>HG991991.1:20032500-25032500 GCA_905220435.1 Amphipyra tragopoginis | reverse complement strand
TATAGTAATCATAATTCATGTGAAACGGAACGTCATGTAAAGGGAATAATACAATATCAACACTTTTTTACTTTAAATGAAATTCCCTGTTCAAAAATCAAATCCCCGACGCGTAATGTCGTAAAAAATTATGAAAATAATTACTATATTACTTTGATCTTGATGCATGAGACTTTTTGGTATCACTTTTGGTCATTCTCCTTTGCACGTTACGTCAACGCACCGTGCCGCGTTACCGCACCGTTCCACGTTTACGACGTAGTAACGTGTAGATGTGGACGGGCCCGAAGGCATCTGCACATAGCTACACCACTCGTGACCATCCATAGCACGCATCCATAGCTCGCATCCATAGCACGCATCCTTCCATATAAAAAACGTAGCTTAGTTGAATCAGTTTCCACCAGTGCTATATGCTATGTGGACCAATGAATATGATTGGTGGATATCAAAAACATCCATAGCAACGTTGCATAGCACATCTTTGGTGGAAAAGCACCCTTAGAGTAAACTAAGCGACGAGCTAAAAGGAGATGTGTCGTGATGTGAAAAGTTTATCTCAAAGAGGAAAGAAATTACCCACACCTGTGGCAGACATTTTGGAGGCATCATGTATGCTGGAATGCCTCAGCTAATCCCATAAAGATGTAATATTAAAGGGATATCTTGACTAAGACACGCCTCCGGTATCACCATTTTAGCTAACGATGTCTTTTTAGAGAAGTAAAAAGTTAACAAACATAATACTATTTTTTTATATGATTCTGGAGATATTGTTTTCATTTGATTTGTTTTGTTTTTATGTCTTACATTAAACTTAGGTATACGTTGGTATGTATTTTTTGCCATGTGCGAAAAATCATAATACTTAAATCTTTTTATGGCCTATTTTTCAATCATCAGATAACTGTTTTCTGAGGAATGAATATGGCAGTTTGACATATTTTCTATTAAAAAGCTGTTTATACCGCCATATTTATTCCTCAGATAAAAGTTATCTGAAATTGGCTCTTAATCCATTATGTCAAAGTCATTGTTCTCATGTCAATTTTACTTACAAGAACTTATAGCTAACTTACTTATCTCATATTAAGTTATTTGTTTCGGAAATTACTTAATGAACCGCTAAGCAACCTGCTTCTTGGAGTAAAGTTCGTCGGAGCGAATGTACCTACTAATAATTTTATGCAGATACCTAACGGCAACATTTAGTAATCCATCTTTATGATTACCTCCGCCCCTCCCCCCTTTTTGTGATAGTGGCGGCGACGGCGTTTCATTTTACGAGGACGACTTTATTATCTTTCTATAAACCGTGGCCCTGAGGTACCCGAAAGATTTGAACCACGCCTTTCTGATGGTAATATGAGTCAAATGTTATATCAACGAAAGTCTAATTCTAATAATTCTAATTTTTTTCCGTCCTTAATAAATCAATTAACTCTAAGTACTTCCTTGTAAACAATACCTTAAGTTGAACTGGCTACATTTATAAATAATCGTGTGAGTGGATAAGAAACTTCTCACTTCACAACTCTCCCCGACAAATAAGACATACGGCAAGAGGGGTATGGTATAACAAAAGTCGCAACGCCGCGTTCGTAGGACGTAGGAGGACTTGTTACCATGGATATTTTTCGATTTGTGAATTTCTGTAAATAATTCATATTTCGAAAATTAAGCTTTATTCCACTATGTCCTTGCTTTTGTTATCCAATTAGGCGTCGGAATCGAAGGTTAAAATTTTTCGGGTACCCGGGCCCACGGTGTATGTATAAATGAAATTTGTTGGTAAACGCATCACTTGAGAATGGATGGAACGACCTGGCAATTTTTTTAAATGTTCTTATTGTCCGAATTAGGTTTTCATGGAAAGCAAAATTGGAAAAATTGCCCGGAAAATTAGCAAGTTTGGGAAACATTTTAAATTATTTTTCTGTTTTTTGAATGAACAGTCAGCTAGTTTAAAATAATTTTGGTTTAAAACCATGCCAACCTGTTCAGTTTACATTGCTACCATTGAAATAGCTCACGTAACTTAAATTGTTTCATGATTTTTTTGATAGCCTCTGACATTCAGGAATCATCGTGATCGACAGTTTCAAAAAGTTGAAATTCGTTTAAACTACAATAACATTTTTTTTTTATTTTCGTATTATCTTTAATAAACATCAAATAGCATCAAAGCAAATTGTTTATTATGTAATATGATCGTTGTACACAGATATAAAATTTGTTTGTTTAAAATTAGAGATTCATGCTTATATTACAATAATAACTGCATTATTCTCACATCTTCGTAATACTAACGTTGCTGTTATTATGTTAGGGTTATTTTGATTATCGTCTTTTGGTGGCAAAAGCAAAATAATATACAGCATGATTTTTTAATCATAGTCCAAAATTTTTCTAGGCATTTTTGGATAGAAATAGGTAGATGAAATTTTCATAATAAAATAATTTTCCCGGGAGAATTATCAATTTAGCGTGGTTGCTAAGTCAAACGTTAAATACTACGCTTGTCGCTCATGCACAGAATCAGAGAAAGGGACTCTCTTACCATTTAAACTGCCTTGGACTGTGGTGGAACAAATTGAGCGCCGCGATTCACTTCCGTTCGCCCCATGGCAGGGCCGGCCCTGCATCAGAGTGAGAGGACTTGCCAATTTTTTTTTCAAAAATCGTTTCTTTTTATGAAACTCAGTGCCTAAATAAAATCTGGATGGTGATTAAAAAATCAGCCGGTATAGCCGGCGACATAAGTTGATAAATAAGTAGATAGAGGCAAATTAATCTCAGCTAAATTAAACCGATAGTATAATATAGTTTCAAATTGTAAAAGAGTCTAGATACAATTTTGATACATATCTTAAGGTTTTAATTTTATATATATTGGCTGTGCTCGCGACTTTAGGAAGTCGAGAACCAATATTGTGTCGCAATAACTAAACTTTCATCTTGATAAATTAAAATTCTATTATATTTTGATTGAGCGAACCGATTACGATGAAACAAACATTTTATGTTACTCCGAAATACGCACAATATTTTTCTAGAAAAGCGAACTGCATAGAGTTAATAGTTTTTACAACAACAAACCGAAAAACAGATAAAAATTTCAAAAATGTTCGAAGTGGATTTTATTCGTTTTTCTTTAAAACACTTCGCTTTTTTTATGTTTCCAATTTTCAGACACACTACTACTATGTCTATAGATTTATTGTATGTATAGGAATAGATCAGTTAGCGTTCCAATTAATTCCAAGTTTAAAAACTCAAATTTTTAGCTACTTTTTTCACTCACTACAATCAGACAAATAATTACACCTAAGCGCAAAAGACCACATAGCAATTTTAATGCAGCAGCTGTTCAATTCGTTATACCAGTGCAGACTTGTGTTGAACTTAATTAAATTAAATTAAGACAACTGATTAGCAGCAATAGCACATAAAACAATGTGTTTTTATGTGATAGAGATATATAAAGGAAACAATAGTTATAGGTATGTCTAAGCGTTAAAAAGAGTCTGCATTAGTGTCATCTATACATTATAATAAACAGCGATCGGATAATCGGGCGCTTATATCGGGTGTAAAAAGACCCTTAACGATAACGAAAACCACGTATTCTACCCATCATTCGGATATTTTTTTTCGAACAAACCATACCTGGAAAATCATTGGTTTTGGAGATATTGAAGGTCAAAGTGCACATTTTTTTTTAGTTTTTTCCTGAAACGATTTCCAGGTCATGATACTAAACTTTCTTCCATACAAACATTATCAAAAATTTCAATTTTTCTTAACAAATTACGCATTTGAAGTCACAAAAACGCAATGAATATCAAACGCACACGACCGCCTTGGCTCGGCTGTGTGGCAGCTGCACACATGCAAACGCGCGGCATCGCCACAACCATAATTTGCGCGCTACAAAAAAAAGCGTTTTTTTTCATGCAAAAAAATAAAAGTCGTTTCCCAGCAATTATTTTTGGTCCATGTAATTTAGTTTGATGTACAGAGTGCGTAGATTTTGGCTATGTGATGGGTCTTTTTACATCCTGTATACCTAAACTTCTTCCCACGAAAGAATAATAGGGACATTCCTTTCTGAATAAATAAGTAATCCCGGGTTCCCGGGTTTGAACAATTTTGTAAAAACAACTATCAAACTTAATGAAATTATAGCAATGGTTATTTTGATTTAGGATCTTTGTTTTATTCAAAATAAACGGAATATCAATAAAAAATGATAATGTTCACAATGTGGTTATGAGATTGCTAAACATTTTTAGCAATCTCAGGTATTTCAAACGATTCCGGGATTCGGGATTCTGAAAGGCATGTCCGTATTATTCTTTCGTGGGAATAAAAGTGAAGTTTAGGTATATTAGCGCCCGATCCGATCACTGAATGTGTAGAAAGAGAAACAAAATTGAAAAAAAAATTGCGCGGCTTTTAATGGAAAACCAATAAGAGTCATTTCGAACATTTTTAGAATTTGTTTATCATTCTGTTTGTCGTTTTGTTTGTGTATGCATCACGTAAAGGTCAGTATTTTTTTCAATGCGGTTGTTTTTTTCAGACAAACATTGTGCGTATCTCTGAGTAACATTTAGTTTTAGTTTCATCGTAATCGTTTCGCTCAGTAAAAAGATATTAGAATTTAAAATTATCATGAAGAAAGTTTAGTTAATGCGACACAATACTGGTTTCCGACTTCCACGTTGATGGAGTCGGGGACACAGCTAGTCATTAAACAATTTACCTGCATGCATTCACCTCTAAATGTTAATGTGACTTTGCATTAATACAGTTGTCGCAAATAAGTTAGTTAATACACAGGTAGTGGCTTTTAACGCTCAAACAGAAATTAAAGTCAACATTTTGTGGTTTCTAGGAACTTTATCCAGGATATTTGGAACCCACGTAATACAATTTAATTTTAAATTACTTTGAACCGAAAATTAAGTCAATAAACGTAGACGTCCTTAATTTGTGTTGATATCGTAGTAAGATGGTTATAGCCGTTGAGTTAAATATGATTATATTCCTAGGGAGATGCTTCTTCTTCTTCTCTCATGTCAGCACGAGCTATACGAAAATAGCTCATGCTGTGGTGAAAAGATTAGCCAGTCAGCAAGGTTGGTAACGGGGCTGACTGCCCAGGGTGCGCCGGACGTACTTAAGTATCGTCACTCGTGGAGGCTCTTTTCATGCATCCCTTATTCTTTGCATGGGAGATGCTTATGAAACGATTTCTACACGAAACTTCTGGTAAATAATAATATTATTTTTTGGTTATCTCTATTATTTAATAAATTTGCACCGGAGCAACTCAGGGTGGATGAAATGGCGACAGGTCACTCGAATATCTTGCGACCCACGGATGCCTCACAAGTTAAAGGGGAAATCTACAAGTCCGTGATAAGACCTGTCGTACTGTATAGATCGGAATGATGAAAAAAAATTGCATGTGGCGGAGATGAGAATGTTAAGATGGATGTGTGGAGTGACCAGAATGGATAAGGTCAGGAATGAGTATATTAGAGGAAGTTTGAAAGTAGCGCCAGTGACAGAAAAGTTGAAAGGCAACCGTTTGTCTTGGAATGGGCATGTGAAGAAATGGGATGGGACGCATGTGACCAAAAGAGTTATAAATATGGATGGACGGAGAGAAAGAGGGAGGTCAAAGAAAATGTGAATGGATTGCGTGAAGGATGATATGAAAGAGAAGGGAGTCAGTGATATCATGACGGGTGACAGGACAGAATGGAAAAAGAAAACGTGTTGCGCCAACCCCAAGTAAAATGGGATAAGGGCAGGAAGATGATGATGAAGATGATGATATATAGGTGTTTAATAAAGTCGCAAATACCCTTTTTATATATCTTTTGTACTTCTTTCCATGCGGTTCTTTTTGATCCAAAGTTTGACTGTTAGAGAATGCCTTATGGCATTAAGTCCACCCTATGTACCACAGTTGCATCAAAGTATTAAATAAATAAATATAACGTTAAAATGATATTGGAATTAATTTTGTTTTCGCAGTATTTTATTTTCCTACGGCAGAAGATTAAATAAATAAATGATTAGATTTATTTATTTATTTATGTACTCTTTATTGTACATAATACACCAGTTAACAAAAACGAATACAAACATTTATTTACACAATATATGTACAATGGGCGGTCTTATCGCACAAGGCGATCTCTTCCAGACAACCTTAGTATGGACTGGAAGAACGGAAAGAGATAACGGGCAGTTTAGGTGTACAAGTACATAACGTAGGTACATAACATTACTTAAATATCTATACATATAATAAAACAGTAAAAAAACTGTGTCTGTACATTGAATATATTAAAAAAACAATAGTTGAGGGGGGTTTAGAAACAGTAATAGAGCACGAATCCAAAAAAAAAAGTCTGTCTTTTTGTCTGTTTGTCTGTGTGTCTGTTTGTCTGTTTGTTTGTACACGCTAATCTTCGGAACTACTGGACGGATTTGAATGATTTTTCTTTTGTTGTATAGGTATTAAGTCTGGGCAACATATAGGTTATAATTTATTTAGGAAACTTGAACACCTGATGCAGAACCGCAACAGACCAGCTAAACTATAAGAGATACAAAAATGGCACCATAGCAAAAATTATTTCACGTGATGTGCATTTTCTGATGAGAGAATGAATTTGAAGATCTGGAACACCTGATGTGAAACTCCAAGAGCCCAGCTACACTATAACATATATCGGAATGACGTCTTAGCAAGAGTTGTTCAGCCTGATGAGCACTCTCTGTTGACGTATAAAAAATGAAGATCTGGAACACCTGTTGTGGAATTCCAAGCGCCCAGCTACACCATAACACATAAAGGAATGACGTCTTAGCAAAAGTTGTTCGGTCTGATGGGCATTTCCTGTTGACTTATAAAAATCGAAGATCAGAAACATCTGATGTGGAAATCAAAGTTATCACTAATTTCACTGTATAATTATAAAATAACATAAGCTTGGAGTACCTCCACGCGGTGAAGGCGGTAACAGTTTAGGACTGATTTTCGATGACGATGGTATATCATTGAAAATTTGACTCTACTGGCCAAAACTCACATATTTTTTTTGATTTTTAACCGACTTCAAAAAGGAGGAGGTTCTCAATTCGGTTGTATTTTTTTTTTGTTTGTTACCTCATATCTCCGTCATTTATGAACCAATTTGTAAAATTCTTTTTTTGTTCGGAAGGGTATACTTCCCGATTGGTCCCATATAAATTTTGTTATGATTAGACCATGAACTTCAGAGATATGGAACGGAACTCCTCATCGGATCAAAGCAAAATTCTCAAATTACTAAAATTGCTTTGTTTATATTTGTTGTTGGGAACTGACTACTGGAAAAGAGGAGGGGGTACGTGTCCCCCCTTTGGAATGTTTTCATTATATCGTGTAAGGTATCATTTGAAAGGACTTTTTATGCCCGACTACGTCAAAGCCAAAAAGAAGGGTTATGAAGGAGGGGGTTAAAATTATGACACTAAAACGTAGATATTTAATAAAAAAATAAACTTTAAAAAAAAGTAAAACCCGACTTCAAAGAAATACTAAAAGGAGTAAAATAATTACCATAATATAAAATTAACAGTTTCAGAAGTCGGTGCAACTCTACTCTGAAGCAAATAGAAGCCACCGACTTCTGAAACTGTTAATTTTATATTATGGTAATTATTTTACTCCTTTTAGTATTTCCTTGAAGACGGGTTTTACTTTTTTAAAGTTTTTTTTTTTAAATCGGATAAATATGCCTTCGAGCTTATGTTATTTGAGTGTTTAATTTCCTTTTCCATTTATCTTCGTGACACGGTAGCCTACCCGGTAACGCAGGGGAGCAGTCATTTAGATTATTAGAAAATTCATGGTCATGCGAACGCGCCATATTGACCCCAAAAAATGATCAAACTGCAAAAATTAATCAAAAAATTTTGGCGGATATTGTAAGGGATGAAGTGGTTTACACTTCTTTCGACAGTGTTTTCGATCAGGAAGACGCCACTAATTACCCAGTTTAATTTCTCAATTCACTTACAGCGAGTGGTCTCCCTGCTCATAAAATAAGACTTAAAGTCGGTGTTCCCATAATGCTGATGCGAAATTTAACTCCGCCAAAACTGTGCAACGGCACCCGTCTTATTGTCAACGCTTTACAACATAATATAATTGTTGCTACAATCCTCACTGGATGTGGTGCCGGTGAGACTGTGTTCATACCGCGCATACCACTCATCCCCAACAATTTCCCCTTTCAATTTAAGCGCATACAGTTCCCTGTGACTACATGCTTTGCTATGACAATAAACAAGTCAGAAGGGCAGACGCTTAAAGCCGCTGGTGTTGACCTGACAACCAGCTGTTTTTCTCATGGTCAACTTTATGTTGCTTTTTCAAGGGTCAGCAACGCTTCCGGTCTTTATATATTAGCTCCTGAAGGAAAAACCCCAAATGTAGTTTGTAAAGATTTTTTTTTTAAAGTTATTTGCAATATTATTGTTAATTCAGTGTACCCTTGGGATCCGCTGCGGAATTACGGGAAGGAATTTTTTTTTTGTTGTAGTAATAGGTAGTCTGGGCAACATATAGGCTATAATTTATTTTGGAAAATGGAACACCTGATGCAGAACCGCAACAGACCAGCTAAAGTATAAGAGATATAAAATGGTGCCATAGCAAAAATTATTCCACGTGAAGAGCATTTTCTGCTGTGAGAATAAATTTGAAGATCTGGAACACCTGTTGTGGAACTCCAAAGCCCATCGATACCATAACATGTATAGGAATGACGTCTTAGCAAAAGTTGTTTAGTCTGTTGGGCATTTCCTGTTAACTTACAAAAATGAAAGATCTGGAACGTCTCGAATCGTCTCGCGCATCCCGTTGTTTACCCGTCCCCAGGCTCTTAGAATTCGACATCAGACGTTTCAGATCTTCGATTTTGACAACCCCGTTGTTGCTGGCATAAGCAACAGGATCCGCGTACGAAGTCGCGGGCAGAAGCTAGTAATAACATAAAATAAATATCAATAATTACACAAATATTTATAAAAATAACTAAAAGAAAAATACATATTTAAAACAAACTAATAAATATATATATTATAAATAAAAATAAACAAAGAAGATGAGATGAGAACAATATTAATCAAGAAATAGCAAATTAAAGTGACAAGTAATGTTCCTTCACTAACTTTTTAAAAACTGGCAGTGATTGCGCACGTCTCACATTGAGTGGTAATGCATTCCACAAGCGAGCAGCTTGAACTGTAAAGGATTTGTCAAAAAAGGAAGTGGAATGCTGTTGTATTTTTAGCTTAAGATTTTCTGATGATCTCAAGAACCTAGAATGTGTGTCACAGAGGAACTCGAAGCGTTCTTTAAGGTAAAACGGGGTGGAGGGATTAAATAGCACATTATAAAGCAGAGTAAGTATATGGGCATTCCGGCGAAGGCGAATAGGTAGCCATTTGAGATTTATTACTAGATTAAAATAAATTCTATATCCGATGCAGGTATCAAGCTTAATTGGACTATCAAATATTCATCCATTCGACAAGATTAACTAGACAATACGTGTAGGTACTTGTATCAGAACTATACCTAGAGAAACTCGTTCCTGTAAGCTGATTAAAATAAATTGCTTTTGTAGTAATAGCAGCAATGAAGAAAATTCTTCTGATTTTACCAACAGGTATCAGCCAACAGGTTTGCGATAGTTTTTAAAATTGTAATGTACTCAGAGACGTTTTTACGATACGACACTTTTTAGCGTTTTATATTCTTGGTAAGTACGGAACGTAACTTTACGAGCGTCAAATCGCGTAAAAGAGGGCGCTAAAGTAGGGAAACGGAAATAGGAGTCGGTAGACTTATTTCGCGAGGCAATATAAACTTATATTACTTCAAAACAGCCCGTAAACGGCTAAACATGGGACTCTGTTCGATACAAAAAAAAAAAGGTCACTGGATTATTTTAATTTTTATTACCTTTGGGAGATGAATTGATCGAGTAGCCCAAATAATGCAATCCACGACGTTCTAACGATGGATCTTAAAGGAGATAAGACACATTTTAAGGCGTTTTAGGGTTTAAAAAGGCTGCGGCCAGGAATTAAATAGATTTTGTTTGAAAGATGGTTAACAAAGAAGAACCTTAAGCTACAAGAACGCTGTAGATAATTCAGGTATTTTTTTGAAGCAGGATTCTTGCAGGATTCCTACCGATTTCTTTAATAGTATGTACAGTTTTCAATAACAAAACGTCAAATTATTTGACAACAAAAATAAAAACAAACATTTTGACAATAAAGACGTGAATGATTTACGTTTCATGCTTTAATAAAATATCTGATTTCGCCTACCGTAATTCATTTGAGAAGAAAATGCGATGCAATAACTGTAAAAAAAAACTGGGACAACATACAATTTGAACAAATGACCGCCTCAATTCTGCTGATGGAGTATGGTCTGCCTGTGCCACGCAGATGTACCTACCTAAGCCCCTCCGCACTCGGATCGTAAGCGTAGTCGTCTCGTAAGCGTATCGTCATGACGCAACGAGTACGAGACCTGCAGAGTTCTACAAACGATTCGTCGCGTAGACGTATCGTATTACATCTTTCGTTGAATATTCACGTAATGAATGATGGTATAGACAAGGGAACGCGTGAACCAGTTTCACGAAGTTTCACTTTTTCAGTCATATCGAAAAGTACAGAAATTATTTTAAATGTTATTATTTTTTCATAGAAGTATTTTTTATGCTTGCTTTTTTACGTCAGTACGTACGTACGAACGACTATCGTAATGACAATAAAAATCTCATACGATTCGCTGCAGCATCGTTTCGTATGCGGAGTTGTTTGAAAATGTACGTGCCCGTATTGCTCTCGTTCTACGCCCGTATTACGATACGCTTACGATACGACGCCGTGTGCGGAGGGGCTTAATATGCTGGTGATGATGCGTGTATTGTTTAAAACAATAAAAACTAACTTGTATTCTCAAAATAATTATCTATACAAGCCAAATGGGGTATTTCACTATAACATCAATGATGTAGTCCGTAACTATTCAACCAGATGAGCTAAATGTAATTAAATAAATGTGTTCAATTATCACAAATTAGCTTAATGAACAGTTTCATTGTAGATTGTTGAAACACCTCCTTAGTTTGTTTATTTGTTCTCTCTTCTATCGATTTCAGTTTTCTATTTCGTAATAAAAATATTTTTGTGTAAAATCCAATTGCATTTTTTAATTTTTTTATTGGTTCTTTCTTCCAGACTCGCACTGATTCGCTCATTATTATTTACAAAGTAGTATCTACGCTCAATATTGTATAAAAGCTGTGTTAAAATTTAGGTGTACAATAAAGTATATTCTATTCTATTCTCAGCTGAACCTACAAGTAAGACTCCTTCCTCATCCAAATATGAACAAGTAGATAACATAGCAAAGAAAAATATCTGACGGGTAACCCTCATACCGCCACCCGTCCAAATATTTCATGGAACTAATTAAAACTTACAGGATAAGGCCGGTAGTTGATAGGCTTTGATCAGAAGTTATGTCACTAGTGATTTCGATTAATTAAGTTAGCTGGGTCTGAGACATTGACGTTTACCAAATTACCCAGATAAATAGTGTTGTGCTGCGAAATTTCGAGATAGTACGAAGAAGTTTCCGCTGTCCTCGTTGAGGTGAATTGTTCCGTGTCAAAGGCATCTTAACTCATAGATCTTCTTTCTGCAATAAATCTTTTCTTACAATAAATATAGTGCAATTATGAGCTTTGTATGTGATCCCTAGCGGAGTCTGTAGTTTTTTTTTTTAAATCAACCTTTTCCTTTAATAGAAATGGGAGGATTTAGATTTAATATAAAATTTGTACTTGAACTTTGCGAATTATTAAGAGCCCAAATACACGTCCGATACTTGCCTCCGATAGTCGGTGCCGATAGTCTGATCAGACTATCTGAAGGCCTCCGCGCCATACATTTATTTGAACATGAATTACACGTACGATCAGACTATCGGACCGGATGTCAGAATCGTAAGCATCGTCCGGGCGTCGTCGTCGTCCAGAAAAAATCGGACACGAGAATCGTACGTGTATTTCATGAATCCGATCAGATAGTCGGATCCGGCTCCCGGAAGCAAGTATCGGACTTGTATTTTGACCCTAAGGGGCCGTCTCCACGAGCGAGAGAATCGCGGCGATATTATCGTCGTGCCACGTATTTCTATACACTCTCTTAGAAAGTGTCTCCACACGGCGATTTTATCGCGGCGATAGTTAGTATTGAATTTGATGGCACGGCGAGAATATCGCCGCGATTCACTCGCTCGTGGAGATGGTCCCTAAGAGATGGTACTTGAAGGATCATTATTTTATGTGCCATTTAGTGATGACAGACTAATGATAAATAATAGTGTCATTTAGCCACCTGTCATGTGTGCCATTGCTAAATACTATGCCTACATATCCTTTCCCTAGTCGACTTCTACGATTTTATTGACTAACAAGGATTCATTTCCTTCAGATCATCGAATATAAAGGAAAAAGTACTGTTTTAAACAAACTTCGTCTATTGATCCGATCTGATTTACTTTGACCCGGCACTGAAAACTTTTCAATGAGGTCTATTGGGTTTATTTTCTTTTTCACTTCGGTATAAAGAGCTCACGAACTTTTGTAATAATATACCTTTTTAGTTTTATATCCATTAAAATGTCGTGAACATGGAAATCATATACCGGGGCTTGAATAGCGGGACTTGCGGGCCGGAAATCTCTAAAGATCAAGAATAATTACTCCTTGTTCATTTTGAGAGATCTGTTCCTAATAAAAGGATCAATGTTATTCGAAAGGTCATAATTGAACAGACTTATCTAATACTAGCTGCGCCCCGCGGTGTTACCCGCTTTTTTTAGGATAAAAAGTAGCCAATGTGTTAATCCAGGATTTCAGTTACCTTCAGACCAAATTTTATCGAAATTGGTCTATCTATCCGTTTGAGCGTGAAGAAGTAACAAACATACAAACACACACACTCACAAACTTTCGCATTTATAATATTAGTGTGATTATTTACGAACGACAGAACTATTTGCGATTTTTGTAATTAAATGTCTGGAGGACTTGATATTTCTTTTTATTGGATATATAAATGACCTTTGCTCAGCACTGGGATATTATAGGTTGAGAAAGAATCTTCACAAACCATTAATTTAACCATAAATTACGTTTATTTATAGTTAAAAGAGTCATCAGTTAGTACAATAGCGGTTATTTCAGGTAATAGCCATAGCAAGAGCATAGATATAACTAGGTGCATATAACAGATAAATCGTTAGCGCGCTATTGAAGCGAACTGTTTCACATCAATGTGTGGCCCAGCCACTCTTTGTTTAGTGTAATTGATTGCCTAAATTGATTAAAGCCGGGATTTGAAACCGGGTGTGCACGTTTTGACACTAATTTCTTTCACTCATAAAATCACGGTTTTTATTGAGGGGTGACGAAGAGATGTTATTTAAACAATTGTAATAAAAAATATAGTTTGAGGTGTATATTTTCTTTTGAATTCTTTGGAAAAGTTCATATTTATTTATTTATTTATACTTCTATGCACTATGGTGGTACATAAAGCGGACTTACTGCCTTAAAGCATTCTCTACCAGTCAACCTTTGGGTTAAAAAGAAAATCATCGAAATAGGTACAGCTAAAAAATAAATAAAAAGAGTTGACAATTTTGAACTGAATACCTATAATACGAATTTCTAAGATAAATTACATAAAATACATAAATATTATAGATATTATAATATGTTATCACTATAATCACTCCTTGTGAATACTAACAAAGCAATTTATGAATATCAGTTAACATTACCCCAGGCCAGTGATGGGCCGACGGACCAGTGACGGGCCACTGCGTTACCAGTGCCTTGATGCGAGAGGGCTGGGTCTGCGGTTACTGACAAGTGACTTCGAGACTACTACTATACTTTACTCCTCCGAAATACCTGTTGTCAAAGACTTAGCTACGTTTCACTGGACAAGCTGCCCCCCGATACAGAACCTTTTCGGTAAGCAGTTGTCAACCGATTTAGTTGGTTATCTTGTTTCATAATAATTCTCGTAGTCTTTTTATCTCACTAAAGACCGTTTTCACGATCGCTGGATAGCTGATCTGTACCCGTAGAAACATGGCAAATGACGACCGCTAGAGAATAGATACGCCAATTAAATGTATGGAAATGACATAACAGATTTGTCTACAGACGCTGGAAAATAAATATGTCGGTTCCGCAGATTTTCTCTGTCAATTGTCAAACCACCATATTTATCTGTAAGTTAGGAGTTTATTGAGCACTGGTAACAGGCCCTAAGACGCATGAATCATTGCAAAATGAACCTCATATCTTTGTAATAAAAGTCACAGGACGCGTCTTCGTGAGGTAAAATACTCTTACTAGAGAAAGAGACAAGAAACCGAATCGATCGACGACGTACTTAATGAATCGTTCTAAACTAGGGAGCAGGTCCCCTTTTAAACATACGCCACCCTAAAAGGGATTTTCAGAAGCCTATGTCCATACATTATTTTAAAGATGAGTGCCAGCACACGTAAACAATTAATCCATTAAAACTTTTCTTCTTAAACTTTTTCGTTTTGTTTCGTGGTTTGAGAAGCACGTTAGGTATTTTAAAATACTACTAAATTATCATACTAACAATTGTGACAAAAATATACACGGCTAAGATACACGGTAACAGCGGGGGTGGATTATCGAAACCAGGGCGATGGGGGACCCTAGTACCTATTGATTTAACCCCAAGTATGTTTCGCTATATTCAGTGGTTCAGAAGTTATTTGGATTTTTGAGAAGTTTGTGTATTAAAATAACGTTTAAAAAAAAGTAAAAACGGACTTTAAAAATAAAAACATAATTGAAGGCACCGACTTCTGAAACTGTTAGTTTTATAATATGGTAATTATTTTACTCTTTTTAGTTTTTTATAATGTCGGTTTTTACTTTTTTTTAAACGTTATTTTATTTTTCTATTTTTAGTGGCATAAACAATACACAAACATGCAATTACAGCAATCTCTGGTAATTGGCTGTTATCCATTGAAGAGTTCCATTGTCAATCTCCGAGGGTCTTCATCAGAACTTCACCAAATTTAAATGGGACCATTTCGGAAGAATACTCTTTCAAACAAAAAAAGAATTTTGCAAATCCGTCTATAAATGACGGAGTTATGCCCGAACTACCAAAAATAAAATAAATAAAATACAAACATCCGAATTCAGAACCTCCTCCTTTTTGAAGTCGGTTAAAAATCAGATTTATGGTGATTCAGTTCCTGGGCAAACTTCAATTACATAAAAATTCAACTTAATTTCATAATAATCTGCGGGCTTGGTCTTAATTTGTAATTAAAAATGTCTGCCTCCAACTAGCTAGGGGAATATCGTTTCGTGCCTCTGCTCTAGCTCGGAGAAACGTTGAGGTGCGATGAATCGTATAGCTGGACTTGTTGCAACTGTAGGTACATTACAAATTCTAAAGCCGGGTCCAGAGCGCCAATTTTCTAACACGTTATTGTGTTTTTGCTAACAAAACTGTTAGGCCACGCCCCGATTCGGTTAGCAAACAATGTCAAGTCGGGTCCGCAGCGCCAATTTTGCTAACAAAACTGTTAGGCCACGCCCCTATTCGGTTAGCAAACAATGTTATCCTGTTTGCAAACACGAAAACACGGCGCAGCGGACCCGGCTTAATAAGTAGGGCTATTTTTTTAAATGACTGCTATTTTTTAATGCCTCGGGGTTGATCTGTTAACTACCTACTCTGTCAAGAAAGTACCGGGAAAAGATCAATAATACACAAAATGTTAGTTATTCATCCAAATTTATTTTATCGCCTTCAAAGTATGCTCCTTCAGAAACGATACACTTACGCCAACGAATAATCTAATCATCAAAACATTTTTTAAACGCTTTTTCCGGAATTGAGTTCAGTTCTCGCCGCGAATTCTCCTTTTTATGTCTTCTACCGAATGAAAACGGGTGCCACGAAGTGATAATTTGAG
This sequence comes from Amphipyra tragopoginis, assembly GCA_905220435.1. Classification (NCBI taxonomy): domain Eukaryota; kingdom Metazoa; phylum Arthropoda; class Insecta; order Lepidoptera; family Noctuidae; genus Amphipyra; species Amphipyra tragopoginis. The sequence goes on along the minus strand of HG991991.1, from coordinate 25,016,341 downwards.
TTTAGGAAAAAGAAAGAAGTCGGCTGGAGCCACATTTGGTGAATAAGGTGGTTGCTCGATGATATTTGTTGAGTTTTTGGTCAAAAATTCGTTCACAATGATGGCCTTGTGCGAAGGCGCATTATCGTGATGCAAAATCCAAGAATTCACTTTCCACAAATCTGGCCTTTTTCGTAGAATTTGCTCTCTTAAAGGCCGCATAAAGCTCAAATAATATTCTTTTCTTTCAACTACGTAGTAATGTTATCATTAATCGCTACAAAACCGATCACAAAATACGTATTTTCTGCTTAGAAGCAAAACAGTGCAGAAATGTTGTATGAAATCTCATTACTGCACTGCAAACAGTGCAGAAATGTTGTATGAAATTTCATTACTGCACTGTTTTTCATTAGTGCAGTTTTTTATTTTTTATTTAGATATAAATTTACCACAGAGCTTTAATGTGTCCCGTTAAGTTTAATATTAAATGTATGCATTCTTATGCATTAGATCAAAAAGATACTGGCTGAAAATAAAAATCGGCTGAATAAAACCGAATAGGTGAAATAAAAAAAAAACAAATGGCGCGCATTTTGTACCATTGTAAAACTTTGATACTTCTTATTTAGCAAGAAAAGTTTTAAAAAATGGAAATAGGTAGCGATATGAATTCAAGTCCAGAAAGTATAAAAACATCTGCAAATGAAATTGTTAATAACCTTTTGCCGCAAAAGTCGCAGGATAACCTTGTTTTCATTAACTTGAGTTTTTATTTTGAGTAGGTATATTTTATCACGGTAGGTAAATTGGTAGTTGAAAGAAAAGTAGATTACGCACCTTGCTGAAGTGAGTGATTAATGCACTCGTGCTAATTTAGTGCCCTCGCTTGCGCTCGGGCACCAACATAACACTCGTGCATTAATGACTCACTTTGCGCTCGGTGCAACAATCTACTATTTCTAACGTTAAATAAATGCAGTTATGAACTTAATACTGCGCGCACATATTAAAGTGAAATATCTACGACAAATATTTTTATTTTAATATAAAGGACTTACAACGTAGTTTTCTAGTGATTGCACTGCATAACGATTTGCTAATCATAGCAAAAAAACAACAAATTACCTCACAATTTACACGAACAGTTAATAGAAAAGCGAAATAATAACTTCATAAAAGTTGATAATAAGTGTTGGCGCTGCGAAGTATCAATAAAACGTTGGCCTAAACCTAAAACTAAAACCTCTGCTTTTAATATTAACAAGATGATTTCTCCAAAATCCATTTTTTTGCTTCAAAAAATCTTTATCGACCAACTTTTTAAAGACGACAACTATTCGAGATAATTCGAGAAATTTAACAATAAGAACTGTCAAAAGTCGATATAATCGATAAATCTTATCGAGTATGTCGACTTCATATCGAGGCTTCGCGTCGGTAAATTACATTGATGAAAGAAAAATAAGAGGATATCAGATGTGGTCACATGATCTGAAGCCAAGTTTTCTTCTTATAGCGTCGACTCCGCCCTCAGCAATGAATTACATCTTCTGATGCAACACTTTGTCATGTTAGGTTTTGTTCACTTATCCTTTATAGTACAACAAAAGATACCTAAACACCCAAGGTTCACTGTAAAACTGTAAATAAACTTCGAACGAAGCTTGAATGACAGACGAAAGGTATAAGTAATTCTCTAAAATGGCGTCATGTCAAAAATATCCTTCAATGCGGAGCTTGGTGACGTTGAAAAATGATAATAGAAAATTAAAATCTATGACATACAGTGTACACACTTTTTACATTTGTAAATTATTACGTGTAAGAACGAGACAGATTATATTTTTTACTGCGGAACTTATTGGCATAGTATTTAAAATAACATCAATTTAGGGCATATCCTCTTATGTTTCTTAAATCAATAGTAAATTACGATCCGTGCTACCTTTGTCGTTTTATCAATATCATAAGTCAAATTTGAAGTTTAGAGTGGAAAACTTAACGTCTCGATAAAATTCAATAAAAAGAACCGTGCTCGCACTGGTGGTACGGATTGACTCGTGAGACACAGAAAGTTCAGCGGCTTTCTCTCTCAAACTTCAATGAGGATTTTCAGTCACTATTTCCTTTACTTTTGCGATGTTAACTTCAGTTGAAGACGTTGATGGCCTATCAGACCGAGGCAAATCTTCCATCACATCTCGACCGCCTTTGAACACTTTGTATCACTCATAAGTACGTGTATTTGATAAAGTCGATTCACCGTAAGCATTTTCAGTGACACCGAACACGAAATTCTATTGGCGATGGCAAATTTAAGATAAACTCTTTGTTCGATGTTTTTGTCCATTATGAAATTCGCAATACACACTAAATATGATCTAACTAAAAACAGCACTGTGTTTAATCTAAATAACAGATGCAACTCATACTCCGCGCCAAAATGGAAAACAGCTGAGAAAAAAAAACAAAAAAAAAATTGGAACCTTGTACAAATCATCCGGTCCCGATACTTTTTTGACAGAATGTATACCTATTATGTACACAATAAAGAACCACGTCAAACGCTTGCCATCTAAATATTGGAAAATACAGCGATTCATCGCCTTCAATATTCACAAACCTTCTCATTCAGGGTCATCACATCATACAAAATAAAATATGTCGTCCTCAAAAATGTAAAACAATCGACTGCATTTAAAATGAGAACGCGCCAGACAGGCACTGATGTCCTTGGTTGCAATATGGCAGCTTGGTCCCCTACAATCTTGACACAATTGGTTTGCACTGTATGGAGTTTATAGTCTGTGGTTATATTCTTGGATCATTGATAGTTCTATCCAGGGGCGGATTTGATACGTTGGCTGCCCTAGGCCTATGAAATATTGCCGCTCTCTACTGGCTGTAAATCAAGAAAAATTTGGTAAATGAACTATAGTAATTAAATTAAAATAAAAACAACGAAATTAAGTAAAAGAAAAAAAATACGAGATGCTATGGACACATTTTTGAGTTTTTACATTCGAGTTTTTACATTCGAGTTTGAGTTCGCGGAAAGGATCATAGAAGGAAAAACACCACATTTGCCGTCCCTTAAATTTTGCCGCCCTAGGCCCGGGCCTACCTGGCCTATAGAGAAATCCGCCCCTGGTTCTATCCATGAATATCTTTGTCCAAATCGCTACAGTGCAAAAGTGTGCATTATAAATTGCCATTGTATTAGTTCTATCGCTACACAATAGTTAGATGTGTGCATAGGCACACTTATAAGATAATAACACGACATGGTGTGCACACGCACCACGCGGGTACATTTCACAAGGAAAGGGGCGCGTCTTCGTAGATTAAACGCACTGTTCCATATATGTTTTATAACCTCGAGACTTGAGATCAAGTGGGTAACAAGTTAAGGAAAGTTGTAGCCAACGTACTGGAATGGGACAGTTTGTACGAGTTTGCGGTGTTAAATCCAGCTATCATCGGTTAGTCGGATAACTTATAACTCGATAAGTACGGACCTCACCATTCCGTGGGGTTATTTACTTGGGGATATGTTACAAGTGAAACATTACTACTATAAAACGTAAACTTTAGTTGTATCTGCTTCTTTCGCTGTACGAGAATAACTCAGGCTGTGGTGAGAAGGTCGGACAGTCAGCGAGGTTGGCAGCTAGTATTATATCACGATTGTTTTCCCTGAAGCAGTAGGCAGGCATTTAGGTACTGCTGTACGAACACATTTCTGATCATGATTTTAGGTTCCATGTAGAGCGTATTGCTATTCATTGAGTACAAATTCAAATTCAAGGTTGTTGTGTCAAAAAAATATCTGCCTATCTCTAATATATATCTATTACTTATTACTAGGGCAGTTTTATTTTTGACCCTAGTAATAAGTAGGTAATGCCCTAGTTCAAAATTCGACGACACCTAAACGTGAGAACCCTAAGATACAATACAAGTTTTTTTTTTATTAACCTCGAAAAATCTTTTTCGTCAATTTCATGAACCAAGTGATTAAGGAGCATTATGACGAAACCTCCACTTTTAAGAATCCCGAAATACGGACAAAGTAAGTAATACATAAGTACCTGAAGAATACATACCTTTTGATCATACTCGTATTTGTTGTGATTTAGAAAATACTTCTCTTTTGAATTATCCTAATGATGTCCAGTTTGTTTGCAAGAAAACATAAAAGGGGATTAGGCTTCTAAGCACTTTAAATATTGCGAGCTTGACAGTACTAAGGGGCAAAAAGGCTCGGTAAAGATATAAAAGTGGGTTTAAAAAGATGAAATTGGTAAGACAGAATACAGCAAACGAATGGCTAATACTGTCAGTCGCTTTACATCCGAAAACCATGAACTCTTGTCGTCATTCTGTACAGCTTTTACTATGGGACACACAATAAACTAACGGAAAAAAATAACCCTTAATCGTTATCTTAAGAAAAAGTTAATAACAATTTGGCAATTTTTAAAAATAATTAAAAAAAAACTTTTTTTTCTGTTAAAGAAAATAGTAAACAAAAATGACATTGTCAGGTTTAAAAATAAAAATATAACAAGGAGGTTTTCGCGACATCTTCCAAAAAAGTGGGTGGGAAAAATATTCCCTATAACTGTAAAAGGGTTAAAAAAAAACAAAAAACCCACACACAATCACAAACACATCCACATTCATTGCAAAATAAATGATTTCTGATTTCTCATTTATTAAAATCCATCCCAGCCGTTGGGATGCTTCGAGGGTATAAAGAATCCCACATACATAGATACTTGGATACATAGTTACAAAGATACGCTTGAAAAAAACCATAACCCTGTCTTTTCCATTTCAAAAATCAATGTTGACAATGTTAGTCTTAACAAAATGTTTGGAACTGCAGTTTTTTTTCACTACATTTTTATTTTCCCACAGTAAAAGTTGTGCAGAATTCTGCACAACACACGTACTTACATAATGAGCAGACTTCATGATTTTCAGATGTAAAGCGACTATCTAGTCATGCTGAATACAGGCAACGTCGCTCTGGAATCTAAAAAAATCACATCATCAAAGAAGCTTGTAATATCGTCTAAATAACCACGAAGCAATGTGATCAAACCACAAGGGCACAACACGAGACCGTTGATTGAAGACACTTAACCTTCCGTATACTAGGTGACTAAATCTCAAATGCCATAGTAGGTAGGTTTTGATATACCCCGAAATTAAAATTAAATCATCATCATTCAGACAAAAGACATCCACTGCTGGACATAGGCTTCCCCCAAGCATCCATGTTGGGGGGGGGTTTGGCAGGCGGGTTGGCGATCGCAGTATGGTTGTTAAAGTACTCAGAGAACGCTGCTGCCCATCTTCTAGTGAATCCCTTAGTCGCCTCTTACGACACCCATGGGAAGAGATGGGGTAATGCTATTTTTTACGTCCACGGCAGCCGTCGCACTTGTTCAACTTTTTATTTGAATTTGTTAATATTAATGATACGTAGTACCTAATCCGTACGTTGTTTAGAGACGTTTCGCCAGTTAATTTCAAGCAACTCTATATGATAAAGTAGAATTATTATACGTTTAGAACAAAATGGTTTCGAAATACGATGATTAATTTCAAAATACCAAAATATTTATTGCCTTTGCTGCTGACTGTACAACGTACGGCACTAAAATCGATGCAGCGATGCTGCAAAAACGACTGGCTTCTAATTGAAAGCTTGAATGTGTTCCATCTCACTCATCTTCTCTACTCATCTCTCTCATCACTTAACTCTTTTAATTTAATTCGATAGCCTCGAAAATGCCAGAGGCATACCTACAGTGAGAACAATAGTTCCCATGCAAAGAGAAGTGTAGCAAATATCAGTGCGTTAATTATTGTAGAATTACCTTTTGTGTGAACTATGCAGCTGTGAAGATAATTGATATCCGATTAACAAAGAGCGTTCTTTGTTTGAAAATCGCAGCGGTTTGCAAATATAATGGGAAAATGGGGTAGAACCGGGACGCTAAGGCAAAAATTCAATAAAACACAATTTTGAAGAAAATCAAATCAATTTAAATGGGCTAAAAGTATCTAGCTTAATTTATAAATCACATATTTTGCACTTGAGATCACTTTATTCTTAATTCTAAATAACAAAAAATAATCAATATATAAAAGTTATGTTTTTACGGTTATGCCCCACCCCTTGTCCAAAACCAGGTATACAAAATTTTGTACCCGATTTTGGCCCTTAACAGTAGAAAAAAAGAAACCCATCAAGATCTTCGGGTTCCCAACCGTACAGCCTTCATGGGCCCAGTTCTTACATTTAAGACGCAACACCCATGCATCGCCCCTTCTCGAGTATAAAGATACACTTGTTAATTCCAAAGAATATTAGATCAAATTGACCATAAAAACGTGTTTCTTATTTATTAGTTTAGTTTTTTTTAAAAAACGTTGCCCCACACTAAGATTTCTCTTGTATCGTGGGTGCGTTTACAGACACAAATCTCACAAACAAACGCCCAGACCTGAAACAACCATCTGTAGGCCATACAAATTTTTGTTCCGTGTGGGAATCGAACCCACGACCCGTAGCGCAGAAGCCAATCGCTTAGCCACTGCACCAAACGTGTCGTCTTATTGTTGTCGAGCATGCACCGACGCCATTGAAAGTTTGTTGACAAACTGATCAGGGTGGCCAAAAGCAGCTAAAGAACGCGCGCCCAAATTTAAAAAATGTAAGAGGGCCAAACCGGGACAAACTGCCTAGTCCCGGTTTTACTACCATACCCGGTTTTGGACTAATCCCCTACTACGGAAATCCTATGTTTGTCCACACCCTAAAGGGGATATTTCACCAACATATCAATAATAATAATGTAGTCCGTCCGAGCCTCGACCAACATCTGATGAGGCTCTCGTTAGGCAGCAGGATCTTTATCCTTTGGGTTTGATTCAGAAAGCGGTACTTCTGGACACGGCGCGTATTGTTAGGAAGTTCCTCTCTCTGGAGCCCTGATCGCCGGCAGCTTGGACCTTGTTCCCGATGCCGGTGGGCTACTATTTTTTATATTTTTAAATGTTTTTTTTTTTAGAAATATTTAAAAATGTATTTAATAAGTAATGGAAATGAATAAACGTGATTATAAAATGTAGTCCGTTACTATTCACCTGATAAGCTAAATGTGACATACACATATGAAATCGATGTGTTCAATAATCTTGTCATTATCACTATTGATATGTGGTGAAATGCAAAACTTAGCTATTGAAAAGTTTATAGACCGAATCAGCTTAATGGACATTAGGTTATAATAGGTTGGTGAAATACTCCCTAAATGTTGTAGCGTCAAAAATGTTACGCTTTTTCCAGTCACGTTGGTTCGTGGCCGCGTGCGTTCCTCATCCGCATCAGTGGCGCCTGAATTTCACCTGTTCATACATTGTGTATTGAAACTAGTGTTGCAAAGGACTCGAGTCTTCGACTCGTAATTTTAAAGATTTGAATCAATTATGCAAGACTCAGTGTGCTAAAAGGCTCGGAGTCTAGAGTCAAGCCGTGCCCGAGTCATTCAACAGCGACTCGAGCATTACAAAGAACTCGAGTCTTCAAGAAAAACTCGTAGCAAGAAGATGAAACTGGAAGCTCATCATTAGAAAATACTCAAATAGGCGGTAAGTTTAAATTAGTGGTTAAGTAAATATGCCTACAAAAAACTGATGAAACATGACAAATCAACAAAATAATCACTAAACTGGCTTTATATTTTAAGTCACTACCCTCTAAGTTGTTCATATTTTACACTCATACACGAAGAGAATACTCTAAATAAAGAATACGATAAAAAGAACTCGAGCGCACAAAGAGACTCGAGCTCTCATGTAACATTCAAAAGCTCGTAGAGACTTTAGTTGTCTAGTCTTGGAATCCTGTTGAAATAAGTAGAGTTTAGTAATTCATCATCCGAGTCCGTTTATATAGGACTCGACAACTCGAGTCTTTTGCAACACTACTTGAAACACGCACGAAAAGGTGAATTGCGAGCGCCACACATACGTGTGAGGCACGCACGCGGGCCCTAACCCGCATGACAGGCAAAACGCTCTTAATCGAGTTCCAATTCCTAGGTATATCTTTAGTTTTTTTTTTTTTTTAACGTTGCCCCACACTAAGATTTCTCTTGTATCGTGGGTGCGTTTACAGACACAAATCTCACAAACAAACGCCCAGACCCGGAACAACCATCTGTAGGCCATACAAATTTTTGTTCCGTGTGGGAATCGAACCCACGACCCGTAGCGCAAAAGCCAATCGCTTAGCCACTACACCAAACGTGTCGTCTTTAGTTTTAACGTATTTAGTTGAAACCTGCAAAAATCGGTGACAATAGTCAACTTGTTGAGAATGCAAGGTCAATGGTACGAAACATTAGGAGAAACCAAGTAAGTTGCGGTCACGGAAGTCATTTATTAAAGTTCAGTCATATTACCCTTCCTATTTAATAAAGTTCGACGGGCATAAAGTTGAGCATAGTGGCCGGTTTACCTACGCTTATGACGAATCCATTGTTAGAATATAAGAAAGAATGCTTTAGAATCTTTAAGCTTGTAAACATTAATTATTTTGTTCGTATGTCATAAGGGACCTGGAGATTAATAGTACACAAGGCTTTTTTAGGGGTCCGTAGTTATACTAGGAACCCTTGGGCTTATAGTTTCTGTTTGCTGCCGACTATTCGTGCAAAAAAGGTGAAATAGCTGAGCTGGCACGGTTTACAACGCCTACAAAGCTATGAAATAAAATTGTTTTTTAAAAATAAGTTTTAGGTTACCTCTCATATAAAAATAATATCACGCCTCTATTCCACAAAGGGTTGGGCAGAGGTATAAAGTACACCCTCATTTTGCAGTTACTTTTAAGTCTCATGTAACAAGAGCGAACCTATTGCCATCAACCGGGCACAAATCCAGACTCCGCCCGGAGTTGCTACTAAGAACTTCCACTCAGAAAAACCCAATAAGAATTTGACCAACCTGGGGATCGAACCCAGGTCCTCACGCTCAGCAGTAGCGCTTGCGAATACTAGACCAATGAGACAGTCCTAAATAACACGTAAGTTGTTGTAAGCCACAAATTACACTTTTGTGTTTTTCACGTAAAAGTGTATAATTTTATGTATTTACTAGCTGTACCCAGCATGCGTTGCAATGCACTTTTTCCTACTTAAGTACTACCTACCTACTACGAGTACCTACCTTCAGAAACAAAGTCAACAATACAGGGTGTTAACGAATTCGTGTAATTCCTTAAAACCACATGATCTACTACTGATGTAGACAGGCCCCGCACGGGATTTAGATTGATTAAAAATAAAAAAATAAAATGATTATTTTTTCATGCGGCTTTGTTACCGATCGTATCTAAACCACATAATAAGGATTCAGTAAAAAAATAAGAATTTATTTTTTTGCAAAAAAAATGTTTTATTTGTGAGAACATTTCGATGCCACGCATAAGTTAATGAAAGCACGGCGACACGGCTGGCTGGTACGACTAACGCGATATCGCTCTTTGCAGTCAGATAACTCAAGACTCTAAAATGACTCGGAAATAGAAAATCAAGATTTTTTTTTTGAATTTTTTTAGTTGATTTTCAAAAATTCCCATTTAGGGTTAATCTATGTCACCAGTAGATCACGTGGTTTGAAGGAATTACATGAATTCGTTAACACCCTGTATAGTAACAAAAAGTTAAAACCATTTTCATGCATGCAGTAAACAAATGAAGAATAAGGACATACTGAGATAATTTCGTTTTTTTTTTAAATATCAAAATTTTATATCATAGGAACCTTCTCCTGACAATTACGAACACAACAAAAAAAAAATAGCGAAATTGGCCCAGCCACTCACGCGTGATGCCGTGACCAAGGGAAATAGGGATTCATTTTTATACAGGGTGTCCAGTAAATAGCACGACATACTGCAGGGGGTGATAGCTTGGGTCAATACCTACCAAAACAGCACAATATATGTTCAGCAAAATCTTACGGATTTACAGTTTTACAAAATTTTCCGAAATGTCGAAAAATCTCTACCTTGAAACAGATTTTTGAGCATTTCGTAATGAAAATTCCTTTTCTAGTTTTTTTTTTACTTCAAATTATTCGTGAATAGTTACTATACTCATTGATTAGTTTTTTTTTTTTATCAAAAACAAGAATGTTTTCAAGAAATACAAGTTTTTGTTGAAATTTTTACAGAACAATTTTATTATCGCTTAACTTTAACCTACAGTGGTGAAAAAAAAATGTATGTGGCAGTTTTGTACAACAAACTTAAAAAGTAGCTTGTTTAGTGGTGATTTTGGAAAGATACAATACTAATGCATTTTCATAAAAAAATACGAAAAAATGCAATGTGTGGCTTACAACAACTTACGTGGGAGGCATCGAATATATAGTGGCTGTAATTTTTTTTAATACGCGTACCCCGTCGTCTATGTTATTGTTGAATAGGTCTTTGAAAAATTTTGAGCGATGTCATAATCATTTTTTCGATACAGAGATCCGTTTAAGAAACATTAAGCTCATTAAATGGTCATTATTGTTACTTATGTTTCCCCACCCCTACCAGCTTAACCGCTATTTCTATTTTTTATCTAAAAATATTCATGAGATTAAATATTATGAAATTAAAAGGAAAACTAAAACAGCTAAGTAATAGTTTATCAACTTATGAAATGTTGAGTCCGTAAAAACTTCACAGAAACTTCATACAATCAATAATAGCAAATAGAACTTTGTATTTTAAACACTTACCTATTAACCGACTTCAAAAAGGAGGAGGTTCTCAATTCGTCTGAATGTTGTCTTTTTTTTACTTTATATGTTCACCATGCATTACGCGTGATTAAAACATTTTATAACCGTACTGACTGCAGAACCCTACGCTGTGCGTGTTCCGACAAACAAATGGCCTGTTTTTAGGGTTCCGTACCCAAAGGGTAAAACGGGACCCTAATAAAAAGTTACCTTAACTTCCAATCAGGAATTACATTCACAATACACAGGAATATTTCAGGTAATTTTTTTTTTCTTCTTCTCTACATAATCCTTACGGACCCCTTCTACGTAACCAAGCAGTTATTGGCGAGACCTGAAGGGTCTCTAGCCAAATTTCACCCAAGTACTTAGTTACGCTTGCAAATATCTCAAAACGCATCCCTTCCACATTATAATACGAACTTAGAAAGAGAAAGCATTATACAAGGTTAGTCGGTACTATTCCGAAAGAATGATAAAGCACCCATAATAATGGATAACTTTTGTTCTACAACTTTACCCAAAAGTCAATAATTCAGGAGAAATAGCAGTTAAAAGATCTCTAAAAAAACCGCTTAAAGCTATCTATCTTCAGCTATGACCAGCTGTGTATATATTTTAGGTATTATTTAGAATCAGGGAGTTGATGCTCTATTTTATGAATTCGTAACTAAAGCAGGGATGAAGAATTTTTGAAAAAAACTAAAATAGGTAGTATTATTTTTCATGGAAATAAAAATGATTAAATTTTAACAGTTGCTTTAAAACAGTCATTAGTGATATTTTAAGTGGCCTGCGGATTAATATCCTGTTTCCGACTAACATTGTATAATATATGACTCTCTCAACGGGTAACATAATTTTAACAAATCTTTTGTTTTTGGACCCATGAAAATGGTTCCTTTTGTTATTATAGGTAAGCCAGGTAGCAAAAACTATCACAACTGTCACGAGTTGGTGAAGATTACAGATAGAGTTAGTAATCAAACATGGCGTTATTCATAATGTGTGCATTTTTCTGTCTAACTGTACCTTTTTTGGTTAAATTTCAGAGGAAATGCCGCAAGGGGCGAATCGATAAACCAAAACCATTATTTAAATGTCAATTTTCCACTCGCCCCTTCGTAAGGGGTGAATCACTACAACAAAAAAAATAAAAAACGGGGCAAGTGGAACATTTTAATCGAAAGGGGAAAGATCTAAGGGGCGAGAGGAGCCTAAACCTTGTTCACCATGCATTACGCGTGATTGAAACATTTTATAACCGTACTGACTACAGAACCCTACGTTGCCGCGTTGTGCGTGGTCGAACAAACAAACGTCCTGTTTTTTTAAAATTCACACCTATTGAACAAGGTTAGTCGGACAGGGGGTGCTAATCCACAGGCTACTTAAAGAATCACTGAATACTGTTTTGAAGCAAGTGTTAAAATTTCATAACTCGATAATTTTATTTCCATGCAACTTGATTTATAATTCAGTTTTTTCAAACAAAAAACGTCCTTGCTTTATTTACAAATTTAGAAAATGGAGCTTATAATTCATGACGCCAAATAAGACCTAAAATGTCAAACATGTCTAAAATGTAAAACAGCTGGGGCCCAATTCTCCTAAAATAAATTGTTGCCAAACGCAATCGAACCACAACCGTCAGTCAGTTTTTGTTTTCGAAAACTTTCAAAATGATTGATTTTGTTTTTTATGTCAAACAATTTGATACCTTTTGAAATTGAGAACTGTCTGAATGAACGGTTCGGCCTTGGTTCGGTTGTGATTTATCAAGATTTATTTTAGGAGAATTAGGCCCCTGGTCATAGTTGAGGATAGATAGATATTAGCGTATTTTTTATGAAATCTTTAAACAGCTGTTTCTCTTTAACTATTTAGTTTTGGGGAAAGTTGTAGAACAAAAGTTATTCATTATTATGGGTATTGTAACACCTTTTTGGATTAGTACCGCCTTTCCGACTAGCCTTATACAAACAGGTTATTCAGCCTTCTCATTAATAAAATAATTTATTTCCACTCAGTTGGGTATTATAATAATTGCGGTCTTTTTTGTTTAAAATTTTGAATTTTGTTGCCTCAAAATCATAATAAAAGCTTATATACTACTACTAACATTAAATTAATCTCATCAGACAACGTCTAACCATCCAATCTATCTTTAAACTCCAATCTGACTATATCACTACATATTGCAGCATAATATTAATAATAGTCCATTAACTATCTAATTGTATGGATTGTCAATATGTAACAGATGTTAAACAGTTGACAAACCGGATTTTAATCGTTGCTCGTACACAATTCATTACAGTAATGTCACTGTAAACAATTGTGATTGTTCAATTTAATATTGAAATTGTTTCAACATCAGTTTGGTCAAGGTCTGTTCAAGTTAATTCAGGCTTTAAACTAACAAATCGATTTAAAGATATTTAACAAAGTTAGTCGGAAAGTGTTGTTGGATTTATAAGTAAACGCAATATGTCATGTATTCGTTATTTGAAAATGACGCATGTATCTTGCTGTCACCCTCTCTTGCTGCGTGGACTTGTATTATTTAGCTCCACTGTAATCGCATTATATCTCAGTAATTCCTGAACAATCATTTCTTTTAAACCCTAAACCCTTCAGAAAGGGGGTACTAATATGAAAGGGTGTTAATGTACACATAATAATGAGTAACTTTTGTTCTACAACTTTCCCCAAAAGTCAAAAGTTTAATAGAAATAGCTGTTCAAAAATTCCTTTAAATATATGCAATCTAAATAATATAAATACGATCAGCTGTGTTTACATTTTGGGTCTTATTGTATGTCATGGATTAGAAGCTCCATTTTCTGATTTCGTAACTAAGGATGGTTTTCCACCAGAGATGTGCTATGCAACGTTGCTATGGATGCGTTTGATATCCATCAATCATATTCATTGGTCTACATAGCATAGCACTGGTGGAAACTGATTCAACTAAGCTACGTTTTTTATATGGAAGGATGCGTGCTGTGGATGCTTGCTATGGATGCGTGTTATGGATGGTCGCATAGCTCGAGCTGCGCATCTTTATCGCACAGCTACATAGCTTAGCATCAGTGGAAACGGCCACATAGTTTCGTAGCTTAGCTTTTACATTCTCGCAGCATAGCTGCATAGCACATCTTTGGTGGAAAGGCACCGGAAGAATTTTTGAGAAAAAAACAAAATTTAAATCATTTTCCATGTAATAAAAATTAACGAATTTTGAAATTTGAACACTTGCTTTCAAAACAGTCATCAGTGATATTTTAATTTTCCAGGGGATTAGTACCCCCTTTCTGACTAACAATGAGTACAGCCAATTCGCAGAAGCCCATCTAGTTTTTTAAATGTTTTCGAACAATTGATATGTTGAGCTTTCGAAAGGAAATTTCTTTCAATTCCACTTTTATAGTAGGCACGTGGGAGGACGGATTAAGAATATAATTCTCCTCTGTCGCCGGGCAAGCGAGGCGTAAAAGGCGACGAACATAACACCATAATTGTGCCCGGGAAATGGGAATACGAATGAAAGAGATAATAAGTTTATTTGCACACAATCATCACAACTAAAAGACCCGGCTCGCCTCCTGTTTCATGGGACTTAATACCAGAGATGCTTCATGTGGTGCCAGACGTAAAGAATAGCACTAAGCGACTAAGCGATTCACTAGAAGATGGGCAGCAGCGTTCTCTGAGTACTTTAATAACCATACTGCGATTGCCAACCTGCCTGCCGAGCGTGGCGATTATGGCAAACCCCCCCAACATGGAGATGCTTGGGGGAGGCTTATGTCTAGCAGTGGACGTCTTTCGGCTGAATGATAATGATGAGCGAAGCGAAAAGGAGGGTACATTATTTTGACCGGTATGTATGTATGTTCATCTGTTCCCTACTAATGTCCAAACTACTTATCATAATTTGACAAATGAGGTATCTTTGGAAGCGTCTTGATCGTCCGCTGATTATAGGCTATGTGACGTCACATTAAATTGAAATGACGCTCTCTAGAGTACATAAATACCAGAGGCGAAACGTGGGAAGGAAGACTCCTGTAATAGAAGAACACCTCTGCTTACCCTTTTGAGGAATACAGGCGTGATCATATGTATGAATGTAGTTTTATCAGCATAAAAATACTGTTTTTTTATTGCAAGGTTAAGCTGCGCTTGCCAAGGTCAGTCCGTGGATGGGTAACCGTTCGTTACACATCGAGATTTACTCCGTGCCTCGGAGAGCACATTAAACCGTTGGTCCCGGGTTTCATATGAATACCTACGACGAGTCAGAAGTCTGACAACCGGTCTAACCTTAGGATACCGGCATTGCCCAATAACTAGGTTGTGGAGGTCTGATGGCAGTCGCTCCGTGTAAAATATTGGTATTCAGCCGCATGTGGTTCATCATCATCATCATTCAGCCGAAAGACGTCCACTGCTGGACACAGGTCTCCCCCAAACATCGCCACATCCACCGGTCCTGTGCTCCATGTTGGGGGGTTTGCCATAATCGCCACGCTTGGCAGGCGGGTTGGCGATCGCAGTATGGTTGTTAAAATACTCCGAGAACGCTGCTGCCCATCCTCTAGTCCCCATCACGTATTCGCCTTTTACGACACCCATAGGGAGAGATGGGGTAGTGCTATTCTTTACGTCCGGCACGACACGGCACAGCACACATCTGGTTAGCCGACAACAACATGGTTGGGAAAAAACTAGGCAGAACTAAACGCTGTACATACATAGGTCACTTAAGTTGGATTGTCCTAGAATAGATTCAACCACTATAATACAATTATAAACGTGCACCTAGTTTTGACGTTTTAAAAGTGCCTGTAATCTGGTCTATTTGAAATAAAAAACTTTGTCTTTGATAAACAGAGCCGTTCTTTACTATAGTCTTAGGTTGCTTTTCCACCAGAGACGTGCTATGCAACGTTGCTATGGATGCGTTTGATATCCACCAATCATATTCATTGGTCCACATTGCATAGCACTGGTGAAAACTGATTCATCTAAGCTACATTTTTTATATGGAAGGATGCGTGCTTTGGATGCGAGCTATAGATGCGTGCTATAGAAGGTCGCGAGTGGTGTAGCTATGTGCAGAGCAGTGTACCCACAGTAGGCGCGCGTTTGTCACCGAGCACATCTTACTCGTTCCGCTACATAGCTTAGCATTAGTAGAAACGGTCGCATAGTTTCGTAGCTTAGCTTTTATATTCTCGCAGCGTATCTGCATAGCACATCTCTGGTGGAAAGGCACCCTTAATTCTAACAACCTCAAACAAAAGCTGTCATAACTCCACTCTATTTCTTGACAAAATATTGCTTTATTTTCCATTTACTTTCGCCAATACTAAACCCATGGAATTAAGTCTCAAAGCACACTCATGTAATGATTTTAATGGTCACCAATGCCCATGTCTTCCAATATCTCAAAAAAAGTCAGTGAAGTACCTAGGTGTACTTCTGGATGAACGACTTAGCTGGCGTCCCCACATTGAATTGACCACTTCCCGTGTTAGGAAACTTATATGGGCATTTAAGAAGCTTCGACACGTGGCTACGTTTAAGCTTCTCCGCAGGGTGTATCTTGCGCTAGCACAGTCTATCATAGGCTACTGTAACACGGCCTGGGGCGGTGCTTGCAAATCCTTCATGATTCACCTCGAAAGAGCCCAAAGATCGCTGCTAAAGGTCATGACCTCCAGACCATACCGGTTTCCTACGAAAGATCTATATGAAAATTGTAAAGTACTTACCGTGAGACAGTTATACCTTCTTAATCTCACAATAAAACAACATCAAATTACACCGGTACATCAAGCCACCAAAGTAAAGAGAACTATTACTCGTACTAACGTATGTAGACCAGTAAGATGTAAAACCGCCTCCGCAAGACGACAACACTTTTACATGGCTACATACATCTATCTATATATATAAAAGAAAGTCGTGTTAGTTACTTCACTTATAACTCAAGAACGGCTGAACCGATTTAGCTGAAAATTGGCAGGGAGGTAGTTTAGAGCCAGGAGAAGGACATAGGATACTTTTTATCCCGTTCGACATCATGTAGGTAGGTAGTAGGTAGGTAGTAGGTAGGTAGTAGGTAGGTAGTAGGTAGGTAGTAGGTAGGTAGTAGGTAGGTAGTAGGTAGGTAGTAGGTAGGTAGTAGGTAGGTAGTAGGTAGGTAGTAGGTAGGTAGTAGGTAGGTAGTAGGTAGGTAGTAGGTAGGTAGTAGGTAGGTAGTAGGTAGGTAGTAGGTAGGTAGTAGGTAGGTAGTAGGTAGGTAGTAGGTAGGTAGTAGGTAGGTAGTAGGTAGGTAGTAGGTAGGTAGTAGGTAGGTAGTAGGTAGGTAGTAGGTAGGTAGTAGGTAGGTAGTAGGTAGGTAGTAGGTAGGTAGTAGGTAGGTAGTAGGTAGGTAGTAGGTAGGTAGTAGGTAGGTAGTAGGTAGGTAGTAGGTAGGTAGTAGGTAGGTAGTAGGTAGGTAGTAGGTAGGTAGTAGGTAGGTAGTAGGTAGGTAGTAGGTAGGTAGTAGGTAGGTAGTAGGTAGGTAGTAGGTAGGTAGTAGGTAGGTAGTAGGTAGGTAGTAGGTAGGTAGTAGGTAGGTAGTAGGTAGGTAGTAGGTAGGTAGTAGGTAGGTAGTAGGTAGGTAGTAGGTAGGTAGTAGGTAGGTAGTAGGTAGGTAGTAGGTAGGTAGTAGGTAGGTAGTAGGTAGGTAGTAGGTAGGTAGTAGGTAGGTAGTAGGTAGGTAGTAGGTAGGTAGTAGGTAGGTAGTAGGTAGGTAGTAGGTAGGTAGTAGGTAGGTAGTAGGTAGGTAGTAGGTAGGTAGTAGGTAGGTAGTAGGTAGGTAGTAGGTAGGTAGTAGGTAGGTAGTAGGTAGGTAGTAGGTAGGTAGTAGGTAGGTAGTAGGTAGGTAGTAGGTAGGTAGTAGGTAGGTAGTAGGTAGGTAGTAGGTAGGTAGTAGGTAGGTAGTAGGTAGGTAGTAGGTAGGTAGTAGGTAGGTAGTAGGTAGGTAGTAGGTAGGTAGTAGGTAGGTAGTAGGTAGGTAGTAGGTAGGTAGTAGGTAGGTAGTAGGTAGGTAGTAGGTAGGTAGTAGGTAGGTAGTAAGTAGGAAAAAGTGCATTGCAACGCATGCGGGTACAGCTAGTTTACAATAAACTAAATAATACCCTTAACATAAACCCATTAACAACGAAAGAATCCAAAATGAAAATCTCCACATGGCTTCAAGCATTGGATTATCACCAGACGGAAGACCTATTACAAAATCAGTACTGATAAAATAATTTATACACACCCATACATACATCCACACTCACCCATACATACACCCACACATACGCACATCTCCACCCTCCCACACACACACTCATACACACACCTACACCCTCCCACACACATCCAAACACAAACACACACACTACCACACACACAAATAAACACACAGACACACACACACACACACACACATGCATAGATATTGCACACTAAAAGAGCATGGCATCTTTCATTTCTTTTTATTTTACTGTTTTATTTATTCATTGCACAGCATAAATGTTATAAAATGTACCAATATAGGGCGAAGACACTGGCTCCTGTAACACAGGTTGCTACCTAGCTCAGGAGCCAGGGCTTCAAATAAGTTGTAACACCTGTATCTTGTGTCAATAAACGATTTATTATTATCTCTTTATTCATTTATTATTATCTCCTTTATTCATTCCAACTTCTTATTAATTACATTTTTAAATACATATCAACTACAAAAACATAAAATAAAAAAATATGATATACATTTAAAAATATAAAAAATAGGGGTCCACCGGCATCGGGAGCAGGGTCCAAGCTACCGGTGGTTAGGGCTCCAGAGACAGGAACCTCCTCACAATACGCGCCGTATCAAGGAGGACTGCTTTCTGTATCAGGCCCTTGATCCAGCCACCTAACGAGAGCCTCTTGAGGTGTTGGTCGAGGCTCTTGGCCATTAGGCCATTGGCCGTTACGACTATCGGCACAATGGTTGCCGAATCCACATCCCACATGTTGACAACCTCGTGTGCTAAGTCAAGATATTTGATTTGTTTATCTTTCTCAGCTTTCACGAGGTTTTCATCATGCGGGATGGTAACATCAACAATCATTGTGCGGCGTTCTGATCGGTCTATCACCACTATATCAGGCTTATTGGCGACAATAGTCCTGTCAGTGATGATAGATCGATCCCAATATAACGTGATATGACCATTTTCGAGAACTGGGTCGGGCACATACTTGTAGTACGGTACCTCCGATTCCACAAGGTTATATTTCAAAGCAAGTTGCTGATGGATAATCCTAGCCACTTGGTTATGCCTATGCAAGTACTCGCCGTTAGCAAGACGAGAACAACCGGAAATAATATGCCTGAGGGACTCGCCCGGACAGTGGCATGCCCGACATATGTCAACCGTCCCGTCCTTCACAATATATTTCCGGTAGTTATTCGTCATGATGACTTCGTCCATAATTGCACAGACAAAACCTTCGGTTTCCCCAAATAGGTCACCGAACCGTAGCCAGGACACGGACGCTTGGAAGTCTACGTCGGGCCCATGGAGGGCCCGGTAGAATCGTCCGTGTAGCTCCTTGCTCTGCCATATCTCCCTGCGGTCATTAGTACTGAGTACCACAGGCTTGCGCCAGTTCTCTTTAGCCAAGTTGAGTGGGGTGAGTCCTTTATCTACTGCGACCACATCTCGGTGCATCCCCGCGTCGGCATGTAGGAAATATTCCCTGAGGCTGCACACCTCACGATTGTGAAGGGTCTTAGCATTTAGTAAGCCTCGACCCCCACACTTTCGCGGGATGTACAGCCTCATTACTGACGATCGCGGGTGATGCATCCGATTTGCGGTCAGCAGAGACCGGACTCTCCTATCCAGAGCATCTAGTTCAGTCTGAGTCCACTTCAGTATGCCGAAGGAGTACATCAAGACCGGCATGACCCAACCGTTGAAGGCGCGCACCTTGTTGCCGCCCGACAAAAGACTTTTTAGAACTTTTTTCAGGCGGCCAAAGAAGCGCTCCCTCAACGATTGTTTCATGTCGGCCTCACTGATGCCCAGCCCCTCCGACATACCCAGGTATTTGTAGGTATCGTTTGCGGAGAGCGGTCTGAGGTGTATGGAATCCGAAAGTTGTAGTCCCTCGGATTCCATAATCCCCCCTCGTCTTACATGCATGACTGCACATTTGTCCACACCAAATTCCATCCTGATAGAATTACTGAAAGTTTCAGTTACCTTCAGTAACTCCACCAGTTGCAATTTAGCGGGGGCAAAGAGCTTTAGGTCATCCATGTAGAGAAGGTGGGATACTACCTGACCTCCTCTCCGCAGCGGATAGCCTAGCCCCGACCCCTCCAGCAATGTGCTAAGAGGGTTCAGGGCTAAACAAAACCACAGTGGGCTCAGACTGTCGCCCTGGAATATTCCCCGCTCAATCCTGATCGGTTCACCGCTCTCCCGAATCGGTCGACATCCTGGATAGCGAAGGACTGTCCTCCATTGCCCCATACATGACATCAGGAAGGTGCGTAGAGTTGCATTTATTTTATACAACTCTAGCACCCTCATGAGCCACGTATGTGGCACCGAGTCATAGGCCTTCTTATAGTCTATCCAGCATGTCGATAGATTCTTTCGCGAGCGACGAACCTGTTGGCTAATGGCCATATCAATGAGGAGTAGCTCCTTAGTACCGCGGGACCCATTCCTACATCCATTTTGAGCAGAAGACATTACCGAATTATTTTCAATATGAGTGTTAATTTTGGATCTCAAAATGGATGTAAGAAGCTTATAGACCGTCGGCAAACATGTGATCGGTCTATAATTCTTGGGTTCCGCGGTACTACCTGATTTATGGAGCAGGTGGGTAACTCCTGTCGTAAAGAACTGTGGAAGCGACCCTGACTCTAAGGACGACTGGAATTGGGTCGCCAAGCGAGCGTGTGAGCTACGTAGCCACTTGATCCAAAAGTTGTGCAGCCCATCCGGTCCTGGAGATTTCCAGTTAGGCAACGGACGGGCTGCACTGGCTACGTCTTGGGGGCTGATAAGTATTTCCCCCATTTCTTCTATTGGCTCACACGCTCGCTCAATATCCCGCATCCAATCACCCTCGGTGTGAATGACGGGGACCGACCAGATGCTGCGCCAGAATGAGTTCATGGCATCATCATCCGGTAGGCGCCCATCACTCACACCTTGGTCAGGTCGCTCCCAAGCTCTATACACCCACCTTTGGTCGCATTGAAACATGCGATTCTGAGTATATCGCTCCACGCGGCGTTTATACCTACGAATGCGACTCGCCCATGCACAAACTTTCTGCTTCAGGAAGTCGATGCGCTCTGTGACTTGGGACATATATTCTCGAGGACTGATACCAGTCCCCGAGAATGCCCGCCTCACAAAGCGCATCACTCTTGGTCGAGTATTGCCCTCCCTGAAGCAGATTAGCTTGCCGATGAGTGCCCTGGCCCCGTCGATACGACGCTCAATCCTGCACTGCCAGGCTGGTACGGCTGGTTTAGGTCGTGTAGCTCGTTCACTATTATTAAATTTGACGTTAGCTACACGACATGCCGCAACAGCCGCACAGTACAGAATCGAGTGTGTATCGCCGAGATCTTCGCTGCTCTCAAAATAGCTAGAAAGCAGCGAATCCAAGGCACACACCAGCGCCCTGTTTTTATTGTGCATGGGCAAGCGTGGTAATCGTGGCCGTAATTCGGGATCAGCTCTATACTCCCGAATCGCATCCTCCAATGCACTCCTCAATTGGTCGTTATATTGGCTACTTACTGTAACAGCCCTGTCATCCATATCCCCATCTACATAATCAGACCGCGGCGGGACTATATTGATATTAACTTCATGTACCGCGGTTTGTGAGGGGAAAGGGGTGACACGGCTGTTCTGTACCTCTAAGCGAAGCCTATCAAGTGCGGCGTCGTCCAATCTATGATTGCGTTGAATAACCCGCACCTGATCCGATAATCGTTGGGCCGAGACGTTAATGGCTGGCTCAAGTTCCTGAAACAGAGTCAGCATCCTAACACGGTACGCAGTGAGGTTAGTTCCCCCCTCTGTAGACCCGTAATATGCGCGCATGACGTTCTCGTTTATACTTTGAGTCCATTTCATGCGCTGCACACAACCACCGGTAGCGAGGACCCGGCTCGGGGCCGGGGGGCCTTAGGTCCCAAGCTGGTCGGTGGCCGGTGTCTCCCCTGCCGACGTACAGGTGTTGGCGACGTCGGCGGAGAGAAGTACTCGTCGCTCGAGCTCGACGCGGCTGCAGCTGCCGGTGTCACTGGTGGTCCGAGTTCCGGCGGCTGCGAGGCGGAGCTGAGCGGCGAGTCCGGGGGTGGTGGGCGTGCTGCTTTGCTTCTGGCTCGAGTTAGCATATTTCTTTTACGTTACTTCCATGGTTATTTCATAATTAATTTTGAATTTCCCTTTGACATATGTCAGTTCTGTCTTGTATTTTTCTTTCTTATTATTATCTTGTATCTCTCTGTAGTCACGGCTCATCTTCCGTGCGGAAGATGTCCGGTCCTTTGGAAGGCATACACGGGGACACAGGTCCAACGCGCAGAGGCCCCTTTGAGAACTTTAATCTAAAATGGGGTGGGGCACCAACGGGGGACTATCCACGGCTGCACTATTGGAGTACAGTCATGGACCGTCCCAGGTGGGTGCAAGACTATTGTAGAATGTGGTGAAAAATATCTGGTCTATGGGAAGGGGTGTTAGGTGGACTGATAACTTCTATTGCCGGAAGAAAACGGCGTCTGCCTTTCAACATTTAAAATTGAAAACTGTTGGCAGACGGTGACTCGCCAGCTCACTAGCTGGGCCCCCTGAAAAGCCGCCAGTACATAGGCGAAGGGGGCAACAGACGTGTGAGCGGTTATTATTATTATTATTATTATTATTTACAATTAAAAAATCTTTTCTACGCTACGAAACAAATTTTCCTCAATGTCTACATGTAATCTGTCGGTGGTTCGGTACCCTAATGCTCTTAAGGCCTCTACACACCAAAGCCGCCGGCCCGGCGGCTTCACTCGGCAGGTTATTGCCAGCGGGTTATTGCGGTCAACTAAGAGAGCGAACATGATGCAAAACAAGCCTGGCGGACCTCACTAATTGTTTTGCGTCATGTTCGCTCGCTTAGTTGGACGCAATAACCCGCTAGCAATAACCTGCTGGGTGAAGCCGCCGGGCCGGCGGCTTTGGTGTGTAGAGGCCTTTAGAGAAGACAGAAGGAAAGGAAGAACAAAAGGAAATTTGTGCAGACGTCTTATCTCCGTTTGATGCATGAAAAATAAAAAGGTTTTTGAATATTCAATAAAAAGGCATCGGGCAGATACAATGCGTGCTTACTGGGAAAGGAAAATAATAGCGAAAAAGTCATGTGATACTTGTTTTAATTCTTGTGAAAGTTATATTCTGAGAATAGCAACAGTTCGTATACAACGTTAGTCGGAAAGGGGGTACTAATCCGCAAGCCACTTAAAGTGATGATGGTTTTAAAGCAACTGTTAAAATTTCAGAATACGTTAAATTTTATTTTCATGTAAAATAATTTTATTTTAGTTTTTTTTTTTAATTCTTCGTCCCTACTTTAGTTACGAATTTAGAAAAAAAAATATGGAGCTTCTAATTCGTGACCCCAAATATGACCTAAAATGTAAACACAAGTGGTCATAGCTGAGCATAGGAGGATTTTAGCATATATTTATGTAATTTTTGAACAGCTTTTTCTCTTAAACTATTGACTTTTGGGGAAAGTGGTAAAACAAAAGTTGCCCCACCCCCCAAAAGACCCACCATTAGGCCTGAATACAGTCATTGGCAATGTATTTCGGAAACATAATTTTTTCAGCCCTAGGGAGAATCGTTTTCAACTGACAGCTGTCAAATTATAAAAAAAACTAGTTCTATTTTCACATGTCTATTGAACCATGTTCCAACTTTCTATACAACCACTCAATTACAGCGCGATGTAAAATTGTAATAACATAAAGTTGAGTATTAATTAAAGAATATTTTTTTAAATGGCTATTAAAATTTGGTTTCAACTATTTCTTTAAAATAACATAGATTTGGGCAAAATATTTACCAGTATAAATGATGAAAATGAAAAATAATGGCGCAACAGGTGGACGGCCGGCCACAGAAAAAAAAAGGCGGGAAAGCGGCAATCCGATCACTCATTTTTTGTTTAGCTAATTCATGTTTTTATTTTTACTTTCTTTGTGTTCGTAATGAAAAGCACAGTGTTTACCTCGGGTTAAGACTTATTTATTCCCTCGAACTATTGGCGCCCGAGCGTAACGAAGGCGCCAAACCCAATCTCGGCCCTAAATAAGTTACTTTCACCCCTAGGGTAACAATGTACTATTTAACAGCATCAAATTTTAAACGTGGAGGCTATCTTATTAATTTGCCTTTTATTTATAAATATAATAGGCATGTTGACAGCATCAATAAATTGCAAATCTAATTGGTCTGCCAGTTAAAGTTTTGAAAAATAAAGGACACGGTTTTTTTTTTAACACTAGCTTTTGCCCACGGCTTCGCTCGCGTTAAGATTGCCTCCTACATACAAACAAACAAATTCTACCTCTTTTAATTGAAGTACAGATAAGCCAGTTTTTGATACCTTGGGTTACATTATTGTAATTTATTTAAGGATCCCAAATTTTTTTGATACTAAAATATAGCCTATAGCACTCAAGGATAACGTAACTTCCTATTGGTGAAAGAATTTTTGAAATCGGATGAGTAGTTTCGGAGATTACCTCCTACATACAAACAAACAAACAAATTCTACCTCTTTATAATATTAAGTATAGATATAGATATGAATATTTGGAAAGATAAAACGCATTAAACTCGAGAGTGGGGGGCTTGTGACGTCAGAAGCAAGTAAAAATTGTACTTGTTTGTGACGTATTGTCAATTTTAAAAGTGTCGTATCTTCTTCAATTTTGGATAACGTAACAAAAGAAAAATTACGCGTCAAATATTTTTGATAATCTAACTGACGGACTAATTAGATTTTTTCAGTCAAATACCCTATTATATTATATCTTTGCACCGTAAAATAAGCAATCGCTAGGTCGTGTTCATTGGAATTCATTCTACAAACTGTCTTGCGCTGATCACAAAGTGATAAATACGGTACTCAATCAATCTACCGCACCCCGTATCATGATAGTGAGATCAGAGGCGAATATGCATTTAATTTAACGGAAAAATAATCGTTTCTGTACTCGTGCATTTTCACTTTTAAATAAAAATACTTTAAATGTATTGAAAAGTCAACTGAATGTACCAATCTAGATTTTGTTTTTATTTTAATCCATATGAATGCAACTGGCTACAGGCGCTACAGCGGTTACCTAGCGAATGGGTTAGTTGGCATATTTTTTATTCCACGGCGGAAAGTGAATAATTATCTGAAGTGATTATTCAGAAATTATGCAAGGTAAACGGATGCAGGTAGCAGCTCTAAAATGTATAATTAATCGTGGTTATCATGCGGAGAAAAATTGATCATAAAAAAATACTCGGGTATAATATTATTTATAATCCACCTACTCACCAAGTTTGGCATGATATTAAAATAAAACGTATGTAATAATAGGTGCTTTTTACCTCTCGAGGCTCGTAAACAATGACATCTAAAGAAAGAGAGAAGTTACTATTTTAGAAGGTACTATTTTATCAACTCTTAACCCTCCTTATTTATGCCAGACACAAGACCTGCGAAAAGCGTGATTTTTATGCATTTGCATTACATTTATTTTATGTACTTTTGTACGGACAGACTGCATTACACAGTTAGAACTACATGCATCTCGTCGCAAGTGAGTAGGGATCACAAAGTTTATATGATAGTTAAATTGTGTTGTGTGTTAAGAGACAGCTCTGTAGTCCAATACAATGTACCAACAAAACACACAGAATGTTGTACTTAGTCGACTCTGACAAGCGCGTTATATTATGTTAGCTATGTTTCACAATACACATATTTATCATACATACTGACATACATTTGCAAGAAATGAATTGGTACGTTTAAGTACTTTTATGAATAATTTATATCGCATAAGAAACTTATAGAAAATCTATATATAAATAAAAAGAACAGTCCTGACTGACTGACTGATTGACTGACTCTTAAACACCCAGCCCAAACCCTTGGACTTAGAAAGCTGAAATTTTGCACAGAGGTTCCCTTTATAATTTAGACAAGAAAAAAGGAAAGATTTTTCGAAATTCAACCCCTAAGGGGGTTAAATAGGGGATGAAAGTTTGTATGGAAAATCGTCACTTAACGGGTTCAAAATTTCACGCAAGCGCAGCTGCGGGCTAAAGCTAGTACCTATCATATAATAAAGCAAGTATCTGAATTGTAAATAGTAAAAATTTAAGTCGCTTTTCGGTTTTGTCTATTTGTCCACTTATTTCTTCTAAACCACTCAATGGATTTTGATGCAATTTTCATTTTAATTAAGGTATTTCCGCAAGGTTTTAAGCTATAAAATGTAGTCGAGCGATCCCGTGGCGGGTTGCTAGTATCGTATGACATACAATTTCTTAGATAAATTACATAATTATTTTTCACTACAATAATACTATCATCATGTAACCTGTGAAAGTGTGTAGGGACAGCGCGTACATTGGTACGCGTAGTCGGTTACGCGTACACAGGAACGCTTAGTTCGTAAAAGGCTTAAGACAGGCACCTCCATACTATTACTAAGCGTTCCTGTGTACGCGTACATTGAAACGCTTAGTCCGTACACACTTTTACACATCTTGAAGATCAGAAAACAAAAAAATCGTTATTGTTTTCTTCAAACCGATCTCACGACTCCTTTGGCGAGTTTTCTCTATTTCTATATTTAGTTTTAGATTGCCTCTAAGCCTATTTCAAAAACTCACTCTGTAAACGGATATTCCAATGTTCTTGTTTAGGGTGCCTTTCCACCAGAGATGGACTATGCAGCTATGCTGCGCGAATGTAAAAGCTAAGCTACGAAACTATGTGACCGTTACCACTGATGCTGCTATATAGCGGAGCGAGTAACATGTGCAATGAAAATGCGCCGCCGCAAGGTAGCTGACAAACGCGCCTACTGTAGGTACACAGTTCTGCACATAGCTACACCACTCGCGATCATCTACAGCATGCATCCATAGCTCGCATCCATAGCTCGCATCCATAGCACGCATCCACAACACGCATCCTTCCATATAAAAACGTAGTTTAGTTGAATCAGTTTCCACCAGTGCTATGCTATGTGGACCAATGAATATGATTGGTGGATATCAAACGCATTCATAGCAACGTTGCATAGCACATTTCTGATGGAAAAACAGCCTTATAGCCCAACTGATTTATCATACCTGTGTTTATTTCGCAACGGTACTGGGCACCTTAATAAAAATCGGATTATATTTAAACACTGTGTGGTATAACGTCTTATGTACTTTTCTGTGTTCGCAGAATAT
This sequence comes from Amphipyra tragopoginis, assembly GCA_905220435.1. Classification (NCBI taxonomy): domain Eukaryota; kingdom Metazoa; phylum Arthropoda; class Insecta; order Lepidoptera; family Noctuidae; genus Amphipyra; species Amphipyra tragopoginis. The sequence continues at coordinate 24,988,937 of HG991991.1, read as the reverse complement.
TTAGGAACGTTGATTCACAAAAATAATTATAGAAACAAACAATGGCCGCGTTTCGTTCATTATTTTCGGTGGAATAAATTTGCATTGTGAATGATGTATCCTTTGCGGTTGGCTTGAATATATGTAGGTAATGTAATTATCTCAAGTGAGGAGGACCTTCATATCATCCAAATCTAACAAAAGTCCCTCGTCAAATAAAATCCGGAATGCCTTTGTTTTTAAAGTGCGAGCTTATTGTCTGGCAACTGTTTGCCTCTCACAATGCGAGTAAGCATGTTTAAAAACCCAACCGTATTCGTATTTTTACTTCTTGGAACTGAATGGTACAAAAAAAAGCTGTAGTGTGGCTACACCTATGTTTAGGCTGCAGACACATTGAACGCATATTGCGCGGATCGTATTACGCCGCATGACGCGTATGCATAGCGCTACATACAAATTCTCCTGCGCGGCCTCACCACGCATACCCATATTACGTCGTTACGCCGAATGTGGAAGTTTCGAAACGCGACGCAAGATACGTTAAGTGTGTTTTGGCCCTTAGACGGCTACATCTAGGTGCGCTCGGTTGGAGGTGGTTAGAACTAGGTGTAACCCATTTATTGAAAGAGGGCTAAGGCCTCATTGGAGACGCGGGGCGTCGCGCGTCGCGTTCTTCGTGGCATCTTGCGGCGCGTCATACGATTTTTGCGCGTGCAGCGTCCCGCATCATCACACGCGCAAACACAAACATATGGCAATGTACGATGTTGTCTATGAAGATACGGCCCGTGCGACGCCGCGGGCCCCGCCGCGGTTGACGCTACGTTTTACAGTGGACGGAGAATTGCAGGAATAGCTGGTCGGAACGCTGTATGCGCCGCCGCGATAAACGTCGCGTACGACGCGGCGATGCTATCCGTGGGCTCCGCCTGCATTTCAAGCAAACGCGTGTATGTATCGCTTCTCCGTAAACGCTCTCATATAACGCCATATGTTTGAATTAAGTGCGGGCCGCGCCGCACAACGCGACGCGCGACGCCCCGCATCTCCGTAAATGAGGCCTTAGTTTTTTGACGATAATGTCAGTTTTTCGACGGTAAACTCTAAATACAGGAAGTAGAAATCATAGACGCATGGTACACGTTCATTAATTATTTCAGTATTTTGATCGCGATCCTGCTCGTGATATTTATCGCGCATTTAATACATCAATATACTGATCTATACTACGATCCAAATATCTTGATAAATATTGAGCGTAAAGCATCCATAACAGATACATAATAAACAAAGGAAAACAACAGCAACCTATCATAATATGTTATATAATATACCTACAAGGTTAGTCAGAAAGGGGGTACTAATCCGAAAGGGTGTTAAATTACCCATAATCATGAGCAACTTTTGTTCTACCACTTTCCCCAAAAGTCAATAGTTTAAGGGAAATAGCTGTTTAAAAATCGCATAAAAAATGCTGAAATCTATCTATCTTCAGCTATAATCAGCTGTGTTTACATTTTAGGTCATATCTGGGGTCACGAATTAGAAGCTCCATTTTCAGAATTCGTAACTAAAGTAGACAAGAAGAATTTTTGAAAAAACTGGAAGAAAAATAATAATTTTATATGGAAATAAAAATTTTCGGATTTTTAAATTCTAACGTTTGCTTTAAAACCCTTACCAGTGATACTTTACGTGGCCTGCGGATGAGTACCCCCTTTCCGACTAACCTTGTTTAAAGACCACAAATAGTTGTTACTTACGTCATAAAAAGAAATTAAGTTATTCGTATCTTCAGAACCGTACATAACCGTGTTACAGAAATAACCAAGCTGAGCACTACAATATGAAAGTCAATATCACTTACAGTACAACCACAAATCATTCCGATATCACATTCATCAATTTCAATTCAATCTGTACAATGCTGCTGAACGAATGAAACCGCCCGCATTCGATAATGGAAGACATTAACGCAGATAGACACATTTCCCTACAACGCAAAAAAACCCAGCTTGCGCCGAGGACGCGAATGTGTGAATGTTTAAAGCTATGTCCACACCAGTGCGTTTTCATGTTCGTCTGAGGCATGCGTGAAGCGCCATAGTGCATGCAATAGCGCATGCCTTAATACTAGTTCGACAAAAGCGCATGCCACTAGCGCACTCTAATCCGTCTATTGTATGTCGACTGACGACTGATCGATGCGCACCGGTGTAGACGATAAGCTTCATGCGTCTTATGGCAATCAATATTGCATGCGCTTGACGCAAGAGGAATTGAACGTTGAAAGCGCAAGATGAACATGAAAGCGCACTGGTGTAGACATACCTTAAGATAAATTATGCAATAGAATAGAATAGAATAGAAATCTTTAATTCAAGCTGAGAGCTCATAAATGGTTAGTAACAATTTTCTTATACAACTAGTGTTAGTAAATGTATACAACTAGAGTTAGCAATGCCCGAAAGATTTTAACCACGCCTTTCTGGTGGTATTATGAGTCATTAATGTTCTGTCAACATAAATCCAATTCAATCAATTTATCGCGCTTTTGCATTAAGCAAATACTGTATAGCACAACCATATCACTCAGCATACATTTTATATGGACACGTTCACACAACGCTATGGTATGAAGTATTGGTTTGCTGTACACGATAAAGTTGAGCGATTCTCAGAGCTATATGTTCCCACCCCGCCTCACTTCTACCCCGACGGATCGCCGTCAAATAACTTGCTATACATAGTAGACCGGCTTGCGATCTAGCGTATAGTGTGAACGTCGTGCTATAAAGTTATAGCTTATGACGCAATATGCTTTACTATATAGCGAAATAGTGTAGCGTAATCTGAACTGCGCGCCGGATCTCCTGCGCGTTTAACTGTACACAAAAACACCTAAACAAAACATGCTCCACTCGTTTTTGCTTCACACTTTTAATTGTATCAACATTTTTTTATTCAGTGCCCGTCTGAACCCATTAAAACGATTGCCGCCGCGTGGGTAGAAGGACAGGGTACCAATCATTTGTTGACAATTGTAGCTCTGATTTGGAACAGAATCAAAAATAACATTCGAATGTTTAATTAATTTATTGTTTTGTAATAGATTGTCAAACAACGGCCCACCTGATGGTGAGTGGTTACTGCCGCCTGTATACCTACAACACCAAGAGGATTGCTGATGCGTTGCCAACCTTAGAGATAAAGTTGGAAGGTCTCATGTGCATGTATTTTCACCGGCACCTATACCCTTCAAACCGGAACACAGCAATGCTGCTTAGCGGTAGAAATAGGTATGGAAGTAGTACTTCCCCGGACAAACTCTTCCACAAGGACCTCTACTACGAGTATTCTTAAAACCCTTCAGCATTTGCCTAGCCTTTTCCCAACTATGTTGGGGTCGGCTTCCAGTCGAACCGGATGCAGCTGAATATCAGTATTTTACATGGAGCGACTGCCTATCAGACCTCCACAACCCAGTAACTGGGTAATACGATACTCTTGGTGAGACTGGTTGTCAGACTTTCTGGCTTCTGACCAACAGTAACGACTGTCAAAGATCTACAAATGACAGCCGGGACCAACGGTTTTACGTGCTTTCCGAGGCACGGAGGAAACTCGCTATGGTAAATGGTCACCCATCCACAGACCAACCTCGGCAAGCGTGGCTTAACCCGGAAGATCGGTCTATGCGGCTGTAATTATTTAGCCACGAGCTCCTCCTATTCTTAAAACCCTTCAAATCATGAATAATATTTACTCTGCGTGATCATATCAGAAATTATGAAATCCGCAGGAGAATCAAGGTACACACGAAGGTACGAGGACATAGCTCGAAGAATTGCCAAACTTAAGTGGCATTAGGTGGGGCACATTGTTCGCAGAACTGATAGCCGATGTGGTCGAAAGGTTCTGGAGTGGCGACCGCGTACTGGAAGACGCAGCGTGGGTAGGCCTCCCACAAGGTAGACCGGTGATCTGGTGAAGGTCGCAGGAATCCGCTGGATGCAAGAAGCACAGGATCGGTCGATGTGGCGATTTTTGGGGGAGGCCTATGTCCATCAGTGGAAGTTTTTCGGCTGAATGATGATGATGATGATTTAGTTACGTGGAGCGGTTACGCACTGCATCCGGTGCGGATCCGTGAAAATAAAGATATAAAAAACTTGGACCTAATTCGGATATTGCTTTTCTTACTGCATCCGATCTGAATTCGAAAAAATACGGATCTAGAGGATATTCCTAACGCACTAATCCGATCTCTGATCCAAATCCAAGCAATTCAGAGGCCATCTTTGGCATAAGTCCGATTTGAATCCGAGGTGATGCGAAAGCGTTCACACAAACAGTAGGTACTACAGCTACTTTGGTCCGTCAATATTTCTTCCGAATAGGAGACTATGGATGACGGAGAGATCGGATGTCGAAAGTTGGATCTAGTACGTAAACTACCGTACAAATAGTTCTATGACTTCTTCGGAACGTATTTTTACGGATTCGGATCGGATGCAGTGCTTAACCGCTCTAAGTAGAGTTTTACGCGGAATCTAGACTTTCTTTTCGATATCTTTATAATCTCTAAAATTTAAAGCATCTTATCGGTCTAAACTCATTTCGACATTAGAATCGGTTTGAAAAAAAAAACTTCTAAAAACTCACCTGCATAAAAAGCGAACTAAAAAGATGTAAATAAGACGTACTTCTTTCTAATCATAACATACGTAACCTAACATGCTATCAAAACATAACACACAGTCGGAGGCTTCATATATGTTTGTTTGGTCAGTCAGTTTGTGAATTACTTAAGTCGTACATGCAGTCCGAGGCTACCTTCGACTGCATGTAATGATTTGATGGCATGTTTGTTTTTAAAACCTACGTCAATTTTACGTTATGTTATGATTAGAGTTAGTACGTCTTGTTTACATCTTTTCAGTTCTTATTTTTTTAATTCGCTTTTATGCAGGTGGGTTATTACTTTTTTTTAATTACTTCTTTTCAGTTTTTTTTATCAATGTATCGTGCCCATATATAATTACCTACCGTTGTAATGAGTCCTAAATAAGTCTATCTACAGACACCTCATTTAATATACCATCAATCGCTCTAGTCCGCAATTTAGATCCTACTCAACTTTCAGGTTGTATGATTCTTAAACGGAGCTAATGACTGTAAAATGGTCAAGGAAACATCATATTGATTTTAAAATAACTATTTAGGGACATATAAATGGTAGGCGACAACTTTTTTTTGTTTCCTCCTCTTTTTCTTATTTCACGGGCGCCATTTTGAACAAAACCTAGCCCTTAACCATCGCACGGCTTAGATGAATCGATAGACACCTCATTCATTAAAATTCATCCAGCCGTTGGGATGCTTTGAGGGTATAAAGAATTTCACATACATAACTACAAAGATAATAGATACGCATGAAAAACATAACCCTATCTTTGTTGTCGCGCAGTCGGGTAAAAATACGTAAGAAGGAGACAGCGTTAGTATAGAAGCATAAATATATTTTGTGTAAACGATTTTGTGTAGTGTAGCAAAACGACAAAAATCGTCGCGTATACTAAAACCATTGAACAACGCGGTGGACGGTTCTGAGACGCGTTGTTTTATAACTAGAATCGTCGACAGAAATAATTCAGACATTTTAAATCGACACATTTAAAATGTCTGAATTATTTCTGTCGACGATTCCCTGATTTTTAATATACCTAGTTTTAAAAATACGAAAAGCGTTCTAGAAATAATTTATCACGACAATTATTGCACTTGGTTGTCAATTAGCCTTATTAACAATTCGACTATCACACTGAATAGCTGATATTCCATTACTGTTTCAAAAATATTACGAACGATTCTAAAATAGAAACATATACACATGTCAATTTGCACTGTATTCCCCAATTAGCGCTATTTCACTGATGTTGCTTTACGACAGAAATATTAGACTAATGTTCGATCACATGCATATTTTATAAACTGCCAAAAGAACTCTTACTACATACATACATAAACTGACGCTATTTTCCCATGGGGGTAGGCAGAAACTGTAGAACGCCACATGCTACGATCCTTACATACTCCTTTCGCTTCGTCCACGGTCATACATCTTGTCATACACGCCGGTTGAAAGTACTACGCACCTGTCCTTTTTGAAGAACATCACCAATAACATCATTATTGTATGTCCTCTAGGGCATCCTCTACTGGCGTTTCCACTGACATTCGCCTGATAAATTGCTTTTGTTAATCGCCGTTCACTAATATAAGCTTTTATGTCATTTAATAAATAGTGTAATACAAGTACTAAATTGATTGGTTTGATTTAATTTAAAGTTTATTTTCTTCTTTTGAGGAGCTCGTGGCTAAATAATTACAGCCGCATAGACCGATCTTCCGGGTTAAGCCACGCTTGCCGAGGTTGGTCTGTGGATGGGTGACCATTTACCATAGCGAGTTTCCTCCGTGCCTCGGAAAGCACGTAAAGCCGTTGGTCCCGGCTGTCATTTGTAGATCTTTGACAGTCGTTACTGTTGGTCAGAAGCCAGAAAGTCTGACAACCAGTCTTACCAAGAGTATCGTATTACCCAGTTACTGGGTTGTGGAGGTCTGATAGGCAGTCGCTCCATGTAAAATACTGATATTCAGCTGCATCCGGTTCGACTGGAAGCCGACCCCAACATAGTTGGGAAAAGGCTAGGCAGATGATGATGATGATTTTCTTCTTTTTAGGGCAATTAAATGAAAGCTTGTTTTTAAAAGTTTTTTTTACCATTAATTTATATATCCCGAATAATTGCTATTATACAGAGTTATTCTGTGCCAGTCGTCAATATTATACTATTAAAATATTATTGGTTAAGCCGACTAGATAATCTGCTTTATGCATACATATACACACACTTAATACTTAACCCTGCTTAACAAATCCTCAATTCGGTTGTAATACCTAATACCAATCTGACAGAGCGTATCATAATCTGACAGGATACAACGTAATAAATCTGTGTACGAGACGATGGATTACGTCATTATTGCAGGATTATTCCACGATCAGCATATCTGGCTACACATTCAGTTATCAAAGAAGTTTGAAGCACGTAATGTTAGTGCAGAAAAAATATAATATCTGTTTCGTAGACGCTTTAAATTATAAATTTAAATATAACGCACCAAATGCTGGGTTCATTAGTGGACGACTGTGGCTGGTCGATGCTTGGTCACGTCACGGCGTTCTAAGCCAATTAGAACGTATTTTCTTTTGAAAATACAAATACGTTGTCTCGCTCCCACCTTAGGTTTCGCATACGGATATCGGCTGTCATCTCTCTCGCTTGTACCATCTGTCTTGTTCCCGTTCCGTTTGAAGTGCTATTTTTAGGGTTCCGTAGTCAACAAGGAACCCTTACAGTTTCGCCACGTCCGTCCGTCTGTCCGTCCTCCCGCAGCTTAGCTCAGAGACTCTTTGTACTAGAAAGCTATAATTTGGCATGGATATACATATTAATCACGCCGACGAAGTGGTAAAATAAAATCATGAAAAAAAGGGTTTTATAGGATACCTCCTGTACATGTAAAGTGGGGATGTTTTTTTTCTCGTCTACCCGATTGTGTGGGCTGTTGATAGATAGATCTTTTAAAAATATTGCGGATTTGTTGATACAAACTTTCGATTAAGGAATCCGTTTCTGAAATATTTAGCTTTAAAGTGCTATTTTTGTTAGAGTCAAGTGCCCCCCCCCCTGCCAGATAAATGGTTAGTTTTGGATCAATGAAAAAATTCACGGTACAGTCAGCAACGAAAGTCCATGAACAGATACTAATTTACAAAACACCTAAACACTAAAACGGACCATAAATCACTTACCAGAATAGAGTACAGAATAAGGTTATCATTTCAATGTTTCAAAAACGCTAAGCATTAATATGTTATAAGTCGCTAAACATCATTACAGCATAAGTCGATTACTATCATTTTACCGTAAGTCGCTAAACATCATTACAGCGTAAGTCGGTTACTATAATTTTATCGTAAGTCGCTAAATATGTTATGCGCGAGTTTTTTAACTTGATAATGCATGAGTTGTTGAATCTTATAATTGAATACAAGATAGGTACTACAGAATTACCTTTTTTGCGCAATTACGAAGCTGATCAATTTAATTTGCTGTCAAATCTTATGTCAACCAATGTGATTGGTTGACCTAACATCGTTCTGATTTATTTCACAATTAAACAGTTGTGATCATGTGGTTTTTAAGGTATATGCTGTTATTTTATAGTAAAGCCTACAAATTAGTGATGTTAGGCCGAGGCCCCATGTCCACGGTGCGGCGCCGCGCCGCAACACGGCGCCGCGCACGGTGCCGTTTACGGCGACACGGCGTGGTGTACGGTGCACCGCACGTTAGTTCCGTGGCTGGCGTAAATGTGACATGTCTAAAATTGCAATTTTTCAGGGCGACCATTTTAAAGTTTTAACCTCTTCTGGTAAACCGGTAAATTAGTTTAACGTATGTATTTTAGTTGTTTTAAAATATACAGGATGTTAACGAATTCGTGTAATTCCTTAAAACCATATGATCTGCTACTGGTGTAGATTTTCCCGGCATGGAAATAAGGCAGATTTAAAAAAAACCTTTTTTTTCATGCTGTACCTATGGCTAAGTGATCGAATCTAAACCACAGGATTCAGTAAAATACAAATGTAAATGACGTCAACGTCAAAATCCAAGATGGCGGCTGTGAAATTTTACAAGTTATGCATCATTGGTTTCGTTTCCGTGGTTTTCGGGGGGGTGCTGATGACGAAAATGAGGTCAACGTCAAAATCCAAGATGGCGGCTGTGAAATTTTACAAGTTAAACATCATGGCAAAACCGAACGCACGTATAATATGCTACTGTTCGTACTGCCAGTGGGTCTCTGTAGCAGTATGGATTCGACCTTTTGCCAGTGTGTTATCGCTGTAAGGTGTACAGTGTCCTGTGACATTATTAAGATTAAAATGCAGGCATTGCAATTAAAGGCAGGCGGTGAGCTACTAAAAAATGTAACGCGTATGGCTTTCTATACCAGCGCACGCATTAGCGGTTCTTTTTAAAATGACTTTTAAAACGTATCGTGCTAGATTTTGGCTAAAGACTTTTAAATTCGATGCGATTCGATGATAACTGGCTACTAAAATCAGGCTACAGTGCATGTTCATAGATAAGCTGTATGGCGCTTTTAGCATTTGAAAAAAAAGGGGTGCATGAAAAGAGCCTCCACGAGTGACGATACTTCGGTACGTCCGGCGCACCCTGGGCAGTCAGCCTCGTTACCATCCTTGCTGACTGGCTAATCTTTTCACCACGGCATGAGCTATTCTTGTACAGCTCGTGCCGACACGATAGAAAAAGAAGCATTTGAAAACCGCTTGCGTAAAATCATATAGCAACTCAGTGCGTGCTTAGTCGGACTGATTTTAAATCGTCAGATATCTTTTAACCGAGTAATTAAATTGACGTTTAACAGATTTTGTACTTTTTTGAGCACGGTTATCAATCCGAAACATGGTTAAAATGAACCGAGGTATTTTGTAGGTATTTATTACGAATTCAATTCCTGAAGATATACTAGAAAATGTAGCAAATTAAAATGACAGTTTCATTCAAACTGATTGTTTCGAATTTAATGGCTTTCGCGTGGAATAAATACTCATTTCAATTTCCTTACGATGTTTTCCTATAACTTGACTATCAGATTATATTATAAACAAAAGACACGTCAATGACGTCACGCACGAAATGAAAGGGATATAGCTATATGAAGAAAAAGAAAAAATGCTGTATTGACACAATAGTACACATTGTATCTATTTTTGAACTTTTAATTTATGACTCTAAGTACAATCAAATACAATTCATTTTACGTTGCCATCCTGATTTTCTGAATAACGTGTTGCTTAGTTACCTTTGAATGTTTAGCTTGACCTTTAGTTTGTAAATAAATATTTGACATTTTGACTGCTCAGATATATTTGGAGATTATGATGCTCAAAACAATTTGAACAGTTTTGTTGCATAGCTGTTTTTGGTATCTTGAATGTGTTTAATTATTTGGACACCTGAGTTGCTCATCTACTTCTGAAACTATCTATAAAACGGCAAAAAAATCACGTTTGTTGTATGGGAGCCCCCTTAATTATTTATTTTATTCTGTTTTTTAGTATTTGTTGTTATAACGGCAACAGACATACATTTTTGTGAAAATTTCAACTGTATAACTATCACGGTTCATGAAATACAGCCTGGTGACAGACGGACGGACGGACAGCGGAGTCTTAGTAATAGGGTCCCGTTTTACCCTTTGGGTACGGAACCCTAACAGGATCGCATGTAAACATATCGTAAACTCGTAATTGTTTTTTAAATATTGTGATATTACTGTCTAATATATTTTTATGTTCTGTATTTTATTATGGATGAGATGCCTACACATTATTGATATTTGTTTTATACTAGAAATAAATAAATATTGTCCTTGTTTTTAATTTCAATATGTATTAATATTCGTTTATTCATTGTAAATACATATTAAATTATATTTTTAAATACATACCTACGTTATAAAAACAAAAACAATCCACGTTTAAAAATATAAAAAAATAGTAGCCCATCGGCACGCGGCATCGGAAATAGGGTCCAAGCTACCGGGGCGCCGGCGGGGCTCCAGAGAGAGGAACTTCCTAACAAAATGCGCCGTGTCCAGAAGTACCGCTTTCTGAATCAAACCCTTGATTCAGCTGCCTATTAATAGTATTTAAATTATATTTAATTTATATTCTGAACTAGTAGCTGTGTTTATTCGGCAATGTTTTGATTATAAAAATGCGGTGCGCTGCGCTTCGCCAGATAGTGGCTTGGAGCAAACGGGTTTAACGAACAGGAAATATAGGAAATTAGCTATGCTCAGCGACTTTTGTATTTATTACAGATCATACAATTTTGTCGGTAGTAATGTACAGCAATTAATGGTTTAACCGAGTTCAGCGACTTTTGTGATTCAATTATGACAAGTTGTTTTATAATTTACTTTAGTCAGTAACTTATGATAAATAATAATGATTACAAAATATTGGAAATAAATTATGTTCAACGACTTCTGTTGCTGACTGTACTAGCACAGTGTACCTACTTACTACATACAGTGGGTCAACGCCCATACATTTGACAGGTCCTACGAAATGTCAAAATTGGTAACACTTGTCATAGGGTTGTCACATAAAACAAATTACACAAACTTGGTCAAACAAACGTCCAAATTAATTAACGTTTTATAGAAACAGTGACACGCAAAAAGAAAACCACGCATGCGTAATTTGACGATTGACAAAATAATGCAAAGGTATGTAGCAGCAATTTCGCCATCTTATCCTGGAATTTTCTAACAATATTTAAAACTACAAATTTTGATGGGATTACAGTCGTAGTGGCTAACGCTTGCGGGGGTAGGTAAGAGTCATAAATTATTCCCAAATCTAAGAAGGGGCCGTAGAAAAATTACTTATTATTCATGGTTATTACTTCTATGGTTTTCGTGTTGATGCTCGAATTAAAGCCTAAGTATTCCTCGATCATATACGGCGGTCAAAAAAATTTACCAGTTAAATGTAATTTGCCAGGTAAAACGTGGTCCCTATCTTGGTGTTTGAGAATGGATCTTGTTTTTGTAATCAGCGTCCCCGAAAATCATGGATTTGACACCCATCACGGCTAATTTGATAATTTTCATGGCTGCCATCTTGAATTTGGATTTTGACCTCATTTTCGTCATCAATATCCCAGAAAACCATGGAAATCACACCCATGATGGTTAAATTGAAATTTTCATGGCCGCCATCTTGGATTTGGATTATGACCTCACTGTCGGCATCCGCACCCCAGAAAACCATAAAATTAACACCCATGATGATTAGATGAAAATTTTCATGGCCGCCATCTTGGATTTGGATTTTGACGTTATTTTCGGCATCAGTGACCCCGAAAACCGTGGAAATGACTTCCCACGAACAATCATTTGAAAATGTTTATATGCCGCCATCTTGGATTAGTAAACAGACTTTATAATAAAATTCTCGTAATACATACAACATACATACTATTAATAAATTAATATAATTTCTATGAACGATATCAATCAATTCGAAATCAAAAAGTGCGAGCCCTGGAATTTATGTCCCGAGTATGCAGTATGGCTACTCGGGACATAACCTCCGCCCCTTCACCCCGCAACCCCTCGCACGATTGCTCTGCGACAATGTTCTACGTTGACCGACTGTAAGGAGTAAGATATAGGTAGACTGTGGTACTAGTATATCCAAAGAAGTTAAAAGGAAAACTATCACAGCTAAGTAGACATTACAAGTTTACGTAAGTAATAATACGTTATTTAATTTTATAATTACGTGAGTAATAGCCGACCAACTTGTATTTCATAAATGTATTTCGAAAAGACAATGTATTTCGAAAAGTAACAATATCGCACAAATTCCATTGAAAAATTACTAATCCCTCTTCTTAGTCCGCATTAAAAAAAATCTTTTAAATTCTTAGTCCGCGGTGAAATATGGTTATTCACATTAGTTTTAAACTATGTTAATTTTAAGGCAACCAATGTGAAGAGAGAATAAATGACTTTGAATGAAATTAATGTGCAACTACGGAACTCTATTTGTATTACTGCGCATGGCCCGTCACGCACTTGGCCGGTGTTTTTAACTCTGGAATCTATGACGGCTACACCAGATCAAGATCTGACTGATATCAATATTTTTGGTCCGGTGGCAACTCATCCAACGTTTCCAACAAGATTTTTGGAAACGCTGGAATTCGGAATATCATAATACGCTGACTCGGCGTACAAAGTGGACTAAACAATATCTACTTTAGGCAATTTCTCTCTCTCTCAAGTTATGTATGCTATCACAACCCCAGCAAATGATTGTAATATGAAACAAACCTACTAGCCACTGGAATGTGACTATATGCCAGTGGCCTGCATGTTTACGCGACTGTGTTATTGCAAATAACTCTCGATATTTTTGAGGCAGACTGCACTTAATGGCCTGAGCTATCTATCGCGTAACACGTTGTCACTTTCCAATAACCTAGTATTAAGAATTCTTGAATTGTTGCTCATTTAATTTAATAAACTGTGTTCGGTAACTCAAATATGTGTGATTCTTGGTATACAATTGTATGTATATAACATTATTTTTAAGCGACTTCAAAAAAAGGAGGTGTTTCTCATTTCATCGGAATCTTTTTTTATGTATGTTCTCCGATTACTCAAAAACGCCAGCACCGATAAGGAAAATTATTCTTTTGTTTGAAAGGGTATACATACTTCCCAGGTGGTCCCATGGTGGTCAGGTCAGGATCTGATGATAGAATCTTGGAGGAATCGAGAGAACTCTTAACCCTGCAGTGGTCGCGCGGATGACATTGGTCATCCATACATCGAAATATAAAGTTTTTGTTGTCGTTTTTATAATGACGGTATAAGCAAGCTTAAATTATAAATCTCAAAAGGTTGGTGCATCACCACAGTGACGATCAGGCGCTGGTGTCAAGTGGTTGTGCCAAGAGGAGTAAGACTTTGTTGCTGGATGACTCACGTCATCCGCGCGACCGATTAGGTCAGTATTGTTTCCTATAAACTTATTAATGAAATAATGAATTATGATTAATTTTTAGACATTTATGCTGTGTTTTGGTATTTTAGTAGTATGTTTATCACAATAACTTAAGTTTTTTACCTTTTTAGTAGTTAAATTACCATTACAGGTAGAAAATGGCAATTACAAAAAAATGCATGTTATAAGGTGGTTTGAGGAGGAAAATGCGGGTGGTGGTATCGAAAGAGGCTTGTTCTGATGACGAAGAGCTAGACCAAGTTAAATAACATTCAGAAATAAAACGGAGACTTGGGATTATTTAGAATATCAAAGAGAATCATCCAGCACAAGTTCAGATTCAGATGCAGGCGATACAGATGGCGATAACGAGGAGATTTCTGCATATATCTAGCCAAATATTCCAAAAATCTACGTGCCCTGATCACCGTCAATACATGTGTAATGCTTGTTTTAATGATCATGTATGATAAAAGCTTTAATTTGGTCAAAACCTGTTCCGAATTAAATAATGAGTTTTTTTTTGTACCAAATGACCATACTTATGTTGAAATTTCCAAATAATTAAATAAACAGTTTTTATTTCATATATTTTATGTTATTGTATGTAAGAGATTTTAAAGATTACAATAATAATCGCTAAATACGATTTACGTGTGTCTTTAGTCTTTTATTCGTATTCAAAGAGGGATGACTAGTGTCATCCACGCGACCACTCATGTTCCGTTACAGAGCGCGACCACTGTAGGGTTAAAATAATATAGACACACTTGAAGCGATTTTTAGTTTGAAAGACTATTCTCCCAAAGTGGTCCCATTTAAATTTGGTGAAGATCTGATGAAGACCCTCGGAGATTGACAATGGAACTCTTCAGTGGATGACAGCAAATTATCTGCGATTGCTGTAATTGCATGTTTATGTATTGTTTATGCCACTTATAATAGAAAAATTAAATTACTTTAAAATGTAATTTTAAAAACAAAAAGAAAACCGACTTCAAAAAAAAAATACCTTAGGTATTATAAAATTAACAGTTTCGAAAGTCGGTGCCTTTAATTTGTTTCAACGTGGATTAGCACCGACTTCTGAAACAGTTGATTTTATAATATAGTATCTAATTATTTTACTTTTTTTAAGTCGTTTCTTCTTTTATTTTTAAAGTAATTATTTTATATCATTATGAGCGCGACTTTTAGCTTTTATTTAACTTGCAACATCCATTACATGTTTTTCTTTTTATTGAAAAACTTAAACAGTGCAGAAAACGTGCTGATAATGAGAATTAGAAATACGATTTTCATAAACCGAACGTACATCGTATGTGGATAGAAATAATCGTATTAATACGGTAGGTACACGTATATTGGTTACACCCGACACGTAGCTGGCCACGCAGCTAGATGGCCACGTGGCCGCTGATTTAGTGCGCAGTAATCGGTGGGTGGCTTAAAATGATGCCGGCACTAACGAGCGTCAACGTACGAGTATTATGCACTGTTTCAAGAACTAATAGCCCAGACGTCCGTCAAAGAGTTACGTTGACAGTAACTGTTGGTCAAAGCATTTGCTGGTGATATCTCTTTATGTTTCACAGTCTGGATAAAAATGGCCAACTGTCTTTTGATAACTTTAAACAAAGTAAAAACCGACTTCGAAAAAAACTAAAAAGAGTCAGATAATTACCATATTATAAAACTAATAGTTTCAGAAGTCGGTGCAATTTTACACTGAACCAAATTGAAGGCACCGACTTCTGAAACTGGTAGTTTTATAATATGGTAATTATTTTACTCTTTTTAGTTTTTTTGAAGTCGGTTTTTACTTTTATAAAATTATTTTATTTTTCTATTTTACATGGCATAAACATTACACAAACATGCAATTACAGCAATTCCGGGTATTTTGCTGGAATCCATTGAAGAGTTCCATTGTCAATCTCCGAGGGTCTCCATCAGATCTTCACCAAATTTAAATGGGACCACCTCGGGAAATACGCTCTCAAACAAGAAAATAGTACTACTAGTAGTAGTAGCTTTTTGTGTCTGTACTACTAAATGCGCATGACCCTCATACACAGCTTATTATTTTCTTCAAGTTATGACAATTCAATTCGTTTGACCATATAGGGATCTCTTTGATCACGTATTGCTGCTATCAAGCGACACAGAATCCATTTACGATGGCGACCGATAACAAAATGAACAAGCAAAACAAATCTTATTCAGCACGATTAAGGTTTATCTGTCTTTACAAAATGGAACAGAACTTAAGTAAAATAAAATTGTACAGTGCATATTCCGAAAAAAACGTACTTTTTGTAGATTGAAAGTTGAATAATATGTCTGTTATCTAATGGTATTTATTTATTGATTTTAAGCCGAAAATGTACCATTTTTTTCTTTTCACGATTTCTTTATTGTTTTGTGGGAGGATATTAATGTATTATAAATAGTAAAATATGAAAAAAATACCTTTTACAGACAAAGGTCTATCTGTAATTACATACACCATAACATTTGACCAAGATCCACGGATTCGTCGGAAAATGTACCGAAAAACAGCTTATTTATATCAGATTTTTAAGTGCATCTTTAATGAACTTAGATCATGATGGCCGGTGGTTGAATAAGTCAACTTTTATTCTTTCAGTGGTTCAAAGTACAACCTAAAGAGCGGTTACGCACTGCATCCGATCCGAATCCGTGAAAATACGTTCCGAAGTAGTCATACAACTATTTGTATGGTACTTTAAGCACTAGATCCGACTTCCGTCATCCGATTTCTCTCCATCATCCGTGAGTCTCCAATTCGGAAGAAATATTGACGGACCGAAGTAGCCGTACCTAGTAGTATTTGTATGAATGCTTTCGCATTACCTCAGATTCAAATCTATGCCATATGCCAAAGAATTGCTTGGATTTGGATCAGACATCGGATTAGTGCGTAAGCAATATTCGAATTCGGTCAGAGTTTTTTTGACTCTAGCAGTGCGAAAAGCAATATACGAATCCGGTCCGAGATTTTTATATGCGTATTTTCACGGATCCGGATCGAAGGCAGTGCGTAACCGCTCTAAAAGTTGCTCATTTGTCAGTAAGTTTCCATTTAGTTAGAGCGAGTAAAGTCTAAAAGTAAATGCTAACATTTACCGACGGGTAAAGAAATTTTCAAAAACAGGTAATTGAGAGTAATGTGGTTTACTGAGTTTGTACAGCAATCATACTTTATCTTCACTAAAAACATCGTTCAGCTGTTGAAAGTTTGCTAAAACTAGGTTGTTAACTAAGTCATCGGCCCCAGTTTACATCGATAAATCTTTAACTTTCGGTTCAACTCACTGCGAAGAAGAAATCCTTTTCTTAGGTTGAAATAAGTATCGAACTATATTGTTTTCACGGTAACTTGATTAAAATGACACAATGTCAGTAAAAGTTGCTAGACATGTGACATTTCAGCGGGAATTTGACAAATTATTGCAATGTGATTATATGTAGATTCCAAATACTTTTGATTTAAGTAATTAGGATTAATCTCAACCGCCCAAGTGTACCGAAAACGGTACGGCCGCCATTGTTTATCTATTGTGTCTATAATTACAGTACCACACAGGTTAAGTCAATTAGCATGCATATCTTCAACAATAAACGATTACGTGCTGATGTAATAACGAATCCAGCAGGTATGGGATGAGTGATAATAAATTTTTATTTACCACCACACTTGAACAATTTTTGGCATAATACCCATAAGGAGTTATTTAATAAAAACTCGTTTTTGGGGTCTTTAATCCGAGATGGCAGAGCGCGCCGAGGTCACTCAAGGTACAAAATTTGTAATTCTCATAAAAACACCTATCCATAACACATATCCAAAATTCAGGACTGACCGACCTTTTGCAAGACGACTGGGCTATAATGAGCCTTAATCTAATTATTAAATCAACTGAGCCTATCGTCTGTAACTATTACGATTGTCAAAATATTCATTCATTTAAATATAAATTTATCGAAATTATTTTATCGATACGCACGTCTCTGGCAACTGGTACCATCTGACGCAAGTTTGAAAACGCGTCGGGGTTTTTTCAAAATCATATATGTATTATATAATTATGGCGTTAAACACATATAACTATATTGTTTATATGTTTCTGATTTTAAAACAACCTTCTGGGTAACGCTTTACAAATGTTTTAAATTGATTTATTACTTATTGAATTAAATTGTCATACACAAGCGCCTTTACAATTTATTTTCATGTCATGAACTGACATCTGCTAAATTAATCAAGTTACCGTGAAAGCAATATAGAAACATACATAAAAATATCTACGTCCAGTTTCACCAGTTACAACTGTAGCAATCCATATTTTGATTCAAAATTGTCAAAATATTATTTTGTTATTTTAGAAAACATGTTCGGCAGCCTGACATTATTTTTGTTCAAATGTAAAAAAACCGGCCAAGTGCGAGTCGGACTCGTGCACTAAGGGTTCCGTACCATTATCAATAAAAACGGCAAAAAAAATCACGTTTCTTGTATGGGAGCTCCCTTAAATATTTATTGTATTCTGTTTTTTAGAATTTGTTGTTATAGCGGCAACAGAAATACATCATCTGTAAAAATTTCAACTGTCTAACTATCACGGTTCATGAGATACAGCCTGGTGACAGACGGACAGATAGACGGACAGACGGACATTGGAGCCTTAGTAATAGGGTCCCGTTTAACCCTTTGGGTACGGAACCCTAAAAAAACAAATTGAAAAACGTCAACAATTAACATCAAACGTGTACGTGAATCAGTTCATTTTGTGCCCAACTGAAAACTAATCGAATCTGTGTACGATGTGATTGAACGCGGGAATATGAATAAACACACAAAAAAAGTTGATTAAATATTTCAAATAAAAAATTTCTATTGAAATATTTGTTAGGCACTAAGTGTTTAGTTCCTGTCATTTTCATTATCATCGTCATCAACGAACAAATAGAATTGATTACTAAGTTTCTTTTATATTTATTTAATCATTTTCATCATCATTCTCATCATAGCTGCCAAGCATCGCAACAATGACTTACAACTACATATTTAATAACTTTGACCTAATAATATAGAAATTTGGCTGGAGACCTTTCAGATCTTGCCAATGACTGCCCGGTTACGTAGAAGAGGTCCCCAAAAACCATCTACAGAAGGGAACCGAAAAAAAATTGAAATAGAAATGTTAGTCAAATTAATCTTATCACAGTCTGCGGTCTATTATAGGCTTATTTTAAATAGCAGTGACAAGGCTTAGAAAAAACAATAGGTACCTATTGCCCATAGACAGCAAACTGTGTTATTGATGGCTGTTCTTGGAACATCATTTTTACAATTTTTCGATTACTCATGTAGGCCCGACAAATAAATCGAAAATTGCTCTAGGAAATGAAGTTGGCAAATGACGGCGTGTAGATTAAAATTACTTGTAAAAATAGTTCGATAGATATACTTTATCTGTCTATCTATATACAGGCTGAAATTGTAAACAGCCGACAACCCGAAATGGGAGATTGTTCTCATCACTATGAACAACTTTTACTATGAGAACAAATCTGCTGTTCCCTACATTTTGACGAGTTATGCGAACATAAATTATATGGTAGTCTCGCTAAAACTCGAGAACGGCTGTACCGAATTGGCGAATTTTGGTTTTGAAATATTTGTGGAAGTCCAGGAAAAGTTTAAATGGTGAGAAAATATGGAAAAGTTGCGAGGAAAATAGTAAAACCAACAATTTTTATTTTCCCCTACAAACTGTTCCTACCTGTCAAACATTTGATGTTCGTCCCGTCGTCGGTACGGTAAACTCGGGTCCCCTCAAATTAAAGAACGTATTAATTATGGGTTTCGAATCGACAACATAGATCCACAATATTCGGATTATGGCTTATTTAGATTTTTTAAATGCAAAATAGTGTCACTATGACAAAGAATCGACATAATTGTTGTCAGAAATTTATTTTGTGACTAAACTTAGTAAGAGATATCAAGCTACATAAAAAATGTCTTTATTCATTTATTGTCCACGTTTGTATTTTCTATATTTCGTAAGTAGAAGGTTCCTGGACAAAAGGCTGACTGACTGAAATAAATATACACGTGATTGAGATTTTTTGGACATTCTACTCCTAGAGGGTGAAATAGGAGATGAAAGTTTTTTTGAAGTTAAAAGTATGAAATCAAATAATAGGGTTTCTGGTTAGAAATAAATATACACGTGTTTGAACGATGCGGAAGCCGCATCTCTATAAACAAGCCCTAAGATTTCTGTCATAAAAATATAGTATTTCTGTATTTACATTGATTAGACATTTCCTTAGATTTATTAACTGAAATCGCCGTCCGCGACATTGAAAGATTTCATGCTAATGAACGCTGAGTGAACAATGTGATAATGAATTTGAAAGTCGATGGACCATTTAATAAATAAGGATTGTGGGACGACGCAAAAAGCTGCACACAAATCATGACAGAAGTTCCTGTTATCCGAATAGGCCGACATTTTGCATTCACATGCAGTTTTGATGAAAAAACAATATTTGCTTTTAATTTATTTCTATTGGTCACTGAAAACAAAGAATAAAAATCTCTTTTAGAACCTTTTATTTAAAAAAAATACTTAAATTAAATATACTAAAGAGTAAAAATGAATATATATATAACCAGCGTCTAAGACAAATGGCAATCGACGATCGCCAGAGAATAGATACGCCAATTAAATGTATGGAAATGACAAAACAGCAGAGCAATTCTATAAGAATTTCATCTCGATCGCGACTGTCAATTAGACACTTGTCGTGACACAGCGTGGATAACAAAACTACGCGTTATTGATTATACTGTCGATTATCTGTGTGTTATTTGCTTCTATAATGCATACTGTGATATTGTGGATATCGAGTTAACCATCGATATTGAGGTGGGATTCTTACAGAATGACACTACAGAACGCTTGTGACGGTGCAGCGGTGGCGACTAGCGGGGTGCGCCTATAAAAGGGCCGGCACGCTGCACTCCGGCCTCTCTCGCGCCTCAGCAGCCGCCCAATTAAGTGACTGTCTACCTACACCTGAAGACCCTGGACTCCTCGTATCGTACTGTGTAAAGAACCACGCCCTGTTAACTAATCTTAATATTATAATTTTGTAACTATTATTAAAATATATTGTTGTATGGTTAAAAGTGTTTTCCTTAATATTCTCATAATATTCTGATTTTATGTGCACCTGCTCGTTAAGGGTTGACTCCTCAAGCCACCCTTAACCCGCTAAGCGTGACACTCAAAATTATAATATTAAGATTAGTTAACAGGGCGTGGTTCTTTACACAGTACGATACGAGGAGTCCAGGGTCTTCAGGTGTAGGTAGACAGTCACTTAACTGGGCGGCTGCTGAGGCGCGAGAGAGGCCGGAGTGCAGCGTGCCGGCCCTTTTATAGGCGCACCCCGCTAGTCGCCACCGCTGCACCGTCACACGCTTGGCCGGTCGAAAGCTTATGTCAATTCAGTACATCTCATTGTCGCTTCTATTCTCTAGCGATCATCGATTGACATTTGTCTACAGACGCAGATGTTCTAAATTAGTATATTTACAACATTTTATTTTTGTACACTAAATAAAAACACAATCAGCCCCTTACTGTCCCACTGCTGGGCACGGGTCTCTTCTTAGAATGGGAAGGGTTTTAAGGTCTTTGTCCACCACATCAAAAACATTTTTTATTTTTTTAAGCCCATGTTGTCTGATGTGCGGCCGAACTCGGGTCGAACTCACACCCTCCTACATCGACGGCAAACTATCAATTACCAGACCATCACTACTATATTTACTTAAAATATTTTTTTATATATCTTTTATAACCCGATCGTGCAACTGCCATGCATGTGATGTTCGATTTTCATTTTCAGGAAATATTATGAAAATTGCAACAGTAATAAAATTTCAGCAGCAAATATTTGCTCCGAGATAAACCTGTTACAGTAAATATGTGAAAGCCCTAGAGCTACGTTGAGGGTCAATATCATGTCAAGTTCAATATCGCAAGTATTGCGTTTGTTTTTATCGATTTTATGTACCTACGACTTTTGATATTTTGTAGTGTGCGTAGTAGCCACGCTGCAGGCGGCTTAGTGAATTTAGATAGACAGTGGTGCTGATTCTCTTGTTCACCAACTATACTAAAATTAGAGAATTACTATCTATTACCAAAAAACACCGCGAGAAAAGGACGGTGATAGATAACAACTAAGTTAGAGATGTCCAACCAGTTTACGCCTTGGACTTCACCGTGTTTGTAGTCGACACGTTTTGAGATGTCGTAAATTTGTATGGAAATTTTAGTTCAACTAAAGGAGAATGCTCAAGAAAAACCCAGAGCGAACAGACACAGGATGTAGCTCAGAATTTTAGTAATATTTAGTGATATCATTCTGTAAATATTTCGCTATAAGATTCGATGGCTAAATGTGTGATATTGTGCTGTTTGTTTTTCATCAGGAATGTTTTTTTTTCTTTAATATGTCTTCGAATTGGGTGTACCCGACGATATAACTACATACATACATACCTACGGTAGGTATGTTAATTAACGAAGGGCTTTTCCGTTAACCCGTAATATACGCAATAGTATATTGCGGGAACGCACTTCGATCCGTGCATAAAAGCAAAAAGAAAAAAAAAAAAAGTACTCGAAAAAAAAAATCTGCTGTTCCCTACATTTTGACGAGTTATACGAACATAATATGTAATATATTATATGTGGGGAACAGCAGTTTTTTTGCGCTTACTTTTCAGTTTTTTTTTATCTTGTTTGTGCGCTATACTGTTGCGAATTAACGGGAACGCCCTTCGTTAATTAATATACCGTATGTATTTATGTATGTAATTATGTCGTCGGGTATACCCAATTCGAAGATATCTTAAAGTAAAAAAAAAACATTCCCGATGAAAAACAAATAGCACAATATCACACATTTAGCCATCGAATCTTCTAGTGAAATATTTACAGAATGATATCATTAAATATCACTAACATTCTAAGCTACATCCTGTGTCTGTTCGCTCTAGGTTTTTTTTTCATACTTGATGATCATTCTCCTTTGACAGCTCTTATTTACGTCCGTCATTTTCACTCTGATGGACTTTCTTATTCCATCAGAGTGAAAAAGATGGCAATGGCCTACATTAAGTTAAGTTTGTGCAAAACAGAATCGGCACCATTGGTGATTGTTGGAAGTGATTCGTTAAGGCCTTGACCTGCAGGGCAATTTTGTAACTTAACTAACATCAATCATGGCAGTTGACGGTTCCTAAAACTATATTCATTGCGTGGTACATAGTTATGGAGAAGTCAGATTGTTAATACAAACGTTGCTATGGAAATTTTTGACCTGTCAAAATCATAGCCACAGCGATTGCGATTGTATTGCGTAATTAGAATGCTGATCGGTTAACCTTACGATACAACCGGCGCGCCTACTCCGAAAATCGAACTACGAAGTTACGGCTAACGAATCCCATGTTTTCCAACCACGAAAGGGTTTCGGAACCGACGATAGATTTCATTTTCGCGATTTGTCAATTTGTCTTTCGTTCACCATACTCCCAAATGTTTATTGACATCTACTAGTTCGTTACTTAACAATACTTTGATCATATATTTATAAGTTCGATATGCGTAGTTGTTTTGTTTCGATCTAGAACTTCGACGTTCGTTTTTACGAAAATCGTAGACGAAACGACATATCAAACCGAATCGGTCGATAACTACAGGGCAATTGCGTAACGTAACCAACATCAAACATGACAGTTGATGTGTCAAAAACTATATTCATTGCGTTATGGAGCAGTCGGATTGTTAATACAAACGTTGCTATATAAATTGTTGACCCGTCAAAATCATAGCCATAGCGATTACGAGTGTCTTGTATAGAATGCTGGTTTATCAAATCATTCTGAATCAGGGGTAGGTTCAAGGAGAGACTGCGCACTGACATTTAAGATGACGATTTGTACTCGACTTTTGTTACCCGTTTCTTGAACAATACCTACATTTTTTCATAAACTATCCATCCATAATTTAAATGCTGGACACTTGTCGGTGTAGCAATCTCCATCTCTCTCTATTCAGAGCAAATTCTTTCATTTCTCTGTATGTTATCACTTCTGTCTTTTTCTTCAATTGGTCTGTGTCTTTCTTCTTGCTCTAGCTGGTTTGCTCTTTGCTTTTAATTTGCCTTCTATGATGTTGGTTATCAAGCAGTCGTGTCAGTATGTAACCAATCATTTTCTCCCTTCTTCTTTCTATATGTTCTAGAATTTGTTTTTTCTCTTTGACTCTACTGAGAATCTCTTCGTTGGTTACTTTTTCTGTCCATGATACTCTTTCCATCCGACGCCAGCACCACATTTCAAAAGCTTTCAACCTTTCTCGGTCTCTTTGAGGGTCCACGTTTCACAACTGGAATGGGCAATTCAAATATATGTTTTTATGAGTTTTTTCTGGATATTTTTATTTACTTTGGATGTAAAAAGGGGTAGTTTCTGAGAAATGTTTGTTTCGCTATGGCTATTCTTGTTTGTATGTCTGATGTTGATCTTGCATCTTCTGTAATTAAGCTGCCTAAGTATTTGAACTGGTGTACTTGTTCTATAGGGTTATTGTCAATTGTGATAGGATGATCAATTATACATGGCACGGAAACTTTGATGTTATGAGTACATTAATTTTTTTAACATTTATCATCATATCAAAACTGTCGAAAACGTGATTAATTTTTCTCAGTAGATTCTCGAGGCCATTTCTATTGTTTGCTACAGCGGCAATGTCATCTGCAAATCTAATAAATGTGATTCTGTTTCCGTTTACACAAATACCCTCGTGCGATTCTTCTAAAATTTGTCGTATTGCTACTTCCATAAAAATATTAAAAATTAAAGGAGACAAAAAACATCCTTGTCTCACTCCTTGCCTAATTGTTGCTATTTCTGTCCTGTCATTTATTTATATATTTACATTTCCTGTTCTTTATATAGTTCATTAATAATTTTCTTATCTTTGAAGTCAAAGTCTGCCTGTTTTAGTATTACCATCATCCTTTTCCAATTAACTCTATCAAATGCTTTTTCCAGGTCTATGAAAGCTATGTATGTATTATTATCCAGATCTACTATTTTCTCTATTATTATTCTTAAAGCAAATATTCTTTTAATTTATTTTAAATATAATTAATATCCTTTATTTCTTCTGAATCCAAATTGATCGTTTCCTTGAAATTCCGTTTTACTTCTGATCCTGTTTTGTATATTTTTTTTATTATTTTAGATGCTTTTGATATTAGACTATTTAGACTTAGGCTCAAAACGCACTAGCGGCCAGCTGCATGCGGCGTGCCGCTTGCGGCTGGCCGCATATCGATGTTGATATGAAACCGCATGATCTCAACGCACTGACTTGCGGCCAGCCGTCAACCGCTCCGGTTGTTATGGGGCTGCGGCGAGCCGCGACGGTTGAATGATACGGCGCGCCGCATACCCTACACGCACTCGGCGCGGTTAGCCGCAAGTCGCTAGACACTGTACAGCCGGGGACTTGGAAGTGTTTAAATTCGATTCCTTCTCACTTTTTCGAAGACGTTTTCTACGATAGTATAAATAAATAACTGCAGCTAGTTCTTCGACGTCTATCTTGTGCAATATTTCTAGAAGCACTGACGTGTGCGGCGCACCGCAATACAACCGAGTCGATACGGTTAGCCGGAATCCGGCGTGCCGTTACGGCAGACCGCATATATTGCAGCCTGCCGCATGCGGCTGGCCGCTAGTGCGTTTTAAGCCTTAGGGTTCGGTGTTGATCACATTTAGCGTTATCAAGTTTCTTTGGTAATGTTATTGTCTTAGTGATCTTAAAGTCTGAGGGTACTTTACCTTCTTCGTACATAGTTTTTGTAACTTGAAAAATCTCATCTCAAAAACTAAATTCATCTATAAAGGAACACAACAAAGAGTACTGTCAACACTAAGTAGTGAAAGAAGATATCTTGCGATGCTCACGAGAAATTCTTGTGTGAGGAATGCATCTAAACCGGTGTACTGTAACTTTATCCGTCAAGTTAGGTGTGAAATACCGCGCGACACTTCCAAGTAACATTAAGTTCTAAGCATTCACCACAAAAGTAACATTCTCTTATGTGTGCTGAAACTGGAATGGAACAGGAGATGATAGGTACCACTACATTTGATATCCTTTTGCTCAGATTATAGACGAGGCAAAGTGACTTTTCAGCGGTAGTGATTTATAGGGACCCCTAAAACCTACTAATAGTTGTTTACTCCAGCAAATGTGAAATCTAGCTCTTTGTCTGAAGAGGACGTTTAATTATGAGCCATCGCTGTTATACGACTATCAACTACAAATTTTTAATTAATCACGGACATTATGAACCCTGAAAAAATACAACAACCGCTCGAACCATAAAATACCAGTATCCCATATTTGAGCTATGGGGGTGAGATGACAAAGTTTCTTCTATAAAACTGATATCTTGATTGACTTGAGGCCCATTGTACTAGAAAAAAGGTCACAGATTATACTAATGATAATTATACAGCGTGTCCCAGAAAGTAGTGTCAAGCGGAAGTCCAGAGGTAGAACATTCTTTGAGGTACCCAAATCACCCCCATGTATGTTCCGCGATTTTTTGTAGTTTTCGAGTTATGAATGTTTTTCATGTTTTTTAATCAAACTCTGACTATAACGACATTTTTGATCATAGTGACGTGAATAGTTGAGACACATGAGTAATTTTTTTTTCTAAATATGCTGTATAGTGACCCTATTGAATGCTTAAACATTTGTAACCATAGATGTAATGAATGCGTTACAAAAAAATATTGAATTCTCATAAAGTTAAAATCCTGCATGTTTCCTAAATCTTTGTGGGTGATTTAAAAATAAATCTCCCTAAACTTTTTTCGTCAGATGTATTTTAAAAACTTATCCATTTTATCAGCTATTTACCCTGTACATTTCATCGAGCTATCTCTACGACATCACAATAAAAATTTCATTCAAAGCATACAATATCAAAAATTCCAGTTGTAAAAAGGTGAATGAAAAATTGATTAAAACTAACTAATAACGTCTTTTATAGTAACCCTCGACGTAAAAAAAGGGGTTTTATAAGTTTAACGTGTGTGTCTGTCTGTGGCATCGTAGCTCCTAAACTGATTTTGATTTATTTTTTTCTTTTGTGTGAAAGGTGACTTTATCGAGAGTGTTCTTAGCTATGATTCAAGAAAATTTGTTCAGCCGTTTGAAGATCATCAGCTCTTTTCTGGTTGTTGAAGGGATATGAGCAACTTCTACTGGTCTGATCGATTCGAAATGTATTATCCTGTGACTTCAATGATATTGATGACATGTGACAAGAAGGAGGTCATTACAACTTATCATAAACTTAAAGAATCAATAGGCACACAATACCTCTACTGTAAGTTGGGTATCATGCTGTTTCAGATGATGCTTGAGTATCAGCTCAAGGTTACCATGTTATTGTAATATCATTGAAGTCACAGGATAGTAAATTTCGAATCGATCAGACCAGTAGAAGTTGCTCATATCCCTTCAATAACCAGAAAAGAGCTGATGATCTTCAAACGGCTGAACAAATTTTCTTGAATCATAGCTAGGAACACTCTCGATAAAGTCACCTTTCACACAAAAGAAAAAATTAAATCAAAATCAGTTTAGGAGCTACGATGCCACAGACAGACATACAGACACACACGTTAAACTTATAACACCCCTCTTTTTACGTCGAGGGTTACTATAAAAGACGTTATTAGTTAGTTTTAATCAATTTTTCATTCACCTTTTTACAACTGGAATTTTTGATATTGTATGCTTTGAATGAAATTTTTATTGTGATGTCGTAGAGATAGCTCGATGAAATGTACAGGGTAAATAGCTGATAAAATGGATAAGTTTTTAAAATACATCTGACGAAAAAAGTTTAGGGAGATTTATTTTTAAATCACCCACAAAGATTTAGGAAACATGCAGGATTTTAACTTTATGAGAATTCAATATTTTTTTGTAACGCATTCATTACATCTATGGTTACAAATGTTTAAGCATTCAATAGGGTCACTATACAGCATATTTAGAAAAAAAAATTACTCATGTGTCTCAACTATTCACGTCACTATGATCAAAAATGTCGTTATAGTCAGAGTTTGATTAAAAAACATGAAAAACATTCATAACTCGAAAACTACAAAAAATCGCGGAACATACATGGGGGTGATTTGGGTACCTCAAAGAATGTTCTACCTCTGGACTTCCGCTTGACACTACTTTCTGGGACACGCTGTATAAAAATTAATGCAGTAAAATGAAAACAAAAAGCTGAAATGGAATAATTAACGCTTTCTCCGCGAGATGCAAAAGAAAAGGTTATTTAAGAATTCGGCACGCCACCTGCTGTGAACTATGCACTTTTATTATCTTCAGTTCGCTACTAAACACGACTTTGAGTAATACTCATGTAGTTAGTCATATTACTTCCTAAAGTTCCTGAGATTCCCTCAGGGAAAACAGCTCGGTTAGATAATAAGCACGAAGTTTATACATATGTATAAAAAGCATTCGGCTTTTATGATCACTGAAAGTTTAATCTGGAACTTTCTTAATAGAGAGTTCGTCACGGAAAATGAGGTCCCAATGTATTAGATTGCGAAGCTTCTGCTGTTTGCAACACTTTGTCTGAACAGACAACCGTATCCAGTACATCGGTTTCATTTCCTCGCAGTGCTTAGCGGTGTTTGCCTTGTGATCATCCTAGGCTGATCGTGTATATTTTCTTTTTTTTTAGACCGCTGCTATAAATTTTACTCACAATACGACAAAGATTTATACAGAGTGAGTGTTTACATATAAATGTTTATAATATAATTTAGTACACGCTGGAAAGTACAAATGAAGGGTATAGAAATCTAAATAATATAGTCTCAAAGAATATTTGCCGGATTTCTAGTGAGCTCCAGCTACCAATGTTAGGGTTTGCTTTCGACCCGTGACATTACCTACTGAAAGAGTTGGGTTGATCTAACGTTAATTAACATCTTTATCCACCGTTATGAGTTTGGCACAGATCAGCCCGTAATCTGCTGATCATGGGTCTCAGAGTAACCAATTACAAGGTCGATCAATTTTGGAAAATTCTAGTATTCTATCGACTGAAACATCTGCGTCTGTAGAACCAAAATCAAAAATCAAAAGTTTTTATTTCACATAAACCATTACAGGCGCTTAAGAAAAGTCGAATTTTAGGTGCACGGTTCCAATTAGTCGTCTCCTATGGAGAAGAGCCGGCAAGAAACTCCATGGTTACTCTTTTAAAATCCATATCTTTAACAATTTGAGTTGGTACAGTTATGACTTAAAATAGTTATGAGAGAGCAATGTAGACTTAAGTGCAGGAATCGCACATTAATTTAATGAAACATTTGGTCACAAATTAGGTAGGTCCAGGCATCTAGAAATACAAAGCTCTCACATTTACAAAAGGTAAAAGGACGCTAAACTATACAACTTTATTTTTAGTATATACAAAAACCGAGACACCCCAACAAGATTTTCATCAGAACTGCCTGAATATGAGTTTTTTTTAGTAAATCTCCAAGTTACACCTTAGTTTATGTCGCGTTAAGTTCGCTAAAAAATGTTGAAATGCCTGAGATGTGCTATGCAGGGGTTGTCTAATACACGGAAACTGACCGAGCGGACCATCTCAAGCCTCAAGGTGTCTATTGCCGTCAAATGTTATGGGTAGAAACATTCTGAAAAAATATTGAAAATTAAGAAATAAAAAATGTGATGTAAAAACTATGTCAATCGATTCTCCTTGTGATTCTGAACAAACTAGTTTCAGGTTTAGTGTATACTAAAACTAAGCTTGTATAAAACAACTGACATGGTTAATCGTCATCAAAACACATTACAAAGAAAATCACTGTATAATAAGATAAAGATATCTTGAGAATAACGATAGTATAAAAAAAGAAAGCTAATCGTAACGAGGTTAGTAGACATACACATATTTATGACGTTAACTAGGTAGAAAAAATAAACTTTAAAAAAAAAGTAAAAACCGACTTCAAAGAAAAACTAAAAGGAGTAAAATAATTATCATAATATAAAATTAACAGTTTCAGAAGTCGGTGGCTTCTATTTGTTTCAGTGTAGAGTTGCACCGACTTCTGAAACTGTTAATTTTATATTATGGTAATTATTTTACTTCTTTTAGTTTTTCTTTGAAGTCGGTTTTTACTTTTTTTTTTAAGTTTATTTTTTATTAAATACGTTTTAGGGCCATAAATTTAATCCCCTCCTCTTCATAACCCTTCTTTTTGGCTTTGACGTAGTCGGGTATAAAAAGCCCTTTCGTATGATACCTTACACGATATAATGAAAACATTCCAAAGGGGGGAGGGGGGGGACACGCACCCCCTCCTCTTTTCCAGTAGTCAGTTCCCAACAACAAATATAAACAAAGCAATATTAGTAATTTGAGAATTTTGCTTTGATCCGATGAGGAGTTTCGTTCCATATTTCTGAAGTTCATGGTCTAATCATAACAAAATTTAAATGGGACCAATCGGGAAGTATACCCTTTCGAACAAAAAAAAATTTTTTCAAATCGGTTAATAAATGACGGAGATATGAGGTAACAAACATAAAAAATAAAAAAATAAAATACAACCGAATTGAGAACCTCCTCCTTTTTGAAGTCGGTTAAAAATAGCAATCGATGATCGCCAGAGAATGGATACGCCAATTAAATGTATGGAAATGACATAACAGATCACTTGACCGGTCGAGAGGCTGTAGACAAATGGCAATCGATGATCGCTAGAGAATAAAAACGACAAAGAGATGTACTGGATTGACATACGCTTTCCTTCTCGTTCCCGTTTAATCAAGTTACTGTAACTTTATTAAACGGGAACCGACGAAAATTATCCTATAAACAACAAGTTTTATTCTGCTGCAATGCCAATTTCATATTATTATCAGCCTGTGCTGTTCCACTTCTGGGCAAAGTCGGAGGACATTGGAAGGAGCTCCATGTCTCCTTTCCCGATCCCGCGCTATTTCCTTCCAGTTTCCAAGGAACGCATCCATTACGTCCCGCCACTCCTTCGTCTTTTCCGTGTGGTGCTGAACTTAAAGAATAGCACTACCCCATCTCTTTCCATGGGTGTCGTAAAAAGCGACTAAGGGATTCACTAGAGGATGGGCAGCAGCGTTCTCTGAGTACTTTAACAACCATACTGCGATCGCCAACCCGCCTACCAAGTCTGGCGATTATGGCACCCCCCCCCCCCAACATGGATAGTGGCGATGCTTGGGGGAGGCATAGTATCCAGCAGTGGACGTATGATGATGATGATGATGATCTCCTTCGTCGCGACCCCATCTTACTGTCGCAGGGCACCAGTTCTGAGCTATTTGAGCCCCTAGTACATTCGGTATAGGGCAGACATGTCCTGCCCAGTCCCATTTTAGTTGGGCAGACTTTTGAGCCGCGCCAGTTATCTGTGTTTTTGAATAGGTGCCTAATTTAACACCTAGTGCACTGTGCTCATTGGTTGACCTTGAGTTTGGACTTCTGGATTAGTCAAAGTGTAGAAGAATATTTTTTATTGAGTTTTATGAAGCTTATATCCTGTAAGTAGTACTTCTGTTGTCAACTCTTTATAGCACGAATGCGTTAAATTTTACACGAAAGACAACTCTAATATACTCTTTGTAATTTATCTAAAAAATTTTAATAAAACTCTTTAAAAAAGTCTGTTCGTTTAAACGTGTACTAATCAACCAACGTTCATGATACTCGTAGCGCAAACAGAATATTTAATGTTACATTTTAACCATCAGTTAGTGTTTCATTTAAATTCTCGCTGTTACTAAAACAAAGAGTTGTTGTTTTCTATTACTTATTTAATTTATCGCTTTGTTCCTTCTCGTCTACGTTGCCTTAAGATTTTTAAACTGATCTTCTAGTTTTTTATTTATGTAATACACATAAAACTATAATGGAAATAGAGTGTAGTGGTCTCTCTCTAACGCCTAACCCGGCGTCTAGCGTCAAGCGTACCAAAGACGCGTCAAGTTCGCCGAACGCGGCCTACGGTGCTGCGTTTGTAACAGATCACGGCCTAAAGCAATGCTATTAACGCCTGCGTCCTTAAATGACGTGCGTAAAATACGCGTAATGTGCCTATTTTAATTTATAGGTACCACTAAGTATTGATGAATGTTTCGTAATAAGCATTTGTCTGCACCGTACAGCATCAAGCCAGACGCGACCTACAGCGTTTGTAACAGACCACGGCCTTAAAGCGTCCGTTGGACGTCACACTGAACATTTGACGTGACTTACCTAGATCCTAGCTGAGAATATTTGTTATGATGAACCGTATTACGAGTAGATACCAAAAAAATAATTGGCCTTAAATAAAAACCAGCAATCACATCGGTGAAAATTATCATGAAACTCAACTCGCGACGTCATTCTACAACAGATTGTACGCCGAAATAGAACGACGTCACACAGCACGTACGCGCTGTCAGAACAGTGCGTACGCGCTTTGTGTGACAGTAACGTACTGCTATATTATGTCAGTACAACACAATGGCGGTATAGCGCAGCTTTGCGACGTAATATTACGCCTTGCCGCGCGTAAAATACGCGTTCTGTTTGACCAGCATACAGAGAAATCTCAAGATATGCTGCAGAACTGTAAAATCTGAATTACGTTTGGGTTACGATAAATATCATTATGAAAAAAATACATTTCAAGGAACATGAGAGCCGTTTATTAACATGGCAAGTTCATAAAGTTAAGAAACAAAATTTATCCTAAATCAGTATGAAGATCACTTATTTTACCGGCGTCGCTGAAATAGTCTAAGTGCGTACCTATACACGTAGAAAGCGGGTTGCCGGCGCCGATCTGCCAGCGCTTGTCGGTGCTGGTCCGCGCAGTTAGTCGGCGCAGGTAGTCTCTTTATTGCGTGGCGAAACCGCGCCGACAAGCTCCGAACGTCGCCGACTAGTTCCGACCTGCTACGATCAGCGCTGGTAGGCCGTCATTTGTTGCTCTATTTGCAAGGGAACAACGCGTATTTTTGTTAAAAAATGCCAGCCTCTGCTTCTACCCGCTTCCTTTCTAAAGCGGTTACATGCACGGACCAGTACCGATAAGCGCTGGTAGGTCGGCGCTGGTTACCTGCTTCCTTTATGTATACGCCCTAAAAATACCCGGATACGCTCAACAGAGGTGATGTGTAAGTTAGTTAACCGTGTTAAAATTGTGGTTGGCTATTATAGTGAGTTGGAAATGTTAGGTTAGCCGCTTTTACTAGGAGCTTTTTTTGCTTGCGTTGTTATCTGCCTGTTAAAAGTGTAATTCACTTCAGTCAATTTTGAGTTCCTGTTAACCCAACAGACTGAAATTTTGCATACACGTAATTTTATGGGTAAACTTTTTTTTGCGATTTCAACATTTTCTAGTAATCCAATCGGAGTTGGCCATGGGGGTATTTTTTTGCAAGAATCGTTATTTTTTGTTGTTATTTTATTTTAGTTCTTTAAATACATTTCTCAATACCTATCTACAAAAGTTATGGACAGACTTCTAAGAACGTTTTCCTGTAGCGACAAGCGGTTAAGGTAGCTGTCCTTACTACCCCATCTCAAATTCTCAACCTGTATATAATTTTATTTATATTACCGCCGTCAGTGTCACGGTCACGTTGTGTCTGGTGTTAGGTACTCTCCGACCTTTAGAAAAGCACGTGTATCCCCACTTACATCGTCCTAATGGGGACTGTTAATGCACTTCCTACACGCACCGAGAAATACTGTTCAACCGTAAAGACCTTCGGTAATTACTATGTATTTCCACTCAGAACTATCGAATGGGGTGCAGTTAGGTAATTCTTTTAATGAGGACTCGTGATTTTCAATGCCATTTTCTCGTTCCTACAGTATAGAAGGTTACTCGGAAAGGTAATAAATTCGAAAGGGTGATAAAGCACCCATAATAATGAATGAGTGTTGTTCTACAACTTTCCCCAAAAGTTAATATTTTTTGAGAAATTGTTGTTCAAAGATTTCATGAAAAATACTTGTTTTTCTTCATCAATCAAGACAGTTGATGTGTAAAAAACAATATTCATTGCGTGATACATACCTATATATAGTTTTGGAGAAGTCGAATTGTTAATACAAACGTTGCTATGGAAATTGTTGACCTGTCAAAATCAAAGCCATAGCGATGACGAGTGTGTTGCGCAATTGGAATCATCATTCAGCCGAAAGACGTCCACTGCTGGACACAGGTCTCCCCCAAGCATCGCCACATCCACCTGTCCTGTGGTTTGCCATAATCACCACGCTTGGCAGGCGGGTTGACGATCGCAGTATGGTTGTTAAAGTACTCAGAGAACGCTGCTGCCCATCCTCTAGTGAATTCCTAAGTCGCCTTTTACGACACCCACGGGAAGAGATGGGGTAGTACTATTCTTTACGTCCGGCACCACACGGCACGCAATTAGAATGCTGGATTCAAACTAAAACATACTCTAAATCTAGATATTATTAGCTGTGTTTACATTATCTATACTAATATTATAAAGAGGTAGAATTTGTTTGTTTGTTTGTTTGTATGTAGGAGGTAATCTCCGAAATTACTCATCCGATTTCAAAAATTCTTTCACCAATAGGAAGCTACGTTATCCCTGAGTGCTATAGGCTATATTTTGGGATCAAAAAATTAGGGATCCGTAAATTAACGGGAGCGAAGCCGCGAGCAAAAGCTAGTAATTCATATTTAGAATCACGGATTATTATCATACATAGATATGAATAAAGTTTTCATCTTAATTAAATATGATGTGCTATATGAGTATTTCTAATTCTAAGGGCCTTTTCACTGTCATGCGGGTTCGTGCCCGCGGGCGTGCGTCACCCGCAAGCGTGGCGCTCGCAGTTCACCTTTTCGTGCGTGTTTCACGCATCACAATAAATACATCATTGAAAAGGTGAAATTCTGGCGCCACGGGTGCGGGTGACACACGCATGCGGGAACGAACCCGCATGACAGTGAAAAAGCCCTTAATTCACACACTTTAACATTACGTTTACGTTACAATATTCGTGCTAGGCCAACTGATCACGTGACTGTTTTATTTTTATTGCTTTATTTGGTCGCCTTTGGTCCTCGTCGCACCTGATGGTAAGCGCAGACAGGGTCTAAGATGGAGCACACAAATCCAAGTGACAGAGATGTAGAGGGATTCCCCTGTACCCCTCTGGCTCTCACATACACGCGACGGAACACAGTAAACTGCTTGACTTTAATGTGACCACACAAATGCGAATGAATGCAAAGGCGAAGAATTTTTGAAAAAACTAAAATATAAAACCGGCCAAGTGCGAGTCGGATTCGCGCATGAAGGGTTCCGTACCATTATCTATAAAAACGGCAAAAAAATCTTGTGTGTTATATGGGAGCTCCCCTTAAATATTTGATTTATTTTAATTTAATTATTTATTTTTAAAGTGAATGTATAACTAAATATTCTGTGAATATTTCAAGCGCCCACCCGTTGCCGTTATCAATATTGAGCAAAAACGAGCAAAAAAATCACGTTTGTTGTATGGAAGCCTTCTTTATTTTATTTTGTTTTTTAGTATTTGTTATTATAGCGGCAACAGAAATACATCATCTGTGAAAATTTCAACTGTCTCACTTATATTATGTTACGTGGAAATAAAAATTAAAGTAAGTATTTGAAGTTTTAACACTTGCTTTAGGACAGTCATCAGTGATACTTTAAGTGGCCCGCGGATTAGTACCCCCTTTCCGACTAACCTTGTACAATAACTGAAATTTTTCGTTTTTAGGGTTCCGTACCTACCCAAAGGGTAAAATGGGACCCTATTACTAAGGCCCGGACTCCACCAAAGCGGAGATGTGCGGAGATGTCTCGTAAACAACCAATAGGCGTTCGTTTTGAGTTGAAGCTAAGCGGAGAAATTTGAAAATAATGCAATCCTATTGGTTGATCGAGACATCTCCGCACATCTCCGCTTTGGTGGAGTCCGGGATCTCCGCACATCTCCGCTTTGGTGGAGTCCGGGCCTTAGACTCCGCTGTCTGTCCGTCTGTCACCAGGCTGTATCTCATGAACCTTGATAGATAGACAGTTGAAATTTTCACAGATGATGTATTTCTGTTGCCGCTATAACAACAAATACTAAAAAACAGAATAGATAATGGGACGAAACCATTCGTGCGCAAGTCCGACTCGCACTTGGCCGGTTTTTAGGGTCCGTACCCAAAGGGTAAAACGGGACCCTATTACTAAGGCTCCGCTGTCCGTCTGTGCGTCTGTCTGTCCGTCTGTCACCAGGCTGTATCTCATGAACCGTGATAGTTAGACAGTTGACATTTTCACAGATGATGTATTTCTATTGCAGCTATAACAACAAATACTAAAAAAACAGAATAAAATACTTAAATATTTAAGGGGGCTCTCATACAACAAACGTGTTTTTTTGCCGTTTTCATAGATAAATGGTACGGAATCCTTCGTGCGCGAGTTTTTTTTCTATTCACCGCTACATTGATATAGAAGTAGGCGGATGTAACGTTCCCCTCGCCCCGCGAAATTTCACGCACCGTATTATCGGAAAATCGCAATACAATATCTCCTCATTGTATTTGCTCCGTAGTCGCGTCGAATAGCGTCACGGTGCTTTGGCGCTTATGCAAAATAACTGTACTGTTATGACCTAATTATAGCAAATTAACACGCAGGTTTATAATGAATATTACTAACGACGTATTATCATGTAAACCACGAATTTCAATTAACTGTTATAGACGAGGAGGTAATTATGACGCGTTCAAGCTAGATGGCTATCGCGCAAGTTGGTCGATCTGTGAGCTTAGCTAGGTAATGGCTTGGATGGGTAGCCGATTCTAACATACCTAGAACCCGTCGTTGCCCGTGCTGCGTTGGAACACGAGCAAATATCTATTTAGTATAGTCTTTTAATTGAAGTAAATTACGGTAAGTAACAAACCAAACAGTATAAATATTTCCTAGTTACAATACGGCCGACGTATCTTGGCGAGTCTGAAGTTAGTTGTTTGGCTGCGCAATGAATCTTTTAGAAACGAAATTGTCTACTGCGCAGCTAATCAGCTAACTTCAGACTCGTATTGTACATCGGATGATCAAATAGGTTTCCAATTAATGAAAAATATCAAATAAATGAGATCAAAATATAGTCATTATCATTAAGCAGAAAAACGTCCACTGCTGGACATAGGCCTCCTCCAAGCATCGCCACATCGACCAGGCATGTGCTTCTCGCATCCAGCGGGTTCCCGCTACAGGAGATCATCGGTCCACCTTGTGGAAGGCCTAATCACGCTGCGCCTTCCAGTACGCGGTCCCCACTCCAGAAATAAAGTACGAATATAATTAATTCGTGGTGGATAATTCGTCGGATAATTCGTCGTGGTGGCCCGGAGGTTACAGACCCGCTTGTTAAGCACCGGGTTGCGGGTTCAAACCTAGGCATGTACCAATGTGACTTTTTCAATGTCATATATGTACCTTCTTAGTTAATCTAAGACACCACTGACATACGGTGAAGGAAAACTTCGCGAGGAAACCTGGACTTAATGTTCTGAAATCGCCAACCCGCAGTGAGCAAGCGTGGTGATCAATGCTCGTTCCTTCTCTGTACGAGAAGAGGCCTTTGCCCAGCAGTGGGATAGTTACAGGCTAATATTTATTTATTTATTTATAATTAATTCAGAACAAAGGACTTTATAATAATGAAGTTTTAACAGGGTTATACAGGGTGTAAACGAATTCATATAATTCCTTCAAACCTCGTGATCCATTGGTGACACAGATTCACCAAGCTCTAGTTTTTTTCAGATACAGTAAAAAAATGTTTCAAAAGTACATTCTAATACTCTTTTTCTGAGTCATTTGAAATTCCCAAGTTACCTGACTGCACGGACCGATATCGCCCTAGTCATGCCCGCCAGCTATGTTGCTGTGCTTTCATTTATTTATGCATGGCACAGAAAGGACAAATGCAAAAAAAAAAACAAAAAATTTGTTTCTCTTTTTTTAAACCTTATTTAGATACGATCACGTAACACAACCGCAAAAAAAAATGTTTTACTTTTTATTTTATTTTAATTTTAAATCAGTCTAAATTCCGTGCAGGGTTAATCTATACCAGTGATAAGATCATGTGACTTTATGGAATTACACGAATTCGTTTACACCTTGTATAGTAACATAGAAAACTATTGTTATATTTAAAAATATTTTAATTAAATAAACACTTAGAATCCAAAATGTTAAACACTTTTTTATCGACCAATAAAATAATCACTGAGCTATAAACGAAAATGATGAAATGTTTTACTTCTAATTCCTAAGGATTGTATCAAAATTAATAATATAATTATAAGGTATCCTTTGTGTTCGCATAAATATTACTGTACATATTTTCACACATTTTTGTACATAATTGAATAATTATGGTAATGTATAGTAGATCAATTATTCAATTATATTATGACTTTGGAAAATATTCTCGTAACTTTCAACGAAAATATAGTCGTCGTGAAAAATAACAACGATGGAATAATGCGATTCTCCTGTACCAATTATTGTGTAATAAAAATGACTTTTCGCATCATGTTCATATTGTGAGAATATGATAATAGTTAATAAGTGCCAGACGGGTGATAGGGAGAAGTGAGTAAGCATTACGTATGGGAAGTTCGAAGAATAAATATAAAATAGGCAAATAGGAATTTCTAAAAACATTTATCAAGTTCAAAGAATTATAAAGATTGGTCGAGATATTACTTAGGTATATAAAAACTCGGATTTTATTTATTACTATCTGAACCGACAGACGTTTTCCTGACACATAAAAATCTCAGAAAAAAGAACTTTCAGTCTTTCCTCAATCAGTCAATTTTCTGTACAACTTTTCCAATTTTTCTTTCCATAAAAACCTAGTTTAGCCAATTTTTTTTGTCATTGTTTCCTGTCCCACTACTTGGCAAAGGCCTCGGACTTTATGTAACATAAAAAAATTACAAAACAGTAAAGCCGTTCTCAAATGATGCGCTTGCACAGCATTTAATCTTTAGACCGCCACGGACGTCTATAGACGTCAAATTTAAACGTGCTCACGACGCCTCCGACGGTATGGCACGTCGTAAACACCACTTTTTTACAGTTCAAAAGTTTGACGTCCATAGCCGTCCTAGGCGGTCAAAAGGTTAATATTTATTTAGATACATTCTGTGTTCAGAACTCCAAACTGAGCCTTAGTGCACAAGCACTTACGAGATTCACAATTATTAGATAATTTTAAACTAACTCTCCTATCGAATTTTTGATTGAGATACCTAGTAAAGTTTCGAGTAGCGTTATTATCAGTTCAGACGAAAATGATTGTTAATTACCACTCGGGCAAGGCAAGGAAATTGCTAGTTCAATTTTGTTATGGCAATTATAACATCGATAGACTGACCTTTAGTCGGCTGAAACATTGAACAATTATAATAATAATATCGAGTCAAATTGAATCTTTTCAGATATAAAATTCAGCTTCCGTATGTTTGTGTCCGCAAAACTCGAAAAGTAGTCGATGGATTGACTTGAAATGTACCTTTGTTGTTGGTATTTGCTCGAAGATTTCTGACATAATAAAAAATAAAAATAAACTTCTTACGCGGGCGGAGTCGCGAGGGCACAGCTAGTTTGTTACAAAAACTCAAAGCTGACCCTAGACAGATATATCGATAATTTGTTATAAAACTAGAACCTTGAATATTCTAGTAAATATTCCATATTTTGTCGGTAACACATTTACTTTATTTACGGAAGCGGCGAAATCCTCGTAAATTTTGCGGAGTCTTAAACTTTATTACCGGGTAATAAGGTTGAAACTCGTTTCAAGGCCCTATTTACGGGGCTGCTCATTCCTCAGCTATCTCTACATCTCCTACAAGATTTAATAAAATCCCAATTTATCCAACGCCAATTTCAATTTCTAACTTTTGGATTTTCTCGCTAACGCGTTGATATAGATCCAGGCTTGTGGGCTGCTGTTAAAACTTGACTAATTGTATATCAGCATGATTACCTTTTATCACATTTTCTTTAGAAGTAAAAACCATTATTATCGCCGCACTCGGAATAAGATAATATGCACTCGGGAGCAATGAATCAGGGTCACCAACATAAACCTTAATATCTTTGAAACTGAAAATGCTAGCTTATTCAAATAAAAAGTATTTTATACACTACTAGAGGTCGCCAGCGGCTTCGCCCGCGTGGATGTTGTTTATCGCATATTCCGCGTTATTCTCCACTGTAATATGCATGTATTATACATATAAACATTCCTCTTGAATCACTCTATATAGTAATAAAAACCGCTTCAAAATCCGTTGCGTAGTTTTAAAGATCTAAGCATACATAGGGACAGACAGACAGCGGGAAGTGACTTTGTTTTATACTATGTAGTGATTTAAGAAGTTTTATTAATTTATTCGAGTAGTATTAAAATAGTCTGTAAGATATTTTTTATTTGATAAGCTATCATTCTAAGTTTTCGAGATATTAAAGTTTATGGTGTATAATATATTCATTTAGGTACCTATAATTTTCTTAAAATGCGTGGTGCCCGTTTTGATTTACCGACATCTTTGATGTCATAAACAGATGCGTCTACGAGCAACCAATTTCAAATGATTTAATAGTGTGGAGGACTTAATAATACACTTTTGATTAATCGAATTTATAACTTATCCTGCATAATGTATGTTAACGACAACGTTTTTTGCATAGGCCTCCCTAAGCTATTTAAAAGTGTGTTCAAACTAAGTAAATTAATCGAAATTCACTCGTAAAATAAAGCAAAATGTAAAAGTAACAAAATGTTTTAAGAAGCAATTTTTATACGAAGCACGTTGCATAAAAATTTAATGTTTTTCAAGAGCATAAGCTGAAAGCAAAGAGTGTTTAATAGAAGCCTCGACAGTTCTGTGGGTAGAGCTTTTCAGTGCATCCTCGCCAACTAGAAATGTGGCAAAACCCCGGAAAGACGATAAAATGGTAACATTAAATAGTTTTACCAAAGAATATTTTTTCAATTTTACATAGATAAAAAATTAAGGCAAAGACAGTATATTTATAAAAAAATAAAACAAATGCTATTAAACTAATGTTACTACCATATAAATGAATATCTAAATGATAAATGTATATAAAACGTAATAAATAGAAATCTAAATTACTAATAATAATTTAATAAGAAATCACTGGCAGGACTATTGTTGCCATTAAGCCTGATGTAGGTGGTAATAGATCGATCAGAGCGCCACACAATGATTGTTGTTGACACGGTCCCTCATGACGAGAACCTCGTGAAAGCTGGGAAAGATTAACAAATAAAATATCTTGATCTAGCACACGAGGTTGTCGGCATGTGGGATGTGGACTCGGCAGTTATTGTTCCAATAGTCGTTAGGGCGAATGGCCTCATAGCCAAGAGCCTCGATCAACACCTTAAGAGGCTCTCGTTGGACGGCTGCATCGAGGGCTTGATACAGAAACCAGTAAGTACTCCTAGATACGGCACGCATAGTGAGGAGGATCCGGAAAGGTACAAAAAAAATTCCCAACGCAAAACAAAAATACAGTCAAAAAAATTGATACGTAAAAACACGGCAACATCTCATTTAACCTATCTATGCTACTATTTTGGTCTTAAACAGGCCGTACCGATTTTTTTTTACTGTTTTGTTTTTTTTTGCAAATTTGATATATTTTTATTTTAATATACCTACCAAGGACGTAGATTAACGGGTTTAAGGTAACGCCCTCTATTATTTAACATAACTACTATACAGTGACCGAAATGTCCGCCATAATGAAAAGCTGGTATGGAATTTGATATAGGCGATTTCAAAGCTATTATCTAAACATAAACTTTCCATTGAATGTGAATTTAAATACGAGTACAATACATCAATCATTCCGTACAGTGTAGGCGTAAATAATAGCTTCATTATCGTGGCCACACATTTACATACCTTGAATTGTATTTCGCGGTAATCGGGGAAATGCGATTAGAAGAAAACAGCCGCTATTTAAATTTTACCTACACGTGCACTTTTCTGCTGATCAACGAGGCTTCGAAGATCGATAGATGCCGGGGAAATCATCGAAGTTGCCAGCTTAAATACCTCTGGAGACTTGCAAAGATAAACGAATTCATGTACCTAATTCCTTCAAACCGCATGATCTACTGGTGAGACAGATTGACCTTATATGAGATTTAAAAAAAAAAAATGTAACTTGATGTTCTGTTTTTGAGTAATTTTAGCGCCACGAGTTAACTGACTGCTCGAAGCGATATCGCACTAGTCGTACCCGCCAGCTGTCGCTGTGCTTTCATTAATTTATACTTGGCATCGAAGTGTTCCGTGTGACAAATATTTTTAAGGCAATTTTTTTTTTTGCTTTTAACTGTCGTGTAGAAAGGTGGTTTAGATACGATCACTTACCTGTACCACAAGAATAAAAAGTGTTATTTTTGGTTATGCAAGCTAAATCCCGTACGGGTATAACCTACAGGTACCAGTAATGGATAATATGGTTTTTAAATTACAAGAATTCGTTTACACCCTGTAGATTCAATATTATGAGAACTAACTCCTTTTAAGAGGAGCATATATCCTGCAGTTGACTTTCATATACTCAAACTCCAACATTAATAAATGTAGCAAACAAATATTAATAACGAATAGGTATCATTAAAATAGTTGTTCAGTGTTAATACGTAATCCGAACATAGCTTTAGTAATATTAGTAAACAAACACAAGGATTTGACGTTGTAATTAAGTTGGAAACTATTCTTGGTGTAACCTCGACCTCGGGTGTGCGGTCCCTGTTCATATGTAAAGCGACATCGGAATCATAAAGTGAAATTTATGTCGGTGGTAATTGGAATGAATTCATCGCCAACTATGGAGTATTGTAGTTTAACTGAATATTAATATATGTTATCAAACGAATTATAAACATGGACAAACATATCTAAAAACTTACAAACAACATAACAAACTTACAAACATATCTGCAAACAAATAATATTATTAGCTCATATTGGTACTGTTGGATTTAGGAAATTTATAATCACTATTGTTAACAAGATTGGTGATTGCATTTTTTAATATTAGTTGACGGAAAGACGCTGCCTGTATGGCTTAAGGCTCATTTACACGAGGATATTTTCTCGAAGCGAGACTCGTTTTTACTTTGTCTATCTCAGCGGTGAAAACAGAGACAACATGAAACTCGCTTCGAAAAACTATCCTCGTGTAAATCAGCCTTTATTTTTCCTGAAATCCAAAAGGGAATTGCGAACACAAGAATGGTAGTTGTTTAAAAACTCACAATTTCAATCAATACTTTATTAGATAATCCTGTTTGTATTTCACCATCTTCTTTTTACACGTTAGTTTACGTATTTGTATTTACGCAAACTAGTCTTTCATGAGGCGTTCTGACTTTTCATGGATGAATTAAGAAATAAATAATCTCTGCGAATGCCTTTCCAAGACACAAGTAAAAAAGCGAAGCCGCTAGCATGGATTCGATACGTTAGCCTCGCTACGGTATTCAGATCTGAAAGGCGGAAAATCTGGACTTAATGAAATGAATAGAAATTTGCTAGCAAAACTACAGGGTAACGAGCAATGAAAAACATTCATAAAACCAACCATGAAATAAAAAATACACAGCCTTTTAAAACAGCGATGTTCATTCGAATACATTTTCAACAAATCTTTTATTTGTCAAACTATAAAAATATTGCACGACGCAATCGAGCGTTTAGCTTTGCCATTTGATAAAAAGAATAGGCTTGCCCGGGATGTTGTCAAACGCGACTAAGGGATTGTGTCAAGTGGATAGGCAGCAGTATCCTCCAGGCTGCGATTACCAATTCATCTGCCAATCTGCGTGGACCATAATTTGGTCATACACCGTTCAACGTAGAAGTG
Source organism: Amphipyra tragopoginis (assembly GCA_905220435.1). NCBI lineage: Eukaryota > Metazoa > Arthropoda > Insecta > Lepidoptera > Noctuidae > Amphipyra > Amphipyra tragopoginis. The sequence goes on along the minus strand of HG991991.1, from coordinate 24,945,014 downwards.
GCCTCGGGAATTCCGTTTTCAGAAGTTAACGTTAATGGTCTAATGAGAGCGAAAGGAAATTAAATATACTTGGGAGCAAATAAATCGAGCCACTTCTATTTGTCACGTAGATATAATTGTTATTATTTTTGGTATTATGGAACAGATCAATTCTAAACATATATCGCCTAAAAGGTTATTTGATAACCTTTACAATGAGGATAGTTTTTTTGTATTTTTAATTATATAATTCATGAAACCAAAACTAGTAACCAGGACACGTGAAAAAAGGAGTGGCTCGAATTCTTTGCTTCTAAGTGTATTTAAAAATTGCATTATAAACTTCATAATTTTATTAGTACCAGTTTGATACTAGATACATTCTCATAAAACTTAATCGAAAGAAATAATGGCTCTTTCCTAAACCCCTTCTTTGCGACCTGGTGACTGGGCTATTGTAATCTTTATTTTCTTTGTTTATGTGTGTCAAGTCGTATTGTGATTAAACTAAAATTATAAAAATATCTACATTAATAACGTTTCCAATTAATTCACCAATATTTCTCATAAATCTATGTTCCATTGAAATAAATCTATTTTAGAACAAACGATTAAAAGTGCTGCTCAAAGAACCTAATCAAGGCTTGACATGTTTGAGTTCTTATTAGAACTGTGAACTAAATGACTCGGTTAACGCTATAGGTTAATAAGTAATCAATAGATCGCAACTTAGATAATAGAGGAAAGCTTAACGGCTCAAGATTCTCAAGTTTCTTATCCAATGAGCGCATTGAATTGAAAGCAGAGCGGATCTTGTATCCACAGTTCGGATGTGTTATTATCTGTAGCATCCTCATTAGAGGATAATTCCTCCTTGGTTACAATTTTATCTAATGTATGTTTTTTTTTCTTGATACTAAAGATCAGGTGTGTTTGTATCTGTAGTATCCTCATTAGACGAGAATTCCTCCTTGGTTACAATTTTATCTAAAGTATGTTTTTTTTCTTGATACCAAAGATCGGATGTGTTTGTATCTGTAGTATCCTCAATAAAGGAGAATTCCTCCTTGGTTACAATTTTATCTAATTTCTCTAAGTACCTATGTATGTTTTTTTTTCTTGATAAAAAAGAGGTATTTCAGTCAAGTAGGTCCATTGTGTTAAATATTTGTTACTTGGTGAATTCCATTGTGCCCGTAGTTTGCACGAAGCGACAGGTGGCATCATTTGTCGCCTTTTGTTATGTATACGTGAAGGATTCAGTTCATGACGCTTTGTTCGTTCTTGAACCTTGTGATAATGATTTTTCAAAACATACACTGCCTAACTTTGGTCTTCGCAAAGCCATAGTCTTTTGTAGCCTTTTTTTCATCATATTTTGTTCACCCCCAGTTCCTGTGCTTCAATCATATTTATATCACTATCACTACATAGTATAAAACAAAGTCGCTTCTCGCTGTCTGTCCTTATGTATGCTTAGATCTTTAAAACTACGCAACGGATTATGATGCGATTTTTTTTAATAGATAATGTGATTCAAGAGGAAGGTTTTAAGCTATAAAACGAACACGTGCGGAGCCGGGGCGGGTCACTAGTTTATTCATAATATACTTGGGAATGAAATACAAAGAAATGATAAAATCGAGATAATTGGGCAATGAAAAAACACAAAAACAATAGCTTGTACATTCTACTGGGTGGAAATGAAATTTGAGATGGGGCACTAAAGCCTCAACCATAGTAGCTACAGGAAAACGTTCTTATGAGACCAGTCATATCTTTTGAAGACATTGCAAACTACATTCGTAGATTTTGAATAAATGACACAATCAGTGAGCTTCCACGAGTGACAATGTTTAAGTACATACATCCGGCGCACCTTAAAGGCGGTCAGCCCCGATCTCAACTCAAAAGTCTTTACACCACGACATAATCTATTGTAAGTATATAATTTGTACCGAAAGATCTCACAATTGATCGATTCTGTTTCTTACAAGGATCAAATGCTATATCGGACCAATTGAGTTTAGAATACTAGAAATGTCAGAAACCACACAAAAACTTTGCCCATACATTTTGGATAGTGTCCTAAGTACGTTTTCCTGTAGGTGATGCACTTACTGTCCTATATCTCCAGCCTAAATATGTACAAAGTACATACCGTACCATATACCGTGTTTAATAAAACTATTTCAAAAATTACCAAAGCTGTTCTCCACCATCATATTCTCTGGTTAAACAATCGTTTACTCGAACACTGTATTAGAATTTTAGGTTAACGGTTGTATAACCGGAGAATTAATGTTAGTGAACCCGGGCCTTGGGCCTTTTTCCTGTCAGGCAGGTTCGTGCCCGCGTGCGTGCGTCACCCGCATGCGTGGCGCTCACAGTTCACCTTTTCGTGCGTGTTTCACGCATCACAATAAATACATAAATGAAAAGGTAAAATTGACGCCACTGGTGCGGGTGACGCCACGAGCCCGCGTCACAGGAAAAATGCCGCTTTTCGTGCGTGTTTCACGTGTTATAATAAATACATGTATGAAAAGGTGAAATTCAGATGCCACGGATGCGGGTGAGGCACGCACGCGGGCACGAACCCGCGTGACAGGAAAAAGGCCCTTAATATCGTACCATATATTTCCTAGAAAGAATGCAGATCTGGAATATAAGCCCTACAGTGCTTTATGATAGCTATAAACTTAATTAGGAATATAACCCGAGGCACAAATATAATTACGACAGTATGTAAGGCAATAATAGTAAATAAATAAAAATAGATTTTGATCCTTGTAATGGAATCTGAAGTTTTTCCTGTACGTACATTTCTGGTACTAATGATCTCAATTTTCTTGTAAGACTTTCTTCGAACAGTGTAAAAATATACTGTACAATACGTTATGTATGTACGGTGTTCAAGACATTTAATAGGTTTTTAACTTTCAAGGTCACGATGAGATTTTGTTAAAGGTAACATTATGTATTTTTATAGCTTTAGTTCAAACATCCATCTTTGTTACTCGGTAACCGATATTTTAGGTAATATTACAAAATAATAGTAGATAAATAAATTTTAATTGACCTAGTTCTTCAAACTAATTTGCGCGTCTTAATAGCTGCCTGCTGTCGAGTACATTTTAATTTCTGAACACAATTAATTTTGGTCCGAGTTTCATCCAAAATGTGTACCTACGAATATTATATATAAAGTTCACAAATGTGTTCCACAAATGTGCGGTTAAGTGTGCTCAAGCCGACTGGAACCCAAACAGCTACTGTTTTAGAGCATTTAATTATTAATGTACTGTTCACGTGAGCCGGACATTGTGACTTTTAGATATTAATATAGCGTAATTAAGACTGAGAGACATCGTTGCAGGAAACTACAACGATGGCGGGATTTTGTCGCAGTGATAGGAAAATACCCGGATAACATAAGATAAATAAAGATAGCACCAGGTGGAGAAGGTCATCATCCATAGAAGGGAGAAGAACAATCGTTTTTAAATAAAAAAATAAAAATATTTTGTAACTATTATTCACTAAGAACTGTGGTAGCAAAAATATATAAAACAAGCGTATTTTGAACTCTGGTACTCAAAGCAAGATCTAACTTGTGTTATGAGTACCAGTATTCCAACAAAAGTAAACGCACTGAAGTACACTTATTCTCACGAGAGACGACAGGAGCGTTAGTGCAGTTTGATTATCATAGTGAAAAAAAAAATAAAAAGAAACTAAGAATATAAAGAAGAAAGAAGGGAGAAGAACACTAGTTTTTAAATAATCTTAATTACTAATAAGATAAAATAAGGGCTAGTTTTATTCAGTTAGCCTCGTTTATAGAAACGCGTAGGTTAACGCCACGCATGTTGCGGGGTGAACATCAGACAGATGTAAAATTTTATGACGAATGTATCAGACCGCTTATGAAAACGTGTTTTTCTGCTTGAATCTTTTAATTATTCGCGGATTCTTACGCGCATATGTAAGGCGGTAAGCGGCGGGAAACGCGGTGAATATGCGGCGGATCAGATGGTGGAGGTCGCGGCTGATCACGCGGCGGAATGCACCGCGGAAACCGTAGCAGCAGATTCTAGTAAATAAAACTCTTTTTATTTAAATAAGCATTGTCTTCTCAAAACCTATCAAAACAGTCGTATTCCATTGAAACATGTACGCTCCATATGAATTTTTGAAAAAAATTTCGTCGCTTTCTGATAGGTTACGCTGCAGAATCAACTGCGGATCCCGCTACGGTTCTCGCTGCTTCTGCATATACATAGAATCCACGCTGTAACACGCTCAACGATCCGCACCACGCGCCTCTCTCCGCGTCTCCTTAGACGCGGTGTAACACCAATTAAATAGCATAATACAATTTTATTTAGGTCCACTTAGTGCACTTTAGTTCGCATCGCGAGCTTGTAGGATCACACCTTTATCATCATCATTCACTTCACACATTTCACCTCCTTTTTACCTTTTACAATTAAACCTCTTTCTCTATCACAGGCCACTTATTTGGAACACACTCGTTCAAATTTTAAAAAATGCGAAAAGTAAAACGCGAGCTGTTTTTGGAGGGACTCGAAAAGGAAGAACGGAAGGGTGCGGACGGTCTGCCGGACGGCGGAATTGCTAGGACTCCGCCGAGTGGACGATTACCGGACCTCTGCCTCTTCTATGCTGCTTGCTGAACTACCAGCTCCCCGCCGAGTAGGCCATTGTTGGGCCTCCGGCATTGCTGCTTGCTGAACTGCCAGCTTCCCGCCGAGTGGGCCATTGCTGGGCCTCCGGCGCTGAGGCGCTGCTGCGCTACAGGCACTCCGTCTGGTTGACGGGCCACGTATTCACCACCCTTCACCTCATTTTTCGTGCTCGCTTTACCAACCGTAAACTTGATTGTGTGTTCCGGATTTACTGACTGTTTCTTTATTATCATATTATAAAATTGTTGTGTGTTAAGTGTTTCCTTATTTGCCCGACTAGGGATAGATAGGTAGGATTCACGGATAACGTCACATTCCTTACAACTGGTGTGGCAGACGTGCTCTCAGGAGGTCCTAGGGCCGTCTGTTACATTACAAGCTTTCCTTTCGCTCAAATAGATCCGTTTTTTTAGAATTGCTATTATACTTTATGGGTGGCTGAAGGCAAGTTTGAACGCCTGATTTTCGCGCAATTCCGCGACAAAGTGCAGAAAATCCGTGTGATATACGATTTACACGTGGAGAAGCGCATCGGTGCAGATGCTAGCACAATTTACAATGCAATATAGAGAACTGACATGTATCTATAAAGTGGGGATGACGTAATAATGACAATAAATGATAAGATGTTATTTATAATTGTTATTTTCAGGAATGTTTTTATATATGACTAGCTTTTGCCCGCGGCTTCGCTTGCGTTAATTTAGATTTTAAACAAAAACTCTTAACACACTATTGAAGTTTCTTTAATGATATAATTCAATCATGATTCGTAAGACATGTGGCGCCATCTATGAACGTTTTTGTTGTTTCCCTCGGGAACAGTACTTTTTTTCGGGATGAAAGGTACCCTATGTCCGTTTCTGTACACCTGCCAACGTGTATACGTATATGCAAAATTTCAGGATGATCGGTTCCGTGGTTTAAGCGTGAAAAGGTAACAAACAAACAAACTTACTTTCGCATTTATAATATTAAGTTAGGATTATTTACGGTTTTCTCACGTGCATTTTCGGGATTGCCCTACTAGTTTCGGACCCAAACGGAGCCCTTAATCATGAGCTGAACACGCAGCGAGGTCGCCAGTCGAGTCGAGCTCGCAATCCCGAAATGCACGGAGTAACCAGTAAATAATCATAAATATGAATGTGTCTCACGAATATTGTAATGTTTATTGTTGCGTGAATTTCCGATTTCACTCATTCTTCAAGGCGAAGGGACGTCGAAGTGGAAACTTATCTATCTATATCTGTTCTACACGTGTTAAGTAATTAAATAAGATCATTTTGTTTTTAACAGATCTCAGACTCACAAAGCTTCGCGTAGAGATTTTGATTGTGTAAAATTAAAAAACTGTTAAACATGCTTCAGTGATTTTCTTGTGTACGTGCGTAGAATACATCAAGCGCGCTTCAAACTACGCTATATCATAATAGCATTTAGCAAACATTGTATATCACAACGACATCGCTCAGCATATATTTTATATGGACACGTTCACACAACGCTATGCTATAGTATATTGGTTTGCTGTACGCGATAAACTTGAGCGATTCTCAGAGCTATATCGTACGATTCTCCGGCTCCAGCCTAGCCTCACTTGGACCCCGTCTGTCGCCCGACGGATCGCCGTCAAATAACTTGCTATACATAGTAGACCGGCTTGCGATATAGTGTATAGTGTAAACATCATGCTGTATAGTTATAGCTTATGACGCAATATACTTAACTATATAGCGAAATAGTATACCGTAGTCTGCACGGCGCTTCATACATTACGTGATATCATTTAATATCATTACGTTAAACCTATTTTTATAATAATTAAAGTTAATAAATTTATTTTCTTTTGCGCTGACCACGGCGCGGCTGTATGGACCCTGCTACCGCATGCGGGCGCATACTCGCGCGTCCCTGCGCATTCCACAGCATTTTCCGCTAGAGCAGATGCAAATATGAACCCAAATTATTAACGATATATATGTCAATTCTCTTTATTGCTCGTTTGCCGTTAGAGCACATGCATAAATGAACTTTACAAAGAAATTAAATATGTAGGGAACTTTAGTAAGTAGGTACAGATACAAGCCAATTCACATTATTGATTTATGAATTACGCTTCTCCGTGCTCCAATGCGCTGTGTTGCGCGCCGATGCGCTGTGCTGCGCGCCGATGCGCTCCAGCGCGCCCAGTCAAGCGTGACTCATACTAAACTTAAATATTGTTGTGGACGGCAAGTCTACGTTAGTTATGAAGTAAACAAGGTCATAAAATACGTCACAATATATAGCACAAAATGACCGCTAGCTATAGAGTATAGACTGTTAGCTATACACCTACAGCTAGCTACAGTCAAGCGAACCATAATAGAAAATATACTGGAAGATTGAACATTTCCATTGGCATCATACGCAACTTGTGCCCGTACCTAAGCAGATGCATCCGCCTGCATTTTTGTCGTCCGCCGCCGTCCGGCATACCGTCCTCGCCGACGAGGGCCCGTCGCGACGTCCCACCGCCGCCGGTCACGATCCACCGAGCCCTCCCGTCGTAGAGCCGGTCGTCAGCCCTCATCAAGCTGTCTCCCCCCCCAAGCCCCCGCCCGCAACGCCATAAGCCGAGGTTCGAGTCCCACTAGGGGTCGCCCTTAGTGCTGTTGTTGCAGGTAGTCATGATGTTAGTGTAGTACAAGTAGTTTGCTTAGGTTAAATATTTTAGTTCCCCCCCATTGGCTGGAAATCCTTTAGGTCTCGCCAATAACTGATCGGTTACGTAGAAACGGTTCCCTAGAAACACCTGCAGCAGTGCAATAGAAAAAAAATGCATTTTTGTCGGCACTCATTCTACGATCCGGCAATGAACATGAAGAACTGAACCCTGAACTTGAAAAATTAAGAACGTATAGTCGATTACAACAGAATGAGTGCAAAGTTATTAGTGTAATTAATGTAAATGTTTTAAATGTGAATAAATACGGCAAGTGCCTTTCAACAAAGTTATTGTTTTCCTGGTTGTCCTCTACAAGTATCTTCTATCAGCCCTACACCAACAACGTTTTATTGATACTTCGCAACGCCAACACTTATTATCAACTTTTATGAAGTTATTATTTCGCTTTTCTATTAACTGTTCGTGTAAATTGTGAGGTAATTTGTTGTTTTTTTGCTATGATTACCAAATCGTTATGCAGTGCAATCACTAGAAAATTACGTTGTAAGTCCTTTATATTAAAATAAAAATATTTGTCGTAGATATTTCACTTTAATATGTGCGCGCAGTATTAAGTTCATAACTGCATTTATTTAACGTTAGAAAAAATTATTTATCTGAGTATATTAAACATAGTCAGAGGGTTATGAACATTAGAAATTGTGCTAGCAAAGAATTCACTTATACAATCAGGAGCTACAAAAGCACTTTATTCCATTTTAGAGAAACAATTGTAAGAATGCTTAATTTATAACTATTGTTTCAAAAGGAAGTTTAAGTTGTAATTTAATATTTTAATAAGTTTCTCAAGTAATTCCAGAGTTTGATTAATTGGGTCCGATATAAGGCGGCGGTGGGTCGATGCTCAAGCCGATAAAATAGCCTTTAGTCAGCTTGATAAACAGCGAACTGTTAATGAAATATGGCAACCCTTTCTGTTAATTTTTTGAGTGAAATTAATTTACTTTACGATACCTCTTCAAATATTTCATAATATAGATTTACTTTGGTGTGCTGAAGGCTTTATTAGATAAACTTTCGGGCAATCATAATGAGTAAAAGTTATTGTGAAGCAGAAAATGAAATGATTTATTAACTGCAATCACGTGGAATGAATGGCGTTAAGACAGCTCAAAACTAAATAAAGGGATATTATAACTTAATAAAATAGTATTTTCTTAAAAATGAGACGTTTACTTTAGTTTGCCGTTTAACATTATCCTAACTAATATTATAAATGCGAAAGTAAGTTTGTTTGTTTGTTACCTTTTCACGCCTAAACCACTGAACCGATCATCCTGAAATTTTACATATACGTTGTCAGATATACAGAAACGGACATAGGATACCTTTCATCCCAAAAAAAAGTACTGTTCCTGAGGAAAACAACAATAACGTTAATAGATGGCGCCACGTGTCTTTCGAATCATGATTGAATTATGTTTTTACAGAAACTTTAGTAGCGTGTTAAGAGTTGATTATTAAAATCTAAACTAACGCGAGCGAAGCCGCGGGCAAAAGCTAGTTTCCCATAATTTTATCCTCATAAGCAAAACTTTATGGAACTGGCGCAATAATATGTGTGTTTTTTTTCAGTCACCTCTCTCTGTTCCCGGCTAGGAAAAAGTTTTTTAACAGTTTTATTTTTATCAACATCGGCTCCGAAACTCCTTTGAGTATTTTTCGCTATTCCCTATTCTTTCGGATTTGGCATCCATATCCAGTTGAAACATTCAGGCTGTATTATCTAAAAGTAATGACTCATTTTTAGGGTTCCGTACCAAAAGGGTAAAACGGGACCCTATTACTAAGACTCCGCTGTCCATCTGTCCGTCTGTCTGTCCGTCCGTCTGTCACCAGGCTGTATCTCATGAACCGTGACAGTTAGACAGTTGAATTTTTTACAGATGATGTATGTCTGTTGCCGCTATAACAACAACTACCTACTAAAAACAGAATAAAATAAATATTTTAGGGGGCTCCCATAAAACAAACGTGATTTTTTTGCCGTTTTATAGATAATGGTACCGAACACTTCGTGCGGGAATCCGACTTGCATTTGGCCGGTTTTTTATTATGAACCTTATCATAGCAAGTTAAAGAGAAAACGTTTTTTCTTTCTTTCTAATTACCTATGTTATATTAAATCTTAAACAGCATATTCCAAGAAAAACCATATTAATTAAAAAGTAGAACAGCCTACCTCTACGTCATTAGCTAAGATGCGCGATCGAAACTTACCGCAAATGTAACTTATATTCTTTACTACAGCTGTAAAAATATAAACATCGTTGCTTTGATTTTGCAGGGAAAATTGTAGAATAATATTTATAAATAATTCAAGTCAAAAATCTATTGCCTCATTTAAAAACTGATAAACATCAAATACATAATATTTACTTAGCTAACCAATGAATGAGTAACCGTATGGAAAACGTGTTTACTTAAAGGTAAAAGAAAATGTATTTACTTAATATCTAAACATAGAAACACATGTATCTACGTACAAGTATACCTCCAAAACGCAGCGCTACGCTATAATACATATAGCATGTAGCAAATATTGTATAGCACAACTATATCGCTCAGTATACATTTTATATGGCTGTACGCGATAAACTTGAGCGATTCTCAGAGCTATATCGTACGATTCTCCGGTCCCCGCCCCGCTTCATTTCTTTCCCGCCCGTCGCCCGACGGATCGCCGTTAAATAATATGCTATACATAGTAGGCCAGCTTGCGATATAGTTATAGCTTATGACGCAATATGATTTACTATATAACGAAATGATATAGCATAGTCTGAACTATGCTTGACTCACTTCGCAGGTCCTTTGGACTAGAAGTTAACACGCGCAGATTTTGTAACAAAAAATATACACTTTGTAAATTCTGCTTTCTCATCGCCGTCGGCGAATTGCAAAACGTGGTTAAGTGAAAATATTCCTTTCATTGTTCTGATTAAACACGGAAGTTAAAATATTTCGTTTTAACTGATACATTTTTCTTTCAATTGGAGTCTGAGTGCTGACTGTGCGATTCCTGTACGCACGAGTGATTTTGATCGCGACACGTGCTCCTCAGATACGAATACCGATTAAGAATAAAATAGAATATGTGATCTTTGTCCCCTCTTTGAAGTCACGTCATAAAAATTACAATGAGTTGATTAGAATACCGATTAAGATGATTAGTAGGGATGGGTCGAAATTCGGTAAACATTCGATTTAGCCGAAGTTTAATGAAGGTCATAGTTTAAAGTTTATTGTTTGTGTGTCTTTCACAATTATTAGTGGTGGCGCGAAAAAAAATGGCAAGCGCTGCGTAAACAAATACCCACATTTTTAGCGCTATAATTGAACCAAAGGTCGGGCGAAATTCGGCCGAACTTCAGATTCGGTAAGATTTCAAACCGATCATTCGGCCAAAATTCGGCTTCGGTGTAACCCACATTCGGCCCATCTCTAATGATTGGCGAAGCTCGAGACCTTCTTACTGTACGTACGTACATAATGCATATCTTGTCTCGATACAAACCTTTGATATTTATCTTGAAAAGTTTGAAGTAACATCATTAGTTTAAAACGAATATTTATTTTGTTTTCATATATCATTCTTTTGTAAATATTTTTGTGTTGTATAAAGTCTACTTTTGTACCTGCTAGAGACGTTTGTTGAAACTAAAAGTTTGCTCAATATATATAGATAAAAGTTTGGAACTAAACTTTCGAGTCTGTGTCAACAGCAGACAAATTATTGTACATAGGGGAAGTATTTACAAAATAACATGTTCTTAGGTGAATAGACATGAGTTATTTCGAAATTCATGCTATACAGATCTGTTTGTAATCTACTGATCGGAGTGATTAATGGTGGGCTGTCAAAATATTAGCGCATCTAGTCCATTTGGCCACTGCAGGAACGTGTCACATGCTGACGTGTATAGATATTCTACATGTATTCTGTTGTCGATTAAAGAGATGGACTGAAACCTTTTCCATGTAGGGTGTTGTGCATAAATAATTGATCACATGAACAGATTGAAGTGTCAGAAACCTGAAGGGAATTGGAAAATATTTTTCGTATGTGTTGTCAATCCATGATTGATTTGTAACTACTTTGGTGTTACTTCATATAAGTTTTTTTACCCTTAGGATGGATGGAATGGCGACAGGTCACTGGAATAACTTGCGACCCACGGATGATCTACAAGTCCGTGATAAGACCTGTCGTACTGTATGGATCGGAATGTTGGGCCGTGAAGAAGACGGATGAAAAAAGATTGCACGTAGCGGAGATGAGAATGTTGAGATGGATGTGTAGAGTGACCAGAATGGATAAGGTCAGTAATGAGTATATTAGAGGAACTTTGCAAGTAGCGCCAGTGACAGAAAAGTTGAAAGGGAACCGTTTATCTTGATATGGGCATGTGAAGAGGAGGGATGAAATGTATGTGACCAAAAGAGTTATAAATATGGATGGACGGAAAGAAAGAGAGAGGGAGGTCAAAGAAAAGGTGAATGGATTGTGTGAAGAATGATATGAAAGAGAAGGGAGACAGTGATATCATGACGGGTGACAGGACAGAATGGAAGAAGAAAACGTGTTGCGCCGACCCCAAGTAACATGGGATAAGGGCAGGAAGATGATTTATATTATCAGTAACATGTCGATGCCTGGTATTAGTTTTTTTATTTTATTAATTTAATAAAACATAATAACAATATGCAAATAACCTCGGATCTCAATCCCGCTACAGGTTTACCCGTCCGTGGTGAAGCCGCTCTAAAATTAACATAATTACTTTCTGTATTACTAACAACATTCAAGCAGTCTTCTTTTTAGTAGTATTTTTTTTTGGGACAAATCTCTTGTAATTTGTTTGGTAGTTTGTTTATAATACTCGGCAACAAATACTACTAACCTCTGATGCCATGTATGTTTAATGTATATTACACAGTCATTCGGTAGATTTTATGTGAGTGCCAGAGGGATATAAGGGAATCCCTCTTTATCTCTGTTGCTTGGATTCGTGTTCTCCATCTTAGACCTTGTCTGCGCTTACCATTAGGTCGAATAGAATAAAAAAAAAAAAAAACTCCAGCCAAAAACATCCCCAGATTTAAAATATACCCATCACTTTCTAACGTCATATATAGCAAAAAGAGACGGGGCTATTTTAAAAACTGAGTTTTTCTTAGTACATAATTATATCATAACAAGAGGATCACTTTTCCAATGTAGATAAAGACTCACTATTTAGATAAAACTTAAGGCGTTTTTTATAGGTATAATTATATAAAGTAACGGAATCTGACGTAATATTATTCGTCACGTAAATTCTGTATGTTCTAATGCAACTATCTATTCAATAGCATAAAGTACTATAGCTATTTTCCCTGTTACATTAACAATTACTTCTCTTGTTAAAATACAATTTCAATTAGGAAATATATTTGCGCGTTTTACCCAGAGTTCCAAAATAGTAATCGATTTTAGTAATGATTCAATTTTGCATATAACATTACGTTGTTAATGTTTTTGAGTACTTACGAATGATACAGTTCCCACAAAATTAACATAATCAACCAAACAACTGTGTAAGTGCTGCCAACATTATCATCATTCATAGCAAGCATACTTAGAACCGCCATAAAAATAAATATATTTTATCTAAACAATAAAAATAACAAAATCCCCTTTCTAAAATATATAACAGTTTATCGGGTGCGATTCTAAAAGAACTGAGAAGCAATCAAAAAATTCTGTGGGTCGTTATTTAAGCGTTAAAAGGCAATGAATTCCGTAACAACATCGTAATATGAAACAACCCGTAGAGTTTAGAGGGTTGAAAAGGCTGGGCGTAGCGCGTAGCTGGGTGGTGTAGCGCGTAGCTACAAAGCGTAGCGGGCACGAGGTTGGATGGAACGTTCGTACGTTCGAAGCTACAAGTGTCTGCGGCGAGTCACCTCTCGCTACGAACTCGTAGCCTTGCGCTAAGGCTCACAGGATCGCTCCCCGCCGCCGGAGCCGTCCTGCGACCCTAACATGATACACTCTCTTTGTTCTCGACTACAATACGACTAATGAACTGTGTTAATCACGTAATCGACCTGAAATTCCTTTTAGGAATTCATCTATGACGACTGTCGATCATGTCAGATTTATGTATATTTTTTTTTATTATGGATATTACAAAATACAATATTTAAAAATGCTCTCACTGTTAATTAAGAACTTTTTACGGAAATTTATAAAATGTGACATTTATTGATGTTATTTACTCTAGAAATATTTTTTCATGGATATGTTGCTATTGAAGTACTACTCATTTAACGTAAGTTTATAACTACAAAATTACCATGTCATATTATTATTCTCGTCTCATCTAAATCTCAACTATCCAATTAATAGACATCATCAATTAAATTACAATAAAACAAAGTTTGTATTGCCAACAAAAACCAAACCGACTCGTTTTCACAAAAACGTTTCAACATTCAACAGGCGGTTTGTCTATAGTTTTGGGATGATAAGTGAGTTTTCGTTCAATGGTAGGAGTACCCGACCACTCCCCGACCCGTACAGGATTCACCTCGCCCCGCTTTCTCCGCTCACTCCATCGACCTCGGCCAAATTTAGGGGTCGACCGAGTTGAGTATCCTGCGGCAGATGTGTCTGTACTTGATCCCGTGTACTTTGCACGACCAGGCGACTACATTACTTGATGTGAGCCTTCCTTTACTCTCTACATATCATGAGACAGTACGCTTGCCTTGTTGTTACTAATAAATGTCTTTGTCTTGTCATTAAGCAAACAGAAGCTGTTTGAACATCAAAGCTATTGCGTTCCACTATCTGTGAGTTTGCAATTGACATGACAATTGCGTTAGTTTAACAATAACAGTTCCTATTATAGCACGATAAGCCAATTTCATGACGCTTAATTACTTAGTAACTGCAAACCCCTTAATTGCAACACCCTTACAGGGTCTATGTATGTTTGAGATAACTATTATAAAAGTTCTCTGTAAACTACATTGTGCAATAAAGAAATAAGTTGTAGGAGCCATTGTCCGTGTCAGTGCGGGCGGTTCTCGTCGAGACATCAAAAATCCATGACGTAAAATTACGTATTCTAGCCCCACCATTAAGATTTCTGTTTCGAATTGTACATTACTGTTAAAAGCGTTTGTTTATCAAACAAAAAGGTATTTGAATCTCAGTGGAGTTTTGAATAAAATAATTAAACAAAGAAATGTAACACATGCGCATAGAGGGGAAAGACATAAAAGTCTCATAGATTGTAATGGAAAAACAGGGTTGTAATAAAGGCGTTGTTACACGCGCCCTACGTGACATTGGCGGTTTGACGAGGCATCCGAGAAAGCGAGCACTTTAATGAGGAGCGGCAGCCATGTAGGGCTTAACGCCCCTTAATTACGATCCTTCAATGATTTTTACCCGCTGAGTAAAGCCTTTCATACTGAGAAAACCACTAGGCTTTTTATTGTTCGTTTATTACGTCGTTTACGACTTCAATTGTAGTTTTGTTTCCTTTACTTGGTGGCACAATAGAGGTAATAACTTCTTATCATAGACGTTTGATTGAAAACGATAAATTGTTGGCTAACAATCGCGTTTGTAGACTACTTGTGAAGCTGTTGAGTACAAATTATAAGATGGGTTGGTATGTAGGTCGAGACGAAATTATAATTTTGTGTAGGAAGGTCACATACTTTTTTTATCTTATAAAACTTGTTATTACCCTCCGCCCGAGGAAGACGGAGGGCTTTGCCGGTCTCTTACCGGCTAAAAACCCACGGTGTTCCTTCTCCTGACCTATAGCCGTTCACGGGATTCGCAGCTGCATGCACCGCTACCCTGGCAGACCACACAGGTCCGCCAGGGGCTGGCGGACTTCTCCAAACTTACAGCCATGAACATCAACATACTGTGTGTGTGAGTTCCTAACACTACATTTTTGCATAGAATTTGGTTTGAGGTTTTCTTATATGTATTACATAGTCGTCATTCATGCGGCATGCGAAAATAAAAATAAACCATTAAATAATTTTCAGTTAACCAATCGTGTGAAGTGTTTATATTTATAAAAAATCTCTTTCAGTACTTATATTAAATGGCTGAAAAACAATTCATTTCATAAATTGACTGTCACTGTTTTCCCAGATCCCCGGGGTAAAATCCATTTCAATATTATAAATAAAAACCGACGAAGTGCTTGTCGTACAACGCGTTGTATAGGGTTCTGTAGTCAGTATAGCTATAAAATGTTTTAATAAAGCTTAATGTATGGTAAACAATTCAGGTTAAAAGATAAATACTGTTCTGTGTAAGTATTGTTCTTGCAGTTCATTTAAGTCATTTTGTATGGAGTTTCTATGAACTTTTTACAGACTCAACTACATGCCATAAGTCAACTATTTCATTACTTAACTTTATTTGCAAATTTCAGATTTAAAGCTCTAAAAGTCTACGAGTAAATTAGTTGTGACATACAAACGGACAGACGGAAATGGTGAAACTAAAGTTTCCTAGTTTAACTACAGAACTCTTAAAACCCATGTAAAATTGTCGGAAAATCCATTTATTTTAAGCACTTATTTAGATGGTATAATGTGAAAATTGAGTGCGTATTTAATAACACATACAATATTCCCACGAATTCAACAGACTGTCGTAGTCGGGATGCTGATATCATGATAATATAGAAACGAAGAGGCCTTGAACGTGTTGAAAATGTGTTGGCGTCACCGTATGTTGTGAACATTATGTCAATTTTCCGCTGTTTAGGTGATTTTAAGCAGCAAGCAGTAGGTATAGAGAAATGTTTTTATTTACAACTAGCTGTGCTTCGTTACTCCGCCCGCGTAAAAGTATTTTTTATGTCAGTAACTTTCGCGCACGTTCTAACAACAATTATTCAAAGTTTCGATTGATGATGTGCGCATAAAAGGCGAACACACACGCAAACAAAGAGATTAATGCACACACAACACTTTAATTAAATTGGAATGTAAAAAAAGTAACTACAACGGTAATTGCTTGATTTCCTTATTGTTAATTTAATCTTAAACGCTTGTAGTGTGGAGTCGTTCATTATTTTAAGTTTTTACTTTCCATCGGCCGATGAACGGTCAACTCCTGAACACGGTGTTCATTGATCGCTCCAATGAACGTGGGGGAATATTGACAGTATCCGATTTGCCTTTTAATTATTGTACTGCTATTTTCGGATCTGTTCATTTCAAGTTAAAAGACAGTATCCGGCAGTGAATATTACACATCGAGAATTTTAGAATGAGAGATCGGCTAGCTTCGACTTTGTATAGCGTCATCTCTGTCGCACGGAGCACTAGACTAAGGCGATTCGCACACTGCACCGCATCACGCAGCGTAGCGCGGGAGTGCGTGTTCTTATGTTGTTTGCAAGTATCTGTATTTGTATAGAAAACACGCGTAGTGCAACACACTGAAAACACTGCGCGTAAATGCGTTTTCAGTGTGTTGCACTACGCGTGTTTTCTATACAAATACAGATACTTGCAAACAACATAAGAACACGCACTCCCGCGCTACGCTGCGTGATGCGGTGCAGTGTGCGAATCGCCTTACAGTCCGGTATCTATCACATAGGTATGAGCGAAAAAGAGGACGCTATACGAAGCCGAAGCTAGCTATCTCTTTCTAAAGCTCGATGTGTACTATTCACTGCCGGGTACCGTACTATATTTTATAGTTTTTTTTACCGTGTTTCTTATGATTAAATCACGTTCCTGATATAACTAAAAATGCATTTCAAGCATTCGATATAAAACCTTATATTTTCTTCGTACAATGCTTAACCTGCTTGTAAATGTCAAGACGTTCGTTAGAAGAAACAGCATTATGACCTATTTCGCAGGACGAAAAAAAAACACGTTGACTGAATTAACGAAATGTCAAGTTCTTAGAACTGAAGAGAAAACACAATTTGTAGCCTTTGTACTTCATGAAAGGCGTTCTATTCAGCACCATAAGTTAGAAACATTTGTCACTATATTTGAATGAGCGAATTGGAAACTAATTAAGACTGTAATTATTAATATCTCAGTGATAAACAAATTGTTTGACTTTGGGAAGTTCGAGATTTAGATGTTCAAGGAATTAATTACTTAGACCCAAAGCTGTAATTAGGATGGCTATTATGAACGTCTAGGAATAAGTATGCTTATAAGGTACAATATTTTCTTCATATTTATGATTAGTTATACACTGCCGTCCTATGTCTATGTCTAAAAGACCGTAAAGTGACATTTTGTCAAATTTGAGTTTTATAACATTTTCTCTATCGACCAATCTGGACCGTATTTTTCTATCATTTGTCAATTGCCAGATCCAGAGACTTTTACTGAAACAATACCATAATTATAATACTATAGCATACCATATTGTAGATGGTCAAATTTCAGTACTAAAAAAGCATGACACTTAATATTATGAAACTTTAATTTTAAAAACTGTATTAGTCCTGTAACTCATTAAAAGTTGATGAGATTAAAGTAGCCCAATAATTTGGTATAATCAAAAACATCAGTATGTCTTCAGAATTTCTAGGGACAACACTTTCGACGTTTTTGCTCATAACTCAAAATTAGGTTTAGTCACTTAACGGCCTTTTAGACATAGGACGGCAGCACAGTAAACAACTCATGTGTGTTTTTCGGGTTTGCCCGACTAGTTTCGGAACCATTCGGAGTCCTTAATGCCCTAAGCTGAATACGCGGCAAAGTCGAACAATCAAACAACTAGGGCAATCCCGAAAAATGCACGTGAGTAAACCGTAACTAATCATAAATATGAATGTGTCTAACTAAAGTTACAATATAAAAATATATTCTTCGTGTAGAAAACTATACTCCATGAGCTTAAACAAAAACCGGCCAAGTGCAAGTCGGACTCGCGCACGAAGGGTTCCGTACCATCTATATATATAAAAATGAATCCCGATTTCCCTTGGTCACGGCATCACGCGTGAGTGGCTGGACCGATTTCGCTAATTTTTTTTTTGTTGTGTTCGTGATTGTCAGGAGAAGGTTCTTATGAAAGGAAAATTTTGATATTTAAAAAAAAAACGAAGTTATCTCCGTATGTCCATAATCATCATTTGTTTACCGCATGCATGAAAATGGTTTTAACTTTTTGTTACTATTTTGATTTTGTTTCTGAAGGTAGGTAGTAGGTAAGTGGTAGGTAGTAAGTAGGAAAAAAAGCATTGCAACGCATGCCGGGTACAGCTAGTTATCTATAAAAACGGCAAAAAAGTCACGTCTGTTGTATGGGAGCCCCCCTTAAATATTTGTTTTATTTTAATTTAATTATTTATTTTTAAAGTGAATATATAACTAAATATTCTGTGAATATTTCAAGCGTCTACCTATTGCCGTCATCAATGTCGAGCAAAAACGAGCAATAAAATCACGTTTGTTGTATCGGAGCCCCCTTAAATATTAATTTTATTCTGTTTTTTAGTATTTGTTGTTATAGCGACAACAGTAATACATCATCTGAGAAAATTTCAACTGTCTAACTATCACGGTTCATAAGATACAGCCTGGTGACAGACGGACAGAGGCAAAAAAATCACGTTTGTTGTATGGAGCCCCCTTAAATATTTATTTTATTCCGTTTTTTATTATTTGTTGTAATAGCGGCAACAGAAATACATCATCTGTGAAAATTTCAACTGTCTAACTATCATGGTTCATGAGGTACAGCCTGGTGACAGACAGACGGACAGCGCAGTCTTAGTAATAGGGTCCCGTTTTACCCTTTGGCTACGGATCCCTAAAAAACAAGGTTTTTATTGAATTGTAATTGAAAACCTTTTTTACAGCTTTGCAAATACAAATATCCTTTTAAATAAGTGCAAACTTAAACAGAACCGACAAATCGTTGGAAGGTTCCAATCAAAGCATCATTAGATATTTATCGAAGACCTATACAAGTTTACGAAGATTGGCACCTTTAACTAGTATTACGTCCATATTGACTGAAGGCTCGTTCAACCACCCATTCAGAACACGCGAAGCTACTTACACATAAATCTTTTAAAAGTTACAGGCATTTACCGGTATAAAAGTTAATCACAAGAGTACCGTAATAGGCCAATTCAATAGATTTTTACGAGGCACACTTTCAACGTGGCAGTATCGATAAACGCAACTGAATTTTCACTGCATAGCTGTTAATTTAAGTTCCTACTCACGTGAATTCTTAGTCCTGCATCGATAAAAGCGATCTCTTATTCGATTATCTACTTCATAGTAAGATGTATTATGCAGTGAGCAGTAGAATAGTAAATATCTCAATAGTATAACGTACGTGGGCTTTCCCAGGTACTACTAGTATTGCTAAGGACTCGAGTCTTCAAGTCGTAATTTTTAAGACTCGACTCAATTATGCTAGAGTCAGTGTGCTAAAAAGGCTCGAAGTCAAGAGTCAAGCCGAACTCGAGTCATTTAACAGCGACTCGAGTCTTACAAAGGACTCGAGTCTTAAAATAAATTCGAGTCTTCAAGAAAAACTCGGAGCATGAAGGTGAGACTTGAAGCTCATCATTCGAAAAGACTCAAATAGGGGGTAAGTTTAAATTAGTGGTTACAAAACAACTACATATGTCTCCAAAAAAATCATACAAGACAAAATAATTAAACGTCACAAAAAAAAACTTCTAAGAAAATAAAAATTTAAAGGTAAACTGGCTTTATATTTTGAGATACTACGATGTAACAGTTTCTCATATGTGAAGAGGACTTGAGTGTGTCTCACCGCATAAAAAGGACTCGAGAGCACAAAAAGACTCGAGCTCTCATTTTCAAGAGCTCTTAGAGACTTTAGTTCTCGAGCCTTGGAGTCCTGTTGTAATGGGTCGAGTCTTGTAATTCATCATCCGAGTTCGTTTATACAGGACTCGAAGTCTCGCGTCCTTTGCAACACAAGGTACGAAACGAAATAATTATATGTATTCACAGGTATAGATATAGCTAATGGTAACACCTAGCTTTACACAACATTAAATTGTTGTATGTCCCTAGCAGACTGCTCACAAATCCCTCTTGCTTAGCCGTTTCAACGGTTGAGACAAAGTATCTTTCTAATGCATTTACTCGCCCCATCCGTACTGTCTGAATTAAGTGCACTTAATTTTAATGTACATACATACATATATTCACGCCTGTAATACCAGAAGGATTAAGCAGAGGTGTTTTCCTATTACAGAAGTAAACCCACGTTTTGCCTTTGGTATTTATTTATTTATTCAATATCACATACATTTGCTTTTACAGATAATACCTAAGCTAACAAATGTAGTCATGAACTGCAAGGTATTAGGTCATGTGTGATAGGAAGCGAGCCTGTTATCATTTTTGGGCACAATTATAATGAATTTAGAATGTAAGAGCGCATAATTCTAAAAAGCCATTTTTGAATATACTCAGATCTCGTCTAGCCAACTAAAAATTCCAACGCGTTTCGTCGCCCTTATACTACAAAACCGCAAAAACATTTGCTTAGGATCAAAACACACTTACCTACCTCCGGTTTCTGAATTGAGAATTCTAGCATGAGCAGTACTAAGTAACATTTGAGTATGGAGTTGTCAAAAAAATTACGGATTTTAAAGCACTTTTTTTGACAACTCCGTACTCAAATATTATTTAAGTACTCGTATTGCTTACCTTGAATTCTCAAATCAGAAACCGGAGGTTAGCGTATCTTGCGCCGCGTACTGCGCAAGATACGCGACGCAAAATACGCTTAAGTATAGTTTTGATCGAACGCAAGATGCGCGCGAAACTTCTAGGACCTATTACGCTCGGCGTAACGACGTACTCGTATAAAACGTATGGTGAGATTGCGCTGGAGAATTTATATGTAGCGCGATGCATACCCATATCGCGACGAAACATGAGTCGCGTAAGATACGCTCAGTATGTCTGCAGCCTTAGTTCATAAATTATGAAGTAAAATGTCATGAACGACCCACATTGTAGTAGTACTCGTATACCTTACACTTTGCCGACAGCAAGTTTGTGTAACTGTTGTAACGTGGACCTGTTTGCTAAGCGACGAATTGTGTTGAAGTTTGCTGGATATTTGGCTAGAACGCATTTAGGTAATTAGGAAGTGCCAAAACACGCTCTGAGCGCTATGGATACGTTGACGGAGTTTTGTGTTGCTACTTATTTCGTCATCCGAACCTAATAAAAATGAATGAAATGTATATGTAGTTATAGATATACTTAATTGTTCACTAAAATAAAGTATGAAAGGAATACATATAATTATTAAGAACAGTACAAATGCCTGTCTTTACGTTTATTCACTTAAGATTTTTTCCAGACAAGCATTGTATTGTATATATTGTATGAAAATAATCGTTAAGAAAAATTTAAAAGGCAGTTTGCAGTGTACTATATATTAGTACACTGCAAAACTAAACTTAACTAATTGAAAATCGGAAATTAACTCATTAACTAAAAACAAATACATATCATAACACAAATAAATACTACATATTTATATAAAATAACAATTAATTAATTCGTAAATCAAATTAATTAATTAATACATCAAA
Source organism: Amphipyra tragopoginis (assembly GCA_905220435.1). Taxonomy (NCBI): domain Eukaryota; kingdom Metazoa; phylum Arthropoda; class Insecta; order Lepidoptera; family Noctuidae; genus Amphipyra; species Amphipyra tragopoginis. The sequence continues at coordinate 24,922,971 of HG991991.1, read as the reverse complement.
TTACCTAAAAGACCATTGGGTATGAAATATGAATATTTATTTTTTATCTACATTAAAAACTTAATTTTGGATATAGGCAGTTTGCAGTGTACTAAAATATGCATAAACTAATTGAAAATCGGAAATTAACTCATTAATTAAGTACAAATACATATAACACAAAAAATACTACATATTTATTTAAGATAACAATTAATTAATTCGTACATTAAATTAATGAATTAATACATCAAATTACCTAAAAGACCATTGGGTATGAAATATGAATATTTATTTTACTACACCTACATTTCTTAATTTTGGATATTGTGTTGAAAAATACCATAGACCGAAAGCATAACATAGAAAACTTTCGGACGTTTATTTATCGCGACATCTTGAGAATCGAAATCATCACGATACGAAACCACCTTATGATCACATCGTCAAATATCAGGAACTAGCTTTTGCCCGCGGCTTCGCTCGCGTTAATTTAGAATTTGAAAATCAATTCGGGTTGTATTAGGTACAATATTATAATTCAATCGTGATTCGAAAGACACGTGGTGCCTTCTATTATCGTTATTGTTGTTTTCCTCGCGAACAGTACTCTTTTTCAGGATGAAAGGTACTCTATATCCGTTTCTGTACACCTGGTAACGTATATGCAACATTTCAGGATGATCGGTTCAGTAGTTTAGGCGTTAAAAGGTAACAAACAAACAAACTTACTTTCGCATTTATAATATTATTCTCGTCTGAAAACACCCCCTCCCATAGACCAGATATTTTTTTACCATAGTTTACAATAGTTTTGCACCCACTTGCGACCGTCCATGACTGTACTTCAATAGTGCAGCCGTGGATAGTCCCCGGTTGGTGCCCCACCCCATATTAGATTAAAGTTCTCAAAGGGGCGTCTGCGCGTTGGACCTGTGTCCCCGTGTATGCCTTCCAAAAGACCGGACATCTTCCGCACGGAAGATGAGCCGTGAATAGAGATACATACTAATATAGTTAGGATATACAGCGCTGCTTTAGAATTTCCCTAAAAGCTACGATGTCACTGTGCTATGTAGTGCTGCATGAAGGTAAGGGAACCGAAAATGTAGTAGGTACCTTAGATACCACCCACGTCTAAATGCAGGCAGGTACGCCAAAATATAAAAATTACGAATTAACCAACCACAATAACTCAATAAATGATATTCTCATGGAAAATTCAATGAAAGTCAGCTGCATAATTTGCTCAATATTTAATCACGAACATTGTTTCATTATAATGAGTTTATTCTGAACGATATGTTGGTTAACAATCATTTTAAATTCAAGTATTCAATTAACTTTTCAGAATATAATTTGAAGCCCAATTCTCGTAATTAATGAAGTAAGACTGGAGGTTGACCGAGCTGAGATTAAATTATGAATTGAATAAAAAATGGTATTCGGTACACTTAAAATTCGGTACGGTTTCAGTATCATCTCAGTCTATCTCGATATAATGTCAATTCTGTCAACTTAAAATCTATTACCGATAGCATACCGATATCGACAGTCATAGACTAAAATCCTAGAATTAAATGAGAATTCCAACTTGTCAAAATGGCTCAGTACATAATGTAACCAGAATACCCTTTTGGCTTCAGTCAACTTTCAATCTCATTTCAATATAATCTCACGTTTGACGTTGTTTGTTAACGAACAAGAATACCATTTGTCATATTTATGAGATTGAGACTAGACTGAGACTAGATCGAAACTATATTTTGAACATTTTTAATTACGAAATTGGCCTTCTGAATATTTTCGCTTTCCTAATACATAGTACTTAGAGAGTCTTTGTGGTCTGGAAATAGGAGAAATATAGAGTACTTATTTTCCGAACGAAGTTATAAGCATCATTATCTATTTATAAGAATTATTTACAGCCCGCGGGTAGGCGGCTTTCTGTAAAAATGCACGCTCTTTGACCTCATACACTCTGTAGGTAAAGGCTTCAAGCTCTTTAAAACGAACGAGAACCACAATTAATTGAAAGTTCACGTCAATGAGTATTAGAACCAGAGCGTGGCAGCGTTAGTAACTCACCAGTCAGTTTACACGACTTATAAAGCACTAATCATAATAATTAATCATCACCAATCCTCTAAAAGCTTCATGGTTTAAATACACTTATCCGTATCACCTTTGAAATCTTTTACTTTCAGCGTGTGTAACCGTACGTAAGCATATGTAAGCGTGCGTAAGCGTGCCTTGGCGTGGGTAAGCATGCGTAAGCGTGCCTTAGCGTACGTAAAAGTGCCTAGGCGTGCTGACGCATGTAAAAGCTGAATCGGCCGCAAAGGTGACAGAACGCGTACGCATGTTCATACAAAATACCCATTTTCGACGAGTGGTACTATCATACAAAATAGGTACACGTGACGGCGAGCCAAAGACGTATTAATTTCACAGTTAATGACGAGCCTGCTAAGATTTACCAGACACAAATTAAGCGCCGGGCTACCATCAAGAATTTCAGACCAGAAAATCGTAATAACACTTTATACCCCAGTCTGGAAGTCGAACTGGCACTCTGCAACCACGTGTGCGACAGATCATTGAGACAGTTTGTAAAATCCTCAAATCACAGAAACAATCTGTGATCTGAGATAAAATCGATAACCTGGTCATAAATATGTATTTATATCGCGACGCTGGAAATTTTAAGTGGCGTAAAGGACAATAAATTTCTTGTCCCTTACGCCAATTGAAATTTCCATCTATCCTAATATTATAAATGCGAACGTAAGTTTGTTTGTTTGTTACCTTTTCACGCCTAAACCACTGAACCGATCATCCTGAAATTTTTCATATACCTACGTTGTCAGGTGTACAGAAACTGATATAGGGCAACTTTAAAAAAAACTGAAGAAAAAGTACCTACTGTTCCCGAGGAAAACAACAATAACGTTCATAGATGGCGCCACGTGTCTTTCGAATCACGATTGAATTATGTATTATTATAGAAACTTAAGGGTCAGCTCACACCGAGACGCGACGCGACGCGACGCTGCGCGCATACTTTAAAAGAGCGACTCAAAATAAAACTTTATTTTCTACACGAAAAGATATACATTTCATTGTATGCGTATCGCGGCGGCGCGCGGCGCAGCGCGTAGTCACGGGCTTCTTCCAGTATCGTCGCGTCGCGTCGCGTCTCGGTGTGAGCTGACCCTAAGTAGTGTGATCAGGGTTTTTTCGAGCTTATTTAACGCGAGCGAAGCCGCGGGCAAAAGCTAGTTGTCTATAAACGCATATACCTGCGGCGACATTCCAGAAAAGTATAAACAGTACCTATGTGAAAATAAGCGTTAAGGTCCCCTTGGTGTCCATCAATTACCGCCAGAATGCTTTTCTGTGACGAGGGAGAGTCAAAACAAACTATGTACCTACTTATATTCAAAACTCAAAGACATTTTTAATAAGCCTCGGGATGTATCCCTCATACGATGAGTAACACCATTTATAATTCTTTGGTCAAGTCTCATTTAGAGTACCTCATCGAAATATGGGGATGCGCCGCAAAATCCAATCTGCAAGACCTTCAAATCTCACAAAGTAAAGCAATAAAATCTTTATTCAACTATTGCCGTCTAACTAATACTCGTAAATTATACACAGAAACAAAAATATTGAACCTGCGACAGATGTTCACTTACACAATGTGCATTTGTGTGAGGAAAATAATAACTGGTCAAATACAATCGGAAATAAAACTCATACAAAAAACTTTCCGTCATTGCCTAAGAAACACCAACAAAAAATTAAGACCTCACATAACTAATTATGGTAAGACAAACATTATATATGAAGGAGGACATTTATATAATAACCTACCAAAGAATATCAAGGACTGTCAATCAATTTCTGTGTTTAAAACTCGATTGAAAAAACATATTTATGACACCATCTTTTAGAACCGCTCGATCTCTCGTAAATTAGTTACCTAAGCTCATTGTACGTGAACTGTGTTCATTATGAGTAGGTAATAAAATTCATTAAACCTAATAAAACACTGGAACTAGTCAAGCGGGAGATGAGCCTAGATTATTTCTTGTAAAATGATTTCGCTTGTCTGAGCACATTGATAGGATGAAATAAAATCTAATAGCTTTATTCACAAACATCCAAGTACACACTGAATCTACACTAATATTATAAAGAGGTAAAGTTTGTAAGTTTGGATAGGAGGTAATCTCCGAAACTATACAACCGATTTCAAAAAATGTTTATCCAATATTTAGAATGGACCTTCAGGATGGACATAGATTAATATATTATAACAAGCGGGTGAGTCCGCGGTCACAACTATCTATAATATTAACGAAGTGATCGCCTGTTGAAATTTAACGTCGTTACCATGTAGGGTTGCCAACCGTACTATAATATATAGTATTGTACTGTATTTAGGGTCTCCGTACTATATACTGTTGAAGAAATATATAGTACGCGAAAATACTGTATTTCAGTACAATAGCTCAATGTAATACTAAAATTAGTAAAATAAAAAAAAACTTCCTGCAATTTTCGAACGCGTCTTTCGTTCGATAGAATTTATTATTTACTTCTGTAACATCTATATACACATGAATGTCTTATAGAATTTGAGTTTGAATTTGAAAAAAAAATATAACTTTTGTCTTTTTTTTATTCTTCCCTACTAAAATACTATATTTTTTTGAAGCGTACTATATTTTTTATGGCTTTTTAGAAAAAATACTATATTCAGACAAAAAAATGTTGGCAACCCTATTACCATGTAATGTATACAAGCATTAATATTGATAGATACTCATAAGACCTGCACACATGCATAGTGATATCAGAATAATGCGCAATATGAGTCAAAGAATTGAAGCACATAGTAGTCTACAAGGAAAACATGAATTTATAATAACGAACATGTTATCGATAATACGATCTTTTTTTGCGTAATATCAACCGATATGTTCTAAGAATACATCATCATCATGATTGAGGGTGCATGAAAAGAGCCTCCACGAGTGACGATACTTACTTAAGTATCGTCACTCGTACTTAACTCGTACGAAGTACTTACTTCCGGCGCACCCTGGGCAGTCAGCCCCGCTACCATCCTTGCTGACTGGTTAATCTTTTCACCACGGTATGACCTATTCTCGTATAGCTCGAGCCGACACGATAGAAGAGAAGATCATTAGTCCATTACGGTCCCAAAGCTAGGCACGGGCTTCTTCGCAAAATGAGAAGGATTTAGGCTTCAGTCTTTCACGCTGGCCAGGGGCCTAATAGGCTAGTTGACAAAATTTCAATAACTGCTTAATATTTTAGCTTATTAGGCATTTTATCGAAAAAAAAGGTTTATTTATTTTTAATCGAGCGTTTACATTATAAATTTCGCGTTTTAAAAAACCAATTTCAATTTGGTTCCAAAACGCACAAGACTGTCATGGCGTCTTGAATGACGTCACGCCGTGCGAAACAAACCAAAGAGCGATCGTGTCTTCGTACGTTATAGCTAGTTTTTATCGTTTAAAAATGAATTTCTCATATTATAAGTACTGTATAGTGCCCCAGTGTGATAGCACGACTATAAAAACGCCAAACAAGTTATTTATATATGTTCCAAACAATGGAGAAATACGGAAAAAGTGGCTAAAACTTGCAAGAAGAGATGATGCTCATACTTTATCAACAGGTTCAAGAATGTATTTTTGTGAAGATCATTTTGATGTAAGTATTTCACACAATACAATCTATTACTTAATTCGAGCAAACTAGATGTGTTTTGTAGAATCCCTATTTTCTAAATAAGAAATACATGAGTTCAGGTTAAGTTGTTTCACTTTTAGGAGTGAACGTTTTATTTTAGTTTTCTAATTAATGTTACAAACATACTCTTTTTATTATTCTAGTTGCCAAATGATATGATTAATTATATGGAGTATCATATGAAGGGAACAGTATCACAAGTGCGCATGAAACCAGGTTTTATGCCAAGTAAATTTGGATGTCAAGAAGACAGAAGAAAACGAACATGCAGCAGTACAGAACGGCCATATATTCTAAAAAAACAAAGAAAGATGATAATAGAAGAGTGTCTGAATGAATCAAAAGAAAGTTGTACTCCAAGTTGTTCTCTTATAGATACTTCTGATACAAGTTTAAGTACGTATAATATCAAACAACATAACTACCTAAAAGTATAAAGTACTTTGTACTTTTTACATCAATAAGTATCAATTATCTTGCAAAATGTACGTCAAAACATTAGTTCTTGTGTACCGAACTGAAATGTCACATAGCATTTAAGCTTATAATAAATATTTTATACTTACAAGGAAGTTTTAACATTGCGAAATTCAGATGAGCAAAAGTCACTGTTCGACGCGAAAAAATTTCCAAGCATAACGGCATCGATTCTGGGCAAATTATTACTGTCTGCTTTGCTGAATCCAGATTCCATGGTTAATTCTTTCAAATTATAATTAGCAAAAACTGTATCAACTTGATATTAATTGTTAAAAACCAAAATTTTATCAAGAACCGGTAGTGATACTCGAAACGTCAAAGACAAGATTGGAGTTTCGCACGGCGTGACGTAACGCTTTCTGATTGGTGTTCACTGTCACGTGACTAAAGGTTTCATTTTACGAAATTTATTTTTTAAAAATATTATTAATCTTTAACGCTTTTAATAATTAAAATTGTTTGTTATTTTCTCCATAATATAATTAATCATTATAAACCCCTATCCATTATATTTATTCTTAATGGACACAAGCCTATTCTCCTAAAATAAATTGTTGCCAAAAACAATCGAACCACAACCGTCAGTCAGTTTTTGTTTTCGAAAACTTTCAAAATGATTGATTTTGTTTTTTGTGTCAAACAATTCGGCAGCTTTTGAAATTGAGAACTGTTTGAATGAACGGTTCGGCCTTGGTTCGGTTGTGATTTATCAAGATTTATTGTAGGAGAATTAGGCCCCTGGTGCGTGTTGGCAGACTATACACATCATCGAGAACTGTTTGGAGCCCTCTCAGGTGTACAGATTTCCTTACGATATTTTCCTTCACCGTTAACGTAAGTGATAATCAAATTCAGATCCGCACATAAAAAATAAGGTTTATTTCAGAATCTTGTACACTTTTGCAGTAAATCTTACATAGGGACCTCCTTTTTAGTAAAAAATATACCTGTGCTAGGAGGCCCCGCTCTTGAATATCAAATTATAAAGTGTAGCTACCCAAAGAAGATAGAATTTAAACAGGAAACATAACAAATATAAAATTAACAAGAAAAGAAAAAACTTATCTAAATTATATGAGATATTATCTAAATTAGTGTGTTTTTGAGTGTGTGTGTGTGTGCATGTGTGTAAGTGTATGTGTATGTGGGTGCGTGTGGGAATCTTAATTCAACTTATAATGACGATGCTTGCAGCAATAATTCAATGTCATCATAGGTCTTCAGTTTTAGCCATTGAACTATTGCCTGTTTGCAGTCTTTAGTAGTCATGGGATAGATGTTACATAATTATTTTATTTATTTTATTATATAGGGTAGCGGAATTTGTATTGAATTGTGTTTTGGCATAATGTAGTTTTAACGAATTCAACTGGTGCAACACGGTATTTTCGTCTCCTTTCACTTGGTGTAATTTTGTGCACTTGAACTCGAAATATAAGGACAAGGTTCATAGAAGTCAAGCGTTCAAGCGCTAGGCTATCACTGCTTCCAGGAATACACGAGTATATAATTGTGTTAAATGCACCGCTCAAACTTACCCGTGAAAACATCTGGAAAGAAAATCAACATGTTGTGTATACAGACCGGCTACCTAAGTTAGTGAGAGAGCGTTGCGTGCAGCGGAGCGATGAGCGGTGTTTGCTCGCTTGTGAATGCCAGATATATCAATGTATTTTCGGAAAAGCGTCTATGTCGTGTACTCGAGAATGAGGTTCCGGTTTAAAAATGGGCCCAGGCGCACACTGAAACGCCTGCCGTTTTTAAGCAGCAGAGTTATAAAGTAGGTGTTTTAAAAGAGAAATAATAAATCAAGCCACAAAGGGGAATACCAAGATCCGGCCAATACAAAGTATTAAGAACAGACATGCCGTAATTTTGATAATTCGCGTTTATTTTTTGTAAGATTTATGCAATATAAATAAAGTCTGGGGAAGTACACCGTCGGATATTCATTTTAAATAGTATTTTATTGTTTTGGTTAGTAAGTTTCAACGCTTTTTTTATCTACAACTGTAAATAGAAATGTTGCACAGTATAAAAATAGAATTAGGTATATCGATACTAAAATTACATTTATAAATCGATTACAATCATGAAACAATATGTAATTGTAAATAATTATATCATAATAATATCATGTTATTTAGGTAAATAAGTATTTATTTACGTTTTCTTGTTTGAGAAATGTGTTAAGTGAATTGTGCTCTTCCAATAGCTACAAATTATAGTACTAAGCTTTATTACTAATAAGCTATTACGAACAATCCTAGTAACCACTATAACACAACAGGTTTGTCACTATTCTTGTGATTTAACTTAGCGCTACTTTTCTTGTACGAAACACAATAAATAACATAATATTTTATTAAGCTGAGTACGTATAGGTACCAAAGGCATTCAGTAGTGTTAGTTAACATATTTAATTAATCTCTTTGATTTATACTAATTTTAAATTAATGTTTTGTAATATTATGAAATAATTTACAAAGCTATTATTACTATATATTACTATCAACTATTTATTTTGCGAAATAAGTATATTTCTTTTTTTATTTTATATTCCATTCGATTTTATACATACTTGATAATCGATTACGTTTAAAATCGAATATTGTTATAATTTTATTTTAATGGCGACAACACCTTTGTCACAATTAAAATGACTTCCACTTTTTTCTTACGATTATTGCCAAAAATAAGTAGGTATCTGTATCGAAGTAAGTACCTAACCATATTATGTATAATATTCCTATCGTGAATACAATATTATGGATTTTTGTAAAATAAAATACTTTGTTTAGTAAAAGTATGATTTTAATGTTATTTGGTATTATGGCATTCATGTTTTATCATCGTTGCCATGGCAACGTCAATATACGACAAATTCCAAATAATATAATATTTATTTTGCTTTGGTTTTGGTTTGGTTATTTAGGTATTATTCAGACCAAAAATGGTTTAGTTTTGTTATTTACATAATTGAATGCTTTAATCAAACAATATTATTAAGATTTTTACAAAAATATTGAAGGTCTATCAATACGACAAGGATTAAAAAAATTATTCATGAAAATGTCGACGGAGTAGGTATAAAGAAAATGTTAGTTCGATTTTCGAATTACCATTCTTCTCCAGGTTAAAAATCTACTATTAAGGTCAACTTTATCGACCTATAACTTTTCTTGGTGCACTTCCAGCGGAAATATTGTTATTGTAATACATTCTACAATATTTGCCCTTTTTAATAAGATATTTTTCATCCTTGTTCTATCTGGCCGAGTCGTAAAAGAAATCTTGGCATTCCCCTTTATTTATTGGCCACGTGACCAAACTTCTCATTTTATAACTAAGCAACGGGAAAATGAGATAACCTCTAATAAACTAATTCGACTTTTTTACAACGCCAACAAAATTTTTGGGCACCCCGACACGGATAGGTTAGGTTCGAAGGGGATGACGGGGGGTAGAGTGAGCGAGCAAAGCGAGCAAACGAAGCCCCCGTCATCCCCTTCGTTTTAGGTTACTTTAAACCCTGCAGACAGAAATAGGAGCCGCGCGCAGCGGGGCTCCGTCGACTCTTTTTGTTTTTCATTTGTTTTTATTGTGAAAATGAAAGTGGGTGACGAACAGTGGCTTATACAGCGTGTCCCAGAAAGTAGTGTCAAGCGGAAGTCCAAAGGTAGAACATCTTTTGAGGTACCCAAATCACCCCCATGTATGTTCCGCGATTTTTTGTAGTTTTCGAGTTATGAATGTTTTTCATGTTTTTCAATCAAACTCTGACTATAACGACATTTTTGATCACAGTGACGTGAATAGTTGAGATACATGAGTAATTTTTTTTCTAAAGTAGCTGATTAGTGACCCTATCGAATGCATAAACATTTGTAACCATAGATGTAACGAATGCGTTACAAAAAAATATTGAATTGTCATACAGTTAAAATCCTGCATGTTTCCTAAATCTTTGTAGGTGATTTAAAAATAAATCTCCCTAAACTTTTTTTGTCAGATGTATTTTAAAAACTTATCCATTTTATTAGCTATTTACCCTGTAAATTTCATCGAGCTATCTCTACGACATCACAATAAAAATTTCATTCAAAGCATACAATATCGAAAATTCCAGTTGTAAGAGGGTGAATGAAAAATTGATTAATACTAACTAATAACGTCTTTTTTACTAACCCTCGACGCAAAAAGAGGGGTGTTATAAGTTTAACGTGTGTGTCTGTGTGTCTGTCTGTGGCATCGTAGCTCCTAAACGGATTTTGATTTAGTTTTTTCTTTTGTTTGAAAGGTGACTATCGAGAGTGTTCTTAGCTATGATTCAAGAAAATCTGTTCAGCCGTTTGAAGATCATCAGCTCTTTTCTGGTTGTCGAAGGGATATGAGCAACTTCTACTGATCTGATCGTTTCGAAATTTACTATCCTGTGACTTCAATGATATGGGTGACATGTGACAAGAAGGAGGTCATTACAACTTATCACTTAAAGAATCAATAGGCACACAATACCTCTACTGTAAGTTGGGTATCATACTATTTCAGATGATGCTTGAGTATCAGGTCAAGGTTACCATGTTATTGTAATATCATTGAAGTCACAGGATAGTAAATTTCGAATCGATCAGATCAGTAGAAGTTGCTCATATCCCTTTCTACAACCAGAAAAGAGCTGATGATCTTCAAACGGCTGAACAGATTTTCTTGAATCATAGCTAAAAACACTCTCGATAAAGTCACCTTTCAAACAAAAGAAAAAACTAAATCAAAATCAGTTTAGGAGCTACGATGCCACAGACAGACACACAGACACACACGTTAAACTTATAACACCCCTCTTTTTGCGTCGAGGATTAGTAAAAAAGACGTTATTAGTTAGTTTTAATCAATTTTTCATTCACCCTCTTACAACTGGAATTTTCGATATTGTATGCTTTGAATGAAATTTTTATTGTGATGTCGTAGAGATAGCTCGATGAAATTTACAGGGTAAATAGCTAATAAAATGGATAAGTTTTTAAAATACATCTGACAAAAAAAGTTTAGGGAGATTTATTTTTAAATCACCCACAAAGATTTAGGAAACATGCAGGATTTTAACTTTATGACAATTCAATATTTTTTTGTAACGCATTCGTTACATCTATGGTTACAAATGTTTATGCATTCGATAGGGTCACTAATCAGCTACTTTAGAAAAAAAAAATACTCATGTATCTCAACTATTCACGTCACTATGATCAAAAATGTCGTTATAGTCAGAGTTTGATTAAAAAACATGAAAAACATTGATAACTCGAAAACTACAAAAAATCGCGGAACATACATGGGGGTGATTTGGGTACCTCAAAGGATGTTCTACCTCTGGATTTCCGCTTGACACTACTTTCTGGGACACGCTGTATAGAAGATAACTAGTGGCTAAGATAGTATCATTCAGACGCTCGTTAATTGTGGCTGACTTAGAAGCCAACGTAGATTTTTAGAGGCGAATAATGCTATTAAAAAGAGGTCTGTTTAATTAGCACCCGTTTTAAAATGTATTGTGGAGAATTGTAGTGTCTATGATCTCTAGTAAGTTTAATTTTAACAGTCTTGCCACCTTCGGAGAAAAACTGAAAAAGATGATACAAGGCAATTTTTTTTTTAAATCTCTTTACCACGCTTCAAAAAAAGCGATTTAGAATGAGAAAAGGTATTAAAAAAACGTCAGGTCAAAATTTCAAGATTGGTCGCTGTATTCATATTTTTTTCAAATGGGACCAGTAAGGGACCGGGCGGTAGTGGTGCGTTTTTGGTCCTTGAATTTGATTGCTTTAATTTCCGCTCCGTTCAACGCCACGCGGTTACCGAAAGAGTGTTGCGTGCGGTTTTCCCGCACTGTAGAATACAAAACGTCCCACTGTATAATTATGCAGCTGCCCTATAAACGCAGCCTTACCTATTCAAGAGCACTCTTAATGTATAAAGTTTCATAAACTAGTTAGGTAAAAGGTGTTATTGTTCCAAGTTTGGGAGCCAACTACAAGAATTACTGTTACTTTTGTCTGTACCTTCGTCGAGTGAACTTGGTACATTATCAAAAGATATACCGGGCCTTCTAGTACTGAATGACCCGCAAGAAACAATTCACATTATAAAATGGTTTTACTTTACAACGTTTAAGGGTGAACGCTTTTGCCACATATGAAACTAGTTTTGGAAATCCTAACTTAATATTATAAATGCGAAAGTAAGTTTGTTTGTTTTGTTACCTTTTCACGCCTAAATCACTGAACCGATCATCCCGAAATTTTGCATATACGTTGTCAGGTGTACAGAAATGGACATAGGGTACCTTTTATCCCGAAAAAAAGTACTGTTCCCGAGGAAAACAACAATAACGTTCTTATGATAATAGATGGCGCCACGTGTCTTCCGAATCATGATTGAATTATATTATTATAGAAAATTTTGTAGTGTGTTAAGAGTTGATTGTCAAATTCTAAATTAACGCGAGCGAAGCCGCGGGCAAAAGCTAGTATCAAATAAATCAACATATCATCAGAAAATATTCTGATTATCGTTTATTTGATAAGTACTTAGTACTGGCGCGAATGTAAATGAAGGGTTTCGAATGAAAAATATGGAGATAACATAACATACCTAACCCATCTGTCCAAAGGGTCGGGCAGAGGTGTAAGTTTACCCTCAGTTCGCTGTTATGTTTAAGTCCCGTAAGTAAGTATAGAGGGCGAGCTTTTTGCCATCAATCGGGCACAAATCCAGTCTCCGGGCTGACAGAAATTCTAGACGAGGTAGGATAACTTTTTCATCATCATCCTCTTACGACATTTCACCTTCTTTTTAGTTACATTAAACCTTTTTTTTATCACAAGTCACATCGTTTTTAATTATTATATTCGAAATTGGAAAAGCACTCGAAAAAGAAAAGAAACAAGATTCTATTGCGGGTCATTCGAGAGGCAACTAAAATCCGGATGAACGCAAACGAACTTTGTTTGTTTTCTTTTTCAAGTGCTTTTCCAGTTTTGAATAAGAATCAAAAACGATGTGGCCTGTGACAAAAAAAAAGTTTTAATAGTAGATAGAAAGAAGGTGAAATGACGTATGAAGATGATGATGACAAAGTGATCCTACAACGGATAAACCCAATAACACTTTGTCCAACTTTTGGATCAAACCTAGGACTTCACACTAAGCAGTCGCGCTCGCAAACACTAGACTAACAAGGTATATGGAGATAATTTATCACTTTTTCTCTCTTTGAGTAAGGTTTAGAGGACTACAAGAGGCTAAGGGGGTATTTCACCAACCTATCATTAACTGTTCATTAAGCTAATTCAGTCTCTAAACTTTTCAATAGCTTACATTTGCATTTCACCACCATATCAATACTGATTCTGAATTTACACAGGCACAACCTCGTGACTAGGATTATCCACCAGCAACTTGCTCTAAAATACAACCTTGTGGACGCAGAAGTACCATACTACAAGTACACACATCAAAAGTGTCTAGGGATCAAGCATTTTTATGCGGATTTCTTGAGATTGAGATGTGGCTTTGTAATAAATTTATGATTTTATAAATTTATATGGATCCTTTTTGGTGCATTTCATAATTTGAATCAGGAACTGTGAATCAAATTCGAGTAAAAGATGAAAATCAGCTGTCAATATTTTCCCTATAAAAACATACAACGCATTGAAGACATTATTAGTGCTACTGTTTCCCTACTACTGATTAAAACCAACGTTATTATGGAGCGGCGACGTCATTTAAGCAGGGAAGAAATGCTCAGAGCCGTGGGAATGATAGAAGCTGGTTCCCGGCAACGTACTGTGGCTTTAGCTCTGAATACAAGTCAGAGTGTTATCAGTCGACTTTGGACACGTTACCGAAGCACTGGTACCGTGACTGAGCGCCATGGAGGACGGTATCGCTGCACCACACGGAGACAAGACCGATACATTCAAATCTTAACTCGAAGAGCTCCAACAATAACCGCCATGATGTTAGCCGTGAGGCTTCATCACTCTTCAGGGAACTTAATTAGCGACCAAACAGTCAGAAACCGCTTGCATGAAGTGAACCTTCATTCCCGAAGACCGCTACGGGTACCACCTATAGCAATGCACAATCGTAGGATTCGATATCAATGGGCTCTTGGACACAGAAATTGGGCAGAAGAACAATGGCGTTTCGTGTGCTTTTCTGATGAGTCTCGTTTTGGTATGAGACCGGATACAAGACGTATACGACACTGGAGAACCCCTGGACGCCAACAGCGATTAAAATCCTGCCAGGAAGTCCATCCTTATAGTGGTGGAACCATCATGGTATGGGCGGGTATTTGGATCGGCGGAAGAACTGAGTTGATTTGGATCAGAGGCAACCTCAACGCTCAAATTTATGCTGAGACGATTGTATCAGACGTCATCGTTCCTCTACAAGCGCAAATCGGTCCCTTATTTCAGTTAATGCATGATAATGCACGACCGCACACCGCAAGAGTTGTAAGACAGACTCTCGCCGCAGCTAACATCAATGTCCTGCCCTGGCCTGCTCAGTCGCCAGACTTGAACCCGATTGAGCATGCATGGGATATGCTACAGAGAAGAGCTCTGCCGAATATGGAGGGTATCCAGTCGCAAGAAGACCTTTTTTTGTTGTTGCAACGAACATGGGCGGCCATTCCACAGCGTGATTTGGATGAACTCATTTTGAGTATGCCAAACCGATGTTCTTGTGTTGTTAGTGTTCGCGGTAGAAACACGGATTATTAATTGTTTAAGTTACCCAATAAAATTTTAAAGAAAACTGTTATTTCAGTCTTTTTTTCGAACTTTTGTGTTAGTGGTTCAAATGTCAAAAATCCCTTTATTAGGAAAATGGCAAATTTCTTTATTAATGCAAAGGTGACTTGGTTTATCGTTACTGTGACAAACGAAAACACTTTATTTGATGAATCCTTAAAGAAAATTTTAATTAATATCAATCAGGAGAAAAGTTATTGCAAAAATATATGTTGATCCCTAGACACTTTTGATGTGTGTATGTGCCCGACCCAGTTCTCGAGAATGGTCATGTCACATTGTACTGGGATCGACCTATCATCACTGACAGGACTATTGTAGCCAATAAGCCTGATATAGTGGTGATTGATCAACGATTGTTAATATCACTGTCCCGCATGACGAGAATCTCGTGAAAGCCGAAAATGATAAAAAATCAAATATCTAGATTTGGCACACGAGGTTGTTGACGTGTGGGAGATTGAATCAGCAGTCATTGTGCCGATAGTCGTTACAGCCAATGGTTTAATAGCCAAGAGCCTCGACCAACATCTGATGAGGCTCTCGTTAGGCAGCTGGATCAAGGGTTTGATTCATAAAGCGGTACTTCTGGACACGGCGCGTATCGTTAGGAAGATCTTCTCTCTGGAGCTCTGACCGCCGGCAGCTTGGATCCTGTTCGTGATGCCAGTGGGATACTATTTTTATATTTTTAAATGTGTTTTTTATTATTTTATACTGAAATACTTACAAAAGTAAATTTTATGTATATAATGATAAATAAACGTGATTTGTTGCCTCCTTCGCCTATGTACTGGCGGCTTTTCAGGGGGCCCAGCTAGTGAGTTGGCGAGTCACCGTCTGCCAACACTACCTATTCAATTTTAAATGTTGAAAGGCAGACGCCGTTTTCTTCCGGCAATAGAAGTTATATAGTCCCCCTAACACCCCTTCCCATAGACCAGATATTTTTCATCATATTTTACAATAGTCTTGCGCCCACCTGGGGCGGTCCATTACTGTACTCCAATAGTGCAGCCGTGGATAGTCCCGGGTTGGTGCCCCACCCCATTTTAGATTAAAGTTCTCAAAGGGGCCTCTGCGCGTTGGACCTGTGTCCCCGTGTATGCCTTCCAAAGGACCGGACGTCTTCCGCACGGAAGATGAGCCGTGACTACAGAGAGATACAAATAATAAACGTGATAATGACAAGATTTATTAAACACGTAAATGTAATTTTTGTAGGTCACATTTTGCTTATCTGGTCAATAGTTACGGACTACTTATTCCTATGTTGGTGAAATACCCTCTGAGTATTGTAAAGTATTTTAAACGGGTCTGAAATCCCTTAATGATGTTAAAAAGTTACCAGGTTATAATAATTAACATTAAATAAAATCGAAGCACATTTTAATATCGGTGTCGGTTAAAATCTCTGATAAATAATTACCGGTTCATAAGCTGCGAATCTGAGAAAATACCAAAGTAGTATCTATACATTTTTATTTCATTAAGTTAATAAATACTTCATTTATGAACTTAGCCATTAATTTGGGAAGGAATTTAATTAAATCGCTTATTATGGATGGATGGACGTTACTTATAAGTTGTATAGTTAGTTCAGCGGTAGAACATAACATTGCTTAACTTTTTTATTTGGAGTTTTCGTGTAAAACTGTATTCCCCGGACGCGTCGTGAAGGTTATCGTTATTTAGAACTAGGTCTAACACATAAAGACTGGCAAGTGGCAACTATACCTAAACTAGTCAATGGATTAATTAGCGAAAGTGTGATAATAATACAAAACATTTTTGAACCGTCTCATCGATCTCCATTTTTAACCGACTTGACTAAGAGCCTCCACCAGTCAGCCCCATTACCAACCTTGCTGACTGGCTAATCTTTTCACCACAGCATGAGCTATTTTCGTATAGCTCGTGCTGACACGAGAGAAGAAGAAGAAGACCGACTTGAAAATAGAGGAGGTCTATTTATATGTTTTTTTTTCAATTGCCATGTGTAATAAGGCCGTGGTCTGTTACAAACGCCGTAGGCCGCGTACGGTGCTAAACGCGGCCGACGAATGCTTAATGGAAATGCACCATAGTGGTCTCTCTCAAATCAGCACGCAGCCTACGGCGTTTGCCTCTACAAAATCACGGTCCCGAACAAAACAACCAAACTACTGAGACTAATTTTGTCTCATTAGTTCGGTTATGACATCAAACCGAACTGTTGATACTAAAAAGATACAAGTAGTCTGGTTAGGATGTAAACATAAAATGCTTTTATTATAAATAAAAGAATCAAACATATTCTCTGAAATCATAGCTTGGTAGTTATTAATTAATAGGCACGTTCATAAGAATACTGACCGGAGAATACTGAAATCATTAACAGAACTACAGAACACAAGTCTCAACAGTTCGGTTTGACGTCATAACCGAACTAATGAGACAAAATTAGTCTCAGTAGTCCGGCCCCGAACAAAACAACCGAACTACTGAGATTAGGGGGGCGTTTGGGTTCCTGCAAAGAAAAGGTAAGCTTATTTTCAGCTGTGAGTATCGTTAAGAACCACTAAAGGTCATTACGGGGATGAGCAGCAGCGTCTCCCGTTCTGATAATAACGTAACAATAGACATCTCATTAAAAAAACCGAAACACTTCCGATTTAATTTTTCCTGACATATGGCAATTATTATTAATCAAAAAATAGGATTAATTCCCTACGGGGAGGAGCAGCAGCATCCCCCTTTCTGATAATAACGTAATAATAGACTTCTCATCAAAAAAATGGAAACACTTCCGATTTCATTTTTTCGGGCTTAAGGCAATTAATAATCAAAAAAGAGTAATTAATTCCTTATAGAAAAAAATACGGAAGTGTTTAGATTTTTTTGACGAGAAGTGTATATAAACTGCGATAACCAACCGACCGAATATTCATTGTATCAGTTATTTCGAGAACCGTGTTAGCATTTTCGTTAGATATTTTTTTTTATTTACGATCGATGGTATTTAATTTGGCTCATGAACGCGTGACATTAATAACTATTTGAACATTAACTTAAAAAAAGTGTTGCACTTCAACTGAATATAAGTTTTGATTACCTATCGTTCAATAGCGATTCGTGGTACCAGTTATACGTCAACGTGTATTTACACCACGTTATTGAAATCGGATGGGTTTGGCTGCTACCGGTATAGGTAATATTGTTAACGTAGCCATTGTCCATTCCGACACAAGGTTAAGGTTACTCTACCATATTCGACCGTATTGAATATACGATCAATAGACTTAATATCTATCGGCTATTATGCAGGTATTTTGAATAACAATTTAATAGGTGCATTGTGAAGGGATTAAAGCTAGATTAATATAAATCTATGTGTATAAAAATGAATCCCTATTTCCCTTGGTCACGGCATCTCGCGTGAACGGCTGGACCGATTTCGCTAAATTTGTTTTGTTGTGTTTGTAATTGTCAGGAAAAGGTTCATAAGAAAGAAAATTATGATATTTAAAAAAAGAAACGAAATTATCTCAGTATGTCCATTTGTTTACCGCATGCATGAAAATGGTTATAACTTTTTGTTACTATTTTGATTTTGTTTCTGAAAGTAGGTGTAGGTAAGTAGTAGGTAGGTAGTAAGTAGGAATTAAAGCATTGCAACGCATGCCGGGTACAGCTAGTTGTATAATAATTTACATTGTTAATAACGGGTAAAATAATTAATCGGAAACCAGAAAATAGTTTGGTAGCTATCTTGGAGATCGTACGCAATTTGTTGAAATACGTCGGGCGGTCGGCTCAACAGTTGTCTCTGGTCATCGCGCAGTAGGAAGGGGGCTTCCCCAGGGCTCGATTCTTGGGCCAGTTTTGTTTATTTTATATTTTGCCGATATGATTAAAAATATAAATGTAAATACCATATTTATGCCGATGATACACAAGTATATATATCATTTAAGCCGGAAGACTATGAACAAGCATTAAACGATCTTAATACAGATCTTGAAAACATAGTTCAATGGTCCAGGGCCAATAGGCGCAAAGGGCGCTTGCCTTGAACCCTACAAAGACCAAGTATATGCTTTTTGGAACCGAAAATCAGTTAGATAAAATTAAATCCTGTCCCAGCTGTGTGAGTGTTATGGGGGAGCCTATTGAACTGGTCTATGAAGCACGTAATCTGGGTCTTTTAATGGACACGGAACTTCGTTTTCACAAACACGTATCTGAGTCTATCCGTAATTGCTACTATAGACTTAAGATTTTATATAAAGCCCGTCCCTATCTTAGTGAAGAATTGCGAGTCTTACTTGTGGAGTCTTTGGTGTTATCAAAGTTAAATTATGCGGACACAGTGTATAGCCAACGACTGCTGTCAAAAACTGAGAGAATGATCCAAAGACTTCAAAATGCCTGTGCCCGCTTCTGTTTTAACGTTCCCTTCAGGGGACATGTTACACCTTTCTTCAACGAGCACAACATTTTAAAAATGAAAGCTAGACGTAAACTCCACTTGGCGAGCCTACTCTTTGGTGTTATTAAGACTCATTCCCCTTCTTACTTATATGATAAACTGTCGTGGACAAGAAGACACAGAATTGGTAAGGAAAGAAAATGTTCTCAACAGCTTTCCATCCCACGGCACAAGTCGGCGGCTTTTAGAGGCAGTTTTCGCTACGCAGATACTAAATGCTGGAACAATATCCCTCCTCCCATAAAATATAGTAAAAGTTGCTCGACTTTCAAATTGAAACTAAAATATTTTTTATTAAAGCATCAAAAAGATTTTGAAAATGTTCGAGCCGACATATCTGCTGTATAAATATAATTAATATAAATGTAATACATATCATTTTACCACTTTTATAAATTTTACCAATTTTATCAATTTTACATATTATTTAATCAATTTTACCAATTTTATCAATTTTACATATTATTTAATCAATTTTACATATTTTATCAATTTTACATATTTTATCAATTTTACACAGGTACTTATTTTACATAATTATTTTATCAATTTTACATATTTTATCAATTTTACATATTTTATCAATCTTATCAAATTTATCAGTTTTAATTTTGATTAGTTAATTATTTATTATTGTCACTTTAAATACTAATGAAAATAAGAATCAGTTTCGCGGTTTAGAAGAACAAAGCAGTCACTATTTTGCATTGAATTTACCTACTTTCTATTTTTAGATTTTTAATATGGGTAGGTAATACACGGTTAGTGGGTATTTTATTTGAGTGTTAATAATCACAACACAACACACACACACACATGTATGTCACAATATTTTATTTTTATTTTGTATGAGCTTTTTATGTTATCAGTTATCTATCACCTTTAAGTTATTCTCTTAATATTAAAAACGGACACACTGACAATTTCTTATGTTTATTATTCCAGCGTATGGCACTCGTGGGTTGCAGCTGAAAATCAGCGTCAGGTGGTACACCTAGTGTTATCATCTGACATTATGCTGAGCTGAGGCCCTTTTGGCATTACAATAATTATTGTTTTTTTTTAGACTTTAAGGTGTATTTTTGCTGTAATGCCAATAAACGCATTTTTCTTTCTTCTTTCTTTTTTTTTTTTTTTAAATTGACTGCATAATCAATTTGAGCAATATTTAACGTGTCATTTAAAGGGAGTGATTTTTCAAATTAACCTGTCAATCTAGATAAATTAGAAATTATATCAAGGCTGGATGAATACAATTAGCAATAAAAAGCAAAACTAATTTCTTAAAAAAATATGGTATATTTCGTTAAGGGTTTGGATTGTGCTTTAATGTTTTATTGTAATTGGGGTGTTCGAGATTTGTATAAGCAATGCCCTCATCATCATCACACATAGCAGTCCACTCTAGTCCAGCAATGCCCTCACTGTATTTAAACGCGATTCAGTTTGAGGCAGCGAAGAGTGCCCATGAACCGAGATTAATATTTTTGACAAATAACCGTAAAAATTGTCCTAGAAAATGGCAATAGGCTCGCCACCTGGACAATGGCAATAGACTCGCCACTGGAAAATAGCAATAAGCCCGCTACCTGGAAAATTGCAATAGGCCCAACACCTGAAAAAGACAACAGGATCGCCACTTCGAAAATGGCAATAGGCCCGCCACCTGGAAAGCGGCAACAGGCTCACTATCTGGAAAATTGCAATAGGCCCGCCATCAGGAAAATAGCAATAGGCTCGCCATCTGGAAGATAATAATAGGATCGCCATCTTGAAAATTGTAATAGGATCGCCATCTGGAAAATTGCAAAAGGCGCGCCACCTGGAAAATAATAATAGGATCGCCATCTGGAAAATTGCAAAAGGCGTGTCACCTGGAAAAAGACAATAGGAACGCCACTTGGAAAATGGAAACATGCCCGCCATCTAGAAAGTGGTAAAAGGCTCGCCAGCTGTTACCTGGGACTTAATACCACAGGCGAAACGTGGGTGTACTATAGAAGATCACCGCTGGTTTTCAGACCCTTTCGTATGGAAAGCAAGCGTTTAACCGTTAGGCTATCAATGCTTTGTCATCCATGGACCATTATACGTGTGGGCACGAGGTAAGTACACGAAAGATTTTAACCACGTCTTTCTGACGGTATTATGAATCAATAATGTTTTATCAACATAAGTCCAATTCCGTTTTATTCCATCCAATTTAACTGTTTTGTTTTTCGGAACAAATAAATTAATTATTGTTAACTTTATTACTTCCTTGTTAACAATACCTTAGGTCGAGCTGGCAACATTTAAATTATCGTGTGAGTGGATAAGAAAATTTCTCACTTCACGAACCTCCCCAACAAAACACGACATTCGGCGAGTGGGGTATGGTATGACCAAGGTACGACAAAATACGCAACGCGGCGTTCACAGGGCTTGTTATCCTAGAGATTTTTCGACTTGTGAATTTTCATAATTAATGAATATCTCGAAAATTAAGCTTTGTTTGGCAAACTATATCCTAGCGTTTCTTCTGCAATGAGGCAGCGGAATCGATGGATAAAATCTTTCGGGTTCTTCGGAACCACGGTGTATAACTTAATTATGCAGTTCCAGAGAATATTATACACATAACTATTTGACAATCTAACTTTTAAACCGCAAAACTCGACTACAACATTTAACTTGTACGATTTACCCTAACTATTCCTCTTGCTCGTAATTCAAGGATTTTACGTCACCCGAGTTCCAACGAGTTTTCAACTTCTGTCAAGTACAAAAGGTGGAGTCAGGTAGTTTGGTGGAATATTTCTTAGACATCGTAATAACAATCCGAGGGTGATAGGAGTATTACGGATATGTTAACCAAGTTTGGGAGCTTCACATTCCATTTAAATTCAAGCTAAATCTTCGATAATTTAACTAACAACACTGCAACATTTCAGCGGCACGTTTGGTGCGGTGGCTGAGCGATTGGCTTTTGCTGGGTTCGAATCCCGCACGGAACAAATATTTGTATGAACAACAGATAGTTGTTCCGGGTCTGGGAGTTTATGTATGTGAAGATTTTTAAACTCACCCACTATACAAGAGAAACTCTAAGGTTAAGGAAAGGCATCTTTAAGAGCGGTTACGCACTGCATCCGATCCGAATCCGTGAAAATACGTTCCGAAATAGTCATAGAACTATTTGTGTGGTACTTTACGCATTAGATCAGACTTCCGTCATCCGATTTCTCTCCGTTATCCGTGAGTCTCGAATCCGGAGGAAATATTGACGGACCGAAGTAGCCGTAGTACTGTTTGTATGAACGCTTTCGCATTACCTCGGATTCAAATCGGACAAATGCCAAAGATGGCCCCTGAAGTGCTTGGATTTGGATCAGAGATTGGATTAGTGCGTAAGCAATATCCGAATTCGGTCCGAGATTTTTAGACTCTAGATTCTTATTTTCACGAATTCGGATTGGGTGCAGTGCGAAAAGCAATATCCGAATTCGGTCCGAGTTTTTTATATCCGTATTTTCACGGATCTGCATCGGATGCAGTGCGTAACCGCAGTAAAAAAAAAAACATCATCATCATATCAGCCTATTATGCCGTCCACTGCTGAACGTAGCCCTCCCCCAGAGATTGCCAACCATCGCAGTCATAAATAAATAATGTATTATTATCTACATTCTAACCCCTTCTTACAACTATCGGCAGTTCTTGTTGTTCTAAATAAAATGGCCTACTTTTACACAGTATCTAACTCGTTAATACCGGGTAGCTTTAAAACCTTGGATGTAAAAAGTTTTAATATAAAAATGTTACGACTTAGGAGTCGAATTTAACGTAATAACTTTGTAACTTGTTGCGTAATAATGAAATTAATTTACCCTGCCTTCTGATGAGGAAGTGGCCACGAAAACAAAATAGTCGGGATATTTTAATTAAAACATTCGTGTGTTCACATTTCATTGATCGCTGTGAGTTAATTAAAAGGCTGTTTAAGGCTTCGTGTCGCTTGACCGGTTTTGTTTACAAAAAATGTTTACCCAGTTTTTGGTTGCCACAATCACTGTGACGTAAGAACGCCAAAATTTCGATTAGTCCTGTAATTACACGATGAGCTGTCCAATTAAACGATTCATTAGCGGCGTCTTTGTCGAAAGAAGTCGTGAGCACTTACCTACCACTTTCCCTTTATTTTTTCATGGCTTAACACCAGCCCATTAACCGCTTTAGTTCTTAAGCATTTTGTGCAAGAAATCACTCTCTTTTTTACAAGCTTTTATTTATCTTGCAACGTTTTATTCGTCGTTATCCGACTTGCGTTTCGATCTATTGAGATGAATATTGCCTATAAACGCTTTCCATATTTTGATGGTCTGGTATCAGGAAAGTGGAAGCTGAAGCTCGGCAACGGATACATAATAAACTTCTCGTATTAATATTGGGTTTAAGGTTCGTTGTAACCACATTTATTTGTGAGCCGTTAAAAACTAGTTTTTAAGGTTCCGTACCCAAAGGATAAAACGGGACCCTATTACCAAGACTCCGCTGTCCTTCCGTCCGTCCGTCTGTCACCAGGCTGTATCTCATGAACCGTGATAGTTAGACAGTTGAGATTTTCACAGATGATGTATTTCTGTTGCCGATATAACAAAAAATACTAAAAACAGAATAAAATAAATATTTGAGGGGGCTCCGATACAATAAACGTGATTTTTTTGCTCGTTTTTGCTGGATATTGATAACGGCAACAGACGTAGACGCTTGAAATATTCACAGAATATTTAATTATATATTCACTTTAAAAATAAATAATTAAATTAAAATAAATCAAATATTTAAGGGGGGCTCCCATACAACAAACGTGATTTTTTTGCCGTTTTTATAGAAATAGTACGGAACCCTTCGTGCGCGAGTCCGACTCGCACTTGGCTGGTTTTTCAGTATTTTGGTCACTATATGACTCACGGCTGTATTCTCCGAAGGGGTAAGCAGTGGTGTTCTCCTGTTATAGGAGTCAGTAAACCCACGTTTCATCTCTGGTATTAAGTCCCAAGTGGGAAGTCTATCAGCGCACAGCAGTGCCCCCGCCAACTTCGAGCAGGCACAGCCATACAACTTTTTTCTTGAAACAACTTAGGCACTTTTAACTCCCTATACAGGATGTAAACGAAATCGTGTAATTCTGTTATTATATTATAATAATATGGATAAATTGTAATGATATTATATTACGTTATTTCGGAAAATCAACAGAATTAAAAAAAAAAAGTTGGTTTTCTTTTTCTGAGTCATTTTAGAGCCCCGAGTTAACTGACTGCAAAGAGCGATATCGCGTTTGTCGTACCCGCCAACCGTGTCGCCGTGCTTTCATTAATTTATGCCTGGCACCAAAATGTTCACAAAAATAAAAATTTGTAAAATTAAATTCTTTTTTTTTTACTTATTCCTTATTAGGTGGTTATGATATGATAAATTACCGCTACAGCATGAAAATAAAGTTTTTTATTTTTTATCAAGCTAAATCCCGTGCGCGGCCAATCTACTCTAGTACCTAGTAGATCTTGTGGTTTTAAGGAATTACACGAATTCGTTTACACCCTGTATAAAGAAAATGTATAACGTTTGAAGGATTGTAACAGAGTAACAGAGAGCATGGTCATGAGAGCGAAAGCTTCAAAATTAAGTACATGTATGTACATACAGAGAGTACTCAATGTGTATAACTGAATTGCCAAATTACAAGTTTCTTACTAAACCAGTTTACTAAATATCTGCCATCAAAGTTTCGTTATTTCGTCACACACTCACTCACTCACTCACTCACCAATCATCAAAATTCTAAGGTACTTCTAGCAGACCTTACTTGTTTTTTTTGGCCTTTTTTCTTAGTTCTTTTGACCTTGTTTGGTATTTGGCATACAATTAGTGTTTAGGAGGGAATGGAAGGAAAAAATATAAAATCTTGAAATATTTTCTCGGTTGTATAATTACTAGACAATAATTTATTTTGTTTGTTTACATAAAGCCGTGTACGCACGAACGAACGCTAACATCGCGAATACGAATATCGAACACATTGTTTGCATGTGCGTATCATTACCAAACAGTCTGTTCAGGGAATACTTTCATAGTGATTCATGTTCGATGTTCGTGTTCGCGATGTTCGTGTTCGTTCATGCGTACTCGGCTTTAGATCTCAGAAGTTTTCAAGGTAAAACAGTCGCGAGACGTGGCTTTTTCCACATTAATATTTTTGATGGGATTGATGTTTTTTGGGCACAACTATTGTGCCAGGTTGATCGCCTGTTATGACTCATTTGCGCGGGCGACGGAGGGGAGTTGTATTCCAAATACGTCCCTCCGTGGACTAATGTTATAGTCACCATTTATTCAAATTCTTTACATTTTAAACACATTGTTATTTTATTACTGTAAGTGAAACGAAAATAATGATTTGAACTAAGAATAGTATTTATTTTCTCTATGAAAACCTAAATTACAAAAATCCATACATACCTACAAGGTTAGTTGGAAACCTAATGTTAAACTTACCTTACTTACTTTACCTAATGTTAAGCTAATGGGGTTACTAATCCGCGGGCTACTTAAATTATTACTGATGACTGTGTTAAAGCAAGTGTTATATTTAATCATTTTAACTTTCATGATGTTATTTTTTTTTATTCTTCCTCCCTTCTTTAGTAACCAATTGAGAAAATAGAGATTTTAATTCGTAACCCGAAAACGACAGTTAACTACCAACAACTCCCAACTGTAATTTTTAGATAAACAGCTTTTTTTACGAATTCTCCACATAAATAAACTACCAAGAACACAACACTTAAAAAAAGCTGTTTGTCAAAAAATGTTAGTTAGAAGTTCTTGGTAGAACTGTCGAAACATGACCTAAAATGTAAACACAACTGATAGATAGATTTTAGCGTATTTTTATAAAATATTTGAACAGCTATTTCTCTTAAAATATTGACTTTTGAGGAAGGTTGTAGAACAAAAGTTATTCATTATTATGGGTACTTTTACACCCTTTCGGATTAGTATTCTTTTCCGACTAATATAATTTGGAAATGTAACGACTTCAACTTTGAACATGAGTCAAATATTCGTATGTGATAATTTCCAACAACGTGTCTGTGAATACAGAATACATAACATAACATAATCAGCCTATTACTGTCCCACTGCTGGGCAAGGGCATCTTCTCAGAATGTGAGGCTGCCAATGAGGCTTTAGTGTGCGTCCTGAGTGACGGCACACCGCACAAGCGGAATGAACGGCGCATTAAATAAATGTTCGAAACGTTTGAATTTTGATATCGACATTATTAAAACCAAAGTAAAATAAAAGAAACACTAAACACGCGCGTACTCGTCAACTTTCCCGCGTACACTAAGGGCAGGTATCGACGGCAAAGCCACGGTAAAGCCGCTCTGCAATCCGCAATACGCCCGTGCACCGTCACTCAGGACGCACACCTAGGCCTTAGTGTGTATCCTGAGTGACGGCGCACTGCGCAGGCGGAATGGACGACGGATTAAATAAATGTTCGAAACGTATGAATTTTGATATCGACATTATTAAAACTAAAGTAAAATATACACACGCGCGTATGCGTCAACTTTCCCGCGTGCACTAAGGACAGGTTTCGAGGCTAAAGCCACGGTATAGCCGCTCCGCAATCCGCAATACGCCCGTGCGCCGTCACTCAGGACGCGCACTTAGTCCTTAGTCCACCGTGCTTGGTGCGGGTTGGCGGACTACACCAATGACGTATTATAAATAGACACGTCATTCACCACATATAACATTACACTACAATGCAGCGCAAATGTTACGATAGCTACATACTATTACATTTAATTATACAGTGCAAATTATACAATTATTATACAGTAGGTACTATTCGTAAGTACATCGTCTGTAAACACAAGATGGTTATTTATTTCGCAGAATGTTGCAAGAGTTATACTTTAAAGGGACGTATATAGTGGTTGGCGCACGAGTAAGTAAACGCAGAGCAATTACCTTGCTTTAATATCGCCAATATTGAACGCGGGCTTCGCATCTATAGTTTATAATATTATTTCCTTCACCGTTAGCGCAAGTGATAATCAAATTATGATCTGCACATGAATTCTAAAAGTCAGAGGGCCGTATTTGACCTCGCACCATCCTGCATGAATGGCAACCGATCAACACAACAACACATAATACACACTAATGAATACAGAATAGTTCTGCCCAGCTTTTTTCCAACTATGTTGGGTCAACTTTTGGTCTAACCAGATACGGCTCATCATTCAGCCGAAAGACATCCATTGCTAGACATAGGCCTCCCCCAAAAGGGGGGGTTGCCGTAATCGCCACGCTTGGCAGGCGGGTTGGCGATCGCAGTATGGTTGTTAAAGTACTCAGAGAACGCTGCTGCCCATCCTCTAGAGAATCCCTTAGTCGCCTTTTACGACACTCACGGGAAGAGATGCGCTAGTGCTATTCTTTAAGTCCGGCACTACACGAGACTGACAGATGCGGCTGAATACCAGTATTTTACACATAGGGACTGCCATCAGATCTGTAACTGGGCAATGCCGATATACTAAGGTTAGACCGGTTGTCAGACTTTCGGGCTTCTGACTACCCGTAACGACTGTCATAGGTATTCATTTGACACCCGAGCCCGACGTTAACGTGCTCTCCGAGGCACGGAGGGGTCTCGATGTGTAACAAATGGTCACCCATCCACGGACTAACCGCGGTAAGCGCAGCTTAACCATGCAAATCATATGATCCGCGCGGCTGTTAATTAGTTTAGATTGTGAATACAGAATAGTGAACATGGGAAAGTTGGGTAGAACCGGGACGCTAAGGCAAACATTCAATAAAACACAAGTTATTTTAACAGGCTTAATAAATTAAATAGTTTAGTTTATAAATCACATATCTCACTTGACATCGCTTTATTCTTAATTCTGAATAACAAAAAATAATCTATATTTATAAAACTATGTTTTTACGGTTTTGCCCCACCCCTTGTCCAAACCCGGGTATACCCAAATCTTATTCCCGATTTTTGCCCTTATCAGTGGCAGAAATGAAACTCATCAAGATCTTCGGGTTCCCAACCCATACCGCCTTCATGGGCCCAGTTCTTACATTTAAGACATTGCACCATGCATCGCTGCTTCGCGAGTATAAAGATACACTTTTTAATTCCAAAGAATATAAGATCAATTGAACATAAAAGCGTTTTTCTTATTTATTGTTGTCGAGCACGTACCGACGCCACTGAAATTTTGTTGAGAAACTGATCAGGGTGTTCAAAAGCAGCTAGCAAACGCGCGCCTAAATTTGAAACGTGTAAGAGGCTATACTGCCATGTCCCGGTTTTACCCCCATACCCGGTTTTGGACTAATCTCCCCTAGTACCTATGAAAGGCAAAGTTGTAAAGCAAGCCAGTTGTTCACCTGAAGCATGTTGTGCTACAGAGTTGAGTGGTAAGCTACATTTTTATATACGTGTCCCGTTGCCCGAGCTACCTACTGAACTGGAAACACTCGACTTAAAGTTCACCTTGAATATCCCTACCGAGCTTGTTTTGTGTAATGGACTCGGCTCACTGACTTCCTATAAATATTTTATCTTATAAATCATGTTAAACTTTGTTATCCTTCTCTTCGTTCGTGTCGGTATTACCTGTTTATAAGAAAAGCAGCTATTTTTTCCTTTCCGGTTTACCTCTAAAAATTAATTGGTTGTACCGTTGACATGTGACACGGGCACATTGTTAGTTGCTATATGTACTATTCAGCATGTCGCCGTTCATTGCTAAATGTAAGCGGCATAGAAAACGTATACAGCATGACAGGAGCCCAATTATATTAACAGAAACTTTTATCAATTGCAGCTGAATCGTTTTTGAATCGTTTCGTTTACGAAAACTGCCTGAATAAACGATTCAGCTGCAATTGATAATAGTTTCTGTTTGTAGAATTGGCCCCCAGGTTAGTCGCTATACATCCGAAAACCATAAACTCTGCTAATCATTCTGTACAAGTTTTACTACAGGACAAAATCTAAATTCGTGAAAAAAACAGCTTTTCGATACATTTTGTTAAGCAACATTGATTATTTAGTTGGCAAAAGCCGTTTTATTTATCACGAATTCAGGCTTTTTCCCATAGTAAAAAGTAGTAATAAATAGTGATGTAAAGTGACTAACCAGTAATACTGTATACCGCGACAGCAGTAAAAATGCTGTCTTTTACCAGTCTGGGATATTTAGGCCATACAGGCTTTTCGTCATCCCGCTAAAATTTAGTCATCAGAGCATCGTCTGACTTCCTTCTGGCTCGCCAATCATCACCGTTGCCAGTATCGCTGGTTCCTGCTATAACCGAGCTTACATTGGCAAGCCTTTTGTTTTCTAAGTATCGGAAATCATCAAATGGCTTCTTCCGCTCTGGGCGAAGCGGAAGAGAGTGTCAGACTCTTACTGACTAAAACCCATCCGTGTTCTTCCTAGTGCCCTTTGCGTTCCAGGGCCGCGGTAACTCTTTCGAACAAAATCCGCAACCCTGGCAGGCGCAACCTTAGCGGGCCCCGTCTACTATGCTGAAATCTCTTTGAGGCGCGCGTGGCATTGGCAAGCCTGGGAAGGCATTTTTACTGTGTATTTTCGGAGACATCATCATAATCAGCCCCTTACTGTTCCACTTCTGAGCACATGTGGATCTTAGACCACCACGCTGGTCTGGTGCAGGTTGGCGGACCAAACACACCATCGAAAACTTTATGGAGACCTCTCAGATGTGCAGGTTTCTTCACGATGTTTTCCTTCACCGTTAACGCAAGTGATTAAATTCTGACCCGACTATGGACTCGAAGTCAAAGGTGTGGGCCGGTATTGAATCCTGGCCCTCCCGCATGGAAAGCAAGCATTCAACCCACGTTCAGTGCCGGCCCGAGGCAAGTTTTAGGATGGAGCGAGATGCAATTATGGCGCCCCCCTTTTTTCTATTGGACTGCTGTAGATTGTCCTTGCGGACCCCTTCTACGTAACCGGATAGTTATTGGCAAGACCTGAAGGGTCTCCAGCCAAAATGGCGCCCCTCTTGCTTGCCCCTAATATATACCACTTGAGAGAGGCGCCTCCTTGGCGTCTGGAGCGGCCGCTCCGTTCGCCCAATGGTAGAGGCAGCCCTGCCCACGAGTCTATCACTGTTCTTTCGGAGTATCATCTAACGATCTCTTTTCGTTACAGGAATGCTCGGTGTTTGTTTTTGAAAAACGCGTCGCGGAGAAGCTTTGCAAGCCGAAGCGCAAGGAGACTATGGTGGACAGGATCCGCATGTGCATCCAAGCCATGGAGAAGTTGCGCCATCCAAAGATGCTGCTGATCATCCACAATCTGGAAGAATCCGCCACAACCCTTGCCTTTGCGTCGGAACCGGTCCTCGGTAGCCTGCATAACATCTTGGCTTGGCATGTAAGTACATTTATTTATTTTTATTTAAAGTAAATAAAAACAATGCATTTTTGCTCTGCTTAGACTAGACTTTTCACAAATATGTTGGGGTCAGATTCCAGTATAATTGGATGTGGCTGAATACCAGCATTTTACACGAAGCAACTGTCATCAAACCTCTGCCACCCTGTTACTGGGCACTGCCGATATACTAAGGTTAGACGAGTGTCTATACGGATACCTATGACACCCGGGAACAGCGGCTTAACGTGCTCTCCGAGGCACGGAGGGGTCTTGACGAACGATCACCCATCCACGGTCTGACCGTGGCAAGCGTAGTAGGTTACTATTTAGCCACGAACCCATCAAACAAAAGCATTGTGATCAAATATATTTTTGATGAAAAATATTTGGAGGTTTTGCTTTTAAAATGGTAGTGTTTAAAAAACCGCGCACCAAAATATTCATGTTTTTTCAACCAAATATTATAGTTTCCTATCAAAAATACTAACTGCACATCAAAATATGCACTCAAATTAAAACAAAAAAAAACTCAAATTTTCGAAATAAAACACCAATTTATTAGTTATCTTAGAAACCAATTTTTTTATAACTTGGAGAACAACAAAAGAATACAAAATTATCCTCAAACGATGCACTAAACAGTGATACAAAAATAAAACTATTCAGTTCTTGCATTATTATTACTTGCATTACAGCATAAAAAAACTAATTCTGAAATCAAAATTCACCTTACAACGAATGTGTATGTGTATGTTTTTTAATCAATGTTGCAGGAAATCTATAACAAACTACACTCTTTTGCAAAAAAAACGGGCACCTAATTAAAAGAAAAAAAACGATGGATTCTTTAAAACCGATGTACACGCCCAAACAATAAGAAGTGGTCGGCAATAAAGACAAGTTTTTTTTTTACTTTTTTTAATTAAATAAAGTTACAAATGTAAAAACCTAATAACGAGTGTGACCTCCTCTTGCCAAAATCACAGCTTGAATCCTTCTGGGCATGCTTTCCACGATGTTTTTAATAACGTTTTGAGGAATACGTTCCCACTCTTCTGCAATGACTCTTTTTAGCTCCCTGATGTTTTGTGGTCAGGTTGCACTGATCTTACCCGTCTCTTTAGAACATCCCAGACATGCTCAATTGGATTGAGGTCAGGAATTCGAGCTGGCCAATCTAAACGACGGATCCCAACTTCTTGCATGTACGCTTCCACGTCGCCAGAACGGTGCGGGCGAGCATTGTCGTCCATAAAAATGGAATCTTCCCCAAGTGCAGTCAATGTGGGTTGTGCATATGGAATTAGGACTTCCATTATGTACCGGTGTGCATTTTATATTCCATTTTCTATGAAAACTAACTCCGTACGCTCCGTCGAATTAATTGCTGCCCAAAACATAACGGAGCCTCCGCCATAAGGAGTGATTTCTTCGAAACACACTTCCGCATAGCGTTCCCGTGGTCTTCGCAGCACTCGCCGGCGTCGGTCCTCTCCACACAAAGAGATTCTAGCTTCATCAGAAAACAATACTATGTTCCAGTCCTCCAGACTCCATGAAGCACAGTTCCGAGCAAACTGAAGTCGAGCAACACGGTGCTCACGGAGTAATTTGCGGCCCCGAGCTGGGCGGTAACTCCTGATATTGGCAGCCAAAAGCCTTTTCCTGATCGTCCACAAGCTAACTTCTACCCCTCTTACTTCTTCAAGGCTCTTCTTCAGGTCCACACTTGACGCCTTACGATTCCGCAACGCCTGACTCACCAAAAAGCGGCCATCTCTTGGTTCTGTGCATCGTTTTCTTCCCGAACTGGGTCTTCTTTTGACCGAACCGGTCTCTTGATACCGTTGCCAAGTCCTCTGGACAGTTGAACGACTCACATTTACCCGCTGAGACACGTAAGTTTGCGAACAACCTTCTTCAAGTAGGGCTATAATTTTACCGGTCCTTATCGCTTTATCACTCATATCAAAAAGTGGTATTTAATGTAAAAAGAAAGATTAAATTGTTTAATTTGCAGAAAATATCCAAAAAGTTTTAAAATATCGTAATCAGTTAAAAATCGTTTCAGCAATTCGCGTCATTAGTAAAGCAATTTTAGAATAATCCACAATAATCATTATTTTTCTTTTATTAATTTCAAATTTTAAATTTGGAACGTAAAGAATTATGCCAGGGTGCATCAAATAACGTGCCAATACATCGTCAAATTAATAAAACCTATTTCTTGTTCTTCTTCATTGAAGTAGAGAAAAAAATCTAAAGTGCCCGTTTTTTTTTGCAAAAGAGTTTATATAGATTTGAGATCAAAATTAAACTTATTACTATACAATTATTTGAAAACAAATTTGTTAAAATAAACATTAATAATTATTGAGCAATTTATGTAACGCGTTAAACAAAATCTGTTAAAAGATTGGTATATTTTGATGTGCAGTTAGTATATTTGATGCAAAATCGTTATTTTAGATATGGAAACAGTATTTATAGTCGTTAGTTCAGATTTTTGAGGTGAATAAGGAAAATAAACAGAGTCCTGTTTTGACTAGTTTTTTTTTTAATTTTTATGTTCTGCAAGTTTTGGTAGACAATTAGTTTATTAGTAGCGGAGTCATAATATAATTGGTGCTAGAGTAGTTTTAACGATGGAGACAGATGAGATAAGATAAGATATATTTATTTTGTAAAACATGAGTGTGGTATAAAGGTCTTATAATTAAATGAGGTAGCTACATGTTTTGCCATATAAGGCGTACAAAATTTGTCGCACTAGGCAAACAAAGCAAAAAATAAAAAAAAGAATGTAAAAAATAATCATACCTAATGTCAAAATTTTAATTAAAATTACATTATCAGAATTTAAATTCTATTCAAATTCACAATGTCAAAATAAATCTAATTATGTCAACACAAATTCTTTTTCATTAAGGAACTCCGTCACGCTATAATATGCTCTGGCGCTTAAAAAAGTACGAAGTTTATTTTTAAACATAGTTTGAGGCAATTCCTTCCAACTTTTAGGTACTTTGTTATAAATGACTGGTGCCATGCAGTACACACTTTTGTGCATCAGGGTCGTGTTAGCAGATTGGAGACAAAGTTGACTATTGTCGCGTCTATTGCGTGGAAATTGGTCGGCTAGTCGCTTATAGTAATGCGTGAGCGTTAATTATTTCGATGTGCAATTAATTAGTTCCCCTTTTAAAAACATCGATGAATTAAATATTTAATGCATTAATTAAGTAGTTACGATAATTGTATAACACAAATGGTAATCGTATTATTTGGTTATTGAAAATGAACACATAAAATTATTTATAAATCAATGAAACATAAAGGATTGCATAAAGCGCTATTGAATCGTATTTGATCTCAATAAACTCGAACTGTAAATATGTTTTGTGACCATTCAATTTCAATTTGTTGGAAATCAATTACAGGATAAACAGTTGCAGAAATAGCATCCCCGTGAAAATCAAAAGCCTTTATGCATCGAATGCAAATTTATGGACATAAGGGAGCATTGCTTGTGTCAATTTGCAATATTGTCCAATATTGATTCGCAAACATTTGTATTCGTAAATCAGTATTTGATCATTACCATTAATGGTGTTAGTTTAAATTTACTTTAATTTACATAATTGCATTGGGTAGTGTTTCGGATTGTCTCGAACTTGCCTAATAACTAAGCTAATTAAATAATAGTTTCTGGTTAGACATAAATAAGTATAATTGTATCAGCGTTTTTGAAAATTCAACCCCTAAGGTATGAAATATATTAAGTGTTGAATATTTGTATGAAATATTTGGTACTTTTGATATGAATAATAAGCGTGACATTAAATATTTAGGCTTCTCGTACATACAGATATTTGAGTGTTTTTGGAAATTCTTCACCTAAGGGGTAAAACTGGGGATGAAAGTATTTTCGAAAATAAAAGCATGAAATCAAATAATAGGATTTCTGGTTAGAAACAAACGTACACGTGTTTGAGCGTTTTTTATTAATTTAACCCTTAGAGCGGTTACGCACTGCATCCGATCCGAATCCGAGAAAATACGTTCCGAAGTAGTCATAGAACTATTTGTGTGGTAGTTTACGCACTAGATCCGACTTCCGTCATCCGATTTCTCTCAATTCGGAAGAAATATTGACGGACCGAAGTAGCCGTAGTACTGTTTGTAAGAACGCTTTTGCATTACCTCGGATACAAATCGGACGCCAAATGGATATGCCAAAGATGGCCCCTGAATTGTTTGAATTTGGATCAGAGATCGGATAAGTGCGTAAGCGACATCCGAATTCGGTCCGAGTTTTTTAGACTCTAGATTCGTATTTTCACGTATTTGGATCGGATGCAGTGCGCAAAGCAATATCCGAATTCGGTCCGAGTTTTTTATATTCTTATTTTCACGTATCCGAATCGGATGTAGTGCGTAATCGCTGTTAAAGAGGTGAAATAAGTGTTAATGTTAAATAGATTGAAAGTTTGTATGAGAAATCTGGTACTTTTGAAGTAAGAAGCATGACGGGAAACTGGCTGACTGGTTGATCTATCAATGCACAGCCTAAATCACTTTGGTTAGAAACTTGAAATTTTGACACTAGGTACTTCTAATAACTTAAGCATACACTAAGGAAGGGTTAATGGAAATTCCACACCTAAAGGGGTTAAATGGCTTATTATCGTTTGTATTGAAGTCCTCATTCTATGGGGTTATTAATTTGAAATTTGACACAAACACTCTTCAAAGTAAATCGTAAAAGACGGACTTTTTAGATTTTAAAACTCACCTAAATGAAATTCAATAATAGGGTTTCGGGTTAAAAATAAATGCACATGTGTGAACGTTTTTGCTTCAATTCTGCTGCTTAAATTCAACCCCTAAGGGGGTGAAATAGGGGATGAAAGTTTGTATGAGAAACCTGGTACTCTTGAAGTACGAAGCAAAAAACATACACGTTTGAGGGTTTTTGGAAAATCTACCCCTAGGAGGTGAAATAGAGGATGAAAGTTTTCTTGAAGTTAAAAGCATGAGATTAAATAATTGTTTCGTTTTAATAATAAATGTACGTGTGTAAGCGTTTTTGTAAAATCAGCCCCTGAGGGGATGAATTAGAGGATAAAAGTTTTTTTGAAGTTTAAAGCATGAAATCAATATGAGTTAGAAATAAATGTACGTGTGTAAATGACACAACAACATACTTGTTTAGGGGTGATTCTGTCATTACAGTTATAGCTAATATCGGTATGTCAAGATTGCGAGCAAGGTAAATATAGTGAATAAAACCAACATAGACTCTCGACCACTGAGAGTATTTATATATGCGTTGGTGTTAGTAACATGAACTAGATCACGATATATTAATTTACACAACTAAACAGGATTAGAAAATATGGAAAAGCAAGTCAGATATAAAAGGTCAGACTTGTTCAGCTGATGAACACAGAATGCTCCGCTTCGTCGAATGACCACCGCCTTTATAACATCGAGTAGGTTGATCCATATCGACGACTACCTTCCTTTGTCAACATTGCCCAGCGCTACCGATAACATGTGTTTGAGCGTTTTTGTAAAGCCTTTCTCTAAGGGTGTGAAATAAGGGTATAAAGATTGTATGAGAAGTTTGGTATTTTAGAAGTAAGAAGCATGGAATTAGATATTAAGGCTTCTGCAAAACTTTTTCGTCATTTTGATACTGACGTAGACGCTATATTGTGTTATATTATTTGTACCGACTGAGTTGAATAGCAAGCATTTCTGTCATATTGGGAAATAAATACACACAACATTTTTAACAATTTAAGGCTTTCCTGGGTAGAAAACAACTTTATAACGTGATACAGCGCTATTTATTAAAGTTTTAACAAAATACAAGTATTTCAATAAATCTTACATACACATCAAAAAAAGTTTGCAATCACTAGCATAAGCTGATATAACATTTTAAATTGAACTTTATCGAGAAAATTTCTTTGTTGTGTGTTTTCTTTAAATAGAAATACCCAGTTTTAAGAATCTAAAAAGAAGAAGAAATCATAATGTAATCTACCGTAACAAAAAAGATTACGATTATTCAAAGTGATCGCAAACTTTTTTTGATGTGTGGACATAAAACAAATCAAAACAACGTACAATAAATCGACGTAGCAATAACGAAATGTGATGAATGTTATTATAAACTTCGGTCAATGTGACGTAATCGTACACGAGATCAAGCCCTCAAGTACAGCGCCTTGAGGACGATAAGCTATCGTCGCCCGGGAGTGAAAACCTCAGGAATTCATTTGGTCATTGCAAGGTTCCTGTGGGCTTTCACGCGGACGAAGTCACGGGCAAAAGCTAGTCAATCGTATCTATTACGAATGTTACATGCCCAATAAAGGCTAGTTTCAGTGCCTACAAACTAAATTCACATAGAGCGGCTCTCCTATAAGATATAGTACCTATACGTCGTGATAAAATAAAAAATTACAGAATTGCATTCCCGAGGTTTTCACTCCCGGGCGACATTATCTCGGTAACTGAGATACTGTTTTCATGTTATTATTAATTAGCAATGACTTTTTGATGCTAATATCGTAATAATGCTGTATCAAATAATAACGCACTTGAGTATGTCATTGAGGAAAGTTTATTAATACGGGCCATAGTACCATCACCGTACAATATAAGTGGCGCGCGAGTCTATTGGATAGTTGTTTGTCTTCGATGCGTACGCGGGCTGAGCTGCGAAGGCACAGCTAGTCTAGTATAAAATAATTGTAAGTACGTAAATAAATAAATAAATTAATGTCTGAATTGTGATCTGTTTGCGGATGAGCGGAAAAATAATTATACTCTCAGAAGCATTGTGAGGGATTTATTAAAGAAGTGTCTCTAATTGTTTTTTTATTCCTCATCTTCTTCTATGTTTAATAATTGTAATTGGTCTTAGAACGTTTTAATTAAGGTAAAATAAATAAATGCACACATAAATTACCCATTAACTTCTCACCACATCCTCCTCGCTCTGCCAACCATCTTGTTTTAAAAGATTACGTCATTTTTACGTCTATTACACCATACACTAAAAATCGCTGTCATATACATTCGTTTCAATCACTTATGCGTCGCAGTTCGCAGCACACCTGAGAGTAACCTCAGTCTTAGCCTTATCAGATATTAAAACCCTTTGTAAATAAAAACTGTCGATTAAATATCATCCATTTCGTATGTGAACGTTAAAAGGTTTGGACGTAATTTGCATTGACTTTACCTATGCTACTTTATCGGGTGTAGAGTACATATCCCTAATGGCGCTTTCACTTGAAGCGATTGTTGCCGCGCGACAAAAGCGCGCTTGTTTTTTTATTTCATACTAGCCTTTGCCCGCGACTTCGTCCGCGTGAATGTCGGTTATTGATCCCTAATTTATTGATTATAAAATATAGCCTATAGCATTCAGGGATAATGTAGCTTCCAAGTGGTGGAAGAATTTTTGAAATCGGATGAGTAGTTTCGGAGATTACCTCCTACATACAAACAAACAAACAAATTCTACCTCTTTATAATATTAGTATAGATAAAACTTTCACTTTCTATTTCACCCCCTAGGGGTATAATTTACAAAAACGTGTATATATACCTAGCCAGAAAGCCAGAAAGAAAAATTTCATGCTTTTAACGTCGTAGAAACTTTTATCCTCTATTTCACCCCTTTAGGGGTAGAATTTCCAAAAACCCTGAAACACGTGTACGTTTATTTCTGATCAGTGACCTAAATATTGAATTCCATGCTTCTTACTTCAAAAGTACCAGATTTTTCATACAAACTTACAACACGTATTTCACCCCCTTAGGGGTTGAATTTCCAAAAACCCTGAAACATGTGTACGTTTATTTCTGACCAGTAACCTATATATTGAATTCCATGCTTCTTACTTGAATAGTACCAGATTTTTCATACAAACTTACAACACTTATTTCACCCCCTTAGGGGTTGAATTTCCAAAAACGCTTAAACAGATGTACATTTACTCCTAACCAGGAACCTTAATACTTAATTTCATGCTTCTTACTTCAAAAATGACGGACTTGCATACAAACGTTAATCACCATTTTCACCCCCTTAGGGGTTGAATTTCGAGAAATCCCTTCTTAGTGGATGTTTTCGTCACGTAAGGAACCTAATGTCCAAATTTCATATTTCCAGCTTTAGTGGTTTAGGCTGTGCGTTGATGACTAAGTCAGTCAGTCAGGACTTATAGATAGCTCTTTTATCCAACCTCTGCAAAAATTGATGGAATATAAACTTTTATGCGCCAGTCCTGCAATAAAAATCGATTAATTTGAAAGTACCTTATTATTTGCCAATTTTCTCTATTTTTAGAATTCTGTACCCAAAGGGTAAAAAAGACAGACGGACAGCGGAGTCTTAGTAATAGGGTCCCGCCCTATTACTAAGACTCCGCTGTCCGTCTGTCTGTCACCAGGCTGTATCTCATAAACCGTGATAGTTAGACAGTTGAAATTTTCACAGACGATGTCTTTCTGTTGCTATAAGAACAAATACTAAAAAACAAAATAAATAATGGTACGGAAACCTTCGCGCGCAAGTCCGACTCGCAATTGACTGCTTTTTTTTGTTATTCATATCAATTATTTTTGTCATAACCTTGGGGCCACATTAGTGGAATTCGATACATGTTCTCATTGTAGTTGCCAACACACCACGTTCTGCCTGCCTAGCCTTTTCCCAAATAAGTTGGGATCAGCTTCCAGTCTAACCAGATGACGCTAAATACCAGCACTTTAAACAGAGCGACTGCCATCAGATCTCCGCGACCCAATTCCTGGACAATGCTGATATCCTTAGTTTAGCCCGGTTGTCAGACTTTCGGGCTTCTGACTACCCGTAACGACTGTCATAGTTAGATATTTTTGTGACACTCGGGGCGGACGGCTTAAGGTGTCCTCTGAGGCACGGAGGGGGGGTCTTGATGACGTACGGGTCACAAATTCACGAACTGACCGAGGCAAGCGCAGCTTAACTTTGCAAACCGTATAGCTATGTCTATACCAGTGCGCTTTCATGTTCATCTTGCGTCTTCGTCTGAAGCATGCGTGAAGCGCCATAGCGCATGCAATAGCGCATGTCTTAATACTAGTTCGACAAAAGCGCATGCCCCTAGCGCACGCTAATCCGTCTATTGTACGTCGACTGACCGAGGCGCACCGGTGTAGACTATAAGTTGCATGCGTCTTATGGCAATCAATATTGCATGCACTTGACGCAAGAGGAATTGAAAGTTGAAAGCGCAAGATGAACATGATAGCACACTGGTATAGACATACCATACGATCCGCGCGGTTTTAATTAGCCACGAGCCCCTCGAGCGCTGCGAGCTTCACGAGCCATTGACAACATGCCGCGAATGTTCATAATTCATGTGACAACGTGACCCCAACATAATTGTTTATATTTACGATTAATTACGGTTTAGTCACGTGCATTTTTCGGGATTTCCCGACTAGTTTGGGACAAAAACGGAGCCCTTAATCATGAGTTCGACTCGCGACCTTGCCGCGTGATCAGCTCATGATTAAGGGTTCCGTTTGGGTCCGAAACTAGTCGGGCAATCCCGAAAAATGCACGTGAGTAAACCATAATGTGTCTCACGAAAGTTATAATACAAAAATAATTGTTTATTTTAATGGAGTCTTAAATCAAAATGAATGTTTCACGGTCAAAGGTTTGTTTATGTAGGTATTATACAAAGAAAAGCCGTGGCACCGTATGGTGCCAGACATAAAGATTAGCACTACCCCATCTCTTCCAATTTCGATTCACTAGAGGATGGGCTGCAGCGTTCTCTAAGTACTTTAACAACCATACTGCGATCACCAACCTGCCTGCTAAGCGTGGCGATTATGGCAAACCCCCTCAACATGGATAGCACAAAGAAAAAACGGCCCCTCTCAGTCTCCGGCGGCTCTGGTTGCCCTGGTCAAGTGAAGGTCGCGGGAATCCGCTGGATGCGAGAAGGACAGGACAGGTCGATGTGGCGATGCTTGGGGGAGGTCTATGCCCAGCAGTGGACGGCTTTCGGCTGAATGATGATGATGATACAAAAAAAATATAGTCGGACTGTATATAAATCAATGAAATCAGCCTACCGTAATCCACTCCTAGGCTCAGGCCTCTCTTTTGACGGTTCAGAGTCGTTAACTAATCTGCGTCCGTAGTTTTCTAACCGAATTTAATACTCCTACGTGCGGCCGGGGTTAAAGCAAGCTTCATGCACAATTCCCGCTTCAAAAAAAACTTGAAGTAGCCTACTAGCCGACGAAATTGGTCACTTGTCAGCCTAGTCAAACACATTGAGAAATATACAAGGATATTCGGAAAGGGGGTACCAATCCGAAAGGGTGTTAAAGTACCCATAATAATAAATAACTTTTTTTCTACAACTTTCCCCAAAAGTCAATAGTTTAAGAGAAATAGCTGTTCAAAGATTTCATAAAAAATACGCTAAAATCTATCTGTCCTCAGCTAAGATCAGCTGTGTTTACATTTTAGACTATATTTGGGGTCACAAATTAGAAACTCCATTTTCTGAATTCGTAACTAAAGCAGGAACGATTTTTTTTTGAAAAAACTCAAAAAAAATAAAATATGAAAATAATATTACATGGAAATAAAAACTATCGAATTTAAAAAATTTAATACTTGCTTTAAAACGGTCATCAGTGATACTTTACGTGGCCTGCGGATTAGTACCCCCTTTCCGACTAACCTTGTATACCTAAGTAAAAACATACACGACATTCACACTTCACACACGCAAACAATTTGCCTAGTAGATTTTAACATTATTCGGTTTAAACATCCCCGCTTCACATTACAATGTGCTAAACTAACCTTCCAGCATAGACGAAAAATTATATTATTATCTTAGCCAAAAATAAATGAGCGTGATTTACAAGCCAGGTTAAGTTACATAATACTTACACACTGTGTGTCGTGTGGACCCCGACAGCGACGAATAAGACACCTTATCCTGTCTCTTGGGTATCGCAAAAAACTAATGGATTATGTAAGTAAGATGGATAAACGACAATGTTCATTTTAGAAAGACAGTAATCTTTCTGGAACTGTTACTTGGTTACAAAATCAACTAAGACTTGCTCCGGATATCATGGAAATCAGAATCAATAATTTATTTCCAAGAATATGTACACACAAAATTACTATAATTAATTAAAAATACATACTTACGTATTCAGCCTGCATGCGTGCAAATATTATACAAGAATAGTCGAAAAGGGGGTACTTATCTGAAAGGGTGTAAAAGTACCCATAATAATAATCAACTTTTGTTCTACAACTTTCCCCCGAAGTCAATAGTAAGAGAAATTGCTGTACAAGATTTTGTAAAAAAAACAAAAAACCCGACTACAAAAATAAATGCGAACTAAAAAAATAAGAACTGAAAAGATTTAAACAAGACGTACTTCTAATCACAACGTAAACAAGGTTAGTTGGAAAGGAGGTACTAAATCCGAAATTGTGTTAAAGTACCTACCCATAATAATGAATATATTTTGTTCTACAACTTTCTCCAAAAGTCAATAGTTTAAGAGAATAAATAGCTGTTCAAAGATTTCATAAAAAATAAGCCAAAATCTATCTATCCTCAGCTATGATCAGTTGTGTTTACATTTTAGGTCATATTTGGGGTCACGGAATATAAGCTCTATTTTCTAAATTCGTAACTAAAGCAAGAATAAAGAATTTTAGAAAAAACAAAAATAATTATTATTTTTCACTTACTTGCACTTACTAGGTATTGATGCTTAAATATTTCTGCTTATATAGAAATTTTAAGCATCAATACCTAGTAAGTGCACCATTCACTGCCTCGTGATCACTTTAAAACCCAGTAAGTCACTTTAACCACGTAGTTTTACCTAACCTATATACTTTTCAAAGATGACGGATTTTACGTTTATGCGCTCTCCTATAAAATTTCGTTTTAAGCCCTTACTAGGTTTTGAAATGGGATAGCCAAATAGTATACAAGGTTAGTCACAAAGGGGGTACTAATCCGAAAGGGTGTTAAAGTACACATAATAATGAGCAACTTTTGTTCTACAACTTTTCCCAAAAGTCAATAGTTGTAGAGAAATAGTTGTTCAAAAATCTCAAAAAAAAAACTCTAAAATCTATCAATCCCCAGTTATGATCAGCTGTGTTTACATTTTAGGTCATATTTGGGGTCATGAATTAGAAGCACCATTTTCTGAATTTGTAAAGCAGGAATAAAGAATTTTTGAAAAAACTAAAATAAAAATCATTTTATTTGGAAAAAAAAATATCGAATTTTGAAATTTTAACACTTGCTTTCAAACCGTCATCAGCGATACTATAAGTGGGCTTCGGATTAGTACCCCCTTTCCGACTAACCTTGTATAAAGTCTTTTACGCTAACAATTTACCACGGGCAGTCACGCATAGAAGCCCGAATAATCTGACAACCAGTCTATGCTATTGCTTTATCCCCGGGGTTATCGAGATCAGATGTCAGCTTCATGAAAAATATTGATAATTATAAACTGCAAGGGTAAAAGGCTGGAGGGACTGATGACTCGTTCCACGACGAAATTGTGTCGCAGGCTAGGTAGGCCAAAGCAACTGTCTGCCGCTTCGATATGGCAATAATTTAGAATTATTTTTGTAAACACAGTTGCTGAAAACAAGTTAGCGGAATAAACTGGAAACCGATCCCAATTTAGGATGACGACTAATAATGTTTCTAGCAAAATATCATCATCATCATCCAGCCAAAAGACGTCGACTGCTGGACATAGGCCTCCCCCAAGCATCGCCACATTAACCGTTCCTGTGCTTCTTGCGTCCAGCGGATTCCCTAACCCTGAGTAAAGAAGGCAAACCTTTAACAACTGCGCCTTCTCTAACA
This sequence comes from Amphipyra tragopoginis, assembly GCA_905220435.1. Classification (NCBI taxonomy): domain Eukaryota; kingdom Metazoa; phylum Arthropoda; class Insecta; order Lepidoptera; family Noctuidae; genus Amphipyra; species Amphipyra tragopoginis. The sequence goes on along the minus strand of HG991991.1, from coordinate 24,878,963 downwards.
TCTTAACTATTCTATCATATAAAATAACTTTAAATAAAAGTAAAAACCGACTTCAAAAAAAAAACTAAAAAGTGTAAAATAATAATAGCAACCGACTTCTAAGACTTTTATAATATGATAATTATTTTACGCCTTTTAGTTTTTTTTTTTGAAGTCGGTTTTTACTTTTATTTAAAGTTATTTTATTTAAGACATTTTAGTGCCACAAACTACAAATACAATAGTGTACAAATTCTCGGACCACTACTACAACTAAAACGTCGTCTATGTACGATTTGTATACATTTTTTGTTGTTTTTTTTCAAAAAGCGCTGCATCAATTTCAATATAATTAATATGGAACCAAACGGGAAGTATACCCTCTCAAACAAAACAAGAATTTTTCGAATCGGTTCATAAAAAACGGAGATCTGAGGTAACAATAAATTAAAAATTTCAAAAACCCCCAACGCAAATTACAAAACAGCTGATGACCCTGAAACGGCTAAACCGATTTTGATAAAACATGTCTAACAACAACCGCTAGAAAACCAGGTTTTAAATTTAAAAAAACTGCACCTAAATCGGTTCACCCGTTTAAGAGCTAGGGTGCCACAGACAGACACACAGACAGACACACAGACACACATAGCAGTCAAACTTATAACACCCATCTTTTTGTATCGAGGGTTAAAAATAAAAAAAATTACAACCGAATTGAGAACCTCCTCCTTCTTGAAGTCGGTTAAAAACTAGCACTTGTGGACAATCTTAGAACATAACACAGCATCTTCGTAAATACCTCTGAACATTCCTTCAAGATATACGTAATTACAAATTAATATGTAGTGGTCACAGTCAATGATACTTCAGTTATAGTAATATCCTGAGTTAGAACTGAACGGTAGTGCGGCCGCTTTCACTAGATGGAATTGCGTAGGATTGGTAATTATATACGTATACTTCGGTTGATTAAATCTCTTCACCACAATGCGGGTATTACCGTGTATGTGCATGCCAAATTAGCACTAATTCCTAATTCGATAATATGAATTTAATGATAGGTGGCATGAGGGAAACATTATTTAATTCTACACCAAGACTGGTAAGTCACTTTGCATCCGAAAACCATAAAATCTGCTAATCGTTTTGGACAACTTTTCGTACAGGAAAAATTAATATCGTGAAAAAATAAAACCGGCCAAGTGCGAGTCGGACTCGCGCACGGAGGGTTCCGTACCATCACTACATAGTATAAAACAAAGTCGCTTCCCGCTGTCTGTCCCTATGTAGGTATGCTTAGATCTTTAAAACTACGCAACGGATTTTGATGCGGTTTTTTTTAATAGATAGAGTGATTCAAGAGGAAGGTTTATATGAATAAAATGCACCCGTGCGAAGCCAGGGCGGGTCGCTAGTTACCTATAAAAACGGCAAAAAAATCATGTCTGTTGTATGGGATCCCCCTTAAAAGTTTATTTTATTCTGTTTTTTAGTACTTTTTGTTATAGCGGCAATAGAAATACATCATAAAAATTTCAACTGTCTAACTATCACGGTTCATGAGATATAGCCTGGTAACAGACGGACAGACGGACGGGCAGCGGAGTCTTAGTAATAGGGTCCCGTTTTACCATTTGGGTACGGAACCCTAAAAAACTGTTGTTCCACACATTTTGTTAAGTAACATTAATTATTTTGTACGAAACAGCAGTTTTTTATCACGAATTTAGATTCCCGTAGTAAGGGTGCCTTTCCACCAAAGATGTGCTATGCAGCTATGCTGCGAGAATGTAAAAGCTAAGCTACGAAACTATGTGACCATTTCCACTGTTGCTAAGCTATGTAGCTGTGCAATAAAGATACGCAGCTCGAGCTATGCGACGCATCGACAATAGGGATGGCATCTGCACATAGCTACACCACTCGCGACTAATCCATAACACGCATCCATAGCTCGCATCCGTAGAAAGCAGCCACAGCACGCATCCTTCCATATAAAAAACGTAGCTTTGTTGAATCAGTTTCCACCAATGCTATGCTATGTGGACCAATGAATATGATTGGTGGATATCACACGCATCCATAGCAACGTTGCATAGCACATCTCTGGTGAAAAGGGATTTAGAGTACCTGGAACCTTTCATGCTGTATATTTTGCAATACGTTTTAACGTTCATTCAATTAATCAATTCCACTTTTCGCTGTCCAATGCTGGACGTAGGCTTATCCTAAGTTACGCCACAACACGTAGTCCGTTCCGACAGTGAGCTTTACTGCATTTTTACACATTAATAGGATACTAGAGGTCACCCGCAGCTTTGCCGTGTGGATGTCGTTTTTCACGTAGATATTTGGCCGTTTTCAGGACAAAAGTAGCCTATTGGTATGTCTACACCCGTGCGCTTTCATGTTCATCTTGCGCTTTCAACTTTCAATTCCTCTTGCGTCAAGCGCATGCAATATTGATTGCCATAAGACGCATGCAGCTTATCGTCTACACCGGTGCGCCTCTGTCAGTCGTCAGTCGACTATAATCAAAAATCAAAATCAAAATCCATTTATTTCAGGTTCTCCCATATTAAATTACAATTATAGCAACACGAAATAAATACAAATCACAATATAAAAATAAATACAATGTCATCATATCAGAAATACAATGTCAAAAAATCTAATTAATGTCAATTTCAAATACAAATAATTGGAAATTAATAAAATTCAATAGTTATTAAAATAAAAGTTAAACAGTTAAAAAAAATTAAAAGCAAATTTTGAATAAAATACATTAAAATAATAGCAACATGAAGTGGTCGTTAGCATGACCTGGCTATATGCCTACTGCAACACTTCCTAATATAATGGCAGTCCAGACGTCCTGCGATCATCGTCAAGACAGCATTGGAGCTGGCCCGCACCCTGCGCACCAAGGACGCGCACCGCTTGCGCATGGTGGTGTGAAAACAGTCGGTGCGCGCTTCCGCAAACATGCCCGAGGCACTGCAGAAGCGGGGCAGCCCCAATATCGCCCTGAACGCGTTGTTGTACTGGACGCGGAGGGCACTGTAACTCGCCTGTGTATAGCTAGCCCACAGGCTGCACGTGTACAAAGATGTGCAGTATGATTTAAAAAGTGTGATCTTAACTTGATCAGAACAGCGCGCAAATCTGCGTGCCAACATATTTGCTCTTTTTGACAGCGCCCTCCGCTCCCGCTCGATGTCAGCATGATCCCTGAGGTCAGCCGTGACTAAATGCCCTAAGTACTTAAATTGTTTCACCCAGTCTAGGGGAACACCATTAAGAAAAACTGGTGGTATACTTTGCGGGCATTTTGCACTTCTCGTCTCAAACACCATACACTGACTTTTGGTCACGTTATATTTAAGGCCGTGTCCACACGCGTACTCCTCACAGATTTGCATTAACTTCCTCAAGCCACAGACCGACGCGCTCAGCAGCACCATGTCGTCAGCATAACTAAGGTTATTGACGCAAACATCATCAACATGGCAGCCGACACGGGCACTGCTGAGCGCGACGATCAGTGCGTCCATGTAGAGGTTGAATATAGTTGGCGAGGTCAATCCGCCTTGCCTCACGCCGCACTCCAACCTATACGGCTCCGACATAGCCCCCGCCCATCTTACGCTGTTGACCTGGTGCGTATACCAATATTTGAGGATTTTCACAAGATCATGTGGTAGGTTAATGTCCTCTAGTTTTTTCCACAGAACATCGTACGCGACCAGGTCGAAAGCCTTGGACAGGTCGAGGAAACACGCGTACACGGGTGTTTTACGATCTACGTAGTATCTGACGGTATGCTTAAGACACAGTATCGCACTCTCTGTAGACAGTTGGGGTCTAAATCCAAACTGATTATGATGCAGCGCTACGAACTTATTTAACTGTGTATTAAGCAGACCGTCAAATACCTTAGCTACGATTGTGGCCAATGAAATAGGCCTATAGTTACTTTTATCTGCAATGTCGCCGGTTTTATTTTTCACTATAGGCACTACGACAGTCCTCATTAAATCGGATGGCAGGTAAGAGTGGCTCACGCACAGTGAATAGAACATTGCCAGTACCCTAGATATATGAGGCCCAGCGTGCTGCAGGTGCTCGATACTGAGACCATCATGACCCGGAGATTTGCCTTTAGTCATATCTTTAATAATTTTTGACACCTCTTTGGCAGTGAAACGGACTCCCATTTTCTTATTTGGTATCTCAGCACCGAAAACCCTACACGGCGGACCCAGTGTCGACTTTACAGCAAAATGGTTTCGGAAGGCATTAGCAACGTCTCTATGGTCACTCACCCCGTCGACGCTCACCGGAAGACCAGGTTTTACGTTTACCTTATTCGTACTCTTCCAGAATCCGCGAAAGTCGCCCTTCGAATGCAATCGAGCAAGTGCGTCCATTTTTATTTGGTCTTGATGGTCTTGGCACCATTTCAACCTAGACTTAAACAGTCTCCGGCTCTCACACATTTCATTAAACATGAAACCGAACCTAGGCCTACCACATGATACCCATTCGATAAACTTGTTCCTGGCCGTCCGATGAGCCTCTCTGACGTGAGCATTCCAACCCACCACGCGCGAACCACCAACTCTCGGGCACACTCGACCCAACACAGATGCGCCGCGCAAGGCGGCCACAATGTCAGAATACATCCTATCAAGAGTACGCGTGTGGGCAGGGTTATTACAATAGAAGTCAGCACAGTTTGTACACTCTGCAGGAAAATCAACTCTCCCCAGTCGTTTATGACACTCGCTGGTATAGTTAACAATTTGTTCCTGTTTTCTTACACCCCATACTACATCATTGTTGTTATAGTTTGACTTTTGAGGCAACTTTGGTGTTAAAAGATCTAAGTTACATTCAACGACAAGGGGGAAATGGTCCGACCACAGAGTGTCATGTTTCACATAAATATTTACAACCGTTTGTTTTGCCGCTTGACTCACTATGCAGTGATCTAACCAGCTACAAGACCCGTGCACATCACTTATAAAAGTATATGTACCCGAGTCTGCACCCAGAAAGTCAACATCGATACATGACCAGTACTGTTCATTGCAAAAACTTACAAGCTCTTTAAAAAACAATTGATAAATATCGGCATTGTAATCACCCAACATAAAAACAGATTCAATCCCGTATTCATCTACAATAGCACTCACCGTACTTAAACAGTCTGTAAAGTCAGGCAAGTTTTCCACAGAATTCGTAGGCATGTATATACTCATCACTATCACTGGACGATTACTCATTATTTTAATAGCACATATGCGAGGATTATCACACTCCACAACTGAAACTTGTGGAAACACACTGTTTCTCCATAAAAGTGCGACCCCACCATAAGGTCTACCGCGTAGTATGCCGGCAGACGTGTCCACTGCTGAGGTTCCAGTGTGGCCAAAGCCACAATCGATCGTGCTTAGGAATGGTATTTCCTCCGGAAGTAACCATGTTTCCTGCAGCGCTACTAAATCACAGGAGCGACATAGTTCCCTAGCACTGTCTACGGAACGTTTTACGCTCTTACAGTTGAAGCTGGCGAAACGATAAGGGCGTTTATCCATTGTTACTGATATTCAAGCCGTTATCAGATACAAATCTGTTCGAGTTTCGACGTTTAAAATTCACGAAACGTCGAAATATGATACCTTGTGGCCACAAATTTTCGTCTAGGTACAATGGTAATTTGGACTCAGATACAAAAAATTTGAAGGCAATATGGTTCCGTTCTTGCTTCATGATTACTTTCTCAAGATACACTGTTTCCTCTGTCTTGCTGCGAATGTAAGTAATTATGTCATTCTCAGTTGTCGCGCTGTGAATATTCGAAATAAATATGGGAACTTTCCTATCAGCCGCTCTAAATTGACACTCCTTATCTCGCGCTTTTCCTGTCTTGCCCACGTAACGGTATTTCGGTTGCTTCTTACGATATGATACCCTTTGCCACCCTTCATTGTTTTTATTTACTTGGCACGTTTCTTTCTCGCACAGCGAAGCTCGCTGTCCGATGACATAATTATTGTCGCTAGCCTCCGCGTCATTAGTAATCAGCTGACGCGCTCCCTTCGCTGTCTGACTCGCGCGCACTGTCGGCGCCGTCGTTGTACCCGCTGCACTCATCATATCGGTTTTACATGTACTCGCCGCGTGATCGTGACTCACCGCGGCACCTGAGCCACATGAGTAGATAAACGGAACAGAGACAAAGCTTCTTAAGAACGTGCAAAACTGTTACTTATTTTGGTAGGGATGTCACAATAGTTCAAAACAAATTAAACTAAAAGCTTTTACTCTACTAAAGATTTCTTAAAAAATAGTTCTTGCCGCTACTGCGCTTATTAAGAGACATTGTATCATGCTGTTAGATAAATTATGTAATATAACGTTTAATTCTATTTTTTTTGAAATTCTAAATTCATTTGACATGTATACATGTGTAAGTGTAACTTAATTTAATATTTGCATGCCTATATTACTGGTGAAATATGTCTTGGTCTATTTTTTATGTAACAACTTGTGTACCATATTTCAAGCAAATAAATAAATAAATAATAAATAACTAAACATTTGTTAAATAGTTTTATTATTCAGTATGATAGTGTGACGACATCTATCACGCCACATGCGAACTATCCTGCATCGCGATATCAACATTCGAAAGGCAGATAGTATAAACAGGGCGGAATCGTTAAATGTCAATAGACGATTTTTTCGTCTATATATGAGATATTTAAAAAGTTAAGGCTATTATCAAAACTAGGCTACATGGAGAGTAAAATAATATAAATAACTTCAGGAAAAAGAAAAGCCAGATATCGAAAATTTTGTCTTTCACTCCCTCCATATATTTAGTATGAGAATTTCTTTCAACTGATCATACCAGTCATACCTACTTATTAATATTCTCTCTGTTCCTTATTGTTAATATGGCGGCGGATTTAGCCTTACTCGACTTCGGTCTATCTTAGTCATATTTGTAATAAAGCTTCATATCACCAGATTCCTGAGCATTAACTATACCAGGATTTCGAACAGAAAACGGACAGATTTTGTAGTTCCAGACTGCCTAGGTAATGCGATAGCCTATTATTTTCATGTTTAATAAACAATAATAGTATTGCATTTATTTAACTAATACAAATACGAATAGTTCAACGACAATTTTCCTTAAATGGCGCTAAATACCGTCATGAGAAACTTGTGCCTGTATATCAGAACTCCTCTGCCTACGCTTTGACGGAATAGGCATTAGGTTTTCTTTTTATTAAGTAAATAAAAAATCCATAAGAACAACATTTTCTTTGAAGTTGGAGCTCACAGCTTTACTCCGTACTTTTTTTTAGTAGGTAACTTTGTTTTTTTCGTTTTCAGCCATTTCAATTGATTAAAAGTTTAAATAAAAAATGTTACCGATTTTGTCAATAGGTACCTAAGAAATATCCATTTTTTATTGAGTTTTTATTAATTCTGTCATTCAGTAAACAATTATGCACGAAAATAAAATGCAAAAAAATTAGAAGCTTCTTGCCTCTCATGAACAATAATGTCATACTAAATGTACGGAAGTAGGTAATATCAAAATTCTCGATATATGGCAGTTATTTTTCCAAAAATATTCATGTTATTTTAGTTACTAGGCGGCCTAGTTTTGATATTAGCCATAAGTTCTGAAATATTTCCTAAACAGACGGAATAATCGCCCGTTGACACTTAACGTTTCCACCCTTTATACAACCGCCCAACATTGATCGTTGGGCCCGCCAGGCACAAGACTCCGCCTGGTTGGAGGATTCTCCCTTTGGAGGAACACCACACCTCGTTCCTCCACATTGGTGACCCCGACGTGATCTCACTGACAGTGTTTCCATACAGGTGGCGTCATTCGCATCCTTCGCAACCTTGGTAGCAACATCATCTCTCCCTCAGCTCAGCATCCATCCTCGTTCCTCCACAATAGAATACTTTACAAACTTACTCTAATTATTTTCTTTGAATACTTTACAAACTTACTCTAATTATTTTCTTTTTATAATTTTTGTTTTATTAATAATTTATTGTTTCTTTTAATGGTGTGGTAAGTTCTGACTCTAACACATAGTTTTTTTAAGTACACAATCTAACGGGAAACGCTCACAGCCATATCTTTACAATCTTTAATACGTTTATAACAATAAAAAGGCAAATATACACCGTGTGGTAGGCCGTGGCCCCAAGTCTACGGTGCGGCGCCGTCCGCCGTGAAACGGCGCGGCGACGCGCCTCAGCACGGCGCCACGCACGGTGCCGTGTACGGCGTCGTATACGGCGCCGTGTACGGTGCACCGCACGTTAATTCCGTGGCTGGCGTAAATATGACATGTCTAAAATTGCAATTTTTCAGGGCGACCATTTTAAAGTTTTGACCTCTTCTGGTAATTCGGTAAATTAGTTTAACGTATGTATTTTAGTTGTTTTAAAATATACAGGATGTTAACGAATTCGTGTAATTCCTTAAAACCATATGATCTGCTACTGGTGTAGATTGTCCCGGCATGGAAATTAGGCAGATTTAAAAAAAAATCACAGCCGCCTTCCTGGATTTTGACTTCGACCTCCGTTTCGTCATCAGCACCCCCGAAAACCGTGGACACGACACCTATGACGCATATCTTGTAAAATTTCACAGCCGCCATCTTGGATTTTGATTTCGACCTCCGTTTCGTCATCAGCACCCCCGAAAACCATGGACACGACACCTATGACGCATATTTTGCAAAATTTCACAGCCGCCATCTTGGATTTTGATTTCGACCTCATTTTCGTCATCAGCACCCCCGAAAACCACGGAAACAACACCAATGATGCATATCTTGTAAAATTTCACAGCCGCCATCTTGGATTTTGATTTCGACCTCATTTTCGTCATCATCGCCCCCGAAAACCATGGACACGACACCAATGATGCATATTTTGTAAAATTTCACAGCCGCCATCTTGGATTTTGACGTTGACGTCATTTACATTTGTATTTTACTGAATCCTGTGGTTTAGATTCGATCATTTAGCCATAGGTACCTACATACCATACTTACCATAGGTACATAATTACATATATACCATAGGTACCGCATGAAAAACGCGGCGCCGTGTCGCCGCACACGGCGCCGTACACGGCACCATAGACATGGAGCCACGGCCTTACCCTCTTCTTATTAAAAAAAGGATCAGACAATCAGACAATAAAATAAAGGTACTTACTTGAAAAAGTAATAATCAAATATTTACTTACCTATTGTACTCCTTGGGATAGTTAATGTTTGATATATTTTTATTTTTTCCAGTATTATTCATACACACAGTACAATAAACAACCATTACCAATAATGAAATACCACGTTTTTACATTAAAATATTCAAACTTGCAACAAACAACGTGTGTCGCACTAACCCTGAGATTGTCAACTGGCTGTGCCAGCGTAAACCGGTTTTTTTCAGTCTCGCCGCGTACGCGACAAGCGGCCAGTGGTCACGCACACATACCCCGCGTGCTTGTAGTAGTGCGACCGATTCGCGCGGTTGTATGAAGCTTTGTCTCTGTTCCGTTTATCTACTCATGTGCCTGAGCTACTCGATGTCGATAGACGTTGCTCCGTACATAATCCATATTCATTTTGTATCTGTTCTACCCGCACAATTTTTCTGTATTGGGGTGATTTATTACTTAATTCATTTTCACTGTTGTTGTAAACCTCATCCCGTGACGAATTGTGCGTATGTGTGATTCCCATGGGGCCACTATCTAGTAACCAAGCACCTCTTTTCATGTTCACTTTAAACGCTGATGCAGGCGCTAAAGAATCGTTTTTAATTTGCAAACATTCAGTTCTCAGTTCTTTCAAATGATCTAATGTAGCATATGTTGACTTTACCTCATCAATTGTAGCTTGCATTCGTAAAAGGTCCTTCAGAAGTTTTGTACAGTCCAAGTGATCAAAAGTAATGGGTAATAATAGACGGATTAGCTAGCGCTAGAGGCGCTGACGTCGAACTAGTATTAAGGCATGCGCTATTGGATACGCTATGGCGCTTCACGCATGCTTCAGACGAAGACGCAAGATGAACATGAAAGCGCACTGGTGTAGACATAGCTGTAGTCCTTGTTCGGATTCCAGACCATCTCTGTACGAAGTTTCATCAAAATCGGTTCAGCGGTTTAGGTGTGGAAGCGTAACAGACAAACAGAGTTACTTTCGCTTTATAATATTAGAAAGGATTTACCCTGTCTAGGTTTCACTTTCGAAATCACTTGCCCTAAGTTAGAGTTTCCGTTTACTTTATCCAACTATCGTCCTGCGTAAGATATTTCTCGGTATTTTTCGACAAATACTAAGACTTGGCTAATACTGGTTGACTTGTAATTCTAGATATTCCTTTGAAGCGGATAGTGTGTCCTCTATGCAACAAGTTTTAACTATAAAATTTTAAACGCAGTTCAGACTAGACTATAATATGTATATAGCAAATATTGTATAGCACAACGATACCGCTCAGCATACTTTTTATATGGACACGTTGACACAACGCTGTGCTGCTATAAAGTATTGGCTTGCTGTATGCGATAAACTTGAGCGATTAAAAGCTCTATAGTACGATTCTCAGGTCCCCGCCCCGCCTCACTTCTACTTGATATACATAGTAGACCGGCTTGCGATATAGCGTATAGTGTGAACGTCATGCTATACACACAGACATTTAATTGGATGTTTTAATAGGACAAACGTTGTTCAGACCAAGGTCTACATCATTCTAAAGAAAGAAAGATTTTTTTTTTTAAAATACTAAGCGTTCTTAAAAAGTCTTATGTTGCTCAAACGTGTTCAAACATTAACCGTAACATTGAAGGACTCATCGCGGCAATCGCGGTAAAGTTCCCGGCAATTAACTTAAACCAAAATGGCGCTGCTTGCGCAGGTCCCCCCTCTGACTTATGTTTTTTTTTGTGTGTTTTTAGAGACCAATGACGTTTTTTTATTTGATGCTGTAGAATGGTCCTAGACCATGGTCTGAACAACGTTTGTTCTAGCAAAATAACCAATTAAATGTCAGCGTGTATAGTTATAGCTTATGACGCAATATTATGCTTTAATACATAGCGTAATAGTATAGTGTAGTCTGAACTGTGCTTCACTCGCACATTCGGTATATTCTGAGATTCATGAATGATGACACTTATTTCGAGCGTGTGAACTGAGGGATCAAGTTTTTTGACAATAACTTTTTTTAATCGCGTTATCAAGTTTTTGGAGTATCCCATCAGGTTTTTACAATTTTTCACTAATTCTGCCTTTTTGTTTTGCAAGGATTTAAGATTTGATCTCTCAGTTCAGATGCACATCAAATTAGTACCCTAGCCAAAAGTTTTTATAAACTGTTCAATTCGAAAAACTTACAACTACTCGTATTCATGCGGGTGGACCCGCGTGGTTAACGAGCATTAAATAAATAAGCTCTTAATCACAAACATATGTATAATGTATATGTACAGTCAGCATCAAAAGTAGCTGAACATTTGAGTTTTTAAACTTTGCATTAATTAGATAACTAATTGATAGGAAGCAAAAAATTTAAGGCATACTTAGAGCTATATCTAGCAGCTCTAGGTATCTATTAAACTTTTTGTTTTAAAACAATTCGTTTTCTAATTAATGCCAAGTTTAAAAACTCTACTGTTCAGCTACTTTTGATGCTGACCGTACCTTACCTTAAAACATTTATTTATTTATTTATTTCACATGTTTCCCTTGCCATTACAGATAGTAAATCTAATGCGACAAGGTAACTTAAAAACTTAAAATATACTTAACTTATACCTTACATGCTAAACAGTACGTGGCCCTTGTGAACTCACCCAGTGTACAGGTGAATATGTCTATGGCATCCGCCACCGTGTTGAGAGTGCGCAGCGCACGAGTCAGCCAGCGTCAACATATTCCCCCTTATTACAAAAGATGGTTTAAAACAAGGCTAAGGTAAACCCAGGTTTAAAATATACCCATCACTTTCTTATGTCATTATAACAAAAAGCGACGGGGCTATTTTAAAACCCAAGTTTTTCTCAGAGCATCTTTTGTAATAAGGGGGATTATGTTTTAATTAAGACGAGACTGATGAGAACATTTCATCTGTTTTAATTGGTTTTAATTCATCTGTGATAACTTAACGTACACACGGCTACACTTCAAGCTATGCAAACCAGTATAAGCTGACCGTTACTTGTGCGAAAAGATGATACAAAGCGACGCCAAGATAAACTGGTTTTGTATAGCTTGATGTGTAGCCGTGTGTACGTAAGGTTCGTTCACGCTTCACTCCCTTAAAGGGCTAGGCAGGCTAGGAAAGCAGCACATACTTAACTCTTAACTATCGGTTAATAATTACGTAAGTTTCCGTTCCAGCTATAATAGTTTCGAAGCATCCAAAGAATCGAGTCGGACAGCAAAACAGGCATGAAGTCTGCTAGTCCTGTGATAGGCAGTATATTATGCAAATGCGAATTTTATTTGGATTTCCTTAGCGCCTTTAATTAATTACAGAAAAGAAATTACCCCATGTTTGTCATTTCTAGTTGTAATTTCGGTATTACAACCGCGAACCGAGAACAGCGGTGAGTGAACTTAAAAGTCACCGAGCATTCGCGTGTTATGTAACTTCGAAATCGAGCGTGACATCAATAAATAGGTACGATGAGCAAAGCATTAAATTGCGCACCCCTCGTAATACGAGGTCCTGCTAACGTATGGTATAACGAAGGTATATTGCCTGATTCTTTGCAAAAATCCGATCCGCCTGTGTTAAACCAATGTTGACAAAATTCGTGACGCCAATATTGTCGTTTTTGCTTTGTTTGGGTAAATAGCAATATCAAATTTATATTGCAGTTTCGCCTGACCGTAACACGACCATTTCGTCCGACATTTTAAAACAGAATGAGGAAATAAGTATCTGCAGTTTGTATCAAGCGCATGATTCTTTACGTTGATATGTTCCAAAAGTAAAGATACAAGTCCGAGACGGGCTACAAACTGCAGATTGCAACCGCAGACCGCAAGTCACATTGGTTTGTATGAACCAGTAGTGTCGCTTGTCTGCTGCTGTCATCTGCGGTCGCCGTTGGAATACTACCTTTAAGGTGTGTACCTTAAAGGTGTTATTCGGACGGCGAGTTGCGGTCTGCGGATGCAGTCTGCAGTTTGCAGCCCGTCTCGGACTTGTACCTTAAATGCTCCTGGGTCATACGTTGAGCTAGCGCACTATTGTAATATAATAATGCTTAACTTCAAATTCTTTATTCTCTCATTACTCCCTTTATTTTAAGCTTGTTAACGGAACTTTTTAATGAGATCAAATTTAAATAAAAGAAAAAACATGCCATTCTCAAAAACAATAACTAGCCCCCCATCTTTGGGAGTCCGCCATATTGTATTTAGAATGACGTCACATAGCTAAACATGCATTGTCATCCAAACTAAACGTGTACGCAAAATTTCAGGTCAATCGTTTTGGGATGACTATTTTAAAATGCAGTTGCAAGATTTCAACTTAACAAACTAACATATAAACATTGCAAATTAAGTAAAAGCTTGTAAAAATGTTTTTTTTATTACTTACGGAAACATAATTAACAATTAGGTACTTCCAAATATAAAATTGAAGCAATTCCTATGTATGAAGTCAAATATTAAAAAAATACTTTAAAAACAAAAGAGAAACCGACTTCAAAAAAACTAAAAATATATAAACTAATAATATAGTATTTTATACTTAAATTTTATAAAAAAATAACAGTTTCAGAAGTCGGTGCTAATTCACGCTGAACCAAATTGAAGGCACCGACTTCTGAAACTGTTAATTTTTAATCTTTGGTTTTTCTGAAGTCGGTTTTTCTTTTATTTTTAAAGTAATATTATTTTTCTATTTTAAGTGGCATATACAATAGATATAAACATGCAATTACAGCAATCGCGGGTAATTTGCCGATATCCATTGAAAAGTTGCATGGTCAATCTCCGAGAGTCTTCATCAGATCTTCACCAAATTTTAATGGGACCACTTGGAGAGAATATACTCTTTCAAACAAAAAAAAATGCTCAAATCGCTTCAAGTGTGCCTATAAAATTTGAAGAGTTCCCTCGATTTCTCCAGGATCCCATCATCAGATCCTGACCTGATGACCATGGGACTACCAGGGACGTATACTCTTTCAAACAAAAGAAGAATTTTCCAAATCGATCCAGGCGTCTTTGTGTAATCGGGGAACATACTTAAAAAAACTATTCCGACGAATTGAAAACCTCCTCCTTTTTAAGAACTCGATTAACCGCCATTTTCAATATCCTATCTATCGGCGGTTTGCCTTACTACAGATAGAAATTTGACATTACTTTTATGGAGCTTATGTCAAATTTCTCTCTCTAGTAGGCGAAACCGCCGATAGATGGGTTATCGAAAACGGCCGTTAAAAGTTAAAACTTACAGAAGATATTATTTACACCAAGAATACCTACTTGTCTCAATAGAGCGTTCATGTTTTTCTTACTTAAATCCGCGCTAGAGGTTGACTGATTCTCATTTCCTAGAAATTACGTACCCTTTGAAGCCTATCTTGCAAATTATAAGAAAGCGAGCGTCGCGGCGTCGGTGCAACGATCGATTTTAAATCAATTAAGTTCATGTACCCGTGCACGGATATCATTGCGCACGTGTGTGTGTAATACTACAGGTATACACGAACACGTGGATCCTTATAATTACTATCCGTGTTAGACAAATCATTTGGTAGTTCCAACTGCGGTAAGCTTATTAGCGCAACGACCAAGCGGCTTTCAAAACACCTATTTTCCCTTCTTGAAATATGACCTGAACCTGTACAATTAGTTGTTCTTCTGTTGAAATTAACTTCTTATTTTATAGAAAAAAAAGCATGATAAATAATTTATTAATATTCATCCAAGTCGGATACGCAAACGAACTGAATTACATTTTTTTTTTAAATTCCCACTTCAATAAAAAAACATTATAAAATTTACCGTTTCAGAAGTCGGTGCTATATAATCCACGCTTAACCAAATTGAAGGTACCGACTTCTGAAACTGTTAATTTATAACGTGATAATTATTACACACTTTTCATTTTGTTGTTAAATCAGGTCAGAAAAATAATCGTTAAAATCGGTTCACAATTGGCTACGATTTCGATGATATACAAAAAAAACACTTTGCCTTAAAAACCTTCTTTTTTTGGAAATCAGTTACAGAGACGTAAATACTCTTTTCTATTTTTTCAAAGTAATACTTTGATACACGTGCTATCCATAGTGTCAGTTAGTATACCGGTACTTGTCTTTAAATAACGTGAACATAATTTCACAGTTATGCTGATGTAACTAGGAATTGTGTTTACGTATGCTTCAAAACTTCAAAACTCATTGATTCAAAATAGACTAGAATTACTTAGTTCTACAAACTCCCCAGCAACACATATCTGTCTGTCAAGTTAACAATGTAAAACCGGAGGGAATATTAGACTAGCTTTCTAGAACCCAATCATATAGTGAAAAATGTATCATGAGGTCTACTGAAAAGCTTACAATCCGCAGGGCAGCTTGTGGCGAGCTGTTGGTGAGTGGTGACTGGCGACACTGCGTACCTTATTACCTCAGAGAGTCGGTCAGGGCCTCGTCTCCAGCAGTTTGCCTTTATTGGCTGGCTGAAGTGTAACCCCAAGAGTGCCCGCAGGACTCTCAACTTTGGCTTGCCTTTATCGGATGGCCAGAGGGGGGCCGCCAGAGCTATATGCTCGGGGGTGGAAGTGTCTAATGGCGTAATAGCGGGGAAACCCACTCCGGATCTTTTAGACCCGCGACGGTGAAATCGGGGCCACACACTCTACACCTCTAGCCGCTCACACGTTGTTGCCCCCTTCGCCTATGTTCTGGCGACTTTTCAGGGGGGGCAGCTTTTCAATTTTAAACTTGAAAGGCAGACGCCGTTTTCTTCCGGCAATAGAATTTAACTAGTCCACTAAACACCCCTTCCCATGGACCAGATATTTTTTACCAGATTTTACAATAGTCTTGCACCCACCTGAGAAGGTCCATGACTCTACTCCAATAGTGCAGCCGTGGATAGTCTCCGGTTGGTGCCCCATCCCATTTTAGATTAAAGTTCTCAAAGGGGCCTCTGCGCGTCGGACCTGTGTCCCCCGTATGCCTTCCAAAGGCCTGGACATCTTCCGCACGGAAGGTGAGACGTAAATACAAAAAGATTACAATAATGAAATTAAGCAAAATGCGGATGATAAACAAAGTATATGTATAGGACAATTCTGGATGAATTGAAAACAAAATTATATAAATAGTAAAGATATTCAACACAATATAGGTACACATAACTGTATACACTCAATATATTTCTTTCAATACAATAATTTATGATAATGTGAGAATAATGTAGGTCATTGTTAGAAGTACAGGACTAATAATGAGAAAGTGCCTCACAGTTTCCATAGTATGTATGCTATGATGTATATACGGTAGGTATATTGTTACCTAACTTCAGAGTAAAGCTAACGGTATAATTATTAACTTGGTCCAGGCTAATATCGATTGTTGCAGTGTTCACATAAATATGTTAAACAGATATGTAGAACGGGTTCTGCGATAAACTTGTGTTTACAGAATCTCCTTTTTAAACAAATGCCAAAAAATACTAAAGTAAAAAAACCTGTACTTTATTGATTAAGCAAAGCGATTCGGACTTGACGCTTCTGTCCCTCAGATTGATTTATTAGGTCGAGAAAAAAATCTGTTACACCCCGGGACGGGAGTTGCTCGATAAATGGTGACAAATCTAGCTATTACTGTCATTGGCGACCTTCGCTTGTACGATGGCAGATTCACACCATATTTAGGTAAAAGGAAAATGATTAAACAGATTTTTTACCAAATGGTAAACCTCTAATACTACATTGGCCTTCTATGACCGTTCTAGTGAAAGGTCATGAACATAATATTGGAATTAAGGCAAGGCCTCAACGATTGATCCGGTTCTTGATAGTTCAAATTGAGAACAAAATAAATAAACCTACGCATGCATTATACTTTTGACGGTATTTTCGAGTAAGTGCCTCTTTGAATTTACTGTCAATTAATAATAAAATACTAAGTATCAATAAAACCGTAGCTGAGGAGATTTCGTCTTCGTATCCAGTTTTGATGTTTACTTTAGACACATGGGTGTCTAACATAGATATTAAGGATGCTATTCAATGTAACCTAGTTAGTGTCACAGCTCCAAAATCACATTATGACATTAATTCCTTAAAGTATAATGCGCTTAATGAATTACGGGAAAGATACAGTGGCTGGCATGTTATATACACAGATGGATCCAAAACATCAGACGGAGTGGGAGCAGCTTTTTGTGATTTGGCAAATAAAAGTCATAGATAGCATGAATAATCATATTTCAATCATGGCGGCTGAACTATTTGCCATTTCCGAGGCCTTGAAATATGTGCCAGAACTAAATGTGATGAATGTTGTGATATGTACTGATAGTAAGAGCGCTTTACAGCATATTTCTAAATGTTTTCATAATGGATCAAAGGGTTTAGCTACAACATACACAATTTTGAAACAAATTCAGCATTTTAACCAAATGGGCAAAAAAGTGGTTATCCAGTGGGTACCGTCTCATGTTGGACTTGCGGGTAATGAGGAGGCTGACAGATTAGCTAAAGATGTGATTCTGTTAGGCACACAAATACGGCATATATACCAAGCTATTCAGAAATTTTAAGTAAATTTAGAAAAATAAACAATTTATCTTGGAAGGAGCATTTCAATGAAAGGTCGAACACTAAAGGAATTTGGTACAAATGTATACAAAGTGAGCCTCCTCATATACCTTGGTTTTCCGGGTCGAAACTGAATCGAAGACAAATTGTTGCTGCGCATCGTTTACGGTCAGGACATATTCCACTTAACAACTTTGCTTACCTCATGCGAAAATCGGACTCACCTAACTGTGAGGTGTGTGGTAGAATAGAGGATGCACAGCATGTGTTGGTGGAATGTGTCCGATATACAAATAAACGAAAGGAACTTCTCGATTCAGAGAAATTGTCGTCAATGGATATTGGAATATTTCATAGCCTTTTAGCAAAGCCTACGTCTGAAGCTGCGCCTTTTTATTAGATAAAATTTTTTTGTGTTAAATGATAAGTTTAAGTTTTTAAGTTGGTGATATTTTTGTAAAAGTACGATGGGATTGATATCGTCACATAATGTGCACAAAAATCCCTCAAAAATAAAGGAGAATTTAAAAAAAACCGTAATGCTAATTTCTGATGTGTTATTTTATACGTCGTTACAATGTTATGTAGTAAAGAAAGATGAGAAATGTCTACTAATACTGTAATGCATTTTTTTTTGTGTTTTTTGACCATCCAGTTTATAAGCTTTCACAACTCCTTTACTCGACCGATGTTAATCAATCTTTGTTTGTCTTACTTATGCGTAGCGCAAAAAAATAGCAAAATTGCGTGCTGTAGTTACACGACACGAGTACCACGTGTGTAGCTAACCTTAGGCTCTGATTGATTCACATGAATTATAAGATTTTAATAACATGATAACGTGTTGTTTATACGTTAGATTATTTAAACGTGTTATAATTACATATCATTATGAAATTAGGAATTATCGAGCTAGCACACACTGCGGTGTGGCGATTAACGGTGCGTTTATTAACAGCAACGAAAAATAAAAATACGAGTAGATACGCAGCGAATTATTCGCAGTGCGCGCGCTTCCATGTGATTTCATAGTACGCAGATTTTGCGAAGAAAATCGCACGAATTTTATTCGCAGTTCGCGCTTATCCTTCTAATATCATAAATGCGAAAGTAGCTCTGCCTGTTTGTTACCTCATTACGACGAAACTACAAAACTGATTTTGATGAAACTTGGTACAGAGAAGTCCTAGAATTCGGAGAAGGATTTATGCTAATTTTATCCCGAAACACATGGAATACTCGATAAACGACATCCACTCAGGCGAAGCCGCCGTCAACCTCTACGATTATATAATAATACTAGCTTTTGCCTGCGGCTTCACTCGCGTTCATTTAGAATTTGACAATCAACTCTTAACACACTACTAAAGTTTCTATAATAATACCACAGTGTACCTACTTACTACATACAGTGGGTCAACGCCCATACATTTGACAGGTCCTATGAAATGTTAAAATTATGTAGTGGCGGAGGTTATGTCCCAAGTATGCAGTATGGCTACTCGGGACATAACCTCCGCTCCTTCACCCCGCAACCCCCCGCACGATTGCTCTGCGACAATGTTCTACGTTGACCGACTGTAAGGAGTAAGATATGGGTAGACTGTGATAATATAGGTATAATTCAATCATGATTCGAAAGTCACGTGGCGCTATTTATTTATTATAAGTTATTGTTTGTTTTCCTTGGGAACAGTACTTTTTTCGGGATGAAATGTACCTTAATGTCCGTTTCTGTACACCTGACAGTGACAATGTATATGAAAAATTTCAGGATGATCGGTTCAGTGGTTTAGGCGTGAAAAGGTAACAAACAAACAAACTTACTTTCGCATTTATAATATTAGTGAGGATGTGGGTATCTCTGTTGCACAATGTGGATCAGCTTAGCCTTTTCCGAAAGTATGTCGGGATTGGCTGGAAAACCTTACCAGATTGAAAGATACCTTTTAATATGTTTAACCCATTGCATTCTAAAGTTGGCCTTCTAGTCAAACATATTCAGGATTCCGATTACTTGTAACGACTCTCATAGATTTAGAAAAAACCCATAGCCGTGTACGCACGAGCGAACACGAAAATCGCGAACACGAATATCGAACACATTGTTTGCACGTGAGCACCACTACCGAACAGTGTGTTCAGCGAACACCTTCATAGTGATTCGTGTTCGATGTTCGTGTTCGTTCGTGCGTACACGGCTTATACTTTGCAATATTGCACTCTGATCGATTTATTTGGATATTACGATAAACAATATTAAAATAATATACAGGGCAAAATTGTAAACGGTCGACAAACCGAAATGATGGGAGACTGTACTCATCACTATGAACCAATTTTACTATGAAAACAAACATGAAATCGCGAAAAAAAAATCTGCTGTTCCCTACATTTTGACTAGTTATGCGAACATAAATGTAGGGAACAGCTGTTTTTTTGCGATTTCAGGTTTGGTCCCATAATAAAAGTTGTTCATAGTGATGAGTACAATCTTCCATTTCGGTTTGTCGACTGTTTACAATTTCACCCAATATAATATAATATCAGCTTGTAACTCCCCCACTGCAGGGCAAAGGTCTCTTCTCATACGCAAAAGGCACGAGCATTGATCGCCACGCTTGCTCAATGGTGGCGATTTCAGACAATTATGTCCAGGTTACCTCACGATGTTTTCCTTCACCATACGTCAGTGATGTCTTTTATAACTAAAGGTGAGTATACACTAGAGCATTTTCTCGAGCATTTCCATGTAATGTAACGTTCTTACGAATGGTACAATACAAGTAAAAGCTCAATTTAAAAAAGCATTTCCATGTAATGTAACGTTCCTGCGAATGCTCGACACGGTGTTTGAAGTAATGCTCACGGCGAGTGAGCATTTACCTGTAACCTTCCTTTCTATTTTGCATTTACTCTTCGCTGAAATGTCGGATCTGCAGGTCGCGTGTGCTTCGTTCGCGCTCGTGTCTTTGTCCAACGAAATGTTATACAAATTCGCTCGGTTGTTTGCAAAAATAAGTGCAACAAAGCGTCGAGTGTCGTGCTTATTGTTCGGTTCGTGAAAGCGTGACACATTAGAGCAGCTGGATGTTTTGTTACAAGTAAATGCTCTAGTCTATACTCACCTTAAGAAAGTAAAGTACATATGACACTGAAAAAGTCACATTGGTACTTGACTAGACTAGGATTACAAGCTTATTATTATTATTATTATTAGCCTGTACTGTCCCACTGCTGGGCAAAGGCCTCCCTCCTTTCCTTCCACTTGTCGCGATTCTTTGCAGCTTCATGCTAAACCTCAAGAAAGGCATCCAACTCGCACTCCCACTCCAACATTACAAGCTTAGTTCTTTTTAAACGTCAGTGTTATAAGACAGTCCCCAAAATTGCCCGCCCTTCACCGCTTCCTATTGTTTATGCTGTGAAGATGAAACGGCGCAACAAACTCCCCAGCAACACAGATCTGTCTGTCAATAACAAATCTGTCTGTGTGTGAATAAATTAACTGACAAAAAAAAAGTTATATTAATTACCTAGAAGAATACGGTATGTAAAGTATTTTTTTGGTATTTTTTAAATATTTTTCTTAAAGAACAAAAATATTCAAACTAGTTTGAATATTATTGTTTACTGCGCGGTAGTTATTTTTTAATTATTTTTTGCACTTTTGCTAGTGGTCCTACTCTGTGACGTCACTGAATAGTTTTAATGTTGATTTCCTTTACAACATTCAGTTATAGAGTAAGTTTTTAGCTTTGAGGTTAAAAAGTTGATACATTGATTAAAATTGGTATCCAGAAACTTGTTTTTATTTTGAATACTCTGAACCGAATGTATTTAGCCCATTCCGCTAAATCTAAGAGGTCAAACAGATGTTAAGCGTATTCGTGTATTTACGTAGAAATAAGCACCATCTTATAATTTGAAGAGCTGGAAATAGCAAAATAAGTTTTATAAAACTAAACTTTCGAAATGGTTTCTTGGATAAATTCACTGGATAATTGGAATCAGCATAGGTTAACTTTAATTTACATACCAAATTCTGGATGAGTTGAAAACAAAATTATAAGGATCTAATTACAGTTATTCAACATAATATACAGGGTTACTGGTAATTCGACGTATTCCTTGCACCACGTTATAGGGCGGCTACTATGCAACAAATTTAAACCCACAAATGTTCTACGAAAGACTATGGATTTCGAGATATTGCAATTTTTCTATTATTTTGAATAATACCCAGAATTCCTCCTTAAACACTTTTTATCTCCAAAATATCAAATTGATCGGCTTTGATTATGATATTAGCTTGTAGCTGATACTTTTACAAAGCTTTCTGCGTATTTAACTGTTCTTAATGACCATCCAATTGAAAGTAATCATTAAAAGTTAGATAAGTGTATTAGAACATCGTCGAAGTACACAAGTTAAAACGTGGTGCAAGGAATACGTCGAATTACCAGTAAACCTGTATACAGAGTGTAAAAGAATTCGTGTAATTCCTTCAAACCGCGTGATCTACTGGTGACACTGATTGACACGTCATAGGTTTTTTTACAGAATCAACAAAAAAAAGTTTTCAAAAAATTAATTATGGTATTCTTTATCTGAGTAATTTTAGCGTCCCAAGTTAACTGACTGCGACGAGCGATATCGCGCTAGCCGTGCACGTCAGCTGTCTCGCCGTGCTTTCATTTATTTATGCATGGCATCGAAATTTTCTATCAGATGAAAATTTAATTTGGGAAAATAAAGTTTATTATTTAGGGTTAATCTATACCATTAATAGAACATGTGGTTTGAAGGAATTACACGAATTCATTTACACCCTGTTTAATATCGAGTGTAAAAATACCCTTAACGATAGCGAAAACCACAAATTCTACCCATCATTGGGATCATTTTTTTCTACTAGACCACACCTGGGACATCATTGGTTTTGGAGATATTGAAGGTCAAAGTATACTTTTTTTTTTAGTTTTTTACAAAAACTAATTCCAAGTCATAATACTAAACTTACTTCCAAATTAACATTATCAAAAATTACAATTTTTCCTAACAAATTTCGCATTTGAAGTTACAAAAACGCAATGAATATCAAACGCACACGACCGCCTTGGCTCAGCTGTGTGGCCGCTGCACGCACACAAACGCGCGGCATCGCCACAACCACACATTGCGCGCTACAAAAAAAGCGTTTTTTCTTATGCCAAAAAATAAAAGTAATTTCCCAGCAATTATTTTTGGTCAATGTAATTTAATTTGATGTACAGAGTGCGTAGATTTCGGCTATGTGATGGGTCTTTGTACACCCTGTGTAATATGCTTAACAAGCGGGTCCGTACGGTTGTGCATATTACTTTGTGTGCCGCTCACACAATATAATGTGCTCCGTAAAATGGTGATAAACCTTTAAATTTTCCCACATCACTTTTCTACGATCACCCAACCACAGAACTTTAGAAACGACCCTGTGTAAGTGTCTTAGAAATTGAAAAGCAAACTCCTATAACGTATTCCCAAATCAGTGTTTAAAGTCTGAAAACCGACGAATCTTTCATACAAGTTAAACACGAACCAACGAGTCCGGGAATATAAAACTAACTTAACTCCATCTTGCTATTATCAATAGCTTTTCAAGTTTAAGTTTTAGTTTTTAAAGCGCCTGGGGAATTTCTTCCTTTGTGGTTTTATTTAAGCGTTGAAAGTAAGTCCTTTATTTTTTGTGGAGAAATGTTCTTTTTCACAATACAAACGTACCAAGCGAGTGCCTTTAAAAACAGGGTGTAAATAAATACGTGTAATTTCTTAAAACCACATGTACTATTACTGCTAAATCGTTTTTCTTGCTGTTTGGGTATTGGTCGTATCTGAATCAACTATTCATTTTTATCCAAATACTAATTCACTAGAGGATGGGCGGCAGCATTCTCGGAGTATTTTAACAACCATACTGCGATCGCCAACCCGCCTGCCAAGCGTGGCGATTATAGCAAACACCTCCAATTGGGGGAGGTCTATGTCCAGCAGTGGACGTCTTTCGGCTGAATGATGATGATGATGATGAACCAACTATTAAGGATTCAAAAAAGTATCAAGAAAAAAAGATCCTATTGCACATTTATGAAAGCATAGCGTCACACAGCTGGTGGGCACGACTAACGCGATATCGCTCCGCGTAGTCAGTTAACACGGGACGCTTAAATGACTCAAAAACAGAATACCATGTTATAATGTTCATTTTTTTTGTTGAATCTTTTCAAATCCCGTGCAGGATTAATCTGTGTCCCCATAAGATCATGCGTTTTGAAGGAATTACACGAATTCTTGTATATACTTGATGAGACAATGTAGATGGACTTATTATTAAAATCTTCCTGCGGGCCGCAGGCCGCATGAGTCCGGAAGGACTTTACTGTGCGGCCCACAGATCTTTTCTGATAATTCAGATATTTCAAAACGTACTAATCTCAATCATACTGATATTGAGTTTAGTTGAAAAGAAACTTAGATTGAGTCCTAGGCCTGCATTTTATGTACCTACCTGTACCATTGACGTAGACTACGTAACCTATGCCTGGTAAAATGAATTTACACCCAATTACAGCAGCAGACCAAATTTCTAGAAATCCAATTTTTACCTAATGTCCGTTCGACCTATATCTTTACATTTCAAATCCAAGTAATCACCACTAATAATAAATGTATTACCACTATCATAAATGTCTTAGGTTACGTACGTATGCACGACGTACGTAAATAATAACATAAATATGTACACATGAAAGTGTTAATGAATTTGTAAACACATTGTTCCAGATATGTACGCAACTTTTACCGTAACATATGCATTAGTTTCACAACGAAACGCGTTTACGAGTACCTACTTAACATGAAATAAAAAATAACGTAATTTTTGTGTAATAAAATGTCTTTATAAAAAGTAATACGACGAATAAACGGCATTCCAACCTTCGCAGACATATGCAATCATAGCTTCCATATTAAAATTGCGATAAAAGGACTGACAAGAAGGACAGGCCGGGGTCACCGTCTTGACAATGGATAACCCCGCTATTGCGAGGTCCCCAACAATTTAATCCATTTTTATCTAGTATATCGATAAAGTACATGTTAGCTTTACTTGGGATGTTTAGCTCGCACAGGAAAATTTTAATTAGTTTGAAATGAAGATTTTATCAGAATAAATATAGTAAAACATGTTATCAGAATGTGCTCAATAATGAGCAGCTACCGACTGTATTACGGAATTATGCACAGGATACAGGACGGAGTACAAAAGTACGATAAATTTTAGTTTGAGAGTACAGAAGTACGTACGTTACTGCGAAAGTTCGACGAACAATTCAACGGAAAAACGATCGTCGGAAATTGATTCCACAGTATATATCGCAATAACAAACTGTCGAACTAACGTACATCACGAAGTAAATTATACGAAATTAACGCTATTTAACATACTTTCGAACTGACGTACATTCTACTCCTGTACTTTCGATTTCACCATCGGACTCGAATACTATAGAAATTGCTATTTCAAACTTCGGAATTCCGTGATACAGTCGAAACTGCCGTTCACACAATCTTTCAATATATAAGAACAACACAACAATTTCCAAAACAATGAGTCTAAATGTATAATGTACGTACATTCAAAATCTTTGCTTAATTTTCCTAGTACCTACCCCTTCCTTTGTACTTACTTCCATATTATAATAGTAGTAAATCATTGACCGATTTCTCGGATGGTTTAGAACTTACGCAGTCTTTGTCCATTAAAATGTCTGGATCAGCAACTTTTCATTAAAGTCTAATACGGTAAATACGCCTCAAGTTGTGGGTAAACGTTCAGCTTCCCGCTCTTTAGTAAATCGGTCCTTTAGCGCTACTTTCATCGGCAAATCGTTTCTTCGACAAATTGTTCATCGGTGAGCGGAGTTTCCGAAGCGCTGTGCACTCAATCTATTCTTACTCGTCCATCTAAATTTTCAATCACTTTGCTTGCATAGGAATTATTCTAAATTCGTGGTTTGAATGCTCGCACGATGTGGATCATAGATAATAGAATGTTGTCTTATGAATCTGATATTTTAGTTTAGACTTCTCATCTGGGTTTTCAAATTTGCATCTTTTTCAGTAAAGTTCTAGGACGATTATTTTATTAATCCTTTTTGTGGGTAAAATGTAGGAAATGATAGTGACAATTTTAACGCAATACAGTGTGAAGTAGAAATTTTATTTATTTTCGTTGTCGGACGACAACCGTGCGCGTCTGGTTGACTAATGGCTACTTTGACAAAGTCACCGTCGGCAATGTGAGTTATTGCCGATGCCATTAAGAAGTACTGTCTTGCCTCACTAATATCTTTTAGTATAATTTATTATTCCGTGTGGTGTCGGACGTAAAGAATAGCACTACCCATCTCTTCCCATGGGTGTCGTAAAAGGCGACTAAGGGATTCAATAGAGGATGGGCAGAAACGTTCTCTGAGTATTACAACCATACTGCGATCGCCAACCCACCTGCTAAGCGTGGCAATTATGGCAAACTCCTCCTATTGAGGGAGGTCTATGTCCAGCATTGGACGTCTTTCAGCTGAATCATCATCATTGTTACGGCTATTGATCTATGTTTCACAGATTTTACAAACGACAATTTCGGTGTTAACATAATATCGTGTTTAACTTTTGTCGTGACTAAACGAGCCTTAAACACCTTTTATAAGTATAGAAAATGACATTGCATGCTGTTTTAGAAAGGTCTGGACTTATGTAGCAAGTGTCTTTTTAGGGTTCCGTAGTCAACAAGGAACCCTTATAGTTTCGCCATGTCCGTCCGTCTGTCCGTCTGTCTGTCCGTCCTTCCGCAGCTTAGCTCGGAGACTCTTAGTACTAGAAAGCTACAATTTGGCCTGTATACAAGGTTAGTCAGAAAGGGGGTACTAATCCGAAAGGGTGTTAAAGTACACATAATAATGAATAACTTTTGTTCTACAACTTTTCCCAAAAGTCAATAGTTTAAGAGAAACAGTTGTACAAAAATCTCAAAAAAAAAACTCTAAAATCTATCTATCCCCAGTTATGATCAGCTGTGTTTACATTTTAGGTCATATTTGGGGTCATGAATTAGAAGCACCATTTTCTGAATTTGTAACTAAAGCAGGGATGAAGAATTTTTGATAAAACTAAAATAAAAATCATGTTATTTGGAAAAAAAAAATTACGAATTTTGAAATTTTAACACATGCTTTCAAACAGTCATCAGCGATACTATAAGTGGGCTTCGGATTAGTACCCCCTTTCCGACTAACCTTGTATACATATTACTCAGGCCGACAAAGTGGTAAAATAAAACAAAGAAAAATGGTTCCTCCTGTACACTTAAAGTGGGGATGTTTTTTTTTCTCGTCTACCCCATGGTGTGGGGTGTTGTTGGATAGGTCTTTAAAAAATATTCCGGGTTTGTCATGACTACTTTTCGATTGTGTGAACCTTTTCTGAAATATTAAGCTTTAAAGTGCAAATTTTTTGTTAGAGTCAAGTGTCAGTCCCTGCCAGCTAAACGGTTAGTTTTGGATACGTGAAAAAATTCACCGTAGTAGTAGTATACAACGAAGTTAAAAGGAAAACTATCACAGCTAAGATGGCTTTACAAGTTTACGAGTAATAGTCTTATAACTTATAAAATGTACTTGGAAAACTAAAAATTTCGTACAAATTCCATCGAAAAATTACGAAGGCCTCTTCTTAGTCCACATTATTGTGCAACTACTGAACCCTAGTACTGCGCGTGACCTGACACGCACTTGGCCGGGTTTTTTTCGATCTATTAGCATATTAAGCCCGACCGCACATTATAAGAAATTTCGGTCAGAAAAAATTTGACGCCCGAGCGAATACTCTATGCGCACATTTTGTACCATAGCCAGCAGGCTACTGGATCTAGCAAATACTGACAGTGTGCGAGGTCTACTACAAAATGTATGAATGAGCAGAGTTGCGTGTCAGAAAATTTCTGACAGATATATCTACATAAAATAAAAAGAAATGTCCTGACTGACTGATTGACTCATCAACGCCCAACCCAAACCCTTGGACCTAGAAAGCTAAAATTTTGCACAGAAGTTCCCTTTATAATGTAGACAAGGAATAAGGATTTTCCAAATTCAACCCCTAAGGGAGTTATATAGGGGACGAAAGTTTGTATGGAATCTCGTCACTTAACAGGTTCAAAATTTCACGCAAACGAAGTTGCGGGCAAAAGCTAGTCTGATAATATGCCGCCTGGCTAATTATTATAATTCCTCTTTTTACAATATCACTAACTAAAATTGTAATGAGTTTAACAGTACATGTCTCGGCTTGGAGAAAACCCAAAAAAAGAGCCTTTTTATTTTAGTCTGTCCCTATTTTGTTATCACAATTACAGTATTTTTAGTCGGAGCGAGACATAATTTCCTTTTCAATCCAAGATAACGAAAAGAATGAATTTCGTCGCGTTTCTTATCTCATATCGGAATTCCTAACTTCGAATAAAACACGTTTCGTGACGGCTAAAAATAAGTTATGCGTACTGGTTCCAGTTTTATCAACAAATACCTTAAGTTTATAGCCGTTATCTAAACAGGATAAATAAACTGACCGATTGATTTATCAAAACAACATTTGTCTAAGAACATTTTCTGTGATTAGAACCACGTTTCACCTTGCTGTTGTTTTCTATTTTTATTTTAGAGAGTGAAAGGTAAACATAGAGCGTGTACGCCTACGCAAATCTAAAATTCCGATAAGGGAAATGGTTCAACAATGGTGGGTAGTAGGCGATGGGTGAATAACCTTTTACTGGAGACCAGTCTTATTATTTAGATTTCTATGCATCTTTCACACCTCAAATATACATAATACGTCTCCCTTAAATTAAATACTTAGCAAAATGCTTAAGTATCAATCAAGTCATAATATGTGCACAGCCCAAACACACAACGTGCCTTTTTCTTTAAGTTAAGATAATCCACATCTTTATGACTGTAGAGGGGTCTGTTAAATTAGCGTGTTGCTAAAAACTACACACTTTATAAAATCATTTATTTGCCTGAAATATGGTGGGTACACGAGATGTTAAATTAAATTATAGCACAGGACATATTTCACCTTCATTACGGGCATGCAAAATTGTAGTTAATTTACAACAATTATTTGGGTAAAATTATAATTATTAGAACTATTTGAATTATAATTGTTACAACCATTTAAATTATAATTACTTGAATTACAGTGACTACAGTTACTTAAATTATTGAAATATATACACTAAGTCACAGGAAATAAAAGGAAAATATTAGTGGGCACCAAATCGACATTTATTTCATTTATAGACCAAAAAGTAGTTTATTTACGGATAGACTACTCTTTTGCCTGTTGTCTTTGTTTAACATTTTGCAAATACGTCCAGACGAAAGTATGAAATACTTTTCGCGTATACGAATTATCGTATTCGTCTTGCTTTCAGAGGGAATCGTAGCAACACCTACGATAAACGTAGCATCCGCTACGCTGAACGTAGCGAGAGCTACGAGCTACGAAACCGCTTTCAAGGCAGTTTTATATACAAGGTTAATCGGAAAGGGGTACTTACTAATCCGCAAGCCACTTAAAGTATCACTGATGATTGTTTTAAATCAAGTGTTACGATTTCAAAGTTCGATAATTTTTATGAAATCTTTGAATCTTGAAGCAATTTCTTTAAACCATTGTCTTTTGGGGTAGAACAAAAGTTATTCATTGTTATGGGTACTTTAACACCCTTTCGGATTAATACCCCCCTATCCAACTAACCTTGTAAGTATAAGGAAAATAATGATATTTCTTGTTTAGGCTTAAAGTTAAGAGGATATACAGCTGCATTTGTAGTGGGTATAGCCCTAGCAAGCTTGCAACGATGAATGAATTTCGAACGATAAATAAGTAGGGTAGTGTCAGCACGTGCAGATCATCCTGTAACCACACAAGCGGAAAGCTCGTGTATTGTCTGGCGTGTCGTGTATACAGAGAGCGTATTTAACGTTAATTACCAACAGGTGATTATTTCGTGAAAACCAAGAATATTGAAAACATTTTTAATGATATTCCAACTAGGTTGCCTAAGAAATAAAATGACATTAATGTCTTTATACCGAGTGTGTTTCTAAGATGGGATTAGAGGGCGAAAACCAATTGCGACAAATAGAAAAAAGTGGTCGAACGACTTAAAATTGTTGCTTCTTTTTCATTTTAGTTGTTTTTTTTTTGACGTTTCTGCTTAGAAATATCTACCGTTATGTCAAATAAACGACTATAGCTATGTCTACACCAGTGCGCTTTCAGGTTCATCTTACGGCTTCGTCTGAAGCATGCGTGAAGCGCCATAGCGCATGCAATAGCCCATGCCT
Organism: Amphipyra tragopoginis; assembly: GCA_905220435.1. Taxonomy (NCBI): domain Eukaryota; kingdom Metazoa; phylum Arthropoda; class Insecta; order Lepidoptera; family Noctuidae; genus Amphipyra; species Amphipyra tragopoginis. The sequence goes on along the minus strand of HG991991.1, from coordinate 24,848,652 downwards.
TAATACTAGTTCGACAAAAGCGCATGTCCCTAGCGCACGCCAATCCGTCTATTGTATGTCGACTGACGACTGACCGAGGCTCACCGGTGTAGACGATAAGCTGCATGCGTCTTATGGCAATCAATATTGCATGCGCTTGACGCACGAGGAATTGAAAGTTGAAAGCGCAAGATGAACATGAAAGCGCACTGGTGTAGACATACCATTATTATATTATTATTATGATCCTCTCTATTTTTAAATTTGCGATTTGACACTGACGTAAGCCGATGTTTGCAGGAATGCAACGTGCCACCAGGAAATCCACCTCCAATAATGCCGCACCCCATAACCTTGGGGCCACCCACCGCGAACCAACAACAGAATCTGAACTGCCCGCCAACACCACCACCATTCGCCAAGGAGTACTACTTCCTAGAAATGGAGCTACGTTACGGACTCTTGCAGGTAAATAGGTCATAGCAATTGGGCCATATTAGCTCAAACAGTAGGTATACAAGGTTAGTCAGAAAGGGGGTACTAATCCAAAAAGGGTTTAAAGTACCCATAAAAATTAATAAATTTTGTTCTACCACTTTCCCCAAAAGTCAATAGTTTAAGAGAAATACCTGTTCAAAAATTACATAAAAAATATGCTAAAATCTAATCTATCCTCAGCTATGGTCAGCTGTGTTTACATTTTAGGTCATATTTGCAGTCACAAAGTAGAAGCTCCAATTTCTGAATTCGTAACTAAAGTAACAAAATTTCAACCAAGTGACAAAATTTTGAAAAAACTAAAATAAAAATTATTTTACGTGGCAATAAAAAATATTGAATTTAAAAATTTTAACATTGGCTTTAAAACAGTCATCAGTGATATTTTAAGTGGCCCGTGGATTAGTACCCCCTTTCCGACCAACCTTGTATAGGAGAACAACGGCCAGGCTAGCCTAACATGCGCAGCATGAGCTAACTTTGTCGTCAAATTATTTCGAGCCGAGACGAGATACATTTAAATCTGCGTACCGGAAGGCGCAGCGTGGGTAGGCCGCCCACAAGGTGAGCCGATGACCTGATGAAGGTCGCGGGAATTCGCTGGATGCGAGAAGCACAGGACCGATCGATTTGGCGATGCTTGATGATGATGATGAGACGATACGAGTATAATGGTATGGCTTATTTCGCATAGGCAAGAGATAATGCAGCAAAAAAAATATATCGCCCTGTGCATGTTAACGCAGCAGGTTTCCTATCGTCAATTTACTAGTAATGTCAACTATGTATCATGAGTAACGTGAGCATTATTTTTTTCTCTCAGAGCGGGACGTTTGCAAATAATAGGAATTAAACAAATTAATGGAAGACTTGTTTAAAAAAAAGGAAATTATCTTGTCTAGTCATCTAGGTTCTTTAAATTTCAAATGAGCAATTTGATTTAAAATAATTGTCAGGTATGGTTTTTATATATGAATGTGTGATAAATGTAGGCCTGTCTAGTTTTTACCCTTTGTTATGAAAACATTTTTGACGCGCCCGTTTTATATTGAATTTATTACCACAGATTGACTTTTTATCAAAGCGGGACATTTCTATGTTTTTGGTGAAAACGGGACACATAGGTCAAAAGCGGGATTGTCCTGCTCAAAGCGGGAAGTATGATCACGTTAATCATGTGACGAGACAGTGACGAACAACAGATGGTAGGATAACCAACTTCATTCTCGTAGTAGTGGTAGACAGCTGTTTTGCCGATTCGAGGGCCCTTCCTGTGACCATCAACATGCTTGCTTACCCAGCTTAGTAATTACACGGGGATAAGGCCTCATTTACACAGGGCAAGTAACTGACTCCAAACTCGAGACAAGTCAGTGCTGACCCGATACTTACTTAGTGTAAATTGATCGCGACAGCGCTGTACTGACTCCAAATCAATTTACACATCAATACACTAAGTATGTATCTGGTCAGCACTGGCTTATCTCGAGTTTGGAGTCAGTTTCTTACCCTGTGTAAATAAGGCCTTACACTTCCATTTTCTGGATTTCAGGATTCCAGTTCCGTGTGTTTTCCGGTTTTTGTTTTAAATTCTTTTTTTACTGGTGTAATCAGATCTTTACTCGGAACTGTGGTTCTGGAGATATTGAGGTGGCCGTGTCAGGATAAGCACTCATCTTGGAACGACCACCAATACCCTCGTTATATGATTTAAATGGCGCACCGACAAATTCCGGTATATTGCGACCAATTTCGACAGATTATCGAATTTCCAATATACAAGGTGAGTCAGAAAGGGGGTAGTAATCCGCAGGCCACTTAAAGTATCGCTGATGACGGTTTTGAAGCAAGTGTTAAAATTTTAAAATTTGATAATTTTTATTTCAGTAAGTATTATAGTTTTTTCAAAAATTGCTCGTCCCTACTTTAGTTACGAATTCAGGAAACGGAGCTTCTAATTTGTGACCCCAAATATGACTTAAAATGTAAACACAGCTGATCATTTATAACCGATTTTAGCATATTTTTTATGAAATCTTTCAACAGCTTTATCTCTTACACTATTGACTTTTGAGGAAAGTTGTAGAACAAAAATTATTCATTTTTATCGGTATTTTAACATCCTTTCGGATTAGTAGCATTTTTCCGACTAACCTTGTAGATATATATTATATCGCACACCGACACTCGACTCAAGCCACACACACTACCACACACGAACATACTCCCCCTCCACCCACACTCACTCAAATACATACACACACACATACTTACCTATTCACAACACACTCACACAAACAAAACTACACAGAAAAAAATTGTTTATTTTTGTATTTCATTTTTTACTAATTTTCTTCGATACCGATGTTACTGCTGGAAACGGCTATTTAATTTGTTTTTTCTTTTTTTACTTTTTATCCGATCGAGGCAAAATTCAAACTATATCTATGTTTTTTTAAGCACTAAGTCTTCCGCGAGACAGGCTCTGAGGAAGCCACAGTTAATATTGTCCTTAATAAGCACTCGTATTGAACATCAACACGTGATAGATTTAAGGATTTTTTGTAGAAATCTTTTTTGGTAAATTTTATTCTTATTCTTATCTAATCAGATTTCGAGTATTGTGATGGTGGCCATGCAAAATGATCCATTCGATTCGCTAAGGCTATTATGACGCTCTGTAAAAAGAAAACAATAAAAACAAACTTTATATAACACTAGTTATACATTACTGAGTTAATAAATTAAATTATCTATCCTTAAAACCACACTCAACAATATTTCGAATAATTTTTGATTTATGTGACGTCGTCTAAGCTAGATAAGAATGACATAAGCCATAAGAATGAGAGCATTCCGGACGCATTCCGATCGATAAGTGGATGCATACCATGTTTTAATAACATGTTATGCATCCTCATATCGACCAAACGTACTGCATAACGTATTGTTCAAGAGCCGGCCACCCCTTCCCCACCCATGTGTATCGTAAAACGCCCCTAAGCGTCATTAGTGAGCAGTAGCGTCCTCTCGTCAACCTATAACAACGAACTGTAATCACCAATCCACCCGGTAATTACGTCAATATCCTCTTTAACCGTTCCTTATAACGTACAGTCGCGGACTTGAAATGTTTACCACTCTAAGCGTTAAAACGCACTAGCGGCCAGTAGCGGCGTGCCGCTTGCGGTTGGCCGCACATCGATTTTTACATGAAACCGCATGATCTCAACGCACTGGCGCACGACGGCTGGCCGGAAATCAGTGCGTTGAGATCATGCGGTTTCATGTAAAACTCGATGTGCGGCCTGCTGCAAGCGGCACGCCGTATTGCGGCTGGCCGCTAGTGCGTTTTAACGCTAAGGTGTATAATTGCTTGCATATCACTTTTTCATAAGGTCGCTCGGTCGCTCGCAAAGAATTGACAGAGCAAAGATTATTTTTTCTTAATTAACTTAAAAAGGTTAATTTAAAGGATATACAAGGTAGCATAGAAAAAGAAATCAGAAAATGATTATTTAGTAAATTCAGTCAAATTCGCTCTACACAACTTTTGAATAGACCACTTCCTAAAAAGGATTTCATAACATCAAAAAGTGGTTAATAGCCTTTTTTGCAAAAATCGATGTTTTACAATTTTAAAAACTAATACTTTTGTAAGTTGATATGACATCTTAAACCTAATTGCGCACAGTGTGAGAAGGAATCCAATTTGAAAACTGATAAACATTGCAAGTCCGCAACTGTACATAGGGAACTCGATGCTCACCAGTGAACATTTACGGGTTGATAAGGTGATAATAATGATATTTTTTAGAGATCCGTATCCAAAGGGTGAAACGGGATCCTATTACTATGACTCCGCTGTCCGTCCGTCTGTCCGTCTGTCACCAGACTGTATCTCATGAACCGTGATAGTTAGACAGTTGAAATTTTCACAGATGATGTATTTCTGTTGCCGCTAGAACAACAAATACTAAAAAACTGAATAGATAATGGTACGGAACCCTTCGTGCCCGAGTCCGACTCGTACTTGACCGGTTTTTATAGTAGTCTATGTTAGTGAGTAGGTGAATACACTCTTGTAAGACAGTTACGAGGGAAGGCTACTCGGTGCATTAACGAATGGGATGTATTCATGTTTTTCACCTCCGTCTGCTTTCATAGTTCACTTTATGTAAACACGCAACCTTTACATTTCTAACTCTCCGTGATAGCGAGTAAGGTTCAGCCATTTATAAGACATAAACCCTTAGCTATACCTATATGAGATTCTTTCTAAGGAGGCTATTACACTATCATATATATGATCTCACAGATCTATGAGTCACAGATACATAATCTTTATATAAAGACTTTTTCTTGGAACATATAGCAATCTGTTTGTCGCTTTGAAACGGAAATTCATCGAACTAATCTATGGGTGAGACAATGAAATGCTAGTTCCTATTATTATTAATGCTACTGTTGAATACAGGCGGTACGAGATAATCATGGTGAAACCGTTGTTCAGTTACTAATGACCACCGTTGCTCCAACCTCGTTCCACGAATGTACAGTCATACGTCATAACGCGATCACTGTCATGGACATAATATATTTCTACGTCGAATCCCGCCTTATTCTCGACTCGGTAAAACTAATAACAAAATAACTTGTATCCTTGTATCTATACACGTACGTGGCTAAGTATTACTCAGGTTTATTATTAAAATTAATCGACCCTTCATAGGGACGTAGGAGCATCCTGACGAAATTAGATTGGCGGACCGGGATAATCTCTTAGTAATCTGCATCATTTGTACTAAGCTTAATTGAAACGTAGCAAAATCCTTGATTTACAATCTGATTATTCTACATTATTAGTTGATAAAGATGAGAGTTTGGTAAGAAGCTCTTTGGTAGTAACACTTTTTGTAAACCGCCTTTTTGCCTTGCACAGGGTGTCCGGTGGCGGATTTATGTTTTTATAAGTCAATAAAACAAATACTGTGAATCATATTGTTTAATGGATAAGTTTAACATAAACATAATTGTTGCGGATTTTATGTTTTAACAATAACATTGTCTAAATGCTGTCCATTTAGACGCACGCACTGTTCGAACTAGGCCATCGCGTTTCGCATCACGCGCTGCAGCAAACTTGTTTCGATATCGTGAATTTCACGGCGAATATTTTCAACTGCTTGACCGACTGAGGATCATTAGCGTAGACTTTGTTTTTGAGGTACACCTATAAAAACAAGTCCAAGTCCATGGGGGTGAACTCCGGGGATCTCATTGACCATGGGATGTCCCCAAAGCGGCTGATTAATTTTTGCGGGAAACTTTCACGAAGCAAACTCATGGACGTTCTGGCGGTGTATGGCGTGGCCCCATCTTTCTGAAACCACGTGTGCGACGAGTAAGATGGATGTTCTCGCAAATTCGGTAAAAAATAATCTGTGATCATGCGTCCATTATTGTCACTGTTCACATTTATTGCATGTCCACTAGATTTTTCAAAAATATGGGGCCCTATAATTCCGCACTTCGATAATGCGCTCCAACAGTAACTCTAGGGCAATATAAAAGACGTTGGTGTTTCAATCGCGGATTAAATCTTCGTGGAGCCCAATAGTGACAGTTTTGTTTTTTGACAATGGATGGATCCCATTCAGATGGAAGTGGGCCACGTCGATCCAAAAAATGCAATTTAGAGTGCGAAATCTTTCCAACACTGTTTCACAATTTATTTCCTTAAATTGAAGTCGTTTTCTTTAAGTTCTTGTTCAACCTGCGTATCTTTGATTAATTATCAAAGCTGTGTATGTACAGTCACGTGTATTAATATATATCATCGTCATCATTCAGCCGAAAGACGTCCACTGTAGGACCTAGGCCTCCCCCAAGTATCGCCACATCGACCGGTCCGGATGGCCAATGGAGCCAAAAGGTTCTGTAGTGGCAACCGCGTACTGGAGAGCGCAGCGTGGGTAGCACAAGGTCAACCGATCACCTGGTGAAGATCGTAGGTATCCGTTGGATTATATGTATATACATAGCGAATTTCAAAAACGATTTCCTCTCACACAGTTTCCACGAATACATACGAATTATGGTATCGAATATTTCTTAATTACAAACTATTCTGTTAAAGCAATTCGCTTTTAAAATTTACTAACTGTATACATATTACATGTTACACGTGACTGAACAGCTACGTTTCAATGTGAAAGAAGGATGGTGGAAGTTTTGCACGAGTTTCTCGCAATCTCGGTGACACTCGTATAAAGACTTCAATATACATATAATTAGTTCTATTATAAATATCTTACAAGAATCTCGCGGATTATACCTTTGCTAGTTGTTTCAATACTGCACACTACAGCTCTCGATGTTGCGAGACTGTGGCAATATAATTCTATACTGTGGAATCATAACATTAAGATGCGTACAATTGCAGCAGCAAAAATAATGTTTGTTTAAAAATAAAAAGTGTGGATTCGAAGCTGAATTTTATGCTGAGATATGAGATGAAATCCAGACGTATGGGTCGAGGGCTATGCGTCACTAAATACATTTTATTTCGATTTGTTTTGTTAAAACAGATATTACAAAAAGCAGTTCATGCTATGAATTTTACTGTAATAATTATGGAATCTCAAAAATGAGTCCCTAGCTCGCGGCGATGTATTCGATTAGTTGAACCCATAGTACGAGTTTTTGCGACTTCGTGTAGTTAACGTTGGTATTTGTTTCGCTATCGGCAAATTTTGTACGGGATTTTTATTAGCGCCACGTGTGTGTATGTGAAACTAAACAATTCCTATACAATTTTTGTTGATAGCGAAACGAATACGTTAACTACACGAAGTCGCAAAAACTCGTATTATGAGCTCTGTCGTGGCTCAACATGATTATGTGACTGTGACACTTGCAACTTATTATCGGACACCGGACAGACAAACAGACTAAGGGCTCTTTCAATTTAGACGTTTCGTGTCGGACCGCTGCCGCACGTTTACCGTGCCGCTGATTATAACCCGCTGCCGGGCCGCTGCAGTGCGGTTGCAGTCCGTCTAAATTGAAAGAGCCCAGGGCTCTTTCAATTTAGACGTTTCGTGTCGGACCGCTGCGGTGCCGAAGCGGTGCGTTTGTCGTATTGCGCACGGACGGTCGCTTGTTTTCATACAAAGCGCGCGGTACGGCAACAGTGCGGCGTCGGTACCGCGAACGCTCGACAACAGGACGGCAACATCGCAAACTCCACGTGTCTTTTCGCTGTTGAATAGTGCGGTGAATAGACGTGAGAGCTAATTTCATCGAATTTTCATTTATTTTTTTGCTTAAAATGGATGATATAAACGTGGAAGAATTTATAAATGAAATTTAAATACGTCCTACTTTAAGGAACTCCAAAAGCGACAAATACAGTAATCGCACGGAAATAAAATAGTTTTTTGCCACAAAAAAAAACAGCAAAATTACATGTTAACGAAAACATCGGTGATGCTCTTTTACGGGGGCGTCGTTTTTGTTTCTGTTTGATGTTTTTCAACAAGAGCACTAACAGTAATGTTTCTTCGTCAGAGTCCAAGGCTTAACTGCTGTCAAAGATATTTAAAACATCACTAGCATACAAACGCAAGGCAGTCAGATACGCTTTCAATTTAGACGTTTCGTGTCGGACTGCAACCGTACTGCAGCGGTCCGGCAGCGGGTTATGACCAGCGGCACGGTAAACGTGCGGCAGCGGTACGACACGAAACGTCTAAATTGAAAGAGCCCTAACTCGTTAACAAGATAACCTTGTACTAAAACTAAAGAGTTTTTAATGTTAAGCTGTTAGCTATCGATTAACCATTATGTATGCCATAAGTGAGTACCAAAACGACGTGTTTAAGTTCATGTAGGTTGTACTAGGCTAATCTAACAAATTATTCATTGCTCCGGCAACTATTTGTACCACATACTACCACTTAGGCCTTGGCCCCATGTCTACGGTGCGGCGCCGTGTACGGTGCACCGCACGTTAATTCCGTGGCTGGCGTAAATATGACATGTCTAAAATTGCAATTTTTCAAGGCGACCATTTTAAAGTTTTGACCTCTTCTGGTAAATCGGTAAATTAGTTTAACGTATGTATTTTAGTTGTTTTAAAATATACAGGATGTCAAATTTCACAGCCGCCATCTTGGATTTTGACGTTGACGTCATTTACATTTGTATTTTACTGAATCCTGTGGTTTAGATTCGATCACTTAGCCATAGGTACCGCACGAAAAAAAAAGTTTTTTTTTTAATCTGCCTAATTTCCATGCCGGGACAATCTACACCAGTAGCAGATCATACGGTTTTAAGGAATTACACGAATTCGTTAACATCCTGTATATTTTAAAACAACTAAAATACATACGTTATAGTAATTTACCGATTTACCAGAAGAGGTCAAAGCTTTAAAATGGCCGCCCTGAAATATTGCAATTTTAGACATGTCATATTCACATTATTCACGCCAGCCACAGACGTACGGTGCAACCTACACGGCGCCGTACACGACGCCGTGTCGCCGTACGCGGCACCGTACGCGGCGCCCGTGTCGCCGCACACGACGGCCGGCGCCGCACCGTAGACATGGGGCCACGGAGACCTAACATTATGTTACATATATCACGCAGTAGTAACAAAACAAGGTCTGTTTTGTTTTTTGTACTGCTAAACCAGAGATTGAATTAATTTCCGATTCTGCAAATAATGAAATGCATAGGCCTTTACCAATTTTTTTTTGGATCGGCATCTCTTTACGCAAATACAGTAAATATTAAAAAGAATGAAACTTAAAACTAACAATTGTGTTGTAATCAACAGCGTTATTCACAACATACCATACAATATTACAATTATTCTAGACATACGCGCTAAGAAAAAATCTTGCGGTACTTATTGAATTATTAATAGGGAATATGCATGTAATTCAAAACTCTTTCATTATTTAGATATACATTGTACAGAAGTGAAGTAACAAATTGCGTTTATTTTTAATTTTTAACGCATTACTTATTACAATTCATTATTTTATGTTACGCTTTTTTTGTGGAACGGAACGCAATCTTGAAACGCGTCGTCTTCTAAAATGCCTGAAGTGACCTCAAAATCCACGTGAATAAATCTTTAATTAATAATCTAGCATACTTTTTGATTTCTCACTGTGGTAAGTTAGTAAGTGCGATTTCTGCTTGAATAAAGCACAAGAAATAATTTAATTCATATGATTTGTAGCTAAAAAAGATATGTAAACAAAGCAATACCGTGAACTATGACGTCACATTATAGCCGCGACAATAAAGGATGTTTGAACTGTAGAAGAAAATTGTTGAAGTTTAATATTTGTTTTGAGCAACAAACAATAGTAACATTTGACTTTTAATACTTTTCTTGGGTTTATATTACAGTGCTTTATTGATTGAGAGAAAAAAATAATAACATGCATATTCCCTATTGTTATAGAGTAGTAGAGCTCCTTGTGAAAAAGTTTGTCTTGTAAAGTAGGTACTACCTCATACTACTACCTGTATCTGCCGCTAGACAGCATTACTGTGTTCCGGTTTGAAGGGAGGGTGCCGATGAAATTACAGGCACCTGCGTCTGTAGACAAATGGCAATCGATGATCGCCAGAGAATAGATACGCCAATTAAATGTATGTGTTACGGCTAATAGCCGAAGTGCGGCTACACCTAGTTTTAGCTGGGTACAACTAGGTGCAACCAGTAGCAGTTGGATAGAACTAGGTGGAGCTTAAGTCGACGGAGCCCCGCTGTGCGGGGCTCCTATTTCTGTCTGCAGGGTTTAAAGTAACCTAACACGAAGGGGATGACGGGGGCTTCGTTCGCTCGCTTCGCTCGCTCACTCTAGCCCCCGTCATCCCCTTCGAACCTAACCTATCCGTGTCGGGGTTACCCTTAACCATCGGTGTGCGGCTGCACCTAGTTCTAGCCGCTATGATGAAGGCTAAACCTAGTTCTAACCGAAGATAAGTAGGATAGATTTAAGTTTAACCGCATGTGGCCGGCTGCACCTAGTTGTACCCGGCTAAAACTAGGTGTAGCCGCACTTCGGCTATTAGCCGTAACATATGGAAATTACATAACAGATCGCTTGACCTGTCAAAAGGTTATGTCAATCCAGTACATCTCACTGTAATTTCCATTCTCTAGCGATCATCGATTGCCATTTGTCTACAGGCACCTGAGACTTTCCAACTTTGTCCCTAAGGTTGGCAACGCATCAGCAATTCTCTTAGTGTTGTAGGTGTAAATAGGCGGCGATAACCACTTACCATCAGGTAGGCCGAAGGTAATAACGCAAAAGAAGAACATAAAAAAATTGACGCTGGCAAAGTAGTTTTTAAGGTCGGATCACACCGGATGCGTAGCGTGGCGTGACGTGCGACGTGACGTGCGCATGCGCGTGCGAGCCCTGTCACACCGGCCAAGACCGGTGCAGCACACGTCGCGCGCGCATCACATCACGCAGATAACTGCTGCACGCACGTGCGAGCCACCTTGTCAGTAGCCATATTGAGTTGAGAGCATTCGGCGAAAAGATGTTAGACAACAGCAGTTCTTCTGATGAAGAATCGTTATTGTTGCTACTATGCCAAGAATCTTCTGCTGCTACAAAGAGACTTTGGGTCCATAATATTTATAATAGAAGAGAGGAATGCAGTGAATATCATAAACTATGCCGGGAGCTTGATTCTTATGAAGATCGTTTTTATTGGTATTGTCCCGATTCTCTCCCATAATAATAATTTATAACTTTTATTTTTGTACTCTTTATGTTTGGTGTTGTAGAGACACTCATATTTGCGAACTACTTCTATGAGTTTTTCCTTTCAAATTATCTCCATTGCGAAAAAAAACACTCGTAAACTGTATTCTGTTTGTAAATAAATACAACCTGCCGTGCATGCGCACGTGCAGCAATGACCCATGCGTGTGCGTGCGTGCCCGGTCTGGCATCTAACAGGGAGCGTCATATAATACAACGTCATCACTGCAGACGCGTGTGCGACGTTGCCGTTCCGCTATGCACGCGCGCGTACTCGGTTTGTGAGTAGCTGCGGCTCTGCGTGCGTGGGTCACGCACGTGTACACGTCACGCATCTGGTCTGGCATCTTTCTTACAGTTTCATACATTACAACAGGTGCGTACACGCGTCACGTCATGCCACGCATCTAGTGTGCTCCGCCCTTTAGTCTATTTAGACTAAAACTACTGACGTATTCCACATTGGGCACCCGCTTTTACGGCACCTAAGTTAATGGCACCTGAGGTATTCCACATTCGGCACCTATCGGTATTTTTCGCAGGTGCCATTAGTGGAACAGTTTATTATTTAAAATTTTATTCCACTTTCGGCACCTACGAACCAGTAAGTACTAGTGATGGGACGTTTACTTTTTATAGGACGTTAAAATTTAAAATTCGATTAAAATCAGTAGAGTTTAATAACATGATAAAAATATAACTTCTTTATGTATTTTAATATCACAATCGGTTTCCTTAATCACATATATTGCAAAATCAGCCTTGAAATACAATAGTTTTTTTTTTTTAATGTTTTGCGGCTTTTTATCTAACATGGTCATGCCAGCCTCATCGTGCACAATAGAATTTAAAAACATACTTTTTAGGTTTACATACAATTATTTCTCCTCTTGATTAACTTTGTAATTAAAATTCAACTGTCTTTATTTATTAAAACTACCAGGAAAGCAGAAATGAACTGGAACTAGGTGCTTAAGCGACTTAACATGCTCAATAATGGTAAAAATACAGGTTTTGAAATTGAATCATTTGTTGTTTTGAAAAGTACCAGGGTGACAGAAATGAACAGAAAATAGGTACTTAAACGATATCACTAAGTGACAGTTATAGGTAAGATATAGGACAGTTTTTTTTTTTCTATTTGACTGCTGTAGGTCGTCCTAGGGGACGGTTTCTACGTAACCGGGCAGTTATTGGCGTGACCTGAAGTGTCTCCAGCCAATGGGAGGACAGTTTTAAGACTTCTATCGATATAGTGAATAATAAGGAATACTTTATATTCCTTTTTGTGTTTAATCATTGGTGCACATCTTAGTGACATCGTTTAGGCTGTCACCCTGGTACTTTTCAAAACAACAATTGATTCAATTTCAAAACTTATAATTTTATCATTATTAAGCTAAGTAGTAAAGTCGCTTAAGCACTTAGTTCCAGATCATTTCTGCTTTCCTGGTAGTTTTAATAAATGAAGACAGTTGAATTTTAATTAGAAAGTTAATCAAGAAGAGAAATAAGTGTATGAAACCTAAAAAGTATTTGTTTTTAAATTCTATTGTGTACGATAAGGTTGGTATGATCATGTTTGATAAAAAGCCGCAAAACATAAAAAAAAACTATTGTAACTCAAGGCTGATTTTGCAATATATGTGATTAAGGAAACCGATTGTGATATTAAAATACATAAAGAAGTTATGTTTTTATCATGTTATTAAACTCTACTGATTTTAATCGAATTTTAAATTTTAACGTCCTATAAAAAGTAAACGTCCCATCACTAGTACCTACTGGTTCGTAGGTGCCGAAAGTGGAATAAAATTTTAAATAATAAACTGTTCCACTAATGGCACCTGCGAAAAATACCGATAGGTGCCGAATATGGAATACCTCAGGTGCCATTAACTTGGGTGCCGTAAAAGCGGGTGCCCAATGTGGAATACGTCAAACTACTTTGTCCATGTACTAAAGCGTCCATTTTTTGTATGATGCAGCCACGAAACACTACTTATACACCGTGGGCCCGAGGTATCCGAAAGATTTTAACCACGCCTTTCTGATGATATTATGAGTCAAATGTTACATCAACGAAAGTCCAATTCAGTAAAAAATTTTTTGTTTTTTTTTCTGTACTTTATGAATCAATTAACTTTAGTACTTCCTTTTAAACAATACCTTAAGTTGAACAGGCAACGTTTACAAATTTAATTATAGTGTGAGTGGATAAGAAACTACTCACTGCACAACCCTACCCGACAAATAAGACATACGGCGAGAGGGGTATGGTATGAAAAAGTCGCAACGCCGCGTTCATAGGACTTGTTACCATATTTTTTTCGATTTGTGAATTTCCGTAAACAATGAATATTTCGAAAACTAAGCTTTATTCAACAAACTATATCCTAGCTTTTCTTCTCCAATTAGGCATCGGAATCGAAGGTTAAAATCTTTGTTTCGTGACCGCATCATACAAAATAATATAATCAAATCACAATAATCTAACCAATTTTTCTAATTTGCTGTTACAATTACTATTTATATAAACAAAGTTCTGATGATTAACATTTTTTTAAGTTATTTCTAATAAACATTATTAGTAGATAAGTGCCTGTTACATTTTCTTCAACAATATATTTTTAAATATTACTTGCCTGAACTTACCGTAATCTTTAGCCGGACACTTGACTGATCTATTAATGACATAATAATGTTTTCTTTTTATGTCTCCTAATTATGGAAAATTTGATAAGTAGCATTCATTCTACAATACATTTCAGAATTGAGATTGCTCCGTTTTGTATGGAATGGTGACGAAATGCAGCCTGCACACACGGTCTTTTTGGTACTCCCTCAATGCATTCATTCTTGATGACAAATTGATAGTTCTCAACGTAACAGATAAACAAGGCATTTAGCATTCCGTTTGTGACATGGTTAGACCTGTTAATTAGAAACTCGTATTTGCCGTAGTTTAGGATTAGGCATTTATGTTTTGGAGTATTTATTTTTCCTCGAATTTTGTATTTGATGTTGAGGATCTGTAAATCTAAGTATCTATTACTTTTATAGTCTATTCATTTTCACATATTTTTATAAAAATTAATAACATTTAAAAACATTAAAATTAATTTATTTTTCTATTTATCCGATGTAAAACATATAAATTATATTCTTTATAATTTATATGTTTTACATCGGATCATATAAAAATAATATACTTATGAATGTATGCAAAAGGGGTGCCCGTTGTTTAACCGAAGTATTTTGTATCGAATTTCATTACGCCGACAACGATTCGCCGAACAAATGTTTGCAGAAGCAATGTTTTCCCTAATTTGATTGCGCCGAATGATTATAAACCACAATGATTGGTTGGCCAAAAATTCATTCACAAAGTTTTAGTCGAACACTTGTTTAATTTCTTTACACAACGGAATGTGATGTTAATCCGACTCAGCGCACCCCGGCTAAACGTGGTCAGACTCTCAAAAAGAGGTCCTGAGTGGAACGAGTGTACGAGGCCAAAGCGCAGTGACTGGGAGGACCTCCCGAGCGTAGCTCTGGTCGAGTGTGCAAGCGAAACGAAGGGGCGATAAAGCGAGTTTTCTGGCGGAGCAAACCCAAAAACACTTGCATTCTTGCTTGCATGATGGTAAAATGAGCCATCGAACAAGTGTAAAGTGACCAATAATTCAGTTGACTAATGAAACAGTGGCCAGCAGACAAAGTCGGTAAAAAAAATTACAAAATAAAATTAGGGACTTTAATAGTTAGCTGTTTTAATTATTAGGCGAAATTAAAAGTGGCGAAAGATTTTCGGCCAGATAAGAATCAGCTATATATTTCGGTATTCCAACAGAAAACGACTGTATTACTGAACTTCGAAGTTTAAAATACCGATGTACTGTATTCATAAAGTTTAAAAGTACGAATTACGTGAGTTAGAAGGTACGCTATTACGAATTACTTTATTCAGAATGTTCATCATTCCGATGTACGTTACTCCGAAAGTTTACTATTACGAATTACGTTATTGAGAATGTTCATCATTCCGATGTACGGGACTCCGAAAGTTTATTATTACGAATTACGTCATTAAGAATGTTCATCATCGCGATGTACGGAACTCCGAAAGCTTACTATTGCGAATTACTAAATTTCGAATGTTCAACGTCGAGATTCTGAGAGAGTATTTCGCTTTTATGTATATAGATGTAAGGATAACTTAATTAAAATTTATTAAATGTTAAGTTCAGTTCATGTTAATTTTGTGTAACTAGCTAGGTACTAACTTGCCAGGGTTGCGGACTTTCTTCGAAAGTTACCGCGGCCTTGGAACGCAAAGGGCATTAGGAGGAACACGGATGGGTTTTAGTCAGTAAGAGTCTGACACTCCCTTCCGCTCCTTCCGTAAGAAGTCAATTCATGATTTAACAACGTTAAAAAAAAGTAAAGCTATATACGTTTATGTATACAATTTTATAATTACAAATGAACTGTAACAGTGTTTGGCTACAGAAATGAAAAATCTTAATCTAAATAGGTAATAGTAGTTTAATAAATTTTAAATATGCCAAAGTACCCAAATACTTTCTCAGAATGTCCATGATGAACATTCGAAATTTAGTAATTCGTAATAGTAAGCTTTCGGAGTTCCGTACATCGCGATGATGAACATTCTTAATGACGTAATTCGTAATAGTAAACTTTCGGAGTCCCGTAAATCGGAATGATGAACATTCTCAATGACGTAATTCGTAATAGTAAACTTTCGGAGTAACGTACATCGGAATGATGAACATTCTGAATAAAGTAATTCGTAATAGCGTACCTTCTAACTCACGTAATTCGTACTTTTAAACTTTATGAATACAGTACATCGGTATTTTAAACTTCGAAGTTCAGTAATACAGTCCTCTGACATGCCGCTCCAATAACCTGTCGAACATTTGACTTGTCGCTCTAATGACCAGTCGAGCTAATGACTTGTCACTTTTAGGGCCGGCGCCCACTGACGGCACGGCATAGCATGGCGCGGCACGGCACGCTTCGGCATACCGAATCATCCTGTGGCTTCCCACAGCATTCTGAAGAATCCCGCGGCATACTACACGATTTTGTGGCATACCACGTCGAGACGAAAGCAAGCACAATCTGGCGCTCACTCGTTCAGTTCAGTAATGTGCTAATGTAAAATTGTTTGTGTATTTTGTTAAAATGATTGATTGGGACTTAGTATTAATAGCAATTGTCGCTGAGGAAGAAGAGAGACACCTTTAGCACTCACTTTCCTTAACATACAACAGTAACCTATGCGTCTTACGTGTTGCAGTGGCGTGCCGTGGCATCTTGTGGAATGTCACGACATGCCATATCTCGGGGAATGATGTGACGTTCCACGGCATGCCGCGGTAAGTCGTGTAATCACGCGACACGTTTCGATCAAAATAAAATAATGTCAGTGCTAAACACATTGAAACAAGGTTGAAAAACATTTGTCCACGAAAAATATCCTTTGCCACGCCATGATATGCCCTGACGTCAATGGGTGCCGCCCATTATACGCAACTGTACAAATACACGGCGGATTTTAGGATAAAACATTTTTGTTTCTGGGACAATATGATAAGACCTAACCTATAATATGACACTAATTTCAGGTGTATTGCAGGGTAGGACCATGATCATACATCTGCCGTTCGATTTCTAAAAGACCGATAGGTGACATTATGTCAAATTTGAATTTTATGTACAGACGCCAGCAGGTTAACCTACCCGAAACTGTCAAATTTTCCCAATCAACCTTAAACCTAATGCTTTCGCGATAAAGATGAAAATCTATTAAAGAAATTTGACGGATTGTAGTAGCTTCATGTTTTGGCGTCTGTATTATGTAAAAGCGCAACTTTTTCTCTATAGTCCAGTCTGGTCCGTATTTTCTATCTTTAATTTGTCAGTTACTAGATCCAGAGACTTTCACATAGACATTAATATTGTAGATGGTCACATTTCAGTACCTACAGAAAAGCATGACAAAAAAAATGAATTAAAAAAAACCTTAGTCCTTATTATAGTATAAAAGTTATACAATGAAATCTTAAAAGTAGCCCAATAATTTGGTATAGCAAAACATCTGTACATATTATGTCTTCAGAATTTCAAGGGACAACATTTTCCACGTTTTTGCTCATAACTCAAAATGTATGTGTACTCACTTAACGGCTTTTTATAAATCGGACGGCAGACATTATTGCCCAATGTCCTACTATTTTTTCACTACATTAACGTATTATTTAAAAAACTTAATTTGCCAGAAATCCAATTAGCACAATATTGATTTCATTTGCGTCACAAAAAATATTAATTAAGCCTTATGATTATGAGCCTTTCGTGAAAATCTACGTGACGCTATAATTGGAATCAGCTATTGATTTAAATGGCTGAGCCATCGTATATCCCGATAACGACTTTAAGCCGAAATAAAACGTTAAAATTGATTTTTGTTATACCTAGTGTTGTTTGTAAAATCTTTTAAAACGAACTTTGATAAAAGTGGCGTGTAAATGACATATTTCGTAGAAGTTGAGCTAGTTTAAGTGAGTACTACCACTACCACGCTTTACTGTTCAAGTTGTGTAGTACGACTTGAAACTTTCATAGCATATCAGCCTCAGGGCCTCCGACAAATATGTATTTAGCCTTTATGAACATTTTAAAATATCTATTTTAAAGTGTTAAGTTACTGTTGAACTTTCCAATGAAATGTTAACAGTTTTACACTCATCAAACACATGCAATTTGTACGAGTGTGTATCACAAATTGTGTGTGTGAACAAGCTTGAGAATCTCACACCCAAAAATTCTCTGCCTATTCATATGAACCACAGACACGCACAGACACTCACTATTAATAGAACCTTCGATAAAACTGGGTCATCTGTGACTCCGTGGTTTATTTCTATATTTATTTGGAGTAGGTTCTAGGTGCTTTTATAATACAGTACAAACTCGGAACTTGGTTCTAGAATCTGACGTGCTACTGTGTCCATAAAAGTTATCTCAACTTGCTTTCAAAAGATAAACGTCATCTTATCTTCATACGTGTATCAACTAAGGATAGCGTCCGGTATGGCTCTAAAATAACGCGCACAGAAGTAATATGTACATAAAATATAAATCCTTGGAACGGCGGCGCTGCTTGTGAAGGAAGGAGTCAAAACCCTGTCAAATCAAGCTGTCAAACAGATGCCAGCACATCAAGCTACTACAATCTGTCAAATTTCTTTAATAGATTTTCATCTTTATTGCGAAAGCATTAGGTTCAAGGTTGATTGGGAAAATTTGACAGTTTCGGGTAGCTTGACCTGCTGGCGTCTGTACATTTCATGTTAATTCTCTATTTCGCGAGGGTCATTTAAATCCACGTCAGACTGATCAGTCAAGAAGACGTCAAAGAACTTTATTCTTTTAACCAAGGTCACCTAAACTAAGGTGGTAAAGTTTGTTGATACGAAAAATAAAACCGAAATAAAAAAAGTAAATCCAAAAAATCAAAAAACTCGACTGCATAAAAAGCTAACTAAAAAGGTAGAAACAGCTAGATGCAGAAAATAAAAAATAAGAACAACAACAACAAGACGTACTTCTAACTATAACATAACGTAAAATACAAGTAGGTTTTCAAAAAATCCTGCTATCAAATCGTAACTTGCAGTCGGAGGCTACCTACGAATTATGTAATTCGAAAATTGACTGGCCAAAAACATACGTAGCCTCCGACTGCGTGTTATGATTTGATAGCATGATTTTTGAAAACCTATTTGAATTTTACGTTGTTATAGTTAGAAGTACGTCTTGTTTACATCTTTTCAGTTCGTATTTTTTATTTTCTGCATCATCTTGTTTCTATCTTTTTAGTTAGCTTTTTATGCATTCGGGTTCTTTGATTTGTATAGTTAACTTTTTATTTTGGTTTTATGTTGACGTCTTTTTAGTATTATTATATCAATATATCATACCTATCTATTAATACCTACCATTTTAATGAGGCCTATACAAATCTATCTATCGATACCGTACCATCACTCGCTTTATTCGGCAATGTAGATCCTACGAAACTTTTATTTATTTATTTTCTGCATACATGTACAATATATTTCCATAGGTCTTTTAGTAGGATTTAAAATTAGGTATCTACATGCACCCTGTAAGGGCGTTTGCAAGGCAGTGCGATTTGCTTTTACATTAGTATCTTAAGAATTAAATTTAAAACAATTAGGTATACACTGAAATAACTTAGCAATAATAATTCGATACATTATACATTTGGTTAACAATCATTTTTAAATAGCAAAAAAAAATTTATAATTAGCCTACATCTCATCAGTTATAGCACATATACTATATATACTTGTTTAAAACTATAATTTAAGCCTATATCACAATACTGATTCATTAAAAAATATTTATTTATTTAATACATGTTTGTCGGTTTTAAATTCTTCTACGGAGTAGTAGCACTTTTTGGTTAAGTATGATTTGAGTTTTTGGTAGAACAGGGTATTTTTTGTTTCTTTTTCAGGTATTCAGGAACTTTATTATAAATTGAAATAAATCTAAAGTTCGGGCTTTTACCTAATATTTTTAAATTAGCCGATGGTAGGACAAGTTTATTTTTGTTTCTTCTATTGTAATTTTCATGTATTTCACCGTTTGATTTAAAGAAGCTCCGATATTTCCTTTCAAACTGACATATTTGTAGAATATAAAGACAAGGTAGGCTTAGTATTTCTCATTCTATGAAATGCGGTTTACACGTTTCTCGCGGTTTAATCTTGATTGACCGTTAAGGTTTATAAAATCATAATACTGCGTTGAATCCCTACTGGAAGAACACGTATTGCTTAATTCTATACATTTCCTCGCTAAAATGGATTATAATTGTAAATTGATATCTTTCTCTTCTCCGTCATCCCTACTACGAGTAATATTATACAAGGTGTAACATAAATAACGCACAACCTCTTAAGGAGTCATGCTACACCTCGTGAATGCCAAAGTAACTCTGTTTGTCTGTTACACTTTCACGCCAAAACCGCTGAACCGATTTTGATGAAACTTGGTACAGGGATAGTCTGAAACCCGAAAAAGAACATAGGCTATTTTTATCCCGAAAACCGCGAAATATCTACGCGGTAAACGACATCTACGTGGACGAAGCTGCGGGCAACCTCTAGTAATGTTATAAATATAAAATTTTGACACGATAAAAAGTAAATAGAGGATATAGTCACATGAATAAATAAACCGAGCAGAATGAAAGCTTCATACTAAACGCCGTGCGTAGGTACACCACTACACGCACTGCTATTGTGTGCGTGACTTGTCACCGACAAGGCGCGCTTGGAGTGCGCCGGCGCCGGTTCGGGTACAAACCGGTTTGAGGCGGGTCAGTAAGCGGACAAAGTTAAGGGGTGTCACAGTCACAGCGGCAGCGGTACGAAACGCGGACGTTTTATTTTAATTGTTTTTAAAGTTGCCAAACACTTGTACTGTGTGTATGTGTACAAATAATGGTAAAAAAAACAAGGAGACTTCTTATTTTGTATATCCAAAGGATCTTGTCAGTTAATTATATCTTATACCTACATATGTTTAATACTTATTACAGAATATTTAGTTACGAGTAGATAATATCCAAAATAAGTAAGATGACGATAAGGATTTCCCATAAGAATTATTATTTGTAAGTGATTATATTGGCGTATTATTTGTTTCGTAGAGGTAGAGTAAGAGAGGTAGGTACCTACCTAATAGAAAAGGCCAAATTAAATCTTACTAAGACGGCCTACAAATACTTTGGTACTATTTTACAAACCTACTAAAACAAAAATACAAAACAAATAATACATAAACTTATAAAACTTATAAACTTTAACGGTCAATCAAGATGAGCTGAAACTCTACTTGAAGAAATGGTTCAAAAGATATTAGTGCCCAGGTGGGCCACTTTTGTCTATTGTTATATTAAATTGAGTACCTACATATACATTTAGTTGCTGCGACACAATGTTGTTTTCCGAATTCCACCCGGACGAAGTCGCGAGCACAGCTAGTTGTCCAATAAAAATTGATTATTTCATCATTTTTTTTTATTTTACTACCTACCTGATACCCGACATGACACTATATTTTTTTATGTTTTTTCAAACTTTGAACTCGTTAATTAGCCACCTTTTGGGCTTCATCAGCAGTTGGGTAATAAATAATGTGGTCCCGCCTTACTAACGCACATAGAATGTTCTAGAACAAAGTGTCATGCTGTGTTACGCCAATAGTGGCCAGTAGACGTACTGGAATGAAAATTAGCTAGTTTAGTTACACTGTAATAATCCTTTCATCGCTAGATGGCTTTACAAATAATAGGCGGGTTTTCCATTGTGGGGCGTAGCTATCTCCGTACCTCGTCCCCCTGTCACCCGCATTCAGGCGACGCTTCTTTCTAAAGAGAATTTGCCTTGCAGCATCTACTCCGTGGTAGGGATTTTATTAAATCGTACAATTCATGCTTGCCCCCTTTCCCTCTACCTCTATCCTCAGCTGCATACCGCGTCGTCCTAGATGTCAATCTGTCAGTCTCCCTGAACCCAGTAACCACCTTAAATGCTACTCTAAGCTTGGAAATCTCGGGTTAAATGAGTAATATATTCAAATCGCAGTTGAAAATATGAGCTTATGTTTGCAAAGCGACCTGTCATGTGTACTTAGCCAGTTTGCCGACTCTGGAAGGAGTCGTCCGAGCTGGATTTAGCGTGTTTGGATAAGCCAATCATATTGTTACGAAAATTAATTTACTTTGTCTGAATGTCAGTCCTTTAAAATTGTTGTATTAAATTATTCGAAGGTATAAAATGAGAACGTATCCTTTTTTTACTCGACTGCGCGACAGCAAATATTTGTGTTTTTCCACACGTATCTTTGTATCTATTTAAGTATCTTTGTATCTATGTATCTTTGTATCTATGTATCTTTGTATTTATGTACCTTTGTATCTAAACAGTATAGTATGTACACACATCAAAAAAAGTTTGCGATTACTTTGAAAAATTATGTAACCTTTTTGAAGCCGAATTTTTGAATCGGGATTCGAAGCGATAATTATCATGATAAACATAGATTGATAGTTATCTAGATAAATATAAATCAGATTTCAGTTGGACTTTGAATTCTGAATCTTCACATACATAATCATGCTAGTGATCGCAAACTTTTTTTGATGTGTGTATGTGGCATTCTTTATTCCCTCGAAGCATCCCAACGGCTGGATGGATTTTAATGTATGAAGTCTATCGACTCGTCTAAGCCGTGCGACGGTTATAGGCTAGGTTTTGTTTTTATTTAATCAAAATGGCCGCCGTAAAATACGAAAAGGAACAAGAATTTAAGAATTACCGTAGAGTTACACAACCTAAAAGTTTCGTAGGATCTACATTGCCGAATAAAGCATGTGACGGTACGGTATCGATAGATAGATTTGAATAGGCCTCATTAAAATGGTATGTATTTATAGATATATTGATATAATAATATTAAAAAGACGTCAACTTAAAACCAAAATAAAAAGTTAACTATAAAAATCAAAAAACCCGACTGCATAAAAAGCTAACTAAAAAGATAGAAACAAGATGATGCAGAAAATAAAAAATACGAACTGAAAAGATGTAAACAAGACGTACTTCTAACTATAACAACGTAAAATTCAAATAGGTTTTCAAAAATCATGCTATCAAATCATAACACGCAGTCGGAGGCTACGTATGTTTTTGGCCAGTCAATTTTCGAATTACATAATTCGTAGGTAGCCTCCGACTGCAAGTTACGATTTGATAGCAGGATTTTTTGAAAACCTACTTGTAGGTATTTTACGTTATTTTATAGTTAGAAGTACGTCTTGTTTACATCTTTTCAGTTCTTATTTTTTATTTTCTCCATCTAGCTGTTTCTACCTTTTTAGTTAGCTTTTTATGCAGTCGAGTTTTTCGATTTTTAGGATTTACTTTTTTTATTTCGGTTCTATTTTTCGTATCAACAAACTTTACCACCTTAGTTTAGGTGACCTTGGTTAAAAGAATAAAGTTCGTAAAAGTAAGTAATTAGATTGGCGTATTATTTGTTTCGTATTTTTGTTTTAGTAGGTTTGTAGAATAGTACCAAAGTATTTGTAGGCCGTCTTAGTAAGATTTAATTTGGCCTTTTCTATTAAGTAGATACCTACCTACCTAATAGAAAAGGCCAAATTAAATCTTACTAAGTAAGTTACTAAGTTAAGTACCTACTTAACTTACTGTCGTGAAATAGTAGACAGCCCTATGAAAGTAGGTAAGAATTTTGAACTCTGTTAGGAAGCTTTCATTCTGTTCGGTTTATTTATTCATGTGGTATAGTTAGGCAATGCTTTATCGAACTTGTTTATAACATTCAAACAGTTCAAATAAGCGGTTCCCGAGCAAATTCATAATAATAGGCTGCTTCCCAAAACAATACGTACCTATAATCAAATCAATTCACTTGAAAATTGTTATTCATTAAATATTACATGTAATACATTTCAAAGTGCACGCAGTAGTTTGCTCTACAAAATAATTGTTATAAGTCGAAAATTTTAATTAAATTATAATTAACTCGAAACTGCAACATTTGAACTTGCACTTTCGGTTCATTAGATTTAATTCCCGCTAGCACTAATAAAACTGAAAATAGCTATTTCGATTTAGTGCCTCTGATTAGCATTCATTATGCGGACTCGTATGCTCGGCGCGAATAAACATAATATTGGAACCGTTTGGCTGGATGAACTACGTGAACCAACAACTGGCAAATAGGTATCAGAGCTAATTTTATGACGAAGTTAAGGTAGCCCTTACTGCCGTCATAAAGTTCTTGTTCAGTTCTACGTTTAGTCTTTGAATTCATGGCCTTTGGTACTTTTCGGTAGATCATCTTTTCAATTTAATATAATAAATACATACCACCTGTATTGATTGTCCAAGGTGGTAGGTAGAAGTGTGTACACCCACAATTTTCCATCAACAATATTAAGGTGGATTTCCACGGTGTGGGATATCGCGCACCGCGACGCACGAGCTCGCTCCGGCGCACCACGGGAAGAGACTCGTCTGTGGTAACGCAGCCACGTGAGTAGCGGTGCGTCGATTCCGCTGTGAGTCGGTAACTTCAAAGGTGCGGTGTGAGTTCTCATTTACTAGAATAGAATATACTTTATTGCACACCAAAATTGTAACACAGCTCTTATACAATGTCAAATATTGAAGGGTGCAATGGCGGCCATTTTGGAATGACAAAATAGCTTCGAATCACGCACCCATACAGACGGGGGGACACCATTGGAAGAGCCTCAGTGCGGTGCGTGGCTGTGCGTGGTCGTCGGTTGTGCGTGGTATATATATTATATCCGTAAAATCACGCACCGTAGGAAGTCACCTTTACAAAGCTAAAGCTCAATATCGCATGAGTGGAGCACATTTTTATAAGTACTTCAAGTATTCGTTTAGGAGACAAGTCTATTGCCATTAAGTCTATTGCCATTACTGAGAATTTTCCCAGCAGAAAAGCTTAATATGAAATTCCGCGACCTGGGACTTAATCTAAGTTCTTCAGCTCGATAGTGGCGCTTGTAACCACTAAAACAATGACGTGGTTTCTTCTCTTATAGGTACTCTTTTCAATCACTGACTTTTTATAAGCGAAACATAAATATAATACATGTAACACATACATTTCTAATACTTGAATTTTATACGTACTTTCCTCCTTCTTAAGAAAAAAGCGTTACGCATTTATATTAACTTTTGTTATTTTACGTGGAAATGGCAAAAACAAAGGAAAACAATCTGCCACAACGAAACAATAAACGATTTCTTTTTCTTTGTTCTACATGCCATTAGGATGTAATTTAACATTGAGGACATTGTCCAAATTTTTTCGTAGTTTCTGCGCGTTAGATTAAAGTCAATATTTTGCATTACTTTTAGCTGTTAAATTAAGCAGATTACTGTGTTCCGTCGTGTTTATGTAAAATCCAGAGAGGTATAGGGGAATCTCACTAAATCTCTGTAATTTGGATTCGTGTTAGATCCACTGCCTGCTGCCACTGTGTCTGTGAAGATATATATATATATTTATTTAGATACATTCATCATCAAATATTATCAGGACGAACAGACTATACAAAATGATCTGAACAACTGAGAAAATGAAACTATATCTCATTGATACACGGGGTGTTTCAGAATGAACACAGTACAAGATAATTCTGGCAAGAATTTTATCCCACCTGTTTAGTTTATTATGAACAATCGGTTCGTCCCGATATATTTGATGCTGATTGTAGATGCATATTTTTGAGTCCGATATGTACCTAGATCTCTAAGAACCCAAATAATAAAAGCTACAAAATTGCTACTCTTGTTCGTAATACAGACTAATAATGTAACAGTTCTACTGGAACATTGTTAGTCCGCCTATTATTTATTTTTTAACGGTGTAAAGATAGTTCTCTCAGCTAAAACGAAAGTTACTTCGCTGTGGTATTGAGGGTACAATTAAGCCTCGCTTGCAGGCGTAATTGTACACCTTACACCTAACTTCTTAAACTTAAACACTTAGCTGCTTTCATTACGAAAATAAAGAAAAAAATATCCAATTTGAAAAAAAACTATATCTACGCTTGCATGCTACCTGTCACGTTTTTATAACAAATGTTTTAAGATCTACAGGCTGTAAACAAATTCGTGTAATTCCTTAAAACCACACTATGTGGTCAATCAGACTGCACTAGCGGGTGCGGGGGCGGGCGCGGGCACTTCGGTTTTGACGTCTGCGTATTCGCAGTAGTGCCGAACGAGCTATCGTACGACGCTTCGGCGTGTGAATCAAAATGGTTTAGAACCACACGCGCAGTCACCTAACAGACGCTATATCACTGTGAACGATACGGGCAGACTGAGCCATTAGAAACACCAGCGACACCCGCGTCCGCGGCCGCCTCATGCAGACGCTAGGCTCGCGGGAGCACTGTGAATGCAACTGGCGTATACATTTTGATTTACTCGCGCCCGCAATGTCACCCGCGCCCGCCTCCACTCTGTAAGAGTACTATAGTTACCGGCACGGATCTTGAGCGCTGACCTTGATGCGCAGTAGCAGTATCGCATACAAAATCAACTACTACGCAACAAGGTCAGCGCTCAAGATCCGTGCCGGTAACTATATCTATCTACTACATAATGATATAGATTGACCGCACGGAAATTAACTTGATTTAGGGCTAATTTTTCAATCGTCAGATAACTTTTATCTGGGGAATAAATTTGACGTTTTGACAGCTTCTCTATAGAAAATATGTCAAACCGTCATAATTATTCTTTGGATAAAATTTATCTGACGATTGAAAAATCGGCCCTTAAAAATATAAACACAAAAATCTTTTTTTATCTTGCGGTAAGTGTTGGTGATCGTTTCTATACAACATATTAATGATTAAAAAAAAAAATAAGCAAAAAAATTAATTCGCCGTTTTTTTATGTGATGGTACATTTCGACGCACAATGCAAATGAATGAAAGCGCGGCGACACAGTTGGCAGGCACGACTAGCGCGATATCGCTCTTTACAGTCAGTTAACTCGGGGCTCTAAAGTGA
Source organism: Amphipyra tragopoginis (assembly GCA_905220435.1). NCBI lineage: Eukaryota > Metazoa > Arthropoda > Insecta > Lepidoptera > Noctuidae > Amphipyra > Amphipyra tragopoginis. The sequence goes on along the minus strand of HG991991.1, from coordinate 24,821,649 downwards.
CTCAGAAACAAAAAAAGTAAAAAAAAAATGTAAAAATTCAATTTAAAAAAAACTCCATTTTAATCTGTGTCACCAGTAGATCACGCGGTTTGAAGGAATTCCACGAATTCGTTTACACCTTGTTTACTTGTTACACGTTTATTGACAAATAAAGGAACGAAATTCTAAAATAAAACCGGCTCCGTGCGAATCGGGGCTCGGGCAATAAGTATACCGTACTTTCAGTTGTTTTATAAAAAATCTATCCAAATTAATGCAAACCTCATAATTTTCGAACAATCTACAATTTAAAACACACAACTAAGCTCAAACATTTTTTATATCACTCGACTCTGCTTTGGAAGCCCAAACAACCTTACAAATATCAGCGAAGGCACCCCCTTTTTTTTATAAATGCTTACTCTGTGTATAATCTGAATAATCAGGTCACAATATGAAACATAAAAATCTTTTAACACATTTCCGATTGCTGTTAGAATTCCTTGGGAACGTGTACACTAAAATTTATTTCACACGTTTCCTGTCGATTTTAGGCATTATATTATACATTTCCTAGGAATTCTATACAACGACAGATTACATACATTTCCGTTAACAAATACAAAAAAAAAAGAAAAAATGAAAACCTTTACAGATAGGGACAAAATTTCCCAGACATTTTTTCAGACGGACACACGCCGCATTGATTCCAAAATTGTTCTATTTTGCCAATTTTTCCGTAATACTACAAAACTTTACTCTGGAGACCAATTCTCGGAATTAATGTACACTATGACTGAATTGTGATCGAACTGAGATTGAATTATGAATTTACTAAAATTGGTATTCTACTCCTCATAAAGTTCAGGCCGGTTTCGGTGCCAAAGTTTTTTCCACGAAGATGATTGAGTCAGTTGCAGCTATCTCTGAAAAATGAAAATTTTTGTGCTGGAAACATCGTGTTGTTCTTAAATCTCGTGTATCTGAATTCATACCCGCATATTGTGTCAATAAAAAATTACTAAAGCTTTACGGCTTTTGTGTGACGGCTAATCTACCACTCTTGTTTTAGTATGTGTGGAAAGGTTATAAAAAAAGTTTATTTGAAAGGTTTCCTTTATAGGTGTACACTGTATGTAGGTACAATTATTGTAGCACATGAAAAAATTGAGTTTTCTTTTTTCTTTAAATAGAAATTGAAAAATCCGTTAAAATGAAATGTTTAAAATATAAAATTTTTGTTCTAATATTTATTTATACTTACTTCTTCATCATCATCATTCAGCCGAGAGACATCCACTGCTGGACATAGGCCTCTTAAAGGGGGGGGGGGGGGGTGCCGTAATCGCCACGCCGGGTTGGCGATCGCAGTATGGTTGTACTCAGAGAACGGTCGGTCGTGGACAGGAACGCTTAGTCCGTACCCTTGCCTGACGTGCCTGTCTTAAGCCTTCTTAAGACAGGCACGTCAGGCACCACCTGACATATTGATTCTGCACGTTCCTTAAAAACAAGATATACCTACCTATCTAATACAATACAATGCTCAGTTATAAATATTAACACGGTAAAAACCTCCTCCATTAACTCAACTGTGATAAGAAGTACTTTTTTGTGTTTAATATTAGCACAGTCTACCTATATCTTACTCCTTACAGTCGGTCAACGTAGAACATTGTCACAGAGCAATCGTGCGGGGGGTTGCGGGGTGAAGGGGCGGAGGTTATGTCCCGAGTAGCCATACTGCTACTCGGGACATAAATTCCAGGGCTCGCACTTTTTGATTTCAAATTTGATTGATATCGTTCATGGAAATTATACTAATTTATTATTGATATGTATGTGTACTTATGAGAATTTTATTATAAAGTCTGTTTACTAATCCAAGATGGCGGCATACATACATTTTCAAATGATTGTTCGTGGGAAGTCATTTCCACGGTTTGCGGGGTCACTGATGCCGAAAATGACGTTAAAATCCAAATCCAAGATGGCGGCCATGAAAATTTTCATCTAATCATCATGGGTGTTAATTTCATTGTTTTCGGGGTCACTGATGCCGAAAATAACGTCAAAATCCAAATCCAAGATGGCGGCCATGAAAATTAGTAAATTAGTCGTCATGGATGTCAAATCCAAGGTTTTCTGGGGTGCGGATGCCGAAAATGAGGTCAAAATCGAAATCCAAGATGGCGGCTACAAAAATGTCAAATTCGTCGTCACGGGTGTCATTTCCATGGTTTTCGGGGGTACTGATGCCAAAAATGAGGTCAAAATCCATTTCCAAGATGGCGGCTATTAAAATTTCAATTTAACCATCATGGGTGTCATTTCCATGGTTTTCGGGGATGCTGATGCCGAAAATGAGGTCAAAATCCATTTCCAAGATGGCGGCTATTGAAATTTCAATTTAACCATCATGGGTGTCATTTCCATAGTTTTCGGGGATGCTGATGCCGAAAATGAGGTCAAAATCCATTTCCAAGATGGCGGCTATTAAAATTTCAATTTAACCATCATGGGTGTCATTTCCATGGTTTTCGGGGATGCTGATGCCGAAAATGAGGTCAAAATCCATTTCCAAGATGGCGGCTATTAAAATTTCAATTTAACCATCATGGGTGTCATTTCCATAGTTTTCGGGGATGCTGATGCCGAAAATGAGGTCAAAATCTATATGCAAGATGGCGGCCATAAAAAAATTCAAATTAGCCGTCACGGGTGTCAAATCCATGATTTTCAGGGACGCTGATTACAAAAACAAGATCAATTCTCAAACACCAAGATAGGGACCACGTTTTACCTGGCAAATCTCATTTAACTGGTAAATTTTTTTGACCGCCTTTTATTATCGAAGAATACTTAGGCTTTATTTCCGGCATCAGCACCCACGAAGACCATAGAAGTAATAACCATGAATAATAAGTAATTTTCTATGACTCCATAGTAGAGCTGCGAATAATTTATGACTCTTACCTACCCCCGCAAGCGTTAGCCACTGCGACTGTAACCTCGACAAAATTTGTAGTTTTAAATATTGTTAGAATATTCCAGGATAAGATGGCGAAACTGCTGCTACATGCCTTTGCATTATTTTGTCAATCGTCAAAATTACGCATGCGTGATTTTTTTTTTGCGTGTCACTGTTTCTATAAAACGTTAATTAATTTGGACGTTTGTTTGATAAAGTTTGTGTAATTTATTTTATGTGACAACCCTATGACAAGTGTTACCAATTTTGACATTTCATAGGACCTGTCAAATGTATGGGCGTTGACCCACTGTATGTAGTAAGTAGGTACACTGTGCTATTACCACAGTCTACCTCTAACTTACTCCTTACAGTCGGTCAACGTAGAGGGACGGAGGTTATGTCCCGAGTGGCCATACTGCATACTTGGGACTTAACCTCCGCCCCTACATAATTTTGACATTTCATAGGACCTGTCAAATGTATGGGCGTTGACCCACTGTATGTAGTAAGTAGGTACACTGTGCTATTACTAGGCGTTCCTGTGTACGCGTAACCGACTACGCGTACACAGGAACGCGCAGTCCGTACACACCTTAACACGTGTAGTGTAGTACTTACATGAAAGACAAAGGGAGCTGCACTATATTTTGCACCTACTCTACTTTGTACTACATAAATCCTCGAACAAAACTAATAAATTGATATTAGTGTCAAAGTTTTAGTCAGCCGACGACAACATGTAAATTGTAAACAGGGTGTATCTGAATCCATGTAATTCAAACCTTACCTAGCTACAGCGCACAGGTGACTTTTGTCACCGTGACTATTTCATCACTCTTATAAAATCGCGCACGGGTGGCTTTTGTCACCGTGAAAATCTTGTCACTCTTTTAAATCCATTGGCATGTGTGTTACGACATGATAATTGGGTGCATCTCCATACATACTCTTAAATTTTATAAGAGTGACGAAATTTTCACGGTGACAAAAGTCACCCGTGCGCGCTAGCTCTGACTGTCTACTGGTGACATAGATTAGCCCTGCGTGGAATTCTTTTCGATTCAACAAAAAAAAAAATTTCAGAACGAAAACATAAGTCATTTTAATACTCCGAATTATCTGACTGCGCGGAGCGATACCGCGCTAGTCGTACCGCCAGCTGTCTCGCTGGGATTCCATTCATTTAGGCTCTGTAATGTTCTATTCAGGCAGTTTTCTTTTATCATCATTTATTCATTTATCAGGTAGTTCAGATATGATCAGTAACCAGTATCGAAGAAGTTTTATTTTATTTTATTTGCCAGTCTTCTGGGCACGTTATCAGTCGATTGCGATGCGGAGAAATATTTTAATGCCCTATTTTAGTTTTTAGTTTTATTAGGATATGTTTTTCTATTTGTATGTAAGGTAAGAATGTAAATAACTTTCTGGGTAGTCTACTCTTTAGTTTTATGTTTTCAGGGTTGCGTTTCAGTGATGACTATTTTATGTTTTATCCAAATTCTTTTTTTTTGGATCATGCCACGGGTTTCAAATATTGCCAATAGACTCCCTTTCGGCTGGGTATTTTTGTAACACGTTTTATATAAGTACTGTGCAATTTAATAAAAAAATCAAGCAATATCCCCCACGGGGTTAATCTATAGGTACCAGTAGTAAATCGTGTGATTTTTAAGGAATTAGACGAGTTTGTTTACACTCTGTAGTACTGTTAATGCTCTCACATAAATAAATAAAGTAGTCTAAGCTTCAGTTGCGCGGTTGTAGCGCTACTACCGCCCCGCAGTCGGCTTTTAGTAAATGTATCTAATGATGATTTTATGCGACAATCGCAATGCTGTCGCTCAACTGTCGCCTCGCAACATGTCGACTAAATTGAAAGCAGCTTAAGGTGCGTACATATTATATAACATAACATGTTATAAAACGCTGTTAGATAACATGTTTCAGTAATGTGGAGACTAAATGTTATAAAACATATTTACAACAATGTCAATAAACTAGGACGAACCCAGCATCTACATTTTTTTCTTTTGTTATTTAAAAGTACAACAGTCGCTGCAGAGGCTAACAAAACGTCCTCTCGTGTCGATATTGTAAACAGCACTGCAGAACGACAAACGACAATCTATACTAATATTATAAAGAGGTAGAATTTGTTTGTTTGTTTGTTTGTATGTAGGAGGTAATCTCCGAAATTACTCATCCGATTTCAAAAATTTTTTCACCAATAGGAAGCTACGTTATCCCTGAGTGCTATAGGCTATATTTTGGGATCAAAAAATGAGGGATCCGTAAATTAACGGGAGCGAAGCCGCGAGCAAAAGCTAGTGTTATATAACATGGTTATATTGCATTGTTATTCTAATGTGTACAGTATTGTTATATGTTGCAATGTTATATAACAATGTTACATATTGTGGACGTGTTATATAACACAAGTTACACAACATGTTACTTAATCTGTACGCACCTTTAAAAATGTTTTTAGGTGACGTTTTTAAGTCCAATTCAAGTACTCTCAGCATTATTGTGCTTATCTTCAATTATATTTAATTACTTTAAAGAAGGCTTACAGACTAATAACATTTATTGAAACAAAAAGAACATAGGTACACAAGTTGCTAATAACAAGCCTCCACAGATAGATACCAATATCGATTAAGTATTGTAAAATAATTCATACATGTATCTTAAGTTATACAATAAGGTTAATCTATACAGACATAATGGTTTAGATTTATTTCAAGTTAAGTGCCGTTATTGGATACTTCTTCACCAAAAAATTGTTTGGCTAATAGCCTTCTTGCTGTGCTTGTATTAGTGCAGAAAAGGTCAATATTCACACGAAATCTTGTATTAAAGTAGACACTTTTAGTGATAAAAGGTACTTATGCCAACAGGTGCAAATATGTAAGTAATTATTGCAAATTGCATTATGCAATTAATTATTACTTAAGATGAATAAGTAATAAATTTGTTTTTTTATTAATTATAATTATAGCCAAAGTTTATGAAGTTTGACTCTTACTGGGCTTCATAAAACTTGGTCATTCATATCTTGACTACGCATAGCAACCCAGTTTTCTAAGTTTCGTATCAAAGCAACGCTTTAAACGCTGCAATTAAGATTGCCGAATAGTATTTAAATTAAATAGGAATACTTAGTTCGAAATCCACTAGTAAACTTGCTGCATAGAATTTTCAGAACAATTAATATAGAGTTCGACTAGAGTACTTATCTACCTACTACAACTATTACCTAATATTATATTGTCATTCATATAACAAAATTTAATTAATACTGAACTATCTATCTATCTGCCTAGCCTTTTTCCCAACTATGTATGTATATACAGTGTGTTAACGAATTCGTGTAATTCCTTCAAACCACATGATCTATGAATGGTATAGATTAACTCCGCACGGGATTTAGATTGATTAAAAATAAATACAAAAGTTTTTTTTCCAAAAAAAATATGTGTGTTGTTGAAAATTTTGATGCCATGCATAAATCAACGAAGGCACGGCGACCGGCACAACTAGCGCGATGTCGCTCCACGCAGTCAGTTAACTTGGAACGCTAAAATTACTCAGGTACAGAAAGAGATGGTAGACTTTAAAAAAAAAAAAAAATTGTTCTTACTCAAAAAAACTTGTACGGAGTCAATCAGTGTCACCAGTAGATCACGCGGTTTGAAGGAATTACACGAATTCGTTAACACCCTGTATATACCTAATAGCTTACATTTTGACAATATAAAAATATTCATTACGTGGTACATAGTTGTGGAGAAGTCGGATTATTAATACATACGTTGCTATGGGAATTGTTGATCTATCATAAAAAACTTTAAATATACTTAAGTAAAAACCGATTTCAAAAAAATTATAAAAAAGAGTGAAATAATTAGCATGATTATATTATTTATTTCAGTGTAGAATTGCACTGACTTCTGAAAGAGGTAATTTTATATCATGCTAAATTTCATACTTTTTTTAGTTTTTTTTTGAAGTCGGTTTTTACTTTTATTTAAAGTTTTTTAATAAATACGTTTTAGTGCCATAAATTACACGGTTTAAGACTACAAATTTAAATGACACGGTTACGTAATCTTTCCAGCAACTAGTTAATTTTCTTTAAGAATAGGTATTAAAGTCTCAAGTACCGTAATTACAGACACAATAGATAAACAATGGCACTGACGAACCGGTTCGTCGGTCGGGCCGCTAACGGTTAATGTATAATTATCATGACGTCTCCTTACAAATACCTACATACAATCTTCTTTGTTCTTGGCTAATGTTTCTGTGACGACAGTTAAAACACAGATTGAAAGTCCTCATCAAAACTTTTGCTGAAGGGAACAAACCAAAACGTCATCTAAGTATTTTTTTTAGTTTTTGTTGATTTTTTCAAAAAGCGCTGTTTCAATTTCGATAAAATTTATATAAGACCATTTTAAGTCGGTTAAAAATCAAAGCCAAAGCGATTACAAGTGTTTTGCGCATTTAGAATATAGCTTCGAGTATAACCAGATGCTGAATACCCTGAATAAAACTGAGTAGGTATATTACACGGACAGTGCGGACTGGAGCGACTGCAATCAGACCTCCGTAACCTAGTTGGGTACTGGGCAATGAAGATATCCTAAGGTTAGACCGGTTGCTAGACTTTCGGGCTTTTGACTACCAGTAACGACTGTCAGAGGTATTCGAATAACACCCGGCACGTCGGCTTAACGTGCTTCATGTAATACTAAAATAAAATAAATAAAAAATAAAATCTTTTTATTTCAGACACTTTTGGCCCATAACATTGTTAGTAGAACGACTAATACTACGACTACGACTAATAATACAAACGACAAAAAATGTAATTTAAGTATTTGCCGCCCTCTGGGGCCCCGGACACTCGCACTTGTGCTTGAACCCAGTGCCCCGGAAGGGGGCTGTCCAGCTTGTGGCTGAGCACGCTCAGGATGGTGTTGGTGCTCCCACGCGTTCGGAACATCAGCGAAGCGATACGTCGCCGCAGCACAGTGTGAAAGCCGTCTGTGTGCGCGTGCGCAAACATCGCAGACGCACTACAGTAGCGTGGGAGCCCCACCAGCACCCTGAACGCGTTATTATATTGTATTCGGAGAGCGTTGATGGCCCGCTGCGTGTGGTTGACCCAAAGATTGCAGGTGTAGAGAGTTTGGCAGAATGCTTTAAACAGAGTGATCTTTACCTCTAAACTACACCTCGCAAATCTGCGTGCCAACATGTTGCAGCGGACCGCCATCGCTCTCCTCTCCCATACTGAACTAAGTGAACCAATTATGTCATCGTATTAACCCGTATACGTCCACTGCTGAACCCCATAGACTGCTGCCATTAATCACTATAATACACCCACAGGAATATAAAAGACGGATTTTCTGCCGGGTACCACACGGCCAAAAACATAATAATTAAATTATAATTGAACCCTAAACGTGCCTATGCTGATATCGTCGCCACACACAAACCAGCCATGCGAGCACGGATTTTTTTATCGAGTCGATTCGAGAAATGTATCTGTTCTAAACGTCAAATTTGACGTAAGATATAGATAAAACGACAGTTCTAAACGTCAAATTTGACATAAGATATGGATAAACCGACAGTTCCAAACGTCAAATTTAACATAAGATATAGATAAAACCACAACAGCTATCGTTTGCTCGTATCGCTCGTAGTGCTCGGACCGCTGCTATGTCGCAAACAAACCGGCAAGCAGAAAAAACAAAAGAGGGTAAACAGAGTCGCTGTGTATCGGTCAACAAAGATCTGAAACAGCAGGGTCCAGATAAAGACACGTGTCACAAGGATGACTTCATCAAGGTGGAGAAAAAGAAGAAGAAGAAGCCTCCTTGTCGAAACCAGTGCGGTACCGCACTGGCGGGACCCAACATGCTGCTGCGTCCAGCAATACCGACGACGCTACTGTACGTGTCCAGACTACATCACTCCACGAAGGTAGAGGAGATCGTGGAGTATGTTCGGGTGAAGACCAACTGGACTTTGAGGATCGAGAAGTTGGAGTCGCGCCACAATACAAATTTCAAATCGTTTGTGGTGCGAGTTCCGACTCACAAAATTGAGACCTTTATCAAAGAAGAGTTTTGGCCTAAGGGTAAATATATCGACGATTTCGCGGAAGGCTACGTGACACCACGCAGCGCAAAATGACACCGTCACGTGTACAGTAGTTTTATTGTATTAGTATATAGTTATGTATTGTTTTTATTATTTATGTATTAGTTTTCTATGGGCCAAGTCGCCTGAAATAAAGGATATTATTATTATGATTATAATACATAGATACACACAATGTAAAAGAGTGTAATAATAATACGAATCCCAAACCTTTATCGACAAAGGAGAAGTTATGAAAGAGGGGAACCCTTTTTTAGGTTCTCGTCGACGAGTTGGCCTCAGAATAATTATTTTAGTTGCCATGACTTGAAAGGTATTACACAAATACCTTAATAATAACTCCACTTCACTTGAAAAGTCTTTTGTCGGGTAAAAACAAAATGCCCGCCTGTAAAGATTGGGTCGGGGCATGTCGTAGATAAGTACCTACTTTTGAAGCATAGGTACTTATGTAGACTTAGATTGTAGTGGATGCCCTGGACAAGAGAGTTTATACAGCGTGCAAATGAATTCGTGTAATTCTATCTGATAACAATGATTAACAAAGAAAAGGTTACAACCAGATTCAGAAAAAGTATAAAATAATACAATAATACTTTGAAAATAAAAGAAAAACCGACTTCAAAAAGAGTAAAATAATTACCATATTATAAAGTTGACAGTTTCAGAAGTCGGTGCTAAATAGGTAATATTAATTACATTGATTAAATTATGTAAGTTGAGGATAAGAAATGAAATATTTACCTAAAAAAATTCTGGATGAATTGAAAACAAAAGTAAAAGTGTCTAAATATAGATAATTCAACACAATATAGCACATAATTATTTATCTACACTCAATATATACATATAGACTCTATGTATTTCAATACAATAATATTAGGCCAAACTGGTTAAGCCTAAGTATTTAGGCCAAACTAGATTGTCCTGGGCTAAACTAGTATATCCTAACACGCTTAGGATGAACCGGTTTGGCCTAAGACAAACTAGTTTGGCCTGTAATCGGGTTCGGCCGGTAACATATACATATACAGAGTGTAAACGAATTCGTGTAATTCCTTAAAACAACATGATCTACTACTGGTGTAGATTGGCCACGCACGGGATGTAGAATGATTGAAAAACAAAAAAAGAAACCTTTTTTTTTCATGCAGTTGGGGGAAGTGATCGTATCTAAACAACCTAATAAGAATTCAGTAAAAAAACAAGATTTTTTTTGCAAAAAACTAATTTTCTTTTATTGAACATTTCGATGCCACGCATAAAACAATGAAAGCACGGCGACACGGCTGGCGAGCACGACTAAGGCTACTAACTCGGGGCTCTAAAATTACTCAGAAATAGAAAAGCAAGATTTTATTTTGAATTTTTTTTCAGTTGATTTTCAAAAATACCCATTTACAGCAATTACGCACTGCATCCGATCCGAATCCGTGAAAATACGGATATAAAAAAACTCGGACCGAATTCGGATATTGCTTTACGCACTGCATCCGATTCGAATCCGTGAAAATACCGATCTAGAGTAAAAATCTCGGACCGAATTCGGATGTTGCTTTACGCACTATTCCGATCTCTGATTCAAATTCAAACAATTCGTCCGTCAATTGTTCTTCCGAATTAGAAACTCACGGATGACGGATAGAAACCGGATGACGGATGCCGGATGTAGTGCGTAAACCACCATACAAATAGTTCTATGGCTACTTCGGAACGTCAAATCTTCATGTCAAATATTATATTTTAGTTTTCCTACACCTGGGTGACCGAATAAGAAAATTAAAGAGTCTTCTGACCCATTATTGAAGAAGTTTCATGTCCAATAACCACACAATCATCTCCAGGAATGGCGCGGTTAATACCATCTGGCAACTTGCCAACGTAGTCGAAACTTTGAAACGTGTTATCACCTGTAGCATGATCCAAAACCTGTTGTTGTATTATTTTACATGCCTTTTGAAACATAAAGAGCACGTTAATGATTTAAACGAAAGATAACTACAATTTTAATTAATTAATTAACCCAGCTGAGCTCGTAAACTTTCACGTTGAAAATAAATGTAAAGCGTTAAGTACTCTCCCATCAAATGCAAATTTTAAACACAGAATTCGGTCCTGGAGTTAAACAAGCAGGTTTCGAACGAATTTTTATAACTATTTGTTTTCAGTTACAAAATAACTTTGTTTTATATTTTCTGAATATTTTTTATAGACTCTGTGTATTTTGTGTCACAATTAAGTATGATGGATTAATTTAAAATAAAATCTCTGTACCCCGAATGTAATAGAGTTGGGGATATAGTGAAAAACTATTAACCGCCATTTTCAATATCCTATCTATCGGCGGTTTACCTTACTACAGATAGAATTTTGACATTACTTCTATGGAGCTTATGTCAAATTTCTATCTCTAGTAGGCGAAACCGCCGATGGTTATTGAAAACAGCCGTTACACATTTTGCACAAGATAACTAATTAAAATGTACTGTTATTTATTAGAGTACAATCATGTGTTAAAGTATCGGTCACTAATTACCAGTCACCCTCTATGTATACTAAAAATAAAGTTGCATACAGTTTAAAAAAACACTAACCTACATAGTAGGTACGTAATTCCTACATCGAGGGCCAATTTTAGTTCCGACCTAACCAATGTTGTTTCTGCACAATCACATAAGACCTAGTAGACTGTTGCTATGTGCACAGAATATACATCATGCAGTCGTCGTCGAGAGAAACCAATGGAAAAGTTGTTTTTCTCTGAACGGTCTCTCGTTTTAGTCTCTTATTTGTATTCTTTAATTTCGAAATCAAGTGTTTTTACCTAACTTTTTTTACACACAATACACAAATATCTACTTTTTAGATAAGAAATTAATGGCTGCCGGGTTTCCAATATTGTTACCAGGGTTGTTGCAAACATCAGCATCAGCATCCGCTGAACTTCAGCATCTTTTTCAACATCAGCATCACCGTCAGCATCCGCATTGATCGATGCTGATATTAATGCTAAAGTTCGAGCCATTACATGACCGCAAAGGGGGCGGGGCTTATATCCCGAGTAGTTTTTGCTTGCGAATTTTGATCAATCCAAGGGCAGACCACGAGGATTGCGATGGTAAACAAATACAAACTTGTCTCATTACGTTATAATACGTAATTTCGCGTGAAATAATGCCGACCCCGTTGAAAAGTGGAATAACCTTTAATTTAAAAAAACCTTTCATTAAATTCCAATATTAATTAAATGAAAGATTGGTAGCAGGTTATACACTAGGTAGTCTAGGTACTTAATTACTTATCTAGTACTATACTAATTATTACTAAACCACTTAGGTAGTTTGATTATATTTCTTATTAATGTCCCAAAATTATAGAAACTATCTTTTATTTCAGTACCAAGGAAAATTGTGCAACTTTTAGATATACAGTGGTGGACATATAATTAGAAACACCTGATGTGACTTTTATTTTTAGTACAAATTAACTTGATAATTAATGTTTTACGTATCATAGAGGGCTTATACCTATTTATCTATAATGTATCCACATCATGTCATCACATCATGTCATGTGTATCACATCATTATGTCAGTTTTGGAAATATCATTTATCCGTTTCTGTAAAAACTGGTACACTTTATAAAATAAAATGAAGCAGCACAACCTACTAAGGTGGACAACTAATTAGAAACAGAAAAAAAACATTGGCATAAATATGAACAAAGTTAAAGAAACAATAAAAAATGTTGTTAAATGGTACAAACGTTTTATAATAAACAATTAATATTTAGTTAGGAAGTCTCTGCTGTCGATTACAGCTCTACAACGACGTGGCATTGATTCTATCAATGTTTCATACATTTCCAGTGGAATATTTCTCCAGGCTTCTACAAATGCGTCTTAAAGTTGTTGTGGTATGATACTAGTAGTAGTACGATGTTTATTAGACAATATTTTCTTTACAATGTACCACAAATTTAGATTTGATTCAAATCCGGACTATTTGCAGACCACTCTAACACCGACACTAATAATTAGTCTCTTAGAAATGCATAACGCTGTTTGTTTGTTTTGGATCATTGTCGTGGTGAAATATCATATTATTATAATATACTTAATATTAATTTTATTAACAGTTCCAATATAAAAGTTTTTTAGAAGACACAATAATTTCATATTCCGATGACTACAGTTTTACGAGTTACTAAGATATTTCACCACGTAAAAATCGATTGCATTAAACAGCAATGGATAAGACATAAAAAACCGGCCAAGTGCGTGTCGGGCTACGCGCAGTACCTAATTGGGTTCCGTAGTGGCACAATAATGCGGACTAAGAAGAGGGCTTAGTAATTTTTCAATGGAATTTGTACGAAATTTTTACTTTTCCAAGTACATTATAAAAGTTGGTCTACTATTACTCGTAAACTTGTAAAGCCTACTTATCTGTGATAGTGTTCCTTTTAACTTCGTTGTATGCAAGGTTAGTCAGAAAGGGGGTACTAATCCACAGGCCACTTAAAGGCCCTTAACCGAAACTGTTTTCACAAACGCGCAATATTTTTGAGAGGCATCCAACAACACCCCACACCATGGGGTAGACGAGAAAAAAAAACATCCCACTTTAGGTGTCAAGGAGGAAAGTTTTTTTTTTTTTCATTATTTTATTTTACCACTTTTTTAAAGAGAAAATTCTTACCCTACCATCTATATACATCTTAGAAATAGCCATATTTGTCAAGAAAAATATTAACGAGTTCAATTTTAACAGTAACAAGCGTCACAAAAATAAATAACCCTCCCAGTACCCAGAATAGAAATGTTTAGAAATAGCCCACAGTATCGATCCATCCTAATATTTAATAAATTACCTGATTGTTTAAGAAACACAAAAACGATAAACATATATAAAGTGAAGCTAAAACGCATGTTGTTAGAAAAATGCTATTATTAGAATTTATGGAAGATAAATTCTAAAAATACCTACGTTATGTATGCCAATAAATAAAAAATTAAAAAATTCATCAACTAACCATGTTCCTATGTATAAAATAATGTTCCTATTACACCTAAGTAATATAATGTGTAATCGCCAATGTAACCTAATTTTAATGTGATGTTTATTTTTTCTAATAATTTAATAACTTACAAATAAGTAGGTACCTAGGTACTATTATTGTTTGCCTTGCAACACCCTTACAGGGTCTATGTATGTTTGAGATAACTATTCTATACGTTCTCTGTAAAGTACATTGTGCAATAAATAAATAAAGAGCATTTTACATGTACACAATCAACCTTGATTATGAAGCTATTTACTTGGATAAGGATTAATATCATGATAGGAATGTCTTTATCTTTCGATTCTACCCGTGTTTTGATCGACCAATTTGAACAAAAAACGGTTGTTGTGACTCTATAATTGTTAGACATATACCCTCGCGGACTCTTTTGTGGATAATGAAGAGTACTATAAACTTGTAGTACATTATTTTTATGTATAATAACTTATTATAAGCAAATTTTTGATACCTTGGGTTACATTATTGCAATTTTTTTACGGATCCCTAATTTTGCTCTTTGCCATATTATAAAGTAACTTAGTAAGTACTTGTGCTTATTTCAATGAATATTTGTCACAAATCGCACGCTTACTGCTTACAAAACCATCAAACCGTGAAAAAATAATCGATTATAAAGTAATCGATTAATAATCTATATTTTCTAAAGAAATCGATTTTTAAAATCGATTTACTAATTCCAAATAATCGATTAATAAAAATCGTTTTTTATGTAGGTATACGTACTGTGACATCCCTAACTGTTTTTGTACCGAGTGCATACCGAACACGAGGCGCGTAGTTATGACTCGCGTTCCGACCGTTTGTTTGAAGATAGAATACTGTTAGTATAACATTACCGTGACAAAACGGTCAGAAAAAGTACCGTGGCTACAAAACAATAACACATTTTTTAAACAAAAAAAACTGACTTGTGCCCCTCAACAAGTTCATTGTAATAATCTACGTTCTTTGATATATTTCTAATTCACAGACACTGAGCGAAGAGTTATCATAATTTTAACGAACCCTGTAGATTAGAAACATCGTGACGTCATTTTTTGACCAATTACATTTTTCTTGGCAGCTCATCGAGGGTCTTCACTACATGCACTACAACGCGCAGCAGATGCATCGAAACTTGTGCCCTCATGTCATTATCGTGACCAGGAGGGGGGTCTGGAAGCTGTTCGGGTTCGAGTTCGCTGGTACGTATAGCTTTATAGTCATTCTTAACGATATTGACAGAATATTAAACAAGATTGATAAATAAAAAGATAAAATATTGATTCAGTGCAACAAAAGACACATAACACAATACAAAAAAACAAATTAATAAGAAAAAAAACATACAAACAGATATTAACTCATAAGACTTCTACACACATGCTGCCGGCTTTGCCGCCGACTTACTGCCACGCAGGTGTAAGTCAATATGGATTCATAGACAACCCATAGACAAATGATGTGGATGCGCCGAGCGATGGATTCGTCCGGAAATTATGCATAAACCTGCTTAATGATTATTTTTCTGGCTAACGTTTATTTATTTTGTTTAGTATTATTGAATATTAATACACATTTTTATTACTACACACACACGGAACACATAATAATGTGTTGATGATAAACTATTTCTTGTTTTTATTTAGTAGTATTTTAATATTGTACCTACATAATTTATCTATTTGTGTCGTTATTGCCCGTGGCATCACTAAGGTCCTGTCAGAAAACCAGCGTTGCGACATTTTGTTTTTTTTTTAAATGTCGCAGCATTATGCTAAGATAGGAGCCTTTTTTGGCCTCGTGCAGGTAGTTTTAATTTTTTATCCTTTTTCTTTTTGTACATTGTTTTTGTTCTGTAACTGCCTGTGTGAGTCCATAATAAATATTTTTTCTTTCTTTCTTTCTGTATACCCGGCGGCCTGGTTAAACACCTGCCGGCAAGCCGGCGGCAAAGCCATTGGCATTGTGTGTGAGCCTTTAAATTTAAAAAAAAACCTATATTTTGTAACGGGGCTGTCGTTTCTTGTTAACGATTATTAATGTGAGTAGAAAGTGATTTCCATAACGAGTCACACGAGCTTAAACACGATGAACCAGTAACTAGTCATTGCTCACATCCCTTCAACAACTAGAAAGGAGCTGATGATCTTCAAACGGCTGAACAGATTTTCTTGAATTATAGCTAAGAACACTCTTGATCAAGTCACCCTTCAAACAAAAAAAATACTAAATCAAAATCGGTTCATTCGTTTAGGAGCTAAGATGCCACAGACTGACACACAAATACACACGTTGAACTTATAACAACCCTCTTTACGCGTCGGGGGCTAAAAAAGGAAAAAAAAATTGATAAAAAACAACAACGCCCATTTGGCAATTTAGTCGTGAAATTATTCCAAATCGCACTCCTAAAACAACTTTGCGTTCGGAATTAGAGGTTATGTCTACACCGTGGGCCAGAGGTACCCGAAAGATTTTAAGCTTCGATACCGATGCCTAATTGGAGAAGAAAAGCTACCATATAGGTTGTTGAATAAAGTTTAATTTTCGAAATATTCATTAATTACGGAAATTCACAAATCGAAAAATATCTATGGTAACAAGTCCTATGAACGCGGCGTTGCGACTTTTGTCATACCATACCCTCTCGCCGTAAGTCTTATCTGTCGGGGAGGATTGTGAAGTGAGAAGTTTCTTATCCACTCACACGATAATTTATAAATGTTGCCAGTTCAACCTTAGGTATTGTTTACAAGGAAGTACTAAAGTTAATTGATTTATTAAGTACCGAAAAACAAAAAAAAAAACAAAACACTGAATTGGACTTTCGTTCAAACTCAAACTCAAAAACTCATTTATTCAAAATACACACATCAAAAGTGTCTAGGGATCAACATATATTTTTGCAATAACTTTTCTCCTGATTGATATTAATTAAAATTTTCTTTAAGGATTCATCAAATAAAGTGTTTTCGTTTGTCACAGTAACGATAAACCAAGTCACCTTTGCATTAATAAAGAAATTTGCCATTTTCCTAATAAAGGGATTTTTGACATTTGAACCACTAACACAAAAGTTCGAAAAAAAGACTGAAATAACAGTTTTCTTTAAAATTTTATTGGGTAACTTAAACAATTAATAATCCGTGTTTCTACCGCGAACACTAACAACACAAGAACATCGGTTTGGCATACTCAAAATGAGTTCATCCAAATCACGCTGTGGAATGGCCGCCCATGTTCGTTGCAACAACAAAAAAAGGTCTTCTTGCGACTGGATACCCTCCATATTCGGCAGAGCTCTTCTCTGTAGCATATCCCATGCATGCTCAATCGGGTTCAAGTCTGGCGACTGAGCAGGCCAGGGCAGGACATTGATGTTAGCTGCGGCGAGAGTCTGTCTTACAACTCTTGCGGTGTGCGGTCGTGCATTATCATGCATTAACTGAAATAAGGGACCGATTTGCGCTTGTAGAGAAACGATGACGTCTGATACAATCGTCTCAGCATAAATTTGAGCGTTGAGGTTGCCTCTGATCCAAATCAACTCAGTTCTTCCGCCGATCCAAATACCCGCCCATACCATGATGGTTCCACCACTATAAGGATGGACTTCCTGGCAGGATTTTAATCGCTGTTGGCGTCCAGGGGTTCTCCAGTGTCGTATACGTCTTGTATCCGGTCTCATACCAAAACGAGACTCATCAGAAAAGCACACGAAACGCCATTGTTCTTCTGCCCAATTTCTGTGTCCAAGAGCCCATTGATATCGAATCCTACGATTGTGCATTGCTATAGGTGGTACCCGTAGCGGTCTTCGGGAATGAAGGTTCACTTCATGCAAGCGGTTTCTGACTGTTTGGTCGCTAATTAAGTTCCCTGAAGAGTGATGAAGCCTCACGGCTAACATCATGGCGGTTATTGTTGGAGCTCTTCGAGTTAAGATTTGAATGTATCGGTCTTGTCTCCGTGTGTTGCAGCGATACCGTCCTCCATGGCGCTCAGCCACGGTACCAGTGCTTCGGTAACGTGTCCAAAGTCGACTGATAACACTCTGACTTGTATTCAGAGCTAAAGCCACAGTACGTTGCCGGGAACCAGCTTCTATCATTCCCACGGCTCTGAGCATTTCTTCCCTGCTTAAATGACGTCGCCGCTCCATAATAACGTTGGTTTTAATCAGTAGTAGGGAAACAGTAGCACTAATAATGTCTTCAATGCGTTGTATGTTTTTGTAGGGATAATATTGACAGCTGATTTTCATCTTTTACTCGAATTTGATTCACAGTTCCTGATTCAAATTATGAAATGCACCAAAAAGGATCCATATAAATTTATAAAATCATAAATTTATTACAAAGCCACATCTCAATCTCAAGAAATCCGCATAAAAATGCTTGATCCCTAGACACTTTTGATGTGTGTAGACTAGAATTACTTAGTTCTTTTTGAACGTTAGTTTTACAATATTATAGACATCCCACAAAAAGCCCTCCCTTCACCGCTTCCTAGTGTTTTTGCTGTGAAGAAGAAACGGCGCAACAAACTCCCCAGCAACACAGATATGTCTGTCAAGTGAATAAATTAATTGACTCTATACAACGAAAATCATCAAATTTTTTACAATAATAAAATTATGCAATTACAGGTAAAATAAAAATTAAAAGTAAGAATATAAATCAATTCTGTATGAATTGGGTTAAATCATAATCGTATCTAACTAATATAGATACATACATAAACCTACATCTAAAAACTATTGGTTACCAGGGAAGCCACATGTGCAGAAAAGAACTAGCGCCACACGTCCCTATCGTCAACATTGACAACGTTGACATAACATTTGACTCATAAAACCATCAGAAAGGCGGTGGTTAAAATTTTTGGGATACCTCGGGCCCACGGTGTATATGACATGTTAAGCAACTCTTAATTACCGACTTGTGCAAATAAAACTGCCCAGTGACGACTGGTCTTAAGCGCAGTTCAGTCTACGCTATAATGTATAGCTTATAGCAAATATTGTATAGCACAACGGGATCGCTCAGCATACATTTAATATGGACACGTTCACACAACGCCATTCTATAAAGTATGGGATTGCTCAATATGCTTTACTATACAGGGTGTTTGGCAGAACGTTGAACATACGAAAATGGTGGATAGGTGGGGTCATCTGCTACTTACTCCGCCCTAATTTATGTGGCCCTGGACACGTTGATATTTAAAAATTTTTTTTTTTGCTTTCTTCTAGTTTCACCACTTTCTTAACTTTTTAATCTTTAATGTTGGCAGGATCTTATAAAATTATTGCTTTATTCAGATGTTAGCTAGAAAAAAAGTTATGAGTCCTCAAACTTACAGAAAGATGTAAAAAATACTTAAATCTTAATTTCAACTTGCATTAAAAAAAAAAAGACCAGGGGGCCAGGGCCAAATAAATTAGGGCTGAGTAAGTAGCAGATGACCCCACCTATCCACCATTTTCGTATGTTCAACGTTCTGCCAAACACTCCGTATAGCGAAATAGTATAGCGTAGCATGAACTGCCCTTTATGGAATCACTTTGGTGGTCATTCGTCCATACATCTGGTAAGGACAATTTTTCAAAGATTATTCGATGTTGAACTAGTTTCATGGGCTTTTGATAGTATATACAGGGTGTCCAGTAAATTTTACGACATACTGCGGGGGGTGATAGCTTGGTTCAATACCTACCAAAATAGCAAATTATATGTACCGCAAAATGTTACGGTTTTCAAGTTATACAAAATTTTCCAAAATATCGAATATCTGATTTTTTACTCTGTTATATAGAAAATTTCCGAGACGAGCTCGTGGCTAAATAATTACAGCCGCATAGACCGATCTTCCGGGTTAAGCCACGCTTGCCGAGGTTGGTCTGTGGATGGGTGACCATTTACCATAGCGAGTTTCCTCCGTGCCTCGGAAAGCACGTAAAGCCGTTGGTCCCGGCTGTCATTTGTAGATCTTTGACAGTCGTTACTGTTGGTCAGAAGCCAGAAAGTCTGACAACCAGTCTTACCAAGAGTATCGTATTACCCAGTTACTGGGTTGTGGAGGTCTGATAGGCAGTCGCTCCATGTAAAATACTGATATTCAGCTGCATCCGGTTCGACTGGAAGCCGACCCCAACATAGTTGGGAAAAAGGCTAGGCAGATGATGATATAGAAAATTTCCTTTTCTGATATTTTTTTACATCAATTTATTCGTGAATTGTTACAGTACTCATTGATTTCGTTTATATCAAAAACGAGAACGTCTTCACGAAAAAAAAACTTAATTAACATTTTGGAAAATTTAGTTTAATTTGAAAACCGTAACATTTTCCGGAAAATTGTAAGTGCTATTTTGGTAGGTATTGACCTAAGCTATCACTCCCTACAGTATGTCGTACTATTTACTGGACACCCTGTATAAATATTTTGAAGCCCCACATAATGCACGTTCTATTTATAACGCGTTACTAGCTATCAAAATCCTAAGAGCCCTCTTTATATAATATTTGGAAACGCGTCTCTTGATAGATGTAAATTATTTTCAACATCCCTGAGGGGTATTTATCTCAATCAAGGTGAAGTAGGTTGTAACCTACTTTCTCAAGTATTTTGTAAAGTACACTGCAAATTACGAACTCCCCCTAATCAGAATATAAATGACAATCGGTTGCCGTCAATTTTAACGAAGGAGCGGAAAGCAATCAATAAATAGGTACCTACCTGTAATCTGCTCCGATTGAGATGAAACTTTTTCATTACTTTGTATTGAGAGGAGGAAAATAAGAAATGTATCGTTTCACATAAATTTACTAAAACAGAAAATATCAACATTAATACAAAAATCATTTGATAAAAACAAAACCTTCGCTTCTAAGAAAAATACTGGAGATTGAAACTCTTTTGAAAGGGATCGGACGGAAAAGTCAAAGCAAACAGTGTAAAAAATTAAAAGGAGAAGTTTCCCCCGCAACAGGCAATGCTGAACCATCTAACTTTTAGGAAAAATAACGCAACAAACGGAAGAAGTAAATAACATAATTAAATAGAAAATATTTCCTAGAAACTAACAAACTTGATACTTGATTGATATCTGGGTACGAAGACGTTTTTGGAAGATTAATAAACTGTCTCGCTGGACAAACCTATTATGGGGTGAGGATAGATCGATAAAATGTCCAATAACTACTTAATGGATCACCGAACAAACTAAAACTAATTGTTCCATTTATTGTACAATCACGTGTGTAATATGTATACACATCACGAAATTCAAAAGAGATTTCCTTCTAAAATATGTATTATAATTACGAAATATTACACACATAGTTTTTGAAATATCGGGTTTCGAATATTTCTTAATTACAATGTATTATTCACTAAGAGAAATTCGCTTTTTAAGTTTGCTATGTGTATACATATGTGCACATGCCTGTACTTAAATACTTGTCCCATATTACACATTGAATGACAGTTTAAACAACATCTGAGAAGTTCAAAAATTCTTCGTTGAAAATTTTGAAATCACAATCGAGTTTCTTAGCTTTGGAATCACTGATGCCCTTTAAAAATAAAATTATAGATAGGTACGAAACGACCGGAAAATACCACATTTTTGCATAATGTTGGTTACCACAGATTTAAAATTATATCGCTTGAGCTCTTGAATCGGTATTCGCACCACTAGACCTCTCGTTTATGCAAAGAAAGTAAAATTGAACAGAGATAAAGCGAGCGAGACGGGGGGTTGGTACGGACTATGGACTACCCCCGCGGTGCATTTATCATAACTGATCCTTTCAGCCTCCCTCAATTTCCGTAACCACCTGTTTTATTCCCATTCCTCTAGTGATTTTCGATCCAAGTTCCAAGACGGTTATATTGCGAAGTTCCGTAAGTCGAATTACCTGTACCAAGAAATGTGAATTTGCAAGACTTTTCCCAAATTATTTTTTCATTGGTTTTTTTTTATATAACGAAAAGACGAGTTTTTATTAAACAAGAAGATTGCTAATATTGTTTTTGTATCGAAACTTATTCACATATTTCGAGGTATAAAAATGTAGCAAAAAATAAGGGCAATGAAAGCTTAAGCTTCATCCATGAAACGTTTCTAAGATCAGCTTTAACGACAACAATACTAGAATCTCTCTAATTGAAAACAGTATTCCACAGTTATTTATTTTGAAAAGTCGATAGGGTTAACAACAATAGTCTTCTATTATATTTGTTGATCGAATTAATGTGAACTGCTATGGGCAACATTAGAAAGCGTATTGTCACATGCCACAAGGGAAATTAAACGCCATAACAGCGGCCCAGGCTTATTAAAAATATAATATGACCAGTTAACGGGACGGACGTCCAGCCTTACCAATATTTAAACCAAAATGAGGTCGGAGAGCCAAAAATCTAAAACATGGCACCACTACATTTGGGTGCGTAGGTTTCAAAGGCGTGCGAGGTGTTGTGTCAAGCGGAGCTTTTGTCACGTACGGTGAGGCTTATCTACCTTCATCCTACAGAATATTCCGAATTCGTGTGATTCCTTCAAACTGCGGGATCTACTGGTGTGGTGACATAAATTAAAAATGCAGGGGACTTTTTTAAATTTCAACTAGAAAATGTTCTGTTATTGAGTAATTTAAGAACCCTATGATAACTGACTGCGCGGAGCGATATCGCGCTAATCGTGCCCGCCAGCTGTGTCGACGTAACGGCCTGGCCACGGGAACGGGCGACGTGAACGGCAGTGCGTCTGGTGGAGCGGCAATCTATGCAACACAGTTTGCAAGCCACGGGCAGTAGCGTTCGCCACCGCGACCTGTATACACCGAGAGCGAAATGTCTTTATCAAAGTTATCTCGATATTGCTAGGAAAGAGTAGTTTTTTGGTTCAAGACACAATATTTGGAAGAGATTGTGGAGTACATGATTTGAATAAAAATCGGGGTAAAGATAAAGAATTCCACAAGGAGTACGACAAATACAGACTAAATCCAGTTTTTTTTCAATTATACCCGAATGAGTGTAGCTGGCCTAGCCAGTATTTTGGCAATAAAAATTTCGGTGTTCATTGTTTCGCGGCGAATACAACTAAACTTGTTTGGTTCCTGCACTATTTGCCGCGCCTATCGCTCGACACCGTGGCATGCGCTGTAGCGATCCATACATTTGTTTCTGCCGCCCGCCGCGCCGCCAGACGCTCTTAGGATTCGCTTGGCAAACGCCGGTCGCGCCGCCAATCGCCGCTACGCGTGGCATGATTAGTACATTTCTATAGGTACATTTGTTTTAGTCGCCAGACGCTTCGCCGTTCGCACCGCGCGAATATTCGCTGCAGCGAGTGTCCCGGGGTCAGGCTGTAAGTTTTCATTCATTTATGCGTAGGATTGAAATGTTTTGCGACATAATTATTTTTTTGCTTATTTTTTACTGAAACCTTATTATAGGTACTGCAAGAAAAAAAAAAGAATTTAACTTTTTATTTTTAATCAAAATAAACCCGTACGGGATTAATCAATCCAAATAATAGATCAAGTAGTTTTAAGGAATTAGATGAATTCGTTTACACCTTATATACTCGATCTATTACTATAATGTCCACGAAGGAGAAACCGCGGATCTAACCACAACTAAGTATACACCACATAACAACTATATAATTACTCGTGGGCGTCCTGAGTGACGGCGCACTGCGTATGGCGGATTGCGGAGCAGATTTTCCGCCGATACCGGTCCTTAGTGCACGCGGGAAAGTTGACGCGTACGGGCGTGCTTAGTGTTGCGTTTATTTTACTTTGGTTTTAATAATGTCGATATCAAAACTCAAACGTTTACAATATTCAGAAAGAAGCAGTTTCTTCACCGATGATATATTTTTTGTGAAAAAAAAGAAAGCACGAAATTATATCTACATAAAAAAGAAGCGGTGAATACGTTAGACTGTATGAAAAATTAAGACGATATCCGGTGAAATTTTTCCAATTTAATCGAATGACCTGATCAACACATTCGACTACATTTTAAAAGATATTAAACAAGATCTTTTGAGAGCTGAAACAAAATTTCAAAGATAACTAATAAGTCCTTCTGAAAAATTGTTTCTAACTTTAACTAAAACCGGCTTATTGGTAACTTTATTCGATTAAAACCTGATGAATAAACAAATAAAAAATGAAAAAAATGCAGAAATGCTACCACTTTTATGATCAACAAATGACGTGAAAATTATATTACTACTAAGGTGTAAGTAAAAAAAACAAATTTAAAAGATACCTCCAAAACAGAAGGTCACATCACTATCCGCGAGTAAAAATCAAAATCCGCGTATTGATGAGCGGATCCGCCAGTAGAATGCGCCGTGAGCTGTGCGCGCCCGCTCGCACTCCGGACACGTTCAAACGTTTCGAACGTTTGTTCAATGCGCTGTTGCGTCCGCCTGCGCGGTGCGCCATCACTCAGGACACAGAACCGAGCGGGCGGACTCATAATAACGCGAGCCGCTGACGTCCTGCACTCGATGGGTTCAGATCCACTTAGCACTTGAAGACTGGGGTTTGAGGATGCGAAATAAAAACACTAGTTGACTTTGATAAACTTACACTATATATTTAGGAATATTAAGGCCGACGACTACTATCAATCGATGACTACTTATACCGATAATTACCAATTACACGGAAAAGCTTGGTCGCTTATTACTGCCAAGCTATACCGGAACGAGACCCTCTAAAAACAGGCTCTTTCTAGAACTTTATCAACAGTAATTTTCACTACACATGTAACAGTTTTTACACTTTAACTATATTTATTTACAACATATAAGAGTTACATGTCATTGTAAAGAACATCAAATTATTTATGAAACGGTATACATTAGGTACATGTCATTCTAGTGGCTTTATTACATAGCTATGGCAATGTAAGAGGAAAAAATTGTGATAGTTACACACAGCTATGACTCTAATGTTCTATTTACGGCTATGTTTTGAACTTAATCACCTCGATTTTTTGCTATTTAACAAAGCCACCCTTGTATCTATTCAATAAAACTATTTCTAGGTGATTATGTTCCATTGCTGAAGTATAATTTCACTTTGAAGTTACATGTTAAAAACAAAACTATACAAATATTAGGAAACTTTATGAATTTACTGTTAAAATGCAAAACAAATAGAAACAAGCTAAAGCAAACACAAATCAACAAACAACAATCACTAACAATAAAGGGGCCTCTGCGCGTTGGACCTGTGTCCCCGTGTATGCTTTCCAAAGGACCGGACATCTTCCGCACGGAAGATGAGCCGTGAACAGAGATCAACAATGTTGCCCTCTTCGCCTATGTACTGGCAGCTTTTCAGGGGGCCCAGCTAGTGAGCTGGCGAGTCACCGTCTGCCAACAGTTTTCAATTTTAAATGTTGAAAGGCAGACGCCGTTTTCTTTCGGCAATAGAAGTTATCCAGTCCACCTAACACCCCTTCCCGTAGACCAAATATTTTTCACCATATTTTACAATAGTCTTGCACTCACCTGGGACGGTTCATAACTGTACTCCAATAGTGCAGCCGTGGATAGTCCCCGGTTGGTGCCTCACCCCATTTTAGATTAAAGTTCTCCAAGGGGCCTCTGCGCGTTGGACCTGTGTCCCCGTGTATGCCTTCTAAAGGACCGGAAATCTTCCGCACGGAAGATGAGCCGTGATGCCCAGATCAACAGTGTAAAACTTACTAAATAATCGTCTGATAACACTGATTTTACTTATTTTGGGTTCAACAAATCATTTTGCACTATTGTTCGTTCACTCCTCCGTTTAAGGAGTCTCCGGCCTCGTTTAGGGAGACGTGGCGCGTCTGGCGTCGCGTCTCGTGGTCTAATCAAACATATGGTAATATATGAGAGCGTCCATGTAGAAGCGTGATCACACGCGTTTTGTTTAATATTGAGCGCTACTCGCAGCAGAGCACGCGGCGGCCGCCGTAGCTTGCGCCGCGGCTGCCGACGTCACGTCATCCGCTGCGTACCCCGCGTACGTGCGTGTCAGTTTGTTTTTGGTATCGAAGGCGAGCGAGCTTGTTGTATGTTGCAATTATTCTCTAGTAATATATCGATGAAATCGTGCTCCATTGTAACAATACATCTACGTAGAGAGATGTCCAAAGAAGACTGCCAAAAGAGTTCTAGTCTCAGTAGTTCGGGGCCGGACTACTGAGACTAATTTCATCTCATTAGTTGAGGACTAGTAGAGACTTGTGTTCTGTAGTTCGGTTATTGCTTTCAGTATTCTGCGGTCAGTATTCTTATGAAAGTGCCTATATTAATAACTACCAAGCTATGATTTCAGAGAATATGTTTGATTCTTTTATTTATAATAAAATCATTTTATTGTTCATATCCCTAACTGGACTATTGGTATCATTTTTAGTATCAACAGTTCGGTTTGACGTCATAACCGAACTAATGAGACAAAATTAGTCTCAGTAGTCCGGTCCCGAACAAAACAACCGAACTACTGAGAATAGAGGCCACAAGCGATAGCTGCGGTGTCCGCTGTGGCGGCCGCGGCGGTCACCGTCGCGTCATTCTCCATGCACCGCAGCACGCGCCGCTCAACACCCCACGTCTTCATAAACGGAACTATACATTACCATATATGTTTGTATTTGTGCGAGCAACGCTGCAGCTGGCGCCGTGGGCCCCGCCTGCCGCTTCACGTGCCGCTTTTCCGTGAACGGAGAAAACGCACAAGGCGCCACATGACGCGACGCCAGACGCGCCACGCAACGCCCCGCGTGTCCCTGAACGAGCCCTTAGCGTTTTGGTGACGCGTCGTCGCGAACAATAAACCTGTAATATTTGCACCGGAAATGGAATTAGTTTGGCGAAGCTTCGAGAAACTAAATAACAAATTAAACTACTAATATATAAACTTGTAGATATATGAATTTAAACAAGTGCGAGTCGGACTCGCGCATCAAGGGTTTCGTACCTTGGAAAGCTCAATTTTCATTTTTATAGAACCGCACATGTAATTTTGTTTTTATGATTGTGTAGGGTTTTTATGATTCCTAAAAAACTGTGCAAGTTGCAGACATTGTTTATTTTCTTCTGTAATATTTACATTGACTGAAAATCGATTTATTCAAGATATTTCGCTTTTTTTCGCAAATTTCTGAGATGATGGTATTTTTACAGACATTTTTCATCATAAGTCAAAAACTGTATGGCAAAGTGAAAATGAAATACCTACAGGGTGTTAACGAATTCGTGTAATTCCTTAAAACCACATGATCTACTACTGGTGTAGACAAGCCCCGCACGGGATTTAGCTTGATTGAAAATAAAAAAATAAAAAAAATATTTTTTCATGCAGCTATGTTACCGATCGTATCTAAACCACCTAATATGGATTCAGTAAAAAAATCATAAGTTATTTTTTTGCAAAAAAAATGTTTTATTTTTGTCAACATTTCAATGCCACGCATAAATTAATGAAAGCACGGCGACACGGCTGGCAGGCACGTTTAACGCGATGTCGCTCTTTGCAGTCAGATAACTCAAGGCTCTAAAATGACTCAGAAATAGAAAATCAAGATTTTTTTTTAAATATTTTTTTTAGTTGATTTTCAAAAATTCCCATTTAGGGTTAATCTGTGTCACCAGTAGATCACGTGGTTTGAAGGAATTACACGAATTCGTTAACACCCTGTATATTTTAAAACACGCAAATAATTTCCTTTCTTAAGATACCACATTTAATTTTGACCTAGTAACCCCATTTTAATATTGCAACCGCTAGTTCGGTCGCTATTACAAAGAACACAACATTTTTTTTGCAATTCTATCATTTGCATATGGACCAACATTATTTAAAACTTCCAAATTTCAAGTCGATAACATAAGCAGTTCCCGAAATAAGCAGCTGTGACTGACAGACGGACGCACAAAGTCGCTGTCAAAGGTCCTTTTTACCATTTTAGTACGGAACTCTAAAAACGGTTTGCACCTTGAACTTCGCCGTCTTCTCGATAACCAATTTCATAGATTAATTTTATTATGAGGTGCTTTATTAAGTCAGTTTGCGTTCTAATAATAAATAGTCACATCATGTACACGCAGACTTCGCATGAAGAATCGTCAGTATAGGCATTTGCAATTTTTTATAATCAATCTATCTACGAAACTTGTTTTTTCATTCGTAGTATTGTACAACCTGCTTACGCATACCCAGAAATACTTTACGGGATGTATTGTGTAATTAGAGTTGTCTCTTCTTTCTGAATAAATTCGCCCAGCAGTGGGCGCTTCAGGCCTTAATAATATTGGAAGTCGGTCCTTTTGGTAAATGTTCGACACTCAATACATTCGTGACTAGTGTTACCAAAACCGGTACGAAAAAAATCGGTTTTCAATTCGGCACAACTAAAAAAACTAGGTTTTTATGATCATTATTTGTATTCTTAGTTTGCAAGAGATTATTACACCATATCACAAAAAATCTAAATAATAAACAAAATAACTTAAAACTAAAGAAGGGAATAGAACGGGATAGCGTAATGTCGTTATCGCGCTTTTCGTGGTATACCTCTGCCTCCGATTTGTGTGGTGCCTACTTCTATTGAATGCGTCGAATGCAAGCTTTGAGATGCAACATAACGGCGCCCACACGGTGTTCATATTTTTTGATGATCGTAATCATCGGGGCATTAGGCATCCCGATTATGGGTAAATTCGTGGACCACTAGATATCGGGACGTCCCGCGCGAATCAGGACACCCAGCTACGCTATTCGTGGCGCGCAGCCACAATTTGATCGCGTAATAGTACCTACATACACATTTTCCAACAAAAGCGAACGAATGGGGTTGGATACCACTTAAGTCTGAACTCAACAAATGACGCACGTTGGCATTCGTTGGGTTGGTGTGGAAGCTCCATTAAAAGGGCTAGCTTCATACTTTTTAACGTTTGTAATGTTTTATTACAGTCGAGCCAATTATATGTGTAAATCACTACGTAGTATAAAACAAAGTCGCTTCCCGCTGTCTATGTGTCCCTATGTATGCTTAGATCTTTAAAACTACGCAACGGATTTTCATGCGTTTTTTTTTAATAGATAGAGTAATTCAAAAGGATGGTTTTAAGCTATAAAACGTACACGTGCAAAGCCGGGGCAGGTCGCTAGTGGTTAACAAAACTTTGATCGTTAAACATTCATTTTGCTTTAAGAATATTTTCAGATTAATCTTTAACACATTTTTAAACAATTGCCGAAAACGCACACACGCCCTAACGCACTGCGCACACATACACAAAAATACACTCATATATAATAAGTTTTTGAATTCAGCAAAAAGCTAAGATACAGGATACAGGACCCAGTTTGAGATTCAGCACATACATAATTTATAAATGTAGGCTCTTATTTATACTTTTTTCCATAAAAGTCTTTTAAGTGGCTGTGTTTTCCAATAAACTGTTATGCGATACCGGCGGCAACAGAGTGTTTGACGTATTATTACCAGGAAAAAATAATGAAGACAAAAACACACAATTAAAAAATGTATGGAAGGTACATGACGACGGGACTTGACTTATAGAATAAAACAAGTTCTTATTTGACTTACACAGAAACCGTGTGTAAATCGATAGATAAACATACATTATGAATCATTGTCACGAACCAGCGATGCCTACACGGGGACACATATGTGTTGTATGTACCTACTCTATGTACCAATATGTCGTTAACACAGGAAAAATTCTCCTCCCTCGCGAGTTTGCGCTGTATCACACGAACAAGTTTGTATTCAGACTTATTCGACGTTTCCGTTTGTTTTCTGTAATAGCTATGTGTTTGCCAACTTCAAAGAGCATTCCTACCTTTGAATACCTATATGTATACAGGTACATATGTGATTCCAATATTCTATCTCATTTATTTTTAATTTTATTGTTTTCGTACGCGCGAGAACTCTACTAATTTCGGACTCAATCGGACTCCTTGATCATGAGCTCTAGCTGTTTTTTTAATAAAATAATTGTCATATCTCGCTTAGTACAAAGATATGTACGATGTCTTAGTTAGAATATAAATTTCCTTTGACGTACTTAATTCAAAATATGTATATTCACATTTCTGCAAAACATTCTGCACTAGTCAGAGGAGTAATGCTCACTAAAAGTAACAACTTTTATTTTGTATTTCTTTCGTGATAATTCTAAATCTTGGCCCTGGTAAAATTTCACTGCATGTATTAAAGACAGACACACCTAAATAGTTACATAATATAAAAGAAAATTTTAACCATTATCATTATTGTATAGGACTATATGTTTAACAAAAGCTCTGTGATATGTAGGTACATACTTAATGACTGCTTAGATAAAAGTAGATGAAACCCCACTTACACATCCAATCTTCTACGTAATATGTCCAGTCTGGCCAACCTTGCCGACATTGGCTAATGAGATAAAGTATCGACATTAATATACCTCGTGAAACGTTTCTTACTTATCTATGCTAATGGAAGTCTTCTTTTTATCTGTCGACACGAGCTATTTGAGAGTAGCTCATTCCGTTACGAAAAGATTACTAAGCCAGTCAACAAAGTTGGTAGCGGGGCTGACTGCCCAGGGTGCACCGGACGAATTATTTAAGTATCGTCACTTCTGAAGGCTATTTTAATGTCAACTGAATATACTGGGTGTGTCGTAAATAGTGGTCCAACGTTAAGGGGTCGACACACCGTTTATTCAGCTATCAAATCCCACAATTTGAACCATTTTTACCATTTTTTTTTATTAAATTAACTCCTCGTTTTACTTAATTTCAACCCAATACATTATTTTCTTATTTTGTTTTTTTGTTTATAATTGCTGAATACATGTGCTATCAATGCAAGTAATTTTGAAATTTTAGTTCAATTTTTCGAAAAAAATAAAAAAATGTTTTATTCAGAAACCTATGGTAAAAAAAAACTAATTGTGGTATGTGATAGCTGAATATATTGCGTATCGACCCCTTAACGTTGGACCACTATTTACAACACACTCTATATATTTCTTTAAGTAAAACCTTCCCTATCAAAATCAAAAATGTACCTCATTTATCGATAACAAATTTTGTACACCTCTAGCACTCTCGGGAATGTACGACCAGCAACGTTCTGGTTTAAAAACAAGAACCCCTGTGGCCTTAGTAGACAGATTGACGTTCTGCAACGTAAAGGCACAGAAAAGTCACACACAGTACATGGACGTAGCTCCAGTATTTTGCATGAAATTTCCTATGCGATCTAAAAATAAAATTTTGTTCAGGGGGGTTACCATGATCTCTTAGAGCAGGAATGTTTTAATATTATTACGGGAGTGGGTAAGAGATGGCGCTAGAGAGCTGTCTAGCGCTGTCACTTTCCCACTCTCGGAATAATATTAACATTCCTGCTCTAACAGATCATGGTAACCCCCCAGGAGGTCATAGGAGAAATGTTGTTAACTTATTTTTACAGAAAACTGCCTCCCGTCTGACCCAACCGACATGATCACCGTGCCGCCGTGGTCCATCAAAGTGGCAAAGTTATCGCAACCCAATTTAGACTTCTTGGGTAAGTATTTTTAAAAGGTTTTATTTTATATTATGCAAAGACAAAAAGAAAACAAAGAAAAAATGTTTACCCCGTCAATTATTTGCATGGACTTTTTAACACGCATCTAGGATAAGTAGTACTTAAGTAACATTTGAGTACGGAGTTGTCAAATAAATCACGGATTTTAAAGCATTTTTTGACAACTCCGTACTCAAATACTGCTTAAGTATTGCTTGCTCAATTCAGAAACCGGAGGACAATCCGTTAAATCGGTTTTACGGCTCCTAAAATAAATAGTACATTGGATTGAAAAAAAACAATGGTTGAATTCGCTCTTTTCAATGTTACAAAATCGCTTTTATCGGTTGTATTAGATAGAAATAGAAAGAGGATAAAAAGAACTGAAACTCTACTTTAATCTTTCGTAGTTATTAACGCGAACATGAAATTGCTGCCTAAATGACGGCGCGAACGCATAAGTAAACATTGCCGCCTAAACACTATGCTTTTGTCGTCAGCAACTATACCCCATTTCAACGTAACGTAAGTCCTGACGTTTCTCTACAAAACGTTACCATAAATATAAAGAATATAAAATATTGAAAAAAAAAACATACCTAAACACGCTGACATTTAATTGGATGTTTTGCTAGAATAAAAGTTGTTCAGACCATGGTGTACTACAATTCAAATGAATCAAATAAAAGAAACGTCATATAACGAAAACTCAAAAAACACACCACCTAAGTAAGACACAAGGGGGCCTGTGCAGTCGGCTCCATTATGGTTCAAGTTACTTGCCGGGAACTTTACCGCGATTGCCGCGATGTGAGCAACTTAAGACTTTTTAAGAACGCCAAGTTTTTTTTTTCTTTAAATTTTTCTTGATGTTATACTCCGTGAGCCCGACGTACGCGAAAGATTTAACCTTCGATTAAAGCTTAATTTTCGAAATATCATTTTAAGGAAAATCGAAAAATCTCTATGGTAACAAGTCCTAGGAACGCTGCGTTGCGACTTTGGTCATACCATACCCCACTCGCCGTACCTATGTCTTATTTGTCGGGGAGGGTTGTGAAGTGAGAAGTTTCTTATCCACTCACACTATAATTTATAAATGTTGCCGGTTCAACCTAAGGTATTGTTTACAAGGAAGTACTTTAGTTAATTGATTTATTATGGAAATAAAAACAAAAAAAAAAAAAACAAAAAAAATATGATTTGGACTCATAATACCATCAGAAAGGCGTGATTAAAATTTTTCGGGTACCTCGGGCCCACGGTGTATAATGGTAGTAGACCATGGTCTGAAGAACGTTTGTTCTAGTAAAACAACCAATTAAATGTCAGTGTGTAATAGTAGATTGTTGCAACGAGCGCAAAGTTAGTTATTAATGCACGAGTATTATGTTGGTGCCCGAGCGCATGCGAGGGCACTAAATTAGCACGAGTGCATTAATTACTCACTTATTAAGCAAGGTGCGTAATCTACTTTTCTTTCAACTACCAATCTACCTACCGTGATAAAATATCCATAAAACATTTTTTTTAACTTTTCTTGAAGTATCAAAGTTTTACAATGGTACAAAATGCGCGCCATTTGTTTTTTTTTTTTCACCAAGTCTGTTTTATGTAGCTGATTTTTATTTTCAGCCAGTATCTTTTTGATCTAATGTATAAATTTTATATTAAACTTAATGGGATAGGTACATTAAACATCTGTGGTAAAAACTAAATAAAAAACAGTGCATTAATGTAAGGCCGGCTCCACACGTTGGCCCCAACGTTAGTCCCAACGCCACTCGTCCAACGTGTGGATCTAGAAAATAGAGTTGGCACTGAGGTTGGGACAAGCGTTGGGAGTTGGCCGAGGCGTGTCGGTTTTATCAAAGGAATCTGCGCCAACGTTCGTGATACGTACACATGTTGGCGCTTTGCTCAGTTCTGTTGCAACACGCATGGAGAGCGCGCGACGAGCGAGAATGCCATCCTCACCCTCAAAAACGCCACCCGCATGGACAATTGAAAAAGTTATCGAATTTTTAGAAGTTTATCAGGCACAGCCAATAATATATTGTGTCGTCATCCACCATGTTCTTTGATGTGGCTTTTTCTTTTTTTTGCAGTAACAAATAGAAATTATAATTGGCAATCAGCAATGTACAAGCGCTTAGAGCAATTTCGATTTCTGTATTAGACATCTTCACGTTGGCTCTGACGGGACAGGACTGGTATAACAGCCAACGTGTGGACGCCTCACGAAATTAAGGCGCTTCCCCCACCGAAAGTGGCGCCACTTCAGAAAAAAAGCATTATTTCTGTCAACACACAACATATTGACATTTCGTACGTACAACATTTTAGTCAAGTGTTGTAGAAATTTTCGAACACCAAATACAAACACTAGAGCTTCTGGATTCGAAGTTTTTGCGAAAAGTACCAAAAACGGCCGTTTTTAGCATTAATTACTAAAACTTCTAACCTAGGATGTCAAGTGTTGTTTTTTGGTGTACGAAAATTTCAACATCACTCGACTAAAATGTTGTACGTACGAAATTTCAATATATTGTGTGTTGGCAGAAATTTAGATTTTTTTCTGAAGTGGCGCCACTTTCGGTGGGGGAAGCGCCTTAACCGACCAACGTTGGTACGAGCGTTGGCGGCAACGTGTGGAGCCGGTGTAAAACAGTGCAATAATGAGCACATTTCTGCACTGTTTTGGTTCTAAGCAAAAAATACGTCCTTTGTGATCGGTTTTGTAGTGATTAATGATAACATTACTACGTAGTTGAAAGAGAAGGTATTTTACGATTTCTGATGATTTCGTTTACGTTTTTTCGATTACAGTCTCCTTACGGCTACAATTTATGAATACGACCACTATGTGGACTCATCTTTTGTTGAACAGAGTAAAGGTTATTCGCGTTTACATCGCGTTTTTTAAGTTCTTAGAGTTTCCACCAAAACCTATCAAAATTACCAGTTTTCGTACCTGTACGTAAATTAATGCTAAAACCAGCAAACGCGCTTTAGTGAGGAAAAAAAATGTATGCTACCTATCAAATAATTATGTAAAAAAAAAGAATAGGAATTGTTAAGTACCTATTTAACACTTCATTACCGACGGGGGGATCTATAATAAGTTTAGTATCTGTTCGGTCCAACGAAACCGAACACTTTGCCAACGCAACACTTTGCAATTATTGTAATAACGTAGAATAAACTTCCGTAACTTCAGTGCATTTTTAGACACCGAACAGTCCGGGTGCATTCATAAACAGTAACATTCAACATTAACATAGCTCTAACATTAGGTTATAACTTTATAATAAGAACAATTTGTGAGAACTTTAATAAACATTCATTTATACAACAACTACTCCTTTGCTTTCGATACCGCTCGATCTAGCACCCCGCACATATTGGTCCTTCGAGCCGGATCTTGCGCGTCGCGTACAGTGATTGTGTGAGGTGAACATAACATAAGTAAATAGTGGAGTGCTTGGACTGCAGTGATATCCAGCACTGGAGTAACCTTCGGAGCTGAGGGTAATATTAACAGAACAAGTAAGATCTTTCCATTTATTATCTACATATCTGCTAAACAACGAGAAAAATGGCAGAACTTTACGACAGCCAGTTGGAAATCGCCATCGAGATATCAAAAATCGGTGTCAATTTGAAGAAGACTGGAATACAACGAAGAACCTTCGAGTACTTGAAAAAGTGCTTGGACAGTTTAGAGGGGCTCTGGAAAGAGTATCATCAATTCAATCATGATCGGTTCTCAACGGAAGTAAGTAAAACTCATGCTTATTTTACGAAACAAGAATATGAACAAACAAACAAATCGTATCAAGCAGTCAAAACGATAATAAATCAGATGTACCAAAGGCAAGTAGAAAGCCCGTCGGGGAGTGAAATGAAAGATCAGCCAACAGAAAGTACGTCTTTTGGTAATGAAGGTGAGTACCACCAAAAGACAGCTGAAGAACAATTGCAAAAGGAAGATGGCCAGGCTAAGGAGCTGGACAAAACAATTCGTCAACCTATGATGGTAAATCAAGGTACAAACAGTAGACTCGACGAAATGCTGCGTAAACAAGCTGCTAATTTTAAGGCATTTAAAAGAACAGTCTCTAAAATTGACATAGAATGTATTTCTGACAAGTGGGAGTTTGAAGACGTCCTGAAGTCACTGCAAACAAGATGGTCAGCGATCGATACTCTGCATTGGGAGCATCGATTCTGAAATAAGTGAGAATAACGGAGAATATGAGAGTACGTTCATCAGTCACGAAAAACAATACAATAGTTTGAAAAAAGCGATTAACACTAAAATGTGGTCGGTTTCTCACCGGGAAAAATCCACCCCTAAACTAGAGATACCAGTATTTAGCGGTAATTATAACCAATAGACATCATTCAAGGATTTGTTTCAAGAAGCAATACATAACAACTCTTCACTTTTGAACGCCCAAAAGATGCAATTTCTAAAGGGCAAAGTAAAGGGGGGAGGCCGAAAGGCTCATCCAACATTTGCATATAAGCGTCGATAACTATTCGGTGTGCTGGGAGATCCTCAACCGACGCTACAACAACAAAAAGCTGATATTCTCTTCTCACATGAACATACTTTTAGGACTACCTACCATGCAACAGCAGTCTTTACCCCAAATCAAGAAACTACACGACACTACTTTAGAGTGTCTGTATGCAATCAAGAACTTGGGCATTGATACAACATCGTGGGACCCGATGGTGGTACACATTTTATACCAAAAATTAGATGCTGTGTCATATACAGAGTACGTAGAGTCTCTGAAAAATTCGCGTGAACTACCAACACTTCAAGAGTTCTTGAGTTTCTTAGAACCTAAATTCATAAATTTGGAAACTGCTCGTCGTAAACAAGATAACCAACAGCAGAAATTGAATTCGCAAAACAATCCGTCAAAATCTGGAAGCCCTAAAAAACATAATTATAATCAACATTATAATAACTATAATCAGAACAGTGGGAATAATGGGTCCTTGAAGAAGTCGTTGCACGTGGCAAATATCAAATGTCCACTTTGCAGCGATGAACATGGCCTCTACAATTGCAAGCTTTTCCTGGAATTGCCGGTCGAACAAAAACTCAACAATGCGCAGAAACTGCAAGTGTGCATCAATTGCCTGTTTAGCCATAACGTCAACAAGTGTACATCTACAAAACGATGCCGCAAATGTCCAGCATATCATAACAAGCTATTGCATGACATACATGACATGATAAAGCCGCCAAACACACAAACACAGAGCGCTCAAGTTACTAAACTTGTAGCAAAACATAATGAACATTCGGTGAATAATTCACAGGTGTCACAAGATGATAATGTGGAAATTCTACTTGCTACTGCTGTTGTCAAGGTCAGAGCAGCCGATGGTACTTATCACAACATGCGTGCCCTTATTGACCAGGGTTCGCAAAAATCTTTGATAACCGAAAAAGCCGCTCAGCTATTGAAGATTCCAAGGCAAAAATGCAAAGGGGTCGTTGTTGGAGTCGGCGAAAAAGAGAACAGCTGTAAAGGCATGATAAACATAACATGTAAGTCAATCTACAATGACTACACTCTCGTAACAAATGCGGTGATAATGAACAACCTTCTTAAAAATCTCCTTATCAGAACATTTACAAACCCGTCGTGTGCTTTTACAGGAAACATAAATTTAGCAGATCCGGAGTATTATCACAGTCGTCCTGTGGACTTATTACTCGGGGCCGAGGTCTATGCTGACATTATTATGGGAGGAATTATAAAGGCAGAATCCTCGTCACAGCCAATCAACAATTTCAATTCAACAAACCTGCCTAGGGTGGATATTGTGTGGTGGCGTGAGAATACTACAATGTAATGTGGTTTTGAACAATTTAGAAGACATGCAACAATTCTTTGAAGTGGAAGATATAAGTGAACAAACAAGTTTGTCTTTAGAGGATCAAGAATGCATTACATTTTATAACAACTCAACAAACAGGCAAGAAAATGGACGGTATGAAGTAAGACTACCGTTGAAGGAGAACATAGAAAACAAATTGGGATCATCTAAACAAATGGCCTTAGCTCAGTTCCGAAGGAACGCAAACTTAACAAACAAGAAACATTAGCACTTCATTATAAAACATTCATGAAAGAATACTCGGAATTGAATCACATGCAACCCGCCGTCGTCGGTAACACAACACCGGAATGTAACTTACCGCACCACGGTATTCAACGCGAAGAGTCAACAACTACAAAATACCGAGTAGTTTTTAATGCATCTGCTAAGACGTCATCAGGGTTTAGCCTTAATGATTTAATGCACAAGGGTCCAAACCTACAACAAGACCTGCAGACATTGCTGCTAAAATGGAGACAATATCAATACGCTTATACAGCTGACATAGAAAAAATGTATAGGCAGATAGGTGTACACGAATTGGATCAACCCCTACAAAAAATATGTTGGCGGGAAAATCCCAAACATCCCATCCAGTCTTTTCAACTTACAACAGTCACATATGGAACCAAAGCAGCTCCATTTTTGGCTCTAATGACTTTAAAGAAACTAGCAGCAGATGAGAAGAACAAATATCCTGAAGCAGCCCAGGTGTTAGACAGCTCTTTCTACATGGATGACTTAGTGCATGGATCTCATTCCATTGACCAGGGAAAGAAGCTAATATCAGATTTGATAACATTGTTAAAAACAGGAGGATTTAACTTAAGAAAATGGGCGTCCAACAACCCAAGTTTGATAGACGATATCACAAAGCATCAAAATCCTGACGAAGATGTGGTTTTCTGTTTAAAATCAGAAACAACAACAAAAACATTGGGTCTGTGCTGGAATTCAAGTGCAGACAAATTTTTCTTCCGTTATGATTTTTCAACACAACAAAAACAAACATCCAAACCAACAAAACGCATTCTTCTTTCCAAAATATCGAACCTGTTTGACCCGTTGGGATGGTTAACTCCACTTTCAACTAAACTAAAAATATTACTTATTCCAAAAACTATGGAAAAACAATTTAAAATGGGACGTCGAAGTGTCCGATGACATTTCTAACGAATGGGCTAAAATAAAGACGGATATCGAAAACATACAACGTTGTGAAATACCACGGTGGTTATTGAATAGCCAAGATTGTATAATTGAAATTCACGGATTTTGTGACGCATCTATGGACGCATACGCGTGCGTAGCATATGCACGTGTCAAACACCAACCAAGCATAGTACTAATTGCGGCAAAATCTAAAGTTGTATCCCATAAGAAAGCCTTAACATTGCCGAAGCTAGAACTAAGCGGTGCATATTTACTATCAAAACTAATTAACAAAATACAGCAATCTTTAACTAACAAACTAGAAATATATTGATGGACGGACTCTATGGTTGCGCTCAGCTGGATGAAGGGGGAAGCTAACCGCTGGAAACCTTTCGTTGCAAATAGAGTTAACAAGATAGCAAAAATAATGTCTCCAGAGTGCTGGCGTTATGTAAAATCAACTGAGAACCCAGCTGACTGTGCTAGCCGCGGTATGATGACATCGCAACTGGTTAAACATGTCTTGTGGTGGCAGGGTCCCACATGGCTACAAACATGGACATCAGAAACTGAAGATGAAAAACTAACATATGAAACTAACGAGGAAGTTAAGAAGATTAACAAACAAACAAACATCGTGCAGGATCTTGCATTTTTCCAATTATTAAATAGAACGTTTCTATTAAAAATAAACAGATGTATTCAAAATTTCAATGAAAATGCAGAAATTAGTTAGTAAAAGGATTATTTGCTTTTTGTGCTTAAGCTAAGTTCGTACAACATTAATCAACAATATCAAAAAGATCAACTAAGCATATTTAATTAAGTCACAGAATAGATAATCGTACAATTAAGTCATCATCATCACATATGAATAGAAAGTACCTATTATAAAATACAAAACCAACATTTTATAACTCTTCAATTATAAACTCCAATTTTTTAAATTAAACAATAACAGTTTCAAAAGCGTCCGACAATAGCTGAGCTACTCAATCTTTTTTTTTTCATAACTTAAAACATTTAATTAACATAATATAACGTAGAAATAGTCTTTTATAAGAGATCAATAATAATTGCAATTAGGTTAATTATACCTTTGTTCTAATTAATAACTAGAAATAATCATTTTAAAAATTAAGTGAAATAAAAAGCCATCACTTAAACAAAGCTTTAAAAATCAACAGATTTCCTTTAAAAACAATTCACTTAAACGTTTTTGGTAAGAAAGTGAGATCTTAAGAAAATCAATGCATCTAGAGTAGAATCATTATGACGAGACCGTATTTTGCTGCAGAAATAACCAATTTTCGAAAATGCTCGTTCTAATTCGACACTTGTAAGCTTGATTGTAGGGATTTGTATGCCTTCTTTAAAAATTACCGCGTCCACCGCCATTCTCGTGAAAATAATAAAAAACTTGAAAAACCGGAAACGTGAAAAAAAACCCGGGTTTTTTAATGATTTCAAATATGCCGAAAACCCGGTTTTTCGGTCTTCGGTGAAACCGGTTTCCATTCCCTAATTACAATATGTCGCCGTATTGGGAAGGAACGACAGCGTTTAAAAAATTAATTACACATCTAAATACAACGTGCACTTCCATTGACAGCGGTATATGTAACATGATAGTGCCGCAGCTCCAGCACGAGTTCGAGGAATTACGGTACTATAATACACTACTGATGACACAACAATTTGAAACACACTCCAGACAGCGTCGGGGCCTTATCAATGGAGTCGGCTACGTAGCACACTATCTATTCGGCGTACTGGACGAACATTTCGCAGAACAATACACTAAGGACATTACACTTCTAAAACCAAATCAACAACATATAGCTAAATTATGGAAGAATCAAACATCTATAGTTGAATCAGAATATAATTTACTGCAAAGAACAGAAAAAATTGTATCCAAACAACATAAAAACATTAATCAACATTTCGACAGATTAGAAAACATGGCTAATGGAGTAAAACTAGCAATGACTAACTTGAGTCTAGTTCAAGATCAGTGGTAACAGCAAGTACTTTACTACAAAGCTTATGAGGAACTCAAGATACTTTATTAGACACTTTGGCTGACATTCGCCACGGTCAGTTCAACATACATCTGTTAACTCCCGAACAGCTCAAGCAAGAACTCAACGTGATAGCCGGCCAGCTGTCTGATGACATAACATTACCCATTGAACAAACCGATATCAGCAAACTTTATCATCTGTTGCAAATAAAGGCAAGGATGACTGAAAAATATTTTATATTTGAAATAACATTTCCACTCATCAGCAGATATCGATACAAGCTATACCGCGTCATACCTATTCCCAAACAGCTTGTTAAAAATAATATGACAAGCATAATACCAATATCTGAATATATTGGAGTAAATCTTAAAAAGGACGCTTTTGTGACAATGAACGCAGATGATCTATCAACATGTATAACTCAGGAAGATACTTACATATGCCTTCTAAAGAAACCTATTTACCATCTTGGCAGTGACAACAATTACTGTAATCTCAACCACGAAACAAACCAATGTAAGGTAGAACAGAATTTATGTTCGAATAAATGGATACCGTTGAATAATCCCTCAGAGTATTTATTTTACGACTGCAACAATTATACCATTAAAATCATTTGCGGAGAGCATGTAACAGTCGAACAAATCAGTCAAGCAGGAGTAATATACCTCGGACAAGGGTGTATGATAAAAGGTCAAGATTTTACTCTGCACTCCAATGTAAATTTTGACAATAGCCTTACTATAAACTCAAACATTTTCGTACCTAACATTGATCAGATAAACAATATTATTAGTGTGAGCATTCCAACTCAGATAGAGATGGACAACCAGAACGAAACTTACGATGATGCAATCGATAATGATTTTACAAACAAATCAAACAAATGAAAAACAGTGAGGTAGAACTGGATGAGATCTTGTCACCTCACGATATTCATCAGTACGCCGTCAGCTGCACCCTAGTGGCGGTGGCGACGGTAGTGGCAGGCCTGTTCCTGTGGCGGTGGCGACGACGTCGCATGCGACGCGCGCTCATCTCTTCAGACATCGAGCTTCAGCGAGTTTACGACGTGAGTGCTAGTGCTAGT
This sequence comes from Amphipyra tragopoginis, assembly GCA_905220435.1. Taxonomy (NCBI): domain Eukaryota; kingdom Metazoa; phylum Arthropoda; class Insecta; order Lepidoptera; family Noctuidae; genus Amphipyra; species Amphipyra tragopoginis. Next base: position 24,779,635 of record HG991991.1, on the reverse strand, counting down.
ACGCGTCAACTTAACATGGCTGACCGTCAGCCCATTGCTCAAAGTGAAGTGCTAGTATGTGTAGTGAAATCGCATTTTTTCTTGGCTTACCTTAACACAGAAACATGTGAGTAAGGAAGTAATTAATGTACATTACTAGGACCATTATCTGTTCTGTGACTAGGACCACATCTGTAATATGGTATGTCTACACCCGTGCGCTTTCATGTTCATCTTGTGCTTTCAACTTTCAATTCCTTTTGTGTCAAGCGCATGCAATATTGATTGCCATAAAACGCATGCAGCTTATCGTCTACATACAAAGACGGATTAGTGTGCGCTAGAGGCATACGCTTTTGTCGAACTAGTATTAAGGCATGCCTGCTATTGCATACGCTGTGGCGCTTCACGCATGCTTTAGACGAAGATGCAAGATGACCATGGCGGCGCACTGGTGTAGACATAACTATAATCAGGAAACGGAATCTTATGGCAAAACAATTGAAAGGTGATAGAGACGGGTCATTATTTTTTATCGAGTATTCAAGCTATCGATACTTTTTAGTTTTGAACTTTATTGCTTAATTAACTTAACAAATACTTTTACTTTTTATTCTTTACACATAAATAATCTTTAATGTCACATAAATAAAACATTGTCTTGTCTATCAAAAAATTCTGATAACTACCGGAACTCAGGCAGTTTACCCTATAGACACTAATATGATATTTGATTTCTTTTGATCACGGTACTTATAGTACGGTAATCAAAATGAAAAATTAATTACGTCATGTCCATTTCAATTTCACATTTCTTGTTGATCTATTCTTTTGTGATTCTAAAAAATGGCTAAAGGTCATGGCACACTATACCGGCACCGCAACGGCACCGCTCCAACCCAGCAATTAACTTGTCATTCAAATTAGAGCATTAAATCGTGGGTCGTATAACATATTTCATGATGTCAATATGAAAAAGCCAACGGCGGGCAGTCAGCGTATTCGCGGTGACAGCAAGTTTGCACCTCGCGGCCAGCGCGTTTTGCGAGCTTGCACCTTGCGGCCGGCGCGCGGACTGCGAGTTTACACCTCGCGGACGACGCGTAGTTAGCGCGCTGGCGACTAGGCGAACCTAAATTCGAGGCGACGCCGACATCGTGACCTTTAGATGTCTATTGCCCGTCTGCATTCACAGCTGTTAAAAATTATCGATAGCTTGAATGCTTGATAAAATATAATGACCTGACTCTATCACGTTTCAATTGTTTTGCCATAAGATTCCGCTCCCTGGTAATAATGAAGCTTTAGTATGACAATATAGTTCATGACAGCATTAGTAGTACGGATAATATTAATTTCGCACTATTTAATTAATATCAGATTTTCAGCCAAGTACCTATAAAAGACTATGTCTGCAATGTTCCATTGTGTAGGCATGTTCTTTGTGTAACAGATATCTTTGAGGCGAGTTTGCTTGACTTTCATTCACTTAGTAATTAATATACAAGTACTCGCCCATTATAAAATTAGTGGTACTCTGTATGATCTTACAAAAATTTTATGTTCTTATTTTGTAATCAATAGTTTTTTTTCAATTGTTTGTAAAAACCAATTATATTGTATCAGGAGTACTTCAAGTATGGATAAAACAATTTTGTTATTAATTTGGTTTGTAATTTGTAATGTTTGCGAAAGGTTTAAGAGGGTAGCAAATTAATTTCAGCAATATGGTTTCAATACATGGCTCTCGGCGTATTTAATATTAACAAGTAAAATAATGAAGAGTTTAACGTTGCCAATACAATATTCAATACATATTTATAACTGCCGTGTGACTGTTTCATATGTGATAAGTTAAATTGTTAGCAACAATAATATCTGTAAAACAAAGAACCACGGAGCATTAATTATTTATTTGTTATGTTTTAAATACTTCACCTGTCGAGTTAACATGCGCAACGCGAGATAATTTTGTCGATGCATTATCTAGTGCCGAGACAAGATAAGCCATACACTATCTCGTCTCGGCACGAGATAATTCGACGAAAAATTATCTCGCGCTGCGCATGTTAGGCTAGTTGGAGAGAATAGAGAGGATTTCGTAAAAAAAACTCGAGTAAACTGATACAATCGTAAACTATAATTTTGGACTCATCACATTAAATATTTCTTAGATCAATCATTTGAACAAATTCTAAGCTTCAAGTCTATAAATAGTTGCATTACTAGTAATTAAGTACTCACATGGTGTCTCTATGCAAAATAACTTTTTACACTAGTATTTATTTCGAAATAATAAATGAGTCAGTGGTGCCGATTCTCTTGTTCACTAACTAAACTAAAATTAGAGAATTGCTATCTTTTACTAACAGACGGCGCGAAAAAAGGACGGTGATAGATAAGAACTAAGTTAGAGATGTCAAATTAGTTTACGCCTTGAACTTCAACGTGTTTTTAGCCGACAAGTTCTGACGTGTCGCCTAAATATGTATGGAGATTTTAGTTCAACTAAAGGAGATGTTTAATTTTGGGCCACCACTATGTACAGTATATAGAAAAATAGGAAAAAATTAGGGGATGTCCATTAAAATACAAATAAATTAATTTGAAGAAGAGTACTCTTGTACTGGAATTATTGTTTGGCGACGTTTTTTAATCTGTTAACCTTTTTTTTCTGGTAGCTATGACAGTTGTGTTTGACATTGACATGAGTTTGACAACTTTGACAGTCCTAGGTTTCGTGTACAACACCTGTAGTTCTATTTTATTATAATTATAACGTAATCCAAGTATTTTCGTATATAAACAATGTACATACGTTATGTAAGTACACAAGGAATAAACACTATGGGGTCATTGACATGTGTTGACATGTCAATGACCCCATAGTGTTGTCAAAATGACATTTCACATAATTTCGATCCGCCATATTTTCATGTGTTGTGTTGCTCTCCTTGACCAAGATAACTTGAATGTACAATTAAACGAAGTAAAATTATAGAAAATTAACATTAAAAAACGGTTACTTTATTGTATAGCTTTAATTAGATATAGTGTACATGGTGCTAGCCCAGGCTCCATACATTTCTGATACATCTCCTTTGACAGCTCATAATTACGACTACTTACTATCAGAGTGAAAAAGATGATATTTTTCGGTTACAAAACTTTTTTCAACTACGTGTAGTTAAAGTAAACATTAGTAAACATTTATTTTTCGGCTGACGGGCCGAAGTATTTTAAACTGTACATTATTTTCAGAGATTCGTTTGGACTGTGAATTTGTCATTTAATATCCTAGAATGAAAGGCAAATGTTGCCTATTGCTCTAGGTCAGGGATGCACAGACCGCGGTCTACGGGCCGCATGCGGCCCCCCGTCAATGTACATGCGGCCCGCCAGCGAAATTAACTCTTTTATGCGTTTGTATGAAAATACTGCATTCTATCAGTAATGGCTAGCTTTAGCATCTGAATAAAGTTTTTGAATTTTATCAAAAGTCCACACTACGATTCTTATATTCTTAAAGATCTCTAATTTCTACTATTTTTATTGTTTTTAATTGTGGTGGCCCGCCTTTAGCTCATAGTCCGCTCGAGTGGCCCCAAGTCCTAGTAAGTCTGTGCATCCCTGCTCTAGGTTATTGTGTTCAACTAATCTCTACACATTACGTGATTTGATTACATATACAGCTCCGGAGGTGCAGGCCAACGGACAATGCAGTATTCTCTCCGATATGTTCTCACTGGGCCTGGTCGTCTGCGCAGTCTTCAACAACGGCAAGCCGCTGATCCAAGCCAACAATAACCCTATGCTCTACATGAAGCAGATTGAATACGTAAGTACCGGTAAATTGGGGGTATTTGAGAACCACGGAGAAGATCGTAGAAGATTTTTCAGCATCATTTTTAAATTATCTACAGTTTCAAATATTGAAATATACAAAATCATTAAATTCGTAATTACGTTGCACTTGTGACCAGCACGTCGTGTTCTATGAATTCCTATTTGATCCGTGGTTCTCGAAAAGCCCCATTTTGCCGTATTTTTTAACACTTTGTCACCAAGCAACGTTGGGCTCCTAAATCAATGCACAGTGTCCAATCCAGAACTGTCTGCTGTCTGAACTGAATTATTTAAGTATTGCAATTTTCTGCTCCTATTTGTTTTCATAGGTACAGTGTCTTATCTTGCTTTTAGCATAATGTGCCCAAAATAAAAGTGGCTTTATAGCTATATCTACACCAGTGCGCTTTTATGTTCATCTTGCGTCTTCGTCTGAAGCATGTGTGAAACGCCATAGCGCATGAAATAGCGCATGCCTTAATACTAGTTCGACATAAGCGCATACCCCTAGCGCACGCTAATCCGTCTATTGTATGTCGACTGACGACTGACCGAGGCGCACCGGTGTAGACGATAAGCTGCATGCGTCTTACGGCAATCAATATTGCATGCGCTTGACGCAAGAGGAATTGAAAGTTGAAAGCGCAAGATGAACATGAAAGCGCACGGGTGTAGACATACCATATGAGGTACGTAGAAAAAAGTTTTTTATGCGATTTTATGTCAAGATTTTATGTCGTAACGGATTTGGGCGATGGTGTCTACCAATATGCTTTTGAAATATACTTATTACCTAAGAGAGATTCGACAAAAATATATAGGTACATATTTTTGACCCGAATAGGTACTCAATCGGTAGAACACATACGAAAATTTGCGTCGTAATTCTGCTTTTATTTCTCATTTAATCCATCATCATCATAATTATGTGAAAAATTCCTTACCATGGGTTCCAAATTATGAACATTGTTGGTAACTTTAAACTGATAAATATTATGCAATTGTTTCAGTGTTTCTCACAATCTCTTCGTTCACTGCATACCTGTTAATCGAAATGGAAATTGAATACAGTTGAAAGGTTAAAAGTAAAATTAAATACAGTTTCAACTGTAGTGGGTTTATTTTTATTGTTCGCTTATTCTTTCTTTGGTGGAGGTTGATTGTGAGCGACATTGATTCCTCTGCCATGTTGTGGAAGTCCGTGCCTATGGAATTGTATAGCGGTTCCTTGATGTCGACATATTAGGAGGTACCCATGAGGTTTCCATAGTGACGATAAGAAAAGTAAGGCCTCAAATAAAATAACTCTAAAAAAAAGTAAAAAGCGTCTTCAAAAAAACTAAAAGAGCAAAATAATTACCATATAAAACTAACAGTTTCAGAAGTCGGTGCAATTTTACACTGAACCAAATTGAAGGCACTAACTTCTGAAACTGTTCTGTTTTTACTTATTATTTTATTTTTCTATTTTAAGTGGCATAAACAATACACAAACATGCAATTACAGCAATCCCGGGTAATTTGCTGTTATCCATTGAAGAGTTCCATTGCCAATCTCCGAGGGTCTACATCAGAGCTTCACCAAATTTAAATGGACCACTTTGAAACAATACTCTTTCAAACAAAAAAATAATTTTGCAAATCCGTCTTTAAATGACGGAGTTACGTCCGAAAAAACAAAAAAAAAACTTACAAGCATCCGAATTGAGAACTTCCTCCTTTTTGAAGTCGGTTAAAAACTTTATTTAATAAGAAATAGTAATAATTGAAATAATAAAGGATTGCATGTTGGTTACGACGTAGCTTACATGATGATGTCATTTCTACGGCAGCTACGCTGTCATCGTAGATAAGTTATAGCTACGCGCCGAGTCGTTATTCTATTCTAATATTCTTGAACTTGTCCGTACGTGAATTTGACGTGTATTTAGTAAGATAATAACTAGGCAGTTCATAAATTCAGCCCTAGAATCTGCAGCATTGCAATTAAACTATTATAGCTAGGCATTAAAGAAAGAAGCGATGTGTTTATCACATTTAGGATAATATATTTGAGACCAGTGGCATTAAGCCGGGTCCGCGGCGCCAATTTTCTAACATGTTATTGTGTTTTTGCTAACAAAACTGTTAAGCCACGCCCCTATTCGGTTAGCAAACAATGTTAAGCCGGGTCCGAAGCGCCAATTTTCTAACAAAACTGTTAGGCCACGCCCCTATTCGGTTAGCAAACAATCTTATCCTGTTTGCAAACACAAAAACACGGCGTAGCGGACCCGGCTTTAAGTCGGCCTAACAGTTTTGTTAGCAAAATTGGCGCTTCGGACCCGGCTTAACATTGTTTGCTAACCGAATAGGGGCGTGGCCTAACAGTTTTATTAGCAAAAACACAATAACATGTTAGAAAACGTTTGTTTGACAAAGTTTGTGTAATTTGTTTTATGTGACAACCCTATGACAAGTGTTACCAATTTTGACATTTCATAGGACCTGTCAAATGTATGGGCGTTGACCCACTGTATGTAGTAAGTAGGTACCTACACTGTGATATTATGGTCAAAACATAACGTGATTTTCACCGATGCAGCGGTGCAAGCACGGATCTTTTATCGAGTCTAGAGTTAAAAGATTCGTGCTCGCACCGCAGGTTTGATAGTAATTATTAAACCCGTTAATTAAACTTGTAGATAATTAAGGCACTTCATTTAATTCGATTGTAATGTGAAAACATTTATGTGTAATTAAAAATAACAAATAAAACAGACGACAACCACCTCCCTTATCAAGTTATGTTTCTGTAGATGCGCTGATATATTTTTATCCATCTCACGTATCAAGTTATGTTTGTGTATACCCAATTTCATAATATTAGACAAAAATGTGCAACCAAGGCACAAATATCTTTTGAACCATTTCTTCAAGCAGGGTTTCAGATCACCTTGATTGAGGTTCTTAAAAGCATAATACTGTGTTAACCCTTCAACCGACCAAGTCGGATAACCCGACAAAAAAATTTGTCCATCTCGCCCATGTCGGATAAATACGACAAAAAAACTGTGTTTAAAATGTATTCATTTATTGACATAACATGTTTATAATACTCTTTTCATAGTAGTTATTATTTTGCCGAATTATGAGCTGGGCGCGGCAACTGATAAAAAACCAAGCGGCCAAAAGGTTTAATGATGAATCCCTGCTGTAAACAAATGTTGTTTTTTTATACATTGCCTTGCTAAAATGGGTCTTATTTGTTTAATGTTATATTAAGCCCGAAAGCACATTATCAGAAATTTCTATCACAAAATTTCTGACTCGTGTGCGAAGAGCCTCTGCGCATATATTTTGTACTAGAGCCTGGCCATAGATAAATGATTTTATTATACAAACAATGGTCAGCAAAACAAGCGTCTAATAAGTTCCATTGTCACTACGGCAGCGGCAGTAGCAATAACAATAGATTTAAGTCATTTTGTGTGGAGTTTCTGGGTTTTTTTTGCAGACCCAACTCCATGACATTAATTAGTGTACTCGTAAACTAGTAGAGCTTGCTTAGCTGTGATAGTTTTCTTGTTAATTTCGTTATATCACTAAAGAACTGTTGTGAATACTTTTCAGTTATTCAGATTTAGCGATTTAGCTTGTAGGGGTTTAGGAAACATTACTCTAGCAAAAAAAAACACTTAATATTTCGTAAACGGATCCCTGGATTGAAAAAAAAGACACCGCCCAAAAATTTTAAAAGACCTTTTTCTCCGTACCCAGATTTTTGGAAAGACAACTAAAAGAAATCAAACACACTCTATACGTACGAGAACTACCCTAAAAAATATTTTTAATACATTTCGTTGCATGACTTTGTAGGCGTTATACATAATGTATAATGCCATGCCAAATTTCAGTAGTATAGCGCTACAAATAAAAGTCTTCGAATAAAATGGCTGTGACAAACAGACGGACAGACAGACCGACCGACACAGCGAAACTATATGGGTTTTCGAAACTATGTAGGTTGACTACAGAACACTAAAAAAACGGAACTTTAATTATGAAATTTTAAAAATTGCCTTCGGCTTATAAAAGCTTTATTTATGTAAGTTATTTTCATACATTGGTCATGACTCATGAGCTTTCAGTGTGTTGGTGGCAGGTGAAAATGAAATTGAAAAATGCAAACGTTAAAATCATTTCGCACTATAACCACACATGAGAATGTTATTTGATTTGTTTTGTTTTATTTTTTACTGTTTATATGACTAACCACACATGAGAATGTTATTTGATTTGTTTTGTTTTACTTTTTACTGAATAAAACAGAACTACCACTTTTGCCCTCTCTGGGTTAATAGAGTCTTGAAATAATACAGGCTGATTTCTTAAAACAACATCATGATCTATTACTGGTGTAGATTAACTTTGCACGGGATATTGACTGACAAAAATAAAACTTAAAAAAATTCAGTGTAAAATAAATTATTTGATAGAACATTTCAATGCTACGCATAAATGATTGGAAGCCCGGCGATACAGCTAGTGGGCACAACTAGTTCGATATCGCTCCACGCAGTCGGTTTAGGGAGAAAGAAGCCACACGGCGCGGCGCGGCGCAGTGCGGTGCGGTGCGCCGCCGGACGGCGACGAATTTGCCGCATCAACGTGCACACGCAAGAGCAAGAGCCACGCGGCGCCGCACCGCACCGTGTGGAACGGCTCTCCGTCAACACATCTAATTCGTCTCGGTCCGGTGAGCGCGTGACGCGGCGCCGCACCGCACCGTGTGGTATACCATGGAAATTTGTATGTATTACGCCGCAGCGGCACCGCTCAGGCGCCGCGCCGCGCCGGAGCCGCACCGCATCGTGGAGCATGTTTTCAGGTGCTACTTAAATAATTTGAATAAATATTTTTAAAAAAACCTTTGTCTATTCAACTGCAGGGCAAAGGTCTCTTCTCATACAGAGAAGAAACGAGCATTGATCACCACGCTTACTCACTGCGGGTTGGCAATTTTAGACTATTAAGTCCGGGATTCCTCACATTGTTTTCCTGCACCGTATAGGTCATGTCACAGTAGACCGGCACAGCAACTGCACAGCTACAGCACGGCTTCGCCTCGAATTTAGGCTATGGCTAGCCGCCAGCGCGCTTTCGACTCGCAATCCGCGCGCCGGCCGCGAGGTGCAAGCTTGTTATCACCGCGAACACAATTATTATATGGCATTTGTGATTGAACACGCCTAGGACTTGCACGTTTTCATAATGTGTTTCACGACGTTGTTTCGCTGGCGACTTGGTATCGGCGCGCCGTAAGCACGCAGTCGGTGCGCCGTAAGCACGCAGTCGGGACGCCGTAAGCACGCAGTCGGCGCACTGGAAGCACGCAGTCTGTTCGCTTGCAGCGCGCTGTCTACGAGTCGAGTTGTATGGTAGCGGCAAGCGAGCTGACTGCCCGCCGTCGGCTTTTTCATATTGACATTATGAATTAAATTAGACAACACACGATTTAATGCTCTAATTTGAATGACAAGTTAATTGCTGGATTGGAGCGGTGCCGTTGCGGTGCCGGTATAGTGTTCCATGACCTTATATGTCTGTGGCGTCTTAGATTAACTAAGAAAGTACATATGACATGGACAAAGTCACATTAGTACGTACATGCCTGGGTTTGAACCCGCAACCCGGTGCTCAACAAGCGGATCTGTAACTTCCGGGCCAACACAACATTTTTGACATTGACTTGTTTTTGTTATTTCTTTAGAAACCCTGTGCAGCTTCAATCTGTATCACCAGTAGACTACAAGGTTTATTTATTTTTATTGAAGGTTGCGATCATTGGACTAGCTCTTTCATTGGACCACCAAGGTATTTCCAAAACTGCGCAAGCTAGCAGCACCCAAACTAGTCGAAACGAGTCCGTGGAGACTCAGTTGCACCCCCCTCTTACCTCAGTGACGCTGCGGCACATAGCTAGGAGAGACACGTGTGGTTGTGTTTGCGGCGGTCAAAATCTAATAATTTCACTCAGTATAATTTGACGTATCATTGTATTAATATTTGTCTGCGTGCACTGTTATGAAATATTGGACAGTTTATTTGAGATTCCATAACTGTTATTGAATTTTGTCGAATCATGACCATTTATATTTTAGTTTAGTTTTTCTTAACCAGTACCTTGTTGCCATCAATGGACCTCAAGAGAGTTCCACCGTTGGACCGGTCCAATCATAGCAACTTTTTATTGTATTTTTTTAGCCATAATAATGGGAATAGGTTCTGAGTATTTCACTAATTACGTATTAAGTATTTCACTTATTACATTTCATTAAAACCATAGAAAAATCATTCATCATCATCATCATTCAGCCGAAAGACGTCCACTGCTGGACATAGGCCTCCCCCAAGCATCGCCAAATCGACCGGTCCTATGCCTCTCGCATCCAACGGATTCCCGCGACCTTCACCAGAAAAATCATTTAAAATTACAATTCCAGAATATCGCCGAATAAAAGAAAGCTTTTTGTCATAATTTAGTATTGTAGATAATTAATTATAATTAGTTGCCTCGATTGGACCTCTAGATCAAATTTCTCTAAGTCCATTGATGGCAACTTGATGGTTCAATGAAGGTGCCCATGGTCCAAAGAAGGCAACAGCCCAAAATTTAGTTTTCTTCGTTTATTTCAAAAAGTGTTAGCCCGAATTGTTTGTGCGTTTGATTATTATATATAAAGGTCCTACGAAATAAAAATTATAAACTGCTTTAATTTTCACACTTATACTTTTTGAGATATGAGGTCGTAAAGTTATGTGGTCCATTCATAGCAACCTTCCCCTATTTAGAGGAACTCCAATGACTTATCCACTAAAACATATACTAGAGGTCGCCAGCGGCTTCGCCCGCGTGGTTGTCGATCGCATATTCCGCGTTTTTCTCCACATTATGCATGTATTATACATATAAAACCTTCCTCTTGAATGACTCTATCTATTGAAAACCGCATCAAAATCCGTTGCGTAGTTCTAAAGATCTAAGCATACATATGGACAGACAGACAGCGGGATGTGACTTTGTTTTATACTATTTAGGGCCGATTTTTCAATCGTCAGATAAATTTTATCCAAGGAATAAATATGATGGTTTGACATATTTTCTATACAAACGCTGTCAAAACGTCAAACTTACTCCCCAGATAAAAGTTATCTGACGATTGAAAAATCAGCCCTTAATGATAATTATAATGAGGCGAAAATTCGTTTGGATAATGGTGAATTTGTCACTTATAGGAGTACACAGCACTTACACACTAAGTCGTTGTACTAAATGTAAATGTACACGTAGTGACATAACAAAGGACAACAAAAAATAAAACAAACACGATGACCAAGAATACTTATACAAATAAAAATAAATGAGGGTTGTTAATGAGTGCAATTCAAAATAATAAAAATGAAATGATAATATGTAAAATAAAATGGTAGATGACTTTCTTTAGGTACCCTGTGTAGCTTCAATCTGTATCACTAGTAGATTACAAGGTTTGAAGGAATTACACGAATTCGTTGTACAACAATTTACTTAAAATATCACTGTACATTGTGCGCATCTAAATACCCATTTCAATGGCGGTCATCAGCGTCAACGAGTGAAATACCTTTGCGGTTACGAATCCGCCCGCTTATCCTTCAATTGTAGGGGAGACCTCGTTCCAAAGAGATATCCTTGTCTCATCCCACACTATGATATTTCAATTATCCGCTACAATATTAATCTAACTGTCCATGAACCGATTTTAATGACGAGATTCCTGTTGCTGTATTTTTCTTTGCCCGCTGGAATTAAAGTTTTTCCAACAAAGATTCTTCAGTTCTTATTTTATTTGAAAGAGTTTCTGCATTTGACAGGCGTCTTCGACTATCTATGCCTGTTATACTTACCTCAGATAAAGCCGGTACATTCCCTCCAACTTATCTGTGGAATGAGTGGAGACCCCTAACTTGGCCAGTTTCTATTATTTTTAATCCTTTCTTTATTCGGAAAAATTATTTATTGATGGGTCATATTCGGGTTGATGCTAAAATGATCTTTCCTTTGATTTACCATATAATATTCCTTTGCACGTTTTAATCCTTATCATTAACATTGTCGCCATGTCGGTCAGTAAAATAATAAAGAGTGGTAGTTTATTGTAAAAAAAACATTGGGTTCAATTACAACTGGCGAGTCGTAAGCTGAGCTTTGCATTTGTGTGAGTGCACATAGAATCGATTGCCAAAAAGCAGTGTAAACCGGTTTAAACCAAGCAAAGGACGCGTCTGCATTCATTCTCACACAAATGCAAAGCTCAGCTTAGGCCTTGCGGACGGTAAATCTAAAAATACAGTTTTTGTTTTCTATAAATAGAGAAGAGAGAATCATTTCTCTATTCTTTATAGTTTCGACTTTAGCCCTGCAGTCCATCTCAAAGACTCGCCCTGTATAAACTTCCTTTGATGTTATTCATAAGACTACTTGAATGTTTAAAATTAATGATCAAGCGCGCCACAGTCTCTAATTGGCCTGAACTTTTTATTTCAACAACTCTTAGTGTATTTCTTTGAAAGCTAGGAAGTATTACGTTTTACATCGCAAAAGTAATGGATATAAGATAGAAAGTAATGAATATAAGATGAAACCTGAGGGAACTAAATAACTGTAGTGTCATTCTGTAAGAAACCCACCTCAATATCGACGGTTAACTCGATATCCATAATGTCACAGTATGGATAATAGAAGCAAATAACACACAGATAATTAATCGATAGTATAATCAGTAACGCGTAGTTTTGTTACGCTATGTTACGACAAGTGTCTAATTGACTGTCGCGATTGAGGTGAGATTCTTACAGAGTTGCACTGCTGAACAAGTACTCGACAAACGGAAAAATAAAATTAAGAAAGTCATTGTCATCATCCTAAAGTTAAGAATGCAAACGTTTAAGAGCTAGTTCAGACATGGCGGAATGCGCGCGGATTGAAACCGCGTGGTTGAGCTGCGCGGAGCTTATTATAATGACATCCTAGACATTCACACTACACCACGCGGATCATGTATACGTGCGGTAGCCGCCTCTCGACCGCTAGAAAATGAATTCGCGCGGGCGCCGCGCGGATCTATTTACTTGACGTGCCTAGAGTGCGTTCAGTTGCTCCGTGAAATCTGCGCGTATCGGACGTGTGACAATGGATAGCTTCGACACCGAGTTATAAGACCAGCTTTGTGGGACATCTCGTAATAAATAAATAAATCTTTATTGAACAAATAAACTTACATTCGGCATTAGCTTCCACACTAGGATTCCCTGTGTCGTGGAAGCTAGGCAATACCACTACATAAAAATACATATTAACAAATTACAATAATACAATACAATATAAAACTTACAACTATACATCAGTGATGTTACGAATGTTCGCGTTCGCATTCGCATATGCGAATGATTCGCATCACTTCAAACACTCGCATCAACACTCGCATTCGCATCAAACAATGCGAATGTTTAGCGAATGCGAGTGTATGCAGGTCGAGACAAGTAGAAGTGGGCGGAGTTAGCGGGTCATCATCGCGTGTTTGTTACATTGAATTTGTTTCTAGTTGTCACTTGCCGATCAATCAATAATCAGGTATTGTGATTAAGTAAATTAACACAGTTTCGAGTTGTGGGTTATTTTAAGCTAGGATAAGTTATTATAAATAGTTATTTAGAACTTTATTTTTATATTATGGCACCGGGGAAGAAAAGTGAAATATGGCGATATTTCACACCTATTGATCGAGATCATGCGAAGCGTAATATTTGTGAAAAAGTGTATTCACGCGTTGGGCGTACTACTTCGGGGCTGCGAACTCATTTGAAAGCCGTCATCATACCTTGATATTTATTTTTTTGCTCTTTCTCAACATTCGCACTCGCATTCGCATTCGCACATTCGCCTTCCAAACACTCGCATTCGCATTCGCATTCACGAATGTCTAAAATATGACATTCGTAACATCACTGCATACATATATACAATAAAATATAAACACTAATTCTAGTGTGCAGAGTATTCTAATAAATATGCACACATATTGCTTCTTCGACTTCCATTATTGGAATGAAGCATCTGTCACCCTATCTCACTCCGCGCACACATCGCGGCTGTCTGAACACTTTCAATCCTCACGGATTGGAACCACGCGGTTTGGACACGCGCGGATTCCGCCTTGTCTGAACTTACTCTAAAACTCCAATTAAGATGATGAACACCAAAACTATACCACTAACATATACTAATAAGGGCTGATTTTTTAATTGCCAGATAAATTTTATCGGGGGAATAAGTTCGACGTTTTGACAGTTATTGTATAGGAAATATGTCAAACCGTCATATTTATTCCTTAGATAAAAGTTACCTGACGATTGAAAAATCGGCCCTCAGACAAAAAAAAACTATCTGAAACTAAGAACTAAAGTTTTAACAACCCCGAACAATATTGATTTGTTAAATTAGATGGTGCTTTTTAATTGGCTAGAGAGCTGCCACGATAGTGATATACATACCAAATACTATCTAAACCATCCGTCATATCTGTTTTTCTTTTGCAATCAAATTTTCATACGTTAAACGTTTTGAGTGGATAAAACATCTCTAAACAAACCGAGCCGTCTTAAATTATTGGCACGTATACTTTTTTTTTTATCAAGATACGTTCCGTATTAGTTACTTTGCATGTACACACCATTTCTGCAGAAGCTCCCTAGCTGTTTAAAAAACCGGCCAAGTGCGAGTCGGACTCGCGCACGAGGGGTTCCGTACCATTATCTATAAAAACATCAAAAAAATCACGTTTGTTGTATTGGAGCCCCTTAAATATTTATTTTATTCTGTTTTTTTAGTATTTGTTGTTATAGCGGCAACAGAAATATATCATCTGTGAAAATTTCAACTGCCTAACTATCACGGATCATGAGATACAGCCTGGTGACAGACGGACGGACAGCGGAGTCTTAGTAATAGGGTCCCGTTTTACCCTTTGGGTATGGAACCCTAAAAAGCACCGTGTACCTAATGTAATACAAATATTCACCATGCCACCACCAAGTCATTGCCACGTGACGAAAATAATATATAACTCAAGATTAGTCGGAAAGGGGGTACTAATCTGAAAGGGTGTTAAAGTACCCATAATAATGAATAACTTTTGTTTTACAACTTTCCCCAAAAGTCAATAGTATAAGAGAAATAGCTGTTCAAAGATTTCATAAAAATACGCTAAAATCTATCTATTATCCTTAGCTATGATCAGCTGTAATTACATTTTAGGTCATATTTGCGGTCACAAATTAGAAGCTCCAGTTTCTGAATTCGTAACTAAAGCACGGATGAAGAATTTTTGTAAAAACTAAAATAAAAATCATCTTTTAAGGAACTAAAAATATCGAATTTTGAAATTTTAACACTTGCTTTAAAACAGTCATCAGTGTTACTTTGAGTGGCCTGTGAATTAGTATCCCCTTCCGACTTATCTTGTATATAAGATAATCGTCATCGTGAAGCAAGGTTTAAAAAGACTAGCTTTTTATTTCGTTTATTTTGAATTCGTTATAATTTTACATGAAAGGTCATAAGATCACGCGGAAAATCGGTCTGAAAACAATACATGTTCTAAAGTATTTAAATTAGTATTCATTTGTTTTTTTTTATTATTTAAATCCAACTAAGACCTATCGTACTTACGGTATGTCTACACCAGTGCCCTTTCATGTTCATCTTGCGCTTTCAACTTTCAATTCCTCTTGCGTCAAGCGCATGCAATATTGATTGCCATAAGACGCATGCAGCTTATCGTCTACACCGGTGCGCCTCGGTCAGTCCACATACAATAGACGGATTAGCGTGCGCTAGGGGCATGCGCTTTTGTCGAACTAGTATTAAGGTATGCGCTATTGCAAGCACTATGGCGCTTCACTCATGCCTCAGACGAAGATGCAAGATGAACATGAAAGCGCACTGATGTAGACGTAGCTTTATTCGTATCATCGTCGGCAACATTTACCTCGTACCTTCGATAACATCAAATTAAAATGTCCATTTAATATGAGCTATTTGTGTGACAGTTGGACCAGCAAGTCCTTCAGATGCTGCCTCGCATACCAGGTCCGCTACAAGAAGCAGTGCAGCGTCTCTTAGCAAGAGACCCTCATCCGCGTCCATCTACTCAACTGCTGCCTCTCATCAAATACTTCGGGTAAGATGCATTATACATTATTTTAAATTCTAGTAAACATAGCTCGGCTCCATAAGACCTCTTGTTCACACACGTTTTTTCGCCGTAAAAACCTACGGTTAATTAGTCGTGTATAGGCACGGTCATCTGTGTTGTATGGACTACTATAGAAGTTTGTTGACGGACACGGCGGCCCAACGGCACGCCTGCGCCGCCTTATGCACCGTGGCTACTCCTCTTTTGCGCACGGTTTGATTTACATTAGTGTTGTATGACAGTCTATGAGAGTTTGTTAACGGCACCGGACGTTTTCATGACGGGCAATTATTGCATGACAGCTTTCCATCGCTCATTTTGTGTAACAAAATGGATATAAATCAGTTTCGGCTGGTGGTTTGCCGTGTCTTTTACAAGCTCACACGATTTTTCTACGGCGCGGCTAATACGCCGTATGGTTAAGAAACCGTGACATGAACAAGAGGCCTTAAGCCTGTTTTTAAGCGTAAAAAATAATGATATAGTAGAGCAATAAAGAGTTCGGTAATGATTTTGAAAAAAAAACGTTCCTAATTAAATAAATTACCCATTCAAGCAAGGGGACAACTGAGCAAGCGATCTCAGCCATGCAATTCCTGGATGTGGTGACGAATAAAGATCCGAGTAGCAAAGCGAAGTTTTATCGCACGACCCTCATTGACGCCCTGCAGCACGTACCAAAGGTAAGTTAGCGCAGCGAAGTATATAAATGTCTCTGCGGTTGTAATGTGACATCGATAATCGTAGCAAAAATTTAGGTAAACAATATAAAGTCTTACTGTAAAAGCCCACGATATTACGTATAGCGTCTTAGTGAATACTTAAGACATGTAGTTATCCCTAAAACTAAATATATGTATTTATAAATCAGTTGTATTTATGTGGCATTTTTTTAAATTTACAATCATTTCATTACTTACTGGTTCTTCAAATACGAGTAGTAATAACATCCGTGCATCGAGCAAGAAAATGGCCCAGCGCTCATTGGTAGATAGCGTGCACGGATGATATTACACCTAAAAGTACCGTAAGACCAGTAAATATATTGATCGAAACATACTTTTTTTTTTTAAATAAACTTTAAAAAAAAGTAAAAACCGACTTCAACGAAATACTAAAAGGAGTAAAATAATTACCTAATATAAAATTAACAGTTTCAGAAGTCGGTGGCTTCTATTTGCTTCAGTGTAGAGTTGCACCGACTTCTGAAACTGTTAATTTTATATTAGGTAATTATTTTACTCCTTTTAGTATTTCTTTGAAGTCGGTTTTTACTTTTTTTTAAAGTTTATTTTTTATTAAATACGTTTTAGTGTCATAATTTTAACCCCCTCCTTCATAACCCTTCTTTTTGGCTTTGACGTAGTCGGGCATAAAAAGTCCTTTCAAATGATACCTTACACGATATAATGAAAACATTCAAAAGGGGGGGGAGGGGGGGGACACGCACCCCCTCCTCTTTTCCAGTAGTCAGTTCCCAACAAGAAATATAAACAAAGCAATCTTAGTAATTTGAGAATTTTGCTTTGATCCGATGAGGAGTTCCGTTCCATATCTCTGAAGTTCATGGTCTAATCATAACAAAATTTAAATGGGACCAATCGGAAAGTATACCATTTCGAACAAAAAAAGAATTTTTCAAATCGGTTCATAAATGACGGAGATATGAGGTAACACACATAAAAAATAAAAAATAAAATACAACCGAATTGAGAACCTCCTCCTTTTTGAAGTCGGTTAAAAAGATGTTTTTACCTTCACGTGTATTTTTTTTTTGTAGTAAGTACATCGTCTTTGGCATTTACTGAGGCACTATGCATCGTTCACTATGTATTACTATCAATGCAATGTATCGTTGATTATTAAAACAAAACTTTAAATAGATATACTCGTACATAAATATAAAGCAAAGTTCGTACAAAATTGTGTTGTTTGTAAATATTTCGGACCATTGCCCTGCCTCACGCTAGGGCAACGTACGATAAGCGAAATGTTAATGAACAAGACAAATTAGTTTATGTTAGCCTGATCCATATTCACTTGTAAGTGAATGAAAATCTTTTAAAACCCCAGTGATATGTATATTTCAAAAATAATTAAAGTGACTATGCGTCTCCGCCCATTACTGTGCCACAACTGGGTACGGGCCGCATATTAAGCGATCTGCACCACTCAATGCTTTATAATGTAATTTATCCTGAAACCACTGAGTTGTGCAAAGCTTGGCAGATCTGTATTGCACAATGGTTTTGGGCTGAAATCGCCAGTAATCTAGCCAAAAACAATTGCGGAGTACAGAACTACAGATCGACGCTATAAATTGAAGCCGCCAGCGCAAAAGTGGCTTAAACCACATTCCCTCCTAAATGAGTTACTGTGCGGTAAATAATATCAAACACGCTAATTTTAATTCAAAAATGGCTTAAATCTAGTTTGACATATTAGTTTTATTAGTTTTTATTTTATTAGCATGTTTGAAATCATTTACCGCACATAACCCCCATATGAAAAAATGTGGCTTAGGCCACATTTCGTCGCTGTCAGTTCAAAAGGACGTATGACAAAACAGTAGGTTTTCAGGAGACACAAAAAACTTTATTTTTTTAAATTTGGATTCAAAAGTTTATATTCAGTGACAAGCTTGTTTAATTTAAGCTTGCTTGTTTAATTTGCGCTGACGGCCTCAATTTATCTCTTGAATTCTGGATAACGCAATGTTTTATGTTTCTAAATACATTGAGCTTTCCAGATCGGCAAACGCACCGCATGCGCCACTGCCACTTGAATGAGGTAGAAGATACAGTAGTAGGTGAATTAGAGAAATAGAAACAATAATTATGATTACACTTGCTACTGTAATAGTAGTTTATGAAACTGTTACATAATAGGGGTTACTAAAACACGAGTGTGAGTTTAAAAACCGAGCCGGTGGCGAGGTTTTTAATAGTATCACACCAGTGTTTTAGTACCTAGTTATGTGCAGTTTCATACACTACTTTATCTAAACTTAGCTATATAATAAAAAAAAACAAAGTTCAAACGAAAACAATAATTATTATGGCGCCCAAACCCAGCAGCCCACCGCGCATGCGTGTGCTTATGAGCGCTAAATTTATTAGAGATGCACGTGCATGCAGCCTTACAGCAAACAAACACGTTGGTACTCAATTATGTGCTACATAATCACATATGTAATGGTTTATAAGTACCTACCTACCTACAATTTTATAGCCTTGATTGTGGAGTACACTCCACAATGGTTTTTGGCCAGATTATCGGCGATATCGCCTCGTTCCGGTTCTGGACACCACAATGGTTTCTGAATAAGCGTACGGTCAGTTCTGAAAATGAGAAGGTTTTAGTTTTAGGCACTAGTTCACAACGCTGTTGCGAGTTGGCTACACAGACAATTTTTTGGAGCCCCCACCGATTTGCATGTTTTCAAACGATAGGTTTTGCGTTAGCGCTAGTGGTAATGATTTTCAGATCCGCAACTGAATTCGAAAAGTCAGAAGTGCGGGCACCAGCTGGTGCGGGAATACCAGCGTCACGTCAGCGTAACCTGGCATTATGCTGAGCTGGACAGCTATTTTTCACAATCTGAGACACACATTGCACGCTTGGTCTTTGGTCGTTGACTAAGGCTCATTTTATTTTTAGTTTGTACTTTATACAATTGATATAGTTCATCATGCTATGTACAATTTCGTAGTTTGTACTTTATACAATTGATATAGTTCATCATGCTATGTACAATTTCGTAGTTTGTACTTTATACAATTGATATAGTTCATCATGCTATGTACAATTTCGTAGTTTGTACTTTATACAATTGATATAGTTCATCATGCTATGTACAATTTCGTAGTTTGTACTTTATACAATTGATATAGTTCATCATGCTATGTACAATTTCGTAGTTTGTACTTTATACAATTGATATAGTTCATCATGCTATGTACAATTTCGTAGTTTGTACTTTATACAATTGATATAGTTCATCATGCTATGTACAATTTCGTAGTTTGTACTTTATACAATTGATATAGTTCATCATGCTATGTACAATTTCGTAGTTTGTACTTTATACAATTGATATAGTTCATCATGCTATGTACAATTTCGTAGTTTGTACTTTATACAATTGATATAGTTCATCATGCTATGTACAATTTCGTAGTTTGTACTTTATACAATTGATATAGTTCATCATGCTATGTACAATTTCGTAGTTTGTACTTTATACAATTGATATAGTTCATCATGCTATGTACAATTTCGTAGTTTGTACTTTATACAATTGATATAGTTCATCATGCTATGTACAATTTCGTAGTTTGTACTTTATACAATTGATATAGTTCATCATGCTATGTACAATTTCGTAGTTTGTACTTTATACAATTGATATAGTTCATCATGCTATGTACAATTTCGTAGTTTGTACTTTATACAATTGATATAGTTCATCATGCTATGTACAATTTCGTAGTTTGTACTTTATACAATTGATATAGTTCATCATGCTATGTACAATTTCGTAGTTTGTACTTTATACAATTGATATAGTTCATCATGCTATGTACAATTTCGTAGTTTGTACTTTATACAATTGATATAGTTCATCATGCTATACAATTTCGTAGTTTGTACTTTATACAATTGATATAGTTCATCATGCTATACAATTTCGTAGTTTGTACTTTATACAATTGATATAGTTCATCATGCTATGTACAATTTCGTAGTTTGTACTTTATACAATTGATATAGTTCATCATGCTATACAATTTCGTAGTTTGTACTTTATACAATTGATATAGTTCATCATGCTATACAATTTCGTAGTTTGTACTTTATACAATTGATATAGTTCATCATGCTATGTACAATTTCGTAGTTTGTACTTTATACAATTGATATAGTTCATCATGCTATGTACAATTTCGTAGTTTGTACTTTATACAATTGATATAGTTCATCATGCTATGTACAATTTCGTAGTTTGTACTTTATACAATTGATATAGTTCATCATGCTATGTACAATTTCGTAGTTTGTACTTTATACAATTGATATAGTTCATCATGCTATGTACAATTTCGTAGTTTGTACTTTATACAATTGATATAGTTCATCATGCTATGTACAATTTCGTAGTTTGTACTTTATACAATTGATATAGTTCATCATGCTATGTACAATTTCGTAGTTTGTACTTTATACAATTGATATAGTTCATCATGCTATGTACAATTTCGTAGTTTGTACTTTATACAATTGATATAGTTCATCATGCTATGTACAATTTCGTAGTTTGTACTTTATACAATTGATATAGTTCATCATGCTATACAATTTCGTAGTTTCCATTCCACGGCGGTGTAAATTGAGCCTTAGTAAACGTAAAAACTGTTTTTTTACTACTTTTAATTTATTTTACTTTCACATCTTGCAAAATTGTTACAACAACAAAAAACCTTTCACTATTGTATTTTCTGACTGAATTTCTCGTGTAATGGTCCGTCTCTTTGTAATGTGTCTCTGCTGTGTCAAATAAACGTTTTTTCTATCTTTACATACTCGTATCAAATAAGACTAATAGCAAAAAAACAACATGTATGGACTAAATTCAAAATAACAAACAGCGAAAACTCTACATGGTTAATACTTTTAAGAAAAACCAAGTAAAATATTCTTATTTAATTTGAGGCTTTAGCAATGAATCGAATGCTTAAAGTTTTCAGTCGCTAGCTACAGATTCCACTTAAAGGTATAAAAAAATATGTGAAACCAGCTTTAGCTAAGCGCAGTTCAGACTACGCTATTCTATTTCGCTATATAAGTTATAAACTATAACTATTTAGCATGACATTCACACCATACGCTACATCGCGAGCTGGTCTACTATGTATAGCAAGTTATTTTGACGGCGATCTGTCGGGCGACGGACGGGGTAGAAGTGAGGCGGAGCTGGAACCGGAGAGTCGTACGATGTAGCTCTGAAAATCGCTCAAGTTTATTGCGTACAGCAAGCTAATACTTTAAAGCATAGCGTTATGTGAACGTGTCCATATAAAATGTATACTGAGCGATACGGTTGAGCTATACAATTTTTGCTATTCCCACTAATAATATTATAAATGTGAAAATAACTCTGTCTGTCTGTGACGCTTTCACGTCTAAACCGCGGAACCGATTTTAATGAAACTTGATATAGAGATAGTCCGGAACTTGAAAAAGGATATAGGCTACTTTTATCCCGAAAAATACGGATTCATACACGATAAACGACATCCATACGGGCGAGGCCGCGAGCGACCTCTAGTATGCTATATATTATAGCGTAATTTGAACTGCCCTTTAGAATCGCGTGCCAACGTCTCGCATCCCAACGAATATAACTCCAGATTCAACATTTCACACTGTGATGAATTTGTTTACGAAGTTCTCTTGAAAGCACAGAGTAATTACATGGATATTATTTATCCGAAGCAATTAAGACTTTAATAAAAAACATTTATCACTCCGACTTGAGCGAGCAGAAATGTAAAGACGCATTCACACTGGAGTCTAGACCATGAGGCATCACTATTTCATTAACTTAGTGAGAAGATTAAAGGTCATGTCACAGTAGACCGGCACAGCAACTGCACAGCTGCAGCACGGAGTCGCCTCGAATTTAGGCTACGGCTAGCCGCCAGCGCGCTAACGACTCGCAGTACGCGCGCCGGCCGCGAGGTGCAAGCTTGTTATCACCGCGAACACAATTGTTATATGTCATTTGTGATTGAACACGCCTAGGACTTGCACGTTTTCATAATGTGTTTCACGACGTTGTTTCGCTGGCGACTCGGAGTCGGCGCGCCCGGCGCGCCGCTGCCGTACGTTATCTAGAAGGCAGCTAAGTGCAAAAGTCTACTTTTGAGTTATAAGCGAAAAAGGTGGGAATCGTTCTCTATGAAAGGGAAGTTATTATTATAAAATTGTTAATTGAAATAGGTACAGTATTAATTGCTCTATAATTTTCAGTATATTTCAGTTATCTAACCCTTTCAGTTTTTTCACAAAATTCATTTTTACTTTTTAGTTAAGCATTTTGTAATTATGTTAATGAGTAATACGATACTAAAAAGTTGCTAACCATACCTTAGCCGCTTTGTGTTATGTGTAACTTCGCAACTACAACAGATATAAAAACAATTCCAAGACAGGACGATAGAGAATTTTCAACTCTATAAAATGGCATCAAAACCTCAAATTCGGCCAACTGTGGCTTAACTGCCTTTTAGTCAACGTACGGGCAGTCGGCGTGACGTAAGCACGCAGTCGGTCCGCTCGCTTGCAACGCGCAGTCAGCGAGTCGGGTTGTATGGTAGCGGCAAACGCGCTGACTTTAGCTTTTTCATATTGACATTATGAAATATACTATACGATACACGATTTAATGCTCTAATTTGACTGACAAGTTAATTGCTGGGTTGGAGCGGTGCCGGTATAGTGTGCCATGACCTTAAAATAGAAACAGAGAATCAACAAATATGCAAGATGAAACAAGGTTTTTAAAAAAAATGCCTTTTCCTTTGATTTGGCACATAATATTTGTTTTGCAGTATTTGATCTTTATCAGCAACATTACAATTTGGTGAAAAATTACAGTGTATTTTTTCCTTATACTTTGGGTTCGATTCCCAACTTAAACCAGCTGCTTTTTCAGAAAACTTAAAGAGCAGGTTTCTTTTCGCCAAATGCTAGTTTACCACTGCTTTGACGATTTTTCATTATTCCTTATAGCTATTTTTACACCAGTGCGCTTTCATGTTCATCTTGCGTTTTCGTCTGAAGCATGCGTGAAGCGTCATAGCGCATGCAATAGCGCATGCCTTAATACTAGTTCGACAAAAGCGCATGCCCCTAGCGCACGCTAATCCGTCTATTGTATATCGACTGACGACTGACCGAGGCGTACCGGTGTAGACGATAAGCTGCATGCGTCATAGGGCAATCAATATTGCATGCGCTTGACGCAAGAGGAATTGAAAGTTGAAAGCACAAGATGAACATGAAAGCGCACTGGTGTAGACATACCATATACGAGTAGGTTTTGGATTGGACCCTACTGCCAAAATCTCAAAAACTCACCCTGTTTTAGAAGATGGTATCTGAATTAGCGTGTTTGAAATACTTAAGTAATGATAATACAGTTTAAGTTATTAGGTGAATAATAACAGATTGAATATTCGGTGTGCTCTCAAACTCAATATTTATTTTGTATTTCAAATAGCTTTCAGGTTGGGGCTCATGTTGTCCGCGTACTCAAATCAACGGCGGTGCCATTAATACCACCGCCTTACTATAAAACCGTCAATTAAACTTTAACCTATGTTGATTTAATGAAGAGTTTTTCAAATCCGTTTTTTTTTTAGATTTTATATCGATGCAACAGCCAAAAGTGGATAAGCTCCATTTTTTTTTGCGAATTGGGCTTCACTAAATCGTAGGAATCGTCTTTTTTTTTTCTGGGTCGATTGATCTAATTCTCTACGACATAAATCTTTTCGTTTAGGCGGTATTAGGAATCCTTAGCCTAATTTCTTCGTCGTAAACAAACTTTAAGCCACTCTCCTGTAAAGTTTATAAATTGTCTCTTTTTGGCTGTTAGGCATCGATATGCACGCCGAGGGGGACGTTCATAAATATAAAACTTCATCTACGCGCGCTGGGAATAAGCGCGTGTTGTAAGATTCAACAAACCCAGTAGGTACGCTTGGTGGTAGGATCTTTACGATCCTACTGCCTATCTACCACCTTCATATTAAAGTCGGGCGGCAATTTACTGTTTCCCGTCTTGTATACAGGTTGTTAACGAATTCGTGCAATTCCTTAAAACCACATGATCTACTACTAGTGTAGACAGGCCCAGCACGGGATTTAGCTTAATTAAAAATAAAAATCAAAAAATCTTTTTTTTTTCATGCGGCTTTGTTACCGATCGTATCTAAACCACCTAATAAGGATAAAGTCCTTTTTTTTTTTTTTTGCAAAAATATTATTTTATTTGTGTGAACATTTCGATGCCACGCATAAATTAATGAAAGTACGGCAAGACGGCTGGCAGGTACGACTAACGCGATATCGCTCTTTGCAGTCAGATAACTTAAGGCTCTAAAAAGACTCAGAAATTGAAAACCAAAAAAATTTGCTAATTGGCCTCCGTTTGACCGCCATCTCGCCTGATGTTAAGCGATGATGCGGTCTACGATGGAGCACGCTTGCCCAGAAAAAACCGATTCACTCGTGACTTGAAGACACCCAGATTGTAGCTATCGGGAAACACCCACTCAGGCAGCGCATTCCACTGTTTGGCGGTTTTCACAATGAAAGTAGAATCAAAGCGCTTCGATCAGGTTTTTGGTATATCAACCACGGACCGATGGCGCTTTTTCGTGCTTCTGGCCGTCCTATAGAGAAAAAGGCAGGGGGGGGGGGGGGGAATTAGATCATGCAGATCTGAAGCACACTCTCCGAAATGTATCTGATACAAAACCGACAGACAAGCAACTTTGCGCCGATGCTCAAGACTTTGGAGCTTGGTCTGATCATGGGAGTCATTGCTGATGAGCTTCTTGGCACGCTTCTCAATGGACTCCAACGTGATGGGATGTGAGAGCCAAAGGGATATGAGGGAATCCCTTACGTCTCTTTTACTCAGATTCGCGTGCTCCATCTAAGACCGTGTCTACGTTTACCATCAGGTACGAATAAGGTAAAAAAGTAAAATAAAATAAAAAATAACACAACACCACGTGTTTAAAACGCTCAATCCTTTAAAGAGTTTTGCGTAGTTTATATATTATACTCGTATACAATCAGTTTGCAGCAGCCCCGCGTCTTGCAACTGCGGATTACCCTGTTAGCTTTACAATCTACTATTGTATGCAAAGTAATGTAAAACAATATTTATATACTACGTGATTTTAAAGTAAGCCACGTGGCATGTATTCGTTCTTATTAGAAAGTTGTACAAATGGTGGGTGTTGTTAGAGATGTAGTAAGTTCGCATTGCAAGCGTTCTCCTTCATGCAAATGTAATTACTGAAAGTCATTTCTCATGTCTAAATGTTTCCGGCATTCTCGAACAGTGCAGACGTGGCATTACTGCATCTTCATCTGAAAATTTACTTAATGTGTCGCAGGGTAAACTTCAATTTATGGGGTAAAGGACTTGTTACACTGCATGCGTTCTGCGTCCTCCGGTCCGGTCAAATCGAACGCAGCCCGCATCCTATGAGAACTTCATGATCAGGGCAACCGGTCAACGATCCGGGCACGGTCAGCGGTCTGACAGGCAGGGCAAACATCGGCCATTTTATATTTGATTGCGTGTTGCCCGCTGCCCGCCTGCCCGCAACTGGGCAGCCGCTACCTTCCCACCCCGACCGCCTGACCGGTGCGTTCCCTACGTTCTTTGCTTGTGCCCGCGTAGTCAGATCGCAATTACATAAAATATTTATAAAACGCAAATGATGTTCACATAGGATGCGGGCTGCGATCGATTTGACCGGACCGTAGGAAGCAGAACGCATCCTGTGTGACAAGTCCTTAAATGTTTTCTGGTGTCAAATAAGGAAGTTCACATTTCTGAACGCGTAATATATCGTGATTTTATATCAACACGCGCTGTGACGACTATCGTTTATTTTAGACCGTGCTACGTTTTACGTCAACATCATCATCATTCAGCCGAAAGACGTCCACTGCTGGACATAGGCCTCCCAGCATCGCCACGAATGTGAACTAAATAGGTTAACATAAATTCAAAAATCTGATCAAAGTTTTCAATTTTATTTGAGATTAAATAAAAGCACATTCTTTATAAAAATATAAACAGAAATACGGACCGTTCAAATACAACGCTTACAACTACAGAATTAAAGTTAGTTAACTAAACCTTCGCTATCCTATAAAGGAAGTATCTAGAAAACTTTCATGATTGCCTTTGTTTTTTTAGTCTTTCATCAAGATAAAAGTTGAGATTCTTCATCATGTTATACGAAAGCTGTAAAAAAGTTTTTAAGATCCTCATTCATAAAAAAATTAAATAAGCTATCAGATCTTGAAAATACTCCTAGGAAGTATTTTAGCCCCACTGTTACTCTTACGAGACCTAAAAAAATGGTTCCTAAATTTTTTTAATTTATTTATTTATTTACTCCAAACATAATTAAAACAAATTAATGTATCACTACATAGTATAAAACAAAGTCGCTTCCCTCTGTCTGTCCCTATGTATGCTTAGATCTTTAAAACTACGCAACGGATTTTGATGCGATTTTTTTAATAGATAGAGTGATTCAAGAGGAATGTTTATATGTATAATAGTTTGCACCCGTGCGAAGCCGGGGAGGGTTGCTAGTTACATATATCATATACACCGTGGCGTGGGTCCGAGGTACCCGAAAGATTTTAACCGCGCCTTTCCAATGGTATTATGAGTCAAATGTTACATCTACGAAAGTCCAATTCAATAAAAAAATGTTTTTTTTTCGTTTCTTTTTAAATCAATTAACTTTAGTACTTCCTTGTAAACATACCTTAGGTTGAACTGGCAACTATACGAAACTGGTGAGCGGATAAGAAACTTCTCACTTCACAACCCTCCCCGACACATAAGACATACGGCGGGAGGGGTATGGTATGCCAAAAGTCGCAACACCGCGTTCATAGGACTTGTTACCATAGATATTTTTCGATTTGTGAATTTCCGTAAATAATGAATATTTCAAAAATTAAGCTTTATTCAACAAACTATATCTTAGCTTTTCTTCTCCAATAAAAAATCTTAAATAAAGTCACGCTCAAATATCTTAGCTTTATTAGGATGTAGATAAAATTATCTTAATAACTAACATAGGATAAGTTTTTTACTAACAAATGAGTCAGGTTACTTGAAATAAAAATTGAATTGAATTGAATAGGCCTCCCCCAAGCATCGCGACATCGACCGTAGGGGCCGTTTTCTCTTTGTGCTATCCATCTTGGGGGGGGGTTTGCCATAATCACCACGCTTGGCAGGCGGGTTGGTGATCGCAGTATGGTTGTTAAAATACTCAGAGAAGGCCAACAGGTTGGACAACAGTCCAACCTCTAGTCCCCATCACTTATTCGCCTTTTACGACACCCATTGGAAGAGATGGGGTAGTGCTATTCTTTACATCCGGCACCACTATTAACTTATTATAAAACTGAACTATGTTTGGATATCATAGTATCGGGAATCGGGATATTAAACTTATGATTGCTAAAGTAAATAGGGATCTCTCCTGTTGCTGTCCGAATGATTGCTCGTACCTATTTATTTATTAAACTATAGAACTTGTGCAATTTCATATAAAGTTTTCGAAGAGAACACAATAGTATTAAATAAACAATGCAATGTTCCTGGAAGTTTCTATACCACAGCTATTATTTCTGTTGTGAAGGCTGACTCCTACATAACCTTGACATTGATTGCACCTGTTGCTTCCATTCCCAAACAATGAAGCTTACTGTAAGCCTATTATCTTATTACCAAGTATTCTATGAATTGCACGCGTTAGATAATTCAATTAATTTGAATTATATAATTTTGTAGTTACGTGTATTAATTATATAGTGTTTCTCAAGAAAATCTTAAAAGTGCTCTTGATTTTCTTAGGAATATATTATACAGCTTTTGACTTGTTTGCGTTTTCATCATAGCGAATGTGTTGCCGTGTGCACTGACGGCGTGAATTGCGACACAAATGTCTGACACTTGTTTCTGTTCCGGTCACACTTGGACACTGGCACACTGCGCTCAGCGCGACACTCAGCGTAATGTCGCAATAAAATTCGCAGTGGGGTTCTTACACAGACACTCGATTTATAAATAGTAAACCTATCTTTAGAAAATAGTCATAAAACGGCTGTCCCATTTCAAAACCTAGTAAGGTCTTAAAACGAAATTTTACAGTAGAGCGCATAAACGTTAAGACCCAATTTCACCATACAATGTTAGTTGTTAATGTTCTGTTAACCAGTCAATGTCAATTTCAATGTACTGTTAAACAGTCTGTTAAAATGTTAAACAAGAGATTAACAACTAACATTGTATGGTGAAATTGGGTCTTAATCGGTCAGCCTTTGAAAAGTATTTATGTTAGGTAAAACCACGTGGCTACAGTGACTTACTAGGTTTTAAAATGATCAGAATCAGTGAATGGCACTTACTAGGTATCGATGCTTAAATATGTTTATTATGTGATTCTTCAACGCTGGTGTTTTTGTATTTGGCTTTCTAGACTTTCTAGTTTAACAAGATTATGCAATAAAACGATTTTTGTAAAAAGTAAGGGATTACTAGGTTTTGAAATGGGACAGCCGAATATGTTAAATAGCTTTTTCTAAATCTATAAACATGAACATTTAAATGTAATGTTTGAATTTTACAGACATTTTTATAACGACTGCCTCGTTGGTCTAGTGGTCGCAAGCGCGACTGCTGAGCGTGAGGTCCTGGGTTCGATCCCCAGGTCGGGCAAAGCGATAGTGGGTTTTTCTGTGTGGAATTTCTCAGTAGCAGCCCGAAGTCTGAAGTTGTTTCCGGCTGATGGCAATAGGCTCGCCCCCTATTACATGGGACTTAAACATAACGCCGAAGTGAGGGTATGCTATACACCTCTGTACTACTCTTCGGGGAATAACGGCGTGATGTTATAATTATTATGATATGCTATTTCATATACATTCTCACTATTTTGACGTGACTCTAAACGTTAATAAAGTCGTAGTTTTTATTGCAGCAATGTTTCTTTCCTTCTTGATTTCATATGATTCGATTCTAAGTAAGGTGTTGTATTTTAGAAACTCCGCTGGCAACATGTGTGGCCATGTCTTCTGGCTGAGGTCAGAACGGCTGAGGTGTTGGCTTCGTGCCTACAGCCGGTGTTCTGGCTAATTAACGAGAGCACCCCGGAAGAATTCGCTTATTATATGTTGCCAACCATAAAGTAAGCACTCATTTGGTATTTTACTCTTTTTTCTCGCCGGCTTTCGCCAGACAGTGTTGGCAGCTTGGTATTGAAGACATTGAAACGAAATTCATATATTTAAGATGCGAAGTTTCAACTACCGATTGTTGATCACATAACTTCTAAACCATCGCGCGTCGCTTAGTTATGAGCAGTATTCACGTTATGTTACAGGCAATAGGGAATATGCATGTAACTTTTTTTTTCTCTTAATCAATAAAGCACATTAATATAAAGCCAAGAAAAATATTAAAAGTCAAATATTACTATTATTTCTTGCTCAAAACAATTATTAAACTTCAACTATTTTCTTCTACAGTTCAAACGTCTTTTATTGTCACGGTCATAATGTGACGTCATAATCCAAGATACTGCTTTGTTTACATCTCTTTTTTAGCCACAAACCATATAAATTAAGTTATTTCTTGTGCTTTATTCAAGCAGAAATCGCACTTACGAGCTTAACCTCTGTGAGAAATCAAACAGTTTGCTAAGAAAAGATTATTTAAAGATTTATTCATATGGATTTTGATGTCACTTCCGGCATTTTCGAAGACGACGCGTTTCGAGATTGCGTTCCGTTCCACGAAAAAAACGTAACATAAAACAATGAATTGTAAAATAAGTAAAGTTTTTTTTTTAATGCAATTTGTGTCTTGACTCCTGTACAATGTATATCTAAATAATGAAAGAGTTTTGAATTACATGCATATTCCCTATTAAATAAATTAAAAATAAAGTTAGCACTGAACAGCGATGTCTCTCCGCTTTCAACTAAGGACCCTTTTCCTGTCATGCGTATTTTCGCCCGCGCGCGGATCTGGTCCGCATGTTGGTGATAGCACGCTCCTGGCCACACGCAGGACAAAGATTTCGTTTACCGCTGCAGTGTCGTGCGTGTCGCCAGTGACTAAACTCGTGCACAAAGATGAACGTTTAAAAAGTAATCATTCGTACTATGACCATGCGTACGATCCGCGTCACAGTAAAAACAACACTGAAGGCAGAAGAAGCCGCCCGCATCCGGTTAGCATGCACGCGGGCTGCACGCCCACAGCCAATCCGCGTTCCGCGCGCGTGCTGCTCACTTGATAGGAAAAACATGATTGGATGTGGGCAGCCTGCATGCGGACCAGATCCGCGCGCGGGGAAAAATACGCATGACAGGAAAAGAGCCCTTACATCCTTTCTTGACTTTTTATAATCTGGCAACACTGTCTTTAGGCTAGGCGAGTATACTTAAACTTAGTTAGTCCACGCACCTGCTTATAGGTGGACCAACTTAGCTGTGAGTTGACAGCGTCGCTAGTGGACAATGACCTTTATTACCAAAAGGCGACTTTAGTTCTAATTTTGTCCACCTACACAGCTAAGGTGGTTGAGCTCTACGAATTATCTTAATTTTTTTTTTTTAAGGAACGTATTGTCCAAATAAATCGTCTTTTAAATATTATTTTTGATAAAAAGATGATTGTTTTAATATTGGAAACTTTTACAGTCTTTGACTGTTAATCTGTTATCGATTTATTTTTCATATGCAAAATACTTGATACCTATGTTTTTATTTGTGATACATGTTAGTATAATTAATTGAAGATATTTTGGTGTGTTATTTGTTTTCAAAACTATTCGTAAAAACGTATTTCTTCTGAACGTTCTTTTATTACTCATCTAATACATAATGTTAGTGGATTTACTGGAATTACTTGTAGGTACTCGTTTTTAGATTGTGTAAAATTTGTTTAATAAGTATCCTTTTTCTCAGTTAAATTCCATTTGGTAATTCTTCACGAGTTAATACGTCAATCTACAAGTTGTCCTGAAGATATTGCAATAAGCGATAAGGCCGCCATTGTACCTTTGTTTTAAATTGTTCCTGTTTTTTGCGATTTTTATAGACTACAATAAAGCACATTCTGCCTGTCTATCTAATATTCTATCTATGAAACATAATATCAGCAAAAGCTAGCTATAACATAAAGATTTAAACGTAATAGAAAATGTATTCGAACTATTAGCTACAATTTTCTGCACAAGTCTGGTTCTCCGAATTCAACATTTACTTTTCCGTTTGAATTTTTATTCCCCAACTGCAATATTTTAAATGTTGGTTAGAATTCCTATACGTCATCAAAATACAAAAATCAAAAATAAGGTTAGTCGGAAAGGTTGTACTAATCCAAAAGGTTCTTAAAATATCCATAATAATGAAATACTTTTCTTGTACCGCTTTCCCTAAAAGTCTTATTCTTATTCTTTAGTGTACACAAAAAAATTACAATAATAAAATTACAACTTAGTAAAGTCAATAGTTTAAGAGAAATAGTTGTTCAAAGATTTTATAAAAAATACGCTAAAATCTATCTATTCTCAACTGTGATCAGCTGTGTTTACATTTTAGATCACAGTTCTGTACCCCAAGTGTGAGTTTTTTTCGTTAACTACTGTAGTTGCGTCACGACAAAAATGTATGAAAATTTAGGCTGTGTCTCTAGGCGCACCGTTCGCTAACTACAATTCGCGCGTTAATTGAACGGTGCGCCTAGAGGCTCAGCCTAAATTTTCATACATTTTTGTCGTGACGCAACTACAGTAGTTAACGTAAAAAACTCACACTTGGGGTACTGGTCACAGATTTGAAGCTCTATTTTCTAAAGTAACTAAAGCAAAGATGATCAAATTTTAAAAAGCTAAAATAAAAATTTTAAGCTAAAATAAGCTAAAATAGAAATATTAACACTTGCAAACAGTCATCATTGATAGGGCCTGTCCACATCTCCACGTCACGACGTCGTCAACGTGGAACGGTGCGGTAACGCGGCACGGTGCGTTGACATAACGTGCAAATTTACGTTACCGTATCGTAAAAATGCACGTCAGGATCATTGTTAGATTTATTTTTGACCAAGTAGATCCTGAATTTTAATAAGAGACACAATAAGGTATGGTTTTAAAGCATCGGAGCACATAGACAGCGACTAACTCGCGGGCATGGAGAGCGCGGGCGGAACGCATATACGTGTGCGCTTGCGGCTAGAGGCGGAACGTGTTAGGGTTGGACCTCATCTGACAGCACGGAATCGCCTTTTTCCGTCGCCCTTTCTCTTTCTGTCGCTTAGAACTGCCATTTACTAGACCGAGACAGAAAGCATAATGCGATAGCACGCGGCGGAATCCTCGAGGCGATCGGCATCACGGACAAAATGCAATGGCGGCAATGGCAGTTCTAAGCGACAGAAAGAGAAAGGGCGACGGAAAAAGGCGATTCCGTGCTGCCAGATGAGGTCCAACCCTTACGATACGGTAACGTAGATTAATTTGTATGTTATTTCAACGCACCGTGCCGCGTTACCGCACCGTTCCAAGTTGACGACGTCGTAACGTGGAGATGTGGACAGGCCCATACTTTAAGTGGCCCGCGGATTAGTACCCCCTTTCCGACTAACCTTTTATTAAGTATTATAAAACTAAATTAGTGCTTAGTTGAATCAATAATAATTTGTTTTAATACTATGTTTACTCATTTTAGAATCCTGTTCAATACCCCAAAGAGCATACAGGCTTCTGTTACCATTTTGGAGAACTTGCATATAATCCTGCAAAAGTGTGATAAGACAGAAATCGATAATGAAGTATTACCAACGCTATATAATTCCCTGGACAGCAAAACGTTTCAAATCCAGGTATGTATTATAATTCTAATGTATTTTTTTCACAACGGAACACCGTTTGTTTTTCTTTATAAATTCCGTTTTGAAAAAGTTTTAGGTTTATAATGCACCTTGTTCTAACCAACAGGTTGAAACAAGGTACATTTTAAATCTAAAATTCAAAAAAAATGCTAATGATCTTGTCCTGCGTTGATTCGAACTGTGCAATTATAGTGTGTTAACTTACCGTACTTACAGCACCGCAATGATTTTTTAAAGACCGTTTGAAATCCGCAGGCCAATTCTACTAACAGGATTGTTGCCAAACTACAACCGTCAGTTAGTTCACGTTTACGAAAACTGTTAAAATGTTTAATTTTGATTTTGTTGTCAAACAATTACAATGTTACAATTAAATTATAATTATTTACAGTTTTTGTAAACGAAAACTGATTGAACGAACGTTTCGGCTTCGGTTCGGTTGCGATTGATCAACGTTTCCATTAGTAGAATTGGCCGACAGGATTTTTATTGTTAGGTAAATTATTAAAAAGTATTGCTCTCTCAATTAACATAACGTTTAAACTTATTAAATAATGTGAATCCAGTTTTGATTGTATATTTCATATTTTCAGGCAGCCTCATTAATTGCTGCGCAGAATGTGACCGATTTAATAGACGACAAAACAGTGATAACCACAATTCTTACTAGAGTGAAAGGAATGCTAGACAGGCATCAAACTGACGTTAAGATCTGCGGCATGGTTGTCTCCTTCTTCGAAAAGATGATTGCTAAACTCGACCGGAGCCACATTTTGGAGCAGGTGATTCCCACTCTGCTGGCGATGCGGCTCAGCGACCCTGATATCATTTCTCGCGTCGTAAGTGAGTATATTTACGTACATATTAAAATAATTATCGTATTCCTGTCCAGCGGAATAAATGTGATTATTTAGCGTACGTGACTCGGTGTAAGTTCGCCGATATATCTTTATTTTATACTGTTTCTTTTCCTCTCTCGCATAGCGAACTTTGCTCTTTTTGCGAATGCCTTTTCCCATAATTGTTTTTAAACAAAGCGAATTAAATAAATGTTATAATTATGCACAGCATTGTATTTTTGTTTTTTGTCTGAATTATGATGAGATGATTAACCATACCTATTACAGGACTATACAAGTCTTTGCTCATGGAAAGGAAATATGGATTAAACACCAATGTGATGGCAACACAGATTGTCCCATCGCTGGCGCCTCAAACTGTCAATCCGAATTTAACCCAGGACCAGTTTTCTAAACTAATGGAGGTACATTTTCAAAGAATTTAAACTAACTAATACTCCAGATTTGTTGGCACGAATATAACATTGTGTTTATTACACCATACCGTTCAGATCCTGTTCGACATGTTGGAGAACATCGACCGGCAGCAGCGCTACAAGCTGAAGGCGGACACGCCGTCCTTAATGCAGAGCCCGGAACGTCGCAAGCTTCGACATCAGATGAGCACAGATAACATGAACGTCCCACCGTTCAATATACCTAATTTGCGTGTGGAACAACGGAAAACATCTAGCGCGGAGGATATGGCCCGTAAAAACTCTATGAGTGGGCCTCCTCCGGCTAGTAGTGTAGGCGGTAGTGTAAGCGGCTTCAAGAGTAAGCATGAGTTTCCAACCTGTAATGTAAAACCTCCGACGAAAAAGTTAATTATACCGGAAATTAATTTAGGCACGGGCATCGGCCAGTGGTTCTTCGGATCGAGCAACTCCACCAATAACGACAACAACTTCCTTCGTGTTTCAAGCGCTTTTCCAAATCGCCGTCTATCGGATAACACTCTGATGACGCCCAAGATTCGCATAGCGCCGTCGTGCGCATCTTCCCCTGGTGGCACCCCGGGCGGCACGTCCGGCCTGCCCACACGACGCCACTCCAGTATCGGACCGCAAGAGCGCCGCGGCTCAGCTGTCAACCTATCACCACCGACCGTAAGTGACACTTTTTCAAACTCTATATGCTTGCACGCTTGTTTTTGACACAGATAATTCTAATAGTATGTACCTATATACACTATTAATGACTTAAATTTAGAAGCTTGGAACAGGGCTGCCAGTAGTATAAACGATGGTGGTGGAGGACTGACGGTGCTTACGGTAACGAGGGTAGTGACCGCGTGGTTATTTTGGCAGGGCTACCAGTACAGGGGACGAGGGGGCGGGTCAGGCTCGAGCCTGTCCGTGCCGTCAACGTCAAACGTCGTAAGTGATGTGCAAATCGTACACGTACGCCTGCCTGGCTGCGTGACATCCCCGAACCCCCTTTTGAATGTGGAATTGACCAGCTTATAACATTGATGTGGTTCTGTTATCTTCTGCGGTTGTGTCTTCTACCCACACCGACTGGGAGAGATAATATCTGTTCATAATCACCATACATCTGCACGAACCTGGTTGGCGTTTCAACATCACATACGACTGTCTCTGTCCAATCATTAGTCCTTTCATCGCATCACATCAATGCTACTCCTTCCAATCCTGCGAGACGCCCGAACAGACAACTACACTTCAAGAAATAATGAAGTGATGCATGTTCGTTGAAGACTTTGTTTAGTGACCGTCCGCGATGCATGAACGCCTCACCGCGTTGAATGTGTCGTTGAATGCTCTGCTGGGAGGATAGCTCCTCTCACTTCTGACGCTACTGACTGTATCCATTGTGATCAATGTTCAGGTGTGTACCTGCGGACACGTCGATTCCTTTGTCGCACTTTTTTTCCAAATTTACCCGGTTATACAATTTCAGGTAAACGTATAAAGATAAAAAAATAATCTTTCAAAAAAATTGTCACTACACGTACCAATTGGCATTAGATAAATCGGTTAATAATTACTTCATGTTCTACAAAAACAATGTAGATCCTACAGTTGAGCAGGTCACATAGGTCTTATGTGTTGAATGTATTTACGTGAAGGAAAGCTACGCAAGTAAGGTAATCATTTCTGCATTCATGTCAAGGCTCTAAGCCGTACGTGTATACGCATTCGCTGTCTCATTTACTGTTGCTATTTTGTTCTTCTACGCAGCTTGCACGGAGCATGATCGTGAGTATGGTTCCTCTCTACTGTTCGTCGTTGCGACTCGCGCAGTATCAACCATTGATGTTTGTTAACTTAAACTATATGACTAGAGTTCACTAAGATGTTGCCGTTATCTTTTTATTATATACAACATTTCTTTCATATCGATTAACATCCATTTTATAACTATGTCTGTAATATAATCTAGCAACATCTATGTGCCAATAATGTTATTTCGCTGTAGAGTAGTTAACTAAGTATTACTGAATCACAAGACTTTCTCAAGCCCAACACGCTTACAAACGCTAAAATAAGACGTACGTATATAAATGTAAGGCATGCTATAATAGTTAAACATAATCTAATATTTTTATCAATTGAAATGAATTTACCACAGTTAATATTGTTAAAAATCAAGTTAACATTTTCTGAGATTTTTATTAACACTCTTTTTGATTTGTTTAATATTTTGGGTGGACTTGTCGGTAGCATTAGCGAGAAAAAATAATGTTATACACAATATAGCACCGGTTCATTTTCAGACGAACCTGTCAGACAAAACAATTTAAAAAAAATCTCCGCTTTGACAAAATAACATCATTTGACTGCCTTTTCTATTTTCGTATCGGTTCGAGAACTTTTCTATTTTCGTATCGGTTCGAGAACTTTTCTATTTTCGTATCGGTTCGAGAACTTTTCTATTTTCGTATCGGTTCGAGAACTTTTCTATTTTCGTATCGGTTCGAGAACTTTTCTATTTTCGTATCGGTTCGAAAATTTTCTATTTTCGTATCGGTTTGAGAACTTTTCTATTTTCGTGTCGGTTCGAGAACTTTTCTATTTTCGTGTCGGTTCGAGAACTTTTCTATTTTCGTATTGGTTCGAGAACTTTCCTATTTTCGTATCGGTTCGAGAACTTTTCTATTTTCGTATTGGTTCCAGAACTTTTCTATTTTCGTATCGGTTCGAGAACTTTTCACAATAACTTACCCTTCATACTAGCTGAGCAGCGCGTTGTGTTGCATTGCATCGAGCAACGAGTTGCGAAAATAACAAGCGATATGCCTAACAGCGTGCATTTAATTTGCTTTGAGCAGTAGCAATTTGTGAACTATCCAAAGGCACATAAAAGCGAAACGAAGCATATTTAAAGATGAGATAAATTTTACATGCTACCATTATGTTCCAACACACTACACGTCGACTGCTATATGATATTATAACGCATTGCTTTGACACTCGCCACACTACCCCACAAGGCGCAAAAAGCAATGTAACGCACTGCTCAGCTGGGACGAATCCTAACCGAAACCTTCCAAAAAAAAAGTAGCGTAATTGTAATAATAAATAAATAAATATGTAACAATAATTACATAAAGTGAAATAAATTTCAAACAAACGCGTATCAGCTATATCCCAACCGACACAGCAACCTATACAAAAGTCTCCAATAAATTGATAACTACAAACTATCCGGTCGCTGTTTCAACTAACTTCAAGCCATTATTCGAGCCGCCTAGTGTAACGGCGATCAGTTCACTGTGTACCGGAGCCCTATGATATCAAACCGCGTAACTTATATTTTCAGTTCATGCCTCACAAAATCAACCTCAGACCCCCGACCCCCGGTTACCGACACCAAAATTCTAGAAATCATACTTTTCGCAAATGACTGCCGCCAAGCCACCCTTTAATTACATGTAGATATTAACATATTATTGCTGTATAGGGAGGCTCAATGCCAAACACGTCTTCGAGTGTACCATTCTTGCTGACGTCATCGATGCAATCGATACGTTCGCGTCGCCCGTCGGCCTGCCTCAGCGGCTCGCAGGGCTCCGGACTGCTGCAGCAGCTCAGCAGTGGCATGGTAAGACACCTACCGAGCAGCAGTGCGCACCATTCGCACGCGGCGGCCAACTGGAGCCTGCAGGGGGCCACCGCTGCCGGCTACAACGCTCTGCATCACACCGCAATGGCTGTACGGAAATGCCCCTCGCTCAATATTACCCTCACGCGTTAAACACGCAGTCGTGCACACCCCATCATCAAGCCGAAGAGAGCGCACTTAGTCAAAGCGGAGTCCCTACTTGTGCCTCCTCTTCGACAAGCTTCGTGTCTGGTATCTGTGCCGCCGCGTGACGCGTCAAGTCCGGCGCGGCAGCTCACTTCTCCGTGTGTTTAACTTACCCTACGATCTGCCAACAAGGGCGATCCCCGTCCGGTCCCTCGATGTTTAGTAGTTTTATCATTATTATATCGATGTTGTTTTTAAGTATCTCCATATTAACTTTATTTGCAACTACTTTCTTATAAATATAAACTTGTTTGTTTTTCTATGCTGTCTGTCAAGATTAATTTATGTTAGATTGTGAACGCCTAAGAAATTGCAAGAGAACACCGAAATGTGTGGTCCTTTTCCAAATTCTTAGGCCGAAACCGACATCACTTCTATTTGATTAATATTTTAAATTCACTTATAAATAAAGAATGTCAGTCAAGACATGATGTGGGACAACCTGTGTAAGCTTTAATCAGTATAATGTGGACATATCACTTTTTCGGCGGAGAAAAGAGGTTTGAAGATGTCCATTTGTAATAAAATTTAAGAGTTTATAAAATGAATTATTAATAACAGTAAAATGTTACCAAACTGATAGTATACAGCAAAGTGTTGTATAATGGTGCTGTGATATGGTATTGTTATATTTATTAGAGACTACTTTAAAGTAGTAATAATTCTTTCTGTTATGAACGTTGAAATATTTATCTCTTATAATGGCATTTGAGGAATCGTTGGCTATTAAAGTAAGACGGTAATGTGCCAAATATAATATAATATTATATTGTGTACCACTCACTTTGTCGGTGGTCCCTTCCTAAGTCTTATTGCTAAAACTTTTGGATCCTAAACTGCAACATTGTAAACATAAGTAAAAGACTGGATTGTGCGAAGCTAGCAACAGATTTTGTCACTCTCGCGGTGACTCGATGTCGCCATTACTCTACTTTATTATTGTTAAGTTTTACTGTTTTGTAAAGCAAATTGAACTCTTGCAGTATTCTGATACAACTATAACTATGATACTTGCACAAGGTGCGGTAGGTATGTTTATATTATAACTTTTACTATCAACGCACTTGTTTGAAACACCTGCAATTTATGTTACTGGTGACAAATGTGTGGTGTTTTAAAATTTCATCATACTGACTCAGATTTAAACGTTTCGCCTTAGCTAGGCGGTAAAATAATGACGTAAAATTCGTTTTAAAGACACGGTTTGGCGATACCTACGTCTAATTAATATTTTGAACTAATAAAAATTCACATTTGGTAATAAAATCTCAACAGCGAGCGTAAAACAAAATCCGCGTATCGAACTCATTGAATCCTCCCTTCGTTGTTGTACAGTCAGCATATAGTATACCAAAACCAGAACAGCCCAAATGTAACGCTAGTAATGTACTTTGTACCGTATTCACTTTTGAATCTGAATATTTAGAACACAGTCAACCCTCTCTTAGCTTGAGTACATTTAGTTTGCTTTCCGGCTTATCAGTACGTATTCTTGTGTAGCATTGGTATGTTCCGTAGTCGGGTGACACCTAGCTAACTAAAGTTGATGAGACCGGTTGGACTGGTATCAGCGTAGAGTAGCCGTAGCACTAGTTTGTAGCGTAGCGGGCGGGCGGGGACCGCGCAGCCGGTTGCGGTGGCGTCGCGTAGTCCCCACTGCAACCATCGACCTGACACGCGCTTTGTTTTTAATCAGTTTTTTTTATTATGGTTGCTTCCAGTATCAGCTGTTTTCCGGACGTACATAAAGAGAATTTGATTAACGTTAGAGCCGCGTAGCGTAAACCGAGAGCGGGTTGGTGCAAGCGGCGCGCGCGCGTACCGCCCGTGGCCCGCGCCTCGCCGCCACGCTCGCTCGCCGTTCGCCGCTCGCCGCCCGTCCGCGCCTCGTCGCTGCACGCGCTGATTTGAACTGATCCATGAGCTTCTAATTTTTAAAGTAATTTAACGTTCCAAAAATAATGAATCTAGTATATCAGTTGCAAATAATTACATTTATAAATAACACCTTTATTATCATATCAGTGTTATGCATCGGCCTAACGAGTTTCCGATGAATTTCGGTAACATCTAACTATCTTTACTATAATTTTATTCGAAATAGTTTCAATGCATGCTGACTGTCAATAGGCACTACTTTTAATGACTAAATAGCATTAACATCATTTTCACAAAAGTAATTGCAAGAACTACACACAACGATTATGGATGCAACTGTATTCGTTTTCATATTTTTCTGAACGTCAGTACCGTGTTCGCCTGTAGCGTCGAAGTTGTATTCAGAATCCGAGGTACACAAATGATGCACATCACTTCTCACGGTAATAATTTTATACTTAACATCACGTCTATTATTTGCACTTCTTTACAAAACAGTATCGCTTCTCTGTGCACATTTATACACTCTTTTATTGAATAATTGAACACTTTTATAGTTCTTATCTTTAAATAAATGTTTTCTTTTATTCTACCAAATCGGTTATTCAACTTGTTATTACTTCAACATAATAGAGGGAATATAAAAGTAATTAGGTACAGTGCTAATAAATTTTTGGGTAAAAAATTGAATTTAACAGCTGTTTGGCACCGATAGCCCGGATTTCTCACTAGGCGTGAGAACTGTGTCCGTAAGAAAAGATTAGATCGAGTGTGTATTATGCTCTATAAGTAAAGTTAAGTAAATGAGATTTTTTGAAATGTGATAGTATTTCGTGAAAGTTCATCGGTCGGTCCAGTAAGCTAAATAGGGTGCCAAAATATTTAAAAATTATATAAATAAATGATTGCGATGAATATGATAATTCACGCGACGATATATCTTAAATTAAATTAAATATTTATTTCTTCGGAGAGAAAAATATAATATCAGGCGGTGATACCGTGTGTAATCCTAAGTATTGTGAAAATACAATTTTATTGAACATTCTCTTATAATATAACAAAAACTTAATTACCGTTGCAACAGTTATTGGCATCAACAAAGTTGTGGCAATTAACTTAGACGATTAATACGACGTCACAGAGTTGTGGAATTTTACAACAAAAACGGTCGGATGATTATTACAGTTTTTAGAAAAATCTCGACTAAAAAAAATTTTGTATAAAAATCTATTTTTTAGAAATACAAGAATATAAAAAATGGGTCAACCCACATTGCTTGCATTGCATTGCATTCGCGAAAATGTAACATGACGTTACTTTGAAATAATTGTTTAGAGAGAGAAACGACTGGCACTGAACACAGAAAAGACACATCATTAAAGACACTTATACAAAAGACAAGATGCTGCGATGGCTACAAAAGTAAAATAAAATAAATTAGACAACTATCGTGTGAAATGTTGCTTATACATACACATATATTTTCCTAAATCAAGACTTGCATACTTTCAATTTATTTCAGCTTTATAAAACAATAAGATACTGTATTTATTTTTATATATGCTTAAATGAACATAACTATACAATCAAAATAATATCTTAAATGTAACAGATGCTATGAAATATAATAGACCCACACCATCAAACAAAATAAATGAATTATGTATGCATACGTTTCGTTAAATATTATTTATAATGTGAAGGCATAATTAGGTAACTATTAAGGATGTCCAGAAAGTGAGAAGTAGATATAAGAATGATATATAAGATTTATCATATACTTACATATTATAATATATAATTCTAGTTTTAATATATTGATGTTGTGAACTTAATAACTTTATTCTCAAAAACCTTTGCCTTCATTTTTATTGATATTTTATCTAAATAAATATTTATGATATACAAGGTGTCCCGAATTAAGTGGTCATAGACGGAAAGTACTCTCAATATAGAAAACAGCTAATTTTACTTAAAAGACACATCATTTTATTTTTAAAACTACGTAATACGTTTTCA
Source organism: Amphipyra tragopoginis (assembly GCA_905220435.1). Lineage (NCBI taxonomy): Eukaryota > Metazoa > Arthropoda > Insecta > Lepidoptera > Noctuidae > Amphipyra > Amphipyra tragopoginis. The sequence goes on along the minus strand of HG991991.1, from coordinate 24,736,775 downwards.
AATAATAATAAAAAACTGTATTTGCAAATAGTTATTTTAAAAATTTAAAGTTCTTTGATTCCATGACCATTTAATTTGGGGCTCCAGGTATAAATGTATAATATATATCCAGGGCTAGTTAATGAGGAAGATAAGGGATAGTGTGGACTCGTAATTTGCAATCGGAAGACTATCGTAGTTGCTATAAGTAACAGCGATGCGCAATGTAAGGTTGATACCTATTCAAAGAATCACAACTATTAAGCGCCTATTATTTTTCATGACATAGATAAGAAGTGAATAATGTTTTCTCTGGTCACATTTAAAATTTTCGAGTCGGGACTCGGGCAATGAATATTCCGTACTTTTTTAAAAGGTACCTAAATAAACAAAGCCCGTCATCAACCTATTTCGATATCATAAATCTGTCCAAGATAATGTAAACCTGCTGATTTTCCTTCAATGTGCTCCTTATTTCCAAATGATTATGATATTTATGATACTGTTAGAGAATATCAGGTGAACACACTTTCTGAAGCATTTTTTCGAAGTGCTTATCAAGATTATACAGTATGACTGGTTAGTCGCTTTACATTCAAAAACCATGAACTCTCTCATCATTGTACCCTACAACTTTTACTATGGGACAAATTCTAAATTCGTAAAATCAAATGTTCTCTACAAAATAAAAGGAAGGCCATGAAATTTAACATTTAATTTAAAATTTTGGGGTATTCCTCGAAGCGCACCAACTTTGAAACGCACCAAATGAACCGCACCAAAAGTATTCCTCGAAACGCACCAATCAGGTGTGCCAACAAAATCAAATGAAATATTATCATTTTATTCCTCGAAACGCACCAATGATGAAACATAGAAGAGCATGAAAGGAGTAATAAGATATCGAGAGGTGTTTTAAAATTCAACTGTGCTAATTGTTTATTTATTAACACTACCAGGAAAGCAGAAATGAACTGGAACTGGGTGCTTAATTTAAGCAACTTAACTCAAATATGTTTTTTTTAAAATTGCATCATTTGTTGTTTTGAAAAGTACCAGGGTGACAGAAATGAACAGAAAATTATACATACATATTTTCTATTAATTTCTGTCACCCTGGTACTTTTCAAAACAACAACTAATTCAATTTCAAAACCTGTATCTTTACCATTATTGAGCTAAGTAGTAGTTGCTTGGCATCTAGTTCCAATAATTAAACTGGTAGTTTTAATAAATAAACCATTAGGACAGTTGAATTTTAAAACGTCTATCGATATCATTTATTACAATTATTACTATCCTTTCATGCTCTTCTTTCTCTATGTCATCGTTGGTGCGTTTCGAGGAATTAAAATGATAATATTTTTAATTTGATTTTATAGCACACCTGATTGGTGCGTTTCGGGGAATACTTTTGTTGCGGTTCATTTAGTGCGTTTCAAAGTTGGTACGCTTCGAGGAATACCCCAATTTTTTTTTTTCAGAATAAATGAATAGCATTTTCTCTGACTATGTCGTGCATATAACAACTGACTTTATGTACGTACTACTTTCTGCTTTATTACCACTTCAAAGTATTACTAATGAAGTAATGAGTACACACTTGAGAAATTATAATTTCTATAATATAAGTGTATGATTAAATAATAATGTGATAGGAACATGAATTGTAGTACCTAGTTGTAAGTAACTCTTCGTGTGTTCACAATTACAACGCGGTTTGATTGTAAATTGCAGTTAAACGTACCTTATTATCCTAACTAATATTATAAATGCGAAAGTAAATTTGTTTGTTTGTTCCTTTTTCACGCTTAAACCGCTCCGGAGCAGTTTACCAGATTCTCAATTCACCAGATTCTCAATTCACCAGATTCGCAACTCACCAGATTCTCAGCTCACCAGATAAGCAAATTAACCAGATTTTGTACTATCAAACAGAAAGTGCGTATCACTATGATAAACAACAATATGCACATTTTGCGTCTTTAACAGAGAATAGAGGTCGGATAACATTAATAATTACACAAGTTTGCGGTGCGAAGGGTAGCACCGTCGCCTAAATACAAAAATAAGTTCCAAACCGTCGTTACTTAAATGCATTATAATATTAAAAAAAGAAGCAGAAGTCCAGGATATAAAAATTCAAAAAAAAAAAAATACATTGCATTGTACCCCTTCCCCGTCCCTCCGACATGCTCCAGAGATGACGTCATCAATGGACACGTCAGAGCCCTTAGTCCCCGATTCCGATATTGAGTCCGAATCCTATTCGTCGGCTTCCTCTTCCTCAGAAGGCTACACTACCGTAGTCGGTAAGGGGAAAAAGCGTGCCCGCAAAAATAAGGCGACCTCCTCCAGCCAAGTCCCGGCTAAAACCCCCAAGACAAACGTTGCGACCCCCGCGTCGGCTGCTTCCCTTAGTCCCGTCCCGGCTACCTCCCCGCAGGCCAGTCGTCCTTCCTCCCCCCGCCCCGTCACCGGCTCGAAAACCTCGACTCCGAGGAAAGAGCCCTCTCCTCCGCCTCTGTACATTCAGGACAAGGCGAAGTGGACCGATGTGTCCAAGATGTGTGTTGATCGCAAGATCAACTATCTTAGTGCCCGCACCACCCAACAGGGCATTAAAGTCATGGTCCCCACGTCTAAAGACTTCCGCGATCTCACGCGTATGTTAAGGGAAAAAAGCGTGTCATTCCACACCTTTGCCCTTCCCGATGAGCGACTTATCAGAGTCGTTATCCGCGGCATCCCCAAGGAGATTGACTCCGACGCTATCCTCAGCGACCTTAAGTCGCAAAACATCCCCGCCTTGGAAGTCCACCGCATGCACCGCGGCCGCGGTGGCACCCCCTACGACATGGTCCTCGCAGTATGCGAGCCTTCAGACGAGTCTAAGACCGTCTATAATATTAAGACCTTGTGCCACCTGTCTGGCATAAGCGTCGAGCGCCCCAATAAGTCCGGTCCGCCTGGTCAATGTCACCGTTGCCAGCTTTATGGCCATTCACAGCGTAATTGTTACGCGAAACCCAGGTGCGTCAAGTGCCTGGGCGACCACGGCACTAGCGACTGTGAACGTCCTAAAGATAGGTCCCTATGTCTCGAGCCTCCCAGCTGCGTTTTATGCGGCGAGTCTGGTCACCCTGCGAATTATCGCGGGTGCGCTAAAGCGCCAAAACAGCGCAACCCTAAGCTGGCTAAACGCTCAGCCGACCGTCACCAAAGAGAGAGTCCCTCCACGGCTCCCCCTCTTTCTTCCCAACTCCCCGCCCGCCTCAGTCCCCAAAGGCCGTCCCCATGGAACGCGCTGAACCATCAGCAGGCGTTCCCCGCCTTAAGGCCCACTACCCAGTTGCCCCAGCAACAGCAACAAACCACAAGACCCCCAATCCCGGCTATCCCCGCCCTGATGAGCTCCACTATCCCCGCTCCCACTATAGTGCCAGCTGCTTCACAGGCTGCACGTAGTCCCCCAACATCACAGGCTGCCCCCACACACACCCCCGCACCCGCCCCCGCACTCGCTCCCAGGCCAGCGCCGACAGCGGTTGCTCCCTCCACTTCCCTCTCGTCCACTAAAGTGCTCCTTAGGGACACGATCCCCAGCCTTATCCAAACCCTCTCCTCCTGCAATACGCAGTGGGCGATCAACATAGTCTCCGCTTGGAACGCCTCTCAAGGCGATCCAATCGCTCGCATCAATGTCCTCTGCGAACTAGATGACATAGTCATTTTCCTCATCCAATAAATTCCAATGGATACAGAAAGCTGTAGAACTAAGCCCCGATCCCTTAAATTAGGCTTCTTCAACGCTAACAGCGTTAACGGTCAACGAGATGAGATCGCAATCTTTTTGCGTGATCATCAAATTGACATCTTCCTAGTGCAGGAAACGTTTCTCAAGCCCCACAACAGGAACCCTGGAATTGCAAACTATAAATTAGTTCGCAACGACAGGACCCGTAGTAGGGGCGGTGGTACTCTCATCTACTACAAACGTTCCCTGTACTGCACTCCCTTAGACCCTCCTCCTGGTCTCCAATTCCTGGAAACTTCCATATGCAGACTAGGCATGACAGGACACCAGCCGATCACAATCGTCTCGGTGTATAATCCTCCCTCCAGTAATAAGATCCAACTCCGGAGCGATCTTAAAGCCCTCTTTGACCTCGGCGGAGGTTCCGTTATCATAGCGGGCGACCTCAATGCCAAACATCTCTCGTGGAGCTGCAACTCCAACAACCACGCGGGTCGTAACCTCGAAGAGTTGAGCCCGGAGCTCGAATTCGACGTTATCGCCCCGATGTGTCCCACTCACTACCCCCATAACCCTGACCATCAGCCCGATGTCCTTGACATAGCGCTTCTAAAGAACGTAAACCTCGGTCTACGCTCTATAGAGACGCATGAAGAGCTAGACTCCGATCACCGCCCCGTAGTCCTTCACCTAGGTCCCCGGGGTGGTCCCCCGGATCCTGGACAACCCGCCCCGACCAAAACTGTCACGGACTGGGGTAAACTAGAGGAGCGCCTCAAGTCTTCCTCGTCCGTTCACTTAGATTCCATCCCCGACGATATCGTTACGATTGCCGACACGCTGGGCGCGATCGACTCCCTTACCAGTCACGTACAGTCCGTGGTGAACGAGTGTTCACGGCAGGTTCCAGCGGTGGACGAACACCGCTGGAAGCTGCCGGACGATGTGCGTGAACTGCTGACGGAGAAGAACGCATCCATCCGTGCCTATGACACTTTTCCCTGCGAAGCTAACCGCGCTCATATGCGTTCTCTACAGCGTGCTGTAAAGAAACGTGTACGGGAGGTTCGGGAAGCCCGCTGGGACAAGATGTTGAGCGACTTAGAGCCATCCCATCTGGCCTTCTGGCAATTACAACGAAATCTAAAATCCGATTGTGTAGCTTCAACTCCCCCTCTCAATCGTCCGAACCAAAGGCCGGCCTTTGAAGATGACGAAAAGTCCGAATGTCTAGCCGACAGTCTAGAAGCCCAATGTACTCCCAGCACCCAACCCGCAGACCCGGTCCATCTTTCCAAGGTGGATCGCGAGGTCGAACGTAGGGCCTCCCTCCCTCCCGATGAAGACCCCGACGATCCCTTACCCCCCATCACCGTAGACGAGGTCCACACGATAGTGAGGAATCTCAAACCTAGGAAAGCCCCCGGCTCAGACGGTATCACCAATAAGGTGATCAAACACTTTTCCGCCCCGCTCATAGTCCTCATGACCGCCATCTTCAATGGCGCTCTGAGTAATAACATCTTTCCGCAAGCTTGGAAACAAGCCACCGTTATCGGTATCCCCAAACCCGGCAAACCCAAGAGTGAGCCCACTAGTTACCGCCCCATCAGCCTTCTCAATGTATTTGGGAAAATCTATGAGCGTCTCATTTATATCCGTTTAAAAGATTTCGCTGACTCCCGTAAACTCATCCCCGACGAACAGTTCGGTTTTCGAACCCAGCACTGTTGCATTCGACAATTGCACCGCATAGTCGAACACATTAGCTCCCGTTTTATGCGCTCGTACAAAACGGGCATGCTCTTCTTCGACGTAGCGAAAGCCTTCGACAAGGTCTGGCACAACGGTTTATTATACAAACTGTACCAATTCAACGTGCCGAACCGTCTCGTGCTCATCATTCGAGACTTTCTGTCGGATCGCTCCTTCCGCTATCGCCTAGAAGGCACCCTCTCGTCCCCTCACCCCATTCGCGCCGGCGTCCCTCAGGGCTCCGTGCTATCGCCCCTTCTGTTCACGCTGTACACCAGCGACATTCCCAAACGTGGCTTGGCCAAGTTGGCTCTCTTCGCCGACGACACGGCTATCTACTATTCCGGTAGGAGTCTCGATAGCATCTCTCGAACCCTTCAAACCGCAGCCAACACCCTCGGGGTCTGGTTCCGGAAATGGAGAATAGAGGTGAATCCCGAAAAGAGCGCAGCCGTTCTTTTCGAGAGACACGGTGATTCCCACACCCACATCCGTCCTGTCCTCATGTTCGGCAAACAGATCCCTTGGGAGATGAAAGCCAAATACCTGGGGGTTATCCTCGACCACCATCTGAGTTTCCGAGACCATATCAAAGCGGTGCGCGCTCGCGCCGCTTTCGCTGTCGGTCGCCTCCACCCCATCCTTAGAGCGCGCAGTAAATTGTCACTTAGAAATAAGCTGAGAATCTACGTGACGTGCATCCGCCCCATCTTGACTTACGCTAGCGTCGTGTTCGCACACGTTAAGCCTTGTCGCTTCAATTCCTTCCAAACCCTCCAGAATCGAGTGTTGCGCAGAGCCGCGGCTGCCCCGTGGTTCATGCGTAACGTCCAACTCCATCTCGATCTAAAAATGCCAACCATCAGGCAATACCTCAAACGCATTTCCAAGCGTTACTTCGACAATGCCCCCCGCCATCCGAACCCCCTAGTCGCCGCAGCGGCCGACTACAGTCCCTCTCTCATAAGTAAAGTTCGCCGTCCCAGGCACACACTTTTAGAACCCGACGACGAAATAACCCTCCTCCAGGAGGCGAGTAAATCGACCAGCACACTACACAACGTCCGCCGCCGTCCGGCATACCGTCCTCGCCGACGAGGCCCGTCGCGACGTCCCACCGCCGCCGGTCACGATCCACCGAGCTCTCCCGTCGTAGAGCCGGTCGTCTCTTCAGACTCCGCAGTCACCCCGATAATTCAGCCCTCATCAAGCTGTCTCCCCCCCCCCTATGTCCACGCCAGCAACGCCCTAAGCCGAGGTCCGAGTCCCACTAGGGGTCGCCCTTAGTGCTGTTGTTGCAGGTAGTCATGATGTTAGTGTAGTACAAGTAGTTAGCTTAGGTTAAGTATTTTACTTCCCCCCATTGGCTGGAGACCCTTCAGGTCTCGCCAATAACTGCCCGGTTACGTAGAAACCGTCCCCTAGGACGACCTACTGCAGTCCAATAGAAAAAAAAAAAAAAAAAAAAAATTGCATTGTAAAGAAAACAAAAGAATTTAAAAAATTATAAAAAAAAGAAAAAATAAATAGCGTTATTACCGATTGCTTACCTACGTGAAAAAAAATGTGTAATTGATTGCATTAAGCATCTGGTTTCTTTAAACTCTTAAATTTTTAACAGACGAGAAATGGAGTAAAATTTTTGTGTTTTTTTTTTTCTTTTGTTGGTTAAAGATATACTATTTAAATTCAATTTGTTTTTGATTACACTTCTGGTTAATTGCGAATCTGGTGAGTTGAGAATCTGGTAAGTTACGAATCTGGTGAATTGAGAATCTGGTAAACTGCTCCGGAGCGGCTTAAACCACTGAACTGATCATCCTGAAATTTTGCATAAACGTTGTCAGGTGTACAGAAACGGACACAGGGTACCTCTCATCCCGAAAAAAAGTATTGTTCCCGAGGAAAATAACAATAACGTTCTTAAGATAATAAATGGCGCCACGTGTCTATGGAATCATGATTGAATTATCTTATCCCGAAAAATACGGAACTGATCATCCTGAAATTTTGCATAAACATTATCAAGTGTGCAGAAACGGACATAGGGTACCTCTCATCCCGAAAAAAAGTACTGTTCCCGAGGAAAATAACAATAACGTTCTTATGATAATAAATGGCGCCACGTGTCTATCGAATTGAATTATCTTATCCCGAAAAATACGGAATATACGCGATAAACGACATCCACGCGGGTTAAGCCACGAGCGTCCTCTAGTTTTAAATAAATGTTAACTTTCATGGTGTTCCTTTTATTTTAGATGCTATGTTATTTAGAAGAAATAAATGTACATGATCGAGCATTTCGATCAGTACAATATGATTACAGGTTTTTTTCACATTTGGCGATTGGTGTTTATTTAAAATTATTTGAATGCAGTTCGTACTGTTTTCAAAATAAAAATTAAATCTACATTCAGTTAATTTTTCTATCTACTGTATTTAAGGTACTTTCCCTTTATGTGGCACAGTCGTGAGACGTGTGTACTTTATCCAACATTCATTTGGAAACGTACAAGACGACTTGGAAAAATGATATTTTTTCTTCCCCTTCTGCCCTGGCTACTACGGCTCTACCTAGAGCATTCAAATGCTTTTTCATGTTTGTAATTGGGCCTCTACTTTTTACAAAACTCACTTTTCAAATACTATAAGATATCGTTGTCTGAGCGCATACCTTACGATATCGCTCTTCATATAGAAATCAATGGACTAACTAGTGCAGACTAGTGGAGATAATAATATTATATCGAATATTTTATTATTAAATCTATACCGGGTGTTAACGAAATCGTGTAATTCCTTCAAACCGCGTGATCTACTGGTGACACAGATTAACCCTAAATGGGAATTTTCGAAAACCAACCAAAAAAAAAACAATATTTTTTTTGGTTTTCAATTTCTGAATCTTTTTATAGAGCCTTGAGTTACCTGACTGCAAAGAGCGATATCACGTTAGTCGTTCCTGCCAGCCGTGTCGCCGTACTTTCATTAATTTATGTGTGGTATCAAAATGTTCACACAAATAAAATTCTTTTTTTGCAAAAAAAAATAACTTATTTTTTTACTGAATCCTTATTAGGTGGTTTAGATACGATCAGTAACAAAGCCGCATGGAAAAAAAAGTTTATTTTATTTTTAATCAAGCTAAATCCCGTGCGGGGCCTGTCTACACCAGTAGAACATGTGGTTTTAAGGAATTACACGAATTCGTTAACACCCTGTATATCTGAAGATACTAACGGATGTCAACAAATTCTGTCAAAAACAAAATATACGAGAAGACAATATATATCTAAATCGACGAATTCGGACGAATTCGGGTAATTCCTTAAAACGATATGATTTTAGATGTTTAAAAATAAAAAATAAAATCGTTTTTTTTTCTTGCAGTAATTAAGTGATCGTTTCTAAACCACCTAATAAAACCTTATTAGGTGGTTTAGAAACGATCACTTAACTACTCACTTAATACTAACTTGACTAAGTCAATAAAAAATAAGCAAAATATTTTTTACAAAAAAAAAACTTTAATTTGATGAAAAATATCGATGCCACGCATAAATGAATGTTAGGCGACACAGCTGGCGAGCACGATTAGCGCAATATCGCTCCGTGCAGTTAAAATGAATCAGAAACAGAAAACCAGTTTTTTTTTTGCTGACCAGTGCCTGGTCAATCTGTATCACCAGTAGATAATGCGGTTTGTAGGAAATTACACGAATTCGTTTACAACCTGTATATAACTGCAGATACAATTTTTGTGAACTGAATGTGTTGGTTTTCGTATCTTATAGTATTTGAACCTTGTGTGATACCTTCAGATACTATATACACAAGGTTAGTCAGAAAACGGGTACTAATCCGAAAGGGGGTTAAAGTACCCATAATAATGAGTAACTTTTGTTCTACCACTTTCCACAAAACTCAATAATATGCTAAAATCTATCTATCCTTAACCTATGATCAGCTTTGTTTACATTACAAATCATATTTGGGGTCACGAATTAGAAGCTCCATTTTCTGAATTCGTAACTACAGAAGGGAATAAAGAATTTTTGAAAATAATAAAATAAAATTTATTTTTCATGGCAATAAATTTTTTCGATTCGTTTAATTTTAACACTTGTTAACCGTCATCAGTGATGCTTTAAGTGGCCTGCGGATTAGTACCCCCTTTCCGACTAACCTTGTATAACCGCAGATACAATTTTTGTGAACTGAATGTGTCGGATTTCGTATCTTATAGTATTTGTACCTTGCGTGATATCTTCAGATACTATAGGTTTTATGCCACGATATTCGCAGATTATTTTATTATTATTAAGGAATCTGCATCAGGTTTATCATGGCAAATTTCATCTTTCTCCATCAAATTGACTATGACGGACAGACAAACAGACACCGAGGTAATTCCAAAAGTGTTTAGTTCTGCCGGTTTTTGTACGGAACACTAAGGGCTTGCGACAAAATTTCCGCGGTGCGCTCTTATATTACTGTCATTAGGTTGCACTTTGGCCGCGTATACCGCCAGGCGACATGGGGTATTGCGCGGACAAAGTGCAACCATATTGTAGTACTAATAAGAGCGCACCGCGGACATTTTGTCCGCCATTGTCCCTCGTCTACGCAAGCCCTTAAAATCCAAATTATATTATTACATGCATTGACTTAGAATCTAAGTCAATGATTACATGTTTAGTTATCGTCTGATTAAAATCCCGTCAGAGCTATTTAGAATCCAAGCATATTAAGGTTTTGTTATCTTTGCGGTACCTAGCATCTGGTGTTCTCCTGGGAAGACCCAGTTTCGTGGTTTGCGTACAACTGATGCTAGTCGGAACTAATAATTCAGTAGTTTAACTTGTACTTAGCCTTATCTACACTAATGTTTACATTTATGTTGCTGATACTTAACTATCTACTATCGCACATAATTTTTGGTATTCATAATCCAGAGAAGATATTTGCAGCTTCGCTTTCAAGTATCGTTATCACATAGCAAATATGTCATAATCACTTACTGAATGAAATTAACGGTGCATTATGTTATTTAAATGGGAATTAAATGGGAAATATCAAAACAAGAAAACTTTTCAATGTCTCCTCATTGTTTAATATAAAAGTGACAGATTGAAACATTCATTGAATATTTCAGACGTGATGAGTGAAAAGCTCTTCAAAGTAGTTTGACCATGTGTGCCCGTTTCCACCCTATGCGTCCGTGCACACATTTGTTATAATCCCCACCTTGCAGCATTACGTCCGGCAGATCAATAGATTAATTCTTCTAATGGTTGTGGCGTTTGCTCAGTGTTAGAGTATGTGATATAATTTTTACGTGTCCCCTAAATTGAATATCAACATTCACTTTTTTGAATTATTCGATGTGATTATATGAAGTAGATATATAAAATACTTTATTGTATATCTTTTATAATATATAATTAATGTTTTTATCATATTTCGTGCTACCATGTGATCTCCTATATTAATACTAACTTCTTAAAACTTGACTGCTCTCTTCTTAAGGCAAAGATAATTCGACAATACTTTTGTAAGATCTTTCGTACTCTTCAATCGATGCGAAACATTCTTGGCTAACTTTAAGATGGATAGAGATATAATATGTAATCGTGGTTGAGCTTATCTGATTGAATTTTATAAATAGTTACGGATATTACTGATTCTATTCTTGTTAAACCTAAAAGACGAAAAAAGATGCCTTAACCTTGTTTATTCTATTTTCATCATATCCCAGTTGATAAGTGTTAGACTGACTTGTACCTGTACTTACGTGATCTTCTTCAGAAACTATGTTTCTGAACATATCACTTACCGTTTCTACCGTAACTCTACTTTAAACCTTTTCCTAAGGTCCCTTACCATTTTGATGTGACTATATAGTTAGTGTTGGACAAGGATCCATTCATATATCAATATATATTAAAAAATATACTTAATCAGCATAATAAATATGAATGTTATTGTCGTGAATTGAATTTATATGATACCACTTATTACAAGAAAAAAAAATACTAATATATTAAATAATACAATGTCAGTAGAGCTGTACCCCTGTTACAAATCCTAAATTAAAGAAACCTTTAAAATATATCATTATTCAATCTATAGTTTAAATGTTTTAGATTAATAAATGTTAAGTGTTATATTCAACAGAGCCGCATTTCAATTATTATGAATGTCATACATCTATACTGTATATAAAGTTATTTCACTGTCAAACAGTGTAATTTAAGTTAAAACTAAGTATAACACTGTTGTCTTTTCTATTAAGTGCTCATTTGACACTACGATCAAATTGTATTATGCCTAGTGGTATTATTATTGTAAAGTGCACGATACTTTAGTGATAAAATAAGATTAATCAAACTTACAGCACAAATACGTACAACCCTCATTTTGAAGACTTTCGAAATTAATGAAACCACGTCGATGTTTAGATCATACCTACAGTTGTCAAGTGACCGCACGATATAATTGACTGATCAATCTGACTGACAAAATTAGACATTTTCTGAATGTGACCATTTTCATTTTCGGTCACTTATTGTCAGGACATATCAAGTTGAATTTCAAAATAACTGGCTATTCCGTTTTCAATACAGATAGATATAAATACAGACAGAATTTCAGGGAAAAAAAGACAAATAAATAAAACCATAAGCTTTACAACAAGTCTTTTGTTGATTGTGAAAGCATCTATCTATTTTGTATCGAAATACTGTAACGGATGGATGTTTTGTATTTCTTAATATTAATGTAATAAATCTGATAAGACTGTTGAGTATTGTTTCATAAAAAGACATCGTAATTATTGATAACCATGACATATTTGACCATCATGACAATAAATGCCCATTTGTGACCGAACAGTTATTATTAACGACGGTCAAATAAGGCATATGACCGTCTCTTTACAACCCTAATTACTCCTTACTCCATCATTTGCTGTCACAAATCTGGTATTGCTATCCAATTGACTATTCATTGATTCTGTAATTAGTATGTATCACTGAAGTATCATGCTTTTTCCTTCCATCTACTGCTTGATATTATTATGTTAAATGACGACGATTTTGTCACGAATTTTATTTCCATGATTATGTATACGTGGCTCTTGTAGTAAATTAAAATAATAGTAAAATGGTATCTTGTCTCGTTTTTTAACCTCCTCCTTAATCATAAAATGGTATAATCCTGGACTTAGGGTCAAAATCGCGTCCGATAGTTGCTTCCGGGTGCCGGATCCGACTATCTGATCGGATTCATGAAATACACGTACCATTCTCGTGTCCGATTTTTTCTGGACGACGACGACGCCCGTACAATGCTTACGATTCTGACATCATCCAATAGTCTGATCGTACGTGTAATACATGTTCAAACAAATGTGTGACGCGGAGGCCTTCAGATAGTCTGATCAGACTATCGGAACCGTCTATCGGAGGCAAGTATATACAGAAAAAGTCGGACAGGAGAATCGTACGTGTATTTCATGAATCCGATCAGATAGTCGGATCCGGCTCCCGGAAGCAACTATCGGACGTGTATTTTGACCCTAAGGCCGGCCTAAGTGTGCGCCCTGAGTGACGGCTCACGGGCGTATTGCGAATTGTGGAGCGGCTTTACCGTCGATACCTGTCCTTAGTACACGCGGGAAAGTTGACGCTTATGCGCGTGTATTTATTTTACTTTGGTTTTAATAATGCCGATATCAAAATTCAAACGTTTCGAACATTTATTTAATGCGCCGTTCATTCCGCCTGCGCGGTGCGCCGTCACTCAGGACACACACTAAGTGTCTAAACACACTATGCCGAAGATACGCGACCGAATTTCGGCATGATTACGCCTGCAATGCTTTTTAAATTACCCGCGACACAGCAGGCTGAAATTACGTCGTATTTTACCAATATAAAAAACATAGACGCCGAAGTTCGGTCCCGTAATTTCGGCATAGTGTGCTGCCACACTAAGAGTAGTCGTCATGCCATAATCACCTTCTGTACCGGTGTATGAATATACGGGGTCAACTTGAATTCGACGTACGTTTTAAGACGTGATAGTGTATCTTGTATTTGTCGCAGCTACATTATAATAAAGCTAGCAACAATATAATAAAACGAAATATTGCCATTCGTTCATATTACTCACAATATTACGTACGTTTTAGACGTATTATATTTCGCTAGACACTCGTAGCGAAATTGACCATTTGGAGTCGGGATGCTTTGATTCGGATTGACATAACATCTGTTTCGATCAATTTGTATTAATGTGAAGCGGAGGCAGTTCCTAATCTAAATCCATGTTTCGTTTTCTATATGTATACATACATAATATACTCACGCTTGTCACCCCCGAAGGGGTAAGCAGAGATATTTTCCTGACAGGAGTCTGCACCTAGGTACACCCACTTTTCGTGTCGTTTTTTTCTTTAATACATTAACCTATTCATTTTACATAATGCTAGCTTTATCTCACTATGTCTGGACAAAGTTAACTTTATTTTTTTGATTTTATTTTGTTGTTTAGTCCTTCACAAATCAGACAATACAATAAACACTTATGTAAAATTTCCAACTTAAAACGACACATTGGACTACATGCTCTAAAATAGTGAATATAGCATGCATTTTTATGTAGATGAGGTTAATTATAGTTCATTGATCTCCCTATTTACTTAAGGTTTCTAATTAATAGGAAAGACTCAAAAGTCAATCAGTCAGTCAGTCAATCAGTTACACAAGAATAGCTGGACTTTCAAATAATATCGTACTTTATCCAGTTAAGGACGCATTTGCAGAAAGCGTTTAGTAGGTAAGCCATTTACAACGTGCGGCCAATCGGGAACGCAGGATTTAATTTCAAAACTGAACAGAAAAATATACATATTGCCAGGGTAGGCCAGCACAGTCACGGTGGCCATTTGGCTGACATCATAATCAAACTCAACCTAGCTTCTTTAGAAATGGATAAAAAATCTTAAACTAATAAATTTTTATGTTTCATTTTCAAGTTAAATCCGGCGTAAGACGGGCTACCCTATACTTCATGCTGATGACTCACACACACACAGCGTACCTTTATCTTCAAATTAGGACAATCCAAATCTTTTTGATTGAGGATCTATACCTACACAGAAACCTAAATCTAATTAATAGGTACCTATGACTTGACCGCGCGTTGCTGCTGTCAAGCGACTCGCGTCCACTCAACACTAAGACCAAGTATCACTTGGTCATAAGGTGATATTACACGGTTCACTTCTGCCTTTCAATTTGGATGAAACAACCAAATTGAACCATGTAAACATAAAGGTGAATCATTCAATATCATTGATCAATAGCATATACTTTCATTTTTGCACCTTTCAAACAAAGTGAATCAATTTGGTTGAACCGTGTAATATCGCCTTTTGACTCAACAGCGTGGGCGACAGCAAAATTACCCAAGGAATACCAACCTTATTTCTACAGTTGAAGTTCTTCTGTCTAGCAAAATAAAGATACCTATTTGAAAATAAAGATTTTTATTTTCCTGTGCATTTTTTATTATTTCGTATTTTTATTGGTGTACTAAAAATAAAACATGTTTGCGATCTCGTGATATTTTTTATTAATTATAAGGCTGGATTTTTTGTGTACCGATACTCATCCCATTTTCGTTATTTCGTCAGAGTAGTGGAAATTTAATATTATTTTATTAAGGGCCGATTTTCCAATCGTCAGATAAATTTTATCCAAGGAATAAATAATGACGGTTTGACATATTTTCTATATAAAAGCTGTCAAAACGTAAAACTTATTCCCCAGAAAAAGTTATCTGACGATTGAAAAATCAGCCCTAAAAGTAGTAAAATATAAAAAAATACCAACTTAATTGTAAACTTTTACAGGCAAAGAGTTAGTCTATCCGTAGCTAATCATAGTATTCGACTACGTATCGGAAAATGTGACGAAATCCAGTTTATTTGAATTTGTATTTATGTCCTTATACAGGGAAAGTATTCTTCCTGTCTTCTTTATTATGATTGCATACTGAAATTCGCTCCCTCTGGTCCGTAGCAGTGGCGTAGCAGGTAAGCACTGCGTAGCGCAGTGAATTAATCGGATCGGAAGTGACTAACCTCCGGTTTCTGATTTGAGAATTCGGGATAAGCAAATACTTAAGTAACATTTGAGTACAATATTGTCAAAAAAATGCTTTAAAATCCTTTTTTTTTTTTTTGACAACTCCATAGTCAAATGTTACTTAAGTATTTGCTTATCCCGAATTCTCAAATCAGAAACCGGAGGTATACCATCGATACGACACGATAATTTATTGGTAATAGTAATAATTACGTCACAAAATTAATTACAATTCAAATATTAACATAACATAAATATAACCAAAGAATCAACCAAATTACATTCAATTTTAAAGGATGATGGGCACAAATGACTATGGAGTCTGGTACTGGCTCCAATCGGAATGATCGATACACCGTTGGAAAGGTATTTTTGTGTAGATTAAGAATAACCATGGCGCTAGTCCCGATTCGCTGTCCGATCGAAGTAATCCTGCTTGAAAGTTATTTATTTTTGTTACATCTTATTAAGTACACATACTTTTATTGTCATTTTTCTCCATTTTGGCATGGTATTACAATAATTGTTATTAATATTTTTCATTATCTAGGTAAATAAAACAAGTTCGAAGTAAGTTTCATCGTTTATTGTATGTAAGTACACAGTGTGTAGACGAGTGTGTAATAGACCCGCATAGCCGAAATCTACGCACTCTGTACATCAAACTAAATTACATTGACCAAAAATAATTGCTGGGAAACGAATTTTATTTTTAGGCATACAAAAACGCGTCTGGTTTTTTTAATAGATAGAGATTAACTGAAAAAATACTAAACCGATTTTGTTGTGATTTTCATCCGTTAACTGAATTTTATTTAGCTCAAAATCTGTGCAAATATCATCAAAATCGGTCAAGCGAAACCGGCGATATGATTTTTTGAAATTCTTTTTCGAACTGTATATCCAGATCTTCTGAAGACTATATTTCAAAACGGACAATTGATACGGGTTTGTTGCCATAGTAGTTTTTTGTACTCTTGAAAAGAGCTATCCAACGATGGTAAATTCATTTTGATTGGACATGAGTACCAAAACGCCCATCCTCCTTTATGTCATTGTAATTTTGGAATAAATTCTACTAATAATTCTTCTGAGAAGCTCGTGGCTAAATAATTACAGCCGCATAGACCGATCTTCCGGGTTAAGCCACGCTTGCCGAGGTTGGTCTGTGGATGGGTGACCATTTGCCATAGCGAGTTTCCTCCGTGCCTCGGAAAGCACGTAAAGCCGTTGGTCCCGGCTGTCATTTGTAGATCTTTGACAGTCGTTACTGTGGGTCAGAAGCCAGAAAGTCTGACAACCAGTCTTACCAAGAGTATCGTATTACCCAGTTACTGGGTTGTGGAGGTCTGATAGGCAGTCGCTCCATGTAAAATACTGATATTCAGCTGCATCCGGTTCAGCTGGAAGCCGACCCTAACATAGTTGGGAAAAGGCTAGGCAGATGATGATGATGATGAGTAATAATTACGTCACAAAATTGATTACAATTCAAATATTAACATAACATAAATAAAACCAAAGAATCAACCAAATTACATTAAATTTTAAATTATGATGTCATTGTAATTTTGGAATAAATTCTTCGACGGACTTAACTTTGATTTTAAGAACCGGCAAGGTCTTACTACGGCGAATGGACTCAGGGAGGGCATTAAATGCTTTTACACCAAAAATACAAGTACATTTGCTTGTTGTAAGTCGATGTCTCGGTGTCACTAACTTATGAGCGTACTTATATCATGTATATCAGCAGGCGAAGCATGACCACCGTAGACCGTATGGTTTTGACGACAAAAAAATAGACAAAATGACATTTACCACTGTGTAATTTATATATTTCTTGTCTGCGGTGATCACGGTATGCTTGCTGTCTTAAAAGCGGAACGCACACGAATTCACTAAAGGTGAGTATACACTAGAGCATTTTCTCGAGCATTTCCATGTAATGTAACGTTCATACGAATGCTACAATACAAGCAAAAGGTCATAAAAAAGCATTTCCATGTAATGTAACGTTCCTGCGAATGCTCGACACGGTATTTGAAGTAATGCTCACGGCGAATGAACAGTTACTTGCAACCTTCCTTTCTATTTTGGGTTTACTCATCGCTGAAATGTCGGATCTGCAGGTCGCGTGTGCTGCGTTCGCGCTCGTGTCTTTGTCCGACGAAATGTTAAACAAATTCGCTCGGTTGTTTGCAAAAATAAGTTGTACCTAACAAAGCGTCGAGTGTCGTGCTTATTGTTCGGTTCGTGAAAGGGTGACACATTAGAGCAGCTCGATGTTTTGTTACAAGTAAATGCCCTAGTCTATACTCACCTTAAGTGGTGCATCATTCGCAACAGATGTGCTCAAAAAAAAACATAGGTGTATGTGACTATTAAGTCAGGTAAAATAATGTTCGAATATCGACCACGATCCAATGACGCATCACTTAGAATAGTGATTTCGTGTACATCCAGCTTTACATGCACAGCGCGACATAATTTTATCGTCGTACCCATTATCTCATGTCGAGTTCCGGTATCTCGGTTCAATTGTGCAAAGCGATGGCGATATAGATCGGACTGTTAAGCACAGAATTAACACAGGGTGGATGAAATAGCGGCAGGTCACGGGAACAATCTGCGACTCCCGCATACCCGTTAAACTTAAGGGCAATATCTATAAAACAATGGTTAGACATGCTGTCTTGTATGGATCAGAATGTTGGGCCACAAAAGGGACGAATGAAAGGCAATTGCACAAAGAAGCATGTGTGGTGTTACGCGAGTAGATAGAATTATAGAATTACAAATGAGTATGTAAGAGGAAGTCCGAAAGTGGCGCCGGTGACTGAGAAATTCTGTGGAAACCGGTTATTATCGTATAGGCATGTGATACGGAGGAATGAGGCACATGTCGTGAGGAAAGTTTTGAGTATGAATGTGGATGGTTATGAGAGTAGAGGAAGACCAAAGAAACGATGGATGGATAATGTAAAAGATAGCTAGAAAGAGGGTGACTACTGAGATGACGGCTAATAGAGATGTATGGAAGAAAAATACATGCTGCGCCGACCCCAAATAAGTTGGGATAAGGGCAGGAGGATGATGATGATGATGATTATCTCATGTCGAGACGAAACATTACATGAATTATCTCGTCTCAACTCAACATAATGTGACGACAAATTAATGGCACAACGCGCATGTCAGGCCTGCATGAATACCTATAGTAGTAAGAGAAAATGGACATAAAATTAAGGTACCATCTATAATGTGTATTTTAGCAGAGGTTTACGTACAACACACTGTACAGTGGGGGAATGAAAAGGTTCTGCACCTTTATAAGGTCTTTTTTTGCAAGCACAGTACAAGAAACAAACTATTTTACCGACTACGTATTGCCAACATAATAGGAATGAAAATACCGAAAATACAAATATTGATTGACGGAATCTTTATTTTTTCAACTACGTTTTACCAACATCCGGATTAAAAAGTAATATGGTCTTTCTACGAAATATTGTATAAAAAAACATCGGTCAAGTACGAGTCTGCATACAACAATCTCAAGCATAGACCGATCTTCCGGGTTAAGCCACGCTTGCCGAGGTTGGTCTGTGGATGGGTGACCATTTACCATAGCGAGTTTCCTCCGTGACTCGGAAAGCACGTAAAGCCGTTGGTCCCGGCTGTCATTTGTAGATCTTTGACAGTCGTTACTGTTGGTCAGAAGCCAGAAAGTCTGACAACCAGTCTTACCAAGAGTATCGTATTACCCAGTTACTGGGTTGTGGAGGTCTGATAGGAAGTCGCTCCATGTAAAATACTGATATTCAGCTGCATCCGGTTCGACTGGAAGCCGACCCCAACATAGTTGGGAAAAGGCTAGGCAGATGATGATGTTAGATGAAAAATATAAAGGCACTGGGTTTCGGCTTTTCGGGGCCCCCGTCAGGCCGGGGGCCCTGGGCCCGTGCCCCACGTCCCCTTATAGTAAAGTATTTCTGTTTCGAAATTGTATTGAATTCATAGTCTCATATCGTAGCTAAACACAATTATGTTTTGTTCGGTTTGGGTCCACATTTCCCTCGCCAGATGAGAGGAAAGGTTCAACCAGGAACAATTTGGTTACCCACCGCATCCGTCATATTCTCTTTTGAAGCATCCGGTTAGCTTTCGGCAATCGTCGGTGCACGGATTACGTTAGTTAGCTTGGCTCTTACGTCATAAAATGTAGGGAATTGCAAGGTACAGTCATCATCAAAAGGAACTAATGTTTATTCAGAGTTTCAAAAATGATTTATGTATGAAAAGCTCATTATTAATTATTATTTTGTAAACAAATTACAAATAATACATATAACAATAATAGTATATACACATAAAGAAGACTATACCATATATATATAACCTAATAAAACTATAAACTAAAATAGGGCATCAAAATATTCCTCCGCATCGCTGTCGACTGGTAACATGCCCAGAAGGCTCAATAGGCTCATTGCCCACGTTGTATGGCAATGCTAATCCTTTGACCAAAGTAGAGGCCAGCCTTCGGGTCACGTGTCGACCAGCCGCCTAGCAATATCTTTGTATAAACGTTGGGCACTCGGACCCCACGGCCCGAGTGTTTCGTGTTATTATATTTTCGCCGCTTGAGAGCCTTCGCAGCTGCAGCAGCAGCGCCAGCACAGCTTGCCGAGCTAGGAAGGTCGGAAAGCGCAAGGGTATCGACGCACGTTGCGTCCCATACCAGAGGCCTACCCATCTTCCAAGGCATCAATGACATGCCATCTGGTCTCTTGCCATCGTCACGTGCCAAGTCATTTGGTTCTAATACAGCTGGAGCACCGGCGACAAGAGCAAATATGTTATACTAAATATAATTACATATTTTGTGTCATGTATTATTTTAGAATTACGATTGACTCCTCTACTATTACGTACAATTAAACACTATTTTCCCTTAATTTTTTCCTTCTACCCGCAAGTGTCGTCGTTTGGAGCACGATTCGACTCGCAATGCTACGCAGGATTACGTCGCCTCTTTCAATGTTACTTAGAAAGTGTAACACGGTGTACCTATCTATCATAAACCCTACTTAACTAAAACCGGGGTCAAATAGATGTCAAGTGAATTCATGCATTTCTGCTAAAATAAACACCATCTTATAATTTTAAGAGCTAAAAATTGCAAAATAATGTTTACCAAACTAAAGCCTCGAAACGGTTTTGGAATCAGGATAGGATAACTTTTACTTTACATACCGAATTGAGTTTAAACTTTTATAGCTAAAAGTTAGATGAAATATTTAAAATTGTGCCGTGAAACGTGATCAACGATTTTGAGGTATGCCAGCGAGGATGCTACGAGCCGTTTATCACCTGCAGGTTAGTCCTATCCTTTCTAAGTACAGCCAATTCCTATCCACGCTTGCCAGTGACTTAGAACCTTAAATTTCAACATTTTAATACGAGATATTGCGTTAATCACCTCTACCATTATTAGCAGATAGGAGGACGCTGCTGATCATCCTCGAAACGTTATTTATTCGTACTTAAAAAAATGTATATCAAACCAGCCCGTTAACTTCCACCGCTGATGGGCCTCGCTGCTACCCAATACCTGGTGGAAAAGTTGGCCAGTACAAATTTTAACAAAAAAAAAAAAATACAACGTTTTTTTTAGTACAAAAACCCCCAATAAGATTTTCATCAGAACTGCCTGAATATCTGTTTTTTTTAATAAATCTCCAAGTTACACCGTAGTTTATGTCGCGTTAAGTTCCCTAGTAAAGTGTGAAATGCCTGAGACGTGCTATGCAGGGGTTGTCTAATACACGGAAACTAACCGAGCAGAACCATCTCAAATCTCAAGCCTCAAGGTGTCTATTCCCGTCAACAGTTATGGGTAGAAACCACGGAGTAGAGAAAAGAAACCTACTGAAACAAAATTAAAAGTAATGAAAATAATTTTTAAAAAAAGTGGTGAAAAAAATATGTCAATCGATTCTTCTAGTGATTCTGAACAAACTAGTTTCAGGTTTAGTATATACTAATACTAAGCTTGTATATCGACGCTTGAAAGGCAAAAATTACCCAGCGATATGTTGGCTACACTAGAGCATTCAAAAGTTTTTTTTTTTAAATATCGTAAAAAATCGCCTATTTGTCATAACTACTTGATTCCAACGAATTTTAAATGCAGTATAAAGGCTTAATAAAACTGGCATTTAAAGAGAATGAACCTAAATAAAACCTTAAAATGCCGTAAAGTGTAAAGTTGCCAACATGTCGCTTGGTAATTTTTGCCTTTCAAGCGTTGATATTAGCCTGTAAGTCCTGTAACTGTTCCACTGCAGGGCAAAGGCCTCTTCTCGTACAGAGAAGGAACGAGCTTTGATCGCCACGCTTGTTCATTGCGGGTTGGCGATTTGAGACCATTACGTTCAGGATTCCTGACGATGTTTTCCTTCACCGTATGTCAGCAGTGGTGTCTTAGATTAACTAAGATACTTAGTAAAATAATATTTGTTTTTCATATACAAGGTTAGTCGGAAAGGTGGTACTAATCCGAAATAATGAATAACTTTTGTTCTACAACTTTCCCCAAAAGTCAATATTCTAAGAGAAATAGCTGTTCAAAGATTTCATAAAAAATACGCTAAAATCCTCAGCTATGGTCAACTGTGTTTATATTTAAGGTCATATTTGGAGTCACGGATTAGAAGCTTCATTTTCTGAATTCGTAACTAAAGCCATATACATATGTATAGTTATTGAAAAAACTAAAATAAAAATCATTTTGCATGCAAATAAAAATTACCGAATTTTCAAATGTCAACCCTTACCCTTACTACAAAACAGTAATTAGTAATAGATACTTTAAGTTCCTTTCCGATTATCTATATCTATCAATAAATACTACTAACTTGAAGTCATATTAAATCAAGAGAAACAGAAATTGTTGAGTAAATTAATCGATTAAATAATAACTAATATCTCAAATCGTACACACCTGCGTATGATTTGAGTTTCTATAGTAGGTAGGTATCTATAGATATAAAAATTTCATAACAACTTAAAGCAAAACAAAAAACTTTGCCAGCTTTTAACTTAAATCTTTTTTTTCATGCGGTAGCGGTTAGTGGCCGTATCTAAACCAAAGAATTAAGTAAAAAAATAGCCAATTTTTTTTTGTAAAATTTTAATTTTACATGACTGAACATTTCGATGCCACGCTAAATGAATGAAAGCACGTCGATGCGGCTGGCGGGCACGACTAACGCGATATCGCTCTTTGCAGTCAGTTAACTCGGGGCGCTAAAATGAATCGAGAATAGAAAACTAAGCCTTTTTTTATTTTTTTTACTTTGTTTTCAAAAATATCCGATTAGAGTTAATCTGTGTCACCAGATAGATCACGCGGCTTGAAGAAATTACACGAATTCGTTTAGGAAATCCCTTTAAAAGTAAACTGGCAAAATATAAACTACTGTAATTCTTCCGCATAGTGTTGACCCTCATTTATTGTACCTGAGTACAATGATAGTTGTACTCACGACCACAAATTAAATAACAGTAACTAATTAAAATTATGGCCACTATCTACGATAATTAGGTTTCACGATCTATCTGTAATCCCATTTCGCTAATTACCAAGTTAATTATGGCCGACGAACGTAGATAACCTGTCTACTATAATAATTAGCTGTTTTGAATTAATCGGAAACAATACCACTAATCTAAGTTAAGGACTAAGGGGGTTATTACACTGTAGATGTGACTACGGTACACATTACACTCGACTTAGTGTCGACATCGAGTGATGTAGTGAGTAGTAGGGTAGGGTGGTGTAAGTTTGCGCAGTTTTGAATCAATCAGTCATAAAAATAAAACATACGGATTAATCACAGGTTTCTTGACTATTATTAAATCTAAACTTATCTAGCAATAAATTTTAACAACAATTATTGAGCGAACATAATCACTTTTTACATAATTAACAAAAAAACAAAAGTCGGGAAATGCGCAACTTTACACACGCCGGTGTGTAAGATTGCGCATAGATGGCGATAAGATTGCGCAGTGTTATTTAGGCGAATTACTTGCATAAAACACATTTAAATACCCCAAAATCCAAGTAATCAGTTCACTTTTCGTACCACCACACCTGGCACGTATCGCACTCGGTCCAGTCTTCATTAGTAGGTTCTACGAAGACTTCAGAGTATTCTCCACACCACCATACTTTTTTTGGTGAATTCTTTATTTTATCTTAGTTACACCTTGTGGTTGGTATAACTAGTGTCTTAGTGTTAACTCAGCCATTCCTATACTCAAAACCACTTGCCCCTTGCTTTCTCCTTTTTCAATGCGCTTACGAGCATCCTCGTTGGTGGAAGGTGACCAAACTTTACGGTCAATTTTGCGTGATCTTCGTGACATTTTACAACAAAGTGAAGCGCTATTTGTAACCATTAAAAACAATCAATATTCATTAGTAGATATAGATGAATATTACACCGTGGCGTGTAAGACTGCGCGCGCAATATTATACACCCCCTTAATGCGCAAACTTACACACTTGGCCTCCAACGCAATTATTTTGATACTACAGCCATCTCATAATAAGTTATTGAACTACGTTATCACTAGCCAAAATTTCAAAGGTAAACACAAGTAAACCTACCAGCAAAACATTGAATATCCAACAGGTTTTTTATAAGTTATACTTGCAAACTGTCAAAAAACTAAATCAAATGGCTATAAAAACTTTGAACTCACTTGGACTCGCCGTTTTTGCTCGTATCTGAATACTTTTTTAGGAGCGCATACTAGCATGCAAAGGAATTGAAATACTACTAGAGCTGGCAACGTGTTGCACACCGGTTTCGAGTAATGACGTGTGCGCAATCTTATCGCCTGCGCGATCTTACACCACCCTACCCTACACTGAGTGACACTGGTGCCGATTCTCTTGTTCACCAACTAAACTAAAATTAGAGAATTGCTATCTTTTACTAACAAATAGCGCGAGAAAAGGACGATGATAGACAACAACTAAGTTAGAGATGTCAAAGGAGGATGGGCGTTTTGGTACTCATGTCCAATCAAAATCAATTTACCATCGTTGGATAGCTCTTTTCAAGAGTACAAAAAACTACTATGGCAACAAAGCCGTATCAATTGTCCGTTTTGAAATATAGTCTTCAGAAGATACTGGATATTCAGTTCGAAATAGAATTTAAAAAAATCATAACTATCGCCGGTTTCGCTTTACTGATTTTGATGATATTTGCACAGATTTTGAGATAAATAAAATTCAGTTAACGGATGAAAATCGCAACAAAATCGGTTTAGTATATTTTCAGTTAGGGGTGGTCTTATCTATTAAACAAATCCGACGCTTTTTTTTATGCCTAAAAATAAAAGTCGTTTCTCCTCTCCATACATTTTAGTTTACGCCTTGAACTTCACCGTGTTTTTAGTCGACACGTTTTAAATGTCGTCTAAAGTATGGAACTTTTAGTTCAACTAAATTTGACCACTCTTATTTACGTATGTCTCTTTCTTATTTTATTAGAGTGAAAAAGATAGCAATAGCCTAAATTAAGTTTAGTTTGTCCATAACAGAATCGGCACCACTGAGTCGCAGTACACTGAGTTGCGCATTAGCTCTGGTTTAATTTCAGTGTCACGATTGCATTGTGTCGAATGTCAGCGTCACCGTGTATAAGTATCTAACCTTACGGTATTTTACTGTGGGGGTCAGCTGCTGATGTCGAGACACTTTTCATATTGCAAAAAAGAGCAGTCCGAGCTATTTATAACATAAGCTCTCGAGAGTCTCTTCGTGAACGATTTAATTGGATCAATATACCTACATACTTACTTTACCATCCTTGTACATTTACCAAAATATCTTGTACGTCCGTAAAAACATAGCTAGATAAAGTAAATAAAAGTGATACACACTGCTTGAATGCTCGAAATAAGAATAAACTTGTGGTTCCTGGTTTTAGAATTTGCAAGACTAGTAGGTAAGTCTTTTTTGGAGAAGTTCTAAAAGTATTAAAATTCCATCTTGTATTACTGAATTGCCTTACATGAAATTCAAGTCTTTGGTAAAGTGTGTCTTAATGTCCAGAGCATATTACAACATAAACCAGTACATTGAAGATAAAAATGTCTGGAATACGATTCCCAACTGCACACTGCGACCCACTGGCACTCCTTAATTGGCTGCTTAATCCTTCATGCGTACTTTTAAATGTTTAACATTTAACTGTAGGTATCTTTTTTTACCAACTCATTATTTATTGTATTATAATTTTTATTCTTTGATTCTGATATAGGTAGTAGGTATTAGTTTTCCTTTTAGTAATGCCCATGGCATCAATTCTATTTAGGATTCTAATCATTACAAAATATGAAATGTTAGTATCATGTAGCCATTATTGTTATGGTTAGTACCTATGTTTTTTTTTGTAGTCCTTCCTTAACCTACCCGTTGTCTGGCAGTTGAATCCGTCATGCTCACTAAAATATCCTTTTTTTTTTGTCGTGGGAACGTCCTCATGGATACCCTTCGCCCCGGGAAGGCGAAGGGTTATGCCGGACTCTTACCGGCTAAAAACCCACGGTGTTCCTACTCCTGACCCTTGGCCAGGGTCACGGGATTCGCAGTTGCATGCACCGCAACCCCAGCAGGCCTCGGTCCGCCAGCCCCTGGCAGACCTCTCCTTTTGTGGGGCCTTGCCCCACGTCCTCCTGAGACTCACTAAAATATCCTGCTGACGGTGGCGTTGCGTATTAGGTCGTTAAAATCCCTACAATATGGTTGATTTAAGCGATGCTGATGCGCTCGTCATGCTCGTGAACGGGTGCTGTCTGTCGGGACTGGTCAGCTCTTACATGCTATGGCAACATTAAGGCAATTTCTCATTGTTATTCTTGTACCACTGACATTGACCTACATTGTTCTCACATTACCTTTAGTAATATTACTAATTGTGGAGGCTTGTAAATGGCTTGTCGTCGATTATTCCACTATTATATCTGTGTTGCTAGCTGTAAGCCACCCAAATAAAATAAAATAAAAATAAAATATTATTGTATTGAAATATAGAGTCTATACCTACAATATTTCCGGTCATGGACTAGCGATATTCTAGGTACATAGATAACTATTCCAGTACACAAATACACTAGGATCACTTGCTTACTCTTGCTTCATTATTGGTAAAGCCAATAATGAACGAAAGACACCGTAGCTTTGCATAGTACCTAGAACTTTTCATAATTATGTTAGTAGCTATCACAGATAAAATCAAGTTACGAATCTATTCATGTGTTCTGTTTGGCAATAGAAAATGCTACCATTGGTAAGTAAACCATAGGAACTGAGCCTCAGTTAAT
Organism: Amphipyra tragopoginis; assembly: GCA_905220435.1. NCBI lineage: Eukaryota > Metazoa > Arthropoda > Insecta > Lepidoptera > Noctuidae > Amphipyra > Amphipyra tragopoginis. The sequence continues at coordinate 24,709,715 of HG991991.1, read as the reverse complement.
AGATAGAACAGGTAAGGGGGACCCCTCGTCCACCGCTGGACATAGTTCTCCCAGTGACCGGTCTGTAATTGGTCGTAGGATGATATTGCTTTAGTTACCTGGCAGACTAATTGGTGATCGGAGTTGTTTTGCTATTATTATTAGTCACTAGCTGGATCCGGCATGCGTAGCAATGCAGTTTTTCCTACTTACTAGGTACCTACCTTCAGAAACAAAATAAAAAAAAATAAAAACCATTTTCATGCATGCGGTAAACAAATGAAGAATATGGACATACTGAGATAATTAGTTTTTTTTAAATATATCAATATTTTATTTCATAAGAACCTTCTCCTGACAATTAGGTAAAACACAAAAAAATATTTATCGAAATCGGTCCAGCCGCTCACGCGTGATGCCGTGACCACGGGAAAGAGAGATTTATTTTTGTATACGTAGAAGAATCGACAAAATGAATGGCTGGCGATGAAGAGCGGGCAATACATCATCCGATTTGCAGAGCGCTAAGTGACGTAGTGTGCTAATTTCGTATTGTGTAAAGACAGTTAGGTAATTAGTGCTCCAATCTAGTATGATTGTATGGGCTCTGCCACACTCGCTCATCTAGCGCACTACATCGCATCGTGTAAACTGATCTAGCGTGCCTTTTGTATTATGGTGTGACCAGTGTCAGCAATTCTTCATGTTATAAAGATCCCAACTTTGAAAATTTTCTGGCATCTGACGGCTCCAGTACGTTCAAAATGTTCATGCTGGATATTTTTTGTTTCTAAGCGATAAATATTGTTTGACCAAGCATTTTCTGCGACTCTTTATTCATCACAATTGAACTCTACACCAATGCTAAAGCAATACCTAACTGCCAAGTTTCTGATGTTTTGATGGTGACATTTAGGTTTAGTCTTTCAATTAGCGCTCTTAGGTAGGTGAAGTTCTATCGACGATCTCTTCGAAATGAAGGGAAGTGTTATGAGTGCGCTGTTTTTTATCTCGCACTGCTGCACTAATCTATCTCTCTGCTAATTGGATTTTGTAATGCCTTATAAGTACCTAAAAACCCAACTTATAAGCAGGTTTTCAATTTCAAATATCAGATTGTGATGTTTCGTTTGATACTTTAAATAGGGTTCGATGTGGTTGCATTAAATGTATCTACCGGACCCGTTTATGTGTGTTCGCCCACGGCCTGAAACAATGAAATACGGCATAGACCTACGTATAGGAACCGCGCGCGACTAAATTGTCGACACGTTTCTTAAGTGCATGTACTGTGCCTATTCGAAATAAAAACCGGCCAAGTGCGAGTCGGACTCGCGCACGACGGGTTCCGTACCATTGTCTATAAAAACGGCAAAAAAATCACGTTTGTTGTATGGGAGTCCCCCTAAATATTTATTTTATCCTGTTTTTTAGTATTTGTTGTTATAGCGGCAACAGAAATACATCATGTGTGAAAATTTCAACTATCTAACTATCACGGTTCATGAGATACAGCCTGGTGACAGACGGACACACGGACAGACAGACAGACGGACAGCGGAGCCTTAGTAATAGGGTCCCGTTTTACCCTTTGGGTACGGAACCCTAAAAACTGAATAGATATTAAATTGAGCAAGATCGAGAATTGTATCTACCGTGCAAAGAATATTAGGATCTCCGTGGCTAGGTCAAGGGACTAAATATTTATAATAAAAAGGTGGGCAGCAGTATCCTCCCAAAGATAATTACAACTTACTGTGATCAGTGATTGATTACCCATCCGTTCGCCAAAAGTACTTAGTGATTATTTTGCCTTAAAACCGTTAGTTATTTATAGGTTCCAAGAATAAGCTCTTGTTTGTGTGTCATGCAACGTAGATACACACTTCGCCAACAAACGGAGTTCGATACTGCTAACACCAGATTTAGTAAAATTTAACAAATGACGAACGTTCGTTAGGTATTGGCCTTCATAAGTTAGGTGTGTACACTGCATAACACATTCGAGTCCACCACACATTTCATAGAGCTCTTAGTAGGCTTGCCAACCGTCCCGTGAGAGCCGAGACGTCCCGTTTCTAGAGCTTTAGAGGATGCGTCCCGCGAAAGAAGTGTGCGAGACGCCAATTGTCCCGTTTTTAACCGACTTCAAAAAGGAGGAGGTTCTCAATTCGGTTGTTTTTTTTTTTTTTTTTATGTTTGTTACCTCATATCTCCGTCATTTATGAACCGATTTGAAAAATTATTTTTTTGTTCGAAAGGGTATACTTCCCGATTGGTCCCATTTAAATTTTGTTATGATTAGACCATGAACTTTAGAGATATGGAACGGAACTCCTCATCGGATCAAAGCAAAATTCTCAAATTACTAATATTGCTTTGTTTATATTTGTTGTTGGGAACTGACTACTTGAAAAGAGGAGGGGGTGCGTGTCCCCCCCTCCCCCCGTTTGGAATGTTTTCATTATATCGTGTAAGGTATCATTTGATAGGACTTTTTATGCCCGACTACGTCAAAGCCAAAAAGAAGGGTTATGAAGCACAGGGGGTTAAAATTATGACACTAAAACGTATTTAATAAAAAATAAACTTTAAAAAAAAGTAAAAACCGACTTCAAAGAAATACTAAAAGGAGTAAAATAATTACCATAACATAAAATTAACAGTTTCAGAAGTCGGTGCAACTCTACACTGAAGCAAATAGAAGCCACCGACTTCTGAAACTGTTAATTTTATGTTATGGTAATTATTTTACTCCTTTTAGTATTTCTTTGAAGTCGGTTTTTACTTTTTTTTTAAGTTTTATCGTACCTATACGGCTAAACCTTCGGGCAGAAGTCGGAATTTAGTGAACACACATTTTGTTTAGCTAGAAGAGTGGAGATCACGACCGCGAGTCTCGCGTAGAACGAACGAAAAAATAATTTCTATATAATTGTATTTTTCACCTCCCTTTACTTTGACAGTTGGGACTTTTGTCCCGGTAAATTCGTAAATAAATGTTGGCAAGCGTACTCATACGCCATGCCGCCATACATAGGCATTAGGTTTGCGCTAAGAGTGAACCCTCAAGGAGGCTTCTTGGCAGTAGGTTAATAACCTTGAAAAATACGCTACTACGTCGTAAAATAGCTATTTGCTCGTTTCATGACAGTGAATTTTTCAAGAAAAACCTAAATTTAAAATGAGTCATCCACGATGGCACCCGGCATCACGAGTGCGACTACAGAGTGTCCTCCTGGGCACCCGGCACGTGTTAAGATAACCTTTTCCGTTATAATCGATATTTTTTTAGTAACAAACAATATATATGGTGAAGTAAAAAAAAAACTAATTGCTGATTATTTTCGTATACACATTTTTTTTTTCTTCTGTGTATACACATTGGTGGAAATAATTGTATGGGTTTATTTTCTAAAGAGAAAACCAGAAGAGTATTAATGCTCCCTGCCCCTATACTTCAATCATAACTTACGATCACCAATTTGTCTGGCAGGCGTGGTGATTATGGCACTATTCCTTAACGACAGTTAGCTAGTTGTACCAGTCTAGTGCAACCACCATAGCATGCCGAGGACCATCGTACAGACAACCCTCGCTATTGTTCACCATCGCTCGCCTAGCTGGCAAACTGCAGACGAGCGCCAACGTGTACCTATAGGTTTGTTTGGTGTGCCTTCCCACCACTCAGAATCGTTCACCATGACTCGTATCACTACGGAACAGTGTCGGTTTTTCTGCACAAATCAATGGCCGCTCGCTCGCACTCGGCTATTCGTGTCCACATATTTGTCAGCCTTATTACCATTGGTCTCGTTCGAACCTGGCCAACATGTAGGCTGTAGCACTCGCCTTGTATCAATTTGCCTACGCATGTTGGCTGAGGCTTGGCCAACATGTGTAGGTATTGCCACCTTCTAACGTACAGGATTTATTCTTATTTTACGAAATGCAACTTCTCAAAATAACAATGTAGGCCGTCACTTCGTTTTAAATTCTCTTATTCAGCTCCATCTGGTTACACTGGAAGCACACCCCTATGGATCCCAAAATAGATGGAATAAACTTCAGCTAGATATGACGATGGGCAGTATTTCAACCATTTTGCAGAAAACACAAAATCGGTTTGTTGTATGAAATAAAACACTATTAACTTTTTTTTATTTATTAATTCCTGAAATTCTACACATGTAATCACCAATTATCGGTACGCTTATTATTTATGTAAGTATTTTATAGTATGTAAATAGGTAAATATTAAATTGATTACTTCATAAAATGAATCAGTTTTCACTACACAGTCCTCATAAAAACAAGAAGAGACAAAAATAAGAAGGGTCTCTATTGCACTGTTATAATAAAATTATACGCTGTACCAATAAATAATGGATATAAATGACAGTCGACTAGTCAAAACTGTTGCAAAAAATAATTTACTTTAAACCCAAACATTCAAAATTAAATGTCTTTAATATAATCTTAACATGCTACGTTGAAATAAAGTTGTTACAAACTACAATATTAGTTAATAAATCAACATAATAATTTATTGTTTTGCTAACCCCACTGCATTTCATACTTGAGTTTAAGCCAACATCCTTATATCAATTCTTTATTGGCACAACTTACACCATAACATATAAGGCGCAGCATAAACGTTGACACTGTTGTGGTATCTTCCACTGAACACTTTTTAGTGTCTAGTTGTTTACACCGTACACGTCGTGTTCTTCAGTGGGCGGTTGTCCACCGTCAAACACTCAAAACTGTCTACGTTTGCGCAGCGCCTTAATTTTTTAGGTACAAACAACAAGTAGATTAGTTCGATGGCACCATTAAATAAACGTACAAGAGCTCTTAACACGATAATCTTTCTATTTTATTTGGTAGTTGTTGACCTGGTTAGGTATTATACGTTATATTTTTCCCCACAGCTGAACATCATTTCATTTTTAAGTTATAACAAAATAACGATATATGTGGGCGATCCGCATATCGTAATTTTACTTTTTACCTACACTTTTTGTGCCTAACCCTCAACAACGTTTATTCAGTAGGGCCATCGAAGTCTTATAAGTCAATTTCATAACTCCCCTAACTCTCGGTCAAAAAATAGTGTAAAATACATTCGCCGACACAGTACAAATTATAATTGATTTACTATAATAAGCGAGTCCTAGATATTTAAACAATGATCAACTACAGAAAGGCGTACGCGAATCTATATAAGTATTCGGTGCCACTTATTATAATGTAACACAAATATTATTAGAATAAACACATAGGCTAACTGTAGACATTCATGATACCATATGGGTAATTATTATTACAATAAACAAGACAAATATTGCATTAAATAGATAACGCGAGTTGACCTACTACTAACCGACCAAGCCAAGTAGGCGAGAGGCTGGAAGGCAGCCTCATTCGCATACTGCCTCAGGTACCGCGTTCGTCAGTTCGTCGTGTCATGTTGGTGGTGTCTAGTGCTAAAATTGCGCGTGCCGTCATGCTTGACAGTGATCTAGTTGACTTGGTCGGCTGGTATCTACTATGTGTGCACGAAGTTGGTACAATCCTCCTCTCTGTTACACTGCTAAGTTCAGTTCGCCCGCGATGTGTGCGCGCAGCCTCCCACTGCATATTAACGCGAGAGGCGTGCTTACGTCATAGTCAGGGCCGTCTTAGGCTATGCAGGGGCCCTAGGGCACACATTTTGGGGCCCTTTTAGAAAGCCAAAAAAAAATTGAATGAATACATCAGAATGTACTTTTGTGCTGTGACTTTATTGGTTATTAGATTGATGCCAACTTGTAGTTCAAGTTGTATTCGTATCGTGAAAAGTTGAAAAGTGTGAAGTTGGTGGCAATTTGTCCCAAATAAAGGAAACTTCTGCTGAGCAACCCTGGCTATCTGGGTTGCGTTGAACTAAGAAAGCCATGTAAAAAATACATAGGCACTGGATTTCGGCATTTCGGGGCCCCATCAGACCGGGGGGCCCTGGGCTCGTGCCCCACGTATATAAAGACGGAACTGGTCATAGTAGGTACAAAAAATGTGGCACACATATTTTCATACAATTTCGAGAGAAACGCATTTTTATTTAACTCAACACCCGTGTTAAACACCAACAATTAAGGAGACAGTACCTGGCTATAAGGGCCGATTACGATACAATCGTCAGATAACTATAATCTGCGGACATTTTGACATAATTTTCCACACAACATAGCCGAAAAAGAAAGGCCTGCGTAAATTAGTCAATTACCTACAAATTATTGTCAATATGTATGTCATCAAAGGGGAAGTACTGGGTCTCAAACTGTAACGTGGGCTTACAGTGCATTATTATTCTGTGTGCTAATCCACACAGAATTCGATTTGCAAGTTTTATGGGTTAAATGCGATTTATACACTTTCCTTTTTAACTAACGTCAGCTTTTATGAAAAATGAACAAATGTCTCCAAAGAAAGTTTTCCTTTAGCACCTTTAATTTAGGATTTCCCCATAGAGTCCCAGTTAAATAAATCACACTGTATACGGCGTAGGCGCCGCAAACTTGTCAAGCATTTGGTAGGCCTGCTCTTCTCATTCAGCTATGCTATACCAAATCTGTCGAAACGTCAAAATGATTCCACAAATAACAATAATCTGACGACAAAAAAATCGGCGCTAACTAAAATTAAAATAAAAACCAACGACTAACTGTAGAAATTCATGATATACACGTAATTATTTATTAGAATAAAAACAGACCGGCCTTAGACATTTTAGTGATATGGGAAAGTATTATTATTTTAATATAACCAAAAAACAACTGTAGACATTCTTGGAATATGCACAATTATTATTAGAGAATAAACCCAGAGAATTATTATAGATATTCATGTTATGTCGGTAGTTATTATTAGAATAAACACAGCTTATAACCACAGTAAACATATAAGCTAAAGCAGTACCTCAACTTACTATAATCTCATGAATTGAAACAATCACACAGACACGCTCTGTATACTGAGTAGTTTTTTGTTTTTGTATGGAACTGTATCCCGAAAATACCTTATTTGTCTTGTTGCAGTGCGTGTCTGTGTGAGTGTGTCAAATCGGACGATTGTAGGTAGTTGAAGTACTGCTTTAGCTTATATGTCTACTGTGTTATAACTGTAAAAATGTACGGTAGGTATATTGGTAATTATTATTCAAATAAACACCGAGAATAGCTGACATAATTGAAATACTATTATTGTTACAAAACGCTAACTGCATCTACGGCATGGTAATTGTTATAGGAATAAATACAAACAAAATATGTAGAAATTTATAGGATATGTGTAATTATTATGATAATAAACACATAGGATGAATATAAACATCAATGGGATAAGGGCTATTATTATTATACAGATAATAATTGTAGACTTTTTGGGACATGGGAAACTATTATCAGAATAAACACCGTGAATAACTGCAGAAATCTATTATGGGTACACGCGGCAAAAAATTGTACATATTTATATTATACGGATAGTTATTACTAGATTAAACGCAGCTAATAACTGTCTAAGATTGTCTAAATCATGTTGATTGTGGGTATGACCTAAGGAAAATATCAATGACGCCTTTACCAGAGGCGTTATGGGTGCACAGAATTTTAGGAGAGCGGTTGTGTATAATTTACGTAGGGTACAATGTCTGAGTAGCGCTAACTTCAGAGCAACATTGATGCTTGCCGAGAACTATAATTATTAAAACAACAACAGCTGTCGAAATATATGGTACATGGTTAATTATTCAAATATATGATAACTCGCTTACTTAGGCGACTATTACATTCCTAACAATTTACTGATTCTACTTTAATATTGATTACTTAAATATTCAAAATTATTTTTACTACAACATTAACAGTGTAAACATTCCGAAAAAACAATTTTACATCGTGTGGATTATTGAATGATTATAAATATTACTATTGCATTATATTTTAACATTGAGAGACCATTTGAAACTATGAGTCCTAACTGCAAACTGTAAATAGAACACCGTAAACTATTAAGCAAAGCTACTATTGGAAAGCCGAATATAATGGCTTACTGAACGATTCACTCGTCTTCTTGTGGTTGCCCGCTACCGTTCTCCTGGGGCTGCGGTAAATTATTCGTCCTGAAATGATAACGCATCAGTAAAGTTCCTTATCAATAAACGTACATATCTAGAGTGTCCTCCAGTGTCGTTACGATATGACGTCAGAGGCAGAAAGTTGTCAAATGTATGCAATTCTATAAGTTGCGCGGAGAAGGTTTGCCGATAGCCTCATGACGTCACGCGTCGATGGTCGGTACGATTAGTAGCGCGGGTAGCGGTCGGTGAAGTGGGAGGGGCGGTCATCGGCAAACCTTCTGCGCGCGACTAGTAATCTATGACAGCGCCTTTTGGGAGCCATCTACCAGGCGCCATGTTGAGAGTTGTTTATTAATGAAAACATAATCCCCCTTATTACAAATGATGGTCTAAGAAAAACCCAGGTTTTAAAATAGGCCCGTCTCTTTTTGTTATATTCTGTTAGAAAGTGATGGGTATATTTTAAATCTGGGCTTTGTATCGGTTTAAAGCACCTTTTGTAATAAGGGGGAATGAGTAAACAAGCCTAATAGAACAATGGGTGAAATGATCAAAAATTGGGATTTTTTTAATTTCACTTATATTTAAAAACAATTCATTATGAAAAAAGAACTTGAGCACATGTAGCCCAGCCCAATGGCATCAGGACCAGGGTTCGAGCTACCTGTGGTTAGGACTGCAGAGAAAGAAACCTCTTCACTTCCTCTTCATGAGTACCGTGTCGTACTGCAATCTTTATTGCCTTGATTCAGCCCCCCAATGAGAGATGTTGGTCAAAGCTCTTGGTTGTTAGGCCGTTAGCCGTAATGACTATCGGCACAGTAAATGCCTCGTCCAATTGTGTTAGGAAGTGATTAAATTTCAAGTCATGGTAAAAATCAATCTAAAATGTACGAATAATAAATAAAAAGGGGTTGTATTGCAATTACCTTAGTACCTACCTGTTCATGTTTATGAACCGGGCGACAGACGTGTACCGCGTCGGGTCATAGTCAGCCGAGTTCGCAGCGCGCTCCCGCACTATGGTGCGCATGTAGTCACGGAACGCAATGCGCATCGGGGCGGTATCTTGTGGCTGTGGCTGGGCCGTCGGTGGCCGATCATTAGCCGCCTCACGCAAACTCTCTGTTCACAAAAGTTGGACAAATGAATAATGGCTCACTAAGACAGTTTTATAAATTACTAACTGACCCGATGGTCGTTGTCCTGTCATACAAAAATCCCATAGCAAATATCGATACCCTAGTTCACAATCATATTAATTTCATTTTTTTGACAATGAAATTGTAACTTCATGATTTGTGCACTATCGTCCTAATTACACCACCTTTTTCCCGTAATTAGTATGATTGTAAACTAGGGGATCGATATTATATTGAAATATTCAGATTTTCTCGAATTTTCCAATTTTCCGTACAACTTTTCCAATTTTTCTTTGCCTAAAAACCTAACTTGGATTAAAAAGGACATTTAAAAAAAAGCCAAATCAGCCCAGCCGTTCTCAACTGATGCACTTACCAACGAACAGTATTTAATTTTTATTGATATAGATTATGGAGTCATTTTAAAACTGATAAAAAAACAAAATTTTGAAACCAAACCTAACCTCCAATAATATCTACTTATCAAAAACTTGAATGTCTACGACTGAAGAATGAACAATGAATAAGGATGTATTCCTTTGATTTATCGTTTTTAATATTTAAATCATCAACCCAAAATCACTTTATCAACGGTATCAAAACCTAAAACACTATCATACATACCGTCCATGAACGCAGTGAGTGTAGTAGGCGGGCGAGACTGGCGCAAACATCGGCGCTTTCGTGACGGCATGCCTGACAGATAAGCATCACTGTAGGGCTCCTGCGGCTCCGACCGCTGGTCCTGCTGGTCGCGAGTGAACACCGGAACCCACTCCTCGCCCCAGTGCTGCAGAATCATTAGTGGCGGAACCTGCATCACGCCGATCACAAACAAACATTAATAAACACTGCATGTGCAAAGCAAACTAATTGTGCCACCAGTTACGCCACTAATACGCAATCTACTATTTAACGTTTTCACGTTTCATCATTAAGCGAGTTATATAAACACTGAACACGGTATAACAGCGTCAAGTTTCTCCAACTACAAGTATGTGGTAATTACTTATTCTTAAAAATTTAAATACAGTAACAATTGTAAATTCTAATTTGGTAATTTGTTCGCACGTGGTATTATGAGAGAACTCTCGACAGTTATGTTATATTGTGTACAGTTTAAAGCTGCTGGGTATGTGATATGTTTGAAACACACACGTCTTATGAAAGTGGAACGTGCACAACGGGCTCTTCTTAAGGTAACTTATAAGAAACCGATACACTTGTCGACTGACACACTATACCAAGAGACTGGTGTCCTGCGTGTGCGACAGTTATATAATTATAATGGCTGTCGCCCTGAAGTTCCATAAAAATGCCCGTAGTTTGACGACATATTCCAAAGTACGGTCTCTCAGAAATGCAAATAAGCCCAAATGGGATAAACCCAAGTGCAGGCTCCATTTTGGTAATAGATGCTTTCTCTTCATGGGGCCATTAATCTACAACAAGCTCAATAACGAAATGGATGTATTTTCGATGACTAGAAATAGGTGCAAAAATGTCCTTTTAAAATTTCTGGCAGAAATGGATTATGAAGGCACGGAAAACTTTCTTGGGAACGCTTAACATATTTTTTCTTTTCTTTTTCTTCAAAAAAGTATATCCCTCAGATACCTACTCTACACTCACATAACCACACAATACATATACTCATCTCACACATACACACCACAGGCATCCACTACACCAAATTACACTAACCACACTTACTTACATTAAAATACCTACATTCCTCGTACAATTTCAAATTCCGATTTTTAATGTAAAAATAATTATTTTATTATCTCTTGTTATAGTACCCGAGAATTTGTCGCTATAAGATCGTCATTGATCGATATTTGTATATGTTGGTACCTACTATCTTGTGCTTTACTAAGACGAAAGAGACTATTCTCCACGACACAGGGAATCCTAGTGTGGAGGCTAGTGCTATTTATGCACTGATATCTATGTTTTTCTGAACAATAAAGATTTATTATTATTTACTTACGAATCGTATGTTCTGGTCGCTCGCATTACGTGTCGGAGTCGTGGGCTCGCTCCTCTCCTTCGGGGCCCTAAATTGTAAGCATAAATTAATAACATTTGTATAACGAACCTATCCTGAAACTAGATTTTTTATTAAGGAAGGCGTCGTACGTTTGTTTCCACTCCCGCAGAGCACAAACTCTTAACCGGTCGTTAGTTTAGTTCCTAATTGGGACGAAGAATTATTGTCTATAGCACTGCGCGCACATTAGGTACAGTTGATTTTTATTTGTTTTCATGACGGAAAATGATTTGAAATCATCGTTGTGACCAGATTACTGACCGCAGTATGTTATTATAAATTTCTAGGAAGCATACCATTTTTACCGGGAACCAAATAGTTAACCCGGCAGGGCTTCCTAGGAGCATTTAAAATCGCAATTTATTATCGTATGAAAATCTTATTTAGAACGGTGAAATGATAACCGGTTACCCGAAAATACTATGCAATAGACTAAACTATCGGCCGATTAAAAGTCTATAGTCTGCGGGGTACCTTAGAACTCACATAACACGACTGGGCGAAGATACAGGCGACTGCGGAGCAGTGTTGGATGTCATGGTGTGAGGGGTAGAGCATGACGTCACAGTAGAAGATGTGGCGTGGGTAACTCCCGGAGCAGGGGTCATTAACGCGTTTTCTTCTACCACTGTAGACGCAGTGCTAGACTGAGAAGTCTCGTTAGTGACGGCAGCAGTCGTTGAGGAGTTATTCATTGATTCTTCGTGCGTCGCTTGAGTTCCTGGCGACACCTCCATTGGAGTCGACTCGTCATCTTCAAGTGGTGGTGGCTGAAATATCAATTGAATTAACGGATGCTTGTTTATCTAATTCACCATTTACGCCATATCTTCTTACCGATGGGACGGTGATGCCCGGTCTGCGTTGGAGGTGCTGTTGAATATGAGCGCAATGACACCCCAACGTATTGATAATAGCGTTCAAATTTTCGTTGGCAAGAATTAACACCACCGCTTGGATGGATTCATCAAAGTAGCGAATTCTAATATCCTGGAAAAAAACAATGATTATCAAACATTTTTAAATGATTAATAAAAAAAAATTAAAAATATCTATTCTTACCAGGAAAGTCCTGTACAGTTGACGCAAGCCGTCTAGTCCTTCAACGCATAAGTGGGAAATTAGTGTGCAGAAGTCAGTGTAGAGTCGTGAGAAGATGGCGTAGAAGCGAGCGGCATACATGTCGCCCATGGAGTCAGATAGAACTGCGCCGATGAGGGCAGGCAGGCGGGCGCGGAACAGAGAACGGATCGAGGCGTACGCATCAAACTCGTCACGCATGGGCGTGATGTTGTCCTGTACAAATGTTACAATTTATAAATGATTTAGTTTTCGAAATAGTTACATTTTGTTTTAGTTTTAACTTAAGCGTTTGAGGTTTTATTGAATAATCTTAAACAAAGTTACAAAATAAAAAATGATTCAATTTTTTTCAAGGTTCCGTTTTCTAATGTGGCTTTTGTTTTAGATATTTCTATAATATTATTAAAATTTTATTTAAATGACATTTTACTAATAAATGCAATGACCAGATTTTTTCTGTATTCTCAATTTAAAACACTCATTTTAGGAGAAATTTAGAAATAAGGTTGAAGTGCAAAACGTTTTAAGTGATCCTCTTTCAAAACTATACTTGATGTTTCAAGTAAATAAATAATCAAGTAAGTAAATGCAACTGATCATAGCTAAGGGTAGATAGATTTTAGCGTATTTTATATGAAATCTTTGAATAGCAATTTCTCTTAAACTATTGACTTTTGGGAAAAGTTGTAGAACAAAAAATACTCATTATTATGGATACTTTAATACCCTTTCGGATTAGTACCCCCTTTCCGACTAACCTTGTATTTTATTTTATGCATTTTTTTTATTATATGCAACTCCTACCCTTCTCTACTTACATATAAATTACTTCAAAAATATTGTTAAATCCTGAGGGCTAAACAACTGTGCCTGAACTGAATGAATTGCAAAAGTTTAAAGTATCTCGTCGCAGTTGGATACAAAAATTAATGATCATATCTCAATACAAGGACAATTAATTTAAATCTTTATTTTGTGAATGAACCGTTAATCAATGATCAAAACAACAGTTTTTGTTGTTGCCGTAAATTATGATTTTAAATTGATAAAAAAATGTATTCAAGTTTTTATCATAATTTTACCTGCTATTGCACAACAGATAATTTACAACGTATTGAGATTTGACGAGTATTATTTTGTATCGATAATGTGACGTGAGCATCTCACTGCAGCATTTACTAACCAAACTAGTATAAAAAGGAGAATGCCCATTTTTGTATGGGGATCCGTACCAACTTGCGTCAAACCAAATTTACTCTCAAGAGTCTAGTTTTTATTTAACTTTTCACTACCAACAAGATTTTATCAATATTTAACCACATTTTCGAAATATTAGAAAAAGTTAGAAAACGACTGATTATATTTTTTTGCAATTTGTAATAGTCGTGATTACTATTATTTATTTATCGTATAGGGTATGCGTTTTAGGCCGCATTGCTGAGAAGTGCATTGCATATTATAAATATACTACACGTGCGCGATAAGTTGAGACCCGGACTACTTCGCCTGCGCCCGCACGCTTGCTGTTCTCGCCTATATTGTGACGTTACGCGCTCAGGTCAACTTACCGTGCACGGCCAATATCTTCAATCGTATATTTCCATCCTTTTTTATCCATAATATAATATTTCCATCAATCGTTAGAAATTACGCACTCCTTCTGTTCATATTTTCACGGTTGACAAAATCTGACAAATGATTCGGGAGTAAATGCCTGGCCTTTACAATAGTGACAGAAAGTGCTGCTTCTGGTGGGTCTTCAATGAGCTTGTGGTATTTATATAATAGCGCACAAGATATTTTAAAATCATCCATTAGATGTCTAGCAGCTCTGTTACCTATTATAAACTTCAGAGTCACTATATCGATACGCCAGGAAACAAGAGTCACTATCTCAACACTATCAATAGTTATTACAGACGTAGTGAATTAATTAAGTATTCAATGAAACTACCAGAACGACTTAAAACGCAGCAAAAAATACAAATATCAAAACGCCATAACCAAATTGACGTTGATACTGACAGTTCCATAATTCGGTGTTCCGAAACATAGACTATACACTATATTCCGAAACTCCTTGACTGTAGGTGTTTTGAATAATATCTGAAATACGGAAATACGCAATGTTTTTTTAATAAAATGGTGAGATAAAATAAAACGATTAAAATAGAATTAATTATTTTCTATTATATGATCTTGTAGATTTACTTACCTTGATAGCGATAATAATTGACAACTGTAATTGGAACGAAAACGTTTTCGGAAACGAACTTTATGATGGATATGCCATTTTTGCGGAAGTAGGTAATTGTTAATTATTTATTATCTTTTATTTGATATTTTTTTAATGCGGTTAAAAAAGACGGTTAAAAATCAGTACATTTTACACATAAATAAAACATTATTTTCGGTGTTAATGTACTTGTGACGCTGTGTGGTACGGGATATGGGCATTCTCCTTTAAAACCCTGCATAAATATTGCAAATTAATATTATGAAAACGTACCATTTCATTGATAAAATCTCTGAATTCTTCTACAAAGAAGTCGGTTACGGCCAGAATAGTGTTCGTTGTGTCGCCGGTGTCAGCGCCGGAGCGAGTGGTCAAGTTCTGTATATAGTTGCGCAGTAAAACGCGCAGCTGAGTAAATTCGTGCGGGATCAGCGCTGGCTCGCCGTTCATGGACTGCAGCGGCTCTGGCATGAACAGGTGACGAGCCTGGGAAACGTTGTTAGTTTATCATCTTGTTAAGCCAGATAGTCGGCTCGTATCCAGGCAGTGCTATGAGGATCACTTTATAGTGCACAGCGACATATTTTTACACAAGTGTACCATCCTGCTAAAAACTTCTTTTACTAAATTACTCACACGATAGTCATTGGATTGTCATGAGCACTATTGAACTTTATCGGTCTGAAGCTCTCGTTCGACGGTGACATGTATTAGGCAGTCAGAAGCTTGAATGTTTGACAACCGGTCTAACTTTAGAATATCATCAGATCAGATAGCAATTGCTCCATGTAAAATAAGATAGTCAGCCGCACAAAAATTTGAATGAGGTTGAACTAGCAATCAAAAGTTGGTAATCACAATATACTTACAACTGTTAGCAAGAATGCATTGAACCAGGATTCCTGGGAAGGAGCGCTGCTGAGCAGACGCACAATGATCGTCATGTGCTCCTGAAAAATACATTTATATTATAATCTGTTTATACAGACGTGCTGTATTCTAACTGTAAGCCAGCTGCAAAGCGCACCATGCAGTCGGTACAACAGTAGTACCGATAAATAAACAACGCCTTTGAGCATTTTTTTTACCTATTTTGGGAAATAACCAACAGTAGATAAGAGATGGAAATTGTATAAATTACACGTGTAGTAGTATTAATCTCTTGACTTCCACACTATACGAACCAAAGTGGCTCTCTACGCCAAGGGGCCAAGACCCACGGTACATTTGTGTATTAAAAGGTAAAAATAAGTCAATAAGGCCCTCATTTTAGATTGTTTGTTTAGATTGCTTTATTTCGATCATTTTCTCAACGATTTTGTCGTCAATAGTGACGATTTTTTGTATCTTTCCTCTATTATCAGCAATATTGATAAATTTTTAGGAACCTTTTAGAAGAGAAACAAATGTTTTTTTTTCTTTCTTTATTTGGACTCACGTCATTGATGTGGTGATTGCGGTGCATCAAATATTCGATATGTTGCGCGGCGACCCTCTCGGCGCGCTGGCGCTCTTGGGCAGCAATCTGCTGCTGCTGTTGCTCTCTATAAATAGAGAATAGACATTTTTGCGTTTAATTTCATATCATTATAATGTACTTTTCTAATACTCATGTGCTCAAAAATGATGGTACTATTCACCTCAAAATCGGGCAGAAAGTGCCTCTTTTCTTCCATAGGGAAGAAAATTTATTTGAAAATGGAACCATGGAATATTAAACGTGATGTTATGAACGTAGGTAGTCATAAGTACCTGCGGCGCTGCAAACGGCGACGGGCATGTTGGCTGTCGCATTGCAAGAATCTGTCATAGATCAAGTTAGCGAGGGACACTGCCTGGGCGCGGGTCGTGGTCGCAGCACGGCGAAGGTGCAGGCTCGCTGGTAACAGACAACAAACATATCACTACAACGCCAAAACTGACCTTTGCACATACTCTTAAGATAACACCCATGCGCCTAGTTCACTTCGACTAATGAACTCCTGTCACCACCAAATCTCTCCTTAACTTACGTTGAGGCCCTTGCGCATTTGCTTGCTCTTGAACAGCCTGTGGAGTCTGTCCGGCCGGCGCCTGCCCTCCTACCGAGCCCTGTAAAACTGGCGCAGCTTGTGCCGGGTTTGGCGATGCAGGAATATGCAGCGTTACGCCTTCTACCCCGGGCACGAGACCCTGTCGAATCACTGACGACACGATGTTTTGCAGCAAATCAGCGCTCGGCGGACCGCCCCACGGCATCGGAGCTAGGTAGACTGGGAAAGATTTATTAGAATTACATTAAATTAACAGGTTATAACAAGCGAAAGTGGGTCCAGAAGATTCGTAATGATATTAAATAGCCCTTCTATTACTTACTTAAGAAAGTTGCATTTGATATTGAATGGGATTGCTAAGGACAACAAACTTATAAATTGGGGTTTTTAATATGGGAGTGCGATAGCAAAATTAAGCTAATAATGAAATAAATAACAGTGGTCAAAATAAATGGATGTGTTTACCTCCGCCCTCGTTGGCCGGCTGCTGTGCACCAGTGCCTGCTACTCCAGCAGTATTATTAGCACCGGGTACAAGTTGTCCGACGCCGACAGCGCCTCCGTGCGGTATCTCCTCCATACTCATCACGACTTCTACACCACCAAGACCGCCAGTCTGACTCAATCCTCTAAATAAATTCTCAAAATCTACGACAAATACATGAACATTATGTCAATAGAGTATAATTATTACAGTCCACTATTTCACTAAGCAATCTATTTACTGATATTTTACTTGTTTTACTAAAAATATTACTGGATACCTTGACAAATAAAGCGAAATATGGACAAGAGTTTATCATGACTAGAATTCCATTACTTCATCAAAGATTGAGCCGCTGGCATCTAGCTACGCGACAAAAATGATCTAACTGAGATTAGACGCAGATACACGCTGAGTCACGGAGAGAACCCTTATTATTGACAAGTCTTACCGAGAAGCACTTGACGCCTGTTGGCCTGGCCCGCTGCGCCGGCCTGGGCGTGGCCCAGCTGGCTCGGATCCTGATTGCTCATCACAGCCGCTGCATTAGTCAACCCGTTAAGCAGAGCATTCTCTAACGGGAACGCTATGGGGACCCTGGTCTCTATTTCTACTTGGTACGTAATGGGGTCGGGCTGAATATTTATATTGACAGTCGGTTGCATGGTCCTACCGGCATGAGCCTGGCTGCGACTTCCCTGACTATTCAAGTTCCCGGTGGCATTTGCAGAAGTTTGAGTAGCTGAAGCTCCTCCGTTTCCATTGCCATTCCCGGTCGCAGTGTTTACTTGCTGCTGCTGCAGTAGGAGCGGTGGCTGTTGCTGCAGTTGCGGCTGTTGCGGTTGCTGCGGTTGTTGCGGTTGCTGCGGTTCCTGCTGCTGCTGGGGCTGATCCTGCTGTACTGGTGGTGGCGCTGGGGGTGCTTGTTGGTGTGGAGGCGGCGGCGGCTGCGGCGCCTGCTGCGGCTGTTGTTGTTGTTGCGGCGAGCGCCGGTTCGATTGAACAACATTGATGTGAGCCTACAAACCACACATAATTGTATCGTCTACCAATCTAAAAATGAATGATCATTGTAGTCGATTTAATAGTCCGTACCTGCATCGGGATCGGGTGGCGTACGACACTGGCCTCAGAAGTGAGACGCGGGTTGCGTTGGCCCACTTGGAAGTTAATGTCGCTGACGGCATGGTAGGCGTGCGCGAAGCTGTGCATTATATCTGACACCATGTCCACGGTGCGCTGGGCTGTAATGCGCTCTTCTTCGGTGAATACGGGCGGCTGTGATGAATAGAAATATTATTGGCGACATTTGATTTGAGGTATAAAAATGTTGTCGTAGGTAATAAAATGGTACAGCGAAGGAAGCACCAAATACTAGGCACGGATAAGTTCGTGAGACATAATTTAGAAGTTCTTTTAGTTATACCCTAAGTAACCTTTTTTTATTGCTTTTACTGCAGAAAATACAATAATAGAATATGAACCAAAGTACATACCTCAGGATTATTAGCGGCTCGCAGCATCCTGACGTAATTAGCTCGGTAGGGAGCGAATTGTTCTTGAAGCGTCTCCAGTTCTTCAAGCAATTGGCCGAGGTCACGGGGCCGGGAGTGGCGGGCGCGCAATGCTCGAATTGCCCTGTAGCTCCTGTTGTGTGCGAAAATTAGTTCAAACGATTTAAGCAAGAAATAATATCATGTAATATAGACAAAAACAGTAAAACCAAACTGAAACATTATATTATTACCTATAGGGAACTATATTTTTTGTCAGCAAAGTTTATATTTGTCATCAACTTGCATCATCTAATTAATAGATTTATCGCCACGAAATATTTTCATTCTCAGATAAATTAAAGTGTCGCCAGTTATGAATTACCAAATTAATGTCAATATGTATCTAACTTATGAGATGGGTTATCAATAAAATCGTAGTTCATTCCTTGGATAAAAATTTTGTTCTCGAAATAATAGGTTTATCCCTTAAATAATAGCTTCGTACTCAGAATGGTATATCTGTCGCCAAATAAATCGATGATCATCCCCAGATTGCGACTTGTTTTTATTTGTTATTTTGTCACCAGTGCAGTAGTTACATTTTATTTCGTTCAGTTATCAAAATAATACTATTCGTTACTAATTAAATAGTTCTGTTTATAAATTTAATGAAAAATTTATCAAAGGGTCGGAGCCAAATTGGCGCGCTATGACATTATTATTTTAAGGGAGTGCCTCCGACCTCGGTAATTTGGGACACCCCGACGCGGATAGGTTAGGTTCGAAGGGGATGACGGGGGCTGGAGTGAGCGAGCAAAGCGAGCGAGCGAAGCCCCCGTCATCCCCTTCGTGTTAGGTTACTTTAAACCCTGCAGACAGAAGTAGGAGCCCCGGCTTCGTCGACTCTGCTTTGGAAACCCAAACAACCTTACAAACATCCCCTTAAGTTTTTCATTTGCAAATATGATGCTACTACTTTTGGGACTTTTATGAATTTTTGAAGTGCTATATAAAAATTTTTTAATGATCGTTTTGAATAAATTGATTATACAGTTATCAGGACAAACTTATTATAATAAATCGAAACCTGTTTATTTGATACTTGATAGTATATCCCGATGATTATCATGTGATTTATTATAGAATTGTTTTTATATTGTTTGGCAACTACATTTTGGCGACAGATCTACTATTTTGCCGACAAACCCTATTATTTAAGAAATTCAAAACCAATTAAATTGACGACAGCTTAAATCATACCCTTACCTATATCATTCATGAAAAGACTATTAACAGCACTTCAGTTGTTTTTTTTTCTATTTTGCCTAATTTGGGTATTTAATTTTATTGAGATAATTAGGTAATTTTATATTTTATAATAATTTAGGTAATTTTTGTTAAAAGCTTTAACTTAAAATATTTTATCAATATGGGCAGGGCCGGATTTTGGGGAAGGGAAACAGGGCCCCCACAATAAGAATTATTGTTTTTTTAGATAAGAAAAAAATAAGTCACTCGTTCTGACATAGAGAAAAAAAGTTTAGATTCAAGAGGTACTTTTTTTTAAAACATTTCAACGGGGCTCCACTTGTTCGTTGTCCCAGGGCCTCCAAACGTTCAAATCCGTCCCTGATATTTAGTCTTCCCGTAGGAGTCATAGAAAGGCTATCATGGGATTAGCAGCATGGGCAGCAGCAATCTCTTGTGCGCTAGTAACAACATAATGCGATTACAAGTCTGTCAGGATTTATGCTAACCACAACGCCCAGATCATTCGATATGATGATTTGAAGACTATGAATACGTACCAATAAAGAGAAGAACTGCTAACCGCTAGGGCTGTTTTGCCATTTTGGCGTTTTAAAACTGCCAGCGAGGACCGCGCGCGATTTGCCGTAGTGCGGCCTTAGGCTTATAAATAAAATGTAGTGTCCTAAACCATACTTGAGAGCAAATAAATCGAGCCACTTCTATTTTTCACGTAGGTATAATTACACTGGTCAACAAAAAAACTATTTTTGTATGTAACATGAAAACTTTTGTCTAGTTATGTTTAGAACAAGGATAAGGATAATAGAAATAAAATTAGAATGTTCCAAATACGAATAGTTTTTTTGTAATTTGATTTCATTATATTTTAGAAAAGGCATAGATAGAGATCTTTTCGCCTATCCAGTGAGATGACCCACACGTGTATTACACAACGGAAGTGTGGAACTCAGAGCGGGGGCACACGATGCGTTGCGGCGCCGCACCGCAAAGATTTCACCGTATCAGCGGGCACACGAGCGGTGCGGCGCCGCAACGTTGTTAGGACGCAGCGGCGCCGTAGCTAAAAAATCGTAAAGAAAAAAAATCGAAACGAGCGAGCGTGTGTCCTTCCTTGTGACGCATAAACAACTGAGCGGTGCCGCTCCGACTCCGACGTCGCAACGCATTCACCCCTCCCCGCCTCGTCTCGGTGGTTGCAAGTCCGGTGCGACGCCGGAGCGCATCGTGTGACATGCCACAGATATTTCTATGTAAGACGACGAAGCGACACCGCTCCAGAGCCGTACCGCCGCCGCAACGCATCGTGTGCCCCCGCTCTTACGCTTTGTCTTGTTGTCCGATGGCAAAGCTAAAATACTGTTCATATGACTAAGTTACTAGTGGCGTAAAATTTCTTGGCTGAGTTTTATAAGTCATGACGCCACAAATGTAATAAGACTTGTCAGAATTTTTACACTTTCTTGACATTATTTAAGAATCACTTAACTCGGAAAACAGAAAACATAACTAGGCTCTTCAAATAATAAATACTCTGAATGTGAACGTGAAACTTAAAAGCGGTTAATCTTCAACTTTGTGGGTAGTACCTAGTTGTAACACAAAAATGAGACCTGATCAAATCAAAATAAATATGGTGTTAGAATATGGATAGGTAGGTAATTCAAACTTAGTAAGCACCTTTCTTGTTACAAAATTTTGTTGACCAGTGTTATTATTTTTGGTATTATGGAACAGATCAATTCTAAAAATATATCGCCTAAAAGATTATTTGCTAACCTTAGTTTTTTGTATTTTGAATTATATAATTCATGAAACCAAAACTAATAACCAGGACACGTGAAAAAAGGAGTGGCTCGATTTCTTTGCTCCCGAGTGTAGTTTACATTGTCATAATAATATGTTTTAATGTGAACCCACCTTCGGCGGGCGTTTTGAACACGAGCGGCGGCATCAGTGGTTTCGTCACCATTCTCATCAAGAAGGGGTTCGGGCTGCATTCAATCATACATGTATAAATATAAAGGAGCGTCGACGAAATTGTTTGGAACCTGAGGCCCATTTGTTGAAACTACTCTGCAAGTCTGCACTCCATACTTTGGTACATAAATTAGCTGAATAGTTCCAAAGTATGGAGTGCAGACTTGCAGAGTAGTTTCCTGAAATGGGCCCCTATTATCAACGACCGCAGGTATGTCATTAGAAAGTTATTATAATGTACTACAATAGCTACTCATTTCAAATCGCTGTGAGAGTTAAATAGAATACAATTATTACACTATGTTTTTACTTAATCTAATTATTATTATTTTTTAAACACCAAAAAATCGTTACGTCATCACGTAACATCTCTCTCACTTAACATCACTATATATTTTTTTTTCATTTTCTCACAACGCGGTTTGAAATGGACCGCCATAATAACTATTATAGTGGGATCCCGCGATCGCCAGACATACTTTATAGTATGAAGCTTAAGATTGTAGGTGTACACCTAAAATTAAGCTTTATCCTATAACGTACCTATGTACTTAGTTACCCAAGCCCCCTTACTAACATTATTAGCTTTTATATTTTACGTAAAATATGAACAGCTTCAGGTGTAATTTTATTAATTACCTATACTTACTTAATACTGCATTGTAAACAACACATTTTACTGTATCTTTTTAAAACATGATATAAATACTGAAACTTTCACGTTTTGCGTAAATTATAAAAAAAACTCTAAATAAATTGAATTTCGCGGGCCGACCTATCGCATTTACCATAAGCTTCATACTACAACGTATATCTGGCGACCGCTGGCTTTTAGTCCATATACCGTATCACTAATGACTTTTTTAAAGCAAGTGTTAAAACTTTATTAGGTATTCGAGAATTTTTATTTCCATGCAAAATGATTTTTATTTTATTTTATTCAAAAATTCTTTATACCTGCTTTAGTTACGAACTCAGAAAATGAAGCTTTTAATCCATGACCCCCAATATGACCTAAAATGTCAACACAGCTGATCATAGTTGAGGATAGATAGATTTTAGCGATTTTTTTATGAAATCTTTGAACAGATTTCTCTTAAACCTTTGGGAAAAGTTGTTGAACAAAAGTTATTAATTATTATGGGTACTTTAACACCCTTTCGGATTAGTACCCCCTTTCCGACTAATCTTGTACATATATCTGACTCTTACTTTTAATAAGACAGTAGTTCACGTAACCTGGCACTATTTGCCAGATCAGAAGAATAAATATTACGTATCAAAAATATAAAAAAAAATATCAATACATACTACAAGGTATCAACTAAGCCTCATAAGCTGTCTAAGGTCTTTTGGAAGAGTTATCACAATAGCAGTACAGAAAACACGCTAGAACACGACGGCAGAACACAAAAAGTGGTGGTTCCCAAACAACTGACTCCAATTAGCGAATTGAATTGTATTGATACCAGATTCTGGTGTGGGTATTACGTGGGATAGTCGTTTAATTTGAGACAGCATACCATCACGCCGGTATTCCCCGAAGGGTACGGCAGAGGTGTATAGTACACTCTCATTTCGCCGTTATGTTAAGTCCCATGTAATAGGGGGCGAGCCTATTGCCATCACCTGGGCACAAATCCAGACTCTGTGCTGTTACTGAGAAATTCCATAAGGAAAAACCCAACAACAATTTGCCCGACCTGGAAATCGAATCTAAGACCTCACGCTCAGCAATCGCGCTTGCTACCATTAGACCAGGGATGCACAGACCCCGGCCTGCATGCGGCCCTCTGTCGATGTACATGCGGCCCGCCAGCGAATTAAACTCTTTTATGCGTTTGTATGAAAATACTGCATTCTATCAGTAATGGCCAGCTTTAGCTTCTGAATAAAGATTTTGAATTTTATCAAAAGCCCACACTACGATACTTATATTTTTTAAGATCTATAATTTCAACTTTTTTTATTGCTTTTATTTGTGGTGGCCCGCCTTTGGCTCATAGACCGCTCGAGTGGCCCCCAGTTCTAATAAGTCTGTGCATCCCTGCACTAGACCAACAAGGCAGTCTAACTTAAATTTATTATATTTCAATTTAATTTGAGACATTGAGATTAATTTATTACTTTATCAAATAAGAAATCGACTGTGGCTGATGATTTCAAAGACAAGGCGACAAGTTCCTTCCCTTTCATTCATCATGCAAAATAATATTCCACAAACTTTAATTTAACTAGGTACACACGGCTACACATCAAGCTATACATAACCAGTTTATCTTGGCGTCGCTTTGTATAATCTTTTCGCACAAGTAACGGTCAGCTTATACTGGTTTTGCGTAGCTTGAAGTGTAGCCGTGTGTACATGTTCATGAATTATACACTAAAATTGAATTATTACTACAAAAAAAGTTATTGCATACTACGATACTGAATTGAAATCGTATTTTTTTTATCAATTTTGCGTTACTTTGTTTTATCTTTAATAATGTTACTTATTAACTTTTATCTTGAATGTAATTAGCAATACGCTACGATTGTTAAAAGAACCTCATTTGAAAAGAGTCCCTTTTATTAGTAATTTATATGTTTACTTTAATTAAAACGGTCTTAGACCAATTACAATAATTAAAGATAGTAATAGAAGACGATACATACATACAATACAAGGGAAAGAAAATAAAAAAATTATTCTAATAATTCTAATAAACTCTTTCATAAATCCTTTACAATGCTTCTGACAGTATATTCTGACTACAATAAAAGAATGGTCGCATAGATTCCTGTGGCAACTTACAATGAAGGCGAATGTAAGCTCCTATTGACTATTGATCGAAAACTAGACATATATTGAAACAGTTCAAGAACTAAAATGTATGTAAGCAGGGTGTATAGTTACTATATCAAGCCACCTACCTATGGGGCTAGTCTTCATCATGGTCGATATGCAGCAATTACATCGATCGAATACATTAAAGATTTACAACAGACCTTGGATTTCAAGAACCGATATTTTTGTTTGTTTTACTGCAAAAGTCAGAACGTTTTGTTTGTCGTGTACACACCAGGATACGGAATCAGTATTCCCTAAACCAAAAGCTTTCTTGTCCCACCGTCGTGTCATAACTCGCTTAAATACTCCACACAGTCTATAATCTCTATAAAACGCGTCATGCTCATACCGCAACTACAAAAACAATACATTACCTCTTCATGCGGTGCACCGGGCGTAGTTTCGCTATCCATTTGCTCTACAGGAACTTCACCGCTTGCTGGAGAACTCCTATTTTCCTACAGTAGGCACATTGACAACATAAACAACTATAAACCAAAAAAATATACTATTCATTTATCATAATATTCATACATAAATATAAAAGCTACTGAGGCGCTTTGCAGTTCCGATAGGTTAATGAAAACCACGAAACCATGAAATATACTGTAGTATTTGCTT
Source organism: Amphipyra tragopoginis (assembly GCA_905220435.1). Lineage (NCBI taxonomy): Eukaryota > Metazoa > Arthropoda > Insecta > Lepidoptera > Noctuidae > Amphipyra > Amphipyra tragopoginis. The sequence goes on along the minus strand of HG991991.1, from coordinate 24,684,384 downwards.
TGTATAAAATAATTGTACGATAATCGAATCTGCAAAGCGATTGAAAGTGTTTACTTCAAATGTATCAAAAAAAACATCAACATGCATAGAACTAGTTGGGATAATTTGGAATGTCATGCAAGTATTTTAAAAGGATGTATCGGGTAGTGTTGTTTCAAAACAAGTTTAAGTAACATCTGCATAAATCCACAACTAAAACTTAATAATATAATTAAATATTAATTTTGCTTTTTTTGAATTTTTTAGTTTTAGGAATCAATCGAAAAAATGTAAACGTCAATATTATATAAGTTCAAACCCCTCAAAAGAGTAAACAAAATAATTTTGGTTTAAATATATTTTTCGTAAGTAAGAAAGCACTGCTTCACGCGGACACTGCACTGTAAAACTGGAGACAAGTAATGGACGGGCTAGTTAATAAGGTCGTATTGCCTTCATCATTTATTCACTACCCCTTATATAGCTACTTTCCCACATAAATCGATACATGGTTATGCACCCAATGTTAGAAAAGGAATAGGATTTACAGGGATAAAACACAATACAGCCATTACTGCAAACATTTTCAACATTACTTTTAAATAAATATATATTAAATATTAATAATATAGTAAACTCAACTACTACACTGTATTTTGTTATTTATTCTAATAGTGTGCATATCGTTTCAAGTATACTATGTAGATCTTACCTCTCCTTCGACATGGGCTCTGAGGCAGGCGAGTGAAGCTTTGATTTCAGCTATCATCCGTCGAATGAACTCGAGGCGGCCGGTGGTCGGTGACATGGACATGGCTTGTTGTTGCTCCATGATGAAGTCAGGAGGGCCAGCGAGCGACTTAAATGAAAAAAAAAACAATTCAATATCAATACTCATTTAATAAAAACAGGACTGAAAATCAGTACTTTTTAAACGTCAAAATTGCATGCAACCCCCAAATTCGACCACTCTTCATCGCAAAAGTACAATAATTAGTATTATACAGGGTGAAATTGTAAACACTTTACAAAACCGAAATGGGAGATTGTACTCATCATTATGAACAACTTTTACTATGGGATCGAACCTGAAATCGCGAAAAAAAACGGCTGTTCCCTACATTTATGTTCGCATAACTCGTCAAAATGTAGGGAACAGCAGTTTTTTTTCGCGATTTCAGGTTTGGTCCCACAGTAAAAGTTATTCATAGTGATGAGTACAATCTCCCATTTCGGTTTGTCGAGTGTTTACAATATCACCCTGTATGTAGAGAGATACTTAAAATTAACGTGCAAAACTTTATCCCTGTTATTACGATAGATCTGAGATTTACCCAGGTTTTAAAATAGCCCCGCCTGCTTGTTAAATGACCCCAGAAATTTACCTATTTACAAGATTTACCTCAGTCTTGGTTTAAACTATCTTTTGTAATAAGTTTACTAGTAGAACATATTCAAATAAACAAGTTTAACAAGACACCTAACTAATACAATAGCGAATAGCGCACACGTCGTAGGTATGTTGTTATCAAATTTAAAAAAGTTTAGGTTATTTGTCTTTTGAGTCCAGTCTACCCTGCCCACCGATTCTAAACCTTTTCGATAAGCAGTTATCGACCGATTCGGTGTGTTATCTCGTTCCCAGGGTCGTCTTTAACCTATTGGAGGCCCTGGGCACATTATAATGGGGCCCCAATGACCAGGACAGAACACTATGTTGTTACAATTAACAAAGAAATTAGATAAGCAAAGTTCTAGATTTATTTTTATTTCTTTAAAGTCAAATAAAATGCATAGATAATAATAATATAATACACAAAAGAGAGCAGAGTAGCTTCGCGCATGGAAAAGCTAATAAGCAAGAAGGTAAGTACTGTAGTCAGTCATTATCGTTTGATTTTTTCGAAATAAAATGTTTTTTCAGTAATAAATACCGGTTCTCGTTTGGTGATCTGGCAGGAACTAAGGGGCCCTATCGATCGCGGGGCCCTGAGCTGTTGCCCAGAGTTCAGTGGTAAAGAGGGGCCTGCTCGTTCCGTCTACGATATTCATAACGAGAGCAAAAGAGATATCTTACCGCATCGTTCGACAACTGACTAATCGAATCGTTCTGAATCGGGGGCTTACGGTATCCGGAAACACGATGCCAAAAATGTGTCCCCAATGGAAACGTGTCATATGAAATGAGACAACATAATCTGCCCAATACAGACCAGGGGCCTACTCCCTAAGCCCGTCAACGAATTTAGTCGCCCGTCCGAAAGTAGTCCCAAAACGTAGGAGTGAACAAAACAAGTGTCAAGTTCAACTTTTCGGACGGGCAAAAACACATCGGTAGTAGGGACAACTGTCAAATCGTGTTGTCATTCATTCTTAGTTCGGGCACCGAAATAATCGTATGTCCGTAGGTGATAGGGAGTAGGAAACGCTCGTAACTAAGGTCGAAACCACGGACTTCGTGCTTAGGGAGTAGACCCCCAGGCACGGACCTCTTCTCAGTATGAGAAGGGTTTAGATAGATAGATAGCGGACTATTCACACCATCGAGAACTTTATGGCGCCCTCTCAGGTGTGCAGTGCAGGTTTCCTCACGATGTTTTCCTTAACTGTTATGTATCCGACCATAAGACAAAAATATGAATAATTTAACTTACCATTAGCCTCCGTATTTGCTGTTGCATATTAGCGTTTCCATTTTGACCTTCTGGTCCTGCATTTGCGATAGCTGCAGGAGCGCCCTGTCGACCTTCAGGGCTAGGTGGTGCACGCTGTACGAGATGCACCACCTTTCCTTGGACATCTGTGTACGATACATATGATAAATTAACTTTTCACGTTGATAAAAAATGTCGTTACAACACTATTGGCCAAACACTTAGGCCGCAAATTCAGAGCGGCGGGGCGTGCAGCGGGGCGTTGAAGCGTTGTATTGAGCGTGCATACATTTAGCTGCACGCTAGGAACGCTGCTGCGAAGACACTTCAAATACTAGTCTGTATGTTAAGAAACGCCCGCAAAAACGCCCTGCTGCACGCCACGCCGCTCCGAATTTGCGGCCTTAAACACTACTTAATTTTCAGTTTGCTGTTAATTTAGTGCAGTCAATGTCACTTCGCCTTAAGTGACAGTGAAAGCACGAGACTGAAAATTGAGTAGCGTTTTAATATTTAGCCATATAATAACAAGGGGTGTATGGGTTAAGAGCACATTTTCTAGCTTCCTGTAATGTCAACCATAATGCTTAAGAATCTACTGTTGAAGAGTTGACTGTTGCTGCTTAAGGATTTCACAAACCGACAGAGAAAAATTCTAAATACTCCAAGCGCCGGCTTTTGGAGTGTCACCATTTCTAGAAGTGTTTGGTGTAAGATTTATTTTTGAGGAAGCTGTATATCGTACGCTTTCTAATTATATCCCATGTCATGCAAAAGAACCAATGTGGTTCAAATTATATTCGTAACTATTCATACAAAAAGAAGTTTTTATAATTATGGAATGTACAAATATTAGCTCTTATTGACTGTCAAACTGTAAGTGTTCTATTCCGCCGTCCTACGTCTAAAATGTCGTTAAGTGACTAAACTTAATTTTGAGTTATGAGCAAAAACGTCGAAAGTGTTGTCCCTAGAAATTCTGGAGACATATAGATGTTTTTGATCATACCAAATTATTGGGCTACTTTAAGCTCATTGTATAACTTTTAATGAGTTACAGGACAAATACAGTTTTTAAAATTAAAGTTTTTCTTTTTATGTCATGCTTTTTTTGTACTGAAATTTGACCATCACCAATAGTGTATGTATTATATGGTAATGTCTCAGTAGAAAAATACGGACCAGACTGGTCGATAGAGAAAATTTTGCGCTGTTTATAAAACTCGACAAAATGTCACTTTACGGTCTGTTAGACATAGGACGGCAGTATTGCCATAATTTTGAAAAGGAAATTAATCTGTACCATATTCAGAAAGTTTCTTTTCATCTTGCAGTACTCTGCCGCAGAAAATTAGTCGCTGCAGGCTTGGGTCTATTCCCATCTGCTCCCTAACCTTTTCTTTAAGCTGCTCCACCGTGATCTGAAAAGATTAAAAGTAAAACCTGAACACAAGGCAACTTTATGAGGTCACATTAATTAATAACGTGTAAAATATTACTGTTAAAGTCCGATCAATGGCAAATCCTAAGATATTTTAGTAAATCCAAGATTAACTAAGAGTTTCCGAGTTTTTATACTTGAGTTTTGTTAGGGACGAGATACACTGACCAGCATCGATATACATTTAAAATGGCTATTTGTATGAAGATGCGTACACAGTATAATACTCTTTCGCGTCGATTCACCTGTCGCATTAAACTGATAATGTAATTTAATATGTTATGTGTATGAGTAGTATGTGAGTTGTGAGTAATATGCGTACAAGTGTAGCTAATATTCTCGGTCGGAGTGGACGCATGCTTGCTTTCGACAGTTGGAATAGAATAAATCGCACACTCTCTCGGGATGGACGGAGCTGGCTACCGAGTGAGTCAGGCGATAGATCACTGCTATTTCACAGCCTTCAGAATTTATTAAGATGACAGACAAAATATGCATTCCAAGTTGTGGTATGGCGAGTCTGAAGTTAGCGGATTAGCTGCGCAGTAGACAATTTCGTTTCTAAAAGATTCATTGCGCAGCCAAACAACTAACTTCAGTCTCGCTAAGTAAGATACGTCGGCCGTATTGTATTTGATGTTAAATCCGTTCTGATACTTGAAAGATTTTTCATGTTATTTTAGAGATACAAAATATTAGTGGCTACAGAGCTTTAAGTTCCAACATAAAGCGCACACTTTCAATTTGGCTGGAGACCCTTCAGGTTTCGCCAATAACTGCCCGGTTACGTAGAAGGGATCCGCAAAGACCATCAGGAGCAGAACAATAGAAAATAAATAAACAAAACCGGCCAAGTGCGAGTCGGACTCGCGCACGAAGGGTTCCGTACCATTATCTACAAAAACGAGCAAACAAATCACGTTTGTTGTATGGGAGCCCCCTTAAATATTTATTTTATTCTATTTTTTAGTATTTGTTGTTATAGCGGCAACAGAAATACATCATCTGTGAAAATTTCAACTGTCTAACTATCACGGACATGAGATACAGCCTGGTGACAGACGGACGGACAGCGGAGTCTTAGTAATAGGGTCCCGTTTTACCCTTTGGGTACGGAACCCTAAAAAAGCACTCTTTCAACACTCCTTGGTGTCATTTCGGCCTGTTCCGCCACAGTCATTTCGGGTAATTTTGGTCTCTGACATTCTTGCACCATAATCTTTTGATTAATATTAATTTTAAGCGATTATTTCACAGTTGCCAGTTAATCCGGAAATTAAAATTTAAGAGGTTTTAGCGGTTGAGCAGCAGGACTTTATTGCTAAAGGTAATATATTTGTATGTATGGCAGAACGGTATCATTACAATAGTAATGTTGCACTCAGTGTATAAAAAATATTACCTAAATAAAAATGAATTAAAAGTAGCAATAATTCCTCGCAGAACATTAAAAAAATATTTGGTCTAAAGTATCTTTAATATTTATGATAGCGTACTTAAGCACGCTTACTTAAGCATGCTATAGCATGCTTCCGCAGCTGAAACACACATTTGAAATCTATGTGTGTATGAAATCATCTAACTTTTTTCGAATTGATGCTAATTGATCTGATTAGGCCCTTACGCTACACTAGATTAACAGGATCAAACAATTTTTCAACCCTAACAATTCCACATCATTGCAACCTGAACTACAATCGAAACTTTGAGAGTTTCAGTAAGTACGCATGTACGTAATACAATTAATTTATTTAGGAACATTTTTCGTGTCTTGAAGGTAAATCCCAAAATAAATATTAATCACAATATAACTGTTCTATCTATTCAAATCTGTAAAGATTTAGTAGACGTCTCAAGATTTCTCCTTGACAGGGGTTTCCCGTATCAGATGTTTTGACAAAATTGATTTATAAAGACATGTATTTATAATCCGTCGCCTTTAGCCAAGATGCATAGCATACCCAGCATAAAGATAACATAGTATGTAGGTAATAGGTATTAACACAAATGGATGGACTGCTTTTATAAATAAAACATTGGTAATTGCTAGCTAAGGCTAAAATCAGCACTGATGGCAGGATGTATCAACCCATGCAAATCCAGGCTGCATATAGGTGATCGAAATAGGTCTTGGAACAAAGACAGCGTCGATACAGCCGCCGCCGGGCCAGACAGCGCTCGACCCGGATGCCTGGATCGATTTCGCGCAGCCGGGCGTAGCTCTCGGAATACCTACCTATACCTACAATTTATGCATTGCAGATTTATAATTGAAACTGCCGCCTTTTACGGAAATGAAAATATGAATACGCCCAAACACTGTTACACCCATCTGACTAGCTTCATAATATTTAAGAGTTAATTTTGTTGGTGTTTATTTGAAAATAATATGACCACAAAAAATTCATTAAATATACGTGATACGGGAGTGTATTCGTTTCAGGTTTAAATTAAATTTTCACAAGACTTGAGCATATAAAAAAATACATACTTACTATACATTTTGAAATCAATGAAGTATTAGGTTTGAATGATCTTGTCGGATTGTATAAAACCATACATTAAAATAACCGTTTTCTAATATTATTACCGGAAAGAACGATAGTATATGTTGCATGAGACCTGCAATCAGTCACGGCCGCAGAACCAGATAATACCTACTTGTCTTGTGACAGTCCACCGACCATTTGACCTCTATATACAAACCACAAAAAGGACATTCTTTCGTGGCTTTTTTTTAATAGGTCAAAAGTAATATTGTGAGTTGTGGGCAAATGTTGTCTTGAAAATCGGTATTTTGCGGTAATTTTTGTCAGATAGTTGTTCACATACGGCGCGTTTCAAGTTTAACGATTTCAGTCATATCTCGCGACATCGTTCAGACTAAGCGTATGCTGAGACGCAGGTGACACAGGTGCACGCAGCGCAGGACAGAGCAGATTTTGTAATGCATGAACGTACTAAGAGCTGCGTACGCTGCCCTGTCCTACCCTGCGCCCTACGCCTCGTTGTAGTGCCGGCACAGATTTCTGCACGACGCGTGCATGTCGACACGTGTTTTGTACCGCTAATTCGAATTTTATTGCAATGACAGAACACTTAATTGAATGAGTGCGTTGTGAACCTTTTTTGTATGATACTAATCAACCAGACTATTAAAAAAAACCTTCGTCAATTCGAACACGTCTATTCTTTGTACTAGTTAAAATTGGAACGTGTCTTCGAGCTGCGTCGCAGCATGCGGTCGTAGCCTATGTCTGCCTCGCCTGCCTTGCCCTGCAAAATGTGTATCTACTCTGTGCTGCGTCACCTGCATCCTAGCATACGCTTAGCATCACCGGCCACACGTAAATACGTCTCCTGACTGCTTGGACTTGGTTTTTAGTTTTTCCTCCTGAACGACCTTAATGGTTTTTTTTTGCTCCGACATGACCATATTTGACGGCAATTTCACTTTAAGTTACGTTGGCAACGCGCAGGCAATTAGCACTGGGAGTCGCGCGAGACAGTTGCGTCGCCGTTTGAAACTAGTTTTCAACATGTTGGCCATGTGAAGGCCGCCATTGAAATGTACGTGCTAAGGCGATTGGTTGCGTTGGCGTTGATAAACTGATTTCTTTTTGGTTGCCTCGTGGGAAAATTGGGCTTACGCAGATCAGTCAATTGCACGTTTAATTTTGCTGGTAAAAAGTGTGACGTATATTTTGGCTATTTATTTTTACTGTAAATAGTTGCTTATCATACCATCTTTAATCTGTAAATAAACTGACAATACATTCAATGAGTGGCTCAGCGCGGAGCGGTCCCTCACAAAAAATAGATGAAAGAGTGGTACAAAAAGGGGGACTAGTATACTCGGTAGTAGGCGTAGTAGTAGGCGATTTGGGCATAATCGAACCAAGCGGTTTTAATAACATTCTCAGAATTTGAAGAAGTGTAATTTGATATAGAATAACGATGTTAACAACATGACAACAAGGATAGAAATGACAAATATTGCAATCTATATGTAGATACAACACTGTTACCAAAATCTGTAATAAATATCAAATAGTTTTCGATCCGCACAATACATTGCACAATCTTTCAATATCATCAACAGATTGTCAATATAGCACCATTTAAAAACATGGCACATTTATTTTGATAGTCATCCACCAACCACTTAAGAATAAATTACATCTTGTGGCTGAACCGCCGGTGCATATGTACCTTGTTATAACATCGCGGAAAATCTCTTGTCCCTAGCCTGCATAAAATCAATAAATCAACAGCCATAAGTATAAGAAATATAGTTGAGCGTCTGTTAATTAATACTTGCGTAGTACGGTCACAGCATCAATACAGTAATGGAGAGGATAATAATATATACTACGCAGTTAAACCCACATAGCTTGTCATCATCTGCCTAGCCTTTTTCCCAACTATGTTGGGGTCGGCTTCCAGTCGAAACGGATGCAGCTGAATATCAGTATTTTAAATGGAGCGACTGCCTATCGGACCTCCACAAGCCAGTAACTGGATAATACGATACTCTTGGTAAGACTGCCCCACCCCCACCCAAACCCACATAGCTTGTATGATTCTATAAAATAAGTTTCATAGGGTTTGTTAAAAATGGATTCGCTTCAAATGCGCTTTGTAACAATGTAGCAAGGGCATACATACACACATACATTGCATCCCAAAGATATATTAGCTAACCATAAGACTAAGTATCACTAATCAGCCTAAATTCGCAAAAATGCTGGATGGCTTTAGTTTAGACATTTAGACCTACTTATCCGCAGCAACTGAGCAATCGTGTGCTTTCAGCTGCAAAAGCATTCTATGGAATGCGTAAGCGCATGCGAAAGCTGAATAGATACGGAAAGTGAAAGCCTGGGTACGACGCATGTTCATCATACATGTCCATTTTCTATGAGTGGAATACGAAATGATGCTGATAAGTGTGGTCCCTAATCAGATTTTATTATAAATAATCTTGGCGAACAAATATAATACAAGGTTAGTCGGAAAGGGGGTACTAATCCGCGGGCCACATAAAGTATTACTGATGACTGTTTTAAAGCAAGTGTCAAAATGTCAGAAATCAATTAATTTTTATGGTGTTCCCGTGTTTCGCAGACAGAATCATCATAGAATGAATCAATCATAGAATTTCGTTTCGCAGCAAATGTTTCATTAAATATTTGGTCCTTGTATTTTTATTTCCAATATTATTGTTTCAACGACTATTTACTTACTTGAATTAAACATATTTCACAGAAACACAATTCAATGAATTTTATAATCATTTTTTTTATTTAACAAACTATATTCAAACGGTAGAATTATTTTTTAACGAATATTGTTTGTTCGCATCCCGACACGGATAGTTTAGGTTCGAAGGGGATGACGGGTCCTAAAGTGAGCGAGCAAAGCGAGCGAACGAAGCCCCCGTCATCCCCTTCGTGTTTGATTACTTTAAACCCTGCAGACAAATAGGAGCGCCGCGCATCGGGGCTCCGTCGACCTTGGCCCCGGAATATTTTTTGTTTCGGTGTAGATAATAATATTTGGTTGATAGTGTCACTCGATAAAATGTTTTTGTAATAATAAGTTTTTTATTGACTAAACAATATGAGGATAAAGATATTTGATTTGTTATTCCGCATTTTATGATATCAAAACATTAAATTTTATTTGTAACAAAAATCAATGATTTATTAAATGTTTTCAAAGTAAGTTAGTATTCTGCGTATTGATTAATTCTATGAAATGATAGTATGAGTAAAATTTTATGTGAAAAGAAATTCTATAAAACTGCAATCTATAAAACAACGCACAACCAATTTTTATTTCCATGAAATATTAATTTAATTTTAGTTTTTTCAAAAAATCTCAGCCCTGCTTTAGTTACGAATTCAGAAAATGGAGCTTCTAATCCGTGACCCCAAATAAGACCTAAAATGTAAATACAACTCATCATAACTGAGGATAGATAGATTTTACCGATTTTTTTATGAAATGTTTGAACATCTATTTCTCTTAAACTATTTATTGACTTTTGGAGAAAGTTGGTAGAACAAAAGTTATTCATTATTATGGGTACTTTAACACCCTTTCGGATTAGTACCCCTTTCCGAGTAACCTTGTATAAATGTACAATATAATCATTACTGTCGTACTACTGGGCACGAGCCTCTTCTCAGAATAAGAAGGGTTTAGGCCTTAATCAACCACGCTGGCCTGCTGCGCGTTGGCAGACACAAACATCATGGACACTGCAGAACTTTCACACGCGGTAGCTCAACGTAGATTGGCATTAGCTAATTTTAGGCAAAATCCCACTCCTCAAAATCTTGACACCCTTAAAGATAGAATACATAAAGCGCAGAGGTTGATTCGGCAGGCTAAGGGAGTGAACTGGCACGATTTCTGTTCTTCAGTTGACCAATCTACATCAACCAGTGAAATGTGGCGCAAAATGAGATGGTTGAAAGGTTACTGTTCTCCTAGAAACTTTGTGGACCCCCAAAGTGCCGCAAATCTATTAAATTCGTTAACACCAGATTATGTGTCACCCTCGACACCTATGGTTAACCATAGTAATTCTATATTAGAATGTGAGATCTCTATTCAGGAGTTCAATAAATGTATCAAATCTAAGGATACATCTCCTGGGTGCGATGATATATCTTATTCTATGATCAAGAATTTACCTGATGTTGGTAAACATGTTTTGCTTACTTTATTCAATAAATTCTTGGTTCACAGTTTTGTTCCTTCTCAGTGGCGCGATATTTGTATTATACCTATCCCAAAGCCTGGCCGTGATCCCAGTAACATTTCTTCTCTCCGACCGATATCCTTGTTATCTTGCATTTGCAAAATATTTCATTATATTTTATATAGAAGATTAGAATGGTATTTTGAAAAAAATGACACATTTTCAGTGAACACAGTGGGCTTTCGCAGAGGTCGGTCATGTTTGGATGGTTTGAGTTGCCTTATCACCATAATACAAACTGGTTTTTCTAAAGGTTATTCTACTTTGGGCTGCTTTCTAGATATAAATAGTGCATATAATAATGTAAATAATACTGTGCTAATTAATGTTTTGAATAACCTTCAAGTTGGGTCACGCATTTGTAAATACCTATGGAATTTCCTTCATAAAAGAATCCTCAAAATAAAATCCGGGAATAGGTTTATTAGTCGATACGCGGGTAGTGGTCTTGCGCAAGGTGATCCGTTATCACCGTTACTATTTAATATAGTATCATCGGATGTTTGTAAACGTTTGCAAAATATGGTTTACATTTCCCAGTATGCGGATGATTTTGCAATATATGTTCAGTGCTCGTCTGTTAGCGAGGGTCAGCACAAGATCCAGTCTGCCCTTGACCTAATCAACAGGCTGCTAACGTTCGTTGGTTTGGACATTTCCCCCTCTAAAAGTAAGGTTTGTTTATTTAGTAGAGGTTTTCGTAGGCCAGCTGTTGCCATCCGGTTGAACGATACATCGTTAGAGCTGGTGGACACCGTTAAATACTTAGGACTGTGGCTGGATAGGGGTCTTCGATGGAAGAAACACATTAGTGAAGTTTGCGAGAGAGTAGTTAAATTAATAAATATTTTTAGGGTTTTAGTGGGACCTGGGTGGGGTGTTCATCCCAACCACTTAAGACGTTTATACATTGCTCTAATTCGAAGTCGGATGGAGTTTGGCAGCTTTTTATTCGATAATAGTGCCGATACACATTTAAACAAACTGGACAAGTTGCAAAACATTTGCCTACGGTTAATAGGTGGGTTCATTAAAAGCACTCCAATCCACGTGATGGAATCTGAATTAATACTACTTACCTCCACTTTTTATTCGTCGCCGATATTTGGCTGGTAAATTTTATTTAAAATCTAAATGTAACAAATACCTAATAATAGATTTAATAGAAAAGTTATCTGGTTTTTGTAACAACATTTATTGGAGGAAAAAGAAAAAACCACTGCTAGTCATGTCACACAATATTTTAGATCTAGAACCTCTTTATAGTAGCACTAAGTTTGACATGTTCTCCATGGACACTTGGGTCAGCAATATAGACTTATCGTATATTGTACAACCTAGTTTGAACTCTGTGAGTAAGCCTAAGCATAGTTATGGTGTATGTAAGTTAAGGTCTCTCTGTTTTACATCTTTAAGTAATTTGTATTCTAATTTTTATTCTGTGTATACAGACGGTTCTATGCGTGAGAACAGTCGCGGTGCCGCTTTTTTTGACCCACAAATAGGGGCATCTTTTAAATTCAAAATTTTATCAAAAGTGTATATTATGCATTTAGAATTAATAGCTTTATCAGAGGCTTTGGCTTACATAGAATCTATAAATGGTGATAGGTTTGTCATTTACACTGATTCGAAGAGTGCTCTTCTGCATCTGATTAAGTGTACTTCAACTTTTAGAGGGCTTCCACTGGCTTATATTATTTTAAGATCTATTTATAATCTTGTCAACAAAGGTAAAACAATTGTATTGCAATGGATTCCTTCTCATGTGGGGCTGGAGGGTAATGAGGTTGTTGATCGTTTAGCGAACGAAGCCGGCTCTGATGGAGAACTTTATAGTTGTGTTCCCTGGCATACTGAACTTCTACCCATAGTAAGGCATAGTTGTTTTGAGTCTTGGTCAGAATATTTCGACAAAAGGTCATTGACGAAGGGTATTTGGTACAAAACGATCCAACCATCTCTTCCTCGTCTCCTCTGGTTTAGCATGAGTAGGATGAATAGACAAGAAGTAGTGACGGCTTTGAGGCTTCGATCCGGTCATATTCCACTCAATAGTTTTGGATTTATGATGCGGAAGGTTGATTCGCCGAATTGTTCTCTTTGTGGAGTCATCGAAGATGCTCAGCACATACTGGCGGAGTGTGGCCGTATTGAGGTTCAAAGACGTCAAGCTTTTGGGGACAACCACTTTAATGTAGGCTTTTATAATAGCGTTCTATCTTCACCTTTGTCGGATGAAGCTAGAACCCTTTTTAATATTATTATTATGGGTTTAAGGTTGCGGGTAGTCTAATGTGTTAATAAGTTTTTTGTTAATTTTGTATACAATCATCGGGGTGACGTTTTCTTTAAAGAAAAAACCCCGTAAATAAATAAGGAAATAAAAAAAAAAAAAAAAACATCATGGACAACTTTATGGAGCCCTCTCAGGTGTGCAGGCTATTTTTTATTAATTAAAGGCTATAATATAACGGACGGGAATGGTCCCTGCATTCTGCACGCACCCCTCTCCGCGCCCACTATCCCTGTAAAATGTGCGCTGCGTGTGGGATTTATTATTTCATTTGTGATTAAAACGTCTGGTTTTTTTTAATGTCCGGGCTTTTTTGAGAAATGGTCCAGTTTTCTGTCAGGAATTTTCAAATTTACAAATGGTAACCCTAACTACAGTGCACGTAGTACGCGGTAGACATTATTCCTTTTAAAAGTTTAATTTTTCTTTCATAAGAAAACAGAGCAACTGTTCTAGATTGTCCGCCGTAGTTTAAATTTCGCGAATAATGTAAGAAAGTAACGACTTTTGTCGTATGAATAGGTAATGGAATGTTGTTATGAAACTTAGGGCGATAGGCAGATAGCTCACGACTTTTTGCAGCGATACAGTAGAGATACAGTCGCAAAACGGCTCCGCGATTCTAACGCCATGCTCTGGCTGCCCATATACACACGCAGTCACGATTCTATATCGCCACTATAGCATAGTCTGCCACACGCGGGTTGAGCTTCCGCGTTTACCCTTCGTTCCCCCGATGTCGGCCGATACAGTCACGCAAAGCATCGATGCAGGAGCGATGCTAAATCCATAATATGCGACTATCTATCGCTACTGCATTGCTTCTGTCACGCGTTGCAAATCCGACAGCGACCACATGCAGCGATGCAGTCGTGCGTTCACGAAACTCCCTACCGTATTGCTGCAAAAATTGTCGTGGGCTGTCGCCCTAATTTTGATTGAAATATTACGAGCGGAACATATAGAAGAAATAAAAAAGAACACAGGTTCTTCTAGAGCACAGCTAAATTATGTAAAGGATGGGATACTATTAAGATATGTTTAAATGAGCGCATATCTTACGACATCGCTCTTCAAATAAATCAATGGAATAACACACAGAGGCACAGATAATATATATTTTATCGTTAAGTATGTGAAGATACCACCGATATTGAATCAACAAATTCGTCCAGATACAAAATATACACAAATTTTATTAACTGAATGTATTGGTTTTCGTATACTGTCGTATCTGTACCGTGTGTGATACTTTCAAATATTATAAGTTTGTATGCGCAGATATTTGCAGATAAAAATTATAAAATCTGTACCATGTGAGAGCAGCCTTTATATTTTAGATCAATTTTACATAATTATGCATATTTTTATATAACAAGGTTTCCAGCCCAGCAAATAATCATAGCAAATGCATCATATTATGTAAATCAGCCAGCTTTTCATTACACGCAAAATTTAATTATACATAGAAACTTAGATAAGAAAATGTTTTAAGATAACAAAAACCTCAATCAAAAGTAAATCAGTAGCGCATCGAAACACTACAATAGTGTTGGTTAAATTATGATTTATGATATATATATAGACATAGGGAGGTAGGGATAAGCCAGGGTCCACAGATATTTTCACCAGGTAATTTACATCGTGTGGTAATAATACATTTGCAGTGCAGCACAAAATCAAGTAGCATCAAGAAATAAAAAAATACAAGGTGCAGAAGCAAAGAAAATAAAGTTAATAAGTGGATATTATAAATGACTAGTGCAATGTATTATACATATACACCTTCCTCTTGAATCATTCTGTCTATTGATGAAAACCGCATCAAAATCCGTTGCGTAGTTTAAGGCGTGAATTACATAGAAGCGGCATAAAGCGTGAATTACATAGAAACGGCATAAGGCGCAGGCACGGCGCAGGCGCGTCGCTTTCATACATTTTGAGCGAAAAAAAAATTGAAGCGGCACGAAAAATGTATGAAAGTGACGTGCCTGCGCCGTATGCCGTTTCTGTGTAATTCAGGCCTAAGGTGGAGGCGCGGCGCAGGCGTGGCCAAGGCGCGTCGCTTTCATACATTTTGTCGTGCCGCTTCAAATCTTTTTCGTACAAAATATATGAAAGCAACGCGCCTGCGCCGCGCCTGCACCTGCACCTTAAGCCGTTTCTATGTAATTCAGGCCTAAAAGATCTAAGCGTACAGACGGCGAGAAAGTGACTTTATTTTATACAATGTAGAAATGTTTTATACTATGTAGATATGGACTCACTTAGTAGGTATAAATAGTATCATCAATTTCTGGGATAGTATTGTATAGAATGTATAACAAACAGTAAGACAACTAAAAACGAGTTGTGAGCGTTCTGGAGGCAAAATTTTTGTAAGTACTCATTAATAAATACAGACATTTTATGTAAATACTTATTAAAATGATAATCGTTAGTGTTTAAAACTTTAGTTGAACTTTGATTAAGATTTTTACATAATTACAAAACTTTTTTTTTAATTACTTATTATTTCACTTGACAAAAAAAATAAACTTTATAATGAATGATCCATAAAAATTGTTTATTCATCATACATAACAGAAATTCACTTCTGATGTAATCTCAAGTAAAACAACTTTGCATTATCTGCTTTTTATGAATCACAGATAAAAAAGACACAATTCATTCAAAAATTAAAATAATGTTTATTAGCAACCAAATATGTCTCATATAAAGAAGCTCTGTCTCCTGAACTAGGTAACAACTTGTATTTTTTGTTGGGTATGTTGTTTTTTTTTCGAGTGTTTGTATGTGTGTGTGAATTTATATATATGTATTACTTGAACAATTTTTGATTTCAAAAGACATAATTTATGTATGCCATACCTAGGAGGTCAAGACCCTGATTGTCTGTCTGTATACAGTATGTCATGGCCGTATTTCTGTGAAAATATTTTGTTTATACATATATCAGCTATCTACATCATGGTATAACTTAAGAAAACAACAACATTAATAGCATTATAGTATAAGTACTTACTATAAATTTGCATGCCAATAAATACACTCCAAAATTAAATTAACCTATGTCTCAAAATTATATGGAAAATACTTATAACATTGTCACTGAAAAGATTGACGAATGGAAATAAACAGAACATTTTCTGCGAAAATCATATTTTTCATTTTTTGTTAAGGTCTTCCGCAACCCATTATTGTATTGACAGCAACTAATTAATCTGTTTGGAAGTGTAAGCGATACTTGTTAAGCAGCCAATCAAATGCCAGCCATGTGCACTTGTGTACGTGCTTGTAGAGGTTAGGCTAGTGAAAAAATTTGGATGCACTACACTTGTGAAATTTTTGTTATCACTGTCTTATACAGTAGGACTAGTTAATGAGTGACATATTGAAGGAAGGTATTTAGTATTCGCTTCTCATTCTGCTACTGGTCTCATTATGAAACTTAATTGATTGGCTCGCTAATGTGTAGACATCAGATAATTTACCGCTACTTGATAGCTACAGCTATTAAATTTATTTATATGTACGTTTTTTCCCCTATGACAAGACATTTATTTCTCACATACCAAGTTATATGCATACCCTTTCCCAGTTATGTTAGGATGTGCTTCCAATCTAAGGAGTTAGGTGATGCAACACAATTACAATATTACCATCACAACTAGGAATGATTACCTACTATTTTGCTAGTATTCTTTTTCTAATG
This sequence comes from Amphipyra tragopoginis, assembly GCA_905220435.1. Lineage (NCBI taxonomy): Eukaryota > Metazoa > Arthropoda > Insecta > Lepidoptera > Noctuidae > Amphipyra > Amphipyra tragopoginis. Next base: position 24,667,527 of record HG991991.1, on the reverse strand, counting down.
TTAGATCACTAACAATTTGCCCCGAACGATTTGTAAGACACAAACCAGCAGGCGTAGCATGACCACCGTAGACAAGGGTTTTGTCAATGGAAGAATAGACAAAATGACATATTACCGTTGTGTATATTATGTCATTTGGTCTATTTTTCTGTTCACAAAAATTCTCTACAACGGTCATGCCAAGCCTGGAGACACCATAATTGAACACCGAAAATGGCAATAGGCCTACCACGGATTGCATTAATACAAGAGGCGAAACATGGGTGTACAGACATGCAATAGGCAAACCCTTCTGTTTACCCTTTCAGGGATTACTGGTATGAGTACAATGTATGTAAGTACGATCAACAAGAATTTGAATATCAGAATTTCGCCAAGATCTGTTTATTATTTAACCTTCACAAAAGAAAATTGATATCCGAAGGTTAGATAGACCACTTGTTAGACTGTGGGCTCTATCTGGCCAAAACAAATTATAATGTTAATGATGTCTGACAGATAAATGTGCTTTCCGAGTACAAGGGACTTAACACAGCACTACATTGTGAGAAATATGATTGAATGGAAATAATTTATATTATTATATAATGTGTATTAACCGATAATGTCCCTGTACTGCGGATCAGTGGTAACTTCCATTGTTTATCCATTTTGTCTATGTCCATTAATCAATCAGCTAATTACACTGGAATCCGTTTATTATGACTTTGCTTAAAGTGGCAAACCGCTTACGACTTGTAAACACCATTTAGTTTTGTCTTAATTGAAATTGTTAAGAGAAAAGGCCATTTATAAAGACCAGACAACTCTCGAATAGCAACCAGTTGCTTTTGGTGATGCAATTTCAAGGAAAAATAAGAATTTTCTTCTGGTTATAACAATGTGTCCTTTATTCTCTTCATAAACGAACATCAATTCTATGCATAACTTACGTTTAAATCGGTGTTATAAATAGTGACTGTCATTCAATTTGTAGATGTACCTACGTACCCTTGAACATAGGCAAATATGTACTGATGCTTTTAGCTATGACCGTTTATTACGGCCAAATATCGGAAGTCCCTTCGTCGTCTTTATAACCGGCATCCACTGTACTAAGAATGGATTTGACAATAAAGCTGCAACTAAATACTTTATTCAGCATGCAGTAACAATGCACTGAGCTTATAGCTAATAATAACAAAAAACTGCCAAGTAGAATATTCATATCATGTTACTAATTAGGTACTATTTTTGCCCATGATAGAGTTCACAATATGACACAATTTCAGTATTTCTGGACTTATTTATATTGAAATAGTGAAGTAGCAATTTCTTTTATGTGCTTTTAAGTACTGTTGTAGTGATCATAAAAAGGATTATGTTAGTAACTCGGAACTCTTTGTGACATATACATACTCGCGACTATCTCATAGGTACATTCCTAGTTATACACATATATTTTATTGATTGCCCTGCCCTGAAGTGCATGGCTAAGAGACAGGTAACACATACTTCTGATTGACACACATGGTTTATATCCATATTATTCTAAAGATCACAATGTAGAAGCTGGATTGAAGTTAATAGCGCATACGACTACAATATAATACGACAATTTTACATCACGAAGAAAAAACCTGTTGAAAATTTTAAGATAAAATAACTTACCTCATCTTCGACCGAGAAGCGGTGGTTATTGGAATCCAATGTTTTTATCGTAAACTCAATCATTTTTTACACGAAAACATGAACGCCCATAAAAGGCAGATAATTTGACGCGTGCCTAAAACAACAAAAACCACGTTTTATAACGTTTCTGATAGTCCACTTTCACACTCAAGATACTGCACTATAATTATATCGATTACTCACGCCTACCACAATGAATTTTTACATAAATTGCTGACGAATTAATATAATTTATAATCGGATTGGAGTATTGCATTTGATGCCCGATGGTGACAGCAATCAAAAGGGAGTGTTGCCAATTAACAACTTCTAAAATAAAAACGAGATAATAGAAATAAATGTGTTTAGACGCTCAAATTAATGTAAAATAATATCCAAAACTCTACTGGAGAAGTTGTTTTCAAAGCTAACTTTTGAAATATATGGCTTGTGGCGCCCACATTTCACATACCCTTTGGGATTATCTTTACATGGGAAAATAAAAGGGACTTTAAAACCCACAGGCAGCCACACTAATTAGTGCAGCTCCACATGGAATAACGTAGTAAATACGTACTTCAGTAGTACTAAATAAGTGCAGTCTGACATGGATCTAAAGGAATGTGGCGAATTAAAGAGCAGTAGAGGCAGAGAACTCAGACTCACAGCTCACATGAATAGCACAGAACCATAATTACTTCTATGCGTATTTTTTGCAAGTAGTACTTATTAATACTTCTATGCGTATTTGACCGAATTTTTATATCTACGTTCACAAGCAGCGCCTCCATCCATGTTCATTTAGTGCCACAAGACCATACGTCTATCGAATAAATATGTTTACGTGGTTACCGTGGATATAATACTAAAGAGACTTTGAAATCCATGTTTAACCAAACCAAGAAATTAAACAACCAATACGTTCTGATAGTCGTTTCAACAAATAACTCAGTAAAAGTTTAGTCCCTATCTCTTTTGAAAAAATATGTTGTCTTCCCTTTTGGGTCTAGCAGGGTTTTTGTTACGTAGGTACTGTACATATTCTATTTTTTTAATATCTATCATAAATTGTAATAAATCTAAGAACGCATATATTAATCTGTGAGAAGAACGGTCGCCCACAAGACATACTTCTTGTTCTTAGGCCCACATCTTATACTAACTAAGGCCGCACCCTTAGAGCATATACCTACTAAGGCCGCACCGCAACCACAGATATTTATTTGTAATACCTAGGTATTTTATTGTTTAACTTGAAGTAAAGGTACTTTTTAAAAACATAGACACTGAATCATAATCTACGTGCTTTAGTACTTATTCTAAGGAATGGCGGTTATTTTACTTACTAAGTTACTACCCTAGAGTAGAGTGCGCGCAAGATAAGTCTGCGTGCGGCCGAAATCGGAACTAATCATGGTCCACCAAAGTATGTGCTATAATGCTATTTATTAATTTTGATAGTAGAACTACCTGATCATGGGAATGTTTAACGGGAAAAATATGTTTAGCGTTAAAAGAGTTAAGCGTAAAAGCGGTAATTTGAACTTTTGCGATCATGGCAACGTTTAGCACGCCCTCAGTCGCGCGCAGAGATAACTTGCGCGCACTCTAGAGCGCAAGCGCGTGCCGCTCTTTTTAACCTGTGGTACACGTTTTTCCAATGTTGCCAACAATTTATTATTTCATTTCATTTTGTTCGTATTCTAAGGTATAAAGGATTGACGACGTCAACAATTTTATTGATACTGAAACACGCTATGCCACGTGGAGGAAATATAACTTTGTTAATAATGAATAATAACAAAAAAAAAGCAACAGTGTCTAGAGAGCCATCTGTGGGTACATTTGTAAAAGAAGCACATAATACTTCTATGTGCACACGTAGTACGTAGTAAAACCCACAGCCCACAACACAACTACTTCGTACTTGTTTACTAAATTCACTAGGTGGCGCTGGCTGTTCCAAAAGGGGGAGATTAAAAAAATAGGCATTTTAACGCAAAAAGGACAATGTGTAAAAAGGAAGGGGCCACGCACTAAAAAAAATTGACTGTAGCATTATTAACTTACAATTAACTCTTACCTATAATTAACTTAATGTCTGGGTACGCTCTCTCTTACCCAAATCTCATTTCAACAAATGTGACTGGTTGTTAGGTATCATTTTCGACCAATCAGATTCGTTGACATGAGATGAGATTTGACAATAGATCTGTGGAGGAACGAGGTATTGTGTTCCTCCAACGAAAAGGGAGGTTTCTCCACGAGCCCTAAGTTTTGCACTTCTGCCCAATTGTTTTTTTTTTCTATTGTACTGCTGTAGGTGGTCCTAGGGGACCATTTCTACGTAACCGGGCAGTTATTGGCGAGACCTGAAGGGTCTCCAGCCAATGGGGGGGGGGGGGGGGGGAGTAAAATACTTAACCCAAGCTAACTACTTATACTACACTAACATCATGACTACCTGCAACAACAGCACTAAGGGCGACCCCTAGTGGGACTCGGACCTCGGCTTAGGGCGTTGCTGGCGGGGACTTAGAGAGGGGGAGACAGCTTGATGAGGGCTGAATTATCGGTGTGATGCCCAACTGTTCACGTTTCTATTAAACAACCTACTAACAGCTTGTTACTTTTGATAGCGCGATGTAGGACTTGCGTGACGTCATCTTGAGAGTTGTCATTACGGTGTTTAAATCTGCTACACAGCCTCAGTTCTGCGTTCGCATGTGGCGTAATAGATGTCACTACAGATTAATTTGAGCAGCTTTTCTGAAACCGGGCGTTAGAATGAAAGTTTTTGTTACACGATGTTGAAAATCAATAAACATTTCACAAGTATTTGGATGGAACCTACAAACGAAACAAAAAAAAATGTTTTTTTTCGTCTTCCTTTTCACTATAGGGGATACCTACTTCTCCCAAGTGCCTGATTAAAATTTGGAACGACCTAACTGCAAAATGCTGTTTGTTTGGAAAAACGAGCGACTACGGAATGTCGGACTATTAGGCACTTGTCCCACTGCCAACGATGAGCGAGAGGCGAGTAGAGCTAGAAACTAGAAACGAGTTGGCGGGAAGCGAATGTGTCGTTCCGATAGTTTTGTCGCTGGGCTATAAGCGAATGTGCGAGTGTGACGGGCGATTACTCGCACCGCTCGCAAATGACCGCTAGATAATCTCTCATCGCTGAGCAAGGATCGCTGAGCGAGTATTATATTTGTTTACTCATGTCGCTCAGCGACAACGACAAACTAGTGGAGCGAGTCTCGCCGGCAGTGTAAACAGTCAGCGATCAACTACCTATTAATATAATTATGCATCTCTTTTGTTTACGCGGAATGTTTATCTATTGGACGTTTCTTGAGCGAGAAAATAGCCGATAGTTAGTCGCTTCCTCGCCGGGGCGGGCGGTAGGACAACTGCCTCACGAATCTGTTGCAGTTGGGTCGTCTGCAAAATATTGCGGTGCATTCAAAGTATAAAAATACTTAAAAATGGTGTATCATTTGTAGAATTACTAGTGGATCCTTAGCTCGATCTATGAAACAATAAAATTCATAGTCATAGGTACCTAGATCCTTGCTTCAGTTAAAAGATAGTTGTCCGTAAACTTATTTTTACGATGTAATTTAAGACTAAGTAGCTATCTAACTCTAGTTAGATAGCCACTGTTGTTTGATAGCTAGTGTTCTTAAAAAATCTTGTTAACTCTACAGGGTGTTAACGAAATCGTGTAATTCCTTCAAAAGTTCAAACCGCGTGATCTACTGGTGACACAGATTAACCCAAAATGGGAATTTTAGAAAAAAAAAATCAAAAAAAATTGTTGGTTTTCAATTTCTGAGTCTTTTTAGAACCTTGAGTTATCTGACTGCAAAGAGCGATATCGTGTTAGTCGTTCCTGCCAGCCGTGTCGCCGTACTTTCATTAATTTATGCGTGGCATCGAAATGTTCACAAAAATAAAATTGTTTTTTTGCAAAAAAAAATGTCTTATTTTTTTTACTGAATCTTTATTAGGTGGTTTAGATACGATCGGTAACAAAGCCGCATGAAAAAAAACTTTTTTTTTTATCAATCTAAATCCCGTGCGGGGCCTGTCTACACCAGTGATCATGTGGTTTTAAGGAATTACACGAATTCGTTAACAACCTGTATATGGACGTATACAAATCGTTTATAGGTAAATAGTTTTTTCTTTGCTGTGCGCTGTGCGCATGTAGCAAAGGACTTGGTATGTCTACGCATTATGAAAATGTGTCCTTAAAACAACGAATTAAGAAACAATTCTGACGGAATCGTTCCATTTGCCTTGGCCTAAAAATTATTATCGCTGCAGAACTGGTTTCTAATAACATTTGAAGAACAAACAGAACCCCGTGTGTCTTATCTCTTGCGGTGAAAGGGGGTATAACTGGTTTAGCAAACAAACTTAAACAAAGTTTCTAATCAAGGTACAGTCAGCGTCTTATACATATATCGGGACGAACAGACTTTTCATAATTATCTTAACAACAAAGGAATTAAACTACATCTCAATGAAATAAAATTCTTGTCAGAATGACTGTTGTCTTGTATCATTCACCCTTGTATCATTGGTATAGTGTTTATTTTTATTTTCTAAATCTGGGATGAGATAATGGTGCGCTCAAATAATAATTGATATTTATTTCTTTAAATAAATCTGTTTACAAGACAATGAAGACACTTAACATAACTGTTTTTTCTAACGACAGGTCCTTACGCACTGTCGACTGGTCGCCGGAGACTTGGTCGACGGCGACTGTGACTTTCTATAGTTTAAATAGCGCACTTGGTCGCCGGTCGCCCCGGCGCGGCGGCGACTACGCTTATATTTTGCTCGCCGAGATACCAAGTCTCCGGCGACCAGTAGACAGTACGTAATGGCTCTAAAACAAAGCTAATGGACGTTTGTGATATTGAATCTATTTTTTCTATAGCATTGTTTTGATTTAGAGCCATTAGGCACTGTCGACTGGTCGCGCAAGACTTAATCTCTCGGCGACCAAAACATAAGCATAGTCGCCCTGGCGAACGGCGACCAAGTGCGTAAACACCTATTTAAACTATAGAAAGTCACAGTCGCCGTCGACCAAGTCTCCAGCGACCAGTCGACATTGCGTGATGGCTCTTAATGTCGCTTCCACGCCAACTGCTTAGCTAGCAGCTAAATAAATATAAATATTAGCCTGTAAGTTTCCCACTGCAGGGCTAAGGCCTCTTCTCATAAAGAGAAAGAACGAGCATCGATCGCCACGCTTGCTCTTGACTGCGTGTTGGCGATTTCAGACCATTAAGTCCAGGTTTCCTCACGATGTTTTCCTTCACCGTATGTCAGTGGCATCATAGATTGACTAGGAAAGTACATATTACATTGAAAAAGTCACATTGGTACATGCCTGGGTACCAGTGGCGAAGGCTCCATACAACTCGATTCCTATCGGCTTCCCTTTCGAAACGAGTAGTTACTGGAATTCACGCTAACACTTGAGCAAGGTAAGCATCTTTTGCTCCGGCTTCCCTTTTAAGAAAATTCACCCTTCGCCGCTGCTGGGTACACTACGAACCCGCAACCCAGCTAAGGTAACCCAGCAGCTAAGCTGCTGATTATTTTCTGATTGCCGTGTGACTTCCGTAATCCAATTACACACCGATATCTTAAGATTAGAATGAGTGTCAGACTTGCGAACTTCCGAATCCTCGTGGCGACTGTCATAAGTATTATACAGTTGAACATATGTACGACTTTTCCATACAGAATAATATCGATGTATACAGGACGTTCAATACCTACCTACTCTCTTTATTGCGACCACCGTACTGTTTTGCCACCCAACTCGAAACATAGAGCTGATTATCATTCCCTGCAAGGTAAATTATTACTATTTATGTAATTAAATTTAGGTCATTAGGTGATAGACTGACAACTTCTCACCATCCATAGTCACCAGATACTTACTACTCTGTCAAGAAAGTACCGGGAAAAGGTCAATAATACACAAAATGATAGTTACTCATCCTTTATTTTATCGTCTTCAAAGTATGCTCCTTCAGAAACGATACACTTACGCCAACGAATGATCCAACGTTGCCATCCAAGTTGTTGGTGTATAAGTATAAGCGGCAATAAGCATTTTCCATCAGGTGGGTCATCGACTTGTACGCCAACCCAGAAAATACAGAAAAAACATGACTGCAGAGGGTGGTTCCCATTTGTTCTATGGAACATGACGTCAAAGAACAAAACGAGTCTATTTTTACTAATTTGTTCCATAGAACTGCATCCTAGCATTTCATCCGACTTCACTTTTCAGTGACATCATGGAACAAAACGGGAAACTTTTCCCAAATTGTTCTGTGATTTTTGTGACAATTTGTGAGTGACATCAACGTTGCTAAAATAATTTTTGATGTAATAAAAAAATGTTCCATAGAACAAATGGGAATTAAAATATTATTCTATGGAATAAAACGAGAAAGAAATGTGTCACTTTTTCCGATGACGTCACGTTCCATAGAACAAATAGGAACCACCCACTGCATACGGTCTTCATAATATAACATATACAAGTACCAGCACCTCCTAGTAACATAAGCAGTATATTTATTAATTAATTTATCTGACGTCAATGGGGGACAAGCGAATCGCAAAACGGATCGGGCAGCAAGTGCATAAACTGGATAATTGAACTCTGAGGGGACGTACCCGACGGCCTCGAAGCTTCAGCTATTACGGGTCATGATGATCGCCAGCATCCGTCTCCATCGGAAGGTAACTAAATCACGTTCAGGCCGACATTACAACGAAACGGAAAACGAACACTCGAGAGCTAACCTATCATCCAATAGACTGAAGATGCTTTGAGACTGATTTAACCTACACTGATGAAATGTATCTGTTGCTTTTATTTATGTACATATCTGATAGAGCATCGCCACATCAGCCGCATGCTTGCATGTATTCCCGCGACCTTCACCAGGTCATCGGTCCACCTTAGGGGAGGCCTATGTCTAATGTCGGCTACACACTCTCGCCGAGACAGCCCGAGACGTTATCGCTATCCTTAACTTTTATATCAAATAGCAAAGGACAGCATCTGTCTCGGCAAGAGTCTGGATGGGGCTAAACAGTGGACTTCTTACGACCGAATGATGATGATAGAGATACATAATCACAAAGGTACCTACTCAAAGGCTCATTCCTGAAAAAAAATCTGCCAGCAGACCTGCGATCGAATAGAGTAATATATAAACGAAGATACAGAAACCCTATTATAAAGAAACTTAAAAGATAATATAAAAACATGAATAGGTATAATAATTATACGAATTCCAAACTCTGTGCTAATACTAAAGATAAAACTATATTCTGTTCACAAAGATGAGTCCTGACAGCTGACAGCAGCGGAGACTGCTATCAAGAAAACGTAAACGACATCATTAAATGCCGTAAAATAGGTATATTATACATGCTTTGTTTTTTAAAAATATTTGATATTCTTTGTTTGGTAACGTTTTGTAGAGAAACGTTAGGCATCAACTTACGGTGAAAAGAGTTATAATATAATACATGCTAAGTACATGTAAGAATTTTTTTTTGTTCGTTTTCGATTAATGGGCCCTTTCTCACCAAGACGGACCGTCTGTTTTCTCGGTCCGTCTAAAGAGACGGAAATTCCAGTGGCAGTACAATTTATATGACACTGTTCACATTTAGACGGATACGAGAAAAAGAACGGATCAGGGTTTTTAGACTGACGTTTTGCCACTGTGAAGAGCCGTCTAAACGCCCGGATCGGTTCGTAGAGTCGTTTGAAAAATGTAAACAAGTTTTAATTAATTCACCAATTTTACAATACCCTGATTTTAATAAAGCATTTATACTAACTACTGGCGCAGTCGGTAGGATCGCGTCTGAGATAACGAGTCCGCGTATTAGTAAAGTGCCTGTGATTCGCGGCGCGATTCACAAAAAGAACAGTCGGTACAACAAACACGAGCGAAAAGACATTTTCATAACATCAAGAAGGTATCAAACCTAGTGTGAATGAATCTGCCGACGAGACGATACCAATGTGCCTCCCTCCTACCCCGCGGTCCCCGCGGATCACCTCGCAAACATCATTTCAAAAATTTTCTCGTAGTATAGGATGCACCGAATGTTTTCTTTTACGTCTTCTTCTTCTCCTTCTTAAATACCACCATAGCACTGGGATATCGTCGTCGTACATCGTGTACGAAGACTGAACGCAAACTGATCGGAGCCGGCCGGTGCATGTGTAAAAACGCACATCCGGCCGCCTTCTTCCGTTTAAACAGACGCTCCATCTAAGTGGGAACGGGCCCTAACGAAGATGTTTGTTTCTTCATTCTTTTTCTTACATAGCATCTTCCGGATATCATGTAGCACCAAGGCCGTTTCTTCCATAATTCCATGTTCCATCTTCAATAAGCCAAAAAGATCGTATCTTTGCGCCTTATGAATGGCTCAAAGAAACTGCTAAATCATCGTTATTAAGTGAATAGTTAGCTAGTTACTGCGTTAAATTACAGCACGGTGACACAGCTGACGGGCACGACTAGCGCGATATAGCTCCACGCAGTTAGTTAACTTGGGACGCTAAAATTACTAAGATACAGAATACCATGGTTCATTTTTTGAAAACATTTTTGTTGATTCTGAAAAAAACCTATGCAGTGTCAATCAGTATCACCAGTAGATAACGCGGTTTGAAGGAATTACACGAATTCGTTTACACTCAGTAGATATAATTAATTATGCGAAGGTACTGCACGGACTATGTAGTTACATAATTCGGTATGTAAAGTTTTTCTTTGGTATTTTTATTTTTTTCTTAAGAAACTGTTTTGAATATTATTGTTTTCTACACGGTAGTTATTTTTTAATATTTTTTTAAAGTTTTGCTAGTGATGACGTCACGCGATAGGAGGGGTTACCATAAACAAAGAAACCACTTCTTTGTCTACGCCAAGTATAATACCATAGAGTTTTCCTACGTCACGAAAAAGGAAGATAGTCACTTAGAGGTCAAATAGATGTCAAGTAAATTCATGCATTTCTGCTAAAATAAACACCATCTTATAATTTTAAGAGCTAAAAATTGCAAAATATGGTTTACCAAACTAAAACCTCGGAACGGTTTTGGAATCAGCATAGGCTAACTTTTACTTTAGGGTGGAGTGGTAGCCAATGAACCGCGTGTACCGTATGAACCATAGTACCTACCGTCCATACGCGACGTTGCTAGTTCGCGAAAAACACGTGTGAAGGCTCGCTTGCCACGTGGTGCAGTTTGGTCTAGTCGCCGGGCGCTTGTCGCCACAAACGAACGCGTGCGCCGCTTACTTGTGTTTACTCAAGCAAAAACGACGAAAAAAACGTGAGTTTCTTTTTGTAGTTAATTCAATCATTTAACTCTTACTTAACTACGTGTGAATTGTATGTGTAGTGTAGGTCCTTGCGCTTGTTTGAGGCTATTTTTTGGAATTACTTCTCAACTGTTACTGTGTAAAACATAACCTACCATTTCTTAAGGGGAGATGGGTACGCAGTGAACCATTTATCCTGGGTAAGCAATGAACCATGGTTCATTGTGTATCACATCTAAGTGCTTTGTGTTATGCTATCTATACAGGCGGGGAGTATTATTCCAGTCACAGTCAATCTCTAAGTGTTAATGTGAGTATAATTACTATTTGTTTATTTCAGCATGTGACGAAACACGGTAGGGAGGGAAGCCCGTAAAAAAGGGCATCACACTGGAGAAGCTATCCAAAGTGGAATAGATAAACACTTGTCGGGACTGAGTATCAGAGAAGCAGCCAAAGATTGCAACCTTCCCAATCCAACACTGCGAAGATACATAGTAAAATACAGGAACAATCCGTCTTGTAGACTAGAGCCCCATTATGATGCAAGTAAAATTTTCACTGATCAGCAAGAAGACAGCATAAAGGAATATTTATAATATTTATGAAGACTGATTGTGTAGTTTTCATATAGGTAACCCGAAACCCATTAAAAATTTAAACATACAAATGTTTTATTTATAGTTTTTATATTACTGTGATTCATTGTGTACCACCTGGATCATTTAGTACCACCCCCCCGGTTCATCGTGTACCCTTAGGAGTACACTATGAACCATTTCACTTGTTTTAAAAAAACCTGTATTAATTAGGCAATAGTAAATATTTTCCATTTTTTTTAACGCAGTTTGGTAGCTTATTAAATCACCTATCTTCTGAGATAAAAATATTTTCTTAGACTGTAATCACGACCGTGCTAGAGCTCTTCAAACTTTTGGTGGTTCAATGGCTACCACTCCACCCTACATAGGTACCGAATTAAAAAGTCTTTTTACTAATGCGTAGGTAGGTACCTAACCATTGAGTAATCATGTCTGCTGGAAGGCAATTAATATCGTAAACACCCATTTACGGTCTAAAATAAGCCATTAGTTTAATCATTTTCTTTGGAAATACGTTAGTGAATAAGAATTTTAATTTATTACTATTAAGTAATTTTTTTTTTTTTTTTTAAAAAAAACGTTGCCCCACACTAAGATTTCTCTTGTATCGTGGGTGCGTTTACAGACACAAATCTCACAAACAAACGCCCAGACCCGAAACAACCATCTGTAGGCCATACAAATTTTTGTTCCGTGTGGGAATCGAACCCACGACCCGTGGCGCAGAAGCCAATCGCTTAGCCACTGCACCAAACGTGTCGATTAATATAAGTAATGCGTGTTCTGTCTATAATTCAAACAAATTACAGACTTTGACTGCCTCGTTGGTCTAGTGGTCGCAAGCGCGACTGCTGAGTGTGAGGTCTTGGGTTCGCTCCCCAGGTCGGACAAAGTGTTACTGGGTTTTTCTGTGTGGAATTTCTCAGTAGCAGCCCGGAGTCTGGATTTGTGCCCGGTTGATGGCACTAGGCTCGCCCCCTATTACGTGGGACTTAAACTTAACGGCGAAATATGGGTGTATTATATACCTCTGCCTGTGTTATGTTATGTGTGTGTGTGCTATGTTTCAAGTTACAGAATCTATATTATCAAGGAAAAAGTTCTCAACCACTAGTAATTACGTAGAGATAGGAATAGATTTCTCACAAATGCCTATAATGAGTTCTTACATATAATACATGGAATCTAAATATACATCGTGGTGGGCCCGAGGTACCCGAAAGATTTTAACCACGCCTTTCTGATGGTATTATGAGTCAAATGTTATATCAATGAAAAACCAATTCAGTATTTTTTTTTTGCTTTTCGTTACTTAATAAATCAATTAACTTTAGTACTTCCTTTGTAAACAATAGAGGAGCTCGTGGCTAAATAATTACAGCCGCATTGACCGATCTTCCGGGTTAAGCCACGCTTACCGAGGTTGGTCTGTGGATGGGTGACCATTTACCATAGCAAGTTTCCTCCGTGCCTCGGAAAGCACGTAAAGCCGTTGGTCCCGGCTGTCATTTGTAGATCTTTGACAGTCGTTACTGTTGGTCAGAAGCCAGAAAGTCTGACAACCAGTCTTACCAAGAGTATCGTATTACCCAGTTACTGGGTTGTGGAGGTCTGATAGGCAGTCGCTCCATGTAAAATACTGATATTCAGCTGCATCCGGTTCGACTGGAAGCCGACCCCAACATAGTTGGGAAAAGGCTAGGCAGATGATGACTTCCTTTGTAAACAATACCTTAGGTGGAACTGGCAACATTTATAAATTATCGTGTGAGTGGATAAGAAACTTCTCTCTTCACAACCCTCCCCGACAAATAACAAGAGGGGTATGGTATGATCTGCCGGGGTTGCGGTGCATGCAGCTGCGAATCCCGCGACCCCGGCCAAGGGTCAGGAGAAAGAACACCGTGGGTTTTTAGCCGGTAAGAGTCCGGCATAACCGTTCGCCTTCCCCAGGCGAAGGGTATCCATGAGGATCCAAAGAAAGTTCCAAAGAAAAAAAAAGTGGTATGGTATGACAAAAGTCGCAACGCCGCGTTCATAGGACTTACATATTACCATAGAATTTTTTCAATTTGTGAATTTCCGTAAATAATGAATATTTCGAAAATTAAGCTTTAGGTATTTAACAAACTATATCCTAGCTTTTCTTCTCCAATTAGGCATCTGAATCTTTCGGGTACCTCGGGCCCACGGTGTATATCTAAGTAGAGAAATACATATATTTGTGTACCTCCCTACGGCCGACTTGCAAAAACATTGATCACTTTCGGACTTTCGCAAAAAAAGTTACCTTGTCAATTTGTGTTGTTGTCTTTATAATGTAATACATGGCGTCATTGGCGTGTCATTTATTACTTTTTTTATTAATAATTTAGCAAAAAATATCACGTGATGCATTTAAATATTATGTAGGTACCTACGTGCTGACAATTGATAAATTCTCTATACATCAAACAGAAACATTAAAATACCCATATTTTTGCACATCACACAAAATATACCTATCTAAATATTTAACAGCTTCAAACGGAGATTCTCCTGTATAGTTGGTACAGAGGGCCTACTCCGAAAAACGAGCGTCGAAGTTTCGGACCGAAACGAAATAATGACGAATATCGAACTTACAAATATACAATCAAAGTATTGTCAACCAACGAACAACTAGGTTTCAATTAACATTTAGGGCATGAATTACCTACATAGAAACGGCGCAAGTTGCAGGCGCGGCGCAGGCGAGTCGCTTTCATACATTTTGTACGATAAATATTTGAAGCGGCACGACAAAACGTATGAAAGCGACGCGCCTGCACTTTACGCCGTTTCTATGTAATTACCTATTCACGCATAGAAGAGGCAAAATCTCAAATCGCGAAAATTTAATCAATCGGCGGATCCGAAACACTTGTTGAAAAACTCGTGGTTGGAAAACCTGCAATCTGTCTGTCGAAACTTCGGAGTAGGCCCCCAGATACCTACAGAAACTAATTTAACATGCACAAACACTCAGACTAGCAATTAATATTGCACGGTCTTTATACCTAGTGTTCCAAAATTCGGATGCAGACTAAGATCCTAGAGAGTTACCGTCTCTCCTCTGTGTCGGACTGCAATATTAATCAAACCACCTTGTGTTAGTGCAGGCGCATACATCCAACTAAACAGTTGTGCGAAAGGAGCCCTATATTTTTTTTGGAATCAAATCAATTCAATTCTTAAAAAAACAAATTACGCATAAACCATAAGTGTAGGGCCACACCATGCCGAAAGGGGATAGAACCTTTGTGGCATAGCCCCCACGCTGCCATTTTGTTTTTTTCCAAGTTGCGGCGCACGATTACACTAACATATATGGGTAGAGGACACTTAGACAAACAAAAAATAACAGGGATATGGTGCCCTAAAGTGTCACGTTGCTAGGGTTTCTGCTCGAGAATTCTCGAGGCGAGAAATGTCGAGAAATCACGCCAACATCGAGACGAGAAAAAAACCCCGAGAACTCAAGAACTCGAGAAATCGAAGATTTTCTTTTATTACTGTAAAATTGGCTTAAAGGTTACTAATCTATCTACTTAATCTAGTTAGTAATTTTTGCATTCTTTCTTCTGATCGTTTTCCTTACGAGGCGCGAGTAAGTGAGGCAAGCGAAACAAACACCTAATATACCTACAACTCCAAATGCTCTTATTATAATGTGACATCATTCGTCAAATAAAAATTAATTGTAAGAAACTCAGTTCATCTATAATTGGGTTTCTGAAAATAAAATCGACGTCTAGATAACTATCGAACCAATAATTAAGTTCGTAAATTGACATCCTAGATGGGGCCAGTTTTTAAAGCCCAGCTAAATATATTTTTCTCGGCTTAAACTTGACAACTTTTTGCAGGTAGGCCCCAGGTTTAAATGAAAATCGCCTCTGGTATATGCAACGATTTTAAAACAAACCATTACATACATATAATAAAAAAATTAATCACAATATTTTCTCTTCGTTATTTTTCATCATAGCAACAACACAATTAACTCAAATATTTTAAAATTTTATTGTAATTTGTTATATTGGGCAGTAAAGTTTATTTATATGTGAAAGAAAAATATTTCTAGGCTAACGTACCTATTTGTGGTGTAAATGAACGGATCCAGGGCAGGATTGGTTATTTCATAAAGGTATAATATCATAGTGCCCTTGTTCACATGATATCTCATGTTAAACTCTTTATCCTTGAACATTTCGGATGGATTTATTCGTTGCATTTTTATTGGTACTGATATATTTGAAATAGCCTCCAGCACTTCTAAATCAGACTCCGATGAAGTACTCGAGTCCATTTCGCTGGGAATCCAAAACTCACTATCCAAAATAAAATACTAATAACAAAATTCCAAAATACTCTTGTTATAATAATTAAGTATGATATCAAACGACAAATAAAGTTCTGGAACCGATAAACGCCCCAAATTGGTCAGGTCAAGTTAACTGAAGTTTGGGGTGTCCAGAAACGCAGTGAGTCAGTTTATCGAACCAATAGCACTATTGAACAGATATCAAGAGTACCTACCCCAGAAACCGGGCATAAGCTGATTTTTTAAGGTTTTAAAAAAAATCTCGAACAACCCGAGAAACCCGAGAAATAGGGCTCGAGAATTCTCGACACCCGAGAAAAAAAATATGTCGAGAAAACAGAAACATTACACGTTGCCGAGATATTTGGACTTAAACATTTTTTTTCAAGATTGCAGCGCACTTTGTAACTGGTAAATTTAGTAGAAGATACTCAAACAAATAAAAAATATTCAGAGATATGGTGCCCTAAAGTGTCACGTTACCGAGATATTGTATTGAGATAATCTTGAAAAAAAATCTTTGAGTCCAAATATCTCGGCAACGTGACACTTTAGGGTACTATATCGCTGAATATTTTTTGTTTGTTTGAGTGTCCTCTACCCATATATGTTAGGCGCATCGTGCGCCGCAATTTGGAAAAAAAAATAAAATGGCGGCAGGGGCCTATGCCAGCTTCCATGGAAAAATGTTCGAACCCCTTACGCGACCGAACTTCGACGGCTAAGTTTATTTATATTGACAAGATGCGACGTAATTTCAGTTTGGTGTGTTGCTGGTAATTTAATAAAAAGCATTGCAGGTGTAGTTGAGCCGAAATTGCGTTACGTATTTTCGGCATGGTGTGGCGATTCACTTACAGGCGCTTATGAAAAGTCGAATTTAGGTGCACGGTTCCAATTTGTCGTTTCCGATGGAGAAGGAGCCGGCAAGAAACTGCATGGTTACTCTTTTAAAATCATTATCTTTAACAGTTTCAGTAAATACAGTACTATTATTCAGGATACTTGTGAGGGAACAATGTAGTCTTGAGCACAGACTTGAAGTTCAAGTATGAACAAAAGAAAAACACAATATTAATAATAGTAATTTAATTATAATTTGGTAGCTTGGACCCTGTTCCCTATGCTGCGATGCCGGTGGGATACGTTTTTTTTCTAACTTCTCATATATTTAAAAATGAAAAAGAACAATGGGTAATTTTGTTTGGAGCCCGTACCCACCTTGTAGCATTTTAGACCAGGTGTCATTTAGAAGAGGCTTAAGTGAACAACTCAAAAATGAATGAACGAATGAATGAATGAATGGGAGACCGAAGTTATGATCACTTCTATTTTGCATTTTCAATCATCTATGTAGTGTTATAATAATTATTTTATAGGCCCAATGAATAACCAGTCGTTCTGTTTCATAGATAGAGACTGACCAAGCTTCCTAATGTTTACTTTTTGCTACGGAAAATATTAATTAAAACGCCATCAATTCAATTAAGTATAGTTTATTTATTTATTAAGGTACACAAAATAAACAGAGTCCCGTACGGTATATAGAATTACCCTTGAACGATATAATTGTCTACAGAAAGCATGGTTCACCGTTGAATGCTAATACGAAAAAACTATTAGGTAGTCGATGCCATTATTTATAGACAGCACGTTTCGCCGAAAAACGCTACAAAGAATGAATGATTGGCCGATACCAAGATTTGCCGATGTCATGGTTCGCCGGAACACGCTTGAACAGGCGTCCATTAAATTGCATTAACTTCTACTAACATGCGTTTATCTTGACTCCATGCCAAAGTTGCGACAAGCAACTACACGACAAATGTTAGGGCGACAGAACCATATGTCGACCATCAGTGGTGCGACAGCACATCAGGTCGATGTACGTTAGCGCGACTGATTGTTTTCTCGAAAAACCATAGGGCGATGGAACTTTTGATCGACGAACGTTAGCGCGACACAAGCTTCGCTCGACAAACTAAAGGCAGGCCTGCAAAACAGGCGCGATATCGTCCGCGTGTTTTTTTTTAACATGCATTAAGAGCGAGCGAAGCGAGCTTGGGACTTTTAAGCACCCCGACACGGATAGATTAGGTTCGGAGGGAATGACGCGGGCTAAATTGAGCGAGCAAAGCGAACGAACGAAGCTCCCGTCATCTCCTTCGTGTTAGGTTACTTTAAACCCTGCAGACAGAATTAGGAGCCCCGTCCAGCGGGTCTCCGTCGACCTTGGCCCCAGAATCTTTTAGGCGATATTGCGCCTGTTTTTAGGAGCCTTTAGTTTGTCGAGCGAAAGTTATGTCGCGCTAACGTTCGTCGATTAAAAGTTCCATCGTCCTATGGTTTTTCGAGAAAACAATCAGTCGCGCTAACTTACGTCGAGCTGATGTGCTGTCGCACCATTGATGGTCGACATATCGTACTGTCGCCCTAACATTTGTCGTGTATTTGCTTGTCGCAGCTTTGGTATGGAGTCAAGATAAACGCATGTTAATGCAATTTAATCGACGCCTGTTCAAGCGTGTTCCGGCGAACCATGACATCGGCAAATCTTGGTATCGGCCAATCATTCATTCTTTGTAGCGTTTTTCGGCGAAACGTGCTGTCTATAAATAATGGCATCGACTACCTAATAGTTTTTTCGTATTACCATTCAACGGTGAACCATGCTTTCTCTAGACAATTATATCGTTCAAGGGTAATTCTATATCCTGTACAGGACTCATAACAGGATATTGGGCTAGTTCAAGGGTGTGATTGAATGGCGCGCAGGGTGAATTAACAAAGAGTTTTCAACGTTGAATAACTTTTTTTCCCCGTGAGATACAGAGTTGTCGCCATATAATATAAATATGTATTTTTAAAGACCTTTCCAATGGTACTAGTCTCAATTTGCTACAAGGTGGGTACGTTTTGTTCCATGTCCTTTATGTAATGAAAATGAATAAACGAAATAGTACAATCATTAGAACTTAAAACGGGATATTTACCATGTTTATTATTTGTTAAGAGTTTCCGATATTTCGTCACCGTTACAAGCGCCATGATCACGGATGAACTGAAGTAATTGCGGGTGGATGTTTATGAGCAGACGAAACGATCTACCCTCTTTCTTGTTCGTTTTTTGCGTTCGACGCCACTACCATTGTCACTTATGTCACTCACAACACGTTTCTGTTCCCGACACACAAAACTCACTGTATCCGCTCGCGAACTTTTTTCTGTAGATTTTCGGTCTTTACACAATTGAACCACTGGATTCCAGGTCCTCGACAGTTGAAACCCATCCTCCCGGTTGAAGTTATTATATTTGGTAATCTCTATCGCTTCTCTTACCAGTCTAGGTAGATAGTGGCGTTCTGTCGAGAGGACCTGAGGGCTATGTAACTCAATCCAGTGGTTTGGACCCGATTCTAAAAGATGTTGAGCTATGGCCGATTTTTGGATGTCATTGTTTTTCACAGCCCTTATATGTTCCGAAATTCTACAAGCTACAGTACGTTTTGTCTGACCGATATACGACTTTCCACAGCTGCAGTCTACTTAATAAACACCGGGTTTCTCCAACGGAAAGTTGTCCTTTGGTGAACGCAGCATCTGAGACATTTTCCTGAACGGAGTGAAGATAGTCTTTACTGCATATTTCCGAAGTATGTTTGCAACCTTATCTGTCACTCCCCTTACGTACGGCAAAAATGCTGGTTGCCTCTCAACGTCGTACTTCCGGTGTTTATATAAAGTTTTTTGTCTACGCTGTGCGGTCCTTGCTGTATAACCATTCCTCTGTAGGACCTTCTGTACATGTGTTAGCTCACCTTGTAAATGTTCCTCGTCACATAGATCATACGCGCGGTTGCTGAGTGAAGTCACTACAGAGTTTAGCTGTCTGGGATGGTGGTGTGAATCAGCGTGTAGATATCGATCCGTATGAGTCGATTTTCGGTAGACTGAGTGGCCTAGGGAACCGTCAGTACGTACCTGTATCTTCACGTCCAAGAATGGAAGTGTCCTCTCGTTTTCCATCTCGTAGGTAAATTTTATTTTACTATGTATGCTATTTAGGTGTGCTGAGCATACTTTTACCTCTTGTTCATCTCCTTCAATTATCAAGAAACCCGGTGTTTATAAAGTAGACTGCAGCTGTGGAAAGTCGTATATCGGTCAGACAAAACGTACTGTAGCTTGTAGAATTTCGGAACATATAAGGGCTGTGAAAAACAATGACATCCAAAAATCGGCCATAGCTCAACATCTTTTAGAATCGGGTCCAAACCACTGGATTGAGTTACATAGCCCTCAGGTCCTCTCGACAGAACGCCACTATCTACCTAGACTGGTAAGAGAAGCGATAGAGATTACCAAATATAATAACTTCAACCGGGAGGATGGGTTTCAACTGTCGAGGACCTGGAATCCAGTCAATTGTGTAAAGACCGAAAATCTACAGAAAAAAGTTCGCGAGCGGATACAGTGAGTTTTGTGTGTCGGGAACAGAAACGTGTTGTGAGTGACATAAGTGACAATGGTAGTGGCGTCGAACGCAAAAAACGAACAAGAAAGAGGGTAGATCGTTTCGTCTGCTCATAAACATCCACCCGTAATTACTTTATAACGAAATAGTAGTTTATTTTATGTAGCTAAGCTATCGCTATCAGCGATAAGACCGCCATTGTACCCTTCACTAAATGATATTGTATAAGAGCTCTGTTACAATTTTGGTGTACAATAAAGTATACCTATTCTATTATATTCTAAGCATCTAACAAGCCTACGAAGTTCTCACATTTACAAAAGTCGTTTTAGTAGGTATGCTCACTACCATACATCATCATAACACTTCAGCAATGCAACTAAACTGTCACACAATAATTTTGTGGTACGATTGTATGCGGGGGCGCCGGGCGGGGGGACTAGGCTAGTAACAACAAAATAAGATTTACGGTTAAATTAGTATTCATTTATTTTAGTATTCGTATCTCGTTTTAGAGACTACTTCACCATTATTCACGATTATTTATATCTCGCATTGCCTAAGACTTCGTTTACATAATTCTGGGCCGGTAAAACAGCCGGAAATGTAATACGTGTAATGCATATCCGGCAGATTATATTACGAAATTATTTTAGATATAAGTATCCGAAAAAAAGCTGCGGTAGTTTAGACAGACATGTTTTCGGCTACCTATCGACAACTTTTTATACCATACATTCCCATTTAGGTACTTATTTCACGTTTGAGAGTTGCAATTATTAAGTTGTCGATTTGAGATTGTAGCCTTAGGTAACCCTCTCCCTATCCCGTGAATCACATATATGAACATCGGCATTGTTTAACTATTGTGTCGTCTGCTATCTGGACAGTGAACCTGTTAAAAATGCCTCTTGTTGTCATATCAAACGGTACGACTGTTCAGCTTAGGCTTGCGCAAATGCCTATATTTGTTGCATCGCTTGGAAGGACATACTCTGCCACAATGGAAAAAAGCCCCCAAGGCGCTTTTTTTTTGTTTTAGCAGGAGTGGGAAATCCTCATGGACACCTAAGCCACCTCACGGGTGAGATGGCTTGGGTAGTGTCGGACTCTTACCGACTAAAACCACTCTCCTGCCCCGGCGTGAGCCCCTGTCATACGAGTTACGCAGGGATTTTGCGATGGGCTGTTTGTTATTCTATTTCTTCTTTTATTTTGTGCTGTACATAGGTTTTTCTATATTATTTCAAGCCAATTTTTTATTTCTACTACTATATTTTTATATGTCTACTTTTATGTCTATTGATTTATGTTTCTTATTTATCTTAAGTCTTGACGCTACTATTTATTTTTAACATTTACATGTTTTTTGTTTTCACTATTTTTACTATGTATTCTATCAATTTATTTCTACTTTTTCTATTAGCAATGTGTACGCTTAAGCTCTGTTTCGTAACATGGTCTCCAAGAGTCCATTTTATAGGGCGTGCCTCTGGGAGCCATACACCGGGCATTCTGTCAGGAGGTGGAGGACCGTCTCCTGTTTGTCGGGGTTGCAGGCGCACGCTGGATTATCCTTGCACTTGAAGCGGAGTCAAGTATTCGGAGAACCCACCGTGCCCTGTTAAGGTTTGGGTCAACTCCTTTGTGATCTCCATCTTCCGCACTGTCCTGTACGCCGCGATTGCACAAGGGAAAAATAACTTGGTAGTGGCCGCCGTTTTTCCCGTACAGTACCTCCGGTTCCATTCGTCCAGCGTCTCCAATCAGATCATTCGCTTGACAAATGAAACTGGGCATCTGTCGTAGTCAAGTGCACGCTTCGACTTCAAGGCAGCCTCCTTCGCGAGCCCTGAGGGGCTAGGCTAGGGGGAGTTTGGTGAAACATATTTCGTTTCATATTTGAAATCATAACTGCAAGTAGACTGCACATGCAGTCTCAATTGCAAAACTATGCACCTTCCAAATGCAGCTTGAAGGCTATTAGGATATAGTCAGTGCAACTGCCAACAACGACGACGGCGACGCGGCGATGCCGACGACGAAACGCGACATCGCCGCGTCGTTAGCCCCCTGTTAAAATGTGAACATTGTAGTCTGTGTTACTGGCCTAAGTTATTTATCATTTTAAAGAATATATCTATGTCCGCAGCTAGTGATGCTGATTCTCTTGTTCGCCAACTAAACTAAAATTAGAGAATTACTATCTTTTACTAACAAGCAGCGCGAGAAGAGGACGGTGATAGTTAAGAACTAAGTTAAGAGATGTCAAACTAGTTTACGCCTTGAACTTCACCGTGTTTTTAGTCGACACGTTTTGAGATGTCGTCTAAAGTATGGTAATTTTAGTTCAACAAAAGACAGCTCTTATTTACGACCGTCTCTTTCTGATTATATGAGAGTCAAAAAAATGGCAATAGCCTAAATTAAGTTTAGTTTGTGCATAACAGAATCGGCACCAGTATCGTCCATACCTACCCAGGATACATTTTAACTCTCTGTAGTCTCCGTACGAGAGTTCATTCAAACCCGTTCAGCCTTGACTAAGTAACAAACATCCGTACAAAATGTTGCATTTATAATATGAAAAATGGCATTATTGCTAGTATAAAGTATTGATGACTTCACAAATTACTTCTTCAAAGGTTTCCGGCAGTTTCGCCGTCCCCGCATGATGGGAAGGAGCCCTATGTGTGCGGGTATTATCTAATGCATGCAAATAGTAATGCATTAACCAAAGATGAAAAACAATAAGATTGAAGGATCTTGTATGGCACTCACTACTTATCATGCAGCGAATAATATCAAATACATACACAGGTACAGGGTACGGTATGTACCTATTTATTCAATGATTAGTTAAAAACATAATATAAATGTATTTATTTTACCTGTTGATTGGACACGTGCATAATGTATAAATAGTTACATAATGTATAATTTATGATAGTTACATTAAATTCATATATCTCACTTATATCGTAACTGTCAAGATTTCAGGTATTGTTTAGGTACCTACGTCTGTATATTTTTAACGAATTCGTGTAGGTAATTCCTTCAAACCACATGATCTATTAATGGTTTAAATTAACCCCCCCGCATGGGATTTAGATTGATTAATAATAAAATAATCATGTTTTTCCCTTTTTTTATGTGATACAAAATTTCGATGCTACGCATAAATGAATGAAGGCACG
The DNA here is from genome assembly GCA_905220435.1 of Amphipyra tragopoginis. NCBI lineage: Eukaryota > Metazoa > Arthropoda > Insecta > Lepidoptera > Noctuidae > Amphipyra > Amphipyra tragopoginis. Next base: position 24,643,849 of record HG991991.1, on the reverse strand, counting down.
GCGACACAGCTGACGGGCACGACTAGCGCGATATCGCTCCACGCAGTCAGTTAACTTGGGACGTTAAATTACTAAGATACAGAATACCATGGTTCATTTTTTGAAAACTTCTTTTTTGATTCTGGAAAAAACCTATGCAGGGTGAATCAGTGTCACTAGCAGATCACGTGGCGTGGTTTGAAGGAATTACACGAATTCGTTTACAACCTGTGGCCAAATTCTCCTAAATAAATCTTGATAAATCGCAACCGAATCAAGGCCGAACCGTTCATTCAGACAGTTCTCAATTTCAAAAGCTATCAAATTGTTTGACACAAAAGACAAATCCATCATTTTGAAAGTTTTCGAAAACAAAAACTGACTGACGGTTGTGGTTCGATTGCGTTTGGCAACAATTTATTTTAGGAGAATTGGGCCCCTGTATACGGGTGTAAACGAATTCGTGTAATTACTTAAAGCCACCATAATCTGTTGCTGGTGTAGATTAATCCCGCACGGGATTTAACTTGATTAAACATTAAAAAAAAACTTGCTGTTGGTGTTATTGATCGTATCTAAATCTAAACAATCTAATAAAGTTTGAATAAAGAAAGAAAGCAATAAAGCAAAAATAAAAAAATGTCCTGATCCTTTCGATGCCAAGCATAAATGAATGAAAGCACGGCTATAAAGCTGGCGGGCACGACTAGAGCAATATCGTTCCGCGCAGTTAGTTATCTAAAATGACTCAAAAGAGAACATCATGTTTCTTTTTTTGTTGATTTTTTTTAAATTCCGTGCATAGTCAATCTTTGTCACCAGTAGATCATGGTGGTTTGAAGGAATTACACGAATTAGATTCCCCCTTGTATACAATACTAGCTTTTGCCAGCAGCTTCGCTTGCGTGAAATTTTAATTGTATCGTATCGTTGGTTACGTTACAAACAACTGTCAGTGTCAACATCAGCTGTGTATATTAAAATAAAAATAGTAATTCTAGTGTATATTGTGTGATACAGTGATCATTGGCCGTATATATCAACAACAAACGACCATTAATGTTTGTAGTACTTAGTACCATCTACCAAGAGTAAACAAACAAGTCTTTTCTTGCACCATAGATAATATGGATGTGTATCATTGACAATTGAGTGAAGAGTGAACGATTATTAGACTCTGCTACACGAACTAAATTTTACACCTGTGTTGCCACTGTAGAATAATTACCCGGAATCGGGGAGAAAACCACTTATGCAATCAACTTGCGGTTTTTTCACTAAGGGCTGATTTTTCAATCGTCAGATAACTTTTATCTGGGGAATAAGTTTGAAGTTTTGACAGCTTTTGTATAGAAAATCTGTCAAACCGTCATAATTATTCGTTGGATAAAATTTATCTGACGATTGAAAAATCGGCCCTTAGTGTTTATTAGTAATTAGTCTTCATAATGAATTTCTTACAGAATATTACTTTTCGACGTGCTCGAACACAATCTGACCTACAGTTTGATGATAGTGACATAATAGCGGACACTTTAAATAGCACGACTAATAGTACACCAGAAATATCTGACGGCGATGAGGACCAAATAAAGGAGTTAACAGGCAAGATTGACAAACTCGTACTAGAATTAAATAATGCGCATAAAGAAATACAACTATTATCTTCAGAAAACAACAAACTTAAGCAAAGAAACGAAGAATTAATGAAGGAGAATAATCCGTATAAAAAAGTCACTCATAGTCCAATTAAGCTGAAACCCACTAAACCAAACATTAAAACTAAAAAACGGGACAAGAACAAAGAAACGAATACAGAAACCTCAAAAAATATAGATACAGATACTACTGTTCATAATACATACAAAGATAAGCCAAAAGCCACCCCTAAAACATCACAGAAAAATATACCACAGCAAATTAAAAATAAGATATGTATTTTGAGTACAAATAAGAAAAATAAAATACTGTCAATAGCAGAAACAACCTTTTCTGAACGGTTTGATATTTGCCACTACCTCAAGCCTGGCAACGACACTAAACAGCTGTTAGAAGGAATAACAACAAAATTAAATGATTTTACCATGAACGATTTTTGCATTATTATTTTAGGGCAGGAAGATTTTAAAACCACGAAAAATTATTATAATATTATTATTCACATTAGAAAAACATTACAAACTATAAAACATACGAACATAATCATATGTTTGCCAACGTACGTTTACGGGAACTACACGAATACATATAACTGGAGAGTGGAGACGTTTAATAATTTGTTATTTCTGGATATATCCACGCATAGACACGCACTCCTCATCGATAGTAACTTAAATTTAAAATGTGACTACAGTATGTTTAATAAATACTCAGGTGGAATTAATAACTTTGGACTACGTAAAATTTTTAAGGACATATTAAAGGAGGTGGCCAACATCTGCCCCAGATAGTCGATAACACACTTATAATTGAAACTGAACTTGTACAAAGTAAAGTAATCAATGATAAAACGTTCTTTACATATTATTGTAAGACCTATTTTTCATTTTTTCTGTACAAGTCCTGGAAATTATGATGAAGATAATAAGATAGTATATTGATATTTTCCGCCCGTCGGCCATTATGCATTATTGATTGATGACATTTGAATTTCTTTTAAACTCTAAGGGCTGTTCATTTTGTGATAATCGATTTCAGTAAAAAAATCGTTATGCCTATAGTACAACTCACATGGATCGATAACATTCAAGTAAACGTAAATAAGCCATTTAATATACCTATTATTATTAATATTTTTCGTATTTTGTTATTAATTAAATTGACAAATAATAATTTAAGTACCTACCTAATAACTCAGGATTATTAAGTACATTTAATGTCATTTAATTTTTCACAGTTTAAGATTTGTTTATTTTTTTCTTTCAAAAATTACTTAGGATGACAAGCTTTTTAAAAATACGTTTCCCCTTTTTATTTAAATACGTTATTTATCGTGAGCGCGTTTACAAACACAAATAGTCATTTGCAAAAACACCAAACCCGGAAACCATTATGTGTCTGTAGACCATCAGATATTTGATCAGTCCGGGAATCAAATAATCAAACCCGCGACACGTAACTCCCCAAAAGACCGCTCAACCGCTGCGCCAACCACACCATTATTTTTTTCTCTCATAAATAGACTTTATCGAAAGGAACACAAACAACTATTCAAGATGCCACTACTTACCCAGGTTCTCAAGCTACAGTTTTGCTTAGTTTGGGAACTACTGACAAAACCTTTAAGGATAAAATAACTAGTGACTTGTATTAGAATATTAAAATAAGTTTATGAAAACTGCAACGGTACCTACTTTGTAACTTGTAATAGAAAAATTAAACAATTATCGTTATAATTAATTAATCAATTAACTACATAGAACAATCGATTTACACGTTTGCGACCGGGCGAGCCCAGCACTAATTATTACTTTCTGACAGTGAAAATGTCATAAGAATAAAAAAGCTTTAAAAAAAGAAAAAAAATGTAAATGGCCAGCATGATTTCGGCGGGCTGACTTAAAGGTTGGTTGTAATAACAGTTCAATAATACTTGTTATCTCTGTTATATAAAAAAAACAGTACTAAATATCTAGCCTAGTATTTTTGTACTAGCTACCGATTAGTACCACTGACAAGGTGACAAGTTATCTGATCATTTTATAATATGGATGAATATTTTAAAACTTTTAATCATACAATATTCATATTTTATTACAATTACGATATTCTATTAATTTGTGAACTACTGTGATGTATTTTTTCTTATTTACTGAATCTTTAAACGTTTATTTCGAAAAATGGTATCAATGTATCCGAATAAATCACCGTGACACAGATTACGTGACCAAATAAAGGAGACATACATTTTTATACATATTGCTTCTTATGAACCTTGGTAGGTTATACAGGGTGATAATTTGAGATGGGGTATGAAGGGCAGCTATCTTAACCATTGTAGCTATAGGAAAACGTTCTTAGGAGACCACCCTTAACTTTTAGAATAATTATTATCAGCATTCACAGATTTTGAAAAATATGTACAGTCAGCGAGAAAAGGGGCAGTTTTCAGAAAACATTTTTATGATGCCAATCGATCCTATCTCTCGTAAGGATCAAAAGACTTTTCCGGAGCAATTGAGGTGGGAGTACTAGAAACGTCAGAAATCGCAAAAAAAAAAATACTATTTGAGATAGGGTAGTTATAAGGGCAGCTACCTTAATCGTTGTGGCTACAGGAAAATGTTGATAGGAGACTGTCCATAATTTTTGACATTATTTCGAACTGCAATCAAAGTTATTGAAAAAAAAAATGGTACAGTCAGCAAATAAATTGTCAGTTCTCACAAAATATTTTTATGGTGCCAATCGATCAATTTTCTTAGAAAGATCAAAATACTCTTCCGGACTCACTGATATTAGAGTACTAGAACGTCAGAAATCATCATCATCAAAGTTACATTCATACCGAAATAAAACCCATATCTATGAATGCACTTCCAAATATTTCTGACGTTTCTAGTACTCCAACCTCAAATGGTCCGGAAGAGTGTTTTGATCCTTAAGGGAAATAGGATCGATTGGCACCATAAAAATGTTTTCTGAAAACTGCCCCTTTTCTCGCTGACTGTACATTTTTTTCAAAATCTGTGAATGCAAATAGAAATTATTCCAAAAGTTAGGGGTGGTCTCATAAGAACGTTTTCTTGTAGCTACAATGGTTAAGGTAGCTGCGCTTCATGCCCCATCTCAAATTACCACCCTGTATATATTTTTAGACTATTTAGGTACATCTTTTTAGCAAGGTTATATGTCGTCAGTAAGAATGAGACAAAAACATCGTTATTTAACAGGGCGTTGTGTCAACCGCGTCGTGAATGGTATTTATACTAACAGATAACAGTTACTGAAAGGAACAAATGTTATCTGGTATTTTAAATACCTGTTATTTTTATATTTTTTATCTATGTCATCTGTGTGACTGTGTGTATCTATTCCTCATTTTCTATAACGTTAGATATAATTTGAATTGAAAACTGATTTTTACAGCTTTTATTAAGGACTAAATAATTTTGAATTGTGTCAATTGTGCTTTAGCTAGGTTCGATGAGAAATATGATTTTTTATTTTATTTATTTGGCTCACCAACAATTGAATACACTAATAGGTACAAAGTTAAGAGATACATTCAATGGACTTACAGACTAGTGTACCAATTTGTTACAGGTAAGCACAACATGCATTATATATTTATCAAACGTGTTGAGTGCCTACTTAAAATTAAAATTAAATTAATAATAATTTAGCCGATTATTGCAAATTGTAATAACATGGAATTCTGAGCGTCGGGATAACATATTGTGAAATACAGGTGATATAAAAATCCTTTAATTTAATTTCAGCAGTTATGGTAGTAGTTGGTATTAAGTAGCAGTTTAGTATCAAAACGACTAAAAACTAATCGGGATAACTTGGAACATAGGTATAATACGTTTTCTGAAGGTTTTTAAACAATATTTATTTCAATGTTAACAATAAATAACACCTGACATTTAAGTTGTATTAGAGTAAGAAAAATTGCCCTTAAAAAAAATACGGGACCTCTAGGCGCTTTTTGTTTCCATATTGTAAGTCTTGAGGTCAAACGCTTTGAAATGAAGTAATTATTTTTTGTGTACATGTATTTTGATAGTGGGGTAACGGTCCCTGAAAAAGTTGGCCACCTCCTTTAATAACTGGCATGGAAAGCCTTAATAACACTCAACCAATTATAGAAGATAAAGTAAATTACGATAGCATGAATAGTGAGTTTGCCACTGGCCGCCAGCCCTTTCTTGGACAGCCCTCACAAGGGGCAGCGACAGTATAGAATTTCTAACATAGATGTTTATTATCAAAACGTCCGTGGTCTAAAAACGAAGTTGCGAACGTGGCGAAACAATTTGCTATCGCTAGAGCACAATTTAGTAGCTGCCACCGAAACATTTCTAGACGGCTCCGTTGAGGACTCGGAGGTTGCTTTTGGAGATTGGAACGTACTGCGTCGTGATAGATGCACGCCGTGCGGTGGTGTCTTGCTTGCCGCGCGCGCGCCCATCACATTGCAACGGCGCACCGAGCTGGAAACCGACTACGGTGAGGATCTTTGGGCCAGCTTTGCGTGGCACGGCCGTAGTGTTTATGTGTGCGTAATTTATATTAAACCAAGTGCTAATGAGACCGATTATATGCAATGGTTTTGCAAAGTAGAAACCTTTATAAGTAATTTAAAAGGAATTGTCCTAATTTTTGGTGATATTAATATGAATAGTGCTCCCTTGAGTATAAAGAACTATTATTGTTATTTTTTGACGTATTGTAGTCTGCTTGAGAAAAATAGTGTGAGGAATTTGCATGGTGGAATATTAGATGTGGTATTAATCAGAGAGAGTACTGAGGTACGTGAGACTTATGTCAAAGCTACAGAAGGAATAGTTTTACCTGATGCCTATCACCCTCCCCTCGATATCCATATAAAAATGGCTTCAACTCGTAATTCTGATCGTATTGAGCCAAGTAATATAGATTCAAAAAAAGACTGGAACTTTATAAAAGGTGACTATGAGGCACTTTACAATATGCTCTTTCAAGTCTCGTGGCAAGAGCTTTACCAGCTTGATGATGCTTATCTTAGTACTAAATATTTTTATGATACCATCTACTGTATATTTGACACATGTATTCCTAAAAAACAACGTAATAATAAAAAAAGTACGAGATATCCAGTCTGGTTTACGAAAGATATCATACGCGATACGAAAGTTAAGCTCAAACTACATGGTCAATGGAAACAAACAAATTCTAAGGAGGCATATAAATCTTTCTCTGATTTAAGAAATGAGTTGAAAAGACGCATCGCGCTCGCTTACGATTCCTATGTTGCCACCATTGAACAAAATATTAAAGTCAACCCTCGCCAGTTTTGGCACCATGTATCAAGCCTGAAATCTAAGGGTGGCTTTGAGCCCAATGTGGACTACAAGGGTAACACATTGAGCGGTGTACAAGCTGCTGAGGCTTTTGCTGATTTTTTCTCCTGTGTATTTCTGCCTGAATCACCTCAATTAGATGCGGAAAATATAAACAACCCGATCTCGCTTCCTTCAAGTAGCTATGTGCATATTTATGAGATTACCCCTAGTGACGTAGCTACGGGTATTCGTAACCTAAAATCTGGTAGTTCTGTGGGACCTGATAGCATTCCCCCGTGGTTTCTCAAGCAAGGAATTAAATGTTTGATTTATCCACTCTGTCACATATTTAATGTGACTTTAAAAACCGGAACTTATCCTTCTCAATGGAAGCTATCTAGAGTCATTCCCATCCCTAAAAGCTCAAAAAAGTCATTTGTGGAAGAATATCGCCCGATTGCTATACTGTCAACATTGGCTAAAATTTTTGAGCGTATTTTACATTCTGAAATTTATAGGCAAGTCGAGCCATTCTTATGTAATGAGCAACACGGCTTTAGAACAAGGAGGTCTGTTAACACGAACCTTCTGACTATTGTCGATTATATTTCCACCCGACTTGACAGTGGAGGGCAAGTAGACGTATTGTATTTTGACTTCCGGAAGGCGTTTGATAGGGTTAACAACGATATACTGTTGGAGAAGCTTAGCGCTCTAGGTCTTTCCCAAGGCCTTCTTCGTTTCTTCGCTGATTACCTTCGCGATCGCCAGCAGTTTGTTCGACTCGGGCCGTACGATTCTCGACCCTATCACACGCGTTCTGGAGTGAGTCAAGGATCGATTCTCGGGCCTCTTCTTTTTATCCTCATGGTAAATGATCTTCCCACAGTCATCAAATACGCGAAGTGTCTTCTTTACGCGGATGACTTAAAACTATTTCTAGAGATTAGGAATGAGGAGGACTGTTTGTTGCTCCAACGAGACATTGATTCGGTATTTCAGTGGAGCGTTGAAAATGGAATGGAATTCAATTCCAGCAAATGCTTCCAAATGACTTTCGGCCGGAAGCGACAGCCCATTGAATTTATTTATAAACTAGATTGTAATATTGTTTCAAAATCTACTACAATTAAAGATTTGGGTATCACATTCGACCAAAAGCTTACTTTCCACGATCACTTCACATCACTGGCTAAAGAGTCCTTCATAGGGGTGATTAAGCTCATTTTCAGCACATTGGTCCGATGCAAACTTGAGTCAAGTGCATGTGTATGGCATCCACACGAGAGCACGTATGCACTCTTGTTAGAAAAAGTACAAAAGGCTTTCTTAAGGTACCTATACAAGCGCATATATGGTTACTACCCTTTTATGTATCCAACCAAATTCCTTTTAGGTTGCCTGGGGTACAACTCATTAGAGGTCAGAAGATCTAGTGACCAACTAATAATGATGTGCAAGATCCTCCGAGGGAAAGTAGATGCCCCGGATCTTAATTGCGAGTTGTGCCGATTATTTGTGCCAAACAATTACCGCCGGAGCAGAAAACATAAACTGTTTGCTGTTCCGACAAGTCGTACTGTGGCTCGTTCAAGATCACCCATACCGCGAAGTCTCACTGCGCTCAATGCCCTCCTGGAAGCCAGACCGAATTTTGATATGTTTGCGGATGAATGGAAGGTGATTTTGTCGGAATGTCTGGAGTACTGCGAGAGGAATGCATCATGAACGAGTGAAAGAATATACTGTCAGAAGCACTGTAAGGGATTTATGAAAGAGTTTATTAGAATTATTTTTTTCTTGTCCTTTTATGTATGTATCGTTTTTTTATTACTATCTTTAATTATTGTAATTGGTCTAAGACCGTTTTAATTAAAGTAAATAAATAAATAAAATAAATAAATTAAGCCCCCGTTAAGTCCCTTTTTAGGTGTAATTTTAAAATCCATAAAGTAAGTCTTTTATAATTTACTTTGAAGAGGGTTTGTGCCTTTCAAGTCAATAACCCAATAGAACTAGAATTTTCATAATACCTAATGTCCTTACTTCGAAAAAAGTTTCATCCCCCTCTTTCACTCTTTGGGTAGAATTTCAAAAAACGCTCAAACACTTTTATGTTTATTACTAACCAGAAGCCTAAATATTTAATTCCATGCTTCTTACTTCCCAAGGTACCAGATTTCTCATACACACTTTCAAGACTTATTTCACCCCCTAAGGTGTTGAATTTCCAAACACGCTCAAACACGTGTATTGTGTGTGTGACTCTGCTTTGGAAACCAACAACCTTAACCTTTCTATAAGCATCTTTCGATATATGATCATATTGGTAGGCATATGATCGTATAACGGCTATAGCCGTGTTACTGCGACAAATATAGTATGGTTTTATTTGATTCTATGGTAGATTTATAACTATTTAACTAGATTAGTTTAGTCAGATAATCCATATTACTTTATTATTGCAGATTGCGACCGTAAGATAGTAATGAATCGCTTCCGTATAACTATGTTACGGTAAGTATATAATTATATCCCTAGGGATATAACTATATTACGGCTATAACTATCATACTGCGACATATAGATAGATTAACCTTACCTGTGTACATGCTAGATGTTGCTGTTGTGGTTCTAAAAACCCTGACCTGCATACCAAATCAGTAAATGCCACTGTCAATTTTAAGCTTCTGGGGTACCCAGATCCGAAATAAATTAAGGAGTTCCTTTTAGACAATTTTGTAGTATCTATTCACATCGGTGATAAATTCCCCGTGGTTGGAATTATGACCTACAAATGGAAACTCACGAATGCAGTAGTTATGTAATGGCCAAACGCGCGCCAGTAGAAGAAAATCATGCGCAAAATGACGTAAGAGCCAATACATTATTGTCTATCTGTTGCCGTGAGACATACATTATTGTTTTGCGCCGTCGTCGTTTAGTTTAGTATCCCAACAATTAGCTCTATTCGTTTGCAGCTAATGGTGTTAATTAGGCAAGTAGCTAATCAACAAAGACATTTAAACATACTGAGCACTAGAAACTATTTATTTACGGTTGGTAACTAATAATTGAAAACTATAATCGTCTCGCTTTGACTGACAAGCGGGTAAATGTCAGTGTATTCCATGAAACACTGTTTTTCTAATTTATTTTAATGACTTCTATTTAGACTTACCTAGTTGCTAGACATGAACATTAACATGAACCTACAGTGCACGGAAAATGAAAATAATATTGTTATGCTGAAGAATAATTAAAACAAGAACATGCGAATGCTATTTTACTAGTTGAAGGATTTAAAATAAGTACCTATTTGAATATAATGTCGCCGTCTACATGAAACTGTGCCTAAGGGGGCATTATTAGCCCTACAAGTACAGTTTTTCATATGTCCTTCATATCAGAAATAGATTTGTAAGGGCCCTGTTGGACGGATTGCATCCCGACCGCAGATGTGCAGTCCACGCTACGATGCTATATCAATGAACGAAATAATGATTCATCAAAATATGTGACATTATTAGCCCCTTTATACAATGAATACGTTCATTTTTCAACAATTAACCCTTATAGTTGCGCCATGTCCGTCCGCAGCTTAGCTCAGAGACTCTTAGTAGTAGAAAGCTATAATTTGGCATGGATATACTTAATAATCATGCCGACAAAGAAGTAAAATAAAACAAATAAGGAAAAAAAAAATTTTTACTCTTCCTCTGCACTTTAAGTGGGGATTTTTTTTTCTCGTCTTCCCCATGGTGTGGGGTATTGTTGGATAGGTCTTTCAAAAATATTGCGGGTTTGTGAAACCAATTGTATGATTAAGGTATCTAATTTTTTTTAGAGTCAAGTGTCCCCCCCCCCCTGCCAGCTAAACGGTTAGTTTCGGATATGTGAAAAAAATCACGGTAATAGTATACAGGGTGAAATTGTAAACAGTCGACAAACCGAAATGGGAGATTGGACTCATCACCATGAACAACTTTTACTATGAAAACAAATCTGAAATCGCGAAAAAAAATCTGCTGTTCCCTACATTTTGACGAGTTATGCGAACATAAATGTAGGGAACAGCTGTTTTTTTTTCGCGATTTCAGGTTTGTTCCCACAGTAAAAGTTGTTCATAGTGATGTGTACAATCTCCCATTTCGGTTAGTCGACTGTTTACAATTTCACCACCCTCTTACTGCGCGTGACCCGACACGCACTTGGCCGGTTTTTAGGTAGAAAATGGCTTTTAATTGACACTATCTTAGGATTGAAAGTTAGATAAAGCGAAGTCTATTTAATACTTTTCATAGGAACTGTTTCCTTTCTGAGTAGGTACATATGCGCAAAATTTCGGAGTGCCTATGTTTAGAGCGACCATCACCATCATACAATGCGCGTATTTGAACCTTTTACTGTTTCGTAGTGATTTGTTTATTACATTAATTTAATAGGCGTTGAGGACGATGCGACCAGTAGGTACCTACGCATGCTATGTCACTCAACTTTTCGGTGATTTCATTATGTCGCAAACAAACAAGTAAGACTAACAAACAACAAACAAGTAAGGTCTATGACCTCATTTATACATGCGCGCTGCGTTGACCAATGCAAAGTTTACAAACAAATTAATCACTCTCAGGTTTATAAAACGCTTAAATACTATTTCAAACTTTTGAGTTTAAATGGAGCTTCTATTTCTTCTATTTTAACGTTTGGCATCTCATAATATGAAACATATTTCAAAACGTTTTGTTAATGTTCATTTCTATGACTTATAAATAGTAAGAAGTAGTGGTGACAAGATTAGCCAGTCAGCAAGGTTGGTAGCGGGGCTGACTGCCCAGGATGCGCTGAACGTACTTAAGTATCGTCACTCGTGGAGACTCTTTTCATGCACCCATCACCATCTCACCATGCATGTATAGCTCGTGCCGACACGATAGAAGAAGAAGAAGAATATAAGAAATGGCGTCGTATAATCGTGTTCTCTCGCTCACCTTAAAGCAATCATCAGCGACGGATTCAACAAAGTTGTTCCTCAAAAAATTAGAGAATTGGATTTAACGGAGATTCCGTGTCCGGGTGTTGCAAAAAGTAGGGAAACGATTTGTTTCTACTATGACATAGCTATGAATTGTATACGTAATGAGAGCGCTGTTGTAGTGTCACGGTCATGACGTGCTCAAAGACAACGAAAATTAGATACGTCAATCAATTGGATGGGAGGCAGCACACCTAAGCTCCCAACCTAATTTGGAGAGTAATTTGAACGCGGTGGCGGCTGTCGCAATCGACTAGATGGCATCATCATCATTACCATACACTCAGATAAGAAATAGTACCTTTATCCCGTTTTTGATGGGCTATATAAAATATTATCTAAGTGGATTTAATGAGGCTTATCGTTCAACCTTTTAGATTATTTTAGAAAGTAGATGACTTTTTAATGACAGATATAAGTTACATTGAATTTTATAGCATATTTGTAAAATAAAATACCTGTGTTATAATTAAAGAAAGTTCTTACCTAATAGGTTCTAACAGTCGGTACAATATTATCATAACACTTGCAAGTGACTTGCGTACCAGTACCAGCCAATGCAAGTACGAACATTTCGACAAGTAAAACTGTTTTTTATGCACTATTGACCTTGATGCAATCTATGAATCTTTTTGTAAATGTATTTATTTATGAAACTAGTGATGCGGGTAACTACCTTTAGCGGCGAGGTAAATTATCTACATTGGCAAGGTCGACAAGCAAACGTAAACATAACAATTTAACTGGTGAGCGTACATACTTGACATAGGTACGCAGGCAATTTATATTCTGTGTAGCAATTATCAGAAAAAGGTATATAAGTTTATAAAGATTTCAAAATATAATCAATTAGTGATGAAACGATTATAATGTAGTAGTAGTAATTACGAATACATAAAAAGCTGCAGAATACAGGTAAGTATTACTATTAGTTAACTTTAGTTTATATGACATTAGATTAATAATATTAGTTGAGCTGGTAACTACTAAACAAATCAATGCTCATCAAAAATACATTCATGTAGGTACCGTACCATTTTTTTTGTGCCACTTTTTCCCTAAACCTCATAGTAAAGAGTTGAGTTCGAATATACAATAACGTATATTCGTATAGGTAGGTACATCCTTAGGTGTGTTTACGGAAAAAGTAAAAATAATATTTTATATAAAACTAGAGGTCGCCAGCGACTTCACCCGCGTGGATGTCGTTTATCGTGTATTCCGCGTTTTTCTCTACTATAATATGCATGTATTATACATATAAACCTTCCTCTTGAATCACTCTATCTATTGAAAAAAACCGCATCAAAATCTGTTGCGTAATTTTAAAGATCTAAGCATACATAGGGACAGACAGCGGGAAGCGACTTTGTTTTATACTATGTTAAGTGATATTCCTAAATACTCAACACAATCGTTAAATAAGTAATCTCGAGTACAATGGACGATTCCGATTAATCGCTAAATGCCGATTAGAAATAATCGTTTCATTAATTTATCTAAATTATATCAACGATTAATGCGGACCGTAAAGGCAGAGACGATAATAATATTATGAAAGGAGGTATGATTAGAAGTAACGAACAATGACGTCCTAAAACAAAGCCAGCAACTATAGGAAAAGGCATGTCCTTCAAAGCATTCGCTACTAGTTCTTATGCTCCTATGCATAAACTACGTATCGTAGCGTGATCGTAATCGTAACACAATATCTCAATGGAAAAATGGCATGCATTTACTAACAATAAGTAAACAAGTATTTTATGAGCATGTGGTTAGGGCGTACATGACCGGAAAAGTCGCTTCATTTATCGCAGAGTAAAACAGTATGATTGACATAATCACGTGTAATATGCTTTTATTATAAAACCCCTCTTACGTGCACGCACGGCCCATCACAGGCACTTGATCCGTTAATAGGCAGACAAGTACTTGCAAACAATACCGTCCCCTACTCGCGATACATACTGCACTAGATTAACAGTCGTATGTGACGTTAGCATTGCTGCATTGTTCCAGTGATATTTTACTATGGAATAGTACTAATCTTAACAATGCGAGTTTTATTCCGATGACTTTAAGACACCTTTACGTAATGCCAAACAAAGACTGACGTATCTAAATATATTTTTAATCAAGTCACTGGTAAAGTAAAGTAAGAATCATTCATTGGCATAAAATTAACTAATAGGTTCAATGGGTTGCCGTTGGGCCCAAAACTAAGCCTGTACCTCACCTTGGGTATCTTTATCATTATTATTAACTAGCGACCCGCTCCGGCTTCGCACGTGTACGTTTTATAGCTTAAAACCTTCCTCTTGAATCACTCCATCTATTACAAAAAACCGCATCAAAACCGTTGCGTAGTTTTAAAGATCTAAGCATACATAGGGACAGACAGACAGCGGGAAGCGACTTTGTTTTGTACTATGTAGTGATAGTGATAACTATTCCTTTGTTTGTTAGTTGACATTTTGAGAATTCTGGATTCATTTCATTATCTATTACTTATTAGATATAAATAATTATGTCCGTGTGGTGTCGGACTTAAAGAATAGCACTACCCCATCTCTTCCCAGGGGTGTCGTAAAAGGCGACTAAGGGATTCACTAGAGGATGGGCAGCAGCGTTCTCTGAGTATTTTAACAACCATACTGCGATTGCCAACCCGCCTGCCAAGCGTGACGATTATGGCAAACCCCCTCCCCAACGTGGATTGGGGGAGGCCTATGTCCAGCTATGGACGTCTCCCGGCTGAATGATGATGATGAGATATACATAATACTCAATTATTAAAAGTTATAACAGCAACAATAATAAAATTTGATTCAGAAACCGGTACTTCTGGACACGGCGCGTATCGTTAGGAAGTTCCTCTCTCTGGAGCCCTGACCGCCGGCAGCTTGGACCCTGTTCCCGATGCCGGTGGGCTACTATTTTTTATATTTTTTAATGTTTTTTTTATTATTTATATAGAAATGTTTAAAAATATAAATTGTATGTAATGGAAATGAATAAACGAGACAATAATAAATAAGTACTTTGTCATAAAGTAGAACTCAATTACCGAACATAAATCCTAGACGCGCAACACATGGACGAATCGATAGAGATAGTATTTTACTAGGTTGACTTTGGCTATCTTTATAATGCTCGCTATTCACGCACGTAGCCGGCGAGCTATAATAATAGTAGTCAGGTAAAAATCAATAAATTATGTTTTACCCAATAAGGTACCTATGTTGTTGGTCTACAAACTTCTCTCAGTTATTGCAACACGCTCTGAAAGTGAGCAACTGAGGTAAGTGACTTTTACTTTTCTTTATGACATGCTTCCCTTTTTTCTGATAACATTAATTTATTTAGGTTAAGGTTACGGCAACTTTCCATTTTACCGGTCATTGTAGCAATCACTGGGAGGCTCATGCTGAGCATTGGACATTTACAAGTTGGTATGATGGTTCCAAGGTTTATGTGACGTACACACATCAAAAAAATTAGGATTCAAAGCGATAATTAACATGATAAATATAGATTGATAGTTATCTAGATAAATACAAATCAGATTTCAGTTGGACTTTGAATTCAGAATCTTCACATACATAATTAATTAAATTTCGTCACCACTTTTGGTTGACTGGTAGAGAATGCCTAAGGCATTAAGTCCGCCTTTGTACGTTTTTTGTTGCATAAAGTTTAAATAAATAAATAAATAAATTAAGATGTGATCGCAAACTTTTTTTGATGTGTGTACGCTGTCTACTACTGATGCCTGGTAGGTACTGTGTGTTATTGCTATCATTGTTCCGTTACGCGAGAGGATTTGCGCTATTCATCCTGTATAGCGCCATTCCTCTCGTGTATCGGAACAATGATAGCTATTACACTTTCATTTTATTTACACTTTTCACCATACGTTCTCATTACTGTTATATTAAACTTTTGCAAACCAGCTCAGGTCCTGATCTGCTATAGAGAGAAATGACACCAGCAGTCAGAACTCAGGCCAATCGAATTGAAGACCGCGAAGTGCATTCCAAGCACAGGTATAGTCGTCACCCGCCTGGTTGAAGCTGACCATTAACACTTTCAGTGCCGGGTGCCCTCGTGGAAGGCTCAATTTAAATGTAAGTTTTTTTGGAAAATACACCGTCACGAAACAATCAAACACCTATTTTACGACGTAGTAGTGTATTTTTCACGGTTTTTAACCTACTGCCTAGAACCCTCCTCGAGGGTTCACTCTTAGCCCAAATGTCATGCCGAGGACCGTCCTGGAAGGTCCACTAGCAATATGTATGGCGGCATGGCATATGAGCTCTATGAAAAGTGTGGTGGACTCGAATGTGTTAAAATGGCTACACCATCACGTCTGTACTTCTATAATAAGAATCTTCTTGGTGAGTAGGTGTATACCAGCCTACCAAGGCGACCTGCGTTCAGGTGATCTTAAAGAAAGCTGGGGCCTAATTCTCCTAATATATCTTGATAAATCACAACCGAACCAAGGCCGAACCGTTCATTCAGACAGTTCTCAATTTCAAAAGCTGTCGAATTGTTTGACGCAAAAAACAAAATCAATCATTTTGAAAGTTTTCGAAAACAAAAACTGACTCATGGTTGTGGTTCGATTGCGTTTGGCAACAATTTATTTTAGGAGAATTGGGCCCCAGAATGTAGAAGGATTTTCACCCTCCCTAAACTTAATTATAATTGACTGGTTTTATGACCACGCTGATTTGGGTATTTTTGCTGTGGATTTTGTAGATACGAGTACTTAGGAGTTTTTGTCGTGTTGTTTTATTTACAACTAAAACGGGTTACGAGGTTTTTCTTGAGTTATTTCCGTGTACCTAAAATATGTGTTGTATATATCATTTTACTCGTTCTACTACTGGTCAATCTGTTAGCAAAAACAGATTTTAATGCTTTGTGATTTGTGAGCGCATCCGTGGGCACAACTGGTAGAATATAATGTATCTCTACTGTAATAAGGTTTGCTTACCAAATAAGTAATGCCTCAGGTGTTCAATATTCAATCATAAATTAGTAATCCATAACACTGCAATATTGGTAGACGATTATTCCAATAATTTACGTGCATAATTAACAATCCAGGTCACCACAGTTAATAGTCGTCGTAGTGGGTTCAGAATCAAAATATGCTTCAATCAATCAACGAATCGATCAACTCAACCTGTCGCAGTTTTCCGCTGGACGTACTCGCGCTTAGTTTATTTGCATGTGCTTGGGTTATCGATTAAATCCTAGCATTTCACTGTAAATTAAGATAGCCATATTTATTTTAACATAACATCACGCCTGTACTCCCCGAAAGATTGGGCAGAGGTGTATAGTACCTACAACCAAATTTCGCCGTTACGTTTAAGTCTCATGTAGCAGGAGGCGAGCCTATTGCCATCAACCAGGCACAAATTCAGACTCCAGGCTGCTATTGAGAAATTCCACATGGAAAAACCCCTTAACACTTTGTCCGACCTGGGAATCGAACCCAAGACCTCACGTTCAGCGGTCGCACTTGCGACCACTCGCCCAACGAGGCAATCATTTATTAATTATTTGATTTCATTTATTTTAATTAGCCGACTTCAAAAAGGAGGGGGTTCTCAATTCGGAAGTATGTATTTTTTTTTCGGTCATATCTCCGTCATTTTTAGACGGATTTGCAAAATTATTTTCTTTTAAAAGAGTATTCTCCCGAGGTGGTCCCATTAAAATTTGATGAAGATCTGATGAAGACCCTCGGAGATTGACAATGGAACTCTTTCATGGATAACCTATAGATAAGCAAATTACCTGCGATTGCTGTATTTGCATGTTTGTGTATTGTTTATGCCATTTAAAGTAGAAAAATAAAATAACTTTAAAAAAAAGTAAAAACCGACTTCAAAAAACTAAAAAGAGTAAAATAATTACCATATTAAAAAACTAACAGTTTCAGAAGTCGGTGCAATTTTACACTGAACCAAATTGAAGGCACCGACTTCTGAAACTGTTAGTTTAAAGGGGATAGAACCTTTGTGGCATAGCCCCCCCACTGCCATTTTGTTTTTTTTTTCCAAGTTGCGGTGCACGATTACACTAACATATATGGGTAGAGGACACTTAGACAAACAAAAAATATCAGAGATATGGTGCCCTAAAGTGTCACGTTGCCGAGATATTTGGACTTAAAGATTTTTTTTCAAGATTGCAGCGCACTTTGTAACTGGTAAATATGGATAGAAAACACTCAAACAAACAAAAAATATTCGGGGATATGGTGCCCCAAAGTGTCACGTTGCCGAGATATTTTGACTTAAAGTTTTTTATTGCAGCGCACTTTGTAACTGGTAAATATGGGTAGAAGACACTCAAACAAATAAAAAATATTCAGAGATATGGTGCCCTAATGTGTCACGTTATCGAGATATTGTATCGAGATAATCTTGAAAAAAAATCTTTGAGTCCAAATATCTCGGCAACGTGACACTTTAGGGCACTATATCTCTGAATATTTTTTGTTTGTTTGAGTGTCTTCTACCCATATATGTTAGCCTCATCGTGCGCCGCAACTTGAAAAAAAATGAAAAAGGCGGCAGGGGCCTATGCCAGCTTCCATAGAAAAATGTTCGAACCCCTTTGATTCTGTATGTTGTCTTTGATGGTTTACGTTTTAAAAATCACAACAGTGCATCCGACGTTATTCCACAATAGTGCGAATCTCGTTAATTATGATCTTGTTTGTTTAGCTCAGACTGCATATCGTCGTAATCTTGATTAACTGCGGGTGCATTAGGAATTTATCTCAAATCTAATCTATTATCTAATCTCAATCTTATGTTGTATCCAAGTTGGGGTGAGTATTTCTTTTTATTACTCATCAACAACAACTCATAACTTTATTGTTCTTTAAATATTATAATAGTGTCTTATCAATTGTTTTTCAAATAAACAACATAGCATGTACAATAAGTTTATTGTGATTGGCGATAGTAAAATTATAAATATTTGTAGTATATTTATAGATGCAAGCCGCACTTTATCTTTAAAAACTTGGTATTAGTGAGTGTTAGCGGATGTATTGCTATAAATTAATTATCTTTATGGTCGTGTTTTGATACTTACTCTGTTGTTAGTGTAACTCGGGCAAGAGCTTGCTGTGTATATTCTTCATCGTACGATTAAAATAACTTTGCCCCTATGAAATGAGGAAGCCGAAACGAACGAGCCGAACGCTGAAAGCCTGGTTTTACAGCGGCAACAGTACATTGTTACCCTAGGGGTGAAAGTAACTTATTTAGTCCCGAGACGGGGTTTGACGCCCGAGCTTAGCGAGGGCGCTAATAGTTCGAGGGACTAAATAAGTCTTTAACCCGAGGTAAACACTGTGTGCTTTTCATTACGAATACAAGGAAAGTAAAAATAAACATGAATTAGCTAAAGAAAAAAATGAGTGATCGGATTGCCGCTTTCCCGCCTATTTTGTTTTTTTTTCTTTGGCCGGCCATCTATCTGTTCAGCCATTATTTTTCATTTTCATCATTGAAAAAATGGGAAATATTTATCCCAAAATGTTATTTAAAAAAATAGTTGAAACTAAATTATAATAAAGTCATTTGACAAAATACAGGGTGTTTGGCAGAACGTTGAACATACGAAAATGGTGGATAGGTGGTCAAATGCTACTTACTCAGCCCTAATTTATGTGGCCCTGGACGCATGGATATTTAAAAAAAAATTTTTTTGCTTTCTTCTGTTTTCACCACTTTCTTAACTTTCCAATCTTTAATGTTGGCAGGTTCTTATAAAATTATTGCTTTATTCAGATGTTAGCTAGAAAAAAAGTTATGAGTCCTCAAACTTATAGAAAGACGTAAAAAATACTTAAATCTTAATTTCAACTAGCATAAAAAAAGGGGGCCAGGGCCAAATCAATTAGGGCTGAGTAAGTAGCAGATGACTCCACCTATCCACCATTTTCGTATGTTCAACGTTCTGCCAAACACCCTGTATATTCTTGAATTAATACATAACTTTATGTTATTACAATTTTACATCGCGCTGTAATTGAATGGCTGTACAGAAAGTTCGAACATGGTTCAATAGAAATGTGAAAATAGAACTAGTTTAACTATTAATTTGACAGCTGTCAGTTGAAAACGATTCTTCCTAGTGCTGAAAAGTATTACTTTCAACCCGCTCCTCAGGCAAGTTCAGACCTACTTTCCGAGTATGAGTAATGAAAAGTTATTTTACGCGTACTGTAAGTAGTGAGAGAATCTACAGCGTCGGAAACCTTTAACTGTCACTAAAAATTGTCTGATGTAAAATTATGGTACCGCCGCAACCGCTTTTAATCTTTGGTACTTGGTGGAAAGGCTATAAAGCAGCATAAAATTTAAGCACACAAATTCACTTAACTTAATTGGCCATTAAACATTCCACCGTTTAGCTTGTACAGTGCCTCGGCCACATCCATATTCCACGCCTGGTTACTGCCAAATAATCTATAGTAAGCTGGAAATAAAGATCTACTGTACGTTAATTGCGCATACTATATATACTTACGTCGGAAGCCGATGTGTAAGTTTCTCCACAGAATGACTAATTTATTCTGGGGTGACCAACGCCTTTTGTGAAACCCCGAAATAGATTCTTGTTTCGGCTGTTGCCTGGTGTATTTTTAGTTAATCTTTAGAGAGACTAAACGTAGAAAATTAAAGCGGCGTAAGCTCAGGACTTACAGGAGATGACAGAAGCTCTGGTGAGCGATTAAAGCGAGCGAATAAAGCCTTCGTTGTGTTGTTCCCTTCGACTGGGCTTTCTTTTGACCATACCGCTCAGCAGGTTTAGTTAATTTTGTTCTAAAAAGTATAAGTAAGGTACCTATAAGGTAAAGGACTATTTTTACATTCCAAAATCAGTGAAATTTCACTCATTTCAATTTCATTTAGTGGTTTTCGGTTTTAAAGTGTGACACAAGCAAAGGGTCTCAAATACACAAAAATATGTCTTGACATTTTTCTAACCAATTGTTTGTAAAGACACGGTACGGCTTATAAAGGTTATCCTGGCTTGAGATAATGTGCTATTTGTTAATTCACAGGGATGGCTTGATAATTGACAGAATAGGCAATATCTTTGTGTGGATCACAAATTATCTATAATACATCTGGAATAAAGAAAACAGCGTACTTGGATCTGCAACAGTTTTATTAACAAATCCCCCTCAACGACTTAGTAGTAACGATCTCTTGAAAAGGAAACATCATTATAACTTGATGTCAAAATTAAAATATCATCAAAACTCTGTAAATATGACAATTCAAGATTATATTAATAAATCTAATGCTCAAGTCTTTTCTTTATTAGCTTCCTCGTTACTTTTTAGTTTAAGTTCAAACTCAAACTCAGAACTCGTTTATTCAAAATAGTCTAAAATTAGTTAGTTCTTTTTGGACGTCAATTTTACATAAGATAGCCCTCAAAAGCGCCCTCTCTTCATCGCTTCCTAGTGTTTATGCTGTGAAGAAGAATATACTTATATAGCATAGAAACGGCGCAAAGAACTCCCCACAACACAGTTCTATCTGTCTGTACACAAAGAAAAGGTATTACTAATTAGGTACATTGATTAAATTATGTAAGTTGTGTATTTGTTGGGTTTAGTTCCCCAGTAGAGTTCAAAATGCTTAAGGTATGCCATGTAGAGGTACCTTACCGAGTTGACAGTCTCACGTCTCAAGGTATCTATCTATTCAAGGTCTTCTGTAGACTGATATGCATAAAAATCTAATACTAAGTTGAAATATTAACTTATTTACGGAAAAAATATAGGTACCGTGGTTCTTCTCTCGTGTCAGCAAGAGCTATACGAAAACAGCTCATGCTGTGGTGGAAAGATTAGCCAGTCAGCAAGGTTGGTAGTGGGGCTGACTGCCCAGGGTGCGCCGGGCATACTTAAGTATCGTCACTCGTGGAGGCTCTTTTCATGCACCCCAATGGAATTCTCCTGGTGATTCTGAACAAAACAGTTTCAGGTTTAGTGTAAAGGTACTAAAAGTAACCTCGTACATTCATATGGCTTCAAGAACTGTTGGCTCTGTAAACAGCAAAATCTGAGTCCTTACTCAGATTTTGCTGTTTAAAGAGCCAATGTAAAATAGCGAATTGTATTTCTTTAAATACAATTCGCTATTTTACATTTAAAGTACTTTGAAACTACCGGGATACTCCCGGGATTTAAGAGAAAAAAAACCCGAAAAAAAAGACCATGTATTGTGTTCTGGGTCACTAATAGCAGGATTACCACAATCGGCTGGATAATATTACATTATTATTATTATTGTCGTTTATTCATTTTCTATACATATTATTTACATTTTTAAATATTTCAATAAAAAATAAAAAAAACATTTAAAAATATAAAAAATAGTAGCCCACCGGCATCGGGAACAGGGTCCAAGCTGCCGGCGGTCAGGGCTCCAGAGAGAGGAACTTCCTAACGATACGCGCCGTGTCCAGAAGTACCGCTTTCTGAATCAAACCCTTGATCCAGCCGCCTAACGAGAGCCTCATCAGATGTTGGTCGAGGCTCTTGGCTATTAAACCATTGGCTGTTACGACTATCGGCACAACGACTGCTGAGTCAATCTCCCACATGTCGACAACCTCGTGAGCCAAATCAAGATATTTGATTTTTTTATCATTTTCAGCTTTCACGAGATTCTCGTCATGCGGGACAGTGATATCAACAATCATTGCGCGGCGCTCTGATCGATCTATCACCACTATATCAGGCTTATTGGCTACAATAGTCCTGTCAGTGATGATAGATCGATCCCAGTACAATGTGATATGACCATTCTCGAGAACTGGGTCGGGCACATACCTGTAGTATGGTACTTCTGCGTCCACAAGGTTGTATTTTAGAGCAAGTTGCTGGTGGATAATCCTAGCTACGAGGTTGTGCCTGTGCAAATACTCACCGTTAGCAAGACGAGAACAACCAGAGACAATATGTCGGATAGATTCACCGGGACAGTGGCATGCCCGACAGATGTCAACCGTTTACATATTTTCTATAGTTGTTCGTCATCATTACTTCGTCCATAATTGCACAAACAAAACCTTCGGTTTCCCCGAAGAGGTCACCGAAACGTAGCCAGGCCACGGACGCTAGAAAATCTACATCGGGCCCATGGAGGGCCCGGTAAAAGCGTCCGTGAAGCTCCTTGCTCCGCCATACATCCTTGCGGCCATTGGTATCCAGTACTGCAGGTTTGCGCCAGTTCTCTTTAGCCAAGGAGAGCGGGGTGAGTCCTTTGTCCACCGCCACTACATCTCGATGCATCCCCACGTCGGCTTGGGAGAAGTACTCCCTGAGACTGCACACCTCGCGGTTGCAGAGGGTCTTAGCATTTAAAAAGCCTCGACCCCCACACTTCCGCGGGATGTACAGTCTCATTACCGATGAGCGTGGGTGATGCATTCGATATGCAGTTAGCAGCGTACGGACCCTCCTATCCAGGGCGTCAAGTTCGGTCTGAGTCCACTTGAGTATGCCGAAGGAGTACATCAAGACCGGCATGACCCAACCGTTGAAGGCGCGCACCTTATTTCCGCCCGACAAAAGACTTTTCAGTACTTTTTTCAGGCGGCCACAGAAGCGCTCCCTCAACGATTGCTTCATGTCAGCCTCATTGATGCCTAACGCCTCCGACATGCCCAAGTATTTGTAGGTTTCGGTTGAGGAGAGGGATCTAAGTTGTATGGAATCCGAGAGTTGGGTTTCCACGGATTCCATAATCCTCCCTCGCTTTACATGCATGACTGCACATTTGTCCACACCAAATTCCATCCTGATGGAATTACTGAAAGTTTCAGTTACCTTCAGTAAGTCCAGCAGTTGCAAATTGTTGGGGGCAAAGAGTTTCAGATCATCCATGTAAAGGAGGTGGGATATTACCTGACCACCTCTTCTCAACCGATAGCCTAACCCCGACCCCTCCAGCAATGTGCTTAGAGGGTTCAAGGCCAGGCAAAACCACAGCGGGCTCAGACTATCGCCCTGGAATATACCCCGCTCAATCCTGATTGGTTCACCTATCCCTTGAATTTGTCGACATCCTGGATAGTGAAGGACCGTCCTCCATTGCCCCATACATGATGTCAGGAAGGTGCATAGAGTTGTATTTACTTTATACAACTCCAGCACCCTCATGAGCCACGTATGTGGCACCGAGTCGTAGGCCTTCTTGTAATCTATCCAACATGTCGACAGATCCTTTCGGGATCGGCGAACCTGTTGGCTAATGGCCATATCAATGAGGAGTAGCTCCTTAGTACCGCGGGACCCATTCCTACATCCATTTTGAGAGGCAGACATAATGGAATTATTTTCGATATGGCTACTAATTTTGCATCTCAAAATGGACGTAAGAAGCTTATAGACCGTCGGCAAACACGTGATCGGTCTATAATTCTTGGGTTCCGCGGTACTACCTGATTTATGGAGCAGGTGGGTAACTCCTGTAGTTAAGAACTGTGGGAGCGTTCCAGTTTCCAAAGATGACTGGAACTGAAACGCCAAGCGAGCGTGTGAACTGCGCAGCCATTTTAGCCAGAAATTGTGCAGCCCGTCCGGCCCAGGAGATTTCCAGTTTGGCAACGGACGGACTGCACTGGCCACGTCTTGGGGGCTGATTGAAATAGCCCCCATGTCTAATATCGGTTCACATACTCGCTCGACGTCTCGCATCCAGTCACCCTCGGTGTGAGAGACAGGCACCGACCAGATGCTGCGCCAAAACGGATTCATGGCGTCATCATCCGGCAGATGCTCGTCCCTCACACCTTGGTCTGGCCGCTCCCAAGCTCTGTATACCCACCTTTGATCGCGTTGGAACATGCGATTCTGGGTGTACCGTTCCACCCGCCGCCTATACCTCCGGATACGGTTTGCCCATGCATAAACTTTCTGCTTCAGGAAGTCGATGCGCTCTGCAACACGGGACATGTAATCTCGAGGACAGGTATCAGTCCCCGAAAACGCCCGCCTTACAAAGCGCATCACTCTTGGGCGAGTATTGCCCTCCCTGAAGCAGATTAGTTTACCAATGAGTGCTCTAGCCTCGCCAATACGACGCTCAATCCTGCACTGCCACGCCGGTACGGCAGGTTTTGGTCGTGTAGCTCTGTCATTATTATCAACTTTGACATGAGCTACACGACATGCCGCAACAGCCGCGCAGTACAGGATGGAATGGGTATCAGCGAGGTCTTCGCTGCCATCAAAATAACTTGATAGCAGCGAATCTAGAGCACACATTAGCGCCTTGTTTTTGTTATTCATGGGCAAACGAGGTAGCCGTGGCCTAAGGTCTGGCAGAGTGGACCGATACTCCCGAATCGCGAGCTCCAAAGCACTCCTCAATTGTTCATTGGACTGGGTACTTACATTTGTAGCCCTGTCATCGCTCTCCTCGTCTGCGGGGATGGACCGCGGTGCAACCACGGGTGTAACTTGCGATTGCACCGCAGTCTGCGACTGGAGAGGAACGACATGGCCACTCTGCATTTCAGAGCGAAGCCTATCAAGCGCGGCGTCATCCAACCTATGATCACGTTGGATGACTCGCACCTGATCCGACAATCGTTGCGCCGACACGTTGACAGCTGGTTCAAGCGCCTGAAACAGAGAGAGCATCCGGCCACGGTACGCGGTCAGGTTAGTTCCCCCCTCTGTAGCCCCAAAGTATGCGCGCATGCAGTTCTCGTTCATGCTCTGCGTCCAACGCATGCGCTGCACACTTCCACCGGCAGCGGGGACCCTGTCAGAGGCTGGTGGGCCTCGAGGTCCCAAGCTGGCCGGCGGTCGGCCTCTTCCTCGTCGTCGTGGTGGTGGTGATGTTGGCGGCGAGAAGTATTCGTCGCTCGAGCTCGACGCAACTGCAGCGGCCGGTGTCACATCACTCACGATGGAGGCGGGTTCCGGCGGCTGCGAGGCGGAGCTGAGCGACGAAGCCGAAGGTGGTGGTTGTGTGATCAGAGCTTTCGCCCGGCTTCTTGTCAGCATGGCAACTATAATATCTCAATAATCCAAGGTTTCATTTTTATAATTTCCAGTTCGGTACGTTATTAGTTTTAAGCTGTTTTTTTCTTTTGGTTATCATAATTATTGTATGATACTGTTGGTTTATTTATTTAAAATGTTGAATACGTATGTAAACGAACTTATTAATAATTTTTAATTGGTTATTATTATTATTATTAGCCTGTACTGTCCCACTGCTGGGCAAAGGCCTCCCTCCTTTCCTTCCACTTGTCGCGATTCTTTGCAGCTTCATGCCAAACCTCAAGAAAGGCATCCAACTCGTCCCGCCATCTTCTCCGCGGTCTGCCGCGACCCCGTCTCGCTGTCTCAGGGCTCCATTCTTGTGCTATACGGGCCCACAGCTCATTTGGCATACGGCAGACATGCCCTGCCCAGTCCCACTTCAGCTGGGCGGCCTTTTCAGCCACGTCGACAATTTGAGTTTTGGAGCGCAGTATTGTGTTTCGAACTCGATCAGTTAATTTAACACCAAGTATACTGCGCTCCATAGCCCTTTGGCAAACCTTGAGTTTGGACTTCTGGATGTTGGTCAAAGACCAAGTCTGTGCACCATATGTCAAGATGGGGAGAATGCACATGTCCATGAGCTTGCGTTTTAGTGACATGGGCAAACTGCCCTTGAATTGCTCTTTCATGGACCAGTAGCTCTTCCAGGCGTTTTCGGTACGTCTTTTAATTTCCTTATCTTGTCTGGCCTGGAAGGAGACTACTTGGCCCAAGTAGATATAATCTTGGACATATTGCATTTTCTCCCCATCCACTTGCACGTTTCGTGGTGAACTATTAGTCATAACTTTAGTCTTTGACATATTCATCTTCAGTCCAACCTCAAGGCTTGCATTGCTCAGTTCTTGTAGCATCTGTTCTAGTCCAGTGGCTGAGGAAGAAAAAAGAACAATGTCATCGGCGAAACGAAGATTAGTCAATCTTGCCCCGCCGAGGACAATGCCTTTGTCTTGCCATTTGGTCGCCAGCGTCTTAAAGACCTCTTCCAAGGTACTGGTAAATAATTTAGGAGATAGCGGGTCACCCTGTTTGACTCCCTTAAAGATATTGAATTTCGGGCCTATTCTCTCTAGCTTTATTGCAGCTGTGCTATGGGTGTAAATCTTTTGTAGCAGCTGTATGTACGTAGAAATCACTTGTTGCTTTTCAAGAGCTTTAAAAATTGCGGAGTGTGAGATGCTGTCGAAGGCTTTGGAATAGTCTACAAATGCAAGATAGAGTGGAATTTTAAATTCTTGACATTTTTCTATGATCTGGTTGATTGTATGTAGATGGTCAGTGGTTGAAAGTCCGGGACGGAAACCTGCTTGTTCAGGAGGTTGTTGCTGATCTAGTTTACCGGCTATTCTATTTTCTACGACTTTTATGAAAGCTTTGTACACATGAGAAACTAAACTAATTGGTCTATAATTATTAATATCAGATTTTTCTCCTTTCTTATGAATTAAAATAATGTTCGAATGGCAAAAGTTTGTAGGAAAGCTACCCGTATGGAGAATGTCATTAAATAGTCTGGTAATGTGGGGGAGAAGCGCAGGTTCACCTATCTTTAGGGCTTCAGTGCTTATGCCATCTTCGCCGCATGATCGGTTGAACTTCATTTTGCTTAGCGCCAAATGAACTTCGCTATGGGAGATAGGTGGTATATCTTCGGAACAAGAGTAATTAGGTATGGTGTGTATTTGAGATGTATCAGAATAAAGAGACTTGTAAAATGTTGTGCATATCTCTAAAATATTTTGTCGATTAATTTGCTTTTTGCCGTTTCTATCTCTTAAGCATGTTATCCATGATTTACTATTATTTATTCCTTGTTTAGCTATTTTAAGTGAACGGTTCTTTTCTAGTGCATGTTGTATGACTTTTGTGTTGTAATTTCTCACATCTTTTCTAATGCTACGCTTAACTTCCTTATCTTTTAATCTGTACTGTAAGTCTCGATTTCCTTTATCTAAAGCCTGTCTTTCTTCTATTAGTATCTTTGTTTCATCAGATAATTTCTTAGTTTTATTTTTGGTTTGTCTTACTTTTTTACTAGCTTTTGTTATACTACTTAGAATATCGTTGAACTGGTGATTTATGTCTCTATTTTCACTCTCTGTGTCAATGATATCGAAACTATTTTTCAGCTCTAAATTAAACTCTTTTTTGTTTATAATTAGTGACTCTTTATTTAACTTTCTAATTTTGTTCTTAAATATCTTTTCGCGGTGGATTTTAATATTAAATTTAATGGTTGCTCGTACGGGTCTATGATCTGAACTAAATTTAAATTGATTTACGGCTTGTATGTTCCTAATAATTTGTTTGTCAGAGGTAAGTATATAATCTATTTCATTTTTCGTGATATTATTCGGGGAGATCCATGTCCATCGTCTTTGTGGTTTTTTGTAGAAGAAACTATTACCCACACACAAATTTTGTCCAAATGCGAACTGAAGCAGGCGGGCACCACGTTCGTTTCGGTTTCCAAGACAGTATGGTCCTACGACATTTCCATTGTCTAAATCCTGCCTCGGTCCAACTTTTGCGTTAAAGTCGCCTAGGATAATATTCCACGTGCTACGGTGTTCATCGCATGCCTTGTTGAGTAGGTCGTAGAACTCTTCTACTTCTTCATCGAGGTGGGATGATGTGGGCGCATAAACTTGCATTATGATCTATTAATAGCTTCATACTAATAACAGTAATAACTAGTTGTGTAGCTCTCTATATTGTAAGTGTAGGTAAACATTACTCTAGGTACTTACTTGCAATGAAGATAAATACGACATAAAAGGGCCACCCGCTTGACCTTCGGATAAGGCATTTAGATAATAAATCGAATTTAGGTCATTATGTTTATTTTTCGAGTAAATAAACTATAGTAATGCATTATGGAAAAGCAATAATAGCCTAATGATACCTTGCAAGCAGGAGTCCGAGTTCGAAATCGGCTCGCATCTCTGAGTTTTCGAATTGATGTGCGAATCATAATTTGAATATCACTTGCGTTACCGGTGAAGGAAAATATCGTGAGGAAATCTGCACATCTGACAGAGCTCTATAAAGTTCTCGATGGTACCTATGTGTAGTCCGCCAACCCGCACCAGGTCAGCGTGGTGGACTAAGGTCCTAAGGACTAAACCCTTCTCATCAGAGAAGAGACCCGTACCCAGCAGTGGGACAGTAATGGGCTGATTATTGTAGGATAACTTTTTCATCATCATCCTCATACGTCATTTCACTTTCTTTCTATTTATATTAAACCTTTTTTTATCACAGGCCACATCTTTTTCAAGCACTCTATATTCAAAATTTTACGTGTGCAGTTTAGAGTTAGAGACCTAGTGTTTATATTTATAGAAGTTGTCTTGAAAAGTTATCGTACATTATGTTATGTTAATGCCTTATACATATAGTCTGTGTAACAATACGTAACAATTAACTCATAGTCTTTAACTTAGTATGAATCTGCCGTTATGTCTTACGATTTAAGTACCTCATTATGAACTCATCAACAATGATGACACATTAAAACGTAATGAACAGCAAGTAACACAGCCGGTTTACCTTGCTAATGTCTATTCAGAAAAATAAGGTATTTTTTTTTAAATGTACCTGCTGAAATTTAGGCATTTGCAAGCAGCAAGACGCCTTCAAGAACTGCAAAAATATGAATAAAACGCTATCGATTTGCGATATTTTCTTTAATGTCATAGAAAATAAGGGCCTTGCTGTAGGTACCATAATAGGTAGGTACGTATTTAGTTACTGTGATGTCGTCTGCTGGTCTGGCGGTCACGCAACAACAAAATGCTCTTTTAATTGTGGTTAATTCAACAGGATATTGTTGTTGTTTATGCTCATTAAACAAAATTATGTTTTGTTACCATTGTTTTATTTGCTAGCTGTTTCTGCGACTTTGCCTACAGTTAATTTTCACACCTCATGGAAAAATTTGGCAGGTGCTAATATTTCACATCAAAAACATCAAGCATCATTGTTATTTGGAATCTTTACAAAAACATACAATTTTAAAGACGTTGAGAAGTTGGCATGAGTTCATGTGACAGGATAAGTGTAAAGACTATAAAGAGGCCTTTGACATTGTGAAACATGACGTGCTTAACAATGTCTTGTACACCTTACATCTAAAGAGCAGAAATACACCTTTCTACATTTCTATTGTTCACAGTCAGCAACCGTACCAAGTTGAAATCAGTAATGGGACCGAGATTGACTTAATAAACTAATGATAATTATGTATCCAGGCGTCCCACAGGGATGCATCTTATCGCCAATACTTTTAACCATATGATCTCTGGAGCATAGGATATCTAAAAACAAGACGTCATTGTTAACAGTTGTTTGATAAACAACATCCGATATACGGATGACAATAATATATGTTTAATGATAGATTTTATATAATTATATGAACTGTACAATATACTAGAGTTATGGAGAACAAAGGAAGAGGTAATCTGCTGGATCCTGTAGTACTTAGGTATTGGCCATCTTGAAAAGCTTATCTCGAGCTTTAAATGGAACACGCATACAACAAACAATATACAAGCAGAAAAATATCTAGGACATGTTCTGCTCCTGCTAAAAATAATATAATAATAGCTAAAACTATCATAGGGAAAATTACAGATAAATTAAATGACTTCCAATCAACACCGTAGACAAAGGTTTTATCATTTGTCATTGACATTGTTTATGTCATTTTGCCTATTTTTCCGTCTACAAAACCCTTATCTACGGTTGTCATGCTATGCCTGCTGGGGGCTAATAACGTGACATTTAGTGAATCACATTTCGTTTTATATTTCTAATCATAACTGCAAGTGGGCTGTAATTGTCACGCAGTTGCACTGACTAGGTACATCTTAATTGCCTTCAAGCTGCAATTCGCATTTGCATAGTTCCGATCGGGTTTTTGATGTGCAGTCCACCTGTCTCCTGCGGTTATGATTACCAAATATGAATTAGCAAATTATATTATTAGCCCTCCTTGTGTTTTGTTTTCCGATATCCTTTATGTGTACCTACAGGATTAAAAAGACCCAAAAGACCTGTCATCATCCTATGGGCGGAAAAAACCTTAATTACGATTTTATTGTATGTGTGTAGATTATGTTTCATCATCATTGTTTATATTTTGTATAAGTTGATACCTACGCTATTCGGATTAATTGTTGACTGTGGAAACTATAGCAGACCGATCGTAAGTTGTAATAATACCTAGATTACTCAACATTTACGTAATCCTCTGTTATTGTTAAATTGCTATAATTTCTGGTAAAATTGCAAAAAACCCAGAAACATACTCATACAACAAACCTAACAAACCACGTCCGCAATAAATAAATAAAAGAGTCAAATGCAGTTAACTTTCAGCCCGACATAAAGCAATTACTGGTTATCTTTGAACTCAGAACTGACACGAATAAATGGAACACAATATAAGTATACACTGCAGTGTATTGCGTGCGGTAATTGAAACAAACATCGAGTAAACATACATCACCGAGTTAAACTCATTTATAGCACGATGAAAAATTAAGAATAGAATAAGTACTTACATACTTGTTTACAATGTTTTTGCTGTTTTTTTTTTCAGATACCACAATTTTTTTCAGTTGCCCTCATGCTGCGTTATTGCCAAGTCACAAAAATGTATTTTAAATGGAATGCCAGACTTGGCTCTACATTAGATCTCAGAACTTTTTACAGCAAAAAAGATGCGAGATTTGGATTTTTTTACATGATTTTTTTGGGTTTTAATTTAAAGCCATGACAGGGTAACATAACCGGAATATCTACGCCTATACATAACGATTGATATGAGTACATTGACTTAAAAATTAACGCTTTGCTTTTGACCACGATGATTCTATGATAAATTACTCAATACGTACTTATTGTATTATATTACAATGAGTAGTCGCCAAGTAAGTTTTGGGCACTCAACGTGGTAAATCAATAACGATTACCTGTACCTTGTTGTTCACATAGAGTACGTTGCCTGTTGTTTACAGTGTTCGCGCCATTCCACTTAGCAGATTAACTGTTGATTGACAAAAAAGATATTCTGTGTGTTAACACTCACCACAAGTGTCATATACACTACATACGATATTGGTGTGTTTGCTCGGCATTTTCCATTATAGGGGACGTAATTCTGCCACTGTGAACTTGCCCAGTAAATTAACAAATGCACGCATCATTGCCGTGCGAGCACTCTTACGAATCGTTCTAATTCGATGACGTGGATCTTATTTGTACTATTATTATATCAATTATCTAATATTTACATCACAAACTATTAATTTGTTTCTATGCTGATTTCTTATCTTCGCATGGCACTGGAGTTGTAACTACTGAATGTCTGAAGTGAATCTCGAAGAAAATCGTTAACGATGTACGAATTGTTATCTTTGTTCATTTATCTTTATCACTCACTCACTTAGTGGAAATTTTATAATAATTAAATCACAACAACAATTTACATACAATCAAAATGATAAAATATTTTTTGTTTCAAAACACAACTCAAGTTTGTAAATAGTTAGGTACTGAAAAAAAAACACGATACAGTAGATAATCCTATTAACATAACGAAGAATTGAAACCTAAGTGCAATTGAAGGCACCGACTTCAGAAAATGTTATTTTTATTATCTACATGTCTTTTCAGTTTTTTGAAGTGAATTTCTACCTTTCTTTAAGTTTATTTTTCCGTTTTTAGTGTATGAAACAAAACAGCTAGAGGCAAAATGATTCGATTGTGTTCTGATCTTCATTTTTGATCAAATAACAATAACCCAAGCACGATACGTGTGATTCCACTCTCTACCTTTAAAGCGCTTCATCAGATCATGATAAAACTTATGTGGGACAACATTGGAAATCAAAAAAACTCCTTGTTTTACCTATCAGATTTCATCCTATTATAAATCTAATTTAGTAATTTTAGATTCAACCTGTGGTTTCGTGAAATTACTAGTTCTGTTCAATAGGATTGCGTACTGAGACTACATCATACTACAGATTTTCACGAAACTCCGCACGTGTTAACGAAAATATAGATAACACGACACGACCCTCCACTGACATATTCTTGATATTGTTTGTGCGTCAAAGAAATTATTTATCGCTCGGTATCTTGTCATGCTGTCGAAATTAAGGAGGGGGTCATTACCATTTTATACCTTTTATCGAGTAGTCGATAACAATCTGCTTAAAATAGAATCAGGATTTTATTGGCATAAAGCTGCCGAATGCGGAAAGATCACGCAAAGTGGACGTGCACGGTGATAATACTTGTCACTTGCCAATGGCGTGGTAACAAGTTTTCCTCCAGTTGTAGGTACCGTACGCTCTTGACAGATTAAAATAAAATTACACAATCATCACAATATTTATTTACTTTTACATGACTTGTAACTTTTATTTTTTTTTAATTTATCTTATTCCCTCTTCGTTACCTTGGTAGTTACTTGTGTCGTTTGGTATTGAATTTTTCGTTGGTTTTTCAAAGTATCTATTAAAACCTGGTAGTTTTATACAAACATTTTTTTTTTATTTATTAATAGATTTATATGTAAATATATTAATTTCTTTTATCTGTAAAATTCTTAATGAATTTTATTCAGTACTTCGTTACATGATGAATTTATTTTTACTTTTATTGGTTATTTCGTGCATTTCACGGGATGGCTTGGTTAGTTTTTGCTAAAACGGAGCCCTTACTCATGAGGTGAATACGCTGTGAGGTTACGAATCGAAATCGTAGAGGAGCAGTCCCGAAAAATGTACATGAGTAAACAGTAAATAACTGAAATAAGAATGTGTCGCACGAAAGTTTTAACAGTCAAAAACTCATGGTTTTTGACTATTAATATCAGGTAAATATATTTATCAACATCCAATCATTGAGAAATACGCGAAAAAAAATCCTCTTCCGAAAAGGAGATATTTATGCGAACTTGTTTTTTTTTTAAACTCAAAGTTCAATCTCAAAACTCATTTATTCAAAATAGACTAGAATTACTTAGTTCTTTTTGTTTTACAATATTACAGACATCCCACAAAAAGCCCTCCCTTCACCGCTTCCTAGTGTTTTTGCTATATTTAAGCTATAAATATATTCATTATACAGGACTGCCTCGTTGGTCTTGCGGTTGCCAGCGCGACTGCTGAGCGTGAGGTCCTGGGTTCGATCCCCAGGTCGGGCAAAGTGTTATTGGATTTTTCTGTGTGGAATTTCTCAGTAGCAGCCCGGAGTCTCTATTTGTGCCCGGTCGATGGCAATAGGCTCGCCCTCTATTACATGGGACGTAAACATAACGGCGAAATGTGGGTGTACTATACACCTCTGCCAACCCTTCGGGGAATACAGGCGTGAGTTTGATTAATCATAACGTATTATTTTTGCTCATAGTTTTTTATAATGCCTTTGATAATATAATCCATATCCGTACATTTCAATCTTCTTACATGATCGGCGGTATTCTACCTTGCGAATCCCGTCTTCTTCTTTTCTGCTGTCGACACGAACTATATGACAATAACTCATGCCGTGGTGAAAAGATTAGTCCGTCAGCGAGTCTGGAAGCAGGGCTGACTGCCCAGGGTGCGCCGGACGTACTTACGTATGGTATGGACGCGGATCCCGTCGATAATCTAAGATTCCTCCAACCAAGTGGTTTCTACGTTTCTTTGTTACCGATTTCAAAAAAAAGGAGGCGTTGGCGTTTTTTGGTCGGTGGTAATCCACTTTGAACCAAATTGTAGGCACCGATTTCTGAAACTTAATTTTATAATATGGTAAATTAAGTCAGTCAGTTGTTATAAGCACGACATAGTCAGAGAAATTGCTATTCATTATTCTGAACAAAATTTTACAGTAAATGTAAAATTTCATGGTCTTCCTTTTATTTTAGATGCTATGTTAATCAGAAGGAATAAATGTATATGATTGAGCCTTTCGATCAATACAATAAAATTACAGATTACAGGTTTTTTTCACATTTAGCGGGTTCGGTTCTCGGTTCAGACAGGTGATTATTTAAAATTCTTTGAATGCAGTTCGTATTGTTTTTAAAATAAAAATGAAGTCTTCATTCAGTATTTTTTTCTATCAGTATTTAAGGTACTTTCCCTCCATGTGGCAGTCGTGGGACGCCCTGTATAATTAATCACTGTAATCTTCTCTGCTTGACCTGTAAAATGTTCCGGTACTAAAAGGTAAATATCATTGATTGATTGAGACAATATCATTAAATCATGTGGGAACATCGGTGATGTTGAACCATCCTGGGAAAGTAAATACTATGATGGTTCTCAGGATTCTTGATAATAATAAATAATTAGCTATCATATTCGTATTAATAACATAACATTACTTATCAATATCTCTTTTGTATGAAGACGCACGAAACAAAGAACGAAATCAATAGAGGATTTAATTAATTATTGAAGATACCAAATAATCCATTTATTTATCTACCTAACAAATACCTCTTGCCAATGATAATCTTGCCCGTTTTAAATAAAAAGCTCGTAATAACTTAATATAATTACACTGGAAATCTTTAGTAGCCATACTGAGATCCGAGACCATTCAAGTTAGGGGCCATCCATAAATTACGTCACACGTTAAGGGGGGGGGGGGGTCGACGAACTGTGACTTTGTGTGACAAGGGGTGGGAGGGGTCCTAAATTTCGTGACGTCACATTATTACTTCTTCTTCTATCGTGTCGGCACGAGCTATACGAGAATAGCTCATGCTGTGGTGAAAAGATTAGCCAGTCAGCAAGGTTGATAGCGGGGCTGACTGCCCTGGGTGCGCCGGACGTACTTATGTATCGTCACTCGTGGAGGCTCTTTTCATGCACCCCACATTATCACTAATTTCGGATTTGCTATTTTAATTTACTTAATAATTTCTAGTTGTAAAATTATGCTAAAATATGAGATTTTTAAATAAAATGATGTAGTTTCTTAACTCTAGATTCAACGACATTGTTCCTTAGAATAAAGGAGAGGTCAAAAACAAGGGGCTGTAAATTCTTTTAATAAATATTCTTCATTATGGGTGCTCTAACACCCTTTCGGATTAGGTGCCCCCTTTCCGACTAACCTTTTAGAGTTTAGCTCGAGGTTCAAATTTTCAATTACTTTAATATTATTTGAAGTAGGAAACATGTAGAAGCCAGTCCAGTTTCTTCGTGAATTAATAATAATTTTTCTTATCCTCATTAAATAATGCTAAACATTGTACAAAGAAAACCTAAGCTGACTCAATGTCGCACTTGACCGATTTTGTTCACAACAACCCAGTTTCATTATAAATTGAAGGTCGCGGTAACAACGTGTCCTTTACCTTTATCAAATAGGTAATCGCTATGGGCGTTAGTAACTCTTATTTGAACAATATTATAAGCTATTGGTATAGACGACGAAGTATGTTCTTGTACTGAGGTGGGTACCTCAATAACATAACGCCATTAGGTATATAATGAAGATAGAAGGCGACAAGTGCTATTATCATTTATCATTACAAACTTTGTTATTATTATACAACCCGTAATAATGAGTAACTTTTGTTCTAGAACTTTCCCCGAAACTCAATAGTTTAAGAGAAATAGCTGTTCAAAAATGACATAAAAATATGCTAAAATCTATCTATCCTCAGCTATGATCAGCTGTTTACATTTTAGGTCATATTTGAGGTCACGAATTGTAAGCTCCATTTTCTGAATTCGTAACTAAATCAGGGACGATTTTTTTTTGAAAAAACTAAAATAAGAATTCAAACTCAAACTCAAAACTCGTTTATTCAAAGTAGACTAGTATTACTTAGTTCTTTTTGAACGTCACATTTTGGTAGTTACATTTGACTGCACCCCCAAAGCTCCCACCCTTCACCGCTTCCTAGTGTTTATGCTGTGAAGAAGAAACGGCGCAACAAACTCCCCAGCAACACAGTTCAGTCTGTCAAGTGAATAATTAAATGAGTCTATACACAAAAAAGTAAAATATTAATTACATTGATTAAATTATGCAAGTTGATGATGGTAAACAAAATATTTACCTAAAACAATTCTGGATGAATTGAAAACAAAAGTAAAAGTATCTAAATATAGATAATTCAACATAATATAAACATACAATTATATACCTACACTCAATATATATAGACTCTATATATTCCAATACATTATTATTACTACAGTTAATGTGAGAATAATGTAGGTCAATGTCAGTAGTACAAGAATAACAATGAGAAATTGCCTTAATGTTGTCATAGCATGTAAGAGCTGACCAGTCCCGACAGACAGCACCCGTTCACGAGCATGACGAGCGCATCAGCATCGCTTAACTCAACCATATTGTAGGGAACTTAACAACCCAATACACAACGCCACCGTCAGCAGGACATTTTAGTGAGCATGACAGCCTCAACTGCCAGACAACAGTCAGGTTTATGTAGGAATACACAAAAAAAAACATACTAAGCATGACAATAATGGCTACATGATACTCACATTTTACATTTTGTAATTATTACAATTGTTAATAGCTTGATGCCATGGGCATTACTAAAAGAAAACTGATACTACCTATATCAGAATCAAAGAATAAAAGATATATAAAATTATAATACAATATATAATGAGTAGGTAAAAAAAAGATACCTACAGTTAGATGTTAAAAATTAAAAATTTAAGGACCTACGCATGAAGGATTAAACAGACAATTAAGGAGTGCCAGTGGGTCGCAGTGTGCAGTTGGGAATCGTATTCCAGACATTTTTATCTTCAATGTACTGGTTTATATTGTAATATGCTCTTGACATTAAGACACGCTTTACCAAAGACTTGAATTTCATGTAAGGCAATTCAGTAATACAAGATGGAATTTTATTATAGAACCTAATACTATTCCCCAAAAAAGACTTACTAGTCTTGCAAAGTCTAAAACCAGGAACTACAAGTTTATGCTTATTTCGAGTATTCAAGCTGTGTGTATCACTTTTCTTACTGTAACTCGCTATGTTTTTACGGACGTACAGGATATTTTGGTAAATGTACAAAGATGGTAAAGTAAGTATATTGATCTCCTTAAATCGTTCACGAAGAGACTCTCGAGAGCTTAAGTTATAAATAGCTCGGACTGCTCTTTTTTGCAATATGAAAAGTGTCTCGACATCAGCAGCTGACCCCCACAGTAAAATGCCGTAAGACATAATACTGTGAAAGTACGCAAAATACACCATCCTAGCCGTAGTCACATCAGTAAGCTGTCTTATTCTCCTAACAGCAAAAGCGGCAGAACTGAGTTTACCCGCAGTAGCCTCTATATGAGGCCCCCATTGTAGTTTAGGGTCTATTGTAATCCCTAAAAAGACTGTTGAGGGAACAAGATCTAACCTTTTCCCGCCCAGACTTACATTTGCGTTAATAGGAGCTACATTTGGTAATGAAAATTTAATGCATTTGGTTTTCTTAGCATTTAAAAGAAGATTGTTGGCAGAAAACCAATTCGAGATTGAATTTAGTGTGTTATTAGGTTCTATAAGATCCCTGTCCTTTCTATTTACTTTAAATATTAATGATGTATCATCAGCGAAAAGAACTATATTTGACAGATTATTGTCTTTCATCATAAATGGAAGGTCATTAATATATACTAGAAACAAGAATGGGCCAAGAATTGATCCTTGGGGTACTCCAATTCTGACTCGCGAGCCTGTAGAGATGACATTATCAACAGCCACCCTTTGTTCCCGATTTGACAAATAGGAAGTCACAAGATCGATGGATCTACCTCGGATTCCGTAGTACTGCAGTTTCAGGGTAAGTGTGCGGTGATCCACACAGTCAAATGCCTTAGAAAGGTCACAGAACACACCCAGAGCATCCTGTTCCCCCTCCCAGGCCCCTAATATGGTTTTAATTAGAGTGGATCCAGCATCCTCTGTAGATCGTCCTCTTGTGAAGCCAAACTGTTTGTCGTGTAATATTCTATGTGTGTTAAAATGTGTAAGCATTTGATTTAAAATTAGCTTTTCAAAAATTTTGCTTAAGGCTGGTAGTATGGATATCGGTCTATAGTTAGACGCGTTATTTGAGCAACCTGCTTTGAAAATGGGTATGATTTTACTGGTTTTCATGAGATCGGGAAATATGCCGTCAATAATACAAGAGTTAAAGATCTCTGCCAGCATTGGGGCGAAAAAAATTATTTTACATGGAAATAAAAATTACACTGGTCAACAAAATTTTGTAACAAGAAAGGTGCTTACTAATTTTGAATTACTTATCTACCCCCATTCTAACACCATATTTATTTTGATTTGATTAGGTCTCGTTTCACTGTTACAACTAGTTACTACCCACAAAATTGAAGATTAAGCGTTTTTAAGTTTCATTTTCTCATTCAGAGTATTTATTATTTGAAGAGCGTAGTTGTATTTTTTGTTTAAATAATGTCAAGAAAGTGTAAAAATCCTGACAAGTTTTGGTACATTTGTGGCTTCATTACTTTTAAAATTCAGCGAAGAAATTTGACGCCATTAGTAACTTAGTTATATGAACAATATTTAGGGTTTGCCATCGGACAACAATACAAAACGTGGCTTCCACATATCTGTTGTGTTACAATATGTGGGTTGTCTCGCTGGATGGGCGAAAAGATCTCGATCTATGCCTTTTCAACAATATAAGTAATAAAATCAAATTACAAAAAAACTATTCGTATGTGGAACATTCTAATTTTATTTCTATGATCCTCATCCTTGTTCTTAACATAACTAGACAAAAGTTTTCATGTTACATACAAAAAGAGTTATTTTGTTGACTAGTGTTATCGAATATTGAAATTTTAACACTTGCTTTAAAACAGTCATCAGTGATACTTTAAGTGGCCCGCGGATTAGTATGTTTCCGACTTGAAACGGGTCTTTAACTATTAGAACCAGAGGGAAGACTAGAAGTACTTTAGAATTTTGATCATTGTTGAGTCAGTGATGATGATCGTGACAAAATAACGAAACTTTGAAGGCAGGTATTTTGTCAACTGTTTTAGTAAGAAACATGTTTAAATATAGTTAAGTACTCGTACATGAAGTTACTCTCTGTAACATAATTTTGAGGCCTTTGCTCTCATTTTTAACAAAGATCCATAGGGGGCTTAAAAGTGCCTTAAGTAGCTTAGAGAAAAGAATGTACGACCGTGCCGTGCTTATAGGTACTGTATCGTGTTGCACATATGCATGAATAACAACATTTTACAAAAAATAACTCAGCCATACTGAGTGGACTAGTTAGATAAAACAGTCTGCAGCTGTAATTGTGAACAACGGACTGATATTAATTATCTTCAAATAGCATATTCTTCAATAATTGTTTTATTTACAGTTTATATTGTTACTTACTAGTCATTGGCACAGTTTTGAAGTCAATCCTTCTTCATTCTCTGTTGTTAGTTTACTACTTCTGATAAGATGTAGGAGGTCGATTTCTGTAAGGCCCAATATTACCTATGTCATCATTCCGTCGAAGGGAAAATAACAAAGTTTATAAAAACAATGTACACGCCTTGCTAAAAACACGTCAGAAAAATTATTGTTTTTTTTTCACACTCCGAGTCAACCCTCGTTTTATTATAAGCAATTTCACCTTTTTATTCCTTGCACTGTTATTAAATATTGTTGCCAATTAACTCGCCGATTATACAAAGATACTTGGTACCTAAATAGCACGGCAATCTAATCTGAGCACGCGAGACAGTAATGACATTTGTTGTAGTTAATTGTTCAAAAGTTGATAAGAACAACGTCATCACGATATGTTAGGTCGTTGGTTCAAATCCTGTTTGTGTTCATAGCGTTCATTCTGAATTAATCCAGTTTTACCGGCGGCGACTCATCAGACAGCCTCGAACCCCGAGTCTCGTGTATAATTAAATATTTTATGAATATGATCGGACTGTACAGGGTTGTCAAGCGCGTTTTCTCTGATTTCCCGTGAGATAGCCTGAAGGACGACACCTACTTTACTATGTATCCGTTTCAAACAAATCATAGTAATAAGATTACGTATGATATTAGATTATCAGTATCTAGTTAGATCAAATATAGCTGAATATCAGGTAGGCTAGGTTTGCAATATATTGCTGACGAAAGCCCAACTTAGAGCCTATGCACAAGACGTATTTTTTACGCACCGTCGGCGTCGCGTCAACGCGCGTTTCTGTCATACTTCGTACTTAAAAAACATCATTGTGATTTTTTATGTATGGAGTTTGACGGAAACGCACGTCGACTGCGCGTAGAAAAAACGCCGTGAGCATATAGGTCCTTAGATTCGCAAATACATTGATCAATCAATCAAAAACTCATTTATTAAAAATATAGGTAGAGTACTAAAAATTCAATGAGTACTTTTTGAACGTCACGATTACAAAAGATAGCCACAAAAAGGCCACCCTTTCCGCGGTATTTCCCTCATTATCATGTATGCGCTCGTAAAAATCAGCTACTGAACATTTCAAAATTTAAATTATTATGCAACATTTAAACTGACCAGAGATAATAAAAGACTCTCTTTCTAATAATTCGAGCTCTCACTAGATATATCTAATCTATCTAATTTGCGATATACCTACGATTATAGTAGATCTGTATATTATCATTGCAGACTTCGACGGGCATTTTTGCTTTAGTTGATTACTTTATTATCACACAATGATGCGCAATGCGACAACCAATAACACAATGAGACGGTAATCACTTGATCACTTTTAGTCTTACTGACTATCTTATCTACCCGTTCTCGTGTTTGCATTGTAAGTACACATGATATACTTACAGAGCAAAAATAAATACTGTTGTCAAGTGGATTATCAAAGATGAATTTAAAAAAACTTTACCTTCACAATGACAGGACGGAATGGAAGAAGAAAACGTGTTGCGCCGACCCCAAGTAACATGGGATAAGGGCATGAAGATGATGATGACGATGATGAACTTCACAATA
Organism: Amphipyra tragopoginis; assembly: GCA_905220435.1. Classification (NCBI taxonomy): domain Eukaryota; kingdom Metazoa; phylum Arthropoda; class Insecta; order Lepidoptera; family Noctuidae; genus Amphipyra; species Amphipyra tragopoginis. The sequence continues at coordinate 24,601,687 of HG991991.1, read as the reverse complement.
AACAGTAATTTTTGTCAATCACCGCGTTAACGTCCATCTTTGACCACTCTATCGTACCTATTACAATTAGCTGTCTTACACCAAGCTTCTCACCCGAAAGTATCTAGATTAAGCAAAATTGTCTCTCCGTCAGTGGAACAAAAACCCTTAAGAAATGAAGTGATTTTTCTTTTTTTAGACTCTCATATTTTGCTGTAGATGATGAACAATATACTGAAAAGAACAAACAATTAAACAACCTGTACGAGCCCAAAAAAGGCTCCTATTTAAGAATAATGCTACAACATTTATTCCGTAGTTTATTCATTTATTCCCTTTACTGAGGAAAACTTGACAAAAAACTAAAAAATAACCGCTGTATATCTTATATAAACTTTTAGCGATAAGTAAGTCGTTAAAATCAGCTGTTGTATTAACGTCAATGGAATGAGTATTATCACTGTTGTTATTAATAATTATTATTTGGGAACATGACCTCTTGTACATGTGAGACGGCGGGAAATAAGGCATTTGCATGTCATCATTTTAGAAATATGGCAAGTTGTTTGTTATTACAATAAAAAAATGTCGTATATTCGTCTAATATTACATTTTTAAATAGTAAAATAAAGTGTTAAGTAGCTAACAAGTTAACAGATTATTACAGTTTTATTTATTATCTTAAAAGCCTACTGCAGGGAAAAGGGCTACCTGCTCCCTTTCCACTTCTCCCCGTCTGTTGCTATGAAGGTCTAGCCCTTTTGAAAGGAGACCAGCTTATCTGCTATCACCACTTCCGTATAGGCCTGCCGCGTTAGGCATGTAGAGGGACCTATTGTTTTATCAGTTTGGATAACTGGTCGTCGGACGTGAATACGCGGCAGGTCTATATTAATAAAAAGAAAGGTCCTGACTGACTGACTCATCAACGCCCAGCCCAAACCCTTGGACCTAGAAAGCTGAAATTTTGCACAAAGGTTCCCTTTATTATGTAGACAAGGAATAAGGAAGGATTTTTCGAAAATCACACACAGACGACACGTTTGGTGCAGTGGCTAAGCGATTGGCTTCTGCGCTACGGGTCGTGGGTTCGATTCTCACACGGAACAAAAATTTGTATGGCCTACAGATGGTTGTTTCGGGTTTGGGCGTTTGTTTGTGAGATTTGTGTCTGTAAACGCACCCACGATACAAGAGAAATCATAGTGTGGGGCAAGGTTTAAAAAAAAAAAAAACAACCAAATGGACTTAAATAGGGTATGAAAGTTTTATGGAAAATCGTCACTTAACTGGTTCAAAATTTCACGCAAGCGAAGCTGCGGGCAAAAGCTAGTAGAATATAATTAGCAACATTGGAAAAGGGACATCTCAACAGGTTAAAAAGAAAAGCGCGCGCACGCGCGTTATTTAGTAAGTAAATTCTACGGCGCCATTAGGAACGTACGATATTTTTGCCAAAAATGGAAAACTGGTATCCTACTTTATGAAAGCTTCACTTGGGAGATATCAGAAATGAAACCCGTTTATTAATACAGACCAAAAAAATGAATTCCATAATAATAAAGTCAGCAAGTCAGCATACGCATTGGTGATCGTAGTACGAGTATGTTGGCAAAAGAGGATTCTAATAGCTATCCAGACAAAAATAAATGTCTCAATGGTATCCTATTTAAATTACTTCTTCGTTTAGTAACCGTGGTTCGGCCTTTTTTCTCGATTTGCCTAGTTTTGTCTTCACATTTTTCTACTTGAAATTAATAACAAAGCAACATTGCATAGTAATAATTCAAGTTGTTTAACCTATTATTCGAATTAAAACTCAAAATGGATGCGGAACAAAGCAATATAACCTACAGAAATAAAAAAATCTGTCCAGTGAATGTCAGTTTATTCAATGAAACAGTTATGGACATCGAAAATAATTCAATACTAGACTCATCAATGAGAAGTTTACCTGCAACTTCGAGTAAGAACTGTATGCTAATCGAAGAATATGAAGAACTAATATCAACACTTAAATTAAGACTTACATCAGCTGACGAGGAAATTGAAAATTTGAATATCCAAAATATTCAACTGAAGAATAGTGCAGAAAAATCTCTAAAAGTTATAGCTCTTTATAAAAAAATTGGAATAACTGAAAATACATTATGTGCCATCTCTACCCCTACTATACGCAGAGTAAAAAAAGTAATTTCAGCCCAAAACTCAGAATCGCCCAAACAAATAATTTGCTTATCAACTGAAAAATCCACACAAACATCCCCCGAAAACACTGAAATATTCTTTAATAAAAAATCCATCATAACTAGAAAGTATAAGCAAAGAATAAAAAGACGTAGAAAGAAAATCAGTAATCTATTGCTTAGAATCTCTAAATTGAAAACACAAAATCAAAAACTTATTGAGGAATTGAAAAATATGCAGAAGGCTTACAATGACCAGTGTGACATGTTACTGACAAATATTGAGAGTGAAAAGTCTCGAACATTCATCAAAGAGACGGATGACACAGTATGTGATGACCTGATCAACGAACACGTGACTGATATACTACCACCACCAGAATTAGTTACAGTTCCAACTACTGACCGAAAAGTCGAGACTATAGCCACAATCTGTTTGAAAAAACAAAGAAACAAAGTAATTATTCTGGCGGATCAACAAGGCCGTGATATTCGGATTATCTTGAAACACCTTCTAGGAGCTGACTATGATGTATTTTGTTCCTGGAAACCTTGGAGTAAACTACCTAATCTTTTGAACTCCTGTGTCAATGAAATACCAAAATTAACAATGAACGACTTTGTAATTGTACTTGGATTCACTGAGGATGATAGCCTTTTTACCGTAAGAGATAGACTTGAATCATGGATAGAATCTGTTCAAAATACTAATATAATAATTTGTGAACCTTTATTTAACAGATATCTTAAAGAAACAAAATTAAATAATGAATTAAGTAAAATATGTGATAAATATGTAAATACTTCATTTATTGTGATGAATTTCTATAAATTTAAGCCAGAGCGCAATCAACTTCCCACGTACATATGTTGATATATATTGAGAGAAATATTGCGTTTATATTATTCTTCAAAACGTAGTATGTATTTAAATAATGCTAAACATGAATTGAATGACGTATATTGTATAAATAATAAACAATCAGACTATGAACGGACTTATAATGATAATAATTGTAATGTAATATCTGCTGATAAAGGCACTCAAACGGACATTAACTCAAATAATATACACTCCCCTTCGACTTCTTGGAGGATGAACTCTGTTATGACAAACACGAACAGTAATGATTTTTTTCGTCTATAATCGCATCAACATAATGCACCAAAATATTAGTGGACTTATTACTAAATCGGACTTATTTACGGTTTGCCTACATGACCTAGCAGAGGTTGGTAAAACTATAGATGTGTTGTGTTTCTCTGAACACAATATGCTAGAAGACGACACTCCACTCCTCCAAATTCCTAACTACGTTTTAGCTACTCATTTCTCGCGCAACAAAAGAAGGGGTGGGACATGTATTCTAGTGAAAAACAATGTTAACTTTGTCGTCCTGAATGCCATTGAAAAGTTTAACATCACTAACGTAATAGAATGTTGTGCGGTTGAATTGGTAGATCATAAGATGATCGTAGTATGCTTATATAGAGTACCCCAGAGCAAAAATTCTAGTAAATATCTTGACTTATTTTTTAATAATTTTAACGACATTCTATCCCTCTTGACTAAAAATGTAAATAAAAAAATTATCGTCTGTGGCGACTTCAATATTGATATGTTGAAAAAAAATAAAAATTCATTAGAGCTGGAGCAACTTGTTACTGGATTTAATTTAAAACAGTCTATTAAAGAACCAACCAGACCTAGCAGTGGATCCTGTATTGACAACATCTTTCATAACATACGCGGTGCTAAATCTGAGCTTTTTGAACTGGGTTTGTCCGATCACAAAGCCCAATGTATATGTTGTCCTGTAAAAAAGACCTGCTTATTTGACCACTGGTTTACATTTAAACGGGATTATTCTAGAGATAATTTGAGAAAGTTTAAAGAGTGTATTAATGAACTCAAGTTTAGTGAGGTCTTTGCTACAAATGATGCAAATGAAGCTTTCAGTTTGTTTTATGACTCATTTCGATTATTTTATGACCTGTGTTTTCCTATATCAAAAATGAAAAATAAGACAAAAATTCGACCTAAATGGCTATCTCGTGGTATCAAGAGATGTAGCAAACATAAACGATCTCTCTTATGGAAATATAGATTGTCTAAGAGCCATACAGATAAAAAAGTGTTCAAAAAATATTCTATGAGATACAGTAAGATTATCAAGTTGACTCAGAAATCTCAAAATAATTACTTTATTTTAAATGCTAGCAATAAATCCAAAGCCTCTTGGAATGTCATTCAAGGCAATAAACAAAAATTTCCGGCCGAAAACATTAAATATTTGACAATAAATGATTGTAAAATTACAGATCCTCAAGGAATAGTAGAATCATTTAATAATTACTATGCAGATTTGGTTAAACCTCAAAAGATAACAAATACCGCTAAAATTCAAACATGTACGTATAACTCTCCATACTCCTTTTTTTTATGTCCAACAGATGCCTCTGACATTTTTTCGTTAATAAGAAATTTAAAAAATACTAGAAGTACTGGTTTTGACGACATTAGTATATTAGTAATAAAACATGTTTGCCATACTATTGCACCTGTACTTAGCTACATTATCAACTTATGTTTTGAACAGGGTATTTTTCCATCAGTATTGAAGACAACTATAATTAAACCCCTTCATAAAAAAAATGCTAAATTTCACATGGAAAATTATAGACCAATAGCCCTTACTCCCACATTTTCCAAAATATTTGAAAAGGCTATTTATACTAATTTATATAATTATTTTGAGAAAAACAACATCTTTTCTAATGATCAAAAAGGTTTCCGAAAAAATAAGTCCATAAACTTAGCCATCTACGAATTTTTAAGTATGATATACCCTAGAATAGATGCTAGGCAGCCTGCGTATGCCTTATTTATGGATATGTCAAAGGCGTTTGACTTCGTGGACCATGAAACACTATTAAAGAAACTCGAAATATATGGTGTTAGGGGCAATACTCTAGATTTATTGAACTCGTTCCTCTCAAATAGAACTCAAATAACAAACATAAGTAAAATTTGTCCCAAAACTAAAAATGAACTAAATTTTAGATCCAGTCCAAGAACAGTTAAATTTGGAGTTCCACAAGGGAGTGTTTTAGGGCCACTCCTCTTTATTATCTATATTAACGACCTACCCAAATCAACAAATAATCGGATGATATTGTTTGCAGATGACTGTACAGTTGTCTATAATGATGAAAATATTATAAATAATAGCTTAAATTCAATAATAAATTGGTTAAAAAACAATAATTTATTAATAAATATAGATAAAACTAAAATAATGCAATTTAAACAGAAAACGAATCGTAACATAAATATACAAATACAATATAATGAAAAAGAAGTACAATTAACAACAACAACCAAATTCCTTGGTGTACACATAGATAATAACCTTAAATGGCAAAGTCACATAGAATTTGTATGTCAAAAATTAACACAATCATCATATAGCCTGTACATGCTAGCAAAAAAAGTCAGCCTCCCTACATTACTGGTGGCCTATCATGGATATGTTGCTTCTAGGCTAAGATATGCAATAATTTTCTGGGGAAATGCCACTAATTGCGATAAAGTGTTCAAATGTCAAAAGAGGTGCATCCGTGCTATGTGTGGTCTAAAAATAACTGATAGCTGTAAGAATTTCTTTATAAACTTAAAATTACTTACCTTACCCTCACTATACATATTTGAAATGGCTATTTTTATCAGGTCTCATCCATCCTTGTTTACACTGGAGCATAGGTCTCGCAACAGAAGTAAATTATATAATAACCTTAGTAGACGATATAAAACTAGCCTGTATGAGAATAGTGTGTTTGTTATGGCACCAAAGATTTATAACAAGATCCCTAATAGTATTAAGGAGTTTAGAGACATTCGTGTTTTCAAAAATAAGCTGTTCCAATTCCTCATTGAATATTCATTCTATTCTGTTGACGAATTCTTAAAGTGTTAATGTCCGATTGAATCTACCTATAATTATGATTATAACTTTTTAAAGAATTATGATCTTAAACTATTTTTTTTATGACATTTGTATGCCCATGAGGCTGATCACAGCATGACCTTTGTAAAAATAAGACCTAATTATTACCTGTGAATCACAAATAAATGATTTGATTTGATTGCATGTTACCTCTTCATAACGACTTTAATTAGTTTATTAATTTAATCCTGAAAAACTGCTTTGTGTATTTTCCTATACCTAGGTACTTACTGATTTTGCACATAAGAAAAAAAATATTGATATTTTCTAATAAACTTTAAATTATTCTACTTTAAAAAACACTTCAAAGTATTTAATATGTATTATATTCATTGATGCAAATCATTTTATAATGTATGTTATTATGATAGCACTTGCACAATGGGAAATTATTTAATTAACGAACACTAACTAAATCACTTCATTGCACTACGCTTGTAATAATTACATAATACCTCATTCATACGCTCTTAATTGTCTTCTATACTTCTATGTCTACTTTACGTAGACAATTATTTAATAGAAGTAATAATTAGATAGGATCCATGTTAATGAGTCTGTGTTTACTATACAATATCGCCTTCCCACGGGAACCGCAATACTGTGGAAAATGTCAACGAAGATTAAACAAATCATTAGTTAACTATGCAGCGATTAAATCTCAATGTATGATTAGGTATGAAATATCTGAGAATGCCAAAAATATAATTTTGTACAATTGTATAAAAATATAATTTTGTACAATTGTATAAAAATTGTTTAAAATAATACTATGTAAATTGATAGAGTCTGTTCAAAAATTAACACATTCGAGTCCACCACACTTTTCATAGAGCTCATATCCATCCCGCCATAGATATTGCTCCCTGAGTGAACCCTCGAGGAGGGTTCTTGGTATTAGGTTAAAAACCGTGAAAAATACGCTACTACGTCGTAAAATAGGTGTTAGCTTGTTTCGTGACGGTGTACTTTCCAAAAAAAACTACATTTAAAATGAGCCCTCCATGAGGGCACCCGGCATGGTGAATGCGACTACAGGGTGCCCTCCTGGGGCACCTGGCACTGCACGTGTTAAGTTTACCTGTCTATTATTGCTTAAACAATATTAATTTTCCCTTTGTTCTCATCGATTAGATTTTTATAGGGTTTTGGGGTTATTTCAATATTTTCAAACAACAGCCTCATATCTATTACACCCTCTGGTTTCAAAGAGTGTATGCTGCCCAAAACTGCCTCTTGATGAATGCTCCAGATAATTCTTTAATTTCCTCCTGCAACATCTGCGAACTGTGACGAGGCAGGTACCTCGGGCAGAACCTTCGCGCAAGGGTATCTGTTATTGTTCTTATGCCGAAATAAAATTCGTGTAGTTACTGATCATCATATGATAAGTTAATAGATCTATATGATTTCGTTATGTTTAAGTATTATACAAGGTTAGTCAGAAAGGGGGTACTAATCCAAAAGGGTGTTAAAGTACACATAATAATGAATAACTTTTGTTCTACAACTTTTCCCAAAACTCAATAGTTTAAGAGAAACAGTTGTTCAAAAATCTCAAAAAAAAATCTCTAAAATCTATCTATCCCCAGTTATGATCAGCTGTGTTTACATTTTAGGTCATATTTGGGGTCACGAATTAGAAGCTCCATTTTCTGAATTCGTAACTGAAGTAGGGACGAAGAATTTTTGAAAAAACTAAAATAAAATAAATTTTTAATGGAAATAAAAATTATCGAATTTTGAAATTTTAACACTTGCTTTTAAATCGTCATTAGTGATACTTTAAGTGGTCTGCGGATTAGTACCCCCTTTCCAACTAACCTTGTATTATTGTTATATTTTTATAATCACGTCCGTGTGGTGCCGGAGATAAAGAATAGCACTAACCCATCTCTTCCCGTGGGTGTCATAATAGGCGACTAAGGGATTCACTAGAGGAAGGGCAGCAGCGTTCTCTGAGTACTTTAACAACCATACTGCGATCGCCAATCCGCCTGCCAAGCGTGGCGATTACGGAAAACCCCCTCAACATTGGTTGGGGGAGGCCTATGTCCAGCAGTGGACGTCATTCGGCTGAATGATGATTACAATAACACTTTGTCTTATTTTATACACGGCTTGTTCATCATTCACAGCTGTTGTCAACAAACTACATAAACAAGAAGACCTCCTACGCCATTCTTTCGACCTATCTTCTCAACGGCACTATAGTCCAACCCTAGTAGTCTAGCCTCATTGAAATTCCGTTTTTTTTTATTTTGTCTTGGGTAAATCTTTATGGATACCTTCCGCCCGGGGCAGACAGGGGGTCGGACTTTTAACCACGATGTTCCTTCTACTGACCTAATGGCCGGTGTCGCGGGATTCACAGCTGCATGCAGCGCAACCCTGGCAGGTCTCGACCTTTCCTTCTGTGGTGCGTTTCGCTACATACTTCGAAGAGACGAGCGCAGAATCCGGCGCGCCATATCAGGTGCATCAGGTGCGTCTGGCGTGGGAAGGGAGAGCGGCAGTAGCCTGTCTCTCCCTCTCGACTCCTTCGTTGGTCGCCATCACCTCCTCGCAAAACGAGGCGACAGCTTCCCACGCACTCTCTCTCCCGACCGTGGACAGAATCACAGCCCGAAGTGAGAGGTCACCACTGACTGGCGCGACTTGTTCACGGCGTCGCGTCGACCATGCACGTGTCCTCGAGATAGTCGACGCAGTGGTGACATCCGGGCGTCTGCTCTGGGCCTATGCGACACAAGTACTTCCCGAAACATCCATGTCCCGAGAGCACCTGCGTCAGATGGAAGCTAAGGGCGCCATGCCGCCACTCCAGCCATTCCTCCATGACGGGTCTTACTGCCGCTATTTCGGCGTGCCCTAACTTCCGAAACTGGATTAAGGCCCGTATTCATTGTACACATTTGTTTATAAACATGGTTGCATAAACATGTTGCTGAGTTGCTGTCAACATGTTGCAGTCATCATTTGTGTTGCGGAGTTGATCACGCCATGTTGAAGAGTTGCCGCTCGGCGAGCGTCAACATCAGTTTAGCAATTAATGTTGACGTGTGTGGACGTGTTTGTAAATGAGTTTTAAACTGTGGAGCAATGAATATGATGATGATGATTATTTTTAGAAAGATAGAATATTAAATACGCAGAACACAACAGCACTACTTCCTCGGGCAACATTTTGACGCAAACGATCGTGTGGACGGGAAGTATGGCTGTAAACATTGTTGCCAGAAAGTTTGATGTTGAGAAACTTTGGTGTTTAGCAACGGTTGTGCAACAAATGTTTACAATGAATACGGGGCTTTAACGTCGAGAGAACCCTGGATTGGGAAACCTGTAATTACAGAAAAAATTCAAACATATTTCAGGATAGGAATAAACGGAAAATTTTCATATGGAAAGAAAAACGTAATAAAAAAGATAGTCCACCTCTATTTGACTGTGTGGCATGACTGTTACATTTCGTGCTATGTATGTTACTAATTAGACTGTTTACCTGTCGTCTGTTCGCACCGGTCCATTCTAGTTACGATCAGGTATCACGTTTATTTGTCAACAATTTAGCATGTTTGGAGACTTCAAGGCGAGTCCACAATACACGAACGTTAAAAATGTTCGCGTATCGTTATCACAGCGGCGAAGGCAACTGCAAGATCATTAACACCGGCCTTAGCGAAAGTACCTACAATTTATGATTCAAACATCACTCCGGAAAAATACTCTTTTCTTCTGCATTTATGGTTAAATAGACCTATATGTATATAGGGTGACTGGTAATTAGTGACCGATACTTTAACACATGATTGTACTCATGATAACAAACAACTTTCCCAAAGAAACATTATTTTCATTTTATTTTTTTCATTTAAAATTTATTAGTAAACCGTTACGGAATGGACGCGTCTCGTAATAAGGATTTTTTTTTTGTTTTATAAACAATGTTTCTTTGAGAAAATTGTTTGTTATCATGTGTACAATCACGTGTTAAAGTATCGGTCACTAATTACCAGTCACCCTATACATATATGAAGAACAGCGGCAAACTCCCTAACAAACTATTGTTGAAATAATATTTTGCGTCTGCTATTGAAAAATGTGTAAAAGTATAGAGTTTGAATTCCTAAACAGGCTTCAGGCTTACTATTAAAGAGACTCTCGAATTAAAGATATTCTGGTTTGAAGTTTTGCCTTACTAGAAATACTTAGAAAGAACAACGGCGAACTTTCGTATATCACTTTATCCTTTTAAATAGCGAACAGGGAGCAGTGAACTCTGCTAGGCTTAAAGCCTGTAAGTTTTTGATTATTTATGTTCCCGGTTTCACTTTTCGTCCCATAGTAAAAGATGTTCATTGTGATGAGTACAGTGACCCCTTAAGAGGTTGTGCGTTATTTATGTTACACCTTGTATATTTGTCAATACCTATAGTTTTTGGCGAGAGATATACTTAGAGATCGGTTGTTGGATTAATCTGACCACGGACACAGTTTTCGTGTCCGTGAGTATCCGAGGTAGAAAATAAACCAACATTTACACAACTTGTATTAATTCGACCTTTTCCAATATAAACCTCACGAACTCTTACTTGATTTGCAAAGTAATATAGAAACTATACCTACCTGATTTCAGAGTTATTAGTTATTTGAAGAAGTATTTTTCATGGGAGCATTTATTTTTTCACGAGCAAATATACTCTCTTTGTGCGGTGTACGTATCCCAGCACCGAGCTTGGACAAACAGAAAAAGTACCAGTATTTTTTTTTCTCTACAATCTTTCAACTTCAATCTTTATAAGTTCTCAGAATATAAGCCATAAAATAGTCTAATATTTATTTTCATGAAATAACCTAGTATATCTATGTTAAAAACAAACATTTGCATGACTTTGTAAAAACATAAATGCACATAGGAAATTTCAAAATACCCATATTATTTATTTTTTACAAAAGAAATATAGCTAACATAGCTGCCCTCTTTATGAATTACGAATAGGTATACATTCCTAGGTTTTTCTGTGAATAATAATAAGATGTAATAACGCCTTGTAATTACACAATCACGCGCTTGACACTGAAAGGCCCCGATAATGGCCTGAGTGCACGATGCCTAAGTGTTAGGTACTGCATCTTGTCTTTGACCATAACAATGTTAGATACGCACTATTACTTAGGCATCCTGTAGACCATCAAAGTATTTGACTAATAACTCGAGAGTTTACGAGCTTGTTCGACGTCAAACACTTGGTGCATCTGGTTTTAAACGGTCTTACTCACCTTTTTATGTTTGGAGTTTGACAGTTTTAAAGTTTTGTAGTATAACCTTACAAAACCATACATTAATATTACGTTTGTGCACAAACATCTTTCCCATTGTACCGTATGCACCATTGACCTGCATCATCAATGGTGCAGAGGAGACTAATTAGTTTCGTTTGCACCATTGATGGTGCAAATGAAACTGCATTGATAGTATGGTCTCATCTGCACCATTGATGGTGCAGGTCAATAGTGCATACGGTACAACGGGACATCTTTGATTGGTCATCTATGTCTTATCCGTGTGGATCTCGGCAAAGAATAAGTCACTGCTCTCTACCCGTCGCTTTTGTGAAGAGTGACTAATGAATTATGTTAAGAGGATGGGCAGCAATATCCCCCTTTTTTTTATCTTTGGATTATCCTCATGGATACCCTTCGCCCCGGGAAGGCGAAGAGTTATGCCGGACTCTTACCGGCTAAAAACCCACGGTGTTCCTACTCCTGACCCTTGGCCAGGGTCACGGGATTCGCAGCTGCATGCACCGCAACCCCGGCAGGCCTCGGTCCGCCAGCCCCTGGCAGACCTCTCCTTCTGTGGGGCCTTGCCCCACGTCCTCCTGAGAGGCGCGCACGGAACACATGCGCGCCGCCTTCTCGGGCCTGTTACTGGTCGGGCGACGGGTTCCCTAACCCGTCGCCCGCAGGCCACACACTAGGGTGGCCGGAGATCGTCGCGCGCCCTCCGGCGGCGCCCGGTGCGTCTGGCGCGGGAAGGGAGAGTGGCCGTCGTCTCTCGCTCCCTCTCCGCTCCCTCCTTGGCCGCCATCACCACCTCGCAAAAGGTGGCGACGGCTTCCCACGCACTCTCGCTCCCGACCATGGACAGAACCACGGCTGGAAGCGAGAGGTCACCACCGACCGCCGCGACTAGTTCGCGGCGCTGCGTCGCTCAGCAATATCCTCCTTGCTGTTAATAACAGCATGCTGCTATAAATGGCAATAGTTGTTCATTGTAGCAATCAGTACCTAGTTGATAACGAGCTGATATGATGACAGGTTATCGAGTACGCCTTCGGCTGCTGTCACTAGAGTAACAGGGATTAATAAAGTTTTTTTAAATAGTGATAATACCTGCACGTTTTTGGTAATCGTGCCTGGTCGCCTGATGACTGAAACAAGCGTGACGCACTGAATTAGAGTATCAGCTTTAAACGTCCGATGCAGACATTATCGACTGATCCTCTGGACTGGATCTCCGAGTGGACGTACAAGAGTGATACATTTTTCTTATGAGTTGAGCACAGCGGAGTTCTAAGTTCAAAGGCGTTTGTTCAACGTAGGTATTTAGAAACATTAAAGAAAAAAAATTAGAACGGTACTGACTACGCCATGTCAAATTTTTTAGTCTAAAATTCGATTGCAGAATTCAAAAGTTCATGTTCAAACCCATATTTGTCATAACATTTTATAACACTTTATACCTTATTTTTATAGGTACGTGGGTAATCCTCATGGATACCCTTCATCCTGGAAAGAGCCGAGGGAAATAAAAGCCGGTCTTACCGCCTAAAACCACCGCGGCGTTCCTCCGGGGCACAATGGCGGGGGTCGCGGGATTCACTTAATTGTGCATTTACCGCAGGGATGCACAGACCGCGGCCCGCGGGCCTCATGCGGCCCTCCATCAATATACGTACGGCCCGTCAAGCGCTAGCGAATTCAACTCTTTTATGCGAATTAATGTACGTTTAATTTTTTCAGTAATCTTAATTTCAAGTTTTTGGTTGTTTTTAATTGTGCGGCCCGCCTTCATGCTCATGGTCCGCCCGAGTGGCCCCTAGTCCTAATAAGTCTGTGCATCCCTGTTTTACCGCAACCCCGGCAGACCTAAGAATGTGTTTTTGCAACTTACTGTGAGTTCGTTTGAAGGTGTGAAGTAAACTTATTAGTATTAAATTAACTTTCAAAGTTTCATGTCAAACTAATTTGAATCCATTTATGATATCTATTAGGAATTTTCATTTTTTCCCAAACAGTTTTATTTGTATTAAAGTAGCCGGAGCTTGGGACTGTTGCTTTATCAAATTAACACTATTATCAATAATTTGAGGACTAATAAAAACCGCATTTGGCAGCATAGATAATTTAAGATCCGGAGAAGACGTAGAAAACCTTTTCTTCTTGGAAAACCAAGAATTTATCAGTGACTGCACAGCTGTGCGTTGTGTATCTGATGTCATTAGACACATTACTTATGGAATCGCTAATAATACCTAATATGCTTTATGTTACCAAATGAAGCTAGATAACGAACGATAGAAGTAACTCTCTTACAAAGAGGAATATAAAGTATTCGTTTGTATAAACTATATCGATAGAAGTCTTTAAACTGTCCTATACCTTACCTATATCTGTCACTTTTCTATTAAATTGTTCAAAAATAGAACTGCCCACAGGACGCTCCCGTGTCAAAAAAAGGCATGTTATGGTCATAAAAAAATAAAGGTTGGAAACTGAATTTTGTTCTGTCGGAGTGTTTTTTTGTTGTTAGAAATTTTAAATTCAGTTATTCTTTATTTTACTTTCCTTACATTCGTAATGAAAGCACTAATCTCGGGTTACAATATCAATTACATACTCCAACTAATGTACCTAGGCGTCCACGCTGGACTCGGGCGCCAAAATATCTTGTATGTAATTGATCACTTTCGTCCTATTGCTGCACCGGCAACCACTGTTTCAATATCGACTCACAAACCCGCATAGCAATGCAATAAAGAATTTGCGAATTAATTAAGAACGCTCTAAATTGGTGTTTGTTTACGAAACGTCCAGATAATGATGATGAATACTCGTTAGTAAAACAACGGCCGGTCTAGACACAACGACGTCATTGAAAGTGTAACCTGCTTGACAGTGTCAGCGCCACAGTCGATTAGTCATTCTACGAACGGTAGTTTCCTCCAACAACGATTATCCAAAGGTCATATACGTCGGTCGACCTCTGCACTTTACCAGCGAATTTACTTGGAAGTATAATTAAATTAAATAGTAGGTTTCGGAAATTTCACCATAAACATTTCTTAGAAGTTTGATTCCTTGTGCGTATTTCCTTCGGTATTGTTTTGATGCGCATGCGTAAGTAACCATTCACCGAAGTGAGCGCGGGGGGCAGGTTGCGACACAAGCATTCATTCAAAAACATTGACGATATTCTCCTACAATCGTCTTGGAACATGTCACATGCAAAGGCATAAGTAATTAAAGTAAGGTAAGCGGAATGCACTATTATATCATTATTTATGTTTGCGTTCATTTACGCTTTATAACACTTTCCTCCGCTCAACTTTGTTGTTGCTAGCGATAACATGAAACTATGAAAGATTATTTTGTGATACTTATCATAGGTTGAACACGGTTGCTCCGCGTGAAACTTATTCCATTAAATCTGTAAGTGAAGTGATTTTCCACACGAAATGTTATAAAACTCCGCGACTCTAAAGTCACGCTTTGGGTTCTTCTTTGTATTTTGTTTTAGTATTCAATTAGATGTTGGTTTCATTAGTGTTGTAAGTCGTGACTATGTACAAAATGTATTTCTGATATGTGCTAAATGTATCTATATCTTATTGAATATTTATTGTGTTGACAATCTTGACCAACAATTAGGTATATCCGGGTAAGGCTAGGGATGCGTGCCCGTAAGAAAGAATAAATACAGAAAGAACGTACTACCCTAACATAATCTTTTTATTGGAGTTCTCACCTTTGACCTACAATTATTATTCATTATAAGACTTTGTGATGCTATTATTTCGCAAATATTTAAAAACATCTTTTTGCCTGACTTTCAGTTACAAACGGTTTTGATAATGAAATTTAAAAAATCCCAAAAAATAAACTCATAACGAGGCAGAAACGTTTGAATAGTTCGTTACGACAGAACGCAATGATTCAACACTTATCTATAAGCTAATAGTTTAAACACAAATACCAGTTTGTAGAACGTTTGTTTATATGAGCATAATAAATATTGATACAGCTGAATTTACTGCATACTTGTGTAACATAACATAAAAATACAGTACAATACTCTTTATGGTACACAAAACAGACAAGATAGGTATGTTATTATAAAAATAGAGATGTACAATGGTGGCCTTATCGCAATAGACGAGTTCTGCTAGACAACCTTAGGTTGGGTCATAAGCATTTGCAAGAAAAAAGAGAAAGTAGTAGTGTAATCATAAATAAGACGATTTTAGGTTAAATATTCCAAATAAATCTATACCACAAAAAAAAAGGTTCTTAAAGCGACATGCCAGAGGTTCGAAAGGTCATTGGAGCGATATTCAATGGGTTATACTCACCCTTTGTAAGTAGCCAAACCTGGAGCGGGCGAAGCGAGCTCGGAACTTGGATCATCCCGAGTCCGCAACTTGGTTGGTTTAGGTTCGAAGCCCCTCAGGCTTTCACGACCTACCGCCGGCCTCGCCACCGTCGGGGCGGTCCGGCCGGTGCTCGAGCGCTGGCTCGGGAGGAGGCACGGCTCCCTGTCGTTTCGGGCGACGCAGGTGCTCTCGGGGCACGGTTGCTTCGGAAAGTACCTGTGTCGCATAAACAGGGAGCCGGACGCCCGGTGTCACCACTGCGGCGATTGCTGGGAGGACACGGCGTGGCACACGCTGGCAGAGTGTGCCGCTTGTGAGGAGCCGCGCCGTGCCCTCATCTCAGGAGTAGGCGGTGACCTGTCACTGTAGGCCGTGGTCGAGTCCATGGTCGACAGCGAGGAGTCCTGGGACGCGGTGGTGTCCTTCTGCGACACGGTCATGTCGCAGAAGGAGGATGCGGAAAGAGTGAGGGAGATCACCTCCACTCACCCGGCCCGCAGCAGACGCACCGGGCGTCGGCGGAGGGCGGACAACGCCCTCTTCCAGCCCCCTTAAATGGGTCCAGGGGCGACGGACTTGGGGAAGTCTGTCGCCCCCCACACATCAGGACCCGAGGCGGCGGCGCGAAGTGTTCCAAGCGCGCCCCTCTTAGACGGCGCGGGGGGAGTCTAACACCTCACTCCCCTCGCTAACCCGAGGAGGCCCGCTGCGGCGGGCCGGCACCAGCCGGGTGTTGCGGAAGTGTCGTAAGTTCCCGCGACCCTCGGCGCAGGTGTGAGATGGAACACCGGGGTGGTTTTAGTCAGTAAGAGTCTGACAGACCCCTCCGCCCACCCCAGGGCGGAGGACATCCATGAGGATTTCCACCCCGAAAAAAAAAAAAAAAAAAAAAAGGTTCGATGCCCCTGTCATCCCCTTCGGATGGTTTATCTTCTGACCATACCACTAAGAAATCGAAGCCCCGGCGGAAGCATAGAGGGGCTCCATCACTTAGTCAAACGGCCAGATAATCGTAACTTTACTGTCGCTCCTACGACCTGTCGAATCTCTGACATGTCGCAACAACAATTTGTCTAACATTTGACCTATCGCTCAAATTACCAGTCAAGACTAGAAACCCTACCCGAAATCACACAGTTAGTTCTAGATCGTTCAAAAGATTAGATTATAAGCTTGAAACAAAATAATGTGCATTCAGTTGCAATTTTTCAATACAATATTGATGGAGTGAGCGAAGGCGACTATTGATTTATACCAGGAATGGAATTGCAAACTTTAGTATGTGCTTGTGACCGATACCTATAACGTAATAAATGCAGTCGTGGATTCAATAATAACTGTTAAGGCTGATTAAAGGCTCAAACTGATTTACACGACGCCAGTTTCTTGAAGCAAGAATCGTTCTGTCTTTCTCAGCGAAAAAACAAAGATAGCATGAGAGTTGCTTCAAGAAACTGGCGTCGTGTGGCGCCTTTACTGTAGATCTTGAATGGCCATTCAGCGCAAATTTTCTCTTGCTCAAATGCAAACAAAATAAATTCAAATGCACATTACGCTGCGTAGTACTACAATAAATGCATCAGTCCACGCTTGCGGCCTAGATAAGAGTCGTAATCTAAACAAATTAAACTTACCGAGACCGTAGACTACCGACCCTTATGGTTAAAGATTATGAAATTGCAAAAAAAATTAGAATTTAATTACCGTTAGTGTAAGCTTTGGTGGTTACGACATCAAAGTGGTCGATATCAATTAATTATTTAATCTTATCAAAAACATAGATACTGTTCTGGATAAAATGGTTGTAACCGCATCTGAAGTGTCTTTGACATCGCTATAATTAAGTGTCAAATTTATCTTGAACACTGATTTTATTAATTAATGTTTATCATCGTATACGCGGTACTTACGCCGCGTCGCACCAGACTCAACAATTTACTTGTTTTAGCTCGTTCTTAACAAAAGATTACGTAAAGGTAATCTAAGGTCATGTACATTTTAATATATCGTGTATACTTCGGCAGCTACTGTGTATGAGAATGTATTTTTCTTACAATTTTTCCCTTTATACGAGGATGCGTCCAGAGACTTTCGCATTCATGTACCTAGACCTACACAAAGAATCTCAAAATGTTTACGCAGTAGTAGTACCTAGCTCATTATGAAAGAGTTAGTCCAAGGAAACACTCCTACTATCATCATATCTACCTCCAAACAATATTGCTGCTTGTAAAGAATTTAAATAATGGTAAATTGTTTTTAAGATTTTCAACGTATCAGCCATTCTTTGGTGTTGTAAGTGTATGTAGGTGGCGACAACCACTTTAATTTAATGGGTACATGAAAAATTTTATAGACTCAGATTTTTATGTCTCTAGGTATTTCATGTTTATGGATAGTGTTAACGTTATTTCGATTACAGTAGCTGTATAACATTTGGAGTGAAATTTGCCCCAACAAGTATTCGTCTGACGTGAAAAAATATGATTTCGGTTAATTAGGTATACTATCTGGACCAGCATTGTGTTGGCCTAATGTAGAGTACAGTTCATGACAAAGCTCATGGCAAAATTACCTCGTTTCTGTCTGCAGAAGGCATATTTTCAGTCGTGGACATTTACTAAGCGTATGTGACCTCGTACGCCCTTTGACCTAAAACTTTATAACACGGCTAAATCGAGGATAGTGGGAAGTACTAAACGATTAAATGTGATGACTGAACCTATTGTCTTGTAATTAATTTTAATAATTTGACAACAGAATAAAATGAAAGATCAACTTTAGAATTTAGACCGAACTTTCTGGAACTTTTCCCACAATTGCGAATATAATTAATACATTCTGTCAAAAAAGTATCGGGAATGGATGATTTGTTAATGGTTCCAAATTCTTTTTTTTTTTTTGTTCTTTGTCTTATTCTTTATTGTACACAAGAAAATTACAGTAACAAAATTACAATTTAGTGAAGTCACGTACAAAGGCGAGCTTAACTCAAAAATGAGTTTTCTACCAGCAAACCTTTGAGTGATAGAGAGAGATTGATAGTGTGGCTGAGGGCAAACTCCAGTGTACAACTGTCTATTTAAATCTACTTATTTATGCTATAAAATAAAATATACCTAAATAAATATATAACAAGAATAAATATATGTATATATAAACTATATAATATACCTACATAAATATAATATTATCGATCATTCAGAGAGGAAATGCTCCCTAATTCTACTCTTGAAAACGTTAAGAGAAGGGCTGTCGCGTATTGAGTGTGGGAGAGAGTTCCAAAGACGCACTGCACGAATAGTGAAAGAACCATCATAACGGCTGGAAGTGTGACGCGGAGTACGGAGCAGAAGAGAAGCAGCCGAGCGACAAGGTTTACCCCTGGGGACAAGGTACTCAAAGCTTTTTTTGTTTGTTTTTCTTTTGGCACAACTGTTTTCCATTTTGGCGCGGAGTTTGAGTTGCATCTGTTATTTAGATTAAATACAGTGCTGCTTTTAGTTAGATCATATCTAGTGTGTATACTGTGTTGTGTATTGCGAATTTCATATTGGACAAAACATCGAATAAAGAGTTTGTTTTAAATTTTGCATCGCCAATGGAATTTCGTGTTCGGAGTCACTGAAAATGTTGAGCATTGAGGAAAATGACGCCAAATTAGATAAAAACACAATAATAGACAGTCATCAACCTTTTAGCTCCACTAGAGCTAAAATATTCCTAGTAGAACACTTTATACGGGAGTCTTATTTAGTGCCTTTATCTACGTTGTATTATAGATATATTAGAGATTATATAATACGTTGTATTATTATAATCTCTAATCTCAATTTCAATACCTGCTACGTCTCAGGTAACCCGGTAACAGTAACCAATCATGCTATCTCACTCTTTCATTAGAACAACAGTGGCGTACTAAATAATATATAATAATATTGATAAGCTCAAACTCGGTGTGTTTAGTACCTAGCCACCAAAATATTCCACTATCTAGCCAGCTTCTTAATGATACCCTAATCTCTAATCTGCAATGAATCACCGATTAAGACGATTTTAATTAACCCTAACTCGATTGTTAGGATACTAGAAGTTTAAAAATTATATAATCCAGCTCCAACTCCAGGCCACCTGGATAATTTCATAATGATTGTATCGTCATTGAGTTACATTCAGAATCTAGACAGAGTATTAAAGAAAAGGATATCACCTGAACAGAAACATAAGGCAATATTTTTGTGCTAGCCATTGATTTCGAATATAAAAAATATATACACTTCTCATCAAAAAAATCGAAACACTTCCGAAATTATCTTTGTGGCGACAATTAAACAAAAAACAAGCATTAATTCATTACAGAAAAAACATAATTTAGTAGCTGGAAGTTTGGCCTTTACAATGGTGTACGAAACTTCCAAAAAGTTGTTTTTTTTTTTCAATTTTTATCCTATAAATGAATGGAACATTGTTTTGAGATAAACGTGTGTTTAGAGTTGGAGTACATTTGTCGTGCAAAAAACGAAAAATAACGCATTACTTTAAAATTTTCTGTTTGTAATTTGTTGATTAGGCTCTGTGACGTCTGTTAGAAAGTTTTTTTTCTAACACACATGCATACTTCACCCGCAGCAGCCGCCCAAGAAGTGGCATTGCTGGATTCTGGTACTAGTCAGCTTGTTGTGGCTGCAATCTTGCATCTAAGCCTCTTGTCTGTTCATAGAGTGTACCAACGCTATCAGGAGACTGGTTTATTTACGCGCCATCCAGGATCTGGTAGGAATCGGGTCACTTCTGCGTGAGACGGCCGGTTTATTGTAACCGTTTGTTTGCGAAATCGACGCCTTCGCGCTTTTCAACTGCAGCAGCAGTTCCGAGTAGTTCAAAGGGTGACTGTAAGTGACTCTACGATTTGAAGAAGATTGAAGGAACGTAGACTGGTACCACAAAAGCCAGCTAATGGGCCGAAATTAACAACAGACCGTCGAAGAGCGCGCCTTAACTTTGCACTTGTGCACTTAAATTGTTCAAACCTACAAATGAGCAAGGTTCTCTTTTCTGACGAGAGTAAAATTATGGAACATCAACATAAGGAATTCTAAACCTTATGCTACCTACTATTAAATGGCATTTAGTATTTATTTAAAAAAAAAACATGTTATTTCTAATAATCCATTCAAAACAAAAACTTGCGAGGTGTTTCGATTTTTTTTTTGGTGAGCTCTTCGATGGTCTGTTGTTAATTTTGACCCATTAGCTGGCTTGTGTGGTACCAGTCTACGTTCCTTCAATCTTCTTCAAATCGTAGAGTCACTTACAGTCACCCTTCGAACAACAAGGAGCTGCTGCTGCAGTTGAAAAGCGCGAAGGCGTCGATTTTGCAAACAAACGGTTGCAATAAATCGGCCGTCTCACTCAAAAGTGACCCGATTCCTACCAGATCCTGGATGGCGCGTAAATAAACCAGTCTCCCGATAGCGTTGGTACACTCTTTGAACAGACAAGTGGCTTAGATGTAATCTTGCAGCTACAACACGCTGACTAGTCCCAGAATCCAGCAATGCCACTTCTTGGGCGGCTGCTGCGGGTGAAGTATGCATGTGTGATATAAAAAAACTTTCTAACAGACGTCACAGAGCCTAATCAACAAATTACAAACAGAAAATTTTAAAGTAATGCGTTATTTTTCGTTTTTGCACGACAAATGTACTTCAACTCTAAACACACGTTTATCTCAAAACAATGTTCCATTCATATATATAGGAAAAAAATTGAAAAAAAAAAAACAAATTTTTGGAAGTTTCGTACACCATTGTAAAGGCCAAACTTCCAGCTACTAAATTATGTTTTTTCTATAATGAATTAATGCTTGTTTTTTGTTTAATTGTCGCCACAAAGATAATTTCGGAAGTGTTTCGATTTTTTTGATGAGAAGTGTATTTTAGCTATGTTTAAAATAAAATAAAAATTGAGATATGTATTTCTCTTTCGTGTCGGGTCTGGGTCACAAATGCCCGTTCTTCTTTGGATGAATAACTAACATTTTTAATGCTAAGTTCATATGACCGCGCGGTACAAGATCAAACAAAATAGTGTTTATCGTATACATTAAGGCTAAGTTCATATGACCGCGCGGTACCGCGCGGAACTACAAACCGCGCGGTACAAGATCAAGCTAAATAGTGTTTATCGTCTACATTAACGCGCGGCACAGCACGGCGCGCTCCGTCCCGTGCGCACGATTTTGCACTGCGCGGTTAGTAAGTTCATAGGTTCTGCGCGGTACCGCGCGATCATAATGAACTTAGCCTTACGCACGCAACCGCGGGGCACAGCGCGGCGCGCTCCGTCCCGTGCGCAAGATCTTGCACCACACGGCACGGCTAGTAGTTCCGCGCGGTACCGCGCGGTCTTATGAACCTAGCCTTATTGATCTTTTCCCGGTACTTTCTTGACAGAGTAGTATGTTAAACATTAAATTACAGGTCTCTAGGTCTCTCCAGATGTCTACAAGCTCAGAAAATATTAATATATATATTCCGTCACACAAATATTTTTCATTCATAAAACATCAACAGATAATTAGTGACCAAGCAAATATTGAACCCCAATGTAAAAGAATATGCGTGCACACTTTTTTGTTTACCTACAATGCAACGCAGTGTTTAATAAATCAGCATCAGCCACGACCACAGGTTATTAAAAACAATGTTTCAGAATGTTTAACTGTTTTTCTATTTTAAATATTTTCAGGCAATTAATTTTTCAGGATTGTTTTTCGTTAGTTATGTATAGTAGGTATTTTAATTTTACTCTACCTAAGCGTTAGATTGTTAAACGGATTGAATAAAACGCCTTTCCTCAGTATCTCAACAAACCGTTTAGTTTTATATCGATTTTAAAGATTTATAACGTAAAACGATACACGTAAAGCAAAATATTACCTGAAAACTATGTACCTTTTAGAAATAATATAATACATTTAATTAATTATTTTATGTGCATATATCAAATGGTATCAAAAGCACATATCAAATTGGCACACATTTTGTTAGTTGGACATTATCTCTGCCACTTGCCCTGGAAATTTTTGCAAATGTTGATTGATAAGACAGCGCTGTAATGCATGTGCATGTGGGATTTGTATTTTTTAAGACAAATCCCGATACAAGAAAGAACCAAGCGTGGCACAAAGATAAAGAAAAAAACTGGCCAAGTGCGAGTCGGACTCGCGCACGAAGGGTTCCGTACCATTATCTATAAAAACGGCAAAAAAATCACGTCTGTTGTATGAGAGCCCCCCTTAAATATTTGTTTTATTTTAATTTAATTATTTATTTTTAAAGTGAATATATAACTAAATATTCTGTGAATACTTCAAGCGTCTACCTGTTGCCGTTAACAATATCGAGCAAAAACGAGCAAAAAAATCACGTTTGTTGTATGGGAACCTGGGGTCATAGCGGCAACAGAAATACATCATCTGTGAAAATTTCAACTGTGTAACTATCACGGTTTATGAGATACAGCCTGGTGACAGACAGACAGACAGACGAACAGACGGACAGCGGAGCCTTAGTAATAGGGTCCCGGTTTGCCCTTTGGGTACGGAACCCTAAAAAGGGTGATGCTGAATGAAGTTTGATGGCTAGAGAATATAGGTATAAGAGATCTGGGGTCATTGCTAAATGCGTACCTGGACTGTTATTTATTCAGCGTCACGAGGGAATCAAATCAGAGCAGTTCCGACTCTCGATTGAATTCCTATTACAGTCGCTATACGGCACGTTATAAGCCAGAATGTATGAGGACCAGTACATCCCGAGGATATCGATTTCTTCAAGGAATTGGGTTACGAAAGTCAGATGGCAGTCGTTCCGTGTATAATATACTGAAATTCAACCGCATCTCGTAAGATTGGAAGCTAGGATGTTATAGTTGGGATAAGACTGGGCAGATGACGATAATGTCATCATATACTACAAACTAGAGTTGTACACTGGAGTTTGCCCTCAACCATATTATCAATCTCTCTCTATTACTCAAAGGTATGCTGGTAGAAAACTCATTTTTGAGTTAAGCTCGCCTTTTGGTCATGACTTCACTAAATTGCAATTTTCTTGTGTAGTTTATATAATTTTCCATAAAAGTTTGTGTCTTTAGTAAATTATTACTGACAA
This sequence comes from Amphipyra tragopoginis, assembly GCA_905220435.1. Taxonomy (NCBI): domain Eukaryota; kingdom Metazoa; phylum Arthropoda; class Insecta; order Lepidoptera; family Noctuidae; genus Amphipyra; species Amphipyra tragopoginis. The sequence continues at coordinate 24,577,679 of HG991991.1, read as the reverse complement.
TTCCATAATAGTAGGTATTCCCAATAATATTTATGCGAACGTTATTGTACTTTTAATTGTGTTCGAAACGATGCGATATCGCATAGTGGGCATTTATCGTAATGGTTGTTCGTGAGTGATGCACATTAAAAATAGACCTGATAATTTATACCGCATTGATTAATTCGATGCGTCGAGATGTACTTGTTTCCTGTCTCTACATATCTCTATGCAGCTATGAACAGAGTTCGATCGACTATTGGAACCCTAGGTGTATATGAAACCACTGATAATCTATCATCAGCCTAGCCTTTTTCTAATTATTCCTAGGCTGCCAGCTTTACCAGGTTGTTGATGAAGATCTGAATTAATCAAAGAGCGACTACAATCTGACTTCCGCAATCCAATTGGGGAATATCGTTATTCATCAATGTTTAGACCGGTTTTCAGAATTTCGGACTTCTCTGCCTGTATCGACTGCCATAAGATTAACGTTGTCTTAATATCATTGTAGTAGATCTCAAGTACCTACCTAGCAGTACAGGCAGTGCCGGCCCGAGGTAAGTTTCAGGATGGCCTAATACACACCAGTTGACTGAGGCACCTACTGAGACTTGGTGCCTGGAGCGGCTGCTCCGTTTGCCCTATGGTAGGGCTGGCACTCAGGTACAGGCTTAAGAAAACTAGAACTGTACTAGATATCCTGTTGTCTCATATTCATAACATCATAATCAGCCCATTATTGTCTCACTGCTAGACACGGGCCACTTTTCAGAATGAGAAGGGTATAGGCCAGGGGCGGGCAAACTATTCTTATCAAGGGCCAAAAAAAACCGAATCAATCCTACAGGGGCCAGAATTTCTTTACATTGATTTACATATATATGTCGACACAAACATAACGCAGGTATCTATATTTATTCGAGACTATTGGAAAGGTTTCTAACTACGGTTGTTAGTGGGCCAGATCAAAACGGTTCGCGGGCCGGAGCTGGGGGTTAAGTTCCTTAAGCACGAAATCCGTGGTTTCGGCCTTAGTTACGAGCGTTTCCTACTCCCTATCACCGACGGACATACGATTATTTCGGGGCCCGAACTAAGAATGAATGACATCACGATTTGACAGTTGTCCCTACTACCGATGTGTTTTTGCCCGTCCGAAAAGTTGAATTTGACACTTGTTTTGTTCACTTCTACGTTTCGGGCTACTTTCGGACGGGCGACTAACTTCGTTGACGGACGTACTTTGTCCATCACTGGTATAGGCCGTAGTCCACCACGCTGGCATGGTGCGGGTTGAACCATCTAGAACACCATCTAGAACTTTATGGAACCCTCTCAGGTGTGTATGTTTCCTAACGATGTTTTCCTTCACTGTTAACGCAAGTTATCATATCATAAAATGTTGTGCTCTGTCTGTCGTCTGCTGTCTGCTGTATAATAATATGATGTGTTTATATAACGGTGTTGCTCCCTTCGCCTATTATACTGGCGGCTATTCAGGGGGCCCAGCTGGTGAGCTGGCAAGTCACCGTCTGCCAAAACTTCCGGTCCATGACTGTACTCCAATAGTGCAGCCGTCGATAGTCCCGGGTTGGTGCCCCACCCCATTTTAGATTAAAGTTCTCTCAGCGCGTTGGACCTGTGTCCCCCGTATGCCTTCCAAAGGACCGGATATCTTCCACACGGAAGATGAGCTGTGAATTTACAGAGTGATGTGTAATAGTTTTAATGTTAAGCAGTGGTAAAAAATGGTAACCTGGCTTCCCCGTTTAAGTCATAACCATAATACGCATATTATGCATAAGTATGCATGCTGATCGTAGTTATGCATGCTTGTAGCACAGATTTAGCACGCAAAGACTTTTATTCGCCTTCATAGAAAACCCATTGGTTAATTTAAAAATTAATCTTCTGTGAAGATATAAGCGTTTGCTAATAATAATGCGTTTTGCAAGTAATGTTAGCTATTTATGGGTAGGACAAAGCGCACACAGCTCTTAAAAGATTAGTACCTTGTTAAAAACTAAAATATTAGTTGATAAACGTAACTGAATCAACTTCAGTATTATGACACACGACTGAGTTAGTTAGTACTTATCACGTCTTTGTTATGTTGAAGGTCACAGTTGCATTGTTTTCTTTCGTAACACTTATTTATGTTCTAAATTATACATATAAACTGCATTTCAGTTGTTTTTTTTTATTTACTATTGTTGTATACACTCGTTTTAGAGACGATTGTAAAGTTTCTTGCATCGCACAGTTGGCAATAACATCCCAACAAACAATTAAGCGTTGGTTGCAGGTCATTTTAAAGCTGAGAGTGCTACTATTAATTTATAGTGGATTCGGTTGTCACTAAAGGTGATACAGTTTACTTATGAATTAAGTTTAGCGCTTCAGAATGTATTAGAACTGTAAACAACGAAGCAGTATTTTCTTTACAGTTAGTGTAGTAGCAGTGGCTGCTTTTATACTTAAGACGTTAAAGCTTGTACCGGCCTGCAGCGCTAAAAGCTGTATATAGATCTTCATTAACTCCTTCTAATTCTTAATGCTATAAATCTGCTCTAGTGGAGTTGCTTATATATCGTAAGGCTGTATTTCAACTTCAGTAACGTCGTCGGTTCTGCAACGGAGTTAATTAAGAGTGTAATAACACCAAACTCTGCATGCGTTGTATAACTCTAATATACAGCTTACACCTATAGACTAAAGGCAATGATAGGTTAAATAGTTATAGCAGTTTCGTAAGATCCTGATATAAAGGTTTTGGTGTTAGATAAATAAGTTGTAATTCTTATGTCAACCATAGGCTGCACAATACTTTCAACTACCGGCGTAGTAGTTCATCGGGTATCCTAATAGACTTAAGAGAGGACTGTAGCTTTAAGAAAAAATCGCCATTTTTTGTCACTTCTTGTCAACATAACCTAAAAATGTGTTAATACAATATCACTTTTAAGTAACGAAGTAGCTAAATTTTCCGAATTATTTTACATAGTTTTTGTATACAATCACTAAAACTAACCAATACTTGAAAATGAGTGTCTAAAAACTATTTTAGGTTATTAGCATTTTTAATTGTTTTCCTTTTTTTTTCACAAAATCTTTTTTTTTTTAAGGCGCATCAAAATTGAGATGCGAAACATAATATACAATCACATTAAACTTGCAAGCGCACTAATATCTAATTAACTTTACGCTTCAAGAATAATGTTAATCAAAAATACTTTTCGTGATGAAAATTTTGCAATGTCCGCCAGATAAAATGATAACTCATGTTGATAATAATAACTCGACAAATTAAATAATTTGAAGACTTTAAAGCTTTTACTATTTGCTTTTGACACCGAAAACGCTACAAATGAGTAATTAGGTATCAAAATACCGATCCAAATTCTATCTGACACCGATATAGATATTTTATGTAACTCAAGGTATCAATTAACTTCAATAAAAAGGTGCAATAAAGTTTCAAGCGGAAACCGACGATCTTGTAACACCTCTCAAACACACCTACTAAAGGTTATATAGAACCACTCAAAAGGGTTTATACAGACTTTACCTGCAAAATTTTGCGCCAAAATCGAAGATATAAAGGTGTTATTACACTCTATAACTCTTATGTAATATCTACACTAACACTTTAATATCTAAGCAGAACCGATATACAGGTCCACTACAGCTTGTGTTAACGCTAAAATGTTAGTTGGGATACGACTTTTTTTTAATTCTGTTGTATTAAAACGAGGATCCATTGCTGCGCTTGAAATCCACGCCCACGCTACGCACGTTAGCTAGCAATTCTGATTACGACGGCATGTCAACGAATTTTCCTGAATTTGGAAAGTGAAAAATTCAGGAAGATAATAAACTTTTTTGAAACGGTTTACCGACAGAAATACCCTGATACAATGGTAACTGATCGAAAATTGTATCCAGCATTGTTGAAACCTTCTCTTTGTCATAAAATGGCTCCGCGACAAATTAGCGAATTTAAAATGAGTCAAACGATTTCCTGAAGCAAACATCGTCGTGTTATCGTCCTGCAAAGGATCTTTAAAACAGCGAACAATTATAATTTGAAGCCCAATTATTTGCTGCATATAGATACCCTGTTTGGTTTTTACCCCTTTAAACAGCAGAAAGTAGATAAACAGTACAACAATTTTCTACCATCATTGTCCAATACGGATTTGAGGTGGCGCATTTGCACATAGTTAAAGTTACATTTAATATTACGTATATATTTGTAAAAACAGACACATAATTCACAAAAAGACAATTCTGGGATAGGTATACTGAAACATTTTTAGATGCTTGTCAAAAGAGCAAAACAATTCGAATACAAACATCATTTTATGACAAAATGTAGGAAAAGCTAATGAATTCGTATAAAAAATAAAACACAGCTTTGTTATCGGCCATTGCTGGACCAATCAGATTTTCACTCATGCAAATATGAATAAAAAAAATATTAACACTGTGAAACTGTTCGATACAAATAATTTTAAGGGGCTTGGTGCTGCGTTATTAAAACCCACGTAAAATATTCTAAATAATGTTATATTGAGTTTATTGATTAATACGAAAATTACAAAACACTAATACCCTGGATGGGAAGAAGAAAACACTAGCCCGGAAAAGGGAGTAATTGATGTGACGGCTGACAGGGAAGAATGGAAGAGAAAAACATATTGCGCCGACCCCAACTAACTTGGGAACACGGGGTCTACTCCCTAAGCACGAAGTCCGTGGTTTCGGCCTTAGATACGAGCGTTTCCTACTCCCTATCACCTACGGACATACGATTATCTCGGGACCCGAACTAAGAATGAATGACAACACGATTTGACAGTTGTCCCTAATACCGATATGTTTTTGCCCGTCCGAAAAGTTGAACTTGACACTTGTTTTGTTCACACCTACGTTTCGGGCTACTTTCGGACGGGCTACTACTAACTTCGGTGACGGACTTAAGGAGTAGGCCCCCAGGGCAGGAAGAAGAAGGAGATTGATAGAAAATTTGTCTAGCTACTGAAAAGGCACTATCTGCCATTATCTAAATAAATAAAAAAACAAAATATTCTGGCGATTTTGGTTAGGTAGTCTAGGAGTCGTATCAACCACACAAAAGAATGATCATTGACGCGAACAGGAAAAACGTGAAAAGTAAAAACAATATTAGTAAAAGTGAATCAGTGCCTGTTTAAAAACTGTTTAAAAACTGTCGATTCAACGTCCGTCTGATTGATAAACATCATGGATGTTACTGGACTCGTCACAATAACATCAACTTCTATGTATAACATATCAGTTTCTACTGTTTTGTAAGCAAAATTTGTGTGACCTACCCACGACCTACCTCAATTTACATTCGTAATTTCGTATACATGATTCGATTTGATGGGACTTTTGCATCTACCTATACCGAATCCGTGAATCCGAATACCGTGCCGTGTGGTGCCGGACGTAAAGAATAGCACTATCCCAGCTCTTCCCATGGGTGTCGTAAAAGGCGACTAAGGGATTCACTAGAGGATGGGCAGCAGCGTTCTCTGAGTTCTTTATCAACCATACTGCGAGCGCCAACCCGCCTGCCAAGCGTGGCGATTATGGCAAATCCCCCCCAACATGGAGCACAGGACAGGTGGATGTGGCGATGCTTGGGGGAGGCCTATGTCCAGCAGAGGACGTCTTGAGGCTGAATGATGATGTACCGAATCTATAGTAGATCAGTTATCACTGTAGGTATGTTTCCGGCAAGAAGTCAGAAGAAAATTCTTTCGCATGCTACGTGAGATTCATTCATAGAATTCATTGAAGAGGAAACTTTGTCAACAAGCTGACCATTGACGAACAAAGAAAAATAAATAAATAAATAAGTTATAGCACGATATACGGTTTTTCCTTACGTTGTTGTACTGAATTCTTCAATTAATATTGAGAGATGGTTCTACAAGTAGAGGAAGACTAGGCTTTTGAATTCGTAACCACTATTTTTACTAAAAATGTTCTCGAAAGAAGCGCTGGCATCATTCCTGTACAATGATTATCCGGTTTCTGAATTGAGAATTCGGGATAAGCAATACTTAAGTGGTATTTGAGTACGTGAGTTGTCAAAAAATGCTTTTTTTTGCTTTTTTTACTTAAGTACTTACTGCTCCCTAGAATTCTCAATTCAGAAACCGGAGGTAAGTGTTCTGAAGCTGAAAAGGCATCATTAAAATAACTTTGTCGTTACATTGTTAAGTGAACAGCTCTTCTGCTCTTCACATTTCTTACGTACCTAGTAATTACATACTATTAGCTAGACGAGTTAGAATGTCTACGTTCCTACCTGTACGCGCACCTACAACGCTTTGGTATTTTTTTTTCAGCCTGGCAAGGAATGATAAAATTCAACTTACAATCTCATTTACTAAGCGATTATATTTAAGTCTTTTTATTACCTACCAGATTAACAATGCTAATTCCAAAACCCCATTAATTCTTTATGTACGGATTTTGGAATTTTACAGTCATGCTGAGAAAGAGTGTTAATAAACATACCTATGATTTTACATGTCAATCTTATAAAGTTTTATGAATCAAAACGGACCTCCACCGTCACTTAGCATTTGTACTAATTAAGTTCCAGAAAATATACAGGTAAACATAAAGTACCTGACAGCTATTAAGTAAGTATATAATAATGTTAATTTTTCTAATATTTTCCTATCCTCTACTTAATTGAGCATGAATGAATGACATATAATTATCGCCATAGTGGGTGTCTTGGAATATGTAAATTTTACTGTAGGTAATGAAAAAAATTACTAAAATCTTGTCAAAAATTCGACATAGATAACTGAGTTTTAAACTGAGCGACATTACCTGTCCTTAACAACCTAATTCAAATGAATATACCCTTGTCCGATTGAGCGGGAAGACCTAACTATGGGTGGGACTACGCGTTGGGCGACGCTCCCTCGCGGTGTAGGCAGTAAGTGAATGAATTGGTGACAGTTTGACAACCATAACTCACGACGTATGGACAAGAGAGATCCATTCCATTTTGGCATCTATGCCTTATGTGCTAAGAACTAGGATATTAAACTCGATGTGCACATTTGTACGAAGCGGCGTGCTCCCACCACAGCGCACGCGCGGGGAGATGCGCGCGCATATATTCACCAGCGCTTCGCCCGACCACCAGTCAATCCTTAGATCGCTTACCGTAGCTATCGAATCAGTTGAGCGTACCGATACATTGCACTCGAACAACACTACGCACGTTTGCGCGCGTTACACAGCGTTCGCGTCGGGGGATTCGCATTAAAGGTATTGTAAATAAAATAGGTATTTATCGATGAGAAAGGCTTCAGATTTTTTATACATATATCGGAGTGCGTTCGGTTTGGTGTATATTTTATCCGTCGACTGGTACGTTGTGCTCGTACCGGGTGTGGAAACTCCCCGGCGACCTAGCAGCACGTGCCGGCGGAGTGCACGCGCCACTCGACCACCACCATCCGGCTGCAATGCGAATTGCATCAGCTCCGACCAAAATATTTCTAGTTGACACCAAATGCGCTCGCGGTCTACCTGCTTTGCGAACTTTATATGGCGAAATTATTGAAACAAGCTCAGTCGAAATGTCCCAAAATTTATATAACATGTTACGATTTGATCTCGTAACTTAGTTTTGTATTTAAACATCTTACCTATGTTAACAAAAAAAATGTAATTCATAGGACTTCGTGTCAGAAAAAGTTCTTTTCAATTGGGTTAATTTTTATAAGAGAAAACTGGTTTTTTGTAACTGGTAAGGCAACTGAAACCTGTCTAAATGAATAAGGACAAGGTTTAAATATAGAGACATGTAAGTTTTAACTTATAAAAAGTATTATAAGTTATCATGCACGACCTGTGCGAAGTGCTTAGATTAGCAAATTTAATTAGTGAAGAGTGTCGTAATAACATATATTTTGGCTACAAATTTTAATATAAGTTAAATTAATACATATTTATAAACGTAATAAAAATTATGACATCTATATGGTAATATGAATAACGATGTAAACAAAGACTTGCTAGTGACTCAGGTAGGAAGGGAATTTTAGCTTGACACTGAGAACAACAACGGTTTCTAATTAGCATACTAATTATTAGTTCCTATGTACACAGTAGTGTTTTAAACACAACCCTATAGTTATGCATTTACATACTAACGTTATCATTGTGTCGGACATTTATTTATAAATCGTAAACGCAATTCAAAGTTGTTAGCTTAACAAGTAGGTGCCGTATAGTGTGTTTCTACGCCGAACGGAGTGTGAAAAAAAAACATAGCATGTGTCAGCTGATAAGATTTTACTGAAGTTAATAAAACTTGATAGAGGCAGGGTCACAGTATTATTAGTAGATAAAGTACTTGCCTAGCAACATCTCACTGTAAAGTGGTACTTTAGTGCCATACTTTATGCCAATAGTGGAGTCAAGTAATGTCTTGGCACTAGCAACTCTACTTACCCTAATAGGAATTATAAGAGCGGTGTTATGTATGTGTGTGTATAAATAGATGCTTATCGTCATTGGCATGTGTTGAAACATTAGCGTCTACTGTTCGTTAGGTTGATGAGGTAAAAAATGAGGAGTGTTAATCTTGGATTTGTAACTCGCATTCGTAGTATAATTTGATAATTATAATCTAGTCAGATCTCTTACTTCACAGCTATGCCAAAAAGCTCTTAAAATTTTGATTATTTTTAACATAATAATTATTTTATTCAAAATTACTTTCTTTTTTTTAAATGGTAAAAGTCAAGAATGTAAATTCTAAAGCCAATTTGTCTACCTATTCAAAATACCCGGTAGAGAAATCAATGAAAAACCTCAATTTATGCGTTGATTTTTCACGATAGATCATGAAGAGTCGAAAAAACTATCTCCCTCAATCCCGTGAAAGCATATTTATTGTACTTCCATACAATTTCGGCACACTCTTCAATATAGTTTTCAGAATAGTAATAAAACGGATAAAAAAGTGTACATGTGCCGGATGCGGCTCGCTGCGTGTTTCAGTTTGTTCAGTGCGGGCGAGAGGTCACTCACATTCATGCCTGAGGCGCAGCTCCGTACAACCATTCGACCGCTCCAGGGCACTCCCGTTGAATAATAAAATTTATATTTTAAAAAATCCGACTTCAAGAAACAGAAATGCAACAAACTAATGGGCATGTAATGAAATTAACAGTTTTTGAAGTCGATGATGCGATTCTGATCTATCTAATACAAATTACAATAACCCAATCACGGTAGGTGTGCTGTTCGTCATTGAGGAGTTCCATCCTCTATCTCCGAAATCTTTCACCAGATCATGACAAAATTTATAAGGGGCCAACTCGAGAGTTTCTTTTAAACGAAATAATAATCACGTAATTCGGTCCATAAATCTCAAAGAAATCGATGTAACTGCGTAAAAAATACGAAAATATTCATAACTTCCTCCTCTTTGGAAGTCGGTTAAAAACAAAGAAAATGTGAATCACTCCGTCCTCCGTCATATTTAGACGGTCGACCGGTAACTGAAATAATTTATTTTTGGGTCCAAAGCCTTCAATCGATCGTTTTAGTTCTATTTTTGGAGCGATACATCTAAGCTCATGGTGTAGATCATCTGGTTTTCACCTGACAAGAGAATGATCTGAATAGATGCCGAACACATCTTTATGATAGCTATAAAGTATGCTTGTTTATCGTTTGTGGATTTTTAAATAAAGACTATTTTCTGTAAATATTTTGTATGTACTTCGGATCCTACATCAGAGCAAACTATGTCAAGGGCTTTCTCCGTAACTACACAAAGGGCATGCACGATATCGCAAGAAATATCTGTAGACCATACTACACTATTCGTCTCAATGCGGGGTTCGAACCTCTTTGCACATGGTTTGATAAATTATTTAGGTTATCTATGTTATTAAAAATCCTAACTTTGAGGTGGATATCAGGAAAAAGGTACTTAAAAATGTAATTCCGTCAATACAAAATAATGAAAAGAGTATCGTAGATGCGTCTATGTAAATTGTAAATGGATAGAGAATTTAGAACAACAGTCTACTTGCTGTGCTAAAGTGGTTACAATTTTGTTATAAGTAAAATAATACCAGCCTTTTTGCGTCCTTTTTAAAAGAAAAACAATAATACAATCGAATGATGTACTTATTATTTTTTAAACATTTTCCGAAAACAGAAAAACTAAGTTATTGCTTACGTTTTGCTTGCAATTTTCAAGGAAATAAATATTATAGGAATATTGAAATCTGAACGTAGTAATCTTTTCTTCAATTAAATTAAAAATAAACCTACAGTCCCCGGTAAAATTATTACTTCGAACTAATTTACTAATGACAGTTAATTGGTATTTGTTTAAAGATATTTACTGATGTCTAGAACGGTACAATTCGTCATTATTTATTTGAAGTAGTCGTTAGGTCCCACGGTGGGATTCCCCCACGGTTCCAATTACTTATGATAAAGGATTTATACTTCATACTCTAATTACAGTACGACAAAACAAAGATATCACTTTAGCTAACTTCGTAAAACCGAGCATTTCCGAACTGAGTGTGATTTTAAGACTACAAATGTTTAGTAGCAGTAGAAAAGAAGTAAAAAAAAATTTTCGCGTACCTACGCAATAAGAATAAGTGTAATTGGCGTGAGTAACTAACTTATTAGTGTACTGTACTACGATTATCGGGCGATTTGCTTGATGATCATAGCGGTCTCATTTGATCAAAGATTGAAATTCAAAAAATATTAAATTATTTTTCTTTTCAAAACAAAACAACAAAATAAAAATAACAATTAAATAAAGAAATATTTAAAAACGTAATGCAAAATGAATAAAGGACAAAATAAAAAAATATGATAGGTAATTAATCTTGATGTCAAATAGTTTGTAACAGTACCTACGCTTTATAATTTAAGACGTAAACTTCTGTTGGGTGTTTCTTATGTATTATAAGTATGTATTTACTAAAAAAAATATAAGTATTATTATACATTGTCTAGTACCCGTAGTACAAGCTTTGCTTAGTTTGGGACTAGATGGTGCTGTGTAAAAAATGTCCCAAAATATTTATTTATAAACATCCAAACATCTAACTGATCGACCTAATTCCAATTCCGCTTAGTTTTTCTTTAAGATGCCGCGGTGTAACAAAAAGTACAAACCTATTCAAAATGCAAAGTAGTTACCACAGTTGCTTATTAGCTCCACTTAGACTTCCGGAAACTTTTGCGTCGCTCTTATTAACCGTAACCTCGGCTTTTAAATTATATTTTCATTAATAAACAAAGCGACGTCCTTGAGTAAAACCTGATAGGCAGAATATATTTTGTCCAAATACGTTGTTTGTGCAATCAGTCTTTGATCACTGTTATCGTTCATTATAAGTGCGAGGGTGTTTAGGTACTTATTTAGAATGTTATCAGTCAATCCAAACGCGTTGTTGCTCCCTTGACCTAAAAACAAATGTGATCATTATTGCGTAAATTGTCATTAATCGAATACTTACATCGCCTTCGGTATAGATAATCAGGTCATAATTTACGCTATGAAATAAAATCGTTCACAACGTTGTTTGCGAGAATGTTTGATCACATGCTTATCGATCTCATCTGATATCCAATCAAGTGGAATCTATGCTTTGATTCATATATATGAGTATGTACCTTAGATCATCAGTATACGATTCTTGTCAGATGAATTGGGAGCAAGTTAAATCTAATAAGGTATTTGCTAATAATAAAATGTTTCTCCCGGAATAATACGATAAATCTCTATGATACCTATAAAGTTTGTTAGGTTAACAGACAGTTATAGGCTTCTGCATGCTATTTTTGTTTATTAAACTAGTCCAAGGGTCCAAGGAAACCATCGTAGAATTTAGGAAACTGACATAGTAAGTAATGATGATACTGAAGAGCGTTTAATTCACATTATTTTAATTGTCCTTTGTTCATCTTCTTTACAATATCAAAAACAATGCAAAAACAAATAATTAAAAAAAAAAAAACAATAATCATTAGGGTCGTCATAGAATCCTTTGCTTACAGATATTATCGTAATTATTGAAGATAGTTAATTTTAATAACTTAATAGGTAGGTAATTAAATAATGATCATAGATTACATTAGTATAGTACCTATATAATTTATATTTTAACTCATATATCTATGTAATTTATTTTCTAACTAGCCAAAGTATGTCAATTCTGAAAACTATGTAATTATACTACCTACTACGCATACAACTATAACGCAAACATTACCTCTTCTATTATACAAAAGGGTCAAAATTTGGACAAATGCTTTCATGAAACTTTCTGCCCTGAGATTTCTAAGCTTTCAGTAGACCTCATGACAAATTTTTATTATATCATGGGGTTGTAAAAAGCTAGTCTTATCTTTCCTTTGGTTTACATTAATCTCATGGTGAGGTATAACCTTTCTCAACAGGAATGTATTATCACATCACAGTGTACCTACTTACTACATACAGTGGGTCAACGCCCATACATTTGACAGGTCCTATGAAATGTCAAAATTATGTAGGGCCGGAGGTTATGTCCCAAGTATGCAGTATGGCTAATCGGGACACAATCTCCGCCCCTTCACCCCGCAACCCCCCGCACGATTGCTCTGCGACAATGTTCTACGTTGACCGACTGTAAGGAGTAAGATATAGGTAGACTGTGGTATTATTAATATTGAGATGTTGATTGTTGACTGTCTCGTTGGTCGCAAGCGTGACTGCTGAGCTGGTCCTGGTTTCGATCGGGCGAAGTGTTATTGGGTTTTTCCGTGTGCAATTTCTCAGTAACAGCCCGTAGTCTGCCCCTATTACGCGAGACTTACATGACGGCGAAATGAGGGTGTACTACATCTCTGCCCAACCCTTCGCGGAATACAGGCGTGATGTTATGTTATGTTGTCAAATATATAAATATAAATTACAACATATTATGCAAACATCGAATCGTAGTATAGTAACCAGTGAATACAGTGGCGTCGGCCACGTTCGGACTTCGGCGTAATATCACCAGGTCAAGATCGTTTTGGTGTCACGCAAAAAAAACTGTTGATATTTCCAGTTTCGATTCAATTAACGACGAAACGAGGTGTGTCACATGTCGACCTATTTATATTATGATAATAACATGACATACTTGATGATGTTACTCGATACACGAGACAAAACTACATTCGCGTTAAAAACTTATCAGCTTGTTCTAGATTTTCAGAGCAAAATCCTTGTTCAAGGATGACTGTAACGAACTGTAATTATATTGTACTGAGAGTTCTACCCTTTGTGTCTTTTCTAATGCATTTATAAATAAAAGTGAGCCAGCGACGATTTCAAAGAGCATCTAATTTAAAACATCTATTATCCAGAAGTACCGTGGGATTTTCCAATTATAACATCCAGTTTTTCAAAGTAGCAGTGCCGTGTGAATTTATTAATAAACTCTCAAGTCACCGTGTATACCGTAAAGTGCAATATCATGTTCTTGAGAACAGAGCACAAAGGTATTTGAACTGCATAGATATCAATGACCGAAATATTCTATCTTTATAACCCGCGTCTTATCTCTGATTTTAAAACAAGTGCGTAGATATGTAGATTTTTCTTTGTTAGCAGTTAGCAACGACTTTGGTTTGGTTCTATGACTCATATTCAGTGACTTCAGAATGTTTTATAGACTTTTCAGCACGTACGAATACAATAAAAATCATTGACAAATAAAGGGCAGTATACAAATAATGTACGCTTATTAATTAACATGTCTCTAATTGATGGATAGATTTATATTAACGGATAAGCATCGACTTTCTAGCTTCGAAGAAATCTTTTTTACCGTCGGCTCATTCACGCATTATATTTTTTGCCGCACGTGTACCAAATATAAACACGTTCTAAATACTAAAGAAGCATCCACCCGTCCAACGTGTCGGGCATCAGCTGAACAGACCGCAGACAGCGTCGGAACACGAACGTGCAGCGTGAAATACTCGTAGTCATCGCCCTCTTTTTAATTACGCAAGGCCAAGGACTTAAAGACATATGTAATACATACTAAACATAACACACAGTTGTACATCAAACAGTGAGTAATGTGGTAGGTGTCCAACGCATAATGCCTTTGTGATCCCATCATTGCCGGTACTTAACATGAACGTCACATAGATATCCAACGTGACTCGGGCGTAGGCTTGACAGGAGAAGAACAATACTAATGAAGTGCCACTAATCAGTCAGATGTCACGCTTCGGCTCGTGATCCATTGTACTGCATGCTACGGACAGCATATTAACGACAAATAACACACTGCATACTTTTTTACCGCCTCAGTCCACGCATTTGTTCTCACAAAGAAATTGCGTCACTTTAGTTATCATCGCATCGGCATAACACAAATGAGCCATTAACCCACATTGATATACCTAAAAACATTTAAAATGTCAACACTTGATAACGAGAGTACTTAATGCGTAATACGAAAACATCGATGTATTTGTAATTACATGTGAAAACAAGAATGACAGTGTTCATTGTTTTATAAATAGTGCAATGGCACGGTTCGGTTTTCTTATGCATTTCCATATGATGAAATGTAATGTCGTATGATTTTAGTTTTTTTTGTTGCACTTAGGTATACAACGTGTTTTTTTTTTATATCCCATAACTCTAGGGTTATATTATTTAAGTAAAAAGAACACAAAATCTCCTAGAATAGGTGGTCCAAAAATGCATAGTTTCGAAGATATAATCAATCATAATTAAATTATAGATATCTAAGTTTCATTGATAAATAACAGTAATTCATTTTTATTCAAACCAATCATTCATAAATATTTAAAGCTAAGAAAATGCGGCGTTATCATATTTCTCGTAAGGGTGTTTTACATTAATAATCGTGACTTTGTCGAATTATTTTGTATGAAAAATGAAAACAAAAAAAAAATGATGATTGAAGAGTAATTCAATCATCATTTTTTATATTTTTAATATGCCAGTTGGTTCTTTGATATGGTCTCAATCATACCCTAGAGTTATGGGATATCAAAAAAAACACCTTGTAATGTATATTATGTTTATAATTAGATTATAGATGTGTGACAGATTGCAACCATTAAATATTTATTGCACTGTTCATTCACGTTAGTGATGTGGGACCTTGTAAGTTGTAGGTACATCTGGGGAATTTCTATTATTATCTCTAATTGGCATGTTACTAATGCTATCGAATTACTATCGCGCCATTATTGTCAGTGACATGACACCTACCTATTTACTTACATAGCTATTAATTGTTTTATTATGTTTGTTCCTGGTTATTATAACCGGCTTGGTATATATAATTATAATGTATCAACAATTTAAAATGAATGCAATTTTATTCAGGCCCATTTTTTGGGTGTTTCAATTTTCAACCCGCATTTCTTACCCACGAGCTAAAATTAATAGTAATATATAAGTACTAAGCTTGTATAGTATTTGACTGAAAAAATCTAATTAGACTGTCAGTTACATTATCAAAAAACATTTGACCCGTATTTTTTTCTTTTGTTACGTAAACCAAAATTGACGAAGATTCGACACTTTTAAAATTCGCAAAACGTCACAAGCAAGTACAATTTTTACTTGCTTCTGACGTCACAAGCCACTCTCGAGTTTTGATACGTTTTATCTTTCCAAATATTCGTAAATTTAACAAAAGAAAAAAATACGTGTCCATTATTTTTCAATACTCTCAACTGGCGGACTAATAAGATTTGCAATTTATTGATGCTGTCAACATGCCTATTCCATTTTGAACCTTCTGAAACGTAATAAAATTTTCATGGGTAAAAAATGCGGGTTAAAAATGGAAACAACCCATTTTTTTTGCTTTTAAACAGAACATTTTATATACAAATGTTTGTAAACAGTAACAGAAGAGTAATGTATGTGTATGCCTGAATTCAATTAACACTTAGGCAATGGCACCTACAACTATTATTTGTACTAGTATTAACTGGAAGAAAATTGTTTATGAATCATTTTGTACAATCAAATTATTAACACTTCAATATATTACATGCGTAGTCAATTTTCACCTGAAATAGGTATCCATATAATACTGATGTTTGGTAGGCCTCTAGAATGTATGTAATTCTTCATAAATAAGTATACTAAGCCAATAGTTTTTTTACGACGCGACAGTACCTACGTAAAGTAATTTATAACCATTATAATCAAACACTCAGCGTAATGTAGAGTCTAACAAGAAATTAATGACGGGAAAGTTTTGCCCTGCGGTGAATACCAAACAATTCCACGCCAACAGCTATTATGTCTACCTATTGATCGAGTTTGACTTGAACTCGGGTTCTACATATAAGGTTAACAAGTGCGTAAGTTGTTTTACCGTTTTATAACACTTAGATTCCTTGGGTTTCCTTTGTTTACAAAGTCGGAATAGAAATAGGTTTATTAATTTAAAAAAACGTTTTTCATTTTTTTTATTTTAATCTTTGAACTCCAAGGGTAACAATTTTGCATTAAAAGTGAATTTTCTTTATTTAACGTCTAATCTAAATCATAGTCACAAAAGAAAACAAAAATAATATTATCGTTGAAGAAGCCAGCAGGTAATAAAAACTTTCCGAACTAGCGGGAATTTTCCTATATCTGCAACATTTGCCAATAGCCATCGGTTGCTAGCGGTCAGATTCGTAGTTTATTACTACGTACTAATGACGCGAAATGTTACAGTACGTAGTGTAGGTACATGATATTATTGCGTGCAACGTGTAGTGGCAGGCAAACATACGCGGTGGACGTCGTCATAGTTGTTTGGGCAACGCGCCAATCGATTTCGTGAAATTACTGTCGTTGTATGTCAAGGGTCTGTTTATTTTATTAACGCACAGGTAAATCACTGCGTAACAAAACTATAAGTAATGTTTAGGAACAGTTAACAGTTTACGAAAAGGTACGAAAGCAGCACGTGTTAAAAAAAACATGCGAATAAGGAGATTTTCGGTGTTTTTTTTTTGTTATTATAAACTCAACTCTATCTCGTTTTTAAATGAACTTCAATTACTACCGATTAATAAAAATTTTACTTAATTTCGAATTTAATTTTTGTTATTTATTATTTTACAATAAGGGAACGCATAACGTTCCCTTTTTCATGGTCAATGAGGTCCTGTCATGTACATTTAAACATGGTAAAGCCCGTTATATCACAAAAAAAAACAAGTTTTCGATAAAGTATTTTAATCATCGCTCTCGCCCGACACGTTGTGTCTTTATTACGAGGTAGGCATTTATTTATATTCTCTCAAAATGTCAAGGAAAATGTGTAAATATACAGTGTATATTTACATAATATGTCATATGTAATCAAACAACTACAAATAGCTACTTACTTGTGTAAATCATATTTAAAATATTATAAGTGTACTTAGCTTGTTTTACTGAGTTTTTAGACCATTTAATTTTCTGTTTGTTACCTTGACGGCTATTAGATAACTATAGTAGCTGTTCACGTTGAATTTTCCTCAAAGTGTAAAATGTAGATATTTATAAAAACACAAGGATATTTTAATAATACATTTTTAATTTACTGCTGAGCTGTTTATGTTTGCATCTTAATGTAGTAGCAAAGGCTAAAATGGTTTTTTTGTTTGTTACAGATTTATACGTTTTTATAAGACGTGAAGATGGCTGATAATTCACACACAAAAATTGAAGGTAAGCACTTCTTGTCAGTATATTATATTTTTTATCCCCTGACTACATCACCACGCGTTTTTTGTCGCAATACAACGTAATTTAAGGATTATAATATTTTTTATTGAGCTTCTTCAAAGCAATCGATCGGTATTTTTTTCGAGTTTTCAATACCTATTTGACGCAAAATATGACGTAATTCTTTGATTTGCGGTTACCAAATATTCAACTGTATTAATTATTTTGCTTAAAAATAATTTACCTGGATATAATCAGACATCAACAGTGAAGAGTAGCTAAGCCGTAGCTAGTTAATAACGTTTGACTTAGTTTCATGAAATCATAAGAAGATGTAACGAAAATCACCTTATTTTTAAAAGCGCCCGTAGCACAGCCACATAATAATACATAACACTTACTTAATTATGACTAAACCGCTGTGAATTTCTAAACGCATACGTTGTATGTAGCGAGCTTCAGGCGTCCTGAAAATTTTATAAGGACAAGCTAGTCAAAAAACCTTCAATGTTCCATTTAAGATTGAGACTTAATTCTGAATTTTATTCAAAGATCTAGTGCCAACTAAATGTATAAAGTAATTTAACATTAGAAAACATGTTTAATGACCTAAAATAAACGTATGTTGTTAGGTATACTGATAATTTACCTTTTTCGTTTGTGCAAATTTTGGTAAGTAGATAATTCAGTCTGTAGATAGGTATCTGTTATGAGAATTTGCCATCACTAAAACTTGATTTAGCTGTAAGGTTTGTTGTAATTAGTTCAAGGCATTGTTATCAGACGAATAGACTCAATTAAAATGTGTCTAATGTCGGTTTCTAATAGAAACATTATGCTCACCACAACTTGTAAGCCACACCCTACGACCTCATCAAAGAATTATGCCATTTTATTGACTACGCATTATGATTTATTTTATGTAAAACGGTGATGCTCCGATAGTTAAGAAACTTATTAAAATCAAAGTAAACACAATAATTTTGGTCATAGACGCATACTTTTAATAATAATGTTAAATAAGTAATTAGTAACAAATACTTTTTATGGGTATAAATGTTTTTATTATGAATATATTTTTACGACTGTAAGTAACTCGAACTGGGTCATTTTGTGTTTTTTTTTATATATTTAATTAATTTTATTACGAGTGTGTATGATCCAACAATTTTATAACAGAAGTAACAAAGACTATGACTATTGACAAAAAATACGTAATAACTCGTTGGAGATTATATCTATCTACATATACATAAAGCTAAAAACCTTTCAACCTTTTAATACTGGTAACATAAAAACTTAAACACATTTTTAATTAACAGATAACCCGAAGATATTATCGGGGCCGGTGCTAGTCAACTCCCCGAATGCCGTTCTATCTAAAACCCTGTTGGGAAGGTACAATGACCTCCCAATTCCAGCGGACAAGATTCTGGCGACATACATCTGGATCGATGGAACTGGCGAGCATTTGCGATGCAAAGATCGCACATTGAACTTCATTCCTAAAGTACCAAAAGGTTAGTTTCCTATTATTTAAACACTACTTTCACAATTTGTGTTTTATTTTTCAGTTATTACTTATTACATACATTTTTGTGCTAACGTTTTATTTCGAGGGACTGATTTTGTACGCGCTGCGCTATGTCCCGAAACTAAAAGTCGGTCAGCGTTCGTATCAAATACAGAAAGACTCATGAACATAAGTTGATGTAACATGGCACTTCCATTGAAACTAGTCTGGTTTTATTACATCCTTATTAACAATGGTAATTAGCACAGTTTAGGTAAATTGTTCGGCCTTCAGCTAGACGAGATGAGCGGATCGTAAACAAGATGCTATATTACAAAACAAATACTATGGCATATAGGCTAGCATATTTATTTATATATCATAAAAAGAGTATTTCTTAATTAAATCTTCGCATTTCATTGATAAATTCACACTGATCAATGATGTCTTAAATTGAATTTTATTCGTCAAAGATTTAAGCTGGACTGACTATAATCAATATTTATAGCTGCCGTGCTTTTGTCCAAGAAATAAAACATTCAAAAAGCACAATACAGGCGTTTTTGATGAAAACTTAAAAGGTTTCAAAGCAATATTGCCCACAGCAGTCGTAGAAATGTTACAGTAGATTTCATTCAGTATTCTTAATTCATTTGAAAGTAGTTATTCACAGTAAATTAAATGTCCACGTTTGATGATAATATCTACATTATACCATAGCATACTTATTGCGTGTTTATTCGCGGTGATCGCTAGAGCATGAAAGCTATGAAAGCACGCATTATATATGTATATACTTAATAATGTACTTCATTACAGACCTGCCGATTTGGAACTTCGATGGCAGCTCTACTGGACAATCGGATGGGCACAACTCTGATACGTTCTTGTGTCCTCGTGCCATATACAAGGATCCTTTCAGACGTGGAAATCACATCCTCGTTATGTGTGATACATACAAATACAACATGGAGCCCACAGGTGCGTTAAAACTTCATTTAGTTCGATATTTTTAACCGACTTCAAAAAGGAAGAGGTTCTTAATTCGTCTGAATGTTTTTTTAGTATTCAATTGATTTATTCTAGTTTAATTAAAAATCGTGTATTCGGCTCGTGGTTGTCGGTATAGTCCCAAGTTCAGAAGGCCAATTCCATTAACATAATTGTTGCTAAACGTCAAAAGGACCAGAAAGTTTCTTTTAGGAAAATTATCAAAAAATTTGGATTTGCTTTTGAAAACAGTCTGAATGAACGATTCGGCTTCGGTTCGATTGCGATTGATCAATGTTTCTTTTAGTAGAATTTTCCACTAGCTTCTTTGGTTTTGATATTTCTTGTATTAGCTAATGTGATATGTAGGATAAACAATTATTTAAAAAAAAAAATTTATTTTTTATACCTATTGACTTAAAATGAGTCATTGCTAATTGGGTCATGTGTGACAGCTTGACCCCCGCAAGAATTTTGTAATCTTTGATTAATTAATGTGGAAATACACGACAATTAGGTATCTAAGTTTAAGCAAAGAAAAAATAAAATCAGCATCGCAAATAATGAGGATATTCTGCATTTGAAAGTACTGACCACCTTCAATGTGGTGCTTTAGACCTGATCGATGATCGCCATGTGAAAAGATTGCCATAATTACCATTCGTGACAGCCACGGTTTCTAATATCTCGTAGTGGCAACCTAGTCTTCGGTAACTTTCGCTCTTATGCGATATTATTCTTCGGCCTTATCTCAACCAAGGCCAGCAAACGATCGGAAAACAACCTCTTACCTAGTCCTTAGGTAGGTACCTAATTTTAATTGTCATTTAATTGTTTCGTTTTCTTTCTCAGAAACCAACCATCGCATCAAGTGTCAAGCGGCATACGACAAGTGCCAAGACGAAGAGCCGTGGTTCGGTATTGAGCAGGAGTACATTTTGCTGGACTCTGACCTGAGGCCCTTCGGATGGCCCCCGGGTGGTTTCCCACCACCACAAGGCCCTTACTACTGCGGTGTTGGCGCTAATAAGGTGTTCGCCAGGGATCTTGTCGAGGCTCACTACAGGTAATTAAAGCGTTTTTCGTTTTCTCTTAGAAAATTGGAGCTGTTCCAAAAAATATTGTAATATTCAATATGATAGTGATACTTAATTTAATTCTTTGATCAATATCTTCTATTCTTCTTCTTCTATTAAGCCTACCTAACCTAACAAATCCCGATTTAATTACAGATGTTGTCTATTCGCTGGCGTTCCAATCTCTGGCACCAACGCCGAGGTCATGCCCTCACAATGGGAGTTCCAAGTTGGTCCCTCTGTTGGCGTGACCGCCGGTGACGACCTCTGGGTCGCCCGCTACATCCTGAACAGGCTCGCTGAAGAGTACGGAGTCATCGTCACCTTCGATCCCAAACCGGTTCAGGACTGGAACGGTTCTGGTGCCCACACCAACTTCTCGACCAAAAAGATGCGTGAAGACAACGGTATTATGTAAGTGTCGCTTGTTGGACTCAATTTCTCTTTCTGACAATCTCGGTTTTAATGAGACAAGAATCCTTATATGGTAAACTTGTACAGCATACGAAGTCGGCCGCAGTTCTGAAAAAACACCAACTTATAAATTAAATATAGCTAAATAAGATATGGTATGGTAAATTTCGCAAGTGTTCGTTAAAGCGGTTCATTCATTGTACCCTTTGTTTTCCTGGCAATAGATATTACATTTTGCATTATAAAAAAAACTCATGGTTTATTTTTTATTCCAGTGAAATCGAGAAGGCCATTGACAAGCTGTCCAAGGTTCACATGAAGCACATCAAGGTTTACGATCCTCGCGGAGGAAAGGACAACGAGAGACGTTTGACTGGTCTCCACGAAACAGCCAGTATTAATGACTTCAGCGCCGGTAAGTGATTTGGACTAACTAATGATCCAAATAACCTATTACTAGAAAAGTGGGTAGGTAACTAATGAATTTAAATTTATAGGAGTCGCAAACCGTGGCAGCAGTATCAGGATACCGCGAACAGTCGCCGAGGACAAGAAGGGTTACCTGGAGGACCGTCGACCGGCTTCCAACTGCGACCCGTACTCCGTGATAGACGCTCTGATGCGCACGTGCGTACTCAACGAATAACATCGGCGCCTCCCCCGCCAGGCCACTCCTGCGACACGTGTCAGCTAGCACCCGCATCACTATTAAGTCCGTCTAATAAGTTCGTGCCTAGTTGCCAACGCAAGCTGTATGTACCTGCACCATAAGTGCATTAATAAACCCTCTTCCATTTTAGTGATATACATATACCACAAAAAGCAACACCAAGTTACATTTTTTTGTATAGACAAGGTTTACCTAATAATTATATTCACTAGCGACGACAAATCGAATAGTAATATGGCCTATAGATATAGGTATTCAATTAAATAGTTAATTCAATTTACATTAACTATACAGATATCTGATAACCTAAATGATAATAATTAAACCGACACGTGATAGAGGTAGTGCGTTTAAAAGGACCATATAAGATATTAATATATTGTATAAGTAGGTAAATATTTCTACGAATATTATGTGATATTTAAAAATTGTTATTTTGATGTTAAATAGTTTAATTGTATACAAATAACCACATATCATTATTTTTAACAAATTCATTTAATGCATAGATGCAAATTAGTTTTAGTAAACAAATAACCTGAATGAGAAACATGCTGCTTGACATTATTAACTAACAAAAAAAAATTAAATGATTGTCTGGAAAAATAATGATATCGCGATTAACAATATACCAATATATTTATGTTAAAGGTAGTAAATTCCGCAAAAATTCCATTTGCATATTTAGAATATAACGTTATGGGTAACCGCAGGAGCCTTTTAAAGTTCAAGCACTTATGAAGTATGTCTAAACGTGAACACCATGTACACTCGTGTAGAGCACAAAATATTATATTCCTATCGTCTGAATAAAATTATTTATGCTATTATATGTATAAGATGTTTAAATTGTTTTGCATGCATCGGAAATTGGTATGAATTAACAAATTGTAAGTGTATAAGAAATGTTGTTATAAATTACAAGATAATTATTATGAAAAATAAAGATACTTTGTTGTACGAATTATGGTTTGATTACTATCCTTAGTAATAATATCTTTTATGTTGACTTAGCTGGATTTATCTTTCATGTGACGTACGTGGACTAAGATAAAGCTTTCGATTGCATTGCAACTTGGGCAGCTCTGGTAACAGCAACGATTTCGTTAGGCTAACAGTACAATAACTCCAACATCTTTATCTTCAGATCTAATGAACAATGCAAATGAGGCCAACCGTATCTCGTCACAAAAGGCAGCTAAGGATTTCTGTCAAATAAGACGATGCATTTCACTTAGCAGCATTCTTCTAAGAGATTATAACAACTTACGCCTTTTATCAGAGCTTGATTTAAGGTTCGAGCCGCTCCTAGGCTAAATAATAAGCTTGGCGCCCCCATTCATATTCTTTTTCCCAGAATATGACTCACAACTTTTCTATCAGGCTCAAAACTTGTATCAGAAGGAAAATTGCATTTAAAACCCAGAATTTAAAGGTTTAAGGCAGTCTTTCTCAAAGTGGGCGATAACGCCCCCTTGTGGACGCTAGAGGCCTACAGGGGGCGGTAAAAGTAATGATTGCGATTGTGATTTTTAAGATGTGGTAAAGTTAAAAATATTAGGGGGCGCTAGAAAATAATGAATTCTCAAAGTGGGCGGCAGACGAAATAAGTTTGAGAGCCTCTGGTTTATAAGGCGATAAGGAAAGCCTTTCTGTGGCTATGGCGTTGTTCAGCTAAGCAAAGAAAGATAAGGCAAAGAAAGGATTATTTTCAACTAGGCAGCTTTTAGAAAATTCGTCGCCGATAGCGCAAAGTCGTAGCATTCACTGGTAGGCTTGTGTACAATTTGACAGTAGGTTATACAGAGTGCGACTGAGCGAGCAGTAGGTTATTCGTGTTTGGCAGAGTTTATTTGAAGGATAAAATCCGCAATATGGGTGGATGGAACAAGATATTTTTCAATTGAAATCACTAACAATATATGTACATGTACCTACCTAATTTAAATATGATTTTCCTTAACTCACTGACTTGTTATCCTAATTGTACCTAATCCTAGTTATACTATACATGTACCAACCACAGAAATCGAAATAATTGTGATTTAGATTTCTGTGGTACCTAGGTACCAAGTTATCAACTCTATTTTGTAGAATCTATAGGTTGGTATCACAGAAATCTACGATACTTATAGGGTAAAACTCGGTAATACGCCCCAAGTGACAAAACGCCCCACCACTCCAGCACTCACACTATCAAAGCTGCGCCGCTCACAACTAGACGCGCGGAGCCCACTAGTAGGCGAACAACATGGCCGACGTGTGCACGTAGTTTGTGATGTCCGTTTAAAAAATATTGCAAAATCTGTATTTATTGGAGTGAAATAATTTGCGGTAAGTTTCTAAGAAATTCATATATATTGATACTTTTAGATTTTGTGTTATAATGACCCACACTATCGTAAAATAGATGAAATTACCTTTATACTTTTATTTTGTCGAACGTTATAACCTTGAATCTACTGCTTTGACCTCGGTGGGGCGTATTGAAAATCAAATTTGACAATATGCCCCTAAGTCAATTTACAAAACGCCCCAATATTTGAACTGTGTTAAAGTATTTTATCGCGTGTTATTATTTCAGATTATGTCTCGGAAGTATCAAAGAACAACACTACGAGCATCATGGAGTGCAGATGACTTAGACAAAGCCATGCGCAGTGTACTTAGCAAAGAAATGGGTGTTAATGAGGCATCCAAAAGCTTTGGCATACCATCTCGAACCCTAAGAAGACACATTTTATCGAGAAAATCAAAGGGCCCTCTTGGACGCAAACCAGAATTTTCTGTAGAACACGAAAAAAAACTGGTTGCCCATATAAAGAAATTGGAGAAAGTTGGATTTGCCCCTGATAGACAAGATGTTAAAGAAATGGCATTTCAACTTGCTAGGAAACTCAATATTAAAAATCCATTTTCATCAAGTTCAGCATCAGCTGTAAATGTCTGGTTTTCGGGATTCATGGCTCGTAACTCAGAATTAAGTCAGAGAAAAGGAAGGTAATTGCCGACAAAAAGAAGCCAGCAGCTGGAAAATTAAAGCAGACTAAGACCACAAAAATAACTAAACCTATCGAAGAAAAAGATTGTGATAAAAGAAACAAGAAAAAGGAAGTAAAAAGAAGCCAAAGAAAGTGTCTGTCAAAAATAAGAAGAAGAAAAAAGTAAGCTATTCATCCTCTTCTGAAAGCAATGATGAAAATGAGGGCAGGGTAGATACTTCTGAAGAAGAAATCTCAGACGAACATGACGACATTATCAGATGCATAGAATGCACGGAAGATTACTATAATACAAAATCCACAGAAGATTGGATTCAATGCCTGTCTTGTTTAGCATG
The DNA here is from genome assembly GCA_905220435.1 of Amphipyra tragopoginis. Taxonomy (NCBI): domain Eukaryota; kingdom Metazoa; phylum Arthropoda; class Insecta; order Lepidoptera; family Noctuidae; genus Amphipyra; species Amphipyra tragopoginis. Next base: position 24,551,900 of record HG991991.1, on the reverse strand, counting down.
GTTACATGAGTTTTGTACCATGTTTATTTAAAAAGTCTGATTTGATAAAGAGACTGAGTAACTGCGTCTAACTACCACTACCTATTATGGACAGGCGCAATGCACAGCTCTGCCGTCCAGAAAAATCAAAACAAATTAAAGTAGATTTTGGTCTTAACAAGGCTGAAAAGACGGAATGAACTGACGCCAGTACCGAGCGCGCGTTGTTCGAACGATGCCCAGTGGGCGAAAATGCGAGTAGTGCGGGGATGGAGACGGCGCACAGTGGGCCCATACTGAAAATTAGTGGACATAGGCAACAAAGTTCCAATATCGATGCGATTTTTTTTTACATGACGTGTTTTGATATTCCTGACAACTTTTGTTCTTGTAAATTTCTTCTAAAGTTGATAGTTTGTCTTGAAAAAAATTAATTAGATTTTTTTGTATGGAGCGAATCACGTTTCATTTTTTTTCTTCAATTGTACTAATATGTTGGGTGCGTGGCGTGAGTATATGATAGCTAGGGTCATTCTCTATCCACGAAAAAAAAATCAGCGCCGGCCATCTGCGGCAGCGCGAGTAATCATTCGGTAAAAAAAAAAAATGTTTAATAAGATTTTTTTTGCCATTTAAAATAAATTGAAAGTATATATTTTGTCTCATTTGGCTGTTTTGACCTTCTTTTTAGTTAAATATATAGTTTTAATAGCGCATAGGTACTTATAGTAGTACTAGTAATTCTGGTAAAGGTTTAGTTATTATTGCATGTTATCGGTAGCACCTGCATTGTGATTGATAACTCATTTGTTTGTGCGCTCGGCTAAGCGCATTACAAACGCATTCATATCTAGTAAAATCCTCTCCACAGTGTGGTCCAATATCGCTTGCAATTTAATGTGAGCTCCTTTTTCGGTTATCTCCATACTCTCTTGTGGTGGGTAACATCTTTTCCTGGTATTTACAAGCTTTGGATAAGATGGAAAGGCAGCACAGTTTTCTTCTTTCAGAAATTGTCGAAGAGCTAATCACTTCCATTTCGAGGGCGCAACTGATGTATACAGAGCTAAACACTTATCTTCAGAGACAGTACTTAAGCTCTGCTTTTTGAATAGTCGCTCGTCTACATCGGATAGCGCATCTGGATTACTGGAAAGGTTTCGACCACTTTTGCCAGATTTGTTTTGCCGTTGTCTTTCAATTTTGTTATGTATCAGTGCTGCAACTCTTCCTCGGAATTTTCTTCTACTATGGAAGTAGAACGTCTTTTTTTTGTCTTATTACTTAACTCTTCGAATGGTTTTCTGTGCTCCTTTTCTGTAGATGTTCCCGCTTCCGCAGTACATACTGCAAGAGTAGGAACATGGGAATCTATATCCACAGGCTCAGATAAGGCTGCATCCGAAAAGCCCATCTCACTTCTCAGGTCAACAGCAACACTGTCACAAACATGCCAGTTGATGTTTTTTTCCAACCACTTGCGATTACTTACACGATTCATAAAACTTTTTTGATTTCTACTTGACTCTATCCACTTTTTATTTAGATTTACACAAAAAAGTCGACAGAACTCCTTGATTCGGTTCTTGTCTTCTTCAGAAACTTCGGTAGTCAAGACAGAAATGATACTTTAATATAGAAACATGATTTTTCAGATCACCGCCACTTCTTAATTTCACAAAAAGATCTAGTTTGGTACAAAATCCAGCCATAGTTCTAATGTCAATATAAAAATAAAAGTATTTCACTGTTTTCACAAACAAGCGACAAGAGCGAAACTAGATGGACTTATGTTTTTTTCTAGTGGCCTGCTGTAGGCCGTCCTAGGGTACCATTTCTACGAAACCGGGTAGTTATTGGCGAGACCTGAAGGGTCTCTAGCCAATGAGGGGGGGGAGTAAAATACTTAACCTAAGCTAACTACTTGTACTACACTAACATCATGACTACCTGCAACAAAAGCACTAAGGGCGACCCCTAGTGGGACTCGGACCTCCGCTTAGGGCGTTGCTGGCGGGGACTTAGGGGGGGGGGCTTGATGAGGGCTGAATTATCGGTGTGATAGATGGACTTAATGAATGTATTTATATTTATAGTCAGTGTTAATTACTCAAGTAGTGGACATAACAGTGACTGAAAATTATTCAGCCAATCAGAGACGAGCATTTTTCGATGACTCATTAGTTATGCGCTTAGCCGAGCGCACAAACAAATAAGTCATCAATCACAATGCAGGTGCTACCGATAACATGCAATAATAACTAAATCTTTACCAGAATTACTAGTACTACTATAAGTACCTATGCACTATTAAAACTATATATTTAACTAAAAAGAAGGTCAAAACAGCCAAATGAGACAAAAAATATACTTTCAATTTATTTTAAATGGCAAAAAAATTCTTATTAAACATTTTTTTTTACCGAATGATTACTCGCGCTGCCGCAGATGGCCGGCGCTGTTTTTTTTTTCGTGGATAGAGAATGACCCTAGCTATCATATACTCACGCCACACACCCAACATATTAGTACAATTGAAGAAAAAAAATGAAACGTGATTCGCTCCATACAAAAAAATCTAATTAATTTTTTTCAAGACAAACTATCAACTTTAGAAGAAATTTACAAGAGCAAAAGTTGTCAGGAATATCAAAACGCGTCATGTAAAAAAAAATCGCATCGATATTGGAACTTTGTTGCCTATGTCCACTAATTTTCAGTATGGGCCCACTGTGCGGCGTAGTGAGATGGTGCAGAAAGCGTAAATCGAAAGCGTAGCGAGGGGCATAAAAGGGTAGCGCTCGCGCATGGACCAAAGCGAGTAAAACTAAGCATCTTAAACAAGCACTCGCACTGAGCAAAAAATGTTCACACGATACAATTTGATACACAGATTAGTACTTGTTCAAGCTCTAGTAATTCGTCTGCAAAGCGGCATTAGTAAATAGAATTTCACTCGCACTTGCAGTTTCACTAATACTTTGTACGTCCATGACTAATACTTAGCACTAGCTAGCCTTGTAACAATCTAATAGGTCCGATTTGACACCTGTCAAAATACTAGGAGTAATGTCAACACTAGTAATGATTACTCCAATGCGTGGCGTTTAGTTTCATTTTATCATGAGTGCGCTACGTTAAGATAAATAAAAAGGAGACTTTCTTTAAGATCGAAGGCGTACAACGTCTGTACACATTTATTTTGTGATTTTATGCAAACGTCAAATCGGACATATGACGTTGCTCGAACTGTAAGCATGTTTACATGCAATATTAGTTATGACGTTGTAAGTAGGTAGGTCTAGAATTAGATTTACTCGTGTAAACTATGCACTAAATAAACGTTATGTCATGTCAATGTGTCATGTAAGGTGTCATGTATTGTGATTGTTAAAATTGTTGTGTTTGATAAATAATATATAATAGATTTTGTTGTAAATGTGATGTTTGTTTTAATTAACCTTTGACTATCTTTTTTGTTTTTTCTTTTACATAAATAAATTTAAGTTAAAATGAAACTATAATTCAATCGCTATTTATCGAAAATAAGAAATTAATATAACATTGTCAAACGAATGACATTTACCAGCGGCAAAAAATGGCATCAACAAAATCAAAAAACAGAGAAAATGTTGCTATAGACCATCGATATAGTGAGAAAAATACTAAAAAGGTTTCAGAGTTCTAATTTAGATTAATGAAAAAAGTAACCAATTTTTTTATTTAATAGTGTTCCCGGACATAGAATCGATGCGGCCGCTAGGCAAACATTTGTATGAAAGCCCCTGGGGAAAGTACAATGACCTCCCAATTCCTGCGGGCAAGATTCTGGCGACATACATCTGGATCGATGGAACTGGCGAGAATTTGCGAAGCAAGGATCGCACCTTGGATTTCATTCCTAAAGTACCTAAAGGTTAGTTCTATTATTCTTGCCTCTTTGTTATACATAGCATCCATTGAAACTAGTCTGGGTTTATTACATCCTCATTAACAATGGTAATTAGCACAGTTTAGGTAAATTCGGCCTTCAGTGAGGCGAGACGTGCTGATCTGCAAATGAATGTCATCCGAATACTTAAGACAGTCGTTACGGGCACCCAACACCAAGGAAGCAAAGAGAAGTTAGCGACGAAAAAAAACGTCGTTCTAAGGCTGCTTGCACAAAGAAGCAGGTTTTCCGGTCCCGACTCATCGGTGCAGGCAGATCGGTACTGATCGGTGCAGGGCAGAACAACCTACATAAAGAAAGAGGTAAATCGAGACCTTAAACCCATAGGGTCAGCTCACACCGAGACGCGACGCGACGCGACGCGACGATACTGGAAGAAGCCCGTGACTACGCGCTGCGCCGCGCGCCGCCGCGATACGCATACAATGAAATGTGTATCTTTTCGTGTAGAAAATAAAGTTGTATTTTGAGTCGCTCTTTTAAAGTATGCGCGCAGCGTCGCGTCGCGTCTCGGTGTGAGCTGACCCTTAATCTTAGAGCCGCGTTTCTGTCATACTTCATACTTAAAAAACGTCATTGTGTTTTTTTTATGTATGGAGTTTGACGAAAACGCGCGCCGACGGCGCGTTAAAAAGACGTGGTGTGCATAGGCCCTTAAACCGGTTTTGTCCGTACCGACAAGTTTCAATCTGTTCCCCTATGTGTACCTATAGCAAGCGCATAAGATAACAAGGCAAGGGGCTACATTACCCGCACCGATCGGTACCGACCCGTACCGACAGTCTGCACCGAGAATCTGCTTCTTTATGCAAGCACCCTATTGGTATGTCTACACCAGTGCGCTTTCATGTTCATCTTGCGCTTTCAACTTTCAATTCCTCTTGCATCAAGCGCATGCAATATTGATTGCCTTAAGACGCATGCATCTTATCGTCTACACCGGTGCGCCTCGGTCAGTCGTCAGTCGACATACAATAGACGGATTAGCGTGCGCTAGGGGCATGCGCTTTTGTCGAACTAGTATTAAGGCGTGCGCTATTGCATGCGCTAAGGCGCTTCACGCATGCTTCAGACGAAGACGCAAGATGAACATGAAAGCGCACTGGTGTAGACATAGCTAAAGGTCAACTTTGGGTTTGTACTGTGTTCATCAAAAATGTACGTCAACCTAACTGACATCATTTAACGTCCCTCCAGCCCAATCATTTAGATCGATTCGATAAGTCCGTTGTCGAACGATTCGGTTTGCTATCTCTTTTTCTCTCGTTACAAAACTCGTAGACAAAACGAGACAACAAACCGAATCATTTAAAATTACTGCAGTCATTTTGGAAGCGGACCTCAACATAGGTCGGAAAATGAGATAGGCAGATAATGATCTTCACTTTTCATAGATAAATTTACGCGCGTGTTGGAGGAAAACAATGCCAAGATAATGGAAGATGCGACTAAGGAAATTATAGGGTCTCACTTTATGAAATATTTGCCGCCGCACATCTGGCCAAGAAATCTAGATAATATCTACAACGCTCAATGCAAGCAACGCCCTTCTAGGAACACGGGTTTTTTTGATGAAAACTTGAAAGGTTTCTAACGAATTTTGTCCTTAGTAGTCGTCTACTTCTACTCTCGTGTCAGCACGAGTTATACGAACAATTATGATTCCCATTTTGTTCAACGACATCACCGAAAAGTGAAGTCGGATGAAGGTGCTAGTATACAGTTCTATGGAACAAAACGAGAAAAAATTATCTCATTTTGTCCGATGACGTCATATTCAATAGAACAAATGGGAATTACCCATTTCATTCAATATTCCGGATTGCTAGTTCATTTGGAGGTAGTTGTTCACATTATTAAGTGTCCACGTTTGATGTAATGCTTAATTTTTTTATTCGTTTTATCATTTCCTCAGTAAACGTCCTCATTCCATTTCACACGGTGTTGGTTTATACCTACTAGCTGTAGAAAAATAAGAGTACCTATACACTTATTAATGAACTTCATTACAGATCTACCGATTTGGCACTACAACGGCGCCAGAACTGGACAGGCGACTGAGCCCAATGATGCTGATATGTACCTGTTTCCTCGTGCAATATACAAAGATCCATTCAGACGTGGAAATCACATCCTCGTTATGTGTGACACGTACCATTACGACTTTGAGCCTACAGGTGCGTTAAAACAACTTAAGCACATGGTATTTCGTGCTTTTTAGGGTTCATGCCTTTTAATGACAAGATGGAACACATAACTAATGACAATAGCCGCAAAGTTAAGTGTCCTGCAGCAGGCGTAACATGACCACAAGGTCCTGCAGTTACTAGTCGTATTCACTACCGGTAAAAGTAACGGTGACGAAATATAGGTACCTATCGGTAAAACCTTTTTTTTTTTCTACAACCTATCCTGGGGGCGTCACTAACTTTGCCGACTCGCAGTCTCCACTTTAGAACACGCCAGTCAACTTGGCATCATTGCAGGACATCAGAACGGACCAGACCCCAAGTGTGAGTTTTTTTACGTTACTACTGTAGTTGCGTCACGACAAAAATGTCAAACAAATTTTTAGTCACGCTATTCGCCGCTAGAGGCGCTGCCAAAATTTTCATCATCAAGGAGTCAAAAGCCTTCACATAGTCCACAAACACTAAGTGCATTGGCCGATTTAACTTTTTGGGCTTCTGAATACTCTACTGCACTGTGTGAATGTGGTCTATGGTACCATATCCTCCTCCAAACCCGACCTACTCCAGTGGTTGAAATTCGTCGAATCTTCGCGCAAGACGATTATAACGACTTTCGAAAACCACTCTAAGACATGGCTCAGAAGGGAAATTTGTCGATAGTTCTTCAATAAGGTCTTGTCGTCCTTCATAAAGAAGAGAACGACGACGCTTCTGCCCCACGACTCTAGAGCTCTCCCAGTAAAGGGGTCAGCATTAATTAATACAATAATAGACACCCTCATTAATGACTAATAAATAGGCAGATGTTTATTTTTAGTTTAATCTAAAAAAAACGAATATATATTCGAATAGTTGAGAAACACTATTCGAAAAACTCGAATAGTTAAATCGAGCGAATATTGCATGCCCTAACCGCAACCCTGGAAGGCCTCGGTCTTACCCCACGACCTGCTGAGAGGTGCGCGCAGAACACGACGCGCCGACGCTTAATCAAACCTAGGTCAATGAACGTTCGGAAGCCTCAACCTTAATTTACTTTAAATTTTTCGCTTGTTTCATAGTAACTAACCACCGCGTAAAGTGTGTAGACGCGCACGAAAAGTGCAAGGAGCTTGAGCCATGGTTCGGCATCGAACAGCAGTATTTTTTAATAAACAGCGCCGACATGAGGCCCTTCGGATGGCCTCCGGGCGGTGGTTTCCCCCTGCCACAAGGCGATTACCACTGCGCTATTGGTGCCGATAAGGTGTTCGCCAGGGATCTTGTCGAGGCTCACTACAGGTACTCTCTGTTCAGTATGTGAAGGTTTGCACGAGAAATATCAATTGTTTATTTTAGTGATGTGCTAACTTAAATCTAAAGTTGGATAGATTTTCGATTATTTCCCAGAACTAGGGCTGCTGCTGTAGGTTCGGGTTTCCCCGGATTTGTTTTAGTTTGGGAGGCGTTGAAAAGAGCTGAGTTTGATTTCTATTGGTGCGCATTTTTCATTTGCAATTAGTAGTTTTATAGGACAGAGGATAGTAGTGGACCTACATTTTGTTTAAAAACAGTGATTCTGGTGTGCGTTTTATTTTTTTTTTTAAATTAAAAAAAAAAAAAAAATAAAAAAAAAAAAAAAAGGCGAACCAAAGAAAATAAAAGGAATAAAAAAAAACTTTTTTGTCTGTAACTTAGAATAAAATTATGTTACTGTGGAGGAACGAGGTGTGGTGTTCCTCCAACGAAAAGGGAGGATCCTCCAACCAGGCGGTAGGATCCTCCGACCAGGCGGTAGGCAGGTATCCTTGGCGGGCACAGACTAGATAGGTATACAATTTGGCGGGCTAATAATGCTTGATGTTGGGTAGTTGTATAGGTCACACAGACCAGCGTTGCCAGATATTTTTGTTGGCGAAGCGGGATTTTGAAACTTTATAAGTAAAAAAAGCGGGATTTTTTCATCGAAATCGGGACATCGTTTTAAATAATTATGTTTTTATTTTAGTTTTAAATGATGTTTACATGACAATGGATAGCAAAACTAGTCCTAGAAAATGTATTTTAATAAAAGTACGTTACTTTAACAATAACTATCTGGTTTCTGGTTTATCCTATAGTTAGGAAGTTGAGTCTTGCCCTACCTCCGCCGCATTGTCGGGGCCTACCTGACGCAGAGAGCCATCATCTACCCGGGTCGGGGAGGATGGGGTCAGCGAGAGATGTCGTGCGGTGTTCCACAGGGATTGGTCCTGGGGCCGCTCCTGTGGAACATCGGATACGACTGGGTGCTTCGCGGTGCGTTCCTCCGCGGCGTCGGCGTGACTTGCTACGCCGACGACACGCTGGTCACGGCGCGGGGGAGGACGCACCGCGAGGCAGCCATACTGGCGACAGCTGGGGTTGCGCAGTTTGTCGCAAGGATCCGGCGGTTGGGTCTCGAGGTGGCCCTGCAGAAGTCCGAGGCCCTGTGTTTCCACGGGCCCCGGAAGGGACCACCCTCGGGATCCCACATCGTATTGGGGGGCGTCCGCATCGGCGTCGAGTCGACGATGAAGTACCTAGGACTTGTCCTCGACGGCCGGTGGAGCTTTGGGCCTCACTTTCGGCAGCTGACGCCAAAGTTGATGGGCACTGCGGCTGCGTTGTCGCGGCTGCTGCCGAATCTGGGGGGGGCCAACGCCTACTGCCGGAGGCTCTACGCGGGGATCGTATGGTCCATGGCCCTATATGGGGTGCCAATCTGGGCGGACACCCTAACGGCCTGCAACGTCGCAATCCTGCGGAGACCGAAGCGCGCGATGGCCGTCAGGGTGATAAAGGGGTACCGTACGATCTTTCGAGGCGGGGAGCCTCCTAGCCGGATCGATGCCCTGGGATCTAGAGGCGAGGGCCCTCGCGCTGAGATATCGTCAGCGCGAGGAGGCGCCTGAGCAGAGTGAGCACCGCCAGATCCTAGTGGCCGAGTGGAGAGAACGACTTGCGCAACCCAGCGCAGGGCACGCCGCAATAGCGGCGGTATGGCCCGTTATGGAGGAGTGGCTGGAGAGGCGGCATGGCGCCCTCAGCTTCTGGCTGACGCAAGTGCTCTCGGGACATGGGTGTTTCGAGAAGTACTTGTGTCGCATAGGCCGAGAGCAGACGCCCGGATGTCACCACTGCGTCGACTGCCCGGAAGACACGGCATTGCATACGTTGCAGGAGTGCCGTGCGTGTGCGACACAGCGCCGTGAACTAGTCGCGGCAGTCGGTGGTGACCTCTCACTTCCGGCCGTGTGTCGTGGGAAGCCGTCACGTCCTTCTGCGAGGAGGTGATGGCGACCAAGGAGGGAGCGGAGAGGGAGAGAGAGGCGACGGCCACTCTCCCTTCCCGCGCCAGACGCACCGGGCGCCGCCGAAGGGCGCGCGACGATCTCCGGCCACACACTAGGTGGCCTGCGGGCGACGGGTTAGGGGACCCATCGCCCGACCATTAACAGGCCCGAGAAGGCGGCGCGCATGTGTTCCGTGCGCGCCTCTCAGGAGGACGTGGGGCAAGACCCCACAGAAGGAGAGGTCTGCCAGGGGCTGGCGGATCGAGGCCTGCCGGGGTTGCGGTGCATGCGGCTGCGAATCCCGTAGCCCCGGCCAAGGGTCAGGAGAAGGAACACCGTGGGTTTTTACCACGATAAAAAAAAGGAAGTTGAGTCTTCAGAGGAATGTAACTAATTATAAACCATATTATATTATATAATTCCCAAAAAGCGGGACTGAGCCTGTCCCGCGCGGGACATTTAATTTTGATATCAAAATCGGAACGTCCCGCCAAAATCGGGACGTCTGGCAACGCTGCTACAGGCTGAATTTTACAACTGGGCATGGATGGCCAAATCCGAAAGTATAGGGAATAGCAAAAAATTGCTGAATTGAGTGTCGGGGCCGATTTTGACAAAAAATAAAACAGTATCCTTAGATTTAAAGAAAATTAATTTTCCTACCCGGAAATCGTAATTTTGGTTTACCATTTAACATAACTTCCCAGAATTTGATCTTTATAAGTGACACTATGGGATTGCGCAATAAATCAGGATGTATTTTTTTTTTTCAAAATCAACGGTTTCATTTCCCTGCTAGGAAAATGTAGGTAACCAAGGCAAAGGTTACTTTATAATTTGGATAAAAACCCCCCAAAAATGGTCACACCCACATTAAATTTAAAAATCGTAATTTCTCTGAATCGTATGGAAATTTTCAAACTTATGAGTGAAGTTCGTATTGTTATTTAATTTCTCCGCACGGTTGCGATACAATTCACGCACGGTTGTTATTTCCCGAGCATAATATTGCGTAGGTAATGATTCGAATGACACTGAAAGGCAGTAAATTTGACCGTTTCTGAGGGGTCAATATCAGGAACTGGCTCAATATTGTCTGCTAGATTTGTAACAAACAGACAGACCACAAAGCAAACTAAATAAAAGCTTTTAAAAAGATTTATAATTTCTGTCACACCAAAGAACAATTCTTAATACAACTGGCGAGGCGTAGGCCGAGCTTTGCATTTGTGTGAGTGCACGTATTGCCAAAAAACAATATAAACCGGTTTAAACAAAGCAAAGGGACGCGTCTGCATTCATTCTCACGCAAATGTTAAGCTCAGCTTAGGCCTCGCGGACGGTAACAGCTTAATACGTTACAGATGTTGTACATTTGCTGGGATCCGCATTGCTGGCATCAACGCCGAGGTGGCGCCCTCGCAATGGGAGTACCAAGTTGGTCCCTCTGTTGGGGTGAATGCTGGTGATGATCTTTGGGTCGCACGCTACATCATGAGCAGGCTGGCCGAAGAGTACGGACTCATCGTCACGTTGGATCCAAAACCAGTTCTGAACTGGAGCGGTTCTGGTGCACACACCAATTTCTCTACCAAACAGATGCGTGACGACAACGGTATTGTGTAAGTGTCGCATGCTCGTCTTAGCTTTTTCTGGAAAAATTACAATCCTTTTGGGATCTTCCTTAGTTGTATTCGTCATTGCTGAGGATCGGGCGTGCGAGCCCCGCAATCAGATTACAATCACCAAATCTATAGATGATTCTATGCAAAGTTTGAGTATTTTATGTACTTCTTTTGGTTCCTGACCTACACAGACTTGATTGAAGCCAAGTGATGAATATATTGAATTTGGAAAAAAAATTAACACTGTTCTGTAAATAGATGCTCGTTTAAAGCTTGTGCAGCCTACTTGCAGCAACGATTACGAATATGAAACGAAAATTATTCACCAAGCGTGACGTTATTAGCCCCCCAGTCAGAATCAATTTATAATTACGGACAACTTAAAACTGGAATTTATATTACTATCTACTCAAAAAAGAAAATAGTAAATGAAACAACACAATAAAACTTCTTACATATACAAAAAAAATATCATAGATTAAAACTACTTACTAAGAGTGCAAATTCATTTTAGTCTAATCACGGAATATTACATCGTTTATCTTACTTAGTGACATTTATTTCGTAATTTTAGTGAAATCGAGAAGGCGATTTATAAGCTGGCCAGGGCACATTTGAAACATATCAAGGTGTACGATCCTCACGGAGGAAAGGACAACGTGAGACGTTGTCATGGCACCTTCAATGCACCCGGCCTTAATGAGTTCACTACCGGTAAGTGATATGGACGAACTGAATGTTCGGGCCTGTCCACATCTCCACGTCACGACGTCGTCAACGTGGAACGGTGCGGTAACGCGGCACGGTCCGTTGACATAACGTGCAAATTTACGTTACCGCATCGTTAAAATGCACGTCAGGATCATTGTTAGATTTATCGTTGACCATGTAGATCTTGAATTTTAATAAGAGAAACAGTAAGTTATGGTTTTAAAGCATCGGAGCACGTAGACGGTGACTAACTCGGAGGATGTGGAGAGCGCGGGCGTGTGCGCTTGCGGCTAGAGGCGGAACGTGTTACGATACGGTAACGTAAATTTGCACGTTACGTCAACGCACCGTGCCGCGTTACCGCACCGTTCCACGTTGACGACGTCATGACGTGGAGATGTGGACAGGCCCTTCCAAAGTGACCTGCGGGCCAAATCTACAAACAAAATTGTTGCCAAACCGCAAACGAACTGCAACAGTCAAAATGTTTGGTTTAGTTTTTGTTGTCAAAAAGTTTTGACAGTTTTTGTAACCGAAAACTGTCTGAATGAATGGTTCGGAATTCGAACAATGATAAGCTCCCTGATCCTAGAGGATTGGGTAAGGTACGTGAGAAATTAATTTTCAAATTTGTTCACAGGAGTCGGTGACCGTGCCTGTAGCGTCAGGATACCGCGAATAGTCCATGAGGCCAGAAAGGGCCACTTGGAGGATCGACGACCGTCCTCCAACAGCGACCCATACGCCGTGGTGACTGCTCTGTTGAGAACGTGCATACTCAATCAATAACATCGGCGGCTCTCGCGCCAGCCACTACTAATTCATCACGTGTCAGCTAGCACCCGCCTTAATATTCAATAGTTACTTGTTAATTATTCTTTTTTACCTAATAAATGATAATGATTGTAATAAATTATTTGAAACGCACTACTTACCTCTAGTGGAGAAAAACACGTTTCCACCTTGAATTTACTTCATCGAGGAGGAGAATCGTGAAGTACAAGAATATACCGTGCTTGAAATAAGAGTGATTTAAAGCACTATGATGCAGAAACTAAAATGCTATCAAATATAACCTTTTTAGGGAACCGTAGTCAAACTAGGAATCCTTAGAGCGGTTACGCACTGCATCCGATCCGGATACGTGAAAATACGGATATAAAAAAACTCGGACCGAATTCGGATATTGCTTTTCGCACTGCAAGGAGAAGGAAGCTGACTAGCCGGCCGACTAATCGGCGAAGCCGATCACGGTTGCGGGGGTATTCGACAATTTCTGTGACACTTCGTTTCAGCTTATTTGCGCCCAAGTCGCAACCGACGTGTGGCTGACTCTGGCTTGGCCACCATCAGGGATTTTAATTTTGATAACACAAATATTTAGTCGCTAATTAGTCGAAATTAGTCGCCAAATATCAGATTTAGTCGGTCACTGGTTCAAAAGTTAGAAGGGTTTATAGGTGGCCGATCTGGAGGGACTCTCCCCGGCTTGGCCACATTTATATCTCAAAAACTAGGATACCTAACGAAGATCTGTTTTCTCCCAGATTTAGTCGCTAATTAGTCGAAATTAGTCGCCAAAATTCAGAATTAGTCGATCACTGGTTCAAAAGTTAGAAGGATTTATAGGTGGCCGATCTGGAGGGACTCTCCCCGGCTTGGCCACATTTATATCTCAAAAACTGGGGCACCTAATGAAGATCTGTTTTCTCCCAGATTTACTCGCTAATTGGTCGAATTTAGTCGCCGAGTCACAGATTTAGTCGGTGTGTTATTAAAAAGATATTAAAGTAATAAATTTCTCCATACATTGGTACAAGCATGTACAAAACACTTTAAGTAGTTTCTAGACAATACGTATTATGTCTTAAGACGCTACCCCGACCAAACGACCTTGAGTATTCGGTCCTTCTCTGTCCCGTTGATAAGTCTCGCTCTGTCTCGCTCACTCCGCCCGCGCATTTATCTCAAAATCCACAAAAAAATTGGAATTCTTTTAATAAAAAAAGATAAGCGATCTTTTCAAATAAAATAAAATGTGGAATATTTAGATTTTTAAATTATCTATCCATTGGTGTAATTCTTAAATTAACAGAACGTCAACTTTAGCAAAAGAAGCATGCTATCAATAATTTTAGAACATTTTTTACAAGGAGATTTTAAATGTATTTATAACACATAAAAATAAATTAAAATGTGCAATAAACTAACAAATAAAATGCTTTTAGATATAGTTAATTACGCTTCATTACTGAGTTAATAGCCTCTGAATAACGACAAAAAACGCGGTTTTGCCGCGGGGATCGCCTTAAGGTGGAATGTTTGTTTCTAAATAAACCTAAATATATAGTTATTCTTTGTTATTATATATCTACCAAAAAAGGAAAGCAAGCATTACCTAGAAACAGATCTACAATTAATTTTTTTTTTGTAGCAAAGGTTGTTTGCATCAATAAAGTTATTATTATTATAGAACAAAATGTGGAAGTCGCTAGCAGCAAGATCGCTGCGCTCCTGTGCGCTCCGTTTCATTTATGTATGGTAAGTAAGAAAGAGATAGATGCGCGTGTACAGATGAACTACGAGTACATAGAGCGAGTTGCCCGTGACGTAAATTAAAGTCAGCCAGTATAAAGTGGAACTTGTTAAGAATAGTTATGAACTCAAATAATACCGGTTTATTTACCAATGTGTGAGTGTAGATAAAGCAGTGTATGAAACTGCACATAACTAATTATATCTGTGTAAATATGGAGAAGTCTTTGGGTAAGTTTGAAATTATATATATTATTAATGCAAACAATATAGTAGGTAAGCAAAATTATCTAGTAATTTAACATTCAGTTATTATTTAATTTGAAAAAATTCCAGTGGATGAGATATTTGTATTAAAAAAAGCTATTTACCTAGATTAATCTCACATTCGTACATAGCCATGTTTACGTAGGGCTGCGGCTGATCTACGTAGGTAAACATGGCTAAGTATGAATAAATTCTATGACTATTTAAGTACAAAACTTAAAATTCTACGTAAATTAACTAGTAGCATTTCTTTATCTTTGTTTTTTTAGTACATAAGATACTTTTTATTGCGGGAATATGTTCACTAGGGATAATTTTCGATATTCACACGGGCGGAGCCGCTGGCAGAAGCTAGTATATTATAAGTTCAAACTGTGTGTGGTATATCAGGGACGATTCACACCGGAACAGCAGCGACCGGCAGCAGCAGGCAGCGAGGCCAGCGTCACCGCGGCGGCCGCGCTTTTCCTCCTGACACCACACGTCTATTCTCCTCTTGACCAGTTTAGCTTCTAAATAGTGATGTTAATATACTCAGTTGGTCCCTTATTTACTTTCAGAAACCATCTAAAATGTCAAGACGCGGTCGCGGGTTTAAAGTTAACTTAGATAGCCAGAAAACCGTATATCTTGAACATAAAGATGTACTTTACCCAATACAGCCAAAAAGAAATGATGCAATTACATATATATTCTTATTTGGAAACAGAAGTTTTATTATTCTAACGTAATTTAGGCCTTAACATTATAATTTGGTAAAACAGTTGTATGCGACTGTACATCTTGACACCAAATAGGCCAAGAGCCAGGTGTAATGTTTTCAAAGAAAATTAACCTACTCTAACATAGCAATTTATAACATAAACAAAATTATTTAATTGAGAATTTATATCTCTCTGACATTTCTAATGACTTTAGACCGATAAAACGAGAAGTATATTACACATATTAACAGAAATATTTTTATCTTGGCAATTTTTCGTTATCTTTTCGATCTAGCTCTTGGACTATACCTTAAAAGTTGAACTCATTTTATCTTCTAAACTAAGACCCGACTAAATCTGTGACTCGGCGACTAATTTCGACCAATTAGCGAGTAAATCTGGGAGAAAACAGATCTTCGTTAGGTGCCCCAGTTTTTGAGATATAAATGTGGCCAAGCCGGGGAGAGTCCCTCCAGATCGGCCACCTATAAATCCTTCTAACTTTTGAACCAGTGATCGACTAATTCTGATTTTTGGCGACTAATTTCGACTAATTAGCGACTAAATCTGGGAGAAAACAGATCTTCGTTAGGTGCCCCAGTTTTTGAGATATAAATGTGGCCAAGCCGGGGAGAGTCCCTCCAGATCGGCCACCTATAAACCCTTCTAACTTTTGAACCAGTGACCGACTAAATCTGATATTTGGCGACTAATTTCGACTAATTAGCGACTAAATATTTGTGTTATCAAAATTAAAATCCCTGATGGTGGCCAAGCCAGAGTCAGCCACACGCAACCGACGGCTGCGAGCGTGTCGGAACATGTTTTATTAAATTCGCATTGTTTCTTTTTTTTATTTAATGTAATTCCTGTTTACATTTATTGAGAAATAAATACAAAGTAAGAAGCCGGATAGTCGGCGCTCTTTGCCGAATAGTTGCCGACTACGAAAGTGGAGCCGGATAGTCGGCTTTACCGACTAGTCGGAACATCATTAATTTTTACCGCATATGAAGTTTTTTTGCCTTTACTCTCCCTCTGCTGGGCAAAGGCATATTAAGTTATGCAATGAAATTGTATAAACATTTTTTTGGTAGTTCACGTTAATCACGCGCATTTCAAATGTAGGAACTTTTAAATGCGCGTGATAATTTTTATTCACATAGCCCTTTATTTAGTTTAGGGTATTGTTGAATGTCTTTCAAAAATATTAGGGATGACGAAAACACTTTCTCGAAACAGGGATCCGTTTACAAAATACATATTTACCGTTCTCGAATTCCTATCTTTCATTACGCACTATGCACGAGTTATTTTCCCAACATGTGTTACCTACAGTCATTTCTGAAACGGGTGTCAGATAATTTATAGGTTTTATATAAGCATACGATCCCTGTGTCAAATACATCGAAGAGACCTTCTTTCCGTCTCTACGGGTGATCGACGGTCTAAAAATAAAAATCTATAGGTCTAAAAATTATTACCCTCTCAATAATTTTCGTCGTTCATGCATTTATTTATGAATACGCCTCTTAGACCAGAGTTTATCAAGGACGATTAACTTACTGCGGTTTATAATTCGTTTCTACTTTTACTGACAAACAATTGCTAGATTCAATTTAATTGGCGGCTGTGAAGTTAACACTTGTCGGGTGTCAGGGGGCGTCACGGTCAGGGCACGCAGTAATAGCGGCGGTAAGACTCGTTATGGAGGAGTGGCTGGAGAGGCGGCATGGCGCCCTCAGCTTCCGGCTGTCGCAGGTGCCCGAGAGGGACATGGATGTTTCGGGAAGTACCTGTGTCATATAGGCCGTGAGTAGACGCCCGGATGTCACCACTGCGTCGACTGCCCTGAGGACACGGCGCTGCACACGCTGCAGGCGTGCCCTGCGTGGGCGACGCAGAGCCGTGAACTGCTCGCGGCAGTCGGTGGTGACCTCTCGCTTCCGGCCGTGGTTCTATCCATGGTCAGGAGCGAGAGTGCATGGGAAGCCGTCACCTCCTTTTGCGAGGTGGTGATGGCAACCAAGGAGGGAGCGGAGAGGGAGAGAGGCGACGGCCACCCTCCCTTCCCGCACCAGACGCACCGGGCGCCGCCGGAGGGCGCGCGACGATTTCCGGCCACCCTAGTGTGTGGCCTGCTGGCGACGGGTTAGGGGACCCGTCGCCCTACCAGTAACAGGCCCAAGAAGACGGCGCGCTGTGTTCCGTGCGCGTCTCTCAGGAGGACGTGGGGCAAGGCCCCACAGAAGGGGAGGTCCGCCAGAGGCTGGCGAATCGAGGCCTGTCGGGGTCGCGGTGCATGCAGCTGCGAATCCCGCGACCCCAGCCAAGGGTCAGGAGAAGGAACACCGTGGGTTTTTAGCCGGTAAGAGTCCGGCATAACCTTTCGCCTTCCCCGGGCGAAGGGTATCAATGAGGATTATCCCACGACAAAAAAGAAAAAAAAATGGTGCTTCACGGTGTTGCCAGCCCGGACACACCCGCCCGACAGCCGCCCGCAACCCGCTGCGTGCAAAGTGTATATTCGCAGCTCACTTTACATGAGCCAATAAGATTACATCGAACTGTACCTCTGTAACTTTAAAAAACAAAAATCATGTAAACAAAAATACATTCAGATATTTATTTATTGATAACATATTAATCTCTAAAACGACAATCAATAAAAGAGGTAAGACTTTTAGAATTAATACATAATCAACACAAGTGAACATAATGAGCAACAAAACTGAAGTATTAATGTAATTGTATGACACAGCATTTAATCAGAGTAACAAGTAAACAATATAATTATGATTTAAAAAAGTTAGATCATAGCTACACAAGGAACTCAAACAATAAAAGTACTAGGAGAAATCGTGAACATCACAAAAATATATATGAATGTATTATTAGACATTAAACATCCATTAATCGGTTTAGATATAATACCGACATACACATAAGAGAAAATGTAATACTATTTCTTTAAATATCATTAACTCACCAACCGTTAAAACTGTAAAGACTGCTCTGAGTTAAAATCTACTACATATTTGATACATAACGATGCTGTTTATCAAGTGCTCTTTCCATTTAGATGCCGACTAGATTGCAATACAATTCCATTATTTCAGTTCACGTATACTGTTCCTGTATACATTGTCCGTACCTCAATGGTATAGTGCAATTAGAGCTTAACGTATCTCGAGTCAATATCAATATCTTATTAGTCCTAATCATCAGATTGAATGAATATAATATGTCGCATACATTTATTAAATGGCCTTACGAAAACTAAACACACTATCGTGATTTGTCGCGTCCAAAGCTTATAGCGCGAAGACAAATTTCACAGCTAACTAAGCAAAACAGCTTCTCAAACGACCCAGCATGACGAGGCGAATGTTTTTCAACTCCGTACTCGTTAATTAATCCATCATTGAGAACTGTGTTTGCAGCAAAACCAAGTGTGTGGTCCTGATGTAGTTGATTTTTAATCCATATTGTAGACACCTATGAAATGTATGAATAATAAACTATTACATATTGATAATTCTATTACATCGATGAAGCTGGATATACATATATTCTAAACAATTAGCATACGAAAATGTCTCAATAAATAACATCGATACAATCAGAGGTACGTGATGCATACAAGCGTAAAACAGTTAACATTTATGATTTTTATCTAGATAATTATTATAATTACTAGTACAGTTATGAAATCGAATGTAATGGAATCTATTATTCTATATTAACGTGTAAATTCTGGTTAAATAGACACTGGGGGCAAGGTCGCACTAAGAACATAAAGGTTAAAATGTCAGTGAAGATGAATAAAATCGTAAATTATTTTAATATGTACTACATCAACGTTTTCCTTTGTTGCAGCTCTATTTCTTGTTTGAATGTAATTGAATTTTCATAATCATACGCGTGATTCTTGGCGAGTGAGTTGAACGATATAATAGTGTAATCTGCGTTGCGCAACACAACAATAATAATTATAGAATAGGTACAACAAAGCATAAAGTTTGCCAAGTAATAGTTACATTATGTAACATCATAGATATATATACCGAGTGTTCCAGAAGATATGGTCAAGGAGGGAAAGCTTTTTCAATTTATAAAAATAGCAATTTTACCGTCTTTATGACCAACGCCGCGTATTTGCGGCGACTTCCATTGTTTATCTATTGAGTCGTTGTTTCCGGTAATGGATCAGTTGAAGACTACATTTTATTTTTAAAAGTAAAAAATTCTGATTTTATTCATTTAAAAAAATCTCTTGCCTTATCTAGGAATCGTACCAACACAAACTCTAAAAATATCACTTGTATTTTTATTTCACTAATTGTTGCGGTCAATAATTAGAATCAAATCTCTCCAAGAATGATTGTGTCTTATATTTATGGAAAACCTTAAAATATAACATTAACTTAGTACATATCAATTCAATGACACCAGGGCAGAAAAATTTACTCAGAAGCACCATTTTATTTGTTATTAGTTCTTGTTTCATGGACTTCCTTCAATTTAAGACACTATGTTTGTTGGAAATATTTGATCCTTATTATTGACCCTACCGATATCAGTCTATCAACAGTTGTCATGAAATGCGTAATGGTACTGTTTGACAATTTTGTCAGTCCGATTCCCGGTTCAGGCAAAAAAGGGGGAAAAGCAGTATTTCTTACTTTAAAGTCTTCTTAAGTAAAATAAGCTATTTTTATATTTAAAGTAC
This sequence comes from Amphipyra tragopoginis, assembly GCA_905220435.1. Taxonomy (NCBI): domain Eukaryota; kingdom Metazoa; phylum Arthropoda; class Insecta; order Lepidoptera; family Noctuidae; genus Amphipyra; species Amphipyra tragopoginis. Next base: position 24,531,910 of record HG991991.1, on the reverse strand, counting down.
TTTCCCGCTATAATCATGTATTTTGGGACAGCCGGTTTATACAGGGTAGAAATTTGCGATGGGGCAGTAATGGCTGCTACCTTAACCATTGTAGCTACAGGAAAAAGTTCTTAGGTAAATAATATGAATTAAACATAAATAAAATGTAAAAAAGAATAAAGGTACAAGTCCGAGACGGGCTGCAGACCGCAAACTGCAAAAGTAGTATCGCTTGCGGTGCGATCTGCGGCTGCGGTCTGCGGTTGCAGTTTTGCAGTCGCTGTCGGAATAGCACCTTTAAAGTGCACACTTTAAAGGCGCTATTCCGATGGCGACTTGCGGTCTGCGGTTGCAATCTGCAGTTTGCAGCCCGTCTCGGACTTGTACCTTTAGAATTAAATGGGGCGCATGAAAATAGCCTCTACGTGTGACGGTGCTATTCTCATAATAACTTGTACCGACACGAGAGATGAAAATTATTATTAAATAAAACTTGACGATTTTTTTGCGGGCAGTGTTCGTCGTAGCTGCTTGTCCAATTCTCGAATAAAAAGTACAGCGGAAATATACACTTGGGAGCAAATAAATCGAGCCACTTCTATTTTTCACGTATAATGGTTATTATTTTTGTCATCTTGGAATGGATCAATCCTAAACATATATCCCCTCTAAAAGGTTATTTGATAACCTTTACAATGAGAGTAGTTTTTTTGTTAACTTTTCTATTTTAATTAAAAATTAAAGGGTAGAATAAAATTATCGCATTTAATTTGCTTATGACATTTTGATTAAACTCCAATAATAAAAAGTTAAATTGGGGGTTTTTATTAATTATACCCATATTGTAGTGTGATTGTTACAATATTTTTGTTTTAACTGTTTTTTCTGGATTGTTTTAACCTTACCCAATTTTCTATCAAAATTACTGTTTTTCTCTGTGAACCAATAAATTATCATTCAAAACGGTTATCATTCAATAATTTGCCCTGATTTCAAACATTATTTAATAAACTTTCAAATGACATAAGTATTTTATAGAATTATATAATTCATGAATCCAAAACTAATAACAAGGAACGTGAAAAAAAGGAGTGGCTCGATTTATTTGCTCCCAAGTGTATTTCATTTCCATTTATTGGGCGCATTCTGAGACAAGCCATGATCGCTTTCATCGCAATGACAACCATCCCCTGTTCCGAAATTGAAAACGCAATTTTGATAGCTACGGAGTTATCACGTTATCGGCGCACTGATGTTTTCGTAAAGGTGGATCCTGACATTGCGAGGCATGCGCCGCGAACAACACATGCGTATCCGCGCACTGAGTCGGAACGACTGTCAGCGCGACAAACTCGATTACGGCTCGTATCAGAAAGCACCCATAATGAATGTGAAAAGTATTTTGTGTTTTCTGCCATTTCTAGTAATTACTTACTCTCAACTTCAGTTGGTCCGAAAGAGTTTGTTGATCCTTATGGAAATAGGACCGAATGGCGTCAACAAAAATACTTGTGAGAGAGCATTTTTCAAAATCTGTGTATGTAATCTCAATGTCTTCAAAAATTATGGACAGTTTCCTAAGAACTTCTTCCTGCAGCTACAACGGCTAAGTTTCAAATTTCCACTCGGTATAAAAGGTTAGTCAGAAATATGGTACTAATCCACAGGTTAAAGTATCATTGATGACCATTTTACAGCAAGTTTTTATATTTTAAAAGTAGTTTATTAAGGGTACTTAAATACTTTTTCGGATTAGTACGGTTTCCGACAAAACTTATATTTTTAAAATGAATAATATCGTGGCAATACCTAAATCTTTGCATTTCAATAATTGTATAACCTCTACACACCGTGTATTTTATAGATGAGTATAAAGTCTGCATAAAGTTTATTTATGAACAGTAATATAATGCGTATATCCACACAACTAAGATGATATGACTAGTATTACAGTTATTGATAGTTAGTAGAATAATGTATCAAAATATTAATTCATCATTCTGGCAACGGAAAAGGGACGGACCTATGTATCTTTATCATGATTTTAGTAATTTTCACACAAATAATATTTAAATCTGTATCATACTGAAAAAAGTTACTGAAAAAGTCTATCAAATATTTGCATGCATTATAAGGTTAATTTAATGCATGCTGTGAATTATTAGTAAGCAATCGTATGATCAAGTAATTATGATCACACACAATAGAGTCAAAACTTTTGTATCATGAATGATAACAGTTGGTGTAGAAAAGACAACTTATTATAATAATAATAATAAAGCAACCAAATAACCGTCAACAATACATATAGTATGGTTATGCCGCGGATATATTTAATATTCCGCACTAAGTGTTACGAAGGACAAAGACAATAGCTGGGTTAACCAGCTACCACATGCTAACACACATTTCTTGTTAAGAAGTATTATATTTAGGATTTAATAGTTTTTTAACAAATTGAAGAGCTGCCGCATTGTAAAATCATTAACAGCCTATAAATATCCACTCAAGGATATCGCATTTAAGTTTGAATGGTCGTGGCGCCTTTACGGCTGTTTTTACCATTTGGTGGATGATGCTACGCATCGTTCTGGTGTAATTTTCATAATGCTCCACGCGGCATTAACTGGAGGAAATGACATGACTTATAGCAGAGATATAATCTATATACATTAAACCATATCGCCCTACGCCATAAACAAAAATAGACTTATCTGAAGATACGCATCAAACGTGTAACATCCCTAATTTTTGTGTCAAAGACTAAATATTTGTAAACATTGCAACTCCAATACAAAATGTAAAAATGTTTTAGAACGAGATGTTCACTCATATGCTATCACTAATTAAATCCTGTCTCCAATACAAGCAGTTCTTGTGGAGCTTAAAATAAATTTAAATCATTTGTAACTATATAATGTGTTTGATAAATACAAGAATAACGACAACTGATATTTATAATACAGTAGGTAATAGCTTTAGTTACAGGCATAGCCTAAAATAAATATTAGTAAATGAATACATAATAGATCAAAATGATTCTACGAAGTTCAAATTATATTACAATACAGATCATATTTTTACAAAATTCAAAACAAAAATTTAAACAGCAAACATATATTCTTAATTATATTAATAATATATTAACTAAACTAAACTAACATTGAGTTTTCGTGTAAAGAGTAGCCTTATTTTATATTCTATTATTAGGAAAATAGCTTAGACGTAAGAATCTAAAGGGGGATCAAGGTTCACAAACAATATAGGTATTGATCATGTTTTCACAATATATAAGTTTTCCCGACCTGGACAACGAGACAATTTTAAGCTCGATATACATCAATGTTGATAATAATGGTAAATTAATGGTATTAGTTTTTGCCTAATACAGATAAAATTTCGCTTATAATTATTGGCACTCGCCACCCATAATTTACTTATTGTACTAACACAGTGATTCCTTAAAGTCATGATAATATTAATGAATTTCAAAGTTTTTTGGCTTGAAAACAAGTCCATGCGTGTAACGCCGTCGAGACTGGCCATTGACTATAACACTTCACAGACCGATGTAGCAAATCCTGACGACCCAAAATATCACGGATGTGACAATGGAAAACCCAAGTACGCAAGATGACATGATCCTGCAACACCGACGCTATTCACGCAGCCGAGGATCTATTTCCTCGAAGAACTCCTCTAGTTAATTGTCCGGAGAAGTTGAAAATGGCGGAGTGTTGGAGTCGCGGGCCGCGTATCTGGCGCAGTTATTGATCACAATGTGAGCTAGCTTCTTGATAGGCTCGTACGGCCGGGGGTGGTGCAGCAAGTCGTTTAGCAAGCGCAGACCTCCCTCAGTCTCAACCAATGTGCAATATTTGTCGGCTGAAAATAAAACAAGGATAATATAAAACTTTCAATCGAATATGTCTTAGTAGAAGTTACTACCACTCGCTCAATGTTCACAAGCCTGCTTTAAATTAAACGAGAACTTTCTAAAAAACAAAATAATAAGTAGCATTCATAACAACCCAAACTACTTATTAGCGAGTTCACCGACTCATTTCCCCACATTTAGCGGTTCGTGTAAATTGTAGTGCTGTTGTTGCGTTGCAATCTACGTCTCTGTAAAAGTCAGGAGAGGCAAAAGGAAAACAAGCAAAATAAAACTGAAGTACTCACGGTACACAGTAGTAAGATTTGCTAAAGCCCACACAGCCCAGTGCTGGCACTGCGGGGTGTGATGAGCATGCAGCAGGCTAAGTATCGGCTCAAAGGAGCGATAGTTAATGTTGCGTTCAGCACGCAAGTCCCAGCGCTCGACGGCAGCGGCCACTCGTTGTAGCACCATCTCGCGGGCTGGCTCTGCCACGGTCCAAGACCGGGGACCGTCTGATGCCATATGGGCAAGGACTCCAGCAGCGTTGTAGCTCACCTGTAGGCCAATGTTTACAATAAGTTTATGGCTACCGTGGCCGCGAATTATCATTGTTTAGAACAGTATATACTTTTTTCGATTGACAGGGAAAACGTAGACTTCACTAATAAATGATTTTCCTTTCAGGCAATCATTGGATGGCTCAGAATCACAAAGAAAATATTACGCGGCTTAGCAGTTTACAGTCAACAGCAGATATATAAAAGCAGGTCAGATACTCAAATAATTCTACACTCTCAAAAAAAAAACAATTACATCTGCACAACAACAGCGTTCAAATTATTGTTAGCATCCTATGCATCAAAATCATCTAAACACTTATTTATCTAATATTTCTATGCAAACAAATCATCTTATCAACTGAGGTAATCAAATGTTACTAAGCAACCAAAGTGTTCATTAACAAGATAATAACCGTTTCGCAATACATTGCTCAGTGATAATAAGGGCTTTTACAGACCTAGTCGTTTTAGGGCGGTTATAGACCTTGGCGTTTTAGGGCGGTTATAGACCTTGGCGTTTTATGCTCGTTTTTGCATACGCTCATTCAGCGCGTTTTTCGTGCTTAAAAAAACCGAACGCGCGTATCTGCTACTGTTCGCACAAACCAGTGGGTCTGTCAGTAGCAATATGGATTCGACCGCCGTGCCAGTGTGTTACCGCTGTAAGATGTAGTGTCCTGTCACATTAAGATTAAAACGCAGGCACTGCAATTAAAGGTAGGCGGTGAACTACTGAAAAATGTAACGCGTATGACTTATACCAGCGCACGCACTAGTGGTTTTTTTTTTCAGTGACTGATTTAAAAAACGTGTCGTGCTACATTTTTGCCAACGATTTGATTATATTTGATGCCATTCGATGATAACTGACTACTAAAATCAGACTGCAGCGCATGTTCATAGATAAGCTGTTTGGCGCTTTCAGCATTTGAAAACCGCTTGCGGATAATCACAGTGCGGCTCAGTGCGTGCTTAGTCGGGCTGATTTTCCATAGTCAGATATCTTTTATCCCAGTAATGAAATTGATGTTTAACCGATTTTTAACTTTCTTTAGCACAATTAACAATCCGATACTATATATGGTTAAAATGAACCGGGGTATTTTGTAGTTATTACGAATTCAATTCCTGAGGATATACTAGGGAACGTAGCAAAAGCAAATGTCAGTTTCATTCAAACTGATTGTTTCGAATTGGATGGCTTTCGCGGAGTATAAGTATTCGTTTCAATTTCATTACGATGTTTTCCTTGACTATCATATTATATTATAAACAAAAGTCACACACGAAATGAAATGGATACAGCTGTAAGCAGAAAAAGAAAAAATGCTGTTTTGACTCTAAGTACATTCAAATACAACGTATTTTACATCGCTATCCTGACTTTCTGAATAATGTGTTGCTTAGTTACCTTTGAATGTTCAGCTTGTTTCCTTACCATAGACCTTTAGTTTGTAAATAACTATTTAACATTGTGACAGCTCAGATATATTTGGAGTACATGATGCGCAAAACAATTTGAACAGTATTGTTGTATAGATGTTTTTGGTAACTTTGAATGTATTCAACATTGGACACCTGCATTGCTCATCTACTTCTGCTGCTGACTGTACCTACTACGTGTATTTGTTTTTTTGGTTGTTATGTAGTTCTCGTATTAGAGCCAGAACTGTTATTCTAGTAGGTATCTTAAAAAACCAGAGACTGCAGTACGACAGGTTTAAAACCGAATCCACATAATTAAGGTGTATCACGCTCTGTAATAGCGAACCTTGTATCACGCTCCTTTGCATACATAGAGCAACGAGGCCACTGATGACTCGGGAGGAGAAGCCGACCATACGAAGCATTTCCCCGCTGTTAAAGACTTCAGCACACGCGGGCTTCGACAAAAAGTTCGCTAGGATGTGACGAATGTTAATGTAAAGGGAGTGTCTCCGCTGCCGGCGCCGGTTGCCAAAGTGGCTGTGACTTCATACACTGTTTTTATACACCTTCAAGGCCTCTCAAACTCTTCATGAGACGATTATTCGTCACCCACTTTAATTTCCACAATAAAAACAAATGGAAAACTTAAATGATGTTTGGTTAATGTTAAGGTGCTCCCACACCGCTGTTAAAAATGTTTACAAACATTAGTTAACATTTTCTAAACAAACGTAAATAAAAAAAAACTGCAAAAATCTATTAAAATATTATCTAATAATCTATATTAGAAAAATTAGATTTATTATTATCTGATATCTTTATCTTTTCCTAACATTTGTTAGTGTTAGAAAATGTTTGTAAACATTTTTAACAGCAGTGTGGGAGCACCATTAAGGTTGTTTGGGATTCCAATGCAGAGTCGACGGAGCCTCGCTGTGCGGGGCTCTTATTTCTGCCTGCAGGGTTTAAAGTAACCTAACACCACAGTGTACCTACTTACTACATACAGTGGGTCAACGCCCATACATTTGACAGGTCCTATGAAATGTCAAAATTGGTAACACTTGTCAAAGGGTTGTCACATAAAATAAATTACACAAACTTTATCAAACAAACGTCCAAATTAATTAACGTTTGATAGAAACAGTGATACGCAAAAAGAAAACCACGCATGCGTAATTTTGACGATTGACAAAATAATGCAAAGGTATGTAGCAGCAGTTTCGCCATCTTATCCTGGAATATTCTAACAATATTTAAAACTACAAATTTTGTCGAGGTTACAGTCGCAGTGGCTAACGCTTGCGGGGGTAGGTAAGAGTCATAAATTATTCGCAAGTCTACGATGGAGTCATAGAAAATTACTTATTATTCATGGTTATTCTATGGTTTTCGTGGGTGCTGATGCCGGAAATAAAGCCTAAGTATTCCTCGATAATAAAAGGCGGTCAAAAAAAATTACCAGTTAAATGAGATTTGCCAGGTAAAACGTGGTCCCTATCTTGGTGTTTGAGAATTGATCTTGTTTTTGTAATCAGCGTCCCTGAAAATCATGGATTTGACACCCATGACGGCTAATTTGAATTTTTTTTATGGCCGCCCTCTTGCATATAGATGTTGACCTCATTTTCGGCATCAGCATCCCCGAAAACCATGGAAATGACACCCATGATGGTTAAATTGAAATTTTAATAGCCGCCATCTTGGAAATGGATTTTGACCTCATTTTCGGCATCAGCATCCCCGAAAACTATGGAAATGACATCCATGATGGTTAAATTGAAATTTTAATAGCCGCCATCTTGTAAATGGATTTTGACCTCAATTTCGGCATCAGTACCCCCGAAAACCATGGACATGACACCCGTGACTAGAGATGCGCCGAATAGTGGTTTCACCGAATAACCGAATACCGAATACTATTCGGTTTAACCTTTACCGAACCGGATATTCGGCCGAATTATTCGGTTTACCATTTGATTGTTTTGTCGCGTAAACAGGTTCTTACATGAACGCTACGTGTTGCTGCTGGAGCGAGCCGTACCTCACCGCCCGCCACCCGCGCACACCGCGCTGTCACTTTGCTTCAAAACATCGCACGATTAGGTTACAAATAAAAACAGAGGAGCATACTATTACAAAAATATATTTTTTTATAAAAGGTTTAAACATAAATGTTGATCTAAGGTTTAAAAATTAATGTGGATTGGATTGAGATTTCAGTTGCTTTAAAATGTTGATTTGATGTTTAAAAATAAATGTTGATTTGAAGTTTAAACATGTATGTTGATCAAAGGTTTAAAAATCGATGTTGGTTTAAAGTTTAATAATAAATGTTGATTTAAGGTATACAAAGAAATGTGGATTTGATTGAGGTTTAAAAAGAAGTTAATTTTATGTTAAATTGCTTTAAAATGTTTAAAAAAAGGTTTGTATTAGTTTAAAAATAAATGTTGATTTGAAATTTATTAGCTTTATTTAACTCATCTTTCATAGTATTTCTTTGACTTATATTATACCATGAATCTTACATAAGAAGTTTTGACTTTTAGTTCTATACCGTGTCATGTAGCCAAGAAAATAGAAATACTCGAACCGAATATATTCGGCACCAAAACCGAATAATTCGGCCGAAAACAAATAGTGAAAAATATGCCGAATACACCGAATACCGAATACCAAACGAATATTCGGCGCATCTCTACCCGTGACGACGAATTTGACATTTTAGTAGCCGCCATCTTGGATTTCGATTTTGACCTCATTTTCGGCATCCGCACCCCAGAAATCCTTGGATTTGACATCCATGACGACTAATTTACTAATTTTCATGGCCGCCATCTTGGATTTGGATTTTGACGTTATTTTCGGCATCAGTGACCCCGAAAACCATGAAATTAACACCCATGATGATTAGATGAAAATGTTGATGGCCGCCATCTTGGATTTGGATTTTGACGTTATTTTCGGCGTCAGTGACCCCGAAAACCATGAAATTGACACCCAGGATGATTACATGAAAATTTTCATGGCCGCCATCTTGGATTTGGGTTTTGACATCAACAGGTAAGCAAGCGCTTGCTTCAATAACTTTTGGAAGTTAAACGTAGTGGATAGAGCCATGTCGGTGACTTTATTAGTTGTTTTATGGACTTCCTTAATATGGATCTTATCACTTAGGGAAACTCCGAGCCTAGCCTATTCCATAGCTCATTGTGCGGCTCTGAGGACCGTCTTTCGGTGCCGTATGTAATCACTGGGAACACACACTGGTTGCAGCATTTGGTCTTCCTACACAGTGGTATACTAGACGAAAATAATTTTGTTTAATGTCCCCCGCCTCCTATTTGTTTTCTACGATTGACTTATTTTCGAAATTGGTAGAGGTATTTGTCGACAATTTCGAGTGTACACAAGCTGCTAACTTTGCAGCAGTTGCAGCACTGGGCTGGGAACGGATATACAAGCATGATATACTGACCTCAATGCCGTCGCTGCACGAGTCGAGCAGCTCATAAAAGACGGAAAGGAACAGCTTGTTCATAAGTTGTGGACGCAGCATCGGTACTTCTGCCACATTGCCCAAAAGCCCCATCATGTTGCGTAGCAGCTCCTCCTTGTCGGGGAATATCTGAAAAAGTGTTTGTAGTCGGTCAGTTACCTTAAATGTAACAGCGGCAAAACAAAGTTCTCATGTTCTCATTGACACCATGTTAGGATCAAGCACGGAAAATGCTAAAAACAAGTTGCAGCAGAATCAGTCCACAAGTATCTTATACTGTTAGGCGTTTTAGAAATGTCCACAAACGAGAAGTGATCGTGTTAATTTTACAGTCATCAATAGTCATCATATATGGCATTGTGGATCAAAATAAATTGCAGAACGCGTCTTGGTCATTGGTTGATAATTATTTTCACTCTTTGACATATTGCAAATCAAATCTTTACCTTGAGACATGCTAGGAAATACTCCATGCCACGGTTCTCTAAGAAACGTTGACAATTTTGGGGAGTTTCGTCGGTGACGTTCCACATAGTGGACCAAGCCACTTCGAGCACGTCGTCGCAGATACGGCGCTCCAGACGGTCGGAGATCAAGTTCAGCATTTTCTGAAACAATTAAATACGGACTTTGTTACAACTGCCACCGCCGATTCTTTTGCATCCTAGACTAAATTTTACATGGAGTTCACTAGTCAATAAGTAACCGTGGACTAGTTTTTATTCGGTATAGGTTAAACACATGCACAATCTGATTATAAAAATTATATTGGAAGTTACACAAGGCTGTATGGAGACCAGCTTGGTCGCTTACTATGAACCTAAGAGTGGAAATGCCTCAGCTGCTAGCTGCCGACCTGGACACTTATTCATAATAGGGTATTTGACTGAAAAAATCGAATTAGTCCGTCAGTTAGATTATCAAAAAATATATGACCCGTATTTTTTCTATTGTTACGTGAACCAAAACTGACGAAGATACGACACTTAAAATTGCTAAAACGTCACAAGCAAGTACAATTTTTACTTGCTTCTGACGTCACAAGCCCCCACTCTCGAGTTTTGATAGGTTTCATCATTCCAAATATTCATAGATTTAACAAAAGAAAAAAATTCGTGTCCATTATTTTTCAAAACTCTAACTGGCGGACTAATTAGATTTGCAATTTATTGATGCTGTCAACATGCCTATTCGGTACTCAGTGATTATTGAAGTCTGATGTTATCAGTACGCAGACCGATACAAGTGGTTTCTGGCAAAGAAGTGACCACCACCTCGCTACGTTGTCTTAAAAGGCAGCAGAAAGATTAAGAAATAGCGGCGTCATCTTTTGTGTTAATAACAGCATGACTGCGATCACGAATCCGTGGTGAATAGGTTATCTTAGGTTCATTATCAATTCAGCCTATCATAGTCCTAGGTTCAGCAGTAGATGATAACGAACTGATATGATGATAATATTCTTAATTAGTATACGTCACAACACGTATAACATTTATGTGTTCCCCAAGAACACAAAATAGACGGTGAATAATAACACTAGATGACAAAATTTTGCTGCCGCAAAAATTATCTATATATATAAAAGAAAGTCGTGTTAGTTACTTCACTTATAACTCAAGAACGGCTGAACCGATTTAGCTGAAAATTGGCAGGGAGGTAGTTTAGAGCCAGGAGAAGGACATAGGATACTTTTTATCCCGTTCGACATTTTGATATTTAAAAAAAAAAAAATTATATCAGTATATCCATATTCTTAATCTGTTTAGGTAGTAGGTAGGTAGTAGGTAGGTAGTAGGTAGGTAGTAGGTAGGTAGTAGGTAGGTAGTAGGTAGGTAGTAGGTAGGTAGTAGGTAGGTAGTAGGTAGGTAGTAGGTAGGTAGTAGGTAGGTAGTAGGTAGGTAGTAGGTAGGTAGTAGGTAGGTAGTAGGTAGGTAGTAGGTAGGTAGTAGGTAGGTAGTAGGTAGGTAGTAGGTAGGTAGTAGGTAGGTAGTAGGTAGGTAGTAGGTAGGTAGTAGGTAGGTAGTAGGTAGGTAGTAGGTAGGTAGTAGGTAGGTAGTAGGTAGGTAGTAGGTAGGTAGTAGGTAGGTAATAAGTAGGAAAAAGGGCATTGCAACGCATGCCGGGAACAGCTAGTTACTGATAAAACTAATTTAGGGCATACTAGTTTCAAAATTACCGTCAATGTTTTTTATACAGGTCTAGGTACTTAACATTTTTTTTTTGTTTTTCTGCATTTATTCGTTGATCACTCGCATATTTAAATCAGTATCACTGTGTTAAGACCATAAACGATTTTTTTTTTCGTTATGATTAGTTCAACAAACAGATGTTGTTTAAAGAACCCTAATCATTTTTGTTATTATTTGTGGAGAATATGTGTTCAAAAATTCTAGAAAAAGTATTTCCGAGTTCGTTTAAATTACCTAATTGCTGTATCATGCCCCTGGATAAAATGACAATTCCTGGGCTCCTAAATTATGTTTGTAAATCGTGGGTTGAATACTTAAGTGGAAAAGCAGCAAACGAAGTGCATTTAAATTTCGAATTCCAACTATCTGGCGAGAACCAAAAAACCATTTAGACAATTGTTAGTTTTGCTGTGTTGTCCCGAAGGGTATAAATAGTCACAATTTGTTTGATACTCCACTTTCACCATACACCTTTTTCCCGAAAATCTAGGAGATCTGTGCTAGGAGCAGGGATGACGTATGTATCAAGATTTCCGCATCATGTCTGAGCGTTATCACGATTTCTAGGATTGTAATGTGATATCTGACTATTGTTGGACCATGATGTGTCATTTCTTTAAGCCAACACATAAGAGAAGAGCTTTAAAACAAAGTTTTTTGAAGAACTTATTAATTAGTCTAATGTTTTAATATTCTTTTTCTCTTCTAAACAAAAGTTAACTATAACTCAATAATTAGATCTGATAAAAAAACTACTTAATTATTATTTCAACTAAGTATATTTCCAATAGTCGGATACAGCTAAAATTTTCCAGCAACATATATTGTGTAAACTAGTGTAATTTTTGAAATCGAATAATCAAATGTTACTTTATTGGGGTTACTTAATACAAGGAAGCCCTATAATTTCATTATTTCTGTAGTCAGAAAAAAAAAGATTTTCCTGTGTTAATGAGTTTTTCCACGAACGAAATCGAGTTGTATTAATATCTATCAAACCCTGAAAAAGATTAACGCATTTCTATTTGCAAATTTTAAAGCACATAAACGCATACTTCGTCCTAAGCTGTTATATACACATGGGTTATCCACTGCCCGAGTTGCAACAGCGAGAGTTGAATATAATTGAGTTAAAAAGCAAGAAAATAGAAGATCGGAAAACGTCTACCATTCAAAAAAATTGCTCACGTTATTTTCATGAAAATATTTAAGTATATATTTCGCACCGTTGTCGCATTGTTCTAGCCAACCTTTGATCATCAGCAGTGGCGTAGCTACCGTATGGCTAGGCGGGGCAGTGCACCGGAGCCCCAAAGCTCCAGCGGCCCCTCGGCATCCATGAACGACGTTCAAAAAGTTGTATACTATCCTAGTTGAATAAAGAATTTTTGACTTTAACTTTTTGGCCCCTAACCAATGACTTTTACGTGAAAGCGTGACAAACAAACAAACTTTCACATTTATAATATTCTTAGGAATTACGATTAAATAGTTATTTGCTGCGTTATACATAATGCTTACTAGTAAATAGCTTTGTTTTATTATGCCCTACAGTGGGCGACAAGGAGCTGATGATGAAGTCGTTTTAAACCTTCAAAGTGTTTAGTTTAAATAGGGTCCCAATTTCATTTTATCCCCGGGGCCCTTAGTTACATAGCTACGCCACTGATCATCAGGGGGCAAAGAAGTGCCCCTGTCACAGTCGGGCCGGCACTACCATACACCCTTTTCTCGAAGCAACTCGAGGCACTTTTAAGCCCCTATACCTGACTAGAAGCATTCATTGCATGAAAATGGCACAAATAATGCCTACTACACTAAGTAGACTAGCTTCTCATCTATGTCAGCATCACTTGAACGAATAGGCAGTATTGATCTCGGTAAAATAATGATTATGCCGTAAAATTGTGTCGCAACTAGGGAATCCAAACCAGCAAACCCCAAAACAAATATCTTAAGAATCCGGGACCCATTTATGCCGCAGACGTTGGGCATTTGCGGGATTAAAAACAATAAAGTTTTTTGTAATAAGTAGTTATGATAATTATTTTTTGAATTTTTATTATAATCAAAAATATTTAAATTAAACATTAAGAAAAATTATAACAGCTAGATTGTTTCAGAAAATATTTCTGATAAAATTACGAGGTATTCAATGTTTCGTCCATTAATTCGATCTTATTTTTGTTAGTTCCGAATTGCAAATATATCCAGCGCGAGTGGCCGAAAACGCGCGCGGATTCGATACTTGTTGGCGGAATGAACTTCAAATTGTTTTATGTAGTTTCTAAGTGCTTACAACAACTTCCTCATACATACTCGTACGTAAGAGCATACTTTGTGTTTGACACTACGGACACACGAACATCGAAACGTTTTTTTCTGAATCAGATATTGTTATTCAGTCCCTGCAAACCCGCGGCTCACGAATGTGTAGTCCCGCATAAGTGATCCCACAAAATACATGCGTGATCCTGCGTTTGCAGGATTGGATTCCCTAGTCGCAACCTTGAGGGGAAATCAAGGAAGATCATTTTTCTTCTTTACAATCTAAAAGTATCTCATGATTTTTTAAGAAAACACGATTTTGAATTAGTAATGTAGTGGAGTAATTTTCCAAAATTCTAGGGTATTTTTTTGTCTTGGGTATAATACATTTTGTTATAAAATGCTCTGATCAGGTGGTTCCCGATAGCATATTCGGTAGTACTACCAGTTGCAAAAATGGGATTTTTCAATCTAGTTCCTATAGTTTAATAAGATGAAAAGGCAAAGGGTTCCACTATTCTGATAACTGTAAGGTCAGTAATATTTTTGACGGTTGACAAGTGACAACGCACCGGATTCCGTAAAATACTCCGATTGTTCTTCGAAATCAGCAAGAAAAGTCAACGTGCAGCAGCCGATTGATACCTTACCTGATAAATTTTAACAGAACTTTAAGTTTATTCCATAAAAGTGTTTTCAGTTCCAGAGGATTCTAAGAGGCCTATAGAAACTAGCTGCTGAACATACCTACCATAATACTCTCACATACACATAACATCATGCACATGGTATAATAGTAGGTATGTTTCACTGGTATTCTCTTCCCGTGACAGCTAAGTCACGTGATTGGCCTAAGACTACGTCATCAGCTGGGAGTGCTTCCACTATGTATAAATAAATTACCCGAGCATTTTTTCACATATTTGCTTCTTTAGAGAAGCAATTTTGAACTAGTAATTTTATAGTTTACTTTTTAACTAAATAGATGAATAACACGAAATAGAAAATAGTTAGGCTAGTTAGCAATTTATTTAATATTTATTATGAATTAAAAATTTCCTTTATTGTATTGGAGATGTTAATCAATGACAGCACTGATCGTGACATTCATAACGCAGTCTTAGGCCATTGCGGGAAGAGAATACCTGGCGTAGCATATTATTATACCATGATCATGCAATCCTCTCATAACCAACAAGAGAGGCGATCTGCCTATCTGCCATTACCAGTTCGCTGAGGAATATTCCGATCTGTCCCCCGAAGGGGAATAAAAAAAAAAACGATCTGTTCCCCTGTCACCAAGCCGAACGGACAGACCGGGGACATATAGAAATGAAAAAGTTTCGATCTGTCTCCCTGTTACCGACGAGGGGACAGATCAGGGGGACAGATCGGAATATTCCTTCGCTGATCACGTGGCTGCCACTGTTACGAGACATTCAAAATTCGTGACCTAAGTCCTTCACTGGCCTTTTAAGACATACCGGGAACTAATAGTGGTATTTTTTATTCGTAGTCAAGAACAATTTGACAATCATTTAAAACAAGTGATGCTGGTTAATTAGAAAAATATAAATTGTGTTCTTAATTGTACTGGCACAGGCAAGTGTATTTCGCAAGCTGAATATAGAGGAAAACAAGTCATAAATAAAAACGCAGAAAACTTTAAGTAAAATGAACAAAAGTTTCATTGTAATTATGTATTTCTGGACGTTTTTCAAAGCATGGAGTTTGCCCTTGACTAAGAAACAACACAACAAGTATAAACTCGTAACAAATTTTCAAACTAAAACTCACGCAAGCAATAAATTAAATATAATTTTATATTGAGACTAGGACTGTTTTGCAATTACACGTCCCTGCGAACTTAATTAAAACGTATTGTAACAAAAGTAGTCGTGATAACCTAATTTTTTAGATTAATAAATAAACCTTTACAGGCATTTTTTTTTGGTGTTATCCCTATGTATGAATGAATACATCGATCTTAAATTTGATGAACGTTCTTAAAAACTTAGAAGACTTATAAATCTACATTAATAAATATTCGCAAATAAAAGATCAATACAAAATCGCAAAGCTGTACTGAGCCAAATCGCCTATTGCTGTCTCCATGGAGATAATAATTATATGCTTACATAATTCGCCCATTGAAGTTGCATGTGCATATAATGCAATTCGCAATAGTCTTAAGCAGCTAAATATAATGTTTGATCATTGCGTGTTCCTGGCCAAGAATAGGTCGTCCCAATTTATTGAATTGATATTTATCAAATGGGTGGATAACAGAATCAAACTTGAACACTAATTGCATTATATCGGTAATCTTGAATCATCGAACTAAAGCAACCATTTCATAAAGGAAACCCGGACGACAGAGAAGCTAAGCCTGTAACAATATGATATTGGTTCCTTTGTAATGAGATAACGATATATCCTTTGAGTTCAGCTGAGCTCATCAATACGGAAGGAACCGCTACGATGAAGCAATGCAGCCAGGTGTACATGAAATATCGATATTATCACGTCTTTTCACTAACAAGGTGCGCAAAACTTCACTCGAAACTTTATACCATTATCACAAATTTATAACCTCGTGTAACAAGTTAATAGTAGTTACTTGATGTATCGGAACTAGGAACAGATTAATAAGCAAGGACGTAGTAGGAACGGGAGTCGAACCTCATCCCTGGAAATCGAAAATACCTACTAAGGTTACGTTGTTGGCGTAAAAACGACGACTTAGGTAGGTAATCTCCCCAAATGAAATAGCTATGTAAAAATCCTCCCCCGAAGTCATATCTTAGCTATGTAGTTAAAAGTTAGCAGGTTATTAACCTCGTCCATTGCATAGTCTTCTTTCAGCAGACAACAAGTCAGTCGAACTTAAATCTGAACGAATGATAAGTACATGAAACAGTGCTTATTTGAGCCCAGAAAAGCTCGATCAATCTGATTGTAACGCATTACATAAAATATTAATGCACAATAGACGTTTTAAATTTTGCCGGGCGCATTTAGGTTTGGTTAGGTCAAACTTTTACGGGGTTCGCAGCTGAACAGGGTGGCAACGGGGTGCGGGACCGATGAGATGCATAAATCAATAACACCGGCGCAACTCTCTAGGTATCCTGTTTCATCGCTGACGTAAACACAGCTACAGTTGTACGTACTATATTATGTAATTTGTTGGGCTTTCCGATACATGCCCTTTGAATGCATTTCAGTCATATCTATCTCATATTTATTTGTTTTAATTTCATATTCAGCAAGTACACACAGATGAAAGTTATTACGCTAGCTTGTATTGAATGCACAAAATAAAAAAAAAATTACAGTTCAGCGCGCATATTCAGATTTCTGTTTCGCAGAGCAAAGTTAGTTATTAGCCGAATAATAAAGTTACATTCCATTGTTAGTAATGTTAGTACAAATTCTTTGTTTGCTATTGCAACAATTTGTGAAATATTTTACTCTCGCTTTTTAGCCTTGTAGAATGAGCATATTAAATCTCTTTATGTCAATATCTTGTGAGTAGTCGTGCAATGGTACTTGACAAGTAATTTTGTTAACTGCTAACATGCACAGCGCGAGATAATTTTGTCGTCTAATTATTTCGTGCCGAGACGAAATAATGTATGTCTACGAGATAATGCGCCGGCAAGATTATCTCGCGCATGCGCATCTGCATTGCCCAGCTGGTCGTCTCAAGAACGGCTACAGTCCCGTTTCCTGCAATTGAATCTAACAACTGCGCCACGGAATGCAACTCAAATACTGCAGGTCGTTTACGATCGGACTTGAATTGATATTAAATAGGTCATGATATGTGAACACTGCAAACAATACATCAGTCGCAGGTTGTTATTACACAAAACTTAAATTACACATTAGTACCATCGAATACACATCCTACATAAGAAATATGTTCAAGAACACCAATAAAAAATAAAAAAAACTTAAAAAGAAGTTCAGACAATTAATTTTTCCGTCAAAGTTACAGTATAGTTTCCTATGAGAACTTTCTGGCTAAAAAGGCTGTAAAATTATATACAAACTTACCCCAATAGCTCCTTGGTTGCCGAGAAATCGTTTTTGCTTGCCATCAACCTGACAAGCCAGCGAGTTTAATAAGTAGATGGCGATACGCTGAACGAAACCCTCTTGATTTACATCGGCTACCCCGTTTAAAAGAATCTGTACCACACGTTCATACTCGAACAACTGAAAAAAAGAAGTCAAAACTAAGAAAAACCTTTGAAATTGCTTCAAATTAAGGTACTAAAGAAATAACCACAGTCTGCACCTTTTAGTACAGTCAGCATCAAATACATTAGGACGAACAGACTGTTCAAAATGATCTGAACAAATGTGAAAATTAAAATAGATGTAGGTATCACAATGATACGCGGGATGTTTCAGAATGAACGCAGTACACGACAACTGTCATTGTGACAAGAATTTTAACCCATTGAAATAAAGTTTAATTTCTTTAGTTATTTAAGTTTTATGATCAGTCTGTTCGTCCTGATTGTACATTACAGTTAGTGTGCGTCCTGAGTGACGGCGCACGGGCGTATTGCGGATTGCGGAGCGGCTCTACCGTGGCTTTACCGTCGATACCTGGCCTTAGTGCACCCGGGAAAGTTGACGGTTTTAATAATGTCGATATCAAAATTCAAACGTTTCGAACATTTATTTAATGCGCAGTTCATTCCACCTGCTCGGTGCGCCGTCACTCAGGACGCACACTTAGGACGGAACGGTGTAATAACATTATGTGTTTTAATTACTGGTGTATAGGTACTGCTCGAAACCAGAAACAGTATATTTTTTGTATACAAACTCACTTTCATGCAATGATCGTGCCAATAAAATTTACATAAGAACTTAAAGATGAATTCGTTTTTTTCGGTACACATTTGCAAATCAAATTCATGTCTTTGCATTACCTTGGTCGAAGTGTATCCCTAGCACACACGCACAAAGATTTCAATCATAGCGCACGAAGACGGAAACGCGCCATCAGAGATCATCGGCTAAATCCCAATAAAATAAATCCTTCAATCATTTTTAACAGGTCATACCCATACACAGTATACAGGGCGCCTTGTAATACGAAGTATTCCTTTTAAGGCTTAGTAGTGTGTCCTATTGATGTGCATCAAATTAGCACCTCATGTACCCCTAGTCTAGCCAAACGTTATTATTTCGATAAATTGCAAAACAAAAATACATGGTGACTTGGAATTAACTGGCGAAACATCGCAGGGTTATTAGGTATCATTAAAAGAACACATTTAAATTTTAAAAAAAACGTACTCTTTTTTATTAGATAAATGCAGGAGCACCCGTACCATCAAACACGTGACATATAGCAGCTCATAGAACATTTCTTAAAAACCAGATTGGTGTTAACGAACAGGAATTTTTTGAGGCACTGAATTTGAATAATGAAACGATTTTTGAAAAAACAAATAGACAATTCCTCTCACTCTGATGCAGGGCGGGCCCTACCATAGGGCGAACGGGAGTGAATCGCGGCGCTCAATTTGTCCCACCACAGTCCAAGGCGGTTTACATGGTAAGAGAGTCCCTTTCTCTGATTCTGTGCATGAGCGACAAGCGTAGTATTTAACGTTTGACTTAGTAACCACGATAAATTGATAATTATTCCGGGAAAATTATTTACCTACCTATTTCTATTCTAAAATGGAATCTTTGAATTATACCTAATGCCTAGAATTTTTTTTAACGGTGATTAAAAAATAATTGGCCGTATGTCCTGTGTATGTATTTATGGCACCATTATAGCTCAGGACATGAACACCTAACTACGAAAATATATGACAATCGTTACGGGCAATCAGATGTCTGAATCTCTGACTCCCGGTCTCTCAAAGGTTATCGGGGTATTTCCCAGTAACAGAGTTGCGGAGGTTTAATGACTGTCGCTCCGTGTAAAGGTACTGTCATGGCACATTATACCGGCACCGCAACTGCACAGCTGCAGCACGGCATCGCCTCGAATTTAGGCTAGCCGCCAGCGCGCTAACTACGCGTCGTCCGCGAGGTGCAAGCTCGGAGTCCGCGCGCGGGTCGCGAGGTGCAAGCTTGCTGTCACCGCGAACAAAGTAGTTATATGGCATTTGTGAAAGGAGCGCGGGCGACGGCGTAACGACGTTGTTTCTCTGGCGACTCGGAGTCGGCGCGCAGTAAGCACGCGGTGCGCTCGCTCACAACGCGCGGGCTCCGAGTTAAGTTGTATGGTAGCGGCAAACGCGCTGACTGCTCGCCGTTGGCTTTTTCATATTGACATTATGAAATATATTATACGACAGACGATTTAATGCTCTAATTTGAATGACAAGTTAATTGCTGGGTTGGAGAGGTGCCGTTGCGGTGCCGGTATACAGCGTGACTTTTAATTCATTGGCAATATTTTAACCCCGTATTCTACCCATGATACTAATGTATTTAAGCCCATAATATCGTGTATTAAAATTGACAAATTATTAATTTTAAAAACGTGATATATCTTGTCATTTACCTACATACAGTCCAAAATTTATAAACACGATAAAAAAATAAATAGTAAAAATGATAATTAAAACTTTAATAAATTTAAAGTATCAAGATGCGTCCGCTAGTAATGCTAGTATACCAGTTTACTACGCGGTCTTATTACTTACGCTACAATGTAAATGTAGGTACGAGTACGAGCTCTCATTCAGTAGGCATGTCCTTCAAAAGAAATGCCGCCAAACAGTATTCGGCGCATGAACAAAGTGGCCTCTCGATCGATCCCCGCGTTCGTCTGCGGGGTCGCGGGGTGCGCCCACCCGCTTGCATACGCGTCGCCGCCTGCGCCGCTCCAGTCACGCGTTTAATAGGTCAAGTGCATGACGTGTAATTCGCGAAAGATTCTGTGAACCGTAAACCGTAAGTAACATGCCACGACCACGTAGAACAGTGTACACGAACCAGCAATACCTGGATATGGACTTGTTTTACGACCGAACGCACAGTTTTCCGCGAACCCGTCTGATGTTCCACCGCCGCTATCCCGATGAATCAAGAGACCGAATCTTGAGGTCAACTCAAAACTTACTGGATTATGCATCATTCCACGTAATAACGTATGCCCAAGTGCCAAGAGACCTCCGTGGAAGAGCAGCCGCAGAACGTGCCTGAAAGCTATCAGTCCGAGCTGTACTACCAACATGACACTACCAGCGAGATGTTCGCGCGTTCCTCGACCGAAGCTTCGGCGAGCGTTGGATAGGAGGCGGCGGGCCTTTACCTTGGCCTGCGCGGTCGCCTGACCAGACGCCCTTCGTTTTTTTTTTTGTGGGGTTAATTTAAAAGACTAGTGTACGAGCAAGAAAGTGAAAGTCGCGAAAAGTTAAGCGAAAGGATTGTTACGGCATTCGAAATAATAATTGTTAAATCGCGTACATTTGTTTTGCAAAACGTGAAAAGAAGCCATAGGCGCCGTGCTGAGCTGTGCGTACAAAGAACAGGTGAACACTTCGAGCACCTTTTAAAGTACATGTAGGTAAGTACCTCCTAAGTACTAAAACGTAGTAGGTAAGGTCCTGTACTAAATAATTACAAACACACGCGCACGCCGGCCACGTAGTCCCAATCAGCTGTTTCACTAAAGTTCACACGCGGTCAACGCAGTAGGTACAACACAAACGCGCACGCCGGCCGCGTAGTCCCAATCAGCTGTTTCACCAAAGTTCAGGCGCGGTCAACGCAGTAGCTACTTTTCTAAATAACTCAAATCAGCTGTTTCATTCAATTCATTTTTAATGATATTACAGTCATTGCACATGTAATTTGAAACTTTTGCTAAGAATAAGTCTTACTTTGAACACCGAAGTAAAAGTTTAAATCACTTCCAATTTTCCAATTCTTCCTCTTTCTTTTTTTAAAACATTCCCAGCGCTTGTACTTAATTACTTTTGTAGGTAATGTGCTGAGTGCGTTTACAAACTCAACACATACATCTTTCTATGCGGAAATCGAATTCGCGACACGTAACGCAGCAGCCACACACTCAGCCACTGTGCCAACAGTGCTGACAATTATTACGTAGGTACGAGTAGCATAACTTATTATTTTGTCATTAAGTGCAAGTTGCCATATTTCATTGATTTATGCGCAGAAGTGGCCCCCATTTTTAATTTGCTTTCTCGTGAATGTATGAGTTTGCGGCTTAGACAAACGGGCGCTATTGTGCTTCAGAATTTTCTGTCATGGTTTTTGTTATTTTCGGAATTGCTTTCTGTCATGATTTTAATTACTTTCGGACCTAACTAAATAATTTAATTTAAGTACGAGTTACACGTTAGTTCCGTAGGAAAATCGAAGCTGCTACATCGCGATCCGCGAGTTCGCGACCGCAATCAAAGCGACGCCGGCGCGCCGCACGCGCTCCGTCCGCGCAAAAAATGAATGGCTCGCGTCAACGGTGATGGCGCGTGTGTGCGTACGTGTCACACACACTTACACACGGCACCCGTACATTTTAAATAGCGTGTAATCACAATTTGATCCTTTTTATTTTTTTGTTCATTTTGGGAAAACTCTGGGTTTTTATTTTTGAACACTTTACTAGCTTTAGTTATTATTTGTTCCTCAATTAGATTCTTGGACTAAAATATTGCCAACGAATTCAAAGTCTTCCTGTAGTGTGCCATGACCTTAAGACTGGAAGCCGATTACAGCTAAGTTGGGAAGAACCTAGGCTAACGACGCGGGCGTGACTGCATAAATCATGGACATACTTCTGAATTTCCGACATTAATCTATTTATTCGACATTTCAGATAGTTTTAAGTTAATACAGGAAGACTTTGAATTCGTTGGCAATATTTTAGTCCAAGAATCTAATTGAGGAACACATAATAGCTAAAGCTAGTAAAGTGTTCAAAAATAATAACCCAGAGTTTACCCAAAATGAACAAAAAAATAAAAAGGATCAAATTGTGATTGCGCTCTATTTAAAATGTACGGGCGCCGTGTGTGAGTGTGTGTGACACGTACGCACACACGCGCCATCACCGTCGACGCGAGCCATTCATTTTTTGCGCGGGACGGCGCGCCGGCGTCGCTTTGATTGCGGTCGCGAACTCGCGGATCGCGATGTAGCAGCTTCGATTTTCCTACGGAACTAACGAACTCGTACTTAAATTAAATTATTTAGTTAGGTCCGAAAGAAATTAAAATCATGCAAGCAATTCCGAAAATAACAAAAACCATGACAGAAAACCCTGAAGCACAATAGCGCCCGTTTGTCTAAGCCACAAACACGAGAAAGCAATTAAAAATGGGGGCCACTTCTGCGCATAAATCAATGAAATATGGCAGCTTGCACATAACGACATAATAATAAGTTATGCTACGTAATAATTGTCAGCACTGTTGGCAAAGTGGCTGAGTGTGTGGCTGCTGCGTTACGTGTCGCGAATTTGATTGTACGTGTTGAGTTTGTAAACGCACCCAGCACATTACTTACAAAAGTAATTAAGTACAAGCGCTGGGAATGTTTTAAAAAAAGACAGAGGAAGAATTGGAAAATTGGAAGTGATTTAAACGTTTACTTCGGTGTTCAAAGTAAAACTTATTCTTAGCAAAAGTTTCAAATTACATGTGCAATGACTGTAATATCATTAAAAATTAATTGAATGAAACAGCTGATTAGAGTTATTTAGAAAAGTACCTACTGCGTTGCTGCGCGTGAACTTTGGTGAAACAGCTGATTGGGACTACGCGGCCGGCGTGCGTGTTTGTGTTGTACCTACTGCGTCGACCGCGCGTGAACTTTGGTGAAACAGCTGATTAGGACTACGTGGCCGGCGTGCGCGTGTGTTTGTAATTATTTAGCTACTACGTTTTAGTTTAGTACTTAGGAGGTACTTACCTACGTGTACTTTAAGAGGTGCTCGAAGTGTTCACTTGTTCTTTGTACACACAGCTCAGCACGGCGCCTATGGCTTCTTTTCACGTTTTGCAAAACAAATGTACGCGATTTAACAATTATTATTTCGAATGCCGTAACAATCCTTTCGCTTAACTGTTCACGACTTTCACTTTCTTGCTCGTGCACTAGTCTTTTAAATTAACCTCACAAAAAAAAAAACTAAGGGCGTCAGGTCAGGCGACCGCGCAGGCCAAGGTAAAGGCCCGCCGCGTCCTATCCAACGCTCGCCGAAGATTCGGTCGAGGAACGCGCGAACATCCCGCTGGTAGTGTCATGTTGGTAGTACAGCTCGGACTGATAGCTTTCAGGCACGTTCTGCAGCTGCTCTTCCACGGAGGTCTCTTGGCACTTGGGCATACGTTATTACGTGGAATGATGCAAAATCCAGTAAGTTTTAAGTTGACCTCAAGATTCGGTCTTTTGATTCATCGGGATAGCGGCGGTGGAACATCAGACGGGTTCGCGGAAAACTGTGCGTTCGGTCGTAAAACAAGACCATATCCAGGTATTGCTGGTTCGTGTACACTGTTCTACGTGGTCGTGGCATGTTACTTACGGTTTACGGTTCACAGAATCTTTCGCGAATTACACGTCATGCACTTGACCTATTAAACGCGTGACTGGAGCGGCGCAGGCGACGGCACGCATGCATTTCTTTGCTCGAGAGGGGGTGGGCGCACCCCGCGGCCCCGCAGACGAGCGCGGGGATGGATCGAGAGGCCCGATGTAGGCTGTAAACTTTGTTCATGCCGAATATTGTTTGGCGGCATTTCTTTTCAAGGACATGCATACTGAATGAGAGCTCGTACTCGCGTACCTACGTTGTAGCGTAAGTAAATAATACCGCGTAGTAAACTGGTATACTAGCATTACTAGCGGACGCATCTTGATACTTTAAATTTATTAAAGTTTTAATTATCATTTTTACTATTTATTTTTTTATCGAGTTTATTAATTTTGGACTTTATGTAGGTAAATGACAAGATATGTTACGTTTTTAAAATTAATAACTTGACAATTTTAATACACGATATTATGGGCTTAAATACATTAGTATCATGGGTAGAATACGGGGTTAAAATATTGCCAATGAATTAAAAGTCACGCTGTATAGTATATGTATCTTGCCCCTCAAAAAATTCCAAAAGGAACACCAACAATAAATCAATACTGATGAAAAGCTGTAGTAGGTAGTTATGTGCCTACAGAGCAGCAATGTGGGTGCAGCTTGCCACCCCCCGGTGCACACGGACGAATCTGGGGAGGCTTCCTAATTGATTCCATCAATTTTAATAAATAACGAAGTTTGCATGTTCTCCATTTCCCACGAAAATAACCAAAATGGTGTGAGTTCCGGTACACATTCCTGGAGATTTCAAGTGCTAAATAAATAATTACAATACTTACTACATTTAACTTTAAAACTTTGAGGGGAAAAAAGAACATGTTTGGAATACGCACAGAAAGATTTTTTTATATACTAGCTGTTCCCGGCATGCGTTGCAATGCCCTTTTTCCTACTTATTACCTACCTACTACCTACCTACTACCTACCTACTACCTACCTACTACCTACCTACTACCTACCTACTACCTACCTACTACCTACCTACTACCTACCTACTACCTACCTACTACCTACCTACTACCTACCTACTACCTACCTACTACCTACCTACTACCTACCTACTACCTACCTACTACCTACCTACTACCTACCTACTACCTACCTACTACCTACCTACTACCTACCTACTACCTACCTACTACCTACCTACTACCTACCTACTACCTACCTACTACCTACCTACTACCTACCTACTACCTACCTACTACCTACCTACTACCTACCTACTACCTACCTACTACCTACCTACTACCTACCTACTACCTACCTACTACCTACCTACTACCTACCTACTACCTACCTACTACCTACCTACTACCTACCTACTACCTACCTACTACCTACCTACTACCTACCTACTACCTACCTACTACCTACCTACTACCTACCTACTACCTACCTACTACCTACCTACTACCTAAACAGATTAAGAATATGGATATACTGATATAATTTTTTTTTTTTTAAATATCAAAATGTCGAACGGGATAAAAAGTATCCTATGTCCTTCTCCTGGCTCTAAACTACCTCCCTGCCAATTTTCAGCTAAATCGGTTCAGCCGTTCTTGAGTTATAAGTGAAGTAACTAACACGACTTTCTTTTATATATATAGATGTACTTGGGATCAAATAAATCGAGCCGCTTCTATTTTTCAGGTTAATGGTTATTATTTTTGCTATCATGGAACAGATCAATTCTAAACATATATATCGGCTAAAAGGTTATTTGATAACCTTTACAATGAAGGTAGTTTTTTGACAACTTTTCATTTTAAATTAAAAATTAAAGGGTAGAATAAAATTATCGCATTTAGTATGCTTATGACATTTTGATTGCACTCCAATAAAAAATAAACTTTTCTGAAACTGTTAATTTTATATTATGGTAATTATTTTACTCCTAGTATTTCTTTGAAGTCGGTTTTTACTTTTTTTTAAAGTTTATTTTTTATTAAATACGTTTTAGTGTCATAATTTTAACCCCCTCCTTCATAACCCTTCTTTTTGGCTTTGATGTAGTCGGGCATAAAAAGTCCTTTCAAATGATACCTTACACGATATAATGAAAACATTCCAAAGGGCGGGAGGGGGGGACACGCACCCCCTCCTCTTTTCCAGTAGTCAGTTCCCAACAACAAATATAAACAAAGCAATATTAGTAATTTGAGAATTTTGCTTTGATCCGATGAAGAGTTCCGTTCCATATCTCTGAAGTTCATGGTCTAATCCTAATAAAAATTTATGTGGGACCAATCGGGAAGACCATACCCTTTCGAACAAAAAAAGAATTTTTCAAATCGGTTCATAAATGACGGAGATATGAGGTAACAAACATACAAAAAAAAAAAAACAACCGAATTGAGAACCTCCTCCTTTTTGAAGTCGGTTAAAAAAAGGTTAGATTGGGGGTTTTTGTTAATTATACCCATATTCTAGTGTGATTGTTACAATACTTTTGTTTTGAACTGTTTTTTTCTGGACTGTTTACCCAATTTTCTATCAAAATTACTGTTTTTCTTTATGAACCAATAAATTATCATTCAAAACGGTTATCATTCAAAATTTACCCTGATTTTAAAGATTATTTAATAGACTTTAAAATGACATATTTTATAATAAGTAATACAAAAATAATAACCAGGACACGTGAAGGAAAGGAGTGGCTCGATTTATTTGTTCCCAAGTGTATTTTGCTATACAGATGAACCTTAACGGTAGAGAATAAGGTTGGTTTTTCATCCGTCAATTTACTCTTGGCCATCATGAGTGCACTGGAGTCGCTTGACTGCAGAAATAGCGGTCAAATAGATCCGTCCACAATAACAAAGATTTGGATTGACTTAACTTGACGATAAAGGGACGCTGGCGCTGTGTGTGTGGGGCGTAATTTGACTTTTTACCTAGAGTTTCTGTAGTACTTTTTTTTTCAGCAACTCAGTATTTATTTATCATGACAATATTTGTATTATGAGATTTAGAAACCTAGATGATCAACGGTGTATTATACGCAGATTTTAAATATCACCACTAAAAAAACTGTCGTTTTTTGGAACCAATCAATCAAATGTTGAAGTGAAACCCGTTTTTTTATAAAAATCTTGCTCTTATTATGTGCGATTCATGAAGACCCAAAATTATGCCAAATTTCAATTTGTTTCGTAACAGACGGACGGACGTAAGAATGATGGAACATGGAAGTACGGAACCCTAAAAAATATAAGTAGAACCTTACGAACAAGAAAATAGAGCAAAGGTCGGCCCAACGAAGTTCAAATCAAATCATGTCTCATTGCTGACGGAGAAATTACATAAATATATAATGCTCGTTCATATAAGCTATACACATACCATTTCAGTAATACTTATCCTATTCAAGTAATTAAGCTCTGTGCTATCTGCTGGACGTAGATAGGCCTTTCCTTAGTTTCGTGGTAACATCATCATCGACATTGAACACTATCATCGTTCTTAGGCCTCCCGAATACACCCAAATAATACGACGAATATAGTAGTATTGCTAAAGTCGACATAGTTTATGGGAGCGCGCATCGATTAGCCCGACCCTATGGATGCCTATGAAAAACGATCATTATTGAACGATATTTTAGTTGGAAGTGTGCGACCGTAACTCCTTACACTTCCAATTGATAATTTTGATATCTTTGAGATTTGTTGAATCATGTCGAGGGCCTAATCCATAAAGATTAATAATAACAGCTGAAGAAACAAAACTTACCACATCAGTTGGTATCTTGAATTGGCACAGCGTGAGGCACCCGTTCCTCATCATGGTGTCGTCGCCGAGGTGGGCCTCCATACCGTCCAGCAGCGCGGTGATTATGCGTTTCTTCAACTTTATGCCGATGCGATCCTTCTCTTTTCCTTTTACGATGTAAAAGAGTGTGGCACTAAAAGTGCACAAAACTTTGAATCAGTATTTGTAGACCTAAATGAAGGAAAGTGAGGGGTTCGATAACTTAATTCACGCATTGTTGTTTATGTATATGATTCGAGTATGTTATGGCGCCGAAATCACCGGTTATCCTAGTGTTTTGGTATGATCGATAAGCGTTTAGTATTTTGCTAGCCTTTGATCGCGATTTCGTTCGGGTCTATATAAATACAACTCTGGGATGTCCAGCAGAAATTCGTTTAGGCGGTTTTTACGAAAGTGGGTACCTATTATTTGCAGGCCGACCCGCTCTGCCTTTAAAATGTATCATCTTCCATAAAGGAGCGGAGCGGCGTATAGAGTGAAGTAGTAACCCGCGCGGCGCGGCAGCTATGCTACGAATAGTTGTGATCACCGCCACGAGTGCCGCGATTGGTATAGACTGTATGTATAGGTTGTTCATGGGCGGTAAAGGTTACCGCCCATGAACAAGCTCGGACTCAGATCTGCATCACGTCGCCTGTCCGTGTCAACGCAGGCACAGCACTGGACCGTCGTCACCGCTCAGCACCTCTCTGCTATTAACGCGCTCACGTCTGGTCTATACCACGCTTACGGCTAGACGAGTGCTCGTTGACGGCCCATCATTCGTCATTGTCCATCATTCGTCATCGTCCATCATTCTCGGCAGTCGCTTTGTGAATGCGAGCAGGCCGCGCAAGAGCAACCGGGGCGCCCGCGAGTTGTAAGCACGAGGACAACAGGCGTACGTCGCACAGACCCCGCGCAGCGAAAACGCGGTGACCACGAACCGACTAGTAAACGACCGTTTACTAGCTTGTCCCACGGTGAGGCGATGACATTACGATTAGTGTGCGTTGCAGTATTCAGTTCATACAAAGATTTCTGAATCTCCTGAGCAAAGACGTTGCTGAACTGATACCGGGCAAATACGTGTGGGCCCTACTGTGCGCGTGTGTACGTTTACACGTGATGATGTTCATTGGGATGTCCATGTTTATTATTTCAAAAAGCATAAATAGTATATGGTTCTTGGAAAAATATATAGTATCAATAAAAAATGGAGGATACGCTTTTTAAGTTCTTGGAAGGGCCTTTAATGTCCCTATCGCGCGAAACGAACATTGTACCGAAGGATGAATTATGAAGTTTAAGAGGAATGACGTCATCGCGTGATAGTGCTCTGTCTGTCTTATAAATGTTATATCACATATAATTTGGGAATTAAAAAGTGCACTTAGGCGTCAAAATATTCCTCTACATCACCGTCATCTGGGAGCGTACCCAAAAGGCTAGCAACGTTGCCACGTTGGATGGCAACGCTAATTCTTTAGCCAAAGAATAAGACAGCCCTCTGGTCAAGACGCTTGGGAATTATATTGAATATTCATTGTTTTTTCAAAGTTGCCTATGCTTTTGTAAAAGTTTAAGATTTCTAATGAATAAAAAATAGTCATCTACCCGATTATTTCCACCACACATCGAATCACTCGTCGCGCATAGCTAACCTTCACTGCTAGCGATTTTTTTCCGCGATCAGGCAGTTAGTCATAATGCTGAGCGTTTGGTGGGCATCGGAATATTTCTAAAATAACGCGATACTGAAAAAAGCTTAAACAGAAATAACATACCTGCCAGATATCTGAATATGTTTCTCCATCACATGCTGATCCATAGCATCGAGGACAACGGCGAGGGCCCGGCCCACATATGCATTGTTTTCATAACGGAATAAATAGTAGAGGTCGTTTAGAACCCGAGTCAGCATAGCTGGTCTCTCCATGTAAGCGCGAGCTGCAGTAAGGATCTGCTCTTCATTGGCGTCACCAGTGATCTAAACAAAAAAAACAGCTAATTTTAAATATACATACAAATAGACTGCTGCGTGTGTATCTATTTTTTTATTGACCTACTATAACCTAATAAGGATATTTGGATTTCAAAGAAAAACAGTCAAAATGTTTGCTTTTTTTAACTGGCTCAATTATAAAATGCCGAGATTATTCATCATAACAAAACAAACATAATCAAAACATCATATTCTAACAGTTAATGCACTTTAACATGAAAATATTTTTAGGTGAAAAAAGCGAAAATACATGTATATATTTTCGATCTTAAATTAATAACAACTCAAGTATTGGTTGTAGAGCTAATCGTCATAACAAGAAATACTCGGGGTAACAAATTCTGTTGGAATACACATTTTTTTCGTAGGGTTTCTGTTCTTTATCCATAATTGTATGAAAAGTGAATAATGTCCTTTTTAACGTTTTAAGTAAGAATGCATTCATGAAGTCGCTGGCCGGAATCCTGTTCAAACCAATACAAACAAGAAAAAAATATTTACGTATTTTTATGGCACTGAGTGATAGGGTCAACAATACACTACTATTAGGTACTATTTATTGCCTTGACAGACTTCCTAGATTCTTCTTCTTCTATCGTATCAGCACGAGCTATATGAGAATAGCTCATTCTTATTCCGAGTTAGTAAGAATGCATTCCTAGATGAATTAATAACTTTGGCGCGAAAATACTGTTTGCTATGGATTCATCATCATCATTCGGCCGAAAGACGTCCACTGGACATAGGCCTGCCCCAAACATCGCCACACCCACCGGTCCTGTGCTCCATGTTGGGGGGTTTGCCATAATTGCCACGCTTGGCAGGCGGGTCGGTATGGATTAGAGTAAATAGAAAATATTGTTGTTTATACGATGGTAGTAACTGCAGTGTCTTGGATTTTCGGCGCCAGTCACTGGGTACATGTAGGGGGGCAGTTTGCTGTCGATTTTTGCCACTGGCACTTGTAACTGTAGGTGTGTAAGACTGTAGAGGATACTCTACAAAAAACTGACAGCGACTGCGGAACGCATCCAGGCAATTCCAGTCGCACTGGTCTGACTTGATTGACGTGGTGGGGGAGGCTACTTGGTCCAAAAAACTGAACTGGTGGCTAATCAGCTGGACTGCCTTGGGACCGCGAAGTCTCGGACTTGGTTGAAACAAGTGTCCACACGAGCCCAGTTGTAAGTCAGCATTGGACTGGGTTACGTTACTGCCACATTACTGCCATTAAATAAACCATTTATTATGCTTGCCGCGACACACACTTATCAAATTTTTATTTATGATTTTAAGTATGAAGTATTAGCACATGACTAAGCATACTTAGATGTCTGTAGAACAATTTGAATTAATAAGTTTATCATCTTGGACCAACATCACTGTACAGATTTCTTTTCTCCATACAACAAATTGAACCTTAAATGAAACTTTATTAACTTTTGTGGAAAGTTCTTCCTTGACCAAATTATTTAATACTAACTATGCCCGCGACTTCGTCCGCGTGGAAGTCAGAAAACAACATTGTGTCGCAGCAACTAATCACATTTATTTCCATTATTCTCATCACTCACTCTCAATAGCGTGATAATTTGTACTCTATACTATAACCCGCCCCACTCATTAACGGACATCTTTGCCAAATTTGAAATAAATCTGTTCAGTGGTATTGGCGTGAAACTCCGACATACAAACAGACAGAAGTTCTAAAAATTGTATTTTTGGCACCTGCATCTATTTACACATAGCAATCATTAGTCTCCGAAATGTCAAAATATAAAGTTGTTCAAACATGCATTCAATATTCTTAGATGTGTTTATGCAAATAATTATATGAATGTATAATATAACTAATGTATAACCACAACTATAATCGTCCATTACCACTAATCACTCAATGCCGATAATCATTTCAGCACTACAATCTACTCTGATTTTGAGAATCTCACAATTAAGTATGCAATAAATTTATAAAAATGAGACAAAAAGTATGTTTACACAGTAGGCTGTCTATGCTTTATTAAAACATTGTGTTTGAACATAACAATGTGCACCAAAGTTCATTTTAATCCAAAGACAATATAAGATTATAAAATACCCTCATTATCTATTGTAGCTGGAAAATAATTCAAACTCAAATCAAATTCATTAATTATAAATAAAATAATACAGTAATAAAAATAAGGCACTTACAATTTTAGCTGGTATATCATGCCTCTTGCAGGCTCCATGATGAGTGCCATATAAGCCCAGGAACTCCAGCGGATTGTTCACTCGACTCACAAGTCCTGGTATGTCACAGCGCACCTCACACTCCATACTGTCTGATGTACCCTGATTCACAGTTGATACTGCAGCAGCTCCAGTTCCCGCCAAATTTGTACCAGATATATCCAATGACTCCAATAGGTGTAGGCTCTCAACTAATTGAGTCAGGACCTCATTCGGAGTAAAATATTTCCCGTGCCTCTCATTTGACTGTGATATATCTAAGTGCCTCAAATGGCCCATGCCACATATCCAATCAATCAAATCCTTAGTCCAAGGGACAGCATGCAGAACAAGGAATACTAAATTGTTCATCTCGTTTAGTGCCCATATGGAACCGGCTGATGTGCACTCTGAGAGGTCCAAGTGGGTCAAGTGTTGCAGAGGCTTCAATAAAAGCAATGGAAATATTGCGAGTCCCCGACGTTGAATTGTGAGCCTCTTTAAATTTGGGGCATAAATAATATAACCCCGTTGCCTATAGATTCCTTCATCCTGTGGAAATACATAGGTCAAAGGACCAAATTTCAGTGACATCAGGTTTTCGCTGTTGTTGCTAATGATTTCCAAGGATGACTGCGACAAATACTCGCATTGATTTAGTTCAACTTCGTAGGGCTTGTGTTCCATCAGACAGCGCAATCCTTCATCTGTTATGCGAGAGTTTCGTAATTTAACGCTAGTTAACCGAGTTCGAAACTTATCACGAAACATATTCGCAATGTTGTCATTGATGCGGTATTTCTTCTGATATGAGCGAATAAATTTCTCACAAATCTCTGATGGCAAAATAACATCATCTTTGAATCTACGCCATCGACTCGCAGGGTCCAAGTTGGTTATTGTATTAAGATTCCCCACGATATAATCCATACAAATATCAAATAAACTGTCCGGATAGGAATCATACGATGCATCATACAAACATATTTTCCGTTCGATCGACATTCTGATGGACAAACACTTGCTTACTTCGTTCACAATATGGAGTAATGAAAGGCTCGCGATGATAACATTTCGTTAATATCACACACACTGACTCTAGGTGTTAAAAATTACGTCAGAGTTCATTTTGATGAAGAGGTTCAACGATGCTTTTATTTTTCCCGACGGAATGAAACCAACACTTTGTAAGTGGGTAGCGGGCTGGCAATATTTCGCAGATTTTCGCACAACGCAACAAGACAAGAAACTAAGAAAGTCAATTGTCTTTTTTTTTTCACTGGTATAGATAGCAGGTATTTTAGTATACAATAAACAGATTGTCCAGTATATCTTGGGAGTTCGTGGCGTGGCAGTGCTGCAGCTGCTTGCCAAAATTGTATCTATTAGTTTGTGTTGCCAAAGCATAAAATGGCGTGACTTGTTGTCAATCTCGAGTAGAACATTTTATTTTATTTCCCCATCATAACAGTAATAACATAAATTACAGTATTTTTTTTCAAACTTTCCGCTTTCTTTTTTCACTGTAGCAAAAAATTCCCAGTACAGTCAGACATGGATCTAAATGAACGTGGCGAAATAGAGAACTAACATGAAATGTACTGGATATGACAGGTCTTGGTCTTTGACATCTTCTTTCAGAAGCAGCACCGCTTACTTATACTTCTATTATATTAAGCCACGGTGAACTGTCACTGTACCTATGTTTTGA
This sequence comes from Amphipyra tragopoginis, assembly GCA_905220435.1. Lineage (NCBI taxonomy): Eukaryota > Metazoa > Arthropoda > Insecta > Lepidoptera > Noctuidae > Amphipyra > Amphipyra tragopoginis. The sequence continues at coordinate 24,497,799 of HG991991.1, read as the reverse complement.
TATATCACGGCAGCGTTGCTTGTAAATTACAATAGTTATTGTTCTGAGTACCAAATATCGCCAACCATATGTGAAATTCAGTACATTTCATGTTAGTTCTCTATGTCGCCACGTTCATTTAGATCCTTAACACGTAATGATCAGGTATTTTAGTTACTTAGAGCACATATTCTCTAAGTTTAGTTACTTACTTTGCTACTTAGCAATTTAAATTAGGTCCAGCACCCTGACTACCTACTTATAATGACTAACCAATGACCGGTCCCTCGCGGAATCGTCGCACTATCGTGTCGTAGCGTAAAAATGACGTACACAAGGCTCTCACGCTCGGTCACAGTTCTGTTTCTAATTAATTCGTCGCTCACAACGAAATGTTCTTAGAAACTAGCGCCACTGGCGATCAACGGCAGTAACCGGTAAGGACTAGAATGATCACAAAAATCTAGTAATTAGTTAAAAGTGAGGATATTAAATACCAATTTATTTATGTCGTTTCTGTACATTGTAAATCCCATTCTCCTTCTGATTCAAGTTTTGCGCCTGTAGAATAGTTGTAAACCTTATTTTGGGTGAAAAGAAGACGAACGGGGGCTTAAGGCTTATTAAGGGCGGCTGGAACCCTAAATCGGGCCCTGATTATAATAACAACGGACTTGGAGGAGAAACAGTCTCATGATCCAGTCACCAACCCGCTAACCAGCAGGGTGGTTAATATCGTCACATTAAATTGGTTGACTCATATTTCGTTTCATATTTGGAATCTTATATAGAAGGGCTAATTAACAACCTTACGATTTGCAGGGTTAAGCTGCGCTTGCCGCGGTCACTCCGTGGATGGGTGACCGTTCGTTACACATCGAGATCCTTCCGTGCCTCGGAGAGCACGTTAAACTGTCTGTCCCGAGTATCATACAAATACCTATTACAGTCGTTATAGTCAGAAGCCCGAAAGTCTGACCACCAGTCTAACTTTAGGATATCGGCATTGCCCAGTGACTGGATTGCGAAGGTCTGATGGCAGTCGTTTCGTGTAAAATATTGGCTGGAAGCTGACCCCAGCGTAGTTAGGCTAGGAGAAACAAGAACTGCAAGAGGGCAGCACATCTGGTAAGGCTTCTACACACCAAAGCCGCCGGGCCGGCGGCTTTACCCGCCGGGTTATGCCGGCGGCCAACTAACGCGAACTAAGCGAGCGAACATAACGCAAAACAAGCCCGGCGGCATAACCCGCCGGGTTAAGCCGCCGGTGCCGGCGGCTTTGGTGTGTAGAGGCCTGTATAGTTTCGGATTTCGCCCTCCGGCCAGTCCCATCTCAAAATCTGACTCTGTATAATTTTGGTAGCTACAGATCAAGTTATACAATTCCAGTATAAGCTGATCTCGCATTGTATTGGATTTCCTTACAATGAGAGGTCAGTATAAACTGGAATGTATAGCTTGATGTGTAGCCGTTAGCCGTGTGTACTGCGTAACCTGGCGTAATCGCTCGCCGAATTACAGAGTGATCTAGAAGTTTGGGCGCGTACTTTACACCTTACTGCAAACAGCAATCCACCTTTCAAGCTTGGCGATTAGATATGAAGGGTCCACTGCAATAATGATAAAATAATGTCCTTTTTACTTTGTTATAAGATATTAAATATTGTAAAACAAAGTAAAAATGACTTTTGTCATTATTGCAGTGATAAAGATCAGCGTTAATGATGAGAACACATAAGACGCTGAGCGTTCCAGCCATGTATCCGATTTTTAAAAACGTATTTATATCTCGGGATTGTAAGCGATATTGCTGAGTTTGTAAACAAGATTACGAACTGCATAATATATCAAGTGTCCGAATGACATACCTACTTACTTAGAATTAAAGAAATATTGGACATTCATCATTATTGCAGTGAACCCTTCATATGTCTTTATCCTTTAGAATCGTTTGTTGTAATGGTCTTGATGAGGTCCAGAGTCCAGAGAGAGATTGGGCACGTTGCACTCTTTCAGGTCAGCCTTCCTCATTCAGAACGATTCTATTAGTCGGTGGTCGAACGATTCGGTAATATTACGAGAATCTTAGACGGAAACTGAATCGGTTGACAACTGCTTATCGAAGAAGTTCTGAATCGGGGGGCAGGTACTTACTAACGCATGTCAAGTACAGTAATACCCCGCTTTACGCGAGTTCGCATTGCGCGAATTCGTTATAACGCGATTTGTAAAATTTGCGCTAAATTACCCCGTTTTACGCGGATGCATTGACTGGTCCTTTTGCGCACTTATTGGCGTGATTGCATTAATTGAAAGTGGATTGTCAGTTGACTCGAGGGTACATAGAAATAGTACATACCTACTTCGTTTCTTGTGGATAAATCGCCGTACGTAATTTGTTAATAACGTATACAGACAGCTAGAATTCAGACAGTGATGTCAATCGCGTTTTATATCTTCGGCAATCAATACAAAACGATGTTGCATGTTACGAAAGAATTTTGCAAGAGCGTAAGCAAAATGCAACTCAAAAAACCTTAAATAATTATTTCACATAGCAAAATACAAATGATTAAAATTTTGCGACGTTTTCGGCATGAGACCATTGATTAATGAATTCAGCTTGTTATTTGACCAAACCCCGCTATACGCGAAATTAGCGTAACACGATTTTGTCCGGAACGGATCCCTCGCGTAAAACGGGGTATTACTCTAATTAGTTTTTTGCCACATAGCACGTGGTCCTTCGCCTTCTGCAGCCTACTTCAGTTTCCTTCTTCAATAATTGTCAGTCCATCAGGGTTTGGAGCTTTCTACGCTAATTTGCGAAGGACTAAGCGGTTTGGTGTGGTGCAAGTTTGAAAAGGTTTATGTGTAGCTTTAACTTTGTTTTTTTCAGGAAACAGTTGATTAGAGTTTAATGATGTAGGTATCCTAAGTAGGTACTATCCACCACTAGATTTTTTCTAATTCGATAATGTTTCAAGGAAATTGAATACCTAATAATAAAAAACTTTTGGACAAGGTATAAATAAATAAATGAAAATGGTTAGCACTTTATATCTTTTATTAGTAATTGTTAATCGACATTTTAAATTATACTAACAAATATCTAATTCTTAACAAATTATAGTAGTTAATTACATAAGTTATTTTAGGTACAGTTTCATTCGAAAAGCTCGAAAGAAATAATCTACGTACTTTGGCTGACAGGCTTTTAGTATGTTTGTTTGTTATTTTTTTAATTGTCAACAAATTATACTTAAGTAGTCCGAACTAATCTTATTTGTGAGTGTGGTAAAACTTTATTTAGATAGTACAAAGTTTTATTTTAATTATCTCAGACTTACAAAGAAGATTAGTTCAAACATCGAGACAAACAATATCACGCATCCAGACAAACCGACAGCTACAATAATTACACTGGTTTACCAGGTTTTTGCTTAGAACTATCGAAAAACTAGGAAGCTCATAGTGGCAATGACAAGTGACAAGTAATTACTTTATCACGATATAAATATACTAGTTCGTAAAATGTATTCAAATACAGAAAATAAATTCTATAGGTGCCCACTACTGATCATACTCACAATAATAAATAAATAGATATAGGTATTAATCATAATGGGCACACCTGTTGTCTTCTGATGCAATATCAACCGTCTTATTCAATGTTTTTTTTTTGGTTCTAGGAAGTTACAATCCTTATTTTCCTACCCATTGTTAAATAAAGAGGGAGAACTCTAACGTAATATGTTACAATTACGAGCATAGGTGCCAGCTAAAAATATATAATTCTTTGCAATTGTCAAAGGTTTGTCACACATGAAAGGCCCCGCAGTCCGCGGATTTAATAAGAATTGTGGTCTATTTTTGTGCAGTTGTGTTTGGATTAAGTAAAGTTCCTAAACACAAACTACTAGCAACATATTCGTAACAGTTTGACACGAGATCGTTTCCGCGAGGCGCTGGTGAAGCTGTGACCTATACAGAACACAGCGTGACTCTACGCTGATATGAGCACGCACATGAGTGACACACCTCAGAATTAATTAAAATAACTTAATTATAACTGTATGCGTATTACTACTATTTCATCTTTGGTAGAGACTTTGGTAGAATTTCCAAAAAATATAAAGTTTTTCTACTAAGTACTTATTACATAACATTTATATTAAAATATCTGTAACCTTTTGTGAAACCAGTGTTATTATCTATATTTTACACATGTTATTATTTCTATAGGATTAAATTGTCGCAACTGTGAGTGGGGGTGATAGTAAAATTGTTGGTCACAAGCAATGTTCTACAATGTATGCCAATAAAATGTAATGTTAATACAGACAGCACCTATACATTGACATTTTTCATCTAATTTATATACACCCTTTATATTTTGCTACGTAGAAATTTAACCATTCGGATAATACTTGCTACATACTAAAGTCAAATTACACATTTACTCGACGTTTTCAGAATAGGATCATTTTTTAAGATACACTGTCGGTGTACCTAACGCATCGTCCTATTTACATCGCAGACCTAACAGAATGGGATGGTACCTATCTAATTCAAAATTTACATGCGCCCCACCGAATCAGAAGACACTCTGCCCTAGCCTAGATTATTGGCAGTATATTTTTAAGGCGAAGCAATCAATTCGTTGTCATCGGCGTGCGCGGCGCCCGGGACCCCTGCTCTCACTGCGGCGAAGCGTTCAGGTCGCGGAGTCGCAGGTGATCGACCAGCGGGTGCGCTTCATCCACTCTTCGTTCATCGGGCCACTTCACCACTACGTTGGTGTCGGCGGGCGGCAACGTGACGGGCGGCTCCACGACAACGGGAAGCCCGCCCTCGCGCTCGGGCAACATGTGGCCGAACAGTGCTCCGACGCGCCGGTACATTAGCTGAGGCACTTGTGGCGAAGCAGCATCGCGATCAGCGCCTTCCGGCACTGATCGGAGACCGCCGCCCATTTGCGCTACCAAGATGACTGGTGGGTTCTCTTGAGGTGGCATTACGTCATTCAGCGCCCTCATCAATATGGGCGCGGTAGTCTGCGTCGCCACACAGGTTGACGCTCCGTTGACCCGGGCATTCAAGCTCTCTAGCACCGTGATCAGCTCGTACAGGCGATCGTCACATAGCACAGGATTATCTGTAATGTTACATCCTAGGAATTTATATACTTGTAAAGGAATCGGGCTACAAAACATTTTCGCAAGCTTCTAAAATCTAAGGTATAAGTCTAATACTAATAATAAAAAATAAATCGCAAAAGCAAAATAATTCGTTAAGGCACTTATACATCTATACGTGGCTAATATACTAAATACAATAATAAGTCGCGCTGCTTTTTTGTATTAAAGCCCATGTCTGTGTTAAAAGTTAGAACACATAGTATTTCTACTTTATATTACCTAACTGATATTTCTCTGATGTTGTTGTTGGTAATTTTCTATTTTCATGAAGATTTATACGTACCTTGAAGATAAATCTTCAATACACTAGGCACTCCATTGATAGTACATCGGGATTTAGATACAAGGTCGTAATTAACTGTCTTAATTTGATTAAACGACAAATCAGCTATACAGAGCGATGGTAACCCATGGAAATCTTTATCAAGCAAAGTGATGTTGTTATGATGAGCAATCAATTCCTCAAGTGATGGCAAAAATGTCTGAAATTAAAGACGGAATACATTAATTTTATAAAATATAACTAAATTTAAGCATATCGCAACAGCTACAATAGTTTTTATCCAACATTGATAAATGATCTAACTCGCAAAAGCCCGCATAGCATAACAAGTACACTGTTATTTCTCCAGTATTCAAACAAACCTTTGATGTTTCTTCTAGTGTTGTTATATGGTTATGAGACACATCGAGCAATCTTAAATCTTCCAGGCCTATAAGATCATCCGGTGAAATTTGTTGTAGAAGATTATTGCTTAAATTAAGTCTCAGGAGACCATGTAATCCCATCAGTGCACCGCCCAAGCTAAGGATTCGATTATGATCCAATCTTAGTTCCAGTACACGAGTTTCAACGTCCACTAAATTCTGAAATAATAGTTATGGAATAGATATATTACTCTGACACCCCAACTGGTATTTATTGTTATTAATTGATCCAGCTGTAAATTATTTTTCATAAACTATTGTAGAAAGTAGATATTTGTGGTTTTTGTTTACCAGAATACTCTGATTTGAATTCTAATCTGATTATTATGATCGGATGACTACTACGCCCCACCCCGCTTGCCGCTCCTTACCTATCTACGTTTTAAACTTAAGTGTAGGTACTAGTTTGATTTAATTTAAAAATGAATTATGATAAATATAACATAAGTACATTAAAGTTGAATCGATTCCACTCTCGAATCTGCAAACTACTTTCAGGTTTTGCGTTATTACATTAACACGTTGTACCTATGCTTATAAATAGCTGATAGCTAGGTCAGTTGTATTTATTATTTACCTCCATATTTCCTGTGATAAGACTTATTCTATTATGAGAAAGATCAATAACAGATAATCTTTTCAAGCCTTTGATTTCTTGCAGAGAAAATTCTGTCATAAAATTATGAGTTAAATTTAAATATCTCAAGGACTTCAAACTCTTCAAAGAACCATTTAATGACTTGAGTTGATTGTAAGCAATATCCAATTCAGCTAATTTCTCGGCTTCGGTGAATTCATCCTCAGCTAGCTGAAATAACAAAATATTTACTAAATTAATAATCAAGTTACAACTGAGAGTAGAATTTTACATTCTCGTATTAACAATGTTACTAACGCTTTCTATTTTGTTAAAAGATAGGCCTATCCTCATTAACCTCCTGGATTTTTGCAGAGCTCCATCCAACGACTTTATATTGTTTCCGTAGAAATACAAAGACTCCAATGAAGGCATTTGTTTTAAATCTTTTGGTAAATTTTGTAGTTCATTGTGTGCGGCATGTATGAGCACTATCCTTTTCGCTTTCTGAAAAGAACACATGTGATTCATGTATAAAGATTTTTATTTATCTAATTACAACATTGTATTTGCTGTTGATTTAGAAATACTTACGACTGGCAATTCATTATCTATAGATTTTAAATTATTAGCATTAATAAAAATCCATTCCAAGTCATCTAAATCTCTAAGAGCTCCGTTCAGAGAACTAAGCTTGTTGATTCCAAGATGCACGTGCTTCAAGGCTTTGGGTACCGCATCTCTCTCTATTTTAGATATTTGGTTATCCGCTACCAGCAAGTGTTCAACTTCTTGGATGTCCTTTACAATATAAAAAAAAACGTTCATACATTTTTACTAAATAAAGCAAACGATTAATCTTGTAAGGTTCTCAACTGAAAAGTCATAAACATCTCGATAAATGTTGTGTGTCTTAAACCTTAGGCCTCGACTGTAGGTAAATTGGTACCATCTTATAAAGTTGATGAACAGCACCATCTCACAAAACATTGATATTAAAACGAGGAGGACATGTACGTGACAGAAACTCTGTATAAAGTAAAAATCTTTCCATTTCGTGGTTGAAAGACTGGTAGTGTCTAGTCTACTAGTACCTACAAAGATGAATATATCTATTTGATAATAACGAGTTACATAAAGCAATGGCCCAGGAAATAAATCTAGTGGAAAAGAATGACAGTAAACAAAAAAAAACACTAATCATATTAATTTCAAATACACGCTGTTGCATTTGGGACTATCGCAAACACATTATGTTTCTATTTATAGAACACAGATAAAAAAATATGAATGTCTGGTACTATTATTATTCTGGTGGTGAGAGTTTTTTTATAGAGTTTAAAGGTTTATTTTCTTACTCTGAAGTCATCCTCGGTGAGCTTGGTGATTTTATTTCTGCAGAGGTCGAGAGTCTTCACGTGAGGCAGGTGCTGAAGAACATGTCGCGGCATCTCAGTCAACGAGTTGTCAGCCAGACTGAAGTAGTCCACCAAATCCAATTTGGTGAAAACACTCTCTTTTAACTCACTGAAATTAGAAAAAACAAACAATCACCATTTGTATACTAACAGGTAATACCCAAAAATATATCGAATAAGATTTCTGTGATTCTGGTGTTAAAAATAAATTTTAAACTTAAACTTTAGGTCAACAAGTCATTTTGTTAAAGTAACTTTAAGACGCGTTTAATACGATTTTTTGTCCTAAGCATTCGACACGGTAACTGCACATGACACTATATCTGAACTATACATTAATTAAAAATGTACTAAAATGGACTTTACCCCGATAGTATTTACTAAAAAATATTATTATCGACGTCATAAACTCTATACGGCATTCTTCCCTTTCAACTTACGACGCAGATATGAATGAAGATGAAAACAAAGCCCATATAATTAAGCCGAGAGCTATACATATACTATTAGAACATTATTTTTGTATTTAAAGTACTTATTACTCAATATTTAATTGATAAGGGTAATAAACGCTAACCCCTATTGACAAACCTATCGGCTCCGAACACGAGCGCAGTCAACCGAAGGGTAAAAATAATTCTCGAGACAAATATAACTTTTTATCTTACTCGATGAGCACAGACTCTATTGTATCAATTATTGTTTACAGATATAATAGTTCTATCAATTTATGAACATAATCCATTAACGTGTACGTCATAACGTATTCTCATAATGGTTTTGAGTTCGAATTGGGTTGTTATATTTATGCGCGGTTCCTATATTCAATAAGGAATCATTTCGTTTAGGTACTCTGAACTTCAACGTAAGATGAGTCCTGATATAACGGTATTTCGTAAATTGTACCCGTAAGGAGACTGCTATCGAGAAAAAACATCGACAAAATAAAAATTGATCGCTCTGGTCTCTAAAATTTCAAACATAAATATTTCAAAAACTGCTTGATTAAAATCGAGGCCAATATAAAAATATACTTATTTAGCCACCTTCTTTTCTTAATAAAAATACGGAACACAATTAATATCAATTATAATGCACCAGAGAGGTCAACCAAATTCGCTGATTTTGGAGATCATCCCAAAATAGGTATAATATTCATGTTTTTTTTTGTATTATTTGGTATTTTTATATGGTAACGTTTTGTAGATAAACTTCAGTAGTGTAGTTAGTATTAGGTGATGCTAAACATAAAATTATAAGGCCTTGTAAGCCAATATACGGATGAGACGGACTTATTTGCTGAGTTGTGAAAACTTTATTATTCATTTTTAAAAGCCTGTAGTGTCCCACTGCATGGCAAACACTTCTTCCACTTCTCTCTGCCTATTAGGTACTCCTATGGACCAGTCTTTTCGAACGAGTCCAGCTCATTCCGCCATCTCCGTTTCGGCCTGCCCCATGTATACTACTAGGTACTTCATTAATGGAAATAATTTACGAATATTTAACAGTATTTTTATAGACATTAGGTATTATAGTAGTAGATATGTAATTGTTACGAAACATTTTGTTAGATTAGGTGAAACGTCAAACGTCGTACGGTTCCTAGAGTTTTTAAAACATTTTCCTAATAATAATAGGGTAGTCTAAATCTCGATAAAAAAGTGACATACGTTTTGTCTCTTTTAGCTTTTAGCCTATCCTGGTCAATGGTCATAGGTTCCATATTTCATGTCTACTGTCAAAATATTATTGTATGAGTCAAGAATCGCTATCTATCCACATGCATATCAGGACAAAATTCAAAACAGTAATTATGATAATCAGTGAACTTTTTTCAAACTCTGTATTTTTTAGCACTATTTAAAACGTGATAAGTTATGGAATACAGCCCAAACAGTAAGTTTTGGAATACAGCCTTGATATGTTCATAATTTTGTCGTTTTTTTATGCTTTCCAAACTTCCGTAAACTTAAATCAAAACTTCTAAAAGTGTTTCGTTTTCAGAATGTTTTATTGGCCTGGTAAATACAGGAATTATGTTCTAGGGTTCGTACAAAAAATGTATTTTGGTAGAAGACATTTAACTACGTATTTAGGTAATTCAACACATTATTATGCTTCACTAAAAGATTGCTTAGGTAGGTACTAGGGTTTTCGCGTTCCCGGCCTATTTGAGTTCCCGGGAATCGGGAATTTTTTCTCTTAATTCCCGGGAATTCCCGGGTACCCGAGAATTTTCATGTATTTTGTATAAATATAGTTTTTCTCGTATATTTCAACATTAAACTTGGGTAAGTACTTTAAACATGATTAATTGTCTAACATACCAATCGACTTTTCTTATTAAAACAAAAAAATCTTTCACTTAATTAAAAAAAATTAACTAGGAACAGTTACACGTCGCGAGTTTCTTTAATGAAAAAAAGTCTTCTCTTCATATAATAGGGCAAAATATTACGGAATAACGTCGCGAGTTTCTTTAATGAAAAAAAGTCTTCTCTTCATATAATAGGGCAAAATATTACGGAATAAAAATAGGTTGAATGAATATAAAGGTGTTACCAAATTCGTGTAATACCTTAAAACCACATAATCTACTACTGGTGTAGAATGACCGAGCACGTGATTTAGCTTGATTAAAAATAAAGTTTTTTTTTCTTGCGGTAGCGATAAATGATCGAAATCGAAACACAACCAGCTAATAAGGTACAAATAAAAACAGTTGAATAAAAATTTTATTCGTTGGGACATTTCGACGTCACTCATCAATGAATGAAAGCACGGTGACATAGCTGGCTAGCACGACTAGCACGAAATCTTCTTTTCTTCTTTTCAGTTCTTTGCAGTCGGTTAACTCGGGGCGCAAAAAGGGCTCGAAAACAGAACTTTTTTATTGAAAATAAACTATTATGTATTTAAAATAAAAACCATTTAGGGTTAATCTGTGATCACGCTGTTTGAAGGAATTACACGAATTCGTATACACCCTGTATATTTTCATTACAAATCTCGAAATTACGCAAAAGATAAGCATTGTGAATAGTTTCTACAAATGAAACATTTACAAAAAAAATCCAAGCGTTTAGAATTTGTTTACTAGACAGAGACAACAGTACTGTGTGCTGACATCACGATACATTTACCCTATTCTAAGTTCACACCACGCAGTACAATGTCCGTTTCACGCGAGAGAGACAGAAAATGCTCTAAAATCTTCGGAAACGTGCAGACCCTTCATTTTTCATCATCATTTCTACATTTCAAATAATTCCCGGGTACCCGGGAATCCCGCCAAATAATTCCCGGGTCCTAAAATCCCCTAATTCCCGGGAATTCTCGGTTCCGGGTACCCGGGGCGAAAACCCTAGTAGGTACCACAACGTAAGGAATACTTTTATTGAGTCCAGCATTATAATTGTTATTTTGATATCTACATATCTAATTTAAATTCCACCACTAGTGGAGCGCACCATGAAAAACACATCATTATGAACATTTCGTTATGACAAAATACATGTTTTACTTTGATAGTATTTTAAAAATGAAAATAATTTGAGAAGCATGTCATGTCCAGTGATTTTGTAAGACCCGGCGGCGCTGGGCTTTCATACAGGGCTTAGTGCATGCGAGTGACGCGAGTTTAGTAAACACTAATGTGAGGAGGTCAACGTTCCGGGGTTATCAATGCAGGGGCGGCACCAAACGGTCGGTTGGTCGGCCGACAGCGAGCCGCCGTGCGATGGCGCCGCGGACACCCTCTGCACAACCACGCTGCACATGCACCACTACGCATCACCACACTTTTTTACACAAATGAATGGCAATCAGTCAATCACATTAGTTATCACTGCGAGTTCAATTAAACATAACATGATTATGAACACATTTGTCATATTACGTTAACATGTCTACCTATGTATGGCAGTGGTATCTGCAAACCCTCTGTGATTTCCCACTTGGATGACGTAATTTTGCTAGATTACAACTAAAGGTCCGACTGTCGTTTGACCTGTCGTTTTCCTTAGCACAGTAAACTAAAACTTTCTTGAATGTTTATTGTTTACAATCCGTTACAGTTTAGATGTTATTGTTATTGGTCTACGGAGTTCAACTGCAACGCAAAGGCATAATCTCTTCCTGTTTCGACTTATCCCTATTCTCCACGGCTGAGGGCCTACTCCTAAAAACGAACGTCGAAGTTTCGGATCGAAACAAAACAAAGTATTGTCAAACAACCAACTGCTACTTAGATATCAATTAACATTTGAGAGTATGAGAGATGAGATGAGATGATGTGAGAGGTGAACGAGAGACGAGATGTCAAATTACGAACCACTTTCGTGGTTGCAAAACGTTCGATCTGGGGAGTTTCGGAGTAGGCCCCCTGGACTCTTTCAGCTCATCCTATCATTTCTTTTTGGTCCCACTGCACCTTGATATTATTTGCTGCTATTTGGTGGTTTTATAGTTTGCAGTTGAAAACCAAATTTCTAAAATTATAGCCGGGCAAAGTATAACATTTCGGTTAGTAAGTATAAAACGGCAAAACCTCCACAAAGTGGATTTCAAGTAGCCGAATATTACAACGCAGCGGGCCCAGAAGGAGATGAGAGAGGACTTGTACGACTTCTATAGATTGACCACAGATGGCAAAAGACTGGGAAAATAGGAATAAAGAAAGATAGGCCCTTTGGCCTTTCATCAACTTTACGGCAAACTATGCAGTAGGCAAAGTGTCCTACTGCCTCTGCAGAATTTGCCGTCTGATAAAAAAATAATCAGAATTTAGAGCAAGACCTCATTTATTTTACATCTTGAATTATCTGAGTCATATGGGTATGAAAGATTTATTACGAAACAAGAAAAAAGGGTACTGAACTAACTTATAAAATATATAGTGCAAAGAATGTATTTTATTTAATTTTAATTTAGTGTTGAGTTTATGTTGCCTAACGAACAATACGACACGTATTTTTTTAAATTAAATCGCTCCTTGTTTTTTGTTTGATGCCAACTACTCGGATATATTTTGCATAAAATAAGATTGTTTTGCTATTATTCTGTCATTGTACGAGTTAATAAAAAAAACTGGCACTTCCATATCTTTTGCATAATATTATTGCTTTTGTTTTTTTTTTCTTAATTGTTTTAATATCAATTCTGGTATTGTTGTATTTTATTAAATAGTTAACTTATAATATCAGATTTAAATTTTATCATGCTTCATATAATCACGGTATAAGAGCGGTGTGAGCAGTGAAAATACTTTCCGAAGTACTTAGTCACAGAACTATTTGTATGGTAGTTTACGCACTAGATCCGACTTCCGTCATCCGATTTCTCTCCGTCATCCGTGAGTCTCCAATTCAAAAGAAATATTGACGGACCGAAGTAGCCGTAGTACTGTTTGTACGAACGCTTTCGCATTACCTCGGATTCAAATAGGATAAATGCGAAAAATGGCCCCCGAATTGCTTGGATTTGGATCAGAGACCGGATTAGTGCGTATCAATATCGGAATTTGGTCCGAGATTTTAAGACCGGATGCAGTGCGATATGCAATATCCGAGTTCGGTCCGAGGTTTTTTATATCCCTATTTTCACGGATCCAGATCGGATGCAGTGCGTAACCGCTCTAACCGTCTCGAAACAACGCGGTGAAAGACAACGAACACTATGGCATCTTATCTTTTGTAAAGCTTTTTGTATCAGTTAACAGTTTTTCAATATCTGTATGTATAACAAAATAATTGCCAGTTGACACTTAACCTATCCTCCCTGTATATCTATTTATCTTTTTTTGTTAATTAGATGAAGGGCTTCCTTCAACCCAAATAAAGAAGAAGAAATGACAGCACCATTGCAATTAAGTATAATGACAGAACATCTTATGAACATGATATGAGCAGTACTCTAAATGCAATCATTAAATGGCTAGACATTAATAATCTAAAGGCAAACATAGGAAAAACTAAAATAATCAATTTTAATCAGCGTGGGAATGCAATTATGCCACAGATAAACTATAAGGGTGAACCTGTATCTGAAGTGCAATCATCAAAATTTCTTGGTCTTACTGTGGATAACAAGTTAAAATGGAAATCCCAGATTGAAACACTATGTAAAAAAATTAATAAATCAGTATATGCGCTACATGAATTAAAACGGATTTCAAATATCAATACCTTGTTAACTGCGTATCATGGGTTAGTTGCTTCAGTCCTGAGGTACGGTGTAATCTTTTGGGGAAATTCGACTGACATTGACATAATTTTTAAAGCACAAAAACGGTGCATAAGGGCTATGTTTGGGCTTCAAGTAATCGAAACCTGTAAACCGTTTTTCCAGGAGTACAAAATTCTAACTCTTCCAAGCCTATATATTTATGAGGTCTCAATATTTGTTAAGGTCAATCAAAACTTATTTACATTAGCCTCAGAAGTCAGTAATAGGCAACAACGCGACGCATTTCGCCTCTGTGTGCGCCGAACCCATACCACTTTAATGCACAAAAGTGTGTTTTGCACGGCTCCTGTAATTTTCAATAAATTACCTAAAGAAATAAGGGCAATGAATTCTACCTTATTTAAAAAAAATCTAAAGAGCCTTTTAGTTAATAAATAGCTTGAACGACTACTTAAACGATTATTTTTCCAAATTTAAGACCGCATAGAGACATCCAGTAATACCTTAATTATGCATGTATTTTTAAATAAGTAATCTGTTATTGTACTGTAATAATTATAGGAATGACATTGAAATAATTTAATTGTTATTACTAAATAAATAATTATTTTTTATTATTATAACTTTAAGAAGGACATTGCATTAATTTAATATTTTAAAATATTTTCATCTAGTTTTCAATTAGTTCAATTCAATTCAGTTACAATTTAGTTTTCAATTCAGTTACATTTCAAAGTCAACCTTGATTTTTGATAAATCATGATTGTAAACATTTTGCATGCCTTACGGTAGAATCACTTGAAACATGTATTATCATTCTAACAACACCATTGTACAGTGTTTTCTGCAAAAATAAATAATTTGAATTTGAATAAATCCCGCTGAAAAAAATTAATTGAAGCCGAAAATACAGTTTAATTATAAGTACGACTAAGTATAACAATAGAGCAAAATTACGATAAAACATAATATACTTTGAGCATTCGAAATATAGATTCAAGTACAGTTAGGTAATTTTGAACACTTTATTATATTTTTATGTTTATATTGAAATAAAAATGTATCGGCCTAATTATGGTTTATTACTTAATCAGTGTATGTATCCGCGAACTTTATAATAATTAGAATATATAATAACATGAATTTTATAATATTGGTTAGAATAAATTGCGTTCAAAGTGCCATTCAAAGTGAGAAGCATTTTTGGGGAACTTTAAATGAAATGACCACCGTCACAACTTAGTGACGAATAATACGTTAATATTATTAAATTTTATAGAAAATGGGTGAAATTATCGTGAATTCTTAAAGAATAGTAACCATATAGATACGAGTAGGTACTATGTGAAACAAAAAAAAATTGATCAGATTTTATTCAATGTTACAATGAATTTCAATGGCACCCAAGATGACCATAGATCAAACTATCTATCATCGGAAGAACACCATGGTGGTTTTAGCCATTAAAAGCGGACTCTGATGCCTGAGCATAACCCTCCGTCTTCCCCAGTGTATTCAACCCCACATTACGAATTGCAAAAAAATATTGTTCATGACCTTAACATTTCCAAAGTACATTATTTAAAAAGATAAAGGATTAAGTACCTATCTTATGTACGAGACCACGAGTTCGCTACTTGTTGAGTCGAACGATGCATAATTGACGTTGTCGCTTAGGCCAAAGGGTAATTAAATTACAAAACGGGACCAGCATATACACAATTAAACGAAGCGCTAGGCTCGGCTGACGAACAAAGCGTGATTGCACATATCATCAAACACAAGTTATGGGTTATAAAACGATTGTCAAACAGATTTGAATATGACTAGACGAATAAGTTACTATTTATTTTTAGAAGTCTGTAAATCGTCGACATTCTGAAGTTAGACCAAAACTGAGAGCTTTTGGGCTTTCGGCGTATAAAGTGCGTTCCACGAAAAAGTCCCTTCTACGCTATGTTGGCACTATTGACTTTTTATTGTTTCGGACGGTTTTTTAAAGAAAATTGAGTGGCACCAACATACCGCCCATGGGACTTCTCTCGTTGAACGCACACTAGGTAGTGTTTTCCGCCGCTACGACGCCTACGACTACGAGTGTAGCTGAACTACGTCTATGACAGTTCAACCTTGTAGCAGTTTTCTTTTGTTAAATAAGCGTTTGGTTTCGTTTTGTGAAATTATTATTTACTAGCCGTACTTCCGCACTAACGAAGAATACAATAACTCGATTTTTGGACAATTTTAAGTTATATACAAGGTTAGTCAGAAAGGGGGTACTAATCCGAAAAGGTGTTAAAGTACACATAATAATGAGTAACTTTTGTTCTACAACTTCTCCCAAAACTCAATAGTTTAAGAGAAAAAATTGTTCAAAAATCTCAAAAAAAAAATCTCTAAAATCTATCTATCCCCAGTTATGATCAGCTGTGTTTACATTTTAGGTCATATTTGGGGTCATGAATTAGAAGCACCATTTTCTGAATTTGTAACTAAAGCAGGGATGAAGAATTTTTGAAAAAACTAAAATAAAAATAATTTTATTTGGAAAAAAAATATATCGAATTTTGAAATTTTAACACTTGCTTTCAAACGGTCATCAGCGATACTATAAGTGGGCTTCGGATTAGTACCCCCTTTCCGACTAACCTTGTATATATTCGAATTCCGCTTGATTCGCCGATTCCGAATATATATAACTCAAGATCGTCAAAAAATCGAGTTATTGTATTCTTCGTTAGCGCGGCAGCCTAGTGCCCGATGGGATATCTCATACTTCAAAAATGTCTAAGTTCTATACGAACTTTCATCCCCTATTTAATCCGCATATGTGATGAATTTTCGAAAATCTTGTGTATGTGCTTAATTAATTTATAAAAGGCACTCCTGTGCAAAAAAAAATTCATGCTTCTAAATAGCGGTTTAAGCTATGCGTTGTCTGTCAGTCAGTCAGTGTTAGTTTTATTGGGTAAATAAAGGGTAGCTGTGCCCGCAGCTCCGCTGCACCCGCGTTGGAGTTCTTTACATTATATACATGTATACTTTTCATACATATACTTTTCCCTTGAGCGTATGCAGAAACTACAGAATGCCAAGTCCTTACAATAGTCATTTTACATTATCTTCCAACTCCAACAATCATCTTTTACATATATCCAATAACCAATCTCCTACCCATAATCAGCGATTTCCATACTGTCATCACTACACATCACCAATCACCATTATCAATCCCCTCCATATTTATCTTTACTCCACAACACACCATCTAGCCCGTCATCCAATCGTTACCTTTTACCAATCATCAGTTACCAATCACCTATTACCAATAACCTTTCATAATATTGGTTTTAAATAATAAATAACCTACTAACCCTAAATAACCTACCTACATATATGTGAAAACAACATTATTTCGCAACAACCATCAACCGTGACCTCTGCTTTGTATGGGACTGGATACAATAGAGAGGTCAAAGCTGTATCTCATGAGTCCTGTGATAGAGCTTGACCTCTTGTAGAGTAGGGCTTAAATCAGAACCAGAACCTACTCGAACAATCGCGATGAAACATACATTAATTTTTAAGTTATACTATTAACCATAAGTACAACAGTATTCTTTTAATTAAAATCCGCCTAGTCGTTCTCACGTGATAAGCAAACGAAAAGACAGAGAAATTAATTAAATGACAGAGAAATAAAAAATAAAGTTAAAATACTATAACCCGACTACGTAAATAAAAAGGGGTCTAAAAAGGACGAAACAAGAAAATAATTCAAATACATAGAAATCCAGAAATTCATAGGTACAAAAATGGTCAAGGTAGAGCCGTGGTCGCACTTACTGTATACCTACTAGGTGCCACGAACACCTCCACTAAATACACAGTGCGACCACGGCTCTACCTTGACCATTTTTGTACCTATGAATTTCTGGATTTCTATTTGAATTATTTTCTTGTTTCATTCTTTTTAGACCCCTTTTTTATTTACGTAGTCGGGTTATAGTATTTTAACTTTATTTTTTATTTAATACTTTTCCGTTTCCCGATCGGGCATATACCTACACTAACCGCGGCACCAATAGGTACAAATAGAAACTATCTTATTATTGAGCAGAGTCGAGACTTCTAACTGAAACGACTGGACCACGCGAACTGTACGCCCGCATTTTAAACATATTTCTTGACTTAACCAATAAGAGTTATATGCATATTTGTAGAATAGAATAGAATAGAATAGAATATACTTTATTGTACACCAAAATTGTAACATAGCTCTTATACAAATAAGTTAGTGAAGGGTACAATGGCGGTCTTATCGCTGATAGCGATATCTACCAGACAACCTTTGGATGGACAGGAAAACAATGAATAAGATAGGGGGGATAGTCCGTGGTGTACTGCTGGAAAATATATATATACTATATACTACACACAATACATAGACATAATACTCGACAAGACCTTTCTTTCGATACCAAACACGTGATGATTATCTCAATTTATTTTTTTCTAGGTTAGAATCTTAGGTTTAAATTCCGTCATATAACATTTTGATAAAATTTATATAGCCTATGTTACCCGGGCTATTATTACGAATCTATTGACACCTCATTCATTAAAATCGGTTGAGTAGTTTAGGTGCTACGGTGGAACATACAAACATACATACATACTTACATACATACATAGACTGCCAAAATCATTACCCTTCCTTTTGGCTTCGCCGTAGTCGGGTAAAAAATGAATATTGTTATGATACGTTTTCTATTGCCTATTTCTAGATATCTCCAGCCGGTTTGAGTGAAAATATTTCCAATGTACAGACTTCACAGTTTTATTATAATAGGTTTAGATAGATAATTAGACCTTGCTACGTTGCTACGTTATACAATAATTTAAGAAACCTAAAATAAGAAAAGTCAAGAACTACGGGTTACGTACATAATTATATGCTGGTTTCGAAAAGATACAGCCTCAATTATTCATGGTGTGCGGTAAAGCGACGACCTCAGACTAGGTGTGTAAAAGCTGGTCATGATATTATATCAACAGGATAGACAGCAGCATCCTACTGTATACTGCAATCACCAATCCGGCTGCCAACTCTGGTGATTAATGCAATATTCCCCGTGACCACTGGGCACACACATGACACTGGTAGCGGTCAAGACGGTCCAAGTTCAGCTAATGAGGTGTCGAAGTCATTTTGATCCAAAGAAGATATCCTGGATTAATATGACTCATGGATTTATAAAATAAATGTAGTGAATGGCAATGACCATTTTCTAATACGATTCAGTCTAGTTGTGTCTACTAAGTTATCTCCTGGGTTTCGTCGCGACCTTTTAATAGATGTTAAATAAACGATTACAAATGATTCTTCGAATGCGCATCTTCCAGCTTAATATTGATTAAAATATAGAAAAATAGCTGGAAAGCGAACCCAGCATAGTTGGGAATGCCTAGGCTGTTGATGGTGATCTTCTACTTCCCTCGCGTCAGCACGAGTTATACGAGAACAGCTCATGATGATCATGAGACGTAAAAGCTAAATGTTTTGCTTTTTAGTCAATGATCATTAAAATGACTGAACTTCTTCTTCTCAACATTAATAGATAGATATATTTTGCAAGTAATATAATATTACTCAAACCTAAAAAAAAGTTGAATTTGAAGGTAAAGCTCATAAATGTGGCAGTGATACTCGAATAAGCAAACTAGCAGAAAAGTTAAAAAAAAACATTAGGCATTTTCATCGCCACTTCTACGACTATCCAACCACATAAATTAGATTCGTTCGTCACGGAAGTAAATCCTTCATAGGGAAAAATCTGGTCATTTGGATGGCTGATTACAGGTCTAACACATAGAGGACCTTTGAAGCATTTTAATCTAAAATAGGGTGGAACACAACGCACAGGGGATACTGTGGCAGATGGTAGATGACCGCACTGTAGAAATATTACTATATTTCCAAGTAGAAGTAGAACTATGGAAAAATACTGATGATCTGGGCCTACAAGAATGTGATTTATGGATCTCAAAATATGAAACTATTCCTTTTATGTGGCAGACAATGACTCGCCACTTACGAGATGGGCTCTAGACAGCCAATACAATAACCAATACAGGCTAGAGCGAAAACAAATGAGTGCTTTTTTTAAATTCTTTCCTCTCTTATTTCCGCGGCGTTAGCCACGTGATTGTCCTGAGATCGAGAAGTCCTGATGTCCAGCCTTGGGTGCACCATCGTGTGTCTCCAAGACTCGAAAAGGGTTCGCCCGTAATTACGACATTAGACACTTCCACTCCGAACCACGTAGCTCGATCGGCAAATCGAAGTCAAGAGCTCCACAACTTGTACCTTTTATACTTTGCAATAAACTTTTTTTGTTATTAATGCTTGCCAGAGTGAAATATACTGCGGGCAGTCTAGGACTGCGACGTTCTGGAGAATTCAGATAAGATGTGTCATCACTCATCAACAACTCGTCGCAAGCTGCCCTGAGGTTTGCAAGTTTTGCAAATACAGTGAAACGTAGTTATCTGAGACCTAGGGGAGGGACCTAGATTTTTTTGTCACTTATATAGGCTTTTCATTTACCCAGTTACCCAAAAAGACAGATAAACATGACAATTGTCTTATTTATAGAGGGTCCCACTATGAGAGGTCGAAATGTACCATTTGTTATATAAATAGGTGGAAATTTTTATAAAAGAAATGCATATTTTATGTTGCACAATTGAATGGAAATGGAAGAAATTAGACTGTTTGTAAACAAGCGTGTTATAACTTGTCTAAACCTGATAAAATGTCTCACGTATACGGGTTATTGAGCTACGAAGCGCCAATTATAAAGCCTAGAGGTAAACATTGAAAAAATCTACGATATCAATCTCAGTTAACAAGGTTTGTAAATTCCCAGTAAGAGAGGTATTTCAATGCGAAAGTGTCGGAAGCTCATTGTAATTATCAATAACAGAGGTTTCTGACATCCAGGGCCCAGTTAGTTAACCAGTTAATTACAGAGGTTTATTAAACTACTATGATGGTCTGCTAGCATACCCAGAAACCGTTGCAAGACAGTTCAAGAGCAGAAATCTCATTTTTAAAATATCTAATACTGACTCGTGACAAAATAATCCTACAAGCGGCCATGATCATTTCAACATGATCAGTTCCGGATATACCTCCTGTCTAAGAAATAGGAGCCTTAATGCGCACTCGCCATAAAGTCACTCATTGCAGTCACACCGCGTCAGCAAAGCCGATTAAAAATCGAAGCTATCATCCGTCTCGTCTGACTTTGAGAGTCAGGAAATAACTGGAAATAACCAACAGTGTTCGATAGGGCGGGCGGTTTGAAATCATGAAAACGTCAAACATTAATGTTTACGCCCAACTTTAGGCAATCAAAAACACCTAACCTTAACATCTTAAGATTGGCCGATACAGGCGAAATCTATCAATTCCTAAACGATGGACTCCTAAGTTGTGCTGGAACTAACTATCTATGCCAAAAAACAATGCAACCACAAATACAACTTACTACGGTTATGTACGTACAAATAGTCGAATATCTTTATTAATATCCGTTATGTGTTGGTGTTCTAACGTTCTTCTTCCGGTTGAACCCATTTTTACTCACTGCTGGTTATAATTACCTTAGAGTAAGATAAGATATTTAGCCGCGTCAGGTTAATCACGAAACCGGGTCCAATTTAGTTTGGAAAAGGCTACGTCCATGACTGTGTCATAGTTTAGATATTCTTCGAGTAGATGTTAAAGAATCTCAGACTGTCTTTGTAATCTGTGACTAAGTTAAGGAATATTAGGTGGAAAGACCTGTGAAAACTGGCTTCCATAATGTCGGGAGGATTTCAGAAGTCATAGGAATGTCCCTTAAGTTCCTCTGCGTAAAGCCAGTTTTTATATCAGCAGGGACGATGAAATTACAATTAAACGAGGTAATGACTAGTTCCTTTACGCAACCTGTAAGCCGAAAAATGCTGCGATAGAACAACGTGCTAAAACACTTGATGGAAATTCGTAGACTGATTGATACGACATCGTCACTTTAATAAACATTGCCATTGATATTATTTGTATCACTGTTGTTGTGAATGATTTTTTCGTATACCTACGATAGAAACCAAACATGACAAGACGCATTAAAGACAGAATCTTAATTTCAAGATCTCATTGAGTTGTAATGAAAATTAAACTGTCTTGAATGTAATATTTAACGAAAATATAAAAGAAGACCGAATCATAGTATCTTCATTCAATAATTTTGAGTGTTCAATATAACATTCAAATACACGTTAAAGTAGCCTATGTAGAAATACATAAATAACGACTACAGTAATTTGTTAGTTCACCATTAATGAGTAAATACAGTGAATACGACACGACCAATATGATATCATTCAATTTTACTGCTTTAGAAGCGACCTTAGATAACCCGGCAACGTCTCCTAGATGCCATCCCCACACGATCTGGAGTTCACTAACGAAAGGTTACTAATGGAATTAATAAATAATCCATTAGATAAAACTACTTTCCAATAGCATTAACTAAGTTTACATGAACAAAGTCTTATAGAACAATTCCAAATCCACCAATTGTAATTAAGTAGATACCTAATTATCAAAAACAATATCAATGTAAATCCAGGCCAAAATAACATAAGACTTGAAACATTTTGATTTACAGCAATAGTTTTTAATAAAAGACAAGAAAAAATAAATAATTAGGATGACCCGAAAAATCTGTGAAGATCAATTGAATGGTCAATAAGAGTCGAGCTCATGGGTCACGGGCGACTTAATTGTTGTTTTGTAAGGAATAACCTGCAGAAAATATCGGATAGGTACTGTTGTAACTCGCAGAATACCCATAACCTATCGCACGTCCACGCTCCTCATGTTTGCGTTTACATTAGTTGTAGTAATATGAAGGTGATAAGAAATATTACAATAATAAACCCACTTCGAAGGGAAATTTACCGAGTGGCAGTTAGATCCAATTCTCTCCAAGGAACCAAATAATATCTATATTGAAAAAATTGTAGTTTTGATTCCTTTCACGATTGATGTGTGCGCGTCGCATGATGTAGCAGACGAGCGCTAAAAGCCCTCGCAAGGGTGCCGCCCACTCTCTCGATAACAGCCGATCCTCATCGGTGTGCGCTCCTCTTATCATAGACCTGTTGTTCTCTCATTCAACTTACACATTGTTTGTATCGTGATACACACAATTTTAATGCTATTTTACACAACAAAGAGCTGACACATAGTAATTAGACGTTGCGTAGATTCACAACCGCACACGTTAGAAAAACTGCACATCGAACCGAACTTAGATCCAATGATGATGTATTGTTAGAATACTTCGTAATCGACTTGCCTTAAATTGTCGAAGTTTAGTTTGAGTCTTGTGATAGAAAGTCCGAGTTCTTTGATGCTGTGTTCGGAAAAATCCGGCAGCTGGGAGTATGAGATATCCAAGCCGATTTTGGTTTCGGGGCTGAACTTGTTTGTCAGAGCCCGTGCGATTTCTTCATAGGCACTGATACGCTGACAGACTACGAGAATTGCACCGGTACCAGCGTCTTCTCGGCGGCAGGTGCAAGGCGAGATCTCTCTCCTCATGGCGCAATGCAGGCTGGCTCCAGCTCCAAGCTGGCCGGCCAGTGCGCACAGCAGCGCGGCGGCGAGCGCGTGCTTGTGCGCGATCATCGTGTGAGCCGTTCGGGGCTGTTCGCGCTACTGGCGCGACTTACCACGGGCGCTCGGAATCTGTGCGTCGCAGACGCCCGACCCACCCCGCGCAAGCGCATCATCCAACGGTCTGCACTCTGCACCTTTAGCTGTATTACCATTACATTTCCCACTCAGTCAATCTTTGATAGTCCTGCTTAGTATTTATAATTCAATTTTATTCATTACTGAAACTAAAACAAACCTAATGGAACGCGCTACGTCCTTCAAAAACAATATTATTTTCTTTTTGTTTAAATATCAGCACAGAGTCACTAGCAAATGTTTTCTTATAAATTCTATTTAAAGTCTTCTGCCACATTAGGTATAATTTTAAAACGATTGGACTGGCAGCATGAACTTTTTATTTATTTAGTGATAAACACCATCAGTGCTGACGAGTTACTCGAAATTTTAGATAACAAATATGTATTTAATTATGACACTGCGACATAATTCGGTTAATATGTTCCTCAGACAGGATCTAAGATCCCTGTGTACAAGAACTACTTGTATCTTATCAATAGGCCAAGTTTACAGAGATAATGATGAACTTACATCGTACTTATCTCTGATATTTCAAATAACCAATTAGGTACAATACTTTCATCTTTTATTAGCTTTTTATTTAGAAAACCTGTGTGTTTACCACAATAAAAATGTTTAATAAACATAAATATGAGTAATTTTGTTCCTTGTACATGACCGATTAAGGGCATAAGCAAAAATAGTAATGAAATGAATGAAATACGCCACAGGCAATACGCATAATTTCCCATCGACTTACAAAATATTGACACCGCCATTATAGAAATGATGAAAAGGAACTGCAATGCGTTATAGACTTATGAATTTATAGCTATGTAGACAAGCGTCAAAAAATGGCAAAACCCAAATTATTTTATCATTTTCTGTCCTTGAGAGCAACTTTGGAATACAAAATTCAAGTGGACAAACTTTCTGGTCAAGAAAGTTATTGTTTTGATACACAGGATATGGTTGTTGTAATCCAATGCCGAAATCCTCTCCTGTTTTCGAATAGGTAGGTAATGTAATCACGATGTCGGGAAAGCGTTTGGTGACGGCCAAGCCCATACTATCGAAGAGCTCAAAGTGGTTCATCAGTCAACGATAGGGTGCAGTGCGTACAAACTATGCTTCTATTGGAAAAATTAGATTTGTTCAATTTAGGAACCAATGAGTGCGATGGTCTTGGGATAACATGGATCAATCTGGATAACAAGGTAGGATGATACTGAGCAAAGACAGCTTTCTTCTTATAATTTGGGTTATAGCTTCATTAATGTCTGATTTTTCAATCGTCAGATAACTTTTCATCATCATCATCATTCAGCCGAAAGACGTCCACTGCTGGACATAGGCCTCCCCTAAGCATCGCCACTGTCCATGTTGGGGGGGTTTGCCCTAATCGCCACACTTGGCAGGCGGGTTGGCGACCGCAGTATGGTTGTTAATGTATTTAGAGAATGCTGCTGCCCATCCTCTAGTGAATCCCTTAGTTGCCTTTTACGACACCTACGGGAAGAGATGGGATAGTGCTATTCTTTACGTCCGGCACCACACGACAACTTTTCTCTGAGGAATAAATAACATGCTAGAACAGCTTTTGTATCGAAAATCTGTCAAAACGTCAAACTTATTCCTCAGATAAAAGTTATCTGACGATTGAAAAATCAGCCCTAAATCTCTCAACAGTTTTATCCGCTGTACGCATAATGTACGATTTCCACCAGCCGAGCCACGCAGGAGCGCAGCGCAGCGCGTCGCAGCGGATGCTCGAGCACGCGCCCGTAGCCAAAGGCCGTGGCCCCATGTCTACGGTACGGCGCCGTCCGCCGTGAAATGGCGCGGTGCCGCGTCGCAGCACGGCGCCGTGTACGGTGCACCGCACGTTAGTTCCGTGGCTGGCGTAAATGTGACATGTCTAAAATTGCAATTTTTCAGGGCGACCATTTTAAAATTTAAATTATACATAAAGCTATCACAAGACTTATTTTTCCCTCCACTGGTAATTCCGAGTATTCCAACAGCAAAAATACAACCAGAGGATCCTTAATGAAATACCTTTAAACCAATAACTCCTTTGACTGTCACCTAATTTACGGGACTATTGAAGACAAGAATGTTTACCGGAACTACTAAGTACATACTTATAATAGATTCGTTTTTGTCATTAACTCACCACTATAAACTAAGACCCTCTTATTACAAAAGATGGTCTAAGAAAAACCTAAGTTTTAAAATATCCCCGTCTTTTTGTTATATGACATAAGAAAGTGATGGGTATATTTTAAACCTTGGTTTACCTTAGTCTTGGTTTAAACCATCTTTTGTAATAAGGGGGTGTGTGTAGCGCATAGCCTTTTCACAACTATGTTGGGGTAAGCTTCCAGTCTATTCAGATGCGGCTGAATACCAGTATTTTACACGGAGCGACTGCCATCAGGCCTTTGCAATCTAGTTACTGGGCAATGCCGCCAAATATTAAGTTTAAACCGGTTGTCAGAATTTCGGACTTCTAACTACCCATAACGATTACATACAATTTAAAAAATTACAATACGATTACGATACAATTTAAAATTTTGTTCAGAATAATGAGCATTTTCTCTATGTCTTGCTTTTTATTTTGTTTGTTACCTCGGAACTCCCTTTATTTTTGAACCGATTTGAACAAATTTTTTTTAGAGGTTATTCTTCCCGTTTGTTCCCATATAATTTTTATTGAAATTGATTTGTCCCTTATAAATATTGAAAACAAAAAATATAAGTATACACAGATCGTATGCAGGGGGTACTAATCCGAAAGGGTGTTAAAGTACCCA
The DNA here is from genome assembly GCA_905220435.1 of Amphipyra tragopoginis. Classification (NCBI taxonomy): domain Eukaryota; kingdom Metazoa; phylum Arthropoda; class Insecta; order Lepidoptera; family Noctuidae; genus Amphipyra; species Amphipyra tragopoginis. The sequence goes on along the minus strand of HG991991.1, from coordinate 24,471,112 downwards.
TAATAATGAGTAACTTTTGTTCTACCTCTTTCCCCAAAAGTCAATAGTTTAAGTCAATTCTCGGACCACTACTACAACTAGAACGTCGTCTATATAAAGTTAGTCAGAAAGGGGGTACTAATCCGCAGGCCACTTAAAGTATCACTGATGACGGTTTTAAAGAAAGTGTTAAAACATAACTCGATCATTTTTATTTCCATGTTAAATTATTTTTATTTTAGTTTTTTCAAAAATGATTCATCCCTACTTTAGTTAAGAATTCAGAAAATCGAGATCCTAATTTGTGACCCGAAATATGACCTAAAATGTAAACACAGCTGATCATAGTTGAGGATAGATAGATTTTAGCATATTTTTTATGTAATTTTTGAACAGCTATTTCTCTTAAAGTATTTACTTTTGGGGAGAGTTGTAGAACAAACGTTATTCATTATTATGGGTACTTTAACAACCTTTCGGATTAGTACCCCCTTTCCGACTAACCTTGTATATAACTAAAAAAAAATCGCGTCTCGCGATCTTGCGTTAAAATATGATGTTGATTTAAATGTAAATAAATTATATCTGGAGATTGAGAGCTACAAATAACAAAAAATCGTTACTGCCTTAATTTTTAACAAAATTCTTAATTAAATGCCTTTTTTATTTGATCCTTGCCTGGGCGCTCAGACCGACTCTTCTAAGAATCGGAAAACTTCTACTACTAATAGAAGTTAACCTAAGTTATAGGAAATTGCAGCGCGTCTTTTTACTCCCTACTAAAAAGTTACTAAATACCTCATATCATCCGCTTGTTTAATGAAACTTCGTGTTGCTATCACCAATCCGCCTCTTCATGGTAATAATCCCCAAAGATCCGTCGCCAAGGCCATCCTCCACAGTCAGTATACAACGACTAACGCTTTCCATAAAACTGTACTAAATCAAATATGTAAGTATTTAATTTAAAATCAAATAAAAGTAGTAGGTATAAAATTAATTTACATTAGCATAATTTATTTATATGTAAGCAAGCTTAGCATAGCAATAGAAAACCATTAAAAAAAAGTATATTACTTTCATCTTTGGACCCGAGAACAAAGATTCTTCAAGCAGTATCAAACAAAATAATAAGCTATGTATACATATGGTCTTACTTTAATAATCCACGATATTTTGCATAGTGCCTTAGTAGATGCTAAAGATTACGTACCTACCACAAAAAAAAAATCTGATAACATGAATATATTTTCTGTTAAAAAATTAATTTAATAAGTCAATCAATTCATTAATTTACTGGTTCTTTTAGGTGCAATAGCGTGCACGGTGCCATTATCTTGCATGGATATTATAACAACTTAGAGCACCAGTAATTAAATAAATGACTTCTAAAACAATTTTGACAAAAAAAAATACAACTGATTTAATTTTCAGTGATACCTATATTATTATCTTCAGCATTCACTAAGACGCTATGCAAAATATCGTGGATTATTAAAGTAAGACCTTATATTTTAATTTGATTTATCGCGATTAACATATCGTTGTTAACTTCAAACTTCAAAACACATTCATTCAAAATAGACTAGAATTACTTAGTTCTTTTTGAACGTCAGAGTTATAAAAGAGAGCCCCGAAAAAAGCACGCCTTTCACCGCTTCCTATTTTTATGCTGTGAAGCAGAAACCGCGCAACAAACTCGCCAGCAACACAGTTCTGTCTATCAAGTGAATTAATTAATTGGGTCTATACACAGAAAAATGTAACATTAAATTACAATAATGAAATTATGCAAATTACGGATGTTAAACAAAGTATAGAATAATTCTGGATGAATTTAACGAGTTAAATAAAGCACATCTGCTTGCAAGGTAAAGAACTGTAAAACTGCAACGACATCAATGTAGTACCGTAACGCCTTGGTCTGTTAACAAAAAGTATGTTCCACCATGGTGTTCCACAAGCTCAGTAAAATAAAATGCATCAAAATTCCTTGAAAATACAAGGTTAGTCGGAAAGAGGGTTTTAGTTTTTTCAAAAAGTCTTCTTCCCTTCTTTAGTTAGGGTAGCTATAGGTACACATAGTCGGGTCGGCACATTCAGTTCAGCAATTTCTATTGAACAGGTTTTGTTTTTCAATAGAAATTGCCGAACCGAATGTGCCGACCCGACTATGTGTATAGCTACCCTTACGAAATCAGAAAATGGAGCGTCTATTCCGTGACCTCAAATATGACCTAAAATGTATACGCAGCTACTCATAGCTGAAGATAGATAGATTTTAGCGTATTTTTTGTGACATTTTTGTAGGTAGATACAGCTATTTCTCTTAAACTAAATTGACTTTTGGGGAAAGTTGTAGAACAAAAGTTATTCATTCTTATGTGTACTTTAACACCCTTTCGGATTAGTTCCCCCTTTCCGACTAACCTTGTATACACCGTGTCCCAGAAAGTAGTGTCAAGTGGAAGTCCAGAGGTAGAGCACCCTTAGAGGTACCCGAATCAACCCCATGTATGTTCCGCGTTTTTTTGTAGTTTTCGAGTTATATTTTTTTTAACCAAACTCGAACTTTAATAACATATATTTTTGATCAGAGTGACGTGAATAGCTATTTTTTCTAAACTAGATTAATAGAACACGCATTTTTGTGATGAATTCATGGCATTACGATCAAAAATTTCATTAAAGTAAAAAAAAATTGTCTAAGGCATGAAAAGAAATTATAACTCGAAAACTACAAAAAATCGCGGAACATACATGGGCGTGATTCGGGTACCTCTTAGGGTGCTCTACCTCGGGACTTCCGCTTGACACTACTTTCTGGGACACGGTGTATAACAATCCCGGATTTCATAATCTAGGAAGCGATGAAGTGTGGGCAAATCATGAGTGCTGACTTTGCTCACATTAAAAAATAACTAATCCATTCTAGCCAACTTACTTTAAACAAAACGAATTTCTTTCTTACTATTTTCTTCTTATAAGCGCGTCTAGTTTACAAAGATGTCGTTATATAACTGGTATTATTGTCCACGCTGGAACCACGCAGACGAGCTAACGACCGCCGATAGTTCACAACACTGCTCATCACGGATGCTAAACTTGTTTTTCGGAAATACCAAGAATGTCCGAATTGTAAATTAAAAGGCACAACCTAAATGATAATTATGAAACTGATAATAAAAATGATTTAACGTTTTCGTCAAGTGTTTGTCGATGTTGGTTGTTATATTTAACCAGATTAAAATGGAAGGGCAAGTCGGTATACACCGTGGGCCCGAGGCACAGAATAAATAGTAATAGTACGAGTACCCGAGGTACTCGACGAATACCCGAAAGATTTTAACCATCGATTTCGATGACTAATTATTGGAGAAAAAAAGCTAGAATATAATTTGTCGAATAAAGCTTAACTTTCGAGATTACTTATAATTATTTATGGAAATTCACAAGTCGAAATATCTCTAGGTTAACAAGCCCTATAATCGCGGCGTTGCAACTTTTGTCATACCTTGGTCATACGTATGTCGTGTTTTGTCGGGGAGGTTCGTGAAGTGAGAAGTATTCTTATACACTCACACGATAATTTAAACGTTGCCTGCTCGACCTAAGGTAAGTATTGTAAATTTACAAGAAAGTACTAAAGTTAATTGATTTATTTTGTTCCGAAAAACAAAATAGACTTGATTGAGAGATATTGACTGAATTGGACCTAAGTTGATATAACATTATTGACTCATAATACCATCAGAAACGCGTGGTTAAAATCTTTTGGGTACCTCGGGCCCACGGCGTATAATGGTTTTCAAATAAGAGTTTAGAAACTCATGTGTTTGTTAACAACCCACAAAATTATCGTTTTAGATGAATTATTTGCAAATTATTTATAGATAAAGTGATTAGTATTTAAATTAAAGAAATTACAGACACATGAGACTTTCTAGCTTTGTCTCTAAGGTTGGGAACGCATCAACAATCCTCTTGGTTGTATACAATGTGTCCGGTTATGGACCAGCGATATTCTAGGTATTTATATAGCAACTATTCTAGTACCACTACACACTAGGGTCCAATCCACTTCCCCGCTATTTGGCAGCCATTTTGCTTTTTTGTTGAGATGTTCTCTATCTTAAAGTTTTGAATATGAGAACCCATTGTTCCGTAATGTAAACGATAGACAATATTGTTGCCCTCCCAATAAGTCTACTTTTATCTCAGTAGGACCAAAACTTTGAGAGATATGACTTTTTTTGTACACACGTACAGAATATCTCAACAAAAAATGGAAGCGAATTGGATTCTAGTGTATAGTGTATTTGTGTACTAGAATAGTTGCTATATAAGTACCTAGAATATCGCTAGTCCGTAGCCGGACACATTGTATAGGCAGCGGTAACCACGTTCCATCTGGTAGGAGAAGGAATGTATGACAAAACATTACATTAAAAAAAAATAAGGAAGAATAGTTAAAACCTTGGCTTTCAAATGGTGACGTGTATCCCAGGAGCAAACCTCTTCATGTTCTGGCATTTGGTGCTTTTCTGTCTCCCACTTCACTAAACAGAAAAGTGACTTTCCTATTCCTTATATTTTCTTAATTTTGTTTAGGGTTTGCATTACATTCCTCTGCAGTAGTTAATTAAACGGAGAGGAGATGGCATCCAATGCGCAATACATTAATTTAAACAGTCCGCCTTGATTTTAATTTTACTGCACGACATAATATGTTATGAATATGTATTGTAAATATCTAATGCGACACAATGTATTCATATATCGGGGTCTTAGCTTTTTCATTGGGTTTATTTTTAAAATTAATGCGCAGGTTAATCATTTCTTATGCAACATTGCACTAAAAAGATAAACTCGAATAAATAATGTGCATCTGAACTGAGGGATCAAATCTTAAATCCTTGCAAAACAAAAAGACAGAATTAGTAAAAAATTGTAAAAACCTAATGGGATGCTTCAAAAATTTGTTAATATATTGGTAATATCTATACTAATATTATAAAGAGGTAGAATTTGTTTGTTTGTATGTAGGAGGTAATCTCCGAAACTACTCATCCGATTTCAAAAATTGTTTCACCAATAGGAAGCTACGTTATCCCTGAGTGCTATAGGCTATATTTTGGGATCAAAAAAATTTGGGATCTGTAAATTAACGCGAGCGAAGCCGCGGGCAAAAGCTAGTTAATAATACACACATCAAAAGTGTCTAGGGATCAAGCATTTTTATGCGGATTTCTTGAGATTGAGATGTGGCTTTGTAATAAATTTATGATTTTATAAATTTATATGGATCCTTTTTGGTGCATTTCATAATTTGAATCAGGAACTGTGAATCAAATTCGAGTAAAAGATGAAAATCAGCTGTCAATATTTTCCCTATAAAAACATACAACGCATTGAAGACATTATTAGTGCTACTGTTTCCCTACTACTGATTAAAACCAACGTTATTATGGAGCGGCGACGTCATTTAAGCAGGGAAGAAATGCTCAGAGCCGTGGGAATGATAGAAGCTGGTTCCCGGCAACGTACTGTGGCTTTAGCTCTGAATACAAGTCAGAGTGTTATCAGTCGACTTTGGACACGTTACCGAAGCACTGGTACCGTGGCTGAGCGCCATGGAGGACGGTATCGCTGCACCACACGGAGACAAGACCGATACATTCAAATCTTAACTCGAAGAGCTCCAACAATAACCACCATGATGTTAGCCGTGAGGCTTCATCACTCTTCAGGGAACTTAATTAGCGACCAAACAGTCAGAAACCGCTTGCATGAAGTGAACCTTCATTCCCGAAGACCGCTACGGGTACCACCTATAGCAATGCACAATCGTAGGATTCGATATCAATGGGCTCTTGGACACAGAAATTGGGCAGAAGAACAATGGCGTTTCGTGTGCTTTTCTGATGAGTCTCGTTTTGGTATGAGACCGGATACAAGACGTATACGACACTGGAGATAGTGTTGTTGCAATAGCGATAGTTTCGCTATCGATAGTTGACCTTGAAAAACAGTCGATAGCGCGAATAGTCCTATCGAAAATATCGAAATTCTGCAATACTATCGATACTATCGATAGTGAAAATTAGGCGATACTATTGAACTTTGTCGATACTATCGATTATATCGATACTATCGAGATACGATACTATCGATAGTATCGATACTGTCAATAGTATCGTGTCAAAATAGTCGATACTATCTATGATCTATCGACGCGTTTCGATAGTATCGATAGTTTTGTTTTAATAACTATCGACGAATTTTCGATACTATCGACTGGGCGTAAAACGACACCTGGTCGGTAACACAGCGACACAAATATACGGTATGTTTAATATTTGCGACCGTTCGAACGACACTATGGATGATTTGTGATAGATGAACTATGTATCACCAGCTATATTATACCTTATGAGCAAGCAATACTATCGTAAAATGATCGACTATCGATAGGGCATTTCTATCGATACTATCGATACTATCGAAACGCACGCTATCGATAGTATCGATACCATCGATAGTATTTGTACTAATACTATCGATAGTATCGATACTATTGATCTTTAGCAATAGTATTACTTAATTTTATCAATCGATACTGTCGATAGTATCGATAGTATCGTCTAGGGTCGATAGTTTCGATAGGACTATCGATAGTATGACTGATTTTCAAGGCCACGATAGTATCACGATACTATCGATAGACTATCACTATCGCAACAACACTAACTGGAGAACCCCTGGACGCCAACAGCGATTAAAATCCTGCCAGGAAGTCCATCCTTATAGTGGTGGAACCATCATGGTATGGGCGGGTATTTGGATCGGCGGAAGAACTGAGTTGATTTGGATCAGAGGCAACCTCAACGCTCAAATTTATGCTGAGACGATTGTATCAGACGTCATCGTTCCTCTACAAGCGCAAATCGGTCCCTTATTTCAGTTAATGCATGATAATGCACGACCGCACACCGCAAGAGTTGTAAGACAGACTCTCGCCGCAGCTAACATCAATGTCCTGCCCTGGCCTGCTCAGTCGCCAGACTTGAACCCGATTGAGCATGCATGGGATATGCTACAGAGAAGAGCTCTGCCGAATATGGAGGGTATCCAGTCGCAAGAAGACCTTTTTTTGTTGTTGCAACGAACATGGGCGGCCATTCCACAGCGTGATTTGGATGAACTCATTTTGAGTATGCCAAACCGATGTTCTTGTGTTGTTAGTGTTCGCGGTAGAAACACGGATTATTAATTGTTTAAGTTACCCAATAAAATTTTAAAGAAAACTGTTATTTCAGTCTTTTTTTCGAACTTTTGTGTTAGTGGTTCAAATGTCAAAAATCCCTTTATTAGGAAAATGGCAAATTTCTTTATTAATGCAAAGGTGACTTGGTTTATCGTTACTGTGACAAACGAAAACACTTTATTTGATGAATCCTTAAAGGAAATTTTAATTAATATCAATCAGGAGAAAAGTTATTGCAAAAATATATGTTGATCCCTAGACACTTTTGATGTGTGTATATTGGTGGTCAAATCCATTTTTTCTAATAAAGGGGCGGACCCATTGTTATTTAGGTATGGGGCACAAGTGCGACCCCCAAGCAAGAAAGAAACTCTACCAGAAAACTGACAATTACATCTTGTCGGACCTCTCCCGGAAAAGCGGTAGGTCCTTAAGGTACCTACAAGCCCGAGACGTGCTGCAAACTGCAGACTGCATCCGCAGACCGCAACTCGCCGTCCGAATAATACCTATAAGGTGCACACCTTAAAGGTGTTATTCGGACTACCAACGGCGACCGCAAACTGCAACCGCAGATGACAGCAGAGGACAAGCGACACTACTGGTTCATACAAAAACCAATGTGACTTGCGGTCTGCGGTTGCAGTTTGCAGCCCGTCTCGGACTTGTACCTTTAAGCAATCATGCCACGCAAGGATTAACCGCAAGGCCTTCCTCCTGCCGATAGAATTAAAAAAAGAAAGCTATTTTTAAGACATTGACACTATTTGATACGCCTGCTAATTTTGGAAATAATTTAATGACTGCCTAAACCTGTTCGAAGACATTATAATTTTAACGAATCTTAGGAGGCAAAATACCTTTCAGAGATATTTTACTATTTATTACCTACCTAAACTAGCAACAAATACATAATATATAAATAATCTAATTTAATTACCATCCACGCTTCTGTAGAATTCGCGGGTTGGTAAAAACATGGTAGGTAGTCATTCATCATTTCTATTCTAAGTACACTATAAAATATGCCAGGTCGCCCGCAGCTTCGCCCGCGTGGATCTCGTTTATCGCGTAGATGTTTCACGGTTTTCGGGATAAAAGTAGCCTATGTCCTTTTTCAGGTTCCGGACTATCTCTGTACCAAGTTTCATCAAAATCGGTTCAGCGGTTTAGGCGTGAAAGCGTAACAGGCAGACAGAGTTACTTTCGCATTTATAATATTAGTAGGGATTGTTTGTGTTAAAGTTGAAGGTGAAGATTATTTATTTCATCAGTGGTCTACTCAAAATCTATTCCGACAAATTGTCTACGATGAGAAAACAGTTTTAAATATTATATTTAACATTGATTACATTACAGATTATACTACACGGTACCGTGTGGTGCCGAACGTAAAGAATAGCACTACTCTACCCCATCTTTTCCCATGGGTGTCGTAAAAGGAGACTAATGGTATGTCTAAACCCGTGCGCTTTCATGTTCATCTTGCGCTTCAACTTTCAATTCCTCTTGCGTCAAGCGCATGCAATATTGATTGCCATAAGACTCGAACTAGCATTAGGGCATGCGCTATTGCATGCGCTATGGCACTTCAGGCATGCGTGAGACGAAAGCGCAAGATGAACATCAAAGCGCACTGGTGTAGACATACCATAAGGGATTCACTAGAGGATGGGCAGCAGCGTTCTCTGAGTATTTTAACAACCATACTGCGATCGCCAACCCGCCTACCAAGCGTGGCGATTATGGCAAACCCCCCCAACATAGTCGATGTGGCGATGTTTGGGGGGAGACGTTTGTCCAGCAGTGGACGTCTTTTGGCTGAATGATGATGATGATGACATAACATATTATATGAGAGGAGGGGCTCGTGGCTTATTAAAAACCGCGCGACTCATACGATTTGCAAGGTTGAGCTGCGCTTGCCGCGGTCAGTCCGTGGATGGATGACCCTTCATTACACATCAAGACCTCTCCGTACTTTGGAAAGCACGATATGCTATGTTTACACCAGTACGCTTTCATGTTCATCTTGCGTCTTCGTCTGAAGCACGCGTGAAGCGCCATAGCGCATGCAATAGTGCATACCTTAATACTAGTTCGACAAAAGCGCATGCCCCTAGCGCGCGCTAATCCGTCTGTTGTATATCGACTGACGACTGACCGAGGCGCACCGGTGTTGACGATAAGCAATATTGCTTGCGCTTGACGCAAGAAGAATTGAAAGTTGAAAGCGCAAGATGAACATGAAAGCGCACGGGTGTGAACATACCATTAAGCCGTGGGTCCTTGGTGTCATACGGATACCTATGACAGTCGTCACGGGTTGACGGAAGCCTGAAAGTCTGACAACCGGTCTAACCATAGGATATTGGCATTGCCCAGTTACTGGGTTGAGGAGGTTGATGGCAGTCGCTCCGTGTAAAATCCTAATTGTCAGCCGCATCTGGTTAGACTGGATCCTGACCTCAACAAAAAAAGGAAAAGGCTAGGCGGAACGATGATTATCATGACAGATTGATACAGCCAGTTCTACAACGTGTTACAAAAATACCCCTAAAGCCGAAAGGGGATTAAAAGGTCACTTGTAAAGAGTCTATTGGCAATATATTAAAACAAAAGGATGACCCAATTTTTTTTTTGACAAATCATAAAATAAAATCATCACTGAAACGCAACCCTGAAAATATAAAAGTAAAGAGTAGACTACCCAGAAAGTTATTTACATTCTTACCTAATTTCCTCTGAGAGGTAAATGACAACAACTATAAAAGATAAAAGACTACCTACTTACTTGATTAACATTTTCTTTTTTAAGGGGAATTACGAGTATGTAACACGTTGTATATGATGTACACGAAGATGTATACATGATGTATATTATTCAAATCTACTTTATTACATAGAGGTTGTATGTTGACCTTTCACACAATAAACAAAATTTGAATCACGAAAAAGGAAATAGCTATATGGATAACGCACGTTTACACACTGCAGTGAAAAAAAGTAGAAAAACAAGTCCCATAAAAATAGTTTTCTTGTTACCATTAGCCAGGTGATATCAAGTTTTTTGTAATAATAATCTTAATTTGGCACGCCTTTGACACTGCGCTGCTATTTTCGACCGGATATTCCATTTTAGAAATTTTGAAGACATAGTTTTAATTTAAAAAAATGTAATAACTGACTGCTAATGGAAGAATGGATGGAACGGAACCTACCCCAGAATTGAATTACGAAATGAAAACAAACAAGACAACATTTTATATCATAGAAGAACAAGCGAACATAAGCATCCTCTAAATGTTATGAATAATATCCTCTTTCTATAGGTTTACTAGCAATGCACAATTTAGTCATCTGCACAAAAATGCTCTTAATCATAATTTAAGCAGTTTTTTTTTTATTTAATTAGTAATTACCTTATATGTATACTTATTAGTCATGGACAAAATGTTGTAAGTAAGTACTATTCTTCCTAGGGAATCAAAGTTAATCCAACACCGTGAACGCGGGATTCTGCGTGAATTTTGTGGGATCACGAATGCGGGACTACACATGCGGGATGAGCGGGATTTGTAGGACTGAATAAAAATATCTGAATTCTCAAAAACTCCGATCAGTCGTGTGCGAACGTGTCAAACACAAAGTATTTTCTTACGTAAGAGGACGATGCATACAGAGTGGTAACGAATTCATGTAACCGCGTGATCTACTGGTGACACTGATTGACCTTGGATAGGTTTTTTTCAGAATCAACAAAAAAAACTTTTCAAAAAATGAACTATGGTTATGGTATTCTGTATCTGAGTAATTTTAGCGTCCCAAGTTAAATGACTGCGTGGAGCGATATCGCGCTAGTCGTGCCCGTCAGCTGTGTCGCCGTGCCTTCATTCATTTATGCAAGGCATCGAAATTTTCTATGACATGATAAATATATTTGGAAAAAAAAAGTTGTTTTTAATTTTTAATCAACTAAATCCCGTGCGGGGTTAATCTATACGATTAATAGATCATGTGGTTTGAAAGAATTATGCGAATTCGTTTACACCCGGTTTGCATTCGGTTACACTCTGTAGAGGAAATTAGTTAGAAGCCGCTGTGAAGTCCATTCCGCCAAAAAGCTCGAAGTTGAGTGCGCGTTTTTGGCCGCTAGGGCAGGATTTAATTATGCAACACAATAAGATTGAATATAAAGGATGAAACAATGTAAACCTTATCATTGCTTAGGGTGCTTATACAGTAGGAGAACTAAAAGGTTTGTCACTTTTCAAATTGATCATTTAACGTTTCGCGAGCACATGTTACGTTTTCAAACTGTTCTACGGAGCAGTCCAATGCATGGAAAATTATGTTTAATTGTTTGGTGGTAAAGATCAAAATTGCACACCTGTTGCCTCTATATGCCGTAGTAGTGCCAAGTGATGTCTTTGATTTGATTTGATTTATGCGTACTTATCTAAGTAGTTTTGTTGTAAAAACCATGACATCAAAAAATGATGATTGAATATTTGTCAATAATAGTGTCTGCCACCAAACACCAACATAATTTCATTTTATTCAAATTATGTTTAGATACTAATAACTAATAAAAAAATGTGGACTTAAGAGCTGAAATTTTCAGCTCAACACGGGGCTGTTTTTAACATCAGCGCAATTTCCCGACAAGTAAATAATCAAAGCCCGGGACCTTAACATTACGAGAAACAGTGTTCGTTTTTGGAAAAGGCAACATGGGGAAGAATTATTATTAAGGCAGCCTTATGACAACCGGAATTAAAGATTGAGAGAAAGTTTAGAATCTCTCTGCAGGAAAATATGGGAAGATATGAGAGACCAATCTCTGTACTCGCCTCGTGGGCTCACTGAGAGAATAACTCCAGGTCTTTATAAATGTGGATTGCGGTAATACACGCTTTTGAGAAAAGTGTTGTTGTACTCCGTAGTTTTTCTTATTGCATTATTTGTTTAGATGTTTTATTTTAAGTATATGATTAAAAATTGAATTTTCTTTCGTTTAATGGTTCCATAGAAGTGACCAAAGTATACCTATTGAAGTTTAGTTTTATTGCATTATCTTTTTAGGACTCCGTTCCCAAAAAGTGCCAAGCAACGGGACCCTTACTAAGTCGACGCTATATTTGGCCGTTTCTCAGATTATAGCATGAAATTGGGAAATAATTAGTTCTCGAAAAATTGCCCATATTGAATGATTTTTGTGAAATTTTTGCTTGGCTGTATCTAAAAATGGTAATACTTATATGACTTTCAAATGAATCATTAAGTTGACTCTACAGATAACCAATAAATACTAAAAAGCCCTTCTACATAGACTTTTATTTGTTGGTATGGAACCATGTGTTCGCGAGTATGACTCGTATTTACTCGATTTTTTACTTTTACAAGATTTCGTAAAAAGACTATTACTTTTTATTCCTGATATTGGTAAAACGTAGTTGAAAAAATAAATATTTGTATTTTCCAAGGACTTGGTACATATTACCCTTCATTCCGATAATGTACAAAGAAGTGGAACCCGGTACAGACAAATCAGCAGTAGGGCTCGGTACCGATCGGTGCGGGTAAAGTAGCCCCATGTTTTCATAGATTTAATTTACCTGTTCCTATGTGTAGGTTGATCTGCACCGATCATTACCGATCTGCGTTGACGCGACGAGTCGAAACCGGAAAACCTGTTTCTTTATTCAAGCATATTTTTTTTTTAATATAAAACCTCATTTTCAGAAAAAAAAACTGTTCGCCTTTAATATATCTAATACTTTATTATTATAAATGCGAAAGTAACTCTGTCTGTCTGTGACGCTTTCACGCCTAAACCGCGGAATCGATTTTGATGAAACTTGGTACCAGATAGTCTGGAACTTAGGCTACTTTTATCCCTAAAAATACGGAATACGCGATAAACGACAACCACGCGGGCGTGGCCGCGAGCGACCTCTAGTTACTAATAAAGTAGAGTAGGGTTTTTACTCAGTTGTCTTTTACTGCATAAAAACCCTAAAAACACATTATCACAACACAACAGACTAAACTTAGTACAAAAAGCATTAATTTTGTTTGCTTTCCCGCAAACGCTGCGGATCGGCGGGATTGCTAACCTCAGTCAGTTTTGGTGTGGGATTGTATTCCTTAATTCTTATGTTGCAAGTTAAGTTAAATTCCGTAGATGGCTGGTAATTAATATTGATAGATAAGGAATTTGCTTTCAAACATACCTACTAAAAGTCGCGAGTTCGCGTGTTCTTCCCCGACTCACGACTCATGAAACGACAAAATGTGTTGACGACTTAGAGCGCCATTAATATATTCAAACGTTTACTACGAAACTTGTAGTGTCCTGTCGTTTTGTGAGCCGTGGCAAATCGGCCTTACGGACGCGATTGACGGTCGCGGCTGATCATGTATCTGGTCGATATATTATTATATTAAAGCGTGCAAAGTTTTGATAATAAGTCACGGACCTGACCTTAAGCGCCCGGACATCCGATCAAAAGCTGGCCTGGGCCACAGCCACAGAATAGATAACAAATAGTACGACGCGACATATTACTCAGTCGCGACCGTTGGTCGCTGTCGGTCGCGTCTATAGGGTAAGGATGCCGAATATGTCAAATTTTTTTCATCAAATGTTCAAAAGGGTTGTTACAATACAACTTAATAATCACACTAAATAATTTTAATTTACAGTCATTGTATCAATTATATCATTAATTTTACGATGCAATAGCAGTTTTGTTGCATTTTCGTTGCCAAGAAATAATAAGCAGCCATTTTGTTGAAAGCAGCTAAAGAGCCATTTAGTTCTAGCTCTGAAGATGAAGTCTTATCTGATCTTGCAGATAGCAGCAGTGATGATGAATCATGTGACGCTGAATGTCCATACTGCAGCGGGAGGTTTTCAGAAGACAAGAGAGGAGAAAAATGGGCTAAATGTCAAGGCCGTTTGAAGTGGAGTCATGAGGATTGTGGAGAAGTAACAATGGCAAGAAGTATGATGTTGTTGATTAAAAAATATCGCCAATAAAATCGCATTTTTCTTTAAATCTATACTCAAACCCAAAAGAACCTAATATAAGATATATACTATCTAATATTAAAACCCTTAGTGTCTCATAATAGGAGAACATTTGCCTGAGAGGTAATTTCTGAATTTCCTCTCAGGCAAATGTTCTCAAAATGTATGGTATACTTAGTACTAAACGGTCTTTCATAGATGCACTACATTAAATACCCTATTGAATATTGTAATTTTCATAGTCATTATTTGTTTTTTAAAACCAAAACTAAAAATGGTATCTCGTATTCGGCATCCTAAGTCCCGTCCAGTATTTTGTTTCGGAGTTAAGCCTTATGGATTGAACGGAAGCCTGAATTTCTGGGTGAACATTATACTATACCTACATGCGTACATTCCCAGACGAAAACAATGATCAAAATGCCAAAGGGCAGACTTTTATTTCCGTTAACCGGAAGTGAGTCAATGGTCCTCCTTGGGTATTTACAAGATTGATGACAAGTAGCGGTCCTTATGCTCTGCATTTATAATATTATTACGTATTTTGAGGTCACAGATGATTAATTTATTGATTAATTTTAATTAATTTTAAAGAAGATTTTACATAAATTAGGCTAGAAAACATAAACCAAGAAAAAACTAGAGTTACACAACAAAAATACGCAGGTGTTCTTTTTAATTCGTTAATTTCAACCCCTAAGGGGGTGAAAAGGGTGATTAACGTTTGTATGCAAGTCCGTCATTTTTGAAGTAAGAAGCATGAAATTAAATGTTTAGATTACTGGCCAGAAATAAACATACGTGTATTTCAGGGTTTTTGGAAATTTTACCCATTAGGGGTGAAATAGAGGATAAAAATTTCTACGAAGTTAAAAGCATGAAATTAAATAATAAGCTTTCTGCCTAGGTATAATATAATAATAATATAAAAAAATACACGTGTTTGAATGTTTTTGAAAATTCTACCCCTAGGGGGTGAAATAGGAAGTGAAACTTTTATGGAAGTTATAAGCATGAAATCAAATAAAAAAGTTTCTGTTTAAAAATAAATGTACAAGTATGAGCGTTTTTGTAAATTCAACCCCTAAGGGGTAAAATAGGGAATGAAAGTTTGTATGAGAATTGTGGTACTCTTGAAGTAAGAAGCATAAAACGTATACGTGTTTCAGGGTTTTTGGAAAATCCATCCCTAGAGGGTCAAATAGGGAATGATTTTTTTTTAACCGACTTAAAAAAAAGAGGAGGTTCTCAATTCGTCAGAATCTTTTTTTATGTATGTTCCCCGATCACTCAAATACACCCGGACCGATTTGGAAAATTCTTCTTTTGTTTGAAAGGGTATACTTCCCAGGTGGTCCCATGGTCATCAGGTCAGGATTTGATGATGGGATCTTGGAGAAATCGAGGGAACTCTTCTAATTTTATAGGCACACTTGAAGCGATTTGGGTATTTTTTATAGTGTTTGAAAGAGTATTCTCCCAAGACCTTCGGAGATTGACAATGAAACTCTTCAATGGATAACAGCAAATTACCCGCGATTGCTGTAATTGCATGTTTATGCCACTTAAAATAGAAAAATAAAGCTACTTTAAAAAAGTAAAAACCGACTTCAAAAAGAGTAAAATAATTACCATATTATAAAATTAACAGTTAAAAAATTCAGTGCCTTCTGGTCAATGTAGATTTGTACCATCTTCTGAAACTGTTAATTTTATAATATGGTAATTATTTTACGCTTTTTGTAGTCGGTTTTTACTTCTTTTTTAAAGTAATTTTATTTTTTTGGCGTTGCGCAAGATTTTCTGACATAGTACCATCAACGTAAGATAGGAAGAAGGTGGCGAGTCGTATCGGATAATTGTAAATAAAAATTCGCTTCGTTCATCCGATTGAGTTAAAACTTTGCATAGTTGTTGTTACTCACGCGAAAATTTCTGACATAATATCTTCAATGTACAATAGGTAGCGCGCGAGTGGTATTGGATAGTTATTTGTCTTCGATGCGAACGCGGACAGAGCCGCGAGGGCACAGCTATACTAATAAATAAAAATGTCAATTAATGGGGCCCATCGCTCTATGTAGCATCAGCTTGAGTTATGTCCACACGCGTACTTGCTGTGCATTCTAGGTGCATCCTACGAGCATACGAGCAAGCATGGACGCGTTTGCGAATACTTCTCGAGCAGTTCGTGTGCAGCTCGTTAACTCCTCGCACAATGTATGCAGTGGGCACGCGAAAAGCTTCATGCACAAGTGCTTACCATCATAAGTGACGCGGCCACAGCGCAAATGTGGACACGCCATTAGAACATTATTTACAACAGCTTTTTTACGTTACCCTGTTTTGCTACTACGCCAATTTTTCAAAGTAGATAATATGACATGTGTATCGCACAATGTTATTATGCAAATCAATATTATGGCCGTGAAATCACGGATTCGGGTAGCCTTATGAAATACATATAAACTATGATGAGAAAACTAGTTTTTAATCATGTCGTACGAATGCGGATATTTTTAGAGATCCTTATATAGGGTTATTTCAATTACATAACTGGCGAATCTTCACAGGATAGGTATTTTATTTATTATTTATTTATGTTTATATTATTTATATTCAAAGTTTATGTATTATTATTAGAATGTGTTCTATTAGAACACATATTGCGTGTCCTATTGCAAAACATGTGTAATTTTAGAACTCATACAAGTAATAAAATACCTAAACTCTACAAATATCTAAAAATAAAACCCTTTATATAATGGACGTCTCATTTTAAAACGATAAAATAATTAAGTAACATCTCTTTTAAGCGGTTTATTCCCATTTCTTCCCCTATTACGTTTCTTAGAGATGGGAAATTTTTGTAGTTATAAACGCACAGCGGAAGAGATGGGATGGGGATCCGAAAGAGATGGGACTAAACAATTTAAAAAGAGATGTTACTTAATTATTTTATCGTTTTAAATCTTAATCTACAAGTGAGTTGAAAACACACATTATGTAAATATATTAACATTTTTGGTGTAAGTGGTATACCTACCTTTCCAGTGAACCTTATTAATTTAGCATGAAGTCAACGACCTCGTACCTATTTATTATTTTAACAGGTTGTGTTCGGCATCACTATCACTATGGTATTTAAGCCTTTTAATATCAGACTAACACCTTTGATAGATTAATTGTTCTGTTTAGTATTTTCCCAAACATGTTGGGGTCAGCTTCTTATCTAACCAGATGCGGATGAATACCAGTATTTTACACGGAGCGACTGTCGCTACCTAGTTATTGGGCAACACCGATATCAGGTTAGACCGGTTGTCAGACTTTCGAGCTTCTGACTACTCGTAACCGACTGTCTGACACCCGAGAGGTGTTCTCCGAGGCACGGTGGGGTCTTGATGCATAACGAATCCATCCACGGATTTACCGCGGCACGCGCAGCTTAACCTTACAAATCCTATGATCCGCGCAGTTGTTAATTAGCCAGTAGCCCCTCCGATCTGACCCGATCCAAATGTGTGATAGATTTTATATTTTGGGCAGCCAGATTGATCAAAAATATGAAACACGCAAGATAGTCCATTTCTAAAAACATATCTTTTTGCTTGCGAATGGTATCATGTTTGGTAATGTTAAACTTTAATATTTGTGTAAGCCAATTTAGCGTTCGATCTACTAGGTACGCTACGCTTTGTAAACCACGCTTCATCATTGGTAAAGAAAGAGAAAATGTTTTTAACTTATTGGTAAACTAGCTTTTGCCCGCGGCTTCGCTCGCGTTAGAGAGAGGGAACACGGTGCGGTGCGGTGCGGTGCGCCGCCGCACCGCCACCATTTTGCCGCATCAGCGTGCACACGTAGTACGCGGCGTCGCAAGAGCCACGCGGTGCAGTGCGGCGCCGCACCGCACGTGTGCAACGGCTCTCCGTCAATACATCTACGGTCTGCGACGTCGGAGCGGTGCCGCTCCGGTACATACACCCTCCCCCCTCGTCTTGGTCCGATGAACGTGCGGCGCGTCGCCGCACAGCACCGCGTGGTATACCATGGACATTTGTATGTATTACGCCGCAGCGGCACCGCTCAGACGCCGCGCCGGAGCCGCACCGCATCGTGTGGCCTCTCCCTTAATTTAGAATATGACAATCAATTCGGGTTGTACATTTAAAAAATCAGTACAAAAGTTTCTATTAGGTACACACTACTAAAGTTTCTATAATAATATATGTAATTCAATCATGATTTAGACACGTGGCGCATCTAAGTAGTATCATTATTGTTATTTTCCCCGGGAACAGTAGGTACTTTTTTTCGGGATGAAAGGTACGCTATGTCCGTTTCTGTACACCTGACAACGTAGTGCAAAATTTCAGGATGATCGGTTCAGCGGTTTAGGCGTGAAAAGGTAATAAACAAACTTACTTTCGCATTTATAATATTATAGTTATACTCTTTTCACCCAAAGATGATTCCTGACAGCTCGGTCATTCCGTAAATTGTAGCTGTAAGGAGACTGCTATCGAAAAAACGTAAACGACATCATCCAAAGCCGTAGAATAGCTATATTATACATGTTTTGTTTTTTAAAAATATTTGATATTCTTTGTATGGTAACGATTTGTAGAGAAACGTCAGGAATCAACTTATAGTGAAAAGGGTATAGGAAGTTAGGATTATTACTACTTAACATAACTTTACCGACCATAATTTTATTACTAAGTTCAGTAACTTTTTCCCCAAAAGGTTTAAGTAACAGACATAAGTATCTCATAAAAACACCTTGCGTGACCGATAAATTTCAGTACAATTCAGTGCATGCGTGCAGTCTGCAGTGTGGCGGACAATGGGTCGCAAGGTCAAACCCAGTGTAATCAAAAGACGGCGACAAATCCCTCCATACTTCGGCGATATAGTTCATGGCAGGATTTTATGACTAGCTATACGATCATCGTCCTTATACCATCCTCTTAACGTTACTACTGAATATTCGGCAGTCTCGCTGCAATGAACGGTACCGGTAACGATACGGCAAACAGTTTGCTGATTGAGGTATTTGCGCTAGCACCAAAGAGGATGCTGAAGTTCTAACCCTATAGACGTCTTTTCGACTTCCGCACAAAGAAAGGAGGTCGCTTTTCATTGCCGGAAGCCAGCATAGTATAGTAGCATGATATCAAATGCGCCGACTTTGAATACCACATGTGTTAGGTCTTATGTCAAGGGTCACCCCAGTGCACATTAGACGAGGCGACACCTTGCTAATCCCACGCCCACAAGTTCCATATGACCTATAGTTCTTAATTGACTGAAACAATGCGCACAGGATGGCATACGACATCAACTATGGTTTACCCTGATTCCGTATGGAAAGTATTTTTGCCATTAGCAATATGTAATGATTAAGTAATATTTATGGGCTTTTTCTCATTTACAATTCGACAACTTAAAGTTTATGATATTTAAATGTATAAAATGAAAACCTTGTCGATTTGAAAAATGATCAAAATATTACGTAACCATTTTTTGTAGCAGTCCACGAGAAGATATTTAGATTTTGGTGATGGCTGAAAATAGACGCGGTCAAGCACGTTTTGAGACTAGTAGGTATAATAAACGCGAAAGTTTTGATGTTTAGATGATGTTATTTTGTTGCTTATCACACCGTAACAAATCACCGTCACAGGTCGTGTACGCAAAAGTAGCAAAAAGGATACTTTTATCACAGAAAGCTATAAAAAAGGGATTTCATATCCAATAATTATTTTTCCGTGTGAAGTAGCCGAGTATTCAGTGCAGAGGAATCAAAGCATTCCTCTGCACCGTTGTCGATTAAACATGAATTCGTTTTTAGTAAAAGAACCTATCGAATCTTACAAAATTCAAAATTATACACAATACATACTATATTTATTATATATACCTACGTGGCAACGCTACCGTCCTTCTGGGCACGCTTCCAGATGATAGCGATGTGCAGGAGTACTTTGAAGGTTTATTTTAGTACAATATTTTTAATTGTGTAAATATTTTTTGTGATATTAATTGTAGGTAATAAGTACATATACCAGGGTGAATCAAATAGTTCTTAGAATTGCCAATAAAACGCCAAAAAAATTTGGTAAAAGTATTTTATTTTTCTACGTAATCTCTTTCTAACTCTATACATTTAGTGTAACGCTTCTCCAGCTTGCGTATTCCCTCCAAAAAAAAAAAAAACCTCGGGTCTCAAAAACTCCTCTACGGCGGCCATAACCGCGCCATCGTCGTCAAATTTTGTTCCACGAACATGCTTCTTTAATTTTGGAAATAAGTAGAAATCACTAGGGGTTAAGTCTGGTGAATATGGTGGATGATCCAAAATTTCGAAGCTAGTCTTGTGGATTGCCGTAAATGCAACGTAGGAACGATGAGCCGGTGTGTTATCGTGGTGAAACAATACGCCCGATGCCAACTTTCCACGGCGTTTTTCTTTAATTGCATCACGGAATTTGGGGATTAAACTTGCATAATAGGCACCAGTTATAGTTTTTCCTTTCGGCAAGTAATCAATAAAAAAATTCCTTCATAATCCCAGAACGCAGAGGCCATAACTTTGCCTGCGGTCGGAACAACATGGATTTTTTTCCCTGGCGGCGAAGATGGTCGTTTCCAAGACATGCTTTGCTTTTTTGTTTCAGGGTCGAAATGATAAACCCATGTCTCGTCCATGGTTACGAAACGACAACAAAAATTATCCGAATCACGCTGGAAGATTTCGAGACTCTGCCTTGAAAGTTCCAAACGTCGACTCTTGTTTGCTTCGGATAACATTCGCGGAACCCATCTTGCCGATACCTTTTTAAACCCCAAAGTGTTTGTTAAAATGGAATGAACACTACCAAATGAAATCTTTAGGGTCTCTGCAAGATATTTTATAGTTACTCTTCTATCTTCAAGAACCATTTTTTCCACTTTTTTGGCATTTTGTTCGTTTACAGAGGTGGACGGTCGACCAGAACGAGAATTATCTTCACAACTCGATCTGCCTCTTTTAAATTCAGCTACCCAGTAAGCGACCGTGCAATATGGTAAAGCATCAGTCCCCAATGTCTGCTGAATGTCCGAAAAAATATCTTTAGTGAAAATTTTTTTCAGGCACAGGTACTTTATCACTCCACGTAACTCGTTTTTATCCATAGTTGATACACTTTATCAAATTGTTAAGCAGAAAAAATAATAAACTTAAAATAGCAAAACGGAATTAACTGAAACTTGACGTAAATACTGTATCATAATGACACTTCAAAATAAAAAATAAATAATTTCAAAATAAGGTTTCATTATATGCGTTTCTAAGAACTTTTTGATTCACACTCGTATTATAGAATAATGTAATAAAACTTGAAAATGTGAATGAAGTTACATACTTAAGTTTAACTTAAATTTTATTATATATAAAATTCCTATATACATTATTCTTATAATATTTACATAATTACAAATAAAAGTATATACAAATAAAATAAAAAAATATCCTAATAAAACTATAAACTAAAATAGTGCGTCAAAATATTCCTCCGTAATTTTATTATTGGATAGGCATATTTTAAATTCTTCTCATCTTTATAACCTAATTGATTCTATATTTTAAACTCTCGGGTAAATCCAATGAACCTTGGATCGCATGAATCATTACCGAGAATCAATTCACGTTCGGTTAATATTTTAAACTTCTCTATTAAGATGACCAGATGATATGCGACATATTTAAAAAAAAAATGTACTAACTTACCTACAAACCGGTCCGTCAAAATATATTATGTTAGAAATTTTATTAGCGCAACGGTTAGCTCATCAATGGTAATATTTTAATAGGTACTTTATTTTCTCGCATACATCATCCGTCCAAAATCCTATCTTAGTACCTATTTCAAAAATAACGATTGATTACCTTGACGGGTTAGGATTATCTTACAGCAGTGGCAATACCACAGAACTTATAATAATATTATAAGTTCTGTGGGCAATACTAACGGAGTTCGCAGATACAGACAGACTTAAAGTTTACTAGTTACATTTACAAAATGGTGTACTCGTTGGTTAAAAAACTGTTTTAGAATACCAGCAAATCTCCGTAACTGATGCACTAATTAACCTGCACTGGTGCACCCGATTAAGCAGTTGTTTGCTAGAAAAGCAAAGGTATCAAGGATTCAAGAAGCATTACCACATATTTATGAAAAACGCTTATCTTTAAATAAGCAACAATTTTTTTTTGTTATTCATTAATTAACAAGCAACAATGTAACATTTCAAATAAAAAAAAACTGCCGACGTCTATAGATGACGTGCAAGTCACTGCAACGTCTGATGTAGGGGCAGTCCAGCCTGTCGGCTATCATCATCAGTACGCCATTGGGGCTGCTGCGAACCCTGTGCACTAGGAACGCGCATCACTTACGCATCGTTGCAAGTTGCAAAGAAGCAGTCGACGCGCGCCTCGGCAAACATGCCCGAGGCACTGCAGTATATACGACTTCGTCTATTTTCCTTACATTTCGTTTTTTGTTTTCCTCACATTACATCGTAAAGAAATTGTGTATTATTATAGTTTTATAACAAATTGGAAGCAGTTGATTATCACTTTTTAATTTATTCACTTGACAGACAGATATGTGTTGCTGGGGAGTTTGTTGCGCCGTTTCTTCTTCACAGCAAAAACACAAGGAAGCGGTGAAGGGAGGGCGCTTTTGGGGGCTGTCTTTTATGATTTATAATTTACAACATTTATTTAAGTATTATTTATTTGTTTAAATGCCTTTAACTATCATTACAGGTCTGTAACCTAATGAAATAGCCAAGTCACACACACAAAAATAAAATTAAAGCGCCAAAAACAATCTCAAGATCATTGTTTCTAACACAGTGTAAACAATAGTACTTTTGCAACATCCTTTCGTCTCCGTTGTACTCCATAGCGTTCTATTGGGAGGGATGATGATAACTTTAGAGTCAAGTGTCAGCCTCGATTCATTTTACGATTTACTTATGATTGTGACAACACAGGCTCAGTTATTTATGGTTTATCCTTGGAAAACCAAAATTCAATGCCGGAATTAAAATTATCCATCAAACATATGAACTTGAAATAATCTGAATAACTAATCCGTCTACACTCAAACTTCGCGTAAAGCGTTAGAAAAAGGCAACGTTGATGCATCTTATTTATCATGCAAATGACGTAACATTATACAAGACTGAACATTTTTGATTCTATTAAGTATATCTACGCCATCCAGATACGATGGTACATTGTTGAAAATCAAATTTGCCATAGTTATTCGATTAACCGTGTTCGTTCTTTCAGTCTAACCAGGGGGTCTACTCCCTAAGCACGAAGTCCGTGATTTCGGCCTCAGTTACGAGCGATTCCTACTCCCTATCACCTACAGAAATACGATTATTTCGGGGCCCGAACTAAGAATGAATGACAACACGATTTGACATGTGTCCCTACTACCGATGTCTTTTTGCCCGTCCGAAAAGTTGAACTTGACACTTGTTTTGTTCATTCACTCCTACGTTTCGGGCTACTTTCGGACGGGCGACTAACTTCGTTGACGGACTTAGAGAGTAGGCCCCCCGGTCCGATATGTCGAGATATATAACTAGCTAATAGGTACCTGTCAGCTCAATGATGCTGGACGTGTCTTCGTATTAGTATACAAGGTTAGTTTTAGTATATGCGAAACCTGAAACTAGTTTGTTCAGAATCACTAGGAGAATCGATTGACATAATTTTTACACCACATTTTTTTTGTTTTTTTTTATTTCATAAATTTCAATTTTGTTTCAGTAGGTTTCTACCCATAACAATTGACGGGAATAGACACCTTGAGGCTTGAAATGGTCCGCTCGGTCAGTTTCCGTGTATTAGACAACTCCTGCATAGCACATCTCAGGCATTTCACACTTTTTTAGCGAACTGAACGCGACATAAACTAAGGTGTAACTTGGATATTTACTAAAAAACACATATTCAGGCAGTTCTGATGAAAATCTTGTTGGGGTGTCTCGGTTTTCGTATAAAGTAAAAATAACGTTGTATATATATCGGGTGTAAAAAGACCCTTAACGATAACGAAAACCACGTATTCTACCCATCATTGGGATATTTTTTTCTACCAGACCATACCTGGGAAACCATTGGTTTTGGAGATATTGAAGGTCAAAGTGTACATTTTTTTAGTAGTTTTTTCCAAAAACGTATTCTAAGTGATAATACTAAACTTTCTTCCAAACAACCTTATCAAAATTTTAAATTTTTCCTCACAAATTACGCATTTGAAGTTACAAAAACGCAACGAATATCAAACGCACAAGATCGCCTTGGCTCAGCTGTATGGCCGCTGCACGCATACAAACGCGCGGCATCGCCACAACCATACATTGCGCGCTACAAAAAAAAGCGGTTTTTTTTATGCCAAAAAATAAAAGCGTTTCCCAGCAATTATTTTTGGTCAATGTAGTTTAGTTTGATGTACAGAGTGCGTAGATTTCGGCTATTTGATGGGTCTTTTTACACCCTGTATAGTATCTGCAACGCTATCTATCATATAACTGTCAACCAACAGTAGTGGTGCAGCATCAGAAGAAGAAGAAGCTTGATTATTTTGATATTGTTATTATTATACCTACCAGTATTTATGAAGCCAGCTACAACAGCTATCTGCACACTGTTGCACATTTGCATTGTCAAAACAATTGGCAAAACTAGTATCCAAGGATAACCACTGAAAACTGAAATCCAGGGGCATCTAAAATAAATAAATAACATAATACATAATACTACGAGGCTGCATCATCAACATTTTTGTTCCATTATCGAGGTAAACTACTCATCTTGCACATTTATTAAAGATTTAAATAAATATTAAAATGAAATACGGACTCACCACAGAAACCTATTATTTAGATTTCCGTGGGTCATATCAACAAACAAAGTAAAATAATATTGTTTGTTTCGTCCAGCACTCCGTCCGTGCACTTTTTTTTGTTGTTTTTTGTTGTTTGTTGTGAAGAAGTTATTAGGTTCATTAAACACTCAATCACGCATAAGCGGCAGAACAGCACCCTAATTGCCCAAAACACTCGCAATTGTTATAGCTTTGATTTTGACAGGCCTACAATCTTCATAGCAACGTATGTATTAACAATCCAACTTCTCCACTACTATGTACCACGCAATGTTTATTGCTGTATTGCCAAAATGAAAGCTATTGGAATTACAAATACGTTACGCAATTGGGATGCAGATTTGGATGTTTGGCACACAGATGGACTATGTCCTGGATTTGGGTACATGAAGTATATAGTTCCCCTAGGATGCGAGGTAAACAGCGGGCTGGTATTAGTGTAAGCTTAACCAAAATATAATTCATACATTTAAACCGGAAGTTCTCATTTTTGACTGACGCATTTTATTGGCACGTAAAATGACCTTATATCTAGACCTTAACATTACTAAAGAAATCGGCCGTATACCAGTTTTATCTTGGTTTTTGAAAACTTGTTGGACCTACAGCCTATCATGTGCGTACTAGGCACTGAGTTGCACTATTTTCTTGCAAGATTAAAATAAAGAAAAGTAAGCATATACGGTGAACCCAATTGTTGTAACGATGAATAGTTATCTAAGATAAGTTACATTAAAAGAGAAAGAATAAAAAAAAGGTTTTTTTTTTTAAATTTTTGCTTTCCATGTAAAAATAGTAATAGTTTCGCCTTTTCTGTCTGTCTATCCATCTGTATGTCGCAGCCATTATATTTACTCCCAGTGAGGCTATTAGTGTTATAAAGCTGAAATTTTGCATGGCTATTATTTACCAACAATGCCTACAAAATATGTATGAATAAGATGAAAAAAATGATGAAAGAGAACTTTATTTTGAATTCTTTTTTATCGGGATTGAGTTATTATTATTCACGACCCTGTCGGTGGGCTACCGTTAAATAGGTCTTTCAAAAATAATTGGGGCATGTCGTCATTGACGAATGTCGTAGTTTTTTCGAAACAGTTATTCGTTTACGAAAAAAAAAGCTTTAAAGTGGTCAATTTATATAAAATATTATCTAATAATAGGAGCGAACTGCCATCTGACCTCCGCCACCCAGTTGCTGGGTAATGCCGATATCCTAAGGTTAGACCGATTGTTAGACTTTCGGGCTTCTGACTACCCGTAACGACTACCACAGGTATTCGTCTTTTACCCGGGACCGACGGCGACGGTTTAACGTGCTCCCCGAGATACGAATGGTTCTTCATGTGTAACGAACGCTTACCCATTCACGGACCGCGGCGTATGATCCACACGGCATACCTCCGGTTTCTGAATTGAGAATTCTAGGATAAGCAGCAGGTACTTAAGTAAGATTTGAGCACGGAGTTGTCAAAAAAATGACGGATTTCAAAGCATTTTTTTGACAACTCTGTACTTAAGTATTGCTTATCCCGAATTCTCAATTAAGAAACTGGAAGATAGCAGTACTTAAGCAGAACCTACTTAAGTAACATTTGAGGACGGAATTGTCGAAAAAAATTACGGATTTCAAAGCATTTATTGCTCATCCCGAATTCTCAATTCAGAAACCGGAGGTTATAAGTATTATGAATAAACATTATAATTGACGTATTCAGAAGCTATTCCTTAGAAAGAAATGTGGGAGAATAGGCAATAAATTTTTAGGCATACATTGATTATTCGAATCTGTGAGAGGGAATGTATTCATTAGATAGAATCCACAACAAAGAGGCGGAACAAAGAAGAATTAAACAATTGCACTTATTTTTTAAACGTATTCCTATGTGAGTTCTACTAACATCATCTGCAGTGCAGCCTTTTGTGTTGGGGTCAAGTTCAAGTCCAACTAGATGCGGATATCAATATTTTCACACGGAGCGACTACCATACCTCCATAACCAAATTACTGAGAGATGCAGATCCCTCGATTAAGACTCGATACCATACGTGCTGACTGTCCGTAACGAATGTCATAGTTAGGGATCTGATATTCGGATGCATATTTACCTAAAGTTATTTTTTAGCTACGAAAGTATGGCCGCGACTTCTTAAAATATGTTTTTTGTAAGAAAAAACCCGGGATGCCAGGAACACCGGAAATGCATAACTAGTCGGGTGTATAAGGAAGTGACATCTTAAAATGATTTATTTAAAAAATACTCCGTGATTCTTGGATTGCATAATTATTTAAAATTAATGTCTAACCTCCGATGCAAATAGGTGTGTATGTAGAGTGTAAGAATAAGAATGGTGTGTGTTAGAAAACCAAAAATAAAAATAAAAAACTTGTCCCGGTACCGGGGGATTTTTCGATACAAAAGCGCGTTCCATATTAGCCAACATCTCAAGTTTAGATGCATATGCATCCAAATATCCGATCTCTAGTCATAGTTTATCGACGTATGGGTAGGTAATACTTTTAAGCGTTTCCTTTAAAACCACTTCATCAAGCTGTATAAAAACATTCCGCTCCTTGGGGTATTTTCTCAGATCCATCTGGGCTAACAATTTATATTAAAGTACGTGGCAGGAAAAGACGGAAGTGATAACATACAGAGCAGGGAAGGAATTGACTCTGGATAGAGAATCATGGACATTGCTACAACGATAAGTGCTCAACACAAAAATTTGGGATGCAACCAAAATGCAATTAATAACCTCACGAACGAAGTCGCGAGTGAAAGATAGTGACTATAGTAAATCATATTAGTAGTGCAAATATTGTAAAATAAAA
Organism: Amphipyra tragopoginis; assembly: GCA_905220435.1. Lineage (NCBI taxonomy): Eukaryota > Metazoa > Arthropoda > Insecta > Lepidoptera > Noctuidae > Amphipyra > Amphipyra tragopoginis. The sequence continues at coordinate 24,443,030 of HG991991.1, read as the reverse complement.
TGATCTGCAAAATATTTAGGTAAGTACTCTAAAAAGAGTAGATCGTATATCGTCGCTCGGGAGTGAAAACCTTGGGAATGCATTTTATAATATTTTATAATAATAATATTTAATAATAATATTTGGGACATTTTCTACACAGCACCATCTAGTCCCAAACTAAGCAGAGCTTGTACTATGGGTACTAGACAATGGATACAATACTTATATACTTTTTTTTTTTTGTAAATACATACTTATAATATATAAGAAACACCCAGACCAACACAAACACTTACGTTCATCACATAAATATTTGTGTTCTGTGGGAATCGAACCCACGACCTCGTGATCAGCAGTCCGGTACTCGAACCACTAGACCACAGACGTCGTCTTTTTGATCATTGCAAGGTTCCTGTGGGCTTTCACGCCGAATAAGTTGCGGGCAAAAGCTAGTTTTTGCAATTATATTAAATTACGAATTTTATATACCCAATAAAGACTAGTTTCAGTGCCTACAAACTAATTTCACAAAGAGCGGCTCTCTTATAAGATATAGTCCCTATAAATCGTGATAAAATAAAAATGACCAAATTGCATTCCCGAGGTTTTCACTCCCGAGCGACGATATACGATCTACTCTTTTTAGAGTACCTACCTAAATATTTTACAGATCAATTTCTTTTACAATGTTTGCACTACTAATATGATTTACTATAGTCACTATCTTTCACTCGCGACTTCGTTCGTGAGGTTATTAATTGCATTTTGGTTTCATCCTCGTTCAGATCGTAAGTATTGCTAAAAATACTTCTTTACTACACCTAACTTTAGAATACTTGTATATTGTATACACTACTGTATATTAAAGTTTCTCATTTTATTTGTCAGACAGTTACTCAATCGATCATATTTTGATATCTCCCTTATTTTTGCTCGACCATGAGCAATAAAACACTCAAAACGTAGAAAAATACTGACTGTAGATAGGGCTACTGCTATCAGTACAAAAAAAAAGGTTTATCATTTCACTTACTCAATCAATCACTCACTCAGCCTGCCGCAATGTACTGTTGGAGACAGTCCATTCCGAATTGCGCTCAATAGAGGATCCTCGACTTTCCGGCCTAGTTGCTATTTCTACGTACAATGTTCGTAACATCAGAAAAACAATTGAATAAGAGCGGTTACTCACTGCATCCGATCCGAATCCGTGAAAATACGTTCCGAAGTAGTCAGAGAACTATTTGTATAGTATTTTACGCACTAGATCCGACTTCTGTCATCCGATTTCTCTCCGAATTGGAGACTCACGGATAACCATGAGTCTCCAATTCGGAAGAAATATTGACGAACCGAAGTAGCCGTAATACTGTTTGTATGAACGCTTTCGCATTACCTCGGATTCAAATCGGATATATGCCAAAGACGGCCCCTGAAGTGCTTGTATTTGGATCAGAGATCGGATTAGTGCGTAAGCAATATCCGAATTCGGTCCGAGATTTTTAGACTCTAGATCCTTATTTTCACGAATTCGGATCGGTTGCAGTGCGAAAAGCAATATCCGAATTCGGTCCGAGTTTTTATTTCCGTATTTTCACGGATCCGTGAACCCTGTAAGGAACTCAGGAAATGAAATATAGCATCACAGTATAGTATACTATGCCCCAATAATGTAGATGCTTATAATAATTCCCGCAGTTGTAAATGTAGTAATATAAAATGCAACTTAAACATTCCAAATTATGCAGCTATAAATAAACAATGATATAAAAATGACGTTCAATAGTACGGAAGACCACTACTACCTGCTCAATTATCTAAGATTTTTAACTCTATCGACATTGTATGATTTATGATCACACCATAGATTGGTTATTATTATTAGATTTTATATTTGATTCGTTAAACAGAAACCATAAAACGATTTCCAAAGATCATTGCCGACTTCTTCATCCCATAGTTTAAACTTTATCTAAAACATAGTATTGGTACGGTCTATTTTGTTTTCCATGTCGAGTTTCTTGTTTTGTGCGGAGCGTCTACTATCAAACCACAACTGCTGGAGTTACCAAATTTTCTTTATCTTCTTCTTAATCGTTTCCTCAGTACTGAGGATCGTGACTCTATTTTGTCCACGGTCCGTCTCCATCGGTTGCGATCATTTGCCTGGTGGATTACGGCGCATATAGGTATCGCTAGTTGTTCGGATATCTGATCTGGCCATCGTTTTTGGCTTCAATCTTTAGGTTTTTACCCCCTAGTACCTATTTATCATATAAATTTTCGTTGTACTGTACATAAAAGAACAAAAAGATGCTGTTGGAATCTACCAAACACACCTGTTTGAAGAGATAGCTCGCTCGAGATAGATGGCTCGGGAACTATCCTCTTCAAATTAACACAATGACCGATGGATGTTTGTAGCCATAATTAGGAATCAGTTGGATGTTACTGCCACCTCCCTGAACAGCCTCGTACAACATCGATAAGATGTGACTGTTAATTACCCAGATCATAAGGTCAATGTTAAATCAATCAATATGCTTAACTTGTCAAGTGTGGTCTCAAATCTTTAACAACGTACATTGTCATTTTGCAACCAATTAAAACTATTGTTAAGCCTTTAAAGTAGCTTGTATCGACTCTTTTGTACAATTATACAAGTTTATAACTTCTACCAGAGCATTTATAGTGTAATTTAATGTAATGCATTAACACAAATAAATTCATAGGATCAACAAAAAATATTTTTGGTTCCTTCATTGTAAAGGCGAAGGTTCAAGCTATTGTCGAACAAATTGTCTAGCCGTCTACCAAAGTAAATAATCGAAAAACTCATATGAATGTTACAAACATATTAAAACGCACTTGACCTTTAAATCTTGGCTTGTTTATATAATTATTGTCTAAAACATTGAAATTTTAAAGACAAAAGCTTCATTAAAACAAGCTTAACATTAACCAGAAGAATTATGGTTTGTTTAGACGTTACACAGCAGTTTGCTAGGAATAGTATGAGTGTCACCTACTATACTTCTGGACTTGCATTCTGTCATCTGTCGTATAAACGCATCTTAAGGCCTTCCTATGAGGTCATTATTAGCACCTCAATGTCGGTCCCGATTAAACAAATTCAAATACAGTTTTACAAGTTAACCTAATAAAAAGTTATTTATTATTATTTAGCATGCGTAACTTACGAATGACCTAAATGTCCTAATCCAGAATAATATTATACAAGGTTAGTCGGAAAGGGGGTACTAATCCGAAGCCCACTTATAGTATCGCTGATGACTGTTTGAAAGCAAGTGTTAAAATTTCAAAATTCGATATATTTTTTTTCCAAATAATATGATTTTTATTTTAGATTTTTCAAAAATTCTTCATCCCTGCTTTAGTTACGAATTCAGAAAATGGTGCTTCTAATTCATGACCCCAAATATGACCTAAAATGTGAACACAGCTTATCATAACTGGGGATAGATAGATTTTAGAAACTTTTTTTTGAGGTTTTTGAACAACTGTTTCTCTTAAACTATTGACTTTTGGGAAAAGTTGTAGAACAAAAGTTACTCATTATTATGTGTACTTTACCACCCTTTCGGATTAGTACCCCCTTTCTGACTAACCTTGTATACAAAGCTCAAAATGTGAGTCTTAATTAATAACAAATTCAATAAGCCTATATTGTCTGCAATAGAATAACGTACTAGACAAACACTTCATAATTTAAAACTTCTTAAAACTGTAAGTGTAACATTATTCTAAGGCACCAAAACGTTTCGCCGAAAATATCGGAGATTGAGGTGAAAAACGTAGCACATAGTTCATTGTTTTGAATGAACCCGTTGACATAACCTTGTAGGTTCAACATAGGCGGTATGGTCAGAGCAAGCTCATCTCGCGCAGGTATTTAAGAGTCGGGGCGGCGAATGAGGCGACACTTACCGCATCACTTGTGAAGAGTCGGTAAGACAAGCGCGATCGCACCGCTCAACATGAAGGTTACATGGGTATGTACCATCAATTTTATTTTTTTTAATTTTTAATCTTTTGAAAATTTATAAATTAAAAATGTGATCCCTAGTTTGGAAAATCGATTACTGTATCAAGTGTGAAGTTTTAAGTGTTTGTTTTAAGTCAAAGTGTAAACTTTAAAAGGGAACAAACAATATAGTTGATTTTTTAACGATATTGCAGTGAAAAATTACTTTTTAATGATAACGCGACTGAACTTTGTATGCTTTGCGAAATGTGCTTTCATGTTATATTTTTCAACTAAGATAATCACAAATGTTGTTAATTACAGCAGATGATTGTTGTAATTTGTATTCAATTTGATAATATTATTTAAACGAAACCTCAGTTTAACCAAATTATTGACTTAAGCTCGTTCAATATAAAGATAAGATTATTTAATTTTTATTGTTCTCATGTAAGTGACGATTGTCTTAATGAGAAATAAAGTTCTTTAAACCGAACCTAAATTTAAAATTAAATTCTAGTCCAATGTTAAATCTGATACTTATTAATTATTTTTTATTGGTTAATCTGCCTGGTTGTACACTCATTTCTATACGTCTCATAATCAAGTTAAAAACAGTTCCTCCAGCATCTTTGCAGAGCATTAAATTCTGTTTAAAGTTTTACTGTATTTGTCTGACGTGGAATCCGTTATTAGTGCTTATTTATCAATACTAAGGTTTAAGGTATAAAGGGCTGTTGTCCGCAACTCCACGTCTAAGCGCGTATTTTGCGTGATGATGTTCAATCTAGTATACTTACGGACTTAATAGTCCCTAACAACGTAGTACATACAATCATAATTTTTATTCCCGATTTATCTCAAATATTTCTACATTTCAGTGGAGTCTCTAATACTCAAATCAATCATTCTTATAAGTTGATACATGTCACCCACATTTCAAGGTCCATTGCTTCATCTGTGTATCCATCCATCCAAGTAGTTAGGAATCTCTCAATGTGCCTCGAAAATTTGCCAACATTCGCATTGTTAAGACTAAACAAATATTTGCATTTGTAACTTTCGTTGACAAGCATTGATAAACTAATCTTTTCACGTTCATGGCGTCTTTAGAGATAATTTGTTATACCTATACTTTGTTTATTAATGGGGAAAATAATGTAATGCTGTTATCAAAATTTTATTTTGAAGAACCCAAGAGTTCACAATAAGATCATTAGAATGACCTATCTATGCACTGTTCTTTGGGCAGCACAGGTTTTTATACCAAATTTATTTGAGTTTACTGTATTCACAATTTTTGTCATATTATGGAACTTTACCATAGATTTAGATACGTTGCTAGCAGACGACTCAAAACATTGCTGACCATCAATCATAAGCTTGACTGACCTCCACATTATTATAATTTAATTAATCTTCTCAAAGTTCTAAATGAATAAACCCTGAAACTGTGTTTGACAACATTTTAAAGGTGCTATATGTTACGTCATGATGGCGTTGGTATAGTTATTGATGAATACCAGAACGGCTCGGTTATTGGTAATGCGTTTATCTTGCGTCAGTTTCTGGTTGATCTGTATATTTTGGCCATTCTAGACTGTTTATGTAGGCTTACATTTCGCTGCTACTTAGAGAAAGGTAATGTAAGATATCCGCAGCATCGCAATTTTTTCAAGAAAAGATAATCCTTGTGATAAAATTACTATCCAAACGGTTGATCCAAACAATGACCTTAAACGTATGGCTACGTTCTATAATCTCCCCTAGATTCCGATTTTTATCGTTTCAGTTGTTACAACTTATTTTCACAATATACAGTTAAAAGTTGTGTATAGCTTTCCTAACATATTGTGTTGAAGTTGAAAAAGTTGTAGGATTTACGTTCTTTTTAATATTTTAACAAATTAGCATTCCAGTAGACATCTGTTACTTCAAAAAATAAGGTTCATAGGTCACAAAGAAAAGATTATTTAATAGAATAATTTATAATAGTGGTGACTACATTTTATTTATTAAAAAAATATAACATAGTAAACATTTAGTTGACGCTATCGTTATAAATTATAGGTTTTAATCGATGTATACCTTCAAATTAAAATACATAATATGCCAAATGGCATAAAAACTGGACATAGCCTTGGTGTCTAATAATAAGTTCAGCAAAAATTATGTATATTTTGTTAGGAATCTGAAGAGATGTTTATCATTGTGCAAAAGTTGTGGCAAAGCGGATGTGAATATCTGTCTTTTTTTATTTATTTAGTTTGCTAATTTAATTTACAGTAATCTCTTAACTCCTTAATATTTAAGTGATAATAAAATTCTTTTCCTTTGCGAATAGGTATGCGTGTAAATATTGTGCTGCACTTTTTAACTTAAAAGGAAAGTGGAGCATTTCAATTAAATCCGATTAACGGAAGTGAAATACATATTATTTTTATGACTGATACGTCTACACCAACTGTGAAAAGAGCTGATGATCTTTAAACGACTGAACCGATTTTTTATTTATAGCTTATAACCATCCCTAAATAGGTAATCAGCTTTTAAACAACTCGTATTGATTTTTGTTCATCCGTTTGTGAGCTAGGTACGATGCCACAGACAAACAGACCTATTTGCGTCGGGGGTTAAAAAGTTCCGTGTCAGACACTAATGAAATAATTATTTCAAAGATTTGATCCTGATTAGGTTTCATTTTCCAGACTGATGATACTTTAAAAATTACTTGTAACCAAAATGGGAAATGCTATAAATTGATACCATTCTGCATTCAGCGAAAAGAAATCAAAGTCTTATAATTGCATGCTGGCAGCATTTCAAAAGTATTATTTAAATCTTAAGATTTTTAATAGTAATGTCTTTGATGGCATAATAGTGATTTTATTAATATGTATGTTATGTTAATACGATTTAATAATTATGCATGTGACACTAGCATATTCACTGGAATCGAATTCGACGAAAATACTTAAAAACACAGAATTTCATTAAATTAAGTAGTAGGTACTTATTTAATTCTATTTTATAAATGTTAGTCGGAAAATACATTGATAATGATAATGTATTACTATTAGATAAATGAGAGGTATAAGATTGAAAATTTTACAGCGTGGGTACATTTGAGTAATTTAATAATTATTTTATATTCATCTTGCCCTCCCTCCGTAGCAGAACCTACGCAAGCAATCTTTAGATGATCATAGGTATATTATAAATTGAGTTATTGCAAAAAAACTCTGGATAAACTAAGTGCAATTTCCTATTAAATCCTTCATGATAAGAACGCATAAACATTCAGGCTATATCATTATTATTCAGAAACAAATGCATAAAGTAGTACTCTATTATGTCTCATTCATGAAAGAAGACAGCGTAGCACCGTAGTAGCGTAGCGTAGCTAAAAAGGGTCTAGCAATTGACGTCCTTAAGACTATACTGCAATTAAATTTCTCATTACACGTTATCAATATCTTCGTATTTAGTAAAGAACTAGCCACAGTTAAAATAATAGCAATTATAACGGTACACCAAATAACCAACAGAGAAAATTACAGTAATTTGTGTAGAGTTAATTGAACGACTTTTTTCCATAATCGATGTTGATGTTGCAACATCTTAACGTGTGTTGTTGCACCTAGCATGCGGAAGCGTGGTCACTGGTCAGTTCAAGTTCAACGCACCCGCATCGCTGACCCAAAGTCTGGGCGTGGTGCAGCTTGCGCAACCGCGATCGTGCTACCAACGCGTGTACCATCGTACCCACGACTCGCGTGACCTTGCTCATACTTTCTATTCTTCTATATATCTTATCAAATCTCATTGCTGATATTATGTTACCGGAATTCAACAATGGTACGAATATGTTTGTCTTAAATTCCGATAAGACCCTAGTAATATAGCTAAACTAACCTAATTGACGTAGTGCGAAACAGTACGGAACAGCTACAACTTTGTTATCTATATCTATACTAATATTATAAAGAGGTAGAATTTGTTTGTTTGTTTGTTTGTATGTAGGAGGTAATCTCCGAAATTACTTATCCGATTTCAAAAATTCTTTCACCAATGGGAAGCTACGTTATCCCTGAGTGCTATAGGCTATATTTTGGGATCAAAAAATTAGGGATCCGTAAATTAACGGGAGCGAAGCCGCGAGCAAAAGCTAGTAAACTATAAACCAATTTTATATATTATACAGGGTGTAAACGAATTCGTGTAATTCCTTCAAACCGCGTGATCTGCTAGTGACATAGACTAAGCCTAAATGGGTATTTTTGAAAATCAAGTAAAAAAAGAACAAAATAAAACTTGGTTTTCTATTCCTGAGTCATTTTAGAGTCCCGAGTTAACTGACTGCAAAGAGCGATATCGCGTTAGTCGTGCCCGCCAGCCGCGACGCCGTGCTTTTATTAATTTATGCGTGGCATCAAGGTGGTTTAGGGGGTCTACTCCCTAAGCACGAAGTCCGTGGTTTCGGCCTTAGTTACGAGCGTTTCCAACTCCCTATCACCTACAGACATACGATTATTTCGGGGCCCGAACTAATAATGAATGACAACACGATTTGACAGTTGTCCCTATTACCGATGTGTTTTTACCTGTCCGAAAAGTTGAACTTGACACTTGTTTTGTTCACTCCTACGTTTCGGGCTACTTTCGGACGGGCGACTAACTTCTTTGACGGACTGGGAGTAGGCCCCCTGGGGGTCTACTCCCTAAGCACGAAGTCCGTGATTTCGGCCTTAGTTACGAGCGTTTCCTACTCCCTATCACCTGCGGCCATACGATTATTTCGGGGCCCGAACTAAGAGTGAATGACAACACGATTTGACAGTTGTCCCTATTACCGATGTGTTTTTACCTGTCCGAAAAGTTGAACTTGACACTTGTTTTGTTCACTCCTACGTTTCGGGCTACTTTCGGACGGGCGACTAACTTCGTTGACGGACTTAGGGAGTAGGCCCCCTGATACGATCATTTACCCGAATCGCATGAATATTTAATATTTTTTTATTTTTAATCAATCTAATTCCCGTGCGGGGCCATTCTACACCAGTAGGAGATCATATATGGTTTTAAGGAATTACACGAATTCATTTACAGCCTGTATACATATAATGTACCCATTTACGCATTTCGATGATTAATTTAATACATCATGAGTTATTTTAAATTTAAGGGCTTTACGCAGTCCTAATGCTATCTAGTATTTTTTATTGATAAAGCCTATAATCCTATTCAAGTGCGGCTTATAAAATTTAATGCAATGCTAATCAGGTTATCCCAAGGCCTTTATGTTGATAAAACATAAAAACTTTATCCCACATTCATAATTAAACGCGTTAATTTAAACTGACATAACAGAATAAATCAATCGCTTGGACTCCAACGTTTATCAATCGCATTCCACAGTAATTTCATCTATAACATAACTAGATCTAATTTCACTGGAACGCGTATGTATTGCAACATTTCGTGGTATTGACTGCGCACGATGCGACCGGTCCCGCCCTCGCCCTGCCTGTAGCGGCTCTCACCATAAAAATGACCGACACCTCACCTATCAAGCCTGTCTCATTGATAAAGCACATTATATGTTATCTTGTCTATCTACTTGACATGTTACAAAACCCGAAACTGTTATTTAGTTTCGATATTTATTTATCGTTAATTTACGAAAAACACTTATTTAGACGTACATTCGTTACGTTGTAATTACTTTAATAATCATAAGTCATCTGTTTGTTCCAGGTATTGTTGCTGGTCATCGGAGTGGTTTCAGCCGATGTCGGACTCGGCTACCACTACAGAGTACCACAGACCTCGTACGGAGTGCCTTCTTACCAATACCAATCCTCTGGACACAATAACAATGGCTACCAAACCGGATCCGGAAACGTACACTCTGCTAACTCTGGCGCCTACCAATCCTCTGGTTCCAGTACCTTAGGCAATATTGTCCAGCCCTCTTATCAGTCGACCGTCGGCACAGGATTCCAAAATCAATATGAATCTTCCAGCCAGTACACAGCTTCGGCTGTTAATAAATACCAGCAGTACTACCAAGTGCAACAGCAGCCCACTCAGGTGTTCAAGCATTTCTACGTGCACGCTGCCCCCGAAGAACGCGAAGAAGTCAGGCCCCGCGCTCCCATCGTACTGCCTGCTCCCCAGAAGCATTACAAAATCATTTTCGTGAAGACGCCAAGTGAATACAGCCCACCCAATCTTATTGCTCCCATCCAACCACAAAGCGAAGAAAAGACCATCGTCTACGTTCTTGTTAAGAAACCTGAGGAACAACAGGATGTTGTCCTTCCTAAGATTGAGCAGAAACCTCCATCCAAACCCGAGGTTTACTTCATCAAATACAAGAACAAGGAGGACTCCCAGGCTGTGATCAACAACATTGTGAAGGACTACAACAAAGGCCAGTCTCTGGGCCAAAACTCCGGCTTTGTAGAGAACTCCTACCAGTCCGGCCTTGGTAACGTGAACTACCAGGCCCCAGTTCAACAGGAAGCTTCAACCGGATCATACTCTCTCGGCTCCCAGGGCTTTGGTCAGAGCAGTTCTGGTGCTAGCTCTAGCAGTGGCTTGAGCGAGTCTATTAGCAGCGGCTTTTCGTCCCCGGTCACAGTAAGCAGCACTTCATCGAGCACCAATTACGAAGGAGGCGCTCTCTCTACTAGTCAGGGTGTCCCCCACGAAACCTACGGCATTCCAAAGTTCAGGGTAAACTAAATAATAGCTGTTTCCAATTTATTTACGTGTATTAGAAAAGTTATGTACCTATGTAATTGATATTAATAAATGTATTAATTAATACCTACTTTGAACCACTTATTCTTTTCCCCAATTTAGCAGGTAATCATGGCAAGTCCTTATTCCCGCACTTGCACAAGCAAGCATACCGCCAACAGTTCGCAAACAGTTAGTGGTATATGTTTGCTTCGTGCACATGCACGCACGCAATATTGTTAATGAATACGACCTTATGGACTCGAAAATCTTTAGTTAGTAAATACAGTCGACACTAATCACAGATTAAAAATAAATATATGACACTCAGCGGACCACAGAATTCCCAGTATCGTACACGAAATGCGGTAACATAGGTATTCCAATCACATGCGCATACAAACAAACTCGGCCCAGGTGTCAGGCCATGATATAAATATTTGTTCTGTACGGTAAAAGAACCCGCAGATCTCAGTGCAGTTAAGCCTCCAATCCTCAAGAGAAAAACCGATGCTGTATTTGCTACTATGATAATGCTAAACCACAATCGTGGAAGAAGCAGCTGTGCTGCTAATAAACGTACAATATTTTTTAAATATGTACAATGTTTTAATTGAAACTTTTTATGTAGTTATTCAATGGTATGAAACTATGAATTCAAAGAGATTAAAATAAATCACTACACAGTATAAAACTAAGTCGCTTCCCGCTGTCTGTCTGTCCCTATGTATGCTTCTTGTATCTTTAAAACTACGCAACGGATTTTGATGCGGTTTTTTTTTTAATAGATTGAGTGATTCAAGAGGAAGGTTTTAAGCTATAAAACGTACACGTGCAAAGCCGGGGCGGGTCGCTAGTATCCTATAAGCTTAGTTTTTTATTACATCGGTAATTTCACACTAACTGTCACTAACACATAACAGTGTAGGTACTTATAGAAGATCGAGAAAAACGAGATAACAGACCGAATCGGTTGACAACTGACTTTTCGAAAAGGTTTTGAATCGGGTGACAGGTGACTGGGACCCCAATAATAAGGATGTGGAAGTCAAACAGATATTTCTAAAGGTGGTCAGACTTGAGTTTCTGACTGCCCGTAGTAACTGATATCGTAAGTATACAAAATCGGAAATATTGAAGACCCCATTCGACATTTTAATAATTGAGAAAATCATTATTAGTACCTAAATCACTTCCAGCAATGGCGGATACAATCTATACACCTTGAATCGAAAGAAGGAAAGGAGATACTTATCTAAATATGTAATGTACACATTGTACAGTTGAAGTAATTAACAACTCTTAAATTAAACTTTTCATTCTGTATGTATCTGAAATTCAGATGCAGTAGCCGACCCATCAATTATGTTTTCCAAAAAACTTGTCTCCTGACTGTATCTGAATTTCAGAAAGTTATTAAATACTTCGTCTGTACAATCCGTACGTATTAGTTAGGTACACCTTTTCTTCTTTGGCTTCATGGCGAATTGTCTACGTAAAAGTAAAAGTAAAGTAAAAGATTTCTGCGGCATCTTATTCCCGTCCAACATAACTATTTTTTTGACTTTTTACTTTAATTTTTAGTCACGTAGTATTTTTTGAGCAGTCGTGTTTTTCATTTCATTTATTTCGGTTTTTATTTTATACCTTATAGTGAAATTGCTCGCCTCTCAAATTATTTATTGAATGGTAACAATAACAACTAAGGTAACAACTAATTCTTAGTGGTTATGATTACGATATCGATCAAGTAGTTACTTAGTACTTGCTTAGATAGATGATATTATTATGATGGCAGTCTTATGCTCTAAGGATGGCAGTCTTAGAGCATAGGCAGTAGGTAATAATTTGATTACAAACTTTTTTAAACCCCAAAATTTGAAAGCATACTTACATAATTTTAAAACTTAATTATTCGCAATCACTACACTCCTTGTAATAAAATTAATAGTATACAAGATACCGATAATGTTTAAAATTCTTGTTTTCACCATTAATCGGCGACGTTTGAAGTGGATATTTTTAGTGAACGACTGGATATTGAATGATAGTGTTATATATTTTTTGGAATCTACACAACTTCTAGACAATGATCATACACATAAACAGTTTTATTTTCATGTTTGGGTTTTAGTCATGTACCGTACCTAAAGCATTTTTAGCCTAGTTGACTCGGAGTAATGCAAGGATTCTAACGATACCACAAACATCTAAATCGGGTCAAGCGTTTAGAAGTTACGTTGGAATAAACAAACTCACACACACACATACATTAAACCCGAATACATAACTCTCTTTTTTGGGCAAGTCTGTAAAAAAACGCAACGAAATCGGTTCATCGTTTGGGGGCTACGATGCAGACACACAGACAGAGAAAGGCTTCAAACTTTTAACACCCATCTTTTGCGTAGAGGGTAAAAATTGGGGATTTACTTACATAGTTACAATATTACAACAAAATCAACAAACAACGTTTCCTACATAGGTAGGCATTTCGCAAAACTGATAAGTCCCTCGAACATTCACAGTATGTTTTGGTTTATTTGTTCTCCCTCACGTCCATGTTTAATGTACCTATTTATTTGTTCAGAGCATTTAATTTTATCGCAGCTAATTTACTGAGCGATATTGCTGGAATTCCTACGCACAAGAAACGCCAGCTGATTATTATTTACATTATTTAGTATCGGAACTAGCCCATTGCAATTGAAGTTGGCACATTATTGGCATTTTAATAGCGGGCTCATCCGCATAACTCCATCACGTTATCTTGATTTATGGCAATACGTACTTTCGTTTGTGCGAACCAGAGTCCAGAACATGGCGTTCATAGAGTGGTTAATTTAGTGAGTAAATGCGTTGTGGGCCGATTGTATTTCATTCAAGATGTGCATTGTTTATGAATGGAATGGTTCTATTTCGGGGCATCGGCGCGTGATAGCTTAATATCGAGCATTACGAGACTTCGTTGATTGAGTGGCTATTCACGGATGCACTTTCCTCGAGCTCGCGTGGAATGCCGCGCAGCACCCGGCGCCGGCGCCACATTAATTCCAGCGCTCGTCCATGTGGAACGCTCTCCACTCAACACATCAGACGCCGAACCAACTGCGTCTCATTGTATCTATAAGCGTTTCCAAATAAAATGTAATATCTGCTCGTATTCCCGGTGTATCAAACAAAATATTATATCTATATTCTTTTACTATAGTTCTGTGTGGTTTCAGACAAAGAATAGGCCAAGCGAAGCGAACCCCTCCTCATCCGTGGGTCGTAAAAAGCGACTAAAGGGTCTTCCTATTTTCTATTCAACAACCTGCTATCACCAATCTGTTTGCCAGGCGTGGTGATTATGGCAATTTCATGTTTACAGGCTGATTATGATAAATGATGACGATGACAGTTGTTATAACGCATGAGCTTGGTGTATGTATAGTTCTCATTTTGAGAACCATAAGGCGATAGACAAGTCCTCTCTCTTTTATTTATTATTTTGCATTTTTGAATTTTACACTTAAAGAAAAGCTGTGATTTTGTTTTAATATCTTAATGTGACTAAAATTAGAATAATAATAATAAAAATATCCCAGATCTGTTTTTAACCAACTTCAAAAAAAGCAGGAGGTTCTCAATTCGTCGAAATCTTTTTTTATGTAGGCATGTTCCCCGATTACTCACAAACGCCTGAAAATTGTTCTTTGGTTTGAAAAGGTATCAAGTGATCCCGTGGTCATCAGGTCAGGATCTGATGATGGAATCCTGGAGAAATCGAGGGAACTCTTCAAATTTTAAAGGCACTCTTGAAGCGATCGGCTCGAAGCGGCTCGACCATAATAATATGGGAACCCAACACTGTCATCAGCAATATATCTAATTAAACTCAAATAAGTCAAAAAATGTACAATAATGACTGCATTATGCTCTCATTTACAATATGTAGTGGTCTATTTTTCAATAGGTTAATATCACAGACAACAGATCAATAATGTGGTTTCGGATAATTATATAAAATGGTGTATAATAAAAATATCAACAGTTAAGTAGCAAAGGGGTTTGAGTAACTTTGTATGGACTAGTGGCGTCATTTTTTTTTTCAGCGGCCACCAATAATTTTCATGTTACTTTGTTGTGCTGTGTTAAGTACTCATATATGTTCAATTACTTTTGTCCTAAGTAATACCGAAGATGAGATATTTGCATTTGAAGATTATAAAAATGTCGTCAATATAAGTACTTCAATTACTGTCCTGCGTAAAGAAATCTTAGTTATATTTTTAGAAGGTTGATATTAGAGATTGGCTTTACTGTTTTACGACCGTCTGTCAATGTGACGTTAGTATTGGGTCTTGGAAAATAATAAAAACACATTATTATACTTTACTGAAGTTTATTACATGATACAAACACATTTTTTAACTCTCTTCGTCCATTTCGTTCTCAATGTCATCGAACAATCTGATCTAAAAATTGTGCCGGCGGAGTCAGATTATTTTGATATCTGCCCCATCCTATGTACCTACCATATAATGGACATGGACATTACATGCGAATAGCAGCCTAAGGTCCGTTTCGCAATAATACATGAACAATAGTGGCCCAATATTGCATCCAGCCCTTGTTTAGCTCTTTCTACAAGAATATGCACGTAATATATCCGTCTAGATGAATGTCTGGATTGGATCCTGCCTCTAAGAAGCCACGGATCAATCCAGTTTTAGGTTTCCGCCGAAAAATCATTAATGTTGGGTTCTCTGCATACTTCAACCACATATGAGCCGTCACTTTTTACATGTTCCATGTAGTAGTTACGAGCTTGTTGTACTTGATACGTTCCAAGGGCATAGATAATTAAATCATCGGCACTTAAAACAGGAAAGTCATCCAGCCCAGGAACTTCAGCATTCAGCGGTCCATTCATCTACGTCATTTTATTTGATTTATTTTATTTGGAATTCTTAAAAAAAACGGCAGAAACCTAAAAGAGTGCAGTAGAATATAATAACTTCTTCGATTTTAATGAGCAATACAAAAGCAAATATCTCCGTTCCGATATGGTTTAGAGAAATGTATCCATAATAACTTTTGATCGCTTTATTCTGTTCTTTCATAATATCTAAGTTTCATTACTGGCCGCTCAACTTCAAAACGACGCCAACTTTACCCAAACCCCTTTCTTTACTTCCATGCTCTTGCAGCGGCTGCAACGCCGTGCAATGCACACCTATCTAACCGAACTGAGAAAACAGCTGATAATTTTGCAACGGCTGAACTGATTTCCCTCAAACGTAGCTTATAATTATCCTGATTAAACCAGCTTTCGAGCAAAAAAAAAACTTAACGAAATCGAGTCATCCGTTTCGGAGTTACGTTGCCACAAACAGACAGACAGATACACAGACAAACAGAGAGCCATACAGACATACGGACAGACTTACAGACATACAGACATAGGTGTCAAACTTATAAAGTGGAACTTATAAAGCGGAGGGAGTGGTGTTCCGTCGCTTCCGCGGACAAGTGCCACACGATCGCACAACGACAGTGCTTAAGTGAAGTTTTATAATATTATGTATTAGTTTATAATGTATTGTTTTTATTATTTATGTATTAGTTTTCTATGGGCCAAGTTGCCTGAAATAAAGGTTATTATTATTATTATGTATCTCTCTCAGTTCACGGCTCATCTTCCATGCGGAAGACGTCCGGTCCTTTGGAAGGCATACACGGGGACACAGGTCCAACGCGCAGAGGCCCCTTTGAGAACTTTAATCTAAAATGGAGTGGGGCATCAACCGGGGACTATCCACAGCTGCACTATTGGAGTACAGTCATGGACCGTCCCAGGTGGGTGCAAAACTATTGTGAAATATGGTAAAAATAAAACTGGTCTATGGGATGGGGTGTTAAATGGACTATTTAACTTCTATTGCCGGAAGAAAACGGCGTCTGCCCTTCAACATTTAAAATTGAAAACTGTTGGCAGACGGTGACTCGCCAGCTCACTAGCTGGGCCCCCTGAAAAGCCGCCAGTACATAGGCGAAGGGGGCAACAGACGTGTGAGCGGCTAGAGGTGTAGAGAGGTATGGCCCCGGTTTCGCCGTCGCGGGTCTAAAAGACCCGGAGTGGGTTTCCCCGCTATTACGCCTTTAGACACTTCCACCCCCGAGCATATAGCTCTGGCGGCCCCCCTCTGGCCGGCCGATAAAGGCAAGACAGAGTTGAGAGTCCTGCGGGCACTCTTGGGGTTCCACTCCAGCCAGCCAATAAAGGCAAACTGGAGACGAGGCCCTGACCGACTCTCTGAGGCAATAAGGTACGCAGTGTTGCCACTCACCAACAGCTCGCCACAAGCTGCCCTGCGGTTTGTAAGCTTTTCAGTAGACCTCATGATATATTTTTTATTATATGATGGGGTTGTAGAAAGCTAGTCTAATGTTCCCTCCGGTTTTACGTTAATCTCATGGTGAGGTAACGCTTTTCCCAGAGGGGGTATTTTTTTATTTTTTTTACTTTTTATATTTCTCGGGACCCTGAGGTCCCGGGCCTTTGTAAGGCGTACGAGGGGCCGAAGCCAACTCGCAGAGACCCCTTAGGTAGCTTTAGATGAGATGAGACACCAACCGGCGATTATCCCTGTATGCACTATACAAGTACACCCAAGGACAACCCCCGGTTGATGCTGGACTATTATAGGGTATGGAAACAAAATAATTATGGGACTATGGGTTTGGGTGGCTAAAGTGGACTGGTTACCTAAGACTATTGAAGAACTATGGCTCCTGCCTGATCAATGTTTGTTTTACATGAATTAAATGGCAGGGGGTGACTTGCACACTCAATTAATGGGCCCCCTAAAACGGTCGCTAGCACATAGTGGCACAGCGACAAGGGGGCAACATATTTTGAGGTGCTTGAGGAGTGGAGAGGTATTCCACGGCTATCAGGACAATCCCGGAAGTACGGTCAAGATCCCTACCAGCATCTTACTGAAATACTTCCTTCCCCCGAGCACGTTTGCTCTTGCGAATCTCCACTCAAACCGGCCAATGAAGGCAAGAGAGAGGTGGGAGCTCTGTTCCTCGTCACTCCGGCCGGCCAATAAAGGCAAGCCAGAGATGAGGAACAAGACTTCTCCCGGGAGATCAGGTCCGTGGGGTCGCTACTGCCCAACAGCTCGCCACAAGCTGCCCTGCGGGCTTATTATTATTTTTTTCATTTTAGATATCTCGGGACCCTGAGGTCCCGGGCCTTTGTAAGGCGTACGAGGGGCCGAAGCCAACTCGCAGAGGCCCCTTAGGTAGCTTTAGATGAGATGAGACACTATTATTATAAAGCATCCTTATTTTTGCGTCGTGGATTAAAAATAGGCTTCAAACGTATAACACCTCTTTTTGAGTCGGGAATGAAAACTAAAAAATGCTTGAAGCGCAATATATCGCAAACTATTAGCTATAGAAAAAAATACTGCAGGCAAGAATTGTAGGGAATTTAATTGTCTACAAAATTGGTCTGATTTATTTTTGTAGTAAAACCCATAGATAATGAGTTATTTAATATATCGCTCATTTGCTACCAGAACGTGTTAACTGTGTTAAGTCCGAAAATCGGATTTTTCAAAAAACGTCTTCATTCTAAACTTTCAAAGGCGTTTTCTGAAATATCAGGTTTTCGCATATAACACGTTATTGTCGCAAATGAGCAAAATACTCATTTTTGGGGTCTTTAATCCAAGATGGCGGAGCGCGCCGAGGCTCAAAGTCGAAAACTTGATATTTTCATGAACACCTAAACATACTCGTACCACATATCCAAAATTCAGGACTGACGGACCTTTTGCAAGTGAAAACTACCTCGTGACTGGGCTATACCTATGGGATTATTCCCAGGTTACCAGGGAAGCCGCATGTGCAGAAGATAAATTAACGCCACACGTTCCTGTCGTCAACGTAGTCTTCACCTTATAGTAGGCTTTTTTTATATGAATAGATTTAACATGGCATTTAAACCTTTCACCGGTAAGATCAGTGACATTTTTGGTACTTTTTGCCATTTATGGGTTAGTGACATTTATGGTTTGACATAATCGCCACGCTTGGGTTGGCGATCGCATTAGGGTTGTTAAAGTACTCAGAGCACGCTGCTGCCCATCCTCTAGTGAATCCCTTAGTCGCCTTTTACGACACCCATGGGAAGAGATGGGGTAGTTCTATTCTTTATGTCCGGCACCACACTAAGTACACTAGTCGTGCTGTAACTACATCTTGGTGAGCTGCCTTATTTTCCGGACTGCATACGCAGCTGAACTTTTAGATAGGGCTGAAATGTGAGCACCCCACTGCAGTTTTGAGTCAATAGTAATTAATATCTAGAAAAACTGTTTCATTAATTATTTTAAGTTTGCTGCAGATAACAATGTCAGAAAAAGTCTAAATTTTTTAAAATTAGTTAGTTATTGGTTTTCAATGCTACGATGATCGTAGTGACGTTAATGAAATGAATGATCAGAAACAGGGGAACTTCCGCTCGTTCGCATAATTTGTTTGTTATTACAAGTATATTACCCAGTAGTTGATACGGTTTTATGCATAAAATCTATATGAATGCAGGTATGTGAATAAAAGAACATGGCGTAATTAGCTGAGCCAGCCTTACTGCCTTACCGAAAATGAAATTTAGAGAGTACTTAGTTGTATTTTATAGCAAAATAAAAGCAAAACCGACTTTATTTTTTTAAAGGAATTATACAGGGCTACTGGTAATTCGACGTATTCCTTGCACCACGTTATAGGGGGGCTAATATGCAACAAAAACCCCACATATGTTCTACGAAATTCAATGGATTTCGAGATATTGCAATTTTTATATTATTTTTAATAATACCCAGAATTCATCCTTAAACATTAATTATCTATAAAATATCAAATTGATCGGCTTTGATTATGATATTAGCTTGTAGCTGACACTTTTACGAAGCTTTCTGCGTATTTAACTGTTCTTAATGACCATCCAATTGAAAGTAATCATTAAAAGTTAAATAAGTGTATTAGAAAATCGTCGAGGTACACGACAAAGAAAGATGTTTATCTCAAAAATTTACTATGACACTAAGTGTACAAAATGCAAGACAAACATCCTTATTTAATCAGCTATCCAACGAGGTATAGACGTTCAAAAAATATTTAGAAACTTATGTAAAAATGACTTATAATACTGACAAAAGCGATTTCTGAAAAATCTCTACAAGCACGCAGGTGGCCCGTTAAGTGCAATAGATTGCATAATCCTCGCGTAGAGATTAAACAGCAGTCTGTCGGGCACCAACTGTCCTCTAAATGTCAGGATTAGATTAGGTCAGGTCGTTAGGTTATGTTTGGTCAGGGTTAGGTAGGTTAAGTTAGGACCTGAGTGTGCGAGGGAACACCGGGGTGGTTTTAGTCAGTAAGAGTCTGACAGACCCCTCTGTCCACCCCCAGGACGGAGGACATCCATGAGGATATCCAGAAGGCAAAAAAAAAGTCAGATTAGGTCACGGTTAGGTTAGGTCACGGTTAGGTTTAGGTTATATCACAACTTCGATGCCCTGAGATCTGGAGGCGAGAGCCCTCGCGCTGCTTTTATTATTGAAATTGGTTTTAACTTTTTTAAGTTTTTTTTATTAAACAGCCATTTCTCTTAAACTATTGACTTTTAGGGAAAGTTGTAGAACAAAAGTTGTCCATTATTATTATTTATTATGGGTACTTTAACCACATGAATTATTTATTCATGCGCTTTAACACCCTTACGGATTAGTACCCCCTTTCCGACTAACCTTGTATATTACACCTTCATTTCGCCGTTATGTTTAAGTCCCATATACTAGGGAGCAAGCCTATCGCCATCAACCGAGCACAAATCCAGACTCCGGGCTGCTACTGAGAAATTCCGCACAGAAAAACCCAATAACATCTTTGCACAAATCATCGTCGTCATCATCATTCAGCCGAAAGACTGCTGGACATAGGCCTCCCCTAAACATCGCCACATTGACCGGTCCTGTGCTTCTCGCTTCCTGCGGTTTCCCGCGACCTTCACCAGATTGGTACAATTAATATAAAATATTCATTTAGATTTACCAAAACTACCTCTAAAAGTAGGGTAAAACAGGTTGTTTACGTTTGTACGGCAGAATCTTATTGCATGTCTCGGGTAACTGTAGAAAACTAACAGCAGTTCTAGGGGAAATAATTAAACAAGACTTTAAGGATTTTTCAAAATTAAGTCCTGAGGAGGTATACAGAGGGGAGTAAAGTTTATATGAAGAAAAACTTATGCGGCCGGAGCCACGAACGAGGGCACAGCTAGTTTTGTATAAGACGAATGCGAATCAACCTTTACTTAAACAGAGTTCACCAATATCTGCTCTTCAGTTTCAATATTTATCCTAAGAATTTAGTATCAATTTAGTGCTAATATGCAGATAATTATTTAAATTGCCTGACTGATTTGTCTATTTTAATGCATAAAAAATGCGGAAATCCATTCAATAGTCGTTTCTGATCATGGTTTCGGGTTTTTATGTTACATGTTGTTTAATTTATTGTGGTGGCAAGTTTGTGGTTCAGAAAGAAAACTACTCGATATTTTTATGATATTGCTTGTACTGCTGTGCAATTAGCAACGGTTTTAAGTATACGACGTTTTTTATAATGTACAAATATTCATATAACTACAATTTTTTTAACAGTTTTATGTAACAAAACTTTATGTTAGATCTATAAAATCTCTAAATGGGCGAGGACTCGTTGTCGAACTAACTATTAAATACATAGATGGATTCTTTTTCAGTTTATCTTTAACCATAAAATTGAACCAGTCCATAACGTTGGTAGTCGTATTATCAGCAAGAACTTTGACGAAAGGTAGTGTAACAGTTTTGATATTCTGTGTAGCAGTAGACGTCGATAAAGTTGAGGCTCTTGTTTTGCGTCTCGTGGTAGGCAATGGTATAAATGTTATGGCGGCGTTGGGATCGTTCGTTGTTGATGTTGTAGGAGAAGCATCACGTCTCATGATTGGTGCATCTATTCCAGATCTCATTACTAATTCAGAGGAGAGTAGGTTTCTGATTCCCTGTGCTTCATTATCATTTATTTTATTTGATAAAAGATATTGGTTTTGGTATTTTTTCACGTTACGATATTGGTTTTGAGATTTTTTAACGTTACGAATATAGTAATTTTCTTTTAGTCGGGTTTCTTGTTCTCTATCCAAAATAGGAAGTTTAGTTGCGGAAGTAGGATGATCAAGAACAAGAACACTGGAAGGTGGCCCTTCTATTGATTCTAATGATTCTGGCAATCGTGATGAAGTTGTCATAGTAGGAACACTAGAAGGTGACTCTTCTATTGATTCTAATGATTCTGGCAATCGTGACGGAGTAGTCATAGTAGGAACACTAGAAGGTGACTGTTCCAGTGTTCCTAATAATCCCGGTAATTCTGACGACTTAGTCATAGTAGAGTCCGGCCCTTCGTATAATTTAGTAATTTCGGCATCACTATAACCTAGCCTTTGGACAGTTGCACTTATCCAGTGAAGTGCAGGGCTTATTGCTGTAAATCTCCGTTGTGGAAGTCTACATCTATCTGTATCGGTTATACCCATTATACCAAATATTCCATCTTCTAATAGTAATGGCACGCCTTGTTCTTGTCTCTCTTGACAAACTTTTATAGTTTGTTTTGTGACTTTGTTATTGGTGCACACATAATATCCGAATGCGTATTCTCTATAACAACGTTCAATAAGAGTTACTTGTAATCTTGGCTTCTTTCTGTCCATAATGGGAATGAGGGCTTTCCGAGCTACGTTAGACAAACTATCCAGAGGACTCAGTTTGACAAGTTGTCTTTTTCTCCCATTCTGTGGCATAATAACTAAGGCAATATCATTTCGGGCTATGAAATTATTCCCATGAACATAATTCTTGTAATGTTGATGAATATAAGAACGAACTATGGACACGTTTCCTATAGATTGACAATTTTTAGCACAATATGAGGTAGTCAGCACAACATTTTGTAAAATAAATGTGCCTATACAACCCGGAATCGGTTCCATTTCCATGCTTTTGCACTTAATGCGCACTATACTTGTCATAGAAATGCTGCGAATGCACACAATACAGAACGCACAAATTGTAAAAAGTTGTAAAGTTTTGATAAACATTATATAAATTATTTTGAACTATAAAACCTTTGGTATCGACTTCATCGGTGAAAATGTTATTGTATTTTTATGAACACATTTTATCTACCTGCGATTTGTTTTATTGCTTCTTTCTACCTTGAAACATATTTCGACTTTTTAACGTTGTTAGATATTTAACATGAGCACAATTTGTATTTCTCAGTTACTTAGTAGACTCAGGCTCTGATTAACTCTATAGGCTTAATAGGCTGAAGTCTGGGTGCGTGAGATCCAGAAGGTCGTGACGAGAAGGGTCAGGCGGCCGAAAAATGATGGAATGAAAAATGTTATGAAAAGAGAATTTCATATTAAAGCAAAAACCCAGCTTTATCGGAAACAAAACTCATCTGATATCTTCACATACCTACTACTTTACAATTAGTTCAATACGGAACAGATCATCGACCTCTGGCCAAGAGGTCACGGGGCTCCGAGATCTCCGGTGCAATGCACTGGTGCTCCTGCGGTGCGGCGCCTAAGTACTGGAAATACTGAGAAGCCTCGCATAGCCTCAAAACCCTCGTGGGTCCCGACAACCTAGCATGTGTGGTATCAGCAAGTGACGACAACGTGCTACCGTCCTGACGGACCCGGGAGGTCGCTTAAACAAGAAAGGCGGTGCGCCATATAGCCTAAAATCTAGGCACCGAGGTCACAAACGCAGTTTCTTCAATCAAAATCCTTCGGGACTATGATGAGCTCGTAGAAGGAAGCTACTACCCTCCATGCTGATCTCCTCGGCAGCTTGGCAATTACAGCTGACAGAGAGAAATGTTTACCCGGTTTAAATGTTTGATCTGACCCAGTAGGACTGGTCGCTCGCAGTCCAACGTAGAGCTCTTCGAGCGTGTGTTGTGTAAAATCCTGGTCAATTCAACAATAGTAGCATGGCAATTCGCCAGCATTACTGTCAGTGCCGCCCTAGCCAGGTTTTTGGATGGAGCGAGATTTATGTAGTGCGAAACCAAACGACTAAGTCATTCTTTTTTTTATTTCTCAATTTATTATTCAGTTTATAAAGGCTCCTATCAAAACCTGATATATCGAATCTAAGCTGTTCTTTTGGACATTGAAGTTGATCTCCAGACAGTATTTTTATACTGACTTGAATACCGAAAATATTTCGCACTCGCTTCGCTCTCGCTGCTGTTCCTCGAATGAACGTTTTACATAATCATGTGTTTCAACAAATTTTCTCTCAGATTCATATTACTAAAATTATCTTACTCGCTATTTCGTCAATCAACTGCTCTTAATGCATTACGACGAAGTCGAGGGAACGAACGGGAATACACCATACAGTCAATAAGTTGAGAAAGAGAAGAAAATAATGAGTCTTGGTTCCACTCCCACACCACACTACATAGAGGACGCTATATACCACTGCGCCGGGCCCATAGCTACGGGCCCGTAGTCCATAGCTTTCATATAACTACGCCACAGGGGGAGCCTCCACATTAATAGCCGCCCGGGCCAGTAGTTCCCATTTGTTCTGTGGAACATGACGTCATCGGACAAAAAGAGACAACTTTTTCTCGTTTTATTCCTTAAAACATTATTTTAATTCCCATTTTGTTCTACTGAACATAATATTTAGAAACGTAGCTGTCACTCACAAACTTTCGAATCTTATGTCAAACTTGTAGAACAATAATTTGGAAAAAATTACGATTCCCATTTTGTTCCATGATGTCACTGAAGTGAAGGTAGTATGCAGTTCTATAGAACAAATAGTTTAAAATAGACTCATTTTGTCCGTTGACATCATGTTCCATGGAACAAATGGGAACCAGCCGCCCCGGGCCACCGACAGGGTTTGACCGCCACTGCATACGCGTAGAGTTATGGTATGTCTACACTAGTGCGCTTTCATGTTCATGTTGCGCTTTCAAGTTTCAATTCCACTTGCGTCAAGCGCATGCAATATTGTTGCCATAAGACGCATGCAGCTTATCGTCTACACCGGTGCGCCTGGGTCAGTCGTCAGTCGACATACAAAAGACGGATTAGCGTGCACTAGGGGCATGTGCTTTTGTCGAACTAAGTAGTTTAAGGCATGCGCTATGGCGCTTCACGCATGCCTCAGACGAAGACGCAAGATGAACATGAAAGAGCACTGGTGTAGACATATCTCATAGGACTTTTCTACCTTCGGTTTTTTCGAAGTTGATATAAGAAGTTTGTGCATGGGTTTTGTACATTGGCACTCCCTGACTAGTTTAGTCTGTCGGATAAATAAGTTTACGTGGAAAAATAAAAGGGACTTTGAAATCATGTATAGCTACACCGAGAAAATAAAATACGATCAATACGTTCTGATACTCGTAGTGTATCAAATGACTGAGTAAACCATTAACAACTTTATCGACTCTATCGAAGTATTAATACGACCCTTTCAGATGTTGCAAGGTTTCTATTATACAGCGTGTCCCAGAAAGTAGTGTCAAGCGGAAGTCCAGAGGTAGAACATCCTTTGAGGTACCCAAATCACCCCCATGTATGTTCCGCGATTTTTTGTAGTTTTCGAGTTATGAATGTTTTTCATGTTTTTTAATCAAACTCGGACTATAACGACAGTTTTGATCATAGTGACGTGAATAGTTGAGATACATGAGTAATTTTTTTTTCTAAATTAGCTGATTAGTGACCCTATCGTATTCATAAATATTTGTAACCATAGATGTAACGAATGCGTTACAAAAAAATATTTAATTGTCATAAAGTTAAAATCTTGCATGTTTCTTAAATCTTTGTGGGTGATTTAAAAATAAATCTCCCTAAACTTTTTTTGTGAGATGTATTTTAAAAACTTATCCATTTTATCAGCTATTTACCCTGTAAATTTCATCGAGCTATCTCTACGACATCACAATAAAAATTTCATTCAAAGCATACAATATTGAGAATTCCAGTTTTAAACGGGTGAATAAAAAATTGATTAAAACTAACTAATAACGTCTTTTTAGTAACCCTCGACGCAAAAAAGAGGGGTGTTTTTAAGTTTAACGTGTGTGTTTGTGTGTCTGTTTGTGGCATCGTAGCTCCTAAACGGATTTTGATTTAGTTTTTTCTTTTGTTTGAAAAGTCACTTTATCGAGTGTTCTTAGCTATGATTTAAGAAAATCTGTTCAGCCGTTTGAAGATCATCAGCTCTTTTCTGGTTGTTGAAGGGATATGAGCAACTTCTACTGGTCTGATCGTTTCGAAATTTACTATCCTGTGACCTCAATGATATTGATGACATGTGACAAGAAGAAGGTCATTACAACTTATCATAAACTTAAAGAATCAATAGGCACAAAATACCTCTACTGTAAGTTGGGTATCATGCTGTTTCAAATGATGCTTGAGTATCAGGTCAAGGTTACCATGTTATTGTAATATCATTGAAGTCACAGGATAGTAAATTTCAAATCGATCAGACCAGTAGAAGTTGCTCATATCGCTTCAACAACCAGAAAAGAGCTGATGATCTTCAAACGGCTGAATAGGTTTTCTGGAATCATAGCTAAGAACACACTCGATAAAGTCACCTTTCAAACAAATGATTTAATCAAAATCCGTTTAGGAGCTACGATGCCACAAACAGACACACACGTTAAACTTAAAAACACCCTTCTTTTTGCATTGAGGGTTACTAAAAAGGCGTTATTAGTTAGTTTTAATAAATTTTTCATTCACCCTTTTACAACTGGAATTCTCGATATTGTATACTTTGAATGAAATATTTATTGTGATGTCGTAGAGATAGCTCGATGAAATTTACAGGGTAAATAGCTGATAAAATGGATAAGTTTTTAAAATACATCTGACAAAAAAAGTTTAGGGAGATTTATTTTCAAATCACCCACAAAGATTTAGGAAACATGCAAGATTTAAACTTTATAACAATTAAATATTTTTTTGTAACGCATTCGTTACATATGTGGTTACAAATGTTTATGCATTCGTTAGGGTCACTAATTAGCTAATTTAGAAAAAAAAAATACTCCTGTATCTCAATTATTCACGTCACAATGATCAAAAATGTTGTTAAAGTCCGAGATTGATTAAAAAACATGAAAAACATTCATAACTCGAAAACTACAAAAAATCGCGGAACATACATGGGGGTGATTTGGGTACCTCAAAGGATGTTCTACCTCTGGACTTCCGCTTGACACTACTTTCTGGGACACGCTGTATACCTACCTACTGTATTACGAAATAAAAATAAATTGTCTTATCGATCACATTACGAACATTATACTGGCAGATTTTTTAATCACCTTCCAAATTTTGTTTAGGCACTGAGATTCATAAAAAGAAAACATTTTTGAAAAAATAATAGTGATTTCCTCTCACTCTGATGCAGGGTCGGCCCTACCATAGAGCGAACGGGAGTGAATCGCGGCGCTCAATTTGTTCCACCACAGTCCAAGGCGGTTAAATGGTAAGAGAGTCCCTTTCTCTGATTCTGTGCATGAGCGACAAGCGTAGTATTTAACGTTACGACACGTTTGGTGCAGTGGCTAAGCGATTGGCTTCTGCGCCACGGGTCGTGGGTTCGATTCCCACACGGAACAAAAATTTGTATGGCCTACAGATGGTTGTTTCGGGTCTGGGCGTTTGTTTGTGAGATTTGTGTCTGTAAACGCACCCACGATACAAGAGAAATCTTAATGTGCGGCAATGATTTAAAAAAAAGAGAAAAAAAAACTTTTGACTTAGTAACCACGCTAAATTGATAATTCTTCCGGGAAAAATATTTTATTAAGAAAATTTTACCTACCTATTTCTATCCTAAAGTGGAATCTTTGAATGATACCTAAATGCCTAGAAAAATTTAGGACGGTGATTAAAAAATCATGCTGTAATCTTTTTTTTCTAGTGCGTGGCTGTATGAAATAAAGTATAGTAAGTAAGTAGTAAGTATAGTAAGTATCAAAGTTAAGAAGAAGTATCAATGGTATTAACAACGGTCGCCATGTCATTTTGACAACCAACCGTGTTGCCAGAAAAATACTGAAAATGATAATATTTTTGCTATTTTTTTAATTTGGAATAGATAATAAGTACACAAAATTAGACACTTTTACGTGAAAAACACAAAAATGCAATTTGTGGCTTACAACTACTTACGTGAGAGGCATCGATCTGTGACTTTGACTGGCACTATCGAAATAAATACCTCCTAGTCTCAGCGTACATATTTCAACCCATTGATAAAAGAATAATAATTATTAAATTTTAATAATGTTTCAACCCCATAATGCACTGAGATTTCAACATGAAATAAAAAACCATAAATTGTTGTCTATGATAATCAGCTGCCTGCCTCTGCCTCTTTTAGACAGCTTATGTCAGGCCTGTCAGTTTTGATTTATGTCATTCATAGTTCAACAATATTGTTCAGTGTTCAACATTACACTTTGTTGAAAAATATAGGTATCGTATTCTTTATACTGGAATGTTACCCGAATCTCAATAATTATTACAACGTGGTATATCAATCCATCGAATGATTTGTGATAAATGCTTAGGCCGTGCTTTTGTGTTTGTTCGTGATGTAAAACAAGCATCTGTTTGTATGTAGATAATTACGTATTTCTTGTGACTGCTACAAATTTAATTTGCAACAGTTCAACTTTTCAAGGTTTCAAGGATCTATTATACTTTTACAATGGCTACCGCGGCGAGCGGAACTCACAACTTCAAAGTGGTTTTACTCGGTGAGGGATGTGTAGGGAAGACATCTCTGTTACTGCGCTACATCGAAGACAAATTCAACGATAAACATCTTACTACGCTGCAGGTAACTACGACGTAAAACCTTATTTTAATTAATAAATATTTTTTTAAATAATTCAGTTGTTTTTCGATTAAGTAACTATAATTATAATATTCATTATGCATATTGATGATTCCATCATGTCCAAAATTTATATTATTTGTATGGATTTGTGTAGCGAATATGAATTTCCGTATTTTATTTTATCAAAACTAAACATTCTAGTTATTTCTTGTATTGCAGGCCACCTTTTTGAATAAGAGATTAAATATTAATGGAAAACGAGTCAACCTCTCCATTTGGGATACAGCAGGCCAAGAAAAATTCCATGCACTAGGTCCAATTTACTACCGGAATTCCAACGGAGCTATTCTCGTCTATGACATTACAGATGAAGATTCTTTTGGAAAGGTAACATCTTATGTATATTATCACATTCACATCTACACACATTTCTTTGTGTTATGCATTCAAACGTGAATGACAAACACAAAGTAACATAATCTCATATGAAAAATCTACAAGAAGGTTGGCTTAGGGTTAAATTTTCAATTGTCAGATAACTTTTATCTAAGTAATAAGGGGGATATTACACTATCATATATTTATGAGTCATAGATATAAGACAATGTAATATAGACATGAATCATTTTGTCATACAAAGATATGACTCTAGAGGTCATATAAGAGACCTGATCCTAGTTATATGATAGTGTAATAGCCCCCTTACTAAATATGACAGTTTGACATATTTTCTATACAAAAACTGTCAAAACGTCAAACTAATGGGCTTATTACACTTGGCTGAATTTAGCTGTCTTAATTCAGTCGTTACTGAATTTAATCAAGTATAATCGCAATTAGCAAGCTAGCATCCTAAATTCAGTAACAAGGATGGTTTCTGACTGACTGAATCATTTAGAAGCTTAATTAGAGACACATTTAGGAAGGTGTAATCGCATTTAGTTACTGACTTCCGTCGCTGCGTGAGGATGTATATTTTTATTTTGTATACCCAAATAAAAAAGTGAAGTGCGAGTGCGGTGCGCAGCGTAGGTACATACAAAATGACGAAAGAAAAAGAAGTTATGCTCAATATTTGCTATATCTTTCGGACAAAAAATTCTGAACAAAAATGTACGAAATGAGGGCTTTCAAGTGCTACTGAGTTCAAAAATATAGACGAATCGGCACGTCCGACTCCGTCGCGCTTTAACTGGTAATTGATTCAGTAACTAAATAAGGACAGTGTGATCAGAAGCTTCTTATTTGCCCTTCTGAATTTAGAAGACTAAATTCAGCCAAGTATAATAAGCCCATTATTCACAGAGAATGTGCATGACTGTGAGGCAAATAACCACAAAATTAGTACACTGCCATTTTCAATCTTGTTCTGTAAGTAATTGGGTTGTATATTATAGGCATATTCAGCCCATTACTCCCACTTCTGGGCACAGGCCTTGTCTCAGAATGTGAAGGGTTTAGGTTTAGGCCTTTGCTTGGGTTGTAAATATATGCCGCAGTGATATTGTAAAAGCTGCTAAATTATAATAACTAGTGATATTATAATAAAATGAAATATTCTCATTCAATCATATTTCGCACAATATTACTAACTGATTTTAGACTTTTAAAAATTGTAAGAGCCGTGGAAGACATGTATTTGTTACTAAGTAACAGGTACAGCCGCGGACACTAAATGTTTATCAGATCTCAAATTCGATTCCTTCTCACACTGTGCGCAATAAGGTTCAAAATGTCATATCAACCTACATAAGTATTCGTTTTTAAAATTGTGAAGCGTCGATTCTGGAAAAAAAGCTGTCAACCACTTTTTGATATTATGAACTCCTTTTTAGGTACCTATGTGTGTCTAGTCAAAAGTTGTATAGAGCGAACTTGATTGAATTTACTAAATAGGTTGATTTCTTTTTCTATGTTCCTAGTACATAGTCTCTTTAAATTAACCTTTTTATGTCAATTAAGGCAAAAAAAAAACTTTGCCCTGCAATTATAGACCTTAGGATGGTAAACATTTCAAGTCCACGACTGTACACTGGCAGATTTCGATGTAACACATTGATACAGACCTCCGGTTTCTGAATTGAGAATTCGGGATAAGCAATACTTAAGTAGTATTTGAGTATGGAGTTGTCAAAAAAATCCTTTGAAATCCGTATTTTTTTTGACATCTCCATACTCAAATGTTACTTAAGTACTACTGCTTACCCTAGAATTCTCAATTCAGAAACCGGAGGTGTAACTCTAGTATATATTTTGTTACTTGTATCTATGCAGTTGTCAAATAATAACATAACAAATGGTTATTTTTCCATCAAACATAGCCTATAACCATCTCAATAGATGATAATAGGCTATGTTTGATGGAAATCGAATCAGCTGTTTTAAGATAATCAGCTCTTTTCAAATTTGATGTAGAGATTTGTGTCATGCAATGCATATTTATTTCAGTTCCGCTCGTCCAATTGACCTGAAAGGAGATGGACAAAAATTGTATAGGCCTGTACCCCAGGCGGTACAGATATGAAATCTATGTAATTTAAAAGTACATTTCGTGTATATAAAGAATATGCAAGGTCCATGTAGCTCTGCAGATTTGGACAAAAGTTATGAAGGTTTAAAAATGTTGGTTTGGTCACTTTGATTTTACTATTTTACTATGATTTTTCTACTACTATTCTTTTGTAGTATATTACAGCCTGAAAATAAAACAAAGTGCACTGTTTTATGCATTTTACTTTTATTATGATTAAGTAGTTAGTACCGTATATTATAATTATGATCAACAATACAATACTTTCTTGAAGTATCTCGCCCATATCAAGTACCACAGGTCAATTTTCCTTATTCCATTTCACTTATATACAACATTGTTTATAATAAGTGGAGCACTCGTATGGAACTACGACTCTAATATAAACAGAGACTATATTGATATAAAGGTGAAATAAAATAATAACACAAACACGAAGACAAAGAACAGAAACGGCGCAGAATCGAGTATAAAGCGCGAAACACGTGAGTCGCGATCGCGACTAACGGACGCGACTGGTGGTCGTGAAAAGTGTGCACGGTCGTTTTCGGGCACCCTGCTATATAAACTTAATAGATAATCTGGCTGAGGCGCAGTGTAACCGTTATATAGAGAGTACTATTGCTGTAAACGTAGGGTTCATATTGCGGGGCGTCCGAAACCGATCGTACAGACTGTTAGTCACGATACGAAAGCTAGTCGCGTCCGTGAGTCGCGTTATAATGGATTGTGTTTCGCGCTTTATTAGTTTGACAGTTTTGACACTTAGTTTACTTTTTTACTTTGACACTTGCGGTATAGAGTAAAGTGATATAGAATCTACTTGTAGAATTATTGAGTGTTGCTGGTACTAAAGTCAAATAGTCCTGTCCGCAAGCGCACTTTAATATTATGATAAATTAATTAATTAATAGAAGGTCGTTTTTATAGACAACTTATTATAAAAAGTATTCTTAATATATTTTAGGTAATCAATATTTTCCTTGTTTAGTTTCTGCCAAGCGTTTAGTTACTATTTATTCCCTACTCTGATTTTTGTTAATATTATATGGCAATATTTAAGGTAGTTTAGAACTGTTTGAAATGAATTTAATACGGAGAAATCATTAAAATACTTTTAATCTTGTACTTTTCTACAAATCTGCTATGAAATGTAAATAGCTATTCAAAAATCTTTTTTTATTTTGTTTAAATTAACTGCAATACTTTTAGTTCTGTACTACTTGGGGCACAATTTGGTCATCTCCTTTCTATACATATATGAAAACCTAATGAAGTTTGTTAGCAATACTCCAAAGTAGCTGATAATCAGGCAGATTGATTTGCCTCGTCATTTTTTTCACAAGAAGGGTTTTGAAGATGGTTCAGTGGTAATTGTCACTCGGCAATGACTAGTTGTAGACCCATTGGGCCTTATTACAAAAGATGGTTTAAACCAAGACTAAGGTAAACCCAGGTTTAAAATATACCTGTCATATAACAAAAAGAAACGGGGCTATTCTAAAACCTCGGTTTTTCTTAGACCATCTTTTGTACTAAGGGGGATTGTGTTTGAGCTTGTATAAATCGTTATGGAAAGCACTTTCTCACCATGTTAATAATAATCGCCAATAAGAACCGACATTCACATTACAATGACGATGGTGCTTTTAAAATTTTAATTCAAGAGTTTTTATTTGCTTTACAATTTCTCTAGAATTATTTATAGCGGCTTTTACAATATCGGTGCGACATAACAAAATTAATTGAATTACTTGCCTTAATGGAAGTTAAATCAAGCTAAAACCACTTTGATCCGAAAATTTATGGAGATATTTAAATTCTGTTTGCAGGTGAAAAACTGGGTGAAGGAGCTGAGGAAAATGTTGGGCTCTGATATAGTCCTGACAATCGCTGGAAATAAAATAGACTTGGAACATGAAAGGACAGTTCCCCTTGAGGAAGCAGAGAGGTATGTTTCACAGTTTTGATAAATAACACGAGACTACAGAAAAACAAGGCAGGGCGAGGAGCTTTGAGATGTAGATATCTTAGTATCCATTCTGTGTTTTCTCAGTGCAATTATTATGGTCTAAGTTATTTGTTTAATGGCACACAAAACAACATAGTGAATACTTTGTATTACTTACTGTAAAGCAGTACATAAATAAGTTTAGTTTGAGACGGTATTTCAAAACATTTATTTTAGTTTCTTCAATAACTCTTCATCCCTGCTTTAGTTACGAATTCATAAAATGGAGCTTCGAATCCGTGGATATGACCTAAAATGCCAACACACCTGATCATAGCTGAAGATAGATAGATTTTAGCAAATTTTTATGAAATCTTTCAACAGCTATTTTCTTAAAGTATTGACTTTTGAGGAAAGTTGTAGAACAAAAATTATTCATAATTATCTTTAACACCCTTTTGGATTAGTACTCCCTTTTCCGAATAACCATATATAAACAAATAACGATATTTAAACCACAAAAACTATTTTCTATTTCAGCTACGCCAATATGGTAGGTGCTCAACATTTTTACACTTCAGCAAAATTAAACCAAGGAGTTGAAGAGCTCTTTCTTGATCTAACAAGAACAATGATTGAGAGATACGAACAAAACTCTCAAACTGATGTAAACAGAACATCACAGGTTGTGGTGGTGGACGACGAAGCAGCACCAGTCCAAACTTCCTGTTGCTCGGGTAGCAAAAATAACTAAGAACATATTGTTTGAAAATAATAATTCCATGTAGTGTGTAGGTCAGATCTATGTACGTTATTTTTTTTGCCAATTATTTGTAAAAACATATTTTATGTAGTGTAGTATTTAAATACTTTATTAGATGATTAATAAACGAAAAACACTTGTTTTAAATGGTAGCTATAATATTATAAAAATATTATTTTGTTGTCTTTTATATGTAATTATATCATTAATATGGGGTTAAATAATTATTTTCCCTACATATTGTAACATTTATAATTAAGAATTGTGAGAACCAGAAAATATTTACTGTTTATTAGAATATTTTGCCTAAGCTGTAAGATGCCAGAATTTATGTAAGCTAGCGAATTTATTGCACATTTTATAAAAATGATATTTATGTGTTCGATTGTCTTTCATTATATGCGATTAATTCAATTTTGACATGCATTTTGTATTATAAAATCTAAATGTTACTGTAATATAATAATATTGTCTGGGCAAATTCAGGTTTTCCATAGCTTTATTTTTATATAACTTTCGTGACTGATATTCATGTTAAGGAGTATGTACGGCTTTACTCGTATGCATTATAACAGGAATGCCCGACTAGTTCGTCGGACTAAACCAGTATGAGATATTCACGCGGCGAGGTCGGGCATTCCCGATAAAATTAAAGTTCTTCATTCGCAAAATTCATATTTCTTCTATTTATTATCCCTCGTACAACTTGAGGAATTGCGATTGATATATAAGTTTTTAGTTAAGCGATCAACTATAATGCTTTAATGAATTTAACTTGATTTGTTTAGATGAAATAATTTCTATTTGTTTATGCTAATGTTATTGTTTCTAGTAGTTAAATGTATAATAAGGTGATGTGTTTTTGATTGTGACGGCATGGAGTGATATTTAATTGTGCCAGGTAATAGGAAAGGTTCACTGTAGAATATATGATTCTGTGATTTTTGTGAGGCAGGGTAATGTACAAACACTTAGACAAAGTATGTGAACTAGACAGAACCTTTTTAAAATGAATGTCATTCTACTTTTTGTCTCTTTTGTTCAAATGACAATTAAGAATTAAGAAAAATGAGATAACCATAAAATATTGACTCCGTCTTAAACGTCAAAATTTACAATTGCGAGTCGGCTTGGTATATTGCACTATACCAAGCTCTTACATAGTTTTCATCGAATTATTCTTCTTTTGGTGCCATTGTGACCTGAGTGAGTGTGTTCATTGCTTGCCCCATTAAATATGGCTTGTGTTGCAGTCGGCTGTAAGAGCCGTATGAGTGTTCTAAGTGAAAATAATAGCAAGTTATCTTTCCATAGGTAAGTTATCGACACTCATTTTTACGAAAAGACTGTTCCCAAATGCCGTTTTAAGCCATTTACGTTTAGTATTAGTAATCACTAAAAGTTTTATCAAGTTTCAGTAAGCATATACAACGTAGTTTATTCAAGAAATAACATTGTTGTATTTTACAAAGAGTTTTTGGCAGATCATCTACCTTTACTCGCACAAGTAGGGAAGATCCACAATATCGATATTTTTCTCAGTCGCTTTATATGTTCACTTTAAATATTTCTATTTATAAGTGAATGCTTAAGATAATAGTAGAAATATAGTTAGGTATAAGTGCGAACATCATTATACAACATTTATATCATTTATAATGTAATTATATAATGTTTTTTTTTAGATTTCCTTTGGAACCAAAAATCAGATATAAGTGGGTACGTAATCTTGGAAGACAAAATTGGACTCCTTCACAGTACTCAAAATTATGTTCACTCCATTTTAGAGTGGATTGCTACCGTGAAGGTTACAAAAAAAGAACTCTACGTAGTGATGCCGTACCCACTATATTTCCAGAACAATCAATATCAAAGGTACATAATTATAGTGATCATACGTTTATTTTACATGGAATTCAATTAATATTTATATGTATAAGTATTTATGTACATTTTGTTTTGTAAGCTATGTTATTATTTATGAGGTTTAAGGTTGTAGAATAATTCAATTATATCAATATCTTAAGTTTTAACTTCAATTTAACAAAATAGTTATAAGACTGCAGACACACTGAACGTATCTGGCGCAGCTCATGATTCGTCGCATTACGCGTATACATACAAATTCTTTTGCGCGACCTCACCGCGCGCGTTGTACGTTGATAAGCCGAGCCTAATGGGGCCTAGAACGAGTAAAGTTTCGAGCGATGTAAAGTTAACTAAGTATATTCGGCGTATTTTCAGCGGCTACAGCCACACTTACGCGTGCGTCGCGTATCTTGTGCCGCGTACTGCGCAAGATACGCTAAGTATGTTTTGGCCCTAAGATTTCTAAGTTGGTAGAATGATTTGTATAATTTACTTAATTAATCAGTTAGGATCAGCTAGTTATTGGAGGCCAAAATCAAATAGTTTTTTAAAAACAGTGTAAAAGCCGTAAATTGTAAATACGTAAAAAAAGTTTTGAAATTATTTCTAACAAAACAAAGGTATAAGACTACAATATTAATGTTATTACCACCATTAACAAAATCATGGATTTTTGTTTTGTATTGTTTTGTAAATGGTGATCTTTAGATTTTGCGTGATGAATTTACAAACAGGAGACAGACGTACTTATTGATATTGACAGATGAAAGCGGTGGTCTGTGGTGCCATATCTTTTTCCAAACCCGACCTGCTTCGGTGGTTGAAATTCGTCGAATCTTTGCGCGAAACGATTTATAACAACTCTCGAAAACAACTTTTAGACATGGCTCAGAAGCGAAATTTATAATTCTTCAATAAAGTCTTCGCTCTTCTTGAAGAAGAGAATGACGACGCTTCTGCCCCATACTTCTATAGCTCTCCCAGTAAAAAGGGCATAGTTAAACTCGCGCGCGTTTGTGTTACGCGTTTGTTTTAACCTAATCTAACCGATTCGGTCGGGGTGCCTTACATAAGTAATCTACGACCAGTATTTTAAAATGTTTCTTATTATTTTGGAATAAACGTGTTTGATCAAATGCTGTCTGTTTTAATTTGTACTCACCTTTGTTAAAGCCCAGTCCTCCAAATATAGAAGAGTGATTGAGTAAGTACATACCTATGCATATAGCAAATTCCAGTGGTATGTTGTAACCCACACATAAGCAACATCAAAATGTGAGCTTAAGTGTTACGTCACACGTCTTCCAAGCATAAGCAAAACACTGCGGGGACACAGGCCTCCTCTCTAGAAAGAGGGGATTGGGCTGTAATACACTGCGCAGCCCCAATGTGGATTGATGGATGACACATGTATTCGATTTTTTGGATCTTGGACATGCCGTTTTCCTTTACAGCTTTAAGAGCAGTGACAAAACAAATTACACAGTGCGTGCCTGCCTGGGTTCGAACCCGCGACCTACAACTCAAATTCAACGTTTTTTTTTTATTTCTAATATGCAGAGTACATGCATTTAGGAAATGTCGCGACAATTTGGTTGCACGGTTCCAAAAAGTAAGTCCTATGGAGATGAGCCGACAAGAAACTCCATGGTAACCGTGGCGCTGGATGGCGCCGTTACTTCTGGACCACCACTGCTCCAGTCTGCTACGCGTTAAAACGATAGTCAACTACGATACGCCGTTGGTCAATTATCATCATTCACGTCGTATGCATTCTTAGTTCTATTGTAAACTGTATTTAGTTTGAGTGATTTTTTAGTTAAATTAATTACGTATTTTATGAAAAGAATTTTTACATTTTGAAAGGCGTTTTTGAAAAGTCACGTCGCTGCAAAAACGTTTCAAATTCGAAAGTCATTAATTATTCAATTTTAAGGAAATAAATATTTAAAGTATCGATACCGTCCCTAGATTATTCTGCCTCATCTCTAATCATATATTTAAATGCATTCAGGATTTTCAACTCATTTAAGCTTCATTTCGTTTGACGTGTACACGCATGACAGTAAGTTCGTCTCTTTTTCCCTCGGATCATCTCTCATTAGAGTGAAGAGATGAACTAGA
This sequence comes from Amphipyra tragopoginis, assembly GCA_905220435.1. NCBI lineage: Eukaryota > Metazoa > Arthropoda > Insecta > Lepidoptera > Noctuidae > Amphipyra > Amphipyra tragopoginis. Next base: position 24,405,053 of record HG991991.1, on the reverse strand, counting down.
GCAAATTTTTCGTTTTAAAAATGTTCCATCTAGTTACATACTTGATCTTAGGTACAAACATCAACATTTCTATGGGTACGTCATTATGATTTGTAAATAGAAATGTTGTTGATGAGTACAATGTTAAATGAAACAAAAAGTTTTTGTTAACAATATTCTAATTGGTATGCACTACTTGTGTAACTGTGGCTAAAAGATAACAACAAACAATAACTTAATAGCATAAGCTAAACAGTTATAGTATCACTATTCGAAGCTTTTTATGCTGAAAATAAACATATTTCACCTTTTCTAATGAAAGAACAATACATTTTGTATGTTAATATTAACTGTAATAAAGATTTCGTGGATTTGCCAATTAAAGTGTCTTATTAAACCTACGTGTACATTATTTCACTGTGAACCACTCTATATACCAATACATAATAGGGAAAAACCAATAACTCACAAATCTAATGTTTGCCGCGTAACAATTATTCATATTAACCAGATCGCACAAAGACAAATTTTCATAAAGTTTAAGGCTAAGATTCAGAGACTAGTCTAAGCGTGAAGTAAATGCTTCCATCTGTCAAAATTCAGGGCTTACGCCAAGAAGCTCATGGTTTACCTATAAGGTTCTTGGCTTAGCTCATTATTTGTATACTGAGACTTCCGTAATACTGCTTAAACTTATCTTAAGCTAAGCCTAAGTAGTGAATATCGACTACTTTACCACTAAGCAGCGGTTCTGGCGCCGCCGAGTGGCAAGGGTGTAGTTAATATTGAAACTTATTATTGTAAATTCAGAGTTACCTCTCAAACACGACGTGTGTGTTATCATTTTCGCCGTTTTTATTGTGAATTTACATATTCGACCGACCAACCTACATTCATGTCACTGAATCTTAGCCTAACACACACACTCGTAACCATAACCACTATATTTTATATTATCTCCAATATAATAATGAATTATTTTAATTCTACATCAAAATGCACATTAAATTGCCAACTTATGAGGTAACTGAATCGACAGGAAGCCTTTATTATTTGTTTAAAATCTTATTTAACTTTGTACCAATATATTTTTATCTCATACACATCATACATTAAGTAAATGTATCAAGACATATATTTGTCGGTATAGTCAACAAAAGAGTTAGGTATACAGGCAAACATCGGATAAATGCAATATGCAGACAATTAATAACTTTTTATACGTAAAACACAGACAAGCGATGGCAAAGACTTAGCCACTCAACATACTCATAAAGGTCATGGGACATTATACCGGCACCGCAACTGCACAGCTGCAGCACGGCGTCGCCTGGAATTTAGGCTACGGCTAGCTGCTAGCGCGCTAACTACGCATCGTCCGCGAGGTGCAAGCTATGGCATTTGTGATTGAACGCCTACACTTACACACGCCTAGGACTTGCACGTTTTTATAATGTGTTGGTTTACATTGCGCGAACTAGCAATAATCGCTATTGCTCTCGACGAAGAACAGGAAAATAAAAGGAACGCGGGTGACGGCGCAACGACGTTGTTTCGCTGGCGACTCGGAGTCGGCGCGCAGTAAGCACGCGGTCCGCGCGCTGCAAGCGACTGCGATTCGAGTTGCATGGTAGCGGCAAGCGCGCTGACTGCCCGCCGTTGGCTTTTTCATGTTGACATTATCAAATATATTATATGGCACACGATTTAAATGCTCTAATTTGAATGACAAGTTAATTGCTGGGTTGGAGCGGTGCCGGTAGTTGCCATGACCTTAGCTCTGTTAAAATACTGTAATTAGTTGCCCTTATACTTATTTCTTTGGTTGACTGTACATATTAAATTTAATAAATAAATATTTTTTTAACATACACTTCTATACTTTTTGTGTAGAACCTTAATAAAGTAAGACAACACCAAACATCTTCCCGTAATGTATTTATCAAATTTAAAGTTGACTAACTCTAATTTGGAGCGATGGCAGCATTATATTAATAAATCTTGTTGTTTCTTACATACAGTTATGTAAACCACGCATATTAACCAACTATAATTTATCTACTACTATGTGCATCAGGCTCCTTCAATATATGTTTAGTTTTTATCTTTTGTGATAATCTCCGCAAGACTTCCATGTCTGTATCATTTAGGTCAATAAATTTTTTGAAGTTGGTACTTTTACAATCATATCTGAATTTTTGAATGGTATCACAGTTTGTTATATTTGTTGTAAAACTGGAGCATATGTTGTTTTCAGCTAGATCTAAAATGTTTTCAGGATAGACACTGTGTCACTTCTCTAATTCAATGTCTTGCTCCTTCTTTTTCGATGCATTTTTGGATTTGATTTTCACCTCCTTTGTATCTTCGGTGTTAGGAATTTCAGTGATTTTAACATCATTAGTATCCATGGGCGGTAAGTCTAGAAGATAAGGCATCATCGTTCGTGACTTTTCTTCGGCCGATAACCACTCCATCTACAGAAAAAAATACAATTCGTAAATATAGGAAATTATAAAAATTCTGATCACTACTACATCTAAATTAAGATTATTGAGATGAAAATTAAGATTATTGAGATGAAAATCAAGATTATTGAGATGAAAATAACTAATATGTACAGCTCACCTTCTGGCGATGATCCTTCACAGCATCATCACAAATGTCAATACACATTTGCTCAGTGAGGCGTCCATTGTCGGAAGCGTAAGCAGCTGCTTGCCACGCTACACCAAGCTTGGAGAGCGCTCGTCCCGACATGCCAGCTGTTCTGGTAGCAAGCATCGTACACAGCGCACTGTAGTCGAACTGATCCACGCTCAACCGTCTGCAAAATAATTACTCCGTCAATTTGGATTCAAATAAAAATGTGGTTATACATTTATTGAACAACAATATTTACCTCTTTCCTTCTGATGCTGGTTGAAGAACAAAGGTGTCAAAGTACAGACGAATCAAACGTTCACGCTCCTCGTGGCCAGGCAACCCGAATTCTATCATCTTGTCAAGACGATCGTTGATCGCAGAATCGAATTGTTGAGGCGTGTTGGACGCGAGCACCAACATTATCCGATTGCTTTGGTCAGATGTCCGGTAAAGGAATGCATTGAGGGCTGCTCTCAAATCTTCACTAATCCTTTCAGAGGAGCGCTTTCTCAGAAAAGCATCAGCTTCATCAATGAAGAGAAGTACACCTGACAAATTTTAATATTATATTATATTAAATTGCCAAGAATTATGTACTTTAACCCTAATCTTGTTACGGACTTACCTTTTTTACTAGTATTGGCCCAATCAAATACTTTGTGAATTGCTGCAACGGCTCCTTTGCCCATGGGCGCGACATCGCCACCTGTTAGGATAGCATATTCCATACCAGAATGTTTTGCCAGTTTCTGCAAAACACAAACAAAGTAAATCAATAAAAAATAATATGCGCTACTTTACTTTTTACTAACTTCATCCCGGATCATGTATTTATAACATACTAGCTGTGCCCTCGAGGCACCGCCCAAGACGTTGTTTACGTCAAGAGTTAATTTGAAAAAATCCTTAAACTCTGGTTTTATTATTTGCTTTGAGCTTAATTATTGCTAATTTTTCAGTTAGCCAAGACTTGCAATAAGATTCTCCTATACAAACTAAACAGCCTATTTCACCATTTTTACACGTAATTTTGGAATATCAGTAAAATATATTTCTTTATTTACTTTTTAAATTCCTTATATAATCTGTACCACCTTTTTAAACGTTTTAACTTTAAAAGCCGGGTTTCGTGAAAAGATTTCCAATGTACGGACTTTTACCTCTATAGTTTTATTATAGTATAGATAATGTAAATACTCACCTTAGAGAATAAAGTTTTACCAGTTCCAGGAGGTCCATACATGAGCAGATTTCTGTAGAATCCTTTATTTAAACGTGTATTTTTAGTTGCAATAGCAATATCTCTTAGTCGCCGCTCAAGACTTGGTGCTAGGACCACACCAGCTAGAGCATCTGATGGCTTTTTAAAGCTTTTTATTGCTTTCGAAATTGTTAAGATTGGATGTTTAGCTGCTTCCAATATGGAGAATCTCGATGTTTCGTTGACGAGGGTAGGTTTGCCTGGAAATCGGAAGTAATTTGTTTACACCAGACTTTGGTTTCGCTTTATAAGATTATGGCTGCTTTTCCACCAGAGCTGTGTGCTACGGATGTGTCAAATCCACCAATAAGATTGCTTGATTTTCAGACATGACGTGTCAAGGTTAGTAAAATAAAGTGATCCTATTGGCTGGTTTGAAATACATTCGTAGCATACAGCTCTGATGGAAAAGCAGCCTTATTCATTCATGGTAAAAATATTGGTACCTACCAATACGAGCTTCAATAAATCTTGCAGCCACTGATGTAGCACCCTTTGCCGTGTATACACCAAGAGCCAACAATGATAACCCACCAGCGGCAGCCAGAGTTTTATCCCAGTCGGTGACCAGGGCATTTAGTCCAGTTCCAAGCACACTCCCTGCTGTCCTGTGTTAATCAATTAGATTCTGATAAATTTATTATTCGAAATATTCCATAACTCACCAGAAACAGCTATACAAGGTGTTACATAATAATTAACAAGAAACAAAGTAATTTGTTTAGAATCGGCTTGAGTCAATTTCAGCAATTTATTATCTTTAATTTTATAAATAAAACATGCTCTTTACATATTATGTTACTAAGTTCAGCCAATAGAGACAAAAAAATTAAGTCTTATGATAAGGCAATAAGACTGGGGTTTTAAATGTTGGTAGCAATGAAAAAGAACTAACAATTTATTAAAAAAATATAGTTGAGATATTTAAAATTAAATTTTAAGTATTGTATGTGCTTTTAACTTGATATTCTGATAGACACCCATCTAAGGTTTCTGATAATTTCCATAATAGAACTAATTTTTAAAGACTATACAATGTATAACACTTTGTATGGTGTTTAAAACTCCGCTCTAGGAATTTCGTGAGGAAAATAAATGTAGGTATAAGTCGCGCGGAGATGGTTTGCCGATGGCCTCATGATGTCACGCGTCGATGGTCGGTACGATTCAGACGAGCGCGGGTAGCGGTCGGTGAAGTGGGAGGCGCAGTCATCGGCAAACCTTCTGCGCGCGACTTATAATGTACAATTTTACACTGATCAAGGGCGATATATTTTATCTTGTGTATTTGACTTAGTTTTTAGTTATGTATAAGTCTAAGAATAATAAAATTAAGCGACAATACTAACTACATAATTACTTACTTAATACTTTCAAGGATAGTTGTTCTATTTTCAACTGCTTTCAATCTTATTTGCTCCAATGTTATATCCCGGTTTTCGCGTTCAGCTTTTGCTTTGGCCTTAGCTTCTGCCTCAATTGCCTTAAACTTGTTCTTTTCACGTAGACTCATTTCATGTTCAATGGTAGCTCGACGTAACGCTTCCTGCTTAGCAACACTCTCCTCTTGTCTGAAATCAGAGTATTACAGAATAATAAAGTAAAAATAATAATTAATAACTTAAATGAAGACATTGCACAAGCACTTACTTTTTCAGAATTTCTTCTTGTGATCTCTGTTGTTGTATCAGTTGTTCTTCATACCTCTTTTTAGCCAACTGATCCTGGTACTGGGCTCTCATTTGATGTTGTTTGGTTTCCTCCTATAGATTTGGAAACATGGCGTATTTATACAACATTGAGGTCCGTATTAATAAACAGCTATCATTTAAGAAATTCCTCTTTAGTGTACCCAGCTTTACCATTACTTGACAAGTATTAAAAAAAAGTTTTCAAATGTATGGAATTTTACTTTATGGTAGCTGCTGTTGGAAGATTTCTCAAAAGAGAGTTGTTTATCAAAATAGTAAATTGCATAAGTTCATATTTTAAAACCTATAAAATTAATGCCCTATTCTAGAATGATACTCAGTCATGAATTTCAATTAAAAACTAAGAGTAGAAAATTGATTCTAAAACACTACTTGGGTCAAGTTTCATTGATCAGAGTTCACCAGTATTGCTTATTCTAGCTTTATTAGATTCTTAGATTGTAACTCAGGTGTAGATCTGTCCTTAAGCAGAGATTTGTTCTATTATCACAGCTTGTGCAGATTTTTAACAAAGAATTTACATTAATAGATTGTTTATTACATAAAATCTAACAATAGTCACCTGTTATGCAATAGACTGTACCTATTCTTGTTATATTTAAGGTATCAGAGTGAATGCTAGCTGTTGGTATTATAATCGCTTACAATCTAAATAATGGTCAACTGTTTCACAAATAATTTAATTCAAGTAGTTTCTTACAAGATGACTATTCTCTTATTATTATTATTTTATTAATATTTTAATGAATTTGATTGTAAATGTTATGGGTGTCGTCATTCTATCATAACACAGATAAATCGCAGGGTTTGTTCTGTAGTCTTAATTTTTGTTCTAGAATAAGTTTGATGCTCCAGCCCCCCAAAACAGAATCGTTTCGATATGCAGTAGTAGAGCGATTCGGTTTGTTATCTCGTTCTGTCTAAATTCTCGTGACGAGAGAAAAAGAGATCGGTTACCGAATAGTTCGACAGTTGACTAATTGAACTGTTCTGAATCAGGAGGCTGGGTAGATTTTATGCTGAAGTAAACAGGTGACTAGAGATCAAACAATCTTTGAGTATCTTCTAGAATATGGGCCTAGTCAATTATCCAAAATGAAATAGCTTACTGCATTTGAGATGTTAATAAAAACGCACCTGTAGTGTTTTTCGACGCTCTTCATAATCAATTTTCTTCTGTTCTACTTTGGCTTGTTCTATGGCTGCTTCATACTCTTTGATCTTTGCCAATTGTTCAGACTGCTTGGTGCTTTCTTGCAACTTACTAAGTTCCAATGCATCTTTTGAATGTCCTAGATAATGCAAAAACCATAATCAGTTGTTATAATTGATTACCCCATTGAAACAATAAGCTTGGCTGCACATTATCAGAAATTTCTGATGTGCAACTCTGCTCATACATTGTGTACTAGTCAGGGCCGTATTTAGAAGTCTGGAGGCCTTGGGGCAACAAAGCAGTGGAGGCCACCTGGCCCCAAATTATTTTCCAAATAAAATGTTCAATTTTTTCAGTCTAGTTTTTCAATAAATAATTTACTGCGAAACCAAGTAGATTCTTTTAGTATTTAACAAACATATATAAATTATTTATATAGATAATTCTTGTTTGATAATTAATTTGAAAGATTTTTTTTACCGAAGTCAAGTGGGACCCTCTTTTGTGAGGCCCCGGGACTGTCGCCCCGGTTGCCCTCCCCTGAATCCGGCCCTGGTGACTAGTACCTGCACATTGTCAGGATTTGCCTGATCCGGCAGCCTGCTGGCTCTAGTACAAAATGTATGTGCAGAGAATCTTCTAAAATAAAGAATGCCATACTATGATAATTTAGTCAACCTCATACAATGACTACCAAAGTACTCATTACTTTATACTTGGTACCAAAGGTAAATGTAAGCTTTTCATGACCAGCCTACATTTACTATTAAAATTATTGGATTACGATCACGATACTTAATCTGCATATACGTAGGTATACAGGGTGTTAACGAATTCGTGTAATTCCTTAAAACCGCATGATCTACTACTGGTGTAGACAGACCCAGCACGGGATTTAGCTTGATTAAAAATAAAAAAATAAAATTCTTTTTTTTTCATGCGGCTTTGTTACCGATCGTATCTAAACCACCTATTAAGGATTCAGTAAAAAAAAAGTTTTTTTTTTTTGCAAAAAAATAATTTTATTTTTGTGAACATTTCGATGACACGTATAAATTAATGAAAGTACGGTGACACGGCTGGCAGGAACGACTAACGCGATATCGCTCTTTGCAGTCAGATAACTCAAGGCTCTAAAAAGACTCAGAATTTGGAAACCAAAATTTTTTTTTAAATTTTTTTTTGATTGAATTTCGTAAATTCCCATTTAGGGTTAATCTGTGTCACCAGTAGATCACGTGGTTTGAAGGAATTACACGATTTCGTTAACACCCTGTATAGGTAGTCCCTAAATAAAATTATAAACAAATGGGGAAAGGACTTCTGTCCTGAAAGCCAAAACAATGGCAGTTAGCTGCCATTTCAGGGAGAGCTGATTGTACATTTGTTTCTATAATATTTGTGTGTATTTAAACCAACGCATAGGAGTACCGGTCAAAATGGTCTACATGACCAATAACAACCACACATATTTTACGTATATTTTAATATACTACAATAACTACTATGCTAGCTCATTTCAAATCGCTGTGTGAAAAAAGTATGACGATGTTTCGTAGGTTAGGGTATTTTTATTAGGAAATAAAAACAAATAAGGAGTAAACAATGTTATAATTGTATACTGTCCTCCATAATAATCGGTTAAAATGTACTTAGGTGCACTTATATGTGTAAAAACCTTAAATGCAAAATGTGTGGGCTGACAATAAATGGCGAAAAACTGTCACACCTAAGATTTGCAGATGATCTAATAATATTAACTAGAACAACAAATGAACTGCAGACAATGCTTAATGACTTGGACAGGGAAAGTAGGAAGGCAGGGCTGGACATGAACACTCAAAAAACAAAGGTTATGTCGAATGAAATACAAGAACCAATAACTATTAACATAATAGACTATGTGAACGATATGTATACTTAGCTCGGACAAATTATTTCAGCAATAGATTTAACATCAAAAGAAATTGAATCTAGAATAGGGAATGCTTGGAGAAGGTACTGGAGTCTCAAAGACATCATGAATAATAACTCTACAAGTATAGCCATCAAACGGAAACTATTCAATAGGTACCTGCGTCCTTCCCATCCTTACATATGGGTGCCAAACCTGGGCTCTCACCAAAACCCATACCAGAAAATTAGGAAAGGAGCATGCTAGGAAAGAAACTTTCAGACAAAATAAGAACTGCAACCATCAAAAACAAAACAAAAACTAAAGACATAGTGGTAACAATAAGGAAACTTAAGTAGAGATGGACAGGACATACAGCAAGAGGCAAAGAGAAATGGAGCAAATCTATCATGCACTGGCCCAAGAGACATAAAACGCAAGAGAGGCAGACCATATAAGAGGTGGTTAGATGAAATAGAAGAGATAGCAGAAAGTACTTGGACTAGAACAGCCCAGGACAGAGTTGTGGAGACATTTGGGGGAGGCCTTTGCCATCAATGGCACACAGATAGGAGTTGCGGAGGCAAATAAATAAAAGCAACATCATAGTATTAAGTTCAATAACATGTATTCTTATCTGAATAACGGGCTATTACTGTTATTATGAAAGAGGATGCAATACTTAGCAATATTGATGTCAAAACTTATTTTTTTTAACGTTTAACTTAGAATTTAATCATACATCAATGTTCATAGATAATCATTGATCATCCCTGGCAAGTGCAGTGCAGTTGTTGGTTTGAGTTTGCATTGTGAGTTTGTGAGCATGTTACAAGTAGATTACCTTGAATTTCTGCCAACTATTATAATATTACCCAGCATTGATATTAGATTGTGAGAACTGTTATCGGCTTCAATTGTTTGACCCTAGGGTTGTTACTGGATTTGATATATTTAAAAAATAACCTAATCTATGAAACACCACCATAACTTTTTGCATTTGCAGTATATTACAATACCAGTCTAATGACATGTCATGTGTTGTTGTTATTGGTTCCTAGACCAGCTTCCATACATTTTTTCCAATTCTTCTTTGAACTCGCTGCTAAATTGCTTCAATTAATCATCATTATGTACACAACTATGTACATATGCATAGTGCACAATGTATGGTTATTGCCCTTTACTAACTCGTAGATTACCCTCATTCAATTTATACAACATGTATGGCAAGCAATTAATACATTCCGTATCTGTATTTAATTAACTACTTGATCAGTGAAGGGAAATGATTTACAAAAATAGCATAAAGGACATCATTCACTTTTTATACATTTGCAGCTCAGTAAAAGATTTGTGTCTTTAAATGCACCCACAATATGTGGGAAATCCTAGTGTGCATTCTTTTAAAAGAAGAAGAAAATTTATTGTCTTGACGAGTCAGCTGTACAATCAATACTTCTAAGGTCAAAAATTCATCAATACTTGGGTGGATAAAGAAAAAAAACTTTTTTTTTATAACAACTTTTCTGTTTTGTTCTCTTAAAATATGATGATAAAATCATTTTCAGTTATGATATTTAAGCTAGTAGAAATCTAATGTTTGAGGCAGTACATATTTATATTCAGTACTTTTTTGCTAGCCCAATTCTATGTGTTTGGTTTAAATTGAATGATGTCCTTGAGATAATGAGATTAGCACTATCAAAATGATGTAAATCTGAAGCACTTGAATATAGTTTATGTTATTGCATTTCATCTAGAGACGAATGGAACTTTTATAACCTGTGTTAAGTTTTCAAACACATGTCTGCAGTTTAGTAACCACAGCAAGGATAATGAACTCATAATTTCTAAACGAACTTTTTGATATACCATTAAAAGATACATTCTTCAAAGTTTTATTATCTTTGTTATCTAAATTAAAGAACCAAAGCCATGCCGCGGGCTAGAAGGTTATGCGGTCGCATTATGCAATAGCGCGCAATGTGATTGATAAAGATCATATCTTAACTACTTACTTGATGTTTCTAGTACTCTGGCCGCTTGTGCAGCTCTTTCCAATGCACTAGAATCAAAACGATAGGCTTCCATAGCCTTCTTTTCAGATTTGGATAGGTTAACCGGGGCTGCGGCTGCGGCAGCGCCCCCTGAATCTACTTCGGCAGGCGGCTCATCAGGCTGACGAGGCTTCGCACTGTATCCGAATAACCAAGACATTTTGGCCTTCTAAAGAGTCTTTATTCATACAATAAAAAATAATTCAAAAAAATAATATGGACTTCAAAAAACAATTAAATAGCCCAGCTTCGACGAGCCACTGACAAGACAACTGACCAGCTAACCACAAACCACAGAGTTCAGTACACACCACAACTGACAACTTGCAGTAACAAAAATAGTGATGTACCTACTGAATCTAATCAAAAAACAATTAATAGAAACGGAAAAATCGAATTGCGACATACTGACATACAACTAAAATGAAGTTAGTTGTTGACATTTAAAAACTTATTTTCTATTGACTCCATGAAGTTAATTGCTGGCATAAACCACTTTCCTCTGTCAGTCGAAGCGTCGAAGTAGAACTTCTACCGCGCGTGCATGAGTACAGTTTCTTTTTGTTTTTGTTGTAATACAACTGTTTAATAAAGTACACCATTATCTTTGATTTTTTGTTAATGAACCACGATCGCGTTTGCACTTTATCATTTTAGTTTCCTTTAGCTTTAACCACGGGGGCTTCACTGCGAAGAAAAATTTTCGACCGTCGTCTCTATGGCTCTTTATTAGACTCTGACAACTACCTCATCCCCTCTGACTCATACTTCGCCCCTTTGACGCCTTCTGACGCCATCTTGATGCTATGACGTCACTTCTATCTCTATTCTATGAAGTCTATGGACTGATCTGTCAAACTAACAAAATAATAATTAACGTTTTAGAATTACGTATTTAGCTTAACTTCTAAATATTCTTACTTTAATATACCTTGAAAAGCCGCAATTACGTGCAATAAGTGCTGTGGGTTGTCAAAGAAGTGCAAAGGCCGTCATGTTTTTTCAAATAATAAACACGACTCTTGGATAAAATGCATCAAGTTGGAACATTCACAGGGCTTGACTTTCCAACAACTGCAACAACTTAATTTTCAATGCAGTCCTGCATCAAGAGTTTCCAATGCCGGAAGGACTACCAATAGCTCGGTGATCAAGGCTCGGTCTTTCAATCATCAATGAAAAGTCTGCTGGTGGACGGAGTGACTAAACTGATGCTAGTGAAATAATTGGTGGTGAGTGCTACCTACTAATTTGTGTAAGAGTGAATAATAAACTACAACCAACCATTATTTGTATTTTTAACTAAAAGTCTTAATAATTGAACATAAACTTAAATAAAGTTCAAGATGCAATTATGTGTGAATAAGAAGCATGTGCAGGAACATAATTATGTAAAATACTGTACATAATGGAAAAAACATAATTAATTAATCTTTTTTCTTCTTCCAGATGATGTCATTGTAATGAATGGTGATTCATTAAATATAATCTATGCCCCACCTTACCGGATAAAAGGAATTCGAAATAATTTCCTCACAAAGAATGTAAAACATAATAATCACCAAATGGAGTAACATAGTGGATGTATATGTATACAAAGGACTGCAGTCACAATAATGTGAGATTGCTTCATAAATTAAATGATCAACACTTGGTTCCTGAAAAAATCAAATAGATGAAGGTATGTATGTATTTAATTACTGCAGATAAAACCAATAGCACGAGTCAGGAGAACCAATAGTTTTAGTCAGTTGCAATGCCAGGGTCTCTAATGATATTATTATAAAACTTTCAACATTCAATGCTTAACAGCATTACTTTTCATGGCAAGTTCATGTAAATATTTGCATTATGTGTCCAATAGCAATACAAACAAATCATCAAACAACCATGACATATATGTATTTTTTTAACTGGTATCTACACTTCTTTCCACTCGTCTATCTTTAAAGGTATTAATAATTTAATAACAGTGATTTACTTTGTTTTAGGTAAAGAACTGCATTGGAGTATATAGTAAAACAGTACCAGCCACTTTATCCTACACAGCTTGGTTTAGTAAGTTGTAAAATTAAAAAATAAATATATTTTACAGTCACAAAATGCATTGTCTTTTCTTTGTTTATTATCCTGAAATACAACAAGAACTAGTAAATCAATAAAGAGCTATGTACAGCAAAAATATAGAGCTCAAAAGACCTGTATTCGAATCTACACGAATATTAGCTTAAAAGACTTATGTTCATGTTAGTTTATCGAAAACTGATACGCCCACAATTAAAAAGTAAAAAATTTGCGAGCCTAGGAATGAGGTCCACAGATAAGCAAAATGTCCATTTTTTTGTTAGGGAGTGCGCCGTCTGATTGTATCCCTATCTAGTCTGTGGCTTTAACTTTTGCACGAAACAGTTCAAAAAACGATCGAGCAGCTTGAATTTCTTTTCGTCAATCGATATATAATATTATTGAATTGATTTCAGTGCTAAATTAACATCGAGTATTCGATTCTCCTCATCATTAAAAAAAATATCTTTATTACACACGCAGGGTTGCAAATTCATTTTTGATTTCTCCCCATTTTAGAATTTTTATTTCTCCAAAATGATAAAAAAAAGATTTATCGTATTGCTGAGAAGGTAACAAAAAGGGATTTAAAAAAAATTGATTCGAAATGCGTAAAGTAACGTGGTTTATTTATAAAAGTTAATTGCGCACATATGTTTCTTTTACCTATTGAAATAAACTAAATTAATATATACAGGGCGTCCCACGACTTTGCCACATGGAGGGGAAGTACCTTAAATACTGTAGATAGAAAAAATTACTGAATGAAGACTTCAGTTTTATTTTAAAAACAATATGAACTGCATTCAAAGAATTTTAAATAATCACCTGTCTGAACTGGGAATCGAACCCGCTAAATGTGAAAACAAAAAAAACTGAAATTTTATTGTACTAATCGAAAGGCTCGATCAGATGAATGTATTTCTTCTAAATAACATAGCATCTAAAATAAAAGGAACACCATGAAATTTTACATTTATTTGAAATAATAAGACACATATAACTGTGCAACTTACAAACAATTTAATTTATTAAATGCTCAAAATGTGTCTCTTCCAAAGTATACAAATTGTAACTCTTTTAATAATCTCGCTTACCATTGATTTATTTATTTTTTCATGGTGAATATTTGAAATAATACTTCCAAATAGTAATAAAGCAGAAAGTAGTACATAAAATCAGTTATACGCACGACATAGAGAAAATGCTATTCATTATTCTGAACAAAATTTTAAACTAAATGTTAAATTTCATGGTGTTGCTTTTATTTTAGATGCTATGTTATTTAGAAGAAATACATTCATCTGATCGAGCCTTTCGATTAGTACAATAAAATTACAGTTTTTTTTGTTTTCACATTTAGCGGGTTCGATTCCCGGATCAGACGGGTGATTATTTAAAATTCTTTGAATGCAGTTCGTATTGTTTTTAAAATAAAAATGAAGTCTTCATTCATTATTTTTTTCTATCTACAGTATTTAAGGTACTTTCCCTCCATGTGGCAAAGTTGTGGGACGCCCTGTATATGCAGTATACGTCTAAGATTTACGGGTAGGTACAGTAACAAGTCCATTTTACTTATTTATTTAAAACCAGTCTTGCATTATAGTTACCTGACGACGTCTGTGGTCTAGTGGTTCGAGTGTCGAACTGCTGATCACGAGGTCGTGGGTTCGATTCCCACAGGACACAAATATTTATGTGATGAACGTAAGTGTTTGTGTTGGTCTGGGTGTTTCTTATGTATTATAAGTATGTATTTACAAAAAAAAAAGTATATAAGTATTATATCCATTGTCTAGTACCCATAGTACAAGCTCTGCTTAGTTTGGGACTAGATGGTGCTGTGTAAAAAATGTCCCAAATATATTTATATATTTATTTATATTACACCTATAGGTACAGTCAGCATCAAAAATATCGAGACGAACAGACTGTTCATAATGATCTGAAGAACTAAAAAAATTAAACTCTATCTCAATGAAACAAGAGCTGTTTCAGAATGAACACAGTACACGACAACTGTCATTCTGACAAGAATTTTATCCCAATGAGATAAAGTTTAATTTCTTTAGTTGTTTAGATAATTATGAACATTCTGCTCGTCCCGATATATTTGACGCTGACTGTACAGTCAATAGTGTCAGTTAGTGTGTAATTTTAATATTCATGATACAAACAATTTCATTTTGTTTTTTCTCCAAAAGTTTAATTTCTCCAAAATTTCTCCAGGAGTTAAATTATTACCCAGAATTGCGAAAAAAAAAACAATACGGCAACGCTGATCATTCAGTATGTCATTTGATGTCATAGACAAACTGTTTATCACACATTTTTTAACAATTTATAAAGCATTTTATTAATCGATATGTATGTAACAAAAAAAAATATCAGCAGTAATTTTTACGTTTTTTTTTAATTTATATTTCTTTAACGAAATAATTAATTAAAAAAACCGGCCAAGTGCGAGTCGGACTCGCGCACGAAGGGTTCCGTACCATTATCTATAAAAACGGCAAAAAAATCACGTTTGTTGTATGGGAGCCCCCATAAATATTTATTTTATTCTGTTTTTTAGTATTTGTTGTTATAGTGGCAACAGAAATACATCACCTGTGAAAATTAATTTCTACTAACTATCACGGTTAATAAGCTATGTTGGACTAGTTAGGGATACACAATAGATAGGTACAGCCTGGTAACAGACGGACGGACAGCAGAGTCTTAGTAATAGGGTCCCGTTTTACCCTTTGGGTACGGAACCCTAAAAAGCATTTTTTTAATAATGTACCTAATCTATTTAAGCCTAAAAATTAATTTAAATTACAATACAATTAATTAATAACGAAATAACCTAAGCGCTGCACCATGATTGTTGATATCACTGTCCCTCATAAAGAAAATCTCGTTTAGGGATTCTAAGGTTTAAGGTGAGAAAGATTAAGCACACGAGGACGTTGACATGTGGGATGTGGACTCAGCAGTCATAATGCATAGTTGTTACGGCCAATGACCTAAAATCTTAGAGCATATACCTATAAAATAGCACAGTATGACATAATAAAATACGAATACATTGGTTTGAATGTCGCTGCAGTACTTACAATATTCGTAGGATAATAACTTTCGGTCATTCTTTTTTATAATCTAATTTTTAATTTTATTTAAAATTTAACAGATGTATGGTGTGAGTGTGTGTATGTGAGAATTTGTTTAGAAGCATTGTATGATATATGTTACGCAATGTATGCCAGTAGGTCTTCCGTCTTCTGATAGTCTAATAGTTGAAGCCATTCAGAAACTTTAGCTTTACGTTCGTGTCTGCTAAGAAAAGTAATGCTGACATGCTTGTTTATGGTGTTGTATAGCTTACAACTTACTACCTTGTACTGGAAGGAGGTCTTGCATGGAACATGAGGGCACACAGGCATTTTGCTGCGTCTATTGGGGTTGGGTAATGATACGCTTTGATGTTTCCTGAGAATAGCTCTGAGCACAAAGAGTTGGCTAACTGTTAGGACTTTCGATTCCGAGTACAGCTGAGATGTTGAATATCTGTAGGGCTTTCTTGCCATCACTTTTAGCACCACTCTTTGTAAGCTCTGGTAGATGCGTCTTTGCGGCCCCTCCCCGTATAGTGATGCAATATTTTGTATTATGGATTGACATAGGACCAAGTAGACAAGTCTGAGTTGTTTCATAGTTGCACAGTCTCTAAGCGTTTTAAATATTTGAATGAGTCGTCTTACTCTGGAATTAACTATATTTATGTGTTTATCCCACCTCAGGCCACTATCCATGTGTACTCCTAAATATTTCACACATTCCGCGCGGGTGATATCTTGGCAATTGCAGTTGGCCTGTGAGAAGCAAGTGTGTGCTTGTATGGAAAATCCTCGCTGTGGAGACTTAGTTTTGTTGATGGAAAAGGGAACATATTGCGTTTTGGTTAGGTTTTGGGTTAATAGGTTGTGAGTCAGCCAATTTTTCACATCGGATAGTGCGAATTCTGCTCTCTTTTTAACTGTGTGCCAGTTTGGACCCCAGACAAATATGACAGTGTCATCTGCATACGTGAAAATGCGAGTCTAAGGGAGGGACTTTGTGCAGAGGTCATTGATATAAAGCTGAAAGAGGGTGGGACCCATGACACTCCCTTGTGGAACGCCGTAGGAGACGGTATCCTCGTCACTCATGTAATCCCCAACTATAACACGTTGCTTTCTGTTCGTGAGGTAGTCTTTAAAGATTTCGTAGCTTATGCCCGCACCCCCAACGTCTCGAGCTTGGATAGAAGTATGGGGACAGAGACTGTGTCAAACGCTTTAGATAGGTCAAGGTAGATACATAAGCAATTATTTTTAGCGTCTAATGTTGTTACCACGAGATTACTCAAATCCATTACTGCGTCCTCGGTGGAGAGGCCAGATTGAAAATTCTTTGCGAGCATCCTCCTTGCAAAAACAGACGACGCGTTCCCAAGCACTCTCGCTACCGACCATGGGCAGTATCACGGCCGGGTCCTCGGGGTAGTTCTCGCAGTGATTACACCCGAGGGTTTGCTACCGGACTATACGACACTGATACTTCCCGAACCACCTGTACCCCGAGAGTATATCTATCAGCCGGAAGATGTGGGCGGCATTCCGCCTCTCCAGTCACTCCGATATTGTATTTCTACCCCTCGTTTACACCTAGGTATAAAACATGTACAATAAAAAGATCGGTTTTGTTAAAAAAAAAGCATTACCTACCGTACCTACATACTTTAAGGGCCGATTTTTTTTTATTCGTCTGTTAGCTTTAATCCTATGAATAAAATAATCACGTTTTGACAGCTTTTGTATGGAAAATCTGTGTTTGACACACATTTATTCCTCAAATAAAAGTTATCTGGGTTTCTAAAAAATCGGCCCATATAGCAAACATGTATAATTGTATACAAGATTAGTCAGAAAGGGGGTATTAATCCGAAAGGGTGTTAAAGTACTTATAATAATGAGTAATTTTTGGTCTACAACTTTTCCCAAAAGTCAATAGTTTAAGAGAAACAGTTGTTCAAAAATCTCAAAAAAAATCTCTAAAATCTATCTATCCCCCGTTATGATCAGCTGTGTTTACATTTTAGGTCATATTTGGGGTCATGAATTAGAAGCACCATTTTCTGAATTTGTAACTAAAGCAGAAATGAAGAATTTTTGAAAAAACTAAAATAAAAATAAATTTATTTGGAAAAAAATTATATCGAATTTTGAAATTTTAACACTTGCTTTCAAACAGTCTACAGCGATACTATAAGTGGGCTTCGGATTAGTACCCCCTTTCCGACTAACCTTGTATAGATCTTAAAAACATAACATAAATATAATCAGCTCATTACTGTCCCACTGCTGGGCACGGGCCTCTCCTCAGAGTGAGATGGGTTTACACCTTACGGCCTGGCCACGGGAACGAGCGACGCGAACGGCGCACAGTGTGTTATATTCTTGATCTAGCGGGACAATATTCACTTATGGTACTTTTCTAATCAGGTTCAACAGTTGTATGAATTGGTTGGGGACAAGTTAAATTACAATAGACTAAGCTTTATTTATTAAGAAGTTACGTTGAACCAAAGATACAAGAGTCGGAACTCCGGCCTACCCGCGTTTCGCCAACAAGTGCACTGCGCGTTCGTATTATTCGTCCGAGTTTGCTCGATAATTACGTTGTGATTTTGTACGCTAATAGTGATTGTGTTTTGTTATTATTTTAAAGTGATCATCACGGTAAGTTTGCATAATTTGCGGCGGTGCGTCTGGCGGGGCGGCAGAGTTTGCAGGCCACGGGCAGTAGCGTTCGAAATGTCTTTATCAAAGTTATGTCGATATTGCTTGGAAAGTAGTAGTTTTTTGATTCAAGACATTATATTTGGAAGAGATTGTAGAGTACACGATTTGAATAAGAATCGGATAAAGATGGAGAATTCCACAAGAAGTACGACAAATACAGACTATGTCCAGATTTTTCAATTATACCCGAATGAGTGTCGAAACCTTTGATTATATTCTTATGAATATACAACCAGAACTGGAGAAAACGGTAAATGCAGGTAGGATTTTAAGTGCTGCAGAAAAATTGTTTTTGACTTAAGGTATGTACACATATGTAGATAAAATATTTAATGATTTAGATACACACATTTAGACAATTATGTTATTTATTTGAATAAGGGCCGATTTTTCAATCGTCAGACATCGTCAGATAACTATACTTATTCCCCAGATAAAAGTTTTCTATACATTTATTTTAGTCGCCAGACGCTTCGCCGTTCGCACCGCGCGAATATTCGCTGCAGCTAATGTCCCGTGGCCAGGTTGTTAGTCCTTGATTTAATTATTATTACTGAATATTAAATTCATATTAATGTTGTAACTTTAAATGATACTTCACAAAGACATTAATAAAACATTTATTTTCTGTTTAGACAGCCCATATTTCTTATTGATAGATTAAGATTAGGTACATAATAAAATTATATTATTATCTCGAAAAAAATATATTAATATAGTATGACTATTAAAGAAAATAGTTTTTAAATCATACGATACATATTTAAGAAAGTTACATTACTTTTTATTATACCTATATACAAAAATGTAAAACGCCTGTATAAAGAATTTATTTTTATTAAAATACATTCATGTTTAGAAGTAATATTGAAAATACTTGTAAAAAGAATCTCCAATTTTTATAAAGGATTACTAGTATTAGTGATTTTGTTTTGATTTTAAAAAAATACTTAAATTATTTGATGTATGTGAACACAACGCAAATTGAAATTGATATTTAATAATATAATCTACTATGATGCCATTATGGCTAAATGCTATCGGCAGTATGATAATGTAAATACGTATAATGTAGCTATTATAATAATGATTTGTTAGTTTTCAAGCTCAATATTATTATTTATATGTTGTACTTTTAAAATAATTAAAAGTAGTGTTAACTTAGGCCGGTGTTGTACCTATTACATGTATTTGGAAGCTAACCGAATCACTGAACGCGTCGTTAAAATATTTTCCATAATGATGCCGAAGATACGGGGCACACCAATATTTAAAAAAAAAATATCATAAGAGTACATAACTACCTAAGATTTATTTTTAAAAGGTTGGTAACAATGGTTTTCCCTAACCATACGATACACACATTAAATTTATGTTAAAATTAAGTATAAGTTACTAATATCAATAATTTTACTAGATCTATGTACACCTAATACATGGATAAAGTGAAACACTAATACCAAATATTAACACAATGTTACTGAATTAGCTGGAAAGAATAAAATAATAATAAACTGTATAAACCTAACCGGTTAGTCAAACTAACCAATAACTGCTATTAAATGAAAGTAGATACAACACAAGTTTAATACTGGGAAATAAGATCGATACATTCGAGTACACTTATATAAACAGGGTGATTCGTTAAAATGGTCCAGAGAATTCTTAAAATTATTAGAGCTAGAAAATGTTATTTTAATTACGTCGATTTTAGAGTACTTCATTAAAATCTGCTTGGAATTATAAAAAACTCGAACACAGCTGAAGAATAGAAACCCGTTATTTTCATTTAAAAAATCTCAAGTCCTTTTTTTATGGACTGCTTGTAGTTTTTGTCCTTTCGGACTGTTTCCGTAACCGGGCAATTATTGGCGAGACCCGAAGAGTCTCTAGCAAAAATCTGGTGTCGTTTTATCTCTGTTATTTAATAGTTGTTGTACGACCTACGTAAGGAATAAAATGTTACTAATTTAGTCCCGTGTGTGCAATTAAAAGAAAAGCTTGCTAGCGTATCTTTTTTTTTTTCTCTACTGCTTTTGTTTGTTATAGACTGCCTTATGTCCCGGGAAGGTCACAAGAGCGCACCTTACCAGAATAATACTTGTTGGATTATGTTAAAATGGAATTTATAAAACCAGCTGCGTTACCGTAGCTAGGTACAAGGAATTATTAAAAGCAGCCATATAATTATTATAACTCAAATAGAACATACCTATAAAAATAGAAACACAATCAATACATAACATAAAAGAGTAAATAATTGCATACGTAAAAACAGCTACCATTTCGAAATTTACTACAATTAATAAATAATTTCAAATATATTATAGACACGGATTCTTAAGTAAAATTTATTCCTTACCTAAACTATTAATTACCAGAATAAAACGACTCGTGCTTTTTTCAAGTGAAATGATCGGGTGCAGTTACCGCGCTATGCATGAGTTTCTTTGTAATTCCTTGTATGTCGTTTATTACCTAATCTAGAATCGATGCAATGGTTCCGAAGAAAAAAAAAAAACTAGCTCCAATAGTCTAAGATTTCTCCTCCACTGATTCATTTTAATAAATCACGTTGTATATTCTCATCGTTACATAATATTGACTGATGTCTACTACAATAATACCACAATTATGCGTTGTACTTATCAGTTTTTGTGTTTCAAATTGTGATGTTAAATTAGTGATGTCAATCGAGACGTTATTGAATTAGTCTGTAAATGGCATCATAACATACATATTAACATACGCATAATTATGTGGTACTACTCGCTAAACATTTCGAATGTCATTCTAATCGTGGATGTGACACGAGCTTTATGTTACTGGGCCACGGGGAAGACCATTTTGGCACTGAATAAAAACTGTATTATATTATACTGGGTTACAGAGAAAGTCGTACTGAATATTAAAGGACGTTATTTTTCAGGTAATTTCTGATGAATTTGATTTAGTAGCCAAAAAATTAAATAGCCAAATAATAAAAATGATTTACAAAAACTGAACCTACTACTAACAGCTTAAAACGACTGCTCGACAACGGTTAAAATTAAAGAATTTTCACTAAGTGTTTTTAACATACAAAAATGTATGGAACTTATTATGCAAATACACACATCAAAAGTGTCTAGGGATCAAGCATTTTTATGCGGATTTCTTGAGATTGAGATGTGGCTTTGTAATAAATTTATGATTTTATAAATTTATATGGATCCTTTTTGGTGCATTTCATAATTTGAATCAGGAACTGTGAATCAAATTCGAGTAAAAGATGAAAATCAGCTGTCAATATTTTCCCTATAAAAACATACAACGCATTGAAGACATTATTAGTGCTACTGTTTCCCTACTACTGATTAAAACCAACGTTATTATGGAGCGGCGACGTCATTTAAGCAGGGAAGAAATGCTCAGAGCCGTGGGAATGATAGAAGCTGGTTCCCGGCAACGTACTGTGGCTTTAGCTCTGAATACAAGTCAGAGTGTTATCAGTCGACTTTGGACACGTTACCGAAGCACTGGTACCGTGGCTGAGCGCCATGGAGGACGGTATCGCTGCACCACACGGAGACAAGACCGATACATTCAAATCTTAACTCGAAGAGCTCCAACAATAACCGCCATGATGTTAGCCGTGAGGCTTCATCACTCTTCAGGGAACTTAATTAGCGACCAAACAGTCAGAAACCGCTTGCATGAAGTGAACCTTCATTCCCGAAGACCGCTACGGGTACCACCTATAGCAATGCACAATCGTAGGATTCGATATCAATGGGCTCTTGGACACAGAAATTGGGCAGAAGAACAATGGCGTTTCGTGTGCTTTTCTGATGAGTCTCGTTTTGGTATGAGACCGGATACAAGACGTATACGACACTGGAGAACCCCTGGACGCCAACAGCGATTAAAATCCTGCCAGGAAGTCCATCCTTATAGTGGTGGAACCATCATGGTATGGGCGGGTATTTGGATCGGCGGAAGAACTGAGTTGATTTGGATCAGAGGCAACCTCAACGCTCAAATTTATGCTGAGACGATTGTATCAGACGTCATCGTTCCTCTACAAGCGCAAATCGGTCCCTTATTTCAGTTAATGCATGATAATGCACGACCGCACACCGCAAGAGTTGTAAGACAGACTCTCGCCGCAGCTAACATCAATGTCCTGCCCTGGCCTGCTCAGTCGCCAGACTTGAACCCGATTGAGCATGCATGGGATATGCTACAGAGAAGAGCTCTGCCGAATATGGAGGGTATCCAGTCGCAAGAAGACCTTTTTTTGTTGTTGCAACGAACATGGGCGGCCATTCCACAGCGTGATTTGGATGAACTCATTTTGAGTATGCCAAACCGATGTTCTTGTGTTGTTAGAGTTCGCGGTAGAAACACGGATTATTAATTGTTTAAGTTACCCAATAAAATTTTAAAGAAAACTGTTATTTCAGTCTTTTTTTCGAACTTTTGTGTTAGTGGTTCAAATGTCAAAAATCCCTTTATTAGGAAAATGGCAAATTTCTTTATTAATGCAAAGGTGACTTGGTTTATCGTTACTGTGACAAACGAAAACACTTTATTTGATGAATCCTTAAAGAAAATTTTAATTAATATGAATCAGGAGAAAAGTTATTGCAAAAATATATGTTGATCCCTAGACACTTTTGATGTGTGTAATTTTAAAAACTTCTACGTCTCTTTAGCTATTCAAAAAGGTATAACATCTACTAGGTATGTTCATAAAATGTTAAAAAAATGTTATTTGAATAAGCCCAAGTGTTGTACTACACAACATAAAAAATATCTTTAAAATTCAATATCTCCAGAACGGTTAAGTTTCGGACACCATATTACGGAATGAAATCCGTCAGAAATGACCTGAATAATAACGTCGTTTAATATTCAGTACGACTTTCCCTGTAACCCTGTATACTATGGCTTTCTCTTAAAATTACAAAAATGTAATAAAAAATTATGTAGAAAACGACTCAACTCATAAATTATTTTAATTAACTAGTTCAACAACTTAAGATTGTATTCCCATACGCTAGAAAAATGTTCTGAAATAGATATAATAAAAAAACATATAATTATGTATATTTCAACATAACATCACGCCTGTATTCCCCGAAGGGTTGGGCAGATGTGTATAGTACATTCACATTTCGCCGTTATGTTTTAAGTCCCATGTAATAGGGGGCGAGCCTATTGCCACTAATCGGGCACAAATCCAGACTCCTGGCTGCTACTGAGAAATTCCAGACGGAAAATCCAATATCACTTTGCCCGACCTGGGGATCGAACCCAAGACCTCACGCTCAGCAGTCGCGCTTGCGACCACTAGACCAACGAGGCAGTCTGTATATTTTTCTCAGCATTATAAAGTAAAAATAAATTAATGTTCGTCAAATTCCGGCCTCGCAAACTAACCAGATGCGGCTAATGTCAATATGTTTACGTGGAGGGGCTGCCAACTGGACATTCTCTCCGTAACCCAATTAGTGGGAAAGACCGGCCGATCGACCGTTCGTCAGAAGTTCAGGCTTCTGGATCGTAACGAATAGCGTAGATTTTCGCAAGACAATCAGGAAAGACTGTTTAACGTGCTCTCGGAGGCATGATGTGATCAGGGTGTTTGGTCTGGCAATGCAATTAACCACTTGTATGCCGCAATCATAGACCCAATAGAAATACCATTGGGGCTCGCGTGGATCCACGTTCCGGCATACAACGGGCTAATAATTGACAGTGATCGGTTGCTATAAAGCTGTGAACCCTAACTAAAGACAATGCACAACTAATATTGATACTACCATAATACGACTAATTAAATTAAGTAGGAGTTCTACGAGTTTTCTTTCATGTGGGAACATAATCTAAAAATATTAATACGCGTAAAAAAAGTTAAAAATAGGCAGGATATAATGGAGAATTCAATAGCAGATCTCTGAACTTTCCATTTTTCATAAGAAAAAAATCACGGTGTATTCGTCAATGTCAGGTGCTATGTTTATCGTCTGTACCGTCCTAGGTAAGCTCCGCAGTTGGGGCATTTATGGTGCACGTCCATGCAGCTGTCAATGCAACAAGGGATGAGGCAACATCCGAGTACACATCTGGAATAAATTATCATCACTTTATTATGCAAAATTAAACTATTAGAATGATGTCATAATATTTATAAATGAAACCAGTCACACTTGTATTGACACATAGGAAGGTATTTATGATGATGCTTCCACAAATTATTACAATAATAATACAGGGTGTTAACGAATTCGTGTAAGTCCTTAAAACCACATGATCTACTACTGATGTAGACAGGCCCCGCACGGGATTTAGCTTGATTAAAAATAAAAAAATAAAATTATTATTTTTTCATGCGGCTTTGTTACCGATCGTATCTAAACCACCTAATAAAGATTCAGTAAAAAAATAAAAATTTACTTTTTGCAAAAAAATATGTTTTATTTTTGTGAACATTTCGATGCCACGCATAAATTAATGAACGCACGGCGACACGGCTGGCAGGCACGACTAACGCGATATCGCTCTTTGCAGTCAGATAACTCAAGGCTCTAAAATGACTCAGAAATAGAAAATCAAGATTTTATTTTGAATATTTTTTTTAGTTGATTTTCAAAAATTCCCATTTAGGGTTAATCTGTGTCACCAGTAGATCACGTGGTTTGAAGGAATTACACGAATTCGTTAACACCCTGTATAATTATAAAGTCATTTTATATTAATTTAATTACTTACCCCAAAAGAAATATGATTGCTCCAGAAATGTAAGCAATGAGTCCCGGTTTTGTTCGAGTGGCCGTGTCTATTTCGGCATGACAGCTTGGGCAGATCATGTGTGTGGGATGAGGGCCCACTGGTACCACAGTCGTCACTATTGAAGGCCCAGAAGCTGTAACAAACAAATATCAAATTCATTTAACAACAGTTAAAAAAAACATAGGTTTTATCATTATGACATCTGCCCAAAGAAATACTTAAAAAGTTATTCTTGAATAAGCATTTAAATAATATTAAAATATGTTCGTTCATACACAGGGTGTCCAAAAACACAACGTCAAGCCGGGAAAAAATTATAGTGCAGTACTTATAATGACAGACCCGTGTTTTTTTAATTTTTTTTTTACTTTTTATTCCGTCTTGTCAAAAAACTACAATTTAAATTTTATAACTTCTGAATTGGATAATTACAAGGTGTCAAGAATGCCATTTAAAGTTTTATTGAACAATTTTGATCATATTTGACATGTTAAAACCACCATCAACTATTTTTGAATAGGTTAATAAAATAGACAAAATCAATATCTTAATTAGTTTCAATTTAACTGTAACTAAGCTGTGTGTCATAGGTACAGGCTTTCAAATTCAAAACACTAAAATCCCTTACGTTAGAAGTTAATTATAGCTTTGTTTGTAATACCTATGTATTCATAATATTGTTGGAATAAAATATTTCAGTCTACTCTGTGGTATATTTCTTAGGAGAATGTTATCTAGTGTTGAATCATCTTGTTCAATGCCAAACCACAAAAAATCTTGTATGGAGGTTGTGACTTAAACGAAATGAAGGCAAGTTAGTGTGTGGCCTTTATAAGTTCAAGTTATAAACATTATCATATCATTATTATTGTATAGACGGGTGGGTGGATACAAAAAGATTGTCCATACATGATTGTTAATGTTGCAATTAAAATCTGAATATTACTTCAAATTATGGATTTTTTTTTATTTTTCTTATACACCGTGAGATTTTAACCACGCCTTTCTGATGCTATTAAGAGTCAAATGAAATATCAATAAAATTTGAAAAAAGTAAAAAAATATATATTTTAATTTTTCTTTTCCTTTTGAATAAATTAACTTTAGGTCTTCCTTGTAAACAATACCTTAGGTTGAACTGGCAACATATATAAATTATCGTGTGAGTGGAAAAGAAACTTCTCACTTCACAAACCTCCCCGTCAAATAAGACATACGGCGAGAGGGGTATGGTATGACAAAAGTTGCAACACTGCGTTCCTGGGACTTGTTACCATAGATATATTTCGATATGTGAATTTCGAAAATTAAGCTTTTTTCATTAAACTTAGATAGCTTTTCTTCTCCAATTAGGCATCGGAATCGAAGGTTAAAATCTTTCGGGTACCTCGGGCCCACGGTGTATAATATCAAACATGCAAAGAAAATATTTAAAGAACAAAATATTTTGTTATTGAACCTTCAAAATGAAATCCAATGGTTTCAAACTTGTTCTCTTAATCCTCATTAAACTTCCATATTAAACAACCAAAACTTCAATGGAATGTCTACAATTGACAACATTATAATTATTTATTTTAATTAAACTGGTTTTTTGTTGTTTATGTGCCACGTATACACTAGCTGTAGGTATCCCCAGCTCTACATTTTGCTTCATATTAAACACATCAAATTTTGCATTCATTTTAATGTATGTACTTACCTAATTAGCAAGATGAAACGGTTTCTTTAAGTATAAAATCCTATGTTAGATGAATTTCAACATTTTCACTTCAACCTACATTAAGTGTAGTGTTATGTTGATGTACCTCTTGCATACAAATGAAGCAATGGAAGTAGTTTCTTCAATGTATACACATAACGCAAGGCATACAAAACTTTTGATTTTTATATTATGCAATCATATTATATGGTGTATCAGCTGTAATGATACTGAGGGTTTGAGGGGTTGAGGATTTATCTTAGCTTAGGAATTAGTTGGAATGCTAAACATGATTATGTAATTACCTAATGCTGCCTTGTGTATTAAGGAGTATGGGCAAATTTCATATAACCGAAACCTAGATCCAACAGAAATGACAATTTCTTGGTATTTGTCACAGTTATTGTCCTAAACAATCCTGCATATCTTTTTTTGTCCTAGGCCAGAGAACACAATAAAATGAGGTCAAAGTTTGAAAAATATTTGTTTGTGTAGTATATAAACAAATATTTATAGCAATGACTGTATCACACTGCACTGCTGTGTAGCATGTCCCATATGGTAACCACACAAAGTGCTTGCTCAAAACATGGATTGAAACATTATCAAAGTTTTAAAGGTGGTCCAATTAAAATTGATAATATGTACATATTTCTAATTACTCCATATAATGATAACATTCATAGTCAGGGAACACTGGATGCTTGGCCGGAGGACTACCAGTGACTGCAGAGCCAATTGTCGTCTACCTTTATGATGCTACAGCCCATGACCGGTGTAGGATGACTAGTTCAATGGTGATGTTACCGCTTGCCGATTGTTAAGCCGGGTTCGCAGCGCCAATTTTCTAACATGTTATTGTGTTTTTGCGAACAAAATTGTTAGGCCACGCCCCTATTCGGTTGGCAAACAATGTTAAGCCGGGTCCGCAGCGCCAATTTTGCTAACAAAACTGTTAGGCCATGCCCCTATTTGGTTAGCAAACAATGTTATCCTGTTTGCAAACACGAAAACACGGCGCAGCGGACCCAGCTTCTGCATGGATAGTAGAAGGGGCGCCCCCTATAGATTGCCTTTTGCGGAAGCAGGGAATTGTATGTTTCTCCTGTGATATCATCATAATTATTATACTAAGAGACCGTTGGCCAGCTGTGGGACAATACAGTTGAGATGGAATATGTTGAGTAATTATACACCATTACTTTTATCAATTTACATTGGATCACATTTAGAACTTTAATAATGATTTAACCTATTTTCTGAGCAAGCACGAGGTGTGGTGACAATTTATAGGTGGTGCCTCTACCCAACAGTTATGCACGGTACAATTTTTAGTATAAATATTAATTTAATTCTGTACTACAATGATTAGGTACACTAACAGACTATTTTTCAAACTTTGAACTCATATTACCGTATTCTCTCAGGCCCTAGGAAAAAAATGATGCGCAGAATTGTTCAGGACATTAAGTATGACAAATAACAATACAAGTTGTTTCTGTTGGTTCTGGGTTTTTGTTGCCCATTGTCCTTGTTGTTGAACTTGAATGGTACAAATAAATATTTTAGGTTTTTATATTCATTGCAGAAAACCAGTACGTTTAACTCATTGAAAGAACATTGGGAAAAAGCGTCCCCACACACTTGTAGCACTTTTTCTCATATATCAAATGAAAGAGCGTAAAAAATACATAATTTTATTGTATGGCAGTAATTGTGTGAGAAATGAGAGAAAAAAGTTATTCATCCATAAAGAAACACAATCAGTAAATTATATTTATTAAGAAATATTTTTAATTATCAATGAGGTTCTTCATCTTATCATTCATTTCTTCAACATTCATGTTTATATTTGTTTATTCATAACCTCTATGATTATTTTGTACCTATTTTAAAATAATTCTAATAAAAATAATAAATACCATTTTTAGACGCATTCATTTCTACAACTATACTGATTATTACTATACTGAACAATATGTATATATTCATTTGTAATATCTTATTATGATTACTTTGTTGTTTTTAAAATCTAAGAACATGATAATAATCATAAAATAGTAATCATAAAGAGCAGTCTAATATAAAAATAATTAAGAAAAAAATATTGTTTGCCACATTCATACATTCATTCTTTCATGCTTTCTGTCAGTAATTTATTATTCAGAATAACATCAATTTTTTCACACATGGCCTACACTGCTGGGGACGGGGTCCAAACAAATTTTCCTATTGTTCTTTCAGCAAAAATGGATGATAAACTAACATAACTTCACAAAAAATGCAAATATGATACAGTACTAATTATATTACCACCACACACAGACTAATTATCAGTGACTGTTGTTTTTTAGCTACAAGGTTTTATTTTTAAAACAGTGTAACAAACTTTTATTCGCATGTGATAAAGAATGTCAACACAATGAATGTCAACTTTAAACTTTATTTTAATAGTTCCAGTCTGCTTCAAATCACTAATCTGTGAGTCTGCTCTCTGCTTTAGAATGGCGTTAGTACATCAAGGTTATGAAGATGAATAAATATTTAGCTATCAATAAATTCTCAAAATTGACTGGCTCATGGCTAATTAACACACGGATCATACGATTTGGAAGGTTAAGCAGCGCTTGCCGCGGTCAGTTCGTGAATGGGTGACCGTTAGTTACACATCTGCACCCCTCCGTGTCTCGGAGAGCACCTTAAGCCGTCGGTCCCGGTTGTTATACAAATACTTATGATGGTCGTTACCAAAGTCAGATGCCCGAGTCTGAAAACCGGTCTAACCTTAGGATATTGGCATTGCCCAGTACCTAATTGTGTT
The DNA here is from genome assembly GCA_905220435.1 of Amphipyra tragopoginis. Classification (NCBI taxonomy): domain Eukaryota; kingdom Metazoa; phylum Arthropoda; class Insecta; order Lepidoptera; family Noctuidae; genus Amphipyra; species Amphipyra tragopoginis. The sequence continues at coordinate 24,375,150 of HG991991.1, read as the reverse complement.
GCGGAGTTCTGATGGCAATCTCAGCGTGTAAAATACTGATATTCAGCCACATCCAGTTAGACTGGAAGCTGACCCCAACATAGGAAAAGGCTAGGCAGATATTAATTTCTCAATATTCTAGAATCCATATATTTAAAATAGTGTGTACAAAAACGGTACTGTCTCTTCAGCAAGGCAAGTAAAACCCAAACTAAAAATGGTCAGGGATACAGAATAAAAAAATCTCACAACCTGATTATGATTAATACAAGTTAAAGCAAAATAGTGAACATACTTATTGATGACCTATTTTCCCTATGATGTCAACCTTGATCCTATCAAAGGGTAATAAAATACAAGACACTTAATACAGGGTCAATGTATTGCCATGCTGATAAAATGGGTAAAAATTGTATCAATAAACAACAAGAATCATAAGTGCAGACTCTGACAAAAGTATCCAACTATACATACGCTGATTGCAGTAAAATTGTTTAGCCCACACAGCTTAAGTCGTAGCTGAAACCTTGTTCATTTTCCTCAAACCATCATGTTCATGATAACATCAAAAATTTTATGACTAGACATCGTATATTTCAATAATGACTATTATACAGGTTGACTGGCAATTTAAATGAAGTAAATGATTGTTTCATTGCAGTCTGTTGGGATAATGATGAATCAAGTCCGATTTACACACTCTTTTTCTCTCATGTTGGCAAGAGTTATTTGAGAATAGCCTAAGCTTTGGTGAAAGGATTACTCAGTCAGCAAGGTTGGTAGCAGGGTTGACTGCCCAGGTTGCACTAAACTTAATAAGTATTGTCACTTGTGAAGGATACTTATTAGTTTAGTTGTTGTTGATTTAGTACAAACAACACATCCAAATGAGGTCTTCTAATTGGTCTATCACCAAATAGATCAGCCAGTCAGTGAGGTAAAGGGTTGAATGCCCAGGTTGATCTTGACCAAATAAGTATTATCACTAGGGATCAGATATTCGGATGTGTATTTACCTAAAGTTAATTTTTAGCTACGAAAGTATGGAAGCGGCTTAAAATCTAGTCGAGTGTATAGTAGGGAAGCAACTTCTTAAAATGATTTATTAAAAAAAAAACCAGGATTTTTGGATTGCATAATTATTTAAAATTAATGTTTAACCCCCGATGCAAATATGTGTGTATGTAGAATGTAAGAAGAAGAATGGTGTATGTTAGATAAACCAAAAAAAAAGAACATAAATTAAAATAATTGTCCCGGAACGGCAGGATTTTTCAATACAAAAGCGCGTTCCATATTAGCCAACATCTCAAGTTTAGGTGAATATGCATCCGAATATCCAATCTCTAATTATCACTTATGAAGGACACTTGTCTTATTAGTTTAATAGTGAGTAAACTTACCTATTTAGTAAAAAACAACAAATCCAAATGAGGTCTTCTAATTGGTCTAAACACCAAATTAACTAGCTACTTATGAGTGGGACTTATAGACAGTGTATAATAATAATTGTAATACAGATTTATCTTACACACTTCTTACAATTTTTTTTTTGGTCCTTTCTTTCCTTTTGTACCTATCCGGGTAGTTATTGGCAAGACCTTTTCTCCAGCCAATGGATTACTTCAGAGGGTTTGACATAATTGGTTGGTGATATTGGTACAATTTATAGGCAGTCAGCAAATTTTGTAATTGGTTATCATAAAACCTTATTTTAATGTTCAAACATAGGGAACAGATTAACCCCAAGAACAAATTAAAATTTGTGCGCATAAACCACTCCCATTATAATATATCTTCTATCAAAGAACCAGACGAATTATACTCTATTAAATGAAAGAAAAAACTAAATGTAAAAAACATTTACATTTAGTAAATGTAAATAAGTCTTAACTCTTAATATAAAGATTTCTTGAAAATATTTTAAAACATTAATTTGTAGCAAAAAGAAATTATGTGATGTTAATTTAATTAAAACACTCCTTTCTGTAGTAAGTTATGAATTGTTTAAAATAGAACATGGAAGATTGTTTACATTTAGTTTTTTAGATCACTGAACTTAACAGTTTAAAGTTAGTGTTATTAATACTTACAGGGTGGGTACTGTGGAGTATAAGGGCTTGAAGGACCAACACCCCCTACAGCTTGGGAATAGCTGGGTGGCGCAGCTGGCGGCGGCTGCGTAGTATGCGCGTTACCCCAGCCATATGGAGGAGGATTCCAGCCCTTTTCCATTGTGGCTTCTGCGAAATATCCAGTAAACACTATCGAAACTGGTAATAAATGATCCTAACAATCGGTCACTGTGATGCAATACAATCTTGAAGCTATTTTTAGGTATGACTCCACCAACCTATATAACACACAGGTAGTGTGAGCTTCTTTCACGTAACTGGACGTTTTTTTAAAGAATTAACATCCAATCTCGACCCGACTAGATGAAAAATCAATACTTGCAGCAACAAATGAAAAATAAATGGAGGGAGGAACTTATTTTTTTATTAGCTAAATGCACAGGTTAGATGTATGTAGATATCAACAAGTCGTGTATTCACCATCCAGTTTACTTTTGTACTTTTTGTAGTCTTTGGTACTATAGTCCTTAAAATATAGCTTGATTAGAATGACAGATGTCAGCAAAAGTGACGATATAACTTTGTAGTTACGTAGAACGGGTGATTTCTATTGGAACACGAAAAATCACTCGCATAACTAGCATGATAACAATTTTTTTAAATACAGTGCTTCCCATAAAATTCAAAATATTAAAAATCAGCTTGAAAACTAAAATAATTCTTACTGATTCATAGTCATACAATAAAAATCTTACGTTCTTCAAAAGATATGTCATACTGCAAAAATGTTAGAGATGGGACACATCGATAAAATAATGTAAATCGATTAAATAAAAAATGATTACGTTTGTGTTATTAAAATTTTATCCGATGATAATAAATAATTATACCTATTTCGTACAATATTAAATAGGTCTTTAAAAGTTTTAAATGCATGTTTTAGATATAAACTATTGCGGCTAAGGTTATTCGTCATGGGTATCAAATCCAATGTTTTCGGGTATGCTGATGCTGAAGATGAGGCCAAAACTCAAATTCAAAATGGCGGCCATGAATATTTGCAAATTAGTTGTCATTGGTGTCAATTTCATGGTTTTTCCGGTGTGCTGACGTTGAAAATAAGGTCAAAATCCAAATCCAAGATGACGGCTATGAAAATATACAAATTATACGTATTAAATTTATTTTTAATGATTTATATCGATTTGCTCAGTTCTTTCCCACCACTAGTCACACTAGTTTGGCAGCTGTCATTCTAATCAAGCTATATTTTAAGGACTACATTCTCTTTGGTCTTTGGTTCACTGGTTCACTGTTGTACGTAGTACTTATTACTTCTATGGTTCACTGTGATAGATATATGCTCTAAGCTGTGATACGACAAGCGACGAGTGACACAACTATTTTATAAGTATGTAAGTTAATTCTGCAATTTTTACAAAATGGTTTTTATACAAACGTAAACGAGTTTTGATGTGTCTAAATACTCTAAAATTGAGTAAAACTATTTAAAGGTCTGCTAGAGAAGTGAAAATGTATGACTAGAGTTGCCCCCAGTTTCTCATCTCTAATTTTGTCAGACTGTATAATTCGTAGTCCATCAAAAAGATTAAATATGTAGGTATAGAGGGGCTATTAGAAACATTTTCATAAAAAAACTTTGATCCCATTCTGCAGTAAAGCCATCTAGTGTTAAATAGCAATAGTTCGTAACTATGATATTTAGAAAAAGTTTCAATCTTTCGAACGGTAGGTGACGTGCTTTTAATTTATACTTTGTAGGGACGGTTAGCATTTATCTATAATGATATCGATGAAGGCTTCAGAGGTTGATAAAGTATTCATTTACGATGACAATATAATTTTCGTGTAACGTATTGAAATGAGTAAGCAATGAGATTTTTCCTGTGGTTTCTAAGTTATTTATTCAAAAATATTTTTACAGATCATGACAAACATGACATGACATTACAGTGTCAAATATGTACACAGAAATAAGCTATCTATTTGAAACATTGACATCACAATTTCATTATAAACTTAACTGATGTCTTTGAAAAAATTGTAACCATTGTTTTCGTGCAATATTGGTTTGCCTAGAATCACAAAACAAAGGACAAAGCGTAATAGCGTACTAAATATCATCATTCTCCAATAGTTAAAATATACCTAAATCGAAAGCTAATTGACATGTAGAAAAAAAATGCCCAAAAATGATAGCTAAATGTTTAAAACACCTTTATGTTTGCACTTGACTTTGTTATCAGTGTTCCTTTATTATTTCCCTCTAATATTTTGTGTCGATAATACAATACGGCCGACGTATCTTGGCACGTCTGAAGTTAGTTGTTTGGCTGCGCAATGAATCTTTTAGAAACGAAATTGTCTACTGCGCAGCTAATCAGCTAACTTCAGACTCGCCAAGATACGTCGGCCGTATTGTACACACCACTATAATAGGTAATCAAATCATTCTCGCACAGGATACAATCATTCTCGTCAGCAAACAACGCCCCCTGTTGTTGAAAGGTTAAATATACATTTGACACTTTCCAGAATCTTCTATGTCAAATTAATATTTATTGTAAATTGTAATTGAAACATATTACTAGCTACAGACACGTTCAGTCGTTTGGCTGTTCCGAGATTTGCAGTATTTCAATACACACAACAGTAATATTTAAATTGGCATAAAATCTATAGTTTTCGGAAAAAATGCGACTTCTCACGGGATTCACTGAAAACTGGACTGAGCAAGACTAAGCGGGTTCGTGCTATTCGTCGTTACTTCAGTTGCTTCTAGATTACAAATTTTGATACATTGTCCGGTCTGTTACTTACTACTACCACAGTGTACCTACATATTACATACAGTGGGTCAACGCCGATACATTTGACAGTTCCTATGAAATGTCAAAATTGGTAACACTTGTCAAAGGGTTGTCACATAAAATAAATTACACAAACTTTATCAAACAAACGTCCAAATTAATTAACGTTTCATAGAAACAGTGACACGCAAAAAGAAAACCACGCATGCGTAATTTTGACGATTGACAAAATAATGCAAAGGTATGTAGCAGCAGTTTCGCCATCTTATCCTGGAATATTCTAACAATATTTAAAACTAAAAATTTTGTCGAGGTTACTTGGCTAGGCTTGCGGGGGTAGGTAAGAGCCATAAATTATTCCCAAATCAACGATGGAGTCATAGAAAATTACTTATTATTCATGGATATTACTTCTATTTTTTTTGTGGGATGGCTGATGCCGGAAATAAAGCCTAAGTATTCCTCGATCATATAAGGCGGTCAAAAAAAATTACCAGTTAAATGAATTTTTCCAGGTAAAACGTGGTCCCTATCTTGGTGTTTGAGAATTAATCTTGTTTTTGTAATCAGCGTCCCCGAAAATCATGTATTTGACACCCATGACGGCTAATTTGAAAATTTTCATGGCCGCCATCTTGCATATACATTTTGACCTCATTTTCGGCATCAGCATCCCCGAAAACCATGGAAATGACACCCATGATGGTTAAATTGAAATTTGAATAGCCGCCATCTTGGAAATGGATTTTGACCTCATTTTCAGCATCAGCATCCCCGAAAACCATGGAAATGACACCCGTGACGACGAATTTGACATTTCAGTAGCCGCCATCTTGGATTTCGATTATGACCTCATTTTCGGCATCCGCAATTCCGCACCCCAGAAAACCTTGGATTTGACATCCATGACGACTAATTTATTAATTTTCATGGCCGCCATCTTGGATTTGGATTTTGACGTTATTTTCGGCATCAGCGACCCCGAAAACCATGAAATTAACACCCATGATGATTAGATGAAAATGTTGATGGCCGCCATCTTGGATTTGGATTTTGACGTTATTTTCGGCATCAGTGACCCCGAAAACCATGAAATTGACACCCATGATGATTAGATGAAAATGTTGATGGCCGCCATCTTGGATTTGGATTTTGACGTCATTTTCGGCATCAGTGACCCCGAAAACCGTGGTAATGACTTCCCACGAACAATCATTTGAAAATGTATGTATGCCGCCATCTTGGATTAGTAAACAGACTTTATAATAAAATTCTCGTAATAGGTACACACGGCTACACTTCAAGCTATGCAAAACCAGTATAAGCTGACCGTTACTTGTGCGAAAAGATTATACAAAGCGACGCCAAGATAAACTGGTTTTGTATATCATGATGTGTAGCCGTGTGTACACATACATATCAATAATAAATTAATATAATTTCTATGAACGATATCAATGAAATTTGAAATCAAAAAGTGCGAGCCCTGGAATTTATGTCCCGAGTAGCCATACTGCTACTCGGGACATAACCTCCGCCCCTTCACCCCGCAACCCCCCGCACGATTGCTCTGTGACAATGTTCTACGTTGACCGACTGTAAGGAGTAAGATATAGGTAGACTGTGCTACTACTACTACTATTGAATGTTAGTTGTTTAGTATGTTGTTGGTAGTCCTTATCTAAAGACTATAGTACAGAAACATTTTTTTGCAGAATTAGTACCTTTGAGTTGCTTTAGTACTCTAAGCTTTGAGTCCACGAATCATTATCAGTGACCATCACAGAAATAACCATAACCACTGACCTCTCTACGTTTGTAATTTTGTACTTAGAGTGCGCGCAAGATAACTCTGCGCCTCTGCGCACGACTGAGGACGTCCTCAATGCTTTAGTACTTATTCTAAGGTCCTCAACGTTGCAATCATCGCAAAAGTTCAAATTACCGCTTTTTAAGCTTATCTTTTTCATCGCTAAACATATTTTTCCCGATAAAAATTCCTACAATCATGTAGTTCTACTATCAAAATTAATAAAACGGCACACACTTTGGTTGACCATGATTAGTTCCGATTTCGGCCGCGCGCAGACTTATCTTGCGCGCACTCTAGAATTGTATGTCTATCATTTATGGTTTGTTGGTTTTTTTTTTAGTTTTGTTTTGCTTTTCTATCAGTCACAGTTAAAAATAAAGGTACAGCTTTAAAATTAACTTTTCTCTAATTATTTTAATATTTTGACTTACTTTTTTTGTTAAATAGGTTTCATAAATTATTTTTTATGGGTTTGTGTTCAGGTGCTGAGCGATTGTGACCTCATTTTCATTAGTAGGTAGAACGAAATGTCGTCACCACGCCCGAAATCTCCTCGAACCCCCGTATTGCCTAAAAAGGAGGATAAAGAAGAATCTTTTTGGGACAAAATTGGTACCATAGGTCGCAAGAAGCGCATAAAAGAAGGTATGTGGTGTATTGCTTAAGATTTGTAAACATTTTTGCATAACTATGTGGGTTGAACAAGAGGTATTTTCGTTATGTCTTTTATGGAATGAGTAATGGGTCAAGGATAACTATGTGCAGTTGTTCGGCATTACAGTCTATTATTCAGCTCTCAATGTAGATTACCTTTCCTCAACAAATTAGGTCTCAACTCTTAATTTCCTCATAAAGCTTTTCAGGTTTTTGCTTTTGTACCTTATTTTTCAGGGTTCTATATGCGGAATATTAGTTCAAAAAAGTTAAGTTTTTCAGTAGTACTGAACTGCTAAGATTAGGTGAACCAACAAACAGGCCCTAAATTAATAAAACTAATGACAAACATTTTCTTATATCTTTATTTATTTTGTAAGGGAAACATGTTTGTTTTTCATTTTTTTATAAGTAAAAGCTGTTGCTTTTACTTATAAAAAATGTTACAATAGATAAAACTTAAGCCTTAAAGCTTCCACATATAAATACAAGAATATGCATAACAAACTCAACAGTCCTATGTAGTTGTCTTGGTACTTATTACTTAAGTTGACCTATGTAAGCACACTAAAGTAGTATTATTTGCTTGTTTGTTCACACAGTGCAAGATGTGCAGGCTGAAGGTAAATTTGCCATTGACTCTCCGGGAAGCCCAACTGCACCAGAGATACCACCAGAGGAGTACAGTTTACGTAAGTACCATGATTCTTATTAAAACAACATGTCTGATGGTAATATGTCTCAACTATGAATATACAATGATCTACGGCACATATATAATGAGTAGTGCCTAATGTAAATTATTTAGAAATCACTTGTTATTTTTGATATGTTTCTTTTATTCATGGACTTGTTTTTCTGTTTCTTTATCCTATGACTCACATAGGTGTGTCCGTGGTTCTTTTATCCTGCAATGATACACAAACAGGATAATATACGTGTAAAAACAACTTTTTGTTCTGATATGTTACTATAATCATATGTAATGTGTAGAGAAATATCATGTCCTACAATGTAATCGATATTGAACTAATTACAGATGATAATGAGGAAAGAGCCATTATTGAGCCGAGATCACTTGAAGATCCAAGAGTAAAGGAACTTGTCCAAGTACTTATTGATTGGATCAATGATGAACTTGCCACTCAAAGAATAATTGTTAAGGACATCAGTGAAGATTTGTATGATGGGCAAGTACTTCAAAAACTTCTTGAGATGTTGACAAAGACCAAATTAGATGTGCCAGAGGTAACTCAGTCTGAGGAGGGTCAGCGGCAGAAACTAGCAGTTGTACTTAGAGCAGTGAACCGGGTATGTATTTCAATACATATTAAATTATCTACTCACAACATTATAAATACAATATGTATACCAGGAAGTCCTGATTATTATTAAGAATGAATTTTATTTACAGGTTCTCTATAATACAACCAAACCCGTGCCTAAGTGGAGTGTTGATTCCATACATTCAAAGAATGTTGTATCCATTTTACATTTACTTGTTGCTTTGGCCCGTCACTTCCGTGCTCCTGTCCGCCTACCTGAAAATGTGAGCGTCAATGTTGTTGTCGTGAAGAAAGATACCCCTACCCAACTGTCTCACAGGTAAACTGTTGTCTATTGTAGGCTTTTGTATAACTAGCAATTTGTATTGTGAGAATTTTATTCAAATATGCTATTTCAGGACATTTGTTGAAACCATCACAACTACGTATGACGATCTGGGAATGAAATGTGAAAGAGATGCATTTGATGCTTTGTTTGATCATGCTCCTGATAAGTTGCAAGTTGTGAAGAAGTCACTCATTACTTTTGTAAACAAACATTTGAGCAAAGTCAATCTTGAAGTGATGGACTTGGACACACAATTCCATGACGGTGTATACTTGTGCCTTTTGATGGGACTGCTAGAGGGATTTTTCGTGCCTTTATATGATTTTCATCTAATACCAGAGGATTTTGACCAAAAGGTTCATAATGTTTCCTTTGCTTTTGAACTGATGCAAGATGTGGGACTTGCAAAACCCAAAGCAAGACCAGAAGGTAATTACTTTTTATCTGTTAGTAGTAAATATATTATTTAATAAATATAATTTTTATTATAATGTACTTGCTAAACTGACAATTGCATTGTTTTCTTTTCCAGATATTGTGAATCTTGACCTCAAATCCACACTGCGGGTTCTGTATAATCTGTTCACAAAGTATAAGAGTTTAGCCTGAGAAGAATATTTAAAAAGTATAATTATACAACTTATTAATAACCTGTTCGTGCCTGACTTATATTTTAATAATTTTATTAGTATGCGATGCTGGTGGGTTACTATTTTTATATTTTTAAATGTACATAATTATACTTTATTCGATTTATAACATATTATTATGTGTTTAAAAATATAATTGATATGTATTTTAGATGAATAAACAAAATATTAATATTATAATAGAACATTAACATATTATGAGTAATGTATGACGGTGCTTTATCTGAACTAAGTATAGAGAAATAAATTAATTTACTAACAATCGTATATCTTCTTATTTAATCAGTCATCACTATCGTCCCTAAATGTTGGCTGCTGAACATGGGCATCCCGACGTCTCCCATATGAATGTTTAGTCACAGCATTTCCAAAACACCGAACGTCCAATTCCCAGAATGCCTTGAAATTGAAATTGCGATACCTATAAACCTTACTTTCCTCTATGTCTATAATCTACATCACGATTATTATAATGGCCTATTGGTATGTCTACACCAGTGCACTTTCATGTTCATCTTGCGCTTTCGTCTGATTGATGCCTGAAGCGCCATCATGGCCTAATACTAGTTCAGAGTCTTATGGCAATCAATATTTCATGCGCTTGACGCAAGGGGAATTGAAAGTTGAAAGCGCAAGATGAACATGAAAGCGCACGGGTGTAAACATAGGTACCAATAGGCCATATACCAAATACCCATCATTACAGGCTTTTCCTTGTCAAATAAAAATGTGACATTCTCCGAATTAGACATTCTGCGTTTTGGACATTCAGCGATTTGGACATTCAGCGATTTGGACGTTTTGCGAATTGAACTTTCCTCTTTTCTGTTTTGTGCACGCTGGACATTTTGCGATTTGGATATTCTGCGACCGATATTAAGCTTTATAAAGTGGTTATTTTTGGTAAGTGTTGGGTCCCCTATCAGCTACACTGATATTTATATCTGCATGAGAGCGATATGATGGCTCATTTACATTGGGTCGTTTTGACCGATTCGGTTGCAGCCCGTATTCGGCTACCGACTAGTGTAAACGGGTTTTCGGTTAGCCGAATTCGACCGCGGTCCGTATTCGGTCACCGACTAGTGTAAACAGGTTTTCGGTTAGCCGTATGCGGCCGCAGACCGTTTTGGTGACTGAACATGGCTGATTTGTGTTAAAATTCCTTGTCGTAACATGATGATGCTTTCAATACGAGTGTACGCAGTTCGGCTGAATGCGGTCGCCGAATCCAGTAAACCGACAACAAACGAATACGGCTGCCGCGTTCGGTGACCGACTTAATGTAAACGCGCTATTAATATCTAAAAGTATTTACAGAAGTCAGCTTTAAATTTAACTCTACGTTCGTCGTTAGGTAATTCCGACCAGTGACCATGCAAAAGTTCGCCTTTCTATCTTTTTATTGGCATCAGACGCCATTTCAAACATTGGTGGTTAAAACATTTTCGTATAACTGACAAATGACCCTCCTTAGATGATACATTTTATAATCTAAGTGACCCTCGTTATAGATTGACAGCGATGAGCGACCATTATCACTCTATACCCGAGTACATACATAAACATGCTGTCCCTGGAAGTATGTATTAAATCGAATAGGGGCGTGGGAAAGGTCATTTCAAAACTTGTAGTAGTAAAAACTTAAGTAAAATTTTTGCCAGACCAAAAAAGTCTTTGCAGTAAATGTTTTTTCTTTATTTTCTTATTGAAAACATGTTTTCTAGCTGCGTAATAGTAGATTGTATCACAAGGGAGCAAAATCATATTTTTACGGCGAGGGTGCTTTTTTGAATCCAGAGCGAAGTGAGGGATTCTAGAGTAGAATCCCGAGCGTAGCGAGGGATTCTTTAGTAGAATCCTGAGCGTAGCGAGGGATTCAAAGTACATCGCCGAGCCAAAAAAAAAATTGCGCCCGAGTGATACACTGTACTTTTCATCACCCACTATGAGAAAATAAAAGGCGCCTCATATTTTATTGTAATATTATTATTTAATAAAACAGAGTGACAACTAAATTGAAATTAAATAGTATCTAATAATAAAACAACTAAAAACTTATATTGACATTTGAGACGTTTTCGCAATTATGAAATTAACAGCGCTACGTTCTCATTCTTTACTATTAATTTATTTTTTATAATCAGCAGGCGCGCGGCGCCGGCGGCGCGACCACATGAGTAGATAAACGGAACAGAGACAAAGCTTCTTAAGAACGTGCAAAACTGTTACCTATTTTGGTAGGGTTGTCACAATAGTTCAAAACAAATTAAACTAAGCATTTGTTATATAGTTTTATTATTCAGTATGATAGTGTGGCGACATCTATCACCCCACATGCGAACTATCCTGCATCGCGATATCAACATTCGACAGGCAGATAGTATATACAGGGCGGAATCGTTAAGTGCCAACAGACGATTTTTTCGTCAATTTAAGAGATATTTAAAAAGTTAAGGCTATTATCAAAATTAGGCTATATGGAGAGTAAAATAATATAAATAACTTCAGGAAAAAGAAAAGCCAGATATTGAAAATTTTGTCTTTCGCTCCCTCCATATATTTCGTATGAGAATTTCTTCCAACTGATCATACCAGTCATACCTACTTATTCTCTCTCTTCCTTACTGTTAATATGGCGGCGGATTTAGCCTTACTCGACTTCGGTCTATCTTAGTCATCTTTGTAATAAAGCTTCATATCACCACATTCCTGAGCATTACCTAAATCTAACCCAGGATTTCGAACAGAAAACGGACAGATTTTGTAGTTCCAGACTGCTTACCTACGTAATGCGATAGCCTATTATTTTCATGTTTAATAAGTAATAATAGTATTGCAACCAATTTGTTTAACTAATACAAATACGAATAGTTCAACGACAATTTTCCTTATTAAGGCCGTGGCCCCATGTCTACGGTGCGGCGCCGCGCCGCAGCACGGCGCCGCGCACGGTGCCGTGTACGGTGCACCGCATGTTAGTTCCGTGGCTGGCGTAAATGTGACATGTCTAAAATTGCAATTTTTCAGGCCGACCATTTTAAAGTTTTAACCTCTTCTGGTAAATCGGTAAATTAGTTTAACGTAAGTATGTATTTTAGTTATTTTAAAATATACAGAATGTTAACGAATTCGTATAATTCCTTAAAACCATATGATCTGCTACTGGTGTAAATTGTCCCAGCATGGAAATTAGGCAGATTTACAAAAAAAAACTTTTTTCTTTATGCGGTACCTATGGCTAAGTGATCGAATCTAAACCACAGGATTCAGTAAAATACAAATGTAAATGACGTCAACATCAAAATCCAAGATGGCGGCTGTGAAATTTTACAAGATAAAATCTTGGATTTTGTTTTCGACCTCATTTTCGTCATCATCGCCCCCGAAAACCATGGACACGACACCCATGATGCATATTTTGTAAAATTTCACAGCTGCCATCTTGGATTTTGATTTCGACCTCATTTTTGTCATCATCGCCCCCGAAAACCATGGACACGACACCCATGATGCATATCTTGTAAAATTTTACAGCCGCCATCTTGGATTTTGATTTCGACCTCATTTTCGTCATCATCGCCCCCGAAAACCATGGACACGACACCCATGAAGCATATCTTGTAAAATTTCACAGCCGCCATCTTGGATTTTGATTTCGACCTCATTTTCGTCATCAGCACCCCCGAAAACCACGGAAACGACACCAATGATGCATATCTTGTAAAATTTCACACCTGCCATCTTGGATTTTGATTTCGACCTCATTTTCGTCATCATCGCCCTGGAGAACCATGGACACGACACCCATGATGCATATCTTGTAAAATTTTACAGCCGCCATCTTGGATTTTGATTTCGACCTCATTTTCGTCATCAGCACCCCCGAAAACCACGGAAACGACACCAATGATGCATATCTTGTAAAATTTCACAGCTGCCATCTTGGATTTTGATTTCGACCTCATTTTCGTCATCATCGCCCCCGAAAACCATGGACACGACACCCATGATGCATATCTTGTAAAATTTCACAGCCGCCATCTTGGATTTTGACGTTGACCTCATTTTCGTCATCAGCACCCCCGAAAACCACGGAAATGACACCAATGATGCATGTTTTGTAAAATGTCACAGCCGCTATCTTGGATTTTGACGTTGACGTCATTTACATTTGTATTTTACTGAATCCTGTGGTTTAGATTCGATCACTTAGCCATCGCCGTCACACGGCGGCCGGCGCCGCACCGTAGACATGGGGCCATGGCATTAATGGCGCTAAATACCGTCATCACAAACTTGTGGCTGTATATCAGAACTCCCCTGCCTTCGCTTTGACGGAATAGGCATTCGGTTTTCTTTTTATTAATTAAATAAAAAATCCGTATGAACAACTTTTTTTTTAAATTTGGAACTCACAGCTTTACTCCGTAATAGTTAATGTATGATATATTTTTATTTTTTCAAGTATTGTTCATACACACAGTACAATAAAAAACCATTATCAATAATGAAATACCACGTTTTTACATTAAAATATTCCAACTAGCAACAAACAACGTGTGTCGCACTAACCCTGAGATTGTCAACTGGCTGTGCCAGCGTAAACCGGTTTTTTTCAATCTCGCCGCGTACGTGACAAGCAGCCAGTGGTCACGCACACATGCCCCGCGTGTTTGTAGTAGTGCAACCGATTTGCGCGGTTGTATGAAGCTTTGTCTCTGTTCCGTTTATCTACTCATGTGGCGCGACTATGGGCCGTCGTACCAGCCAGTCTTCAAACAATATTTGCGTTCGATTTCTTTGGCGCTGAACACTAAGATGTTCCAAATTCAAAAAGTGCGCGGCAAAGATAATTGCGGCGCACTTTTTGAATTGAATTTGAAAATAAAGAGGATTAAAAACTCATTACTGCCCGCTAAAAGTTTCATATAGAAAACACCACCTTTGGGCGCACTTAAAGGCGAACCAAGTCGTCCTTTTCGAATAAATGGGATGAAAAAGTATTACCACAAGAAAGACCTACTGTTCGCCAAAGTCCTGAAAAAAAATGACAGCTCTGATAGTTTTCTTATGCGAAGTGATTGAAAAAAAAAACAATTATTATTATTGGTCATAACTTTTGAACCGTAAAAAATTGCACCGACATTCACAGCGTTAAAAATTTTGGAAATGACATTGCCCACGCCCCCATTCGATTTGATCCATACATTCCATACTTCCAGGGACACCCTTTAAAGTCTGTCTTTCTTATGGGAGTAGGCAGAAACTGTAGAACGCCACATGCTACGATCCTTCCACATCATAACAATAACTACCCTATACAAAAGCGAATTTAATTGAATATCTTTCTTGTCCTGCGTGCCATCTTAAAGGCCGACAACTGAATAATAGTAGTATAAATAAGGAAATTAATAGAAAAAAATCCGTAGCTAAGTAGGCTCTACTAGTTTACGAGTAAGTCGACCAACGACTTAAATTAACTGCAAAATTAACTTTGTATTTTGAACTGACTACGTAACCCTACACTGCGTATGTTCCGGCACGCACTTGGCCATGGTGTTTACTATGACCTTGCAGGACAGAAGTTGCCTGGAAGTTGAACTGCCCTGCTTTTTTGTACTATGACATCGTTAGAGCAGGCCTGCGGCAGGCCCGCTACGTAGATGTTTACGAAATCCGTTCACCTTTTTTTTTGTAGACTTTTCGTTCCATGAACAAGCATAACCGTTCAACTTGGTTCAATAGTCGTTCACCTTTAGTACTGTCATGGTACGATTTTTAGCGATTCATAAGCAGGCCTGCTTTTGAACGGAAGTTGACTGGCTGGCATTTGAGCGTTTTCATAAGAGGTCATGGTAAGCCCCCAATTTTATGGTCCTTTTAAAACGAGTAAACGATAGAATCACCTTTCATACAGTCGAATAAAAACGGTATATATAAATGAGTTATAAGTCTTTATTTTTAATAAAAAATGGAATACAAGATTATCAATTTATTTTCCAATACACAATATGAAAATACACAAAGTCACGAGTAAAATGTAAAAAATTAGTGATCATAATGCCTACACGGTGCGCTGTGAATTTCACTCCATGTTGGCTTATGTAAGTTAATGTGATGCAGGAGTAGTCCACAGGTATTATGTGGGCTAGTCGTGAACAGGAATCAGTATATTTTTATAAAACATATCTAGATTGCACAAGAAATTACTGCTTCACATGAACATTAATTATGTCGACACGTAAGAAAAAAAACTTTTTCACATCAATATGAAAATAGGCGTTTTACATTTTATCCTCCATAGTCGAGCCTATTTTATTAAAATTATATGGGTATGTTATAAGCAAGAAAGACATTGAGCAAACACAATCTCGTAAAGCTGCATTTATAATTATTCACTAGTCAAATACTTTACTTTACATAATATATAATGATATAAAAGTAAAAAATATTACTATTACATACTTCGTACATTCTGTAATATTTACTGTTTTGTTTATTGCTTTCATATGTGGCGTTCGTTTAACTGCTGTTTTTGATCTTACACTACTTCCATATAAAATTTATTCATTTATGTAGGTATACAAAATGTTTAATGATTATTGAAACTCAAAAATAATTGATAACACAATATCAATACAAAATACATTTTTATTCTTAACTCGTAAAACATTGTGTTATAATCTACCAGTGAATAGCGCTCAATCCACTAGCAAGTATTATTGCGCAAGTTGACTTGCGCAACTTACTTTCAAGCTGTGGAAACGCCCGCAGCAAGTCGACTATGCAAGTTTTATGAACTGAGCGAGCTATGGAGTGCATCTTGTGCAACTAAACTTGTTGGTGGATTTGGCGCTTAAAATAAATTGTCTAGTGGTTGTAGATAATACAGAAAATATAAATTGTCATAGGAAGCTGCCAATATAATATTATTGTTGATTAATAAATAATACAGTTACACAACATAAAATATTTTATCAATCATAACGAAAACTAAAATACAACTATTAATTAGGTAGGAATTATTTGGAACAAAACGCGTAGTATTGCAGTCAATTATTAAAACTCGATATTATAATAAAATATATTTCTTATAAATCTGTTAAAATTAACAAGAGTAAAATAAAACATTTAAAAGGCCATTTGTAACAGTATATTGTTTTATAAGCTGTATGCTCTTGTGCTCATCTTGGCGTTTCAGTGCACAAAGGGCAGATGAGGGAACATCTTCATTGGTGTTGGATTGTAGTACCTATTCCCTGCCCAGTTATTAAATAATTTTAAAAGGGGTTATGTTAGCTGGGAACCCCATGTAATTGCATACTATATTAGTTGTTATGAGATAAAATCTTCGATATCCTATGTCTACAACGCTGCCAGTGAACAGTTACGGACATCTTTATTTTGATGTTGAATGGGATTAGACAATTGACTGGTTGATTTTGGCTCATCACTGACACAATGACATACGCATGCATAATAATTGTGTTGTCGCCTCAATCTACTTACATAACATTTTTGATTAATTGAATTTCCAGTCATGTTAATTACTAATTAATACATTACGTAACCGCGCTGCGCATCTTGTGAAAACTGATCTATTATGCATTGCGATTTCTATGCAGGTGATCAAATAAGTAAAGGGCGTCTCAACAAGATCTTGAAATTTGAATTCAATTATTGTATCAGCCACATTGAGCATTATCAGCCTATGAAAGACCTACTGCAGGTCACGGGCCTCTAATCTGACAGAACTTTTTAGGGTTCCGTACTCAAAGGGTGACAGGACTATATTACAGACTAGGCGTGGAAAGACAAATTTAATACTCGAAAAAAAAACATGTCGTTGATTCTTGTAAGTAATATACCGTAATAGCGACCCGCCCCGACGGCGCCCGAGTACGTTTTATAGCTTAAAACCTCCCGGAACAAATTACCTATCTTAAGATGAAAACCGCATCGAAATACATTAAGTAGTTTAGAAGAAGTAAGCGGAAAAACAGACAGACGCGGAAGGCGACATCAATTTATACAATTTAGAGATTAGAGATCAATAATCTGAAATGTTATTGATCAGTAAGTTTATTTAGATAACATCTTCTACGAAATTACGGTGATTTTACATTTGTGTACTCAAAATTCAAGTTCTAGTTGAGACATTCTTTACGAATCCAAAATTAAAATTGATGATTGTTCCATACCATAAAGTACTTTATTCACTTCTGGTCATAAGTATAATAATTTATTTTAAATTGTTTTATATTACTCTGAGATAGTCTCAAGACTAAGCTCTACATCTGTGATGTTGCGTTCCAACAGATAAAGCACACGACTGCTATATTGATATTATTTTAATTATGGTATGGAACGCTAAAATAATATGCCATTAAAAACAATGTACGAAATTAACATAATGTTTAACACAATATGTTGAGTATTTTTACAAAAATAAATTAATATACATGCATTTATAAAATAACTTCATCTTAAAACCTAATAAAAATACAAGCATTAATTAAATAAGTACGCGTAATATTGCCATCAATACTAGACTGTCTTCCCTGTCGCATCGTCTAAAAATAACATCATCGTAACTCGTCATATCAACGACACTAAGTTAACATAATTAAGAAAATAAATTCTAAACATTACCCAAATAAAAATACTTTAAATGTTTTAATAAATTATAAGTAATATACATGTTGGAATGTTTGTTTAAAATGCTTTAGTTTTTTCAAAAATAAAATATTATTCAATTAGCATATCATATTATTCTACGGGCGAAAGGCGTGCGGTCAAGACGTCTTCACTCGTCATGACTTGGTTTTCTGTGGTAAATAAGATTGCTCGGTAAGCGATTTCAAGTTTGTGGGCCAGCTCAACTGTCAGTTACTACGTTTTGGTCCCGTAGGACAAGAAATGCATAATAAACTGGTTGCAGTGCTTTGCCTTCAAGCTTTGCTGAAAACCTGCTCAGCTTATCTGCACTCAACTTCTTTTGCGTCCTTCACGAGGTTGCATCTAAATCTAAAATACTCTGTAAATGTTAAATAAATAGATGAATGAACTGACGTAAAATATGTATATTTCTGTCCATGTTCTAGCGAATAATATGGATGTAGTCTACGATGACATAGACACAAATTGGCTGGCCACAACAGCATGCAGAGTATATTTTTTGAAAAAAGTGTATTTCATGGACAATAGGCTTGGTTTAGGTCATTTGAGATCAAAGCTACCAATTTGCGTAAGGAGGTTATCATTACGTGGTTTCATTACATAATTATGTTTCAACTTTTAACTGCTATTTACCACGTGTTCCTATAAGAATTAATTTACTACCCAATAATCAATATACTATTAATACAACTATATTAAAACTACCTACCTGTATTTCTCAACTACAACCATATAAATTATTCTTACTATTACTAATGTGCATCAACGTAGAGTGCATATCAAAATGATGGATATTCTTTTTAGGAAGACGTAGAATTTTAACGACATCTAAAAAGTACATCCGCTATCTTGATGTCCACGGTGTACAATGTAGTTGGCATCACGAGACTGGACAAGTGGAATCTATGGAAATCTAAGCAAGTCTAGACTATTGATTGTATTTTGATCTACAGCTATGTTATCTATGTTTAGTCTATAACAATCGTTCGAAGAGATGCCTAGCACAACTACTGTAAAATGTTATAACATAATAGTACTGAGAATTCTGCGGTTAATGGTAGCCATTGGAAATTTTTGGGGATACGAGAA
Organism: Amphipyra tragopoginis; assembly: GCA_905220435.1. Classification (NCBI taxonomy): domain Eukaryota; kingdom Metazoa; phylum Arthropoda; class Insecta; order Lepidoptera; family Noctuidae; genus Amphipyra; species Amphipyra tragopoginis. The sequence continues at coordinate 24,355,763 of HG991991.1, read as the reverse complement.
ACGCCAAAACACTGTTATTACAAGCGAACGTTAATAAAGATAGACATGTAAATTGTTCTTTACATGTTTTACAAAACATTAAAGAAGGAACGAGAATACTAAGAAGAAATCACAAACATTCTTGTAGAAAGAAAATAAAGTATCTATAGAACGAGTACTGCAAGCGGGGGCAACGATTACAATAATATACTAAGTATTCGTTACGTAGGTTTACGCGACATTGCAGATAGGTCAAGGGATGTAGAAGACTCGCGTCGTAGAATAAGTTTAAGTTTCTCGTCCTCTTCCAGATCATCCTCGAAAGAAACGGCGCGGCTAATTTCCGTGTGCCCCAGTGCCCGCGACTTCCACGCCTCTAGCCTCATGACCTGAGAACATATTAAGTCGATGTTATTCATTGTACCCGTGCGTAGGATTGTCGATATAAACATGCTGAACTGAAAATATTATTTAATTGTTTACCACCACTATTATAACCAACAGGTGCATTAATCTTATTTTGCGTGTAAAGATACGTGTAGAAATCTTTTTAGGCTTTATAATTTTAACATTTAAATCAGTCTCAATATAAAATCTTAAAAATAATTTACAACCACTACATTTTTTATGTCCATTGTTCCATCTTTTGGAGGTGAGTTTTTTTACTTACGTTTTTGTACAGGTTTAAACAATGTACATCTTTAATGTTACCTGGTGAACACAATATGTAAGTGAATGGGAACAAACACAATCAAACACAGCATGAACAACACAAAACACATGCATGCAGTACCAGCGTAACATACAATAAGCAAATTGAAAATGCCATGACCAGCCAGACAATAAAACAGGTTCTTTAAGCTTCAAGACATAAACACATATACATCGAGAAAGCACTTTATGTGGCAGTCTTCGCCTATTTTGTACATACACTAATAAACAAATTGTTAAATGGGTCTAGTGTGTTCACCTGCCGAATCCATTTCATAATAAGATAACCGTGGGAAGTATTATTTACACATCTACCTGGCAATAACTCCTATATACATTTTTTTAATATGTTACGTTTTATTCATCTTCATAAATAAACTTTAATTGTATTCATTTTCCGTAGGCAGAGGCAGCACCATAAAATATGCGTGCTTATATAAGAACACGTTACGTATTGAATTTTTTGGGCACATTAAGTGGGCGAGACCGACAGTTGTATGTAGATATAGTCAAGCGGATAAATAGGTACTAAGTAAATATTCGTTTTGTTTACTCGATCTCGAGTATTTATCCGAATAAGAACCCACTTGTAGTTGTATCACATAATGAAACGATGTTATTTGCAACTACTACTACGTATTGCATCCTGACCAGGATATGAAGGTATGGCTGACACATTCATAGAACATAAATCGTTACTTCGTCTCGTAATACAAAATTTGACCTATCTTAAAACATGAATTAAGAGTACCTACCTACTAAATGTCAAAGAAAATAATACTGATATAAATACACATTATTTGACCTATCTTAAAACATGAATTAAGAGTACCTACTAAATATCAAGAAAATAATACTGATATAAATACACATTATTAAAGTTATTTCCATAACGAACAGTAAGCTAATTCACGTAGTTTCATGACGAGCCGATCAAGTTGCAGTGAAGCTACAGTTCAAGTTTTAGTGCTAAATATTATTCTTATAGTTTGAACTGCGCGTCAACTGCACGACAAACAAAGTTACCTATGGTGTGGCCATAATTCTGTTTACGAATAGAATAAAAAAAGGGTTGTTTTGATTGAAATATAACTGCAAGTGCAACTGAACTTCTTTACTTACGTGAATTAGCCTAAAGTAGGTATGTCTTCCTCGAAACAGCATTTTTTCCCCAATAATATTGTACATTTTATTTTTCTACAATGCGTCCGTGTAACTAGAGTGAAGAGTTGTACAGCTTCCGTAAAGCCATTGACACCATAAAGTCAGGCTGTGGAAAGTACTGACAGAAATGGGCGTCCCAGATCACCTAACGTACCTCATCAGAAGGAGATACGAAGATAGTACGGCAGCGGTGCATGATGTGCATGAAGATAGACGAAGTCGAATAGACTCGGAAACTTTAAGACCCAGACTAGCGTTAGACAGGGACATCCTCTCTCCACTACTGTTTAACATTTTTGCCGAGTTTATTATGCGGTACAAGGTTAGTCAGAAAGGAAGTACTAATCTGCAGGCCACTTAAAGTATCACTGATGACGGTTTTAAACACAGAACAGATAAAGAGGTTAGAAAGGAAATAGTTCCTGATTTGTATTAGAACGCGTGTCGCCGCTTTTCTCCCACTCTTTAACTCTACTACAAACAAGAGCCCAATACGTACGCGCATTACGCACACAAATAAACCACTCGCACATAGATTTCGAGTTTGCTATTAGTTGTCACACTAACGCAAATACTGCGTTCGACGTACACTCACACACGCGCAAATTCAAATTTATTTCTCATACATGTTACGGCGACCAAAAAGTCGATTACTTATATCGATAAAATTACTGTAATTTTGTTACTTTAAGTTTTGCAATTTTTCGCTCTAATTTTGAGACCCTCGAACGGGGTACGAATAGTGTGAACTTCCTCAACACATATAAATAATAATGTCAAATTAAGGGGGAACATCCGATATAGCCGTGAAATTAAAATTTTCTTTAGTTTTTTGCTAATTGCAGGTCTGTTTTACGTCATAATTATGTTGTTTGCACCCGTAACGATACTAAGTTTGCTAAAAATAATCAATAAAATCATGTCAATTATTATGAATCATCATCGTAATGCTCTAAAACATGTTTATTTCGGAAACAATTCTATTTTCGAGCATCGTAAACCTAGAAAAGTAGGTATACTTACGACTTTTATATTGAATATATTATTGAATAACCGTTACCGGCGCAAATCGCATTTTGAATAGTGTAAAAGTAAATAAAAGCTACAATTTGCAAAAAACTAAAGAAATTTTGAATTTCACGGTCATAATATATTTAACGTTTTCCCGTAGGTGTATTAACATAATATAATTTAATTTGAATAACCCTGTGAGTTTTAATTGCATAATTTTCTGCAAAATGTTAAGAACAAATTGTGCTAGATTTAATAGGTATCCATTCAATTCTACCAGTTGTCTCAATCCACTTTTCTTTTGTATGGAGCTGTTGGAAACCTAAAAATAAAATTTAAAATATAATTCGTGGCAATAAACAAAGTTATTTTAATTATAATATTACTGATTAGTTACTGATAATAATCATTTGTAGATATACACACATATTTAATACCGATATTGTTTACAACTTGGAACAACACTATCGATACGTATGGAATTCGCTGAATTAAAACAATTGCTCGCTGCACTCGACTTTCGCATTGAACGCAATACATAGCGCTGTCGCTCACGTAGTACAAGATGGTACCCATGTATTGCAAGCAATGTATAATTTTGCATCTGTGTGCGATTGTATCGTTTTTTTCTACAAATTACATAATACTATTGCAATAATTACAAATATCACTGATATTATAAGGTTTTTGGACATGCCGGTGAAAAGAAATCCCTTCTCTGGCTACACTACTCAACTAGCTTCTTTTCCGTCACGTTATAATAATGCAAGACGGCATAATTCTTTTTTTTCGCGGATCTCCGTACGCTGTCACGATAAGAGCGCGACTGTTGACCGGTAAACCAAATTTCGGTTGACATATGAGCGTTTGCTCATATGTGCGGCGCGCCTGCCCCGCCCATAAGGCCCTTCTAACGTCTTTTATCTGTTCTGTGGTTTTAAAGCAAGTGTTAAAATTCGATAATTTTTATTTCCATGTAAAATTAATTTTATTTTTGTTTTTTCAAAAATATTCATCCCTGTGTTATTATAGTTACGAATTCTGAAAATGGAGCCTTTAATTCGTTACCCCAAATATGACCTAAAATATAAACACAGCTGATCATAGCTGAGAATAGATAGATTTTAGCTTATTTTTTATGTAATTGTTGAACAGCTATTTCTCTTTAACGATTGACTTTTGGGGAAAGTTGTAGAACAAAAGTTGTCTATTATTATGGGCACTTTAACACCCTTTCGGATTAGTACCCCCTTTCCTACTAACCTTGTAATAGAACAGCGACAGGACAAAGGTATTGGAGGTTGGAAAAAAATCATTTTATGATTATGCTGACGACACCAATCTTCTTACATCATCTAAAGAAGATATGAAAGATCTCTTCCAGCGTTTGAAATCTCACGGCTTGAGATTCGTTCTGGCTGTCAATCGTCAAAGCCGAAGATGATGATAGTGGATCGATCAGGGGGTCTACTCCCTAAGCACGAAGTTCGTGGTTTCGGCCTTAGTTACGAGCGTTTCCTACTCCCTATCACCTACGGACAGACGAATATTTCGGGACCCGAACTAAGAATGAATTACAACATGATTTGACAGTTGTCCCTACTACCGATGTGTTTTATCCGAAAAGTTGAACTTGACACTTGTTTTGTTCACTCCTACGTTTCGGGCTACTTTCGGACGGGCGACTAACTTCGTTGACGGACTTAGGGAGTAGGCCCCCTGAAACCAACTAACCAGCCCTAAAAACTATAGCTAACTGTGCAGTTGTCCAGAGCTATATTTACTTGGGGTCCACTATTTCTAATGCACCTGCGTTAGCGAATATGAGATACGGAGACGTTCTGCGGTGACCCGCAGCCTTATTGTCTAACTCAACTGGTAATCGACATGGACTTCATTTTTGACATTTGAAACCTAGCCTGGACTTCAATTGTCACTTTCGTATTGCGTAAATAGCTGTCACATACAACACCATTACCAGCGAAATTCAAACCTAGTGAATGAATGGAACTTCGTATTATGGCTGATTTTGGTATTGCGTAACACCGAAATGAATTTCAGTAGCAAATTCAAGCCCATGTGAAATGTCAGATGAAGCAGGGGGAGCTCATTCGAATCTTGTTTGAAGTGTTTTGGTCAAATTTTTATCAAAATAAGAAAATTGTGGTGAACATTGTATTAGAAGCGTTTGAAGAATAAGAAATAAGTTCCTACCTAATATCTCAGAAGTAATTATTAATCATCTGAACACCCTTATTTGAGTAGATAGGTGCATTCATTTCGGCAAAGAAACGAGGTACTTTTCTTGCAGGCATTCTGAAATAGCCATACTATCTTAGCACTGTTGTGTTGAACATTTTATTAGAAGCGTTTGAAGAATAAGAAATAACTTCCTACCTAATATCTCAGAAGTAATTATTAATCATCTGAACACCCATAATTGAGTAGATAGGTGCATTCATTTCGGCAAAGAATTCTGATTCTCATTCTGAGATAGCCATACTATCATATTATCGCACTGTTGTGTAACAACATAACAACTTTTGTAACGCATAAAATCGGTAGTAGCTTTTTAAATAAACTTACTTTGAAACGAATCTTTAGCAAAAAAAATCACACACAACACCAACGTACAAAATAAACCGCGAACTTTTGACCATAGCCTATACACTATGACAACTCCAACAGTGAGTGACATGAGTGGGTTTCATAGTTTGAAGAAAGAAAACTTGCGTTTCGTTACAAATTTTTTAGTAAACTTATTGACAAAATACGTAATTAAATTGCAAATAATGATAAAAATAATGCTTAAGCTGTGTTTTTACAGCATAATAAATATAATTACCGTTTTTGCAACTACTAAAACAACTAAATCGCAAATAGTACCATGGCACTATTAGTAGTCCTACTTGCATTACCGAAACGCAAAAACTTGGAAATTGGATTCACACGGATCATTCATTCCGAAACCGAAGACCAGTTGAATACCTTAGACAATACCGATAAAATTCTGACTGGGTCGACCACTGGTAATCGACTTCAAGTTCACTGGTAATGGATTTCAAGTTAGACAATAAGGCTGCCGATCTACCGGAAGAAAATCAATGAATTGGAAATGTGGTGCTGGAGGCGTCTACTAGAGATCCTTTGAACTGCGCGCCGTACCAATGTGTCAATTTTGAAAGAAATTAAGGAAGATTATCGTCTACTGTTCAAAATACTCTTCAAGTTACTTGGACACGTAATCCGGAAGAAAGATTCTTAGAAGCGGCTGGTTGTGCAAGCCAGGATAGAGCGTAAGACATCCCAAGGTCACTCTCCTACGCGATGGTCGAACTCATCAAGACCATCACACACTTCACCATGACCGATGTTCTCGCAATGCCATAAATAGTGCCGAATCGAGACGCATCACAAGAATCGGTACTCATGAATCGAGACTCGAAATAACCACGACCACTCTGTCAAGAGTGCACGCCTATTAAGAATATGAAATAGATTTAAAACAAATGTATGATATCGATAGAAATTCTTTCTGGAAAAGTATCGAAAATCCTATAACCTATTTTAGATTTATGTCATGCCACATCTCTAAAATAAACAATTAATATCGTTCATGCAAACCTTCATATACTGAGCAGATTAAATAATATGCTTTTCCTATCTTAACATGTTTAACGGATATTAAATTTAGTGTTCTGCTGTTTATATTATGTAGTCTCTACATAGTTGGGGTAATTAACATGTTAGAATGGAATAAGCCTGTTAACACACTAGCCGGTAAGGTGTTTGATTGATGTTAAACTTACTCGAGCCATTTCCAGGGCTCAGTGTCCGGAGTGGTGATTGGTGTCGGAAACTGTGCAGTGCCAAACAAAATGTATCAGACATTTTGAAAAAAGCGCATCATCATTGTACATACAAACACTAAATTATAATATATAAATATATACCTTAATTTGAGGTCTGCGGCGGCGGTAAACTTCAAATAGTGAGTCGAAAATTTTCACAACAATTTACACGGAAAAAGATTCTTTTCCAATTGAATTGAATAAACCATATTGCTATTTAAATTGCAAAAAGCAAATCTTAAGTATTGTAGGTTTGTATTAAAATTGTTCATTAAAATTAATATCAAAAGAGTGGTCTTAGGTAAGAAATTGTTACTACCTAGGACGATCCTTAAATCTGGTCAATTTTATGCCAAAAGATGTCTTGAATCGGATCAGAATAGTTAGAAAGTTACTGAGATGTTTTGAATATTGTAAAACCCTAATACGAATAAATATTGAATGTTGATGATCCTATAGATAGCAGTGTTGCTTGTATTCCCATCGTGTATTTTTTTACAGTAATGTACAAAGTGACTCCCCACAGACAAAGCGGCGTTGCCGTTACAATGACTGAAGCGTTGTTATAGCGAGTGATTGACCACACTGTGCGCTCCTCAAACATATGAAAAATTATTTTAATTCATGATCATCATGTAAAGTACGCGTCTTTGAACTGTGCCTTTCTGAAGTTTGCAACAAGGAGCGTTGCAAAGTTGTAGTAATATTTTTTTATGATGTAAATAAATGTTGTTTAATTATTTAATGCCTACTTCCTCTCGCTTTGGAAACTCGGTGTCAAAAAAGTTTTGAAAATTGTTTTTCTTTTATTGAATTTCGAAACGCAATATCGATTTTAAGGCAAGAAATTATTTACAAATGTTTACTAGAAGTTAGTTATTTTTCAAAATCCTCTCCAGTATTTAAGTAATTCAGGCAATAATTCGATTATTTGTATTCGCGAACTATTTTCTTTTTGACCTTGTCAGCGCGATCGTCACTGATTGCTGACTTCAGAGAGGCACAATTAAAATACGCGTACTGTAATTGTTAGTATTTTGTGCTATTTGTATTTATGAATTATTATTCTTAACCATTTTAGTGAATAAGCAGGTGAAATCAAACAAACAATCGTTCTCAATTTAAGTAGTTTTAAAATGTTAGAGAAGCGAAGCGTCAAGACGCGTTATCGTTTTAAATTGAGATCGTTTCCTGATTTCTTTGTTTATGGAAACGAATGGTCACTAGAATGCGACCTTTTTTAACTATGTTGCTATTATAGAGTGTGTGTATGTTACAACGGTGTGTAACAGGTGTGAATGGTTACCTCCGCCTTAAGTTCGGCGACCTGCTCCTGTAATTCTCGGACTCTGTCTGAGTCTCCATCCATGTTATTGCGCAGTTCACCTTCAGTCGCCATCACTTCATTCTGAAATGATATAGCTGATTATGATTTCCGAACTGTTTACACGTGTAGGATAGATATAGTTAACATAAGTTTCCACTTCAACGTCCCTTCATCTACATGAATGAGTGAAATTGAAAAATCATGGGGAAAAAAATGTGCTTGGAAGTAACTGATCTTTTGTGTACGGTACTAGAACACATCATAGAATACGTGGTATCATTTATTGTCGTATTGTCATATAAACCCCGTATATATGTTTAAATAACTTACCTTTAATTTATATTCGGAGACCTCAGTTTCTAGCTCAGCTATTCTCTGAGCATCCTCCATGTTTCGAATGTTCGCTTGCATGGAGTCATATTTAGCCTAAAAGTTATACCAAAGTTATTAGTAGGAATTATACTACTACGTTTGCTTGATATCTTTGTTCGAGCACCATTTGCGCTCTTTAACAAGTTCGAGACGGGCTTCAGACCGCAAACTGCAAAAGTAGTATCGCTTGCGGTGCGATCTGCGGCTGCGGTCTGCGTTTGCAGTTTTGCAGTCGCTGTCGGAATAGCATCTTTAAAGTGCACATCTTAAAGGCGCTATTCCGATGGCGACTTGCGGTCTGCGGTTGCAGTCTGCAGTTTGCAGCCCGTCTCGGACTTGTACCTTAAGTCTACTGCGATAGGGACCATATATGGTTAGAGACCATGTTCGCGTAAAAAGCGCGTAAAGTTGCACGCTTCGAGAGTGAAACGTCCGACAGATAAGCAAACGTAGTGGATTGCAAATTGATGCGGATTGATGTCATTAGTCCCGCATTTAACAGTGAATAAGTACACGGCTTTAAAAAAAGGTGGGTTTATCAAATCGCTTCCAAAACAGTTCATTTTTTAGGGTTCCGTACCCAAAGGGTAAAACGGGACCCTATTACTAAGACTCCGCTGTCCGTCCGTCAGTCACCAGGCTGTATCTCATGAACCGTGATAGTTAGACAATTGAAATTTTCACAGATGATGTATTTCTGTTGCCGCTATAACAATAAATACTAAAACAGAATACAATAAATATTTAAGTGGGGCTCCCATACAACAGACATGATTTTTTTGCCGTTTTCATAGATAATGGAAAGGAACCCTTCGTGCGCGAGTCCGACTCGCACTTTGCCGGTTTTTTTAACTTTGCCCTTCTCTGTTTTCAGTAGTAGTAATGAAGAAACCAGTCGCTCAGCTGCTGCGTCAATCGACCTGTTATAATTTGGAAGAGGGAAGGCCGTCCTTGTTCTGTTGTCCTCACCTTGCTCTCCAAATCAGTGTACTTATGCTGGAACTCCCTCTGGCGCGTTTGCAATACCCTCTCACGTTGCAGCGCTGCGTCGAGGTTCTCGCGCAGTTGACGCGCCTCCTCGTCTTGACGCCGAAGCTGGTTCGTTGACACTTGCACCTGGGTTTCTAGCTCCATAACCTAAAAAAACAAAGATTTTATAACCATACGTAGTAGGAGCATGTCAGGTAAATGAATTGTATGTTATTATTTAGAATGAAACTCGTGAAATTGAACTGTGAGGTGTAATAGACAATTCAGATAAAGAACGAAGGCTGGCATCGCATCGTACGGCATAGTTCTTAAGGCGCAATTACACTTGGTCGTTTACCCGAATTCGGATTCCTATGGTATTGCCTGAATTCTGGTAATTCAAGTAATTTGGATATCAGAATTGGGGCAAACGACCAAGTGTAATTGCGACATAATGGTGGATCTCGAGTTGACATGGCAGTGTTTGTGACTTTGTTTCCGATTTCGTCATGTCAAGGTATTAAATTTAAGGCATACCGGTCTCATCCTAAGTTTTTCATACTAAAAACCGATGAAATTGGAGGTCCTGATATTACCAGCATCAGAACTTAAAAATTTATCACTACATAGTATAAAACATCTTAGATCTTTAAAACTACGCGACGGATTTTGATGCGTTTTTTTTAAATAGATAGAGTGATTCAAGAGGAAGGTTTTAAGCTATAAAACGTACCCGTGCAAAGCCGGGGCGGGTCGCTAGTTAATTATAAACACTAAGTAAGTGACAACATTACCTTCAGTCTTAACTCCTTCAGTTCTGTCAGTGCCTCGACCTCCCTTATCCTGGTGGTCATAAGTTCCTCCTCTAGCTTCTGCATATCAGCGGAGCGACCCTCCCAAGCGCGCAGCAACTTCTTAGGCGTCGCCATTATATCGGACACTACGTTCGATTGTACTGGCGTGGCTGGGGTCTCTTGCCTATGCTCCTACAAATAATTATAATATACAAATATCAGCATATGGTTTGTATGGAAGCCAAATCTGGAATCTGTCTGGAATATCAGCTTGGGAAAAATGCTAGGATATTGATGATTGCCAATTAGCTCCGTTGAAGCAACTGTTTACCTAAAATTCTAGTACATTTTTCGAGTAAACCGTTGTTTAACCATAGAATTAATGTCTGTGAACCGCATCCGTAGAGTAAGGTAAGGCATTGCCACGGCAACCTACAGCTTTTTGGTCCCAGGCCAAAAAAGGCCTCTTCCTGTGAAAATTGTAAAAGGCGACTGAAGGAATACGTGAATTGGATGGGCAGCACGATCACAAACTTATTGCGCTCACTAATGCATTTACCAAGTGATCATGGCAATATTTCTTTACAAGCTTTCTCAGTAGCGGTTTCTGAAGAGGTTCATGATTCTCATAGGATATGATTTTATACTTCTTACTAAAATACTGTACTAAAAAAGTTAATGCATTTTACTTGTAGATGTCGTTGCCACGCATCGGATATCTCCGTCACGCGTTGCCGGAGATCTTTTAATGATAAATTGGCCTCAGCCTCGCGTAGCTTCACAGCAATTAGCTCATCCTGAAAACATTTACGGCATAAGAATATACTGCAGAGAGAAAATATTGCGGATGTGCATCAATAAGCAGTGGATTTGGTCAGTTTCTTTGTATTGAAGTAATATTATGCTTTAAAACACAAATTACAACGCTAAAGTAGTTGAACTAATTTTCTTGTGGTTTCAAAGAAATTTTTTAAACGAATCTCGATTTTTTCATAGGAAAAATTTATCCTGTCTTACAAGATTCACGATAAGCAAAATCCGTAGTTATTATTGGTCCTTGTTCCCTAACAGAGGACGAAGGTTTTTTAACCTGGAATCTGCAAATTGCAACTGCTGTGCATATTGAATTATGACGGCCATACACGCTACGGTCCACCGGAGAGATCTACCTGTGCCGGTGTGCCTGCGCAGGTAGACCTTAGCATGTATTGGAATAAATCTGTGCAGTTATTTTGATCTGAGCAGGCGACCGGCTCAAGATAAAAATCAATTCTTTCGAGTGACACCGTACGGTGACCTGAAGACCTCATCGGCATACCGGACCGTCCCACACACGCTACGACATGAGGTCGACTTGCACAAGCAAATATGCACAGATAAACCTTTCCGGTAGACCGTAACATGTATGGCTTATGGCGGCCATACACGCTACGGTCCACCGGAGAGGTGTAAGTGTGCAGGTAGACCAGAGCGTGTACTGGAATAGACTTGTGTAGTTTTTGGAAACTGCACAGGCGACCAGTGCAAGTGTGCTTTCGAGTGACACCGTACGGTGAATTGTAGACCTCTACGGTATACTGGACCGTCCCATACACGCTACGACATGAGGTCACTTGCACAAGCAAACCGGCACAGGTAAACTTTTCCGGTGGATCGTAACGTGTATAGCTTACATTACATTACATTACCTGCAAATGCGCAACATTATTATCGACCCGCTGCCTCCTGAGACTCTTGTTTTCATTCTCTAATTCTGCGATACGAGCCGTCAGCTCTCTCTCGGCCGCCTCGCGTTCCGCCGCATGAAGTCTTGCGCGAACCAGTTCCCTTTGCAGACAACGAGCTAATTCTTCGCCTTTCTGACTACTACCGCCCTCTATGCCTTCTAGAGATGACTGTCGCGAGTTGTTCTGGTAAACATGTTATTATTTAGGTTACAAAGAATAAGTGGGACTGAAGATATTAAGGTTTAAACAAAGAGTAGTATACAAATGAAGCATTAATAAGAATGTGGTGGTTCATAGTGTGCTGTTTATCCAATGACTAAGAATGGATTTTCCAACCAACGGGTGATTTGTTTGGCAGCAATATCGAATGTAGCGTAAACTTGGTGCAGAATTCAACGATTTCACAACATACGGGGGGTGCAGCGAATGCGCAACAAAATTTGAGAAGAGCACGTGGAAATGTCAATAATTTGAATGGTGCCAGCAATGTCTTCTATATCCTGTATTTCTGATCATGGTGACGCGAGTTTTTACGCAGATGTCGAATACAGCTTTCATTCGTACTTGATGATTTAATTTTTTTTTTTTTTTTTTTTTTTTAATAATAAAAAGAGTTTATTTCTCACCACAAGCCAAAAAATACAAAATTATTTTACAAACAACAACATCTTAACAATTTCTGGTTGTGGATCGCTGGTGCCTGTGGTAGGTAGTAACACCTGTAATACAGGTCACCAGGTCCCCACCTGTTCCTAAATTACATATTTGATAGCTTACATTGTTTCATTGTTTATCACAGCAAGTAATAATAGTTAAAAAATAAATAGTGAGCTTAAAAATAAAAACTACAGTGAATAAGTATTTTATATGAATGTAAGTTTGTGTATTGGGGGATTGAGTAGGGCGTAAGGGTGTACGTTTGGGTGTGTTTTAAAGGTGTGTTTGTGTAATGTGTGTGTGTGTGCGTGAGTTTGTGCGAGTGTGTGCATGCGTGTGTGATGGAGAGTGTTTGGGGATGACTTTGGATTTACTACTCCACTGTAAATAACATTCAATAAAGGAAACCATACCTCAGCTATAGTCATTTCGAGAGATCGTATCTCATCTTGAGCGACAGCCAGCCGTTGTTGGGCATCGACGTTGGCCCTCCGGAGTGCCTGCACCTCCCGGGCGAGCGCAAACGTCTCCTCCTCCCCCTCAGCCAAGTCAACTTGTCCTCTCACAAGCCTCTCTGCCAACCCAGAACTCTCCTTTTCGAGCAGTTCTACTCGCTGTTTCAACAGTCGATTTTCCTGACGCAGGCACTACAATAAATACCATGTTTCCAAAAATATAGACATGCAGTTTTTACAAGGGTAAATTATAGAAATTATTAAAGAAAAAAAAAACACAACACTATAACAGTTCATTACCAGTTTTTGTTAAATTTATCGATTATTTAGTTTAGGTTAAGTTTTTGACAATCATAAATTTCTGAATGAGTGCAGAATAACGGTAATGAAGCGTTTAATATTTTTTATTAATTTTTGTTAGTTAACAAGCCAAGTCCTCAAACCTAAATGGAAAGTCGAGAGAAAATATCGCCACACAGAAAAGACAAACAACCATTACCCCCCCAAAGAAACATTACCTATATAAAATTTTCTTACCCTCAGTACCGCTATATCACTCTGCTCCTTAGTTTTGATAACCGTGTACTCTTTCTCAAGCTTTTTCATCTTCTTTGGGTTAACTTTGATTGAATACGCAAGGTTCATAAATACATCCTGATCAGCCTCTGCTTTTGCTGGCAGCTCTTTTTGTATGTACTGCAAATATGAAATCCGGAAGTAGTACTATTTGATACAAAATTATAAAATAAGTACAAAATATAACTAAGTTTTACTTTACCTTTAATATACTTTCCATATCGAGTGAGAGCAAATCATTCTTGCCCACTGTCAGCAAAGCGAGAGCAACTTTGAATACTATTTCAATTCCTTCGGACAGAAATACGTCCATTATTCGGCAAGCGAGCGGCAACGTTAGAGTAGTAGTGAATAGAGTCAGGAACCAACTACTTGCATACAGTGACGTATTGAAACTCTGTAAATAATGGTTTTATTGAGGATAGTGTCAGAGAAAAAAAAAAACTAGCTTTCTAATAGCAGGTTTACTTCGTGTGCTAGCCTTTGCACGTTCACAATATATAAGTTGACGTTACTGCAGCATTTGACGAAAACCGCCAAAAAATAATCGGTTGCTCCAACCTCACCTGCACACCGTGAAGGTGCACTCCAGTGACAGATGAGGCTCTGACTACCCGTTGATAGTCCCGGCCAGTTAAAAAACCGTTCACGCGATATATCGTCACCAATACCAGGATCCTGGCTCTGATTTCACCGTAGTGGCTACAGGTAATACCTTATTTTTGGAGAGGCCAGTGCCGTAGATGATGATGATGATTGTTAGCGGCACCGAACATGTTCTGATGATCTTTCCTTACCTGAGATTGAAAGTGTACGTGCAAATCTGGTAACAGTTCCTGAACCAAGTTCTCTAACTGAAACATGCAGAGACCCAGCTCTGCCATGCTTGGCTTAAACATGTCCCGCATGCGATGCTGCTGCATTATCTTAACTAGCACTGCAAACGCTTCTTCTTCCGGCATCTGTTAAGGTAAAAAAGTATTAAAAATTGTAGTATAGTAGTTATTGGTGCCGATTTTGTTGTGCACAAACTGAATTCAATTTAGGTTATTGCCATCTTTTTCACTCCAATGAAATAAGAAAGAGACGGAGGTAAATAAGAACTGTCAAATTTAGTTGATCTAAAATATCCATACGAATTCAGAGGACACGTCACTAAAAACACGGTGAAGTTCAAGGCGTAAACTAGTTTGGCATCTCTAACTTAGTTCTTATCTATCACCGTCCTTTTCTCGCACTGTCTGTTAATAAAAGATATCAATTCTCTAATTTTAGTATAGTCTGTGAACAAGAGAATCGGCACCATTATCTATGATGTTAGTGAAAGACTATCGCGATCAGGTTCAGAGTTACAGCTTATAATGGTCACAGACGAACAATTGTGACCATTTGACAATCGGATATTATTAATATTTGTTTTGGGAAACAGTTATTATTATTGCTTGTGGTGTCCCACTCTAAAACAAAGTGCTTTGTCTTATGCCGGCTACACATTCTCGCCGAGACAGCCCGAGACCTCGATGCTGTCCTTTGCTATTTGAGTTAAAAGTAAAGGATAGAGATAATGTCTCAGGCTGTCTCGACGAGAATGTGTAGCCGACATTACATTGGGAATCAATTATTTCATTGCAGCGTCTTTTCCTGCCATTGCTAAAGTATATAACTGTTACTGTAACTAGATATAAAACAGACCTGCATAAGTAATAAGCCGACGATGAACCCAGAGCCTTGGCAATACCCAACTTCACGATCATGTAGGGAATATGCCTTCATCACGTTAAATAGAGACTCTTGTCCAAGACCATCCTTCTCTTTGAAAAAGTCATGTTCGGGGTATGTGCGTGCTATATCACGTCGGATCACCTTCTCACATGCTGATTTCGCCTGAAATAATTATGTTATTACTTAGGATGTAAGGATGAAGCGTAAATTAATCATCAAGCTGCTTCAATGCTCAGTCCTCATCGTTACCTGCAAGTAGTGTTCCCTGCCTTTCACACATATCAATGGAACCATCGAATAACGTGTATTAGGAAAACATCTTTACAGGAAAAATAATACGTTTTAAGCTTCATGAACATCAAATTGTCACATCCACGGCAAGCTTACGAATGTTATGATGAGGTAAAGTTACGAATGTGCGTTTATTTCTGATCCTTGTAAAATATTGAACATTGTTGATTGCCTCTTAAAAATGTTACATTTTGAAAACCAAATGTACCACAATACCGATATCACAATTACATTTATTTTTTTCTGTACTTCTTAACGCTCGCCTGTAAAATAGGTCTTTTGCAGATTCATAACTTTACCGTGGATATGACGAAGTGTTGAACAACGAATCTTTATTTAGATACTTCTGACTTAAAGACTAAATAATGAATATCTAAGGCGGTTCCTCACAGTGACGCAAATCAGAGCGACAACTACCGCGTGTGAGTTACAAAGACGTGCGTCTATGCAACAGCTGTGTGCGACTCCGCACAATTCAGTGCGAAAAACATTAAGAGCTCTTGCACATTTATTCGAGGGCACATATCTAGTAGCTTGCTCGAATAGGATCTTGTGCAGCGTTCATAGTTGCGTAACTAAGTTTTAGATAAAAGTAACTCTTTTTATGCTTTGTAAGACTTAGGTACTAAAAATGCTCTTAGGGCACTATAAAGATAGTCAGTACAATCTACATTACAGATAACTTTTAGATAGAAATTTCTTCTAATTTATCAAAATCAATCAGTTGTAGTAGATAGGTAGTGTTCAAGACATTATCACTGGTTGGCAATTTCTACTTCCGATACTGTTTTTTTTTGCACTATAGTCACGTTTTAGTGTAGGCAAGTACACAAAAATAGACATAATACTGAAATCAAGGCGAACATAAACGGCTGAATAAGATTGCAGACCTATTATATAGATAAGGTAAGAAAAGATGTAACATAACAATATAACATGACGCCAGTATTCCGCGAAGGGTAGGGCAGAGTTGTATAGAACACGATCATTTGGCATCGTTTAAGTTCCGTGTAATAGGGGGCGAGCCTATTGCCATCAACCGGGCTGCTACTGAACATTTCCATACGGAAAAACCTAATAACATTTTGCCCGGCTTGGGGATCGAACCCAAGACCTCACGCTCAGCAGTCGCGCTTGCGACCAATAGTCCAACGAGGTAGTCCCTCGGTATGTCATCCCTCGGTGTGTCGGTATGGTATGGTTGGTATTATGTAATTATAATTTATATCAAAAAGATTGCAGTATTATAAAATATACTCTGCCTTACTGATTGTAAGTGTGGTTGCGGTTCTAATGACCTGGGTTGGACTCTTACTTCAGAATAGTGAAAGTAGTCGTGTCTCTAATATTTTCAGTCATTGTGTTCAGCAAACGGTGACATTATAAGCACCACTCTACCGTTGTCGAGGAACTGTGTGGGTACCACAAGTGCCTAATCCCCCTGGGTGAATTATGTATGTATTATGTAGCAATAGGTACTAACTTTTATATATGAAGCGTATAGTTTCTTTTCCGGAGATGTGTCTACTCCAGCCAATAGTTGCCATACGATGCCCCTAAAGTGATGGGGCACTCCTTGACGCACGAGATCGCGGACAAACTGATTGCGTCGCTTCCACTCAGTTTCCCAGTTGCTGACGATCCGTCCCCACAGACTCCATAGGTCTTCTTCTCCATTACTGCTGCTACTGACCCGGGCTTCCTGGTCATGGCTCGAACTTGTCGCTGTAGACAAATATTTGGTTTACAGATTTGAATTTTATTCGGAATTGGTTTCACTGATGATTTGAGCGATTCTATTTGGATAAGGTACCAAACTAGCCGCAGTGTACTATTGTGTGGTCTACGCAAGGACAAAATTGATGAATGTCGGTCCGAAATGTGTAACAGTTTTGAGGCAAATAAAGGTTGCTATTTCATTGAACACGAATTAAAGGGGTGTCCCCCTTTAGTACTAAGTAATAATAAACTCCTACAAACTGCGCTAGATAAGAAATTTCTGATACGCTTGTATTACTATTTTATTTCTAAAGCAGCGGAATGGAAATATGAGTATGACAAATACACGAAAGACGTCGTTTCCTACTTTATTTAAGTGTCTAGTAATGCGTCACATATTTAGGCTACATTAACCTTGTGTATATACGTTAATAATACACACCTAAAGACAAGTTTTCTAGGACACAAGAAATGTAAAATTCAAGCACGCTTTTGGTATCATATAAATCGGTTGGATCGTTCATTTTCGCACAACTTAAGATGTATAAGTTATAATATTAACACTATCACTTCTAGTTACTTACTGATAAGAGATAAAAATCTGACAATTGTGTATTCTAGTCAGCGGAACCGTTTAGAAACGGTAAAAATTTAAATATTTTTAATAATATTCATCAATAATTAAACAATTTCTTTTAAAAAACGTAGCATATTTTAAATGTACCAATTGTTAGGATATTGAGTAGCACACAGTACTTTTGGCTTCGTTAATATCCATATTTGAAACTATCTGGTTTCAGAACGGTTATTATCACAGATAATGTTGCGTTGAGTAAACAAAACAAGATTACGGCTAAAACTTATTTTACAGTTACTTACGCAACTAGTGGATTACAAGTCGTGAGAGTTTAACAATTTTTATTAATTGTATAAGGAAAGAAGTAGGTCAGAAAAATGTGTTCATTCACTACAGTGTAATGTCCTCCTTAAGTGGTGCACATTATTTTGCAAACAGCGCAGTGATAATTGTAACGGTACAGTTAATAAGTGTGAAAGAGAAGTCTATATTTTTATTGTATGACATATTGATCAGATTAATGGAACGTATTAAACTAACGACAATGTTTATTTTTGTCCCGCTCTCGGCTATCTACTGTATATTGGGAGCGTTTATACAGGGTGTTAACGAATTCGTGTAATTCCTTCAAACCACATGATTTATTAATGGTATAGATTAACCCCGCACGGGATTTAGATTGATTAAAAATAAAAAAAAAGTTTTATTCTTCCCAATATTTTTTTATGTGATAGAAAATTTCGATGCCTTGCATAAATCAATGAAGGCAGGGCGATACAGCTGACGGGCACGACTAGCGCGATATCGTTCCACAGTCAGTTGACTTGGGACGCTAAAATTACTCAGATACAGAATACCATGGTTCATCTTTTGTAAACTTTTTTTGTTGATTCTGAGAAAAACCTATGCAGGACAATCAGTGCCACCAGTAGACCACGCGGTTTAAAGGAATTACACGAATTCGTTTACACCCTGTAGAGGCAAATCTTCACATGCACAAACACCCAGACCCAGAACAACTATCTGTAGGCGACCCGTAGCGCAAAAAGCTAATCGCTCAGCCACGCGCCGAACGTGTCGTCCAAGCTGTAGGATGTGATTACGGAACTCAGCTATTACCTCATTCAATATGAAAATAATCTTATACACGATCAGTGTGAAGCCTAGTGCAAAAATATTTTTATATTGATAGAGCCCTGTCTATGCCTAATGTTGAAAATTGTCGCCGAATCAGACTTAGCCGAAGTCGTGTTGAGCAGCGAATTTCCGCTATATACTTAACAGGTATTGCTAGAAACACCAAACACCACGCCTAGCGCCTGGCAGAGATCGGCGACTGCAGTATACAGGGTGTAAAAGAATTCGTGTAATTTTTTCAAATCGTGTAATCTACTGGCGATTCAGATTGACCAAGCATTGTTTTTTTTCCAGATTGAGCATTTTTTTTTTCAACGTTCCTCCTTCTTTTCCTTTTCTGTGTAATTTTAGCGCCTCAGGTTAACCGACTGCACGAAGCGAAATCGCGCTAGTCGTGCCCGCCAGCTTTTTCGCCGTGCTTTTATAATTTATGCGTGGCATCGAAATGTTTTATCACATAGGTAAAAATATTTTTTACCAAAAAGATAATGTTTCTTGTTTTTTTTTTAAACTTTATTAGGTGGTTTAGATACGATGACTTACCACTACCGCAAGAGTAAAAAAGTTTTAATTTTTTATTTTTAATCAAACTGAATATCGGTGTTAGGCCCTGCGCAGACGACAGACTATCCGTGACGCACTTTTTAGTCTGTGAAAATAGAACCTATGCAATTATATGCAGTAACGCACACGACGCGCAAAAAGTCCGGCGCACAAAAAATCCGTGTAATTCGGGCAGACCGCACCGCGCCGCGGCGCGCCGCTCAGCACAAAAAGTGTGTGAAAAAAATTGAACGTTTGCTTCAACGCGCGCTAACGCAGACGGCGCACACTTTAGTCGGCAATCTGCATTTGCTAGGGGTGGACGTAACGCACGCGATCTATTATCATGGCGCCAGAGGTCGATGTAACTATGTTAATTCAAGAAATACAAAACAGACCAGCAATTTATGATACTTCTAAGGCAGAATATCATGATAGACATTTAAAAAGAAAAATGTGGGAAGAAGTGTGCTGTAATGTTTATTCCGCTCCTGTTTGGACATGTATGACGTCTGGAGTGTCACAGACAGCCTTTCTTCTGGAGCAATGCACCTCCTCATTGTTGTTTCTGAATGAGTCAAAGCAGGTCTCAAAATAAATAGCAACTCATCAAATGTAGTAACAGATATTTTATAAAATTTGAAAAAAATTGCCGGATGTTGTTTCAGAATTGAATGTTTAGTATGGAACTGTCCCTTCAGTAATCTTTCCGAAAGTATAGGATGTACCCAAAATTCTCTATTTCTTCTTCTTTTTCTGTACTTCATGTACAAAATAATACTTCGGGATCTCTGCACGATTTCCATAGCGTCTACGTCCCTACAGCTCTGCCGACAAAATGATCGAAGATGTGCGTCGTGTGTGTTGAGTCTGTGAAAAATCCGCGACCGACTTTTTGCGCGCCATGCAGACTTTTTGTGCGCCGCAGACTCGATCGCACAAAAAGTGTGCCGTCTGCGCAGGGCCTTAATCTATACCAGTAATAGATCGTGTGGTTTTAAGATAATACACGATTTCTTTTACACCCTGTATAGTTATTAGCAGAAAAGGGCACTCGATAATTTATTTAAATTTCCATATTCGCCTTTTATGTTTTGCCTTTACCCACACACGGTTGAAGATTCAATACGTTATGTTAAAAAGTCACTTACCAGATGCCAAAGATACTTGTGAAGTATCAGAACTCTTGCGGCTGTGTACGTTAGTCAACGAGGGGCACTTGGCGTCCGCCTCGATCCGTCTGTTCTCCTCCTCCAGTTTGGCTAGTAGCGCCCGGTCGGGCGTTGGAATTGTGTCAGTAGTGTCAGGTAACCGGTAATCTGCGTACATTTGGCAAAACAATATATTCTCTACTTCAATATTACTACAAGCTATATTGGGTTGGGTAGATCTCTGGAAATCTTTACAAATGAAAGTTGAAAACACATTAAAATTGCCAATTATGATGACATCTCAATCTATACCAAAACCATAAATCGATGAGCATCAATAAAAATATTCTGTTACTGTGTACACTGTAAATAAACAAGGGGCTATCGATTTGTTAAAAATATCACAATATACTTCGATCACGTCAGCTTATTTAAGATGCAAGTATAGAACATATATTTACGTTTTTTATTTGCAACAGTCCGCACGCAACAGCGCGTGCTCAAGGGCTTGATTCAGGGAACGTACTACCCAGATATAATGCGATACTTGTGTTAGATGCGCTGAAACGCTCGTTTCTAGCTGGTTCAACGTTAAAGGACTATGGCCGGTTATGTATGGGCACTTGCCCCAACCCCCAATAGTGATATGAATATTATACCAATAGAAAATCTGTTTATGAATAATCTTTGTTATTATTACGACTTGTCTCCATTATTATTAGTTCGTTCGGAGTTATATCATCCTAAATGTGACTAATTACATGATATTCCGATGTTTATGTTTCGTTGATCACGATTTCTTTGCTGCACTTTTCTATCGGTTACACGAACATTTGTATTGGGTATTCCTCACCGTTCCCTCTCCAGCATGTTAAAAAATGGATTTAATTTTTGTCAGCAAACGAGTAAAACTTTAATAATAAATAATCATTTATAAATAATGTGTGCTGAATATTTTTTTTTTTCACTTGTAACAATGATTTCGTTAATTAAATTACAAAATAATAAAACTCCGATAGGGTGATTAACTGCAAACGAACTTATAAATTGAATCGAATCGCAATAATAACAAATGTCCTTCTAGAAAAGAGCTTTCCACTGGTACTTATTTGTATTATATTTTATTAGTAATGGGGGGTGTGGCAGATCTACCCGTTTTCCTTTGTGATGTATTATGGTTACCAAACCAAAAACCACAACTTACGCCCCAAAAATGTTTATTGTATGACACAATATACCGAGCCCATAGATACATACATACTATAAATATAATAACATATATTGTGTACAGCGGCAGCTAATTCTTTACCCTGCATCGCACCTCATGAAGGAAATATATTTTGTTTTTAGAACTTTGTGCTTGATTGCCAGTATACAGCGTGGCCCTGGCTGTTGGACATTCTTTGATACAAAATTTACAGTAGTGCATTTTTTACCAATATGAAAAGTATTAACACAATCACTCTAGTATTTACCGAAACACAAATTATTGATTTTAGAGCAACCTGTATGTATTGATAGTAATGTTTTTTTTATTCTACTCCTGAGGAGGAAGGTAAGGGCCAAGTCTTTTGTTTGTATACCTGTACCGTCGGCCAAATAAGTGGTTTACCAGTTTTAACAACAGTTCCTATGAAATGAAAATATCGATAAAGTTGAAACTTCGAATTGACAATTGAAATAAAGACAGCATGTAATTGTCAGATAAGTTTTGCAAACGAAAATCGATCTTATTGTTTTATGACGTGCAAACGAATTTCAATCTTAAGCCGGGTCCGCTGCGCCGTGTTTTCGTGTTTGCAAACAGAATAACATTGTTTGCTAACCGAATAGGGGCGTGGCCTAACAGTTTTGTTAGAAAATTGGCGCGGCGGACCCGGCTTATCATTGTTTGCTAACCGAATAGGGGCGTGGCCTAACAGTTTTGTTAGCAAAACACAATAACATGGCGCAGCGGACCCGGGTTTAGGGTGGTAAACCACGTTTTTGGCCGAGTGTACCTATCATTGACACTGGCACTTGTGTTGCATAAGTCATATCGTTTAAATTTAATGTGGCAGTGGCACTCATGTTTGTTGTCATTATCCATGATTGATACAGCATGTTACTATTTGTTTTCATTTAGTAAGTTTACAATTGTAGAAAAAAAAATGTTTTTTTCTGCTATACTGAAATTAATATTTTAGAGCATTTTTGAGAAGTAGTATTACCCGGGTTCTCTTTTATTGTCCAAAGGCCAGGGTCACGTTGTGTAGACTAGACATAAGTAACCAAATAATTTCCGTGTACTTATGTGTTAACCATTTTGGTTGCTTCGGGTACAGCCATGGGCATTAATACATAACTGTGACTATTGATCCCTATCCCTAAATAATACCTATCTGACCAAAGCCGGAATACACATGGGACCACGTATTATGTGCAGCCTTAAGTTTATCGAAAGTCGCATATCATGATTTTACACGTTGCGCAATTTAAAAACTTTTGTATGTGTCGCAATTTATTTTTAAGGGTTCCGTAGCTTACATTTTTTATGCTAACACTACTAAATTCATTTTTATTTAAGAGATTTATATAAATAACGTAAACTAATGTGTAATTGTAAATTCACGACTATGTTACATTTACTTAAAACCAAAATAGCTAAATTATTAATAAAATACTAGAACGTAATTTTTACGTAAGTAATGTAAATATGGGCTACAAATGCCTTAATATTACATACCTAAGGAGTTTTAATTATCACTGAGACTAATTAAACACATATAAAGAGAATTTTGTATAAGGATAAAGATGAAAATTAAAAATATTTCTGAAATCTTTTCTATTTATTTTAATAAGCGGGTTCCAAATTACTACGGAACCCTGTTAGAAATAACTTTAAAATTTACTGAACCGATACAATGCTATATTTAGTATACCTAAAACATGCCAAAAGTTAGTAACAATCAAAAGTGCTGTTGCAATAACAGAACCATTTTTTCCATTCGTATATTTCTTAACAAATTTGTAATCAAAAATTATACTTTAGCCGTTTGCAGCTCACCTTGGTCCAATATTATTACTACCTACAGTAATTTCTAAAAGAAAAACCATTTTCTTTTTCTCCTTTGATTCCTCCACCGACGCTAATTATATCATTAAACTACATCTATTACTACATAATATATATTTCGAACAAGCAGTGGTGGTCGATGTTAATAAATTAATACTCAAGCAGCGTCAGCCATGTTAGTGTTGTGACAAGAGAAATGATTCCAAGATGACGTCTGTGTGATAGAATGCAAGCTCAATATTTACAGTGCGCTTAGTGAGTGTTAGTGTTAAACCAACAAACCGTCCAGAGATGATACAGGTGATTCTGTATTACTAGCGATCGGGGTTCCGGGTGCAGCGGGCGGTGCGGCAGGCGCTTCTCTGGCGTCGGCATCCACCTTCATGGTGACTCTTTGCCATATAGAGCCCTCCCCTCGCCCTTCGCCCCTCCTCACTGCGCGCTCCTCTCTGCACCAGACACGCGCGGTCACGCCATCAGCTCCACACACTTAACCGAAGGACCACACGTCCTTTATATGACGCACGAGCCAGACTACGCACCCGTAACGATTCGTTGGGAAATAATGATTTAAAATATATTAATAAAGTACAACGAAACCAATCATTCAGAATATTAATTTTGATAGCAATTACCGCATTTTTGCATGATGTGTAGGCAATTGCATCATACATAGATGAGTAATCTTTGGATTTATTGTAATGCAGTTTTTTTTAATTAATTGTCTGTCAAACCTGTATGATAGGATGTTTTTATGATAAAACACTAAATAGGGATAAAAGGAGCTTAGTTTAAAATATGTAAGCAACCCTTTTACACAATGTTTGTACAAAAGCCAGCCTCAGCTCCACCACACATGCACAAACTGTTAATGGATGAAATATGATTTAAAAAAATCTAATCTATCTGCGTTTACAACACAGTAGGTATCACAAACGATGCACTAGTAACTATTTAATTTCCATTTATGACTACCATGGTGTGTACCACTTAAAATAAATAATTACACATGAATGACCGGCGGAGTTGTAATGTTTTAAAGTTTTGTTTTGATGAAACCACCAGCAGGTGAAAGTCGCGGTATGATCCGCGCTCCGCGGTCACCCGCCCACTAAGCATGAAGGCCGCTCGTGTTCTTCACATCATAATAGAATAACATGCCGCGAGCTAGATGCGCGCTAAACGGATACACATGGAATTACTGGGATATCACTGTTTAAAATTTGCACTAGACAAATGTAAGAAATGCTCTATATTTCATGCTGAACATTGACTCGCTCCGATGTATTGATTTGGAAAATAATCTGTAGCGTGCACAAGTTTACACTACTCACTAACCTTATCTACTATTGTTAACTATTGCAATAATATAGAATGTATCCAAGTGGGCGTTACCAACATTAACTTAATTACACATCGAATAATCGTAAAAACTGAAATCAGAGCACCAAACGAGCTCGAATTCACGTTACGTACTCGGTGATTCATTTATTATACGCTAGCCTGTTGTTGGAATGGGATCGAGACGAAACGATTTAACAGACGGACACTAACTGACATCTATGTCCAAGCAAATAGTTGAGCATAACGACACATTCTCCAGAAAATGGAAAATCGATACAATTGCCTAGAAGAATAACAATGTTTGTCTACCAAAATAAGTAAGGCGCTAGGGAATTTCATCGCAGATGAAAAATAAATGCTTTGATTGCTTTGAACACAATCCTATCGGCTAGATATCCACTGAATATTTTATACACTCACTGGCACGGAAAAAGCATTGCGCGAAACAGTTTATTAATGAAATTAAAAAAATGCTAGGTCAACAGTACTCGTTATTAATCTTCAGAATAAGATATTTGAACATCACTGAGTGTACTTATGCACCTTAACGAACTACTAGCCGTAGCTAATTTGGATTCTTATTAGTTTTAACGCCAGATACCAATGAATTCAAGATAATCCATCAATGACATACCCCGCAATAACTATCAGGTAACGGCAACCACTCTGGCCTAGCGGCCTTAGTTGGCACTTTTTGTCTTCTGCTAGCTACAGCAGGATAGATCTGCTTGCAATTACGTTTTATCACTATACGTACAAGAACAGCTAAACTGCTTCCCCCTGAGTATTTCATAGAAAGCTGCGTCGACTGTTAGAAGAATCTACATTATAGGGCCAGTATTTCGACAAGACTTGATCGATTACCACAGATACTATCGATAGCCTGAGTATGTTTGCGAACGAATACAGAATGATCCGTAAGATCTCAAGGATGACCGATCAAGTGTTTGTAGAGGTGGCAAAAGATTTTAAGTTACTCGAAGATATAATAAATCAGAATTGATGATAAGCTTCACCATTTCTGTTCTAGGCATAAGATCCCAAACTGAGATCAAAAATATAAGACTAAAATTAAATACCTACATATATATAAGTATCCGAACGAAGGAATACTCTAGGCTTGACTACAGAAAAAAAGTTTCAGTTAATTTATTTTCTCAAATGTCTATTCTTTATAAAGTTATATTATATCGATTTGACATAAGTATATATAACTTAAAACAGAAATGACTCCATAAATGAAAACAAAACAATTCTCTAAAAGATGCATTTGCACAATGCTTAAAAATATGTCAAGTTAGGACAATCCAAATTTTGGTGAACTGTTCCTTCCACGGATCTATTTGACCACATATGATCCTTCAAGTGATTGGAGTCCACTCACTATGGTGGTGACAGATAGAAAACCAACCTTTGCACACTGAAAGTTTTATCTGTCTAGCAAAATATACAAACTGAACACATAAAAAAAAACGTTTTCTCTTCTTGTGCATATTCGAAGAATTTATGGTTTTTCATGTATAATTAAAATTGAATATGTTTGTTTTACCTTTTCATTATTTTCGTGAGAGGAATCTACGGAAAATTATTATGATTAAATAACAATAGTAAAAAATTCGTAACTAACCATAAAACTTACACGGATTCATTGGAAAATTAACCGAAAAACAGATTATTTTCAACAGTTTTGTAAATGTTCTTAAAACACAATAATACTAGCCAGTAGAAACATGAAAACAGGTACTAGACTCTTTCTGTGACAGTGAGTGAATAGCAAATAAGCATAGAGACAAATTATTGCAGATATGTTTTAACTAACTCTACATAAAGTGTGAAAATTAATATCCTAAATACCTATTACTTATAATACGTACGCTTTAGTAGGTACATGCTCATTTTCCGTACACCAGCAGAAGTATAATTATGTATATGTGTGTATGTACGAACCTAATTACTTCCGTTTTAATGATGAAGATTGAGTGGTTACGTTAATAAGTAGTACGTGCGTGTCGGTATCGAAGTTCGATAAATATCCATTTTAGGATCAATGGCTTATGCAATGTAGCTCTAAATCGGGCAATTATCTAATTTTATTTAAAAATAAATACTTATGTAGATTGAACTTTAAATTATTATTCCGAATTTCCGATTCCATTTAACAGATTGAAGTATGAATAGAATAGTATTCAGTCAGACA
The DNA here is from genome assembly GCA_905220435.1 of Amphipyra tragopoginis. Lineage (NCBI taxonomy): Eukaryota > Metazoa > Arthropoda > Insecta > Lepidoptera > Noctuidae > Amphipyra > Amphipyra tragopoginis. The sequence goes on along the minus strand of HG991991.1, from coordinate 24,328,434 downwards.
TGGAAAGGGTTTTTGTGTAATGTTACACACAGTTTTAGTTCTGGCCACCTAAACGGAAATGCTTTCAGGTATTCCACGAGCTGAATAAACATGACTCAGTTGCATCCCACTTGTGTTCTGCCCCAGTATAAAATATGCACAGGCACGACTGATTTGTGCAGCGATATTTTTTTCCCTGAAGCTTGCAGCCTCTTTTTCGTAAAATTACTATAAAAATATGCAATCACAATATTTAACTTTGATTCGGCAATTATTATTTTTATTTTTTCTATTTGACTGTTGTTGTTCTTCCTTGAGGACCGTTTCTACGTAACCGGGCAGTTATTGGCGAGACCTGAAGGATCTCCAGCCAATATTCCGCCAAACTAGATTGCTATCGCTATATACTATCGCACCTTCTGCACGTGCATATGTTGCGGGGGCGGTGTTGCATACTGCATCCAAGCTAGCGATCTAGTTTGGCGGAATTAAAGGTAAATATTGTAATTGCATATTTCGATGCCTCACACGTAAGTTGTTGTAAGCCACAAATTGCATTTCTGTGTTTTTCACGTAGATGTGTTTAATTTTAGGTGTATTATCTGTTCCAAATATAAAAATACCGAAAATCGATATATATTTTTGCAATTTTTAAAGGACAATGGGACAAAATGTATGGACCCCGTCCCCACCCTTGTAGCACTATAGAGTGAGTTTGAATGAATGAACGAACTAATGAATAGTCGAGAATGAGTGAAGGAATGAATGCAATCGGTTTGAAATAAAATAAAAATGATATTTAATTTTTATTATTTCCTCATTTTAAATCAATTATTGGTTGAAAAATAAATGTTATACTGACTTAAAGAATGAGTCATTACATTCAAAATAAACCGTTTATAAAGTCAATGAATCAAAAACTCCTAAATGAAGAGTATTATAATTTGCCCAAACATGAGGACGGGACGGATGTGGGTGTGGGAATCACCGTATCTCTCGAAAGGAACGGCTGCGCTCTTTTCGGGATTCTCCTCTATTCTCCATTTCCGGAACCAGACCCCGACGGCGCTAGCTGCGGTTTGAAGGGTTCGAGTGATACTGTCGAGACTCCTACCGGAAAAGTAGATGGCCGTGTCGTCGGCGAAGAGAGCCAACTTGGCGAATCCACATTTGGGAATGTCGCTGGTATACAGCGTGAACAGAAGGGGCGATATCACTACACAACTCCGGCGCGGATAGGGCGAGGAGACGAGAAGGCGATAGCGGAAGGAGCGATCCGACAGAAAGTCTCGAATGATGAGCACGAGACTGTACGAGTTTGTATAATAAACCGTTGTGCCAGTTCTTGTCGAAGGCTTTTGCTACGTCGAAGAATAGCATGTCCGTTTTGTACGAGCGCATGAAGCGGGAGCGACTATGCGGTGCAATTGTCGACTGCAACAGTGCTTGGTTCGAAAACCGAACTGTTCGTCAGGGATGCAATTCTGAGTACGATACGCAGCTAATGTAAACCCTGTCGGGTGATATTACGTTTGAAAATGGTAACCGCTGCCTAGGGCCGCGCGCCGCGTGTCGCCTCTGGACGCGTGCGCCTCTCGTTATCTCTTTCCCACATTGAACTATTGTTACACTAGCTTTGGAGCTCTTCAAATAACCCCTTATCACTAACTAAAATAATTATATTCATATTGAAGTAATAATATAAGCATTTTTTAAAGGTAATTTTTGTTACTTTCATGCTAAATAACTATTAAACTATACATTTTACAGATGAGCTGTCATACAATGAAATTAAGAGATTAATAAGGTCTTTCATATACAATAGGTAAGAAAGTGCTACACTACTGGGGACGTTTTGTCCCATTGTCCTTTGGAATAGATTATCACTCTCCCTGGAACGCGCCTGGCAGTAGTATTTAGTTGTTTCTGTGCTCTCTAATTTTAATCTCAAAAGTCGTAAAAAGTAATCGTGTGTGAGTGTTGTTGGTTGTGCTAATTAGCCCGTGAAGCGTACTATCGAATAGTGAAAACTGGACTACGCTACGATCACTGAAAAATAAGTTGTTGTGAAAAAACTTTTAAAAGTTATTCATAAACGGCTATCAACCATAAACGTCAACCTGTTGCCCCCCCGCAACCTGCCTACCTCCCCGCTGACATCGATGTATGCTTCACATCTAAACGAACTCACTGCACTGCACTGAAACGCACTTCGGCCATCGTGTATAACTCCGTGTTTCCACTGCTGGCCACTGCATTTTATCATATTGAGTGAGCTTTTCTATCATTTCGTTTTCACCTCAGCCTCTATAACGTTTTTACATCTGACGTTATCTGACTAACGGTAATGGCGACACCAAGAACTCCGCCTAATTTGTCCGACCTTACACAATTAAACATGTCCTCATCTGAGCCAAATTTGAACAAAATAGTTGATAGTGATATTAGTTCTCCCATTAAAGTCACACAACGCAAAAAAAGACCAAGGATTCATGACGAAGGCACCCTAGATGATTTGTCTTCCTTTAAAGACGAAATTATGTCCATGATGAACCAACTTCGTGTTTCTCAAAACAATCGTCTAGATAAGCTAGAGGAATATATGATATCCATACAAGAGCAAAACAAATGCATACAAAAGACCAACATAGACATCGATAGCTCAATTACCCACTTATCAAATAATGTTAAAGCAGTCGAAGACAAAATAGACCGACTAGAGCTTGAACGTAAACAAATACATTCACATATATCGGCGCTAGAAGATAAACTGGATACCCTCGAGATTTCCAGCCTAAAAACATATACGGAAATAAGAAATGTCCCGAAAGTCCAAAATGAAAAGAAGCCTGACCTATTTGGATACATTATGAAGTTATCTCAGACCGTAAATGTGGATCTCGCTCGAAATGACGTACGAGACGTATCCAGGCAGCCGTCCAAAAAAGACACAATCAACTCTTCACTCGCCGTTGAGTTTACAAATACGTTGACTAAACAATGTTTTCTAGAAGCGGTGAAAAAATACAACCAATTTCGACAACAACCCGATCAACTCAATTCAATGAACTTAGGCCTACATACACCAAAACAACCAATCTACATCTCGGAATTACTCACGGCCAAAATGAAGCGCCTATTATTCCTCACACGAGACTTTGCAAAAACAGCTGATTATAAGTTTGTATGGCCCTCTAATGGATATATATATCTACGTAAAGTTGAAGGAACACCATACATCCGTGTGAGAAACGAAGCTTACTTAAACGAACTCAAGAAACAGCAAAGCAATGAAAACTGACTAGGCTTAGTTTATTTCATTTACAAGCTCTGCTTCGTATCTCTTATTCTGCTCATACGATTTTATAACAATAATGCATGTCTAGTTTTATTAAAATATAATAGTTTTACGTTAATAACATCACATACCTACACTCATATCCTACATCAAACAAAATACAATATAACACTGCACATTATATTATACACCTGTATCTACACCAGTACCCCAACTTACACTATATCAGTAATAATAAACCTACTGAGGATACTAAATAACTCACCTCATAAAACTAACACAGCATCACTTTGCGATAACTGGATGAATTATGAATGTATAACACATATTTTCTTAATTTCACTTTCTTCACAAATATTGTACTACTATATTGCGCAATTGCAAACATTTAAAATGATTAATACATATACACACATCACTATATACAAACTTAAATCCACTATAATACAAATTATTAATGATTTCCATTGCTTCCGCTTAACTTTCACTACTCCTAAACGCGTATATGGGCCGACTGGAGGTTACTATGCGGTAATGACACACACAATAACATATCCCCGCTCGGCTCTCAACAGTTTTTTATGCATATTTAAAAATTATACTGATTTACGTCCTGCTCACCTGTTCATTAACTGCACGCTTTCGCTTAATGATTCAAATGTTTACATTCAGATTATCGCACTTTGCTGCATAGTTTTCCTTTTATGTGTCTACTATTTTTGTTCATTGGTAAACAATTGTATCATAAATGGCTAACACCGATTTGGAGCTTGATGATTTAACTATATCCGAGCCCATGGTCTGTAAAGTTGATGATTGTTATAGGTTTATTTCACATAATAAACCAAATGTAAAAATACTAACGCAAAACATACGCAGTATATCACGCAACTTTGACGAACTTGTTGTCCTTTTGCACAGATTGAGGATGGATTGTGAGGTGATAGTACTTACAGAATGCTGGCTATCATGCAATCTGATTATTCCAAACCTACCTGGCTACAGATATCATATAACAGAGAATTATAAAAACCAGAATGACGGAATTACAATATATTATAAGGAATCACTTATTATAAATATAATAGAACCACCATTGTTAGACAGTAATTGTTTGATAATTACAATAAATAAGGATACAGCTATAATAGCCATGTACCGATCACCATCATACAATAATATAACTCCCTTTCTAGCATCCCTCAATTCAACATTATCTGACCTGAAAAACATAAAATCAGCTGTTATTATTGGCGACATTAATATAGATATTTCGATACAATCTCACGATACAAAAGCTCCTGAATACCTAAACACGACAGCTTTTCAGGGATTCTTACCAGCCCATACTTTTCCTACTAGGCACGGTACAACTTGTTTGGATCATGTTCTGCTCAAAACCAAATTTAAATCGCATACTTTTGTTTTAAACTCCACCGTCACTGACCATAACGCTGTACTACTTTGTCTTTACCAAGTTCACAATGCTAAACATGCTCAATCGTACTTACCTAGACTTAAAGTTGATGCTATTTGTGAACAGTTAAAAAATACTAACTTCCATTACGTTATAAATATAAGCGATCCCAATCAGGCTATGGAAAATTTTATAAAAATTATACAAGATGTAACAAATAAAAATACCACGATTGTCAAGCTCCCCCGTAGCAAACGTATTATTAAACCCTGGATTACTCCTGGATTACTTAGATGTATTAAGAACAGGGATCGTCTTCATAAAGACTCAAAAACCTCACCCAATAATGACACCTTAAAACTAACATACACTAGGTACAGAAATCATTGCAATGATTTGCTAAAAAGATTAAAGAGAGCATATGACAAAAACGAACTAGAGAAAAACTGCAACAACAATAAAAAATTGTGGGAAGTCATCAAGACAATAACCAACACCCATAAAACAAAATCAGGTGCTGCCGATCTTCTTGGTGATTCTCCTCAAACATCTGTCGACCTAGCTAATGATTATTTTGTTAATGTGGGAAGTTCCTTGGCCAGTAAGCTCCTAAATAGTCCAACAATAGCACAAAATCCAATTGATATTTCATCTTCGAATTGCACCAATAACTCCTTTGTACTCATAGACACGGACGAGGACGAAATTTTATCACTTATAAATGGCTTGAAATCATCCAGTACCGTCGGACACGACCAAATATCAAACAGCCTACTTAAAGCCACAAAGGATATAATTGTTCAACCACTAGCTCATCTATTTAATAAATGCCTTGGTCAGGGTGTCTTTCCGGACGTTCTTAAGAAAGCTATCATCGTCCCAATCTTTAAGTCCGGGGACAGGCTTCGTGTCTGTAACTATAGACCAATTGCTATTCTTCCAGCAGTTTCCAAAATACTGGAACGACTAATTAATCGTCGACTAGTTAATTATCTTGAAAGCAATAGTCTAATATCTTCTTGTCAATTTGGTTTCCGGTCTGGCAAGTCAACGGAGGATGCAGTCCATAAACTAACTGACCATGTCATTAGGAAGCTCGATGATGGAAAAAAAGGACTGGCTGTCTTCCTCGACCTTGCCAAGGCGTTCGACACGGTGTCTGTTCCACTTCTTCTGGCTAAATTGGAACGTCTGGGAATAAGAGGATTGCAACTAAGATTGTTTCAGGACTATCTCAGCTGTCGCAAACAAAGCCTCAAAGTTGAATCGTACATCAGCACAGACCTGCCTGTCTCCTTTGGAGTTCCCCAAGGATCGGTGCTAGGGCCTACACTCTTCTTAATATATTTAAATGACCTCTGTAAGTTAGATCTTGAGCAAGGCACTATTATTTCATATGCTGATGATACTGTACTATTATTCTCTGCTGACTCCTGGGATAACACCTTTACCCTGGCACAGAGGGGTTTTGATAGGGTTGCGGCTTGGTTGAAACAAAATATACTTACCCTAAACTCTGATAAAACGATGTATATGCCATTCTATATAAGAAATCCTAATCAACCCCCCTTAGAACTTACCTTAAAATCACATTCAGATGCACATGTTCATCCAGCAAACGGTAGCAGTTGTACGTGTCCTTTGTTAACCAGGAAAACCGAGGTAAAATATCTTGGCGTTATACTTGACTCATCACTGAACTTCCGTGCACATATCTCTTTACTTCAAAGCAGATTAAGAAAACTAATATATGTATTTAAGAACCTACGCCATGTAGCCGACATAAAAATCCTAAAAAAAGTTTATATGGCTTTATGTCAATCTCTTCTCTCTTATTGCATCTTATGTTGGGGTGGAGCCTCCAAAACAATTCTTCTTCCTCTAGAAATTGCTCAACGGGCAATACTTAAAGTTAGCTCCTTCCGTCCCATTTATTACCCTACACATCTTCTGTATCAATCCTGGAAATTACCCACTGTTCGCCATCTTTTCATCATTACTACAATCCTCAAACAACATTCCCTTACCCCCCCTATACGAAGTAATGTGCTTAAACGACGTCGCAATGCTGTCGTCCCTCGGCCCCTACAGTTTAAACACTCATACACTCATAGATTTTTCTGTTTCAATGGTCCTTTTCTTTACAATAGATTAAACGCTACTCTTAATATCTACACATTAAACAGACGGGAATGCAAAATTAAACTGTCTCACTTCCTATTTACCTGCGATTATCAAACTACCGAGGATCTTCTTAAAACCTTAAGCTAAAATAAAGGCTTTTAATTATACGCTCGCATCCACGCACGCACACGTAGCACACCCATGCACACAACACTCACACTTACACATACTAGCACACACACACTCACACACACACTCACATACGCACTTACAGTTCACTCCTAAACACATTTTATAGTGTTAAAAACATAATACTAATTGCCCAATCAATTGTTATTAATGGCTCACAACTTTTGGGAGAGCACTGTGACCTGAAATACAGGCTCAGCCTAGCTCAGGCGCAGTTGCACATCTTTTATTATGTACATAGAATAATAACTACAATGTATAATGTTCTTCCGTCTCATTTTTTTATATGGAAATAAACAAATTATTATTATTATTATTATTAAATTAATTATACATTAAATTAGACACTTTTACGTGAAAAACACAAAAGTAAATTGTGGCTTTACAACAACTTACGTGGGAGGCATCGATTTGTATGTCATGGATTTTCGCAAAATAATATAGCCTGATTACATTATCTAAAAGTATACAATACTCTTGATTTTCTAATATTTATAATTATTCTACAATTTATAGTTTATGCCAAAGGTACACGTGCTATATTATATTCGGAAGTACGTACAATTTGATACTCGTTCATTTTGTGTTTATAGAAGTGAAAAAGCACTCAAGGAGGCAGTCAAACGTTGTCTCGTCGTTGTTTGCTTTCTCGATAAACAAACAAATCAGGTTACAGTGTTCTTCAGTATTTATTATAGCTAGGTATTAGAACTAAGCGTCATCGCTAGTAAGGATGACTAATGCTATACGTTGTGATGATCGATGTTTTAATGATTTTAGCGCCGTGACAAATATGACCTTACAGTGAGTATTGTCGGTAGGTAGGTAAGTTTTAAAACGTTGAAAGTTTTCATAAAGGATTTAATTTTAGAAAATCCTTTATTTAGTAATACGTTTTTAATACGTAATATCGGTTCGAACATCATTTCTAAGTCTATAAAATGTTTGGGTGTATGCTGGCCCTGTAATATCAACCAACAAATGGACTATTTTAATGATACGGTTTGCTTCATCCATTGATATATTGGTACTGATCACTAGGAAGGCAGTATTTTAACAATACGTACGAAGGTTGTTTTGTCGACAATTTAATTGCATTATACTTCAATCTATTTTGTAGTGGTGGTGTTCCTGATGTTACATAGCAAATATCTGTATTGATTTTATTGCGAAGTACAAATAAAGCACAGAATTAATCAATAATTTGTGCGTTCTACAAGCAGCATTATTTTTTGCTATATAAGTTTTGCCATACAAAGACCAACGCATACTTATCTATAAGATTTCATTACTATTGTATTAAAGGAAATTATGTTACCGCATTTAGATACGTGCAGTGATTATAATTAAGAAATCAGCAAACAAAATCATTACGTCACTTTGTTCTTTAAATTCATCGCAACTTCACTAAGAAACTTTAATGAAGTCAAGTTCTAAAAATAAGTAGATGCATAATTTTATTTAAAGAACAAAATGTTTGTTTTTCTTGCAAATTAATGCTTACAAGATATATGTGAAAACTAATATGGATGATAAAGGGTTACAAGTACCTGTAGTGTCTCTAAATATGTGCGAAGTACACGTCTCGGCTGCAACTGGTTCGAACATTAACTGAAAAAAAAGTTGAGTCTATGTTATAAATCCATTATCCACTAAAATAGTTTGTATATAGGGGTGTATGGCTTTGACATCGTATCGAAACCCTTTGTTACAATACAAAATTGTTACGTCATCAGTAATCCATTGTATTTGCATATTTATTTTAAGCTAGCTATCGATGAGAAATTAGTGGAGGTTACGACTCGATTACCCCTTTTTGAGCCTTTGAGGTTACACTTTAAGCCAAAGGCTACATTTAGTCGCGACGCGACACAATGTATTAATATTCACGTGTCATGTGTGGCTACTCTATACACCAAAAATCACTAGCATTGTTTGATTTTTTTAAGCGATAGGAACAACATTACTGTAACAACGACATCAGCTACCTATCAGCAACATTGAGGCGAATTTCTAAAGCCTGTTTCAAATTGAGTCTTCGCTGGATTTTGGTTATTTATTAATGTATCATCATCATAATCATTTTTATTTATCATTTCGCTCTTCAAGTCGCATCGCAAATCGCGATTGCGATCAAGTGCCTAGGCTCAGGCTCCAAGCTACAAGTGTAGCCTGAGCGTTAGTGTCTAAACACACCACGCCGAAGATACGCGACCAAGTTCAGCATGATTACGCTTGCAATGCTTTTTAAATTACCCGCGACATAACAGGCTGAAATTACGTCGCGTTTTACCTATAGTAAAAACATAGACGCCGAAGTTCAGTCGCGTAATTTCGGCATGGTGTGGCGCCACACTAAGGCTTGGTTACATTCACAAAAGAGTGGCTGTATTTATTTATCTGACAAATTTTTCAATACATTTAAGCTTCTAGGCTAATATAATTCATATATTAAGTTACCACGAAAAAAGGAACAAGTATGGCATCGTTATACATACGTATAATTCCCAATGATTCAAGTAAGAATTATGTACTAAATTTCGTTTGTTCCAGTCTTTGCTTATACGCAAGATATACGTACAAAAGTACACTGTGGCTTTACCCGTAACATTTATAAGTTATAGAATACTTAACAATTAACGGGATGGCTTTCGATACTTTGTTGATTCTACTACTGTATTTTTAGAGGACTCAGAGTCGTTTTCATTTTGACTTCTAAAAGAAACTCCGATTACAAATTAGGTTCATTCATTAATTTAGCTTTCGCTAGATGCTTTGCGTAATATGTTTCCTGAAACTGTACCCTGACACATGCCCAAGGCGCACCGTTCAGTACTTATACATAGGCGTTAAAAAATGTGACAAAAAAATGGACACATGAAATTGGACTTTGCTTCAACTAGTTGAAGTCGTTTTTTAGGCATTCCAATCTTGTATTGGTTGGTTTTTAGTGTCGGTGTGAAATCAAATGTGGCAGTGATTAGCCCAAAACTATTACCTAGTAGACACCCTAGGTTAGTACTCCCATGAATTAACCTACTTTAGGAGTTAGTGACAAAATAGAACGCCGTTTTATCGTTCGGCCTAATTGAAAGGCTTGCCGATGTCAATATACGATATACGTACATATAAACGATTTCATTGTTCGTATCATTCAAGATTACTTTTAAGAGTGTACAAGACCAAAAACTATTAATCATTAAACAAAAAGTAAAATGTATTGAATGGCTAACATACTATACATATTTCCTAGTTTATAGACACAAAAAACATAATGAGTCGCAAACTCGCGAGGGCAGCCACGCCACGTGGGTAGGCAACCGTGACTCATGGCATAGCTGTGGCACGCTTGTCAATTTTAAACGACGGCAATCGCCGATGGCAATATAGCCGTTATGGGTTACTGAACACTTTTGATACTTGTGTATGTAGCAAATTTTTGTGTACACGTTGTACTACTCGAATTAAAACGATTGAGTAAGCCTCTCGACTCGCAGACCATATTACTTTTCAAAAGGAAAAATCCTCTATTACAAAATGCGTGTTTTACGTACATGAACACAATAACATTGTAGTGATAGTGTTGGATAAGGACATTTGATATGATTGTAACTGAGTGATTGGTTAGATCGCGATTGCAACACTGAAATTATAATCTAGGCTGTAGGCTAGAGAGTGTTTTAACTCCCCTCATCCCGTTTCGCTAAGCGGCGAGCTCTCGACACACATGATCCAATTTAAATGTTAAGTGCAACTAGGTACCTAGATTCTTTAAGCTAAGTAGTGTTTCTCTGACGACACGTAGTGTCTGTTGCTACTGTTATTTGCGCTCACGCAACCACGGGTTACTGAACACGGTTTACACAGTGCAAATCGACGAGACGACGCGGACGCACGACACTGTATACGTCGCAATCGCAATACATCAATTTTGTAACGCTACTGCGCAAAGCGTATAATTAACATGTCGAAATGAATAAAAAAGCATGAACCAAACAACTAAAAATTAATCGTCACATTAAAGTACTTAGCAGTAAAAACGAATGGATGTAACTTAGTGAATCTCTTATTTGGTCCATACTAGGTAGATTTCAACATGTAGTTGGGTAGGTAAATCTTGTCGCAAGCAATTTCACTCAGACTTTTACAAATGACTGTGACTGTAAAACACATACACATAATGTAGAGCGAATCGCCCCGACTTCGCTCCGGTTTTGTCGCAAAAATACCCTTTGGCGTCCTATCAGTCAAATGACTTTTTCATTTGGACCATAAGACCTACTATTGAAGACAACAAATAAATTATTTGTTTTTAGAAATGATTTGATGATTATCCTTTAATTTTGGAAACAATATTTATTATAGAGATTTGATCCCAATTATAATTATTGAACCAATGGATGGATGGATGGGTGGCGCTTTATCGAAATAATTAAATTCAAAATCAAAAATTTCAAAATCTAATACTGCAGTTTTTCTTATTCTGCTTTATTTTCAAATATAATAAAGCCTTCTTTACTTAAATGGCTGTCTTCAGTATTCAAGGTACTTTCTCAACAAGTGGTATTAGATTTTTCCACTCTGTATATAAAAAAAAACATGTCCTAATTTAAGACTTTCGCGCAGCCTAAACCCCTAAATGAACTTAAGGGGAATGCCAAGTTTCGGCTATAAACCAAATAGCATCCAACAGACGTACTATAATTTTGATAATTTAGTTTGTGTTTATTTTTAAAGATTTATGCAATATGTATAAATAAAATCTAGGAAGGTCCCCCGTAAAAGTAATGTTAAATATTATTTTAATAATGATTGTCAATGCTTTTTTATCTTCAATCACAATTAGAAATGTTGGCAATATATGGAAAAAAAAACGATTAAGGCAGGTGGAGCCATGCATTCTATGGTTCAAATAAAAGATTTTTGAAGCTGAAAAATATTTTTTATATTTGAGACAGCAAGCAATTCATTCGCTGTGCAATGCAATGCAATATTTTTTGTTGAAGGTTGTATTCGCTTAATCACAAATAGAATATAACAGTTGTTTTTTCAAATGATGATAATAAAGATGATAAATCAATAATAATTGGTAGATTTTAAGATTAGTATATGTAATTAAATTGTCTTATAAGATCACATTCAGTGTTATAATTTCTTAAATAAATTCACTTAGTTAGTCAGTTTAGTTTCACTATTATATGAAGTGAAAGCAATAAAATGTGAATAATAAATAAATTTTAATTAAATCTTGAAGCTTTGTTGGCCTGCCAACATTTGTTTTACTTATAATGAATACAGTGAAAAAATTACGAAATAATTTATGTTAGAACAAGTCTTGAATCTCTTTTTCTAATTATTGAAGATATTAAAATGGGTACGTTTTTCTAGCAATGAGAAATATATTTATAACTGTAGTTTGACACATCCAAGATCTTTTTGATGTTTTTTAGTACCATTGCAGTATTTTTTTTCAAATATAGTAGATGTTTAGAGTTGGATAAAATTACCAGGTAAACTATTAATTTCCAAGGCCGATAAAAAGTAAAGTGAAACATGCACAATACAATAGGAAATAAAAGTAATGTTTATCATACAAAAGCGTATAATTTAGACTTTGATTAAACAACAATGTAGCTATTATCATTTTTGTAACTCATTGTCATGTTTTAGCCTGTAAATGTCTCATATTACATATAGGCCTCCTCATAGACCAACTAAATGGTTGTGAGAGAAATATAAACAAATATTGACATGACCACCAAACTTAATGAAACAGATTGATGATCAGAGTCTATAATTAATTTAAAAAGGAAGGAAAAATGATTAACTTTAAAACCTAAAGTTTAAATTGTTTTAATAGTACGAGGAATATTATCAATTATATTTTTAGAAAACAATAACTGGACTAGACAATGTGTGGAAAACATGAGTATTCTTTTCTCCCTTTAAAGAGATATCAAAACATTTATAGTGGCATTAGTAAAATATGCCTAATTTCTTACTAAACCTACCTACATAAATATGCAATGAATAAGTTTGTTATCCTTGACATTCCTTTTCAACTTTAAACAACAAAAACTTTAGATAACGTTTTGTTTTCGTATATAATATCCGGAACAACAGGACAGTTCTATTCTGCTATAAAACACCGCGATAAATCTAAGACAATAGAATTATAAACACAACTGCACGACATAATAATTAATGTTGGATTTTTTATTTACGCCTCTTACAGTTCCAGTATCATTATGTTCTAGCTGTGCATTCCGCAAATTGTGTTACCAACTTTTCCGGCATCATGAATAGCCTATTTGAAAGGTTATTGCACTAATTCATTTTGTTACTTTCGCAAGAATTTGAGGAGCGTAGGTACAATGGTATTGATTTCATTCGACAAGCAGCTAATTACAATGAAATAAATGATATCATAGTACTTACATGTCGTGGCTAATGTTCGTGATGGCAAGAAATTAAAGTGGCTAGATTATTGTACATTTATAAGGAAATATTTTGATTTTAAAATTATGAAAATAAATATCGGAACCGCCCAGCTGGCAAATTTTAAATCACAGATTAAATAAATTATGAAATATTGGCTGCGTTCACATCTGAATTTGACGTATGCCAAACTATCAATAAACAATATTTTGATTCAAGCAATTTATTCAGCATTCTTACAATAAATTAAATAAATCGTCTTTCTGTACATAGGTACCCTCTATTTCTCTTTATTTGCATTTATTTTACAAGAATAATTTTAATGAACGAATTAAATAAATGTCATGAATTTTCTAGTTTGCAACATTAGGTGTGGATGATATTCTCGGTACCACTCAAAATTGGATAACATTGTTTAGTCGATTTTCACCGCACTAGTAATCAGAAAGTAAGATCACATTTGTCTATGGGTAGATTTGACAAAGAGGGGCGTCATGTCGCGTCAAAGCAATAGCGGGAGCGGGAATTTCAAATGATTATATTAAGCTTGCGTTTGTAAATGCAATGTTTATAATAAAAAACTCGTTTTTATGAGCCGAAGTAAGTAAGATTATTATGCTTGTGCTTTCTATAATATTTACTCGCTTTAACCTGCTATTTTTGAAGACATTGAAGACATCCAGTAAAGTATCTAAAGTGTTTTTTTTATTTCGATTTGTAGTTGTTTTATCTGCCGATTTATTCGCTAGGCCTATGTTATTTAGATATACATTGTAGGAATCATCTTTGATCTTAAGTCCATTTCTGCCAATTGTATGCTACATCAGACACGTTATGTATAGTAGATATCGGTTGACTCTGCCTATTACGGACTGCAATCATGCTTGTAGTTGTACAAAGTAATAGCAGTGTGTTATACAGCACTATGCCATTTTAAGACTCCGCCACTGAATCTACATAGTATATTATAATCGACCATTGAAACATAGTATTGGGTACGTACGAAAGTTTTTGATCAAGGTTGCATCAGCTATGCAAACTGATACAGTAGCGAAGAGCCCGCACATAGTAGGATACGTAGTGTAGGTATCTTGTTATCTAATAAAGTACGGTATAGTTTTTAGGGTTTCGTACTCAAATGGTGCCAACGGGATGCCCTATTACTAAGCTTACGTCGTCTGCACGTCTGTCTGTCTGTCACGCGGCTGTATTTTTTTAACCGTATTAGGTAGCGAATTGTAACTTTCACAGAATATGTGTTACTTTACTATGGTCTTTAATATGGCTAGGGATCGGATATTCGGATGCGTATTTACCTAAAGTTGAATTTTAGCTAGGAAAACATGGAAGCGGCTTCTTAAAATATATTTTTTGTAACAAAAAACCCGGGATGCCAGGAACACCGGGAATGCATAACTAGTCGGGTGTATTATATGGAAGCGACATCTTAAAACGATTTATTAAAAAAACTTCAAAAAAGGATTCTAGGATTGCATAATTATTTCAAATCAATGTTTAACCCTCGATGCAATTATGTGTGTATGTAGAGTGTAAGAAGAAGAATGGTGTGGGTTAGATAAACCAAAAACAAAAACATAAAATAAAATAATTGTCCCGGAACCGGGGGATTTTTAGATACAAAAGCGCGATCCATATTAGCCAACATCTCAGGTTTAGGTGAATATGCATCCGAATATCCGATCTCTAATTATGGCACATATTAAAAATGACTTAAAGTCGAAGAGAAAAACGAAAAAAAAGTTCGAAAAAAAAAATTGCATATTTGGAACGTTTTTTGTTCCTGCTCTAGGTATCTTAAAAACGGTAATACATACAAGCGTGAAGTTCAATGTAGAGATCAACTACGATAACATGGCACGCCCCTCCATTGACACTGCAAATAAAAATGTGTGACAAAGAATATTTACAACGCGTCATTCGTTCAACGCTGATTGACGTGCATTCTGCAACTGTTGGCGAAGCTTAAACAATAAAAAATATTAATATAAAAATCAAAAAACCCGACTGCATAAAAAGCGAATTAAAAAGATGGAAACAAGATAACGTAAAAACGTAGGTTTAAAAAAATCGTACTATTGAATCATAACATGCATTCGGAGGTTAGCTTCGAATTATGCAATTCGAAACCTGACTGGCCAAAAACATACGTAGCCTCCGACTGCATGTTATGATTCGATAGCATGATTTTTACATTCAATATTTTAATAAAGTATTTCCTTACGGATCCTCGCTAAACGACAATTGAAAATAGAAATAAAGTGATACACATTATTTAAGTAATTTTTACTTCTTTTGTACAAACAGTTAATATTTAAAAAAATAAGAATTGCCGCGTTGTTAAAAAAGAATAAATTCTACGAAGTGGAAAGTGATCGCATTGTGATCACTGCCAAGTGTGTTAAGTTCCCCAACGCAGACACGTGGAAGCCTACTTGAAATAATGATCCTGTTGTCTGGTATTGGTATTAGGGAAAAATACTTCGAGTATTAGGTACTTATGTTTTTATTTTCTGATGGTTCCTTAATTGTTTTGTAATGAGGACAATACAGGGTGGCCAAAAAGTCGTGGATCAAACACAACTAGGGGTTAGATGGGGTCATCAGCTGCAAAAAGTTGTTCTACGGTAGGTCCTTAATGTCAACCCCTGCAGAGTTATAATTTATTGTGTTTTTATGGGAAAATTTACTTTTTTTAACTAATTCTTATTAAAATTCGAAAAAATGTACATTCTATATCTTTTTTATAATTTTCACTAGATTGGTAATTACTGATGAGTCCTTGTTATGGTATAAAGTGAAGTTATGATTTGAGAAAAAAAAAATCGTAAAACTTAATATTATCTTCAACACACCTAATAAACAACCATAAACAGCATGTCTAACGCAAGGACTCATCAGTAAAATTATAAAAAAGATACAGAATGTAGATTTTTTCGAATTTTAATAAGAATTACTTAGTTAAAAAAAGTCAATCTTCTCATAAAAACACAAAATAAATTATAACTCTGCAGGGGTTGACCTTAAGGACCTCCCGTAGAACAACTTTTTGCAGCTGATGACCCCATCTAACCCCTAGTTGCGTTTGATCCACGACTTTTTGGCCACCCTGTATAAATGGCGTAGGTACCTACCTACACATTAAGCCGGGTCTGCAGCGCCAATTTTCTAACATGTTATTGTGTTTTTGCGAACAAAACTGTTAGGCCACGCCCCTATTCGGTTAGGAAACAATGTCATCCTGTTTGCAAACACGAAAACACGGCGCAGCGGACCCGGCTTTAAACATAGGTAGTCGTTGATCGTATATTAAAAAAACAAACAGGCACAGGCGTGGAAAGCCTTGGTATTTTTAAAATTGTTTAAAATAATAGGGCAAGAAATTAATACAGCTAATGTGGTATAGATCGGAGGGGCTCGTGGCTAATTGGAAACCGCGCGGATCATATGATTTGTAAGTCAAGATGCGCTTGCCGCAGTCAGTCCATAGATGGGTGAACGTTCGATACACATCGAGACCTCTCCGTGCCTCGGAGAGCACGTTAACCCTTTAAAAGACAGATTTTAGGAAAAATAAATAATAAAGAATTTGGCATTTTTTATGAAACAATAAAAAAAAGAAAAAAAAAGTTTTTAGGTGTCATTTTATTTTTATTAAAGATAATAGGAAAAAATAATAATATTGCCAAATTAAAAATAAAAATATGACAAGGAGGCTTTCGAGACATCTTCCAAAATAATTGGTGGCGGAAATATTGCCACTGCCGTATAAAGGGTTGTAAGCCGTCGGTCCCGGGTGTCATACGAATACCTATGACATTCGTGAAGGGTAGTCTGAAGCCCGAAAGTCTGACAACCGGTGTAACCTTAAGATATCGGCATTGCCCAGGCTACGGAGGTCTGATGGCAGTCGCTCCGTGTAAACAGTAAAATACTGGTATTCAACTGCATCTGGGGGCCTACTTCCTAAGTCCGTCAACGAAGTTAGTCGCCCGTCCGAAAGTAGCCCGAAACGTAGGAGTGAACAAAACAAGTGACAAGTTCAACTTTTCGGACGGGCATAAACACATCGGTAGTAGGGACAACTATCAAATCGTGTTGTCATTCATTCTTAGTTAGGGCCTCGAAATAATCGTATGTCCGTAGGTGATAGGGAGTAGGAAACGCTCGTAACAAAGGCCGAAACCACGGACTTCGTGCTTAGGGAGTAGACCACCTGGTTAGACTGGAAGCTGACCCCAACATAGTTGGGAATAGGGAATAGGTTGGGTATAGGCTAGTTGCCAAGTTAGCAGATAGCCAGTGTACAACCTGGGTGAAAGCTGCTTCTGCATTTAATCGAGCGTTATCCCAATTACGCCCGTGTACAAGAAGAGCAGTATCATCAGCGTAAGTGAAGATCTTGCAATTGGGTAGCTGCATTTGACATAGGTCATTAATATAGATGGTGAAAAGAGTCGGGGCAAGAATGCTACCTTGGGGCACTCACATCAAGATCTTAGGCAGAACAGAACAGCTCGGCTGTCCCATTTAAAAACCTAGTAAGGGCTTAAAACGAAATTTTACAGGAGAGCGCGTAAACGTTAAATCGGTCAGCCTTTGAAAAGTATTTTTGTTAAGTAAAACCATGTGGTTGACTTACTAGGTTTTAAAATGATCTGAGGCAGTGAATGGCACTTACTAGGTATCGATGTTTAAATATATCTGCTTATTATGTGAGTTTTCAACGCTGGTGTTTTTGTATTTGGTAGAGACTTTCTAGGTTAGCAAGATTATGCAATAAAACGATTTTTATAAAAAGTGTCCCTTACTAGGTTTTGAAATGGGACAGCCGAGCTGATTGCGTATAAATAAATTGAAGAGACCAACCAATAAGCCCGTAATTTGCTGAAAATTGTAGATAATATGTTTACTCTAGCTGCCTGATCAGTCCATTTGTATTTCAAAGCGACTGGCCAATTGATGTGCGTAACGTAAATTGCAATAACTTCGTGTTCGTGTTAACGCAAATGCCAGTAGACTACTTAGTAGATATATTTGTCGGAATATTGATGGCACAACAGATACGCTTAGGTTTAATTGTCAATTCTAGGCAGATGTAGGTAATTCTAGTGGTATCAGCGATTTGTGGTCATATCTGATTACGTAGAAACAGTAGCTAGTGTTTAATTAAAGGATAGATAAATATATTATATGTCAATTAATGTTACGAAGCATAGTACTTAATTATAATTAGGTGCTTCCAAACCGGTATTCACAAACGTTTCTCAACATTTAGAAACATCCAGTGTGAGCAGTTGAAAGAAATCTATTGAATGAAACGTTTCTAAACGTTGCGATACAACGCTCTAAAAATATTTCAGACACAATCCCTAGCATTTTCCTAGCAGTTTCAAACAGTAATGTCAAGTAATGTAAACATTTTATAACTTTTAACGAATGATTGTGAACATTTCTCAATGAAACATTTAGTAACTTGCTACAAAACAAAACTGTTTCCAACTTTTGAAAACACTGGTGTGGGAGCACCTTCCACAAACAAACTGATACAATGATGATACAAAAGATGTCGTGAAAATACCGAAATACAGGCATTTCGGTATTTTCTTTTATATTTGGTAGTTTTTGACATGAAAGCTTTACTGATTTTGTGCTAATTAATGGTCACGGGGGAATTTGAGCTGATACTGATTGAAGCTCATACAGCTCACTCTTTAGTAGATATAAAATCGTATAAGTATAGGTGTGTATGTAGCAGGGGAAGGGACTTTGTGAAATCCCTAGGGATACGACGGAATCACGGATGATGTCGAATACGCGAATCGATTACCTACCTACCTCAGTTTAAGAAAGAATCTAGCGATTTCCAAACTGCTAACTATTTTCAGTGATGTTTCGTTTTACTGGAGAAATTCTAGTAGATGTCAAAGTAAGGATAACATTTCGTTTTTTGAAAAAAAACTCTGATACAATAATTGCTCCAAAATATTTTTTAATCACTAACTTTAACTATTTTATTAACTAAATATTTGATTTTTAACTATTTCTAAGCCCTAAACGAACATGATCGCGTATATGATTATACGTACATTAAAATTCATCGTTCAGGCGGTAAATTAAAAAAAACAAATATGTTACTTAAGCAACGCGCCCCACTTGTATTCTATACAGAACGTGACCGGTGTTTTTAGTTCATTCAAACTCAAAGCGGCCGCGAGTTTTCTGTCAGGGCGGTCGAATATTAGGCCACTCTGTAATCAAGTACCTAGTTACCTACGCTTCGATGCATAGCAGGTTAATTTGTGTAGGTAGTCCACATGGCGCTCTGAGTATTGTCAAACCCAAATTATACGTAGTAGCATGCTGTGCTTTAGTTTGGAAAATTATCGACAGCCTTTCCAGCCAGATTTGAAAATGACATACCTGCCTGAATAGTTTCCATAGAATCCGTGTAAGTCTTGCTATTATAATCACCACTCGCAGCACTTGCTATATGAAGCTAAATCGGATTGACTTAAAAATATTTACTTTATAGCGTTTACAGATACAAAAAGTCAATCCGCGTCCCTAAAGTCATAACTATGCACAATAGGCTGTGAATAATATTACATTCGGGTTCACCGGATTTGGTTAACCCCGATATGTGGGCTTAAATTTTTAACTACCTATCCAATATACTGGCTTTACTGAAGTGAATCAAAATACTGTTAAAACCGATAGTTTCGGCTGCAAGCGGTGTTTAGTAAAAAACTTTAGAGCTCTATTGCTATGAGATGAGCTGAATTCCAAGTACCTTCCAGATTTTATATCATGTGAAGTGTGCAATAAAGTTCTTTGTGGGGGAAATACAGTGACAGAACAGCAATAGCGCGAACATATATTTGCAAGTCTTTGTGCGTAAGTGAGATAGAATTCTAGCAAACGGCCTTCGAATACTCAAGTCAAGTCTAATTTGATGTAAAGCGTTTGCCACAGCCACACGAACGCGGGGCGCGAGTGGGGCGTGTCTGTCTGCGGTGGACCCGCAGTTGTATATAAAGGATTACTATGAAGCATGTCACATCTCACACCGATAATGCAGCCCTCATCAAGCTGTCTCCCTCTCAATCTCCTGCTAGCAACGCCCTAAGCCGAGGTCCGAGTCCCACTAGTGGTTGCCCTTAGTGCTGTTGTTGCTAGTAGTTATGATGTTAGTGTATTATAAGTAGTAAGCTTAGGTTAAGTAGTTTATTTCCCCCGTTGGCTGGATTACATAGAAACGGTACGTAAGGACAATCTAAAGAAGTCAAATAGAAAAAAAAACATGTCACCCCAGATGCCAGCGCGGGTCGCGAGTGTCGACGGCGGTCTCGCAGTTAAATTTGGTGTGACATCATCACTGAGCCGAAAGACGTCCACTGCTGGACATAGGCCTCCCCCAAAAGGGAAGGTTTGCCGTAATCGCCACGCTTGGCACGCGGGTTGGCGACCGCAGTATGGTTGTTAAAGTACTCAGAGAACGCTGCAGTCCATCCTCTAGAGAATCCCTTAGTCGCCTTTTACGACACCCATGGGAAGAGATGGGGTAGTACTATTATTTGAGTCCGGCACTACACTATGGAGGTGTGACATGCTCTATAGTAATCCCTTGAGTACAACCTACGGGTCTGCCCACGCCAAACCACGCTCACGCCTCCCGTTTGGTGTGGCGAACGCTTTAATGACATTAGCACGTAAAATTATTAAGTTAAGCGGTTGGGTACTAACCTTATTTAACGCAGGATTAAGCTCAACCTTTAAACGGTAGCTATAATCAAGTGTGAGTACATGGTTAGTCGATTTCATACAGTTCGAGGCACTCAAGCGATTAAAGCATTACGATAGGTGCCACTACTACCACTCAGCATATTGAAGTCCACTGCAGGACGTAGTCCTTTGAAGTTGCCATACGACTCCGAACTAGAGAGCACACCTTTGTCATGGAGCGGTACCTATTTAACAAAGTAAGTTATCCGTTTTTCGTTCTTTGTTGTCATATTCCGGCCAGCAGTAGGTATAAGACAATAAGAACGGAAGGGAACGAAAATACAATAGTTTCCAAAACGTTTTTTCAAGTAGTACTTGAAAAATCCCCATTTTCATTATAATTAATTAGTGTCTAAGGTACAAAATCTGCTATTCTAATCCCGTTCTCATTAAGCTGTGTTTGGTTCTGATTGTAATAGCAATTACAATGTCTATTGCTAATCACCTGATTCTCGTTCCCATAAAAGCCAATTTATGCCTTAATTAAAGATTTTATTTTATCGCGTTCCTGAATTTATTTCGGTTTAAAAGTTAATTGGGTACTTGACTTGTTATAAAATAAATGAAATTGAATGTATATTTTGAGTATTAAGGGCTTACTTTAATAATCCACTATATTTTGCAATGCTGGAGATTATGCTGGTGTCATTAAAAATGAAATCGGTTGTAATTTTTTTGTCATAATTTTTTGGTAAATTAATCATTTTTTTATTTACGGGTTCTCTAACTTGTAATGACATCCGTGCATCTAACAAAAAAATGGCCATGCGTTCATTGGTAGGTAGCGTGCACGGATATTATTATATTGTATTAATTAATTGATTTATTCATAAAAAAAAAATTAGAGAAAAGATAAATTGTATCATCAGTTTTTTTTTTTTTTGTGATACGTACTTCATCTTTAGCATTTACAAAGACACTATACAAAATATCGTGGATTATTAAAATAAGACCTTATACTGGGGCTAGTTTAAGTTCAATTACATTTTTTTATATTTTACGTTTTGGTAGGATGTCGTCGGTAGAATGCACAGAACTTATAATAAGAGGTGTGGTAGAATGACAGTAGTTACATGATTCAAAGGAACTTAGTAAGCGCCTGTAAAACTATAACAACAACTAGAAGACAAGAAGAGGTGTAATGATATTAAAAATAAATAAAAAATAAATATTAGCCTGAAACTGTCCCACTGCTGGGCAAAGGCCTCTTCTCATACAGAGAAGGAACGAGCATTGATCGCCACGCTTGCTCACTGCGGGTTGGCGATTTCAGACTATAAGTCCAGGTTTCCTCACGATGTTTTCCTTCATCGTATGTCAGTGGTGTCTTAGATTAACTAAGAAAGTACATTATGAAATTGAAAAAGTCACATTGGTACTTGCCTGGATTTGAACCAGCAACCCGGTGCTTAACAAGCGGGGCTGTAACCTCCGGGCCACCACGACATCAATTGTAATGATATTATGTTGTAATACCTATTTATATTTAACATTCTCGCAATACTGACATACCGATATTAGCTATAACTGTAATGATAGATTCATTTCTACAACGATTCTGTAGCTGTCTGTTCCATGTGTGAGGAGTCACTAATCTAAAATCCGTAGTACCTACCTAATCAATGAAAATTAAACAAATAAAAAATATTTTTCATATTCATCACTTTTGAATAGAATAGAATAGAATATATTACACTTTTGTAATATTCATTTCGAAATTTACCTTTTGTTAAGTTTTGGGGCAATTAATCATATTTGGTCTATTTCCTTCATTCTTTTTCAATTTATTTTATTTATTATCTCGAGTAAAATACCCTTGTAAGCTTATCCAAGGCTGTCTTAAAAACGTTATAATACCCAATTATGAATATTGAATATTAATTGGATGGTACCTATTATTCTTTTGCAAAGATTAAGTACTAAAGTTTACATTTATTGCACGATGTAAATATATAAATAAAGAAAAGGAAATCATTATTGTACATAATCCATACGATGGTTTGCATTAATTTTCTAAAGATTTTCTAATTGAAAAAGATCGTACGTATTTCCTATAACTTATATTTATTTATAAGGATTAAGGATACTTGAAACCGTTTTGAACATAGGAATATCGACGGAAAAATTCTCTGTGGTATTAAAGTACGGTAATACTTATATACAGGTAGGTAGATGCCATAATAATTGGATTTACAAGGTACTAAGGAATCGTTGTGCATTTTACTAATGAGTTTATCCTATAGCCTTTTCACCGTAAGGTAGTCCTGATGTTTCTCTACAAAACGTTACCACACAAAGAATATCAAATATTAAAAAAAAACATTGATTATATAGTTTTGTTTCGGTTCTTGATGATGTCGTTTATGTTTTTTACCCGATTACGGCGAAGCCAAAAGGAAGGGTAATGATTTTTGCAGTCTATGTATGTATGGTTGTATGTTCCACCGTAGCGCCTAAACGATTGAACCGATTTTAATGAATGAGGTGTCAATAGATTCGTAATAATGGCCCGGGTAACATAGGCTATATAAATTTCATCAAAATTTTATATCACGGAATTTAAACCTAAGATTCTAACCTCGAATTATACAATAAATAAAAACGGAAAAGTACTTATTAAATAAAAAATAAAGTTAAAAAACTATAACCCAACTACGTAAAAAAAGGAGTCTAAAAAGGACGAAACAAGAAAATAATTCAAATAGAAATCCAGAAATGCATAGGTACAAAATTAAACTTTAAAAAAAGTAAAAACCGACTTCAAAGAAAAACTAAAAGGAGTAAAATAATTACCATAATATAAAATTAACAGTTTCAGAAGTCGGTGGCTTCTATTTGTTTCAGTGTAGAGTTGCACCGACTTCTGAAACTGTTAATTTTATATTATGGTAATTATTTTACTCCTTTTAGTTTTTCTTTGAAGTCGGTTTTTACTAGGCTAGGGATGGGCCGAATATTCGTTTTATATTCGTTATTCGGCAGGGCATATTCGGCACGTTTACCGAATATTCGTATTCGGCCGAATATTCGGCTAAATCACCGAACGTTCGGCAAAGTGGTCCTCAAAGTTTTTTTACTGTAATGATTGACCATGAGTGTTAAAATGTGTTATTTTTATGAGCTAAGTAATTTAAATGTTTTTGTCGACACTGTGGTTTTATTTCCAATAATAGCAGATAATAAAGATGGTTATTAAAAACAAAATATAAGTATGTAGCTGTTTTGGGATTAAGCTACAGTGAACTCTTTATAATAAAATAGTATATGTTATTATAATCAAGTCTTTATTGTAAGAAAGAGTTGCATGATTAAATTACAATATTTCAGCAGATTATGAATATTACGAGTATTTCTAGTTTCTACATAAAGTAGCGACAATTATTTATTAAAAATAACCAGTTATTGTCTTAGAAACGTTAAAGTTTAATTAAACATTAAAAGTATTAAACCAATATAGTTGTTTTTTTTTAAGAAAAATAAGTAATTGAATTTACCCCTATACAAACAAAGTTACTCAATTATATAAGTGACATACTAAGACAAATATGAGATCTTTATATGAGACCAAATCAAATATTATAACATAACCTCAAGAATTAAAATTTTTATTAACTTTTTACTTAAGTTACATGAAGGTAAATTTTCTTAAAACAGCCATCCGCGCTCTTTGTGTAAACGCATTCCGGACTTGTATTGTTTACGTAAGGGAATCAATTGTGCCGAATATTCGGCCGAATATTCGGTTCGGAAAAGTTTTACCGAACATTCGGCCGAATGTTCGTATTCGGTGAAATCCATGTTCGGCCCATCTCTAGTTTTTACTTTTTTTAAAGTTTATTTTTTATTAAATACGTTTTAGTGTCTTAAATTTAACCCCCTCCTCTTCATAACCCTTCTTTTTGGCTTTGACGTAGTCGGGCATAAAAAGCCCTTTCAAATGATACCTTACACGATATAATGAAAACATTCCAAAGGGGGGGGGGGGGGGGGCACGCACCCCCTCCTCTTTTCCATTAGTCAGTTCCCAACAATAAATATAAACAGAGCAATATTAGTAATTTGAGAATTTTGCTTTGATCCGATGAGGAGTTCCGTTCCATATCTCTGAAGTTCATGGTCTAATCGTAACAAAATTTATATGGGACCAATCGGGAAGTATACTCTTTCGAATTAAAAAAGAATTTTTCAAATCGGTTCATAAATGACGGAGATATGATGTAACAAACATAAAAAAAAAATTAAAAAAAAAATACAACCGAATTGAGAACCTCCTCCTTTTTGAAGTCGGTTAAAAATGGTTAAGGTAGAGTCGTGGTCGCACCCACTGTATACTTTTTATACCATGTCTGTATAATGGAAGTATTCCTGGCACCCACATAATCATAGTAGGTATACAGTAAGTGCGACAACGGATCTACCTTGACCATTTTTGTACCTATGCATTTCTGGATTTCCATTTGAATTATTTTCTTGTTTCGTCCTTTTTAGACCCCTTTTTTACGTATTCGGGTTATAGTTTTTTTTTCGGTAGTAGTCTCCTTACGGATACAATTTACAAAATGACCGTTATGTCAGGGTCAGGAGTCATCTTTGGATGAACAGAGTAGGTATAGTTCTATTGACGATATGTAGTGTTTAAATTAGGCTTGATATTTTGTTAGTTTCCTTAAGTTAGCGATTAGGTACTTAAGCCATAACTGATACAACATAACGGATCGTCTTCTGGCAAACGTAATTACACCTAGAGGTTATTATCTTGTTAATTAATTTAATTAGTTAGCACTGTCCTGGGTCATTTCTATTGTGATGTCGTATAATCAAACTGAATTAATAACTATAATTAAAACTGCGTTTTCAGAGGTGGTCCCACAATATTTGACACCAATGCTGAAGTTACTATAATAGGTAAGTGTATAGAGTACCTTTGTGGACGGGAAAAATAATTATTGTATTTCGTAAAAAGCTTTTGAATGCCGAAAGCGAGGACTCCATAATTTCTAATTCAATTGTTTGAATCTGCATTAGGAACAATACTAACATTTTTAGCGCTTTGCGTTTTAAAGGAAGAATTCTTAGATTGAGATCTTGCCGATATCGTTTATTTGTCGAACTGCTGGTGTGCCAACACTTCTGTTATCGATGCCATAGCATAATGGTGCGACGCTGACAGTATTATACTGTAAAGAAGGAAATAAAATCGAAATATCGACATATGTGTTACCTACCGGAATTGTATATAATTCAGGAATTTTATACTGGGTGCAAACGAATTCGTGTAATTCTTTGCACATGATCATCAAATCACATGAATGGTATAGATTAACCCCGCATGGGATATAGATTGATTAAAAATAATGAAACTGTTTTTTTGCTTCCAATTTTTTTTATGTTATAGAATATTTCAATGCCATGCATAAATTAATGAAAGCATGGCGACACAGCTGAGGGGCACGACTAGCGCGATATCGCTCCACGCAGTCAGTTAACTTGGAACGCTAAAATTACTCAGAAACAGAATACCATGTTTTGTTTCATGAAAACTTTTTTTTGTTAATTCGGAAAAAAAACCTATGCCAGGTCAATCAGTAAAAACCAGCAGATCACGCGGTATGAAGGAATTACATGAATTCGTTTGCATCCTGTATAATTCCTAGGAAATGTATGAAATATTATAAGTAAGATGACCTAGGATATCTATAAAAATACTAAGTTGTACTCGGAAATGTATAAAAAGATAAGCATGACGATAAGACAGGCACGAGAATCAATATTAGAATTTTCAAGAAAATTACGTTCTTATTTAAAATTTAATAATCCAGAACCCAGGGCTTGTACTATTTATTCTGTGCCCAGGGCTCGTACGCTACTGTTTGATCGTCGGGTATATATTCAAATGTTCTTTAAAAAAATAACACTTTAAAGCATACTACCCGCTAATGCTGACATAGAGTTTCGTTGACTACATCGACGGAGCCCCGCTGAGCGAGGCTCCCTCCTATTTCTAAGTGGAATGCTCACAAGAAAATACAGCCGTGAATATGGTTAATTCTACGATCGGGCCATCACATAGCAACACATTTCCGAAAGCTGCTTAGGAAATTTATAAAATTCCTAGGAAATGTGGGTTGTAAAATTTAATTTACACATTCCCTGATTATTTTAGGAATTGTATACACCACCTAATAATTATATATAATGAATGCATTTCCAGTAATAAATAAATTTCATAGGATTTATAAATAATACCTTATTTGATACATTTCCGGTAACATATTAACAAAACAATTTCAACGTATGCACACGTGAATTGTTGAATGGCTTTAGGTTTGTAGCATTCACAGCAATGAATACATTTACGTCTGTTGACTGAAGCAGAAACTGATTAGATTAACTGTATTTTACTGTGAGTTTCTGCTTTAATTATCTTGACATAAAATGCAAAGCTTTCTTAAATTATTCGTCAAGGAGTTGATAATTTTTGGAGTCCCATAGAATTGTGTCTAATGTGATAAGGCGATTATTTACTCTGTGTTTACAATTTCATAACAAATAAGGGAATTTTTGTTCGAAGGCGCATTTTTTTAGATTTATAATTTTTGAGATCATCCTCGTCATTATTCAGCCAAAAGACGTCCACTGCTGGACATGGGCCTCCCCCAAGCATCGCCACATCGACCGGTCCTGCGTTTCTCGCATCCTTTGGATTCCCGCAACCTTGCCACAAGGTGGACCGATGACCTGGTGAAGGAATAAAGTCCACAACATTAGTAAAAAAAGTCGCAACTGTTCATCTGGGTGATGTAATTCCAAGGTGAACAAAGTAGACCAAATATGTCGCACTAATTCACCTGGGTGATATTGTCAGGTGAAATAAATCCGAGGTTAATTGAAGACACTAAAAATTCCACTTTATTCACCCAGGTGATATCACCCAGGTGAACAAAGTGGAATAAACCCCTTATATCACCTCGGATTCATTTCATCTAGGTAATATCACCCAGGTGAAGCAATTCGACATATTTGGTGTCCTTTGTTCACCTTGGAATTAATTCACCCAGGTGAGCAGTGGAAACTTTTTTATTATTTTTTTTGACTTTTTTTGACTTTATTCACCCATTTACAACATGCTACGAACTTAACAACTTAATATTTAAATATTTTTTTGTAAAACATAGATACAAGAAACAGAGAAGATGCAAAGATTTGCGATGCGAAGAATTTTAGTCAGTGTTAATTAAATTGTGTAATCATTTTGTCAACTTGAAGAATGATTAGAATAATATAAATATAAGAAGATAATAATGATAGTATTTTTCATACCTGTATTTTTGTTTGATAGTTGACATTAATTAGTGATGGTATATGTGGGTGAAAAAAGCACACAAAAATTAAAAAAAAATGTCGCCACTGTTCACCGGGGTGATTTAATTCCAAGGTGAGAGTATACCTTTGAGATGCGTCTTCATTATTACAAGTTACGTAAAAGCTAGCTCAAATACATACAACTGTTCTTAAAATACAACTGGAGTCGATAAACTTATTCTTTTGGAGGATACGAACATACTCGCATTTCCGTAAAATATAGCGATGGTAAAATTCTCAGCGGGTAGCGTTTCGTTGCACCAATAATGCTGCAATCAAACTGCAAATCAAAACTGTCTGTCTGTGTGTATCCGGCTGTTATATGCAGATAATGTTTTACACGAGTTTTATTCGCTAACCGAACTGTTTCATCGTTTATTGTGCTGAATCATATTTCACAAACGACCCCTATTGTCGGGTTTTTATTGAAAGTAATTTAGATAATAAATGTTTATATTTTTATTTATAAAAATTCAAATTGCTGCCTCTTTTGGCTGCCTCGTTGTTTTAGTAGTCTAGCAAGCGCGGCTGCCAAGCGTGAGGTCCTTTGTTCGGTTCCCGGGTGGACAGTGTTATTTGGTTTTTACATAAACATAAACTCACGCCTGTATTCCCCGAAGGGTTGGCAGAGATGTATAGTACACCCACATTTCGCCGTTTATGTTTACGTCCCGTGTAAAAGATGGCGAGCCTATTGCCATCGACCGGGCACGAATCCAGACTCTGGGCTGCTACTGAGAAACTCCACACGGTAAAACCCAATAACACTTTGCCCGACCTGGGATTCGAACCCAGGACCTCACGCGCAGCAGTCTAGTTTTCGACCGCTAGATCAACGAGGCAGGCCAGAATTTGGTTTTTCTGTTGAGGAAATCCTCAGTATTAGCCCACAGGTTAAATTGTGCTCGATAAATAGTAAAAGGGGCGACCCTATTACATGGGACTTAATACGTTCAACCATAACGCGAAAATGTCGAAAAGAATTATTATTATTTTTGATCGTAATGTAAACCTACACAGCACAAACTCTGGTAGTAACAAAAGTACAGTCGAATGAACGCGTGCTTATCGTCGCAACGAGAGCGAAGTGTGAACCTAAACTCTGATTTATATTCACTCGGCGAACTGGCACCGGTTTCTGCACCTCAGCTGGCACTCATTCCAGCCAGGGCTGCCAGGAACCGCTAAACTATTACTTCATTAACAACTCAAAAAGGGAACTATTTGACATTCCTTACACCTTATCAAAACCGACCTAGTCTGTTGCTATATAATAAAATTATGTAAAGCAGAGTGTCTTAACTATTCTGGCCGCAGACTCTTTAATTTTATGAATTTTAACTAAGTTTTTGTATAATTAACAGTTGTTTTATTAAGTACTTACGATAAGTTTGAGGAATGACAATTTAATATATGAAAGTATAGAGAAAAAAGAAAATCATGTTTCCGTATTGTTGTAGGTAATCCTGCGCAAGTCGTTAAAGCCTGCTGAGGGAAAGGGTTACAGTACCATTAGTTGGGTACCAAAAGGCTGGCAATCTGCCACTGCGTGCAGTAAAGTAGTGCCTACTCACACTATTGGAGCTAAGCGCCGTATTATATCAAGTACTGCTTTAACTAACTCTGCTTAATCTTTCAGGACTAAAAAGTCTTATTTTTTAAATATTTCTTTAAAACATATTTAAAAAGAAACATTTAAATATATATAAAAAGCCCACCGTCGGCATCGGGAACAGCATCGAAGCGACTGTATTACTGAACTTCGAAGTTTAAAATAACGATGTACTGTATTCATAAAGTTTAAAAGTACGAATTACGTGAGTTAGAATGTACGCTATTACGAATTACTTTATTCAGAATGTTCATCATTCCGATGTACGTTACTCCGAAAGTTCACTATTACGAATTACGTCATTGAGAATGTTCATCATTCCGATGTACGGGACTCCGAAAGTTTACTATTACGAATTACGTCATTGAGAATGTTCATCATCGCGATGTACGGAACTCCGAAAGCTTACTATTACAAATTACTAAATTTCGAATGTTCATCATGGACATTCTGAGCAAGTATTTAGGTACTTTGGCATATTTAAAATTTATTAAACTACTATTACCTATTTAGATTAAGATTTTTAATTTCTGTAGTCTAGTCATACACTGTTATAGTTTATTTGTAATTATAAAATTGTATACTTATATAGCTTTACTTTTTTTAACGTTGTTAAATCATGAATTGACTTCTTACGGAAGGAGCGGAAGGGAGTGTCAGACTCTTACTGACTAAAACCCATCCGTGTTCCTCCTAATGCCCTTTGCGTTCCAAGGGCGCGGTAACTTTAGAACAAAGTCCGCAACCCTGGCATGTTAGTACCTAGCTAGTTACACAAAATTAACATGAACTGAACTTAACATTTAATAAATTTAAATTAAGTTATCCTTACCTATCTATCCTTATATATCTATATAAATAAAAGCGAAATACTATCTCAGAATCTCGATGTTGAACATTCGAAATTTAGTAATTTGTAATAGTAAGCTTTCGGAGTTCCGTACATCGCGATGATGAACATTCTCAATGACGTAATTCGTAATAGTGAACTTTCGGAGTCCCGTACATCGGAATGATGAACATTCTCAATGACGTAATTCGTAATAGTGAACTTTCGGAGTAACGTACATCGGAATGATGAACATTCTGAATAAAATAATTCGTAATAGCGTACATTCTAACTCACGTAATTCGTACTTTTAAACTTTATGAATACAGTACATCGGTATTTTAAACTTCGAAGTTCAGTAATACAGTCCATCGAAGCTACTGGTGTTCACAGTGTCTAATTATT
Source organism: Amphipyra tragopoginis (assembly GCA_905220435.1). Taxonomy (NCBI): domain Eukaryota; kingdom Metazoa; phylum Arthropoda; class Insecta; order Lepidoptera; family Noctuidae; genus Amphipyra; species Amphipyra tragopoginis. The sequence goes on along the minus strand of HG991991.1, from coordinate 24,296,978 downwards.
ATTATGGACTAGATGTAATGATCCAGTAGGTAAGCTTTATACTTCGGTTCCAAACATCTAAATTCGTTCAGTCCATACGAAGGAAATCAGTAACAAACTCGCATTAAGATCGCATTATCTATTTATCTATAGGGTAAATTCGTTAGAGATGGCCATTTTTTTTTTAAGGTGAAATAAATTGTAAAATAAATAGGGTTGTTACAATCAGTTTTTTATTCTTATCATAATTAACAGTCAAGTCTTATAAAAAATTAAAAAATCAACTAAAAAATTTTTTTTATAATTAAGCAACATAAGAAAAAACAATAAAAAAAATTGAATTGGACATCTCTCCCGGCACATCAGGGTGAGTTGGCCGTAGTTGTACGGGTAAGATGACCAGTGCTAGACTTCCCTTTTCCTTTGCCCTTGCCTTGAAATTCAATTTGTTTAGCTTCTTTTTTCTCTTGTTGTCCACATGTGGAGCACATGTCTTCAAATTCGGTACAATTCTCATGCACCCATCTGTCACAAATAAGACACTGGAGCCATTCTTCAACAAGACGAGTCCTATAATAATTTTCTCCACATCCAGCACAGTCGTCTGCCTCGTTTTCTTTGTCTTCTTCTTATGATGTATCACATAGTACTGGTTCACTGTGATCAGAACTGCTTTCGCTAATACGCCTCACAGCTTTTCGTCTTCTGATCCTATTTCTATCAGTGGCCATCTCTCCTTTTTGTACGGGTGAGATGGCCACCCCAATTCTAAAAGATAGGTTAAACATATCGGGCGCCATTTTTAGGTTAGAATAGACGTAATTATTTGCTAAATACAATAAACTTAGTAAACACTACACATTTACAATAAAAAATAGTATTTCACGATAATATATGACCACACTATAAACTTTTAGCAATATCATGTAAAATCAACGCTTATTTACTCACTTTTTAATATAATTTTGCACAGCAATTTCGTCGTATCGTGTTCCCGACCGCTGCTCGCGGCGTACTAGCTGCACTGTATCGGCATCTAGTTATAAACATCAGAAATAATTCGATTGACCATCGCTCCCGGCCATACGGGCCATCTCTAACGAATTTACCCTAGAAATAAAAATGAATCGCCTCAAAATGTATGTACGCGCATAACTTCCGAACGACTGCATCAAATAGTTTTTTTTTGTGTGGTTTCTTTGTTGTCAGGACAAGGTTTGTATAGAAGAAAATTATAAAAAATTCGTCACGAACAAAAAGTAGCGGTGCCAAGTTCGCCGGGTCAGCTAGTTTTATATAATTTCTATTGCTAGCTTTGCACGGGGCTCATAGATTTGATGAATAGCCTGGAGAGAATCAACATGGAGGTCATATTCCTCTGCATAGAAGAAATTGGGTTAGCTGGTGTCGAACGTACCTCATATCCTTTGCCGGGTTAAAAGTTAACTGCCAAATTAATCGAAAACTGGCGCGCGACTGTTTAATCACGAAGATAGACAAACTTCGCATTTATAACATTTTGGCAATATCATGTATTTCGTATAGAAAGATACTTAAAGCTAATAATTAATAGGGACATTTATTTTATTGACGTATCAACCCGTAACTAGAGGTAGGTGTCGATTCATCATTATTCACGAGAAACAAGATTCGGGGAACTCAAGCTAGCAAAAGTCTATTCAACGTCTGAATACGATTGTAAACGCTAATCGAACGCTAATTAGTTGCAATAGGCATGTTGACAGCATCAATAAATTGCGAATCTAATTAGTCCGCCAGTTAGTTTTGAAAAATAATGGACACGTATTTTTACTTTTGTTAAATCTATAAATATTTGGAAAGATAAAACGCATCAAAACTCGAGAGTGGGGGCTTGTGACGTTACAAGCAAGTAAAAATTGTACTTGCTTGTGACGTTTTATCAATTTTAAAAGTGTCGTATCTTCGTCAATTTTGGTTTACGTAACAAAAGAAAAAATACGGGTCAAATATTTTTTGATAATATAACTGACTAATTAGATTTTTTCTGTCAAATAGCCTATTTGTTAATTTACTAGGTTTCATTTCGTAACCTACATGTATGTTGAGTTTTTCTGTGTTTAAACAACCGACTTAAGTTACCAGGTAAATAATGATAGGAATCGTCTTACATAACTAAAGTAACGCGCTCCTCCATCGGATTAATACTTAAGTATCTGTTATAGATGTATGCAAAACTACACATGAATGCTACGGAGGGACGTGGTTATTAGTAAGAATTTCAATCTCTAAACACTAAGCTTTCGAAATTGTTTTTTTTCGAATGTCAACGAAAAAATTTTTGAGGCTGGTTTATATCTATACCTACTCGCACTTTACTTGAAGCGCAACTTGACGTGAATGTAATATGAAATCATAGTAATTATCAATTCCAAGATCATATTAAGTTATAGTTTTCGACATAAAGGTATTTTGGTTGAGGCCGTTAAATAAATAAGTAAACAAAACATAATTATGTACTTACTACTATACTTAATTTAGTTTTGATTTTCATTTTGTAGAAAAAAATAATTCTATACAAAAAAATACTTATGTTTTATGTAGTTATAATAGAAATAGAGAATATATTAATAATAATTGGTATACAGTACAATAATCAATAGGTATACATGCAAATGATAAAAAATAAGTGCCCAAAGGGCCATCAGCTTGGCTTTGTCAGATAGCAGTCCTATACTCCTTTCACCGTAAGGCGAGTCCTGACGTTTCTCTACAAAACGTTACCATGCAAAGAATATGGGCGTTTGTTTGTGAGATTTGTGTCTGTAAACGCACCCACGATACAAGAGAAATCTTAGTGTGGGGCACTGTTTATTTAAAAAAAAAAAAAAAAAAATATCAAATATAAAAAAAAATGGATAAATATAGCTATTTTACGGTTTCTGATGATGTTGTTTACATTTTTTCGATAGCAGGCTCCATAGTATAATAATTATGTTTCACTGGTATTCTCTTCCTATGACAGCTAGGTCACGTGATTGGCCTAAGACTACGTCATCAGCTGGGGGTGCTTCCACTATGTATAAATAAATTACCCGAGCAAGATGCATTTTTTCACATATTTGTTTCTATAAAGAAGCAATTTTGAACTAGTAATTTTATATAGTTTACTTTTTAACTAAATAGATTAATAACACAAACGAAAATAGTTAGGGTACTTAGCAATTTATTTAATATTTATTATGAATTAAAAATCTCCTTTATTGTATTGAAGATGTTAATCAATGGCAGCACTGATCGTGACATTCATGACGTAGTCTTTGGGCATCGTGGAAAGAGAATACCTGGCGTAGCATATTATTATACCATGGCAGGCTATTTAATTTACGAAATGATAGCTAGGGCAGGACTCAATTTTCGTTAAACAGATTATAGCTATACACCAATAACCATCTAACGCAGATTTTCAACTGCAACTCACGAGTGCCATACGCTCGAAACTAGGTTACATAGTTACATAATACCTAATTTGAACTAAGAATGTTAATATTGATAAATAAATAACGTATGTAAGAAAAAGAAGAAGAAATTAAAATAATCGTTTTAAAATTACGAAAGTTTGTGTTCGATGAAATAATAAAGTTACTAACTACTACCAAAATAAACTTTTTTATGTTCTATGCAATAGTTACGCTGAGTCATCATGAGAGGGTCTTCACTAAACAATGTTTAATCTAATCGCAATATTGAGGCAAGACAACAGGGTTTCGTACAAATTAGTTATGTAGTTACAAATAGCTCTGGTTTATCTTTCGTGATAGATGAAATAATAACTTGGGATTTCAGACAGCTGTGCCAGAAGAAAGTTGCGATGTTGCCCGTTTGTAACTTCGTAGATATAATATATAGACTTTATCAACTTGTATTTCTTTTAAGTCTGTGCATTCTGCTACTTAACAAACTATATTTTTGCAATTGTATCTCTTATCAGCTTGTATTTGGAGATATTCCTATAATTACCGATTATTGGAGATATTGCTACAGTTAATTACCGCTCATTGAAGATATTGCTGTAATAACTGATCATTGAAGATATTGTTATAAATAATGGACATTGGAAATATGGCATTAATTACCAAGCTTGGCAAATTGATTGCTGGTCGCAGTAGGTACACACGGCTACACTTCAAGCTATGCAAAACCAGTATAAGCTGACCGTTACTTGTGCGAAAAGATTATACAAAGCGACGCCAAGATAAACTGGTTTTGTATAGCTTGATGTGTAGCCGTGTGTACCTATGAGTATGTTGTTACAAGCAGATAGGAGCAGTGGAGAGCGCTGCTGCCCGATCTCTTGTCACAATCCCTTAGTCGTATTTTATCACGTTGTGGTCCATTAGTCTTGTCCAGGTGTCATCCATTCTTTACCACTACACCACACGGTACAATTCTAAGGTTATTTTAATCTTAGTACTTTTAAACATAATTATAAATATTCTGTTAAAACCATCACACAAACTTATATAGATCTACATGTGTAAAACCACGTTTATTATTTATTACTGACGGTTGAAACTGAATTTAAATTAGAGTTGCAACACTTTGAAACTACGTTTTGCATAAATGTACGGCGTTAATAGTTGATTAATTGCACTATGTAGTAAAAGGGTTTCCAATCTAGTATCATTTTTTTGTAGACTTTTTTCCACTTTTTCGCATTTTAGCTGTTAAACGTCCACTGCTAAATCTTCCGCATTTCAACCGTTAGTCATTCGGTGCTATTTCATTAATTTCCCGTAAATTCCATTATTTTCTTTTACTTTCAGTTTAGCCTGGAAGAAATTGAAATTCTTTACTTCGTAAAGGGATCGTCTCAAATACTTTTACACTTCATTGAAGAATTGGCTGGCTTTTCCAGTGAATACTTCTGAGAAGTGATACAGCAAGAAATTTGTTATTCTATAAAATAAATTCTTTTTTTTTTTAAACAATCGTGGTCTATCGACCTTTACCCTTCATGCCGACTGCAGAATACTGACTCAACTCCCAGGACACACTGGTTCAGGAGTCAGAATTGTATCGCATACATATCGCTAGAATTGTAGATTGTGCTGTATTGTGAGCACTGAGACTTGTGAGTAAATAAATGTAAGAACGTTAATATAGTAATGAAGTAATAACTTTTTGAGCAGTTCAGACCCAAGCTATATTAATATTTTCTTAATTAGATATTTTGTAATGGTGATTTTGTTTCAAAAGTAATTAATATACTAAAATGATTTTTGTACCCTATTTAAAACATTACACACTAATAAAGCTGTAAGCCCGGTTACGGCATAAAAATTTAATGGTGCAGTCATAAAACTCTTTCGCATTTTCGCAAAAACGTTAATTCACTAACTCTTCTGTTCCGTGACATAGGCAGTATGGCTCCTCCATTCATCTCGGAGTCGATCTATTGGCATCACGTTGCACATGTGATCGAACTTCAAGTATTACTCCGCGACTATAATTTAACATCTTGGTGAAATATGATAGATATTGCTTTGGCACATAACCGCTACTGTTGGTATTCTCCTTATCTTGTTGAAATTCAAACTATATTGGTTCTAGTTTTATGTTTAATTGATGCAGCAAAATCCTCCTGTACGTGTTTTATACAAATATGCACTGTTTGTTTAGTTTCCAGCTCTTCGAATACCTAACCACTAATAAAGGTTTCACAGAACTACAACACAAAGCGTTCATCTATCCTATTGTAACTTTTGCTTTGAAATATCTGCATAGTTGCAATTGAGTATATTCACGGATACACGGGCATTAGTTAAAACAATCAGCGTGTTTTACTTTGCGTTTTTAATAGGCATGTTGACAGCATTAATAAATTGCAAATCTAATTAGTCCGCCAGTTAGAGTTTTGAAAAATAATGGTCACGTATTTTTTCTTTTGTTAAATCTATGAATATTTGGTAAGATAAAACGCATAAAAACTCGAGAATGGGGGCTTGTGACGTCAGAAGCTAGTAAAAATTGTACTAGCTTATGACGTTTTGCCAATTTCAAAAGCGTCGTATCTTCTTCAATTTTGATTTACGTAACAAAAGAAAAAATACGGGTCAAATATTTTTTGATAATATAACTGACGGACTAATTAGATTTTTTCAGTCAAATACCCTATTGTATAATTGTTATTGGAGGTGCTTAGATTTTCTTTAGTGATTTTATTGAGATTCACGTCTCGGAAAGTTTTAATAGATGTATAAATAGAATAAAGCTTGTACCTACTACGACACGTTTGGTGCAGTGGCTAAGCGATTGGCTTCTGCGCTACGGGTCGTGGGTTCGATTCCCACACGGAACAAATATTTGTATGGCCTACAGATTGTTGTTTCGGGTCTGGGCGTTTGTTTGTGAGATTTGTGTCTCTAAACGCACCCACGATACAAGAGAAATCTTAGTGAGGAGCAACGTTTTTAAAAACATAAAAATAAAATGAAAATAAATAAAATAAAAACCTACTGTGTCGATCTTTCGCTGTGATTCAGGTTGAGCTTCGGATTAAATTTTGTTATGCTTTTATAGTAAGAGGATGGGTAATGAATTAAAAAAATACTATTGTACTTTTTGCAGGTAAAATAGGATTACAGAGAAAGCTTTTGTTGTGGTTTTATCGGTCATTATTAATCTGTGGAAGTAGGTCGATGGGTACCGTCAGCGTAGGGTGAGCTCTTTGGATAGTTATTGGCCTTCGTTACTTTACCGGAACATTCCGGAAAGTGTCAGTCCGTAGACAGATAAAACTATGTTGTAACCTAAACAATCAGCGCTAAACATAATTAAAATATCATTCTGTCTCTATTTCCTTGATTGACGGAAATTCAAAGACGTTTTAATTATGTGTATACTATGATGTCATCGTTTCGAGCTACCAAGCCTTAATTTAAAGAAGCAATTATTAGGCCAAAACGTTTTCCGAGAAACATCGTTGGAGAAGGAAAGATTAAGAATGATGGCTAAGAACCAGAGGCCAGATGTCACTATTAGATGGCCAGACGATAAGGTGAGGCTAAGAGTGATCCATTAGACGCAAGCAGCCAAAAACGGTTGATTTTTCAATGTATTATAAAGTAGATGTTTTGAACTTCAAGCTTTAAAATACAGTACCTGTTTAAGTTCTTGTCAGCTTTCTAGTGATTATCAAAAGCTATGATGGAAGTCTACAATCAACATTGTTCGGATAACGTGGTGACACGCTAATACGATGCGCTACGTCATCAACAGACCGATCCATTCCGATGTGTCGAAGCTCCGAATGTGACTGAACTTGTGACATAAGGCTGCGTTTATATGTCATTGTCTCTTGCGGCAGCGTGGAATACAAAGTTTGTGAGCAGTCTGTAACAGCAATCTGTCGGTCGCGTTAAGTTGATGGAGAATCGTGGCTGATTTAGAACGTTTTGATAACACAGTTGTCGTGTTGGTGTCGTATTCGGTTTGTGATCTTATTTTGTCATTACAATTAGTCTATGTGATTTTTGTAAAGCGAGAAAAAAATATAAACCGAATCGTTCTACAATTTACTAATCGAAAAGTATTGAATCCCTTCATCGAATGTCGATGAAAACGACCACGAGTCAACCAATATGAACGCACTTTTTTCAAAGGATGTTTGCATGATAGAATACTGCACACCTGCGTTTTGTTCCCGCTGTTGACACGCCACAAATTATTGTCGCCAAGCTCCGGTTACGAAGCGTTAACGGATCACTCCTGCAGATGACGTGAATGCTTGGTGATTGACACGACATCGACAGCCGTTTTACCTCGGTGACAATCATATCAGGCTTCATAAGATCACAGGAGTAATAAAAAAGTGCTTTTGTTCTAAAAACAACAGGTATTGCAACATTAAATATGATATAGAAAACATGCATTTATTATACAATTGAAATGAGACGATTAATATATTGATAAATTTTGAGCCCACATTAATAACCAATACTATAAATTCATAATATTATTATGACATTCGTAATTAGTTCATAATGAATCGCTTTTTGTAAATAAATGAAGCCGGCTTTGATCTGGAATACTCGGAATACTTATTTATACCTCTTATGTCTGCTAATTGGACGTAAAAACCGAAACTGAAATAAAGAATTGTAAATAATTAACAACTGCGCGGATCAAATAATTTGCAAGGTTAAGCTGCGCTTGCGGCGGTCAGCTCGTGGATGGGTGACCATTTGTTGCACATCGAGACCCCTCCGTAGTTCGGAGAACATGTTACACCGTCAGTTCCGGACATCATGCGAATACCTATGACAGGCGATACGGATGGTCAGAAGTCCGAAAGTCTGTCAACCGTTCTAACCTTAGAATATCAGGACTGCCCAGTAACCGGGTTGCTGAGATCTGATGGCAGTCGTTCCGCGTAAAATACTGGTGTCACCAACATAGTCGGGTAAAGGCTAGGCAGAACAGTGCATGAGATTTAAATGAGGAAATATGCTGGAGGCAGTAGGTAAACGTAAGGATCTAAACAAACATGATGGAAAACCTAAAACACATTTTAGACAAAACCGTAGTCGTAATAACGAAGGTAGGTTAATGTTATGTTCAGCTCCAATAAAGATAAAGTACCGTGTAGCGTGGAGTTCCATGTATTACGCAAAACGTTCAGAACGCGATTATTTGGCGATACATCGAGATTTATTGCGATTGCCCAAAGAGGTGTTGTTTTTCGAGTTTTATTTAACAAAGCATATTATTTAAGTAAACAAAATTCAGTCCCTACACAATATCTTAAGATATGCGGATCACTGGGCTGGCGACATTACAAAAAGGCGCAAATGCAGTCACCAATCAGGACTCCCCTTATGCTTTTCCAGTTCATGAATGGTGAGTACTTGTCTGGGAAGGCGCTTTGTTTTGTCTGCTCCGGAACAAAACAAAAATATAAGAAGTAGAAGTAAATTAGACGTTGACAAGCTTTTGTAGTCGGCGTGAAGTTGGTAATTAAGAAATGGGAAGGCTTTGAAGGAGGAATGATGGAGGTGGGAGGTCGATTTTCAATTTGCATTTGAATCGACGTCAGGGCGCGAGGGACTCATGCTGACAACAAAGGCCACAGATTAATTTATATGCAATAGGGAACACAGTACACATAACTCGTAAATATGAAACATTGAACCGGGAATGTAGTGATTATGACTATGTAATTGGAATCTATTCACTCGAAGCGGGAATGGAGCCCATTTCTACAACTCACTCTATTTAGTGAGTTGTTTTGCCCCGTTTGGTGAAAATATAAGACGTAAAACATCTCTGTCGGTGAATTAACGCGTAACTTTAACTTTAGCCTCTTATAACTTCTGTCTTCTTCTGTATTAAACTGTCGTAAGGTCAGAGAACTCCTGCTTGTGACTGCGTGACTAAGTTTTGATTGTTTATATTATAAGTAAGCATCGTTTAAAGTAAAATAATGACATTATTATTCTAGACTTCGCTGATTGCTAAAACAATAGAATTGCAAGGGTTGTTTTTATTATTGAGCGTAGTCCGTAAATATCCTAGATATTAGAATAAAAATGTGTATTCACAAGTACACAACTTTTACTATGGGAAAAAATCTGAAACAGCGAAAAAAAAATCAGCTGTTCCCTACATTTTGACGAGTTATGCGAACATAAATGTAGGGAACAGCTGATAATTTTTTCATGATTTCAGGTTTGGTCCCATAGTAAAAGTTGTTCATAATTATGAGTACAGTGACCCCTTAAGAGGTTGTGCGTTATTTATGTTACACCTTGTATATACAAAACAATTATAAACATTATGTCAAATCGTCTTGGTTTCGCAGAAGTTCAGACATACGCACATTACAGTTTTAAAATCGTTCGCAAATAGTTAGTAATACAAAGATTATCATGAAAATTCACAAATAAACCATCATAAACATGACGTTTGGATTATATAAAAGTTATTTCAATTTATCAGTAATCCATAGCTTTAAAAACCTGACGTGTTGCATGTTAAAGCTCGGCGTCCCGCATATCAAGTCCAACATATCGTTAGTATTAAAAGCCTTTAGCCAGCGCAACTACATTTTAATATCTTTTCTTTTTTATTTATTATATAAGTGAGAATTGGCATAACAGTAAAAATATGCCTGGCATAATTATTTATTATGTGTTATTCTAACCGTAAACCGTCGGTACCTACCGGGTGTTATAGGAATACCTATGACAGTTGTTACGGGTAGTCAGAAGCCTGAAAGTCTGACCTTAGGATATCGGCATTTCCCAGCATTGAGTTAATATGTACTCGTAGTACATATAACTCAGTGTTTCCCAGTAACTGGGTTGCGGAGGTCTGGTGGCAGTCGCCGCATCTGGGGGCCTACTCCTTAAATCCGTCAACGAAGTTAATCGCCCGTCCTAAAGTAGCCCGAAACGTAGGAATGAACAAAACAAGTGTCAAGTTCAATATTTCGGACGAGCAAAAACACATCGGTAGTAGGGACAACTGTCAAATCGTGTTGTCATTCATACTTAGTTCGGGCCCCGAAATAATCGCATGTTCGTTGGTGATAGGGAGCAGGAAACGCTCGTAACTAAGACCGAAACCACGGACTTCGTGCTTAGGGAGTAGACCCCCTGGTTAGATTGGAAGCTGACCCCAACATAATTGAGAAAAAAATAAGCAGCAAAAAAACTTACTAATATTTAAGAATACTACAACTCAGCTTTCCTAAACGTCAACTTTACATGTAGAGGTGAACTCTGAAGACTAATGGACGGATGGTTATACATCCACCTTACGAGTGCTCGAAACCTGAGGTCAGGCCGCAGTGTAACCTGCGCTCGCTCAGCACCCAGCAACCACAGAATCATATGATCAGCAGCGGACAGGCTCAAAGACTACAATATTATACTGGACAGATAGGCTAAACATTACGAAGTACCTACTTACTTATATCACAGTGTACCTACTTACTACATACAGTGGGTCAACGCCCATACATTTGACAGGTCCTATGAAATGTCAAAATTATGTAGGGGCGGAGTTTATGTCCCAAGTATGCAGTATGGCTACTCGGGACATAGCCTCTGCTTCTTCACCACGCAACCCCTCGCACGATTGCTCTGCGACAATGTTCCACGTTGAACGACTGTAAGGTATAGACATAGGTAGACTGTGCTTATACTTTGTTTATAATCCGCATTTTGCATAATTTCATTATTGTAATTCATATTACCTTTTGCTGTGTATAGACTCAATTAATTGATTCACTTGACAGGCAGATATTTGTTGCTGGAGAGTTTGCTGCGCTGTTTCTTCTGCACAGCAAAAACACTAGGAAGCGGTGAAGGGGGGGCGTTTTTGGGAGCTGTCTTATATGTACCTAATATTGACGTTCAAGAAGAACTTAGTAATTAGTAAGTAACTAAGTAATTCTAGTCTATTTTGAATAAATGAGTTTTGAAGTTAAGGCTGTAAATAAATAGTGTGTAGCCTAGGTACTGGGTCTAGTTAATAGGCTAATAGGTACTTGGTTTCCATGTTCGCAGACCATTCATCTAATTTCACAATAATAATTATTCTCCATTGTTACAGTCACCATTTCTTGAGTTTATGTATAGTACTTACAGTAAAATTTTATGTCTATGTCGCAGCGATATTGTAAACGCCGCAATATTATAATAACTTTAGCGAAATTATAATAAAACGAAATATTGTCGTTCGATCATATTTCTCACAATATTAAAATTTACTGATTTTAAATGTATTATATTTTCGCGAGTCCCTCTTACCGGAATTGTAATATTACTGGTGAATATTATCAGTAGACGTGAATTTCTTTGTTATAACTAATCAATTTTAGTCAACTCAGCGCATCGCAGTCCACTGCTGCACCTATGCCTCTCCAAGTTCCTATACTTAATATTTGCAAGTAATTTAGTACCTACAGTATAGACGCCAAGTGGAGGAAATTAAAATACTTATCTGTTTATGTTTCAAAGGGTGGCCCCTTTTGTTACCAAAGTTATTTATAAAATAAACAGGCGCTTTCCGTGCCTCAACTAGTAACTCATTTAATTTAGATAAAAAAAACCGGCCAAGTGCGAGTCGGACTCGCGCACGTAGGGTTCCGTACTAGTATCTATAAAAACGGCAAAAAAATCACTTTTGTTGTATGGGAGCCCCCTATATTTATTTTATTCTGTTTTTTAGTATTTGTAGTTATAGCGGCAACATAAATACATCATCTGTGAAAATTTCAACTGTCTAACTATCACGGTTCATGAGATACAGCCTGGTGACAGACGGATCGACGGACAGCGGAGTCTTAAGGTGCGTACATATTATATGTATAACATAACATGTTATAAAACGTTGTTATATAACATGTTTCAGTAATGTGGAGACTGAATGTTATAAAACATGTTATAATAACATGTTATTAATATTTACAATAATGTCAATAAACTAGGACGAACCCAGCATTTACGTTTTTTTCTTATGTTATTTAAAAGTACAACAGTCGTTGCTGCAGCTAGCAAAACGTCCTCTCGTGTCAACATTGTGAACAGCACTGCAGAACGACAAATGACAATGTTATATAACATGGTTCTATTGCAATGTTATTCTAATGTGTATTGTTATATGTTGCAATGTTGAAAAACAATGTTACATATTGTGGATGTGTTATAAAACACAAGTTACACAACATGTTACATAATCTGTACGCACCTTTAGTAATAGGGTCCCGTTTTACCCTTTGGGTACGGTACCCTAAAAATGAGAGTCAAGTGAAACGATTACGCGGCTAACTATCCTGTCTGCCACCGCCGTCACATCACGATGCCACGAATGAATAATGAGTCCCTTTGCCAAAACTTAGTCATGCCGTGATTCCAAAACGGCATTTCTCTTTACAATTTCTATCTAACCGTTCCGAACTTTCCTAGTTACATAATGTGTCTCTAATTAGGCAGTTAGGGCAGTTATGCTCACAAAAGAGACATTTATTTCCCTCGCGACCAACTTGCCTTAGTTTTTGTGTGATCCGAGGTTGTGATTACAGAAACTAATATAAAATTGTGGTAGGTATAATACATAATGTGTTTTAACGTAGTGTGTTGGCTTTTATAAGCAGTAACTTTTATGGCGACCTAAAAAGTGGTAGCTGCCAATTATAGTTTAAAACCTTTTTTTACTACTAAGCTCATTATTAGTTATATCGAAATTGGTGAGTAAAACTAAGTATTGTAAATCTTTTACGTTTCACAAACTTCATAGAAAGAAAATATATAGCTCTTGTTTAACCCCATTTATATTGGAAACTAGCTGTTCCCGGCATGCGTTGCAATGCCCTTTTTCCTACTTATTACCTACCTACTACCTACCTACTACCTACCTACTACCTACCTACTACCTACCTACTACCTACCTACTACCTACCTACTACCTACCTACTACCTACCTACTACCTACCTACTACCTACCTACTACCTACCTACTACCTACCTACTACCTACCTACTACCTACCTACTACCTACCTACTACCTACCTACTACCTACCTACTACCTACCTACTACCTACCTACTACCTACCTACTACCTACCTACTACCTACCTACTACCTACCTACTACCTACCTACTACCTACCTACTACCTACCTACTACCTACCTACTACCTACCTACTACCTACCTACTACCTACCTACTACCTACCTACTACCTACCTACTACCTACCTACTACCTACCTACTACCTACCTACTACCTACCTACTACCTACCTACTACCTACCTACTACCTACCTACTACCTACCTACTACCTACCTACTACCTACCTACTACCTACCTACTACCTACCTACTACCTACCTACTACCTACCTACTACCTACCTACTACCTACCTACTACCTAAACAGATTAAGAATATGGATATACTGATATAATTTTTTTTTTTTTAAATATCAAAATGTCGAACGGGATAAAAAGTATCCTATGTCCTTCTCCTGGCTCTAAACTACCTCCCTGCCAATTTTCAGCTAAATCGGTTCAGCCGTTCTTGAGTTATAAGTGAAGTAACTAACACGACTTTCTTTTATATATATATAAGATGACAGAGAAGAAATAGATTTGTGTTTGACCAATTAATGTTAAACAATTTTTCAGAATAGCTATCAATTTTAGACTGTCTCGTTGGTCTAGGGGTCGCAAACGCGACTGGTGAGCGTGAGGTTTTGGGTTCAATCCCCAAAGTGTTATTGACTTTTCCGTGCCGAATTTATTTTCTCAGTAGCAACCCGGAGTCTGGATTTGTGCCTGGTTGATGAGAATAGGCTCGCCCCCTAATATATGGAACTTAGGGTCAAAATACACGTCCGATAGTTGCTTCCGGGAGCCGGATCCGACTATCTGATCGGATTCATGAAATGCACGTACGATTCTCGTGTCCGATTATTTCTGGACGACTACGACGCCCGGACGAGGCTTACGATTCTGACATCCGATCCGATAGTCTGATCGTACGTGTAATTCATGTTCAAACAAATGTATGACACGGAGGCCTTCAGATAGTCTGATTAGACTATCGAAACCGACTATCGGAGGCAAGTATCGGACGTGCACATTAATTAGGGCTCTTAAACATAACTGCGAAATGTGGGTGAACATCTCTCATCTGTATCATCTTCTCTGCCCAACCCTTTGGGGAATACAGGCGTGATTTTATGTAGTTATCAATTTTCGTCTACTTCTCTTCTAAATTGTTCAACTCTAGAGAGATACGCTGCAATGGGAAATTTAGTTTGTGACTGACATCTATTAATATTCAAAACGGCTTTTAATCAAATCGAGTCAGCAGGCTCTGTTTATTTTACTGTAACTATCGATAGTTATTTTTATTTAACGCATTACTTATCAAATTGAAAACTTTGTGTACTTTTTAAAGTACATGGATGATGATAATACACCGTGTCTTAGAAAGTAGTGTCAAGCGGAATCACAGAGGTAGAGCACTCTTAAAGGTACCCGAATCACCCCCATGTATGTTCCGCGATTTTTTGTAGTTTTCGAGTTATGATTTCTTTTCATGTTTTAACCAAACTCTGACTTTAATAACATTTTTGATCAAGTGACGTGAATATTTTTTTTTTTCTAAATAGACGAATAGAACACGATCTTTGACAGTCGTTACTGTTGGTCAGAAGCCAGAAAGTCTGACAACCAGTCTTACCAAGAGTATCGTATTACCCAGTTACTGGGTTGTGGAGGTCTGATAGGCAGTCGCTCCATGTAAAATACTGATATTCAGCTGCATCCGGTTCGACTGGAAGCCGACCCCAACATAGTTGGGAAAAGGCTATTCAGATGATGAGACGAATAGAACACGAATTCAAATTTGTCCCAAGTATTCATGACACTATGATCAAAAGTATCATTAAAGTCAGAGTTTGGTTAAAAGATGAAAATAAATCATAACTCGAAAACTACAAAAAATCGCGGAACATACACGGGGGTGATTCGGGTGCCTCTAAAGTTGCTCTATATCTGGACTACCGCTTTTTGGGACACCCTGTATATTTTCCTACTATCAATAAATCAAAATTTAATCAAAGGTTTTTTGAACAGATTTCACTTTGAAAACTTCAAACGTAACTTTCAATCAAGATATTAAATAACAGTTACATATTGAATATTTATAATCTCAAACAAACATGAACAGCCAGTTAAATAACGTTAACAATCTATGTATGTACCTGTTGTAGGTACGTGCCGGGCCATTTAGGTAGGGATTAGTGTAGGGCTGTCATAAATATCTCTAGAATCACACAAGGAAGAAGATGGCGGATGGCAGAAATAAAGAAAGCTGTAATTCCTTTATACAGATATCTGTTATTTAGCCGTTCGGACACGTTCACGTTTTGTAAAAACGATCATAATCGGCTTGTCGTCGAATTGGCGATCGAGAGGTTTTGAATCAAAGACACAAAACTTTTGAGTGTTTTGAAATCACTGCAGGCTGTCATTATTATGGCTATGTTAAATCTGAGAGCAGTTTTAATTGTTTTTAAAGGTTATTGTTGTTAAAACTGGATAAAGGTGATATTATAATAAAGTAAGAGTTATCATTAGGATATTTTTCTCTTCAATATTTTTTGATATTTAACAAAATCCAGCGAACATGAGTCAGTTTCAATAAACGGAAGAGAAATGAAGAGAAAACTAGTAAGATACCCAATATAGTGAAAAAATAACAGTCATTTCAATTGTGGCAAAATGCATCGTGCGTTAATGTAATCGAGTGTGGCGAGCATTGACGAGTTAATTGAAATGGAAAATATGGAGCGATGCAATTTACTATTAAATGCCGCTAATTTGATTAATCTCGTCCACCAATATTTATGTTTTAATTTATTAATCAAAGTTAAATTTGCAAATTAATGCCCATTGCGTTATATTATATAAATTGACAGCCCTAGATGGATTGTACTGGAATACAGGGACGATAACGGATCGTAGCGGTAGTATGATGTGTAGATAGTTACATGCACAATTGCATGTAGATGTCGCAGGCAAGACAAATCTGGTCACAGGCCACATCGACCTCGAAGTGGTACTTGTAACACAGACTACGATTGAAACAGATATGGTCGAAAAGCGGATTTTATTGGAAAAGGCCACTGCTAATTATAAGCTTTATTTTGTTCAGATTTCAAAAATGATTCAATCAGACGCTGTATTGTTCAGGTTATTATTTTTACTTTAACTTTGAGAAACTTCGTCCCTAAGGTTTTTTAATTATCTACCTATTTAATAAGATTTGATGTGGAATACACATTTTGTAGAAGCTGTGATTTGATGATAATTTTAATTTATTTATCTTTCAAAAGAATTGCCTTGTGTTGGGATATTGATTGCAAAAGTCCGTAAACTTATATAATAAGGAACTATTGAAGTTCCTAGGGAGGCAAAGCGAAAATAATTTGTGGCAACAAATGGCAATGACAGAACTATGCTTATAGCATACATAAGTAAACACCCCATGAGCGCTGCTACATGGTATATCCATAGTGAAAATAACGTAGCATAACGTTAAAAACTGACCCCATCGTAAAAGTTTTAGCATTAGCATATGATTAGCATCGCTACATCACAGATTGCCGTGATTGCACATTTGCAACCGTAGCGCAAGGCGGTGCAGCGGTGTCGATGCATATGCCGGGCGCTGATTTCCGCTCAACTTTACCGCTAAATGTATTCTATCAATAAATGCTAATACTTTCATTATCATATTCAATAACGTTGACAAGCGTCCGGTAGAAATAATACAAACAGAATTAGGTCACTGTAAATACATTTACAAAATAGTTTATAGAACATACTAAGGGGTCTTCGTGTCCATCGAATGGTTTTAGTGCTTTAAAGAGCTTTGCCGTTTTGCGAATTGCTGCCAACTGAAGATTTTTATTTACTCCTATTTCCACGGGCTTTGTGACGATGTTTTTGAAAGGGAGCTTTCAGAATTTTGATGAAATTTCACCTTCTTCTGCAGTAAGAATTTCTGTACTGTGCGTGTCCGATATGAGGGATTGAGGTCATAGCAAGTATTCAATTCGTAATTTTCTGTATTCTAATAATATCTGTTTTTGGTTTTTACACTTTCACTATTTGTACTCATTATAAAAATACTGACTTGGGTCTAATCGCGTAGAGTATTTTTAAATGCACAATATACCAATGTCATCATCATCATCATTCAACCGAAAGACGTCCACTGCTGGACATAGGCCTACCCCAAGCATCGCCACATCGACCGGAACTGCTCTTCTCGAATCCACTTCTCCATCGACCGTGTAACGGAAAGCTCAGGGTGGATAGGCCTCCCACAAGGTGGACCGATGACCTGGTGAAGGTCGCGGGAATCCGCTGGCTGCGAGAAGCACAGGACCGGTCGATGCCAATATATCTAACAATAAAATTCCAGTTGTTTTTTTTTTATTGTTCTTTGAGATATTGTAACAGATAATGTAATTTCCAGAATAAATTTAAAGGTCTGAAAACCTTGTTGTTTGAAGAGATTATCTAATTAAAAAACAAAAGAAAAACTGAAAACAAAAGGCCAGAACAATATTTTAAGGATATCGGCGAGAAAACGATAGGTAACGATTACGGAACAACGCGTTTATAATATTATGTACAAATACTTCGAGAGTCTGAAAGACGAGATATCTATTCACTTATTATATTAATCGTTTTCATTCTACTGTTATATTTTTTACGGATTTAAATCAAAGCTTTGCCAAGTATTTGTTTCTTCTTTTTTGTATTTTTTTCCTTGGAATTTTATTGCAAAAAAATCAGTAAGTAGGTGCCTCTACTTTGGTAAAAGGTAGCATTGCCTTACAGCGTAGCAATGCTGCCAGTCTTGTGGGTACGTTACCAGGCGACAGCGATGTGGAGTAATATTTTGATGCCTTATTTTAGTTTATAGTTTTATTAGGATACATTTTTCTTTATTCATTTACACGTATTTGTAATGATGTAAATATTATTTGCGTAAACAAATAAACTATTCCAAAACACAAAAGAAGTACTTACCTACTTAAGAGATCTAGAAGAAAATTTATTACGTTGACTTTCTTTAGGTCCATGGTTTATGCCACGTGGAGTTGTGATGTCTATTCCATTAAGATTCACCGAAGGCACGAAATGTCACCAAATGGCGTTGATAAATGACTTTCTACTTTGGCAATTTTCCACTTTTACCACGTCCACTGTCTACTCGATTTGCTTTAATCTGTAAAGAAATTATCTGACAAAAACGTGACAATTTCAT
Source organism: Amphipyra tragopoginis (assembly GCA_905220435.1). NCBI lineage: Eukaryota > Metazoa > Arthropoda > Insecta > Lepidoptera > Noctuidae > Amphipyra > Amphipyra tragopoginis. Next base: position 24,278,163 of record HG991991.1, on the reverse strand, counting down.
TTGTGCCAAAAAAAGGCATTGTAAACAGTTCACGTGAACTTTATTCTCCTAGGGCAAACTGTGGAGACCCAATATAAAACATCTCCGTGAAAGTGCCTGATCAATCAATATATTTGAGTGATTGACCTAGTGTCATGAAAATATTTTTCCTTCATTAATTTTATTGAATCCCTGAAAGTCAGTACCTAGCTGTTTAACAAACGAGGATCCTTCTGGTGGAAAATAGTCCCGTCAGCTGCAATAAAACTGTGTAATATAAATAGTTGAATCCCCGGTGACAGCCGCAAAAAGTCAACCTCTTCAAGACACCTCAAGCTAGGAAGTTTTAGTAAAATTAAGCCGTTGATTACGTTCAAGCTCGACACAATATTGTCAAGGGTTTGTGAGATGTGCGCAGGAGATATAAATGCGTATTTTTTAAGCAATATTAGGGTTATTATGCTATATCGCTTTACTATTATTTTGTAAAGATAACAGATACGTAACATGTTTGTACACTGTTACGTTGTATGCTTTTAATTCATTGCATTTTCTCACGGAAAGGGTGTGCTGAACATTGGTGGGTCGTCTGATGTATGCACGTCATGTTAGGCTTGTTCTAGCTTGTTACATGCCGATATGCTTGAACAAAGTTAACCGCTTCGAGCTTGGGGTGGTTTTACATAATAATTGTATTGTGGGGCTCGTCTTATAAAGTCTATATTCAATAATGTGTATAATTAAAAAAAAAAAAAAAATTAAGGCTTATTATTTTCCAGGTGACTAATAACTTAAAAGGCGACTAAGTGTTTGCAACTAATAAAATGAGGCGAGGAGCTATAAATAATGACTTGGCGGCTAATAATGTTAGCAGGGTGGTTAAGGGGAATCCCGACATGGATAGGTTAGGTTCGAAGGGGATGACGGGGGCTAGAGTGAGCGAGCGAAGCGAGCGAACGAAGCCCCCGTCATCCCCTTCGTGTTAGGTTATTTTAAACCCTGCAGACAGAAATAGGAGTTGACCATTGACTTAAGCTCCTTCACTTCTCGCTCTTCCTTCACAAAATTATTTTTAAAACCCCCTGCCTGCTTAAAATGCTACTTCACTGTAGCTGCCAACCTATTATTTTAGCTACCCATTTTAATTATTTTTAAAACCCCCTGCCTGCTTAAAATGCTACTTCACTGTAGCTGCCAACCTATTATTTTTGCTACCCATTTTAATTATTTTTAAAACCCTAAATCAGATTAGTTTGTCGCCGCGTTAAATACATGCCATAATTTAATAAGCAGAATCAAGCAAAAGTAGGTTCTGGTAGCCAGTGGATGTAATAATATGATTACTTATTCCATAGCTAAATTAAATTATAAATAGTTTTTAAGCATTTTCCATCAACGAAATGCTGTTCTGATGGTGCGTAAAAATTAATTAAACTTTTGATTACTAGCTCTGGAAAAGTGGAATAAACTGAAAATGGGAAATATAGATATTGAATAAATTGCAATGAAAACATTAATTGAATTTTCAGCGATTTTAATGCAAATTTACTTAACGGATTACACCGCGTTCCTTTAAAAAGTGAAGTTGTTTGCATCATTGGACACGATTCGCTTTCAGAAAATATTATTCAGGCAGATTATTTACGTACGAATAACGATATATATTAAATCTATGAAAGTGCTACAGAGAGTTTAAACAGATTCGCTTCAATTACAGAAAATATTATTCAGCCCTTTGCTGATTATTTACGTACGAATAGTTGTAGATTAACTCTACGAAAGTGTTACAGAGAATAACGTTAAGTACCCCAACGCGATACTGACAATGAGATACAGACAGGCAGGAGTCCTAAGTAGCCTGTAGCTGGAACTTGAAAATGCACAAGTATGGCCAAAGTAGGGAAGACTTAGTCTGCAAGTGGACCTTTCAGTGCGCTGGAATTGCGCCAGAACGACCAACAACTCATAACTAAGTGATGGTTATTAAAGGTATTATGTGAAAAATCATTTTATTATTTTAATCCTATTAATTATCCACTCAAAACTCGCTTCCCAGCTGTTTGACTTGTCAAACTTGTTAAGACTATCGTCGAAGTTCCGTGGTTCTTGGCATAAAGAACTGAGTAGGTAAGCTGTTGACATTGCATTTCTAATTAAAATTGAATAACCGTCCGTCTAAAATGGACTAAAACTCTTTTGTTGGAACAAGAGGAGTAGGGGGAATTAAAAAGCGTAAATTGTAAAGTGCGAGCATTCCATACGTGTTGTTCTGTAGACATTCACTTTGTAATTTATTCTCGTAGACCTTTCGTGATGCAGATCAGTAATAAAGTACGAGTTCCAATTACAGACTAATAGGTAATATAACTTGGGTCTGTAGCTGTAAACAAAGTGGTATTAGGACATTATCCTGAGTGGCTAAGACGTAAGACTATAAAGCACATGTACATACAGTTTAACGGGTTGACATGAATCCGGAGATGGGTTCGGGTCTGTACCCGTAAACATAACGGATTAAGGATTATAAATCTTTAAGTAGGTATTGTTTGTAGTAGCCGTAGTAGTACTACCCGAGTGGAAACTTTAATTGCTACGGATTACGAGAGGATGCATCTTGTAAACATTATAATAGCTTTACAAATTATAAACACCTACAAGAGGAACTATTTTTATTAGAAGTAATGGTCAGGGGCGCTATTAACGTAAAATTTTGTGAATCATATTTCGTTTCATAATAATAAACATAACTGCAAATCGGCCGTCCTATGTCTAAAATACATTTTGTCAAATTTGAGTTTTATAAACTACGTAAAAGCGCAACATTTTCTCTATCAACCAGTTTGGTCCGTATTTTTATATCATTTGTCAATTAAGAGATACAGAGATTTTTACTGAGACATTACCATATTGTAGATGGTCAAATTTCAGTACAAGAAAAGCATGACATAAAAACAAAAACTTTAATTTTTAAAACTGTACTAGTCCTGTAACTCATTAAAAGTTATACAATGAGCTTAAAGTTGCCCAATAATTTGGTATAATCAAAAACATCTGTATGTCTTCAGAATTTCTAGGGACAACACTCTCGACTTTGGGGTAACTCGGTCGATAAGGAAATCATATTTAAAGCTCAAAAGAAGTGCATCAGAGCAATCTGCAACCTTGACAGCACTATCAGTTGTCAACCACACTTTCAGAACTTAAAAATTCTGACACTGCCTTCGCTATATATTTATGAGCTAAATTTATTTGTTAAGTCTAATCCAAAATATCATAAGACTATGGTTAAAAGCGCATATAGACAATTACGTGACAAAAAAAGATTAGAAATAGAAATACCATATGGAAAAACAGCATTAGTCAATAAAAGTGTTCTTTGTATGGCATCATTGATATACAACAAACTGCCTGATGATGTCAAAATGTTACCTATTCCGCAGTTCAAGTCTAAACTACATAAGTTTTTAACCAATAAGTGTTATTATAATATTAAACAGTACTTGGAGGATTCAAATATTTCAATTTAATAATATCTATCGTAATCTAATATACCTAAATATATTGTAATATGTAATGACAGTAATGGATTTAATTGTAAAATTATATTATGTGACATGACTATATTTGACTTGTGCATAATAATAATTTTTGACATTTTGTTATTATTATTTTTGACATTTTCTAACATTACTTTTTTCTTTTTTGTAATTGAATTTAAAATTTCATTGTTTGGTACCTAATATATGAATTTGCACACCTCAATAGGTTATAATACAGTGCACCTCCTACATTTTTATAACACCTTTTATACATGTATTATGCAAATAAATGATTTGATTTGATTTGATTTGACGTTTTTGCTCATAACTTAAAATTAGGTTTAGTCACTTAACGGTATTTTAGACATAGGACGGCAGAAATGGGCTGCACATCCAGTCGGCAGTTGTCTCGCAGTTGCACTGACTGGATCTTAATTGTGTTCAAGCTGCATTTGCCAGTAGCATAGTTTTCAGTTACGACTGGGTGTGCAGTACCTCAAGTATGAGTTTTTTTCGTTAACTACTGTAGTTGCATCACATCAAAAATGTATGAAAATTTAGGCAGCGCCTCTAGGCGCGGCGTTCAATTCTACGTGTGACTAAAATTCGCGCTAGAATTGAACGGCGCGCGTAGAGGAGCTGTCTAAATATCATACACATTAAAGTGGCGTGATGCAATTACACTAGTTGCGAAAAATACTCACACTTGGGGTACAGTTCACTTTCCTGTTATGATAACGAGTATGAAATGAAATATGATTCACCACATGTGACGTTATCCTCAGTTCGATATTAGTAGACGTCCATCACTGAATATGATTCTAGTCATACATTACAATGCTTACGTACAGTAGATAAGTAGCTTTCAAGAAGAACGATGCTGTGCATTCTTTAGTTATAGTCCCAAAGTCACCTTTGACACCCACGTTCAGACAGAGGAAAAGGAGTCGTAAATAATTTTACGTTAAAAAAACACACACAAATTATTCAAGAAGGAAAAAGATATACTCATTATTATAGAATTTTAATCAGCTTTTATTTTATAAAAGTTCCCTGGTAAATAAAAAAAATATTTATTTTTTGACACAAATACAATAAAAAAGATTATAATAATATAGAAATGTAGAGTGCAAAGGATGAACTGAGGGATCAAATATTAAATCCTTGCGAAACAAAAAGCAAGAATTTGTAAAAAAATATTAAACTAAGCACATTTTATTTTTTAAAGAAATTTCTTCTATCGCGAGAGGATATTTTGAACACAAGTTAGACACTGTGTGGAGCAAAAATAATACTAAATATACCTAAATATATACAAATACTTATAAGCTAATGTAATTTACAAAACTAACTAAAAATCCACAAATAAAATCTTACACAACTTATTAAACATCTAAAAGTCTCGCGATAAAATTCGGAAAATAATAAATAAAATAACTCTACGTTCCATCATAGCCCAAAGGTTCCAAAAATAAATTATATCAATGCAAAGACGATGGCAAATATCGATCACCGTGAGCAGGGACACTGTGACAAATTCATTGAATATGCCAAATCACCCATGAAACTAGTAACCCATTGTGATACTAGAGTCATTCACTATGATCCCACGTCCCATGTGCTTGGCGCGAGCTGACATTTTGTGAGAAAAATGTATAAAATAAACATTGTTAAACAGTTTTTACTAAAAGCTTGGAATTATATTACACTAGAGGTCGCCAGCGGCTTCGCCCGCGTGGATATTGTTTATCCCGTATTCCGCGTTTTTGTCTGCTATAATATAGTATTATTATACATATAAACCTACCTCTTGAATCACTCTATCTATTAAAAAACCGCATCAAAATCCATTGCGTAGTTTTAAAGATCTAAGTATACATAGGGACAGACTGACAGCGGGAAGCGACTTTGTTTTGTACTATGTAGTGAAGTTGGCTCAAGTTGAATAATTTTTTTATCGCTCAATAAAGCTTTGGTGAGTAAGGTACGTAGTTTTTTTAAAAATAAATTTGCATGTTAAGTTCCGGACAAGATTAGGCCAGGCCATTATTTTGCAACTCGCTCGAGTTGGCTAATTGAAGTGGTTTTCAATTTTCTTTTGGAGCAGAACCACTTTTCCCATGGATTGAACACGCAAGATTAGGCCATTGTTGGACGATGTCGAGAACTAATGATATAATAATAAAAAATACCACTACATCCACGTATTATATAGTCAGCTTTTCTTATGAGAGAGGCTTTTGATTGAATGAGGAAAACATATAACAACAAATAGCTACTCCGAAAATTATTTCCTGTTATATAACCCACTTCCGCTGATAGGTACCTGAGAAATATTGCTCGTCCTAATTTCCAGATCCATGAAGAAGACATAACGTTGTACAATAATTGTTTTGTTCAACGTCCGTTGCTTTATTATGTTATTAAGACTGACATAAATAATCCCCACAGTTCTGTTTTACTGATCATTATGTTTATCTTAATCCATAAGTGAGCAGTTATTTTTTCATTTTAAATGGTTGCCTATGTTTTAACTTAAAAGAAATATACATCAAAAAAACATTAGATTCAGTTATATTTTAATAGTTTTCAAGATAAACAAAAACTTTTCGATTAATTCTTACGTTATAACTTCATAACTTTCAATAACTTTTTTTCTCTCAGAGTCAAAGTACCTAAGTAAACTGCTTTTGGGGATTTAAAGGACCAAGTAGATTTTTGTTTATCGTTTAAAGCGTAGTGTCCGGCGTAGAATAATGCCTTAGAGGGAAAACGCTTGCTAGAGAAGGCTAGGCGTCGCGCTAAGGGCGGGCGAAGCGCGGAGCGGCGCAGCGCGGGACGAGGGATGCCAACAGCCACCCTATCCACTGGGCTCGCTGCTCTATAGCATTCAGTCACGAACGCGACGCCGCGATACTGCTACGCTTCGTAAACGCGCCTTGGCCACAGCGTACCGCGCTTGCAATGTGTTCGGACAAAGTTTATCCAGACCTTAAATAAATTAACAGTGCAAAATGAAGAAAGAAAATTGGCCTAACGGGAAAGTACACTGGCGTGTTTTGAGGTAAGTTTTTTTTCCCCTAGGGTAATTGTATATTCTGAATTTCCATAATTCGATATTAGTTCCGGCTTCGCACATGGGAAATTTACAATTTGCGAATTTTTAATAATTTTGGCGATTTTTTTTCCAGGGCTGCGCGTAATATATTTTCTCTTATATTATAAATAAGTATGATCTCTCCGCGATTTTCTGTTATGAATGTTTCTAATTTTCTCAGTACTATAACTTTTGGGGAAGTTAGTCAAGGAAGTAAAAAAAAGTAATAACGGAAAATAAAAGAAGGGGCTAGTAATAGAGAAAAACAAAACTTTTTATGACTTGGGCGTTATTCTACTCATTTTTATTGTGGTTTTGCGAAGCCAAGAACAAAACGTTGATGTATGAGGGGTTAAATTTTCGCGATATCTTCTATTTTACCCATGTTTTGTTTTTAGGTGCCTAAATTTTCATGAAACGTTTCCAGCTTTAGCGCCTTTCGCTAAGTAAGATCGGAGAACAACAATTCTAATTGGAAAATAAATCAATTTCCTGGACGCGGTAAAACCCAATCGTATGATTGGGTTTTAGAATCTGTCGGATGTAATAAAAAAATAATGAATGGAAATATTTATTTATTAAAATTATATTTCGTAAACTTTCTAAATCTTATTAAGCTAGATTTATAGACGATTGGATAGAAAGAGCTTTTTTCAGTTTTCGCTGAATTGTTAGTCTTATCATAGCCTAATTATTAGTACCTACTTTGATTGATGCAAGCAAGCAATAATTATTCACGACACTTCTGAATTCACCGACAGATCTAAGGGTGGTCAAAGTGAAACTAATCACACGTACTTATATGAAATCCTTACTCACTTGCTCAAGTAGGTAGGGTTAAATTTTTAATGCGTAAATGTGAAGGTGGATTATGATATAATGTATTAAAAAAACACTAGGATCCTTGTTCCAGTATGTTTTTCACGTAGCTAAGATGAAATCCTTTTTTATGAGAGGAATAAATGGGAAAATTGAGAAGTCATGAAGAAAGTAGGGATGGATATACTTATGGGGGACCCGAGGTTCAAGAACTTGCAAGGTAGCATTACTACGAGACATTGGCCGTGGGCTATGAGCTTTTTATCATGATGTAACAAAAATTGCGGAAAATCTTTAAGTTATGCAATTCAGATGCAACTAACCCGATGTAATAATGGGACTAGATGTAAATTATACATGGATAGAAATTATTGTAGGAGCTGTAGCTGTTATTGGAGCTGTACTCTTTACGCTCTTGACTAACTTACGTTATGTTCGTCAGATATTTTGATGATCTCAGTGTAGCACCTTTTGCTGTTTACATCTTTCTTTAAAATAAAAATTATATAGAACGCAATACTTTCAACTATTATATCAACGTTATGATTCGTTAATCAAAAATGTAATCACATTTTTATTGGTTGAGTAAGGCGGCTACTTCATATTTTTTGATGTGAAGATGATTGATTAGTTACTACAGCTTTTGTCTGAAGCCCTATTCGTCGGATAGTCTTACCGATTGGGAAAACTTATCTTCTGCTCAAATCTTCATCCACGCAAGGTTATCCTGGTCTTAGAGTTTACAATAGTAAAACTACTTGTAAGTGGTTGTTTTATTACTAGAAAATACACATTTCAATAAATAGAAAGCTTATTTCCGGGTTCTTCGTGTATCGTATGGATAATAATAATAAAAGCCTAGAAGTATAAAGGAATTAAATACCTTGACTTTGTCGACATGTGGGAGATTGACTCAGCAGTCCTTGTGTCGATAGTTGTTACGGCCAATGGCTTAATGGCCAAGAGCCTCGACCAACATCTGATGAAGCTCTCGTTAGGCAGCTGGATCAAGGGCTTGATACAGAAAGCGGTACTCCTGGAGACTGCGCGTATTGTTAGGTGGTTCCTCTCTCTGAGGCCCTGACCACCGGTAGCTTGAACCCTGTTACCTATGCTGATGGGCTACTATTTTTTATATTTTTAAATGTTTTTTAAAGAAATATTTAAAAATGTATTTAATGAGCTATGTATATGAATAAACCAGGAGGGAGGAGGAGGGGAGGAGCTCGTGGCTAAATAATTACAGCCGCACAGACCGATCTCCCGGGTTAAGCCACGCTTGCCGAGGTTGGTCTGTGGATGGGTGACCATTTACCATAGCGAGTTTCCTCCGTGCCTCGGAAAGCACGTAAAGCCGTTGGTCCCGGCTGTCATTTGTAGATCTTTGACAGTCGTTACTGTTGGTCAGAAGCCAGAAAGTCTGACAACCAGTCTTACCAAGAGTATCGTATTACCCAGTTACTGGGTTGTGGAGGTCTGATAGGCAGTCGCTCCATGTAAAATACTGATATTCAGCTGCATCCGGTTCGACTGGAAGCCGACCCCAACATAGTTGGGAAAAGGCTAGGCAGATGATGATGTATATGAATAAACCAAAAGTAAAGTAAAAAAACACACGTATAGTCGGAACAGTTGCGCACTTATTTTTGCAAATACAGAATGTTTTTTTTCTGCTCAGCGTTATTAATCCCAGCTTTTGCTATTTCTTCTACGCTTTGCCGGATCCTAAACATTCTAAATAGACAAGCCAATGGCTGATTATTTCCAGTCAGCGCTTTTTTGGGACGCAACGAGGTTCTGCACCGGGGACAACTAGATAAAGGCATCTGGGGCCTCCTATTACTTATTTCTAGCTACGTTCCTGCCTTGACCGGCCATGAATTTACTGTATATTGTACTGTTCTTGATACTTAATTATTTTGTATAGCATGCAATAAACATGTTTCAAGTAGAATCAGGAACAATAAAGTACGTATCGCTTAAACTTTTTGTAAGGTATTTCAGTACAACAAACTTTTGAATCAACAAGGTACTTGTAGAGAGCTTCTTGTAAGTCTAATTAAATGGAGATCAAAAGCCGGGCAAGTGCGTCTGAGATGTATGCCAAGGACCATTAATTTATGAAGAAGAGTTTCAATTTAATTGAGTAAAGTTGAATGAAAGAATTTTGTGTTTGTTGTTGTTCGGGGTGCAATTAACAATGCGGCCAATATAATACGATTTCAACTCTATAAAGTTTATGACATTATTAAAATGAGGTTAGGTGCTAGTTCTACATCATTTTTTTTCATTCCCGGCCTGAATTTTCACTTAATTTGCCATGCGTACATTGTTAGTTTTATTGTTTGGATTTTTTTAGTGTCAGAATGAAAAGTATCTATTACTAATTTTCTAAGAACATTGACCGCTACAAAAGAATCATCAATTCTTACATTTGCGGAAAAAAGAGGCGGCCGTGGCTAAAGAAATATAATATATTTTGGTAGAACGTGTTTTTATTTTGAGAATTTTTACTATGACGGCTAAGCTGTGCGATCAGTATTACAGTTGTTATTTAAGGTCGAAAAATCATAACTTGCTTTTATCCTCCCAAAACAAAAACATGCTAGGTAACTAAATGCGCCATAATTTGTTTCGATATGTTACTCTATTTTTTTGTATGACTTCTAATCGCGGCACGGGAAAGTTCAGGAAATATTTAAGTTCAAACCAGAATATGTAAATATTTTTCTGTGTAGTTATTGCGTTTATAATGTGATTTCGCATTTATTTGTTATTACGACAAATAGCATTATTTTTTCCATCGTTATCCTAACTTTCTAACTAATATTATAAATGCGAAAGTAAGTTTGTTTGTTACTTTTTCACGCCTAAACCACTGAACCAATCATCCTGAAATTTTGCATATACGTTGTTAGGTGTACAGAAACGGACATAGGGTACCTTTCATCCCGAAAAAAAGTACTGTTTCCGAGGAAAACAACAATAACGTTCTTATGATATAGATGTAGATATAGATGGTGCCATGTGTCTTTCGAATCATGATTGAAGTGTATTATTATACATAGAAACTTTAGTAGTGTGTTAAGAGTTTTTTTTAAACAATCAACAAGCTGAGTACAATCCTAATTGATTGTCAAAATACCAAGTGTCCGAATTAAATACTAATTTGGGCGAAAAAAATACTGAGTGGGCGAAAATATACATTTCCTTACCCCGACACTGATAGGTTAGGTTCGAAGGGGATGACGGGGGCTAGAGTGAGCGAGCGAAGCGAGCGAACGAAACCCCCGTCATCCATTTCGTGTTAGGTTACTTTAAATCCTGCAGACAGAAATAGGAGCCCCGTGCAGAGGGGCTCCGTCGACGCTCCTTTGGAAACCCAATCAACCTTACAAACATACATAATAATGTGAGTGAAATATGTTCGCTTAAGAATTATTATACTTATCGTCCTAAATAACTAGTACCTCAAATTCGTAATTTTAAGTCAGTCTTTCGCCCACTTAGTATTTCAGTACGCCTTATTCAGTATTTTTGACACCTTTATTTTGAATTTACTTATATTCGATCGTTTAAATACTACCCTTATTTTTATCGACCACCTTAACTTTTTAAGAGTTTTGACTGATACGACCAGTCAAAACCACTTTTGACGGATTCACTTAGTCAAAAGTACTTTTAACCAGCTCCATCATGGGCAAAAGTACTTTTAACTGTTATTTTAGTCAAAAGTATTATTGACTAAAGCATACGGTCAAAAGTACTTTTGACTGATTTTGCTAGTCAATAGTACTTTTGACTGGTTAAGAGTTTTGACTGCAACATATGCATCACAAAATCAAATAAAATATACACAGAAAAATATTTTATAATTCCCTTTTTTACTTAAACGCTGACCTGGTGTCGAGTTGTCGAGCTTCCGGGTAAAATCATAAACTTTATTTTACTTACATTAGGACCATAAACCTTCAGTTTTTGGTCCTGAAAAGGTTTGGATATAAGAGGCGCGTAAGATCTATTATGTTGATTTAATAATGTTGTAGCGAATGATTAAAGTTTAAATAAGAATTATTTCGCCCACAAAAGAGATAAGGGCAAGGATACAATTTGTCTTCAGTAATAAAGTCTGAAGGGTTTCAGAAAAGGAAAATAAAACTAATTGAATACAAAACAGTTTTCATGAAATGTTTACAAAATGTTGCACTTATTTTCCGTTTGTGGAAAAGTATTATTAGGATCCAAGAAGAAATTTTGCTCTTTTTTCGCTTTTTATGTATGATTTCGAATCGCCAAAATCGGACAAAAGATTAAGCATTATGGATTACACTCGATATTTCATGTTCGATTGGTTGGTGGAAAAGTTACTTCTAAAACCAATCATGGCGGTTACAAAACTATGGTGGTCTTCTATATCTTAGCTTAGTTTAAGGACACTAGCTTCTGTTTGCGATTTTGCCTTGTGCTATTCTGTTTTCATACACACGATCATATGAAATTATTTAGTCGAAATCAGAAATTAAATAATTTCGCCAGGAATAGATTTTTGACAATTATGAGTAAACTAGGAAATAGTAAAACAAGAAAATATGAAATCAGAGTATTTTAAAATTTAAGAATAAAGAAATTTTAGCCTTAAGGAATAATAGGAATTGGGAAATATAGAAGCTAGGGATTTTATGATTATAAGATACAGTGAATGTTTATTTCGATTATTAATAAATTGATATCAGATTATAAGTTCACTAGGACTAAAAAATGGGAACATCGGCAGCTAGAATTTTGGAATTTTATTTATAGGTTTTTTGGATAATAGGAAGATGGGACACCGGGAAATCAAGAACATTCCAGGAATAGGATGTTAAGATTGAAGAAGGAATACTGGAATGATTGGTTATTGAAAGAGGATGAGGAGCGGCATTTTATTTTGTGAAATTAAATTGTTAAGCGTGGTTAATTCTAACTTTATTTATGGAGACTCGTGTCCAACAGTGGAGATCTACGGGCTGATATGATGATAATTATTATTATCCTTCGTCAGGCTGTATAAATGCATGGTTTCGATTTTATACAGAGCTATCGATTCTTGACCATCACTGCTACATATAAGAAAACAAAAATAGGTACCTAACCGTATCTTTACTTTGTTCTTACGACACCCACGGGAAAAGATGTCGTTAGTGTAAATAGAATTTCCGATTTCAAATATTGTACCAGCTAATGTTCATTTCCACGACTGTTTCGGGATTTACAAGCAACAAATAATTGGACATAAATATTCATTCGTTTTATAAATAGGGAAAGAAAACAGACGAAATATTTGACAGTAATATTTTGGTACCGATGAATATTTTGACTACTGGTAGTTTTAATTTACTGCACACAAAGCAACTGTGCGGATTTTAATATGCAGCAATGAATGCACGGTGTGATAGCGCGCATCGGTGACGCGCCGTGCGTCGGAACAGGTACATATTATACTAGTGAAACATTGTGCCAGTATATATTCCCACGGTGTTCCCTACTGCCTCAGCTGCCAGTGTGCACCCGGTGGACAGTCTGAGCACGTAAGCGCATTACTACATTGTTGAATATGTTACCACCCAACGGGCTCTTGCGATGAACCAAACAATGTTACCTACACAACAGAAATATCAAACGTGAAACGCCAAACGTGGCGCGGCGTCGTCTACTGGATCTTTATCGCAACAAAGTTTGTTATACAAAGATTTTACACAATTTTGAAACCATTTTGAAGACAAAAGAATTATACAAGTCGTTATGATGTTTGGAGTTTCATTTCTGGGCTGCGTATTTCTAATTCTAATAAAATGAGGTATTAGCAAAGTATATAATAAAGACTTCACCAGCTGGTATTAGCACGACGGTTCTATAAAAATGATATTTGAAAGACGTAGAAAACTTTAATTCTTTTCCTGTTATTATCGGCTCCACTTCAGTAACTTAGTTTGGCACTCGTTATCGGTCTTTTAAAGATTGGCTGTGGTTTTTAAAAAAGCTCAGAGCTCATTTATTTTATCTATTAGGTATCTATTGTAGTGCCGTAGTTAAAGAATAGCACTACCCCATCTCTTCCATCTTAGTGGGTATCGTAAAGCGACTAAGGGATTCTCTAGAGGATGGGCAGCTGCGTTCTCTGAGTACTTTAACAACCATACTGCGATCGTCAACCCGCCTGAAAAGCGTGGTGATTACGGCAAACCCCCCCTTTTGGGGGAGGCCTATGTCCAGCAGTGGACGTCTTTCGGCCGAATGATGAGGTATCACTAGTATCCAATGTACCATTGCATTTAAAAGTCGTATTCGTACTTCTTGTACTACCACTGGCATTATCCCATTTCTCAATTGATTTTGATTTATTATATAAATAGAATGACATGTGTATGAAACAATAAATTTTAAAAAAAATACTATGTATCTTCTACACCTCTAGTATAAAAATGTTGAACATTATGCATCCTGCATAAATTCTCTTCCAGGAAAGTTTTTAAAGTTGAACTCTGAAAAGAGAAATAGGAAGTGTCTGGAAATCAAAAATCAATAAAATCTATGATATATCGAAACCAATACGTGTCGGGATGAAGCCAACCATCTGGTGCGTATCGATTATACTTCGGATTAATTGGAGTAAATCTGGGTTTCATTAACAGAATTCAAACAAATAAAAAAACAATTGAATGTGTTATATTAATGATACCTATTAACTCTGTGACGTTTCGCCAGTTAATGTAGCGTAACCCTTTATGTAGGACTGGATGTGGTCTCTAAATATTCAAGTGCTGATTGTTACACCGACTAGACTACTTATTTTTAGCAATACTATATTGCTAAAAATAACGTTATAGATCGAATAGGAACTGGAATCGCAACGGCCGAAGTCGTATTAACTACTCGACATATTTCAGTTTGCCAGTCACGCGCGCTCGGCGAATAGAATATAATATCTGATAATTTTGATGCTATAGAAACTGTAATCCTTGACTATCGTATGCTTATCGGGGGGTATATTGAGGGAGGTGTGTAAACAAAACTTTAAAATTTGCGTACAGTAAAACTAAAAGGTTCATTCTAGGCTCAGCTTTCGCAAATTGCACAAGCGTATAATACAACTTACCATTGCCTGTTTTACCTCTGGCTATATCGTAGCCCCGTCACGAATCGTCTTTATCGTTTCGACTCTCTACGGTTTACCACCCGGGACCGTAACTGCCAATCGACCTTCATACATAAATTTTGGCTTTCCTCTTAACACTCAGTTTCAATCTGCATACTAGGATTTGACGGCGGCGTTGCGTTATTGATGACCAAACTGGACTGTTGGCCCGCCGGCGGCGATAGAACACCATGCATTTTTTAATAGCAATTTGTAAGCCATTTAGCTCCAGTTGCAATCCGGATGACAGTATTCAAAGTAGGCCGATGCCCCATCACTAATTCAGGAGCGAGGCGGCTGCCTAATTTTATTTTATCATTAGCAAATCAAAAGTTCTTGGACTACCGTACCTATGTGGAGAAACTTGGTGTGGTGTTCCTCCAACCAAAGGGAGGATCCTCCAACCAGGCGGAGTCTTGTGGCTGGCGGGCTACTGCCCACCAGTTGATGTTGGGAGGTTGTATATATACCATCTGCGTGTTAAATCTTGATTGCGCGATGTAGGATAGTTCGCTAGTTCGCATGTGGCGAGATAGATGCCGCCACACCTATACATCATTATCATCATCACTACTTCACAACGGGTTTTAGTTCTAGAAGCAATGATATTCGCTATCGCATTACTAGATGTATCTTGCCACTAGTAGTTTAGTTTCTCATAATCCTATTACCTACAAGGAAAATTTATATGAAATCGTATGCATTAAGTAAGGCGGCGTCTGCCTTATGGCCTTTACTGCAGAGCGCAGGGCAGGAAGCGATCTACATTTGAATGTAAATATGATATCGCGGGAGCAATTTTATAACTGAATGTAATACCTACTTTACTAATACTTATGGCCATTTATTTCACTTCTATCATTATATTGAACTACCGAAGCCCGAAGATTTACAGTGAGAAAATAAAAAATGATACCTGTATCGAATAATTAAATTCCTAACTTAATTTAAATTTGACACTCCGTAATGTCTATAATGAGGCGCTTAGTTTGTACCACTAGTGTCTTCTTCTTAGTTAAAGGATTTACAAGTCATATTACTGCAAAATTTCTCGTCCAATCCGGTCGAGAATATTTAATGAAGTCGATAGAAGTTTATGAAAGTGCATTATAAAGTTACTAACAAGGCAGTATCGACTTGGCCATTGGATTTTCTAAGAAATATAATAATAATGAGGACTATTTGTCTCTATAAAATAAAATTAAAACTTGAAATAACAAGCACTAAACAACAAAACATTTTGATTCACCTTGAGATTTCGACGCGCGAATCTGTTGTAAAAATATTGATTAATTTCATTCGTGTCGAATCATAGAGGGGCATTAAAGATGAACCCCTGCTATATAGTCACCCCTTCAGTGGCACCCCATGGGCCGTGGGGTACCAGTCATAGCGTTGTTGCGCATATGAAGGGTGATCGGTGAACTGTTTTATGTCGAATACGATTCATAAAACTATCTGCGTTCAATTTTGGTAAAATAAAAAGACTCGCTGTTGATATTTCCTTTGTGCCATCTAAATTACCTTTGTATCCAACATAGGATGTTATTTTTACGGATTGATCTTGTTATGCAATCCATTCGTTTTATTGAATGAATTTCTAGAAAATTCGTTTCTATCTAGTCATACTGTATTTCAGACAAAGGGGACCAATCTTATAAAAAGTCCTTATAGTTTTTGATCTCAGCACTAAAGTTTTAGGCTATTATTAATGGACTTAGACAATAAACGAGACCGAGAATGAAATACTTGTTAAATCAGATTCTCTTCTCTGGCATAAACTTAGAAAGACAATAATTCTTTTAGGTACTGATTTTTGGATGTAACAACAGAATTAATTAATGACTAAATAATTACTTTTTACTATTTGCGACACAAAATTAAATATTAATTTATTAAACAAAAATTTTGGGTGAAAACGTTTTATCATTTGATAACTAAGCAACGAGAAAAATGCCGCCATTTTTTTGGAACCACAAAAATTTAATCAGTTGAAATCGGACTCCAATCGAAGGTTCGTTTTTTAGGGTTCCGTAGTCAACAAGGAACCCTTACAGTTTCACCACGTCCGTCCGTCTGTCCGTTCGCAGCTTAGCTGAGAGACTCTTAGTACTAGAAAGCTATAATTTGGCATGGATATACATATTAATCACGCCGACAAAGTGGTACAATAAAATCATGTTTTTTTTTGTCGTACCTTCTTTAGGTACACGTAAATTGGGGATGTTTTTTTTTCTCGTTTACCCCATAGTGTGGGGTGTTGTTAGATAGGTCTTTCAAAAATATTATGGGTTTGTAAAACATATTTCGATTAAGGGATCCGTTTCTGAAATATTAAGCTTTAAAGAGCTAATTTTTGTTAGAGTCAAGTTTCCCCCCCCTGCCAGCTAAACGGTTAGTTTTGGATATGTGAAAAAATTCGCGGTAGTAGTATATACAACGAAGTTAAAAGGAAAACTATCACAGCTAAGTAGGCTTTACAAGTTTACGAGTAATAGTCAACCACCCGGAAAAGTAAAAATTTCCTACAAATTCCATTTGAAAAATTACTAAGCCCTCTTCTTAGTCCGCATTATTGTGCAACTACGGAACCCTATTATTGCGCGTGGCCCGACACGCACTTGGCCGGTTTTTCTTAGATGTTTACATTTTTGCCAGCAACCAATAATATTCTATTAAAAGGTCGATTTATTGTAGTAGCGGTTGTTGGGAAGTCAACGTTCAGATAACGTCGGTTTTGAACGCTTTTATTGTCGTTTCAAAGGGGTACTAAGTATTTTAATTAAGTAATTTAATTTACCATAAAAAAACTCGTACATATTGCAACAAATTATGGAAATATGGT
This sequence comes from Amphipyra tragopoginis, assembly GCA_905220435.1. Classification (NCBI taxonomy): domain Eukaryota; kingdom Metazoa; phylum Arthropoda; class Insecta; order Lepidoptera; family Noctuidae; genus Amphipyra; species Amphipyra tragopoginis. Next base: position 24,260,710 of record HG991991.1, on the reverse strand, counting down.
CATTTAAAATACTTTAGAGAACAACCAGCACGAACACTGCGTCACGTGTACGGTATACGAAGACGCTTGCAGAAAATTGGCCAAATTGAGAAACTTTTTCTTTTTAAGATTGCTTAAATAAGTTGTAAGTAACTCGAGCTGAATCGGTATTTAAGATTCTCCAAACAGATATGAGCTCAAACTCTAATCAAATTATTCAAATGATTTTAAAAAAGTTTATGAGTTCTTAAATCTATGAGAGCGTTTAAAAACGGCAAAAACTCCCGAAACTGAGCGAAAGGTAGAATTAAACAAAGGCGGCAGAAAAATACAGGAGGTCGTTGTTACAGTTTGTATTCGTCTTATTTTCGAAGGGATGTAGGCTAAAGATCTGGATATAATGATGCCCTCGGCCGCTAGTCGTATCAAGTCTGAAAAGAAACTTGTGTAAATTGCATAGTGTAGCTACCGTAACGGTCGGGGCGCCCGAACTTTCTTCTGAAACGGCGCTTACGCCGAGGAGTTTCTTGAATAACACAAGATACACCAGCTGAAACAGCCAGTTGTCTCAGATGTTTAGGGAATAAAGAGATTTATATTTACCAGTCATTTTAACTCTCCGAGGTTTGGTAGTATCTACATATTTGCTATTCTCGGGAGAGAGAGCCTCCCACAGGCGGGCTCTGATGAAATATGCATTCGGCTAATCGAATGCGATATCATGGATGATACGTACCCACATTCTATATTAGTTTACTGCCTTCAGGTCTGTAATATTCAGGGACGTTTGACAAGTGTATATGCAACGAATACAGGGTGTAAATTAGTTCGTATAATCTTAAATCACATAATATACTACGAGTATAGATTAACCCTGCACAGGATATTTATATGTATATTTAACTATGATGAGACATTGAGACAATTTCTCAAAGAGTTTCTAGGCAAATTTTAATAAAACTCTAAGTATGAAATCAGTACGTAATATTGTGAGAAATATGACCGATTGACAATATTGTAAAATATTAAAACTTAGGATTAATAGCTATAGTATTTAGAAGTAGGATTTTAGAATTGTTGTCTTTTAACTAAACTGCGTTTTATAATTCTTGTACCTAATTGTATGGTTGATAGTAGTAAAAAGAAACTGTATCTGCGTTTATTATATTGGCGAAGGATCGTAATCGATATTTACGTGAAATCATACAGTGTTTCGGGAAAATTCAGAATAAGACGTAGAGGTATTTTCGAGAAACCACGGACTGAGTTCCGAGAAATTACTAAACTATGTAGTTTAGCGAGATTATCCATAGGCTAATGTTACTATTCATCATTAAAATGGCAGGTTTATTTGCCATCAGCAATATTTATTCTGGCATCTATATGTTTGTCATCTGAATTGTGTCAGTCCAATTAGCTTAAACCGGAGTGATTGACAAACAAAACCAAATAATGTTTGTGCACTTTGCATCCGATTAGGCATCAGATGTAATGACCCGGATGGGTATAAATGTGGTTAGTTTGTTGTGGACAATAGTTGTTCTGACTACTACCGCAATGAAATGATTCTGATTTCTGGGCGTACTGAACGAATGAGTGAACAATTATGGTCAGTCGGGAAAACGGGTCGGAGTGACTACTCCGACCCGTTTTCCTAGCAGTAAAGCAATTGCTTTACTGCTGCATGACCGACTTGCTATGCGTCGTTGCGCTGCATCGGGTAACTGGTCGTGGAGGATAGCGGGATCCGAGGCACGGTGCACCGCTGGTCGACCGCAGTTAGTAGGGGGACCAAGTAGTGAGCTAGCCACTCACAAAAGGCTGCCCCGCCAACTCGTGAAAAATCCCGGGTGCCATCATGCCGGTTAGCGACCAGACGAAAGGGCCCGATGGACTCTCCCGGGGGGGCTCGGGCGTCCCTGCAGTCTCCAGACCGGTTCCCCAATGATGAGGCATTGCGGCGCATGTCTACTGGCCAGCATCGTGGAGCCTCACTCCACTGCCGTTTACCCACTGAATCACTCATAGACACCTATTATGCAGCACATGAATAAGAAGAGAAAGGTTACACAGCGGCTGCACGCCCTTTCATTTAAACTCACTAACATCCGAGGACTGCTCTCAAATCTCGTACCAGTCTACTATCACCTAGAGACTGACAAACCTTCACTCTTATTCATCACGGAGACGCAGATCAGGGGTCCGTCTGATGTGGCGTACCTATCGTACCCAGGGTATACCCTGGAGTACAATTTTAAGCCTCGAGCTGGTGTGTGCCTATATGCCCGTGACGACGTCTCCTACCGGTGTCCCTGTCAGCCTGAAGACCCCACATTCTCTATGCTGTGGGTAATGGTGGATATAGGTATCGAGAAAAATCTCTATGCCTGTGTCTACCGGTCGCACAGCAGAGATGAGGAGACAACCAGGCTCACGGAATACCTAGGCAAGGCAGCGGATGCGGCTCAACTGAAGTACCCTACAGCCCAATTAATGCTACTGGGGGATTTTAACGGCCACCGTCAGGAGTGGCTATAGCCATACCGGGACACTGAACATGCTGGGAGAAACGTGCGAGAGTTTGCTCTAGCGTTAAATCTTACCCAGCTGGTCCAGGGGGCTACGCGGATACCTGACGTTAACACACACACGCCCTATTGCTTGGACCTTCATGGAAGCTTGCCAACGTGCAACCCGTGCCCAAAAAAGGTAGTCGTGCTGACCCTGCCAACTATAGGCCCGTCTCGGTAACGTCCATACTGTGCAAGTGTATGGAACGTGTGCTTAATAGCAGGCTCCTAACGTACCTAGAAGCTAATGACCTTCTCAGTGACCGGCAATACGGATTTCGCCGAAACCGGTCTTCTGGAGACTTTCTAGCGTACGACACTTACATATGGAGTGAGGCCATCGAGAAACATGGGGAAACGCTCGCCGTTTCCCTGGACATCTCGAAGGCTTTCGACAGGGTTTGGCATGACGGCATTATTCGTAAGCTTTCTTCATATGGCTTGTCCACCGGTTTCGTTGCGTGGATATCGGACTTCCTGAGGGATCGTTCGATTCGAGTGATCATAGATGGCTGCTCGTCCGATCGAATGGCTATTAATGCCGGTGTCCCCCAGGGGTCAGTGCTCTCAACGACCTGCTAAAGCCCGGAACGTTTGGGTATGCAGACGACAGCACTGTTGTAGAGAGCTACATAGCCAATGCACGGACCAGTGGACCACAAATCCAGTCTCTGAGAGAAGCCATGATCGAGCGCTTGAATTTGTCCTTTTAGGTAGTCTCCGATTGGGGCGATGCTAACCTGGTCAAGTTTAATGCAGCTAAGATCCAAGCGTGTCTGTTCTCTGCCAAAAAAAAGGAGGCCACTCTAGCTGGCTCCTACTTTTCGAGGTGTGTCTATACCGATAACTGACCACCTTAAGCTCTTGGGCGTAACTCTGACGTCAACCCTCAACTTTGGCTCCTATATTGAGTCCAACGCTCAAATGGCTGCTAAAAAGCTGGTTATCCTCTCGAAGGTGCGGCGGTACTTTACATCGGGACAGATGCTTCTATTGTACAAAGCACAGGTTCGTTCGAGCATGGAATACTGCTCGCACCTTTGGGATGGCTCAGCCAAGTACCAGCTTGAGGCGTTGGAGTCCATTGAGAAGCGTACCAAGAAGCTCATTAGCAACGACTCCCTTGTTCAGACCAAGCTACAAAGTCTTGAGCATCGGCGCAAAGTTGCTAGTCAATCGGTTTTTCATCGGATACATTTCGGAAACACACATCGGTTTAACAATAAAAATAAAGTTGTAAAATCTGCTTTCCTGAGGTTTATGATGTCTATTAGAGCAGATATACATGCTGGATATGAGATAAATATGTCAAAACATTCCCTTGCTTGCAAATGACACCTGAAAAGTAATGGAGATGCTTTGCAATATAACACATTGATAATATAATAACCAATAATTTCATGTAGGTGTGGTAATGTTGGTAGTTAGTTTACAAAGTCAATTTTTTGGGTATCTATTGGATACTGTTTCGAAGTCTTTAATTATCATCAAATTTTCCGACTGGATGAACGGTGGACGGTGGATAACGGTGGAGCTGTTAGGAATCCGATTCTGTAAACGTTAATTATCAAGTTTCGGATTTGTTGTGTCCAGCATTGCTTGAAAAATATCATATTTACTTAAATAAAACTCTTGCAGAATTTTTTTGTTACGTTTTAACACATCAAATATTGCTATGTACTAAAACATATAACTCTATTGATATAAAATGGAAATCAAATAGCTTGATGTTAAAAGGGCGTTAGTCGCCGTTTTTTCAATAAAATGTACCATATTCTTGAAAATCCTACTGACCCTAATACACCTTTACAAATTCGTTATGCATCAAAAGAACATAAGTTCATTCAAATATTCAATAAAAACTTCGGAAGCAAAATTCGAATTTCATGTTAGAACGGCATCAAGCGTGTGACTACGGTCGTTTATACAAGGATTAAACCAAATATTATTCTTCTTCTTGTTCTAAATTGAATGAAAATCTCTATTAGATGCTAAAAGGCCACCAGTTCTCTGAATTATAAAAAGGATTTACATGAAAAGTACTTAGATAAGTATAGAAAATAAATGCAACATTGTGTAAGTAAAGCTCGTTTTTAAAACAAACTAAAAAAGAATAGATTTTGCATTTTTTAAGGACAAGTTTTTGTTTAGTTTTCTGTAAGTTAAGGGTGTTTTGACTATTGCCCATTTATAACACATTTATGTAACTATGGACCAAGTGGTGAATTTGTGAAGAATTTGTATCTAAAGTAAATATGTAATGGTATACCGCCGTTTGCCCGAATTTTATTTGCCCTAATATCATTTGCCATAATAGTCAACAGCCATAATATTATATGACGTAATATTCATTTGCCCTACTCTTATTTGCTATATTAGTCACGTGCTAGAAGCTTTGTTTCCCATAAAGTCACTTACCATAACATCATTTGTCATAATCATTGTAAGCCCTAATTATCACATGCCCTAATTATCACATGCCATAATTATCATATGCCATAACATCATTTGCCATCGACATTGGGTGCGTAACGGTTGTTATATCAGGAGAAACTGGATGCAATCGGGACTTTAGGGCACCCCGACTCGGATAGGTTAGGTTAGAAAGGGGATGGCGGGGTCGTTTGAGCGAGCGAAGCGAGCGAATAGACCACCCAGAAGTAGTTTGGTTAGGTGCCATTTGAGTTATTGTCTAATAATTATTATGGCATTTAAATATTATGTCTAATAATCATTATGGCGTTTAAATATTATGTCTAATAATTATTATGGCAATTAAAAATATGAAAAACAATACGTATGGTACTCGTATCTTATGGTATCTAAGTTTCGGGCAATTAAAAGAATGTCATATGTCTTTTAGGGCAAACAAAACATCCGGGCAAACGAAATTCGTGGAAATGAAATTCGGGAATATGATGATTATGGTATATAATCTTCGGGTAAACAATAGACAACCATATGTAATAATTAAATTATTTACAATTGGCGAGACCATTTTCTACTTAAGTAATTAAATAATATAGTTTTTTTGGAGTAGTATATGTGAATTATATCCATAGCAAGTAGTTGGCCACATGGTAGATAGAAGGCAGAAGTTTTACATAAGAAGCTTCGGCTGATCCTTGAAGAACTCAAAGAAATCATAACCGCATTAGCCACTTTATTACCTTATAGAAGCCAACAAAACAGAAAAGAAAGAAATTATTTTACATGTGGCAGGCGAACGCGCGGCTGACAGCAAACCAGTACCGATGCGTCGACCAAGCCCACCCTCAACCATGCATTGAATATTTTAAGATTTGGTTAGGTGCCATTTGAGTTAGGTTAGAACTGTGACCATTAAACATGAAAATTAGGTCAAAAGAACATTAGGTCAAATGAATGCTATATAAAAAGAATATTATACATATTGAAAATTATATAAAATGAACGTTATACTAAATGTTTTATATTAAATGAAAATTATATCATAATATATGAAACATTAGGTCATATGAAATTAGGTTATATGATTTTATACCATATGAAAATTATATTATATGAACGTTATTTCAAGTGAAATTAGAGCATTTGTTATTATATCATACATTACACACCCGCTTCGTACATTATTTCTAGAAATATTCAACAAAGAAGGCAGAACGCTTGACCACTTTCTGTTAGCTCTTACAGCTTTGCGTTTCGAGTGGTTGCGAGCTACGAGAGTGCATCAGGAATCACTTTGTTTCCTCTCGGCATATCGGACCGGGTTAGAGCATTACGTCTATTCAAATAAGGGAATCATAATAGTTTTCCATCAATAGGTATTCAATATTCAACACGACAAAAGTCAAGTGGCATGAGCGAGAAATAAAACGTAGTATGAAGGAGGAAAAGCTCTCATTATAATTGATAATTAACATAATCTGAGTGTAGAATGTACATTGAACTCAATGTAACTAATCACTAGGATGGTATGATAGGCATGCATAATATACTGACAGCTGTCAGGTTACCTTCCTCATAATTTACCCATGGCTAAATCATTAACGAAAAGCAAATTCTAACAATGTGACGACGGGATATAACAATACGGGAGCTGATTTGGTTACAAAAATTTTTAGTTACCTATTATAAATTATTGCTGAATATTACATTAATTATCATATATTGTTAAATAAACATTGGCAGACGAAGTCGCGAGCTTATGTCAGTTGACAATAAAGCTCGTTAGTATTTCAACTTGAGTTAGTTTTACAAGCGAGTTCACTCGGTACCAGTGAAGTTTATCATAATGTTTACTCAAGCATCTTATAATGGCAGTTACTACTAATGTTTCTTGATGTGGGCCCTGACGGTGACGCGTCCACTTACCTACAATGTTTAGCTATTACGTGAAAACACTTTGAGTAACCTCTCTTTAAACGGGGGCGGTTGGACAATTGGACAAGGGTAACAAATTAACTCTGTTTCTCCTTTGAAGTGGATGTAGGTCGATACGAGTACACTTATACAGTGAACTGAGTACATGTCTGGGGCTTAATTTTGAATTAGGTCCAATTTGGTGATCCGCGGTTTAACCAACAAAGTACTCTTTATTGTCGACTAGCTTTTGCCCGCGGCTTCGCTCACGTTAATTAAGCTCAAAAAAACTCTTAACACACACTACTAAAGTTTCGATAATATTATAATTTAATCACGATTAGAAAGACATGTGGCGCCATCTATGAACGTTATTGTTGTTTTCCTCGGGAACAGTACTTTTTTTCGGGATGAAAAGTACCCCAAGTCCGTTTCTGTACACCTGACAACGTGTATACAAAATTTCAGGATGATCGGTTTCGTGGTTTAGGCGTGAAAAGGTAACAAAGAAACAAACTTACTTTCGCATTTATAATATTAGTTAAGATAGAATAGGATTTTCATTTTCGTACAAATCGAAAGGTTCTTGTCGTACTTGATCTGGCCTCGATTATAGTTATCGAGTAGTTATGTTAGTCGGGGAACCGCTCGGCTTATTAACGTTAAAAGTTTTTTTGTTAATTGGCGTACTGCCACCGTTACCGAGGTAGGGAAAGAAAAAGTAGTTACTTAAACATTCGTATGCCTCAGGAGTTTTGCCCTCAGGAAGGTATACAGCTAAATAGAGGAAAAGGGGGAATTGTATAGCCTTAATTATGAAATGGATGAACCTGGATGCTCCGCTTCATGAAGAAAAGCAAATAATTTCTACCTTGCTATTAAAGAGCGTTTAAATGCTCGCAATTCTCAAGTAAATGTTACCCACGAAACATCGTAGTCATAACCCTCGAGAGTGAGTTCATAGTTTAAAAATAATTTATGTAGTTTTAAACCTCTGGAGAATCGTCTTGTAATTTTTTAATAAACTTTCTAAATGTACACTAGAGACTGAAATTCTTTCGGTTTAATTATTTTTCAAATAGATTCCACATGTTTTTAAAGCCTTTGAAGTACACTGTATACGTTTTTAAATATAAAATTAAAAAGGAAATGTGTGGAGAGGAATGTTAAATAAAACTTCAGTTAAAAAAATTACTTTGTAAATAAAATCTGTACTATGAACCCCGATTCTAATTGCGCAACACACTCGTAACCGTTATGGCTTTGATTTTGACGGGTCAATAATTTCCATAGCAACGTATGTAGATATTAACAATCCGACTTCTCCACAACTATGTACCACGCAATGAATATTGTTTTTGACACGTCAACTGTCATGATTGATATTGGTTTAGAACATCTATGTATTGGTTACGCACAATTGCCCGGCTGTTAAGAAATACAAATAAATTAATCGTAAAATGGCTTAGTATCTACATAGTTGTTTTTATGGGATATTGCTCTCAGATTGATAAGTAATTTGAATTTACAGTCAGAAAACAATTTCAACAATTTAAAATCGTCTTCTTTACGTACATAAATCTCAAACAAGAGTGGAGTAAGAAGTTCTCGGTATATCTCCGCCTCCACAGACATGTAATAATGGGGGTCCGATTTCCCATTTGTAAAGAAAAAGGAGAATAAAACAACCGTTTCGTATCCCGTTCGGTGTTAATGTCGGTCGCGTGAACTCGCGTGGTTCGAGGAGCCGTGCCAGCGTGCCCTATTATCTTACGATATGTTAAGTAATGCGACTTCCAGTAATAACGTAGATTACGTAGATAGCGTTTCGAAAATCACTTTGACTTGGCGTTTAAATGGTTTGTTTCTCGTTGGAACGGTCGGATAATCGAGTAGACACGGTAAATTGCTTTTCAGACACCTGATGATAGTGCTCGCTAGCTTCATCTTCACGCTGTCACAGGGAACTGCGAAACAGTTGTTGCCTTCATTTCATCGTTTAAATTGTGTTTGTACGGTGATTGCGTGTCTGTGTTACAATTTGATACATTGCGGTGTATATTGTCTTTATACATATACATATACCTACCTATACAAGGTTAGTCGGAAAGGGGGTACTAATCCGTAGGCCACTTAAAGTATCACTTATGACTATTTTGAAGCAAGTTTTAAAATGCCAAAATTCGAAGTTTTTATTTTCATTGAAAATAATTTATAATTAAATTCTTCACCCTACTTTAGTTACGAATACAGAATGGAGCTTCTAATCCATATCCCCAAATATAACTGAAAATGTGAACACAGCTGATCATAGCTGAGGATAAATAGATTTTAGCGTATTTTCTATGAAATCTTTGAACAGCTCTTAAACTGTTGACTTTTTGGGAAAATTGTAGAACAAAGGTTATTCATTAGGTATTATGGGTTCTTTAACACCTTTTCGGGTTAGTACCCCCTTTCCGACTAACCTTGTATAGCCGATGCAATACAATACATGTATTAAGTGATTATATCTCATAGGGTAATAGTACAGCTAACTTAAATTGTTTATTGTAGACACAAGCGACACATCTTCCAAAGAAAAATCCAAATACCAGCCGTCAAATACCAGCATGCCCTTTTCAGATCGGCTGGTTAAACCGTCAGTGGTCGTCGGTCGTCGGCTAACAGTGTCCCTCCTTCAGAGGATTAAGTTGAATGCTGAGATTCTTCGCCGGAGATCCATTCATTTGGCCTATAACAGAGTGGATTTAGAGCTCTTTGTTACTTATCGGGCCGAAGCTCTTCGTCCGCCGTGACAAATTCCTTCCACCGACTTTATTAATGGCTTATAGGATTAAAGATACAACCTGTTTTAATACAACGGAGGTATAAAGATGAGTTGTTCTTGGTTTATAATATTAAATTATGAGGAATCAAAAGCCTTTGTTGTTACGATGATGACGTTCTTCTTTGTTTATTGTAACACATTATGAATAGCTACAAAATGGAAATTTGATGTTTGTAGGCGAGCAACAGAATTGAGTTCTCGAAAAAGAAATGTTACAGCGATTGAGAAAATTAAAAGAAGTTATGAGGACCAATCAAATGTATAACAAGAATGAGATACTTTGCATTAAAAATTCATCACGTTTCTCTGATGAGTGACTATAGGACTAAAATATAGTCCTTTAGCCACTCATCAGAGAAACGTGCATTTTAGTAGTCTCCAATACTGGTGATTCAGTTCTGCTGATCATATATATATATATAAAAGGAGAAGCTGACTGACTGACTGACTGATCTATCAACGCACAGCCTAAACCGCTGGGGTTAGAAACTTGAATTTTTGACTGTAGGTTCCTTTTGTGACGTAGGCATCCACTAAGAAGGGATTTTTCGAAATTCAAACCCTAAGGGAGTTAAATAGGGGGTGAAAGTTTGTATGGAAAATCGTCACTTAACGGGTTCAAAATTTCACGCAAGCGAAGCTGCGGGCGAAAGCTAGTAATATATAAATATGAAAGGACTAAGTATTTTTATATAAACAAAGTTACACATAACTGTATCATAGTAATACCACACCTATATTTATCGACGTGGTAGGCAGGACTTGTAATAATGATGGTATAATTAATTAAAAGTAATGACGTTAAATTATAAAATTAACTCACCAAAATGACAAGAGAAGCTACAAAAGCCTTGTTTATGTAAAAACTTAGAGGAACACAGTTCAGACAAAGTTGTGTGTATTTCGTGCAAGTCGTTAAATTGAAGGAAACCAGTTATTACGGTTCTCGGGGGCAAGCGACCACTGTTTATGCACTAGGATTCTCCACTCCAACTTTAATTGCTGAACGTGACTTCAAACAAACTTCCCTTATTGTGTCTGTTTTTATATACGATACAGTTTTAGTAATATTAAAATAGGTACTGGTTGATATTGACTGCCTCGCTGGTCTAGTGGTCGCAACTGCTGAGCGTGAGGTCCTGGGTTCGATCATCAGGTTGGGTAACGTTTTATTGGGCTTTTCCGTGTGAAATTTCCTTAGAATTGTGGCCGGTTGATGGCAATAAGCTTGCCCCCTACTACATGGGCTTTAAATATAACATCAAAATGTGGGCGTACTATACACCACTGCCTAACTCTTCGGAGAATACAGGCGTTGTGTTATAGTTTTATTAAAAGCGTCTGTGATGTTTAAATTAGCAAATGGAAACTACTGCAGTTGCAGATTCAAACAACCCTCTTCGCTTATTAATGCACACCTGGGCTGCGCTTTTTGGGGACCGTCCACAGACGTCATTATGGACTGCCACAATAAAACCTGAACAGACTCGTCATGCGCGAATTCAACAAAGAGTATCATCATCACAAAACCGGTACCGGCTTTTAATTCCAAAGGAAAAGGTTAAATAAAAGAGACTTCAAAAAGCCCGACTTCAATTATAGGGTCATAACAGCACGTTTCGCAACTCCTTTTTAAAAGCACACCCGAATTATTTAACATTCAGGAAGGGCGAGATACAAAGGTATTTAAGTACCTACTTACAAACAAATCAGAATTCCGTTTAAAAAAATATATGAAAAGATAAGTAGCAGCTGTCCGCCACACGCAGTTTTTGTGTATCGAATTTGTAATCTACAATAAGAAACAGACAAGTTTGCTGGCTTTAGCCTCGTCGGCTTTAGGAAATTGTGAGAGAGGAATATATTACTACCTATATTATAATAATAACTGGGAGCTCGTGGCTAATGACTGACCACGCGGATTTCTTGCCGCGGTCAGTCAAATCAAAAAAATCAATTAAACCAATACAGGCACTTATGAAAAGTCGAATTTAGGTGCACGGTTCTAATTAGTCGTTTCCTGTGGAGAAGAGCCGGCAAGAAACTCCATGGTTACTCTTTTAAAAAAAGGATTTCTTTAACAACATCATTAAATACAGTACTATGATTTAGGATAGTTAGGAGAGAGCAATGTGGTCTTGACCACCACCCGACCGGTGAGTAATATAATACCAAGTCTTGAGTACAAATATTTAGCAAAAAGAAAAAAAATAACACAATATTAATAATAGTAATTTACACAATTATAGGCAAGTCCACGAAGTCCTCACATTTACAAAAGATAAAATGAAGCTAAACTGCACAAGAGCAAAGAAATCGAGCCACTCCTTTTTTCACGTGTCCTGGTTATTAGTTTTGGTTTCATGGATTATATACTAAGTTGACAAAAAACTACGCTCCTTGTAAAGGTTATCAAATAACCTTTCAGGCGATATATGTTTCGAATTGATCTGTTCCTTATTAGGTACCAAAAATAATAACAATTATACGTGAAAAATAGAAGTGGCTCGATATATTTATTTGCTCCTAAGTATATATAGGGTTTTTCAATAAGGGCGGGTCGATGTTGAAATGAAATAAAACAAGCTGTGTGTGAGGTATTAACAAAATTCTTTTTTTATTTGAAAGGCCCACATGTGCCATTAAGTGTGGAATATGACATCGTTCAAATGCCCGCCTCGGCTTCTTACAGTGGCACGGATCCGAGTGGTCCAATTTTCATCTTCCGAGAGGTCAAAATGACGCCGCGGGCCCAAGATCCACACAAAACGGTAACTTTTTGAGGATGCATTATCACCTGGTGAACCTCGCGTGGGTCGGTGTCGTCCCATATACGGCAATTCTGCTTTTTAACACAGCCAAATCCAAAAATGTGCCTCATCGCTAAAGATGATTTTTCGGCCAAAATTGGGATCCTCTTCCAAACGATTCGAAGCCCTATCAGCGAACAAACGGCGTTATCTATGGTCATGAACTTTGAACTCCTGGGTCAGTTGGATCTTGTATGGGTGTAGGCCTAAGTCCCGACGCAAAATTCGCAGAGTTGAAGTCTGCGAAAGGCCGAATTCTTGTGCACGGCGAAGAATCGACTGCTTCGGGTTCTGCTGTACACTTTCACGAACTGCGACGATGTTCTCGGCCGATCTTGCGTTCCTTGAATGTACGGGTGTTGGCTGGTTGTTTACCGAATCGGTCGTTTCAAATTTGGCCACCAAACGTTGAAGAGTCGACTGTGAAGGGCCACCACGTCCACCGTAAAATGGGCGCAATGCGCGCAACGTTTGCACTAACGAACACTCATTTTGATAATAAAGTTTTATCACCTGAACGTGCTATTCAATCGTCGTGTAACTTACCATGGTGATTTGGCATAAGTAACTGAATAATAAAAAAAAGATTTGATAGATGTCACCAAAACAAAATGGCCGCTAAGGGCCGCCAAAATCTACCCGCGCCAATTGAAAAACCCTATATAAAACAATTGACATAATTAAATGTCATCAAAACTTAGACAAAAAATCATTGTAAAATAATATATCTTGAGAGAAATAGGAGAGCAATAAAAAAAAATAAGTCCGTGGATGGGTGACCGTTCGTTACACATCGAGTGCCCTGTGCCTCGGATAGCACGTCAAACAAGCAGTCCCGGGTGTTGTTATACGAATAGGTACCGAAGACAATCGTTACGGGAAGTCAAAAGCCCAGTCTGACAACCGGTCTAACCCGAGCATGCGGAGGTCTGATGGCAGTCGCTCTTTATAAATACTGGTATTCAGCCGCATCTGGTTACACTGGAAGCTAATACCAACATAGTTGGGTAAAGCAGAACAATAATAACAACTGTTATATTATAATATAATTATAATTTTGTTGATAAGAAATTCCATTTGTTGAAACCGCAAAAACGCAAGCATTGTTTAATTATGAGACGAATAATAAAGTCAACGCTAGTGTCTGTGAGGCCAAAATATAATTGTGAATAAACGCACAAACACATATTTAAATCCTTTGAAAACGGAATTATACCCCGTAGCCGCAACGCAACCGCAACACACTTGAGCAACTCGATCCAAGTGCACGCAACTTCTCTATTTCTGTTCCACTATGCCTTGACATCTGTGTATGAGCCAGCACTTGAAACACATCAGTACGATATTATATTTATTTAAAGATCAAAGGCCGTGCCCTTAATTAACCTCTATTTGATATCAATTCCTTTCAATCTAGTTACTTACTCCGCCAGTAAGAGTAAAAGGTTTACATTAGATACCAATAGTTTCGTTTTAACAGATAATTCGAAGAAAATTCAAGGGCCTAACATTCTATTGTGTACGTTGATCAAACCATTTCAATAAAAGTAAAGTGACCCCATATTTTCTCTAAAGAACAAGGAACACAGTTTACAGTAAAAGAATAAGCTCTATAACTTAAGTTGTAAGTACATATTTTATTCCGGTAGTTGTTTTTGTCATATTTATATGATATACGATAAGGTGAACAGACGATAAAACCTCGTAGAACCCACTTGGCTTGGTATCATTGAGAACATCAAACGCCATTTCATTCGTATATCTTGTGGATCCCGAGCCAATAAACTGATAATATCGTTTGAAGTTTTGTGGACATTTGAAGTTTTCCAATAAATAGAAACTCAGCCTAAATGTGTTTGAACGATGAAAACGTCTCGCCGTTAGACAAGTTCACGTTTGAATAAATAATCGATGTTTTAAATTAAATTGATGTCTACTTTTATTTCGATAGTATTAAAGTAGGTAACGATATCAACGTATTACGACGCTTAAAATTCTAATCGAGTGTCGTATTAGAGAGGTCCCTTCATCGGCTTTATTATGTAATATCTATCAATGTTGAGGTATCACTAAGTGAAATAGCGTTCCTTTGTAATAATAGACGTCTGTTAGCGTTGAAGCATTAATTAGTAGATAGTATTATGACCTGAACTGTGTAGTGACGACCTCAAGGGTGGGCTCAGGCATTGATTAACTTCACGCAAGCGTTCAGCTTAGGTTGCCTTAGTGGTGCCTGTATCTAATGTAATATACCTATTACTTTCAAGTTGAGGGCTTCGGCATTTAGCAGGTTACACGCACCGAAGAGTTACTTTTGTTAATAACAGAGCAAATTCACCGAAAATATATTTAAGATAGTGAGACTGCTTCGTTGGTCTTCGATCACCAGGTCGGGCGAAGTGTTGTTGGGTTTGGGTTAGTAGCAGCCCGGAGTCTGGATTTATGCCCGGTTGATGGCAATAGGCTCGTCCTCTATTACATGGGACTTAAACATAACGGCGAAATGAGGGTGTACTATACACCTCTGCCCAACGCTTCGGGGAATTCAGGCGTGATGTTATGTATGTATATTTAAGTTAGAAATAAGCTTCTTTTTATTTACATTTAGTTACTAGAATTAAGTAAAGTATGTTTTTTGAAGGTTTCCTTACCTAAAACATACTATAAGTCTTTTACATACCAATGGAGTACATTTGAACTCAGACAGGCTTGAACGTACACAGTAGTATAATCCAATAAAAAAATTAAAAACCTTTCCATTGTGGTTATTAAAACTTCTTTAATTGAAGTCCTTCATGATGCAGGGCGCTCCGCTCGGGGATTTGAAAAATACATCCCAGCTCAATCTACGACGCTGAAGTCAAATAAAATGCCTTTCTCGTTCACGGGAATGTCGACAAATGAAAAATAAAATATATATTATAAAGGTTCGAAGATCGATGTGCGACAAATAATTGTTTGTGTTAGCAATATTATACTCATCCACGATACTAGAGCTGTCTCGGTGACATTATTTATGGCACTAAATTTAACCTAGACTTGGATTATTAAATGTTAACACAATCCAATATTCACAGGAACACACAATTGTGTGAAATGAACAGTTGTACTCAATATTAATAAGGAACAATACATGCGCAATTTAGTAAACTTGTAATTTAGTGTTTTATTCTGTGTGAGGTTCGATATTAATTGAAACCCTTCGGCAATATAAATGAAAGCTTTTCATTTTCATTGCCAGCCGACAGCCGACATGTAGGCGCCCAAATTGTTTTAAACAATTGCTTCTGCTATTGATGAATATCCTACATTACTTGAATGGATACCATTTTCGTAGAAAAGCCTGTTCATTATTTAAAGAAAACAAACATTCATTTAATTCGTCGGGTTGTTTATCTTATTTGTTTTGTTAGAATTGTAATTTAAGCGAATTGTCAGAAAGCAGTGGCGGCGCACACAAACAAGGCAGTGGTTAGTGAAAAGGTCTCTGGCGGGTGCGTAATCTTTTCTCCATGTACCAAATCCTACCCTATTACCCTTAACGGTATTCTTATTAGGGGGAGCTTCGCTCAACCGCTTGCCCGTCGCGGGCCGCGCCCCCCTGCGACCTCCCGGCACACACGCATAATAAGAACTTTATTCTATTTAAAATCTCGCTTTGAATATCAATGACTGGCCTAATATAATGTGCCGGCCGTGTTTAGTTCCCTTTACCGATGAACAAGAATGTGTCATCGTCCTGTATCACGCTTTTGTTCTCAAACACGTTTCGTAGATACAATGTGAGAAGGTTCTCAATACATCGCTGTACCTTTAAATAAGCTTTATAATCGTAAATCAAAGAAAACGCGCAAACAATTATGTAATTCTAAGAAATATTGCGGTCGAGGACGAACGCGATTTTAATGGCCATAACTCTTTATGACAAAAGAAAAATATTACCTACTAACGCTCACACGTGTATGACACCGTTTATAATATGATCCCATACTTGAATGGGTGCGAAAGGAATCCTATTGCTCTCGTTCAATCCGCCGTTCTATTGAAAATAAAATTATTGTTTGTTGTCCCTAATTTCGGTGCGAAATATATTCTTAAACTGGTATTACATTAAAATAGGTATTCAGTCAATGTTCGTGGTACCGTTATTGAGGCGATTAAAACGAAGTGGAATTGTATAGCAATATTGTGTCTGCTCCTAATAACAGTAAGATGTATTTGTATTATAATGCGACGCAATTTGCACTGTGATTGTGGAGCCCTCGGGGCAGCTGTGCTGTATAGATTGTTGCTTTTGACGCCATTTATGCAAACTGGATATCTTTGTTAGGGTGTGTCCCAGGGCTACATTAAAGCATCGGTTATATAGGCTCGTAGCCTGTGGGTTCGCATGGTGCAATACATAAACATTTATATATTTTTAAATTAAATACTGGATTTAGCACATTTACGAATGTAGACATGAATCACTTCAAACTTTTTATTTTACAGTAAGTACTTGATTGCAATGACAATAAATCGTGTTAATTGAATTTATTATCTTTTAAATGTATAATTGCATAGTTTCTTACAATTTAAAAATCAGTCTGGATCTACTGATCCTAAATGCGGCCCAGGGGGCCTACTCCGAAAATCGAACTACAAAGTTTCGGCTGACGGATCGCTCGTTTCCCTACCACAAAAGTGTTTCAGATCCGACAAACGTTTCGATTTCCACGATTTGACGTTTTGTCTTTCGTTAGCGGTACTAATATTATTAATGGACATCTAGTAGTTCGTTGTTTGACAAAACTTTGATCGAAATTCCGACGTTCGTTTTTCGGAGTAGGCCCCGGTGTGTAAAACACAAAAGAGATGGTAGGTATCTATAGAAAGTATTCAGCGTCGCAATGCCGCACTTTGCATAATAAAAAATGCTAAAGACGCAATAATAATTGACGCCAGCCTGTGGTGAAAGCGATGTATTCAAATATTCTGTTTTTCGTTTTAGTACTCCACAAAAGATTTTCTGAACAAAAAATGTTTACATGAAGGTTTTTTACATGGTGTCCTACTTACAACTATGTTTGTATAAAGTTTTTGTTTAAAAAACATCCTGGGCTGTCGAGTCTACATTTTTAGTTGATACTGCTTTAATAAACTAGCTAAAAGGCCGAAAACGCTTTTTGAACAGAGCATCGACCTCGTCGCAATTTGAGCTCTCAAATGCGTGTATTGACTCGAATCTATTGTTCAAGGAAATGCAGGAGAGCTTCACAAAATAACGAGTCAATATAGACCATTATACATAAACTTTGGAACGTAACCGTTTGAGATGGATCCATTAACGAAGTTTTTTAATTGTATTAATAAATCAGAGCTTTCCAACTTGGACGCAGGTTGGAAAATCGTGGTGCCCTGGACTGGGCGAAGCGATGATCTTAATAGTTTCGAATATAGTTTTTGTTTTTGAAGCATAATTATAATCAATTGCAACTATGGTAAAGTTGTTCATAGAGTTAAGACGTATTCAACTGGTAAACAATGTTTTGGATACAAGTTACAAACAGTTTCTAAAACACGATGTTTCGGAGCTTTTTCCGTTACGGTAAACGTGTATTGTCTGACCACAAAATTATGTTTAACAGTTGTTTGGACTAAATAGGGCTTAAACACTTTTGTATGTTTAGAGTTTAACGTTAAACATGGTATTAACAAGTGTCTAAGCTGTTGTAGTACAACCCGTGTTTATCGCATCATGTATAAATATTTTAGAAACACGTAAATATACTTCTTTCTGAAACAGTGTTTGTAAACAAATATTCTACACGGGCTTCACTTCACACAATACATAAAAGAAACGAAACAATTGACGCTTTATCACAACAGCATAATCTGTTATACCAATACTGTTTGCTAATATTGAAACATACAATTCAATTTGGTCTCCCGGGTACATTTCAAGACACTAAATTAAATTGACAGTTTAAAAATACTGGTATAGTCGGGGCGACATAGTTACGTGACCACACGGCGTTCTAACTTAGTATATTTTTAAATTGAGCGGTCAAGTCACAAGTAATTCAATAATATTGGAGGACTCTATAAGATGTTAGTACAATATCATTAGGCCATGACTACGTGTTTTTACATTGAACCCGTATCCAGAGGGACTACCGAGAAATCAATTTGTGCCGCGTCGTCGTCATGTAAAATAAAGGGATATAAAGAAAAGCTTCTACAAATGTGTTTCGGAGATAAATAATAACGATAAAGTCCCTCGATTTGACCCACGGAGAAGATTCTTTATATAACGCCTTATCTCATTGTACTCGAGCCGCACACAAAAAAGACCATTGGAAGCCTTTGTTATTCGTAGAATCGAACTTGTACGATGAGTCCCGATGATAGGTACCTACATAAATAACAATCTCATTTAATCCTATAATACCTTTTGCTTTTGGGTAATACACTCAATATTAGCTTGCCCAACCCCATCGTATGACTTCCATTTTAAGTAAAACAGTCTCTTTGGTACGAATATTTGTTAAGTCTATAATCGAGATAAGGAAGTATTAGGAAAATAGAAAATTTAAGAAGGCCCTGATAAATTGAATACGTCGAAAACATTGTCGAACGAGATTTGACGATGTTTTTATTAAGTACTCATTCAATAAGAAGGTAACGACATGAAATGACGCGACATGTTCAATAATACATATTTCGTTCAAGGGATGTTGAGAAAAATTCATATTTTATGAAACCACCTTCGTGCCATTTACTAGTCGAGACGTTGAGTTACAAGTAGCAACAGGGTGTTGTGTGCACTCACTTTGAAAATATTTCTCTGACTGAATTGAAATCGCGTAAACCGTGTCTAAAGCTGCTACTGTGTCCACTTCAATCACGCACGATCTCCTGGGATATGGTGGCACTTTCTAGAATGTGGAACGAACAAATCTTACTATTTTATTTTATTTTTTGAACGTTTTAAGCATTTCAGATTACGCTCACTAAAGATGTGATGTATTTCATAGACTTACCTATATTCATTCCACATATCGTTTTTCAAAGGCGGGTGCCTGACAAATTACATTTTTGTTCGGGTGTCCCGGAATCTGAGCATAAAAGGCTCGTAAATCTCGCAATGCATTTTTCATGCTTGGTCAAGCTCGTAAAACGATGACCTAAGTACAGCCTTTGGTGTCTATAACTTTTTCCGATCGATAAACTTGACATTTATTGATAAATAACACAATTAATAATTCTATAAAGTTCTCAAAAATTTCGAACGAAATAACTAATGAATTTTGATCGTAAATTTTTAACAAGGCAGCTTTTCTATCCATTTTGAGAGTTCACTATAAAATATGTTTTATTATTCCTGGAACGTTGAAGGCAATAGAAGGAATACTGAATATTTAATTAGTCAAGTTTACGATATAAGTATGCATCGTAACGCTTCGCCCGTATAATATGAGGCCACACTCGGGCTCTCCGACCGAACATTATTTTATGTCCTTGTTTATTAGCAAAAACTGTATAACAATCATTTTAACTTTTTAGTTAAAAAGCTTTTATAACAAATAGAAAATCTTTTTATCTACTCCATATTCGTTTTAGACATTTTCTTTAGTAAAATTGTTTCCGAAGAATGATCAGCGCGGATTTTTCCACATAAGTGCATATTTACCTAGCCGAGACAGGGGCTCACATTTTATGTATCTTGAAAGTGGAACGAAATTCAAAGCAAATGCGAATAGAAGTTGAACGAGTTTTAGCTATTGTCGGTGTCGTTGTATCCTTTGTTGGCGCGTCTGATAATACGACGAGGAGTAATGGTCTGTTCAGCTGTCCCACACATAAGCTCCTAGATTTTTCGCTTGGTTTATGTATGTAGGTATTTGGCCACAAAGGATAGATTCCAATAATTCAATTTGCTATGGTATTTAATATCATCAATGCAATACCTTAGTCGCTTAACAGCTCAAAGCAAATACTTCATCTGAAATTTCATCATTCGGTTCACAATAATTCAGATGCTATGCGTCTGTGCGCCAGAGGACGACTGTTTAATTAAGCCAGCTCACGTCACCGACCAAATAAAGCGAAATTAGATTAGTTCACCAATTGTCAATAAAATAAATCTACGTGTATAATTACGTATCCTGTTCCCGTTATCCATAAAAGTGACGACAATGGTCGTGGCTTGGGCAGCGATTTCCCGACTTTATGGGCGGTGGGCTCTGAGTAAGTACGTGACAGTGGGACGCACGGAACATTCTGCGTGACTACGTGACCCCTCACGGTGAAAAAAATATATACACACGTAATGCGATAATTTTACTTTGCATACAGATAAAATAGTTTTAAATTTCAGGCTTGATAAACTCCTGTCAGGCGCTACGCTACTCCGATTTTAGATGTGCGCCATAATGGATGGCTTTTTACTAGCTAGCTTTTAGTTGAATCGTGAAGTTTTATACCAGTGGTTTTATGAAAATGTGTGCAATAAAAGTAGGCAACTTGATTTGAATTTTGAACTACGCAGATAAAAGTGACAACAACTATTATTATCATTTCACTTACTTATTACGAAGTTCTAATATACTAATCATAGTTCCAAGGAGTCTCTAGTCCAGTAGTTAATAAAAATATTATAATAAGACCTGAGAGAATTCGTAATTAGAAAAGTTGGGTGTTGGTATTAATAAATTAAGCGAACTTTTTAGGGTTCCGTCGACCGATGAACCTCTAGTCCAATATTAATCTTGGGAGTTAAGGAATTTGTTGGTAGAAGATATCTTAACCTAATCGACCTCGGAGTTTCGTAGCGAGTTATAAAACTAAACACAGACTAGATGATGTGATATAGAAATATAGTTGATGATTATTATGATAATGACGTCTTTAAACGATCTATAAGACTAGGAACACCCTCGTAGTTCAAAGAAGATTGAGGCGTCAGAAAGTTACATGATAGTTAAAAAAACAAAACAAAAAAAACATAACGTGAAGCATTATTATGTACTACCAGCGCCCGCGACTTCGTTCACGTGGAAGCCCGAAAACAAAATTGTGTCGTAACAACTAAACAATTTATATGTACTTTATTTTGGAAATCTTATCACATTTTGTTTTCAATAAGTTTACTGCTCGTCACCCACTCTCAATAGAGTGATAATTTGTACCCTATAACCTGACTGACCTCTTTAGCGGATATGGCTGCCAAATTTCAACGGGATCTATCCAGTAGCACTAGCGTGAAGTTCAAACAATAACAAACGGACAAACAGACAAAAAGTCTAAAAACTATATTTTTGGCATCAGTGTCGTTGCTGGGATGCGTTGCACTTACTTTTTCCCAAAAATATTTCATGTAAAGTATACGGATTTAAATCTTTATCTAAGAATCTACACTTTTAAAACCTTTGCTTTAAATATTCACAAAAACAGTCTGTTAGTCTTAAAAGATTTTAAAAAGAAATTCTTTATTAAGTAATTTAAGTGCACACAGTATCAAATAAGTAGTTCTTTAAACAGCCATTGTTACCTCCCCTTACTTACAGCTACAATTGCTATTTCGACTCTTAGAGATTCAAGTCAATGCCTTTAATACTATTTCACTGAACTAGGAAAAGCTTTTGCAGGTCGGTCTAGTAATTGGCACTGCCGCTGTGATATCGTAGGTACTTGTAACAGAAACAGGTACAGTACATAATGTCTAATATAAGTAATTAATTACTCGCTGACACAGACGGAAGCGCAATTGCTGGTAAATGGTGCGTTAATGTACATACATCAATGAATTAGTTACGCGTTTATTAACAGATAGAGAAACGAGGGAAAGCAGTGTCAATATTGGTCCATCGTCAGTGCGAAGGACCATCGACTCACTTCAGCATTTAATGGATCACTTAAATTGGTAATCATTCGATATCGGTCGTCGTTATATCCATCTTGGATATTATGAGTGTCAATTTGTTTGCGAAATTGAGGTGTTTCGAAGATGATTGTAATGAAAAACATTTAGTCTCCGAAGTTATTGCCGTAGTTTTGTAATCCACAGATTATTGCAAACAAATAATATTGATTAAATATTGAAATTTTTGACCTCATTAGAAATATATTTATTTATTTAAATGTGTGTAAAATCGTAAAATAAATTGAGTAAATTGAAAAGGTACAACCAACATCTACCTCCATACAATTTTATTTTATTCAGAAACTCAGCGGCCGAAGTCTTTCGAGCCGGATTTGCCTGTCAAATCTGAATGAAAAGTTGGGTTTTAACATGAGCTTAAATTAAATTGTCCGCGGAAAATCAGGTTTAAAAATTTAAAGATTTCCGTTCATTTAACACACAATGTTCTGGTAAATATTGTGTGTTTTCGTTCACTATGTTATCACATTATTTTTTCAATCATATAGAAAATTTCTCATTTATGAAACGCTCGGGGTTTAGTGCTATGTTTGTTTCGAATGGGTACAAATGTTTTCTTGACCGTGAAGACTTGTACGGACTAAAGGTGTGTACGGACAGCGCGTACATTTTGGTACGCGTAAGCAGGAACGCTTAGTTCGTACAAGGCTTAAGACAGGCACCTCCATACTATTACTAAGAGCGATTACGCACTGCATCCGATCCGAATCCGTGAAAATATGGATATAAAAAACTCGGACCGAATTCGGATATTGCTTTACGCACTGCATCCGATCCGAATCCGTGAAAATACCGATCTAGAGTAAAAATCTCGGACCGAATTCGGATGTTGCTTACGCACTATTCCGATCTCTGATTCAAATTCAAACAATTCAGTACTACTGCTACTTCGATCCGTCAATTATTTTCCGAATTAGGCTTAAAACGCACTAGCGGCCAGCCGCAATACGGCGTGCCGCTTGCGGTTGGCCGCATATCGATTTTTACATGAAACCGCATGATCTCAACGCACTGCCGCACGACGGCTGGCCGGAAATCAGTGCGTTGAGATCATGCGGTTTCATGTAAAAATCGATATGCGGCCAACCGCAAGCGGCACGCCGTATTGCGGCTGGCCGCTAGTGCGTTTTAAGCCTTAGAAACTCACGGAGGACGGATAGAAATCGGATGACGGATGCCGGATGTAGTGCGTAAGCTACCATACAAATAGTTTTATGGCTACTTCGGTCCGTCAATTGTTCTTCCGAATTAGAATCTCACGGATGACGGATAGAAATCGGATGACGGATGCCGGATGTAGTGCGTAAACTACCATACAAATAGTTCTATTGCTACTTCGGAACGTATTTTCACGGATTCGGATCGGATGCAGTGCGTAATCGTTCTAAGTGTTCCTGTGTGAACACAGTAACGCGTACATTGAAACGCTTAGTCCGTACACACCTTAAGCGTTCCAATGTACGCGTAGTCGGTTACGCGTACACAGGAACGCTTAGTCTGTACCTGCAACAACGCGTACACAAAGGGGACGAACGCTCAATTAGCCTGTACGCGTATTCAACATACCTAGATGACGCGTACTTTTGAACGCTTAGTCCGTACATGGCTTGACACTTTTAAGGGACGCAATTATTTCCAAAAGGGGTCATAATTTAATCATAGTTACTCTGTAATGGATTACGCCGCTGTGGTACCCGGCAAAGACTATGTCACTCTTTTTACTGAGGATACCGTAAGAAGTGACACGGGTATTATAGGTATGTAGGCAGCTATAGGTACTAGTTATGCAGATGACGTCATCTTGCGCAGTTTAGGTACCCCTAACGGTCGCTGAGGTCAGACGAGAGTCGCTCCACGTAAAACCGATCTATTTCACAGAGGGAGTAGGTACGTCCACTGGTCGTCAGCTCGTTAACAGGACTGATAGTTTTCTGTCTTGTAGTTAAGCGGACCCTAGCAAAATACCGGATATCCGTTAGAAAGCAGGAGGTCAGCGTTTGTATGGAGTATAGTATACCAATGGTCATAATATTCTTTGTTAACGTCGTGTTACAAGGTCATAATAACAAAACTACACAACTTTGTTTGAACACAAAAGTAAAATTGTTCGGATAATCGCGGTACTGTTCCTGAAAGTAAGTGAAACTTCACATACCTATAAGAATGACAAATAACGTTGGCGCCAACCACTCATTCATGTAGATTTAGATATGGTAATAGGTAACGCACGATTCTCGAAATAACGAGACTGGATTGCCCATTGCCTTGTCCCTGACGTATCCTGTTTACGTCACCCGAATCTTGCGCAGCATATTAAACAGCCCACATTCTGTTTTCCTTTCACTCCAAGATTAGCATAAAATAACTTAAGTTATCGGGAAACATGGATTTAATAAGAAGAGTTATGAAAAAGTGGTTGTACCTACATAAAAGGGAGGTTAATATCTAAATTTGAATTTCAAAAACCGGCCAAGTGCGAGACGGACTCGCGCACGAAGGGTTCCGTACCATTATCTATAAAAACGGCAAAAAATCACGTTTGTTGTATGGGAGCCCCCTTAAATATTTATTTTATTCTGTTTTTTGTATTTGTTGTTATAGCGGCAACAGAAATGCATCATCTGTGAAAATTTCAACGGTGTAACTATCACGGTTCATGAGATACAGCCTGTAGACAGACGGACGGACGGACAACGGCAAAAAAATCACGTTTTTTTTATGGGCGCCCCATTAAAAATTTATTTTATTCTGTTTTTTAGTATTTGTTGTTATAGCGCCAACAAAAATACATCATCTGTGAAAATTTCAACTGTCTAACTGTCCCGGTTCATGAGATACAGCCTGGTGATATGCGGAAAGACGGACGGACAGCGGAGTCTTAGTAATAGGGCCCCATTTTACCCTTTGGGTACACAACCCTAAAAACGACATTTGTTAACAATAAGCCTGTAACGAAATTCAAAGCCGTCTCCGATAACCAGTTAAAGGCAGTCTGCGAGGTTAGATTTATTCAATTGTCTAACAACATAGTGGCAATAGACTGCTCTTTTAAATACCTGATCCATATTCAGGAGACGTTCCCGGACGGAGCTGTGTCTACAGTCGCTATTAGCTAGTCGGCCAGTTTGTACTTCTAATTCAGAAATGGTTTTATTGTGCTAGCATTCCTGTAATCTAGTATTACAGTCTGCGATTTATTCGGGACCTTTTTACATAATCAAGACTCTGTTTCTAGTATTTTTTAAAAGAAGAGTTATTGCTTTTGTTAATGTTAAATTAAATATAGATTTTTATTTGTTGTAGGTAACTAATTGTTCAGTGTTTATTAATTTTTTTACGAGATTTGTATTTGTATTTTGAAGTATAAAAGGCTATGAATATATCGAATGCTGGAAGTTAGATCGTAACAATTAATAATTAAAAAGCCAGTGCTAGTTAACGACATCATAATCAAATGTTGTTTTGTGCATATTGTACACAGATTGTTTGTTAGATGCTGTTTCTATATGGTTGATAAAACAACTCAGCTAAACTTCACTTTACAACTCGGTTTAACAACAAAATAACAAAGTTTTGCTGCCAGTCGCCTCTTGCGTATAAGACAGATAATATAATTTAGCTAATTATTATTTGCTAATAAACATTTTTTAATAGCCCGAAAAGTATGCTGTGAACAACTCTATAATTACAATTACGAGTATTTATCTCGTAGATACAAGTGAATGAAATCCTACTAAAGATTAAAATTCTCTAAAGGGTTTCTATACGCATTGGACAAATTTTAATGTCCCCTCGTTAGCTTACCAAAAGAGTGGGTTCCACCTTGCGGCGGGTTTTAACCCGTGTAGAGAAACAACTCACTATTATAAATATATATTATTATAGGAAAATTTCGCTACCAAGTCTTTATAGTTTACGGAAATATTCCAAATATTCAACTCAGATTCCAAATTATATTACTTACTATGAGCGCAGTCACAAACAGTAGGTATGTTTGCTATTTCATAATCCGAACTGGTGCTGTTTATTTTGGGAAAGATGCTAGATAACATTTGTGCTTGTATTACTTATAATTATGTTCTTAGTTTTCGGTACAAGAAAATATACGACACTGAATCCGGTCTTTTTTGCCTATTTTTCATGAACCCTTCTTATTTTTGATCAAATCTTTGTAATGTAAATTAAAATTTATATTAAAATAAGCTGTGCGGTCGTGATGGAACTAACAAAAGAATTTCTTTTTTTTCATTAAGGTGCGAATAAATATTTCGGAATTCACGTAATGGATGCCGCTTAGTCGGCGCGTCAAAAAGCCTTTTGTTATCTGCGCGTTATTTTTCAGGGGTTTGGATTCCGCGGACAAAGCGAAGCACATATTTCACAAGACAGTAATCTCGTTCCTAGTTTCCAGGACTCAAGCATTTTTTACACTTACTGTGTTAATGGGCGGATTAAAAATATTTTTACCTGTTACGACCTTAACATAGTTTTATTGCCGATAAATTATGGAGGGTAATTAAGGGCACATTCCAAGGCTCGGATCGCTCAACAAGCCCTCTCCCCCTAACGGAAACCATTTGTTATCGCTGTGTTACACTAAGCTCTAAGTAAACTTACTTTATCTACGATTAATATTATATAAAATTCCATTGGATGAACAATATTCATGTTAGATAAATTAAAAATGCTCATGAAGCTTATAACTAGTAACGTACGAAGAGAATGGGAATGATATGTAAGAAACCTAGAGCCATCGTTCAATGGTAATAGTTGACATTTCACTGAATAGGTCTTTTAAAGTAAAACATTTGTTGCGAATACAACCGGTATTTTTGGAGATACGTCGTCGTTACAAAAAATACTTTCATTTTAAATTATCTTTTATTTCTTCAAGCAGCGTAGGCAAGTAATATTTGGTATGTTTGAACTCCTAGACACCAAACCATAGGTAAAGGTAACCTAAACGTAATTTTCTTTTTTAACGTAAGTTCTTGCCCGCGGCTTCGCTCGCGTTAAAAAACTCTAAACACACTACTAAAGTTTCTTTAATAATATAACTCAATCATGATTCGAAAGACACGTGGCGCCATCTATTATCGTTATTGTTGTTTTCCTCGGGAACAGTACTTTTTTCGGGATGAAAGGTGTGTTCGTTTCTGTATACCTAAAAACGTATATGCAAAATTTCAGGATGATCGGTTCATTGGTTTAGGCGTGAAAAGGTAAAAAACAAACAAGCTTACTTTCGCATTTATAATATTAGTTAGGATAACTCCGAACATTCTGACATTAGGCCTTAATCGTGAGATTAACTTATGTATGTTCTGCTTACACTGTCGAAAACTTTATTAATGATGATTCACTTACTGATTGACATGTTATTACTTTGATTATTATTTCATTTTCTACATTATTCAAATTATTATCGTTTGACATACTTGTATTATTTTTTATAACTGTGACTCCGATTTGGCTGACACTTAATATTTTATTGTAAAATACCTACCTATGTTAAACTAAAACTGTACACTATTTGCATGCCCATGAGTCGGTAAAATATGGAGAACTTAAATAACATCTATGTATCATCTACCCATATTTGCAAAGAAATAAATGATTTGATTTGATTTAAAAATACCTATTGATTCGCGTATTATTGAGTATTCCTAGTAGAATTAAAGACTTCCCACCTCGCATCTCTTAACATCGTACTGGGGCAACAGGAAATGAGAAGTAGATAATCAAACGGCACTAATGCGATTATAATGACTGCATAACATGCCGCATAGTTTGAAAATACCAACAGCAAGGAACAAGCTCTATAGGAATACACACAAAAATCTTGGGCTTGTGATTCGTCTCTGACTTGGACTAAGGCTGGTGTTCACTTATATTAATTCGCTGCATAAACAACCGTTTACTCGAAAAAAGCATAAAACCGACTTAAAAAAAAACTAAAAAGAGTTAAATAATTACCATAGGTTATAGTTAAATATTACCTATTATAAAATTAACAGTTTTAGAAGTCGGTGCAATTTTACACTGAACATAATTGAAGGCACCGACTTCTGAAACTGTTAGTTTTATAATATGGTAATTATTTAACTCTTTTTAGTTTTTTTTAAGTCGGGTTTTTACTTTTTTTAAGTTAATTATTTTATTTTTCTATTTTTAGTGGCAGTAACAGTACACAAACATGCAATTACAGCAATCTCGGGTAATTGGCTGTTTTCCATTGAAGAGTTCCATTGCCAATCTCCGAGGGTCTTCATCAACTATTCACCAAATTTAAATGGGACCATTTCGGGAGAATACTCTTTCAATGATTTTTGCAAATCCGTCTATAAACGACGGAGTTATGCCAGAAAATACATTAAAAAAACATCCGAATTGAGAACCTCTTCCTTTTTGAAGTCGGTTAAAAATTTACTATTGTAAGTAAGTTATTTAACCAAAGAATTCATGTTGGTGAACACCATTCTTAGATCTAGAAAAAAAATTATTTTTTTATTTTCTCCTTTTGATATTGTATACAATGTCAGTAAATGAGTAAAGTTTATTGCAAGTCGATTTAAAGTTTTAATAAAAAATGAGACTTATTTTTTTCTGTATCCGCAGTGGGCGAATTATAACTTTTTAGTAAGATTTGACCGCGACTGCGAATTCCTTTTACATCTCATACAGTGATCAAACTGCTAATGTTGATTTTTATCTGAGACGGAAATAAACTTTTTATTTGTACCTAATTATAGAATTTTCTTATTATTTTCGAAAAGCTCAATTATTCTAATATTCTCTGCTAGCGTAAAGCCATGTATTCACTAGTAAACATTTGTTTATAAACACTGTTATAGAAACAAGACCCTACATGTTTCTGAAACTTTGATATCTGATATATGTTGCGGTAAACACTACTGACAGTTTTTGATGGCAAAAGCTCCGAAACATTGTTTCTAGAAACATTTACGTGATGTTTCAGAAACTACTGGCAACTTGTATTTGAAACGTTGTTCTCAAGTGAATACATGACCTTATATTTTAATAACCTTTGTGCGAAGCCGTCATGTTTAAAATGTTACAGTAGAAAATGTACAATGTTCTACTAGTACCAATTGGAAATTCCTGTGTGCAGGTTTCAACATACTTATATTTTATTTTGTTACAGAAATACAGGATGTCAACTGCTACTTCTACTATGGTCGTCAACTGCCGTGATGATGAGGTGCGATGGGGCAGAGATCACGTGTCCGGAGGAGTGCAAATGTCGTACGTCGTTCGATCCCGAGGACGGCACAGCCGTGCGCGTCGCGTGCACGCGCGGCGACATGCACGTCGTCCCTGTCGACTACATCGACCGTAACGCTCACGTCATCATCATCGCCGCCCCGCCAGAACGACAAAATGAACTCACTATCGGCCCAATATTCACACAACCAACGCCTTTCGTTAATCTTCGTGAACTTCACATCGTCAACTCCAATGTTCCTTCAATCGGTCAATATTCATTCTGGGGTCTTCAAAATCTAAGGTTATTAAACCTTACCCACAATAACCTTACCAGCATCGGAGCGGACAACTTTCGAGGTCTTATAAATCTCACTGACTTGTACCTCGATCATAATAACATAGAACAAATGCCGAGCGAAACATTCAGACATTTAACTTCATTGAGAACATTAACTCTGTCAAATAATGAAATAACTACGTTGGTACCAAGACTATTTAGAATGTTGGCAAAATTATTAAATTTGGACTTGAGTGATAACCCTCTCACAGAACTGAATCCAGAGGTATTTAAGGATATTCAACATCTGCGAGTATTCAAGTGTAGGAGATGCCTCCTGAGACGTGTCAACACTCAAATATACCATTTGGTATCTAATTTAGAGGAATTAGATTTGGGCGAGAATCAATTTAAATATCTAACTTCGGACGAGTTTATAAGCTTAAAAAAGCTTAAAAAGTTAAAACTGGATGGCAATCAACTGTCTGTGATCGTCGACAATATGTTCGGGCGGAACCGGGAACTCCGCGTGCTGTCGCTGGCACGCAACCGTCTCGCCCTGCTGGCGCCCGCCGCGCTCGCGAACCTCACCAACCTCGCGCACTTGGATATAAGTCACAATAAAATAGACAGATTTCATTTACAAACATTCGCACCCGTCGTGGATTGCTTAAAAACCATTAATTTTAGCGGAAACAATTTACTCCTAAACGAAATCGCCATATTGCTCCAGATATTACCTGAAATTCATGGAGTGGGACTCGCAAATCTGTCGCTACCGGAGATACCGCCAAATTTTTTCACTTACAACGAGCATCTCGTGGCGTTAGATATATCTTGGAATAAATTAACTAACTTTCCGTACAAACTTCTAACAAAAACAAAGTTTTTACAGAGATTAGATATATCGCATAACAAATTACAAACGTTGGGTGAGCTGGATTTGCAAAGGCTGGAAGCGATTGCTCAAGTAAATTTGGTAAAAAACACTTGGCGCTGTGATCAGTGCTCGGTGGGGACCATGCTCGTGTATATGACTACGACAGTGCTTAACGCAACGCTGCGTCACCTTAAATGTTACTCCCCACTGCGCCTGCGAGGAGTGACCTTTTCTGAAATGACTTTCGATCGTTTGGATCCATGTCCGACGACGCATGAAGCACAAATGAGCGTTATTGCAGGACTGATGTTGCTGTGTGTGGCCGTGCTGGCCGCTGTGGCAGGAGCGCTGTGCTGTACGCGCCGCCGTGCCGCGCACTACTACACTAACGAAGAGAAGCGGCGCGAGCACGAACACGAGCACCCAGACGAGCTGCTAGGGCACACAGAGTTGGGCAGCGTGGCCACCATCCACGCGCCCTACCACCTGGTGTCCAAGGGAAGCTAACGTCGCGCCTGCTCGCCGTCGGCGCCGCGGCACAGCCACCATGCTCCGCACTGCGTCGCGTTCGACCTCCCGCTACCTTTGGCCTCCGTCTCTGCCCATGGATGTGACATCGCCTCACGTCGGTACTTCCCCCAGCCTCCCGCTCCCCCGCCGATGCTCGACTCAAATGACATGTGATACGAATACGAAGACGATCTAGTGTAAAGCCAAAGAAATTGAACTACGAAGTGTTTTAGTTTACCTTTACTTATTCTAACTGTATTTCTGAAAACCAAATATATTATACTTCGTCTATAAGTTAGGCCTCGTCTATAAAATTACCAAAAGATATTTTTTCTACAAATGAAAATTTTACGTGTACATATAGGTTTATCAAACTACCTGAAACAGGACTAGATATTAGTATAGTTATACATACCGTAGGGGAAGCTAAGTTATTATTATTATGTTTAAGTACAAAAACCATTGCATTGTACATTGCTTTTCTATTTTAACAAGGTTACAGCCGAATTGCTTTCATTGCACAATTTCTTTTCGCCCTTTGGCTATTTCGAGACCCAATTTTACGTTACTTATGTAATTTAGGCACAAAGTAAATTACAATTTATCATAAAGTCTTCAAGACAAGGGAGGAAGCCGAGGCTAAGCCTACAAAGAAAACCATCAAGACAAAACTGTCCCACGTTGGGCGCCAGTAATACGTCCTTGGATAAATAAAATACCTATCTAAAGATCAGGCAGAAACGACAAAAAACAGTATAAAAACTTAAATAAAGAAAAAGAAAAGAATACAGGGAAGTAATTGTGGTGATATGTAGTAAATTAATTAAAAGATAATTTGGGATTTAATAATATTTCTTGCTCAACCAACCTCCTCTCTCGTAGCTAAACAAAATGCTTAGCTATCAAGTCATGTTACTACATGCGCACGACCCACACACACAGCGTACCTTTTTCTTCAAGTTAAGTAGTGCAATCCAAATCTTTGCAACCGTAGAGGGATCTATTTGTAAAGCGATACAGAGTTCACTCACAATGGCGGCCGACAGCAAAATTGCCGAACTAAAACCAACCTTATTCGACACGACGAAGGTTTATCATTTTTAGCAAAATGAATAAAATTCCTAAAAAAAGCACATTATTTATTTTCCGGTGCGTATTCAAAACTTTTTAGTGTTTTTTCTTCTAGAACGTTTAAAGTTAAATATTTATGTTTGCTTAACGACTTCATTGTATTGGTTCTATTGATTAAAATCCGGAAATTGTTGAAAAATACGAATATGTACCGAAACTCCTAACTCGTTATTTTCACGGGACAAAACAATATTGTTTATCGATTATAAACAAAGGAGTAATCTACTAATCCATAACATTTGACCAAGTTTTCTTAGATTCAACGGAAAATGTACCGAAAAACAGCCTATTTATAAAAGACTAGCTATTGCCCGCAGCTTCGCTTGCGTGAAATTTTGAACCCGTTATGTGACGATTTTCCATACAAACTTTCATCCCCTATTCTTTCCTTCCTTAGGGGTTGAATTTCAAAAAATCCTTCCTTATTCCTGGTCTACATTATAAAGGAAACCTCTGTGCAAAATTTCAGCTTTCTAGGCCCAAGGGTTTGGGCTGGGCGTTGATGAGTCAGTCAATCAGTCAGTCAGGACTTTTCTTTTTATTTATATAGATAGAAGATTTGTAATACCATCATTAGTATCCGACCGAAGGTTCGGTTTCGGTTTCGGTTTCGGCTAGTTTCAGCCAAAAAATCTTGTTTCGGCTACAGTTTCGGTTTCGGCCAAAAATCTGCCAAAAGTTCGGCCACGCCGAAACTCAATGTTCGAGAATTGTCACGTGTCTTCCGGCTAACTTCGGCTGAGTTCGGGACTCGTGTGTGGTTGCCAGTTGAGTTCGCCGGTCGGCATGCGGCGTGGTTGTGTTGTATTTGTGATTTTGTTTCTTGTGTTTTGACAAAGTTTACCGAATTTAGTACAATTTATTGTAATTTTTGTTGATACTGATAATTAGGTAAATAATTCTTTAACTACCAACTATCAAATACAAGATCTCAATGTCAGTAAATAATAAATTAATCTTTCGACATTCAACACAAATACTCAATTAAGGAGTCTGTACTTTACGTTGATGTGTTGGTTTCTGACAAAAAGTCTAAGATTTTTTTTGATGTTATATTGTTAATATAGTATACCATAAATGAATAACTATTTTCGTTACATATTTCCAATATTGTCTTTCATTTCATTTAACACGAGAAAACTGTCTCTATATGTATAAAAAAGATACTAGATTTCATTATACAAGGTGGGGCAAAAGTTATCACCCGATGTTCATCATCATCATCATTCAGCCGAAAGACGTCCACTGGTGGACATAGGCCTCCCCCAAGCATCGGCACATCGACCGGTCCTGTGCTTCTTGCATCCAGCGGTTTCCCGTGACCTTCACCAGATCATCGGTCCACCTTGTGGAAGGCCTACCCACGCTGCGTCTTCCGGTACGCGGTCGCCACTCCAGAACCTTTCGGCCCCATCGGCCATCCGTTCTGCCCCGTACCCCGCCCACTGCCAATTAAGTTTGGCAATTCTTCGAGCTATGTCGGTTACCTTGGTTCTCCTGCGGATCTCATCATTTCCGATATGATCACGCAGGGTAACTCCGAGCATAGCCCTCTCCATTGCCCTTTGGGTGACCTTGAGCCTTCTTATGAGGCCCATTGTGAGCGACCACGTTTCAGTGCCGTATGTAATCACTGGCAACACGCACTGGTCAAAGACTTTCGTCTTGAGACACTCCTGTTGAAACCACATGTCCTCCAGTCCCAATTCATTCAACTGAGGAAGGAAAAAGTCGTTGATCATGGCTCTGTAGCGCTCACCGTCCACAGTAACGGAAGCGCAAGTGACGTTCTCGAAAAAAAATGGAAAATTCCATAAAACAAGCCCGTATCCGTTCGGTCCGGTCATCAATTCGGCGGCCACTTGACCGATATCATTTTCTCGACTTGATGGAAAAAAAAAACGAATACATTAAATAAACATAATCCACAAGTAGAACCAAACATTTTCATTCCTAAAAAAATTACAGCAAAACAACACTTGGGTGATTACTTTTGCCGCACCTTGTACAATAGAATAGAATTTTTGACATGTCTAAAAAAGGCTCGGTTTCGGTTTCGGTTTCGGCCGAAACTGAGACCGGCGCCGAAGATTCGGTTTCGGTTTCTGTTTCGGCTAAAAATCCTGTTTCGGTCGGACACTAACCATCATGAAAGAGAAGACATAACCATTTGGTACACTGTGTTTAATAAGTCTATAAACGGTGCTCCGGAAAGTAAAGAAGATGCCGAAATGGAAACGGATGAATGTCCGTAAGATTTTCGACACAAATAGTTAATAATGCGTTGAGATCGCTGTTGGCGGCTGGAGTTAATGAGCGGGCCAGTACGAGCTTGAACATAATTCTCTTATTAACTTAGTTTTCATTACAAACAATAGAGGGAAAGTAAAATTAATTGTTATTCCATATTGCAGTGAAAATACTGTTTTCTTATGAGTAACATCTTCAATCTTACGATATTACTTACATAAAAAAGTGACTAAATAACTTGTGGTATAGTAATCAAATCAATAAGCTACCAGTAAATAAGCGGTTCGCTAATTAAATTCAAGCTTTGTTTGTGTAAGCACAATTTGGCAATATATGAAATTACTAAACTATATAGTTTTGTTGTCCATTTTTTTCAGTGTATTATACTATTCTATATTTGCTTACTTTCCTGAATTTATAATATTAAAACTACATCATTTAATAAAAAAAATTAGCAGTAATAAATTGTGCTCTGAGGCCAATACTACCTACTTAATTAACAGTCTTTCCCAATCCACTCTATTTTTATTTATATCTTCGTTCGATGATTACTCAAAACGTCATACCGCTGCACTATTTGGTCATACAAGTTGGAACCAAACTTGGACCGAACAATAATCTTAATTTTGGACTAAGAATTATTTCTGAGACAGAGTTTAATTAAACGTTTAACGAAACGCTCTATGACAAGCAGGAATTTCTGGCACAACGTGTCTTTTCTATGAGTACGAAGAATTTGAAGGTTTGAAAGAAAAACATAGTAGCATGTATTTTATTAGGTAGAGTTTGATTTGGCTCTAAATGGAACGTGGATGGCGGTGCTGCTTGTGAAGGTAGATGTCAACATCCTGTCAAATTTAGTACATTCCATGATAGTTCGCTATTTTTAGATCCATGTCATACTTTACTTGTCTTCAATATGAACTTTTTGAACTCCCTTCCAAATCAAATCAAATCATTTATTTCTTTGCAAACATGGGTAAAAGATACATACTTAGATGTTTTTCTTAAAAAATAGTTCTCCATATTTTACCGTCATATGGGTATGCAAATAGTAAACATAACAAACATAAAATAGATTAAAATCATTGAAACTACAATACAATAAAAGAATAGAGAGAATAAAAGTATGTCAACCATAATAACATAATTATCTCAAACAGAGTAACAGTAATGAATGAAATTTAGGTACAAGTACAATATAGCGAGTCTATCTATGTTTTGCGTTGAACCATACAAATTCAAGAGGGTGCAATACAATGCTTATAATAAATCTTCATGCTTAGTCAATACCAATTTTATAAAATGTAATGTCAAAATGATAAGAAATTAAATAAAACAATTTAAGTATTATGCTTAGTACAGGTCATATCGCAATTATGGGGTAAGAACCTTATTATAATAATATAAATTAAACACAGAATCAAAATAAATCGGATGAAGCAGGTTTAGCATCTTTCATTCAAATAATCATTAATTGTATAATAACATTTCGGAACTAAAAATTCGTGTAAACATTTTTTAAATAAATCTATAATCTTAATTTCTATGATATGTTTAGGCAGTTTATTGTATATTTTGGGTGCCATTCCTAAAATATTTTTACTAAAAATAGCTTTTTTATGCTGTGTATATTTTATTTTTATGGCGTTCGTTCTTTAGGTGGTTATATAAATGTAGATTTGCTTTAACATAGCTAGCTATTTCGTATATGTAAAGACACGGAAGTGTAAGCAGCTGAAGGTTTTGAAAATGTGGTTTACAACTATCTGTGCTTTGTATGCCACATATTGCCCTTATGCATTTCTTTTGTGCTTTGAACGCCATTTCTCTATCTGGCGAGTTCCCCCAAAACAGAAGTCCGTAGCGTAATGTTGATGAGACATATCCGTGGTACGCTGTTAGCAGTGTTGCCTGGTTTGCTACTTTTCTTAAGTTATAAAGGGCATAGGAACACTGGCAAATTTTTTTGCAAACATTTTCAATATGTATTTTCCAATTCAGGTTTTTATCAATCCAGATACCTAAGAATTTAGTGTGATCCGTGTCCCGAATAGGTTTGTCACCATATCGGACATCTAGTTTTTTATTTTTTGCTCTTTGTTCAAACGAAATGTAGGTTGTTTTTTCTAAATTTATTTTTAGGTTATTTTTGGTTAGCCAGGTTATTATGTCATTTAGGTTATCGTTTATCTCTTTTTCGAATGTCTCATCATTTTTACTTTTAAATAATATTGTGCTATCATCTGCGAATAAGATCATAGGATTAGTAACAATTTCAGGCATGTCATTGATATATACCACGAACAATAATGGTGCAAGGACACCGCCCTGTGGTACTCCAAATAAGCATTTGCGATATTCAGATGTATATATAATTTCTGTTTTGGTATATGGGCAGATTTTCTTAATGGATATAAATTGTTCTCGATTAGCAAGGTATGATTTAATAAGTTCAAGGATATTGCCTCTGATGCCACATTTTTCCAATTTGTTTAGGAGTATTTTATGGCTGACATAGTCAAAAGCCTTAGTCATGTCCATAAATAATGCAACCACAGGAGTTCTATTGTCGATATTTGTGAGAACGTGTTCAACAAGCGCGTACATAGCGGAATTAATGCTTTTATTTTTCCTGAAACCATATTGTTCACTGATTAAGATTTTGTTGGTTTCTAAGAAAGAATATATACTTTTATGTAATATTTTTTCAAATATTTAAGAAAAGACTGGAATTAATGCAATATGTCTGTAGTTACTAGGATCTTGCCTGTCACCTTTTTAAACATAGGTTTGATAACAGAGATTTTCAGTTTATCGGGAAATATGCCTTTCTCAATACAATTATTGACAATGTGACTTAGTATTGGAGCAATAATGGATGATGTTGTAGCCTTAATCACTTTAGTGGTTATATCGTCATATCCAACGCTATTAGTATTTTTCAGAGAATCGATTATTTGAATAGTGTCAGCGGGTACCGTGGGTATCATAAATATTGAATTATAATTTGTGTTAAATGTCAGCATATTATTGTAGTTAATGTCACTCTGAGATTGAATTTGGTTTATAAAATATTCATTAAATGATTCCGCTATTTTTTCTGGACTGTTTATAACTTTATTGTGTATCATTAACTGGTTTATTCCTTCTTTTAGGTGATTTGCTTTCTGTGTATTAATTATACTCCACATAGCTTTGCTCTTGTTTTCAGAATTATGTATAAAATGACTATTTTGTGCTTTTTGTGTTTGCTTGATTATGTGTTTCAATCTATTAGTGTATGTTTTAAGTTTGCTTTTATTATCTTGGTTGGGTGTCTTTCGATATTCCCATAGCATTGCCCTTTTCCGTTGAGAGCATTTTTTCATTCCCGTTGTTATCCACTTAGGTCTTTTATTTACCGAAACTTTAATTCTATCAATTGGAAAGCATAAGTCATAGAATAGTTTATATAGATCGTGGAACTCATTAAATGCATTATTGGGATTGGAGCAGATAAATACATCATGAAACGTTAAACTTTGAAGGCATTCTCTAAATTTTTTGATGTTTTCATCACTATAGTCGCGTTTGTGTATGAACCAGTGAGATAATGTGCAGGTTTTCTTGACACGACATTTTATTAGTTGCGCTGTATGGTCAGATATAGCCAATTCTCTAACCTCACACTTGCTGCCTCTGATATTATGAATAATGTTGTCAATACAGGTCCCACTGCATAGGCGCGTTGGTGATCGAGTACCCAAAGTCAGATTATAGCTGCGTAGTATATTTTGAAAAATGACAGAGGTTTTGCTATTTTTACAAATATCTATATTAAAATCTCCACACAGTATGATCCTGTTATTACGTTTCAAACAAATTTCTTTTAAGATCATATCTAAATTATCAAAAAAGTAGATACTTTGTTTTTGTTATTATTTGGGGGTCTATAAATACCTACAAATAATTATGATAGGGTGGGAGGAAAGTTGTATCGCACAACATTCTATTTGATGAGGGATGGCCCATTTTTTTACATTGACGATTTCATATTTATGTGTGTTCTTGATTAGAATGCATGAGCCCCCGTTTCTATCATGTCTAGCGTAGCATGTTGCTAGTAAATAATTAGCAATATGCAAGTGTTGATGATCACCCTTTTTCATGTTATGTTCTGTTATGCAAATGACATCAATTGACTTACCTTCTTCAGATAGTTCACTTAGATGTACACCTAATAGATCCGACTTACTTATTAGACCATTGATATTTTGGTGCATTATAAATATATGGTTATGCACGAAAAAGATCATGGTTATTGAAGCCGTTGTCTTCAAGCTTATTATTTGTTGTTTTTTTTTCTGACTGTTCAAATCGATCTAAATCGTATAGCATATTGCATACAATTCGGTCGTGTATGTTTCTTATTCCGAAGTTATTTATTTTCCCAGTTCTGTGGGAGAACATCGCAGTCGATAGATCGCGGTTACTATCAAAGAAGTATGCATATTCATTAGTTTGTAAATCTAAATACAGGAGATTGTTAAACATTTCTACTTTAAAATTATATATTGGAGCACCTGCAACATAGGTGGCTGCACAGATAATTACATTGGTGTGATTTACTTTCTGCAGGGATGCTCTAATTTTGTTTATTATGTTTATGTAGTCTTTTTCTTCTTTTATATCATTTTCCCCCTATAAAAAGTATGCAGTAGTCGTTTGGGGTGAAACCTTTTAGTTTAAATTCAATGTCGCTTAGAAGACCTTCTGCGCTGCTGTTAGTCCTGATGTAGTGACAGAAGTGAGAGTAATTTAAGTAGTTTTCTTGAATTGTAGACAAGGACCCCTTGGTTGTGCTGCTGGTTAAAATACACAATTTGTTTTTTTGTGTAGGTTTTGTAGTATTGTTTGCCGGCTCTTCATTATTTTCATTTAGAGACAACTTGGGTACTTTCTTTAGTTTGTTCGGCGAAAAAGTCGTTTGTGTCTCCTTGTTCTGCATGATGGACATGTTTCCTTGACAATTCATTTCCAGGTCATTTATAATTGTCTCATTAATGCTTCGCCAACTGCGTTCATTATTTTTGTTTGGAGTTTTTTTATTGCGTGTCGGTGTTATAGTTTTCCTGCATGGTGTGGAGCATATTTTCTTGTATGTATTGGTTGTTTTGATAATTTTTTGTAGGTCCGATTTCAAACGAAAGTTTTCACTGTTTAGGTTCTCAATTTCATTGTGTGCACTCGATAATTGCATTTTTAGTTTTTTTATTTGTTCATTTAGATCACCTATAATGTAACTGTTATCATGAAAACTATCTGGAATGCTCATCATTGTGGTATCTAATATGGCTTTCTCGCAACTATTTGATATGTTGGACAAGTTTGTTAATGAGCTTGACCTATAAGGCTTGCGATAGGTGACAATGTCGTTGGGTGATGCCATTTCCCCCTCAAAATGAAGATCCGTCGTTGTTCAACAATGCCGACGATGTGTACTTGGTATTAATTTTCTTTAGTCCAACAACAAACAATTTTACTACCAACTCTTTATGTATTTTTTTATGTGGTACTACTTTTTGTTCCTCTGCTTGCCACTTGAGGTCGTAATGGCGGTAGTAGTACAATTTTTTTATTTATGGTGTCACTTTCAGTTCGTCTATTTGCCACTTGAGGTCGAAATGGCGCTAGTAGCACTACTTATTAGTACCTCTATTCCCTGCTTGGGGAAATTATGGCGCTAGTAGTCGAATAATAGTGAAGTTCAAAGTTCAGCTTTCAAAATATTGTTCATAACTGTTTTTGACTTTATAAGTTTTTCACTAAAGATGATTAGAAATCACTAAAACTCACTCATTATTGTCACTGTTTGAAAGATAATATTGTAGTGTTTTCATGAACACAGATTGATAGTTTAGAATATCCTTGAACACTGAAAACCGACCCTTCAATAGATCTAGTCATAAAAACTTTTGCACTTGTCATAAACTGTCACGAATAATATCACTTGTATATTATAGTTTCTGCACTCTGACACACCACTGTTTATAGAATTTAGAGGTTTGTTTTGATTTTTGCGAATTTAAAATATGCGGTCAAGTGTTTCTCGGTCAGTGTTGCCACTCAACTTCCTACGTATGTATAGCATGACATTCACTAGTAGTGAAAACAAAATTCATAAAAGGAGCTTTTATTTTGAGTCTGTTTAGTAAGAAAAGCTTCTAGTTGTTGAGGCAACTCCATCACAAAATGGGACATGTCCTTCAATTCTGAATGCGAGCAAACAAAACCAAACACCGACGTTTTTTTGAAAAGGTTAACTTCTCGTTAAGTAGCGAAATGAGCAATTCGGCTGTGACGTAATTATTTCATTGGGCGATAACGAAAATAATGTCATACACATATTAAAGTACTTTGGAACACGAAGCACCAGAAATATAAATATTGTGAATAAAAATCTTGTAACTTATACTATGAACTCAATTACTATAGGATATTCAAATTATCGTTATTCTTCAAATTCTGTGAAGAGCCGTGTTAATTTAAGCAGGAACATTTTAATTGAGTACTTATTTTATAAAAAAAATGCTCATTAAGGTATTAGGTAGTATTTAAAAATCTATGTGATGTTATAAATAAACTGTACAGTTTTGTATTAAATAATGGCATAGTGCCAAAGAGAATCTATATCAAGTACTAAATTTTAAAATAAAGTATCATTCGTATAATATTCATTATTTTAAAGGACAGCGACAGTTTTTGACCGCTGCTGTATATACCTACAAATTGTTCTGGAAAAAACAATCCCAACAAAAACATTAATGTAAAAAAGGGCAAGTCTCGCGACTCGTTTGTCATAAAAAGTGCTGAGATCTCTTTTGTTGTAACACAGCGGCGTCCATTGAAAAAACTATCGCATTCCTTTAAAAGTGAGCACCTGAAATTTAGTTATAATGTTATGGGTGTCATTGGCCATTTGAATGAAAATGATTTTGTCATACGTTTGAGTAATATAACCAAAGTCTTATTTTCCTATAATATAGTTTCAAAATTCATGAATTATCCCAACATAATTATACTATCACTGATTGTACCTACCTAAATACCTGCATAGTGGATCTTTCAGTATCTACATAATATTAGTGTCGAATTGCCAAATAGCCAGAATGGAGGGGTCTAGGTGTAGCGTCCGATCGAAAATTTGGATTTGGCTTCGGCTACCATCGTCTGTAATTTCACCTTGGGTCACACATTCGGCTATGTCCAAAAAACAGGCTAGCCCGAGCGACTGCGTGTCGACGCGCACGGACTTGTTAAGTGTGCGGGGGATAGGGAGCGGGGCAAATAATATAAGGGTTGTACCAGGTTGTACCTAATATTATATTATTTTCAGAGTTTCATGATTAATGACACATGTCAAACAAGAGTCACTGGAGATGTTATTAATATAAAAAACTAGAAACTTGGTGTGAATAAAATTTTATTTTAGTGTTTATTCGTTTTACTAGGGGCGCGGTTACGGTAGGTCTATCAAACCTTATAGATTTCGTGGACGTGTACTCATTAAAAACGCAGGTGTGATGGAACTCGCGCGTTAACTAGTGACGTTCAAAACTATGAAAGCGCATGTATCTGTTCACATCATAAGTACCGGCAAAGCTTTTGTTCATCCGCGGTGCGCGAGGCTGAGTAAGATCAACCCATTTGAACTTTTCGCTCGCGATTTTCTCTCAAACTGTGGTATAAGGTTTGAAATACACCACTTTCTTTTTATCTAACTCATTCTAAATACGAATTTTCTAGTTTAAAAAAAACATCCTCCGTTTGAACACCCCTGCAAACACGACGTTTCCACGCAAAAGCTAACGTGAACAAAAAATCGCTTAGTTCCCCGAAACCGCCGCTGCCCCCACGAGTTTACGTGAACAAGCACACACTACCGTCCAAATTTCTTGTTTTAAAAGTCACATAGGAATATCAGAAAAGTACCTATAATTTCAGCTATTCATTTTATGCACCTTCGGTTTAGGATTCAGCTGAGGGTTACGACGATAGCCGAACATCGCATTCGGCTTCGGCTGAAACCTGACCTTCGGTCGGACTCCGGCTAGGTGTGTGCAAATAAACATGGCTTACAGCACAACACCCCTGTCGTGGTCACACACTATAAAATAACTTCTAATGTTTTATCTAAATAGATATTTAAACACCACAGTCACGAACCTGTTTATGCATAACATATTATTAGGAAGTAGGTCATTATTTATAACGTTTTTTATTTTCGCAAAATAGTATGATGACGTCACATAAAAGCATTCCGATGAGTACCTGTGTTTTTTAAATTATTTGTTATTTTCTGTCAAATATGTATCATCTTAGACCACAGAAAGCGATAATTTTATTATGTGACCATTCACATAAGTATTTGATACTTTGATTTAAAAAAAAACTTTTTGTGTATTAATAATACGCATAATGATTCGATTGTAATCTTCAGTTTTGTTACAACTTACAATAATAATCACGATACGTGGGCTGTTCGTCATTGCGGAGCTCCATTCTCTAAATTCAAAATATTTCATCAGATCATAATAAAAGTATAAGCGAGCACCTCGGGAGTATACTCTTTCAAACAAAAACAGAACCACGTAAATCGGCCTAGAAATCTCGGAGAAATCCACAAACATTTTTAAAATGCGCTGTAGAGCACCTTCCACTTACCCCCTAATAACAGACGTTCAGTTTCTAAAACCTAATTTCATGCTGAGAGTGAGACAAAAACATTAAAGGATGAGCTGCCTTTCATCCCGTGCAAGCTGTAGAAGTCAGGGTTGTAGTTGGAACAAAGGTAAAAGTTGTACCATTGTACTAAAAGTTGAGCGATGGACTCACATACATTGAAACTAGTCACTTTGTTTAATTTGTTTAATCAATATCAATTATTGCTTAGAAAGTTCATGCCCAGTCAGGCTAACATGTGCAGCGCGAGATAATTTTGTCGATGCATTAATAGACGAGATAAGCAAACTAGACATTGTTCTTAGTGCATGCAAGCGTACACGTCAATTATTATTGGCCCAATTGATATGAGAACAGGGCATCAACTTAGAGCGGCATCGGACAACTGCCTAGTGTATCAATGGTGGCGCTAGGTTAACGGGCTTATTATTCATCTGTCACACATAAAGGGCAACAGGTCAAACTATCAGACATTCTTGCTTCGCTTTATTTGCTTAAAGAATTGTGACCGAAATTAAAGAACTGTGCGATATTCCATCGAATTGAAGCGGTAATAAAAATTAAACAATCACTTATTAATAAATAGGTTTGGGAACCCCCTGTTGAGAAATAGCTTACCTAAATGTTTGATAATTATAATCGAACCAACGAACATTTAAAAATATGCATGGTCTGTTAAGT
This sequence comes from Amphipyra tragopoginis, assembly GCA_905220435.1. Taxonomy (NCBI): domain Eukaryota; kingdom Metazoa; phylum Arthropoda; class Insecta; order Lepidoptera; family Noctuidae; genus Amphipyra; species Amphipyra tragopoginis. Next base: position 24,216,575 of record HG991991.1, on the reverse strand, counting down.
AACTTAGGTAAAGGCACCTAATTCCGCGGTGTTTTCACCATAACTTGAAAGAACATTAAAAACTAAGTATTTAATATACCTTTCTGTAGAATTGGCTATTTTTGTCACAAGTATTTATTATATATCTTATTTTTGAAATATACTCACAGTTTGATAATAAAATTTTATTAAAAATATCAAATAATTTAAAAATATGAAGAAGTCCGAAGCACCTAATTCCGATTTAAAAATCCTAATTCCGATGCATTTGGTTCCTAATTCCGAGTGTACAAAATACAAAGGAAAGGAGGTGGGGAGAATAATACATGATGTTCAAAAAATCAAGTCTATTTAATATAGTCTTTGGATCAGTCTCATTCTTTGTCTTACATGATTATTAATATGGCACCACAATATGTAATTTACTTAGATAGGAAATCAGGAATATTGTACTGTCGAGAAACTTTAACACTACTGCCATTATGAATTGCTGTAATAGTATTTTGGAGATCCTCTTCCGTGTACTTTTTTCTTGGCTTTATTCTCCTACAATAAAACAATTATAATAATAAAACAATTTTATTAAAAGTATATAATGTATAAGTACAACTATATCTGAGTATATCGGAATATGAACCTTATTTTGAAGAGCAAATTTATATTCTTGCAGTTACTAAAACCATACAAAAGTTTTGAACAAGCTGCCTAAGATAATGAACACTCTGTATTTAACGTATGCTAATACCACGAAATTAGTTACTAATATAACCTTATTCCGACTTAAATACATCGGAATAGCGTTTTATAATACCAAATCAAGGTTTCTAATTCCGAGTAAAAAAAAGTAAAAGATTTTTTAATATTAAACAAATAAATTAATGTTCAATTGCAATATCTTTGAAAAAATATACGAAGCTCACTCAGGATTATATCAGAACCCTAATAACTTGATTTTCTGTACTTAGCTTTTCCATACAACGAATTAATAAAGTACCTAAACAGGCAATCTTTGCCCTGCTACAATTAGTAAATGCGACGCCATAGTGTACCTCGGAAATAGATTTTTATATCTATTGGTTATGTATGTAATCAGAGCTAAAATATTAAGTTCGTAATCATAAAACTGCCTTCAATATTTAAAAAAGTCTACGTCTATGAAATCGCATTTCCGTGGTATACATCGGTATTTAGGAACCAACTAAAATATTTGGCACCTAATGCCGCGGTATTTTTAAAACTATATTTCTTCTCAATTTGTAAAGAAAATATTAAAATGTTAACTGTTTTCAATAAAAAACATAACCCTTCCAATATTTCAACCTAAACAAAAACTCACACAGAATTAAATTATCATTTAAAACACTATTTAGCAAATCGTATTAATCACGTGCATGAGGTCCGAAATGTATGAAGCGCGTGTTCGAGTCAGCTGCTAGCGTCAAACTTACTGTTTATTTTAAAACGTTAAAGCACCAAAGCACTCTTTTGCTCTTATAAACATAAACAGATAAATTATTAATTTATTAATGTATCTTGCAAACGATAAAAAATAAACTTTAAAAAAAGTAAAAACCGACTTCAAAGAAATACTAAAAGGAGTAAAATAATTACCATAATATAAAATTAACAGTTTCAGAAGTCAGTGGCTTCTATTTGCTTCAGTGTAGAGTTGCGTAAAAATACGTTTTAGTGTCATAATTTTAACCCCTCCTTCATAACCCTTCTTTTTGGCTTTGATGTAGTCGGGTATAAAAAGTCCTTTCAAATGATACCTTACACGATATAATGAAAACATTCCAAAGGGGGGAGGGGAGAACACGCACCCCCTCCTCTTTTCCAGTAGTCAGTTCCCAACAACAAATATAAACAAAGCAATATTAGTAATTTGAAAATTTTGCTTTGATCCGATGAGGTGTTCCGTTCCATATCTCTGAAGTTCATGGTATAATCATAACAAAATTTATATGGGACCAATCGGGAAGTATAACCTTTCGAACAAAGAAAGATTTTTTCAAATCGGTTCATAAATGACGGAGATATGAGGCAACAAACATAAAAAATAAAATACAACCGAATTGAGAACCTCCTCCTTTTTGAAGTCGGTTAAAAAGAACTTGTAAATTGCTTGAAAACGCCGTTATTCTAAATACATCGGAATAAGGTGCCATTTTTAGAACCCCTCGGAATTGGGTGCCTTTACCTTACTACTCTTTATTTGTTATTTTCGCCACCTATGTACAACATGATAATATTTGACAGAATTAAAATTTAATTGTATTCTATCAACTTAGTTTAAATGTGTTTTAATTAATTGTATCCTTACGTTAATGATTTCGTATTAGAATACTCCAACAAAGTAAATTTTGTGCTTAGAAAATAAGTTCTTATTATTTATTACGTCTAGATAATATGATCAACAGATTTTATTGAACACAAGCTGTGCCCTCGCGGATCCGCCCGTGTAAGGAGTTAAATTATCCGATAAGACTAGCACGCCACCTAGTACGTTGGTACTATGTCAGAAACTTTCGCCCAAGTGCCAACAACAACTGTACAAAGTTTCAACTCAATCAGATGAACGATGCGTGAACGCATAGAAGACAAACACACCGAACACAATTTTGATATATGAGATAACAATGATTGCTCTGCGGATTTCTTATGATATTTCTCTTAGACTAACCAAGAGTTTAGTTATACTTTTAAGGATTTTACTTTAATTTACATTATTGTAGCTGAACTTAGGTTATTTCAAAGTACATCAGAGTATTCTGAATGCGTGAATGGATGTGAGGATCATTAGTATATCGCTCAATCTTTTTCGGTCTCTTCGATTGGCACAGATACCTATATTTACAGACTGGCAATATAGTATATATATATATATATATATGCAATATAGTAATTAATTAAAAGCTCTTTCACCGATTCTTCAAACGATAAAGTTATATTATTTGACCACAATATTCTCACTATACAAGCAGTCTGTTTATTTACCCGAGTTTTCAAGATCATTGCTGTTGCATTATAATATATTATTTACTATAAAATAAGGAAATTTTATTATACTGTTAAAAAATAGACAAAAAAACATAGGTTAATAATTTATTTTCATTTCAATTAATGTCTACCTAGTATAAGGTTATTTTTTCTTCGGGACAGCGCGCAAATACAATCCGCTGTCAGTGTAGGATAAACACCAATAGATCATAGCTGTACATATCGAATAATAATAGACAAAGAAGAATATATTTTTCAAAGTGATGTGTAATCATGTAATTAAATAAAAAATAGAATCAATAGCAATAACATTAAATGTATATAATACAACGTGTGTAAAAGCGTTGAAATACTCTAAAACAAGTTGGAAACAGGAAATCTATGTATTTGGTCGTTCCTAGTAAGTAGGTCTTATTGTAAGGGTTTTTTTGACTATGAGAGACCCTTATTTAGACTGAGTAGCCGGTGTCGTTTTAGTTTGTATGTTTAACACCACGGAAAAGGTCTGACAATACGAGTTCGCTATTATTTCGACTACATGGATGAATGGATGGATGAGTTGCATGGGTTGATAGTAAATAGTTTACAGACATGCTTATTTGTTAGTCATATTTATAATATACGGATTTTGTAAATGTTATTTTAATGACATACGAGAGTGGGTCAAGAACAGTGGAAGATGATGATGATGAAGAAGATAGCTAGCAAGAGTAAGTTCTATCGACATCGTAGACAACTGACAATACCATTGTGAGACAAAATCATCGATTTCGTAGACCACCGGCTGTGGGGCAGTACCATGGATTTCGTGGACCATCGAGATTTGGGGCAATTGCCATTGACGAGGTAGCACGTGAATGATTTGAGGTATAATACCTACCTATTGCGAATATTTGTCTAGTCCACTACGCTTTCCACAGCTGCGTAAAAGTCCGTCTTTATCATATCAGAGGGGAATGCAATTTTTTTGTAAATCAACTAAGAGAAAAATCAGTGAAAGGTTAGATTCGTGGAATTTGAACAAGTTTTGGAAAGTCATTGTAGGTCAACTTCTGGAAACAGAAAAATCTGTATAGGTTATGATTTGTAATATCTAATCATTAAGCTACATTAGGATTATTAGAAATAAGGTAAAAATCACACAAGGGTATAACACCAAATAATTAAGGGTTGGGTTTATTGTAAACCATTTAATCATAAGCAGATTATTGGCTATTAATTTTTAAGCTTGTCGGAGTGTTCGCAACTGTATTTTTTTCGAGATGCCTGTAAATACAAGAATGTTGTGACAAAAGAAAAAAAATGGTAATTGTCTATTTGTGTGTAATACATGTATTCTTACTGATATAGTCATGTCCTTATAGAAATCAAAAAGCTTTTATAGTTTAGTACGCTTTGCCTAATTAATTTTCTGTTTGAAAAGTGTTTCTAAAATGAGTTAGTTTACGTTCACGTAAGGTAAAAACATTAAATAATTAAGGTTTGATTTTATTGTCAGATGATATTTGTAAGCTTATCGGAGTGTTTGCAACCGTATTTTTTTGGAGATGGCTTTACTTTCGACGTCAAAAGTGGATGAATATTTTGGAATTTCTAATTTAACTATCTTTGGAGTTAATTGTTTATATTTTTTTTGTAAAATTATTTTTAAAGAATTCTCTATTCTATCGTTTTATAAAAATAATGTTTGTCGTTTTTTTTTCGTTTATTAAGGCACACGTGTCATATTTACAGACAACCAGTTAAGCATCATACGTCTTCAGTGCAAAGTAAATACGTCACTTAAACATGTACACACCATTCAAAGTATTAATTACATTATACATTAATTGTTTTTCTTTCATAAGACACTTTAGGAACCTTGATCAATCATCAGTTATTTTTGATGCTGACTGTACTCGTATTACATACAAGAATGCTGTGACGAAAAGTAAAACAAATATCTAATTGTCTATTTGTGTCAAATACTTGATTATACTCGTATCTATAAAGTAATCAACAATCTTTTATCTGTTAGTATGCTTTGCCTAAGATAATTTTCGGTTAGGAAACGGTTTCTACTTATAATCAGTTAATGAACCTATTAAAATGGGTAGATCTTGTGATAAAACTACATATCGGTTTGGCTATTGAAATTTCTAGATCTTGATCTAATCGCGTCAATGGGATTTTCGATCAAAGATGTGTATTAAGCTGGTATTTAAATTATGGTACCTAATCTTTCATCCGAATTTAATCAACAAGTATGACAAAATTCATGACTTAGTTTTTAAGTACAATTTAATGTAAAATATGTGCATGTACCTATAAGATATCTACCGATAATCATATATATCAATAGAATGTAATAGAAGAAAGGTCGATTCACACTTCAAGGGCAGAAAAGATGCTGTAGACTTAAACTGTCAATATACTAATCATGAAAAACGATTGCTTTGAGAAACTACGATCTTCGTCGCTGGACGAAGTTTAGACGCGTGCAAATCATATTCACCACCACTGGTAGTCGTTAATCGACCTTCTACTTTGAATAATGCTTATAAACAAATTGGTGTTTAATTAAGTAAACATGTGTGTAATAGCCGTAGAATAATAATCATAAATATTGTGACATTTCTCACCACTGTTGTCTACCAGTCTTCAATCCCTCAAATATTTTTAGATCTTCGAAGCTTAAAAATACCGCTTAGATACCTAATTCTATTCTTGCTAAAAATCTGGTTATTAAAATAGAAAAGTTAGTAATGAATAATTCTTCGAACTTAATATTACTTTTACACTAAAGTGTTTACCTTGACTTTTTATTTATTTGGCCATTAATTACGGGCACTAATTGAGTCGTTTCTAAGATTTTGAGATTAGAAACATCACATTCAAGCACCCACAGCAGTAGGGATGGTAAAAGAAAAAGCCGAAATAACAAATACACTACATAACACTTTTGTAGTTGCTGGCAAGCAAACGGTAATGTAGCCTGTATGATGCAAATTCTTCACAAATGTAACTTCGAAAGTTAGTCTTGAAATATGAACTTAGAAGGAGGAAGGAAAGACAGGAAGTGAGCTAGAGAACTGTAGGGATTTAAGGTGAGGCTGTGTAATGTAAATCCTCAGAGTGCACGGAGTTGGGAGCGTCACATAATTTATTGATGGAGCGTAGCTCTCTCTGATCCATCCGCTGTCGGTTTTTGCGGCTAACCCACATGAACTCACGGCATGCATTCTCTTGCGTTCACGTCCACACTGTCACAGCAACATTCAACAATTTATCGCGGTTACAAAATTATCATTGTCAAAGCCTTCTCACAACTTTGAGGATTCCAGCCTTTTCTTTCAGATTTTTGACTTTCGAACTTTTAATAACTTTATAGACAGTTGTAACCGTCAGTCAGAACAGTGAACAAAGAGAAAAGAACAATTCAAAAAAATTAAATGTCAAGTAAATTGCGCTGAATTCCGTAAAACCAATTTAATTTTCGGTAAAGTTTGGTTCGTTTAAGCACTTCACAAAAAGCTCAACAAAAAGCTTTGTTTGATCGATATGAAGTACTCACTTAACAAATTGTTTTACCTAATAAAACAACTATATAAGTGTTATACCTAGCATGTAATAGCGGGAAGTAGAAAGTATAAAACAAGCATATAATAAGAAGTTTATTTGAAATCACTTCGAGAAAATATCGTAAAAACACCTTTGGTAATAGCAACAAAGGAGTGCAAATTTATAAGTTTATCCGTAAGAAATCGAAGGAAAACAGGGAAAGTTACAAAAACAAAGAATTCGTATCGGCATTCGGCATAAGCTCGTTCGTCATCTAAACAATTCAATTCACATTATATTACATGTTACATTGATCGTAACAGCCGCAGCCATATACAAGGTTAGTCGGAAAGGGGGTACTAATCCGAAGCCCACTTATAGTACCACTGATGACTGTTTGAAAGCAAGTGTTAAAATTTCAAAATTCGATATTTTTTTTTCCAAATAAAATGATTTTTATTTTAGTGTTTTCAAAAATTCTTCATCCCTGCTTTAGTTACAGATTAAAAAAATAGTGCTTCTAATTCATGACCCCAAATATGACTTAAAATGTAAACACAGCTGATCATAACTGGGGATAGATAGATTTTAGAGTTTTTTTTTGAGATTTTTGAACAACTGTTTCTCTTAAACTATTGAGTTTTGGGAAAAGTTGTAGAACAAAAGTTATTCATTATTATGTGTACTTTAACACCCTTTTGGATTGGTACCCCCTTTCTGACTAACCTTGTATAAAAGCTAAATAAATTGCAGCAATTATTAAATTTCTTCGAAAATTGTTAAGTTATCAATAATTTTGTAACTGTGTACTTCATGGGTACTTTGGAATAGATTGCTATTATTTGTTAATAAAAATGGCATAAGAGCTGTATAACAATAATTTTCTATAACAGCAACAAACGTTACGTAGAACAACAAGAGTGTTGACTACATGTACCTACTTTTTAACATTCGATATTGTACAAAATATTATTTTTATTGCATTTACCCGCCGAAGATATGACTAGTTGCTGAGCGGTAAATCGGTCGGACATGTCAGAGGTCCAAACGACTAAAGATATTTATGACAAAATATATGGTAGAATTTCGGCCGGGGAGCGTTTAATACAATACTAGCGAATGATACAGTTTTATTAAATACTTACTTAATGATGCTGATTCTGAGGACGAGAACTAAATTAGAGAGAAAATGAAAGAGTAGAGTGTCCGAGTAAAATCGCGCCTATTATTATGGATTATTGCAATGGTATTTCAGATTTCCAGAAGAACCATAATATTCGTATTATTTTGCTCTTACAAAAAAATTGTGGGAAGGAAGACTGGCTAGATGTTCTGTTTCTGTAGCTGTACCAATAAGGGCGTCAGCGTACCTGCTACTATTATTATCAAAGTTTACCCAATTATCAACAAAAATACAAAAAAAATATGGTAGCTGTAAACACTATTTGTGTCCGTCCTTAGACGGGGGTAGTATTAAATATCTATAGCTATATTAAATATAATCTAGGTAGGTAACAGGTATCAATCATATAAGATACCTTCTAATTTTTATGAATGTCTGGATATAATCAAAATATTAAATAAAAAGTTTTTAATACAATACATGTTTGATGTCCGATGTAATTCGAAGTATTAGTATGTCCAGCAAAAGCATAGAAAACAATGAGATGACGTATTATAACTTCCATTTTGGAATTCACTGGTTATCTTTCGTGAAACAATACCTTGTACTTTGGACGGTTTATGTCGGGACATGGACATCCAACACGCAGAGGCCTATGGAAAACTTTAACCTTCATGCAACATGTGGTACATTTACATGTGGTGGTACGATCCACAACTTCGAACTCTGACCCATCACGTTGTCCCTATTACACTCAAATAATCAGAGTAGAATTTACATACATGTTGTGAAAATCTGCGAATTTATGTTCATCTTCGGATGCCCTTAACATGATTGTCCTGCTGAATTTAATGTCATATTTAAGAAATAATAAAGGAAAGTCTTCGTATCAGTGGTTTTATTGAGGTCTAAGATTAAATTACTGCCACAGTGGAGGTTGAAACAGTTTATGAAGCACATTTACACGAAGAGTTCATATCATACAAATATTATCGCATATCATCTACACCTTTTTCCCTCTTCACATAGCAGATTATTGGCAATTACAGATGTTTGGTACGTATTTTGTTCCTGAAGGTATCACGGCCAGAGATAACAGATTATAACCAGCGAGCGGAATTTTATGGCAAAACAATTAAAAGGTGATAGGGACAGGTAGTTATTTTTATCGAGTATTCAAGCTATCGATACGTTTTAACAGCTGAGAATACAGACGGACCGACGGACATATTAGGCATTTTTAGAAACACAAAATAATAGATAGATCAACACAAATGTCAAATTGAAATACTCGTAGATAAGACGTAATTAATTTTTTATATTGATTATCGTACTATAGTACCGAAACCAAAAGAGATCAAATATCATATTAGTGTCTATAGAGTAAACTTCCCGTGTCGCGGTAGTTATCAGAATTTTTGATGGATAAGACAGTGTTTCATTTATGTGTCATTAAAGTTTATTTATGTGTAAAGAATAAAAATTATAAGTATTTGATAAGTTAATTAATAATAAAGTGCATAACTAAAAAGTATCGATAGCTTGAATACTCGGTAAAAAATAATGACTCGTCTCTATCACCTTTCAATTGTTTTGCCATAAGATTCCGCTCTCTGATTATAACAGAACTTTCACGATAATCATGCAGTTATAAAAATCGCACGAGGGGTTTGTGGCTACTTAATAACCGCGGATCATATGATTTGGAAGGTTCAGCTGCGCTTGCCGCGGTCAGTTCGTGGATGTGTGACCGTGCCTTGGCGAGTACGTTAAGCTGTCGGTCCTGGGTGTTATACGAATATAACACCTATGACGGTAACGACAGTCGTTTCGGGTAATCAGAAGCCCGAAAGTCTGATAACCGGTCTAACCTTAGGATATCGGCATTACCGAGTACCTAACTGGCAGTCGTTCCGTGTAAAATACCTACTGGTATTCAACCGCATATGGTTGGACTGGAAGATGACCCCATAGTTGGAAAAAGGCAAGGCAGATAGATGCAGTTATACAAATACATTGCAAGTTAGAACATGCTAATTCTTCCATGCTAGTGAACCTGACACCCATAGTGGATTTTATAAACTCGCGACATTAATGCTAGATGGTGAAGTTTCCATTCAAAATTGAACCACTTTCGTTTCTGGAGGGATCGTAAAATGTACAAGGTAGTTAGTCTTACTTATGCGCTAATCTAAACAGTTCCTTCATCTGGTGAACGCATTATAGGCGTTTTCAATCTATCGTTTTTCACGATATTCAAACTCGAGCAGTGTCTTATCGTCAACCCATTACTGGAGACTTTTCCAGATAAAGCGAGATAGCTGATGTGATTGTGCTATTATCATGTGGGGAGTACAGCTCTGCACTCGTTGAATGAAGTGACTAACACCACATAATATTATGACAATGTCAGACTGTTTTCTCTTTACAAAAACATACTTAATCTTTGTCAACTCAACTCAAAACACATTATTCAAAATAGACTAGAATTACTAAGTTCTTTTGGAACGTCAACATATCAAAAGACAGTCCCAAAAACTAACGCCCTTCAACGCTACCTAGTGTTTATGCTGGGAAGAAGAAAGGGCGCAACAAACTTCCCAGCAACAGCTCTGTCTGTCAAGTGAATAAATTACTTGAGTCTATGTGTCACGGTTAAAGGCTTATTACACTACTCTGAATTTAAAAATCCTATTTAGGATTTAGAAAAGTCTGATATGAGTTAGGACGTTTAGGATCCTAATAGGCATGTTGACAGCATCAAGAAATTGTAAATCTAATTAGTTCGCCAGTTATAGTTTTGAAAAATAATGGGCATCTATTTTTTCTTTTGTTAAATCAATGAATATTTGGAAAGATAAAACGCATCAACACTCGAGAGTGGGGGCTTGTGACGTCAGAAGCAACTAAAAATTGTACTTGCTTGTGACGTTTTGCCAATTTTAAAAGTGTAGTATCTTCGTCAATTTTGGTTTACGTAACAAAAGAAAAAATACGGGTCCAATATTTTTTGATAATCTAACCGTCGGACTAATTATATTTTTTCAGTCAAATACCCTATTAGCCAATCAGGATGGTTCCTCACTTCCTGACTCGCTTAAGTTGCTCCTGAATTTAGAAGACTAAATCCAGCCAAGTGTAATAAGCGCTTTAATGCTAGGTGGATGGATAAAGCTAACTTTATTCAGATAATAGCTGGATAATATCCGAAGTTTAGAAATAGAACTAGGTTTATATGGATAATGTTAGTTATATCCATCGACCCTAAAAATGTAATAATATTAATTAAAACGTATATAAAGCATTTCTGAATTAATGATGTGATATTTGTTTGCAACTTGCTCAGTAGAATACTGCGATCAGTCCACATGGATGGCATATAATTATGGTACACTTCCGCCGTCTCCAGGAGGCCCGTGTTCAACAAACTATGGCCTGACATATATATTATGATGGTGATCAGAAGTCATTTAGCAAATATGGAAAACCCGATCAACCCGCCCAGATATCAGAAATATAAGCGTAAGTATAATACATTCAGTAAGTTGGTCAACATTATGACACAGATATTATTTTAATTAGAGGAACCGCACACTCCACACAGATACTGGCAAACAGTGAAATTTATGCAATATTATTAAAGTTGTGGGACATATTGGCACAGAGCTAGTGCTGGTATCAGTGACGATTGTGGTGAATGCCAGACGAAGCAGCCAACTAATACGGGACGACTAACTATTGTGGAAATTGGGTAATGAATAAATATGTCAGGGACGATATCGATTTGCAAAAAGCTTTTAGACTCAATTTTTAGTGTTACCAGTGAAAGATTTTGATTGTGTATGCGAAACTATTCGTGTAAGCGTGCTAAAGCATGGCCCCGGATCTCTGCTCACCGTACCCAGTTTACTGCAGCTGCAGTACCTCGAATTGGGGGCCGTCCTTCTTTCTCAAAGACTCGTCTGCTCTGGCGGCGTTTATCCAGATACGCGGGATACGCCTGATAATACACGTCGATTGTGTTATTATCTAGTCGACTGAGATAGATGATTAATTATCATAACAACATGGACCTGAGACGCGGTATGGTCTCAAAATTTAAAGAATAGTCAATTATGGAATGCTTGATCACGCCAAAGTTCCTTAGTATCTGCGGGATCATCACATAGCAGGTCCTCTTAACATCGAAACGAATAGGTAACCGAACTCAATCTAAAATCTCTGGATTGATGTAGGTTTTTGACCGAAATATAATAGAAGTATATAATATGTTATTGGTTTCGGCCGTAAATAATAAATGAGATAAATTGTTTATCCGTATATAATTACTAAAAAAAGATCCAAAAGCACAATACATGTAGCTACACGAGTTTAACCCTCTGCCATGTCTCTGAATAATTGACATGACCTTTGGATCGCGGGAGATTAGGCAGATATAAAATTTAATCTAGGTTACTTAATCCGATTCTCATATATTTAATGTTATTATGTCATCAAGGTCATGTTAGATTGAAATTCAATCGCTCCTCCAGGTTTTATTTTAGCATAACTTATCTAAATTTACATTTTCCATTAAAAATTATTTGCAAATAATTTAGTCCGCATTGGATTCCACGTGATTTATGGATTGAGTTCTGCATTTGGAAAATATTCGAATATGAATAGAGTGCTTCCTGTATGGCATATGATTTGAATAATGGAATTGAAACTAAGTTAAAATGACCGTGTATGAAGGTACTGGTTTTCATTGGTTACAAATTTTCAGCATGCAGAGTCGCATTATATGTATATTTTATTATGGATGTCTATTTATTTAAACTGGTAAAACGAATACAGTTTCATCAATCATAGTTTAGACATGCAATCATAAAACAGCTAAATCATAAATCATAGTAACATGTTTTCGAGTTTCTTACTTTAAGTAGCGTAAGTATTATTGACAGAGTGATGCAATCCACACTAATATTAAATACGAAAGTGAGTTTGTCTGTCTGTTTGTTACCAATTCACTAAGAAACCAATTTTAATGATGATTTCATAACACAAAAACCTGTCTTTATTAGGATTTATGTCTCACCTTGTAAACTATGTATTGTCTCAATAAAGTTTTTTTATTTCTTTATAATAAAACTTCAAACAAACAGCCTGAAACCCGGACTAGGATATTGGATCCTTCTTATCGCCATCTAAATCAAGTAAATCTTACTAGTAATTAGAATTAAAATATTTTTGTCTTAACTGGTAACGACACATAGTAATAAAACCATCAAGATTCTTTAAAATATATTTGTCGTAACTGGTATGGACACGTGGTAATAAATCCAATAGGATTCTTCTTAACTGGTTGAGAGGGTTGAGAGTGTTGAGGCGAGAGGACATCCCCGCTCTGCTAACGCTAAGTTACACGTTAAAGCATAAAACATTTGTAATCGGATGAAGCAGAGCGGAGAAGGCGCGTCTCAGCTATTACCATAACGACCAGCTAACGACGAAGGCGACGAGCGAACACGTGATTAAACTGCCTTCGACAGTAGGCATAGTGTCGCAAACGTAATTATATTCTCATAATGCTCAATACTGATATCCTTTAAGATAAGTTGGATAATGATAGATGACAACTTTCTATAAAATGTGGATAAAACTGGAGTTTTACGAGACAATAATGTGTCGGTTTCAGTGGTGGCGACTAGCGGGGTGCGCCTATAAAAGGCCCGGCACGCTGCAATTCGACCTCTCACGCGTCTCAGCAGCCGCCTAGTTAAATACTATCTACTACACCTAAAGAACCTGGACTCCTCGTATCGTATTGTCTAAAGAACCACGCCCTGTAAACTAGTCTAATTTTGTAACTATTATAAAATATATATTGTATGGTTAAAAGTGTTTTCCTTAATATTCTTAAGTAAGTACACTCCAGCTAAACTGCTTCTGCTTCTTGCTAGATTCTGATTTTATGAGCACATGCTCGTTAAGGGTTGACTCCTCAAGCCACCCTTAACCCACTAAGCGTGACAATAATTAAAAATGTTAATATTTCATTATGATAAATTGTGTCAAGAAGATGTGAAATTGCGCATTCTAATTGCACAACACACTCGTCATCGCTATGGCTATGATTTTGACAGGTCACCAATTTCCATAGCAACATTTGTATTAACAATCCGACTTCTCCATAACTATGTAAAGTCCGCGAGGCCTAAGCTGAGCTTTCCATTTGTGTGAGAATGAATGCAGACGCGTTCTTTGCTTGGTTTAAACCGGTTTATACTGCTTGTTAGCAATCGATTCTATGTGCACTCAAACATATGCAAAGTTCAGCTTACGCCTCGCCAATTGTACCACGCAATGAATATTATTTTTGACATCAACGGTCATGATTGATGTTGGTTACGTTACGCTATGAGGAGACACAGGCAAAATGAAAGTAGATGGCAGCACCTCTTTTGGTACCAATTTATTACAACCGTGATGACAACCAAACAAAATGAGTTAAATTGTCACGAGCAATAATGTCAAACGTGTCAAACAAACTTCCAATGAAATTATTCTGGTACTAGCGATGGTAGCGCCTAGAGGTCTATGTTACTAAAGTTATATGTGGAGGAAGATCATTCATGTCACTTGCCCGGGAATACCATCAGGTTACCTGGTTACAGCTATACAGCAGGGCCGCATAATAATAATTGTATCGGAAATATACGTTACCGATTTATAGTCTGATGGTCTAATCAACTTAACATGTGTATGTGATGGGCAACTACAGGCTTGAAGTTGCATTGATCGATTGATATGCAACCTGTCACTATATTGCATAAGGCGGGCCGCACTTTGGATGCGAATTTGTATCGTGCGTAAACGTAATCGTAATCGGGTCGTACGAATTGAGTGCGCACACTGAATACGTTTTTCTCCGTCAAATAGGCAGTTTTATGTTCAACACACCAAAGTGTATTAAAAATCCCAACAAGTTCGGATTGTTTTCGGACGTCGGAACTTCACGCACGTACCTATACGTACGACTAACTCGCACCCAGTCTGCGAGATCCCGTAGTACTTGGAAGGTCGGGATTGTTCGTGCGTTTTCGTATGTGTTCGTACGTGTCAAATTCGTACGAAAATGCGTCCAAAGTGCGACCGGCCTAATATTTCGAAATAAAAATCTGAAGGCCCACCTGAAAGAAAGTGGTTATCGCCGACTACACAGAGTGGAAAAGTTAAGTGGCAACAGGCAATTATTTTGTCAAAATAACAGGTAGGTATTGAAAACTTATAGCTAATATCAAAACTACGTAACCCTGTATACACCTACAACATCATGGAGACTGCTAATGTAAAATTGCCAATTTAGAGATAAAGTTGAAGAGTCTATAATTTTACTGGTTCCCGTACACTTCAGAATGGACCACAGGATGCTGGTTGGCAGCAGAAGTAGGTATGGTATAATAGTTCAGCCATTTAAAATAGCTGTAAAAGTAAAAAAAAACTTAGATCGTGAAATTATCATTATGCTTTAAGAAACGTTAATGACATGTGCATTTTTTTACGACTGAACAATAACTGTTAGGGTCAAAATACATGTCCGATAGTTGCTTCCGATAGTCGGTTCCGATAGTCTGACCAGACTATCTGAAGGCCTCCGCGTCATACATTTGTTTGAACATGAATTACACGTACGGTCAGACTATCGGATCGGATGTCAGAATCGTAAGCATCGTCCGGGTGTCGTCGTCGTACAGAAAAAATCGGATACGAGAATCGTACGTGTATTTCATGAATTCGATCAGATAGTCGGATCCGGCTCCCGGAAGCAAGTATCGGACGTGTATTTTGACCCTTAAGGATTTCTAAAATTGTCTATCTTTAATGAATTTTTAAAGCAAAATAAATGTTTCACGATCATAATTTTGTTTACCTTATAAACAAAATTTAAATGACCAGACTATAGCACAATTTCCTTTGAGTAACTCTTTCCAAATAGCTCTACTGTTACCAAATTGAATTACCTGACAAATAAAGTTGTCTACAATTGCGATGTATCACGTGACATACTTCCAATGTTGGATCAGTCCGAGAATCGGAAAGCTATACAATCGGAAATTCGAAAGTAAAATAACATTTACGTTATTACCTACTCTTGAGATTGATTGACTTGAGATTAATTAATTATTTTCTTGTTTATTTATATCAAACGCTCAAATTACCAATGTTGGAAGTTATCGAGCTCTCAAACTTGTATATTATATCATATTTACAAGTCTTCGTTATTGAATAATGGAGACATAGTGGGCATACAAACAAAACATAATAACAAAAAATAACAAAATTTGTTCCATAATTACAGTTTTGTTTGGCAGCAAAAATTAAACAAGACTATGTATTTCACATTTTTTGTAGTTTTTTATGTTTTACTTGTAGGGTGCGAGTTCACATACTAAGGCCCGTATTAATAAATAGCTCTCATCGGAGAGATCCCTCTTATGTGTAGTTTGAATTGAATAAAAAAATAAGTTATCAACTGTATGGTATTCTACGTTATGGTAGCCTCTTGGGACATCTCTCAAATGGGAGCTGCTTATTAATACAACTCAAATTAAAATAAATTAAATTATTATAACTCAAAAACTACAAAAATCGCGGAACATACATGGGGGTGATTCGGGTACCTCTAAGGGTCCTCAACCTCTGGTCTTCCGCTTGACACAATTTTTTGAAACACCTTGAAGTTACTTTTATTAACATAAATTAATTTAATGGCTATCGCAATTTAAACGTGGAGAGGCTTCTGTCTTTGGTTGTGAAACAAGTTAAACAAAGCTAGGTACGTAGTACAGTAGGTAGTAGATAGCAAATACCTACACAGCATGATGCTCCATGCGTGAGTCAAGCACAGAGCAACTAACCGCAACATACTAAGCAAGTGGTAAACAGAACAACCACTAGCCGAGTGTATTAAAATAACATTCAATGAAAATAACTTGCATATTTATTATAGCAACACTATCGAACTGTGCTCGTTTCTTAGAGTAAATAGCGTAGAAGGAAAGAAAGAAAAGAAAAAAAAGTAAGTCGGACCTCAGCAAAACTTTGGAATAATAAAGCCAGGCAGAAGAAAACGGAAAAGAAAACTTTTGCAGACAGTATTTTTCAGCAGGATAGGATCGCAGAATGCAGGTCCATCTCGTGACCAGTCAATACGATTTTACACCAACTACTGAAGACAAGTGAACTGGGCCACAGCAGCACGGGACCTAACTGGCCTTAACTTTCGAATGCCTGGAGCTGTTCGCGTGCCGCTGCATAATGCAATCCTACTGAATTTGCCTCTACTCACTACGTTAATTTGGTTAATGGAATGTTCTATTCTAATGTACTCGCCTGATTAGTAATCCTATGATCCGATGCTAAATACCGGGTCATGATTACGTATGTAGGTACATATTCGAATTGAGGGCAGAACGGCTTCAATTTTGATGAAATTATTCTATTTATAACCTTGTAATTATTAGCATTCAGTCAGTTTTATATGAAGCGAAAATTAGCACTGGGAACAAACAAAACGGCCAAGTGCGAGTCGGAATCGCGCACGAAGGGTTCCTTACCATCATCTATAAAAACGGCAAAAAAATCATGTCTGTTGTATGGGAGCCCCCCTTAAATATGTATTTGTTTTATTTTAATTTATTTATTTATTTTTAAAGTAAATATATAACTAAATATTCTGTGAATATTTCAAGCGTCTACCTCTTGCCGTTATCAATATCGAGACGGACAGCGGAGTCTTAGTAATAGCACAGTCTACCTATATCTTACTCCTTACAGTCGTTTAACGTAGAACATTGTCGCAGAGCAATCGTGCGGGGGGTTGCGGGGTGGAGGGGCGGAGGTTATGTCCCGAGTAGCCATACTGCATACTTGGGACTGGGACATAACCTCCGCCCCTACATAATTTTGACATTTCATACGACCTGTCAAATGTATGGGCGTTGACCCACTGTATGTAGTAAGTAGGTACACTGTGGTAATAGGGTCCCGTCTTACCCTTTGGGTACGGAACCCTAAAAACTATACTAAACATTACACATTCGCTAGACGATACTCTACGAATATAACCTCGGCTGTTTCGTTTTCGGGATGTGTACCAAATATGTACACAAAGGCATCCTTATTTCAATACACATGTGCAGCGAAGTAAAACCGACGTATTTAAACGCAAGCAGCAATATAAGATTTTTGATGTTGCCTTTCCGCTAGCATTGTATCCGTACGTATTTTAGTCTTGCGAAACTATTCGCGTCAGTTAAAATATTCATAACGTGAAAGGAAATTGAAATAAACTTTAAATGAACTTCAATGTACCTACTCCATGTTCACGTTTTGAAGACAGCGACGCAGTATCCATCGAAAACTTTTTTATTATTAAGAAGTCTGGTGGTTTATACATGTTTTTTATTTTTTTTCGATTATGAACAGTTCTTTTATAATAGTACTCCTTGGAAGCTTTTTTGACGGTTGAATTAGATTGAAATTCGATTTCCCTCTAATGTCAATGTCAATACATATTATTAAATAGGTGCTGAGAATAGTTAACTGTAATAATAATTACAAATAATGTTTTTAGTTAAACGACGTGTTTTTAAGCCTCTTACTGTCATGAGTGCTAAAGTGGTCATCGGTCATGTTCGTTACCAGGAGGACTGTCCGCCGGAATGTCAACAGCCGTGTTATCCATGTGCTGTGCCGTGTATTCCCTGCCATCCTTGTCCACCACCTGTGCTCTATCCTCCATATTACTGCTGCCCAAGAACTAAATACGACGCCAGGTTCGTCTACGTCAATGATAAACCTCCAACGACGACATTGCAAGACTTCGTCGATAGAGCATCGCAAATAATATTTTGGACAGAGATTATGCGAGGTTCGTAGATTTGTTCTTTATTACGGTACCTACGCAAAACAATAATATAAGACAACTGTTTATTATGAATGCGCAGCTGTAACTAAATCGCTACACACCTCATTAGTTTCTTGCCGAAAGTAACCCTTTAAAAAAATTTATATTCACTAGTTAATTCACCCTTTTTCGTAATATAATAGGCCTGCTGCTTAACCGCTAAAAACTTCTTAAAATCGGAGTTACTGGCAACTGTGAGCTAAGCAGCTAAACTGAATATCAAACAAAAAGATTATGGTATAAGAAATTGAATTTCTTAATATTCTTTTCAGGTTTTGCAATAACATTATCACACATTTTTAGAGAGCCAGCTACAATAAATTATCCTTTCGAAAAGGGTCCTCTGTCTCCACGGTTCAGAGGCGAGCATGCTCTGCGAAGATATCCATCTGGCGAAGAGCGTTGCATTGCCTGTAAGTTATGTGAGGCCATGTGCCCCGCACAGGCGATCACCATCGAAGCCGAAGAGCGGCGCGACGGCTCGCGCCGCGCTACTCGTTACGACATCGACCTAACCAAGTGTATCTTTTGCGGCTACTGTCAGGAAGCTTGCCCCGTTGATGCAATTGTGGAAGGCCCAAATTTCGAGTACTGCACTGAAACTCGCGAGGAACTACTATACAATAAAGAAAAGTTACTCACAAACGGTGACCGCTGGGAACCAGAAATTGTGAGCAATATTAGAGATAATCATTTGTATCGTTAGATTTGTTTTAATTTGATCAATTATTTATTATAATCTTTTTATTAATCATTACTTCTTATTAACTACATTTTTAAATACATATCTATGATTACTGCTTCGTTGGTCTAGTGGTCGCAAGCGCGACTGCTGAGCGTGAGGTCTTGGGTTCGATCCCCAGGTCAGGCAACGTGTTATTGGGTTTTTCCGTGTGGAATTTCTCAGTAGCAGCTCGGAGTCTGGATTTGTGCCCGGTTGATGGCAATAGGCTCGCTATTACATGGGACTTAAACATAACGGCGAAACGTGGGTGTACTATACACCTCTGCCAACCCTTCGGGGAATAAGGCGTGAAGTTATGTTATCTATGAAAAATATAGATCTAAAAATAAAAAAACTGGTTTGTTTATCTTTCTCAGCTTTCATGAGATTCTCATCATGCAGGGTGGTATGATCAACAATCATTGTGCGGCGCTCTGATCGATCTATCACCACTATAATTTTGGTTTATTGGCGACAATAGTATTGTCAGTGATAATAGATCGATCCCAATACAACGAGATATGACCATTTTCGAGAACTGGGCTACTACCCGGTATCTCGGATTCCATAAGGTTTTATTTCAAAGTAAGTTAATGATAAATAATCGTGGCCACTTGGTTATGTCTGTGATTTTCGAGAACTGGGTTAAACTACTACCCGGTACCTCGGATTCCAAAAGGTTGTATTTCAAAGCAAGTTACTGATAAATAATCGTGGCTACTTGGGTCTGTGCAAGTACTCGCCATTAACAAGACGAGAACAACCGGAAATAATATGCCTGAGGGACTCGCCCGGACAGTGGCATACCCGACACATGTCAACCGTCCCGTCCATCACAAGATACTTCCGATAGTTATTCGTCATGATAACTTCATCCATAATTGCACAGTAAAAACTTTGTCTCCCCAAATAGGTCACCGAACCGTAGTCAAGCTACGGACGCTAGGAAGTCCATGTCAACCCATGGAAAGCCTGGTACATGCTTCCGCATCGACCCCCACACTTTCTTGGGATGTACAGTTATTACCGATGATCGCGGATGATGCATCCGATTTGCGGTCAGCTGAGTCCGCATTCTCTTATCCAGGGCGTCTAGTTTAGTTTGAGTCTATTTCAGTAGGCCTAAGGAGTACGTCAAGATCGGTATGACCCAACCGTTAAAGGCGGTGCCTTGTTTCCGCCTAACAGAAGACTATCTAGAAATTTTGTCAAGCAACCAAAGAAGCGCTCCAGCAAAAATTGTTTCATGTCAACCTCATTCATGCCCAGCCCCTCTGACACAGCCTGTAGTAGTTGTAGGTATCATTTGCGGAGAACGGCCTGAGGTGTGTGGAATCCAAATTATGTTGTAGTCCCTAGGATTCCATAATATCCCATCTTGATAAAATTACTGAAAGTTTCACTTACCTTCAGTAACTCCACCAGTAGACGGCCCGTTCACGACCTTGCCGCTGTAAGCGGCAGCATAGCGCGGGGCGGCGAGCGGTAAGATCAAAGGTATAAAAATGTTTGAAGCACGCCACGAGGCGCTGCTCATAGCGAAAACGCACGCGGTTTTCTCCGAGCGAATCGCTAAGCGAAATAGCGCGACGCCACGGCACAGAGCGGCACGGACAGCGGTGTAGAAGTGACGAACTCGGCGGCGAAGCAAAGTACAAAATATTTTAGACGATTTTGTAGCGGTAATGAATTCCGAGGTGTTTGTTATTGAAATGTGTTTAGTACTGAGATGTGCTGTTTTAAATGTACTTCTATGTGTTGCAGAATATAATCAAAACATTTTACACTCATTCTTGTGTACTCATAAAACTTATCTGGAAATTTCCTGTAATATTCGTATAAATTCCGAAATTCACCATTTAAATACCGATCTTTATTCAGTTCATGCACTCCTTCCACTTAGTAAGAATATCTTGTTTTAAAAATATGCTGCTATCAAAACAGAGAAGGGGTAATTTATATAACGCCATAATTTTGGGCACGTTCTGACTACCTATCTAAATACGTCCACCTCGGCCGCTGCCACTAACCGCTATTGAGGGTACGTGGCGTACACAACGCTCCGCTTATCGACGCCGCCCCGCCCGCCGCGCCGCTCGGCCCTAAGACCGAAGTCGTGACCAGGCCGTAACTGCCGTACGCGTAATAAATGCAGCAAGTGCAATTTTTGAATATAGAAAATTAAACCTTATTAGTTAGGCTTATCATATATATACAGGGTGGAAAAAATCAATGGGCCCTGAAGGGAAACCACTTTAAATCCTTAAGATAGATTATTTTACTTGAAGGAAACATTCCTTTATTTTAAAAAAGAACCAACACTGCATTCACAGATTTCTCGATAAGTTTACCTAAACCGGGAATCGAACCAGCTGAAAATTCAAAAAATAAATACTCGCTACATTGACTTAGAATAAGTATGGACCTCGGGTCATCGCTCAAAAATGTCCGAACCGAAAGTCGGTTAAAACACGATAAATTTGAAAAGAGCTACAATTGCGCGCGTCATTCTTCATTTGGGTGAACAAGCAGCTACACCTCAATGTCACATGTCAACAATGCCGTTTTGTGTGGTGAGATCGTGTAAAAACTACTCAAAAAAGTGAAAAAAGTTGATGGTGTATCATATTTTCAGTAGGTATATTATTGTTTTACAATTTTAAAGTATTATTTTGTTAAGGAACATTGTATTTTACTTAAAATTGAATTAATTGCAAGAGCAAAACACACAATAATCCAACTAAACAAAAAGTATCTTATTTTCCTTCCTTTGTTTGACCAATTATGTCAACTTCATTTGGTTGGATTACCATAAGAAACTTGACATATTTGACAGAATTTAGAACAAAGATTCCAAAGAGTCGTTATTTTTACGCGATGTTTTTTTGTATTGCGATTTTGAACCAATTGCAATTTGTTTTGTTCTATTCATTTAAACAAGTTATTTTTAAACTTGCATTGTATGCAAACATATTATGTACGAAAATATGTATGTTGTCCTTCCGTTTCAAAATTGTATTGGTTTTTCGGTCACTACCAAGTTTCCGATCGAGCTGAAATTTTGCAGGTAGGTATGTGCATATTAGATCATTAAAATGTCATTGAACTAATTTGATGATGAAGCCGAAGATTAGGCAGGCACAGGAACAAATGGTAGGCTCGTCGAGTTTCAGCTCATGTATTTTGTCATTATAAGCACTTTTCATTAGATAAATAATGACGTAGGTCCGATGATAGAGCCGTAAAACGGGCTCTAGAACTTCCTAATGGCAAATAGTGGACACGTGACGTTTGGGCTCGTTTGTTTAGTTATCATGAACTCTTTTAAATACACATGACAAAAGATTGTTTCTTTCAAAAAAAAAATGCCTCTTATTTCATTTCAGTTTTCCTCGAGATCAATTAGATGAAGATGATGATGATGCTGAGGGTGATACTTCAGCAAAGGAAGAGAAATCGCGTTTTTGAAAATGACGATGTTGTAATTTTGCAAGAAATGTTCTATGCTCTTTCAGTTGGATTAAATAACGGGTGATCCATTTGGAGGTACTTTTTTCAAAACTGGTTTTTTTATAAAAAAACAAATTTATTAGGTTATCTTTATTATCATACAAAAGAACCATTCTTGACATTTATTTTTTAAAGATTATTTCTTTCAAATGTTGTCCGTAACTGCGGATAACATGCTCCATTCTGTAGTTTCAATTTACGATGACGTATTTTCGTTTAATTATCGTGCCATGATAACGGACTATTTTTTTCCTGAAATTGAAGCTTGTGATCTCCAGGACATTTGGTACAAACAGGACGGCGCCACTTGCCACGCAGCACGTGAAACGAACAATTTGGTGAAAAGTTAATTTCGCGCTTCGGACCAGTCAGTTGGCCGCCTAGATCTTGTGATACACACACCCCTAGACTTTTTCTTTTGGGGCTATATAAAGTCCAAAGTCTATATGGATAAGCCGCGTACGATTAAGCAACTGGACGCCAACATTACTCGCGTTATTCGCCAAATACGACTCGAAATGCTCGGACGCGTCATCGAAACGTTACGGACAACATTTGAAAGAAATAATCTTTAAAAAATAAATGTCAAGAATGGTTCTTTTGTATGATAATAAAGATAACCCAATAAATTTGTTTTTTTACAATTTTTTTCAGTTTTGAAAAAAGTACCTCCAAATGAATCACCCATTATTTAGCGATCGCAATAAATATAACTAATAATAAAATCTTTTAAAAATTAAGGCTGCTCTATTACTCCTATGTTCTCCAAATTTTCGTTTAACATTAGATGAAGTTTCGAAATTTGAAAAATTGAGCAGTGCTGTCATGTTTTCGTATGGTAAAAATTGTTGCAAGCAAAATTAGGCATTATGATAACGACATAGGATTTCTTACATCGTAAATGAGCTTGTTGGTATTTGAAAGTTTATATTATGTCAATTCAGGACACTTTTATCGTGAATTTTGTACTACACTCGTTGTCCATACTTATTCTAAGTCAATGACTCGCTATTTTATTTTACTAGTCGATACAGTCAATGTTAAAGATAAAATTTCTCCAAGAAACATTAGGTCTTACACTCGTCTGTCGTACAAGATATCCATGAAATCTAATATTTAGTACACAAGGGCTTTAATCAACTTTACCTAGACTAGAACTGTTCACTTTTAACAAGTAAAAGACACTTTTTTTTAACTCTAACCTTAAAGACATTCTATGAAGTACAAGCTTGCTAATTTATCTCTAAGTACCTTGTTGAAGACTTAGATAAGAAAATCGATTAATTGGTAACAATAATTCTATGCACATTTCCCTCTTAAAGCTGGCGTCCACTAGGCTCGCCGAGTCGAGTCGAATAGAGCCGCAATAATTCGCCTCCTATACATTTTCGCGCCGAGTCGCATAACTCGTGCGCATCGCTAGCCACGCGAATTTCTGTTTTAACGACTTGCGATTACTGGCCGTTTCGCCTAACACGGAACAAATGCGACTCGATTCGATTCGACGCGTTTCGGCTGTAGTCGACACCAGGCTTTAGATGAGGCGTTCTAACGAAAAGTTTGAAAATAGAACGTTCCATTTGACAATAATCCTACCGATTAGTAGAATAAAATAGCGAGTGATTAATTTTTTGAATTTTTAGATGGTTCGATTCCCGGTTTAGGTAAGCTTGGCGAGAAATCTGTGAATGCAGTTTGGTTTCTTTTTAAAAATAAAGGAATGTTTCCTTCAAGTGAAATAATCTATCTCAAGGATTTAAAGTGGTTTCCCTTCAGGGCCCATTGATTTTTTCCACCCTGTATAGTAGGTACATTATTTAAAAAAAAACTTACTGCATTTATTGCTCGTACAGTAGGGTAGGGTGGGGACAAGAAGTTTCAGGACATCCGTGTAGAGAAGGAGGGATATTACTTGACCTCCTCTCCGCATTGGATATCCTAGCCCCGACCTCTCCAGCAATGTGCTAAGAGGGTTCAAGACTAAACAAAACCACAGTGGGCTCAGACTATCATCGCCCTGGAATATTCCCCGTTCAATCCTGACCGCTCCTCTGAATTTCGACATCCTGTCGACAATAGCAATTTTATAATAATATACGTTTGAAATAGCACAATTTAATTTGTTCGTGGCAATGTGTTATTAATATTATTTAGGTACAGAAAAACGAGTTCTAAAATATGTCTAAAGGCAATAATTTGAAGACAACCTTGAAACCGCTTGACAATTAACAATATACATAGAAGTAAAATTGCGAAATGATTTACCCACCGTAAAATAAATTTCAAATTTATTTTCTCTAACTTCAAATATTTTTCTTATATTACCGAGCAGCAATTTATTTACTCGAAGGTTAATAACGAGTAGCTATGTTGAGGTAAGTAAGATTTTTAGAATGTGTTGGTTAGAGTAAATACTGTGTTTTACTCAGTGGTTCACATGTTTACTGATGTTGTTGTTATGTCCAATTAGATTTAGACAAAATGGAGAGAACGGCGAAGGGACGGACCGCGGAGTATGGTATTACGAAAATAGTGAGAAGCATGGTATAATAATAGTGTTCACTTCCCGCGATAACCCAAACCTACGTCATGAATGTCACGATCAGTGCTGCTATTTTTTAACATATACAATGAGGCGCCATCTTCACGGGCGAGTGAATCACGGCGATATTCTCGCCGTGCCATCAAATTCAATACTAACTATCGCCGCGATAACATCGCCGTGTCACGTTCTAAGAGTGTATAGAAATACGTGGCACTACGATAATATTGCCGCGATTCTCTCGGTCGTGGAGACGGACCCTTAAGAAGATTTTTAATTTATATTGAAAAAAAAATAATTGTTAACTAGCCTAATTGTTCGCTATTTCGTCTTATTCATTTTTTTTTATTAGTTAAAAAGTAAACTGTATACAATGACTTGTTGAACCTTGCTTCTTTTAGAAGCAAGTAAATGAAAAAATGGATTTTTCTCGGGTAATTTATTTATACACAGTAGCTGCAGCTGCACTCCCACTTTGGGGTGCATGAAAAGAGCCTCCACGAGTGACGATACTTAAGTACGTCCGGCGCGCCCTGGGCAGTAAGACCAACCTTTATGACTGGTTAATCTTTTCACTACAGCATGAGCTATTCTCGTATAGCCCGTGCTGACACGAGAGAAGAAGCAGCACTCAAGCCGATGACGATGACGTAGCCTTGGGCCAATCACGTGAGCTAGCTAGGTATGGAAGAGAAATATACTATTATACTAGTGTGAGAAGGTACGAAAATGTATAAAATATCGGCTGGGCTATTGTGCTACGCGTGTGTTAAAGCAGGATTTCATACAGTCTATTTTCGTGGACTTAAAATAGTAATCTTTTAGGCCTCACAGGCATACAGATTGCCATGTTGCAGCCCCTATGCCTAACACTATAATAACGATTGAAATGTTCACATTATACGCTTCATAATACGTAGTATTTATACGACTACGACGCAGTCTCTGTATTGGCTAGGGTGTCCTAAATTATAGGGGTCATTTCGACAAATGAGAGGATTCTTGAATCCTTTTTTTCAAATATATTTCATGGAATAAGTACTGGTCGGCTGTAAGATTTAAAAGGCTACTTTCGAAACAAAGGACAATGGGTAATACGGTATGGGCTACGTACCAAAAAAAAATATTGACTGACTGTAGCATTATGAACTATGTCGGTGTTTGTTGCCCTCAGGGAGTAGTTTAATTAATCCTACGACTGACTGCCTGAATTCACTTGGAGAAAATAGATATACAGGGTGGTAATTTGAGATGGGGCATGAATGAAGGGCAGCTACCATAACCAGTGTAGCTACAGAAAAACGTTCTTAGGAGACTACCCCCTAACTTAAGGAATAATTTCTCTCTGCAAACAAAGATTTTGAAAAAAAAATACAGTCAGCAAAAAAATTAGCAGTTCTCACGCTGCATTTTTATGATGCCAATCGATCAATTTCCTTATAAGGATCAAAATACTCTTCCGGACCCATGAGGTTAGAATACTATAAACGTCAGAAATTGCGAAAAACTAAATTCTATTAAAAGATAGGTTAGTTCGAAAAAAAACTGTTTTTTTTATTGTGAAAGCAGTTTGAAATATTTTCAAAAATTATGGACTGTCTTTTAAGAACATTTTGCCGTAGCCACAACGATTAAGGTAACCTTATAACTAACCCAACACAAGTGAGTTTTTTTTTGCGATTTTTGACGTTTCTAGTACTCTAACCTCAGTTGGTCTGGAAGAGTCTTTTGATCCTTATGGAAAATATGATCGATTGGCATCACAAAAATGTTTTGTGAAAACTGCCCTTTTTCTCGCTGACTGTAAATTTTTTTCAAAATCTGTGTATGCAGAAAGAAATTATTCCTTAAGTTAGGGGTAGTCTTCTAAGAACGTTTTCCTGTAGCTACACTGGTTATGGTAGCTGCCCTTCATTCATGCCTCATCTCAAATTACCACCCTGTATATCTTTTTTCTCCAAGTGAATTCAGGCAGTCAGTCGTAGGATTAATTAAACTACTCCCTGAGGGCAACAAACACCGACATAGTTCATAATGCTACAATTAACTTAGTGTCTGGGTACGCTCTTACCCATTCTCCATTCGTAAGTTTCATACGTTAATGCATACATTTTCATGATGGACTAAGCAAGGTACTTAGGTACTTACATGAACTACTCGCAAGTTATTACTTTACATGTTAAAAAGATTGAAGAGCTTTACGAACACGTAACATAGGTACCTACTCAAAGCACGCCTTGAAGCGATGCATGGTAATATCTTAACATGCACAAATCTATGCTTCAAAGAGGTAATTGAAAACCTGGAAAAGTCGTTTTACATTTTTCATATATTTTTAAATGTAGCTTAGGAATTGTTCTTGTGTTGGTAAAAAAATATTTATCAGGTATTTTCAATATTTAGAATTTTGGGTACCTTGGTAGGTAGTCAACTGAAGCAAATATTTTTTTTGTACAATAAGGTATGATCTTGTTAAATAGAATCCCGAAAGGCTGAAAATAGCTGATAACTCAATAGGCATGCTGTCAGCATCAATAAATTGCAAATGTAATTAGTTCGCCAGTTAGTTTTGAAAAATAATGAACACGTATTTTTTCTTTTCTTAAATCTATGAATATTTGGAACGATAAAACGCATCAAAACTTGAGAGTGGGTGCTTGTGTCGTCAGAAACAAGTAAAAATTGTACTTGCTTGTGACGTTTTGCCAATTTTAAAAGTGTAGTATCTTCGTCAATTTTGGTTTGCCTACGTAACAAAAGAAAAAATACGGGTCAAATATTTTTTGATCATCTAACTGACGGACTAATTAGATTTTTTCAGTCAAATACCGTATTTCATAAAAAAAAATACTTAGATTAGTTGGCTTCTAAGGTATCTATTTGTATTGATGTGTATTCATAGGTATGTGAATCAACATTATCTTATATGCTAATAACGATAATTATACTTTAATTACGGTCAGTACATTTCAGTAACGACTGTTCTACATCATATCAAAAATTTAATACATAAATACACATGACGTATGTACATCCAAAAAAATGTATTGTCTACTGATTTATTAGTTATGCGGTACGTCAGCATGAAAGATAAATAAATCCTGAAACTATAGGAAATAATAAATAGGCAATTTATATGATGTTTTCCAATATAAACTATGGGAGCGTAAAACATTATTGTGTCACACAGTAGCACCGTACCAATATTTGTATTACGAAAATAAAATACAATTTCAACAGAACAAAATGGTAAAAGGCAAGATTATTATAGTGGTTAATATATTATCCCGATAAAACATAATTAAGGTTTGAGTTGAGCGGCGAAGTTAAACCACTGCAATATTAATTAGCCTAAAAGTATTTTCCCACAAACTTCATCACAAAAGTTGATTAGAACTTTAGGAATTCAAGAATTTTGAAGTCAATTTAGTTCCTGATACTTGGTCATTTATATTCAGTCTTACTTGGAATCATGAAAGTTGTGCTGTGCTGTGAATGTACGGTAACAATTACCGTGCATTCTGACTCATAACGGCCAAGTTCCGAGAAACCATTTTCTACGGCCACCGTCTCTACATAATATAAAACAAAATCGCTTCCCGTCGTCTGTACGCTCAGATCTTTTAAACTACGCAACGGATTTTGATGCGGTTTTCATCTTAATTTAGGTAACTTCTTCTGGAAGGTTTTAAGTTATAAAACGTACCCGAGCGACGCCGGGGCGGGTCGCTAGTACTACATAATTTAGTTAAACTAAATCAGTTTTCAAAACGGAAAGTTGCCGATTTAGTTTAAAAACTATTCGAATCAATTCGACTATCAGGTTGAATTGGTTCGCAAACAAAATTATCATTCATCAATGTTACGATTTTTACTTAAATTTTTTGCTTTAAATGTGTTTGTTTGTGTGTGTGTGCCTAGTGATGCTAATCAAACAAGTAATGCTTTCTTTTCACAAAACTACTTACGTTTTGTGGGTTTTATGTTCTCGTGTGTATATAAATTGTTCAGATGATTGTTCGAAAGCCGCCCCTCGCGTGACTTCAATAGCATTCGTGAATTAATTGCGTGCCTTGTTTTATACTAATCATATTTTGCCAGTCATTAATGTTATACAAATGTATTTGTCAAAATACTGTTATCCGTATTTGTCAAGCTGTGTTTGAATTTCTTACTTACTAATAATATTAAGATAAAGGTTCCATAAAAAAAAAATAAGCCTATCGAGTTCAAAGCGATACTGAACAAGCCGCTCAATTTCGTTGTCCAAATTATTATGAACAGGTTGGTATTTGTAGCGTGGAGGAGCTCCTGGGACTCGTATATTGGGTTTTAAATCGTAGCAACGTGCTGATGCCAGGCGGCAGGACGCGCGCCGTCCTAGGTCATTCGTTAGGTAAATGCGTTGGTAAAAGGCCATTAGGGGCAGCGGCGGTAGTGTCGTGATACCGCCATTTAATGTGCTCGATTAACAGAATTAAACCTCAATTACTTTCTACACAATTTGATTATGAAACAATAGTTTAGTTTTAAATCACAGTTGGCCACGATACTACGCGAGACCTAGGTAACACAAAAATCAAATTAGTGTTTACTTACAAAAACGGATGAAGCACGTAACAAAATACACTTTTACTGTTGAATCTAATTACATTTTTTTCTGCATGAAAACTTTAAAAACCGCTATTATTTTAACTTTAATGTGGCCACTCTCGACCTACTGTAATTACCTGAAGCTAAAGAAAATTTAAAAAACATTGAGTAGTCAGATCTTTTTTATTGGAAATGTAGGAGGAAAACTTTGCGTGCTTCTAGCGGTGTAACAAGACGGTCGGACCAAATTAAGGTGAAAACTCACGAAGTCAGCTCAATTGAATTCTAAAATGCAGTGAATATGGCCGCGCACAGAAATAGTTGGTGCCCGAGCCGACATTCAACGCCGAAGTCAATATAGATGAGACGACAATGTGGACACCGCGGCTTCTCAACTTTAGCCAGATAAATCTTTGAATAAGGTCGACTTGTGACCCAACATCGAAAAATCAATGAAGTGAATTTTTAAATTGAATAAATTTTCCATCTGAATGGATTTAGATACTGTTTTCTTTAAATTTAATTGGCAACCTCGCAATGTATTTATTGGAAAACGTCGTTCTTCAGAGGCTTCTGCATCTAAAGTACGAGAAACGACTGCTAAAGATTTATCTAAAAAATAAAATAGTAATTGTGGTGCCTCTAGAAAAAAGACTACTTATATTTTTCTTTAGATCGTTGACTTTTATTCAGACCTTTCCTATTATTAATGGTTTTGAATGGCATAGCTTACTATTCTGTTTCTCCGGTAATAAGCGCATTTTAAATGTAATCGTAGTTAAATCTTTGCTTTAAATGTTCAAAGTAATAAAATCTGACAAAGCAACAACAGTGCAAACAAAATTACACATGGAACAACTTATCGATGAGAGTGAGAACGTTGTTGGCAGTCCACTTAGATAATTTATCATACCTGTTAAAGCCATAAGTGGAATGGGCTTTGCGGACTACGATGCCGCGTGTAGTGACTATACAAATGTATCTAGCTATCAGATAACTTAGCCATTGTCTGGCCGAGTCGCCGCCTCCACCCATCATGTCATCGGCACCAGATAATCCAATTTATCGAGACCGCCTTTGACTGCTGGACAAACTGCGAAAAGGACACGGAGCAGACAGCATGCACATCTGGACAGCCATTTGTGTTTGCAATTCGATAAATTCAATGGGTTTATTGTCTCCAAAGTAAGGGAAGTACCTTTTATTTTTATTTAGTAGACTAGCTGTGCCCGCGACTCCGTCCGCGTGGAACTCGGAAAACAACATTGTGTCGCAGTAACTAAATAGTGTATATGTAGGTATTCCATTTATTATAGGTAATAATAGACAAAGGTGTCCCACCAAGGCACTTATATCTTTTAAACCATTTCTTTAGGTAGAGTTTCAGCTCTTCTTGATTGACCGTAAAGGTTCATATAACCATATAATAATACTAAAAACGCGTTGCTTATTTCCATACATTTCCTTGCTAAAATGGATTATAATTGAATACCTATTGATATTTATTGTGATAATGTAACGAAACCTTTTCGATTCTCGGTTCAGGCAAAAAAATCAGTAAAGGCAATTGTCGCCGCGCGCGCTCGCTACTACCAACGCCATCTAGTAAACAACGGAGGAGGCAATCTGACGGCTGCAGGAGGCCTTCGAAAGAAACGTCTAGATTTTGACACACACATATTCTTTCACGCATACGATAACGACATATTTTGTAATTAATTTTTAATAAACGATTATACGCATAAACGAATAAATAAATCATTGAAAGGTCTTCGAAGCCCCCGTTCCTGAACATATGGTCCATCGAACCGGATAAGAGAAGAAGAAAAGGCGAGAAATACGAAATCTTGCAAGTCATCGCACCGGTGCCTTCGAGAAAACTCATCTTCGTGATTCTTCAGTTCAACGGTCAGGTCTTTGATCCCATCTTCACCTTTCCTATGCGATTAGTGTTAAAACCGTGATTTTGTGCATTCCAGAAGTTAGTATACGCTACTCCACCCTCGGGAGCCAGGTTATTGCAGACTTTAAACCGTGAGTACTTTAACCTATTCTTATACGTAGGCCTTTAAAATGGGTGGTGATGATAGATTAGCGGCGCCTTCCCCTAGTTATTCAGTGTCTCCAACTAAGAAACGATCTAGTGACCTCTCTGACCTCAAGAAGCAAAGAGGTAACTTGAGATGCCGTTTAACACAATTTAAAAAGTATTTAGACGCATTTGAGGATAGCAGCCCATCCCCATTACAAATAAAACAGATTAAGTTTAGGATGCAAGCTGCTACTGATCATTATAAAACATTCAATGAGATTGAGAGTCAAATTGAGTTGCTTTGCTCTGACGCTGAAGTTTCTTCTAATTGCGAATACGTAGAATCTTTTGAATCATTGTATTTTGATATTTTAGCGATAGCCGAAAATTTTATTGAAATTGGAGAGACTAGTGACAGTTCAAATTCAAAACCTAACGGTCGTATATCTCGAGCAAATTTGAAACTTCCTGATATTAAGTTGCCTTCATTTGATGGGCTATTTGATCATTGGTTAGAATATAGAAATACGTATGTAACAATGATCCACGAACGTACGGATTTAAATGAAATTCAGAAGTTTCATTACTTGCGTTCATCACTTACCGGGAATGCGTCACAAGTAATAAGTGCTTTAGAATTTACTGCCAATAATTACAAACACGCTTGGGAATTATTGGAAAATCGTTATCACAACGCTAGACTTCTGGTACACAATCACTTAAAATCTTTATTTTCTATTCCGCCGTTAAAGCAGGAATCTCATATGCAAATACGGAAATTAATCGATACTGTTCTGAGGAATTTACGGGCCCTAAAAACATTAGATGAACCCACTGATTCATGGGATACAATTGTTATCTTCTTAATTACAACTAAGTTAGATTCATCTACTGAGCGTGACTGGGAAAAACATAAAGGTTCTATTATTTCCGACAACAATAAGAAGTTAAAACTAGAGGATTTGTTATCATTTTTAAGGAATAAAGCCGACATGTTAGACATGATTAACGCCAGTCACAGCAAATCTCAAACGAAACCTTCAGTTATAAACGAACCCAAAGTTTCTCAGAACAAAAATAACGTACAAGTGCATAGCTATGTAACCGCAGGTGGCACAAGTTCCAAAGGTAAATCTTCCAATTATAACAGTAGTAAACGTATCGTAAATACC
The DNA here is from genome assembly GCA_905220435.1 of Amphipyra tragopoginis. NCBI lineage: Eukaryota > Metazoa > Arthropoda > Insecta > Lepidoptera > Noctuidae > Amphipyra > Amphipyra tragopoginis. The sequence continues at coordinate 24,183,409 of HG991991.1, read as the reverse complement.
TGCCCCTCGTGTAACGATAGTCATGCACTTTACACGTGTTATACATTTTTAAACTTATCGGTTAGGGATAGAATTAAACTTGTAGATGAGAGATGTTTATGTCGCAACTGTTTACGTGCAGGACATTCGTCTACAGAATGTATGTTTGGGCCTTGCAAGCAATGTCAAGCCAAACATAACACTTTGCTTCATTTAAACGATTACAGTGGTGAGTGTGTGCGTAACGAACGCACAGCTGATCCTAATACGTCACCTGCCTGTTCTTCGACTTTAATGCACTCTTTAGCTATAGGTATGCATAACACATCTGGCCGCGCGGAAGATACTCGTAGTTCAATACGTCATCCATTGCAACCGGTTTTGTTGTGCACCGCGTTAGTGGATATTATAGATAAAGATAAACGTGTGCATACAGCCCGAGCGCTATTAGACAATGGCAGTCAACATAGTTTCATATCAAATAAACTCAGAAAACGATTAAATACGCTTTCTATACAGTCCACTATTCGTATTTCAGGCGTCTCTGAATCCGTGACACAGTGTAATGAGTCATGTGAAATAATTATACGTTCCAAATTAAACGATTATAGTAGAAAGGTACGATGTTTCGTCTTGAAGCGCATAACATCCAGTTTGCCCACGACGACCATAAATACCGATCTTATACGTATTCCAAATAATATCCAACTAGCAGACCCCACTTATCATAATCCGTCGGAAATAGATTTATTAATTGGTGCGGATCTGTTCTGGGAAATTATAGACGAAAGTAGAATTCGATTAATAAATGGCCCGTACCTCCAAAATTCGAAGTTTGGGTGGTTATTGTCTGGTCCGTTGTATACGAAAGACGTAAGTCAAAACAAGTTCATGCAAGTTCATTGTAACTTCAATCAATCATTAGACGAAACACTTAAACGATTTTGGGAAATAGAAAATGTTCAACCATCAATTAATGTACTCACACATGATGAGCGATTGTGTGAGGACCTATTTAATAAAACGACAAAGCGTGAATCAGGTGGTAGATTTTCTGTGCGCGTCCCATTAAAGGAATCGCCTGACATCTTAGGTGAATCATATAATTTAGCTAAGAGTAGGTTCCTCTCGCTTGAACGCAAACTCGAACGTTCACCCGAGTATAAACGTATGTATTGTGACTTCATGAGTGAATACGAAGCTTTGGGTCACATGAGTCATATACACGATTTTAATAAACCGTACTATTTCTTGCCGCATCACGGCGTAGTTAGGGAAAGCAGTACGACGACTAAACTGCGAGTAGTCTTCGATGCTAGTGCCGCAACTTCATCCAATAAATCGTTAAACGACATCCAGTTGCCGGGTCCAGCTTTGCAAAATGATATTTTTTCTATATTGTTACGGTTTCGGCAGTATAAATTCGTCGCAACTGCCGACGTAGAGAAAATGTTTCGGCAAGTTTTGATCCAACCGGATCAACGGTCGTTGCAGCTCATACTTTGGCGAGATAAACCAGTAGACCCTCTAAAGGTGTATCAGCTTAATACAGTGACGTACGGGACGGCATCAGCGCCTTACCTCAGTATGCGTTGTATACAACAGCTTGCATTAGAGTGTGAGGATGAAGTGATAGCGCGCATTATCACCAAAGATATTTTTGTAGACGATTTAATAACCGGAAGTGATAATCATCAACAATTATTAACCATCTGTGAAAAAACAGCGAAAGTTTTGCAGTCTGGATGTTTTTCACTACGTAAGTGGACATTCAACGCTGACGTCACTAGTAGTGCGCCTGAGCATTTGTTTGAAGGAGAACACTCACAGAACAAAACGCTAGGTATCGGTTGGCAAAATACTAGTGACGAATTATATTACGTTACTAAAATTAATGATTGTTCGAATAAGTCTAATGTAACTAAACGAGTAATGTTATCTATAATATCGCAAATATATGACCCGCTCGGTTTGCTTTCGCCAGCAGTAATTATGGCGAAAATATTATTGCAAAGGTTATGGCTTACTAAACTTGATTGGGACACTTCAGTGTTACCTGATATTGCCGCAGCATGGAATAACTTTTTTGGGACATTAAAATATTTAGAACAATTAAGGATTCCTCGTCATGCAATGAGTAATTAATGCCAACACTTTGCCAGAATTAAAATGTAATGTTAAAAATTTCGTTTGTATTCGTTCATATGATTTAATTAAATTCGAAACTTATTCATCTTTTAACAAAGTTATACGTATATGGGCATACGTATTGCGATTTATAAATAACATAAGCAAAGCTACGAAACGTAGCGGTGTAGTAGTGCAAAAAACCGGTTGCTTATCCACTGATGATTTGAATGAATCACAGCGCGTACTAGTTAGCTTTGCTCAGAGACAATCATTTCCTGAGGTGTATGAGTGTTTATTAAATAATAGGCCAATACAGACTAATAATCGAGTAATGAACCGTATTTCAGGATTAAACGTATTTTTAGACGATAACAAATTAATTCGTGTCGGAGGTAGACTTAGTAATTCAACGAACTTTGATTTTAACAAAAAACATCCTATGTTATTGTGTAGCAAACATAATTTATCCGTTTTATTGGTTCGACATGAGCACAAACGTTTGCTTCACGCCGGCCCACAACTTCTTTTATCTAATATTCGTGAAAAGTGGTGGTTGTTGAGTGCTAGAAATCTCGTTCGTAAAATCGTGCGTGAATGCATAGTCTGTACGCGAATTAGAGGCAAGACGTTAAGCCCACTGATGGGCAACTTGCCATCCGAACGTTTGGACGCTGGATTTCCATTTATCCGTACGGGAGTGGATTATGCAGGTCCAATGATGATTTTAAATCGTAAGGGCAGAGGTGCTCGGCTAGAAAAATGTTACGTATGTCTTTTTATTTGTTTTCTAACTCGAGCTGTGCACTTAGAACTGGTTACTAGTCTATCCTCTGAACAATATATTTTAGCGCTTAGACGTTTCATTAGCAGAAGGGGCAAACCGCATTCTATTTATTCTGACAATGGTAGAAATTTTGTAGGTGCCGCTAAAGAATTATCTTCTTTCCTTCTCAATAATTCAAATCAAATAGTCGACTTCGCCACAACTGATGGCATTCAGTTTCAATTTATACCACCATATTCACCACATTTTGGAGGCCTATGGGAGAGTGGGATAAAGTCATGCAAACATCACCTTAGGCGCGTTGCCGGTAATGCGAAACTTACATACGAGGAACTAAGCACGGTTTTAACACAAATCGAGGCCGTCCTTAACTCCCGTCCAATGACACCCTTATCCACCGATCCTACCGATCTCACTCCTCTCACACCTGGTCATTTCCTCATAGGCCGGCCGTTGACTGCTCCACCGACCGAAGATGTGACTGATGCTTCGACGTCACGACTCAGCCGCTATCATCGTATCGAGCAGTTACGTCAGCATTTCTGGCAACGGTGGTCAAAAGAATACATATCGGAACTACAACTAAGAACAAAGTGGAAGGCTAGACAACCTGATTTATCTCTGGGCAGTCTGGTTCTGATCAAGGACGACAATTTGCCACCCCTCAAGTGGCGGCTTGGACGCATAACTAAGGTGTTCCCAGGTACCGACGGAGTCTCCCGTGTCGCAGACATCTATACTGCGACGGGGACCACGAGAAGGGCTTTCTCGAAAATATGCCCTTTGCCGCTACGACCTGAAGAAACGCACCCCGATTCATCAACGTTGGGAGTAGGTGCTCCCAAGGCCGGGGGCATGTCGCCGCGCGCGCTCGCTACTACCAACGCCATCTAGTAAACAACGGAGGAGGCAATCTGACGGCTGCAGGAGGCCTTCGAAAGAAACGTCTAGATTTTGACACACACATATTCTTTCACGCATACGATAACGACATATTTTGTAATTAATTTTTAATAAACGATTATACGCATAAACGAATAAATAAATCATTGAAAGGTCTTCGAAGCCCCCGTTCCTGAACAGCAATATTTTTTATATTTATAGTACGGTACTTTCCCTTCATGGCCATGTGTTTTGGGACATTACCTAAGGCTTAAATAAATTTAATAAAACGGCGACGACAGATTTTGAATAGTTCTGACAACAATGAACAAAATAAAATAAATAAAAACATTCCAAAAAAATTACAAAAAGTGTATTTTTCAAAGTGAGGTTTTAACGCAGGACACTGAGCCAGCGACCGTTCACTGCAGCACTTACTTCTGTCTACAGCTTATACTACGCAGTATATGGAAATAATGTTTCGTTGCTCGGCATCTATGAGCAATAGCGTGATAGTTTGTATACCAGCATAAGCGCAGGCCCATCAAAATCGATTCACGCGATTTCACGATCCGAATATTAAGCTTATACTTCGCAGTACGTGGAAATAATGTTCCGCTACTCGGCTCCTATGAACAATAGCGTGATGATATAATTATGTACCAGCAAAATTGTCGCTTTTTACGAAACACATCAGCGAAAGTCCCATCAAAATCCATCCACGGGATTTTACGTGATGTCCGGACGGAAAGACAAACAGACACAATAATTCTAAAAAAAAATGTTATAGTTTCTGTATCGATAGTATAGTACCACCGAATCGAAATTTTGGAAAAATATTTAATTACAGACAAAGTGCACTTTGAATTTTATTAACAGTATATAGATTTATAAATACGTATTTAACTATTGATTTAAGTATTCATAATAAAATATATGAGTATTTCAAATTAATCTATCGGATTGCCTTGCACAATTAACAATTTAGAATACCTACACTCGCTTATGAAATTGAATGTATTTCTCTTCCACTGCCATTCAGATAGATAGGTAGGTACCACGGACTAGAATAGGTACCTAATAAATAAATAACAATATCTTCGTTTTTTTTTAAAAGCTTAGTTAGTACCTTCTTCGGATAGCATTTCAATAGACCTTCCGTAGACTGAGAATAGTAATACATATATTCGTTGTAATATATTTCCTCACAACTTGATTTGATACACGTAACGCCATCTATTGAAAAGAAATGGTATACACAAATACAATGTATTCATGCTAAGTTCTTCTAGAAAACTTAAAATTCGCATAACTTTTGATTGCGTGAACCGATTGCGATGAAACAAAAAACATATGTTACTTGGAGATAAGCACAATATTTATTTATAAAAGTCAACAACATTGGATCAGTTGTTTTTACGTAATGCTTGAACAAACAAACAGATAAACAGATAAACAGACAAACAGACAAACAGATAAACAGACAAACAGACAAAAATTCCAAAAATGTTAAAAATGGGTTCTATTGGTTATCGTTTAACACCCCAACCAGGTTTTTTCAAAATATTTGCTATGTACAGACACGCCATGTCTACAGATTTATTATATGTATAGATTAATATGGGGATGTGTATTCGTATTGAGGATATTTTGTTCTTCTTTCCTTTACGAATAAGAACTTCACGTTTTATTTTATTTAGTGATAAATAAAGTTTTAAGTTGTAATATAAAAGTGAGCTTTATACGATATGATAGGAATAAAATTGTCACACAACTTTAAAATTTTGAGTTTAGTGTATTAGCTCGTCAGATAAACACTTGTATGTATGTATTTTATATGATTACTACCTTTTGCTCGCAGCTTCGCTTGCGTAAAAGTTTAAACCCTCGTTAGGCCCCTTTTTTGGTGTAGTTTTAAAATCCTTAAAGTCCGTCTTATAAATATTTCGGAACCACGAAATAAAAGCTATTAAACATAAAAAAATATTTACTATTAATAATGATAACCTTGTAATATGTTCCCAAGAATCATATTGGGGTCGGAGATGGACCTAAATTTCAGTGTCTTAAAAGGAGCAACTGCCAACTGACCTTCGTCTCACGTCATTGGAGTATAAAGAATAGTTTTTTTAATCACCATCCAATTTTTTTCTAAGCATTATTTGTTATGGATACCTGTGAAACAGGCGTGAGAAACCCGAAAAAACCAACAAGAGAACTGGATATCGATATGAATATACGGAATATTTTTTTTTTCAAGATCCAATTTTTTTCTACGGCAGATATATTATCTATATTATTCATAGAATCCATTAAAAAAATGATGGGTCAGAACTTTTGCAATAAAATAATTTTCCCGGAATAATTATCAATTCAGCGTGGCTACTCAAACGTTAATAAATACTACGTTTGTCGCGCATGCACGGGAAAATTATTCTCATCATTCGAAAAGGGAAAATTATTTTATCGGGAAAATGAGGCTTAATTATTTTTTTCTAATGTTTATTTGTTTACTTTAATTCTTAGTTATTTTTTAAGGTAATTATAAAATCATCTCGAATATCCATATCGTTATTCTAAGGGGCCATGTCCAGGAGCGAGAGAATCGCGGCGATATTATCGTCCTGCCACGTGTTTCTATACACTCTCTTATAGAACATGTCTACACACGGCGATGTTATCGCGGTGATAGTGTATTGAATTTGATGGCACGGCGAGACTATCGCCGCGATACACTCGCTCGTGGAGATGGCGCCTAAAGTTCACATGTTGATTTTCCGGGCTTCTAAGTGCCCGCGACGACTGTCAAAGGTATTCTTATGGCAATCGACCCTAAGCACGGTGTGACGGTCCCAAAGTAAATTAACCCATCCAAAGCATGCTTTCCAGGTTACTCTATCTACGAGCTAATCTTATCCAAGAGCCCCACTTCAAGAATACGACTAGCAATGTCGGAAACATAACCAATATTTTAGTTAACCTCTCCAATTATTGAGTTCAATACGCCTCGCGCCCTGCACTACAAGTGGGTTAACTACAGTAGTTCAAAGGATACGATTTGAACTCAAGACCTCTTTGTTGCTTGGCTGTCAGTTAACACATTTACAGATAGTTAATGGCCAATTAAACATTAAATAGAGGAAAAAATAAATTGTTTATTCGATGAGCATGAATAGCTTCTAAAAAAATAAGATTTTCTTTTGCGATAAGAAATAAGGTAAGGTTTCTTTTCAATATTGCTTTGGTTAGCGCACACCGATGGAGTGGCGGCGAAGCGACTAATTTAGTAACAATTAGAATTCAATTTAATTCTAAAGCAGAAAAATATGTTACCGTCACTCAAAATTCAGCAAAGTGAAACATCTATGTGCGTATACACGTAGAAAGCGGGTTGCCGGCGCCGATCTGTCAGCGCTTGTCGGTGCTGGTCCGCGCAGTTAGTCGGTGCAGGTAGTCTGTAGTACTGTGTGGCGAACCAGCGCCGACAAGCTCCGAACTGCGCCGAGAAGTTCCGACCTGCTCCGATCAGCGCCGGTGGGCAGTCATTTGTTGCTGTATTTGCAAGGGAATAAGGCGTATTTTTATTAAAAAATGCCAGCCCCTGCTTCTACCCGCTTCCTAGCGGTTACATGCACGGACCAGTACCGATAAGCGCTGGTAGGTCGGCGCTGGTTACCTGCTTCCTTTATGTATACGCCCTAAGGGTCGTGATAGCACCACACAAGTTTCCCAAGTGTGTAAAAGTTATTCTTATCATTATAATCCGCCCACTACTGAACACAGGAAGATGGATTATGGCGTGTGGACCGTTCAATGAAACAGATTATGGCAATATATCCTCATGGCCGCTAGGCAAACGATTTGTTGATTTCAGTAGATGTTATATACATAGACGAATGCAGCCGTTCCATCCCGGCCCTTCCATCGCCCTCTTTCGTTGGATATCGTAGAAGGCGATTGAGCAGACTGTTTCAAGGATAATTAATTTATCATATTTATACGTATATAATAGACTAGCTTTTGCCCGCGGCTGCGCTTGCGTGAAATTTTGTACCCGTTAAGTGACGATTTTCCGTACAAACTTTCATCCCCTATTTAACTCCCTTAGGGGTTGAATTGTAAAAAATCCGTCCTAATTCCTTGTCTACATTATAAAGGGAACCTCTGTGCAAAATCTAGGTCCAAGGGCTGGGCGTTGATGAGTCAGTCAATCAGTCAGTCAGTCAGGACTTTTCTTTTTATTTATATATCGGGTGTAAAAAGACCCTTAACGATAACGAAAACCACGTATTCTACCCATCATTGGGATCATTTATTTCGAACAAACCATACCTGGGAAATAGTTGGTTATGGAGATATTGAAGGTCAAAGTACACATTTTTTTTAGTTTTTTCCAAAAACGATTTCCAAGTCATAATACTAAACTACTAACTAACTAAACTTTCTTCCATACAAACATTATCAAAAATAAAAATACAGATTCGGGTCTATATTGTTTTCACGATAAGAAGATTAAAATGACACATGTCAATAGGAGTTGCTAGACATGTGACTGTAGTCGAATCAACTATCGATAAAATTTGTAAAATTTCAGCGAGAATTTGACAAATTACTGTAATGTGATTTTATGTATATTTCAAATACTTGTGATTTAAGTAATAAGGATTAAGTCAATTAGCATGCATATCTTCAACAACAGACGATTACGTGCTGATGTGATGATGAATCCAGCAGGTATGGGATGAGTGAAAATAAATGTTTATTTATTTATCACCAATAATAAGCCCAGTAGCCGGGTCGCGAAAAAGAGGTTTATCTTGCGAAAGGTTCGTCGGTCCTGAATTTTGGATGTGTTATGTTAGGTGTTTTTATGAAAAGCCCACAAACAGACACACAGACAGAGAGAGAAATAGACAGCCAAACAGAAAGACAGACATGGGCTTCAAACCTATAAAATACCTCTGATTTTGAGTCGGGAATGAAAAATAAGAATTTAATTTTCTACAAAATTGATGTGAATAATTTTTGGCATAAAACCCATAAGGAGTTATTTAATAAAAACTCATTTTTGGGTTCTTTAACCCAAGATGGCAGAGCGCGCCGAGGTCACTCAAGGTACAAAATTTGTAATTTTTATAAGAACACATATCCATAACACGTATCCAAAATTAAGGACTGACCGACCTTTTGCAAGGCAACTGGGCTATAATGAGCCTTATTTTAATTATTCAATCAACTGAGCCTATCGTCTATAATTATTACGATAGTCAAAATATTCATTCTGTTAATATAAATTTATCGAAATTATTTTATCGATACGCACGTCTCTGGCAACTGGTACCATCTGACGCAAGTTTGAAAACGCGTCGGGGTTTTTTCAAAATCATTTATGTAATATATAATTATGGCGTTAAACACATATAACTATATTGTTTCTATGTTTCTGATTTAAAAACAACCTTTTGGGTAACGGTTTACTAATATTTTAAATTGATTTAATACTTGTTGAATTAAATTGTCATACACAAGCACCATTACAATTTATTTTCATGTCATGAACTGACATCTGCCAAATTAATCAAGTTACCGTGAAAGCAATATAGTCGCGTAGAAACTTAAAAGGCACTAAATACCTTTTTTATCCCTTTTTTGTATTTTTATAATGTGTACAAATCGCGAAAGTTTAAAAACAATTATCAAAAATTTCAATTTTTCCTAAGAAATTACGCATTTGAAGTTAAAAGACGCAATGAATATCAAACGCACACGACCGCCTTGGCTCGCCTATGTGGCCGCTGCACGCATGCAAACGCGCGGCATCGCCACAACCATAATAAACGCGCTACAAAAAAAAGCGTTTTTTTTCATGCCAAAAACTAAAAGTCGTTTCCCAGCAATTATTTTAGGCCAATGTAATTTAGTTTGATGTACAGAGTGCGTAGATTTCGGCTATGTGATGGGTCTTTTTACACCCTGTATAGAAGATACTAACGCCTGTAATACCCCGAAGGGATTAGCAGTCTTCTATTACAGGAGTCACAGACGTCTTACCTCTGGTATTGACGAGCTTATTGCCATTTTCAGGGCACAATGTTAAATTATTATGCCAAAATCCGAAAAGCAGCACTTAACATTTAACTATACAAAATACAAAAAAGCTGGGAATCTCCTCAGTTTTGAATTTAAAACTAACAAGAATATACACTTAAGTTTAACCAGGACTATTACACCGCGCTTAGATTTGGTAGTCCGAGGAAAAAACGTAAATGACTTTTTAATGTGGTTGTTTAAAGACCACGTTGGCAAGGAAAATGGTACTATAAGCAATATGACGTTTTGTATCATCATGGATACTGAAAACTGAAGTTAAATATACGAATCAGGTTAATTATCGGCCATTTCTCGCAAATCCGAGACCCGTAGCGCATCTATTGAAAGGATCTCTAAGTTAATATTATTGATTTTAATTTAATTTTCATATAATTCTTAATATTTACATTTTTCATTAATTAATTTATTGAATCACTACATATTATAAAACAAAGTCGCTTCCCGCTGTCTGTTCTATGTATGCTTAGATCTTTAAAACTACGCAACGGATTTTGATGCGGTTTTTTTTAATAGATAGAGTGATTCAAGAGGAAGGTTTATATGTATAATACATTGCACCCGGGCGAATCCGGGGTGGGTCGCTAGTTTATTATATAAAATTGTTTTGCCTTTGTTGTGCATGTGGTGTTAGCCTGTAAATAATTGTTGCACTCATAAAAGTTTTATGTTTCTTTTTAAATATGTAAATGTTTTAGTATAAACAATTGTTGGCTAACCAATAAATAAATAAAAAAACAGGTGGTGTCTAATATCGCCTGATATTTGATAGATACCCACTTAGGTGCATCTAGCAGAGAAATGTACATAACCTACTTATCTTTCATGGTAACTTAACACGTATAGGTAAATAATTAGTAGTTGATGTTTTTACACATATAAAAACATCGCATCGAAAAACAACAATATCTAAAATTCCATAACATATTGATTTGCAAAAAATACGCCTAAAAGCCATCCCGCAGCCAGAACCATCCCGTTGACATGACAGCAGGAAAATGATGCATTCATCCTGTAAGCACTAAAACAACGAAACGGGCTAATATAGGATGAAATAGGACGCGTTACCTGAGTGAGCCGGCTAAAACTAGGTGAAGCCCCACTTCGGCTTTTAACGGGAATTACAATATGTTGTTCTGAAAAATAATCTTTTTTTGTGAACGACAGCATTAAAACTGGGAACGACAAAATTGGTAACTTCTTAGGTTAGGTTAGGCCGAGATTTTCAAAGTAATATTTTCAACGGTGGTTGTAATAAAGTAATTGTTTGCACATTGCGCCGAGCAGCGCCGAAGCTTAGTGTCCGAAATACAGCGCTTAAGATTCTTCGCTGAAGATAGAAAATTGAAGTGGGTATCGGACACTAATATTGTAGATATATTTTTTGATGGACACGGGTTGTAAAATCATAATCTATATATTATTAGCTTTTGCCCGCGGGTTCGTTCGCGTTAATTTAGAATTTACATATGTGTTAGGTACTTAAATAAAAAAAAAACTCTTAACACACTACTAAAGTTTCTATAATAATATAATTCAATCATGATTCGAAAGACACGTGGCTGTTATCATAAGAACGTTATTGTTGTTTTCCTTGGGAACAGTACTTTTTTTGAGATCCGAGATGAAAGCTATACCCTATGTCCGTTTCTGTACACCTGACAACGTATGCAAAATTTCAGGATGATTGGTTCAGTGGTTTAGGCGTAAAAATGTAAGAACCAAACAAACTTACTTACTTTCGCATTTATAATATTAGTTAGGATTAGGATATCTAAATAAAAATTAACTGCTGTCCGTTGGTAAGCGCATTGTTACTTGACAACGGCTGGGCCGATTTGGCAATTTTTTTTATGTTGGTTATTGTCCGAATTAGGTTTTATGGAAAGAAAAAAACGAAAATTGGCAGATTCGGGAAAAACTGAAAGTTTTGAACTCTTTTTTGAAGGGGTTTTTGTTTGACAGGACAACGTCTGTCGGGTCAGCTACTCTATTATAATAAAACTATAGTTTCGTCATCGTCTCATGTAGTGCCGGACTTAAAGAATAGAACTACCCCATCTCTTCCCGTGGGTGTCGTAAAAGGTGACTAAGGGATTCTCTAGAGGATGAGCAGCAGCGTTCTCTGAGTACTTCAACAACCATACTGCGATCGCCAACCCGCCTGCCCCCTCCCCCTTTTGGGGGAGGCCTATGTCCAGCAGGGGACGTCTTTCAGCTGAATGATGATGATGATAATAATTTCGTCAATTCCCAGTTTAAAGTTGAAAGGTATTTTATAACAAAAATAATCAGGTGTAGAAACTGAAATTGCCTAACAATTGGACGTAATTTCTGAAAAACGTTCCAAATCCACATAATTATGTTAATATGATGAAAATGGTCACGTGATTCAGAATCAGTAAGCCAGAAAATCACGGCAGTATACTACCAACCCGTAACCAGTATGAAATTGTAAAGAAATCACGAATACATTATACGTTTGAACTCGATTTTCTCAAAACATGATAGATATTTGTGGAACGTTTTTTAGAAACTACGTCCAATTTAGTCCTACCCAACGCTGAGTATCACATTGCAGCAAATACCGTCATTGACAAACTTTGTGTGTTCGACAATAGGTACAATTGTTTGTACCAAACCCCAAGGGTCACAAGCGTGACTATTATAATATAGTGTCTCCGCTGCCGAAGCCGATCGTTGAATTGGACGCGTCACTGGCTACACGCGTGTCGATGCCGGTGTAAAATCCTCCACCCATGCGGTCAACAGATGAGAGGTAGTCACTATCTACTCATAATGTTAGATCCGTGACTGCGTGACCGCGAGCATGCAAGTGCTCCTGAATGCACTCCGCCAGAAGATTCGCTTTGTTAGCCCTTCGCTTCACGCGCACTCTCGGTCAGCGCTCCGCTCGGAAATCTACCTCTTAAATCTGACGTCTTATTGTTTTATAAGTTCTGGAATAAAAACAGTTTTTTAAAGTCGTAAAATATGTTAAGCATCTGAATCGTAAAACTGCGATAATAAAATAATATTCCGATAAATGATACGAAAGGGCGTTCAATGAACCTGGTTGTTGGGGAGAATTCATGAGATTTAATGAACGGCTGTCGAGTAAATTAAATGCGTTTTTGCATAAATCATCCACATTGAAATTTCTATGAAATACGGCAAATTATATTCATAGTGAGTAACGTACAACTTGCGGTTGTGCGGCGTGTTTGTTTATCATTAAACAGACAAACTAATAATTGAGCAACAAATTAATGATCTGCAGTCTAAACGTTCATCACGTTTGGCAGTAAACCGATAAGGCTCGTGTCTAAAGTTGTATCAAACAACATGAAACAACGTACGGCTGTTGCAGTCCAAAATGGAAATTTGAATTGCTAGCCGAGTAACTAGTCGTGTTCTACGAGTATCATACGTCATTTGAGAACGAGTTAAAGCTCTCATTATGCTATTGTAGAGCTAGGGAAGTGTATTTATCTGTATCAATTGATCATGTCGCTGCGAGGGCGTTGATCTATCGGTAATCTATTAGACTTGTGCTCCGATAGCTACTTGTAACGCCGCTACTTCTCTCATTAGTAGCACAGCCGATAATTCATAGCGAGGACAACTTTCTAGCTGATACTCGGAATAGGATGATATTATGTTTGTCTTGATTTAGATGCGTTTACTTAGATATGATAGCCTAGTGGTGATTGCTTGCTTTCCATGCAAGAGGGTCGGATATTGAATCCAGCACAATTTTTCGAATTGCGTATATCATAATTTGATAAGGAAAACATCGTGAGGAAACCTCCACGCCTGAGAGGGCCACAAAAAGTTCTCGATGGCGTGTGTAGTCCACCAAACTGCATCAGGCGAACGTGGTGGACTAAGTTTTAAAGCCTTCTTAAGAAGAGGCCTTTGCCCAATAGTGGAACTCTCTGGTTAAACAACCGTTCACAAAATGCTAGTACGTTTTTCAACGGTTGTTTAATCAGAGATTTAATGTTAGTGAGGACGTGGTTAAGATTTATAAGTCTATCAAACGTCTGTTTATGACCCAAGAAACGTATATCTTAGGGGTTCTTTTAGCTTTGTCACCTCTTTTATTTTCTTTGTAAGATTTCACGTGGGAACAATAAAGAAATCTTACTCAAATGTCCTTACGTAGGTATTAGAGAACGTGGAGACATAATGGGATAATCTGATGAAAGGTCACCCATGGGTGGTGTCCGTGTAGTGTAATAGGAAATACAAAAACAACATCGTCGTTTTCTTCATGTTTTTTACCGTTACCGTGCCGATGAGATAGTTACGATAGTAGATACATTACATTTCTATGAGGAATAGCACATTATCTTCGGAAAATATCGGATTTCAATGACGTCTTTTAGTTTACTCCAAAGGCTATAAAAGGCGTAGGCGGAAAAAAAAGAAAATGTTGAAGTGGTTTTATGAGCAGATAATAAAAACAGTTTTGAAATTTTACGATGGAACTCTTCTACTTATTAGTAGAAACTAGATTCAAAATGTTATCGATGTATTGTACGTAATTTTACTGATTAATACTAGACAGACTGTACTGGCCTTCCAGAACACAATAATAGGTTGTATTTAGCTAATACTTACATACGAGTGTAATGTCTTACTAGTTATTTAAATTAATCCCATTAATTTTATTTAATGTGAAATATCACGTTGCTTTATCTTGCTGATTTATACGGAATTGTAACACTATTAAAACTGAAAGCATTAATAAACTGAAACTTTAATAATGTACTTATTTGAATTCATCGACCTGCACCACATATAGGTATAGGTAGGAATTATCGTGTGTCTGTGAATCATTGAAAATGGGTGATATTAAAAAAACGCAATTATGTTTATTAAAAACTGAAAGTTTATTAAGTACTTAACTTATATACATATTTTTCTTACAACAGACTTCCTTTCTACTTAAAAGAAGGATTAGCTGGAAGATAAATAATCGAATCACTCGTTACTTTGCGGAAATCCATGACATACAGCGTAATTGCACATAGCTGGAACATGTTAAGGGATCGTAAGAAACCAATAACGTAAGTACTAGATGCTTAAGGCTGTTACCGGAAAAAACTGGGGGCTGCTGGATCTTGGAAACAAACAAGATGAATAACTTCAGATGTAAGATTGTGAGAGGCTGCGTTTCCACTTCGGACGAGTTCGAATTAAAACGAAGTTACATAAACTGTTGGATGTTTCCATTGTAACAGGGATGACCACAGTTATTAAATTCAAGGCACCTTATTAGCTGCTGCCGCGTCGTCTCCGTTTTAATGAAAACGTAGCCTGACATTATCTGTAATTAAGAACTACGAATAGTAATAAACTGTCTATTACGAAGTCCATTGCAACATGCGTTTATAATGATATATGGACAGCCACGACCTCTATCTGTAATTTATTTGGGTTATTAACACTCGGCTGGGCTCACGTATGGACCTGCATTCTGCTAGATGGATAAAATTGATTTCGTTCATTCAATTCTTCACGTTTAAGTTATTTTTTTATTTCAAATAGACCAGATTTCAGGTACTTTTAAAACATCAAAATTAGGTACACGGTTCCAAAAGGTAGGTTCTATGGAGAAGAGCCGGCAAGAAACTCCATAATAATACTATTTTTATAATAGTTATAGATCATGACAATTCCATTACAGTAATATGAGAAATAGTATGAGAATAGTGCAAGTTAATGTAAGAAATAAACACACGTAGGAGTATGTAAATAGAAAAATATGCCTTTTAGGATTGCCATAGCATCACAATACCTATTTCTTTAATTTGATTCATGTTTGAAAGTGTTTTACGCATAGGTTGTAGCTACCTAAGCACTAAGTCTATGAAAAACAACATCGTCAGAGTATCAATAGTGTTGTACCTACTTACATGGATCCACTGACCTATAGAGGTCAGTGCATGGATCGCATCTTATCTTATAATTTTGTCGATGCACTATCTCGTGCTGAGACGAAATAAGCCATACATTATCTCGTCACGACATATAAGTCGAGGACAAAATTATCTCGCGCTGCGCATGTTAGGCTAGCTGGCGTTGTTGGGCCAGACAGCCAGGGTCCTCTTTTTGTTTTAGGCTAGGTTCAAATGCAACATGCTGGCGCTTATAGCCGCAAATGACTGTCTACAGCTACAGCTGTGTGTAACCGTAATATTTTGAAGCCGCACTTCGCATTTCACTTCTACAATCCTACTTACTTCTTACGAACGCGAAGTTCTTGTAGTCACAGCTAAGCTTTTAAAAGCTAAGTATAAACTAAAATCGATTTATATTTAGTACAAACACGGTAGTTAGCGATACATTGGGATTGCCATAGCATCACGTAGTATCCCTTAACTACTTTCACCTTATCATCTGTCAATCCCAATGTATCGCTAACTACCGTGTTTGTACTAAATATAAATCGATTTTAGTTTATACTTAGCTTTTAAAAGCTTAGCTGTGACTACAAGAACTTCGCGTTCGTAAGAAGTAAGTAGGATTGTAGAAGTGAAATGCGAAGTGCGGCTTCAAAATATTACGGTTACACACAGCTGTAGCTGTAGACAGTCATTTGCGGCTATAAGCGCCAGCATGTTGCATTTGAACCTAGCCTAAAACAAAAAGAGGACCCTGGCTGTCTGGCCCAACAACGCCAGCTAGCCTAACATGCGCAGCGCGAGATAATTTTGTCCTCGACTTATATGTCGTGACGAGATAATGTATGGCTTATTTCGTCTCAGCACGAGATAGTGCATCGACAAAATTATAAGATAAGATGCGATCCATGCACTGACCTCTATAGGTCAGTGGATCCATGTAAGTAGGTACAACACTATTGATACTCTGACGATGTTGTTTTTCATAGACTTAGTGCTTAGGTAGCTACAACCTATGCGTAAAACACTTTCAAACATGAATCAAATTAAAGAAATAGGTAAACGATTGTCGTAAACTAGTAGACTGTGCGTAATGGCTCTTAAATTCTATGGCGGAATCAGACATACCAAGTCAGAACAACACTTAGGCTAGTGTTCACCAACATTAATTCTCTGCTTAAACAACCGTTTACTCGAAAAATGCACTGAAATTTTAGGTAATTGTTTGTATAACCATAGCATTAATGATTAGATCCGCACGAGAACCAAGGTAACCGACATAGCACGAAGAATTGCCAAACTTAAGTTGCAGTGGGCGGGGCACATTGCTCACAGAACGGATGGCCGATGGGGCCGAAAGGTTCTGAAGTGGCGACCGCGGACCGGAAGACGCAGCGTGACGTCGCGGGAATCTGCTGGATACGAGAAGCACAGGACCGGTCGATGTGGCAATGCTTGGGGGAGGCCTATGTCCAGCAGTGGACGTCTTTCGGCTGAATGAATGAAATAATGTTGGTTAACACCACGCCTTAATATTGCCAGTAAACGGTACTTAGAAGGCAGAACAACAAATACAAAGCGACGGTTGTTTCAAATTAATAATACATATTGTTCCTCCTAGAGATGAAGTCACGAATACTGTGTAATATTAAGTAGCTGCAGCAATTCCTTTACTTAAGCTTGTCATAACTAACTCTTGTTCCAGTTTCTAGTACAGTAAAACAGATATTGTCACAACGTAAAGGCTCACATTCACGGTATTAGATCACGCAGTCTCTGTCGGTATCTCTTAGCTTAAACTAGTAACTAGGTCAAACTTACATTCTGTGTCGCATGGGATTAGTGTTATGTACGTGTCTGTATTTATTTATTAGATATGTTTATGTATACCTAATACCATGATATGAATCAATTACTAGAACTCTACATTTTGAAAGAATACGCCCCATTTTCAGGATTCTCTGATCTGATAAGGTCTTTCCCGCAGCAAGGTTGGTAGTTATGTCACAGAACAAATAGTTATGTACTTAGAAGTTCATCTTGCTTCCTATAGTCCTCTTCATACTATCGTAAATTAAGTTGATGACGACATAAGAACCCATACTGTCATAATATTAAATAATAGTTATAATCTACCCTGAGATTGAACTTTTTTCTTCGATCTGCATTCTGATTGCGCAACTCACTCGTAATCGCTATGGCTTTGGTTTTGACAGGTCAATAATTTCCATAGCACCGTATGTATTAACAATCCGACTTCTCCACAACTATGTACCACGCAATGAATATTTTTGTATTTTTAAAATTTAGAATTTTTGAAAAATTTTGACGACACGTTTGGTGCAGTGGCTGAGTGATTGGCTTCTGCGCTACGGGTCGTGGATTCGATTCCCGCACGGAACAAATATTTGTAATGGCCTACAGATAGTTGTTCCGGGTCTGGGTGTTTGTCTATGTGAAGATTTGTGTCTGTAAACGCACCCACGATACAAGAGAAACTTTAGAGGGGCAGCGTTTTTTAAAAAAAAAAGACAGTTATTCGATTGAAATTACGAATGTGATACGCAATTCGGATGCAGTGTTTTACCTCCGGTTTCTGAATTGAGAATTCTAGGATAAGCAGTACTTAACCCATTCGTTGCGGTGCACGCACATCAGCGTAATTTTAATTGTCATTCATATGCAGACGACGCCGATGGGCGTAAATTATATGTTGGCCATATCTTGTCCAAATTCTATTTTAAAGGGACATACTTTTTATATATGTGTATGTTTTACATACATACAACACCATTATAGTCACCGTTTCTGTAAATGATGATTTTAGAAAAATAACAAAACTACTCAGGCGCGGAAAACGCCGAACGGCGTCTTCCAGAGGTTGACATTGAAAACATTTTCATTATTTATTTATTAAAATATTTTATGGATTTAAAAATGAGTTATAGGTACGGTTGACCAAATAAGTGGTCTACCAGTTTTGACAATAGTTCCAACCAAATAAAAATATTGCTACGGTCGATTCTTCGAATTGTATTAGAAAAAGATGCACAATTATGACGTCTGGTGACGTCTATATGATGAAGTAATTGTTTTAGATCTTAGAAGAAGTCGAAAATCGCACACCGTCTCTCAATAAACTCGGTGACGATGGTTGAGCCTCACCTTCAAGATAAAGTCATTATTAAGTAAAACAAATTACTATGCACTAGAAATAGTATGTAACTAAAAACCCTTCTTGACGTTCTCTCTTCCCTTCAACTACTAATTCAAAACACTACTTATTATAATTAGTACATTTAAACAGTAGACTAAATACTATTAATAAAAGTATGTTTTTACTTAACAATTATAGAAAAAAAGGTTTGCAATCCCTGGTCATATTTCAATAATACTGAAAATAAATACAATTCTGTCACAATAAGCTAGAAATAATTTTCATGTGCGGAACACGCCGATCGGCGTTAAAGTGTTTCAATATGAGATGCATCTGACGCCTATCAGCGTTAGTCCTTTATACAGCCCGCCTCTACATATAAAACAGCGAATTTTTGAGCCGCCTTGAATGGGTTAAATAACATTTGAGTACGGGGTTGTCAAAAAAATTACGGATTTTACAGATCGGACAACGTAAGAGGCCCGATTTGACGTTTACTTAAAAGCACAAAATAAATGTGTACGGAAGTTGTACGCCTTCGATCTTAAAGAATGTCGCCTTTTTATTTATCTGTACATAGCGCACCTATGATAAAATTTAACTAAACGCCACGCATTGGAGTAATTATTATTAGTGTTGACATTACTCCTAGTATTTTGACAGGTGTAATATCGGACTTCTTAAATTGTCACGAGAGTGTAAAGCATTTTTTTGACAACTCCGTACTCTTATACTACTTAGGTAACCTCCGGTTTCTAAATTGAGAATTCGGGATAAGCAATACTTAAGTAGTGTTTAAGTACAGAGTTGTCCAAAAAATGCTTTAAAATCCGTCATTTTTTTGACAACTCCGTACTCATTTGTTACTTAAGTGCTGCTTATCCTAGAATTCTCAATTCAGAAACCGGAGGTTAGTCTTTTAATAATTTACCAACCACGCAAAGGTCTTCTTAATACAACTAACCTAGACACAAGTTTTCAGTAACAAAATAAATAAGATAGGTATTGTGTAAGAATAGTGATGTTAAAGGAAAAGCGGGAATCAAAGTTTGTGGAATAATTCATGGGTCTATGATTGTGGCGTTTTCAACGTACGCTTCATGTCGCTCGGTGCACGACCGACGTGCGGCTGATTGGATTCTGCGACTTGACGTCGGAAAACTTTACGTACGGTTTATACTACGTAATATACTTGCGAATAGATGATTTTGAAAATAATAAAAAAATATAAACATCACGCCTGTATTCCCCGAAGCTTTGGGCAGAGGTATACAGAACAATCTCATTTCGCCGTTAAGTTTAAGTCCCATGTAATAGTGTACCACCTTTGTCCCTGAATGGAGTAGTTTTGAACCGTGTGTCGCAGTTTAAATCTTGGTCACATTGTAACTGAGAGTTTAAAAAAATATCAGGATATTGAGAGAGAACGGAGGGCATTGTCGGTGCGCGGAAACATGCTGTCTCATAGATTCGCTCGTTGTGCAGTTGACGTGATACTCACTACTACACTAACACTATGGACTCAGTGGTCTGAAATAAATGTTTTTTTTATTTATAATACGGGACGAGCCTATTACCATCAACCGGGCACAAATCCAGACTCCAGGGCTCTCTCGAGAAATCCCACACGGAAAAAACAAATAACACTTAGCCCAACCTGTGGATCGAACTCAGAACCTTCACGCTCAGTAGTCGCTCTTGTGACCACTAGACCAACGAGCCAGTAAAGAATAAGTTAAAGCTATTTGGGTTAAATAAATGTTTTAAATTATTACGGTCATTACTTACTTCTGTATACACTTCCACATTAACCAGTAATAAAAGTTAAGTCTTTAGATAAGTAAATACTTTTTGTCTTGAAATATTGTTTACTAGGGCCCCAGCTTCGCACGGTTGCATTCTCTACAATGTTATATATGTATTTTACATATAAACCTTCCTCTTGAATCATGTATTAAAAAAAAACCGCATCAAAATCCGTTGCGTAGTTTTAAAGATCTAAGCATACATAGGGACAGACAGACAGCGGGAAGCGACTTTGTTTTATACCATGTAGTGATTAATCTTATTAAGACAAAAAAAAAGAAAATCGTGTATAGGTATAAACTTCATCAGATAAGCCATAAAACGGTGCCTGTTTTAGGCGGTCATACACGTAACTGCATGGCGTTACGATCTATTGTTTCTGTTAAGACTTATTGATATATCAAGCTCCATAGCCCTATCATACACGGTCGGATATCGTACTACATGTCGGTGTTCTTAGTTTCAAAGATGGAGCCAACGTACGATAACTTGTTTGCACTGACAGGCCTTGTTCTAAAGTGTACAAAGGCTTTTAGACATCACTAGCTTTTGCCCGCAGTTTCGCTTGCGTGTAATTTTAAACCTGCGTTCATAGACTATACACTATACCTGCGTTTACCCCCTTTTTAAGTGTACCTAGTTATAAATTCCAAAAAGTTCGGCTTTTACTATTTATTTTGAAGAGTGTTTATGCCTTCAAGTTAATTACCTCTGGAATAAGGATTTTCAGACAAATGTTAACAACCCATTTCACCCCCTTAAGGGTAGATTTTCCAAAAACGCTCAAACACATATATGTTCATTTCTCACCAAAAGCCTAAATATTTAATTTCATGCTTCTTACTTCAAAAATACCAGATTTCTTGTACAAACTTTCAACAGTTATTTCACCCCTTTAGGGGTAGATTTTCCAAAAACGCTCAAATACGTGTAGGTACATTTATTTCTAACCAGAAACCATAATATTTAATTTCATGCTTCTTACTACAAAAATGACGGACTTACATACAAACTTAAATCCTCTATTTCACCCCCTTAGGGGTTGAATTTCGAAAAATTCCTTCTTAGTGGATGCCTACGTCACAAAAGGTACCTACTGTCAAAATTTCAAGTTTCTAACCCCAGCGGTTTAGGCTGTGCGTTGATAGATCAGTCAGCTTCTTTTTTTTAGATATAGATTTCTAAAACTATAAATCTTTTTTACTACGGCTTTTTTATCTAATTTAATTAGATTGTAATAAACAATAATAGATGCGGGAATCGTTAAAAACAGTGTGCAATATGAATAATTAAATAGACATTAATATGTTGGTAATATTTATTTATTTATTTTTGGACCTCCAACAAAGAATATACACAGCTCAATCTTATAACTAGGATACATAATTATTTAGTAAGTGTACTTCCTCAATTATAGGAGGCCACATCATGCACAAATTAATTGCAATTATAAAGAAAATATTATACGCATGCAAAACAACAGTACAAAAATATAAAATTTAAACTAAAATTACTTATATAAAATTGAAATTTACTTATTCGCTATTTTAATTTATTGAATTATTAATGCATTATTGAAAGATTAAAAATACGTTATACAAATTTATTTATAATTTTTTTATAATTCGTGTTTGAACAATTAAAAATATCTATTTCATTTACATGCGTTTTTGACAATGTATTATATTGCCTACAGAGCCTGGGCACAGGAGCATAATGACCGAGATTCGTCTTTGAAAGTGGTATATTGAAGAGATTGTACACATTCTTCCTTGGGATACGAGTAGGGACTTTTATTTCTATGGAATTCAACAGCTCGCTACAGTCGATGCTCCCATTTACGAGTTTATGCAGAAAGGCTGAGTCTATCAATGTTCTACGACTGGCTAATGTTTCCATATGATAATGTTTTAGCCTATCTGTGTAACTCGCGATCTGCTGAACCAAGTGGTCCCCATAGCAAAGATGATACAGGAATCGTCTCTGAACACTCTCTAAACGCTTGATGTACACATCGTAGTGTGGATTCCATATGACTGAGCAGTATTCCATGATTGGTCGAACTAGGGTGTTAAATAGTTTAATTTTTGTAGTAGATTTTCTGAATTCTTTGCAGTTGCGTAAGACAAACCCGAGTACTTTGAAACCGCGTGCAACTGTATCTAAAATGTGAACATCGAACTTGAGCGAACTGTCAACCTGAATACCCAGATCACGGATAACCGATATTTTATTTATTTCTACGCCATTTATGTAGTACCTGTTTACTGGCGGATGAATTTGGCGAGTGAATTGAATGTAATGACATTTACTAATATTCAATTGCATGTTATTGTTTACACACCAGCTAATAAGTCTATCAAGGTCATCTTGTAAAAGTTGAGCGTCTTCGTTACTTTGTATTGGCTTCATGATTTTTAGGTCGTCAGCAAACAGATAGAAACGTGAGTTTTTAAAGCAACAAGTGATATCATTTATATACACGTTAAAGAGAATCGGTCCTAAATGCGATCCCTGTGGAATCCCAGAGGTAGGTGTATAAGTATCGGAAAAATGCCCGTTAATGACTACTTTTGAAGTCCTGTTGTCTAGGTAAGATTTGAACCAACCAATTAAAGTGCCGTCAATGCCAAGTTGAGCCAGTTTGTTATCCAAGAGGGAGTAATCCACCTTGTCGAACGCCTTGCTGAAATTTGTGTAGATGGCGTCTACTGCGATACGTTTATCTAGGTAACTTGACAACGAAGAAGTGAAACACAATAGGTTGGAAGTGGTAGACCTAGATTTGATAAAGCCATGTTGATGTTGAGTGAATTGTTGCTTGAGATACCATATCAGATGTTGAGTGATCAGTTTTTCAAATATCTTTCCGAATGTCACTAATATTGAAATCGATCGGTAGTTAGTTACTAAGTGCCTTTCTCCTGATTTATGAATAGGGATAACAAGAGCTTCTTTCCATTTTTGTGGAAAGCAGCCTTCCACCACAGACCGATTAAAAATTATTCGAAGTGGATCGACCAGAGCCTTAGCGCAACGCTTAATGAAGATGGGAGGTATACCATCACAGCCAGCTCCCTTGCTCTCATCCAACCCCTTGAGGCACCTATATATTTCGTTATTTTCAAATGTTAATGTGCAAAAAGCTGCCGAAGAATTGTACTGAGGAATTTTTGAAAACAAGGCCGCTGGGATAGTTGAGGGTTTGTTAAAGGCTCGCGCAAAACTATCACGAAATAAATTGCATATGTCTTCACCCTTATTTACAACTCTGGAATCGTAATACATGTGGGCAAATTATCAGATAGTATTAAATAAACTAAAAGTAGGTACATAAATTAGTATTTAATCTAAATAACTAAGCGCAATAAATGTGCAATCTTAGTATTTAAATAGATAAACAAATAATTACTTTAAAATATAAACAGGGCAAATATAGTAATAAATAGTATATAGTATAAATAAATAAAATTAAACAGTCTTATGTTGCTCAAAAGTGTTCAAACATTAACCGTAACATTAAAGTACTCATCGCGGCAATCGCGGTAAAGTTCCCGGCAAATATTTGAACCATCATTGCGCCGACTGCGTAGGTTCCTTGTGTCTTTGGTGGTGTCTTTTTTGAGTTTTTTTAAAAGACCAATGACGTTTTTAGACCATGGTCTGAACAACGTTTGTTCTAGCAAAACAACCAATTAAATGTTAGCGTGTATAATTCAAGAAATTCACCGATGACCCTACGCTGCAAAGACGATGATGAACAACGGCTCCATTTTTCGAGTAAGCGCGGGCGTTAGTTCTTCCACTCGTGCGAGACAACGGAAGAACTGCACAAACCGGTCGCAGACACGCTACGATCTATCGTTCGTCCGATACTGTACGTAAGATAAAGAATCGATTTTCAATTTAGCAACGATCATCAAGCCAAAATATGTGGCAATTTTTTCGGATATACACTGTTCGATATATCGTTTAAGCGCAGTTCAGACTACACTATACTATTTCGCTATATAGGCATATTGCATACAAAGATATTAAGGTTCTCTTTAAAAAAAAAAACTGTTTCGGTATAAAGCATATTGCGTCACAAGCTATAACTATATAGCATGACGTTCACACTATACGCTGTATCGCAAGCCGGTCTACTATTTAAAGCAAGTTATTTGACGACGATCCGTCGTGCGACGGACGGGTAGAAGTGAAGTGGGGCAGGGACCGCGGGGACCGGAGAATCGTACGATATAGCTTTGAGAACCGCTCCAAGATTATCGCGTATAGCAAGCCAATACTTTATAGTATAGCGTTGTGTGAACGTGTCCATATAAAATATATGCTGAACGATATCGTTGTGCTATACAATCTTTGCCATATGCTATATATTATAGAGTAGTCTGAACTGCGCTTTAGTCTTATTTGAAACGATAGATCGTAACATGCAGTAACGTGTAAGGCCGCCTTTATTTGAAAACCGCGATTGCGTAACATCGATTACGAATCATTCACGTATATGCTAATGCAGTTAGGGGCGGGAAGCGTCAATCACAAGTTTAAAAAAGCCAAGCTACATATTGCCAGTAGGGATCTGAATATTACCTGTTCAATCCACGTGCGAGTTGATTTTTTAACCGACTTCAAAAAGGAGGAGGTTCTCAATTCGGTTGTATTTTTTTTTTTATTTTTTTTTTTATTTTTATTTTTTATGTTTGTTACCTCATATCTCCGTCATTTATGAACCGATTTGAAAAATTCTTTTTTTGTTCGAAAGGGTATACTTTCCGATTGGTCCCATTTAAATTTTGTTATGATCAGACCATGAACTTCAGAGATATGGAACGGAACTTCTCATCGGATCAAAGCAAAATTCTCAAATTACTAATATTGCTTTGTTTATATTTGTTGTTGGGAACTGACTACTTGAAAAGAGGAGGGGGTGCGTGTCCCCCCCTCCCCCCCCCCCTTTGGAATGTTTTCATTATATCGTGTAAGGTATCATTTGAAAGGACTTTTTATGCCCGACTACGTCAAAGCCAAAAAGAAGGGTTATGAAGGAGGGGGTTAAAATTGACACTAAAACGTATTTAATAAAAAATAACTTTAAAAAAAAGTAAAAACCGACTTCAAAGAAATACTAAAAGGAGTAAAATAATTACCATAATGTAAAATTAACAGTTTCAGAAGTCGGTGCAACTCTACACTGAAGCAAATAGAAGCCACCGACTTCTGAAACTGTTAATTTTACATTATGGTAATTATTTTACTCCTTTTAGTATTTCTTTGAAGTCGGTTTTTACTTTTTTTTAAAGTTATTTTTTTTATCTTCTTTACTATCTCCTCCCTCGTATTTCATAACGCGATTCAGAGCAGAATTCAAAAACCAACGAACACTAATTACTGTGGCTTCAGCCATAGGTTATGTTGCACTAGATACAAAAAAAAACAGGTGTAGTACAAGTAGATCTATAGCAACTATGATAGATTAATAAGTAAAAATGTTGGCCCACGCTTGGGTGAAAAAGGGGTCAAATTTTATTTTCTCTCTTGGGAAATCTTAGGCCCGGCGCAGACGACGGACTTTTTGTCCGATGGACTGCCGCGGACAGGAATTGACGTGGTTGGTAGTCTTTGTCGGTCGCGAAATTTAACACGGACTTAACGCACACGACGGTAATTTTGTCTGTAGTTATCGTTAAAACTCTAATATCTGTGATGGCAACAACTACCAACTACTTTCATTCTTGTCCGTGGTAGTCTGCCACACAAAAAGTCCGTCGTCTGCGCCGGGCCTTATAGGTTATTGAGGCAAAAACCTAAATTAAAAGATTTTAGGTAAAGACGGTTTTAGATTATCGTGTATCTAAGTAAACTAATTAACGTAGTACCTTTTTATTATGATTTCGTCTCTCCTATTGTTAACTGAAGGCCGTACAGAACCCACATATTTTTATCGATAGTTGCTGAAAGAGCTGAAAGATAAGAAAATCAGCTATGATTTATGACATACAGACACAGGTCTCATGTAATAGTTCCGTTTCTAATATTTGTTACGGAACTCAAAACTCACAAGTGCCCAAGGAGTTCTGACTAAATTATTGTACTTACATGCTCAGTTTCAGTTTATTACTTCCGCTTTCCATCCTGATCTGCACAGTTGGTAATTTTCTAATGTTTTGTTTAACATTTGAACTCTATTCATTTAAATTAATCGAGGTACACCGGCCAAGAAAATGTGAGCAGTGTCCGTGAGAATTATTTTACTAGAATTGAGAGACATACGAAATGGAGTGGTCTTACGTATTTGTAAGTTTTAGAAGACTATAGCGTACTGCACAGTTAGTTGTTTCCCACTGTGCACATGTAAGTCACGATCAATATTAATCAGCGAGACGTCTGGTTAGGCATCAACCTCTGAGACATCAACAATTCCTCGCTGCCTGCAAATCGTGTGTTGTCAATTACTATCAATTCTATAGACAGATGAATTTGTGAACTGATTTCATTGTTTGTTGTTCCAGAAATAGATCTTGCAAACATTTCCAATAATTAATTTAACCGTATTAGTTCTAGCAGTTACACGATGCTTCATCTAATTCACTGAATCGATTTTGTGAGATACTCGAGATATTTTTCCGACGACCATAAATTTTAGTGTGTCAGTAAAAATCGTAATTTCAGCATCTTAGGCTTCCTTTCTACTTCTTAAATTTGGCAGTCATCCAAAAAAGCTTTATGCTAATTACGAGCGACCTCGGTAAGTGGCTAGGTACCGTTAGTCGCATAAAGACGTTACACAAATTAAACAATCCATACCTTTACAAATCGCGTACCTACCTATTTATTTTTGTTATAAATGTTTAGTAAGTTGTTTGTCTGTTTATGTTTCAATTTATTTTTTAGATATGCGTCACTCGTTCAGTAGTGTAATGTATATTTAATTTTCTTCATGTTCTTATACTTTAGTCATACTTCATTTCTATCTGAATAATATTTTTATACATATATAAAATGTCTCCTACTTCAACAGTCCGAACCACCTTAAGTAGGTACTACTGGTTGAACATTGAACAAGCTTTTAGCGAATCATAATTGAGTTACCTACGAGGAAATCGACATTACGCCTCCTTAATTAGCTTTTCCAACATTTAACGTTGAAATTCTCATTAAATGTTTGTATTTTTTTTGTGCTTTGCGTTTAATTAAGTGAATAAAAGTGTTTCGGGTTGACCGGTTTTCTCAAGACGTTTTTATATTAAAGAAAGTATATAAAACAGCTGTCTAAAGCGTAACTGGGTTTTGAAAATAGCTTAGTCTGTTTTGCGGTTTGGTCAAAGGTTACCTAATAATGCATACTAGACTAAATATAAAAAATATTAAAACACTCTTGATATCAGACTGCGCGGTAATTTTAAAATTAGTATCCTTTTTTCGACTAATACCTTGTATAAATAGTTACTTGACATGCATACAAGTAAAAGTAAAAGGTGGTTCTAAAATACCGCTTCAGTTTTTACTAGGCATTTGAGGTTGTATAAATTGTATGTATAATTATCATCTCAAACAAACTATTTGTTAACGTTGAGTTAAACTACGTAACCCGCCTTATAGAGTAAGCTTGCAGAAGTCAAACGTAGCTTCGGTAGCCGTCCATACATATGTATGTCTAACCAGGACACATGCGGAGGAGTATATTATGCTAATATGTGATTGCGACAAGCATTGACCGACCACAGAGAGCGCTTCCTAACCGCAGTAATTGAACACTGCTCCCGGGCGAACTTGTTCCACCTGAGAGGTTGCTTACATGAGAGAGCTAGTAAATATTGTGAATGTAGAGTGAGGATCTCATGAGTACTGTTGCTATAACGCCTTCACTTCGCTCGTTGTGCGGATGCCAAAGATAATTTTCTATGCTCGTGTTGGTGTTATTTCCCTCGAGGCATGAATTGGAAGCAACTTCCTGTCCGATCCACATTCTAAATTTTTTCTCAGACTTTTACATTTAATATTCGAACCGCGTGTGTGATGAGTTTTAAGGGTTTTGTTTCAACAAACCGTGACCCCTGATTCTGCAATAATTTTATGTCAAAAAGTTGTCGACTATGGCGTGCGTACACATTATTTTTGTACTTATTGTCGGGTTGTGTCGCAGAACATTGGGTGCTATAAAAATAAAATATCCAAATTGCGTTTACATGACAAATACGCGTGACCCTACACAATTGTTTGTATTTTGGGCTTGTCGTTTGTAAACCATGAACATGAACAAACAATTTGTTTTTATTTATTTTTCAAATTCACAGTTTAAAGCTTTTCAATGAATATAACAAAAAATATGACAACTCCTGAAAAAGTTCCGAGTTTTTATGTGATCCATAAATCGTTTTACTAAAATTCTCCACTAAATGTACATAAAAGTGTACAAACATGGTAATAGTTTTCGTCGCTTGCGTGTGTCTAAAGCTATTATTCTATTGACTAAAGTTTTGAATTTCAGCTTATTTGCTCGCTACACCTACTAAACTATTCACGGAACTAGTATTCAACTGTATACGTTTTACGACTTGTGTTTCGCTGAAACCAACAAAACTGAGGCACAACCGGACTGCTAAAAGGTAAAAGAGTTGCAGCACTAGGAATAATTAAGATAATTTCGTTATCAAGAGTTGCCAAGCCTCAAAATGTAATATCCTCGTAAATATTTTGTTATATTCATGATTCAAAAGCATACATAACCAAAATAGAATCTGAATATTTTTAATCCAATCCAAAATTACGTACCGTGTGATTGATTCCCAGCAATTAATAGGTCAGTTTTTCTCTGTTCGTGGCTGCCATTAAAGACCACTAAGGGATTAATTGAATGTCAGTTGAACGGACAGCGGCGTTCTCCTGTTTGTTAAGAACATAGGAACTTCGATCACCCATCCGCCGGCTATGCGTGGTGATCATGACTATATCCCAGTACCCTAGCGTCCCTGGCCAATGACAGTAATTGTCGTGCGGCTATTTGGAAGCCATTGATCAGCAGATGTTTGTAATGTACAGGGTTATTTGTAAAACACCAACAACCTCTTAAGAGGCCATTGTACTCATCATTATGAATAACTTTTACTATGGCACCAAAATAGAAATCGCGAAAAAAAAAAACAGCTGTTCCCGACATTCATGTTCGCATAACTCGTCAAAATGTAGGGAACAGCTGTTTTTTTTCGCGAATTCTTGTTTGGTCCCATAGTAAAAGTTGTTCATAATGATGAGTACAATGACCCCTTAAGAGGTTGTTGGTGTTTTACAAATAACCCTGTATAATCATTTTGTTGTAGGTTTCATCCGCTTTATATAATTCTATTCAACCTGTGGCAGTCAATTCAAAGGAATGGCTATTGGCGTGCTGAACGATCGGCTGGCTACACGTTATTATTGATCTTTAATCCCAACACGACTGCTAGTGGTTTGAGCGCTAAAGCACTTTAACACTGCTTGTTAATTGCCTTGCGATGCCAGGTACCTCACAGAATTTATTGAGAGAAAGAGAAGGGAAATGAATATGTCGTTAAGCGATGTGTTGTAGCTTTTGTTATGTCGTCACTACAGCATTTAGTGTGGGCTTCTTTATACAAGGTTAGTCGGAAAAGGGATACTAATCCGCAAGGGTGTTAAAGTACCCATTATAATGAATAGCAATAGAAAATATTCCGTGTAGTGCCGGATGTATAGAATAGCACTACACCATCTCTTCCCATGGGTGTTGTAAAAGGCGACTAAGGGACTAGACTAGAGGATGGGCAGCAGCGTTCTCTGAGTACTTTAACAACCATACTGCGATCGCCAACCCGCCTGCCAAGCGTGGCGATTATGACAAATATGGGGAGGCCTATGTCCAGCGTATTCGTAAGTGTTCACAGATTGGAGATAATTACTTACTATTTGTAAATTTTTGGATATTTTATAAATATATACAATATTTTTATAAATACTTATTACAAATATTTGGATCGCTACTTCTTCTAAAATTCACGTTTGGATTGTACAAGTGTATTTATTTCTTCTCACTCCATTATACACACGTAAATAAAAGACCAAAATGACACTTTTGAAATTCCTTTTATATTATTATTAATAATTATTATATATTAAACTAAACGACGACGGTGCCTGCTATCAAGCAATACCAGTAATTAGCAGTCTTTAAAAAGTGTTTTACTTATACCTAATAGTAACTAAACTAATAAATAAACGTCTCGTTTTTAAGATAATTACACCTTCGCCGGTCGGGATAAAACGTTGCTTTTTAACCGATTTTTCGATATCTTTATCGGCACGGTCTACGGTAAATCAAAATTAACTTTAATTGGGTTCCATTACGTTTTTGCTAGAAATTGGTATTTACTTGCGATAACGTTCTTATTTTGTATAGCTATGGGAAATTTTGTCAATATCCAAATACCGCAGCGGTTATTATACCAAAAACCTCATTAACGTGCAGAGTACGAGTTGAAATGTAACAGCCAAACGGATTATTTTATTCTATAAACACTTGGTGCCCCCTGTAGTTTTGGTAAACGGAACTAGTAAAATATGAATGTTGAAATATTAAATGTACCTATTTAAAACCATAATTCGTTCAGCAACCCCAAACACAAATTAAATTGAAGTAATTTAATTAAAAACCGCGTGGTTCGTTCCGTATTTATTACAATTTATTTTATTTGGCCACCATTGAATACTTACAAGGAAATCCCTGCTGGAAATCATTAGTTAAGTCTCTTATTAGAATTTGTTTTTCTAACTTTGGTTTAGTTCGAAGACCATGTTTTAAATTCTGGGCGTGTCCCCGCTATACACATAGGCTAATTGTGTGCAAGCCTAGGACTGTAAATAGAATATAAAATAAAAGTTTTGGTTTTGGCTTTGGACCCAATTTAGAAAACTAAAGAAGTTTTGGTTTTGTCCCTAATTCAGACGTACCCTTTAATGTTTATTTAGTTACTTATGAAACTTGGAGTTTGATTTCGACTAAAAATAACACAGACCAAAATTAGGTTTCTGCTGGAAAACCGAGTTTCCCTCAGCAACTACTAGTTTTACATGAACGTCCATGTAAAACTAAAATAGTTGCTTAAGAAAATAGATAGACGATCTTGATGAGAAAAAGAAAGATAGGTATTGTCTGCTATCGGCCAAGTTTTGTTTCTTGCTCCAAGACAAGTCTGGTGCGCAAATAAACTTTTGTAAAGTAATATCTGTCTTTAGTGATCGCACTAACGAGGCTGATATTGTTCTTTTTAAATTCCGAGATGTTATTTGCTCTAAATCTAATCTAAATCTATTTTTTGTCCAAATGAGTTCTCAATCCATAAGCAAATCAGACTAATGGCTTCTGTAATTACATAGTTATTAAATCCGTGATTTATTTTTTTTACTTTATTTCATATAGCGTTTGGAATATGCAAAAGTGTTCAGACAGCGATCAAACATGAAAAAGTGTATCTAATTTCTGTGAATCGATGCAAACTCTTTGTTGGGACTGCAGGTACATATGTCAAACAGAATATGAATGTGTTTTATTATTCTGAAGTAAAAACGAAAGAAAAACTCGGTGAATAAATCTCCGTTCCAATAAAAATCATGCACAAATGCGTACCGGAAATCGCACATGGGACTATAAAGACATGGGAAAAGATAAGCAAGATAAAACTTTAAACAATTTACTAGCATGTTGAGCAAAGCTGATTGTATCTCGGCGAGGAAGAGAATAGCACTGAATAAAAATGTTACATTTGTTCGATACAATCGTAATTGTGTCTCTTAGGTTTATGCGTG
The DNA here is from genome assembly GCA_905220435.1 of Amphipyra tragopoginis. Classification (NCBI taxonomy): domain Eukaryota; kingdom Metazoa; phylum Arthropoda; class Insecta; order Lepidoptera; family Noctuidae; genus Amphipyra; species Amphipyra tragopoginis. The sequence goes on along the minus strand of HG991991.1, from coordinate 24,150,831 downwards.
TACGCCTAGAGGCATAAACTGGTTTAATATCATTTCAATTTTGCAAAGGCAGACATCGCAAGCAGATGTTCTTAAAACTTGCTTACATTCATGCTACGCGAGAAATATAGATTTAGTGTACGTGACTGGACTATGAGATGCGTCGGCTGCGAAGAAACGCCTGATAAGTATGGCGATGTGCCAGTTACCACCGTCCCTTACTTATGTTCAACCCGAGTGCAGTTTGTATGAAACGAAAAAACGTCTCCGTAATTTGCTAAGGCGTTCTGGTAAACGGGAGCCGCTTTTAAGTTTGATTTATGTGCTTGTCTGATGAGGGTCTGTATTGATTGTAGATTGGTTTCATCTCGGTCTGACGTTATGATTAGAATCACGCTTGGTATTTTAGTCCTTTTCTTTAATAAGGACAACATAATATTGTCATTATGTTGTCACATACAACATTATTGTATTCCTCGAAGGGTTGGTCAGAGGTGCATACCTACACACATCAAAAAAAGTTTGCGATCACTTTGAAAAATCGAAATCTTTTTTGTTACGGTAGATTATATTATGGTTTCTTCTTCTTTTTAGATTCTTTAGACACGAGTTTTCTTTATCAAGAAAACACACAACAAAGAATTTTTCTTGATAAAGTTCAATTTATAAAATTATATCAGCTTATGCTAGTGATAGCAAACTTTTTTTGATGTGTGTAGAACACCTTAATTTTGCCGTTGTTTAAGTCCCAAGTAATAGCGGGTGAGCCTATTGCCAGCAATCGGGCACAAATCCAGACTCCGGGCTGCCACTGAGAAATTCCATACAGAAAACCCAATAACACTGCCACTGCTGCCTTTATGCTGATGATCTGCAAATTTATTCACAAGCACCCTTATGCGAGTTGACTGAGGCTGTTGATATGGTGAACAAGGATTTGGTACGTATTTCCGACTGGAGTATGGCTCATGGCTTAAAGATTAACCCTACGAAGTCTCAAGTCATTGTTGTCGGCAGCCCTAAGCTACGCTCAAAAATTGACTGGTCACAGCTTCCCCAGATTATTTTTGATGGTTCGAAAATTCCTTACCGCGATTCAGTGAAAGACCTGGGTATTTATATAGACAAAGAGTTTTCGTGGGGTCCTCAGTTGCAAGAAGTAAGCCGCAAATTGTTTGCGTCAGCAGGGTCTTTACGGAGATTGCGCAATTTTCTGCCAACTGCCACTAAAACTGCGCTCGCCCAATCCCTTCTTCTCCCAATCCTTGATTACGCCGATGTCAGCTATCCTGATCTTACTGAAGTGCAGCTAGATAAGCTTGAGCGACTCCAAAACTTTTGCATCAGATTCATATTTGGTTTACGCAAATATGATCATGTTTCAGAATTTCACATTAAGCTCAACTGGCTGCCAATCCGCCTACGCCGGAATGCTCGTATCTTATCATTGCTTTACAGTATTCTGTTCAATCCTGCAACCCCCTTTTATCTCAAAGAACGTTTTAAGTTCCTTATCATGACACTCATACTAGAACTTAAGATTTGAGACTTTCAATGCTCTCGCATGCTACCTAATTCTATGAAAAATCGTTCACAGTCCAGGCTATACCTTTGTGGAATGCGCTGCCGATGCCAGTAAGACAAGCTCAGTCACTGGATTCTTTTAAAAAATTAGTCAAAGATCATTTCTACTCTCAACACATTTCTATTTCTTCATGATATCAATACCTCATCATCAACCTACCTTGTTTTTCCCTATCGCTTAATTATATAACTTAAGTATATAAACAATATTTAAAATATATGTATATAATTTTTATATGTAAGTATTATGTCTATGTATTGTGTGTAGTATAAGTATATATATTTTCCAGCAGTACACCACGGACTATCCCCCTATCTTATTCATTGTTTTCCTGTTCATCCAAAGGTTGTCTGATAGATATCGCTATCAGCGATAAGACCGCCATTGTACCCTTCACTAAATTATATTGTATAAGAGCTATGTTACAATTTTGGTGTACAATAAAGTAGGTATATTCTATTCTATTCTAACACTTTGCCCGACTTGAGGATTCAACCCTTACGCTTAGCAAACGCGCTTGCAATCACTAGATCAACGACGCAATGTTTTCTTTAACGTATTATAAAATTTTGGTTAATAGAAATATTATAAAGATATCTGCTTTGCGCGATGGTTCTATGGTGATTTACACACATCTAAATTTTATAAGCAACATTTGTCAACGTTTCATTTCACAAACGAATGTTTTAACAATGACATTTAAAACATTCATTATGACAAGCAGTCTTCTTGAAAATGCATTAGTATAATTTATTTTTAACCGACTTCAAAAAGGAAGAGGTTCTCAATTCGCTTGTATTTTTTTTAATTTATTTTTTATGGTTGTTACCTCAGCTCTCGGTCATTTATGAACCGATTCGAAAAATTCTTATATTGTTTGAGAGGGTATACTTCCCGTTTGGTCCCATATCAATTTTATCGAAATTGATATAGCGCTTTTTGAAAAAATCAACTATAACTAAAAAATATACACAAATCGTATACATGTAGACGACGTTCTAGTTGTTGTAGTGGTCCGAGAATTTATATACTATTATAATTGTAATTTGTGGAAGTAAAAAGTATTAAATAGAATAAATTTAAAAAAGTAAAAACCGACTAAAAAAACTAAACGGAATAAAATATAAAATTATCAGTTTCAGAAGTCGGTGTACCTAATTCCACGCTGAAACAAATTGAATGCACCGGATAATTTTATTATATTTTTAGCTAACCCGAAGGATAGCTAATAAAATAACAGAATTTACTAATAGGATTAATAGCTTTTTAGCTTTCCGGGGCTTTATTTATTAAAAACAGGATGCTACATGTAATAAATAAAACCAACATAGACTCTCCACCACTGAGAGTACTTGTATTTGGGTTAGTGTTAATAACATGAACTAGATCACAACATAATACTTTACTTAACCATTACAAGATCATAAGTAAGGACAAGCTAGACAGATATAAAAGGTCAGACTCCTTCAGCTGATCTACACAGAATCCCCCGCTACCGCTAACATACATAAGATCTGAATACTTTAATACGATCAGTTATTATTACAATGCAGGAATATTCAAACAGTCATATTACAATCTTTAAACAAAACAACTATTTAAGAATTGTGAACGTCCGTCCAAACCAAAGGTCGCAGTAAAAATAAAGGGCAGAGAGCCCGACTAGCGCATTACATTATAGGTACTGTTTTATAGACTTTTTTGACAGGTCGTGAAGTAAACATGTCAGACTACCGCCATGACGTCATTAAATCCCTAACAATATGATAATATTATGTTTCTCCGTTTAGTTTTTTTTAAGTCGGTTTTTACTTTTATTAAAGTTATTTTATTAAAGATAAACTAACAAGTCAACATTTCACAGATAGCAAAAATAATGTTTTACAAATTAATTATTAGTTACACCAAAATACAATACATATTTTTTGTTTAAGTTTATATTTGCTATTTTTAAATTAAATGTAGTACTTTTTTAAATTACAATTTTCGCAACTGCACACCTAATTTGTTTCGCACACATTGCCCTACCTTAGGTGTGGTTTTGACCGAAAGTGCACAGGTAAACAAGCAAGCCAGCATAGTTCATGCAAGCAAGCAAGCATTCAAGTGTTTCTGAGCATGCTCTGCCAGAAGACTCGCTTTGTCGCCTCTTCACCTCGGTACACTCAGTACGGCTTCGTGCACTCGTTTCACTCAGGACCTCCTTCGCGAGCTTCTGGCTCCACGCTTTTAAATAACATTCTAGGGGTAGGACAGAGTCTGACCATGTGCCGTCGGAGTGCGCTGAGTCGGATTCACGTTATATTTGAGCTATTTTAATTAATGCCGTCATGTCAGTACTCAGTCCTTTCCCACCCATATCTATCATCCTTCACACAATCCATCCATCAATTCTTTGACCTACCATTAAAGTTTTTTTTTTAATATGACTTTTCCTATCTGATCAAATTGCCTAATATCATATAGGCGAAGTAATAATATATTATAAAATTACAATACCTATTAAATAAATAATGATCAATAGATCTTTGTCGATTTAACGTGTGAATGTTACGAAAAATTTTATAAAGTTCTGTTGTAAAATGACAATATTATGAAAGAATTATTTTTTGAGATGTAAAGTTTGTGAAACATATGGAATGTTGATTTGTGAAATGATAAATTTGCGTTTCGTTGCTTGTTGCCTGAAAATTTGTTTATTATTTGTCGAAGTTTCCAAGTGGAACCTTGCCCGATAGTTGCAGTGATTAAACATGGTGTTCGGTGCTATGGGGTTTCATCCCCCCGATTTAGAACCTTAGAAGAAAACGAGATAACAAACTGAATCTATCGTCAACTGATTATGGAAAAGGTTCTGAATTGGGGGCAGTTTCGATAACAATTACAAGGCCAACAGATATTACTCCCAAACCTGGGCGGATGTGTGTATCTGTAGCCGCACGCACATTGCAGTAGGTGCATAGAGCATCTTAGAGTGGGTAACTTATAAAAAACTTTTAAAACAATAAAGCTGTTTCAAGAGAAAGGAGCTTTCCACAGAGAGAAACAAAGACTTTATTTGAAGTACATTTTGTAACACTACTAAAGAATGTAGTCTGGAGAACCGAGGACGATCTCTGGTCTCGGAAATCCTGAGATTAAGAGTCTCCAATGGGAGACTTTAGGGATTACGACAAGTACATTTGAGTTTATAAGATCAAACAACAAATATTTTATCAACTTGTGTTTTATTAATTAGATTTTTATTGTAAAATGGCAACAAGTTTATTATAATAATTATGAATGCTGCAGTTATTTCTCTAGAATTTTGTTACTCTATTACTAGGTACTGCTAGTTGTTAGTAGAGGGACCCCCTGCTGTCATTAGAAATATTATACCCCTAAATAATTACCATAATATAAAATTAACAGTTTCAGAAGTTGGTGGCTTCTATTTGTTTCAGTGTAGAGTTGCACCGACTTCTGAAACTGTTAATTTTATATTATGGTAATTATTTTACTCCTTTTAGTTTTTCTTTGAAGTCTGTTTTACTTTTTTTTAAAGTTTATTTTTTATTAAATTCATTTTAGTGCCATAAATTTAACCCCCTCCTCTTCATAACCCTTCTTTTTGGCTTTGACGTAGTCGAGCATAAAAAGCCCTTTCAAATGATACGTTACACGATATAATGAAAACATTCCAAAGGGGAAGGGGGGGGGGACACGCACCCCCTCCTCTTTTCCAGTAGTCAGTTCTCAACAATAAATATAAACAAAGCAATATTAGTAATTTGAGAATTTTGCTTTGATCCGATAAGGAGTTCCGTTCCATATCTCTGAAGTTCATGGTCTAATCGTAACAAAATTTATATGGAACCAATCGGGAAGTATACCCTTTGGAACAAAAAAAGATTTTTTCAAATTGAATCATAAATGAAGGAGATATGAGGAAAAAAAAAACAAAAAATACAACCGAATTGAGAACCTCCTCCTTTTTGAAGTCGGTTAAAAAATAACTAAGTTTTCTAATATTTTTACACAAACGTAAATCCTTTTGAACATTTATTTGTACTAATTTACGTATCTCATTCAAATTATTATTTATAAGTCTACCTTAATAATGCACGAAGTATGTCCCAAATCCATCAAATATTATATTTTACGAGAAAACAATGCAACGCAAAGATAATAATAACTTTGCTTTCTGCGTACAGAATAACATTTGAATTTTTATATTTTAAAACCAATTGCATGCTAATTAATAAGCAATATAAAGAAAAAGGCTTGCAAATTTAAGTGCCTGAAGGAGCGCTTTGCAATAAGATCTCGTTAGATTTTATTGGAACTGCATAGCTCTTAATCGGTGGAAGATAATATTCCAATTATGTAGTTTGAAGTGAATATTCTTATCAGTTTGCTAAGTATGATCAGATGATTGATTATTTAAATCTCAAAATTGAGACACTATGGATTTTTATTTTGTGAAAAATGAACTGCACTATGATCTTATCGTGAAAACTACAGTAAAGTTTTCCATAGTATCCTAAGATTACGAAAGAGAAATGAGAACACAGGTAGCTTAAAACGACGATATCTATATTTTAAATCACGTGAACAAGTAAAACTTTGTAGTGTTTGCCAAATACCGTATCTTACACTCTTAACCTCCACACAGAGAAACTTAAACGTTAATAGATAAACTGTAGGCCATAAATTGTGACTCATATCCAGCCGGAGAAGAACTTGCTAAAGTTTCCTACTTTTCGCAGCAAGGAGACATTTTTATGAGATAAAGTTGGTCTAACATTAATAGTTATGTTGTTAATATGTTGATATTGGTCGCTAGCAAGAAATGAAGCGTGAACCAAGGTGAAACAAACTGGAAGAACTAAAAAGAGCAAAGGATGCTTATAAAGGATTGGATCTCGTTTCTAAAAATAATAACAATGGAAGGGATGTAGGATCTAAGGATTTTGTTGTGTACTTAACCTATCCATTTTACCCGTCGTTGTTCGTTATTTACTAGTGTACTTTTTATATCTTTTAACCCTTCGTTTCACTAACGTTAGGTCGTATCGTGCTTTCTCAGTTTGTTCATAATGGTATCTAACTATGTTTCAGCTTTTGCTCGCAGCAAAGTTGTGTCCTAGCTCTTGGAAACACGATTTAATAAAAAGTAGCATTTCCTTCCTGAATTTCACAATGGTGTAAAACTTTTACTGCTCTGGAATTATGAAGAGTACATTTTTTAAACATTGTGTAAGTATGGACTTAGTTTTTGCAACCCTATATCTTCCTAGGGTACAATTCTCTAAAGATGCTGTCTAGACGAAAAGGGGTCATATACCATCCATTTCAAACTATTATTAGAAAGCGAAAATTAATTTTTCTGTAGGTTATGCAGTGACCTTGCTGAAGTCAAGCAATGTTTTATGACATCTCGTAGATGATGAGCAGCAGTGGTTGAAAAAGATATAAATAAATTCACTAGAGTTAAAAACACTTCCACGCCCTGCTACAAACGTCGTTGACATCAAAGCAAGCAAAGCACAAAGCCAAACGGAAACGTCAATCTTCAATAAGCAGTACGAAAATTGTTCCTCTCGCGTAAATTCACCAGCAGGCTGTAACTGCTAACGTTCACGACAAAGTAAAAGAAAGTTCCGTATACTTACTTCGCGCCTGGCGTTGAACTAGCCACAAACGATACTGTAACTAGTTACGTATTTTTCGCTGACAGAGTCAACATTGCTAATGATTCATTAATTAATAATGTTTGACTGCTAATGAAGATTATAAATATAAAAAAAACCTTTCACAAATCACAACACTTAAGTACGTCCGGTACGGTGAACCCTGGGCAAAGTGCAGTCAGCCCCGCGAGCAATTTTGCTGACTGACTGATCTTTTCACGAGACTTTTTTTCTTGGCACGAGTTATTCTCGAAATGTCTCGAATAGCGCGTAGGAAGAAGAATTTAGAAAAACTTATGATGGCACCTTTGTAACATATCCATCATACCTTTAGCTCTCATATCAGTTCTCAGAGTTGTCCTATGGTACAGAATGCGATCCGTAAACTCCGATTTGAATTTGTATGAGTGCACACCGCGGCTTGTGACGCGGAGCGTTTTTAACCGGTTCATACTGCTATTGACATCCGGCTTGATGCGTGGTGCGTCCGACAAGCGCCTTCGCCCTACCGCGCGCTTTTCGTATTTCATGATTCATTCACACAAACGTGAAGCCGAGCTTACGGCTTTCGAATTGTACATCCACTATTTGCCGATGACTTTATTATTTAATGTGAGTGCTAATGTGCGAATTGTCGATTACTGGGTGGAATTTCTATCCCACAAACGCGTTACTGGAAATTTTCATTTAGAAAGTGTAATAACATATAATTAGATATCGAACTATAGACCATGCTCTGCAGTTACGATTTCGACTAAAAGCTTAACGAGGATTTTGCGCGAAGACTCTTAAAAGGTGAATGGCAAACAAAATTACAGGAATAAATCCACCATAAATGGTCATTTTGATGTGGCAGAATAGTTGCTGATGGTTGTGTTACGTAAATAGAACTGGTTTGCAATAGCATCCGTATTCTAACCAAGATGTGAGCACAACTAGAAATATCTATTCTCTTTTTCATGTGGTAATTTAAATGGCTAGTACATACTTCGTAAAGAAGCAATAGTGCAATCACAGAAAACTCAATATATTATTTAGATTGCTCCAAGCGCAATGCTAGAAGTTTTTATTTCAATTCAGGGAATATAATAACAAACGTGACTTGTAGTTGCCACGGATAGTTAAATAATACAAGAACAAAAATTAATTTCCCAAGAAAATAAAAACGTTCCGTAGAATTGTATCTTCAATAATAATAACATCTGCACCTCAAACAGATCATTTATTTTTCATATTGTCGGTACGTACGTATCTAATCAAGCAACTCCGCAAAACAAAAATATCACTCCAGATTTCTTTTCGCGTATCTTTGTCTTTCGAGTCGCTCAATGCACTGACATTATATATTTATAAGAATAGGAATTGCCTAAAGTTACATGTAAGTACTGAATATGATTATTCTCTACCTATATATGCTAAGAAGCGTGTAGCTTAATAACAAACTACCCTCCGCCAGCGGAACTGCCGCCATTGTATGCACAAACATGGCTACAACTTTGAATCCACCATTTAGTGGCACCAATTTTAATAAACCAAAGTTATAACTACGATATGTATCTCCTTAAAGAGCTTTTAAATCGCATTATGTTATGTGAAGCAATATGCAGTGAGGATGTAAGAGTTTCTAAAGGTTAGTAAAAGTGTTAAATAAAAACGAACTCCAGGCAGGGCTGTCTGACGAATATAACGTAGTCATGGTCGAAATAAAGTTACTGTCATCACGGTCCACGTCCAACGTGTGAATTGCATTTTAGATTAAAGGCAACGAAAAAAACTGCCCCACGTCCGTGGTTCAAGCTTTTATAGGGTCAATTGCATAAAATAAGTCTGTTGGATTGTAACGAAACTGATAAATAACGAAAGCGACATCAATGGCATCCATTGACCAATGGCTGGATCTAGATCTCGGTGATTCTAGTTGTTTATAAGTTTTTTTGGTTAAAAAAACAAGCCCTTAAAAAATAATTAAAGCATAAAGCATTAAAAAAAGTCCTTCACTTGCTCAACAATTATTGTTTCAAAACAAAATGGATGGCTACCGCCATTTTGATTAATAGCTTCTTAAGCGTTACCAGTACTGAATTAAATATATAGGTACAGTATAATAGGTACGGTAACTAAACCTGCGTAACAAAATGCTATAATATTAGGACAAGCTCCTAGTTTCCCTGAAGACCGGTAAAGTCTGTACAGATATTTCATAATAGCATCATTTTTTAAAGTTTCGAGCCACATTTAAAAAAAGTGGCGTCTTCATCAACGTTTATATAGCTAGACTTGCACTTAGCTAGCTAATAAATGATGTCACAACACTGTTAATATACTACTAAACTATATCAAAAAAGCATAATCTGGTTACATATTGAATGTAGCAAATGGTTCCTATACTGGCTGATTAATAATGCACATGCAAGCGTTAAAACTTTAAAAGTTCCGTTATTCCGACACATGAAAATAAATCATTTTGAAAGTTAAGCGGAAATATAGCGTCGTGGGACATTCTCGGCAGCCCGCAATAAATAATTGTTGTTGCATACTGACAGCCCCAAACAGTACCCGGAGATTTTCGTCCTCCTCCTAAACTGATTTTAAGAGAAGATTGTACAGGGAACAATTTTAATGCTTCCACAGAGTTTACACAAGTGTGCCGTTTTCCGCAAATAATGTTGTTATAAACATTGTTTCTAACACTCTTTAACGTCTGTAGATAATAGCTTGATAATAAGATTTTATTTAATCTTGAAAACATTTTCAGTTAAGCAGTTAATATATAAATTATATCTTTCAACATTCTATGATGTTGTTTTTTTTTTGTGAGACTGAGGTTATCGCAATTAACTTGATTTAAAAAACATACTTAATATTAAAAAGTTAAATTATGAAATACTTTAGCAATACCTACTTCAAAGTAACGTGTTTGTAAGTATTATTGTTGCTTGACACAACAAACGATATCTATTAGTATCTAGCGCAGGAACCTTGAGGTTCCTAAGTAAGCAATCAAGCGTTTTAAAAGGTGCTGGCACCTTTGAACACAGTTCCTACTATGACCTTTTCCCACTCCCCAAGGAAAAAGTGAAGTATTGAACATATCCATATTATTCTTACATTGCTCATCCTGAAGCCGTAAATGACTTTTTGCTTTAATGATATTGCGTATTTTCATTATCTTGTATAAGCTTTGTTTGCACTACACAATAACCCGCCATTTTGATTTTATTTTTTATTATCGATATCGTTTGTTTAGCCGTACAAAAAGATGAAGCGAGTTTTATTGTTATTCGTCTGATCTCAGACATCGAAAGGGTAGATGTGTTCACTTGTGTATAACTTAATGCCTTGTCGCAGAATAGTAAGCAGTTGGCACTGCGGAAAGAAAATCCAATAACAGTCGCAGGTATAAATATTCTTCCGTGTCGTAGTTTTTTTATCACGTATGATCCGTATTTATTGTGTAGTACAATTTGTAAGAGGATGTAATGGAGCGGTGTGACGCGAGCGACGGGCAGCGGGCGCGGGAGGCGTGCGTCCTTCACAACGCCACGATTATTTACTTTGTCACCGCATTGTTAGACTCGAAAGCGAGGTTATAACTCGCATCCTATGAACAATGATGAACGACGCAAACAACACAACAAACAGCTCACCACAGTCTTCTTAAAGGAGAGATTTTACTAAACTGACAGTTTTCGAAGAGCACCTTCCGTAAATTATTCGTTAAACTTTCCAATTATGTAGATGGGGCGGGGGAAGATTATACTCGTAGCTACATACGTTTTTGTTTCTTAAATAAAGTAAATTATAACGTCCACAACTCGGTCATTGACACCGAGTCGTTGGTGGCCGCGTTGCTCCAAACCTGTGATCCCGGAATCATATAATGTACATTGATGGTCATCCTAATGTAGGTAAGACTTAATAAAAGGATATAGATAATTTAAAAAAATCTAACATGAGAATAATATCGAGGTAGGTTCTGCACGTTGATGTAATATCTTCTCCCATTCCCCGTAGTCTTTCACTCATTTTAATTAGCGGTTTCAGTCCGTACCTCATCTTTAAGGCTTCGTTGCTATAATTAAGGCATTAATTCGATCACAGACCAGTTACTGTAGGCGGAATATTGAAAATATTAAAAGCGTCTGCAGCATCCTTGCACAGACGAGCTGCTTCTATAGCTCTTTTAATCAATTAAATAATATGAAACTTCAGCTCAGTGATCAAATTTAATTGTGAATCTGAAACTGCGTCACAAATTAAGAAAATTTGCTTAGGAGATTAGTGCTCACTTCTGCTCGAGAGCTAAAAGTTAATCCATGGATGATCGAATTCTGCTTACGGAATCGTTGGCTTAATTGCTTGAATTAGTTTACACTCGTTGGTCTTAGTGACGTGATTGCACCAAATATCTTTTATATTAGCGAAATGAATTGGAAAGTACGAGTTATATTTAGTTGGAATAGCTCCTTATTTATATTCATGGGGTATAGTTTTAATGGAAAATGTACGAACTTATTTACGAATGCAAATATTATGTTGCAGGCATTCCATTTAGCGCACTAATTTGAAGAGCACCCATACGAACTACACCCACAGTACTTTGAATTGGTGCTCTTCAATTGGTAAAACCTACACATCAAAGATCGTCATTAATCAGTAGGTATTCAAGGTTTTCGCAATCTAAAAGTTTACAAATAAATTATCGGATAAGGCTGAATTAATGTTTCTTCATTTTACACCTAATGGTATCAAATACGACCTCACCTCGTTATTTCAATAAAAGAGTTTCGAATGTACCTGCTGTTTCATTCAATCGGTTTCCTCGTGGCCGGATGTCGTGATTCAATAAAGTCAGCAATATTTTAACAGCCAAATTTTTGTGTGTCATTTACCCTACGATGCTCTTATAAGGCTATAAATGTGTTATAAGACGCTCTGTAATTAATCATGCATGAGTAATTAAACTAGCTTTGAGTAATGAACGATATTAACATGCCACACAGGTATTTTAAATTCTGTGACAAAAACTGTATGCAATGAAACCGAGCACTGATGTAGATTTATCGCACTTTTGAAAGTTTAACTGAGTGCGAGTGACGAAATGATTTTACAAAATAAATATAGTCAGGCAGTCCGGAACACTGAACGTTGCATTTCGAACATTGTGTTTTTTTTCTGGTCAATTTCATTGTTTCATGGGAAATAATTTTCTGATATTACATGAAATTTACAACTTATAATGACACTTACAGAAGAGGAATAAATTGAAACTAATACCCAAGTATACTACACAATTACAAATAAAAGTATCTACAAATAACGAAAAATTTATCCTAATAAAACTATAAACTAAAATAGAGCATCAAAATATTCCTCCGCATCGCTGTCTACTGGTAACGTGCCTAGAAGGATGGCAGCATTGCCACGTTGTATGGCAATGCTAATCCTTTGACCAAAGTAGGAACCAGCCTTCGGGTCACGGGAAGTGTCGACCAGCCACCTTGCAACCTCTCTATATTATAGAAGTTGGGCACTCGGACCCCACGACTCGAGTGTTTCGACCCCAAACAGCTCGAAAATGTAATTACTAATGAAGTTATTATATTTTTGCCGCTTGAGGGCCTCCGCAGCTGCAGCAGAAGCGCCAGCACAGCCTGTCGAGCTAGGAAGATGGGATGGCGGAAGGGTATCGACGCACGTTGCGTCCCATACCAGAGGTCTACCCATCTTCCATAGCATGAATGACATGCCATTTGGTCTCTTGCTATCGTCACGTGCCAAGCCATTTGGTTCTAATACGGATGGAACGCCGGCACAAGAGCACGACGGATAATATCATTTAAGTTGGCGTGCCGCGCTATTCGACGTGCACTCCTGCTGCAAGACAAGCCGAGGCTGTCGACGGCTTCACCGCAATAGCAGCGTTGCTATGCAGTATACAAATTTAGTCGGAAAGGGGGTACTAATCCGAAAGAGTGTTAAAGTACACAAGATAATTAATAACTTTTGTTCTACAACTTTCCCCAAAAGTCAATATTTTAAGAGAAATAACTGTTCAAAAATGTCATAAAAAATACGCTAAAATCCATCTATGTTCAGCTATGAGCAGCTGTGATACCTACATTTTAGGTCATATTTGAGGTCACGGAATAATTAGACGCTCCATTTTTTGATTTCGTAAGCGGGGGGGACGAAGAATTTTAGAAAAAACTAAAATAAATATAATTCTGTATGGAAATAAAAATGATCGAATTTTGAAATGTTAACGCTTGCTTTAAAACAGTCATTAGTAAGTGTAGTTACTGTAAGTGGCCTGCGGATTATTACGCCCTTTCCGATTAACCATATATATGTTACGAATGGATGAACGTGGACGAAGCGAAAGGAATATGTAAGGATCGTAGTATGTGGCGTTCTGCAGTGTCTGCCTACCCCCATGGGGAAATGGCGTGAGTGTATGTATGTATAGATTACTTACTTAATTAATGCACCTCAATAACCGTGCTATGTTATTATGTACTTGCTATTGCCCACATGAACGGGGTCCATTATGAACTTCAGTTTTCCACAGATTATAGGAATCTCAGATTATCTTCATCCAATTGAAATGAAACCTGCCTTAAAGCTTCAAGTTTAAGTTAGACTATTATAAGATGAAGGTATAACAGTAAATTTCCATTAAAATTTTACCGGTCTCACCTTTACCCAAAATTAGAATTCCCTTAAAAACATTTCTGAAAATATTACAGTTATTAAATAATAGTATTGTAAATGGATAAGGGAGTAAATGGGTTTATAAAACTTATTTTAATATCCTTCGTATTCTTTAGAAAAACTAATTGGGTTTTTCATTGCTAGGGCCCGCTCAGATTAAAAAAAGTGAGTTCTCTTAAACTTTAAAAGTAATCTTATAAGTTAAATATATTTTTATTGATTGAAGATATATATATGGGGTGATGGATGAAACCATTACGGGACATAGACGGTTGGTGGCTAAAGGAGGCTTACACGCCAGCTGTAAGTAATTTCAAGTTGAATACGACGATGAAGAAGTTAATTCAAAACCCAAATAATTTTAAGAGAGTTTATTTACCATAAAAAAACAGCCAAAGGGATTGTCGTTGATGCTCTTAGCTTTATTTTTTGATAAAACGGCGCGTTCGTAACAAATACATTTTTTAATTTACATTGAATTTAAAGAATGTGATTCTAAACAAAATAAATGACGAAAAGAAAGAATGCCGCGGAACATTTCCTAGGGTTCAAAATCCTGTGAAATATTAGGCGGCATTCTGTTGTCATGTTATTGAAATCTGTACTTTTATTTTTAATTTAATTTAATTAATAGGTAAGCTAGGTTTGATGCAGAGCAAATAGAGAACAAAAAAGGCCAGAAATAATGAAGACTTTTCTGTTTTAGTTCCCTTGAGCTTTAATTGGAAAAGACTTCACTGATATCATGTTTAAGGCCCACGGTGTATTAGGTTTCTGTGCATAACATTTTCTACTTTTCGGGAAATTAAAATTAAAGGACAGTTCTAGTTTTACACTATTAAATTATTTAAAATGTGTTAAGTATAATGTTCACATTTATTAAAATGGGTTTGATCAACGATAACTTTAATAGGTATAAATTTCTAAAATCTATGTGCAGATGAAACTTAATATAACATGGCTGAGGTTTCAGTTTTAACATAGGATTGGCGAATAGTCATTTGGTCAGACTGATATGATCATCATTAATAATTGATGTAATCAAAGCAAAATTGATCGTGCGGCACGACACATGTATGCTTTAATGGCGGCAATGTGTTCTCCCTGTAGTTTTAATTACACTTTATTTGCAACAATAGGTACATCGAATGGCTGTTGGTTTTTAAAATAATAATGGTTAATTACAGGTAAAATAAACAATATAAATCAATATTGATGGTCTAAATGAGCATCCGGTCTACCCGTCCTGATTACCTATTATAAATTCTATAAATAATATGCTGTTTCATTATTCAGCGTCAGTTTGCTATAAAACTTACGCAGAATTTTGTGAAATATTGAATTTTTTAAATGGACCTGACGATCCTCTCCCACGTTTTCGTTAGGAATAAGAATTAGAATTATCAAGGGATATAATTAAAAGCACTTTAATTTCAATGAAAATAACAACAAAAAATGTTTAAGGCACATTTCGAAAATAATACTTTCCGAGACAAAAATGAATGATTCGCCCTACAATCAAACAAAAACCATTTGTTTCTGAACGGTGAAGTGAATTGTTTTTGGCCGGTGCCACGGCACCGCTCGCTGCGCTCGCTCGGCTCGTGCGTAGAGTGGTCATAGTTCTTACATAACCTAACCTACCTTTCAGCTATCTGTTTCTCATTTTATTTTTTAATGCAGGGGACTTTAAAATTCAGAAGCATAACAATTATAGTGCAAACTTTTATTTTTATAGAAGACTTTTGAAGTTAGAAGTGTTAAAATTAAAGTGCAAACTGTTAATTTTAAAGCTAAAGCTTTTTAAAATGTGTTTTTTTAGGGTTCCGTACCCAAAGCGTAAAACGGGACCCTATTACTAAGGCTCCGCTGTCCGTCTGCCACCAGGCTGTATCTCATGAACCGTGATAGTTAGATAGTGACAAAATGAAGTGTGAAATTTTCACAGATGATGTATTTCTGTTGCCGCTATAACAAAAAATACTAAAAAATATAATAAAATAAATATTTAAGGGGGCTCCCATACAACAAACGTGATTTTTTTGCTTGTTTTTGCTCGATATTGATAACGACAACAGGTAGACGCTTGAAATATTCACAGAATATTTAGTTATATATTCACTTTAAAAGTAAATAATGAAATTAAATTAAAACAAATATTTAAGGGGGGCTCCCATACAACAGACATGATTTTTTTGCCATTTTTATAGATAATGGTACGGAACCCTTCGTGCGCGAGTCCGACTCGCACTTGGCCGGTTTTTTTAAGTAATTTATCTCATTATCAAGTTATGCATGAATCTGTCTCTATCATAGACTCATCTTACGAGCAAAGGCAGGTAATATTCGAGTTGCAACATTTCAACCTCCGGCATTTTTATATTCCATTCTCGGCAGCTGAAATTATCGCTTGCAACTTTACCGCTTTTTGTTTTTGCCAGAATACTTAGCGGGTTACAGGAATAAAGGCAGAAAAAAGAATAGGTAACTAATGAAATTTGTAGTAAATCTGTAGGTAGGTTGTTTAAAGTAGTTCAAAAAGTTAAGTAAATTTTGTTAACATTCTGTCCGATAGGTGGCGCTGTACCGAATTCCTTTAAAACTGAATTGCGGTGTTAAGATTCTCCGTGGTTTAATGACCCTTGTGATATTTTGTATAATAAAAAATAACTATTACGTTTGCATACTTCCGAGTATTATTCAATCCTTTGAAAGTAGCTAGATCATCCCAGGTCATCCCCTGTACATTTTGGTCCGTCGAGTCGAATTATATATTCGAACTAGCTAGGGAATACTGTTGCGGTGAAGTTTTTTGCCTTAGTACACCGCGGCAGTTGTTAGGGAACACTGAAGGGGTTGTGGATCGCAACTCAGGTGTTGGAAGGGTTTCCCCGAGAAGGGAGACAACATCAGGTGGCGCCGGGAGCGTGACGTCACCAGCCAGCCCTGAGAAGAGGAAGTACTGTCAAGCAGAGCACCGTCGTCAGCAGCGCATCGTGACGTCAGTGGTGGCGTGCAGCGTGACGTGTCCGGAGAACAGGTGGAATATTGTGTGTAGTGTGTGTGACGAAGATAAACTGTGAGTACATTTTGTGTTATATCATCAGTGAAGAAATAGTTCAAATACTTTGCAAATTCCGCACATTCCATTAACTTAGTCGTTTTCTGCATGAATTTTGGACTTAGAAAAATCAGTGCATAAAATTTACGGACTTAGAATTGTAAGCGAAAAAACGACGGAACGTGGAATCTATGCCCGATTTCGCTCAAAGTTAAAGTTTTGCCAAACACTTGTAAAATTTTCAAGATTTACTGATTAGTAGATAAGTGTCGCAAATTATACTAAGTTCATTTTTACCTCAAAAATGGAAAAATACGGCAATTTGCAAATAAATTTAAAGACAATTATTGAAAAGTCGAGATCTAATTTTAAGAAGACACCTAAGGATCGTTTCTCTTATCAGTACATTGATGCAAGATTAGAGAAGTTGGAACGAGATTGGCAGGCATTTTGTAAAAATCACTTTGAGATATTAGAATTAGACAGTGCAACGGTTAAATCATTAGAATGTGTTGTGAGTGATGTTTATGAAGCGACAGAGGAAATTTACATTTGTTATAAGTCGGAACTAAAGGTCGCATTATGTAATTATCCCGCTCCAGTCAATAACACATCAGTTTGTAAGCACACTCAAGACGTTTCTGTACCTATGTCGTCTGGTTCTTCTGTAAGATTACCTAAAATAACTATTCCTACTTTCTCCGGGAAATATTCTGAATGGACATCTTTTCGCGACTTATTTATTTCTTTGGTGCATAGTAACCAATCTTTAGATTCGGTACAAAAATTACATTATTTAAAGGCTCATCTTACAGGAGAGGCAGAACAATTGATAAAGTTTGTACCTATAGCAGCAGCTAATTATAATCAGTGTTGGTCGCAGTTAGAATCTAGATACAATAACAAACGATATTTGTCAAATTGTATTTTGAAAAGACTATTTAGTCAACATAATTCGAATGTCGAGTCAGCTACAACATTAAAAGAGTTGTTGGACACAACAACGGAGTGTTTACATGCATTAAAGAATTTGGAAATTGATGTGAGCTCATGGGACATTATTATTATTCATATTGTTACTTATAAATTAGATTCAGAAACGAGGAAGCAATGGGAACTACATGTCTCAAGTGATAATTCGAATGAGTTGCCAACTTTTAATCAGTTTTCAAAATTCTTAGAAAGTCGTTTTCGTGCATTAGAGTTTATTGAGCCTAAATCAAAATCTTTTGTTCAGCCAACTACTTCACAAAACAAAGGTCACTTCAATAAACCAAAGGTGTTTCATATTTCAAATCAAGCTATTGCATGTGAATATTGTTCAGATAATCACAAATTATGCTTTTGTAAAAAGTTTGCTAAAATTGATTATAATAAAAGGCATGAATTTGTTATGAAAAATTACATGTGTTTTAACTGTTTAGGTAGTAATCATTCAGTAAAACAATGCCAAAAATCCACTAATTGTCGTCTTTGTAATCGTCGTCATCACTCACTTCTTCACCCAAGCAACAGCTCAGCAACTACTGTTGCACAACATAATAACAATGATCAGGTCACAAAGGTCAACCCGTCCCCACCAGTGGCGGGATCGTCATCAAATGAGAGTTCACCAATTGTCTCATGTTTTTCGTCAGGAAATAGTAGTCAAGTATTGTTGGCCACCGCGCTAATCAATGCTGAGTCGAAATTCGGAGGCAAACAGGTCATCAGAGCCTTGATTGATCAAGGCTCACAGGCTTCTTTTATAATAGAGGCCACAGTACAAACGTTGGGCCTCAAAAAGGTTCACGCAAATGGCATTATTTCAGGTGTTGGTGGAGATAGCACCATCACTTCAAAATCCGTAGTCTCTTTGAAGATTCAATCGAGAGTTGATTCGTCTTTCGAAATTGTAGTCAGAGCGCATGTATTGAAATCGATAACCACTCTTCTCCCAGTTATGAAAATAAGTGAGTTGCAAGAGTTGGATTTACATACGATTACATTAGCTGATCCCCAGTACAACAGGCCTAATAAAATTAATATTTTATTAGGTGCTGAAATTTACTGTCAAATCATACAACAAGGACTTTTGAAAGGACCTACCGGTACTCCAGTAGCTCAATGCACCTCTCTCGGCTGGATACTGTCTGGGTTGGTATCTAATAAACAAGCTGATAATACAGAAGCTAAACTTGTAGTTATGAAAGCTACCGTTAATGAGGACGAAATTCTGAAAAGGTTTTGGGAATTAGAGTCAGATCATTCTTCAATTTCACAAAAAATGTTAACTGAAGAACAACAGAAATGTGAAGAATATTTTAATAGTACAACGCGTAGAGCACCTGATGGACGTTACGTGGTCCGATTACCTTTTCGCGACGCTGATCCTGCATGTAAATATGGTAGATTTCGGAAGATAGCTGAAAATAGATTAAAGTCGTTAGAAATAAAATTAAATAAAAATAAAGAAATGAAAAAAAGATATACAGATGTTATAAAAGAGTACTTACAGTTAGGTCACATGATTCCTGTTCCAGAGAATGATGATAAGCAGTCTGAATCTGTTTATCTTCCCCATCATGCGGTCATACGAGAGGACAAATCCACCACAAAGGAGAGAGTCGTCTTCGATGCGTCGTGTAAGGGTGTAAATGGCGTATTCTTGAACGACACATTACTGATTGGTCCACCATTACAACCTGAGTTACGACATCTAATTATACGATGGAGAGTACATCCTATTTGCTTAGTGGCTGATATAATAAAAATGTATCGCCAAGTGCGAGTCCATGATGATGATGCGGTGTTTCAACGAATGTTGTGGAGAGATAATCCTGAAGATACGGTGCAGGAATACCAGCTGGTCACTGCAACATTTGGAACGGCCTCCGCCCCATACTTAGCAGTCAAGGCTCTTCAGCAGGTAGCACTTGATGAAGGAGATAAATTTCCAGAAGCTGCAAAAAAGGTTCTTGAAGACTTTTATATGGATGACCTTATGAGTGGCTGCGAAACGGTAGAAGAAGGCATTAAATTATTTAAAGACATTAACATGTTACTAAGCAAAGGTGGATTTAAATTACAAAAATGGATCAGTAATGATGAAAGGATAATAAAGGAAATTAATTTAGAAAATAAAGAACAAGACATAGTAAAGGAACAAGACTTAGAACACAATTTGGAAATTAAACTAGACTCTATAATGAAAGTTTTAGGACTCACCTGGAACCGTAGAGATGATATCTTTCAATACTCTGTGAAGCTTACGAAGACCGCAGGACCTGAAACAAAAAGAACAGTTATTTCTAATATATCACGGTTGTTTGACCCATTAGGTTGGTTGGCACCGACGTTGATTACAGCAAAAGTATTTATCCAAAAGCTGTGGTTAGCGGGAATAAGCTGGGATGAAGAAATTCCAAACCAATTATTAGATGAATGGAATACTTACTGTAGTGAGCTGCCTCAACTTACGGAGTTCAAAATTCCTAGATGGCTAAGAACAAAGACGAGTGATATCTCAGTAGACTTACACGGCTTTTCCGATGCTTCCAAGGTGGCATATTCGGCAGCAGTCTATATACGTAGAGTTGATGTCACTGGTAACGTTCACGTTTCACTAGTTGCTGCTAAAACACGTGTCGCACCTATAAAACAAATAAGCATACCGCGTCTAGAGTTGTGTGGCGCAGTATTAGTGACACGTTTGCTAGTTGAGATGGCAGAAGTTTTAAATATCCCCAAAACTAACTTGCGGGCATGGACAGATTCGACGGTCGTACTCGCGTGGTTGAATAAACATCCAAGTCATTGGAAAACTTTCGTAGCCAATAGAGTTTCTGAAATTCTTACAACGTTAGACGCATTTCAATGGGCACACATACCTTCGAATCAGAACCCTGCCGATTGCGCGTCCAGAGGAATACGACCTGTAGAACTTATAGATAATGTTCTGTGGCTACGAGGTCCAGAGATTTTACAAGAGACAGATATAAATTACCCTAGGCCAAAAGAATTAGAAGTAGATTTAGAAAGATCAATAGTAACGCATTGTTCATCTGTCAATAATTTTATATGGGACAGATATTCTTCTCTCTCTAAGTTGTTAAGTATTGTGGCATATTGTAGACGATTTTTAAATTATAAATCAGATACCGATCGGGCTAAACACTTACGTAAATGGGAGATCGATGAGGCTTTGAATTGTTGTGTTCGGCAATGCCAAGGGCAAGAGTTTGAAGTAGAGCTCACAGAATTAAAACAGAAAGGTGAAGTTAAGACAAAAAGAAGTAAAATAAGAACACTTAACCCGTATATAGACGAGAAAGGTATAATTAGAGTAGGTGGTAGGCTTCAAAAGGCTCAATTAGAAGAGGAAACAAAACATCCGATTGTATTACCCCATCGATCCCATTTCACGCAATTGATCATCGGAGATGCTCATATTAAAACTTTACATGGGGGACCACAACTCATGCTAACTTACATACGGTCAGCATACTGGATTATTGGCGTTAAAAATTTAGTAAAACATCATGTCCGTCAATGTGTTCCTTGCGTAAAAAATAGTGCGACTGTGAAGACTCAAATGATGGGTTCTCTACCATCAGTTCGCGGAACTCCGTCCAGAGCGTTCTTACACAGTGGAGTAGATTACGCAGGCCCTATAAATGTTAGAACGTCAAAGGGACGAGGACATCGGTCTTATAAAGGCTACATATGTTTATTTATATGTATGGCAACACGAGCCATACATTTGGAGATGGTTAGTGATTTAACTTCCCTAGGCTTTTTAGCAGCTTTCAGACGATTCGTATCTCGTAGAGGTCATTGCACGGATTTATGGAGCGACAATGGCACCAATTTCATTGGAGCGTCCAAAGAGTTAAGAGAGTTACTGATAGCGCAAGAGTCCAACCTCACTGAGGAAATCGCGAAGAGCTTAGCTCTCATCGGCACAACGTGGCATTTTATTCCTGCGCACGCTCCCAATTTCGGTGGATTATGGGAGGCAGGAGTAAAATCCACCAAGTTTCATTTAAAACGGGTTATAGGTAACTCTACACTCACCTTTGAAGAGATGACCACTCTCCTGACACAGATCGAGGCGTGTCTAAACTCTAGGCCGCTGTCAGTCGTATATAGCACAGATCCAGATGAGTGCACACCGCTGACTCCTGGTCATTTTTTAATAGGAGAGCCAATACTTACCGTGCCTGATACAAATTATCATGCAACTCCTATTATTAGCCTGAAAAGATGGCATTTAGTGCAAGGTATGTTGCAACATTTTTGGCGTAGATGGGCTAACGAATACTTGACACATTTCCTCCATAGATATAAATGGACTAATAAGATACCTGAACCCCAAGTAGGAGATGTTGTTTTGGTAAAAGAAGATGACTTACCTCCCGCGAAGTGGCTTCTTGGTAAGGTTGTAGAAAAACACCCAGGGAGTGATAATCTTACCCGAGTGGTTACATTAAAATGTAAAAATTCTTATTTAAAAAGACCCACTTCAAAATTGTGCGTGCTGCCTGTCACAGATTAAAAAACGTATTCATGTTGTTTAGCTATTAAGAACAGTTTGTAAGATTTATAGAAAAGTTATGTTATAAAGTAAAGTTATGTTAATACGTACAGTGCCAGTTCCTGTAATTGTAAAAGGTAATTGCTTACTTATTATGTGTTTAGAGATTTCCCACCAAGGCTAATTTTGTATTCTTGTTGTTTGTATTTTCAATATGTCTGCCACGGTGGGCGGTTATTTTTAAGGACAAAGGTCCTTGGTGGGCGGTATGTTTAAAGTAGTTCAAAAAGTTAAGTAAATTTTGTTAACATTCTGTCCGATAGGTGGCGCTGTACCGAATTCCTTTAAAACTGAATTGCGGTGTTAAGATTCTCCGTGGTTTAATGACCCTTGTGATATTTTGTATAATAAAAAAAAACTATTACGTTTGCATACTTCCGAGTATTATTCAATCCTTTGAAAGTAGCTAGATCATCCCAGGTCATCCCCTGTACATAGGTATTGCCACAAGCGTGTTTCGGTAGACGTTCAAGGAACTTGACGTATTCTGACACAGCATTATAATATGTTATAAGTAAGCACTCAAAGCTTAGGTACATGTCCTGTCCGGGGATAAGCTTTAACCTTTGACCTGCAAAGGCGATGTAAAACGTAAATTACATAAAACTGGGTAGCGACAGCACTGGGGATCCCAGAGCGATTGTAATTGCGCTTAGAACGGTTCTGAAGGGGTCTCCTTGGTGCATTGTCAGTTGTTTGCTTTCCACCATGTGCGCGTGTAATCCTATTCAATAATGTGTGAGTGTGTAAGTATTTGTGTGTGTAAGGCTTAAGACGCCGCCGTCGTGTGGTCCCTTTATTTATTTTTACAGCCTCGTGTCAAGTCCACGTTGAGAGCATTTGTCTCTCACGTGAGCGTATTATCTCTAACATACGACGTGTGACTGTCGCTTTACATTAGCTACATTTTTGTGCTTAAATCATTTCTGAGAGAACTCACTTTGTCTCTGTACCTCACGTTAACTACATAAGATAAATTTGCTAATATATATATTATTCAGTATTTGATTTACCATAAAGTTTGTCTCAGACGTTAAACAAACATTAGTATGCCAGTTAAAATAGATTCGGTATGTTGACTAGATAAGTCGAAATACGGAATGGGTATCAACGATTAGGTAATAAATTTAGTCTAGGCTCTCGTCTAGTCGAAGTTTTCTCATATAATGGGTCGGTCGTCGACGTAATGGTCTGTCTGCATTTAACTTGCGGGAGCTAAATTAACATCGAATATTAAGTCGAGCCATAAAGGCATTAAAAAGTTTTCGATGGAGCTGCGTCATATATTGGAATTAAAGAATCTTTAATAATGTGAATAATAAGGTGTTTCATTATGCTTTTACAAAATTCGTTGTAAATGAGACGTCTCCGTAGTGAGGCGAGATGGTACTGGTACGAAGCTCTCAGAAAATGTGTACATGAGGTAAGCGGGATCCACAAGCGAAACTTTTTACCGGAAAGACATAATCGCTCCAGGATCCGCCACAACGTCGTCGCTATGCAAACTCGGTGCCAGTCTTAAATAGATCGTATTTTATATCATTCAACACTTACGCGCGTATCAAGACGTGAAGGTACCTCTGTAAAAACTCATACTTTTTTACTTGACTTGGATCATATTTTTTGATAAACTACAGCATCCACACACATGGCTAGTCAATACATACATTTATATATATTATGATACTTATTTTCGATAAGATGTTATTATACTTTTAGCAAAACTGCTCTAAGAGATCAGCGTTCCATCAAAAGAAATCGGTTCTGTATGATCAACGGCTGTCATGATGGCCAACAAATTGAAAAGAAACCTCAAGAAAAGGTTCACTTGAATACCGATTCCCGTATTGATTGCGAACCATTGTGGATTGCTTTTGTTACGTGCAAATCTGTTGAATTCTTCTGTGCCCTACATTATCTGTAGTTTAACAATAGATTATACATATCCTAGTATAAGAATAATCGCTTTAAACCATCTAAAGGTAAGAAAACAGGCAGGAAATAGTACATTTCATTGCACTTTATTGGTTGGTTTGAAGTTATTTCAATATCTGATAATCGTCTATCCTCCTAACATTAAATAATTGATTTTATATAATTATAATATGAAATTAAACCTGTTAAAACGACATTATGGAAGCAATTAAGTATTGAGTATTAATAAACAAAATGCACGAATTGCCATAAAAATAATACAAAATAAATATAAGCATTTAAATAGGCGCATTTCAAACATTAAAAAATATCACGAAACACTTCTACACTTTCACATAAATAGAAAAACATTCGTACATTTTATTTTTATTCCAGCAAATAAGAGGCAGAACCGCAATTAGTTGGCATTTAACAATAAGTTAGCAATGCAGTCATTTGAACAACCCTCGACTTTTGCATTTAAAACTTACACATTATAATGTTCCAATTTCACACGAGCCAGCAATCGTTTGTGGCCCGTTCGATAGCTTTCAGACTATTTGGCCTGCACTTTTAGTTTAATTGGTTGGCAATCAAATCTATGGTGCAGACCAACATTGAATTTAGTGTAAACGTGAGATCGTGTTCTAAAGGTAGTGCCAATGTAAACGAGCAGCCGTCCGAATAGTTATCTAGATTAATTAATACATAGAACCGTGACCAGTTGCTCCTCGCTGGCTTGCTATTTACACAAAAGCGTAGATAACTCTAAGCGGCGATTGATACGCCTTTGATTTGATTAGTGAACTATTAAACTTCTTTCTCATCTACTGTATTTATTAAGTGATTTATACAGGTTATATAAAAGGTTAGTCAGAAAGGAGGTACTAATCCGAAAGGGTGTTAAAGTACACATAATAATGAATAACTTTTGTGCCACAACTTTTCCCAAAACTCAATAATTTAAGAGAAACAGTTGTTCAAAAATCTCAAAAAAAAATCTCTAAAATCTATCTAACCCCAGTTATGATCAGCTGTGTTTACATTTTAGGTCATATTTGGGGTCATGAATTAGAAGCACCATTTTCTGAATTTGTAACTAAAGCAGGGATGAAGAATTTTTGAAAAAACTCAAATAAAAATCATCATCAAAAGTCATCAGTGATACTATAAGTGGGCTTCGGAGTAGTACCCCCTTTCCGACTAACCTTGTATACTAAACCATTTACCAGTTATATTTAATAAAATACCCAACATTATTAATGAGTAACTTACAAAAATATAAAAAAAAATTACGTCTTTACAGAAAAATGTTAATTACTTTACAGGGTTTTCAACAGATAAATAAGAAAAAAATTTAATGTAAAAAATTAAAATAAAATTAAAATTTTAGATGTAGATATAAGATATCTATTAAAAGATTTTATAATTACTCAAGTACTGTAATTATAGACACAATAGATAAACAATGGCAGGTGTCGTCCTGGGACGTTATCGAGGCGTCGCCGGTTTTTCCTATTAAGTACCTACCTCGCATTCGAAGTATAATTTAGGCCGGTCGCACTTTAGACGCGTTTTCGTACGAATTTGACTCGAACGAACGAATACGAACACGTACGTAAACGCACGAACAATCCCTACCTTCCTAGTACTACGGGAGCTCGCAGACTGGGTGCGAGTTAGTCGTACGTATACGTACGTGAAGTTCCTACGTCCGAAAACAATCCGAACTTGTTGGTATTTTTAATACACTTTGGTGTGTTGATGGAGAAAAACGTATTCAGTGTGCGCACTCAATTCGTACGACCCGTATTCATACGTTTACGTACGATACAAATTAGTATCCAAAATGCGGCCGGCCTTAAAGTTATATAATTTAGCACTAGCAGACTGTGATCTAAATTAAGATTTAGCTGAACTTTTTAATTTTTGCATGCCGTAAGGTAGAATGTACATGAACTCACCAACAATTTGTTAACACCTTATCTGTAATACCTACATTCTAAGCAAATAAATGTTTCTTTTCTATTCAGGGTGTTCACGAATTCTTGTAATTCCTCAAAACCATAGGATCTATTACTGGTATAGATTAATCCAGCACGGGTGTTAGATTAAATAAAAAATAAATAAAAAAAAAAGTTTTTTTTTCTTGCGGTAGATAAGGTAAGTGATTTTTTTGCAAAGATATATTTTTTATGAGATAGATTTAGATACATTGCGAGACATTTCGATGACACGTATAAATTAAAAAAAAACATCGCGGAACAGCACGACTAGCGCGATATCGCTCCGTGCAGTCAGTTAACTCGGGGCGCTAAATTGACTCAAAAACAGAACACCATGTTTTATTCTTTAATATGTTTTTTGATGAAACTGAAAAAGTCAATCTGTGTCACCATTAGATCCCGCGGTTTGAAGGAATTATACGAATTCTTTTAGAACTGTATATCTATGATTTTTGGGTTCACCTACGCGGAAAGACCTTCCAATATCCAGTGTCAAAGAAGCCTTGCCTGCGGTGGGAGGTCTCAGCTGCCTGCAATTCCACAAGGGTTACCGACTAGATCCCATTGTAACGGGCTATTCCGCAAAACATTTCGAGTTTGAAGGCCCCGGTAATCTCGCTAATACCCAGCAAACCGCACGTACACAACTTCTAAATCTGATTTGACCCGCACAATAACTACCTATATTTGTTCTCAACGACAACATACAGCTGTGCTTGTAGGGGAGAGCGCTTCATTGTCATATTAACATAGATCGGAAGGGTACGAAGAACAACCTTAAAAATACTTAAAACAAATGATGCATGATTTTCAATTTAATATTTTTATCGTAAGCCCGGGTAAAAAGGTTCTAAGATAAGAATATTGAAAGTTTTTTGTAGTCATATTAGATCCGTAACATAAAATCACTTTGAGGATGTAGCAGCGTGTCCCTTCAAGTACAAGCGGCTTTGATAATGTCGTTCATATATAATCCTAATAAACGGAAACCAAGAAGGTAAGTATTATGTTCATACTTTTCTTCGGAATTATGTTTCAGACAACGTTTTATTGGATTTTGTGTATCAGACGGTTAAGCGCAGTTCAGACTACAGTATATCACATAGCATATATCGATACCTCTGGGCTCAAAGGGCGTATAGCACATTTTTGGCATAATGACGTTTTCACATAATTATAACGAAAATTCGTTTTTTTTTGTTGTTTTTTGCTTCTCCTGAAAACCCATGTTTTGTGCTATACTCCCTTTGAGACCAGAGGTATCGATATAGCAAATTTTGTATAACACAACGATATCGCGCAGCCTACATGTTATATCGACACGTTCTCACAACGCTATGCTATAAAGTATTGTCTTGTTGTACGCGATAAACTTGAGCGATTCTCAGAGCTATATCGTACGATTCTCCGGTCGCCCGTTTCACTTCTACTCCGTCCGTAAGCCGACGGATCGCCGTCAAATAACTTGCTACACATAGTTGACTGGCTTGCGATATAGCGTATAGTGTGAACGTCATGCTATATAGTTATAGCTTATATCGCAATATGCTTTACTATAATTATATCGATATAGTACAGCGTAGTCTGAACTGCGCTTTAATCTTAAATAATATTAAAACAGTTGTTAACAGATATGAAGAAGGCAAAACGATTTCCGATCGCAAAAGTTCTTAAAGTTGTTAATCTGTCTGTTCGTTGCCAAGTAGCGTATTAATTAATAGCTTACAATTGCCTTCGACATCACTGACGAACGTTAATGATTATATTGTTGTGTAACCTGTCATAGTTTGGCATTAATTACGAGTAGGGTTCTCATGGAGGGCAAGTACTCTTGACAAGGGACCTTAATAACGGACAGTTAGAAAATTTAATTTTGAACCGTTTCCTTTTTAGTTGTGTACTAACTACTTGTTTTATTGCAGTTTTATACTATTCAGGAAAACGTCTAAGTTCTATTACTATTCAGGAAAACGTTTAATTTTTTTTTTGGTTTTAGCAAGACCCAAGTACCTAGGTTTATCCTGTATGAACTTCTTCATCTAAATCTATAACTAGCACCCTAATCAATCCGTTTTCTAAACTTAAATGGCAGTGATAAAATTAAATATTTACTTATCTGCAACGTACGTTGTATATGTCGCAGTAAGATAGTTATGGTCGTTTTATGATCATATTCCTAGCGATATGATCATGTCTGTACCGGTACATAGTATAATAATATGTTTCACCTGGTATACTCTTCCCGTGACAGCTAGCTCACATGAATGGCCCAAGACTACGTCATCAGCTGTGGGTGGTGCCACTATATATAAATAAAAGGAAAGTCCTGACTGACTGACTCAACGCTCAGCCCAAACCCTTGGACCTGGAAAGCTGAAATTTTGCAAAGAGGTTCCCTTTATAACGTAGACAAGGAATAAGGAAGGATTTTTTGAAATTAAACCCCGTAAGGGAGTTAAATTGGGGATGAAAGTTTGTATGGAAAATCGTCACTTAACGGGTTCAAAATTTCACGCAAGCGAAGCTACGGGCAAAAGCTAGTGTGTAAATAAATTACCCGGTCAAAATGCATTTTTTCACTTACTACTACTACTACTTCTATAAAAAAGCAATTTTGAGCAAGTCTTATACACAGTTTAATACTTTTTTAACTAAATAAATTAATAACTCGAAATAGCAAATAATTTGACTAGTTATCAATTTTTTATTCATTTTATATATTAAGACGTTAAAGAATGGCAGCATTCATGACGTAGCCTTGGGCCATCGCGGGAAGAGAATACCTGGTATTATTATACTTACCATGTACAGGAAGATGCTTATAAAAAGCGTTTCATATGCATCTTTTATTCCCCATTGGCTGGAGACCCTTCAGGTCTCGCCAATAACTACCCGGTTACGTAGATGGGGTCCCCAAGGACCATCTACAGCAGTCCAATAGAAAAAAATAACATATTTTATTCTTTAGTTGCAAACATGTATTTTGATAATATTTTTAGATTGTGATCAGGTTACTTGTGTCATGATCATATTCCTAGGGAGATGATTATGAAACGCTTATTTTACTAGCAAATTTCGTTATATGATCATATCGCCAGGAATATGATCACATATACTGATCCTGGTCAAATCTGACAACCTTTCACACACACAAACACACACATCTACACATTACGAACACATTTCACAATTATACCTAACTCAACATCTTCTTGGCTTTTGCTTTCTCCCTTTTTGTTTTGGAACTTTGTTTTAATATTATTATTTTTTGATGTAATATTTGGAACCTTTAAATATTTTTACTAAATTCTTTGCAATGCCTTAGAATAAGTGAACCAAGGGTTGGGACTTATGCCCTTAATACAAGTTATCCTGATAACTTAGCAAGGGTGCTAGTTACGACAACTTCTAGTGTGATTTTATAAATCTAAGTCATAAGTATTTAATGTTAAATAGTCTTTTTTGATGCGAATAAATGCTTATTATATTATTATTATATAACGACTAAAACTATGTTACCGTGACACATACCTACACTGCAATTAATCTATACTATTGCAAAGCAAAAGGTACACGAGATACATTTTTAAAATATTCAAAGTTATGTATTGCGGTTTAGGAATACTACTGAATGCAAAGTTCGATCTAAGCCGCGTGTGCGCTTAAGCCTGGTTAGCATACGAAAAGCACGTACCAAGTGTTTGTGTTTTCACGACCATAATATTGCCACCTGTACACAATGGCCGATGCTGGCCACACTTCAACCTAGTACTTAAAGAGACCTCTTGTACACGAATTGAGCGATGGGCGCTCAAGTATGACCTAAGTGGCTGTTGTGTACAGAAGCGAAATATACGTTCTGTTGCTTCTAACCATTATTCTGTTTTCTTTACATTTTCGTAGTCTGTGGTCACCTTGTTCTAAACACATTTACTGAGACAATGTGTGCAGTGTAGCCTCGTCTCCATTATTGAACGTCGCGTGCAGGGCTTTGTGTATCTGTATTTACAAACCTAAAGGACGTCTCTTGACTCGCCTGTACACACGATCGCGTCAAAGTAAATTGATTACTAAATTATGTAGACATTCAATTCTGTGATGGGTTCCAAAACGGTTTATTTGGCAATCAATCTTATTAATCTTACTGAAGGACCAACAGTCGTTAAAGATACCTAGTACCTCACACGTTATTCGGGGCACATAATCTGGGATCCCAAACGGATGATATTCGCTCAATCGCTTTGTCCCAAACGGAGAAGTAAAACTGAAATCAGGGTCGTTAATACGCTCAACTCGAACATTTGTCTAAATACTTATGAGTACCTAGCTAATAGCACCGCTGAATTAAGTTCTTTACACATTTT
Source organism: Amphipyra tragopoginis (assembly GCA_905220435.1). Lineage (NCBI taxonomy): Eukaryota > Metazoa > Arthropoda > Insecta > Lepidoptera > Noctuidae > Amphipyra > Amphipyra tragopoginis. The sequence goes on along the minus strand of HG991991.1, from coordinate 24,119,961 downwards.
GATGATCATCTAACGTCTGGCCTAGTTTACTCGTCACTTATCTTGTACATCCATAAACAAAAAAGCAAAAATATACATGGATTAATTATTATTTTTAATCTTTCATTATGCGGGTACTCTAGAAAAAGATTGCGAAAGCTCTTAAAAGCGCAAAGTAAGATGGAAGATTCCAGGAGTTCATTCGTTACTGTAAGATCTATACTTAAAAGTATATTGCAACAAGTACTTCATCTTTGTTTTTCCTTTTAAATAATACTTTTTCCAATTACTTTGAGGTGCCTGTAGTGCTCTACTGCTTTAGTTATGATATTTTTATTATTTCAGTTATTTTTTCTATCAGTACCATCTAATATGTTTACGGTTATGTCTAAAATGTTATCAAGACTGGATCAATACTGTGAAAACCTTTCAAAGTCCAAAGTAAGATGCGGAGCATAACAGGTGCACATTTCCAACGGTACGTAGTGTAGGTACCTACTTATTGCAACAACTGCAACAAACATTTTAATCTTTGTTTCTGCTTTTAATAATACTTTTTCAATTACTTTCTGCTGAAAGGAAATGAAAAGTATTAAGGGGACTGCCTCATGGTTGTAACTTGTGGTGCACTGCTTCTTTCTTATATTTTTATTATTTCTGCATTTTGTCAACCAACTGCTAATATTTTAAGTACCTATACAGGGTGTAAACGAATTCGTGTAATTCCTTCAAACCGCGTGATCTACTGGTGATACAGATTAACCCTAAGTGGGTATTATTGAAAATCAAGTAAAAAAAATTCAAAATCCTGAGTCATTTTAGAGCCCCTGGTTAACTGACTGCAAAGAGCGATATCGCGTTAGTCGTGCCTGCCAGCCGCGTCACCGTGTTTTCATTCATTTATGCATGGAATCGAAATGTTCATTCACATAAAATATTTCATTGGCAAAAAAAAAATCTTGTTTTTTTACTGAATCCTTATAAGGTGGTTTAGATACGATCACTACACCCCTACAGCATGAAAAACAAAAAGATTTTTATTTTTTTATATTTAATCAAGCTAATTCCCGTGCGGGTGCAATCTACACCAGTAGTAGATCATGTAGTTTTAAGGAATTACACGAATTCGTCTGCAGCCTGTAGTGTAATGCCTGGCCATAAACGAGAGATAATAGTAGCATTTTTCATTGCCAAACTTACCATGTAAATAGACCCGTAAGCTAATTTTACCTGCAATATGTACTAACATGTGGGAGGGTATGCTATTCAAAGCTTTTTGCTTCATAATTGGTAAAGCTACAAGATTTTTACTTTTAGCCAATAACGCTCGGTATATCATAGGGATCGACCATAACATTTTAGATTAATATTTTTGTGTATATAGAATAGAATATACTTTATTGTACACCAAAATTGTAACACAGCTCGTATACAGTATAGTTTTATTAGGATTTTTTTTATTTGTTATTATGTAAATATTGTTTGTGTAAATATTATAAGATTAATAGTTTAGATTAATGAAAAGGTTCAGCAAATGCTTAAAAAAACTCCTTTCGAGCACATAGGTATATATGTAATCTACATATACCTTCGTACATAGTCTACGATACGCATGCATGTGTGTAGGTGTACATAAAACTACAGTGCTGCTTTATTTTCTTGCCGCAAGCATATCTTTTGGCCCAAGAAACTTATTGTGGGTTCATCTTGATCCCTGATTTCCCCCGAGACAAACTGAAATTCACTGCTTAGAGTCAATTGTGGTCAGTGCAGTGGAACAAGGGTCAGTAACCTACGAAGTGAGCCATAACGATAAAAGTAAATTATTGACGTAAACGGTTCTAATTGTATCAGAAATCAAATCTTGTTCAAGATATTTGTCAATTAAGGGTTTTCCTGTTTAAGTAGGTACGCTGAGATCATGGTTAAAACGTGATTGTGTTTGTCGAACGGTTGAGGTACGTTTATAGCACCCCCTCACCCCCACTCAGCTCCATTCACAGACCGCCTCCTTTTCTCACAAGAAATCTCTCTCGATTCTACCTAAGTCGTAAATCCTTAATACAGATTATCCACAAGCAGATGTATAAGTATCTACACCGGCTTTAAACATGTTTAAAAGCGTCATTCAAACAAAACAACAGGGCGAACTAAAATCATAACTTTTTAGGCAAATAACAGACAACATCATTTGTCTGTCAGAATAAGAGAGAGTTGCTGTTTTATAATTTACCTGCCAGCTTGTGAGGCCGTCATAAAGCTTTCAAATTAGCTTCCCTAGCTGGTTTGTAGGCCGTAGTAGCTAAAGCGTATAGATTTGTGATATCTTCGTTTGATTGAAAACGAAATAAGTTTATTATGAAAATCTGCCTAAATCTCCAGTGTTTGTCTGGCTGTCTTTGAAACTTATGTCACGGATATTATTAACTACTCGTAGAGGTTGTTCGCGGCTTCGCCCGCGTAGATGTCGTTTATCGCGTGTTACGCGTTTTTCGGGAGTAGCTTAAGTAGCTAAAGTAGCTCAAGTCCTTCTACGGGTTCCAGACTATCTTTGTACCAAGTTTCAGCAAAATCGGTTCAGTAGTTTAGTCGTGATTAGGTAACAGACAGACAGACAGAGTTACTTTCACATTTATATTATTAGTAAGGATGTATACAAGGTTATTCAGAAAGGGGGTACTAATCCGCAGGACACTTGAAGTATCACTGAAGTATGACGGTTTTAAAGCAAGTGTTGAAATCTCTAAATCTCTAAATTCGATAATTTTTATTTCCATGTAAAATTATTTTTACAATAGTTTTTTCAAAAATTCTTCATCCCTTCTTTAGTTACGAATTCAGAAAATGGAGCTTCTAATGACCCCAAATATGACCTAAAATGTAAACACAGCTGATCATAGCTGAGGATAGATAAATCTTAGCATATTTTTTTTGTAATTTTTGAACAGCTATTTCTCTTAAACTATTGAGTTTTGGGGAAAGTGGTAGAACAAAAGTTACTCATTATTATGGGTACTTTCGGATTACCCCCTTTCTGACTAACCTTGTATACTCAAGACACGGTAATGTTATCTAATCAAGACATGTACTTACAGATGTAGTACATACTGACTTGTAGATATAGCACAAGGAAATTGACGCAACAAGAAACCAGCTGCTGATAATGGTGTTGTAACATAAGCGTCTGCTTTGTCGACGATGACACGGCGCGGCGGCGCGGCGAGCCACCCCACGCCACACAATATCACGAAACGACAACAAAAACTTTTTTCCATTTATGTAGGACATGAAAACTGCCTACATGGAAAACTTATTTTGGCTTTGAGATATGTATACGTATCACACTCATGTCTATCCTCACGTAATGTCAAACGGAAATTGAAAACATTCACGTAATTGTAATCTGTAGACTTCTTAGAAGAATTCTGTAATTTTTACATATAAAATGACGTCCTGGCAGTCTTACCTTTTTTTATTATATCCCAACCCATAAGTAGCATGTTTATCCATGAATAAGTACAATAAAGTAGAATGCATAAAACGTTATTGTAAGGCTTATATTACCATGTCCTTTCGTGATACACAATTTTCCGGTAGAATCGTTTTACAGGCGTCCATATTATGATACGTTTTGATCTCTTTAATAAATTCCCTTCATCACTGAACAAAACAATCCTCATATTTTATTTTTTCATCTCTTTTGTTTTGGGAAAAAATATGAAACTCAATAAAATGTTTAGACCTCAGTGAGGAATGCAGCGCCTCGCCTCGTTACCAGTCCAGTGTTTTTGCAAAGGATGGAAAAAATTAAAGTGTAATGTTGCAACATCTATAGTTATATACGACACTCCACTTTCATCTGCAAGCGGCATTGTTCGTAATCCTCATGTTTTAAATTCAAAATTACAACGGAAAGTTTTAGAGTAGTTACCTAAGTACCAATAGCTGGAGGCTTCTCTCTGTCTCTTGCAGGAGCAGTCTTATGTTAAAACACTTAGAACTAAATCTTGTGTACAAACATTTTGCACACTCTACGAAACTTGAACGTTGTTCTAGATTTAGTAAAGAGTGACTAAAAGATTTTGTAAAAATAGTTTTCAGAGAGTGCGTCTTGTGAGTGTTCGTGCTCTGGACTGCCCCTACAAACGTTATTATGTCCTGATATCGGACGAAGCCGACGAAAATATATTTTATATCAATATAAGCAAAACGTCGGAAAGTACTATCTCATTTCAATAAGGTTTCCTGTACGAATTTTCTTGGATTTTCAATGCCCGTTTCTATCAACTGAGAATTTTCTATTAGGGTACTCTTAGCGACCGTACAACTTTGTCAAATGTAGCTGTGTGTTGACGTACCACTTATTCCCTTCCTTTTTAATGTGTTCCTGTATACTTCTAACAATGTTTTGTTTACATAAATAATATTAAGCTTTTCTTCCAAGAACAAGGCGGCCATAATCATAACGCACACTTACTTGGACACCTTTATATTTTTAACATTATGATCATTTTGTGTTATGTGTATATTTTTTAGTCCTTTGTAAAAAAAAATACATTGCTCGCTAGAGATATCTCCATTACTAGTACCTGCCTTTTCGGCGAAGTGTACGTGTATACGAACACAAATCAAAAATCAGTGCCTAAAATAAAGAGTGTATACCCGAAATAGAGGTATTCTATTGATAAAAAAAAGGAACGCTACAGGTAAATGATTCAGTTTCCGGCTGAACTCCCGTGTAATCCGCTCACATGTAAACCCAGAAAAAGTTAACTGCGATCGCAGCAGATACGATGAACATGAACATTTGATACTATCGGGTTTTATCGGTGCAAAGGCACGAGCTCCATATTAAATTTTAACATTATTCTAAATCCTCACGATCCACACAAACGGAAGAGTAAAATAAAATTCTATTTTTTATATTTGGTGTGAATATAAATTTTTTATTTCATTTGACTCTTCTGGTATATGGAAATCTTTCTATCAATGTGTTTTGCAGTCACAATACTTTTTATGAAAGAATTAATATTTTCCGTATTTCGTCGTCTTAATTCGTAAATCGGCCTTAGAAAGTAAAGACAACGTAAACTCGTGTAAGTACAACTTCACAGTACATACAAGTGCTGGCGTCTTAAACGAGTATTCTAGGAATGCACGTAAATGAAACCGCATCAGCTGAATGTTTGAACGAAAGTCCGAAACTTCCCCGGACTTTCGCTGTACTCGTACCTTCCGAACAGAGCATCTAAATGAGTATTTACGATTTACACTTACACTAGATCTACTTCTGCATTAATTATAAAACAAATTACATCAGGATAGCCTTACCAAGCTTTTCTTTGACACTTAATGTTGATTTTGGGGGACAGAGATACTGTTAACACAAATCTGACTTTCTATTGACTTATCGTGAGTCTGATTAACTTTAGATTTTGTTTAAACAATATTTTAATTATAGTAAAATATGCAAACAACTTTGAAAAGTTTTTAAATCTGTTTCTGAAGTGTTTTTTTTGTTGATGGGTAATCGTTAAATGACTTCTAATCCGCTCTGGGCGGAGCGGAAGGGAGTGTCAGACTTACTGACTTAAACCCATCCGTGTTCCTCCTTATGCCCTTTGCGTTCTAGGGCCGTGGTAACTCTTTCGAAGAAGTTCCGCAAACCTGGCAGTTCCGATGTGTTTAGTATTATGAATTTATATGGCTTAGAACCGATTTTTTTATCATCAGATAAATTTTTGTCTCAGAAAAATATGGCGGTTTGAAATATTTTCGGTACAAAAGCTGTCAAACCACCTTATGTATTCCTCACATAAAAGTTATTAACAAATGAAAAATCGGCCTTTAATCAAATTATGATTCCAAAAACAGTCCCAGCTACTTTTAGTAATTTCACGGATTAGAGACTTTTTTGGAACTAAAAATTGACCTGCCAGGGTCTTATCTCCGGAAAAAATCGTTTCCAAGCGTCTTCACATCTGTCACTAGCGAAGCTCAGCCGACCAGGAGGGACCTTTTTAAGTAGCTAACCTTCGACTATAACCCAGTTACAAAAAAATTGCCTACTTATTTATCAACGCAAGCATATAAAGCGTAACATATCATCATTATTACTTCACATACGCGATTACATTGTGACAAATTAGCAGCAACCTTCCCTTCACCATCGACTTAGCGAACGTTTCACTAATTCATTAGTAACAAATCTGCGAGATGGATCCACTTTAATGTGCCGAGCCCTTTAATGTTAATGTAATTGTGGTATACAAGTACATGTAACGTATTCGTATGCTTTATATATGCATTATGCAGGCTTCCGGCGCTCGGACTCTGATGGCATTACTGTACTTCACATATTATACTCGGGAAATGTTCTGCGGAAAATGAAATTGTAGTTAGACGCTGACCTACGAACCTGCGACGAGAAATGAAGGATTCCTTTTTGCTTCATCCGCTAACATCTATTTAATTAAAGTGTGGGATATGTACGCTACGCTTAGAAATACATTTTAAATGGATTCAGGCTCTATGTGACATTAAACCAGGTTTTCACTACGTATAATATTATAACAGTTTTTATTTTCACTTCATTATTTGGTCGTGTAGCCTCCTCTTAGAATAACACCGCAGATTATTTTGTGGGTGTCAGTAGAAGTTGATTACAGTTATATAATCAGGTGGATGAACTGAAGCATCTACCGGAATACAGATATTTCAAGTGCTTCCAGACGGTGGCTGCTCGACGATCGATATAGCGATCGTCAAATCGACCAAATTTGTCATACATTATTTATCAACGTCGAGCAATCTAACAGGGACCTATTTTTAGCAGTGGACTGCTATAAGTCGAGTTGTTGCTTAACAAGTTAGTAAATTAATCTATTTCTGTCAGATTTTATCGATCGCCAAAATATTGTCAGTAGGTAAGCATATTTAGACTATTTTACCTTCCACGCCTGATGATTATTATTGTTCCCTATCATTCATTGCAGGAATCCATTATTCAGAACTGGACATATATGGGCTTTTATGAAGGTATAATTATATTTTCTAAAGCTTTGTCAAAAACAAAGGTTTTATTCTACAGAGCGAAATGTATTTTATTTATAGCAAATATATTTGCGCGTTACCATTGATTCGCTCATATTCTCTTAAATTAAAAGTTTATCCATCTATCACAACCTCGTCGGTATTTAGTTTTAAGGTGATGATCTTGATCTTACGAAAAGTTCAAATTTAAAGCAATAAGGGTCCTTTATCTCTTAGTTAGTCCCTAGACATCCACTGTTGAACATAAACTTTCTGGTACACATACATATAAACGCGAAAAATATCATTCGATAAGTAAACTTCCTGAAAGCGTAGATATACAGCGTGTCCCAGAAAGTAGTGTCAAGCGGAAGTCCAGAGGTAGAACATCCTTTGAAGTATCCAAATCACCCCCATGTATGTTCCGCGATTTTTTGTAGTTTTCGAGTTATGAATGTTTTTCATGTTTTTTAATCAAACTCTGACTATCCCGACATTTTTGATCATAGTGACGTGAATAGTTGAGATACATGAGTAATTTTTTTTTCTAAATTAGCTGATTAGTGACCCTATCGAATGCATAAACATTTGTAACCATAGATGTAACGGATGCGTTACAAAAAAATATTGAATTCTCATAAAGTTAAAATCCTGCATGTTTCCTAAATCTTTGTGGGTGATTTAAAAATAAATCTCCCTAAACTTTTTTGTCAGATGTATTTTAAAAACTTATCCATTTTATCAGCTATTTACCCTGTAAATTGCATCGAGCTATCTCTACGACATCACAATAAAAAATTCATTCAAAGCATACAATATCGAAAATTCCAGTTGTAAAAGGGTGAATGAAAAATTGATTAAAACTAACTAATAACGTCTTTTTTAGTAACTCTCGACGCAAAACGAGGGGTGTTATAAGTTTAACGTGTGTGTCTGTCTGTGGCATCGTAGCTCCTAAACGGATTTTGATTTAGTTTTTTCTTTTGTTTGAAAGGTGACTTTATCGAGAGTGTTCTTAGGTATGATTCAAGAAAATCTGTTCAGCCGTTTGAAGATCATCAGCTCTTTTCTGGTTGTCGAAGGGATATGAGCAACTTCTACTGATCTGATCGTTTCGAAATTTACTATCCTGTGACTTCAATGATATTGATGACATGTGACAAGAAGGAGGTCATTACAACTTATCATAAACTTAAAGAATTAATAGGCACACAATACCTCTACTGTTAGTTGGGTATCATGCTGTTTCAGATGATGCTTGAGTATCAGGTCAAGGTTACCATGTTATTGTAATATCATTGAAGTCACAGGATAGTAAATTTCGAATCGATCAGACCAGTAGAAGTTGCTCATATCCCTTCAACAACCAGAAAAGAGCTGATGATCTTCAAACGGCTGAACAGATTTTCTTGAATCATAGTTAAGAACACTCGATAAAGTCACCTTTCAAACAAAAGAAAAAACTAAATCAAAATCCGTTTAGGAGCTACGATGCCACAGACAGACACACAGACACACACGCTAAACTTATAACACCCCTCGTTTTGCGTCGAGAGTTACTAAAAAAGACGTTATTAGTTAGTTTTAATCAATTTTTCATTCACCCTTTTACAACTGGAATTTTCGATATTGTATGCTTTGAATGAATTTTTTATTGTGATGTCGTAGAGATAGCTCGATGAAATTTACAGGGTAAATAGCTGATAAAATGGATAAGTTTTTAAAATACATCTGACAAAAAAAGTTTAGGGAGATTTATTTTTAAATCACCCACAAAGATTTAGGAAACATGCAGGATTTTAACTTTATGAGAATTCAATATTTTTTTGTAACGCATCCGTTACATCTATGGTTACAAATGCTTATGCATTCGATAGGGTCACAAATCAGCTAATTTAGAAAAAAAAAATACTTAAGTATCTTAACTATTCACGTCACTATGATCAAAAATGTCGTTATAGTCATAGTTTGATTAAAAAACATGAAAAACATTCATAACTCGAAAACTACAAAGAATCGCAGAACATACATGGGGGTGATTTGGATACCTCAAAGGATGGTCTACCTCTGGACTTCCGCTTGACACTACTTTCTGGGACACGCTGTATACGAACGCGAAAAATATCAATCGATAAATAAGATCTTTTAAATTTCGTGCACCGTTTACCCTCGTTTGTGAAATTCAAAGTTTACGATGTTTCCGCCCTCAAACTTTTTAACTACATGTTTAACAGTACACACTTTTAAGAATCTTTAGTACGTAGGTTACTTTGAAGGTAAGGCTAACTTACGCCAACAAGCGTTTCAGACTTTAAACAACTTAAAAAAAAAAAACTTATGTCTGCGGTTCGTTAACGCGCGTTTTGTTACGTGACAGTTTTAAATATTTATTTTTTATGTGTTTCCGGTAATTTGATATTACCTAATCTATTAAATTGTCCTATTGTAACTCAATTAATCGAAACTATCCTAGTTTCGATTTGTATTTGCCAAGTATTTAGAGTTATATTGTGACAATAGTCTATCTTCTATATAAATTGAATGCTGTTCATTGGTAAGCGCATCACTTGAGAACGACTAGATCGATATTGTTTTTTTTTATCTTTCCTTATTGTCCGAATTCGGTTTTCTGGAAAGAAAAAATTAAAAAGTTGCCACAAAAATTGGCAAATTCGAGAAATACTGGAAGTTATTTTTCTACGGGATTTTCGGATGACAGGACAACCTCTGTCGTATTATGTAGTCTTTAATAAAATAGAAAAACTTTGAAGTTTGTTTATAAAAAAATTACCTCTACCTAGGTATATGTCAAAAACCGATTATCATCAAAAGCAGTTTGTTAATGGATTAAAACCAACAATATTTCAACACGACGAGATCTCTTCTGCTATCTATATTCTGCTCAATAAGAACAAACCAAAATACATTCAAATATTAAAAAGATAATTTTTAAGCAGACTACGTTACGGCGTTATGGAACACTTTGGTTCGCGTCCCCACTTGACCAATACGATACAGATAACTTCGATAAATGTGAATACCAAAGCAATCAAACGACGGTATATCATAATTGATATTTTCAGGAACTACTATTAGTTACGTGTTATTACTAACGCCGTATTTACGTTCGTGGCGGTCTAGGAGTTATGTACTTCCACTGACGCTCGCACTTCCAAAGTTATTACGTAGCTTTTTATACACAAATGTTGGCTTAGCATAAAGTGAATATATTATTATATCCCTATGTAACCCAAAATTTAACCCTATGTGGCTACAAATTTATCATTCATTTATTTGAATATTACCTTACTAAAGGTGCAAACTATCATTAATATTATAATAAGCAAAGTTTTGTTTGTTAGGGACATACATAAAAACAGCTATGACGATACCCCATTGAATAGCCTGCTGTTGTGAAACGTAGCCTCTGAGGACGCAGACGGGAAGCTTTTCACTTACTGGTGACTGTTTAATGAAATATTTTAATGGCAGATAATTTAATTACCTACTCAATTAGCATAATGCAGTAATACTCTACGCGTACTGACGTGCCCGCGGTATGTTATCCGATGAGTTAACTAAGGCAACCACACAGTATGTTCTCTTTATCGGAATCAGCGCAGATAGGGGAACGGAAAATGCTCTCTTTGTGCAAAAGAGCGTGGTTTGGCGTACGGCATGCGAAACTTGTTGGAGTAGCCCGCCGTCGGTGCCCTGCTAGCCTTAATGAAGTTTGCCTCGCGTTTGCCAGCTGCCGTCCTGCACCTTTGTTTTTACGTTGCACCCACCCACAGCCTACTACATCGAACGTTCCGCTGTTTGTTCCCTTTTTATTAATCTCCGACGAATATTCAGCTTTGACGGAATACTTTTTGCGTTTACATCTTTTCCCTAAAACATTCTGCACAAAACATCAATATCCGATATTGAATAGAACACTGAATACATAGCACGCTTTATGAAAGTGGAATGGTTAAATTTGAGTGAGAACAACGTAAAATAAAAACCAATAGTTCTATACTTATAGTTTACAACTCGGCCACTTAGGGGCCAGCGATGAAAACTTCCCGAACGCCCGATATTGAAATCAGATAAACTTATTTTTATTGTCGCTCTATGGCTTTGCCGGGAATATATTGTTTTGTTGGCTAAAAACTTATAACATTTCGGCAAAATGTTACGTACATGTCTTTGAGTTTCGCAAACTACTTCTACGCTGCTTTGGTTACAGTTCGGACTGTTTGTGTATTTTGTACTGTTTTTTCTTCAGAACACTTGTAACATTATATTATGTAAATAAACTTATATTGAACACATACTGGTAGTAAAGTCGACTAGTCAGAAGATAATATAACGAGAGTTTAAATAAAAATATGCACCAACCGCAATGAACTATTAAACATTTTGAATAAGTACTGTATTTAAATAAAGAGTAGATAAAGTGTAGAATTTTATTTACATCCTGCATTATTTAAAATGCTAAAAGCTATGAATACGGAAAGGTTTTTTTAAACGTGTCAGTTTGCTAACTGGCGGTGTTTAAGCTGTAATTTAAATATGGGTACTTGTCTTTATAAATAAAACGTTTAAAACGCATTGTTCATACTTAAGCAAGCTGTGTGCGGCACACGAGAACGTGTGAGAAAATCTCAATTGGAAGAAAGTTTCAATTTAGCAATAGTTCAGATGCAATACGGCCGACGTATCTTGGCGAGTCTGAAGTTAGCTGATTAGCTGCGCAGTAGACTATTTCGTTTTTAAAAGATTCATTGCGCAGCCAAACAACTAACTTCAGACTCGCCAAGATTCGTCGACCGTATTGTACTTGTTCGTTTACTGCGTTATTTGTCGAATGTTGCCGAATGTGGCCGAATGTTGCCGAAGCTGGTTAATTGCCAACTGTCAGTTCTCACACTACGTCAATGCGCGGGGTCAGTAAAGGCCTCCTGTTGAGTGTAAATGCTTAGAGCTAATTGCTTCTAATGTCAAACATTTTGATACTATAAAATCCGTGGATCTCGGCAAAATATATGATTCGTTCTCTCTCAGTTTGCGTGCCTATCGTGAAAGGAGACGGAGGATACGTTAGGAGTTGAAGGAGCAAGAGCAGCAGTGTTCTTCTACGTATTCTCGGTTTGCCGCGCGTTCTAGGTCAGTAGTCTCTCACGACTGCATGGTGCAGGGTAATGCAGGGTGCATTTAAAGAGCTTCTACGAGTGACTATACTTAATTAAGTACGTCCGGCGCAGTCTGGGCAGTCAGCCCCACTTCCAAGCTTGCTGACTGGTAAATCTTTTTACCACGGCATGAGCTATTCTCAAATAACTCGTGTCGATACGAGAGAAGGAGGTCCATGGTCACCAGACGACGTTTCCGCTTTGATAAAAGTTAAAAACCCGAAATTATGACTACACGCTATAACAATAACCGTTACTTTAACAGATTGAAAAGTTTATTTCGTCGGTTTATCGGATTTCAGTTCCGGATTTCAGACATTTGCTTTTTTAAAAAAAGTTAATTTTACGTTCACTGCAGGTCGTTCATTGGTGATCGTTATTTTCACTTTGTGTCTGAGGCTGCCCCGCCTAATTTAACAATAACATCAATTGTGTTTTAACCGACTTCAAAAACAAGGAGGTTCTTAATTCTTGTGAATGTTTTTTTTTTGTATGTTTGTTACGCGATATCTCCGCCAACTATGAGTGGATTTTGATGATTCTTTTTTTGTTTTGTAGGCCATACTCCAGAGATAGTTCCATATAAATTTTATCGAAATTGATTCACCGATTTTTGAAAAAATCAACAAAAACAAAAAATATATACTTAGATGACGTTTTGGTTTGTGGTTCCCTTCAACAAAAGTTTTGATGAAGACTTTCAATCTCTGTTTTAGCTGTCATCACAGAAACATTAGCCAAGAACAAATAAGATTTTATGTATTTGTAAGGAGCCGTCATGATAATTATTAAATACATTAGTGCCTATTCTTAAAGAAAACTAGTAGCTGGAAAGATTACGCAACCGTGTCATTTAAATTTGAAGTCGTATACCGTATAATTTATGGCAGTAAAACATATTTAATAAAAAAACTTTAAAAAACCGACTTCAAAAAAAAAGAGTAAAATAATTTCAGAAGTCGGTGCAATTCTACACTGAAACAAATAAAAGCCACCGACTTCTGAAACTGTTAATTTTATACAAGGTTAGTCGGAAAGGGGGTACTAATCCGCAGGCCACTTAAAGTATCACTGATGACTGTCTTAAAGTAAGTGTTCAAATTTCAAAATTTTTATTTCCATGTATAATCATTAGATTTTAGTTTTTTTCAAAAATTCTTCGTCCTTTCTTTAGTTACGAATTCAGCAAATGGCGTTTAATTCGTGACCCCAAAAATGACCTAAAATGTAAACACAGCAGATCATAGCTGAGGATAAGATTTTAGCATATTTTTTATGAATTTTTAAACACCTATTTCTATTAAACTATTGACTTTTGGGGAAAGTGGTAGAACAAAATTACTCACTATTTTGGATACTTTAAGACCTTTTCAGATTAGTACCCCCTTTCTGACTGGCCTTGTATTATGGTAATTATTTTACTCTTTTAGTTTTGAAGTCGGTTTTTACTTTTATGTAAAGTTTTTTTCATCTACGCTTCAACGTAAACGAGTTTTGTATCGTAAGTGAGTTTTGTAATGTAAGTTTTGACAATAAGAGCATGCTTCTACCCTATGAGTTCTACGATTAAAAACTTGTATTTACCACCAGGATCCATATTGCTTACAAAGCTGAGCACTATTCATTTTTTCAAAGCCGTGCCTAGCATCATTTCCGCCTCGTCGTAGGCTACCGCTGTAAAAATAACATCTTAGGTCTTTGAGAAATTCTTACTCACCGCACAGAAATTCTAACAACTCTCCTTTATATCTACATGAGTCTTTTGTTGTCTGACCTCCTACAATATTTTTCCTTATCACTTTGTTTGAGAAACCGGAGTGAAACAATGTTCAAGCAACCGTCCTACGCAGTGTCGTTTAATGTCTATTTGATATAAATAAACAAGCTCAAGAACATGTTCTTTAGAGGGCCCAAAATAAAGCTTCAATCACTGTGGGTAATGACGCCCCCGCTCTAACTACTTAATTTGTATCTAAGAGAGAAGATTATAAATCAGTAACGGATACCTAGTTGCGAATATTATGTCACATAACCTATTTGTTAGTGGTAAGCTACTGGCGAAGCACTTTGCTAGTGTCGTCGTTGAAATGTGTTAGGTCGGTGATGTATGTGGACACGTTTGAGCGGACAGCGATGCGATGCCAGCTATTAATATTATCTGCAGGTACTCGGAACACCGGTTACAATCCTCCCACTTCAATCAACTGGCATTTTACTTTATTTTTATTTTCTCCTGGAGGAGAGATAAGACATTGCAGTTTCAAAGAAATATTCTCGCGGATAATAATAGAACGTCCCACTAGGACCGCTAGCTGGACTTATGGCGGACGAATGAAATAAATGAACGCTTATAAAATGAACTGTATCCAAAATACAATTAATTCTAGTAAGAATATGAACTAGAATTGTTTTTGACAATGAGAACTTTGTGAAATCCGCTCAAAAGATTTTCGTATTACATACACTTATATTTAGTCTCATAACATACAAATGTTATACCTTTGATCAAAGATCACGAACAGACGTTACAGGGTAAAGGAAAGAGAACAGTCTCCCGAACTTCACATTGAATAGCCGAGCAGGGTTGTAAGTAAAGAGAATTTCGTTACCTTCCGTTTCGATAAATATGAAGGGTGAAGGTGTGTTACGAATGTGTCGTCTACCGGCGCACAGCCCTGACACCGAGCCTGCCGTTGAGACAGAACGCCTCCAAACGATCTATGAGCGAACCTCCCGGAAAGGTTTCGACTGAACAATTTTACTTTGTTCTATAAATGTTTGATTGTAAGCCGGTTGTTAAAAAGCATCGGCTATCGTTAGCTGCGTTCGTAAAACTTAACAATAAAAATAAGGAACGACAATTATTATTGTTACTAACGCTTTTTTATCCAACGACTACGGTTTATTTTGCCATACATTCACGAGTTTGCTAACAACGCGACCTGCTCTAAGTAATAACGTCCATAAACCTGATTTTTCTAACAGTGGCGCACAAATATTTACGAATAAGCTAATGAATAAAAGTTTACTACGCCGTAGACAGAAAATACCCGTGCTCTTTTTTAAGTGAGCACTCAAGTCGCTGTTCGTTGCCAAATTGCTAGCAAAACTCTCCTTTTAGTCTGTTTCCTAAACTCTTGTGCTGTTCGCTGTCCACAAAATATTGAGGCCAAGTTGTAATACCGAAACTGACATTTCGAATAGGCGAGAGGCAGTTTGATTTAGGCTCGAATTCAGAATCTGTGTCAATTTATTCATAGACTGCAGACAACTCAATATTCTATTCTTATTTTGCTTACTTAGTTAAAACTGGAGACAGGTGCACGAAGTCAGACATGTTGACTGTGGCTTGAATTCCAAATTATTTCCACAAAAATAGGACGGATTTTTACCTGTAAGTCTCGGTTATTCAATTTGCGGTATAATCTAGACCTCATAACTGTCGGATGGTTTCCATTCAGACGGGTTACAAGTGTACAAAAGGAGAGTAATTTTTTCTAGACGCGACCAAAAATATAACAAAATGTGGCCATTACTGGGTTGTCAGGATTGAATGCTGACGCGGCCGCGCGACCGCAGTTGTTATCGTCGAATGTGTACCTACAGCGATATCAACTCCGACCATTTTATGTGTGTGCGTATATTGTTTGTAGGGTATTTCATATTTTAGACGGAAGTTCGCAATAAAATATGAAGTAATATTGTAAGCCTAGAAAAGTGTGGAAGTCATTAGAGTGTCTGTAATTAAATTTTATAGAGCAGGTTGAGATTATTTTGTGTCTCATCGGCGTAGTGCAGATTCTATTACCAACTCCGTCTATTAGTGAAAGTAAAAATTAGCTTATCTAGTACCATCGTATCCTTCCCTTTTATCAAACTTTCTACACGCTATTTGCTGAATCAAATCAACCTTAAAATCCGCCCTCTCGGTATATCTAAGTATACGTATGCACAGCTGATTGTAATGCCGCTAATACCCAATTATATTTCCAAGGAACTAATATAATCTGCTAATTAGTCTAATTACATCATGTCATGTGTGATGTCATAATGATTTGAGTAATATGTAAATAAATTGACAGATAGGCGATAAGATGAGCAAAACCGAAAAAAAAACTGAATTAAGTTCCGTATCTGTAGGCAATTTTAATTGGTTCGCAAATTCTGACGCAATTGAACTATCAGCCCCTTATGAATTGAACGTGCAAACAAAAAATAAACGAATCCAAAAAATGATCAACAGCGATCGGGGATTTTACCCGGTAGCAGCAGTTTTCAGTAATTTCGTTAATGATCACAGGTAACAGCGTGTGAAATCGTTACGATGCGGAAAAAAACACGTATAGGTATTTCCACTAGATAATATTTCCATGTATTCTAAAGTCAATCACCAAACTGTGACAGTCTAACTTAGAAGAGGTTATTACGCTACCAGTTTGTACTTGTAGCCAAGTATAAGATTAAGCCACCTGCATGGCACGTTGTAATAACGCCTCATCAAAACTTGTGCATAATCTCATTTGTTGCTCGATTGCTTCTTACGGCGACATCACTTGTCCACAAACTACTTTAAGGACTTCATAGATCAAGCGGCAGCACGCTAGAACGTTCCGGTACCTGATATGCCCTGATGGATAAACGTGTGGCGCACTGAGACCTCTGCTAACACCGACTTCCTGCCGAATAATTTATGCTAGACTTTTTAGCCTACTTTCTTCAGAAAATGTGGAAGAAATTATATTGTGTTTTTATGAATACGAATCGCTTTTAAACTCCCAGTCGCGCATTAATATTTACTATCGAAATGCATACCACGAACTAATTTAATTAACTAGACAGTTTTCGTATTGCGAATGTGGACAAATTTATATCTGCAAAGGGATAGAGCAACATTAAAATAATGCGAGTAATAAATCCAAACTAGGTTTTTAGTGGATATCGGAAATTAATTATTTTGTTTAGTCTATAAAACAAATTGCTTTGTATCTGTAATCCTATCTAGTCGTTTAGTATTATCTGGGAGGTCCGCACAACAGTTGTATGGCCCAATTAAGGACAAATATACATAGACCGGTACAAATGAAGCCAATTAATTATTATAATTTGTAACTACTGACGCATAAATAATTTATATGATTCAATTCTATCGTGGACAATGTTGTTATATAATTTGTGATTTAACGACACGCCCAAACTAAAAGTATTACTTTAACCTAATGTTCAGGTCTTACAACGAAAATATTTATTCTAGAGTCGGTTCGTTGTACGAACCATGTCACAATTTGTAGGTTTATTTTTCTTATGTAAGTCAAATAAGTGAAACTAGGAATATAAACAGCGGGTTGGACCCGATCGTATCCACTTCCGAGATGAGCGCCACTAGAACCACAAATATTTTCCTTTTCCCCTCACAATTTGTTCGCACTTTGTGGTAATAGTTATTTTCCAGGGAGGTAAGTCTACAATATTACCTTTCTGTCGTGAACCACAAGTTTCTATCGCCCTTTTACTGCAATGACAATTAATATAATATATTCTCACTAGTTTTCGTTAGCCTCCATCTAAATAATTCGCAGACTACTCTTGCAGTAGGAAGTGTACGTAGTTTTGGACAAACTTTCTTCGGTGGAAAGATGTTGCGCCAACTTATTACCAAGTTTCGTTAACTATGCTCTTTTGCATTACTTTACCTCATTTTCAGTGTTAAATAAAATAAATGAAAGTGACTATTTTCCAACTAAAAACGAAGCGAAATCATTTCCGAGTTTATTGTTTATTTTAGTCTGGCTAGAAACTTTAATAAAAGCACATTCGCCGTCAGGAAAATAAAGTTTTTAAATGAAGGTGGAGAGCTAAGCTTAATATTTAGATAAAATATTATTTTGGGCTACTGGATTTCGATAGCAAAGTTTACGTCAGCTTATGCACTTGGCACAGTCTCCAGACTTTAGATTGTACAACTGACCGCATAATTTAATTAAATTAAATCAGACCTTACCTTAGCATAAAAATAAGGATCCCAATTTACTTGTGCAGTAGACAAGGTCAATTACATTTTTCAAATTATATTTTTACCCAAAGACATAATAGAATAATGTCATAATAGAATTGAAATGGAATATAGGACAACCAGCCGAGTAAGGAGGTGTAAATGTAAGGTAAAAAATTGTAAAGAACGGTACATTTTTGTGACGCTTTACAAAGGTACAGTTGTAAAAAGCGTTGACAAAATTACTGAACAAAACGTAACAAATCGCAGAGATTTATACGGCTTTGAGGCGAAGCGTCACCAGTCACCAGTGCCAAAGATTAGCAATTACGCGGACATAACGGGCTGTGTCGGCGTTGGTAACGAACGTGCTTATTTGGTGCCGCGCCTGGCTTTGATGGATCCTGTCTATAATTAAATATTTTGAATTAAATTTAAATATTGATAAATTCGTCGAATTGAGCGTCGGTCTGACTGATCATGCGTTAAAACCAAATTGGGTTTCATATGTATGGTAGGTACTTAAATAGCGGGATTCCTGAATCAGTTATTATATGGGATGTAATCCCGTCATCCCATAATAGGTACACCTAAGCGCTAGTCCCTTTGAAAAACATTCGGGGTCGATTATGAAAAACAAACGCGATTTCTCCCTCACGCAGTTACCCCTACTACAAATGGTGACAAAAGACAGTTATTTTGACGGGGAAATGTCATAGCCCCAGTCACTTCGCTTAGTAAAGTGAGTAGAGTATGGTATAGTTAAGATACAGAAGTAATTAAATGATTCGTGATGTAAATATTTGATCAGCAAGAAAAATCTGCTATTGAATCGTCTGAGCTCCCCGACTCTGTTAGGTTAGACGTGGCACTCCATGGTTATCTTATTTTACAACACAGTGAAGTTTACTGTCGAAAATCTGACACAATTTTCTCCGCTGGTCATGCATCGCAGACCAAAACTTCAACATTTTGTTAACCGTGTAACCTCCATCCGTTTTATCGTCATTTACTAGGACAACGACGTTTCGTTACAACCGTTTTAATGACAGTTATTAAGATATAAGTGGATGGTACCACGGATCCACATGATATCATTTTTAAGATGTCTGTATTCACTTAAAAACGAGGTAAACTACGAGACACTAAACACAACATTAACCTAAATACCTACTAAGTTTACGGTCAAAACTGTACCTGAAACCTTCGTTACATTTCCTAGATTTCCTTTTTCCTATTAAAATAAATGTTGAGAGACTTACACTAACAAATAAAATCCCTACTGAATATCCCGCTATTTCATTTTCACTTTCTGAACGATATTTTGCAACATAATTATAGAATAATGGATTCTATTAGTTGTTTAGAAATAATAACTACCTACGTTCCCCAAAATAATGGATGCACAAACAATATCACGAATGCTCTTTGCGGTGGACACGGTACTTTATATTAGTATTAAATAACAGCAATGTATATATTTCATTACAAAACATAGCCCGCAAACGCCCACAAATGTGGCCTAATTAACTGTTGCAAAGAATAGTCGTAAGGTACAGAATAATTAAAAATTTAAATCCCTCACTAATGCGTCCAATACCTAGAAAAATGTGTTCCGCGCATGCGACATTGTTCTTTAGTGTTATGCGCAGCGTGAGTACGCCCTCTTACAAGTTGGACCGCTGACCTTGTGAGGAACTCGGGAATCCGCTGGGTGCGAGAAGCACAGGACCGGTGGATGTGGCGATGGTTTTTTTTATTATTTTATTTATTACTAGGCCTGCGTTTGGCTGCCATCTCACCTGATCTTAAGCGATGATGCGGTCTACGATGGAGCACGCTAGCCAAGAAGAAACCGATTCACTCGTGACTTGGGGAGGTCTATGTCCAGCATTGGACGTCTTTCGGCTGAATGATGATGTTGATATTAGTGTTAAGGAGGACAGTACTACTTATATATACATATAGCCATAATAGAGAAGGATTGATGTAAATAATGACCCCAGTAAGGAAGAACTCAATGTCTGAGTATACGTAAAGAGCAGTGCCATGAAATCTTCGGTTATGTCGTCAGTTCAGTCAGTCCTGGTCAGACAGGAGCTCTTAAACATAAGCATAATCAACCAATTACTGTCCCACTGCTGGGCACGGGTCTCTTCTCAATATGAGAAGGCGTTAAGCCTTAGACCTCTTGTTCACACACGTTTTTTTTGCCGTAAAAATCTACGGTTAATTAGCCGTGTGTAGGCACGGTCATCAGTGTTGTATGGACTACTATAGAACTTGTTGACGGACACGGCGGCCCAACGGCACGCCTACGCCGCCGTGCACCGTGGCTTCTCGTCTTTTGCGCTCGGTTTGATTTACATTAGTGTTGTAAAACAGTCTATGAGAGTTTGTTAACGGCACCGGACGTTTTTGCGACGGGCAATTAATGCATGACAGCTTTCCAACGCTGATTTTGTGTAACAAAATGGACATAAATCAGTTTCGGCTGGTGGTTTGCCGTGTCGTGTCCATGCTCACACGATTTTTCTACGGCGCGGTTTTTACGCCGTACGGTTAAGAAACCGTGCCATGAACAAGAGGCCTTAGTCAATCACGCTAGCCAGGTGTGTGCTGGTGAACTACACACCATTACTTTATGGAACCTTATTCGGTGTGCACTTCTCACGATGTTTTCCTTCACTGTTAACGCAAGTGATAATGAAATTATGAACCGCACATGAATTCGAAAAGTCAGAAGTGCGAGCCGAATACGAACTCGAACTCTCTTGCATGGAAGGCAAGCGTTTAATTGATAATATCACCCTCCCATAGAAAATTTAATTCAAGTAGATATATTATTATTTATTAATGACTTTCGCTGCGTTTACGCTACAGTATGACACGGCGCGGCGCTACGGGTTGCACCTTACGTTACGCATTCGTGCATGACTGCACATAATATTTACTTTCCATTCGTCAAGGACTAACGCAGTTCCGCTGAACAACGCCAGTGCACTGTGAAATACTACCCCAGTTATGGATCTTTTATTATATTCAAAATCTCTTTGTATTCTTAATTGAAATTTTAAAACTTAAGTTTCTTTGCTGCAGTTTCTTTTACAAAAAAGGACTCTTAAGAAGTATTCTTCCGAGTGAAAATAGTTTAACAGCGAGAAGCGCTGCTTTAAGTGGTTTACTGATAAACGGCACCTGTGAAGCGGGGAGGCTTTTATCTCTCGCGGAGCCCGGCCCCCGCATTTCCGAGCCACGGAATGCACTCGCTGAAACCGGCGCCGTCATTTTAAAAGTATATTTTACCGCTTTATTCTAATGTAATAATTTGGAATGCACTAACTCTCTACACGATATTTCAATAATTCATCTGATATTCTATTTTCTTACCTATATCAGTTAATGAAAATCGTATTGATAATACAGTTATCAGAAGGAATATCTGAAAGCCGCGAGTTAATGAACGGTTTATTTAAGCAAAAGATAAGAAAGGCAAGACTAAAACTCTAAGTACGTTTATTTGAGGGCTCCGAGCCGTCGCCGCTGTTGATATTGATAACAAAAGTAAAACTGCTGATTGGATAACGAATACAGAGTTATGTTCAGCCAGCCACAGTTAACACTTAATTAATATTTAATTCACTTCCAATTTGTAGGATCGTTACCCCGTCGGTTATTAACTGAGCTATCGCTGCGTCTTGTTGACTTCGGTAAACATTATCGTCTTCGAGGGCGTGTATTTTCCTCATTTTTCAGTAATGGCAAAACGACTCGGCCTCCCCTCTAGTCGATAGTCATCGATGATTGATTACGACGCTTTCGCACGGCTATTACCGTAACCAGTCACTCGGCAAATCTTAAAAGGAGTACCATAGAATTACGGAGAAATAACAAAATTATTTTATGTTTCATCGTATAGTCGCATCGGTTGTATGGTTGCAGCTGACATGACTGAGACATCAATTTCCTGACGCGACATCGCTGTAACAAAGTTGCAACGCTATTAAAACCTGCATCTGACGCGGACATGCGCTTTGTTCTCCACAAACACCTCACCAGTCACTGCCTTCTATTTTAAATAACACAGTTATACTTAATTGTAGGTATATTCCCCTGTTACCTTTACCCACACGCATGGGTACACCCAATCTGACAATCTCTTGAAATATTCAATATCCTGTTAATCCGTTTGGAAAAGTTACTTTTATATTCAGCGAGTGTTAAATTATTTTGAAGGCAGCTATGACGCTGTAGGCTAACTTTTTAAACTTAATATTAACTTTTTAAATTATACGAATAAGTATGTATGAAAAGCGCCGTGTGATCTTACGTATTTATGAATAGGATTCAGATGGGTGGCTCCTATTCCGAGTACAGTTCTGATATAATAGTCATTTGATATGAATTTATGTTTAACCTGTTCTAGTCAAATTAGGAGTATTAATTTCAATATTATTTTAAAGGTAAATCGACTATAGTTGACCGTGTTCACTGAATAACTTTCGCACCGACACGGACAGCCATGTTCTACGAACATGTTTGTGCGCCGAGACTCAATACGTTGCCTTTGGTTTAATATTCTGTGCTGGACTCCCGAAATGCTAACTAACGTCACTCGACTTCAATCCCTCGAATAAACCGAAAATTGTAGGCTACCTACATGATCGATTGAGAACTTTCCGCCTATTCGCGCATACCGCGCCATTTTGGTTATAACATGAACAAAGTACCTTTGTAAGGTAAAAATTTTATGCTTTTAGTATTTCATCGTTTTGTTGTATTTTTTGGCTCAAAATTAAAAATAGGTCATTTAATATCACCTATATTATCTATATCATCGTTTGTTTTTCCTACATATTTCTGTTTTGCTTTTATTGAAACATTTGTTGTTGCTATATTTGTATACAGGTTGAAATTGTAAACACTCGACAAACCGAAATCGCGAAAAAAAAAACTGCTGTGCCCTACATTTGTAGGGAACAGCAGATTTTTTTTTCGCGATTTCAGGTTTGTTCTCATAGTAAAAGTTGTTCATAGTGATGAGTACAATCTCCCATTTCGGTATGTCGAGTGTTTACAATTTCACCCTGTATAGTGTAATTTCAGTTTAAATTGTCCACACTTTATGTCGCCCCGCTAGAGGCTTTTCGAATCAATGAACCTAGTAGGCTAAGAAGTCTAAGTTAATTGACTCCTCAAATTAAGTGTCAGTGTGTAGCTTCAGACTACAAAGTGCATAAATGCTACAATAAAAATGCCAGAACAACGTTGCAATCGGGAATCAATTAATAGGTATTTCCCAGAGCTTGCACCTATGCTCTCTGAAACGGTAAAATTAAAATGGAGTATGCACCTTCTCTTTTGAACTTCAGTTGACAAAGCTAGAAAAGCGCACAATTTTCTGATGACTACTTGTAACTGTGCGGTTCATAGTCTACTTTTTGATATGACTTATTATTGGAAAGAAGATTTATGATAAAACCAGATGGCACATATTGGTTCCATTTCCATGTTTTAACTCAGAACATGAAATCGTCATGCTGCGGTTTCCTCTGAAATTAAGGCGCGCCACGAAGAATAGACGATGGGCAGCACGACACATTCAATTACGGCTAGTCAGCCAAACGAATCGACCGCGATATGCTATATCAACAGACAAATGGCGAATATCTATCACAATAGTTAGTTGTGCTTTGTGCTCGGCGTATCGGGACTTCAGATGCGCCACAGCCTCGCTACTTCGCCGTCCTACTTCCTCCTACCAGTTACTTGTTTGCCAAAACGTTTCTAAAAGTTTTTCGTACTGCTTTTAAATTTCTCCATCTAGTTGCTACAATGTTATGTAGGTAGTGCCGGCTCACCGCCTCACAAATTTGCCTCAACTTCATTGCGGAACGCTTCTGCGAAATACTAAAACAATAAATTCACGCAGTAGATGCAGCTGAAACTTCATCTGGCGAAGACCGTCTCTTTATCGGTTTTACTCAAAATGCCTCACAAAACCACTTAGTTTCGAAATTCATAACTTACTAATTAACTGAATTACGGTTTATATCTATGCAATATAGAATTATTTCCTTTCCATTAAGATTTAATACTTAACTTAATTTTATAGGTTTCCATAATAATCCGATTAATAGTAGTCCCCGTATAGTATTCCTTGCTCTTTTGGACATGAATACTGTCGCCTGTATACCTTAATAGGCTTATGCAAGCTCAAGGCGATAAACTATCATAGCGTTGATTGATAGATAAATAAAGCGCGTAACTAAGTAGTTCCCAGAAGCAATCAGAGAGCTCTTTGAATTTCACAAGTACGCAATTAATATTTTTTGAATGTACGGGTATTATCCCGTCAAAAACGAATCGTTTTACTTATCAATTGCAATATTTTTAAAACATCACTGGTCCTTTTAAAGAATTCTGAGAATGATTGAACCTTTTATGCTAAGTTATGAATACTATATTATGTTTACGGTTGGTAAGATCATCAAAGTGTAACAATAAAATATTGTCTATTCATGTCAATGAAAACCAATTTGTAACTTATTAGCCTACAGTGATCGAGCAACTGATAGACGAGACGCGACAAATATCTCCTCATCAATTTCCATTCTACTTACGGAACATATCTCACGGTTCTCACCTCGTGTTGTATGTATCCTTATTGTGTGGGAGCCAACCAGAACAAATTATGCTATAATTCATTGTGGTGCGGCCACGGAAAACTCAACCAAAGTGCTGCCAGGTTTATGTGGCTAGACCAACACTTTTTCCTACACATCAAAAGTATACGCACTCTGAATTCGGAATTAGTTTGCGTCGTGGAAGACGGCTGGCCGACGTAGGCCGCATTGGCATCGTATCTCAGGTAAGTCATTATCGCAAAGGTCGCCTCTACCTACAGCCTTTTGACGGAGGATTAATATTTCAAATATTCAGACAGGGTTTGGACATTGCTTTTCGATGTACTTATAAACTTTCTCAATAATATTCCACCAGGCGGTGTTACAGTAAATAAAGATCCCACGATGAAAAGGCATACGTACCAAAATCTGTAATATGCATGCAGTCCTTTGGTTGTTAAAAACATATTTGAATATTTTAAAGACTTCTTTATGCTCATAAAAGTTTATCACCCTTTTATAAAGGCTTTTAAGGCTTTTTATATAGGTACTACTTTTTTGTGTGTGGAGTTAAATACATATTAATATTTTCCTCACGATTTTATTCGATTACGGGTGGGCAGTACTTTGAGAGCGCTTGCATCAAGTGAAACTACATACTTTGTGTAGTTTGTGTTCTACTGTAAAAATCAGTTAGGTACTTAATGTTAGATTGTCAATACTTTGTCAATTATGTATTTAAATATCATAACGAAAATCTTTATTTGCGGGTGTCTGCTTCACGTTGGAACAAAATGCTCGTAGGACACTTATTAATCGTATTTGAAATGTGCCCGTTATAGATTTTCTATGCGGTAAATGATGCGGTCCGGTGCGAAATCTAGATAAACGTGATAAATGGTTAGCCTTCTTATGGTAGCCATTCGTTTTCACTTTTGATGGACGCTTGCGAAATTCCAACTTTATTATAGCAATCCATTTTGTGAACCTGAGCTAAACCAGTAATTTCCTACCTATAGCCTCCTCACTATTAAAGATTTACGACTGTACTAACAATTTTGCCGTCAGCTTTATTATTAGACCAGTCTCAATATTACTGTTTTTAAATGCATTATTCCTTTTATTCGGACATTCAGGTTAATTGCGACCATGTTTATTCTACTTCCGGCGTATGAGCTCTTAAATAAGAATGCCAAGTTTATGTTTTCTGTGTTCGCGTGCCTTCTATTTAAACTAGAGAGAGAATAATAATTTTTCTTGGTAAAAAGAAATAAATGTTTAACATTGTGTTTATTTTCTCTAAAAATATAGTCATCCTAAGGAGTAAGCGATGCGGGCTGAATGGCAGCCGACGCGTTGAATAGTCTGGTTCTGATTAGCACCGCAGTCAGAATTATTGGCTATATATCTCTCCGCGAGAAAGAACGAGTACAACAGATGGGCACGTACTGTATACGATGATGTAGAAAACGTGCAAGCTCCTAAATCCCCCGTCGATATCGCGTGAAAATACAAAATTTTCAATTTTACCGTTCGTGTAACCTACACCATGAGCACAATAAAATTTCCTTCTCGTTTTTGCTGTAAATATGGGTTCAACGTTGTCTTAACGAGGATTCCGCATACTCGTTATACATGAATTTTCAAAATCCATTAAATTCGTTTAACCATTGTGCAAAATGCGCCCGGGTTAAGCTTAGAATGGCATTTTAAAATGGCTCTTCTTGTCTGTGAATAATTTAGTAGTGTCCTGGGATTATCGGGATGATGAAGCGGGCGTGATCGACTCGAGTCGCTTCAGAAATAATTATTTCAATAAATGTTATATGTGCTATCAAATTATTTGTGTTTTTAATAAACAACAACTGTAATCCTTATAAGGGCATCTCACCTCATACACGAAACTACTCTCTCCCAATAGGTTGTAAAATCATATCCGGACAACCCCAATGAAATGTATGTCACATTATTTAACGCCATAAATAATGAATTTCAAAAGGCGTGTAAAATAAAAAATGTTACTATAACAAATAAAATTAGATTTAGTACCTGGGCAACAAAGGGTATAAGACGAAGTAGGAATGTCTTATACGAATTATATGATAAAAAATCGTATACACCCAATGTAGACTTTCATGATTATGTTAGGAATTACTCTAAACTTTTCAAAAAAGTTTGTATACAGGCAAAAGCTACTTACATTAGTGATCAAATAAAGAAATCGGATAATAAAATAAAAGCCACGTGGAAAATAATAAATACTGAAACTGGCAATCGTGGGTTTAGTGACAACACTATTAGTTTAAAAATTAATGACGAACTGGTTTCAGACAGGACTGTAGTCGCTAATTTCTTAGATAATTTCTTTATTAATATTCCTTTAGAGACTACAAAATATCTTCCATCGTCACCAGTAGCAGCAGAACATTTTTTGAAAGAAAATGTAGATTTACGAGTACCTAACTTCAAGTTCGAATTTGTAACCCACACTGACATATTAAAAACTTTTAAAACTATTACAATAAAAAAAACAGAAGACCTTTGGGGTTTGTCAACGAAAGCCGTGGCGGCAATAATTACTAAGATCGCCCCAATGCTGGCAGAGATCTTTAACTCTTGTATTATTGACGGCATATTTCCCGATCTCATGAAAACCAGTAAAATCATACCCATTTTCAAAGCAGGTTGCTCAAATAACGCGTCTAACTATAGACCGATATCCATACTACCAGCCTTAAGCAAAATTTTTGAAAAGCTAATTTTAAATCAAATGATTACACATTTTAACACACATAGAATATTACATGACAAACAGTTTGGCTTCACAAGAGGACGATCTACAGAGGATGCTGGATCCACTCTAATTAAAACCATATTAGGGGCCTGGGAGGGGGAACAGGATGCTCTGGGTGTGTTCTGTGACCTTTCTAAGGCATTTGACTGTGTGGATCACCGCACACTTACCCTGAAACTGCAGTACTACGGAATCCGAGGTAGATCCATCGATCTTGTGACTTCCTATTTGTCAAATCGGGAACAAAGGGTGGCTGTTGATAATGTCATCTCTACAGGCTCGCGAGTCAGAATTGGAGTACCCCAAGGATCAATTCTTGGCCCATTCTTGTTTCTAGTATATATTAATGACCTTCCATTTATGATGAAAGACAATAATCTGTCAAATATAGTTCTTTTCGCTGATGATACATCATTAATATTTAAAGTAAATAGAAAGGACAGGGATCTTATAGAACCTAATAACACACTAAATTCAATCTCGAATTGGTTTTCTGCCAACAATCTTCTTTTAAATGCTAAGAAAACCAAATGCATTAAATTTTCATTACCAAATGTAGCTCCTATTAACGCAAATGTAAGTCTGGGCGGGAAAAGGTTAGATCTTGTTCCCTCAACAGTCTTTTTAGGGATTACAATAGACCCTAAACTACAATGGGGGCCTCATATAGAGGCTACTGCGGGTAAACTCAGTTCTGCCGCTTTTGCTGTTAGGAGAATAAGACAGCTTACTGATGTGACTACGGCTAGGATGGTGTATTTTGCGTACTTTCACAGTATTATGTCTTACGGCATTTTACTGTGGGGGTCAGCTGCTGATGTCGAGACACTTTTCATATTGCAAAAAAGAGCAGTCCGAGCTATTTATAACTTAAGCTCTCGAGAGTCTCTTCGTGAACGATTTAAGGAGATCAATATACTTACTTTACCATCTTTGTACATTTACCAAAATATCCTGTACGTCCGTAAAAACATAGCGAGTTACAGTAAGAAAAGTGATACACACAGCTGGAATACTCGAAATAAGCATAAACTTGTAGTTCCTGGTTTTAGACTTTGCAAGACTAGTAAGTCTTTTTTGGGGAATAGTATTAGGTTCTATAATAAAATTCCATCTTGTATTACTGAATTGCCTTACATGAAATTCAAGTCTTTGGTAAAGCGTGTCTTAATGTCAAGAGCATATTACAATATAAACCAGTACATTGAAGATAAAAATGTCTGGAATACGATTCCCAACTGCACACTGCGACCCACTGGCACTCCTTAATTGTCTGTTTAATCCTTCATGCGTAGGTCCTTAAATTTTTAATTTTTAACATCTAACTGTAGGTATCTTTTTTTTTACCTACTCATTATATATTGTATTATAATTTTATATATCTTTTATTCTTTGATTCTGATATAGGTAGTATCAGTTTTCTTTTTAGTAATGCCCATGGCATCAAGCTATTAACAATTGTAATAATTACAAAATGTAAAATGTGAGTATCATGTAGCCATTATTGTCATGCTTAGTATGTTTTTTTTTGTGTATTCCTACATAAACCTGACTGTTGTCTGGCAGTTGAGGCTGTCATGCTCACTAAAATGTCCTGCTGACGGTGGCGTTGTGTATTGGGTTGTTAAGTTCCCTACAATATGGTTGAGTTAAGCGATGCTGATGCGCTCGTCATGCTCGTGAACGGGTGCTGTCTGTCGGGACTGGTCAGCTCTTACGTGCTATGACAACATTAAGGCAATTTCTCATTGTTATTCTTGTACTACTGACATTGACCTACATTATTCTCACATTAACTGTAGTAATAATAATGTATTGGAATATATAGAGTCTATATATATTGAGTGTAGGTATATAATTGTATGTTTATATTATGTTGAATTATCTATATTTAGATACTTTTACTTTTGTTTTCAATTCATCCAGAATTGTTCTAGGTAAATATTTTGTTTACCATCATCAACTTGCATAATTTAATCAATGTAATTAATATTTTACTTTTTTGTGTATAGACTCATTTAATTATTCACTTGACAGACTGAACTGTGTTGCTGGGGAGTTTGTTGCGCCGTTTCTTCTTCACAGCATAAACACTAGGAAGCGGTGAAGGGTGGGAGCTTTGGGGGTGCAGTCAAATGTAACTACCAAAATGTGACGTTCAAAAAGAACTAAGTAATACTAGTCTACTTTGAATAAACGAGTTTTGAGTTTGAGTTTGAGTTTGAAATTTTATATTTATGGATTTGCAACTTTATACTTTCGTGCTATAAAAACTAGGAGACTGAACTTGAAAACAGAAACTTCAAAAACAGCTGAATACCAAGACTGGTTGTGCTTTTTCCAATGAGTTCACTAGTTTTATCAAGCCCAGCCAGTCTGTAAAGTCTAGGAAAAGAGCATAACGTCAAAATATTTTTTAAAGAACAACCATCATCTAAAGTCTAGTTCCATGTTGCATCTCTACAACACTCTCTCTAGTTCTAAACTGATTTACTATACTACAGGCAGAAAAAGCAAAACATTAATTAATCTCACGCGCTCATTTTCCGCACTAGAATCCGCACGCAACTATGTTAGTGTGGTTTTACATTTTGGCGCAGAACACTAAAAATACCTTAATGCACTCCCGGGACGCTAACCAAAGCACACGGACATAACAGAACAACGAAAACACCAATAAACCCTTCCAGCAGTTTTTACGTGAAGCGCTTCAACATAAATACAGACAAAAATAAAAATCCTAGAGTTTAAACTGTCTACGTCGCGTCGACAGGAATTGGCGGACCAGTTATCTTATTACCAGTATCTATTTTTATTTGACAAAATTCCGCAAGCTGTTTTATCACGTGTCACATTAATTTAACAGTGTTAAGCCCAGTTCAGAATACGCTATTATAGCATATAGCAAATATTTTATAGCACAACGAAATCGCTCAGCATAAATGTTATATGGACACGTTCACAGAACGCTATGCTATAAAGTATTGTCTTGCTGTACGCGATAAACTTGAGCGATTCTCATAGCTATATCGTACGATTCTCCGGTCAACTTCTACAAATAATTTGCTACACATAGTAGACTATCTTGCGATATAGCGTATAGTGTGAACGTCATGCTATACAACTTTATTTTTAGTATATACAAAAACCGAGACACCCCAATAAGATTTTCATCACAACTACCTGAATGTGTGTTTTTTAGGGTTCCATACCCAAAGGGTAAAACAGGACCCTATTACTAAGGCTCCGCTGTCCGTCTGTCTGTCCGTCTGTCACCAGGCTGTATCTCATGAACCGTGATAGACAGTTCATTTTCTCAGATGATGTATTTCTGTTGCCGCTATAACAACAATTAGTTACTAAAAAATAGAATAAAATAAATATTTAAGGGGGCTCCTATACGACAAACGTGATTTTTTTGCTCGTTTTTGCTCGATAAACAGACAGACGCTTGAAATATTCACAGAATATTTAGTTATATATTCACTTTAAAAATAAATAATTAAATTAAAATAAAACAAATATATAAGGGGGGCTCTCATACAACAGACATGATTTTTTTGCCGTTTTTATAGATAATGGTACGGAACCATTCGTGCGCGAGTCCAACTCGCACTTGGCCGGTTTTTATTTTAATAAATCTCCAAGTTACACCTTAGTTTATGTCGCGTTAAGTTCCCTAGTAAAGTGTGAAATGCCTGAGATGTGCTATGCAGGGATTGTCTAATACACGTAAACTGACCGAGCGGACCGTCTTAAGCCTCAAGGTGTCTATTCCCGTCCACTGTTATGCGTAGAAACCTATTAAAAGAGAATTGAATTTATGAAAAAAATAAAGGATAAATATAATGTGGTGTAAAAACTATGTCAACCGATTCTCCTGGTGATTCTGAACAAACTAGTTTCAGGTTTAGTGTATACTAAAACTAAACTTGTATAGTTACAGGTTATGTCGCAATATGTTTTACTATACAGGGTGTTAATGAATTCGTGTAATTCCTTAAAACCGCGTGATCTACTGGTGACACTGATTGATCCTGCATAGGTTTTTTTCAGAAACAACAAAAAAAAGTTTTCAAAAAATGAACCATTGTATTCTGTACCTGAGTCATTTTAGCGTCCCAAGTTAACTGACTGCGTGGAGCGATATCGCGCTAGTCATGCCTGTCAGCTGTGTCACCGTGCCTTCATTAATTTATGCAAGGCATCGAAATTTTCTATCACATAAAAAAAAATATTTGGGAAGAAAAACAGTTTATTTTAATTTTTAATCAATTTAAATCCCATGCGGGGTTAATCTATACCATTAATAGATCATGTGATTTGAAGGAATTACACGAATTCGTTAACACCCTGTATAGCGAAATAGGATAGCGTAGTCTGAACTGAGCTTCAACTTTTTCGAAATTAAATGTCAGTTTACAGTTTCGGATTGATTGAGAGAACAACAAACCCTTCAACTAAATAAACATAATTTAAATTTGATTTGCGATGTAGCCAGTCTGTTAATGTCCACTGTCAAATATTAGCGTTATTGAGTGGCTTTCATTACGGGAGGCAATGACAGCATGGTTAATTATAAACCGCGCTTGATAGGCCAATTGGTGATCGCATGTAATTAGTTATGACATGGCTTGCGTCTAATTATGCTATAGCTACTAAGCCCTAGTCACGTTAAATGAAGGTTAGATCAAAGGCTTCTGAAACAAAACAATTTAATATACGTACTATCTATGCATATAAATTCATTCTAATTAAGATTTTGCTTTAGCTTTGTGTGAATACACTCGGTTTAGTTCCTTTCATTTCAGAATTAAGTAATTATGATCTAAAATTAATAAATAAAAAAATCTTATTTTTTAAGTAAGAGTTATCTTTGAAAATATTCTGCATACATAATCCTAAGTCAAAGTTACGACGCGGTCAGCAAGTTCTTCAGAATTCATTTTAAAACTGCAAGGTTTCAAGCATTCAATATCTTTCAACTCGAGCTGACTGCGATTACTTGACCGCTTGATGTATGGGTAATAAACATCCCGCTGTCCATTTATTGCTTCCTGGTACAGCTCTAGCAATTCACGTGTTGCGTAAATTGTAAATAAATAAATATGTTGGATGGGAGAGTAATAAATTGCCATTAAACGGTGTCCAAATGTCTCGTCGTTATTTATGTAGCGTGAACGTCGTCTCAGGAAGCCGCTGATTAGCAGCTGTCTGCGTTCTACCGTCGGGTAGGGTGCGTAGGTACCTACCTCGCTGTCCGTGGGGAGGCTTTCCTCATAGTCCGGTATTACCGTCCATCTCAGCTCGCGACGCTTAATTTATTCAGATACATGCACATTTTAATACGACAGCCGTACTTGCGCAGCTACGATTTGAATTTCAATCGTTTGCTGTTATGATAAGTCATTTTTTTGAACGTCACGATTCCACGTTTGTTTTCGTTTCTCCGTTGCCTCGCCGTCTTTATTACAAATTTTTGAGCACTGTTAATACTTAGGGGTTCAATATTAAAATGTAATTACACATTAATGAAAATGAATTTCTTAAGGAATTTGCTTTTGGCTTCTATCAGTGGTTTTGGTGGTCGGTATTCAACATAATAACCTAGGTATAATGTCTATAGTTTGCTTTGATATTCATATTTTACTTATAAGTGTATGTAAATCAGAAACTTTTTTCATTACAGTTAAGTGAAAATTCTTGTCGTCAGTTTTAATATGAACGAGATGCGTTGAGAAAGAAGAATTATTTCATCAAACATAAATGGTGATCATATGAATATTGCGTAACGCTGAACGTATCTTTTAATTTAAAAATTATAATGGATAACTAAATATTTGCACTTTTATTATCCTATCCTAACGCTCGTGTTAACCACAAGTACTTTTAAATTGCAAGTGCAGCATTTTTAATAGACTCTGGGAATACATATAAATTCTTGCAAAACATAATTTATTTCGAGACTCAGTGCCACGTCAATTTCCGTCCAAGTGTGTGGCGAGTACTGTCACAGGCAGACTACAGGTCTGGTTTAGAGAGGCATTTCAATTACCACCCGCTAACACCGCTGACAGCACAATATGCATGCCCACATTGTAGTGGTGAACTGCATCGCTCCGTACTCAGTTATAACGTGAATCGGATGACGTGCAGATGTGTAATTGTGTCCGACATCAAATTATATGTCATTTATTTTACAATTTGTATAAGAACCAAATCATGGTCTGAAAGCAGTTTTTCTGAAGTAGGGTTACCTGAAATAATTTACCTCGTTGCAATTGGGTAGCGCAGTGGTTATTTCCATACGTGTTTTGAGTTGTGAATCATAGAAATCAGTAATCCACTCAGCTATGTGAGTGGCACGAATTTTTACTCGTGAATTTTACTCGCCACTGACGCCCAAATTGATTACAATTTGTTTCTATTCAAGTTCTGCGCAGTTGAATATATTGTTTGCGTAAAAGGTCGGCCGAGTCTAGTCCCATAAAGCATTTTATATTATAATTCTTAAATTGCCTGCATTTGAAGGGACGAATAAGAAATGTCGGTTACCGCCGGAAGCGTCGGATTGGCGACGTTAAATTAATGACGGCCATTATCAAACCTTTCGTGCTCGAAACAAATAGAATTTGCAACTGAGAGCAGCTACAGAGCCAGCGATGAGTCTACTGCCAACCTTTTGTTGCCGACAAAGATAATTACGAAATCAGTTTGCAAGCTACGTTGCTGTTTTCGATATCATAAAAAACACGTTGTTAAGCAATGAATAAATATTGTAAGTATTCAATTTGTATTATAACTTTCGTACGACACATTCGTATTTATAATTAGTTACGGTTTACTGACGTGCATTTTTCGGGTTAAGGGTGCCTTTCCACCAGAGATGTGCCATGTAACGTTGTTATGGATGCATTTGATATCCACCAATCATATTCATTGATTCACATAGCATAGCACTGGTGGAAACTGATTCATCTAAGCTACGTTTTTTATATGGAAGGATGCGTGCTGTGGATGCGTGCTATGGATGCGAGCTATGGATGCGTGCTATAGATGGTCGCGAGTGGTGTAGCTATGTGCAGAGCAGTGTACCTACAGTAGGCGCCCGTTTGTGTACACTCGATATGCGCATCTTTCGCACAGCAACTTTGCGGCGGCGCATTTTCATAGCACATCTTACTCGCTCCGCTACATAGCTTAGCATCAGTGGAAACGGTCACATGGTTTCGTAGCTTAGCTTTTACTCGCAGCATCGCTGCATAGCACATGTCTGGTGGAAAGGCACCCTAACCCGGCTAGTTTCGGACCCAAATAGAGCCCTTAACACGCGATGAGGTCGCGAGTCGAACTCGTATAATTAGTCAGGCAATCGCAAAAAATGAACGTGAGTAAACCGTAACTAATCATACATTTTTATTTGTCTTGTTTGCGAGTTCTGTTTGAATGCACTACCTAAAGTACTCGTGAAGTTTGGAGAGAATTAAGCGGTCTATATTCACGTCTAATGGTTGATTATCATGCACACGAGTACATACATAGTCAGAGCATAGCCGCAATCCGGAACATCCTTTATTATCTAATTACGTACTTCGCCAGTCAAAGGTCCAGTATAATTATACTCATTTGTAGATACATAACATAATAAACCTAATTATTCATCATATGCCTTTATTACCCTATAAACCGTTAATTAAAATTTGCAAAATTTGCTAGGTACTCTTTATAAATGTTAATGTTTATTTCCGTCGCGAAATTACTAAATTAACTTTGAAAATATATTATGTTCAGTGTCAAATATTTTAATTAAATAGTTCAGTGACCGATATTTGGCGGGATAATAAGCTGTACCGTCTGGTGTATCACGATAAAATTTGTAACGTGATTAACATTAGAACAGAGAATCACAATACATGTAAACGATTTTTTTTAATCAAATTCTTCTTGTCCTATTAGTTGTCATATGGGTTATTGGAAAAACACTAACAACCTCATAAAGGGTCATTTATTCATTATGAACCAGTTTCACTATGGGACCAAGCCTGAAATCGCGAAAAAAAAACAGCTGTTCCCTACATTTTGACGAGTTATGCGAACATAAATGTAGGGAACAGCTGTTTTTTTTTCGCGATTTCAGTTTAAAGGTTGTTAGTGTTTTTCCAATAACCCCTGTACTACATCCGAAAACCATGAACTCTGCTCATCATTCTGTACAACTTTTTACTATGGGACGAAGTCTGAAATTGTAAAAAAACAGCTGTTCCATACCATTCCATTGATTATTTGGTATGGAACAGCAGGTTTTTTTTGTGTTTGTCCCATAATAAAATCTATACAGAATGAAGAGTAGGGTTCATGATTTTCGGATGTAAAGCAACTAACCAGTCATGCTGTATAATGTAATATCCCAAGATACATAATAATAGATAATGTAACGAGCGAACGTGGCAAGTGGAACAAAATTATGTTGTCTGAAGGAAACCAGGGTCGTTACCGTATGAGAAATCTGTTCATGTAGAAAGAATGTTAGGATCCATACGTGAAACCTAATTTGATACGTTATTGAAACACAGCATAATACACATAAAACGCAATGAGCTATGAAACGAAATGTTTTATAACAGGTACGAGCTGACGTAAACGTCAATTAATTTAAGTAATATGTTTTTGCTGAATGTTTTTTTTTATATTAAAAATACACTAATCTACATTATAAACTTTGTAAGAAAAAATAGAACTTTAAAAAATGAATTATTGAAATAATTAAAGTTTCTAGATTACGTCACGAAGATGGGCAGCAGCGTCTTCCTTTCTGCTACTTAGAACACATGATCAACAATCCGTCTTATTTTCCTTTCTTTTGTATCTCTTTGTGTATGGTCCTTGAGGACCGTTTCTACGTAAATAGTGGGGAAGTAAAATACTAAACCTTTTTTTTCTAGGTTAAATCCTCATGGATGCCCTTCGCCCGGGGAAGGTGAAGGGGTATGCCCGGACTCTTACCGGCTAAAAACCCACGGTGTTCCTTCTCCTGACCCTTGGCCGGGGTCGCGGGATTCGCAGCTGCATGCTCCACGACCCCGGTAAGCCTCGATCCGCTAGCCCCTGGAGGACCTCTTCTTCTGTGGGACCTTGCTCCACGTCCTCCTGAGAGGCGCTCGGAACACAGCGCGCCGCCTTCTCGGGCCTGTTAC
Organism: Amphipyra tragopoginis; assembly: GCA_905220435.1. NCBI lineage: Eukaryota > Metazoa > Arthropoda > Insecta > Lepidoptera > Noctuidae > Amphipyra > Amphipyra tragopoginis. The sequence continues at coordinate 24,083,170 of HG991991.1, read as the reverse complement.
TGGTCGAGCGACGGGTCCCCTAACCCTCCTAAACCTAAACTAACTACTTATATTACACAAACATCATAACTACTAGCAACAACAGCACTAAGGGCGACCCCTAGTGGGACTCGGACCTCGGCTTAGGGCGTTGCTGGCGAGGTTGGGATTGGGGGGAGTCAGCTTGATAAGGGCTGAATTATCGGTGTGCGCCAATCCATCTGCCACGCGTGGTGATTTTAGCATTATTCTTTGAACACAAATCCTTCGCCACACCAAATGCGGGACGTGAGTGGTGCGTTTCTTCGGCGGGTTTGCCTGAGTTATAAGCAAGGAACTATGATGGAACATGACACACAAAACCACAGAGCGAGTCATGAGCGGCGCGTACCGTGTCGTCGGCGGGTCCGCGCTCGCATTTGATGTGACATTTTCCCTAAGAATTTCTCACGCAGGCCTTCCGACGCTCACACCTTGTTCACAATCAGCTTTTGGTAAGCCGAAGGTTCTTTTGTGCCCGGAAAACATCAATAGGCTCGCTGCCTATTTAAAAGGCCAAACGTACCTACGTTACTACTAACGTACGTACGTACGTAGAGACTTCTAGGAGAACACCTCTGCTTACTGCTTCGGGTATTACGGGCGTGAGTATATATGTATGCATGTATGCTTTAACTGTTTATTGTAACATTCATTGGGGGGGGGGGGGCATGTTTAGCACGTCCACGGGCTAATAACATAAGGATAGTTATAAAATAAAGTTAATACTAAAATATTTCACAGAATCGAGAATGTCCCCGAAAATATATATTATGTAGGCTCCCAAAGCAACATACATAAAAGCAACAGTCATGCCAAACAAGAACCTAGTCAAATTCAATTTAAAATATTTGCATGTGCAATGGGAAAAGTGAACTAAAACGATTTTATTATTTTCTCGTTTGCTTTAAAACTAAATAAGCAATTCGCTGCTGTATTCCAGCACATAACAGCAGAATATTGCTTTGCATTTTGAATCTCCTCACTACTGATTTCGTTAACAATAGTTGAAAGGATTTTGGTCTACATCGCTCTTACCCCGTATTTATAGTGTACTGGCTGTGCCCGCGACTCCGTCTGCGTGGAAATCGGAAACCAATATTGTGTCGCAATAACTAAACTTTCTTCAATAAAACTTTATTTTCTAATATATTTTGATTGAGCGAACCGACTACGATGAAACAAAAACAAATGTTACTCTGAGATACGTCCAATATTTTTGTCCGTAAAATTCAACCGCATTGATTCAGTACTTTTTTACGTGATGCGTGTATGTACAAACAAACCGTCAAAACGACAACCGAATAAACAGACAAATTTTCCAAAAAATGTCGAAAATCTATGTGCATCATATGAACATGCAAGCGCACGGGTGTATACATACCAAAATGGACTTTATTGGATATATCTGATGGACCCTTTAATCCCGCCGCAAAATTTGTTTTTAAATTTTCTTTGTTCATACACGTCAAGTCTACAGATTTCTTATATTTATAGATAGATGTTATGTCTTCATGCTAAAGATATATTTTACGGGAGTATGTTGTATAACTTTATTCTTCTTCAGATTTATGATCCTTGAATTTCTCTTCACATAAGTCAATGGCACAATGTCTTTTTTACGGCCTACGAGAAAATTATTTAAATAATAACAGCTTAGCCGCTTAGCAATTCATATATTCAACACAATGTCAATTTTTATAGTACCTAATTCATTAAACTCTACAATACAATAAAACGAATGTATGCACTTAGTTTTAGCAAAAATAATGCGTTGAATATTACGGCCTTGCTGTAGGTAATTGTATCCAAAATAATGGTTTGTATTAAATTTATGCGCGGTCAGGTTATATTTTAAAGTTAAAGCTTGCAGCTTTTCGAGATCTTTAATAAAGGTGGTGAAACAAATATACGCCCATAATATCATTTAGACCATTATTTATAGCTACATCTTAGTCTTAGTACCTATACCTACTAGAAGTTAATGGTATTCAAATGAATGTCTGTACTGACGTATGTTTCTCTAACTTAGAGAGATGCGGCGCACTAAGTGTAAATTAGGTACAAATTGCCTTGCAGAACGTAGGCATACAACCGTAAACTCAATCTAAGTTTAAGATCTTGCTAGATATATTTTTGTATGATATGTAAAATGAAATCTAATATTTATAAATGTGCGTCGTTGTATTATACTTATCATACCTAGGTTATTCTGCGAGTAATGGTAAACATGATCATTTAGACTGAGGCCACACGATGCGTTGCTGGTGCGTTAATGCGCCGCACCGCAATGTTTTCAATGCATTGTGCCTGGTACACATTGTCTGTGAACTGGCAACTGGCAATCTTCGAAATTGTAAACTTTTCAGGATATAGATATCCTAAAAAAAGCGTATTTAAGACGAAAAAATAAAAAACATACGCGTTTTTTTTTAAATTCGTTTATTGATTGTAATTTATACCAATTTTAACACGAGGCTTTAGGACCACTTGACAAAAAAAAAACGGGTGCGGCTGTGTCGAATCGTAAAGCCATTGGTTTAACTTGAAACGCGTAGCGAGTCGTTTTTAGTGTATGTGGAATGAATAGAATGGAGCCTGAGCGCCGGTGTAGCCAATTAGGCCCGGACTCCACCAAAGCGGAGACTAGACGAGCGGAGCGGAGATGTGTTTTAAAAAACCAATAGAATTTCGTTATTCACACATCTCGTCTCCACTCAGTTTAAGTGGACACCACTGAGCGGAGATGAATCATATTTGTATGGCGCGATGGAAGCGGAGATGTGAGCTGTTCCTCGCTGATATTGAGCTGGGCCGCGGTACAAGGCGGAGATGTGAGCGTTGCCTTGCAAGCTGACGACGGCGCGCAGCGGAGACGACATGTGTGCGGTGCACTAAACTGTGCGTTCACATCCAATGCTCGCCGCTCGCAGCTCAGTTCCGCTCTAGTCAGCGCACATCTCCACCCTAGCCAGCACACATCTCCGCTACAGTCTAGCCATTACGCATCGCCGCATAGTTTCGGTGGATACACCCTAGCTAAAAAACATATTTTCTCGTCTCCGCTCCAGACATCTCACCACATCTCCGCTTTGTTGAAGTCTGAGAGATGGCCGCCCTCTCCATCACCCAGCTCGGCCGCGACGCAAACTCAAGGTCATAATATCGAGCTGACCATAATTATATGGTAATTTGTAATACCGCACTTACGTCTCAGAGGCTAATAGGTTAGGTTTAGACTGTGTATAGCGAACACAGGCCAGATATATTCTCCCTCTGTAAGCCAAAACGGCTAAAGGGATTTAAATGTGTTATCTGAACCTACAGTCCTTGAATAACAAATATCCATATACCTAAACTTCTGTATTTTCCAAGCAAAGTGCCCCCCTATTCTTGCCTATTGTGTACAGTTATTGTACCTATTTGATTCTTTATACTGTTAGGAATTCTACGTATTTATCGGACACCAATCCAATCCTGAGCTATAAGTACTACAACTCAGACCTTCTCGAAAAGAAAATTCCAATTAGATTCGCTTTTGTCTGATCTGAGAAACGAAGTCCAACACAGATAGAAAAGGATTAAAAGCAATCGGTTTCGTACTTGTTATGTTTTCAGTATTACAAGTAGGTACTTATACCTACGGCATGCGACCTATTTTCGTGGACCTCCCATTCACCACTACAATGGGCGTTTTGTCAAAATCACTAATCTTGGTAAACGGATTGGATCACCAATACACACAGACAGAAGAGGCAGACGAGGACGCTGCTGCCCATTTTCTCTTCATCAAACCAGTGAGCCCATGATTTGAGCTCTTTGGGCGGCGTATTTTTTGCAGGGGATTTTCAGTCGACCATTAACCTTGAATATCCAATAAAACATACTATTTCTTATCGTAAAATTTTGTAATACATAACATCATATATGTTAACTACGATACAGGAATGCTTAAAAATATTGCCTTATTTACTTATCGAGCCAAATCCGAAGCAAACATGAATATATCACAACAAACAGAAAAGTATTTCTAATATGTGAGTATCGCGCAATATTTAAGATCGTTTGTAGGAGTTATCCGGATAAATATTGGCCCACCGTTCGATTGGAAATATAAGAATTTTTCGTACCTACGTTCGCGGATATTGCGCCTTCTTTACTTGCACTCGATGCGATATCAATTTACTACGAAGGTTTTCAACGTTCCATGAGGAATCAAAAGTGAACACCGAATCCCTGATATTGAAATCCGGCTTAGAACGAGAGTTGAAGATGTAGGAGATCAAGTAATTGGTCTCGGGTGAGGTCTCAAGTATAGTTAGATGTGCCATCCAGATCGATGAGGTAGTGGAAGGTGGAGCTGGAAACAGAAACGGAAAAAGGAGTTCGAGACATCTAGTGATGCAATAAGATATGCAAAGTGTTACTAGCTCTGAATTGTAGTTGGACTCAGACTGTGGATGATGATGATAGTTTTTTCATGTATCGGGAACCTCTTAGCATGTCTTCATCCAAGTAAAACTTCGGAACAGACTGCTGTTGCTGGGGAGATTGTTGCGCCGTTTATTCTTCACAGAATAGAGTCTAAGAAGCTGTGAAGGGTTTTGGGGTTGTCTTTTGTAATAAAACTGACGTTCATTAAGAACTAAGTAATTCTAGTATATTTTGAACAAATGTGTTTTGAAGTTTTGAACTCGCCAATAAACTGTAATTGAGGAGGTGAGAATCGCTTCAAACAATTCAATACAAGTAACAAGCCAATCAGAATGTTAAATAATAATGATTGTGCAATTAATGAACCAATCACTTGAGGAAATATCTCTTTTAACCTGTTGCTATTTCATTTATTATTGAATTATAATCGTTTCTCTTTTGAAATGGAAATTATAATACTCAAGCTGGAAACGATGTGTGTGTTGATAGGCAATTACTTAGTAAAGAGATATACAAAGCCTTTTTAATTAAATAAACTACGTCGTGGGTGCAGCTAGCGGGTCTATCGATACGCTAAGAAGAAGAATGAAAGATGAGTCCTGCCTGACATAGCGGTAATTTCGTTTATTGTAGCCGTAAAGAGACTGCTATCGAAAAAACGTAAACGCCATCATCAAAAACCGTAAAATAGCTACATCACCAATGTTATATTTTTTAAATTATGTGATACTTTTTGAATGGTAACGTTTAGTAGAGAAACGTCAGGATTCACGGTGAAAAGGGTATAAAATAAGCACCGCGAAATAGTTTTGTCGTCACATTATCTTAGATAAGGCATGCATCATATACAGAATGACTGGTGAGACACTAACGATATCTTAAGTGGTACTCATCATTATGAACAACTTTTACTATGGGACCAAACGTGAAATCCAGAAAAAAAAACAGCTGTTCCCTACATTTTGACGACTAATGCGAACATAAATGTAGGGAAAAGCTGTTTTTTTTTTCTCGATTTCAGCTTTGGTCCCATAGTAAAAGTTGTTCATAATGATGAGTACAATGACCCCTTAAGAGATCGTTAGTGTCTCACCAGTCATTCTGTATATCGTCTCGGCACGAGATAATCCGACGACAAAATTATCTCGCGCAGCGCATATTAGCCTGCTAGGCCTATGAATGACATAAAAACGTGATAACAGATTTAACTATCACTCGTGTATTTTGTATTCCTGTTTCCATCATACATTACTTGTGGCATTCATTCACTAGTGGTAAACATGTCGCCTTTACCAATATTTTTAATTGCAGAGTGCACTCGTTTGCGAAGGTTTTGAAATATACTTTATTAACAATATTGATCGTAGTAGTGCGGACATACTCAGTTTGCTATGCACTCGGTTCTGACAAAACCTCTTTAAATAATATATATAATATAGGTTTTTGTTGTTAGAGTTTCGTATCGTTTCGTTGTGCGGTTCCGTATAGTTGTGGTGATGTTGTTCTTCCGTCCGTCTGTGCGTGACTTCTAACATCTAAACAAAATGAGACATCGACTTGAAATTCATACATAATAAATGTCAACTTTAGGTCCAAAGACGAAAATTATATCAACCCAATAGGTGGGCCTGTACCTGCAAAAAGGTTTTTTTTATTCTCTTCGTTTCTTGTGGGATATATATACATAGTAAGCAAGAGCTTTGCTAGCAGATCACATATAATAGTGTAATTTTTACATAAATCAGCAAAATTTCAAATTTTGGGTGCCACTAATGTCAAGACTTTTAGGCATATATTGTTACCAAAAAAACGGGTTTACGTGAGAAACTGTACCTAACTTTAATTAATTACACAACAACTACCTACTTAAAATACTTTATTACACAAGAGAAAAAAAGCGAGGAGAGAATGTGTGTTTTCAATTTGGGATGGGGTTTTTTGTATGTAATTAGTACTCCATGGTAATACTTTTTAAGGGTTTTCATAAAACGAGAGCTTCAGTTCGCGAATCTGACTCGCAATTGACCACTTTTTTTGTAATTGACTTACAACAACTCGTTAATTTCGTTGATTGAATGCAATATTCAAACAAAATTTTGTTACCAAAACTATCATAAACCTTACAAACTACGGTAACACCGTAAGTGTAGGGTTAAAAAGTTCCATCACTACACCGCACGGCACAAAGCGGCCACTTCAAAGTCCTATCTTAAGGGATAAAAGAGATTCCAAAGAAGAAAATAGGCTTACATTAAAAAGTCACGGGCTCATCACAACAAGGCAATTTTGGCAAGTCAACAACGCGTGTAGCAGTCGCGGATGACGAGGCATGAAGCGGACGCCGACTTGACGTGACGTGACAAGAATGACGTCGCCTCAGATGAAGAGTATTTATTGACGTCACACGGATATGTCATGACATCGCGTTTATCATTCGAGATGCGGTGCTTTGTGATATATTTAATAATGTGTGTCGTGACCTAAAACAAAATAAGCTAACACAAATGAACTTTTATGTGAAGAACGCACGCAGACTACATTAGGCAGTGAGATATTTTCTGCGTGAATCCCTTAAATAAATCACAGTGAAGCAAAAACCTAATGAGATTTCATCGTTAATTGTACGGAGTTAATTAGAATTAATTATAAGTATAATTTATTCTAGACGAAATGTCATGAAGTATTCAACAAAAGAATGGAAATAAAATGCTTACTTCGAAAATCGTTTGCATGTTATCAAAAATATTGTTGTCAAATATTCACTATTGCGTGCCCAAGTCACATTATTAAAAATAATATTTTTGGTTGGTTTATCCGAAAGGCTGACATACCGTAATTGGATTTACCCCATTTCGTTCAAGTCCGATGTTCTCAATAAAACGACTCGCTGGCACTGCGCTCCTACTTATGTAACCATTGTTAAAAATAGGCATACATGGGACCCGCTGTGGAGTATGTGATTATCGTTTTATTTTCCGAAACAAGAGAATTTCTCAACACGTTGTGGAAATAAATTAGAACAGAACTCATTCTTTTTTACCATTAACGCTAGCAATTTCTACTCCAGCTGCACTAAAAAGATCCATTATACCTACTTGTAGTGGTTTTGGCATTAGCTTGCACTAGATAAAATAGAGTTGCCGTCTTCGGAGCTTTCTGTCAAATGCAATCGTTAATCCCGGTTTCCGAGTTTCAGTGTGCGGCCACAGTGCCAGTATACAAACAATACCCGCTAGACATGCTACAGAAAGCCCAGCCTTTGCCGGCAATAATTATTATTGAAGTCTCTGCGCAACGACTGCCGCGAATAACTTGGAAGCAAAAACGAAAAAATAAAAACAGATTCATTGTTATCTTCGAACGAAAACTACTTCTCTACTTAGTTAAATTGAACTTAAACTGAATGGTATTAAAAAATGCTCACTTGACGTGCTCGCACATAAAAATCAGAAATACATAACGCAGGAAAACAAAATGTGAAAAGGACAATAACAGGTTTTTTCACATTGGCTCCGCTTTCTGCAAATATAATAAAAACTGAGATCTAACAAAATCGTTGGGATTGCCGAGCTCAAAATTAACGACAGTCATTATAACGCTCTCGCTGCTAAAAACAAATAAAAATTGCAGCGTGGTCGTTTAGCTTCGGACTTAAATTCTGGCCTATACAAATGATGAATACATTTTGAATTTCGCAGAAATTTTGGTCGTTCCGAACGAGTATAATAAAGCTTTCAACCGAATACTTAAACATTCATAAATTAGAACTAAACACAGTCGAGGAGCGTTTACTTAATAATTACGTTAATGTCGACAAATGTCTTTGGTACTTGTTATTACAGTTAAGTACAAAGCTTTTAGGATCATACCGTTTCTATTAAAATACTCCTCTCGTGGGGCAGTCGATATAAATAGAAGTCTAGGTAATCTTTGTATTATTTTACCGATCCCGAAGGTCACATGGCTTTAAAAGCAAAACTGTGAAATTGAAATACTCCAAAATGTTAAGACGAGAAGCTCGAAGCTTCAAGCAAGAACCTTTTATGAATGATACTTTTTGAGTTTAATGTGAACATCTACGTCGCCCTTTGGCGATATGACCTTCTATGGAGAACGTCAACATAATACTGCGGTCTTTCTGACATAGTATTACTTTGTTCTACTGTAGTTCACTGTTTGCTGCGAGTTTCAATCTCATATGTTACCCTCAAATAATTTATTTAAACAGATCCGAGATGTTACAAATTATTCGAAATATTCTGTTCGACGCTTTACGGTTCGTTAAACTTACCAATGTTAATTTCATTTTCTAATAAAAGTATTATAACAAGAATACAATTTAGAATAGGAGCTCAAAATAACGGTTTTAGTAAGTTAAAGTACATACAAGTTTCAACGTCAAAGCTAACTTTACTCTGGCTTAAAATGAGGAGACGGATAATTAATCTGCAGTTCTAAGAGATGTTACACTAGCAGATTCAACAACAGAGTGTAGTCGATTTATGCGAGTAGCTAGAAATGAAAATTTACAAGAGAAAATTCACCCATGTGAGAAAAACAGGTATAAACATTATAAGCCAGTTGAAATACAGTGTTTGGTTTTGGTCTCCATCAAAGCATACTTATTCGAAATCACTGAATTCCGGTATCACCTTACTTTAGAAACAAAAGCTGCAAACATTAAAAGATTAAATAATTACACAAAAAAGATATTTGTATTTATATTAAGAGCACCAAGTGTAGCTGATACTTTGTTATCTATATATGCTAACACACGAGTCCGTTCAGAATAATTCTATTAGAGAGGTTTTACGATTCACACGGAGTGTTGCTGTTTTATTTAAAACTATACCTAATAGCTTGTGACCAATTAAAACTGTTTCAAAAGTTTCGTTTGTCGGGCATTCGACGGGTAAACAGCTGAACAAGTTGTGCTTAAAGAGTCCTTAAAGAAAACTATTTTATAAAAACTTTGCTCTAATCGTAAAATAACAGAGAAGTGGATTTTGTTATTAGTATTATTTTAGTGTTAGTCTGCTTCATTCTTCTTCTCTCGTGTTGGACGATCTATACGAGAATAATTTATCGGCTTTCCCATTTCAAAACCTAGTAAGGGCTTAAAACGAAATTTTACAGGAGAGCGCATAAACGTTAAATCGGGTCAGCCTTTGAAAAGTATTTATGTTAGGTAAAACCATGTGGTTAAAGTGACTTTAATAAGTTTTAAAATGTTCAAAGGCAGTGAATGACACTTACTAGGTATCGATGCTTAAATATATCTGATTATTATGTGAGTTTTCAACGCTGCTGTTTTTGTATTTGGTAGAGACTTTCTAGGTTAGCAAGATTATGCAATAAAACGATTTTTGTAAAAAGTGTTCCTTACTAGGTTTTGAAATGGGACAGCCGTTATGCCGTGGTGAAAAGATATGCCAGGTAACGAACATTAAATGTAAATAATAATAATACCCTGCAACAGGGCAATGGCCTCTTCTTATATAGAAAATGAACGAGCATTAATCGCCACGCATGCCCCTTGCGAATTCAGAACATTAAGTCCAGGTTTCCTCACGATGTTTTCCTTCACCGTATGTCAGTGGTGTCTTAGATTAACTAAGAGAGTACATATATCGTCACCCTCCGCGCTAACTGTCGTAACTAGCAATTGATAAATATTTTTTCTGAGAAATTCTCATAGAGTGACGTATTTGCTTCAAATGAATAGAAATAAATAAATAGATACATTAGGGCTTTAGGGCAACTACTAACCAAGCCAAGAGTAAGCCAAGAGCAATATAAAAAAAGTTATTAATAAAGCCACAGCTAACGCAACTACTGAAACATTATCAATTGCTAGATACAACAGTTAGCGCAGAGGGTGACGATATTATGTCATTGAAAAAGTCACATTGTTACTTGCTTGCGTTTGTGTTGCTTAACAAGCCAATCACAAGCACGACAATCTTTGACAGTAAAAAACCCCGATGTAAAATATTCCCTAAGTATACATACCTATATTTAGCGCATAAACGCATGTCAAGATTAAAGTTCCAATGCTCAAAGGCGGCCGCCCCGATCTTATGAAATTAATTTATAGTCCGATCGTCAAAGAACCTCCTTTTGATATAAATCGAACAAGTGCAGATAAATGCCTAATTAGTTTTCCGTGTATAGCGTTACTGCCCCAGCTCAAGTCAAGATTTTCTACCAATAGCTAACTTAAACTGAACTCTCTTAAAGAGATGAAGGTATTAGAATGTAGGTCAACGTAAGCTGGCCGGTAATGAAAACTTTATAATGCAGCCTATAATCTTTTATCAACTTAACAAGGTGCACTATTGTGTTTGCTTTGAAAGTTATGATCTATATTTTCTAAGAAAAGATGAGAAATTGTTCTTCTTTAGTTGAATTTACTGTTCACTTTACCTGTTATAAGCAATTTAATACCTTTCAAAATCACGTTTAAAAGTGTTGCTTCTAAATTTCTACTGAATGCGTATAATTCCTGACTTTTAATTTAACAGTCTGCAACACTGCTCTTTTAAATATATTTTTGGGTAATAACCTGATCCCGAAATGCAAATTAACTTTTGTATAACATCGGTCAGACAGGCACCAAAGTGATTTCATAAGCGTTCCGTTATAACACGGTATGACACAAAAATTATAATTTCCATTCTAATTTCCATTCATCATTCATTTGCCGTTGTATAATAGACTATTTTTATACCAAGTAATATAAGCCTTCATAGAACATCCATGAGTTTAAGATTATAGAAAACAAAATGACCTAGATAACTACTTTGGGTATTTTCTTTAGTATTCTATTGATTTTAACTTCAAATCTTAAAGCTTGCATTATTCTACGAGATAAGGTAAATTAAATCTCAAAACATACTTAAGGGACTTTAAAATAACGACGAAATGAAGGTGTACTATATACCTACTTCTACCCAACCCTTCGCGGAATGCAGACGTAATGTTATTTAAACAGGGTGTAAACGAATTCATGTAATTCCTTCAAACCGCGTGATCTACTGGTGACACAGATTAACCCTAAAAGGAAATCCTTGAAAATCAACTGTAAAAAAACATCTTAGTTTTCCATTTCTGAGTCATTTTAGAGCCCCGATTTAACTTACTGCAAAGAGCGATATCGCGTTAGTCGTGCCCACCAGCCGCGTCGCCGTGCTTTCATTCATTTATGCGTGGCATCGAAATGTTTAATATCATAAAATTATTTTACTGCAAAAAAAAAAGAATATTTATTTTTTACTGAATCCTTATTAGGTGGTTTAGATAAGATCACCCCCTACCGCATGAAAAAAAAAGATTTTTATTTTTTCATTTTCAATCAGGCTAATTCCCGTGCGGGGGGCCAATCTACACCAGAAGTAGATCATGTGGTTTTAAGGAATTACACGAATTCGTTTACACCCTGTATATGTATGTACATAATAAAATCGTAACGAAGCAAAAACCGTACAATAAAAAAATTGGGAAAAAAATTGCTTCATTGAATACCGAAACTGAAGTTTTTAGAATTTCAGTCTGTTTGTTTGAGTTTCACGCCAATACTACTGAATGGATTTAGTTTAAATTTATCAAAAATTACCGTTATATGGTATGTCTACACCAGTGCGCTTTCATATTCGTCTTGCGCTTTCGTGTGACGCATGCCTGAAGCGCCATAGCGCATGCCTTAATACTAGTTCGAGTCTTATGGCAATCAATGTTGCATGCGCTTGACGTAAGAGGAATTGAAAGTTGAAAGCGCAAGATGAACATGAAAGCGCACGGGTGTAAACGTACCAAGAGCTAGTCAGGTTATAGGGTACAAATTATCAGGTGTAGGTGACGAGTAACCGAAGTGGATGAGTAACCTTATGTTTCGCTAGGCAAAGGCGAGGGTACAGCCAGTGTTATACAAATCTCAAAACTCTTATATTTATGTTTTTAGGTACTCCTAAACACTCCGAAACTCAATACTACATAATTTAAATAACATTTAATAAGTAAAGTTTAGTAAAAGCGTATTTACAAGTAATCGTTTAAGTGTGTTGTAATGTTAGTTGACTGTGGACTCCCGTGGCAGCTTTAGCCGAGTTTCCAAGTACCTAACTGAAGTGCTCTAGAAAAATTAAAGCTTCGTACTCCAGAAATTTTATTTTACTTAACTATCATTGGACTTTAACAGATTTCACAATATTACCGCTCTCAATTTAAGTTAGGAAATTGCTATTAATTATTATTTTATTGAGTTCTGCATCCTAATTGCGCAAAATACTCGTAATCGCTATGGCTTTGATTTTGACAGGTTTATATTTCCATAGTAACGTACGTAGTGCAATCCGACTTCTCCACAACTATGTACTTACCACGCAATGAATATCGTCGTATTGTCAAAATGTAAGCTATTGAAATTACGAATGTGATACGAACTTAACTCGGATTATGACATGCTGACGAGAGTACAAGCCAAACAACGGAAACAAGCAGAACCAACATCTCCGGACTCGTCGCTGAGCTCCGCCTCGCACCAGCGGGAATTGGATGCAGCTTAACCCGCTGCTGCAATAGCGTCGAGCTCCAGCGACGAGTATTACTCCCCGCCGTTGTCGCCGCCACCTGTACGTCGTTGGGGAGGAGCCCGGCCACCAGCCTGCCTCGGACCTCGAGGCCCACCGGCCTCTAACAGGGTCCCACTTCCGGTGGTAGTGTCGCACATGCGATGGTCTCAACGATCAACGCAATTTGAATGCTCTACATTTGTATTTACAGACCTTTTACAGATATGAACCTCTGCACATCACCCGGACCCTCAACAATTATCTGTAGGCCCAAGATTTAGTCTCAAGCTTTGCTTAAATATTAATTGTTGATACCAAAAGGTTTTCTTCCACTTCATGTCTAGTTGGACAATTTAGTTCGGAAAAGAACCTGTGTCTCGCAGCCGTTCGAAGGGTTAACTCTCGTCTCGTCTACGCACGTCATGCCGCGTCATACGGAGCCTCCTCGCTTGATTGAATGTTTAACAAACCATATTAGACCGTACATAGGCATCGAGATAAGTACACGTCTCTGTTTTTACTTGAATACGGAATGTGCGAGAGAGATTTCAATGAGTATTCGCACTCCGATTAGGAACATGTTGAACGACTATTCACAATTACATTTATCACGACTCTTTATTTATTGACGACACGTTTGGTGCAGTGGCTAAGCGATTGGCTTCTGCGCCACGGGTCGTGGGTTCGATTCCCACACGGAACAAAAATTTGTATGGCCTACAGATGGTTGTTTCGGGTCTGGGCGTTTGTTTGTGAGATTTGTGTCTGTAAACGCACCCACGATACAAGAGAAATCTTAGTCGGGGGCAACGTTTTTTAAAAAAAAATATGTAACGAACGTTTAACTCGAGCATAGAAACAAAATGGATATGTCATTAGAGAAAATTTAATCGATTTTTTAAAAATAATAACAAATTATAAACTCACGCCTGTATTCCCCGAAGGATCAAAGTCAAAGCATTTATTTTAATTGGACCATTTTTGTTTTGAGTTGTCGAGAAAAAAAAGAAGTAACTGCCGCGTACCAAAGTGTAGATTCCTATGGAGAAGAACGGGCAATAAACTCCATGGTTACTCTTTTTCATCAAATATTTACAATTGGTTACATCCACGGGTTACATCACTACGTATGTAGTCAAAGCATAGAAGCAATAAGTACTACGTACAACAGTCAAAGTCGCTTCTCGCTACGGTTTTTTTAATAGGTAGAGTGATTCAAGAGAGAGGTTTTAAGCTATAAAACGTACTACGTGCGAAGCCGGGCGGGTCGCTAGTTGTGAATAAGAAAATAAATTTGAGAACAATGTTAGAAAAATCCAGGCTAATATACAGGGAAATTTTGATAGGAGACTGGCCATAGTTTTTGACATTATTTCGAACTGCACAAAAAGATATTGAAAAAAAAATTGGTACAGTCAGCAAAAAGAATGGCCAGTTCTTACAAAACTCTTTTATGATGCCAATCGATCCTATTTCCCATAAGGAACAAAATACTCTTCTGGACCTACTGAGGTAAAAGTACTAGAAACTTCAAAAATCACGAAAAACAACATTTGGTTAAAAGTGACGTTAAGGCTGAAAAAATAAATTATTTTATTTTCAAAATCTGTGAATGCAGTTCGAAATATTTTCAAAAAACATGGATAGTCTCTTAAAAACATTTTCCTCTAGCCACAACGATTAAGGTAGCTGCCCCTATTACTACCCCATCTCAATTAAGTTTTTTGCGATTTCTGACTTTTCTAGTACTCCAACCTCAGTTAGTCCGGAAGAGTCTTTTGATCCTTATGGGAAATGGAATCGATTGGCATCATAAAAAAGTTTTGTGAAAACAGCCCTTTTTCTCGCTGACTGTACTTTTTTTTCAAAATCTGTGAATGCCGATTTAAATTATCCCAAAAGTTAAGGGTGGTCTTCTAAGGACGTTTTCCTGTAGCTACAATGGTTAAGGTAGTTGCCCTTCATGCCCCATCTCAAATTACCACCCTGTATGTTCCACCAAGGCCAATATATTCTTTCCTTGTCTTGTGGTAGTTAAACCGCGTCATACACCTCGATAAAAACTTTCTACTGATCTCTCTTTGACCATTTCGTTAATTTTAAGACGCCAAGTTACGTGCTCTTGGCATATCTGCCTGGTTTCTATAATCTTATCTCATGGCTCTCATGAATACTTATGGCAAATCAACACTGAAAGCTGCGTTATTACGAAAAAGTACACAACAATGAGACTGGGGCCGGCGGCGTCACAGTCGAGACCACAGGCTTTTAGATGAGGTCGAAACTAATTATACCAGTTAGGTTTCTATCCATTAACAAACAGCACCTACTTTTTGCGAGTCCGGTAAGCTGATTTCGAAGTTAATTTACGGAAATGGGATAACATTTCAGAAGCAACCAAAAATAAAAACAGACATGTGCTAGTTTCACCAGCGCCATGTTTGTACTTTGCTTATAATTTAGTCGAGTGACCCATAATTTTGTAGCCCAACATGTGTGATCAAAGAAATACTGATTTATTCAACTAGACCAGGGGTGGGCAAACTTTTCTTATCAAGGGCCAAAAAAACCGAGTCAATCTTATGGGGGCCAAAATTGCAATACACATTGATTTATGTCGACGCAAACACAACGCAGGCATCTACTGTTTATTCTAGACTATTCGAAAGGTTCCTACGACTACGGGTGTTGGCGGGCCGGATCAAAGCATTTCGAGGGCTGGAGATGGCCCGCGGGCCGTACTTGGCCCATCACTGAACTAGACCTATTTACTCCTGCCATATATTACGCAAACAATATTTACATAATTACGAATACAATACAACTTTATTTTTAGTTTATACAAAAACTGAGACACCCCATCAAGATTTTCATCAGAACAGCCTGAATGTGTGTGTGTGTTTTTTTTAATAAATCTCCAAGTTACACCTTAGTTTATGTCGCGTTAAGTTCCCTAGTAAAGTGTGAAATGCCTGAGATGTGCTATGCAGGGGTTGTCTAATACACATAAACTGACCAAGCGGACCGTTTCAAGCCTCAAGGTGTCTATTACCGTCCACTGTTATGCGTAGAAACCTATTGAAAGAGAAATTAAATTTATGAAAAAAAAGGAAAAGTATAATGTAGTGTAAAAACTATGTCAATCGATTCTCCTGATGATTCTGAACGAGCTAGTTTTAGGTTTAATGTATACTAAAACTAAAATTGTATACAAATAAAGAAAAATACATCCTAATAAAACTATAAACTAAAATAGGGCATTAAAATATTCCTCCGCATCACTGTCGACTGGTTACATGCCCAATTCAACTTAATTGTTTTACACACCATTTATGGCTAATTCCTACGATTTACCGATCGTTATCGGTTAAAATTAAGACGCTTTTATCTTTACCAATAATTATGCAAATACCCCATAGTTTTGCACAGTAGATTTTCCCTTATGCGTGTAACTATCAAAGGTAAAATTAGCTTACGAGTCCGTTTACATGCCCAGTTTCGCCGTGAAAAATGCTACCATAACCAACTACTAATATAACCAAACATAAAGGTAAGTATACACCAGTCTTTCTCAAAGTGGCCGATAACGCCCCCTTGTGGGCGCTAGAGGCCTACAGGGGGGGGGGGCGGTGAAGGGCGTTAAAATTTGGGCGTTAAGATTGTGATTGTGATTTGTAAGATGTAGTAAAAAAACTTAGGGGGCGCTAGAAAATAATCCATTCTCAAAGTGGGTGGTAGACGAAATAAGTTTGAGAACCTCTGGTATACACGGTGACACTGACATTCGACACAAGGTAGTCGCGACACTGAAATTAAACCCGAAACCATTCGCAACTTATTATAGTGTAACGGCGATTTACACACAACGACACTCGGTGTCGTGTCGACAATGAGTGTCAAGTGTAAAGTGGCGCCGTGTATCCTTACCTTTAGTCACTAAATTACTCGCAACTTGACTCAATTCCAAGCACGTTGCTTAAGAAAGTTCAGTAGGTACTTTGACTATCAGATAATAAAAATATGTAGGTATATCAAATTGACTGTCTCAAATTTATATCATAGGGAGTAAGTAATAGGTACTCAGACATCTTTTTTTTTGGTAAGTCAAAACTTATTTTTTGGTAGACTTTACAGTTTTCTATTATAAAACTTTAAGTAACCTTCTAGTAACCTTATTTATTTCATAAGTTTAGAAAGTAGAGCGAAGAAAAAATATTAATTTGAATTACAACATAGTTTTATATATTATTATATTTAGCTTGAGCATTAGCTGTAATCTTCTAGAACAGATTTGATTACTAAAAGCAGTAAAACCATAAAATTAGAAAGATATTTTTTAACCTTGATCTACAAACTCAAGTTTGGACAGATTTAAATTCAGAAAGAATCATAAAATACATTATTATTGTTTTAATCTTGTTTGAGTTCAAATACCTTAGCGTATAATGTCGCAGCCATTTAACTTAATTCGCCATTTGATTAATTACCTAGCCCGTTAATTGTGCGGAGTTATTTAATACTAAGAACGTTAAATACCATATTTGACAAATCGCGGCGGATATTTTTCGGATCTAACGTAAACCCGACAATTTTCAGGTAAACATGTATAGGAAAAAATGCAGGTCGATATGATTTATTCGACCTTTTACTTCAAATGGCCTGAGATAAATGGCCGGGAGAGACGGAAGGATGATCCGATAAAGGCGCTATTTCCTCTTTGAGGTATCAAGATGATCTTATAATTTTTCAAACTAGAAGTAATCGATATGCAACTATAATGGTCGAAAGATTCTAAGATAGGTAGGTAAGAAAGACAGCAGGTTTAAAAAAAAAAGTCAGTTTTGATAGTTCTGAGAACCCTTTAAATTTCGTAATTAAACACGTCACAGCCATGTGCTTTTCGACGCCCTCTAATAATCAAAATTCTGTTGTGCACAAACTAAACTTAATCTAGGCTATAGGCATCTTTTTCACTCTTATAAAATAAGAAAGAGACGGACGTAAATAAGAGCTATCAAGTTGAACTAAAATGTCCATAAAAATTTAGATGACACGTCAGTACGTGTCGACTAAAAACTCGGTGAAGTTCAAAGCGTAAACTATGTAGTTTGACGTCTCTAACTTAGTTCTTATCTATCACCGTCCTTATCTCACATTGTCTGTTAGTAAAAGATAGCCATTCTCTTATTTTAGTTTAAGTAGTTGGTGAACAAGAGAATCGGCCCCAGTATCAAAAACTATTTGCCAAGCATCATGTACGGTACCTAAAACCCTCTTGAACAATAATCCTGTTTAGTTCGACCGCCAGCGTTAAGACAAATATTTCATCAAATTGTACCAACATATCGTGTGTGTTGTTGACATAATAACACACGCACATCCATATTGACTGACACAACACAACTATTATTATATTCCAATACGTCGGTTGACACTTTATTTTACTAGGGTCTTATTGTTTTAGTAGTAGCAACACAAGGTATAGTAAAGGTACAGTTACACATGCTCATAAAATGTCATGCTTATTAGCATGCTTAAAACAAGCGTGCTCATCAAACTGACACATTTGCTTTTCTTTAGCATGCTTTTTTAACATACTTCTGAATAAGCGTGCTCAAAGCAGACAATTGAACACACATGCTATTTATGCAGTGTTCCAGTACAGGTGTAAAATGGAAAACCAAGTGGTTCTCTCCACATAATTGAATAAAATCATCATTTTGGTTGCAATACAATGTGTCCAAAAACGTTTGTGAAGATCTTTTGGTCGATACTAGCATGCTCAATAAGCAAACCTGTTCAGACGCGCTAAAAGTACGCCCCCTTCCATCCGCGCTGCAGGTAGCTTGCCCAAAAATCGCACCACTGCCGATTTTTGAGCAAACTCGAAATGAGCCAGCTCATTATTAGCAATGTTTCAACACACATGCTACTAAGTAGCAATTGCTCAATAGTGGCATGCTTTCGTGCTAATAATGAGCATGTGTAACTATACAAGGCTGGAATACACATGCTACGTAGTAGCACATAAGCATGCTAGTTTCGAGCAGATGCTACGTAGTAGCATACAATTAGCACGTGTATACGAAAAGAGCATGCTTGTGAAATAAACACGCTACTTAATCGCGAGTCGGTCTATTTTTTCATGCTATCTAGCACATGGTGTAAGGCGCGGGTGAGAGGGGGGTGGCTTCAAAGCAAGTCTGAACGTGTACTATTCGAGCATGCTACTTAATTTGTTTACGTAGTCACGATGGCTTGATGGGGCGATGACAAAACTTTAAATTTTATATTTCTTTATCGACATTATGAAGGTTTATGGAATGTACGAATAATATAACTGAATTTAATTCATTCCGCAAAGAAACGTCTATTTTGAATGCTAAATAATGAGCATGTGTATCAGACGTGCTAGAAAGAAGTATGCTCGTAATAAGTACGCTTCTGAGATCTGTGCTTTCATGAGCAAATGTACACACTCGGAGAGCATGCTGTTAATGAGCATACTACCTAGTAGCAAACAAGCGTGCTTTTCTAGTAGCATGTGTATTCCAGGCTTACCAGATATTCTCTTCCCGCGATGGCGCAAGACTACATCACGAATGTCACGATCAGTGCTGCCATTTTTTAACTTATTACAATTAAGGAGATTTTTAATTCATAACGAATATTAAATGAATTGCTAACTAGCCTAATTAATTGCTATTTTGTGTCATTAATCTATTTTGTTAAAAAGTATATTGTATAAAATGACTTGCTGAACCTTGCTTCTTTATAGAAGCAAGTAAGTGAAAAAATGCATTTAGCTTTTTTTTGGACTGCTTTTTATGGTCCTTGGGGACCCCTTCTTCGTGACCGGGCAGTTATTGGCGAGACCTGAAGAGTCTCCAGCCAATGGGGGATATATTTTGCTCGGGTAATTTATTTATACAGAATGTCCCTGGAAATATGGATCAAATCGAATAGGGGCGTGGGCAATGTCATTTCCAAACTTTTTAACCTGAGAACGTCGGTGCAATTTTTTACGGTTCAAAAATTATGACCAATTATTGTTTTTATTTTTCAATCGCTTCGCATAAAAAAAACATAAAAACTATCAAAGTTATCATTTTTTTCAGGACTTTGGCGAACAATAAGCCTTTCTTGTGGTAATACTTTTACGCAGCTAGAAAACATGTGTTCAATAAGAAAAGACATTTACTGCAAAGGCTTTTTTGGTCTGGAAATTTTTTTTCTTAAGTTTTTACTACTTACTACAAGTTTTGAAATGACCTTGCCCAGGCCCCTATTCGATTTGATCCATACTTCCAGGGACACCCTGTATATAGTGGCAGCACTCCCAACCTATGACATAGGCTTGGGCCAATCACGTAACCTAGCTCTCACGGGAAGAGGATACCTGGTGAAACATATTATTATTACACCATGTAACAACAGTAATCGGTTTGGTCAACAAGTCGGAGCAGAGGTTTTAATATGTAAGTTCTATTCTTTAGAGTTTAGAGTCGTTTGGTAATTGGCGGTAAGCTCGCTCCCTAACATGGAGTTGGTCGCATTAGAGCCATGTGAAAGGCGTATCAGTGACGATGCTACTTTTCATCGGTCTGAAGTAGTTTAGATTGCAAGTTGGTTGGTTTAAATGTAAAGGAGACCTTTATAAATCCTTTTGATTGATATAATAGAACTCCATATATAAACTCACGACTTTTTCCCACGAGGGTAGGTAGAAACTACGTTCTTGTTACAAGATCATCTTTTAAATCGCATGTTTTATATTAAGTACACCATTCTTCAATCTATCATTCAAAGTAACACCGCACATACTTCGCAAGGAATGCATCTCCACGACCAAGAAATTTCATTGGTACGGATTTTTATGATAGAGGAATCAAAGGTATTCAGCCAACCTCTTGGTTTAAAAAACAAAAGCTTTTAAACATGCATTTTTAAGACCGGCCGAGGAGAATAATGTTTATTGTATAATTTGTTTTAAATAATTGCTTTTATACGTATAATGTAATAACATTTTGTGGCTTGCAATTTCACCTAGAGTGCGCTAAAACCTCAATAGTAATAAGTTTAAAAAAAACCTTTGCTATAATAGAACACAAATAAAAATAACACACTGGCTAAGTCTAATAAAAGCTGATTGCAAAAATAGCGAACATGAAATAGAACAACGAATTGCGTCGAAACAAAAATAGAACGAATCAGTTGAAAATATCAGCCGCTGGAAGTGGGTCAGCATGACTGGTTGGGTAGCAATCTGTCACTGCATATACATTACTGCAATCTTCCGTCCAATACGTTATTGTACGAGTGAACGATGCCCGCAAGCCACAAGTTAGGCTGCGTGCTGATTTGTTTATCTCTGTACCGAACAAGCTGCGAGGTACGAACTGTTTTCTCAACAAATATGGAGGTTCAATCAGCATCTATCTCGCCGTTCCCCAAACATTCTGTGGCAGGCTTTAAGTGTCCAATGAATACGATTGTTAGGTATTGTTTTCGTCATACATACAAACGCCAGTAGTTTCGTTGATTGCAAAAAAAAGATAGAACGTTCACGTTTTTTGATTAAACAAAGATAGGTGCAGAAAAGCGTGAAGAAACGATTCGTTAGTAGCATTGTAAATTGTAACGCCATTGAAATCATCCTTTTGTAGACGAGAAACAAAACATAGTCTAAGAAACTTCGAGAGTTTACAATTCGTAATTGTTTTCCACGTGTATAATTTTACGGGATTCAGTTCTATGAAAACCGTTGCCATTTATCGGGTGAAATCCCAAACTCCTGAGAATACTATACAAATCCAATTTCCTGAATGAAAAACTATACCCATTTCACCGTAAGTTGATTCTTGACGTTTCTCTACAAAACGTTACCATACAAAGAATATTAAATATTTTTTATATAACAAAACATTTTATATAACTGTTTTACGGTTCTTGATGATGTCGTTTACGTTTTTTCGATACCAGTCTCCTTATGGCTACTATTTACGAAATGACCGAGCTACAATGACTCATCTTAGGGTGAACAGAATATACCCGTCGCCCTACCAGTAACAGGCCCGAGAAGGCGGCGCGCTGTGTTCCGTGCGCGCCTCTCAGGAGGACGTGGCGCAAGGCCCCACAGAGGGAGAGGCCTGCCAGGGGCTGGCGGACCGAGGCCTGCCAGGGTCGCGGTGCATGCAGCTGCAAATCCCGCGACCCCGGCCAAGGGTCAGGAGAAGGAACACCGTGTGTTTTTAGCCGGTAATAATCCGGCATACCCCTTCGCCTTCCCCGGGCGAAGGGCACCAACGAAAAAACACAAAAGAAAAAAAAAAAAACTTTGAACAGAATATAGTCTTATTTATTTGTATTTCGCTCTTGTCACGACTCATCTTCCGTGCGGAAGATGTCCGGTCCTTTGGAAGGCATACACGGGGACACAGGTCCAACGCGCAGAGGCCCCTTTGAGAACTTTAATCTAAAATGGGATGGGGCACCAACCGGGGACTATCCACGGCTGCACTATTGAAGCACAGTCATGGACCGTCCCAGGCAGGTGCATAACTATTGTGAAATGTGGTAAAAATAAAACTGGTCTATGGGTGTAAAATGGACTATTTAACTTCTATTGCCGGAAGAAAACGGCGTCTGCCTTTCAAGTTTGAAATTGAATTGTGTTGGCAGACGGTGACTCACCAGCTCACTAGCTGGGCCCCCTGAAAAGCCGCCAGTACATAGGCGAAGGGGGCAACAAACGTGTGAGCGGCTAGCGGTGTAGCGAGGTGTGGCCCCGGTTTCGCCGTCGCGGGTCTATAAGACCCGGAGTGTTTCCCCGCTATTACGCCATTAGACACTTCCACCCCCGAGCATATAGCTCTGGCGGCCCCCCTCTGGCCGGCCGATAAAGGCAAGCCAGAGTTGAAAATCCTGCGGGCACTCTTGGGGTTCCACTCCAGCCAGCCAATAAAGGCAAACTGGAGACGAGGCCCTGACCGACTCTCTGAGGCAATAAGGTACGCAGTGTCGCCACTCACCAACAGCTCGCCACAAGCTGCCCTGCGGTTTGTAAGCTTTTGAGTAGACCTCATGATACATTTTTTATTATATGATGGAGTTGTAGAAAGCTAGTCTAATGTTCCCTCCGGTTTTACGTTAATCTCATGATGAGATAACGCCTTTCCAAGAGGGGGTTTATTTATTTATTATGCCTCTCCAATGTCTTATTCAAGTATGGGGTTTTTGGATTATGGTAAACTCGTCATTAACAGGAGTGCACCGCACTTGTAAAATTATAGCTTAAAGCAATACAATCAGATTAATCTAAAAAAAGAAAGCAATTGTGGCTTAATCCAAGTTTCGAGATACGGTAGGATTAGCCAGTGAATGCAATTATCTTACAAGAAGCAGTCTCGTTAATACGAGTAGTACCTAATCAATGAAAAAAAAAGAATGATTGTTTTTGCCTGCTTTCAATTTAAAACGATGCCTTGAAATCCTTTTTTTTCCGTGGGAAAATTCATGGATACCCTTCACCCAGGGAAAGTGAAGGGTTATGCCGGACTCTTACCGGCTAAAAACCCACGTGTACCTTCTTAGGTCCTTTGGCTGGGGTAGCGGGATTCGCAGCTGCATGCACCGCGACGTTGGCAGGCCTCGGTCCGCCATCCTATGGCGGACCTCTCCTTCTGTGGGGCCTAGCCAGACGTCCTCCTGAGAGGTGCGCACGGTGCACTGCGCGCCACCGTTTCGGGCGACGGGTCCTCTAACTCGCCGCCCGCAGGCAACACACTACGGAGGCCAGAGAAAACCGCGCGCCCTCCGGCGCCCGGTGCGTCTGGCGCGGGAGGGGAGAGTGGCAGCAGCCTCTCTCTCCCTCTCCGCTCCCTCTTTGGTCGCCGTCACCTCCTCGCAGAAGGAGGCGACGGCTTCCCACGCACTCTCGCTCCCGACCATGGACAGAACCACGGCCGGAAGCGAGATGCCTTGAAATCCTACACAATCAGCCCATGACTGTCCCACTGTTGGGCAAGGGCCTCTTCTTCGAATAGTTCTGCCTAACCTTTTCTCATCTACGTTGGGGTCAGCTTCCAGCGGCTGAATATCAGTATTTTACACAAAGCGACGGCCATCAAACCTGCGCAACCCAGTTACTGGGTAATGCCGATATCCTAAGGTTAGACCGGTTATCAGACTTACGGGCTTCTGACTACCCGTAACGATTGTCATAGGTATTCGTATGACACCCGGGACCGACGTTGAACGTGCTCTCCGAGGCACGGAAGGGTCTCGATGTGTAAGGAACAGTCATATCTACAAACTGACCGCGATAAGCGCTCGTATGATTTGCGCGGTTGTTAATTCCTCTTCTTATAATGAAAAGGTATGTACTGATAGGCTTAAAACTGGCTTCTCACGGTGTGTGGTAGCGCGCACCGGCTGTGCGTGGTATCATCCGTAAACTCACGCACCGTGGGAAGCCACATTATGAGGATGAGTGATGTGGATACGGAGCACCGCTCCGCACGCGTCCTCGTTACCACGGACGAGTCTCTTCCCATGGTGCGTCGGTGCGAGCTCGTGCGTCGCGGTGCACGATATCACGCACCGTGGAAAACAAGCATTAGTCTACCACGCTGGCCTGGTGCAGGTTAGCGGACTACAAACACCTTCAAAATCATTATTTGAAACCCTCTAAGCTCTTTAGGTTTCCTCACGATTTTTTGATAATGATAATCACAAAAAATTCTGATTTGCACATTTAGTTGTACTCGGAGGTGCAGAGGGGTCAGTATCGAACTCAGACCCTCCTGCATGGAAGGCTAGCTTTCAACCGCTAGGCTATCACTGTTAGTGCGTATACACGTAGAAAGCGGGTTGCCGGCGCCGATTTGCCAGCGCTCGTCGGTGCTGGTCCGCGCAGTTAGTCGGCGCAGGTAGTCTCTATACTATGTGGCGAACGAGCGCCGACAAGCTCCGAACTTCGCCGACAAGTTCCGACCTGCTCCGATCAGCGCTGGTAAGCCGTCATTTGTTGCTGTATTAGCAAAGGAACAAGGCGTACTTTTGTTAATAAATGCAAGTCCCTGCTTCTACCCGCTTCCTTTATGTAGCGGTTACCTGCACGGACCAGTACCGATAAGCGCTGGTAGGTCGGCGCTGGTTACCTGCTTCCTTTATCTATACGCCCTTATACTATAGTGGCTAAGCACTACGTAGGTACTCTAGTACTAGTATTTACTAGAACTCCGCTACTACGAATGTTTCAGTTGCGCCTAACTTTCAGTCTAACTTAGAACTATTATACACTTCCGCGGAGACGAGTACCTTTATAATGATGAAAGGCAGGAAATGCTGTTAAAGTCAGCTTGGCGTATAATTATATATAATTATCTGCGTAGTTAGTTGATGTATTATGTAGTAATGTATTTTAATGAATTTTATGTTTTGATTTAAATTGTATTACACGATTTGAAAATACAAGGTTAGTCGGAAAGGGAGTAACTACTAATTCGAGAGTGTGTTAAAGTACCCGTAATAATGAATAACTTTAGTTCTACAACATTCCCCAAAAGTCAATAGTTTAAGGGAAATAGCTGTTCAAGATTTCATAATAAATACGCTAAAATCTATCTGTCTGCTTATCTATGATCGGCTGTGTTTGTATTTAAGGTCATATTTGCAGTGATGAAGAATCTTTGAAAAACTGAAATACAATTCAATTTGTACAATAGTTTTTTCAAAAAAAAAAATTATAACTCTTGCTTTAAAACAGTCATCAGTGATACGTCAAGTCGCCCGCGGATTAGTATCCCCTTTCTGACTAACCTTCTATATGAACCCTAATTTTAAGTTTTTTTTTTTTATAACTAGTTGTACCAATGCGTTGCAATGAGCTTTTTCCTACTTACTACCTACCTACTACCTACCTACTACCTACCTACCTACCTACCTACCTACTACCTACCTACTACCTACCTACTACCTACCTACTACCTACCTACTACCTACCTACTACCTACCTACTACCTACCTACTACCTACCTACTACCTACCTACTACCTACCTACTACCTACCTACTACCTACCTACTACCTACCTACTACCTACCTACTACCTACCTACTACCTACCTACTACCTACCTACTACCTACCTACTACCTACCTACTACCTACCTACTACCTACCTACTACCTACCTACTACCTACCTACTACCTACCTACTACCTACCTACTACCTACCTACTACCTACCTACTACCTACCTACTACCTACCTACTACCTACCTACTACCTACCTACTACCTACCTACTACCTACCTACTACCTACCTACTACCTACCTACTACCTACCTACTACCTACCTACTACCTACCTACTACCTACCTACTACCTACCTACTACCTACCTACTACCTACCTACTACCTACCTACTACCTACCTACTACCTACCTACTACCTACCTACTACCTACCTACTACCTACCTACTACCTACCTACTACCTACCTACTACCTACCTACTACCTACCTACTACCTACCTACTACCTACCTACTACCTACCTACTACCTACCTACCTACCTACCTACTACCTACCTACCTACCTACCTACCTACCTACTACCTACCTACTACCTACCTACTACCTACCTACTACCTACCTACTACCTACCTACTACCTACCTACTACCTACCTACTACCTACCTACTACCTACCTACTACCTACCTACTACCTACCTACTACCTACCTACTACCTACCTACTACCTACCTACTACCTACCTACTACCTACCTACTACCTACCTACTACCTACCTACTACCTACCTACTACCTACCTACTACCTACCTACTACCTACCTACTACTACTACCTACCTACCTACCTACCTACCTACCTACCTACTACCTACCTACTACCTACCTACTACCTACCTACTACCTACCTACTACCTACCTACTACCTACCTACTACCTACCTACTACCTACCTACTACCTACCTACTACCTACCTACTACCTACCTACTACCTACCTACTACCTACCTACTACCTACCTACTACCTACCTACTACCTACCTACTACCTACCTACTACCTACCTACTACCTACCTACTACCTACCTACTACCTACCTACTACCTACCTACTACCTACCTACTACCTACCTACTACCTACCTACTACCTACCTACTACCTACCTACTACCTACCTACTACCTACCTACTACCTACCTACTACCTACCTACTACCTACCTACTACCTACCTACTACCTACCTACTTACTACCTTCAGAAACAAAATCAAAATAGTAACAAAAAGTTAAAACCATTTTCATGGATATACTGATAAAATTAGTTTTTTTTTTTAAATGTCAAAATTTTCTTTCTTAAGAACCTTCTCCTGACAATTACGAACAAAACAAAAAAAAAATAGCGAACTCGGTCCAGCCGTTCACGCATGATGCGATGACCAAGGGAAATAGCGATTCATTTTTATATATATAGATTATGCGTCTGATTATGCGTACAAATAAATGCTTTTTCTTTCTTTCTTTCCTTTTCTTTAAGGAGTTATGAATAGGCTGGCAAACTGAATAAAGTACAGCATCCTTTGTCTGACTTCAAACTGACTGACAAATGAGCTGATATTGTATTCGCTTTTCTTTACCCTATGATTAGGGTAGGTAATACCTAAAATATCTACATTATATTTGTGAAACTGAACCTTGATGTGAATGTTCGGCAAATTTCTAGTTCGGAGTCTATACTCTACCGGTAAAGGGAAATTAAGGACATAATATGCAAACATGTTAGTATAAATGACAAAGATATAGAAGCTTCAGAATAATAATGATTTAACTGCTTGCGAAATTTTATACTGCTGATGTGAAGCTTGGCTTCTGACTCTGAACCATTACGTGTTAGAAAATAGGATCTAAAAAAATTGTCTTTTTAAAAATAATGTAATATAATGTAGCATCCGGTTTTGCCGCAAACAAAAACAAAGTTCCCAAAGTTTGGCTCGACGCGTAGCGGTTTTGTAGCTGATGTAGCGGTGACGCGAAGACGTTAGCTACGTCGTAGCAAACACGTAGTCCGGAAGTATAAATTGTAATACTCTCGCTGCTGAAGGCTAATGTTGATCGTATTAATTAATTATTCTTATGTCAATACATTCTTACATTTTGTAGTCTGCTTTTGCTAAACATGCACCTTCCCATTATACAGCTAGCTCATCAAACAATATATAAAGGAAAAGTACATAAATAACCTCGCTGAGCAGACGGATTTGTTACTTCGGTATGTTTGTAGGTTTAAGATAAAATTCGCTAACCTTATGTCATTATATTAATTTTCATTATCAAATTAAAAATCGGATCTAAATTGCGTTAAAATATTACGTACGATACATTGTTTCGCTATTTTTACTCGCATTTAGATTTTATATTGAGAACATATCGCGGAAGTTTAAAAATAGTTACTATAAGATCTCTATTAAAGAACCTACGCAAACAGACGCTTTCTCCTTACTCCATAATACAACATTGTTTCTAAAGCAATCTAATTTTGTCATGTTAAAGTTAAAAGAAAGCTACAAACGAAATTGTAATACTGTTTTCTAGCAAACTACGTGTATACTTGTACCTACATTAACAGCTGCCAGCAGCCTCATGGGACATCGTTACCATGAACGTCTATATATTCCGCCCTACAACATTCAGCACTTATAGGTTTTCCGATAGTGAAGGTTGCATGTAATGAAAGAAGTAATTGTGTTAAAACAACGTCAGAATGTAGTTAACAGAGAAATACACAAAGAAATTTAATATCACGCAAAGACTGACAGAACGAATTGATGACGTAGAACAAAAAATACTGCATTCGGGAAAACGAATTCGACTGAACACGGAGAGGTCAAATGGGTTCAAGATTCAACAACAATTGGCTCTTCCAGTGACCGAATGGGATTCTATATCCTTAGAGAAACAAGAATACATTATTCAACAACAATTGGCTCTTCCAGTGACCGAATGGGATTCTATATCCTTAGAGAAACAAGAATACATTGGAACGAACTCTAACATGTATCCAAATACGGTTAATAGCTGGATTCGCATTACAATATATGCAATACGAAACTTGGATGGAGATGTATGAATAAAATTAAACGTAGTTGAGTAATTACTTAAGTTTGTCTGTATCTTCGTATTAGTATGAAACTTTAAGAGCTGCTATACATTATGATAATCCGCTTTGACAAAATGCTCATTAAAAAAAAAAAATTGGACGTCTTTTTGTTGTGATGGTCAAAAATGCGAGCCGAGTGCGATGTTTTCATTTCGATTTCGTCGGACAAAATGTTTTAGATTTATCGGTTAGGAACTTTTTAGTTACGGCTTGGGGTTGTTTGTTATTATGCTATAGTTTTGCTCCTTTTGCATGAGACCTGATACTGCCTTTTTGAACAAGGGGTGTAGGTATATTCCACATTCAGTTTTGTTTAGGAATTCATTAAACCTACCTTTTTGATAAAAAATTTAAGACTTTTTAATTACTTAAGTTTCTCACATTTTGCATTATGTTTATTGAATTCATAGGTAACACCTTTTATACAAAACTTAAACGGTTGGACAAAGCCTTCTCCTTTCCGGATTTCCCTTTTAGGATCACGAACGTGGCGCATACGCCATCTTATTTTGATGTATAATGTCTATTGTTCGTTTTTTTAAGCAATAAACAAGCGACCCTCTCCAGTGTCGCTCTGGTACTTTTCATAGATTAAAACCTTTCGGAAGAAATTAGCCAAGTAAAACTGAAAACCGCATCAAAATATTTTGAGTAGTTTAGAAGAAATACGCAGACAAACAAACAGACGGGTTAATTCAATTTACTACACTTGGGAGCAAAGAAATCGAGCCACTCTTTTTTTCACGTTACGTCACTCCTGGTTATTAGTTTTCGTTTCATGAATTATATAATTCAAAATACAAAAAACTACCCTCATTTTAAAGGTTATGTTTAGAATTGATCTGTTTCATAATACCAAAAAAAATAACAATTATACCTACGTGAAAAATCGATTTATTTGCTCCCAAGTATATTTAGAGAAGAGAAGATTAGCAAACAGGCTGTCCACCTGATGGAAATGAAATACCAATATCACCAAAAGTGACGTTATTAGTTCCCAAGTGTCAAATATTACACCTTCCCATATACTAAAAATAGGTACCTGTTATAATTCCAATGAATATCTACGCGTACCGAGTTCGTTATTTTCTTAGAGCTGCGTACAGCAATAGCAGGGGACTAAGGATTGCGATACTGAATAAATAATAACACGATACTGTCCCATCGCCCATAACCGTTAATGATTACCTAGTTTAATTATTAATGTTCAGGTGTTTCCAGTGCCTGCTCGATATGGCCACCATGGGTCCTGCAGCATCAAGGGCTTTTTTTAAATTCTAATTGCCCAAACATTAAGAAGCAGAAAATTTCATTAAAATGATATTATTTATTATATTTTAATAGCTAACGTCTATGGAATATCAATCGACTTACCATGATTATGTATTTAATTTGAATTTTATTTGGCAAATCAAACATTTACATAAAAACTTTTCCTGTAAGCTGTGTTAGTTCGTATTTCGTTTTAAATAGGTATTTCGTTAGGTAATCTTGACAATACGAAATGGTATCTTGCCTCAATGATTCATTAATAACCATTAAGCTTTTTAAATTTATAAATTATACTGTATTTTAATTTAACTACTTTGACATTTTAAATTCTGTGTAAATTTAATTTTGTTAACATACATATATTTCCATTTTAGTTTTTATTATTGATAATACAAGTGCTGTGCATACCTATAAGTGACGAACTCACCGCAAAACTGTTAAAATAGAATATATTTAATGTAATGATTTAGTGAATAAGTCGTTGGTGTGTCAATAAATAAAAAATAAATTATGCTGGCCTTAATCCTCAATGTGTCCAAATTTTAGTTATGATGTTATTTAAATAGTTTACGAAAACTTCAAAATAAAAAAGCAAAGTCAACATTCGAATTCTAATTCTGAATACGTCAGCAATAACTTCTGCAGGCAAAAAACATACGGTTTCATTGACATTAACAAATTAAAAGGAAAGAGGCCGTCTCTTCAAAAGAATTAGGACTATTTTAAACAGTCCCTCGTGTATCTCCATCTTATTTCACCCGTTTCCCACCTGCAATTTTCTTGATGATCCTATAATCTTGAAGAATAGTTTTTGCCAGGCTGAAGTGGAATCTACAGAAAGAATGTGCAATAAAGAGGAAGGTAAACACTGCTATTTAATTGATGATATCTGATATTTAACTTGTAGTTTGTATTTCATCTAGCAATTACGAGAGTTGTGTGAATTATGAGAAGTGTAAACAATGTTGATTATAAGACAGCATTGTACTTGTTTGCTTGTTTAACTCTGAGCTAACAGATATTTATTCATGTAAAATGATCGATGATCCAGTAAATTCATCGACGCGCGGAGTGCGAGTCGTTGGAGTGGATTTAGCAGCGGTTTGCCGCTCGCTAGACGCTCATCCCGGCGGTCTGGCGTTGCTAAGCAACGGCTTATTTTACTCACGTAATACACAGTTTCAAAGCGCACGTTTCAGTGATAGTGTCAATTTAGCTTTGTAACCCTAATACCAATAGTATTGCTCTTATACACGTTGTTATGTTAGCGTTGAGCTATACAATTGCTGCCAACCACTGTGTTAATTAAATCTTGGTTTTCAATGACGATGATTACAATAATATATTACTTAAACTTCGGAGCACTGAATCCGGGTCACCAACATAAACCTTATCTTGGAAACTAACGGTCATGGTACACTATATACCGGCAATTAACTTGTCATTCAAATTAGAGCATTAAATCGTGAGTCGTATAATACATATACTTAATGTCAATATGAAAAAGCCAACGGCGGGCAGTCAGCGCGCTTGCCGCTACCATACAACTCGACTCGCCTGTGCTCTGCAAGCGAGCGGACCGCGTGCTTACTGCGCATCGACTGCGAGTCGCCAGCGAAACAACGTCGTTATGAAAACGTGCAAGTCCTAGGCGTGTGTAAGTGTAGGCATTCAATCACAAATGCCATATAACTACTGTGTTCGCGGTGACAGCAAGTTTGCACCTCGCGGCCAGCGCGCGGTCTTCGAGCTTGCATCTCTCGGCCGGCGCGGGGACTGCGAGCTTACACGTCGCGGACGACGCCTGGTTAGCGCCCTGGCGGCTAGCTGTGGCCTAAATTAGAGGCGACGCCGTGCTGCAGCTGTGCAATTGCGGTGCCGGTATAATATGCCATGACCTTAGTCCCACTGCTGGGTGCGTGCCCGGCCTTAGTCCGCCACGCTGGCCTGGTGCGAGTTGGTAAACTACACGCACCATTGAGAACTTTATGGAGCCCTCTCAGCTGTTTAGATTTCCTCACGATGTTTTCCTTCACCGTTAACACAAGTGATAATCAAATTCTGATCCACACATGAATTGGAAAAGTCAGAGCATGGAAAGCAACCGTTCAACTACTAGGCTATCACTGCTTTAAAAAGAAGAAGTTTTTAGAAGTTTTATTGATTTGATTGCAATATCTAACTTAGAGCCGATTTTACCTACGTCAGATAACGTTATCTGAGGAATAAATTCTTAATTTTGACAGATTTCCTATAGAAAAGCTGTCAAAAAGTTTAATTTATTCCTCCTGCTGCCGATTGTATATTATTAGCCTGTCCACTATTCAACATCGGCTTCCCAATGACAGCTTTCCGCAGACGTATCAGTAATCTCAGAAAGTTGTTATTATGATAGCTGACAGACGGTACCACAGTTCATTTTCTTGAAATAATCCTAGGAGCACTCTGACTCGGTTGGTTTAGGTTCTAAAGGGATTAGTTCATTCGCTTTGCTCGCTTTCTAGCTCTCGTCATCCTCTTCGAGCGGTTTTTCTTGTGACCTACCATATATACCACTCAGAAATAGGAGCCTCGCCTAGCGAGGCTTAGTCAATAAAACTGACTTGACCTTGGTTTGGGAAAATAAATAATTACTAATATGACGAACATATTTTGTATGAATTGTCTTATTTATTAATTTCATTTTTATGATTTATTTCATCGTCACGATTACCTAATAAAATTGGAATAATGTGAAATTAAATTATGAGTCAACCACAACGAACGATGTCTACAACGTAATTTTTTATAAGTAGGTATGTAAATGAGTACAATTTTTTTTACAAAAACCTGCACTAACACAGTACAGTAACCTTAATTTTGTACACCCCGAAACAATATTAGTATTAATAAGCACCTTGTCCAGGGTAATCGCAATCGTAGTCGATTCGCCCTCCCGGTCTAGAGGGCCTTCCTTATGAAGGGAATAACAACAGACAATTCCACGAATTAAGCAAAGTAGCCTTTTAATACGCGAACCTTAGCCCCATTCCACCTTACCTTACCTCAGTAGGTTCAAATTTACTTATAATGAAATTAAAGTAATGTAATTACCAAACCCGCGTTGAACCGAATTCTGAAGACTTACTTATTTCGTTACGTTCGTACAATAAACACACGTTAAGAACTTTATAATTTGCTTCTCCTCTATGAAATGTTAATGAGTCTCTCAAAAAGCTGAATGCGAAGCTGTGGTTTACCCACTAAGTACCTTGAGTAAATATATTTCTTTTCTTTCCTGTATGATCGCAGTCCGTATAACGCCCAAAACTTTTTTATTTAGTTTTTCCTTAGTTTTATTTCAAAGATAACTGGGAACTAGAAAAGTTTAAGTAGATGAGCCCAACTTATTCTGTTATTTTTCGAATACTTTCAAGAGTGGGATAGCCGTATTTTTCCGCTTATCTACGTTACATAATAATACAGTGATGACACAATTTTATAAAATAATAAATAAAATCGTTCTATTAATAAGATTGTTTTTCGCGTCTACGGTTGTGGTTTTAGATACGTCTAAGTTAAAGGTATTCCGTGGACAGACAGCATTACAACAGACTTACATTTTCTATTAAAGTGTATTAGTTATTTTATTCCTCCAAAGCCTGTTTAACCCTTGGACGTAAGGTTTTAAGAAAAGTAAATAACAAACAATATTGCAGTTCGTCTTATATAATATATAAATTTTATTTTTATTTTATTATGTTATTACTTTTATTTTCTATTAAAGACAATAGTGAAAAATATATATTTTTAAGTTTCAAAATAAAAATAAGTAAAACAAGAAGGCATTCACGACTTCTTCCATAAAAGTTGGTGGGAAATATATTTCCTTGTGTGATTTTAAGTTGTTGTTTTAATAAAACTTCAGTTCCTCTTCTGATTAATTAAAATATCTGTTGTGACAAATGTTGGCAAATAAATGAAGTTAAGATGATCTTTATTTTTGACACATTTTTGGATTTCTCCCAAACGCTTTCTGAGAGCGGTTTATTTCTGCGGGTCAAGCTTAAAACATGACAATTGCCTAACAAAACAATACCTACTAGATACCAGCTCTCGAGTTTTTCCGCCTTTACAAAAACCTTCTACTAACTCCACATAATCCAACGTTAAGAAAAACAAAGCCTCGTA
Organism: Amphipyra tragopoginis; assembly: GCA_905220435.1. NCBI lineage: Eukaryota > Metazoa > Arthropoda > Insecta > Lepidoptera > Noctuidae > Amphipyra > Amphipyra tragopoginis. The sequence continues at coordinate 24,048,528 of HG991991.1, read as the reverse complement.
CACAACGTCGACATTGATTTCCGCGCTGCTATTTATGAGTGGGGAAGCTCTTGTACCTAACAATACAATTGTACCCTCGGCCGTACAGTCAACGGCGTTATTGCGCCACTTACAACTCGAGCATCTAGGAATGGGAGGCTAGAAATTCCAGCGTAATAACAGGCAAATGGCTAGCTAATAATTGAAGCGCTGCATCGCTTGATTATCACAGAGAGCGTTCAGCGTTCTACGTCGTCAGCAAGTGGGTATATTGCTGACCCAGCCTAATTAGTGGTTGAATAATTGGCTGGCTGCATTATCTTTAGTGCACCTCAGTGCTCGTACACTTGAGGCGGAACGCGAGTGAAAAACCACTTCGTATCTGTAATCTGTATTTGTCACTTACATTTTATCCAGAAATTAAACTGTAAAACATCGTACTTATAAAATTAAAAACGACGGTTACTTTTAAACTTAAATAATTTATGTAGGCAGAGGTAGATTTTATTCAGTTCAATTATTCTATTAAGCACAAAACCAAGTTTTGATCCTCAAGAAGGTATAAGTAGAACAAAGTTCTAAATGAATTATTGACAGTTAAAACTTTCTTAACGATAGATTCTGAACGGGCTTCGAAATTGAATTACATACAACACCACGGTGAATAGTCCAATTGTAACAAAGTTAAAGCTGTGATTGAGTTAAGACGGCCTCCAATTATTCAAAGTATAACTTACTGGGTTTGCAATCTGATAACTCTGTCGTTAGCGGGGATCACCCCGGTTTTAAACTTTATGGGTACATACGGCAAAATTATACCTCTTCGATCCTATTATTTTCTTTATGTAAGATCGATATAGTGATGTATATTACCTACACTATACCTTGATATCGATAAAATTCTAGCACGAAATTGCAGTTGCTTGTTTTATGATTCGATTAATTAATTATTTATCTTAAACAATGTGGTATGTATTGAACTAGCAAAAATTTTGTGAGATGTTAAACACTTAATTTTATCGACAAAATACCCCTTTTGTAATACCAGCCCTCTCTTCTCCGAAAGGCATCCATTTTGAGTTTTGGCCTGCCCAGTAATGGAGGTGTTCATTAAAAATATTATAATTATCTTTGGATCCAGGAGAATTAAAGGCTTCAGTTTTTTTTATTTAAAAGCTGCCTTTCATCTGTTTCATTAAGGCGATTCCCCCGTGAAAGTGGTGCCACTTCAGAAAAAAAGCATAATTTCTGTCAACACACCACCTATTGAAATTTCGTACGTACAACATTTTAGTCAAGTGTTGTAGATATTTTCGAATACCAAATATTAACACGAGCTTCTGGATTCGAAGTTTTAGCGATAAGTACCAAAAACGGGCTTTTTTTAGCTTTAATTACTAAAACTTCTAACCTAGGATGTCAAGTGTTGTTTTTGGTGTTCGAAAAGGAGAAGGGAAAGACTCCATAGTTTCCTGGGCCCAGGTGTTAACTCAATCAAACTAGCCTTATTTGTAAGAGGATATGATAACAAGGCCTCACTGAGAATTTGGTGAAATTTGGCTATCCAGCAATCAAGTTACTTATATGAAGTATCAGTAAAAGTGAGGTTACATTATAATATTGTAGTTTTTTGATGTTATTTTCGAAATACAGAAAAGGAACTAAAATAAAACACCACTATAATTATGATTAAAATATTTATTATTGGCTGTATCGCTGTACTAACAGTGAACGACCGCAGCGGACACAAACACTGGAATGGCCAACTTGGGTTGGTGCTTCAATCAGACGTCTCCCAAGAACCACATCTTGGACTAAGTTCCAACAGGTTGAGATGCACGCCACTGACGAATAACTGCTAAAATCGCCTCATCGTCCAAGACTCTTCTGGCAATAGAGTTACTGCGACCATTCGCAATGGTACAATTCACACAGCGATCCATGTCGTCAATATCCGATTAGCAATATTAGCAATAGCGAATAGCAAGATCCGTCGAATAGTCTTTATAATATGCAAAGCCGAGGCCGTGGGGTTATACAATAAAACATGGAAAATACGCACTCAGAACGAAAGAAAATGAACGAGTGCTGGTCATAGACTATACACTAGTGCCGGTTTTTTTCTTCCTGTCATCTGTCAGTCGGTGGCCAGTGTCTGACTGAAGAAAAATTAAAGGAACTCCTTTCGCTATGAATCGATTCCACGAAACGATTGATGGGCACTTGTCACTCGATTTTCATATATATTCTGAGATTTTACCTTAGAATAAGTACTAAAGCATAGAAGGAGCGCTACTTAGCATAAACGAATCAAAATATAGCCATGCTATTTACTCATATGGCGGACTCGCTGTTGTCAGAGCGGGAAAGATAAACTTTTGACAGGCCGTAAAAATTAATTTTGTAACCTTTTGTACAGAGACTAGGGATGAGGGTATTCACACTATTAGACTATAGCTATCGATAAAATAAAGTCATCGTATAATGTATATTACGAAATATCTGAAGTGGTATTGTAAGACCGAAAGAAGGTGACTATGATTGTGTTAACCAAATAACAGCCATGCCGGATATTGCCATAGTACATTTAAATACTTACTTCTTAGAAAGTTATAATGACAAAAGTAAAGTCATAATATCATTATTATTCAGCCGAAAGATGCCCACTGCTGGACGTAGGCCTCTCCCGAGCATCATCATTTCGACTGGTCCTGTTATTATCGCTATCAATAAATAAAGTCATCGTTTAAGTATAAATGTCTATTATTTAATTTGCAATTACTAAAAGCTTCACAAAAGTTAAATACATTATTATTGAGTATTCCTTGTAATGTACTTGGACATGCACGTTTTTTTCTGTCACTAGAACAGCGCCACGTGGTCTCAGGTAAGTTGTCTATTTCGAGGCGCTGGAAATTTTAAACAAAATAATGATTGTTTTATATATAACTAGCGACCCACCCCGGCTTCGCACGTGTACGTTTAATAGCTTAAAACCTTCCTCTTGAATCACTCTATCTATAAAAAAACGGCATCCCTAAAAATACAAGATTTTAAAGATAATTACGGTAAAGAGGTGTAAAATTTAGTGGCACCAAATGCAAACTGATTGAGAAGTAAGTTAATCATCGTTTATTTAATACCTACGTTAATTTTGTTTAGATTCACTGTTCTCCTAATCTATCAGGCTTGAAGATTACGACTGTATTAACAGCATTTATTTGAAAGATAAACAAGACAGTGAAATATTATCTGAAATAGTCTATTGTATGAATGGCCGAAAGAAGATGTCGAACGTAATGTTGCAAGAAAAAAAAGATTTTTATTTTTTTATTTTCAATCAAGCTAAATCCAGTGCGGGGTTAATCTGTCCCAATTTTTTTTAAAGAAATTACTCGAATTCTTTTATTTCCTGTAGACATGCAATTCAATAAGAACTTAGGCTTTTAAATTTAGATTGAAGGTATAATGTTGGTATAGAGTCCTCCTTCAGTCTCCGCCATTTGCCAGAACGAGTAAAAGAAGATAAAGTGAAATGGCTGGAGCAAATTCTGTGGTGCTTTCTTGGAACCCAACCAATTTCGTGAGCTACCACGGCAATCAATTTATTTCGAAAATATTCGTCACAGGGAAAAATAAATGAAAAAAAAAAGTATAAATAGGTACCTAATTAATTAAACCTAACACAAAAATCACGTTGTCGATAGATTTATCGATACAATTTTCGCACCCCTTTAATAATTTCTTTGGCGAATATTCATATTGATAAATAGATAAGATTTAGATAGTTTAAACTTATTTATTTTACTTCTTCTAAAAGGTAATGTCTTACTTTTACTTATTTAATGTATAATGAAATATATTTAAAGGAAAATCTATGAATATACATAAAAATACTACGTACTTGTGGAAACTGATATTTTCACTTTGATTTTTTGTACATCCCTTGCGAGATTTACATTTTTTTACTATTCAGGACGTAGCGCACACTCTTATTTATAAGAACAATGTGCACATATACAAAACACAATTAATTAAATATAAATTCTAGACTAAAATATTTTTTCAAATCACCGCGCCACTGACACAAGTATTATACGACAAAATTTAAAATGTCGTTGCCGTCTGACAGGGGGTACTAGTGGCGGGCAATTTAATTTGGTAGCTAGGCTTTGGCTCAAAATCTCGAAATTGCTCTTATTTGACAGATGCCCCTGTACGTTTTTCAAGTACTGAGGCGGCTTCTATGCTTTAGTACTTATTCTAAGGATTTTACCGATTTATTCATATCGATTACTAAGATTTCAGGCATGTATTTAATCGATTATTTAGTTTCATAACTTAATTTAACTTTTCTCGCTTCCTAGATAGAAACATGGTACTGTATTTTGTGATTTTCCTTAGAAAAATATAGCGGTTTTTTTAATACACATTTCAACTAGTTAACTGCTGGGCCCAGGATTTCCCATCTCCTTTCTACAACACGTGACTAAAATGTTGTACCTAAGAAATTTCAATATGTTGTGTGTTGACAGAAATTATATGCTTATTTTCTGAAGTGTGTCACTTTCGCGGGGAGAATAGTCTGGGCCGATTTTTCAATCGTCAAATAACTTTTATCTGAAGAATAATTTTGAGGTTTTGACATCTTTTGTATAGAAAATATGTATGTCAAACCATCATATTTATTCCTCAGATAAAACATATCTGACTGACAATTATCGGCCCTAAAAAAATCATCTCAGTTACTGACTAAACTAATAAAAAATTGCAAACTAAATCAATGTGTGATAAGATAAGATAAGATACAATTTAATACACCTTTATTTTATGAAAACATTCGCATCCTAATGTTAGTAAAATTACTTGAAAAATTAAAATTAAACGAGCTTATAAATATTTCATGTAGGTAGGTACCTAATAAGAAACTCAAAGGTACATCGTGTGTAAACACTGCTCGAATTTTGGTTTGGGATACTTGGAAAGAGATAAAAAGGTATCGCTTTGACAACCAGCCTTCTTTGTTATTATTGAGACGCTTTTATTAACTTGAATTATGATAAACTAGATGTGGCCACGGCTCCACTCGCGTGTAAAGCTTTTCATTTCTCGAGATGAAAAGTAGGTATGTCCTTAGCCAGCTAGTACCTACTGGGACTAATCTCACTACAGGATTCATTCGCATTTCACTCAGAGAAAATTGCTTTTTGTGTGGACATGCGTAAACGTGCTTTCACCTTTTTCCTATCCATTCAACTTTCGCATGGCTCAGCACCCTAACGCAGGCCTACGCATGCATCAGCACCGTAACGTACGCCTACGTTTGCGTAAGCGTTCTCAAGCACGCCTACGCATGCTGTATAATACTTTCGCAGCTGATACTGAATCATAAAAAACTGATAGGTACTAAAGCCGTGAAATCATAACAAAACCAGACAATTGGACTCACATTCACATTGAAAATATTAGTACTGTATTACATTCATGTATGCTTATTTGTAAAACATTGTTTTGATTCCCCTTATTCGACGCAACGGACTAATGATGACAATTCAATATTACGAGTATCTTTTGTTATGTTGAACATTGAATCTACAAAGCCTGATATAAAGCACACAAGAGCATATAAAAAGATATACATACGTAGGTTAGGTAGTAATTGGAATAAAAAATAAACTTTAAAAAAAAGTAAAAACCGACTTCAAAGAAATACTAAAAGGAGTAAAATAATTACCATAATATAAAATTAACAGTTTCAGAAGTCGGTGGCTTCTATTTGCTTCAGTGTAGAGTTGCACCGACTTCTGAAACTGTTAATTTTATATTATGGTAATTATTTTACTCCTTTTAGTATTTCTTTGAAGTCGGTTTTTACTTTTTTTTAAAGTTTATTTTTTATTTAATACGTTTTAGTGTCATAATTTTAACCCCCTCCTTCATAACAATTCTTTTTGGCATTGACGTAGTCGGGCATAAAAAGTCCTTTCAAATGATACCTTACACGATATAATGAAAACATTCCAAAGGGAGGGAGGGGGGGGACACGCACCCCCTCCTCTTTTCAAGTAGTCAGTTCCCAACAACAAATATAAACAAAGCAATACTAGTAATTTGAGAATTTTGCTTTGGTCCGATGAGGAGTTCCGTTCCATATCTCTGAAGTTCATGGTCTAATCATAACAAAATTTAAATGGGACCAATCGGGAAGTATACCCTTTCGAACAAAAAAAGATTTTTTCAAATCGGTTCATAAATGACGGAGATATGAGGTAACACACATAAAAAATAAAAAAAATAAAAATACAACCGAATTGAGAACCTCCTCCTTTTTGAAGTCGGTTAAAAAAAGAATACTTTTGACTTATTATTTGGTGTTCTGCGAAAAGCATAGGTCGGTACTATTTTGGTACAAAGCAATGTACAGGTTTTTTTTATGTAGTCGGTTGGCTTAACTGCCGACGGCTGACACTGGCGACATCTGATGGAAAGTGTTATAGATAAAGTTGGAAATTCTCATGTGTCTGTTATTTCAACGGCACTCAAACCCTTCAAACCAGAACATAGCAATACTGGTTGGCGGTAGGTATGGCGGTAGTTCTTCCCCGGACGAACTTCTTCACAAGGAGCTCTACTACTGTCTACTACTAAGGCCGGCCATACACGGGCAGCTCGAGCAGTTAGCCAGTGATAAACACACACGGACAGCTCGAGCTGTCCGTGTGTGTGTATGCCTGGCGACTGTTTGACCGCACGCCGTGCCGCCAATCGCCCAAAGCAGTTGCAACTGCTCGAGCTGTTTCGTGTATGTACGTACTTAGAAGGCTGTAGTTTACTATGCAGTTGCAGCTTAAAGCAGTCGATCCTGACTGCCTCAAGCTGCCCGTGTATGGCCGGCCTAAGGGTCAGGGCTCTGGAAGATATAGTGTTATTTGATCCATAATTTTGATCTTCAACCATAAGGCCCCTCGCTCACGGCGACTTTTTGTAGCGACGCTGTCGACCGTTTTGTAAACACGCTTCTGCATCGCTACTATCGCGTACAGAGTCTGGGCGAAGGCACACAGCCAGCGACAGCATCGCGGCTGTATCGATACACATGCGCGACAGCATCGCTACAAAAAGTCGCCGTGGGCGAGGCCTCTAAAGCATGATACGGTGGCCTATACTGCATTATCACCAGGCATTTTGCATCTTGAAATTGACCCAAATATTTCTGAAATATTACCGCTATGGCGCCAGGGATACTTATCAATTCTAATGTAGTCCACTAGAACAAATCTTATTTAAATTTCTTACCTAAATTTCTTACTGAAATACTCAAGAAACGCAAGCCATCATTAGAAAACTAAATCAAAAGTTATCAACAGCTAATAAATCCGGTGCTAGATCTCTCGGCAGCAAAGTTTCCTCATTGGTTCTCTAACAAATGACTCTTCAACAATTGAACTTCCCTACAATCAAAGTCAAAATGCTACACGGTATTACTTTCAATATTTACTTTAAAACTCTTATACTCTGCTTGAAAATATTCAAATTAAGAGATTTACTGTTAGTATTCGAATAGCTTTCAGGGAAAACGTACTTATGATAACTATGCCATAAATAAGGTTGCGTTATTCTACAAACAACTTTCAGGCTATTGCACTCACAAATCCAGTTCATATCACAACGAGTTTTATCTTACCGTGTTTCTAATGTTCTATTGACAGTATTTAAACAAATTCACCAATCAGTGCTAACGAAGGGAGCTTGTAACCGGCAGGCTAATGAATAAGGTTAAACGAGTTCCGATCTTGACTTTATCTATTCAATTAGGCTGATGGACACCGGTCAATGATCATTTATACGTAATCAGTTGTATATTATGTGACGAATGCGGAGCCAGCTAATGATAAGCCGCTGCGTGGCGGGCGCGGCGGCCAACAAGTCGTGGCCACCTACCTCGTTAAAAGGCGCTTCGCTCATCTGACAGTAACGATGATCGATGGCTTCGGGACTTCCCCTGTAATATCCGACACCCCCGAACCCACTAAACAGCCACCCCACACCCCCACAAACTCCGTTGAGACCCAAAAAATCTCCTAAACCTAAACATGATAACTATTCGGAGATCAATAAATTTACATTGATTAATGTCTAACGCTAATTATGTGTGATTAAACGTACGAATGGGGTGCGTATTCAGCCAGAACGCCTGACGTTTAAGTGGGCCGCGAATATAACCACGTTTGCATTGTTACGAAAACGCTTCTATGAATAATTTGATTGTTTACTTACACGACCTTCATTAAGTAAACGCCTCAGTGACAGCTAATCGCATCGCATTATTGTAACGTGTTACGCTGGTTAATTGTTATCTATTGATGAATATTGCATACTCTTGTACTCATCGTAATAATTATTATGCATAATAATATACAGTATGTAAAATAACAAAAGACGTTCCTTTAAACCCGTTAATCTACATCATTAATAGTTAGTATCATCATTAGTAGTTAGTAGATTAGAGTAAAAATAAGCAAAAAATAATCGAACAGTAAAAGAAACAATTCGGAATGACCTGTTTAAAACCAAAATAGTAGCGTAGATAGGTTATATGCTATGTTGCCGTGTTTTCCACATTGATAGACAAGTGCTCATGTACAGTAAACGTTGCTTTTACGTATCCATTTTATCTATACATTTAAAAGGAGAAGCTGACTGACTGACTGATCTATCAACGCACAGCTTAAACCGCTGGGGTTAGAAAGTTGAAATTTTGACAGTAGGTTCCTTTTGTAACGTAGGCATCCACTAAGAAGGGATTTTTCGAAATTCAACCCCTAAAGGAGTTAAATAGGGGATGAAAATTTGTATGGAAAATCGTCACTTAACGGGTTCAAAATTTCACGCAAGCGAAGCTGCGGCCGAAAGCTAGTTATATTAAATTTCTGAGAAATTACGAAACAAAAAACGCTTTTTTGTGTACCTATATCTTTTTTGTATGTATGTACGGACGCTATAGTATTGCTGGTTAACGGGAACACCTTTCATTAGTTAACATGCTGTATATCAAAATGAGATTTTTACGAGTATTGATAACACTGGTTAAAAATAAAATTCGCATCATCGCTTTCGACGATAAACTTAAGTAGGCTTCAAAAACACTTGGGTTTCTTATAACGACGTCTTAAAAAAGAACGGTGATCGGTAGCTCTCGTCCTTAAGCATAAAAGTTACAAAAACACTAAAGTACAAATATACATATAGTGAGGATGGAACCCCAAGACTCCTCGACTCTTCCGTGTGCCGATTTTAATGGAGCTGGTCCTAAATCATCAAATAATGTTTACATCCTTAGATGCTTTAGTGCCTTAAGAGGTGTCCAGGGAAGGTTGTAATAGTAAATAATTTGGCATTACGGGCTTCTTCGCGAACATTTAAGTCTAGGTTTAACACGAAATTATACTCAACGTTATTTATTTAATAACGTTTTAACTTTATTACTATTGCGTCCTTTTATTTCAGTGATCGTCAACCTTTTCTTTTTTCTTTGCTAGACTTAAATATACGAAAGGGGGTACTAATCCGAAAGGGTATTAAAGTACTCATAATAATGAATAACTTTTGTTCTACCACTTTCCCCAAAAGTCAATAGTTTAAGAGAAACAGCTGTTCAAATATTTCATTAAAATACGCTAAAATCTATCTTTCTTCAGCTATGATCAGCACTGTTTACATTTTAAGTCACATTTGGGGTCACTCACGGATTAAAAGCTCCATTTTCTGAATACGGAACAAGAGCAGGGATTTTTTCTGAAATCTTTTTTCGAATATTTTTTTATGGCTACTATTGATTGAATTTTGAAATTTTAACACTTGCTTTTAACAGTCATCAGTAATATCTTAACACGTTCAGTGCCGGGTGCCCTCCAGGAGGGCACCCTGTAGTCGCATTCGCCATGCCGAGTGTCGTGGAGGGCTCATTTTAAATGTAAGGTTTTTCTTGGAAAAATCACCGTCATGACACAAGCAAACACCTATTTTACGACTTATTAGCGTATTTTTCACGATTTTTAACCTAATGCCAGGAACCCTCCTCGAGTGTTCCTGGCGCAAACGTAATGCCGAGGACCTTCCCGGAAGGTCCACTATCAATATGTATGGCGGGATGACGTATGAGCTCTATGAAAAGTATGGTGGACTCGAGTGTATTAAGTGGCCGGCGGATTAGTACTCCCTTTTCGACTAACCTTGTATAAGTACAAAACCAGTTGCTACGGTACGCGGTTCGTTTACTGGTGCTATGGCCGCTTTCATTATAAAGCAACGTATAGTGCTGTACTCTCAAATATTGTTGTTAGGAAGCGATTGCATAAATAATAAGTCCAACCGACCCTATGCGGTTTCGCCAAGTTAAAACTTAAATGACTTGAACTACAATGGTACTACGGGCCTCACATAAAATGTACCGTCACTGGTATTTTTTAGGGTTCCGTACCCAAAGGGTAAAACGGGACCCTTATTACTAAGGCTCCGCTGTCCGTCCGTCCGTCCGTCCGTCTGTCACCAGGCTGTATCTCATGAACCGTGATAGTTAGACAGTTGAAATTTTCACAGATGATGTAAGTATTTCTGTTGCCGCTATAATAACAAAAACTAAAAAACAGAATAGAGTAAATATTGACAAGTGACCTCACCAACGGGCTGTTATGTCTCCCGGCTATAGCGCTTAGAATGCTGCTGGGGCTGCCACGGAGTCTGTTTAGCAGCGAGGCCGCTTTCTTACGCCGTATAGCATTGAAGCAGTCGGTACGTGCCTCAGCGAACATAGATGATGCGTTACAGAACCGCGGCAGACAAAACAGCACCCTAAATGCGTTGTTATAGTGTATCCGCACTTTTAACTTTACCAGTAGCAGTGAGAATCGTCGATTTATAGCGCCACACCTTTTTTCAACCGAACTTCGTGATTACCTACACCTGCAATGTTTTTTGTATTAGCAAGACTCGATTTAATTCCAGATCGGTGTGTTGCGGGTAATTTAAAAAACGTTGAAAGCGAATCACGCTGAAAGTTCGATCTCGTAATTTCGACATAGTAAAACGTTAAAGACCTGTCCACATTAAATCAATCGTCGACCACCAGTAAAAACCTCGATGTTGCCAAAAGCAACATTTTACAGGAGATGGAAAAAACCGTTTCCTGAATTTTTTTTAAGAAACTCCACTGTTTTTTTTTTTGTTTTATTATAAATAAACCATTACCTAGTATATCATGTAGGTAATTAATATTTGAACATGAATTCTCGAAAATATTTTTTTTTAATTCTCGAAATATTTTTTCCCTGAGAACCTCATTTTGTCAAATGCGAATTACGAGGTTTTCTTGAAAAAAAAATAGGATTGCTCATTTCTCAAATTGAACTCAGGCCAGTCGTAAATATGGGCTGCGAGGTTTTCTTGCTAAATCTATATCTTCTATATATAAAAATGAATCCCTATTTCCCTTGGTCACGGCATCACGCGTGAGCCGCTGGACCAATTTCGCAATTTTTTTTTGTTGTTTTCGTAATTGTCAGGAGAAAGTTCGTATGAAAGAAAATTTTGATATTTAAAAAAATATATATATCTCAATATATCCATAATTTCTTCATTTGTTTACGGCATGCATGAAAATGGTTTTAACTTTTTGTTACTATTTTGATTTTGTTTCTAAAGGTAGGTAGTAAGTAAGTAGTAGGTAGGTGGTAAGTAGGAAAAAGTGCATTGCAACGCATGCCGGGTACAGCTAGTATGATATAAAACGTGTTTGACCAAATTTTCTATTTACGAGGTTTTCACTGGTCGCCGACGCAAAAGTGTTTTTAGACTACCTGCAATTGAGAAAGATACTTATCCTCGCCCGGGAGTGAAAACCTCGGAAATGCATTTGGTCATTGTAAGGTTCCTGTGGACTTTCACGCGGAATAAGTCGAGTATTACGAATGTTATATACCCAATAAAGGGTAGTTTCAGTGCCTACAAACTAATTTCACATAAAGCGGCTCTTTTATAAGATATAGTACCGTCGTGATAAAATAAAAATGACCAATTTGCATTCCCGAGGTTTTCACTCCCGGGCGACGTTATACAAGGTTAGTCGAAAAGGGGTACTAATCCGAAGGCCACTTTAAAGTATCACTGATGACAGTTTTAAAGCAAGTGTCTAAATGTCAAAATTCGATAATTTTTATTTCCATGTAAAATTATTTATAATTTAGTTTTTTCGAAAATTCTTCATCCCTGCTTTAGTTACGAATTCAGAAAATGGAGCTTCTAATTCGTAACCTCAAATATGACCTTAAATGTAAACACAGCTGATCATAGCTGAGGATAGATAGATTTTAGCGTATTTTTTATGTAATTTTTGAACAGCTATTTCTCTTAAACTATCGACTTTTGGGGAAAGTGCTAGAACAAAAGTTATTCATTGTTATGGGTACTTTAACACCCTTTCGGATTAGTACCCCCTTTCTGACTAACCTTGTAAAGTTGGTTGTAAATAAAAAAAAACTAGCAATTTTAATAATATCATAATATTAATACAATATCAAAAATTACAATACGTTGGTCGTTTACTAAATATTTGTTGAAATAATGAGTCACACTCAACGTACAAATAAAATACACTCATTGCTTATTTTAATTAAACACAATTTGTATTTCATTTTAAACACAGTACACAGCTGTTGGTTCTTGTCGCCTTTTGAATGACATCAGTTAAACGCATTACATCATTTATAATTAGATTGCAGCCATGAATTTTACACGTAAATATATTTTGACAATGTTTATTAATTATTGTGCATTAAATGCGTTTGATGTTACAACTAAATGACTACGTTTTCATGATTAATACTGGATATTATAATAACTATAAAATACGTATACGTATATAATAACGTTACATTACATTAGCAAGAGGGGGCGAACCTATTGCACACAAACGGTCACAAATCCATACTCTGGGCTGCTATTGAAAAATTCCACACGGAAAAGCAAAATAACACCTTGCCCGACCTTGGGATCGAACCCAGAACCTCACGCTTATAAAGTACTACCATGCCCGCGGGGGCCGCGTGTAAGGTTCTTTACGAAAACGACTTCAGGATGTTTCCCGCCTCTGTATTTAAATCCAAATCCGTTGTTGAAGTTTGATTATAACAACAAACAAATATACATTCAAACATTATTTTGCATCTATAACATCGTGAAATGATTGCAAGATAAAGCAAAATTTACATGTTTATATAGTACTTGGGGAATTATAAACCTCGCAGTGTCCTAAGTAGACATCTAACCAATGCATTTTTTGTTCAATAGGGTAAATGGAGGAAATAACCTCGAACCTTCGTAGTATGTTGAAAACTCACCATAAAGTAATCTGTTTTGGATTCAAATGGTAGTCTTCTGTGTTCAGAAACTCAATAATCTACCTTTAAATGAAAGTATCAAGATATTTACATATAAAATGAATAAATGAGGATTCCCGGAACACGAGGCACACATTCTGCAGTGATTGGTAAGAGAATAATAAAGGAATGTTTAATTAATACGAAGCTAAATTAAACCTGCCCTGTCCACGCTTTTCTGTACAGCTATGGCGTATCTAGGTATTCTTTAGCTCTGGTGACTCATTAATATGCAAATAATCAAGTAGTTGTTGATAGGTTTCCTGAATGAGGATGAAAACTCTTGATGTTTTCAATGCCCATAGGTATCAGTATACGCCTCCCGCTGATGACTCCATTTTTAATATTTCCATTATATAAGCTAGGAGTAAATAATTCCGGGCATTATGATTCTTATAACAAAGTTTTATTTTTATGCTTATTTTAGAGGCGATCTGTTATTTAAAGTATCACCAAATCGATGAAACCTGAAGAGTTTAGATTCGGAATTCATTCGTTGTAAACAAGTTTGCATGATTTTAGAATTGTCTGAATACTAAAAATAGCTGTTCGGCTTTTTCCAAATCGGTACGTACCTTTTAACTACGTATTTTCGTGCCAATGATGGTTTATGAAGCATGGTCACGCTCTACTCTGCGAATGGTAAGCACTACTGTACACAATGGTACAGTTGAGCACAATGGGCACACATAAACATCCATGCTCCATTGGTATACAAAAGGCTCATTGAAGTGATTAGTAATCAATCAAAGGACATTGCGGTATGTCCAGTATTATTCAAAGTGCGCATTATCTACTCGTTTTATTAGATACATGTTTACGGATATAAATGTTTATTTGGGTACAAAAAATAGAGACGCCAAGTAAATAAATCTAAAAAGATAAGTAAGTCATTCTGCTAATCTTGTGCGTCTTATGGCTTCGCCAAAATAGTTTTCAGCTCAGCATGGGCTAACAATAAATAGCTGGCCGCTATATCAATGCATGTTTTATTTCCCGCTACTCGCAACGTCACGGCATGCAATGAGTACGTAGCCTACATAGCTGGTATACCTAGACCTAGGCTCGACCGAGATCTCGGTCTCGGTCTCGGCATTCTCGGCTAAAAATCCAACCGAGAAATTTGTCTCGGTTCTCGGCTAATTATAGCCGAGATTCTCGGTCATGTCCGAGATTCAATTGCAATGCTTTTACCAAGCCACGTTGGATATCTCTTCCGGCTCATCCTGTGTTTCAGTGGTAATACCGTTGGTGGCAATGTGAAATGGAAAATTGGCGCCAACACAAAATATTTAGTCCTTTAATGACCAGGAAGATGATAATGAAAATGAAATCACGCAGAGACGATGACGAGCAAGCTACTGGATGCACTTAATCAGCGGTTTTCATTTGTTAAAAGTTGTTTGCCACTAGTTACTGCAACACTGATCGACCCACGGTTTAAAACCAAATATCTAACTGAGAGCGAAGGTAACTCAGCCAAGCTTCATATTATCGAGACTCTCAATGAAAACGTAGGATCAGATTCTCGTGAGACGACATGGGCATCTTCAACTAACTCGTTAAACATGTCTGCAACAAATTAATCCAACTTATGGGCAGCTCATGATTCCATATAGTTGGAAGACGAGCCAATGACCAATGACGAATACAGTTCAAGCTCTGTGATCGAAATAGCGCTAGAAAGCTTAGAGAGCCAAGACTGCAAAGAAATGCTAATATTTTTGAGTATTGGTTTTCGTCACTTTATAAGGTGCTTAGGCCTGCAGCAAATAAGTTTTTATCTGCGCCGCCTCCTAGCGTAGCAAGTGAACAACTGTTTTGCAAAACTGGAAAATTGTATGACGACAGGCGACACTCTTTGAAGGGCGAAAATGCCGAAAAATTGTTTTTTTTATGTTATAATATTATGTTATTTAACTTTGATTATTAAAACAGTTAATTTTGATAAACAGTTAGTACCTACTGTATTAAAAAGTCAACAGCATTTTAAAAAAAAATTTCACGCTTTGTCTATTCTCGGTCTCGGCTCTCAGTCTCGGCCGAGATATTATTTTATTCTCGGTCGCGGTCTCGGTATCGGCCGAGAACGAAAAACCCATCTCCGTCAAGCCTTAATAACTACCCATAACCAAATCTCAATATTCCTATCTAGTGCTATACTCTGTTCAACGAAAGATGAGTCCGAATCCTAACAAAGCGGTTATTTCGTAATTGGTAGCCGTAAGAAGACTGCTGTCGAAAAAACGTAAACGACATTACCACAAACCGTGAAATATCTCTATCATACGTGTTTTGTTTTTTTTTTAAATATTTAATATTCTTTGTATGGTAACGTTTTGTAATAAAACCGCAGACCTCACATTACGCTGAAAAGGGCAACCTTGGGCATGTCCAACCTGCCCGAAGCTTCAAAACCCTGACAAGATTAGGCATATACATGAATAGGTAGATAAACAATAAATCTGATACTGAACACAATGATCACTAAACTTTCTTCTACCGTGTTTACTTACTTTTTAATATATTATACCTTGTACAGTAAATTCAAGAACGGACCAATGAGCGGACACATAAGGATAATGAAGAGAACACGTTGATGAGACAAAAAAAGCTAATATTATTTACCTAATCCACAAAATGGTACTTTAGAATCTCCATTGTATACACGTATTGAACAGTGGAAGGTACGAGTGGGATTCGTATCGTACAGATCAACGGTAAGGTACTAGTAGTATATGTGTATAATCTATGGTACTAGTGGTAAGTAGGTACTTCACGAATCTCATATTAAAACGAATTCAGGTTATGCCTAAAATATGGTAGGAAGGTACGCTTCTTGGTAAAATGCATGGCGTATTGTTAAATAAATTAATTCCCATGAATTGATATTTGATAAAAATACGTAACTGAATTGGTAAAATTCCGAAAACTTTTAAATATGATTTGGTATGAACAATGTATGATTATACTGTAGTTTTTTGGTCGGACTTGACAAAGTTAACTTACAGATTTTGAGTAAATAATCGACTTAAATCAATTACACAAAACAGCTATTACAGGCGCATTCCACAGCTGCACAAAGTCTCCCCTTGATATTTATTCAAATCACATAATAGTTTCATAATATTAATCAAAGAAGTAACGATAATTAAAACTACACTTCCATTTTACCAATGCACACAGCAAAAAATCAACTGAGCTATGAAAAACAAATACGAATAAAAACCAACGATTATTTAATGACTTTTTACAACTGTACCTTAAAAACTCATCAACAACAAACAATGCAAATCCATTCTGTAATATTGAAATACGAGAATATGAACTTGAAAGTTATCCTCTATTTATTCTGATTTATGTTTTCATTATTTATTAATATTTTATAAGAGAACAATTTCATATTTCTATAGAACAGGAAATGATGGGAAAATATGGCATGTATCCGGTTATTGTCTCCTTTATTGGAACGAAATGGTTCCCAATAGTGTGTGGAAAGATTATACTGTGTATACGTGGGCACGCAATACGTTTGTACTGTTCGAGCAATATTTAAATGCGGTATGCGCTATTGAACGCCGTATCACCATTCATGCATGTCACCTCATATTGATGAGTGTTGCGATAAGATTTGTTTACTCAAGCATAGATATAAATTATATGAGTCGTATAGAATCCAAGGTGACAATCTCACTTTTTGGCACTTTTGAGATAACGATGCAGAAAATTCAAAATAAACTGCTTGTTTGAAATATCATACGAGTACCCAAACATGGCCATATTCTTTGATAAATCGACACAAAATCTCGTTTTAGTTCCAAAAACGACAATCTTCCATTAGGACAGAGATGCTCAATTTTTAATTATTTCGTTTGTTCAAAATTTGCTAAAATGGAGATTGCCATCTTTGATTTTACATGACTCATTTGTATACTATATAATGTAGGTAGTAATGATTTTGTATGTACTTACAATCACCCCTGTTTTTCACGAAGAGTTTGGCTGAGGTACGCTTCTGCACAGTCATACAATAGGACGCAACCTATGACCACGTACCTGGCACACTTCCAAATAATTCAACAACACTGCCTGATCTGGGTATCGCACCGAGGACCTCACGCTCACCAGTTGCATTTGCGATCACTGAACTCAAGAGGAACTTTATTAAAAAGGTTATAAGGTAGTTTAACATAAACAAGGTTAGTCAGAAAGGGTGTTAAAGTACCCATAATAATGAATAACTTTTGTTCTACCACTTTTCCCAAAAGTCAAAAGTTTAAGAAAAATGGCTGTTCAAAAATTATATAAACGCTAAAATCTATCAATCGTCAGCTATGATCACCTGTGTTTACATTTGAGATCATATTTGGGGTCACCAATTAGAAGCACCATTTTCCGAATTCGTTACTAAAGCAGGGATGAAGAATTATTGAAAAAACAAAAATAAAAATAATTTACATGGAATTAAAAATTATCGAAATGTGAAATTTTAACACTTGCTTTAAAACCGTTATCAGTGATACTATAAGTGGCCTGCGGATTAGTACTTACCCCCTTTCCGACTAACCTTGTACGAGTATATTATTATTTATTAAAAAAATAAACTTTTTCATAGCGACTTTTGATAAAAAAAGCTTTGATATACTGTTTTACTTTGCCGTCAGGAAAAATCAAGTAGTTGGACTTTTCTTTTGATGTTTGGTTGTGAGTTGTGAGTGAAAATAAGTATTATAAGGAACTGTATACAAGTTACCGTTAAAATGCAGAATACGTTAATATACGCAATAACTAGGTAATCTGCAGATTACCGAATAAAAAGAGCGAAATTTTACTTGAAGTAGCAGGTATCTGCACTTTACCTAGTCATTCTGCATATTTAACGTATACTACACCGTGAAATCGCGGAAGAGAGAGAGCGAAACCCTTTCGTCTCTTTTTCTCGGCTCTTCCGCGCTCTCACAGAATTAAATCTTAAATACGACTGAATCGAATTAATTATTATTTATTTAAAATGAGTCTGTTTTGAGATTTTGTTGATTTTTTGTTCTTTTATGAAATACAATTTTATGTTCTTTTAGTAAGTTGTCTAACTTAATCGGTTATTTCATTGGAGTAATATAACAATATAGGTAATGTTTATTATTTAATCATACTAACATTAGAGTATAATTTTAAGAACACCGGTATTGTTTTTTTTAGTAATATGTTCATGGCTTAATAGAAATTCGAAAAATTAAAGTAGGTATAATATTACAATGAACTCGCATGTTTTATACAATCAAAGAACCTATTCTATTCACATAAACGAATGCTTGGGCGTTAGTCTGTAGATTACCTAGGAAGTTTACAGATTAACTATATTCTTTACAAGAAAATTACAATAAAAAATACAATTTAGTGAAGTGATGTACAATGGCGAGCAAGTAACTAGCTAGCGAGTTAGTAACTAGTTAATAAGAAACGAAACAATTTTTCTCACTATAACGGACTCAACCAGATAATCTGCAGATTAACAAGTTAATCTGCACTCTAACAGATTTACGAACATTAGTGGTAACATACTCGTACATATAAAGTACTTACTATGTTGTACATACCTACATAGTAAACATACGTTTATGTCCAAGCTTACCTAGTATTGTTCTGTAGTGTTACGTACTGAGTAATTCTAATGATACAATGTATATTCACAGGAGTATTCCTCCCTGGGTATCATTAAACTAATTACAATAATCAATGCAGTGTCTTTGCTGCAAGAGGCTTCGTGGTACACCAGTTTATAATTCAATTCGCTATTATAAAAATATAGAATCGGGTCTACTCGCGTAAAAAACTGTAACCTCTTAAAGTTTTTTACGCGAGTAGACCCGATTCTATGTTTTTATAATGTGTACAAATCGCGAAAGTTTAAAAACATTTACTCCTCTTAACGTTTTTTTCACGAGTAGACCCGATTCTATATTTTTATAATGTGTACAAATTTAAAATCAATTCGCTATTTTCCATTACCTACCTACTCACAGGATGCTGTTAGGTTTATTTGTTTAGTAGCCACCCTCTCCCTGGGAGAATGTTCAAGAAGGCCCATCGAGGCAGAATCTTTCGCCGATTCGTTTACCAAGCTTCATGATTATGAATGAACTTCCGATTCTAACTTTGGAGCGGGTATACTAAATCGCCGTAGGTATTAAGGTAGTAGGTTGCTGGTTTTACGATAAGTGAATGCTCGTGAAGGGAATTGCTCGTAGTGGATGAGCTCGTGACTTATTAACAACAGCGCGGATCATACGATTTGTGAGGTTAAGCTGCGCTTGCCGCGGTCAGTCCGTGGATGGGTGACCGTTCGTTACACATCGTGACCCCTCCGTGCCTCGCAGCGCACGTTAAGCCTACGGTACCGGGTGTCATCCGAATACCTATGATAGTCGTTACGGGCAGTCAGAAGCCCGAAAGTT
Source organism: Amphipyra tragopoginis (assembly GCA_905220435.1). NCBI lineage: Eukaryota > Metazoa > Arthropoda > Insecta > Lepidoptera > Noctuidae > Amphipyra > Amphipyra tragopoginis. The sequence continues at coordinate 24,028,661 of HG991991.1, read as the reverse complement.
TGACAATCAGTCTATCCTTAGGATATCGACAATACCCAGTAACTGTGTTGCAGAGGTCTGATGGCAGACGCTCCGTGTAAAATAACGGTATTCAGCTGCATCTAAAGGCTAGGCATAACGAACGATAAGTACCTAAGTGCTATCTTCCTACTTCCAAAATAATCGAACAACTAGCGAACCTTATCGTGCCATCCATCAATTTCTATATTTAAAATCAATCGAATTTGATGGCTCAACGATAGGTATTATTTTTGACTTTTTAAATGTTCGCTTTCATTATCGATGGGGGTTTTTTAAATTTTAAATTTAATTTTTATTGATGATGTCCTTTACGTTTTTAGGGTTCCGTACCCAAAGGGTAAAACGGGACCCTATTACTAAGGCTCCGCTGTCCGTCTGTCACCAGGCTGTATCTCATGAACCGTGATAGTTAGACAGTTGAAATTTCCACAGATGATGTATTTCTGTTGCCATTATAACAACAAATACTAAAAAACAGAATAAAATCAATATTTAAGGGGGCTCCCATACAATAAACGTGATTTTTATTGTTCGTTTTTGCTCAATATAGATAACGGCAACAGGTAGACGCTTGAAATATTCACAGAATATTTAGTTATATATTCACTTTTAAAATAAATAGTTAAATTAAAATAGAACAAATATTTAAGGGGGGCTCCCATACAACAGAAATGTTTTTTTACCGTTTTATGGTACGCGGAACCCTTCATGCGCGAATCCGACTCGCACTTGGCCGGTTTTTTTCGATAGCAGTCTCCTCACGGCTACAATTTACGAAATGACCGCTATTAAGACTCATCTTTCGTTGAACAAAAGCGTGTTTTTTAAACTATATACCTAGTTGTTGTCTGTCGGTGTCGATTCAACAGTACGCCAACTGCATAATTATATGACTGCAGTCCGACTCTCTATACTCGAACATGCAAGTAACGCCACATGTCAAATGAACGTGCTGAACTGTGTGTGTACGTGCCTATTATAGTAGCAATGCACACCAATGACTCTCCAACAAATTACATTAGCGATGAGTGAAGCGACTAAGTCTTAGCGGTGTTAGTTAACTAGCACGTATTAGTTAAGTAGGTACTTTATAACTCTATTGGTATTACCTATAATAAAGGTTTGTTCAGTAAGATTAAGTTGTTTTATATGGTGCTGATCAAAGATTAAAAGTTTTTAATAACGAATAGGCACAGTAGGTAAGTACAAAATCCACTAATGAAAAGTCGAGAATTTAGTTCTGTTTTAAAAATTAGGTCATATGAGGACGAGCCAGCAAAACAGTCCATGTATACTCTTTGAAGATAATATACATAAAGTACAATCGGTATATGAGAATATGATGAATAATTATGTGAGAATAATGCAGGTGAGTGTGAGAAAAATATACTAAAAAAAAATTGAATTTTGATGGGGATGATATTGATCAGCACCATATAATAGGCTCAAACATAATAATAGGAAACTCAACTACCCGAAACTATGTATATTACTATATATATTACTTTTATAAGAAATAAGTGTAATTGAACTCAAAGAAGTCACAAATGATAAAATTAAGGCCGCATTGTGCTCCCATTTACAATATTTTTGGTACGTATTCCAATATGTTAATACCTATATAAGACAATAAGAACATTTCATGGTTTCGGAAAAATATTATATAATTTAAAATGATCTACTTAAAATAAAATTGACAAAACGTATAAAAAACATAAAATAATGTCATACCATGTTAATACTTAAAACATGATGGCAGAATAAATTATGAACTTGATTCATAGGATTATTCACAGGTTATCTAGCTACTAGGGAAGCCACATGTGCAGAAGATAAATTAACGCCACTCGTCCCTGTCGTCAACGCAGTCTTTCACCTTATAATAGGTTTTTCTTATGAGAATAGATTTAACATAGGATTAGAACTTTTTACAGTTAGATCAGCGATAGTTTTTCGTAGCTTAACATAGATCTTAATTTAATTTTTATTTCTTCATTAATTAATTAATAATATATTGAATTTATTAGGTATATAAAATTGTTTTGCCTTTGTTGTGGATGTGGTGTTAGCCTGTAAGTAATTGTTGCACTCATAAATGTTTAATGATTGTTTTTAAATATGTAAATGTTTTAGTGTAAACAATTGTTGGCTAACCAAAAAACGAATAAAAAAAAATTGAATCTTGTTCCATATTCTCCTCTCACAAGACTGCTGGAAGAGTTGTCTTTTAGAAATCAGCAGTGCCTTTGTACCCTAATGTGTTGTGTGTACATAAATTATCAAATAAATAAATAGAAGCATCAAGCGGCTTCTTCCTTTGTTTTGATAAAAACCAACCAACATACGCGTTGTATTAAGCCTTCCGAATTCAGGAAGTGGGTTAAAAATAATTTAGTCCACTTTAGTCTGCAACGAAAGGACGCTAACAGAGGGTCATTTTTTTTAAAAATAAGAAACATAAATATACTTTTTTAAACTAAGAAAACTTATTAAAAACGCACACGCTGTTCCACCCACTGCAAAGGATGTAGGTAGGTACTTAGAAGAAAATTAATTTAGACCTTCAAAGAAAATGCACTTTAATTATAATGTGTAGTAATTACTTGAAAGGTTTAAATGCAAGTGAAAGGAAGAAAGGTATCTTGGGTGGGAAAGAAATATTAGAGACTGGTGGAGTCTACGTCATTATTAGATTCGTCAGGTAGGTATAGATACCTACTGCCAATATCTGATATAATTTAGATTTCTGTACCCCAAGTGTGAGTTTTTTTCGTTAACTACCTACTGTAGTTGCGTCAAGCCAAAAATGTATCAATATTTAGGCAGCGCCTCTAGCGGCGAATAGGGAAACTCAAAACGCAAGTGCGATTGGTTTGACACTTATAATAGTAAACTATTCGTTACGGAAACGTTTAGTAAACTACCCCACTCACACTTGGGTTACTGAGGTTTTAATTTCTGAAAATATGCTTTGTGGCATCCGATTGATCTATAACTTGATCTTATATTGTTATTTTCACAAAAACTAATTTTTGAACTTTAAATAAACTTGTATGATTTGCAGCTTTTACATACCTACACTCGGGAGCAATGGAAATGGAAATCCGGGTCACCGATATAAACTTTAATATCTCGGAAACGAATAATGATTATTCAAATGAAAAGTATTTTATAGACTACCTTTTATTAAGAAGTTTTATTAATTTTATTTGAGTATGTAATATTAAATAGTCCATAAAACATTTTTATCTGAATAAGCTATTATTCTCAGTTTCCGAGATATTACGGTTTGTGTCAGTGTCCGGGAACTTTATGATTTAAAAAAAATTGAACCTCTTTTGTTCTATTTTTCAGAAAATACGTCACAGTCGCAGCCCTATGTCAGGATCGATTAACTTTTTATACGAATCCAAAAAACGAAATACTAAACACTAATGAAATTTAATCATTCGATTAACAATAGGGTAAAACTCGGTAATACGCCCCAAGTGACAAAACGCCCCACCACTCCAGCACTCACACTATCAAAGCTGCGCCGCTCACAACTAGACGCGCGGAGACCCACTAGTAGGCGACCCACATGGCCGACGTGTGCACGTAGTTTGTGATGTCCGTTTAAAAAATATTGCAAAATCTGTATTTATTGGAGTGAAATAATTTGCGGTAAGTTTCTAAGAAATTCATATATATTGATACTTTTAGATTTTGTGTTATAATGACCCACACTATCGTAAAATAGATGAAATTACCTTTATACTTTTATTTTGTCGAACGTTATAACCTTGAATCTACTGCTTTGACCTCGGTGGGGCGTATTGAAAATCAAATTTGACAATATGCCCCTAAGTCAATTTACAAAACGCCCCAATATTTGAACTGTGTTAAAGTATTTTTTATCGCGTGTTATTATTTCAGATTATGTCTCGGAAGTATCAAAGAACAACACTACGAGCATCATGGAGTGCAGACGACTTAGACAAAGCCATGCGCAGTGTACTTAGCAAAGAAATGGGTGTTAATGAGGCATCCAGAAGCTTTGGAATACCATCTCGAACCCTAAGAAGACACATTTTATCGGGAAAATCAAAGGGCCCTCTTGGACGCAAACCAGTATTTTCTGTAGAACACGAAAAAAAACTGGTTGCCCATATAAAGAAATTGGAGAAAGGTGGATTTGCCCCTGATAGAAAAGATGTTAAAGAAATGGCATTTCAACTTGCTAGGAAACTCAATATTAAAAATCCATTTTCATCAAGTTCAGCATCAGCTGTAAATGTCTGGTTTTCGGTATTCATGGTTCGCAACTCAGAATTAAGTCAGAGAAAATCAGAAGGCTTGTCAAGTGACAAGCCTTCTGATTTTCTCTGAGAAAAGGAAGGTAATTGCCGACAAAAAGAAGCCAGCAGCTGGAAAATTAAAGCAGACTAAGACCACAAAAATAACTATACCTATCGAAGAAAAAGATGGTGATAAAAAGAAACAAGAAAAAGGAGGTAAAAAGAAGCCAAAGAAAGTGTCTGTCAAAAATAAGAAGAAGAAAAAAGTAAGCTATTCATCCTCTTCTGAAAGCAATGATGAAAATGAGGGCAGGGTAGATAGGTACTTCTGAAGAAGAAATCTCAGACGAACATGACGACATTATCAGATGCGTGGAATGCACGGAAGATTACTATAATACAAAATCCACAGAAGATTGGATTCAATGCCTGTCTTGTTTAGCGTGGTTACATGAGTTTTGTACCATGTTTATTTAAAAAGTCTGATTTGATAAAGAGACTGAGTAACTGCCTCTTATTATCCTAAGTTAAGATTGAGAGTTAATTTTTGTCAAAACAATTGTTGTTATAGTTTAAAATATGCAAAAATATATGATTAATACACTGGGGCATTTTATAATAAGAGTGAGTCGTATTAGCCAACGATCACACTACAAAACGCCCCACCTAAGGTTTTTTTAAATAATAAATATTATTGTATCCTTAGTTCCTATTATCATTATTACTTGTGGTATTGTTGTTTAAATACTAAATATTGTTCCAAAATAAAAAGTTTGATTATATATTGTAAGATTTTTTATTTATTACAATTTTAAAAAAAGTGGGGCGTTTTACCGAGTTTTACCCTACCAAATGTGCGCCGAATTCGTTGTAAAGAACGTAAGAAGTAAGGAAGGTACAATGGACATTGACAGCCACAAAGCGGACTTAAGTAGGCTATTACAAGATCAGTGTCTTGCTCCCCGAGTATTGTCAAATGAGACGAAAGAAACTTATTAGTAAATCTTTTACGATTTCTCCATCAATGTGCCGGTCATTAGTACATGGAAGCTTTAGAAAAAATGTATCATACTCTAACTTATTTTTACCTACTATCTTTTAATTAACTTGCACTGTTCGTTTGTATGTCTTTCCTTTCTACAATATCGTTAAGTATTGGAATTTGAAATGCTTTTCTATCGCAAAATCGAGCTAAAATGTTGCATTCGTTATGTAGTTCCAGTGACAATACAATGTGATGGATGGTATACTATTAAGCGATCGGATGATGTAGCCGGAAGGTGGCAACAGGATATAAGTATACCTTTCGAGTTTGAGCTTATCTGGCTCGGCTAAGCGAGTACTTTTTATAAAGCGTCCCTCACGTTAGCGTTTCCCAAGCTTGCATATTCTTTGAACGTGTGATAGGCGCGAACGCATCGCTCTTGCGACACTCTGCTACCGCGTCGCGTCCGTGCCTCTAACACTTTCGAAGAACGCGCAAGCTTGGGAAGCGCTTGTGGTGAGAAGGCCTTATAATATATGCTATGAAAAAACGGGTTTTTAAATAATATCATAAAAATATACACACCTAATAACGACATCTGTTTCTTCAGCCCGTAATTACCTACTTTATAATACATATACTTACTCTTTGTCAATCTTGAGTTGACGACTGAGCTTCGTTTAAGTCTGAAACAATGAGATTTTTTATAGAGGATCAGTATCAAGGATACAATATATCTCTACTATACAATGTTCATACTACACTTTACAAGGAAGCTGCTAATACTACGTGCATTGGCCTGAAACCACTTAGATACAGCAATAACGCGATGAATTTATAGGACACATCAGTGCATAAATGGAACAATGCAGCATCGCCCTAAATGTTGTTGAAGCTAGTGTTCTAGATTTCTAAAAGCTGCTAGGAATGATTTAAATAAAAACCAACCTACTTGGATAAGTAGTAGACCAGGTGATAATGTTCTAAAAATTAGACTTATCTAAATTAAAAAATCAAGGACAATAATTTTGGATAGAAAGTTAAGTCCAAAATAAGAATACCCCAAAGGCGGAAGGCAAATCTTCCGGATTTACTTAACTGCTGATATAATTATAGAGGACCGGAAGCCACACCGGCTCACGCGCGCTCATTAAAATATATTCAAATTGCCTCGAAAATACATTAAAATTCTCGGCGTAAATGCGGTATTATTTACTCATCATATATACAAACATATGCGCGTAAACATAAGCACGTGCGGGACACTGCAATGCACCAAGGCGCTGATTGCTACAAACCTACTTACCGTTAACTTGTTTAATACTAACACATACATGCACAATACGCAAATTATAAACAATTAATTTCCTGCAGACTCTGATACAAAAACTCTCGTCGAGATAAAAAACACTTGGCGTCAACTGTTTCTTTGGGAAAATTAATTTCTACTTCAAGAGGATTTCAAAAGAATGTAAATAGAAACAAATTTCCCTCTGAGATTGTAAACACCGCAATTTTATTAATTAGATCATAAATTGTTTTCCTTGCCACACGGCCATACTTCATTTCTTTTTTATTATAATACTTTTATCTTATAATTTAGGTAATATAATATTTTTTGATACGTTCAGTTCGGTGCTGAATTGACTCAGAGTTCAGTAGAGCGTGTATCAGACACTTAAGAAGATTAAATGAGGCCTGTCAAGAATGTCAAATCTTCAATCCGAAGTTTGGGAATGATAAATGATGCATAAATAAATCAGTCCAACTAAAAACTCCATCACTGGTATAAAAGTGTATGGAATAAGACGAGCGGCTACTAAACTTGAAAATGGTTACTTTACTTAAATAAATAAGTTTATTTTGCTTTATTTTAAAGATCCGTTTTAAGTTTGAATGTTTTAATTTAAAAATACCTGTCCCTAGACCGAATTTACCGTGTTCCTAATATTAAATATGTAAGTACCTAATACATAATACAAAACGGTAAGATTATTTAATTATTAAGATATAAGCAAATAAGGCTTCTTATCTTTAGACTTTAATACATTCAAACTCCAAAAAAAAATCAAAAGAGAAATAGTAAGGAGAAGATTCATCCTTCCCTAAGAAATGTAACGAGTCGAGAATATATTGATAGCGAACTGATATCCGTTCTAAATGAATACGAAGTCTGCCTGTTTGGTCTAGTGGTCGCAAGCGCGACTGCTGAGCGTGAAGTCCTGTGTTCGATGCCCAGGTCGTGCACAATGTGATTGGGATTTTCCGTGTGGAATTTCTCAGTAGCCTGGAATCTGAATTTGTGCCCGGTCTAAGGCAATAAGGTCACCTTCTTTACATGAAACTTAAACATAACGGCGAAATGTGGGTGTATTAGGTATACACCTTTGCCCAACACTTCGAGGAATACATGGTGATGTTATGTAGTATTGTAAAGTTATAATTTAAAGGGTTGAGACACGCGATTGTTTTTCCTGAAAATTACAAACAGAGTCTCTTCACACGAACGTTAGCGCATCTGTGTAAGCCGTAGCGCAATAGAAACAACGAACATTCTGATGATGGGGCCACACTTTCGCCTAATGCCATTGATTAACGCATTAATTTGCATAAATCCCTTGTATTCTTGTCACTTAATGCGTTAGTTAATAGCGTTACGCGTTAGTGTGGCCCCGACATTAGTAAGTTCTAGATTTATCCCAGGTAAGTACTTATGTTTAATTAATTAACAATCACAAAGTGTTAAGCAGTCGATAGTTTACCGTAATATGTTAAACCAACTGTAGCTCGTGATTTCTTCTCCCGACAGGTCAAGCTGTATTCTACTAGGTACTATTAATATGAAAAATGCCTTTTACTTTATTACATTGGTGGAATGAAGAATTTATTATAGAGATTAGAGAGGTTATTCTCACCTAATCGTTGTCATGGGATGTGCAACAAACAAACAGGTGAAAGTTCAAACTTCAAAAAACTGCTTTTCGGCTTTGTTTATCTATTTATTCCTTTAAACATAAGTGTAGGTACCGTACACATAACCAAAGTAGTTACGTCTAGGCACAATATTGCTCAGACACCTACATACTACTTGACTTCTAGTAATTTAAAAGACGATGCAGAATTTTAAAAGAATATTCAATGTAAAAACCATGACCTCCACCATCAGAATAAGTATAGGTATTATTTATAACCCCGCAGAATAATGAGGCTAGTTAACATTTCTGAAACCAATATTTCATAACGCATAAAACCGAGTTTTGGAACAACGACGCAACTATAAAATAGGCATAAAGCTACAAGTTTATGTTTGCTACCTCCTAAAACTTCAGTCTGAGGCAGTCTACCTGGATCATAAATACGGTAACTGATTATATGATATTTAAGACCACATAGCGTTGTTCACCGCGGGGTGCGTTGGTGACCTACCCAGCGCCAGCGTAACGGAAACAGGAGGTAAAACCGTCAGAAACCGGCGGGAAGTCGCTAGTACATCCGGTGCGACGTTCCATAGAGCACTCTCTATATTATTTAGCTTCATTGTTGTTGTTGATTTACATAAATGATTTACGAGCACGGGCTTTCTTTGGCCGAGCCGAGGGCGAAAACATTTTAATTGACGGCGAATATACTTGCTTGCTCGTACACCTGTTTATTTTTATTTATGTATGAGCCAATAGATTTTCTGAGCAATTTTATACTTAAAAGTAGGTTCCGCAGCATCTTACTAATATTATAAGAACCATTACGCACTGTCGACTAGTCGCCGGAGACTTGGTCGACGGCGACTGTGACTTTCTATAGTTTAAATAGGTGTTTACGTACTTGGTCGCCGGTCGCCCAGGCGACCAGGCTTATGTTTTGGTTGCCGAGAGACCAAGTCTCCGGCGACCAGTCGACAGTGCGTAATGGCTCTAAACGTGAAAATTTGTATACCTAAGTGTGAGTTTTTGAATTTAGATGTTTGTTAATCAATCACGCCTTAGCGGCTAAATGGATTAGGGTTTTTGGCATACAGGTAAGTAAACCTGAATTAGGAAATAATATACTTTTATTCGGGTACATGAAGTCGTTCACCTGAGATGCGACTGAAACCGCGAGCAACAGCTACAAACTACACTTGAGACAATAAAATCGCTCACCTTGACTTTTTTCAGTTATGGCTGTTTTTTTTTAATGAATATTAATTAGCATTGAAAAAATTGTAGTGTTAATTGAAAGTTTATTTCAGTACCTTTCTAATGATATCAATAAACAGTAGGTATCTATACATATAATAAAATCGTGGTTTAGAAGTAACTATGAAATTTTTGTCTAGAACTTATAAATCGCGCGGTAACGAAACCATAGCGCGATCTAATTCGACGCCAACGCCATCTAGGGAAGTAAAGATTAAACATATGTTTGCATGTTTATGCAAGCATCACGTAAAAAGAGCTGACCCAATGCTGTTGACTTGTATAAACATATATTGTGCTTATCTCCAAGTAACATATTTTTTTTTGTTTCATCGCAATCGGTTCACGCATTCAAAAGATATGCAAATAATTAATATCTTCTATACATTTACAAATCTGTAGACTTTTGCGTATCTGTACATAGCAAATATTTTGAAAAAACCTGGTTAGGGTGTTAAACTATAACCAATAGAACCCATTTTTAACATTTTTGGATTTTTTGTCTGTTTGTCTGTTTATCTGTTTGTCTGTTTATCTGTTTGTTTGTTCAAGCATCACATAAAAACAACTGATCCAATGTTGTTGACTTTCATAAATAAATATTGTGCTTATCTCCAAGTAACATATGTTTTTTGTTTCATCGCAATCGGTTCCCGCAATCAAAAGTTATGCGAATTTTAAGTTTTCTAGAAGAACTTAGCATGTATTAGTTTATTTTCAATAGATGGCGTTACGTGTATCAAATCATGTTGTGAGGAAATATATTACTACGAATAAATCCACAAATTACCTAATATTCATTGTTGAATTGGTACCTATTCTCAGTCTACGAAAGGTCTAATGATCTCTATCCTTATGAAAAAGGAACTAAGCTTTTACAAAAAAAAACGAAGATATTGTTATTTAGAATTTATTAGGTCAATTTCTTATTGTTGTTCACAATAAAATGAATTCATGACTTCATGTGGACTAATAGTAAGATTTTTGTTCATTGAATGTTCATACTTTTTGGGAATGCTGATGCCGAATATAAGGTCCAAATTCAAATTGAAATCGGTGGCCATGATTATTTGCAAGGAAAGCGCTCACCCAGTGCTTTCGTTGAAATTTAGTATTTCGTAATCATTCTATCTACTCAATGCACTTTATGGAATTTTTTTCTATATTTAATTTTATTTTGTTCATTATTGTCAGATTTATTCAAAGCCTGTCGCCGTCGTTTTAATAAGTTTATTTAATTGAGTTTTTTTAAGCTTTAGGTAATGTTCCAAAGACATGGCCATGGAGGGAAAGTACTTTAAATATTAAAAATAGCAAATTTCACTCAAAGGAAACTTCATTTCACTTTTTTTTAAAGTAAGAAATATTGCGTTTTACTGATTTTTTTGCCTGAACCGGAAATCGAACTGACAAAGCTTTATGTACCATCCGGTATTATATTATGGCACCTGTTGATAGATATTTATAAGGTCAATAATAAGGATCAAATCTCTCCAACAAACACACTGTCTTAAATTGAAGGAAGTGCAAGAAATAAGAAGTAACAACAAATAAGTGTTTGAATTGAAATGTACCTAAGTTAGGTAGGTACTTAATGTTAGTTTTTATGGTCTTCCATCAATTTCAGGCACTATGTTTATTGGAGCGATCATATCGATTGGTGAAATAAAAATATAGAAGATGTTTTTTCGCGTTTGTGTTGGTTCGATTTCCAGATCAGACTTTTTGAAAGCAGTACCTACCTATTTATAACTTATTAAAATTAAATGAAGTCTTCTATAAGTTTTTTTTAAATATTTAAAGTTCTTTTCTATACCTGCCACACCTCGAATGAAATCATAATTTAGTTCGCAGATTGTAACAAGACGGCGTTGTAGCTATTTTTGTATCGCGATATGGTTTTGTTACATCTTCAATAATAGTATCAATATTCAATTATAATCCATTTTAGCAAGGAAATGTATAGAAATAAACAACACGTTTTTAGTATTACGGTTTTATGAATCTTTACGGTCAATCAAGAGGAGCTGAAACTCTACATAAAGAAATGGTTCAAAAGATATAAGTGTCTTAGTGGGACACCTTTGTCTATTATTATAATAAATGGATTATTTAGTTGCTGCGACACAATGTTGTTTTCCGACTTCCACGCGGACGGAGTCGCGGGCACAGCTAGTACAAAATATAAGTACACGTAAAATTACCAAATTTCGTTTTTAAAAGAGTGAGAATCAAACATAAAGTTATTGTTCAAAATGTTTATTAACAAGGTGTATTCTCTCCCCTGGCCCTAATTACAGCTCTTAATCGGTTTTTCATGGACCGAATTAATTTTTCAACGAAATCTTGAGGTATAGCGTTCCACTCCTCTTCAATGGAAAGTTGAAGCTCTTGGAGACGCGTAGGAGCCAGGTTTCTTGTCCGAACTCTTCTATTAAGCTCATCCCAGGCATACTCAATCGGATTGAGGTCAGGACTTCAGCTGGCTACTCCATCGCGGTGATTCCAACATCTTCCATGTAGTCACGAACTATTCTGGCGATATGTGGTCTGGCGTTGTCGAGCATAAGGAGAAATTCTTGTCCCATAAGCCACGCAAGCGGCCTCACGTGTCTTTCGAGCACTTTTTCGACGTATCGTACAGCTATCAATCCTCTCGATTTAGGACCGGTATTAGCCCCAGTGACGAATAGAATGTCCGTTTTAGTGTCCAGCATTATGCCCCCCCAAAACGTACACGATCCACCTCCAAAAACAACACGTTCGGTTACGCAGCATTGCGCAAATCGCTCTGATGACCTTCTGTAGACTCTAGAGCGTCCATCATGACCACAGAACTTATAATATGAATCATGACCATGTAGTCATCAGAGAACATAACAGCCCGCCACAGTTCATACGTCCAATTTAAATGTTCCCTGGCAAATTGTAGTCGGGCTTGTCGGTGAGCTGTGGTCAATTTGGACCATTTGCTGTTCGATGTGCAGTCAATACTGCTTCAACCAATCGTCTTCTAACTGTCCACCGACTTACAATGACATTGCGAACTTCTTGAAGCAGGTATCCCAGTTCAACCGCGTTCAGCTGTCGATTTCTCAAAGACCTTGTCACAAGAAAGCGGTCATTACGCTCTGATGTTGTACGTTGACGTCCAGATCGTGGTCGTCGAATGTAGCCACCGGTCTCTTGGAATACAAGTCTACTGATAAACAAGTCGAACGGAGTAGCGACACAAATTTATCTGTCGAGCAACTTTAATTTGATTTTGTCCTGCTTCAAGCAAGGCAATAACTTGAGCGGCTTCTGCGGGCGTATTATCAGTGTTTTTCCAGTAAATCCGTATGATTCCAGTAGAAGTGCGACGTTGACCTTTGGTATGCAACGAAATAAAAATCCAAAAAAAAACGACCCGCGGGTAAGGTTGTAAGTACTGCCATCGCAAAACGAGTAAATTCGGGGTATTTTGTTTATGGTTGTTTTTTTAACCGGTCGGTTGCATCCCGCGTGTCGTCCGCGGACGACACCGCCATTGTTTATCTATTGTGTTTATAACGGTGATTGAGAGATAGTTACTTGAAGATCAATGATTTTAATTGTGTGACATTAAACAGCTAAGCTTGTATGCTTTCATTTTGCCAAATGATTTTTACTCAATGTCCTTTGATTTAAGAAAAATATAATTAATAAACCAAACAACAAGGGGTGTGCGATTTTATTGCTCTCAAGTGTATCAAAACAAAAAAGGTCATATTATCGTGATATACCTAATATCAAAGTACAAAAATCCGTTCTATCCGGATTAGTCACATGCCTCTTATTATAAGTTCTGTGGTCACATCGAACATGTTTTGATTTTTCATTCTGAAACTAGCTGTATAAAGTATATTTAATTGAGTGTATATTACAAAGTTTATAAAAAAATTAATTTCTTATGAAATCAACTGTATTTAAGTAAGCTAATAATCAACAATCAATCATGAATCTATAAACATAAAACATACACTTAATAAATCTGTAGATTTGGCGTGTCTGTTCATTAGAAATATTGACAAAAAAAATTGCGGCTGGGTTAAAGGATAACCAATACTCGTAGAATCCGTATCTACTCGTATCATTTTTGGAATATTTGTCTGTTTGTTAGTTTGTTTGTGCACGCATCACGTAAAAAGTACTGACTCAATGCCATTGACTTTAATAGACAAATATTAGACATATCTCTGAGTAACATTTAATTTCATTCAGTTTCATCGTAATCGGTTCGCTCAACCATAAAGCCCACCATTCACTACACGAGCCTCGAGCCGTACGTCACGCCTTACAAATCAGTGGACAAATCCGTCATCGAACACACATGCACGGATTTGTCCGGCGCGGCGCTAGCATCTTCAGACGGCGAGACTTATCCGCGAGCCGCATGCCGAACCGCGAACCATAACATTCACACGCAGATTTGTTAGCGGACTTGTCGCCAGCGACAAATCCGTCGGACGGGTGCGCGTGTGAGGTGGCCATAAGATATTAGAATTTAAAGTCATCAAGAAGAAGTTTGTTTAGTTATTGCGACACAATAATGGTTTCCGTCTTCCACTCGGACGGAGTCGCGGAGTTGCTAGTTAACAATAAAAATATAGTATAGTGTTACTAGTTAATTGTAATTTTTGTATTACAGTTTACTTTTGACAGGCAGTTAAATTCAGTCAACTAGATTTCAGAGCAAATGTCCATATGATATTTTATAATAGGTAGTACTGACTTATATTAATTCCAACTAAATCAACGTTAATCAAATGAGATCACAAGAACTAAGTAGGTAATTTAGGCACACCAGCAGTCTTATTCTTGAAATTATTACAATAATTATAAATCAATGGCACCATAATCACAAAAAAGCAAGTATTTTTCCAAGAAATAGGTGTGTATGTTTTTTAGTTTACCGGATCCGGTGACTGGATCCGGCAAACTCATCCTGTAGACGATCCTGTAGACGTTAAATGATGCCGGATCCGCCGGATTACCGGATCCGGTTTTCCGGATTGCAATCCCTACTTATGAGGCTCTCATTGGGCGGGTGGATCAAGGGCTTGATTGATACAGAAAGCAGTACTCCTTGACACGGCACGCATAGTGAAGAAATTCCTTTCTCTGGAGCCCTGACCGCCGGCAGCTTGGACCCTGTTCCCGATGCCCCGATGGATCTCAACTTTTTTTTTAGTTTTGAATGTGTATTTTTACCTTATTTTATAAAATAGGTATGTATTTAAAAATATAATTTAATATGTGTATACAATGAATAAACAAAATTAAGATTTTTTTATAGTCAGTAACCTTCTGTAATCGTATGAGATAACCAATGCACTGTTAAAAATAAATATAAGGTTAAAGAAATGTCAGGTAATGATTGAGTAAAAATTAAATGTGAATTGAAGCTTTTTTTACAAATCGAGAAACCATTAAAAAGTTGAGATTAACTGAAGTAAGTTAAAAATATGAACTACCTAACTACGTGCGCTACCTTCAATAAAGAGGGAACAGCCTAACCCCGAGATTGCAAAAGACTTCCGAACCTAAGTAGCTACACAAAATAAGATTGCGGAAAGTACCTAAGTAGCTAACTATGTACAACTGAAAGGAAAGTACCTAACTACTCCAATGTGGAAAATATAATTACACTTTTAATTGAAACTTCTGCTACTTTGAACTCCATTCGTTCACGCTAACAATCGTGTCCTGAAATAAAGTAAGTATTTTTAAGTGCTGAGGTTTAACCATGCTGTCTAATTGCCAGTTAGATTATGTACTGGTACCTGTTGTATGGAAAAAGCTGGATTCCAAAGTGGTACCTACTCTACATTCACACCGGGGAGCTCGTCGAAACAAGTTGCGAGTACCTACCTACCGGTCCTTGTAGGCCTTTGTCGATAGTGAAAAAGCGTTTCGAAATTGTCAAGCTGTGATCTAGCCATACTGGCCGTGTTCAACTCACTGCAGCGTATGTGTGTATCATGGACTACCTATTGGTATGTGAACTTACCAAAAGAAGTACTCATAAAAACTACAAAAATACAAATACCCTAAACCCACACTCTGTCACGAAAGAATAAATAGGTTTTGATGAACCATGAAAAGGGAGTTACGACAAACCCATTCACACAAGTTTATCATAGCATAGCGTCGGTGCGCTTGCCAAACCCCATAATATGTGCATTTTCTTGATTTAGTTTTATTCGAAAATCTCTTTAATTTTGAACGCCACATCTAATACCAAAACCCATACGTCAAAGTTCTCACTGTATCTCCAAAATCTATAATAAGTGCTGAAAAAACTAAGGAAAAGTTGTTATGTAAACCTAAAATGTTCAAATCCGAACGCATATTTGACAAACAAACAAATTGCACATTTGCCCAAATTAGTTGGGATAAGGTTAGGACGATGATGATGATGAGCCGATTTTTGGCTGCACATGTCTGAATTTTACTTGTTTTTTACCTACCTACTTCTTGTTAACTTTGCACGCTCATAAAATCTGACATGTGCACGAAAAATAAAAAAGTATAGTCTGAGCGTAAAGAAGCAACACTTAAAAAATACCACAATATAAAAAAATGATGTTCATCTAGCGTTTTGAATTTTTAGATTTTTCTTTACTTAAAAGATAAAATAGTTTTTTCCGCCTCCTGAAAAGGTGATAAAATACAAATATTTGGTAAGCGCACCAACGAATTAGAAAATAAAGAAACAAGGTACCGCCATTGGCTACTTGGAATACTAGCTGTACCCGGCATGCGTTGCAATGCCAAGTAAAGAAAAAAGTAAAAATTTCGTACAAATTCCATTGAAAAATTACTAAGCCCTCTTCTTAGTCCACATTATTGTGCAACTACGGAACCCTATTACTGCGCGTGGACCGACACGCACTTGGCCGGTTTTTAAAATCGAAATACGCGATAATCCGAATATTGTGGATATATGTTGTCGATTCGAAACCCATAATTAATACGTTCTTTAATTTGAGGAGACCCAAGTTTACCGTACCGACGCGGGACGACATCAAATGTTTGACAGGTAGGAACAGTTTTTAAGGGAAAATAAAATTGTTGTTTTTATTATTTTCCTCACAACTTTTCCATATTCTCTCCCCACTTAAACTTTCCATGGACTTCCACAAATATTTCAAAACCAAAATTAGCCAAATCGGTCCAGCCGTTCTCGAGTTTTAGCGAGACTAACGAACAGCAATTCATTTTTATATATAGATGAACTTCTTGTGGATGATCCTATGAGGACAGTTGTATGATCAAAAGCCTGAATTCCTGTAGAACGAACATGTCTGAGTCCGATGAAGTATTTAATTCTTCTTTGAAGGTTTTTTAGCGAGTTGTTACCTAATCCCGTACAATTAAACATTTAAAAAATCGTGTATCTTTCGATAAATACCTAGTCAGGATTTGGGAGCGACTTAAGGTGTTTTTAAAAATAAAAATTAATTAATTAAAATGATATAATTAAATTGACTTGACGTGTTTACAGATTCAGATGCTTACACGAAGTGCCTATGTCCTATAACTTAGTCTAACAACCGCCATCCTTATCTCTCTGGGAATAATCATGCAAGCACAGTGCATCGAGAGCTTTTATGCTGACATACGGACTATTTGTATGGGTTGTGCTTCCATAACTCCTCCCTCACCAAGTGCGAAATTATCGGCAATATTTGGATTCCGATGATTTCGCAGACCTTGAATTATACAAGACTTTTTCTTCCAGATTATTACGCTAAAACATGTTACTACTAGGATTACATAAAGCATTACAGTACCTAAACTAACACTTTTTGTATTCACCGCACTATCACTTTCGATTATTTCACTTTTTAACGTATACGATAGATGTTTTAAATCGTCAAAGTTCAGGTTGTTTAAGTTCACTGTCTTGTTCCAGTTAACAGAAGTTTCCTTCAATTTGGGTAGAGCAGTCATCGGCGTTACTCTATATTGTATTTTTCCTGAATTATATTGCCTTTTGTTTAATTTAATATTTCCCAGACAGACACTGCAGTCTTCATTGATTTCTAAGATATATGTACCCTTGATCGATTTCCTGATAACATCAGTGGCACACGTTTCGGTAAGTATTATTTCATTTTTAGTATAAATTATCCAGCTGGCAGAATCAATAGGCTGTATTTTAAGGCTTTCCAGATCAACCACAAGGGGTTTACACAAACTGAGGTTTGAAGCAAAATTCATTAATTGTTCTATGCACGTACTTTCAGGATACAATATAACATCATTTTCCTTGCACAGGAACTGGTTGGCTGCGATTTCTTCACAGGGGCTAGCTAGCGGTAAGTACATGGGACCTTTCACCATAAGGTAGGGATATTTAGGAATTATAATAACAGTTTCATTTTTATTGAAAATTGGCAATGAGTAAATCTTGAAGTAATTATATTTATTTTTGTCTAATAACGGGATTTCCATAATGAATGTAATTTGGTTTTCTTTTACATATGCTTTAACAGATATAGTTCTTTCTAACATCACTAGAGTTTTTTCCGTAACAGGATACATTAAACATTCAGTTTTAGAAATTTTGCTTAACAATGATAGTAGTTCAGATGGGTCAACAATAGTTTGGTGTAAAACAGAGACTTTTGTAAATGATAATGCAGTTTCAATCTCATTTAAAACTATACAGGGTGGAAAAAATCAATGGGCCCTGAAGGAAAACCACTTTAAATCCTTAAGATAGACTATTTCACTTGAAGGAAACATTCCTTTATTTTTAAAAAGAAACAAAACTGCATTCACAGATTTCTCGACAAGTTTACCTAAACCGGGAATCGAACCATCTAAAAATTTAAAAAATTAAACACTCGCTATTTTATTCTACTAATCGGTAGGATTATTGTCAAATGGAACGTTCTATGTTTAAACTTTTCGTCAGAACGCCTCGTCTAAAGCCTGGCGTCGACTACAGCCGAAACGCGTCGAATCGAGTCGAGTCGCATTTGTTCCGTGTGAGACGAAACGGTCAGTAATCGCAAGTTGTTAAAATAGAAATTCACTTGACAAGCGATGTGCGCGAGTTATGCGACTCGGCGCGTCTCGGCTCGTCGCTAATCGACGCAGTTTTATAGTAAATGTATAGGAGGCGAATTATTGCGATTCTATTCGACTCGACTCGGCGAGCCTAGTGGACGCCAGCTTTAAGAAAGAAATGTGCATAGAATTATTATTACCAATTAAACGATTGTCTTATCTAAGTCTTCAACAAGGTACTTAGAGATAAATTAGCAAGCTTGTACTTCATGGAATGTCTTCGGAGGTAGTTAAAAAAAGTGTCTTTTACTTGTTAAAAGTAAACAGTTCTAGTCTAAGTAATGTTGATTATAGCCCTTGTGTGACTAAATATTCGATTTCATGGATATCTTGTACGACAGACGAGTGTAAGACCTAATGTTTTTTGGAGCAATTTTATCTTTCACATTGACTGTATCGACTAGTGAAATAAAATAGCGAGTATTTATTTTTTGAAATTTTTAGCTGGTTCGATTCCCGGTTTAGGTAAACTTGTCGAGAAATCTGTGAATGCAGTTTTGTTTCTTTTTAAAAATAAAGGAATGTTTCCTTCAAGTAAAATAATCTATCTTATGGATTTAAAGTGGTTTCCCTTCAGGGCCCATTGATTTTTTCCACCCTGTATATCGTTCTAAAATTACTTACAAACATATCAAACATGCTTAAAACATATATAGAGTATATAGAGTTATTTTCTTTAGTGCCTATATTTTTTACTATTCTTTCTATGCGTTTCATACGGTCGTCTAAGATTTGAATATTTTCCTGTAGAGACATAGATTTGTTAGTAACAGAATCAAGCATTTTCGAAATTATAGTTATTTTTTTATCTATGTGTGTTTGACCTATTTTCAAGTTTGAAATCTGAGTATCGTACTTAATCGCGTTCTCATGAGCTAGATTACCGGTAAGTGTTTTAATCAATGATCCAAGAGGGTCAATGAGACCACGTTTGAACCGTTTTGATGGAATAAGCTGCCTGAACTTTTTGATTGTTGAATAGCGTAAGTGTTCTACCTGCAATTTCATATTTTGGAACTCATTTTCATAGGGCTTATGAATGTCTACTAAATTACTAAACTCTTTATATCTATTAATATTTAATACTAAATCGTCTTCTATCGCCTTAAAATCTAATATCTTAACTATAATCCACTTATCTTTTTCTATAAACGCTTGTCCTTGCTTAACTGGTAAAACGCCTGGGTTATTTTTAATCTCTTGAAGTTGAAGGCCCTGGGTCTTGATCGTCAGGTTCAAGACCACGATGATCAGCCACGACCTGTGAAGGACGTTTAACGTTATTTAAGGGCACTTTAGTTTGTCTATTCCCTATTTTTACTGGTACTACGTTTCTCTCTACCTTTCCTTTTACTAC
The DNA here is from genome assembly GCA_905220435.1 of Amphipyra tragopoginis. Classification (NCBI taxonomy): domain Eukaryota; kingdom Metazoa; phylum Arthropoda; class Insecta; order Lepidoptera; family Noctuidae; genus Amphipyra; species Amphipyra tragopoginis. The sequence continues at coordinate 24,008,744 of HG991991.1, read as the reverse complement.
TGCCTTATGGTACCTAGGTTTATCTTTACTTTTTCTTATATTAATGTCTTTTACGAAAATATTCTCTTCTTTTTGTAAGTTTCGCTCAGCTTCACCTCCTTTCTTTTCTCTAGCTTTTTCTTTAGTGGCAATAATTTTGTCAGTTATGTATTTGTACAGGAATTTTGTTCGTTTCGCATGATCTTTAACCAATTGTTGTGTGTATGCTTTTTCAACGTCTACATTAAATATTTTACCAGAGTCTGTGTGTCCAAATGCTACTTCGAAAGGTGTTAATCCTGTAGTAGAGTGTATAGTGTGGTTGTACGCCATTATGGAGTATGCCATTACAGAAGCGGCATCTGTACATTTATGCTCATATTTTGCAAGTCTATATATTTCTATGATGGTGGAGTGGAATCTTTCTACGACACCGGTAGAATTAGGGTTGTTTGCCGTTGTTATGTGAATTTCTATTTTATACATAGCCAAAAGCTCACGCATAAGTTGGTTGTTAAACTCAGTGCCTGGGTCACTGGTTATTTTCCTGGGCACACCGTATATTGAAAAGTACTTAATCAAGGCTCTACTTCTGTTGTTTGCCTACTTGGAATTTCGATAGCCTGTCCCAATTTGCTAAATGCATCTACTAATGTTAAATAGTATTTATTTTCTATACTGAATAAATCAATAAATATTTCCTGAAAAGGGGCATCCTGTGTCTGTGTTAATTGTAACATCGGCTTTAACGGCTTTCTATCGGACTTCATCTGTTTGCATTGCTCACACATATTTATTACTGCTGCTACCGTATCCTGCATGTGTTCCCAATAATAATTCCTGCGTATCCTAACTATTGTTTCTTTAATTCCCGTATGGCATGTTTTTCCTTCGTGGTGCTTTATTATAACCGCTTTTTGTTCTTTCTCATCTTCTACATATACTACTCTATCTGTGCACTCAAAGAATTCTACTGAACCTTTCTTAAAAATTTCTATTATAACTTTAGTAAAATAATCTTCTATGAATTTCGTTTTCAAAATAAATGAAATATTTACGTTAAGGCGTCACGTATTCTTTTAAAAATTGCTTAACTAGTTCTTCATTATCTAATGGGAGAAATATTTCTAAAACTTTTTGATTTTTTCGGGATAAATTTTGCACTTGTAATTTATTTCGAAACCATGAAAATACTAATATCTGATTGGGTTTAGTGTCAATTGCTTCTCTCAAAATTGGAATACCTAATGAGTCTGGTTCTATGTCTGAAGTTATTGTGTCTGTTCTACTACTATTGGTTACTGAAGGGATAGGGAAATTTTCTTGAAATAAGTCTACTGGTGTTGTAACGTCAGAGTCCGAGTCCGAAATTGTAACTATTTCTGTTTGATTTTCTATTTTAGGTTTTGCAGTAAAATTTTCAAGTTCTTTAAGTTGTTTTATTACTTTCTGTATTTCTAATTCGTCTAGGTTAACATCCATTGATGATATTTCGTCGGAATCGATAGCATTAACTTTTATACGTGATAATGCATCGGCATTGGTATTTTGTTTACCGTTTTTATTAACAATGGTAAAATCATATTCCTGGAGGCGGAGACGCCACCGAGTCAGTTTACTGTTGGGTTCTTTTAGAGAATAAAGCCAAGCAAGAGGTCTATGGTCAGTGAAAATTTGAAATTTATGGCCGTACAAGTAGGGCCTGAAATGTTTTACAGCCCAAATTATTGCCAAAAGTTCTCGTTCTATTGTACTGTAACGCGCTTCAGTGTCGCTAAGCGTGCGACTTGCATATGCGACTGGTTTATCTGCTCCAATTGGTCCTTGAGATAGGACAGCACCAAGGGCTACGTTAGAGGCGTCAGTTGTTAATATATAAGGTTTAGTCGGGTCAGGATATTGTAACAGAGGCGAATTAGTCAGAACTTCTTTGCATTTTTCAAAGGCATCTATGTAATTTTGGTCTATGATAATTTTGTTTCGTTTCTTTAGACAAGACGTTAGAGGTTGCGTAATTTGAGCGAAATATTTAATGAACTTTCTGTAATAACCGATGAGACCAAGAAAACTTTTTATTTCTGTTGTGGTCTTAGGGACAGGATAATTTAGAATGGCTTTAATTTTGTCGCTGTTAGGTTTTAGTCCGTCTTTAGTGATGTTATGTCCTAGATATAAAACTTCCTTTCGTAAAAATTCCGACTTGTCAAGTTGTATTTTCAAGTTAGTCTGTCGGAGTCGATCAAAGACTGCTCTAAGTTTTTGTAAGTGGTCCTGAAGGCTAGACGAATACACTATGACGTCATCAAGATATATTAGGCAATGTATTCCTTGCAAAACCTCTCATGATGTTGTCCATGGCTCGCTGAAAAGTTGCCGGAGCTGTTTTAAGTCCGAACGGCATTCTAAAAAACTCATAATGTCCATTTTGGGTGCTAAAAGCAGTCTTAGGTATATCGTCTTTATTTAGCTCAATTTGATGGTAGCCACTGGCCAGGTCTAAAGTCGTAAAGTATGTGCTTTTACTTAACTTGTCAAAAAGGTCTGTTATGTTAGGTAGGGGGTATTTGTCGTCAACTGTAATGTCGTTAAGCTTTCTGTAGTCGATTACCATTCGGTATTTTACTTCACCAGAAGCATCGGGCTTTTTGGGAACGAGATGGACTGGTGAGCTCCAAGGCGAAAAGGACTCTTGGATTACGTTTTCTGACAAAAGTTTTTCGACCTGTCTATTAATTTCTGCTGCTTGAGCGGGGGTTTGCCTATATGGTTTTGTATAAATAGGGTCTTCATTTTTCGTCCGAATGCAGTGTTTTACCTGATTAGTAAAGCTTAAAGGTATTTTTTCGCAATAAAATATTTCTCTATATTCTTCGCATAGCTGTCTTATACTATTTCGTTCCTCATCGTTCATGTGGTCTAGTCGTAATTTTGTTAGATTGCCGCGTAATAATTGGTCAGTCTCTATATTTTGATCGTTTATGGAATTTATATGGCATTTGTTTTCTTTATATTCGGTTATTACGAACGGCTTAGTGACACAAAGTTCCATCTGTACATCGAGTGTGTTTTGTATGACTGTGGTTGCATAGCCGTTTGTACATTTAACAAGTGCGGTAGGCATACGTACTCCTTCACAGAATTGTTTGTAATTGAGTATTCCTTCACCGTTGTACATATCGATAGGTAAGCTTGCCTTAATTTCTGTTCGTGGAGGAAGTATTATAATATGTTCTGTATTATTGTGAATTGGTATTTGAGTCGTCTTTGTTACCAGTATGTGTTTCTTTAGGTCTATAACGGCTTCTAATTGTTTTAAGAGATCATTTCCAATCAACCCATCATATAATGAATCTACATTGTACATATAACATTTATGATAATCGCTACATTGAAATACAGGAAACAATGGAATATGTATTACCTGGTTATGTTTACTAGAGGCATGTGTGCTGACTACTTCGAAGGGCTCATATGATATATAATCAGGGAAATATTGAATCGCTTTTCTAGGATGTATAAATGATCGGGTACTACCTGTGTCGATCATGAACTTTCCATCTATTTCTGGTATGTAAATATACGGTAATTTTAATTTTATATTCCAGTTTAATATTATTTTTTCAGGTTCTGATGTACGGAGGCTCGTATCAGAAAATTTTCGTCCTCGGAGGTAGAGCCATCACTGTTGTCAACATTTTCAATCTGTTTAATTTCATCTATCTTAAACATAGGGTTTTCAGGTGCTAAGCCTATCGGATAATTATTTTCCTCGATAGGGAAATATGCAGTTTCATCATAGCCGTAGTCTACAGGGTACGTATAATAACAGTTGTAAGAGGGATAGAGTTCTAATTCATTGAGACGAAAACCCGGCTGCGATACTCTTTGCGGGGCAGTTCTCATAGTAACATCTGTGTTATCTAGAGTAGGTTTATTTTGCGTGTTTTGTTGAGGAGTTGCCAATCGATTAAGATTACCAAACTGTCGCGGATGCATTGGTGGCATTGGTTGATAACCAGGGTGTCTATAACCGGCATTAGGTCGGTATCCAAACTGAGGTGGAACATAATTTTGTTTATTCATACCGGATTGACCATTACTTTGAACATGTCCCGGTACGTTAACCGGTTTATTTGGTGGAATCCCGAAATTAAATTTGGGTGTTGCGCCAAAATTATTTCTATATAATTGATATGGTTGCATCATCGGTCTAAAACCTGTAGGCTGTTGAGGTAAACTGAATTTAGGAGTTTGTTGTGGTACCGCTGTACTACTAGACTGAGGTTTAGAGTTATGACTTGCATTTAACATCTTACCGCGCATCTGATACTGATCATAGAAATTAACTTCTTCTAAAACTATAGACAAAGCCTGTTCCAGAGTGCTAGGGTCTTTTAAACGAACAACGCGTACCATATTCTCAGATAAATTATATAAAATACCTGCAAGGCTGTGTTGTTGTATATAGCAGTTTTACTTACTCGCAAATTCTGGTCACTACTTTGATTGACTTTCGACAACAGCACTGATTTTACAGTTTGAATTCGTGCACAAAAATCGGTGTAATTCTCATTATTTTTAATCTTTAATGTTTCTAGTTCGATAGCTAAACACTCTTCGCTTCGCGGATCCCCAAAGTGTAACACGAGTAATTCCTTGAATTCCGCCCACGATAGAATATCATCGCGCTCGCTGATAAGTGCAGCTGCGTCGCCCGCTAATCGGCTAGTCACAACATGCATTAAATATTCATGTTGCAAATTTGATGATTTAAATTTATCAATTATATACTCACATTTTCGCAAAAATAAATTTAAAAGGCGTTTATTCCCATCAAAGGTTTGTATAATTTTGTACAATTCATTCGGTATAAGTTTAATTTCAGCCATTTTTATGTTCTGTACCTATACGAATCTAATAACTCTATGAACTCTATTATTATTATTTAAAACTATAAATGTAATTAATGTTAGTAACTTAACTCAATAAATGATATAATACTGTATAATACACAACAAATATGTATTTACGTTAGGTATTTATATTCTTTTTTTACTACAAACTTATAATTTACTTTTAAGAAAACCATAAAACAGTCAAAATGGAAAACGTCCAATTCCAAGTTAACAAAGGGATATGTAGGAGGTGAAAAGTCGTACTCACCAGCCTGCCACGCCCATCATCAGCTCTTAAGGCCCCTCGTCTCAGACAATATTTATTTGGTTCTTCGGATCACTTCGCTGTAGGTACACCGCGCACGAGCGGGAAAATCGGGAAAAGTCTATTCGCGAATATTCACTGAACGCGGGACAGTTTTTCTCAGTGATCCTACCGGCTGCGCCAGTCAGGATTTGGGAGCGACTTAAGGTGTTTTTAAAAATAAAAATTAATTAATTAAAATGATATAATTAAATTGACTTGACGTGTTTACAGATTCAGATGCTTACACGAAGTGCCTATGTCCTATAATTAGTCTAACAACCGCCATCCTTATCTCTCTGGGAATAATCATGCAAGCACAGTGCATCGAGAGCTTTTATGCTGACATACGGACTATTTGTATGGGTTGTGCTTCCATAACTACCTTGTAGATAAAAACATGCTTGATCCGAAAGATACATTGTTATAGCATAAAGTAGGTATTTTACTATATCAAACTAATGAAAATACTAGCTATGTAGGTACTGCTGCTTTGTTTTTATGACATACTTATTGTAAGTTTCGTGCATTTTTAGTGTCGTTCAAAAGAATTTGAATTGTTTACCTGATTTACTTCAGAAAAGGCATTATAGATCCACAAAAAAGATGATAAGTACCTATTTATTTTTTGAGATACTTTCATATTTATAAATTTTCATGTACTTATATTTGATTCAAATGGGAATTATAAAACAAATACAGGGACTTGCTAGACTTGCTAGTTTTTGAGAAAATTGCAATTTTATTTTTACCAACAAACTTATAATTTGCGTTCGGAAAAACGTCTCAACTGAAATCAAATTCAAGCTTAAAAATCCTACACATGCTTTTATTAGTTTAGGAAAGCGAGGGCAAACTCGAAATTGACTGATTTTATTAGTAAAAACGAAAAAACATAATAATGCTTGTACGCTACTACTAACACCATCTATTATGTCTTTTTAGAACTGACCAATGTTACCATAGACTGTAGACTTTTAAATGTTACTAACTTTGTAATGGCGGTAGGAGTTAAAATATCGACTAAAGATTCCATCACTAAAAATGACTAAAAATTACTGTGCGAAATTTTGACATTGACACTTGACAATTAGCGATGTGACCTGACAGTTCTAGTTTTGAGGCATTTGACAACTTCACTTTGTTGAAGATTTAGAATTTAGATAGAAAAATGGACTTTCGTTGGTAGTGGTGAAGGTTTAACACGTGCTTTTGTGTGTACTTCGAATCTTTTCGATTTTAGTGAAGCTAATTCATTGTGAACTTCAATCGAGACTATTCTTAGTGTTTGTTTTATTAAGTTAAGGTTAGTTTTTGTATTTGTTTATTTATAGTTTAAGAGATTTTCTCCATTTTCGACGATGGATAAAAAAAAGCCCCCTGACCCTCCTGATCCTACCTCCTTCGATTACACTCCGGTATTAACCGTCACTCTCCCCCATAATGACAACGAACATGAAAAAGAGATGGACACGGAATCTATTAGTAGAAAGAGGCCTGCTACTTCTCCTCCGACTACAGTAATCAATCCTCCCAAGTTAGCCAAGAACATCATTGGTAGGCAAACTTATACTGTTAAAGACAATCCGCCGTACATTGTACATGTTTCACTCAAAGACGAACAGACTTCAGGTACTGTACTACATCCAGTCAAATTTGGTATGTTCTTGATGCAAAATAACATTAACAACATACGCCCCGATGGGGTCAAACGTTTAGGTAGAAATCGCCTGTCTGTCGAGTTTGTGTCTCATCAGGATGCAAACAGTTTTTTGGTTAATTCTGTCCTCTTGAAGCGTTATAATGTCTCCATCCCTCAATTTAATATCACACGGATGGGTATTGTTAGGGATATCCCTACAGAATGGTCCGAAGAGGAAATAATAGGAAATATCAAGGTGCCTGTTGGATGTGGTCCTGCTATCAAAGCCAGGAGAATGAGCCGCAAGGTGACCTCTTCAGGTGTGCCTGAGTGGAAACCTACACAGACAGTAGTACTTACCTTTGATGGTCAGGTATTACCAAAACGAGTGTACTGCTTTTATTCCGCTCTGCCAGTAGAAAGATACACTTTCCCTACTATTCAGTGCTACCATTGCTGTCGTTTTGGCCACACCCGAACAGTTTGCCGTGCTAAGCCCCGTTGCTTCAAGTGTGGTGAAGATCATCCTGGTGATGGATGTCAAATTTCCCCTGAGTTAGGTTTTTGTATCTCATGTTCTGGCAACCATTTCGCAAATGACAGTGCTTGTCCTGAATTGGGCCGACAGAAGAGTATCAAAGCTCTGATGGCGGACAAATCAATTTCATATGCGGAGGCAAGTCGGGTCTTCCCCCCTGTTTCTAGATCATATGCCGATGTCTCAAAATCTCTCCCACGTAACAAAGCTACTGTAAGCCAATCCCAAACCCGTTCCTCAAGTCCAATTGTTGATTCCCAAAAATCATACCGTAAAACGGTCTTTCTTAACCCTAAACCCCGTGTCCCCCTTTCGCCTGGCTATGATAAACAGGCACATCAAGCTCTTACTCAAAATTATTCCTTTTCCCCTTCCAAAAATGGCTGCGCTCTTCCATCGGAAGTTGCAGAGCCAGTAATGTATAGCCAGGACTCCTCCAAAAACATTCTTAGTTTAATCACGAACATGCTTATGGCTGTTCTTGCTAATCCTACACACTCAATACCTGACCACGTTGCCTTAAAACTTTCATCAATTTTAAATTTTATTCATAACATTCCATCCCCTGACATTTCTTCAATGGAACGTGAGGAGTATTACTCCCAGGAAGCCTGATCTATTCTTTCTAATTAATAAATATAAACCATCAATCTGTGGCATTGCTGAGACATGGCTTTTACCTGATAGTAATTTCAGGATTCCATGTTTCAGTGATGTTCGACATGACAGGTCTGATGGATATGGAGGATGTGCCTTGTTTATCAACAACAAGGTGTCATTCTCCCCAATTCCTCTACCCTTTGTTGGTGACAACATAAATGTTGTTGCTGTGAAGGCTGAGGACATAAATATTTTTTCTTTTTATATTGCGCACCCACAACTCGAATATCTTTCGGTAATTAGAAATTTATTATGTAGTGTTAATGGTCCAATACTTGTCATGGGTGATTTTAACTGTCATCATTATCGATGGGGATCGGACTCATGTGATAACTTTGGCACAGGCTTGGTGGATATATTGGATGATCTGAATTTATGTATTATGAACGATGGCTGCCCCACGCGTATGTCTGCACCAGGTCAGAATAATAGTTGTGTCGACTTGTCATTCTGCTCATCCAATATATCTAGTCTCCTCGTTTGGACTCGCTTGGGTATGACTTATGGAAGTGATCACTACCCCATCATGGTTGAATTTCCCTCGAAAAATCTTCCTGTTAAAGTCTCTCCTCCCCTTTTAAAATACCGATTAAATTCAGTGGATTGGGATTTATATTCCAAAATTTTAGACTTGAGAATGTCTTCACTTCCCAAAATTAACAAGCATAACGCCCAGGAATGTTTCATGTCCTTTTCTTCCACTATCTCTTCTACTGCAGATGATTGCTTCCCTTCTAAAAATACCCGATCTGATAAAATCCCTTCTCCGCCATGGTGGGATAAGGAATGCACTGACATGATCAGGGCCAGGAATGAGGCGGAAAAGACCTATAACGCTGATATGAACCTGGATAACCTCGTTTTCTTCAAGCACTTGTTGGCCAAGTCCAGAAAATTATTTAGAAAGAAGAAAAGAGAAAGTTGGCGGAAGTTCTGCAGTTCTTTGAATCCATCCACTCCAGCGTCGATAGTGTGGCGGAAGGTGAAACGGTTTAGGAGCAGCCTTGCCCCTGTCTCTGCAAACATCCTCTCAGAACACTTAGGATACCAATTTTTTTCTAAAATCGCTCCAGCTTATGTACCAAGTGAAGAGGATTGTTGCACTGACGGCGTTATGGCTGAGACTTATGACCCAATGGACATGCCATTTAATTTGGAAGAATTAAAAGCGGTCTTAACTCACGTCAAAGACTCAGCACCTGGAGTGGATGGATTCCCTTACTCTTTTATTACCAAGGCTGGTATTAAAACTCACCAATATTACCTGGACTTGGTTAACTTTTGTTTTACTTCCGGTTTCATTCCCACAGATTGGAAGGTTCAAGTTGTCATCCCTTTATTAAAACCCGGCAAAGATCCTAATGATCCTTGCTCATATAGACCAATTGCTTTATCGTCCATACTAATAAAACTTTTAGAACACTTAATTAAAAATCGTTTGGAGTGGTTGGTGGAGGGCAGTGGTCTGCTTCCAGCGACTCAATTCGGCTTCAGGAAAGGCCTGGGTACAGCTGATAGTGTAGGTACTCTCACATCAGTGATCCGGCTGGCCCTTAGTAGAAATGAGTCGGTGGTTGTCGTTTTTCTGGACATAGCAGCTGCGTATGATTCGGTCCTCCTCCCTGTTCTCAGGCAGAAGCTGCATGAGCTGAGAATCCCGGTTAGGATTTGTCGCATCATTAGTAGCATCTTTGCCAATCGCGTCATTCAATTGAGAGTTCCTGGGGTTGACTCGGAACAAAGAACGGTCTGGAGAGGGTTACCTCAAGGATCTGTTCTCAGTCCCCTATTATATAATATACTAGCTGTACCCGCATGCGTTGCAATGCACTTTTTCCTACTTACTACCTACCTACTACCTACCTACTACCTACCTACTACCTACCTACTACCTACCTACTACCTACCTACTACCTACCTACTACCTACCTACTACCTACCTACTACCTACCTACTACCTACCTACTACCTACCTACTACCTACCTACTACCTACCTACTACCTACCTACTACCTACCTACTACCTACCTACTACCTACCTACTACCTACCTACTACCTACCTACTACCTACCTACTACCTACCTACTACCTACCTACTACCTACCTACTACCTACCTACTACCTACCTACTACCTACCTACTACCTACCTACTACCTACCTACTACCTACCTACTACCTACCTACTACCTACCTACTACCTACCTACTACCTACCTACTACCTACCTACTACCTACCTACTACCTACCTACTACCTACCTACTACCTACCTACTACCTACCTACTACCTACCTACTACCTACCTACTACCTACCTACTACCTACCTACTACCTACCTACTACCTACCTACTACCTACCTACTACCTACCTACTACCTACCTACTACCTACCTACTACCTACCTACTACCTACCTACTACCTACCTACTACCTACCTACTACCTACCTACTACCTACCTACTACCTACCTACTACCTACCTACATGATGTCGAACGGGATAAAAAGTATCCTATGTCCTTCTCCTGGCTCTAAACTACCTCCCTGCCAATTTTCAGCTAAATCGGTTCAGCCGTTCTTGAGTTATAAGTGAAGTAACTAACACGACTTTCTTTTATATATATAGATATACGGTTAAGCTCTCCTCATCCTTAAATTTTAACTGCAAAATTCTTCAGTATGCCGACGATATTGCATTATTGGTCACTAGCAGTTCCATTCAGGATGCCGCCCTATCGATGAATGTCTCTCTGTCCTCACTGAACCAATGGCTTCATGATCACGGGTTATCCTTAAGTGCTCCAAAGAGTACAGCGGTCATATTTACTCGCAAACGTTCGATTCCTCAAGTCGATATTAACATTGACGGACAGAGTATCCCAGTCAAGGAAAAGGCCAGGTTTCTGGGAGTTACTTTGGATTCCAAATTGTCTGGGGTTGACCACATTAATAACTCGGTCAAAAAGTGCGAACGCTCCGTGTCGATCCTCAAGGCTTTGTCTGGGGTGTGGTGGGGTGCCCACCCCTACACCCTAAAACTAGTATACAATGCGCTGGTCAGGAGTGTTTTGGACTACTGCAGCTTTCTAATTGAGCCTTGTAACAAGGAAGCGCTTAGAAAATTAGATAGCATCCAAGCCAGATGTCTGAGAATTGTTATTGGTGCCATGAAATCCTCACCCATAAATGCGCTTCAGGTTGAATGTGCAGAACCGCCTCTAAACCTAAGAAGACAATATTTGGCAGATCGTTTTTTGTCTAAAGTATTCTCCCTTTCGTCCCATCCTTTACTCCCTGTTTTAGAGCAAATCGACCTTTCTATTAACAATTCTTCTTATTGGAACCATAAATCAATTCCTCTATTGATAAATAGGTACAGGGAGCTTAAACACCTCTCCTCACCTGTTTCTCAATATTCAATTCTCCCGATCTTTTCCTCCGCATATGAGACAGTGCATTTCGAACCTAAAGTCGTTTTGGGACTCGGTCTATCGAAAAATTCCCAGGACGTAAAAGGCGACTTTGAGTTTAGTATCAAACACTACTGGGAAGGTTGGAATTTCTTTTTTACTGATGCATCTAAACTATCTCCAACAGACTGCACAGGGGTGGCAGTATATTTTCAAAATTCCAGAATCGCTTTGCTCTTTCAATGTCCGCCAGAAGCATCAGTTTTTACTGGAGAGTGTATTGGTATCTTAGAAGCCATACACTTCATTAAATCTCACCAAATTTCCAAATCGGTTATTTTTTCGGATTCTCGTAGCAGTATTCAGGCCTTAAACCAAAATCTACTTTACAATAAGCTACATAGTCAGATTATAGTTGAAATTAAAAATTTGTTACTAGACTGTTCCCAAAATGGCTTGGTCATCGAGATAGCTTGGATTCCTGGTCACTCGGGTATTGTGGGCAATGAGTGCGCCGATTCGTTGGCTAAGTATGCCACATCAAATCCAGTTGATCGTAAGCACTACATAGCCCATAATTACGATTTGCGGAATGGTGCCAAACCCAAATTATACGACTCATGGGCAAAAATATGGAAGGAGACTTCAAAAACCAAGGGATCCTATTATGCTGCCATACAATGTGACGTCCAGCGGAAACCATGGTTTTTCAAATGCCAAAAACTATGCAAAAGAACTGTTTCATCTTTATGTAGACTAAGACTCGGGCACTGTTGTAGTCCAGTATTTCTGAAGAAGATCCACGTCCGTGACAGTTCTTTATGCGAGTGTGGTCTGGAGGAAGGTACCCTTGACCATATCTTTTTTTCTTGTCCCGCAAATTCCCAATCCATAGACCTGTATCATAAGCTCCCCAAAATTAAAATCCCCCTTCCTATTAATTTCCATTCTCTACTGACCCACTTTTCCCCTAAATTAGTCAAAATTTTAACAAAATTTTTAAATGAGAATAATATTAAGTTGTGAATAAGGGTGTGTCATAGTATGTATATATATTTGTATTGTTTTATTAAATTAACTATAATTATTTATTTAAAAAAAAAAAGAAAAAAAAAGTATGTTTACTAACAACAAATTGTCTTGTCCTTTCAGCTACTAACATAGTCTACCACAAAGTGAAAGTTCGACGGTCGCCTCGCTGCCGTCACAACATGACACTGGCAGAATAGTCGTCACCGGACGGCTCAGTCGCCAAATAAAAAAAAAAAAAAAAAAAAGAATTTAGATAGTCCATACGTCAAAACAAAAGCAAAAAATAAAGCGTATTATTGTAAATAGATTGAAGAATCCACATTTCAGCCACATATATAAGTCAACGTTTATTACAAACTGCCATACTTAATCTATCACTGTAGCCGTGCTCAAGTTTTTAATATCTTTGACCCTTGTCACCTTGGCTTAACAATATTGATTGATTCAGTTTCTTTTAGGCGGGCTTTTAAATTTATAACTGCTCCTTTTAATTCATAATATTGCATTCTAGTGACTTAGATAAAGCTAGATTCCCTTTCCGATCACCAGTATACAAGACTACGTTCTATGGGACTTGAGTGCCTTTACCACACATTATTTGATACAAATTCAATCAAAATGCTATCAAAATTACCAGAATCTTGCGATACATTTGTTGTGTTGCCGCCGCTTACTAATAATAATTCAGTTATATTTGGAAAAAACTCTGACCGTCCTCAGAATGAGGTACAAGAAGTAGTTCTAATTAAAGGTGGCATCAGAGATCCAAAATTAAAGGTAAAATAATACATTTGCTACTTAAAAAGTTCACAGATTATTAACACCTAGAAAACAATCACATTCAACTTAGAGTGTTATATTTGTGTTACAATGGACCTGAATTAATATTGCAGTGCACTTATATAACAATAGAGGAGAGTTCAACCCCAGTGCACACTGTCATACTGAGCAAACCAGCATGGATGTGGGGTGCTGAGATGGGTGCTAATGATAAGAATGTTGTTATTGGTAATGAGGCAGTGTGGACTAACAACAATGAAGGAGAAGGAGATGCTCGACCAAAGCGCTTGTTGGGGATGGACTTAGTACGGTTCGTTCAATTATTACTAATCTTCTATGTTTATAAAAATGAATCCCAATTTCCCTTGGTCACGGCATCACGCGTGAGCGGCTGGACCGATTTTGCTAAAATTTTTTTTGTTGTGTTCCTAATTGTCTGGAGAAGGTTCGTATGAAAGCAAATACAGATATTTAAAAAAAAAAAAAACGCAATATGTTCATATTCTTCATTTGTTTACTGCATGCATGAAAATGGTTTTAACTTATCGAGTACTGTAATTATAGACACAATAGATAAACAATGGCACTGACAATCCGGATCGTCTGTCGGGACGTTAGCGGTTAACTTTTTGTTACTATTTTGATTTTGTTTCAGAAGGTAGGTAGTAGGTAGGTAGTAAGTAGGAAAAAATGCATGCCAGGTACAGCTAGTAATTTAATAAATAACATTCTGTTTGTTACTTGATGAACTAGGATGTACCAGGTGGCTAATCTAATCTCATTGTAGCTCAGGGACTTTATGAGTTACGTCAAATATTAGTTTCAGTGCTATAATCACTTGTGTTTCAAACCCTATCTTTCAAAAAAATCCAACACAAACTCTCGATTCCACACTGGCAATACATGTGTTAACTCTCTGAATAGTGAAGGGCCAATGTTTAGCACCTTTATTTTGAGTCAATGGAAGGTACATATCGTCACCCAGGAGTGAAAACCTCGGGAATGCATTTGGTCATTGCACGGTTCCTGTGGGCCCTTTCAAGCGGACGAAGTCGCAGAAAAAGTTAGTCAAATATATTTATTACGAATGTTATACCCAATAAAGGCGCTTTTTAGTGCCTACAAACTAATTTCACATAGAGCGGCTCTTATAAGATATAGTACCTACTAGCGACCCGCCCCGGCTTCGCACGTGTACGTTTTATAGCTTAAAACCTTCCTCTTGAATCACTCTATCTATTAAAAAAAAGCGCATTAAAATCCGTTGCGTAGTTTTAAAGATCTAAGCATACATATGGACAGACTGACAGCGGGAAGCGACTTTGTTATAAACTATGTAGTGATATGTCATGATAAAATAAAAATTACCAAATTTCATTCCTGAGGTTTTCAGTTCCGGGCGACGATATGCTCCCACATTTCCAGTCCATCATGTGACAACATAGGCATTCAGTACGTAATATTGGCTTGATAATGGCCAACATTAGTTACATATTGCAATGAGCGTTATGGGTAAATATTCCGTCATTAAGGCCAAGCAATTAAATAAATGGCACCAATTATTTCAAACACTAGACTACCAATTAATAGACTAATTAAAACTTTAGCTTGGCCACGCCATGTGGCTTCATATAAAATTGATATGTTAGTAAGCAAGAGTTATTTAATATTTTCATAATCTTTTCTATATCTACAGTCTTGGTTTAGAGAGAGCAGATACAGCTGAAGGAGCTTTGGAAATTATAACATCACTTCTTGAGAAGTATGGTCAGGGTGGTCCATGCTCCGAGTATGATGATAGTCATTTCTATCACAACTCTTTCTTGATCGCTGACACCAAAGAAGCTTGGGTACTAGAGACCAGTGGCAAGCTATGGGCTGCAGAGAAAATAGAAAGTGGCTACAGAAATATTTCTAACGGTCTCACAATTACTACAAAAATTGATAAACAATCTGAAAATTTAATGGAGAAGGCTAAGCGAATGGGTCTGTGGGATGGACAGGTATGTAATAAAAAAAACGAAAATTTTGCAAATTCACTAGTCTTTAATTTTAATGTTATTTTGGAATTTACAGAGTGAATTCAACTTTACCAAATGTTTCTCTTCTGGTGGAGATGAACAGAGGCAGCAGGAAGGGGCAAGGTTGTTAAAGGAAGCAAGTGCTTCATCTGCATTTGGCATAAAAGATATGATGAACATTTTGAGACACAAGGACAGCCGTATTTGCAGAAGCTGCGATGACACTTTTCCTACACAGGGAAGTCAGGTGAATATACTTAAATTGCTAATTTGTACAATCAGTATTTATGTTGAAAACAATATACTTATTAAAATTATTTTCTTTTAGGTGTCATGCCTCTCTGCGACAAGTATCAGTGTGCACTGGTTCACCGCCACCCCAGACCCAAGTGTTTCATACTTCAAACCTTTCGTTTTCACTCCAAATGCTCAAGCTTCTCCTTATATTATTAGCCCTGATGAGGTAATTATCATTTCTAATTTGACAAAAAATACACACAATACGAAGAAATGCAATAACAATGAATATTTTACTATTTCACAGCCATTAAGAGAACATTACCTGTACAAGTTGCATGTGAAACGCATAGTTAATGCAAAGGATGAAACAATATCCAAGATCATTCAAGAAATGGAAGCAGAGGGCATTACAGAAGTTGAAGAATACATAAATAATATTGAAACTGGCCAAAATACACTTGATGAACTCGACAATCTAATGAAAGACTGTGTAGAGACTGAAGTTAATTTATATGGTTGAAGCTAAGTAATTCCTGTGTCAATTTTTACTACAATTATTCAAACAGGATGAGTCAAACCAACCTGAAGGGAAACTACCGTAAATATTAAAGACGTAATTTACAAATCTGCTACAAATATTAAGCTGTTTTTCACTACATTTTCCAGTCAATCCGTGAACCTTAGCCACATGCTATGGATAGGTCAAAATAGAGTTTCCGTTTTGTAAAATTTGCTATGTTTAATGTTTATGGTGGTTTGACTCATTCTGTATATTACTGTTACAAACACGATCTTTCTCACTAGCAAAATTTTATCTTTTTCACTAAAGTTATTAGCAAATTGTTAAGATTAAGATAATTTAAAGGTGTAAGGAATTAAGGATAGTGTTATTATTCAAGGAGATTACTTTTGAATTATTTAGATGACAAAAGAAGCACGAAATATGACGTAACTATAAGAAAATAACTCCTATTTAGAAAATGCAAAATACTTGCCCGATGTCTAGTAGATAAATTGATTAATAAAATGACATATTTCTCATTGAATGTATTATAATATTCTATTGTATTTTGCTAAAATGACCAATATTTAGTTGCTATAATATTTATAAGACCTATTTGTTAGGATTGCACTCTAAGGCTACATCACGGTTTACAATTAATATATTTTTAACTGAAAAAACAAATTACGCTTAATGTCATCCCAAATTGTTGCTAACATTACAGAAGTGTGTAGCTATATTTTATGAGACGTATTTAATAAAATTATATGTAAAAACTATTAATACATAAAGTGCAAAATATATATTATCCTATTAAAAAAACAAGCTATGTTTAATGTAAAAACTCATTTTGCTAAAATTGTCTATGGAATTGTATTACTTACATTTTATGAATGTAACATTATATTAAAAATTAAGTATAATGACTAAATGCATCAGTCTGAAATATATTGTTATCTATGCTTAATATTCTCGATAACTAGATGATAGTAATATTTATAATAAAATATATAATATAGTATGTTGCTGTATTGATCGGATGGTAATTACTATTATATTTTGTGAGACTTGTCTTTAAGGTTTGCTGATTTCATGCTTCAAGTATTATCACAATTCACGTTATATTATTGTAATAGCAATTTGTAAATATTTTTCTGTTACCTGGTGCTTTAAGTTTTTAAGAGTTTTAAGCACAAGTAGTTTCAGATACTTACATTTTTCTCCAGACTAGAACTTGATTTTTGTTTAATATTTGCATTTGCAACAAACATACATAAAAGCTAGAATTTAAAGAAACAAATGTTTTATTTACACATTTATCTTCACAACTAATGTTATGAGCACATTATTCAATCTAGTTAAAATAATAGGCAGAACGCAGAAGATTAAATAGGTAATAATATACTATATGATCAGTATACAGGGTGTAAGGGACGTTGTACCATTAAAATAATGAAAGAGCGAATTCACCCCTTCCCTCCTCCCATCTTAGCATTTCCCAACTACGTTGGGGTTAAACTAGCCAGATAAGGCTGCATATCAATATTTTGGACCGAGCGACTGCCATCAGATCTTCCGCAACCTTTAACAGTTACTAGGCTATATCGACATCTTGACGTCAGACCGGTGGTCAGACTTCCGGGCTTTTGACTACCTGAACGACTAATAAATATTCGTATTACAACCGGCCTCGACGGTTTAACGTAAGTATTTTTACTCTTCGATGTATGGAGGGATCTCGATGTGTAACTAACGGTCACCCAACCTCGTCTGGCCGCGACAAGTGCAGCTTAACGTTGCTGATCTCAAGCCTTGTACGCACTAAGCGTTCCAATGTACGCGCCATCTAGGTATGTTGAATACGCGTACAGGCTAATTGAACGTTCACGTCCCCTTTGTTTACGCATTACTGCAGGTACGGACTAAGCGTTCCTGTATACGCTTAACCGACTACCTACGCGTACTTTGGAACGCTTAGTCCGTACAAGGCTTAAGAACGTCTTTGTTTTTGCTACGAGCCCCACACATAATAATAGGCTAAATTCGCTATTTCAGCTTACGGTACACCCTTACATCTGGTAGCTATTATTTAAGAGATTTAAAAAACATTGCCCATAGATCATAGTATTACCTAAGTATTATAATTATATTCAACTCGGTACCTACTACGGGTCTTGTTCATAAAACATCTGCGGTCTAACATTTCTCGAAGACCGCCATAGCTTTAACATACATAATATAGTTTTTTTTTAGTTATTTCTCTTTAAGTAAACTGCGGGTTAGCTGTAATTTGATATACCGGAAGAAGTCACGTGTACCAGTTCGTCAATACTTAATCCTATAAAAGATTATGAGGGGGCGGCTAAGCCATCGACAACGTAACGGGCTTTAATTAATAATTCACCCGATGTTGTTCTGCTGTATTTTTTTAGGAATGATTTTTTTTATTCTTCTTGTGGATTATGTTTATTTAATGAATTAGATTTTTTTTCATCAAGTCGAGAAAATGACAACGGTCAAATGGCCGCCGTCAGAATTGATGACCATACGGGCTCGTTTTATGGCATTTTCCATCACTTGTGTCAGAACTTCCGTCGATAGGTTCTCGCATCCTGTCGGATATTCTCTTTAAGGGCGGGCTTCAATAGTGAGGCTCGTTTACATAAACCCGGGACTTCAAGTAACCCCACAAAAAACTCTGGAGCGGTCAAATCTGGTGATCTGGCCGGCCAGTGCAAATCGCCAAAGCGAGAGATTAGACGCCGCGGAAATGCTTCCTTCAGAATATCGGCTGTGGCTCGTGCAGTGTGCTGTGTGCGCCGTTGCTCCGTCCTGTTGGAACCACGTGTCCTCCAGTCCCAATTCATCCAACTGAGGAAGGAAAAAGTCGTTGGTCACGGCTCTGTACCTAGCGCTCGCCGTCCTAAGTGACCGACAGGCACGAAGCGTTCTCGAAAAAAAATGGAAAATGACAAAAGGATAAAATTCGAATTCATTAAATAAGCATAATCAACAAGAACGAAAGATTTTCATTCCTAAAAAAAATTACATCAAAACAACATCGGGATCGGGTGATTACTTTTGCCCCACCTTGTAGATTCACTTTAACGTTTCTGATTTATTATGAACTAGTTTTTCCTTTTACGCTAGTATTTAGGTCCACTTGCACAACGAATACATTTAGCACGAGGGGACTATTGGGAATAATTCCTAAACATCCCTACTAATATTATACCTAAATGCGAAAGTAACTCTGTCTGTCTGTTACGCTTTCACGCCTAAACAGCTGAACCGATTTTTATGAAACTTGGTACAGAGATAGTCTGGAACCTGGAGAAGGACATAGGCTACTTTTATCCCGAACAATACGGAATACGCGATAAACGACTTCCAAGCGGGCGAAGCCGCGAGCGACCGCTAGTTATTTTTAACCGACTTCAAAAAGGAGGGTCTTAATTCGTCTGAATGTTAATTTTTTGACGTTGATAAACACAGAATTTGGTTTTAATTATGTTTAGCGCTAATAGTATTGACTGAGTTGTCGTGCAAACGCCTAAGTTTTTGAGAGATGGCAGAATCAATTTGGTAATTTGACACTCATATCAATCGCCTGTGTTTGAGGAAAGGGAATGTGACGATGTATTGTTTTTTAGGTAATTTACGTTAGGTAGTTCATATGACCCCTTCATATTATGAACTACTACTACTACTTACCCAGCAGGAGCAAAATAAATAGTTTCACAAAAAAATATGTTATCAAAAACAGCAATATAATTTTTGTTTCTTCCTAATTAAAGTGTATTTTAAAGTGACTATCACAGTTTTGTGATGTACAAGATTAGTCTGAAAGGGGGTACTAATCCGAAAGGGTGTTAAAGTAGGTACACATTAATAATGAATAACTTTTGTTCTACAACTTTCCAAGTCAATGGTTTATGAGAAATTGCTGTTCAAAATGTTCATAAAAAATACGCTAAAATCTATCTATGAGCAGCTGTGTATACATTTAACGTCATATTTGAGGCCACGGATTAAAAGCTCCATTTAAAACAGTCATCAGTGACACTTTAAGTGGCCTGCGGATTAGGTCTTTCCGACTAATCTTGTATATTTTTTATCACAGTGTCACAGATTCGTAAGAAATAGGTACTATATATTGTAATATTTCCATTTAATGGGCCATTCCTTATTTGCCTCTGCCCTATGCCTTTCAAAATTTACGTTCTTAAAGCATTTTAGTAGTGTGAATTTCGTCACGCACGCGGAATTGAACCGTCCTCATGGCGCCGACAGTTTACCTATACGGGAGTGTAACCGCACGACTCTTAAAAAAATCTTCGTCGTCGTCGTCTTCAACATTTATCAATAAGAAGGTATAATGTGTGACGACCTCTGGTTTACACAGTGCATTATTTTACCTATAAGTATCCGTAGTATATTTGTCTTTACCTTAAAACACGCTAATTATTGTGATCTGCAATGCAATATCTGTGATGATCACCACTAAATTATTTAAGTAAGACGCAAATTGTTGTTTTATTAAATGCACTTTTAACCCTCATTTCATGGTTTTCTTGACTAAATGTTATGCCCTGGCGTGTATGTCCGGTTCCTTCGGTCGCCGAAAGATTGTAGTTTATACTATAAGAAAGCAATAAATTAAAATCATTGTACATTCTAGAGACGAAGTTCCTTTATTTCCATGTACTTATACAACTTATTCTGAAGTATCACATGAATTCGTAATTAAACCGAAGTTAGGAGTCTTAGATATACGGGTAGATAAATATTTAAGCTACCTAATTTTAATAGTGTGTTACATACACTACTAACTTGTACACTGAAACATACCATTTTTTAAGATTATTTAATAAATGCCACATTATAATAGTATCTACATAGCAGATTAATTTACATAATTTTTTTCCAAATAAAAAACAAACAAAGTAGTGTACAACTACAGTTTTTACAAAAAAAGTAAGGTACCTACTATTCAGACAAATTTAACTGAAGTCGCGGCATGTTACTATTTTGCCTAAATTGATATGCAATGTTCTATTGTTTATAGTCGGTACAATGTTGCACTAACAACCATTATCTTGTACCTACATTTCATGATGAGTGTACCCGACTTTACTTCCATAATATCTATTAGAACAGTTATTTTCCAATTATTAATTAACGATTAATGAGATCTTATTATTGTATGCCAAGTGGACAGTGCAGCAAATATCGGTTATATTATAATTGATAACATTTAACAATTACGTCGTAACACTGTCTATACTTGAGTGGAACAATTTAACTGCACTGTAACGCTACACAATAACAGCTATTGTTTAAGAAATAAAAATAATAAGCTTACTCTTGAACAACAATTGTAATCTACATAATACTTAAACTTAACATAAGTCCGTCGTATCTACTCTACAGCCACAAGTAACTCGAATGCTTACTATCTTTTATTGGGTTTTAATTATATATTACATTGATTTAATTTACGATGTGTAAGTTTTTTTATGTGGCTAAATATTACACGAGAAGATTGTAACAGTTCACATATTAGTCATATAACAATACATAGTTTTGCAAATAATATAATCGAAATCGAAAATTCAGTCTTAAATAAATTATTAAAATGGAAAAGAAACCAGTATAATTAACAAACGCTCGCGCATAGAAAAGGTTTCACAGTACAAGGTATTGCGTGCGTACAATTCACGGGCATATCGACTACTTTCTATTAACCTTTGGGTGGACCTAGATGACCCTTAAAGCAATTATACACTGATCAAAATCAATAGCATGCATTACTTGTGGCTTTCTCATGGATGAAAATGCAAACAGGACATCATTGTCATAAATACTCTAACTCAACATCATAATATTATGTTCCTGACACTTAAAAAACAATTCCAAAAATCTAACATTTAATTACATTACCACCTAAGGGGATATTATACTATCATAGATCTATGAGTCATAGATATGTCTTTATGTAATCATAGGTATCTCCATACAAAGATATGACTCTAGAGGTCAAATAAGACATATAATCCTATTTATGATCCTAGATATATGATAGCGTAATAGCCCCCTTATTAATTATAATGAATATAATAGGACGACCAATACAGTCTCAAAGAAAAATCTCATTCAACATTAATATTTACAATTCATCGACATTTTTACAGAGTGCAAATACAAATATTCGAAACAAAACTTTTTACATTTCATTTTAATGAACCTACGGGACGATCAGACAATTTTAATCTAAACAAGTTTTGAAAGCATTCAGACAAACATAAACACGGAATATCAAAATAGTATATTCAGAACAAATATTAAAGCATTAGATCTTTTACACACACTACATAACTTATGAGAAAAATTGTCCTATATCGTAAATAGACTCCTGGTTTTTTTAATATACCCATATTTTCTTGAAGAACTAGGATACTTGTTATTATTAGACATATTTATATCGCTACTACAATGTATGACACATAATTCAGTGTAGTTTACATTAATTACGATGTCAGTCAATCATATCAACTTTGCAGTGATTTGTATAATATTGTGACTGTAACATGCTTATAATTATTGTTAAAACTGTATTTTACAGACTATGTTTATCTATAGGCTATGTAACTGAGAGTGAGCTGAAAGGGTTAATTAAATTTAGATAAACCTATTATGTCAAAGAGCTATTTAGCTAAAAGACAGATTTTTCTAACATAATTTGTAATTACGTAGTAATTAAAAGGTACTTCCTATATCTCATCTCCCAAAATATTTACAACATTATTTCATTCATTCAAAATGCAATGATGATGATTAAAAGTGTAATGTATATTACTCATTTACAAAATCAAACTATCCCCAATAAATAATTAAACAATACCACAAGCTCATTATTATTCGTAATGCTAATTATACATTTTATATTTGGCTTTTATAAAGATTTACTTACGCATAGTGGAGCAGACTTCTTATTAAGCCTGGTTAAAGCTCCTATGCACCCTAAACAATGGTCGAATTAGTCTTAAATAACAGATTCTTTACTACAAAAAATGTTTTATATTAAAAGTTTTGTTTAAACGTCGAGCTAAATAATGAAACAAAACTGAATAACCAATATATTTTCAAAAACGGTGTAATGTAATGGTGCCAGTTTGAATGTGTATAATGCTCCTATTTCTCTCTCTCTCTCTCTTGTGGATATTAACGGAGTAAAATGAGAGAAGAGAAGACTATAAAATAATTAAGTATCATTGTGCGGCGCTACTTCGTGAGTAATGGCTCATTTACACGAGGATATTTTCTCGAAGCGAGACTCGTTCTTACTTTGTCTTTCTCGGCGGTGAAAACAGAGACAACATGAAACTCGCTTCGAGAAACTATCCTCGTGTAAATCAGCCATAAGTGTATAAGAATGTCTTGTCGGCAAATTGCCGTCTAAATTTCAACTATGGTAGCCAACAGGATGCAAATTCTACTAACAGATACTTTTATCAATTGCAACTGAATCGTTAATTCAGACAGTTTTCGTTTACGAAACTGTCAAAAGTTTTGGTTTTGTTTTTGTTGTCAAACAATTTGATAGTTTTTGTAAACGAAAACTGTCTGAATAAAAGATTCAGTTGCAATTGATAAAAGTTTCTGTTAGTAGAATTGGGCTCCTGGTAATAGTGTACTCGGATAACAATAGAGAAAATATTTTTTACTATTTGTGTTTTGTTTGAATTAGAGCCCCATATTCTCTGTCAATTTAAAACTAGACGAATTGTTTTTTTTACTAAAGTGTTTTATAGGCAATTATTTTATAATTATTTAGTACCTACTCATGTTTTTGATTCAAAAGGCAGTAAAGTACAGAAAACCACAAATACCAACTAACTCGCTCTCTCTTGTTGGCACGAGTTAAACGAGAATGACCGATGCCATGGTAAAAAGATTAGCTAGTTAGCGAGTTTGGTAACGGGGCTGACTGCCCAGTGTGCGCCGGACGTCGCAACCAACTCTAAGATCGTGTAATATGTACGAAAACGTAAGAGAATTCGCAGTACTAAAAAGTATGCGATTACTAGTAAAATTATGTCAACAAGTAGGTATACTGACATATTCTATTCATAAAGTGAAATATTGATCGCTTTCGTCTTGCGGGGAGATTATGGCAGTCGGTACTATCGATTAATCAGGTCATATAGTTATAATATATTATAGGGACGAGAAAATTACATTTACATTATGAATGCGCGGCGGAATACAAAGCAAGGGAAAAACGGCACGTTTTGAACATAATTAAAGAGTAGCAGAATCACTATTTATTAGTTATATCAAGTTCGAGTTTAAGTCGATTTTTAATTGCTAATATTATAACTCCTACCAATCGATAGTATTACTGATAAAAACTTAACTTACCACGAATTGAAAAAATAAATATTGCACGTTGTATAAGCTATACAGCACGGTGTTTTTTTTATCCATAATCAGATGCGACGTTAAAAGTCAGAGCGGTTTGATACAATATTATGATTATGAAACTGTACCTATGCCGTAGGTACTTTGTAAATTAATTATGATAATTAATCGTAATTTACTATTACATTAAAAAAGTTCAAAATTGTTGAACCACGACAGTTCGTAATTATTTACCATATTAAATGGGGTCAATGACAATTATGTTGCAATATGTAAATAATATTGTATCTATGGCCATGAGAAGTTACGACCGAAATGTATATAATTAACAGGTTTGTATTTCTTACGATTATTTTTATTATTTCATTGATTTAAGACGAACAATTGCTGTTGTGGTTATCAGAAATTCAATATCAATAAAATTGATGACTAATTGGGTTTTTATTTTAGTATTTTAATGCAAGGGATTGAATAATAGAAAATAATATACACCAACACGACACCTTACACATAACCACATCGAATGGCCTTAATTTAATCCACAGAGACAAAATTCTTGGTACATTTGCTACGCAAAAAAATACCACATTTTGTAGATAAGGCAAGGAATGTATATAGATAATATCACGGTTCTAAATAACAAAAGGTTAGAAAATAAATTGAAAAGATTCGTGCTTACGAAAAACGCAATCGCTAAACAGAATCATACAATAAAATTTATTTTGAAGTTACTGGATATACCTACATCTGAAGTTTAAAATTCTGAAAACGACTTCATGAAATTAAATATGACTGAAAAATGTGACTAAATACGGTTCATCTGTATCTGTACCTACCACATTATGAATATTATTATCGATTCAGAATATATATATTTACAAAAGGACTACTTTACACGTAACAACACCTGCGTACAGTAAGCATAAAATAATTTTGCCCCTCTGAAGTGAGGAACAGAACGCTGAAAGCCTGTTTTCAGAGTGGCAAAGTTATTTGAAACGTACTGTACATTCCTACCCGCTACTTCTAAGAAGATAAACACCAGTAGGTTAAAAAAAACATGAAGGTTGTGCCATTTTGTAGTGATGTGTTCCGTAACTATTGATGAAATCTCAATACATACAATTTATTTAAGAAAGTTTCTAATTAATTAATTCCTAGTTATGTAATAAATTAATCGCGGAGTGTAGTAGGAATCAAATAAACAGCAATAGCAAAAATACGATTGTAACTGCCGATGTTAATAAATAATCGATCCCAACCTAAAAATGTGTTTTTGTAGAGATTTGACATATATTTTATTTTATACAGAATGAGCGACGCGACAGCAGATCCCTTAACACGAAATATCAGATCATTATCACGCATTTTTTATGAGCTGTAACGTTTATTTATCCTCCCATTATAATGACGTTTTTATTCTTAAAATTAGTCGTCGCTTCGCTCCATTGTAAAATGACAATTATAGTTCCATCGTCAGAGTAATGTGTCCCACTGTTATTACTTCCTGTGCAGTCTTCTTGAATCACAGATTTCCTTTATCTCCCGCGTGTCTTTTAAATAGGCCAACCTTATCTAAATTATCTACCAGACTAGCACAGTAAGTTCCTAGCTAAAGTATCCATAATTCTATTTCGAATTGTAGCGCTTACCGTTTATCAAATCAAGATATGACATTACCAGTTACTTATTAAAAACATAACACTGCCTTTGCTCTCGCGCAGTCCCGTAAAAGTGTTAATATACGAGAGTAAAATCAGTCGATACTAAAATTGCAAGGAGGTATTATTAAATAACACAATATAACCATGATAAAATTGTTTGGGCCGCACTTCGATAAAAAGGATTTTAAAAAAAGCTTATAAAAGGCCACTAAAGTAGTTGAAGTATTCCGCAGTAAAAGTAACCGAACATTCGAGTTTTTAAACTTTGCATTAATCGGAAAAGAGCGATCACTTTCCAATTCGTGTTTTTTTTTTTTTTAAACAAAGCATAATATGCTTTCTGTTGAAAAACTAATACAATCGTTACAACTTAACCCTCTTTTAAACTTCTTTCTAAAATAGGCTACACCTTGTTCTAACCAATTGCCACCGGCAACACCTAGTTGCAGCTGGCTTTACCTAGGTGTAAGCTCACTACGGCTTTAAGCCGTAACATATACATAATGTTTAATAAACCTTTTTTTAATAAAACTGAACGATAAGGGTAACTATTTTAAAATGATCCGAGAGCGATTTGCTGAAACTACAGGAGTTTCAAGACGGATTTTAAGCCTTTAACAGATAACTTAAGAGAGAGGACGATAATTAAAATATGTGTATTTAGTTTAGACAAGTATCACAATTCTGTCCATTTTATTTTTTTACGACCGCAAATGATTTTAACAACTCTATGTAGATATATCAGTCTGGAAGTGCAACGCACGACACAGAAAATGCTTTACAAAACCGAAATTAATCGATTACGGCCAAATATCTTAGGCCTCGTTTAGGGAGACGCGGGGCGTCGCGCGGCACGTCTGGAGTCGCGTCATGCGGTGCGTTGTACGTTTTCTCCGTTCACGGCAAACGGCGCGTGAAGAGGCAGGCGGGCCAGCCGCAGCGTTGCACGCACAAATAAAAACATATGGTAATGTATAGTTTCGTTTATGAAGACGCGGGGCGTTGTGCGGCGCGTGGTGCGGTGCGTGGGGAATGACGGTGACAGCCGCGACCGCTGCGGCGGTCGGTAAAAGCGATAGCTCTTAGCAGTATTTTTTGGACGTCTTACAACGCAGACGTGTTGTTACAATGGAGTACGATCTCATCGACTTATTACTAGAGAATAATTGCAACATACAAGGTCGCTTGCTTTCGATGCCAAAAACAAACTGACACGCGTGTACGTGGGGTACGCGGCGAAGGACGCAATGTCGGCCGCAACGTGCTCTGCTGCGAGTAGCGCTCAATATCAAACAAAACGCGCGTAGTCACGTTTCTACATGAACGCTCTCATATATTACCATGTTTGATTAGACCGCGAGACGCGAAGAAAGCCGCGCCGCGCAACGCCCCGCGTCTCCCTAAACAAGGCCTAACTCTTGCCCCCGACGTGCCCTATCAAAAGCCGACTACTGTACTTGGTTTATCGAAATAGTTGTTTTACGGTTTCATTAAACTAATCAGAACAACAATTTTATAAAATATAGCTGGAATTTAATAAGCTATACTCACGAAAAGAGAATCGTAGCAAAATAATGTAAGCGTGTTCATATCGAGCTTTCAAGAACGAGAGTCAAACTCTAAATAATTATGGTGTTAAGTTTTAACTTGCTGTAATAAAACAAGAATTGTCACAACTTCTTAAGGACATTTTTCTTTTCCGATGAATCCGTGAAACTTAGCCGAATGTTGTAGTACGGATATACTATTTTTTGTCTAAAACAGGTTGAGAAAACATTTTTAAATTTATATTTTTTAAATCAATTTATATTTATTGTTTTCCGTAACCTCGTCCCACGAAAATAACTAAAATCGGGTGAGTTTCGATACGTCTTCCTGAAGAAAAAAGGTGAAGAAGCTATAGTAGAATAAGAATACGTTCCTGATATTATGTTTATAATTTTGATGCAGAATAATTAACTAGTTAACTACTAATACTCTTGCCACATTCACGCCATTGCAGACTGAACTAACACACCAACAGCGCCACTAAAATATCTGGACAAATTTTTGTTAGCCTTCAAACTTTTCTCGTGGTATCATAACTTAATTGTATTGTTTTAGAAAATGTGATCAGCCCCCAGTTTTAAAACTTATAAAACAATACAAACCGGTGCGGTGTGAAATACGATTATTTGATTTCAATTAAAAATACGAACATGAAAAATACTATTCAAAGAAATAGTAAAGAACAACATGCATACAAATAAATCTTTGATGAATGGTGATGACAATTTGAACATATTCAATATGTTCGCTATTTACAATTTTCAGTTAAGTAATTCATTCAATATTTACAAAAAATATATATATTAAAAAACGCCGAACATTTAATAAATTATTTAGGGTGCTATCGCAGTAGAGTTCGTTCATAATATGCATTGCATAGATGCAGTACGCTGGATAAACGCTACGATTAACGATGCTTACACTTTACGAACGCTATTGCGATATCCGCCTTAAGCTGCGTTTACCCGATAGCACTGTATGCAGCGTGGCGTGGTACCTAGATACAACACCACGCTACACGCCCGTCTCACGTTCAAACGCAGTCTTAGAGAGCTCAATAGTTCACGGAATAAGACTAAAGTAGCAAAACCATCACCCTAAAACGTGCCCTGTCCTCATTCTGATATGTCTTACCGCCGAACAGAAGACGCTGTACAAAAGGACTATTGTTGGCAACCTCTCAGGGCTGTTTTCACCATTATCTTATTATAAAGTGATTATTAATCGAATTTTCAAACGTCACTGAGAAGAATTTTGTTTGGGAAGGTCCCTTGTGATATACTTACACGTTTCTTCTAATGCTTGAAAATTCTACTAATTGGTGAGTCTCTCTAAGCTCACCTAAATCATTGTGACAACATCAACAACTGCTACAGTTTACTAAACAAGTAGTCCAGTAAAATAAAATATTTTCTTGTAATTCCCAGAAAACTAGTTCTTTTTTTAGATTGTGTGATTTTTATTAAATTATTGATACTTCAACGCCCGAGTGCCGTTAAAACATGGGTTTAAACGTCGTGGCTTTTTTTACAAAATCTCCTTAGCTCTTCACAATAAGTTATACTTAATTTCCTCTTTTAAGGCGATAATACCCTCTAATAGCAGAGCTGTTCTTCCATTATTGGATATACATTTGGAGATACATTTTAAAACTCTTAATTTTAACCAATAACGCTCGCATAAGAATCGGCCATATGTATCTCGAAGTAATTATAATAAAGAGTTAAAGAGATACTTTCAAAAATCTCTTTTATATGACATTTGAACTTATCCTTACAATAGATCGATGAGGGCTCGTATAATAAATTCAGCTTTCTAATACTTATTCTTCAAATCAAGCAAGTTTACGTTTAATTTTACTGGACTATTTATAATGCTGATATAACTTTATAAAATTATTTTTTAGAGATCTTTACTCTCGGAGTACTGTGACGTAAACCGTTGCGTACTTCACGACAAAATAGTGTTATATTGACATATCAGCCTATTAAATCTGGCAACCAGTCTAATCTCAGATTATCGATTTCTTCTATTCGGTTCTAGAGTTTAGATGGCAGCTGCTCCGCATAAAATATATGTACAGCCATATTTGCCGATCGATCGATCTAGAACTTTTGGATTCGAGTGCATATCGATCTCGTATTGTAAATTCCTTTTCGAGTTATGCAGAACAATCTAGCTGAGCTTCAATTCGGTTAAGCTATCGGTGTCGAGTGCGAGAGACCCAGATCCTCATGACTACTCAGTTGTCGATTGATTCGGTTTCATATAATACGATAAATATATTTTAATTTACACTAGTAATATCGACGTCGATTGTTGTACTCTCTTATAGTTGTTTTAGTAATGCGCATGCAGTCATAATTAATGTAATTTCACAACGCGAATAACCATGAGTCAAAATGGTCCAACTAACAACAGATACGTTTGGTTAAAAGGTTATTTAAAGGGCTCATTAAGTATTTCATTTTATATTTAGGAAGCCAAGTCTATCTATCGTATTGCAAAACTGAATTATAGACAGAATTAATGAAAATATGTTTCATAAGTAATAATCAGATTTAATAACAATACATTTTTGAAAATTTAATAACTATGCTACGATATAAGACCGTATAAATATCTAAGATTCATACAAAAATGAGTTTTTACTTCAAAAAACCCTAAATGTGTGTGAAATCTAATAATTCGGAAATAATGGTCCCAACAAAGCCGAAAACCCATTGCGCGTCACGAAATTCTCGCGGCCCACGTTAGCTCGTTGCCATTTCTACTTCAGCGAACGGCACCCGGGACCACGATCATGCTTAGCTTTGGATGTTGCTAAGTTGGACCCACCTTTCAAATAAAAACGCGCATTGCTTTTTATACTGGTCAAAATGAGATTGTTTAACGCTGTCGGATGCTCTATTGCTGTCGATATGTTACCGATTAAAATAATCAGGGTCCTGTGACTCATGTTGCTTCTGCGTATTCGTCCGTTACGTGTCGAAATTTCGATAAGTATTAGTAGATTGTCGACAGGACTAATGTGAATTAAAAATACTCCTCCGGTTTCTGAATTGAGAATTCTAGGATAAGCAGTACTTAAGTAACATTTGAGTACGGAGTTGTCAAAAAAATGACGGATTTCAAAGCATTTTTTTGACAACTTCGTACTCAAATACTACTTAAGTATTGCTTATCCCGAATTCTCAATTCAGAAACCGGAGGTTTGTCTATCGTACGATATTAAACTGAGTAAGTCCACAACTAAATTATCGTGAGGTCCTTATTCAGTTTGCAGGTTAGACTGGAAGCCAAGATCACAAACACTATAAGCATCGCGATACGCAAATACTATACAGGCTGGAATCGTTAAGTGTCAACAGACGATTTTTTCGCCAATTGAAGAGATATATATAAAAAGTTAGGGCTATTATCAAAACTAGGCTACAAGGAAAATAAAGTAATATAAATAACTTCAGGAAAAATAAAAGCCAGATATTGAAAATTTTGTTTTTCGCTCCCTACGTAGACTTAGTATGAGAATTTCTTTCAATTGATCAAACCAATCATACCAACGTAATCTCTCTTTTCCTTACTGTTAATATGGCGGCGGAGTTAGCCTTCGGTCTATCTTAGTCATCTCTGTAATAAAGCTTCATATCACCAGATTCCTGAGCACCACCTAAATCTAACCCAGGATTTCGAACAGAAAACAGACAGATTTTGTAGTTCCAGATTGCCTACGTAATACGACAGCCTATTATTTTCATGTCTACAAAATAATAATAATATTGCAACCAGTTTGTTTAACTTTTATAAATACTAATAGTTCAATGACAATGTTCCTTATTACATGTCGCTAAATACCGTCATGACGAACTTGTAGCTGTATAACAAAACTCCTCTGCCTACGGTTTAAGGGAATAGGCATTAGGTGTATTTTTATTATTAATTAAATAAAAAATCCAAGAACATTTTTTTTGAAGTTGGATCTCAAAGCTTAATCCATAGCTTTTTTTTAGGTAGGTAGTACGAGTAACTTGTTATTTTTCGATTTCAGATCGTTCAATTGACTAAAAGTTTAAATAAAAAATGTTGCCGAGTTTGTCAGTTACAAGAAAGACATGTTATAATTTTTTTTATTGAGTTATTAATCCTGAAATTCAGTAAACAATTCAGCTCGAAAATAAAATGCAAAAAAATTATAAGCTTCTTGATTATCTCATGAACAAAAATGTCATACTAAATGTACGGAAGTAGGTAAAATCAAAATTATTGATATATGGCGGTTATTTTTTGAAAAATATTTATGTTATTTTAGTTACTAGGCGGCCTAGTTTCTATATTGGCCATAAGTTCTGAAATATTTCCTAAACTGACGGAATAATCGCCTGTTGACACTTAACGATTCCACCCTGTATATTATGGCGATGTATGCTACGCAGATCGCAAACCGTCAGTGAAGCGTCTTAGACCGTTTAGATCTCTTCAAAGCTTTCGATGTTCTCACCCACGGCAGCATGAAGTCTCTGAAAATATAAAAAGTAATAGTTTATTAACATTTTAGTTAAACACTTACACTATGGCACAACAGCTTGAGGTTAAAAAAAAACTTGTAATTATTGTTGTACGGGGTTTGTTTTACAAAATATACACCATGGGCCCGAGGTACCCGAAAGGTACCTTAGATTCCGATGCCTAATTGGAGAAGAAAAGCTAGGATAAAGTTTGTTGAATAGCTTATTCATTATTTACGGGAAATCACAAATCGAAAAATATCTATGATAACAAGTCTTCTATGAACGCGGCGTTGCGACTTTTGTCATACCATACCCCTCTCGCCGTATGTCTTATTTGTCGGGGAGAGTTGTGAAGTGAGAAGTTTCTTATCCACTCACACGATAATTTATAAATGTTGACAGTTCAACAAAAAAAAATGTCTGAATTGGACTTTCGTTGATATAACATTTGACTCATAATACGATCAGAAAGGCGTGGTTAAAATCTTTCGGGTACCTCGGTCCCACGGTGTAAAGTAGTGTCTTTGTCACACTCGGGTAATCCCGGATAACAAACGCTGGCAAATTTGTAGCGACCTAAGTGCCGTTCAGTAAACCGCCACGTTTCCATTCCATGGAAAGTTGTATTTTTTTAATGTTACCAATTTTCACACCGGCTAGCGGCCCACCTAATGGGAAGTGGTCACCGCCGCCTATCGATATCTGCAATACCAAAGGGATTGCTGATGCTTTGCCTATACTATTCTCAAAGACGACTCTCTTCTGTTCTTTTAAGACCTCGTAAAGTCCTCTGGATTAAGCCGATTTAACATCCTGTAGGTACGTGGTAGACTACTACTAATTAAACCATAAATTAAGGTCCAATGGAAAATATAAGAATATATTAATGTCTGCCGATTGCACAAGCGCCATACTTTGCCTATCTTTCTTAAGTTTAGAAATTTAGCCGCGAAGAAGTAAATCATACACAAAGACAGGCAGACTAACTCATTTTCGCATTTATAAGGCTGAAGCCAGACGTGCGTAATTTACGCCGCGCAAAATGACTCAGCGTAATTTTTTGGAAGGATTTTACGACTCATTTTGCGTCATTGTGTGGCACGAATCGTGATGTTGTATGAAATCGAACGTAACTGAAATTGGGCGACTCAATTTACGCGGCGTAAATTACGCTCGTCTGGCCTCAGCCTAATATAATCGTATCCAAAATATACTTACGAAGGTGGTATATCAGGCAGGTCCTCCCCGAACGCCATGACTGGGATGGTGTCAGTGATTTCGATCATACGCACATCACGTTGGGGCTGTGGCCAGATCGTGTATACCGACGGTCTGTGAGGGTGCCCACTGTACCACGGATCGCGCTGCCGCATTCTAAGTCGCTCCACGTGCCGCTGCTCGCGAATTCGTCGCATGTGCCATCTGAAATTATAATAACGGTAATTTTTTGTTTTGGACTTGTTGGGCTCAAGAAAGCCGGCAAAGAACCGTTCTGTTCCTGGGTTGCCTCGATTGAAAGACAAGAGGAGGTATTTCCGTTTTGTCTAAAAATGAACACAGTTTAGAAGTTAAAAAGTTTTCCTAAAAAAAAACAAAAATACATCTTGGCTCTCGAAGGAGGTAACACAAGAACGAGGTAGCCATCCATGGAAAGCAAAAATAGTTTGATTTGAATTGTATGGAAAATAATTTTAAAAAAAACACGAATTTAGGAAAATTGTTGTTGTTCTACGAAAGTTGTTGTTGTTTCCGATACCTAGTAATGCCACAAATTCTAAGAGTTAATTTAGTAACACATCAAGCATTCTTTTGATCCCCTAATACATGAGTTTCTTGTAAGCTGAGTATATGAGTTTCATATGAGCTTTATGAATAACTAGCTGTACCCGCATGCGTTGCAATGCACTTTTTCCTACTTACTACCTACCTACTACCTACCTACTACCTACCTACTACCTACCTACTACCTACCTACTACCTACCTACTACCTACCTACTACCTACCTACTACCTACCTACTACCTACCTACTACCTACCTACTACCTACCTACTACCTACCTACTACCTACCTACTACCTACCTACTACCTACCTACTACCTACCTACTACCTACCTACTACCTACCTACTACCTACCTACTACCTACCTACTACCTACCTACTACCTACCTACTACCTACCTACTACCTACCTACTACCTACCTACTACCTACCTACTACCTACCTACTACCTACCTACTACCTACCTACTACCTACCTACTACCTACCTACTACCTACCTACTACCTACCTACTACCTACCTACTACCTACCTACTACCTACCTACTACCTACCTACTACCTACCTACTACCTACCTACTACCTACCTACTACCTACCTACTACCTACCTACTACCTACCTACTACCTACCTACTACCTACCTACTACCTACCTACTACCTACCTACTACCTACCTACTACCTACCTACTACCTACCTACTACCTACCTACTACCTACCTACTACCTACCTACTACCTACCTACTACCTACCTACTACCTACCTACTACCTACCTACTACCTACCTACTACCTACCTACTACCTACCTACTACCTACCTACTACCTACCTACTACCTACCTACTACCTACCTACTACCTACCTACTACCTACCTACTACCTACCTACTACCTACCTACTACCTACCTACTACCTACCTACTACCTACCTACTACCTACCTACTACCTACCTACTACCTACCTACTACCTACCTACTACCTACCTACTACCTACCTACTACCTACCTACTACCTACCTACTACCTACCTACTACCTACCTACTACCTACCTACTACCTACCTACTACCTACCTACATGATGTCGAACGGGATAAAAAGTATCCTATGTCCTTCTCCTGGCTCTAAACTACCTCCCTGCCAATTTTCAGCTAAATCGGTTCAGCCGTTCTTGAGTTATAAGTGAAGTAACTAACACGACTTTCTTTTATATATATAGATTAATGCTTAATGCGTTATTTTTAATATGCATGAATTTTGCATAATTTTAATCTTAAATCTTTAATACAACTACTGTTAGATATAGTGAAGGTAGTTATTTCGTTAAGCCAAAATTTGTTGAAGGAAACACAAAGGAGAGATAACCTTATGCAGATTTAAACGACTTGAGAAGAAACTATAGAAAAATCTCTCTTTGAAGAGTATAAAAGGTGACCGATGGATATTTAGAAAAAATCAAATGATACTAATAACAGAAGTCGACGATACAAATAACTCCAAGGTTGTCTTACCTTCGTCATCATGCCATTGTAAAAGAGGATAGAGTAACTACCTAAGTCCGTGTAGTGTTGGATGCGTCATACAAATCCGTAAATAATGTGTCATTAAACTACTGTCTTCTTGTTGATCCTTAACTTTAACAAGAGTTACGCCATATTTTAATGAGATGAAGACGTCATCCCACTTGTATACTTACCTATTTAGTACATATGTACAGGGGGCCTACTCCCTAAGTCCGTCAACGAAATTAGTCGCCCGTCCGAAAGTAGCCCGAAACGTAGGAGTGAACAAAACAAGTGTCAAGTTCAACTTCTCGGACGGGCAAAAACACATAGATAGTAGGGACAACTGTCAAATCGTGTTGTCATACATTCTTAGTTCGGGCCCCGAAATAATCGTATGTCCGTAGGTAATAGGGAGTAGGAAACGCTCGTAACTAAGACCGAAACCACGGACTTCGTGCTTAGGGAGTAGACCCCCAGACAAGATGCTGCCAACCTATTGCCGACAAAGTGGCTATTATACACTTTTCAACGAATGGTGAGTCCTGGGGTTTTTCTACAATAATAAGTAACCACCCAAAAAACAAAAAACATTAAAAAAATGGATAACATAACTACATTACGGCTTTTGATAATGGTTTTTTGGATAGCAGTCTCCTTACTTACGGCTACAATTTACGTAATTACCGCTATGTGAGAACTCATCTTTCGTTGAACAGAGTATAGGTACCAAGAGTAGTTCAGAAACACCCTGGTCATGATCAAATCACAAGAGTATTGTATTAAAACTAAACATGGGTTGATTTAAATGGCTATGCCACTATGCTATAAGCCTTATACGCAATTTCACCATACTCTGTTAGTTATTAATGTCCTGTTAAACATTATAACAGACTGTTTAACAGTACATTGAAATTGACATTGACTGCTTAACAGAACATTAACAACTAACATTGTATGGTGAAATTGGGTCTTAAGGTGTCTATTTTACCCGAGTCTTTTTAGTTTTGTTTTGAGGTTAATTTTAGTCCACCTAAAGCGTTTTTATTTTTATTTTCATGCGCCTATTCATCGTGGTTGGCAGCAATGTGAGTTCACTTTTAAACATTGCCTAATTTGGTTTGTATAGAGCTTTCATTTAATAGAGCATTTAAAGGAGTCCTTTTGTGGGCAGAATGTCCAATTGGATTGTGATTTATCAGTTAGTTCAACAGCAGTGGTTTTTATTTAATATTGCCCAGTAACTGGGCTGCGGAGATAAAAGTCTAAAACGATGATAGACAAGTCCTTTTCTAATAAATTCAGAATATGTCATCACAACATCAAAATAACGCGCACTTTACAGTCATATTTCTCAGCTTAAACGGTAAAGAACATACAAATGTTTAGTTTTCCTTAAAGCAAATAAATAGGTACAGCAATTTAATTGTGTTTATGTAATCTTCATATCAAAATCATGAAGCCCTCCCATAGCTCTATACTTGTACAGACATTCTGTCTACATGTACACGTAAGGTAATAATCACATCTAGAAAGGAAGCAACATTCTGCTGAAGTGATCTTCGAATTTTGACAATTTCAAATCACTGCCCCATATTAAAAGTTAGACCTTAAGTAAGGTACCTTAACCTACCTTAATTGTCGCCGCTCTTCAGCTTCTAGTTTCTGATGCCGCTTTTCAAAAACTTTATCATCTAAATTTTCTGTCCCTTCTAGACTGTATAAACTAGTGTATGGCTTTTCTCGCCATCTTGGTACCTGTAAGTGAAGGATAAGTTATTACTAACTTCAGACTTTCCATATTTTCTTTACAAAATAACAGTTATCGTCTTAGGCCGCGTTTACGGAGAAGCTAAGCTAAGCGCGACGCATGATGCGGAGCACTGAGCGTGTTGCGGCGCGGTTTCTCCGATTATGCAGAGGCAACGCGTGACGTGCATGCAATTCTTACGTACTACGCTGCGAAAAACGTAGCAAGATCCGTAGCTGATTCCGCTGCCGTCTGCGTGAATCTAAAAGCTTCTACACACAATGCCGCCGGCTTTTTACTGCGCGGGTGTAAAACAATAGGCGTTATACACGGCGGCCTAGTTAAACACGCGCCGGCAAGCCCCGGCGGCAATGCCGGCGGCATAGTGTGTAGGAGCCTTAACCGTGAGCGTAGCCCGTCTTGTTCAAGCATCACATGAGTGTACACGTTAAGTAAGAATGATACGTAATCGTAAGCGATTAAAGGAGATCGGACGGGTGTGGCCCAAGTGGCGTCGGAGCATGGCGTATATTTTATTTGAAAGTTCATTACCTAAGCTTACTTTTTTTGTATGGGTACAAAAAAATCTATCCAGGGAGAAAAAAGTTATAGTGTATATTAAAATACTCATCTATCGAGCTATTTTCAACTATTTAATCAATTAAATCTATTTCTTTTAACTTAATATGGTATGTTTGCTGTTGTCTAACATCTATGATGACTCAGGTGGGTGGTACTTTTTGCGCCAACATTAGAAAGAGACAAAAATGATAAAAAGGCAAAGAAAACGCAACGCGGGCGCAGCGGTAGTGCGTTTCCCTTCCCTCCGCTCCATGATCAGGATGACGGGATCAGCTCAAGTCACTGGCAGTCACTCTCTCCGCTCGCTGCTGTTCGATGTGATTGTTTCAACTGCGTTACCAATTTTGTTATTCGTCCACTATTTACTGGCTGTGTTTGATTACTTTCTGACGAACTTGGCGTGTTTACTTGAACTGTCCGATTTCATCTGGATTGTCCATTTTTTTTATTTAATGATTTGAAATCATCAAATGACTTCTTCCGCTCTGGGCGGAGCGGAAGGGAGTGTCAGACTCTTACTGACTAAAACCCATCCGTGTAAGGGCATTAGGAGTACCTAAAGCCCTTTGCGTTCCAGGGCTGCGGTAACTCTTTCGAACATTTTCCGCAACCCTGGCAGGCACTGGCCTTAGCGGGCTCCATCTACTTTTCTGACATCGTTTTGAGGTGCGCGTGGAACACAACGCTTGTCGATCCGGGCCTGGTTCTGATTGGACGGCGAGCCAGCCAACGCTCACCGTCCGCAGGTCTGCGCCTACACCGGCCGGGACGAGCCCTGCGACTCCCGATGCCCAGGGCGTCTTCTTCTGTTGCGGCGGCTGGGGCGTGAGATTTGCCTCTCCCTCACGCGGCCCGCCTCCTCCTTCTTTAGCATTACTGCTTCGCAGTAGGAGGTGACTGCTTCCCATGCCCTCTTGCTCCAGACCATGGATTGAATCAGAGCCGGAGGCGAGAGGTCGCCGCCGCCGATCGCCTCTACGAGGACACGCGGTGCTCCGCCCAAGCAGGGCAGATCTCCACCGTATACTCCACCGAGTCCTCCGGGCGATACTCACAGTGATAACACCCGGGCGTGTCCTCCCGCCGACTCCGAAACATGTAGCTCTCGAAACAACAGTGTCAGGAGAGTGCCTGCAGCAGGCGCAAGGTGAGGACGCCGTGGCGCCTCTCTAGCCACTCCTCAAAGAGGGGATTAATCGCCGTAATTGTGACGTGCCCAGCGCTGGGTTGCGACAGTCGCCGTCTCCATAACGCCATGAGATCCTGCCGGAGCTCCGTCCGCCGTGCTGCGATTTGCCGCGGTAACGGAGTTACGCCCCGGCGTAGCGCCTCCATGCGCCACGCGTATACGTGCACGAGGGCTCTCGCCTTCAGATCCCATGGCAGCAATCTTCAAAAGGCGGTCTCGGTAAGTCTCTCTCTTCTTAGAACAGAACGATTACAAAGTAGGCACATCACACCAGCACTCGGTCGTATCATGTTACAAAAGTAACAAATCCAAAACAGGTAAGAAGAATCAGTCCATTTAAACACGCCAGGATAATCGAAAAGAAATCGGATAATTCAAATAAACACGCGAATGTCGTCAGAAAGCAATCAAACACAGCCGGTAAACAGTGGACGAATAACAGAATAGGTAACGCAGTTGAAACAATCACATCGAACAGCAGCGAGCGGAGAGAGTGACTGCCAGTGACTTGAGCTGATCCCGTCATCCTGATCATGGAGCGGAGGGAAGGGAAACGCACTACCGCTGCGCCCGCGTTGCGTTTTCTTTGCCTTTGTATCATTTTTGTCTCTTTCTAATGTTGGCGCAAAAAGTACCACGCACCTGAGTCATCAGTCATCATAGATGTAAGACAACAGCAAACATACCATATTAAGTTAAAAGAAATAGATTTAATTGATTAAATAGTTGAAAATAGCTCGATAGATGAGTATTTTAATATGCACTATAACTTTTTTCTCCCTGGATAGATTTTTTTGTACCCTTACAAAAAAAGTAAGCTTAGGTAATGAACTTTCAAATAAAATATACGCCATGCTCCGACGCCACTTGGGCCAGAGCCCAAACAAAAATGTCCGATCTCCTTTATATTTTTGAATTACAAATAGTCAAAAAAAAATACTCCACCTTTTACTAAGGAGTAGTCTATCCGTAGCTAACCATAACATCTGGCTAAGTTCTACGGATTGATCGGAAAATGTACTGAAAAACTACTTATAGCAGAATTATAAATAATAGAATTGTAAAGTGATTTATTTACTAGAATCGGCTAGTGCGGTATCCGCGGTCTGTTCCACCGGGTTTTTGGCCGCGTACTGTCCTACAAATACGCATAATAGTAAATCCGCTACAACTCAAAGAACACGCGCGGTAAAACGCGTCTCCATAAACGCTCTAAAACATCGTCATTAAGTGCTTATACACGTAGAAAGGGAGTTGCCGGCGCCAATCTGCCAGCGCTTGTCGGTGCTGGTCCGCGCAGTTAGTCGGCGCAGGTAGTCTCTATACTGTGTGGCGAACCAGCGCCGACAAGCTCCGAACTTCGTCGACAAGTTCCGACCTGCTCCGATCAGCGCTGGTAAGCCGCCATTTGTTGCTGTATT
Source organism: Amphipyra tragopoginis (assembly GCA_905220435.1). NCBI lineage: Eukaryota > Metazoa > Arthropoda > Insecta > Lepidoptera > Noctuidae > Amphipyra > Amphipyra tragopoginis. The sequence continues at coordinate 23,968,378 of HG991991.1, read as the reverse complement.
TGCGCGAATTTGTATTTGGAACAAGGCGTATTTTTGTTAAAAATGCCAGCCCCTGTGGTTCTACCCGCTTCCTTTATGTAGCGGTTACCTGCATGGACCAGTACCATAAGCGCTGGTAGGTCGGCGCTGGTTCTTTTATGTATACGCCCTTATGTTTGAATTATTCGCTTTATGATCCGGCTACTACACCGACTTGAATGCGCAAACGGTAATGTTGGTAATAACGATACCGTTTGCGCATACTTTTTGTCGTCTTAAAGTAACGTAACGTAACAAAATGCTTACTTGTGCAAATTAGATTTTGCGTTAGTAAAATTGAGCGAGTAGTCCAGAGATATATTATTACTAAGTATAGATCGGCGACGGTGACAAAATCACGGGAGCTACAAACGATTAGACATGAAGTCAGTGAAATGCAGTTTTTTTTCTTAAAATTAATGTGTAGCAATGTCATAAATTAAAGGCTATTTTTAAATACTTTTACTTGAAAATTTTGAGGTTTGTTAAAGAAACATTTTACGTTCACGTCGGAAACCCGGCCGATGCAAGCCAATGTCATATTTCAGATTAGTCCTGTCAACCTATCTTGCTCTCTAACACACGTCAATACTAACTTCCTTGTTATTCGAAACGGAGTAAAATAATATATCTATGGAAAAGCCGGACCATTCACTCGCAACACGCGCCGCTCTAAGCTCCGCGTCTCCATAAGAAGCTTATGGATATAAAAATTATTTTGAAGATAACCTGGATTATATTTTACCTCTACAGTGGAGGCTTTGCAGTCCCCCGACTGATCGATGTCTTCCATTTTAACGTCGGGATCCAGGCCGAGGTACCACGATAGGTCGGGGTCTCCTACCAGGGTGTGATACGGTTTTCTCGTCGTCATTCCTGGCAGTGGAGATTTTTTGCCGCGGCACGCAGCTAAAATAAATTTTGCAACTTTCAAACTAATTGTTTAAAGGACTCATTTTTATTAAGTCCCAGAATATGCAAACTCGTTTACTTTTTTAAGATGAACAGATATTGAAATAGAACCAAATTGCGATGGCACCAAAATAGGTTTTGCACAGCAGTTAGTGGTGGAGGGTTTTAATTAGAACATCGCATAAATAGAAACAAGATGCTATAGCCTTAGATGACTCTAACAACTTAATTGAGATGAAACGAAACATATTCATGTTACAGCTCCTAAACATCGTGTAAGTATTAATAAGTATAGTCCGCGCCAAACTTCAGAGCACTGCGCAGTAGCAAATTTCAGCAGTACGAGGGGATCCAGATTGGATGAGCATTGAGACGCGGCGTACACACCGCACCACCCGCATAGCCGTCACGATCGCCCGTTGCGTTAATGTGTATATAAAATGCGTAAGAATTACCTTTGGCGGCCAAGAGGTTTGGCGCGGTCTGTAATAATATTACATTACCTTTCCCCTTGATCATCTTTGGCTTGGGCCCGACTGATTTCGATAAATTTTGCTTCGAATTTTTCATGACGCCTGCAGTTGACAGCGCCCGTTTTCTTCCACGTTTGCTTCCCGAGCCTCGTTGATTTTCACAGGATTTATCCTGAAACATTGCAATTATAGTAGAATGTTTCTATGATCACCCAAAGACATGAATAGTCGATTTAAATCCCGAAACTTACTCCCATAACATCGGACACATTATGGCTCGCGTTTTGTTCTTCATTTTCTTTTATCTTTTCGCTATCAATCTTCTCTGCTGCGGTGTAATCTTGTGAATCCATATTTTCTAAAGCAGCAGCTGCTGCCGCCGCTGCTGCTTCTGATTCGAGCAGTTGTCGAAATTCCATAACATCAAGTGTTGGCAACGTTGTCAAATTCGAATTTTCACCATACGAAAAATCGCATAAGCTTGTCTCGTTTCCCACCGGGTGAGCGATCGGCGAGTATAATATCGGCCAATCCAAATCAGACTCAGTTTTTACTCGGTCCAAATCTGGCTGCACCAATGAACTTATCGGCAGCGATGACGGTGACCCAAGAGGTTCTTTTTTAATTTCAGTAATCGTATGGGCAGCCGTCAATGGGGCCGTATACAGGCTCGTATGGAAGGTCGTATTCGTGGCGGTGAGCGGGGCCGTATACAGGCTCGCATGCGGGGCCGTAAATGAGGCCGTATGCGGGGCCATGTGTAGGGCCGTATGTGCGGTCGCAATCGGTGCTTTATGCTGAGCTTTATGCGTGGCCGTGTGCAGCGCCTTATTCGTCGCCGTTTGCAGGGATTTCCGAGAGGCAGTCTGTGGGGACTTATGTGACGCTTTATGAGAGGCCTTATGCGTAGCCTTATGAGTGGCTGTGTGCGTGACTGTACGTGTAGACGTAGTCCTTGTCGTATGCGTATATGTGGATACATGCGTAGACGCAACCGTAGACGTGAGCGTAGACGTATGCTTCGGAGTGATTGTAGCATTCTTAGGAACATGCGTATATGTAGATAGATGCGTACACGTATCTGTTGACGTGTGCGTAGACGTCTGTGTAGCCGTTTGCGGAACCGTATAGGGAATTATGTTTGGCAAATGATACCTTTTTTCTAGTTTTATTTTATTTGGCATTTTAGTACTTGTCTCCGTTGCTGGCGCATCGTATATCCGCCTGGAGGGTATTGTACTCTCTCCCATAAGATCTGAACATATTTTCAATCTACCGTGACTTTTTTGAAGCATCAGTTTTGGGATAGGCGACTGCTCCCTCATATCTGCTTCCCCTAGTTGATAAGGATCTTCGCCGGTAGGAGTTGTATCAATAAGCTGCAGTCGATCTGTCAGTGACCCAGTATAAAGAGGCGTTTTCTTTGGAAGAGTCGAGGTCTTAGATTTGCCATATGTATTGATCATTTTGGATTTTTTATTTACACTGAACGTACGCTCAAAGGCTTTGTCATCCTCGAACATGTTAACTGTAACACAAAATATAACATTATAAAACTTAATAAAAATATAAATAAATAGACTAGCGAATTAAAACGAATACATTTTGTTAGTATGGATTTGATATGTCAATATTTCCCTCGTTTGGCAAAGGCTTGTTAATATTATGCAAACGTAACACTTACCATTTTCTGGAGGCTCATTTTTAACAGCTGGACTTTTAGGCAACCGACTCAAACTGCCTATTCCTCCAGAAGTTCTTCTCCGACTTCTCTGTATTTTTTGTATAACAGTGTTTCCGCTGTATGAAAAAAGGAACATGCTCGTTAATTGTTAAAGCCGTGGTATAAAGCTAATCATTTTAAACTTCTAATATACTGAACAACCTGTTTGAGGTGACAGTGTACAGAGGTTCGGGACGAGGTTCAGTCTTCATTTCTTTCTTGATATACGAACGCTTATTCTCAATCATCGTGCTGAAGTTATCGCATTGCAGGTTACTATTGTCCAGAATTGAAGGCACTCCAATGTCCCCAGGTAAATATGTTGTAACGTCTGGAAAAAAAAACGAAACGTTACTTGTTTATTCCACAAAAACATGTATATTAAATCTATAAATTCTAAAATCTATTGGTACAATAACCTGTAAGAAACTTGTCAACAATTGCTTTGTTTATACAAAGCGTACATGCATACATGCGTTGCTCTAATGCTTATGCATTAGAGCAACGCATGTATGTAATTGCCAATATTTGTGTATGCCTGTATGTATACCTACTACCAATACGAATATCACAATTTTTTCACAAGTTTTGTTGAAATTAAATTATCTTCAATCTAATCTCATTTGATTGTTTTAGAGCACTGAAAGAAAAACGACCAAAAAAAGCCAGAGTCCATTAGAACTAAATGTATACCAAATTGTCGGCTATAAGGGCCTTTTTCCTGTCATGCGGGTTCGTGCCCGCGAGCGGGCCTCACCCGCATCCGTGGCGCCTGAATTTCACCTTTTCATACTTGGAATTGCGAGCACCACGCATGCGGGTGAGACCCGCACGCGGGCACGAACCCGCGTGATAGGGAAAAGTCCCTAAGACTTCCTCCTAGCTGGGCAAGCGTGTCGCGTTGCGTCCGGCAGAGCCGAAGCAGTCTACGTTTCCTAGCAGCCTCCGTCGCAGGGCTCATTGTGAGTCGATGCTTAACCTCAAAATTCTTAACATTACTGCCTGACCCGTTTTAAGACAGTACACAAAAACTATACACAAGTCAAACGTAGCCTCTCTATTGGACGCACTGCTCACGAATGCCACAAGTATAGAAGTCAGTTAGTCAGGTCGTGCGCAGGTAGTCTCTATACTGTGTGGCGAATCAGCGCCGACAAGCTCCGAACTGCGCCGACAAACTACGACCTGCTCCGATCAGCACTGGTAAGCCGTCATTTGTTGCGTATTTGCACAAAGAACAACGGCAAACTCCCAAACAAACTATTGTTAAAATAATCTTTTGCGTCTGCTATTGAAACATAAAGTGGTGGACATATAATTAGAAACACCCAGTATGACTTTTATTTTTGGTACAAACTAACTTTGATAATTAATGTTTTGTTAGTTTCGTCAGTAAATAAAATTAATTGGATGTTTTAGCACAAAAATGATCCAAAGCAAACAAACAGCGTTAAAGCATTTCTAAGAGACTAATTAGTGTCGGTGTTAGAGTGGTCTGCAAATAGTCCAGATTTGAATCCAATCTAAATTTGTGGTTCATTGTAAAGAAAACACTGTCCAATAAACATATCACTAACATCGTACTACTACTAGTATCATACTACAACAACTTCAAGATGCATTTGTAGAAGCCTGGAGAAATATTCCTCTGGAAATTTAGAAAACATTGATAGAATCCATGCCACGTCGTTGTAGAGCTGTAATCGATAGCCGAGGCTTCCCAATTCCCAACCAAATATTAATTGTTTATTATAAAACGTTTGTACCATTTAACTTCATTATTTATTGTTTTGTTAACTTTGTTCATATTTATGCTAATTTCTTTTTTCTGTTTCTAATTAGTTGTCCACCTTAGTATGTTGTGCTGCTTCATTTTATTTTATAAAGTATACCAGTTTCTACATAAACGGTTACATGATATTTCCAAAACTGACATAATAATACTTCATGATGTGGATACATTATAGATAAATAGGTATAAGCCCTCTATGATACGTAAAACATTAAAATTATCAAGTTAATTTGTACTAAAATAAAAGTCAAACTTGGTGTTTCTAATTATATGTCCACCACTGTATGTAAAATTATAGAGCTTGAATTCCTGAACAGATTTGTCTTCAGGCTTACTATTAAAGAGACTCTCGAATTCAAGATATTCTAGTTAGAAGTATTGCTTAACTAGAAATAGAAAGAACAATGGCGAACTTTGAACATCACTTTATCTATATAAATAAATTATCACGTCTTCGTGTCATCGTAGGCTTTGTGTATTCGCAATTATTTCTTAATGAACTGAGCCATTTCTGATGAAATGAGCGATTCGCCACTTATCGCTAGGATTTGAGAAAATAGCTCATAAAGTAGGTATATTTAGGTTAGAATATTTGTGATTATACGAAACAAATTATATTTTTTATTAATTAGGTAATTTCATTCTATCTTTCATCAGTGCAGCAGATCTCTCTATTAAAAATTCCATGAATATCACTTTGATCGTCTAGCCGCCTAGCATTATGCCTGATGCCCTAACCAAAAAAACATCATTCTAAAAAATGTTGTGAATTCAATTAAATCCATATAAACACCCGAGTCTATGCAATAATTTGTGAGCACATCCCTCAGTTATAGTTTTGTATGAACATAGGTGTACGAGTTCAGTAAAAATTCAAGAATCTACTTTGTATGATGTAGGCTATGTAGGGTATAAATAAAAGATTTCATGTTATTATTATTTATTTGTCTTTTGCTCTTCTCATGAGTAACACAACAATTCTGCTGGTGCTGCTTTATTTCTTTGATGCCTTGGTTCCTTTGTAACACACCAATGTCATGACAAAGAACATTTTAGTAAGTTACTTCCTCCATGATGACACGTACCATGATTTTATTCTCCCTCTTAAAAAGAAGTATTTCCACTCCCTCTGAGACTATACCTACTCAGAGAAATTCACTAGGTCAATCACTACACAGAAAAATCCACAAAATCCATGCGCCACTTTTCACTTCTCAACTCCAAATCGAGGAGTGAAATCGTAGTCCGTTAATGAGTAGTACAACGTGACGTTAACGCAACGTAGAAGTTTTAAATATTTGTCAGAAGCCGTAGCACTATCACCGAATATAATATAATTATAATAATAATTATGTCCAACGACAAAGCGTAGCTGTGTAGGCAGTAAAGTTAGGCCCCTTGCTGACAACACTGTTTTTAGGACCGTGGCTACTGGCTACGCACAGTTTCAAACCGTAGTAAGACTGGATGTCGGATATGTATGGGACAGTATGGAGCTATTTTGACAACACCGTTGCTAACGATGGCCCAGCTTGCCGCCGTGATCGGTTACGACGTGGCTACCCTGTGCTCAAACTGGTTCGGTGGCCTATGTGCACTCGGCGGCGCATCCTATATAAGTGGCACTTAACCCGGCTAGCGAGCGGGTACAAACCATATCGTCTATAAGTTTGGCCGGGGTTCACCCGGCGCCTCGATCTCGTCTACTAGGGGCTTAATAATATACTGATATTTGACAACTCTAGGATTGACAGTAACAGTTTTTGCAAGAAAGCATTGTCATGTCTGTGTTGCTGTACTTATTTTTTCATATACTTCTATTAGGTAAACAGGATTATAGAAAATCTATTTCTTTCCTAATATACGCCAAGCTTTGCTGTCTTTATTTTGGTATTTGTTTCACGAATTATTGAATAATAATTCATTAATCATAATACAACATCTTATAAAATAATTAAGCATTAAATGTATTATAACATAGCTGGTAAAAAATCTTCGAAATTAGTTATAAGGGCATCTCAAGTGTTGCAAAATTAAACAAATAAAAATTAATCGAATTAACGGGAATATCAGTAAAACTTTGAAATGTAATATAATTTTTTCAGAGAGTTCGTTTTTAAATGTTAAAGCTACAAGATTATCTAGAAAAAAATTAGGCTTTTTTTAATATACCTCTTACCATAAGACGCTTATTTAAATTTCAGCAATGATTTTACCATTGTTCTTTGTATTAGGAACAACGCGTATTTTTGTTTAAAAATGTCAGCCCCTGCTTCTATCCGCTTCCTTTATGTAGCGGTTACCTGCTCGAACCAGTACCGAGAAGCGCTGGTAGATCGGCGCAGGTTACCTGCTTCCTATATGTATATGCCCTCATGGTAGGATATCGGGGTTCATGAAAAGAACCTCCACGAGTGACGATACTTAAGTACGTCCGGCGGACCCTGGTCAGTTAGCCCCGTGACCAACCTTGCTGACGGGCTAATCTTTTCACAACGGCATGTGTTATTCTCACATAGCTCGCGTCGACGCGAGAGAAGAAGAAATGGCAGGATAAAACTAGGCCCCTTGCAGTAATTATTTCGGATTTAAGAAAAACAACAGGTTCTTCGATATTGTGTTGAGTTTGTTTAATATGTAGCTAATACGTGATTAATAGCTAAAACGTGGTTAATAGGTGCTTGCTTGATTTGCCAGTTACAGAGATGACGACACGTTTGGCGCAGTGGCAAAGCGACTGGCTTTCTGCGTCTTTCTGGTCGCGGGTTCGATTCCTGCACGGAATAAATAGTTGTATGGCCTACAGGTAGTTGTTCCGAGTCTGGGTGCGGTGTGCATGTGAACATTTATGTCTGTACGCACCCACGATACAAGGGAAATTCTAGAGAGGGGCAAAGTTTTTCTTTTTTTTTTGTTTTTTTTTTTCTTCAAAAATTACTCATACACTGCGCAGGAGCCGAACCCAAACGTTATCCTTTATAAAATCCGTTTTCCTTTTAAAAAGTTGTTTTATGAAGATAATTGATAGTTTAGATTGTAAAGATAATTGCAACAAAGGAATCCCATGTCTGATTATATCCCATGTCTGTTAATTGATTGATTAGTTTTCATTTCAGGATGGAAATGTAAAATCGCCTAAGGTTTATTTGCTACAATTACGAGAACTCCAAAAACGCTTTAGGATCACTTCGATACACGGAAGACGCTGGACACAACCAATGTACACACAATAAATAAAATGAACAATATACTACAGTTAGGCACTCCCACACTGTTCTGCTCACCCTAGAATCTTAAATAAGCTGAAATATACAATGTAGCAGAAAAAGGCAATAACTATCCGAAAGACTGCTGCACGAGGCATGTGCCTCGCGTCAATGAAAGAGTCGATCGCAATTAAAATTGTATAAAGTTAATTTTAAGCGGTTAACCTACGCCTTAACCCAGCAGCGAGGTGACGTAGCCGTAACTTTTCTTTTGGAGGTCTAGTCTAGGCATATTATTTATTATGCTGAGCTGATAAAATATTTATTTCTCTAACACAAACTTTCACTGCTGGCAAACCTCATTTGTTGCCCGGCCTCTAAATTAATAAAACGTCACTAAACGGTTTATATTTGAGTATGTGTAAAAATTCACGCTATGGACTATGCTTAGATTTATAACAAGAGCTGCCTGTTCATCTAGCATATATTATCTATCTAATATATGCTAGACGAACAGGCATTAAATGCTGTTCGTCACTTGAGAACGGCTGGACAGACGTGGCATTTTTTTTTAAATGATCTTTTTCTTCCGAATTAGGATATTATGGAAAGAAAAATTGGAAATGTTGTTTTCCGACTTCCACGCGGACGGAGGCGCGGGCAAAGCTAGTATTAAATAGAAATAGCTACAAAAATGCAAATAGAATATCTAGCTTTAATTCCGCTGAACAAGATCGCTAGTTTGGATGCAGTATGCAGCACCACCCTCCCGCCCACAAATATATGCACATGCAGAAAGAGTGAAAAAATAATGCAACATGCAACCAAACCAATACACGACACGTGTTTCGCCCCTGCACGGGGCATCCTCAGGATATGTTGACTCCTCGACCGCTAGGACGCGAAATTATTATTTTTTCACTCTTTCTGCATGTGCATATATTTGTGGGCGGTAGGATGGTGCTGCATACTGCATCCAAACTAGCGATCTTGTTCAGCGGAATTAAAGCTAGATATTCTATTTGCATTTTTGTATGTCATGGATTTCCGCAAAGTAACGCCTGATTCCATCATTTAGAAATAGCTACTTTTGTTTGGACAGATTATTTTCAAAGTGGATTGTTCTGCCATGAATATAATTTAGATAGCCACATATTTAGAAAATTTATAAGCTGTGCTCGTAACTTCGTCCGCGTGGATGTCGTTAACATTTGTGTCGCAATAACTAAACAATGTAGATGTAATTAAACCTAATCGCGATTCAAAAATGGTTACAACGCCATCTAGTTACAATACTGCTGCGGCTATAGTGCTCGCTCACTCTAGCCCTTCTCACCCCCTTCGAACCTAACCTATCCGTGTCAGGGTGCCCCAAATTAACGACCAAATCTATTTATTTTACACATTGCTGATGGACCAGCAGGTACTCTATACAATCCCTGGGAATTGTACATGTCGTGGCCAGATCATAGAATTGATCATTTCATGATGTGGCCGACCATTTCATGAAATGGTTGTATTTCATGAAATGGCCAACACCCGCTGCCCACATCATGATATGGCCTGGCCAGATCAATGAACAATCGGCGATTGACGATATCAACAGCTAAACGCACGGCTACTTCATGATATGGTCAAACATTAGTGATCATATCATAAAATTATTTACATTATCCACTGTTAGAGGCGCTGATATCGTTCTGTTTTTGTGATGCATCATGGCGGCGGACAATAATTCTGACAAAAAAGCTAATAATAATAAGTAGAGTAGGGTGACCACGCAACGAAAATTAATGGACTATTATTGGATTTCAAATTATGACTTCATGGTAATTGCGGACGAACTTTTCATAGAATTTTATTTGTTCGATTATTTATCTGGTTAACCTGTCAAACTACAGAACACATAATCATCGAAACTTACGCGGTCGACGCATTCATTCGACAGATCTTGATACATTTTATGTAAATCCGACTCAGCGTACCCCGACTGCACGTGGTCAGACCCTGTCGTACTCCTAGAGTGTTATTTAAAAGCGTGGAGCCAGAAGCTCGCGAAGGAGGTCCTGAGTGGAACGAGTGCATGAGGCCAAAGCGTAGCGAGTGGGGGGAGGTGGCGAGCGAAGCGAGTCGGCGATTTCCAGAGCGCAGCGCTGGTCGAGTGTGCGAGCGAAGCGAAGGGGCGAAAAACCGGAAATCGCGAAAAAAACAGATGTTCCCTACATTTATGTTCGTATAACTCGTCAAAATGTAGGGAACAGCAGATTTTTTTTCGCGATTTCCTATTTGGTCCCGTAGTAAAAGTTGTTCATAGTGATGAGTACAATCTTCCATTTCGGTTTGTCGAGTGTTTACAATTTCAACCTGTATTTTATTTATAACCTTTACAGTACACAATAAAGATGATTGTTCTTGCCGAAAAGTTCTTTAGTATTACTGTATATTTTAGTCTTTTAAATTGAAATACCTAAATAAGGGGGCGGCGAAATTTTCCACCGCCCCGGGCGGCTGAAACCTACGCTACGCCACTTAGGCCCGGACTCCACCAAAGCGGAGATATGCGGAGATGTCTCGATCAACCAATAGGATTGCGTTATTTTCAAATCTCTCCGCTTAGCTTAAACTCAAAACGAATTCCTATTGGTTGTTTACGAGACATCTCCGCACATCTCCGCTTTGGGGGAGTCCGGGTCTTAGTCCACCAAGCTGGCTTGATGCGGGTTCGGCTAACACTGCACCCAATTCTAACCTTAATAACACTTTGCTGTCAACTGCACAAGGAAACTTAAATAACATTTTCACATCAATTCAAGAACGCTGGACATTATATGTATACTGTATTGAATGTTCGTTCTGCCTAGCTTTTTCCCTACAATATTGGGGTCAGCTTCCAGTCTAACCAGCGTCTGTAGACAAATGGCAATCGATGATCGCTAGAGAATAGAAACGACAATGAGATGTACTGGATTGACATAAGCTTTCGACCGGTCAAGCGATCTATTATGTCATTTCCATACATTTAATTGGCGTATCTATTCTCTGCCGATCGTCGATTGCCATTTATCTACAGACGCACATGCGGCTGAATACCAGTATTTTACACGGAGCGACGGCTAACGTAGCTTAACCTTGCAAATCGTATGATCCGCGCGGTTGTTAATTAGCCACAAGCCCCCTACCATATTTGAACCATATTGAATGTAGTTAATTAAAAACGGCGTTTTATATGAAGATACGAATTCATAACACTAATCTTCTCGATTCATCATTGCAGAGCAAAAGCCTCTTCTAATACAGAGAAGAGCTAGCATTGATCACAACGTTTGCTCACTGCGGATTGGCGATTGCAGACCATTAAGTTCAGGTTTCCTCACGATATTTTCCTTCACCGTATGTCGGGGCGTCTTAGATTAAATTTGAAAGTACGTATGACATTGAAAAAGCTACATTGGTACATGCCTGGGTTTGAACCCGCAACCCGGTGCTTAACAAGCGGGTCTGTATCCTCCGGGCCACCACGACATTTAAAGAAAGAAAACTGCATTAAATATTTTCAAAAAATCTCTAAAATGCGCGGGAATCTGGAAAAAATTGCTCTAGCTCTAAGTTAAAGATTTATAACCACTGACCCATCTCAATGAATCGCCCTGTATAATACATTAGGGCCTGTCCACATCTCCACGTCACGACGTCGGCGTCGTCAACGTGGAACGGTGCGGTAATGCGGCACGGTTACCGAGTGCGTTGTCATAACGTGCAAATTTACGTTACCGTATCGTAACACGTTTCGCCTCTAGCCGCAAGCGCACACGTATGTATGCGCGCTCCGCCCGCGCTCTCTACGCCGCGAGTTAGTCGCCGTCTGTGTGCTCCGATGCTTTAAAACCATACCTTACTGTTTCTCTTATTAAAATTCAGGACCTACATGGTCAACGATAAATCTAACAATGATCCTGACGTGCATTTTTACGATAAGGTAACGTAAATTTGCACGTTATTTCAACGCACCGTGCCGCGTTACCGCACTGTTCCACGTTGATGACGTCTGACGTGCAGATGTGGACATGCCCTTACTGCTAGCAATGCACTTAATTACCTAAGTTTAAATTAAGAGTATTGGGAACAAACTTCTTAAGCCTGGTAAAATGCGCAAGGAATAACATACAAGCTGAATGAGAGAGGCCGTGGATCGACCTGTGGTATACAATAGTAGAGGTCTATATCCAGTAGTGGACTGCTTTGGCAGATGATAACATTACGGTTTTCATTATAAACTTAGGTTTAAAGAAATTTATTTCTCATAAGAACTTACAGTTCACTTAAAATGAGATACAATGTGATTACTTACATAACAATAATTAAAGTGTTTGCCTTCAGGATGTTAGAAGTTATAGTGTACATACATATTTCATGAGTTTACTTTTACATACATTCATGTTATCAGAATCCTTAATGTCGTTTGGTAATTTGTTGTACAGCTGTGCTCCCTCATACAAAATCGTCTTCTTACCATAATTGGTCCAGACACTTATTAGCTGAACTTTATTTGTGTTTCTTAGATTATGTGACATTATTTTCTTATGTAACTTAAATAAAGTTTTAATCAAAAAACATGATTCAGTTACCTGTTTCCAAAGGTCTGTTCAAATCGAAAGCGTCTGGTATTAAAGGCTTAGTTTTGGCAATATCATTATTGAAAATGTATGGATTTGTTCTACTTTCCGGCATCAAAAAATCTGTTACACTATTAAACATTATCTGTAAAAGAAAATAGATTCACTTAAATATTTGTATAAAAAGACATATGATTTAAGATTACTGAGATAATTAATAGCAGAAATAAACAGGTTACCTGGTTATCGGAAGTACCGGGCTCGGTCTTGATTGCTGAAGTAACATTTGTTGTAGGCGCATTTAATACAGGTGCAGGATTTAAGTTATGCCGCTGACTCACAGTTATTCTTCTGTCCATACGAGTCACCTTAGATTTAAGCTGCAAATGTTAATGTACAATGTGTAAATAAAACATAACATACATCATATTAACACATCGATGCTGAGATCAAGATCTAGCGTACTGAATTGTACAATCATAACTTGAAAAATAAATATTTAAAGCAAGGTTTAAAATTGCATTTAATACCCAATCATATTTTAGAAGTAAAACAATGGTTATTGGATTAAAAATACATATCACTATAATTATATTGGTATGCACTGCATAATTTATTTAGGCTGCACATTTAAATTCTTATTTAATCAACTGATGAATAGGTATATTAGTAAACTTTTCACTTTTTATTCATTGAAATTGAGACAGTAGTCAACAGATTATTTTAAATAAGTTTTTATTGCAAATGCAGATCACAGATATTATATACTCGTATTATAAAATATTCGCAATGCATTTAAATATGTGTGCATTGCACGATCAATTTCTTACAACTACACCTAAAAGAGGAGCCATAAGAAGTGATAAAAAAAATTAAGCAAAGCCGCATTTTTCATGCCTTTCTTTCTATAAAAATGTCATAATATTAGAGTTGCACAGCCTAAACAATTAAAGATACAAAGTTGAAAGTATTTAATAACTAAGAAATTATTTTAGAAAATTCATGGCTCTTATAAGAGGGTGAAAAACTTTATTTATCTCCTTGGAGCTATAAACTTAAAACTATAATAAGCTCGAATATTCACCATGATAATAAAAAGATTTTTCAAAACCGTTAAAAGTGAGTTAAAAAAAGGGTGTTAGTTTATTGTGTGGCCTGTTTAACTCGAAACTTGGTATAAATAACCACTAAAGCAAAAAATTAAACATGTGTTTTAGCATTCATGGAAAATCAACCCTTAGATAGGTGAAAAGGAGTGGTAAAGTTCATATAAAGACTTGTTTCCCTAGGTAAGACTTGGCACATTCTCCAAAGTAAGTAAAAAAATAAGTACATATTCATAGATTTCAGGAAAGTACCCCTAAAAGGAGTGGCACAGAATATGTTAAAACTATTTACGCAAGCGAAACTGGCACGAGCACTGATAGTTACTTATAAAATTGCAAATGCAAATCATGAGGCTGAATGCTATAATACTCGCACTGCATTTATATGTAAGTGCACAATTACTTATATCAATTGATTAATACATATTATTCCTTTTTTATAAATTATATATTGGATAGCTGTGTCATGGCTACTTCTGTCTGATAGCTTTTATTTTCTGAAATTACCCTTCATTCATTTCTCAATATCAAGCAAGCTCTTTCCCCATTTCATCAAAATTGATTTAGCAGTATCAGCCCATCACAGACCCACTGCTAAGCACGGGCCTCTATTGAGAATGAGAAAGGCCTAGGCCATAGTCCACCACCCTTTGATTGGTGTTGGTTGGTGGACTAGACACACCACGAAGAACTTATTGAAGCCCTTTCAATTGTATAAGTTTTTTCATGATGTACCCCTTCACCATCAACTAAAGTGATTAAAATTCTGATATGTACATGATTTTGAGAGGTCAGACGTGAGAACCCAGATCAAACTCCAACCCTCTTGCGTGGAAGCCAAGTGTTCAACTGCTTGGTATTGCTGCACTGATACAACTAACAGTCAGACAAACTCGCATTTGCAATTATAATATCAATCTCTTTAAGTATACATAAATCTCATTATCATTACTGTCATAACATAAAGCTTAAGCAAAAAAAACTTGTAGATTAATTAGTCTCCAAAAAAGCTACAATACATTGTCATATGTTGTAATATATCATGCTCCGCTCTAAGCTCCATGTCACCAAAAACGGTTCCATAATGTCTTAATGTCCTATCGCACAGCTTTCAAAGTAGAAACTTAGAGAAGAACTCTAGAGAGTAGTTGTTTTATATAACATAGACACACACTAATAATATTTTTTTCGAAAATCCACTCTTATAGGGATGAATACGGGGGATAAAATTATAATGAAAAAAAAATTATTTTATGAATCTCAAAGCAAAAATATATCTGAAAAAAATCTATGCCCTTGCAAAGCACGCAGGCATGGTTGAATAATGTGGTAATGGCACTCATTAGCATTAATTGGCTCCTAATAACTATATAAAGTCTAGTAAAACCCAAACATTATTGTATACAGGGACTGCAGAATAGTTAAAATTGATATATTATATCACTTTAGTTATTAGTAGAGTAGTTATTTAAAAAAATACAATACCACCTGTATTGAAATTAAAAATGCAATATTCTCAAATCTTGAATTTGAGTTGATTTCAGATTTGCATTGAGATTTCTATTACTTAGTCTATAATCATTGAATATTATGCATTTAATCTAAATGCATTTGTTGTATATTTATTATAAGTAAGTACTATTATTGTGCCTTGCAGTGTCTATGTATGTTTGGAATAACCATTTTATAAGTTCTCTGTAAACTACATTGTGCAATAAATAAATAATACTTGCATCGGGTTCCGAATGTGAAAATATTTATTGTTTGACACATTATTTCTAAGTATGCTTTTATTCCATTCTCTACATTTTTATTTACACAAAAAACAAACATTATTGTTGTATCATTTAAATCATAATCAAAAGCATACACATTTACATAATTCTTTATGATTATTATCCCTATATTGTAAATAGAATGCAAAATTTGTACAAGGATTAATTCCTCATTTTGATGTAAGTATAACTTGTTGTCAAAGTTATACGAAAAGATACAAAGATTCATGACTATAAGTTTTATTGCATCCCTTTTGTCATTGTGGCATTACAATAGATGGTTTTAATTTGTTGTGTACATAATTCTGTGCAGGTAATCTACACATCAACTAGGTTATGATCAGAAAATGTCTGCACTACATTTTGACACTTGATTACAAAATATTATCTAAATAATAAAGATACTTACTGAGTCATTTTCCAGTTTCAGAGCTGTATTTTGTTTATCCTTCTTAGTAATAAGGTCGTTTTGTTGTTGTATCAAATCCAAATGACACAAAATCAATTGTTTCAACCTTTGGTTTTGTATTTCGGCGATATTTAATCTCTCTGCTAGGCTATTGACCTCAGATGTTGGTTCCGGCACAGTCCCTGGCTCCTTGTCGTCAGGGTGCGAAGAAATTTCTACTTCCTTGTCTAGAAGTGACTGTCGGCGATCTGAACCCTCAGAGTGACAAGCGTATATATGGTCAAAGGGAAAACTCAGCGCCAACGACTCCTTTGTGTCCAATTGATTTAAAGCAGACAGATCCCCTGAGAGATTCACCAAATTCGATTCATTTACACTACTACGACTGTTCATTTTTATGGGGAGCCAATCGTAAGTCCCTTACGACGAGCCTGCCGGCTGTCAAAAACTATGTAACCGACACTACACTTTTGTTCGTTTCATTACAACTTATTTGATCATCTGTTTTATCACACACACTATAATCTAAGAAATTAATATCCACAGTCCACAAGCATTACATATTCATACAGCGACCAATTTGCGTATTTTACCATTCTTACTTACTATACTGACATTTCTTTCACGCACATGCAGAATGATAAAACGCGCATTATATTTAAGCAAGTATTCCGTCCACGTTTGCTTAGCGCCAAATATGTCCGAAACGAAATCATTTGTAAATATCTTTATATAGTTATATTATTATTCATATTAAATCACGAATGTATGACAAAGTTTTCGAGTAAATTGAATAAAAATTGAAAAAAAATCATCAACTAGCGTCAAGGCGTCAACCGTAGACATTATTTGTTTTTTTTTTCTGTTTTCTGTTGGCTGGCCGATGATAGGGCGTGGGAACGATTTCAGTTCGGATATTCTCGCTTTTCTTACTAACAGAAAGGGAAACAAGCATTTACAGCTTTTCTTGTTGTTCCCTAAAAATTACGTTTTTATAAAGCACTTATTACACTTGGCTGAATTTAGTCTTCTAAATTCAGAAGCAACTTTACTTCCTGACTGGTTATTTAGGATCCTAACCGTCCTAACTCTTAATACCTACACTTTCCTAAATCCTAACTAGGATTCCTAAATTCAGAGTAGTGTAATATGCCATAAAGCTAAAAATACTTAAACATAAGACCGGTACATATAAATAGGAACTTCTATAAAATTATTTCAGTTTTATTTTACTTGAAATTGATTGTGTCTGTCAGTAAGTGTTATACTTATTATTATTTTGGGAACAAGAAAATCAATGTCTACTTTTTTAAAGTAATAATTATAATAAACAAGTATTTACTTGGATGCTTGGGATCGAAATCTAAAGTAAAGCCCCACCAGTACAATTAAACAATATGCTACTTTGCGGAAAATCGGAAAATCACATGAACTAATTCCTTTTACTGGCAACACTTAAGGCCCCTCGCCCACGGCGACTTTTTGTAGCGATGCAGTCATCACTTCTAACGCGTATTAGTCGCATTTGCAACGCACTACTGCATCGCGATTGTATCGATACAAACGCGCGACCGCGTCGCGCTACTAACGCGCTACTGCATCGCGTTTGTATCGATACAAACGCGCGACCGCGTCGCGCTACTAAGTAATCTCTGGGTATTAAATGGATGCATCCAATATTGACGCTGCTTCCGTTGCCTACGCTTCGGCTGCTTACGTAAAAGCAGCACCAAAGACAACGTGACTAATGTTGCCTCAACGGAGTCCATCTTGCAACTGTACTGATCCAAGGTATTTTTGTATCGTAAATGCATCGCGACCGAATCGCGTTTGTCATCGTGGGCGCGGGCACACAGCTAGAGACTGCTTCGCGTCTGTATCGATGCTACGCGCGAGAGCATCGCGACTGCATCGCTACAAAAAGTCACCCGTGGGCGAGGGCCCTAACAGCTATAACCAAGGACTATGATTAGTGCTTAAAATGCATACAAGTACCTTTCATTTGAGTATTTTTATTTTTTTGCTAATACTGATTTTTGGGGTTTCCCACGAGTTTTTTTGTAGATGAATAACTTTTGTGTCATACATAAATTACTGATTCTGTTTTGCGAGAATATTTATTATTCTTCTTCTTCTATCGTGTCGGCACGAGCTATACGAGAATAGTTCATGCCGTAGTGAAAAGATTAGCCAGTCAGCAAGGTTGGTAGCGGGGCTGACTGCCTAAATAATATTTATTATTTACATTCACAGAAAAAATGGAAACAAATCATAAATACATAGTATTTACTTAAAAATCAACTAAATACAAACCCTCTAAAATTGCAATGTATGAAAATTCGTGTGTCCCAATCTTTCCGCAATTTCATCTCAATTATTTTGATAATTTTCAAAGAAACTATACTTAGATTTTGCTTTTATACCATTTTGCGAGGTTAGAAGGTCCACATTAGATTGCCTTTTTAGTAATTTGTTTCAAATTTACGGACATAAATGAATTTTAAACTTGTTCCCGAAAAGCTCCAAAATTGGATTTCAGTTTTTGTTACCCTTTTAGACGTGTTAAAGTTAAAAAACTCCCATTTAGTTATATTATTTTGAATTTGGGAACACTGCAGGTGCTTAATGCCACCACATCGATTAATATGTGTCAGTGCCGATCAGTAGTTAATTGTAAAAACACGTACTCCAAATTTAGAGTGAATACATTCTGGTTTTGTTACTGCTGTTTCAAGGTTAGTTGACCATATTTACCACTTTTTTTATCATTTCTTAATAGTTAACAACGTACACTAAAATTTGGTACATGACAATAGACGTAACTTCAATTATAACCACCACAATATTATTTAGAAAACAAAAAAACATGTGTTTCGTTACTTTTTATTTTGTTACTTTGGTGTAGTAACGTATAAGTGGAAATGTGAGTTACAAAAACGGTAGTATAAAGTTATGTTTGAATTGCAGCGCAAGAAAATACCACTAGCTCCGGCAGAAAAGATGAAACGTTATAAATAACATTTTAAACAAAACCTGGATAGGCTAAAACAAATAAGTTTTTTTTTTTAAGAATTAAGGCGAATTAAATGTGAACGAAACACTAAACAAGATACTTGTTTAAAATGAAGTACAATAAATGTTGATTAAGCACTAAATGCGTATCTTTTATTCTTGTACTCGTTAACGCCCTGCAGTTTCACCCGCGTGTTGATGAAAAATAGTGATGGTGATGATGAAGAGTTCCAAATTTCATCCAAATTCGTTCAGCCGTTTCGGCGTGAAAATGTAACAAACAATTAAACGCCCACAAGTTTTCGCATTTATAATATTTGTATATCATGGTTAAGAAGTCATATTAAATAGACATTCATGGTTATGAATTAATCAATATTATTCTTTTGAAGATATTTATTTTATCAGGCATGACATGGCGTCTTATAAGACGCAGAATGTATGTATTTTCCGCGGACTGATCCGGTTACCTCTATGAGGGGCCCACACACCACATATCGATCTATTTCTTTCCATAAGTTTAGGTTTTGCAGTTACGTGGGTGGGAAGAATTGGCGCAGTTATCTACGGCGTCACGCCGCGCCGGCTTGTGCAAGTTTAAGCTTAGGTACATAAAGAAATCGTTATTTATTTGGGCCCCATTCGGCTTATTATTAGTTTTACATTAGTGTTATGGCGAAAAACCCTTTTATTGGTGTTCTATTTTTCTGGTCGGGCTTTACCTCGGGTAAATTACACAATGTAAAAAAATAACGTCGGTTGTTAATAATAACCGACGTTATTTTTTTACATTCTGTTGTTTTTCAAACCTTCGATCAAATTTTAATAAATAGGTAGTCTGTTTAAAAAATAACTGTTCACATTTGCGTGCGTGTGGGTACGCACGCGAATGGTGCATTGAATTTGCAGTCACTTTCCGTTATCTCATGTGCCCGAAGCAAACAAAGGAACATACTACCACACTACCACCCGACTAGACGTGAACAGTTCGCGTACCCACAGCAAACACTGTTGATGCAAAAGGATCGTGTATTGCTCGCGAACGCATCTACTGGCCAACAACAACAGGAAGGAGCACGCTTTAGGTATGCGTAGAAAACACTGGGTAGGGTGCATGTTCGCAGCTGTAACGCGAACTGTTCTAAGTATAGGTATCTAGTTGTTCAGTATTAATTAACAAACGCGTCCACACTTGGTCGTAGAATGCGCCGTTCGCACGCGAGCGCTGCACGTGCGCAAGTAACGCAAGTGTGAACATAGCTTCAAAAAACCTTGTCGTTTTAACAATATTAGGTTTAAACCAACCATACTCAACCCAGGTTTTTGCTTTGGCGGTCATGTTTTTTCTCGTTATAGAAGAAAGGGCACGGTCCATACCTACAAAATTAACTCACGTCCTACAGCAAAGAGAAGTACCTATCTCAAAAAAAATTATAAAATTGAGTAAGTATACATATAAAGATGGCATGCTTCCTTGAACGCCATCCTTACAGTCTAAGGGCGTATACATAAAGGAAGCGGGTAACCGGCGCCGACCTGCCAGCGCTTGTCGGTGCTGGTCTGTGCAGGTAACCGCTACATAAAGGAAGAGGGTAGAAGCAGGGGCTGGCATTTTTAGCAAAAATACGCCTTGTTTCCTTGCAAATACAGCAGCAACAAATGACGGCTTACCAGCGCTGATCGGAGCGGGTCGGAACTTGTCGGCGAAGTTCGGAGCTTGTCGGTTCTGGTTCGCCACACTGTATAGTACAGAGACTACCTGCGCCGACTATATGCGCGGACCAGCACCGACGGGCGCTGGCGGATCGGCGCCGGCAACCCGCTTTCTACATGTATGTATACGCACTTACAAATGACGTATAACTGACGTACAACTTACAAATGACGTACACCGTGGGCCCGAGGTACCCGAAAGATTTTAACCTTCGATTCCGATGCCTAATTGGAGAAGAAAAGCTACCTATACTTTCTTCAAATTATAAGAAAGTATGACACACTGTAGGTAACTGTATTAAGTTAAGTCCTTACCTATAATAAGTAAGTATTATAGACCCCGACGAAAAAAAAGGATTAGGTATGGCTGGTTTGTTAAACCCATAAACATTAACCATTGATTTTCGATCGTTTTGTTTTCGTTGACTTTTAGGGTGGTATCACACGGCGACTTTTTGCAACGCTTCTGCAGCGATTCAGTCGCGATGCAGTGGCGAAACAGTCACTAACCATCTATCTTTACGCACTCGCGTGACTCTAAGCAGCGATACATTCGCTACAAAATCACCATACAGGTCAGTCGCTGACCGTATAAGTATACCTTTACACGATAACACGGCAGCTGCAGCGATACAATTGCGATACAGCCGTGACGAGATATTTGATTTTTGGTCAGTCATTCGTTGACAGCCACAGCGCGATGAGTTCGAATGAAATTAATGTTAATGTTCATGTATCTGTGAGTAAAAAGCTTTTGCACCTTTTAAATCTGGGGGCTTACTCCCTAAGTCCGTCAACGAAGTTAGTCGCCCGTCCGAAAGTAGCCCGAAACGTAGGAGTGTACAAAACAAGTGTCAAGTTCAACTTTTCGGACGGGCAAAAACACATCGGTAGTAGGGACAACTGTCAAATCGTGTTGTCATTCATTCTTAGTTCGAGCCCCGAAATAATCGTATGTCTTTAAGTGATAGAGAGTAGGAAACGCTCGTAACTAAGGCCGAAACCACGGACTTCGTGCTTAGGGAGTAGACCACCTGACGCGGAGCTACGTTGCAACCGAATATGAGGATTGTTGTGTAAAAGACACAACATAATCGTGTAAGGGTGTTTCTATCACTACAGATATAGCTAATATCGGTATGTCAGGATTGCTAGCAAGGTAAATATAGTAAATAAAACCAACATAGACTCTCGACCACTGAGAGTAGGTACTTATATTTGCCTTAGTGTTAGTAACGTGGACGCGATCATGATATTTTAATATACACAAGTATACAAGATCAAAAAATAAGGACAAGCAAGTCAGAGGTAAAAGGTCAGACTTCTTCAGCTGATGAACACAGAATGCCCCGATTCATCGAATGACCACCGCCCATAAATAAAATAAATATATATAATATAGGTACCCAAAAATAAATATTGGATGCATTCATCCTTATCGACGACTACCTTCCTTTGTCAACATTGCCCAGTGTTACCCGCTAGCGATAGGTAACAGTTGGGAGCCAGATTCTTGTTTATTTTATTCTAAGTATATACGACTTTTTTATGTTATTGGTTGGCAACCAAGCCCCCGGCCACCTGATGGTAACCCCAAGAGGATTGTTGATGCGTTGCCAACCCTACAAACAGAGTTGAAAAGTGACAAGTATCTGGAATTTCTCCGGTACCCATTCGCTCCAATCCGGAGGAAAGCAATGCTGCTCAGCGGTAGAAATATGCATGGTGGTAGCTGTAGTATGTACTTCACCGGACGAACTTATTCACAAGGAGACTACAACATGCAATCGTGTGGTTGTTACTAAGGGGTAAAACTTACGCGGAGTGGGCTTTATACAGCCCGACAATAATAAATACGTGGGGCGACTATTATTGCAGGGTGCACACTGAACAGGGTCATGCCAATTGCACGTTATAGCAGTTGTGCGAAGGTCATCAGGTGGTACTCCCCAATTGGTGGAAGATAAGCATCGGCGTTTTATTGCAATTTAGTTGCTTTTATGTTATTACGTCGACCAAGGTATACACTAGCAAGAATGAAATGGATGGCTCTGGATTACCGCAGTCACTTTTTTTTTTGATTTGCCTCGCAATTTTTTGTATATCGTCGGTCCAGCGATCTTTAACGATCAATAAATACACTTAACTTTATTTTAACTATCATAAAATTATACCTATTATAAGGCAAACCTGTCTGTACGTACGTTGGAAATATTTTCAGGAACACAGACCAGTACCCCAAGTGTGAGTTTTTTCGTTAACTACTGTAGTTGCGTCACGACAAAAATGTATGAAAATTTAGGCTGCGTCTCTAGGCGCACCGTTCACTAACTACTATTCGCGCGTTAATTGAACGGTGCGCCTAGAGACACAGCCTATATTTTCATACATTTTTGTCGTGACGCCACTACAGTAGTTAACGAAAAAAACTCACACTTGGGGTACAGGTGTAGGAACCTACAAGAAATAAACAAGTAAGTAACAGAAAACGTGCAAAACAATATTTTTTTGTTTATCTGTCTGTCTGTTGTCAGCTCATCACTTGAGAACGACTGGACGGATTTCTCTGAAACTTTTAGTCTTGTATTGCAAAAAACATGTTTGTATACGACAAACATGTCATGTGTGTTTGTACTAACGTTAAGTCGCTCGAACAAGGCAGTAACTTCACTGTTGCCCGCGGTTTCACTCGCATCCTAGGTGAACTACTGCATGTAACCGGATAAAAAGTATGTTTTATGTTAGTCCAGGACATGGTCTATCTGTGTGTCAAATTTCATCCAAATCCGTTCAGCCGTTTATGTGTGATCGAGTAACAAACATGCATCCATCTTCACAAACTTTCACATTAATTTATAATCACTACATAGTATAAAACAAAGTCGCTTCCCGCTGTCGGTCTGTCCCTATGTATGCTTAGATCTTTAAAACTACGCAACGGATTTTGATGCGATCTTTTTTAATAGATAGCGTGATTCAAGAAGAATGTTTATATTTATAATACATGCATAATATAGTAGCGAAAAACGCGGAATACGCGATAAACGACATCCACGCGGGCGAAGCCGCTGGCGACCTCTAGTTAATTTATAATATCAGCAGAGATGTGAATTATTTGAAATACATGTATTTCAAATACAAATACAAAATGCAAAATACCTATTTTTATTTTGCATTTGAAATGCTTTTTTTCAAGATGTATTTTCTATTTTATTTGAAATACTTTACATAAATATTTAGTATTTGTAAAATGCAAAATGGTTTTGTTAATTTTTTTAATAACAATAAATAAATGTTTCATATTTTTCATTCTTAAATTAAAAATTTGTGCAAAGTTTCAAGTTTATAAATACTGGAAATAAGATTTTTCAAATAAACTTTATCACCCCTTTTCACTCCCTTAGGGTGCGCTTTCGTTATAAAAAACAACTACTCTCCAAATTTCAAGTTTCTACCTTTAGCGATTTAGGCTGTGCGAGAATCTTACATTAGGACTAGAGATGCGCCGAATATTCGTTTGGTATTCGGTATTCGGTGTATTCGGCATATTTTTCACTATTTGTTTTCGGCCGAATTATTCGGTTTTGGTGCCGAATATATTCGGTTCGAGTATTTCTATTTTCTTGGCTACATGACACGGTATAGAACTAAAAGTCAAAACTTCTTATGTAAGATTCATGTTATAATATAAGTCAAAGAAATACGATGAAAGATGAGTTAAATAAAGCTAACAAATTTCAAATCAACATTTATTTTTAAACTAATACAAACCTTTTTTAAACATTTTAAAGCAATTTAACATAAAATTAACTTCTTTTTAAACCTCAATCAAATCCACATTTCTTTGTATACCTTAAATCAACATTTATTAATTTAATATTTTTGTAATAATAAGCTCCTCTGTTTTTATTTGTAACATAATCGTGCGATGTTTTGAAGCAAAGTGACAGCGCGGTGTGCGCGGGTGGCGGGCGGTGAGGTACGGCTCGCTCCAGCAGCAACACGTAGCGTTCATGTAAGAACCTGTTTACGCGGCAAAACAATCAAATGGTAAACCGAATAATTCGGCCGAATATCCGGTTCGGTAAAGGTTAAACCGAATAGTATTCGGTATTCGGTTATTCGGTGAAACCACTATTCGGCGCATCTCTAATTAGGACTTGTTCTTTATATGTATTTATGTGTATATATGTAAAATGATAGATAAGATATATATTTAAATCGCTATATCTCATGAATGATGATTCGCAGATTCATCATGAAAAAGGAACACCAGTGTGGAAACACTGTCTGTGACGATCACGTCGGGGTCACCAATGTGGAGAAACTATGGTGTGGTGTTCCTCCAACCAAAGGGAGGATCCTCCAACCAGGCGGAGTCTTGTGCCTGGCGGGCTACTGCCCACCAGTTGCTGTTGGGAGGTTGTATATATACTATCTGCGTGTTAAATCTTGATTGCGCGATGTAGGGATAGTTCGCTAGTTCGCATGTGGCGAGATAGATGCCGCCACACTGTGATCAAATAGGTACTAGTGTTAAAATCTGTGAAAAAAGGTATTTTATTTGAAAAACCTATTTTGAAAATGCGTATTTTGCATTTTGTATTTAAATACTTTCATAGAAAACCATTTTGTATTTTTATTTGAAATAAAAAATAACCAAGTATTTGCATTTTGAATTTAAATATTTTCAATAAACTATTTTGCACATCTCTGAATATCAGTGTCATAATGTGAAGTAGCTTAGCAATATCAAAGTATCGTTATTATAGTCTTCGAACCAATGAAAATCGAAGTACATGATGGCTTGCGCGTTGCTATAGAACCCGTGTGTTCCGCAGTGGCTGTATTATTCCTGGTCAGGGTCAAGGACTCAAGGGTGACTCGAGCGGTAGCGCACCCCTCATCTAATTTGCATAATCAAACTTGACACAGCTGTATGCAGGATTGGAGTTTGTTTTGCAAAAACAATAAAATTAAGATACGACCCAGTTATAACAAAAATCAAATAGTTACCTATGCGAAAGACCGCATGTTGGACCACGCACAGTATAGGTACATACCAGGTGTAAGTCCACGGTGTACCGAAAACTGAAACAGTGAATTCAGCCTATTATCATATATTATTCTGAATTGAAAATAAGTGGAAATTTTGCTCAGAATTTTCCGACTTCTCCGATTTTTCTATTCACTAATTTTACATTTATCTGCTGTAAAATAAGCAATCCTATTAGGACATGGCACGTTGCAAAAATAAAATGTATTTTTATAAATCGGAAAATTCGAAAGATTTCGTTGATATTTTCTACGGATTTTCAATTCAAAATAATGAATTAAATTCACTGTGTCAGCTTTTGGTAACCTTTCCTTTACACCCAGTTTATTTACCTGCCAAAACACTTATTGAAATACAATAAAACATAGGCAAATTAGCAGTTTCCAGTAAATTCGGAAAATTCCGAGAAAAAGAACCACTTATTTTCATTTCAGAATTCACTGTTTCAGTTTTCGGTACACCGTCCCTTACACCCAGTATAGAGTTCCGTAGTCAGTACGGCTATAATTATACTTTAGTCAAGTGTAATGTAATGGTAAATAGTTCAGGTCTAAAAGATAATTACACATTTTAAAATAGGTACATTATTTTTGCAGCTGATTTAAGACATTTTGTATGCAGTTTCTATGAACTATTTGCAGTCCCAACACTTACCTACATTTAATAAGTTGGTCGCCTATTAGGTCTCATTTACACAGGATAAAGTAACTGACTCCAAACTCGAGACAAGTCAGTGCTGACCCGATACTTACCTAGTGTAAATTGATCGCGAAAACGCTGTACCTACTGACTTCAAATTAATTTACACTAGGTAAGTATCGGGTCAGCACTGACTTGTCTCGAGTTTGGAGTCAGTTTCTTACCCTGTGTAAATGAGGCCTTACTCGTAAACTAGTACACGGCCTACTTTGCTGTGATAGTTTTCCTTATAATTTCGTTAAAGGTAAGTTACTGGTATTGTGAATACTTCTTAGCTTGTATGGAGTGGGGAAATATGTCTGTAACAAAAATGACCACTTCAAAGTTTAATTCCGTGAAGAGATCTCTGTATCAAAAACCCATTTTTTTTAAAAGACCTGTTTATCATTACCCTACAAGATTAGGTAAGTGAATGAAAAGAAATTACCCCCGCTTTACAGGTGACGGGAATAATTATAACATAAAATAAATTGTTAAACGATTTTATTGCATTTCTCTGTTGGCGTTATAATATGTATAACCATAATCAGCTTTATAGCACTAATAGTCTGCGAGTCAAATAACTGTGATATACAGATACAAACAGACTGACGGACATAACGAAACTATAAGGGTAGATAAGGTAGTTTGAATACGGAACTCTAAAAAAATGGTACTACCTAAAGGTACAAGTCCGAGACGGGCAGCAAACTGCAGACTGCAACCGCAGACCGCAACTCGCCATCGGAATAGCGCCTTTAAGGTGTGCACTTTAAAGGTGCTATTCCGACAGCGACTGCAAAACTGCAACCGCAGACCGCAGCCGCAGATCACACCGCAAGCGATACTACTTTTGCAGTTTGCGGTCTGCAGCCCGTCTCGAACTTGTACCTTTAATGTACTAAAAAGAGCTTACATTAACAAATGTTAAAATGGATCTTAACAATAGCAATACCTAAACATGATGACAGTAATAAGGAAAGCACAAGCAATAATAAAAACCAAAAGCGAAACAAACCTGAAATATTTACATCCCTCTACGT
The DNA here is from genome assembly GCA_905220435.1 of Amphipyra tragopoginis. Lineage (NCBI taxonomy): Eukaryota > Metazoa > Arthropoda > Insecta > Lepidoptera > Noctuidae > Amphipyra > Amphipyra tragopoginis. The sequence goes on along the minus strand of HG991991.1, from coordinate 23,940,849 downwards.
CTAAGCAATCTTAAGTTGGCACGGTTCCCGTTCCACCCTCAAAAACACCTTGTTTATACCTATAACTGTGCGCTGGAGCCAGCATCGTCCGAGAACTATTACCTACCAGTAATCTTTTTAAAAGAAAAGTATTAACGCAGGAAGAAAATTTAATGTTACCTAATTTGGCTGTAAGAATAGACGAAAATGTATACCTACCTACGTACTTCATTTGCTCATCATTCTGAATTTTTCAACTGGACATGGATATCCAAATCCGAAATTATAGGGAATAGCTAAAAATGCTCAAAGGAGTTTCGGGGTTGATTTACATAAAAACTCAAATATTACAAACATACTTGGGAGCAAATAAATCGAGCCACTTCTATTTTTCACGTAGGCATAATTGTTATTATTTTTGGTATTATGGAACAGATCAATTCTAAACATATATCACCTAAAAGGTTATTTGATAACCTTTACAATGAGGGTAGTTTTTTGTATTTTGAATTGTAAGATTCATGAAACCGAAACTAATAACCAGGACACGTGAAAAAAGGAGTGGCTCGATTTCTTTGCTCCCAAGTGTAGATAAAAATTAATAAAAAATAGTGGGAAAGGAGATGGTAAAAAAAAAACCAGATTCGATTGGGGCTAAATGGGTACCAGTAGTTTCATTATAATGCACAATTTACCCCACCGAAAGGGCAATGCCGAAATCGATGGGGTATATGAGCTGCGTATTTCAAAAGTATACAAGGCCAGTACGCAGCCGCCCGAACTAATCGCGTATACTTCAGAATACACATTTGACGATCGAGCGTTCTAAACTATACATCAGTATTGCGCAATAATCGTGTATATTTTAGAATTGATAATTTCAAGCATTCGATTCTAAAATATACTTCACTAGTACAATCCAGCATGCAGTGCGTACTAATCGCGTATAATTTTGAATACCTGCGCCACCATGCTCTATTCTAAAGTAGCATTACACGAATGCTGGAAAGTGATCAGCGAAGCGAATCGTTTCTGGCACTCGCCGGCTGCTGCCGCGGCACCGCTCGCTTCGCTCGCTCGGCTCGTGCGTTGACTGGCCACAGTTCTAACCTAACCTAACCAACCTTTCAGCTATCTGTTTGTCACTTTATTTCCTATAGCGGGGAACTTTGAAGTTGAAAGTAAAATTTTTAAGTTAGAATTATTAAAATTAAAGTAAACTATTAATTTTAAGCTAAGCCTTATTAAAGTGGGAACTAATAATTTTAAAGGTCATTTATTTACATCCCATATGTAAAGTCATATTTTAAGTCTTGTTTCCTAATAAAGCCGTTTGGAAAAGTTAAGTCACTTCTTAAATGTAACTGACACTGTATAGTTTTGAATCCGTTTTTTCACCCTGAACATTCAAAAGTATACGCGACCAGTACGCAAAATCTGTGTATATTTTAGAACCGAAGTTTTAATTTACAACATTCTAAAATATACGCGGCTAGTTTTTTAATTCAATTCAATTTATTTATTGCAGATAATAAAAATCCATAATTTTACATAAAAACAGAATAAAAATAAAATGAAATAAATTAAAATAGAAATGTCAAATGTCTTCTCTACGCAGATGATCAAGTTCTGCTTGCATCATCAGTGGAAGGGTTGCAAGACATGGTAACTGTGATGAACGAAGCATATAAGAGGAAAGGGATGAAAATTAATATAAGTAAGACGAAAGTAATGGTTTTTGAAAGAGATGCAGATGTATCTGGGTGTAAGGTAAAGATTGGAGATGAAAGTATTGAACAGGTGAATGAGTTTGTTTATTTGGGAAGTATGTTTACAAGAGATGGTAAGATTGATGAAGATGTGGAAAGGAGAGCAAATGCGGGAAATAAAGTGAATGGTGCTATGCATGCGGTTGTGGCTAACCAGTCGATGTCCAAAAAGGCACGGCTGGCTGTCCATAATGGTGTACTGGTACCAACGCTTATGTATGGAAGTGAATGTTGGTCTTGGAAGAAGAGTCATGAAAGTAGAATAAATGCCGTGGAAATGCGTTCCTTGCGAAGTATGTGCGGTGTAACTTTGAATGATAGAGTGAGGAATGATGTGATAAGACAAAGTTGCGGTTTAAAAGATGATGTAGTGACAAAAATTGAAAGGGGTATGCTTCGGTGGTTTGGGCATGTTGAAAGATTGAGTGAACGGCGATTAACAAAAGGAATTTATAAGGCGAATGTCAGTGGAAACGCCAGTAGAGGACGCCCTAGAAGGACATACATTGATGTTATTGGTGATGTTCTTCAAAAAGGACAGGTGCGTAGTACTTTCAACCGGCGTGCGTGTATGACAAGATGTATGACCGCGGACGAAGCGAAAGGAGTATGTAAGGATCGTAGCATGTGGCGTTCTACAGTTTCTGCCTACCCCCATGGGAAAAAGGCGTGAGTGTATGTATGTATGTATGTTAAAATAGAACACACAGAAAAATTTTAATCGTATTATAAGTATGAGGGGCCGCTAGCGTGCAGTCGCATCCACCTCATCAACATTGGTGAGTCCCACCTCTGGGACAATGCGCTAAGGATACCATTCGGGCTGCCACGCACGCGCCTTAACAGCGAGGCGCACCTTTTTCTGAGACCTTTTTTTAAGGATGCTTTCTGGCCTTGTATATTCTAGAAATACGCATATGAGCTTATAGGCTGACAAAGTATATATGAAAAAATCTTGACTAACAAGTGTTTTTTACCATTTTATACAATATCAATAATATATTAACGATACTAATGACGGGATTACTGTAGTATTTATTACTATCAACCATTTGGTATCTGACTGGTATAAAAAAACACTCAAAAAAGAATTCTTTTTTCAAGTATTCGTATAAATAATATAACTACAAGGTGTAACATAAATAACGCACAACCTCTTAAAGGGTCACTGTATTCATCATTATGAACAACTTTTACTAAGGGACGAAACTTGAAATGGCGAAAAAAAAATCAGCTGTTCCCTACATTTTGACGAGTTATGCGAACATAAATGTAGGCGACAGCTGATTTTTTTTTCGCGATTTCTGATTTGTACCCATAGTAAAAGTTGTTCATAATGATGAGTACAGTGACCCCTGAGGTTGTGCGTTATTTATGTTACACCTTGTAATTATATATTATTTATACGAATCCAGGTTTTTCGTTTTTTTTTATGTGATTGTAGTAATAATCAGATACCAAATGGTTGATAGTAATCAATACTACAGTAATCCTGTCATGATTATCGTTAATATATTATTGATATTATATAAACTTTTAAAAAACACTTGTTAGTCAAGATTTTTTCATATATACTTTGTCAGTCTATGGCTCATATACCCCATCGATTTCGGCATTGCCCTTTCGGTGGGGTAAATTGTGCATTATAATGAAACTACGGGTACCCATTTAGTCCCAATCGATTCTAGGTTTTTGGTCCACACATTATGGACCATCTCCTTTGAAAAAAGAACACTGTATTATTGCGCCATGCTATAATGTCGCTTATATTGGACATTCTTTCTCAGATAGTAATTTCATAATGATCATAACAGGTATAGGTGAAAAACGAGTCATCCCCAGACTTAGCACTAGCACCTATAAATATATAGTGACTGCCAATACCAATCACCCTACTCTCGGATTAAAAGTTCTGACTGAAAACAAACTGCAGTAAGGCCGTTTTCACAAGAAGCTGCTCAAACGAAATCAATTAGGTACTTACTCAAATTATTAATCAGGTAATCTAGCACAGAGTAGCACTAGTATTTCAATGGAGGTCTGCAAACGGCGTAGTATCATATATATGTATATATATAAGTACCGTTTGTAATCGGTTGGTAACGCGTTAGTAACTAGTTTCAAGCGACGCGGTAACGTGGCGTGCTCATCACCGAGTTACTAAATAATTAATTAATATTTCCACAAAATTTTAATAGATAGACAAACTAAAGAATGCCAAAAAAAACAATTCTTTCTTGCAACTTAGTAGGCACTTTACTTCCATGGTTTCCTAATATAACTCTTTGGCAGCAATGAAAGTTTTTTTTTTTTCATTTAAGTTATTGATTTATTCTATTGGCATTTTTTCACTAGCATTTCTTGTTATAATATAAAATTAATAATTTCCTCATCAGTCGAATCGGTAGTAGGTACATCATGACAGCCCAGGATCGAACAAATCCTGTCGAAAAGTGACTAAAACTACAGTGATTTTAGTAGCATAATGTGCGAAGTGTAGTTTCTTTTGAATAGCTATTTGCTAAAGAGTTAGGCCCTTCGGCATAAATAGCTATTACATCGCTCCAGCAATATTAATTATAATTTTATAAAGTAAGCCAAACTGTACTAAGTTCTGTGATAAAAAAAAATGATTTTCACATTTTAATGAGACCTAGCTATACCACGATATAAATAGGTGCTTAACCTAGTTATTATTGCTATTCAAGCCGCATTGATAGGTTTTTAATTCATATAAACATCCCATTATTACTTTGTTTCAACTAATTGACACGTAAACAGGCTAAACGTAAGATTACTCTTTCACAACAAACTTATATCAAAGATCAATTTATTACAATAATAAATACCATCTCACCTACAAGTTAAAAGTATAAAATTATATGAACAAAATTTATGCAGAATTTTATATCGTAATTTATTATAATGAGTTTGGTGTAGGCACAGGGACTTCTGCGACGTAGCGTTTTGGCCTCTTGCCAATCGGTTCCATACAACGTAACTTCGCTGTGAATCTACCATGAAAATAAACGTCTATGAATAAAGTCTTACGGTTTATACGTGTTTCAGTATTCGTTTGGTATTCCGTGCCGTAAACTCATGTTAGCCTTGACTAAAGCAAGGCTGTAGTTTATTTAACTGTGTTCTTTACTTCGTAAAGATGGCTCATCAATTTTGGATTTCGTACCATCCACCTACTGGTAGGTTACTTGATTTGACATTGTTTTGACCGGAATTTGTCGATTTGTTTTGGATGATCTACATTTTCTAACATCAATCGTTTAGCAAAACATGCGTCCGGCGGAGATGAAACCCCGCCGATACCAGAAGAAGAGCTCGAGCAACAAAAACTTGAACATGAAAAGCAGCTACAAAAGGTACCTATTGTTATTTGTATACTATCATGCATGCAAGAAAATATCAAACATCTACGTGCAAAATGGTGCCTATTAGATATGGATAAGCAGATTCCAAATTAAAACTGCGCCATTCATTTAGCTACCTGCAAGAAACATTCCAGAATGTATTATTTGTATTGGTAACTCAACGATAGCTTTAGACACTACCAAGCTGCTTGCTGATAAATAAGTATAAAATAATGAATATTAGGTGCAGCAACGCGAGTAGTCTCATTGTATAAGAAAATGTAAGCCCTATTGACTAATAAATGCAATCTTTTCACCACGGTATGAGCTATTCTCGCATAGCTCGTGCCGGCACGAGAGAAGAATGCAATGATTAGAATTGGGCAATGCAGACAGAAGAGTGTTCAAGTCCAATGTATTATTGAACAGAAACTTGAGGAAGCGTTGCTCTTCGTGCCTAACGCTGTCTGTAGTCGACTTTCTTCTTTATTTACACTTGCACATTTATTTTGTTTGTAATGTTAACATTCAAGGAGAAAGAGTGCCAAGCGAGGGAGGATGAGGAAATCAGACAACTAGATATAAATCTCCTCCACCAACGAGCCATAGAAGCTGAGGCGGACAAGAAAAGAGAGGTAACAGTGTCAAAAAATATTAAAATAGATTCATTAATAAATACATTGATTAATATCACTATTATTATAGCTTTATTAACGTTTATTTTTGTAATGTGATAAAGTATAAAGTCGTATTACGTTGTTTAATGTGGGTAAAAACGTAGGCCTTCGCGTGAAACGTAATGGATGGTTCGTATCGAGCATTAGGTACGCCAGTAAGACGAGCATTAAGTTAGAAACCCACTATTCACTACACGAGCCTCGCGCCGTACGTCGCGCCTTACAAATCAGTGGACAAATCCGTCATCGCACACACAACGGATTTGTCCGGCGCGGCGCTAGCGTCTTTAGACGGCGAGCGCCGGACTTATCCGCGAGCCGCATCCCGAACCGCGAACCATAACATTCACACGCAAATTTGTTCGCGGACTTGTCGCCAGTGACAAATCCGGCAGACGGGTGCGCGTGTGAATGGTGGCCTTTACAGTGAGCCGCACACACCTATGTGTGTAGACAAATGTCAATCGATGATCGCCATAGAATAGATACGACAATGAGATGTACTGGATTGACATATTAAGCTTTCGACCGGTCAAGCGATTTGTTAAATACGATTTCCACCAACCAGGCCGCGCCCGCTGGGGCGCGCCGATGCGCATTTCACACTGTGCTAAAGGAAATTCAGGCTTCTATACAATAATTAAGTTTCATGTTTGCATGGAATTTACACTGCTTGGAACTCGGTTAGATTCGCGCGTACGCCGCGTCAGCCAGTCGGCTGCGCTTGGACGCCGCGGAAGCCGGTCGGCACCTCGCGTACGCGTACTACTATGAACGACGGCGCTCGGCTGTCGTTGCGTACGGTCGGCTCCGCTCGGCCACACCGCAGGTAGAAACTGACAACGACACGAAAGCATCATTAGTGGCTGAGAGCATGCTAGCGGATACGCGAGCACGCGCGCGTATGCGCCCGGGTTCCAGCACATTGTAGCCGTCAGGCGGATGAGGTCGGCTACTGGCGCGTACTCACGCATCCGCTGCGACGCGCTGCGCTGCGCACCTGCGTGGCTTAGTTGGTGGAAATCGTACATTAGTCATTTCCATACATTTAATTGGCGTATCTATTCTCTGGCGATCATCGATTGACATTTGTCTACAGACACTGTCATGTTATAAGTTCAAACATTACAGTAGGTAGTCAGTAGGTACGTCGAGAAGATCATTACACCGATTTGAACACGGTGCCATTAATGAATCAAAATGAGGAAACGAATGATCGATGTCGATCTGTTATAAAAGCGAATGCTCCTCGATCAGTACATTTGAGCAAGCGCACCACTGTAATGTACCTAATGCTCGCTATCGAATCCTGGATTGTTCCATTACAAGCGAAAGTTCCCGAACCTTAACCTTTGACCTTAAAATGTTATCTCACAAGAGTCACAAGTCGCTGTCATAATAAATCCCCAAAAGTTATCGAAACTACACTTAAGAGTGATCCGTCACGGTAGAGCGGTTTATTTATTTGGGCCTATTTTACTTTCCTCCGGTTTCTGACTTAAGAATTCTACGATAAACAATACTTAAGTAACATTTGAGTACGGAATTGTCAAAAAATTTATGTGTCGTATGATTTTAAAACATTGATTACCATTGTAAATGTGTAGGTGCTTTTAATTAATACATAATGTTGCCTCGTGCAGATTATAAAGGTAATTTGCAGATTAAAGATCATCAGGACAAAAGGATGTTGGGTGGCTCATTAGAGCGACCCCACATCCGACCCCCATCGCCTCGCCTCGTGCAGTTAGTATTCTTTAAATGAACTTGTATGGATTTGTGCTCACTACATCAACTCCGTAGCGTCACCGGATGCGTGTCGGATGCCGTGGCTCTAATGAGCTGTGATCTTAACTCGACATACATTCTTTCAAAAAAGCATCGGGAATGGATGATTTGTTTATGGTTCCAAATTCTTTTTATTTTTGTTATGTTGGCACAACTGTTTGCCATTTTGGCGCGGAGTTTGAGTTGCATCTGTAATGTTCATAGAAATATGAAAAACAGTGTTATTTAGTATTAATACAGTGCTGCTTTTAGTTAGATCATATCTAGTGTGTATTGCGAATTTCATATGGACAAAAACATCGAACAAACAGTTTGTCTTTTTTGCATCGCCAATGGAATTTCATGTTCGGAGTCACTGAAAATGACAATTAATACAGAAGGCTTACGGTGAATCGACTTTATCAAAAACACGTACATGAGTGGTACAAAGCGTTCAAAAGCGGTCAAGATGTGATGGAAGATTTGCCTCGCTCTGGTAGGCCATCAACGTCTTCAACTGAAGTTAACATCGCAAAAGTGAAGGAAATAGTGACTGATAATCCTCATTCAAGTTTGAGAGAGATAGCCGCTGAACTTTCTGTGTCTCACGTTTTGATCTGTAATGGCAATATTACACGGTCCAAGCAAATTGATTCACTTTGGTTGAAAGGTGCAAAAATGAAAGCATATGCTATTGATCCATTGACCATGTAAACATAAATGTGAATCATTCAATATCCTTATATTGAAAGATTCACATTACATTTATGTTTACAGTGAAGTGATGAAGTGAACCATGTAATATCACCATAACATTTTAAATAATCACTTGGGTATGAAACATGTTGCGGCTCGGCTAGTCCAAAAAAACCTGAATTTTCTCCAAAAACTCAATCGCTTAAGAGTCGCTGAGGACATACTAGAACGGTTCAATTCCTACCCAACATTCATGAAACGCATTGTTACTGGTGGCGAGACGTGGGTTTTCGAGTTTGACATGCAAACTAGTTGACAAGCTTCGCAGTGGCGCCTTCCAACTGAACCGAAACCGAAAAAACCATGCCAAAGTCGATCAAAAGTCAAAGTCATGTTGACTGTTTTCTTTGACTATCGCGGTGTTGTGCACTCGGAATTCTTGCCGGAAGGTCAAACGGTAAATAAAGAATATTATTTGAGCGTTATGCAGCGTTTAAGAGAGCAAATTAGACGAAAAAGGCCAGATTTGTGGAAAGAAAATTCTTGGATTTTGCATCACAATAATGCGCCTTCGCACAAGGCCGTCATTCTGAACGAATTTTTGACTAAAAACTCAACAAATACCATCGAGCAACCACCTTATTCAACAGATATGGCTCCAGCCGACTTCTTTCTTTTTCCTAAAGTCAAATTACCACTTCGTGGCACCCGTTTTCATTCGGTAGAAGACATAAAGTAGAATTGGCGGCGAGAACTGAACTCAATTCCGGAAAAAGCGTTTAAAAATGTTTTGATGATTGGATTATTCGTTGGCGAAGTGTACCGTTTCTAAAGGAGCATACTTTGAAGGCGATAAAATTTTGTATGAATAAGTAACTAACATTTTGTGTATATTTTTTTTTTTTTAAACATTGCCCCATACTAATATTTCTCTTGTATCGTGGGTGCGTTTACAGACACAAATCTCACAAACAAACGCCCAGACCCGGAACAACCATCTGTAGGCCATACAAATTTTTGTTCCGTGTGGGAATCGAACCCGCGTCCCGTAGCGCAGAAGCCAATCGCTTAACCACTGCACCAAACGTGTCGTATTACTGATCTTTTCCCGGTACTTTCTTGACAGAGTAGTATTAGTTAAAGTGCGAAGACGTGTATTTTCTCACATCGTCTAGTTAATCTGCAGATATTCTAGGTAATTTGCAGATTCCTGACTGAGCAGTCGTTAATGTGTTACTAATTGAAAAGTTGCAATAAGAGCGAGGGAAGCGAGCTTGGTACTTGGAGCACCCATTTCGGTTGGTTTAAGTTTGAAAGGGACGACGGTGCACGATAAAGCGAGCAAAGCGAGCGAACTAACCAGCCCAGCATTATCTTCGAGTGGTTTTTATTGTGACCATACCACTCACACATCACTCAGGAATACTCCGTTGATTTGTAAAGATGACTGGTTTGATAATTCTTTTATTCCACTTCCACTCCTTAACATCTAATCAACGTGGAAGTAAAAGAAACGCCGAACCTCCTTCTCTCTCTCCATTACCTATATAGTTTTTTTTCATATTCGCGGGTGTACATTCGTTAATCTGCAGTTTACCTAGGTAAAGAGAATAGTTTTTTTTATAATAAGATTTACTTGACTGAGATTAATTATTCGTTATTGTGTACATAAACGTCATATTAACATCAACGGTAACACTTAAACAAAATCATATACCTTGTTGCTGTGCCCTTACGACGTCTCTCTTGCGTCCTCGACGCGAACGCCTGGCATCTGAAAATTTAAAAAGATTCAACTAGCAATGTGATTATTGTTTAATTCCATTTTCAGTGGAATCTATGCATAGTAAATCTAAAGCCGCGTGCTAACTTCAAAACTGCTAACAATTTCTTATTATGTGACATCGCCTAACAACTACCTGTTGATCCAACAAAAATACAGAAAATCCCCATTAAGTAGGTATTCAGTGTATTATCGTATTACTCTAGGTATAACGTTTTGAGAGTTTTAACCTTTACAAATATTGAGATAAATAGGATTGATTCCGTTTTTGACCGTTTTTAAGAGACAGTGATGGAGTTTTGTAAAGCTTGCCAATCTCAGTCTGGGGTTCGATTTCCTTGGTTTTTTTTTTTTTTTTTATAAAAACGTTGCCCCACTCTAAGATTTCTCTTGTATCGTGGGTGCGTTTACAGACACAAATCTCACAAACAAATGCCCAGACCCGGAACAACTATCTGTAGGCCATACAAATTTTTGTTCCGTGTGGGAATCGAACCCACGACCCGTAGCGCAGAAGCCAATCGCTTAGCCACTGCACCAAACGTGTCGTCAATGAATGAGTTTAGGCTAATCCCCCATTACATAGTCCTAAACTAACAAAGGCACGATGGTATGGATAATAACTAACACAATGCACGCAATGAATGCTATTATGTAATGAAAGTTGATGTACCTGACATAGTCGCGGAACTTAGCTTCTATTATTGTGCAGATCGCGGAGGCTGTGGAGGGTCTCCGAGGTATGAACACTTCGTGGTCACATCACCGACTGTGTGACCTACAGCGCCAGGCCGCCAGGTTGCGCCACAGTCGGCCATCCATCCCGGACACCACCAAACATCACAGGGTAACCGTTCACTATGCCTACCTATTTCTAGATATTTTCTATTGATTTATGGCTTCAAAGCACATGCGCATGTAAGTGCAACGTAAAAATATGTCCATCTCAGGTTATCAAAGATACGAATATTCACAATTATTGACGTAGGTGCGCACCGAGCTGCGTTATGGCGATATTGAAAATTATGCTTCGCCTCTCTCTGATAGTGTCGTTACAGTGAGAAGAGAAATTCATTTTTATACCTAAGTATCTACCTCAGTTTTTCAAAATAACGTTCAACACTGCACTTTAAATTTTCACAAACAGCTTTTGAAGTTTTTACAATTTTTTTTTAATTTATTCATTTCTACGTGCTGCACGGTAGCTATCGGAATAATGCGTGGCTACATCTAGGGACTAAGACGACCTACTTTGATTGGTAGGGTAGGGACGCGTGACCGCTCGGAAGCAGCATCAAAACTAAACTTAGTTTGAAAGTACATCATATTAAACATGTCATATAACTTAATTTAATTTCCATGCTTTAGTAGCAAAAGCAACAAACAACTTATTTTTATTTCGAAATCAAAGCTACTCTGTTTGACTACAGGTCGTGGGCGATTCCCGCAAAGAGCGTCATTAAAAGTTTGTAAGAATGTTGCTCAACTTCATTTTGCCACGTGATTTGGAAGCTAATTTAGGATCTGTGCTTCTAAAGCTGCGTGCGATGCCTTTTAATATTTCATTTTCACAATGTAACTCATATGTTTAGGTATTTGGTCTTTTTTTTTTAATAAGCAATGTCTTTAAGGAACATACTTAGTTTGGCCGTTCGTGTTATTGAAGAGTCATTTACTAAAATTGCTGTATCTTGGCAAATTATCTTAGATTCGCAGAATATACCATGGTTGTTTGAATCCTCACTTACATCAGCAGCAAGGCAGATAACATACTTTGTTCCAGAACATTCCATACCTGCACGTGTAACATGGCTAGGGCTCCCAACAGTTGCCTACTATAAATCTGAACGTATCTGTTGATTCCGGAAGGATAAATCAATAACTGCAACGTTGGCGTTAGGCGAATTGCGCGGTCTGCTCTATCTAGGACATCCAGGCACATCGTCTAGTGCTCATGTCATAAATTATTGGACTTCGACACATGCGCGAATTTATTGACCTATAAAAATTGCACCGGGGATAGCCGTCGGGAGGAACTGTGCAATAGATGCAACACGGTCCTTGCTGCAACAAGTCGGTTTCGGAACTAGTTCCTCTAAAGTGATTTTAATAGTGAAATTTTGATTAAACCTTTTAGAAATGGGCCGGAGTGTTAATAAATCTAATTATTTTCGAATTTAATTAGGGAATTTGTTAAAAATTTCGAATTGCCGTCGTTAATTTTAGGCGGGCTCTTCCGAACAAAGGCGGCCTGGGTCGCCGGCCGCGCCCAAGATATTCATTGCGAACAAGTAAATATTATTTAATAAGTTTTTCATCTGTGATAGTGTGGATAGAATTTCTAGTGATTTTGAGTGAACAAAAAACTTTATTAATTTTAATGTTTTCTGTACAGAGTATGTTGAAGAAAGCCTGCAGCACGCAGCTCACAAAGCCTGAATCCAGCCAGAGTATCGACGATAGCGACGGCATCTACTTGAACTTCAGCCGTTTCGGACCTTGCAGAGGTAAGCACTATAGGAACGCTGCTAGGTCGTACAATTTATTTGCGTACTTGAACACAAACTTTGCCTGTTTTTTTTTTTTTTATACTTAAACGGTCATTCTAGTCTGTTATCCATAATAGTGATCGACAATATTATAGCGATTTTTCAATTTTATTCAAATAATAATTTCTTTTTCTTAGTAGATGTAAATTTTAAGAGCAAGCCCGATGCTATACATCAAATTACTCATTCCCTTAGCTCGGCCTTCGTAAGACGATAACCCCTACGAACCGTAAAAGAGGTTTTTCACACACTAGCTACATAATACGAGCCACCTACGTCACTGGTTTCATTCAAAACGCGTTCATTCATACGACACCCGAAGAATAGGGCGAAAATTTTTAGGCAAAAATTCATGTTGGGTACAAAAGAGTCGATTGGTAATATTGATTCTTTTGTATTCAGATGAATCTTTGGACAGCGATTGTGGTGAAGCAGCAGGTTGTACCTTTGAGATCCAGGCAGACTTCAACGTCGTCAGCCGACCCTGGGACGGGTCCGCGAATAATAGTACTACAAATGCAGATGACGACCTGTTTCGCACACCCGGTTGTTCTACGTAAGTAGAGATCAAAACCCTTACTAATTCCGATGCCAAATGTTCTATGCATAAAGATTTAAAGACACATGCGAATATTGCAATACGCTTGTAACTGAAGCGAATAAAAAAGTGTATAAAATTATCACAGAATGTTTCGGTATCTGTTTAGGAAGTGAGATTAGTCTTACAGGTAGTACAAACTTCTTGTAGCAGCAGCTGGTTGGTAAACTACTTCTGATGATAATAGCTCGGTAACCATGCCTACAAGGATTGAGTTAAATAGATATCGAAAGATTACCAAATTGTATGAAAATAAACAACTACCGTTACTGTAACTACATTTTAATGTTGAGGAAATAAACGTTGCGAACGCCGCGCGCGCCTCTTTTCAGTGTAAGATCACGCATACCTACGCATTCTGCAACAATTTGCGCTTGCAGCAACGGCAACGGTGGAGAGGGAACTGACTTAGTAGCGTAACTTGTGGGAGCATTGCTCCTACAGAATGACACGCAAAGTAGGTCAATTTACGTTATGTATTTAACTCTCTATCTGTGTGTATTTCCCATTTCACGGCCCATTTTAAAAATGAATTTACCTAGTTCAACATACAGCTTCTGCTAGAAGAAGTTTTTCGTATACTTCAATGGAATTAAGTGACCTGCGCGACTGCCCGAGGGGTTTGATAGGTATGTAATCTATTGAAAGCTCCCTTTCATGATACGTGATAGGTAGCCTTATTCGTCTGGACAGATGTTAAAGAAAACTACGCTTCTCAAATACATGTTCGTAAAAACATTTTTCTTTTCAATTATAACTAATATACTAAAATTATTTCTTTGTTTGTCCAAAAATTAAGGATAGTAATGTAATCAGTCGCAAAACCTAATTTAGGCGTCGATTTTATCTAAACATGATAAACACGCATATCAGTACCAACACTACCAACTCTAGGGCATGCTATCCGGATATCCGCTAGATTTTATATCCGGATATAACCTACATTATTATCCGGATAATACGGATAACTTGTTTGTTATTAATAATTATTCATATTATGTCGTTCCGCGTGAAACGGAAGCTGACCCCAACATAGTTGGGAAAAGGCTAGCCATATAATATACAAGGTGTAACTTAAATAACGCACAACCTCTTAAGGGGTCAGTGTACTCATCATTATGAACAACATTTACTATGGGACCAAACATGAAATCGCGAAAAAATAATCAGCTGTTCTCCACATTTTGACGAGTTATGCGAACATAAATGTAGGGAAAAGCTGTTTTTTTTTTTCGCGATTTCAGGTTTGTTCCCATAGTAAAAGTTGTTCATAATGATGAGTACAGTGACCCCTTAAGAGGTTGTGCTTTATTTAAGTTACACCTTGTATATGTCGTTCCGCGTGTACCTATATGATAAATAATTAGCATGTTTTATTCAAAATACAATAAATAATATCTAAGCTTTCTGAGATCTCATTAACAGAGACAGACTAAAACCTACATTTTTTTAATCATTTTTCCTTCTTCATTTTGTATCGTAAGATAAAAATTTCTAGATTGAAGTTTTTCAGAAGTATTTTATTCAATTTAGTTTTTTTTTTGATTTTCATTCTAATTTTTTATTTATGATTTATTCCTTACTAATATTATAGGTAAATGCGAAAGTAACTGTCTGTCTGTGACGCTTTGATGCCTAAACCGCTGAACAGATTTTGTTGAAACTTGGTACAGAGATAGTCTGGAATCTGGAGAAGGACACAGACTACTTTTATCCCGAAAAATACGAAATACGCGATAAACGACATCAACGCGAGCGAGGCCGCGAGCGACCTCTAGTAAATTATATTTAAATAAAAATTCTTAGTTGTCGCAATCTAATAGATCGGATTTGACACCTGTCAAAATACTCTGTGTAGTATCAATACTAGTTATAAACTCGGCGTAGCATTTAGGTAGTTGTATTTTAGCATAGGTACCCTATGTTTAAGTTAGTAAAAAAGCGCCGTATACAGGGTGAAATTGTAAACAGTTGACAAACTGAAATGGGTGATTGAACTCATCACTATGAACAACTTTTACTATGAGACCAAACATGAAATCGCGAAAAAAAAACAGCTGTTCCCTACATTTTGACGAGTTATGCGAACATAAATGTAGGGAACAGCTGTTTTTTTTCCCGATTTCAGGTTTGGTCCCATAGTAAAAGTTCATATTGATGAGTACAATCTCCCATTTCGGTTTGTTGAGTGTTCACAATTTCACCCTGTATAAGATCAAAGAAAATAGGCCGGTTTGTTTTTTTACTATTATTTAAAATATCCGTATTATCCGGATAGCAATATCAACATATATTGATTGTCCGGTTATTAAAAACAGCAAATAATGCATGCCCTAGTACCAACTAACCGGCCACACCCAGTGCTCTTTTTGTATACCTAAATGTTGCAATAGTTCAGTACTTATATAGGTACCTCCGGCCGGGAAGCCTAGATCGATCTAGCTGAATGCACTGGGCATGGAAAATAATGTGATGCACTGATTGTACCGATACTTAGTTTGAAGTAGCAAAGTAGAATTGTGGCGGCACTTTTATAAATCATAATTATGTTCTATTTGTAATTTCTTTTAAGCAAATTAAATCAAGAAATAGGAATTAAAAAAACTGGATTTATTTGTTATGGCGACCGCGGCTGAATCTAGAAATAGGTCAGAGCAGTATCGCGCAGGCGCGGTCCAAGGCGAGCCGCGCACCTCCCTGCGCGCCCGGTACCACCCCACACCCGCAATACAGTCTACTAGGTTCCAGTTTATTTGACGACGTGTCGCAACGCAACATCAAATGTTGAGTTCGTAGAACCTCCAGGCGAACCCTGGTGAGTGCGACACTTCTGATGGATACGGATCTGTTTTCGCGATCACTAAACGACAGTTTTACGTACCTACTGTTTCTTTAATTTTAAACGCGACTTTACTTAGTTCTACGCTTAAATGTTACTTCGACGTGGATCACTCGATTTTGTGTACCCTTAGCTGACTAGATGTTAGCGTTAGGGCTTGCATGCGTCTCTGTGTCTACTATCCTTGAGTGTGTACTTAACTTAACCCGCCGTGTCCTATCCTTGTGGGGTTGAATCGGATCTTTTGGGGGTTGAATCTGTGTGGATCGGTGTGCGGCGGAGATGTATGAACGTTTCGTTACAGATAAGATGTTTGTAGGGAGATAAGATGCCGTTGCTAAGCGTAGGAGCAGAATGAGGCGTCACGAGATGCAATGCAAGGGGGCGGAGGTCGGCGGCGGCAAGGAGGGCTCGCAGATGTCTCGCAGCGAGTCCACCATCAGCCGGTGCACCCCGCACACTCCCCTCGGGCCCCCGGACAGCGTGAGCGTCGACTCCAACCCCATGCCCACCATATATCGGTAACTGTATGTTCGAAG
This sequence comes from Amphipyra tragopoginis, assembly GCA_905220435.1. Classification (NCBI taxonomy): domain Eukaryota; kingdom Metazoa; phylum Arthropoda; class Insecta; order Lepidoptera; family Noctuidae; genus Amphipyra; species Amphipyra tragopoginis. Next base: position 23,924,288 of record HG991991.1, on the reverse strand, counting down.
ACCGCCGTCCAGGGAGAAGACGTACCGCTACTGCCGCCACGGCTAGTGCCTGCATGACAGCATTATGCGAGCGTATCGTCACATGATAATTATGCCGAATACGAACCCCAGTATACATTATGCCTAAAGCTGATACAGCCGACGCGAACTGCAGTAGTCATCAACACTGCTATGTCTTCTCCCAATGGCAAATAAAGCTGAGAGCACACTACGCAGCATCGCGCACCGCGATCGTCGCATGCGAGTAGGTATCACGGAACGCTTTTATCTTAGACGGATGGTACAGTATTAGACAAAGTTACGGTTTCCCCTAGCCCTGAAGTAACTACGAGAGATGGTGTACTGAGTACCTAGTTGTACGTTGTCAGCCGCCTAAGATATCAGCAGCGATAGATTTACGATCGCTTGGCTTGCCTCATGCAGTTCGACGAGACAGAGTTGGCTGACCCGCGACTCAAAGGTACGGTGATATACAATATTATTGTGTCACGTTGTCTCTTCACTACCTTGCCTTACACCTACTTCCTTGCTTTCTATATATTTCCTAGTTTTACTTCGGCATTATCGGTTTCGATTTCTTTGTAGATACATCGTTTTAGGATTTTTAGGTTTTTGGAAACAAATTTTGAAATACTTCATCACAACCATTGAACTCATGTTTTTAGGTTTTCCATGCATGTCCCGTTTACAGTAGTTTTCTAAGAAGTAACATGTAATATCTACAATTTTAGTTCCATGTCAATACTTCCATAATAATCAATTAACCCATTACTTCATACAAATAGAAAATCACGCTATACGGCAACGAACTGCTGCCGTAATCATAGCTCTAGATACAACTCATATTAAAACTAGTTATGGGGTTTAACTCTATTTAACTTGCCATTTAGTTTATCAACCTTCGCTTATAGTAGATAAAATCGTATATTTAATCATTAGTAGCAACCCTATAGTTCCTTGTAAATCTTAGATAATCATCAACATACCTAGCACCAACGCGTCGAACAAAAAATACTCTAAATAAAAATATATTTCGAACTAAACAAATAATAAAGAACAAAAGTAATAACATGCACGCTATACGTTCCTCGATATAAATGTTGGCAGAATAAAATATATTAAAATGCGTCAGATCTACAGTGTGCAAAGAGGGGAAAAGATAGGTAGAGCAGTACTCCGAAACTGCGAAGGAATAAGTAGAGCAGCACTGTCGCAGTGACAGATCATCGATGATCATGTTCGTCGAATACGGATCAACTCCAAAAATGAAATTTACAAAACATTGGCGGGTCCTAATATTGCATAATGGAGACAACAATAAAAACGACTAAAATGGTTCCTTTATTTACACTGTGAAAATGAATTATTTATACCACAAAATGCAAGTGTTTGTGGCATGTACATCATAGATATTTTGTATGTTTTTCTCTTCTTAATCATTATTAAGACGGGAAATTAAAAATAATCCTCAACAAAAGTTATGACACAACATAAATTAAAGAAAAAATAATAGATAAATTGGAGGAATATATATTTTAAAGATAGATTTAAAATTTCGTATGTAGCATTTCAGTGGGGTTATTTTTAAAATAACAACGCCACGCTTTCAATAAAAAAACAAATTAGTTGCGTAATATTGTTACACCAGGAAGGTCGAGAAGGAAGCAGCCAAAAGATTATAAAGTGTGTCTGTACACGAAGACATTTTTATAAAATATTGTCGCGTATTTCATCAAGATCACAATAATCTGGAGTTGGCTACAAAACTAATTGTATTTTTTATATATGTCCAGTTGCCGGGCGCCCATTGCGTCCCTTGATTGTATGGACGACTTCAGTGCAAACTCACAACAGATGCTGGACCAGGGTAAGATTAAAATTTCTAACACTTGTTTACAACTGAATATACATTAATCTTTAATAATTTATTTAACTAGCCAAGAAAAGAGGAAAGAAATGTAAAAAATCTTACTTGGTGTGTTATCCACAAGTAAGTTAATCGGGGAAATAGTCGTCCTCGCTTATGATAAGTGGGAAGCCTTGAACATTTGCAAGTCAAGATAAATCTCTTCCATAATGCAAAATCCTTGCGGTTCTTTCTAGTATATTTTTGTCTCGCATTTTCCTGCTCGCGATAATTAACAATAAACATTCAGCCCGTTGACTCCTGAAAGATAAATCGTTAAGATACTTGCATGCCTACGGAGAAGTATTCCGTATTGTAAAAGTTAAGGAGTTTTGTTTTCTAGCCTCAAATTTACATACAGAAAACCTCGTATGTTATTTAGTTTCATTATGCTCGTTGATTAGTTTATTTAGATGCCTACAGTAGATAGGCATGTACGATTGGTGAATGGAGAATGTCTGTACAGTACGAACATACACTAAGCTCATAGGGCCATTTTGCGTACAGCTGGTGAAGTAAATGTGTCGCGGCACACGTCCACGTATATGGGAAATCACACCACCATGCCATCAGTGGTGACCCCAGGACTGCGCTACAAGAATTTAGGGAAGTCCGGCCTAAGGGTGCCTAACATCGGCCTGGGGATATGGAGCATGCTGAATGAAGATTGCGCTGAGGAGGTTATAATGACGGCTCTGGACAATGGAATCAACTTGTTCGATCTATCTGAAGCACATTGTGGTAAGTGAATTTCTATTTCTATTAAAACCTCTGGTTTAAAAACCATTTTGCGACTGGTTTTTAAACCAGAGGTTTTAAATTTAGGTTAAAAATGTAAATAATACCCTTGTATGAAATTGAATTAATAAAATATAATCGAATTTTGCGACTTATTTATTTTATGTGCCCCTACAACAGAGGTGCACCTTGAGGAAAACGACGCTGTTTCAAATATTTTTTATGTTTTCATAACATTTTTTACAAGGTATGTATTCCTTACAATTCCCCTTCTTCTCTTACCTTTCTTTAGATGCTTTTACTTACGGTATGTCATGTAGCGTTTTAGTAACTGGAGGAAGGTATTTGATTTTGAACCAAGAGAATTATTTAGTGTTCTTTTTTAACCGCTGACCTTGATTAACAGACCTTTTTTTTCTTTCGTGGGGAAATCCCATGGATACCCTCCGCCTTAAGGAAGGCGAAGGGTTTTGGTAGTCAAACTAAACCCCACGGTGTTCCTCTGAGGACCTATGGCCGGGGTTGCGGGATTCGCTATTGAATGCATCACAATCACGTCTAGGTTTTAAACATATTGTAACCATCGAAGCCATAATGTTTTTTTAAAAGGGAATCATTTAAAGTTTTGTTCTGTTTATTACTTTGTAATTTCATGGTTTTCTTAGGTTTTTTAGGGGTAAAATACGTACGTAGTAATTAAATATCAATAAAATAAAGAAAAAGTATGTAACTGAATGTGAAACATATTTATATCGAGATATTTCTCTTTCTTTTGTAATAACTTTCGAAGTTAACAATAAAATATATCTTTTAATAGCTAAAGGGGAAGCAGAACTGGGAAAAATATTAAAGAAACGTAATGTCAGGAGGACAAGCATCATAATTACCACCAAAATATATTGGAGCACGAAGTAAGTTATAGTTTTAGCGGCTTCTTAATCGCAAGCACATTTTCACATTAATAGTTTCATATTATAGAATACACATTCAATGAGAACTAAATAAAATGTCAAGAGTCTTTAGATTGATATTAGTTAACGAAGATAGATAGTAGCAAAATCGATCATATATGACTAATCGAGTATATTTTTGGATTTCTTAACTTAGATGGTATGCCTGTTGTCATCTCGTCGTTTCTAAGGCCCGAATTAATAAATGACTCTCATTTAAGATCCCTCTCTTTAATGTAATTTTGTTATGGCTTGAAAGGCATAAGAGCTGTCTTTATGAAATCCGTGCTGCACTTTTTGGGGGCCAGCTCTCAGGCTGAAATGTTAAGACTTATTTATTAATGCAAACCTTAGTTTTATAACATTTCTTCATTAATTCCCATCTCATCTTCCAGCATATCGATGTTCTCGTCATATGTATTTACTAATATATCTCATTACATTTTAGTATAGCGTCCATGGAGTAAATTGTAACATGTACAATGCAAAGATGAGTGATGAAAGCTTTGACTTTGCTGTTAGGGTATCTTGCTACATAGCGATACACTTAACGCTTCATCTATGCGCTTTCCGCTGGCTAATTGTTAACAGTTTATGAACTCTCCATTTACTAGGTATGCTCATACTAATAACAGGTCGGATGAGCGAGGCCTCTCTCGTAAACATATTGTTGAGAGTGTAAAGGCGTCGCTGGCCAGGCTTCAAGTTGAATATATTGATGTAGTGCTCCTACACAAAGTTGATCCTGTGTGCCCCATGGAAGGTCAGTCAATACATAAACTATATTCACTATAATTGCATTTAATGATTATCTTTATTGATGGTTTAGTTAGAATGTATAGTTGTTTATAAGTTTAAACTTTGACAGAACTAGTTCGTGCAATGAACTTCGTAATTAATCAAGGATGGGTCATGTATTGGGGTACAGCTCGCTGGTCCCCAGCGGAGGTATGAAAAGATTGGTTTTGATTTCTTAAATACTGATACCGTCTCTTGTTCATTGGTAGTTATAATAACGTTATTTCGTAGATCATGGATGCGTACAGCAATTGCAGACAGTTCAATTGCATAACACCTATAGTTGAACAAACTGAATACCACATGTTCTGCAGGGAAAAACCAGAGCTCTACATGCCAGAACTATACCACAAAATCGGTGTCGGTGAGTAAGAGCCCCGACACACGGCGACTTTATGCATCAAACGCAATGTAAAGGCGATGCTGACGCGATGCAGTCTACCTTTACACTCATCAGAGTCATACATAAGTGATATAAGCGCAATGGAGCAGCAGGAGATACCACGTGCGCTGTTGGTATTGATTCAACCGCACTGTTGAATCAATACAAACGCGCGTTAGCGTCTATGCAGTGGCAAACAATTTGACCTAGTGAGCTTATCGCGATTCGCGATTCAGTCACGCGTTTGTGAAGCATGCATTTTCATAGCGTTTGCGTCGCTGCAAAGTCACCGTGTGTAAAGACTGTAACATTTAGACACAAACAAATGAATTTAAATTAATGTTATACACATCGTTTTAGGTATGATGGTATGGTCTGCCATCACAACAGGCAAGGGCCTCGGCCGTGAAGAAATCACCGGCTTGTTCGCTAAATCAAGATTCAACAGAAAATACAGCACATTCAGCTGGTGCGAAGAGGATCTCGCTGTACCTGAAGTATAATTTTTCTTTCTTAGATAATAACTGTATTGAAATACAATCATTTATCAATATTAGAATCTGATTCTTGTATTGATTTTGTAGGTGTAGGTACATTATTTAAATTAAATATTTTTCCAGATGCGTCTCTCCGGCAGTAAAGAACAAGTAACCGGGGAAGAACCTCGCACTTATGGAGACAAACTTCGTGATCTCTCAAACCTGGCGAATACGTTAAGTGTGTATCATTCATTATCTGTATGCTTCTTAACTTATTCTTAGGATATTTTGAAAACGGCTTTTTCCATCAACAGATTGCTCTATGAGCCAACTAGCCGTCGCCTGGTGTCTTAAGAACGAGTCGGTGAATTGTCTATTGCTGGGTGCAACCAGCGTTGAACAATTTAAAGAGAATATACACGCCCTTCAGGTAGGTCTATTTCCTCCAAGCAGCATTGCTGTGTTTGAAGGGCCGGTGAAACTACAGTCAAATGAGATTTTCCAACTTTGTCTTTAAGCTTGGCAACGCATCAGCAATCCTCTTGGTATTGTAAGTGTATACAAGTTTAGTTTTAGTATACACTAAACCTGAAACTAAATTGTTCAGAATCACTATAGAATCGATTGGCATAGTTTTTATACCACGATAAATCTTGCAATTTTTTTTCATTTTCTATTTTGTTTCAATAGGTTTCTATGCATAACAGTGGACAGGAATAGACACCTTGAGGCTTGAGACGGTCCGCTCGGTCAGTTTCCATTAGACAACCCCTGCAAAGCACATCTCACACATTTCACACTCTACTGGGGAACTTAACGCAACATATACTAAGGCGTAACTTGGAGATTTATTAACAAAAATACATGCTCCGGTAATTCTGACTAAAATCTTGTTGGGGTGTCTCGGTTTTTGTATATACTAAAAATAGTGTTGTATAGGCGACGGTAACCACTTACCATCAGGTGAGCCGTCGGGTTGTTTGCTAACCAATTCCAAAAAGCACCTTGCTTTCGAAAATTTTATTGCCAGTTTGTGACACGATTCAAATGTTTTTTTATACAGATTGTCCCTCAACTGACACCGGTGGTGATGGTTGAGATAGAACGCTTGCTGTCCAACAAGCCGCTGCGCCCGCCAATGGTATCAACGTTAGCGATGCGCAACCAGCAGAACAACAACACCGTCCGAGTTGACATGACGTAAGTACACAAATTAACCCTTACTAAGGCAAAGGGAATATATTTCCAACCAACTTTTTCGGAGGATGTCGCGAAAGCCCGCTTGTTATATTTTAATTTTAACAGCTAGCAATTTTCTTTTTAACTCTTTTCTTTCACCGGAAATAAAAATGGTTCCTTAAAAAACTTTTTTTTTGTTTTTTATAGAAAATTGTCCAATTGTTTGTTATTTACTTTTCTTGAAACCTAATGCCCTATAAAGAGTTAAATATAAACACATATCCCTGCTAACTACAAGTTTATTTTAATAAATTATTTTTATCACCAACAGGGGCGCCACCACGTCGGGAACCGGTTCGCCGAAACCGGAGGGTGAGGTCGCCGAGGCTGAGGCGTCTACCCCCGGTAAGGAGCCTGGACGGGGATTTTGTGAGATTCAGTGACCGTGGTGGCGCGGAAGCACTGACTCTGCTTCCAAATCTAGTAGATCAAAGGTATTATTTGTCAAAAGTTTATTTAATTTATACATAGGTATATATACTACTTATATACTTATTTCGATTATTCTGAAACGACTTCCTTCTATGCCTAGGAATCTCTAAACAAGGAAAAGGAAAAGGAAAACGATTCTAAACCGAAATTTTTCTTGAATAATGCCGGAGAAGTCATCAAACGTACTGGTAAGTTCCACCTTCATATTTTCTTCAGATCCAAAAGAGGTAACTGTAACTGATATATATATTTTTAATATGTTTAGAGAAAGACGGAGTTTCCACTGATGTCGTGATATCAGTGTCATCTTTGAAAGGTAAGCAACCAGCTAGCGGGGGCAGTAAGGTGAAGAAGTCAAAGTCTGACACGGCACGTCCGCGGTCTGCTTCTTTGCAAAGATCTTCTTCAGGACAGTTGTCCATCGGCAGAGACCGCAGGAAATCCCGTCTGGACTTGTCCTCGCCAGCTGATCTATAAATTTGAATGCTTATAAACGTAGGAGTACGTGATCTACTATACCTGTGTATATTTCTGGCAATAGAAACACACAGGGCGTCATCAGACGTATATCTGTGAAAATGTAGAAATAATTGATAGTGAGAAATTGCCAATATAGAATCTAATCTTTGTAGACATAATAACGATACTACAGTCCCGCGTCCTCGTCCTCCTACACTTATTTCTACATTAGGCAGATAATAATAAATTTATCAGTTATCACCCTTAACAAGTGTTATCCTACTACCGCACGAAGTATATACATACTTACTATCTTGTCCTAACTATTGATGTTTAGTCATTTGTACCCAGAATGGCCTCTTTAACTTGCCTAACTACTTGCAATCTAACAATTTTTTTTATTATTATCGAATTATTGATAACATCTGCTCTACAGGTAAATCAAAGAAATGAAGTTTAAGTAAAAGGACTTTAAGTGATTTCGATAAGTCTGTGATTGTTAGAAATGTATGGAAAGTATTTCTTATGGAAGTAGGTGGATCAAATCCTGTAACTTGTACAGTAAAATAAGTTTATTATACTCTGTTTTAGATGTAATTAATTGGCACTTCATATATTAGAAATTGTATAAAAATTGTCTACTAATATAATGCATGCTTAGGATTGTTTGTTGTGAAATAGCGTTAGATAGGGTAGGTAGGATAATATAAATTTATTGTCCAGTCGCATACATAGCGTATTAGAATAATCACAGGTGATGCATATAAATACCTATAGCTAATTAGCGAGTACTCCATTACAATGTACTATGTTTGGTAATCGTAGAAAGTAAAATTGTTTAATACGATTATTAGGAATCCTGGTTAATTACTAAAAAGAAAGATTAAGATTTGAGGTTGTATTGAGTTTGGCTCTCAACTTTCCTTTGTAGTAGGTATTTCTTCCTAAAAGCTGTTTTATATATAACTACTAATTAGGGAGAGAACTTAGATGATTCTTTTGAAAACTGGTTTTAGACATCGAGTCTTTGAGAATACTATTTTGAACGATTTTCTTCTGAATATTGCTTCTTCTGATCCGCTTTTCTCTTAAACTTGGTAGCATCTGGCTTACACAGTAGTATTATTTTATGCAGACACGCAATTTCATGTCAATTTACATTAATCTGTTTGATATTCGAAATGAATGCAATTTTCATTAAAATTCAATACTTAATAATAATTAAGTCACAGTTTCAACGTAAGATTACAAAAAAATAGGGTTCATAATTATCATCCTACCGTGATCTCGACCAAGTGTCTGGGTTCGCATTACATCTTAGTCGAAATATCATTCAATGATTTCAAATAATTATACATTTAAAAAAACGTGTGAATGCTCTATTTGAACGTAAGTGTTGTTAGATGTTCGTGGTCGCAGCGGCACTGATTTCGACAGAATAATCGGTCCCCATTGTAGTCCTTTTAACGGCAAATGACGTCGTTTGAATTGGCCGTTGCTAGATAGCTACTTGTTACCAGGTAGCCAGGATTACTGCTATACGTAGGGTTGCCATTAAAATAATTCGGTAGTCACAAAAAAGAATGCCACTTACCATCCGAAAATTCAAAACAATCAAAGATATTAATAATATCAGAGATAATTATCGTATCTATTTATGTATTTGTTATGACTTCATCTGCAATAGGGTGTTTGATATACTTTTGCAACGGTTAAGAAAGAAAACGCAGGTATCAGAAAATGACCAATACTAGGTAGTGATGGCTTTACTGCGATATGACAGACACGTTAACGTCGAAAGAACACCACACAGTTATTTACATAGAATAAGGTAGATACGATGTATGAAAGAGCTTGTCCGGTGAATACATCATACTTATTTCTATTCCTATCGGTTTTATGGGTATGGCTGCCGGTGAAATTTCATTCACAAGAGGCTTATCAACATTTAAGTCTGGATGATGCGTAGGTCAAGTCCTAAGTGTACGTGACGTACAAGGAATTGCAATCGTAATAGGCTAAAATTACCGCTAAACATCAGGTGACAATCTACCTGTTCCGGCACTCAAATAAAAAACCGACCTAAAAAACCTCGAGTGATAATAACAGTACCTAAAACTACTGACTCCTATATTTTTCTGGGTTTTTACTTATTTTCCTTTATTCCTTTAAGAAGTTCTTGTACTTGTAATATTTTTAATAGTTATCAAACACCCTATTGAACCTTTCAACCTAGAACTATAAAGTATTCTAGTCGTATCCTCATATCTACTCAAAGTAAATTATTCCTTGTATAAAATGAAGTTTCTTCTATTTTATTTACCCGTCCAAAAACGTAATTCTATCTACTATCCCGGATTTATCTCATGAGATAGGGTTTGTGAATTATAATGGGAAGTACTATCCTTTGTCCATATATCGTTCTAATATATTATGTTATTAATATGTTCCTATTGTAAGAGTATAGCATGTCTAATAGAATAAATGTAAATATCCCGCATTAATGCACATTAAACCGATAACAAATCAGTTTGAGCCGAAATTGGTAAATTCGTAGCGATTTCAATAGTTAGATATATATAATTATATATAATATACAATTTAGTTAAAAGTATTACACACACTGTACTCAAGATCACAACAAACAACAAAAATTGGTCTGCTCACTCAATGTGTAAATAACTTTAAAATAATTATAAACAGAGTTTTTAAAATAAGTTTAAGTGATGTACATATAAAAAAGTAAAGCACGGAACGGAAAATAGTGATTATTAAATTTATTTTAAAGCCAAGTCTAAATGAATTAGGTTTAATTATTTCATAGGAAAAGTAAGGCGCCCATTACACTTACATGACTTGACACTTACACCGTCAATGATAAAGCACGATCCTTTTCACTGATTGTTTAAAAATCAATAAAATAAATACCTGAATTTGTGAAGCGATGGGTGATTTACATCAACCTACCTGAAATGATTATTCAGGGTGATGCTACTTTTATTGAAATTAGATTACGAACGCAACATAGTGTCATGATAAACATCAACCGCACATGCCTAGGGGATGTAAACACTTGAAGTCGTACCGCGCAAAACATTACAAACAATCATACACTACATTATGTGTTACTCAAGTCTGTTCCTACCATTAGACGAACTATCTGGCTCATTCATTTCGACCTGGATCATGTCATAGTCAGGTCGTGTAAGCGCCTTATTAGTAGGTATAGATACATATGTACGTGGGTGGTCTGAAAAGTTTCCGACCTAACAAAGATACAAGACATATTTATAGATTTTATTTTTTTATTTTTCAACGTAGTCTCCTTGTAACTCTACACACTTCTCCCAGCGATGCTCCCATCTCTGTAACCCGTCCAAATAGTACTCGGCGTTTTTCTCTGCAAAATAGTTGTTCACGAAGGTGATTGCCTCATCGTTTGACGAAAATCTTTGTCCTCCGAGCGCAATTTTTAGATGAGGGAACAAAAAGAAGTCGCTTGGGGCTAGATCTGGTGAGTAAGGCGGATGGTCAAGCAGTTCAAACCGTAATTCGTGGATTTTCGCCATGGCAACCGCTGAGGTGTGAGACGGTGCGTTGTCTTGATGAAACAGGATTTTCTTTTTCTGCAAATGTGGCCGTTTTTCCGCAAGTTCTGACATTAGCTTGTCAAGTAATGATGCGTAGTATGTTCCTGTAATGGTTTTTCTTTTTTGAAGATAATCGATTAAAATAACTCCATGACTATCCCAAAAAACAGTCGCCATCACTTTCCCAGCCGAAAAAACGTTTTTGCTTTTTTTGGAGCCGGTTCCCCCTTTGCAGTCCACTGTTTGGACTGTATTTTTGTTTCAGGCGTATAATGGTGTATCCAAGTTTCATCTACAGTAATTAATCGGCGCCAAAACACGGATTTATTGAGCCTAAACTGCGCCAACAGAGCGTTGGAAATGTTCATTCGAACACGTTTTTGGTCTAACGTGAGCAAACGCGGCACCCAACGCGCGGATAGCTTTCTCATGCCCAAATGTTGATTTAATATGTGACAAAAACGTTCTTTTGACATGTTCATTACCTCTGCTATCTCTCTCACTTTAATTCGGCGGTCGTCTAGCACCATTTGGTGAACTTTGGCGATGTTTTCCTCGGTAGTTGCAGTTTTTGGACGTCCTGAACGTTCATCGTCTCCCAAGCTCTTACGGCCACGTTTAAATTCACCTGCCCAAAATTTCACTGTGGTAAATGATGGTGCAGAGTCCCCATACACAGAATCCAACTCATCTTTGTTTTGCGTAGGCGTATTGCCTTTCAACAACAAATATTTAATGACAGCTCGGTACTCGATTTTGTCCATTTTCACAAAAACACTCACATCAACTCACTCAAACGACTGTTACATAAAAACTGCGCGCCCAAAATGACTGAAACTTTGGTGAGTAACTGTCAACAGATGAACAACGAAATTCACTAGCTTTTTTTATACGAGTGCTGCCATCTTCACGTTGAGGTCGGAAACTTTTCAGACCACCCAGGTATATACATTATTATGTAGTTATAATTATTATTATCTTGTATCTCTTTGGACATCACGGCTCATCTTCCGTGCGAAAGATGTCCGGTCCTTATTATTATTATTATTAAACACTTTTCAATTTTAAATGTTGAAAGGCAGACGCCGTTTTCTTCCGGCAATAGAAGTTATCTAGTCCACCTAATACCCCTTCCCATAGACCAGATATTTTTCACCAATTTTACAATAGTCTTGCACCCACCTGAGACGGTCCATGACTGTACTCCAATAGTGCAGCCGTGGATATTCCCCGGTTGGTGCCCCACCCCATTTTAGATTAAAGTTCTCAAAGGGGCCGCTGCGCGTTGGACCTGTGTCCCCGTGTATGCCTTCCAAAGGACCGGACATCTTCCGCAAGGAAGATGAGCCGTGAATTCAGATGATTATGATAAGGTTAATGTAAATACGGCATAAATCTTTCATTCAGTTTTAAAATATTCGTTTCTCTTTTTAAAGCATGTGAAGGTTCACAGAGCAAACGTTTCGACGAAAATAGTGTATTAGAAGTAGCCTGTACATAGACAATGTGTAGCAAACACTTATTAGTATAATATAAGTTTACTTATTGACAAATAAGAAAAGTAAGGCGTCTATTACACAGTCAACGATTAGCACGATCCGACTCACTGTTGGTCAAAATACCGATAAAATAAAAACATAATGTACCTTTATTTGTGATGCGATGGAAAATCTATCAATCCAACATGTGATCTAACTAATACAATCATACCATGTGGTACCACTTTTATTGTAATCAGTGGAGTAATGCAAAATAGTAGATAATATGTTATGAACATCAAGCGCACATAATTCATCTGGAGATGAAAAGTTAACACTTGAAGTTGTACTGCGCAAAACATTACAAGATGTTGACTGTTTGACGAATGTTGATGATACGAAATAGTCACACTACATATTTGGCACAAGTCTGCACCCACCATTAGACGATCAATCTGGATCGTTCGTTTCGACCTATGGATCATGTCATGCGCTGGCCGTGTAAGCGCCTTAAATTATTCAAATACGAAAGTAGAGTTTATACAGGGTGTAAACGAATTCGTGTAATTCCTTCAAACCACATAATCTATCAATGGTATAGATTATCCCGACACGGGATTCAGATACATTAAAAATTAAAAAAAAACTTTTTTTTTCCACATTACGTTTTTATGTAATAGAAAATTTCAATACCATGCATAAATGAAAGAAGGCACGGCGACACAGCTAACGGCCATGAATAGCGCGATATCACTCCACGCAGTCAGTTAACTTGGGACGCTAAAATTACTCGGATACAGAATACCATGGTTCATATTTTGAAAACCGTGTTTGTTTATTCTGGAAAAAACCTATGCAGAGTCAATCAGTGTCACCAGTAGATCACGCGGTTTGAAGGAATTACACGAATTCGTTTACACCCTGTATATGTTACTGAATATGTAGTTACAATAATTATTATAATTATGATAGTAACGATAAGGCTAATGTACACACAGCATTAATTAAATATTCGTTCTTAAAAGAATATAATTTTTTTCTCGCAATATTTCCTCTGTAGGTCAACTACTGCTGTAGTTCAAGTAGGTACGAGCCTTAGAGCGATTTTGAATTCTACCACACCAATTTGAATCACTCCAATAGTAAAAGGAATACTATTAGTGTGATTCGAATTGGTACGCTAAATGGAAAGCCTCGATACGCTTTGCTAGGTGTGAATCGTAAATTATATTAGATCGCTACTCTCAAAACTAATGCCTTTCACACTATGGCACGAGTGTTCACCATATTGCACAAAGGGACGGCCCTGGGTTCACGAAGACTGGTACAATATCTTTTATTTAATTTTGAAAACTTTTTCGGTAGAACACATACCGTCATTCTACAAACTACTTCTAAGGCCGGAAACCCAACCGTAGCCACGGATTTAACTCCATTTCCGCGGCTAAGGAAGTTTGCGTTCAAATCATTGAAATTGAGTATACCTACTCGGTACCAAATCTTCCAGGCTCAAAACAAAGGTTTTATTGAATTTTGGCTTTATCGTAATCGACCGAACTTACATTATTCTGTAACTAGCAAAGAAAATCAAAAGTTTCCAAACTTAAATCGATGGTTAGTCTTATTTTCCAATTAGGACTTATCTTTGTTTTCTTCTATCTTGGTTAGCGTTTTTGTGTAGTGTGTACATGCCCTTATTCAATATGGTGCCATAGTTATACAACCGCGGTTGAAAAGTTTTAAAATGATAATTTACTTCAACTTTACTGAATAGAAAACAACTAAGTAATTAAGTACTGTTGGTCGAGGACAGGAGGCATTTTTGATTAGGTAAGCTGCGCTTGCGCATCCTTGAAAAAGCTTTTAACTTTACCGACGTATTGAGGCATCGTTATTATTATTGCTTTGGGTTTAAAAAGTGAGAAATTCTATCACGTCTCATTTATACCTACGTGCTAATCTCAAGTCAGAGTTGTATCCTCATTACCAGTTAATCTAACATATAAAATAATTTGGTTGGTAGCAATCATTTATATTATTAAAAACTACCTTTACATATTAATTATTTAATTTTGACGGAGCATCGCACTATGGAAAATATAGGTGCTTTGCTGATTAAAAATCTGTAACTTTTTTATTTTCAGTAACAGTAACTTCAAATTTTGCGCACATATAGAACATAGTATAAGAATTTTATCAATAGTACTTTTAATATAAACTAGTGGTAGGTCGTGGTTTTACTCGCACTTTATTTTAGGAATCCGTAAAAACTTTTTACAAATCAATGAGTTTGACTTCAATATGATATTTTAAATCTTTTTAAATTTCAAGACAACTAAATAATACAGAATAAATTAAAAATAAAATAGATTTTGACACATTTTACAATATTTTTTTTTTATTTTTTATTACTAAGTAAAATATGGGTACACTTAGCTTTAGATAGTGAATTGCAGTAATAATTTCTTCTGGATGGATGACACAAACAATAAATTCAATATTTTCAGATGGAACATGACGATTTTCACGTAAAAATGTAGACAGAGCGGGCACAGTCTTATCGTTTTCAATATGGAAAAGTATTATTTCACGCCTCGAGCAACTGAATTAGTTCATTGTTATAGTTATAAATAGTACTAATTGCGGATTGCAAATAATTAATATAATGAAACATTTTTTGTGCTTCTACTTTATAAAAGAAAATCAAATGAGTTTAGTGTGCACCATGTACCGACTTTTATCATAGATTTCTTTATTTTCACGTAGAACGTGTGCAAAACCACATTTACGCCGATAATGTATATTAAAACCACAGATATTTGACCAACGATAAAAAAAACTTGCATCTATCAATTTGCCACAATTATGCATTTTGGCATCTCTGCCACATATTACTTCATAACTACTGAACGCGCAAAAATGCGCAGCTGATTCTTTACTAAAATATTATTAGGTATCCAGTAAACGTATTAATACCAAATTCAGAATGTAGGCAAGTGTAGCTAACAGTCAAAAGTCTCGACGAAATTTAAGAATTTAATTTTTTCCCATCTTTGACGAAAATATTTATAGCAAAAATATTACTTCACATAATTAAATAAAAACTACTGTTTTTAAATCTATAATAAACAGCCTTTCGAATGATATGTAACACTATATGAGGTTCTTTAAAGAAACAACCAAAATTCAACTCTGTAAGTCTATGATTTTCAAGGTATAATTAACAGGTCAGAAATTAACGTTTTTAAGCAATATTTTACATGACAAGTTATTGAAAAACCATTTAAATATGAAAGAATGACTCCTTATCTAAAAATAAGACCAAGATTATGTCTAATTTGCATCATTCAAAAAAAGTATTTTTAATCAGCAAAGCACCTATATTTTCCATAGTGCATCGCTTTAATATAAACTTTCACCAACCAACTCAACCAATATGTAAGTCGGGGCATTTTCCCTATTTAGATTTGAAAAAGATTTCAAAACTTTATCGACACATGAGGCACAATCATCAACCAAGGTTAAGTCATAATGCCTATATTAAAATCTGCTATTAAATTCCATTAAGACCTACTGTTCGAGACCATTAAATAAATATAATAAAAAATATTTTAAAACATAACCGCGACTTGTATAGCTATCATGGAATTAGTAGTTGTCCTATTGGTGTGCTTCATATACATAGATACCATCAAAATGATGTGTTTAGTTCCCCACGCGATCCGGATAGTAAATAATGAATTAAATGATATAATGTAAAAATTTCATGAGATACACCAAGGATACCTCGTTGTACATACAGTTGATGTTTTAGCATAATTTGTAAACTAAACAGATGTCGTCGAGAGATAATATATCTATTTTTAAGTTGTAGGGGAAAAGCACCAAATAATGGATACGTTTGTTAAAAAAAATAAAAGATAATAGGTACATAGGTAGTAATCAATGACAAAAGTCAGTGAACCCCTCATTGACTTTGGGCACAATCCGACTCACATTTGATTGTCTTCCGGACAAAAACTGAAATAGCGTTAAATTATTGCTGTACCTTCTTGTTTAAGCCTTCCTAATTTTGTCAAATTGACCTTATCTAAATTATTGCATGTTAAGTGCACTAGTTTTTGATGCCAATCGGTCAGATCTTCGTTTTTAAATATTGCCATTTTCGGAATTAAGAAGCGTTTATCCTATAAAATAAGCACTATAATATAATTCATCGAACATACCGACGTCAACAATTATTTGTACTTAACCCAGTGAAAACAGCACTTTTTGATACCAAAGTAATATTTTCGCGTCCGAAAAAAGTCGCGTCGGCTCACTGGCTCACTGTTCCTCCATTTTTGTTGATAGTTAAACTGTCTGCAGTGGCGCCGCCCTAGACTGTTAAATGTGTAAAAAAAAATGGATTTCACCATTGAAAGAGTCGAGATACTGAACTATCCGTTATTACGCAACTATCCAATATTTGGTGCCTGTCCCCTAATATATGTAGCAATCAATGATATGATTTAATGAAATCAATCAAGGTAGTTTAAGATTTAATTAAGAGTTAATTAAGTTTGTTAAGTTAAATTCAGAGATATTGTTCTATTACATTAGATTGGTAAGCCTGAACACCACCAGAGTATTGTACCTGTGAGGTAAACATATTTATAGCTGATAATATTGTGTCGCGATACATCTGAGACGGAAACATCTGTCAAATGGAAGAGGCTTAGTTGAGAACATCTACGAGGATAAAAGTAACTACTAAAGAAGGGGAAAAATACTCATTATTTATACCTATTTAAGATATTTTAGAGTAATTTATCATTTCCTGTTCCTATCGGTTGTGTACACAAGTAACAAATTTTTTTTTATTTTATTTTATCTGAAATCATTTTGTCGAATATTCATTCGCTTTTGTATCGTTTTTCCGAAAACATATTTTAGTATTTCTTAGCCTTTGACGTGCCGTCCCCGGCCATAATCCCACCAGCAGTCGAAGCACAAGAACTTTATAGTAGTACGTAATACTTCAATGTCGTAACATGACCACCGTGGACGTCACGGTTGTTGTACCGTCATTATGAATAATTATGTCAATTTGTTTATTATTCCGTCGACAAAATACATGTCTACAGTGTTCATGGTACGCTTGCATTTGTTACAACGAAAACCTCAAACATTTCAACTTAGTAGCATTTAATAAAATATGATGTGCAGTCACCCATTTAGACAATAAATAAATTATTGATCTACTGCACAGCCACAGCCTATCATCGTTTACTATGCAACTTATTTTAACTCGTTGTATTTTAGAAAATTACGAAGGTAGAAATAATCGTGTATTTAACCCTATCGTTATACAAGGTTAGTCGGAAAGGGGGTATTAATCCGAAGGGGTGTTAAAGTACCCATAATGATGAGTAAGTTTTGTTATACCACTTTCCCCAAAAGTCAATACTTTCAGAGAAATGACTGTCCAAAGATTTCATAAAAAATACGCTAAAATCCATCTATTCTCAGCTATGATCAGCTGTGTTTACATTTTAGGTCATATTTGATTTTCTGAATTCGTAAATTAAATGGCGACGAAGAATTTTTGAAAAAATTAAAATGAAATTCATTTTTCATGGAATTAAAAATTATCGAATTTTGAAATGTTAACACTTGATTTAAAACAGTATTTATGATACTTTAAGTGGCCTGCAGATTAGTACCCCCTTTCCGACTAACCTTGTATAACACTAAGTTACTTGCAGATGTATGAATGTTATTAATTAGAGTAAATTAAAATGTCGCATACCTACCTTCGTTTTCATACTATCATGTATGAGTAGTAGTCACTTGGATCCATGTATCATCATCTTAATCAACTTTAATCAGCACAACCATTAATTGGATTGGAACCACGCCTGCAGCCAGAGCACAGAATTATCATTTAATATTTTAATTGTCTTAAATGTTTAAGCAAACTTGTAATCAAACATAACTTACGTCAATAAAATATCAATAAAATGTCATTAGTGTTTTTATTTATTCTCGACCCTATAGTTTTCTGTATCAAATCAGACCCTGACAATGCCGAGAAAAGAAAAGGCTAAGATTAAGGGTACCTTTCCACCAGAGATGTGCTATGCAGCTATGCTGCGAGTATGTAAAAGCTAAGCTACGAAACTATGTGACCGTTTCCACTGATGCTAAGCTATGTAGCTATGCGAGGAAGATGCGTATCTCGAGCTATGCGACGTATCGACAATAGGGAAGGCACGGGGAGCGGCGGGTATACACCACTCGCGACCATCCATAGCACGCATCCATAGCTCGCATCCATAGCTCGCATCCATAGCAGCACGCATCCACATCACACATCCTTCCATATAAAAAACGTAGCTTAGTTGAATCATTTTCCACGAGTGCTACGCTATGTGGACCAATGAATATGATTGGTGGATATCAAACGCATCCATAGCAACGTTGCATAGCACATCTCTGGTGGAAAAGCACCCTTACTATTATAAGGGTGCACTCGCGACTGTCTATAGCACGCATCCACATCACACATCCTTCCATATAAAAAACGTAGCTTAGTTGAATCATTTTCCACCGGTGCTAATGCTATGTGGACCAATGAATATGATTGGTGGATATCAAACGCATCCATAGCAACGTTGCATAGCACATCTCTGGTGGAAAAGCACCCTAAGAAGGAAGTAAAATTACTGTATGTAGCACACAAACTAACACACAATTGACTTAATCTTAGACGTCAGGACCTCCTGTGTGTCTTAAGTGACTTACTCTGTTCAACGAAAGATGAGTCCTGACAGCTAGGTCATTTCGTAAATTGTAGCCGTAAGGAGACTGCTTTCGAAAAAACGTAAACTACATCATCAGAAACCATTCAATAACTATCCATGTTTTGTTTTTTAAAAATATTTGATAATTTTTGTATGTAAATGTTTTAAGAAACGTCAGGAACCAACATACGGTAAAAAGGATATAACGACCAATGACCAGGATAAGGCACGATTTGATACCGTGCATAACCACGGCGAAAAATCTCATTTTGTCACGCTACGCACATTTTTCAAGCTCGCTTTGTATGAAAATTTAGGAAGGGTCTTACATTGCAGCGCGAGCGCACGACTAACGACAGAAAAAACCTATAATTTAACAAATACCAACACGTTTAAATCCTAACTAATATTATAAATGCGAAAGTAAGTTTGTTTGTTTGTTACCTTTTCACGCTTAAACCACTGAACCGATCATCCTGAAATTTTACATATACGTTGTCAGGTGTACAGAAACGGACATGGGGTACCTTTCATCCCGAAAAAAATAGGTACAGCTCCCGAGGAAAACAATAATTACGTTAATAGATGGCGCTATGTGTCTTCCAAATCATGATTGAATTATATTAAGTTTATAGGGTGTTAACGAATTCGTGTAATTCCTTCAAACCAAATGATCTATTAATGGTATAGATTAACCGCGCACGGGATTTAGATTGATTAAAAATAAATACAAAAGTATCTTTTCCAAAAAAAATATGTATTATATTGAAAATTTCGATGCCATGCCTTCATTAGGCACGGCGACACAGCTGACCGCCACAACTAGCGCGATATCGCTCCACGCAGTCAGTTACATTGGAACGCTAAAATTACTAAGATACAGAAAGAGATGGTTCAAGATTTGAAAAAAAAAATTGTTTTTTCTGAAAAAATCTTGTGCAGGGTCAATCAGTGTCACCAGTAGATCACGCGGTTTGAAGGAATTACACGAATTCGTTAACACCCTGTAGAAACTTTAGTAGTGTGTTGAGTTTTTTTTTAATGTACAACCCGTAATTCTAAATTAACGCGAGCGAAGCCGCGGGCAAAAGCTAGTAAATAATAATATTAATTTATGGTGCATGAAAAGAGCCTCCACGAGCAGAGATGTGCAAAATAGTTTATTAAAAGTATTTAAATTGCAAATGCCTGGTTATTTTTTTATTTCAAATAGAAATACAAAATGGTTTTCTATGAAAGTATTGCAAAATACGTATTTTTAAAATAGGTTTTTCAAATAAAATACCTTTTTTCATAGATTTTAACACTAGTACCTATTTGATCAAAGAGTTCCTCTTTCATGTTGAATCTGCGAATCATCATTCATGAGATAAACCGATTTAAATATATATCTTATCTATCATTTACATATATACACATACATACATATAAATAACAAGTCCTAAAGTAAGATTCTCGCACAGCCTAAACCGCTAAAGGTAGAAACTTGAAATTTGGAGAGTAGTTGTTTTTTATAACGAAAGCGCACCCTAAGGGAGTGTAAGAGTGTGTGAGAGGTAACGTATGAAGGTTCGGTGATGTAGGTAAGAACATAACAACGACCTATGTTCTTACTCGACGTGACGTAGCAACGGTCACCCAAGTGACTTGGGTATACCCACTGTTTCTACAGTTTATCGATACTGCAGATTGTGCGTGCACTTATGACAGGTGATCAGGAGCATCGACTTTAAATTAAAGCCAGACTTCAAAAAATATAGCTCTGAAATAAGAGGACATGAGGGACTACTAAAATTATCGAATGATAAAAGGCTCTACATTATGCTTTGCATCTGTCTTCGTGATAAGTGTTTTTTGGCTTGCGGCATCTCTTTCTTAATAACATATAAGCCCAACATTACATTGTATACATACACAAATGACAAGATTGCGTCCATTGCATTCAATTCTATATGTGAGTGACGCGGACAGCTATTCACATATTGTGTGGGCCATCCGTACGTGGACAACGCGAGATGCGACTACACCGGTAACTGGTCAATTAGTCAACCTCATCCCTCCAATGGGTCTGTCCGAGATCCTTCCAAGGATAAATATAGAATCGTTCCAGCTGCAAGTTCCGCTCGGTAAATGCCTATTATATACCGAGATGGAGTTTAAGTGTCATAGTGGACGGACGCGCGACCTCACTCAGTGCTCGACACGCAAACCAAATCATGACGCTAATATACTTCGACTGGCTCGACTATCTCGTCTTCGGGGGGATGCTCCTCTGCTCCGCCCTCATAGGGGTGTACTTCGCATTCTTCGCAAGAAAAAAACAGAATACTACCTCTGAATACCTCATGGGCGGGAAGACCATGGGAATGTTCCCAATATCCATGTCGCTGATAGCCAGGTACTTATGCTTCTTACTAGCCTTGCCTATAAGTATCCTTAAAGTAGGTATACATACTTGCGAATGTAATTTTTAAGTGTTTGAACTCTCAGTGTTGTAAACAATTTTGATTATTATTTTCTAGTTATATTTCGGGTATCTCGTTATTGGGTCTGCCAGCTGAAATGTACACGTATGGAACACAACTGTGGACGATAGTGCTCTCGGAATGGGCGGTCTCACTCACTATTGCTGTTGTTTACCTGCCTGTATTTTATAATTTGCAGATCACTTCAACGTATGAGGTATTCACCTAGATAAGATATTATTATGTGTGCTGTAATTGTGTATATCGGAGAAAAATATGTACTTAGTGAACTCGTTTATTTCCACGCTAAGTGTTGCTATGATTTCGAAAACATAAAATTTTCATGCGATTTTATTTGCCTATTTATTTAGTTTTTGTGTGGTATTTTCAGTATTTACGATTGAGATTTAATCAAAAGGTGCGGCTTTTGGGATCAATTATATTTATAATTAAAATGATGCTGTACATTCCTATAGTAATTTACGTGCCGGCTCTGGCATTCAGTCAAGGTATTACATTACTTCAGTTCCGACCTACATGTTAACTCCCGCGCAATCAAAAGATAATTCACGTATATCCTTTCCTTCCAGTGACCGGTTTTAATTTACATTTGATCACGCCCATCGTCTGCGTTGTTTGTATATTTTATACAACTCTTGTAAGTATGCCGATTTGTTGTTCATCTATACTGACCCTATTCTATCCCCCACCAGTTACAGGCAAATTGCTATAGTCTGGAACCGTCTGCTAACCAGGTCAATCTGTATCAGACATTGTTACATTATACGCACAGATTTTATAAAATGGTTTTCTCCTATTTCACAGGGAGGACTTAAAGCTGTAGTATGGACAGACACTCTTCAAACAGTACTCATGTATTTTGGCGTCATATTTGTCCTTGGGTACGGTACATGGCGTTTAGGCGGGGTTTCGAATGTGATTTCTATAAACCAAAAAGGAGATCGTCTCGATTTTTTCAAGTAAGTAGGCATTGTTTAATTCTTTTTCTTTTTGAACTTGGCTGTAAGTATTGTTGATTTACTTCCAGCATGGACGTCGACCCCACTATCCGGCATACTTTCTGGTCGACTGTGTTCGGGAATTACTTTAGTTGGCTAGCTTCGTGCTCAGTCAACCAGGCCATGGTTCAAAGATGCCTCGCTTTATCTTCATTAAGACGAGCTCGAATGTAAGTACTTAACTTCATAGACAATCCCAATTTATATAGGTTTTAGAAGTTAACGATACCTTTTGTTTTAGAACAATATTCATTATGGCGGCTGGTATATTCATCATCGTATCCCTGTGTTGCTACACGGGCCTCGTAATCTACGCGACATTTGCAGCTTGCGATCCCCTTACGACTGGAGCTATTAAGAAGAGCGATCAATTACTTCCATACTTTGTGATGACTATCACCGGTTCAATCCCTGCTTTGCCTGGGATCTTCATGAGTGGAGTCTTCAGTGCAGCACTGAGGTACAGTCCCGGTGAGAAACGCCGTTATATAGATAATATTTTATAATTTAGGCTTGTTTCACACGTACCACGACTACACCACAACAACAACAACTGGGCGGGCACTAACTTGTATGAAAATGAATAATTTAATTCACACGGATCACATTTTGCCGCCAAATTCAACCATGTGGACGATACCGACCACATCGCAACCACAACGCAACCACCGCGCATTAGCGGCCGGCCACTTAACAAACACAACGTTGCGTCGACGCAACGAAGCCGGAGTCGATCTGTCTGTCTGCAAACACTAGCCACAAAGCCAACATAACCACATCGCAACTACTAGCGACAACGCAAACACATCAACATTTGGTAGTTACCACAACGCGACTGCAAAAAGCTGCAGCGACACTATTCACACGTAACCACTGCTTGACCACTTTTTGTAGCTGCGATGTGGTGTGGTTGTGGTACGTGTGAATTCTCCCTTAGGCCGTGGCCCCCATGTCTACGGTGCGGCGCCGTAGCACGGCTCCGCGCACGGTGCCACACTCGGCGCCGCGTATGGTGACACGGCGCCGAGTGTGGCGCCGCGTACGGCGACATTCGCCGTAGACGGCGCCGTGTAGGGTGCACCGTACGTCCGTGGCTGGCGAGAATATGACATGTCTAAAACTGCAATATTTCAGGGCGGCCATTATAAAGCTTAGACCTCTTCTGGTAAATCGGTAAATTAGTTTAACGTATGTATTTTAGTTGTTTTAAAGGTTATTTTATGCTATCTTTTAAATGATAACAATGAATAAACGAAATGGCTCCCATATATAAATAATAGACTTGTCAAGATTAATTCCCATAATAATAGACTTGTCAAGTCGTTCACCAACGATTTATCAACTTATTCACCTTCTGAGTGGGGAATATTAGAAGGTAAACAATGACAAACACATTATTATTATTGGATAGCAAACAGATGACGAATATAAAACAAAAATGATTTGCTGAAGTACCTACTACTTACTCAAATCAAGCAATGTTGTTCCTAACTAGTCAAATATTAAATTGAAACACCACGAACCTATCTGTTTCTTAGTATAAAAGCAATAAATAAAAAAAAATGTAAATAGTTTTATTGGGCCAGAAACAGCAGAAACATACTTAATAACATATAAGTCATCATACGCCATACAAGTATGTATACTTACCACAGTACCATTCATATTTTATTGGACCTCAAAATCTTCTTCATCTGGCGCATCTGTACGCGGCGCCGTATACGACGCCGTACACGGCACCGTGCTGCGGTGCGGCGCCGCGCAGTTTCCCGGCAGACGGCGCCGCACCTTAGACCACGGCCTATGACTTGATATGTGAGTGAGTACTGAGATGACGGCTGATAGAAGACAATGGTAGAAGAATACATGTTAGTGCTCATTCACACGAAGAAGATTCGTTTTTTTTGACGTATCGTCTTTTTTCACCATTAGTTTTTTTTTTGACGGCGGCTTTTCTTTTTAATGCCCGTGTCGACACGTATCACAAATCGTTAAAAATGTCTTTTAAAAACACGTTCGTCAAAAAACACGAATCGTGAATTTTTTGTGGCGGGTCCATCGTGTTCTATAGTTCATCCAAGACTAAGAATTACGAAACGAATGTGAACATCAATTCGGATATTTTGCCGAATCGTGATAAAACACGATTCCGTATGCAATGTGAACGTCCATCCGTCATGACGTATCTTGTTTTATGACGGAACCCGTGTGAATGAGCCCTTAGGCTGACCCCACCTATTGTTCGATTATGGCAGGGAGATGATGATGACTGATATTTGATTATTTTTTAACGTTGCTCTATCCATGTTATAGTTCTATGTCCACTGGGCTAAACTCAATGTGTGGAGTGATTTTCGAAGATCTCATCCGGCCAGCTTACAATAAACCTATATCAGAAAGGACCGCCAGTTTTATTATGAAGATGATCGTGGTGGTCATTGGTGAGTATTTTTACACAGAGTAATAACAGTGACAAGTGATATTTCATGGAATGATATAAATTGGGATGACACCAGAAAGTGAGTAAGTACGCAAGTAAGGACATAATATTTTAAATTTAATGGTACAACTTATTTAAACAAAAAACACTTTTACGAGTTTTTAACTTTTATGTATTTACATTAGAGACTTATTAGCAACCGTTAATATGGGTCTATTTGGAATCCATGGAGTTAACTGGCATTTCACGAATATGGCATAAGATTTTTAGTCACGTAACATTTTCTTGGTCGACTGATGGAGAATGCCTTATAAGTTATAGCATTAAGTCCGCTTTATGTACCACAATTTTATTGAGCATTGAAATATTGAATATTATTTCAGTTACTTGTCGCATCTAAAATGTTATATCAGTAGTTACTAGTGGTTAAGACTTTTTAATAGTGATAAATCTTGTTTTGATCCTCGAGGTATTAAATTCAATAAAAAGTTTGCAATATGTAAGTATGTACATTATTAAGTTTATCCGATTTCGTTCATTCTTTTTTTCACCTCACTACTATCTTTTTTTTGTCAAAAACTGGTATCCCTCCAATTGTCAAGTTACCGCATCGAATTAATGGTCCGACTACAGTCGGTGACCGAAAACGGGTGCAGTCGAATACAGTCAAACCGATCTAATGTAAATGCGCCATAACTGAAATCCAGTTAGCCCCGTGCTTTCCAAATATCCCTAATTTACCAGTACCTACTTGATACATAATAATTGTAGTGTATAAGTGTACATAGATACTACCGTTTCTTTATCTGATCGACACATCGTGATGTTAATTACCTGTATGAATTACACTTGAGTTTCCTGTTCCGGTAGAATTGTTACTCTAACATCATTATTCATTAACGCCTTGATAAACAGCTTAACGAATTATAGTTTAATTTTCACCGCAGTTATTCCGTGCCGTGCGTTCTTTAATCTTTTGTTTATACACTCTTTATTGTACATAATACACCGGTAAATAAAAAGGAATACAAACATTTAACATATTATCGATTTCCCAAACATAGGATAACCATTTGATCTTATTAAATCAATAAAATATGTATTTCTACCAAATAATTTTAAAGAAGTTTATTTTCATAAAGACAAAAATGTCATTTACATGAAAATATAATAGAACCATTCTCACTATTTTAGTGAACTTATTCTAGGTCGCCGAACACTCAGTTAATAGCTTCATAGCCTCTACTGGAAGGTGAAAAATATTCAAGTATACATATATTGAGATAGTTTAGACATATGTATAGATACTAAATGAATTAACATTTTTTTATATTAGAGGGCAATTTATTATTTATAAATACTATACACATTTGATAGATTTTACAAAAGAAATGAAATTGGATCAATCAATAGACTCTATTAATCGCAATCTCAAAATTGGTTCAAAATAAACTTTAAAAACGTAGAAACCGACTTCAAAAAACTAAAAAGCATAAAATAATGACCATTGAGAATGACATTATAACATAATCAGCCCATTACTGTCCCAACGCTGGGCATGGGCTTCTTCTTAGAATGAGAAGGATAAAGGCTCTAGTCGTCCATTACGCTGGTCTGAGCCGGTTGGCGGACTACGCACACCATCGAGAACTATTTGGAGCCCCCCAGGTGTGCACGTTTCCTTACGATGTTTTCCTTCACCGACCACACAAGAAAATAAACAAACTGAAGTCAAAGGCGAATAGTGGATCCGCCATTTCCAATTATTTATGTAATCGAGTCGTAATTAGTAAAATAATGGTATTATTTGTAGGTACCATTATTTTTATGGTTCCGTACCCAAAAGGTAAAACAGGACCCTATAACTAAGACTCCGCTGTCCGTCCGTCCGACTGTCACCAGGCTGTATGTGTGTATGTGTGGCTGTATCTCATGAACCGTGATAGTTAGACAGTTGAACAAGTTCACAGATGATGTATTTCTGTTGTCGCTATTACAACAAAAACTAAAAAACAGAATAAAATAAATATCATTATTTTATTTATTTACATAAACTCACGCCTGTATTCCCCGAAGGGTAGGTATGCAGAGGTATAGTAAGACCCACATTTCGCCGTTATGTTTATCCCCATGTAATAGGGGGCGAGCATATCGCCATCTACCGGGCACAAATCCAGTCTCCGGGCTGTTACTGAGAAATTACACACGGAAAAACCCAATAACACTTTGCCCGACCTGGGGATCGAACGCAGGACCCCACGCTCAGCAGTCGCGCTTATTAGATATATATTAATGGTGTAGAAATATGCTTTTGTTTTACCACGGTAATATTGGTTTTACTTTAGTCATTTTGATGCCGGTCGCCATTGTAACCACTAGACTCTGATAGACGGTCACAAAGATTTCGACACAAGAAAGGTACGTTTTATGCGAGTGTGGGTCGTGCGCATGTAGATAAATGAATTGATACCTAGGCATTTTAAATAAGTACATAAGTAGTTAGATTAGGAACAAAAACATTTCTTCAAAATGTTTGTGATAATTCGGAAACCGAGTTCTGTTTATTTTCATGTATTATAACCAGTGATCGGAAAAGGGTGAGCTAATTTACCTAAACTTCAAAGAACAGAGACAAAAACTGGAGACTTCCTTACGACAACATTTTTTTTCGGTAGAATTTTCTCGGAGATAGTCTTTCATTTGTTTTCAAAAAATAAAAGACAATCTCCTTTTTTGAAAACAATAAACAATCTCTTTTTTACAAACAATGAAAAACGTGTCATCTGGTTTTGTGACTATTTTGGGAAACAAAAATAGGAAACGAATTGAATTGTTTTCTGTGCTATTAACATTAATATTAAATGTACTTTAGTGATGTCCCGAAACCCGGAATAAATTTCACAAAAAAAAATGTTGTCCTAAGGAAGTCTCCAGTTTTTGTTTCTGTTCTTTGAAGTTTAGGTAAATTAGCTCACCTTTTTTCGATCACTGATTATAACAGATCACAACAAAGGATCGCATTCGCAAGTAACAAGGTCTTTATGATCATCAACGATAAATTTATATAACAATGAACGCATTTAAGTCATGGGAACAGACATAAACCCAATACTGGAATTACGTAATGTTCATTTTATATCTAACTGTACTTTCGATCATCATGGGCGATAGGCACGCAGGAAAATCCATAGGAAAAGGCACAGTCATATACAGGTTGTCCCTGGAAGTATGGATCAAATCGAATAGGGGCGTGGGCAATGTCATTTCCAAACTTTTTAACCCTGAGAATGTCGGTGCAATTTTTTACGGTTCAATAGTTGTGACCAATTATTGTTTTTTTTTTCCATCACTTTGCATAGAAAAAAATCATAAAAAACTATCAGAGCTATCATTTTTTTTCAGGACTTTGGCGAACAGTAGGCCTTTCTTGTGGTAATTTTTACGCAAAAAAAAAAACATTTACTGCAAAGGCTTTTTTGGTCTGATAAAAATTTTACTCAAGTTTTTACTACTACAAGTTTTGAAATGACCTTGCCCACGGGGGTATTCGATTTGATCCATACTTCCAGGGATACCCTGTATATCAAACAAACACTAGCTAAGTTTAGCAATTATAGGTATTAAGTAATCACAAAAAACAAACGGTAATTAGCGTGTTAAAAGCGAACACTATAGAGTGAATGCTGTTATTTACTAGGTTATCATATCATAATTCTTTCTTTCCGTAAATGTAAAAAAGAAGTAATTTTCTAGGATTAACGTCTGCATTACCCGTAAACATTAATTATACAGAAGTGGTCGTATAACTATGAACGACTAGTACTGCACGCAATGTTGTAGTAAAAAGTTACTACCTTATAAAATATCAGTTGATCATTGATAACTTTTAACTACGTCATTATGTAGGTCAATCAATAGTGTTTAAAACATGAGAACAAATAGACATAACAACGAACTTTTAATAATACTTAAAATCATTTGGATAACATAGAGGCATTATAAAACTTAGGTTTAGTCCCATCTCTTCCCATTCCCATCTCGTCCCCTTAAAATTTCCCATGTGTAAGAAACGTAATAGCGGAAGAGATGGGAAGGGGAAGAGATGGGACTAAACCAAAACTTACCGGGCGCTGGAACAATTTTTTTTCTTTTATTGTACAAATAAACTTACATTTGGCACTAGCTTCCACACTAAGATTCCCTGTGTCGTGGAAGCTAGGCGAAACCACTACATAAATTAGACATATTAACAAAAAACAATACAACTTACAAATAACATAAAAATATATAGTACCTATTTTATCTACTTATATAAAAATGAATTGCTGTTCGTTAGTCTCGCTAAAACTCGAGAACGGCTGGGCGATTTGGCTTATTTTGGTTTTGAAATATCTGTGGAAGTCCAGGGAAGGTTTAAATGGTGAGAAAATTTGGAAAAGTTGCGAGGAAAATAGTAAAAACGACAATTTTATTTTCCCATACAAACTGTTCCTAGCTGTCAAACATTTGCCCCCTTATTACAAAAATGGTCTAAGAAAAACCTAGGTTTTAAAATAGCCCCGTCTCTTTTTGTTATATGACATAAGAAAGTGATGGGTATATTTTAAACCAGGGTTTACCTTAGTCTTGGTTTAAATTAAACCATCTTTTGTAATGAGGCCCTTGATGTTCGGCCCGTCAGTACGGTAAACTCGGGTCCCCTCAGTATTAATTATGGGTTTCGAATCGACAACATATATCCACAATATTCGGATTATCGCGTATTTAGATTTTAAAAATGCAAATTAGAGTCACACTTATTTTCTCTAAGTGACATTGCAACGCATGCCGGGTACAGCTAGTAAACAATAAAATACAAACACTAATTCACACGAGGAGTCGGCGTCGTGTCGCGCCCGAGAACGATATTAATATACATATATGTAGTTAGAAAGTCGCGTGGCTCGTGGCTAATTAACAAGGACGCGGATCTTACAATTTTCAAGGCTAAGCTGCGCTTGCCACGGTCAGCCCGTGGATGGGTGACCGTTCGATTCACATCGAGACCCCTCCGCGCTTCGGAGAGCACGTTAGCACGGAGAGCCTTCGGTCCCGGGTGTCGTACGAATACCTATGACAGTCGTTACGGGTATTCAGAAGCCAGAATGTCTTTCAACCGGTCTAACCTTAGGATATCGGCATTGCCCAGTAACTGGGTTGCGGAGGTCTGATAGCAGTGTGTAGTAAAATACTAGTATGCATCTGGTTAGACTGAGAGCTGACCCCAACGTATTTGGGAAAAAGACTAGACAGAAATATTGTCACTGACCACTTAATTCCGAAAATTATTAAAATGCATAATTTTGATAAAAAAAATTCGAATACACGAAACAAGTGATTCGTCCTTACAGGTAAATAATTATATGTTTTTAAAAACCGCTAAAGGTAGAAACTTGTGAGGAGAGGTAGAGTAGTGGGATTATTCGAAAATCAACTGAGTGGGTAGTAAAGTAAGTGTTAGATATGAATATAAGATATATTTATGTATAATTGTACTATTGTACAAAGACTCGATCCCACAGTCAAACCGACGACACGGTTATGTAGGGCAAAGCCATATTTGTATGTGTTAATGTATTAATCACTACATAGTTTAAAACAAAGTCCCTTCCCGCTGTCCGTCCCTATATAAGCTTAGATCTTTAAAATTACGCAACGGATTTTGATACGGTTTTTTTTCATAGATAGAATGATTCAAGAGGAAGGTTTATATGTATAATACATGCATATTATAGTACCAGTGCGAAGCTGGGGCGGGTCGCTAGTAAATAATAAACAAATCGTTATAACCACGGCAATTTTTCAAATTAAAAAATAAGAGTTTTATAGTTGGGATTTTGAATGATTTTGTAACGGATGTTGGGGTACAGTTGGTTTTAAAATATAACCCTTTTAAGATACATTCAACAGCTGTTCAATATTGTAGAATCAGACATAAACGGGCATTCGTAATTTCACCTCATCATAAGTTTGCCGTGGATGTGACGATATGAAAAGTTATATAATGAAATATATTCCCTGAGTTTACAAACTTCAAACTTGGCACAAATAGTCTTCAAAATAAATAATGAAATGTAACTAACGTTTTCCAAAAGTAGCCCTAAAAGAGAGTGAAATGGGATTATGTTAAAATCATAATACACGCAAAGCAAAGCCTGGATGGATGGTCTGGTGTGCTAGCGGACATGTTGCAAAGACATTCTATTATTTTAATACTTAACAGTAATTTGCTTTTAATGTATTGTATAAAATTACAAATATTAATCTAAGAGACAGAGATGTGTTGCTGGAGAGTTTGTTGCGCCGTTTCTTCTTCCCGCCAATACATATGGAAGCGTTGAAAGGAGCCTATTGCAATTTTGATGTTTAAAAAGTAACTACTGATTTTCAGTACAATTTAAATAAATGAGTTTTAATTTTGATTATGTTATAAGTAGAATAAATATCACGCTGTTTCGTTATCCCTCGATCAATATAAAACTTTTATCGTATGTTCAGTTATAATAATATTGATTTCGAACGTAATTCTGGAAATATAAAATTGAATAATAGGAGCGAGAGCTAACGCCTACAACACCATTAAGAATTAATAATAAGAATTTTCTAAAGTAGAGTATTAGGTGGTCCTAGTATCGCTTGCAGTCAAAATTCGACCATTATTTTAACATCAAACTCAAACTGAAAACTCGTTTATTCAAAATATTCAAAATATTAATTAGTTCTTTTTGAACGTCAAATTTACATTAGACCAAAAGCGCCCACTCTTCACCGCTTCCTAGTGTTTATGCTGTAAAGAAGAAACGTCGCAACAAACGCCCTAGCAACACAGTTCCGCCCTTAAACATACGGTACCTTTACACCTACACACCTGATTTTTGTGCACATCTTTATCGCAACTCTCGAATGGTATAAGTTTAATTGTCCTTTTATAATTAATACTAAAAAAAGTACGACAATTTTAGATGTTCACGTAATAATATAATGATTATTATAAGTTCGACTTACAAAAAAAGTCTGTAGCTGCAGTACTAAAAGCAGTTATACACACACGAGACAATACTTCCCTACTACGCTTTTTGCAGTTTTTAATTGCATGAGTAGCCATGTAAAATACCCATGCAATATTTATTTATAATGAATAATTAACTAGCATAATAGCCAATAATCGTAAAACTGTCATGTTCGACATGTAATTAATAATGTATTACCTATACATACGAATGAGTTGCTATGAACACACGATATTTTTCACAGGATTCGCATGTGTGGCTCTGGTGTTCTTAGTGGAGCATATGGGTGCTCTTATACAAGCCGGGAAGAGCCTGGCTGGCATCACGGCAGGAAGCCTCTTGGGCCTGTTTTCAATGGGCCTGTTCCTACCTTGGATTAATTCTACGGTAAATCTTTCAGGAAAATGAATGTGTTTTTCTTCCTTGCATTGTCCTCGTCCAATCATTGTAAAATATCAATGTTTGTAGAATATATCAAATCCACAAATACACATACAGGAAGAGTATGTTGTGGATCTCATTCCAAATTAATGGAACCAGGATTATCCTAAATTAATATCTAGCTGTTGTTGAAACTAATACAATTGTAAATACGAAGGATTCCATTTAGCGCACCAATTAGAATCACACCAATAGTATCTATTCTAATCCTATTAGTATTAGGTGTGATGCGAATTGGTGCTATTTAAATTGGTGCGCTAAATAGAATGACTCAATTTTAAGTCATATGATAATATCAATATTCCAAATGAAACTCAGTATAATTATCAGTACCAATTGAATTACAACTTTTAGTGTCACTATAATGCATATCTTTACGGGTTTAAAGCTTAAATGGATTATGTTCCCCAACCCTTCCTAATGATTTGAATTGTTTGGTACGTAGGGTGCACTTACGGGGGGCATGACGTCAACGTTGCTGGTGGGCTGGATCTCGCTGGGGACGCAAGCGGCCATGATACGAGGGGACATAGTGGTCACCCCAAAACCCGTGTCGGTGGATGGCTGTCCTGGAAACATGACCTTACCAACTATACCAGCGTCGCAAACCACCGTTGAATTTGACAGGTCTTGAGGTTTTTTACACGTTTATTAATTTTAGTTATTCTCTAGTTTTTTTTGTAACAAATTGTTTCATAATTATAACAAGTAGAGTAAAAGACCATAAATGGTTTTCTCATGGTGTAATGGGTACCATGGTATCTGGCGGTCCAGGTACCTATTCTCTTCCCACGATGGCCAAAGACTTCGTCTTTCTCAGCTTAGCCCATTATCATCTCAATAGTTCCTTTGCGTAACTGCATTATTATTAGTCTAGGACGATTTTCAGAGGTGACTGCTATCTATGCCCTTATGGCCCGGCTACACGCTCCGTCTTACCTGCGCAGTCCAAGACTGCGCAGTCATGACTGTACAAAAAGACGGAATACCGTACGGTGGCCACAAGTGCAGGTAAGATCGTGCAGACTGTGCAAACCTCATAAAGTTTTGAGAGCTCGACATTACATCACTCATTGTGTCGTCGAAAATAATGTTGCTGGACTGAAGCGCGGCTTGAATGACCGGCCACACGCTACAAGCCAAAATTGCGCAGTCCAAGACTGCAGTCCATCTTCAGCATGTCAACGATTGCGCAAGACGCGCTTTCGGGCCTGCGCGAGCTACCGTTTTACCGTCCACACTTGCGATCTTACTTGCGCAAACTGGTTTGTGCAGGCATGTTCGCAGACAAGACGGAGCGTGTAGGCGGGCCATTAGACCAACGCAGCCACTGACGAGTTGTCAGTATCTGCGTTACTCTAAGTCTATGCCTAACGAAGAAGTTGTCGCTTTGTAGATATTTGTTTACCACTATTAACTTTGAACCCTTCAGATAATAAATAATAATATACAAGGTTAGTCAGAAAGGGGGTACTAATCCGAAAGGGTGTTAAAGTACCCATAATAATGAGTAACTTTTGTTCTACCACTTTCCCCAAAACTCAATAGTTTAAGAGAAATAGCTGTTCAAAACTTACAAAAAAATATGCTAAAATCTGTCTGTCTTCAGCTATGATCAGCTGTATTTACATTTTAGGTCATATTTGGGGTGACGAAATAGAAGCTCTATTTTCTGAGTTCGTAACTAAAGTAGGGACGAAGAATTATTGAAAAAACTAAAATAAAATAATTTTACATGGAAATAAAAATTATCGAATTTTGAGATTTTAACACTTGCTTTAAAACCGTCATAAGTGATACTTTAAGTGGTCTACGGATTAGTACCCCCTTTCTGACTAACCTTGTATAATAATAATAAATAATAAAAATATAATTGTATTCTTAGGAAAAAGGTATACAACCTTGTTAATACATAAACAGGAAAGTAGAGACTTTCAACGAATAAACTTTAGCGCCCGTAAACACTAGCGGTTGAACGCTAGGGCGGCTAGTCGCAGCGGTTGAATTTTCTTTGCCATTTAGTTCGGTTTAGTGCGTACAAAAAGCGCGGTTTCATATTAAAAACAACATACAGCCAGCCGCACGGTTAACCACCCTGCCGTCCAACTGCTTGTGCCTTTGTGTGGGTTTAATCTTGAATTACTATTTCATGTTTTTAATTTTAAATATAATGTAAGCATTTTAACATTATCTATATTTCTTATGTTGTTTTCTGCCAATATGTGAAAATTATTTATGAAAATGAATCGATTTTAGCAAATTTATCTCGTGGTACAAGACTTATTTTATTATATTATTACTCAATAAAAAAGTAATAATACGTGTTGATTCAGAAAAATCAAATCTGTAAGCTACATTTGTAAAAACGTTTCCATAATGTTTTCTATTTCCGTATCTATGATGTCGTATGTAACTACATAATTACATCACCGTTATAATTTTAGTGTCGGTATATTAACGAGGTGTTATCCCACAGGTCAGGAACGTTCTTCTTGTATAGACTGAGCTATCTGTACTACACACTAGTCGGCATGATCGTCTGCATCGTCGTCGGCTCCATCGTGTCGTATTTCACGGAGCCCAATGATCCCGCGATGGTAAGTGCTTCTAATTTTTTGGAACAAGCTGTTTTAGCAAATAGGTACAGTTGTTGTGTTTGCTTCAGGTTGCAGACGCTAAGTGTAAGGTTTTCCACCAATAGGATCGCGTGTCAAGGTTAGCAAAATAAAGCGATCCTATTGGCCGGTTTGAAACACATCCGTAGCACATACCTCTGGTGAAAAAACAGCCTTAGCGTATCTTGGGCGGCTCATGCTGCCGCGCTAACGAAGAACACAATAACTCGATTTTGCCGCTTGCGGAAAAAAATGCGTTCAACGCGCTCTAAGTTTTGAACTGTTTTAGTTATTGCATTCTTGCTTACTGAAAAACCGAGTTCCTGAAGGATTCCAAAAAGTTAAATAAAGAGATTTAATAGATCTCGATTAGCTGATTCCGAATACTTATACATAAAACCCAAAATCGTCCAAAATCGAGTTATTATATTCTTCGTTTGCGCGGCAGCATGTTTCGCGCAGTTCGCGCTACATACAAATTCACCCACGAGGCCTCACCACGCGTATTATACGTCGTTACACTGAACGTAATAGGGCCTAAGAAGTTTCGCGCGCATCTTGCGCGTTTTCAGCGGCATACGGCGTATTTTCAGCGGCTGCAGACGCTTTGCGTCGCGTATATTTTGTAGTACGCGGCGCAAGATACGCTTAGTGTGTTTTGGCCTTTAAACAAGTTAAAACAGTCATGTCCATTCGTAATAAGTTGGACTACTTAGAGAGAATAAACAAATACTTGTTTTCAAGATGAACTTGACTAATATCGATCTTTAGCTAAGTATGAGTATGTGTTATAACTAAGTATGTTGGGTAGTGTGCTGTTACGGAGAATGCCCGTTTTCTCATCTAAACCTGCTCTATTAAAACTTTTTACTACAGTCAACTTATACTGAGTTTGTGGTCTCCGAAAGAGATATTATTATGTCGAACCCAGACTACGGAAAAAAAGAAAAAACAAACCAACCGAAAAGCATGAAACAAAACTAATTCAAATCAACACATAGGTACAGTGGTATCAGGGTTATAGCCATAGTCGCATACTGTTATAACCTGAGGGTGCCAGCTTAACCATTATTATGGCACAAGATTTTAATAAAGCGAAATAACAAACAATTTGGCTAAGATTATGAAAAGCAAAAAAAACAAAAAAAAATCTGATAAATAAAATAGTAAAAAAAATGCTTGGTTTCAGAATATAAATAACAAGCAAACTTTCGCGACATCCTCCGAAAAAGTTGGTGTTTTTTTTTATAATGATTAATTATGTAAAGAACTATGGAGGCATGTGACCACGGCTATAACTCGGACTTCAGTACAGTCAGATTCAGTCTTGTTTCATGGTTTTCTGTTGTTTTTTTCCGCAGTCGGATTTTAGGTTTTGACTTTTGTTTTTATTTGACATTTTGTGGTGGCTCGTGTCAATTGTAAATTATTATGACAGCAAGTTCCAATATAATGAATCTACAAAGTATTAATTACTATTATGGGGTATTTCACCGACATACCAGTAAGTAGTCCGTAATTATTGACCAGTTAAAGTACATGTGACCTACAAATATGACATTTATGTTTACGTTCAATAATCTTGTCTGTCATTATCACTATTGATATGGTGATAGAATGCAAAAGTTAGCTATTGAAAAGTTAAGAGACCGAATTAGCTTAACACGTTCTGTGCCGGGTGCCCTCCTGGAGGGCACCCTGTAGTCGCATTCGCCATGCCGGGCGCCCTCGTGGAGGGCTCATTTTAAATTTAGGTTTTTCTTGGAAAATTAACCGTCATGAAAGAAGCAAATACCTATTTTACGACGTAGTAGCGTATTTTTCACGGTTTTTAACCTAATGCCAGGAACCCTCCTCGGGGGTTCACTTTTAGCGCAAACGTAATGCCGAGGAAGGTCCTGAATGGTCCACTAGCAATATGTATGGCGGCGTGGCGTATGAGCTCTATGAAAAATGTGGTGGACTCGAATGTGTTAATGAACAGCCAATGATAGGTTGGTGAAATACCACCTTTGTATCTTATTTTAAATGTAGCCTAAGGGGGTACATAAATGTCATAATAATTGTAGGTCACATTTACCTTATCCGGTCAATAGTTACGTACACTTATTGATATGTTGGTGAAATACCCCGTAAATGTAGCCAACCTATATCTGTTGATTGCTCAAATTCTATTACTCATTTCAAACTATCACAAATCAATCAATGTTTTTTTGTACGTGACGATAACGAGATACTGCTGGTAGTACAAAATACGAAATAACGGTTTTCTTGTGAGGTCATGTTTTCTAAGGCACTTTCTGGATCAAGACGCCTCATTTATTGAAATTGGTTTAGTCGTTAAAACCTATATAGCCAGTAAGATTTATAACTCTTCCTCTCTGCTGTTGTCGGGTAAAAAGGACAGGCTACTCTTGTACATAGGCTATGAACAAGAGTATGCTACAGGTGCTTTTCAAAGCGTGGTTATGTACGGCAATATTACCTTACCTAAACAGTACATGTAACTAGCTCAAAATATATCAATACAATTTCTTACGTTTACAAAAAAAGTTGAATACCTGAATCTTTGCTTTGTACACTGCGAGTTCTTATTTTAATGCTTACTGCAGCTTTAAAATGTAGAGCCAAAAGTTGAAAATAACAAATATGAAGATATAGAAATATCTCTTGATGATTATTTTTATATTGACGACACGTTTGGTGCAGTGGCTAAGTGATTGGCTTCTGCGCTACGGGTCGTGGGTTCGATTCCCACACGGAACAAAAATTTGTATGGCCTACAGATGGTTGTTCCGGGTCTGGGCGTTTGTTTGTGAGATTTGTGTCTGTAAACGCACCCACGATACAAGAGAAATCTTAGTGTGGGGCAACGTTTTTTAAAAAGAAAAGAAAAAGAAAAAAAAAAAATATAAATATAATTATTTCAAAGGTTTTATGATCCAGGGTTACTACACGGATTCTATTCGTTCGTAACTGCCAATGAAGATCATCCGTACAACTCACTTCATTTCAACTCAACCTACAAATACCGCATATAAAATACGTTATTTCTATTGCATGTTCCGTTCGACGCGACGTGTCAAATGCCTATAAAGATCTCACATGCAAGATTGCCATCCCGTCCCTTGATAGACGATTAGCCAAATTGTTGGTCAAGGCGTGTGAGCGAACAAATTGTCAATCAGAGTTAACTGGGTCAATATTCAGGTGCACCGGGATCTGCTGACGCCGCTCGTGCATCGGTGGCTGCCAGCCCAGGATCCCCACTGCCGCAGACCACGCCTGACGCAGCACGAGATCGACCTACACGCGAGAGAACTCGAACAATTGCGGGCACACACTTCTTACGGCGTATGTATTCCTGGTATATCCAGAGCTGCCCGCAGGTTATCAGGCGCCGGGGTGGAACCCTGTTCAGGCGCCCCTTAGCCATTTCAGCATGCACCCCGCTACCCCAGTCAGCGCTGTGCGTTGCGGCCATTAACACCGTGGGCCCGAGGTACCCGAAAGATTTTAACCACGCTTTTTTGATAGTATTATGAGCCAAATGTTATGTCAACGAAAGACCAATTCAGTCATTTTTTTTTTCGTTTTTCTCTCCTTAATAAATCACTTAACTTTATACTTCCTTGTAAACAATACCTTAGGTTGAACTGGCAACATTTATAAATTATCGTGTGAGTGGATAAGAAACTTCTCACTTCACAACCCTCCCCGACAAATAAAACATACGGCGAGACTATGGTATGACAAAACTCGCAACGCCGCGTTCGTAGGACTTGTTACCATACATATTTTCGATTTGTAGATTTCCGTAAATAACGAATATTTCGAAAATTAAGCTTTATTCAACAAACTATTCCTAGCTTTTCTTCTCCAATTAGGCATCGGAATCGAAGGTTAAAATCTTTCAGGTACCTCGGGCCCACGGTGTATGTGGCCTATGATGAACGTAGGTAAGTTTGATCTGACTTCTGAATAAAATAATTTCTCGGCCGTCGGCGCCCACAAAACCTCGACACCCGCCTTCAGAAGCAAGCGCCAAGGCGCCTTTTATGCCTCGGCGCGGCGCCCGGATGCCCTGCGCTCCTTGCACTGCAGCTCTACGTAGAGAAGGCCCTGGGTACATCAATAATATATCGTCACATCCACGGCAAATTAAGGAATCCTTATGATGAGGTGAAGTTAGGAATGTGGGTTTATTTCTGATCCTTGTAAAATATTTGAACATCTGTTGATAGAATCTAAAAATGTAACCTACATTCTAAAACCAATTGTACCACAATACCGGTATCCCAATAACATAAATATTATTTTTAAATTAGAAAAAATTCTTCGATCGCTCCACAGTAAAATGCTTCTTTTACAAAGCCGTAAGATTGTTGTGGATGTAACGATATACAGTTTAATGCAGTAGTTCCACCACAGACGAGCTTCAAGGTTTGATTGATTGAAAACAGAATAGTGTCTGTGTCAGTCTATCTGAATTTTTTGTGTCTGGACCAAATAATTTACACAAATCTTGTATTACCTATCAATAAATAAAATTCGTCTTATTGTTTCAGAAAATGGGTGACAGTCCTGAAATAGATCGAAAACATAATAACAATCTCAACGAAAACAGCTAATCACCTAAATTGTGATAAAGTTTTATTAATTAGGCACATTGCCAATAAATACTCAATTTTGAAATTGTATCTTTTATACCCTAACTTCTATGAGCTAAAACCTGCATTCAAGTTTGTTATAATTAACTACAAAACGGATCCTTCGGTCAGTACTTTTTAACGCTCGTACCATGCAGGTTCACTGTAGCACGAAACTGTTAGCTATATTCGTCGTCGAGTATCGATTAGTTGTAGACTGCAGGTTTAAATTAAAAGCTGCGCAGTCATACGAGGTACAGTCAGCATCAAAAGCAGCTGAACATTTGAGTTTTTAAACTTTGCATTAATTAGATAACTAATTGATAGGAAGCAAAAAAATTAAGGCATACTTAGAGCTATATCTAACAGCTCTAGGTATCTATTAAACTTTTTGTTTTAAAACAATTCGTTTTCTAATTAATGCCAAGTTTAAAAACTCTACTGTTCAGCTACTTTTGATGCTGACCGTACTTACAATACGGCCGACGTATCTTGGCGAGTCTGAAGTTAGTTGTTTGGCTGCGCAATGAATATTTTAGAAACGAAATTGTCTACTGCGCAGCTAATCAGCTAACTTCAGACTCGCCAAGATACGTCGGCCGTATTGTAATTAAGTTTTAATTTCATTACCTAGTCCTTTATATGATAATTAAATAAGGTTTCCTTAAAAATGCATTTATTCAACAACGTGCATCAAGACCAAAATAATCACTTTTTCAATAAATTTAATATCTTAACGTAAAGTTCTACTGGTTATCAATACATCCCCGAAGAGTTGGGCTGAGGTGTATACAGGGTGTTAACGAATTCGTGTAATTCCTTCAAACCGCGTGACCTACTGGTGACACTGATTGACCCTGCATAGGTTTTTTTCAGAATCAACATAAAAAAGTGTTCAAAAAATGATCCATGGTATTCTGTATCTGAGTAATTTTAGCGTCCCAAGTTAACTGACTGTATGGAGCGATATCAGACTAGTCGTGCCCGTCAGCTGTATCGCTGTGCATTCATTCGTCAGCTGTGTATTCATTTATGCATGGAATCGATATTTACTATCACATAAAAAAAAAATTGGGAAAAAAGAAACTTTTTTTTATTTTTAATCAATCTAAATCCCGTGCGGGGTTAATCTATACCATTAATAGATCATGTGGTTTGAAGGAATTACACGAATTCGTTAAGATCCTGTAGAACACCCTCATTTTGCCGTTATGTTT
This sequence comes from Amphipyra tragopoginis, assembly GCA_905220435.1. Lineage (NCBI taxonomy): Eukaryota > Metazoa > Arthropoda > Insecta > Lepidoptera > Noctuidae > Amphipyra > Amphipyra tragopoginis. The sequence goes on along the minus strand of HG991991.1, from coordinate 23,883,157 downwards.
AAGTATCATGCAATAGGCGGCGAGCCTATTGCCATCAACCGGGCACAAATCGAGACTCCGGGCTGCTACTGAGACATTCCACACGGAAAAACTCAATAACACTTGCCCGATCTGGGGATTGAACCCAGCACCTCACGTTCAGTAGTCGCGCTTGCGACCAATAGACCAACGAGGCAGTGGTTATCAATAACTTACGAAGTTATTATTAGAAAAGGTATCGCTGTTATTTTTCTTTATTCTATCGTAACTGACACTAAATATTTTTTCAGGAGATGAAAAGTCTTCAACCTCTTATAGAGATTAAAATACCTAAGCAGTGACAATGTTAGACGGTTAGATGGGCTCGTATGTTAATAATAACCCTGAGCAGTTCCGTCTTTACCATAAGGGACACATGGGACACGGGCCCAGAGCCCTTATAACTTTTCACTACAATATGAATACAACTTGATCTACAATTTGGCGACAATCTAATAACCAATAAAGTCACTGAACAAAAGTACATTCTGATGTTTTCATTCACGTTTTTTGGCTTTCTAAGGGGGCCCCAAACTCTGTGCCCAGGGGCCCCTGTATGGCCTAAAACGGTCCTGATCCTGAGGATTGATTAATGAGGTTCAGCTTCAATTGCTGTGTCCAGTTAGTGGATGGGTAACCATTCTTTACATACCCGAGACCCCTCCGTACCCTGAGGTACGGGAACACGTCAAATCGTCGGTACGAATACCGATGATAGTTGTTATTGATGAGTCCGAAGCCCCAAGATCTCAAATCTAACCAGACATATGGTTTTAGAAAATCGATATTGCCTAGTAATTGGGTTGCGGAGGTCAGACGGCAGTCCCTCCGTATAGAATATATACTTATATATGGTGATATGATATTCATCCGCATCTGGTTTGATTGGGACTATCAACGCCGTTGGGAAAACGCTAGGCATAATGAGACATTGCAACTCTTAAAAGTCGAAATTATTTTACGCGTGCAGCCGCAGTCAGATCGCTAATAAAAACAATAAAATAAATAAAAATCTATAGGTATATTTAATTACTTTAAGACAGTTACGTTACATCGTATATTATGTATTTACATCAACTTATCTGTATCGAGATTACTGATAGAGAGAAAACGTTGATTTTAGATCTTGCTTTTGTACCAAACACTCAATATACATAAGTTACTCTTAAAGTAGAAACACATTTGCATACACGAAGAAGGGCAACATGGAAAGACAAAAAATCTAAATCTATTTCAAATCAGGGTAACACATAATTATTCTAATTTTAGGGCGTTTATTCAGGAATTCCAACAAGAGATTTCGAAGCCAATGTCGTCGTTACGTTATGGCATAAAATTAAGTAAAGTTTCACTCAAATTAACATTTAATATTCCCATTTTGCCCTGCTTTTCCTATCAAATGAGAGACATATAATACTGTTGAGACTACATCTCACTCATGTGGATAGTGAATGCTCTTGACATATGATTGAGGTATACTTCAAAACCATAATTTATTTAATCTACATCAAATGGCAACGGGAACTACATCGCATCAACCTTACGCAAACATGCGTATTCTTATATCTTCTAAATTACATAAATAACATTAAATAAGAACTCAACTAATGAAAATGGCGCTCGCTCTCTGGACTTCAGCAAACTCATAATGTAATTTGAGACATGATCGGAGAGATTTTACAATAAAAATGTAACCGAATGCTTATAAAGTACACGTAAAGTTTCAGCGCACATGAGCATGAAACAATTGCAAGAGGCATCACGACTACCATTTTTACACTTCATCTTATCATTATGTCCAGAACCACTTAGCTAGCTTAAGATTTTAGTTCACTTCTCTTGCACGTGCGTACGTTGACGGGGAAGAATACGTTAAGTTCGATAAGCGTGGCGAGCACCAAGAACATGGCATACATGGCGAGGCAGGCGCGGCCCACCGCCGCGTCCAGCTTGAACTTGTTGAACCAAAACGTCAAGTACAGCAGCAGCAGCGTCGACAGCAATGATATGGCGGAGTACTCCAGCCCCATGGAATTTATCTTCACCTGTTGACATTTTATTATATTTATCCTGAAAGTCCGGACGCAAATCAGAACAAATATGTATTATGTCGCTGAGCAAATTATATTTCAGTGTCGCAATTTCGCAGAGCTAGAGCACAATCTCAAAAAACTAATATAGTTACAAGCTTCATTCGCAATATGAAATAAAGTAAATAATGGTAGTACAGTCTGTAAATGTAGATATATAAATAGTTCAAGTCTAACCCAGTAGTGACCCGGCTCGGCTGGAGTGAGCGATGCTTTGATGAGCCACGGCAGACCGAGGCACAGCAGTATGTCAAACGTGTTCGATCCGATAGAATTGCTGATTCCCATTGATCCATGGCCTGTATTTTAGAACATACATTTTAAAATGAACCTTAAATATTAGTGAATTGTTTAGATATGAATGAGCATTCAGTGAAGAAGTGAAGTAGCGGTGAATGAAAGGCCTATTTATTATAAAGTGTTGGAGAACTGTTTTGTCAGTCGAGAAACAAATAAAAAAATGTGGAACTGACCTTCCTAAGTGAAAAGGATTAGAAGAATAATGAACACTTTAAAATTACTCTAACAATTCCAAAGAAAAATGCAATACAAATAAAACACAAAAACATAAAACACGGCGCACCTTGTTTTGCTACTATAACACTGGACACAGCTTCCGGTACCGACGTGCCGGCGGCAAGGAAAGTTATACCCATCACAGAATCCGGTATCATTAATGTGTCCCCTGAAATGTTATATTTGAATAAAAGCTTTGTAGTAAAGTTAACGATCATTTCCCATTCATAGGTCTGGTCTTACCAATAATAGTGATCATCCAAGCTACAATGTAAGACAATGATCCTATCCATACTATGCACATCATAAATGTCAGTGGAAACCAGTTCTTGAACCGAGGCTTCTCGCAGTCTGGAATGGTGAACAAGAAGACTAGGTGGATCGGCCACGTCACTATCCATGTAGTCTGCAAGAAGATGGAACAATTAGTATAAAAGTTTTAAAACAATGTTAGTTCAAAAAATTGTTACAAAAACTACCTTAGTAAGCCAGCTCCTCCCAGAGGGCCACTTCCAAAGCGAATGCTCGTACTTATCCTCTGCTTCTTTGTTATTCTCTTCGACGTTTGCTGTGGCTACATTTTCCTCAGGGTTCGCAATTTCCATATCATTGGCTTTTGTCTCGATATCAATACAGATATTTTTAGCTTTCTCGCCGTCAGCGGCTGGTAAGTTCACAGAATGTGCTGTGTCAATGTCACTATTCTTTTCATTAATATCTGAGTAAAGAGATAACGCACTTTTTATATTTCCATTGTGTTGGTGATGATCCAAAGACAAATCATTTTTGTTTACAGGTGAAAGTTGTTTAGCATCTTTAAGTTCTGGAAATTTAAATAATAGCACAAGAGATATCTTATTGCTGTTGACACTGGTAATAATTTGAAATGTTGTCTAATAGAAATCGAATTACGTACCATTTTCTGCGGTGACGGTGCCTTCTGGTTTTTCATTTTTCTTCAACATATCTGACACACATTTCCAGCTTCCTGTGTAACAACACATTTCTGTGATAAAATTACGTATGAATCATTTTATTTACTTAATCACTTTATGTAGTACCAACCTTTAGCAAAATTCTGAATAGATTTGTCATAGTACATGATACAGATGTAAACTCCATACAGCATGACAAGGAGAAACGCCTCATACCACTGAACGTACTCATCGTGCATTATACAAATAAGTATAGATACTGTGATTCCGTAAGCAAGGCAGTCCCTTGTCAGCGGCCACCAGTCTAAGGGCACAACCTAAAAGTAATTGAACATTATTGAATGCCACTCTTTTTATGAAATAAATATTCGTCTTAATGAAAAAATGATTACCATTCCTGCACCAATACCACAACATGCAGCGACTGCGAGGATGTTGAAGACCGCTGAGCCAACGATGGTGCCGACTCCAATATCTCCTTCCGTGATGAACGTGCCAATCACATTGACGAATAACTCAGGTGCCGACGTAGCCGCCGCCATGAACGTGGCGCCGGCCACATCGTTCGTCATGTTCAAGGCTGTAACAGTTGTCAATAAACAAATTGCCTTACAATAATCTTATCAAAAAAAACTACGCAGCTCTAAATTTCAATCTTAACACGGTTGGCCAAAGGATCGCACGAGGTCGAATGGTAGAAATATAGATTATCAGGGATTTGGAAAATCACTACGATTATTACGCATTTAGTTTAAGATGTAAACAAAGACATAAGTTTTTAAGTAAAACAGGTTAGGTTGCGGTTCATCATAAATCAATTAGTGAAATAAGATGTAAAGAAAGTCTTGCCCTCTGCAGAGATAGGTAACAATGGCAAGTGAAATTTTGTGTAGCCAGTGGTAAAGCTAACATTTTAAGCTAAAATAACAACATGACTCTAGGTCTAAATCCAGGACATATACGATATACGTCATCGTCATCATCATATAGGGTCATCGGACCCTGCTACGTATAATGGACTCAGCACTTTTCGTTCAAAAGGAATATTACCTATATTCGAAGACTTTACAAACACGACCATAAAAACAATCTAATGCTGTATCATAACTTCAGCATTCCCAGTAATTGTATTTAGTAGACATCGACTTTTCACAAAGGCTTCCCTACAAAACAAAATGATGCCCTCATCGTGGTCAAATAAGACTTAAATCCACTACAGCACAGCAACAGCAAGTTATACTGCGCAGGTTATTAAAGCAAGTACTTGCTTAGTCGGTAAAATTTCCAAAAGACGTACACATTTTGAATTTTGACTTGTCTTTTGTTAACAGTAAAAGTCGGTTGTAAAAGTCAACTCGCGCAATAGGGTATTTTGACTGAAAAAATCTAATTACTCCGTCAGTTAGATTATCAAAAAATATTCGACTCGTATTTTTTCTTTTGTTACGTAAACCAAAATTGACGAAGATACGACACTTTTAAAATTGGCAAAACGTCACAAGCAGTACAATTTTTACTTGCTTCTAACGTCACAAGCCCCCACTCTCGAGTTTTGATGCGTTTTATCGTTCCAAATATTCATAGATTTAACAAAAGACAAAATACCGTGTCCATTATTTTTCAAAACTCTTACTGACGGACTAATTAGGTTTGCAATTTATTGATGCTGTCAGGGTACATATTTGAACGTCGAAAATTAAAATACCTACGGGTAAAATGTCAATGTTCAAAACATCGAAAACTTAAATATCGAATGACCATATAATCGAAAATTAAAATAACGTAAGTTTATAATGTCGAATGGTTAGATAACCTGCGTCCAATATATCTAAAATCTAATTATCTACAAAAGTTACATCGAAATACCTAAATATCGAAAGTACAGAGTATCGAATGTCATAAATATCGAAGTACAGAGTATCGAATGTCATAAATATCGAAGTACAGAGTATCGAATGTCCTAAATATCGATATTTATTTATTATGTATGTCACATGGTAATTTGATAATTCGTATATTGCGAAAACCCGGATAATTAGAAAATGGTGAAATAAAATCTGCGAACAACTTGGACGTAGCGTTCGCTGGCTGCTGCCGCGGCACCGCTCGCTTCGCTCGCTCGGCTCACGCGCGGTTGGTCACAGTTCTAACCTAACCTACCCTATTTCACCCAAAATGATGAATCATACAATCTGCCTGCGACTAGATAATTAGACAATAGTGAAAACATTTCTGCGGGAGATTGTAGGTATGATTCGCATTTTGAACTGGGTGAAATAGGTTAGGTTAGGTTAGAACTGTGACCAACCACGCGTGACCCGAGCGAGCGAAGCGAGCGGTGCCGCGGCAGCGGCCGGCGAACGCTACGTCCAAGTTGCTCGCAGATTTTATTTCACCATTTTCTAATTATTCGGGTTTTCGCAATATCTGAATTATCAATTTCAAATCTACTTACATTTTTTCCACTCACAATACCACATAATCAAAATTTGTTCGATATTTTAACGAGTAGGTATTTTTAACGTAAATATAATGAACCTGGGTGTATTAAATGTTGACATTTTGAACTTAGGCATAAAGACTATCGATATTTTTAATTATTAGATATTTTTATCACTCGGAATTTAAATTTTAGACATTTCAAGCTTCGGTATAACAATTTTCGATATTATGATACAATCGATATTTAAATTTTCGATGTTTTGAACGTTGGCATTTTACCCGTAGGTATTTTAATTTTCGACGTTCAAATATGTACCCTGCTGTCAACATGCCTATTTAACTTGCTAATGGATTTAGCACTTCAGACTCTTGTCTGTTGTCTTGTAAGGATCAGAATCCAACTCTGTCCTGTTTATTCAGATAGGTACGTACCATGGCATATTCTCTCGACGGCTGGGACAAAGAATTTATCGCACACGACGGCGAGCGCGAGGAACAGGTAGATGGAGATGAAAGCATGAAGTACAATGGCCCCATGCTGCCGCTGCTGCTCCGTAAACAGACCGGCCGGGAAGTCATCGATGGCCGGCGGCGTGCAGTTGCGAAGGTAACCCTCTGAAACTAATAAAATTCTACTGTAATGACTACTTTTTTATTATTAAATCCTTTAATTATTCAATATCTTACTATGTATTTACATTTTTAAATATATATCTATAAAACATAAAAAATACATTTAAAAATACAAGGTTAGTCAGAAAGGGGGTACTAATCCGAAAGGGTGTTAAAATACCCATAATAATGAGTAACTTTTGCTCTACCACTTTCCCCAAAAGTAAATAGTTTAAGTGCCGATTTTTCAACCGTCAGATAACTTTTATCTCAGGAATAAATATTACGATTTGACATATTTTCTATACAAAAGCTGTCAAATCGTCAAACTTATTCCCCAGGTAAAAGATATCTGACGATTGAAAAATCAGCACTAAGATAAATAGCTGTTCAAAAACTACATAAAAAAATCATGCTAAAATCTATCTATCCTCAGGTATAATCAGTTGTGTTCACGTTTTAGGACATATTTGGGATCACGGATTAGAAGATTCTTTTTTTGAATTTGTAATTAAAGAAGGAACGATGAATTTTTTTAAAAATAAAAATAATTTTACGTGGAAACAAAAATTTTAATTTTAACACTTGATTTACAACAGTCATCAGTGATATTTTAAGTGGCCCGCGGATTAGTACCCCCTTTTCGACTAACCTTGTATAATAAATAGGGGTCCACTGGCGTCGGGAGCAGGGTCCAACCTACCGGTGGTGAAGGCTCCAGGGAAAGGGACCTCCTCATCCTCCCTTACGAGTGCCTCATGAGGTGAAGGTCGATGCTTTTGGCCATTAGACCATTCATCATTCAGCCGAAAGACGTCCACTGCTGGACATAGGTCTCCCCCAAGCATCGCCACATCGACCGGTCCTGTGCTTCTCGCATTCAGAGGATTCCCGCGACCTTCACCAGATCATCGTTTCTTTTGTGCTATCCATGTTGGGGGGGTTTGCCTTAATCGCCACGCTTGTTAGGCGGGTTGGTGAACGCAGTATGGTTGTAAAAGTACTCAGAGAATGCTGCTGCCCATCCTCTAGTGAATTCCTTAGTCGCCTTTTACGACACCTATGGGAAGAGACAGAGTAGTGCTATTCTTTACGTCCGGTACCATATGGACGGTCATTAGCCGTATTATTATCAATTTCTTTAGATTCACGGCTCATCTTCCGTGCGGAAGATTATTATTAATATTGCTAGCTTTCGCCCGCAGCTTCGCTTGCGTGAAATTTTGAACCCGTTAAGTGACGATTTTCCATACAAACTTTCATCCCCTATTTAACTCCCTTAGGGGTTGAATTTCGAAAAATCCCTTCTTAGTGGATGCCTACGTTACAAAAGGAACCTACTGTCAAAATTTCAACTTTCTTACCCCAGCGGTTTAGGCTGTGCGTTGATAGATCAGTCAGTCAGTCAGTCAGCTTCTCCTTTTATATGTATAGATTTGGGTACCTACTTATGGAACGGATCTGGCAGAGTGTCCACGTTATATTAAGCGGCAACCGCTGCGCGCAGGCGCGCCTGTGTTTTGTCCAAAGTAGGGCAAAGCAGCTCAGTCAAATAGTAAACATTTGATCTTTTCACTAAACGTTGAAGTACAGAATGCCCCCCACACTTCAACATTTAGAAATATGGTTATGGGACAGTTTTGCCTGTACCCACCTTTTTGATGCCCAAATAAGTATAGCTAGACATTGGTCTGCCTATTTAAGTAGGTAGATAATTATGTGTTTGGACTGGACTGAATATAGAATACTTACCTGTTTTTGCCTGTGACATGGTGGGGCAAGCAACTCCATCCGCTCTACCCTGGCTCCGCCCTCTGCATCTTGCGTGTCAGCAGGGCACGTCCTAGGTGGACGTGCGCTATGTGTACTTACCTTGGTCCATACACCCAGAGGCAAAATTGAGAACTCAATGTACCTGTAAAATTTCTCCGGCCCCCTTACTGTTCAAACTGGAACACAGCAATGCTTCTTGAAGGCAGTAGTAGTACTTTCCCATTCGAACTTTTCACAAAGAGTTCTATCATTGAACTCTTATATTATTATCTTATAGTAACTCGCTTTTGCGCGCAGCTTCGCTTGCGTGAAATTTTGAATCCGTTAAGTGACGATTTTGCATACAAACTTTCATCCCCTATTTTAACTCCCCTAGGGTTGAATTTCGAAAAATCCTTCCTTATTCCTTGTCTACATTATAAAGGGAACCTCTGTGCAAAATTTCAGTTTTCTAGGTCCAAGCGTTTGGGCTGGGTGTTGATGAGTCAGTCAATCAATCAGTCAGGACTTTTCTTTTTATTTATATAGATAGATATCATTTCAAGACACGTGTCATTGAAATAAATTCATTGATACAGCTTACCACAAACAATCGGTTTTGCTTACCAATGCCAAGTAGTATTTGGTAAACCGAAACTGTTCCTAGAATATTCTCACAAACCAATGTTAGTTACGGATGCTTCTAATCGTATGATGCACTAGTCCAAGTTATAATCGACTACTAACAATCAATCAGGTAGGTACATAAGAAACCAACATTTTGGGTTTTGATATTAGATTAGATCATTGACTAACTAAAAAAATAATTATAAGGTGATTTTTTCCCAAAAAGTAGATACATAAATTCGTCTATCTTGTGAGACCGAATCATCAATCGTCATCAACAGTTAATCACAGACTACTTCAAACCCTCTTTTGGCCTTAGTCACTACGCTGTGTTTTTTTATGTATTCACAATCGAGAATTAGAAGAAAAGATTAGGTTTTAGCGAAACAGTTTCACAGGACATACCACATTATGCATACTACTTTTAATAACCTACGATTCAAATTATTTTACTTTTATTAACTTTTCATAAAGTAACGACTGACCTGCATGCAGAAAGGTCCCTAAACAATAAATAAAAATAAAATCCTAATCTGTAACTACAATTAATAAAACAAATTCGACACACTAATGCAAAACGTCCTAATGTTACAATGTAAAGTAAAATACATTATTATATAATTGGAAGTGAACAGTAAACACTATTTTTGATCGACTGGACCTCTAAAGGGACGTGATCTAAGACCTTTTTATTAACCCCCGTGCCCTCCGTGATTGACTTTATATTGCAACAGCAAATAGAGGCGAATCTAGTCCTAGAACAATTTTACTAATTAATGTATGGATATCACAATAACAGCAGTGTCGGAGACTTGAGATACCAACAAATTCCACCAAATTCTTAGATAAATCTATTAACATGGAACTTCCCCGTTTATCTTCTTATAATGACATTTGCTCGAGCGTAAGCAAATGTCATTTCCATGCAATTTGATCTTAACGTTAAGTTAACGTTTAAGGAAAAAGGAATTTTGTTTCGGGGGGCAGGGTTCTATTAATTTTATCTGTTTTATTGTATTGTAACATAATTATCCCCATCCCGTATGTAATCATAATAATATATTCCTAGTAATATGCTCTCTAAGCGCGAAATAATAATAGTTCAGGATGACTGGAACGCGAAGGTAGGAAACACCGAATGCGATGATCACATACGTCATATAAATGGTAAACATGGACTTGGTGTCAGAAACGAAAGGGGTGAGAGGTTCATAGACTTCTGTGTAAGCCACAATCTATCTATAACCAACACCTGCTATGAACATCACAAGCGTAGGCTTTACACATGGACTTCCCCTGGTGGTCGTTTCCGCAACCAAATTGACTACATTACTATTGCTGGAAGGTGGAAGTCGTCCATAACGAACGCCAAAACCTTTCCTGGTGCCGACTGTGGCTCTGACCATCAACTGCTAGTGGCTGATCTACGAGCGCATCTAAAATCATGCAGCAAAAGAACAAAGCATACAATGAGGTTAAGCCAGCCTGAATATGAATACTTCCAGGAGAACACAGAGCCCGAACTGGGCCTTATTGTAACGCAAGCAAACCCGGATGAACAATGGTTACAGTTTAAAACTAAGATCCTAAAAGCCCGAAATTAAAAAGGATTGGATATCGGATGAGGCATGGTCAAATATAGAGCTACGAAAAAAACTGCAGATTGGCATGAGATCTGACGATCTAGAGGAGTACACTAAGCTTACCAAAATAATTCAAAAACAGTGCAGAAGAGACAAGAATCAATATCTCGAGAACATCTGTACTGAAATTGAATGTCATGCAGAAAAATATCAAACTGCTGATCTTTTCAAAAAGGTTAGGCAAATAATAAGGAAATTCGAACCATGTTCCTGGGTAATTGACGATAAAGATGGCAAACCGATACATGAAATCGTTGAAGTCACAGAAAGATGGAGACAATACTGTGAAGAGCTCTATCAGGATCAATTGACCCAGTCTACCCGAGCAGCTGAAATCGTAATAGATGCAGATCCCAACATACTCCGTTCGGAAGTAGAAGATTTGATCCGGAAACTAAAAACGAACAAGGCGCCAGAAACAGATCGAATCACAGCGGAAGCAATAAAAGGTTTAGGACCAAACGGCATAACAAGTTTACATAACATCTGTAACGCGGTATGGCAAGCCGGGCACTGGCCATCTGACTGGGTACACTCCGCCATAATTCCTCTCCACAAAAAGGGATCGGTGCGAAACTGTAATAATTACAGAACAATAGCCCTAATGTCGCATGCTAGCAAAATTCTACTACACATTATTAACAAAAGATTGAGATCCTTTCTTGACTGGCAGATACCACCTGAACAAGCAGGTTTTGTTAAAGGAAGGGGTACCAGGGAGCAGATATTAAACATTAGGCTCATCGTAGAAAAATGCTATGAATATAACACCCCGGCACTTATGTGCTTTGTAGATTATCAGAAGGCCTTTGACTGCGTCAAATGGGAAAAACTATGGGAGGTTCTAACTGAGACAGGAGTCCCGGCCCACCTTGTGATGCTGATTCGCAATCTTTATGAGTCAGGATATGGCACTGTGACCATGGGAAACGCTACATCAAGCTGTTTCAAATTCTGTAAGGGAGTCCGACAGGGATGCGTGATCTCTCCCATTCTGTTTAATATATATGGCGAGTACATAATGCACCAAACGCTTGAAGATTGGGAAGGTGGTGTCAAGATAGGCGGAGTGAAAATATCAAACCTCCGTTATGCAGATGACACCACACTCCTTGCATCATCCGAAGTTGAAATGGCGGAACTACTGAATCGCTTGGAAACAACTAGCTTAAGAATGGGTCTCGCTATTAACAAAACTAAGACCAAGCTTCTTGTTATTGACCGTTTCACAGCCATTCAGCGCACTGATCTCTTACAAGAGTATGAAACCGTGGACCGGTTTCAATACCTGGGCTCTGTAATCACGAATAAAGGTAGCTGCGAACCAGAAATTCGAAGACGAATTGGCATGGCCAAGACAGCGATGTCTCAACTAGATAAAGTATGGAGAGACAGGAACATCACCAATCGGACCAAGATACATCTGGTCCGCACACTTGTCTTCTCCATTGCTCTCTATGGTGCAGAGACGTGGACGTTCAAAGCCGCTGACCGGCAAAGAATTGACGCCTTTGAAATGTGGTGTTGGCGCCGCCTATTGAGGATACCATGGACAGCCCACCGCACAAATGTCTCGATCCTAAAACAGCTGAAAATAGAGAAGACACCACGTCTGTCCTCAACCAGCCTGCAACGCATAGTACGATACTTCGGCCACATTGTTCGCAGAGGTGCCGATAACCTGGAACGTCTAATGGTAACAGGAAAAATAGAGGGCAAAAGACCTAGAGGCCGAAGCCCAAAACGATGGTCTGATCAGATATCCGAACAACTCGCGATACCTATAAGCGCCGCAATCCACCAGGCAACTGATCGCAACAGATGGAGACAGACCGTAGACAAGTTGAAATGGAGTCACGATCCTCAGTAGTGAGGAAACGATTAAGAAGAGAGTAATATGCTCATATACCGGAAGATGCGCACGACACGTATGGTGCAGTGGCTGAGTGATTGCGGAACTGAGTTACGAGTCGTGGGTTCGATTCCCGCACGGAACATATATTTGTATGGCCTACAGAAAGTTGTTCCGGGTCTGGGTGTTTGTGCATGTGAAGATTTGTGTCTGTAAACGAACCCACGATACAAGAGAAATCATAGAGAGGGGAAATGTTAAAAAAAAAATAGTTGCTAATAAGAAAGGCTCTCACATACACACAACGAAACAGTAAAATGCTTGGCGCAAAACTTTAATGTGAGGGTGGTAATGGCCAGGCGGGCCGTATAGATCCTATCACCAAGCGTACAGGGTTGAATTTTACAACACGCGTCTATTGCCAGCGTGCGGTGAGGAAAAATATTCTAGCCCGTCCTCACGCGGGAAGTAAATAAAGCTAATATAAAATTCTTACAAATAATTTCTTGTTTCAGTAGAAGTTAAGGAAAACTATTACACAGTATCGATATAATTTTAACTTGCGTCCTTCTTGATTTGCCTCAATTGCTTGCCTATCATATAAAGTTACATTAACATAAATCTCATGTAAAGTATATTTTTAATAAAAACAAACATCAAGTGAGGATAAATGCAAGCTTATCAAAATGAGGTAATTAATATAAAAAACATCCAAACTAAAAAAAATGGTAACAATTTCTCTTATTCATGCCATGGCCCGTGTACGCCCGAGCTGAGCTTGGATCTCATTACGATCTACAAAGAACGGTCCGGAGTAGAGAATATTACTTTTCCTAGCGAGCTCGGAACTTGCGACACGGAAACCAATTAAACCCAAAAAACGCAGCGTCGTTTTAATTCTTTTCTGCACATGTGGCTTCCCTGGAAACCATTAGTTTTTATGTGTTTGTTTAGATAAGTATCTATATTATTTAGATACGATTTTGATTTATCTCAATTCATACAGAATTGATTTATATACCTACTTATGTACTATTTTAATTTTTACTTTTCCTTTATGTGCATAATTTTATTATTGTAAAAAATATTATGATTTTCTTTGTATAGAGTCAAATAATTTATTCACTTGACAGACATACCTATCTGTGTTGCTGGGGAGTTTGTTGCGCCGTTTCTTCTTCACAGCAAAAACACTAGGAAGCGGTGAAGGGAGGGCTTTTTGGGGGATGTCTATATTGTAAAATCGACGTTCAAAAAGAACTAAGTCATTCTAGTCTATTTTGAATAAATGAGTTTTGAGTTTGAGTTTGAATTTTCTAATTTAATAAAATCCCCTTCCGCAACGAAGGAGTACAGAACCTTACTCGTATTTCTACAACGAGATCAAGATTTTCGTGTTTGTGATGTGTGAGATTCATCCCAGATTCCACCGCGCTTATATACCGCTTCCGAGCCAATCTTGTAGTTTCTAAAAAGGCAGGAACGTCATCAAAAAATTTGACTTCAAAAAGAAAGTGATAGGTATAGAATCTAAATAATATCATAGTACCTACCTATTCGCTAACGATATTGAATTGAATTGCATAAGAGACGTAATTGGCGCTGTCTGAACTATAACAGACGTACCTGATCGGTGTGTATGTGAGTGAACCGAAGCGAACGGGCTCCACAGACTTCCTGACTTTACATTTTCGTAAATGGGCGAGTTTATTATATTTTCCATTTCCATCGATATTGAAATATCTACCTACTAGATACCTATCTACCTACCTACCTACCAAGGTAGAGAATGAATTTTGAAAACATCAATATTTTGTAAGAATTTATCTTCTTTGATTTAACGGGTGATTGAACTTCTAACATTGAACTAAAAGTACAGTTATACCTTGATACGTTAAGTGCGTTAACTAAAGTATTTCCCGCTATCCTTCGGACTGAAGATATTGATAAAGTCAAATATATGTATAAATACCTTTAGTATAATATAAGTATTAAGTAATCAATCAATAATTTCCCACTTAAAAGCTGTTATTTGGTCAATAATAAGGCAAATTTTGTAATGTTCGATGTGTCGCTAAATAATTTACGTACGCAAGACTTCGTAATTCAATGTATTAATATAATACGCACAATACGTTTATGTCACTTAAAAAACACCAACTTATGCGTTTTTAAACACCGCTTTCGAAGTAACTGGTACCTATATAGTATCTAAGTAGATAACATTGACTTAAAGGTTCGCTGAAGTTGTCTGTTCCAACAACCAATTCAATTGTCATATTAGAGTAGTTACCATTGAGACGGCACGAACACGTCCCGCGAAGCGACGTGCTATGGCGTGCTTGATTAACAAACGCACATCCTGTGTCACTCTAAAAACGGCTCCTTCAAATAGCAAAGTCAACAAGCCAATCGTGGACAAATTGTCTCAAATTACTGCTGCACTAACTTGTTTAACCGAATTAACTGATTTTAGAAAATATGTGCCGTTTGCTTGTTCTGCTGTCGTGAAACAGGCATGTTTGTCTCCGTGTCAAATTGTGCATGTTACGACTCGTTATTATAGTTTAAAACACTCGCATACAGTGAGTGCACTATGAAGGAAATTGACAGATCAAAGATGGCAGGAAGTCCGCATTAGCGAAGCTTAAGTCGTCTTTCGATCCGTTGCTCTTTCTATTGCCCAACGACCTACGGAGTATAATGGCTTTCTCAATTACAATTACTCAGCCTCTTTGACCAACAATTTTTACTAAACTGTGGTGAAATAGTTCTCAACTGATAAATCTGTTTCATCATTTTCATGTTGGTTTAGTAAAAATTTGACGCGAGAGAGGGAGTGTCGATAGTTTTAGAGAAGTCAACTGCTTTAATCGAGGAAAATTACCCAAAAAGAGGCACGATTTTGGACGCTGCCAGAAAACGATCACGTGAAGACAGCCGGTGCTCAACCTTGCACGCTGACAGCCCTGAGTGGACGACGGCCAATTGACAATTTGCGCGAGGAGCGACCGGATGAGGCGCCGAGTCGGAGCTCTGCCTCCCCCTTCTAACTTTAAGAACGACGGCCTATCTGTGGCAAATAGCTATAATATCAAATTTACCTAACCAATTCTTACGACAATAACATACATCATGTGTCCGATTTGAAGATTTACATCATTCATCATCATGATAAACAAGTCTATGTCAGCGCTGCGTCCATTAGTGCTCATATTATGACAAGTGCTGCAATTATGATCGTCCTAAGATCCACCATAAGCAAAGACATGCTAAAAATAGGTATCGATCAGAGCCAATTATTTACTGCCCACGATTGATTAATTCTCATAACTTCCATCGTATCCTGATCAAGCAGCAAACAAATCATGAGAGGACATCGTTAGTTCTTTGGGCCTCTAGTACATTGGTGGCCAAAGACATAACGATGTCCTCTCAAATCATAATTCACTCCAATAAATTGGGTAGAATCGAGCACATTATCAAAGGGCACTTGAAGCATTTCATTTGTTTATGAATGTTGTAGTGATTGAGGCAGGTCAGTCCTCATTTGATGAAATCCTTACAATGGACGTTGGTATCTGGTAAAGCAAGGTGCGGTTGCTAGGTCCTCTTATGTTGTTGAGCTATAATCAACACTAATTCGTTTACAGAAAGACTAATAGCCATCGGGTGAGCATCGAGCCACGCCCGTGTTTCGACAATTTCGTCAATAGCTTCCGTTAAATGTTTAACTGAAACAGCTCCATTTCTACCAAACTTGAATTTTGACATCGTGTTTGTAATAAAATTTGACCTGAATATTCATTTTCATTGATGATTGATGATTTTCTATGCTGCGGGTTTGTTTTTATTTACACTGCTGCACCTACGCATAAACTTTTAAGCAACCGGGCAGTTGACTATGTAAATGATTGTAAGTATACGATAAAGGGATGGCATAAGCAATGTTCGTACCTGGTGATGTAGTAGCCATGGCAGTGCCGCTCACTCTTCCATACTTACAACGCTATGCTGCGCCGGCTCGGGCGCCCGGCGCGCTGGCGCAGCTGCTTCCACCGACACTACATTCACTTTCTACACTTGAATCGTTGATGTAATCTTCTTCGCCACTCCATTTGATTCACTTCATGAGTGACCTAGCCGTTGAACGGGAATTGGACGCACTTCCGACCTCCTTCTACATAACCTTGTCGTGTTGGTACGCGCACTTCACCAGGATCGGTGGCTCGACGACTGAATCTCCAGGATGCTAGAAATGTATGGATCCCATCGCTCCAGACCCTCGGTAAAAGTAAGACATTGGACTCGTACCTCGATCGGAGGTATTCATATTGGTGTAGTTTCGTGTAGAGCGCGACGCAGGCGACCGAGGACGTCGCCACTGGCGTCCGAATGCCGCCGCTCACGCTCAAACGGACATAATGGACCCGACGGAGAGCTCGTCAAAAGAAGAATACAGGGGCCAATTATTTATTTCCATACAATACACGTACGTCGGCCGGCGCTCGGGCGCAGTGCGGGAGTGACTCCCAGTGCGAGCATCGTGCTCAGGCGACGTCTCCACGCGAACACTGGTCTTACACATGCTCACTAATATTGTATTTTAATCAACATCACATTACATCAAAATTTGGTTGCAAATTAGCCAATTTCTTAAAATTAGAAGAAAAATTTATAAAAGAACTTCATACTAACTTTGATCATACCAATCAATAGTTCGTCATTGAATATCGTTTTCTATCTCTGGGTATTTTATACTGATCTTACAATAGGTACGGAGCAATGACTTACTCGGTACATATTTATTAAGAACAAAGAAAACATACACCTACAACATGTAGGAAGTGCCGGGCGCATTGAGCTCTGATTTTAATAATCCGTGGGGTCAAACGTCAATTTACAAGCCCTTCCCGAGTCGCCGCGCAGTCGGCACGCGACTTTTACAATTAGGCTTAATTAAAAGATTTGAGCACGAACATTTGTAGTAAACCAACTATCATGGATATGACTCACAAGACAATATTGCACCTATGTAGGTGTAGAGGAAACAAAGATCGTTAAAAAATAGATCAACGTTGTACGACAATTTACATGCTCCTTACTTACCCATACTCGAATACTGGCGTCATATAATGTGTACATGTTTGTACTTATTTATACGAACAGGAAAGTAAATATACTTACAAAGAGCTACGCCACGGTAGATGCGTATGCGCCGATGGAGTTTTATCTACGTCAATCTTTATGTCAATAATTAATGTTTGCAGTTAAAGATACGAAAAGGGAAAATTCTCTAGTGCATTTGTTGATTAAGCATCTACATTTTAATTGATAAAACAATACAGTGTAACGAGTTAATGAAAGTATTTATTTTTTAATTGTTAGCGTGCATTAAAAGAGCCTCCTTATGTGACGATGCTTAAGTACTTCCGTGCATCCTGGGCAGTCAGCTTCACTATCACCCTCGCAGACTGGTTAATCTTTTCGCTACGGCATAAGCTATCCTTGTATAGCTCGTACCGACATGAGAATATAATCGTTTTAGTAAAGCAAAAAATTACCTGATGTTCTTTTGAGGAATTAGGTGTCTCAAAACCCGTGGTCTTGGAGGAATAGTACACTGTTACCCTAGGGGTGAAAGTAATTTATTTAGTCCCGAGGCGGGTTTGGCGCCCTCGCTAGAGGGACTAAATAAGTCTTTAACCCGAGGTAAACGCTGTTTTCTGCCTGACTGTTCACTGCTTTTCATTACGAATACAAGGAAAGTAATAACATGAATTAGCTTTCCCGCCTATTTTGTTTTTTTTTCTGTAGCCGGTCCGCTATTCAGCCATTATTTTTCATTTTTGTCATTGATAAATGGTAAATATTTTGCCCAAATCTATGTCATTTTAAAGAAATAGTTGAAACTAAATTATAATAAAGTCGTTTAAAAAAATGTATTCTTTAATAATTAATACTTAACTCTGTGTTATTACAATTTTACATCGCGCTGTAATTGAGTGGCTGTAGTTGGAACATGGTTCAAATTAAATGTGAAAATAGAACTAGTTTTTTTTTTATAATTTGACTGCTGTCAGTTGAAAACGATTCTCCATGGCTGAAAAGTATTACTTTCAACCTTAGAGCATACACCTACTTTCAACCCGCTCCTCAGGCAACTTCAGACCTACTTTCCGAGTCAGTTGAAAACGATTCTCCATGGCTGAAAAGTATTACTTTCAACCTTAGAGCATACACCTACTTTCAACCCGCTCCTCAGGCAACTTCAGACCTACTTTCCGAGTATGAGTAATGAAAAAGAACTTTATATATTCAAAATAGCTAATTTTACTTCAAGGAGGTTTCATTTTATTTTTCAAAATAAGAAATACTGCGACTGCGTGTATACATTTTCAAAAAGTCTCTTGCCTGATCTGGAAATCGAACTAACACAAACGTGAATAAATATCACCTGTATTTTTATTTCCCCAACCGGTATGGCCGATAAATAATTAGGATCAAATATCTGCAACGCCCGCCTGACTTGTTTTCTGTTTATTTATTTTTAATTTTGTGTTTTTTTAATGTCAAGTCATGGAGTTCATCGAGTTAACAGGGAGAATTGTCAATCAACTAATAAATCTTACAAAAATCGTAAATTTTTGTCAGATTCAAATCTGGTAATTTATCTCTTATATTCATAACACTATCTGGTGGCCTAATAGATAGTTTCGCAATGGACCTGAATGTATCAGCATGTTGTTCCTGCTTTGTCCAAGTCACGCAATTCATAATTTCCAATAATAAGCATATGGGTTCAGGTATTCCATAGGCGTAAGCCCGAGTGCTAGTAGGTGCTCGTCTATCGAAAGTCCTCTCTCGAATGGTGTTGGCTACTACTTGGCGTAGCTTGCAGTTGTTAGCTGCAAGTTGGTATTGAAGCCAATGTGAGGTGCAGCAGTTGGATTCAAAATTTCCCATTAAATCTTGAAGTCAAACTTGGACTCAAAGTCGAGTCCAATGTGTGGCCGCGGTATGATAAACAACATTGTGGCTTAAATTGATGGAAGGCCATCAAATATAAGATTAACTTAAGTACATTTCAATTCAATGACACCAAGGCAGCCAATTTTAATTAAAAGCACCTTATTTTATTTGTTGTTGGTTCCTATTTCATTGACTCTCTTTAATTTAAGACACTGTTTTTGGAGAAATTTGATTTTTATTGTTGTGTTTATACATGATACTGGATGATTAAAAAATGATTTATTTAGGTGAATATTTGGTGAGACAAGAACTCCGGAAGTCGTTAACAATGTGCCCGCCCTCTAATTTTCCAACCACGTCATCAAAAAATCAAGCTTGATAGCACCTAACGGACACTAATAAACATAATAATCTTTTGAAATAAGTAATTACTGTTTTTTTGAACGCTATTTTGGATCTGAAAAATAACTTTGCATTTTACAATACATTGTGTAACTTTATAAAATATGCACCTTGCTTCCAAGAAGCTACGGAACCCTACAATCTGCGTGATCCGACACGCACTTGTCCGGTTTTTATTATCTAGTTTTCGGATAGCTGATAAAACAAGGTGTTTTTTGAGATAACTCGTTTTTACATACGATTTAAAAACTAGTATAGTGTAATATATCTAAGTACTAGCACAGTCTACCTATATCTTACTCCTTACAGTCGGTCAACGTAGAACATTGTCGCAGAGCAATCGTGCGGGGGGTTGCGGGGTGAAGGGGCGGAGGTTATGTCCCGAGTAGCCATACTGCTACTCGGGACATAAATTCCAGGGCTCGCACTTTTTGATTTCGAATTTGATTGACATCGTTCATAGAAATTATATTAATTTATTAATAGTATGTTGTATGGACCGAATTTTATTTTAAAGTCTGTTTACTAATCCAAGATGGCGGCATAAATACATTTTCAAATGATTATCATTACCAAATCCAAGATGGCGGCCATGAAAATTTTCATCTAATCATCATGGGTGTTAATTTCATGGTTTTCGGGGTCACTGATGCCGAAAATAACTTCAAAATCCAAATCCAAGATGGCGGCCATGAAAATTAGTAAAGTAGTCGTCACGGGTGTCAAATCCAAGGTTTTCTGGGGTGCGGATGCCGAAAATGAGGTCAAAATCGAAATCCAAGATGGCGGCAATAAAAATGTCAAATTAGTGGTCGTGGGTGTCATTTCCATGGTTTTCGGGGGTACTGATGCCGAAAATGAGGTCAAAATCGAAATCCAAGATGGCGGCAATAAAAATGTCAAATTAGTCGTCATGGGTGTCATTTCCATGGTTTTCGGGGGTACTGATGCCGAAAATGAGGTCAAAATCGAAATCCAAGATGGCGGCAATAAAAATGTCAAATTAGTCGTCATGGGTGTCATTTCCATGGTTTTCGGGGGTACTGATGCCGAAAATGAGGTCAAAATCCATTTCCAAGATGGCAGCTTTTAAAATGTCAATTTAACCATCATGGGTGTCATTTCCATGGTTTTCGGGGGTACTGATGCCGAAAATGAGGTCAAAATCGAAATCCAAGATGGCGGCAATAAAAATGTCAAATTAGTGGTCATGGGTGTCATTTCCATGGTTTTCGGGGGTACTGATGCCGAAAATGAGGTCAAAATCGAAATTCAAGATGGCGGCAATAAAAATGTCAAATTAGTCGTCATGGGTGTCATTTCCATGGTTTTCGGGGGTACTGATGCCGAAAATGAGGTCAAAATCCATTTCCAAGATGGCAGCTTTTAAAATGTCAATTTAACCATCATGGGTGTCATTTCCATGGTTTTCGGGGATGCTGATGACGAAAATGAGGTCAAAATCTATATTCAAGATGGCGGCCATGAAAATTTTCAAATTAGCCGTGATGGGTGTCAAATTCATGATTTTCTGGGACGCTGATTACAAAAACGAGATCCATTCTCAAACACCAAGATATGGACCACGTTTTACCTGGCAAATTAAATTTAACTGGTAAATTTTTTTGACCGCCGTATATTGTCGAGGAATAAATACTTAGTCTTTATTTCCAGCATCAGCACCCATGAAAACCATAGAAGTAATAACCATAAATAATAAGTAATTTTCTATGGCTCCTTCATGGATTTGGGAATCATTTATTACTCTTACCTACCCCCACAAGCGTTAGCCACTGCGACTGGTAACCTCGACAAAATTTGTAGTTTTAAATATTGTTAGTAAATTCCAGCATAAGATGGCGAACTTGCGGCTACATACCTTTGCATTATTTTGTCAATCGTCAAAATTACGCATGTGTCAGGGTATGTAGAATTGTAATAATTAAAGCTATTAAATTAAATATATAAAGAATATTATGTTCCGTTTATTGTGTTTCTTGTTTCTTTTTACTTTTCATTTCTAAACGAACAGACAACCATGGGTCATGATTTCCGAACGAAAGTTATGATCTGTGGCAATGTTTATTCAATACAAAATCCTATTAATTCACAATTAAAAAGAAACAAGAAACACAATAAACGGAACATAATATAAAAAGCTTTAATTATTACAATTCTACATACCCTGACACATGCGTGGTTTTCTTTTTGCGTGTCACTGTTTCTATAAAACGTTAATTAATTTGGACGTTTGTTTGACAAAGTTTGTGTAATTTGTTTTATGTGACAACCCTATGACAAGTGTTACCAATTTTGACATTTCATAGGACCTGTCAAATGTATGGGCGTTGACCCACTGTATGTAGTAAGTAGGTACACTGTGGTACTAGTATACTATAGTTGTTAAGATAAACAGCATATTTCTGTAACAGCTAAGTAACTAAAAGTTTTGTGAAAATAGTATATAACGTTGTCTTCAAATATTTAAATTATTTTTTGTCCTGTAAGTATTAGGTACCAGACAGACAAAGTCTTTTTCTGCTGCTAAAATTGAAAACCGCTGCATGACGTATTTGTCATTATCAAATACATTATAAAGAAAGCATGTCATTAAGATAAAAGGGCATTAATTATTATTTATTGTGATAACTTTTTAGCAACAACCTCTCCGTCGTGATATGGTTTCACCAACTAGTGTTCAGAACGCGTCATAGCTTTTCTTCATTGCCACAACGCGTTGTGGTCGTATAGCACGATAGCCACGACACGAAATTCGCTATGTGGTCTTACTGGGATTGCCACAACGCGTCGTCAGCGTTTTCATATGAGCCATAACCCGAATTTCGCGTAGTGGATGTTTTACAGTGAAAACAACGCGTTGTGAGCTGTTTTTCGCTCAATGAGCGTTTCCGGTCTTTGAGCGTAACATATATAAATAAACTTTAAAAATAATAGTACCCACTTTATAAAGGCTTAGCTTTAAATTTAATAGTTTAGTAGCACTTTGATTTAAATAATTCTGACATTAAAAGTTAACTCTATAATTTTAATGCTTTCAACTTCAAAGTGCGCTATCTATACATATAATAAATCTGTAGACATGGCGTGTCTGTACATAGCAAATATTTTGAAAAAACCTGGTTGGGGTGTTAAACTATAACAAATAGAACCCATTTTTAACATTTTTGGTTTTTTTGTCTGTTTGTCTGTTTATCTGTTTGTCTGTTTGTCTGTTTGTCTGTTTATCTGTTTATCTGTTTGTTTGTTCAAGCATCACATAAAAACAAATGATCCAATGTGGTTGACTTTTATAAATAAATATTGTACTTATCTCCAAGTAACATATGTTTTTTGTTTCATCGCAATCGGTTCACGCAATCAAAAGTTATGCGAATTTTAAGTTTTCTAAAAGAACTTAGCATGTATTTGTGTATACTTACCATTTCTTTTCAATAGATGGCGTTACGTGTATCAAATCACGTTGTGAAGAAATATAATCAACGAATATATTTCTATTCTCAGTCTACGGAAGGTCTATTGAAATGCTATTCGAAGAAGGTACTAACTAAGCTTTTATAAAAAACGAGGATAATGTTATTTAAAATTTATAAGGTACCTATCTATTTGAATGGCAGTGGAAGAGAAATACATTCAATTTCATAAGCAAGTGTAGGTATTCTAAATTTTTAATTGTGCAAGGCAATACGATAGATTAATTTGAAATACTCATATATTTTATTATGAATACTTAAATATGTATTTATAAATCTATTTACTATTAATAAAATTCAAAGTGCACTTTGACTGTAATTAAATATTTTTCCAAAATTTCGATTCGGTGGTACTATACTATCGATAAAGAAACCATAACATTTTTTTTAGAATTATTGTGTCTGTTTGTCTTTCCGTCCGGACATCACGTAAAATCCCGTGGATGGATTTTGACGGGACTTTCGCTGATGTGTTGCGTAAAGAGCGACAATTTTGCTGCTACATCACGCTATTGTTCATAGGAGCCGAGCAGCGGAACATTATTTCCACATACTGCGAAGTATAAGCTTAATATTCGGATCGTAAAATCGCGTGAATCGATTTTGATGGGCCTGCGCTTATGCTGGTATATAAACTATCACGCTATTGCTCATAGATGCCGAGCAACGGAACATTATTTCCATATACTGCGTAGTATAAGCTGTAGACTGAAGTAAGTGCTGCAGTGAACGGTCGCTGGCTCAGTGTCCTGCGTTAAAACCTCACTTTAAAAAAATACACTTTTTGTAATTTTTTTGGAATGTTTTTATGTATTTTATTTTGTTCATTGTTGTCAGAACTATTCAAAGCCTGTCGTCGCCGTTTTATTAAGTTTATTTAAGCCTTAGGTAATGTCCCAAAACACATAACGATGAAGGGAAAGTACTTTAAATATTAAAAATTGCAAATTTCACTCAAAGGTGACTTCATTTTATTTTTAAAAGTAAGAAATATTGCCTTTACTGATTTTTTTGCCTGAACCGGGAATCAAACTGACAAAGCTATACCATCTGCAAAGGCACCTGTTGAAAATATCTTTATGGTCAATAATCAGGATCAAAACTCTCCAACAAACACACTGTCTTAAATTGAACGAAGTGGAAAAAATATGAACTACTTAACAACAATTAATAAGTGCTTGAATTTAAATGTACATAAGTTAGTCAATTTTGGTTTTATGGTCTTTCATCAATTTCAGACACAATGTTTATTGGAGCGATTTGATCCGTATTATTGATCCTATCGATTGGTGAAATAAAAATACAGATGATATTTTTTCGCATTTGGGTTGGTTCGATTACCAGATCAAACTTTTTGAAATCTTTGAAAGCAGTACCTATTTCTAACTTATAAAAATAAAATGAAGTCTTCTATACGTGAAATTTTTATATATTTAAAGTACTTTCCTATTCCACACCTCGAATGAAATCATTTTATAGACTGCACTGCGTAAAATATTTTGATTTAGTTCGCCGATTGTAATTAGATGGCGTTGTAGCCATTTTTGTATCGCGATAAGGTTTCGTTACATTATCACAATAAATATCAATATTCAATTATAATCCATTTTAGCAAGGAAATGTATGGAAATAAGCACCGCGTTTTTAGTATTATGGTTATATGAACCTTTACGGTCAATCAATAAGAGCTGAAACTCTACCTAAAGAAATGGTTTAATATGGTCAATAATCAGGATCAAAACTCTCCAACAAACACACTGTCTTAAATTGAACGAAGTGGAAAAAATATGAACTACTTAACAACAATTAATAAGTGCTTGAATTTAAATGTACATAAGTTAGTCAATTTTGGTTTTATGGTCTTTCATCAATTTCAGACACAATGTTTATTGGAGCGATTTGATCCGTATTATTGATCCTATCGATTGGTGAAATAAAAATACAGATGATATTTTTTCGCATTTGGGTTGGTTCGATTACCAGATCAAACTTTTTGAAATCTTTGAAAGCAGTACCTATTTCTAACTTATAAAAATAAAATGAAGTCTTCTATACGTGAAATTTTTATATACTTATTTAAAGTACTTTCCTATTCCACACCTCGAATGAAATCATTTTATAGACTGCACTGCGTAAAATATTTTGATTTAGTTCGCCGATTGTAATTAGATGGCGTTGTAGCCATTTTTGTATCGCGATAAGGTTTCGTTACATTATCACAATAAATATCAATATTCAATTATAATCCATTTTAGCAAGGAAATGTATGGAAATAAGCACCGCGTTTTTAGTATTATGGTTATATGAACCTTTACGGTCAATCAATAAGGCTGAAACTCTACCTAAAGAAATGGTTTAAAAGATATAAGTGCCTTGGTGGGACACCTTTGTCTATTATTATAATAAATGGAATACATACATATACACTATTTAGTTGCTGCGACACAATGTTGTTTTCCGAGTTCCACGCGGACGGAGTCGCGGGCACAGCTAGTATGAAATAAAATGACAAACAAATAGCTGAAAGGTAGGTTAGGTTAGAACTGTGACCACTCAACGCACAAGCCGAGCGAGCGAAGCGCGGTGCTGCGGTAGCGGCCGGCGAGTGCCAGGAACGATTTGCGTCGCTGATCACTTTCCACCATTCGTTTAATGTCATATCGGCCTTCGTTTAATGTCATATTCGTTTAATCTCACATCGGCCTCTGAACGAGTGTCGAGCATTTAGAAGTACCGCAGTCTTGCCGAGTACCTACTAGGTACGTACGGCGTACAAACCAAAGTGCGTCAAAGTAGGCAGGGGAGTTTTCAATACCTGTCTATACTAACCTTTTCTGTTTATAATAGTTTGCAGAGAAACTACTGACCATAATATGGTAAAATAATGTAATGTATAGGCCTATGTCCAAAATTGGACGTCTTTCGGCTGAATGATGAATGTAATGTAATGGAGTATGTTTTAAACTTCATAAACACAGACACGCGTTCTTCTGAATACTTCTGGTACAGATTTTTAGTTTCAGTGTTTGGGCGTACTTCGAAGACTAGTACCTACAAGTTTTCCCTAGTACGACCCACTTCTAGCGGTGTTGTTTGCGTTCCTGATAATATTTTGGTATACTTTTAAGTAACAATATGTTATTGTAATAAACATCCATATTCTTAAACATTGATCATAATAACTATCTGCCGCAATCAGAGACGTTTATCGTTTACTTAGTAGCTCCTTAGTATAGATTTCCTAAATCTATTCTAAGGAGCTGGTAGAATATTTAAATTTCTTACCTTAACATTTTTTTAACAAGTCATTGTGTTCCTATGATGTGAACATTATCGTAGTTTCAGATTGTGTTTATTCTTGCCTCATTGCTTTACGACAGTGGTATACCTTAATTTTCACTATCATTATAAATTGTAGTTTTAAGCATCTGCACTCTAAACTTTAGGATGATGAGGATGACATTCTTATTTTTTGTTAATGTGTTTAAAATATTCACCCAGCTACTTGAGTAACCGTTAAACATCTCTGAGCGTTACTGTTAATTCTGCAGAATACTTATCATACCAACCAACAGTAGGTTGGTTGTTTTGAGTATCAACTCCCATTTTAAAACGGAAATACCTTTGAATAAACAGGTATTTAAGTAATGTAGTTGATAGAAAACAATTTATATCAATTCGAGGACAAATAAAACCAGTCAAGTGTGTGAAATAAATCCGAATCACATATAAATAGGGATCACAACTTCACAAGCCATCAGTGGCGAAGGGTGAATTTTCTTAAAAGGGAAGCCGGACCAAAAAAAGCTTACCTTGCTCAAGTGTGATGCGTGAATTCCAGTAACTACTCGTTTCGAAAGGGAAGCCGATAGGAATCGAGTTGTATGGAGCCTTCGCCACTGCAAGCCATTATTATTAATTTAAAATACGATTAGAATTCATAAAATTGAAAAATCGTTCGTTTAATACACAATATTTTCACATAATATTCGAGAAAGTTATTTATGCATTTTTCTAGAAACGTTTTATATTGACTGAACTGATTAATAACTTGGTGCACTATTATATCTCTAAAACTAAATATTAGAAATCTTTCAAAACAATTGTTATCGACAGTTTGAATCAAATACTAGTAGAACTGTGCTAGTAGCCTGTATTTTTTCCATATTTTAATAAACACAGTTGTAAAGTTTTGACGGGGGGGGGGGGGGTCACATTTTTTTGTGACAGATAGATGAACAATAAAAAATAAACTTTAAAAAAATGTAAAAAACCGACTTCAAAGAAATAACAGTTTCAGAAGTCGGTGGCTTCTATTTGCTTCAGTGTAGCGTTGCACCGACTTCTGAAACTGTTATTTTATAAGGTAATTATATTACTCTTTTTAGTATTTCTTTGAAGTCGGTTTTTACTTTTTTTTTAAAGTTTATTTTTTATTAAATACGTTTTAGTGTCATAATTTTAACCCCCTCCTTCATAACCCTTCTTTTTGGCTTTGACGTAGTCGGGCATAAAAAGTCCTTTCAAATGATACCTTACACGATATAATGAAAACATTGCAAAGGGGGGGAGGGGAGGACACGCACCCCCTCCTCTTTTCCAGTAGTCAGTTCCCAACAACAAATATAAACAAAGCAATATTAGTAATTTGAGAATTTTGCTTTGATCCGATGAGGATCAGTTCCGTTCCATATCTCTGAAGTTCATGGTCTAATCATAACAACATTTATATGGGACCAATCGGGAAGTATACCCTTTCGAACAAGAAAAGAATTTTTCAAATCGGTTCATAAATGACGGAGATATAAGGTAACAAATATAAAAAAAAAAAATACAACCGAATTGAGAACCTCCTCCTTTTTGAAGTCGGTTAATAAAGGTACTTTGTCTAACTGCAAAACCTTAAAAAAGTTGCAGACTCGTAGGAAACTCCTTTTTGAGTAAGATTGTTCGTGAAAACATTTAACATACTAACTACCTCTAATACCCCAGAGCTTCGATAGTTAATTTATTTGCAGTACTTAATTGTTTAATACAGCTAAGTAATTAATTGGTATGAGTTTCGTTATGTTTGATGCTGGGTTTGGTTATGTGGATTTTGAGCTTTATTTTTATTGAGCCTAATGTTACTGTTATC
The DNA here is from genome assembly GCA_905220435.1 of Amphipyra tragopoginis. Lineage (NCBI taxonomy): Eukaryota > Metazoa > Arthropoda > Insecta > Lepidoptera > Noctuidae > Amphipyra > Amphipyra tragopoginis. Next base: position 23,854,668 of record HG991991.1, on the reverse strand, counting down.
TATACATAATAATAAACATCTTCAAAGATTTTCTATGATCTACGTATCCTGTACGTACGTGAGTTCTGTGGGCAAACTGACTACCTGGCAGTAGTCTCGCTGTGACATTCAATCACATTATCAATAATATTTGTTATTGATAGGCGTATACGTGTACTACACGATGTTTTTATGTTCGTCTGCAAACAGTGGAAAGTTTCTCACCTGCCTCAAGTGGCCCTTTAATCCACGGATTATTATGTGAATGGAATATTTTTATCCAGTACCTACACCTAGCAATTAGATATACATTGTTTTCTACGTAATTGTACACTGTTCAGCCTTGAAAGAGATTATTTCGTTTATCAATGTGTGCAATTAAGAAAATATCTAGGACGTTTATACCTATTGTTTGGATCTAAAAACATGTTTTTGTCTTATTATCTATTGTTAGAGATTAAAAATAATGCTGATTATAACAATCCGTCTGTGGGAAAACGGCTTTACGATTTTGACGTTCGATATGTGAATTGAACCGCGAATCACTTTCCAATGTTCAATCTAATTATACCTAAGCTTGCAAAAGAAAAGGGTTCCAGAACTTAATGAGTGGACGGCTCTTCCAGACTTTCCGTAGATTAGATATCTACCTATTGTTGCATCTATTGTAGTTGATAATCTCTAAATGCTTTGGAAAATCACTACAAGCGCACCAAAGACTTCCATCCAGATTTATCAGTCATAATTTACAATTTATTTCTAAGGTCGCATGCCCAGATAGCTAAATAAACATAACATTTACAGAATTACGCAAAATATTATTTAGAATATAGATTAAGATCCTGGAACCTATTTCCTGAGTTTTCCGACGACCTACTTCAAAATTTTTAACGTTTTTTCCCGATTTTGCTATACAAAGAAGTTTCCAGGAAACCTGATATCTAATATTTTGAGTGATATTCAGAGTGCGGGAGTCGATGTCGAAACAGATGAAATAATGTAAAAATAAAACGATACGACGTAGGTACAGTCGCGGACTTGAAACGTTTACCACCCTAAAGTCTATAATTACTTGCTTATTACTTTTTCATAAGGTAGCTCGGCCACTCGCAAAGAATTGACAGGGCAAAGATATTTTTTTCTTAATTGACTTTAAAAGTTTAATTTAAAGAAGCTATGTACTAGGTAGCATAGAAAAAACAATCAACCTATTTAGTAAATTCAATCAAGTTCACACACACAGTACACGTAATAGCCTTAATGCTAGAATTTTTTTCACAATTTCAAAAACTAATACTTGTGTTGATATGACATCTTGAACCTTATTGCGCACAGTGTGAGAAGGAATCGAATTTGAAATCTGATAAACATTTCGAGTCCGCGGCTGTTCATCATAATTTTGTAATACATAGGTATACCCACTGTTCCTAGCTTTGCACGCGGTATATTTTATTCTCAATTTCTGATTTTGAGTAATTCCATTAGATATTAATTATAACCTTCTGCATGAAAACCGGGTTCGCAGTTTAGCCCTGTAAACGTATTGTAAACAGACGACAGAAAACAAGTAGGTATACATTTATTCTATTAAGGTGTTGCCACACCGGTCTTTAGAAAGGTTGGAAACAGTTTCAAACAGATTTGTTTTGTAGCCAAAGGATACGAAATGTTTTGTTGAGAAATGTTCACAATCATTCATTAACAGTTATAAACTACTAGCTTTTGCCCGCAGCTTCGCTTGCGTGAAATTTTAAACCCTGCTTAAGCCCCTTTTTAGGTGTAGTTTTATAATCCATAAAGTCCGTCTTTTGTTATTTACTTTGAACAGTGTGAAAACAAGTAGGTATACATTTATTCTATTAAGGTGTTGCCACACCGGTCTTTAGAAAGGTTGGAAACAGTTTCAAACAGATTTGTTTTGTAACCAAAGGATACGAAATGTTTTGTTGAGAAATGTTCACAATCATTCGTTAACAGTTATAAACTATTAGCTTTTGCCCGCAGCTTCGCTTGCGTGAAATTTTAAACCCTCGTTAAGCCCCTTTTTAGGTGTAGTTTTATAATCCATAAAGTCCGTCTTTTGTTATTTACTTTGAACAGTGTTTGTGCCAAATTTCAAGTCAGTAACTCAATGGAATAAGAATTTTCATACAAATGTTAACAGCAGATTTCACCCCGTTAGGGGTGCAATTTCTAAAAACGCTCAAACACATGTATGTTTATTTCTAACCAGAAGTCTAGATATTTAATTCCATGCTTCTTACTTCAAAAGTACCAGATTTCTCACACAAACTTTCAACATTGATTTCACCCCCTTAGGGGTAGAATTTCCAAAAACGCTCAAATTGTGTATATTTATTTCTAACCAAAAATCTTCGTATTTAATTTCATGCTGCGTACTTCAAAAATGACGGACTTACATACAAACTTAAATCCCCTATTTCACGCCCTAAGGGGTTGAATTTCGAAAAATCAGTAGGTCACAGTAGGTTACTGTGAAAATTTCAAGTTTCAAACCCCAGCGGTTTAGGCTGTGCGTTGATAGATCAGTCAGTAAGTCAGTCAGTCAGCTTCTCCTTTTATATATATAGATTAACGTTACTGTTTAAAACTGCTATGAAAATGCTAGGGATTGTATTTGAAATATTTTTAGATGTATCGAAGCGTTTAGAAACGTTTCAATACATTTCATTCAACTGCACCCACACCGGATATTTCTAAATGTTGAGGCTGCGTTCACACATACGCGATTTTTTTCGGCGCGAAACCGCGTTCGCCTCTCTTTCAAGTCGCTCACTCCTTAGAAACTTTGGAATTTAATAGTTAGTCCTTTGTCTCAACGTACATTTTTATCGATGTAAAGTACATGCGCACGCTCAGCGCCCGAATAGCTATTGCGTAGTACACGTGACGCAATCGCGCAGCGCCCGCGCCGCCTCCACCCTCCCGGTTAAGATGGCAAATGCAATTTGAAATCTACTGATGTGTCAATAAGACTCAAACTATATACAACAAATTTCAAAGCGAGTTAGACACGGGTGACGACGCGCGTGGCGTGCGCTTAACGGGCGCGTGTCGTCTGAACGCGCCCAGACAAACTTTTGTGAACACCTGTGTGTGAGCACCTTCACAATAAATATTTACATAGAACACAAGAAAGTTTGCACTTCTGGCCGCACACAAATATTTGAATTTGGAATGTTGTATTTAAAAAACGTAAATAGTTTTTTTTAATAAATGTAATCATTTCTGGCGGGAAATCAGTACTAAAGATTTTTATTGAATTTTGAAGTTCGCCTTCCGCACTGAAAATAAGTTGAATTTGAACAGATTTCAGGATATTTTTACGTTTCGCAGCAAAAGTGCAATGTTCGTATTCAAAATGCTTTATGGATTGAACCACCATATTCTTAAACATTGTGAGGCGTAGGTACGCTGCTGGTTGTGGTTTTGTTTCTTTCAATGACGAAATTCGTGAAGGTCTCCCGTCAACCGCGGTCACTGAAGAAAATGTGGCTACGTCAGGCGATTGAACAAAACCCATGACGAAATTCGAGGACATTTTTAAGGATCCGAATATTTGAAATGGATTACTCACGGACCAGAAACAAGATAGTGCTGAATGGTGCAAAAAAAAATGGAGAAGGTAGTCTTCGTACCCTGTGACTTCTTTCTTTTTCCCAAAGTAAAAGATTCGATTACTAACATTTAACTAACAAATCGAAAACATGCCTTCAGATGTGTATGCCTTTTGCTTTGAAAAATTACTGGAGCAACTGAAGAACTGTTTAAAAGAATATTTTGAAAAGCAATTGATTGATATATTGCTTTCGTTTTGAATAGATTTATGTACAAATGACACAACTTTCAGTGTGGCCCACGTTAGTATTTAAACTCGTCTCAAACTTTTCAAGTAATGCTTCTTATGACTACCGGAGTTGAAAGACACATTATATCCTTTTCACCGTGAATAACGTTTCTTTACAAAACGTTACCATACAAAGATTATCAATTATTTTTAGAAAACAAAACATGGTTATTATAGCATTTTTTTATTTTACTGTTTTTTATAATGTCCCATACGTTTTTTTCGACAGCAGTCGCCTTACGGCTACAATTTACGAAATGACCGCTATGTCAGGACTCATCTTTCGTTGAACAGAGTATAGTAGCATATTCTACATGCGATTCCCATAATCATGCCAATCATATTAGCCAGTAAGGTTGGTAGCGTTGCCGACTGCCCAGGGGTCTTCTACTAACAGAAACTTGTATCAATTGCAAATGAATGTTTATTCAGACAGTATTGGTTTACAAAAACTATCAAATTGTTTGACAACAAAAACAAAACCAAACATTTTGGCAATTTTCGTAAAGCCCCCAGGGTGCGCTGGACGCCGACGTACTCATCATCACTCGTGAAGGCTCCTTTAATGCAAAACCGCTAACATTGCAACATTACAACTTACAATGTAATTGTTTCTCTCCTAATATTGACTGTACGTCTATCTTTAGTACTATAGGTACTTGTAAAAGTTATCTAATTTATCATTTCTACATGTAAGCAAAGAAATTTAAAATAATCTAACCAAAGATTAGGTACAGTCATCAAAAGAGCCTATTTTATTTACATTACCGTCGATAACAGTGATACGAATGTGTTCAGAGTACACTATTAGTAATAATAATATTTTATTGATAAATCATTTATTTTCATCAAGGACCGTAAGAAATCACCGTGTGCAGTAAGTTTCCGACTACTGGTGGTACTACACGTCTATGTTTACTTATGTACACCTGTTAAGGATTTCTAAACTGACTTACTACTTTACAACTGTGCTTATATCTAAATATTTTAATTTTATATGACAAAATCTCATCTTTAAGTACCGCTGTTACCGAGTTTGTTTTAAATAATTTGTTATCTCATAAAAATTGTTAGTTGACCGTTATTTCTAAATGGCAAACATGTTAATAAGGACTAGACGGTTCAAGTGTTACAGAGTTACGGCGATCATTAGAGTGATTTTAGTTTTGGGGATACCCTCAGTTTATTTATTGTTTAACAGTGATAATACTGAACAAGATTTTTTAAATTCGGCGTTAGATACAGGTAAATGTGAAGAGTTTTGTTGTTTTAGGGAATTTATGTGTTATAGAGTGTTGAATAAAATGTATTTGTGGTATTCAGGTGATGATGCGGCCATCATATCTCGTAAACTCCTCGGCGTCATTGAGAGGGCAGATAAGAACTGCACCCACGCAGCGATTCTGGAATTCCCTCCTGATGGTCTCACACGGTTACAAAGACAACGTGTAAGAAGATTTTTTTCTTTTTGAAAATACTACAAAGGCAATATGTGTTTTTTTTGGGTTGGGTTTTTTTGTGCTTTTTTAATAGAAACTGTTCTGAGAAGATATTAGTAAAATAAGATACCTTGTCAATTTATTTTTTCCTAATGCTGACTAAACCTGCTTTTACGTGCTGTGCGATATCTGTACACAATTTGATTTTAGTCTGTTATTTTATTTCACAATCGGATCAGTTCTTGAAGGTCTAGCGCCAAAAATACTTTATGTATTCTGATATTGGCTTTTTTGTGCTGTCTGGTGCCTTCCCTTTATATATATTTAGCCGAAACACTTCTAAGAAGTCAGTCAGTAAAATAACAAAGCTTATCTTTATTTTTATTTTTTTCTTATGCCCTCGAAACTATTGCTTTTGTGTGCTGTGCGATATCTATACAATTTGATTTTATTCTGTTATTTTATTTCACTATCGGATCAGTTCTTTATGGTCCAGTGGCAAAAATGGGTAAACCAATTCAAAAACAGTCCTAGTGGTATAGGCTCACGGACTCCTAGGGCTATATTCAGCGGTTGGGACATTTTTGGGCCTAATAATTATAACGGGCTGGCGAACAAAACAGCCTTATTACACAAAATTAAATTCTACAAGAGGAGCAAAAAATTGAATGGCATACCTACAAATTGTACCATTTTTATCGAAATTCAGAATTTCTGACTCCATTTTAGCACACTTTTAGGCCGTTTTGATTAAAAAAGGGATAATTAGATATAAATGGTTCATGAACGAGAACGATTGTTTGACGAAAAGTGTAATTAGATCATTTTGTTCGCCAACTGTTCATTATTGTAAAAATTAAGTAGATGTCTAGTTTATAGATAATGTATTGTTATATGCAATATTTTTTTATTTGCGAAACAATTGTAGTTAACACGTTCAGTGCCCTCCAGGAGGGCACCCTGTAGCCGCATTCGCGATGCCGGGTGCCCTCGTGGAGGGCTCATTTTAATGTAGTTTTTCTTGGAAAATACAGCGTCATGAAACAAGCAAATAATACCTATTTTACGATGTAGTAGCGTATTTTTCACGGTTTTTAACCTAATGCCAAGAACCCTCCTTGAGGGTTCACTATTAGCGCAATCGTAATGCCGAGGACCCTCCTGGTAGATTCACTAGCAATATGTATGGCGGCATGGCGTATGAGCTCTATGAAAGGTGTGGTGGACTCGAATGTGTTAAAGGGACATTTTTTATTCATTTATTCACACTTACAACTACCTATTATTTTAGATTTTTTTTTGGCGTCGAATTTCCTAAAACATATATTCATGGACTTTAAATATTAAAATTACCTTATTTTACTTAAGGGAGACTTCATTTTATTTTTTATTTTATAAAATAAGGAATACTGCTGCAGTATTTCTTACTTTTTTGCTGAGCATTCAAATATTCTTAAAAAGTATCTTGCTTAAGCCGGGAGTCGAACCAAAACAAACACAAAAATATCACTCTGTTTATTTTTAGTTCACCAATCGATAAGGTCAATAATAAGGGCTAAATCTCTAATAAATATTATTTCTTAAATTGAGGGAAAACCATGAAATCTAACATTAAATTACTTTCAGCATTACATTAGGCATCTCAATTCAATGACACCAAGGTAAAACACCTCATTTTAATTGTTGTTAGTTCTTATAAATTGACACTTAGATATGGACTTCTTTAATTAAGACACTGCATTTGTTGGAAAGATTTGATCCATTATTTGACTTGACCCTATTGACAGGTGACATAAAATACAGAATGGTACAGACTTTTGCGCAGTATCATCATTTCGATTCCCGGCTCAAGCAAGAAACCTTTTGAAAATACATGAATGCAACATTTCTTACTTTTTTTTATAAAAAAAAAATATAAAGTCTCCTTTAAGTAAAATGAGCTAATTGTAATTGTTAGCGACGCCGCATAATTTCTAATAATTGTGAAGTTAAATAATAATATTTAGTTGAGTAAAATCGTGAACTTTCTAGAACAGTTTATAAGAACACTCTAGAAATTTGTCGTATGTTCTGGAATATTCTAGAATAAGATATCGATCAACCATGTATTTGCTAGAACATTCCAGAACATGTACTAGAAAGTTCCAGAACAAGTTAAGTACTAGAATGTTCTAGAAAATGTGTCGGCTTCTGATTGGTCGGTGGTATAGTATAAATACGGCCGGTTAGTTCCGACAAGTTAGTTGTTATTTGGAAATCGAACAATTCAGTTGTGATTTAGTTCCGCATAGTCAATTGTAAATTGACATTGGAACAGAAGAGTTGTACTCTGGATATCAAACGAGTAAGTTGTATTTCTACTGAACCAGTTAGTTGTATTTTAGATATCGAAGACTTCAGTTGTTATTCAGTTCCGCATAGTCAATTGTAAATTGACATTGGAACAGAATAGTTAGTTGTTATTCGGACATTGAACCAAGCAGTTGTATTTCGGATACTGAACCAGTTAGTTGTTATTGAGTTCCGGAGAGTCAGTTGTAAATTGACATTGGAACAGAACAGTTGTTATCTGGATACAGAACAAGTAAGTTGTGAATAGTGAATTGTAACAGTGAATTGTAACAGTGAGCTGTAATTTGGAATCAAGCAGTGTATACTGAAGAATAAAGAACATTGGAGAATTTGGAAGCTTTTTGTTTGGCATTACTGTAAGTCCCGCCAGTCCGTGAATTTGGTTACGAGATTTAACACCTTCATCCGTAACAATTTTTGGTCCTTCGAGCCGGATAGGGAAGATCACGTCGTGATGCCGATCAGCCGCTCCAGTTCACCGTGCCGTTCTAAATCAGAACATTGCAAAGAATCCGAAGACAAGTCGACTACCAATTGGTCAATGAACACGCTGACAGAGTCGAGTGCCGCCGCCCCAACGTCCATGCGGAAGACACGGGCTGCCACTGCCGCAGCCGCCGCCGCACCTACGCAGACTGCGCGCCTCGCGACTGATTCATCTATGACGTCGCATCAGGCACGCTCTGCACAACTGATGGAGGCACAACCGCGCTCCACCCTGCTGTCTGATGCGGTGTCATCGCGAGCGCTAACGAAAACGTCGACAACTACGAAGCCGAAGAACATTGGAGGAAAAATTGAAGTTCCACCGTTCGCTTCTTCGGAAACGTTAGCCCCTCCGACTGCCTCAAGGTCAACAAAGTCCTCGAAGAGGATGGAGTTGGAAGCACGTAGAGAACTACAAAAGAAGCAGTTGGAAATAGCGAAGGCCGCAGCAGCCCTAGCTCAGACCGAGCTAGAACTCGCCCAGTGCCAGTCAGACGAAGAATTGGAAGTCGAGTTCGAAATGGAAAAATCGACGCATGTCGAGCAATGGGTAGAACAGACTGCTATGCGTTTGGAAGAACCGAAGCAGGATGAACCAATCCAGATGAGTGAGATAAAGGAACTAGCTGATGCTATTATCAACGCTGCGAAAACAACTCAACCAGTCTCGTCACTCGCACCGCTGAAGTATACTTGGGTACTACCAGACTTCAATGGAGCACATGAAGAGTGGCTGCCCTTCAAGAGGGCATATATGGATAGTGCGAACCTATGCAGCGATGTGCAGAACATGGCTCGCTTGAGAAAGGCTATCAAGGGTACAGCAAAAGAAGCTGTAAGAAGTTTGTTGTTTGTGGCCTCTGACCCCGAGGAAGTGATAGCCGCTTTAGAACGAAGATTCGGGAGGCCGGAACAGCTAGTGCTCGCGGAGATGGAAAAAATTAAAGAGCTACCACGTGTTAGTGATACACCGCGAGACATATGTGTTTTCGCAAGCTGCGTCAACAACGCAGTAACCACGATAAGTGTGCTGAATAAGCCGCAGTACCTGTACTCGCCGGAAATGAGTAAATGCATTATCGAAAAACTTCCGTCGATACTGCGGTACAGGTGGTTCGATTACAGCGCACGCAGCGGTGAAGAACCTGAACTGATTAAGATCAAGAAATTCCTGAACGCAGAAGCAGATTTATGTGGGACGTTCGCGCCGCCGGAAATGACTAAGAAGAAATATGGAAATTCACTTCATCCGGTGCACGCGACTTATGATGATGAAGAAGGCACCGTCGCAACGGCCACGGAAGCGTACCAGAAGTCCTGCGCTTACTGTGAAGAGGAACACTGCATCACCGACTGCACGAAATTTAGAGAAGCGAGCATAAACGAAAGATGGGAAATAGCAAAGCAGAAACGCCTTTGCTTTAGATGCTTACGCCGACGTCACACGAGGACGAATTGCAGAGGACAAGCCTGCAAGAAATGCCAACGACCGCATCATACAATGCTGCATTCGGAGCCAACACGAAGATCGGCACCGCCAGTGCAGCAAGAGAAACCCTCGCCTTCATTGAGTGGCCAGACTACAGACGATGAAAATGCGAACAGCGTCGTGAAGTCCGCATACGCAGCAGCAGATGGGACCAAAGTCTACTTAAAAATGATACCAGTGGACATCTACGGCCCGAATGGTTCTGCCCGCATCCTTGCCCTGCTTGACGAAGGATCTACGGTATCATTGTTAGATGCTAAGGTTGCTGCGCGTATTGGAGCCACCGGGAAGGAAGAGTCCCTCGTCCTGGAAACCGTCGGTGGAAGAATTATCGAAAAGAAGGACTCACAGCGCATGAACCTGAAGATTAAGGGAGCACATCGTAGTGACAAGCGGACAATAAAAGACGTACGCACAGTGGCAGATTTGAGGCTGTTGCCACAATATGTGGACCAGGCGATGATCGAGAAATGTAAGCATTTAAAGGAGATGAAAAACGAACTCCTGTATGAACAAGAGAGACCAGCTTTGCTCATCGGCCAAGATAACTGGAACCTGATCGTTACAAGAAAGGTACTGAAGGGTAAACAGAATGAGCCTGTCGCGTCGCTGACCAGTCTTGGCTGGGTGCTGCATAGATGTTGCTCCAGGAATGATGCACCAGTGAATTTTGTCAATCACTGCCAAATCGCATGCCCCAAAGATGTTGATTCGATGATGGTACAACAGCGACGCTCCAACAACAAAGCCCATAGGAAAGCTCTGGCGCTGTTGAACGAAACGACAGAGCAACAGCCCGATGGAAGATCATACGAGCCCAGACTCCTGTGCAAGATCGACAGTGAGGCCTTGCTGAACAATTACGCCCAGGCACGCAACAGACTGCATGGCGTCGAGCGAAATTTATGCAAGAAACCAATGCTCAAGAAAGAATATGGAAAACAACTGGAGCATCCGCTGTACAGTGGGTACACCGAGAAAGTTCCAACAAGCACCACTCCGGAGCAAACCTTCTGCTTGCCACATTTCGCAGACACAACGCGAGATGCGCCAAAAGATAGTAAATCCAGACGGTTCATCGGTCCTGGATATTTATATCGGCCTGAGTTAGAATGTGTCAAGAGTATCGAAGAAAGAGAACTCACCGATGAAGAGATAAAACGGAAGGAGACAATTGCAAGAACCAGAGCCGATCGAAATTGGGAATTACCAGATCCGACGCGCTTGCTTCGTGCAACAGCGAGAGTTGTTACGTACGTGGATCTGTGTAGGAGAAACAAGGCTACCGTATACGCTGCCCGTAAAAAGGAAGATAATTGGAAGCCGTATAAGAAGAAAGAAAAGAAAGCAGTCTCCTACCGGAAAAGCATGAAAGAAGCAAGAAAATGGCTACCAACAGAAAAGCAGCATCTGCAGCAAGCAGAAACTGCGCTTGTGAAAATGGCCCGGGACGTATCGCTCCGGGAAGACATCTCGTGTATGAAGAAAAAGTTGCCTCTCGAGATGTTGAGGAAACCTAAAAAGATCGACATTGGAAGCTGTATAAAGAAGCTAAGCTCCTGGCCACGAGGAGAAGTTTACGTTGGACCCGAGAATCGTCGACGTACGAACAGCAGGAGGAGTACTGAGGCGACCCACTTCGCGTCTCATCACCTTGGTACCAGCAGCGTCGTCGCGACCGATGGATGGAGTGCCCGACGGAGCGAGCACTGGGGGGGAGATTGTTAGCGACGCCGCATAATTTCTAATAATTGTGAAGTTAAATAATAATATTTAGTTGAGTAAAATCGTGAACTTTCTAGAACAGTTTATAAGAACACTCTAGAAATTTGTCGTATGTTCTGGAATATTCTAGAATAAGATATCGATCAACCATGTATTTGCTAGAACATTCCAGAACATGTACTAGAAAGTTCCAGAACAAGTTAAGTACTAGAATGTTCTAGAAAATGTGTCGGCTTCTGATTGGTCGGTGGTATAGTATAAATACGGCCGGTTAGTTCCGACAAGTTAGTTGTTATTTGGAAATCGAACAATTCAGTTGTGATTTAGTTCCGCATAGTCAATTGTAAATTGACATTGGAACAGAAGAGTTGTACTCTGGATATCAAACGAGTAAGTTGTATTTCTACTGAACCAGTTAGTTGTATTTTAGATATCGAAGACTTCAGTTGTTATTCAGTTCCGCATAGTCAATTGTAAATTGACATTGGAACAGAATAGTTAGTTGTTATTCGGACATTGAACCAAGCAGTTGTATTTCGGATACTGAACCAGTTAGTTGTTATTGAGTTCCGGAGAGTCAGTTGTAAATTGACATTGGAACAGAACAGTTGTTATCTGGATACAGAACAAGTAAGTTGTGAATAGTGAATTGTAACAGTGAATTGTAACAGTGAGCTGTAATTTGGAATCAAGCAGTGTATACTGAAGAATAAAGAACATTGGAGAATTTGGAAGCTTTTTGTTTGGCATTACTGTAAGTCCCGCCAGTCCGTGAATTTGGTTACGAGATTTAACACCTTCGTCCGTAACAGTAATGTTTTAAATACTTTCTCTCGTTTTCTGGGACATCCGGTATATTGAATTGAATGCTAGTTTAAAATCTATCTATCTAATAGAAATCGTGTTTTTTTACAGGGGTACATATTCATACACTGTGTACTGGCGATCTATTGTTTTTTTCTGCTGGGAACGGTATGTGAACAGTATTTCGTGCCAGCCATCGAGATGATATGCGAACGTGAGTGTACATTTCTACTACTATAATATGCTAAATAGTAATAGACACTGTTGTATGCTAATAGCGATATGATAATGTAGATGTAAACGGAAATGTAACTAATGCGTATAATGCCTAGGAAATATATACATCGAGTAACATAATAAACCAAAATCCTGAAAGTAGTTTCTTTAGAATCTACTAACTACTTAACCGAAATCAGCAGTAAGTGAGAATTGATAATTGGTTTTTTTTTATTAAACTAATCTGTACTATAATTATTATCAGCCAATGAATCCGAGATAAAGAAAATTACGACTTATTCCCAGGCATTAGACAACATTTTATATGCCTACTCGGTAGGACACCTGAGCCATTCCCGTCGGAAAAATTTTACGAGATGGCTGTGGGAAAAAACAGCTCATTTCTTTCATGAATTGATTAGTTTATAAATATGGAACTCCTTAAATTTTTATAAAACTATTTGATTTTAGGAACAAAAGGATATTTGATTTATAAGAATAACACAATTATTGCATAAATGCAAAGGCAAATTATTGCCTTATTCAATACGTGATACATATATACATATCCATAAGATACTACGTAACAATCCGTATCCATTAGTAATCTAAAATTTCTGTACTTAACGATCGTGATGGAAACTTCTCGTCATCGACGTCGCCTCATTATTTGAATAAAAATAAAGAATAAAAATAAAGGATCTGATAATGACCGGTACTGCCGAACCGTCACTATCATCCTAAAATAGTTCATCACAGCATCCGCGTTGCTGCATGCCGTAGATAAGTATATTCGGTGCTTCCTTGCGTGCTTCATATTGTCACGTAGCTTCCAGATCAATTAGAGGTGGAATAGGTTAATCAGACAGGAAGAAACGTGCCGCCTTACGTGGCTCGTTCAAATCACATGTCATAATCGTTGCATTAGGTACACGATGGTGTCAATCTTTTCATTGAAGTCCTAGAGTTCAAGGAGTGTGTGTCGGATGTTCTAGAATGGGAACATGCGTTGTTTCTTACACGGAATTCTGGTTAGTAGACGTAATAGGACTCAATTGCATCCGTTTTTTTACAAGGAAGTCATCGAATGCACTCAGTCGCATCAATTTTAACAGCACAGTTCATAAGATATTAATTTATGAAATAGAAAATTCATAATGGAGTTGCAATCCCTTTTCATAAATTGATTAATCCATATTCAGTAATGGACGTTCCCGAGATTATATGTTCCCCTCTGAATATGGCGGAATAGGAGGAAATGCAATCGCAAACGTAATATGGAATACTTTATCTCCACATTACCTTTTCCGTTTACGTCAGTGAATTTAAATCAATGCGGACTCTCAATAAATAATACAGTAGCAAGGTAGTTAGGTATTCGCAGGATCGATACGACGCGACTCGCAGCACGACTAGACTATCGCTCGCATCCCTCTTTGGATAAAATAATATATTAATCCCGCTGCCCAATCCATCGGCAACAAAATCCTGCGATAAATTGTAACGACATCTCATGATATGTTCATGATTCAAAATATTCTTAACATTCTCAAATCTGGATACCTACACTTTAAAATACAACAAAAAAAGCGAGATTGGTACTAGGTACTACTATGAAAATCTGGAGAATGTATTTATTTAAACCTATTGCAGGTATATCTATGTACATTAGTGGTAAAAAAAGCGTACTATGCCTTATATGATGATCTCTACCATTAAACCAGTAAATAAAAACTCTGAAACCTATACAAAATATCGATATCAGGATCATAATACGTAACTGTAATTAATAGACATAATCCCTCTCGATGTTATCTTACTGATCCAGTGGTGACATGACTTTGGAGATACTTCATACACCTCTCTAAAATAAATCACCACAGTAATCATAATTTCTTAATCGTTTAATAAAACCCAGATCGTATTTCTGAATCGTCAAATTATCAACTGCGATTTATCTTCAGAATTCGCTAGCGACACTTCGTGCGGGTATAACGTGTACCATTCTCGGTTCGAACGCCAGATAAAACAAGTTTAATTAGCTTTTGCTGGCAGAAAATTCTCCTTTGTCCGGTATTAATCCGGATGCAACCGTTCCAAAGGTAGACAGGCATGTAACGTATCAAAGGGGGAACGGTAACTATATACATTGAAAAAATGCAGATTAGTACTCTTTTACGAACCTCGTTTGAAGAATAGGTATCGTAATAATATAACATTATAAGGCTTCGTAGCGTAGAGCTACAGCGTAGGTCGACTACGAGAAAGTGCTACGAAAGGCTTCATAGTGACCATTCTTTTCGAAACGACTTTTATTCTTATTACGGAAGGCTTTTAACTTTTAAGGTTGTACATAGATAGAATCATGAGAATTGACGGAAATTATTGGCATTTATGGGTGGATGATAAAGTGTTATAGATGTTACAAGAAATGTATGAAACCTAGGAGTTGTATATAATTCCTAGGAAATGGATACAATGCCAAGCCAATTTAGGAAATGTGTAAAATAATTTGTCAAAGGTTCTTTGATGCATACATTTCCTAGGAAATGTATATATTTCCTAGGCATTGAATGCAATTCCTAAATGGTACCTACTAGGAAATGTATACAAGTTAACATTTTACCTGTAATTTGGGGCATCCCGACATGGATAGGTTACGAGAGTGAGCGAGCGAAGCGAGCGAACGAAGCCCCTGTCATCCCCTTCGTGTTAGGTTATTTTAAACCCTGCAGACAGAAATAGGAGCCCCGCCCAGCGGGGCTCCGTCGACTCTGCTTTGGAAACCCAAACAACCTTACAAACATCAGCGGAGGCACTTCCTTTTTTTTATAAATGCTTACACTTTTAATCTGAATAATCAGGTCACAATATGAAACATAAAAATCTTTTAACACATTTCCGATTGTTGTTTAGGAAATATGTATAATAAAATTGATTTCATACATTTCCTGTCGATTTTAGGCATTACCTACATTTCGTAGGAATTCTATACAATGACGAATTACATACATTTCCGTTAACATAGATGTAAAATCATTTCTTTTAATATTTTCTAGGCCTAAACATAGGGATGGATATAGCTGGGGCGACGTTCATGGCTGCAGCGAGCTCTAGTCCGGAGCTGTTCATCAATTCTGTTGGCACGTTCGTGACTGAAGGAGACTTGGGCGTGGGAGCCGTGGTGGGCTCAGCAGTGTTCAACGTTTTGGCTGTCCCCGCTTGCTGCGCACTCGTCGCTGGCAAAGTCAGTATTAATGCATTTTATCTTAGCATCATTGCCCAGTAACTGGGTTGCGAAGGTTGGATGGCAGTTGCTCCGTGTAAAATACTGGTATTGCGCCGCATCCGGTTGGTCTTGAAGCTGAGCCCAACATAGTTGGGAAAAGGCTAGGCAGAACTTTAGGCTCTATTCATGTTACCTGGTATTGTGGTTGCTGGCAAAAATTCACCGGTCCCTGTTTTCCTGCGGATAGAAGTCTATTCAGGGATGATGTATGACAGAAAGATTTTCATTCTTCTCACACTGTGCGCAATAAGGTTCAAGATGTCATAACAACTTACATAAGTATTAGTTTTTAAAATTGTGAAGCGTCGATTCTAGCAAAAAGGATACGAGTATTAACCACTTTTTGAACTCCTTTTTAGGTATGTGTGTCTAGTCAAAAGTTGTAACAGAGCGGAGCGACAGTTGATTGAATTTACTAAATAGGTTGATTTCTTTTTCTATGCTACCTAGTTTATAGCCTTTTTAAATTAACCTTTTTGTGTCAATTAAGAAAAAAATATCTTTGCCCTGTCAATTCTTTGCGAGCGTCCGAGCGACCTTATGAAAAAAGAACGTGCAAGCAATTATAGACATAAGGGTGGTAAACATTTCAAGTCCGCGACTGTACATAATTATTATACGTTGTTAACAACACTTGCATTGCTATTCTATTGTCTTATCTGATAATTTAAGCATCATCTGCATGTGCATGTGATATACATAGGTCCATCTTCCATTAAATCATAGATCGTAATTTAATCTGTTAATATGACGTTTTTTAAATCTGTATTAATCAAGCCATCTTGTCTAGATCATGATAGAGGCTAAGCTGATGATGATTTTAGGCACGCACGTATGATCAACTTAATTATCCTTGACCTGCGCATGAGTTTCAATTAGGGCCCAAACATTTGATATATGATTTTATAGTCCGGCCATTTATGTTTTGTATAAAAGGTTAACATCGCTACGCGATACTCCTATTATCACCTTCTGTGTATTTTACAATTAATATCTATTTATGTATATATTATTATACAGGGTGAAAACGTTAAGTATCAACAGATGATTCTTTTGTTATTTTTACAAATATTGAAAAACTGTTAGCTAATACCAAACTACCTTGCCTACGGAATAAAGTGTCTAGTATCCAACCGAAGGTTCGGTTTCGGTTTCGGCCAGTTTCGGCCAAAAAATCTTGTTTCGGCTATAGTTTCGGTTTCGGCCTAAAATCAGCCGAAAGTTCGGCCGCGCCGAAACTCGGTGTTCGTGAATTGTCGCGTGTCTTCCGGCTAACTTCGGCTGAGTTCGGGACTCGTGTGTGGTTGCCAGCTAAGTTCGCCGGTCGGCGTGCGGCGTGATTGTGTTGTGTTTGTGATTTTGTTTGTTGATTTTTGACAAAGTATACCGAATTTAGTACAATTTATTGTTATTTTTGTTGATACTGATAATTAGGTAAATAATTCTTTAACTACCAAGTATCAAATATACAAGATCTCAATGTCAATAAATAAAAAAAAAATCTTTACGATATTAAACACAAATACTGAATTAAGAAGTCTGTACTTTACGTTTATGTGTTGGTTTTTGACAAAGAGTCTAACATTTTTTTTGATGTTATATTGTTAATATAGTATAAGTACCATAAATGAATAACTATTTTCGTTACCTACATATTTCCATTATTGTCTTTCATTTCATTTAACACAAGAAAACTGTCGGTATATGTGTAAAGTAGAACAAGTAGAGCCAAACATTTTCATTCCTAAAAAAAAATTACAGCAAAACAACATTGGGTGATTACTTTTGCCCCACCTTGTACAATAGAATAGAATTTTTTACATGTCTAAATAAGATTCGGTTTCGGCCGAAACTGAGACTGACGCCGAAGATTCGGTTTCGGTTTCTGTTTCGGCTAAAAATCCTGTTGCCACTAAAAGTGTAACAAATATCTTAACGAGATTAAATCGCCATTATGTTCCATAAATTTGTTTTAATAAACCCATACTAACCAACTAAGTTATTCTAGCCTATTTTGAATAAATAATTTTTGAGTTTGCGTTGAGTTGAGCTACTAGCTCTAACTGTAAGTATCTACTATTATTCTTACCCCCTATTCTTACTTCTCTGCAGTCAAGTTTGACTTGTACAAAACAATAAGCAGATTATAAAAGGTTACTCAGAAAGGGGTACTAATCCGAAAGGGTGTTAAAGTACTTATGATAATAAATAAGTTTTGTTCTACAACTTTCTCCAAAAGTCAATGGTTTAAGAGAAATACCTCTTCAAGATTTCATAAAAAATACGCTAAAATCTATCTACCCTAAACTATGATCAGCTGTTTACATTTTAGGTCTTATTTGTGGTCACGAATTAGAAGCTTCATTTTCTTAATTCGTAGCTAAAGTACGCATAAATAATATTTTTTGAAAAAACTAACATTCTTAATTGCACTGTTAAAATAATAATGGATAAAATTGAATTTTAACCAAGATTTCATAAAAAATACGCTAAAATCTATCTATCCTCAACTATGATCAGCTGTGTTTACATTTTAGGTCTTATTTGTAACATGAAAATCATTTTGCACGGATAAAATAATCATGGATAAAATTGAAATTTTTACACTTGCAAAGAAAAAAAACAGGTAGACCAAGAAGAAAGTACACAGACCAATTGAAGGAAAATAAAGAAGTGACAACATACAGAGAAATGAAGGAATTGACTCTGGATAGAGAAAGATGGCCCAGCACTTGAATTTTGGATGGATGCTTTAAAACAGTCATCATGTGGACGTATTCCACATTGGGCACCCGCTTTTACGGCACCCAAGTTAATGGCACCTGAGGTATTCCATATTCGGCACCTATCGGTATTTTTCGCAGGTGCCATTAGTGGAACAGTTTATTATTTAAAATTTTATTCCACTTTCGGCACCTACGAACCAGTAGGTACTAGTGATGGGACGTTTACTTTTTATAGGACGTTAAAATTAAAAATTCGATTAAAATCAGTAGAGTTTAATAACATGATAAAAATATAACTTCTTTATGTATTTTAATATCACAATCGGTTTCCTTAATCACATATATTGCAAAATCAGCCTTGAGTTACAATAGTTTTTTTTTTTTAAATATTTTGAGGCTTTTTATCAAACATGATCATGCCAGCCTCATCGTACACAATAGAATTTAAAAACAAATACTTTTTAGGTTTACATACAATTATTTCTCTTCTTGATTAACTTTGTAATTAAAATTCAACTGTCTTTATTTATTAAAACTACCAGGAAAGCAGAAATGATCTGGAACTAAGTGCTTAAGCGACTTTACTACTTAGCTTAATAATGCTAAAATTATAAGTTTTGAAATTGAATCAATTGTTGTTTTGAAAAGTACCAGGGTGACAGCCTAAACGATGTCACTAAGATGTGCACCAATGATTAAACACAAAAAGGAATATAAAGTATTCCTTATTATTCACTATATCGATAGAAGTCTTCAAACTGTCCTATATTTTACCTATAACTGTCACTTAGTGATATCGTTTAAGCGCCTATTTTCTGTTAATTTCTGTCGCCCTGGTACTTTTCAAAACAACAAATGATTCAATTTCAAAACCTGTATTTTTACCATTATTGAGCTATGTATGTTAAGTCGCTTAAGCACCTAGTTCCAGTTCATTTCTGCTTTCCTGGTAGTTTTAATAAATAAAGACAGTTGAATTTTAATTACAAAGTTAATCAAGAAGAGAAATAATTGTATGTAAACCTAAAAAGTATTTGTTTTTAAATTCTATTGTGTACGATGAGGCTGGCATGATCATGTTTGATAAAAAGCCTCAAAACATTAAAAAAAAAACGATTGTAACTCAAGGCTGATTGTGCAATATATGTGATTAAGGAAACCGATTGTGATATTAAAATACATAAAGAAGTTATATTTTTATCATGTTATTCATGGACGTACAAAAAAGATCGGACGGAACTCCCGCTAAGACAAAACTGTGTCCCGTAATGGCGGCGGCTATCTAAGTGTGAATGAATTTAGGGTTGTCATGTTAGCCAAATTTACCCATTTTTTATCATTTTATTTTAAGACAAATACAGGTTGGCAGACAAATTTCTTGGAAATGTCGGCAGAATTATACCGTGCCATTTGAAAAGGTTAATGGTAAGAACCAAATCTCCCTATGAAAATATCTGCAAAATAAATGCCATGTTAGCTTAGATTGTTAATTTACATTTTGAGGTACTGCATATGTAACAACACACCGGAGTCCTCCTTTAGTTGTATTATATATCTCGTTAGCTTCAAAATGTAGACTGCAAATGACACTGTATTTGTTTGGAATTCAATCGTTTTCACCGTTACAATTTCTCATTTTTTTAATCCAATTATTTCTCCATACTTCATTTTCTTTAGGAAATCTAGTAAAAAAATATATAAATAAAATACCTAGTAATAAATAAATTGAATTGAACAAAAAACTATAAATTTCCCATATTTAGGGTAATTTGCACACGTGAATATTGACAACACTGGCCTTGTGACAGATTCTTTTCTTCTGGTGAATACATTGATTTTATTGTATACAATTGGGAATTAAGTGATTGAATTATTCATTGACCTATGAAACGTGATTCCTGGTTTTTTTTTCTTCCGATCACTACGGTTTTTACACCATTTCACCACACAAGACATGCTATATTTTAATTTTTTTTGCCGCTTTTTGTCCCGACTCTGTTGACGTTTACGCGTGTAATGACTGACTTTTTTTGTGAATGTGTGCGTGCCAGCCTGTACGTACAGCAAACTGACTGACTCTGAGTGACACAGTTTTTTGTTAGCGAAAATCTGTCCGATCTTTTTTGTACGTCCATGATGTTATTAAACTCTACTGATTTTAATCGAATTTTTAATTTTAACGTCCTATAAAAAGTAAACGTCCCATCACTAGTACCTACTGGTTCGTAGGTGCCGAAAGTGGAATAAAATTTTAAATAATAAACTGTTCCACTAATGGCACCTGCGAAAAATACCGATAGGTGCCGAATATGGAATACCTCAGGTGCCATTAACTTGGGTGCCGTAAAAGCGAGTGCCCAATGTGGAATACGTCATCATGTGATCATATAAGTGGCAACACTTCTACCCCGTCCATCACCCGACGGATGGCAGTCAAATAACTTGTTAGACATAAAAGACCGGCTTGCGATTTAGCGCGTAGTGTGAACATCATGCTCTGTAGTTATAGCTTATGACGCAATATGCTTTACTATATAGCGAAATAGTACAGCCTAGTCTGAAGTGCGCTTAACATTTCATGCATTTCTGAAATCTGCATTCTATGCGCTCTATGTATTTGAAATGCAACATTGTATATCAGCACGTGTTGTTCTTATCATTTATCTCTTTAAACCCTTTACCTACACGAGGGACTGAACGCTATACAATTAATTACTTATTTGTACAACACACCTACCTATTTGCAGCACGGGTAATTATGTACGTTATGATAAATTAATAGTGAAATAGAAAACCTTGTGACAAGGAAACGATGCAATTGAGTTATTTATTTAGCACACATAACTTCTACGACGCATTTATCATTTTGAATATAACATACGAGTACGTCAATATCTTGTTTCTAATTTCCTTCATACCTGTATTTACTCTTTGTTCTATTTTTATATCTGTTTATTCATTTAAATGCATATAAAATTACATTTTTAAAGATTTCTATAGATTTTTTTTTAAAATATAGTAGCCCACTGGCATCGGGAACAGGGTCCAAGCTGGCTGCTATTTTTATTATTTTTTCCTAGCAATGCCGTAAGAAGTTTTCTCCATAATGTAATCTTTACTGTCCCCTGCATACGCCCTTAGGAGTTAATTTCGAAAAATCCTTTGCCAATTTTACTGAACCCTGCAATAACATTCTCCCATTAAATCGTAAACAGTCTGTTTTACTCCATTTTTAGAGATATCCAGTTTTGGAAAATCAGTAAATAAATATTTCAAAGAACAATGGGTAATTTTGTTTGGAACCCGTACCCACCTTGTAGCATTTTAGACTAGGTGTCATTTAGAAGAGGCTTAAGTGAACAACTCAAAAATGAATGAACGAATGAATGAATGAATGGGAGACCGAAGTTATGATCACTTCTATTTTGCATTTTCAATCATCCACGTAGTGTTATTATAATTATTTTATAGGCCCAATGATTAACCAGTCGTTCTGTTTCATAGAGAGAGACTGACCAAGCTTCCTAAGGTTTACTTTTTGCTACGGAAAATATTAATTAAAACGCCATCAATTCAATTAAGTACAGTTTTTTTTATTTATTAAGGTACACAAAATAAACAGAGTCCCTTACGGTATATAGAATTACCCTTGAATGATATAATTGTCTACAGAAAGCATGGTTCACCGTTGAATGGTAATACAAAAAAAACATTAGTCGATACCATTACTTACAGACGTTTCGCCGAAAAACGCTACAAAGAATGAATGATTGGCCGATACCAAGATTTGCCGATGTCATGGTTCGCCGGAACACGCTTGAACAGGCGTCGATTAAATTGCATTAACTTCTACTAATATGCGTTTATCTTGACTCCACACCAAAGTTGCGACAAGCAAATACACGGCAAACTAAAGGCTCCTACAAAACAGGCGCGATATCATCCGCGTGTTTTTTGTTAACATGCATTAAGAGCGAGCGAAGCGAGATTGGGACTTTCAAGCACCCCGACACGGATAGATTAGGTTTGGAGGGAATGACGCGGGCTAAAGTGAGCGAGCAAAGCGAACGAACGAAGCTCCCGTCATCCCCTTCGTGTTAGGTTACTTTAAACCCTGCAGACAGAAATAGGAGCCCCGCCCAGCGGGGCTCCGACGACCTTGGCCCCAGAATATTTTAGGCGATATCGCGCCTTTTTTTAGGAGCCTTTAGTTTGTCGAGCGAAAGTTGTGTCGCGCTAACGTTCGTCGAGCAAAAGTTCCATCGTCCTATGGTTTTTCGAGAAAACAATCAGTCGCGCTAACGTACCTCGAGCTGATGTGCTGTCGCACCACTGATGGTTGACATATCGTACTGTCGCCCTAACATTTGTCGTGTATTTGCTTGTCGCAACTTTGGTATGGAGTCAAGATAAACGCATGTTAGTAGAAGTTAATGCAATTTAATCGACGCCTGTTCAAGCGTGTTCCGGCGAACCATGACATCGGCAAATCTTGGTATCGGTCTATCATTCATTCTTTGTTGCGTTTTTCGGCGTAACGTCTGTAAATAATGGTATCGACTAATGGTTTTTTCGTATTATCATTCAACGGTGAAGCATGCTTTCTGTAGACAATTATATCGTTCAATGGTAATTCTATATACCGTACGGGACTCATCGCAGGATATTGGGCTAGTTCAAGGGTATGATTGAATGGCGCGCGGGGTGAATTAACAAAGAGTTTTTAGCACATTTCAACGTTGAATAACTTTTTTCTCCCGTGAGATACAGAGTTGTCGCCATATAATATAAATATGCATTTTTAAAGACCTTTCCAATGGTACTAGTCTCAATTTGCTACAAGGTGGGTACGTTTTGTTCCATGTCCTTTATTTTCCCTGTTCAGTTGCCTTTTGGGCATGTTATGAATATATTAACCAATCTTTATAATTCTTGCCGTGTTAAATTATTGCCACAAACTAATTAAAACTCCTATCGCGGACTATAAAAAATACACGAAGCTAACATTATGCATTATATAAAAACATGCCATAAAAAATGGAAGTTTGTCTGAGTCAACGAGATAGTGTTTTGATGTTCCTTTTAATCACATCCTAGATGATAGCTACATAATAACATTCATGACAGAATAATCGTAATATGTATTTAGCAGAAGTTTGGAAGAGTATGCTAATCGTATTTCGTAGCCGGATTATCTTGAGTCTGGTATTGTAAGAACGCCTTTGCTTTCACATTGACGAGTCTTAGAAGATATATTATCTAACAATAAATAAAAATGACAATCTTGCGCTGTTACATTGTCAGCGACAATACAACAACCTATTACTTATATTAGTTAACTTCTTAACACGTTACTACGTGTTAATGAGTTAACTTTCAATATTAACAGTTACTACTACTAATAAACTCGAAATTAATACCAGATATTTGTATTCGATATAAAAATTACCCTTATGAACTTCATCATCACTCTTCATCATACACATGCATTATTTCTGCACCAAAATCATCCAAATTCTCTGTAACAGCGTGATTGAATGACAAATGTCCAAACCATTGCATTCATAATTATATATCAGTTCCTTAAATACGTTTGATTTAATAGACGGATTGACAAGTCTTCGTTTATTCGCAGGTGGTGGACCTGGACTGGTGGTCGGTGTCCCGGGATTGCGTGATGTACGCGGTGGCGGTAGTGGCGCTCATACTCACGCTACTCGACAACGTGATTTATTGGCACGAAGCCCTGCTGCTCGTACTCATGTACACTCTCTACATATTAGGTAAATTATATGTATTATACCGCTAATTACCTGACACTCCGTTAGCTCCGGGTAAATGGTTTACATTTGCAAACAAACAAACAGTAAAAAATATTCACGGTTGGGAATTGATTTACAACTGTAAACTTGAGTGATATGTTCATAGCTAGCGGATTTCTTTTTTAATTTATTGTTCTAAAAGTACAATTGAGTTATTGATTGTTTGTGTCTGACGGCTTTATTTAGACTATAATGTATGCTCAAATAGGTCGATTTATGCTTCTTTTAGATTTCAGTTAGTGAAAACTAATTATTATTATTTATCTTACTTCCCGATACTTGTCGGAAATGTAACAACGATACAAAGGGCCCACAAGAGTACCTATTCCCACTATAGTTACAAATGTAAGTGATATATGGTTTTTACAGCTATGGTATTCAACGGTCCTTTGGGAAGATTCTTCAAGAGTGGATGTTGTTCCTTCAAAAAGCCAAGACCTTACACAGAAATCACACCGCTTCTCGCAAATGGTAAGTCTTTTTTTTGTAGGTGTTATAGAAGTTAGACGACTATTAAGCTTTCCAAAATGAAGAAATCAAAATTTCTCATACATACCTAGATACTTATATAAGGTCTATATAGATATATGAATAGTCATACACGAAATATTTTAAGGGATTCATCTATAGGTGGTCAAGAAGCCAAAGACAAGAGATTTTTTATAAGTATTTTATTTTACGTAATTATTATAATTGTAATAATGCTTGAGAAATATTGCAAAAATTTGAAAAATAAAATTGGCCGCTTCATTGACAATAAATAATACATAGAAACTAGCGTAATAGATGTTGAAAATAGTAATGAGCCAGTATTTGATACGTGTATCAAGTAAATATAAATAATTTAATTTTAAAAAATACAAGGTTAGTCAGAAAGGGGGTACTAATCCGAAAAGGTGTTAAAGTACACATAATAATGAATAACTTTTGTTCTACAACTTTTCCAAAAACTCAATAGTTTAAGAGAAACAGTTGTCCAAAAATCTCAAAAAAAATCTCTAAAATCTTTCTATCCCCAGTTATGATCAGCTGTGTTTACATTTTAGGTCATATTTGGGGTCATGAATTAGAAGCACCATTTTCTGAATTTGTAACTAAAGCAGGTATGAAGAATTTTTGAAAATACTAAAATAAAAATCATTTTATTTGGAAAAAAAAAATATCGAATTTTGAAATTTTAACACTAGCTTTCAAACAATCATCAGCGATACTACAAGTGGGCTTCGGATTAGGACCCCCTTTCCGACTAACCTTGTATATTCTTCGTTTTTCTTTTTTTTAATTTATATGGCTTCTTTACCACCTATAGATGTATCCCTTAAAATATTTCGTGTATGAATAGATAGGACCTTATATAAATACTCACGCTTATAAACCTAGATAAGCATATAAACGTTGCCCCCACACTAAGATTTCTCTTGTACCGTGGGTGCGTTTACAGACACAAATCTTCATCAAACAAAGACAACACGGAACAACTATCTGTAGGCCATACAAATATTTGTTCCGTGCGGGAATCGAACCCACGACCCGTAGCGCAGAAGCCAATCGCTCAGCTACTGCACCAAACGTGTCGTCACCTATTACCAGAGGTGTTCTCCTAATATAGGAGTATTAAGTCCCATGTACCGTCGGTGGTGGGCGTATTCCCATTTTCCGGGCACAATTACTTATGATGCCACGTTCGCCGCTTCTTAAAACTCACTTTCGGACATGGATGTCTCAATATTTTGAATATACGTATACCCAGATAGGTTAGATGTTATGCCGTTTAGAATAAATATGTTAGAACGTATCCTGTGTGTATAACAATCTCGAAGAAAATAATCAGCTTGCAAATCTTGAAACACGAATCTTCGTTTTGATTCTACAGTGTTTCGTAAACATTAATCAGGTACTGTTAAATATATTTATTTCACCTTAAATAGAGTACTTAAGGTATTATTATAAAAAGAGTTATATTTACCACAGTATTTATATTATATTATACCATATATTTACGTAAATATTACAAAGTTTTAAATATTGCATGCATAAAATAATATTTAGAGAAATTACATAATTTATTATAGAAATATAAATTTATAATATTTGAATTATTTCATAAATGTGGCCAACCTTATTTGATTCCAGTTTTCCTACATTAGAATAATCTTGATTTCATGATATTCCAGTTCTAAAGTTTAGGTTACATATTATGATGACATGATAAGAAAAAAAAACAGATTCGAAGACATACCATTAATATTCGCCAAGAATCTCAACTCTTCTTCTTTGGATGACTTCACTGTAATGCACACTAGGCCTACAGAGGGTTCCTCAGTTATAGTACATCCCTTGTATAGAAGCAGCTAAAGGAGCCGAATAAAGGTACTTGTAGGCGGGTCTTGGCTCAAGTCTTAATTAATTAGAGACATGCAAAGCTTAGCTTAACACGGAAAGCTGGTATCTGAATTTAATCACAGAAGCTTCGCAGGGAATTATTTCGAATTAATCATAACAATTACGCTTACTTATAGGTATCTAATAATGTATTTTTATATACGACTAGCTGTACCCGGCATGCGTTGCAATGCACTTTTACCTACTTACTACCTACCTACTACCTACCTTCAGAAACAAAATCAAAATAGTAACAAAAAGTTAAAATATGGACATACTGAGATAATTTCGTTTTTTTTTAAATATCAAAATTTTCTGTCATAACAACCTTCTCCTGACAATAAGGAACAAAACAAAAATTGCGAAATCGGTCCAGCCGCTCACGCGTGACGCCGTGACCAAGGGAAATAGGGATTCATTTTTATATATACATATAAGTTAAGACAACAATATGTATTCACATTCCATATAATCATTTTAACAGGTTCACTGTCCAGACAGTAGACACAATAGTTAAACAATGCAATTGTTCATATATGATTCACGTGACAGGGAAAGGGTTAATACTTATTGTTTTACAATTATAAACATTCCTTTTAAAAAAACCATTTAAAAATATAAAAATTGTAGCCCACCGGCATCGGAACAAGATCCAAGCTACCGGTGGTCAGGACCTCAGAGAGAGGAACCTCCAAACAATACGCGCCGTGTCGAGAAGTACCGCGCACTGTATCAGGCCCTTGATCAACGAGAGCTTCTTTAGATGTTAGTCGAGGCTCTTGGCTATTAAAAACATTATTACTATACATAATAATTATTATGTATGTTTTAGAAAAAAGTCACGTCCTGGACGCAACGCGGCGCATGAGCCACTCTGTTCAAAACAACGACTTGGAAAGGGGAGCACAGGCCAAGAGACACAATTCCACAGACTCGGGTAAGTAATCTTAACTTCTTAACTAATACACGAACGGTCACCTATCCACGACTTGACCGCAGCAAGCGCAGCTTAACCTTGCAAATCATATGATCCACGCGGTTGTTAGCCATGAGCCCCTCTGAAGCAGAAGACAAAATGGTTTTTAAAAACCTGAACAAGGACAAAGAAGGTCCCAATCTCAGCTTATAATACCGGAACATTGCTGGCTTTCAGAGAGGGCCACGTGAAGCCAGCGAACAGTTACGAGTAATTCATCCTGACGCGAGTATTCATTAAAAACGAGGCGGAAATTATCGCTTACCACTTGGTAAATTGACCGTTCGCCTGTCTGTAAGCGCTTTGTCATTAAAATTGTAGCCAAACCGACCAGTTGAAATTGAACTTGATTGATGTTGATGGATTAGTTCATAACTTCTAAAGATTTCTGATTGTAGTCAATAGTATTATAGTCTTACATCTGTCGCTAGAAGTGATTATATCGGACGAAGTAAAAGATGTATAAAATCAAAAATAGAAGTATTAATTTAAATAAAATCGGGCTATGCCAAGAAATTATCTGTTGTGTAAAGAGTAACACTTGCTTACTATTGTATTATAATACCTAGGTAGTACCTATCATTATATCAGCCCGTACATGTCCACTGGTGAACATGAGCCCATAGCCAATGACAAAGAACGTTCAAAAAATTATTTACCTATTAGCTGTGCCCTCGCGGCTCCGGCAGCGTTTTTTATTTGTAGCCGTAGGTAAATCTCGTGTATAGCTACAACAAAAAAAAACTTTTCACAAACTGAAGAGAAAATGGTACTTATCTATTTTGTCTTTGCATTTATGCATATATAGATTATAATAATAATAATTAGCAGACAGAAAGAAGTAGGTACGCTTTTATTACATGCTCTTGAAGAAATCCCATCCCATTATTGTTTATTGAATTAAGAATAAAGAAGTTCGTTACCAATGAATAACGTATTAAAAACTACATACCTACTACGCCACAAATTAATTGATTAGCTATTTTGAACAATGGCTGCCAACCACGCGAGTGATATACTTACGCGGTAATTTTCACCGTTTTCACCAATACAAAGCGTTGTTCGAGGAGGGATTTTGTATGTTCTCACGCTCAAGAGCACTTTTTTATAACGTGATAGGTATTCAATATCACAAAACTAAGCAATGGTATAAGTAGGTGCAATAAAAGGAAATTGTCGTTGCCATATCAAATGGGAAAGAAGAGTGTGATGGAAAGTAGCCAGGGGAATTCCGAAAAACGAACGTCGAAGATTTTGATCGAAACGAAACAACGACAAACATCGAACTTATAAATATACGATCAAAGTATTGTCAAACAACGAACTCCTCGATGTCAATTAACATTTGGGAGAAGGGGGGAATGAAAGACAAAATGTCAAATCACGTAAATCTAATCCATCGTCGGATCCAAAATACTTTCGTGTTGGAAAACTTGCGAAATTTCGTAGTTCTATTTTCGAAGTAGGCTCCCAGGACCCGAGATCCGCCTTGTAATTATACGATGGTATAAATTTTAATTTAATAACCACTAAAAAATATCATTCGGGAATAAATCTGTATTATTACTTACCTAGGTAGGTAGGCAGGTACAGTGAGAGAAGGAGACGTGCTTTTTGGAAGAGTCCCTTCAGACCTCCGCTGGACAGGTCCAGATTACATGTGGATAGCGTAAGCACAGTTTAAGAATTGTTAAACTGTGGCGTAAGACTATTATAAAAAAACCTCTTCGTAATCTTCATTCTCAAATTACAGAAACCAGTTTGAGCTCAATATGGTCATGGCCAGGTGAGAAGGTGACATTTTGGAAGAAGTTCATGTGGGTTTTCACGTGGCCGATCAGCTTGGTGCTATGGGCCACCATCCCGGACTGCCGCCGGCGACCACGCCTGTACCCCCTAACTTTCGCAATGTGCATCACCTGGATAGGAGGAGTATCGTATCTGGTCGCGTGGATGATCACCGTACTTGGTAATTCATGTTTTCAAGCAAACAGAAAATACTCCGTGCTTTTTAGTCTTTTAGATTTTCAGTCCACTGAAAGGGTTTTAAACCTACTTTCGATTTTATAGCCGGGTTTTATACAGTATTTGAAAAAATACCAGAAACCTCTTAGTACTAGCTTTGTTTTATGACCCTGAACAACGTTTGTTCTACGACTTTTCATAAATCTCAAACTTTTTTGTGATACAAATATTTGAAAAAGTTCTGCTAGGCTGAAAAGACTAATTAAATGGAAGAGAAGATCCTTTGATCATTTTGTAGTTACTTTAGTTTCTACTACTTATAAGTTATTCTGCAGTTTCGCGTGCTATATTATATGCGAATTACATCATTCATTTCGTAAAACCGAAAGTGCCGGCCAAAAAAAAAGTAAACGTTTCCTTAAGGGAAATAATATTTCGGACACACTTCAAGTTTGTTCTTTCTTCCCTGTTTACCTTTGGTCAAAGTCATAAAACAAACGATGTTCAGGATCATGATACGAAGGTTACTAAGACGTTTCAGGTAGGTATCTTTTCAATTACCTGTTGGTATTTTCGTTTTGAATCTAGTCGTTAATGATATAAAAGTCTAAAATATGTGATATTATTGATCTCGCTCAACTCTTGCCTTTGATGGTATTCGTTCTATTGTTTTTTTTTTTTGATAATTTGCCTCTTTTATGCTTTTTAATGTCGCAAAAATCTTTGCTAATGATCATCATTTCCCTGCCCTTGTCCCACCTTCTTATGCCTTATCCCTCTC
The DNA here is from genome assembly GCA_905220435.1 of Amphipyra tragopoginis. NCBI lineage: Eukaryota > Metazoa > Arthropoda > Insecta > Lepidoptera > Noctuidae > Amphipyra > Amphipyra tragopoginis. The sequence goes on along the minus strand of HG991991.1, from coordinate 23,824,369 downwards.
TAAATGGGGTCGGCAAAACATATTTTCCATCTCAGTATTCACTTCATTGCTAATCATCTGTTAAATAAACAATGGCACTATAAACAACAAGCGAATTATTTTACAAAGCCTTTTTTGGTATGATGGCTGCCGTATTACTTCTCTCTCCAAACACCCGAGATGAGGCGTCTCCGTGTCAATCAGATCATAAAACCATACATCCGTGTATTACCTGTGGCATGCTCCAACTGAACTTGGTTGGATTCTACGGAGGAGACCCTTTTTTTAATGGACGTACTTCGTTATTTCCATGCATAATTTTCCATTTCCTTTTCCATAGGTGATACTCTGAATGTGCCTGACAGTATAACAGGACTGACGATACTTGCTGCCGGTACCAGTCTTCCTGAAGCGGTCTCCAGTGTATTAGTAACTATGCAAGGTACAGTACTATTGATGAGATACTTTTCTTACTTACCTCATTCAAAATATTGCCATAATTACCACGCACGGTAAATAGTACGTAGATCGTTGTACGATTCTGCTAATCCCGTATACGGGGGATTTACACGGGTTGATTTTAGCCGTGCGTCAAGTCACCAGTCGCATCGCTTGTAAAAATCGAATCGCCACCCCATTTACACCGGTCGACAAAAATCGCATGCGACTTGTTCATTTCTAGCGGAACAACACAGCACAAAAAACAACTTGCGGCGGGCGATCGCCTGCAACTGACCATTTACACGGTCGATTTTAGTCACCCGCCGCATGCGACTTGTCGCCGCACGGCAAAAGTCGGATGGCACCCAACTTTAGGGCTTGCGATTTTAGTCACTTGCGGCCTAGTCGAATTGTCATTTAGACGATCGATTTTCGCCGTGCGGCCTAGCCGTGCGGCGAAAATCGACCGAAAGCTAATCGGGAGTCGGGTGTATACAGCATGACGCAAAACTCTGCTCAGCATTCTGTACAACTTTAACTAGGGTCAGAATTTAAATTGCTGTTCCATACAAAATATGGAATGGAATGTTGCTAAAAAAATGTATGGAACAGCAGTTATTTTTCATGAATTCGATTTTGTCCCAAAGTAAAAGTTATACAAAATGATGAGCAGAGTCCATGGTTTTCGGATGTAAAGCGACTAATCAGTCATGATGCGAAGTCGTTTTCCGAATCTTACGCGAATAATGTCGCGGGCAAAAGCATGTACAATACGGCCAACGTATCTTGGCGAGTCTGAAGTTAGCTGATTAGCTGCGCAGTAGACAATTTCGTTTGTAAAAGATTAAGTAATTGCGCAGACAAACAACTAACATCAGACTCGCCAAGATACGTCGGCCGTATTGTACGTTTGCCCCGCAAGGCCCCCCAGAATTTGCGTTTTAGGTGTGCACCAATGCAATGTACTCGCCTCTAGGAGTATATTTACCTCTTTCTTTTTCAATGTACCTCTGTACTTTTGAATAAATATGCAAAAAAAGGGGGCCTTGCCTGCCAAATTTTTTCACCACGGTCCCCGTTATAACTTGAAAAATATATAGCGTATTAAAAAGTCTCTTAAACTCAAGGAATGTATAACAAAAGTTAGTTATAAAATAATAGCCTTTATCGAAAAATAGAAACGTTTTTATTTTTGTTTCTGTATTTATTTCAGGCCACGGCACAATGGGTATCAGCAACTCTATCGGATCGAACACTTTCGACATTTTACTTTGTCTCGGACTGCCTTGGCTGATAAAGTCGTTAGCTTATCCTACTGTTCCAGGCAATCATTGGGTAAGTTCCTACACAGTGCAGTTCGTATTTCCTCTGCTTTTATGTATTATGACAAAAATATTAAATATCTAACTGCAAAATCCATGTTATCAAAAGCATGAAAATAAGTAAGTACTATACTATGTCGTGGCGGCCTGGAAGTGACAAACCCGGTTGTTAAGCACCGGGTTGTGGATTCAAACCCAAGCACGTACGATTGTGACCATGTGACCAATGTCATTTTATGTACTTTCTTAGTTAATCTAAAATGCTACTGACATACGGTGAAGGAAAACATCGTGAGGAAACCTGTTGCTATAGACAAATGGCAATCGATGATCGCTAGAGAATAGAAACGACAATGAGATTGTACTGGATTGACGTAAGCTTTTGACAGGTCAAGCGATCTGTTATGTCATTTCCATACATTTAATTGGCGTATCTATTCTCTGCCGATCGTCGATTGCCATTTGTCTACAGGCACTTGGACTTAATAGTCTGAAATCGCCAACACGCAGTGAGCACGCCAGGCGATCAATGTTCGTTCCTTCTCTGTATGAGAAGAGGTATTTGCTTTGCAGTAGGATATTAAGGCAGCTTTTCCACCACAGATGTGTTTCAAACCAACCAATGGGATTGTTTTATTTTACTAACCTTGACACATGTTTGAAAATCATGCGATGCTATTGGTGGATTTGACACACATCCGTAGCACACATCTCTGGCAGAAAAGCAACCTTACAGGAAAATATTTATTTATAGTACTAACCTCCGGTTTCTGAATTGAGAATTCGGGATAAGCAATACTTAAGTAGTATTTGAGTACGGAATTGTCAAAAAATGCTTTGAAATCCGTAATTTTTTTGACAACTCCGTACTCACATGTTATCTACAGTACCTACTGCTTATCCTATAATTCTCAATTCAGAAACCGGAGATACGTAACATCTTCTTAAAATTAATGTTGAATGAATGCTATCTTTAAAAAAAACTGATTCCTCCTCTTTTTTTTGTACCTATCTTCCAACTAATGGAAGATAGGTACAAAAAAAAGAGGTCTTCCATTAGTTCACTGCTGATAAAAAAACTGTACCATTTTTTTTAGGTGTCAATAAATTCAAGCGGGCTATCGTACAACGCGATATCCTTGCTGTCTACTTTGTTCGCGTTGTATGGATGCCTGCTCCTCAACAAGTTCCAGCTGGACTGGAAGATCGGCATCACCTGCGCCCTCATATACGTCGGCTACTTAATATTAGCAGCTCTTATAGAACTTAACGTTTTCTTCGTCGTCAACCTGCCGATATGCCCGCACGCCTAAAACGCTGAATCTTACCGCCATGAAGCTTTTGCACGCCATCTTGAGGTTGGCAGCTATGAAGTAATGCAGATGTAAGGCATTTAGGCTAGGTCATTTTACGTTCAAATTCTTAAGTATTCGAACTGTAGACTAGATACGTCTATTCTTAACAGTATCAGTTTTTTGGTTTTATTCCAATTTTACTTTATTCTTAGCACCTAAGCAATGCCTATGTCATGAATTAGGTTCCTAATTTTACGTAATTAAACTAAGACTTTTAGAATAGGTAAGGGATTTATGTACGTTAACGTTCCTCGAATATCGGTATCGTATAACAAATTGTTATGTTAACATTAAGGCGCTTCCCCCACCGAATGTGGCGCCACTTCAGAAAAAAAGCATTATTTCTGTCAACACATAACATATTGAAATCAACACTAGAGCTTCTGGATTCGAAGTTTTAGCAATAAGTACCAAAAATGGCCGTTTTTAGCATTAATTACTAAAACTTCTAACGTAGGATGTCAAGTGTTGTTTTTGGTGTTCGAAAATTTCTACAACACTTGACTAAAATGTTGTACGTACGAAATTTCAATATGTGTGTTGACAGAAATACATAATGTTTTTTTCTAAAGTGGCGCCACTTTCGGTGGGGGAAGCGCCTTAAGCCGGGTACGCACGAACGAACACGAACATCGAACACGAATTACTATGAAGGTGTTCGCCGAACACACTGTTCAGTACCTAGCGGTACGCACGTGCAAACAATTTGATCGATATTCGTGTTCGCGATGTTCGTGGTCGCTCGTGCGTACATGGCTTTACAAGGAAAATGAAATAGGTATGTTGGGAGCTAATGAAGATGTACAAACACATTCCTACTCGTACCAGTCCGCAAACTACTACTACTACTCTGCCGTATGAGCAATAAATGCAGAAAGTGTTTTTTTTAAATAATGTACTGTATTTCATAAGCCTAACTAATACCTAAGGTTTAGTTTTCAATATTATAAAATTGCACTTACTGCATTTATTGCTCGTACTGTAGTAGGTACTGCTCACGTAATATAAAATGGGTATTATTAAAAATTATTTCAGTATGCATCAAATATATCGGGACGAACAGAATATTCAAATTGATCTGAACACCTAAGAAAATTAAACTATATCTCAATGAGACAAGGGATGTTTCAGAGTGAACACAGAACACGACAACTGTCATTGTAATAAGAATTTTATCCCATTCAGATAAAGTTTAATTTCTTAAGTTCTTATCGTAAGTATGAACAGTCTGTTCGTCCTGATATATTTGATGCTGACTGTACAAGGTGAACAAATACAAACAAAAAAAAAAGTACAAAATGTCTTCGAAAAACCTCCTTAGTTCCATATTTATAGAACAACATTCTAAAAATAAAAGTTCAGGCCCTAGCGTCCTTGAACTGTTTGCCTTGAAAGGTTTATCAGAGCGTGGAATATACTGACCCGTTTGTTGCACCCACCCGTCCACATGGCGTTACGAGCTCTCTGGGCCACGAAGACAGATCAAGCGTCGCATAAAATCGATAACCCATCCAACAAGTGACTGCGCTCATTACCGCCTAACCTTGATGTTGCGGCCTTCAGCTCTAGCATTTTACAATGCTGATGTGACACTTGAAAAGTTCCTTATTATCAATAACTTGATGAAAAAAATAGCTTTGACAAGAATTACTAATTAAACTTTACGTGAAACAAAAATTGATGATTTAAAAATCTTCAAAGTAAGTATTCTGTGTATTGATTAATCTATGAAACGAAAATATGAGTAAAATTGTATGTGAAACGAAATTCTATAAAACTATTAGCTATAAAATAACCAGACTTCAAAAAAGGAAGGGGTTCTATATTCGGTACGTATGTTTTTTTTAACGTAATGTCATTTTGTGCATTCATCGTGTCCCTAGTAGCCGATTCCTACGATTTACCTACCCAGCATTATTGGTTAAAATTAAAACTCTTGCTATCTTTACCAACAATGAACTAAAGACCTTGGGCTTTTCAAAGTAGACCCTGCCATAGGTTAGTAGCTATCACAGGTAAAATTAGCTTACGAGTCCATGTACAGCCCCAGTTTGGCAATAAAAATGCTACTATTGGTAAGCAAAACGGTTCGTGTTTTTATTCATAGGAACCGGGCATAAGTGGTGATTATATTATTTGAGGTTATTGACGGTTATTGTACTCGTTATAATAAACAACCTTTAACTTATCGAGTGCTGTAATTATAGACACAATAGATAAACAATGGCACTGACGATCCGGATCGTCGGTCGGGCCGCTAGCGGTTAATCTAAACCTCCTTTTGGAAAGGAGAAAAAAAACATCTTTCTTACAACGTTACCGGTAAAGGAATTTGTATGTTATCCGGGAAAAGATTTCACCTCATAATTACCTAATTTCAGCTGCTGAAAAGGTTTCCTCGGTGAAAATCATATTTTAAGTCATTGTTCTAATATAAAAATTTATTAAAAATGTTCTTGCAGTGTCACAATGGGGTGGTCACATGGATCCATATAGATGACAATAATTTAGACGTAAAACAACGCAGTACAGTCGTTACCTTGGACATGTGAATTTTTTTAGAACAATCTATGAACCTATATTAGTGTCACATAAGTATAATAATAATATGCACATTCATAAATTCGATAGATATCTACGCAAGCATACTTAATCTATACAGGGCGTCCCACGACTTTGCCACATGGAGGGAAAGTACCTTAAACACTGTAGGTAGAAAAAAATACTGAATGAAGACTTCATTTTAATTTTAAAAACAATACGAACTGCATTCAAAGAATTTTAAATAATCACCTGTCTGAACCGGGAATCGAACCTGCTATTTAGCAGCTGCTATTTATTCAAAAAAAAACTAATTTTATTGTACTAATCGAAAGGCTTGATCAGATACATTGATTTATTCTAAATAACATAGCTTCTAAAATAAAAGGAACACCATGAAATTTAACATTTATTTGAAATATTAAGACACGTTTAACTGTGCAACTTACAAACAATTTAATTTATTAAATACTCAAAATGTGTCTCTTCCTATTGTATACAAATTGTAACTATATCGCTTACCGTTGATTTATTTCTTTTTTCATAGGTAGTGATATTATTTGAAATAATACTTCGAAATAGTAATAAAGCAGTAGTACATAAAGTCAGTTGTTATAAGCACGACATAGTCAGAGAGAATTCATTATTCTGAACAAAATTTTAAGTTAAATGTTAAATTTCATGGTGTTCCTTTTATTTAAGATGCTATGTTACTTAGAAGAAATGAATGTATTTAATCGAGCCTTTGGATTAGTACAATAAAATTACAGTTTTTTTTATTTTCACATTTAGCGGGTTCGATACCCGGTTCAGACACGTGATTATTTAAAATTCTTTGAATGCAGTTCGTTTATTAAATACTCAAAATGTGTCTCTTCCTATTGTATACAAATTGTAACTATATCGCTTACCGTTGATTTATTTCTTTTTTCATAGGTAGTGATGTTATTTGAAATAATACTTCGAAATAGTAATAAAGCAGTAGTACATAAAGTCAGTTGTTATAAGCACGACATAGTCAGAGAGAATTCATTATTCTGAACAAAATTTTAAGTTAAATGTTAAATTTCATGGTGTTCCTTTTATTTAAGATGCTATGTTACTTAGAAGAAATGAATGTATTTAATCGAGCCTTTGGATTAGTACAATAAAATTACAGTTTTTTTTATTTTCACATTTAGCGGGTTCGATACCCGGTTCAGACACGTGATTATTTAAAATTCTTTGAATGCAGTTCGTATTTTTTTAAATAAAAATGAAGTCTTCATTCAGTAATTTTTTCTATCTACAGTATTTAAGGTACTTCCCCTCCATGTGGCAAAGTCGTGGGACGCCCTGTATATATGTTAAAGCCAATGTGATTAAATAGCTATTATACATAATGACTGGTCATTATGTATAATGACTAAATTGTCTAGACAATGTGATAAATTAATCACTTTATCCGGATATCTATACATATAAAAGGAGAAGCTGACTGACTGATCTATCAACACACAGCCTAAACCGCTGGGGTTAGAAACTTGAAATTTTGACAGTAGGTTCCTTTTGTAACGTAGGCATCCACTAAGAAGGGATTTTTCGAAATTCAACCCCTAAGGGAGTTAAATAGGGGATGAAAGTTTGTATGGAAAATCGTCACTTAACGGGTTCAAAATTTCACGCAAGCGAAGCTGCGGGCGAAAGCTAGTTATTCATAATATCTGGCCATAGTTAGTCAAAGTAATAAACACGGTCCGACTTGCTTCCCCTCCCGTTAACGTTTTCCCAATTAACGTGAAATTATAATCTATGTAGTGCCTCCGCTGCCGGCGCCGGTTACCAAACTGGCTACCGGTGCCGCGCCGACTACATACTCTGTATTTTAACGCCTTCAAGGCCTCTTCAAACTCTTCATGAGACGATTATTCGTCACCCACTTTAATTTTCACAAAAAAACGAATGTAAAACTTAAGGGGATATTTGTAAGGTTGTTTGGGTTTCCAAAGCAGAGTTGACGGCCTATTTCTGTCTTCAGGGTTTAAAGAAACCTAACACGGAGGGGATAACGGGGGCTTCGTTCGCTCGCTTTGCTCGCTAACTCTAGTCATCCCCTTCGAACATAACCTATCCGTGTCGGGGTGTCCCAAAATAAGGAGCTCGCTTCGCTCGCTCTTGACATTAGTCAGTTGGAAGACAAGTTAACAGTATTTAGCCCAAAACCTAACCTACCTTTCAACCAACATACCTACCAAACAACTTATTACCGCCGCCGGTGTCCATTTTGGGTGCCGGCAGGAGATATATACAGGGCGTCCCACGACTTTGCCACATGGAGGGAAAGTACCTTAAATACTGTAGATAGAAAAATTTACTGAATGAAGACTTCATTTTTATTTTAATAACAATACGAACTGCATTCAAAGAATTTTAAATAATCACCTGTCTGAACCGGGAATCGAACCCGCTGAAAGTGAAAACAAAAAAATCTGTAATTTTATTGTACTAATCGAAAGGCTCGATCAGATACATTTATTTTTTCTAAATAATGTAGCATCTAAAATAAAAGGAACACCATGAAATTTAACATTTAATTGAAATAATAAGACACGTTGAACTGGGCAACTTACAAACAATTTAATTTATTAAATGTTTAAAATGTGTCTCTTCCTATTGTATACAAATTTTAACTCTTTTAATAATCTCGCTTACCGTTGATTTATTTATTTAATACTTCGAAATAGTAATAAAGCAGAAAGCAGTACATAAAGTCAGTTGTTATAAGCACGACATAGAGAAAATGCTTTTCATTATTCTGAACAAAATCTTAAATTAAATGTTAAATTTCATGGTGTTCCTTTTATTTTAGATGCTATGTTATTTAGAAGAAATAAATGTATCTGATCGAGCCTTTCGATTAGTACAATAAAATTACAGATTTTTTTGTTTTCACATTTTGCGGGTTCGATTCCCGGTTCAGACAGGTGATTATTTAAAGTTCTTTGAATGCAGTTCGTATTGTTTTTAAAATAAAAATGAAGTCTTCATTCAGTAAATTTTTCTATCTACAGTATTTAAGGTACTTCCCCTCCATGTGGCAAAGTCGTGGGACGCCCTGTATATTAATTTTTTTAAACTTTATAATCTTCAACTATACTGGTTTTATTACTTTATCCAAGTCTCCCAAGATATTATATATAATGGCTAGTTAATGTGATTAATTCTGTGTCATTTATCACTTTGACCAAATTGAGTAGATATTATACATAATGGCTGGTTATTATATATAATATCCGGATTAATCACTTTCGCTGTAACATATATAAAGAGAAAGGTACTGACGCAGAGCCTAAATCACTTAAGCTAGAAACATAAAATTTGGACAGTCTAGTCGGTTCCTTTCGTGGCGTAAACATCCACTAAGAAGGGATTTCTCGAAATTCAACCCCTAAGAGGTTGAAAAGGGTGATTAACGTTTGTATGCAAGTCCATCATTTTTGAAGTAAGAAGCATGAAATTAAATATTGAGGTTTCAGGTTAAAAATGAATATATACATGTTTCGGCGTTTTTACAAATTCAACGTTTAAGGAGATGAAATAAGGGTTGCGAGTTCTAATGAAAAATCTGCTACTTTTGAAGTAACCAGGGGAGAAACTGACTGACTGGCTGACGGACCTATTAACGCAAAGCCTAAACCGCTGGGGTTAGAAACTTGAAATTTTCGAAGTAGATACCTCTAATAACGTAGGCATCCACTAAGGAAAGATTTTTGGAAATTCCACCCCTTATTTGGTGAAACGGGTTGTTAAAGTTTCTATGAAAACCCTTAATCCATGGCGTTATTAACTTGAAATTTGGCACAAACACTGTTGAAATTTAAAGTAAACAATAAAAGACGGACTTTTTGGATTTTATACCTACTCTTAAAAAGGGGCTTAAAGACGGTTTAAAATTTCACGCAAGCGAAGCTGCGGGCATCAGCTAGTTTTAGATATCGAAAAATAAACGCGATATAATTTAGCACTTGAATACGTATTATCTGTACGCAACACATATCATAAGTAGGTTGGAAGGTTAAAATAACATTACACTTCCTGTCTTTGAAGTTATCAATGTACAATTTTATCAAACCGTTATTATTTGCCTAATCTGCGCGTGAAACAGAAAATTTGCTTACGTATACTAACAATTGATTAGGATAATTATTTTATTGTTTTGTCCAAGAAAATTAGTCTCACTAAATTTAAGAACAAGTCTTTCTTGGGTCTGCTTCAGTATTTTTAGTATAGAAAATATTATTATGTCATTACTGGTGCATACAGTAGCATTTTTATAGATATAAAATTAACTAGCATCCCAGCTACGTATTACAAAAAACATATTGTATTATATATTTTAGTGACATGTACTTAATTATGGAAAGTAATGTATTTTTCAATCCAAATTAAATTCCACGGTCGTATCTATAATGTGCGCAAAATTTCATATAAACAGTTACACCAGTTTTCACTTTAGTTTGTAGTATTGGGTTGGTGTTCTGTCCACCAACAGTAATTATTATCTGGTTAAACAACCGTTTAGCCTTCGTTTACCTAAAATTCTAGTACATTTATCGAGTATTCGATTGATTAACCAGAGAATTAATGTCGATGAACACCAGCATTATTAGTGTGGTCTTATCCAGCAAACAGTGGTAATAATTTGTGCATCTAAGAGCACACTACACAGCCAAATAAAAAGGTACAAATGTTGATAGTAATTTTTATCAGAATAAAGAATTATTTGATTATTGTTCAAATTTTTTCCCCAATCTATCGTCCCCTGCAACTTAATAAACCCATTTTGCTTTTTAAGTCCAGAATTACACAGATAATTAGAAATACATAAATGAAAAAAACTGTCGTATAAAACTGTAAATAATACACTTTATTTGGTAACAAAAAATATCAAACTCGACAGGTTCTTACATCACCTTTATGTACTTAAATTGCAGAAAATATAATTTACACGTCTAGCAGGACAAGGAAACGTTACCCATATCATTTGGTAAAGTAAAAGTAACGTAGATCTAAAAAGATGTTGTGACATAACTCCACACAGTAAGTACATGAAAAGTTCTCACTAGATATCTCCCAGAACATAAGAACTAATGACATAAGGCACAATGAAAAATAATTATTTTGTCATAACACATAAGACGTTCAACTTTTCCATTCCGACGCGTAAAAGTGTAAAAAAGAAGACAATACATAATCGGCATTCGTAATTAGAGGTAGCACACGCTATTTGCGGCATCGACGCACGCATATAATGTACAAATACACAAAGTGATACGTTCATGCATCTAGTGAACTCGAATTATGTACACGATAATGTAATAACGTCGGGAAACACTCCTTCCGTATAGCAATAGCTGAATAAAACAAAAACTACAATCTTAGTCCACAAAATCATAAAACAATATTAAATAAAAATCTGAAATAAATATCTAAATAAGTAAAGAGTAGATCAGAAGCAAATTAAATTAATATCACTACTTAATAGAAATTATGCATTAAGGACCCTTAAATAATTATTAATCTAGGTAACCTACCTACCTAAACTACGGCTGGGTATAAAATAATCTATAAGTCTGTCCCAAATAGTTGGTGATCGTTTCGTCGAAGAAAACGTGGAGGGAACAGACGACATGCAAATTTTAATCGGCTTCCGCTGTGCTGTATGCATCACGAAAGGATATGGATGCTTTATTAGGGGAGAGATGGTCGTCCCTACCAAGCTGACAGTGGGCTTTGCAAAATTAATGGGTTGACTCTTCACCACCTGCCGCTGACTGGCGCCCCCTAATAAAATGATCGGTATCGAACTTCCTTTGGTCGAACTCATTGGTGATCTTGTCGAACCTATAAATGGTCTGAGCGACGACGGCCTGGATGTTGTAGTGGTTGAAGTCTCAATAATTTCGTGAAAAATTGAGTCGTCGTAATCCTTGCTCTCTTCTATGAATGGAGTGATAAAGACCACCTGACGCAAACTGTTTATATCTTGTACTAATTTAGCGTGTTCCTTTAATAAATGATCGCTTCCTGGTATTATATTGTCATAAATATTGTCCACTCGTCGCGACATCGGTTCCATATTGAGTGAAAACTGAACAGGTATTGTGGCGGAACGTTTGGTGAAGATCTTTCTAAACGCTGGATTCTGGGAACGCCATCCTACGCAACACATAAATAAAATATCAAAACAATCACATTTAAATATTAAAATGATATACTTGTAATGAACATTAGCTTTACCTTCTTTGAGCATTCTACCGATTCTATCTCGATTGAGTGTCGCATATTCGATGCAGCTCAACTGAAACGAAAAGGATCCATGATAAACTGTAGCAATGGAAGATTAATACTGGTGTATTCGGACGATGTAAGTAGGTACTTAATAACATTGCGTATGCTGCCATCGAATAGACTTGGCAGTTCATTAACTCGCTTGGGCGTATAAAACAACGTATTTTCTCGCAAATAAATAGTTCGCATATAAACGCAATATGTCACTATAATTATTATAGCAAATTCATAGCATGTTTTAGCAATTACAGATATTAGAATCATTATAAAACACAACGAAATAGAATTATTTATGAAGCAAGCAGAATTATAATATTGAAATATGTTTTTTCTATCTTCGGACAAGCCCAGTCCAGATTTTGAAAGTATCTCCAAAAATATTTATTTAAGTTTAATTATGACAATAATTTAGACCGAAGCTGAACTACACTAATTAAAGATTCACAAAATTTCCGCAAGTTAGATTAAACGCCCATTCGTCCGAGAAGATACCCAAATTCCCGAAATATTTATTTTTAATTATAATTACGAATGCGAACCTAACCATACATTGAAATGATAACTTAGTGTTAAGTATTAATTAATACGTAGATATGCACCCACCGATAATATTATGATGTGTAGAGCGTAACACGAAATGTGATCGTAAATTTTACCTGTCGGTAATAATTATCGTGGTCATAACATCAGGTTTGTCAATTTAGCGGTACAGTGATTCCTGAATATGGAACTTTTTATGTTTATTAACATTATTTAAAGTGAGATTGCTTCGTAGAAAGAATGCAAAACATATACTTAGAATCAACAATATATTTTTTATTTATTAAAACATTAAGTAAATTAATTCCTTTACGGTGGTGATGTGGATTGCCATGATTTTAGTGTCATTATACAATTTATGCTTCGGATAAATCATTTATACGTCATCACAAAAGAAAATAATGTATGATCGCAGGATGCTACCTAGAACTGGACACGGAAAGGCAACGCTTAAAGATCTTTTTATATTTCCAATACTGCAATGCAACATAAACAAAATAAGAAACAAATTTCCTAACAAGTAATCGGGTGCACTTTTCAAAAAGGCGATTCTACCAAACGTACACTCAAAACAAGTGCCTTAAATAGTTTTATAATATAAGCCAACATACCTCGGTTGTAGGCCCATAATGCCGCTCGGGCACCAGGTGCATGCCCTCGGCGAAGAGCAAGAACTGCCACAACACTACCAGCCACCACATGTTCCTACCATTGACTGCTGCTGCCAGGTTTATGCTCGGCCCCACCCCGCACTCTGCTGGGGAGACTTTGCCGTTTAAATACTTTTCCTCGCAGTAACGAATGCTACCAATAACTCTATTACTACTTACATTCCTTTGTGACACAGTATTGAAGAAGGAAATGATAATAAAACCATGGTGTTATGGAAGTGGGTAGGTACCTCAATGAAAAACAGACGGTAAGGTCTGCCTATCATCCCGAGTAGGTAATGTTGTAAGCAAGGAAATGAAAATGTTTATTAAACTTTGACTAATATGAATAATAATAAGTTTTATCTATTATTAATAACTTTGTATGTCACATATCATTGTTAAATACAATGTTATTTTTGCGGCCGGTAAAGTCTAAATAACATTCAACAGACAATAGCAGATATTCCAAAAAAAAAATAACATTTCTTATTCAAACCAGTTTTCGTTGAATGAAAAAAATCAAGCTTGTACAAATGCCTCATGGACAAGGCATTAGAACAAGCTACATTTTTTTCAGAATTTTTGATAACTCTGTTCGATAAAGGGAATCGATTATATTATCGATTTATAAATTTTATTTATAGGTATATACTAGCGACCCGCCCCGGCTTCGCACGGGTGCAATTTATACATATAAACCTTCCTCTTGAATCACTCTATTAAAAAAAACCGCATCGAAATCCGTTGCGTAGTTTTAAAGATCTAAGCATACATAGGGACAGACAGCGAGATGTGATTAGTGATTTATAAATCGATTCTTAACAACTTTCGGAGCTCTCACAAAATTTTCCCATAAAAAACGAATCTTCACGTCTATTTTAGACAAATAACGAACATTTTGAGATTTGGCCGAAAACAACTTTTTTCTTCCCTGATTCGCGTGCATGGAGTGACAGCCCTAAATGTATATTTTTTCGTAATTTCACTACGCACCTGTATTTGTTCCTGTATGGCGCCGTCCGTATGTCGCAAAAGGCCATATTTTAACCATGTACCATGTGTCTGCAAGTATATTACCTGTGATATGGACGGACGAAGGGACATGACACGTTTTTGCTATTTGGCAATGGCAAGGCCAATGCTACCCAGTGCCCATCCTCTTAAAATTATCCACACAATCGAGTAAGTTAGTGTGGATGGGAGGTAACTCCAATACCGCGCAATACCTACTTATCTACTACTTACCTACTAAGTAAGTAGGAAAAAATGCATTGCAACGCATGAGTACAGCTAGTTTCATTTAAATGTAAGCCCATCACTATGTACTGTTTACTAAATAATCCATTAAAACATAACCCAGCCTTTAGTGTTGCGCAGACGAGTTAAATCATTAACATTGAGTTTCAGACAAGTGCATTAGTGTCGTCAGTTTTTAATATTCTTGTAAACACTATTCTTAATTTTACTAGCTGTTTGAAATAGATGCGCAGATGTCCCAAAGCTTTTCACGGAAATATGTGTACCTACCTACCATAGAAATATGTGCCGACGTCCTGTATCGTCGCAACGCCGCCATTTCTGCCGATCCTATTTAGGGTTCATCGAATGTAGTATTATATCTTTGTTAGATGATTCATTACATACATGCATATACTCACGCCTATAAACCCCGAAGGGCAGGACCGTCTTAGGCAATGTAGGGGCCCTCGGGCACACAGACTTTAGGGGATCCTTTACAATGGCCCATAAGGTAAAGACGGAACTACCGAAGGGGTAAGCAGAGGTTTTCTAGTAAAGGTATAGGTATGTATCTGTCTCTTGTATTTAGTCTCATCTAGACCTATCTCAGCAATAAGCTCGCCACCTAGGTAGCGAGCCTATTGCCATTTTTCGGGCACAATTATGGTGCCAGGGGGCCTACTCCCGAAGTCCGTCAACGAAGTTCGTCGCCCGTCCGAAAGTAGCCCGAAACGTAGGAGTGAACAAAACAAGTGTCAAGTTCAAATTTTCGGACGGGCAAAAACACATCGGTATAGTAGGGCACAACTGTCACATCGTGTTGCCATTCATTCTTAGTTCGGGCCCCGTATTTTCCTTTCCGTGTCCAACTGGCGACACCGGTCCCGCGAAATCCGCACGCCTTTGTATTACTATATACCTACACAATTCAACCAACCCGTGCTCAGCTCGCGTCAACTGAGCACATTTTTGCGATCAAGCAACGTTTACAAAACCGTGTGTAATTGAATTGAAGACGGTTTTTTAATTGGTCTATTCAAAACAAATCCGTGCTGATTTAGCGCGTTCGTAAATGTTCGGAATAAATCATGCAGGCCGAAGCAGGCGGGAGCCGCCGCGGGGACGCCCGTGGACATAATGGAAGAGTTTAAAAGGATTTTCAGTGAAATTACCAAAGATTTTAAAACGAAAGAGTCGACGGAGCCCGGCTACGAGGGGCTCCTATTTCTGTCTGCAGGGTTTAAAGTAACCTAACACGAAGAGGATGACGGGAGCTTCGTTCGCTCGCTCACTTTAGCCCCCGTCATCCCCTTCGAACCTACCCTATCCGTGTCGCGGTGCCCAAAATTCCCGAGCTCGCTTCGCTCGCTCTTCGAATTTGTCAGTTGAACAACAAGTATCAGCAATGAAAGCAGTAGGTACTTCAACTAATACCGTCGCTGATTCAACACGCTTTGGAAGACTCATACAATCAAGAATGAATTCAAAAAAGTGTTCAGTTCAACTGCACACTATTTTGTAAAACCTCCGCCAGCGCCACTTGATCACAAAGGCGTGTTCAGTTGACGCGAATTGAACACGGGTTAGTAGAATTCCGTAGTACTTAATACAAAAGCGTGCGGATTTCGCGAGACCTGTGTCGCCAGTTGGACACGGAAAAGGAAATACGCCGTGGGGCCCCGAATAATCGTATGTCCGTAGGTAATAGTGAGTAGGAAACGCTCGTAACTAAGGCCGAAACCACGGACTTCGTGCTTAGGGAGTAGACCCCCAGGTTCAACTCCTCTTACGACTCGCTTGCACAGCGACATAGGGGAATAGTATTCATAATAAATAAGTATTTAATTGTTGATGGTGGTACATACTAAGTTCGTAATGCGAGATAATACGAATACATTGCTACGATGCTAATCACTCATCATTTTAACAGAGCTACTTGTTTTTTGTAATAAACTTAGGATTCTCTGAATGAGAAGGAACGAGCACTGGTCACCACGCTAGCAGGTCTGATTTCAGAAACAATCGTCAATTTAAATGCTCTTAAATTTAAAAATACCCGCAACTTTTTAATGGGACTGTCGTTCCATGTTAGCGATTATTAATTTGAGTAAAAATTGCTTTCCATGACGAGTCATACGAGCTCAAACACGATCACCCAGTACCTAACTAGTCATTCAAGAGTGCCGATCGCTAGCCTTTTTTTTTCACGTGGCTGATCGCCACCCTGACCCACTTTCTAAGTCTTATACTTGGCAAGGCAGGTCAGAAGGCTAAACCAATGGGTCTGCCGGATTATTAGTACTAGCTATTTTGGAGTAAGTATTAACAACCTCCCGATCCAAACCCTCAATCAGATCAACTCAGTGGTACCATAGTAGGTATTGTCACTGAGAGAGACCATTCAAATGAGCCCAAACACGATACCTCTGCTGTAAGTTGGTGAGGAGTTGGGTATCCTGCCGATTCCAGATGATGCTGCAGCATCAGATCAAGGTTACCATGTTACCTATTGTAATAGGTACCACTAAAGTCACAGGATACTAAATTTCGAATCGATCAGACCAGTAGAAGTTACTCACAACAGCTAGGAAAGAGCTGATGATCTGCAAACGGCTGAACAATTTTCTTGAATCATAACTAAGAACACTCTCGATTAAGTCACCTTTCAAACAAAAAAACTAAATCAAAATCGGTTCATCCGTTTAGGAATTACGATGCCACAAACAATAGTAGATTGTTGCACCGAGCGCAAGTGAGTCATTAATGCACGAGTGTTATGTTGGTTGGTTGGTTGGTACTAAATTAGCACGAGTGCATTAATCACTCACTTCAGCAAGGTGCGTAATCTACTTTTCTTTCAACTACCAATTTACCTACCGTGATAAAATATACCTACTCAAAATAAAAACTCAAGTTAATGAAAACAAGGTTATCCTGCGACTTTTGCGGCAAAAGGTTATTAACAATTTCATTTGCAGCTGTTTTTATACTTTCTGGACTTGAATTCATATCGCTATCTATTTCCATGTTTTAAAACTTTTCTTGCTAATTAAGAATTATACAAGTTTTACAATGGTACAAATGCGCGCCATTTGTTTTTTTTTCAACAATTCGGTTTTATTCAGCCGATTTTTATTTTCAGCCAGTATCTTTTTGATCTAATGCATAATGCATAAGAATGCATTATATGCTCTATGGAATGCATACATTTAACCCTTCGGCTCTTAGAATAAGTACTAAAGCATAGAAGGAGCGCTACTTAGCATAAACGAATCAAAATATAGCCATGCTATTTACTCATATGGCGGACTCGCTGTTGTCAGAGCGGGAAAGATAAACTTTTGACAGGCCGTAAAAATTAATTTTGTAACCTTTTGTACAGAGACTAGGGATGAGGGTATTCACACTATTAGACTATAGCTATCGATAAAATAAAGTCATCGTATAATGTATATTACGAAATATCTGAAGTGGTATTGTAAGACCGAAAGAAGGTGACTATGATTGTGTTAACCAAATAACAGCCATGCCGGATATTGCCATAGTACATTTAAATACTTACTTCTTAGAAAGTTATAATGACAAAAGTAAAGTCATAATATCATTATTATTCAGCCGAAAGATGCCCACTGCTGGACGTAGGCCTCTCCCGAGCATCATCATTTCGACTGGTCCTGTTATTATCGCTATCAATAAATAAAGTAATCGTTTAAGTATAAATGTCTATTATTTAATTTGCAATTACTAAAAGCTTCACAAAAGTTAAATACATTATTATTGAGTATTCCTTGTAATGTACTTGGACATGCACGTTTTTTTCTGTCACTAGAACGGCGCCACGTGGTCTCAGGTAAGTTGTCTATTTCGAGGCGCTGGAAATTTTAAACAAAATAATGATTGTTTTATATAAGTATAACTAGCGACCCGCCCCGGCTTCGCACGTGTACGTTTAATAGCTTAAAACCTTCCTCTTGAATCACTCTATCTATAAAAAAACGGCATCCCTAAAAATACAAGATTTTAAAGATAATTACGGTAAAGAGGTGTAAAATTTAGTGGCACCAAATGCAAACTGATTGAGAAGTAAGTTAATCATCGTTTATTTAATACCTACGTTAATTTTGTTTAGATTCACTGTTCTCCTAATCTATCAGGCTTGAAGATTACGACTGTATTAACAGCATTTATTTGAAAGATAAACAAGACAGTGAAATATTATCTGAAATAGTCTATTGTATGAATGGCCGAAAGAAGATGTCGAACGTCATGTTGCAAGAAAAAAAAGATTTTTATTTTTTTATTTTCAATCAAGCTAAATCCAGTGCGGGGTTAATCTGTCCCAATTTTTTTTAAAGAAATTACTCGAATTCTTTTATTTCCTGTAGACATGCAATTCAATAAGAACTTAGGCTTTTAAATTTAGATTGAAGGTATAATGTTGGTATAGAGTCCTCCTTCAGTCTCCGCCATTTGCCAGAACGAGTAAAAGAAGATAAAGTGAAATGGCTGGAGCAAATTCTGTGGTGCTTTCTTGGAACCCAACCAATTTCGTGAGCTACCACGGCAATCAATTTATTTCGAAAATATTCGTCACAGGGAAACTTAAATGAAAAAAAAAAGTATAAATAGGTACATAATTAATTAAACCTAACACAGAAATCACGTTGTCGATAGATTTATCGATACAATTTTCGCACCCCTTTAATAATTTCTTTGGCGAATATTCATATTGATAAATAGATAAGATTTAGATAGTTTATACTTATTTATTTTACTTCTTCTAAAAGGTAATGTCTTACTTTTACTTATTTAATGTATAATGAAATATATTTAAAGGAAAATCTATGAATAAACATAAAAATACTACGTACTTGTGGAAACTGATATTTTCACTTTGATTTTTTGTACATCCCTTGCGAGATTTTCATTTTTTTACTATTCAGGACGTAGCGCACACTCTTATTTATAAGAACAATGTGCACATATACAAAACACAATTAATTAAATATAAATTCTAGACTAAAATATTTTTTCAAATCACCGCGCCACTGACACAAGTATTATACGACAAAATTTAAAATGTCGTTGCCGTCTGACAGGGGGTACTAGTGGCGGGCAATTTAATTTGGTAGCTAGGCTTTGGCTCAAAATCTCGAAATTGCTCTTATTTGACAGATGCCCCTGTACGTTTTTCAAGTACTGAGGCGGCTTCTATGCTTTAGTACTTATTCTAAGCTTCGGCTCGACGAGATTTTGACATTTGTCATATCCGCTGACTCGGGGAGTTGTCGCGATAATTAATCGAATTAAGTCACTAAATGCAGGAATTTGCACGCAAGTTTTAAGTATGAATTTAATGTGAAAATTATTTTATTTTATTAATATTGTACATAATATGTCTAGTAAATTTCTTTAAAAATGTGCTGTTTACGTGAAGCTACGTCAACATACTGCGAAATTAGAATAAAATAGATATTTAATATACCTATATCCAAATATTAGTTGAGTTAGATTAGCTCAAAAACAATAATTAACGTACCTAGTTACGTGTTGAAACGCTGAAGGGACAAGCTAAACATAGTTTCTTTTTCTTTTCATGTTCATGTTCAAATAGGTATTATTCAAATACAAAAACGGATAAAAAACACAATTCAATTTAGTAAAAATTGTACGTCGACTTAATTCGAACCTAGTGCTGACCATCAATCCAAAATTTTTAATACAATACAAAATGTTGCATTCAGCCAAATCGATACTCATTCAGCCTAATCGAAAAATTATCATTAAATAAATAAAATCGCTCGAGAGTTAATTAATGACATTTATTTATTTTCGGCATAGCTACAAATAAATAATTTCACGTGAATAGAAAGTATTTTTCAAAAACCTAAAGTATTGGCACAGATTAAATATTAGTACAAGTAGAATGAACACACAGATATTTTAAGTATCTAATAGACATAATTAGAATGCATTCCCACATTCTCTCCTATATTACTACATGCAGTCGGTCAACGCGGTACATTGTCGCAGAGCATTCGTGCTAGGGTTTGCTGAGGAAAGCGAGCAGCAGAGAGGCGGAGCTTATGTCCCAATCTGCCATACCGCAGCTCGGGACATAAATTCCTGGGCCTTTGCTTCCTGATTTCAAATAGAAGTGAAATAGTTCATAAGATAGAGGACGTACTACTATAATCAGGTGTTAATAATGTTGGAGGATATAGGGTCGGTTCACAAAACAAAGATGGCTAAGATCGATTTCTAAATCTAAGATAGCGGCTACGAAAACTTACTACTTATTCATCATGGGTGATATTTCCATGGTTTTCATGGCTCCTGTTGCAGAAAATGAGGCCAAAACATGAAAAGTTCACTAGTCGTCATGGGTGTCAATTCTGTAGTTTTCGGTGGCGCTGAGGCCGAAAATGGGGTCAAAATGAAATTCCAAGATAGCGGGTACAAAAATTTGCAAATTAGTCGTCATGGGTTTCAAAATCGTGATTTTCGGGGGTGCTGATGCCTAAAATGAGATTAAAATCCAAATTCAAGATGGCGGATACGCAAATTGGCTAACTGTCATGGGTGTCAATCCCATGATTTAAGGGCTAGTAAATTTCATTCAACTAGTGAACTTTCATTACGGCTATCTTGGATTTAGGAGTAGAATTTGTTTTCGGCATCAGCACCCTCGAAATCTATGGAAATAATATAATTATGAAATAATAAGTAAATTTTCAAGGCCGCCATCTTGAATTTAAGAATAACTTATGTCTACCTACTGCTGCAAGGCTTATCCGCTGCGACTATCAGCTCGACAAAATGTTAAGGTCTAAAAAATGTTGTAAAAGTGCCAAGTAAAGATGGCTGAACTACTGTTACCTTTGCACCCCTGTCCAAATAAAACGACGAAAATTTCATAAATTTGCGTTCAAAATCGATCTCGAAATAAAATACTACTTCAAAACCCAGAGGTGCCTAGTCTGAGGTGAAACATTAACGAGTTCGTGTAATGTTACAATTATTCGCCATTTTGACATAACAGCATGTTCATTGCTCGTTTTAAGTTCTACTTATTCGAATTCTAACTACTACATTATTAGTAAATAAATGCTTCCGGTCAGCATTCGACTTAAGGTGGCCCAAGGCCTCATCAATGTCTCGCATCGAGAATGCCAAAAGCTTTCCGCCATGAAATCTTCCCCGAAATCAAATACTCATTACGCCTATGTCAGATATACTGGGCACCCTATACCATCTACGCCTTCAAAAAATAAAGTCTATATTGTATGACCTCTTCACCCTCTTCACCTCTTCTGTTTTTTTTTCGCTTATTCACAGCCGTCAACCATCCTGGACATAATAAAATTAATATTCTTAGTACATGAAGGCGTAGGCGAGGTACCTAGATTTCGCACTATTAAGATCCCGTTTAACAATTTTAAACCTTATTACAAGGATCGTTTCGTTGATAATTATTATTTTACTGCCGATATTGCGTCAAATTAGAATGTATTTTTTGAATTTTGAATAAAGAATATCAGTCTACGGATGCATTGGATTCCACGGTGAAGTTTCGGTACGAATATTTATTGATGTAAATCTATTTTATTTTATTAAAATGTACATAATGACTTATTATGATATTTAAAAAAAAAATTTGATTGCTTGATTATAATTTTAACATAGATAGAATGTTAAATTACATCAAACATGTAAAATATTTATTATAATTTAAAAAAACGATTTTTGGTGTTACTCATTTTTTATTAAATCGATTCGAACAAAATCACAACGAAATAATCGATTCACATAATCACTTTCTCACATCATTAACCATAAAAAAGTAATATGGCGGCTGATTCCGAATCCCAAATTGAGTAGTGATAACAAAGATTTCGTGATATTTTACGTACGTTTACGTTTTACGTTAAAACATGGGCTTTTTCTAGTAGTATATCGCATTTGTAAATAGATGATCGAATGTTTTTAACCACGCCTACTATGTAATGTGTGATATTAGTGTTATATGAACAACAACAAAAGTTCAAGTGGCGGGAAGCTTTTACTTTGGATATCAAAAACTTTGTTATCACTACTAAATTTACCAAAACTATGGATCATTTCCTCGAATTAATAAATGATTAACTCATTTTGTGATGTATGGTAGTCCAGAATCCATTCTTTTTATGATTTTTAGCGTCCACCACGACTGTCATCAAATGGCGGTTATCGCATTTATACATTCAGTTTTGTAAAGGTAAATATTAAAACTCGTGCGCTAAATAGGATTGATTCAGTGGTACTCAAACTTGAGCTTTTTATTTAGTTTTTATAAATTTCATCCAATAACAAGATCCGATAAGTAGATAATTAAATGTTTACATTATTAATTAGGATGTCGTATGACCTAACTCTGGGCCCCAATCGGGGTCGAAAACGAGTTTACGGTAGTTCTTGTGTTCGTCCCCTTTCGGGGCCCGCTACGGGCTATACGGTTAATATTAAACTTAACGGGAGACATTAAACCTCTGGTAAATTTATATCTAAATAAGGCCCTGCGCAGACGACAGACTATCCGTGACGCACTTTTTAGTCTGTGAAAATAGAACCTATGCAATTATATGCAGAAACTCACACGACGCGCAAAAAGTCCGGCGCACAAAAAATCCGTGTAATTCGGGCAGACCGCACCGCGCCGCGGCGCGCCGCTCCGCACAAAAAGTGTGTGAAAAAAATTGAACGTTTGCTTCAACGCGCGCTAACGCAGACGGCGCACACTTTAGTCGGCAATCTGCATTTGCTAGGGGTGGACGTAACGCACGCGATCTATTATCATGGCTCCAGAGGTCGATGTAACTATGTTAATTCAAGAAATACAAAACAGACCAGCAATTTATGATACTTCTAAGGCAGAAGGCACCTCCTCATTGTTGTTTCTGAATGAGTCAAAGCAGGTCTCAAAATAAATAGCAACTCATCAAATGTATTAACAGAGATTTTATAAAATTTGAAAAAATTTGCCGGATGTTGTTTCAGAATTGAATGTTTAGTATGGAACTGTCCCTTCAGTAATCTTTCCGAAAGTATAGGATGTACCCAAAATTCTCTATTTCTTCTTCTTTTTCTGTACTTCATGTACAAAATAATACTTCGCGATCTCTGCACGATTTCCATAGCGTCTACGTCCCTACAGCTCTGCCGACAAAATAATCGAAGATGTGCGTCGTGTGCGTTGAGTCTGTGAAAAATCCGCGACCGACTTTTTGCGCGCCATGCAGACTTTTTGTGCGCCGCAGACTCGAACGCACAAAGTGTGCCGTCTGCGCAGGGCCTTAAAAATAAAAAACTGCATTAATGAAAAACAGTGCAGTAATGAAAGGACCATGGGGAATTTTGTATGGACCCCGTCCCCACCCTCCAACAGTCCTGGGATACATATTAATGTGTTCGTTAGGAGCCACAAAAATAGAATCTACCTGTTTTAGGTGAAAAATGGACGGATAAACAAAAATCGATTTTTCTTTATATTGTTGTATCAAAAGTACTTTTTTAAGATAAAAGTAATGTTTGTGTTGATGCTGAAGCCCTGAAGCTTTTCTGCCTGTTGACATTGCTTTCACAATAGAATATTAAACCAAATCAAACCAATATTTCGTGCAGTCGTGTGCCTGCTTATGCTTTACTAAACAGCGTATTTCTATTTAGCGAACATTTGCACGGGCATATTTTTAACACGGCGTTAGAAAACGCATGCAACGTAAATTCGATTCAACGCTCACCGCCGAGCGTCGAGCCGAATTTGCGTTAGGTAGATAATATAATTGTAGCCACTAATATGCAAGCTGTAACTTAAATAAAGCACAACCTCTGTACTCATTATTATGAACAACTTTTACTATGAGACCATAACTGAAATCGCGAAAAAAAAAAACAGATTTTCCCTACATTTTGAAGAGTTATGCGAACATAAATGTAGGAAACAGCTGGTTTTTTTTTCGCGATTTCGGATTTTTGTCCCATAGTAAAAGTTGTTCATAATGATGAGTACAGTGACCCCTTAAGAGGTTGTGCGTTATTTAAGTTACACCTTGTAGAGGTATGGGATATTCGAGAAAAATGTTTAGATCTTTTTTCAAAATTCCTTAGTAGTCCAATATTATAACAAGTTCATCATAAAGCAGTGTTCACTTTGCCATTTTTATATTCCTTTTCATTGCACACTATGAAAAACGTGTAAAAAAGTTACAATAAATACTGACAAAAATACGATTTGTACGTAAACCCCACTCATTTGAAGATTGTCGCCATAGTAGTTTTGTCAACGTATTATTACGCTTCGAATGAGATATGTTTCAAATCTGTTGGAGGGTGGGGACATTTTTTCCCAAGGTCCTTTCATACAACATTTCTGCACTGTTTTGCTCCTAAGCAGAAAAAACGTACGTTGTGATCGGTTTTGTAGCGATTAATGATAACATTACTACGTAGTTGAAAGAAAACACGTTAAACTTATAACGTCCGTTTTACGTCGGGGGTTAAAAATATAAACAGCAGTGTTTTTGGTTTTTCAAATGAACAGGATACCTTTAGGAGCGTCGCCGATTGCCGGCACGGCATAGCATGCCGTGGCAAAGGATTTTTTCGTGGACAAATGATTTTCGACCTTATTCCAATGAGTTTAGCACTGACATTATTTTATTTTAATGGAAACGTCTCGTGTGATGACGCGACTTACCGCGGCATGCCGCGGAACGTCACGGCATTCCCCGGGATACTATGGCACGTAGTGACATTCCACAAGATGCCACGGCACACCGCTGCAACACGTGAGACGCATAGGTTACTGTGTGAGTGCTAAAGGTGTTTCTCTTCTTGCTCAGCTACGACTGCTATTAATACTAAGTCCCAATCAATCATTCTAACAAAATAAACAACCAATTTTACATTAGCACGGTACTGAAATGAACGAGTGAGCGCCAGATTGTGCTTGCTTTCGACTCGACGTGGTATGCCACAAGTATGTGTGGTATACCGCGGGATTCTTCAGTATGCTGCGGGTTTACCACGGGATGATTCGGGACGCTGAAGCGTGCCGTGCCGCGCCATGCTATGCCTTGCCGTCAGTGGGCGGCGGCCCTTAAAGTCGATAGATTCAACCTATTATTATTGATCGACGACCTTCAGTGCATGAAAACGACAACGAGGGATAGAGATAATCAATCAAAGGTGTTTCGATGTAACATAGAAAGTACAGAACTGAAGTGTTTCGATTTAATAACGAGATTCGACGACTTAAATATAACTTAGTGTACCTCTTATCTCAAGCAACCAAACGAATTACCTTGTGTTAAAAATAAAACATCCATAATGGTAAGGTATCTTTATTACAAATACTTAAAATGATACCTGTTATTTACAAGATAACAAAATGATACAAAACTTTTGAATCGTGTTCGTTTAGGTATATATTATGATCTTCAAAACCTAAATTAATTAGGTTCTGCTAATCGCAATCACTCAAGTTTGAAACACAAATGTTGAAAAAAATAAAACACAATAGCAGAAAATAAATCTTTAAGTTATTATTTTTACTCTCAATTTAACTAAAAGCTAATTTAACAACCTAAGTTTAAATAATAAATATTTACCACGCACCTCCCGGTATTACTACAATGAAAGAATTCTTATTCATTAGGAATGTGCCATCTAAACACAATCTCGTAGCATTTCGACGCACTCGTATCAGACATCAGCTTATACATTTAAGAAAAATTTGGGCATCGTACATATTAATTACGCTATATGTGTCTAAACTTATAAGTATTAACACAGCAGCTATTGTATTAAAATGATGATGATAAATCACAATATTTAAAGTTGAAATGTTAAAAAATCACACAGCGCGACATAAATATACGTGTTAAACGTTCGCTTCGATAAAACGACAATATTTTAAAACCACAGCTACGAATAATAATGGAAATTGGGATTCGTAATATCTATGAACATAATAATAAATTATATTATTACTAGCAGCAGGTCTCAGATGGTGTAATTCCACTGACTGTAATTATTATTAGCATTACTTATCCGTAAATATTTTTTTATTAACATAATTTCCAAAATCGTATCCGTATGCCAACTTCCTAGATTTTGATTTGTATTTAAAAAAAATCTGCCAAGATTCGACTTGCTCCTTTAAAACATAGTTACATATTAAAACATAAATAGTTTGGTATCAATTGGCGACAAATTCACAAAAGCTTCTTACTTTAGAAGAATTAAGGCGTTAAAAACTACATTCCTGTTTTATCAGTACCAGCATGATGTAGATTCGTATCTTTTATATTTGCCTCATTTTTTGAGATAGTCTGTTGCTGAAACGTCTATTGTGGAGCACGATCAACATCTAATTATTTCGTCACTAGATAAAATATGTCACTAAAAGAAATATAAAAGGTAAAACACAAATCACAAATTATTGTTGATGTTTTTATTATTATTATTCTGTGATGTTATTACTCTGTTCAACTCTATTTAAAGGACGACAAACTGCAACTTCGTAAATAAAATTCCAAGGCTACTTGAAAATCACAATCTAGCGTCATCAATATTATACAGCCAATTGCAATCCACTGTTAAAAATAACGGGCTTTTTATGTATATTTACAGGTTCCCGAATAGGGAGGCTAATACCCATAGTCACCACACGAGCAAGCATAGCAAGTGGTCAGTGACTAAGACCTTTTCAGAAGTGATATTCCACAAAATATGTATATTACTGCACCAGACTATATACTTGGTAAATATAATATCTGTTATGATTGTTTAGTAAGCTATACAAATAAGGAATTAATATCTTTTATGTAAATAAAATATATCAATATAAGACCTACGAACAGCAAACACAAATTTGCTGTTTGTAGCATATTTATACATTTAATACGACGTAGACAATCTTACTATGCTATTTTAATAAATACTTGTGTCACATTTATTCCTTTCATGTTTTACCTTCCTGTGCACCCATCCAGAAAAGTGGGTTTTGAAAGATTGGAGTCGGTGTTGAAGTACTGGATTGGGTAGTTTCCACCTACGCCAAAGTGTGAAACTCGAAAATCTTATTATTTTTAATACCTATTTTTTTTTTATATATATATTTTATTTTACCCTGAAAAAATATTTTACGGTATTCAAAAATTGACCAGCAACAAGTTGACAATTTCGTTAAACCAAGATTCCCCATTTTGTCAATTTCCTGGGGGCGACATTGCTTAATTCGACACTTGAGTAGTTAAGATCAGCCTGCTTACTCAGCCTGAACCCGAATTGCTTAAAATATTTCTATTTTTGTATTATATTAAGATGTAACGAGGCACTATTGAAAATGTTGTATTTACAGGTAAAAAAATCACATACATCATGCACCATTCATCACTATGGTTTTTAAAAGGCTATCATTTCTGAGTATCATGGCTTCCGGCAAACAATAAGGCACCCCGTTTCTTAACATGGATGTCACTAAAGCCCCATTTATGGAGCGTAAAGCGGACAATTCAAACAATCACGATGTATTAAGTCTGTATTTTTGAGTTTTATTTGTATGTATTGACATACGCGGCGAAGCGCCGCGGCATCGGGCATCGGGACCTTGTGTGTTAAGTCCGGGGCAATAACATACAAATGGCAACATACTGCGAATCCCTATCATTGTTTGCCTAGCACGGCGTTCATAGCAATACTGCTTTTTCATTGTGGAGGTCTATGTGAAGGGAAAAGATAATAGGAAAGGATAATAATGATAAAAATATATTACACGTAAATTACCAAGAAGTTATTTCTACCTAGCAAAAAACCTCTTTATTTACATTATTGTTGACGAAATTTTATCCACATTTTCGTATCAATAATGTCTTTTGACGTTTATCGGTGCGAAGCATAAGAATAGAAAAGTTGAAGAATCGTCATCAATTCTCTTTTTTGAACTTATAATACAGAATAATAAATAGCACTACGTACAAAAACCTCACTCCCGAACTACCTACCACTCCGTCAAATACCGAGAAAAATGGGTTCCACGAGAGTGCTCCCATTGCACTATGCGTGCGCGCTTTTATTACGTTTCGGTTCGGTCAGTTACTAACATCCTATTCGATATTCTTTTTTTCACTCCGGAGACGAGGCGTTCCGTGAGCATTTCATACCTAAACCGCAGAATACCTGCGCGACACATGCCTGCTTATACGAGTCATCAACAGCCTAGTGTTTCCCAAAGTATCATGGGATCGGCTTACAGTTTAATGGAGCGAATAACATCGATGTCCGCAACCTTGTTAAAGGCATAAAAGGATACTTACTCTTAGGTGAGTCTAGTTGTTAGTCATGTTCGAGCTACTAACGACCGGGCCCGATAGGTTTCACGTACTCTCCTCGACATGGAGATATCTTGACGGAAACTACCCAATTATTGCTCATGAATTACTTTGTCATTATATAGCTGATTACAGATAATTAGTAAAAAGCAGTTTTTTTTTTTAATTTAATTTTAAATTATCATTTGTCGTCATTTAAGTCATTCAATTCGGCGCACAAAATTAATGATCTTAGTCATACTCACACTCAACCAGATTTGACATAATCTACTTACATAGTATGTAGATCGTACAGATTACTTTTGACTTGTTATCATTAATTAACTTTGCTGTGTTTCGAGAACGTACAAAGCTGTAGACAACAATCTACACTTAAAACATTCATCAAATTCTCAAACTGTGAATTGCTATTAGCTTGACCGTGACATTATAAGTAATCGAACATCATGTAAAGTTATTATATTGTCAAATGAAGTCCTTTTATAAAATAATATTTTATAGACGGACTCTGTATACCAACGCAATAACACAACCCTCACACATTCTTTTAACATGAATAAAATAAGTTCTAATTTCAACTCCATTTTACCCCTCTCGGAACATGACATTATAATATCTTACATAAAAAATTACAATAAATCTAAGATTCGCTGAGGTATATTTAGCATTTACGTGTGAGTTTGTTACTCCGAGTGATCAGTGTACATTCCAATTTATAAATATATTAAATTACGTTACTTGTTACATAAAATTACAACACCAAAAAATTCCAAATGACCGCCGTGCATCATTGCTTGTATTAAATAAAAGGTGAAATCTACTTTCCGTAATCGAATTGATGATATAAATAATATATCACTGGCTTTTAAAGCCTAGGCAGTGTTTATTACTCCTTTGGGATCTCTAAACACCTACATCGTCGTAACAATAAGGTGTAGCTACTAAAATCGATCGGTACTTGTTGCTCACTTATTGTGTACGAAATATTACGTTTAATTCTAAGTTGCCTTTATCAAGCTAGTGCCTGAGTTGGAATGTACACTAATAGCGGAGTGCGCAGTGAGTGTTCCATCACGTCGGGAGATGGGAACTGCCCTCGTACCCTTGTGGCACGAGAGCAACGGCAAGTTCGCAGCACGAAGATGTGGCGACCTCTGGCGCCATTACTTCTGTAACAAGTGCCAAGTGTGATATAGTTACTTTTACATTACTTTTATACGAACATAAAACTACTAATTAAACAAACTAAGATTTTACACAAAATTTTTCAACATTGACTGAAACATTTCATGTTTTAACTGTTCTCTAAGGGGATATTTCATCAACATATCGATAAGCAGTCCATAACTCTACACCAGATAAGCTAAAGGTGACCTAGAAATGCAAATGTTAGCTATTGAAAAGTTTAGAAACCGAATTAGCTTAATAAAAGTTAATGATAGGTTGATGAAATACCACCCCTTAATATCTTAACATAATAATGATCACGGGCTTCAAGCGACAAGGCCGTATCCGCAGAACATTTTTTTCTGTGATTATGGCTTCAAGCTAACAATATAAAAAAAGAAATTGACTGATTTACATTATAAACGCACAGTCCAAAGCACAGCGTTTCTTTATTATTATAGTAGACAAAACTATGGATATGATATTATTTATTTTAGTAGACAAGCACTAGGCAATGATTTTTCACAATTCATAGCAGCAAGGAATGCAATGGGGTCACAAGGTTTGTTTGTATAACGAAAAAATATTAAGTAGATGATCCTCAATCCCTTAGCAGGTGAAAATGTATGCTATGCTTCATAGTTTTTTTAACATCGCACAGCTATTATTTGCTATATTATCGCCTGTACAGTCGCAAGCGGCAGGTGGTAGAATACAAAGATATAGCAGATTCGCATCACGCAGATTTTGGCTCTAATTTTATATTAACATAATCCTTAACTAATTACTGGACTGAATCGTAAATTCTGAGATGAGGCCCGTGCCCAGCAAGGGGATAATACTGGGCTGAGTTATGCAACACTTATGAATGAAACATTCGCCCATTAAAATTAGATATTCTTAGGCACGCTAGCTTTTGACTAATATGCATTGCTCGAGTGTAAATTAATCATCTCATCCAATTTAATTGAATATTTTAATAGTCAAACTAATAAGTTAAATATCTGTAGGCTTGTACAACAATAATGATAATTTAATTTAACACTAATAAGGATAATATTACATGTAAGTATAATAAATAATAGGCAACATAAGAAGTCGCGTATGACTCATTCACAAAATCACATGTAAAATAACAAGTTGCAGGCTGTAAATGATTGCTTGTTGTCTTTTCAGGAGTAAAAAGAAATCCAAGCAATACCAACACTTTGGTACCTCGGGATCTCTCAAAGTCACGCATAGCAATAAGATTATAATAAATTAATTAATCAAGTTTGTATAGTATTCAACAACTTTTTTCGTAAAAATCGTGTAGTGTAAAATTGTCCTACTTTTTCCATTAACAATACTCTTTATCTGATCTATAACGTATCTTAACAACAACATCGCAACATAGTCACACAAGCTCTTATTACATAATATATAATTCTTGTTATCATAGGAATGACCATTAATATGTTAGGCGCATGCTACTCGTTCAATATTTATTACGATATTTGGATCGCGATCCGGTATCTTGATATTTATTGAACATTTAAACAATCAATACATAAATCTAAATGCTAAATATATTAAGCATGTAGTATGCGCGTTATACCCGGTTCCTTTGGGCAAAAATGCATCGTTTTGCTTACCAATGGTAGCATTTTTAATAACACGCCGATTTAAATCGTTTTTAAAATTCACTTACGACTTAAATCATAAGTAAATTTTACCTGTTATAGCTACTAACGTATGGGAGGGTCTACTTTGCACAGCTATGGTCTTAAATTAAATTAATTGATACAAGACTTTATTTCAACTAATAACTTTCGATAAATCATAGGAATCTGCAATTAGGCAGGCAACTTGTTGATATATCTTTCTACTCCTAAAAACAAGCAACGCGCGCTTAACATCAAATATATATCTATTGTACACTTATGAAATGGTTTGTAAACATTTAAGTACGTACGTACATTATTTGTTTACATTTTTTTATATTGCTTCAAAACAAAAGCAAATTTGTTTAAAAGTTTTAAAGCAAAACAGTAAAATGTGTCGTTTTAAAACAAATACACATATAAATACAATGCAATATTAGGTAACCGCAAATAATAAAATTACGTCTTAATTAAAGACGTCCATATTTCAAGTAAAACACAAAAAAAAGACAAAAAAGAATTTGCTTATAGCAGGTTCTATCGGAGTAAATAGTATAAACACAGATTTCCTAAAAGGGGGTCCAATGTGTTATATTAAAACTTTTTAAGCGATCGAAACGTAGGGTCTGTCGATGATACCAGCCAGTGTCTACTTTCACTTGTGTTGCGCTCCATTGCACTTATTTTATAGTAACGATCGTCACTCATAGCTGACATCGATTAGCTGTATTTTACTTTTGTTATATTATGATAATATGTAGCATATTGTCATAATAGTATAGTAATAGTACAGAGTACAGTAACAAGTTTGCAAAGAAAATCTGAGCTTGGATCATCACATTTACATTGATTACTGACATTTATGTGGGTTAAATTGAAATGCATGAAATAAAATACTCCCTGGAATGTAAGTTTCATTTATCAAATGAAACTTTTACATTTATCAAAGTTTTATTAATGTGCAGCCAAGTGAAACTCAGATTTATGATGTAACCACACAATTTTGTAAGTTTTTTTTGTATCAATTTAATAAGGACATTCGCGTAGCCAAACGTTACCGCCCAAGAAAACTAAAATCTACAAAAGATCCATTTCCAATAAAAAAAGTAGGTAGCCGGACATTAAGTACATTTATTTGGAAACCCTCCCCAAAATCCTGGTTATGCTAAGCAACTATTTGGTACAAAAATACAAAAGTTATTACCTTAATCTTCTTCATCAGCCGGAGCTGGAGCCGCTTTCACTGGCTGTGGTATTATAGTAATCTCATCGTTAATTTTCAATGGCTTCAGAAGGGAATCACTATTAGTCTTTGCAGATGCCGCACTCTTGCTCTTGTCTATGACGCGTTTGGCCACCACACTGTGGGCCGAGTACACGTGGTTCTCAAACTGTTTGTACATTCCGAAGGTAGCAGTGCACACGGTGCATTTGTACGAAAGATGAGCTGGCTTCAGCGTTAGGTTATGGTCCCTCGCCACGTGATTCAGTAACTTCCATTGATATACCTGAAATGTACATTCATTTGTGTTACTTGTTGTAAAGATCCCCACTCAAACTATACAATTAAAATGTACTATCAATATGGTAGGTGGAATTTTAAAAAAAATTATGCATTGAGTATCATCTCGTCTCAACAAAGAAGAACAACCTTTTTTCGTGATGCTCAATAGAACATAATATTTTCATAAACAGACTATCTGTATAAGAAGATCTGTAGGTATTATATAAAAGGAGAAGCTGACTGACTGGCCTTTGGGGAGAAATAGACATACATTGTGTTTGAGGGTTTTTGGAAATTCTAACCCTTAGGAGTAAAATAGGGGATGAAAGATTTTTTAAGTTAAAAGCATGAGATCAAATTTTAATAATAAGGTTTCTGGTAAGAAATAAATGTACACGTTTTTAAAACTTTTTGCAAATTCAACCCCTAAGTTGGTGAAATAATAAGGGTTGATAACTTGTATGAGAGAACTGGTACTTTTGAAGTAAGAAGCATGACTGGGTGACTGATCTATCAACGCACAGCCTCAACCGCTGGGGTTAGAATCTTAAAATTTTGACAGTAGGTACCCAGGCATCCAATAAGGGTTTTTGGAAATTCCATCTCTAAACGGGTGAAATGGGTTGTTAACGTTTACATGAAAATCCTTATTCCATGGGGTTATTAACTTGAAATTTGGGACAAAGACTCTTCAAAGCAAATAATAATAGATGGACTTTTTGGATTTTGTAAATACACTAAAAAGGGGCTTAACGAGGGTTTAAAATTTCACGCAAGCGGAGCTGCGGGCAAAAGCTAGTCAGTAATAAAGAATAATGTGTAAGTTCTTACCCTGCCACATACGGGACACCTGCCAGCATCCTTCCCCTTATTTGCGGCCTCTTGCATTGAACTGGTGACGAGCCCGTGAGAACCCAGCAAATGTCGCTCAAGACCTTGATCGGTGAAAAACCTATAATGGATTTAGCAAAATCGTTATACTTTATCAATATTATAAAAGTAAAAGTTTGGTGGTGCATGTATTTTAGTGATGAATCACGCTTTTCAATTTGTGTAAGTACTACAAAACCGAAAACAAAGCCTGGGATGAGAATCCCAAGAGGAGCTGTTAAAAAGTTAACGTTATCAGAATTTCATACGTTTGACAGCATATTTTTTATTTTTGTGTCTAGTTTAGTCGGCCACCGACGTCCTTTTAGCAATACGAAATATTCCGCCCAATTATTATTGTTTTTTTTATTTTCGCCAGTAAATAATAAACGCGAAACAGTTGCGAAACGTTGTAAGGGAATTATATCAAGTAAAATTATATTATGGCCGAGGTTATACAGTTAATATTCGTGAGTTTACATCGTCTTATTTTTTTTTTTTAATAAAATGTTCTTTTATTTTTCTTTTTTCTTCGAAAGTTACAAGTTCGTTTCAAGTTTGGTTAAACCTTTACCTTTTTAAAGGTGTGATTTTTCAATATGTGGAGGCTATCACGCGACACATGTACAATTTCTCATAATTAACCAATCGTTGAATATCGATCGAAATATTCGCTTGCTAAGAGTCAGTTGGGATGTTTACTAGATTTTATAGTTGGCAGAATTGCACTTTGCAAAAACAAAAAACATTGTTAAGCAGAAATAGATTCTCGAGAGTGTTTAACCGTTAAGTTTAACTGTTACTAGATAGTGAATTTAATAGTACATAGACGTTTTTATGTTCCTAACGTTATGTAATCAGAGGTTTATTGATGTAACTTATTTTCAACACTACTACTTTTTCGATGATAATCACGGCGTCTCATACTTTGTTATGTAATAAGAATAAATTAATGAAAAATAATAACAAGCATCTGTGTTCGACAGAGTTGGATAACTAAAGCAAAGTAGTTTATACAGGGTGTAAAAAGACCCATCACATAGCCGAAATCTACGCACTCTGTACATCAAACTAAACTACATTGACCAAAAATAATTGCTGGGAAACGACTTTTATTTTTTGACATGAAAAAAAAACGTTTTTTTTTGTAGCGCGCAATGTGTGGTTGTGGCGATGCCGCGCGTTTGCATACGTGCAGCGGCCACACAGCTGAGCCAAGGCGGTCGTGTGCGTTTGATATTCGTTGCGTTTTTGTAACTTCAAATGCATAATTTGTGAGGAAAAATTGAAAATTTTGATAAGGTTGATTGGAAGAAAGTTTAGTATTATCACATAGAATACGTTTTTGGAAAAAACTAAAAAAAAAATGCAAACTTTGACCTTCAATATCTCCAAAACCAATGGTTTCCCAGGTATGGTCTGTTAGAAAAAAATGATCCCAATGATGGGTAGAGTATGTGGTTTTCGTTATCGTTAAGGGTCTTTTTACACCCGATATAATTCAAATAATTTTGTTCACCTACATCACTGAACGAACCGATATTATCATTTAATTATCCTCGTTGTTTACCGTTATCATTATTTTATTTTATTATCGAAATTAACAGCTCTCCAATCATCCTTCGTAAAGTGTGTACAAGCTTATTTTAGACGAAGTATTAAACTTTTGAACTTATACAAGATTTGTTCGATCTATAAACACTAAAAATACATAATGTCATGTAATAAATGAGTACTATTTACCTAAATTGACATTTTTGGCAGTTAAGCGGCGGCCTGTTGTAGATCATCTTTGGGTGAATCTTTACTTTGTGTATCCACTGCATGTGATTCCGTAGTTGTTCGAGGTCTTTTATATAACCGTCACAGATTTCACAGATGACGAATGTACTCTTAGAGTTGAGCGTAGGTGGCGGGAGCTGCACAGGCGGTGGTTGCCGGGGCAACGGCGTAATAGAAATCGATGGTTGATGCACCGCTTTCTGCTTTACATTATTCTGAAACAAATGTATTTTTTATTTCCCATAAAAAAAACACCAAAGCTCCTTCAAACGCATGCATCATTGAATTATGCGCTTCGATAGGGTGAACTGCTCTCTTAACCTTTTTGAAGGACATTAGTAATTAGGGGAGCGGATGTCCAAGAGCTTACACTCAGTTGCAAGAAAGGTCCATTAAATTTTAATGCTCTCATTAGAATGTTAATGCTCCATTATCCTCTTCTGTCCATTGCAAGAAGCTAGATTTAATGGTATGATTAACTATCCATTAAAATTAATTTTTGATGTGTCAAACTCCCCATGATTTCAATATATGATAATTAGTAAATGAAGAACGAACTACGACCTAATTAGTGTTCATGCAATAGCCATTAATTTAATGGAAACATTATTCTTACTGACGGATTAGTTAATGATCACCTAATGGTATCTTTCTTGCAACTCAGTCTTCCAGCGTATGATGATAGCATCATAAAATTCTTGAAGTGAATATTTTTTTCGATACCCTATCGTTTATTTTCTACACAGAACCAAATTATCGAAATTAATATTATATTTCAGTCAAGATTTCAAGACATGAGTATCATTGTGAAGACTTGTTTGTGAGTTGGGCGGATGTCAACGCCCTATTTTTATAACTTTAATATCCCTAAATAAGAGTGAAAACTAGAAATAACTTCCAAATGTCTAATGAACCATCGATATTATAATTATTATTTAACAAATAAGAGATGTACTTACAGCAACTGGATAATTCGAGGACATGAGGACGGGGGCGTTATGCCTCACCATGACGCCACCGCGTAATATCGGCACGCCGTGGACGGGCATGGCTCGGGGCGGCACGGACATCGGGGTGCGGCCCCGTGGCCGGTATGAGGAACTTACACCCGGCATTATGCTAGACACGTTCGTAGCCGGCCGGCCCTGGTTGTTGCCGACATGACTTCGATTAAATGTGTTTTGGTATGAACCCATCATATTATTTCGGGATCTCGATATCTGAAATTTGAGGTAAGTATTAAATAATTAATGTTAACCATAATTACTCAGGGATGTAAACGGTTTGACTCACGTGCATACTTCGGATAAGTACGATTATCAATCACAAAACTTATTATAAACCATAATTGTAGAAAAAATACCTTTTATCATATTTACCTTTGGTATTTTAGCAGGAGGCTCCCATTCAAGCGGTGGAGCCAAATTCGATTCAGGTTTGAATTTCTTGGCACAAGGTATTAAGTGGCGCGCCAATTTTCCCTTGCCGTTGTCCTCGAAAGGGCAGTTGGCGCACTGATGATATGCAGGTGCTCTCTCTAATTTTCCTCTGATATTATGCTCAGCTTCCATATGGTATAAAATATCATGAGGACTTCGTATTTCGAACGAGCAGAAATTACATTTATAAACATTATTCTTCATATGTGGCGTCTCCAAATGATGAGCCATCGCCAACTTAGATTCTGTCTTAAAACTACAAAATTCGCATTTCTTCTGAGTAAATGAGTAGGGTGCATTATTTTCTTTACTGAATTCAATATTTTTCATAAGCGAAGCAATAGAGGTTTCAGTGTTTTTAGTATTATTTCCTGTCTTCTTTTCTCTATTTAATTTTCGAGTTTGTTGTTTTAACAAATCACTTTGTACATACTCTTGTACAAGACTTAAACCAATATTAATAAAAAACTTTCCAAGGGAACAGTCAAAATAGTTATCTGATTTGTTTGAGCACACCTTATCTGCAGTTAAGTCTGCAACATCTTTTATCTCTTCAATAGAATCAACTTTATCTTTAATAATAATTGTCTTATTTTCTTCATCACTCATCAGGATTTCATCCTCAGAGTCCGTAGAGGTTTCACCATCCCAAGATGCATCATCATCATCGCCACGCCTCCGTTTCTCTAAAATAAAGATAAATCTTAACACTAAACTCCTGGAGCACTGAGTGACAACAACCACAAGTTAGTAGACGCATGGTATGAGATGTGTACACCGAGGACATGCTCACACAGTGCGCAGGGGGAGGGGACTATTATTACATTAATCCGCGTAAAGAGTTAGTGCTTGTCTCAGGTGTAGGCTGAACGTGCAGAAGGGCGGATAGCGCTCAAATCAAACATCGAACATAGAGCGGCCTGTCGCACAGTGAGAGATATTATCAATCTAGCCACGAGTAATATTATAATATAGAATTTATTATTTTCTTATTAAAGGTTTAAAATAAGTGCATAAATGATCAAAATAAACGGGCTGCTCCCCGATTCAGGATCTTTTCGATAAGCAGTTGTCGACCGATTCGGTTGGTTACGTCGTCACGAGAATCGTAGAAGAAAAATATGAGATAACTTACCGAATCGTTTGACAACTGACTAATCAGGGGGCAGGTTCGGGTGGTTGAAATTTACTCAGCTGCATATATATTTTTATTAGAAACATCTAAATGTTGAATATATAAAACAATATCGTATTTTGCAGTTCAAACGCAACGAAACAAGGCGAAAGCCCACCAGATCTTTTCGCTCAAGCCCAAAAGTGGACAGTTAGGCCCGCTGCTGATTGTGATTTTTTGTCACGGTGACTTTTTGTTACCCAAGTCGAATGCTATAAAGATATGGGAGTGCGCTCACTATGGTGACGTGACATTACGGTGACAAATATATATTTTCATAGAATTCGACTTGGTAACAAAAAGTCACCGTGACAAAAAATCACAATGAGCGCCCGGCCTTAAATATGCAATGCAAAACACTTATTTTTTTTATTGGATTATTGAATGCATAGAATGTCTTTTCGAGAAACTTGATAGAATAGAATATCATTACACGGACAACCATTTGAAGACATTTTAATTGAAATACTTTTATAAATACTAATTTTGTTTGATAACTCATTCAAACTCATTTGACATACATGAAAATAAGAAAAACCCTTAGAAAAAAAATTGTTCATTGTACTCATCTGATTAACTTGTTAAACGACAGAATAATAATTCATAGAAACTAACTTAGTCGACGCATTAAAAATCAAACGACCAAAATAAACGTACTGAATTCATTCCGGACTTTTAGCAACATTTCTACGCGTATATTCTACGCTAGTTTTGTGAAACTGTGGTTACCGAAAACCTTAGGTTGGTTTTTCATGGATTATGGATATTGGCAATATTTTGATTGATTGATCATTTTATATAAAATCAAATGTTTTACTAATTCAAATAATTTTATCACATGTCGATCCCGCGGGTTCGACGCTACACTCTACCACATTGGGCCACCAAAAAGCTCTCGCTGCCCACCCCGCTACCCGCTCCCATCCCACTGGCTCCTTGGCAGCAGCTTTACATAATTATGCAGAATATTTTCAGCTGATATTTGTAATTGTTATATGACAGTGTACAGCCGACGTCAAATATATCGGAACGAACAGACTGTTCATAATTACCTAAACAACTAACGAAATTAAACTTTATCTCAATGGTATAAAATTACTGTCAGAATGCTAGCTGTCGTGTACTGTGTTCATTCTGAAACATCCCTTGTGTTGATGCTGACTGTACCTATCTATTCTAAGTGTGCGTCCATACTGAACGCGCGATGACTAGGACTTGTGGCGGGCGCGACGGCGGAGGCGTGCGGTGGCCACAGTGACGTGCGAGCCGTTGTAGCGCTAAGGCGTATTTCAGGTGTTGCAAACCATGGACGAGGCTTTGGTATTTTTATTAAATAGTCCGATCCTGAGATGGGAGGTGTTGAACACAAGAGATGGTGTGCACGAAATAAATAAAAGCAGACAAGTTAATGGTATTTTTTTTATTTATTCGCTCCATAATTTTCTTATTATTGTGCTATTACTGTGGTGTGGATGTTTACTTTGCCATATAGCTGGTTTAGATTAAATCACACTTATAAATACGTCAGTATATAAAGATATATGTATAACAAACAAAAAAAAGGTAGCACATACGCCGAGCGGTAAGACCGAAATGGTTTTGATACCCCCGCCACCCGCGCATTAGGTCACTTGTGGACCAGGGGTCTACTCCCTAAGCACGAAGTCCGTGGTTACGGCTTTAGTTACGAGCGTTTCCTACTCGCTATCACCTACGGACATACGATTACTTCGGGGCACGAACTAAGAATGAATGACAACACGATTTGACAGTTGTCCCAATTACAGATGTGTTTTTGCCCGTCCAAAAAGTTGAACTTGACACGTTTGTTCACTCCTACGTTTCGGGCTACTTTCGGACGGGCGACTAACTTCGTTGACGGACTTAGGGAGTAGGCCCCAGGCCCGTAGTGTGGCCATAACGCGCGGATAGGAACGTTGGAAAACTACGCGCGCTATCTCGCTAAAGCCCGTCGCGCTAAGCGCCTGCCTTAGTCACTTCACTATGGACGCAAGCGGCGCACAGTGGATCGAAACTATGATTTGAGTGACTTAGGGATCAACTTCGTTTTTTTACTTTTTTCTTTATGCGGATGGATAGAGCTCATTAACCTCAATAATAACTTGCCTTGATGTTTTTTCCTAAACTTTATACTTTGGCCAGAAAAATGTGTTTTGTTATTTTTTTGTATGGAGCGGATCAAATTAAATTAAATTCCTTCTAAGTAGCGTGTGATCCCGCTTTTAAACTTTATTTTTCTTATACCTTGTCTAGTCTACTATCATTTGATGCTATGAACATGTGCATAAAGTTGCAACTCTGCCAAATAAATGGATCGAAAAAAATGAAAAAATACATAAAATAAAAGCTTCATTTTGTATTTTCTTAAGTTCTTTTAAGTTAAATTTGGTATGGAATAGTAAGTAAAA
Source organism: Amphipyra tragopoginis (assembly GCA_905220435.1). Lineage (NCBI taxonomy): Eukaryota > Metazoa > Arthropoda > Insecta > Lepidoptera > Noctuidae > Amphipyra > Amphipyra tragopoginis. Next base: position 23,783,589 of record HG991991.1, on the reverse strand, counting down.
ACACGTAATAATACACATAATTACTTAACAACTAACAACAATACATTTAAAAGGTCCCTAATTAGTTTAAATTGACTAATATGTGTATTGTATTATTTAAAAATGTGGGTATTTATCTATGAATTTCTATTTGTGTGTTTAATGACCGTAATCAGCTTAACCTTTTACTTTATAAACAACAATGTTTTTTCACTTTTAGCCATTACTGTCATGTTAATGCTGAGGCTTCATCAAACCCCCATTTGCTTATAAGCAGTAACTCTGTTGCCGAGTCTAAATCCAAAGCAATCACATCTAAAAGCTTAGATACCGTCAAGTTGAGTGAAGCTTGCAGTTTAATGGTTTATAATAATAATATATAATAATTTATAACAAGAAGGGTATAAATCAGACCCATTTTCATTTGCTGCTTCTCTTAGGCTTATATACTGCCACTTACTTAATTTAAGTGAAACTAATAAAGACAGGTGAATATGTAGGTACTACTTTTCGCTTTACTTGTACATAAACATCCCTTAACTTTTTCTAGATCTTCAGGGTGATTACATCCTCATTTCCAGTGTTTCTTAAACTAGCAATTGAATTATCCCCGGAGGAACTGAAAGCAAGCTTTCAGTTCATCCGGGGATAACGAAAGAGATTGGTTAATTTGTTCAACGCGTCTTCGTTTTGGCCTACGAAGCTTCTGTAGTAGATGAAGGTAGATTTTCAACATATTCAATATCACAAATCTCGAGCCTTTCCTGTTCAGTGTTCACAGTGTCAGGTATCATTCCTTTGGGCCAGTTTATTGCACGTTCTAACCAATCACCATTTTTTCTTATAAACTGTGCTAACGTGCGACTACTTCGTTTCCATCTTGCACTTATATTTGAACAAAAGCGCGTACAGAATTTTTAGAGCTCAACACTGTTCTCTTCGGTCACATTTATTTTATGTTGTAGGAATTGAAAGAGTTTTTTACTATAGATCTTTTAAAATCATAAATAAATCTAAATTGTTAACTAAACTCTCCATTTTAACGAAAAAGGGACGATCACAATCACGAGATGTTAGTAGTAGTACGAATAAACGAACAGTAGTTAGTATATATATATGGTCATTTTATACTTCCAGTGACAAACAAATGTTTACTCATTTTTCTACTACCCTCATTAACTAATTATCCTCATAAACATGACAGTAATGGCTAAAAGTGAAAAAAACATTGTTTTTTATAAAGTAAAAGGTTAAGCTGATTACGGTCAATAAACACACAAATAGGAATTCATAGATAAATACCCACATTTTTAAATAATATAATACACATATTAGTCAATTTAAGCTAATTAGGGACCTTTTAAATGTATTGTTGTTAGTTGTTAAGTAATTATGTGTATTATTACGTGTTTTTACTTACTATTCCATACCAAATTTAACTTAAAAGAACTTAAGAAAATACAAAATGAAGCTTTTATTCTATGTATTTTTCATTTTTTTCGATCCATTTATTTGGCAGAGTTGCAACTTTATGCGCATGTTCATAGCATCAAATGATAGTAGACTAGACAAGGTATAAGAAAAATAAAGTTTAAAAGCGGGATCACACGCTACTTAGAAGGAATTTAATTTAATTTGATCCGCTCCATACAAAAAAATAACAAAACACATTTTTCTGGCCAAAGTATAAAGTTTAGGAAAAAACATCAAGGCAAGTTATTATTGAGGTTAATGAGCTCTATCCATCCGCATAAAGAAAAAAGTAAAAAAACGAAGTTGATCCCTAAGTCACTCAAATCATAGTTTCGATCCACTGTGCGGCGGTTTCATATGTTAGATATTTCGCGCCCGTCGTCGCAGCCGCGCTAGGCCGGCAATGTGGACGCACACTATAGACTGAGTCATCATCTTTAAGATCTATTGATTATTGAGAGGCCGCGGCCGTCCAGATGGCGCATTCTGCTTGCGCATACGCGAATGTTACGTACACATGACGCGTACTACTTGCAAGCGTTACTACTCGCAAAACGTACACAAGACACGCTCTCAATTAATTGTATATTATGAGTGTTGCATGTAGACCTAATGTATTCGCACGTAGATCGTGTCATCTGAATAGATTTTTACAAAACAAGCACACAGTTGAATGGCGGGTATTACGTAGTCTGGTGCAATATAATTGAAATGCATCTAGGGACATTAGCCGCAACCTTCTCAACCAGAAAATCCCGAAATTGTTCAGCGATAAATTAATGTGTCGGTCAACTTTATGGAATTAACACAGGTAAGGTAATAGAAAAAATATACCTTTTTTCTTCTTTTTCTTGTCGTCTGCTTGTTCATTTGACTCAGCTTCGATGGTTGCAGCCGGCGGTGCCTCCTCTTCAGACTCTTCCATGTCTTCTCCTTTTTCTTTTTTCTCCTGTTTTTCTTTTTCTTTTTTCTCTATTTCTTTACGCGATTTTTCTTGAAGCTCTTTTTCTTCTTTGACTTTTTGTTCATCCAGCTCTTTACCTAACACGTCTACAAATTCCCTAAAAGGCTTAACTGAGGGCTTTTCATAAACATAGGGCACTATAAAAGAAGGTGCTTCTACTACAAACATATCATCTGTTAATGAAGGTAGTATGGAGGGCTGGGCAGCTTGTGCAGCTTGTGAGCTCTGTGTAGTCGCATTGGACTTGCTGCTAATTGGTGTGACGGTTGTACCACGGGCAACAATACTTTGATACAGATTTTGTGCACTTAAACTAGAACTTATAGGCAACCCAGAAGGTTTATGTGAAACTGCAGATTTTTCTGAATGTATGGCATTGGTGTCAATGATAACAACAGTAGGTTCTTTTTTCTGGTTATGGTTTTGATTGGATTTCATCTGCCTCGCTGCCATTTCTACCAAAGCTTTAGTATCATTGATGACAATTGGCTTATTTTTACGATGAAATGTTTCCATTGCCACTTCTTCTATATCAGATTCATGATCACCATTTTCCATATCATCATTATATCTTTTGCGCTTTATTGCTCTACTGCTACGACGCAGTTGTACTTTGTTGTCACTTTTCTTTTTTTCATCAGTCACAACACAGTCCTCGGTATCACTTACAATTTCTTGAACTTCTGGGCTTGGAGAATCATGGGAATTTCCATTTTGACTGAGAGACCCTTCATTTTCTAATACTATTACATTATTACTTTTTTTTATTTTAATTATGCTTTCTTGTGATATGTCATCTGCTCCATCTGGATCAGTATCTGAATTGATACTTACTGTATCTTCAGCCCTTGGTTCACTTTCAAAAATATCTTCTTCTGAAGACTCAACTTCTGAATCAATCATATTATCAGAGTTCTGAAAATATAAACATTATGTATGTATGTTACCGATTGGTAGGTTTTATAAATAAGGGTCAAATCACTCTAATAAACATTGTGTATAAAATCAAGGAAAACCATGTATTCATACATTAACTTAGGTACAAATCAATTCAATATGATAAAAGCATGTTTAATGCCCGCCTTCCACTGGGAAAGAGGAATGAGCAGGAAATAGCTGAGCGCAACAGAGTAAAATAGTCTTGGCCTTTTGTAAGTGCGACTACTGAACTGACAGACAAAGGACGAAAAAGCAGCAGGGCCGGTTGGAAAGTCGGGGGTGAGTTCAAAACTAGCGCTCGACACAATGACACAGCGGACTCCTTTTAACTCGCTCATTCCGCTTTTAGCGCGGAGTGAGATGCGGAAAGTTAAGCGGACAATTTAAACATAACTATGACGATGTATTAGAGCGTTTATGGAGACTCGTTTTACCGCGCACATGTTTGAGTTGTAGTTGTATGACAACAGTACGCTGCAGAAAACCCTTCCCTACATACAAGGCTTAGATGTACAAACACAGTAGGAAAGACTCGGCGGCGTCAGCGGGAAGCGGCATGGCAGAAAACGTCAGTAGCTTTTCGTCGCCACTGTGTTCATACACAAAAGGAATTATGTTTATGACACCCCTTCGCGAAATCCGCCCCCCGCGCCGCTCTCAATGTTTTTGTACATAACTATGGCTGACGCTAAACGAGCGTAACTCATGCCGCGCAAAATGATAAGTTCGGTTTCATACTATTGTAATCTAACACTACGTTTCGCGATATACGCAAAATGAGTCGTTAAATAAATTACGCTGACTTTTTTTGCGCGCCGTAGATTACGCTTGTCTAGCAACAGCCTGAAGCTGTTTTTCCACGGCTCAAGATAAAGCACGACAAAATGTGATCACGACTCTGAGCGCCATATATTTCTATTTCTCTGCCTACCTAGCCGAAAGACAATGGATTACAAAAAGTTGTAATTTGATTATTCTTTAGGGATGTTCCGACTAGTCGGTAAAGCCGGCTATCCGGCCACTTTCGTAGTCGGCGACTAGTCGGCAAAGAGCGCCGACTATCCGGCTTCTTACTTTGTATGTATTTCTCAATAAAATGTATACGAGGTTAGTCGGAAAGGGGGTACTAATCCGTAGGCCACTTATAGTAGCACTGATGACTGTCTTAAAGCAAGTGAACAAGCAAGCACGTTTCAAAATTCGGTAATTTAAATCTCCATTTTTTTTAGGTTTTTTCAGAAATGCTTCATTCCTGCTTTAGTTACAAATTCAGAAAATGGTGCTTCTAAGTCATGATTGTATTTAGGACCTACAATGTAAACACAGCTTATTATAACTGAGGATAGATAGGTTTGAGCGTTTTTTTTTAAGATCTTTGAACGGCTATTTCTCTTAAACAATTGACTTTTGGGAAAAGTTATAGAACAAAAGTTATTATGGGTACTTTAACACCCTTTCGGATTAGTACTCCCTTTCCGACTAACCTTGTTTAGGAGGAATTACATGAAATAAAAAATGAAACAATGCAAAGTAAACAAAACATGTTCTGACACGCTGGCAGAAGGGGCGGTTGCGACTTGCGCGTGGATAGGCTGTAAACGAAGCATTACGGAAATTGCTGAATACCCCAGAAACCGTGATCGGCTTGGCCGAATAGTCGGCCAATTAGTCGGCCAATTAGTCGGCCTCTTTACAACCGACTAATCGGATAGTCGGCCAAAGACATAGTCGGCACATCTCTATTAATGTTATTGAAAATACCCTGTTTTATTTATTAAATTTATTATTTATTTATCTCTAAAACATTAAACAGAACGGCTTTGAGTACCATATTAGGTTACAGCTAATACTTTTAAAAAGTTTTTTGCATATTCAAATGTTTTTAAAAAGCCCAACCAGTTGAAATTAACCATTAAGCCTTTAACCGCCCAAGACGGATATATCCGACAAAAAAAAATGTGTCTATTTCGCCCATGTCGGATAAATACGACAAAAAAACGGTGTTTAAAATGTATTCATTTATTGACGTAACATGTTCATAATACTCTTTTCATAGTAGTTATTATTTTAACGATTTATGCGCTGGGCGCTAGGGGCACGGCAACTGATAAAAAACCAAGCGGTGAAAAGGTTAAAAGTTAATTACGTGTTTTAGAAAATCAACAAGGTACATGTTAAAGAATTACATTTATCTTAAAAAAATTACTATGGCACTTAGGCCGCGTTTAAGGAGGCGAAGAGCTTAGCGCGGCTCGTGATGCAAGGCGTAAAGCAACAATTCAAACATTATGACGAAGTATTAGGGCGATTATGGAGAGGCGCTATTGGCGCGCGTATTGTTTGGCATGCATGACAAAAACGCGGCGGAGAGCGCGGCATACCCCTTGTCTAAACGAGCCCTAATTGTAGAAAATACGAGGTAAAACATCCTTATTTAATCCGCTATCAAAAGAGGCATGAAAATTAGAAATTCGTATAATTTGTTTGATAATGCTAACAAAGGTGAAATAAGCAGGTATAAAGAGAGGGAAGAAAGAAAATTGGTAATTTGTTTATAATAAATTCCACAAAGGTTTTTGAACATTTGTATACGTAGAAAGCTTTAAAAAATATTACATCACACATCATCAAGCTAATATGGTAATCAAAGCTGTTTGATATTGAAGACATAATTATGCATTTTTTAAAGAACTGTTTTTTGGTATATTTATTAAGATTGAAAAGTCTTGATTCCATTGATTTGCTATGCTACATGGGATGGGGTGGCATAATAGGATACGCCATTGCAGTTGAATTACAAATCACCCTAAATACTATTTGAATAATATGATCTATGAAAGGTGCTGGAAAAAGACCTCTAAAGTTGCACTAAAACATATTTCTCCACCTTCCACATTCAGAAGATTATGGAGAGCTCTATGTCCAACATTGGATTGCAACAGACTAAGGTTGGTTGATTTGAGAATGGTTATCAAACTTTGATAACACAATAAGTAGACAAGTTACTGATACCAAGATGAAATATAAAAAATACTAAGTTTTTGTAAGACACATTCATATATTTTATAATTAGTTACGGCTTACTCACATCCATTTTTCAGGATTGCCCAACTAGTTTCAGACCCAAATGGAGCCCTTAATCATGAGCTGATCATACAGTGAAGTCGCGAGTTGAAATACTAAGTTGTTATGTTTACTTACTCTAAAAGTAAATTGCAGTTTTATGCATTCTTTATTTTATTTAGTGACATACCTCTTCATTGCTGATCTCAGTGATGCGAGTGATAGTAGTGGTGCCTTTACCAAGTGCCCTTGCTTCATCTGCCTCTTGATTTTTTTGAACCATAATATTATGCAGTAATAAGTCATTAACATCTGATTTAACCTGCTGACTACTGGTCTCTGATATACACTCTGGAAATGATTCATTACTATTACCACAATTATTTTCCAAAAATATTAAATTGCTGTTTTCATGTTCAGGTAATTCAGGTAGTTCGGGCAGTCCAAGAAGTTCAGGCACATCTGTTGACAGTTGTATGTGATCTTCATTTTCACTGCCATTACTATTATCATTTTCCAAATGGTCTGCATTACTGTTAGTCATACATCCTGGTTCGGATTCAGTGCCTATGTGATTACTGTCCTCAGTGTTATTGCTATTTTCACTGAGATTTGTTGCATTATCACAGCCTTCAGAAGCAACTTCCTTTTCATTTTGCAAATTGTCTGGTGGGTTGGGTATAGAAGTATCAATAGGCTTTTCCATAGTACCATTTACTTCGCCATTCATGATCTACATTCCATGAGAAAACACCTGTCAAATCAAAACAAAATTCAGTGAGGTTATGTTTGTTTTGTATTGGACACTAGGGGGTTGTATCAATAATTGGGAACAATCAGATAAAAAGTGGTGGCCTTCAACATAGAGGAGTACTTCTATGATGCTTATGAGAGTGAGACACCAAGTGTCTGAGCGTCACATTTTTTGTAGTGAGTAGCGCCCCTCCTCCCCGCCCTTCTCCCCCCTGGCAAGGCGCTAGTAGCAATCAAAATGGCGGTTCCATGGTATAGCTGTCTCAAGCTACGTGTACATAATGCACTACAACTATAAAGGTCACATCTTCAAATCACAGAAAGGCGAATAATCAGATTATTTCAAGACGTACAATATTGTTGATGTACACAAATCAATCTCATATGTTGTCAACGTAAAACACTTCCAACTTTCGCTCCAAATACAATATAAAATTAGGAATTATTAAATATAGCTATAATTTACTCAAAACTGTGTAGTAAGACGGTTAAAAAAGTGTATTTCATTCATATAGGAAAAGTTTTCACCCTTTAAAGTAGCGTTTTGAAGTAAACAACTGATGCCGGTATTCAATACAGCATAAAAATATCAACAAAAACATAGGATTATTGTCCCTAGGTACTGTGGAATTAAATGTGATATTTATTTTAAATTACCTGGTCCAGTTTGCAATGCGCTGTCGGGGAACCTTTTCTGGTACTCGGTCACTACTTGGTTATTTCAATGGTGGAACCCAGAACAATTTTGTATAATTTCATGTACACAAAACACTTGAAATGAATTGAAACCAAACTTAAATTAAAAACCAAACTTGGAAATATACAAACAAGAACAGTTCTGAGAACAGAATTATTTTAGGCATTTAAAAAATTACAAATTGTGCATTAGTAAATGATCGCTCGTCACCGTACAAATGCAATATGGCGGAGGACGACTCAATCACGTGACTTCCCCAGTGGCGTACTCTGCCTAAATTGTAAAGAACTAAAATATGGAAGGTGAAAGAAATGATTTTATTGATTTTATTCCAAGCAGTTGCATAAAAGTTTAATCATACTTACTATACTTTACCATAATAATTTCCTCAGGAATAGGCAGGTACCACTCTAGGATGATAGGATCTTGGGTAGGTATCTATAGTCCATCTCAAGCTGAGAAGCTATTTCTATATCTTTAATACCTACATCTAATCTAACATCTACCTATTTATTTTCGTCATCTATTATGGTGCTGGCGCCAAGGGTATTTTCAAAATATTATGCGGACCGCAAACTGTTTTGGGTATCTGATATCCTAGGCTTTAAAGTCAGTATAGTATCAGGTAGCTGTAGTACATTAAAGGTCATTGGGTCCATTTCCGTTACGTGCAGTCTATCCTACCTTCAAAATTAAAATCCAGGACAGCCGCCTCGCCCGCGCTACGCAGGGTGATAATTTGAGATGGGGCAGTCTGGGCAGCTACCTTATCAATTGTTGTATTGCGTTTTCTGACGTTTCTAGTACTCCAACCTCAGTTGGTCCGTAAGGCCTCGTTCAGGGAGATGCGGGGCGTTGCGCGGCGTGACTGGCGTCGCGTCTGGCGGTCTAATCAAACGTATGGTAATGTATGAGAGCATTCATGTAGAAGCGTGATCACGCGCGTTTTGTTTGATATTGAGCGCTACTCCCAGCAGAGCACGCGGCGGCCGCCGCAGCTTTCGCCGTCGCGTCCTCCGTCACGTACCCCGCGTCGTGACAGTTTGTTTTTGGCATCGAAGGCGAGCGTGCTTGTTGTATGTTGCAATAAGTCGACGATATCGTGCTGCATTGTAACGACTCATCTGCGTTGTGAGATGTCCAAAGGAGACTGCCAAAAGCGGTAGCTGTGGTGTCCGCTGCGGCGGCCGCGGCGGACACTCATTCCCCACGCACCGTACCACGCGCCGCACAACGCCCCGCGTCTTCATAAACGGAACTATACATTACCATAATAATACGTTTGTATTTGTGCGTGCAACGCTGCGGCTCGCACCGCTGGCCCCGCCTGCCGCTTCACGTTCCGCGTCTCCCTGAACGAGGCCTAAGAGTATTTTGATTCGTATGGGAAATAGAATCGATTGGTATCATAAAATGTATTGTGAAAAGTGCCCTTTGTCTTGATGTAGGTATCCTTTTTAGATTATTATAAAATATCACCCATCGACCTCTACCTAACCGATACCCTAACACCCTAACCTAAATAGTGAGGATCAAATTTCTCATATAAAATTGATAGAAGGTCACGAAATCAACAACTTAGATACCTATACATTTCAATTTAAAGACACCGAGGCAGTAGGTAAATACTTAAAAAAAACACCTTACTTTATTTGCTATTCTGTTCAAAATAAAGAAGAAGAAAAATAAAGAAAGAAGAAGGAAGTTTCATGATTTATGTATCATTTAAAAGTAAAATTTGCAATTTTTAGTACAGATAAGCCACGACCATGTTTTGTGTTCCGGACACTCCGTATTTCAAGTTCATAAAATTACATAAAAAAAAAACAAAATTATGAGCTTAATACCTTAGAGCAAAGCTTAATACCCATCGAAAATACAAGTGTCTATATTTTGATTTTTTTAACACATACCTACTTTAAAAAGTGTTTCGTTTTAAGGAAAGAAGCTTCTGGTTTTGATGAACTTTGTATTGTTTTGGATTTTAACAATTTTGTTAACCCCGCGTAATTCAATTTACAACGCAATACGCATGGTTTATCAAAGAGCCTATTGGTAGGATTTCAATTATTTTTGTGACCTAGTTATGAAAATAAAATGGAAACCAAAGTTATTCATTTGTTGGATTAGATTATACAGTTTGAGAAAAGCTGCATCGGGCCTAATTCTCCTAAAATAAATCTTGATAAATCACAACCGAACCAAGGCCGAACCGTTCATTCAGACAGTTCTCAATTTCAAAAGCTGTCGAAATGTTTGACACAAAAAACAAAATCAATCATTTTGAAAGTTTTCGAAAACAAAAACTGACTGACGGTTGTGGTTCGATTGCGTTTGGCAACAATTTGTTTTAGGAGAATTAGGCCCCCTTTGTCGAAGGGTTTCAACCAACCCAACTCACTCATGGCCAATTAATTATTTTCAAATAAATATTCTTTGTACCACGTACTAGAGCATTAAGGTTTATGCTCTAAGCGTACTACCTACCACATATTGTGCTAAAATTATTAGTAGGTAGTGAAATGACCTTTTTAGAGCAACACAGCGTTCCGTGCGTGAGTCAGCCAGTAAGTGCCTTTAGGATTTGGTTCAGGATTCAGACGGAACTTGGCGCTCTGGATCAAAATTGTAGAAGGGACAAAGGGCACACCTCAGTCTCCTTGGCATAAGGGTACTGCCGCAAATCAAGAGTAGAAGAAGAGTAGTAATACCAATGGCCGCAGGGAAGTATGGCAGAGGAAGGAAGTTACAAAATATAATTATTATGAATGCCGAATTGCTTTAAAAAGACAAACGGACTGTAGGTTGTACATTGAACGCACGATCTCTCGATCGTCCATAATATTACGATCAATGCTAGGTGGAAAGTTAACATTCTCCAATAATCTATATATATAAAAGGAGAAGCTGACTGACTGACTGATCTATCAACGCACAGCCGAAACCGCTGGGGTTAGAACGTTGAAATTTTGACAGTAGGTTCCTTTTGTAAAGTAGGCATCCACTAAGAAGGGATTTTTCGAAATTCAACTCCTAAAGGAGTTAAATAGGGGATGAACGTTTGTATGGAAAATCGTCACTTAACGGGTTCAAAATTTCACGCAAGCGAAGCTGCGGGCGAAAGCTAGTAGCTGAATAATGTCTAAAGTCATTATCCATTCCGAATTTTATCCAAAGGCTACATAATCCGATTAAATATTTTTTACCTTAACAGCAATCGAATAAATTCTCAGAATAATAACTATAAATTGAGCCGCGTTATAACCGCTAACGGCCAATATTATTAATAACCGATCTCAATCCAAAATCTTTGGATTGATCTAGGTTTTTGACAGATAATCAATGCAACTTGGTAAAAAATATTTAATCGGATTATGTACTCATAATGTTAAATGCTGTTGTGGACCGCACTTATTAAACACCACGCACTTACTTGGATAGGTACCTACTTGACAACATTGACATTTTGACAACTGTCCTGTCATGGACGATTAGGTACTGTAGGTTGACTCTAGGTAGAATATTTAGATAGCAGCTCTTTATACACCGATTAGAGTTTTTCCTTTTTAAGTTTTAATCCTTAAATTTACGTCTATTTTCTATAGTTTTTTCCTGAACATTTTAATTCTATTTACGCTTGTATCAAGATTGTTACTTACTTTATTTGTATTGTACTAGTCATTTGAAAATATTGTGATTATGGTGATAATGGCATATCGTGTTTTATTAGTTTTTATTTTAGCCATAATATGTGTAAGGACCGAAGAAGAAGCTGCATCGCGTATGTCAAAAACAGAACGCCAGAGTTTAAGGTAAAATCTTAATTTTACTGTTTTGAGTGACTACTGACAAGGGTACTTTCAATAAGATTGATCTAGGTATTATAGATAAATCCAAGTTCAACCATCGAGCACGACCACTAGAAAGTTATGCATATCAAGTATTAACGTTTATAAGAAAAATCAAATTGTGAATACTAGTTGATAATGCATGAGGTTTTCCTAAGTGAGTACACAGGATATGAATTGATAATTATGATTTTTGAGGTCACTGATTATTATTGCATCAATCTAATTGTGATCTTCGTGATACTTCTGTAAGGGCTATTGTAGTTATTGTGTGAAGGAAAGTTCTGACCCACTTCTGTTTCTTCAGTAGAAACCTCTAACAAGAAGAGTGTTTAAGCATGACTTCTTTTGTTTGATAAACTTACTACTACTACTATTACTACTGATAAATTCTTAATGATAAGTTATGAATTGGAAATCTAGCCAAATATCTAGGAAAATGTGCTGGGACCATGTGAAGTTTATTTACAATGTTAGGCGAGACAGTTCCCATACCACTGTATGTTTACTTTGTTATAATGTTTTGGCTTGATCACACACTAAAATGATATAAGTAGGATTGCGATGCATCCCAATCAACTGGCATCAAACTTGATGAAAACTGGAACAACATTCAGGAGGCTTAAACAATTGGCCCCACAAGACATGCTATGACATACTTATCTTTATTTAACTTATACTTACCTTATTATTATGTGGATGTGCCAATGGGCGCATACCTAGCATGCCTAAACCATTTTTTATACAAATAGATGCTGAATGTCAAAGAAGGGACAGATAGCAAAGTAAAAGAGGAAAAAAATCTCACTAAAATTCTGTTCTATTTAGTTTTGTGTTTTACTCCAGAGTTGCAGCAGCATGTAGACATGTTTTCATACTTGAAATGTGGAGTGACAGAGGCCTGGTGTAAGCTTCAAAAATAGAAAGCTATTAAAAGCGGTATTTTTAGGCTATCTTTTATTGTTAAGTGCTAATTGGAATAAGCCTATTTTGAATATACATGTCTGTAAAATAACTGTTACATACAATCATACAAACAATATTCTGTGAAAATGTTGACGGCTACCTATTACGGTTAATAAGATACAGCCCTGTAACACACAGACAGATGGACGGACAGTCAGACAGCATAGGCTTAGTAATAGGGTCCTGCAAGCACCCTTTGGATATGGAACCCGAAACACTAGTGTGTAGGACCTAAACCATCAGTATGTACAACTTACCAAATAAATTACGAGTTAAGTACGGAGTTGTAAATTTTTTGAATGGAAGCGCAAGCAACCTGTCCTATGTCACATATGTTTCACAGAGTTATTTATAAGTGGTTTTAAAGCAGCATTTTAATTAATATAATACATTTTTTCTAGGGAAGAGGCTCGCAAAATGTTCTATCATGCATATAACGCATACATGGAGAATGCATACCCTGCAGATGAACTGATGCCTCTCAGCTGTAAGGGCCGCTGGAAGGGCATTACGCCGAGTCGAGGTGACATGGATGACGCTCTCGGAAAGTAAGTATTATTAAATAAAAATGAAACACCTAATTTTATACAAGCTGTAGAAACCGGCCAAGTGTCTGCTTACACATGTTACCTTAGGGTTCCGTCGCATTCGGTGGTGACCTCTCACTTCCAGCCGTGGTTCAGTACATGGTCGGGAGTGTGAGTGCGTGGGAAGCCGCCGCCTCCTATTGCGAGGAGGTGATGGTGACCAAGGAGGGAGTGGAGAGGGAGATAGAGGCGACTGCCACTCTCCGTTCCCGCGTATGATGCACCGGGCACCGGAGAGCGCGGCTACATCCAGTCACCCTAGTGTGTGGCCTACGGACGGCAGGTTAGGGGACCCATCGCCTGACCAGTAACAAGCCCGAGAAGGCGGCGCGCCGTGTGCCGCGCGCGCCTCTAATTAGGACGTGGAGCAAGGCCCAACAGAAGGCGAGATGGCGGACCGAGGCCTGAGGGTTGCGGTGCATGCAGCTGCGAATCCCGCGATCCCGGCCACAGGTCAGGAGAAGGAACACTGGGATTTTAGCCGGAGGAGGAGGCGGAGGGTATCCATGAGGATATTGCAATGATAAAAAAGAAGTGTTCCGTCGCATGTACTAAGTAACAAACCACTGCTTCGAAACAAGGCTTATTTCACGCCCTGAAAATAACTGAAAATAGTGGATTTAACATCTTGTTACATATATACCTTTTTCCAAATAATTTATGTTGAAAGTGTGAAATATGTTCTTTTGTTGTTCCTTTGCAGATTTTTTTAAATACATGGTTATATAGTTAGTGGGGCTCGAGAGGGGACACATTAATTACGACTTAGAAGCTCATATTTCGCGAAATATTCACCTGTTTAAAAAAGTCACTTTAGAACATTTTTATATGTATGGGTACGTCAGGTGAAGTGTAAGTACATTATTATGTATCGAACACAAGAATGGGCCGGCCATGCTAGCATGCGCGCGTGTCGTGGCGTCCTCGCGCTGGGTTGCTCGTCTCCCATCGGGGGTGCTGCGGCGGTGGTCGGGACGGTTGGAGTATGTGCGATCGCCGCGCGTGCTGGCATGGCGGGCAAGTCGATAAATATGAGCCAATCTATAGACGCCAGTGTACATGGGATACGGATACTCGAGCTGTAGATCAGTATATTTATGTAGGTACGTCTCTTTTTAAATACAAACTGGGTAGCTCGAGTATGTGTGCAGTTAGGCGTGGTGCGTACGTCGGTGTGAGCATACGGCGCACTGAAAATACAAGGCTATGTGTTCCCTTACCTTTGTAAGAGCGTATCCATGAGAACACTGCCGACAAACTGTCCTGCAGTTTGGCAGAAGTTTGTGTAATACCCACTCATGTACTTAACTTTGGTTGAAAATAAATGAAAATGGTTACATGAGTGAGTATTACACAAATCTTCTGCTAAACTGCAGGACAGTTGTCGGCAGTGTTCTCGTTATTATAAGATCTTTCTAACGATACCTACCGCAAATGAAGGAAAAATAAATTCTTTAAAATATTTAAAAATGTTAATTCATGCTTAGTATAAGAACAAATAAAGAATATTATTAATTTACACAGTTGTAATGTATAGCGGTTCATATATGACACCAGGCTGTAGAATTTCATCAGAAGTGATGGAAAGATGGTAGAGTTAATGAATGTAAATATAATAAATAAGCCTGTGACATGAGCATGGGCGGTCTGGCGAAATTATAACGGTTCTGTTGTTACCATTTGGCCACAGAACCCTAAAAATGTTCCTGTTTGTATTTATAGAAGTGACTTTACTAAGTTATTCCCTTTATTCATCGTTTTACACATATAAATTACATTTTTTACCGCCGACGAAAAAGGGGGTGTTATAAGTTTGAAGCCTATGTCGGTCTGTGTGTCGATCTGGCTAAGGTGGTTCAAGGTGGCGATCGGCACTCCGCAAATACTAATTGTAGAGCCATCGTGTTTGAGCTCGTATGACTCATTATGAAAAGCACTTTCGCTAGCAAGGATCAAAAGCCAAAATAAAATGCATGTCTTCTAAAAAAATATACCTACATTTAAAAATATAATAGCCCACCTGCATCGGGACATGGGTCCAAGCCACCGGTGGTTGGAAGGGACTGTTGGCTAATGACTAATGTCTATGAGGAGTAGCTCCTTAGTACCACGGTTTCCTACATTCACTGTAAAAAGTAGACATGATCGAATTATTATCAATGTGATAATTTATTTTTGCGTTTAGGATGGTTTCTGGTCCGCGGTACTGTCTGATTATAGCAAGTGAGTAGCTCCAGTCGTTAGGAGCAATGGTAAGCGCTCTATATTCCAAAGTTGATGGGAACCGAGACGCCAAACGAGCCTGTGAACTACGCAGCCATTTTATGCAAAAATTGTACTGTCCGTTCGGCCCCGGGGATTCCCAGCTTGGCATCGGACGGACTGCTCTGGCCACGTCTTGGGGACTGAGGAGAATAGTCTCCATATCTGCTAAAGATTCACACGCTCGCTCGACGTCCCTCATTAAATCGGCTTCGGTGTGACTGACTGACGCACAGCGTCATCATCACACATCACCTTGGTCTGGTCGCTCCCAACTTCACATTCCTTAGATCGCTTTGGAACTTGCGATTTTAGATATATCGTTCCACTGAAAACTCAGAGAACTCCCATTAAAATTCTTTAAAGTCAAACTTCACACTTGGTTAGCCGAAAAGTGCCTTTATGTCATAAAAGAATTTGGAATGTGAAATAATCGTGTAACTAGAATTGTGTTTTATATATTCGTATTGTTTTTAACATGTGCGTAGTTACAGTATAATTGGTGGAATTTTTAATAGCCACACGTTCCTATATTTTAACACTTTCATTTTATTTAATTGAATAATTTAATATCATTTCAATTTGTCATTGAATCATAATTGTTTTTTTATAAAAAAATATTCTCTAAAATTTGGTATGCCAGTTGTCTGGCGGAAAATGCAAAACTACCATTTCACTTCATACAAATAAACATTTCATTCAACTAGCCTCGGAATATAGTTTGTCCATGCATAAAGTTTCTGGTTATGGAATTCGATATTATAATTTACTAGCTTTTGCCCGCGGCTTCGCTCGCTTTAATTTACGGATCCCTAATTTTTTGATCCCAAAATATAGCCTATAGCACTCAGGGATAACGTAGCTTCCTATTGGTGAAAGAATTTTTGAAATCGGATGAGTAGTTTCGCAGATTACCTCCTACATACAAACAAACAAATTCTACCTCTTTATAATATTAGTATAGATTTTCGTTTATTCGTTGTACACAAATTTAAATTATATTTTTAAAATACACATCTTGAAAAAATAACAATACATTTAAAAACTATAATAAATAGTAGCCCAGCGGCATCGGGAACAGGGTTCAACTTGCTGGCGGTCAGAGTTCCAGAGAAAGGAACCTCCGTGCCGTGTCAAGGAGTAGGTACTGCTTTCTGTATCTAGCCATTATCGCCGTAACGACTTTCGAGACAACGACTGCTGGCTCAGCAGTCATTCAGTCAGTCAGCAGACATCACATATGCCGAGAACCTCTTGTGCTATATCAAAATATTTTTATAAGTTATTATTATACCAGATTATTTTCTGAGCATTCTATTTCATGTACGTACTGCCAGTTTGAATAAAAATCAGCTATTTTATACACTGTTGCATTTAGATTTTAGTAATTTTAAAATGTACTTCCTAGCTGTAAAATTTAGTTTTTGAAACGTTTGCAGCACTGTTTTTACACTGTGATACATTTATGGCTCAGCGAGGCATAGACGCCTCACTAGTATTGGTCTTCCAGATTTGCCAGCTTTACCATTTAAAATATGGGCGGGCTGGCCCTAAATAAGATTTCATTCACCGATAGCTGCAAGCGGTTTTATTTTTTTGCAATTTAGTGTGTCTACTACACGGACTAGGTAAAAAAATCTACACGGACTAGGTAAAAAAATAAATATTACTCAAACACTGGATGATTCTTGCAACCTATTAATCAACTTAGTCTTTCGCAGACCTCTGCTGGATTTAATGCCTTTCTAAAAATTTGCTAATGTCCACAGATTACTATTGAGAGATTGGCCTTAACGAAATTGTAATCTCAAACATACATACATAATTGACAAGTTAAACATTATTGAAAATTTTCAAGCATCCGATAAGAAAAATAATATATTTTTTACAGTTTCTGTCGTATTCAGTTCAGGTATGTACAAAAATAATTGTACCTACTCAAAGCTACACGCATCTCTATAAAGTATGTTTTTTTTTCGTATTTATTACTTAAAAACGCTATTGTACAGTAATTTCATTTCATTATTATGAATTGCTTAAAGGCTAACATATTTTATAGTTGTATGTTGTGTAATGATAATACCTATAAATATAGACTTGATAAGAAATGACTGGTATTTAAATATATTATAATCTTTTCTTCAATAATGTAAGCCAAGGTAAAACGCCCGTAAAAATAAAACTTCAATTTGAAGTGCAAAAATGAAAGTATAGTTCATAAATAAACAGACTCCCTTTACCTACAACATGACCTACATTCGCAGAATCGGCAATGTAGAACCAATCAATCGATAAACGTCGATCGTATTTATTTCCAATGACTTTGCTAGATAATTAGCAAAACTTCAATGTCACAGTATCACATTTGCTAAAGGTAAATTATGTTTTCAGCTTCTCTCTGACTCTAGTGGACAGCTTGGACACGTTGGCTGTGATGGGAGACTTCTCGGAGTTCAGCCACGCCATCAAACTCGTAATAAGGGATGTCACATTCGATCACGACATTGTCGTGTCTGTTTTTGAGACCAATATCAGAATGCTCGGGTAAGATTTTTTACAAATATAGTATGAAATCATGAATGCAAAACATTTTATAAAATATGATATTATTTATACGTGTTGGATGATTCATTATTGTTATATTCAACAACAACTGCTGAAACGAACAACATAAATTTATATTACAAATTTTAAGTATAAAACAAGGATATTTATTGCACATAAACGTAATGTTTATTTTTAAACGAGTAGTTTACCTTTTAACTCTGTATGTGGGTGTTTCTGGGAATTTAAAACCGTTTAAACCATTTTTTTGCCACACATACACAAGTTACAAAATATACGTATACCATTAAATGACCAGAATGTGTAACAATAGGTCCATCTCAGTATTCGCTGCGCACAGCACTGATTTTCAGCTGGCCCCTGACATTTGAAATAACATTATAAATTGTACGCGCACAAGAAATAAAATAAAATACAAAGTTTGTAAGCAAAGTCTCATGATATTAGACAAAGGAATCCAACGAGTGAAATAGTTAAAATCAGTGTATTTAGTTTCACTAGCTTTTGCCAGTGGCTCAGCTATGAATCTTGGATGTTTACTGTACAAAAATCTTCCAAGTCTGTTTAGCGGAAGTTAAGTTACATATGGTGTAACAGACTGAAGCGTTAAACATTGCATTTTATTGTATACGGAGCTAATTCTACATAAAAGGAATCTAAATTGACCCTCATAAG
The DNA here is from genome assembly GCA_905220435.1 of Amphipyra tragopoginis. Classification (NCBI taxonomy): domain Eukaryota; kingdom Metazoa; phylum Arthropoda; class Insecta; order Lepidoptera; family Noctuidae; genus Amphipyra; species Amphipyra tragopoginis. The sequence goes on along the minus strand of HG991991.1, from coordinate 23,764,818 downwards.
CTGAATTGATTCAAAGCGCCGGATATTGTAATCTAAGTTCGTTACATTCAAACGTCGGGAATGTCGGTAGTCGAAGTAACACTGTGCACTGAGCCTCTTTAGTATATCTTTGAATACATCTCTGTGAAAGTAATATAATGCAACTTGGGGATCCCTTCTTTTCGCATATTGTTCTTTGTCCTAATATACTTCGGCATAACGATTTCGGCACATTTTTTTTTGGCATAATAATACTTCGGCATAATTTTTTTTGGCATACATTTTATGTTGGCATAATCATCTTAAAGACTAATTTGTTTTGGCATAAATTTGATTCGCATAACGTAAGTAGGCCTAATGACTATTAGCATAACGTTAGTTATGATAATCAGAAATGTTTTTACCATTGTCTAATAATCTAGTCGCAGGCGCACCCCGACACGGATAGGTTAGGTTCGAAGGGGATGATGGGGGCTAGAGTGAGCGAGCGAAGCGAGCGAACGAAGCCCCCGTCATCCCCTTCGTGTTAGGTTACTTTAAACCCTGCGGACAGAAATAGGAGCCCCGCACAGCGGGGCTCCGTCGACTCTGCTTTGGAGCCTCAACCTTACAAACATCCCCTTAAGTTTTTATTGTGAAAATGAAAGTAGGTGACGAATAATCGTCTACCGTATAGGTACCTATAAAAATATGTTTTAATATCATTATGCGTAAATAAATTTATGCTTTAGGATATTATGCTTAAAAAAGTTATGCTTTAGAACTTTATGCTTAATCATTATTATGGTTAGAGAAATTATGCTTAAAAAAATTATGCGTAAGCTGTTATGCGTAATTATATTATGCGAAAATATAATTATGCCAAACAAAATTATGCTAAGTTATATTAGGTCTTAAAATTTTATGCAAATGGATAGGGAACCTGCAACTTGCCCTTAATTTGACCAACCACTGTTCTGGTCACGACTAAGCAGCATATGATCCAAATAGAGGTACGGTATTTGATTTTTGTAGTTTTCAATTAGATAAATATAATATAGGTAGAAGGTGGCCAAGGTGTAACATAATTAACCAGAAAGTAGTTTGTTTAGAATCGGCTACGTAATTGATTTCAGCAATTTTTATAGTTTTTACAAATCGTTATACTTACGCGCCAATCGATATAAAGAAAATAAAGACTTGTGTCAAGGCAATTAAGCTGAATTTAAAATGCAATTAATAATAATACCTTAAAAAATATGCTACTAATATTAATCAAAGTCAATCTTTTTGCTTTTGTATTGTGATTTTTAACATAAAATTCTAATTGGGGATGTACAAGGTTTCTGATTATTTCTATTACAAGTCATATAGGTACACTAGCTTTCGCCGTGAAATTTTGAACCCGTTAAGTGACGATTTTCCATACAAACTTTCATCCCCTATTTAACTCTCTTAGGGGTGGGTTGAATTTCGAAAAATCCCTTCTTAGTGGATGCCTACGTTACAAAAGGAACCTACTGTCAAAATTTCAACTTTCTAACCCCCGCGGTTTAGGCTGTGCGTTGATAGATCAGTCAGTCAGTCAGTCAGCTTCTCCTTTTTCATATAGGTACATTATAATAACATCGTTTAACAAAAGTTTAGATACTTGTTAAAACTCTTGTTAAAGCCATGTTTAGTCTAACAACTGTTAAATTACGATTTTGTGATAAAACAAATTTACTCTAATTAATTAAAGCAGTTTTACGTTTTTTGATAAGCAATTTACATTCGTGTTGCTTGAAAACAGTATTATTTAGATTGTTGTTCAGTCAGTCAGTTGTTAGTCATGGTCTTCCCAATTCTTACAGGGGTCTTTTGTCAGCCCATGTTCTGGCTACTAACCTGAAAAACGACGTGCCGGCGTTGCAGTGGTATAATGGAGAACTGCTCGCAATGGCGGAGGACCTGGGCAAGAGACTGCTGCCTGCTTTCAATACATCTACTGGAATACCTCACGGCAGAGTAAGTACATATACTAAACAACATATGGCTATAGGAATTAACAATTACTATTACGATTTTGTCATACTTAACTTGTTTCTCTCTGTTTTGAAATCGGGTTTATGATTAATGATAAGGCAGGGTGTACAATTTCTAGTTTGTCCTGGTTCTCTTTAAAGGCTGATTTACACGAAGACAGTTTCTCGAAGCGAGTCTCATGTTGTCTCTATCTTCACCGTCGAGAAAGACAAAGTCAGAACGAGACTCGCTTCGATAAACTGTCTTCGTGTGATGAATAAGAAGATGCATATAATTAAAAAGAACATCCTTGCTACACCCAGTCAGCAGTGCCGATAAGAAAGCAACAGGCGACCCACCAAAATAAATAACAAGCTTAAATATTTACACCCGGCCGATAAACTCTGAAAATTGTCGTATTGAAAAGTGAATCCCACAATCTGGGCTATTTAAACATAATGAATGCACGATTATTACAAAAAAAACTGATACTAATGAAATATTGAACAGATAAATCTTCGTCACGGCATGCGGGGAATGTCAGAGTCACGCGAGACGTGCACCGCTTGCGCCGGCACTATGATACTGGAAATGGCAGCACTGTCCCGTCTGACAGGCAATCCTGTCTATGAACAAAAAGCGCACAAAGCTATGGACAGGCTCTGGAAGATAAGACATAGGTAAGCAAAGTAGACGCCGATTTTGTTTTCGTAGGTTATCGCGTGCTGTACACAATCTTATGCAGGTGCCGACACATTCATCATCGTCATCATCATTCAGCTGTATGACGTCCACTGCTGGATATAGGCCTCCCCCAAACAATGTTGGGGGTTTGCCATAATCGCCACGCTTGGCAGGCGGGCGATCGCAGTATGGTTGTTAAAGTACTCAGAGAACGCTGCTGCCCGTCCTCTAGTGAATCCCTTAGTCGTCTTTTACGACACCCACGGAAAGAGATAGGGTAGTGTTATTCTTTACGTCCGGCACCACACGGTCGACACATTCGATTCGGTATTATTTGTTGAACAACAAAGAACATTCACCTACATAGACCTAGGGACCTACCAAACCTAGGGACTCAGCACTACTCTAATCGACAGATAGTATAGATATCCATGTTATTTAAAATCTTTAAAGTTACTAGCAATCATGCACTGTATGAGTGCAGGCGCGGAATCGGCTAAGGCCGGTCGGAAAAAGCTTTCGGTCTACGAGCATTTGTCGATAGGAGACCCTTACTTCATGCAAAAGGTAATCAAAAATCTATCAAATGGGATCAGAAGTAAAAAAACACTTGTTTACAGGACGTCGGATCTGATGGGCACTGTTATAAACATACATTCGGGTGACTGGGTCCGCAAGGACGCTGGGGTCGGTGCTGGCATCGATTCCTACTATGAGTACTGTCTCAAAGCCTACATCTTACTCGGCGACGAAAAGTACCTGGCCAGGTTCAACAGACACTACAATGCAGTCATGAAGTACATCAGCAGAGGTCCTGTTATGCTGGCGGTTCATATGCACAGGCGAGTTTTCAATCAAACGATTATACAAGTAAATACCATTACAGCGCATTATGTCTTGTTGCGCTGTCTTTCGAACACGTCGAACTAGTTTACAATCAACATGTTTTCTTCTGATATTTCCTGTGCCATTCCATAATATCTGATTACAACATTCTACTTTTGTTTATGGTATTGATTTTAGTGTTGTTTCAACAAACAAACCGATGCCTCCCACGTAAGTTGTTGTAAGCCACAAGTTGATTTTTTGTGTTTTTCACGTAAAAGTGTCTAATTTTATGTTATTATCTGTTCCAAATATGAAAATACCGAAAAACTATATAAATTTTTGTTATTTTAAAATTTGGAACAGATAATAATAGGCACATAAAATTAGACACGTGAAAAACACAAAAATGCAATTTGTGACTCACAACAACTTACGTGGGTGGCATCGAAACTTTTATGCAGTCTGAAAGAGGTTGAGGAGGATGAATAAAATCATCTTAATCCAACCCAATCACGACAAAAATAATGGGAATAAAAAAACCGTTTTGTTTTTTTTTTTTTTTCATAATAAACTCGTTGCCCCACTCTAAGATTTCTCTTGTATCGTGGGTGCGTTTACAGACACAAATCTCACAAACAAACGCCCAGACCCGAAACAACCATCTGTAGGCCATACAAATTTTTGTTCCGTGTGGGAATCGAACCCACGACCCGTAGCGCAGAAGCCAATTGCTTAGCCACTGCAGCAAACGTGTCGTCGATTTAAATCTTTTTCACTGCAACGAAAACAGAAATCAGCCACAAATGTCAAGGAACTTCTCCCGACAAACTGCGCGCGCACACGCGCAATGTAACAGATTAGGCACAGAGAAGTCTACCAAACTGGTATTTCTTCTAAAAAATCTCAATTCATACAAATTTAATAGGAAATAAATATTACGAAATAATAATATTACATTTATTTTCCGTTAATTTATTAGTAAATGATTATAAATCTAAATGATAATGAGTTTTTTCTTATGCTGTACATCTAAAAACTGAATATCAAATTAAAAGCGTGTAAATTATGATTGAAATCAAAAAAGTATGTTTTAACCCAAAAAAGTCCAATCTTGTAGTTTTTTTAAGTTGTTATTTTTGTCAACCCTTCTTTTACGTAAAATTTGTTATTGTTTAGGCCTCATTTACAATCCCGTAACTTTATGGACGCGTTGCTGGCGTTCTGGCCCGGACTTCAGGTGCTGCTGGGTGACGTGCGACCCGCCGTCGAAACACACGAGATGCTTTACCAAGTCATGCAAAGACACACATTCATTCCAGAGGCTTTCACTTCCGATTTCCAGGTCAATATAATTTCACACAAACTTAACAAGGTTTTAGTATGAATTGCATTAGAAGGGCAAGTTTAAAGTTTTTTTAATTCATAGGTACACTGGGGTCAACATCCACTTCGGCCAGAGTTCTTAGAATCGACTTATTTCTTGCACCGTGCCACAGAGGACGATCACTACCTGCAAGTAGGCAAAGCAGTACTTAAAGCATTGCAGCAGTACACCAGAGTGCCTTGCGGTTACGCGGCCGTGAACGATGTAAGGACACGCGTTCACGAAGACAGAATGGACTCGTTCGTGTTAGCAGAGACCTTCAAGTATCTCTACATGCTTTTTGGTGAAGATAAGGATGTTCCCATAAAGTTAGAAGACTACGTGTTAACAACTGAAGCTCATTTCTTGCCACTTTCCTTGGCTACCGATGGTAAAAATACCTCGTATTTCACTCTGAAAATTGACGATGAAGATGACGATAAGTATAGAAAGTGAGTGAATGATAATGTATTATAACTTTCGTGAGATACACTCATATGATTAGTTACGGTTTACTCAACTAGTCGATTAGATAGTCGCACTGTTCGACTCGCGACCTCGCCGCGTGATCAGCTCATGATCAAGGGCTCCGTTCGGGTCCAGAACTCGTCGGGCAATTCCGAAAAATGCACGTGAGTAAACCGAAACTATTCATAAATATGAGTTATTGATGATGTACTGTTTTTAAATATCTCTGTATATATATTTTATATACTGTATCTAAACATGATTGCAGTAATTTAATGTTGTATGTTTGTTTTAGGACATGTCCGAATACAGCGTCTTTAGTAGCAGAGAAGGTGAGGCGACCGATGCGTCAGCTGCTGGGCTCGACGGCGGCGCGGCCGCCCGCGCGTCTTCGCCCGCTCAACGACCCGCGCCAGATACACGCTCTTTCCGACATGGGCATATCAGTGCTCACGCTTCCCGATGGCAGAGTTCAACTGCTTTACACAACTTCTACTGTAAGTCGCTTTCTTTGCTTACATTTATTTAAAACTAGCGATGCACGACATCTCATTTGAACGCATTTATCTTTTTCAGGCAAAATCGGCGAAAGATGCTGCAGAAGGCTTAACTTTCATGCGTGAAATGTCCAAGTGGAATTCGCTAAGCGATATGGAAAACGGTGTGGTTCCCGCCGGAGTGATGGTGAATGACAAGATCTTCTCTGCCGGGCCCGGTCACTTTGGCAAGGAAATCTCTTCAAATAACCAGTATGTCAACACTGTTGCCTTCGTCATTCCTCTGGATGCCTGCACACCTATTGAAAACAAAAACGACGTGGAAGGTAAGTTTGGCATAGCCAAACGTGGCCAGTGCACGTTTGCTCAAAAAGTGCGCAATATGCAAGCTGCTGGCGTCGCTTTGGCTATTATCCTTGATAATGTACCAGACTCCACACACGAAAGTACGGCCTTGTTCGCGATGTCCGGCGACGGAAAAGATGATATTGAAATTCCAGCCGTGTTCTTATTTTCACAAGAAGGTCGCTACTTAACGGATTCTTTCCTGACAAAGCCAGATTTGACAGTGACAGTCGGTGAGCTGAAAGCACTCAAAGCGCGTTACGAAAATAGCTGCGACGATGGTAATTGTGAAACTGTTCTAGAGACTCCGGATGTTCCTAATGACAAAGAATCTTTCGACCACCTTAAAAAAGTGCTAAGTCAGCTGGCAGCGCAATTCGAGCTGTCCCTTTCCAATGAGGAACAGAAAATGTGTAGCGAGGAATCAGACGACGTAATTATATCGAAGGGTAAATATGCAAGTGAAGATGCGAATCTAGAAGGACCTCCTAGCACTTGCACGGAAAAGAGCGAACAAAAAATATCCAAAGAAGACAATGCAGTCACTCACAAAGAAATTATAGAGGGGACCAAGTCTGAGCCCAACGTACAGGATGGTTTTTGACCATTGCAAGTACGAAAAATACAGTAAATATAGAATTTTTGAACTTATTTTTAACTTTGCCTTTGTGTTATGTGATTGTGTTAGGTGAAAAGCGAATGTTATGAAGGCTCAGACATAGTACTTGTGGTTAGACATTGTTTTTCAGTGAGGCCGTCAGTGTGTCCCAAGCTTGGTAACAGTCAGAATTTAAGTGTTGTAAATAATTAAACCTGCTACTGCGTTTGCAGTTCAGTCATTCATAAGCTGCAACGAAAAACCCAAACGCAGTATTAACTGCAATCAACAACTACAAATAACTTATTCCTACTCGAGTTCAAGACCTTAGTATCGAATAAAGAATCATGGCAGGATTTGTACAAAAAAATTAAGATTTTTAGAGAAGTTGGATTAGTTTTACCATTGATCCTTGCTCCCTAAAGAATATCTTTCAGCATTTAAAATAATTTTAGAACCCCGGAATAAAATATAATATTCCAAACAAAATCTTTTGAAATTGAGTTAATTTCTGAATATGTCAAAGTCAAAGTTTTTTATTTCAAATAGACCAGACTAAAGGCACTTTTAAAACGTCAAAACTAGGTGCACGGTTCCAAAAGGTAGGTTCTGTGGAGAAGAGCCGGCAAGAAACTTCATGAATATGTGTCATACTAATCACCTGTCAATGTTGCCGCGTTCAAAAATTAGCCCAATGATAAGTTATGAATCATAAAATAAATTATGTTTTTATTGCGGGGTTTTCAAAATATTTTATATACCTAAAGCTACTCTTTAGGCACCAAAGATTAATTATAAAGCCATTCCAACTTCTCTAAAATTCTTTATTTTTTTGTACAAATTAATGTATGGAACTCGCCATGATTCTTTCAAAAATATAAAAATATTTTTTTTATATTCATTCAGTTTTTCAGGCACATTACATAACTAATGTGAGAATGATTCAGTAAAGAAGCTTTAGAATTTTTTTTGATAAAAAATATATTTATCCCATTTTTTGTTAATTAAATACAAACACATGTGGTTTTAGCCACTTATAAACTGACGCCTTGCTTTACGGTCAGTTTAGTATAATTTGAACATAATAAGTAATTATTATGTCTCGTAAGCACAGGAATAAAATAAGTCTTACAACTAGATCAGTCAAATTAGGCTGATCTGAGCAATAAGTCCAAGAAAGCTGGAATATAACCGCACAAAATGTGGTTTTCATGTCCAAACCCGCGTCAACTTAAGCAGTTCTGGGATGGATGAAATATTAACGAAAACCACATAATCTTAAGACTATGCTACATAGAAAGAGGGTCGGTAACGGCGCGGGTGAGGCGACCGACCTATACGCTAATTCACTTAATTTCATTATGCGCCGATCAAGTTGCAGTCACACTGTGCTTAAGTTTACGCGAACATATGTCATAGTGATCGCCTATTAAGAGAATATGAAAAGCATTGTTTTGATCGAAACTTAAGGCACTTCCCCCACAGAAAGTGGTGCCACTTCAGCAAAAAAAAATCTGTCAACACACAACATATTGAAATTTCGTACGTACAATATTTTACTCAAGTGTTGTAGAAATTTTCGAACACCAAAAAACAACACTTGACATCCTAGGTTAGAAGTTTTAGTAATTAATGCTAAAAACGCCCGTTTTTGGTACTTATCGCTAAAACTTCGAATCCAGAAGCTCTAGTGTTGATATTTGATGTTCGAAAATTTCTACAACACTTGACTAAAATGTTGTACGTACGAAATTTCAATATGTTGTGTGTTGACAGAAATAATGTTTTCTTTCGGTGGGGGAAGCGCCTTAACTGCTACTGTCCATGCAATTCAGCTGTTGCATGGCTCGCTTCGCTCCCGAACCGCTATCGACCGTTTTCTAGGTCTAAAGTACATACAATAATATTTTATTTTTAGAGATTATCCCAATGAAGAAATTGTTAGTTGACTGGACTAATATTATAGTCACTGCCACAATGACAGTGCCTGTACAACACAGACGTGTCGTCATGTAATGACTTGTGTGTTGTACAATTATTGTAAATAGACACTGACATAAACTTGTAATACATTTAATACCTACATCATCGTTGTGTTAATGTAAATAGAGACTTAAACTGTGCTAAAATATAAAAATAATAATCTGTAAATATTGTTAGTAAGATATAAAATTATGTATAAAGAATTTTTGTGCCTTTCAATATCTGCCACTAAGTTTACTTTTTCAATATTTTAACCAGTCTAATGTTATCCTAAAGTAACTTAAAAATATATTTTTACTTTTTATTTTTAATTTATCAGAGTATTCACTGTTTAAAAATGAATAAAAGACGATATTAAATTTCTTTATTACAGTTTTTACATAGTTTTGAGTGTAAATAAATTAATGTTACTTTATATTTTGTTTTATTTCATTATATTTCAAAAGAACACTGCTACTGCAGTCCACACACTACCTACTGGAACAGGGGTTTTTAAATTATGACACTTTCTTTAGCACCCTCCCAGTTTTATCCAAGAGCTGCTTTCTTGATGACTGGTTTATCTTGTTGGCATGTTGGCTCAACACACTATCACGTGACTGTCTAGTGTATTAGTGTTCACCATTACGAATATATTAGGACCTACAGCTCGCTATTTATACTTTCATGGCCTTTTATCTTAGGTGCTACCATCTACGGTAAGGCGCATGCCACACGATCAATATTTATCACGATATTTGGATGGCGATCCTGGATCGTGATATTTATTGAGCGTTTAAACAATCAATACATTGATCCAAAACGTTCAATGAGTATCACGATCCAGGATTGCGGTCGAAATATCGTGATAAATATTGAGAGTGTAGCATTCGCCTATTTTGTATACATATATAGGCAAGTGGATATATATAGGAACTGCCCTTTTACTACATCTACTTACGTGTAGAGAGGGAATCGCCTATTCTATGTCGAGAATCATACTTGTCATAAGTCCATGGGTCGTTACCTCAATCATTATTGGGGAATATTATTTTGTTAGCTGTGCTGGAACTAGCATAATATGGCCCACCTGGTTAAGCAGTAACCTCTGCCTATTGCAAATTAAATACCTCGGTATGCGTGTCTGCATTTCGTCCGTCACCCAGAACCAACATAATTTACCGACACATATCCACTTAGCCTTCAAAGAAGAATAAGTACAGCCATGTTTTTTTTTGTTTTGGCATTATTGGGAAATCCTCATGAACCTAAGCCACCTCACGGGTGAGGTGGCTTAGGTAGTGTCGGACTCTTACCGACTAAAACCACTCTCCTGCCCCGGCGTGAGCCCCTGCCATACGAGTTACGCAGGGATTTTGCGATGGGCTGTTTGTTATTCTATTTCTTCTTTTATTTTGTGCTGTACATAGGTTTTTCTGGTACAGCCATGTTGCTTAGTGACAGAAATATTGATGGTGGTATGTAGTACTTTACTTTCCCGGACGGACTCTTTCTCAAGGAGTTCTACTACAGCATTAGGTACTTAAAACGATAACTTCTTAGGACGAATAAAGTAGTCGCAGTCGCCCCGTCTAAATACCTAAGTCTTACCTACTAGGTAAGTACCTATGTGCGGGGAAGGTAACCTTCATTCAATTGATCGTAAGAAAAATATGAACATTTTATACAACAAATAATTTAATTAAATATAAAAAGATATAAACATAAACTCTGTACAACTGAATTACTGGCATTGTTATTTCATTTTCATTGTTTTTTTGTCAAGGCTTTAGTCTGTTTTCGTGACTATGGTAGCCTCATAGGTACCTCCATAATAAAGCATTTTACATGTAAGCGGGTTTAAGAGCGGACTTGAGTCGTCGGGCGGGCTGCGGGCTGTAGTCAGGCGCAGGCACAGGCGGGGTTTGCGGCCAAGGGTCACGACGCCACGGCGGCTCCACCGCGGGTGAGGGCGGAGGCCTAGCCGGCACTGGCCGCTTCACGTCCTCCAGGTACGAGAAGGGACGGGAACTTTGAGCCAAGTTCGGTTGAGAGTGATGCCACGAATCCGAGCGGTCAAAAGAACGGCTGAAAATTTTAAAACATGCATAGGTAAATGACGGTGTTCTTAAACTTAACGATTCACGCGTCAATCAAAATATAAAATGCATGGGCTTGGCTAGATAGGGGCAGCGGGGGCATGTTTCCAGAAAGTCTGGTTCCGCTTACGAAAACTGGTGTCACTTAATATAAAAACTTAACAATAGAAAAATATTGGTTTTGAGTTATAGGTTTAACTGTTGTAAAATACTATTTTGTTTTTGCCACTCAGGCCCTAGCGTGCGCGGGCCCCCCCCTCCTGACTGGAAGCCCGCGTAGGCTAAGCTCTTTTGGAAAGAAATTGATTGGCTAGTTTTAGTTATTGTCGTCATTTAACGTCAAGCTGCACCAAATGAGTGGCGCGAGCGGGGCCTTTCTTCAGGCCAAAAACTTTACGATTATTAGTTCTATGAATGAAACAGGTACCTATACTACGCCAAAAAGTGCTATCAACCGAACACACCGAATAATTTTCGTTGTCCACTTTGTTACTAGTTGTATCCTCCACTAGTCATTATACTTAGTGTCTCGATTTTTGTGCCGTCACTTTTTTAGATGGCTGTTGCTTGTTTGCTGCACCAGCCACAAACGTGTCCTCGTTTGCGCAGCGCCGTATACCAATCCACACCGATAATTCAGTCCTCATCAAGTTGTCGCCATCCCAATCTCCCGCCAGCAACGCCCTAAGCCGAGGTCCGAGACCCACTAGGAGTCGCCTTTATTGCTCTTGTTGCTAGTAGTCATGATGTTAGTATAATATAAGTAGTTAGCTTAGACTGCCAAAATCATTACCTTTCCTTTTGGCTTCGCCGTAGTCTGGTAAAAAGCAGTATAAACCGGTTTAAACCAAGCAAAGGACGCGTCTCCATTCATTCTCACACAAATGCAAAGATCAGCTTAAGCTTTGGTTTCCTAGGAAAGCGGTGCCGTCATATAGCGGCCGTAATATTACGGACGCAAAAAGGCGGCCGTCTTTACGGTGACGACATGTGGAAAGTTCCACGGCCGTTTTAACACACCGTCAGTCATTTTTTTAAAACAAACGTCAAACGAAAAGTATTCAAGATAGAAAATGGACGACCTTGACTTAGCTTTAGTAATTTACTTGGAGGATGAACTATCATCAGAAGAGGAAAATAGTCGTAAGGCGGAAGACGATTTATTCAAATCAAAAAATATGCAAATAAAATTTCGTCGTCCTCGCTGCTCCAAGAGTTGGAACTCATTTTGTACGTTGTTCCGGTAAAAAAAACATAAATACGTATTAAAAATAGCTTCACCGCTACCAAGGAAACGTTCACGAAACTATCTGACACCGACAAGACGGCCGTCATGCAAATGGCGGCACCGCTTTTTGACGTTACGGTGTCAGTTACCGCTCTCTAGGAAACCGCGCCATTTTGTTTACATGGACAACGTTCTAGTGACGTCATTCACCGCTGTATTACGGCCGCTTTATGACGGCACCGCTATCCTAGGAAACCAAAGCTTTAGACCTCGCGGACGGTACTTACTTGGAATAATTATAATCGGATCGCGTTGGTTCACGTCTTGGAGTGCGAGGGGGTGTATCATCGTCGTTGATGAAACCATTGTTCACCCGTGCTCTGTAACATAGAAGAGAATGGAGTTGGTTTCATTTACTTATTATATATGTTACGGCTAATAGCCGAAGTGTGGCTACACCTAGTTTTAGCCGGGTACAACTAGGTGCAGCCAGTAGCAGTTGGTTAGAACTAGGTGTAGCTTAAGGCGACGGAGCCCCGCAGAGCGGGGCTCCTATTTCTGTCTGCAGGGTTTAAAGTAACCTAACACGAAGGGGATGACGGGGGCTTCGTTCGCTCGCTTCGCTCGCTCACTCTAGCCCCCGTCATCCCCTTCGAACCTAACCTATCCGTGTCGGGGTTCCCCTTAACCACCGGTGTGCGGCTGCACCTAGTTCTACCCGCTATGATGAAGGGTAAACCTAGTTCTACCCGAGGATAAGTAGGATACACCTAGTTCTAACCAACTGCTACTGGCTGCACCTAGTTGTACCCGACTAAAACTAGGTGTAGCCACACTTCGGCTATTAGCCGTAACATATATACTATAACCAACTAAGTGATGATTTTAAACATGTCTTGTGTTCTGTGGTTTGACTTATTTTGAGCGGTAGATTTCCCTACCCGCACTCTTCTTCGGTAGCGAACTGAGTGCGGGTACCAATGTTATTCATTTTGTCTAGAGTTGTCTTGGTTGTGGTAGTACGTATACAGTCAGAAGCAAAAAGACCCGCCTTCTTCAAAAGGATTCCAAACCGCCAATTGTAGCTCTGATCCAAGACAAGGGAATAAATATGTGACGATACAAGGTTAGTCGGAAAGGCGGTACTAATCCGAAGCCCACTTATAGTATCACTGATGACTGTTTGAAAGCAAGTGTTAAAATTTTAAAATTCGATAAAAAAAAAAACAAATAAAATAATTTTTATTTTAGTTTTTTCAAAAATTCTTCATCCCTGCTTTAGTTACAAATTCAGAAAGTGGTGCTTCTAATTCATGACCCTAAATATGACCTAAAATGTAAACACAGCTGATCTTAACTGGGGATAGATAGATTTTAGAGTTTTTTTTTTGAGATTTTTGTACAACTGTTTCTCTTAAACTATTGACTTTTGGGAAAAGTTGTAGAACAAATATTATTCATTATTATATGTACTTTAACACCCTTTCGGATTAGTACCCCCTTTCTGACTAACCTTGTATAGTACAATAGGCACAATGTTTATCTGTTCTATACGGGATCCCTTTTTTTCGCATAATGCTCTTTTTCCTAATATACTTTGGCATAATTATTTTGGTATAATTTGTTTTGCCATAATAATACTTTGCCATTTTTTTTGGCATACAGTTTTTGTTGGCATAATTGGACCGTGTTGTGCAAAAATTATCCAACCCACAAACTTGCCAGAATGAAGGTCTATATTGTTCCAAGAGTATTGAATCACTTCTGCTTTACATTTTAGACTTTTACATAGTTGTGGATTGGTATAACCAATCATAAAATCATCAATCAATTTCTAGTTGATAGAATAAAATGAGTCTTTTCCCACATGACAATACTGATCTTTTTCGATAGTTCAGCATCGACACCTTAATTTTGGCAAGTTTGTGGGTTGGACCATTTTTGCACAACACGGTCCAATTATCTTGAAGGCTAATTTGTTTTGGCATAAATTTAATTCACATAATGTTACTAGGGATAATGACTATTAGCATAATAGTATTTAGGAACACAATTAATAGAAATAACGAAAACATTGCAACCGACAAGAGCGAGTGAAGCGAGCTCTGGAAGCACCTCGACACGGATAGGTTAGGTTCGAAGGGGATAACGAGGCCTAAAGTGAGCGAGCAAAGCGAGCGAACGAAGCCCCCGTCATCCCCTTCGTGTTACTTTAACCTTGCAGACAGAAATAGGAGCCCCGCGCAGCGTGGCTCCTATTTCCCCAATGACACCCAAACAACCTTACAAAGCTTAATTATAAGGTAAATATAAATTTAAAAAATACCTTTTCTCTTAATGCTTCTGGGTCGTGGTAGTCTGCCTAAATGCCTAAAATTTATGCATGAAAATTTTAGGGCTGCAGATCATTTTGACATCAGTAGGTAATTATGTTGTATTGTATTTAATATTGTATAAAAATGTGTGTATTAGAGTCTAACATTTTAGGAGTTAATTGTTATGCTTATTTGTTATGACTATAAAAATATGTTATAATATCATTATGCGTAAATGAAATGCTTTAGAATGTTACGCTTAATCATTATTACGATTAGAGAAATTATGCTTAAAAAAATTATGCGATCTGTTATGCGTAAATACCGTTATGCGAAAATATAATTAGGAGAAACAAAAGCATGCCAAGATATATTAGGTCTGAAAATTGTATGCAAATGGATAGGGAACCGTTCTATACATAGTCACAATATTGTTATTGTTAGCAATTTATCTGCATATAGTTACCCTCTCGCAAACGGCGAAAGCATCTCAGGTTGCGTCGACCAATTCTCTTCGGGCTTCCTCGGCTGGCTGTTAATAATGACTTTGTTATTAAATTAATCAATGCTCTATAAGCAACCACTAGAAGATAATAGAAAGTATGCTTACTCGAACGCAGTCAGGACTCCCAGTTTATGGATGGAATGCTGAAAAGATATGCTAAATTAAAACATTTATGAACGACAACGGAAATGAATTGTAAATGGTAATCAGCATAATACTATAATCTATCCGTGAATTCATGTTTTGTTGATACGGTTTTCATCATAGAATAATAAATAAGTAAGTACTGTAGGTAATACCTACCTATAAAATGTATTAACTTATGTAAATAATAAGCAGATTAGTATCCAGTAAAACTTACTTCATCACTTTTTAGCAGTTTCCGATGCTCCACCGTGTAAATAATAAGTAATATTATCAATATTAAGTTAATAAGAGGAGCCAAGTAACCCTTCAGCGCTATACTCATCAGCAAGAACGCTCCGTGACGTAGTAGGTCTATCTGATAGCCAGCGTCAGATGGCAATTTTTCCTAAGGACAACAAAAAGTATCTATATACACGATTCAATAGACAGACAGACAGATTCAATAATAATAAATAATAACTGCCTGTAACTGTCCCACTGCAGTTCAAAGGCCTCTTCTCATACAGAGAAGGAACGAGCATTGATCACCACTCGAGCTCACTGCAGGTTGGCGATTTCAGACCATTAAGTTCAGGTTTCCTCACGGTGTTTTCCATCACCGTTTGTCAGTGGCGTCTTAGTATAATTCAGAAAGTACTTATGATATTGAAAAAGTCATCATGGTATAATTATGCCTGGGTTCGAACCCGCAATCCCGTACTTAACCAACTGGTCTGTAACCTCCAAGCCACCACGAAAACAGGTAGTACACACAGTAATACCTATTAAATGTTATAGTCAAAGGCAATTCTCAGGGTTGATCAAAGTCTATAGAATATTAAATTTGAATTTGGTCTATGGTCATGTAGCGGAGATGAGAATGTTGAGATGGATGTGTGGAGTGACCAGAATGGATAAGATCAGGAATGAGTTTATTAGAGGAAGTTTGAAAGTAGCGCCAGTGACAGAAAAGTTGAAAGGGAACCGTTTGTCTTGGTATGGGCATGTGAAGAGGAGGAATGAAACGCATGTGACTAAGAGAGTTATGAATATAAATGTGTGGAGAGGAAGAGGGAGGCCAAAGAAAAGATGGATGGATTGTGTGAAGAATGATAATTATGAAACAGAAGGGAGTCAGTGATATCATGACGGTGGGCAGGACGGAATGGAAGAAGAAAACGTGTTGCGCCGACCCAAGTAACTTGGGATATGGGTAGGAAGAAGATGAAATTACATCGGGGCATATGTGCTCAGAATATCTAAATGGTGAATGTGTTCCTGTCCTAATCTTACTACTTCATTAGGTCTTATGCTATCGAACTTTCAGAAGCTGCCATGGAGAGGTTTGGGTTGGTTTAGGAATTAATGTATAAAAATCTTGCTATTATTAATAGCCACTTTTTTTTTCGAAATTTTATTTAGGAAAACCCATGAAAAACATTCATGTAAAAAAAAGATTTCGCAACTCTTTTTCCTTTTTCCGTAAAAAAATCTGAGATTTAATGTAGAGCCAAGTCTGGCATTTCATTTGTAAATATATTTTTCGGTGTTGGCAATCATGCATCATGTCCTTAACCCTTATCGTAAGTGTTCGTTTAAAATCTCTGTGTCTGTCTGTAGCACCCACAGATAGAATTTTGTCTTGTTATTTATATTTCTGTGGTGGCACCGAACCGGTACCAATGCGGGATTTTTTTGTTTGAAAGCTGGTTCAATTAGCATGGTTATAGGCTATGTTTGATGGAAATCGGTTCAACTTATTCAAGATCATCAAATCTCTGCCATTTAATGTAATGGATATTTATTTCACTTCCGCTTGTCGGATTGACTTGAAATTTCAAACAGCGAATCTAGTGACAATACAATAATACCATTGAGCATATCTGATCGAGAGCTCGGATCAGAAGGTTGTTAACACTATTCCTCAATAGCTTATAGTCAAGTAGACCTATCGATTTAGCCTCATAACTTGCCTTGATGAAAAGGAGTTTGAAAGTGGCTCAGGGTGGCGATCGGCACTCCGCAATACGTATCCATAAGGCTTTGTTGATGCAACAGTGGCGCATGCGTGCACTGGCTGCACGCGTCGCTGTTGAGCTAACGTTAATTAATGTTTAACTGTTGCGCCGTAGTTTTTGAGTGTTATTAACTAAATAATTGCACTTACCAGTTCTGAAGTTAAACTGCTGTGATCTATGCCAAAATGTGCGGCAGTAGTTAAATCTACGATCAAGGAGGCGAAGCAGCTCCCAATATAAGTAGACACGACGAGGGTAAGATAGCGCGAAGCCCCCTCATCTTGCACGACTGCGACAATAAGTTGAACAATATTAAAATTCATTGGTCAGCAATAACAGTACCTCTACAAGGTTAGTCGGAAAGGGGGTACTAATCCGCGGGCCACATAAAGTATCACTGTGACTGTTATAAGGAAAGTGTTAAAATTTCAAAATTCGATATTTTTTTATTTTCATGAAATATGATTTTAATTACAAGTAGTTTTTTCAAAAATTCTTGATCTCTACTTTAGTTACAAATTCAAAAAATGGAGCGTCTAATCCGTGACCCCACATATGATCTTAAATGTAAACACAGCTGTTCATAAATGACGATAGCGATTTTAGCGTATCTATACTAATATTATAAAGAGGTAGAATTTGTTTGTTTGTTTGTTTGTTTGTTTGTATGTAGGAGGTAATCTCCGAAACTACTCATCCGATTTCAAAAATTCTTTCACCAATAGGAAGCTACGTTATCCCTGAGTGCTATAGGCTATATTTTAGTGTTAAAAAAAAATATTTTTACTATAAATTAACGCGAGCGAAGCCGCAGGCAAAAGCTAGTTTTTTATAAAATCTTTGAACAGCTTTTTCTCATAAACTACTGAGTTTTAGGGAAAGTGGTAGAACAAAAGTTATTCGTTATTATGGGTACTTTAACACCCTTTCAGATTAGTACCCTTTCCGACTAACCTTGTAAGTATAAAGTTTCGAAAGTGATTTATGTTTTATAAAATTATTATTTTTATTTTGAAAAACAATTAAAAATGTATATTGGCATATTGCTGTGTAAATAGACATAATCATGAGCATTTCCCAAAATCCTATAGTATCATCTAAAAACCGGCCAAGTGCGAGTAGGACTCGCGCACTAAGAGTTCCGTACCATTATCTAAAAAAACGGCAAAAAAAATTGCTAAATGGGAGCCCCCTTAAATATTTATTTTATTCTGTTTTTAGTATTTGTTGGTATAGCGGCAACAGAAATACATCATCTGTAAAAATTTCAACTGTCTTACTATCACGGTTCGTGAGATACAGCCTGGTGACAGACGGACGGACAGCGCAGTCTTCGTAATATGGTCCCGTTTTACTCTTTGGGTACGGAACCTAAAAATACCTACCTACTATGTATGCCAATAAATAATAAAAAAAAAAAAAAACATCGTCTAACTATGTTCCTATGTCTAGAATAATGTTCCTATTACACCTAAGTAATATAATATAATGTGTAATCGCCAATGTAACCTAATTTTAATGTGATGTTTATTTTTCTAATAATTTAATAACTTACAAATAAATAGGTACTATTATTGTATGCCTTGCAACACCCTTACAGGGTCTATGTATGTTTGAGATAAGTATTCTATAAGTTCTCTGTAAAGTACATTGTGCAATAAATAAATAAATAAATAACCCTAAAAACTAATGTTATACCTAGATAACCAATTATATTCAAGACTTACTTGTGATGAGGCAGATGGCAGTCACGACGCACAGGACCGAGATACTTAATGTGATCGCAGTTAATATGAACACAGTGTTCTCTCCTGTGATATCAATTGTTGTCGATTCTAGGGCTGACACCGAAGCTGGACATGTATCAACTAAAAATAGTCTTATTAATTAATCCGCGTTTTCATCAATGAAACTAGCGTGTTCGTTTTAGTAAAAACGTGTTGTACAGTGGCGTAGCTACCGTATGGCTAGGCGGGGCAGTGCACAAGCTCGAGGGGCCCCTCGGGCTCCATGAACGATGTTCGAAAAAGTTATATAATATCCTAGTTGAATAAAGAATTTTTGACTGTAACTTTTTGGCCCCTCCCTAACCAACGACTTTTACGTGAAAGTGTGAGTCCAAACAAACAAAGTTTCACATTTAAATAATTATCTGCTGCGTTATACATAATGCTTACTAGTAAATAGCTTTGCTTTATTATGCCCTGCAGTGGGCGATAAGGAGCTGATGATGAAGTAGTTTTGTACCTTCAAAGTATTTAGTTTAGTTTAAATAGGGCCCCAATTTAATTTTTGCCTCGGGGCCCTTGGTTACATAGCTACGCCACTGGTGTTGAACCTATCCATATTGGCTCGTAAGCTCCGCTGATCATGGGCCTCTCAGTGATGTTAATGATGAATGCCATTGTCAGAACCTTGACTTAATCCTTTCGTCTTTTCGTAACCCAGGGGTTGTAAAGGGAGCGGCCTATTTGCTAATGGTAATCGCCTAGGATTTGAAATTTTATGCGGTAAGTAGCAATAGAGGGGTCCATAACATTGCACGCCATTATTGAATGACAATGTCTACCTACCCCTTTAGGGCAATAGGCAACACGCGTGATGTTATCCATTTTGTAAGTTAGTCTCTTGCTTTAAGGCCGTATATGTACATTTCGTCGCCCGGGAGTGAAAACCTCGGGAATGCATTTGGTATTTGCACGGTTCCTGTGGGCTTTCACGCGGAATAAGTCGCGGGCAAAAGCTAGTCAATTATATTTATTACGAATTTAAATACCCAATACAGACCTACAAACTAATTTCACATAGAGCAGCTCTCTTATAAGATACTAGCTTTTGCTCGCGGCTTCGCTCCCGTTAATTTACGGATCCCTAATTTTTTGATCCCAAAATATAGCCTATAGCACTCAGGGATAACGTAGCTTCCTATTGGTGAAAGAATTTTTGAAATCGGATGAGTAATTTCGGAGATTACCTCCTACATACAAACAAACAAACAAACAAACAAACAAACAAACAAATTCTACCTCTTTATAATATTAGTATAGATAGTCCTTATAAGTCGTGATAAAATAAAAATGACCAAATTGCATTCCCGAGGTTTTCAATCCCGAGCGACGATTTGTGAAAACATAGTACTCATTCAACTGTAATGTCTGAGGATTTTGTTTCTTGTATATGATAAAAAAAAAAGTATTTACCTAGAAAGTAGGCATTGAAAATGGTTGTCCAAAAATTAGTCGCCGCTGACGTCGCTTCTCCGATATCACAATTTAATCTAAATATTAAAGCAGCTATGCACAGTAACATGTAAATTAAGGACAAACCCTGAAAAAAAATTAAACAAAACAACGCCTATTAATATAATGTTTCCTTCCTTCTACTGTGTAATGATAAAATCGAGACGATGCTTTCATTCATTCATATATACTCTTTGATACAAACAGGCAGACAGACTGACAAAAGAGTGGTCTTAAAAGGATTCCGTTTTTCGTAACCCTCAAAAATTCTAAACACAGTTATTATGGCATTCATAGATACCATTAATATGACGACGACAACGTGATTCCTTATACGAACTTCTCTATTTAATAAGAACCTTAAACCAAATGGAAATGTTTCAGATACTTATGACAAATATCGAGTCATTAAAATTGTGTAATGTTAATTCTTAAATCGACTGTTACCTTTCATATCGCCTTATATACAACCGACAAAAAGTAAGAAGTGTTTCAGTTTCAAGCATTAAATAACAATTGATAATTTCGCATAGCCAAAAACGTTAAAAGTCGCAAAATTAGCAAATAACATAAAATAGTATACCTATATATACTTAAAGCGTTGACGTTAAAGGTAATGAAATGAATAATAAAAGAACTAAAACAAAATTAAGAAAGAAATAGAAACTAGGTTAAAAGTATCTTCTACTAGTAGGTAAAGTTAGTTATTTGTATTATTGAAAGTATTGTTGTTGAGATGCTACGTGTAAATATCTTAATAAAGTCTAGCAATATAATGTCATGAAATACAAAAATTGTTCAATCCTTTGTTATGAAAACACTTTTCTTTTCTGATTTGTGACATGCATGTACTTAGGTCGGCTTTAAAGAACATTAAAAAAAAAAACACGTAGGTACTTAGTTCTTTTACACTTATGGCGCAGAAGGGGAATTTCAATAGCAATGAATGAGTCACGCAGGTATTGCGCAGGCAGCTATCGGTACTATAGAACAGCATTAACTACTAACGAAAAGTTTTACTTACAATAGTGATTCCGCCCGACAACACTGCGGTTAAAACAAAGTGTGAAGAAAACTTAATTTTCGTCGGATTATTCATTTTATTTATTTTTTTGTGTCTAAATATTAAACACGCGTCATGTCGAGTTAGTGTTCGTTTATGAAGGAACTCAGCAAGATATCAGTGTTAATCGCGTCATGATAATTGTTATCGGTAATAAATAATGCCCACTATCTGCATGTGGAGTAGCTACCTCCACACTTCAATATTTTCCCGAACACGCCAACATTCGCGGACAGTGGTCATATTGAGACGGCAAACTGACTCGCTCTCAGGAATGGTTTTTACTGACACGTAGATTCATAGCTATGTATATCATATGCATTTATAAAATGCGTAAACAATAACAACGTGACACCCACTTTAATCGTTTATGTTTAACATACCTAATACTTATTAAAATGTAGCTTAATAATTTATTAAAACAGGTGCAGATTGAAGATATTTTTTTGTCCTTATTTTAAACCTTCAATATTGTAAATTGTAATTATCTAAAGAGCGAGAAAAGAGCATTATTTTTGTGATCTAGTAGTCCACTTGTTTGCTCAAATATATTCAATAGTAGTTTTAGTCTCTTTGTTATCGCTCTTTGCACCATGTTCGATTCTATGGTTACCGATGGTTACAAAAGTTCTCAGAAAACCAGAAAACATTAAATGACGCTGTCACCTTGGGTGTCACTCAACATCACTCAACTAGTCACGGCAACTGCAATATTATCAATAATGTCAATAACACGAAAATTTCCGGTAGATTTTATAGATACATCAAATTTGTGCACTCAATTCTTCTAAGAATAAGTGTCGATGTACGGATGTTGAAAAACTATAACAAACCAAAGAACCCAATGATAATATAAACTACTGTCATTGAAAGAACCCGTCAAGATCATCACTGTGGATGCCTCAAATATGTTATGACAGACGTAGCAAAGATCCTTACAAGTGGGTTCTACATATACTGGGGATGGCGTGTGACCAGCTTGCTGTACTCCAGCTACATAATTTCAGCGACCATAACTCCACAAAATGTGGGCGCTCAAATAAAAACTTATCTTATGATGTTTCTTATGGCCGCCTATATGATCCTCCACGTATTGCCTTTGAATGAATGTCCCCGCCTTAGCCTCGCATATACCATAGTCAGTATACCTTCGCAAGTCCAAACAATATTGTTCCTACATAATATCGTGGCGCCTGCGTTGAATAGCACCAGAATTACTATCTTCATACACGTGATGTCTGCTCTGAGTATCATAGAAACCATGTATTTGATCTATTTGGACTCGGAAAAAATATATAGAACTATATACAACAACGAGGTACTACTAATAAAACCTTCAATATAAGTTGTTTACTTATGCGGGCTAGTATATGCTGATTAGTCTTGCATGTCCATATTAGAAGACTGTAATAACAATAGACTAATAATAAGTACGAGCTAACTTAAACAGAAACAAATTTTGAATTTTATATAAAATTTATTGTAATAACATAATTTAGAAAAACGAAGAAATCGTCTGATACATACCACTACAAAATATCCGGTAACAAGTACATATTACAGCTTTAGCACATCTCAAAACTTGTCGAGATCAGAAAGCTTTTCTAATATTGTTTCTTTTATCGTAAATGAAATAATACATAATAATCCGATATTGCTCTCGTTCAAGATCAGTTATTATTTCTTATTACAAAATGTACCGAACTTCAATTACATTGTCATCCGTCCGAAATATAGCTACAATTACTTCAAATAAATACATTGTTTGATTTTAATAAACCGACAAATCTGTGCCCCTAGTTATAAGGGTATAAGTCCTTGTAAAGGGTAACAAGGACTAAAACCCTTACTAGTTGCCGTCCTATGTCTAAAAAACCGTAAATTGACATTTTGTCATATTTGAGTTTTATAAACTACGTAAAAGCTGAACATTTTCTCTATCTATCAGTCTGCTCCGTATTTTTCTATCATTTGTCAATTACGAGATCCAGATACTTTCACTGAGACGTTACCATGTAATACTATACCATACCATATTGTAGATGGTCAAATTTCAGTACAAAAAAAGCATGACATAGAAATAAAAACTTTAATTTGAACAACTGTATTAGTCCTGTAACTCATTAAACAGTTATACAGTGAGTTTAAAGTAGCCCAATAATTTGGTATAATCAAAAACATCTGTAGGTATGTCTTCAGAATTTCTAGGGACAACACTTTCGACGTTTTTGCTCATAACTCAAAATTAAGTTTAGTCACTTAACGGCCTTTTAGACATAGGACGACAGCTAGGGGCACAAAAATATGAACAGGCCGTTGCGATAAAGTAGGTATCTTATTTTATTTATAGTTAGCATAACTTATAGCTAATAGTTATTTACACAGAAAGGCGTCTTTAAACGTGCAAGTTTACAATTATTTTTTAACAGTCACAGTTAATAAACGCGTACCTAGTGTTATATCCTTATACTACTTACAGTTAGGGTCCGAATACCAGTCACACCATCCATACCAGTCAACTACAGCTGTATGGAATTCAAAACATCTTTGCAATACTTGCAATACAATTATTGTATTGCTCGAATAATACTAAAAGTAAAAAAAATTAACAGAGTTGAAATTCCAGGACCGTTTGCGGTCACAGTAACAGTTGATAGTAGGTACTTATTGAGTTTTGAGATTATGGACATTTCCATTACCATTACCATGGGAAATGTCCATAATCTCAAAAGTCAACGTGTAGGTACCTACACGCTTTAAATTGTATAGGCGGTGACTGACCTGCATCTTAATCGTGTAATGTGACATGTTACAAAGCGAGCATTAGGAAAGTTAGTAAAATGAGCGCAGAGTTCGAGACGAGCATAATTATACAGGCGTCCCCTCACCGGGAATATTTGCGTGTAATGTAAAAATGCAAGATTCCTTTTTGAGCATTATCGCCAAGTAGTAGTGCTTAAAAGTTTATGTTGCATTGTTACATTATACGCGAATGCTCGCGGCGATGACCGCCTTTACGCGAATTTTAACAGGCAGCGTTACATGCTCGCACTTTTCCGAAGTGCTTTTTTTTTACATTACATCGGTTCGACAATTTTTTACAACTCCTACTAAATCCTGAGAACACTAGTTTTTTGATTCACGATCCTCAATCCTTACGTACATCCGAATGTTAAATTACGATTACGTTAATGTACGTAGACGAATATGAAACAGCTCAGCCGCCGCCTTTAACATGTGAACAGATGTTCGGAATATTAAACTACCATGCACCTAAACAATCATCCAAATCGTACAATTATTATTCAGTTTATTTTAAAAGATGATTTAAATGCCAAATCTGCCAATCTACAAAACTGAGATGAGATTGTTATTAACAGCTCTATCATACGTTCATTTCAAAATCTGAAGTTGACAAGTTTTAGATTAATACAGAACGTCGGAGTGATTTAACGCAGCTGAAAAAAAAAAGACATGTTACATAACATTTTCAAAATTATATGATAAGTAAGTAGTCTATCAAATAATAGAGTACTTTTAAATATTTATTTAAATTGTGGAGGAAGATACGATTAAAGGCCAAATAATGCAATCAGGTTTGGTACAGAACAGTCGAGACTGAATCTAAAAAAAATTTAGTTAAACCAGGAATTCATGATCACAGTGGGTGTGGTCCCGGTTTCCATACAATTTTGTATCATGTCGGATAGCCATTCAAATTGTACGTCAACGGCACTGTCGCAGAGTTCGGGCAAATGTAGCTTTAAGCCCGGACTCCACCAAAGCGAAGACGAGACGAGCGGAGCGGGGATGTATTTTAAAAAAACAATAGAATTTCGTTATTCACACATCTCGTCTCCACACAGCTTAAGTGGATACCACTGAGCGGAGATGTATCATATTTGTATGGCGCGATGGAAGCGGAGATTTGAACTGTTCCACGTTGAGATTGAGCAGGGCCGCGGTACTAGGCGGAGATGTGAGCTTTGGCTCGCAAGCTGACGACGCGACACGGCGCGCAGCGGAGACGAGATGTGTGCGGCGTGCAGTGAGCGGTGTCACACTTCTCATGTCAACTTATCATATCAACTTGTATAGCGACATGACTGAGACGTCTACCTTTCGTGTCAGATCGCACTAAACTGTGCGTTCACATCCAACGCTCGCTGCACGCAGCTCAGTTCCGCTCTAGTCAGCACACATCTCCACCCTAGCCAGGACTGGCTAAGTACGCATCTCCACACAGTTTCGGTAGATACACCCTAGCTGAAAAGCATCTCTTCTCGTCTCCGTTTCGGACATCTCCGCACATCTCCGCTTTGGTGGAGTCCGGGCCTAAGAGGATAAACGTGAACTAGACACACCGTGAACTATCACATAATTAACAGAACAGATTTTGTATTGTTTCTTGACATTTTTGTTTTATATTTTAAAATTAGAGATAATTGCATGAAAAGGACCAAAATCAATAATCATGTAATTGAATTTGACAATATAAATACTTAATTTGCTAAATTTTGATATTTATTTCCATTTTGACATTTTCAGCGCATCATATCCGGGTAATAAATAAGCAATTTATTTAATTTATTTTTTGTCAATCCGTTATTTTTGGTTGAGGCAAATTGTCCCAAAACTCGCATGAAACACTTTTTAATCCTCTAATGGTCCTGGGAACCTGGAATTCATTTCCTAACCCTGCGTCCTTGTCATGCCTAGGTATGCTATAAAAAACGAATTTGGTTCTCGCAATCAAAGTCCGGATTCAAAAACGTTGATAATTCATCGAAATGTAGTTACTAATTGTTATTACAACGCAAAGATTTGTCGCTTGTTTAATCACAATTTTCATCAACATTGTTGACTATTGTGCCTATAATACCGATTAAAAACCATGACATCATCATTCATCTTATACGTTACTCATCATACATAATTAAATGTGTTATTTGTTTAGTATATATATTATGTATTGATCACCACGCTTTGTACAACCACGTCGTTCGTAAGTAAATTGTTTAAGGTCATACTTATTTTACAAATCTGTTTGATATACAAGGTGTAAATGTAGTACGCAATTCCCCTAAACAGCGTGATTTACTGGTGACACAGATTAACCCGGAATGGGTTTTTTATCAATATTACCAAAAAAAGTTTAAAAAGTTTTTTGTGTTCGAGTTATCTTAGCACCGTTATCTGACTGCAAAAATATCGCGCTAGTCGTGCCAGCCAGCTGTGTTGCCGTGCTCGTGACATCGAAATGTTTCATCACAGCAGGTGGGTTGGCGATTGCAGTATGGTTGTTAAAGTACTCAGAGAACGCTGCTGCCCATTCTCTAGAGAATTCCTTAGTCGCCTTTTACGACACCCACGGGAAGAAATGGGGTAGTGCTATTAAATCTGGCACTACACGAGACATCACTTTACATAAAATAATTGCAATTTTTTTTCTCTCCCTGTTTGATGGTGTACCTACATACGATTACATTTAAATACCGCAAGAAAAAAAGTTTTTTTTATTTTTTCTGACTGATCTATCAACGCACAGCCTAAACTGCTAGGATAAACTTGAAATTTTGACAGTAGGTTTCTTTTATAACGTAGGCCCTAAGAATGGATTTCTCGAAATTCAACCCCTAAGGGGGTGAAATAGGGTATTTAAGTTTGTATGCAAGTCCGTCATTTTTGAAGTAAGAAGCATGAAATTAAATATTAAGGTTTCTGGTTACAAATAAATGTAAAGGTGTTAAATCGTTTTTGGAAATTCAATCCCTGAGGGGGTGAAATAAGTGTTGGAAGTTTGTATGAGACTTCTGTTATTTTTGAAGTAAGAAGCACGAAATTAAATATTTTGGTCTTTTGGTGAGGAATAAACTTACACGTGTTTGAGCGTTTTTGGAAATTCAACCCCTAGGGGGGTGAAATAAGTGTTGAAATGTGTATGAAAAATCTGGTACTTTTGAAGTAAGAAGCCCAGAATTAAATATTTAGGCTTCTGGTTAGAAATACACATACATGTGTTTGAGCGTTTTTGGAAATTCTGCCCAAGGGGTGAAATAGGAGATGAAAGTTTTTTCGAAGTTTGGAGATTGTATGAAAATTCTTATTCTATTAGGTTTATTGACTTGAAATTTGGCACAAACACTCTTCAAAGTAAATAACAAAAGACGAACTTTATGGATTTTAAAACTACACCTAAAAAGGGGCTTAACGAGGGTTTAAAATTTCACGCAAGCGAAGCTGCGGCCAAAAGGTAACAGGGTGGAATCGTTAAGTGTCAACAGACGATTTTTTCGTCAATTTAAGAGATATTTGAAAAGTGAAGGCTATTATCAAAACTAGGCTACGTGGAGAGTAAAATAATATAAATATCATCAGGAAAAAGAAAAGCCAGATATTGAAAATTTTGTCTTTCGCTCCCTAAATCCAAAATAGTAGCGTAGATAGGTTAAATGCGATATTGCCGTGTTTTCCAAATTGATAGGCAAGTGCGCATGTACAGTAAGCGTTGCTTTTACGTATAATTTTTAGTTTCTTTGTTATTTTTTTATTATTTTTTTTGTAATTTTTTTTTAATATGTACGGCCGCTATTGTATTGCTTGTTAACGGAAACGCCTTTCGTTAGTTAACATACTGTTTAATAATAATATTAGTACCAAATAACAAAACATCGTTAAAAACAAAAAATATTGTAACTGTTCCGCTAATTTTGCCGGTGTGTGTAGTTAGTATTAAATATTCGTATACAGGGTGTTAACGAATGCGTGTAATTCCTTCAAACCACATGATCTACTGATGACACAGATTAACCCTAAATGGGAATTTTTGAAAATCAAATTAAAAAAATAAAAAATATCTTTGTTTTCTATTTCTGAGTCATTTTAGAGTCTTGGGTTATCTGACTGCAAAGAGCGATATCGCTTTAGTCGTGCCTGCCAGCCGTGTCGCCGTGTTTTCATTAATTTATGCGTGGCATCGATTTGTTCACAAAAATAAACAATTTTTTTTTTGCTGGATCCATAGGTGGTTTAGATACGATCGGTAACAAAGCCACATGAAAAAATAGTAATTTTATTTTTTTATTTTTAATCAAGCTAAATCCCGTGCGGGGCCTGTCTACATCAATAGTAAATCATGTGGTTTTAAGGAATTACACGAATTTGTTAATACCCTGTATACAGGGTTAATTGAAAAACACCAACAACCTCATAAGGGGTCATTGTACTCATTATTATGAACAACTTTTACTATGGGACCAAATCTGAAAACGCGAAAAAAAAACAGCTGTTCCTACATTTATGTTCGTTTAGCTCGTCAAAATGTAGGGAACAGCTGTTTTTTTTACGATTTCTTGTTTGGTCCTATGGGACTACTTTTACTATGGTAAAAGTTGTTCATAATGTTGAGTACAATGACCCCATAAAAGGTTGTTGGTGTTTTTCAATTAACCCTGTATAACTATAAATTAAAAGATGAGTTAGAACGATTGATGGAGCTTACTTTCAAAAGATGGGCAAATGATGATTAATTCTTCTTGTATGTGTAATACTCACAAGGCACAGACCGTGACGTCACGTAATCTTTCTTTTGTGTAACAGAACTTAAGCTGGACGCGGCTCGGTGGACGGCTGAAATAAAATTATAAAAAACTAGAGACCCTAGGCATAGCGATTGAGAGCGAAATGCAGTCTGCATTAGATTCTCTAAGGGCTGATTTTTCAATCGTCAGATAACTGTTATCTAAGGAATAATTTTGACGTTTTGATAGATTTTCTATACAAAAGCTGTCAGTCTGATATTTATACCTCAGATAAAAGTTATCTGGCGACTGAAAAATCGGCCCTAAAATAAATAAATATACAAGTTGTAAACGAATTAGTGTAATTTCTTTAAACCGCGAGGTGCGAGTCGGGATTCGGGCAATGAGTGTTCCGTACTATCGTTTGTCTTTTACATAGGTAACTACCAGTAAACAAGTTTTGTCACCTACTTTTATTGATGTAAAAATTATCCAATGAAATGAAAACCTGATAATTTTACTTCAATGATCAATCTGTTACCTAGTTCCAGTGTTCATAATTGTTTTTAGAATTTTCGGAGCGATATACTAATTAATTTAAACTATTTCTGAAAAATGACTGTGTCAGGCGGACGGACCGAAACCGAGGTTACCTATTCCATAAATGTTCCGTTTTGCCAATTTTGGTACGAAATACAAAAAAAACCGGCCAAGTGCGAGTCAGACTCGCGCACGAAGGGTTCCGTACCATTATGTATAAAAACGGCAAAAAATCACGTTTGTTGTATGGGAGCCCCCTTAAATATTTATTTTATTCTGTTTTTTAGTATTTGTTGTTATAGCGGCAACAGAAATACATCATCTGTGAAAATTTCAACTGTCTAACTAGGTATCACGGTTCATGAGATACAGCCTGGTAATAGACGGACAGAGGAGTCTTAGTAATAGGGTCCCGTTTTACCCTTGGGTACGGAACCCTGAAAATGGTCCCAAATATTTTCTTTAGGTGTTCTTTTTATAGTTAACTTACATATTTTTTCTCGTTACAATATGTTCGCAAAAAATATTATGTAATTGAATAGGTGTCACTCGTTCAAAAAGTTTATAAAAATAAAATTATATGAAATGTAGCAGGTAAACACTTACAGGCTTTTCTAACTGACTGGAGGGCGGTGTAGTCCGGGAGGGGGACAGGCGGTAAGTCTTCGTCCGGAGGGAGCTGGTCCCGCATGCGGTGCGAGGACGCCGGTATATACGCCCAGGGAAGCTGCCCCTGGAGCTCGGCCGTAGTTCCCCGCCGACTGAACAATTAAACCATCTCATATTAGATCACCGCAACACCTCCAAACACTCTTATCTCGCGATATATCACCTACCAATAACAGTAACCGATGACCCCGACACCAAATGTTCAAGTATGCAGTTTAGCTGGAGAATTAAGGTAGAACTGCACTAGGCGGAACTGCACCGCAGCGGAACTGAACTTCACGACGCGTCAAAATATTCTTTATATGAAATTATATGAGACAACACGCACTACGCGGCAACGGAACTGCACTGCAACTGAACTGCGCGGCAAAGTTGAGCAACTGACCAAAAGTGTAGTTCCGCTGCCGCGGAGTGCGGTTCGACAAACTTCATTCCACTCCTATCGCGGCTGCATAATTTGTAATAACTCATTGAATTTGTATTGAGACATTCTAAAATAAGTATGGAATGTTATTGGATCCTTCTTAAGTTGTGGCAAAAGCGTAAAATACTCGTCTTCTTCATATCGCGAGTTTGATATGTCATGTAGCCATATTCTTTGCTTTTTTCTTGCCTGTTCTTGCTCGATCCTTTCCTCTTCCTCGCACAACAAGGAAATAATAATCATATTATTATCCATTTCGTCGTTCATCTTGCTCAGAGGTTGCTTAGCTACTGAATATATTTTTGTAGCGCCGCTGCAGTTCAAGTGCGGCTTACTATAAAATGACGCGTCGTAAAAGTTCAGTTCCGCTGCGGTGCAGTTCCGCCTAGTGCGGTTCTACCTCTATGCCAGACAAGAACTACAATGTGAGAATAACAAAACAAACAGGTATACATATACAGATAAACACGTGTTTTGAACAGATAAAACACAGTGTGTTAATTAGGAATGGGCATATAAATGCAATTTATATTTTGGTGGAAAGTTGGCGAAGGGACTGCAGGGCCAGACTGCAACGCGCAATGAAAGTAGTCAATAAAATATTGAGGAAGATGATACAGAAGATGAATGTAACCCGTTATTAGAATTAAATGTTCTTACCAAAGAAGTCTCGAAGCGAGACAGAAGACTCATTGGGACTGAAATGATAACGATTGATTTTTACGTTTGATTTAAAGTAGTGGAAATCTACTCGTATGGGCAATCTTGTTAATCACATAACACAACGAATTCTAAGGAAAAATAATAAAAGAAAAAGAAATCTTAGATCAAAATAATTAATAAAACTAGGTAAAATAAGGTACGGTCAGAAGTGGTCTAGCTTTGCATTACTGGTAACCACAACAACTGCTTCGTAGTTAAATAATTCGCTTGGCCAGGGTATAATAAAAAGTGACGATACCAGCGTATAATATATTTTGGAAGATATTTAGTGTGTCTGTTACGGCTAAAGGCCCAATTGCGGCAACACCTAGGTTTAACCGGCTCCAGCTAGGTGTGCCCTGTTGCAGGTGGTTAGAATTAAGTGCAGCCTATTTAATTACGAGTAAAACTAGGTGTAGCCGGTTGCTTTCAGCTAAAATTAGGTTTAACCTGAGGACTGAGCAATCCAACTCGGTTAGTTTAGGTTAGACTGGTAAGGCTGGTTCGTGTTTTTTTAAATTTAATAACGTAGATAAGCTTTTTTTTGTTTTTTTTTATTCCTTGACTTTGTCGCGTTTGACCCTCGTCGCACCTGATGGTAAGCGCAGACAGGGTCTAAGATGAAGCACACGAATCCAAGTAACAGAGATATAGAGAGATTCCCCTATACCGCTCTGGCTCTCACATACACACGACGGAACACAGTAAACTGCTTGGCGCCGGACGGACTTTAATGAGAGGGTGGTAGCTGGCCAGGCGGACCATAAAGATCCTACCACCAATCGAAAGGTTATCACCTGATTGGCACCACACGGGGACCACGTGTGGGGTTTCGTACTAAGTGTGCCTTCCCACGGACGAGGGTGACTCAGCCCCCATCTTGTTTTCTAACAACTGACACAATCGGTATTGGTTACACCTAATTCTAACCACCTGCAATCGGGCGCACCTAGCTGTAGCCTAATAAACGTAACCGCACTTGAAGGCATCCATTTTTGATACCTTGATGATCAACACCATACTCATCTCATCTCAGCCTTCAAATGTCAATATTAATAATTTGTATTGTGTGTGTGCCAGTGTGTGCCACATTTGTTTTTGCAACTCACCTAATAACTAAATAAAGCGATTACAATTTACCTAGTTTGGTAATTACAGCAATATTATGTCACGGCCGTTCAATGCAGCGATCGATTAATTTATTTCGTTATTCATCAGTTTATGGTCATATGATATAACATATAGCGAACTCAAGTGTTTTCGAAGAGTTTATTTTGAGATAAATTACCCTCGTCCATCTGGTTGGCTGGAAGTGGTGGCCAGTTGCGGCATGGACTGCGACGCGCGCGGTGGGCTGGTTCTCCCCGAGGTGTCGATAACGGCCTGGTCCAGGCGCCGCTGTTGCTCTGCTATTATATTCTCCAGACGTTGCGGGAGGGACATGAGGGTTTCCGGGAAATTCACAGTCCGTTTTTTGTCGAAATCGACGTCTGCATGGTGGGCGCGTGGAGATCTAAACGACAAATTTAATTTATAGTGTTGATAAGGTTGGTCTTATTTTATTTATTTATTTAATTCAGACCATGATCCATAATATGTTAGTAAATATAACTTACAGACTATGTTAGTAAGATAACAAAATCAACAAAATAATAATAATCAATTCATTTAAATATCTACTTCCATTTCCCGTCGCACTCAACCCGCTGCTGTTCATACGGGTCCAGTGCCCCAAGAAAGGACAGGCTAGTTTATCCACAATAACTCTTAAAATACTATTGGTGCTTCCTGCACAACAGGGATGCAGTTCTCTTCCGCACAACCGCTTGAAAACTATCTATTTTTGCTTCAGCAAACATGCCCGATGCACTACAGAAACGCCAACAGTACCCTAAAAACGTTATTGTACTGGACACGGAGAACGTTGTAAGCCCTTTGCGTACGTCTAAGTATAACCCACAGGCTGGACGTGTAGAATGACTGGCAATACGCCTTGAAAAGAGTCGTTATTACTTCTTTAGTACATCGTACAAACCTGCGGGCCAGCATGTTACATCGGACTGACAACGCTCTCCGCTCCCTCTCTATATCATGGTCATCATCTAAATCTTCATTTAGCATGTGACCAAGATATTTAAATTGAGACACTCTTTTTAGTGCTATACCATAAAGGCATATCGGAGGAACTATCCTGGGTTTCTTAGTGCCCAACCGAAACACCATAACCTCACTCTTCCTCACATTGTACAGGAGTACACGAGACATGGCGTATCTCTCACATACTCCAAGCAACCGTCTGAGTGCGTCAATCGAGGGACTCAGCAGCACCGTGTCATCTGCATAACTTATTATACTATTTATTACCTTTCCATCAATAGACCATTCGAAACCCGTGCTGTCAAGCTCCTCGATCAACTTATTGACGTATAGACTGGAGAGCTCCGCGCCGGGGAGGTCAAACCTCCTTGCCTAACTCCACACTCCAGACCATACGCCCCAGACAACGTACCCGACCATCTGACCTGGTTAATTTGGTACTCATACCAGTACTGGAAAAGGTTAACTAGCTCATGGGGTAGACCCTGCTCGCGCAACTTTGACCATAAGATGTTATAATTAACCAGGTCAAATGCCCTGGAGAGATCCAAGAAGGCAGCGTACAGAGGATTATTTCTGTCAGTATAGTACCTGACCGTATGCTTGAGCGCCAGAATAGCAGTTTTATTTAGATAGGTTGTTAAAGTCCAAGAAAAAAAATTAAGTCATTCCGTTCCGTTTCTTTAAACTAAAGCAAAAAAATATTAAAAGGTAACCTTTCAGGTGATGCTTGCAAGGAATCTGGATTGGATCTAGTGTGAACCTCCGGCAAAGGTGATCTCCTGAAGAGGAAGGCTTTCATACGTCGGAAGGATCGGCTGAGACCGGCGCGTGGTATTCTTGTGGTGATTCTCTCACTAGGTAAGCTGGACATTTCCTCATCTCTGTCGCTAACTTCATCGGCAGAGGTGATAAGGCGTGGGGGTGGATCCTGAGGGGGGGATGCTTGTACAGCAGTCGAAACTTGTACAGGTACTGGTACTTGAGGAGCAGCTTGAGCCTGAACTGGTGCTGGGGCTTCTAGATTCTGGAAAAAAACGTATAGCATACAATTCAGCGATAGAGTAAACTTTCATGGTTTGCGGTTAACAAGGTTATTTTAAGTAAAAAACTACACCTGAAATTTTTTCTTAGCATGTCGATAGCAATCTAAAGGAGAAGGGAAAGACTCCATAGTTTCCTGGGCCCAGGTGTTAACTCAATCAAACTAGCCTTATTTGTAAGAGGATATAATAGGAAGGCCTCACTGAAAATTTGGTGAAATTTGGCTATCCAGCAATCAAGTTATATGAAGTATAGTAAAAGTGAGGTTACATTATAACATTGTAGTTTTTTGATGTTTGCGGAATACATACTTATAAATTTGAATAGCTTCGGTTGTGTAATGGTTTTACGCATTGAGTGCAAGTAGAGAGCCTCCATGTGTGACGTGTCGAAGATCTGATACGTTTGGCACGCGCTGGACAATCGCTACAGTCGAAGACAAGTGTCTACATCCAATATCTTGCACTTATTAGCAGTAGGTAAAAAAGGGAGAAGAGGAAGTAAAATAAAACACCAAAATATGTTTAAAATATTTATTATTGGCTGCACCGCTGTGCTAACAGTGAACGACCGCAGCGGACACAAACACTGGAATTACCAACTTGGGTTGGTGCTTCAATCGGACGCCTCCCGAGAACCACATCTTGGGCCAAGTTCCAACAGGCTGAGATGCACGGCCACTGACGAATAACTGTTAAAATCGCCTCATCGTCCAAGATTCTTCTGCCAATAGAGTTACTGCGATCATTCGCAATTCACACAGCGATTCATGTCGTCCACATCCGATTGATAGGCGTAATCAGTTGTCCCAAATAGAAAGCCAGGTGGTAATCCATAGTAGCAAGATCCGTCGAATAGTCCTTATATGCAAAGCCAAGGTCGTAGGGTTATACAATAAAACATGGAAAATACGTGCGCATTATGAACGAAAGAAAACGGACGAGTGCCGGTCATAGACTATACTTATAGTGCCGGTTTTTTTCTGCCTGTCATCTGTCAGTCGGTGGCCAGTGTCCGACTGAAGAAAAATTAAAGGAACTCCTTTCGCTATGAATCGATTCCACGAAACGATTGATAGGCACTTGTCACTCGATTTTCATATATATTCTGAGATTTTACCGATTTATTCCTTATCGATTATTAAGAATTCAGGCATGTATTTAATCGATTATTTAGTTACAAAACTTAATGTAACTTTTCTCGCTTCCTAGATAGAAACATGGTACTGGATTTTGTGATTTCCTTTAGAAAAATATAACGGTTTTTTTAATACACATTTCAACTAGTTAACTGCTGGGCCCAGGATTACCCATCTCCTTTACAGTCTAGACTTAGCTCCGAGCACTGCAATTGAAACTAGTTTGTTCAGAATTGATTGGTATAAATTATAAACCACGTAAAATTTTTTTTCAAAAACATTTCATTTATTTATTTATTTTATGAAAGGTAGCTTCACAGCTGACAGTACATAAACATAAAATTATTATACAAAACATTACGCCAATTACGAAGTACACAGAAAAAATAACAAGATAAGCAGAGAGTGACTCTAATTGATTGGCATTAAAATTTATAGTGTGTGCTTCATGTTTCTGTTTGGATTCAATAGGTTTCTACGCATATCAGTGGACCGCGAGTAGATACCTTCAGGCTTGAGACGGTCGGCTCGGTAAGTTTCCGTGTATTAGACAACCCCTGCGTGGTACACCTCACGCGTTTCGTACTACTGGGGTATTTAACGCAGCATAAACTAACATGTAACTTGAAGATTTACTTTAAAAGACGTCATACGTCAGACGTATATTTAAAGTTGTTCTTGTGAAAATGATGATGTTAATGGATGTTTCTGTTTTTGTTATACTTAAAATAGAGTTGTATACGTACCTAATTGTATAAGTGACGTACAGCAGACGGTTAAAACAATTTAAATAAAAACAAAATCTATGGTTTAAAACAGTATTTGTTACAATCACTGTGATAGCTTTTACAACTTATCCAAAGTTTAAAAAATACTTACATCACTATCCGCCTCCGGCTCCTTTTTAATATTGCAGTCCACAATTACTATGACCACAAGGAATATATTAAGGATGAACAAGAAAACGAGGCGTGAGTACAGAAGAACCATTATCCATGAAGTCCACGAGGTGTCCAGCTGAACACTTCCGAGCCCGCTGGCTGTGCCCCCGATGAAGTCCATCATATCATCTAAAGTCTGGAATTTAAATTGAAAATTACCCACGATCAACATTTATTGTATTGTAACATTCGGTAAATAATAAATAAACAAAAAATAATATATAACATACAACATAATAAGGAGTATTGTCAATATAATCACTGTCGTCTTTAATAACATGGTTGAGAGAAGAAGCCTATTTTTTACCGGAAAGGTATTAATTTATTTATAAAATACCCTACCTTTTCATTTAAAAAGTCTTAGAGCGTCTTCACACTAGCGTTTGTCCAGCGTAGGCGTTCGATAAACGCGTATGCGCAGCGCAGGCGCCGCGACAACGTGCCGCAGGCGTCGCGTTGTTGCGGCGTTTCCTATGGAGTCAATTGAACGCTGCGCTAACGCGGCGCAGACGTCACACAATTGCGTTGTCGTTTCGGAAATATACGGGTGCACAGGGGCGCGCGGCTGCGGGTGGCGGGGAGAGGTCGAATGTGAACAGGATTGTACATGACTCCGCAATAACGCGGCGCATGCGTCGCGCACCTGCGGCGCTAACGCAGCGTATTCATTTACCTTTGCACTGACGCCGCGACAACGCGACGCCTGCGCCGCATAGTCGCGGCGTCTGCGCAGCGCATACGTTTATCGAACGCCTGCGCTGGACAAACGCTAGTGTGAAGGCGCTCTTAGGATGATCAAATTATCACGGGGAATAATGAGACAATGTAGTCTCAAAGAATGATATAAATCTAAAAATGACTTATACGAATGTCGGCTTAAACGATTCAATTCTGTTAACCTAATCAGAATTACATTATTATTAGTTTGCCTACTTTCACATCTTCTTTCATTCTTCATTATTTGTACATCATAATTATGCAATTCAGTTCTTTATTGCAAACATGTGGTAAGTATATAAATCTTACATATCACATAGTATGCAGGCACTGCTACTTAGCGTCGACCCGAGGAAACTCGGCGCCCTAGCAGAATAACTGAAATGGCGCCCCATAAAACAAAAATTTCAGTCGGCTCAGTTCGCTGGTGGCCGGTCAGCTGGCGCTGAAGTACCCGTCTCCTCGCCGTGCCGCCTCCAAAGTCGAGGGCCTGAGGCCGTTGCCTAGTTCGCCTATTTGATCGAGCCGGCCCTTCTGCTACTTTCAATGGAGTTGCTAAATACTCATTTAAGTTACTTCGATGGAAAGTAACGTACACACACATCTGCGATTATCTCTCTAGAACACGTGAGTTATTAGAAATAAAGCTTAATTTCTTACTCTTGTCTGAAACGAGTCGTTGGCGTACGTTACAGATGCCACCAAGTCAAGGCCGCACACCGCCACGGTGGTGATTATCCAGGGCCATCGCATAAGTTTTGACTGCTTGTCTCTGGCTCCACCCACTAAAATATAAAATTATCCGTAACTAAAGAAAACCCTAAAAGTATTTGCAGTAAGGAAGAATAATTTAAGTAAACTAATGTTCAAATAAAATCTGCTATAAATTGAACCAATATCCATGTAGCCATCGCGCTGAATACGATTTAAACTTTTGGCTAATAATGCTCGTATTAAGAACCCCGAAGATGCTGCTCACCCTCTTGGTTTAAAGTACCGAGATATTTTCTGCATGGTTACAATTATCCAATTAATAACAATTAAAAATATTATTTTACGCCAAATCCCGTGCTGAATGAATAGATTAAACCTATTAACAGTAAGAAGTTATAGGGTAGGAGATGATTAAGAAACTTAGAATTAAGAAAACGAAAAATAATTAAGATACTTTCAATTGACTTTCATTAGCCTTAACTTTTTCTTCGATATGAAGAGATAGAATTCACACAGTATTTATACATATATTTAAAACCGTCATCTTCACATCAATCTGTAATGGATTAGTTCCAAAATGTGACAAAAACTTTAATTAATTAACATAATTAAATTTTTTATTGACTATGCAAAGCTATTTAGTGGTATATCGCATCAAAGCCTCATAGCAGATAAAACAACATTTCTTGAAAACTGTGTCTTAACATATTTGATACCCCATTCTTCGCGGGGATTATACTTACTTATAATGACCACACTGTTTATTATCCATAATACACTCAGGCCGAGACTTATACAGTTTATAATGAATGTTCTGAAAGCGGTGAATGGTTCTTGCGTTAGCAAAACGAAGGCCTGGTCAGCGATGTCATCGATTGCTTGACCGATGTTGATTCTCGAGCCGCAACTATCGGGGTCTGAAACAACCAACCTAAAATAATAGATACCTGGGGTTTCATATCGGTATCTCACATGAAACAATGAGAATTATAATTACTAAGTATGTATTTTATTACTTCGTGGTATCAATAAACAAAATGGTTTGATTGAGACAAAGTGTGATTAACACGATGTAAAATACATGCCAATTTTTAATTTTAAAGTATTCAGTCGTTTTATGTTAGTTTACTTAAAAATATTTAAGTGCCATAAAAGTAAAATGTTATCGTGTGATTTGAAGAGTTTGAATTATTTTTTGCCTCAATTTTTGGGTAACTTTTCAGAATCAGTATCAGATTTTTTTATTTGTGACTTAATTTCAATAGTTGGTAATCAGCCAATTACAAGCGTACAAAAAATAGCACGCAAATCCACACATGATAAAGACTATAACTAATATATTTCACATTAAGTACATGTTTAATTATTTATACCTACAACTATTGAAGTCACGGATTGCAATAAATTAAGCTTGTTGTACTCGTATTAAAATATAATATTAAATTATGGATTGATTTATAGAATATTAAAAATCAATGATCAATGTCAGCGCTCGTATAAAATTGACGACTGATTTACATAGTTAACTCTTGATAGATTATGTTATTGCTGCTGTTCGTTGTTACTATTACAGTCTGTATTATACCACTGCTGGGCAAAGGGCTCCCCAAATGATTTACAGATCGTTCGGTCTTCAGCTAATGTGAATCTACCATTTATTATGATATTTGTTTAGTCCGACCCACCATCTTCTGTTGTAGATATTTTATTACGAATGATTAAATCGTTTCTAACAAGGCAAATAAGTGCAAGTCATTGCTATATTTGTGTACTTACTGTGAAAATACAGAACTCTCATATACAGCAGAACGGGAAGTCCTCTCAAGAAGTCGATTACGCAGAAATATTGCCCTATGCCAAGTGATGAGAAGATCAGCTGACCCCCTGCTTGAAACTGGAAACAAAGAATATAAAATTTGTTACTTTAAAATACTTTTGATCTTATCACACAGCAAGCAGAAATGTTTCTTATTGTGTCAAATAATACGTATCAGTGGTGACACGCAGCATGCAGATTGCAGATATCCACTTTTCTCGTGCCGGCTCGAGCTTGACGAGAAAGTCTCATGCTGTGGTAAAAAAAAAGCCAGTCAGCAAGATTGGTAATGTGGCTGACAGCCCACGGTGCGCCGGTCATACTTCAGTCACAGAATAAATAGTATCAGTATCGTCACTCGTGAAGGCTTATTTAATGCATTCCAATCCCATGCATAAGACCAAATTTTGCTAACTGGGTTGTAAATATGGGTCTCGTCAGAGAGCGCTTCATTGAACGGTCGTGAAAGGGAAACACATTATTGGCTATTATGGTTTGAGAATTGAGTGTTACAGTAGTCTGAGATCTGAGTAGTCCGAAACCCCAAAATTCTCAAAAAAAAAGCAATTGGAATTTGGTAGCTCATGCGTGTTTTTCACTCTATGATTGTGCAGCGGTGTAGAACCTAAAACTTATCTTTCATTGAAAGGTATGTAGAGAATTTCAAGCAATCCTTGTATGTATTTACGGTATAGATATCTATCTAGATATAACAGAGAATTTCCGTGCCACATTATGACGAGAGCATGTTATTGATAAGATAAGTAAAAGTATCTATCGAAATATTTTTATATCTTATAATGATATTATTATTAAGTGTAAGTACCTACTTAATACGTTTGTACAAAGACGTTGTTGATCATCGAACAATTAGTTTAACTGATACTACGTATTATTGAGTGCAGCTAGCTGGCTAGCTATAAACAATGTATTTCAAAATAGTCTTAAGTACAGCAAGATTGAATAATGTATTTAAAATAATATATGCATAATATATCAGGGTTACTGGTAATTCGACGTATTCCTTGCATTACGTAACCCTACTCCCAAACGATTTATTTCATGATGGTTTTTGTGTACCACTACTGCACTGGGCATAGGGCTCTCTCAAGTTGCTTTTTCCTTTCACCCATCTGGCAAGAGAGCGTTTTTCGATTGACAGTCTCCATTTAAGGACTCGTCAGACCGTCCATTATCGATTCTCTAGCAGATATGTCCAGCCCCCTAGTACGGTTCTTAAGTTTTTATCCGGATAAACTAGTTCCTTCAAAGAAACTCCGAGCATGACTCGTTAACTCGGGTGTTTGAAATACTTAGTTTGGGAGTAGGGTCAAGCTGCGGTCACTGCAGCGCAGCGCACGAAAAAATATTTATTTCAGGCTTTTAATGTCGTCTACTATGCGGACGACATTGTCGGTTCGCGATAGTCATGTGCAAGACCGGATTGTGAAAGATATCATGGCTTCAACTTGGACTGTCGTTGGAGCTTCAAAAAGCATTTCGGTCGCTTGGTTACCCAGATGTAGAGGACAGTTGGTGTCTTACAGACTGCTGTTCAATCTCTACGCAAGGATTATGCCATCAATTGCACTTTACGGGCCGCTTGAGTACTTGTAGATATTTTTCAGAAATCGCCTTTGTCAGTATTATAAGACATTTTTACAATAATAGTTTCTAAATATTTTCTTACGTCTGTACCTCGTTGGATAGCTGATTAAATAAGGATGTTTGTCTTGAATTTTGTACACTTAGTGTCATAGTAAATTTTTGAGATTCCCCCTAGAACGTAGTGAAAGAAATACGTCGAATTACCAGTAACCCTGTATAATAGCTACTACTTAATTTTCAGGTGAGGCCTATGGCCTCCACAGTAGGTCTCCCACCCAAGAACCTCCATCACTGCAGGCTAGAATTTTTCCAACTACGTAGTTGGAAAAATTCTAGCCTGCAGTGATGGAGGTTCTTGGGTGGGAGAGCGTCCTACTGAATTTCATACATCTGAAAGATGAGGTCGGCGTATGTACGCCGACCTCATCTTTCAGATGTATGAAATTCAGTAGGACAAACTCGACAAAGAGACTCTTTCTAGTTCTTCGCAATCGTAATTTTATAAGTCACGACTAGTTTTTGAATATGATGCAAGTAACCGATAAAATCGGAAGAGCGCGATCAATAAGTATTTGCGCTAAATACTCAGTACCTATGTGTCACACTTAGAATACAAAGGTAATTAGGTATGCATTTAGGTATTTAAATACGCAAGTAAGTGTATGCCGCTCGGGTTAGTCATTACTGAAGTAATGAAAACTCTGATAAGCACCGATACAAAATAGGAAAATCCCTTATTAAAAAAGTTTGAAAGAATTCATTCAAACTCCTTCAATTGAACATTGAGGATGATGAACACAGGCCAAAACAGAGGTTTAGAACTTAGATATGTCATCAGCCTAAACGTCTAATACTGAACTCGATTACCGGCGGTCCTAGGGAATATTGCGATAATAATCACCACGCTTGGTAGGCGGATTGGTAATTGCCAAATGTTAATATACAACAACTACTACTAACTGCTACGCAAGGCATTTTCTTCCCACGATGATGGCCCTAGACTACATCACGATCAGTGTTGCTATTGATTTAACATCTTCAATACATGGAAATTTTAGATTTATAATGAATACAAAAATAAATTGCTAACTAGCCTAACTATACCTATTTGCTTTCTAGTACATTATACCGGCACAGCAACTGCACAGCTGCAGTACGGCGTCGCCTCGAATTTAGGCTACGGCTAGCCGCCAGCACGCTAACTACGAGTCGTCCGCGAGGTGCAAGCTTGCTGTCACCGCGAACACAATTGTTAAAAGGCATTTGTGATTGAACACGCCTAGGACTTGCACGACGTTGTTTCGCTGGCGACTCGGAGTCGGCGTGCCGTAAGCACGCAGTCGGCGCGCTGTAAGGACCCAGTCCGCTCGCTTGCAGCGCGCTGGCTGCGAGTCGAGTTGTATGGTAGCGGCAAGCGCGCTGACTACCCGCCGTTGGCTTTTTCATATTGACATTATGAAATATATTATACGACACACGATTCAATGCTCTTATTTGAATGACAAGTTAATTGATGGGTTGGAGCGGTGCCGTTACGGTGCCGGTATAGTTTGCCATGACCTTCATTCACCTGTTTAATTAAAAAGTAAACTGAATCTATAAAATGCCTAATTTAAAATTGCTTCTTTATAGAAGCTAGTAAGTGAAGAAATGCATTTTGCTCGGGTCATTTATTTATTTTGAAAAAACGTTGCCCCACACTAAGATTTCTCTTGTATCGTGGGTGCGTTTACAGACACAAATCTCACAAACAAACGCCCAGACCCGAAACAACCACCTGTAGGCCATACAAATTTTTGTTCCGTGTGGGAATCGAACCCACGACTCGTGGCGCAGAAGCCAATCGCTTAGCCACTGCACCAAACGTGTCGTCAAATTATCAATTTATTTACACATAGTGGCCTCACCCATTGCCGACGACGTAGTTTGGGGCTAATCGCATGACCTAGCTGTCACGGGAAGAGAATACCTGGCGTAGCATATTTTTAACCGACTTCAAAAAGGAGAAGGTTCTCAATTCGTCTGAATGCTGTTTTTTTGTATGTTTGTTACGCGATAGGTGGTTGCCAATTATGAATGGATTTTGATGTTTTTTTTTGTTTGGTAGGACATACTTCAAAAGTGGTCACATATAAGTAAATTTTCACGAAATTGATTCAGCGCTTTTTAAAATAATCAATATAATCAAAAAAAAAACTTAGATGACGTTTTGGTTTGTTGTTCCCTTCAGCAAAAGTTTTGATGAGGACTTTCAATCTCTGTTTTAATTGTCATCACCGAAACATAAGCCAAGAACAAAGAAGATTGTTTGTATTTGAAAGGAGCCGTCATGATAATTAATAATTACATTAATACCTATTCTTAAAGAAAACTACCTAGTTCTTGGAAAGATTACGCCAACCGTGTCATTTATGGCACTAAAACTTAATTAATAAAAACTTTAAATAAAAGTAAAAGCCGACTTCAAAAAAATAATAATTTCAGAAGTCGGTTGCTTCTATTTGTTTCAGTGTA
This sequence comes from Amphipyra tragopoginis, assembly GCA_905220435.1. Classification (NCBI taxonomy): domain Eukaryota; kingdom Metazoa; phylum Arthropoda; class Insecta; order Lepidoptera; family Noctuidae; genus Amphipyra; species Amphipyra tragopoginis. Next base: position 23,721,074 of record HG991991.1, on the reverse strand, counting down.
GAATTGCACCGACTTCTGAAACTGTTACTTTTATATTATGGTATTAAAATTATTTTTCATTACTCATACTCGGAAAGTAGATTGAAGCCGACACGAGAAAAGTGGATATCTGCAATCTGCATGCTGCGTGTCAACACTGATACGTATTATTTGACACAATAAGAAACATTTCTGCTTGCTCTCTGATATTAATCATAATTTAAAACTCAAATAAAAGGATAAGTATTTAGAAACTAGTGATTTGACCTACGTTTTTTTACTATGTCCCGCTTTCGATGAAAAAATCCTGCTTTTTTTACTCAAAAAGTTTCAAAATACTGGTTTGCCAAAAAAAAAGTGCAACGCTGGGAAGGCATCAAATATTATAGTCAGAAAGCTGGTGCCAAAAACAGTACCACACTTGTTCACATAAAAGTAGAGGATTATTAATAATTACAATTAAAATTAAATAGACGCGTGTTGTAAGATTTTCCAAATATAGGATCGACACGTTCCGCCTGGCTATCGACCACCCTCACATTAAAGTCCGGCGCCAAGCAGTTTACTGTGTTCCGTCGTGTGTATGTTAAAGCCAGAGGGTTAGGTATAGAGGTAGTCCTCTATACAACGTTATTTTTAGTATATACAAAAACCGAGACACCCCCACATGATTTTCATCAGAACTGCCTGAATATGTGTTCTTTTTTATAAATCTCCAAGTTACACCGTAGTTTATGTCGCGTTAAGTTCCCTAATAAAGTGTGAAATGCCCGAGATGTGCTATGCAGGGGTTGTCTAATACACGAAAACTGACCGAGCGGACCATCTCAAGCCTGAAGGTGTCTATTCCCGTCAACTGTTATGCATAGAAACCTACTGAAAGAAAATTGAAATTTATGAAAAAAAAAATGTGATGTAAAAAATATGTCAATCGATTCTCCTAGTGATTCCGAACAAACTAGTTTCAGGTTTAGTATATACTAAAACTAAGCTTGTATATCTGTTACTTGGATTGGTGTGCGCCATCTTAGTCCCTGTCTGCGCTTACCAACAGGTTCAAGCAGTGTCGTACTGGCCATAGAGTTAGGGTGCCTTTCCACCAGAGATGTGCTATGTAGCTATGCTGCGAGAATGTAAAAGCTAAGCTACGAAACTTTGTGACCGTTTCCACTGATGCTATGTAGCTGTGCGAGGAAGATGCGCTTCTCGAACTATGCGAGGTATCAACAATAGGGAAGGCACGGGGAGCGGCGGGCATAATTGCACCACTCGCGACCATCCATAGCACGCATCCATAGCTCGCATCCATAGCACGCATCCACATCATACATCCTTCCGTATAAAAAACGTAGCTTAGTTAAATCAGTTTCCACCAGTGCTATGCTATGTGGACTAATGAATATGATTGGTGGATATCAAACGCATCCATAGCAACGTTGCATAGCACATCTCTGGTGGAAAATTACCCTTAGGGTGGCGTTTGCCACCCGGGCCCTAGCGTGCGCGGGCCCCCCTCATGCGTAGGCGAGGTGAAATTAAAGCAAATTTCGAAAAAAAAATTGGCTTATTTTAGTTATTATAAGTTATAACAAATGGAACTTTTTTTCATAAAATGTATGACTGAAAATAAACACTTCCAAAAACTCTTGCCTATTGATTATTATTGTCGTTGAGTCTGTTGGTTGACGTGAAGGTGGGGCGGGCCCAGTCATAATGCCACCCGGGCCCCTTAGGCCCAGTCCGACCCTGGGTACAAGGGCCACAAGGGTCAAACGCGACTAAGTCAAACAATAAAACATTTTTTATTAAAAGTGAATCTATTTATAAGGCTGTGTAGAAAGTAACAGAAAATAAAATTTTCTTTCAACTACGTAGTAATGTTATCATTAATCGCTACAAAACCGATCACGAAGGACGTATTTTTTGCTTAGAACCAAAACAGCGCAGAAATGTTATATGAAATCTCATGGTTGCACAGTTTTTCATTAATGCAGTTTTTTATTTTTTATTTAGATATAGATACATTTACCACATAGGTTTAATGTCTCCCATTATATATTTATATTAACTTTAATATAAAATGTATGTATTAGATCAAAAAATACTGGCTGAAAATAAAAATCGGCTGAATAAAACAAAACGGTGAAAAAAAAAACAAATAGCGCGCATTTTGTACGATTGTAAAACTTTGATACCTACCCTACTTCATAATTAGCAAGAAAAGTTTAAAAAAATGTTATCTGGATATTTTATCACGGTAGATTGGTAGTTGAAAGAAAAGTAGATAACGCACCTTGCTAAAGTGAGTAATTAATGCACTCGTGTTAATTTAGTGCCCACGCATGCGCTCGGGCACCAACATAACACTCGTGCATTAATAACTCACTTTGCGCTCGATGCAACAATCTAGTAAGTATTTGATGCAACACAATAGGTGACTAATGATAGTTTTACGTAGGCAGACCAGGCTAGTATCATCTGAAATTAGTTGTTACTTCATCGGGTTAACATCTTGTTCCAAAAAAGAACGAAAAACGACTTGAAGTCACTTTCAACATAATTGAGAAAACGCTAGGCAGATGGTGTTTCTATTTTTACTAATTTCATCTATGCACTAACTCATAGCGTGTACAAATAATCATAATATTATGATTACAGTATCTTTGGCAACAGCCATATCTTTCTCATAGCGTCTCCTGTCCAAACGTTTGACGCTGTATCGTTATCACTGACAGAAACTCTCGACTGATAAGCAAGCAGATATTCTTTACTATCATCTCACGGTTCACTATCGATGAAATTATTGCCATGCGTCCCATTTCCTATTACTAATGGGAAAGATATTTTGCTTTTTCTTTCTTTATAAAACGCAACTAAACATGTTATTTTTAGCTAAGAACTGCATATTTTTCAAAATTATATTTTGTTTATCACAGGCTCTGTCATAAAACTCAGTGTTTTAGCAATTTTGTTAATGCTTTAGTGAAGACTTTAGTAATGAATCCTCAACCTTAATTTTTGACGGGAAGTTTTCATTACCAATTCCTAACTGAAAACCATGCCACATCCGAATACACAGTGGTTAAATAATGTAACGACCTATGTTCTTAATTTTTTATTTTCCTAAATAAGAATACATGTAGGTACAATTAAATTGCAAGCGTGAAGTTCAAATAGATTTTAAGTTATGGGGGATCGAAAGTCGCTCGAAATGGTTCGTGTAATTTGATCATTTATATCATGGCCGGTGCATCGCTCTTTTCTTTTTCGAACTTGGCTTGACACAGTCCCGTGTGTCTAGATACGACGTGGCTAACGTTCACTGTGTTTAGAATTGAATCTGAGGCGTTAGATTTCCCCCGTCCGGCGGATTTAGTATGGACATTCGCATGAGAGGAAGAATACGTTTTTTTGAGAACATACTGTAGCAAAATAATCGGCGATAGCTTCATTTTCGATTATCCCGAAATTTCAACACAACTCCACTGCGAACGCTTAGACACTTCGTACATAATATATCCTAATGGTTGTTTTGCACAAAGAATATATTTTTCTACTTAAATCTATGCCATAAAACTTGCTGAAATAATATCTACTGCTATAATGATCATCGCACAGCTGCTTAAATTACACAGGAAGCGTGATAAATTTTAATAAAGAAAAATCGCCAGCTTTTGCATATTGAATGTATCTTACAATTAAGGAATTTAAATGTGTACTTAATTCTATAAAAACACTTATTTCAGATATAATTAATTACTTACCAGGGTTGCGATGCCGGAAAAAACCATAATTTTGTTTAACACCATGGTTAATCAAGGTATCCGAGATTTAAGATATAGAGTGTGAGCGTATCCAGTTTACGTCTTGAGGAAGACGCCTCATGTACCTCGGTGTACACCGCCGCGGCCCAGCATCACACTGATAGGCGTGATAGCCCAAAGCTGTGCCCTACTCAACAGATAACATACCAATATCGTACATCGTGGATACAATAATACAAGATAGACGAACGTCATCATATCTCAATCGTTTAGAACGAATCAAAGATGTTTTTCGTCATTACATTTTTTCAAACCGGTTTACAACGGCTAATAGAGATGTAACAAAATTGCAATGGATGCAAACATTGCACCACACGATCTTTAAACGACATTGTTTTTTTCCACTTTAAAGTGTCTTGCATTTTTAAATGCGAATTTACTACGACTTAGGTAGGTACTATTTCTATCGGGAATCTCATACGCTTGTTAATTACGGTTACTAATAATTAGCACATAGGATGTCTGAGATATCATACAGGAGCTAATTAAATGTGGCTATATATAAAAGGATCTCTTGAGACTTCCCACTGTGAACGCGCTTCATTACAACAAAATTATGGGAAATCTGGTTAGTGGTCATTTTGATAATTATTTATATAGGTAATGTGCTTGCTATGCTTTCAACACATGCGTAAATCAAGAACCATCTTTAACGTAATCTGCGTAAATCAAGAACTATTTTTTGACATAATCTACGCACATCAAGAACTATTTGTAACATAATCTACGCACATTAAGAACTATTTATAACATAATCTGCGTATACCAATTACAATTTTAACATAATCTACGAATGTCCAGAACTATTTCTATTCGATCATCATTGTCATCCATTGGCCGACCATAGGATATAATGCCTTTATTGCGTGTACCACAATGCCCGGTCTTGCGCTATTTCCGTCCATAGCATGATCCATTTTACTATAACAATACTGTAAGCCTATCAGTATTTTAGTTTTAGGGTATTATTTTATAGGCCAGTGTCTGCGAAGTCTACATTAACTTTCAGTCAACTTTTGCATTTCTTTTTGTTTACTATTCCTCATAATGAATATGTTGTTCACTAGATGCTGCTTGTGCTGGTGGCGCCATGGTTGATGTTCGCCACGAGCATGGAAACTGTTAACGATACAGATCTATCAGCAAACTCTTCAGATCCAAACAAAGATATGTGAGTACAATGAATTATTTTTCTTCTATGGATAAATGGATTATGGATTTGAATAAATGTGGGCTCCTCCGACCAGTAGGTACAAAAGTTTCCATCAACATATTAGCACGTTCACACAGTCATCATCATAGTCTTCATCATATCACCCCATAATTGTCCACTAATGAACAATTGTCAATTCCACGGAATAGAAAAATATTAGTGGAAATGCTACGCGGCTATCGCGCGTGTGTGCACAATTATGCGGAGATCCGCACCGGCTAGGGTAGCCAGCAGTGCAATTCTGTAAGAATCTCACTTCCATCGCGACTGTCAATTAGACACTTGTCGTGACACAGCGTGGTTAACAAAACTACGCGTTATTGATTATACTGCCGATTATCTGTGTGTTTTTTGCTTCTATTATCCATACTGTGACATTATGGATATCGAGCTAACCGTCGATATTGAGGTGGGTTTCTTACAAAATGACACTACAGATCTCATTTTGTGCATTAAAGGATTTTTTTAAATAAAATAACGGGCGAAGGATGAAAGAAAATAAGGGACACCTGTTGTTTTCAATAAAATGGACTGTTATTGTATCTGTAGCGAGATTTATCAATAAAAAGAAGTATTTTAATTCGCAACGTATCGTAGTCGTTAATTGAAGCCAATATGGAAGTACTTAGTTATTTAACAACTGTCCTATATCCTTGATTTTAAAACAGAGGTCGAGATCTTTTTTAGAGCTTAAAATGGGGACCTCTTTTAAATTAAAGGACGCCGGACAACCCTAGCACTGGCTCACGCGATTAACTGCCTACTTTCTGCGAAACGTGCCTTATTGTGCAATTTTAACTCTTAAAAATGATAGCAGGACGAAAAATGTATCTCACAGAAGTGTATAAAGTAAAAACTTTGATATCTTTCAATATAATTGTATGCTTAAGAAGTATAAGGAAACTTCCGCTTGTTTTTTTCGATTTCGTGGTTATTTCAATGAACCGACATATAATTACCGACACACATGGCCATAATCGCAAGGTTTGCTGTCAGAATAGTGAGCATTGTTTTTTTTTTAACTCAATATGCCGCTGACCTTCTTTTCTGATGCAATCCCTTAGCCGCCATTTACATTGTATTACGTCTTTTATGTAGTATATCAATGTGTTAGGTTAATAGTTCACTAACGAAAAAACGGCATAGTTAAACACACTAGATATCGTCAAAAATACCCTCTTTTATAATACCAACAAGAAGGGTCCTCTCAAAATGGCAGCCGTTTTGACTTTTGACCTCCCTGGTAAAGTAGGTGTTTATTAAAAATTGAAGCCTTTAGTACTCATACATCCAATTAAATTACGTTTTTAATTAACACCTACATTAGGCAGGTCAAAAATCAAAATGGCCGCCATTTGGAGAGGAGGGGGTTTGTTTAATAAAGGGGGTATTTTTGTTCATAAAATTGAGTGTTTAACATGTCGTTAAATCGGTAGTTCTATTACCAACACTTTATGTACAGTACGTCCCAAAAAGTAGTATCAAGCGGAAGTCCAGAGGTAAAGCGCCCTTAGAGGTACTCGAATCACCCTCATGTATGTTCCGCGACTTTTTGTAGTTCTCGAATTATATCTTTTTATGTATTTTAACCATACTCTGACTTTAAAGACATTTTTGATAATAGTGTCATGAATTGTTGAGAAACAAGCGCATTTTCTTTTTAAATTAGATTCTCTATTCAGCTAGTTTAGAAAAAAAAAACTACTTATTCACGTCATTACGTCTAAAGGTCACAGCTCATTAGAGCCACCCAGCATCCGACCCGCATCGGCTCGCCTCGTGCGGTTAGTATTCTATATTTATGATTTGTATGGATGTGCGCTCATTAAATCAACTCCGTAGCGTCACCGGATCGCCACGGGCGTATGCCGTACACGTGCGGACGACGAGTGCTGAAACGCGCGCTGCACTCGAGTGGACTTCTCCGACGACTCCTCTGGTTGACCATGCGACGTTTACTGGTGATAACGCGTCGTCCACTCGTGAACCACCTGCTGACAACGAGTGGACGCCGAGCGACGAGGCGATGCGTGTCGGGTGCCGGGTGGCTCTAATGAGCACCCGTACCTTATTTATTATATTTATTTACCTTAAGGATGCTCTATCTCTCGAGTTCCGCTTGACTCTACTTTTTGGGACTCCTTGTATATTTGTTATTATACTTATAAATTATTTTATTATACACATTTTAGTACACCACAAATTGCCAGTATTATATCTCCCAAACAAGTCCTGTCTACCCAAAGGTTGTCTGGTAGAGATCGCTTTTATCATTATGACATTAATAGTGGCTGTTAATTAAGTGTATTACGTACAATCTATTTACCTATTTAGACACCAATGGGTAGATTAGGAGTGGTCTATTGTTTTCTGGGAACTCCCCGGTGAAGCAGACAGTCACAGTAGCTAAAATACTATATTGGCGACATGCTTAGGGAATGCGTCGGATCATCTCACATATTATGTATTAAATAGTATTAATTAACGCACTTTACAGGTATGTTATTCACGCCATGGTCTACCAAGTGGGTATAGTCACAAACAAAACGGACAATGAAACGGCTAACTTGAATACTACGTAAGTAGTTTGACAATAGTTTATCTTAACGTCCAGTGCTGAACATAGGCCTCGGATGTCCATTTCACTAAACAGTCATCCTTATTAATATTACAAATGTGAAAGTAAGTCTGTCCGTTTGTTTGTTATTTCTTCACGACTAAACTACTGAACCGATTTTGATGAAACTTGATACGCACGGCTACAGATCAAGCTATACATTTCCAGTTATGCTGATCTCGCATTGTATAGGATTTCCTTACAACGAGAGGTCAGTGTAAACTAACAATGTATAGCTTGATGTGTAGCCGTGTGTACAGAAATAGTCTGGAATCCGCAGAAGGATATAGGCTACTTTATCCCAAAATACGCGACATCCACGCGGGCGAAGCCGCGGTCGCCACTTGTGTCCTGTGATAGGCTTGGCAGATGAAGGTTTGATAGCAGTATGCTTTTATTAGCAGTCAGGAGGACGATGCTGCTCATCCTCTTGACGTCATTCCTTAGTCGTCTTATATCACACACGGAATGGCTTCAATTTTACCGGTAACGCGTAGTTAACTACTTTAGATAAATACCTAACGTTAAAATGCTAAGTTGTATCGATCTCTGTCTCTGTAAGTTGCATAAGACATAAATAGACCTGAGTCCACGAGGCAGAGTCATAATGCATGAAGCCACAAATGTACAATCCAGGCGAGGCGACAATTAATGAGTCTTTAAGGCTACGACCATCATTTTCATGTACCTACAACGCATACGAGATTTTATTAGATATATATTTTATTGGGATTTTATCGCATGAATGTGTGTGTATAAGAACAATAATAAGAATAATTTATTTCAAGAATACAAGTAAAATAAGTTGACAAAATTATTATGAATAAGTTCCGACATCGTCTACCAGATGACTGGGGTGCAAATATTATTGTTGTCATGTCGAATAATGATAAGCATGAGAGAGTAGTATATTCTTTGATAATAACAAACCTACTGAAAAAATCAACAAAAACATTGTGGAAATAAATTTGAAATAAGTCATGAAAAACAATTCATCTTATTATATTGTATACGTACCGTAAGAAGTACACTGCCACTGTTCTATTCGATAAAATCTATAACATATTCCTGAAAAGTGTTGCCGCTTGAACGTAGCATTTGAATTAGAAGCTAATTAAATATGTAATTCATACTATTGCAACCGGACAATTTACAACCACCACTTATATTTCCATAGAGGTAACCAAGAGAGCGTGACCTTCTATCACACCAACGGCTCCCAAGGACTGGATTTGAGCAAGATTTCGGCACCACTCCTAACAAACGTGACGGCTCAAAGTATGGTCGGAGTGGCGCCCGTGCCTGCGAACAATGAGAACGCTCCGAACACACTGCCTTGGAGCACCCTGAATCATATGGCCAATATGCAACCTTCATCTGTTTCAACAGGTAATAAAATCCTTTTCTGACCTGACGGGCAATATTCGATTATTAACATCAGGAATGGAAGTCGGCTGATAGAGGAGAATGGAAGAGGAATACCTATACATCTTGTGCCGACCCCACTTAGTGTGAGTTATGGGTAGAGAGATGATGATGGATGGAAGTCATTCCTCCTTTCATTTGTAGAACTAAGAGATGCTCCTTCAAGTTTTCTGAAGGCTAGTTTACATCCTCAGTTGAATAAGTAGTTTAGGGTCCGTACATAGGTGTCATTTAAGAGATGTGGCCGCGTGGAAGGTGTCGTTTTGATATCACATGGAAGCTGAATAGGTTATAATCACAGATTCTATCTATATCTGTGGTTATAATCCTTGTTTTTCTTCCTGAGATCAAGTGCGATATCTATCTATACAAGGTTAGTCGGAAAGGGGGTACTAATCCGCAGGCCAAGTAAAGTATCACTGATGACTGTCTTAAAGCAAGTGTTAAAATTTCAAAATTCGGTAAAAAAAAATTCAGTGCAAAATGATTTTTATTTTTGTTTTTTCAAAAATTCTTCATCCCTGCTTTAGTTACAAATTCAGAAAATGGTGCTTCTAATTAATGACCCCAAATATGATCTAAAATGTAAACACAGCTGATCATAACTGGGGATAGATAGATTTTAGAGCTTTTTTTTTGAGATCTTTGATCACCTATTTCTCTTAAACTATTGACTTTTGGAAAAAGTTGTAGAACAAAGGTTATTCATTATTAAAGGTACCTACTTTAACCCCCTTTCGGATTAGTACCCCCTTTCTGACTAACCTTGTATAGGGTGACTGGCAATTAGTGACCGATACTTTAACACATGATTGTACTCATGATAACAAACAACTTTCCCAAAGAAACATTATTTTTATTTAATTTTTTTCATTTAAAATTTATTAATAAATCGTTACGGAATCGTAATACGGAAACTTTTTTTTTTGTTTTATATATAATGTTTCTTTGGGAAAGTTGTTTGTTATCATGAGTACCTACAATCATCTGTTAAAGTATCGGTCACTAATTACCAGTCACCCTATATACGTAATAGGTAGATATATAAAAATAACCCTCTTTATAATCTTTAATAAGCCCTCTTTTTGTATATAATATCATTGCCTATTTCCCTATCTCTTGGTCACGGCATCACGCGTGAGCGGCTGGACTGAATTCGTAAATTTTTTTTTGTTGTTTTCTTATTTGTCAGGAGAAGCCATGAGGATTTTGATATTTAAAAAAAAAACGAATTGATCTCAGTATGTATAAATTCTTCATTTGTTTACCGCATACATGAAAATGGTTTTAACTTTTTTACTACTTATTTTGATTTTTTTTCTTAAGGTAGGTATGTAGTAGGTAGGTAGTTAGTAGGAAAAAGAGCATTGCAACGCATGCCCCGGCATAACGTACAGCTAGTTCGTTATAAATAAGAAGAAAATAATTATAATTTCGTGCTGAATAGATCCTCGAGCCTTCATATTAGTTATGTAAACTCGTTTATTGACTAGTTTAATGGTTAGGAGAATCGCCCTAAATCGAAAGGATAAAATGTAGAGCCACAGAAGAATAGAAAGTAATACTTAATAAACAATAAAATGAGCAAAACTCTACGGCCAATATTACTATATCCTCGTCCTCTATCCTCTTACATATTTTTATTATTAGCACTTTATGATCTTATTAAAAAAAACAATGATATACTTACTTAGCTTCAATATAATGTGTTTTGCTATTTCAGATTCAGAACCACTGAAAACTTCTAGAAGATCGATCTCAAGTATTGATGACATCATGGATTCGGATTTAGAGACGCCTTTTAATAAATTCTATAAAAGCTTATTTAAAAGAGATGTGCCAGTAGGGAACACGCCCGTAGCGATACACAGCGGCGCAGCGGTCATCCCGCAGGCGGCTGGGGTTCAGTCCATTGCACTTCCACCCCTACTCACCCTTAACAATAACTTCTCAGACATACCAGTGCCGATCCCCAACACTTCAGTCGTGCATTATGCTAAAATGAACACCCTTGTGTCTAAACCTTAAAGGCAACAACTGCGTACAAATATAATTAACATTAATGATTAAGTTAAAGTAGAATAGGTGTCATGAAAATAGGTTTAAGTTATTATTTACTTAAGTTGCAATCCATATGTTAGTTGTAATTTTCTTCCAATTCATCTACGGGACAACCAAGCATAGTGCTTGTTAGGGGTACATTTACATATAATAATTTAAGATAACAAAAGGCTAAAAAAACAATTATAATGTCCAACAAAACTATCACACAAAAACCTCATTGGATTGAAATTACGGACTGTTGTATAGGTTCGATTGAAAGGCGGTAATAAGTATTTTATTATTAATCTTGAATGGAGACAATACGAAAAATAATATGCATGGTAGGTATGCATCATAGTTCAAAATATAGGTAACATAATTATAATATAATTAGGGCATGTCTGCGTACTATAAAAGTATACAAAAGTTTTTTTTTCTTTAATTTTGTTACTAGTTGGTATTCAAATTCAAAGGAATTTTGTGTTCAAATCAATTTTTGGAGCCAAGTCCTAAAGTCAGAAAGGTGTTGTCCCGACGAAATACGCACGCGTCAACATGACGCATGCGCGAACGTACTCTAATGATTATCGTACCTCAACGAAGACACCCTGCTAGCTAGCTAAAATAGAAGTTAATGTGTACCACAATGGCAATTATGCCACTTAAGTTATCGCCTTTATAACACTGACAATACGTGAGGGACGGGAGCCGGGAGGAATAACAGGTGAAGTGACGGTATGAGCTCACCCAAGCTCAATGAACGATGTCCCAGCAATATGAGCAATGCCAAAAAGCTTCTCAATAATGACTCCAAGGAGGACTCCTTAGACAATTCTGTGAGTACAAATTAAAAGATATTTTAAAAATAGCTGTGCTTTCTTTTAGTTGTCATTCATCGAGCTGACTTTAGCAATTAAGCGGGTATCAACTTAACGCTTAATAATTTAAGATGTTTCCTAAGACTTGATACATCGCAAAGGTGAATGAACGTTGCTCGACCTAGTGCAACTAGTCAATACTTTTACTTTAATTATGCATATAACGAAACGAACCGTGCGGAGTAGTTAGGAATTATGAAAAGTATATTGAAAGAGCCAAAATATATTGAAAACCCATAGCGGAGTATGTTAGTTTATAACGAAGCTCTAAAATAGTAACTGTGGTCCAAGATTATCAGTCTCAGCTACTTATTTTAGGTCTAACTATGGTAAAAAAATACAGCAGATGATTGACAAGCAAATTGAGTAACCAACATTTTTGTTATAATTAAGTCATTATTCTTTTTCAGATTAGAGAATCCATAAAGTCTGAAAGACCTGGAAAGAATGAGGAGGATTGGAGGAGGCGCACCATCATTATCGAAAAGAAAAATGGCAGCTACGGGTTCACGCTACAAAGTTATGGAATACACTACAAGAAGGTGTTGTTTTTTTAATATTTATATTAATTAGATTATTTGATTTGAATAATTAAGTTACTGAGTCCATACATTAGCAAGTTTATGGCACTGCGAAATATTATAAAGCATCTTGCAAAACTTAATAAAGACGAATGCAATGGCTACTTATTATAAAAAAATACTGTTCAGCTGTGTAGTTTCAACTAAATACAAATTACAAGCTTCTAAGACATTAAGAATCAGATATCAGTAAAGTTGTTCATCAATATAATAACCATAAAGGAACTAATGCGGTCGTGTGTAATGTAGATTCTATGCAATGCGTCTATTATGTCGATATGCGATTTGTTTTACCTTCATAACGCATAATGCGTTTAATACATATCTATATTTATTACCTTAGTCGATACCTATAATTAATTAATCGTCATTCTACAGGAACAAGAAATCGAAGTAATCACTTACGTGGATCACGTCGAGGGAGATGGGCCAGCGGCCGCGGCGGGCATGCGCGAGGGTGACGTAATCCTATCCATCAACGGTACGGACGTGGAGCGTGCCGACCACGCCGCCATCGTTGACGCTATCAACAGCTGCGACTCCAGAATGCGTATGGTAGTTATTTTCGAAGACTGCGTGCGCAAAGTTGAGCTTCATCTTAAATACATTAACCTACAACGAACTCTGCAATCGAAAATGAGGGAACTGGAACAGCTAAGCGTTCGCGAAAGACAACTATTCGATTGTAACTGGAAGACGCACAGCTTGCCCTCCCAAAAGAAGAAAACGTCCCCATCAGACGTAATTTCAGACAACGAAGAGAACAACGCCGGAGAAAACATCAACAACTCATATTGTAGACCGACGCTCTCCAGTGAAAACGTAACGGCCGCCAAACCTCCGCAGCCCAATGTATTTATGTACCAGTATCTAGATCCGCGTTACGGGGCGTGTCTCATACAACCCAACCTGCGCACCGGTAGTTTTGTTATTACTGTCGGCTCCCCGAGAAACAGGCGAGAATGTCATCACTACGTAGTAAAAACACCAGGCCAGGAATGTCACAGAGCCTCTGAGAATTACAAAACTAGCAGTGGGAAACACAATAAAGTTCACCGAAGTAGTCACAGCCACGGATGTGCTCCATGCATGCCAGCTTACAACAATCAAGATGCTAACAGTCTTGAAGCTTACGATCTCGCTAGTCCATGTTGCGATCCGCACTGCGTTCCGAATACTAGAAAGAAAATGCGAAGAAAGAGAGAATGCTCCAAAGAACATAAGAGAAAAGAGAAATGTCAGCAGGTCGATAAATCCACTCAAAAGCCTGACAGTGGCTCTCACATGCGAACTAAGAAAGTGTGTCAATCGGGGCACTGCTCCAATCGCTATCGATATTTAGCAACTGAGTCGACACAAACGAGCCAGTGCAGTCTTCAGTCATACGCGACGAGCAATGCCACCGTGCCGTGTGATAATTCAGCCTCCAGTTACAGTACTTCCCTAAGTAGCGACACACTTTTTTGGGATAATGACAGGCCAGAAACTAAGTCATCGCCCAAAATCCAATACCAAAGCAGTCATCAACACGTGAAACCGAAGTCATGGGATAATTTAACAACTAAGGCATTTGGCGGTTATGGATTCGGTTATGGTTATTTGGATACAACCACCAAACAATCTAGTCGGTCTAAAAGTCACGGACGCAACCACAGTAGTCGCAGCACGCAAAGTCATCATGAATACCAACACCACTCACAAGAGAAACATTCTCATCGACAGAGCGCTCCGCACCATTACTCCGTGTACGCGAGGAGTCACAGCCACTGCGCACCAACCAAGTCTACGGAGAGTCTTATCATGGTACCTAAATACCAATTGGAGAGTAGTGGATCTGAGAGCAGGCTGGCTTGCGACTGTGTCGAGTCCATTGACTATTATCGCAGAGTTAGTAGCAGTAAGAGTCCCGGAGATCAGCACTCAGCTGCTTACTATACGCAGCACTTTATTTACCCCACACACTCGTACAAAAAGAAGGACTCTAACATAAGTTCGGAAATAACAAGGCTTTAAAAAAGTGAGATTAAAAAAGCAATACATAATCGTAACCATCACTGCTCAACAATAGGCCTATAAAGACAATTATAGCCGATTTGTCATTTTATTGTAGTTGTTATTTGTAATTTTACCAAGTCCGCCATTAATCGCTTTTTACATACTAATTAATAGTTTTTTATAATAAATAAATACCAACAACCACTTATTTCTTTAATTTTTGTGACCATAAATATGTCTTCGGCATCATCATCCACGTCATCCACCGACCACCGTTTGAAATACGCTTCTGAGTATAAGTCGCGCGCAGAAGGTTTGCCGATGACTGCCCCTCCCACTACACCGACCGCTACCCGCGCTCGTCTGGTATTAGTAGGTATGCCAGACGAGCGCGGGTAGCGGTCGGTGTAGGGGGAGGGGCAGTCATCGGCAAACCTTCTGCGCGCGACTTATATATATAGCCTCCTTTTCTTTTGTTCACCCAAATCGTCTTTTTCCATAAATATTATGGAGTTTATTTCAACGACAAAGTATCTTAATTTCTTAAAAAAAAGGTTTTTTTTTATCAGTTAGGAAAGCACCAGAAACGCCGTCTACTCCACCCTGATGCGTATGGCCTCAGTAGAAGTGTTGAGGCAGATAACAAAAGAACCACGAAAAGCGAGGATCAAAGGCTTGCACCGGGTGTAGCTGTGCAATGTAACAGTAAATCTCAAATAGAAAAGTGATAATAGGCAAACATGTATTTAAAACTATTTTGACTGATGATTTGACAACTTCTAAAAAAAAACGTATTTCACCTTTGTCAGTATTTTCAAACTTGACTATTCGAAATACTTTTATAACATTCTTAGCTCGTTGGATAGCTGTTGAAATGAGGATGTTTTTGTCGTACTTTTTACGCTTAGTAGGTAGTACGCATAGTAAATTTTTGATATAATCATCCTTCATTAAGCCGTATATGAGTTCATAAAACATTTAGTACACTTTTAACGATAACTTTGGTATTTGTAAACATTCTTATACATAGAAAGCTTTGTTAATGTGTCAGCTACAAGTTAATATGGAAATCATAGGCATTCAATTTGATAATTTAAAGATAAATAATATTTAATTATGAATTCTGAATATTTTTCAAAAAATGAATAAAAAAAACTTAATCTATGACTTTCGCCTAGGGTGCATAGGGTGCTAATTTGTTGCATATAGGAATACGTCGAATTCAAGTTCAGCCTGTATACAATGAACTCAGTAATTTAACTGATTTCAACACTTCTCTTCACCTGAGTTGCTGGAGTGCAATGAGCAAACAGGGTCCAGAGTTGAAAAAAATCTAATAGATGGCGTCAAGATCGAATTAGATCGCGCTATGGTTTGGTTACACGCTATCCATGATCTCCGCCACCAACATTGAATAATCACCATTCTACTCATTTTAACCCGGAATCGCGTTTGCTAATCATTCGCTGAACCGATTTTTGGAGACTTCATCACACTTGCTTGTGAACAGTCGATATCTATACATATTTAACATTTTTATTCTTGAACTAGCTGTGCCCGCGACTCCGTCCGCGTGGAAGTCGGAAAACAACATTGTGTCGCAGCAACTAAATAATGTTGTATTCCATTTATAATAATAATAGACAAAGGTGTCCCACTAAGGCACTTATATCTTTTGAACCATTTCTTTATGTAGAGTTTCAGCTAAAAATACTTATAGAAGACTTCATTTAATTTTAATAAGTTATAAATAGGTAGGTACTGCTTTCAAAAAGTCTGATCTGGAAATCGAACCAACACAAACGCGAAAAAACATCATCTATAGAAATTTGCTATTTTTAATATTTTAAAGTACTTTCCCTCCATGGCCAATGTCTTTGGAACATTACCTAAAGCTTAAAAAAACTCAATTAAATAAACTTAATAAAACGGCGGCGACAGGCTTTGAATAGTTCTGACAATAATGAACAAAATAAAATAAAATGTAGAAAAACATTCCAAAAAGTGCATTGAGTAGATAGAATGATTACGAAATACTAAATTTCGAAGAAAGCACTGGGTGAGTGCTTTCCTTGCAAATAATCATGCGGTGGCCGTTCTTTTTACGTGATGCTTGAACAAACAAACAGATAAACAGACAAACAGATAAACAGACAATCAGAAAACAAATCCAAAAATATTAAAAATGGGTTCTTTTGGTTGTCTTTTAACACCCCAACAATGTTTTTTCAAAATATTTGCTATGTACAGACACGCCAAGTCTAATATGTAGAACACATTGATTATTTGCATATCTTTTGATTGCGTGAACCGATTGCAATGAAACAAAAAAAATATGTTACTTGGAGATAAGCACAATATATGTTTATGAAAATCAACAGCATTGGGTCAGCTCTTTATACGTGTTGCTTTCACAAACATGCAAACATATGTTTAATCTTTACTTCCCTAGATGGCGTTGGCGTCGAATTAGATCGCGCTATGGTTTCGTTACCGCACAATTTATAAGTTCTAGACACAAAAAAAAAATTGTTCCAGAAACACGATTTTATTATATGTATAGAATAGACTAACTGGTAAGCTCAAGCTTTCTTGCTCGGCCAAATTTCTTAACAGTAAACTGTTTTAATACGTTGTATTATAAATCTTGTTGAATTTTTTAATTCGTTTTGTCGCCACCCAGCTCTGTCGAGCTGATAGATAATTACCGTTGGAAAAGATTCACACTCTCCTGTCATACCATTGACCTATCAAGATAGGTACAGTATAAACAACTCAAATTAAAAAAATATGAAGAGGAAACTCCAATAATCAGTTTGGAACTGACTCGGAGATGTGCTCGGAGTGCCACGTGCTACTGGATAAACTCTGTAATTACTTTTCAATCAGAAGGTTGCGATTCCGATTGGCGAGAAGTATAATCGCCGACAATTATGAACACAAAGTACACAAACGTCTACAGCAACGAGTTACCATATCTGGCATCATCGTTTTTACCCAAAGGGTAAAACGGGACCTTATTACTAAGACTCCGCTGTCTGTCCGTCCGTCTGTCACCAGGCTGTATCTCATGAACCGTGATAGTTAGACAGTTGAAATTTTCACAGATGATGTATTTCTGTTGCCGCTATAACAACAAATACTAAACACAGAATAAAATAGATATTTAAGGGGCTCCGTACGGAACCCTTCGTGCGCGAGTCCGACTCGCACTTGGCGGTTTTTTTTTATGACTTCGTCGCCACAACAGCTGAGAAATACTGCGTAGCTTAAACGCAGCCTCCTTTGGTGTGCCGATCTCGACATGAATTACTAGACTAGAGAAATTTATTTTGATAAGATTGCTTCGTCGTCGTTGAGCAGCGCTTGAAAGAGCGCCGTCTCCATGTGGGTAAAGAGATTGTACAGCTCAACAGTAACAACTTTAAGAAAAACCCACGCAAGGATTCGTTAAAGCTTCAAATATAGCTTTATAGCGTCATCTATACCGCAGAGCACAAAGTCTACAGACAAAGGTTTTTGTACAGATCCAGCAAACTGTCCGTCATGCACTACGGTCCTTATACCGGCCATTGATGAGCTAGTTTAATATCAGATACCTAGGCATAGCCCGTGTGGCGTGAGTTCCCTGGCTACGCAATACGCCCATGCTCACCAAATTACATGATTCCAACCATGCTAGAAGTGGCCAAAGATTTTGTTCCCAGGCCTTTCGTTTATAAAAAACAATGTTATTGCGTAATTGTAGTCAGCAATCAGATTTTAATATAATATGGATTTAGATCAAAAACTGTGTCAAAAACAAATAACCGTTTTAGGCATTGTATGATAATATTAATTGCCTAATTATGAGCAATAATTGTTTCGTTACCACATAATGTTATTATCATTCATATCCATCCGTAAACGTCCACTGTTGGACATGGTCTTCCCAATATCCGCTACACTGAATGGCATTGCCATAATTACCTACGACTCGTGATCGTATGTAGTATCACAGAATAAATAGTACAAGTAGCAGTATGTTAACTATTACAAAAGAGGATACTGTTGGCAATGCTCTTGAAATAATCCCGTTAATTAAATTGCCTTATAGGATACACACGGGTGGAGAGGGGTGGCCTATTCGTTTCTGGAAACCACACGCATTAAAAACAAACGGAAATAAAGCTAATAAATGTACACCAGCGACGATGTGATAAAAATTGAAGTTAATTCTTATTAAAGCTTATTGTTTAGTAACGTGATTAATAAGCGCAAAAGAAAAATTATATACGGCATCAAATAATTAGGTTGTATAATAACATTATCTTTCTTTTGCGAGTCATACTTCCTCAATCTTTAAGTTAAAGTATGGCAAATTCGCTTGCTATCGCCGAAATTAGGTGGGTGAACTTATATCTAGCGCGGGTTGTGAGTTAGGCCAAGGGTCAGATGGCGGACAGTGCGCCTACGACGTCGGCCGAGCGGCAGAGCGTCGGCGCGCACCATCGCATCGGCATGCGTCGAGTTGCGCAGCTTGCCATGCCGCGGCCAGTGGCCACCAACTCTGTCGTTGCCGTTTTTCTTCTGCTATCATTGTACTCGACTATAGCTACAGCATCGCCCCAAGTAAGAATTATTATATTTTTATTATAAGATCCTACAGACAAAAGTGGTGTGTGAATACGTCAAATGTAATACGTGAAATATCTAATAACTTAAACTTTGTCAATTGTTGTAACAAGCGTGACGTTTAATATTAATTTATTTTCAGCAATATATTGTGTGTAAAGATTTTAATTCACACCGGTGCTTAATATTTCAAACTGAATTCAATGATAATAAAGATGTGGCTGGCGCGAAGATACTCTACGCAGACAGTAGCTTTGCTAATCACTGCTTTATAAGCAAGACGAAACCTCACACAGGATATCAAAAAATTGTTACGGTAATATAGTTTTTTCACTTTACTAATAAGTTAATTACTCAAGTACTGTAATTATAGACACAATAGATAAACAATGGCAGGTGTCGTCCTGGGACGACGGCGGGTTCATAAAATTATGTAAATGCTTTGCGAATTACTAAATAATATCAAAATGTTTTGTAATACAGAGGTAAAAGCACTCAAAGCTTTGCGATATTTCTAATTGTTTATTTGCGCTCCATATGAAATTCATATAAAGATGCATAATTACATGTATTTTAAGTAATACGTAACGAATAAATCTAACAGTAGTGATGTCATAAATAGTATCAGATATCCTTAGCAGCCGACGATTGTGATCGATGCCCACTTGTGACCTAGTTAACAATTATACGATGTTTGTTCATTAAATAGGAAGGCACTAATAACTTATCAATTCTCTTTAAACGTAACGGTTTTGTTTCTCAAAAAGATTACATCTACGGAAACATTAAACATATTATATCTGCTGTACTTAATTCAAATGTAGGTTAGCAGAATAAGGAATGATAATGACGCTGGTGAAGATATAGAAATCCAAAATAGAACAATGCCCATGAAAGTGTACCTAGGTATAATTAATGTTATTTGATAAACCGAGCAAGCCCTTGTCGTGTATTTAAGTTGTTATCTGGAATTTTAGAAAGAGGCACATCTTCTGTTTGCCGTTGTTCATCTTAGAAACCAATTTCTCTTCAACGTTGGAAAAATTAAGAATCTCTAAACTTTAGGGATTTATTAGTCATTAATAGCATAATTGCCGTTGTTGGGAACTTTAATTACCTAGAGTTTACTAGTCATAGAAACTCTCGTTTTTGAATCATTTTAGTAAAGAATTTATACCAGTCTAATAAATTGATTATAAGTGAACTCAAACCCCCGAACGTTTCTCGTTTTATAATTTCTCCACACTCTATTTGAAGCTATTCTTCTACATGAAGTTATTCTCAATCCTTAGACGTTTTTAACTTGCAAAGGCCCTTTATATTTTTTTATTGGGGAAACTGTTTGTCCCTCCCAATCGTGCTCTCGCAATTGATTATTATGTAATTTATGTATCACAAAAAGATTTGAAATATATATTGATGATGATCTAGACTAAATAAAAACATTTTAATTCCCTTATTCGCGGTTCATCCGCAATTGCAATAAATGTGCTTAATAGTGCAACAGGAACTCATCAATTACGTCATCTTCGTCTGTCATGGCAATGTAAACCTGCAACACCCCGTCAACAGACCGTAAGATTTGTTGGATATGATTTGTATCCTCCACGAGTGACGATACTTAAGTACGTCCGGCGCACCCTGGGCAGTCAGCCCCGCTACTAACCTTGCTAATGGCTAATCTTTTCACCACAGCATGAGCTATTTTCGTGTAGCTCGTGCTGACACGAGAAAAGAAGAATTTGTATTGACATCACATGAGACAATATCTTAGTTCCGTCCGTACCACGTTAACACTTCAGGGCATTAACGCCACTTATATTATCTATTTATTCATTAAAGTTTAATTTCTATATTTCGTTTATCATTTCAACCTCAGAATACAGAATTTCAACATACATATTTAGTAATTTACAATTTTAAATATTTCAAAAATAGTAACCCACTGGCATTGGAATCCAAGCTCCAGAGAAAGGAGCCTCTCTATGCGTGTCCTGTCAAAGAGTACTGCTTTTTGTATCAAGCCCTTGATCCAGCCATCCAACGAGAGCCTCATGAGGTGTCAATCGAGGCTTTTAGCTATTAGGCCATTATTTATATTATAATTAGCTATTCTATTTTTGTCTAACACTCGTAATCAAATGCACTAAAGTTGAATTTTTGAATCCTTTCCGTAATTAATTTTGGAGCATCCTATACTAGAAGATATTACAATCGCATGATATTTATTATTATTAATTAAATATCTTGAGTTCTAAATGTAGGTATTTTTATTTATCACGCATGTATTAGGAGATAACTTCTTTTTGTCAAGGTTGACCGTGTTTCCTTGGCCTATGTTTCACAATTTACACATTATCATTACTGGAACAAAGAAAACGTTTTATTATGTCAAGGCAATCTAACATTCAATGCGTTATACGTGTTATATTGTTTTTGAAACAGGTCACACCTTTTGGTAATGGATCAACAAGACGTCTGTTATGTAAATCCATCAATGTTATGAACGAGGGCAAGCTTTATGGAACAACTCTTGAAAAAGCATTGGGAGGATTCCTCAGGGTTCGTCGTGATGCATCGTATTCTCCCCGAGGGCGATACAGAGGCCAGACTCAGTCGCAATACTTAGCCATAGACCGTGGAAGTGGCAAAGATGAAGGAAAGGCTGAAGCACATTCCGCCGCTGATTCATCCAGGGCCACCGTTAGTGAGTATTATCGTTATATTTATTTTCGAATGAACCTAGCGAAACTTTAGGCTATTATTTATGGTAATTTAATCGTTTATACAAACACCACATAAATGGAGTGACTGAGGGATCTATTTAAATGAAATGCACCTTCTGTCACTTTAATTAGAATTAAACTAAAGTTTACTAACAATAACTTATCTCAAGTTGTAATTTGTAGTTATATGATATGGACTTAAAAATAATAGTCAGGGTAAACCACAATCTATCCTCCTAGTATAGTGTAGTGCGCTCTCTGGATTAAAAAGACCTTGCGACGTAGGTACATTCTTCAAATTCGCCAGAGATGCATTTTTTTGCTGACAGTTTTAATCAAGCAAGATGAAATAAATACTATAACACTAATATTTCAGCCGGAAACAGCGGCATGGGACAAGCTCAGAGTCAATCAATGTATGATCCGAGCTGCGAGGACTGCGTGGGTCGTACTGATTTGGGGGCAGCAAGCCTGAAACGCCGCCCAGGGGAAACGTATGTATTTTCACGATTTTTCTTTCTTACAAAGATACAATCCTATATAATTGTTAGGGTGATGAATCCAAGTAAAAGTCTCCTGTGCCTTAAACTTGCTATTTTTAATGTAAAAGTACTTAAACTCTATGACCACTTGTTTTGGGATACTCTGTATAACTTGTATTCATTATTATAATATGTATTGGCGTTCGCATGTTATTTACACGTGAATTAAACTATTTCAGATCCCAACAAGGTGGTTTACCAGGAAGTACGGGTTACGGCCCAAATGGACCCGGAGGAGTTAGCCCTGGTCAAATCGTTGACCCCAGAACTAGCGGTTATGGAGTGAATCCTAATCAAGGTGGTATGCCTGGTGGAGATTACAGTGGGCGATATGGACATCCTGGTGGTAGCGTAGGATATGGCCCTGGTAAAGATGGCACACATGGGGGTTCATCAGTATTCCCTTCGCAAGGCAACCTTCCAGGGGGAAACAATAACGGAGTATTAGGACCCAACAGTCAATCGGGATTCGGGACCAATCCAGATGGCACGACATCAGGAGTGCACCCATCACTTATGTATAATTCAAATGGCATGCCCAATGGAAATAACAATGGAGGTATCGGAGGTAATAATATGGGAAATCGCCCTGGTGGCATCCCCGGTACATTGTATAATTCAGGACAACCTGGCATAACGGGCGATGGAACACATGGCAGTTTAACACCTGGCATTACTGGAACGTACAATGGCCCTACAGGGGGACCACAAGGCGGGCACGGCAACATTATGCCAGGTAACCAAGGAACTGGAATCAGCCCAGGCGGTTCAACCGGTGGGGGTAATTTGCCACCGGGCTCTTTGACTCATCCTCAAAATGGAGGTGGAAGTTATGGCCCAAATCAAAACAGCAGACCAGGTAGCAATGCAATATATCCCACCCAGGGTGGCACCTCAAGCGGTTTTCCAGGACTAACTGGAACTCTTCCTGGAGGGTCAAATTGGCCAACACTTTCGGGATCATTTCTGGGTCCTGATGGTTTACAATATTATTGCTGTGTAGCAAATCCTAATAGTCCTCAATTAGGCGGCAGCGGTTACAAGCCACCAGGCACGGCTGGTTTACCTAACCAATATACCCCTGGCGGTCAAGGATCCGGTGGACAGTTTGGCCCTGGAGCAGGAGGAGGACATGGACCTGGTGGATCCGGTGGGCAGTATTTACCAGGTTCCACAGGCGGACAGTTCGGTCCTGGGGCAGCAGTTGGGCAATTTGGCCCTGGGGCAGGAAGTGGACAATATGGACCTGGGACAACAGGCGGCCAAGGATCTGGGGGACAATATGGACCTGGAACTGGAGGTGGTCAAGGGAGTGCTGGTCCATTTGGTCCTGGGAGTGGAGGCGGGCAAGGAACCGGTGGCCAGTTTGGGCCTGGGACGTCGGGTCACCAAGGGCCTATAACTGGAGGCGGGCCTGGATCTCTGGGACAATATGGACCTGGAACTGGAGGTGGCCAAGGAACTGGTGGCCAATTTGGCCCTGGAACGACAGGTGGCCAAGGTACCGGGGGGCAATACATTCCTGGCGGAACGGGAGGTCCTGGAGTACAGGGCGGGCAATATGGCCCTGGAGTAACCGGCGGGCAGGGAACCGGTGGACAGTTTGGCCCAGGTACAGTTGGTGGTACGGGACCCGGTAGTCAATTTGGGCCTGGTGGACAAGGAATTGGTGGCCAGTACGGTCCTAGCACTGGTGGTGGTGGACCTGGGCAAGGAACTGGTGGTCAATTCGGGCCTGGCACAGGCGGTGGTACTGGTGGACAATATGGCCCTGGGGCAGCAGGCGGGCAAGGACCTGGTGGACAGTTTGGACCTGGCACTGGCGGTCAATATGGCCCTGGAGCAACAGGCGGGCAAGGAACTGGTGGACAGTTTGGACCTGGCACTGGTGGTGGCACTGGCGGACAATATGGCCCTGGAGCGACAGGCGGGCAAGGGCAAGGAACTGGTGGACAGTTTGGACCTGGCGCTGGTGTTGGCACTGATGGTGGTACTGGTGGACAATTTGGTCCTGGAGTAGCAGGTGGGCAAGGAACTGGTGGACAGTATGGACCTGGCACTGGTGGTGGTACTGGTGGACAATATCGTCCTGGATCAGCAGGCGGGCAAGGAACTGGTGGACAGCTTGGCCCTGGCACGGGTAGTGGTCCGGGTAGTGGCACTGGTGGTGGTACTGGTGGACAATATGGTCCTGGAGTATCAGGCGGGCAAGGAATTGGTGGACAGTTTAGACCTGGCACTGGTACTGGTGCTGGTGGCCCATATGGTCCTGGTACTGGTGGTGGTGGCCCATATGGTCCTGGAACAGGTGGGGGTGCTGGTGGTGGCCAATATGGTCCTGGCACAGGTGGTGGAACAGGTGGACAATTTGGTCCCGGTACTGCCGGAGGTACTGGTGGCCAATATATCCCGGGCACAGGAGGTGGTACTGGTGGCCAATTTGGTCCTGGCACTGGTGGTGGTGTTAGTGGTCCGTTTGGCCCAGGAGCAGGTGGTGGCCATGATCCTGGCGGTCAATTCGGCCCTGGCTCAGTCGGGACTGGTGGACAATTTGGTCCTGGAGTAGCAGGCGGGCAAGGAGCTGGTGGACAATTTGTCCCTGGCACTGGAGGTGGTGCTGGTGGCCAATATGGCCCAGGCACAGGAGGTGGAACAGGCGGACAATCTGGTCCCGGTACTACTGGAGGTACTGGTGGTCAATATAGCCCTGGCACAGGAGGTGGCACGGGTGGACAATTTGGTCCTGGCGCTGGGGGTGGTGCTGGTGGTCAATATGGCCCAGGCACAGGTGTTGGCACAGGAGGTGGCACGGGTGGACAATTTGGTCCTGGCACTGGAGGTGGTGCAGGTGGCCAATATGGCCCTGGCACAGGAAGTGGTGCTGGTGGACAATATGGCCCTGGCGCAGGAGGTGGAACAGGTGGACAATATGGTCCCGGAACTACTGGAGGTACTGGTGGCCAATATGGCCCCGGCGCAGGAGGTGGAACAGGTGGACAATTTGGTCCCGGAACTACTGGAGGTACTGGTGGCCAATATGGCCCTGGCGCAGGTGGTGGCACAGGTGGACAATTTGGTCCTGGTACTGGAGGTGGTGCTGGTGGCCAATATGGGCCTGGCACAGGAAGTGGTACAGGTGGACAATTTGGTCCAGGCACTGGAAGTGGTGCAGGTGGCCAATATGGGCCTGGCACAGGAAGTGGTACAGGTGGACAATTTGGTCCTGGCGCTGGAGGTGGTGTAGGTGGCCAATATGGGCCTGGCACAGGAAGTGGTACAGGTGGACAATTTGGTCCTGGCACTGATGGTGGTGCTGGTGGCCAATATGGCCCAGGCACAGGTGGTGGTACTGGTGGCCAATATGGCCCCGGCGCAGGAGGTGGAACAGGTGGACAATTTGGTCCTGGAACTACTGGAGGTTCCGGTGGCCAATATGGCCCTGGCGCAGGAGCTGGCACAGGTGGACAATTTGGTCCTGGCACTGGAGGTGGTGCTGGTGGTCAATATGGTCCTGGAGCAGGTGGAGGTCAAGGAACTGGTCCACAAGGAAGCGGTCAAGGTGCTGGTGGACAGTATGGTCCTTATGGGTCAAGCGGACCTGGTAATGAAGCGGTAAGTTAATATTATTGACTACAATTTGTGTTTTTACGCCAACTGCATAATATTTGATTCTAAGCAGTATACGTGTTACCGGCAATCTGTATAATCCGGTATTCTATACAATACCTAGGCAATGTATAGAAGACCCAAAACGTTTAGGTAACATGAAATGTTATTTATTATACTTTGCCTAGGTATTCTATACAGTACCGAATTCGCAGCCGATAATGTGTGAAAAAGACGGGAGCGGGGAAGGGGAATACGTGCGAGCAGGCAATAAACTCCACGCGACGCACAATAAAAACAAATGAAAAACTTTGTAAGGTTGTTTGGGTTTCCAAAGCAGAGTCGACGGAGCTCCGCTGCGCGGGTCTCCTATTTCAGTCTGCAGGGTTTAAAGTACCTAACCTAACACGAAGGGGATGACGGGGGCTTCGTTTGATCGCTTTACTCGCTCACTCTAACCCCCGTCATCCCCTTCGGACCTAACCTATTCGTGTCGGGGTGCCCCAAATTATCGCTAGGAATATGATCATAAAACGGCTAGGGGTTCACAAACACAACGAAACCCCCGCCGCCGCCACCGCTGCACCCCCGCACTACAACTCCTACAATTATTTCACTAAACTTAATCAAGTAATATAATTATACCACTAAACTTGAACCGTATTATAATTATATTCCTAGTAAGATAGTAATGAATCGCTTTCGTATAACTATTTTACAGTATAAAATTATATCCCTAAGGATATAACTATATTACGGCTTTATCTATCATACCTACTGCGACTTATAGACCAAATCTATTTATTTTACACATTGCCGGTGGACCAGAAGTACTCTATACAATCCCTGGGAAATGTATATGTCGTGGCCATATCTTAGAATTGATCACTTCATGATGTGGCCGGCCATTTCATGAAATGGTTGTATTTCATGATATGGCCAACTAAAACTGGCCATATCGTTTAAACGTCAACGTTTAATAATATGTCCATCCACGTTTGGCCATATCATTAATGTAGGGTTTCTATGATATCAAAGGTTTAATGAAAAATCCAAATAAAGGAAGCACGTACCATGCAAGCAAAGGAGTAGACTACGGAATTTCGACCCACAAAATATCGATGCACGTTACCGCGAAAGTTTGATAGCTTGTTTCACCAACAATTAAGGGGATCTGGCGCTAGGCGGCCGCTACCGCGGCACGCTCGCTTCGCTCGCTCGCCTTCGCGCGTTATTGGTCACTGTTCTAACCTAACCTAA
Source organism: Amphipyra tragopoginis (assembly GCA_905220435.1). Lineage (NCBI taxonomy): Eukaryota > Metazoa > Arthropoda > Insecta > Lepidoptera > Noctuidae > Amphipyra > Amphipyra tragopoginis. The sequence goes on along the minus strand of HG991991.1, from coordinate 23,693,771 downwards.
CCCAAATGATTCAATATACTAAATAGTAAATGTTTGCAGTAACGTGCATCGATATTTTGTGCCCCACGTTGGGCGCCAGTGTCACGCTTAGCGGGTGAAGGGTGGCTTGAGGAGTCAACCCTTAACGAGCAGGTGCACATAAAATAAGAATAAAGAATATTAAGGAAAACACTTTTAACCATACAATAATATATTTCAATAATAGTTACAAAACTAGTTTAGATTACAGGGCGTGGTTCTTTATACAGTACGATACGAGGAGTCCAGGGTCTTCAGGTGTAGTAGGTAGACAGTAGTACTTAACTAGGCGGCTGCTGAGGCGCGAGAGAGGACGAAGTGCAGCGTGCCGGCCCTTTTATAGGCGCACCCCGCTAGTCGCCACCGCTGCACCGTCACATAGTTTCACAGGTTAACCAGATAAATAATCGAACAAATAAAATTCTATGAAAAGTTCACCAGCAGTTACCATGAAGTCATATTTTGAAATCCAATAATAGTCCATTAATTTTCGTTGCGTGGTCACCCTACTTTACTTAATATTAGCTTTTTTGTCAGAGTAATTGTCCGCCGCCATGATGCATCACAAAAACAAAACGATATCAGCGCCTCTAACAGTAGATAATGGAACTAATTTTATGATATGATCACTAATGTTTGACCATATCATGAAGTAGCCGTGCGTTTAGCTGATCATATCGTCAAACACTGATTATCCATTGATCTGGCCAGGCCATATCATGATGTGGGCAGCGGGTATTGGCCATTTCATGAAATACAACCATTTCATGAAATGGTCGGCCACATCATGAAGTGATCAATTCTATGATCTGGCCACGACATATACATTATATTAGGCTAAGTATGTAACGGACAATAATATTCATAATATTTCATATATTGCCCGGACGCCCCACGTATTTTATACATTGCTCAGGTATTGTATAGAATACCTGAATTGTACAGATTGCCGGTAACATACATGTAACTACTGCTGATCACAATAATAGTGCAATCACCAATGTACATTATAAGCGAATTTCTTAACTTAAGGTAACGGTCCCTGAGTTTTGTACCTTCCTAACTAACGGTTTGTAGGAGAGGCCTAAGTATTATATTTAGGTTCCTTAATATTGGTAGGTGTAATTTATGATAAAAAACATACCAACAAAGTAAGCGATGCATTTTCAGAATGCCTAGATAATTAAAATGGTAATTAAGTATTTATTACATGCGAACGGCAACACATATACAGCGACTGTTTACATTTATCTTCAAGTTAGGGCAATACAAATCATTGTTACCTTTGACCACGTATTTCTGCTGTCAAGCGACTCGATTGACTTTGATGAATACTGAAAAACAGCTTATAGCAGATTTGTACGCACGCAAATAATAAAAGACCCTTTTTAAAAAAATCTAGGTACCGTAATGTACCTATATTAATCGGAAATAGGAATTATGTATAACTCATACTTACCAATAAAAATAACTTTCAAAGTAGAACATTTAATTTTGTTAACTATACCTAAACCTATAGGTTGAGTATAGGCTATACTCAATTTCATTCATAAATAGACAAAAGTGGTCCAACAAGGCACGAATATGTTTTGAACCATTTCTTCAAGTAAAATTTCAGGACGTTTTAATTGACCATTAAAAATGTGTTGAATCTGAATGCTAGAAGTAAGCATGGATCTCATTTCCGTGCTAAAATTGGCCTTGTTTGTCTACTGGAGTACAAACGTTTGAATCTTGTTATAATCGTATCTAATGTCAAACTAAAAATAACAAAAAAAGTGTGTCTTCATTACATTAATTTTGTGTTCCTAATTTCAGGTCCCGGGCGGTAATCAGAATGGTAAGTGTAGTTTTTAGTAGGTACCTATGATAATTTTAAAGTAAATTTATAAGTACCGTAAACCGTGGATACTTTTATTAGTTTTTGAGCTTCATGTATTTATATCTTATTTATTTTTGATTTTAGATGCTTTAACAAAAATCTTATATAGGTAAACTGAATTAACAAATATAGGTATAAGTATAAAACGAAGAGGCGAAATATAAAAAATAACAGAGCATTGTTTTCGAGAAAAAAAGGAAATAATTATGTTCCTTATCAAACTCGGACCGTAGAGCCTTTGATGATCTCTGTTCTATCATTGAGATTCAAAGTAGGCCCAATCGAATAATCTAAAAATCGATTTTTTTACATAATCATAGGTGTAATTTAATATTTTTTATCTTTGCCATATAACATCGCAGACACCTCTTTACCGAATGGTAAAATAGGACAACTGACAATATTACCTATACAAGTAAATTAAAATACGTAAGTTCCACTTCCACCGAGATATATGACTAAATGCAAAATTTTTAGTAGGTACCTAACTATCAATGTCGCCCCTGTATTTGAAAGTAACCCCGGTTTACCGGTACCTTTTTGAGCACTGAACATACTGTCAGGCGATCACAACCACAAAGACACTCACCCCGTCCGGCTTGTGAACAATAATCCTGTGGTTTTTAATAATATTGTTTGCCATTTTTTGTCTATGCTAATATTTAGATCAGATGTCTATGAATTTAGGCAAAATTTGCGCGGTCTTTGATCGGGTCACATTGAAATCAAGGCCGTGTCTCGAAGAACACGCTGTCAGCTGAATATACATAGCATATCGGGTCGCATCCATAAGCTCCTACGTTTAGACGACAAAATAGAAGTATGCAAATAGCACAATGCGATTTCTATGAACTGTTGATATTTTTGAAAATAGGTACATACCTATGTTTGCACCGTGTGCCAAGGCGCGGTTATCTCTATTTATTGTACAAACTATACCGTAGTAAGTTCTAGCGAATAGCCAGCCTCTTCAAGCCTTCAGTATAGGCTATCACGCAAGGATAACAAAAAAATATGTTAATAAATAACGCTTAGTCACTGACATATGAATATTATGTACAATAACTTCTTATATTTTGTAAATACGTACCTATATCTTCATTTAAATTTCCCACACATTGTATTTTTGTATAAAACACACAGAGGGTCCCAAATCTGAAAAAAAAACTGCTTTCCCTCCATAACCACTTGATTTCCGGGAAATTCGTTAATCGATATACCTGGTCAGGTACAGTTTATCCGTTTATCAAGTACAATGGGGTTCAGTCACTTCGGTCTCATAGATGATAAGTTTTCAGTGACATAAGTAATAAATATTGATTTTATATTTTAGGCGCACCACTAAACGTCATCGATCCTAATTCGATTGCGGACGGAGATGACTCAGAAGCTGAAGCAAGTGTGAACCAAGCAGCTAATGGTACCGTGGCGTCTGCATCCTCTAAAGGTGGCAATGATAAAGGTCGAGCTCAAACTCATGTGCATGGTACATATACGGGCAGCGGATCTTTTTCGGCTCAGGCTGAAATTACTGGTGAAAATAAAGCCGCTAACAGTCAAGTAGCAGGAAATAAAAAAAGTGCTTCCAGCACAGCACAAGGTAGTGGGCGAAATAACAAATCACAAGCCAATGTTGAACTCGGTTTAGAGACCGGTTCAGTAGTTACTGGATCGCAGAGTGAAGGCACGTTCCACTCGTCTAATTCGCAAGTACAAGGCAGTGTCAAAGGAGGCATGGCCGACGCGCAAGCAAGAGGGCCTGGTAGCACTTCTTCTCAAGCTCAAATAGGTTTTACACCTTATAAAGAAGGAGATAAATCACATGACTTGCAAAAGAATCCATTTGTTGGGGGAGGAATAGCTTCGGCTCAATCTAGTGGTCGAACTGGAATGTCACAATCACAACTTCATGGTACCTTTAAGTATGGTATAACCTACAACGGAGCTGCACAGGCAGGATCCAGTTTAGACAAAGACGCAGTATTCCCAAATAGATTACCTTTTGATAAAATTGACGTTAATGATGAAAATAACAAAAATGTAAATGTTAATGACGAAGCCGATGACAATACTGAAAGGATAGAGTATTCATCTTCGGTGCCTCAGACAGAAAATCCAACAACAGAATTACCGTTTGACACAGGCGTCGTAACAGAATTAAATAAAGAAGAACCAATTAACCAGCCTGATGATGTATACGGTATTCATAGACATGCTGATCACCATACATCAAATAATGATCCATCATTGGCGTCTACTCGTTCACCGCCTGTAGAAAGCAGGCGCTCATTCCAACCAACATACAACACTAACAACGGAGACTACGAGTATACAACAGATAAAGATGATAATCCACCAGATGATTATGACGTAGATGATGGATTTGGTCCTGAAATTAATGATCCCACTGACGCTGAACAAGGCTATAATACAGGATATAATGAATTCTCTAGAGATCCTGAAACAACACACCAATCTCTTCATAGTCCAAAAAGAAAAGGTGTGGAAGTAAGACAGACAACAGGCGGTAACACGCAACACATATTGCTAGGCTCCTTAGGGGATCACGATGCTGAAATTACTCAGCGGAATTCTGAACGCCCTGATGAAAGTAGAATTTACCAACCTGGAGAGCGTGTACCTGGGACTGGTGGGTATACAATACCTATAGGGTTTACAGGTAGTGTCAAATCCGTAGCGTCCAAGGATAAAACATACGTTGTCGGGTCAAAGGAGTCTCCTTCTCAAGCGCAAACGGTATCTTTAACACCAGGAAGCGGTAGAGTGAAATATAAATACCCACCTTACACAAGGAATGTCAACCCCAAAAATCTCAGATCTCTGTATAATTCCAAACCTGATGACAATAACAGGTATGTGTCAGTGTCTAAATCGGTTACACGCGCTCTTGATGGTGAAAATAATGTTCGCAAACAATACTCTCATACTTACTACACGAAATCCTCATCCTGTGGCTACTTTACATTTACTTGCACTATGGTGAGCAGCGCTGAGGGCAGAAAAAAGGTTTGCAAACCTAAAATGCCAACTAACCCAGATGGAACACCCATGAGGTGTAATTAGCTATAATATAGAAAGAATGGTTATTTTACTATTTAATTACTACTTAAAATTGTACAGAGAATTTCTTGTGTTAAGTAAAATTGGTGCTAGTGATATAGATATTACAAATATAAAAATACTATACATTAATTAAAATAATCTATATAAATATAATTTAAAATAAAATCGTTATAGTATTGTATACTGATAAATAATTAATAAATTAAGAAGTAATAGAAAATAAATCTTAATTCCTAGTCTTTGTTTAATATTTCAAATGTAATTTAGAATGGGCTTCTGCCTATAAACTTATTTTTATCTTCAGATTTCATTACCTATGGCATCACCGAACATAATATCAATTAAAATGTATTCTTTTGTGTGATACATAAAAAAATAAAAATAAAGACTACACTTTTATTTAGGCTGTGTTTCTTATGGTACGCACACACCTAGTTAACGAACAGCAACAAACGATCGTCATTTGTTAATTTGACCAAACATTGTTCACAAAAAATCCGGTTTCATTCGGATGCAAGCAGTTTTTAACCCTGTTCATTGGCTTGGTGTGTAGATACGTCCCGATAAAAGTATCCTTATGTAATTTTTATGAAGCTTCGGCAGGGTATAATAAAAAAACATTTTTTGTTTATTACAATGATGACATTTTATTTCTTAAATAGTTTTTATCTTATGATTTAATTTATAATTTTAGAATTTGTGACATTTACGATAGTAACAAGTAAATTTTTAAACAGATAACTTGAAAACTACATACATTTTCTATTATTATTAAGTAATTATCCATACCATAACCTGCCCATACATGTACATATTTAGTAGAAGTATGTTGTATGAGAAGATTATAATTAAGCTAGTTACGATGGATATAATAAAAAGGAATGTAAAATACAGGTATGATAGATCACATATCACAGGGCAAATGTATTTTACTAATTTTCAGTCCAAATGTCCCAAAAATAGAGATTTAGAAGGAACGCAAAAGATTAATAATAATTGCAGTGGAATAAAGTGTAATGAAAATCAAATTACGAATGGGATTAATCGTAGAGCGTTCTGAAATAATTATAAAAACGGAATCAGTAGTCAATTCGTAGAATTGTATTTGCAGTCAGCATCAAAAGAGTCTGTAATATTGTCATAAGCTTCTCAAGTTACAATTATTTTTGATGCTGAGTGCAACTATAGTCACCTACTAGTTGGAGTACATAAAAAACTTAAAGCCAAAGCCAATACTGGTATTTTTATTGCCTTCAAAACCAGGTTAGGTCAATCTATGCAATGGAATGTAATGAAGTAGGTAACAAATAGGAAATTCATGTTTGTCATTGTAGCTTTAAGTACATATAAACAAACACACAGTAATATACTTGAAGGGTATTTAAGAAATTATATTATCTTGAAGTAGGCGTAACGTTATCTGTATGATGTATTTTTGTTACCTATTTCGTAAACCTAGTTCCAGTGGAAACAGAAATTAAGTTAAACTTGCATGGCGTTAAACCACATCATAATGAAATCAGTAAATGATAGTGGGGCCATAGTATAAATTAATCAGAAGTTAATTCTAACTCTAACATGGCAACTTATATTTGTACACAATAAAATGCTTGAATTCCTTTGCAACCTTATTAAATAATCTATATTAAATGAGTATTACATAAATAATTAAGTACAAACGTTACTTAAGGGTATAATCATGAACACATTTTTTGTAAAATATAGTAAAAAGAATGATGATCGTGCCATAAATACTAATTCTATAAGTATATGTGATATGACACATAGATTTTAAATAGGTACATAGTCACTACATACATAACATACAGATGCACATTGGATTATTTTTGTTTCAAATATTTTAATTGTTATTATCTATCACCCATGCTAACAATATAATTCAGTTAACTTGGGTTCGAGACTTTAAGTAGACATTTATTTATTTAATAACGGCCAAGTAAACATCTTATGCTTAGTTAAACACCACAACTTAATGCTTAAGATTACTATTTTAAATATAAAACATCAATGAATGTCTATTTTTTCTAAATTATAAAGAAATAATTTCTATAAAGTAAAACATTAAAATAGCTACTTCCGGTTTCGATCCAACAAAGGACATTATAAAGGAACGCGTGCAACGATATTATATGCACAATAAATGCATAATACTATACCATAATTTACATATTATCCGTCACACATATACACATTCGAATACACGTTTAACAATTGAACACAAATTACACACAAAAACATAAATTCAATCACAAATGAGATCAATTTTCAGAATGCAAATAGTAAAAATAAATATTAAGTACTTACATTACGAGATTCATCATAATGGCGAGATTTAACAGGTAGCTAAATACTGATGCGTAAGGAACTAGGATTTTAATGGCCTCATAAATGAAGATCAAATAAGTCATGGAAACAATTTTAAAATCACACGTATTTCATATTTAAAGTAAACGTAGTAAATTCCATAGTTACATTTATAACATATCCTTTTTCGAGTCACCCAGGATAGTTATACACGTATTTTTATATATTCAATTATCCGAACTCTCATAACCACATTATATTAAATACACGTCAGGGAAAATATTTAATGTTCACCAGAAAACTTCTGTCGCAGAAAATCGTAAAATCAAAATGTTTTTTTAATTATTGAGCAGTTTGTTGATATGCCAGTCGTTGTTTGTTACTTCATAAATTACAAAATACAGTCAACTAATTAGGATGTTACTGACAATCCTGCGTCAATAGTTGATGGTGGGAATGAAATTAATGTTCGAGTAACATAATTTTTACTCAAATATTGAATCACATACAAGTAATTATTGGAGGTGTTTGTTCGTTTAAAGTATGACGTAGCTTTCATTAATTAAAGTACAAAGTACCTATTCCCCAAGATAGGGGTATTTATACAATGATGTTAGTAATGAGTTTAAAATTGGAACACATCATAACACCTGGTGGCCGTTACCCGTCATTGGGTTGAGAGTATAGGCATTCGTAGTCGTAAACGCTTCAGGCGCTCTTTCTCCTGGTGGTCCACTGGAGGCTCACGCTCAAACGATATGATTTCCAGAGCTAAAAAACCAATAAAAATACGAATTGAATGTACCGTATGTACGTTCGGCTGTCCCATTTCAAAACCTTGTAAGGGACACTTTTTACAAAAATCGTTTTATTGCATAATCTTGCTAACCTAGAAAGTCTCTACCAAATACAAAAACACCAGCGTTGAAAACTCACATAATAAGCAGATATATTTAAGCATCGATACCTAGTAAGTGCCATTCACTGCCTCTGATTATTTTATAACCTAGTAAGTCACTTTAACCACATGGTTTTACCTAACATAAATACTTTTCAAAGGCTGACCGATTTAATTAACGTTCATGCGCTCTCCTGTAAAATTTCGTTTTAAGCCCTTACTAGGTTTTGAAATGGGACAGCCGGGTTGGTTTTGCTAAAATTGTACTTGGTCAAGTTGAGACGAGGAGGCCAGACGTTCGTCAAGCCTGCATCGTTAAGCCTGCTTATTATTTCTTGTATCGCAAAAACATCAGTTCGTTCGACGTGGTAGTTTATAGGGGAGACTATGTTATGACTAGCAGTGGACGGCAAAAGGCTGTTATGACGATGATGATAAACATCTGCTTTCTTTTAGTTGACATCAGAGCAGCCATTGAATATTGGACTAAACAAAAGTCAGGACAAATCTTCGATATGCTTGTCCGATATACATCGACAATCTGAAGATGTCAGAAGTTTCAAATACTTTAGTTTTATACGATCCGTTAGACTTAATCCGTGTGTGGGGATACACGGATTAAGTCTAACGGATCGGACGTCAGAGTCTGGTGCAAGCGCAGTGCTTTTAAATACTCTTATTATCTTCAAATGTATTTTAAAATCTTGTAACTACAATATCCTTGTCGCTTAGTCTGCACTCCATTTAAATGTTTAAATTAATACCAGTAAGAATAATGTTGGAATTAATTTGTGATGCTCAGATTGTCTCTTGAGCCCATATCTAAACATATTTTGGGGTTGGTCTATGAGAACCTTTAAATCCGAGTGGTAAGATTATTTGAGAGAGAAAGTTATTGGTTTGACCATAAAAGAAACGCTAACAAAGGGGAATAAAAAAAAAGTTTGTTGCACCCAATGTTTGAAAATTAGCTTAAAAATAGAATATGGAAATATTCTCATGTAGTTCGTAGCCAACAACAACACTTTAAGGGTTGGTTTCATAGGATGAGCAGTGTTTGAATATAATTAACTTTTCACTGCATTGTTATAAGTATTTTTGTATAGATACGGCTATAGTACCGATACATGAGTGTGTTTTCTTTATTTTTTAAATTCCAAGAATTTAATATTGATCAGAAGTATGAAAGTATCACATTACTTACCGATCTCAGAGAGCGTAGGTCTATCATTAAGAAACCGCCACACCGAAAGATAGGGGGTTGGGTGTGACGTAGAAGGACTCTCTTCGCTCATTAGCCGCCGACTGGCCAGCTGCGTACTAACATGGCGACCCAACAGCATACATTTTTCGAAATTCACCATGTTCCCTGGTAACCTATAAAATATTCGAATAATATTTGAATATTGAATAATAAGAAACGTAAACTTTTTTTTTAACACGTTCAGTGCCAGGTGCCCGCCAGGACGGCACACTCTTGGCGCTTTCGCGATGCTGGGGCCCTCGTTGAGGACTCATTTCAAATGTGTTTTTTTTTATAAAATCCCCTCCTTATTACAAGTAACAATACCCCGTGAAAACACTATTTTACCACTTATTAACGTATTTTGTGGTTTAAACTTAATGCCAAAAATCCTCCTCGAGGGTTAACACTTAGCGCAAAAGTAATGCCGAGGGCCCTCCTGGAAGGCATGGCGTATGAACTCTATGAAAAGTGTGGTGGACTCGAATGTGTTAAATAACTATTCCTATCTTTTTTTATAAATAAACGCCTATGTTTACTCTGTTTAAAGAAAGAAATTTTTTTTTTTTTAACCACTCACCCAACCCACACTAAGATTTCTCTTGTATCGTGGGTGCGTTTACAAACACAAATCTCACAAACAAACGCCCAGACCCGGAACAACCATCTGTACGCCATACAAATTTTTGTTCCGTGTGGGAATCGAACCCACGACCCGTAGCGCAGAAGCCAATCGCTTAGCCACTGCACCAAACGTGTCGTCCACAATGTGTTCAGTTTACACAAAAATGTCATGTGACATATGATGGTACTAAGTCTCAGGCACTAGGGGCGAGCGTTTTGCCACTCTGTGCACAATTGCTAACCTCGGGCTGCAACCGAGAATTCTTTAACAAAAATAAAACCTGAAAGCACTAATGGGAATCGTGAAGCATGATCGTCTGCACAAACACTGCGTATATTGCAACGACAGACACTAATGGGGCGTAAATAGCGATCGTCTAATGACAGGCGGTTTTCCTCGCACACTACAAAATATCAGAGAAAATACGCGTATTGTCTTTGCTTACAATTTCGTGAATGGAAATATAAACAAGGAATGTTATGTTTTTATATTTTTATAACATTACACAAAGAATATGCCAGCCCAGCTCAGTCTTACTGTAGGGGTCGTCCTAAAAGGAGTCGAAAGGCCACTTACACAACATCGTTGAGAGCTCAGAGCAAAATCGATAGCCCAACATAGAACAATAAAGAGTACTACGAACAGAAACCTGACTCCCTAACTAATGCGTCAAATACCTAGAAAAGTACCTACATGCGAAATGCAGATTTCGTGTTAGGCGAGAATGTTCCAATGGAAACTTTCCATTCCGTTGTGCGTTCGCGCTCTTATTACATTTCGGTTCGATCACTAACTAACATTCGGTTCGGTATTATTTCGTGTTTCACTCCGGAGTTGCAGGGGCGCGTGTGCATGTTTTCATACGCAAACCGTGAAGTGACACAGGCCTTAACCTAGTAAACTGTGTATGAAAGTAATTTATTCGGTAAGAAATAGGCTTACGATGTTGCGGCCTAACATGAGCCGTTTGGATTTTGAGAATAGGATGAACAGCACCCTCCTGTTTGCCAATAACAACACTGCGAACCCCTACCCGTCTGCCAAACGTAGTGATTATGGTAAATTCACACTACACATCACAGAGCAGTCATTGGGATACCCATGTTTACCAGTGGACATTTATATGCTGATAATGATGCAACAACTTACTTCGATGGAGAGCCTTGATTCGCAAAATGTAGATCCCTGCATGTAACAGATAGTAGAGGCACAGCCGTCTCAGTCGGAGCAGCTGCCAATGCCGCACGGTATCTGTTAATGACATTATTATTTCATTTTCAGCTGAACGATTTGTGACAATAACAAAGCAACAAGAACCGTATAGTGTGTTTTATTTAACTGGGACTTCTTTACTAATAATAATAGGGTTCCTTAGTAAGATTAATTCCTCATCCCTAGTTTACACCAAGGCATAAAACATGTATTATAAAAAGAGATAAGTGTTTAAAAAAAAACATGTACAGTAGCAACTTGATGTGTATCTTCTTAACAGTGGTTTTAAAGATTTTATAAAGTTCAATATGCGTTAAAAACATGTTACTACTTTTAAATAAAAATATGTTTAATCTTTTTACAACTTGATCCATAACTTGTTTTTTTTGTCTAAAGGAGGGGTTACAAGTATTACAACACTATTATACACCGTATCCCAGAAAGTAGTGTCAAGCGGAAGTCCAGGTAGAGCACCGTTAGAGGTACCCGAATCACCCCCATGTATGTTCCGCGATTTTTTGTAGTTTTCGAGTTATGAATTCTTTTCATGTCTTAACCAAACTCGAACTTTAATAACATTTTTGATCATAGTGGCGTGAATAGCTATTTTTTCTAAACCAGATGAATAGAACACGCATTTTTATCATGTATTCAGGCACTACGATCAAAAATTTAATTACAGTCAAAAATTTTTTGTTTGTTATTATATGCATGAAAAGAAATCATAACTCGAAAACTACAAAACTCGCGGAACATACATGGGGGTATTTCGGGTACCTCTAAGGGTGCTCTACCTTTGGACTTCCGCTTGACACTACTTTCTGGGACACGGTGTATACTGCCCATGTGTGTATCAGTATTTTTCAACGAATGTTTTTATTACTCTAAGTTGGCTTCAATTTTAAGATAGAAAAAAACTGTTTGGTGCCTTAGACTAAAATTTTCCAGCTCTAAAAGTATAATGCCTGTATTCTAAAACGATGCTCAGTCATGAATCTCGATTTTATATTAGATTTATGACGACCTTCGTTTCAGAATGCGGCCCTGAGATTTTCTCTCAACTGATCCATTTTAATCAATCACTCTGTATACACTGTAACAAATGAAGGGTCCACTGCAATAATGATGAATGTCCAAAGTTTATTTAATTCTAAGTATGTCATTGGCCACTTGATATATGCAGTTCGTAATCTCGTTTATAAACTCAGCAATATCGGTTACAGTCACGGGATAAATACGTTTTTAAAAATCGGATACACGGCTAGAACGCTCAGCGTCATAGGTTCATCTTTAAATCTAGGTTTTCTTTCACCGTTTATAAACTTAAAAAGCAAATATCTTATAACAAAAAGTAAAAGGACATTTCGGTCCACTGCAATAATTGCAGTGGACCCTTACGAATGGAGAAAGTCAACTTGTAGACGAGATCTAAACTGTGTGTATCGTATGCGATAAAATGATGTATGTGACTAACAAGCGTTGTGGGTGTGCACTTGTGCAGTCTCAGTTATGATTACGAATATTATGAATATAAGTTTCACCAAACGCGGCATTTTCAGCCCCCCTGTTCTTACCTCGCATGATTTCCACTAGGCTCAACACAAAGTTCCAGTTGTCGCAATTGTTGACCACAAACAGCTGATGTGCGGCTCCACTAAAAGGTAAAAAATACATACATTGTAAAAGGTGTTAAAAAATCAACTCTAACAATTTTGTGGAGTTACTCGGTATCGAAAATTTAACAACTTTCGTTCTACAACTTTTTAAAAATATTTTTGTGATTTGTATGGAAAGTTATAAAAAAATACACGAATTTCGAAAAAGTTGTAGAACAAAAGTTGTTCAATTTCCAATACCGAGTAACCCCATAAAATTCTTAGAGTTGATTTTTTAACATCTTCTATTCACGCCCCGTAATTCCTTAAGGGGTAAGCAGAGGCATATTCCAATTACAGAATTCTATCGGTCGGTGGCGAGTCTTGATATTATCAATACTACAGAAATATGTGGTAAATATCTTACCGTCTTTTTAAGTCTTGTCACTGGTGCCATGTTCAATGCGCTTATTATAGCCATTAGCGAATTAAAGTTTCCAAGATTAAAGCATTCTCTGGCTGTCATCACCCACTGTTCAATAACTCGAGCGCGGTATTTACTTTTAACAGCCTGCAATGAAAGATGCGTTAAAAGGAGATCGGACATTTTTGTTTGGGCTCTGGCCCAAGTGGCGTCGGAGCATGGCGTATATTTTATTTGAAAGTTCATTACCTAAGCTTACTTTTTTTGTATGGGTACAAAAAAATCTATCCAGGGAGAAAAAAGTTATAGTGTATATTAAAATACTCATCTATCGAGCTATTTTCAACTATTTAATCAATTAAATCTATTTCTTTTAACTTAATATGGTATGTTTGCTATTGTCTAACATCTATGATGACTCAGGTGCGTGGTACTTTTTGCGCCAACATTAGAAAGAGACAAAAATTATACAAAGGCAAAGAAAACGCAACGCGGGCGCAGCGGTAGTGCGTTTCCCTTCCCTCCGCTCCATGATCAGGATAACGGGATCAGCTCAAGTCACTGGCAGTCACTCTCTCCGCTCGCTGCTGTTCGATGTCATTGTTTCAACTGCGTTACCTATTCTGTTATTCGTCCACTGTTTACCGGCTGTGTTTGATTGCTTTCTGACGACATTCGCCTGTTTATTTGAACTATCCGATTTCTTTTCGATTATCCTGGCGTGTTTAAATGGACTGATTCTTCTTACCTGTTTTGGATTTGTTTTTTGTAACATGATACGACCGAGTGCTGGTGTGAAGTGCCTACTTTGTAATCGTTCTGTTCTAAGAAGAGAAATACTTACCGAGACCGCCTTTTGAAGATTGCCGCCATGGGATCTGAAGGCGAGAGCCCTCGTGCACGTATACGCGTGACGCGTGGAGGCGCTACGCCGGGGCGTAACTCCGTTACCGCGGCAAATCGCAGCAAGGCGGACGGAGCTCCGGCAGGATCTCATGGCGGTATGGAGACGGCGACTGTCGCAACCCAACGCTGGGCACGTCACAATTATGGCGATTAATCTCCTCTTTGAGGAGTGGCTAGAGAGGCGCCACGGCGTCCTCACCTTGCGCCTGCCGCAGGCACTCTCCTGACACGGTTGTTTCGAGAGCTACCTGTTTCGGAGTCGGCGGGAGGACACGCCCGGGTGTTATCACTGTGAGTATCGCCCGGAGGACACGGTGGAGCATACGGTGGAGACCTGCCCTGCTTGGGCGGAGCACCGCCGTGTCCTCGTAGAGGCGATCGGTGGCGGCGACCTCTCGCCTCCGGCCCTGGTTCAATTCATGGTCTGGAGCAAGAGGGCATGGGAAGCAGTCACCTCCTACTGCGAAGCAGTAATGCTAACGAGGGAGGAGGCAGGCCGCGTGAGGGAGAGGCAAATCTCACGCCCCAGCCGCCGCAACTGAAGAAGACGCCCTGGGCATCGGGAGTCGCAGGGCTCGTCCCGGCCGGTGTAGGCGCAGACCTGCGGACGGCGAGCGTTGGCTGGCTCGCCGTCCAATCAGAACCAGGCCCGGGTCGACAAGCGTTGTGTTCCACGCGCACCTCAAAAAGATGTCAGCAAAGTAGATGGAGCCCGCTAAGGCCAGTGCCTGCCAGGGTTGCGGAAAATATTCGAAAGAGTTACCGCAGCCCTGGAACGCAAAGGGCTTTAGGTCCTCCCTTCCGCTCCGCCCAGAGCGGAAGAAGTCATTTGATGATTTCAAATCATTAAATAAAAAAAATGGACAATCCAGATGAAATCGGACAGTTCAAGTAAACACGCCAAGTTCGTCAGAAAGTAATCGAACACAGACGGTAAACAGTGGACGAATAACAGAATAGGTAACGCAGTTGAAACAATGACATCGAACAGCAGCGAGCGGAGAGAGTGACTGCCAGTGACTTGAGCTGATCCCGTTATCCTGATCATGGAGCGGAGGGAAGGGAAACGCACTACCGCTGCGCCCGCGTTGCGTTTTCTTTGCCTTTGTATAATTTTTGTCTCTTTCTAATGTTGGCGCAAAAAGTACCACGCACCTGAGTCATCATAGATGTTAGACAATAGCAAACATACCACATTAAGTTAAAAGAAATAGATTTAATTGATTAAATAGTTGAAAATAGCTTGATAGATGAGTATTTTAATATACACTATAACTTTTTTCTCCCTGGATAGATTTTTTTGTACCCATACAAAAAAAGTAAGCTTAGGTAATGAACTTTCAAATAAAATATACGCCATGCTCCGTCGCCACTTGGGCCACACCCGTCCGATCTCCTTTATTCATTCATTAAACAATTTTGTGTTTTAATTAAAGAAAATGTTACCTTTAGTATGTCAGTTGCCACTAAATAACTGAGTCTATTAAACCAGTCAGCGTATGCTTCCAAATTCCGCGTGCTTTTAGTTTCTATATGATGTAAGTTGATAGAGGTCTTTCCGCAAGATGATGTAGATTGTGATGGTTGTGATGGCGCAAATGTTTGCACAAATTCCTCTGGGCCAACAAATGATAGCCTATGCAGCTCCACGATGGTCAACTGATTCGCCAATTCGACTGGTGTAAGACCAAGAGTAAGTATATCTCCCTAAAACATAAAGATTTAAATTGATAAATACTTTCCTCTTTTCGTAAATGTAACCAACACAAGTTCTTCAGACACACAAGTTCTTCGCTAGTCACAGCTCATCAAGCCAGATAAAGATATATTTATTGCATGACTGTGTACATTAAGTTCTTATTAATAAACATTACATTTTTAGTTTCAACAGTCTATCCAAGTCGGATATGCAATAGTATTTTAATAAACTAGGTCCTTGCAAATATTATTTTTTATCAAGAAACTCATGCAGTACCGGTACATTTTCAACTAACATTTTTTTCAATTTATTTTTAAACATGTTTCCATTTAATTGTTTAATTGCTTGCGGTAACTGATTTTAAACACGAATAGCAGTAACAGTCTAAAATAAAGGTTAAACAACAAAGAAAAACGAAGAAGACAAATCCTGAAATACTGATCCAGTAGGCTAAGGCCCAGACTCCACCAAAGCGGAGATGTGCGGAGATATCCGAAGCAGAGACGAGAAGAGATGTTTTCAGCTAGGGTGTATCCACCGAAACTATGCGGAGATACATACTGGCTAGACTGTAGCGGAGATGTGTGCTGGCTAGGGTGGAGATGTGCGCTGACTAGAGCGGAACTGAACTGCGTGCGGCGAGCGTTGGATGTGAACGCACAGTTTAGTTCGATCTGACACTGCACGCCGCACACATCTCGTTTCCGTTGCGCGCCGTCGTCAACTTGCAAAGCAAAGTACACAACTCCGCCTTGTACCGCGGCCCAGCTCAATCTCAGCGAGAAACAGCTAACATCTCCGCTTCCATCGCGCCATAGAAATAAGATACATCTCCACTCAGTGTTATCCACTTAAGCTGAGTGGAGACGAGATGTGTGAATATCGAAATTCATTAATTCACGTAATTTCATGACGCGCCGCTCAAATTGCAGTGTCGCTGGAGTTAAGTTCATGCGATCGTATCTGACAGCGATCGCCTATTAAGAGAATACTTAAAGCGTTGTTTTGATCGAAACTTATCTGTAACTACACTGCAACTGAACTTCTTTAGTTAGGTGAATTAGGCCCCGGGAGTCTTTCAAATGTTAAAAGCAACACAAAATAATATTATATCTCACACTAAGGGGCCATCCATAAATTACGTCACACGTTAAAAGGGGGGAGGGGGGGGGTCGACGTAGTGTGACTTTGTATGACAAGGGGTTGGAGGAGTCCTAAATTTAGTGACGTCACATTTCGAAATCTAATACATCTAAGAATTAAAACTAATTTCGGATTTGCTGTTTTTATTGAATAAATTCTAGATGTAAAATTGAAAAATATGTATCGTCACACTAGGGAGGGGGAAGTCTCAATTGTTCTCAAATGTGACCAGCTGTGACAAGGACGGTGAGGGGCTCAAAAAATCATGAAATTTGTGTGACGTAATTAATGGATGGCCCCTTAAATGTGTTTGTGTAAGCCTTACTTGTACCAACTGGTCCACAGAAGTCACTTGAGGGGGTTCTGCTAACGTCTCTTCATATTGTTCCAGTGCTGTTAACTTATCAAGCAATTTTTCTAATGTAGTTGACATTTCTGTCCTCACTGAAGCCATATGATCTGCTGCACATCTATTGGGTATAACAATTAAATTTTAACCATCATAGTAATACTTATAATCTTTAGTTATGGCTTTATTGTGCATTTAATTTCAATAAAATAAAAAGAGACATGAACTAAATAAAGTGCTGGATTGGATAATCAAAAAAGTGGATGCAAAGGTTAATTTACCTCTGAGTTATACTGCGGACTAGAGCCATGACCCTGTCGTCACGAAAATCGTAAGGAAACATACTGGTCCACTGGCTTAAAACCCTCACAAGGGATACCATATCACTGAGTTCTTTTTCTACTAAATCCGTCAGTTCAGTTTTTCCCTACAATTAAGATTATAATTATTTTCATATAAAATAATACACAACCAGACTAAATTGTGTATTAGTTCTACAGTTCATTTATAAATACCATGCAGAAGTATATAATTATACACTTTATAATCTTCAAAAATAGTACACAAACTTAAACTTACTATTTTCTCATAGTTTTTAAAGTAGCGTTTACAGAGCTTGTTGAGCAATTCATGTGGTTTGACAAACAATCGTGAACATAATAAGAATGTGAATGTAAAGGATTTGCTAGCTCCTGGTCGGAGCATATCAACCAGGTATTCTAATGTTGCACTGACTATCTGACCATCCCTGTATTCAGCTTCTGGATGCTCAGCTGGACAGTTCCCGTAAGGCAGAGTAGTTATTGTCTTTACTCCAGAAGGAAGTACTGCTGATATCTAAAATAAGCAAATACAAATGTATAATCAAAGACAAGGCTATATTCAATAAAATAGGAAGCCATTATTATTAATAATATACCTGTGGGGCATCTACTTTTTGGGAGGCAACAAAGTTGATTCCACCATTCATTACAATGTGTTCACATGAGTTTTCTGACATAAACTTGTTTCCCCTTACCATTGAATAGTAATCATCATTCTGAAAAAATATTCATAGCTTTTAACAAGATCAAAAATGTAAAAAATCTAAAAAATAACAAACTAAGGACTCGCTTAGGGAAACGCATCGCGATGCGCGTCGCGTTGTGCATCGCATCACGCGGCTGTTCACAAGATTCTCTGATCATGCAGAGCCAGCGTGTGAAGCGTAACGACACCAGCGGCGGGGTCCGCGGCGGCACACACACGAATACAAACATTTATGGCGATATGCGGTCTCGTTTACAAAGACGTGGGGAGCGGAGCGCGTGCGCCGCCGCGATTGTCGCCCCGATTATCGCCGCGTTCACCGCACGCTTTTGCATAAATGCTCTCATGCATGGCCATGTACGTTCGAATCGAACGCACAAATAGACGCGCATCGCGCCGCGTCTTCTTAAACGAACACTAAGATGTTTGATTTCAAGTACGGTAAATTATTAGTTTTTACGGTATTCTGAGAGTACCTAAACCTTTACAGTAATGGTTGACACCCAAAAGAATATAACCAAAATGACAATTAATATCGATTAAATCATGCAGTATAATCATTAGTGAAAAACTCAACATAATATTGAGGATGAAAAATAAACTTACGTCATAATAAGAAAGTCCTGTGCCGTGTAAGAGAGATGGGTCTGGAGGTAGCGGAGCAAGATCGGTGGGTGGCGGAGGCACAGGGGCCGGCTCCGAGGGGGCCGGTGGCACTTTCATATTACACCCACTACATGAGGCCTCATTCAATTTACTTGCGTAATAATACATAGCCATTCAATTCCTCAATGACAACTAACACTAAAGGCTTCAAATGAAGCTTCTGGCAGGTTTTATGTTAAGGAACCCATTGAACAACCTGTGAAGTAATTAGGAGCATTTTAGTTTAGAATTCGTCTGCAGTTCAACTATACTCTTTATTTCTTGTATTATAACTTTCGTGACACACATTCATAATTACTTTTAATATACTCTTTTCGCCCAAAGACGAGTTCTGACATAGTGGTAACTTCGTAAATTGTAGCCTTAATTAAGGGGACTGCTGTCGAAAAAACCTAAACGACGTCAACAAAAACCGTAAAATAGCTACATTATCCAGTTTTCTTTTTAAATATTTGATATTCTTTGTATGATAATGTTTTTTATAACAACGCCAGGACTCACCTTACGGTGAAAAAGGTATAGATTTAAATTCTGTTAATAGGTCTTAATTTGTTTCCAGCAAAATAGACTATAGTTCGATTGCTGACGTTATACTCTTACATTTCTTGTAATTTCTAGAATAGGCACTAAATAACCAGTTTACTAAAAATATTATAATTACTGTAGATAACCTGATGATCGTGAACATTTCTAAAGTAACGCAAAAAAGACAATCCCTACAAAAACATTAATGTAAAAAAAAACAGGTCTCGCTACTCTTTTATCATAAAAAGTTCTGAGATCTAATGTAGAGCCAAGTCTGGCAATTCATTGATAAAGATATTTCAGACTTGGTAATCACGCAGCGTAAGGATTTACTAGACTACATGTTTACCGTGGTACAGATTTATTTAAAAATTTAACAGGGTATTTTGCAACACAGCAGTAAATGCTCATGCTGCGTGATTGCGAAGTCTAAAAAATATCTATGATCTTATTCTATCTGATTTCTTTTGATTATGTCCTCTTTCCGCACTGGCCACATGAATCAGGGTACGTAAGTTAGAAAAAAACAAGATTCGATTAGACGCCTTTCTAGGGTTCCTTTGAAAAATAGAAAAACAGAATCCATCGTAATTTCGTCACCCGTCCGTATGTAATAGCAATTTTAAAATTTAAAGTTGAAATTTAAAAGGAGATGAAGTAGTTTCTAAAAAAAAAAATTAAGGTCTCCTCTATGCATGAAAAAAGGAAGAAAAAAAAAAAATTTTTTCGCGCTTTTTCTTTTGGGGTATCGTTGAATAGGTCTTTCAAAATAACATAAAGTCACTTTTTAGGCAAATATTTGGCTGAAATAGCAGCAAACTTGCCTGCCAAGGGCCTACAAAAGTCATGTGGTTGCTCGGGCCAACATTGCTTGCTTACATCAAAATTGGAATAATGGTGCCTGGAGTCAAGTGCTGTTCATAGAGGAGTCCAGGGACCTATTTGATGTAACTACCCTGCAAGTCTGCACTCTGTACTTTGGTACATAAATTCAGCTGAATAGTTCAAGATATGGAGACTTGCAGAGTAGTTATATTCTAATAGGCCCCAGGTTTTGCCTTAGACAGATGATTGAAGGGTCAAAGTATGGAGACGACCCGGAGACGGATACACTCAGGGTCAGTTATGGTATGAGATGGCGTTTTGTACCAGCACATGTTTGGAACATCTTTAAATATGTGTTCCTGATTGCGACACTATATGCAGTAGTGGCCACATAATTAGGAACCATCATGATAGGCCGCCATGTTGAAATAAAAACTAACTATAAATTAACATCAGTCCTGGTGTACTTATTGTTCCTAATTATATTGCCACTACTGTATAATTTTCTTCTGATGCATGATAATGCTCCGCTTCATACTGCAGCAGCAGGTTCAAAGCGAAGTTTTGAAATGGCGTGCACATTCTCCAAGCGTTAACCCAAGTATTACTGCCCAGAATATATCCAGGATAAATTAGACAGAAAAATTGAGCAAAGAAATCCATTACAAGCTAACTTACAAGACCTTAAAAGTGCATCAAGTAGTTGAGGAATGTAAGTAAATTCCACAGTTTTATTGATGATTTGATAAGAAGTAGGCCCAGATGAATGCAAGCAATTTTAACAGCAAGAGGAAGCTACACTTAATATTGAATGTGCCATACAGAATAAGATTTTTATAGGCATTTAACAGTTTTCAATGTGGACTCTGATGGCAGAGAAGTGTTGATTTTCTTTACAATTTACAGTTTTAAGATTTTTGTTCTCTACTATGTTTTTTTTTCTATTTTTGTATTTTTATGAATTAATTAAATATACTTAATAAATAAGTCTTATGGTGAATAAATGGAAAAATAATAAATAAATTTATTGTAAGCATTAAACACAAAAGAATCTGGATTGTCAGGAGGTATTGCCTTTTTTGCATTAATCTTATGTCCATGAGTGTAATACTTATTGGAGGATCATTAGGTAATTTAAAATAGCATTATGTTTGCATAAATTCATGGACTTAGAGGATATTTTGAGTTCTATATACATATATATTTGGAGCATTGCATAGTATACACTTGTGAAACATGGACCCTCACGCAAAGACCGAGAAAGGCTGGAAGATTTCGAAATGTGGTGATGGTGTTCATATAGTGTTAAGGACAGAAAAAGTAACCGATGAAGAGATTTTAAGTTAAGATTCAAAGAGAAAAAGTAAATTTTAAATTAGAACATGTAGAACGAAGAAAGGGGAAAATGATTGGTCACTTACTGCGTCTTGACAGCTTTATAACCACCATCATAAAAGGTAAATTAGAGGCAAAGAGAAAACGAGGTAAACCAAGAAGAAAGTACACAGGACCAATTGTAGGAAAAAACAGAAGTGTTAACATACAGAGAAGTAAAGAAATTGGCTTGGGTCAGAGAGATGGAGATTGCTACACCGACAAGAGCCCAGCACTTAAATTTGGATGGATGGACTATACAATATGGTTAATACCTGATGCATAATCAAATTGAAAATTTATAATGTGCTGAACATAAATATTAGCAACTTATTTCTACAATTTTGCAAGGTACTTTATTCCAATTACTTTTGGGTTTAATACATATTGGGTTCAAACAGTAAAGCCTAGTATTTTCCCAAATTGAGTACCTGTAATCTGCGTCTTGTATCAAGGCTTGGTTTTTAATAAGGTATGGAATATCGAACATTATACTATGGAAGTAAAAATGTAAATAAGATTTGATTTACACTTTGTAAAAAACAAACTCAATTTGAAAACGTATTCCTGTAGGTAAACACTGTTTATTACAGAACACAATACAGTGGTTTGGATTCTTTTTGTCCCGTACTAAAACATATCGACAAAAGACAAAATTGACAGCAGCGAAAGGAGAAAGTTGCTTTCAAAATTATTAAAATATTTGGAAACGTACCTTGTTAGAGGCTGTTAATACAATTTATACACACTTTAATGTTACTAGTATTTCATACATAACACAATGTTTTATTTATGTACTTAAATAATCTAAAATAGAAGCGCAAAATAGCGCCAATCACACAATCACAATCAAATCATAGACAATTTTATTTTCTGATTTCTCTCGGTTTCATAGGGTTGCCAACTCGATTCACCATAAACTCGAATAATAAATATAACACGCATGGGTGGTGCTAGATGGCTATGGATTTCCAAAAATTGTGCAGTTTTTACTGGAGTTGAAATCAAGAATTATTATCACACAAAATAATTAGTTTTTTTTTACCTGCGAGCCATAGACATTTACGCGAAACTTTCGAATTTGAAAGGAGCGGTGGCGGCTTGGACACCCATTTCGCATTACCTTACCAGGGGGCTTACCATGAGCTCTGAAAACGTTCAAATGCCAGCCAGTCAAGTTCCGTTCAAAAGCAGGCCTGCTTCTGAATCGCTAAAAATCGTACCATGACAGTATTAAAGGTGAACGACTATTGGACCCTTAGAATAAGTACTAAAGCACTTATGCAAAGTGCTTTAGTACTTATTCTAAGATTGGACCAAGTTGAACGGCATTACCTTGTTCATGGTACGAAAAGTCATTAAAAAAAAAAACCGGCCAAGTGCAAGTCGGACTCGCGCACGAAGGGTTCCGTACCATTATCTATAAAAACGGCAAAAAAATCACGTTCGTTGTATGGGAGCCCCCTTAAATATTTATTTTACTCTGTTGTTTAGTATTTGTTGTTAAAGCGGCAACAGAAATACATCATCTGTGAAAATTTCAACTGTCTAACTATCACGGTTCATGAGATACAGCCTGGTGACAGACGGACAGACAGATGGACAGACGGCCAAACGGACAGATGGACAGAAGGACAGCGGAGTCTTAGTAATATGGTCCCGTTTTACCCTTTGGGTACGGAACCTTAAAAAGGTGAACGGATTTCGTAAACGTCAACGTAGCAGGCCTGCCGCAGGCCTGCTCTAACGATGTCATAGTACAAAAAGCAGGGCAGTTCAACTTCCAGGCAACTTCTGTCCTGCTTTATGAGGTCATAGTAAGCCCACAGGGTTTCCTGTCAACCATAAGGATGTAATTAAAGAAATTGTGTCAGCATTAAGTATGTAGTACGGATGCCATTTAAAATGTGTTAAAGCCGTGCGTCACGGCGCAGTCAACGTGTTTCTGCCGTAATCAAACCGCTAAAAACTAACTACACGCGCCCCTCTGTTAGATGCACTGCTCACATTGGCAACTATCGTTTGTTATTTTCGCGACGTCATCAGGGGCGGATTTCCCTATAGGCAAGGTAGGCCCGGGCCTAGGGCAGCAAAATTTGGAGCTCGAAAATGAACGAGGACAGATTGAACGCACTGGCTATCCTCTGCATCGAATCACAGTTGCTACGGTCTTTGGATTGTGATGATTTGATAAACAAAGCTGCTCAGAAAGCCAGACAAAAGACAATTTGTGAATAACGATTCATTGTTACTTACAAATAGAAATGCTAAGCATCAGTATTTGAAACACTGATTGAGATAATTTTATCATTTACTGACTTTCGTTGTTTTTTATTTTAAATTAATTCCTATTGTTCATTGAATTTTTCATGATTTAGGTACAGCGTGTAGGGGGCGGCAATATTTCATAGGCCTAGGGCAGCCAACGTATCAAATCCGCCCCTGGACGTCATGCTCAACGCAATGCAACGCTTTGCGCTTCCCAGCCCAGCTAGGACGTAGGGTCACGAACTATTCAACAACAGAATGGCATTTCATTAAACCACTTTATTTTATAAGGGTAGTGCGAAAATGTCACAACACCCTACTTTGTGCACCTTCTACTGCCGCCAACTCATAAATCGAAATTACAAGTCCAAACAGTTGAGGCCGTTGGTTGATATAAGAGAGTAATATTGCAGCTGGCACTACGGTCCCCACCCCAACCCGCCCGACGGTCTCTAAGTCACCTGTACGCCTGGCGACTCATCATGGGACCTTTGAGTTTAATGTTCATTTATACCTAAGGAAAAACAAACGTAATTAAAAAAATCACGAATTTGTATACCTATTTTGCTTAGAGTGGCGATCGTTCTCCGCCTAAAAGGAGTTAACCCGAAATAGGTATATGCTCTAAGCTATTTTGGGTTAATTACCTACCTATTGGAGTACGCGTGAAGCCTACGTAGTCTTTTGACTGATACTGGCTGATACCAGTTTCCATGGAAATAAACAAAATGTTGAGTTGTTGACAACTGTCATCGATTGAGGAGTGAGATTGAGTCTGTGATTGAATCGTCGTATTGGTTAATTTTATATTCCTTGGAGGGACGTAATACGTAGTTTTACATGTATTTCGGCTGATATGCGTTGTGTTGTGTAGATATTATTTCCATTTACGTCGGAAACCTTGAATCCAATGCCTTTGACTCCGGTCAGCGACACTCCTTTTAGGCGGAGAACGATCGCCACCACATTGCCAGCGATAGAAACGTTGCAGAAGAATATTAAGCCAGTGCCTACATATTATACCAAGTAAATGATCGATACCTAATTTTTATAATATCTATTAGCTATTTATCTGTAAATGCCCGTCGTAGGTTGGAGCGAACAGTTCCAATTCCCACAGTGACAGTGTTTTGGAGTTTTTGAAGTAATTCTTAGTATCAGCCCAGGGTTTATGGGAATAAGATCGTCACCTGTAAAATGACCATATATACTCCTTTATTGTGGTAGGCAGGTACCTATTATGTTGGCTTAATACTGTCACCAGCATAGTGCCTTCAGCAGCAGAATCTATAAACAGGAGGTCTACCAATCAATCCGGGAAACACAGAGTGCAATAATAATACCGGGAAATTCAGACAAACTTATGCGGAGCCGACTGCCAACCTTTATTTATGGAGAGGCTCTAAGGGCCGATTTTTCAATCGTCAGATAAATTTTATCCAACGAATAAATATGACGGTTTGATAGATTTTCTATACAAAAGCTGTCAAAACTTCAAACTTATTCCCCAGATAAAAGTTATCTGACGATTGAAAAATCAGCCCTAAAGGAAGTAAAAGAAGAAGACTATACTTAATAGATTATAAATTATATCAGCTACGAGTATAACCTACATTTTATAAATTGCTGAAAACAGCAGCTGTTGAGCTCAGGAGCTAATTAAACGTTTTTGCAAAACCGGAGTGAAATACACACGTGAAAAGTGTGGATGCTTTTGTTAAAAGAATGTGTCATATTTAGATTAAAATAAAATATCTATGAAAATTGATTAGGTTAAATGTTTTCCTGGGTCTAGACCACGGAGTAGAGCTTTCTCTTCTCCGTGGTCTAGACTTACGAAATACCAGAGATGTGAATTATTTGAAATACATGTATTTCAAATACAAATACAAAATGCAAAATACTTATTTTTATTTTGCATTTGAAATGCTTTTTTTTCAAAATGTATTTTCTATTTTATTTGAAATACTTTAAGTATATAAATATTTAGTATTTGTAAAATGCAAAATGGTTTTGTTAATTTTTTTAATAACAATAAATTCATGTTTTATATTTTTCATTCTTAAATTAAAAATTTGTGCAAAGTTTCAAGTTTATAAATACTGGAAATAAGATTTTTCAAATAAACTTTATCACCCGTTTTCACTCCCTTAGGGTGCGCTTTGGTTATAAAAAACAACTACTCTCCAAATTTCAAGTTTCTACCTTTAGCGATTTAGGCTGTGCGAGAATCTTACATTAGGACTTGTTCTTTATATGTATTTATGTGTATATATCTAAATGATAGATATATTTAAATCGCTATATCTCATGAATGATAATTCGCAGATTCAACATGAAAGAGGAACTCGGTGATCAAATAGGTACTAGTGTTAAAATCTGTGAAAAAAGGTATTTTATTTGAAAAACCTATTTTGAAAATACGTATTTTGCATTTTGTATTTAAATACTTTCATAGAAAACCATTTTGTATTTTTATTTGAAATAAAAAAATAACCAATTATTTGCATTTTGAATTTAAATACTTTCAATAAACTATTTTTCACATCTCTGCGAAATACGGGAAGCATCGTTGTTATTGCATTAATAACGGACTTTTTGCGATTTTTGCAAATTGTGCGAACGATCTTGGTTAGGTAATGCTGACAATAAAAACTGATAAAAAAATCATTTAAGGTTTTTATGAATGAACAATCAATAGTTTGTACTCCTACCGTTAAAGGTACAAGTCCGAGACGGGCTGCAGACCGCAAACTGCAAAAGTAGTACCTATCGCTTGCGATGCGATCTGCGGCTGCGGTCTTCTGTACAGTTTTGCAGTCGCTGTCGGAATAAATGATAAATGATATTTATTTCTGTAAATAAATCTGTTACAGACACTTTTACAAGTCAATTTTATATGTTTTTTTAAGACTAGATGGAGCCGGCATTTCCTATCTGACTCGCTCTGAGAAGAAAAGCCGAAACAAACTCAGAGGTCAACGTCTCTTTTAAAGTCCAGACATTGTAGTATCAAAAACTATGCGAGTGTAACAATGTAGGGCAACGTCTGGAATGGCCTTTTGAAGAAAGAGCCATAACAGCTTTGAGTCGACCTGTCTAAACTGACGGTACGCATGCATCAGCCATCGTGTAGCTCAACCTTATTTTAGGGAACTCAACGACCCGACGCACGACGCCACCAATCAGCAAGACATTTGCGTAGGTCACAAAAAACACTCAAAACCGCCAAACACTTATGAAATTCGAGTAGGATACTAGCCTACACGGTACTCACATTCACAATAAAAAATAAAATAAAATTAAAATAATATCAACATATTAATAATTGAATAATTATTCATCAAAATGTCAAAGTAAAAAAAATATTCAACAATAATAATAATCAATCATGCAAAATGTCAAAATAAGAGTTACAAAAGAATTACAATGATTTTTCTGTGATGAGAGCGAGCAGCTCAATTCCAAGCATCTTTATCGTCCATATAATCTTTAACTTTATAGAAAGCTTTATTGCAAAGTTTCTGCTTTACATAGGACTTAAATTTATTAAGACTTAGTTCTTGAATATTGCTTGGAATTTTGTTGTAGAAACGTATACTTTGGCACCTAAATGAATTACTAATTTTTTGGAGCCTAGTCATTGGCAGTATAAGTTTATTTTTATTTCTAGTATTGAGGCTATGAATGTCGCTGTTCTTAGAGAACAAACTAATATTTTTCTTAACATACATCAAATTTTCATAAATGTATTGAGATGCGACCGTCATTATATTAATTTCTTTAAATTTATCCCTCAGTGAATGCCTAAAGCTAAGGTTATAAATTGCTCGAATAGCTCTCTTCTGCAAGACAAAGATAGTTTGAATGTCGGCGGCATTTCCCCACAACAAAATGCCGTACGACATAACACTATGGAAGTAACTAAAATATACCAATCTGGCTGTCTCTACATCAGTTAGCTGGCGTATCTTATAGACCGCGTAAGCTGCAGAACTGAGTCTTTTCGACAATTTATTTATATGTGGGCCCCACTGCAGTTTCGAATCTAAAGTTATACCCAAGAACGTAGTGGTGTCCACAAGATCCAATTCGGCTCCATTTATTACTACACTGGTTTTCACCTGCTTGACATTAGGTGTCAAAAATCTAATACATTTAGTTTTCTTCTCGTTCAAAAGTAAGTTATTAACATTAAACCAGTGCACTACTTCAGAGAGAGCGTTATTTACATCGTTGGTAACCGGCTGTTGCCGTTTGAGTTTGAATAACAGTGATGTATCATCTGCAAATAACACAATCTCCTGATTATCTTGTATGAGATAAGGTAAGTCATTAATATAAACGAGAAACAGGAACGGGCCAAGAATTGAGCCCTGCGGAACACCCATTGTCACCACAGACCCCGGAGATCTCTTCCCATTAACGTCCACTCTCTGGATCCTATTACCCAAATACGAAATAAGAAGATCCAGTGCGGTATTCCTAACTCCATAGTGATGTAGTTTCCTGACCAATGTCTCGTGAAAAACGCAATCAAATGCCTTGGACAAGTCACAAAAGATGCCTAAGGCATCATGTGAATCCTCCCAGGCGTTAAATATATTATCTAAAAGCTCAACACCAGCGTCAGTTGTTGAGCGACCTCTTGTGAAACCAAATTGTTTCCTATGTAATAAATTATTTTTATTAAAGTGGCTTTGTAGCTGATTAAGTATTAGTTTTTCAAATATTTTACTAAAAGTGGGTAGCACAGAAATAGGCCTAAAGTTGGTTGGGTCAGATGTGCTACCTGATTTAAATAATGGTATAATCTTACTATTTTTCATTAAGTCAGGAAATACACCACAATCAATACATTTATTGTAAATTAAAGCTAATTCAGGTGCTACTGTGCTGATAATAGATTTTGTAACCTCAACGGAGTTACCCCAAAGATCGGCGGTCTTTTTAACATTTAGGGAATTGAAAGTTTTTACAATATCTTTGCCGGTTACATAATGAAAATTTAATTCATTGTTGCATATATTAACATTTTTTTTCAATAGAGATTCAGCAGCAGTGGGGGATGACTTCAAGGATTTTGTGGTTGAGACTGGAATGTCCGTGAAGAAGTGTTCGAATGCTGTAGCAACTTCTAAGTCTGATTTCACTGTTTTGTTATCAATTTTAAGGCTATAGTCACTACATCGATTCTTGACTCTTCCAGTCTCATTGTTAATTATATCCCAAGTCATTTTAATTTTGTTACTACTATTCCTTATTTTTAAACTTAAGTAACGAATTTTGGCTAAAAGACAAATTCTTTTAAATAATTTTGAATAATTTCTAACATACTGTAAAAATTCTGGACTATTATTATAGTTTTTTTCTTTATACAACTCATACAGTCTTTTCCTACTTTTATATATACCTGTAGTCGCCCATTCACTGGAGGTTGCAGTACCTTTAACTGAGATCTTCTTGGGAATAAAAATGGAGTTAAATTCTGTACAAAACATGTTAAAAAATGTATTGTATAGGTCGTTAGGATCATCACTATAACTTAGATAAGGCAATTTTCTAATGAGTTTATTTTTAAATCCTTCCAAGCGACCCACAGTTTTAGGCACTACAGTTATCTCCTTTTTTACAAATTTCTTGTCTTCCTGAAGAAATGTAATCAACTGTCCACAATGATCAGAGTTAAGTTGATTTATTATTTGTTTAGTATTAGGTACAATATTTGTAAATATATTGTCCAAACAAGTAGCTGTAGTGGCAGTTATCCTCGTAGGCTCCAAAAATAGATTTTCAAGATTATATGATTTAAATAGATTTTTAATTTTAAGGCACATTGAAGAATCTTCCAACAAATTCACATTGAAATCGCCACATACAAACACGTTTTTATTTAATTTGCAAATTTTCTGTAACACTTGATCCATAACATTCTCAAAGCAATCATATAATGCTGAAGGAGGCCTGTACACACTCAATACAACAAACCGCTCCAGCTCCACACAGGCTATTTCAATTGTTCGCTCAACAGAGAGGCTCACAATATCCTTACGTTCTTTGTATTTAAACTGTTTATTTAATAAAATTAGTGAACCACCATGTATAGCATTCTCTCTGCTGAACGAACTACCAACTTGGTGATTATTGAAACTGAATATGAACTGGTGGCTTTTTAGCCAATGTTCTGTAATACACAAAATGTCAATATTGTTGCAGTTCATAAACAGTTCAATTTCAAGGTCTTTACTCAACATCCCTTGAATATTTTGGTGCACCACGCTGAAGGTTTTTAAAACCTTGCATATTCCAGTTATTTTTGAAACGGATAAATCATCATTATTCACATTAATCATGTCATTTAAGCAAGAGGTTGCCTCTATTGTCTCAAATTCTAATTTAAATTATAATAAATGTCAGATTTGTTAGCCAAATTATTGGCTGAATCATTGTAAATATTAGGTAATTGCTCAATGGTATCAAAAGCCAAGTTCTTGGCTGAAATATCAAAAAAATAGGATAGCGACTCAGCTATTTGTCGTTTACAATATTTTGTAAGATAGTAACTATTTTTTGTCACATATAAATATTTACTAACATAATTGTTAGTGTCAATCAGATGGAATAGACTATTATTACATGTCCAAGTATGCAATAAAATGTTTAGCTTATATCTAATATTATTCTCTTCCTGTGGCAAGTTGTTGCTATAAGGGAATGTGAACAAAACAATTTTTCTTAAGTTTAGCTCACACAGTTTGTTAAAATACTGGAGCAGACTTTTCTTATTCACATTTCCTCTGTTTCCAATTAATATTAATAAGGTTGTATCCTGGCTAAAATTAAAACTAATAATTTTTCTCATAATGTCAAGGTAAGTTAGCCCAGGCATACAATAATTAGTAACGGAATGTCCCTTGCAAGTAATTGATAGCAACTGGCCCATATTTTTTCCAATTTCATCACTAAATATCACAAGTTTAGGTTTCAGTATGGATGCCATACCGTGGGGGTTATTAACATTTACAGGTGTCAGTTTGAGGGAGCCATTAGCAGTTATTATTTGATTGTCACATGTTTGCTCTGTGGAGGTATCACATAAAGACGTAGAATGAACCGGTAAGAGCTTGCCGTTGGGTGAGATATTATTGGCCACTGGATGTGAGCACTCACAGTTACATGAGCCCACCAGCTCATTCATAGCCAATAGCATCTTTAAAGTGCACACCTTAAGGTGGATACAGACTTTGCGAGGCATGCGCCGCGAACGGCGCACAACGAATGCCTCTGCTTGAGGCGTGCGTGTCGAAAAAATATACCAACATAATGCTCGGGTCGAGCCATCGCGTGCGAAGCAAACGCCTCGTTTGTCTTTCTTCATGTTTGTGGCGAGGCATGTGCTACGCACAGGCAGTTTCATTTTCTCAGTCGAGGCGTGGGTGAATATCGTACGCGGCGCACACCTCGAACGTGCATGCGCGACTACGTCCACAACTAATGTAATGCTCGCACTGCGGCGCTTTGATCTTGAAGCGTTTGCCGACATACGTTGGCTCGCCGTCGCACGTGCGTAGCACATGCCTCGCCACGAATATGAAGGTACACACCTTGTAAGGCATTCGTTGTGCGCCGTTCGCGGCGCATGCCTCGCAAAGTCTGTATCCGCCTTTAAAGGCGCTATTCCGATGGCGACTTGCGGTCTGCGGTTGCAGTCTGCAGTTTGCAGCCCGTCTCGGACTTGTACCTTAACTCGTATCACACAATTGTACCGATTCAGCATGCTCAATATGAGTTCATCCAAATCACTGCGAAATAATCGCCCACGTCCGTTATAACAGGTGAAAAAGATTTAATGGTGTAGGTATGTATGGTATCTAATCTCTTCTTTGAAGCATGTCCTATGCGTGCTCAGTGGAATTTAAGTCTGGCGATTGAGCTGGCCCTGGTAGGACGTACCTAGGTTAATTTTCGCATGATAAATGAGGTACGGGTAATGGTCGTGGGCGCCATATCTGGGGTGGTCATGGTCACATTCCAAGTGACCACCCACCAGCAAGCTTAACTTAATTTTGTCGTTGCAATATCTAGTGCGGAGACGAGATAATGTAATAATGTGTGGCTTATGATGTCGCACTGCGCATGTTAGCCTGGCTGGATTCGCCACTGTGAGGTATGAAAGAAAATATTTCTTTGTCGTGAAATAGCCGATAATGTCTAAACCTACAACTTATAATTATCATTATTGAAATATTATCTTGCTGGAAAATAACGGAATTTTCATTTGCAGGGTACCTACTCGATAAATAAAATTTACGTAAAGATTTAATGTCTAACACCCCTAAGGTTAGGTTAGGGGTGTCGGACATTATTTTTAGGGTCAAAACAAAATAGTAAAATTCAATATTGCCATTAGATAGATACTCCTCGCAAGCCCATTCATGTTGATTTCTGATTATTTACTGAGTACAAGACAACCTTGTTCGACTCTCTTGGCTTCTATTGACTGTGAAGCGATACATTGTTAAAGAAGCCTACTTAGGCTACACTGAAGCGTCGGCGTCGGTTTACCATTTGTCCCCTCCGTTTGTGCCATACAGCAACTAATTTAAATGTTATATTATGTATTTCTGAGATAACTACTGTGCCCATATAAATAAATTTCTAAACTAATTTCAGAAAAGCACGGGAGATTCCTTTCCATGTACCTCACAAAAAGTTGCTGGAAAAAATTGAATATGTAAAAACGGACCCCGAGCCTCTGGTATACCTGTTTTATTATTCAGTAATTAGATTATGGCCCGTTCACACATACATCCGTAATAATAAGGATTCATTAACGACGAATAGACGTTCACATTAATTAAATATAAACCAAATCGTGATTACCTCAGATGACAAAAACAAGGGGATTTAGTAAAGGGGCGTGGTGTAAACATAGGCGTAAAAAACGCTCCGTTAACACCCGAATGTCCTTTCTCATCGTGACAAGATGATTCTCCCTGACGGATTCGTGTTTTATTTTGGACTTATTCGTAATTTTTCACGATTCGTGTGAATACGGTCGTAGAATTTTATCGACCACTTAAAAATAAAAACAATTCGTCAATGTGTGAATCGGCTGCAAGGTACATAAAATGTTAGTCGGAAACGGGGTCCTAATCCAAAAGGGTCCCAAAATAACGAATAACTTTTGTTCTACAATTACTTACATAAAATTCAATAGTTTTAGAGAAACGGCTGTTCAAAGATGTTATAAAAATACGCATAATCATCCATCGGCTGCGTTAAACTTTAGGTCACATTTGGCGTCGCGGATTCTGAATTCATAACTAAATCAGGATTGTCGATTTTTTAAATAAAAGCAAA
Organism: Amphipyra tragopoginis; assembly: GCA_905220435.1. Lineage (NCBI taxonomy): Eukaryota > Metazoa > Arthropoda > Insecta > Lepidoptera > Noctuidae > Amphipyra > Amphipyra tragopoginis. The sequence continues at coordinate 23,660,318 of HG991991.1, read as the reverse complement.
ATATTATTGGTTTAGGGAAATAAAAAAAACTTTATTTTAAATTCAGTGACACTTTAAAATACCCGCTGCTTAGTACCCCTTTCCGACTAACCTTGTATAGTTATGGGTATTAAGACTAGACGTTGTTTAGGATTATAACTTAAAATTTACAGAAGGCCTTTAAAACCCTTGATCTTTTCAGACGGGATTTACAGCCGCTCAGCAAGAAAGATTTAGAAGAGAAAAAAGACCAGGACTTTTAGAACCTTTAGTTGTAGAACCCGGTAAGTACTAACTATTATCAATTGTAACAAAAGGGTCAATTATCAATTGTATCATATGTCTAATATACCTACCTACCAACATCATCTGCCTCAAAATCGGAATACAAGAAAACCTATTTATGTAAATACAGTAAAATGCATTTAACAATATCGCAAATATCGCAATGCTGTGGATTTTAAATTCATAACTAGAAAAGGTCGATTCGATAGAATGGTTGTTCACGGGTTGAATTGAATTATAATACTTATGTCAGAAACAAAACAATATTATTGACCGTAAATAAGTACTATGTAAATACTTATTGTTTGTGAGAGACTGGTGTCTACACTAGGAAAACCTGTATAAAGATCACCAGGGTTCCCACGGTTTAAATGCATTAAGCAGTTAATGTGAAAGAAAATTAGAATGACGTAATTATCGATGGTAGGTAATTGACAGAATGATAGCGATGAACTAGAAATATCTTGTGGTAGCAAAAAAGGAGATATTATATATTTTCAATATTTTCCGAGGATAGGAGTATTATTAAGGTGTGGTTCATTCCTTAGGACGAAGATAGTCTTACGGCCAGTTTCTTCATTAAAAGTAACAGCCAAAGTAACGGTAAAATTTGTTTCTTCACACTGTAAGAAACAAATTTTACCGTTACTTTGACTTTGGCTGTTACTTTTGATGAAGAAACTGGCCGTTAGGGAGAGACTCTTGAAATGATCAACATTACTGTAGCCAGGTTTAATTTCAGGAGGTTTTCCACCACATTCATCATTTTTACTTCAAATGAGAGTTTATTATTATATTTCGAATTTATTTCTGCCTAACGGGTCTGGTGATTGCAAGCGCGACTTCTGAGCGTGGATTTCGATCCCCAGATCGGGCAGTGTTATTGGGATTTTCCTTGTGGGATTTCTCAGTAGCAGCCCGGGGTCTGGATTTGTGCCCGGGTTATGGCAATAGACTCGCCCCCTATTAACATGAGACTTAAACATAACGGTGAAATGTGGGTGTTTTTTACACCTCTGCCTAACCCTTTGGGGAATACAGACGTGATGTTATGTTAAATTATTTTGAATTTATTTCGAACCCGCGTTTTATCAGTTTTTAACTGTGTATTTGTTTTATTTAGCGTTTGATACTAAAAAGGTTCAAATTAAGGAGATTAAAGAAGAGGAAAAGGAACATGTAACTAAAGATCCTCTTAAAGTGAAGCCACCAGTGGCGTCTCAAAAAGACGTCATTAATTACGTAAGAGATAACCCATCATGCGGCTTCCTATACATGATTTACGCTGTCCATCCTCAGAATGTTTATTTCACTCCCTATTATCTCAAGTGAGTATAATATTAATTGATTTTAAGATTTCACTTGGAGTCATAATCGTTCTAATGTTTACTATTAATCGATTCCTCTAACGGCTCTAATTGGAGCAATGACGTCCATGTATTGGTCCAAATAGGTTTCAACGTCTAGGGTTCGGAATACAAACCCCTAGAATGCTTGTTGGCAATATAGTAATATGTTTTTCATAAGTTGTAGGGGCCGAAGCGCAAGAACGTCCACTTCTTAAATTGTCTACTGTTCGCAAAACGTCCAGTTCGCAAAAATTCTCTTCTTCTTTCGTAGAGTCGTACCGTATGAGCACATTGACAGAAGGAATTATTTTACAATAAGTCCATGTGGAGTTACTCACTATTCTAATGAGATGGTCTTCACAAAACTTCCAGAATGGGAACAGGAATACATCATATTTGTGAAACTGACAGACGTAAGATACTAAATTGAAACAAGTCATTTGTTATTGCCTTCGTTATATGTAATACTTCTATAAAAAATCTTCATTAAGACAATTATTTCCAGATCAAATTTTTTAAATTATATAGATATTGGAAAGCATTTTATGTTTGGAAGAAATCAATCATGTTTAGAAAATATACCAAACTTCGTAATAAGTTGGCAAAGAACCTTTTTATCTTGACACCGGTATTAGGCAAAGCCTTGCTTAGTATACAGGCGATGTCCTGCGAAATGTATATGAAAACATTTGCTGATTTAAGTAGAGACATGGATACTGCATTTTTCTACTTCATTGAAGTTCAGGTAATATATGTTTAAAGATACCAAATAAGTAGTTAGAAATATTTTTTTCAAAACAAACCAGGATAAACAGGGTTTAAGCGAATTCATATAATTCTTTCAAACCATGTGATATACGGGTGACACAGATAGATCAAGAATGGGTTAGTATAAAAATGAGGTCCCCACGCTCCTTAGGGACCATCTCCACGAGCGAGTGAATCGCGGCGATATTCTCGCCGTGCCATCAAATTCAATACTAACTATCGCCGCGATAAAATCGCCGTGTGGAGACACGTTCTAAGAGAGTGTATAGAAATACGTGGCACGACAGTAATATCGCCACGATTCTCTCGCTCGTGGAGACGGCCCCTTAGGGCCTGTCCACATCTCCACGTCACGACGTGTCGTCAACGTGGAACGGTGCGGTAACGCGGCACGGTGCGTTGACATAACGTGCAAATTTACGTTACCGTATCGTGAAATGCACGTCAGGATCATTGTTAGATTTATCGTTGACCATGTAGATCCTGAATTTTAATAAGAGGTGTTCCTCTTACTGTTGTAAGGTATGGTTTTAAAGCATCGGAGCACATAAACAGAGATTAACTCGCGGGTGTGGAGAGCGCGGGCGGGACGCGTACGCGTGCGCTTGCGGCTAGTGGCGGAACGTGTTACGATACGGTAACGTTGCACGATAAGTCAACGCACCATGGCGCGTTACCACACCGTTCCACGTTGACGACGTCGTGACGTGGAGATATGGACAGGCCCTCACCACTACACTAATCATGTGGTTTTAAGGAATTATAAGAATTTGTTTACACCCTTTGTACTCATATTTATAGTTTTTTTGACTGACATATTTATTACAGATGAAACGTGTAGAATACGTTAAAGAAAAGTTGATAGAATATCGTACCGTGGTCCTGGATGTGATTACTCAAGCGTGTCACACTGCCCTCTATCAGCAGGGTTTTCTTTTCGACGACAGAAATATACCACCCTTCCAGATCATAAGAGGCAAGGCGACAGGCGGCATGTCTTACACGGAGAAAGCGAACAAGAGAAAATATTGCGAGCGATTAGCATGGTAATACAAATTTTCTTCGTACCATAAAATTATGAGTACTTCCGATAAGCTTTCTTTTGGCAATCTGACCTTTATTGACACGTTACCATCAAAGGCATAAATAAGCCTGTATGCCCTCTATTGAGAAGATGATTAACACTACCTACGTTTTGTTCAAACCTATCTCTAATAGGTACTATTAATGCGAAAGTAGGTAACTGTCTGTCTGTGACACTTCCACGCATAAACCGTTGAACCAAAGTTGATGAAATTTGGTACAGAGATAGTCTGGAACCTGGTAAAGGACATTTATCCCGAAAAACGCGGAATACGGGATAAAGGACATCCATGCGGGCGAAGTCGCGGGCGACCTCTGCCCCTTTATTACAAAAGATGGTTTAAACCAAGACTAAGGTAAACCCAGGTTTAAAATATACCCATCACTTTCTTCTGTCATTATAACAAAAAGAGACGGGGCTATTTTAAAACCTAGGTTTTTCTTAGACCATCTTTTGTAATAAGGGGGCTGGTGTTTAAGGTTAGTCCGAAAGGGGGTACCTACTAATCCGCAGGCCACTTAAAGTATCACTACGTGATAATGGTTTTAAAGTAAGTGTTAAAATTTCAAAATTCGATAATATTTATTTCTATTTAAGTACTATAATTTATATTTTACTTTTTTCAATAATTCTTTGTCCCTACTTTAGTTACGAATTCAGAAAATGGAGCTTCTAATTTGTGACCCCAAATATGACCTAAAATGTAAACACAGCTGGTCATAGCTGAGGATAAATAGATTTTAGCGTATTTTTTATGTAATTTTTGAACAGCTATTTCTCTAAAACTATTACTAACTTTTGGGGAAAGTGGTAGAACAAAAATTACTCATTATTATGAGTAGGTACCTACTTTAATACCTTTTCGGATTAGTGCCCCCTTTCTGACTATCCTTGTATATAAATGTGTATTCTACTCAGCTGAGGTCAGTTATTAATAAATATCCATCTCTCTATTACGATCGACGACGACGATGCACTTTAATTTGAAAACTTCCAGTACCCCAAGTGTGAGTTTTTTTCGTTAACTACTGTAGTTGCGTCACGCCAAAAATGTATGAAAATTTAGGCTGCGCCTCTAGGCGCACCGTTCACTAACTAATATTCGCGCGTTAACTAATATTCGCGCGTTAACTGAACGGTGCGCCTAGAGGCGCAGCCTAAATTTTCATACATTTTTGGCGTGACGCAACTTAACGAAAAAAACTCACACTTGGGGTACAGATGTTCAGTAGTGTAATGTAATACTCGTAAATTTTAAATACCTAGTCAATTTTTCTGTAACATTGTAAACCCGTTTGCAATGCCTCTTCTGTGCTTGCAGTTTTATAAAATTGACAGACTATATGACCAACTACATGTTGTACCGATTAACGAAAAAGTCCAATAATATGATGGCTGGTATGCTTCGTATTCATGTCGGGTTTACTCCGAGCCATGAATTACTCAGTGGCAGTGATTTAGAAGAGGTGCTTGAAGAAGTGCCACGAATGTCGGAAACTTGCAAGGTGCTGAAATATTTTAATTAACCGTAATATGAACTAGTTTATCAAACGATTCACTCGCTAATCAAATATTTTGCTCTTTGCAGTGGGCCCTCTTCCAAGTAGATGCGTATATTAAACCAAGTGGTGACATAGATCTTCATCCTAGTGAGAAAGTAATAACAACATACTTAGAAAAAATAACGGGCTACTGGGAGGAGTACGTGCGCACTTTCCACAACTTCCTGAATGAAGAAACGTTACAAATATTTGTACAGCCTACAATAATGGGCAAACCTGTCGATTGGTCCGCGGGAACGTCGCCCAATCTATACTTCTTGATGAACCAGGACAAAGAAATGTTGGATGATATCGCGTATATACCCTATTCAGTTAAATTCGGTTATGAAAGCGTGTGGCTGTTCTTAAACCGTCTCCAAGCATTCAGGGATAACTATCGGGAATCTTGTGCAATGGATATTAACGTAATCAAAAATGAAAGGGATGTAATGGCGTTCAAAACTATGTGCGATGTGTTTGTAAAACAAATGGAATCTATAGAAGATTTAGTGACCTATCAGCCCCTGGGCATGTTGTTTTTGTGCCTATGTCCCTTCCAAGAACTGTTTAGGCCGCAGCCGAGAAAACTATTTGATGTAGTGGCAAACACTACACCTGAGTAAGTTAATTTGCTGCGTAGATACTTAAGAGTGCCACCACACCAAGCGATCGATTGTCGATCGATGCCATCGATCAACGTCGATTGATTGGGATAAAGTGATAATGAACCATCGATCCATCTTGATCGACGTAGATCTATCATCGATCGAACTTCGATCCATCATCGATCGATTGGTGTGGTGGCACCCTAACTGGTCAACCGTGTATCGATTGGGGCAGAAATTAAAAATATTTTTGTGTAGATCCTGATGAAACAATTCATAGATATTTATTTTAGTGCTGGAGTATAAAACCGTTACAGCCGTACTTAAGAATGTTTTCAACTTCAACTGGCTTTCCTTACTTAATAAGTGTTTGATAACTGAGTCAAATAAGCCGGTAGGTTTCCCTATTTTGACAATTTTCTAGAACCGACAATTTCGTTAATTCGAAAATTTCGCTAACTGCACCATTTCTTTAGTTCGATAGTCCCAGTACATACATACATACCTAGTATTCTATTAAAACCTGTTATGACTGCGCGACTAGCTTGGATTAACATTGTTATTTCTCTTGGTATTATTTAATTTTACTATCCTATTCGTAAACTTCCTCAAAGAAAGATCTAAAGTCTAAAAAATCTATACTGCCATAAACACTATGCTTGGCATACAGATTGGTATGTCACAGTCTGTTGTTTATAATATGCTGTTGCCCATGATCTGGACGGAATCCAATAGTCGCCTTTTACGATACCCACATGAAAGGGGTAATCTATTGATTACCAGAAGCAATACCAATGCAGCATGGTGTCCATGATATAGAAATTGAAACGTTTTTTAACCAGGATGACTGGTGCATGTTTCGATGTGACTTTTGTTACGACTTGATACTAAGTGTATTGTCAATAGCTTCTCGTTACCTCTATACAAAACAACATCTATTAACTCATCAACTCTATACAAAACTGGAAATTTAAACCAAATTGTGTGCAGGCTGAACGAAAGTTTCTAGTGAGCGAGTGTCGAATTAACGAAAGCGTTGGTCTTAGGGCTTTGGCAACATGGGGAACCTGTTGAATTAGCGTGAGAAGTGACAACTGCTGACTGACTTCTTCCTCTTCTAAAAATTTTTTTTTTTTGCGCAGAATCGGTCACAACTGCATCGACGAAATAGTTCAAGGCATTGAAGACATCAACGAAGACATAGTTAAAGAACCCGAAACTGCTGCAGAACTGGTTGCGTTTAACTTCATGATGGATGGCCTTGAAGTGCGAGTAGCATTCCTTGAGGAGAGGCTGGAGTACCTTCGGGAACTTTACGATCTCATGGGAGAATTCAACATACCGATCTCGCCTGATGATATGACTAATTATTTGGGTAAGTATTTCTAAGATTATTCAATTGATATATTATTATGAATTTGAAAATCCCTGAAGAAGGCTATCAGTTAACTAAGTAGATTGAAGTCCACCGAGGGGTGGATCGTCGGAAGCAGGGTGCTGGGGGATCTCAATATCTATCGATTTAAACCCCGTGTTTTTTCCGCTATATTCAGTGGTTCACAAGTTATTTGGATTTTCGTGTAATTTGAGTAAAAATCAGATTTTAGACTAAAGTTTTTAAGAGTAACCTCCGGTTTCTGAATTGAGAATTCGGGATAAGCAATACTTAAGTAGGTTAGTATTTGAGTACGGAGTTGTCAAAAAAAAATGCTTTAAAATCCCTACTTTTTCGGGTTCCGTACCCAAAGGGTAGAACGGGACCCTATTACTAAGACTCTGCTGTCCGTTGTCTGTCCGTCGGTCCGTCTATCACCAAACTGTATCTCATGAACAGTGATACGTGAAACTTTAAGTCAAAATATCTCGGCAACATGACACTTTAGGGCACCATATCTCTAAATATTTTTTGTTTGTTTGAGTGCTCTTTATCCATATTTACCAGTTACAAAGTGCGGTGCAATCTTGAAAAAAAATCTTTAAGTCCAAATATCTCGGCAACGTGATACTTGAGCACCACACATAACTTGGGAAAAAAACAAAATGGCAGCGGGGGGGGGGCTATGCCACAAAGGTTGTATCCCCTTTATCTTAAAGGTACGAGTTCATAGCCGACTGCAGACCGCAGCCGTCGTGTCGTCTGACCTAGGGTTTTCGCCCCGGGTACCCGGAACCGGGAATTCCCGGGAATTTGGGGATTTTAGGACCCGGGAATTATTTGTCGGGAATCCCGGGTACCCGGGAATTATTTGAAATGAAGAAAAGATGACGAAAAATGAAGGGTCTGCGCGCTTCTGAAGATTTTAGAACATTTTCTGTCCCTCTCGCGTGAAACAGACATTGTACTGCACGGTGTGAACTTAGAATGGGGTAAATGTATCGTGATGTCAGCACAGCACACAGTACTGTTGTCTCTGTCTAGTAAACAAATATAAACGCTTGATTTTTTTTGTAAATGTTTCATTTGTAGAAACTATTCACAATGCTTATCTTTTGTGTAATTTCGAGATTTATAATGAAAATATACAGGGTGTAAACGAATTCGTGTAATTCCTTCAAACAGCGTGATCTACTGGTCACAGATTAACCCTAAATGGTTTTTATTTTAAATACAAAACTGTTTATTTTCAAAAAAAAAAGTTCTGTTTTCGAGCCCTTTTTGCACCCCGAGTTAACCGACTGCAAAGAACGATTTCGTGCTAGTCGTGCTAGCCAGCTGTGTTGCCGTGCTTTTATTCATTGATAAGTGGCGTCGAAATGTTCCTACAAATAAAATTTTAACTAAGCAATTTTTATTTCTTTATTTGTACCTTATTAGCTGGTTATGTTTCGATCACATATCGCTACCGCAAGAAAAAAAAAATATTTTTAATCAAGCTAAATACCGTGCTCGGTCATTCTACACAAGTAGTAGATCATGTGGTTTTAAGGTATTACACGAATTTGGTAACATCCTTTATAGTCATTCACCCTATTGTTATTGGGTCAAAATCAAAATAATTGCTCATTTCAGAAAATTTACTTGTCCATCATCTTTCCTTAATTTCTACTAAAAAACTGTCAGGGAAATATTAATAAAAAACTGAATATTACAAAGAAGCCCTTCTTTATATTGTATTATAAATGTTATTGTTGGTAGTTGATACCTCGTTTTTTAAATATTGCGACATTTTTAAAGGCGTGTCTTCTGGTCTTCCTACAAAAAACGTCTGTCCAACTTCCAGCACTGATATTTTAAACTTGAAAAAACATTAAAATTATTATATTTATTATTAAACAAAATTGGCTATCGTCTCAAATAACACTGTAAAATGTGCGTAGAATCCTTGAAAATTCATTTGAAATATATATTATAGTTTTAAATAAAAAATAAAACTGGTCTCAAAATTACTTCATCGATGTTATTTCATTTATGTAACGCATTATTTAGTCGCGAAAAATGTATTTTTTAAAACTTTAATACTGGAAACATTAGCTGTCACTGTCTGAACCTCAGGCGACCAATCATAGGGCAGCAGCCATTTTGTTCTCGGCAAAAAGTTGATTGTATGGTGTGCGTCGAAAAAAAAACAAAACACTGGTTTATCTTTGGTAAATTGAAAAAATACGTCAGGTAAGTAACTTTAAGCTATTTCGTATTGTCAGGAAACTATTATGTTAGTGCTATTCTGTCACTAATTAGCTGCAACGATCGAGTTAATTATGTTCTGTGATTTGAGGGTAGTCTGTAGAAAAACATGCTTATTTCTTCCTATATGTCACACTTATGTAACTTTTTTTTATGTTACGTTACATAAAATTGGGTTAAGGCGTGTCCACAGCATGCTTTTAAAATATTAAACAGTGTACCTAATAAAAAATAAATAAACATGTTTTTTTGGTCGTAGTCAGTGTTTTGAGTGATACAAACTAAAAATCATCAATCATTGCCGTGTCGTTGGCAAAGACAATATTTCAGTTTTATATCAATATGAGATTAATATCAGTTTGGGATCAATATAAAACGTCTTTGTATGTCTGAATGTGGCGTATGATATTGGGATTCCAGTCTCCTTTGCAAATATTGGCCGAAAATATCGTATAATTGCATTTTAATGTTGTGTTGCCTTTACTTTTGATTTCTTGACATGGTCCGCTCTGTTAGTTGTAGCTCGATGTCCAACCGTCCGGTAATTGTTGGGACCGAGCACAAGTCGTCGACGGCCCGCACTGTTGTCAGTGTTGAGTTGTCAGCAACAGCAGGGGCCCAGCTGGATCGAAACCTACTGGGGCCAGGGTTAGTTTTGAAAGAAGCTCGAGCCCCAGTATGAAGGCTGGTGGGTTTTTAGTCAGTAAGAGTCTGATACTACCTCCCGTTCCGTCCAAGAGCGGGGGTTGTAATTAGATGATTTTCCCACCATTCAAAAAAGGCCACGATGCACGGTACGATGCATGGTCGGTTGAGGTAAATCTCGAAAATAGACCGCATTAGACGTGTTCTACTCTTACTGATATTAAAAAGACGAAAAGAAGAAATAGTGTGAAAAAGTGTGATTAGATTAACCATCTTCAAATTAAACATAACCCTGACTGTTAAGGAGTTATAGTCATTATTTTGCATGTATCATGTTTATGTTCTCTATGTCCAGTACAGCTCGCGAGGCCTAAACTGAGCTTAGCATTCGTGTGAATAAAGAAATAAAGGTGCGCGGCGGAGTTAGTAAACGGTGTCTATGTGCACACACACACAAATGCAATATAAAAGACTAAAAAACTGATTTTATTTACAACTGTGAATGCAGCCCTTGTTTTCCTTTATGTTATTTTTATGTTATTGTGACATAAAAGTAACATTTATGAAATGAGCAATTATTTTGATTTTGACCCTATTCCGTAATAAGTTGCCATATTATCTGAAGAGAATAAGAAGACTTTTTTTTCATTAAAGCAACTCGCCACGCCGCACAATAAATTACTGTAACTAGTTCAATTTTTTTTTATTTTAATAAGAAAAGTCGATTGATAATATCAAAAAAATTGATAAATTGTCTAACATATTATGTTAGACAATTTATCATGTTTAAAGTACTTACACAAGTTTAATGTTGAAATATACGAGAAAAACTATATTTTAATTATTGTTTACTATCATTATTACTAATTAGAGTGAATTTTTATTGTTATTAATGATTAGTGCTATTTTTTTTTTACTATTGTTATTAATTTGATTGATTTATAATTGGTATTGTTAATTGTTATTATTGATTGATTATTTGTACTGAATGTTTTCTTATTTGTATGGAATTAATTAAAGCTTATTCATTCATTCAATGTTCAAATATACGAGAAAAAGTATATTTATACAAAAAATATGAAAATTCCCGGGTACCCGGGAATTCCCGGGAATTAAGAGAAAAAAATCCCGATTCCCGGGAACTCAAATAGACCGGGAACGCGAAAACCCTAGTCTGACCGCAGATCAGTAGTGCCACCGACGCTGGAGTGACAACACATTGAATCTTTCAAATAATGAGTTTTTCCAATTTCGATTAAGAAAAACTCCAATATCCTGCACTGTACGATGCATCTCACAAAAACAAAAGATACAATAGCAAATCGCGATCGCTAATCCCAAACAAGTCAGGGGGCTTAGACAAAGTAATAATTTAAAAACGATAACGAAGTTCAAAAAGACTAAAATGTATGGGATTGACATAAGCCGCGTTAAGTCACGTGGTCATTCGACATCGTTATCGCAAGTTGGTAGACAATGTTATAATTCGTAACGAAACTATAAAGAAACGATTTGTTTATCGTGGTTATCCCGTACAAATGCGTAGACAAGCAACGCTTTCAGTGTTCGCCTTCGCTTCGATCGTGATCGCCAAAAAAGATAACGAAACGAATGTTAAAACGTTGTAGTTATTGAAATTATGTATATAGTCGGATTTCATTCAGCAGCAGATTTTTTACACTGAGCGATTACATACTCTTAGGTATTTATTCTGTGCTAGAGGCATTACTGCGGATCGAATAAATTATAAAATGCATTCTTTACGTTTATTGTGGGCTGCACACAATGAGAACACCTGGGAGAGGCGCCAAAGGAGATTAAGACAGCGACGGCAATTGGAAACAATTGAGGATATGCCAGAATTGTTGTTTACTAGTACTTTTGAAATAAATTGAAAAATAAATAAACATTCGGGGCATCTTCTTATATGGCCATCGGACCCCAAAGCATAGCTTGTACTATGGGTGTGAGAGACTGATCATCATCATCAAATCGAAAATCCCCAGTCTAGTAATAACAGAGAAGCGATTACAAGCCAACCTTCATAACCGCAAGGGTGTGTCCACTTGTCCAGACAAAACCAACACACATGAACAAACATTAATTAGATGAATGATTATCTCGGCTAGGGATCAAACCCAAAACCCTTGAAAACATAGCTAGGATTGCTAGCCTCTCTTCCATCATACCAGTCTTTCCAAAAATGTTCATTAGGACCTTACTTTTTTCCACTTGTCTGTAGTCTTGCTGACACCACCACTAACAGAATTAAAAATGTTGTTAAGTTCAATCCATAGTCGGTCTGACCTTACCCGACCTTGTGATCCAGCAAGAGGCCTCGCCAGATTACCATGACTGTAACATAAACAAATAAAGATTCAATATAAGTATTTCATTGATAAGATCCGTCATAGTTTACATTACATACTCATGAATAAAACTTGGATTTACTTACGTTTCCACATACTCAAGCTGCGTTGACAATTGTTCGGGACTTGCTCGCACTCTTGATTCCATGTTTTATCACAATTATCACTAAAACAACAACTTAAAAATTCGCGGGTTTGATCCGATTTGACACTTCTTGACTGATACTGACAGCAAAATTTTCGTTTCTTAACGAATTAACAATTCGACACAACGATCGCGACAATAGAGACGATGACGAATTTAGATATCGTTTCGCTACGAAGCGATGTTACTTTGTCTAAGGACCCTGACATCTTGTCTCACGGAACATTCAGAACTAAAATACGACGCTGCCGTCTGCTGCAGCCATCTGCAGTTGGGTTCAGAATCATGACTGCAGCGACATGACGTTGCGACGTGTCGCTGCTACATGTCGCAACGTCACGTCGTCTGCGGCTGCTGTCGGCTACGAACTCATACCTTTAGCCTCGATAAATTTTGACAAATGTTCCTATTTCGTAGATGTCCATACAAGCTAAAGTTAATATACCCATTTTTTTATGTTTTCATTAGGTTTGAGCGTGGCATTGGGAACTCTTCGGAGCAACGTGGACGCGAGGCTAGAGACTCGAAGCAAGTTAGCGGGACTGTTTGCGAGCCAGATCGGCAAGGATATCATGGAACTAATGCTCGACGTCAACAAACTTAGAGAAGAAGTTGCGGTAATTATATGAAAATTGTTATTGTAATTTAAGTAGTAAAATTAAATAAACGTGCTTATGCCATCATAATCGAAGACAAAGAACTCATATTATTAAGAATTAACTCAAAAAAAATAATCCATAAACCAAGTACTCAAAAATTTATTTAATAAAATATGCTATCTTTCAATTAACGTTGTGTTTTCATGCTTGCCATAGCAATCGTGGTTGTACGATGATAAGTCCGACTTTGAAAAAGTTTTGGAAACCTTGCATACACTGCAGGAGCAGCTTGGCGCGTGTGCCGCACGTGAGAAGCAAATACGAGAATGGCAAAAGATATTTAGGGTAGGTATTTGCATATTTTTCTTTAGCTACCTATTTTAGAACGACTTCTGAAATCAAAGCGTCTTTGAATAAATTATCTTGTAGATACCACCGGCAAGACTAGAACAATTAGACGAAGCAATAAACGACGTTAAACTCAGACAGTTACTTTGGAACTCTTCCAAAGAATGGATGGACATGTACCAATCATGGTAAATATTCATTTTTGTATTTTAACACTACAGGTATTTATGTTTTTCGTAATTGTTTTAAAGTTAATTATAAGAGTTACAACTTTGATTCTTTAGGTGTGATGCTCCGTTCAACACGCTAGACATTGAGGAAATACAGACAACAACCACCAACTTTGGCAAGATTTTCAATCAACTTGACAAAGGAGTTCCTGTAAATAAGATTGTGCCGAAATGTAAACGAACAATTGACATCATTAAAGAAAAGGTATAGAACGTGACGTACCGAGGACTTGAAAATCTTTTGATCTCTCCACGTATTAGTGGCACTAATTGGCATGGTGCTAATTCATGGAGAGCACAAAAGATTTTCAAGTCAGCGTTATCTAAAGATACCACCAATGTTTCTGGTTTCATAGAATACATATATATATATATGTATTCTATGAAAACGTATAAAAAAATGTTATGGCGAATGATTGATGATGGCGAAGATTGTAAAAATTATCGCAATCTTATGCGGGGGAGGTCGAAAAGTTCACGGAGTGAAAGGTGAAATAAACATGAACTTATTTTTCCTTATCGATGTATTCACCATTAACAAAACACTTCTCAGACCTTTCAAATAATTTAATTTGTTAACTTGCAAATCATCGTTTTTCTAGGCTAAGGGGCCGTCTCCACGAGCGAGAGAATCGCGGCGATATTATCGTCGTGCCACGTATTTCTATACACTCTCTTAAAACGTGTCTCCACACGGCGATTTAATCGCGGCGATAGTTAGTATTGAATTTGATGGCACGGCGAGAATATCGCCGCGATTCACTTGCTCGTGGAGATGGCGCCTAAGAGTCCTCGTAAGCAGATGACATTTCTTCCATAATGATCTGTTGCGCATTTTTCTCGCTTAATGAGGATCTCAATCACGGCAAGAAACTCAATTTTCACCATAAGTTAAGTTAAGGTTCTATTCCCGATTGACTAGTTTATCCAGCGATATCTAAAAGGGTAATCAACCGATCGGGCTGAAATTTCTTCTTTCCGTGAACTTTTTGACCCGCCCACGTAAGCCGTAGTTTAGGCCTCCTCGATAGATTTATCTATATTCCAGCTATCGTTAGCGTCAAGCCAGCGTAGTAATATCCGGATTACAAGGTGGAGACGCTAACTGGACGTCAAGCCAGCTCGCAGCGTCCCCACCATAGCTGCTCATAACTCGAAAAGTATAGTCACTTATTATTTCGTTTGGGTCTCTATTTGTTGCTATTTAGGCACATTTTTTTTATATAATATAACAAAAAACCTAGAATCTCTGGTAGGGACGCTGGCTTGACGCTAACTAACCATTTTAATTTTGTAATTATGTCAAATTCAATTTGCAATTAACACCTTTTTTTCCAATTTCACATTCGGATGGTAATGCGGCCGTATTATTTGCGTTTTACGTTTTGATGCGTCATAGTCAATAAGGTCCCAGGTTTTTTTTTACTAAAAGCAGAAAGTTACGACAAGCATATTTATGCTGCGCAAAGGAGTAAATAAGGAAAATATTTTGAAGAATATAAAACTGAAATCAGTGTAAAAAATAAAAAATCATCAATTCTAGGACCTTTGCTCTTCCTGATTTACATAAATAATATCCACGAAATAAGGTTACATGGTCACCTTACCTTGTATGCTGATGATACGTGTTTATTCTACTTTGGATCTTCCATCCATCATATTAATTCACAAGCCCAAGAAGACTTAAATGCTTTATTCACATGGTTTCAGTTCAATCTACTAACAATAAATACCTCAAAAACATGTT
Organism: Amphipyra tragopoginis; assembly: GCA_905220435.1. Taxonomy (NCBI): domain Eukaryota; kingdom Metazoa; phylum Arthropoda; class Insecta; order Lepidoptera; family Noctuidae; genus Amphipyra; species Amphipyra tragopoginis. Next base: position 23,644,999 of record HG991991.1, on the reverse strand, counting down.
ATCTAGTATTTAAGGCAAAAAATAAAATAATTCCCCCATTTGATCCACTTACAATTAACGGCGTGCCTCTAGAGTTAAAAACATGCGAAAAATATCTCGGACTAAAAATAGACAGCTCCCTTACATGGAATGCTCACATCGAATACATAAAAAGCAAACTCTCGACACTAGTCGGGACACTGCGCAACATAGTTCGATGTCTTCCAAGAAGATTGCGGTACACCATTTATAACTCTCTAGTGAAGCCACATCTACTGTATTTAATTGAAATCTGGGGCAATGCTACAAAAACAAAATTGTCAGAACTTCAAATATCCCAAAATAAATTGATAAAAATGCTTTTTAACTATCCATACTTAACATCAACCAGTAAAATATATAATGACACAAAAATAATGAATATAAAACAACTATATATTTATAACACATGTATTTTCATCAGAAAAGTTCTCAACAAAAGCATTCACACAAATATTATACTTACCCAATACAAACAAATTACTCAACGGAGCACACGACGAGCAAGCTTACTGGTTTTACCAAAAGCTAGAACTAACTATGGCAAAAAAATTGTAACATTTGAAGGAGCACAACTGTATAATAAAATACCCTCACGAATAAGAAATGTACACTCATTCAATGCATTTAAAACTCAGCTCAGCCAGTATGTTACATCTGGAAAAATAAATGCGTTGGGTGGGTCGGGTTTCCGATCTGTTAATTAGTCTGTAACTGGTGATGTCGAACTTTTGTAATTTTAATTATGAATAGTATTGTTCTCAAGTAAGTGACATGTTATGTTTTCATTGAGAATAAAGTTTCTTTAAACCTAAACCTAAAATTATCTGTATCGTTGTCGTAAAATTGTCAAACATCATTATTACCATTTTAGTTACCGGTATTAACATATCTACGAAACCCTGCGTTGAAACCGAGGCACTGGGTTAAAATTGAGGAGATCCTGCATACACGCTTTACACCTGACTCTGTGCTGACTCTTAAAACGTTCGAGGATTTACACGCGTTCCAACACGCTGAAGAACTGATGGAGGTTGCTGGACAAGCTAGCTCTGAAGCCGGACTAGAAGGGTTACTTAAAAAGGTAAACCGAAACGTTTTTAGCCACAAAATCCAGCTTTCTTAAACATAAACTTCACCTTTACGTGGTGCCGATGACTATCAAACTAGACAGCCATAATTATCACACCTCTGATGTTCAGAACCATAGTTGATGCAAGACGCAAATCATTGTAGTGGTAACAGGCTACCTTCTGCAAGCGCCGGCCCGTGCACACTCGGCATAATAAGCGCTAAATTTAAAAGGCGCCCCTTGTAACAAAAATTTCGCAACAAAATAAAACACATATTATGTAATTTTAATTCCATACGTGTTTTATATCGGCTGGCGCGTGCTGAGCCAGTCAGCTGGCGCTAACTCGCCCGTCCGGTAGCCTCGCCATGCTGGCCCCCAAATCGAGCACCCTAGGCCGTCGCCTAGATCGCCCATATGGTCGGGCAGGCCCTGCCTTCCGCCTAGAAGTGTATGCCTAGAATAGGACTACTAACCTATCCGTGTCGGGGTGCTCCAAATTAGGTATCGAAGTTCCATAATTGTCGGAGTAGCGTCATGTCGGAGTTCCATAGTGTCGAAGTTGACGACACGTTTGGTGCAGTGGCTAAGCAATTGGCTTCTGCGCTACGGGTCGTGGGTTCGATTCCCACACGGAACAAAAATTTGTATAGCCTACAGATAGTTGTTTCGGGTCTGGGCGTTTGTATGTGAGATTTGTGTGTGTAAACGCACCCACGATACAAGAGAAATCTTAGTGTGGGGCAACGTTTTATTAATAAAAAAAAGTAAAATCTTGTCGTAGAACGATTTGTCGAAATTCAGTTTAGGAGTGCTAGAATAGTGAAGGCCAGACATCACTCGTTATCATTCCAGTCATTCCCATTACCATTTATAACGGATTGCAGTCCAGCTACTGCTCAAATTTTATTTTGACTCAATAATCAATACGTTTTTAAGGTGGAAGAAATGTGGGCATCTCTGGAATTCCCTGTGATATTGCATAAAGATGCGAGAGACGTGTATGTGTTGGGAGGTTTAGAAGAAATTCAGACGTGTATCGATGAGACTAATATTCATATCAGCACTATACTCAGCTCTAGAAATTGTGGGCCAATCAAGGGTCGGGTGGAGGAATGGGCGAAGAACTTGGATCTCTTTACTAAAACTTTGGTAACATTATAATACTCTTTTCTTATGCACGAAAAATCTTAATACGTGGTGACTTTAAACTAGCTGTGCCCGCGACTTCGTCCGCGTGGAAGTCGGAAAACAATATTGAGTCGCAACGACTAAACAATTTATTTGTAGTACTCAATTTTTTTAATCTAATCACATTTATTTCCAATAAGGTTACCGCATCACCCACACTCAGTAGCCTGTTAATTTGAACCCTATAACCTGACCCGCTCTTTAACGGACGTGGTTGACAACTGAATCTGTAATGGCGTGAAGCACAAACATGCAAATGAACAAACAGACAAAAAATCTATAAACTACATTTTTGGAATCAGTAGCTATCGTTCCTAGGATGCGTAGCACTTACTTTATTACAAAAATATTTAATATACAATTTTGGCATCGTTACGATTTTATTATGTATACTATTATCAGTGGTAAGGCGCATCATTTTATTTGAGACAAGCTCTAGCTAAGTACATTGATATTATATGAACCTACATTTATGAATACTCCCTCTGCTGTTGTCAATATGTTTTTGATTGGTAATAAGAGTGCCATTCCTTTTTACAGGAAGAATGGCATACTTGCCAACAAACTTGGGTTTATTTGGAGGTTATATTTAGTGCACCCGATATTCAAAGGCAACTGCCAAATGAAACGAGACTGTTCACGATTGTGGACAAGTCATGGAAAGATGTCATGCGTAAACTGGCTAAGGTAACGATTTTATTAAGTTTGAATGTGTGAATTAAGTAGTACTTAGCAAAAGTAGTTTATTTGATGGAGATAGATATACTTTATTGTACACTAAAAGAAATAAAACGAGATGTTTTATTTCGTTGGCCATTGATGCCGATTCTTTTGTGCACAAACTAAACTTAATTTAGGCTATTGCCTCTGTGATAAAATAAGAAAGGGATGGACGTAAATAAGAGCTGTCAAATATAGTTGGTAAAATCTCCATACAATTCTAGACGATACGTCAGAACGTGTCGACTAAAAACACGGTGAAGTTCAAGGCGTGAACCAGTTTGACATCTCTAACTTAATTCTTATCTATCATCGTCCTTTTCCCGCGCTGTATTTTAGTAAAAGATAGCAATTCTATCATTTTAGTTTAGTTGGTGAACAAGCGAATCGGCATCAATACCTAACTAAGATTGTCAATGTTTATATACAAGATTGTAGTTTTACTTATAGTATTTTGTCGATATCCTTTTTGTTTTAAATAATGCCTTGGCTTAGGTGCCTTTGGCTATGCCGGCGGCAACTCAACCTAAGCTGTACGAAGAATTTGTACGAAACAATGAGATGCTTGATCAAATCATGAAGTGCCTCGAAGCCTACCTGGAAACTAAACGAGTCGCATTCCCAAGATTCTTCTTCTTGTCTAATGATGAACTTTTGGAGATATTAGCTCAGGTAACATTACATAATAATACTTGCGATACCAATAACCTAAGTAGTTATAATTGCGCCTATACCCTTTTCACTGTAAGGTGAGTCCTGATGTTTCTCTACAATATACGTTACCATAACAAAGAATAGCAAATATTTTTTTAAATAAAACATGGATTACGGATTTTACGGTTTTTGATGGTGTCGTCAACGTTTTTTCGATAGCAGTCTCCTTACGGCTACAAATTACAAAATGACCATAGCGGTCTCAGGACTCATCTTTCGTTGAACAGAGCTGGATTTCCGACTAAAACTTTTTAGTAGGGAATTCTACGTTTCATTGGCCGTCTTATGGTGTAGTATATAAGTACATAATATTAAGTGTGTGTGCATGTTTATATTACTCATGAATGAATCAAATATACTCAGTATCTAACCAGCATTAGACATGTTTTATTTAACTTGTTTCCAGCCCTTAAATTGCTATATCATGGGAGGGTCGGGAGTATAACATGCACACACGTTTGTACTTAGATACTACACCACAGTCTGGACAGTTTAGCGAACGCCATCATGAAATCCTTGGTAGGCTCTGAGTAATGTGGAATTGTTCGTTGGCATCAATTAGTACTGATTTCAAAACTCAAACTACTACTTTACAAATATGCCAATACAATATTTAGTTTGGATCTTTGGATGCAGTATGCAGCACCACCCCCTCCCGCAAAAAAATGCAACATGCAACCAAACCGAAACACGTAACGACATGTGTTTCGCCCATCCACGGGGCATCCTCAGGAGATGTTGACTCGTCGACGGCTTCGCGTCCGGCGGAATTAAAACTAAATATTGTATTTGCATAATTGTATGTCATGGATTTCCGCATAGTAACACCTGATTCCATTATTTATCTTAAACATTAATTTGACTATTATGTATTCAGACACGAAACCCTCACGCGGTACAACCACATTTGCGTAAATGTTTTGATGCCATTGCTAAGTTAGAATTTGGCGTGAAACTGCCAGAGAGTGAAATGGAAGTAACTGAAGACGGAAATTTGGTGGAACGAGAAATGTCCTTCCAAACGAGGGATAATCTGCAAGCGAAACTGGCAAAGACAGCTAAACCGGAGGATCTGACGACTGATATCATTGCCATGCTGTCGCCTGAAGGGGAGAGGGTTTATTTAGGAAAGGTAATGATTATTTTAAGTAGTACAGCTTTTTCACATTAGGCCATAAAGATAGACTGCTGAATATTGGCCTCCTTATACAACCCGATTACTTGAATAATGGGATTATAGATGATGGAGCTGCTACTGTTGTCGATATTCGCCTCTCGCTCACGCACGGTCTCTGTGAGCGAAAGGCAAATAGTGGATCCGCCATTTATAATGCCATTCTTTAAGTAATCAGGATATTGACTGTTGCAATGAACGGTCCCGAGGAATCGGTGTTATCATCACCATGTTCGGTGATCGTAGCGAGTTCTTATTAGTGCTATCATCGCCACTTTTGGTGGTCGTAGCGAGTTCTTATTAGTGCTATCATCACCAGTTCTTATTAGTGCTATCATCACCACGCGTAGCGAGTGCTTATTAGTGCTATCATCACCACGCTTGGTGATCGTAGCGATATTTTATTATTGCTATCATCACCGCGCTTGGTGAAAGTAGCGAGTTATTATTAGTGCTATCATCACCAGTTCTTATCAGTGCTATCATTACCACGCTTGGTGAGCGCAAACATGCTGCTGCCTATTTTCCTGACCTCAGAATACAGAAAGTACCAGAAGCCGTGATCGCGCCTAATACTGAAGCATCAAAAACTACTCTTAAACGGAGTAGTTTGACGCGCAGTCGATCAGTTACTATAGGGACGTCATAATGACTACATGTATTTACCGGTGTCAAATTAAATTATGCAGTTTTGTGTCGTTCGAACCTATAAAAATGCAGCGGGGCTAAAAACGAAACAGGATGGGATCACATTTCACGTTTAAGTAGCACATTCAGATATCGTCTTATTTAATTAATCAATAAATTGTTCAGTTTGTAATTGTCATAGGGAATGATGCGTCCATATTGTTAGTGTTGTCAGTATAAGAGTTTTGATTTTCCCTTCTTTTTATTACCTACTGAGGGCTTAAATTAAACGTTTTTTATCTAAAACGTGTTTTATTCCTATTAGACCTTCTCTATTTCTTGAGATTATCAGGTACAGTCAGCGTCAAATAGGTATATCACGACGAACAGACTGTTCATCATTACCTAAACAGCTAAAGAAATTAAACTTTATCTAAATGGGATTCTTGTCAGAATGCCAGTTGACCTGTCCTACGTTCATTCTGAAACGCCCCTTGTTTCATTGACAATTATACAGGATGTAAACGAATTCGCGTAATTCCTTCAAACCACATAATCTATTAATGGTATAGATTAACCCCGCACGGGATTTAAGGTTACAGCTTATTAGAACCACGCGGCACCCGACCCGCACCGCCTCATCGCTCGGCGTCCACTCGTTGTCAGCAGGTGGTCCACGGGTGGACGCCGCGTTATCACTAGTAAACGTCACGTGGTCAACCAGAGGACCTCGCGTGGTCATCGAGTGGACATCGCGTGGTCAACCAGTGGACCTCACGTAGTCAACGAGTGGAAATCGCGGGGTCCACGAATTTCCGAGTAGTCTGCCAGGGATCTGGTACATTTACGCGAAAGACACTTGCGCGATTCCATTTGCACGACTACACATTATGCGCGAATAGACTGTTACGCAAACCCAGTTGCGCGACCGATACTTGCGCGACTGAATTTGCCGCGAAAGACATTGCGCGTATACACTTCCGCAAAAGGACATTTGCGCGATATTTATTTCGCAAAGGACATTGGGCAAAATCCGAGAAACGAGATTCCATACCATCACGCCTGTATTCTTCGAAGGGTAGGACAGAGGTGTATACTAAGTATGTATATTATAAACTCATTTATCACTACGTTCATAAAGGCTAGTTTAAGTTGGTTAAAGTTATATTATCTCACACGTTTCCCCTCCAGAGGGTGGGGGAGGTCAAAATCAAAATCCAAGATGGCGACTGTGAAATGTTACAAAATATGCGTTATGGGTGTCGTTTCCGCGGTTTTCGGGAGCGCTGAAGATGAAAATCAAGTCAAAGTAGAAATCCAAGATGGCGGTTATGAAATTTTACAAAATATGCGCCATGTATGTCGTGTCCGTGGTTTTCGGGGGTGCTGATGACGAAAATGAGCTCAAAATCAAAATCCGAGATGGCGGCTGCGAAATTTTACAAAATAAGTATACGTCATAGGCAAAATCTTACAGCCGTCATCTTGGATATTGACTTCGACCTCATTTTCGTCACCAGCGCTCCTGAAAACCACGGAAACGACACCCATGACGCATATTTTGTAGAATTTCACAGCCGCCACGTTACGGAGTTGATGTAGTGAGCGCACATCCATACAAATTCATATAAAGAATACGAACCGCACGAGGCGAGGCAGTGCGGGTCGGGTGCCGGGTGGTTCTAATGAGCTGTAACCTTTAGATTGAATAAAAATTTCAAAAAAAAACCCCTTTTTTTATTTCATTGAAAATTTCGATGCCATGCATAAATTAATGAAGGAACGGCAACACAGCTGACGGGCACGACTAGCCTAATATCGCTCCACGCAGTCAGTTAACTTTGAACGCTAAAATTACTCAGATACAGAATACCATGGTTCATTTTTTGAAAACTTTTTTTTTTGTTCTGAAAAAATCCCATGCAGGGTCAATCAGTGTCAGATCACGCGGTTTGAAGGAATTACATGAATTCGTTAACACCCTGTAGTTTTGTTCGGATGATTTTGAACAGTCTGTTCGTCCCTATATATTTGACGCTGACTGTACCTACTCAGATATAAAATATTGCCTATATAGAAAAGCACAATTTTGATTTTATTATTATCTTATCTCCAATACTCAACGTTTTCCCCAAAAACGGGTAAACAATGCCTGAGCTAGCAACATTACGCGGGTGGGAAGTGAGACGGGCGCGGGATGCATGCTTTGATTTTGGACACAGCGTACGGCTTGCAATTACTGTTCAACGCGGATTCTAGTTGTTTCTGTATTCTAAGTTCCTGACCTAAACTCTTCTTCCGTGAAGGCAAAGTTAACTGTTTTGTAACAAACAAAAAAAAAAGCAATAAATGAACTCGAAGTCAGGATATCAACTCGTTGCGGTTGCGCTTGCATTCGTAAGACGAATAAAATTTTGATTTCAATAATTGAGTCGTATTCAAACAATTCGTACGTCAAAGGTGGTCTCACTTTTTGGCAGAAGAGATTAACGATGCAGAAAATTCAAAAATAGACAAAATAAACTGCTTGTTTGACATTATCATACCAAGCATAGCCATATACTTTGCTAAATCGACGCAAAATCTCGATTTAGTTCCAAAGACGGCAATCTTCTATTAGGGCAGAGATGCATTTTTTTTTCTATTGCTCTTCTTACACTAATGTTGAGATTGGCACCTTTGATTTTATACGACTCAATTTATTTATATTTTGAATGTGGCAGGGTCTAAAAGCGCGTGGAAACGTTGAAGACTGGCTTGGGAAAGTGGAAGACGCAATGTTCGCGTCAGTTAAGAGATGCATGAAATATGCATTAAAGGATTTCTTAGACCGTCCACGAGTGAAATGGGTAGCACTGCACGCTAATCAAGTAAGATGTTGAAATGTTTGTATTTTATAAATATTGATTATTTAATAAAAAAATCAAATCAAGTAACTAGCTAGTATTGTAAAGAATAGAACTTTAATCGCTAGAGATTGGTTACACAGGTTGATTTATAGGGTGTCCGGAAACTCAATCTCAAGCGGGTACCGGGCGAAAGGCCAGGGCCCTGTTTAATAAACGTTACAATCCGACAATTTTGTAAATAAGTTTATAAAATTTGTAAAGTTGTATGACAAGTGCTGACTAATAAACCTTACAATTATGTAAGAATTTTACAAGTAAAACATTAGAAATATTACCATGTTTAATACACGTGCAGAAAACGCCTGTAGATTTCGATGACAGTATTGTATCTATGTATAAATTTGTAATTGTAAGTTACAAATCACATAAAATGTAAGTTTTTGTTGAAGATTCTTAAATCGAGGGTAGATTTCAAAAATCTTAGAATCTTAAATTATTTAGCAATTTGATTACAGAGTACTTTTCTATTTGTTTGATTCATAACGAAAATCAGAATAACAAAAAGAGAGAGCACAATAACAAAATCACGATTCTTTCTCTAATACAAGGTTAGTCAGAAAGGGGGTACTAATCCGAAAGGGTACCTATTAAAGTACACATAATAATGAATAACTTTTGTTGTACAACTTTTCCCAAAAGTCAATAGTTTAAGAGAAACAGTTGTTCAAAAAACTCAAAAAAATATCTCTAAAATCTATCTATCCCCAGTTATGATCAGCTGTGTTTACATTTTAGGTCATATTTGGGGTCATGAATTAGAAGCACCATTTTTTGAATTTGTAACTAAAGCAGAGGTGAAGAATTTTTGAAAAAACTAAAATTAAAATCATTTTATTTGAAGAAAAAAAATATCGAATTTTGAAATTTTAACACTTGCTTTCAAACAGTCATCAGCGATACTATAAGTGGGCTTCGGATTAGTACCCCCTTTCCGACTAACCTTGTATAAAAGGATAAAGTAAGAAAGAATAAAGTAGTTTTGCTGACCCGAAATTTTTCGTTGAACGTAATATCGGTCACATCAAAAGTAAAGTTTATTCTTTTACGAAAATTCACGGTTGCAGATCACTTTTTTATTCATCATCACTTCTTCCACTACTAGTTGTTAGTGTTAGCGACACTACAATTTAATCGTTATGGAGTGATTCTATCATTACAGATATCGCTAATATTGGTATGTCAGGATTGTGAGCAAGGTTAATGAAGTAAATAAAACCAACATAGACTCTCCACCACTGAGAGTACTTGTATTTGGGTTAGTGTTAGTAACATGAACTAGATCACAATATAATACTTTAGATAATTATTACAAGATCATAAAATAAGGACAAGCTAGTCAGATATAAAAGGTCAGACTTCTTCAGCTAATCTACACAGAATACTCTAGACGAGTGTTCCGTCGTACGGTCCAAGAAGCAATCCCCCGGGCGCACCGAGCGAGCCGGTCTCCTCCCTCCAACGGGCAGTGGTGGTCCGATGTTGACGTCACGGTTAGTTAGGTAGCGGACAACAGATGGCGCTCACTCCACGAAGTTCCCGACATTAGAAGCATTTTTAATGTATAACAATTCAATTTCTTCATTTATTAAATTGAGGTACAAAATTGTTAAGTTCTGACACAAGGCGAGTCCACCTGTCGGAATTGTTCTACAATTAACAAAATAATTATGTAAATTTATATTCACAATTATGCGTTCAATAAAACAGTTTTCCTTACAAATATGTAAATTGTCACCTGTAAAGAGAATTTTTTACTAAACAGAATTATGTAAAATTGTAGGTCCAATTTTACAATAATAGTAAAATTGTACCTACAATTTTATATACTTCTGTTTAATAAACATTTTCTCTTTTTATTTTGTCAGCTTTCGACCATGGTAAATTTGTAAATTGTATTCTTTATCAAACAGAAACTTGTAGATTGGTAACTTGTAAAATACAATTAAGTACAATTTACGTTTATTGAACAGGGCCCGAGTTATACCAGTTCTGGCAAAAATGAGAATTTCACTTGAGAAAATTTTGGCGACTATAGTTCATGTGTGAAATTGGTAACTTTTACCCAAAATTAACAAACTATTCATTCAGAATGCGAGGAAAGTAAAAATACAGAATAATTAAAATGCAATCATACCAAAAATTACTCCGACTGATAGTTGTTGAAGATTGACGATTTATTAACCAATGTGCCCAGGCAAAGGTCCTAAAAAACCATACAGTCCTGTAATCCGACTGAACGAAATTCAGTTTGTAGTCATTATTATTTATATGGTTTTCTTTTATGGTTTTTTTATTATTCTGACCGAAAAATGATTTTAGTTTGGTATTGAACTAATTAAATCAATTAGTAGGTAGTATTAGGAATTTTACAAAAATAATATGGTTGTAAACAGTAGTTCCATTACTAACGAATACGAAAACTGAAGATTAAAAAAAAACAAACGTATAAACAGAGTAAAAAGAAAATCTTAGCTCGATTTTCAAACTTATTTTCTGCCGTAGGAAAGAAAAGACGCACTTTCAGCCCGTGTGTCATTGTTTACCTCAAAAAGAGATAAACAATGAGAGATAAACACTTTCAGAGCATGAGGAATTAAAAATAATATTTTTTCTTTCAATTACATAGTAATGTTATCATTAATCACTACAAAACCGATCACAAAGGACGTATTTTTTGCTTAGAACCAAAACAGTGCAGAAATGTGATATGAAATCTCATGGTTGCACAGTTTTTCAATAATGAACTGTTTTTAATTTTTTATTTAGATATAAATTTACCAAGGAGGTTTAATGTCTCCCATTAAGTCTAATATAAAATGTAGATATGCATTAGATCAAAAAGATACTTGCTGAAAATAAAAATCGGCTGAATAAAACCGGATTGGTGAAAAAAAAACAAATGGCGCGCATTTTGTATCATTGTAAAACTTTGATACTTCTTTAGCAAGAAAAGTTTAAAAAATGTTATATGGATATTTTATCACGGTAGGCAGATTGGTAGTTGAAAGAAAAGTAGATTGCGCACCTTGCTAAAGTGAGTAATTAATGCACTCGTGTTAATTAATAACTCACTTTGCGCTCGATGCAACAATCTACTGTTAATATCTTAAATTTTACTATTATCGACAACAGGTAATTCTGGCAGTGTCTCAAATAATGTGGGCCAAAGGCGTGCATGAAATTTTTGATATAGGGATCCCTCTTCGCATTGACACCGGACTGATAGAGTATGAGAAGAAATGTATAAGCGATCTGAATGACCTGGCTGCTCTTACTCGCGCCGATATCTCTGGTTTGTTCAGAAAGGTTCTCTGCGCTCTCATTACAATAGATGTGCATGCGAGAGACACTATATCACAAATGGTGGAGATGCATGTGCAACGGGCGTAAGTACTCGTCAATATTATTTAATACAGTAATATAGAGAATACAGTTAGCCCCTCCGCACATGGCGTCGTATCGTAAGCGTATCGTACCTAATACGCGCGTAGGTAGGTGCGTTTACACGTAGATAACGGATTGCCGGCAGGGCTCGGATACCGGTATATTTTTCGAAACGGTTTCGTCTTAAATACCAAGGAAACAGTTTGTTTCGGTTACGTTCGAACGGAACGTTATAAAAAACGTTTTTGAAAAAGAACAAAATTTGAATTGTTCTCGATTAATAAAACGTTTTTAACCGTTTCTTCCATTTTTTTGGATTCTTCGTTCGAAACAAAGAAACTTCGATACAAAACTACGAATATTACGAATTTAGTTCGGTTGATATTTGACTGCCGTTCATCGTTAAAGTAGACCCTATTAAATGTGACTATTATTCTGTGAGTACGAGTATAGTGTGTTTTAAAACTTGGACAAAAAACGATCAATGACATGCGCAATTTAGGTACTATTAAAAAAAAAAATGGTTTTTAAACAGTCTTTCCGTCCCACTTGCGACATACCCGACTTGCGAGCCACCGATGCCCCTCAAGTTAAAGGAAAAAATCTTTAAGTCCGTGACAAGACCTATCGTACTGTATGGAACGGAATGTTGGGCCGTAAAGAAGACGGATGAAACAAGATTGCATTTCGTGGAGATGAGAATGTCGAGATGGATGTGTAGAGTGACCAAATTGGATAAGATCAGAAATAAGTAATGTATATTAGAGGAAGTTTGAAAGTGGCGCCGGTGACAGAAAAGTTGAAAGGGAATCGTTTGTCTTGGCATGGGCATGTGAAGAGGAAGGATGAAACGCATGTGACTAAAAGAGTTATGAATATAAATGTGGATGGATGGAGCGGGAAAGAAATGTCAAAGGAAAGATGGATAGATTGTGTGAAGAATTATATGGAAGAGAAGTGGAGGCAGTGTTAGCATGACGGTTGACAGGATGGAATGGAAGAGGAAAACATCTTACGCCGACCCCAAGTGACATGGGCAAGGGCAGGAAGATGATGCAATTTTCTTTCCGTAAGTTGGCTGGAGTAGGTATAGTGGTGATTTGGAGTTGTACCAGGCAGGCACTGCGCTATCATCGGGTGCCTCCCTACCTACGCCACGTCGTTGGTTGGGGCTTATCTGTCGGAGAGGTGTGTCACCTACATGGGACGTGATGACAGTTACCAGCACCAAATGTCGTGCGGTGTTCCACAGAGCTCGGTTCTGGGCCTCCTCCTGTGGAACATCGGATACGACTGGGTGCTGAGGAGCGAGCTCAGATCGGGGGTAGATCTGACGTGTTATGCGGACGCTGGTCACTGCCCGGGGGAGCTCGCGTAGGGAGACATCGTTGCCGGCGATAGCTGTGATCTTTAAGGTGGTGAGCCGCATACGTCGCCTAGGCCTGGAGGTGGCTCTCAGCAAGTCGGAGGCCATAGTGTCTCATGGGCCCCGGTGGGCGCCGCCGCCCGGCTCACACATCGTGGTCGGGGGGCTCGGATCGCTGTTGAGTCTACCATGAACACCCTGGACACCTGGGATTGGTGCTCGACAGCCGGTGGGACTTCCGACGTCTGGCGCCCAAGTTGCTGGGTGAGGCTGGCGCGCTCACAACGCTGCTTCCCAATTCAAGGGGCCCGACCACCGCCTGCAGGTGACTGTATGTGGGGATCGTGCAATCGCTGGCCCTGTATGGGGCCCCGATATGGGCGGCTGACCTGACGGCCAGTAGCATCAGCATTCTACGGAAGCCGCAGTGGGTGATGGCCGTCAGAGTCATAAGACCTGGGACCTGGAGGCGAAGATATTCGCGTCGCTCTACCGCTGGCGCGATGAAGCGATGCAGCGCCAGTTTGAGCTGCGTCGGCCGCAGTTTCGCGAGGTCCAGGTGGCGGAATGGCGGGACAGGCTCTCACGTCCTACCGCCGACGTCATCACCATCAAGGCGATCCGGCCGGTACTGGCGGACTGGCTCTGGAGAAGGCACGGCTCCCTGACGTTTCGCACGACGCAGGTGCTCTCGGAGCATGGCTGCTTCTTTTTATATTAGGTTTTTTCATTTTTTCTCTTGCGTTCATTTTGTGAGCAAAATAGGACCACTAACGCAAGTCGCAACACAAACCGCAAAAAGGAGTCGTTTCGACTAAACCCCTAGTTTTCGGCACATGTCTGTTCCTATAACTGACCGGCTCGAGCTCCTCGGTATGGAGTTTACATTCAGTCTCAACTTCGGCATCCCCATTCAGCACAAAGTCTAAACTGCGGCCAAAAAACTGAGCTTCCTAAATAGAGTAAAGCGATCTTTTCGCCTGAACAGTTGTTGACTTTTTATAAAGCGCAAGTCCGATCCTGCATGGAGTATTGCAGAGCAGCCACCCTTGGGATGGCCCAGCAAAATACCAACTTGCCGCGCTTGACTCAGTGGAACGCAGAGTTAAGAGACTTATTGGCGACGTAAAACTGGTGGATGCCAAGCTTCACAGCTTGGCTCATCGCCGATGGGTTGCCTGCTTGTCGGTCTTCTATAGATTGTAGTTCGGTGAGTGTGCTCAAGAACTCCACAACCTCATCCCACCGGCCCCCTTCTACCTAAGTTCCACCATACCTAGTTGCCATTCCACCAATTCGCACTAAGCACGGCGCACGGCAAAAGAGTGGAACTCACTGGCTGCGTCTGTGTTCCACGCTTACGACCCGAATCTCTTCAAAGTTACAGTGAACAGGCTTCCTCTGGGTAAGCTCGTTCCATCATAGACTTTGTCTTTGTCACCTCTGACCTTGACCAGAGTCAAGAGAAAACCCATATCAAATAAAATTAAAATAAAAACTATGCTCGACTAATGCTCGGAACTATGTTCGGAATAAATGATATATTGAAATTAAAACATACCCAACGGAACTTAACAAGTTCATGCTTGTTGCCGCACACTACAGTGGGTGGCCATATTATTAGGGACAGTGCCAAGATTTTTGTATTTTCTAGTTAAAATATTTTTTTCAGGCAAATGAGTTCTTGTAGGCCCCACGGGTATTTTTTATTTAAAGACTTTATTAATTGAGATAATAAAAACAAAAAATCTGTGGGCGAAAATATAATATTTATGTTTGGAAAAAAAAATGCGTTAATAGGTGGAAATTTTATATTTATATCAGTTTTCGTGACGCCACCCTTTGCTGTAATGACCAGTGATCGGAGTAGGTAGATTGATTTTTGGTACTTGTATCATAAATGCACACAGAAAGAATAACATGGATAAGCCATTTTTCCGGAAAGTAATTCCGGTATTTCCGGATTCAATTAAATATTGTTAATGTTTTCAGTGATATTATTACTTCTCAATTCAGAATTTAAAGGAAGGTATCAAAACTAAATTAATTTAGTAATTATCTGTTGAATAATAAAAACAATCGAATTCCGATCGAAGCATTAATACATTTTTTATGCACTCTACGAACCGAAGTAAACGAGTCAGCTACCTGGCATGTCGGCGGCGAGCGTACGCATTGTTTTGATAACCGGTTAGTGCACCACCCATGATCCTTTGTTCTAATTGATCGTTGGGTTGTGTCAAATAGTGAAAGAGTGCCGTTAAAAAAGAAAATGAAGAAAATAATATTGCTCATTTTAAGTTCCGTTTTTTTTTTAATAATCATCCAATTCCGAAATTTTCCGAAAATTACGAAATTCCGGAGGAATGTCCATATTAATATATACGTTTCGGATCAATGACCCCAATTCAATCTACCTACTCCGATCACTGGTAATGACAGCTTCTATTCGACGTGGCATGCTCTCTATATATATTACAGCATGCTGCTGTAGGTTTTCATTATGATGCCACTCTTTAATGGGAGTTGCAATCAGCTGGTGCTTGGTGGTGATCACTTCCTTAGCGATCACCCGTTTGGTAAGCTCCAACATGTTCTTTATAGGGTTCATGTCTGGTGAGTTACCTGGCCAGGGCAAAACATTAACATGATTTTCAGCCAAAAATGCAGTAACACTCTGGCTTTCTGGCACGATGCAGAA
Organism: Amphipyra tragopoginis; assembly: GCA_905220435.1. Classification (NCBI taxonomy): domain Eukaryota; kingdom Metazoa; phylum Arthropoda; class Insecta; order Lepidoptera; family Noctuidae; genus Amphipyra; species Amphipyra tragopoginis. The sequence goes on along the minus strand of HG991991.1, from coordinate 23,629,123 downwards.
TCGTGCATAAAAATGTACTCTTCGTCACCAGGGCACCATTCTTCGAGTTGCGGCAGTAGTTGAGTCTCAAGGCTCGCCTGTACTGGTCTTGCTTCATGATCCCTTCCACGATATACAGGCACCCTGTACCATTGGATGAGATCACAGACCACAGCATGATACTAGTTGGGTGTTTAACCCTCTCCACAAGGCAGTCTGCATGGCACTGTTCTCTAGGGCGTCGCCGCACAAAGAAACTTTTGTCGACCAAAATCTGAAATGTCGATTCATCGGAGAATGCACCTGAAAAATGTTACATAATCACAATATAGTAATAAAAACAACGTACTTTTATATTTAAAGACATATTCTTCCCGAATCCAGTCTGCAACAGTTTATTTCGGTGTTGTCTGGCCCATTGCAGTCATCTTTTCATCCTGGCCTCGGTGAGGCGTGGTTTCTTGGTTGGCTGACGACCTATCACGTTCTCTTCGGCCAACCGCCGGCGTACTGCCCTTTCGGAAACTTCTATTCCTTCGTCGTTCATCATCGTAGTCGGACTTGCAACACTCGGTTTACGATTTTCAAGGCAGATATCTCTGATTTCACGATCGGCACGAAGAGTGGTGATCCTTTTTCTGCCACATTTTGTTCCACGGTTTGCTTCTCCAGAGGTTTATTGTTGTCAGTTTTTATTTTGATTCTGCTAACTACTGACTTAGAAACACCTGCAGGGTTTTTAGGAATGTGTAGAGTGCAGTATTAATGTTTGCATTTCTCTACATTTTCTGGGAGACGTGTCTGAAGCCTTGCTGCCCATACTAGAAAAAAAGCAATTTTGAGGTTTTCACGTTATTCCTTTAACGAAATAAAATTCACGTATTAAGTTTAAAAATAGTGACGCAATACGAAACATTACTTACGTTCTGACGTACTGTTAGCGAAAAAAAACTTGCAATATCACTGAAAATAATTTTTTAACACTGACGATTCAAGACCAATTTTCAACAAAAGTCAATTAAAGAAGAAGAACGTCACTTTTTAAAAAAAATGGCGCGATCTCTCTTTGTTGTCACATTTCAAAAACATTATAATAATACCAGTAGTAATATCAAGTAAAAAAAACCCCATATAAATACATTCTTTTGTTTAAAAATAATGTTTCAACTAGAAATTACATTTCTATGAGTGCTGTCCCTAATAATTTGGCCACCGATGGTATGTGCGGCTGCGTCCTGCGGAATAAACCGGTTTTTGAAAACTAGATTTTTGTTCTCATTTCGTTTTCGTTCCGAACAAAATGTTGTACAAAGAACTGTTAGAAACGTTTTAAAAACGTTATTTTAAATAACGTTTCCGAGCCCTGATTGCCGGCGCCGATCTGCCAGCGCTTGTCGGTGCTGGTCCGTGCAGGTAACCGCTACATAACGCATGCATACCATACATACCGCCTCTCGCATGTTTGTATAATTTTTCAATAGGTGTGGTCCTAAAATTGTTACAAGTATTTTAAATGTCACCTTGTCACCTTCTTCATTCGATAAAAGCTGCGTTTATTATCATCTTCTGAGAGTTCACGTGCAGCAACGAATAATCTTTTCTTGGAATTATTTGCGGTGTGTGGATGGATCCAGTGAGCACGACGCGTTCTACTTCTGACATAGTAAAACAATAAAAATCTTCTTCGTTTGAAAAAAAAGTAAAATCATCAATAAATCCATTGAAAACATTTGGTTCCAGTGACGCCATGATTTCAACTAAATGAGATTTCGCTTACAAAACGATACGTCTACGCGACGATTCGTTTGTAGAACTCTGCAGGTCTTGTACTCGTTGCGTCATGACGATACGCTTACGAGACGACTACGTTTACGATCCGTGTGCGGAGGGGCTTAGTTATCCGTGTGGTGCCGGATATAAAGAATAGCTCTACCTCATCTCCTCCTACGGGTGTCGTAAAAGGCGACTATGGGATTTACTAGAGAATGGGCAGCAACGTTCTCAGAGTACTTCAACAACCATACTGCGATCGCCAACCCGCCTGCCAAGCGTGGCGATTATGGCAACCCCCTGCTCAGCAGTGGACATCTTTCGGCTGAATGATGATGATGGTGAAATAATACGGTATTATTAAAAACTATGACTTAGACAAACTATGGAGAAGCTCCAAGGACTAGTAAATTGCAGTAATCTATCAGGATAGATTTTGGTGTAGAAAATGTGCAGTCATGCATGTTAAGCGAGGGAAGAACGTGGAATCCAATGGAATTCAACTCTTGGATTCCATACAACTTAGATCCCTCCCCCCAACTGAGACATACAAATACTTGGGTATGTTGGAGGCGTTACGCATCACTGAAGCAATCGTTTCTTTGACTGCCTGAAAAGTCTTTTGTCGGGCGGAAACAAAATGCGCGCCTTTAACGGTTGGGTCATGCCGGTTTTGATGTACTCCTTTGGCATACTCAAGTGAATTCAGACGGATTAACAAACATCCAAATTCGCATACACAAACTCACACACATCCAAACTATCACGTTTTTAATACTAGTAGGATAGGATTGTAGAGCAGTAATATGCACATTGCTTGCAGAACGGATGGCCGATGGGGCCGAAAGGTTCTGGAGTGGCGATCGCGTAGTGGAAGACACAGCGTGGGTAGGCCTCCCACAAGGTGGACCGATGATCTGATGAAGGTCGCGGGAAACCGCTGGATGCGAGAAGCGCAGGACCGGTCGATGTGGCGATGCTTGGGGGAAGCCTATGTCCAGCAGTGAATGTCTTTCAGCTGAATGATGATGATGATGAATATGCAGCTTAACAAACGCTGTACCTTAACTTTCTACTCTAATAATCCATTTACCAACCTCGTAATTATTGATCACCCACTTTTTAGACATGATTTTGAATGGCTGAAAATGATTCGTTACTATTGGGAAGAAGATGTCGATAACTGTGTGGCGAGAATGTCAAGTTCTATGTATATATATGGTCATGAATATTTGGGTGCTGCAGGTATATAACTTAAAGTATTTTTTATAGTTTTATCAATATCTTATCAAACCTTCTGAGATCCCTGAACCTCTATCGAAAGGTTATACAATAACAAGTACAGTTCGCCAATGACGGTTTCCTATACGGTAGGAGATAACATGTTAGTAGAAAAAACTTATTATATTATAAAAGAATTTATGGAAGATAAGTGGTAGACAATTATAATAAATAGTTAGGTATCACTTAGCTTGTAAACATTATATATGTTAAAAAGTGCGTAAGTATACACAATGCTTTTTTATTGGCTATGGAGCTGCCACGATAGTGATATACATACCAAATATTATCTAAACCATCCATCATATTATCAAAACAGCAAAATCTATTTTTTTGCAATCAAATTATCACACGTTAAACGTTTTGAGTGGATACGATATCCCTAAAAAAAATTCCGAGCCGTCTTAAATTATTGATACGTATGTTTTTTTTTTCCATCAAGAAACTTTACGTTTAAACATTGCATGTACACACCATTTCTGCGGAAGCTCCCTAGCCGATTAAAAAGCACCGTGTATAGATTATCATATTGTTATAATATACAGAATATATAAGATCATAAAATGTTACCCTCTCTGTTTCGACTCCCTAGCAGTCATGCGCTCATTGGCATAGTCTAAGTTAGTCTATAATTATTAAACACCGTGGAATACCTAGTGCAATAAGTTAAATTAACATTATCAATCAACTCCGGGCTATATTTATAACAAAAAAACAGTTTTTTCAATTATACTCAGACTCTGGCTCAACCACTAACATAATATTACCATGACAGCAGTAGCCGATCGGCTCTGCGACGCGACGCACACATGAAAATGGCAAAGTTGGTCAACCATGTACATATCGACCCTTCTGGTTCCTGTCTAGGTACCTGCAAACTTCCACTGTCTGATTCTGTATATTTGTTTCAAAGGTGTACTGGTAATAACACCATTGACAGATCGATGCTACCTCTGTCTCATGGGAGCGTTACAGTTGGATTTGGGAGGAGCGCCGGCTGGACCCGCGGGCACCGGTAAAACTGAGACTACTAAAGACATGGCCAAATCTGTGGCTATACAGTGCGTCGTCTTCAACTGCTCTGAAGGTAAGTGTTTATTTTGCCTCTGCTCAGTATATCGAAGTTAATGCACCTGCATTAGTGGCATCACGGTATTCACACAGATTGATAAACCCGACGTCATCCGGTCTGGGGATTGAACAGGCTTGTTATACCTACCGTCACGCCATTTGTCAATCGTAAACTCTTCGATGGTCAGAGGCAGAGTACACTTTGTGGTAGGCTTCCTGAACATGAAGCCGGAGCTGCAACGGCGCCGGATCGCAATACTTACTGTGTATACAAATTAAATTCACATCGCCACCGTTCCGCATCCGCGGAGCAGCTGCACCATCACCGCGTGTATACCGCATTGTCTCCGTAGGCAATGATCATAGTTCACTATTACATTGTCGACGTAACTGTAAACACGTTTGTTTTTTATTTTATAATCGCATCTATTCATTATATTAACATTAAGCAAAAAAAGGAAAGTGTTACTTACCTAATCTACAAACACACTTGTCAAGCTGTAAAACTTTTCGATTCTGAAAGAAACAAATCTTGCAGAATAAAATAATAATACAAGGTTAGTCGGAAAGTGTGTACTAACAAATCCGAAAGGGTGGTAAAGTTCATATAATAATGTATAACTTTTGTTCTACAACTTTCCCCAAAAGTCAATAGTATAAGAGAAATAGCCGTTCAAAATTTTCACAAAAATATGCTAAATCTATCTATCTTCAGCTATGAGCAGCTGTGGTCACGGATTAAACGCTTCGTTTTCTGATTTCGTAACTAAAGCAAGGACGAAGAATTTTTGAAAAAACTAAAATGAATTTAATTTTGTATGGAAATAAAAAGAAGTGCAAACTCATCGACATGTGCATTCTGCCCATCCTAACCAAACATGGTCCCTGACTGAGTCTCAAAAGTCCAAACTCAAGGTTTGCCAAAGAGCGATGGAACGTAGCATATTGGGTATTAAGCTCAGTGACCGTAATACCACGATACGCTCCAAAACAGGAATCGCCGATGTGGGCCATAAGTCTGCAAGACTGAAGTGGGATTGGGCGGGTCATGTATGCAGAATGCATAAAGACAGATGGGCTAGAGTCGTCACGCAGTGGGTGCCAGAAGACGGGCGTCGTCACCGAGGGAGGCCTAGGAAACGCCGGCGTGATGACTTAGAGTCGTTTATGGGAGATTGGCCAGAGAAGGCAAGGCATAGAGATGAGTGGAAGGCTATAGGGGAAATCTTTGCCCAGCAGTGGGACAAAATAAGATGAAAAAAAAATTAAATAAAATTTATCGAATTTTGAAATTTTAACACTTTTTTTAAAACAGTCATAAGTGATACTTTATTGTGGTCTGCGGATTAGTACCCCCTTTCCGACTAACCTTGAATACTAGCTGTTCTTATAAATCAGGTCTGGACTACAAGATGATGGGACGGTTCTTCTCCGGCCTCGCGACCTCTGGTGCATGGTGCTGTTTTGACGAGTTCAATCGTATCGACATCGAGGTATTGTCTGTTATCGCGCAGCAACTCATCACCATCAGGAATGCCAAGGTCGCAAGACTGACTAGGTACAATCATATTACAGTTATAAGTATTTAGTAGAAGCATTCATCTCAAATGTGAATAAAAGAAGAACTGCTGCACTGGGGACTATATTGTATATATTCTTTCCAGCAAAAGCAATAGAAAGCAGTGTAGGGTGGGCGAATAATAATATACCGCTAATAGCACCCGCTTTCTTTTTTAATTGTAGTAAAGCCCAGTTTAAATAGAAGAGTTCTCTTTCTTTCTTTATTTCAACTACACTTGAGAGCAAAGAAATCGAGCCACTCCTTTTTCACATGTCCTGGTTATTAGTTTTGGTTTCATGGATTATATACTAAGTTGACAAAAAACTACCCTCATTGTAAAGGTTATCAAATAACCTTTTAGGCGATATATGTTTCGAATTGATCTGTTCCATAATAGGTACCAAAAATAATAATAATTATACGTGAAAAATAGAAGTGGCTCGATTTATTTGCTCCCAAGTATATATTTTGCATTGTGCAAAGCAAAGATCGACAAGATCGTAGATATTACTATTACGTTTTAACATAATCTTGTTTAAATAGTATTTAATAAGTTGCACTTTTTAAGGCCACATTACCTACGTTACTGTTTTTCATACATTATATTTTTACTTTAAATTACTAACATACATACTTATAGGTAGCGGCGGTTACGTGCTCAGTATTACTATTTTTTTTTTTTGGCCTTCGGTAAAACTTGTATCATTTTGTAGTAATAGAAACTCATAGTTGAACAGAAATGAAAAATCATACCTGGCAGCCCTGAGTTACATAGCAAAATTACCAAGTCAAGCTTTCTCAATATAATTTTATTAGAGTATATAGAGTAAACTTCTGTAAATCCATTTGAAATTACATAACCCCAGATGAACCTATTTGATCATTATTATCTACTACAACAGGTTCATGTTTGAAGGACGTGAGATTAAATTAGTGCGCAGTTGTGCTGCTTTCATTACTATGAATCCTGGTTACGCCGGGAGAACTGAACTGCCTGATAATCTGAAGGCGTTGTTCCGTCCTATATCTATGATGGTGCCGGATTATGGTAAGAAGAATATCTCCTGGATACTTCGTGTTTTGTTATGGTTCTACTTACTTTTTATTTTTTGATTTAAAATGTATTGTTTAAGCGTTGATCGCGGAAGTGATCCTGTACTCCGAAGGGTTCGAATCTTCAAAGGGTTTAGCGAAAAAGATGGTGCAGATGTACAAGTTATCCAGCGAACAACTTTCAAAACAAGATCACTATGACTTCGGCATGCGAGCTGTGAAGAGTGTATTGGTACGTTATATGACAAAACTGCTGGAAACTTTTCTTTGTCGCTCTTTTTATGCAGTAAGGACGTATTTACCTACATATTCGTATATTCTGTGATAACTAGATTAGCTACAGAAAGACTAGGTACTCATTTTGTATAACTGATATTATAAATTATTTTTTACATTTGACAATTTATTTATAAGTAAAACAATAATAAACGGTGATCCAATTCGAATTTCTGACATTGGCCACATTGTAAATTACAGAGCTGTTTGAAACAACACATTTACGAAATGAATCGCATAACCACCGCTCAACTCATTAAAATTGTTCAATTGTTCTACAGAAATAACAATTCTGTCAGAACTGTGTATGGACCAAAGATCTTATAATAAAAGTTTTAATATAAGGTCTTTGGTATGGACTTTTACTGGAAGATTATTGTCCATTTAATCTTCCCTTATAGCGTCTAATTCGTAAGAGATTGAAAAATTTTGAAGCATTGGAAATCAAGTAATCCGTATGCATTATCGTCAAACTCAATCAATTAATAGAGCTAAGCTTTTAATCTAATAAAAAAGAAGTCAAACATGTTTGTCATACTTATATATTTTGTTTCACTGTGTTTAAGGTGATGGCTGGTGCATTAAAACGGGCAAGTCCTGATCAGCATGAAGAAATGACCCTCTTATGTGCACTCAATGACAGCAACCTACCAAAGTTCTTAGCTGCCGACGCTGTCCTATTTGCTGGCATACTGTCGGATCTGTTCCCAGGTGTCGGTCTGCCTGAGAGAGACTACGGCGTCATGGAAGATGTCATTAGTAAGTTTAGTGCATTTTAATAGGCTCCATGAATTATGAAATTGATTTTACCCATGGCATGGACATGGTAAACGAATAGGTAAAGCCCTGTAGGCCTAGCACGAATTTTATGACGTATGGTAACGTAAACGTAACGATAGTGTAAGTAAATTTTGAATTGGAAATACTCGTCGTTATTCATATCTATGTATGATGCAAATTGTGCTTGTCGCATAAATTTAAACCAAAATGCTCTAGGATAGTTTTATTTTCGGTTCAAAATTCACTCACATTAACGTTACTATACATCAAAACTTTCGTGCTAGGCCTACTGATTAGGTATCGAAAGTTAGTCACGTACCCTTATAACTAAGATTTGTCTCGTTTTAGTAAAGACTATAAATTGTCTGTCTGGCTAATATATTTTATGTTGAATACCAAGCGACGCAGGCTGGGCTGCAAGATAGAGGTTGGCAAAAACGAAATTCATAAGCACGACACGAATAAGTTTTATGTGAATTACCTGACTAAAACTCATTATAAATAGTAGGTTGTTAGCCAAGAGATGAAATTTACTAATTTCACATGAGATATCTTGGCGCACGAGCAAAGCGAGTACGCATTAGGCCGCAAATTCGGAGCGGCGTGGCGTGCAGCGGGGCGTTTTTGCGGGCGTTACTTAACATACAGACATTACAGACTAGTATTTGAAGTGTCTTCACAGCAGCGTTCCTAGCGTGCAGCTAATTGTACCTATGCACGCTCAATACAACGCTTCAACGCCCGCTGCACGCCCCGCCGCGGAGCCGCTCTGAATTTGCGGCTTAGTTCCAATGTGAGATTTCCACTTTTACTCGCGATTAACACTGCTTTTCATTACGCATGAGAAGGAAATTAAAAATACAGAATAATATGCAATAATACCAAAAATTTGCAATCATAGTAAAAAATACTGCGACTGGTGCTTGTTGTAATGCACACATCAAACGTATCTAGGGATCAAGCACAGTTTAGCGAATTACTGCATATGAAGTTATTACTTATTGATTATTTTTGTTAAATCAAATAAATCATCTCAAAAACCAAAAAAAGATTAAAAGCTGAAAATCTCCTGTCAAGTCGTATATACAATCCTGCAACGGGTTTGAGATAAAATCAGTACTAAAAAAACCGGCCAAGTGCGAGTCGGACTCGCGCACGAAGGGTTCCGTTTCATTTTCTATAAAAACGGCAAAAAAATCGCGTTTGTTGTATGGGAGCCTACATTTTGACGAGTTATGCGAACATATGTAGGCTCCCACAGCTGGATTTCTGGTTTGTTCCCATTGTAAAAGTTGTTCATAATGATGAGTACAGTGACCCCTTAAGAAGTTGTGCGTTATTTATGTTACACCTTGTATACATAAATATTTCATATTTATGTTACACCTTGTATACATAAATATTTCATATTTATGTTACACCTTGTATATGTTATACATAAATATTTCATATTTATGTTACATCTTGTATACATAAATATTTCGTACATCGGTAGCAAAGTTGGAAAATAATTTTATAATATTTTACAGAAATAGTTATTCGTGAGAGGAAACTTCAAATCGAAATTTGTCAGGTCCGTAAAGTGATCCAGTTGCATGAAACCATGATAGTGCGGTGGGGCGTTATGTTGGTAGGGCCCACCGGTGGCGGAAAAACTGTTGTCTTACATGTAAGAAAAAACTCATTTTTTAAAAGCGTAGACTAATTTAATAAAGTAAGCTGTAAGCTCTGCCTTCATATCTGCTGCTTGTTTGGTTTATTAACTGCAGCAAAAGTGATTGTGAAGCAGCTACATAACGTATAATAAATCTTAGACTATACATGATTCATATTTGTAGTTATTTTGTATTACACTTCCTTCTAAAAGTTCGACGTAACTCACTGATTCAACAAATATTGGATGATCGACTAATCATGCCTAACAATTTAGGTACAAAATAAGTATTTTATTTTGTACCTACAGAGTGTCATAATCGCAATGGCGAAAAAACTGTTTAAATAAAGATTTAAAAAAAACAATTTGCAGGTGTTAGGAGCTACTTATACAAGGCTATTTGAGGACGGTGTACCAGGTTCACAAAATCAAATAGTGCATAAGTTCATTATGAACCCCAAGAGTCTTACTATAGGCGAACTGTATGGTGAAGTCGATCTACAAACACTTGAATGGCACGATGGGATTTTGCCTCTTAGCTTACGAACGGCTGTCCAAGTAAGTATAATAAACTGAAAACTGATGTATAAAAAATGGGTTGGTTTAGTATTATTATTCGGTATACCTACGTAGAACGAAATAGGTATACAGTGTGATTCATTTAAATAGGAGTCTATGGGCAAACCTTAAAACACGCGTTGCCCGTGGTCCTACTGCTTGGTTCTACTAGTAGTTCTAGTGGGTAAATTAGTTTTTCGGTCGTACTACTGCTATGGAAAAATCATATTACTCATAGAACTACTTGTAGGACAAGTGCAAATTATTTTTCATCGCCCCATCTCGGAAAGAGTATTTTTGCTCTTCGATATCTGAGTGCAAAAGCCGTTTTTATCCGCTAGAGGATAAAGTAAATTGAATTTAGAACATCGTGTGCACCAAGTTTGTGAATTCCAAACTTCATTAAACCTATTTACTTCTACCTCCATGGTGCCGAATTTATCATACAACGTTTTTTAATTTGTTAAAACTCTTACTCGGAACCTTCTTGATGTACTTATTACTTTTTAATTTGCTTTACGCGTGCCTATTTCTTTTCACGTCATATTGTTAAAACCTTCGGTTAAAAACAAGAAACTGGAAAACAAGTGAAAAACCTAAAATGAGTGATTCTAGCGACGAGGAAGTTTTTTTTTTTACATTAAGTCATTTCCTCGCTGAGGTGGGATGAAAAGTTACGTGTTGCACTCGAGTGCAAAGATTTTTCACCTCGTGCTCTTTTGATTCGCTCGTTAACGCTCGGGATTTTAATTTTTGAATCACTCGCTGCGCTCGTGATTCAATTTTAGAATCCTTCGCTTGCTTGGTCATCAAAATTGAGCACGCGGTTAAAAAGCAACTTTGCACTCTTGTACTTATTACAAATAACAATTTTCCGTGATACTACCAGTAGAACCAAGCAGTAGGACCATGGGCAACGCATGATCTTAAACCGAAAGAGTTCAGGAAAACGTCATGATCAGCGACGCGGAATCGGCTTAAGCCGGCGGAAAAAGCTTTATTCGCCTAGGCGCGGAAGTCTGAGCCGAGGCGAATGACGTCGGTTACATGCACCCTTTTACCCGTAGACATAAAGCTTTTTCCAATCGGCTTTTGATAAGTGTGGGGAGATCTTAACGCGGACCAATGTAGTGTGCGTCCTGAGTGACGTCGCACCGCGCAGACGGAATGAACGACGCATTAAATAAATGTTAAACGTTTGAATTTTGATATCGACATTATTAAAACCAAAGTAAAATAAACGAAACAGTAAACGGGCGCGTACGCGTCAACTTTCCCGCGTGCACTTCTTCACTCGTGTCAGCATGTGAGCCATACGAAAATAGCTCATGCTGTGGTGTAAAGATTAGCCAGTCAGCAAGCTTGGTAGTGGGGCTGACTGCCCAGGGTGCGCCGGACGTACTTAAGTATCATCACTCGTGGAGGCTCTTTTCATGCACCCCGCGTGCAACTTGGCTGGTTGACGTTTATTGAGCTATCTAGCTATCTGCCCATAGTTTCGTTCAAACCTTATTAATCGTTATTTAGTGTGAGACACCGGACCATCAGTGGTTGATTTGCGACGGGCCTGTAGACGCGGTGTGGATCGAGAATATGAACACTGTGCTGGATGACAACAAAATGCTGTGTCTGTCCAACTCCGAGAGGATCAAGCTTTCGCCTTACGTACACATGCTGTTTGAGGTAGCGTTCAAAGTGTTATATTGTGAAAAATCATCACCGATAACATAACATTAACATAATTAGCCCATTTACTGTTCTACTGCTGGGCACGGTCTTCAACCTGCATTTTTTTTGTAATTTTGACTCTTCGCAAGTTATAATCAAATTAAGAATTAATTCAGTAAAAACGCTCATGTATTTGGAAAGTCTGAGGAGCGGGCTCGGGTTGAACGCTAAGCTATGACTTTGATCTCATCATCGATAAAATATCTTGCTTGTACTAAGTAGATACAGCGTCTGGAATAAAAGTGACCATCATCTGCCTAGCCTTTTCCCAACTATGTTGGGGTCGGCTTCCAGTCAAACCGGATGCAGCTGAATATCAGTATTTTACATGGAGCGACTGCCTATCAGACCCCCACAACCCAGTAACCGGGTAATACGATACTCTTGGTAAGACTGGTTGTCAGACTTTCTGGCTTCTGACCAACAGTAACGACTGTCAAAGATCTACAAATGACAGCCGGGACCAACGGCTTTACGTGCTTTCCGAGGCACGGAGGAAACTCGCTATGGTAAATGGTCACCCATCCACAGACCAACCTCGGCAAGCGTGGCTTAACCCGGAAGATCGGTCTATGCGGCTGTAATTATTTAGCCACGAGCTCCTCAATAATAAAAGTGCTGGAATAAAAGTGACCAACTGTCAAAATAGGTGCAATTTTCAAACAATTACAAATATAAAAACTCCATCCAGAGTGCATTGCGCCGATTTGATCCTAAGCTATGTGCAACATTTGATCGGAACACTGGATATTGGAAATTTTCTATTTAGCTAAACACAGGCCAAGAAACCTAGAGGACAACTTTTTCTTTTCTTTTTCTTTCTTTCTTTTTAAAAAAAACGTTGCCCCACACTAAGATTTCTCTTGTATCGTGGGTGCGTTTACAGACACAAATCTCACAAACAAACGCCCAGACCCGAAACAACCACCTGTAGATCATACAAATTTTTGTTCCGTGTGGGAATCGAACCCACGACCCGTAGCGCAGAAGCCAATCGCTTAGCCACTGCACCAAACGTGTCGTCTAACTAACTTTCGCTAGCCTTTGGTCTGGACAGCGATAATATAACCAAAATGCTGCACAGGTTTAAAAAAATAATGTCTATTTGCATTGGGTACTGAACATTCGATAGCCCAATATACTGCGAACTGTATAAAATATCGAATCATGGCAAAAAACGTAGACCCCCCCACCCCCCCATTAGCTGGAGACCCTTCAGGTCTCGCCAACAACTGCCCGGTTACGTAGAAATGGTCCCCTAGGACCACCTAAAGCAGTTCAATAGAAAAAAAACCTAGCTAATAAAATAATCCAGTCTATTTCAATAGTCCAGAGGTGACAGGTGAGAAGTTGACGATAAAAATCCAGTTCACCCAGCCTATACTCTGTTCAACGTAAGATGAGTCCTGACGCAGCGGTTACTTCATAAATTGTAGCTGTGTAGCTGTGGAGACAGCTATCGAAAAAATGTAAACGACATCATCAAAAACCGTAAAATTGCTAAAAGACATTGCCTACTTTTGTATGGTAGTAGGACCAAGTGCTGCCTAGAATACTTACATCGTGCATTTTGTTCCTCAGATCATCACTTATCTGTAATCCAAAGCGCATAAAAATCTATCCCAGGAGTCCAAAGAAAAACAGTATTTTGTTTTAAATATTTTTATTGGAAAAAATGAACTTAATAGCAACAAATGTCCTAATCAATTACATTTGGGAGCAAAGAAATCGAGCCACTCCTTTTTTCACGTGTCCTGCGTTATTAGTTTTCATAAATTATATAATTCTAAGTTGACAAAAAACGACCCTCATTCTAAAGGTTATCAAATAACCTTTTAGGCGATATATGTTTAGAATTGATCTATTCCATAATACCAAAAATAATAACAATTACTTACATGAAAAATAGAAGTGGCTCGATTTATTTGCTCCCAAATATATTAAACAGTTAGGTATTGTGCGTTCAATTATAATTGTAATAATTGTATTTTTGATGTTGTAGTACATAATAATTAGGTATAAATCAGTTATTATTATAAATGATGCAATGCCAATAACTAAAATACAACTAATTGGTACAACAATTACAGTTAACAAAACTAATACAATAATATTTATGATCAAACGAACTTGTAAAGTGAAGTTCGATCGATATAAGTGGTTTCATTTGAATTTATAAATCGACAGGTAGTTCTTTGACCTACATGGCAACGTCGCGCGCTTTAAACGTTTTATTTAACTGTCGATTAAAGTATCGATTCGGTCTACGTCTCCCTATACTAGACAGTGACACCTCATTCTTTTTTAGAAATGCGACTTGAGTTCAAGTCTTCTCCTGTTAATAACAAAACTGGGTGTCGGGTGGGTTGGGTGATTTATATTTTCGTGGGCGTTTGTAACTGTTTGGTATGAATACATTTTTGTGAAAAAATATCTCAAAAACGTTGTTTAATGAAAGATAATTCATTATCACAAATACTGGGATTTATTTATAGTCCGGTCAAATTACACATTTCAAACTACAAAAATTCGCATAGAGCTGAAAATTGGTATGAATGTTCGGAACACCATTATAAATCAAATGTAAAAAGTCCCCAAGGATCCCACACTTGCAAAAAAAAATATTCAAGGTCAAAGTTTGCAAATATGGGTTTTTTGCGTTTTTTAGCCAAACGGTAAGTTTTATGATAAAAATAGGTCCGACAAAAATTGTAGATTATGTAATTATCTATAAGAATTGTTAACAATTTTTCTCCTAAACGTCACCGTTTCTGAGATATAGAGGTTGAAAAAGTTGTATTCTTCATAATATGCGTTTCCACGCCACCTGGAAGGTAGTGTACTTGGCGCGTTTTTTTAACGTGGTTTCCCCAATAGGCCTATCCCACAATCTATTGTGATCCTGTTTAATTCAATACTATTTCAAATTATATAAAAACTGGTAATATTGGAAATGATGAAAGCCGTGTGAATTCTTAAAACTTAGGTCAAATTATCCGTCTCGTTCATAATCATCTGATAATTCTGCTTCCTCTTCTTCTTGTTCGTCTTCTTGTACTTCTTCTTCTGCTTGTTCTTCTTCTTCCTGCTGCGTGTAAGTAAATTGTTCTAACAGCGATGCATCAGATTTCTCCTCACTGATATTGTACGAATCCTCTTCTGATGGTGATTCAACATTGGAGCACGACTAACCTTGACAACTGGTGCATGTTAATCGCCATCAGAAGAGGGTTTGTACGATATCAGTGAGGAGAAATCTGATGCATCGCTGTTAGAACAATTTACTTACACCCAGCAGGAAGAAGAAGAACAAGCAGAAGAAGAAGTACAAGAAGACGAAGAAGAAGAAGAGGAAGCAGAATTATCAGATGATTATGAACGAGACGGATAATTTGCAAAAAACTCATATTTGCAAACTTTGACCTTGAATATTTTTTTTTGCAAGTGTGGGATCGATGGGGACTTTTTACATTTGATTTCTAATGGTGTTCCGAATATTCGTACCAATTTTCAGCTCTATGCGAATTTCTGTTAACCTACCCCTATGTTTTGAGCTAACTTGACCGGACTATTATTTTTCCTGCAGCCAATTTCTTTTAAATATTTTTTTATAGTTCATGTTAATGCAACAGTACCACTGGACCAGCTCACACTCCTAGGCAGCACTTAGTCCAAACCTTGGCAATGTCCTTTGCCATGTTTTGTTTTTTTTAAATATTTGATATTCTTTGAATGTTAATAAAGTTTTGTTGAAAATCGATAGGACTCACCTTACGGTGAAAAGGGTATAGTAATATTTTATCGTCGGGTACTTAAAAATGGTTTAGATGACCAATAACATACTTATTTTGAAAATTGGGGTGGACCTAACTGAGCCGTGATTTAGAATTTGATCTTAGATTATAATTATATAATCTAAGAATTTGATAAAAACCTTAATTATTATACTTTTATAGAAGTAACGACAAGTAGCTGGCTATCAGTGTGCATAGTTGGCAAAGTAATAATTAGCTGAATTGAAAAGGCAATATTTTAGGTGGCAGATTTAGCACAAGCTTCTCCAGCCACGGTTTCCCGTTGCGGTATGGTATACATAGATCCAAACGAAATGGGATACATGCCGTACGTGCGCTCCTGGTTAGAAGAGGGAGTGGAAAAAAACCTCTTCACCCAGGAAAATTCCGAATTCCTACAAGAACTGTTCAATATGCTCGATGTTGGGTTTTTACATGTTAATACCAAATGCATCGTTGGGATCAAGCAGGTATGTAAAACTGAAATAATTAAAATTTGTAGATATCATTTAAACTTATTTAGACGATTGAATGTCATTAAGTACCTAATAAATGCAGGTTCTTGGGATCAAGAAATCTATGCTATGCTGATATGATATATAATAATATAATAGTATCGTACGATAACTCGTGTCACCGTGACTTTAGCAAGGCAACAGTAACATCATCAGTAACCCAGGTTACTGATGTTACCCAAGTGCGATATTAAAGTGAACTGGATTCTGAGCAAACATTCAATCAATCCTCGTTCTTTTGTAGTCCAGTAATTTTAGGGCTCCAAAGAGATAGGTAGACCACAGATAATACCTAAAAAAACAGATATCGAGCGATCGAAACCAAACGTATTCCAAATGATTACTTAAGTTAATAATCTGTAAAAAAAAAACTAGAATATAGATCAAATAGTAAGACTTGGTTGAAATTACATAATTCGTATAACAAATAGATCTCATTGATTTTACGTGCAGGTGGACATAAGCAAAGTGTCTGCTGCCTGCTTTCTTTTGGGCGCATTGCTATCCGAGCCAGGCGAGCGGTTCGCGGACAAAGCAGCCATCAAAGTGTACATCGCTCACTGCTTCATATTCTGCTACATTTGGTGCATAGGCGGCAACATCATCGAGGAAAACCGGAAAGCCTTAGAAGAGGTCATCAAGAGGCAGTTTGAATCATTCGAGGAGGCTGAATAGTAAGTTGTCATACCTTCATCTGTAATTAAAAAATGACACCTAGAATAATATTTGTATCTCATCATTATTATTACAATTACTTCGTTCTACTGGATAAAGGTCTTCATCCTGATTTTTTTTATGTAGCGGAATTGGTAGGTACTCTGCTAGTTCGTGCCAATTCTTAATAAGTAAGCCAGCCAAGTCATCCCGTCATCTCATTCGTAGTCATCATCATAAGCATCTGGTAGGTAAGAGCCTAGTACAAACAAAAATCATTTCTATTTAACAGATAGAATTTTTCAGTAGGGGGGCATGGTTGGCCAAATCTGAAAGTATATTACGAAAAATGCTCAAAGGAGTCTCGGGGTCGATTTTGATAAAAACTAGAACTGTATATGTTACCGGCAATGTTTATAATGCAGGTATTCTATACAATGTTAGGTTCGAAGGAGATGACGGGGGCTAGAGTGAGCGAGCGAAGCGAGCGAACGAAGCGAGCGAACGTCATCCCCTTCGTGTTAGGTTACTTTAAACCCTGCAGACAGAAATAGGAGCCCCGCTCCGCGGGGCTCCGTCGACTCTCCTTTGGAAACCCAAACAACCTTCCAAACATCCCCTTAAGTTATTCATTTCTTTTGATTGTACCTCGCGTGGAGTTTACTGCCATAAAATAAATAATATTTCATACATTACCTGAACGTTTTAGGCATTCTATACATTGCCTAGGCATTGTATAGAATACCGGATTACACAGATTGCCGGTAACATATACATAGATCAGAGCTATGATCCCCTCTGAAAGTGGTCTAGTTTGGCATACCCAAAATACATACTTCAGTGTAAACCGTACACATCCATGAATGAAAACTAAAATCATAGATTTAATTTACTCTTTTTACTTTATCTTTTGCTAGCATGCCGATGGGCTTCAATTTCTTCGACATGTACATGGACACGAAAATGCGTAAACTGAAAGTGTGGGCTGAAATTATACCTGTATTTACGTACGATTGCAATGTACCGTTTTTTGAGACTCTCGTACCGACTATAGATACTGTACGTTACGGATATTTGTTCGAGAAACTTATGGCCGCTGGCAAACCCGTCATGTTTACTGGGAGAACAGGTAAATCTCTACTTTCTGATTATATGATTTATTATCTTCGCATTCTGTGTCCTTATTATTGCAATAATAAAACCTCAGTGAAATGTCATCGAATTAAAAGTTTTAAGTACCGTATTTTTTAAAGTCCTTTTATTTGTCATGTCATAATCAATATTCACGCAAATTACTGAAATTTTTATCCATTGTCAACTCTAATTGATGACGTCACTGCCAACCTTGAGCAAGTTGACTGTAGACGTAAGAGTAACTACCCTTTTCACCGTAAGGTGAGTCCGGCGTTTCAATACAAAGAATATTAAATATAAAAAAGTATAACATAGATATTTTACGGTTTTTAAAGATGTCGTTTACTTTTTTTGGTAGCAGTCTTCTTAGTCCCTATCCGTACTGCTACAATTTACGAAATGACCACTATTTCAGGACTCTTCTTTCGTTGAACAGTGTATAATATAATACGATATCATTTTATTCTTATGCGTTACAATTTTAACGTTCCTATTTAGCATTATTTTCTTTCAGGTGTTGGTAAAACGGTCATTGCAATTGAGATGCTAAACAAAATGGCATTAGGTGGATATTTTGTACCGTTCATTTTGAACTTTTCCGCCCAAACTAGCAGTGGCCGAACACAGGTAAATCCATTTATTGCCACACTATTTTACATGTTTTACTAATAAGTTATATTTCTAGCAAATATTACAACAATGAATATTTTCTCATCAAAAAGTAGTTTTGACTGATTTCTTCAGTCAAAAGTAGTCTTGTCCGAGAAAGTGTTTTGACTGTAACATTCACAATAAATAAACATAAAATTAATAACATTAGCAAAAGCCTCATCCCAATTGTAGAATTTAATATCAGGTCATGTTTAATTTATTTGATTTATAGTATAATTATACCGTCTTAATACAAAAAAAACATGGTATTTCTGTGGTCTTGGACAAAAACTGTTTTAATGAAATTTCTTATTAAAAAAGTGGTTTAGTTGAGAAATATGAAAACTCTTTTTTTTTTTAATTGGTTCTCTATTCATCTAATTTAGAAGAAAAAAACTATTCACGTCACTATGATCAAAAATGTCATTAATCTATGTTTGGTTAAAACATGAAAAGAAATCATAACTCGAAAACTACAAAAAAACGAGGAACAGACATGGGGGTGATTCGGGTATCTCTAAGGGTGCTCTAGAATTCAGCTTGACACTACTTTTTAGGACACTCTGTAATGTTTTATGTGAACTTTTGTAAAAAGACGGATATTGTTTTCTTTTTAACTTTGAATTATGGAGCTAAGTCAATCTTGACCATGTTGCCCCAATTAATCTAGTATATTCATATTAAACAAAGAAATCTCCACTACATCTTTTTCCTGTATACCAGGCGGTGATCGAGTCTCGTTTAGACAAAAGACCACGCAAGGCTTTAGGAGCTCCATTGGGGAAGAAAGTGATCATATTCATTGATGACGTCAACATGCCCCGTCTGGACTGTTACGGCGCACAGCCGACTATAGAATTACTGAGGTACAAATGATCTACATAATAGGGAATATGCATGCAATTCAACACTCTTTCTTTATTTAAATATACATTGTACAGGTCGTCTAGTCAAATAAGCGAAAAAAAGGGGTTAACCTCGGAATGAGAGATAATAAGCCGAAAACTCTTATACACCTTCATTTTGGCGTTCTAAAAGTTATCTCAAAAGTCTCATAAAATCTGGTGTGTTTGCATCGTAAATTATTCAAGGTCAAATGTCACAAAAATCGGTTTTTCGCGATTATCTAGGTTTCTACAACTCAAATGTTGTTAACATCTGTTATAAAAATTGTAGAGCATAAAATTTGCGACAAATTTTGTGCTAAACATTTTTTCATGCGCTCAACCGTTTTTGAGATACGAGGGCAGAGAGCGCGCAGCCCGTACATACGGTAATGCAGTCAACTGTGAATCTTGGTAAATAATACCCTGCATAAAGTGATTAAATCATTAAAATAGCATTAAAAATTTATAATTTGTTTTGAGCGACAAACAATAATAACATTTGACTTTAATAATTTCTTGGGTTTATTTATATTACTGCGCTTTATAATTAAGAGAAAAAAATAATAACATGCATTTTCCCTATTGTCTTTTATCAATTGTACAGTATGACTGGTTAAACGAGTAACACAATTGAAGGATATTCAGTATTCAATTCTCATTCCAAATGTACGTTTGTAAAAAAGTAAGACCTTATAGAGGTATAGAGGGAAGAATACTGCTCTTCCCTCTATACCGTACCATACTAAGAACCGTAACCGTATCGGCACAGGCAAATAAAAATTCTTTGTATTTATTAATATGAGACAATACTCACTAGACCGTTCCGTCACCGATGAACACCGCAAATTATTTTTTGTGTCAACTTAAATTCTAGCACGAAACCCTGATTACACAATCCCGACTAGGTTTTAACTGTATTTTTAGAACATGCAATTTTTATCGTTCCCGCAACCAGGCAACTCCTAGATTTCGGCGGTTTATACGACCGCGACAAGTTGTACTGGAAGAATATCATAGACGTGGTCCTGGCGTGCGCCTGCGCACCGCCCGGCGGCGGTCGAAACCCTCTTACCGGACGATTCGTCAGACATTTCGCCATGTTCTACATATCTGCACCCAATTCTGAAGCTTTGAAGACTATATTTAAGGTTTGTTTGTAATTAGTTTTCGAGCTGTAAAGACACTGTTTTATGACAAGCAAAGTGAAAGGAGTTGACGGAGTTTCTTTAATGAGAACAGAAATGAAAAAAAATAACGTTGAAAAAGTAAAACTTAACGAAGATACCTTCATAAGTGATATATGCGGTTGATAGGTTTGTATATTATCCGTATAATTTAGAGTATTAAAAAGCTTACGGGTAACTTTTGCCCTACGCAATTGCAACATCCCACTTGATTGTTTACTAAACTTGTAGAATGTTCTTCCCTCTACATGTCATGGGTTTTTGTGCCATCTATCAGGCGATCCTGAAAGGTCACATGGAGGACTTTGTAACTGAAGTCTCCGTCTTCGGGGATCGCATAGTAGAAGCAGCTGTTGAGTTGTACCAGAAGATATGCGCAGAGTTATTGCCGACGCCAGCCAAGTCTCACTATGTCTTCAATCTGAGGGACTTGTCTAAGTGCATGCAAGGTGTCTTGCAAGCAGATGCCGCGTACATGAGGGCGCCGCAAGGAATGCTCAGGTAATTTGGAGTGTACCTACAGCGGAATTTCGACGCACAAAACATCGATAAATGCTAATACGATACTACAAAATTGCAATGTACGTTACTGCAATAGATCTTCACTGTTTTTCACTGTTTGATGTAGCGTGGATAATAATGAACTGTAGAGAATATTTTTTTCTACCTACCAACAAAGGAACGGCAGTTTTTTTTTTGCAATTCCTGCATTTGTGAACAATGCCATCGATATAATCACTTTACAACGTGACACGTCTTTTAAAGATCGTTATATAATCGGCATATACTTTCAGGTTATTCTACCATGAGTGTCTTCGTGTATTCCACGATCGGCTGATCAACATCGAAGATAAGAGTTATTTCTACCACCTAATGAGCAGCGTATGTGAGAAGTTCTTCCAATCACCTATATTGGAGGTCCCTGATGACCCTATCATTCTACAACCGCCCATTCTAATGTATGGTGATTTCATAAACTCTTCTGTTCCGAAAGAAAACAGGAACTACGCTGAGATACCAGACATAAATAAACTGATGATCGTTTTAAAGGCAAGAAATTGTTTATTTATTTATTTATTTTATTCTTTATGCACAAAAATAGTACAGAGGCGGACTTAATGCCTTAGGCATTTTCTACCAGTCGACCTTAGGGTGATGCAGAGAAAACATGGTAGGTACACACATTATTATGATACGATAATATGATATCAAACTTAAGCATATGGGTATCTATAAAACTTTTAGAAATACTACATTAAAACACACAATAATGTTTATATTTTTTTATATACCTACCTACTCTTCTGTATACTCTCACAATGCTCTAATTGAGAAGAAAACGTTTTAGAGAATACTATGGGAAAACGTGCTATAATCGAACCGGTTTGTAATCAGATTAATGTACACTTGGGAGCAAAGAAATCGAACCACTCCTTTTTTCACGTGTCCTGATTATTAGTTTTGGTTTCATGAATTATACATATAATTCAAAATACAAAAAACTACCCTCATTGTAAAGGTTATCAAATAATCATTTAGGCGATATATGTTTAGAATTGATCTGTTCCATAATACCAAAAATAGTAACAATTATACTTATACGTGAAATATAGAAGTGGCTCGATTTAATTGCTCCCAAGTATTCAGCTCACATTCAGAGGCTGTTGATCGTCTCTCTGTAAAACGGACCTCCACAGCATTTTGTGAGATTGACACCTACCTAACTACGACATACCATTTGTTATCGGTTGTCCATAATGTTTGCAAGTTTTGAGAGTCAATTAAATGAGCAAAACATAGACACAGAAGATCGATCCTCTGTGTCATCTGGTCTTTAAGTTAATATTATTTGAATCTTAGACCTGCGTTGTTGTCTATAGTGGTGCACACAGAAAACTTTAATGCGGCTCTAATCGTTAGCAACATTTTTATAAATTGCGCAGGAATACTTAGAAGAGTACAACTCAACGGCGCGCGCGGAAATGCACTTGGTACTATTCCAAGATTGTGTAGAGCACATAGTGCGGACGGCTCGGGTACTGCGAGCCGAGCGCGGACACTGCCTTATGGTGGGACCCGGTGGTTCCGGACGAAGGAGCGTCGCTACACTCGCCGGACACGTCAACGAGTGCAAGTAAGTGCTTCGATGAATAATAGGACGCTGGAAAACATATAGTGACGACGGCTCGGTTCCTGTGAGCCGAGCTCGGTCGATTGTGAGACCCAAGTACTAAATCTTTCCGTGAATACTTCTACTACCGTCTATGGACACGGCTTCTGGGCAATCCGAAAAATCACACTTGACATATCGGATACAATTAGGGTGCTATCGAAGGTTGGTCTCACTTTCAGGCTGTTACTGCGAAAGCCCGAACTCTGCCGTCGAATAAACGTGTCGCCTCGCTCGCCACAAATGTAAAACGGGCAATTGAGACTGTTAATTTCTTGACTCTGTCTATCGTCGCTAAATTGTAGAACGTATATGTATGAGATTTACCCTGCAAAAAATGTCAAGTATTTTTGTATAGAAAGAGAACGCTATGCCCACTCCCGACTGAGTCGTCAACCGTTGCTCTACGGTCCCAGCCATCAACATTTGTGTCCCAGCCATTTTCATGTTTAAATTTCCATATTTTCTGCGCAGGTGCATGGGAATGGAACTCAAAAGAAATTACGATACGCCAGAATTCCACGAAGATCTTATCAAGATGTACATGCGAGCTGGAGCCAATAATGAAGATACTGTGTTCCTATTCACTGATACACAGATCACAAAGGAGGAATTCCTCGAAGACATTAATAATATGCTTAACTCTGGTAATTAATCATCATCATCATCTGCCTAGCCTTTTCCCAACTATGTTGGGGTCGGCTTCCAGTCGAACCGGATGCAGCTGAATATCAGTATTTTACATGGAGCGACTGCCTATCAGACCTCCACAACCCAGTAACTGGGTAATACGACACTCTTGGTAAGACTGGTTGTCAGACTTTCTGGCTTCTGACCAACAGTAACGACTGTCAAAGATCTACAAATGACAGCCGGGACCAACGGCTTTACGTGCTTTCCGAGGCACGGAGGAAACACGCTATGGTAAATGGTCACCCATCCACAGACCAACCTCGGCAAGCGTGGCTTAACCCGGAAGATCGGTCTATGCGGTTGTAATTATTGAGCCACGAGCTCCTCTCTGGTAATTAATATTTAACCAATTTACATGTAGATAAAGTGGAATTTATATGACAAAACTACAGTGTCTTGAACTATAACAACATACTTGTCCCTTCTTTGATCAAAGTGCAGCGCTAAAACGAACGAAATATTTACACTGCTGGGTGTAGAAAAAGCTGTGCAGATTGTAAATCATTAAATATACTTCCTTAGCCGGTCTCTTAATTCCTAAAACCCCGGTGTTCCTTCGAGGACCTATGACCGGGGTCACAGGATTTCGCCTTCACCGCAACCCCGGCCGGTTGTAGTCCACCAGCTCTCTCTGGATCTCTCCTACGACTAAGCCTAGGTGTAGCCGGTTAATTTCGTTTAAAACTAGTTTTAACCTCTTAAAGCTTGAATTCTAAGCACCCCGACAAGGTTAGGTTGGAAATGAAACCCCTAATCTTTTTCCCATTAGGTGAGGTGCCGAACCTGTTCGAAGGTGATACCTACGAGAATGTACAGACCGCAGTTCGGAACGATGCTGCAAAGTTTGGGATCAACCCGTCTGACCGCGACGGGGTATACTACTTCTTTATAAATAGAGTCCGAGGAAAACTTCACCTTTGTATTTGCATGAGCCCCGTGGGAGAGGCATTCAGGTAAAGTATTTGAAATTAGATCTTTTATTCATCTTACTGATCGTATACAATTTTATTTTTTTTGGCATTTACGAGTACATAAACCATGTATCGATATTTATTATTATTATTTGTTTTTTTTGTGCCAACAGCATTTTTTTTTGTATATATTTTTTTGGCTTTCTTAATACTTATTGTACCTACCTACATGTGAGTACCATGTAACCATTTACAAAACTAAAACTTTACTTGGTGTCTGGCGGTTAGAGCATGTCATGCTCACTCAAATGTCCCGCTGATGGTGGCGTGTGTGTTGGATCGTGCGGTTCCCTACAAAATGGTTGAGATGAGCGATGCTGATACATGCGTCATGTTCGTGAACGGGCGCCGTCAGTTGGGACTGGTCATCTCTAATCTGCCATGGCAAATGAATTGTAATTACTCTTATTAGCATAGCATATCTTACATTGTTCTCACATTTATTTTCTTAATGTAACCAATTACACACATCAAAAGTGTCTAGGGATCAAGCATTTTTATGCGGATTTCTTGAGATTGAGATGTGGCTTTGTAATAAATTTATGATTTTATAAATTTATATGGATCCTTTTTGGTGCATTTCATAATTTGAATCAGGAACTGTGAATCAAATTCGAGTAAAAGATGAAAATCAGCTGTCAATATTTTCCCTATAAAAACATACAACGCATTGAAGACATTATTAGTGCTACTGTTTCCCTACTACTGATTAAAACCAACGTTATTATGGAGCGGCGACGTCATTTAAGCAGGGAAGAAATGCTCAGAGCCGTGGGAATGATAGAAGCTGGTTCCCGGCAACGTACTGTGGCTTTAGCTCTGAATACAAGTCAGAGTGTTATCAGTCGACTTTGGACACGTTACCGAAGCACTGGTACCGTGGTTGAGCGCCATGGAGGACGGTATCGCTGCACCACACGGAGACAAGACCGATACATTCAAATCTTAACTCGAAGAGCTCCAACAATAACCGCCATGATGTTAGCCGTGAGGCTTCATCACTCTTCAGGGAACTTAATTAGCGACCAAACAGTCAGAAACCGCTTGCATGAAGTGAACCTTCATTCCCGAAGACCGCTACGGGTACCACCTATAGCAATGCACAATCTTAGGATTCGATATCAATGGGCTCTTGGACACAGAAATTGGGCAGAAGAACAATGGCGTTTCGTGTGCTTTTCTGATGAGTCTCGTTTTGGTATGAGACCGGATACAAGACGTATACGACACTGGAGAACCCCTGGACGCCAACAGCGATTAAAATCCTGCCAGGAAGTCCATCCTTATAGTGGTGGAACCATCATGGTATGGGCGGGTATTTGGATCGGCGGAAGAACTGAGTTGATTTGGATCAGAGGCAACCTCAACGCTCAAATTTATGCTGAGACGATTGTATCAGACGTCATCGTTCCTCTACAAGCGCAAATCGGTCCCTTATTTCAGTTAATGCATGATAATGCACGACCGCACACCGCAAGAGTTGTAAGACAGACTCTCGCCGCAGCTAACATCAATGTCCTGCCCTGGCCTGCTCAGTCGCCAGACTTGAACCCGATTGAGCATGCATGGGATATGCTACAGAGAAGAGCTCTGCCGAATATGGAGGGTATCCAGTCGCAAGAAGACCTTTTTTTGTTGTTGCAACGAACATGGGCGGCCATTCCACAGCGTGATTTGGATGAACTCATTTTGAGTATGCCAAACCGATGTTCTTGTGTTGTTAGTGTTCGCGGTAGAAACACGGATTATTAATTGTTTAAGTTACCCAATAAAATTTTAAAGAAAACTGTTATTTCAGTCTTTTTTTCGAACTTTTGTGTTAGTGGTTCAAATGTCAAAAATCCCTTTATTAGGAAAATGGCAAATTTCTTTATTAATGCAAAGGTGACTTGGTTTATCGTTACTGTGACAAACGAAAACACTTTATTTGATGAATCCTTAAAGAAAATTTTAATTAATATCAATCAGGAGAAAAGTTATTGCAAAAATATATGTTGATCCCTAGACACTTTTGATGTGTGTATTTGTAAATATTTGATGAAAAAGAGTAACCATGGAGTTTATTGGCCGTTCGTCTCCATAGGAATCTACACTTTGGAACGCGGCAGTAACTTCCTTTTTTTCTCGACAATTCAAATTCTAATTGAAATAATTGCTTTGACTTTGATTGCTTTAAAAATTGAACAGTGCTGTCAAGTTTTCATTTGGTAAAAATTGTTGCAAGCTAAATTAGGCATTGTGATGACGACATAGGATTTAAATGAACTTGTTGGTATTTTTAAGTTTCATCATCATCATCATTCAGGTGAATGACGTTCACTGCTGGACATAGGCCTCCCCCAAACAATGTTGGGGGGGTTTGCCATAATCGCCACGCTTGGTAGGCGGGTTGGCGATCGCAGTATGGTTGTTAAAGTACTCAGAGGACGCTGCTGCCCATCCTCTAGTGAATCCATTAGTCGCCTTTTACGACACCCACGGGAAGAGATGGGGTAGTGTTATTCTTTACGTTCGGCACCACACGGACGATTTCTAAGTGTATTTCTAAGTTTACATACTTATGTCAATTCAGGACATTTTTATCGTGAATTTTGTACAGACTCGTTGTCCATACTTATTCTAAGTCAATGGTTGGAACATTAGTATTTATGTTTATCGAGTTAGACAGGCGGGCTAACCGAACATATTTCATAGAGATTTACAGTAACGACAGAACAATTAAAAGCTAGCGTTCGACGGCCTGCTTTGTGCTCGTAAGCGACTAGCTAGGAGGCTAAGGCCACCAACAATGACCAACATTAACTCTCCGGTAAACGACCGTTTACCTAAAATTCTATGTAGTACATACACACATCAAAAGTGTCTAGGGATCAAGCATTTTTATGCGGATTTCTTGAGATTGAGATGTGGCTTTGTAATAAATTTATGATTTTATAAATTTATATGGATCCTTTTTGGTGCATTTCATAATTTGAATCAGGAACTGTGAATCAAATTCGAGTAAAAGATGAAAATCAGCTGTCAATATTTTCCCTATAAAAACATACAACGCATTGAAGACATTATTAGTGCTACTGTTTCCCTACTACTGATTAAAACCAACGTTATTATGGAGCGGCGACGTCATTTAAGCAGGGAAGAAATGCTCAGAGCCGTGGGAATGATAGAAGCTGGTTCCCGGCAACGTACTGTGGCTTTAGCTCTGAATACAAGTCAGAGTGTTATCAGTCGACTTTGGACACGTTACCGAAGCACTGGTACCGTGGCTGAGCGCCATGGAGGACGGTATCGCTGCACCACACGGAGACAAGACCGATACATTCAAATCTTAACTCGAAGAGCTCCAACAATAACCGCCATGATGTTAGCCGTGAGGCTTCATCACTCTTCAGGGAACTTAATTAGCGACCAAACAGTCAGAAACCGCTTGCATGAAGTGAACCTTCATTCCCGAAGACCGCTACGGGTACCACCTATAGCAATGCACAATCTTAGGATTCGATATCAATGGGCTCTTGGACACAGAAATTGGGCAGAAGAACAATGGCGTTTCGTGTGCTTTTCTGATGAGTCTCGTTTTGGTATGAGACCGGATACAAGACGTATACGACACTGGAGAACCCCTGGACGCCAACAGCGATTAAAATCCTGCCAGGAAGTCCATCCTTATAGTGGTGGAACCATCATGGTATGGGCGGGTATTTGGATCGGCGGAAGAACTGAGTTGATTTGGATCAGAGGCAACCTCAACGCTCAAATTTATGCTGAGACGATTGTATCAGACGTCATCGTTCCTCTACAAGCGCAAATCGGTCCCTTATTTCAGTTAATGCATGATAATGCACGACCGCACACCGCAAGAGTTGTAAGACAGACTCTCGCCGCAGCTAACATCAATGTCCTGCCCTGGCCTGCTCAGTCGCCAGACTTGAACCCGATTGAGCATGCATGGGATATGCTACAGAGAAGAGCTCTGCCGAATATGGAGGGTATCCAGTCGCAAGAAGACCTTTTTTTGTTGTTGCAACGAACATGGGCGGCCATTCCACAGCGTGATTTGGATGAACTCATTTTGAGTATGCCAAACCGATGTTCTTGTGTTGTTAGTGTTCGCGGTAGAAACACGGATTATTAATTGTTTAAGTTACCCAATAAAATTTTAAAGAAAACTGTTATTTCAGTCTTTTTTTCGAACTTTTGTGTTAGTGGTTCAAATGTCAAAAATCCCTTTATTAGGAAAATGGCAAATTTCTTTATTAATGCAAAGGTGACTTGGTTTATCGTTACTGTGACAAACGAAAACACTTTATTTGATGAATCCTTAAAGAAAATTTTAATTAATATCAATCAGGAGAAAAGTTATTGCAAAAATATATGTTGATCCCTAGACACTTTTGATGTGTGTATTTCGAGTAAACCATTAATTAACCAGGAAGTTAATGTTGGTGACCACTTTGTCAATTCTACAAAGATTTTTTTATTGCAATCGAACCCCATGGCAGCCACGTATTTAGACTTTTTTTCTTATTTAGAAAACTGACAAAAGCCACCGTTCGATTGCGATTTTACACAATTATGTTAGTGAAATTGGCCTCCTAAACCTGTGGCCGGTACTTCGTAAAAACCTTGACCCTGCACTTTCACCAAAACGGAGTTTAGAGTAGTGCCAATATTTTGGCAACATTCGGAATTCGGCTCGCGGTAAACGAATTTAAGTTTTAATTGAGGAAAGTAAAAACTATGTATAATAAAACTGCTCGGATGAAGTTTTGTTACTGATGGCTAGCAATGCACAGTTTTATTGTACCTACG
Source organism: Amphipyra tragopoginis (assembly GCA_905220435.1). Classification (NCBI taxonomy): domain Eukaryota; kingdom Metazoa; phylum Arthropoda; class Insecta; order Lepidoptera; family Noctuidae; genus Amphipyra; species Amphipyra tragopoginis. The sequence continues at coordinate 23,599,947 of HG991991.1, read as the reverse complement.
GATCAATAAATCTTGATAGAGGTCAGGGTTAGGGTAGGGTGGGTTTACGACTGCGCCGCGCAACGTTACCCCTTTCACCCCTTATGCAATTCGGTTGCTACGCACTACATTTAATTTTTAATGGTAGGTATCATTTAATTATAAATGCTAATCAAAACCCGGATAGAAATGGCACGTCCCAGTTTAAACAGTTCAGTAGTGCGGAGCCGTAGGTAGGTACTAAATAAAATTATTTTGGCAATCCGAAAAACTGCATCTCGTTTTTTTTGTACATCTGTATACAAGGTGTAACTTAATAACGCACAACCTCATAAGGGGTCACTGTACTCATCATTATGAACAAACTTTACTATGGAACAAAATACGAAATCGCGAAAAAAAACTGTTGTTCCCTACATTTTGACGAGTTATGCGAACATAAATGTAGGGAACAACTGATTTTTTTTTGGCGATTTCAGGTTTGGTACCATCGTAAAAGTTGTTCATAATGATGAGTACAGTGACCCCTTATGAGGTTCTACGCGTAAATGGAGCTATGACTGAATACTTAACGGTCGTTTTTTAAGAAATTCTTTTTTTCTATGTCTTCATTGCCTCCATCATGAGAGCAATGTAACTACATTATAATATACATATAATTATATAAATAAATAAATAAATATATGCCAAATTTTTCACGGTCTTGAGATGATGCGTAGGCGGTTGCCAAGATAGCTCAACTTACGTGCCGTACCTACTGTACCTACTTTCGAAGATGGAGGGAATGATAAATAATTTAATACACCATAATTAATTATAGATTCATGTTTATTACTACCTTCTTTTATATTTCATAGACGTCGATGCCGAATGTTTCCATCTCTGGTAAACTGTTGCACCATTGACTGGTTTACAAAATGGCCCCCTGAAGCTTTGCTCTCGGTAGCCAAGCAGTGTCTACAACCACTCGGAGACGAAGAGGTTATTGACAAAATATCCACCATCTGCGTCACAATGCATCAGGTAATCAGAGTTTATAACTCTTTCGGCATTATTACAAAACACCTTTTAAGTATAGTACTGGTATTAGTACTAGTTTATACCATGTACCTCCTCCGTATACCGTTATTATAAAATAAAGTTTATCTCCAAACTATGAACTATTTATAGTACTAAAGCTTATGTATGGTAAAAACTGTTTTTATTATTTATTGTGTTTAACTATAGAGTTTGCACTACAATACAACAAAAAAAAGTTAGAAAAAATGCTATTGTTTCTTGTATGGGGAGGGGACTCACTTTGGGTTTAAATTTTTCATTACTTTTAGGGAGTGCCTCCACTGCCGGCACCGGTTTCCATTACGAGTGCCAAACTGGTTGCCGGCGCCGCGCCGCCTACGCGTACACTGTTTGTTTACACCTGCAAGGCCTCTTCAAACTCTTCATGAGACGATTATTCGTCACCCACTTTCATTTTCACACAAACAAATGAAAAACTTAAGGGGATGTTTGTAAGGTTGTTTTTATTCCCAAAGCAGAGTCAACGAAGCCCCGCTGCGCGGGGCTCCTATTTCTGTCTGCAGGGTTTAAAGTAACCTAACACGAAGGGGATAACGGGGGCTTCGTTCGCTCGCTTTGCTCGCTCACTCTAGTCATCCCCTTCGAACATAACCTATCCGTGTCGGGGTGCCCCAAATTAAAAAGCTCGCTTCGCTCGCTCTTGAAATTAGTCAGTTGGAAGACAAGTTAAAGTGTTTGGCCCAAAATCTAACCTACCTTTCAACTAATATACCTACCAAACAACTTAATACCGCCGCCGGTGTCCATTTTGGGTGCCGGCAGCCGATGTATTTAATCTCGGCTGCCGACAGTAATGTAGTGCCGGTTCCCAATAGCGTTATTTTTGGGTGCCGGCTCTGGCAGCGGAGGCACTCTCTTATTTTTATATTTGCCATGAAATAGGCTATAGTAACACATTTTTCTGAAAATTTTAACTAGCATGGCTGCCCATTACAGTTAAAAAGATTAAATTAAATAACTGATTAGAAAGGCCGTTACAGAAAAATAAACATTGGTTCGCTGCGATATTCTTTTACATTTGTTTAAAAATATTATCCAATCCTTGACTAAACTCCGCATGATTCTGTGGCCAGCTATCAATAGTACTCTGGAGACTAAATCGCCTTATACGGCAAAGTTATGTGTAATTGTAAAAATAACTTACAAGTGCATCCATAGGACGTGGACATAATGACAGACCGATTATATCAAGAGATGAGGCGGTACTTCTACACCACACCAAGCAGTTATTTAGACTTGCTCAAGTTATACCAGATGTTACTCGACAAGAAACAACAGCAAATCATCCGTGGCAGGGACAGAATATCTTGTGGATTAACGGTAATGTATTATTATAATAGACCAAAACGAGCCAACGAGAAAATTAAGTGATATCGCAATCGCAGCAGCCACCCCATGTCCACCAAACATTACCATCGCGATAGCTATTAATATTAATAAGCACTCTATGTGCGCAGCAATGCGCTTCAATGTTATACCACCAAATATTTCAATTCTCGTCTCGTGCATCCTCGCCAATCCAGACCATTTCCACCGATGATGCGCGAAGAGAGAATTAAATTTTGCCGAACAATTTTCAATTCTCGCCGCACCTCGTCTCGCCTCGCCTCGCCTCGCCGGTGGAACTGCGCCTTTATAGGATGATGAATGAATGATCTCAATCATTGCATAAACTCAAAAAAAATACAAATTAAATAAGTGGCATGGTTTTGTGACCATTTCAACCATTTGGCAAGGCAAGAAAAAGAAGAGAATGTAAATAAAAAAATTAAGCCTTAGTACTCCTTGGTCCAAAGATAACAAAACTGGGCGGGTCAAAAATTCAAATGGCTGCCATTCAATGGTTTAGGTACAAAAGGGTGTATTTTTGTCAATGAAATGAATTGTTATAATTATGTTGTTTACTTTTTGGTAGTACAATACCTAACACACTGTATATAAATGCTCTAGCAGGTTCCAAGAACTTTATAGATTTTTAAATAATAACTTTACGAGTGTTATTCATGTTATAGACGTAGACTGATGTAAACTAGTCGAGCATAGATACCCCAACAACATACGTGACTAAAACCGTCAACATCCATAACACACTTTATAGATCTTGTAGTTACTCTGTGATAGTTTAATATTCTTTAATATATACAGAAACTATACGAAACATACGAGGTAGTAGGAATGATGGAACAACAAGTGCGTGAAATGGAGCCTGTTCTCGCAAAAAAAGCAGAGGAAGGGCAGGCACTGGTCCAAAGGCTCAAAGTAGAACAGAAAGCCGCTGATCAAGTGAAACTTGGGGTCTTGAAGGACGAAGCTGAAGCCAAGGTACACTTAGTCATATTCAAAAGCATCTACGAGAAAGACATTCTCGTCAAGATTATTAAATATGAACGGTGTCAAATCAATAAGTAGTGCAGTAAAATAAACTAGAAAAAAATGGAAACTCATTTGTATTGCCAAATTCTGTAAGCACTAAAAATATTTTCTCTTTTCAATATCTTCCAATACACCTAATCCTAATCCCTATAATGTACAGTCGAGTTCATTAATATATTGGCCCTTCCAGGCTTCAGTAATATATGAACGTTAAAAAAGTTCATAATATTGTGACAACTCTAAGCATCATTAAATTGTGGTCAAGATTTAGATTCATTAATATGTGACTGCTTTTTCTTAGTAACATGTATAGCCAAAGGCACAAGACTGAGAAAAAGCAGTCACATATTAATGAATCTAAATCTTGACCACAATTTAATGATGCTTAGAGTTGTCACAATATTATGAACTTTTTTAACGTTCATATATTTTTGAAGCCTGGCAGGGCCAATATATTAATGAACTCGACTGTACTAGATAAAAGCAGAAGAGGTGAAACAAATAGCTGACGAAGCGAAAGCGGACTTAGCACTCGCGATGCCCGCTATGGATGCCGCGCAAGCTGCACTGAAGTCCCTCAACAAGGCAGACATCAACGAATTGAAAGCCTTCCAGAAACCTCCCGTGCTGGTGCGGTTCGTCATGGAACCTATCTGCATACTGTTTAATGTTAAGTTAGTATCAAGTTCAATAGATAAAGGCGCTTTCACAAAAAAAATCGCGAAGACCCGAAACACCAACTTGGATGAAGTAGCCGTTTCAGTTAACACAATTTAGACAGCCTTCTGTCTAGTTTTTGCAAATTCATCTGGCAGTGAGTAAGTGTAGGTGCTAGCTGTTATACAAATAAAGCGTAATGGCATAAATTAAATTTTATTAGCACACAACCGATTTTTTTTTTGAAGTTTTATAAACTTTTTAATAACAGGCCCGACTGGGACTCTACAAAGAAATTGCTAGCAGACGTAAATTTCATCGGCAAGCTGGAAGATTATGATAAAGATCACATACCGGAAGCGACGCTGAAGAAGATTAAAGTGTACCTTACAAACAAGGACTTTAATCCAGATACTGTTGTTAAAGTTTCTAAGGTAAAGGAAATTAAGGGGGTATTTCACCAACCTATCATTAACTGTTCATTAAGCTAATTCGATCTCTAAAGTTTTCAATAGCTGACATATGCATTTCACCACATATCAACAGTGATAATGACAAGATTATTGAACACATAAATTTCATATTTGTAGGTCACGTTTAGCTTATCTGGTCAATAGTTACGGACTACTTATTGATATGTTGGTGAAATATTTGCATCATCACATTACAAGGTCCCATTACAAGTTGAAGCTCTCTAAGGGCATCTTCGTGTTGAAGCTATGCTCCTACGTAATTCTTCAATACATTTCAGAAGTTACCCCTGAAGAAGAGACTCTTACATTACATAAATGACAAGATATTTTTTGTCCTGGATTACCATATTTTTTTTCTAATTTCATCTTATTTGGTTGGGTAAATATTCGAATTACCTTAATTTTTTTAACGTATTTTTTTCTCCTTTTTTGTTAACATTAAAGTAGTTTCAGATTGTTTTTATTCTTGTCTCATTGCTTGACGGCAGTGGTACAGTTTGAGTTTTCATTATCATAATCGGAGCTTTGAACATCTGACATAATGACGTTCTTAATTTTTGTTACTGTCTTTTGAATATTCACCCGGTTGGCTAATAGAAGATGATAATGAATTGTATTGGACCATACCTAATAATCACATAGGTGGGAGCCATCGTCCAAGTAGAAGTAAGTACCTACTCGTGTGGGACAATAACTTGATGTGTTATTACTGTAGGTATGCCGATCCATGGTGCTCTGGGTGCAAGCCATTGACATGTACGCCAAAGTATTCAGGGTCGTGGAGCCCAAGATACTCGCGTAAGTTCGCTAGTTTTTTTTTTTTGAGAACAACTACAAAGCAAATATCACAAAAAAAACATTAGGTACAGTAGGGACCAAAAGTCCATAGGCAATCTCACAAAGCAATAGCTTGGCGTTTAGTTTGACTTACGACCTTCTATTTTTAAGAGACACATGCATCATCGTTGTAGTTGATAATTTCAACTTAAATCTATATGTTAAGATGGCTTAGTGGTTACGCGCGTCCAACAACATGTCTGGTTCATGGAGGCGTGCGTTCAAATCTCACGCAATGCAGACTTTTTGTAAGTTTTTACTCGATTGTAAGTATTTGTAAGTAATGAGACAGATATAATATTCAATTATCTTGTTCGCCTGGTTCACACATTTCGTAACGTTAGGGAGGTAGATCATAGAAAACTAACTACAGAATTTAGATTTTTGTGGGGTAGATAGACATGAGTTTTATGAATATTCAACTTGATCGGAACGAACGTTGTCGATTGGTTGTAAATGTTAGTTAGTGACGTGTGGTTTAATAGATAGCGGTATTGTATTTATTCTCAAAATGCAGGCAAATTATAATATTGAGACGAGGGCGACTATTATTGCGCTGCATAAAAGTGGTCTTAAATAGAACACAAATATCTGATAAAACCGGACTGAATGTGAGTATCATAATAAACAATTTATAACTTGATCATTTACTTCAAATTTATAATCACCTAAGATTATTTGGCCATGTCTCCAAATTCTTTTTTAAATCCGCCATCATGAGGCCTAAAAGATAAATAATTAGTGTTTATTATTGGATTTAAAATGCAGAGTTATAATATAATATTATTATATTAAATAAACATTATTATATTGTATGAAAATGAAGTCACTTCAGTATTTTGATATAGCCGCCTAATATTACTTTTTTTTGTTTTAGAGGAATACTGTAAGTCTTTGGATCAAAAAATATGAGGAAGAGGGAAGCCTTGCTAGTCGATAGCGAAGTGGAAGGCCGTCGCTTATTGGTGAGACGCAGCGACAACATATGGTGGACTATTATGAAACAAATGGTTTCACACCTACGAGGGACTTTACGGAATTATTTGACACCTCGCTGCAAACTGTTCGCCGTGCCCTCCACGCTGAAGGATTGCATCACAGAAGACCCGCTAAAAATCCCTTCTTGAAATAATGACATAAACAAGAACAATTACATTTCGCACGGGATTACTTAGATTTTGACTGGAATACTACCATATTCTCAGATGAAAAGACGTTTAAATCTAGTCAAAAGGGTAGGCTTCACTTATGGCGCAGGAATAACACTCGCTTGTGTGATAAAAACGTAATCCCTAATACAGACTCAGGTCGCATTACAATTAATATGTGGGGATGGATGAGTGCAGCAGGCAGGAGAACTGGCTTTTATTCCTCCACGCACCAACAGTTCTACTTATTGGTTTTAATAATTAGACGGTGTAACTAAATATTTAGTAATATTAACATGTCCGTAATTATTTAATGATCTTAAATTGAGGTTTAGTTTCAATCTTCTTTTCGTCAAGAAAATGAATACTTAAGCTATAACCTCAATACATTAATTGTGACGTTACTTAAAAAACATATTCATAAAGTCTAAATCACATATTAGTTTTCAATAAACTCTGCTGAATACCGATACTTAAATAAGTGGAAGTCAACAATTATATTTGTGTCATTAGAATATCCCTTCCTTGTTATGTTATTATGAATTGACTAAGTAGGTATACAACAAAAAATCTTGTGAACGGTTACAAGTTAATTTCTTTTATCTAGGTAGGAATGTGACGTCACAATTCTCATAAAAGTTTGTTAGTAATATAAGTAAATAAAACGAATAAACATTTTTGTTACCATTTAGCACAACTTTTTTATTTCCACCTTCCTACACCAAAAAAAGATAAATTGAATACATAATCACATAAATCATGAAATAATAATACAATAACTAACATTATAAATAAACATCAATAACGAATAATTTTAATAATAGTTTCAAAGAAACAAAAACGAGTTACGCATTGTAAGACTCGAACTCAGACGTCATTGATTGTGGATCAATGCTTAGCCCAAACAGCTATCAGGACTTATTACTTCAATGCGAATTTTAGCAATGCAATGTTAAAAATGACGCATCACTATGACGCATATTCTAAATGCAACAGAAATATAATGTTATTTCGCGTAGCGCGACGACAGTTCATTAGTGTGTGTTATCTGTGGAATGTTGAGACATCACTCGTACACGCACATGCATACGCATTCGCTGCATCGTGCGCGAGTTTATAGCAATGTAGTCCTTAGCGTGCCTATGGACTTTTGAGCGTTTACTGTACGTGTTCAGGCTGTACCCGAATTCGTGTAATTCCGTCAAACCGTGATCTATTGGTGACACAGGTTGACCCTGCATGGGATTTCATCAGGTTTAACAAAAATGTGCTGTCATTGATTTATGCGTGGCATTGAAATGTTCTATCATATGAAAGTTTTCTTTGCTTTTTTTATTTAAAAACTTATTAGGTGATTTAGATACGATCAATTTTTTTTTGTTTATCTAATTCCCGAGCGGGTTTAATCTGTACCAGTTATTTGGTTTCAAGGAATTCACGAATTCGGTTACACCCTGTACAATTTACAATTAAGGCCCCTCGCCCACGGCGAGTTTTTGTAGCGATGCTGTCGCGCGTTTTGTAAACGCGCTTCTGCATCGCTACTATCGCGTACAGAATCTGGGCGAAGGTACACAGCCAGCGACAGCATCGCGGCTGTATCGACACACATGCGCGACAGCATCGCTACAAAAAGTAGCCGCGGGCGACGCCTCTAATATGCTTTGAATGTAATTAATCCTGTTTCCATCGAAAATAAAACAATAGTTTTGGCCATTTTAAGAGTTTGTCGGTCTTAAAACAAATTTTTTACATGTTCCTAAAGGTGACATTTGTATAAGAGGCAATTATAATTTATTTTTTTCCGATATTAGCTTAAGAGCGCAAGTACAGTCAGCGTCAAAAGTAGCTGAACATTTGAGTTTTAAACTTGGCATTAGGTATTTGGAAAACTAATTGATATAAAACAAAAACTTTAAGATATACTGCTGTACCTAGTAGCTCTAAGTAGGTAGGTTTTATTTTAAAAGTTTAAAAACTCTTATGTTCAGCTACTTTTGTCGCTACTGTTTATTATAGCTGAAATCATTACCAATTTGTAGTGATTTTTCTGTTATGTTTAAAAGGCTTTAAAATTATTTTTTTCTTCCATGCTCTTTAAGACAAAATTAATAGATACGTTTCGTCTGTATTTTCTAAAATGTTCAGTATCTTGTAACACAGGCATAAAGAAGCATCTTCTATACTTAAGAAAGTAATGGCTGTGCTTAGAGCCAAACAGAAGGAGGTCGAAGCTATCGAGGCCCAACTCGCGCTGATGATGAACGAACTCAAAGTATGTAATGTTCACATTCACAAACCGTATTACAATTAGGTTAATAGGTAGTATTTTAGTATAGTAATAGGTTAATAGTTAATTAGAGTTAGACTGTAGGTATTTATGTAGGTAAACGATGCGCGGCGCGTGCATGTGCATAATTGACAAACGAAAAAACACGCATGTAGCCCATGTTATTTGATGCCAGGTTGTTGAAGATGAGCGCATCATGTTGCAAGCCGATGTAGACTTAGCGGCAGCGCGCCTGTCCCGGGCAGGGCGGCTCACGCAAGCGCTGGCTGATGAGCAATTACGCTGGGAAGAGAGCGTCAAGGTAAACACCTATAATAGGCAAATCCTTCACAAAAAGCAACTTCCACCAAATAATCTGATTCCTTACCTCCAGTTTCTGAATTAAGAATTCTAGGATTAGCAGTAGGCACGTAAGCAATACACACTAAGTAATATTTGAGTACGGAGTTGTCAATAAGGGGGGCTACCTGTCGGCCAAAATACTTTAACACATCATAACGAGCGTTTAATATCTTGATTGTACGCACATTATACAGGCCGCAACTCACCAGCTGTACTGTGCGACGGGGGATATCATCATAGCTTCCGGCTGCATCGCCTACTTCGGCGCCTTTCCCACACACTACAGGCACGAGCTGGTCGAAAAGTGGAAAGAGAAATGCACAAGCCTGATGATACCGGCCTCTGATACTTTCGAGTAAGCATTACCTTACGCATAATTAAATATACCTACCTATAATATTATGTATAAAAGTTTTAATATACAGGATGTTAACGAAATCGTGTAATTCTTTCAAACCACGTGATCTACTGGTGACACAGATTAACCCTAAATGACAATTTTCGAAAATCAACCAAAAAAAAAATTCAGAATCAATTTTTGGTTTTCAATTTCTGAATCTTTTTTGAGCCTTGAGTTATCTGACTGCAAAGAGCGATATCGCGTTAGTCGTTCCTGCCAGCCGTGTCGCAGTACTTTCATTAATTTATGCGTGGCATCGAAATGTTCACAGAAATAAAATATTTTTTTTGCAAAAAAAAAATTCTTATTTTTTTACTGAATCCTTATAAGGTGGTTTAGATACGATTGGTAACAAAGCCGCATGAAAAAAAAAGAATTTTATTTTTTTATTTTTAATCAAGCTAAATCCCGTGCGGGGCCTGTCTACACCAGTAGTAGATCATGTGGTTTTAAGGAATTACACGAATTCGTTAACACCCTGTATTACGTAAAATAAGAAAACCTTAAAAAATATCGACAAATCAACAAAATATTTTTTTTTTCAACCTATATTGTCCCACTGCTGGGCAAAGGTCTCCCCCATAGCTTTCCACTCAAATAAAATAGTTATTTAAAAAAAAAACTACGTAATTTTAAACAGAACAATTTTTTTCGTGATTTCTGACTTTTCTAGTACCCTAACCTCAGTGGGTCCCGAAAAGTATTTTGATCCTTACAAGAAAATTTATCGATTGGCATCTTAAAAATGTTTTGTGAGAACTGCCCATTTTCTCGCTGAAAGTACCTACTTTTTCAAAATCTATATTTTAATGCATACCAAAGTATTTTCAAAAAATATGGGCAGTCTTCTAAGAACGTGTTCCCGTAGCTACAAAGACTAAGGTAGATAGCTGCCCTTACTGTCAAATTGCCAACATGTATAAACACAATACCTATGAAAAAAAATTGTACATAAATATCAACGTGTTACAAATATACCCCTAAAGCCGAAAAGCGGTTAAAAGAGTTGTAAAGAGTCTATTGGCAATATTTGAAAACCGTATAATGACCCAAAAAAAAAGAATTTGGATAAAACATAAAATAATCATCACTGAAACGCAATCCTGAAAATATAAAACTAAAGAGTAGACTACCCAGAAAGTTATTTACATACTTACCTAATTTCGTCTGACAGGTAAATAACAACAACCATAAAAGACTACTTGATTAATATTTTATTTTTCATGGGGAATTATGTAACACGTTATATGTCACAGGAAATGTATGAAACCTAGGAGTTGTATACAATTCCTAGGAAATGTTTACAATTTGACGACACGTTTGGTGCAGTGGCTAAGCGATTGGCTTCTGCGCTACGGGTCGTGGGTTCGATTCCCACACGGAACAAAAATTTGTATGGCCTACAGATGGTTGTTTCGGGTTTAGGCGTTTGTGTATGTGAGATTTGTGTCTGTAAACGCACCCACGATACAAGAGAAATCTTAGAGTGGGGCAACGTTTTAAAAAAAAAAAAAGAAATGCCAAGCCAATTTAGGAAATGAGTAAAATAATTTGTCAAAGGTTCTTTGATACATACATTTCCTACTAGGCATTGTATGCAATTCCTAAATGGTACTAGGAAATGTATACCTACAAATTAACATTTTACCTGTAATTTAGGGCACCCCGACACGACGGATAGGTTAGGTTCGAAGAGGATGACGGATGACGGGCTAGTGAGCGAGCGAACGAAGCCCCCGTCATCCCCTTCGTGTTAGGTTAGTTTAAAACCTACAGACAGAAATAGCGCTCAGCGGGGCTCCGTCGACTCTGCTTTGGAAACCCAAACAACCTTACAAACATCAGCGGAGGCACTCACTTTTTTTTATAAAGGCTTACACTGTGTTTAATCTGAATAATAAGGTCACAATATGAAACATAAAAATCTTTTAACACATTTCCGATTGCTGTTTAGGAAATGTATATGTCGTGGTCATATCGTAGAATTGATCACTTCATGATGTGGCCGGCCATTTCATGAAATGGTTGTATTTCATGAAATGGCCAACTCAAATTGGCCATATCGTTGAAACGTCAACGTTTAATGATATGGCCATCCACGTTTGGCCATATCATTAATGTAGGGTTTCCATGATATCAAAGGTTTAATAAAAAGTCCAAATAAAGGAAGCACGTACCATGCAAGCAAAGGAGTAGACTACGGAATTTCGACCCACAAAATATCGATGCACGTTACCGCGAAAGTTTAATAGCTTGATTCACCAACAATTAAGGGGATCTGGCGCTCGGCGGCCGCTGCCGCGGCACGCTCGCTTCGCTCGCTCGCCTTCGCGCGTTATTGGTCACTGTTCTAACCTAACCCAAATGATTGATGAAAATATGAATGAAAATAGTAAATGTTTGCAGTAACGTGCATCGATATTTTGTACTGTAGTTTCACAGGTTAACCAGATAAATAATCGAACAAATAAAATTCTATGAAAAGTTCACCCGCAGTTACCATGAAGTCATATTTTGAAATCCAATAATACCATTATATTATAGTCCGTTAATTTTCGTTGCGTGGTCACCCTACTTTACTTATTATTATTAGCTTTTTTGTCAGAATAATTGTCCGCCGCCATGATGCATCACAAAAACAAAACTATATCAGCGCCTCTAACGGTGAATAATGTAACTATTTTACGATATGATCACTAATGTTTGACCATATCATGAAGTAGCCGTGCGTTTAGCTGATCATATCGTTAAACGCTGATTATTCATTGATCTGGCCAGGCCATTTCATGATGTGGGCAGCGGATATTGGCCATTTCATGAAATGCAACCATTTCATGAAATGGCTGGCCACATCATGAAGTGATCAATTCTATGATCTGGCCACGACATATACAATACCTAGGAAAGGTGTATAATAACATTTATTTCACACATTTCCTGTCGATTTTAGGCATTGTATACATTTCCTAGGAATTGCATACATTTCCTAGGAATTGCATACATTTCCTAGGAATTGTATACAATGACGGATTACATACATATCCGTTAACATATATAAACTGTATATCATCCAAAAATATTATCAATCATTGAGAGAGGGAGATCCTTGATTTTCCTCTTGAAAACGTTAAGGGAAGGGCTGTGGTACAGTGAAGTGTGGAAAAGTTTATTTTGTGTTTCATTTGTTTGATGAGTTAATTTGCTAAGGGAAATGTTTAATTGCTCATAAAAATAACTAACGTTCATCGAATGTCTCCATCGTTAAAACCACGAATTCGTGTACACCCTGTAGGTATAGGTTTTTTCGTTCCTTAAACAAGGTATAGCGTTGTTATAATATACGCGTTAATATAAGATAGCTGCTACATAATGCACCTTCGAACAATATTGTTACATTATTTTTAATGCAAGTTTGTTATTATCAGTTTGATTGCTGTTATGGCTGATTCATTTACGATCCGGACGTGGAATTCACAAGGGCTGCCACGCGACGCGATATCTACTGAGAATGGCATCCTGGTAACAAGAGCTGGGCGGTGGCCGCTCACTATCGATCCTCAGGAACAGGTCAAACACGTTTAGCCCTATTATGAGTAGCTACATCACTGCACGAATACCCGACATAGCGAATATCGATTCCTGATCCGTCGTAAGTCAGATGTCCATATAACAAGGTCCGTAGCTAGGAGGCTCTGAGGGCCCCGACGCAGCAAGTGCTTGAGCCCGAGTGAGAGGTCCTTTATCCACTTGTTTGGAGGCCTCAGGCCGCTGGGGTTGTAGCTACGGCCCTGCCATATAACATTATACATCTGCATTTCTAAAATATCTCCCAGGATTTATAAAATTATACAATGTGTCCGGTCATGGACTAGCGATATTCTAGGTACTTATATAACAACTATTCTAGTACACAAATACACTACACACTAGGGTCCAACTCACTTCCACTTTTTTATTGAGATATTCTGTACATGTGTTCAAAAAAAAGTCATATCTCTCAAAGTTTTGGTCCTACTGAGATAAAAGTAGGCTTATTCGGAGGGCAACAATATTGTCTATCGTTTACATTACGATACAATGGGTTCACATTTTCATAACTTTAAGCTAGAGAATATCTCAACAAAAAAGCGAAATGGCTGCCAAATAGCGGGGAAGTGAGTTGGACCCTAGTGTGTAGTGTATTTGTGTACTAGAATAGTTGTTATATAAGTACCTAGAATATCGCTAGTCCATGACCGGACACACTATATAATTAAGTATCCAGTGCTACCTTATGTCATAATTGCAGGCTAACAGATGGATTAAGAACATGGAAAAGGACAATGGGCTAATGATAACAAAACTGATCGATCAAGGCTACCTGCGTATCCTTGAAAATTGCATCCGTCTTGGTTGGCCAATGCTTATCGAGGACCTTGGAGAGTCGCTGGAAGCCACTTTATCGCCGGTGCTCCTCAAGCAAACTTTCCTACAGGTAATTATTGGCTCACTGGGCTTGTTACATGGCTATTGAAAAACTGTACCTCACAAAAGAAGGAATACGAATAATCAAGGTAACCCAAATTGTATGTTAAAAAAATTATACTTACCTGAAATTTATCAAAGCACCAGACCATGAGGAGATAATATAATTCCAGATAGCAGAATCTAATGCCAAAACAATTGAAATGTATATGTCATACATTTACATTATATTTATAGAATTTTATTGTTTAAATCACCGTAATTATACGTAGACACAATAGATAAACAATGGCGGTGTCGTCCTGAGACGACACGCGGGACGCATCCGGTCACCAAGTGGGTTGTTTTTTTTAACTGCTTTGTCGTTTGGTGAATAATGGCGGACATTTTAGCCATTTTAGAGAATCACAAAAAAAATAGAGAATCACGAAAAGTCACATTGAAATGATTGATGAGACATGACGTAATTAATTTTTCTTTCAACTACGTAGTAATGTTATCATTAATCGCTACAAAACCGATCACAAAGGACGTATTTTCTGCTTAGAAGCAAAACAGTGCGGAAATGTTGTATGAAATCTCATTACTGCACTGCAAAACAGTGCAGAAATGTTGTATGAAATCTTATTACTGCACTGTTTTTCATTAATGCAGTTTTTTATTTTTTATTTAGATATAAATTTACCACAGAGGTTTAATGTCTCCCGTTAAGTTTCTTAATATTAAATGTATGCATTCTTATGCATTAGATCAAAAAGATACTGGCTGAAAATAAAAATCGGCTGAATAAAACGGACTTGGTGGAAAAAAAAACAATGGCGCGCATTTTGTACCACTGTAAAACTTTGATACCTACTTCTTAATTAGCAAGAAAAGTTTAAAAAAATGGAAATAGATAGCGATATGAATTCAAGTCCAGAAAGTATAAAAACAGCTGCAAATGAAATTGTTAATAACCTTTTGCCGCAAAAGTCGCAGGATAACCTTGTTTTCAGTAACTTGAGTTTTTATTTTGAGTAGGTATATTTTATCACGGTAGGTAAATTGGTAGTTGAAAGAAAAGTAGATTACGCACCTTGCTGAAGTGAGTGATTAATGCACTCGTGCTAATTTAGTGCCCTCGCTAGCGCTCGGGCACCAACGTAACACTCGTGCATTAATGACTCACTTTGCGCTCGGTGCAACAATCTACTATTTCATTGCAATACAGTACGGTAATCAAAAGAGATCAAATATCATAAAAGGGTTTATAGGGTAAACTTTCGGAACCGCGGCTGTTATCAGAACTTGATAGATAAGAAAAGAGGTTTTTTTTATTTGTGTTTAGTTAATTAAGCAATAAACTTCGAAACTGAAAAGTATCGATAGCTTGAATACTCGATAAAAAACAATGACCCGTCTGTATTGCATTTCAACTGTTTTGCCATTAGATTCCGCTCTCTATATATTACACTAGCTTTTGCTCGCGGCTTCGCTCCCGTTAATTTACGGATCCCTAATTTTTTGATCCCAAAATATAGCCTATAGCACTCAGGGATAACGTAGCTTCCCATTGGTGAAAGAATTTTTGAAATCGGATAAGTAATTTCGGAGATTACCTCCTACATACAAACAAACAAACAAACAAACAAACAAATTCTACCTCTTTATAATATTAGTATATAATATTACATATATCTCCAGAGGTATCGATACGATTTAAGAAAGCTTGATATGACTGAACTTGTCATTTCATCTATTTACGTTATTTGGTGTTTTACATGACATCGCTTTGGAGATAGTCCGTGTAGGTTCAACTTTTTCTAGTGGGCTAACTAGCTCTCTTATTCTTAATATTATAAAAAATTGACAACATGAACTACTTCAACAGGCAGGCAGATTGCTCATCCGCTTGGGAGACAGCGACATAGAGTACGACACGAACTTCCGCTTGTACCTCACGACAAAACTAGCGAATCCGCACTATCTGCCGGAAATCTGCATTCAAGTGACCCTGGTCAACTTCACCGTAACTTTGTCTGGCCTCGAGGATCAATTACTAGCGTTAGTTGGCCTTTTATTTTATAATATACCGGGTGTCCGAAAACACGTAGTCTCAGAAGGAAAGTACTTTATATAAGGTCCAATCAAAATAGGTGGACAAACTTTTACAGATCACAGTACTCATGAATATGAACTACTTTTACTATGGGATCAACACTGAAATATAAAAAAAAACAGCTGTGCCATACAAAAGTGCAATACCAAACGATCAAAATGTATGGAAGAGCTGACTTTTTTTTTTATATTTCAATCTTGGTCTCATAGTAAAAGTTGTTCATATTCATGAGTAGGTACAAGTAAAAGTTTGTCCACCTATTTTGATTGGACCTTATATACTTATTAAAAATTGCAAACTTTAAGTACTTACAGAAGACTTCTTTACTTATTATTCTGATTTACGCATATTTATTTTTGACTGAGTGCGTTATTTTATGGGAACCTTATTTTGGTATCAATTAAATTTATTTAGAGTGAATTCACTTTGCTTGGGATTTGGTATTGGGGTGTAAAAATTATTTTCGTAAGCCTTTTTTAAATTGTACCCTTTTTTATGTCATGTTCAAATCACATTCCCCGAGATTGGAAGAAAACTCTTTGTTGGAGATACTTAATTTTTAATTTAAAAAAGTGAGTTTTCCGTTTTTTAATCCCTACATCTTTTCAATAAACTTATTTTTTATTTGGGATTTACTCCTGAACACGAGATGACTTTTTAAAAGCAAGCCAGTATAACGACTGGTCATGAGTCGTTGCCATAGATATTGAGCGAATACCTGTGGTCGGTGGTCATGGCCTATTTCGTATAGGCGTAAGATCAGAAGGGCTAATAACGTCACATTTGGTTAATCATATTTCGTTTTATATTCTTAATCATAACTGTAAGCGAGCTACGTGACACATCCAGTCGGCAGTTGTCACGCAGTTGCACTGACTGCATCTGCCTTCAAGGTGCATTTGGCAGTTGCGTAGTTTGCATGCATGTGCATGTGCAGTCCACTTGCAGTTGATTACGAATATGAAACGAAATATGATTCACCAAATGAGACATTATTAATCTACGGGTCTCAGTTCTGCCGCGCGAAGAATACAATAACTCGATTTTCCCGCTTCCGGAAAAAATGCGCTCAAGTTTTGAACTGTTTTAGTTATTGCATTCTTGCTTACTGAAAAACCGAGTTCCTGAAGTATTCCAAAAAGTTACTTAGAGAGAGTTAATAGATCTCGATTGGCTGATTCCGAATATACATAAAAATCAAAATCGTCCAAATTCGAGTTATTGTATTCTTCGTTAGCGCGGCAGAGTTGATACATTAAGTAAAACAAATAAATCTTCTGTTATTAGTGATGTAGTAAGATTGGAACGCCCAGATCTTGAGATTTTACGCACTGAGCTAATAGTGCGTATCAACGCCGACAAAGCGACTCTACTTGAGATAGAAGACAAAATTCTGAGACTGCTCTACGCTTCGACTGGCAACATTCTGGATGACGAGGAACTGATAGAAACACTTAACGAGAGTAAAGTAAGGATACGCCTCAATATGTTCTTTTTTCTTCAATGCATAAGTACCTACCCTAAGCCAAAATACCCCAGAGCAATGACAGGCAGCAGCGTATCTGCTCACGGGCAATTCGTCTGGATTTGACTCACCAAATTCCACGCCCAGCGTGAGAACGGGCGTTACTTCTAATGCTAGGTGATTATAAACCGAATTAAGCGATTCATTTCTCGTCCAAACATTTTTAGGAAACATCTGAAATAATTAATGCTCGCTTAGAAGAAACAGAAGCTACGGAGTTAAATATATCAGCAGCACGTGAAAAGTACCGAACGGTAGCGACTCGTGGCGCAGTCTTGTATTTCGCTGTAGCGCAACTGGCAGACATCGACCCCATGTATCAATTCTCGTTGAAATACTTTACCCAGGCAAGTACACCTTTTTTTTCCCATTGTTATATTTTTTTCAATAGTTCTCGTAACAATATTTCTTTCAGGACACGTCATGATAAGTCTCCGGGAACGTATCGTTTGCAGTCTGCAGCGTGGAGTTGTAATAGAAAGACCTAAACTAGTTGCACGGTTGTTACCTCAAACTTAGTACAGAGACCGGTTCATTCACTTTAAATATGTTTGCAGGTCTTCAACCAAGTCATAGAAAAAAGCGAGAAATGCGACATACTGGAAACTCGACTTGAAATCTTACGTTGCGAAATCACACTGTCTGTGTACCGGAACGTGTCGAGAGGACTTTTTGAACGACACAAGTTGGTTTTCAGCTTTCTTCTAAACATGGCAGTGTTCTTGCATGCCGGTATTATTACACCGGAACAGTGGAACTTTGTCTTACGCGGTCCTGTCGGAACAGCAGTGGTTAGTACAAAATATCAAATTTAAAATATTTGAGTTTTGATCTTCCCGTCAACTTATACGACTGTAGGTAGAAGAAGTCATGAAAGATGAGTTATGTACCGCGTAGCAGATGTTACGCCGCGGGCAATAAATAATTAAGGTTTTAACTTAAATAACCAGAAATGTTATTATTTAAATTAGATCGTTGAATCTGGCTTTAGGAGTTTAGGCTGGGATATATTCTGTGGAAGTTTTAATTTAACCTACTTTGACAGCTCTTACATTCTTCCATTTATTTCTTGTTTTTGTCTGCAAGTTAAGGATAGCAGTATATTTACTTCAGTTTAGTCGGTGCTCAACAGAGTCAGGGCCATTGTATAGGTACTTTTGCATAATTGTATTTGAATACACACTAGTACACAAACAACTTTTCACAAGAGAGGACCCGCAAGCATAACTAGTATAGAATAAAAGGAACACTCAACCAGCTCAGCTTCTAACTACGACGGTGTCATCATCGGCAACGGGTTGGGTTAGCCAAAGCACACCCTGGCCCTAAGGTCCAGTTAAGGCCAAGTAGAGGCCTACTCCTTCCACTAAAACTACTTACTACAATACCTTTAATAAAAAAATACCAGATACCACCAAAGAAACCTCTCGTTGAAACATTGACTGAACAAATGTGGCTCGCTACAAATCACTTGAATGAAACCGACCCAAGATTCGCGGGGATCACGAAAGATTGTCTTAAAAGAATACCCGTTACCCTTGGAACTTTCAATGAGGTAAGTGTAATCTACAGCTGCTCTACTTTTTGCAAATGTGTTAAGGGTAAATGGCTTAATCACCAAAATGAAGATTGATCGCTCTAGTTTCTAAAACTTCAAACTTAAATACCTATTTCCAAAACTGCTTGATTAAAATCACCTTCTTTTCGAAATAAAAATACGGAACACAATTTAAAATCCATAATTATATAAAATGTACCAAAGGTCAACCAAATAAGCTGATTTTGGAGATCATCCCAAATGCCGAAGCTTAGATGTTTCTAAATTAAACCAGTCATTCCTCCGATCCGACAAGATGAATTATGGTGTGATCATAAAGATCTTGTATTTTATTGGGGTATATTCCTAGTCATGCCCTTTCGAGTTTTTTGTGTCCTGTAGTTTCAAAGTATTGTCGTTTAAAAGTATTTGGGTAAAATAACGCTAATATTTGGATATTGTCGGGGTAACTAGGAAAACTGCTGTTTTTTTTTGTCAGTGTCTTTTATCTAACTTATTCTACTTTTGTAAGATCACTCTTGCGTCAGTCTGTTTGAAAATTAATTATCCAATGGCAATAAACTTAAACTGGAGGCGTTACCAATGTTAGTATCAATATTAAATTGATAATTCTGCGAAATAAAGGTACCCGAAAAAAAAACCTTTAAACCGCCTGATCCACTAGCAAGATTTGTTTCGCAAGCACTTCATTGCTCACTCAGCTCGTAAAACTTGCAGAAGTAGACTTCCTGCGGGTATGTATACAACTTGAAAGTCGGTTGCGCAAGTGACTAAAGGCCAAATGAAAATCTGCAGATAATTCATTATTTAAATAGAAAAAAATATGCAAAATTTACTCGTATCCAACGTTTCCAGGTAATACATGTTGATCAAAGTAATGATATACCACCGGACGTTAACTGGGATGAGAAGCTGACGACTTTTGAAAAATTAATGTTACTAAAGTGCCTCAAGGAAGAGAAATTAGTATTTGCTATTGCGCAATATGTCAGCACTAGTCTTGGTGCTGTGTTTATAGAAAGCCCTACTGTTCAACTAAACACCTTGTACGTATACCTACCATTTTACTTATCTGGGCACATAATTTCTGCTTAAGACATTTTAAGGCCTCTACACACCAAAGCCGCAGCCCGAGCGCGGTCTTCACCCGGCGGGTTATTGCCAGCGGGTTATTGCGACCGATTGCGATTTAGAAAAACACGCAAATAGCGCAACCGCGTTAGTTATATTTTTGCAATTCATGGAGGCGTTGCTTACAAAGGCCATTTTATATCTAATAATAATGTCAATCTCAGTACATTCAAAAATTAAAAACATGAATTTTTCGATTGCACTATCGCGTGGTAACGCGGCCTTTTTATTTGCATGATTGTTACATTTTGATGTGTCATAGTGAAAGTCCACAAGGCCAATTCTACGATAAAAATCAAACGGGCGTGGTTGAGCCGCGGTCACGTTGCGGTTTTAAATTATTTTGTTAGTACATTGGCCCACTGGTCATTCATTTTCAGAAATATTCGTAATCGTTTATTCTAGCACGGACTGTTAAATCAATGTAGTAGACAGAAAAACTAATTTATTATGTTACATATATGAATAATTTTATTTCATAAATACATTAAAAATATCGTGTGCATGCAAACACCTATAAATAATATGATTCACAATAATTATATATATATCTAGTATTCATTAGCACCGCTTTGTTTTAAACAAATAGCGGTGATTTATCACAACATCTTTTCATGGACATTTATTCACATAAAATTCTTTAATATGTATATTATGTATCCTTTGGACGCAGAATCGATACACAAAGTCAAAGTTTTTTATTTCAAATAGACCAGATCTCAGGCACTTTTAAAGCGTCAAAACTAGGTGCACGGATCAAAAAGGTAGAAAATGGATAACAATTCCATAACAGTAGTGTGAGAAACAGTATGAGAATAATGCAGGTTAATTTAAGAAATAAACTCACATAATTATTTAGTAACTATTAGTTAATCTGTGATAAGAGAAATAGAATAAATGCCGTTCAGGATTGTTATAGAAGTTAAGAGTTGACCAGTCCCGACAGACGGCACCAGTTCATGAGCATGACGTGCACATTCGCATCGCTCAGCTCAACCATAGGAACTCGACGACCACACGAGACAGAAATATGATATGATTAAAGGTGTTATTAATTGCTGCATAATGCTCATAGTTTACAGTTTAGAATGTAGGTATTGTTAAAAGATATACTTAATTAAAATAAAATTATAATTTTCAAACACAAGAAGTTAAACTTACCTATTCCTTTATTAAGCACAATAATATGCACATAATATAAAGACAATAGTTAGATATTTAGTGAAACAATAAGACAATTCATTGTCTTCATTTAAAGATCATCTAGGTACATAATAATATTATTATGTATAAGCAAAATATGAATATTTAGTGTCATGTCATGCAAATCGCAAACATTGCCAAAACACCGTATTTTTGCAGGAGGTAGCTAAAAAAACTGTACATAACATATTCTTTACAATTTGCTCTACAACTATATTGGAAATAAGACAAGAAACTTCTCTCATTCAATATCGTCAAACAGCCTCCCGATTCAGAATCTTTTCGATTCGGCTTTTTATCTCTTTTTCTCTCGTTACGAGAATCGTAGACGAAACGAGATATCCATAGACATGATAGACAACTGACAAGTATCGAATCATTCTGAATCAAAGGTCTGATCGGTAACTTGTTACCTAGTTTTCCTCGCAAAAGCACAGTGTAAATGACCAAGTCGCGCATAAAGCTACGCAAAAATTTAATATGAACTTAATCCTATAAAAAAAGAAACCATCGCTTGCGCAGATACTTGTGCCTTTTCTTAAATTTGTATACATATAACAAATGCAATAGCGCGCATAATATCTACCTTCAGAACATTATTAATTAAAACATCGCAAATAGACTTAGGGGCGATTTTTCAATCATCAGATAACTTTTATCTGAGGAATAATTTTGACAGCTTTTGAATAAATATGTCAAAATGATAAAAATATGTCAAACCGCCATATTTATTCCTAAGATAACAGTTATCTGACGATTGAAAAATCAGCCTTTACGAACATAAACTTACAGTTAAAAGTAAACACTTTTGACAAATTTCAAAGATTATTCAGTTCAGTACTCGATATCTTTTAAGCTCAATAGTGGTCCATATTCCTACATTTTATAAAGGATATTAATAAAAAGATTTTATTCCAGTACATAAATACATTAGCTACGCCAACAGAGCAATTTTTTCTCTATATTAGGTACATGATCACCGGTCTTAAAGACGCATTTGCAGAAAGCGTAGGTAAAAAGTCAAATTACGATTACGGACGGCTCACACACACAGCGTGCCTATCTTCAAGTTAGGTCAATGAAAATCTTTGTGACCGTGGGGGATCTATTTGACCGCTTATTTCTGCTGTTATGCCACTCACGATGACGGCCTAAAATAACAGATGACAGATAACTAGCCTGATTTTCACATTCTTAAGGTTCATCTGTCCAGCAAAATATACGAAAATACTGAAAAACATTTTTTTCTTTCGTATTCCAAATTTTTTATTTTTTATTTTGCAGCTTTTAAAGTTAAATAATTATGTCTGCCAGATAATGGTATTGTATTTATTCATTAAAACCCTCGAATCCTTCAGGAATATGTACCAAAACTCACACCATTTTCGTTGGAAAATAGGCTACGGAAAATTTATATCATTTAATTGTAAATTATCAAATGTAGAATGTTTTTCCACCTTTTTTAGACAGTGGTCTATCCGTAGCTTGCCGTAACATCTAGCTAAGTTTCACGGATTGATCAGAAAATGTTCCAAAAACTGAATTACCCTATAGCAGATTTATAAATAGGTACGTCAAGGACGTATATACAGTTAATTATATTTTTATTTTTTTTTGCAATGGATGAGTAATGTACTGTGTGCTTGGTCAATACCAACCTACCGGAAATTTTACGACATTTTAAACACTTAATTCTATCGGCAAAAATACCCCCTTTTTTAATACCTACCCCCTCCTCTCCGATTGGCAGTTATTTTGATTTTTGACCTGCCCCGTAATGTAGGTGTTCATTAAAAATGTTATATCATTGGATCTAGTAGTATAGGGTTAACTTTTTTTGTTTATACGCCCGACATTACGGCTATTTCATTAAAAAAATATGTTATTGACTAAACTCATAAAAAATAACAGCGCAATGGCAAACGTGATATTGTGGTATACTTAGGTAAAGTCAAAAGCGCTCGAATGAGCATACAAACGGCATGTCAACTACCACCACATTTTGGCAGTAGATATTATGCAAACTAAAAAATAACTATAGCAAAGTGCAACACCAAACACACTAAATAGTGGTAATTTTTAAAAAGTTACGTATTTTATCTTAATAAGCAGGTACCCACTACCACTACTCCTTCACTAACATTAATCTCTACTCTACTTATTATAAATTGTATTTTTAGAGCAAGTAATAAATCGGCAACTTAGGGTTTACATAAACTGGAACTACCTACTGTTTTATCATAATAATATAGGTACAAAGATATGTTTATTTCATTTAAATGTATCTGACACACGCTATGAAGTATAAGTATCTTGCCATTATGAGTTGTAATGCTTCTTTTTATGTGCAAAATATATTTCGAGAAGTTGTTTAAAATCGCAATGGAACCGCTTCTTAACAACGGCCGTTTAACCAATATCTTTATAAGAACAAAGTCAAATAGCCGTGGTTGAGCTGCGGTTCAATTGCGATTTTTTACAATTTTGTTACTACAATCCTGCACGCCTAACATGCGCAGCTCGACATAATTTTCACAGACAATTTTCACTGCCCACCCTACAAAACTCATTGCCCAACCTAGAAAAAACGACAATTTTGAAGAAATATACTTTTTTCATTCTTATTATCTTGAGAATTATTTTATGAGATTCATTCAGAATTCTATTACGAGGCATCACTTATGAATACCGAAAGAAATAGCTTCGTTACTTCAAAAAAAATTACAATTCTACTAAAAAGTTAGTTGATCTCTAATAGGACTACCTAAACTGAAACCCTTTGGTAGATGATCTGCAGATCAACTGGCCGGCTACCAGTGGCGAAGGGTGATTTTTCTTAAAAGGGAAGCCGGACCAAAAAATGCTTACCTTGCTCAAGTGTGATGCGTGAATTTCAGTAACTACTCGTTTCGAAAGGGAAGCCGATAGGAATCGAGTTGTATGGAGCCTTCGCCACTGCAGGCTACCAAGGAAAACTCCCTAGCTAAGCCAATGTCTGTAGTTCACAAGTTTTCCACGAGCACAAAAATCTTACAACTTTATTACATAGCCACACCTGGCGAAGAATACCAACAATACTTATGCAGCATAAATACTAAAACGGGTTTTAGTTGGTCGAACCACACCTTCCCAATCCCAAAAATAATCAAATCAAGCAGGGCTAGAAATAATCAAAGCTAGACAACTTACGATCTTATCCTAAACACTAGTAACTGTATATGACAACTTCATTCATTGTATTTGTTTCAACATGTTCTAACATTTAAAGCAATATTATATTCATAGAACGAAACACTGCAATAGGTACATTTATATTATTTTAAATAACTTTATATGTTCTGGAATGGAAATAACTAACAAGTATTGTAAGCACATCATGTATAATAATAAAAACTCAAGCACTCCTGTTTTGATCACTTTATCAATTCATTAAAATGCATTTGAAGCGTCCATGTCATTTAAGTAAACCCTTTTGTTAGGTACTCCACATTACTTAAACCTAACGACAAGTGATACAGAAATATCAAACATATTTAATTATTTTTCTGGTTGGGGTTTCACTGTCTTCATATCAGGGTTATCTTGTATTATCTTAGGCTAAACTTTGTAGTTGATCTTTACAGTCTAGGAACATCCTAGTTTGTCTTAGAGCAAATAGGTATTAGAATTGTCCGGTAACATTGAAATTTTAAAACAAAGTGTTATACTTTTGTAAACTGTAGTTACAAAAAATTTACTCGATTGTAATTAGCACCTTTTAGATTTGGTGCGTTTTCCACGCCGTTAAACAACAACACTTGGATCCCACGCGTACTTAATTTTCTTTGATCCAAGATCATTAAGGACGAGCATGTCATCATTTGAAATTTTGAAATTCAGTGCAATATTTTGCTTGATATGCTCAGGTTTAGTAGCTTTGGGTATGATAGAAATATCTTGTTGCAGTGCCCAGCGTAACAATACTTGGGCATTGGTGACCTCAAGCTTACGGGCTATTTTCGTAACTGCTGGATGTTGTAGTAAAACATCATTGTCGGCTGATGTTCCTCCAAGAGAACAATATGCTTGCAATGCAATATCATTCTCCTTACAAAAGTCCAGTACTTCAGTTTGATGGTAGAACGGGTGCCATTCAACCTTGAACCAAGCAATAAAATAAATAAAAAGAATCAGTGCAGTAAAATTGTGGTAACAAAATTACATATTCTATGGTTTACCTGATTTACTGCTGGAATTACACCATGATTACTTTTCATCAGGTGTTTTAGGTGATAGTCCGTGAAGTTAGACACACCAATGGCATTAACAAGGCCATTGTCGTAAAGTTCTACTAAGCTCGCCCAGGTCATCAGTCGAATCTCAGTATTTCTTTTATCGTCACTTGACAACTTTTGTGTTCCCGGGAAATGGATTAAATATAAGTCGGCAAATTCCAGACCTAAGTTATTTAATGATTGAGTATACGCTCTCTTGACGACACTTGGCCCTCCATGATCAGCAGGTGCTGTAAATACAAAGCTATTTAGAATAGGCCCACATTGAGGGACAGCTAAAAAATATAGTTCATTTGCTGTGTTTGTATGTAACTTAAGTATACGCATAGCACTTACAGAGTTTGGTTGTGATAAAAATTTCATCCCGTTCCAACCCATGTTTAGGCAGCAAGGTTGTGAATGCATCCTTTAGATATGCTTCATTACGGTAAACAGCAGCAGTATCTAGAAAGTGCTTAAAAATATGAGATATTTCTAAAACAATGATTATACAATGAAACGGAAGAAAAAAAAGAAATAGAGCGCACAATGTCAGTCTTGGGTGTCATACTAATTACCTATGATAGTTGTTACGGGTAGTCAGAAGCACGAAAGTCTGTCAATCAGTTTAACCTGAGGATAAAAGCATTGCCCAATAACTGGGTTGCAGAGGTCTGATGGCAGTCACACTATGTTAAATACTGGTATTCAGCCAAATTTCATTAGACTGGAAACTAAGCCCAACAGAGATAGGAAAAGGCTAGGTAAAACATATTAAAAGGAAGAAAATTTACCAAACATGCGATATCCTGCTGATAGAGCCTCATCTACAACTTCCATGATTGCTTCTGGCGAGCGAATGCGATAGGTGCCCACTATAAAAATTCAAAACATCATTACTGATCTTTGCTGTAGTATGCACCATTTTTTTTATTTTAGAAACAAAATCATGATTTGTTTTTGTTTTGTTACTTTAATTTAATTTTCTAATAACATTCAAGTAGCGAGGACTAAATCATAGGGGCATTGTAACTTGACACAATAAACTCGGAAGTACCAATGAATACACTAAAAGGGTTTCAGTAAGAAGTGAGTGTGAAGAGGTTTATCACTGGTCAACAAAATTTTGTAAGGAGAAAGGTGCTTATTAATTTTGAATTACCTACCTATCCATATTCTAACACCATATTTATTTTAATTTGATCAGGTCTCATTTTTGTGTTACAACTAGGTACTACCCACAAAATTGAAGATTAACAGTTTCACGTTCACATTCAGAGTATTTATTGTTTGAAGAGCCTAGTTGTGTTTTCTGTTTTCCGAGTTAAGTGATTCTTAAATAACGTCAAGAAAGTGTAAAAATCCTAACAAGTTTTATTACATTTGTGGCGTCATTACTTTTAAAACTCAGCCAAGAAATTTTACGCCATTAGTAACTTAATTATATGAACAGTATTTTAGCTTTGCCATCGGACAACAAGACAAAGCGTGAGTTCCACAAATCCGTTGTAATACATGTGTGGATCATCTCACTGGATGGGCCAAAAGATCTCTATCTACCCCTTTTCTAAAATGTAATAAAATCAAATTACAAAAAAACTATTTGTAATTATTGGAACATTCTAATTTTATTTCTATTAACCATATCCTTGTTCTAAACATAACTAGACAAAAGTTTTCATGTTACAACAACAAAATTTTAAAAAAAACCTAATTAGGAATATTGTAATTTATTCTATAATAGTTTTAATTTACTCAACTTTTTACCCCAATCTCATTCATTAATTTAATTAATATTTTTTTAATAATAATAAAATAGTTTTTTTTTCATTGAAGACTTTTTAAAATGATTAAGTAATAGATGGGAAAACACAATTCTATTTATCAGATGTTTGACAATTTGGATAAAACAAATCTTCTGGACAATATTGATAACAACTATTGATTGGGCCTAGAGAAAGCTTTAGTAGTGTAACAAGTTGTCAAGTGAAAAGTAGGTCAACTAAAGCACCGTAGATTAATATAATACCGGAGATTCATACTTACTTCCCACTGCAGGCATATGTGTTCCATTATTTAAAGTGAATTTCGTAGTCACTATAGCAGAATCCACAGCCGAAGCCATGTTTACATAATTCTATTTATTACTAAATAAATATAACTTGATTTCAAAAAACAATGAGTATCAGTATAACAGATTAAATCAGTTCCATCACTTCTTCACTGATAAACATATGCACAAAACTGATGAAGACCGTCCACAGCCTACGGATACGAAGTCTGGGCTGTTCTCTGGCTCTTAGCCGATTGGTTGTTGCTGAATATAAAATTTATAATAGCACGGTGCACTGCCCGAGTGCACGAAGAACGCTGTCCACAGTCCAAGTGACGCAGTTACAGGTTACAGATCACACAGACAACCTACTTATAAATATCGTAGTTATGAGGAAGGAAAACAACAAAATGTTCTGTTTTGTCCAGTACCTAGGCGAAAGTATTTTTTTTTTTCGTTCCGACAAAATTGCGTTTGACGTTTTATTGTTGACATCGTTGACATACCGAAATTTTGCCATGTTCCCATGCCATGGCATGGCACATAAATGTCACTAACATTATTATGCCATGCCTTAATGTGGCAAAATTTCGTTTTTATAATGAATACAGCACAGAAATACTCGATTGGAATTAATTAAGACTTGTAAAGGAAGCGCTTTAGAAAAAAAGTGCATAATATTCCAGTAGAAAATAAACGACTATTACAATAATTTACTAATTCTAAGGAATTAATAAAAATGTAGCGTTAGTTGCTGCTTCTATATATTTTGAGTTCAAGGAAAAATAATGATTACCATGATATTACAATAGCAACACTGGCACACGCTGTGATTTGTGAAACAAAAAATAATAACGTTGTGTTTAGCTTCCTTAGTTAATTATAGTAGCTTGATTAGAATGACAGATGTCAGCAAAAGTCATGACATAACTTTGTAGTTACGTCGAACGGGTGATTTAAATTGGGTCACGAAAAATCATTCACATCTATACCTTAATTCCAGAATTCAGATAATTTATGTAAACAAAGAAATGTCATTGTCAAAGTGACAGGTTAGTGGCACAAAACATTTTATCATTAAATGTTTACTAAGTAATCATTTAAAATCAAGTTAATTTTAAGAACAATGCAAACAAAATACGTAGCCAAACAATGTCTTGTGTAGTGTGTCGGAGACGCGCCTTATAATCACTTTAATCAGTCCTTATACGCATTCATCACCATAAGTTTTTCTGTGGCACTCATAGATGTTCGAGGCCGCTTTTTAACAGGCGACAAAAAGTCGGGGGCGGCTGCCTTCGAGGGCCCCGGCTGAGGCTCCATTTGTCAAATAACAAATAAAACTTAACAAATGAACTCAACAAAAACAAGGAAATATAACAAACACCAACAAGATGAAAAACTTAACACGATGATACTATAGCACAATAACAAAATTAACAAACACGCAGCGAAAACGGGAAAAGAAAACGAATGTATTGTTATGTCGCTAAGACAAACAATAAACAACTTTGAAATTTGAAAATGTTTTGTACTCCTACAGTGTTACCAGTATCATAAAATACTTTATACCAGAAAATCTCCTTTTTTTAATAACTTTGTTGAAAACTGAAAATGTACAAAAGTAATTACGGTATGATATTTTTTAAATTATTATTTCTAAAATCAGTACATAAAAGAGAATCTAACCCTTTTTCCGGCATTTTCAGTGAATTACCATTAATAAAATATTTTTTTGATCTGTTATCCCCTTTGTTTACATAAATTATCTGAGTTAGGAATTTAGGGTATAGCATGATAACATTTTTTTTAAATACAGTGCTTCCCTTAGAATTCAAAATATTATAAAAAATCAGCTTGAAAACTAAAATAACTCTTACTGATTCGTAGTCATATAATATAAATCTTCTAACTACGACGTTCTTCAAAAGTTGTCTAATGCAAAAATGTTGGAGATGGGACACATCGATGAATGTAAATCGATAGAATAAAAAAATAAATGCGTTTGCGGTTTTAAAATTGTATGCGATGATAATAAATAATTATACCTTCTTCGTACACACGGCTACACTTCAAGCTATGCAAAACCAGTATAAGCTGACCGTTACTTGTGCGAAAAGATTATACAAAGCGACGCCAAGATAAACTGGTTTTGTATAGCTTGAGGTGTAGCCGTGTGTACAATATTAAAAAAGGTTTTTAAAAGTTTTAAATGTATTTTTTAGACATAAACTATTGCGGCTATGATTATTCGTCATGGGTGTCAAATCCAAAGTTTTCGGGTATGCTGATGCTGAAGATGAGGCCAAAACTCAGATTCAAAATGGCGGCCATTGAAATTTGCAAATTAGTCGTCATAGCTGTCAATTTCACGGTTTTCCGGCGTGCTGATGCTGAAAACAAAGTCAAAATCCAAATCCGAGTTGGCGGCTACGAAAATATACAAATTATACGTATTACATTTATTTTTAATGATTTATATCGATTTGATCAGTCCTTTCCCAGCACTAGTCACACTAGTTTGGCAGCTGTCATTCTAATCAAGCTGTATTTTAAGAAATAAACGTTGCTATTTTTCTTGTGTGAATGCGACAAAAGCTACACCTTTACTCAAAATTATTCTTTAGCTTAGACTTTAGTATTCTCTGTCTACTGGACAATCTCTGAGCTAATCAAAGATGTAGAATTCTACGGGTTTGTAGTGTTGCTTGCAAGCATAGCAATTTTTCTACCTACTCAGTTCTGTTTGTTTTTTTAAAAAACGCGCGACTAATGATGCTCGTAAAACCCATTTATCGCAGATCGTTTGTTCAAATTTTCAATTATTTGAAATTGAATCCCAGACTCCATACATTTTCTGGACTTCTTCGTTGAAAACCAATGTGATACCTACACCTCATTTGAAAGCTAAGGAGAATGGGTAAAAAAAGCCAGAAGCAACAGAAACAACTCGTATTGGTATTAGTCACACTTATTGTCCTAAACAATCCTGCATTATCTTTTTTTTTCCTAGGCTCCAGGAGCACATAGAAAAAGGAGATCAATTTTTGAAAAATATTCGTTCGTTTATAGATCTACTACGTTAAAATGGCACGCCCCTCCAATATCTGTCATAATGTGTGTGCATAAGCCAACAAGTCACCATGTTTGTGTTTGACAGTAGGTACTTGACGTGATTGATATTTAGTAGATTTGTTGCTCGCCTAGTGCATAATTTGGCTGGAGACCCTTCAGGTTTCGCCAATAACTGCCCGGTTACGTAGAAGGGGTCTGCAAGGACCATCTACAGCAGTACAATTGAAAAAAAAGACTAGTTCATAATTAAAGTGACCGTTCGACAAGGCGCACGTGTATCATTCATACAAACCTCCAAACGGTACTATAGTAACCATACTGTTAATTAAAGACGTCAGGAAGGTGCGAAGATTTGTATTTATTTTATACAACTCCAGCACCCTCATGCCATGTATGTGGCATCTAGTCATAGGCCTTCTTAAATCTATCCAACATGTCGACACATCCTTTCGGGAACGACGAACCTATTGGCTAATGGCCATATCAATGAGGAGAAGCTCTTTAGTACCGCGGGACCCACTCGTATCCATTTTTAGAAGGAGACATAATAGAGTTATTTGTATCTCTTTGCGATCACGGCTCATCTTCCGTGCGGAAGATGTCCGGTCCTTTGGGAGGCATACACGGGGACACAGGTCCAACGCGCAGAGGCCCCTTTGAGAACTTTAATCTAAAATGGAGTGGGGCACCAACCGGGGACTATCCACGGCTGCACTATTGGAGTACAGTCATGAACCGTCCCAGGTGGGTGCAAGACTATTGTAACACCTGTGGACAACCTACAGCAGTCCAATAGAAAAAAAAACCTGTTGTAAGGAACTGGGGTAGCGACCCTGACTCCAAGGACGATTGGAATTGGGACGCCAAGCAAGCGTGTGAGCTGCGTAGCCATTTAAGCCAAAAATTGTGCAGCCCGTCCGGCCCCGGAGACTTTCAATTGGGCAATGGACGAGCTGCACCGGCTACGTCTTGGGGGCTGATTATAATAGCCCCCATTTCCGATATTGGTTCGCACGCTCGTTCAATATCCCGCATCCAATCACCCTCGGTGTGAGCGACAGGCACCGACCAGATGCTGCGCCAGAATGAACTCATGGCGTCATCATCCGATAAGTGCACATCACTCTCACCTGGGTCAGGGCGCTCCCAAGTTCTATACACCCGCCTTTGGTCACTCTGGAAAATGCGGTTCTGGGCATATCGTTCCACACGAGGCTTATACCTCCTAATGAGGTTTGCCCATGCATAAACCTTCTGCTTCAGGAAGTCGATGCGCTCTGTGATACGGGACATATAATCTCGAACGCTGATATCAGTCCCCGAGAACGCCCGCCTCACAAAGCGCATCTCTTGGCGAGTGTTGCCCTCCCTGAAGCAGATCCGTTTGCCAATGAGTGCTCTATCCCCGCCGATACGACGTTCAATCCTGCACTGCCAAGCTGGTACGGCAGGTTTCGGTCGTGTAGTTTGTTTATTTTCTGTAAATTTGACGTGAGCTACACGACATGCCGCAATTGCCGCGCAGTACAGGATCGAGTGGGTATCAGCGAGGTCTTCGCTGCCATCAAAATAGTTTGACAGCAGCGAGTCCAGAGCACACACCAGCGCCCTGTTCTTTTTATGCATGGGCAAACGAGGCAATCTCTTCCCGTGGACGTCATAAAAGGCGACTAAGGGATTCTCTAGAGGATGGCAGCAGCGTTTTCTGAGTACTTTAACAACCATACTGCGATCCCCAACCCGCTTGCCAAGCGTGGTGATTACGGCAAACCACCCCCTTTTGGGGGAGGCCTATGTCCAGCAGTGGACGTCTTTCGGCTGAATGATGATGAGTCTGTCATGCTCACTAAAATGTCCTAGGTACTGATGGTGGCATCTTGCATCCGGTCGTTGAGTTCCCTGCAACATAGTTGAACAGAGCGATGCGGATGTGCACACATCATGTTCGTCTGGTTTGTCATGGTGCCGTCTGTCGGGACGGGTCAGCTCAACTGCTGTGGTATTTCTAAAATGCGTATTTACTATTTGTTACTCTTATATGAGTTTATTTACTATATTAACCTGCATTATTCTCATACTATTTTTCTCACACTACTGTAGTAGAATTCTCATGATCTATTTTAAAAAGAGCATCCATAGAGTTTCTTGCCGGTTCGTTTCCACAAGACCTACCTTTTGGAACTGTGCACGAAGTTTTGACGTTTTAAAAGCACCTCTAATCTGGTCTACTTGAAATAAAAAAAACGTTGACTTTGTTAGTCGAAAAGGATACTTGTCCACAGGCCACTTAAAGTATCACTGATAACTGTTTTAAAGCAAGTGTTAAAATTTAATTATTCGATCTGTTTTCTTTCCATGCAAAACGATTACAGCTTTCGTTTTTTTCAAAAATTCTTCATCACTGCTTTAGTTATGAATTCAGAAAATGGAGCTTCTAAACAGTGACCGCAAATATGACCTTAAATATAAACAGCAGATCATAGCTGGTGATACTTAGATGTGGTGATAGATTTTAGCGTATTTTTCATGAAATCATTGAACGGCTATTTCTCTTAAAATATTGACTTTTCGCGAAAGTTGTAGAACAAAAGTTATTCAATATTATGGGTTCTTTAATGGTGCGTCGAGACCACGTTTGTGTTTTGTGCACTACAAGGAATTTTACTGTCCGGCAGTCCGATTTTTTACGGTCCGATGTAGCATGAAAAAAACGGATGATTGCCTTGTGCACTTGTCCGTCTTAACTCGGATCAGTGCGGCGCAGTTTAGGGTAGCTCTCTGAAACTACACGCCCCGCCCGCTCATGAATAATACTGATCGCGGACACAGTGCACAAGCATAAACACGTTTATCATTACTGTCATCTCGGACCGGAAAAACGGCCCGGAATGGAGAAAAGTAAAAATGTCGGACGGTAAAATTACACCTACTTACAATTAACAAACTAGTAAGTATAAAACATATCGGACCGTAAAAAATCGGACTTCCGGCCAGTAAAATTCCTTGTAGCGCACAAACGTCCTAAAGGAGGCTTCCCACGGTGCGTGATTTTACGGATGATACCTACAACGCACAGTCGAGGACCACGCACCGAACCGAGGCACAAAATAAATAATAGTACAACCGAGGCTCTTCCAACGGTGCGTGTCCGTCTGTGTGGGTGCGTCGTGATTCAAAGCTATTTCGTAATTTCAAAATGCCAAATGAAAGAGAACTTATCGCTACAGCTGCACCGCCTCACACGAGCTCGCGACGCACCTTCGAAGTTACCACCGACCCGCGGCGGACACCGCACTGCTGCGCACGCGTCTGCATTACCATGGACTCGTTTCTTCCCATGGTGCGCCGGTGTGAGCTCATGTTTCGTGGTTCGCGATATAACGCACCGTGGGAAGCCACCTTAAGACTTACCTACACCTTCATTTGTTTTCACTGATCTTAATGAAATATAAATAATTTCTAGATATGCAGATACAACAGCGACAATCCCGCTCGTCTTTGTATTAAGCACCGGTTCGGATCCTTTTCAAGCTTTCCAGAAGTTTGCCACGGAGATGGGCATGCGTGAACGTGTACATTGCATCTCGTTAGGTCAAGGACAAGGACCAGTCGCCGAAAAGATGATAATGGGCGCGAAACCCAAAGGCGATTGGATTTTCTTACAAGTATTGATTACATAATGATTCTTTTAAAGATGGACTAAGGACGAGATTCACAGACCGCACTTAAACGTTGCTAAGTAAGCGTTTCATACGAATATGAACATTATTCGTATAACATGAACGTTCATTTTCATATGAAACGCTTACTTTACTAAGCAAAAGCCTAAGTGCGGTCTATGAATCTCGGCCTAGAGCAACGCGACTAAACGCGATCAACGGCTCGGTCATCGTGGCCGCGTTGCTCTATGAACAGTTGAACATACTTTAAAAACTAGATGCCTAGACCAATTAAAAGAAATAAATACATTTTACCTGTTGTACCTATTTCTTTCAGAATTGTCACTTAGCCGCTTCATGGATGCTGAGCCTAGAAGTAATAGTAGCTAATTTAAGTAGCGAGTCAGGCATGCCAGAACCTGAATTCCGCCTCTACCTAAGCTCAATGCCAACTCCCAAATTTCCTGTGTCAGTATTGCAGAATTCTGTGAAAGTTACAAATGAGCCGCCTAAAGGTTTAAAAGCGAATGTGAAAAGAGCTCTTGTAGAAATGGAAGAGGATTTCTTTGAAAATCATGGTAGGTAGCTACCACCTAATAAACTACTACCCACCGATATAGTTTAGTGCCTCGCTGTGAGTTATGGCTCATTACATTTATTTTGCATTGTTTCAGTCTTGGGTCAAGATTGGCGCACGATGTTATTTGGTATTTGTATGTTTCACGCCATATTACAAGAGCGCAAAAAATTTGGTCCGCTAGGATGGAACATTACGTACGAGTTTAATAACAGCGATCGAGAATGTGCACTGATGAACTTACAAATGTTTTGTGAGGGTGGTCACATGCCTTGGGCCGCCTTAGAATATATTACAAGTAAGAACTTGCACTCTCATATTTTCGAACAGAACAGGGGTCCACATCTCTACAAAAGGCGGTCGACGCGCGCGTTTCCCGTACAATCTCTGTCTACTTGTGCACCAATAGGACTATCTATAATAAAGCTACACGCAAATAATAGTAGGCTAATGCGACCAATCCACCTACACTTTCTTTTAATTATACACGAACCTTCTTCTATCTACTTTAGGAAGAGATAGCCATAGTACCTAACTTAATTTTTACCTCGTCGGTTATAACTGTAATAAAACTATGATAAAATAATATAAATTGGCGACGCGTTTGGTTCAATGTCTGAGAAATTTTGCAATGCACCACAGGCCGCGGATTCTATTCCCGCAACAAATATTTGTATAGCCTACGGGTCTGTTGTTCCGGGTCTGCTTAGCGTTTGTAGATGTGAGATTTGTGTCTGTAAGCGAACTCACGATACAGGAAAAAATCCTAGTGAGAGGCAAAGTTTTAAAAATACAGGCTGTCCCTGGAAGTATGGATCAAATCGAATAGGGGCGTGGGCGATGTCATTTCCAAACTTTTTAACCCTGAGAATGTCGGTACAATTTTTTACGGTTCAAAAGTTATGACCAATTATTATTATTTTTTTCAATCACTTGGCATAAAATAATACTATCAGAGCTATAATTTTTTTTCAGGACTGGCGAACAGTAGGCCTTACTTGTGGTAATACTTTTACGCAGCTAGAAAACATGTGTTCAATAAGAAAAAACATTTACTGCAAAGGCTTTTTTGGTCTGGCATAAATTTTACTCAAGTTTTTACTACTACAAGCTTTAAAATGACCTTGCCCACGCCCCTATTCGATTTGATCCATACTTCCAGGGACACCCTGTATAAGAAATATAAATTTAATTAAACATTATAGGTCTGATAACGTATGGTGGCAGAGTGACAGATATGTGGGATCAACGATGCTTGACCACTATTTTAAAACTGTTCTTCTCACCACCGACCCTAGAGGAGGGATATGCGTACTCAGAATCCGGCAACTACTATTGTCCTAGATCTGACAAATTGGAAGATTACCGTTTATATATAGACACTTTACCAAGTGTTGAAAGCCCGGAAGTGTTTGGTATGCACGACAACGCTAACATAGCATTCGAGGTACTTTTATCTATGTATATACAGAGTGTTAACGAATTCGTGTAGGTAATTCCTTAAAACCACACGGTCTACTACTGATGTAGACAGGTCCCGCACGGGATTTAGCTAGATTAAAAATAAAAAAATAAAAATCTTTTTTTTCATGCGGCTTTGTTACCGATCGTATCTAAACCACCTAATAAGGATTCAGTAAAAAAATGTTTTTTTTTTGCAAAAAAATAATTTTATTTGTGAACATTTCGATGCCACGCATAAATTAATGAAAGTACGGCGACACGGCTGGCTGGAACGACTAACGCGATATCGCTCTTTGCAGTCAGATAACTCAAGGCTCACAAAATAAATAGAAATTGAAAATCAAAAAAAAAAAATTTTTTTTTTGGTTGATTTTCCAGAATTCCCTTTTAGGGTTAATCTGTGTCACCAGTAGATCATGCGGTTTGAAGGAATTACACGATTTCGTTAACACCCTGTATAGTACCTACTATACAAACATGTTGACACATTCAATGCCACCACAATTTTCTTGTAGTTCATAGCGAAGCCGACAACGTATAAAGACGACAAAAAACAGAACACGCCTGGCGTGTTCGAGGCGTAGTTATAGAAATTCACAAGAACACGCTGGGCGTGTCGGTGGCATTGAACGTGTTAAACTTTAAGTTGCACTAAGCACCTGCCTGCATTGTCACTTCAATCAAACTATTTTCTCCAGAACAAAGAAACAGTTACTTTAATTCAAACAATAGTTGACGTGCAGCCAAGATCTAGCACTGGTGGTGGAGGAGACACGCCCGATCAGATTGTGTGGCGTATCTGTGATCAGACAAGGTCCCGGATCGCCAAGAACATCGACAAATCACTCATCAACCCTAATCTCATGATACCAGACGCTATGGGACAGCTAAATTCACTGACTACTGTGCTGATACACGAAACCGACAGGTTCAACACGCTTCTAAGAGTAATACACTCTTCACTAAACGAACTTCAAAAAGCGATCAAAGTAAGTTAATTTTTTTTGTTATCCCTTTTCTTTTATTTTTATAATTCGGCTATTTTGATTTTTACGAATCTTGGCGCCGATTCTGCATTCACAAACATTCATAAACGGTGTAGTAACTGTAACAAGCAATAAACGAAAAAGCCTATGAATGTGTACTGTGATAGGCTGTTGATGATAATGATAAAAAAAAAACTTTCTTAGTTTACGTTACTTTCAGGGCATTGTGGTGATGTCAGAAGCTTTCGAAGAAGTTTTCACAGCCTTCTTGAACAACAGAGTTCCCAATATGTGGCATAACAAAGGCTACAATTCGCTGAAATCACTGGGCAGTTGGATACAAGACCTCATATTGAGGATTAATTTCATGGAGGTAGAAGTTTCAATCTTTAGTTGCAGCTACGTTGTTTTACTAGATTTCATTTGTATATCACGCCTTTACCTATTCCCTGAAGAATTCAGGGGGGTTACCATGATCTCTTAGAGCAGGAATGTTTTAATATTATTACGAGAGTGGGTAAGAGATGGCGCTAGAGAGCTGTCTAGCGCTGTCACTTTCCCACTCTCGGAATAATATTAAAACATTCGTGCTCTAACAGATCATGGTAGCCCCCCAGGTCCATGTATAAGGCGAACCTTAAGGCATTAGTCGGACATAATTTATTTCAAAAGGGATAATGGGAATTTATTACCGGAAATATTTAATACCTAGATTGTTCCGAAAATTGTTAGCCACAGAATAAATACAATCTCTTTTTAGGGTTCCGTACCCACAGGGTAAAACGGGACCCTATTACTAAGGACTCCGCTGTCCGTCTGTCACCAGGGTGTATCTCATGAACCGTGATAGTTAGACAGTTGAAATTTTCACAGATGATGTATTTCTGTTGCCGCTATAATAACAAATACTAAAAAACAATAGATAATTGTACGGAACCCTTCGTGCGCGAGTCCGACTCGCAATTGGCCGGTTTTTATTATTGAAACTATTTTCAATTGACGTGAACATCAGAATCGCGGGTCTACTATTCAGATTTGCCTAAATTTATTGCATTTATTTGGTACCTTCTATGTACCTTTACGTACCTCTCTTAAAAATCTGTGTACCTACACCCATACAATGATATTTTTAAAATTAGGTACACCCGCCTTCCTGATATTAGATCCGCGGGTGGGCATTTTTTTACGATTTCGGTACCGAAAAATGTCAAGTGATGGGTACTAACGAAACATTAATGCTATCTGGGGCCTCATAGCGGTTCATCAAAGAAAATGTTTATTTATAAAGGTATATATATCGGTACCGATACCGAAATTTACCGTTTAGCATTTTCACTCTTCTTAAGTAGACCGACAATTGTCGGTGCCGAAATATATTAAGTATCTTAAATTCGAATAACTAGAACCTAGTGGTATGACGTATTTTAAAGGTAAGTATTTTAATTTGCGGGTTATTCAGTCTCTGGGATCAAAGGCAAATAAATAATAGTTAATGTTGGTTTTAGAAATGGTTGGTAGAAGGTGCTCAGCCAAGCAGTTGGGTGTCGGGGCTATTCTTCCCACAGGGCATGCTCACGGGTTCGCTGCAGTCCTATGCGCGACGCTACCGGGTGCCCATCGACGCTCTAATGTTTGACTTCTTTCCCAAGCCGATATTCTTGATGCAGGAAGATATTTACAAGCAAAATACTAGAAAGAAGGTCTATATTTTTATTATTACCTAGAATGTCTGTTACAACAAATGGACAAAAAACAATGGGACAAAAGCTGAAAACGCAAAAAAAAATCAGCTGGTCCCTACATTTATGTTCGCATAACTCGTCAAAATGTAGAGAACAGCTGATTTTTTTTTCACGATTAATTTTTCGTCCCGTAGTAAAAGTTGTTCATAATGATGAGTACAATGACCACTTAAGAGGATGTTATCTACTGTTTTACCAATCACCCTGTATGATATAGCTATTTTACGGTTTTTGATTGTCGTTTACGTTTTTTCGATAATAAGCTCCTTACGGCTAAAGTTTACGAAATGACTGCTATGTTAGGACTGATCTTTCGTTGAACACAGTATACCTCCGGATATTGGTAAGTTCGTGGTTAGGCTCATAATGCAATGCAACATACGCAAAAAAACATATTTGACATGGGGTAGGAATAAGCGCAGCTACCTAAAACGTTGTGGCTTTAGGAAAATGTTCATAAGAGACATGATTATTTATTCATGTGGTTCTCACAAAACATTTTAAGATGCCAATTGATCAATTTTCTTTTATGGATCAAAATACTCTTCCGGATCCTCTGAGGTTAGTTATTAGTAGAAAAGACAGAAGTCGCGAAAAATATATTATGTTGAAAGACGA
Source organism: Amphipyra tragopoginis (assembly GCA_905220435.1). Classification (NCBI taxonomy): domain Eukaryota; kingdom Metazoa; phylum Arthropoda; class Insecta; order Lepidoptera; family Noctuidae; genus Amphipyra; species Amphipyra tragopoginis. The sequence goes on along the minus strand of HG991991.1, from coordinate 23,559,962 downwards.
TCATAAAGACAAAACTTTTTGTCAGTATTTTTGAATTCTCTTCGAAATATTTTTTAAAAATCACATAAATAGGCAGTCTCCTAAGAACTTTTTTCCGTAGTCACAACAATTATTATTATGGTAGCTGCCCATGTTACTACCCCATCTCTAATGCGATTTCGTTGCGATTTCTGACGTTTCTAGTACTCTTAAACTTCAGATGTTCCTGAAGAGTATTTTGATCCTTAAGGTAAATGGGATCGATTAGGATCATAAATAATTATAGCCGTAATCACCACGCTTGGCAGGCGGGTCGGCGATCGCAGTATGGTTGTTAAAGTAGGTAGGGTCAGATGTCCAACAATGAAACAGTGGTACACAATAAAACACTGTGATAATTCTAAAACGCTGCATTGCCAGATCGTGCATTATATCGCGTTAGGACACTCTCGTGAACCCCCCGCCCTACTCCAGTTTGCATCGGCGCCGCGTGAGAGAAGACATGTCTGCGGAGCATTTTTAATTTTTTCGACAAAAAAGTAAGTATTTTTAGCAGTCTTTGTAGATTTTTCATTAAATTATGGTTGACAATTTCATATTGTTCATGATTACCTAACATTAAACATATTTCATAGATTAATGGGGAGTAGATCGTATATTAAAGTGTTACAATTTAGTGGTTTTTTTTTTGAGGTTAGTAAAATAAACCTTATGTGGTCAACAATGAAACAGTTGCACAATGGACACAATGAAACACTGTTTCATTGTGTACTGTCTTGTTTCATTGTGTACCTACCTTATAAAATCATGTACTTTACGTGCAAATTAATAATATTTGTGGCTAGAAATTAATCTTAACATTTGATATTTGTTTTTCTTTTAAGATGGCGCGTACTAAAGCTCTAAAAAAAAAGAAAGGCGATCATTCTGGGGAAAATATGCTACGAGCTATTTTAATGCACAGACAAGGAAAGAGTTTGAGAAAAGCTGCACAAGAGTGCAATGTATATTATCCTACGCTGTTTCGATACATAAACAAATATAAGAATATGGATGATGCATCTTTACCAGGTCAAAGATTTACTCCCAACTACGAAGTTAATAAAACGTTTTCAGTCGAACAAGAAACAGCTCTTAAAGAATATATTAAAGATTGTGCGTTAAAATTTTACGGATTATGCTCTAAGGTGTTAATGCTTTTTATAAATTGTAAGGCGTTATCTTAATTTGTTATTACCTTATTACAGGTAACCTGAAAAGTCTGATTAAGGTGAAATTAAGAATAAAATCTTTTTTGATTGAACTCGAGCATTTTTTATCATTCACCTACACCATACATTACACAAAATATGAGACAGGCACTATTCATTATTATGTTTCATTGTTGAATTTGTGTTGTTTCATTGTGTACACCACTGTGGACACAATGAAACGTTTCCTATATTTTAAATTTAATTTTTTTGCTTATTGATCACACATTAATTAAAAAAACTATAAATGACATCTGATACCCAATAAAACTGCCTATATATCTGTAAAAAAATAGACTTCTATCTGCAAAAACAAAAGGTGTATGAGACTTTGAATTTTTAGTGTTTCACTGTTGGACACATGACCCTACTCAGAGAAAACGCTACTGCTCATCCTTAGAATCCCTAGTCGCCTTTTACTACGCCCACGGGATGAGATGTGCTATTATTTAACTCCGGCACTACACGAGACTCCGAAACTACTTAGTTCTCCCTTAATAATGTAACGTAGTGCAAGGAATACGTCTAGTTACCTCCTTTGTGTAATAGTTGTTGCATTTTACGAAGTCTTTTATTACATTGCAATCTGAGCCTTTACTACATAGTAGGTACTTATTTCCTCAGCTATAGCATAGGTACTTTCTTCTAATGGTGGATCCACACAGCCACTGCCGGCGGCTTGACCATAAGCAAAGCCGCCAGAGAAGCCGCCCCGCCTCTGAATCGATATTCGCAGTTATCAAAAACAAACGACACACTGAAAGCCACGAACGAACTGTCCCCACACTACTGCCTGCCGCCTCGGCGGCGACATGGCCGCCGGCTTTGTTGCGACTGCCGCTTACAAAACCGGCGCGGCGGCTCTTGCCGCCGGGATGTGTGGATCCACCGTAAAGGCCTCTACACACCAAAACCGCCGGCGCCGGCGCGGCCTTACCCGGTTCCGCCGCTGGGCTTATTTTGCGTCATGTTCGCTCGCTTAGTTCGTGTAAGTTGGCCGCAATAACCCGCCGGGCGCCGGCGGCTTTGGTGTGTAGAGGCCTTAACATAATATTTAGCTAGCCTCATCTGGTTGAACTGGAAGCCAACTATAATAAAGTTGAGACGGGGCTTATGTATGAATATAACTTTTTTCTTTTCAGGTTGAGGATGCGCCCGATGTATACGGTTCCTTAGAGCGACCGGAAGATGGTGTAAACATTCATGGTTTATTTATCGATGCCGGGCGCTGGGACATGAAGAAGGGTATGCTTGTAGACGCTTTACCAGGTCAGTAAGGTTGCTGTCGGTCGTGTGCTACTTTCCAGCAACGCCACCTTAATCGATAGCGATCTACCATAGCGGAATATAATGTACTTTGAACGTACATAATGTACGTATACCATTAATTAGTGTACCTAGAGTAGACAACGAGTCAATGAACATTTATTGTGGCGTTGCTGCAGAGCATACTCTCTGGCGACGCCACTTAGATTTCGTACTCCGTAATGATATTAGCAGCTATTCCCTATTGAAAAGTAATGTACGAACGCTGTTTAATGCGTACATGTTCATAAATATCATGTTTATATAGTAATCTGGTTTATTTTAGTTAAAACAATTTACATTGGGAGCGCCTTGATATTTTAAGTTAGCAAAACGTTGTGTTAGTGCTCATTCACACGGGTTCCGTCATTGACGATTCGTCATAAAACACGATACGTCATGACGGATGGACGTTCACATTGCATACGGAATCGTTTTTTATCACGATTCGGCAACATGTCCGAATTGATGTTCACATTTGTTTCGTGATTCAGAGTTTAGTCTCGGACACAGTCTTGGATGAACTATCGAACACGATTTATGTGAATACGAATCACGATTCGTGTTTTTTAAAACACTATACGTGATTTAAGACGTGTCCGACATTATTCACGATTCATGATGCATGTGAGCACGGGCATTTAAAAAGAATAGATCCAGTCAAAAAAAAAAAAACCAATCGTGAAAAAAGACGAAACGAATCGCCTTGGTGTGAATGAGCACTTAGTGAATTTTTGCAATGATGACTTTTAAACGTCATAATCATCAGGTCAGTTGAAGGTATTTGTGGAAAACAATGTATTACATTTAGGCAAAGAGATTAAAATTATTTTCAAATCCTCCTACACATTCCTCGCAACACATTCCTCGCAACACATCCCTCGCTCGCATTTCTCGCTTGTTTTGTATGAACAAAAACCTCGCTCCGCTAAGCCCATATCCACCAGAGCTGCGCAGAGCGAAGCTAGGTAAATGAAGTGAACCTATTGGTTCTTACAAAGCACATTCCTTGCTACGCAGCTTAGCACAGCTCTGGTGGATGCTCAGCCTAATGTTGAACTTGTTCATAATTTATTTGCGAAGTTTTACTGACCATGCGGGATCCAGCAAACACCTGGATCCCGCGGGATTTAGAATGTCCAGTTCAGCAAATACCGGGATTGAAATTTTCTTACAGGATTGCATTCCCTAAATGCAAAGACATTCAATATTATATTAGTCATATATTTTAATCTCTTTGCCTAAATGTAATACATTGTTTTCCACAAATACCTTCAACTGACCTGATGATTATGACGTTTAAAAGTCATCATTGCAAAAATTCACTAAGTGCTCATTCACACCAAGGCGATTCGTTTCGTCTTTTTTCACGATTGGTTTTTTTTTTTTTGACTGGATCTATTCTTTTTAAATGCCCGTGCTCACATGCATCATGAATCGTGAATAATGTCGGACACGTCTTAAATCACGTATAGTGTTTTAAAAAACACGAATCGTGATTCGTATTCACATAAATCGTGTTCGATAGTTCATCCAAGACTGTGTCCGAGACTAAACTCTGAATCACGAAACGAATGTGAACATCAATTCGGACATGTTGCCGAATCGTGATAAAAAACGATTCCGTATGCAATGTGAACGTCCATCCGTCATGACGTATCGTGTTTTATGACGAATCGTCAATGACGGAACCCGTGTGAATGAGCACTAACACAACGTTTTGCTAACTTAAAATATCAAGGCGCTCCCAATGTAAATTGTTTTAACTAAAATAAACCAGATTACTATATAAACATGATATTTATGAACATGTACGCATTAAACAGCGTTCGTACATTACTTTTCAATAGGGAATAGCTGCTAATATCATTACGGAGTACGAAATCTAAGTGGCGTCGCCAGAGAGTATGCTCTGCAGCAACGCCACAATAAATGTTCATTGACTCGTTGTCTACTCTAGGTACACTAATTAATGGTATACGTACATTATGTACGTTCAAAGTACATTATATTCCGCTATGGTAGATCGCTATCGATTAAGGTGGCGTTGCTGAAGAGTAGCACACTGTCGGTCGCCTTCGCCTGCTGGGCATTACGCTTTATTTAGATATGGGTTGATCAGAAATCGAACTCAATGAATAATATCTGGATATAAATTATCTAAATAAATTGATTCTGAGATATTGAAATAAATATAACTCGATGGAGACACAAATCTTAAACAAGAGAAAATTTATTGCCTAAAAAATAGTTTCTGTGGCATACGAGTATATTTAAACAATATTTTCTACTATAATTAATGTATCAAAATTAAATTGTTTATTGGCTAAAAAGCTACATGACCAAAGAGCAAAATAAAGTAAAATATATTTTGGTTTGCATTTGCTGTATATTTAACCTATACCTATATTATTGCTTAGTGGTGTTGTTGTATTATACATTTCTTTTACGGAGATTTGACTATAACTACATAACTAACGAATCGATTAATCAACACTGTTCTGTTTTACAGGTCAAATGAATCCTCCATTGCCGGTGGTATGGTTCAAGCCAGTGCTAACACTGCCAAAGCCCGATCCTCGATATGAAGCACCATTGTACAAGACGTCTGAAAGAGCGGGTACATTGTCCACCACTGGACACAGCACCAACTTTGTTTTACCCGTGCTATTGCCAACAAATCAAAGTCAAAGCTTTTGGATTATACGTGGCACAGCTCTACTCACACAGATCACTGATTGAACAGATTTACTAATATTTTATAACTAGGCAATGCAAGTAGCATCCACAGTCAGATGAAGATCAGGGAGTATTTATATTACATGAGTGGACGTTATTAATAATTATATAGGTGTTTACAGTCGCGGACTTAAAATGTTTACCACCCTGAGGTCTATAATTGCTTGCACATAACTTTTTCATAAGGTCGCTCAGTCGCTCGCAAAGAATTGACAGGGCAAAGATATTTTTTTCTTAATTGACATGAAAAGGTTAATTTAAAGAAGATTTATATCAGGTAGCATAGAAAAAGCAGTCAATCTATGTTAATTTAATCAAATTCGCTCTATACAACTTTTGACTGGACACACATACCTAAAAAGGAGTTCGTGACATCAAAAAGTGGTTATTAGCCTTTTTGCTAGGATCGACGCTTCACAAATGCAAGTTGATATGACATCTTAAAACTTATTGCGCACAGTGTGAGAAGGAATCGAATTTGAAATCTGATAAACATTTCAAGTCCGCGGCTGTATCATTAGTTTTAAACTGTTCAGGGCAGTTGAATGTTAAATAATGCTTAAAGATCTCGAAGTCTGTGCCTTTCGCAATAATAAAAAATAAACAGAATTTGGGATGTTTGAATTGGACTGCAGTTCTCGTTACGAGTCATGGACAGCATCGGAGTCTACGCCGCCCGTAGTTACTACGCGCCCTTCCCTGTCCTACTGGACAGGGAAGGGCGCGTAGCCGCTCTGCATTCATGTTCGTCGAAATACTATTCAAAGCCGTTTAAAACACAGACAGACGGAAGCTCATGTTTCGAGTAACTGATGAATGGCGGTGATATTCTGTGTCGTTTATTCCAGTTTTCGTTCTTTCTTTTTTTTTCTTTTATATTTAAATATATCCGGCAATATTTTTTAGTTTTTTATTATGTATCTATGTAATAAAACATTCACCCGCTTATTACAAAATATGGTCTAAATGAAAGCCAGATTATAAAATAGCGTCATCTCTTTTTGTTACACGACGTTCGAAAATGAAGATATATTTAATTAGTCTTGTTCTAAGGCGCCATCTCCACGAGCGAGTGAATCGCGGCGATATTCTCGCCGTGCCATCAAATTCAATACTAACTATCGCCGCGATAGCATCGGCATCGCCGTGTGTAGACACGTTCTAAGAGAGTGTATAGAAATACGTGGCACAACAATAATATCGCCGCGATTCTCTCGCTCGTGGAGACGGCCCCTAAAGCGCCATTTACACGGAGATAGTTTCTCGAAGCGAGACTCGTTCTGTCTTTGTTTTTCTCTTCGACGAAAACAGAGATAGCATGAGACTTGTTTCGAGAAACTATCTCCATGTAAATGAGCCTTAAAGCATATTTTGTAATAAGGGGTTATATGATTGTATTAACAAAAAATACAAACATAATTATGTACATAAATTCTTGTTTCACTCCAAATACTTGACTCGGAAACAAAATATTTGCCATTTGATGAAGTGTCACAAAATATTTCCTTATAAATACTGGCAACTTCAACTCTGTGAACAAAAAAACTGAAATAATTTCAAAAGGCTGCTGCCATAATCTACTCGAGAATAGCCACAAGGTTTTATCTATTGGAAACAAAGTAATTAATACACATAATTATCAGAAACTGATTTATTTAATCCGGTTTAATTGTCATAGTTCTATGTGAAAATAAAATTTTAATGTCACAATGTTATTAGGGCTCGCGTAGACACACTAGCGGTCAAGCGTTCCTCGTTCCACATTCCGTCCGCCCCCCGTCATGACAGAATTTGCAGAGAACGTGAAACGATTGCCTACGTCTGCCTGCGCGCGCTTCGACAGAACGTGTAAAAAAATATTCTGAAAGAAAGTCCTGTGTGGAGGCGACATACCAAAGTCGCATAATATATAAATTAACTTCAAATATTATTATCCTAAGTTTACGGCGCGGCGGGCGATTTGACAGGTCCCTAGTTAACAAAATACAGACGACGACTGTTAAATTTTTATCAGCGACCTGATTCCAGAAGCCCTAAATAATATAAATTAAGTGATTTATAAACAGCGTGCACCTAATTACAACTCCACACAGGCCTTATACATACATATTTTAATTTTATTGAAATCCAATATTATTACGTGTGAAATAATGAATATCACAGTAGTATTTTTTTAAATTTGATTTATTGATTATTATATGTTTTAAACCGTTAAACCCCTCTCATTCTGAGGCCCGTGCCCAGCGTTGGGACAGTAATGGGCTGATGATGCTATGCTACATGTTTTGGTGTATCAATTTTAGCAGTTCAATTAAAATATATTAGCCCTATATTATTAGAAAAATTAAAAGACCTAGACCGGAGATTGTTTTACCTAACTTATGATTCACTATGTTACTCATGTAAGTGAACAAATTTTATTTCCCCTCACTTCACTGTGTGTTGCACTTTTAATACAAAGCTTGCAATGTTACCTTTCTTATTAACATTATTTATGCTTGAAAGGTTTTCCAATCAAGTCAATTAATATTACGGCTTGAAATTCAGTTTATTTTTATTACTAAAAATACTTGGTTCTTTACAATTTTTGTTGGTCAAAACTGAACATCAGCAGCGACAAGTAGTATCCTGCGACAGACCTATGAGCAACCGGACCGGTAATATTCCGCTAAGTGGTCACTAATTGCGACATTCTGAAGTAACGACATGCGTATGAACTATTGAAATCATTCGCTACGAAATACATTATTCAATAATTTAATTTTTTACAGTAAACACATTACAAAACACTGTAGTACCCTTACATTGACAATTAATCATTATAATCTAAGAATGAATAAACGGATAATTCAATAATACTTATTCATTAGTTTTATTTGTATTAAGACGTTCGTAACTAATAGAAAACTTGAAAATAAAAATTGTTGAATCATTTTTGAAACAGTAATTGGGTATTAAATTTATAGAACGAAAGAAACGTAATCAAAATAGGATCTCAGCTTTTGACGCGCGCTGCGCCGTTTGTCCAGTTGTACCTACTTAACCTATCTACATAAACAATAGTTTCATCAAAACATACTTCCATTTGTATTACAATTACATAATTATATTGATTAATCCACATCTTGATAAAAAATAAATTGAAGCCGAAGAATTTTGAACCTCGATTGAATTATCCAAATTACATGAAATTCAAATTGACCAAACTTGGCGAATCTCACGTCATTGCTTAAAATTTAACATCAAATCACACAACACAAGAGTAATCATTCGATCTAAATTACATAGAAAGTGAACGGAATGAACAATATTTAGCATTGACATGTGAAAGTTCCCCGAGAGGGTGGGAAATGCAGCGCGCGGATGCGGCGGCAGCGCGAGGAGAGCAGCGGGGGAGCGCGGCATCCCCGCCACAAGTCCTAGTCCTCCGACATGAAGGAATTCTGCGACTTGAGCTCCTCTAGTCGTGAGATCTGCTGTCGCAGGTACATTATTCTGTGGGCCATTTTATAACACTGTTCAATAGATATACCAACAGGTTTATTGGTAAGGAGAGTACACAATACTGAAAACTTTGTGTAATGGGTAATTCCACTTCACCCAGGTGAACAAAGTGGAATAATCCGTAAAAATAATGACCTGTCTCTATCACCTTTCAATTGTTTTGCCATTCGATTCCGCTCCATGCTAATAACGCTTGGTAAATCATAGGAACCAGCCATTAATCTGTGCTACTACAATCTAAGATCACACGGTTGTCGAGCAACCCAGATTGCAGATGATTCTTTCAACATATAACAGGTCAGCAAGGCAAAACAGGGAAAGGTACCGCGGTCGCCGATCCGCTTTCAATAATACTCTGTAGCTGTGATATTGGAAATTGTTCTTAACACGAATCAAGGGCTCGAACAAAGACAATAATCCTTTAGAAAACCAAACGTCTAATGGAACATTTGTACCGTCTACATAACATTTACGTAATGAGCGCAAATCTTCATTAAAATTGTAATTTACTCATGGCATTTAGTTCAATGTTCTTATTGGGATGTCTGAGTTCTTGGGTTTTTTTTTCATCGCACTTAGACCATCAGAACATCTAATTGGAGACTTGAAGATTTTGTGAGGTGCAAGCAAACGCATATTCCACCCATTTCTGTATCAGACAAAGAAACGGTCGTATTCCAATTCCTTGATTTTCACTAAATTCTTTAAATTCGAAATGCATGTTCTGTAAGTGTCCTTAATAACATTGAAATGCTGTACGATAAACTTACTTTTGTTCCTGTAACGTGGCCCGTATTTCCGTATGGCGGACAAGTGACCGAGAACATTTCAGCTCAGCGGATACCCGTGTACACTGTAGGCATCCCAGCTGATATGCTTCTTCCGTGAACTTGTTAGCCTGGGACAGAAAATGGCAAAAACGTTAAAAATGCCTCATCAAAACATGCTGTCCAACCAAATAGTCCTCTTAAATTTCGGCGGTGTGCAAAGAAGATGGATCAAAATTGCCCCACGTCCTATAACAAAGTGACATATCTCAAAAAAAATGTATAAAAAATATGGCATACTTCCTGAGTTCATTTTTTTACACCTTCATATGAAAAAATTGCTATAAAAATAGTTCAGGCGCTGATATGAAAAATTCGTTCGTATGAGTATTTACGGATCGATTTTAAAAATTCTTTTTTTGTTTGAAAGTATACCCCCAAGGTAGTCCCACTGCCATCTCTGGTCTCCGGTCTCTAGGATACTGGAGAAATGAAAGTAAAATCTCAAAATAAGCTCATTTTTTTCAATTATGGTAGTTTTTAATATATTACATACATTTATTTTGTTCAATCAATGATCAACTGACGATTATCTTTCCTTAGCTTCGCTTGCCGCGTCGCGTCGCTATCGTTATTCGTCTCTCATTTGTGTTCATGTAAGTGAAACAACCTCTGTCGACCACTCCCTCGCGTTACCACTGACGTTTCTGTCTCATCATAAAGCAATAAGTCAAAAGAAACAAGAGAGTGAAAAGCTAACAACGTAAAGTACAAAAATGAGCTTATTTTTGAGATTTTACTTTCATTTCTACGGGATCCTGGAGACCGGAGACCTGACTTTATGGCCGTGGAACTACCTTGGGGGTACCCTTTCAAACAAAAAAAGAAGTTTTTAAATCGGTCCATAAATACTCCTACGAACGAATTTATCATAACAGCGCCTGAACTATTTTTAAAGCAATTTTTCCATATGAAGGTGTAAAAAAATGAAGTTGTGGAGTATGCCATATTTTTATATACATTTTTATCTTTTTTTTTTTTTTGAGATACGTCACTTTGCTATAGGACGTGGGGTAATTTTGTATGGATTGTGATCCGTCTTCTTTAGGTATTTTACGCACCGGCGCATCTTCTCACTCGCGCGCTCTTGAGTGTGGCGTCAAAATTATCTTGATCCACAGTAATATACGTTTTCGTAGGAACTTATGTGTAAAATGTTTTTTTTAATAATATGTATAATTTATTTTGGTATTTGTTATTATTCAAGAACGTTAAAGTATTTAAAAGTAAAAGTTATTTAAGTATACCATTTCAATGAAGAAATCTTGCATAGCGTTTTTTGTAAAAGGGCTATTAATTTGCAAAACAAACACGACAAGTGATAGGACTAAGTGGTGTTCTGTCTTACCTGTTTTTCTAGTATATCTGCAGGCCAGCCAATAACGTGGGACGTCAAGTCCGCCCGCACGTAGTTCACGAGCGAAGGCGTCAGCATGGGAGGTGCATGGTGAAGTGTACCACCTACTACTTGCGAATAACTTCCTAGACATTCCACTGAAACGCAAATATCATAGATATTATTATCGATTCATCTAAAGAATATTCGTTTTGTATATACATATTATCTGGTGATCATGTAATTAAATTAAATACAAAATGAATTAGGAGCCCTTGTTGAGCAGCGGTCGTTTACAGACTGATTTCATGATGAAGATGAATTTGTGCAGATTATTCTAGACCTCCGCTTCTGATAGGACGGTATCATATTAGCTACCCCGAGTTGCACGATACAGGGAATGAATCTAACTGGGGACATAAGAGTAAACCGTTACTATAATGACTTACTTTTTCTGGGTAAAGCTGTGTCTAGGTGAAGTGGTGGTGCATGTGGGTCTGTATTTTCCGAGTGTGTCGGCGTGGGAGGTCCCGGGTCGCGGTGTGGCGTTCCCGAACCACTGCCAGTGCCGTCACCGATGGGCGAGGACGTCGCGCCATTGTTGGCGGGCGGTATCGTCACCGGCGGCGGAACTGCCACAATTCGCGGTAACGCCGCCGCAAGTAGCGACCCACTCTGTAACATTCGGGAAATAAGATGAGAAGATGTTTTTTTATTATCATTTATATTCTGCAGTAACACTAGGAATTCCGTTCTATAAGTAACTGCATCAAATGACAAAATTAAATGTGTAATACGTACCGGTTGATTTGAGTTATCGAGTACAACAACAGGCGGAACTGCATTATTCTCCGCATTATTGCGTACGGTAGAAATTGTTTCTCTGGCTCCATAGGAATTCTCAGAGAGTGGCGTACTCCTATCAGGAGAGATATCCATGTCTTGTAATGACTGTCCATCTATTGACAAAAGAGACTGTTAACAAACATTTTTATAATAATGCCACAAAATTTATCGAATGTTTCACCTTTTCCATCGTGTGGAGTCGCCGAATGTTTTGGTCTAGTTCGATCGTGCACTTCTTCATCTCTACTGCTATTCCAGTACCTCTCCGAGGCACTATTAGTTCTTTTGCTAGTTTTTTCTGTTTCTCTTCTCCCTGATCGGGAACTCGATCTCTTATCTCGACCTAAACAATACAAATAAGGGCGTTTTCAATTAAGTCGATTGGACTGCTGCCGCACGGTTGGTGTGCAGCTTATACGCGCATGCTTTACCCTGCAGTAGGACTGCTACAGGATAGTAGTCCGACCACCGACGGCCATATTAGTGACTAGCTTTCGCCCGCAGCTTCGCTAGCGTGAAATTTTTAGCCCGTTAAGTGACGATTTTCCATACAAACTTTCATCCCCTATTTAACTCCTTTAGGGGTTGAATTTCGAAAAATCCCTTCTTAGTGGATGCCTACGTTACAAAAGGAACCTACTGTCAAAATTTCAACTTTCTAACCCCAGCGGTTTAGGCTGTGCGTTGATAGATCAGTCAGTCAGTCAGCTTCTCCTTTTATATATATAGATATCCATCAATATCTGACATCAGTCGAGCCGAAGACAGGTTAAGATAGTGCAATTGTTAAAAAATAAACTGCCGTTGTTTGTAAAAATAAGGAACAGAACATAAATCGATCTTATTTAGAATAAACTTATTGCGTGGTTAGTAAGTATAATATAATAATGTATTTGCGGTAAAAGATTGTTTGTGTAGAGATGAAACGATACGGCCATTACGATCCCAAGAAAAACATGCAACGAATTCATCAAAAAGTTAGTCAGAGGAAACGTTTAAAACCTTCATTAAAAAATAGGTACACTTTTTAAAAAATCCGCCCATTTACTAATAAAATGGTGTACGGGGTTAGCGTAAAACAGTTTTAGTTGGTGGAGACTCCCCAGTCCCCCCGTAAACCGTAAACAGTCCCCCGTAAAGCTCTATGCAAGGGCTGGTATTGCCCTATGATTTAAACTGCGCCCGTACATTAGGAAGAAAAGCAATCTGTTTGAATGATTATTCCATAATTATACGCATCATACATCTTTAAAGTGATATTGGAACTTTGCAACAAAATGAATAAAACAAACAAGAACAATGCTTTTATTAAACGTAAAAAAATTTGAAACATTAAAGGAGGACGACCAAAATGTCCCCACCCAGCAATAACGACAAGACTTATGTCGTTAGAAAGCTCTCTTCGTGACTATCATTTATTACTATGGCATTTAGTCCAAAACATTGTGTGAAAAAAGTTACACGCTTCATACATTTTTGATCGTTCTCCTTTCACTCAAAAAAGAGTACAAAAAATTATAATTTAGGGTTTATTTTGAAAACATATTAGTGTCACTTTATGCAGTAAGCAAATAAGTAAAGATAACAGTTTTAAAAAAAATCGCTTTTATATTAACAGAATAATACCGTAAAAACCCGTATTTTTTTGCATAATGTATGGGCATAATATAAATAGAGATGTGTTGGAGACGAATGCTGAGAATACCATGGACTGCGAAACGCACAAATGCATCGATCCTGACTCAGCTCCGAATAAAAACTCGCTTGTCCACCTTATGCAACGTATTCTTTCATACTTTGGCCACACAGTGCACAGAGGCGACGAAAATGTGGAAAAATTGATTGTGGTTGGGAACACCGAAGGCAAAAGATCGCGCGGTCGTTCACCCAAGATGGACCGATCAAATAAAAGACTCGTCGTCATCCAAATTCTACACGGTTGTAAGAGACGCGCTGGACAGAAACCGGTGGAGGCAGATCATCCGCTCCAGATGCAACCCTAGTGCTGACCACGATTCTCAGACATGAGGGACCGACCCTAGAAAGAGAGTAGTAAAAATAAAGTACATTAAGCTTAGAGCATTATACCTATGGAGGGAGCAAGAACACGCGTACCCCTCTGAGAAAATCAAGTGACGTATGTCCATAAGCGTTTATAAAAACTAGTTCACTCGCGATATCTCGCCATTTCATATCGTACTGTGTCACGACACAGACCTCGTGAAAATGGTTTTGTGACAGCCGCCATATTTTGTGACAGAAATGGACAAAAATATTATAAAACGAGAGGTAGTGAGGAGACACAGTGAATATGATTGAATGAACGAAAATCACAAAAAGGTATACCGCTTCTCATACTGATCTCTGTTATTGATTTTATTTCGTTATGCCATGTTGATACTATATAAAAAAAAAGTTTTTTTGCCTCTAACAACAATGGTAGAACTAAGTTTCAATCAAGAAATTTAACTTAAATTAATATTTGTTTAACCCTATTACGTGTGCAGCGAACACAATCGACCGAATCGTGGTTGAAATGTTCTTATAAACATCTATACAAGGTTAGTCGGAAAAAAGTCGTTGTTAAAGAACCCATAATAGTGAATAACTTTTGTTCTACAACTTTCCCGAAAAGCCAATATTTTAAGAGAAATAGCTGTTCAAAGATTTCATGAAAAATATGTTAAAATCTATCTATCACCAGCTATGATCGGCTATTTATATTTTAGGTCATATTTGGGGTCACTGTTTAGAAGCTCTATTTTCTGAATTCATAACTGTTCTAGAGCAGGGATGAAGATTTATTGAAAAAACGAAATTTAAAATCGTTTTGCATGGAAATAAAACTGATCCAATTTTGAAATTTTAACATTTGCCTTAAAACAGTTATCAGTGTGATACTTTAAGCGGCCTGCGGATTAGTACCACCTTTTCGAGTAACAAAGTCAAAGTTTTTTTTTAATTTCAAGTAGACAAGATTACAGGTGCTTTTAAAACGTCAAACCCACGTGGGTTTCAACAGTTCCAAAAGGTAGGCCTTATGGAAACAAACCGGCAAAAAACTCCATGATGCTCTTATTAAAATAGTAGATCATGAGAATTCCTTTATCTTTCTCGGCTTTCACAAGGTTCTCGTCATGCGGAACCGTGATATCAACAATCATTGTGAGACGCTCTGATCGATCTATCACCACTATGTCAGGCTTATTGGCAATAATAGTCCTGTCGGTGATGATAGATCGATCCCAGTACAATGTGACATGACCATTCTCGAGAACTGGGTCGGGCACATACTTGTAGTATGGTACTTCTGTCTGAGTCCACAAGGCCGTATTTCAGAGCAAGTTGCTGGTGGATAATCCTAGCTACAAGGTTGTGCCTGTACAAATACTCACCGTTAGCAAGACGAGAACAACCAGAGACAATATGTCGGATAGATTCACCTGGACAGTGGCATGCCCGACAGTTGTCAACCGTGCCATCGTTCACAATATATTTTCTTTGTTCGTCATAACTATTTCGTCCATAATTGCACAAACAAAACCTTCGGTTTCCCCAAATAGGTCACCGAAACGTAGCCAGGCCACGAACGCTAGAAAATCTACATCGGGCCCAATGGGCTCGGTAAAAGCGTCCGTGAAGCTCCTTGCTCCGCCATACCTCCCTGCGGCCATTAGTATTTTTTTTTAAACTTTGCCTCTCATTAAGATTTCTCTTGTATCGTTTACAAACACATCTCACAAACAAACGCCCAGACCCGAAACAACCATCTGTAGGCCATACAAATTTTTGTTTCGTGTGGGAATCGAACCCACGACCCGTAGCGCAGAAGCCAATCGCTTAGCCACTGCACCAAACGTGTCGTTAAAGTATCAAGTACTACAGTGCGCCAGTTCTCTTTAGCCAACGAGAGCGGGTGATCCTTTGTCCACTGAGACTTCGTCTCAACGCATGACGTCGGATTGGGAGAAGTACTACCTGAGACTGCACACCTCGCGGTTGTGGAGGGTCTTAGCATTTAAAAAGCCTCGACCCCCACACTTCCGCGGGATGTTCAGTCTCTTTACCGATGAGCGTGGGTGATGCATTCGATTAGCAGTCAGCAGCGAACGGACCCTCCTATCCAGGGCGTCAAGTTTGGTCTGAGTTCACTTGAGTATACCGAAGGAGTACATCAGGACCGGCATGACCCAACCATTATAGGCGCGCACCTTATTTCCGCCTGACAAAAGACTGTTAAGTACTTTTTTCAAGCGGCCGTAGAAGCGCTCCCTTAACGATTGCTTCATGTCAGTCTCATTTATGCCTAACGACTCCAAAATGCCCAAGTATTTGTAGGTTTCGGTTGAGGAGAGGGATCTAAGGTGTATGGAATCCGAGAGTTGGGTTCCCATGGATTCCATAATCCTCCCTCGCTTTACATGCATGACTGCACATTTTTCCACACCAAATTCCATCCTGATGGAATTACTGAAAGTTTCGGTTACCTTCAGTAACTCTAGCTGTCGCAAATTGTTGGAGGCAAAGAGTTTCAGATCATCCATGTAAAGGAGGTGGGACATTACCTGCCCACCTCTTCTCAACCGATGCGATAGGTCCGATAGCCTAACCCCGACCCCTTCAGCAGTTTGCTTAGAGGGTTCAAGGCTAGACAAAACCACAGCGGGGTCAGACTATCGCCGTGGAATACACCCCGCTCAATCCTGTTTGGTTCTCCTATCCCTTGAATTTGCTGACATCCTGGATAGTGAAGGACCGTCCTCCATTGCCCCATACATGACGTCAGGAAGGTGCATAGTTTTATTTACTTTATACAACTTCAACACCCTCATGAGGCATGTATGTGGCACCGAGTCGTATGCCTTCTTATAATCTATCCAACATGTCGACAGATCCTTTCGGGATCGACGAACCTGCTGGCTGATGGCCATAACAATTAGGAGTAGCTCCTTACAAGCGCGGGTCCCATTCTTACATCCATTTTGAGAAGCAGACATAATAAAATAATTTTAAATGTGAATATTAATTTTGGATCTCAAAATGGAGGTAAAAAGCTTATAGACCGTCGGCAAACATGTAATCAGTCTATAATTCTTGGGATCCGTAGTACTACCTGATTAATGGAGCAGGTGGGTAACTCCTGTCGTAAGAAACTGTGGAAGCGATCCAGATTCCAAAGATGACTGGAATTGTGCGGCCAAACGAGCATGCGAACTGCGTAGCCATTTTAACCAGAAGTTGTGTAGTCCGTCCGGGTCAGGGATTTTCAATTCGACATTGGACGGACTGCACTGGCTACGTCCGTCTTAGGGGCTAATAATGATGTCCCCCATTTCCTGAATCGGTTTGCATGCCCGCTGGACCTCTTGCATCCAGTCACCCTCAGTGTGAGTAACAGGCACCAACTAGATATTGCGCCAGAATACATCCATGACATTATCCGGTAGGTGCGTGACACTCACACGTTGATCAGGTCGCCCCCAGGTTCTATATACCCACCTTTCATCGCTTTGGAACATGCGATTCTGGGTATACCGGTCGACTCGCCACCTATACCTTCGTATACGATTTGCCTATGCATAGACTATCTGCTTTAGAAAGTCGATGCGCTCTGTGACACAAGACATTACTCTCGAGGGCTGACATCAGTCCCCGAGCTCGCCTCACAAAGCGCATCACTCTCGGTCGAGTGTTGCCCTCCCTAAAGTAGATCAGCTTACCTATGAGTGCCCTAGCCTCGGTAATACGGCGTTCGATCCTGCACTGTCAAGCCGGTACGGCGTTTTTCGGTCGTGTGGCTCTCTCATTATCTGTAAACTTGATATGAGCTACACGACATGCCGCAACAGCCGCGCAGTTCAGGATCGAGTGAGTATCGCCAAGGTCTTCGCTGTCATCAAAATAATTTGACAACAGCGAGTCCAAGGCACACACCAGCGCTCGGTTTTTTTATGTGCATGGGCAAACGCGAGGTCTAAGGTCGGGTCGTGTGAACCGGTACTCCCGCATTGCGTCTTCCAAAGCGCTCCTCAATTCTGCATTGCACTGGGTATTTACGTTTGTAGCCCTGTCATCATCTTCCTCGCCAGCACGGTTAGGGCGCGGTAATGTAGCGGCCAGATTTTGCTGTTGCTCCAAAATATGCGATGAAGGAGAGATCACAGGGCTACTCTGCACTTCAGAACGTAGCCTATCAAGCACGGTGTCATCCAACATGTGGCCACGTTGGACGGCACCTGATCCGACAGTCGCTGGGCCGAAACGTTGACAGCTGGCATTATTATAAGTGATATAAGAAAATTAATTGACTTTTATACAGGGAAACATCATCACACACATGTTGTATGAGGTCTGTGAAATTTAAGTCCATTGTACTAGTTATATTTGTAATAAAATGTTACTTTGAGTTCATTTAAATGCTTGTGGCGGTGGATACCGTGTCCTAAAACTTGTTTACAACAATGCGTAAACAAAAATGTTTAAAAAGCTGCATGTAGGATCATTCTCATTCGTTTTTTTTTTTACTTTTTATTTATCTCTTTTAGGTCAGACGACATCATAGTAAACGTTTTCTACTATAAAACCAAGAAAGAGTGAAATAACATGCAGTTGGAGGCATCAGACATTTCTGTTCAACATGTATGCCTTCCACTGTACAGGGTGTCCCTGGAAGTATGGATCAAATCAAATAGTGGGCAATGTCATTTCCAAACTTTTTAACCCTGAGAATGTCGGTGCAATTTTTTACGGTTCAAAAGTTATGACCAATTATTGTTTTTTTTTTCAATCACTTCGCATGGTTAAAAATCATAAATAACTATCAGAGCTATCATTTTTTTTTTCAGGACTTTGGCGAACAGTATGCCTTTTTTGTGGTGATACTATTACCCAGCTAGAAAACATGTGTTCAATAAGAAAATAGTAGATTGTTGCACCGAGCGCAAAGTGAGTCATTAATGCACGAGTGTTATGTTGGTGCCCGAGCGCAAGCGAGGGCACTAAATTAGCACGAGTGCATTAATCACTCACTTCAGCAAGGTGCGTAATCTACTTTTTCTTTCAACTACGTAGTAATGTTATCATTAATCGCTACAAAACCGATCACAAAATACGTATTTACTGCTTAGAAGCAAAACAGTGCAGAAATGTTGTATGAAATTTCATTACTGCACTGTTTTTCATTAGTGCAGTTTTTTATTTTGATATAAATTTACCACAGAGGTTTAATGTCTCCCGTTAAGTTCAATATTAAATGTATGCATTCTTATGCATTAGATCAAAAAGATACTGGCTGAAAATAAAAATCGGCTGAATAAAATCGAATTGGTGAAAAAAAAAAAAATGGCGCGCATTTTGTACCGTTGTAAAACTTTTATACTTCTTATTTAGCAAGAAAAGTTTTAAAAAATGGAAATTATCTATTTCCGCGATATGAATTCAAGTCCAGAAAGTATAAAAACAGCTGCAAATGAAATTATTAATAACCTTTTGCCGCAAAAGTCGCAGGATAACCTTGTTTTCATTAACTTGAGTTTTTATTTTGAGTAGGTATATTTTATCACGGTAGGTAAATTGGTAGTTGAAAGAAAAGTAGATTACGCACCTTGCTGAAGTGAGTGATTAATGCACTCGTGCTAATTTAGTGCCCTCGCTTGCGCTCGGGCACCAACATAACACTCGTGCATTAATGACTCACTTTGCGCTCGGTGCAACAATCTACTATTCTTTCAACTACCAATTTACCTACCGTGATAAAATATACCTACTCAAAATAAAAACTCAAGTTAATGAAAACAAGGTTATCCTGCGACTCAATAGTAGATTGTTGCACCGAGCGCAAAGTGAGTCATTAATGCACGAGTGTTATGTTGGTGCCCGAGCGCAAGCGAGGGCACTAAATTAGCACGAGTGCATTAATCACTCACTTCAGCAAGGTGCGTAATCTACTTTTCTTTCAACTACCAATCTACCTACCGTGATAAAATATACCTACTCAAAATAAAAACTCAAGTTAATGAAAACAAGGTTATCCTGCGACTTTTGCGGCAAAAGGTTATTAACAATTTCATTTGCAGCTGTTTTTATACTTTCTGGACTTGAATTCATATCGCGGAAATACATAATTTCCATTTTTTTAAACTTTTCTTGCTAAATAAGAAGTATCAAAGTTTTACAATGGTACAAAATGCGCGCCATTTGTTTTTTTTTTCACCAATTCGGTTTTATTCAGCCTATTTTTATTTTCAGCCAGTATCTTTTTAATCTAATGCTTAAGAATGCATACATTTAATATTAAACTTAACGGGAGACATTAAACCTCTGTGGTAAATTTATATCTAAATAAAAAACTGCATTAATGAAAAACAGTGCAGTAATGAAATTTCATACAACATTTCTGCACTGTTTGCAGTGCAGTAATGAAATTTCATACAACATTTCTGCACTGTTTTGCTTCTAAGCAGAAAATACGTATTTTGTGATCGGTTTTGTAGCGATTAATGATAACATTACTACGTAGTTGAAAGAAAAAGGTTATTAACAATTTCATTTGCAGCTGTTTTTATACTTTCTGGACTTGAATTCATATCGCTATCTATTTCCATTTTTTAAAACTTTTCTTGCTAAATAAGAAGTATCAAAGTTTTACAATGGTACAAAATGCGCGCCATCGGTTTTATTCAGCCGATTTTTATTTTCAGCCAGTATCTTTTTGATCTAATGCATAAGAATGCATACATTTAATATTAAACTTAACGGGAGACATTAAACCTCTGTGGTAAATTTATATCTAAATAAAAAACTGCATTAATGAAAAACAGTGCAGTAATGAAATTTCATACAACATTTCTGCACTGTTTGCAGTGCAGTAATGAGATTTCATACAACATTTCTGCACTGTTTTGCTTCTAAGCAGAAAATACGTATTTTGTGATCAGTTTTGTAGCGATTAATGATAACATTACTACGTAGTTGAAAGAAAAAATATTTAATTACTGCAAAGGCTTTTTTGGTCTGGCAAAAATTTTACTCAAGTTTTTACTACTACAAGTTTTGAAATGACCTTGCCCATGCCCGTATTCGATTTGATCCATACTTCCAGAGACACCCTGTATATTATTATCTTTTTATTTATGTTTTATTTACACCTTTTTATTGTTAAAAATATATTGAAATATGCAGTGTAAATGAATTCGTTCTATTACGGGTTATAGATTAACTTTGCTCGAGATTTTTTCGGAAAAAAGTATTTTTTTTGTTTCTTTTCTGTTTACGTATCATTTTAACGCCCCGAGTTAATTGACTGCACGGAGCGATATCACACTAGTCGCGCCTGCTAGCTGTGTGACCGTGCTTTCATTAATTTATGAGAGGCAAGGAAATAATAGACCACAAAAAAGGGGAATTATTAATCCGGCGAATAAATAATATATGGAAGACTGTTAATGAGATACTTTGATACTAAACCGAGCGGTATTAAAATATATTTGCGAAAAATTAACTAAACTAGCGATAACTATGAATGATTAAAATTCGTAAAATGAGCTGAATTCGAAAAAAATACTGAGGGGGCGAAAATATACATTTCCTTACCCCGACACGGATAGGTTAGTTTCGAAGTGTGACGGGGGCTAGAGTGAGCGAGCGAACGAAGCTCCCGTCATCCACTTCGTGTTAGGTTACTTTAAACCCTGTAGACAGAAATAGGAGCCCCGCGTCGACGCTCCTTTGGTAACCCAAACAACCTTACAAACATACAACAATAATGTGAGTGAAATTTGTTCGCTTAAGAATTATTATACTGATCGTTCTGAGTAACAGAGCAGAGAATAACCCTACCTACAGCCGATTGCTTTTTTAAACAATATTGTTTACGCATTGTTTTAAACAAGTTTTAAGACACGGTATCCACCGCCACAAGCATTTAAATGAACTCAAAGCCACATTTTACATTACAAATAAGTACAATGGACTTAAACTTCGGAGACCTAATACAACATGATCATGATGATGTTTCTTTGTATAAAAGTAAATTAATTTTTATTACATCGTTATGCCTTTATCTGAAAACTAGGAAAAAATTATTTTGCGAACCTATGCAACTTGGCGGAGAATGTCCCTACGGATTTGGTCCCATAGTAACAAAGGAACAGAATAACACATTCTAACGGAATATAACATTATTTTTGTTTGGCACCGCCGCACTTTCAGATTTAGCGTAAAAATGTATAGAGCATGAATTATCTCCTTTCATGTATAAATTTATTTCCTGTATCATTCAGTTTATCGGTCTATTATCATACCGCATCACTATTTTTGCGTCCGTAGCTGTACGTCAACATAAATAAATACGACGAAGTTATTGTTTGTGTGCGTGTTTTTTGTATGTATTCCGGGTTTTATTTTAGTGTGAGTACATACATAGCTACACGATATTGATATGTGTTAATCTGTAAATGTGTGCTGTTCGTGTTTTCCGCGTCAACCCCAAAAAGTGACATAATAAAATGTTTGTGAACTTGCGCGTTGCTACCTCCATAGGTATATGCTCTAAGACATAAAGCGATTTAATTCAAAAAGGATTAAAGTGTAATTTTGTTCTCTCGGCAATCTAGTTAAAAAGGATTATAGTGTCATTGTGTTTTCTCGGTAATCTAGTTTTGATATTAGCTATACATTTTCAATACATTTCGTCAATATAATATGTATTGAAAAATGTATAGCTAATATCAAAACTTTATATCTAAAGTAAAAACGAACTAGGTGCTTAATACAAAATAAGTATAAAAAATACAGTCCGAAAATAAAACCATATTTAAAAAGTGCACTTGGGCGTCGACATATTCCGCCACATCACTTTCATCTGGGAGCGTGCCTAGAGGACTGGCAGCGTTGCCACGCTGGATGGCCGCGCGCTAATTCTTTGGCCAAAGCATAAGCCAGCCCTCTTGTCACGCGAAGTGTCGACTAGTCTTTGAGCAATTTCTTCGAAGAGGAGGCATGCACTCGGACTCCATGACCCGTTTCTACCCCAAACGACTCAAAATCACAGCAACCCATGAGGTTACTACCTATATTTGCGCCGTTTGAGGATTCCCGAGGTCGCGGCGGCAACGCCAGCACAGCCTGCCGAGCTAGGACGATGGGATGGAGCAAGGATGGCAAGTCGACACAAGTTACGTTCCACACCAGAGGTCTACCCATCTTCAATGACAACAGCGACATGCCGTCTGGTCTCTTCCCATCGTCACGTGCCAAACCTTTGGGTTCTAGTATAGCTGGCACGATGGATAATGTCGTTATTATTGGCGTGCCGTGCTATGCCACCTGTACCTACTCCTGCAGCAAGACAGGCCATTGTTTCCGAGGCTGTTCACATCACACCTTCACCACAGTGAAACCGATGTGGAGTTACACAAGGATCGCCTAAGCGTAGACAAGTCGCGTATCATCTAACATAGTGCCTTTATATTCACACGGAAGTGCCTGAAGCCAAATTCCCGACTCCTATTTGCCCACAGCTAGCAGACGAACACGCTCTTCAGTATTAACTGACGTATGCAACAGATTAGTAGCGCGGTACCTCAAAATCAGCCGGTTGTAGTATCACCTACACCTTCATAGTCATTCACCTACCTACTGGCCATTTTTTATATTTTATACTTTTTTTATGGATGACAGATATAGGAATTCTAATTGAGATTTTAGATTGTTTTACACCATGGTGATGTTTTTCTGATACAATATATTTTCTATTTATTTTATGTTGATATAAAGCTTATAAATTCAATCTACTGACTGTTTAATTATGTGGCATGCCACAGCAACCCACCTTGGAGCACAATATTTGCCTGGGGGAGTCCGTTTCTACACAGTGAGACAGTAGTCAGGGGTAAGGCTGTTCTAATCTTATCCCTGGTTGATGAAGCAATAAGCTAATGAGGAAAAGCCATTGTGGATTATGCACGCAACCGAGTCTGCGTCTCGGCGATCGAGTCCGAGTGGTTAGCCCATGTGGCAATTGTAATACGCGCTTGCTGCCGCCGGATTCTGTCAAGTGGCTGTGTGGCCCATTGGCGAGCGCCGTGGCTTCAGGAGGGATCTCGCTGACTGCTGCAAGGGACGTGACGCTGTCCTGTCTCTTTTCTCTAACCATTTTTATTATTGTTGTTATGTACTAGGTATGGAATGCCCTACACATTCTGTACAACTGGTGTAGCAGACGTGCTCTCAGGAGATCCTAGGGCCGTCTGTTACATTACACGGTGAGGATGTTAAGATTTTCCTGGTTAATTTGTCCCTACTGTGGACCGAGGACAAGAAAGTAAAATAATTAATACTAGAATTTTGCAGACGCCGAGAACCACGCAAATGGGAAGTGAGGCTTGTAACAAAGCTCGGTCGTCCAGAGCCACATTTAGGATTGACGTTAGTGAGTTACGTATAATTTTGTCTACTTTGTCCAAAAGCTGTGATGTTTTTATAAAAGGGCAGAACGGAGGCTACATAAACGTAAATGACAATGACATATTGTAAGTTTGTAACCCAGCAAATACAAGATTGTGAAACTAGCATGAATAATATCTTTAATTTGAAAGATGTATTAACAATATACCTAGTACTTAATAAATGACTAGCGATGTCAAAATATACATTCAACGTGTTTTTATTATTTCTAACACGCAGCCTCAATTTTCCAGTGACTATTTTCATTACGTTCCGTGCTATGAATATTTTGATAGGAATCAAGCACTAAGACAAGCCCAAAAAAAAAAATTAAAATCTTAAACCGTTCTTTGTATTCTATTTTATCAATAAATCGGTATAATTTACAAGTCTATCTTAACTTAATGTTGTCTTGCATTTATTAAAATTAACTAAATATACCTATACATGATTATGATATTTTTTGCAACAAAATCGCTGACTGAAGATTGTTACTGTCATTAATTAATTGCCGCACAAAAAAACAGATGGCAGCACTATTCATTGAAAGATTTGGCATCTTTCATTTCTTCATAAAGCTTTCGAACAATACCGCCATCCTGTTTCTCAAGAAAGTAGTTAACATTAAGTATGAAAAGATAAGGTTCATCCAGGGTAGGACGTAAAACCGTATCTTTCAGCGCTGCCTTCACTTTATTTAAAGTTAGTTTGAGACATTACCGGTAAAAGTATTCATTGAAAGATTCAGGTTATTTCAATGAATAGTGCTCTCATCAGTGTTTTTAATGCTATTTAATTAATGACAGTATTGGTGACCAAAGAGCATAATTATAATCACTGAGAGATATATGTGCGAGGAAATATTAATAAATTATTGAAGTCGCCAAATAATAAAATCCCAAGTGCATGAAGATCTTGAAGAAGCATTCTCTAATCTATACATATTTTAGTGATAAAATTGTATATTTATCAGTTTTAGTTGCTCTACGCATCGGCTGGCATTGTCCTTTCGGTCCTAAACAACATCTAACACCTAAGATCGTTAAAACTTATATCACGGCAATAAGACCCAATTTTAAATGGAGTTAGCAATGAAAAAACAATACTAGTTTCTCTAAAGTAATGGTAAAGTAAAATTTTAAATATAATATTGTGCCTTTAACTTGATATTTTTAATGGGGCGTCTGAGGTTTCTGATTATTTCTGTTAGGAGATTCCGTTACGTTACCTACCAAACCTGAATGAGAAATGCATGTATTGGACATCCTGTATTGCCTCCTTTTCCTTTATATGACAATATAATGTGCTACGAGCCAAGTTCGCGGTAGTACATTTTGACAACAAAACGCTTAGAACAGCTATCGATACGCTAGCCCCGACCACTTTTCATAAGATGTGACATGTATTCCGTACAGTTCCTAGCAAAAAATACGCCACCTTACTTGTTTTAAAATAACATTTTGTTTGTAACGACCACAACTAGTATGCACTATGCGGAATGTGTATTTTAAATCGCAAACAAGATAAACATTCAGATAGGAAAAAACGCCATTTGGTTACAACACAACCTTAACATTTTGTTTCGATACTTTGGTTGGCCTAAAAATGTATGTGTATTTTTATTTGAGTTCCATATCCAGATCCATAATCAGACAGTACATTTATTGAACTAATCGCGACAGGACATAACTACTTTATGAGATAATTAATAATATGAATCCCTGGGTATCAGTGGAATCCGTGGAGATTCTCAATGATACTATAGCTGCAGAACAGTGCAAGTGCACCAAGTATGACGAGTGGTTAAGAAAATTGATGTGTGCTAACTATGCAGCTTTAAAACAAACAGTACATGTGAAGTGCTGTGTTTTCGTTGCAAATCATTTATATAGAGTTGATACTTATGATATATGATGATATTTTAATTTCAAATCAAATTCTAAAAGAAACATTCGGAAGCAGTATAAATATGACATTAATTTAATGGTTATTAACAATTATGATGTATTATAAAAGTACCTATGTTACTGCTATTCGTGTGTAGAATAAGTTACCGCAAACAATTAAACGGAAACATGTTTAAAAATAAATTGAAAATTTATTTAATTGAAAATGTATATTATAACCTGCATGAGTTTTTTGATAAAAAATAGTATTTGTAAGGAACTAGTTTATTAAAATACTATTGCATATCCGACTTGGGTAGACTGTTGAAACTAAAAATGTAATGTTTATTAATAATAACTAATGTACACAGTTATGCAATAAATATATATTTACCTAAGTGTGTTGCATATGAGCAGTTACGGATCCAGGGGGGTGGTCACGTGGGACATGACCACCCACTAAGTTGGCGCCCACGGCCATGACCCGTTCATACCTCACCACAATAAATAACTGATCAGTTAGAGTTTACAACATTCCCAGTCGTACAGCATGTATCCAAAACCCTATCCAATCCGTGCGAGTAATATTCTGTATTGATATATGAGGCCATGAGAAGATGAGGGGACGAAAAGGCATTAAAAAAAAAAGAGTTTGTAACTTTTAATTATTGTCGTAACGATGGAAGCCTACAATGGTTTAAGTTTCCGTGTGTGGTGTCATCTATTGCAAAATTATAGAATTACTTTTTTTTGGGCTATTGTGGCTCTACTACTTTCATCATTTACGATAACTAAAGTTTTTTTTTTATTTCCTTTTGTCCACTCTGGTCCTCACAGCCCCATTGATCATCATCTGCTTTATCTTATCTGCTATAAAGCTGTTGGCCGCGGTTGCATTCGCAACCTAAGGGAACTACAATGTCCCAAATTTCATCTAAATCCGTCCAGCCGTTTTGCGTGATTGAGCAACAAACATCCATCCATCTTCACAAACTTATAATACTAGGATGTACCAAGCCTTTTTCCAACTGTCCAAATCCTTTTCCAATGTTGGGTTGGCTTCCAAATATTTTATAATATCAGGCTTAATCTTGTCTCATAACGCGGCCAGAACGAGGGTGCCGCCCCATTGTGTGTAGGTATGATAAACCGTGATACCGTGGCCATCGCAAAAAAGAGTTGTTTGAAATTGGGGCATTTTAGTCGAAAACGGTGCACATATTTTGAGCTCCTTATTTATACATATTTATGACTAGCTGATCCGGCGAACTTCGTTCCGCCATATATTTTTTTTCGTGGATATTTTCTGTTTGTCAATACATTGAAGATCTCTCACAATCTTCTGTCTCACTCACTCACTCACTTTTCATAGATATAATCATAGTCTAAGATCCGGCCTAACATCGACCTTCCCTCATCTGTTTTTCTAACGAGAGGTATTTTATTTGAAAGATTTTATATAAATAAACAAATCCCGCATGGGTTGCCTAGTCAAAAATGGTCCAGGCTACCCTCAATTAAAATTCATAAAAAATAAAAAATAATTACTCCTTCCCTCATCTGTTTTTCACAAAATATTATTACCAATCGAAAGGACAAGATGTAAGTTAACAGAAAAAAATAGGTTGCCTAAATAAAAGTGGTCCAGAGATATAGGGTTGCCGCGATTTAAAGTTTCAATATTTGAGCAGGAAAGTTGAGCGCGACAAAGAAGCACTACACGTAGTACTCTGTACAATAGAAAGATAACATGGCAGCTGCTAGTGGGCCCATTGCCGAGTAAAAGTGAGCGCGCATGTGCATTTTTCCGTATGTTAGAGAGTGACCACTCTACTCCCCAGAATTTTTTTCGGAGTAAATTATATAAAAATCGTTTAAAATAAAATATTTTACAGAATAATTAATGTACATGGTGTATCCGAATTCGCGTATTTCCTTAAAACCCCGTGATCTACTTGTGAGATAGAAACATAAAACAAAAGATACAACGTGAGTCATTTTAACGCCCCCGAACTATCCGCGCAGTCTGTTAACTCGGAGCGCTAAAATGACGCAAAAACAGAACATCATGTTTTCTACGGGGTTTTTTTTGTTGCTTCTTAAAGAAAAATGCGCATGCGCGCTCACTTTTACTCGGCAATGGGCCCACTACCAGCTGCCATGTTATCTTTCTATTGTACAGAGTACTACGTGTAGTGCTTCTTTGTCGCGCTCAACTTTCCTGCTCAAATATTGAAACTTTAAATCGCGGCAACCCTATCTCTGGACCACTTTTTTTAGGCAACCTATTTTTTTCTGTTAACTTACATCTTGTCCTTTCGATTGGTAATAATATTTTGTGAAAAACAGATGAGGGAAGGAGTAATTATTTTTTATTTTTTATGAATTTTAATTCAGGGTAGCCTGGACCACCTTTGACTAGGCAACCCATGCGGGATTTGTTTATTTATAAAAAATCTTTCAAATCTAATACATCTCGTTAGAAAAACAGATGAGGGAAGGTCGATGTTAGGCCGGATCTTGTACTATCATGGACGTATAAAAAAGGTCGGACAGAATTTCGCTAACAAAAACCTGTGTCACTCAAAGTCAGCCAGCTTGCTGTACGTACAGGCTGGCACACACACATTCACACAATAGTCAGCCATTACACGCGTAAACGTCAACACAGTCGACAGATAAACGCAGCAAAAAAAAAAAAAAAACAGCATGTCTTGTGCGGTGAAATGGTGTAGAAACCGTAGTGATCGGAAGAAAAAAAATCCAGGAATTACGTTTCATAGGTAAATGAATAATTCAATCACACAATTCCCAATTGTATACATTAAAACCAATTTTTATTCACCGAAGAAAAGAATCCATCACAAGGCCAGTGTTGTCAATATTCACGTGTGCAAATTACCCTAAATATGGGAAATTTATATTTTTTTATTTAATTCAATTTATTTATTACTAGGTTATTTTATTTATTTTATTTGTATATTTTTTACTAGATTTCCTAAACAAAATGAAGTATAGAGAAATGATTGGATCAAAAAAATAAGAAATTGTAACGGTGAAAACGATTGAATTCCAAACAAATACAGTTTCATTTGCAGTCTACATTTTGAAACTAACGACATTTATACAACTAAAGGAGGACTCCGGCGTGTTGTTACATATGCAGTACCTCAAAATGTAAATTAACAATCTAAGCTAACATGGCATTTATTTTGAAATTCGAAACTTTTCTTTATGCTTATTGAAAGTTTTTGTTTACTTTTTAAACTTTTCCTCGTACTTTTTTGCCAAATCTACATTGACCTATTAGTATCGTTACATTCATAAAACATCAAAATCATCATTTACAGAAACGGTGACTATAATGCTGTTGTATGTATGTAAAACATGCACATATAAAAAGTATATCCCTTTAAAATAGAATTTGGCCAAGTTATGGCCAAATCTCATTTACCCCGATCGTCGTCATCCGCATAAATGAATGACAATTAAAATTACGCCGATGTGCGTGCACCACAACGAATGTGTTAAACAGTAGGTACAGTAAATTTTTAACAATTAAAATATTTTCAATTATTAACTGAGTTTTTAATTGCGTATATTTTCATATGGAGATTTGGTTCTTACCATTAACCTTTTCAAATGGCACGGTATAATTCTGCCTACATTTCCAAGAAATTGGTCTGCCAACCTGTATTTGTCTTAAAATAAAATGATATATGGGTAAATATTTGGCTAACATGACAACCCTAAATTCATTCACACTTAGACAGTCGCCGCCATTACGGGACACAGTTTTGTATTACCGGGAGTTCCGTCCGACCTTTTTTATACGTCCATGGATATAATAAAGCGGTTCGATTTTTTTGTTAATTTTCTTATAAACAAACTTTGTCCTGACAATAACGTACACACAAAAAAAAGATTATCCGATTTGGTGCATTCGGTTGGAAGTTATGCGAGTACATACCTACATTTCGGCGACTCATTTATATTTATACAAATAGATTATTTTGGTATCTTTATCGAAGTATTAATACGCCCCTTTTAGGTCGGGAAGACTTTTTATTGCATGGCATAAGGTGTCCCAGAACACAATCATGAAGGGAAAGTACTTCAAATCTTAAAAATAGCTTACATAAAGGAGACTTCATTATATTTTTTAAAGTAAAAAATACTGCTTTCACAGATTTTTTGCCTGAACTGGGAATCGAACTGACAGAAAACCGACTTAAAAAAAGTAAAAAGAGTAAAATACCTAATTAACATATTATAAAACTAACAGTTTCAGAAGTCGGTGCAATTTTACACTGAACCATTGAAGGCATCGACTTCTGAAACTGTTATCCATTGAAGAGTTCCATTGTCAATCTCCGAGGGTCTTCATCGGATCTTCACCGAATTTAATTGGGACCACCTCGGGAGAATACTCTTTCAAACAAAAAAATAAATTTTGCAAATCCGTCTATACAGGGTAAAATTGTAAACAGTCGACAAACCAAAATGGGAGATTGTACTCTTCACTATGAACAACTTTTACTATGGGACCAAACCTGAAATCGCGAAAAATAAAACAGCTGTTCCCAACATTTATGTTCGCGTAAGTCGTCAAAATGTAAGTAGGGAAAAGCAGATTTTTTTTCGCGATTTCCGGTTTGTTCTCATAGTAAAAGTTGTTCATAGTGATGAGTACAATCTCCCATTTCGGTTTGTCGACTGTTTACAATTTCACCCTGTATATGACGGAGTTATGCCCGAACATACATAAAAAAAAACATCCGAATTGAGAACCTCCTCCTTTTTGAAGTCGGTTAAAAACTGCCAAAAACTATCTAATACTAATGCGAATAACCATACCGTATTTAATGGCACCTGTTGATAAATATCGACAGGATCAAATCTACACCAGTCTCCTAAATTAAGGACTAAATCTGCTATAATGTAGGTAAGTTTTCGGTACATTTTCTAATCAATCCGAGTATGGATGCGATTGTCTAAAAAAGGTTGAGAAAACAATTTTTAATTATTTACGTAGTAAAAGCACTAATGCCCGACAGTATAAGAGCAACACAAATTTAATTCTTCAATAACAAATGTAATTTAATCACAAAACACAGTTAAATCTTTTTAAATGCTAAAGTAACATTTAGATATTTAGTTTTCAACATAAAAGCTTTATTTACTAACATATTTCATAATTTAATTTACATTCTTTTACACTTTGTCGTAGGAACTATTAAATGACATCACAAAAAAACGAAACCACTAATAGTAGACATCCCTTAGCGCTAATACTAGACGAGTCTAATATTAGTGCTAATAGATGTCTATTAATAGTGGTTTGATATTATTATTATCAAGTTTATTAAAATCTATACTGAAATACTATAATATGAAGTTACCCGTGAACTTGTAACAGAAAATGCAATTTAGACTTAATCCTATCACTTGTTATAATAATTTTTGACATGACATAAACTCGTACGGCGGCATAGTGCTCAAAAATAAATCTGAAATCAAAAGAACTAACAGTTGACACCTAGTATACCCCAATAGTTGACACCCTGTCTACTGTTGGATACGATCATTTGAAACGAACAAAAATTAAACAGCACTCTATTGACAGGATATAGAGACAATAATTGCATGAACATGTGCTAAGAAAATCTATTTGGTGAGACACCAGTAGATGACACATGTGTCGGCTTTTAGGTTTTTACTAATTTCTGGTACTAATAGTAGACACCCTTTAATTTGTTAGAAAACCTAACCGAAATAAGAAGGCAATGGTCCTGGTATGTCAATAACTTAATACATTTCTATAAACAACACAAAAAGCAGCAAAAATCGTAAAAATGTAGAACAAAATCATACCAGCTACATGTCGACGTCGTTAACATTTTCTTTAAGAATCACATTGCATTTGTTCTCTTTCTCACATTGTTTACTGCCAACTGACGTAATTTTTAAATTTGCTTAAATACGTGAATGAAAATTTTTGACCGCGTATCTTAGATATCTAGGTGTCTATTACAGCAATCTTGAAGTAAATTCAATGATTATTATTCTTAGTAGAAAAGGTTTTATTCGAAAGTGTCATCCTTTAGTTCACTGTCGGGCATTAGTGCTTTTACCTTATATATTATATTTTATAATAACTCAATAATATTGATTTTCCGTAGCCTGCTCTCACGAAAATATCGAAAATGGGGTGGGTTTCGGTAAATATTTATCAACAACACGCTAAGATTTTAATATGCAGACATATCTAACTTAAAAAGGTGAAGAAATTTTTTGGAATACACAAAGAAAAGGTGTTCTTTTCCAATTTTTCATATATTTTGCTAGACAGATAGATGAATCTGAACTATATGAAATTAAGTTTGGTTTTCCATATGTAATTTTGCTGTCGGCAAACATAGTGAGGTCAAATATATCCACGGCCACAAAACTATGGATTGACCTTACTAGAAGATAAATGTGGCGCTGTGTATGTGTGGGCCGTCCGCATACAGTACTATGGCTTTGGACCTACGCATTCCGCAAAAGCGTCCTTAAGGGAAGTCCATGGAATAACAACAAAAGTAAGGTGTTTTATTTGCTGCCTTGGTTGACACCAACAGACAACAAATTAAACAGTAATGTAATGTTAGATTTCACGGTCTTCCATGAATTTAAGACAATGTTTATTGGTGAGATTTGATGCTAATGATTTACCCTATCAATTGGTGAAATAAAAATACAGAGTGCAATTTTTTTCTCATTTGTGTTGGATCAGGAGAAGTACTTCTTGAAAATCTTAGAACATACAGCAATATTACTTTTAAAAATAAAATGAAGTCTTATTTAAGTAAACTTTGCTATTTCTAATGTGGAGGAACGAGGTATGGTGTTCCTGCAACGAAAAGGGAAGATCCTCCAACCAGGCGGGACATATGCATGGCGAGCTTACTGCCCGATGCTATTGGACGATTTTACATAATTAAATTATACTATCCGCACAGTGTACCTACTTACTACATACAGTGGGTCAACGCCCATACATTTGACAGGTCCTATGAAATGTCAAAATTATGTAGGGGCGGAGGTTATGTCCCAAGTATGCAGTATGGCTACTTGGGACATAACCTCCGCCCCCTTCACCTCGCAACCCCCCGCACGATTGCTCTGCGACTATGTTCTCCTTTGACCGACTGTAAGGAGTAAGATATAGGTAGACTGTGCTATCTGCGTGTTAGATTTTGATATCGCGATATGGGAACTGTCATAGCGTCAACTTTGAGAGTTGTCGTTATTGTAGTTTGCTACACTGCTGCCGTGTTGCGTAGTTCGATGTCGAGATGTCGCCATCGCCACACTAATATTTAAAGTACTTTCCCTCCATGACCACCAGTTTTGGGATTGTGACATCCGGTATATGCAGTATTGTGCTGCTGAAGCCGGGTCCGCTGCGCCGTGTTTTCGTGTTTGCAAACAGGATAACATTGTTTGCTAACCGAATGGGGGCGCGGCATAACAGTTTTGTTGGTAAAATTGGCGCTGCGGACCCGGCTTAACATTGTTTGCTAACCGAATAGTGGCGCGGCCTAACAGTTTTGTTCGCAAAAACACAATATCATCTTAGAAAATTGGCGCTGCGGACCCGGCTTTAGATACCCTAACATAATAAAGTAGGTATACATACAAGCCCGCATGTTATTGCTTTTGTTATATTAAAGTCTATGGTTATATTCCTTATACAATTAAAATTAGAAGTAGTAAATAGTCAATGTTTTGCTATAAAATTACTTGAAAGGGTAATATTAAATTATAACAATACATGATTTTATTTATGATACCAACTTATTCATTAAATAAATGAACTTTTTCAAGTCTTAGTTACCAAAACGTACATGAAGATTATTAAGTCTAAAACTCTCTTAATCATCAAGATTCTAAATATTTATTATTATTCTGTACTTTACGCAAACGCAAAGTAACATAAAATAACACAGCAACCTTTGACTCATCCAAACAAAACTATTTTGCTACAACACAGGCGGTTGCATACCTTTATTCAACACGTATCAGAAATAACCAGAAATCTCGAGATATCCTAATCCTAACTTCCTAACTAATATTATAAATGCGAAACTAAGTTTGTTTGTTTGTTACCTTTTCACACCTAAACCACTGAAACGGTCATCCTGAAATTTTGCATATATGTTGTCAGGTGTACAGAAACGGACATAGGGTACCTTTCATCCCGAAAAAAAGTACTGTTCCCGAGGAAAACAACAATAACGTTCATAGATGGCGCCACGTGTCTTTCGAATCATGATTTAATTATACTATCCCGAAAAATACGGAATACGCGATAAACGACATTAACGCGGGCGAAGCCGCAAGCAACCTCTAGTCTTTGATAATTGAAATATTAGGTTAATAAAAATTGCTTGGCTTGTAATTTGAGATGGTAAGGGCAGCTACCTTAACCATTGTAGCTACAAGAAACCATTCTTAGGAGCATGTTTGCTATTGACTATTGACATGTCCATATTTTTTTTAAATGTTTGCGCTGCATTTACCGTTTTTTTTTAAAAGTACTACATCCTTCGACAAAACCTTCTGTTTTCAAAAAAACATTTGTGTGATGCTAATCAATACTATTTCGTAGAAGGATCAAAATACTCTTCTGGAGCAACTAAGCTTGTAGTACTAGAAACGTCAGAAATCTCAAAAAACTTAGTTGAGATATGGACAGCTACCTTAATCATTGTGGCTACAAGAAAATGTTCTTAGGACTGTCCACAATTTTTGAAAATATTTCAAAATGGACTAAGAAATAAACTTTTTTTTTCTTATTAGGTAGATTTAGGTACAAAGTTGTTTTTTTCGCGGTTTCTTTCTTTTATTTTACTCTAAACTCAGTAGGTGTGAAAGAGTAAGTATTTTGATCCAAATAAGAAAATTGATTGAATGACATCTTAAAATATTTTGTGTGAATGCCCATTTTCTTGCTGATGGTATAAATATATTTTTTGTTTGCTTTCTTAGCCACCTGACTGCCAACACACAAGGTACTTGTAACCTGCGGCTTGTATACACGCTTTTTGCAAAATAAAACTAAGACCACACTCAAAAAGCCATTAGGAATTTAGGTAAACAATGTCACATTGACCAATAGAAATAGACTTATTTTCTGTCTCAACATCTAGGTATTTGTTTAATGTGAGTGCCTTCAGAAAACTGCGTTTATCACAGCTTAATAAGAAAATAGAAATCCATCTGCTTGAGTCTATTTCTATTTGCTACTTAGAAACACCTGCAGTTTGCAATCACACAAAGGTGGCAACTGACCTGAACATTCGGTTGTATCGTAACGTAACATTCGGAGCGAGCATATTTCGTTAAGCCGCTGAAAACCCGCGAAACATGCACGTCCAGAATTCTGTGCCCGCTGTACTGACTGTCCGAATGCTCCCTTGGTAACATGCTACTTCACACGAATATGATACATCTCAGTCGCCGCCTTTACATGTGACACATTTACGATTTTTTTTAGTACCTGCTCTGTTTTAGCCCTTTACATATTTTTGGTATAAATAATCCTCACATATACAACAAGTAAAAAACTCCGTCATATCTGTGAAGGTCATTTTCAGTATTGATATGTACAGTATTGGTATGTAATCTAAAGTAAAAGAAAAATCTAATTTATTTTAATAAAGCGGCTGTAGTTTAGCTTTATCTTACCCAGGATCAACAATGTGTTCAATTTGAATTTAGAGTAACTATTGTTTTTTATATGAAAATTGCACATTTAAGCTCCTTGTTTAAAATGTAATACTTTTATTTTGGGGGGTATTTATTTTTATTATCATTTTCAAAGTATTAATATGCCCTTTCACGATTACCGCCCAAGTGTACCGAAAACGGTACGGCCGCCATTGTTTATCTATTGTGTCTATAATTACAGTACTACACAGGTTAAGGATGGAAGAGGTTTCCATTACATGCTTTATAAAGTATTCATTTTATGTACTGCATTACTTATGTAAATTGTCATTTTTTTTTTAATTAATATTTCTCTTAATTAAAAGAAGATAAGCAACAGCTCACTGACCTACACTGAAGAAATATTCTAAAAATATCCCAAGTCCCAGGTGTTTTAATTGGTAGACAGAGTCAACACTAAGTATTGATATTATTTAAAACTTGAGCCATTTTAACACACAAAGGGGAGGAATTGGCGGCATTCAAGATAATTTACGTTTCCCATGACAAGACCAGAAAAGCTTTGAAAGGCCTTGATTTTTCACCACTATTAGTTGTTTCAAACATCTCATTTTTTTCTAGCTGTTTTAAAATGTTATTAAATTCTTTTTAATTTTTGTCACTCTGTTTTCTAAGAATTAAGCAATTGACTTTAATAATTAATAATACACAAAGCCCTTTTTAAATGTTAAAAAAGGCAAATAAGGTAAAAGTTAATAAAATAATGCACTCACTGCTTCTGGATGAATATGTTGAATCTTTGGATGACGTTCTCCTGGAGTCCCATTCTCTAGGCTTTTCCCACTGTGACACTTCACTGATACAGTTATAATAATACTTCTTCCCTGATGAACTAATATGTTCTGACCATTCACGGCCAGAAGAAACGCTCGCTGAAGGCGCACTTCTCTTGTCATATTTACTACTCCTACTAACACTAATGTTCATGCCACTAGTCCTATTCTTTTTATCAGGTTCATTTCGCTCATGATTACTTCTCTCTCTTTCACTATCTTTGCTACGTTCCTTCGGTGATCTGACACTATCTGAAATAATTAAAAAGCTGAATTAATTACAAATTATTTTTCTCAAAAATATTTATTTTGTAATATTAACTGATTATATTCTAAATTGCGTACACAGTATATAACAGCATTCGCTTTGTCCGAAATATTATATTTAGTCAATCAATCGCTGTTGCAATGTAGCTGGTCACATTT
Source organism: Amphipyra tragopoginis (assembly GCA_905220435.1). NCBI lineage: Eukaryota > Metazoa > Arthropoda > Insecta > Lepidoptera > Noctuidae > Amphipyra > Amphipyra tragopoginis. The sequence continues at coordinate 23,522,870 of HG991991.1, read as the reverse complement.
ATTATAAAATAGTTATTACCGGTTATAAACTAATCAAATTTTGAGGACTAAATTCCAGTACATATTATCATGATTTATTATGAAATACGGAAATAACACAGATATGAAATATATACAATAGATCTCACTCCAATGTAGCCAGAGAAGCATTGAATACTTGTTATTTTGTGAAAATTTTAATTCAATCCTTTTTATGAAAATGTCTTATTTGTAATTTTTTTTAAAAACCAATACTTTTTTTAGATTATTTAAAATTGATTTTCATATAATTTTTAAAACTGGAATAGGTATTTAACATTTTTTACAAAAAATATATCTAAGAAAAAGGTAAAGTTCAATAAAAAAAGGAATCTTTGCTTTTCTATTTCTATAACCATCACCTAACTAAATGTACAACAATTGTACATCATTGTTGTACATTTAGTTAGGTTCAAATATTTTTTTGTTTTTTAGAAAGGATTAAATAATTTACAAGATACATATTTTTCGATAAATTAGAATCAAAATAGATTGTAAAAAAACCTAATAATTTTCAGATTACATGATTTCCCATTGGTCAATGATGTGAGCAGCACAGCTTTAAAGGATGCTTTTTTGAGATTATGCTATTATGCAAAAATATTTTGGACTGCTTCAATCAGCCTAAATTTAAACTTATTTGTTTACATTCATAAATACATATGTATTTCTAAGAAATTAAATTATCATTTATATAGAATAATAACAAAAATAGCCCCCAGAAACCGGGAACAGGGTCAAAGCTACTGGTGGCCAGTGCTCCTAACAAAGGAACCTCCTCACAAAGCATGTTGTCAAGGAGTACCACTGTCTTCCCACAATTATATTAAATATAAAAAATATACATTAAAAGTTATTTTATCCTGTTCAAGTTATAAGGTCAGTGATAGAACAACCCAAATTTTAACTTACATTAAAATGTTTAATGAGCAAGCATCTATAACTATAAGCATCTGCATTCATTGTTATATGTTAAAACAATATGTTACCATTATTTGTGCCATATAATTATATATTTTTGAAAGTCTACCTCAATTATTAATTGATTCTATTTATTAATTATTAAAAGTTAAAAACTGTTGACCTAATTCAATGTAGTTTATTTGCAATACACAATGTTTATATAAGTTATATAGAGTTCATACCTGTATACTTATTTCTAGAGGATTTGTAGTCTCTATCTCTCTCCTTTTCAGAACCCTTCTGCAGGTAGGCATTCCTGGATGATGGATATCCTCTGTCATCAGCCACATGACTGTAGTGGTGGTGCCCATGGCCAGACTGACTGGAGTGTGTGTTGTGACCATGTGCTGACACATTACCATTAGGGGATCGAAGAGGAGTGTATCGGTTTTCAGAAGAGACATAATCATTGGCTGTCCTTCTTTCACTTTTTGAATTGTACTTCTGTTTAAAGAAAAACCTTATTAAGATTAAAAAACAACATTAAAATGACATGAAATGAAAATTGATTCAGTTCCAGGTAAAATTTTTGTGACTATGTTTATAACCTATATTTATCTTCATGTAAGCATAAACAAACAAAAAGTAAACAATGTCAAAGGGAAAGCTAACAAAATCAACAATACTTAAAATGTTTGTTTATAAGTTAGTGCTCCACAAATCTACAGATTGATAAGATTTAAATTAAGACATTAATTTTGTTGCCTTAAACATGCAACAAAAGTTAATTGTTGAGGTGCAAATTTTATTGAAACCAAATGCATGAAATGTCGATTTAACAACATCTTCAAAGAAAGTCCAATAAATGGGATACTGTCCTCTTTACATGTAAGTACCTATAATTTGATTAGTTGATGAAGATATGATTAAGTATTCAGGAGAATTATTTTATGTCACGAAATCTCTTATTGATATAATATTAGTTTGCACAGGTCAAATGTGGTTGATAAAAACAGGAAAAGAATAGTCGGGATTAATTATTACGTAGAGTGGAGTAGGTACATAATTCAAGCAAGGTTTAACTAAAATCTTTGGAAATGCTCCTACTATAGTTTACGACAAAAGGAAGTCTTCCGTTTGCTCTTACCTGATACGGATGGGACTGATGCTTCTCAAAGTACCTGAAAAGAGACAAAATAAATTTATTACATTCACCTAAATTACAGCAAAACTCAAATCGGCGACCGCCATCTACAGACTAAAGCCGAAGCATTCAAAACCGTATCATACCCATCACTTATTCGCTGAGGTTTCCTTGCATGCATTACCATCAATGCAAATGTACGATTTATTACGGCCTCAGTAATAAAATGCAAAATGAAACCACTGTCATTAAAAACAGTTTTACAGAAGGCCGTGATATATCTTGATGGACGCCATGTCACATTCAAGACACTCAAGCAAGAAAGAGTCGGTCGAGAAACGAGTGAGATAAAAAACATGTCGATGATCGACGCTCGACGCTTTGACGATGATAGAGTTTTTGCGTCTATGGTTAGGGTTGTACGATAAAAATTCTCAGTGTAACAATAAAAAGTACAGAGACAGACCCACAAACTTATCTGCGAAATGCAAGACAGTGGTCTGGGAATAATTGTGTTTACATGAAGATTGTTTACGGCTTAGAATCATGGAAATAAATGTTGTTCTTTAAATACCGTGTCCCAGAAAGAAGTGTCAAGTGGAAGCACAAAACCCCCATGTATGTTCCGCGAGTTTTTGTAGTTTTTGAGTTAAGATTTCTTTTCAGGTCTTTAATGACATAATGACAAACAACAAAACTCTGACTTTAATGACATTTTTGATCATAGTGTCATGAATACATAATAAAAATGCGTGTTCTATTCATTTAGTTTGGAAAAAATAACTATTCGCGTACTACGTAAATGAGTTCGTATATTGAGTATGCGAACCCATTTACATATCCGTTGAGATTGTCTGACGGCCCTTCACATGCGTGCAAATATTCGTACAATGTACATTGTAGAGTGCGCGCAAGATAACTCTGCTCGCGACTGAGGGCGTGCTAAACGTTGCCATGATCGCAAAAGTTCAAATTACCGCTTTTTAAGCTTAACTTTTCTAACGCTAAACATAATTTTCCCGTTAAATATTCCTACAATCAGGTAGTTTTAATATCAAATTTAATAAAACGGCACACACTTTGGTGGACTATGATTAGTTCCGATTTCGGCCGCGCGCAGACTTATCTTGCGCGCACTTTACGAATGTTTGCGCGCATGTGAGTGACCGGGGTAAGGGCAAATAAAAGGACTTTATATATATACGTAGGGGTGACCGTTATTTTGGATATTTCTTTGATGTTCGTCCTATAGATATATATATTATTGGCATCATTGGAAAAAGCTCATTAACTATTATAGTATTCTACAATTCTAGATCTATGCAAATAGAGGCTGTTAAAGGTTAAAAAGAGCGGCACGCGCATATCCGCTCTAATGTACCAGTTCTAACCACACCATTGAGGAATGTACAAATAGTACGTCAGAAAAACCCAGCTAGACCCGAAACGGGTGTATTACACGCATAGAAGTAATAAGTACTACGATTACACGGGTGTATACTCTTCATTCGAGATACTAAAACTTTACCTAGTCGTGTGAAATAACTTTCGGGGCGTATCGATCTTACTATATTTTTTCTTGGTGGGACTATACATCGACTTCAAAGTTCCTTTTATATTTCCATGCAAACGTATTTATCCGACAGAATATACCTACAATAAGGTTTTGATTGTTGCATTAGTTGCACGGAAACAGAAAAGGCAACTAAAATGACAAATATACTACGATCGATACGTTTTGGTAGTTGTTTCAAATGAATGGGTAAAACTTTAGTCTTAGAATAATAACGCGTTATTATTCTAAGACTTTAGTATTTATCAACACACTACACATTATATGCATTATTACGCCCCTTTCGGATCTAGCTCGGTTTTTGTTACTTATTGTATTAAAAACAAAATAAATTTTTCTATTTAGCTATATTATAAAACGTATAAAACACATTACCTACGAACATTATTATGCCGGTCACTCACATTCGTACGAATATGCGAACCCACAAGTTTAGGACGACATTTGCAAATGGTTATGCAAAGTTATCGCCGCCTTTGCGGTTTTCCAAACTGTGTCGGTTTTTTAATGTACATCAAAGCGCGCGAACCTCGAACCTTCACGTAGTCTCCCACACATTCTTGCAACCCGTTGCGCACAAGATTGCGAAGTCAACGGACGTTATGTCATTTTCAGAGTTCGTTGCGCCTACTTTATAGCGTACTTATATTACACTTGATTTGGTTGATTTCATTAAAAGGCTAATAGGTAAATATGTTTCAATACCTAGTTCTTTCATGTAAGCAAGTAAAAAATACAAACTACCGGGGATTCCTCTGAAGTGAGGATATAAAGCATGATTTGAGAGAGGCAAACTTATTTTACGCGGTCTGTAGGAAAAATAGTCCAACTAGTAAAATCGTCTTCAATGTCCATAGTTCACAAAATCGCAAGCAAGGCTTAGACATTAGTAAACAAGTGTAGGAGGTAGCGCAAATGTGTTCGCATAATGAATTTACGAACACATTTGCTTATCCGCTGAGTTTGCGAACGAATTTCTGACGAGCCTTCACATGCGTGCAAACATTCGTACAATGTACTAATGTTTGCACATGTACATTCGTACATTCATTACATTACTCATACATTTGTACACTCGTACAAAGTACCAATGTTTGTCTACATGTGAGTGACCGGGGTAAGAAAAAGTATTCAGAAGTTGCCAGACCACGATTTTAAGCTTCCTAATAAGTTAGGAAGCTTAAAATCGTCCTTCCACCTTCAAGTAAACATTTATTCGACAGACTATATGAATTAAAGACAGTGTAGGTTTCTGTAGTATGTAATAATCACACTAAAAGATATTATAGTTTACAATGTTAACTTCACCAACCGCAAAGATAAGTTTGTATTTCAATATTATTTCACAATAATATTGAGAAATATAAAATTACTTTTGCGGTTGGTAAATTCAAAATAGCTTTCATATGAAAATAGTTATGTTTGAAAATATCTACTTACTATTTTCACATTTATTATTTTCAAATAGTAGACATTTGAAAATATCTACTATTTTCATATTTCATCAACATCACGTTTCCTTTTGTTTAGAACAAATTTCGTTGGAAGTTTTTACAAGGTTGAAATTTTTCAGATTTATTGACGACACTGTTAGACAGTTAGAATAGAGGGGGACGCTCACTTTGTTAACGACTTTCGAAGCTCATATCACCCACAAATAAAAAACAAAACAAAATAATGTCATTTTTAAATATGGTGATTCACATAACTGTAGTAGCAACCCTATAGTTCCAATAGTATTCAAGTAAAATTACTATGACATACAGACAGACAGCCGGACATAACGAATTTAATAGGGTTCTATGTTTGCCATTTGGCTACGGAACCCTAAAATGGGATAAGTACTATAGTCCGTTTTTTAATCTCGGAGACTGAACTGACAGTCACAAATGTCAAACTTGTAAATTTTAGGAATATTATTTTCAAATTTGACGTTTTGTACCTGTCAATTCAGTCTCAGGGATTAAAAAACGAACTTTAGTTATATTCTCTTTGGGGTTATGTATGTATTGCTCGTATGTTCGCGGATGTACATTGTAACTTTTCAAAGCGTATCCAAATAAAGTTGAGATTTATGGATCAATACAAAGGTGCGTTTGTATATTATTGTAATAAATTATGCTAATTCTGAAATGAAATTCATTTGGAAAATACGGCTTTTCTATAGAAATTTAAAATTACAAAGTTTAAAAAAACAATTGTTTAGGGATACAACTAACAAAAATATTTTAAAGACGCAAAGATAAACTCGTTCGAGTTTTACCATAAATCAGTATCATCGACCATACAATAAAAAGGAAAAAAAACATAATTATGTATTATAATTTATAAGTTTATAACAGTACAAGTACCCACTGGTAAGCACCAAATAATAATTGTATGGTCAACGACAGTCGAACCAACGAACACCGGTCGGAACTTGCATCAATTATTTTATGAAGAAGAAGAAAAATAATTGCAAATTTATGTTACAAGTAGCGAACATGTCTCAGTACTTAGTTTATGTAATTTATTCCCAAAGCAGCAAATCCACTTGCAAGTTCTGTTACGCAAGTTAACTTCTGCACCCCATTTTCGACTTGTGGACACACCCTCAGCAAGTCAACTTTTGCAAGTTTTACGAATTATGGGAGTACATAGGTACTTATGTGCAATAACTTACGCATTAAAACTTGCAAGTGGATTTGGCGCTTGAGGAATAAGTTCTACAAAGACATGTTTGCTATTTGTAGTTTAAATTTACAATTATTTCTCTTCTTCATAATAATAATTGAGGCATGTTCCGACCGATGTTCGTAGGTTCAACTGTCGTTGACCATACAATTATTATTTGGTACCTACTAGGGTTTTCGCCCCGGGTACCCGGAACCGGGAATTCCCGGGAATTTGGAGATTTTAGGACCCGGGAATTTTTTGGCGGGAATCCCGGGTACCCGGGAATAATTTGAAATGAAGAAATGATGTGAGAAAATGAAGGGTCTGCACGCTTCCGAAGATTTTAGAGCATTTTCTGTCTTTCTCGCGTGAAACGGACATTGTACAGCGTGGTGTGAACTTAGAATGGGGTAAATATTAGGTATGTATCGTGATGTCAGCACACAGTACTGTTGTCTCTGTCTAGTAAACAAATTCTAAAAGCTTGTTTTTTTTTTTGTAAATGTTTCATTTGTAGGAACTATTCACAATGCTTATCTTTTGTGTCATTTCGGGATTTATAATGAAAATATACAGGGTGTAAAGGAATTCGCGTAATTCCTTCAAACAGCGTGATCTACTGGTCACAGATTAACCCTAAATGGTTAATCTTTTATTTTAAATACAAAATGACTTGACGACACGTTTGGTGCAGTGGCTAAGCGATTGGCTTCTGCGCTACGGGTCGTGGGTTCGATTCCCACACGGAACAAAAAATTTGTATGGCCTACAGATGATTGTTTCGGGTTTGGGCGTTTGTTTGTGAGATTTGTGTCTGTAAACGCACCCACGATACAAGAGAAATCTTAGTGTGGGGCAACGTTTTTTAAGAAAAAAAAAATAGTTTATAATGAAAAAAAAAGTCCTGTTTTCGAGCCCTTTTTGCGCCCCAAGTTAACCGACTGCAAAGAACGATTTCGTGCTAGTCGTGCTAGCCAGCTGTGTCACCGTGCTTTCATTCATTGATGAGTGGCGTCGAAATGTTCCAACTAATAAAATTTTAATTTAGCAATTTTAATGTTTTTATTTGTACCTTATTAGCTGGTTATGTTTCGATCACATATCGCTACCGCAAGAAAAAAAAACTTTATTTTTAATCGAGCTAAATCCCGTGATCGGTCATTCTGCACCAGTAGTAGATCATGTGGTTTTAAGGTATTACACGAATCTGGTAACACCCTTTATTGTACTTAATGTTATTCCGTAATATTTTGCCATATTATACGAAGAGAAGACTTTTTTTTCATTAACGAAACTCTCGACGTTGCACAATAAATGACTGTAACTGTTCCTAGTTCAATTTTTTAAATGAGTGTAAGATTTTTAATTTTAATAAGAAAAGTCGATTGGTACGTTAGACAATTTCTCATGTTTAAAATACTTACACAAGTTTAATGTTGAAATATACGAGATAAACTATATTTATACAAAAACGTGAAAATTCCCGGGTACCCGGGAATTCCCGGGAATTAAGAGAAAAAATTCCCGATTCCCGGGAACTCAAATAGGCCGGGAACGCGAAAACCCTAGTACCTACCCACTTTGTACTGTTATACTTATAAACAATGTTTGCCTTATTAGTTTTTGCACGTTTTCTGCCTAGGTGTACAGGAGGGTTTACTGCGTTGATAATTTGCGAAAAATATCAGAAATATAAAGTATCTAATCGCATGAGTCGTAGTATAACGGGTTATTAATTAGGTTGACAATAGTGGCGCTTTCAATAACTTTGTACCCTTATTTTCCAAGCTGTTCGAAACACATCTTGATCATAATATTTATATTTTACTAATAGTTATTCTATTGACATAGAATAACTATTAGAAATAAAATTGTTCAATCTCATGAAAAGATATCGTAAACTCAGTATTCTCGCTCGATGTAGTAAAATCACAGAGTAAAAAAAGAACAAACTTCCGTTAAACTTGTGAACGTTTTAGTTCTAATTAATGTATTAAATTTGATAATCAAACAGATTACATGTAAATAAAAGCAAAAAAAATGGAAGGTAAATAAATACGTTTATAAATTGTGCTTAGACTTACGACGTCGTCTTAAAAAAATCTTTAATTTATTAGTGATTCACTTGTATGTACAACTTGTAAACTGTTATGGCGTTTGTGTCTCGATATACACAACGCAAATTCGTATCTCTTCTCTACTGTTTCATTTAAAGTATCGTGTTGATGAGTAATCGTTATAAAAATATGCTAATAACGTAAAAATGAAGTTTTTCTAATAATAAAGAGGCAAACAGTGAAAGCGTATCGTTTTTAGGTTATGTTTCCATCTTTTATTGGTATTTTAGGTGGGTTCAGTAAGACGGAATATCAATTGCATGTTTTTTTGGAAACAGTATCCCTATAAGTGATGTCTGAATGAATTTCTCACGGTTTCTAGATATTCAGTCATGGTGGGAAGTGCCCAGCATCGCGTACTTTTGTTCTTTATTCAGAACTGCATTCAACCTTTTGGATTTTGACATTGAAGTAAGTAGTTACGATTTGGTTGAAGGAATACTTGCTGATGCAATTTAACGAATTGACTTCAATTTCCTGTCTTCTATTCAAGGAACTAGAAGAAGCTCTGTTAACTGATGGCACGGAAGAATCGGCCAGCTCTCTCCTTACTGAGTTAATAGTTCGTCTTTTGAATGGCTGTTTGGGCAACAATGACATCTCTGCCTTCAATTATCAGGTAGGTTCATTTCCATTGAGAATGCTTATTTGGTAATGCTTTACTATGAAATTATAAATATTGTTATTGTTATTTTCAGATGTACTTGAGGCGTTTGTTTAGAAGGAAATGTCAAGATACAGGGAGATATAACCCATTCAATACAGACATTGATTTCCAGTTTTTGCCCCTACGTACCAAGGTTGAGATTTTGTATGCTCTGTGTGATTTTCGACTAGATGCTGATGATGTTTTTGATTTATTTAAAAACCTTGAAGCTGAAAGTTTAAGAGTTGAACCACTAGGGTAAGCATTATTTTAATACCTATGTAGTTATAATCTTGTAGCGCATTGTGGTTCCGTTTTAATATTTGCTTTATCTTATTTTACCATGGTTTGAAAACAATAATGGCACAACTGAAATAATGTTTCTAACTTTTATTGAAAAACATTAAAATTTATAAAAGTTACATTTAGAAAAAAACCTCTTATCTTTGACTGATGAACATTTATATGATTGGTTCACATATTAGTTAAGATAGCTCTAACATTGAATGGGATGAGGTGAAACGTTGAGTACAGAGTATGCCACGGTTAGTTCTGAAGTTAGATATGAACTGTAACCAGAATGTAGCCAGAACCAAACTATGTATGAAAACAGCTTTATTTCAGCTGCCCACTGCACCACTTGTGGCTTCCAAATGCAACTTTATTATGAAATTCAAAGAATGATTATTAGTAATTTTGTTTTAATCAACATGCAATCTATTGCTCCAGTGGGTTGTTTGCCCATTTTTTTCATTATTTATTGTTGTGGCCGATTTTATTGGTACTAAACTTTTTTTCTCATTAAGCATACAGATTAACTATGAATAGAATACTATGTGACTGTGGATTCATTTCTTTTTAAGTTACATCAAAGTTTTTGTTTTGGTAAAATGTTTGTAAAATGTATCCCTTTTACAATTTTATTGCAATTCCTAGCACTAAATTTTATACTAAACATGAGAATAACACATATTAATGTAATGTGAATATCTGTACTACAGTTGGGATGACAATTACTCGGCATATTGGTATTTCTATGGCACAAGATTATACCGTGAAGATATAATAAAGAAGCCGAAAGGCAAAAATAAAAAGAAGAAAAATAAAGAGAGCAAGAAGCGTGGCTGGTTTTACGGTGATGATTGGCTCGATGACGAGGACACTGAACGGGTTTGGCAAGTGGTTTGTTTTACTGAAGAAGACTGGTCCCACCTGACAGAGAAATTCAGTAAGGCGGCTAGCAAGGTTGAGAAAGAGTTGTACCGTTCATTATCACAAAACTTTTTGCCAGAAATACCTAGGCTTTTTCAAGAAAAGGAACGGTTACAACGCAAGAGGTACGTTTAAAAAATATATCTATTCATATGTAATTGATTAATTACAGTAGAGTCTGCTTATTACCAGATGAAGGGAGTATGTAATTTTCGTCATACTAAGAAGTTGTGAAAACCATTAGTCAACATTTCTCTATAATTAAACATTGTGTATAATATTGGAAATATTAATGATTTTCGAATATATTTTTCCCCAACTAATGACAATCGACATAATTTGGATTGTATTCGTTCATAAGTTATGCCTTGACATTGATACTCATTTCATAACAAAATAAAGACAACCATTAAAAACGACAAAAAAAAAGAGAAATTATGTTGCCTTAAGTGGTTAGTTGATATAAGTGTGGTCATCTGGACATTATAAACTGCCTTGTGTCTTAATTATAATGAAAACCAAACAAAAAAAAAAGACTTAAGTGGTCATACATATTATAAATAAGTGCTTGTTCATTATAAGTGAAGTTGTAATAAATGGAATTCAAAACCACTAGATACTGAAAATACCATCACTGCACCAATGAAAATGCTCTAGGATAATAGCTATAGGCTAGTGTATTAGGCAGTGAGGGTTATATTATGATGCGGTCCCAATGCGCACGTGCATTGCATTGGTAGTGGACACTTTTTTAGTGCATTGCAAACACTGTTTCGAGGCTGACGCACTTTCGAGGACTTTGCTTGCTGTTCGCGAATTGCTTGCGAACGCTCCATGTTTGTGCGCAGAAAACACTGAGTTCCTGTTGGCAGCGTAGACGCGAACTGCTTGCGAACAGTTCGCAAACGTGTCTACACTTGGCCGAAGTATACATGTACAATGTTCGGTCCGCATGCGTGGGCTGCACTTTTGCAAGCGTGGACACAATTTGATACTTCCATACACATTGACATCTAATCACTTTAATTATAAAAATAAATTCAGAAACATTTTAATGAAAATCATTGATTTATCAGTCACAATTAATATTTGTAGAATCACCAATAATTTGCATTTTAAATGAAACATGTTTGCCTGTGCGACTGAGGTGGATGTTTTATACTGCAATGCGAATATTTTACTACCCTTGATGATAAATAAATGTACAAGAAAATATACAAGTCAATTCATACCAAAGAAACTTGTTATTTTTTTTCAGCATAAAAGTCGTAAAAACTTATGATACACAAATAAATGAATATAACAGATATCGGTTTAATAGAAGTTATTGCTGGGCTGGCTATTACTTAGTACATAGTGCATTATTATAAAATGATCTTTAGGCAACCACATTTAGGCCAAATCCAATTTTAAGTGTGCTTTGCGTCTCTTCGGGCAGTGTCAGCGTCGCGCACTCGACGTGACCTATCAGCTGCGTTGCTGGGCTCATTTCCGCCGCAATTAAACGTAAAAAATTATAAATAAAATAACTTGGTGCAATAATGCGTGAACTTCTTTTAATTAAATCATGCAGTTAAGAAATATTCTTCGAAGTAAACATTTATTTTATTCTGCAACATATTATGTTTTTCGTTTTGATTTGTAACAGTTAAAGGTCTCTGCCCACTACACCGTACCATATTATGTCTTACGGTCATAATATGGTAAGGTGTAGTATCGAAACATGCAACAAATATTCTTTGTGTTAATTAGTATCAGACAACGCCCACAAGACCCTTCCATCATCGGTTAACACCGTAACGTGCCTTGACCAGACCGCAAACAATTTTTCAAAAGCACGCATATTCATGCGCACATGAGTGCGTAAAAATATGAGATCTATGGGGATAGAATCTAATAGAACGTGTTCGTAAATACGATTTTTGATACAATTAAAGAAAATGTACAACAATCGATTAAACTGGTACTGTATTGAACAGGTACCGAATTGGCAGGGTACGGTCATCATACGCGTTATATACGGGAGTAGAACACTGTTGATTCGTTGTGTTTGGAGCTATTTATTTATGCCTAACACTTTCCTATTACGGTCAGGGTATGATACGATGTAGTGGGCAGCAACCTCAATTCCTTTGAACATGGTAAAGAGCATTAGTACTACATCAAGACAATAAATTTACTAAACTATACGGATGAGAATTGGTATGCAACACTGTGTTAAATATGCCGGCGAAGCTCGCGCTTATTAGATGATGAGCCTCTAACTGTCCCACTGCTGGGCAAAGGCCTCTTCTCGTACAGAGAAGGAACGAGCATTGATCGCCACGCTTGCTCATTGCGGGTTGGCGATTTCAGACCATTAAAGTCCAGGTTTTCCTCACGATGTTTTCCTTCACCGTATGTCAGTGGCGTCTTAGATTATCTAAGAAAGTACATATGAAATTGAAAAAGTCACATTGGTACAGGCCTGGGTTTGAACCCGCAACCCGGTGCTTAACAAGCGGGTCTGTAACCTCCGGGCCACCACGACATTTGGCGCGCGACATTTGGCGCTTATTAGAATCTAAATAAATAATGATTGCAATAGCGCGCGAGAACACAACTGTACCAATTTTAGAATACAATCAATATAATGGAAAAATCTATAGCGAGGTGATCAGTTATGCATTGCCATAAAACGATAAATAATTTAGTATTCCTATGTATGACCTTGATATCGATTTTTCTATTTATTAATTTACTAAAGAATTAAAATTTTACCTGAGTCTAGCAAAATGTGAATAGATTGTCTTTGTGTCTAGCTGTGCGTTTGCCTGGTTTCCTTTAAGATTGCACTTGTTTTTACTACAGCCACCCTATTATGTATAATGTTATATTATCTACATATAAAGAAAATGTTCTTATGCTTGGTTACAAGGGCATGTCTTTAAGGAAAACTGATCCTACCACCTCTAGTAGCAAGATGATTTGAAATTTACTAGAACAAAATATTAGGTTTCCTCTTAGAGTGAAGTGAACTCGAATTTCAGTATATAATTTCTAATTTGCTAGCGCAACGTTTGTAACGCCTTCTTAGAGTCTGTCCTAAGTCTTTGATACGACTACTACGATTATTGGTTTCGTACTATTTCCATGCAGCATATAATTTGTTTTCTTTCGAATAGATATATCTAAAAAATACCGCATAGTATATAGACAAAAGCATCTGCGAATAATATCTTTGCTAAAATTCTTCAAGCGCTATTAATTACAATGCGAAATTGACGCAGCTATATGCAATATCTCATCTAATATCTAAATAAATCTGTAGAATACACTATTTAATCGAGAGAGAGGCTTAGTTGTAGCTATACCTCCCGTCAATTCAATTAGCCCGATTGAAATTCGAGCTGTATATTAAATGACAATAGATGAACGATAGTTGACCTCTCCCAGTTTCCGAGAACTTGCTAACCCCACAGACCTAGCTAAATTGATATGGAGCAATTTATCATCAAATAAACATTATTATATTCTATCATTGATTTATGTATCTGTCAAATTGATATTTCTTATGTATTATTTCCTATGATAGCGAAATATTGAAATACAATTAGCAATATTTATTAAATCTCTACTCAAGCGAATGCTTATATTATAAGAATGTCACGCATGAACATACAGTATGTTAAATAACAGAGGGCGTTCCCTTGAACCGGTTAATCTACATCATTAATACATTACAAGAAACATACAAAAAAAAACAAAAAAAAAAACAAAAAAAATTCAGAACGACCTATTTAAGACCAAAATAGTAGCGTACATATGTTAAATGCGATGTTGCCGTGTTTTCCAAATTGATAGCCAAGTGCTCATTACCTATTTGTTTTTTTATTTTTTTTGTTATGATTCGCTTTTTTTTTGTATGTATGGACGCTATAGTTAAACTCATAAACTCACGCCTGTATTCCTCGAAGGGCTTTGCGCGACCTGGGGATCGAACCCAGGACCGCACATTCAGCAGTCGCACTTGCGACCGCTAGACCAAAGAAGCAGTTTATTTTTTTACCTACAACTTTCGTTAGTTAACATACTGTATATTAACTAATTAACTTAACTTTAATCATTAGGCCTCATTCATTTTGTCAGGTTGTTTGTTGATTCAGCAAACAGCTTCTGTGTTTTTTATTTCACGCTGAACACTAAACATTGTACATTACTTTATTTAGCAAACTAACTTAAAATAACTTTAAAATCTATCTTCAAGGTTGTTAGAGCTAGCGCCCAGAAGAACGTCAAGTCGTGTATTACAAAAAATAAAACAAAAAGAAGAAGAAACAAAACACACCACGCATGACGTTAAAGAAGAGGAGGAAAGGAAAGAAACACCTGATCTTGCACGGGAAAATCGAGCCAAGCGTAGAAATTTGTTAAGGTATGCTTTCAAAATGTTATTATCTGATAGATAAGGTGCCTCGTGCATCGTCTAGTCGTCTGCACCGGGCACATGTTGTGATACATGCACCTCATAGAAAGAACATGACGTACATGTGCCATAACAGTTTGCTAAGGCACAAGTTACAATAACTCACGTCATCAGAGGCGGACTTTCCTTAAGGCAGACTAGGCACGGGCCTAGGGCGGCCAGATATAAGGGGCGCTCAATTTTTCTTCTTCTTGCCCAGTTCTCAAGTTACTTGGGGGTCGGCACAATATGTTTTTCTCTTCCAGTCTCCCTCTCCCCCTCCATCCATCGACATTTATATTCATTCACTCTTTTAGTCACATGCGTTTCATCCCTCCTCAATAAGGGGCGCCCAATCGCGGAAAAGAATATATCTTTGTTCAGTAATGGAGCTGAGAAGGGGCCGGCTAGTATCTACTACACGGCCTACGGCGGCCAAGACTACTAGTCCGCCTGTGCACGTCATGTTGCCGCGTTACGTGCCCGATACATGTTGCGGCTCAATAATCGCAACATGTGGTCGATGTGGACGGGGCATCAGACAGAGAACAAGTTAAGCTAACACGGTTGTCACGAATCGACTAGTTAAGCCTTTCACAGCCCATAGCTGGACATAAGCCTCTACCAAGTTACGCGACAACGTTCGGTTCTCCATCTTTCGCTTCCAGGCAACCCCAGCTACCTTCTTTGTATAGGTCTTTGGTTCATCTATCTGGGGTAATCACACGCTGTGATTACTGTTTCGCGATCTTTGCTTAAGGACTCGTCAACTCCAGCAGTCTTCTGCCTTGGTCTACAGACTTGGTTGACTTACTGCCACATCAGGATGCAGATTTGGCAAGCTGTCGGTTAATTCAGTTCTTGTTTACATAATCTCATTCGGAATATTGTCCTTTTAACGGAACTCCGCACTTTATAAACGCAAAGTTAGGGTCATAAATCATTACGTCAATAAGGATGCACAATGAGTGTGAGTTGTTTGTCGATAAATGCACGTGCGGGACTGCTACCTTACTGTTACCGTAGCTGTACCTTAGGACACATACAAATTTAAAAATTTATTTATTGCACAATGTAGTTTACAGAGAACTTATAGAATAGTTATCTCAAACATACATAGACCCTGTAAGGGTGTTGCATACATAGTAGTAGGTATAAATAATGCCATGAAGTTACCCTTTTTAACCAGTTTTTGCCCTTTTCGACATAAGGTGAGTCCTGACGTTTGTTTTCAAAATGTTACCATACAAAGAAGATCAAGTACTTATTTAAAAAAAACAAAACATATATGCAACTATTTTACGGTATTTGATGATGTGGTTTACGTTTTTTTTGATAAGTCTCTTGACGGCTACAATTTACTAAATGACCGCTATGTCAGGACTCAACTTTCATTGAACAGAACATAAGCATCTATCATTCGCTGCACGGTGGAGACGTACCGACAATACATTCACTACAGTTAGCACAAAACTAGCGTAGCTCCATGAGGTCCCATAAGTGTGAGCGAGATCTCGAATAAAAATAATTTACAACCCTAACTTTGAGTTTGAAATGTCCGAACTATAACCACTTGATCTAAGATTGTAATCCTTTTGAACTACAATAAATTGTTTCGCTGCATAAGTTCTCGATGTTTTGCTAGGAGGGCGCATTGGCTGGTGGTACATTAAAGTGTTGCCTCCATACCTTGAAAATCGTTTATTAACAGTTGTAAGATAAATGCTGGACTGGACGGGGCATTCATTTTAACGGCGAGCATGTCTCGGTCGTCTGTCACCGAGGACATACATCGTGATTCATATTATTAGTAGTCGCTGAAATAAGCCTATTCGTAATGCTGCAGATCTTAGAGCTTTTGGTGTGTAGGTCTTAGAATGACATTGGACAAAATCAAGGCCATCTCATATCAAATTCATATTATGCCGTGGCAAGACCAATCTACGTCTTCGGGATGGCGAACGATGTTTAGTTGGAAGTTGTACACAATTTGACAGCCTCAGCTCTCAACAAGCTGACAGGGTACACCCTGTCAGGTTATTCGAAGTATGCTCGGTTCCTATGACCTAAAAACATTCGTTTTGCTTACAATGGTAGCAGTTTTTGACAAATTGGGCATTTAAGCTAATGTTATACCGTGATTGCTACTGACGTATGGGCGGGTCTATTATGCAAAGTTATGGGGGTTCTGCTTCATAATTGAGAAAGATACATGAGTCTTAATTTTAATAGATACCGATCGGTGAATCGGTATCTATTGGACATGGCATAACTTCGGTACAGAAGGCGACTAAAGCATCCGACCATCAGACTAAAGCAGCTGAGCTAAAATTAGGCCGGGCAGCATTTAGGAAACTAAGTACAGTGTTCTTGTTGCCTTTACCGCGGTGCTTATAGATGAAAGTCATGCAGTAATGCGCCTTCTCTGTCATGAGCATGACGTACGGTGATGAGACTTTGATACTGATTGTTGTGTTAGTCCAATAATCCAATGTGTTTATATTCCATGATGAATACGAAACGGAAGATAATTTTTGATTTAGAAAAATATTATCTTGAGCCTCGCGGGATATTATTTAATGATAATATATTTTTAAACACAAATCTACGCTACCTATATATCTACCGGTATGGGGAGAGGGGAACTGGGACTGAGCGTGGTATATTTCAGGGCGATATTTAGAGTTCCTGTGATTTTGCTTAGTCCTAAATTCTCCGAGTACATTGCTGGAGGAATCAGGGCTGGGCTATCAGTTGAGGAGGAGAGGTCAAACAATATCCCACACACACATGGACGACCTAAAACTGTTAGCCCTTTTGGCATATTTTTTTTAAATCTACTTCGTATAAAGCCATTGCTTTACTGTATTGGGGTGCCAAATTAAAAACATATTTCTTTTTTTTTACCTATTGCGACAGATACAGTTATTGAAGGTAACTGTAAACTTCAGTAACTCTTATCAGGATGGAATTTGGTGTAGTCACATGTGCAGTCATGCATTAAAGTGAGGGAGGATTGTGGAATACCAGGAAGTCCAGTTTTCGGATTCCATACTACCTATTTATATCCCTCTTCTTATGGAAGGAGGCGAAGGCGTTAGGAATCGTCGAGGTCGACATGAAGCAATCGTTCATCGAAGAGGAGCGCTTCATTGGCTACCTCAAAAAAGTTATGAAACGTCTTTTGTCAGACGGTCTTTACGTACTCCTTTGGCATATTCAAGTAGACTAAGACAGACCTTGAGGCCCTGGCTAGAATGGCTTGTGCACTGCTGATTGCAGATCGTATACATCACCCGCGTTCATCGGTAATGAGACTGTACGACTATCCTAGGAAATGGAGGGGTCGAGGGTTTTCAAACGCTAAGACCCTTCACAACCGCGAAGTATACAGTCCCGGAGATTATTTCCTCCAACCTGAGGGAGCATCCTAAGCAACCTGAGGGTGCATACTGCACCGAAATGTAGTAGCAGTGGACAAGGGAGTCATCCCTCTCTCTTTGGCTAAAGAGAACTGATGCAAGCAAAACTGCAGTAGAATGGCAAAACAAGGAGCTCCACGGGCGATAAAAATCGAGCCATCTATGGGCCCGATGTTTAGCGTCCATTTACTGGCTACGTTTTGATGTACTTTGTGGTCCTGCAATTGTGAAAGATTGTTGCCAATAAGCCTTTAGTGGTGAGAGATCAGTCATAGCGCCGCACAATGGTTGTTGTTATCGGTGTTCTCCATTACGAGAATCTCGTACATGCTAAGAAAGATTGATTTAACACACGAGATTATAGACATTTGGGATGTGGAATCAGCCGTCATTGTGCCAATAGCCGTTACGGCCAATGGCTTTATAACGAAGAGCCTCATTCAACACCTTAAGAGGCGACGTTAGGCAGCTGAATCATTGACTTGATATAGAAAGCAGTCCTCCTACACACGCAGTGTGAGGGGGTTCCGTTCTCTGGAGCCTTGACCATCGGTAGCTTGGATCCTGTTCCCGATGCCGGGGGTCTAATTATTAAAAATATTATTAAGTCTATATTGTTTTTTAGACACCGTGGGCCCGAGGTACCCGAAAGATTTTAACCTTCGATTCCGATGCCTAATTGGAGAAGAAAAGCTAGGATATAGTTTGTTGAATAAAGCTTCATTTTCGAAATATTCAATATTTATGGAAACTCACAAATCGAAAAATATAAATGGTAACAAGCCCTACGAACGCGGCGTTGCGACTTTTGTTATACCATACCCCTCTCGCCGTATGTCTCATTTGTCGGGGAGGGTTGTGAAGTGAGAAGTTTCTTATCCACTCACACGATAATTTATAAATGTTGCCAGTTCAGCCTAAGGTATTGTTTACAAGGAAGTACTAAAGTTAATTGATTTATTAAGAATAGAAATAGAAAAACAAAAAAAAAGAATGACTGAATTGGACTTTCGTTGATATCAAATTTGACTCTAATACCATCAGAAAGGCATGCTTAAAATCTTTTGGGTACCTCGGGCCCACGGTGCATAAGGCGAGTTGTGACCGCGACTTCGTCTGCGAAGCAAATACGCTTCTTTATCATAACTGAACCACTGCCTCCCGCTCTACAACGCGGGAATCGCTTGCAGGGTGACGAAATAACACATAGTCATAAGCCCATTCAGCATTAGGGCCCCAACTGCCTTAAGGAATAGTGGTAATTCCGTCTTGCCGTTCTTGATTGCCCGCAGGCCGCTCTGATCACACGCCATTCAAGATCCGGATCGTCATCACTGTAATGGCCTCTGAGCTGGGTTGATGCGATGTGACCATTGTTCCTTTCCTAGGTCCTTGTGTGTTTCCTGTGCGTATAGAGTCCAAACCCTTAAAAATATCGACTTTCCCGAGAAACTCAAACTTAAAGGTTACGGCTAGACGTCAGCGTGTTCGTCCCTAGAGTTTAACCTTCGACCGCCTAATTCGCTCAATCATTGCCTCAATTTCGAATGTGTTGGACCAATGTCGTGTCGATTCAGCTTTCTAATTTCAAGATTAAAGAAGGCTTAGCAACTGTGGAATAATATAATTATGAAATTATTTAGAAAATAATTTCACACGAAGCAACTAGTCGTCTGAACTCGGCAACATGTGCTGCTACCAACTGCATAAATAAAGCAGTTTCGACAAGGTTATCATGCAGTTGATTCATCTACATCGTAACTATCCAAGGCAACAACAGGTGCTATTGACCACTATGCAGTTGTCTTGCATTTACCGAGCAGTTCTTAAGTTGTTGTACCGATGCAAGCTATTGCTTTTGAAATGCAGTCAATCTGTTTATACCCTTAAAAATATGAAATCTAGTTGTTTTTGTCTATTCGGTAGCCAGTATGAAGGTAATCACTTGAAACATCTTTCACTTTAGGTCTAAATCAGTTTCGTCGGATTCATCTGAAAGTTCATCCAGTGCAAAAGAAGAAATGCCCCAGAAAGTAGCAAAGTCATCAAAAAGCCATGACAAGCGCTCAAAAAACTCGTCTGCTACTCACAAAGGCGAACCACCACCAGAGCCGCTCATAAAAACGGGGAGGAAAACAAACAATTCGCTAGCGTCAGCTACTGGACAAATTGTTATACCTGATAATGACGAACCCGTCAGCAGTACCAGAAAGAAACTGAAGACATCACAAATGTATTTATATTCAATTGTTATTTGATTCTTATTAATTCGCTTGTTTGCTTTAGGAGCTACTAAATTTAAACCATTTTGCAGATTTAGTCAAACAGACGAGGACATCCAGACCGATATGTATAAAGTTCTGAAACAATTGACTGCTCATGATGATGCATGGCCCTTCATGGATCCTGTGGAAGAGGAATATGCACCCAATTATTATGCTGTTATCAGAAGACCTATGGATTTGCGGAAAATGGAAGAACGCCTTGACAGTGGTTATTACACTGATTTTGCAATGTTTAAGGCGGATTTCAAGCTCATTGTTAACAACTGTCGCTTGTACAATGGCCAGGATAACGGTAAGTAAAACATATAAATAATATTATCATATCATCTCGTTGACGTCTACTGTTGAAAACTGGCTTCTCAATGACCGCTTCATATTGCCATAATCACAACGCTTAACAGACGAGTTGGTGAAGGCAGTGTGTCGGTATTAGCAGACACGAGAATATAGGGTATTTGACTAACAAAATCTAATTAGTCCTTCAGTTAGATTATCAAAAAATATTTGAACCATACTTTTTCTTTTTAAACCAAAATTGACGAAGATACGACACTTAAAATTGGCAAAACGTCACAAGCAAGTACAATTTATTACTTGCTTCTGACGTCACAAGCCCCCACTCTCGAGTTTTGATGCGTTTTATCTTTCCAAATATTCATAGATTTAAAAAAAGAAAAAATACGTGTCCATTATTTTTCAAAATTCTAACTGGTGGACTAATTAGATTTGCAATTTATTGATGCTGTCAATATGCCTATTGTGATGCCTGTCCTCTTGACTTAAACCCCTTAGTCGCCTCTTCACGACATCCACTGGTATGAGGCGGCCTAATCTTAACCGGTAAACACACTGCAAGTTATATTACACTTAAATTGAAATGTAATTTAATAATTATATTCTTATTTGTAAATCGGATTTTAATGATCTTTTATTTTTCAGAATACACTGTGATGGTAGATAATTTACAAACGGCTTTTGATCGACTGACTGAAAAATATATACATAGGCTTTCATCATCTGATGAGGAAATTGCTGTCGAATATCAGTTACCAACTCCATCAAGAAAACACAAGCTGAAAACAAATGAATCTCCAAGTCACCACAAGAGAAAAAAGCGAAAGTCGCATTCTGAAACAGGTAACTATACGGCTTGTATAAAGCCAGCTTCACCATGGAGTATATTTGTGTACTAGCTTTTGCCCGCAGCTTCGCTTGCGTGAAATTTCAAACCCGCGTTTACCCCTTTTCTAGGTGTACCTAGTTGTAATATTCAAAAAATCCGGCTCCTAATTATTACTTATTTTGAAGATTGTTTATGCCAAATTTCAAGTTAATTACCCCTGGAATAAGGATTTTCATACAAACGTTAACAACCCATCTCACCCCTTTAGGGGTGTAATTTCCAAAAACGCTCATAACACGTGTATGTTTATTTCTAACCAGGAGTCTATATATTTAAGTCCATGCTTCTTACTTCAAAAATACCAGATTTCTCATACAAACTTTCAACACTGATTTCACCCCCAAAGGGGTAGAATTTCCAAAAACGCTGAAACACGTACATTTATTTCTTACCAGAAATCTTCATATTTAATTTCATGCTTCTTACTTCAAAAATGACAGACTTACATACAAACTTAAATACCCTATTTCACCCCATTAGGGATTGAATTTCGAGAAATCCCTTCTTAATGTCTTAATGGATGCCTACGTCACAAAAGGAACCTGTCAAAAATTCAAGTTTCTAACCCAGCAGTTTAGGCTGTGCGTTGATAGTCAGTCAGTCAGCTTCTCCTTTTATATATACAAGGTTAGTCGGAAAGGGGGTACTAATCCGTGGGCCACTTAAAGTATCACTAAAAAGACTGTTTTAAAGCAAGTGTTAAAATATCAAAATTCGATGTTTTATTTCCATGAAAAATGAATTTAATTTTAGTTTTTTCAAAAATTCTTCGTCACTGCTTTAGTTGCAAATTCAGAAAATTTTGCTTTTAGTTCATGACCCCAAATATGACCTAAAACGTAAACATAGCTGATCATAACTGGGTATAGATAGATTTTAGAGCTTTTTTTTTGAGAACTTTAATCACCTATTTCTCTTAAACTATTGACTTTTGGAAAAAGTTGTAGAACAAAAGTTATTCATTATCATGGATACTTTAACCCCCTTTCGGATTAGTACCTCCTTTCTGACCAACCTTGTATAGATAACTTTACTGAAAATTTTACTATGTACGACATTAGTTAACTGACGGCCGCCCACCCATAAGAGCATACAAAGCCCTCCGCGTCCAATATAACAACGCCTTCAGGGCGCTGATGGGGCTGCCGCGATACTGCAGTGCCTCGGGCATGTTTGCCGAGGCGCGCGTCGACTGCTTCTTTGCAACGATGCGTAAGCGATGCGCGTCCCTAGTGCACAGGGTTCGCGGCAGCTCCAATGGCGTACTGATGATGATAGCCGACAGGCTGGACTGCCCTTACATCAGACGTTGTAGTGACTTGCACGTCACCTATAGACGTCGGCAGTTTAATTAATTAAAAATTTTTTTTAATAAGAAATGAGTCATTGTTACTTATAATAAATGAATAATAAATAAGGCTAAAATTGCTTGCACGAGAGAGAAGAAGTAGCTCCGTCACTGCGTCTCTGAGTATTTTTTTAGCTTTTTAGAGATTAATTTGATAGATTTCAGTAAATGAGAAATCATGCTAAGTCTATGGTAATGCGTCGTGAAAAGAAAAATGATTTTAAAATATTGACAACCATCTCACAGCGAAACAATTTTAAGAACAAAAAGCAGAATTATATAGAGTTTTTTTTTAAAGCCAGTTCTCCGCTTATATTTTGCTTGCATAATGACATGGAAGGAACTTGCAGATGCCAGCTATTGGCACGTATGTACATAAAAAGGCGTGCCTGTAGATAGAAACCAAGAAAATTGCACAGCGTTTGCTTTCTTGGCATGCAATGTACGGCTGTGGTGGCGGGGGCGCAAGTTGCATATAGCACGTCTGAAAGCGCCCCACAGCTGCTGGCACGCCATTCCAGTAGGCGTTTAATAAGTGTGCCATTGAAAGGCATGCCATTTCACTTGCAAATGTATCTCCTGTGTGTAATCTACTGGCATTGCTATTTTTCGCATGCCACTTACCTATAGTCCGGTCAAGTTAGCCCAAAAAATAGGGGTAGGTTAACAGAAATTCGCATAGAGCTGAAAATTGGTACGAATGTTCGGAACACCATTATACATATATGAAATGTAAAAAGTCCCCATCGATCCCACACTTGCAAAAAAAATATTCAAGGTCAAAGTTCGCAAATATGGTTTTTTTGCGTTTTTTAGCCAAACGGTAAGTTTTATGATAAAAATAGGTCAGACAAAAATTGTAGATTATACAATTATCTATAAAAATTGTCTACAATTTTTCTCCTAAACGTCACCGTTTCTGAGATATAGTGGTTGAAAAAGTTGTATTCTTCATAACATGCGTTTCCACGCCATCTGGAAGGTAGTGTACTTAGCACATTTTTAAACGTGGTTTCCCCGATAGGCCTATCCCACAATCTATTGTGACCGTGTTTAATTCAATACTATTTAAAAATATGTAAAAACTGGTACTATTGGAAATGATGAAAGCCGTGTGAATTCTAAAAAAATAGGTAAAATTATCCGTCTCATTCATAATCATCTGATAATTCTGCTTCTTTTTGTTCTTGTTCGTCTTCTTGTACTTCTTCTCCTACTTGTTCTTCTTCTTCCTGCTGGGTGTAAGTAAATCGTTCTAACAGCGATGCATCAGATGTCTCCTCACTGATATTGTACGAATTCTCTTCTGATGGTGATTCACCGCGGGAAGGTGGAAACCACGTTAAAAAAACGCGCCTAGTACACTACCTTTCAGGTGGCGTGGAAACGCATATCATGAAGAATACAACTTTTTCAACCACTATATCTCAGAAACGGTGACGTTTAGGAGAAAATTTGTAGACAATTTTTATAGATATTTGTATAATCTACCATTTTTGTCTGACCTATTTTTATCATAAAACTTACCGTTTGGCTAAAAAACGCAAAAAAACATATTTGCGAACTTTGACCTTGAATTTTTTTTGCAAGTGTGGGATCGATGGGGACTTTTTACATTTCATTTATAATGGTGTTCCGAACATTCGTACCAATTTTCAGCTCTATGCGAATTTTTGCACTTTGAAATGTCCAATTTGACCGGACTACCATTTTAGTGGCATTTGTATTCCCGGCGTTATAGAGAAATTCAATTATCTTTAAAGTAAGAACATAACCCCATAACTATAGGTCTGCTAAATTTTTATTTGTTTTAGGGGAACCTAAGTCCAGTTCATCAGACTTAGTACAAGAGGAAAATCCCGAAGAGGAAGTACCTGAACCAGAAGCAAAAAAGATTAAAGAATCTCATAAAAATAAACAAAGCAAGGGCAAGAAGAAACGCAAAGGGCATCATCGTCATGGTAAACATTCCAAAAATCATAGAAAGGATTCTCATAAATCTGAACACTCGGAATCTAAAACAAGACACGGAAAAAAACAAAAACATGGTAAAAACAAAGATAAAGATGGCAAGAAGTCCAAACAAAAGAAGAAGAAAAGCAAGCACCACGAAATTGAACCTAACGAAATTATGAAACGTAGTGTCTCTAAAGAATCTTTAGAGAGCTCAAATAGAAGTAGAAGTGCTAGCCCATTACCATCTATTCACACACCTTCGCCTTCGCCTACTGAACTAGATCAGATTGAGCCTCCAGATCAACTTAATGATCCTGATTTTGTTAAAGATAAATACGATAAAATAAAGGAAAGAAGACGACATGCCGCCAAAGACGCATGGGAATCACTTTTTGACTACAAACAAAAAACTGTTGACAAACAAAAGCAAAACCTTCACATACCCGAAAAGGAGAAAAATCAAAAGCTAAGAGAAACAATTGAAAAACTGAAAGCTAAAAATGAAAAGTATAAAGATAGTTCACTGTTCAACAATTTGTTTTCATCAAGTCAAAGTAATTTGGAAATGTCTGAATCAAGTAATACAAATGATTTTACTATCAAGGACATTGACTCTGAAGATGAATCAGTAGAAAATCAAAAGACTAAGTCTGGACCTAAAAAAGGTAATAAGAAAAATTCTGCTAAGAATGAGTCTGCTTCTGAAGCGTTAGAACAAGCTGTTAAAGATATAAGCAAATGGCTTGATGATGCTCCAAAAGGATCCAATGTGAGCTCACCATGCGACAGTCCAGCTCAAACTATTTCTACCGAAGAGCACGATAATAGTCGCCTGGACGATGAACTTTCTCAGGGAGAAAAACCTCTTCATACAAGAAAAGAAATATCCCGCAAACGACCGTCGTCACGTGAGCCAAAGTTGCTTAAAAGAAGAGAAATTCAAAGGACTATTGAGAGACTTCAGCCAGGAAAAAGTAAAGGTAATTTACTTACTAATCTGAGCAATAAAAATACGGAAAAGACAGAAGAAGTTCTGCCCACTGGTCCTCTGAACAAAGTTCGTGACGCTCAAAAACCAGAGGAATCTAGCCCTAAACTTAGCCTTGGTTCAGTTTTACCAGCTGTCGAGTTCGCTTTAGGTAATGATCATAACTTTGGGAATAATGATGATAATAAAAACGAAGAACAAAAAGACACTTTTAAAGCAACAGATAATCAGAAAGAGGAGAACACGGAAGTTGCACCTGTTGAGAAAA
Source organism: Amphipyra tragopoginis (assembly GCA_905220435.1). Lineage (NCBI taxonomy): Eukaryota > Metazoa > Arthropoda > Insecta > Lepidoptera > Noctuidae > Amphipyra > Amphipyra tragopoginis. The sequence goes on along the minus strand of HG991991.1, from coordinate 23,496,708 downwards.
AACCAGACGAAGTAATTGTTCAGCCAAACAAAAAAGATGCAGAAGTAGAAACTGAACCTCAACTGATTACAAAACCGAATCAAGAAAAAGCTACACCTAACCTTAGCGCCTGGTTTAAAGCTTTTGGTGCTCCGAAAAGTACTAGTTCAACTTCTGTTAAAAAGAAACCTGATGAAGCTGATACGGATGAAAAAGTTCCGGAAAATGCCAGCAATGATACGAAGACCAACAGTCCTAAGAATCCAGTTAAATATGACTCTCCAACAGGTCCTGATACTCCAAATCCCGAAGGCAGAGACAGTCCTTTGCCAAATGTGGGCACGACACCCCGGCAAAGAAGAACAAGCACTGGTAGTTCTGTTTCAGAGAGATCGTCATTCAGCCAAGATCTTGATTCGCCTAGACATCAAATGTCACACACTTCCCCTCTATTGCGCTCGCCCGCATCTCCGAGAACGGATGATTTCCAAAAGATTACATATCCTATAATAAACGGCACTGTTAGAGCTGGATTTTATCAAGACACAACATCAATCAAAAGTAGTCCAGAAAAGAGCTGCAGTCCACGTGAGGCTCCACAGTCACCTTATTCACCTTATTCCCAACACGTCTACGCATCAAACAATATCACGGGACCGTCAACTCCAAATTATTTCGTGGATCACAATAAGAGTCCACTTCCCGCATATAATCAAAATCCACCTCCTTACTACGATAACACAAAAACTCCAGCGACAAATAAGTCGGCGCGTGGTCATGACGATTTCACTCCATTGCCTCAAGATTCATATCAACAAAATCAATATACGGGTCCGTTCTCTCCCGCGTATACACCGTACTCACAAACATCTACAAATTATTCTCAAGTACAAAATTCGCCACAAACATCTATATCTAATACTACTGTTCCTTCTAATCCAACGCAGATAATGGCAGATCTTAAAACTGCACTGTTTCCTGTAAAAAAACGGACTTACAATGAGCCAGAACATTCTTCAATACCGAACATAAAACCAGATAACAAAGAGGTTACCGGGACAGTATCTAATAAAAATGATTACCAGAAAGCTTCATCATCTTTACATTCAATAGCTCCGACTTCAGTTGACGATATAGCGTTGGCTTTAAGTGAAAAATCGGAATTAGCTAAATTGAATAGCTTACGGGACAAAGTTTCTATGGAATTTTCCACTGAAAATAGAGAAATAAAGTACGAAATTAACGAATCATTACAGAATAACAAGAATGCCATTGATATTGATTTGGATAAGCCAATTGGTATCATTAAAAAAGATAACGTTGACATGGTTAATATGGGTTATTTAAATCCTGAGATTGATCGAAGAAGTAGTGGTGATACACATGCACATGAAGTTGATTACTTGCCACGAGACATATCTAAATCAAATGTAAACCCGCAGCAAAAAGGATACGATGTTGACGCAATTGCTATTAATTTAGGATTGAATAGCCAACATCTACAAAAAACTATGTCAAAAGCTAACATGAATTCAGGTAATATACCACCAGCTCATAGTCAGTCACATAATGAAATGAATTTAAATCAAAATATTATTCACGCACATCATAACCAATACGAAAGTATGACGAGTGGTCAAAGTGTAAGCAACTTTTCAATAAGCGACATAGACCTGGCAAACAAAAAATTGTATTCTTGTAATACTACCCCTTCATCTGCTGCACTGGATTATGGCAATTGGAAAATGTCAAATCAGATGCGAAAACAAGAATTATTGCCTTCCGATTATTCCACGCCTTACAGTGCTAATAACGTGGAAAAATTGAAAAATGAAATGAGTGCAATAAGTGCTAACACGATCGCTTATAATAAAAGTCTGCAACATCAGCAGTATAATTCATTTAATGTTGCCAGACCAAATTTACAAAGAGCTCAGGAGTTGCAACAAAACCTCCCCGGTGAACTAAGAATACCCAATCCAAGAGGTCTTCTTAAAAGTGATCATACTATGACTACAACTTCTTCTATCAGTGATACTGACGTAATTGCCAAAAATATAGACACACTTGCCAAATCTCAAAAAACTGATAAACTTGTACAAAATCACCCATTAGTAAGTTCAAATCCTTATAAAACACCATATAGTAATCCTGCTCCACTCCCACTCGATAGTCTGCGTAACTTGCCTAATATCCCGCAAATGCTAGAAAGATACACTAACGATGAAAGGTATTTATCTACTTTTGCAAGTAGCCAAGCAGCTTCATTGTACCATGATAAATCATTTCAAATGGCGCAAATGTTTAACAAGAGTATTTCTTCAGAAATACACCCAGTTAGCACATCTGTCAGTATATATTCCCAACCATCAATGTCAATGAGCAAGGACAATAGTATTTACAAAACATCCAGTGTTGCAGCTTCACAAGTTGACATGAAAACAAAGAATAAACGAAAGAGAACCTCTGACGCTAAACAAACAGCTCAGATCAGTCAAGCATACCATCCCAGTTCATGTGGTACAGACGTGTTGTCATCCGTTAAGTCGAGCATGATGCCTGGGAATGCATTTAATTTTGGAACATCAACAAATATGGCTTTAAGTAGTGGATTGTATGGAGATAATGGCAGCTTTACTATTGAAGATTTCCGCAACAGCACCGCTAACCAGCTTATGGCAGCCAATTATATGGTTGCAGCAGTCGCTCATCAGCAACGTAATAATGCCGAAGCGAATGCCGATAAGTTAGTAAAACCAGCTCATCAAAACTCGAGTCATAGTGCGAGTACTTTTCCTTTTATTGGCCATTCCCAAGTTAGAGCTGGTTACCCCTTCGTTGGAACCGATCCGACGTCCCCATTGTACCAACAGTATCTGCAGCGTCATCAGGAAGAGTTATTAAGGCAAACAGGTGCACAGATTATGAGCTTGTATCCCGGTGGTTATCCCCCAACCCTCGGCGTCAGACAACCTTATGACATCAATCGACCTTCATGGCTCTAGACAAGTTGACAGTAGCATAGCTTCATAATGTGGAATCCTTAATAAATAATCATAAATGTGACTATTGTTATAGGAAATTGTAATTTATATTGTTTGTAGGTTTAAAGTAGCATTTTTGTGAAGATATTTTATGATTATTTCTTATTTACCTTATTGTAATGGCAATGTTTATTTTATATCATGACAAGTTAATCTTTAATAAACTCTTATTATACTTATTTTTATAATAGTTTTCACACAACCTGTGATCACTGAATGAGAGACTGCTTCTTACAACAGTGTCAAGAAAAAATAGTGAGGAATCCCACGCCTTTCCTTTAATGTTGAACAATTACGATATTGTAAGCCGTAGTTGCGTACCTAGGCTACTTCCTCAAGGTTTATATGTTATCCTTATATGGAATAGATACGCTTTATTAGTACAATTATTGTATTGCCCATTCCATATATACTCAAATATATTTTATTATAATAGTAAAATGTTATAGTGGCAATATATGAGAAATTGTTGCAATTATTTTATAATACATGATATCTATATATTGAATAGTTATTGATTATAAAGAAGCAGTCTTTGCAATATCACTAGGTATTTTATACTCATATAAATATTTTAATGTTAACTTTATTTAAATTATCTTCATTAATAACAATGCTTTTAAGCTTTTTTAGCTTTAATTTACTGAACATTATTACCATTTTATAAGGTCACATGAAGTAATATTTGTTATTATATAAATTTAAATTTTACGTTATACTACTTAATTTAGATTGTTGTGTAAATATTTCACTATTTTATTTACGATCAACGTTTTTTAGCAATTTAAATAATTTTCGTTAAGTAATAATTCAGTTAAAGTAAATTCAAGAACCTAGTATTAAGAAATTCATATAAGAATTATTGAAAACAATTCTTCTTGTGTAAAAATAAAGATTTTGAAAATAATTGACGTGTTGATCAAGATCACATTCGTATTCTTTACTTTGTTCTCATCTTACCTCGGAATAATAACTGCTTTAGTTATTGTTCCGAGCATCTTACAGACAGGTGTATTTAATTATTCCTAACCCTGCTTCTTCCGTTAACCACACATCCAGTACTGTAAGGGTCAGTTCACACCGAGACGCGACCCTGCGCGCACTTTTTAATAGAGCGACTCAAAATATAACTTTATTTACTACACGAAAAGATACACATTTCATTGTGAGAATTCAGAACACGTAGCACCATGCAGCTCTGCGCCTCGAGATGCCTCGCGGCGTACAGCGATGCATCGCGACGGCCTCAGGTTGCGCCTCGCGAAGCCGCGAGCCGCAACCTGAGGCCGCCGTTCATGCGCTTGCAAATGGTAGACTGCGGGTGGACGCGGCGAATGTAGACACGTTCTGCTGCGCCGCGCGGCGTCTCGCTGCGCAGCGAGGTGTCGTGCTGCCAACGATTTTACGATGCGTCTCGCGACGTTGCGTTGCGGCTCGTGGCGCAGCGCGAAATCACTGGGCTCTTCCAGTACCGTCGCGTCGCGTCTCGGTGTGAGCTGACCCTAACCATACTACTAGGTTTTCGTTTTATAATCTGAATCGAGTAACTGATTTATATTTCTGTGTTGTAACTAGTTGTAACCCAAAACAACCACTATTCCTAAACAGTTAATTATGTTATCATTGATATTTTAATGAATCATCATTTCTTATTCTATCTCAGCCCGTAGACATCCACTGCATGTGTGCCTCTCAAGAGCTTTCAATAGACTATACCCTAATTCCCGAACTCAGATAATTTATGTAAACAAAGAAATGTCATTGTCAAAATGACAGGTTAGTGGTACAAAACATTTTATCATTAAATTTTTACGAAGTAATCGTTTAAAAAATTAAAGTTAATTATAAAAACAATGCAAACAAAATACCGTAGCCAAACAATGTCTTGTGTAGTGTGTTGGAGACGCGCCTTATAATCATTTTAATCAGTCCTTTTAAGTCCAATATTAGACTTCTCAAAATCGGACCAAATTTCCACTTGGAACAGTTTACAGTCGTTTTCATCCAACATGTGGCAAGACTTGCTACTTACAAAATTAATCTATGAATGAGAGTTATGTGTGTTGTTGAAGATGTAAGTAGTTAAATAAAACATCTGATTTCAAATCAGTAGCTTCGATTAGAATTAACTATTATGAAATATTTTTTCATGATGTGTCTGAATCGGAATAACTAACACTTTCAGAATCAGATGAAACAATGACAACAACAAAATGAAAAACTTAACACGATGATATTATAGCACAATAACAAAATTAACAAACACGCAGCGAAAACGGGAAATGAAAACGAATGTATTGTTATGACGCTAAGACAACAACTTTGAAATTTTGTCAAACGAAAGGAGATGTTTGATTTTGGGCCACCACCGTGTACAGTATATAGAAAAATAGGAAAAAAATAGGGGATCTCCATAAAAATACGAATAAATTCATTTAAACAAGAGTACTATTGTAAGGGAATTATCATTTGGAGACGTTTTTTAATATGTTAACCCTTTTTTTCTGTTAGCCATGACAGTTGTGTTTGACATTGACATGAGTTTGACAACTTTGACAGTCCTAGGTTTCAATTGTGTTTTCGTTGAGTCGTTGTTTTCGCGCTTAGGTAGATTGTATGTTTTTCGGAGTTTTAGTGATTGTTTAAGTTTTGCGACCCATTTTACTACTACGGACATTGATTGATTGCTTCTCTGTTGACCCGGCTTTGTTTTATGGTTTCTGATTATCGCCTGTTATTTGGATTACGTCGTGTACGCGCTATTCCACAACAAGTTCAATTTCAGGTATGTCCCCTTTAAAACCTATGTTAGTAAATACATACAAGTGTGTTGGTTAAATACCATTTCCATTTTTTGATGTTTTCGTCCCTTATTTATGATATTCTAATAGATTTTAACTCGTACTTATTCCAGTTTATTGACAATGGCGTGCTGCTTACAGTGCACTTCTGTAATAGACGAAAATGAACAATATTATGTTGCCGATGATATGGGTCCTGAAATAATTTCTGTCATTGAGCAGCGTCTTGGTCATCAGGTATAAATATTTCATTTAGGCACCTCTATACTGTAACATCTTTTAACCTTAAACACTTATAACCTCTTTTTTTTTAGGTTGATGAAAATGGAGTAATGTGCTCACAATGCTTTGGCTTAATAATGCAAGAAATGTCTTCTGATAGTGCTCTGGCTCATGAAGATTACGAACTCCAGCATCGCCGTGATAGCAATGTTTGTGTTAGGTGTCGTACTTCTTTGTTTATGAAGCGTGCTCACTCTGTTCCTGAGGGTGCTGAAAGACAATATATTGCTAATACAATTGCTCCAAGAGAGGTAAGCACCTCTTTTGTTATTTCTTTTTTATTCATACTAGGCAGGCTTAAATATAAAACAAATGCAAATTATTTTTAATTATGATCCAGGACAACATGGTTACAGAAAGAAAATGAACAGTCAAAAAGAGTTGTCCAACTAGCTACCTATATGTATAACAATAACAACCATAATCTAATAAACTGCAGTAGTTGCTACTTATTATATTCCGTTTATTCATTATTAACACTATTATGACTATTAGTTCTTAATTCCATATTTTTCTTTTAGATACCCGAGTCTGCCTTAGTATGTTTTGCTTGCTTGGTACATACTCGGAGTACATTACAACAACAAGGAATCATAACAGTTCCTTCTGTAGACCGTAATATATGTGTCTGGTGCCGTCGATCTCTTGCCCAAACATGCAGCCACTCCATACCTGAAGGACTTGAACGCAATTTAATAACAGCAGGAATATATCCAAGAGAGGTAACATTATTTTACATAATTACCTACATTTAGAATTAAATTATTGTGTGACTAACCAATAGGTACATATTATATTCTTTTGTTATATTCAGATTCCACCAGGGGGGCTGGTTTGCTATGCTTGCTGGGTAGCAGCACATAGAAATGTGGAGCGTGCTGCTAATGTTGACAATAACCGGCAAATTGCAGGCCCATCCAACGTTCACCAAGACTCTATTTGTGCATGGTGTGGGATGTCACTACACCGAAGGCTAACACACATGGCTAGTGGTCGTGTGAGAGACGAAGTTTCAGCAAGAATTTATCCCAATGAGGTAATATTTTTTTTTTATTTATTTGTCTTTTATACACAAGTTAAAGCACTATACACTATTAATACATTGGTAGATTACTAACCAGTGACTAATAGCCTATTGTGAATCTTGGAGCCAAGCCTCACCAATCAGTGCCAATTTACTTTTTCACATATTTAACTACCTACTACTATTGTTTCAGTTACCAGAAAATGCACTTCTTTGTGCAAATTGCTGGGCACGTGCTCAGGAAACCATAGAAATGCAACAAGAAGGTGTGCAAGAACTTGCAAATCAGCCACCAATTGCTTCAATAACACTTGATGGTTTTACACACACAACTGAAACAAGCGCTCATTGTTTCGTGCCGGCATGTAATAATGTAGAAAGAAATAGAGTGCCAGAATATTTAAGAAAAATTATTTTAAAATCGGTAAAAATATTTGTGACCGAAAATGCCAGAGTATGTAATGAACATAAATCTTTGTACAACTGGGAGTTTCTTGACCAGCATCAGTTCTCCAATATATTCCCAAAAAATGTGATAGAGTCAATGCTGAGACTGAGTGTCCAGGACGATGAAATAAATCAATTAGATTTTGGAAATATTAATAGTATTGATGAGGGACTTTTTAAGTTCTGGACTGGCGTCACAAAAGACAATTATATGCATATTTTTAATATAGTACGCCCAGCATTGACTTGCAAAAATCCAAAAACTGCATTGGGAGTCTATTTGGTGAAAGCTCGTACAGGGGACTCCCATGAAAGAATTGCCTCACTGTTTCATCTGAGCAAGTCCTCAATTTCACGATTGCTTCTAGAAGCTAGAGAGGCATTACTGAGCTTATTTGTGCCTCTCCATATGGGAATAAATCAGACAAGAAATGATATAATTAATAGGAACTTATTAATACCCGAGGGCTTGTTCGGAAACAGAGAGGCAAGGGTTCCAATAGTGATATGTGATGGTACCTATATATACATTCAAAAATCATCTAATTACATGTTCCAGAAACAAACTTATAGCTTGCACAAATATAGAAATCTAGTTAAACCTTTTCTCATTGTTGCCACTGATGGTTATATTATTGATATTTTGGGGCCCTATAAAGCAACCACATCAGATTCTGACATCATGAAAGCTTTGTTCCAAAATGAAAACGATCGCCTAAGAGCTTTTTTTCAGCCCAATGACGTTTTCATTTTGGATCGAGGCTTTCGTGATTCTATTCCACTGCTAGAGGGATTGGGCTTCAAAGTATACAAACCGGAATCATTAGAACAAGGAGAGACTCAGTTGTCAACCATCAATGCCAACAAAACAAGGTGTGTTACATTATGCAGATGGGTGGTAGAGGTAGTGAATGGTCGTTTTAAGCGAGATTTTAAGTTATTGAGACATGAATTTTTTAATTTGGCTGCCACCCATCTCATGGATGATGTTCGTATTTGTGCAGCTATAATTAATGCCTTCCATCCAGTGATTGAAAATAGACCCGATGCTAATGCTATTCTTACTCGAGCAATACAGAGAATTGATATGCCTAACCGGTTAGCAGAACTTATAATTGCTAACCGGATCAATCGCTACCGAGCTCAATTCACAAGAATTGATGGTCAGCTTCCAGAATTAAACATTTTCCCTGAAATGACCATGTCTGACTTGATACTTTTTGGGTTGGGTACATACCAAATAAAACAAGCGAGAAGCTATTTTGGGGAACATATTAGGCAGCATGGTTCATTTCAGGTAGAAGTATCAGAACAACTGGAAGTTGTAGCAGAAGCAACCCCACCCCAATTTGATCCTTTTCTAATCAGAGGTCGTATAAAATCTCGGCATAGTTCGGGACGAACATATTATACATATATATTACTGGTAAGGGAAGGATCAAGTTGGGATGATAAAATAACCAGCTATTACTGTAGCTGTATTTCTGGAAAACGGACAGTGGGTTGCTGTGCTCACATAATGACCATTGTCTGGTATTTGGGTTGGGCTCGGTACCAAGAAAGCATAGAAGCACCGGCGTCATTTCTGGATGGAATATTAATTCGGGATGATGTGGAATAATGAATTACTTAAAATGAAAAAGTGAAATAAATTCATAAGTCCCAACAAGTTGTTTTATTTATATATTTAATACTTCTTGACTGATTTATTACTTTCTCATCCTCTAAATGTCGCATAACATAGAATTTGTTTGAAAAATAGGTATTGCCTAGTTAGACTAAAATAGCTTGCAGCATATGACTTCTCAGTGGTTGCAGTGTAATAGGAATACGTAAGTACTTTTGCAGTTAAGTACTGCACAGTTCACTGCTCTCTTATGGATTATCAAAGTCCCAGAGTATATTGATAGTCACTAATGAGTAGAGCAGCAGGACAGTGATAAAAAAACATTCAAGCCTTCGCTTCTTGCTTCTCTGCTCTGGACACCGAAATGGTTAGCTGCTGGCATAGGTCATCATTACCTATGTCAGTTGTAGGTACAGTGCCATATCTGTTCTTGTTTTCTCAGTGATGTGCTGACGCAATCGAGTACAACGCCTGTAGTTCTATTTTATTATAATTATAACGAAATCCAAATATTTTCGTCTCTACGTACACAAGAAATAAAGTTGTTTGTTATGTCAACAGTTGTCAAAGCAAAGAGATGACATTTCACGTAGTTTCAATCCACCATATTTTTATGTGTTGTGTTGCTCTCCTTGACCAAGATTTCTTGAATCTACAATTAAACGAAGTAAACTTATAGAAAATTAACATTAAAAAACGGTTACTTTATTAAATAGCTACATTTACGTATTGTGTACACGGTGCTGGCCCAGGCTCCATACATTTCTGAAACATCTCCTTTGAAAATGTTTGGTACTCCTACAGTGTTACCAGTGTCATAAAATACTTTATACCAGAAAATCTCCTTTTTTTAATAACTTTGTTTAAAACTGATAATTTATAAAAATAATTACGGTACAATATTTTTTAAATTATTATTTCTAAAATCAATACATAAAAGAGAATCTAACCTTTTTTTCCCGGCATTTTTAGTGAATTACCATTAATAAGATATTTTTTTGATCTGTTATCCCCATTGTTTACATAAATTATCTGAGTTAGGAATTTAGGGTATAGGTAGTCTATTAAAAGCTCTAGTACTACTAACTAAGTATTAGTAGGGACTAACAACTGTTTCTCAAAAGACAACTGCCGCTACTTTGCCAACGGATGGGCGATCGCAATATTGTTGCGCGCTGAAGATGCTACTGCTATTTATCCCCGGGACAACCCCTTATGGAGTTCTTGCCTTGCCAAATGGTCTAAAGTAGACATTAAAGCATCAGGCAAGGCAAGAAATCGGTTAAAAAGGAAATAAATGAAATGCGTTTTTTTGCGTCCTATGTTAATAACGGAGGGCAGTTAGTCACATTTGGTGAATCAGTCTGCAGTTGTCACGCATTTGCACTGACTGCATCTTAACTGCTTCGTAATCTGGCAGTTGAATATAATTGCAGTTGCGACTGGATGTGCAGTCCACTTGCAGTTATGATTACCTACGAATATTAAACGAATTATGATTTACCGAATGTAACGTTATCAGCCTCTTTTTTTCAGTCTGAGTACATAGAACATATCGTATACCTACGCTTTCTGCTTGAGTGTCTGCACTGTCTTTTTTGGCCGCTCACGTCTCCATCATTATCTATGTGTCGGCCAATCAGGACCCATGCGCTGACGCAACTCATCCCTAAGTGCGTATACACGTAGAAAGCGGGTTGCCGGCGAAGATCTGCCAGCGCGCTTGTTGTTGCTGATCCGCGCCAGGTAGTCTTCTACTGTGTCTGTGGCGAACCGTCTGTGCACATAACCGCTACATAAAGGAAGCAGGGGCTGGCTGTACAAACAAAAATACGCGTTATTCCCTTGCAAATACAGCAACAAATGACTCTATCAGCGCTGATCGGAGCAGGTCGGAACTTGACGGCGAAGTAGTGATCGTGTCTCTTCTAAATGTTCTGTTCAGCTACAGAACGAACGGGGTCTTCAAAAATGGACTTCCATACAAACTTTCATCCCCTATTTAACCAAATAAGGTAACGGATTTTCAAAAAATATTTCTCATTCCTCACCTGCATTAAATATCTGTGCCCCACGTGAAAAAGGCTAAGTATAAGTCTTTTTAAAGGGCATTTTTCTCTTGGGGCCCAGATATAGGGAAAACCTGTGCAAAATTTCATGCTTCCAGGCCCACCGGTTTAACATGTGCGTTCACTAAATCCTAAGCACATTTTCTAATTTCTTATAATTTAATTTCTATTAATACAGCTTGTTTAGAAAATCTAAACATACCGTTTTAGTTTTTATTAAATCGGCGCCGAGACTGCTTTGAGTATTTTTCGCTATTCGTAATTCTTTCAGATTTGGCTATCCAAGCCCAGTTGAAAAATTCATCTCCTACTTATAAATTCCATGCAAATAAAACAGATGGGTAGTATGCAGGGATGATAAGGAGCTCCGCAGCCATAACCGAAACTATTGGTTAACCCAAATGAAAATCTATCTGAAACCGTAACCGAATCTAATATAAAAGTTTCGGATAAGGGCTGAGTCTAAATGAGACACGTTATGCCAGGTTTTCGTCAGGCCGAGCCGACTCTAGCCGCGCACGTCTTTTATGTATTTATGTTATGATAGTTTTTATTGCTTAGGCATATTAGTCAGTCATCCATTTTTGTGCGATTACATTTATAATTTAATAGGTACTTAAATAAAGTGTTGTGTAAATGGTTGGTAAATCTGGGCAAAATGCGTCCTAAGTCTAGTTTAGTCTAATATCCGTAACCTATCCGAAAGTTTCGGATTAACTGAAATAATTTCATATCCGTAATTCCGTTACCGTATCTGAAACCGGTATAACATTATACATATATCCGTATCCATATCCAGCACATCCAGATCCGAAATTTCATATCCGTAATCCGTAACATCCCTGGTACATAGGTACCAGGGATGATAAACACCATAAATAGGGTGACTGGTAGTGACCGATACTTCCCGAAACAACTTTCCCAAAGAAACATTTTAAATAATAAAAAAAAAAATGTTTCCGTATTACGAGCCGCGTCCATTCCGTAACGGTTTAGATGTTTCAGAAATGTATGGAGCCTGGGCCAGCACCATGTACACGATATGGAAATATAGCTATAAAATAAAGTAACCGTTTTTCAATGTTAATTTTCTATAATTTTACTTTGTTTAATTGTACATTCAAGTTAATTTGGTCAAGGAGAGCAACACAACACATAAAATTAAGGTGGATCGAAATTATGTGAAATGTCATTTTGACAACTGTTGACATGTCATTGACCCCATAGTGTTTATTTCTTGTGTACTTACATAACCTATCTACGTTATCTGCAGGCGAAAATACTTGGATTTCGTTAGAATTTTAATGAAATAGAATTATAAGTGTTGTACTCGATTGTGTCACACACACATTACGAAACCTAGGACTGTCAAAGTTGTCAAACTCATGTTAATGTCAAACACAACTGTCATGGCTACCAGAAAAAAAGGGTTAACATATTAAAAAACGTCCCCAAAAAATGATTCCAGTACAATTGTACTCTTCAAATTAATTTATTTGTATTTTTATGGTACTCCCCTATTTTTTTCCTATTTTTCTATGTACTGTACACACGGCTACACATCAAGCTATACATTTCCAGTTTACACTGACCTATCATTGTAAGGAAATCCTATACAATGCGAGATCAGCTTATACTGGAAATGTACAGCTTGAGCTGTAGCCGTGTGTACATAGTGGTGGCCCAAAATCAAACATCTTAGATAAAAATAATGTTTCTTTGGGAAAGTTGTTTGTTATCATGAGTACAATCATGTGTTAAAGTCTTAGAGCATATAATATGCTCTAAGGTTAAAGTTTAAAGTATCGGTCACTAATTACCAGTCACCCTATATATCGGTATGACAAGATTGCGAGCAAGTTTGGAGCAAGGTAAATGTAGCTTATCTAAGTAAATGTAGTAAATAAAACCAACATAGGCTCTACACCACTGAGGTACTTGTATTTGGGTTAGTTACATGAACTACACTCACCGGCATAATTAGCGGAACGTTTTAATTTTTTTATTTGGTATAAATGGTACTGCTATTGCTATGACGATTTTTTTTTCAAAAGAACCTTCATTTGGGACTTGTATGTCGAAGAAAAATTTGGTTTTCCTAAGCGATTAGAGGTAAATTTGGCCCAGTTTTGATTTTACAAAGATTTTGCCCTTCTGTGTTTTTGATCGGAACTTTGTTTTATTTAAGTACTGGTGGTTTGGCCTTAGTGTATTCATTGAATTTGGAGAATAAATATTGCGTACAGGCTGAAAGAAGTAATTTCCTTGTGACAAAAGCTACGAGGCATGTTATAGTGATCGATGAAAGTCAAACCTATCGTGCAGTAAGTTAAGCACTGGGTGTATCGATATTAGTCATTCCTCGAAATGTCCATCGGTACAAGCAGACAGGATGTTTTGTTAGAAGATGAGGACAATGCAGAAATCAAGGAAAAAGCGCCGCTGATGATTGGTTTATGACAGTTCTAACCGGTTAAGGCTGAAAAATTGGCGCAATGCTGCTATTTGGACCTGTAGCATCCTGAAGGTGGTCCGTATTTTGCTTGTGAGTATGCGGAAAGAAAGACGACGTCTCATTGAAGGTAATCTGATGTCTAACGCGACTGCTGAATGTCCAAAACGTGTTGCAGGTCATCGCGTAGTGAAATTAAGTTTTGCTCAATAACACTAAGATCGGACTAAGGAGTTAGAATTAGTGATGTTCAAATCCGCTATAAACTGTAGACGTGTTAATAACTATAAAATATATTCATATAGTCTGTTATTTTATACGCTATCATTATAACGCGGTGTTACAAAACTCGGGCGCAGTCTGAACGCGGAGACGCTATAATTTTATTTAACAACACGCTAAACGAACTTGATGATGCGTGGTAAATGTTGTCTCGCAACGCGCTGTACACTAAAGAATATAATAATATTTCATTCCCTTACGCGCTATTGCTAGTCGCTACGCTACCTTGCTATCTCGTTCTGGCCCCGCTATGCGAGTTTAGACTTTTATTCGTTGAGTAGGTTGAGGCGTTATAATATAGCGCGAAGTCAGAGCCGCTATAGTAAACGCTATACGCTATGTACACATAGTCTGTTATATTTTGGCGCTATACGTTTTATTAACCACCACTAGTTAGAAAGAGATTTTTGCTCAGGGGCAAGCTGTTTTTTGATAAACATTTTTTGGATGTGAGGCATAGAATATGGATACGTCAAGGGAATCGCTTTATACAGTCAAATTTTACAGGAATGTGCCTTATGCTGGAGACTACAATAATGGTTTGGGGTGTCATTTGTTTTGAAGCGCACACGGAGTTAGGCATTATTGAAGGAGGCTTACTGGCTGCTTATTTTTGCAGGATAGACATCCCAGAACATCATGCGATGCCACTTGACGAATTATCAGACAAGAAAAAAAAATGCACGATAATGTGTGGCCGAACTGTGTATTCGTGGTCCGCAATTTCATATAAGATGTTGTAATAACCCACTAGGGTGGGTCAACGTGGACCCCGGACATGCGTGCAATAGAATATGACTTGGCTTTGATGGGAAATAGAGTTAGAGAAAAAATCCAGCCTCCAAGAAACAGGATTAAAAAGTGTTTCATGCGAGTATGGGGACAATTTGCCTTAAGTAAAGATAACGGATTGATAAATTGCGCGGAAAAACATGTCATAATACTGATAAGAACCCTAGCAGTATAGAAACGGACGCAAAACAAACAAAAAAGTATTTTAAATAGCAAATTTATTAAACTTTATTAATTATTCCAAAAATTATGCGCCGAAAGTTACAAAATGGATATTTTAGCAAATTAAAGATTTAAATTGCCAAATTCAATTAAATGAGTATTGATTATTTTTCCTTATAATGCATTTAACCCTAATTATAAAATATTTAAACAAAAACATTAATGTACAGTACAATGCAAAATTATGGAAAAAACACGGTTTTTTGTTGCGTTCCGCTAATTATGCCGGTGAGTGTAGATCACAATAAAACACTACACAATTATTACAAGATCATTAAATAAGGACAAGCTAGTCAGATATAAAAGGTCAGACTTCTTCAGCTGATGAACACAGAATGCTCCGCTACGTCGAATGACCACCGCCTTATTACATCGGGTAAGTCGATCCTTATCGACGAATACCTTCCTTTGGCAACATTGCCCAGTGCTACCCGCTACCGATGACAGTCCCGCTCGACGAAAAAATCCCGCTTTTTTACTCAAAAAGTTACGAAAAACTGGCAACGCTTTTGATTGCAACCTATATAAAACAAGCGCGTTCACCTTCGATGCCAAAAACAAACTGACACGCGTGTAAGCGGGGTACGCGGCAGAGGATGCGACGGTGGAAGTAGCGGCGCATGCTGCGGCGGCCGCCGCGTGCTCTGCTGCGAGTAGCGCTCAATAACAAACAAAATGCGCGTGATCACGCTTCTACATGAACGCTCTCATATAATACCGTAAGTTTGATTAGACCGCCAGACGCGCCGCGCAATGCCCCGCGTCTCCCTGAACGAGGCCTATTAGGCTGGTGTCACCAACAATAATTCTCTGGCTATTCGCTTAAAATTCTAGTAGATTTTTCGAGTGAACGGTTGATTGACTAGAAAATTAAGTTGCAACCACCAGCCCTTGTCTTTGGCCCTACAATATTTCACGAGTATATCTACAATATAATAAAACCGGCCAAGTGCGAGTCGGACTCGCGCACGAAGGGTTCCGTATCATTAGTTATAAAAACGGCAAAAAAAATCACGTTGTATGGGAGCCCCCTTAAATATTTATTTTATTCTGTTTTTTAGTATTTATTTTATTTGTTGTTATAGCGGCAACAGAAATACATCATCTGTGAAAATTTCAAGTATTTATCTAGAGTGCGCGCAAGATAACTCTGCGCGCGACTGAGGGCGTGCTAAACGTTGCCATGATCGCAAAAGTTCAAATTACCGCTTTTTAAGCTTAACTTTTTCATCGCTAAACATCATTTTCCCGTTAAATATTCCTACAATCAGGTAGTTGAGTAGTTCTACTATTAAAATTGATAAAATGGCACACACTTTGGTGGACCATGATTAGTTCCGATTTCGGCCGCGCACAGACTTATCTTGCGCGCACTCTATCACGGTTCATGAGATACAGCCTGGTTACAGACGGACTGACGGACGGACAGCGGAGTCTCCGGCACAACTTCTACTCTTCTATCACCCGTTATCTTAGTACTCACTCCTCTTTTTTTACCCATGACATCCTTGTAAAAGCCCGATTAATGGCATAGATATTTCGGTCCATCATAGGAATTACTAAAATAAGCGGGTCAATGTTAGGAATCAAAGGAAATAATACCTACAGATTGTTTGGGTTTTTCCTACTTTAGTTTTGTTATATCCTATATTGTCATGGACGTACAAAAAAGTATGTTGTGTAGAACTATGCTTACCATATACCTAAGCATGAGCATAATCAGTCTGCGACTGTCCCACTGCTGAGCCCAGTGCGGGACAGAGATGATGAGAATGGCCACCATACTGGCCTGCTTTTCATACAAACACAACAATTTAATTGTAGGTAGGTACAGCAGAATGATTGCAATAGACATAATCATTGGCAGTGAACAAAATTCCATGGCAGTAGTTATCTGAAGATAATTTCACAGGTGATATTGCAGTAAATAAAAATTTAATTTCCCCAAACTTATTAAAAGTTAAAGTAGCAATAATTTGTCTCAATAATTACATAACATACTGGTACTGTGACATTTTGATCATTAATTACTTTACACTGGCTAAACCTTTTTTTTTGCCTGTGGACGTCCTCCTGGGCTATCCCCCGTCTGGGTAAGACGGGGGGGTGTGCCGGACTCTTACCGGCTAAAACCACCACGATGTTCCATCACTAGACCGTGGGCCGGGGTCGAGGGTTTCGCAGCTGCATGCACCGCGACCCCGGCCGGCATGGCAGGCCTCGGTCCGCCAGCCCCTGGCGGACCTCTCCTTTGTGGGGCCTAGCCCCACGTCTTGCTGAGGCGTGCGTGAAACACGTCGCGCCGCCTACTCGGGCCTGTTACTGATCGGGTGGTGGGTCCCCTAACCCAGCGCCCGCAGGCCACAGACTAGGGTGGCTGGAGGTCGTCGCGCGGCCTCCGTCGCCCGGTGCGTCTGGCGCAGGAAGGGAGAGTGGCCTCTGCCTCTCTCTCTCTCTCTCCGCTCCCTCGTTGATCGCCATCACCTCCGCGCAGAAGGAGGCGACGGCTTCCCACGCAGTCTCGCTCCCAACCATGGACGGAACCACGGCCGGAAGCGAGAGGTCACCACCACCGACCACCGCGATTAGCTCGCGGCGCTGCGTCGCCCACGCAGGACACGTCTGCAAAGTGTGCAGGGCGGTGTCCTCTACACTGGCTAAACCTACTCCATCTCACCTTAGCATTCTTTCAACTACCTGTCAGGAATGGCTTACAGGCTAACCACTAACCAAGTACACAATTTTTGTCTTAGACAGGCTAATGATATGTGCTAGAAATTTGGCAAATAAACAGTTCCATGTTACATTAATCTGGCAATAGCATCTCTCAATTTATAAAAATACTACTGTAGTCTTATCAATCCATATAAGTAAAATATTTGCCAAAACGCTGAGCTAACAAATAGAAATAAGCATAATTCGTAAGTCACAGTTTACATTAATGAACTATGTATGTGTCGCAGTAACATGGTTAAAGCCGTTATATAATCATATGCCTAGTGATATGATTATATCACTAGGCATAATGATTATAAAATATGACGAATATAGAAAGGTTAAGGTTGTTTAGCTTCCAATAATCTACATCAATGGGAGCAAATCAAGCTTTTCAGGTAAAATTGGAATTGCTAAATGTGTGCAGGTTTCTAAAAAGGTTTCCAATTTTAATCTATGCAAAGTAGAAAATAACTATATGGCTAAGGCCCGGCGCCCACTTACGGGATGGCATGGCAAAGGATTTTTTTAATTCAAATAATTTTAATCCTTATTTTACTACCACTAGCACTTGTATTTGCCTAGCATACCGCGGGAGGCTTCGTCGTGCTCCGGCATGCCGAAGCATCCCGCAGTACGGGAATTGTGAGTCCTAATTGGTATTAATAAGGTCTACATTTATTTGAGCTTAAAAAAATCCCTTGCCGTGCCATCCCGCTAGTGGGCGCAGGCCCTAAGAGAACTTCAGTATGTTTGCACTCAGTCAAACCCCTTTTTTTTAATAAATAAAACATTTGTGAAGTATAAAAGTTAGAATTTTTATTAACATCTATATCGGAAGAAACATTTTAAAAGCTTAATATTAACTCAAGGGGTTACAAGCAGGTCAAAGTTACATGAAGTGGAGTTTCAATAAGTATAATTAATACTCATTATTAAATACAGAAAGACAAGTTATAATGAGGAACGACAATTAAAATAAATTAGTTAGATTTAGCTTCACTTTGCTCTTTCCTTTGTTGTACCATTTCTCTTATATTGTCTTCACTCTCTTTCAGATTCTTCTCTAAATACTGTTTATTGTTTTCTAATTCTGTAGTACGGCCGGTGAGTTGAGCTTCTCGGGTTTTAAGGTTGTTCTTGACTTCGTCTAAATTGGTGAGAAGGAACATTCTGCCAACGGATTCATATGTTTTAGTCGCAGCTGGAAATGTACTGATCTCACGCTGAGTAATATCTACATGTTGCAAGATACGCTTCAGGACCTCTATTTGAGAGTCTATAATTTGGATTTTTTCACTTGTTTCCACCATTTTGAGTTGCAGCTCAACAAATGCCTTTTTCAATTCCAAATCTACCGGTTTAGCCATATTTACAACAAAATATATTTTCTTCTCTTCAGATTAATGGGGTAGTGAGGTTCGAAGAAGATATAATTACTACGTTGTTTTAGTGAGGTTCAAATGATACACTTCTTTAAATTACACAGTGTGAGGTTAGTCATTTGTCAAAAATGTCAAAACGAGACCGTTTTGGGAGTTTTGTTTTTAAATTAACCAGATAAAACTTAAGTTGGAAACTAGCTTTTTTATCAAACTGTTTCTAAAAAAAGATACGCATCAAATTGATAACCTACTCCTTTCCGAAGTCGGTTAAAAAGATTATTGCTCCGTTTACCTCTGACTGAGTCGTCGAAGGCGTTGCTCTAAAGGTCAAATGTTACGAAAAATGCAAGAAATGCACCATCTGGCACGCCATTAGTACATTAGGTTGCCATAATAACGATGGTGGCGCTCTCAATATTTTGCTACTCTTTTATGTCTTGGTAAACTATTTTTTCCCTTGTAACCCTACAGTTAAATTTGCGAAACCTTTTATTTTATTTCATTCAAGATCGCAATCACAAATGCAAATAAAACTATCTTATTAGGTAGTTAGTATTAATGTTATAAATTGCAGTAAATGCGATGGTAAGTAGTATACACCATTTATTCAAATATTAATTCTGTCCAAATTTTGTCCATCAAGAAAACAAACATTGAATGATAGAAAGGTCAGACAGTGTAAGGGGCGCTAATTTAATTTATAAATTGTTGCCTTTGTATTTAAAACATAGTTTCTAGTGAAGAATAACGTACCTTTTATCCATGTAAAGAATCTGGTAATGAGATTCCGTAATTAGCGTTAACATTAGTATTTGTTTGTTGATAAATATGTACTTTATATTTTTTCTATTGTAAATGAGCTATGCATGTACATTGTACAGTAAATATTAAACATATCTTTCTGGAAGTATATTTATTTCTTGCAAGCAAAGTGCGTAAATGTGTCTGGTGTATTTATCCATTTTAATTCATCAATATTTTTTATCACAGTAGGTGGTACATGCTGTAGTAAGGCCAACATGCCGCGGGATATTTTGAGTGATAGTTTAGCTGTCTTGAGGATAGTTGAGGTATATTTTTTCAAATTATTTTATTTAATCATCATGTTGAAAAACATGTATATAACTAAACATAGTAAAGCAATTTCTATATTAATGCTTAATTTATTCAGCTTGCTAACTGTTTTTTTACTATATTTTTTGGTGTAATCCATTTATCCAATTTATCCATGACGCTGAGTGGTTTACGTTACCTGATAATAATGGATGAGTGTCATTGTATGCTAAAGACTTCTTGAGAATATTTGCAATTTTTAAACCAAACATGTAACTCTCAAATAAACCATCTTGTAAGAGGATTAATGAATTTCAAATTATTAAATAATTGTTTATTTTGTATCTAAATAAACAGTAATGATAAAATATTTATTGTGGTTGGTCTAGCGATTGTTACAAGTACAGCTGCCGAACGTGGGTTTGATTCCCATGTTGTAGCAAGAGTTTATTGGGTTTGCTTGAGAAATTCTCAGGAACAGCCTAGTGTTTAGAATTGTGCATAATACACATCATTAGGCTGTAACCAATCTGTCATTGACAAAATGTGGGTACAACAGTACACTTCTGCCTATCCCTCTGGGGAGCATAGGCATGCATGATATGTTTCTATTTTTTTGTTGTGACATTTTGTGTTTGATTTAGTCCTGTTTCAAACTGTTCCCATCTCTGCTTTCATTGTTTCATTTATAATCATACTTCTAAATGAAACTCAAAAGTTAAAATTTCTATCTGTTATTGTTTTACTTAATATTCATTGTAGTTATCTGCTGGTGGTATTTTAATGGCAATTAACATTATAGGAAAAGCTGTTCTAAGCTACCACACCAAAATCGCTTTTTAATATCATGTTTGTAATTATGTTTTTTATGCTTCTTACTAGTGTAATTATTTATTTCTCTGTTAAGACAGTGTGATATGATATTACATTTGATAAGCTGATATGTGTTGTTACTTTTACTTGTGAAAGTTAATTTATAAAGCTGGGGTTGGTAAATAGGCCGATGACCCACCTAATACTAAGTGGTTTCTACCGCCTCCTACAAGCACCTAAAACCCAAGAGATTGCATAAGAGTTGCCAACCTCAGAGATAATGCTGAAAAGTGTAATGTGTCTGTAGCACACATGGCACCAATATCCTTCAAACTGGAACATACACATTCTTTCTGTTAAAACGACTGAACATTTGCACTTCTGTACAAATCAAATGTTAGTAGCATTAGAATAATGATTGATTACATCTTTCGAATTTAACTGTGATGTTTCAGCATGAGGATGAAGAGAACTGGCCACTTGAAAACAAGTCATCATGTAAACCAAGTAATAAAAAATCCTCTAACATTCCGATGAACAGCCAGAAGACTATAACGAAAGATGACTGTGCATGTTATTACAACTATGGGTATGAATAACATCTTGTATTTAAAGAACATCTCTTTATTTATAAAATCTTGATATCTTCTTATACAGTTAAACATTGTTAGGCAGGTTTATAAATAAGGGTGATATTGTTCATTAGTCAGTGTTTGTTATTGCATACAATACAAGAGGTCACTTGAGATAAAGCTATCTATTATGTTCCTAGTACTCATTAACATGTACAAATCTTCTGATGTTTTTAAACGAAATGTAGTTTTTGTATTATAACTTTCGTGAGACACATTCATATTTATGATTAATTACGGTTTACTCACGTGCATTTTTCGGGATTCAATCAGATGCAAACCCGAAAAATGCACGTGAGTAAACCGTAATTAATCATAAATAGAAATGTAGTTTAGCGGTAATGTTATTTAACTATTATAACTAAATTTAATACCAGCACGTATTCATTGAAAAAGAATATATATTAATCAATTGATATGTTACTTTCTAATTTATTCTATATTTCCACTTGTTATAAATAGATATATTGAACACTATGCCTAAATGAAACACGTTTACTGAAACTGGTTTATAGTTGTTATAGTATTGCTTGCGTTGTTTTGAAAGTGTTTATCTTTTTAGCCTAAGGCTCAATTTACACCGCCGCGGAATGGAATGGAAGCGACTTTTTGCAACAAAATTGTACATAGCATAATGAACTTTATGTCAATTGTATAAAGTACAAACTAAAACCGAGCCAAAAAGGTCGCGCGTCTTCCGGGGAATCCTCGCGCATTCTCGACAATTCCCCTAGCAACTGTCGGCGCCGTCTGTGGAATCGGCGGGAAGTGGCGCGAACGGGCAGTCGGTCGGGACGGTCACAGAAGTGCGGTGCCAAGCGTTTATGATGATGATTCGTTGGAATGCGTGGGAATTTTCGTGCATTCCCGCAAATTCGCGCACCTTCTAGCATCATGAGGCGAAATTGACGCTTCCATTCCATTCCGCGGCGGTATAAATTGAACCTTACAAAAAAGTAGAATCTTACTGATGTTATAAGGCAAAATAAGTTATTAATTAATAAATGTGAAAGTTTGTGAAGATGGATGAATGTATGGATGTTCATTTCTCAATTACGCATAAATGGCTGAATGGATATGGATGAAATTTGGCACATATATAGACCATATCCTGGATTAACACATAGGATCGGATCCGGGTTGGATAGATAGGATGAATTAGTTCCCCCAGGGTGCGAGTAACGCCGCGCGGGCAACAGCTAGTTATTAATGATGACTAGTTAGTACTAATGCAACTTGAAAGGTGGGAGTGATAGTGGTCAATCACACTGCACTAACGGGTGTGGGGGCAGGCGCAGGCGCTTGGGTCTTGGCGTCTGCGTGTTCACAGTAGTGCCGAACGAGTTATCGTACGATGCTTCGGCGGGTGAATCAAAATGGTTTAGAACTACACGCGCAGTCATCTAACAGACACTATATCACTGTGAACGATACTGGTGGACTGAGGCATTAGAAACACCCGCGCCACCCGCGCCCGCGCCCGCCTCATGCAGACGCGCGGCTCGCGGGAGCACTGTGAATGCAACTGGCGTCTAGATACATTTTGATTTTCATGCGCCCGCGCTAGCAACCGCTCCCGCCTCCACTCTGAAAGAGTACATAGATTCACGTTAGCCGGCTACTATTTCTGTTTAAGTCTACTTTGGGATTCTTCAAATGATTAATAAATTTTATCAAGTTGCGCCGGCCGCAGCCACGACCGCTACCACGGCACACTCACTTCGCTCGTCTTTGTAATATTAGTGTGATCAATTATAGCCGAAATTTCATTTGCTAACAAAGTTTTTTCATATACAGCCATGGCGACAATGGAAATGGCAGGCAACACGATCCTGTCTACCAATACAAAACAAGTAGCCTGCCGCCTGCTTCTTCTATCAACCAGTCTTGGGATGAAATAGTTTGTTCAGCACTGCGGATCACCCCAGAAGATATTGCTAACCAGCTGACTCTGCTGGATTTGCCTTGTTTTAAGTCTATCAAACCAGAGGAATTGACTACTTGTGGATGGAACAAATTGAACAAGTTGACAGTTGCACCCAATGTGGTTGCATTTACGAAAAGATTTAACAGGGTTAGTAGATGAATGCTGTTTACTGTTTAACACTGCACCTGCCTTATTAGACAGTAGGACTTTCTGTGATTGTTAACGTAATAGAAAAGTCGATCTAACAATTTCAGTATAGACCATTCTATGACCACTCTTAGGGTATTCTTTAGGTGGCAGTTCGCGTCATGACGGAGACTTCATACCAGACATGAGACAGACACCGAGACCGCTACTGCTACGCTACTGCTACGCTACTCTCCTATCTCGGGCTTGCTCGCGACCTGAACACAGTATGGAAAAATAAAGTCAAGTAGCGGTTTTAGCCTAGGCGCACACTAGGCGACACGTGACAGCGACAGCTCGGCGACTAGACCTGACGACAGGCTGCGGCCGACAATTTTCATATATTTTGTTCAAAGCTCCGCACACTTGGCGTCAGAGTCGCGGAGTCGTGACGACAAGCTAGGGGAGTCGCGCGCTCGCTACTTGTCGCCGCGTCTAGTCGCGCTATGTACGCGCACACACGACAACAAACGAGCGACAGCGCAGCGTCAGTCTCGCTGTGAAACAACACGGCCGTCTCTCTCGAATACTCTACTACTAATGATCGCTTCCTGCACGACGTCTGTCGTAACGACTAGTCGCTGACTCAAGCGACAGCTCCGCGTCTAGTCGCGGCGACAAGACGCCAGATGCAAACGACAACGCCGCGTCTTGTCGCCGCGACTAGACGCGGCGACGAGTCGCCCAGTTTCCGATGGCCCTTAGTCTTCTGTCTGTCTCGCGTCTCGGTATATTGTCTCCGTGGCGTCGCGAATCACCGCTTTTACACTGTTTAAAACTGTAACTCAAAGCAATTGATGATTGTGATTTCCGGCACATAGTTCACGTCCTCTCGTCTGGATCTAGTTATTGTAAGATGCGGCTTAAGATCGAGTTTACGGTTTGCGCCGGTAACTGCACGCAACTATGATATAACTCATGCTGTTATCACCAATCTGTCCGCTACATAACATGATTAAATAATAAGAGTGTCTGTTACTGTGAGCTGTTTATGCAGTTAGCATTATTACTTCGAGTTACTGTTTGTGTAAACAGAGCGGTATTGATTCGGTATCAGTGCTTGTGCGCTGAATCAGTAGCGATAAATTAGCAAAACTTCCTTTATGAAATCATAATATTGAAACGTAATTCAAGTTTTGCAAGTACTAAATTAATTAATCATTTATTCTTGTTCTCAGGTCAGTTTTTGGACGGTACAGGAAATATTAAATGGTCAATCGCCTAAAGCTCGAGCTGAAATATTGGCACATTTTATCAAAGTAGGAAAAAAGTTGCATGAACTAAACAATTTACATTCTCTTTTTGCTGTTATCTCGGCGTTGCACAGTGCCAGTATATATAGGTAAGACAAATATAATATAAAGGTTCCGTCCTGTACAATAACAATCACTATGTTAGCCAGACTTTGATTAACATTATTGTTTAAGACATCAGAATATTGTTAGTAATCAATGTAAATAAAAATGCGCTACAATTGATTGTGGCGTACAGGATGTATAAACCTAACAATAATTTATGCTGCAGTCAATCATTATTTATTTAATGGTTGATATATTTACTCATTCACAGATTGACAAAAACATGGGCATGCTTATCTAAAAAGGATAAACAACAGTTTGATAAACTTGCGGAACTGTTTGGTGAGAAGGATAACTGGACTGCATTGAGAGAATATTTGAAATCTATTCCTCTGCCATGTATACCGTATCTTGGTAAGTAATGTATGGCTTGCGTTACAATATAGTTATGTTGTGTTAATGTACCTATTGCAAAAAATACTTGAAAATGACAGTATGGTTTGCAAACAACAGAGCACCACCTCTCCTCACATTAGTTCCTTAAACGATGACTTAGCGATCATTTTAGAACGAAGGGCAGCAGGAAAGATTATTTTAGTAGTGT
Organism: Amphipyra tragopoginis; assembly: GCA_905220435.1. Taxonomy (NCBI): domain Eukaryota; kingdom Metazoa; phylum Arthropoda; class Insecta; order Lepidoptera; family Noctuidae; genus Amphipyra; species Amphipyra tragopoginis. Next base: position 23,471,074 of record HG991991.1, on the reverse strand, counting down.
AAAGGAAGACCTTTAGAAAGATTCAAAGATCCAAAGTTTTTTTTCCTGTAGCTCCTTTGTTTTCGGATTTCCTCATACAGTCCCAGTTATCATCATCTTCATACTGTATATTTGTTTTTACCGCTCGCCACGCCGCGGTAAGCCGCCGCTGGCAGCGGCAAGTCCGTGGCCAGGCCGTTATTATGTTGCGCCCGATCATTACAATTGTTCATACACATATATACTTGAAATGAATCTGTTACTCGCGTCGGGATGAGTAATTTCCCTCCTTGTTTGTAAGATGTAGTTAGTTTCCATCAGTTCATCAACTCAGCGTCTCGCAGTTCACTGGTGGACATAGGTCTCTCCAAAGTTACGCCATAACACCACATCTTCGTCTCACACAAAGTTTCAATTTACAGGTCCCTTAAAATAACTTACTCCTTATATCACAAGTCTGAGTGGTTAAATATGGTGTAGGACACACAATGGACGAACAATAGATATCATTAGAGCGTATTAGGAACAAAGTAAATACACCAACGCTCGCATACAATAAGTTATGCTTCCGAACGTATATTATGTTTCATTACATTAATCTCGAAAAAGCTGTACTGTTTTAGACACACTTTTCAGCATCATCCGTTGAATCGTGTGTTTTTAATCGAAAAAGCATTCTACAGCATGCGTAAGCTTGCCGACAAAAGCAAAAGCCTTAATTCATGCGAAAAGTTGAAAGTATGCGAACGCAAGTTCCTATTAAATGCCAATTTCTTATGAGTGAAATATGAATTGATGCTGATATGATAAGTATGTTTAGTCCCCTGTGCAACGTATTGTGCTGGCAATCAAAGCAAATAGACGCCATAGCCATATTGCTCATCATGCGTATGTCTTTTCTAATTTATTTTGCAATCTATGTGGTTAACAACTAAAGGCGATATGATAATCAAAAATCAACGAGATACACTCGCGAGCGTATATATAGGACAGGGTACGCCCTTTAACTAAATCACTAACATTTATGTAAAATGGAAAATTATGAAACAATAAACATATAAATTAATATTAAGGTCACACCAAGTGTCACTACTGGTATTTTTCATAGACAATGTCAGCTTTCTGATATCCATTAGTGGAACTATCGGCCATAAGTCTTGGTTATAAAAACCTTAGGCCTTACAGTGTTCTGCCCGGGTCGCGGTGCATGCAGCTGTGAATCCCGCGACCCCGGCCAAGGGTCAACGCAAGAAGGAACGCCGTGGGTTTTTAGCCGGTAAGAGTCCGGCATACCTCTTTGCCTTCCCCGGGCGAAAGGCATCCATGAGGATTTTCCCAAGAAAAATAACAAAATAAATAAAAAATAAGACCTTACAAGTGTTAGTGATTCGCTACATACTGTGCGTTATCAGTAGATTAATGAGGGGACCACACAAAACAAATATAACTACGGCACAGCTTTCATGCGAGAACGCTCATTACCCTTTGTTATATAAAATTAACTAATTATTTATACTTGCTATGACTTTGCTTTTAGTGTGCACATTATCAGCCGGAAAACGTCCCTGCTGAACATGGGCTTTCCAAAATACCGATAATTCCTATGACAAACGAGCGTCAAGAATATTGCTAGACTTACCACGCTTATCAAACCGATTGTTGGTCACAGTATGTTGTTAGGGCCAAGGAGTATTCTCATTATTCAGTCTTTAGTTAAAGCCATCGCGAGGTGAGAAACGATGTGGCTTATTCGACATATTCGACTATGGTAACGACATGACTAAAGCGCCAAATCCCCTTGTGCAACCGACTTTGAAACTGAACATATAGCAGCAAGTAGACTTCAGCAAGTTTTACAAACTAAGCGAGCTCAACCGCAAACTGCAAAAGTAGTATCGCTTACGGTGCGATCTGCGGCTGCGGTCTGCGGTTGCAGTTTTGCAGTCGCTGTCGGAATAGCACCTTTAAAGTGCTAAGGCGCTATTCCGATGGCGACTTGCGGTCTGCGGTTGCAGTCTGCAGTTTGCAGCCCGTCTCGGACTTGTACCTTAAAACTTGCCAGTGGATTTAGTAAATTAAGATGCATTTTCTTCTTCTTCTTCTCTCGTGTCAGCACAAGCTATAAGAAAATAGCTAAAATGCATGAAAATTAAAGAAATAAAAACGAAGAGTTTCCCTCGTTTTGTTATTTTTCACATGTTAACTTATAATAATTTTATCTTACAGGTATATTTTTAACGGATTTAGTGTATATCGACATTGCACATCCCGCGGGTTCGCCCCACCGCATCGCTAAAATGGCCGTCGTGTTGAAAGCTCTGGAAAAATATCAAACATCGGAATATGATATAGCTCCGGTGCCCCATGTTGCAAACTTCTTAAATAGTGTACGTTACATTGAGGAACTACAGAAATTCCTGGAGGATGATCAGTACAAGTGAGTATCTATCAAACTCTAATGTTCTGCAAAAATCGATAAAACCCGAGGTAAATAGTGTAGAGGCTTCTTAGGCCCCGTTAATAGTGTGTGTACTAGTGTGGAGCGGATAATTCAAACAAATGACGATGTATTAGAGCGTTTATGGAGATTTTCCGCGCGTATTTATTGAGTTGTAGTTGTATGCAATGTCAGTAGTGTCAGTAAGTACGCGCCGGAAAACGCGGCGGAGTGCACGGCGGCTCCTCAGTCTCCATAAACGGGGCGTTAGGCCGCATATTCCGCGAACACTATGTTGGATGCAAGGAGCCGCGTCTGGGCGCAAGGACCCGCAGCGTATTCCGCCCCGCTCCGCCTTCCCGCTGCCCACCGAATATGCAGCCTTAAGTTTCTAAAGTTTAAGTTGTTAGGGTCACGGAATGGTATTAATCTGGTCTAACAAGAGCAATCTTGCGACTCTAATGTGTTAAGCGAATCACAAATAGTGATAGAATGCACATTTCAATTATTCAATCATATGTGGTGTGCTAACAAAGACGCTCAGATCGCATTGGCCAATTACTATTGTCGCGGCGTATAGAGTACGTAGCCGATGCATCCTTCAATCTTCATATTGTAGAATTACGCACTTGAACGTAATTCTGTTAACCGTAGCTGACTTCAACAGTATTCATGGTCGTGTTTGTTACTCGAAATAGTAACTAGGTGATCCTGAGCGAGTTAAGTTCTTCACGTAAGGATTTCAACTTTTTATGGGTAAGTCCGCCCTGCGAAAAAACGTGGCATTATTTTACTACCACAATATTTTGATATGATTGATAAATAAACGTTTAAGCACTGGCGACGTAAAAATGATAGATTTTGTTACAAACTGGATGCATTGCGCTACGGTTTTTTTCCGTGCGAATTTTATGTGCATATTTTATTTGGGAGACAAGCAGATTCAACTTCAAAGTTTATACATTATGTAAAAACAGTTTCCGCAAATACATTATATAAAAACAGTTTCATTGGTGCTGAAAGGATACACTGTTCGCAACCTTTTTTAGGGAGTTGAGAATTCAGATTTTTTTGAAAATATATTTTTAAGTAGGATGTATTTCTTCACAAATGAATGTCTTATTATTTTAATTGAGTTGAAGACTTATTAGACCAATTTACCATTATTTACTTATTAAAGGTGTGGAGGATTATTAATAAAACCATAGAGAATATGTATGAGATCCGAAATTATATGTTTTTTTTTTACTATCTTTATCGATTCTATGTCATCGAGGAATTAGAGGTGGGCTGTAACAGGTAAAATAAGAAACCTGTTTCACCTGTTCCAGTTCTAAGGAAGAAACAGTTTCAAAATCCTGTTCCAAAATCCTGAATCCTGAATCCTGTTCAAAAATGACAGCCTGTTACATTGCAACCAAAAACTCTTTGATCGCAACAGATTTATATTAAAGAAAGAAAAGAAAGAAGCAAGAAGTACCTATAATAGTTTCTTTCAGTACATGCTTATACTCATAATAATACACTCATAGCGAGGAACCATACATTGTGTTTCGATACATACACATACACACGATACATATTACAATCGTTATTAAGTTCTATTTTATTCTTAGCACGATAATGTGATTATCTGGGTTTAAAATAAATATTTCATCAATATCCTTTTATTTTTAGAATATATACTACATATTGTATCCACTTTTTTCATTAAGGTTCTTGCTTATTTTGCCAAATATTGTTAAATCAATATTTCACTTTTTAATAAGTCTAGGGTAGGGTAGGCTTGGTTGCGGTGCATGCAGCTGCGAATCCCGCGACCCCGGCCAAGGGTGAGGTGACGGAACACCGTGGGTTTTTTAGCCGGTAAGTGTCCGGCATAACCCTTCGCCTTCCCCGGGCGAAGGGTATTCATGAGGATTTCGCAAGGAAAAAAAAAGTGTTGGGTCGGCTTGGGTCTAATAAATAAGGGTGCTTAGTATGAGATGCGGTAGGGATGCAAAATAAATGTTTCATGTATTATACATTTATAACCCCTCTCCTTGGCATAAATCTAAAACAGGTGTAGCCTTTACAAGCTCTAAAAACATAAAATTAGTTGCTGATAACCCTTCTGCAACTCTGAGTTCTGAGTTGCGGCAGGGTTTACATAAACGCCATTCCAGTACTAATACAGTGTCGTACTTACAAAGAATGACTGGTGAGACACTAACGATATCTTAAGGGGTCACTGTACTCATCATTATGAACAACTTTTACTATGGGACCAAACATGAACCTGAGAAAAAAAACAGCTGTTCCCTACATTTTGACGAGTAATGCGAACATAATGATGTGCCGAGGATAGTGTAGTACAATTTTTTAAAAGATGAAGTTTCAAAATTAGATGACATAATTTTTTTTAAACCAAAACTCTATGTTTTTTAGGGTTCCGTACCCAAAGGGTAAAACGAGACCCTATTACTAAGACTCCGCTGTCCGTCCGTCTGTCCGTCTGTCACCAGGCTGTATCTCACAAACCGTGATAGTTAAACAGTTGAAATTTTCACAGATGATGTATTTCTGTTGCCGCTATAAGAACAAATACTAAAAAACAGGATAAATAATGGTACGGAACCATTTGTGCCCGAGTCCGACTCGCACTTGGCCGATTTTTTTACTAAACTAATAACGTTTATTGTTTATTTTGTGACTGTGATTAATAGCATGGCTATTAAGGATTACTTTATAAAAAAACACTGTAAAATTGGGAAATTTGTGGTCACAGTACCTAAAGATATAAAGGTATAGGGTGCCAATTTTCAACGTTTTCAAAAATATGCCTGTTATCACTTAACTAAGTGACATGGATTTTTTTTCTGATTTTTGCCGGAATTGGTATAACTTGGCCTCTCGCCCTACCCGCTTGACGTTGAGTTTCCGGACACCGTGTATAACTTACTTCTGCAGACAGGACTTTCTAAGAAGAATATATTTTTCTTTAGCAGCAAGTTGCCATTAAGTGTAGGAACCAAGACATATAGAGTGTAAAAATCGATAATCTAATAATTATACTGAAACTAGCTATCATATGGCTGGATTCGGTATGATATGATTTGATTTGATTATGATCATCATCTCATCATCTGCCTAGCCTTTTCCCAACTATGTTGGGGTCGGCTTCCAGTCGAACCGGATGCAGCTGAATATCAGTATTTTACATGGAGCGACTACCTATCAGACCTCCACAACCCAGTAACTGGGTAATACGATACTCTTGGTAAGACTGGTTGTCAGACTTTCTGGCTTCTGACCAACAGTAACGACTGTCAAAGATCTACAAATGACAGCCGGGACCAACGGCTTGACGTGCTTTCCGAGGCACGGAGAAAACTCGCTATGGTAAATGGTCACCCATCCACAGACCAACCTCGGCAAGCGTGGCTTAACCCGGAAGATCGGTCTATGCGGCTGTAATTATTTAGCCACGAGCTCCTCCTTTGATTTGATTATGATATAAAGTCCCCGTCGCGAGAAGCTATAAATTTTGTAAACACACATTCAGGGGTTTGCAACCTTTGGAACAAATAAAAAAAACAGTTTTGTAATGATTTTTATTTTTATATAATGGTTTTTATTTTATTTATATAATAATAAATAATAATCTACGAAAACAACACAAACAAACTGAAACGCATTCAAAACTCAAATGACAGCATTGACAGTGTCAGTGTGAACTTACTTCAAAATGGCGGGCCAAATGTTGACGTTCCATGAGTCAGACACGTTCCGGTACCACAAAACATTAGACGATAGCGCTTTATATCGCTAAAATATAACCCGACTAAGTGAAATTGCTCGTTAGTTTCGTATTACACGTATGTAACTTTGAGTTGATTGAATTTGGGATTATTTGTTGTTGATTGAATTGTCGCTACGTAACTTTGTAGAAGTTCTTTATTTACAAAATTTATAGCTTCTCGTGACGGGGACTTTAGTTATAATATTGTTATGTATGTTTATACAGTACTTTGAAAGTACTCAAAGAATGTTAATTTCAGGTTATCGTTAAAATTGGAGCCCCCATCGCCCGTGGGGAGTTGCGCTGGTTCCAAAGAATCTGTGAAAGAAATCATAACACCGGGAGCATCGAATACGGCATCAATATCGCCATCTCACAAACTAGGCTCCGGGTCACTACGTCTGCAAGGTTCCACTCACCAGAGCAAGTTCATCCCGACTCATCGGAAGTGCCGATCTCTTGGCTCCAAGTATGTAAAGTGTGTTTTAATATAATAATTTTGTGTCGTCTAATATTACATATTACCAATTAAGTAACACTCATGCTACCTCGTAGAATCCTGTTTTTAACTTAATATGCTGAAAAATTAATTTTAACAATATAAATGCAACATAAACATTATATTCGGTATTGATATCAATTAGTATTTTGTATCTTAATTATTTATATATTTTAGCGTTTTGTATTTATTATAAAATATTTTTGTTATTTTATACATGTAAAATCAACAATCATATTTTTAGGCAAAGGCCTCCATGTTCTTCCATGTGTCGTTAGTCTTCATTGACATCATACCCTCCTTGAGTTTCTAACAAATATCGATTCGTTTATGTCAATTCCCACAGGCTTGTTATGCTTGCATCAAACATGATTCTCAGTAGGTATACCGCTAGCCCTCTGTCATATTGGCTTCTTGGCTCGTCGTCAAGCATCCACGTGTTAGTTGATCATATCTCACGTCTTCATTGTAGAGTTTTCTGTATACCTCATTCATAAGATTTACATTTAGCTCTGGCAACCGCCATACAACCGTTTAAAGCTTAATCCATAATAACGTTTGTTAAATCGTCAATTGAGAGGTTTTTAAAACCGTCAGTATTGACGGTTGTTTCTAATCTAGTTACAAAATAATTGGAACCATGCTATTACAAATGCGGTAAATCAACATTGCATTTTTAATCATTCTGCTTCAGATAGCCAAACCTATAAATACTATAAAATGGTAGACGAGTCAATTCTGAACAATTATAAATAAAAGAATTACATGTTTATTATAAATCTTTATCACAGAGGCACGAACTTTAATATCTATTTCAATAGTTTCAGTCTATATGGTCATTAAGGTTCCACTTTAGTGGATTTAGGTTTCATTTGAAACAGGAAATATACTGCTTTTTTATGAGTCTCTAAAATTGCTCTGTCGTATTTAAAGCTGAGATTAGTTAGACCGTCCGTTTATTTTATATCTTCCGTAGCCACCTGTATTTAATGAGATTTCTCAGAGTTGATGAAACTCAGTGGTCCAATTAGATACTTATGTTTGATACACTGCTTAAATTTTAAGGGTCCGTCCTCTTATTTCAAATTTGTTATTGTTCACAATTTTCGGTATAGACGGCGATATGAGCTCGATTTTCGTTAAAAGGCTATGATGTTTGTTGAAGTCAGGTGTAATGTTCACCTCTCTTTGTTCTAGCATTACAGTGTCGTATATTCCTTCAGTTTCAGCACTAGTATATTTATTTTAGGTCACAGGTTTGTGTCCTACAAGGAATTTACCTATTTTGAGCTAGTTGTAGCTGGTCAATACTTCCGAATTCTGTGGTTTTATCCGTTTTTTTTGTACACGGGTGCACTGTTGGTAGTATCAATTATTTATTTTAGTTATTTTGCTTGTTAAGTTGCTCTTTATTTAATCAATTGGCTTAATATGTTTTTTTATATGTTAATTTAAATACTTGATCTTAATCCTAAGTACTCAACCTTATTACAAATTTCCTGTGGCATATTCCGTCAAGTCCGTATTTTTTAATATAAATAACGTTTTTATAGAAATTTCTTAGAATGTGCGGCGAGGCTAATTAGTTATTTCATTAATTTTGTATACTAATGTAGTCTACTTCGTGTTTATTATAAAATCAGCTTCTACAGGTTATTTAAGTTCAATCATCAAAGCCGAATAAACTTGGAAAGTTCATCACAAAATATATCTACGAAAAAAAACTATAACTAGAGTATTTTTCAAAGCCAAGGTACAGTCAGCAACAGAAGTTGTTGAACATAATTTGTTTCCAATATTTCCTAATCATTATTATTTAGCATAAGTTATTGACTAAAGTAAATTATAAAAGAACTTGTCATAATTGAACTACAAAAGTCGCTGAACTCAGTTAAACCATTAATTGCTGTACAATACTACCGACAAAATTGTATGATCTGTAATAAATACAAAAGTCGCTGAGCATAGCTAATTTCCTACATTTCCTGTTCGTTAACCTTTTAACCGCCAAAGTCGGGAAGATCTGAAAAAAACATGCGTCCATTTCGCCCATGTCAGATAAATACGACAAAAAAACTGTATTTAAAATGTATTAATTTATCGACATAACATGTTTATAATACTCTTTTCATAGTAGTTATTATTTTGCCGATTTATGAGCTGGGCGCAAGTTATCGATACTTTTTCACAGCTGAGAATATAGACGGGCGGGCAGACATTAAGCCGTTTTTTAGAAACACAAAATAATAGATCAACACGAAATGTCAAATTGGAATAGATATGACGTAATATTATTTTCATTTTGATTACCGTGCTATATTCCGTAATCAAAAGAAATCAAATATTTAAGAATTTGTTGATAGATAAGGCAATTTTTTATTTATGTGTCATTAAAGATTTTTTACGTGTAAAGAAAAAAATTCAAAGTATTTGTTAAGTTAATTAACAATAAAGTTCGTAACTAAAAAGTATCGATAGCTTGAATACTCGATAAAAATAATGACCCGTCTCTATCACCTTTCAATTGTTTAGCTATAAGATCCCGCTCTCTGATTATAAAGTTAAAAAACTCGCGCATTACATGTTTAGCGAGTTACGGCAAAATGATAGTTACCGACTTATGCTCTAATGATGTTTAGCGACTTATAACTAATTAATGCTTAGCGTTTTTGTAACATTGAAATGATAACCTTATTTTGTACTCTATTCTGGTAAGTGATTGATGGTCCGTTTTAGTGTTCAGGTGTTTTGTAAATTAGTATCTGTTCATGGACTTTTGTTGCTGACTGTACAATCCGGCACTTCTTCGCTATGAAGATTACTGAATTTTTGTGTAGCTCATAGTTCTGATGCTTCATAATCTGCATCTTGAAATCACAAGACGTCGTTGTAATGTCTTGTCCCAGAAAATAAAATAAGCAACAAAGTATTTCTTCCCGTGATTATTGCTCGATTGAACATTACCTACGATACCCTACATTAACATACAACGGATATCAGATTTTCCTATGAATCGGATGAGGCCGCTAGCCTCGCTAATAACCCCGCCATATTATATTACAAGTTTCTTTAGAAATTCGATCCATGTGATGGGATCGGGAATCATTAAAATTAATAAAATTGACGAACGGCGTTAAGTATCTAATTTCTGCTTTAATTCGTTTGCTTCTAGGTTAATATGTGTACAAACCTAATTGTTGCTTTTCTGTTATTGTTATTTTTACTTTTGTTTCTTATTGCATATAATACTGTTTTGTTGTAGTTAGATTCGACTTTTTCTTTAATGTGTGTATTTTGATGTGATAATAGAATGTATTAAGATACATATCCTAGCATTAAATGAAAACGATTTATGTATAAGGCCCGGATTGTTATTATTAATACCATTTTAAGTACTTAGGTCTTGTTAATTTACATGTATTTTTAAGTGACCTGGATAATGCTTTTTTCATATTTTCAGTAATTAGCCGAATCCAAGTATATTTCGACATATCCATGAATAGTCCACGTCATATTTTCCATATGCAGATTAAACATTTTTTAGATCCTAGTACATATCTAACCGGGCCCTATTCGTAATTTTACTAAAGCTCGAATATGGATATTTATAATCGGTTTTATAATAACTCACTCAGTATCGCCTGAACCACTTTGACCGCTCGCTGTAAACGTAATATCCAACTGACAAAATATAGTATTGCGTTCCTCGATAAGCTGTTACCGCTACGATTCTAACAAAACTGTATAGAATCTAGCATATCGATATCGAAAACGCTTACAGTGTACTGTTTATCAGTTCACCAAAAGTGCAACGTACCTTGTACCCAGCGCAGGCCTATCATGTGCAGCTTCAAACCCGTAGTCCGGTCAATAAATGTAAACTCCGATTTAACTACACCAAGGCCAACCCCGCAAAACTACGAACCTTTTTTTGAGAAATCATCAACCAAATATATGTAAACGATATATCCCCCAAGGGGTTGTAGGACTTCCTACATTCCAGGACAGTCGACAGAGTCCGCTGAATTGCCGGGACAATACTAACTGCCATACCTAATCCATTTCACACCTGGAAAATCTGTAAAACCATTACATTATTCATGCATTTTAAGTTATCTGAGTAAGGAGAATTGGCCAAAAGAAGGATTTTAATAGCAGATTATTTTGTATAATTTACTACTGAGTTTGTTCATCATTATTATCTACTTATCAATCCGTATTCGAGCTTACGTAGCCTGTATTTCATACATTAATATACCGAAATATAATGGATTAACTTTTTTATAAATGCATTAATTTTTCAGTAATCTTTTTTGTTTCTAATAATTACTTTCTACACTATCCACTCATTATTTTGATTTAGATATTTTGGAAGAAATATCCCGGAACACATTGGCACAAATTCATGTAATGAAATCAAAATTTGAAAGAGGCGATTTAGAACTGTATCCCTGAGACATAATCATGTTTTATTGTTCGAATTATATTAATATTAACTGAATATTATAATTATGTACAGTGTATTTTTCCTCTTACGATTGGTACCTAGGTTTCGTAGTGCGAGCTTGCCAAGAAATTTTCACAAGGTCAATTTTGGTATTGGGTGAGTCTTTTCCTAGTTAATGGACACGAAGGCTTGCGTTGTAATGTTATGTAGACAACGATTGTATATGAAATGTATATTTTATTCAAATGACTGTAGAAATTAAAAGTAATATAAGGCATGTTTTCTGTTCGTTTGCCTGGCACAAAGTTCGAATTTTTGCGGGAAAATCAAACGATACTTTGAATTGTGGCAATCAGTAATAGTAAAAATATGCTACGAATACCTGGTGACCCTATTTCAAAACAAACCATTACCATGCAACAGGTTCAGTTGATAAAGAATATTGAAAACATAAATACCCTTACTAAAGAGGCACACACTATTCTTGCAAGATCAATAGCTATTGGAACAACATAATTATTACCATCTTCTTTCGTGTCAGAACGAGCTATACGAAAATAGCTCATGCTGTGGTGAAAAGATTAGCCAGTCAGCAAGGTTGGTAGTGGTGCTGAATGCCCAAAGTGCGCCGGATGTACTTAAGTATCGTCACTCGTGGAGGCATTCTGTATTATTGCCATAATACAGGGTGTTTCCGAATTAGTGAAAGTCTAAAGAGTTACTGCCATTAATTTGCTGGTGACCAATGCGGTTTGACAAGTCACATTAAAAATCACGTTGGAACTATTGGAAGTAAGAAAAACAGGTTTAATGTATCAGCAATTAAACTCATTTTCGTTAAGTGCCGCGAAAAATTTGCCTTCATACGGAAGAGCTTTTAAGTTTAAATAGATATTTTCAAGCGTCCATCACCATTCCCGTATATGGTTACCAAGACAAAACGAAGAGCCTAAGGTGTTCACCACACCAAAAGAGAGCGAGAGTCAGCCGCGCCGTCGCGTAGTCACGGTTCGTCGTTCGTGACCCGCGCTTGCATTTGGTATCTGTATACGGCTTATGTCTTGAATACAACTCACGCGACCTTACCGACAATATGTACCGCTCGCAACCCGCGTTTGGTGTGGCGAATGTTTTAATGCAGAACAATTCGTTTACAACGTGCTTGGACGCTTCGTCTCATTTTCACCCCCAACGTGTATTAATATACTATGTACATAATAAAAATCGTTGACACCGCATGGATATACACGCTGATTCATTGAGATGCATGAGTGGAGAGAAATCTTCAATTGATAAATTTGTTCTAAAGGACCATATTAGCGTTGATGTTAGAGCAAAGAAGAACAGCACAATGATTTAAAAAAACTGACAAAATAAAATAAATCAAACACAAAATAATTAATCGAACATAATTCTTATTTTCCTTAAAAATATCAAACTCAAAAACTCATTTATTCAAATAGCCTAGAATTACTTAGTTCTTTTTGTACGTCAAATACAATAGACAGCACCCAAAAAAGGCCTCCCTTCACCGTTTCCTAGGGTTTATGCTGTGAAGAAGAAACCCCAAGAATTCCCCAGCAACACAGTTCTGCCTGTCAGGTGAATAAATTAACTGAGTCTATACAAAGAAAATCATAATATTTTTTACAATAATAAAATTACGCAAATAAAGGAAAAGTAGTAATTACAAATTACAAAAAAAATTATAAATCAATTCTGTATGAATTGAGATAAATAAGTACTTTTATTGTGGTAAGTGATGGTTGTAAGGAATAAATCTTACTAAGAAACCCATAGACAGTGTCCCTAGTGTACAGTCTGTATGACACCGCCTAGCCTTTTCCCAAGTATGTCATGAGGTCAGCTTCCAGTCTAAACCAGATGCGGCTGAATACCAATATTTTACACGGAGCGAGTGCCATCAGACCTCCACAACCCAGTTACTGGCCAATGCCGATATCTTAAGGTTATACCGCTTGTCAGAATTTCGGGCTTCTCGACCCGTAGCGACTGTCATACGTATTCGTATGACCCCGGGGACAGTCTTTATTACACCGTCTGTATATACAGGGTGTAAAAAGACCCATCACATAGCCGAAATCTACGCACTCTGTACATCAAACTAAATTACATTGACCAAAAATAATTGCTGGGAAACGACTTTTATTTTTTGGCATGAAAAAAAAACGCTTTTTTTTTGTAGCGCGCCAATTATGGCTGTGGCGATGCCGTGCGTTTGCATGCGTGCAGCGGCCACACAGCCGAGCCAAGGCGGTCGTGTGCGTTTGATATTCATTGCGTTTTTGTAAGTTCAAATGCGTAATTTGTTAGGAAAAATTGAAATTTTTGACAATGATTGTATGGAAGAAAGTTTAGTATTATGACTTGGAAATCGATTCCGGAAAAAACAAAAAAAAAAGTGAACTTTGACCTTCAATATCTCCAAGACCAATGATTTCCCAGGTATGGTTTGTTCGAAAAAAATGATCCCAATGAGGGGTAGAATACGTGGTTTTCGTTATCGTTAAGGGTCTTTTTACACCCGATATTTATTTAACCTGAAATAGCTCTTTCGTTGTTTAATATTTGCAAAAAACATGTTGGTATTTTATTTAACTTGTATATTCGGTCTTTGTGTCTAGCATTCTCATAAGAAGGCATCTTGGAACACTTCTTTGCTAATTGGTTTGCAAAATGAATTAACTAAATAAACAATACAGCAACACAATAACACTTCACAATTTAATTTCTTAATTAACTGAAACTGTAGCTACAACAGCTACAGAAAAAAAGCTATTAGGAGAGGCGGTACAAATAGTAAAAAACAGCATTCAAAGATTATGAAAAAAAAAGTGTCTGCTTGTATACTCATTATTTTAATGGGACACTACGATAAGCTGTTTTTTCGTCTAAGCCTTCAGACGCCATTCAGTACTACAGCGTAAAAAATTAGGAAGCACCGCACGTTTCGTGCATTTATTGAAGCTTTTAAACTTTTAGTTAGTTCTATTCATTTCTCCATTCGAAGATCTGAAAGCGGAAATGACGACCTTTCAGTTCAACACTCCCTGCCGACAATATGTAAAACTTTTTAAATTCAGGAGGCCAAGATCGCCGGCGGGTCCCAAATTTTCTGCTTGTGATCGCCGTGAGTCAAAAGTCAAAAAGACCGTGGGATCAGCCGGCGGGTCCAAAAAAAACTTTAAGGACGCCGTGGGATCCGCCCTCGCCAGAATTCAAATAGTTTTTACAACTACTGGCGTGCTGTTATGGAAAACGTGATACTTCTCTTGCGTCTACATGCTTTGGCCTGCTGAACAAAATTTTTTGGGGGTCGCCGGCGTTTCCCTTGGCATGCAGAGTGTTAAGAGTAGTAGAGCTCCTTTGAAAGTATTTGTCCGGAGAAGTACTACCTCCATACCTATTTCTGCCGCTCAGCAGCATTGCTTTGTTCCGGTTTGAAGGGTTAGGGTGCCGGTGAAATTACGGCACATGAGACTTTCCAGCTTTGTGTCTAAGGTCGCCAACGCATTAGCAATCCTCTTGGTCTTATAGGTGTACATAAGCGGCGGTAACAACTTACCATCAGGAGGGCCGCGGGTTTGCTTGCAGTTTTATTACACAAAAAAATCGTCTGCGATTACTTACATCATATTTCAACTCACAGAATCTCTTGCTAGCTAACAACAGCCACTAGAAGAAATTATGTGGCCCTCTTACGAACATACTATGGATAAGTCAGAGGTCAGACGGCTTACAACCAACTTAATAACTAGGAAACATTTTAAGGGTTAGCGACACCAATTGTAATTGACCTCTTGAATTTTTACTGACGTTAAAACTTCAAATAATGTCGCTGACCCCTTAACTTGTCTTGAGTTAGTTTCGTCCAACTCTACATAACATATTTGGTTTGGCACGAACTTGACTTTAACCGGCTAATTAAGCTCAGTATTACACTATTAATGTGTAGGGAAAATAGGAGTGAGTAGGGACAAAACATTTTATATAATAATGCATACGCATCTTTTCGCATCAATCCAGGTTTCGCATGCTATGGAATGCTTTCGCATACATGATCGAAATATTTCACGCAGCTAATGCGGATAACTGTGCTTAAAACCATCCAGATTCCTGATTAATGTGATTGGTCCAATAATACAGTTTATACATTTTCCCGGGAATAATGTTCTGTCCATGCACAATTTTTTAAATTGTTTCCGAAGAAGCTTAACTGAAAAAGAATTGCAGAAAATCACTTAATAGTGAATCTGTAATGAGTAGTTTTATTCCTAATGTTTTTGTTTATTTGGGACAATAACTAAATGCAAACGAAGCTCGTGAACAAAGTTTACAGCTTGATTCATCCAAAGAATAAACTGATGTTACATTAAAATAAGGGTGCTAATTAAACAGACTTCTTTTTAATAGCAACATTCGCCTCTAAAAATCTACATTTCCTTCTAAATTACTAAGTCAGCCACCATTAACGAGCGTCTGAATGATACTATCTTAGCCACTAGTTATCTTCTATATAAGCCACTGTTCGTCACCCACTTTCATTTTCACAATAAAAACAAATGAAAAACAAAAAGCAGAGTCGACGGAGCCCCGCTACGCGCGGCTCCTATTTATGTCTGCAGGGTTTAAAGTAACCTAACACGAAGGGAATGACGGGGGCTTCGTTCGCTCGCGTTGCTCGCTCACTCTACCCCCCGTCATCCCCTTCGAACCTAACCTATCCGTGTCGGAGTGCCCAAAAATTTAGTTGGCGTAGTAAACAAGACGAATTAGTTTATTAGAGGTTATCTCATTTTCCCGTTGCTTAGTTATAAAATGAGAAGTTTGGTCACGTGGCCAATAAATAAATTTGTGGCTTGATTTATTATTTCTCTTAAAATAATATTCAGAAATTGATAACAAATCTTATAGGAAAACATTGTAAACATGGGTTTACAATAAAGACTAGTCAAGGAAAAGAGGTGAAAAAAATTCAGTCTTGTAAACAATTCTAAATCTGCATGTTTTGTCCTATCGGTCTAGACTAGCGTTTAGGTATTTAATACACAGCTCGATCTTATCCATCGAAACAATAGTGCAATATTTACGAACTCTGATGTACTGCATCCTGTTCGAATTATGCTTGTTTTTATTATACCATGATATATCGGAACCTACTAGCTGTCGCTGTCGGTATCGTTGTAGTGTTTCTTAAGACCCTAAAGTGCCCCATACAAAACAGTTATTATATTTTTGTAACTACTGTTATTAAGCCGTATTTAAAAACAGATAACGTACAATTTGGATTTATATTTATTAATAAAGTGCTTCGTAAATAAGTATTTTATTTACAAAAGCCATAAAATAAGATGACATTAATAGCAAATACATTAATAGCAAATACTTAAAAATAGTTATCAATGGTGCGTTATAGTTGACTTTTGCGGTAGAATTCAGGGAAAGTATCACTGGACGTACGTATACAGTTAGCCTATAGGATTTAACAGTATTATTTGCATACTTGATTGGCTATTCGAACTGTCTATTTGCTTACAAATTATAGACTTAACACGGTTACAACTAAACAGCATTGGTTGTCATGTTGATCGGCTAACGAACTTATCGGTATTTGGAAAAGTATTATTTTGTTTCCATTGGTGGCTGTTGTGTTGTAGCGAAAATAACTTGGCATTTATGTACAGTTGACCATATTATGATAGTATGACAAGCTTTACTCACGTGTTGAGTTGCGGAGTGCAGCTCTTTAATCAAGAGCTATTCAGGCGGCAAATAAGTTCTAATTCCTGTATTATTTAACCTTAGTGAGCAAATAAATAGTTTGAGTTTGAAAATATGAAAACAAAATCTATATTAATACTTTGGGATTTAGGAAATTATTACCTATAGCCTAAGTCGAACTAATACGCTTTTGGATAAGTATACCTATTTAGAATAACTTAATATAACAAAACATCATAATAATATCTTCGGAAGACATGTATCGACCTACATAAAAATAAATGTAACCGAGAATACTGACTTATAATAAACTTACTCGAACGTCGTTGCGTTAATCACTAAGGGTATAAAAAATAGATATGGAATCTATAATTTGAGTCTTCCACTGTAATTCTTCCATAAACTTCTTCTGTGATCAGTTTTTTGTTAAGATCTCGTTTTCCAAGTAGGTTTCTACGCAAAATATAGTTCTATAATATAACAATTAAAACCGTAACGTCTGCTATTATTGTGTAAGAAAATTTATCGCTTAAAGCGCTAAATCCCCTAGCAAGGTAAATTGCGCAAGTTGAATTCTGCAACCGACTTTCACTGTGGACAGCACAGCAAGTCGACTCCCTAAAAGTTTTACCGACTTGTCTGACTTGCTGCAAGCTGCCAGTGAAGGTATTAACAAGTCTTGCTTTCAGTATAAACCGGTGAACAATCACTTGCCTTAATAACTTGCACAATTTAATTTGTTAGTGGATGTAAGGCTTAAGAATGTATGAGCGTGTACTTAGAGTATAATTAAAATATGATTTTAAAGATGATTATGTCTGTTGGACGCCCCGGCGGAAATAATTCTGTAATTATAATTTTTAGCTTGCATGTCAATGCTTTTTGTATTTAACATTCCACTTCCACTTAATCAATGTTGTGATCGTCGTTGTGCTTGTTTGATTGAATTTGTGATGCTTAGTGTTCAGATTAATCGAAAACCCCGCTTCTAAGCTTACTTCTTAAGCTTGTATTTGATATTTAGTTGTTATGTCGTGGTTATCGACATGATAAATTGCTTTGAATTAATAAAAATGATGGTACCTTTCTGCCGCTATAAACTGGGATATGCCAATATAGATCAACTACGATAACTTGGCACGTCCCTCCAACATCTATCTTCACTGTGTGTGTGCATAACCAACGAGTCACCCACCATGTTTGTGTTTGATATTTAGTAGATTTATTGCTGCGAATTATGCACTAATAATTAAAGTCACTGCTCGACAGGCGCACGTGTGTTTTCATACAAACCTACAAACTGTACCATACTGTTAATTAGCGATGTCAAATATGCGGTGCGAGCACGGATCTTTTTATCGAGTCGATTCGAGAAATGTAGATATCTATTCTAAACGTCAAATTTGACATATGATATAGTTATAACGACAACAGTTGTCATTTTATCTATTTCTTGTGTCAAATTTGACGTTTATCTGTGCTCGCACCGCTGTCGAGCGACTAATCCATGTTTTTGTTTAAGTTTGGCCTACAGTTGCCGAATGCAGACATCTGCGTTGAAGGATGACGCGTTCTAAATATTCTTTCTCACACATTTTTACTTGCAGTGTCAAAGAGGGGCGTGCCAGTGCTATGTTATCGCAGTTGATCTCTAGAATTGGACATTTTTCTATATTTAACCTTTAAGGATCATTTATGCTAGATTAATCTTAGTTTTATTAAGTATACGTTTAGTTTAGTAATTGTAAAATCAGGTCACCGTCGTCTCTTTTGAGGTGGAGTTCGAAAAGATGACTAAAACAAATATGTAGTTAATTAGTAGCTGAGTACATTGCCCTATTGGCGCTCGGCTGTTTGGAACTAGTAGGGTGGCAATAAGTTTGTTATTGCATATCATAATATTGTGCATCTAATTCAAAATTCCAGCATAGTAGCTATCGAAGTGAATTCAAAATCCAAAATACAATGAGGATTACTTATTATTACTCGCGTAGAATGTGATTAGTACAGCGGCTCGATTTTTTATCCTCTGCGTAATGTAATTATTTTGTTGTCATTGAATAGCAATTGTTTCTGAAATATAAAATTTTGTTATATTCTCGGAGACAACAACAATGGTGCCGATTCTCTTGTTCACAAACTAAACTTAAATTAGAGATTTGCCATATTTTACTAACAGAAAAGGACGGTGATAGATAAGAGCTAAGTTAGAGTCTAACTAATTTACGCATTGAACTTCACCGTATTTTACGTGGTCAAGTTCTGTCATGTCGTCTAAATTTGCATGGAAACTTTAGTTTAACTGAATGTGACAGCTCTTATTTACGTCCGTCTCTTTCTTATTTTATCAGAGTGAAAAAGATGGCAATAGCCTAAATTAAGCTTAGTTAATTCACAACAGAATCGGCACCAACCTAACATGAATAAGTTTACGTCCGACAAAGTTAAATTACAACGAATACTATATTTGGAGTAATAAAGTGGGACTGTCTGTTTGATTACGTATATTGTCGAAAAAAATTGCAGCTTCAACTATCCCTAAAGATACAAAAATCGAGCTTCTTCAAAACTTAAAATAATGCTTAACAATAATTTGCATTAGGTTGTATATTGTTTATCTTTGAGTCCATAGTTAGCGTGTGCATAATAGGTGCATGTACTAAGCTCGTGCCTAACTTTCAGCATATTTGGGAAAAGTCATACAGACGACAAAATGGAAAATAAGACACCGGCCGGATCAGTTAATTTGCTCGACGACACGTTGCTGGAGTCACCCAGTTCTGTTTCTGGCACCAAGATGTCACAGTCGTTGCCTCATAGGTAAGAACAATCTGTAGATAGAATTTCTTTTGGCGCTTTTCAGCGGGAATTATGAAACCATGTTTCAATTAAAATTACGAAATTAAAATGTGATAATTTAACGTAATGGACAAATTACGTGAAATGTATATTTTTATATATTTGGTAACTAGTTATCGTTTTTATTGAATTTATTATTTTAAATTTAGTTTATTATTTGGATTTTTTTGCGAAATATGTATCGAAACTCCCTCCATTTTCGTTATTGTCGTGGGCGGGAGGAGTGATTGAAATCATTGTACTAAAAATTTACAGACAAAGGAGTAGTCTATCCGTAGCTAACCATAACATTTGAGTAAGTTTCACAGGTTATCGGAAAATTGAGTCTTAAGTACCGCGCGGCGCGAGAGATCTTTCCTGTGGTCGTAATTGTTACAATTATTGGTGTTGAGGATACCTTAATTTTTTTACTAGCCTATTGGATGTCCCACTGCTGAGCAAAGGCCTCCCCTTTTGCATTCAAAACATCTGTATTTATTAACCTAGTAACAATTATTTAGTATCTGTGGTTGAGACAAGTCCAAGTCCGCTGCGCGTCCCGCTTCTCGCGTTGCTGCGGACTCTCAGGTTTCGTCTTTAAGCTGAGTTCCAGTATTGTTGTGAACTGTGAAAGAAACTTAAATAAAAATATTATAATACCTCCGATTTTTTTTATTTATTTTAGTGATCTTTCCAAGGCTGACGTCATCCAGTGTGACTTTCAAGGATTCGTAAGGAGAAAAACGATCTTGAAAGATGGAAGGAAAATATCTTTATCATCGTGGCAGCGGTACTGGTTACAGCTGTCAGGAAACATCCTCGTGTTTTATGCATCTAAATCTTTCAAAGGGTGAGTGTTAATGCTAATGTTGATTAATTTTTTGCATTTTTTTCTACATCGGTGCTTTTTCCATTTCGAACTAAATGCCCTCTAGGAACTAGTGATTATCTCGCTCTAACTCCAATTGATAATATCGCAAAAAGTTACACGTTTTAAAGCATTGTAATTTGTAAGTGTAATAAAATAATATTTTTGTATGAAGTTCATGTAAGTATGTTTTTCTCATTTTCATTTCATTATTCAGAAAAAAATACTTCAGGCAGGAATTGTAGGGAATTTAATTGTCTACAAAATTTATCAGATAAGTTTTTGGCGTAAAACCCATAGATAAGGAGTTATTTAATAAAAACTAATTTTTGGGGTCTTTAATCCAAAATGGCGGAGCGCGCCGAGGTTACTCAAGGTCGAAAACTTGATATTTTCATAAGAACACCTAAACATATCCAAAATTCAGGACTGACTGGCCTTTTCCCAGTGACCCTTTTTTCCGACCTGGCGACTGGGCAAAAAGTCAAATATTTTTTATTTCAAGTAGACCAGATTACCTGTTCTTGCAAAAGGTCAACACTAGGTGCTCGGTTCCAAGTAGTAGGTCCTAAGGAGAAGAGCAGGACAGAAACTCGATGGACACTCTTTTAAAAAAATAAATGGTTTGTCAAACCATTTTGGTTAACCTACAAGTAAAGTTCTTTGTTGTGGCTTAGGACGACCCGCAGTGACTTCCGTGAGGAGAAATGCAAGGTGCTGTCTTTGGTTGGGTGGTTTGCCAAGATCGCAGACGGTGACAACGCTGACGCATTCCAGCTGATTAACCACCAAACCGGCACACTCTACAAGTTCAAGTAAGGGAACTCATACTGTATATTAACTAATCTCTTAAATTACTGAACTAGTAGTTTGTTATATTTTTCAGAGCAAATCGTCACGGTTGTCACTCTCCAAAAGGGCAGGACAAAAATCCTCTTAAGGAAATCTAAGTTGCAATGTCAAATGACATATACCCGATGTTGCAAATCAAGTGGTCATGGAGGGAAAGTATTTAGAAAAAATAATATAAAATACAGAATGGAACTTTTTGTCAGTTCAACTCCCGGCTTAGGCAAATACTTAATGTAAATGCATACAATTTTACTTTTAGAAATAAAAATAAGTCTATAAGAAAAAAATACTTTCCCCCCATGATCCACTGATTTGTTTCTAGTGGGAAATAGTGTTCACAATTACTTTATTGCAAAAAATTGACAAATGTTCATTTCCCTATTTTTTTACATGTTTACAAAGAAAATTGAATCCTGAAGACGTGCAAAATGTCACTCGTTTGACCAGTCATACTGTGTAATGTATGTTAGGGGTAAAGCCCTAACACCTAGATTTATCCGCGGGGCTCCTATTTCTGTCTGCAGGGTTTAAAGTAACCTAACACGAGGGGGATGACGGGGGCTTCGTTCGCTCGCTCACTCTAGCCCCCGTCATCCCCTTCGAACCTAACCTATCCATGTCTGGGTTCCCCTTAACCACCGGTGTACGGGTAACGAAGGAAGCGCTTTGATTCCATTTTAATTGTGAAAACCGCCAAACAGTGGAATGCGCTGCCCGAGTGGGTGTTCCCCGACAGCTACAATCTGGATGTCTTCTAGTCACGAGTGAATCGGTTTCTACTGGGCAAGCGTGCTCCGTTGTAGACCGCATCATCGCTTAACATCAAGCGAGATGGCGGCCAAAGGCAGGACAATTATCAAATAAAAAAAAAAAAAAGAGTTGTGGACAGTTTCACCCTGTGTTTATTTATACAAGGTTAGTCGGAAAGGGGGTACTAATCCGAAAGCGTGTTGAAATACCCACAGTACCTAATGACTAACTTTTGTTCTAAAACTTTCCCCAAAAGTCAATAGTTTCAGAGAAATAGCTGTTCAAAGTTTTCATAAAAAATACGCTAAAATCTTACTGATGTCAGCTATGGTCAGCTGTGTTTACATTTTAAGTCATATTTGAATTCGTAACTAAAGTAGGGATGAAGAATTTTTGAAAAAACTAAAATAAAAACTTTTTTATGGAAATAAAAACTATCAAATTTTGAAATTTTGAAATTTTAACCCTTGCTGTAGAAAGAACGGTCATCGGTCACTTTAAGTGACCTGCGGATTAGTACCCTCCTTTCCGACTAACCTTGTATATTTAGTAGATTTACAAAGCTTGAAGAAAGCTTGCTTCCACTCAACATTTCGTCGACTAACCTCCGGTTTCTGATTTGAGAATTCGGGATAAGCAAATACTTAAATACCTTTGAGTATTGAGTTGTCAAGAAAATGACGGATTTTAAAGCATTTTTTTGACAACTTTGTACTCAAATATTACTTATATATTTGCTTATCCCGAATTCTCAAACCAGAAACCGGAGGTTAAAGTATTAAACAGATAACTCCACTCCATTTTACAGGCAATGAATAAAACAATAGTTTCTGTATAAATATTAATATTTAGAAAAATATAAATTACATTATGAATTTGAATTATTCCCAATAGTCCCCTCTAGCCCTGTCCTCCGGGGTGACAGCTGGGAATTGTCTTCCCAGTTGTCACCGGGGTGACAATTTGTGCCGACTGTTCCCTTTGAAAACTGACTAGAGGGGACAAATGGGAAGTCTGTTTCTCAGTTGTCACCGGGAGGGGGGGGGGGGGGTGACATTTGCTACGATTCCTTCCTTCCCAGAAAAAAAATGTAATTACCATAGATTTCAGCTTTTTTATTTCTAATTAATACAATGTCAACACGCTTACAACATTAGAAAAATATTAAGTAAGTAAATAAAAATGACAAAAAAGATATATAGAATGAAATAAAAAATAAAAACAACATTATGTTTCCTTTAATAGGTACAATCACAGATTATTAACTTTAATTAATACTAATCGTACAATCACAGATAATCATTATGGGTAAAGTTACACGTGCTAATTTAGTCGCATGCTTGTTTGTAATCTAGCTCATTGATTTTGTGCCTTGCGCCGCAGATGTCATGACACACAACATAATGTTGTTTTTTTTTATTTGATTCTATATAACTTTTTTGACATTTTTATTTACTTACTTAATAGTTAATATTTTTCTAATTTTGTAAGCGTGTTGACATTGTGTTAATTTTTTTATTTGATTCTATGTAGATAAGAAATAAAAAAGCTGAAATCTATGATAATTACATTTTTTTTTCTGGGAAGGAAGGAATCGTAGCTAATGTCACCCCCCCCCCCCCCCACCCCCCCCCCCCCCGGTGACAACTGAGAAACAGACTTCCCATTTGTCCCCTCTAGTCAGTTTTTAAAGGGAACAGTCGGCACGAATTGTCACCCCAGTGACAACTGGGAAGACAATTCCCAGCTGTCACCCCGGAGGACAGGGCTAGAGGGGACTATTGGGAATAATTCATGAATTTGTGATACTATTGTGGCGCGTCATTTTTATTTTAATTAATCATAATTTAATATGAAATCAGAGTTTAATTAATTGCCTGTGAAATCGTATAAATGTAGTTATCAGTTTCTTAGCCGACGATTATTCCTTTTGTGTAAGTTTCGCATGACGGGTATTTTGAACGCATCTTGATTATGGATGAAGGAAGTTCATTGATGATTGTCGCTAACAGGACAATTTTGTTTTAGGGCCGCTTCAGAAACAGCAGCGAAGATGTGGGTGAGGGTGATCGAAGATGTCACAACTAAAATAGTGAAGCCTCTGCCGGCTAATCTCATGTCGTTCGAATAAGCAAGTGATGTACCAACGTACTTGTAAACTATTTGGTGATTGGTACCCGCCGTCACTTTATTCAAGTATACTTTTATTTTATACCTACTATGTAACTAATTACGCCTTTTATGAACAAATTATATTTTAGTTATAAAAGCTTCTGATTATGTGTGCATAATTGAGAGCTAACGAGGATTTTTGTATTCATCTGAGAATGACGTCATCTAATGTAATACATAATTGTATTGATGAATTCCTTGTCAGTCATTTTTGAGTTCTGTAACAACTATAGGACGTGTCCGACGTTTTTCCGCCCAGAATTTGCTCATAGTTCCAGTTCATTCGGTTTAATCTGAGTGCGACTGAATGATTTCAATCAAGCTTTAGACAAAGCCGAAAACGAGTGGCTAAATAAAAGCAAAACGTTCCATTTTTCCAATCTCACAGAGTGGATCATGGAATTTGATAGATTAAAATATGTGTACGAGTGACGAAATACTTCGTAAATTGAGGGCAGACTGTACACTTATAAACTGTAAAGGTTATTACTAAGAATCATGACCATTATGCTTATGCTTCATGCTGACAATTAACGATAATATACGCAACTTTACAATGACGGTGATGACGTTTTCATTTGAACTGTATGAACGCTTTTATCGATGTAATTGTACCAAGACTGCTGGTAATTCGGAATGTTTTATTACTTAAATTGTTATTTTTAATTTTTTCGTTTATGAACAAGCGTCCGGTTTCAATATAATCTGCAATTTGCTGGGAAATACTATCCCTACACTTGGGGACGTTTTTTTATTTATGAAAACGTTTCTATTTTGGTCGTGAATCCAAATGGGCAGACACGGAACGGTAAGATGTTTATCTGGCAGCCACATTAAAATATTTTTGTATCACTACTACTAATTATTACGACTTTGCAAACAGGACTCTAAATACACACATCAAAAGTGTCTAGGGATCAAGCATTTTTATGCGGATTTCTTGAGATTGAGATGTGGCTTTGTAATAAATTTATGATTTTATAAATTTATATGGATCCTTTTTGGTGCATTTCATAATTTGAATCAGGAACTGTGAATCAAATTCGAGTAAAAGATGAAAATCAGCTGTCAATATTTTCCCTATAAAAACATACAACGCATTGAAGACATTATTAGTGCTACTGTTTCCCTACTACTGATTAAAACCAACGTTATTATGGAGCGGCGACGTCATTTAAGCAGGGAAGAAATGCTCAGAGCCGTGGGAATGATAGAAGCTGGTTCCCGGCAACGTACTGTGGCTTTAGCTCTGAATACAAGTCAGAGTGTTATCAGTCGACTTTGGACACGTTACCGAAGCACTGGTACCGTGGCTGAGCGCCATGGAGGACGGTATCGCTGCACCACACGGAGACAAGACCGATACATTCAAATCTTAACTCGAAGAGCTCCAACAATAACCGCCATGATGTTAGCCGTGAGGCTTCATCACTCTTCAGGGAACTTAATTAGCGACCAAACAGTCAGAAACCGCTTGCATGAAGTGAACCTTCATTCCCGAAGACCGCTACGGGTACCACCTATAGCAATGCACAATCGTAGGATTCGATATCAATGGGCTCTTGGACACAGAAATTGGGCAGAAGAACAATGGCGTTTCGTGTGCTTTTCTGATGAGTCTCGTTTTGGTATGAGACCGGATACAAGACGTATACGACACTGGAGAACCCCTGGACGCCAACAGCGATTAAAATCCTGCCAGGAAGTCCATCCTTATAGTGGTGGAACCATCATGGTATGGGCGGGTATTTGGATCGGCGGAAGAACTGAGTTGATTTGGATCAGAGGCAACCTCAACGCTCAAATTTATGCTGAGACGATTGTATCAGACGTCATCGTTCCTCTACAAGCGCAAATCGGTCCCTTATTTCAGTTAATGCATGATAATGCACGACCGCACACCGCAAGAGTTGTAAGACAGACTCTCGCCGCAGCTAACATCAATGTCCTGCCCTGGCCTGCTCTGTCGCCAGACTTGAACCCGATTGAGCATGCATGGGATATGCTACAGAGAAGAGCTCTGCCGAATATGGAGGGTATCCAGTCGCAAGAAGACCTTTTTTTGTTGTTGCAACGAACATGGGCGGCCATTCCACAGCGTGATTTGGATGAACTCATTTTGAGTATGCCAAACCGATGTTCTTGTGTTGTTAGTGTTCGCGGTAGAAACACGGATTATTAATTGTTTAAGTTACCCAATAAAATTTTAAAGAACACTGTTATTTCAGTCCTTTTTTCGAACTTTTGTGTTAGTGGTTCAAATGTCAAAAATCCCTTTATTAGGAAAATGGCAAATTTCTTTATTAATGCAAAGGTGACTTGGTTTATCGTTACTGTGACAAACGAAAACACTTTATTTGATGAATCCTTAAAGAAAATTTTAATTAATATCAATCAGGAGAAAAGTTATTGCAAAAATATATGTTGATCCCTAGACACTTTTGATGTGTGTACATAGCAATGGAACTCATACGATAATGCGCTGTAGCTCCTCAAAGGGCCAAATAGGTCGTGCGAGGTGCAGATTCCTAATTCGCCGAAAAATAGCAGGCATACATTTTTTTTTCAGTGCATTAAATTTTGTTGTACAGACAACAGAAAGTTTGTTTAGCGCGGTGAAGGTAAACATACGTTGTCACTCTAGCGCGCTACGATAAATATTAGCATTTGTCGAATTTAGCAATAAATTACCTTTCATATTGTTAATGCTAAATGAATTTAAGTAGTTATTAACTAATGCTACTGCTTTCCATCACTAATATCACATCATAATAATATATGATACATTAATATAGTTGAAAAACTATAACATGTTTATTTGTTTATAAATAATGATTTCCATTGAAAGAATATTACGCTGTTTTAGGTAGCTAGATAGCTTTGTCCGCATTATTTAAATTGTTTTATTTAGATATATATTGACATGTGAAACTAATTAAAAAAAAACTCATCAAATAAAATACAGCAGGTAAGTAAAGACCTTTCTATAAAAACATGAACAAATTAGTGTGATATTATTGGGGCTAATTAGTTGCGAATTAGCTTATCCATTAAAAAGTTTTGTAAATAAGATTTGCTTGTCAGCAGGCGTAGCGTGACCACTGTAGATAACGGTTTTGTCAACGGAAGAATAGACAAAATGACATATTGTCTTTGTGAATATGTGATTTTCGTTCATTGTTAATGACACCACCAAATGATACCCCCAGGGGTGTGGTTGCCAAAAAGGATTTCAGGATAGAACGACTCTGCTTTGGAACCTTACAAACATCCCCTCAAGTTTTTATTGTGAAAATGAAAGTAGGTGACGAATAATCGTCTCATGAAGAGGCCTTGAAGGTGTATAAAAACAGTGTATGTAGTCGGCGCGGCGCCGGCAGCCAGTTTGGTAACCGGCGCCGGCACTCGTAATGGCAACAGGCGCCGGCAGCGGAGGCACTCCCTAAGAAAACACAAACATCGTTGAATCATAGTTTATTTACATATAATCAGATCATTAAGTTGAAGCGTCCATTAGGTATTTCATACATAGTTGAAATATCCAATATCTTAAAAAATCATTAGATTAATCGTTCGTTAGTGCAATTAATTTTAGTTTAATCAATATTAAGTAAGTTAAACTGTAGTTGAGTCGACCAATATGCGTTATGAACATATGTGAATCAACCGTAGTTATCTTGAAAATAGTTAGAATAAACTTAGGTATTATAATACGTAACCCCTGACACTATTCATTAGTGGTGTCTTTAACAAATCCTTTTTGGCAACCACCCCTGGGGGTATCATTTGGTGGTGTCATTAACAATGAACGATGATTTTGTCTATTCTACTGTCAACAAAACCTTGACCTACGGTGGTCATGCTACGTCTGCGGAACAGGCGCTCAATTTACAACTGTACGAATACGCGTCGCTCAATGATTGGAAGCTCTCAAAGTTAACATCGACATAAAACAATACTGAAAAGTGGCACAAGAAGTTAGTTCTTTTGTAAGCACTTCCGCACGCTCTCATGTAAGTTATACGAGCCACTTTAAATGCATATTGTAGACTGGTGTTTAATTGATTTAGCATTGTTAGCATTAAAATTAGTTATACATCAGCCTTCCAATATGATAAGCTAAACAATGTATGTAGTTACTCCTTCACCTATACCAAAATATCTTTTTCTTGTGCTCACTACTTCGCGTTGCTCAAATAATATTGACACAAAATTTAAGCTGAAGCAGCCTTTTGTATAATCGGCAGCATCATAAGTGACATCGACTTTTCGAACGGAGTTTTAGAATGAGTTAGAATTTTTACAAAAGTTGGTAGGTAATATATATGTTACGTTTAATGCTAAGTGGATGGATAAAGCTAACTTTATCCAGATAAACCTAGTTCTACCCTTGTACACTACAGTGTACAAAGTGTGTGTGTGTGAAGGGTACACCCTTCAATATATTATATTGTATAAGAGCTGTGTTACAATTTTGGTGTACAATAAGTATATTCTATTCTATCCAAGACCTTTGGATAGTCACAAATGATTACAAACTTCGGACATTATCCAGCTGTTATCCTTTGGCCTTGTATTTCACTAGGTTTATTTATAAGTTAACTTTATCCATCCACCTAGCATGAACCGTGATAATTATATCTATGTACAGTTGGGTCTAAAGATAGAAGTTGTTGTAAAGTAAAAATATCATACACAAAATATGTATTTTAAATGTGTTTGTTTTACGCGTTCACTCAATGTTGTTTTAGCTTGGTGCTATTACGTAGTGATTAGTCTGTAACTATAACTATGCGCGACTGTACACTTTGTAATAGGAAGCGTTATCAAATTACATTTGTATGATGAATATATCAGTCATATATGTGTACTAACAAAAAGCGCATTTTCATTGAGACGTTAAAATAAATCCGCATTCAATGTATAGATTTCCATGTAATTACACAGTTACGTACAAAAATATTAAAATAACTACATTTATATAAATAAATATTTTATTATAAATGCAAACAAATATGCAATTAAATAGAAACTATGTGGATAGGTAGGTATTGTGCCATTATTATCAAATATTAAAAAAAATACTTTCTTATCGCGACGTATCAATGTAATTAGCTTAACACATTTCTATGCAAAAGAATAGTCTATCACGTACTTCAGAATACTTATTACCATTATCACAAATTCTATCTAATATACTAGTAGTTCCATGACCTATTTACGTGGAGGGAGATACTTGGACGATTTTATATTATCGTATTATTTATATTTAATTATTTTTATAGCTATGTCGTGGCCATTTCGTAGAATTGATCACTTCATGAAGTGGCCGGCCATTTCATGAAATGGTTGTATTTCATGAAATGGCCAACTAAAATTGGCCATATCGTTGAAACGTCAACGTTTAATGATATGGCCATCCACGTTTGGCCATATCATTAATGTAGGGTTTCCATGATATCAAAGGTTTAATAAAAAATCCAAATAAAGGAAGCACGTACCATGCAAGCAAAGGAGTAGACTACGGAATTTCGACCCACAAAATATCGATGCACGTTACCGCGAAAGTCTAATAGCTTGATTCACCAACAATTAAGGGGATCTGGCGCTCGGCGGCCGCTGCCGCGGCACGCTCGCTTCGCTCGCTCGCCTTCGCGCTTTATTGGTCACTGTTCTAACCTAACCTAACCCAAATGATTCAATATACTAAATAGTAAATGTTTGCAGTAACGTGCATCGATATTTTGTGCTGTAGTTTCACAGGTTAACCAGATAAATAATCGAACAAATAAAATTCTATGAAAAGTTCACCCGCAGTTACCATGAAGTCATATTTTGAAATCCAATAATAGTCCATTAATTTTCGTTGCGTGGTCACCCTACTTTACTTATTATTATTAGCTTTTTTGTCAGAATAATTGTCCGCCGCCATGATGCATCACAAAAACAAAACGATATCAGCGCCTCTAACGGTGAATAATGTAACTATTTTACGATATGATCACTAATGTTTGACCATATCATGAAGTGGCCGTGCGTTTAGCTGATCATATCGTTTAACGCTGATTATTCATTGATCTGGCCAGGCCATTTCATGATGTGGGCAGCGGGTATTGGCCATTTCATGAAATGCAACCATTTCATGAAATGGCTGGCCACATCATGAAGTGATCAATTCTATGATCTGGCTACGACAGCTACATCGTAAATGCGCATTGCTTTAAGTTGCGATTGCACTCTCCAAATAGTCGCCGTGGATGAGTGTACTACGTATTCGTGTGCTACGTACGTAGAACAATAGCAGCGCACCGTTTCCAAACAACGATATTCGGAGCACTGTCGGAGTGCACGCTTTTTCGATAGGTTATAGGGTAACAAGATTACCTGTAGCATACACGATACGTGTTCTCGCTTTGCGTAAATAAATATCCGTCTTTTGGAATCTTCCATGACATTTGTACATACGATTTTATATCTAACGATTCGAATATTAGAGTGAAGAGGTTTCTTGTTTTATCAATTTAATTCTAAATGCGATATTCATTTCTTAGTGTGATATCTTATATGTTTATGTTCATTTTACACCGATCCGTTTTTTAATTACTTTCGGTTATAGTGTGTTTATGTGTAAAACTTTCTGTGCAAATGCCGCTCTACACTTATATATTCTAAACATTCTAATGTAATGAAGTTGTTTTTTTTTCTTTCCTAATTTTGAGTTAAATATTTAATGTTCTGCTACACGCGTGAGCTTCCATTATCAAATGTTCTTACGTAGTTTGTGATATAAGTGGATATAGATGTTTCTACTGTTTTTTATTCAATCCGGTATCTCGATTTTCGCATATTTTTAGTGTTTTGTACTATGATTTGAGATTCAGGCCTACCGAAACCTAGTCATCAAACATTATTACCTGAAATATGTGAATATGTCTGATCTATAATTATGTATATACAAACACTAATAACAAGGTCCTTAATAAATAGATATACAGGATCAGTTTTTGTGATAGAGTTGCAGCAGGTTGTCAAAGGTGTAGTAACCTCGATTTTGGAAAAAGACAAAAAAGGCATTTTTGCTATAGTTGATGATAAGTATCAATTGTTGTCAATTTATGCGTGTGGTTAGCAACACTTTTGGTCAATATTTTTTTAAGATATCCTTTGACATCATTTACGTAATTTTCAGGCAGTTGCCTGGGTGGAAATAAAGTAACGCCACCTGGAGGGAAAGTACTTAAAATAATGAAGACAAACGAGACATTATTTTATTTCCAAAAGTAATGAAAACTGCTTTTAAGGTTTTTTTAAGTCCAGTTTCTTAACTTAGTATCGAACCAACGGACACGCGAAAAAACGTCATTCTGTATTTTTATGTACCGATCGACAGGGTTATTAATAAGGATCGAATCTCTAACTTTTTCGTAGTTATTACAGTTCGGTTTCCGTCTCATGTTTTTTTTTGCCTTGGGCTTTTTTAAAAAACAATTTAAGCAGTTTTAATTTCTTTTAACAATTCAATTACCATTCTTTTGAGTAAATTAGCCATCTTCTTTATTTAAGGTAGTTTTCCAAATTAGACCAAACATTGAAACACTATCCGGCTAATGGCTTCCAACAAAATAATAAATTTTAATAATCCATGAACATCCCGAGGCCAGTTAAACGCATGTAATCGAATCTCATAAGAGACGCTTCATAAGTTCTTGTTTAAACAACCCACTCTCACTCAGTAGTTAGCGAAAAATTTTCAATGTTAATGAATATAGTATGCATATATATGATACGCCGTATGTGGTGCTTAGTATGTTATAACTATAAGCAATATTGATTCAAATCCTAGCATATAGTAAGTAAACACCATTATATTAGAATGTTGTTATTCTCCACCTGTTTAGAACATTACGGTACGGTACATTATCTGATTAATAGGTAAAAAAATATAAAACAAATACAAGGTGGAAACGTATCAAGATGTGATCATTTTGTTATTTTTACAGATATTGTAAAACTGATAAAACAACTTTACATACGGAATTAAGTGACAAAAATGTAATTACATAATATTCAATTATGTAATTCAAAACACTACTTTAGTATGAAAGGCAATCTGTTTTGACGATTATTCCATCGTTATAAGAAATATTATTAAACTCTTAACTGATATTCAACCTAGGCTACCTTCATTAAAATGTGACTAATCGTTTTTAAGAAAAGTAAGAAAAAAATAGTCGTAACTAAATAGTCATCATCTGCCTAGCCTTTTCCCAACTATGTTGGGGTCGGCTTCCAGTCGAACCGGATGCAGCTGAATATCAGTATTTTACATGGAGCGACTGCCTATCAGACCTCCACAACCCAGTAACTGGTCGTAACTAAATAATATCACGCAAAAAGATTGGAAAAATAAAAAAAATGGTAAGTACCTATTTTAATTTGTAAAATATGTACTTATGCCAGTTTATGTAAAGGGGAGTAAAGTTTAGATGATAGTATTTAAAATAAATAAACGACAGCATAATTGAATAAAACTCTTCTTTTATCCAAAATGTTTGGGCGTATGTTTATGCAAATCATAGACGTACAACGATTAAATTAATAAAAATATCGTCGTACTGTTGTTTAGGTAACCTATAATTTGATACTATCAGTTTAAAGTTTTTTAATACCTGTATTTTTAACGAAGTTATCGCCTGTTGTGTGACACTTAACGTTTCCACTGTACCTAATACATACAGGTTGAAAAAACGAACGCCACCAACCCCCGATTTGAAATGTTTTTGATAAGTCGGTGGTCGACCGATTCGGTTTTGTTATTTCTTTTTGTGTACGAGATAACAAACTGAATCTGTTGATAACGAAAATGTTCTGAATCAGTGCTGGAGGGAAAGTACCTTAAATATTGAAGATAGCCATTTACGAAAAAAATATTTTTTATTTGCAAAAATACAAAAAAAGCACTTGTTTTATATTTTATATCGCTGGCCTTTAATCCTCGGCGTCGATCCAACACAAACGCCAAAAAATATCACTGGATTTTATTTTCACCGCGGCTCCGATCATTCATTCATAAGGATTAAATATAAAGGGTGTAAACGAATTCGTGTTATTCTTTAGAACCACGTGATCTTTTACTGGTAGGTACAGATTAAGCCCGCACGGGATTTAGCTTGATGAAAAGTAAAAAATCATTTTTTTTTTTGCCGCAAATTTTTTTGTGCGATAGAACATTTCGATACTGCGCATAAATGAATGAAAGCATGGCGAAACAGCTTGCGGGCACGACTAGCGAGATATCGCTATGCACAGTCAGTAGTAATTCGGGACGCTAAAACGACTGAAACAGAACACCATGTTTTCATTTTGAAATTGTTTTTTTTTGTTGAATCCGAAAAAAACAGTAGATCACGCGGTTTTAAGGAATTACACGATTTCTTTTACACCCTGTAGAATAAACGTCGTTGGTTACGGGTTTCTTGCTTCTGAAATAAAATAAATGTTCCTTTGAGTAAAATGGGCTATCCTCAATATTTAAGATAGTTTTTCTTCAGGTAACGTTTGTTTTTCCGCTTTGTATGTAATAGAACCTGGTATTTTAAGAATCATAATATAACGGTGGAAATAGAATTTGTGGAATAATGTTACTTCCTTATGGACTTTTAAAGAATGTTTTCTTTATTGCAAGTTGCAAATTGTTAATTTGAATAGCGCTGAATAGTCATACATTGTACTGTGGAAATAGGTCGCGTCCCTCCATGGAACCTCCGCGCCGCGCGGGGGTTGGTGCAAATATGTAGCCGTTGCATTATTATCGTGCACTGACCCTGAGATGCGCTGGATATGTTAAGCCTTTGATGCGATCCCAGTAAACGTGGCTAGATGCACTCAGCAAATGTTTATGTAAGTCATTAGTACCTACTATTATTTCAATTCCATTGTATCATGAATGAAATTAATATATATTACGGCATAGTAAGAATCGAGCACTAACTTTCCCTCGAATATTATCTTATGCACAATGATTATAAGAATTTTGTATTGAAATGCAAAATATTTTTTTCTTTATATTACCAAAGCTACGTAAATCTATCTTTTGTATTGTAGTTTAAGAATAGGTATAGTGAGGCTATGATATATGACTGATACCGAAACAGTAGTACCACTTTTTTTTCTAGAAACACTATTTTTTTTAAAGTAATAACAGAACTTGTAACAATTTTAAGAAGAACAGAGACTTATTTCATATATTCATTGTTCAATTATTATTTTTTGAACTTATACTGATTTCTGTTTATGTGAGGCATATCTTGCATCTTGCACTATATTCATGATTATTGTTTTATACCTATAAAACAATCTCGTAATTATTATTAATGCTTTTTGAACTCGAGGAACGAATATCATTATAATTTAGCTTTGTACGACGTTACTCTGTGTATTTTATATTATAGCACGTGTGTGCTCTTGTGTTCAATAAAATTCCTACGAAATTTAATTTTTATTGTTTTTTTTGTTATTGTTCCCATTTTAATCCCTAATCTATAAAGTGACAAACGATAAAATAGTAATACTACCAACTGATAAAATAGTAAAAACTAAAAAATATAAACTTGATTAGTTTTTTTATAAGTAGTCCAATTGTATTAACGCAAGTATGAAGAATCAAGTATACGTAAACTTGTATAGCTCAATTGTTCATGCACACTCAACGTTTTCCAGTGAAATCTGTATCCGGCTGAAGGCGATCTGACTGGCGATAGAGTTTGTCAGTTGGGCAAGCCACAATCTTTGCACTATTGTAGTGAAACCGCTCCGGGCACAAACATTTTTTCCGTAGCACCGTCAACGTGCCCGCTGTGAATATTAGGTACTATTATTGGTAACATCTTGGCCGCTCTGGCTTTAGCGCAGACTGAGAGTTGGCGCAGGTCGATGACACACTAATAAAGTAATCCATCCGCACAATGCACACACACATGCATTAGGCAATCGTGACCGGTGCGCTGGGCGCGACTTCGTGTTCCCACACAAGAACCATATAAAATTCGCTTCTGCGTAGGCATACTTTTACTTACGCATTACGCCTCGTGCTCTGAATAGCCAAGATTTTTTTCGAAGACTAGTTACAATTTGCAAATCACATTTCTAGTAGATAGGTATTCTTCTACCATATCTAGGTACTTGGTCTCGTAAAGAAATAAGATACGTGTAGGTACAATACATTCAAAAATTTGTTATTAGATAACTAGATCTATAATGCAACACTAAATAATATATTGGCAATAATAGCTAATGTTAAGTACCGTACTGTACGTAATCATTACCTACAAATGATGCTGACTGTAGGTACCTACGAATGGAGGGGAGCTTGGAAGGCGGCTACGATCCTGCAATGCGACGCATAGCTGCCTCGTCGTCGCGTCCTCATGGTGTTACCCACAAGTTTAAGGGTTTGTAAGCGAGTTATGACTCACAACTGACCCAAATTGTAGGCTGAGCTTTGGATTTGCTGATAAAAATTGGCTAAATGCTGAATCAATGGTGAAGAGTTTGGTTAGGGGATGTTCCGGCGGAGCGCGCGGGGTGTTTTGTGCGCGCGCCGCACGCTCCGCAGTGTTCGAGTTGCTACAGTCGTTCAAGAGTTGTCGCGCTTGACACAAGCAAGGGAGGCGCGACCCTAAGTTATCGTGCGCGATCTAAGAGGGCGACCGGTTCGCGCGAAACGTAACTACCACACAGCCTTGCCGAACACGCCGAGCACCACACAATGCGAGCCACATAAAGTAAGTTTTATACACTTTTATGGCAGTTAAAAAAGTTTACGAAAATTATATTTTAGTGGTTGTAACTTTTGTTCTTCGAGCGTTTCAAAAACAATTTGTAATATAATTCATTTTCCTTATTTATAACATAATATTAGGGACTTGCTTGAAAATCCCCCAGGAAAAATAAATGACGTTTGTAATTTCTCTTAGTGCGGCGTTTACTTGATGTAAACATGCTTACTGTGTCGTGGTTGGTTGGCTTCAATCGATAAAAATTCGGCTTGGTCACGACAATTTACTGTGAATACACCAGAGTGTCTTGTTCCTTTGAATGGAGGTTTTCTGGCATTTATTAATTTAATTGCTATCATCCTTGCAATCGCTAGCCTTAAATTAGCCATAAAATACCCTTTAAAACTGTTTAAACTT
This sequence comes from Amphipyra tragopoginis, assembly GCA_905220435.1. Lineage (NCBI taxonomy): Eukaryota > Metazoa > Arthropoda > Insecta > Lepidoptera > Noctuidae > Amphipyra > Amphipyra tragopoginis. Next base: position 23,434,515 of record HG991991.1, on the reverse strand, counting down.
AATTTATTTTAATGTGGGTCACCATTTATTTGACGTAAATAAATATTCCGTTAATAGCATTACAGTATCTAAACATAAAAGTAATTGTTCATTTTATAGAGGCAAATAGCAAGTATATAATTATATATAAGTAAGCATATAAAAGCAAGGTATACAGTTACAAGATATAATACTACTATTATGCTGAAAAACTCCATATTAAGAGAATTTCTCTCAGCGAATTAAAATTTCCAAATGACTCGATAAAATACTACTGGGAAGCCGATTGTTTGTCTGACGTCAAAATATGTATCTACCAGAATGAAAGGGATGGGTATAGCCACAAATAGGGCGCTTCTCTGGTATTAAGTGTGATGGCTGCTGTAGACAATGGCTTTGCGCGTTTTCTACGTAGGTAGGTACCTACTCTATGTGTATATACCCTTTTCACCGTAAGTTGATTTCTGATGTTTCTCTACAAAATGAAAGATATCAAATATGTTTAAAAAACAAAACATGTTTATAGCTATTTTATGGTTTTTGATGATGTCGTTTACGTTTTTTCGAAAGCAGTCTCCTTGCGTTTACAATTTACGAAATGACTGAGCTGTCAGTACTCATCTTTGGGTAAACAGAGTATAGTAAACAAGTCGAAGTTGAATTGTGGCTAATTTAACTTTGAGGCTGTTAGCAGCCAGCTTCTGCCATACACAGAGAAAAATTAATGGCATATTAAAAAGTATTCTGGGAATACCTACCTAAATAATTGTTTATAGGTATTCAGCTTACCACCTTTTGTTAGTCGGTTTCGTGTTAGATGGACTAGCAATACCCTGTTATCACAAATGTATAATATATATTTATTACCTAACGGTTAGATTTAAAGTAGTGTCTGTCATCAGCAAATAGAGGCTACTTTATATTTAACTAGCGACCCGCCCCGGCTTCGCACGTGTACGTTTTATAACTTAAAACCTTCCTCTTGAATCACTCTATCTATTAAAAAAAACCGCATCAAATCCCTTGCGTAGTTTTAAAGATCTAAGAGCGATTACGCACTGCATCCGATCCGAATTCGTGAAAATACGGATATAAAAACTCGGACCGGATTCGGATATTGCTTTACGCACTGCATCCGATCCGAATCCGTGAAAATACCGATCTAGAGTAAAAATCTCGGACCGAATTCGGATGTTGCTTACGCACTATTCCGATCTCTGATTCAAATTCAAACAATTCGTCAATTGTTCTTCCGAATTAGAAACTCACGGGTGACGGATAGAAATCGGATGACGGATGCCGGATGTAGTGCGTAAACTACCATACAAATAGTTCTATGGCTACTTCGGAACGTATTTTCACGGATTCGGATCGGATGCAGTGCGTAACCGCTGTAATAAGTACAACACTTGCCAAGCTAATTGTTGAGGCATTCTATTTAGTGCACCAATTTGAAGAGCATCTATACGAATCACACCAATAGTAGGATACCTATTTCTATTACTATGGAGCGGTTCGAACTGATCCTCTTCAAATTGTTGCGCTATAATGGAATGCCTCTTGTTCAGTGATATTTAGTTATAGATTAACAACATATTATCACTCAGGTGTTCTTGTTGTTAGGATGAACTCTTATTTGTCTCTCATATCACGCATACCTAATCATTGCAACAGAAATTAAATACACACATCAAAAGTGTCTAGGGATCAAGCATTTTTATGCGGATTTCTTGAGATTGAGATGTGGCTTTGTAATAAATTTATGATTTTATAAATTTATATGGATCCTTTTTGGTGCATTTCATAATTTGAATCAGGAACTGTGAATCAAATTCGAGTAAAAGATGAAAATCAGCTGTCAATATTTTCCCTATAAAAACATACAACGCATTGAAGACATTATTAGTGCTACTGTTTCCCTACTACTGATTAAAACCAACGTTATTATGGAGCGGCGACGTCATTTAAGCAGGGAAGAAATGCTCAGAGCCGTGGGAATGATAGAAGCTGGTTCCCGGCAACGTACTGTGGCTTTAGCTCTGAATACAAGTCAGAGTGTTATCAGTCGACTTTGGACACGTTACCGAAGCACTGGTACCGTGGCTGAGCGCCATGGAGGACGGTATCGCTGCACCACACGGAGACAAGACCGATACATTCAAATCTTAACTCGAAGAGCTCCAACAATAACCGCCATGATGTTAGCCGTGAGGCTTCATCACTCTTCAGGGAACTTAATTAGCGACCAAACAGTCAGAAACCGCTTGCATGAAGTGAACCTTCATTCCCGAAGACCGCTACGGGTACCACCTATAGCAATGCACAATCGTAGGATTCGATATCAATGGGCTCTTGGACACAGAAATTGGGCAGAAGAACAATGGCGTTTCGTGTGCTTTTCTGATGAGTCTCGTTTTGGTATGAGACCGGATACAAGACGTATACGACACTGGAGAACCCCTGGACGCCAACAGCGATTAAAATCCTGCCAGGAAGTCCATCCTTATAGTGGTGGAACCATCATGGTATGGGCGGGTATTTGGATCGGCGGAAGAACTGAGTTGATTTGGATCAGAGGCAACCTCAACGCTCAAATTTATGCTGAGACGATTGTATCAGACGTCATCGTTCCTCTACAAGCGCAAATCGGTCCCTTATTTCAGTTAATGCATGATAATGCACGACCGCACACCGCAAGAGTTGTAAGACAGACTCTCGCCGCAGCTAACATCAATGTCCTGCCCTGGCCTGCTCAGTCGCCAGACTTGAACCCGATTGAGCATGCATGGGATATGCTACAGAGAAGAGCTCTGCCGAATATGGAGGGTATCCAGTCGCAAGAAGACCTTTTTTTGTTGTTGCAACGAACATGGGCGGCCATTCCACAGCGTGATTTGGATGAACTCATTTTGAGTATGCCAAACCGATGTTCTTGTGTTGTTAGTGTTCGCGGTAGAAACACGGATTATTAATTGTTTAAGTTACCCAATAAAATTTTAAAGAAAACTGTTATTTCAGTCTTTTTTTCGAACTTTTGTGTTAGTGGTTCAAATGTCAAAAATCCCTTTATTAGGAAAATGGCAAATTTCTTTATTAATGCAAAGGTGACTTGGTTTATCGTTACTGTGACAAACGAAAACACTTTATTTGATGAATCCTTAAAGAAAATTTTAATTAATATCAATCAGGAGAAAAGTTATTGCAAAAATATATGTTGATCCCTAGACACTTTTGATGTGTGTATAACTTATTCATGTGAATTTTACAATGTTGCGATCTTAACTATTAGTTAAACATACATACACACCAATAATTATCTTAGTTATCTTATGGCCGATTCCTATTATTTACCGAGCGTTATTGGATAAAATTAAGACTCTTGTATATTTACCAATCTTCCTCCTCATCAATTCGTTTTCCTCATTACTGAGGGTCGTGATTATAGATGCGAAGCCGGTTATTAACGATTTTAACCAAGCGGTTAAAAATGCATTTTTCGTTATTAACGGTTATTTAACCGCATTTTATGCTTTTTACGGTTAAATACCACTGCTATATGCCGCTAGTGGCTTGAAATGTGTATCGCGAGTTGCGCGATGATGACAGCTTCAACTGGCGGAAAGGGGGCGGGCGGCGGGGGACGAAATGGCCCGTGCCGAGCCGACACACGGCTGACACGGCGGGCGATCGCGGCCGGTATAGCGGGAAAGAGCGAGTAAGGCAGCCGATGTGCGTTTAACATTCATGCTGAGTAAACTATTTCGTTAAATTATTTACGTTTGCGTTAATTTACTCATATTTGAAGCCAGGTTATGTAGGTATATAATGTCGCTTTAAATATGTATCATTTATAAAATCTTAAATGAAATCTTTATCCTTCGGATATCGATTTATCACTTCACATAGGAGTTGCTACACAATATAAAAAAAACATACCGTAAAATATTTACCCCTTTTCGTTGTCGTAGTCGGATAATTAACCGTTAATAACTGCATTTTATAGGTAGCTAACCATAAATTTGGTTAATTAACGGTAGCTAACGGGTTTTTTACAACTATAGTCGTGATCCTCCCTTGAAAACATCTTTTCCCTGATGATGCTACGCCATCTCTGTCTATCCTTGACCAAATGAAGCGCATCGTGAAATTCCCTATCGAGAGAAGAGCTTATCTGGTCAGACCATTGCAAAGGGCTGCGACCTCTCGGTCGTTTACCGTCCACCTTGCCGGTAACCATCAGTTGTTTGAGGTTATTGCCATCTTTTCTCGCTATCTGGCCGAAAAAATCTAAAACTCTGCGGAGACAAGTCGTAGAGAGTCTGGTCCATGGGCTCAGTGTAAAGACCAGACTCTGGTCTTTACATTGAGCTCGTGTTTTTACCGTTTCTCTGCTTCATTACCAATAATGAAGCAAAGATCCCATAGCTTTGCATAGTAGACTTCCAGTCTCCATTCGTTAGTAGCTGTCGCGCTTAAAATTAGCTTACGGAGTCTATTTATATGCCAAGTTTGACAATGAAACATGCTACTACTGGTAAGCAAAATAATTCTTTTTGGGCCATAGGAACCGGGCATTAGTCCACTGCTAGTGTTGGGCCTCAGCCTCCTCATCTTTCCGCTGCCATCGTTCTTCAATATCCGCATTTAGTCAACCTGAGTTAAGGACGAACCAGCATACGAATAATATTACCAACTGTACCTACGTCGGAACGAAAGTAGAAGTATTTTATTGCATGTAATTCAATAACGAATGCAACGGATGACTAACAGAGTAGCAGTAAAATTAATTCGCTCCTTATAAATAATATTGGTGCGAAAAATTGTTTGAGAGGAATAATACTATAATCAATTATGTCATGATAAAGCTAATCTTGCTAGTTTGATAAAGTCCCATAACAGAACGGCGACATTTTTCTTTTCGTGGATTTAGTAAGTAGGTACCTACTCAAGAGAAGATAAGTAGGTAAAGGTGTTCTATCTGACGAAGGCGAGTGAATTATTACAATTCGAACCTTATTTCACAGACATAAAAGTTACAACACCCGCCTTCGTGAGATAGAAAGACTATACCTACACATTTCAACGTTAACAACTTGAAACTTATCACATGTATTTATTTTAAAATGATATGCTATTTTGGAGGCATTCCATTTACCGTAATAGTCATAGTAATACTATTCGTGTGATCCGAATTGGTGCTTTTCAAATTGGTGTGCTAAATGGAATGCTAATAGTAATTTGGTAAAGCTCAACATGTAACTCCATAAAAAAATCAGAAACGACTGAAACAAAACGTAGCTCCCTTTCTGTTTATACCCTTACCTTCTGAAGGTGAGTTGCGTTACCTACCTTATTACGTAAACGTAAATGCATGAAAAATATTGACACTTTTATAACAGTTAAAGTCCGGGTTAAGTTAAATTACAAAAGTCCGTAAAAGTCCGCTGCGGAGCATGGTCACGTGCAACTAGGGGTCATGAGGAAATGTTACAGTAGGTAATCAACACACAACCAGAACTACTTATTATTTCATAATCGATCATTTATTTACATTAGGTGCCTATATACTAGCTGTGCCCTCGCGGCTCCGCACTCGTAAGAAGTTTTTGTTCATATAAATTTTGCTCCTCCCTGCATATCAGGAGTTAATTGCTCCAATTAGGGTAGGCTGGTATAGGAGTAAGGAGTACCCACTTAGGGCCTTTTTACTGTCATGCGGGTTCATGCCCGTATACTGTAATGCGTCACCCGCATCCGTGGCGCCTGAATTTCACCTTTTCATACATGTATTTATTGTGATGCGTGAAACAGGCACGAAAAGGTGAACTGCGTGTGCCACGCATGCGGGTGATGCACGCACGCGGGCACGAACCCGCATGACAGTAAAAAGGCCCTTAAGGTTTGAGACAGTGTAGAAATAAAAAAAAACATTTCTAATAATCACAAATTGTTTATTTTAATTATAAATCTAGTTAGGAACAACATATAATCAACATCAGGTACAGAAATAATTCAGTCTTCAATAATTAAAAAAAAAAAACAAACGAAAGGCAAATTGCTTACTCTTGTACAATACGAGTAATTATCCGATACGACTCGCGCGCCACTTATTGTACGTTGATGGTACTATGTCAGAAACTTTCGTGCAAGTGCCAACAATAACTGTATAGGTACAAAGCTTTAACTCAATCGGGTAAACGATGCGCGAACGCATAGCAGACGAACACACAAACAAACATTAATTTGCCAGATAGATGGTTCAAGCTTGCGGTGCCTAGGGCTCCAGAGAGAGGAACCTCCTAACAGTACGCGCCGTGTCCAGGAGTACGGTTTTCTATATCAAGCTCTTGACCGAGCTACCTAACGAGGGCCTCTTCACATGTTGGTTGAGGCTCTTGGCTATTAGACCGTTGGCCGTAATAGCTGTAGGCACAATGATCCAATTGAATGTCGTGTTAACATCTCACATGTCAACAACTTCATGTGCTGCCAAGTCATTACATATTTAACTATTGTGTGGCGCTCTAATTGATGTATCACTATATGTATGTACTACACTATACACTGTACGTGTATGTACTCGTGTGTCAGGTCCGGCTTTTTGGCTATAGTGGCATCAGTGATGATAGATCGATCTCGGAAGGCTAATTCTATTAATAAAAGTATTTAGAATCGCAATCGAACCGCAGTTGAACCACGGATGTTTGACCGTTATCTAACAAGTTATACTAAACAAAATTTCTCGCTGCAGGCGCGGCAATAAAAAGTGAGCGCGAACAAAACAAATAACAAAAATAAACTTTAAAAAAAAGTAAAAACCTACTTCAAAGAAATACTAAAAGGAGTAAAATAATTACCATAATATAAAATTAACAGTTTCAGAAGTCGGTGGCTTCTATTTGCTTCAGTGTAGAATTGCACCGACTTCTGAAACTGTTAATTTTATATTATGGTAATTATTTTACTCCTTTTAGTATTTCTTTGAAGTCGGTTTTTACTTTTTTTTAAAGTTTATTTTTTATTAAATACGTTTTAGTGTCATAATTTTAACCCCCTCCTTCATAACCCTTCTTTTTGGCTTTGACGTAGTCGGGCATAAAAAGTCCTTTAAATGATACCTTACACGATATAATGAAAACATTCCAAAGGGGGGAGGGGGGGGGGGGACACGCACCCCCTCCTCTTTTCCAGTAGTCAGTTCCCAACAACAAATTTAAACAAAGCAATATTAGTTTTTTGAGAATTTTGCTTTGATCCGATGAGGAGTTCCGTTCCATATCTCTAAAGTTCATGGTCTAATCATAACAAAATTTATATGGGACCAATCGGGAAGTATACCCTTTCGAACAAAAAAAGAATTTTTCAAATCGGTTCATAAATGACGGAGATATGAGGTAACAAACATAAAAAATAAAAAAAACATAAAAAAAAATAAAAAAAAAATACAACCGAATTGAGAACCTCCTCCTTTTTGAAGTCGGTTAAAAACATGATTTCCACATAATAAAAATGATTTATGACCCTGCCTGCAGCGAGAAAAAGTGTTTATTATAGTACAATTCGCCTCCAGTTCATAGATTCATACATGACCACTCCGGCGGGAACATACTTTTAGCCAAGAATTAGTATCAACTTCTGAGTCCACAAGATTGTATTTCAGAACTAGTTGCTGGTAGGGAAAATTTCCTTCAAACCGAAGTTTGTATAATAAGGGAATCCTAGGCTCTCCTTGGCTAAAGGAAACTTGCGCAAACCCGCAGTACCTAGTACCAATACTGTGACTGTTATACAAAGCCTGAAGAGAGTGGCGCGCCTGCGATTGTGTTAGGACACGGTAACTCTACTGAAGCCATGCTTGCTAACATCCTGTGTAATATTATGTAAGTAATTGTGTTAATGACAATTAAAGTCGATCTAGTAGTTATACACTTGGTGTTTTATTACTGGATCTGGTCCGCTGTCCTCAACAAATACCATAGAGAAGAAGAATAGACCGCAAGGAAGAATGGTAAAACAAGGAGTTCTACGGGCGCTTTTACTGATGTCGACTCTCTAGCTTTCGTATCTTAGCTACGTCTTCCTCTTTGGGGAAACTGAAGATTTTGTGTGTGCAATTCGCGGCTGGGAAGGGTCTTAGTGTTTATAAAAAAATATTCCGTGGAATGAACAAACCTTATCACCGATGGACGTGGGTGATGCAGCCCATATACCTACCTACAGTCAGCGGTGTACGGCCACTGCTATCCAGACTGTCAAGATGCAAGAGTCCACTTCAGAGTACCAAAGGATGACATGACATCAAGAATGACCCAACCGTTCAAGACACCTCGTTCCCACCTAACAAATAACTTTACAGTAGGTACGGTACCTTTTTATCCGGTATAAGAAGCGCTCCCGCAACTATTGCTCCATAAAGGTCTCATTGATTCCTAATGTCACGACATACCTAAGTATTTATTTTATAGGTCTTATTTTTGGGGAGAGGGATTAGTTGATTGTTGAATTTTCTCGGATTCCACAGTCCCTCCTCTCTTCTTCACATGAAAGACTGCACATTTCTCCACACCAATTTCATCCTAATAGGATAATTGCAAAAGTACCTCCGTACTATCAGGACGATTCTCAGTGCCTTCTCGGAGTCATTACCTTCTTTGATTAAAAATGTCTTCGTTCTCTTTAAATAATTACAACAATAAGTTGTAATTTGTATTTTAATAATATAAATCCTCTACATATACGACTGCGTGCGTGAATTTCATATATATTGAATATATTTTAAATATTCAAATATTGTTACTATCTGTGCGGTTTCGGAGTACTACCAATGACAGCTAGTGCACGATTGTGATGCGATCACGTGATTGCGATAAACGACGCCGGCCGCAGACGACGGTTTGTCCGGTGCAAAAATCGAAATCCCACTTGATTTTACTTTACACCTCGCCCGGCTGCTGTGAATTCAATCGTTATAGTCAAGGGGCAGTTTCAAAAGTTTATAAAGCCTAGTGCACACTCATTCAAGAAGAAGAATATTCGCTACATGACTAGTTGTTAATGTCCTAGTTGAAACGTTCATAGTTTATTATCCACCTCTACCATTTAGGAAACTATTAAATTGCAGAGTGTACCACACCACCTCTGTTGTATAAAGTATTCGTTTGCCGGACACCTACACCGTTCTTAGGTGGCTATTACACTATCTGTATATGATCATAGATCTACGGGTCATAGTTACATGAAAATGTATTAAAGACATGAATAATTTCGTCTTTGATCATAAATCCATGAAATTTGTTGTTATATTGCTTTCACGATTGGTGTTGTGATTCCTGACCCGACCACGACATGGAACGGAGATTTTACTATGGCACAAAATGGTTATTTTAATTGTGTTTTATTGTGCCACTTATCCCAGGAATTTGTGCCTAGTACTTTTCGAGTAGTAAGAGTACGATTGTGGTCGGGCTGGGGATCACGGTTCCTGACCCGACCACAACCAAATCTAATAAAATATCAATAGTGGGAAGTTACTGATTATGCCAAAAATATGTGTCAAATTGTGCCTATGGCACACACAACGCATTAAGTCAAGTAGTCACACTCTATGTATAATTTAGTCTGCAATTAAACATTTGAATTCTGTTAGTTAAGATTTAACTGAACTGTTGTCGTAACAAAACTGGTCATTTGTTACGACGTAAGAAATAAAAATGGAGTTTATTTCGTCAGCTTCCATTATATTTCATTCATTATATTTATGAAATTTTTACATAAAACAAAATAAAAAAAAAATCTATGGAAATCGTTCGGGAATCAAAACCAGGGTGCTTCCCGTTGATCTAGAATCATGAAATTTGGCAAGATGCAAGATCTTACATCACAAGTAAAGGAAATAGTCAGAAAACTATGTTTTTATATTTTAAAAGGTTAATTCTTAACTATTAACTTCTTGACCCCTGTATTAATAGTAAAAGTATGCAGCAAGGGATCAGCTTGTACTGGTACTGTTTAAACGAGATAATTAATGTTTAAATTTCAACTTATCGTCATAATTTGGGTTACAGAACCCTCAGGATACGAACCCGACTCGCATTTGACCGGTTTTTTATACAAGCTTAACACACTAATATAATGCTACAAAACATAGTGGTTGTATTTTTTTTATAAATACATATATACGCGTACGAAGTCCAAATCCAGTAAAATAAAATAATAAAGTCCTTTATATGTAGCATAATTTCAAAAAATAAAACTGCTTGCAAAGTCGTAGTAAAATTGCATAGCGTGTGATTGGTACACTTTATTTCTTGATTATTCAATTTTATCCGAATTAAGATATATTCTGTGATATGAATAGTAAAAGAATTTCGTGTGCCATAGGCACAATTTGACACATATTTTTGGCATAATCAGTAACTTCCCACTATTGATATTTTATTAGATCTGGTTGTGGTCGGGTCAGGAACCGTGATCCCCAGCCCGACCACAATCGTACTCTTATTACTCGAAAAGTACTAGGCACAAATTCCTGGGATAAGTGGCACAATAAAACACAATTAAAATAACCATTTTGTGCCATAGTAAAATCTCCGTTCCATGTCGTGGTCGGGTCAGGAATCACAACACTTAATTTGGCAGATGTCAGTTCATGACATGAAAATAAATTGTAATGGCGCTTGTGTATGACAATTTAATTCAACAAGTATTAAATCAATTTAAAATATTAATAAAGCGTTACCCAAAAGGTTGTTTTAAAATCAGAAACATAGAAAAAATATAGTTATATGTGTTTAACGCCATAATTATATATTACATAAATGATTTTGAAAAAACCCCGACGCGTTTTCAAACTTGCGTCAGATGGTACCAGTTGCCAGAGACGTGCGTATCGATAAAATAATTTCGATAAATTTATATTAACAGAATGAATATTTTGACCATCGTAATAATTATAGACGATAGGCTCAGTTGATTGAATAATAAATAAGGCTCATTATAGCCCAGTTGCCTTGCAAAAGGTCGGTCAGTCCTAAATTTTGGATACGTGTTCTGGATATGTGTTCTTATAAAAATTACAAATTTTGTACCTTGAGTGACCTCGGCGCGCTCTGCCATCTTGGGTTAAAGAATCCAAAAAATAGTTTTTATTAAATAACTCCTTATGGTTTTATGCCAAAAATTATTCACATCAATTTTGTAGAAAATTAAATGCTTATTTTTCATTCCCGACTCAAAATCAGAGGTATTTTATAGGTTTGAAGCCCATGTCTGTCTTTCTGTTTGGCTGTCTTTTTCTCTCTCTGTCTGTGTGTCTGTTTGTGGGTTTATCATAAAAACAGCTAACATAACACATCCAAAATTCACGACCGACGAACCTACCAAACCCAACGAAAGATAAACCTCTTTTTCGCGACCCGGCTACTGGGCTTATTATTGGTGATAAATAAACATTTATGTTCACTCATCCCATACCTGCTGGATTCATTATCACATCAGCAAGTAATCGTCTATTGTTGAAGATATGCATGCTAATTGACTTAATCCTAATTACTTAAATCACAAGTATTTGAAATGTACATAAAATCACATTACAATAATTTGTCAAATTCTCGCTGAAATTTTACAAATTTTATCGATAGTTGAATCGACTACAGTCACATGTCTAGCAACTCCTATTGACATGTGTCATTTTAATCTTCTTACCGTGAAAACAATATAAAATAAATTGTTGTCAAACGCAATCGAACCACAACCGTCAGTCAGTTTTTGTTTTCGAAAACTTTCAAAATGATTGATTTTGTTTTTTGTGTCAAACAATTCGACAGCTTTTGAAATTGAGAACTGTCTGAATGAACGGTTCGGCCGGTTGTGATTTATCAAGATTTATTTTAGGAGAATTAGATAGATCGCTACATTGAATTGCCATAGGGAATGTTGCTATATCACCATCAGAGGTGTACAAAGTTGATCAAAAAGTTAACTTCGTTGCCTGGGCATTTCTAAAAACAGCACTATTTCCTTATAAGCCTAACTAATAAATCACATCGTTCAATGCTAAGCATTTGACGATTTTCCAGGTTGGGCATTTCGATTCACTTCAAACCATTGTAACGGAATAAAGTTTACAGAAGTTAAGAAAACCGTAAATATTTTATAAATATAACTTCGAGGTTAAATCGTTTAGCAATTATTTAACTTCGTTAATTAACGATTAACGGATTTCTGCCCAGCTTTGAACACCATGTGCCATAGTCACCACGCTTGGCAAACGGATAGAAGTTAACGGCATAAAGGACTTGTCACACAGGATGCGTTCTGCGTCCTACGGTCCGGTCAAATCGAACGCAGCCCGCATCCTATGTGAACATTATTTGCATTTTATTTATATTTTTTGTAATTACGATCTGACTATGCAATGCAATCACAAGCAAAGAACGTAGGGAATGCACCGGTCAGGCGGTCGGGGTGGGAAGGTAGCGGACGGGCTGCCCGGTTGCGGGCAGGCGGGCAGCGGGCGGCGGGCGACGGGCGGCGGTCCAGGCAGTTCATAGGGGTACACGAACATCACGGGTTGCAAAAACATCAATGATGACATCGATAGTGACATCAATAGCTGAACATCGATATTCGATGTTTATCGAACACAAAACAACGATATCGGCCAATATCGATGTTTTTTGCAAACATCATTTCATTAAGAGTATGTTATTTGTTGAATAAATTACTATAGACACAAAGCAAATCTTTCTTTTGTAGTAATTGCTTTTCGCCAATTTGTATCTTTTTTCTTTATTTTATTGCAGATTAAAGTATGTAGTTCTTCAAACCATTGGGAGGGCCATCCGGAAATATATGTAAAAACCATCTTCATGCGACAATAATTCTCGACACAAGTTACTGTATTCTCCACGTTGTGAACGCATTCTATTCAAATCGTGTACCCACAGACGTTTCCTTTTCTTATTAACAGAGGAACACAATCTGTTCTTCTTCCTATTTAATCATTCTCCTCAATTGAAACTACAACAGAACTGTCCACCACTACACGCAATCAAATATAAAATGGCCGCTGTTTGCCCTGCCCGTCAGATCGCTGACCGGATGCCCTGACCGGATGCCATGCCCGGATCGCTGACCGGTTGCCCTGACCATGATGTTCACATAGGATGCGGGCTGCGTTCGATTTGTCCGGACCGGAGGACGCAGAACGTATCCAGTGTGACAAGTCCTTAAGGTTTTGCCAGAAACTACAAGTCAAAGATATTTTTATTCTAGGCATATACTTAATTGGCGAATTTATTGTGAAGGTGGATTAGCCATTTATCAACAAATGCCATCCTTAGCTATAGGCTCGTGATCGCGAAAAAGGCTAGATGAGCGTGAGTTTCTAATTTGATTTCCAGATTAGAAACTGCGACAACAAGTACATACAAGACGTAATACAATTCTGCTATGTACTAATTCTATAATTTTCTTTTGATCAACACACACGGAATATGATTCAGCTTTTAGTTGTAAAAGGGTATGATTTAAGCTATCGTCAATTTAATTGGTTTTGAATTTCTTAAATAATAGGATTTGTCCGCAAAATAATAGATCTGTCGCCAAAATGTAGTTGCCAAACAATATAAAAACAATTCCTTAATAAATCACATACCTAATTATAATCTTCGGGATATACTATCAAGTATCAAATAAATAGGTTTGGATTTATTATAATAGGTTTGTCCTGATATGTTTATAATCAAATTAATTGAAAACGACCAATAATTTTTTTTATAAAGCACTTGAAAAATTCATAAAGTTTCAAAAGTAGTAGCATTATATTTGCAAATAAAAAACTTAAGTGGATGTTTGTACGATTGTTTGGGTTTCTAAAGCAGAGTCGACGGAGCCCCGCCGTGCGGAGCTCCTATTTCTGTCTGCACGGTTTAAAGTAACCTAACACGAAGGGGATGACGGGGGCTTCGTTCGCTCGCTTTGCTCGCTCACTCTAGCCCCCATCATCCCCATCGAACCAAACGTATCCGTGTCGGGGTACCCCAAATTACCGAGTTCGGAGGCACTACGTTAAAATAATAATTTCATAGCGCGCTTTGGTTCCGTCCCTTTGAACATTTTTTCATTAAACTTATTAACTGAACTATTAAATTAGTAATGAATAGTATTATTTTGATATCTGAACTAAATAAAATGTAACTACTCCTACTGGTGACAAAATAACAAATAAAAATAAGTCGCAATCTGGGGGTGATAATCGATTTATTTGGCGACAGATATACCATTCTGAGTGCGAAAATATTATTTAAGGGATAAACCTATTATTTTGAGAATCAAGTTTTTATCCAAGGAATGAACTACGATTTTATTGATAATCCATCGCTTATTTTAGATACATAGTAACATTCATTTGGTAATTCGTATCTGGCGACAATTTTTATTTACTTGAGAATGAAAATATTTCGTGGCGATAGATCTATTAATTAGATGATACAAGTTGATGATAAATATAAACTTTGCTGACAAAAAATATAGTTCCCGTTGTAAAATATAATTTGTGAAATGACTTTAAATTTAAAATTTGTTGTCGATAACCTCAAGAGAAGTTCCCAACTGCGATTCAATATCTATTTGTTACTATCACGTGCGTGCTTGTGCAAATGTATGCACATTTATTATAGTTATGATCGACTTTTCAGTCAAACCAGATGACATGTGATTGGACAGCATTCGCATCACATTAAGGACTTAACCGAAACCCCCATTCCTTCTTAGGGGAATAATAACGTCACACTTAGTAAATCATATCAATGCAGTCGCAACTGCAAACTATGCATCTGCCAAGTGCAGCTTGAAAACAGTTAAGATGCAGTCAGTAAGTGCGTGACAACCCACCGCAACTTGTAGTTATGATTATGAAACCAAATGTGATGCACCAAATGTAAAGTTATGACCCTAGTCACCTTCCCTACCCTGGGGGCTTACCATGACCTCTTACGAAAACGTTCAAATACCAGCCAGTCAACTTCCGTTCAAAAGCAGGCCTGCTTCTGAATCGCTAAAAATCGTACCATGGCAGTACTAAAGGTGAACGACTATTGAATCAAGTTGAACGGTAATGCTTGTTCATGGTACGAAAAGTCTATACAAAAAAAATGTGAACGGATTTCGTAAACGTCAACGTAGCAGGCCTGAGTCTAACGATGTCATAATACCAAAAAGCAGGGCAGTTCAACTTCCAGGCAACTTCTGCTCTGCTTTAAGAGGTCATAGTAAGTCCCCAGGTCTCCTTCCGGGACCCATGCATTGATTATCGTTGCGTTGATTATCCTCGTAATTTGATTAATTTGTCTGGATGCCTCGTGATAGCCTTCATTATCCTACATACTTCAATTGTTATTATGTGTGTTGTAACCTGCTCCGAGATTCAGAGCGCAAAATTTTAGCTTCTGTTTTAGTGCAACAAACAAAATTATTTTTTATAAGTTAGTTAAACATTGAAATAACATTATTGATACAACTACTACGATTGGTACGACGAATTTTTGAAACATTTTTAAATTTGAAAAATGGGCTTGTCGTTATTTAGAAGCTTGTAGATAATAACAGTTAATTTATGACAGTTTGATGACCATCAAAAGTAGTAGAGTAGCAATGCTGTTATCAATCGAATATACAAGTGTCTCTAACGAGTAAATGCGGGTGTGTTTTGCGTTTATAATTTCGTATCGATTGAGCCAGAGGCGAGGGGCGAAGGGTGCCAGGCGACCTTTGAGCGCCCGGCCGCCAGAGAAGCTCCCACCAGTCGACCTTGACTTGCAAATGCCGCGTGCGCCTCACGCTTCCCTCCCGAACAATAATACCGCCCCTAGTTGCCGCTCCGTGGCGGTGCGTCACTTTTCCGCGATACCAGCTGCCTAAAACGACAGATTGTGTGAATAAATACGCGCATTGTGCGAATTTCAGTGTTGTGTGTTGAAAATAAGCGGAGTCTACGTAATATTTTTCTCAATCGGTGATCGTGATTCGTCGTATTTACTACGTAAGTTCATAATGTTACGTAAGTCGTTTTCCAATCGCATGCGTGTACTTGACCTTGCACCCCGGTCGGCTTCACTATTTGGCCATTGCATTGCGTCATTGCGTCGCGTCGCGGCGGTCGGTGACGTAGCATTCTGTACATGGTGGGTTTTTAATTCCCTCAAAACGTTTTGATTCGAAAATGTGAACATGGCGTCCATGACAGTGTCTGTGTTTACAAATACGTATTGCGTAATAACGTAAAAAAAATCTTTACGCAAATAAATACTATAATTCTGTATATTTCGGCAAGTACAATAGTAACGATCTTGGCGCGAGGCCAATAGAAATTGTGATTCGTGGTCTCCAAACGCAAAAACAGTACGAATGAAATAACGTCCCACGCATTGAGATCTGAAAATGTTTGGTGCCAACACGTATCTAAATTGTCGATAAAAATACATATTGTAGGTTAAAACATCAGTGTGGTGCAAATAATTAACAAGATTATAATCGTTTAACCTATACGTTTGTGCCCGGTGAACTTGTCCTTTGATACAGGATACGTGCACTTCCAATTTGACCTTAGACCCCAGCAAAGGCGAACTATTGCGGGTAACAATGCATTCATGCTGGTAAACTGAAATCACGTAGCGCTACGTTCCGACCACGGAGGCGTGTTGTAGCAGGCGGCGTAGCGCTTGCTTGCACCGGCTACGAAAGCTTTATGCATTTGTAGGTGTTTCAGTAAACGACGATATGCAATGCAATGTTCTAGATGCTGCAGTTAACATTTAAAATATCTCACATATAAATAGTTTTATTTATCTATTGACAAGGCTTTAGCTGGAATTTTATGGGCATTATCCTCCATCGTTCTTTAGTCCTTCAGTCGGGCATCAGGATCGTTTTCACAGAGCGATCGTGCGGGGGTTGTGGACGAATGGGCGTGGCAGATATGAGGGTAAGGTGAAAAGTTCTCGGCCTGACACTGAAAGACTGAGATTTTCAGTTAAAAAATGATTTTATTTTTCTACACATTCTTCCTTGACTTCAACACACTTGTTCCAGCGTTTCTCCAACATCAGTATTTCTTCCCGGAAGTGAGAGTCTAGAAGGCTGTGAAAATATTCATCTACGGCCTTCTCACCTTCTACATTGGGCGCGAAGCGCTTCCCAGAAACAAATTTCTTCAACTTTGTGAACAGATGGAAGTCTGAGGGTGCCAAATCAGGAGAATAGGGGGGATGGCCGAGCAAATTGTACCCCAAATCCCGCAGTTTTCCCATCGCCAATGTGCCCTTGTGTGCAGGTGTGTTGGCCTGTTGAAAGATGTTTTTTCGTCTCCTTCAGGCCAAGGCTCTTCTCGCGAATTTTGGCATCCAGCTGGTCAAGAAGATTGGAGAAATATTCGCCTGTAATAGTTTTGCCTATTTCAAGGTAATTCATTAACAGGATCCCTTTCGTATCCCATAATAAGCTGGCCATGACCTTTTTGACAGATGCGATCGACTTCGCTTTCTTTGGCGTTGAACCACCGGCTTTCACCTACTGCTTGGACTGTTGTTTCGTTTCTGACTTGTAGTGACATCCATGATGACAAATTGCCGTACAAAATCGGTCGGATCCCTATTTAATCGGTCCAAACATTGCTACGAAAATCGTTTACACATTTGCTTTTGATCGGCGTTCAGCAAATGCGGCACCCATGTTGCGCAGAGCTTTCGCATCCCTAATTCTTTGTGCAAGATATTTCGCACTCTTTCTTCCGATATCCCCACAGCCTTAGCTATCTCACTCACCTTCACTCGTCTATCGTCCAACACGATATCATGCACTTTTTCGATGGTTTCCGGTGTGGTGGCGGTTTTTGGCCGTCCTTCACGTGGCCGTCTTTGAGGGACGTGCGACAACGCTTAAATTCAGCTGTCTGCTTTTTAACGGTTGACATGGAAGGAGCAGAGTCCCCGTAAACATTTGTCAACTTCGGATGAATTTCCTTAGGGATTTATCCATCCAAAACGAAGGATTTTATAACCGCACGATATTCAAGTTCATCCATTCTAAGGAAAAATACGCAAGACGTCTACTGAAAAAAATCGTGTAAACAAACTACTTGAGAGAACAAGTTGAAACTTGTCATACGAACTAATGACAAGTGCACTCAGGCAGGAAACATATTTTTTTGCTGATTGGAATGCTATCTCTGTGTCAGGCCGAGAACTTTTCACCTTACCCTAGTATCGTCAGCTGTCAGACCGCGACAAGACATGTATTGTGTCATGTATTTGTTCAATTTTGTATGAGAGATTCAGCAAAACCCGTGAGACGTCTTTTCACTGTTCATGCGTACTATAGGCTGCCAGACTTGAAGGCCGATGCGATTTTTTTGTATTTGTACAATGTGTAATTATGATGTAGGGTTGCTATTGAAGTGCTTGCGTTATTTTTTGTGTATTATATTTTATCACCGCATCATATTTAAATCATCATCATCCTCCTGCCCTTATCCCGACTAATTTGGTGTCGGCGCAGCATGCGTTTTTCTTTCATACATCTCTATTAGCCGTCATCTCAGTGGTCATCTCCATTCCAGTCACATCATCTTTCGCACTATCCCACCATCGTTTCTTTGGATTAAAATGCAGATGCGATTTTCTATTTATATACCTAGTTACTTAAATTTATCTAATATTTTCCACGCGGAAACATTAATGAATATTTTTTTGAAAACTATAAGTATAGTACAACTATCTATTAGACTCTTCTATATATTACTAGAGGTTGCCAGCGGCTTCGCCCGTGTGTATGTAGTTTTTCGCATATTCCCCGTTTTTCGGGATAAAAGTAGCCTATGCCCTTCTCTGGGTTCCAGGCTATCTCTTTACCAAGTTTCATAAAAATCGGTTCAGTAGTTTAGTCGTTTTGAGGTAACAGACCGACAGAGTTACTTTCGCATTTGTAATATTACTAGCTTTTGCCCGCGGCTTCGCTCGCGTTAATTTAGAATTTGACAATCAACTCTTAACACAGTACTAAAGTTTTTAATAGTAATATAATTCTATAACGATTCGAAAGACACGTGGCGCTATCTATTATCATAAGAACGTTATTGTTGTTTTCCTCGGGAGCAGTACTTTTTTTCGGGATGAAAGGTGTCCTATGTCCGTTTCTGTACACCTGACAACGTATAAGCAAAATTTCAGAATGATCGGTCCAGTGGTTTAGGCGTGAAAAGGTAACAAACAAACAAACCTACTTTCGCATTTACACTCGTAATATTAGTTAGGATTAGTAAGGATTGAACAAAATCATACAAAATGTAAATTGTATGGGAATTGAACCTTGTGTCACAAAGTTAAGTTCCCATCTATATATATAAAAATGAATCGCTATTTCCCTGGTAGTAGGTAGGTAGTAGGTAGGTAGTAGGTAGGTAGTAGGTAGGTAGTAGGTAGGTAGTAGGTAGGTAGTAGGTAGGTAGTAGGTAGGTAGTAGGTAGGTAGTAGGTAGGTAGTAGGTAGGTAGTAGGTAGGTAGTAGGTAGGTAGTAGGTAGGTAGTAGGTAGGTAGTAGGTAGGTAGTAGGTAGGTAGTAGGTAGGTAGTAGGTAGGTAGTAGGTAGGTAGTAGGTAGGTAGTAGGTAGGTAGTAGGTAGGTAGTAGGTAGGTAGTAGGTAGGTAGTAGGTAGGTAGTAGGTAGGTAGTAGGTAGGTAGTAGGTAGGTAGTAGGTAGGTAGTAGGTAGGTAGTAGGTAGGTAGTAGGTAGGTAGTAGGTAGGTAGTAGGTAGGTAGTAGGTAGGTAGTAGGTAGGTAGTAGGTAGGTAGTAGGTAGGTAGTAGGTAGGTAGTAGGTAGGTAGTAGGTAGGTAGTAGGTAGGTAGTAGGTAGGTAGTAGGTAGGTAGTAGGTAGGTAGTAGGTAGGTAGTAGGTAGGTAGTAGGTAGGTAGTAGGTAGGTAGTAGGTAGGTAGTAGGTAGGTAGTAGGTAGGTAGTAGGTAGGTAGTAGGTAGGTAGTAGGTAGGTAGTAGGTAGTAGGTAGGTAGGTAGGTAGTAGGTAGGTAGTAGGTAGGTAGTAGGTAGGTAGTAGGTAGGTAGTAGGTAGGTAGGTAGGTAGGTAGTAGGTAGGTAGTAGGTAGGTAGTAGGTAGGTAGTAGGTAGGTAGTAGGTAGGTAGTAGGTAGGTAGTAGGTAGGTAGTAGGTAGGTAGTAGGTAGGTAGTAGGTAGGTAGTAGGTAGGTAGTAGGTAGGTAGTAGGTAGGTAGTAGGTAGGTAGTAGGTAGGTAGTAGGTAGGTAGTAGGTAGGTAGTAGGGAGGTAGTAGGTAGGTAGTAGGTAGGTAGTAGGTAGGTAGTAGGTAGGTAGTAGGTAGGTAGTAGGTAGGTAGTAGGTAGGTAGTAGGTAGGTAGTAGGTAGGTAGTAGGTAGGTAGTAGGTAGGTAGTAGGTAGGTAGTAGGTAGGTAGTAGGTAGGTAGTAGGTAGGTAGTAGGTAGGTAGTAGGTAGGTAGTAGGTAGGTAGTAGGTAGTAGGTAGGTAGTAGGTAGGTAGTAGGTAGGTAGTAGGTAGGTAGTAGGTAGGTAGTAGGTAGGTAGTAGGTAGGTAGTAGGTAGGTAGTAGGTAGGTAGTAGGTAGGTAGTAGGTAGGTAGTAGGTAGGTAGTAGGTAGGTAGTAGGTAGGTAGTAGGTAGGTAGTAGGTAGGTAGTAGGTAGGTAGTAGGTAGGTAGTAGGTAGGTAGTAGGTAGGTAGTAGGTAGGTAGTAGGTAGGTAGTAGGTAGGTAGTAGTAGGTAGTAGGTAGGTAGTAGGTAGGTAGTAGGTAGGTAGTAGGTAGGTAGTAGGTAGGTAGTAGGTAGGTAGTAGGTAGGTAGGTAGGTAGTAGGTAGGTAGTAGGTAGGTAGTAGGTAGGTAGTAGGTAGGTAGTAGGTAGGTAGTAGGTAGGTAGTAGGTAGGTAGTAGGTAGGTAGTAGGTAGGTAGTAGGTAGGTAGTAGGTAGGGTAGTAGGTAGGTAGTAGGTAGGTAGTAGTGGTAGTAGGTAGGTAGTAGGTAGGTAGTAGGTAGGTAGTAGGTAGGTAGTAGGTAGGTTAGTGGTAGGTAGTAGGTAGGTAGTAGGTAGGTAGTAGTGTAGGTAGTAGGTAAGGTAGTAGTAGGTAGGTAGTAGGTAGGTAGTAGGTAGGTAGTAGGGTAGGTAGTAGTAGGTAGGAGGTTAGGTAGTAGGTAGGTAGTAGGTAGGTAGGTAGGTAGGGTAGTAGGTAGGTAGTAGGTAGGTAGTAGGTAGGTAGGTAGGTAGTAGGCTAGTAGGTAGGTAGTAGGTAGGTAGTAGGTAGGTAGTAGGTAGGTAGTAGGTAGGTAGTAGGTAGGTAGTAGGTAGGTAGTAGGGTAGGTAGTAGGTAGGTAGTAGGTAGGTAGTAGGTTAGGTAGTAGGTAGGTAGTAGGTATGTAGGTAGTAGGTAGGTAGTAGGTAGGTAGTAGGTAGGTAGTAGGTAGGTAGTAGGTTAGGTAGTAGGTAGGTAGTTAGAGGTAAGGTAGTATGGTAGAGTAGTAGGTAGGTAGTAGGTAGGTAGTAGGTAGGTAGGTAGTAGGTAGTAGTAGGGTAGTAGGTAGGTAGTAGGTAGGTAGTAGGTAGGTAGTAGGTAGGTAGTAGGTAGGTAGTAGGTAGGTAGTAGGTAGGTAGTAGGTAGGTAGTAGGTAGTAGGTAGGTAGTAGGTAGGTAGTAGGTAGGTAGTAGGTAGGTAGTAGGTAGGTAGTAGGTAGGTAGTAGGTAGGTAGGTAGGGTAGGTAGGTAGGGTAGGTAGGTAGGGTAGGTAGGTAGGGTAGGTAGGTAGGGTAGGTAGGTAGG
Source organism: Amphipyra tragopoginis (assembly GCA_905220435.1). NCBI lineage: Eukaryota > Metazoa > Arthropoda > Insecta > Lepidoptera > Noctuidae > Amphipyra > Amphipyra tragopoginis. The sequence continues at coordinate 23,412,689 of HG991991.1, read as the reverse complement.
GTAGGTAGGTAGTAGGTAGGGTAGTAGGTAGGTAGTAGGTAGGTAGTAGGTAGGTAGTAGGTAGGTAGTAGGTAGGTAGTAGGTAGGTAGTAGGTAGGTAGTAGGTAGGTAGTAGGTAGGTAGTAGGTAGGGTAGTAGGTAGGTAGGTAGGTAGGTAGTAGGGTAGGTAGTAGGTAGGTAGTAGGTAGGTAGTAGGTAGGTAGTAGGTAGGTAGTAGGTAGGTAGTAGGGTAGTAGGTAGTAGGTAGGTAGTAGGTAGGTAGGTAGTAGGTAGGTAGTAGGTAGGTAGGTAGGTAGGTAGGTAGTAGTAGGTAGGTAGTAGGTAGGTAGTAGGTAGGTAGTAGGTAGGGGGTAGAGTAGGGTAGTAGGTAGGTAGGTAAGTAGGTAGTAGGTAAGTAGGTAGGTAGTAGGTAGGTAGTAGGTAGGTAGTAGGTAGGTAGTAGGTAGGTAGTAGGTAGGTAGTAGGTTAGGTAGTAGGTTAGGTTAGGTTAGGTTAGGTTAGGTTAGGTTAGGTAGTAGGTAGGTAGTAGGTTAGGTAGTAGGTATGGTAGTAGGTAGGTAGTAGGTAGGTAGTTAGTATGGAGTAGGTAGGTTAGTAGGTTGTAGGTAGTAGGTAGGTAGTAGGTAGGTAGTAGTGGTAGGTAGTAGGGTAGGTAGTAGGTAGGTAGTAAGGTAGTAGGTAGGTAGTAGGTAGGTAGTAGGTAGGTAGTAGGTAGTAGTAGGTAGGTAGTAGGTAGGTAGGTAGGTAGGTAGGTAGGTAGTAGGTAGGTAGTAGGTAGGTAGTAGGTAGGTAGTAGGTAGGTAGTAGGTAGGTAGTAGGTAGGTAGTAGGTAGGTAGTAGGTAGGTAGTAGGTAGGTAGTAGGTAGGTAGTAGGTAGGTAGTAGGTAGGTAGTAGGTAGGTAGTAGGTAGGTAGTAGGTAGGTAGTAGGTAGGTAGTAGGTAGGTAGTAGGTAGGTAGTAGGTAGGTAGTAGGTAGGTAGTAGGTAGGTAGTAGGTAGGTAGTAGGTAGGTAGTAGGTAGGTAGTAGGTAGGTAGTAGGTAGGTAGTAGGTAGGTAGTAGGTAGGTAGTAGGTAGGTAGTAGGTAGGTAGTAGGTAGGTAGTAGGTAGGTAGTAGGTAGGTAGTAGGTAGGTAGTAGGTAGGTAGTAGGTAGGTAGTAGGTAGGTAGTAGGTAGGTAGGTAGGTAGGTAGGTAGGTAGGTAGGTAGTAGGTAGGTAGTAGGTAGGTAGTAGGTAGGTAGTAGGTAGGTAGTAGGTAGGTAGTAGGTAGGTAGTAGGTAGGTAGTAGGTAGGTAGTAGGTAGGTAGTAGGTAGGTAGTAGGTAGGTAGTAGGTAGGTAGTAGGTAGGTAGTAGGTAGGTAGTAGGTAGGTAGTAGGTAGGTAGTAGGTAGGTAGTAGGTAGGTAGTAGGTAGGTAGTAGGTAGGTAGTAGGTAAGTAGTAGGTAGGTAGTAGGTAGGTAGTAGGTAGGTAGTAGGTAGGTAGTAGGTAGGTAGTAGGTAGGTAGTAGGTAGGTAGTAGGTAGGTAGTAGGTAGGTAGTAGGTAGGTAGTAGGTAGGTAGTAGGTAAGTAGTAGGTAGGAAAAAGGGCATTGCAACGCATGCCGGGTACAGCTAGTAAAAATATATAATTTATCGAAGACATTCATGACATAGACCGTCAGTCTGCTAACGACACGAGTGTCGTTTGAAATATTTATTAATTTATTCAAGTACATACCTTATTAAAACCAAGTACAGGCGGTACCGTGTTTATCGAAGCTTTTGCTAGTAAAATGTGTATAGTATTTTACCTCTAACCGTTATTACTTGTATGTTTTGAAATAGGTATACTTAGGGTTGACTGCAGTACTTTGTTCAACGCGTATCAGAAGACAAACAAAAATAAAAATGCGTTTATAGAGTAAAATAATATAGGTTTAATGCGTTTTTATTCTGGTTTAACACATTTATTTCTCAAAACAATTATAATTCATTTATCTGAGAAACACTGGTTGACTTATTGTAGGGTTTTAAAACTAACCAGCGTCGGAACAAAACGTATCCTAGTGATAATAAATAATATTGTAGATACACAATAGGTAATTAATTTATGATTGTCGGTAGTAGCAAAAGTTTTAGTAAATTCACAGTCATTGCACCGTCAATTTATTCCGTTTATTTAATACAATCGTATATAATACAATAAAATACATCAAGCTTTATTTGTTAATACGAGTACCAAATATTGTATTTGCTATCGTAATACGAGACGCATAATGTTAAAAACGCAAACTACCAGTGTTACACTTATTTTTAAATTAACACATTTTTGTTCAAACGGCGCCGTCGATATATTGTGAAAAATATATTTAATTCTAATTTAAGCTCAAGAGCGCGCCAGAACAGTGAAAGTAAAGTAAAATTGAACTCGTAGTGACATCACGAATATGGCCTAGTTATAGAACGGTGTCCGAAAATAGACTCATTCAATGTTCCGGGGAACTCCTTCACAAAGTAGATTTAATAGTTTTATAGACCTTGCCTTTCAGCTTTAAGCTAATAATATACCTAGCTTTAAGCTAATAATATACCTAAGCACCATGTCAGGGAGGGTCAAGCGGAATTTAGTTTACCTATTATAAAGCTTTTGTACTGCTGCAGTACGAGTATACTCCGTTCTGCTTATAATGACATTCTGCAATCACAATCAAGCCTTTCGCCATGCTTGGTGATTAACGCCATTTGACTGTTCATTGTAGCTGTCGTAGGCACATGTTCGGCAGCTGACGTTTACGGGCGGTTATAGGTACCTACGGTGGCGTAGCTATGTAACCAAGGGGCCCGGGGCAAAAATTAAATTGGGGCCCTATTTAAACTAAACTAAATACTTTGAAGGTGCAAAACTACTTCGTCAGCTCCTTATCGCCCACTACAGGGCATAATAAAGCAAAGCTATTTACTAGTAAGCATTATGTATAACGCAGCAAATAATTATTTAATCGTAATTCCAAATAATATTATAAATGTGAAAGTTTGTTTGTTTGTCACGCTTTCACGTAAAAGTAGTTGGTCAGGGGCCAAAAAGTTACAGTCAAAAATTATTTATTCAACTAGGATATTATATAACTTTTTCGAACGCCGTTCATGGAGGCCGAGGGGCCCCTCGAGCTTGGGGGCTCTGGTGCACTGTCCCGCCTAGCCATACGGTAGCTATGCCACTGGGTACCTAACGCGTTTCCAAGTTAACTTGCTACTTGCCTACTTACAAACTTGAATATTGTAAGCCAGTAATTGGACAGGCAGGGGGACTCAACCTTCAGAGGTTTGTTTACGTCAACATCCCAGTTTTATCTTATGATCAGTATCGTATTCGATCTTAAGATATCATAAGATATGTTACATATCTTTTGCGTATCGGTAGTATTTAAAGTTCTCTAGAGACTCTAAGATAAAATGTCATATTATATTCACCGTGTATGGTGGAGCTATTACATTATATGGTCAGCGACACGTCGGATTATGCTCTAAGATAATATATTTTGCATCCCCCCATCTCGGAAAGAGTAATTTTGCTCTTCGATATCTGAGTGTAAAAGCCGTTTTTATCCGCTAGAGGATATAAGTAAATTGAATTTAGAACATCGTGTGCACCAAGTTTGTGAATTCAAAACTTCATTAAACCTATTTACTTCTACCTCCATGGTGCCGAATTTATCATACAACTTTTTTTAATTTGTTAAAACTCAGACTCAGAATCTTCTTGGTCTATTACTTTTTTTTTAAATTTGCTTTACGCGCGCCTTTTTCTTTTAACGTCATAATGTTAAAACCTCATACGTTAAAAACAAGAAACTTGAAAACAAGTGAAAAACCTAAATGGAGTGATTCTAGCGACGAGAAAGTTTCTTTTTTTTACATTAAGTCAGTTCCTCGCTAAGGTGGGATGAAAAGTTACACTCTTTTAACCGCGTGCTCAATTTTGATTCTCTCGCTAACGCTCAGGATTCTAATTTTTGAATCAATCGCTGCGCTCGTGATTCAATTTTAGTTTAGAATCCTTCGCTTGCTCGGTCATCAAAATTGAGCACGCGGTTATAAAGCAACTTTGCACTCTTGTATAACAAATAACTATTAACATATTACGACGATCCAGAGTTGAAATGAGAGATCATTCAAATTCTCTAATAGATTTTACTAATATTTATTAGTGTTCAATAACACAAATGGGTTTAATTATAAAAGAAACGTTTACATTTGAAATAAAAGCTGACACCGGTCAAAGGTGAAGCCAATGACCGCCGCGAGAAAATAGGCCAGTCTGTTGCACAGTATCTAAGTTCGGCCGAGTGTACGGATCCAAGAATAATATGATTGAATATTTCGTAGGCAGGTGTTGTGAACGAAACTTTGCCTCAAAATATCGCTTTCTACATATCGACTGAGAACGTCTGAAAATTTATTTGACTAACTTGCCTCCTGATTCAGGACAATTCGTTAGTTGTCTAAGGGTGCTGATAAACCTGAGCATTCACTTGGAATGAGAATTCCAGCGAATGTTACAAAAGACAAAATATGTGTGAATGTTCAGTTCAAGAAAATTTAAAAACAGCGAATGCTCGATGTTCTGTTACAAGAGAATGCTCAACTTTATCAGCACCCTAATGATTTGGTTTGCTATCGCGTTTTCTTTCGTTACGAGAATCGTAGACGAAACGAGATGACAAACCGAATAGGTCAACAACTGCTCATCGGTTCTGAAGCAGAGGGCTGACCGAATAGGAATTAAGCCTACCGTGTTTTTATATCACAATACCGGAGTTTCCCGGTAGCTACCAAGAAATTAAATAAAAAACTGAAATGCTTGCGATATATAACACGATTTTATTATATGTATAGATTAAAACTCTTTTTGTAATACTACCTTTATGCTTCTTATTTCAACGTATATTATGTCCTTCACGTTCCTTAATTTATCAGCTCAGCTACCGACGCTACACTTTACAACATACCCCATTACAACTGGCTGTTAGGTCGCTAACACACTGCTGCGAATGCGAAGCGGATCCGAACCGAAACAAAACACTAGCTAAATAGCGAAATTCTGTTTTCCATTATTTTGTACGAAATCGTTGTACCTACTTATCTTATGTCCGCGACAAGTTCATCTAAAAGTAAAAGTACAGAGTTGAATAATATGTAACAACAGAAAAATGGTTTTATTTTGTTATTTACAATATGTAATACTACTACAACATAAATGCTTGTCTTAGCCATCACTATAGATTCTGTTCGCATCCGGCGTACCGTTCAGACAGGTGTAATACGCGAAAGCGGTACGAAAGCGTAATGTACACTACGGTCTGTTTCGCTTCGCATTCGTGTCTATGTGTGCTGGGCGTTAGCAAGCAAACGGAACGTTTATGTGTGTTTTTGTCACCTAAAAAAGAAAGGTGAGACTTATAATTATAATTTCTTTTAACAGATCCGGAGATAGGGGCTATGGCCGTTGTGATCTACCCCGCTGTAGAGACTACCTTCCTACAAAATTAAAGGTGAGTAATTAAAAACTATATAATAATGAATAATATAGGTAATATAGAATATTAGGGCAGCAAAATTCGCCATACTGTCCAAGAGACAGGATTTTAAAGATTGTTTTTTGTAATTCTGTTGAAACTATGAAGATCCAACGACCTTTCAAAATCAACTTCAGCCAGTCTTAATCCCAAAGTGAGGCTTGTCGAAGTTCATTACATAGGTATGCATAAATCTGCATAAATGTTGCTTCTTTAAATGTATATAAATCGATTCGCTCAATCCATCTCGAGAATGTTTTTCAGTCTATTTTATTTCTCATTCAGCGGCAGCTTGTCATTTCGTTGCTACGTGTGGGATAAGTTAAAATTCAAATCGGGCTTCAAATTAACCTTCTTTGTTGTGCCTGCATTCTAAAACTTAGATTACCGCGTTTAGTCTGCACTTTTCTAGTTTCCCAAACAACCTGTTGGCATTGAAGAGTTTGACAAGGTTGTTGGAAACTCTTAAGTCGAGTTGACGAGCGACTTTAGCCCAGTCGCCAGGAGCATTTACCTTGTAAAAGGTCGGGCCGTCTTGAATTTTAGATATGTGTTATGTTTAGGTGTTCTTATGAAAGTTTCAACCTTGAGCGACCTCGGCGTGCTCCGCTATCTAGGAATTAAAGACCTCAAAAATAAGTTTTTGTCTATGGGTTTTAACAACTTCACTGTCCAGATAGCAGACACAATAGTTAAACAATGCAGATGTTCATAATTATGTGATTCACGGGACAGGGAAGCTAAAGCTTTTTAAGCTAAAAATAGCTGGAACAAATTTACGATTTTTGTCTTAAGCATTTTTACTATAGCTAAAAGTTTACGACGTTTACGTTTATTTGTCTGTCAATCTGTGTGTCTGTGTCACAAACAACACACAGATTGACAGACAGACAGCAGCCATACAGACAGACGGACGTAGGTTTCAAACTTATAAAACACCCCTCTTATTGAGTCGGGAATGAAAAATAAGAAAGTCTTAATAATATTGATTTTTGTCTACTTTAGAGCGCATTATGTCGTAAACTATTAACTACAGAAAAAAATGCTTACGACAAGAATTGTAGAGAATTTAATTCTGTACACTTTGATTTTTTACACTACGATTTTTTAGCGCAAAACCCATAGATAATGAGTTATTTAATAGAAACTCATTTTTGGAGTCTATAATTCAAGATGACGGAGCGCGCCACGGTCACTCAAGGTAAAAAATTAGAAATTTTCATTAGAGCACCTAAATTTAACACGTATCCAAAATTCAGGACTGACCGACCTTTTACAAGATAAACCCCTTTTTTGCGACCTGGCGACTGGGCTGCTTTTATCGATTCAGAAAATAATAGCCAATTAACGATCTATTAATGTTCGTGTCTAATGGCGTAACGAATACAATTAAGTCGTGATTAGTCGAGAATACGTTACTATTGAAACGGCAGTAATAAGTCGTGACGCACCGTGTACGTTCCGAGTTTAAATAAGTTTTTCCATTGAAGTTGTAGATGTGTAAATGTATTCCATAATATTTTGACTTGATAAATAAACCGGAATAGAGAACTAAGATACAAACAATGTTGGGAAACCCGATCCCAACGTAGTCGTGCATACGGTACCTAACATAGTGATGATGACGTGATGAATATAGACGATGTCATGAAGTGGTATTGTGTCCAGATATGCCTGCCAAGATGATGAGCGCGCGGGGAGGCGCGGCGGCCGCGGGCGACGTCAGCGTAGCCGACAGCCCACTCGCTTCCATCGAGACGCTGACGCAAGCCGCCGTTATCGCCGTCATGGGCATCGCAATAGTCATCTCCAATATTCTTATCATTGCTTCTTTTCTTAATTTCAAAGGTAAGTTTAATTTACAATCGAACAAACCAGACTGTCAAAAATGTGAGATTGATGACGTACTCTAATATAGTCGCGTATGTTTTGCCAACGTTCTGTACCGGACAAATCAGCTGTTTATGATTGATAGTACTATATTCTGTTAAAAATATTGTATTTATAAACGCAATACAGGTTGTTATATATATTATGTAACGATTTTTGTTAGTCCTTGTACTAAATACTGGAATAGAATGCTGATTCGTAATCGCTTTTAGTCTCTATTATCCGACGGAAATTTAATCCGTGCTGAAGTGGATAATCTTGTGAATTGTTCAGGTTTCCTTCAAACGGTTCATACTAAATACGTTGAACGTAAAACTATGTAGTACACCTGATAGTTTCGCATAGACATATAATGAGAACTAGCTTTTGCCCGCAGCTTCGCTTGCGTGAAGTTTTGAACCCGTTAAGTGACGATTTTCCATATTTTTTTGATTTTTGATTGGTTGAATTTCGAAAAATCCTTCCTTATTCCTTGTCTATATTATAAAGGGAACCTCTATGCAAAATTTCAGCTTTCTAGGTCCAAGGGTTTGGGCTGGGCGTTGATGAGTCAGTCAGACTTTTCTTTTTATTTATATAGATATCTACTGAAACTTGGTCGTTTTGTTAGTATAGGCACTATAGGCAGGTAAAGGAGGGGCTCGTGGCTAATTAACAAACGCGCGGATCATATGATTTACAAGGTTAAGCTGCGCTTACCACGGTCAGTCTGTTTATTGGTGACCGTTCACATCGTTACACATCGAGACCAGTGGCGTAGATATGTAACCAAGGGCCCCAGGACAAAAATGAAATTGGGGCCCTATTTAAACTAAACTAAATACTTTTAAGGCGCAAAACTACTTCATCATCAGCTCCTTATCGCCCACTGCAGGGCATAATAAAGCAAAGCTATTTACTAGTAAGCATTAAGTATAACGCAGCAGATAATTATTTAATCGTAATTCCTAATAATATTATAAATGTGAAAGTTTGTTTGTTTGTCACGCTTTCACGTAAATGTCGCTGGTTAGGGGCCAAAAAGTTACAGTCAAAAATTCTTTATTCAACTAGGATATTGTATAACTTTTTCAACGTCGTTCATGGAGGCGGAGGGGCCCCTCGAGCTTGGGGGCCCTGGTGTACTGCCCCGCCTAGCCATACGGTAGCTACGCTACTGATCGAGACCCCTCCGTGCCTCGTTGAGCACGTTAAACCGTCGGTCCCAGGTGTCATAAGAATACCTATGACAGTCGTTACGGGTATTCAGAAGCCCGAAAGTCTGACAGCCAGTCTAACCTTAGGATATCGGCATTGCCCAATGAAAGGGTTGCGAAGGTCTGAGGGCATTCGCTCCGTGTAAAATTCTGGTATTCAGCCGCGTTTGGTTAGACTGGGAGCTGACCCCAACATATTTGGGAAAGGGCTAGGCAAAACAGAAGAGGCAGGTAAATGAGAAATAATCAAAATCATTTATTTTTTTATTGTATGTAGGCCATTACGGGAGCTTATGAAAAGTCGAATTTAGGTGCCATGCACCCGTAATGACCAATTTGTCGTTTCCTATGGAGAAGATCTGGCAAGAAACTCCTTAGTTATTCTTTTGAAATCAATATCTTTAACAATTGCAGTAAATACACATTTACAAAACGTAAAAGGACGCTAAACTATGACTATAATGCCAGCGAAACTAGAATTAATTTTAACTTTTGACACTACAGATGCTTGACTGAAATTGGAAACAATATGTGATGTACTTGTTTTTTTAATACAGGTCTTTCGAACGAAGTGATAAACTACTATCTGCTGTCACTGGCGGTTGCTGATCTATTGATTGGCGTGCTCGTGGTGCCTCTGTCAGTGTACCCGGCCATCACCGGGCGGTGGATGTTTGGCGACCTAATGTGCCGTCTGGCTGGCTACGTGGAGGTCACCCTCTGGTCCGTCTCCGTGTACACCTTCATGTGGATCTCCGTTGACCGTTATCTCGCCGTTAGGAAGCCTCTCCGATATGAGACGGTTAGTCTGACGGTAGTTATCCTTTTCAATATTTTTATTTATTAGCTAGCTAGCTTGCATCTTTTATGCATTCGCATTTAGTAAATGATATTTCTGAATCCTCTGATACAATAAAATTACTTTTTCCTAATCATACAAAACCGATTCTTCTTTTGTATTTGAATTATAAATACTTATCGGTAGATTTCGATATCATTTTTTCTCTCTTTTTAATAGTTTCTATGTAAAAAACATTTTACATCTAACTAGTCGAATTAATCATTAATTAGCATGAAAAGTTATTTTGTAAAATAATATTCCTGTTGTTATTAATAGTTTTGTCCCGATTCTAATAAAATCTCAGAGATGTTAGTTTAGTGTAGGCCGCACCTGTTTTAGGCTTATTATTAATAACAATGTCCACGGACCAGGTACAAACGCGCACTAGAAGTCAATGTTGGATGGTATTCACATGGATTTCTGCTGCAATGCTCTGCTGTCCACCTCTACTTGGATACAAAAAGGAAGCTAATTTTGACACGGAAACATTTATTTGTATGCTCGACTGGGGCACTACGTACGCTTATACAGCAACACTGGGCATCCTCGTGCTAGGACCTAGCGTCATTTCCATAGTGTACAATTACTACTACATTTTCTCCATGAAGCGCAAACTGAGCAGCGGTGTGCCTATACACGACAAAGAGTACGCGACGGCACTAGCTGAAAATCTCTCAAATCCAAGCCACATGATGAGCTTTATAATGGTTTGTACTTTCTGGCTGAGCTGGACCCCGTACGTAGTGGTAAAACTCTACGAATATTGTACTGATCAGGAAATAAAGGTTCCTATGCTGCATTTTGGAGTGGTGTGGATGGGCTTTTTAAATTCATTTTGGAAGATTGTTATACTGATTTCATTTAGTCCACAATTCCGACTTGCCCTTAGAATATTGTGTTTGACGGCTTGTTGCCGATCTAAAGGGCGTTTGGCAGCGGAGCTCATCGGTCTGGACAATGATGACTGAGTTCACCTCTTGGCGGGTATGTAAATCCTGTGTGAAATTGATATCCCGAACACTTACATGGTAGTGTGGTAAAGCCAATATTGTGGATTTATATACCTGGCCTGGCTTAACAGTTGTCCACCTTGTTGTATAATGTTCTTGAATTTAAGTGCTGTGGTAAATTACATGAATTTGACATCTTGTTGTCGTAATATTGCTGTGAATTAGAATGTCGTAGGTATGTAATGTTTCTTGACAGTGTGTGAATATTAGCACTACGGATCATTCCCGTAATTTTAAGCTTGACACTGCTATATTCTGCGGCTTCAGTCATATTACAAGTGATGACTAGTTGTTATTTAATTAGACTTTGATATTAACTATCTGTCTATCAATTTCTGTAGTCAATAATTTTTGACAATAATGTTTTGTGTTGGAAGTAAACACTTTGCCCTGTGCAATAAAGTTCATATCATTTTCTCAATGAATATTCGTTAGCTGTAAGCATTATGTAGTGTTTAATTTATCCTATAGTGTTCGAGCGTGTTAAAAATAAAAGAATATTTATTTACCAATGAGTAGGTTAATATAAGTATCATTTATATTTAGATGTAAATATACATTTAAGGTATTTAATAAGAAGGTGCCACATATTGTAATATAATGGCACATACAATTTTAAATGGTCTATGAATGTATCTTACTTTAAATGTTGTATGGATGTTATGTTACTTTCATTTATAGGATGGCTACAATCACTGCAAGCTTTTATAAATATGATAAGTAATTCTGACTTAGAAATTGTATAATTAATGTTCCGAACAAACATCATGTTGTAAGTTCTTAAAATAAAATCACCTCTATGTCGTTTTATCATTAGAACTTTTCTCAGATACTGTTTGTAGCATGACAGTAGTATCTTAATAGAGGGTGAATAGATATGAGAAAAAGCAGCACTTTTTCTCATACTTATTTATCAGATTGTAATGTTAATAAATATCAAGTAAGATCTAAATTTTGTTGTCTTAACTTTGAAAACTCTATAAATGTCTAGTGATTAGATTAACATTTACAGAGATTTCTAGATTCTAGTAAAATAATATTATGTATAAATGTGCAATAGAAAATGTAAATTAAACGAAAAATATAATATATTTATATATCCGCGCCTCATTACCTAGACAGAGTAAAATAACTTTCGGTAAAATTTTGTTTTTGCCAGAATTCGATGAGTGAAGAATTGCACGAGTCTGACTAGTAGGTTACCAAATAACAATAAAATGCATAATATAAAATAACCATTCTTGCTTTCGTTACCTATTTCAGGCCGAACTTTAGAAATCAGTTTCTCAAGCATTTATGAAGTTACTAAAAAACGCCAATATATTTTACATTTATTAAAAAAAATATCAATTGCAATATTCATTGGTCAGATTCATTAATTATGAATACAATTATCATGATCGCAATTCGTAGTTGTTATCATTATATACAATTTCTCGCGTTATTTCGTACGGTGCAGTCATGAAATGGAATTTGATTCGTCGTTAGTATTTAATTTATCTATCAATTATTTGCATTTAATCCGAATCATGTTAGTGATCGGGTGAGAACGGGTCAGTTGAAAAAAATCTTAAACTATCAGAGCTACAGAAATTTGTTCCAAATAACTATGGCGTTGATTTTGAATGATGAAAAATTGCATTCAATGAATTTATTAAAAACTAGCCATTTTTCTTGAAAAAATTGAAAAACTTTTAATTGTGGTTATTGATAGGTTCGCTTGTAAGGAAGCTTACTAAGTAATATGGTGTACAATAAAAAGAACAAAAGCAGCCAAGTATTTGCACAAACGGCTCTAATAAATAACCCGGTGGTCACAAGGTGTTCCTACTAGAATCATTGGGGATGTGCTATAGATGGATGATTTAAACAAATAAATGACGTAAAAATTCAAAATGTACGCAAATTATTGCCTAAATAACTGACTACCATTTTGTACTTAGCTAAAATGGATATTAATTACATATTAATGTTTATTTAGTTATTGTTGACATGGAGTTTTTTACTTTGATTATCAAAATAAAATTACTTTTTGAAGGATACGATTATTACGTTTTTTCTAATGATAACCCGTTGCGATTTCCGTCGACAACAAAAGAGTGAGAAGAGTTTAAAAAATATATTTGAATAACGTTTTTTGTTACTCTAAAATCGCCGCCATGATTACTTAAAACAAAGTCTACCCCTTCCTCCGTACTGACCCATTTTCATGAATCAATTGTATATATTATATATATTTATTACAGTAGTAGGTACATTATAGTTTGGAAATATGCTATCCAATATATAATTATGCATATTATGTATTATTATTTTGTTAACGCACATTCTGCAAGTGTATTACTGTGTGAGTGACTGTTATTACTTATTACAGTACATATTCTAAATACTTATTATCCTATATGGTTATCTGTATAAATGGTTCTGAACCTTGAATTATGGACGTACGTTGCTAATGAGATAATTAAACTAAGTATGTTACCTGTTCGTTAAGTTACAATAGTATTGACTAGAACAAATATTATGCTGTTCGTGTTCATCATATTAATTATGAATTCCGAGGGCGAGTATACCGAGTGTTATGGTTCAAAGAGGTATTATTCGCCGCACGCTGGCTGTTGGCGCGGCAGTCTAATCAGGCGACTCAATTTCGCTTCGTTCGCATGAATATTCAGACTGGCCGTTATTACGAGTGTCGTCATCGATATTCCCTTATTGGACACGTGTCAGGCAAACGCTTTATCGAATATTTATTGTAACGCTCGCCCGACGGTTAAAGTTAACACTTTCTCAAATTAAAGGCTGTGCTTAGACTATCTTTGAATTTCTAGTTTCAGGGTAGTTTTTAGGTTGTAATGTTAGCTGTTATTTATTATCTATTCTCTATTTGTTGTCACTGCCTGTTTTGGTGTATTAATACGTAAGCGTACGGATTACTAGAATGTGTTGTGTTGTAGCTACACATTACTAACGGGTCAGCGGTTAATGGCAGGGCGTGGTCATTGTTGTCACTACGCAGTAGGCATTTTTTTACAAACTACTTGTTTTATTTTATGTTTTAAATTATTTAAATGGCTGAAACCAAAATGTTGCCCTTATTTTGTGCGGGTTACTTGGCTAGTTAGATCTAATTAAAATTAAGTGCTTAATTTTTGTGTTGAAGTGTTTTTATTGTGGAAATTGTATAGTGGAAATTGCAATGTCACAGTAAGTGTTGCGACACGTCATGCCTAAATTACGCAACCAAACTTTCGGCGTGATTTCCCTTGCATTAATTTTAATGAACTTTATTACCCGCAAGGCTGAAATCACGTGGGGCCAAGCAAATATGAGAAACATTGCAGGCGATATCACGGCGACGTTCGGCTACGTAGATTCAGCATGGTGTGTCACAACACTAAAAAAATAAACTTGGTTCTTTTAATAAGGTTTACCAACAACATATTAAAGATAAATTAATGACATCGAATTATTTGTGTCTGTGTTCCGTATCATAACGACAATCCGAGTTTTCTACTGCCAGTATTTTTTAATTTCTTTGTCTAAACTTTAAACAGTTAACCTAAATAATTTAGATATGGACGTATATGTTCTTAGAGCAACGCGGCCACCGACTACTTCGAGTCATTGATGGTTGCGTTGTTCTATGTAAATGTTACATTACAAGGAAAGAATATTGTTACATTGAAAGAAAATGAAATTACAGATATTATCGCCAGATTGTAGTTAATAGTGCTATTCAAATATCTGTATAGATATTTGAACATCTAATATTATGTGTCTTAAACCCAAAATATGTTCACTGCCGTTAAAACTATCAAATAAAATCATTCTAAATCTACTGTGATCTAACAACCAGAAACTTAAATGAATTAAGTTAAGTTATATTCACTTACACCCATTGCAGTGTTATACCACAGAATAAATAGTACAAGAATTAGGTACAAATGAGGACTATGTACCTAGTTACTAAATAGTAATGAATAATGCGGAACAGTTTAATGCTTGTCCATCTTGCAAACATTTAGAATGTTATTGTTTGTTTATTAGGTACTTACTCAATTAACATTGTAAAATTGGTGTCATTATAAAAATAGCTTTTCATCAGAATCTATCTGTATAAAATTATAAGATTTAATTTTATTATTAGTTACTTGCAATAAACAATTAAAAGTCATAATGTGTAAAATGAATTAACTTAATAAAAGTTAGTGTCATATTATGGTAGATAGCTTATGTATTGTTCTGCATACACGTTGAAAGTTTTGTTCTGGCACGCTCATATCGGTCGCTACTGGATTTTCACAGGGTGCCTAATTGTACTCGCGTAATTCACAATGGAATCTGAATAATATCAATTATTCGGAACATTACCTTTCCATATTCAGATAATCCATTGCAATTCAAGTCTGCGGAGTGCCTTAAAAAATCCTTTTAGCTGAAAAATCAGAGTTGATAGCTGTTATTGAAATGAAATGGAAGTAGGCTCTCCAATTACTTTTAGTTGGAAAATCAAAGAAATTTATATTTTCTGTAAGCTTAATTTACGTTCTCGCTCATATTTTTGTCTGCCTATCAGCTTTCATAGGTAAGTCGACGACGGTCGATGACGTCCTCGCTCATCTTTATCAATCAAGAACCTCGCTGAAAACGAAATAACTCCTGTTTTTATTTGATTTGACGACGATTTTGAGATTTGACGAGTAATCCAAAGAGCATAAAATTACTACGAAATCATTTTTGTTACCTACGTTAGGATCGGTTTTCAGATAGTTCACTTTGTAAATATAAGACAGGACTTTATCACCACAGTGGTTTGTTTCATAAACTTGGGGGAAAATTGCGTACCTACTAGTTTCATGGAATGGTGGGGTGATATTTTATAATTGTTAGTATTTTTCATAGGACGGGCTCGCGGCTAATTAACAACCATAGGGATCATATGATTTGTAAGGTTAACACGTTCAGTGCTGGGAGGAGGGCATCCTGTAGTCGCATTCGCCATGCCGGGTGCCCTTGTGGAGGGCTCATTTTAAATGCAGGTTTTTCTTGGAACACCGTCATGAAACAAGCAAACACGTATTTTACGATGTAGTAGCGTATTTTTCAAGGTTTTTAACCTAATGCCAGGAACTGTCCTCGAGGGTTCACTCTTAGCGCAAACGTGGTGACGCGGACCCTCCTCCGGACCCATCAATATGTATGGCGGGATGGCGTATGAGCTCTATGAAAAGTGTGGTGGACTCGAATGTGTTAAGCTGTGCTTGCCGAAGTCAGTCCGAGGTTGGGTAACCATTCGTTACACATCGAGACCGCCTCGGAGAGCACGATAAACCGTCGGTCCCGGGTGTCATAAATATCTATGAGTCGTTACGGGTAGTCGGAAGCCCGAAAGTCTGACAACCGTAGACCTTAGGATATCGGAATTGCCCAGTAACTGGGTTCCGGAGGTCTGATGGCAGTCGCTCCGTGTAAAATACTGGTATTCAGCCGCATCTGGTTAGACTAGAAGGTGACCGTAACATTGTTGGGAAAAAGCTAGACAGAACCTTTTTCATATTATTGGGTACTTCATTAAGGGCCTTTTTACTGTGACGCGGGCTCGTGCCCGCATGCGTGCGTCGCCCGCACCTGTGGCGCCTGAATTTCACCTTTTCATACACATATTTATTGTGATGCGTAAATCACGCATGAAAAGGTGAACTACGAGCGCCACGAACGCGGGTGACGCACGCACGCGGCCACGTACCCGCATAACAGGAAAAAGGCCCTAACTGTATGGGATGTTCTATCGTATTCAGCATGCTAAAGTTTTGTCCTCAATATTCACCAATTTGAAAGTCACATAATATCCAGAATATTTTTATGATAAATGCCTACTTTTTACCCAATATTGTCTTGGTAAGTAGGTATTGTTTTTCCGTTAATCACAGGTTCTGTTGTGAAGTTCGAGGCGACGTAAAAATAAATTATTTATAATCAATATTTCGCGCTGGTATCCACTTTGTATGCCGGAACGTGGATCCACGCGAGCCACAATGGAATTTCTATTGTGTCTATGATTGCGGCATACGAGTGGTTAAAAGGCCAGAAGCAACGTTTTGTCTCCACATTATTTTGTGCATTCTGGGACTAAGGCAAATTGAGATTTAAGCGTAATGATGAAATTAAGTCCATAAGAACCACACCCGTGCAGAGCTGGTTTAGCGTAAGACCTCTTTTACACAGGGTAAGTAACTGACTCCAAATTCGAGACAAGTCAGTGCTGACCCGATATTTACCTAGTGTAAATTGATGTGTGATTAACCCTAAAAGGGTATTTTGGAAAACCACCAAAAGAAAATCATTTTTTTTTAAATTTCTATTTCTGTGTCATTTTAGAGCCCTGAGTTAACTAATTTCAAAGAGCGATATCGCGTTTGTTGTGCCCGCCAGTCAAGCCGACGTGCTTTCATTCATTTATTAATTAAAACGTTGCCCCACACTAAGATTTCTCTTGAATCGTGGATGCGTTTACAGACACAAATCTCACATACACAAACGCCCAGACCCGAAACAACCATCTATAGGCCATATACATTTTTGTAATCGAACCCACGACCCGTAGCGCAGAAGCCAATCGCTTAGCCACTGCACCAAACGTGTCGTCATTTTTCAGTAACAATTAAAGTGCATAAAAGCTTTCTCGAATTTGGAACATTCTATTAAGTACGTATTATGATGGTACTGATAGCTGTTGTAGAGCAAAAGGTTTTTTTATAATTATTTTAATTATGATAAACAATTTCTATCTTGAACGCAAAGTTAGATTCGGTGATGGTTAGGGCAAGCCAAGATTTATCGTAAATTATAAAATATGGTCGTCCAGACAATAAAGACCATTTACATAAAAGCCTGTTAATTTTTACACCCTTTAAACAATTCCTCGTAGAACGTATGCCTATAAATACAAATATCGAGGTAGCGAAGTGACAACATAATAGGAGTTCCCAACGTGTCACGAGTGTTCACCAATATTCTGGGAAAATAACCACACTACGGCCTACATACAGTAACTGGTGAAACTGGGTCAGATCTCATAGACAACTTAGTACATGTAGGATACTTCAATCTAGTCAAAACAATTTTGTAGCTATTGCGATAAAGTAATAAAAAGTCCGTTGTTAGTATTTTCTCGTGTTGTATTCTTAAATAATGTGGTAATTTCTGTGGCTGGATGGGGTCAGCTATATTACCACATTACGCTGCATTACACACCTACCCACGTGAATAATGAGCGATGTGGTCTTAGCCGTACCTGTCGATCTTTTTTGTTAGCCGTTTACTCGGTTGATATCGGATCTGTCCCTGATTCAGAACGATTCCAATAGTCAGTTGTCGAACGTTTCGGTAATCATGCTTTACTTCATCCAATATTTTCTTGTTATTAAAATTGATCTAGTATGTTTCTAAAGTTTTTAGAGACTTACATTCTCATTGTTTGGCGTGTAGTGCTAATTGTTCCTAATTATATGGCCCTCACTGTATGTCGGTTTTCATTATTTCATTGTAAAAATACTTTCGTCGCCGCGAAAATAACAGAACGTGTGATTTATGTAGTGAAGAGTTCCGTATTAAAGTAGCACTTACAAAGTTAAATTATCTGCTGAATAGTGATCGATCTGTACCGTTTTGCGATATGACACTGGGTAACATAATTATAACTAATGCGTGCAAATCCTGTAGACATGTCTCGATGGATAGTCAAAAACTGTTTAATGAATAAACTCATTTAATGAGTGAGTACCTAAATGTGCTTTATTGCAGTCAATTTATTTCACATAATCATTAAGCTTTATCTATTTAAGAGTCACTGTCGTAACGCATATTAAAAAATAATACGTAACTGTTTATTGTGAGGTTCGATTTCAATACGATGTATCATAGTGCTGGCTGTTTAAAAAGTATAGGTAATTACATAAATTGATCATGTTTTCCACTTGATATTGTTAGTGGGTCATCGAGAGGGGACCGAGGTGTCTTCTCTCGATATTGTACATAACGCGAGTGTAGCTCGTAGGTAAATGACGTATTTTTGTGTCAATGGACACATAAGCCAAGTGTCGGCTAACATTCACAGGGTGTGAGTTTGAAATTGAATATTTGCAGAAAAATATTAAATGGGTAAATTAATTAGGTACTAAACGCCACCATGAAAGCGAAAGTTATACCGTTTCTACGTTGTAGCTCTGGTAAAGTTAGGTTAAGTAAAGGAAAATTGGGGTTACGTAATACGATATTTTAATATAAAAAATCGGATATTATTACGACGGATATGAAAATATTTTAATTCATGAATAATAAAGTACCTATGTATAAATTGTTTTATAAACATTTAAAATTTTCGATCTTTATTAAAATTAATAGGTATTCAAACGTAAACTATTATTTGTGTGAATTTTGTATGATATAAATTTTAATAGATATAGCAAAATGAATTTTGTAAGGAACGGAGAAAGTGTGCTTCTTTTGAAGATTTGAAGAATGTCAATAATTATCGTGTGGACTTTAGGAAATTCAAACTTGAAGTTCTTGTCTTTTCAATAGGACACAGCTAGGCGTCTATTTATCAGATAAAATATTGTATTGGACTAATTGAAATAATAACCTCATATTAAGTGCGAAGCTGGTATCTACATAAAATCCATATAAACTAAGCGAAGTGGTAAGAACGACATTGCAATTTGTGAAGTTATCAACACTATTTGAGCGAACAATCATCCATTGTACTTTTACAAATGGTTTGGATGTTTGTTTGGTATGCACGGTAAAAGCACATAAAAAGCAACAAGGATTTTTATTTGTGGTACTTAGTTCCCAACCTTGCTGTATTGTACATAGATTATTTTATTAATTCATTTATATTAGTAAAAGGAGAATGGGCAAATACCATATATCAAAAATCCAGAATCGGTAGAAACGAATTGTACTGCATTTGTCACAGTTAATGTCCTAGACAATTCTGCATACCTATTTTTTCTTAGGATCCGGGAAGATCCAGTAACATGAGGTCAAAGTTTGAAGAATAGCTGGTTCTTGTAGTCCAGAAATAAATAAATATTGATATGAATTACTTTATCGCAGTGCACTGCTGAGTATTGGGTACCTCCCATAAATTGTCACCACACCAGGTGCTTGCACAATGGATACATTATCAAATTTTATAAGGTGGTCCAATTAAAATCGTTATACTTAATGTGAGATTATGTTCGTAATCAGAGAACACTGGATGCTTGCCCAGAGAACTATCAGTGACTGCAAAGTCAATTCTCTACGTTATTCTGTACGTTGACGGCACCCTCAAGGCCGTTGATGGGTTGATTAGTTAAATGGTTAAGTTACCAATTGTGGATCAATAATTGCCCATTCTCTTTTAATAGTTAACCGTAAGCTGGAGCTATATTCGGAAATTAGTGTTTTTAATCAAATAATTATTTAAGTAACAGTAATAACAATAAGGTATCAAAATGGTTTATTTAGCCACAATTCATTCGTCCAAAAATACTGCCAAGACTTAATTTATTAATTAATAAACTGTATTTTTAAATTAAGAATTTCGTTACAAATAAATTGGTGATTTCACTTTATTTTATTTTAAATTTAGTATGAATTTAATTTATATATTTCAAATGAGAGATTAAAATAAGATTATCTATGTAACAAATCATAATTATTGTCTTTATTTTCAATAATAGGTAATCACTTGAATTTGGTGTATGGATTCCACGGATAGGTGTACAATGTGGTACTATGTCATAGAATTGCCATTCTGAACTGAAATGGTGTCTCAGAGTAGTTTTTTTAAAATAATCATAGAACCATCGCCACTCACTTGCAGTTAACTATTTACTCTGACACAATTATGTAGACATCTGAGATTGTCGAGTGTTGACACTGTTTCAGATGTAAATTATTCTAATTAACCTAGTCTATTGGAAAAGCGTAAGTCCTGATCATGAGAAAAATAAAATTTAACATCATTTATAGTCACAGTTACTTGTATAATATTATCTATCTTTAAAATAAAAATATCTAGGGCAGTAGTTACCTTATAACGCAATTTAAAATCTATAGCGAGTTATCAAGGCTTTAACAGAATAAAGTGCTCCACTTCATGAAGGACACCTGGAGGACACCAGGTTTACCTATATACATTGTACATACATATTACAAAATTATCTTGATGGCTGATTAATCAAATTACGGTACTCGTAAAATAACTTTGCCCTTCTGAAGTGAGGAACAGAACGCTCAAAGTCTGGTTTCAGAGAGGCAAATTTATTTTACGCGTACCGTATTTATCGGAGTCTCAGTGTAGTGTACTCGTAGTATCTAATTTACTGCGTCTAGAGCATGGGTTCCCAACCAGTGGGGCGCTCCCCATATGGGGGGCGTAGGGTGATCCAAAGGGGGGCGCGACGAGCGGCTTAAAAAAAAAAGCATAATTTCGCGCGCTTTTTAATTGATAAAAATATTTTTTATTTTAATTGATAAAATTGTAAGTAAATAAAGTGCAGGCCCAATGTTCTCACTAATGGTCATTATTATACGTTGTACACGATTAATAAATTCCATTAAAGTTTTCATCGTTTGTTTTTTTGTCCATTGTAGTTGAGTTGGGATAAGGGGGGCGTAGTATTTTAGCGTAAACTTTAGGGAGGCGCATAGGGTAATAGGTTGGGAACTCCTGGTCTAGAGTAAACATACCTGCAGTTTAGTTTAAACTAATTAATTAAAGCGTAGCACTTTGCTTTGATTATTTACTTTGTTTAAAGCGTATTGTTACTATGCAATTTTGTGCCCCAACTTTCACGGGCAAAAAGTAAATCAAGTAGTGTAAAGCTCGCTTTCATTTTGCCTCTACTTTGGTGCACTAAATTGCATAATTAATAAGAGCGCTTTAGAGTTGTGTTCACAAATATTTTACAGTTTCAAGCACAAATATTGTTTTAAAATGTTTCGTGTGTTTTCCGAATTAGCTCCAGTTTTTTGCCTAGACAATTTTTGTTCGGTAGGTGTTAAAACAGATTATAGCATTTATTTTAATACCGTATCTACCTGTGGAGAGTGTAATGATGACTTTATAATAATATGTAGGTATAGTATCTAAGAAAATAAAGGAATGGATTTGTTATTGGATAGATTATTTATTTTTTGTACTAGTCTTAAGTAAGTTTTTGTTAATAGTGATTAAACGAGATAAAATTGTCTCTCTATAAAATTGTATTCAAATACTCTTTACAGTAATTGAGAATTTCAAAATATTGGCACTTCACACAAAGAAAACTCTATAAATAGATATTTTTGAACCTAATACTCAAATGAGCTGTTATTGTCTATATTTAGAGCAAATATACATAAACGTATATGGCAATTGTTCAATAGTTTTGTCTAAACTGAATACTTATCTTCTTTGTCACTATTAAAATATTTAGCTCAAGTGTTGTTGTTTCATTGTAAGATTACAAACGCTTACTCCTTTGACCAGGCCGCAGGCTTACAATAATATTAGGATAACCTCATACATGACAAAATGGCAACACGTGGCCATTGCCGGACTAGTTAACCATATCTATTACCAGCGTATCATACGCCGCTACTCGACACCAACTCCATCCATAGACCTTTATCACAAATGGAGGTAATACTCGTAGTCATCACGGTATGCAGGTTGATGACTATAGAACTAGAACTCTTAGCATAAACTGGCAATTCACTCAGAAAATGGTAATTTTGTATGAACATGCGAACGCACGCTTTCACGTTTTCGCATCGATTTAGTTTGGCGTGCTTCAGTACGCTTGCGCATTCTATAGAATGCTTTCGCAGCTGAATGCACAGGTGATGTTCATGAAATGAAAAGCATGTTTATTTTCATTCGGATTTTTTGGGGATGCTGAAGAATATGTACAGTCCTTATCCGTAACGTCATGTGTGGTGGTTTTACATTCCATCATCTATTGGTTGTCAGCTAACTGTCAGTAGCACGGTGCACGTTGAAGCTGAGAGATTTAATTCTATTGAAGTACAATAAGCTGCAACATTATTTGCGTCATTATTGTAATCAATACCAAATTGTAAAAAATCCATTAATTTCAATTCAGAACAATGAATTTACTGTTTCTGTTTTCAGTTCACTGTCCCTTAGAGTGAAGCCACACTGCTCCGTTACTTTGCGTTGCGACGTCGCAGCGTTAGATTTGGACCAATCTATAGATTCCACATGTAGCGCTGCGACGTCTCATTGGTCCAAATCTAGCGCTGCGACGTCGCAACGCAACGGAGCAGTGTGGCTTCACGCTAACATCCGGTACTTAAATACGTCCGGCGCATCCTGGGCAGTCAACCTCGCTTCGAACCTTGCTGACTGGCTAATCTTTTCACCAAGGCATAAGCTATTCTGGTATAGCTTAAAAAGATTAACCGCGAATGTGTTTCGCTAGAAGACTCGCTTTGTCGCCCGTTTGCTTTTGCAATCTCGGCTAGCGCTCCACTCACTCGCAGTTCTTTGACTTAAACCTTTGGTTCTACTTAGGATATCCTTCGCGAGTTTCTCGCTCTTATTAAAAGCTCGCGATTAAAAGTAGTAACCTGGGGTAGGAGTAGGACAGAGTCTGACCAGGTGGAGTCGGGATGCTCTGATTCCGATTATGATATTTGTTTTACTTTAAAACATGCAATAACATATTCATTTGAGATAATGCCAGCTTTATTCTGCGTCAGGATAAAACTACAATTATACAAAAGCAGTTGAATGAAGTTCGAAATATGGTAGTTTATTTATTAAATCCCGACTTTATCCATATATATACCTTGGATAGTACTGGGTAGTAATATCTGGATAAAATAGCTTTATCCACCAACCAAACATTAACCGTAACATCACACAAAGTAAAACTCGTCCGCAATAACTTTGTATTTGCTGCTCTTATTATCATTTATTTCGTTTATTTATCATCTATACATCCAATTTTCATTTAAAAATATTACTATACAACGTTATTTTTAGTATATACAGAAACCGAGACACCCCATCAAGATTTTCATCAGAACTGCCTGAATATGTGTTTTTTTCAATAAATCTCCAAATTACACCGTAGATTATGTCGCGTTAGTTCCCTAGTAAAGTGTGAAATGCCTGAGATGTGCTACGCAGGGGTTGTCTAATACACGGAAACTGACCGACCGGACCATCTCAAGCCTCAAGGTGTCTATTCCCGTCAACTGTTATGGGTAAAACCTACTGAAACAAAATTGAAATTTATCAAAAAAAAAAAAAGGATTACTTAGTTCTTTTTGAACGTCAGTTTTACAATATTATAGACATCCCACAAAAAGCCCTCCCTTCACCGCTTCCTAGTGTTTTTGCTGTGAAGCAGAAACGGCGCAACAAACTCCCCAGCAACACAGATATGTCTGTCAAGTGAATAAATTAATTGACTCTATACAACGAAAATCATCATATTTTTTACAATAATAAAATTATGCAATTACAGGTAAAATAAAAATTAAAAATAAAGTAAGTATATAAATCAATTCTGTATGAATTGAGTTAAATCATAATCGTATCTAACTAATATAGATACATACATAAACCTACATCTAAAAACTAATGGTTACCAGGGAAGCCACATGTGCAGAAAAGAACTAGCGCCACACGTCCCTATCGTCAACATAGACATTTTTGTCTTCTATTATGCCTTTTTAATGAGAACTGATTTAACGTGAGATTTGCCAAATTGTGCCCCAAGTAGTACAGAAATAAAAGTATTGCAGTTAATTTAAACAAAATAAAAAAATATTTTTGAATAGCTATTTATATTTCATAGCAGATTTATAAAAAAGTACAAGATTAAAAGTATTTTAATGATTTCCTCGTATTAAATTCATTCCAAACTTCCAAACAGTTCTAAACTACCTTAAATATTGCCACATAATATTATCAAAAATCAGAGTAGGGAAAAAATAGTAACTAAACGCTTGGCAGAAACTAACAAGGAAAATATTGGTAACCTAAAATATATTAAGAATACTTTTTATGATAAGTTGTCTGTAAAAGCGACCTTCTATTAATTAATTAAATTATCAAAATATTAAAGTGTGCTTACGGATAGGACTATTTGACTTTAGCTCCAGCAACACTCGATAATTCTACAAGTAGGTTCTATATCACTTTACTCTATGTCGCTAGTGTCAAAGTTAAAAAGTAAACCAAGTGTCAAAACTGTCAAACTAATAAAGCGCGAAACACAATACAATATAACGCGACTCACGGACGCGACTAGCTGTCGTATGGTGACTAACAATCTGTACGATCGGTTTTGGACGCCCCGCAATATGAACCCTACGTTTATACTCTCTCTACATATAAGTATAACGGTTACACTGCGCCTCAGCCAGATTTGCTTCGGATGTTTGCTTTAGTTGAGTGTAGCCGATTTAGACCCTATTACTATTACGTTTATATAGCAGGGTGCCCGAAAACGACCGTGCACACTTTTCACGACCGCCAGTCGCGTCCGTTAGTCGCGATCGCGACTCATGTGTTTCCTGCTTTATACTCGATTCTGCGCCGTTTCTCGGTTCTTTGGCTTCGTGTTTGTGTTATTATTTTATTTCACCTTTATATTATAGAGTCGTAGTTCCTTCCATACGAGTGCTCCACTTATTATAAACAATGTTGTATACAAGTGAAATAGAATAAAGAAAATGGACCTGTGGTACTTGAGATGGGCGAGAGATATACCAAGAAAGTATTGGTGATCATAATTATAATAAACGGTATTAACTAATCATATTAAATGTAAAATGCATAAAATAGTGCACTTTGTTTTATTTTCAGTCTGTAATATACTACAAAAGAAGAATAGTAGTAGAAAAATCATAGTAAAATCAAAGTGACAAAACCAACATTTTTAAACCTTCATAACTTTTATCCAAATCTGCAGAGCTACATGCACCTTTCATATTCTTTATATAGACGAAATGTACTTTTAAATTACATAGATTTCATCTCTGTACTGCCTGGGGTACCGGCCTATACAATTTTTGTCCATCTCCTTTGCCATCAGTGAGATCCGTAATTGATTTGGGAAGCTTGTTATAAAATCGAACACAGTTTCCTAGGAATGACTTATTCGTTTTGGATAATCTAAATTTAGGGACTACTAATTTATGTTTGTTCCTAGTATTTATATTATGAACGTCGCTTTTTACACTATACTTTGGCAGATTTTTAAGTACAAACATAATGTTTTCAAAAATGTAAAGGGAAGGCATCGTCAGAATATAAATCTCTTTAAAGAAATCTCTAAGGGACTCCCGAGGACCCATATTATAGATCGCGCGGATTGCCCTCTCCTGTAATATAAATATCGAGTCGCGATCGGCCGCTGCCCCCCATAGCAGTATACCATAAGACATAATGCTGTGGAAGTACGCAAAATAAACAAGTCGGGCAGTAGGTATGTCAGTTAGCTGTCTAATTCTTCTGACTGCTAAAGCAGCAGAACTTAACCTACTAGAAAGGGCAGTTATATGAGCTCCCCACTGTAATTTGGAATCTATTGTTATGCCTAGAAATACAGTTTGATCTACTATATCCAGTTTACTGCCGTCAAGCGTTATGTTTACTTCTACATGGGGAACGTTTGGCAATGAGAACTTCAGACATTTCGTTTTAGTCGCATTTAATAAAAGATTATTTTCAGCAAACCATTTCGATAGAGCGGATAAACTACTATTTACATTTAAAAGTCGTAAGTAGTTTATCCGCGATTCTCCTAGTGATTCTGAACAAACTAGTTTTAGGTTTAGTACCTATATACTAAAACTAAGCTTGTATAAAAAATAACATTAAAAACATAAAAAAAATAGTAGCCCACCGGTATCGGGAATAGGGTCCAAGCTACCGTTGGTTAGGGCCTTAGAGAGAGGAACTTCCTAAATATGCGCGTCGTGTCCAGAAGTAGGTTCTGCTTTCTGTATACGGGCCTTGATCCAACCACCCAACGAGAGCCACATGAAATTTTGGTCGAGGCTCTTGGCTTTTAAACCTTTGGCCGCAACGACTGTAGATACAATGACTGCTGAATCAACATCCTACATGGCGACAATCTTGTGTGCTAGTTCTTGATATTTAATTTCTTAAACTATCTCGGCTTTCACAAGAATCTCGTCATGCGGGACAGTAATATCAACAATCATAGTGAGACGCTCTGATCGATCTATCAATACTATGACAGGCTTATTGGCAACATTATTTATACGGTGAAGATAGATCGATCCCAGTACAATATGATATTCAATGACCATTTTCGAGAACTGGGTCGGGCACATATTTGTAGTAAACGTATGGTACATCTGGGTCCACAAGGTTATATTTCAGAGCAAGCTGCTAGTGGATAATCCTAGCTACGAGGTTGTGCCTGTGCAAATACTCACCGTTAGCAAGGCGAGAACAACCAGAGAAAATATGTCGGATAGATTTACCGGGGCAGTGGCATGCCCTACAAATGTCAACTGTGCCGTTCTTCACAATATATTTTCTATTGTATAGTCTGTTGTTGTTTGTTATCATTACTTCGTCCGTAATCGCAAATAAAACCTTCGGTTTCTCCAAAGAGGTCACCGAGCGTAGCCAGGCGTACGCTAGAAAATTTTGATTTTTATCATTGTTATTATGTTAATCAAGTTTTACTGTAGCCTCAGAAAAAAAACTTTAAAAAGTAAAAACCGACTTAAAAAAAAACTAAACGGAGTAAAATAATTATCATTTAATAAAACTATCAGTTTCAGAAGTCGGTGCATTCAATTTTTTTCAGCGTAGAACACCGACTTCTGAAACTGGTAGTTTTGTTAAATGATAATTATTTTACTCCGTTTAGTTTTTTTTGAAGTGGGTTTTTACGTGTGCGTTACCGCAGCAAAATAATGTCGAAAATAGTCATTTAAACCTCGTCGATCGTTAGTTGCCCAGCTTTTGTAATTGTTGCGCACATTTTTAAATTTGTTGCACTTATGGTTTTTCAGTTATTTCACAAAATCATTTTTTGCTGGGGTAACGTTACCGCAGCAAAACATTTTTCTTTTTAATGGGAATATTGAAATAAAGACTAGCTATACAGTTAGTTGTCTAGACGACGTAAATGTTGCACCTTATTTCGTGTTTGTGATGTCTTCGGCTGCGAAGTTATTCAAGATTTTGCTGGAGTAACGTTTGTGGTTTTGCTGGATCTCTGAAACGGATAAGCGGATTCTGATCATCTTTTGTACACAACTTCTTAGGAATTAGTTTTAATTAGTTGTGCAATAAAACAACCAAAATATAGCACCGTTTAAAGGTTATTCAATTAAATATAAAAACACTTCAATAGGTCCTAACACTCTGAATAAGAGATCTAAAGACTTGTTTTAAACGTTATTTTGTAGCTTGTAACTGCCTTCAAATGTTTGTGAAATTTCATTAGTATCATGCAAGTCATTAAAAAGTTATGATGATATTCAGTTCTCCATTTTCACGGTCACAATGCGCGCCGAGTTGTTTGGCCACTGATAAACCTGTATGTGGATATACAAACTGAATGTTATATCAATTTTCAGTTGCTTAGTTCAGCTTTATACCTGTAAAATTTCAGCGTAGTACATACAATAATTAACGAGATAATAAAATAAAAGTAATTAGGAAGTGCAAGACCGTGGTAACCCGACCAAGTTTAGGTGGTTACAAAAAAGCGACCGCGTAGTACATTATGCTATCTTCTAAAATATGTAGGATAGTGTTACAAGTTTGGTACCGATGTGTACACAAGTGTTAAAAAAAACTTCATGTTTATTAAAGAATTTTTATTTAAGTACAGGTAAAAATTAATTTTAATTGAACTTTTAAAATACTAATTACTAATTACTCAAGCACCGTAATTACAGACGAAATAGATAAACAATGGCGGTGACGTCTTGAGACGACACACAAACAATTAATTAAAAACAGATAGCTATTTCGTTTTTATGGCATTTTCCATTATTTTTTAAATGAAAGAAAAACACAGTTTACACTTTTTCTTTAAAAATATAAATGTTAACTTTTAACATATAAAAACATAACATAACATCACGCCTTGTATTTCCCAAAGGGTTGGGCAGAGGTGTATTATAATAACACACCCACGTTTCGCCGTTATGTTTTAGTCCCATGTAATAGGGGGCGAGCCTATTGCCATCAACCGGGAACAAATCCAGACTCCGAGGTGTTACTAAGAAATTCCTCACGGAAAACCTAATAACACTTTGCTCGATCTGGGGATCGAACCCAAGAACTCACGCCCAGCAGTCGCGCTTGCGACCACTAGACCAACGAGGCAGAGGTTTAAAATATAAATTAAAAGGAGATCACCCATTTTGTTCGATGATTTGGGATAAAAAAAAAGTAACGGCAACCAGGAATGAATTATATTTTATTTAAATGGTGGCAGGAGTACAAACATTTCTTTGTATGGCGACAATGCTGTAATAATAATAAAATAATTCTTAAAACCGCTAATACAAGTCGTCGTTTTAATTTTTACCTGATGTATACTTATCTCCGAACCCAAATAGTTTTCGACTTCGACGCCATAGTAAAAATAATGCGTTACACGTGTGCTTCAAAATTGTGTAACTTTAATGATGGCCGCCAAAAACCCCAATTTTATCCCAGAATGGGTGATCTCCTTTATAACAATCACAGATAATAACAGTTATAGAATTAATGTTTTCAGTTCACACTATACCTACTTATGCCTACTAATACCTATTTGTATCGTTTAAAAATTACAGATCAAAAATAATAATAATAAGCATTAACTTAAAGTTATACTTTTAACAAATTACAATCAAAAGTAAGTCAAGTGACAGTTGCATAATGATAGTCCCGGATAGAATAAAGGTGATCTCAAGGTTACGGTGAATGCTCCTTAAAACCATCAACAGAAATCATCAAAACCATAAAAATGGCACATTTATCTCTTACCTCTAACTTAGAGAAGAGCTAAAATGTGCCATTTTGCGACTTGACGTTTAGTCTCTTCTCTAAGTAGAGACTAGAGAGCCATCATCATTCAGCCGAAAGACGTCCACTGCTGGACATAGGCCTCCCGCAAGCATCTCCACATCGACCGGTCCTGTGCTTCTCGCATCCAGCGGTTTGCCGCGACCTTCACCAGATCATCGATCCAGAACCTTGAAGACATCCTCCAGTGCAGCGGTGAACAGTTTCGGAGAGATGACGGCTCCCTGCCTCACACCTCGCTGCAGAAGGATAGGTTTCGAGGTCTGATCCTGTAATCGGACTGACATAGTGGCGTTTTCATACAAACACTTCAGCACTTCGACATCGAAGTGCTGAACTATCGGTACATACCGATAGTCAATCTGGCAATCTGGTTTTGACGAGATGAGCAGTGTTGTATTTGAAGTCTTGTGGAACAGTATTATTAGCTTCTGCTAAAATTATTTTTGTAGTGATTAAAGAGCAAAAAGTGTATTTTTCTATCATATTGATAACATCCTGTTAAATCTGTTCCAAAGCAGCAAAAAATAATGAATTAAAATGTGTTTTCACGATAACGAAACAGGGGGAAGACGAAAGGGTGATGGGGAAAATTCGAAATAGTTTCTAAAATCGTTAAAATGAATCTCAAACGTTATGAATGGTCACTGGCCTATAGTCTGAAGTGCCCTGAAAACTCAGATCTGCCCGTAGTGTGAAAATACCTTTAGTTAACAAAGATAAAACAATTTTTTTAAATCATATATTTCAATCTTACCCCATCGAGGGAAGATTGAAGTAGAGGTTCTCAAACTTTCCACTTTAATTGCTTAAGATTATACTGAAAATAAAACATCACATGTAATTATATAAAGTGTAATTAAAAAATGTAAAAAAAAAACTTTTTTTTCTTGACTCCTGTACAATGTATATTTAAATAATGAAAGAGTTTTGAATTACATGCATATTCCCTATTATCGTTACAATATGGCGAAAGTCATCCTATTCTAAGTTGAAACAAAGTATGTGCAATTGAGCACATAATTGATATCTACCTATTTAATAAGTAGCCGAAAGATAATAATAATAACGTTTTCATAGTGGGTAAAGATATAATATTGTTATGTCTATTTAACAGTGTACGCGTCTGTACCGAACTTGTAAGGTGTATTATACTAAACATTTTAGAAGATAGCATAATGTACTACGCGGTCGCTTTTTTGTAACCACCTAAACTTGGTCGGGTTGCCGCGGTCTTGCACTTCCTAATTACTTTTATTTTATTATCTCGTTAATTATTGTATGTACTACGCTGAAATTTTACAGGTATAAAGCTGAACTAAGCAACTGAAAATTGATATAACATTCAGTTTGTATGTCCACATACAGGTTTATCAGTGGCCAAACAACTCGGCGCGCATTGTGACCGTGAAAATGGAGAACTGAATATCATCATAACTTTTTAATGACTTGCATGATACTAATGAAATTTCACAAACATTTGAAGGCAGTTACAAGCTACAAAATAACGTTTAAAGCAAGTCTTTAGATCTCTTATTCAGAGTGTTAGGACCTATTGAAGTGTTTTTATATTTAATTGAATAACCTTTAAATGGTGCTATATTTTGGTTGTTTTATTGCACAACTAATTAAAACTAATTCCTAAAAAGTTGTGTACAAAAGATGATCAGAATCCGCTTATCCGTTTCAGAGATCCAGCAAAACCACAAACGTTACTCCAGCAAAATCTTGAATAACTTCGCAGCCGAAGACATCACAAACACAAAATAAGGTGCAACATTTACGTCGTCTAGACAACTAACTGTGTAGCTAGTCTTTATTTCAATATTCCCATTAAAAAGAAAAATGTTTTCCTGCGGTAACGTTACCCCAGCAAAAAATGATTTTGTGAAATAACTAAAAAACTATAAGTGCAACAAATTTAAAAATGTGCGCAACAATTACAAAAGCTGGGCAACTAACGATCTATAAGGTTTAAATGACTATTTTCGACATTATTTTGCTGCGGTAACGCACACGGTTTTTACTTTTTTAAAGTTGTTTTATTTTATAATTTTTAGTGCCACAAATTACAATTACAATAGTGTACAAATTCTCGGACCAGCACTACAACTAGAACGTCGTCTATATACGATTTGTGTTTTTTTTTTGTTTTCGTTGATTTTTTCAAAAAGTGCTGAAATAATTTCAATAAAATTTATATGGGACCACCTCTGAAGTATGGCCTACCGAACAAAAAAAGAATCATCAAAATCTATTCATAATTGGCGGAGATATCGCGTAACATACAAACACAAAAAAAAACAACAAAAAATTCAGACGAATTGAGAACCTCCTCCTTTTTGAAATCGGTTAAAAAAGTCTGTGGAAGGATGGATGGAGCCAAAGATACCGAAGACCGAAGACCATACAATTTATAAACAGTAACAGTTAAAGTAACAGTAAAAGTATTGTGAGTATAACACTTTATACGGTAATGTCTAAAAATTATATAAAGCTCAGGTCACATTATTTCTCTAAGCCACTGTAGGCAGCGACCCGTGCTAGCCACACTTCTGAGTTCATTACTCTATTTATTAAATGTGTACTACCTACTACAGACATAAGTACTTCCTGGGTCAGTTACGTAACTAGAGTAACCCAGTTACTAGTTGACATTGACACGAGAAACTGAGCGAGACTCGATTCAATTGAATGCAACTGTCGATTGCAGAATTATTTCCATGAATCGGTACCTAGGTCAAGGTTAGGTTAAAATCCCGGCTGAAAATTCTACGTGACCTTCGTTCTGATTGAGCCGTGAAAAAACAGCAACATTAAAATTATGGGATATTGGTTTGTCTGACTCACTTTTACGAAAAGTCCGCGGGGAGCCGGATTAAGGGTCAAAATACACGTCCGATACTTGCCTCCGATAGTCTGATCAGACTATCTGAAGGCCTCCGCGCCATACATTTGTTTGAACATGAACTACACGTGCGATCAGACTATCGGATCGGATGTCAGAATCGTAAGCATCGTTCGGGCGTCGCTTCCGGTCCGATTGTCTGAAGGCGCGCGGCGCATACATGAGGCTAGATCAGGTTATAACAGGTTCGACCCTCGGCGCAGGTGTGGGATGGAACACCGGGGTGGTTTTAGTCAGTAAGAGTCTGACAGACCCCTCCGCCCACCCCAGGGCGGAGGACATCCATGAGGATTTCCACCCCGAAAAAAAAAAAGGTTATAACAGGTTATACATTCTGTCAAAAAAGTATCGGGAATGGATGATTTGCTTATGGTTCCAAATTCAATTTTGTTTTTTTGTTGTTTTTATATTAGCACAACCGTTTTCCATTTTGGCGCGGAATTTGAGTTGCATCTGTTTAATTAGATTAAATACAGTGCTGTTTTTAGTAAGATCATAATTATTTAGTGTGTATTGCGAATTTCATAACGGACAAAAACATCGAACAAAGAGTTTGTGTTAAATTTTGCATCGCCAATGGAATTTCGTGTTCGGAGTCACTGAAAATGTTACAGAAGGCTTACGGTGAATCGACTTATTAAGATAATGATTATATTATCATATGATATTTTATACAAAGTAAGTACTGTTTTCTCGAATGGGTAAGTAAGTAGACGTTACAATATTGAAACTAAATAAAATATAACATTCTATTGAAGTTACATAAACATTTATCAAAAACAAAATAATATTACAAACAACATAATAACATTAAGAATGAGCGAACTATGAGTGAAAACATTTATAGTTACACGTCTCTTTTGCACTACAGTACTTGGTCTTAGTGTCTAAACATACTATGCCGAAGATACGCGACCGAAGTTCGGCATGATTACGCCTGCAATGCTATTTGAATTACTGACGACACATTATGCCGAAATTACGTCGCGTTATAGCATACAGCCGAACTTCAGTCGGGCGTAAGTTCAGCGACAATTCGGCGGCAACGTATTCTGTAGAGCACACATTATACGCGACCGAAGTTCGGTTAAATTGCCGACGAAAATCCGGGGCGGGTAGCAGCGGGAGGCAGGCATGCTCGCGCCCCGCGTGTCGGCCCACAGGTTTGCGCAATTGAATTTCTGCCGCGTAAGTTCGGCACATTATGGTGTGTCATATCAGCCGAATACGTCGGAACATAAAATCAGCCGCGGAAATTCGGTCGCGTATCTTCGGAATAGTGTGTTTGGACATTTATAATAGATTGTCTATGTTTTGCATAGAAGTAATAAATACTACGTACAACATAAAGTCCTTGATGTTTTGTTTTTCCAAAAGCATTCTGTGTCACTGACTGTGTTTTGTTTTTCCAAAGACATTCTCTTTTTCTTTTGCTACACAATTTACCTAAACAAAAATAAAAATAATCATGACATTACTAATCCGGAATTAGTGATTTAAATCTGGAACTGGAACAAACGTCGGGTAATACAATTTGAAAAAAAATTACCTGTTGTTTTCTCCAACTCTTGTTGACGCAAGACATAATGGTAGTTTAACCCCATGTTTAAGTTTAACGTTCTCCCTTTCTTCCTGATACACACATATACACTAATACACAAATATAATATTTATTTTACAAATACCGACAAGCAATTAACTAGGTATGTTACGCATGCGATCTTAAAAGGTAAATGTTCTAAAATTTTGTTTCCAAACGAAAACAACGACCTAGACAAAAATGGTACACATATCTTTGAAAAAAAAAAACTTTTTCATTAAATGTATTCGTTAAAGGTACTTAAGGCTTCCTTGAGGCGTTAAATAGACAGGACGGGCGATTTAAGTGTTCTGTGGAACAGGCGCGGCTGGTCTCGAGTGCGCTTGTAGCTCGTTCCACAATGGTTCGTTCTTTTGACGCTTCTTCAATGTACTTGCATTCAAAATGTATGAAATGAATGAAATAACGTATGAGTGACGCGGCGCAAAGCCACACTGCTCCGTTGCGTTGCGTTGCGACGTCGCAGTGCTAGATTTGGATCAATTGCGTTGCGTTGCGACGTTGCAGCGCTAGATTTGGACCAATCTATAGACTACGCAACGGAGCTGTGTGGCTTCACTCATAGAGGCGGTGCAGCGATGCGATGGCGCGCTTCTTCTATCTGTCTTGCGCCTAAGGTTAAAAAGTATACCTTTTTCACCGTAAGGGTCAGCTCACACCGAGACGCGACGCGACGATACTGGAAGAAGCCCGTGATTTCGCGCTGTGCCGCGCGCCGCCGCGATACTCATCGCAACGTCGAGAGGCGCATCGTAAAATCTTCGGCAACACGACGCCTCGCTGCGGAATGTGTTTACATTCGCCACGTGCTTCCGCCCCGGCCCGCGTCCACCCTCAAATTCACCATGAATTCTTCTATTTCTCCATAAATTATGCACCCAAATACTCCTGTGTGATGTCTTCCTTTTAATTTTTGTATTCTTCTTGCTCTGTCTCTTCTGCAAGAAGTCCGATTATTACAAGATCCCAGTCTATCATTATAATTTCACTCGAGCACTCGACCGAACTGCATCAACTCTACATGAAGTCTGGACGGAAATAGTACAAACAAGTTGCCACGGCGGCCTCGACTGCGCCTCGCGGCGCATCGCGGAGTCGCGCGGCGTTGAGAGGCGCAGCGCCGCTCTTGCACGCCGCGCATACCGCTGCGTCGCGATGCATCGCGCTACGCCGCGAGGCGTCACGAGGCGCAGCGCTGCGTGGTGCAACGTATTCTGAATTCTCACAATGAAATGTGTATCTTTTCGTGTAGAAAATAAAGTTATATTTTGAGTCGCTCTTTTAAAGTATGCGCGCAGCGTCGCGTCGCGTCTCGGTGTGAGCTGACCCTAAGCTGACGTTTCCCTCCAAAACGTCACCATAAAAAGAATATCAATTAAATATTAAAAAAACCGGCTAAGTGCGAGTCGGACTCGCGCACGAAGGGTTCCGTACAATTATCTATAAAAACGGCAAAAAAACACGTTTGTTGTATGGATACAGAATAAAATAAAAAAAAATATTTTATTCTGTTTTTTAGTATTTGTTGTTATAGCGGCAACAGAAATACATTTCAACTGTCTAACTATCACGGTTCGTAAGATACAGCGTGGTGACAGACGGACAGACGGACAGCGGAGTCTTAGTAATAGGGTCCCGTTTTACCCTTTGGGTACGGAACCCTAAAAAACATTGATAATATATCTACCTATTTTATGGTTCTTGATGATGTCGTTTACGTTTTTCGATACCTAGCAGTTTCCTAATCCATACGGTAACTATTTAAGTACGCAATGACCTCTACGTCAGGACTTGAACATAGCGTTGACATGCAGTTAAAGATGTGTTAGGTAGATGGCGTTGGGTATAAATTTAATAATTCATAGCCATTAGTATTGTTTATAATTTTACCAAGATAATAAAGGATTTTTGTGCAAAGAATATAAATTCCCGACAATATTACACTATAAAATATTAATGTAAAATAAGTTGAAATAATAGTGCGAATTTATACAACATTTATTTATGCGGTTTAGGTTAAACTGAATATTTTGTATTGTGTGACTCGCCTTACGTCTTACAATGTATTTAGGTACCTACTTATAATTTTTAGTGTAAATTATGGATTTAGTACATTATAATTGTTGCAACAGACACCACGTTTATTACTTGATACCGGTACGCTCAGCTAGCTCACTGTTGCGATTGTCTGTTTGCTCTCCATCCATCTAGAGACCAAATTATTTAACATAGGTAATTGTTGCCAAATTACAAACGACAGACAACCGTTAGTCTATGAAAATGATTGGTTTTGATCATAGAAGTAATATGTACTACGTTGGTTTTGATTTCGTTGTTCACAAATTTTTACAGTTTTTGTGAACGAAAACTGTGTGAATTAACGGTTCGGCTTCATTTCGGTTGCGATTGATCAACGTTTCTGTTAGTAGGCTCCCTTAGCACTCTACGTCTTTATCTATTTCTACTTGATGTTTGAAATTCATTATAAAAATATATTATGTCATCAAACACGCTACTGATATAGCTACCTATTATTGTAATTATTAAATCACTATTTACTAACATTAAGTACATCCTAAGTTATATTACCAGCCCTTAGGAAATGCTTATTAATAAACATACCCTCGTAATAGTTTTTACTAAACCGTAATTCAACTCAATTTATGACTTTTTAACCTGCCGTAGAACGATTAGAAAGAAAGAAAATAAATTTTATTGATTATGATTATAAGTACAATGTACAGACAAAACTGATTATCCAAGGGCAAGTTCCTATATATTACAGAAAGCTTTTGATTAAAAAGTACAAGTTAGTTCCGTGAAGCCGCTACGGCGTAGCACAGCGTAGCTCAGTAGATCCTTCCATAATATTACTGTGTAGTTTACATAATCGCAGGTAAAAGTGGTAACAAGGTTTTGTATTGTAATACAGGGAAAAAAACTGAGTTTATTTAGATAATGTTTGTCTAATGGCAATTAGCAACTAGGTACACTTCTGGACACATCTATTGGCCCACCTTGTATTTTCAGTTTCGTTTAGTCCTAGCTAAAATTTTATATAAGGTCGAGCAAAAATTTTTTATGCAGTTTTGAACCTGGCACGTTCACAATTTCATACAAGTCTTTTTTTGAATTTCGAACACAGAATTTAAAGAAACAAAAGACAATTTGGAGCCTGTTTGTTGATATCAAACAATCGAATACTAAGAAAACTTGGTTTTATTGGTTTACTTGGATTTAATTCTTGAAAAAGTGATTGATATCTTTGGTTTTGCAACAAACATTACTTATTCTTAACATTAAGGTGAGGTTCTATCAATAATCTATGGATACTTCACCTGAAGTCGCCGCCCAAGCTGTGGCACTTATTCAGGCCGGATACAGCCAAAGAAACGTGAATGCTCAACTTAATTTAAGTCGATCTGCGGTCCGAAATGATTATCGGAGGTACCTAGAGACTGGCGGCTTTGTTCGTCGCCAAGGAAGGCCACGATCTAGGGTCACAACTGAAAGGCAGGATCGATTCATCGTGACGACCAGCTTGAGAAATCGTCACCTTACCTACATTGAGATACAAAACCAACTTCGCGACTTCCACGGAGTATCTGTGAGCGCTCGAACTGTTCGGAGAAGGTTAAAAAAACGCGATATGGTACCACACAAGCCAGATAATGGGTCCAAACTAACGCGAGCCCACCGAACAGCGCGCCTTCATTTCGCACGCAGTCATTTAAATTGGACACAGCAAGATTGGAGCCGTGTACTCTTTTCTGATGAGTCTAAAATTGTGTTACATGGCAATGATGGAAGGAAGAAGGTCTACCGACGTAAGGGAGAGCGTTTCGCACAATGCTGCTTTGAAGAGAGGGTTGCTTATGGCGGTGGCTCATGGACTGTCTGGGGCGGTATATCCGCGAGCGGCAAAACTCAACTTGAGGTTGTTACAGGACCACGGCTGCCAACATTAAATGCTGAAAGGTACATTCGTGAGTGCTTAGAATAGAACCTCACGTGATACCATACGCGGACTATGTGGGCCCAAATTTCCTTTTTATGCATGATAATGCAAGAGCCCATGCGGCCGGCATCGTCAGGGAATATCTTCGGGATGTGAACATCACAGTTATGGACTGGCCAGCCAGAAGCCCAGACATGAACCCCATTGAGCACATGTGGGACGAGCTAAAAAGACGTGTTAGGCCTCGTCAGCCAGTTGCCCAGACGATGCAGGAGTTGAAAACTGCCATAGAAGAGGAATGGGAGATGATCCCTCAAAATTTCATAGAGCGGTTGATAAAATCTATGCCTGATCGTATGAGAGCTGTGGTAGATGCCCATGGAGGCAACACGCGTTATTAAATTAAACCTTTATTTGATAAAACATGTTTTTTATTCAAAAATCAATTGTCTTTAACAAGGCGCAGATCCGACTTGTTAGGCGTAGCTCCATGAAAAAGATGGTAAAATGTATCAGGTTTAAAACTGCATCAACAGTTTTTGTTCAATCTAGCAATCATATTTCGGTAGGGGCCATCGAAACCTAAACTCTAAGGTGGGCCAATAGATGTGTCCAGAAGTGTATTATAACACTCGTGTGGCCACACGTAAACACCTCACCTAAGGCTCGGTTTTTAAACTTAAACTCGTGTTTTAATAACCCCTAATATGTAACATAAACTAATATTAAAGGTAATGTTATGTAAACTATGCTCATAATCTTAATGTAGCAATCTTCGTTGCACGAGTCAGAAGTGTTCCTAAGTATTATTGGAAGCAAGTAAGAAAATTGTATTCAAAGATCAGGGATCAAAGTGAGCTTGCTAAGGTGTAGTTATGTTTAAAAATCTCCGTATCTGTAACCCTAACTTGTAACAGGGATGTCAAAATGGTTTATAATGCTTCCTGTATAATCTCCGTAGCTGTAACCCTAACGGCCCGTCCACATCTCCACGTCATGACGTCGTCAACGTGGAACGGTGCGGTGACGTGGCACGGTGCGTTGACGTAACGTGCAAATTTACGTTACAGTATCGTTACACGTTCCGCCTGTAGCTGCAAACGCACACGTTTATGCGCTCCGCCCGCGCTCTCCACGCCCGCGTGTTAGTCGCTGTCTATGTGCTCCGATGCTTTAAAACCATATCTTACTGTTTCTCTTATTAAAATTCAGGATCTACATGGTCAACCATAAATCTAACAATGATCCTGACGTGCATTTTTACGATACGGTAACGTAAATTTGCACGTTACGTCAACGCACCGTGTCACGTCACCGCACAGTTCCACGTTGACGACGTCGTGACGTGGAGATGTGGACACGCTCTAACTTGTAACAGGGATGTCAAAATGGTTTATAATGCTTCCTGTAAAAGGGTGAGAGTAGTGCTTTGCGCGCTCGTTCTTGGCTTGGGCTAAAAGGTAGATAGTTAGGTAAAGGTACGTAGAGGCAAAATCAATGCTGATTTGTTTATGACTTGATCGTGGCAAGCGCGGGCGAGTTGGCACCTCACGAGGCCATCAAGACTTTTTAAATTAAGGACTTGTTGAAGAATATAAATAAATAAATAAATATTTGGGACATTTTTTACACAGCACCATCTAGTCCCAAACTAAGCAGAGTTTGTACTATGGGTACTAGACAATGGATATAATACTTATATACTTTTTTTTTGTAAATACACACATCAAAAGTGTCTAGGGATCAACATATATTTTTGCAATAACTTTTCTCCTGATTGATATTAATTAAAATTTTCTTTAAGGATTCATCAAATAAAGTGTTTTCGTTTGTCACAGTAACGATAAACCAAGTCACCTTTGCATTAATAAAGAAATTTGCCATTTTCCTAATAAAGGGATTTTTGACATTTGAACCACTAACACAAAAGTTCGAAAAAAAGACTGAAATAACAGTTTTCTTTAAAATTTTATTGGGTAACTTAAACAATTAATAATCCGTGTTTCTACCGCGAACACTAACAACACAAGAACATCGGTTTGGCATACTCAAAATGAGTTCATCCAAATCACGCTGTGGAATGGCCGCCCATGTTCGTTGCAACAACAAAAAAAGGTCTTCTTGCGACTGGATACCCTCCATATTCGGCAGAGCTCTTCTCTGTAGCATATCCCATGCATGCTCAATCGGGTTCAAGTCTGGCGACTGAGCAGGCCAGGGCAGGACATTGATGTTAGCTGCGGCGAGAGTCTGTCTTACAACTCTTGCGGTGTGCGGTCGTGCATTATCATGCATTAACTGAAATAAGGGACCGATTTGCGCTTGTAGAGGAACGATGACGTCTGATACAATCGTCTCAGCATAAATTTGAGCGTTGAGGTTGCCTCTGATCCAAATCAACTCAGTTCTTCCGCCGATCCAAATACCCGCCCATACCATGATGGTTCCACCACTATAAGGATGGACTTCCTGGCAGGATTTTAATCGCTGTTGGCGTCCAGGG
This sequence comes from Amphipyra tragopoginis, assembly GCA_905220435.1. Taxonomy (NCBI): domain Eukaryota; kingdom Metazoa; phylum Arthropoda; class Insecta; order Lepidoptera; family Noctuidae; genus Amphipyra; species Amphipyra tragopoginis. The sequence continues at coordinate 23,372,146 of HG991991.1, read as the reverse complement.
GTTCTCCAGTGTCGTATACGTCTTGTATCCGGTCTCATACCAAAACGAGACTCATCAGAAAAGCACACGAAACGCCATTGTTCTTCTGCCCAATTTCTGTGTCCAAGAGCCCATTGATATCGAATCCTACGATTGTGCATTGCTATAGGTGGTACCCGTAGCGGTCTTCGGGAATGAAGGTTCACTTCATGCAAGCGGTTTCTGACTGTTTGGTCGCTAATTAAGTTCCCTGAAGAGTGATGAAGCCTCACGGCTAACATCATGGCGGTTATTGTTGGAGCTCTTCGAGTTAAGATTTGAATGTATCGGTCTTGTCTCCGTGTGGTGCAGCGATACCGTCCTCCATGGCGCTCAGCCACGGTACCAGTGCTTCGGTAACGTGTCCAAAGTCGACTGATAACACTCTGACTTGTATTCAGAGCTAAAGCCACAGTACGTTGCCGGGAACCAGCTTCTATCATTCCCACGGCTCTGAGCATTTCTTCCCTGCTTAAATGACGTCGCCGCTCCATAATAACGTTGGTTTTAATCAGTAGTAGGGAAACAGTAGCACTAATAATGTCTTCAATGCGTTGTATGTTTTTATAGGGAAAATATTGACAGCTGATTTTCATCTTTTACTCGAATTTGATTCACAGTTCCTGATTCAAATTATGAAATGCACCAAAAAGGATCCATATAAATTTATAAAATCATAAATTTATTACAAAGCCACATCTCAATCTCAAGAAATCCGCATAAAAATGCTTGATCCCTAGACACTTTTGATGTGTGTACATACTTATAATACATAAGAAACACCCAGACCAACACAAGCACTTATGTTCATCACATAAATATTTGTGTCCTGTGGGAATCAAACCCACGACCTCGTGAACGGCAGTCCGACACTCGAACCACTAGACCACAGACGTCGTCATGTAATCCAGTTAATGATTATGTGCACACTGTGAAGTATCACGTGGTAGAGTAACACCCTTAAAAATCACTCCGTTTAAGGTATTGTTTACAACTATTGTTACCAACCCAAAATATTGGAAGGTAATACTGATTAATCAGCTATTTGAAAGTGTTTGTTTTTACAATCCTTTTATTATTTGGTGTGGATAGTCCGCCAACCGGCACCAGGCCAGCATGGTGAACTGAGGCTCAAACCCTTCTCATTTTGAGAAGAGGCTCGTTCCCAACAGTGGGATAATAATGGGCTGATTATGTTATTTATTATTTGAACCCAGTTGTTGCATGTTGTTTAAGAATGCATGAATTGTCCGCTGTAACCTTCGTACTTGTAGTTACGGCTGTCGTGACAGTGGCTAGTTTAGGCTCAATGGCAATAAATGACCTGTTTTGGTTATTGTCAAGGTAAAACTTAACAGCTAAATTTAACTAAATCGTACCCACTGATTGTCCATCCATGTGATGTCCTCCTATTCTTAAGTTCAGGTAAGCTAGGATGAATTAATAACAACACTTGCATTGTATACATATATGTAATGTAATTTATCACATTAATCCATTTATAACTAAATATGTTTTCAGAAGTGATTTTAACACACATAAAATAGATACACCAATATAATTTGCTGATATAATTTATGATAAGTAATATTAAGTCTATTTTTTAAGTATAAGTGGATAACATTATGCTACTACAGTTAAGTCAGGTTTCCGTATAATGTTCGCCCAAGTAAGATGATAGTATTCGCCCAAGTAAGATGGTCTTATTTTTAGTGTTTTTAAGAACTGACAAACAAAACTTAACTGCCAATATAGTTTTTTTGTGAAATGTTTTTTTGTTATTTAGTCTTAAGTAGTTTAACTCCACCATTCAATACGGGAGCCACGTGCCGTACGCCGCGGCTTGCAAATCAGTGGGCAAATCCGTCATCGCACACACATGCACGGATTTGTCCGGTTCGGCGCTAGCGTCTTCAGACGGCGAGCGGCGGACTTATCCGCGAGCAGCATCCCGAACCGCGAACCATAACATTCACACGCAGATTTGTCCACGGACTTAATTGTCGCCAGCGACAAATCCGGCGGATGGGCGCGCGTGTGTATGTTATGGTTCGCGGTTTGGCATCGGCATCGGCAGGCGGCTTTAACAATTAACTTTTTGATGTTACCTTGGCCAATGTATTTAAAAGAATTTAATTTAGAATCTATAAAAATAAATATGTTATCTGTGGACACTAGGTGCGTGGCACGGTGAGATATTCAGTCAATTACAATTGACAGAAAGATACGTAGCTACATAAAATATTCGAAAAATAATTTGATACATCCAGGTCATACCTGCTCATATTTATATATTATTAAATTCACAATATTTGACTTGCTACAAGAGTTAAGTGATTAATATGATAACATTCATTAATTTAACATTCATTTATATAATTTAGATACATTTTAACTATTCTAACAAATATAGATCCATAGAATGGAAAAAATAAATTAATATATCTCTCTCAAATCCTAACAAAATACAACTAAGAACATCTAGGTTTGTAAGTAAATGATAAGACCTGAAAATATATATTGTAATACAATAAATTGAGTCCTTTATAAGGTACAATAATCCGGGCCAATTCAATTTCCTATCTAATTGATCTTACGTGCTCTCTACGATTTGACAAGCCCAAACCGCAAAATCTTAGTTCTTTTGGATTACCTACATCTTCATTTTCTGTAACGAAAGAACGAAAAAGTATTTTTGATGTCCAACATAAACTTGACCATACAGCAACGCGGCCACCGATGATTCGGAGTCATCAACCGCATTGCTCTAAGGACTTGAGCTGTCGCTAATTGTGAAAATTCTAAATCGTGTCCCCTGCGGTTGTTTTGCTTTACGCAGTCAACAAAAACGCATGCACAAAGTATATTTGTTTCGATACACCCACCGCGCCTTGTCCTGCTCTGAATGTTTTCAAAAACATACTTTTGCAATTTCGTCAGGTCTACTGATTTTTCAGATTCATTCATTTCAGATTTACTGTATTTGGGGTATGTCTACTGATGTAGGTACTGATTTCTTTGATTACGCTTTTGGAGTATAAGATGGTTTCTTTACTACACTCAATAACGTACCCACTAAATTTATTTTTAAAACAGGTTATGTTTATGGTACCAGGTATTCATTAGGCATTAGCACCCCTGATAACCATGAAAGTAACAGCCATGAGGGCTAATTTGCAAAACTTTCAAGGCCGCCATCTTGGATTTGGGGTTTGACTTCATACCATATTTTCGGCATCAGGAGCCATCAGATTGTCATAGAAGCAATCTTGAATTTAGAAATAGATCTTATTTTCGGCATTAGCACACCTGAAAACTATACAAATAAAACCCATGAAGAATATTATGAAGATTCATATGGCCGCCATCTTTGTGACAAATTGAGGCAAAAGTTGAGATCATCGGGCACGAAAAGCAAAAATAAACAATTATTTTCAGGGGTTTTAGTTGATTGTGTAGAGCAAAACACGCGCAGAAGACAAGGTTTAGGCTGGTCGCACATGTCAGGTACCTGATCTGATGTTCGACAGCAATAGCTTAGCTCAATATCGCACGCAATTGACAATCAATCACACACGTTCGCACCGTAGGAAGATCACGGCGCGGCGATCTGAATCAAAACCGAATGTGTGCTCCGTTACATAGAATGTATAGCGAGTCTTCGGGTAACCGGTTCGTTCATTTGACTGTTCGGATCGACCCGACGCATCGCCGGTGCATTCTAACCGGACATTAAGTTTTTTAATCGTACGGGTAGAATCGTGCGTGTCCGGCGAACTGTTCTATCGTATGGAATTGACACTTTAACCTTAACCCTGATCCGGTAACCGCAACAGGGAACCTGACGCGAAAACCTGACATATGCGGCCAGCCATAATTGGTACAAAAATTTCCAGTACACTTGAGCGATTTCCAGATTGAGCTCTATTATTTTACCATTCCACCGCAGTATTTCATGATTTACAGGAGGTAGTAATAGCAACATATTACCGATTCAGGAACTTGTGGTTCTCCTTCAACGTATTCGCGCAGTCCTCTACCAACTTAGGATGTTGAGTCATTGTCAGGCCTCTCTCCATATGACACCAATACGAAAATACGAATCTGTACGATTCCTACTATAGATTTTACAATGATATCTACATACATATTCAATAATATATCTAATAATTAATAATGTACAACTGTTATATTAGGAACAGTTTATCAACTTCTACGGTGAGGTTTCTGTGTTGTATTTTATTTTACATTTTGTTTCGTAATATTTATTAAATACTTATATCATATTGTTATATTAAACAGTTAGGAAATACTACATTGGTAAATTGTAGAAGATATGTAGGTGTGCAACTTGTTCAGGTATACGCAAAGAAATGCCTGTGGTTATTCTGCCATCGGTGACTCTCCACATGTATCAATAGATATATGTATTAAGAAATAATGATAAGTATAAAATACCATAAGGTATAACAACAAGTTAGAGGGTAGACAAGTATCCTAGATGAGTGGAAACTTGTTAATATGTTATATATGTATATAGGGTGGAAACATTTAGTGTCAATAGACTATTATTTTTTAATTGGCCCTTTATTATCAATATAATATAAAGTAGGCGTCAAAATGGACCCTGTGAATATATTAAATTAATTGGACTAGATTTATTACTAATAAATTGTTATTGAGCTATAATATTATCATTGGACTAACAGGCATAGACACGGTACATTATCAAGAAACATTGACCATTCATTGAACAGAACAAAATACAGCATGTAAGGGTAAACACCGTTATCACTCAAACCATGGGTAGTTGACTTAAATATAAAGATAAAGGACCGAGTAAAAAATTAATAAAAAAATATACGCGCAAGAAATGAGCGGCGCGGCGGCGCTATGACGCGGCGTACACACACTCGCTAACGAGACAGCTGACTGACTGGGGTAGCAAACTGTGCGGGGCCGTGTGTCAGGCCACGCGGCGAGTTCCCCGCGCCCCTCCCGTAGCTTGTAGCCCCCGCGCATAGGGTGAAATGATGTTGAGGAAAAATTAAAATTTTAGAAAAAAAAAGTATGTTGTTTTTCATTGATTTTACGTTCTATAAATGAAACCAAACCACTGGTTTCAAGGATAAGTGTGTTTACCCTTACAGCCTGTATACAAAAATAAATATGAGTACCTATTTAATAGAATATATTAGTCGACATTTCCCGTGACCCGATGACTGGCCTCTACTTTGGTCAAAGGATTAGCATTGCCATACAACTTGGCAATGCTACCAGCCTTCTGGGCAGGTTACCAGTCGACATCGATGCAGAGGAATATTTTGATGCCGTATTTTAGTTTAAGTAGGTAGGTATAATTTTATCAGGATATATTTTTATTCATTTGTGTATACTTTTATTTGTAATTATGTAAATATTGTATGAGTAATTGATTTCCAATAGGAAATTAAAAGTGACTTCAAACCTTGAAAGTCATTAGTTTCCATTTTTAACTTAACCTAGGTATGCGTGTCGAGGTGCTCGGACTTCAGGCTAATCTTAAGGGGCTAGATCGATTTTTAGCCGAAAACAACCTGCTGCACATAGTTTTAGCTGGCTAATCTTAAGTGTAACTGCAATTCGGTATTTAGCCGTAACATATAATATAAGTATATATATTATATTTTTTAAACTGATCCTGATACTTGGCTACCAAATGAAAAAAAGGCCACAGACGGTTATACAAAAAAGTATCCAACTCTCACGCTAAAATATGTTAAATTAGATATGCGTTTTTTTAAGCTTTTATTTGACTTAATAATTGCATAAGAACCGTATTTTTATGCATAAAGGGTTAGTTAAAATCTAATTTTGGACATAAGTACAGCGTTTTATATTACAAATATACACATTTTGTTCCTCAAGCAACCTAATTTTGATACAAGTTAAAAGTTTTAAAATATCTGTTATATTGACGAAATAATCGCTTGTTGACACTTAACGTTTCCACCTTGTATATAATATTTGGAATTTTAATAATACATATAAAGCAATTATTGATCTTATTTACAATGCAAAGGGATTTATAATAATTACTATTAGGTAAATACAATTATACCTGTATCGTCAATAGTTAGGCATGGCATCGATCATGTCTTATACAAAGATGTCGTCACAAAAAATTGGTTGTATATTATATATGTATAGGTAATATAATAATTATTAAGAATTCTTTCTTTTGGTTTAAGAAAATATGGAACACTTAACTAATTTTAAAAATTAATACAGTTTTTTATGTTGCCTTACAATATCTATAAGCTCCAATAACTTTTGGTAACAACAATGTAGGTTAGATTTCTTTACCATACACAAGTTTTACTTTGAAAAGGTTCCTTCCTAAAAAACTACGTTATTATTTTGAATTAATTTTGTATAATCAATAAAAACTTATTTTACTTAGGCCGAATTTAAAATTGGTTAAAATGTACGAAATAAACTTATTTTAAAATAGAATGCCTACGTGTAGGTTCGAATGTCGTATCCCATCGTCGTTACATGGATGACAGTCCGACGCCAGATCATTAGGTCTACTATTACGTCGATGCTTCATTAGTTCAAATATCTCGAAAAACTAAACTTCTAAACTCGAGAGATTGAGAGACGACTCGATAGTTAAGGTACTTACTAAGTAAGAGGTACATCAATGCCTTTGTAAACATTAGGAATATTATTATTTACTGTTTTATATTGCAACAATTATAATATTCGCGACGAGTCAAGGCTGCGAGAGGCTGAACCGAGAACTATCGAGACATCGTGACGTGAGGTACAAGCATTCGTGGTAACATACCAATGACTTAATGATCTTTCGACGGACCATCATTTAGGGAACGAGCGTCGAGGATACGGTATTCTTTCCGTAGGTGTTCATTCAAAAACTGATATATTTTAGGAAGGGATTTAATATACTTTAGATATTTTTTGACATAGTTACCTTGTATTATTATTACGCAAATAGATAATATTGAATACAGTATTGTATAATATATAACCACTTTTGTTAGATGTATATTAGGTACATTTAGATAAGGTGTGCTGCACTTAAAAATACTTTATAATATATGTGGTAATTAGTTAAAATGAGAAACATCTCAACGTGCGATTCGATATATATGATATTTTTTTTGTATTTTTTTTTGTGTTTACTGTACGCCAATATTGTACTGTAAGTACCTACATACACTGATAAAATCGAAAAATTAAACCATTTAATATCCGATCTGAATCGTGGCTACAATGGGCACATTAACGAGCGGCTGATTTTTTGTTGACGACTTTGTAATGCACAGTTAAAATCTGATAAGAATGGCTATAAATATGTTTACTTTGATCTAGAATCTGCTATGGTAAGGTCCTGCTGATTATATAACCATGGAATACTTGAAGTGTGTAAACAGATAGAGACAGAAGAGAAGAATTGTAGTCTGATGAAGATCGATCGCCAGGCTTGTGAGAGGGCAGTGCGCGTGGGGGCGCTTGGTCCACTTATTCCTTGGGCTGGGGTTTCACTAGCTCACATTTGCCAGGGGTAGCCGGGGTCGGGTCCTCGGAGAATAGAGGGTTCTTCACTTCCATTTCGCCCGTCTGTGGATATTTAGCCCGATAGTTCAGTTTCGTTCAGACAGTATACTCGTACATGAAAAATAAAAGTCCCTAAAAAGACAAATAGTGCATTGTAATTAATTATATGTCGCTTCTACTCAGTGGATCTCAGTCTATAGCTGAAGGTAATGCCTGAAGTCTCCGGATCCGTAGTGATTATCATCTATATAATTATAAAACTAAAATTGTAATGAATATAGGTACATATAATTTTGTTTCATTTTTAGCTTACATACCGGCCACTGAGCGCTTTTAGTTGATAGAAAACCTTCCAAGGATAATTAGAAGAAAGTTAGGACCTAGGGAATAGCCATTACTAGACACTTGCCGATGAGGCAATTTTTACGATAGCCATTTAGGATTTTAAATGATAGGGTAGACCTACCGTAGCGAATCCAGGACATTCATACACGGTGTAATCTCCTTCTTCATTCTCCTCCTCTGACTCGGGATCAGACACGGAGCCGTTGCGATGCTCTAAACCATTCCTGAAATATATAGTACGAACATATTAGTTTCTAGTTACACAGAAAGCTGACCACATAATAGATGGCAAGAGAATAATGATAAAAAAATCCCATCTCTTGAACTATTATAGCAGTTTTATACAAGTTACATAATTAGTAATTACGAAAACATGTACACGAGTATGTATATGACATTTGAAATGCACGGTTGAACAGTTGAATACTGATTCAACTGTTCAACAACAAGCGTAACCGAAAGTCAAATAGTTATTCTAATTGTTCGTTCCATTTAAAATATTGTAAAACGGCTCTTATTTTTTATGGAAGTTGCTGAACGGGCACAACGGAGTTAGGACTTTAGGACCAGAGCTTTCCCGATTTGTTCCGAAGCGCAGCATTTATTTATCTCCCTTACATATTTTTGTTATTTCATGAAAATTAAAAGCAAACAAGTCGAGCATGTACTGCATTTTACCAATTGTTTATCAAAACTGAAAAAATGTGAATATATTAATTTTATATAATTACCTTTCCATCGCTATGATTTGTTGTTTCTGGTGTTGGTAGTGGTACATATGGGCTGAATGGGCCAGTTTTCTGTCGCCAGACGTGTCTAAGGTTGGTCCAGTAACTCCGTAGGCAGGGTAATCCACGTCTGCTGCAGCTTTAGCTTTTTTACTCAAGCTGTGGAATGACAGTTAATATTGGTAGATGTTACATACTCGTATACCGTCGGTGTGCTTGCCAACACCCGTGGATATTATCAACTTTTCAGGAAGCGGACTGTTTTATCTGATAATATTAATCAGATTAAGAGAAATCCAAAAAATTATACGCTAGTGAAAAATTTTGTTTTTATACTGTCATAAAAATATTTTGTTAGTGTTACTTCAAAGCTCAAAATATATATTTTTTGTATTTTTCGTGCACACGTAACATTTTTCCGCCGTGCACTATGGGTTTTGGCAAGCGCACCTACGAATTAGGGTCTTCTGTAAAATATAAACAATATAAAGAGAAATAAATAAGCACTTACGTATACCAGCCGAAAGCAAATCCGAAGATAGCCATAGTAAGTGCCGTGCCGACAGCAGCAATGAGAGCTATTCCATAGATTGAATCTGCAGGATCCGCCGCAGGTTCCAGCACATGGATGTGGCGAGGCTTATCTGTTCCCTCAGGATTTTCTTGTGTACTAAATATTGCCACTCAGTTTAAGATTAATCATTCATTGTCTATTTCTACACTCTACGACGGCACCTCTTACGTAGCCATGATAGGTGCATAATGCATAACGACAAAATCTATTCTAACACAAAAAACTTAAAGAAAGAAAACTTTTTAAATAAAATTTTGTAAATTAACTGTATTTTACTTAGTTGCGTTTGTGACTGACATAATACTTTAAGCATACATGGGATTCATGCTGGTAGTTCTGGCTCGAGCTAGCGAAACAAGATGAATAGGCAAGCATGCTCGTTTTATGACAATATCGGGACAATTTTGATTTATATGCTAATTCTGAGATATTAGCAGCTTACGGGCAGCATAGGTGTTAGCCGAATGTGAGGATAGTGTCGAGATTGCATGCATGTTTCCACAAATAACACATACATTCTAATCCAGTCTTGCTACATTTTATTACATCTGTGTTACTACAAACGCAGCTGTATATTTTTATGACGCTATTCCTTTATCAGATCAATACTTTGTTAACACTACGCTATAATGTTCCTAATAAGGTTGTTAGATGTTGTTAAGGCGAAGGCGACTAAGCACCATCTCGGCTCTAGATGACGTCTTTATGATCCGTGGCAATACAAGAGTACGACGAAAGTACTCTTGAAGCCCGCTCAGCGAAACACCCTTGCACATTTCTTAATAAGGTGAGACGTTTCTAGTTTTTTTAGTTTTATATATTTATTATTTATGTGCACACAACAACAACTTAGTAGTAATAGGTATTAACACAAGTATAAAAGTACTGCTTATTTTTGAAGAAATTTCTGCCAGCAGTCTACTTTATACTTTTTTTTTCTAGTACTCTGAAATAGTACTTTAACAGGCCATATGGGCCAAAATACAACAGCGCAGTGTTACTGCAGTGTTGTGTTTTCATCCTAACATATTGTGATCATTTTACTAAGAATGGTAAATGATAATGTTTGTTATTATGATCCCAAGGTGATTTACGGAATATGCCAATCTGTTAATAACTTTAAGAAATATGTGTTCCATCGTGTGTTTGCCAGGGGGTATGAGGGAATCTCTTTATATATTTGTTTACTATCTTAGACCCTATCTGCGTTTACCATCCGGTGCGGCTAGGGTCAAATACGAACAAGTCAAATAATAACAAACGTGTTTCTGTCTTGATCACAAAAAGTTACAACTCCCGTTAACGGCCGTTTTTTATAATTGAAAATGATACTTAGGTATACAGGGTGTAAAAAGACCCATCACATAGCCGAAATCTACGGACTCTGTACATCAAACTAAATTACATTGACCAAAAATAATTGCTGGGAAACGACTTTTATTTTTTGGCATGAAAAAATACGCTTTTTTTGTAGCGCGCATATCATGGTTGTGGCGATGCCGCGCGTTTGCTTGCGTGCAGCGGCCACACAGCCAAGGCGGTCGTGTGCGTTTGATATTCATTGAGTTTTTATAACTTCAAATGCGTAATTTGTTAGGAAAAATTTAAATTTTTGATAATGTTTGTATGGAAGAAAGTTTAGTATTATGACTTGGAAAAAGTTTTTGGAAACAATTAAAAAAAATGTGTACTTTGACTTTCAATATCTCCAAAACCAATGATTTCCCAGGTATGATTTGTACGAAAAAAATGATCCCAATGATGGGTAGAATACGTGGTTTTCGTTATCGTTAAGGGTCTTTTTACACCCGATATATACAAGGTTAGTCAGAAAGCTGGTACTAATCCGAAAGGGTGTTAAAGTACTCATAATAATGAGTAACTTTTGTTCAACCACTTTCTCCAAAAGTCAATAGTTTAAGAGAAAAAGGAGTTCAAAAATTACAAAAAAAAATTGCTATAATCTATCTATCTTCAGCTATGATCAGCTGTGTTGACATTTTAGGTCATATTTGGGGTCACGAATTAGAAATTCCATTTTCTGAATTCGTAAGTAAAGTAGGGACGAAGAATTTTTGAAAAAACTAAAATGGTAAAAAATATTTTTCATGGAAATAAAAATTATCGAATTTTGAAATTTCTACACTTGCATTGAAACCGTCATCAGTGATACTTTAAGTGGCCTGCGGATTAGTACCCCGTTTCCGGCTAACCTTGTATAAATTTTATTAGTAACGGTCATCAAATTAATCAATGCGTCCTATTACAGTCCACTGCTGGACATCGGTCTTAGCCTTGCGCATGCGTATACGGATCAATGACGCGCGTGGAACTATTTAAGTTTACTGGTGAAAAATACGATGATATTTTGTATTATGCCGATTCAATATTATTGTATTTTGGTTGCAAAAAACGGCCATTATTAGGAATTTAATTTTCGCACACGTTTCCCCTCTAAATATTGCCATTAGTGCCAATCTTTGAGACAACTATGAGCGATTCTACTGTGATTATTTTTAGGTGCAAATGTCGACTTTTGCACACGTGTATACATTTACTTTTACTTGTTGCTTTGTTTAAGAATACGAACACAAGTGAATGCTTGTAAGGCTGCTTTTAACAAGTGTATTAGTCAGTTAGAACGTTTATTCCATGCGCAACTAAGGACTTTTAGGAGTGGAGGCTAAGGATTTCGCTAAGTGTTTAATACGTATTTGACATCACCTCGTCTCCGGCACATCAGAAGCGTGATTTACTCTCAACCAGCGCAGGTTGGTTGGCAGTAAGGAGACAGGTATACGGTAGTCCTTATTTGCCCTAAAAAAATGCTTTATTGTCGATTTTGTAAAAGTAATACTAGAGCCTGCTGTTAATCTTCAAGTTTTTCTATCAATCGGATTTCTACTTTACCTACGAAACTAAAACACACATCATATCCGTTCAACTTTTCGACAATATTACAATATAAGACAACGAGGCACATCCAATAATAATCCAAACTACATTTATAAGTAAATTGTGTGTAGGCAGTGAATATGAACTAAGTACTTCGTGTTTCATAACATTAGTATATTTACAAAATACATGATAGTTATAAATCCATACGTATACGTAGATAAACGGCGTTTTACTAAAAGTATACTACTCTACTCAAACCATTAAAACATATTAAATAAGAATTGCTCTATACTCTGAAAAATCAACATATTGAAGAAACAGTATTGCTTTTGTAAAATAATCTTTAACTCTGTAGCAGTGCAATAAAAAGGAGCCTTTGCATTAGTAAATGTCGCTCTTGAAAGCTTCAGTAATAAACTTTGTTTTTCACAGCGTTCATTTTTAGTTTCAATGCGAAGCAGCTTGAGGCAAACTTGAAGGTTGCTACAGTGCACTTGCGTAGCACGCTTATATAGCTTTTAGTTCAATTTCTTTTGTAATAACTTCAGTTCGTCTAGCGGACAAAGATTGGGAGAGGGGAGACCTACGAGCCGAAAGGGCGTCGAGTTCCATGCACCTGGAGGAGACGGGTCATAACCTCACTCGTCTACAGAATTTAGTAACGTTCGTACAATTTTAATCATTTTGTACCTATTTTTCAAAAACGGGGTTCAATACCCGGCCAAGAATCCTGTCCTTAGGTAGGTACTATCCTGGCTTCCTGTAGCTAAATTACTTTGCCTCCCGCTGCCCACGTCAAAGTGCTATTACGTGTTACGCCATTTATCTTTCTAGGTAGTTTATTTAAAAGTGAAAAGCATTCAATAAAATCGACGTGGCTGGTCTATGCGCCACTTTAAATAATTTCCTTGACCCGACTTTGCGCCCTTGCAATTAAGTTTGAATTATTAATTAGCGAAGCAAGTGAAAATTATATATAAGCTGGTGGCGCAGTCGTATTTGCTCGTTAATTATCAAAGTGTCGTGAAGATAAATAATTTCCAATATACAACAGATCATTTAAACATTCCGTAGAATTGTTGATAATGCTATTTGATAATTTAAGCAACTTTAACGTAGTTTTCTCATTAAACAATAAAATTGAGAGGTATGCCACCAACACTACAGAAGCATCATTTTTTTATAATAGTTTGTGTCTAATGGGAATTTTATTTCAGCACTTGATGTTTTATAATAAATATGCTTCGCCGCCCGTAAACAAATACTAAGATTTATTATTGACATCTTTCTAGGGTGGTTTTTAAATGCATGTTTATTTGACAGAAAGTAATTTAATATTAGTAAGTAAGTTTGGGCGTTCATCATGTGTGAGCTTTTTGGATGCCTGGATTATTTTTCACAATAAAATACTACCTGAGAATGAAATAGTTTTTATTCCAGTTTGTTTTTCTGGTCGTTTTTGCAACTCAGTTGTTTCTTGAATCTTATAATTATGATGCATAGCTCTTTCAATATACTCGTGAGTAATTAAAGTACAAAACACGTAAGAGAAGACTACCAAAATTTTCTCTGCAAAACGCATAGGTAGTTGGTGTCTGTCAACCAATGAACACATGATCCCTACAGTTACTTTTCTAGCCTAAAAGCCGTCGAAGGTAATATGAATTTAAAAAGTTATCAAAAGACATGAATGATATGAAATCTAATAATATAATATTTCAAAATACTTACAGTCCAAGTCTGAGGCGATCCAAGTTATCAGCGACAAGATTCTTCGTTCTACCAAGATTGGGATTCTGTCGTATCTGACGGGGTGGTTGGAATGCAATTGGGTTAATCGACTTGTTGCGTTTCGATTCACCACCTTCATGGTGCCCGTCAAATTCTGTAATAATAGTACAACGTCTTACAAAAATACCCCTAAAGCCGAAAGGGGATTAAAAGGTCCCTTGTAAGGAGTCAACTGGCAATATTTAAAAAAAAAGTAGGACCCAAAAAAATTTGTACAAATCATAAAATAATATCATCACTGAAAACATAAAAGCAAAGAGTAGACTACCCAGAAAGTCTTCTTCATACTTAATTCCCTCTGAGAGGTAAATGACAACAACCATAAAAGACTACTTGATTAACATTTTCTTTTTTAAGGGGAATTATGTAACACGCTGTATATTAACGTAAACGTATCAAACCTTATATTATTGTACCAAGATGATTACAATCAGATACTTAAAAAATCTGAAGGCCATGTAGTCTTCGTCGCGGAATGTACACCCCGTCTCTTCAGATCCCCTTTTGGCTGCTTTTCCACACGTGATGTGTGCTACGGATGTGTTTCAAACCAGCCAATAGGATCGCTTTATTTTACTAACTTTAACACATGTTTGAAAATCAACCGATCCTATTGGTTGATTTAAGAGCGTGTAGGCCCGCACGGCATTTCATACAAACTTTCAAGTCTTTGTTTTTCGTAATGACTGAACCGATTTTGATGAAACTTCACTCACATAACAGGATACTTAGGTCTAAAAAGTTAGTAGAAAACATTTTCGAAATGTCTTACTTAAAAAAAGATAGTTGGAAATTTCTGTTTGTATGGAAAAAATCGGTCTAATTTAACTGGAACACCATTTTTTCGAAAATGTTTTCTACTAACTTTTTAGTTCTATGTATCCTGCTAATGGGTATGAAGTTTCATTAAAATCGGTCCAGTCATATCGAAAAATAAGGACTTGAAAATTTTTATGAAACGCCGAACGGCGTACACGCTCTTAACATACCGTAGCACACATATCTGGTGGAAAAGCAGCCTTGGCGTCGCAACATAAGATGTGACACAAGAGATTATATCAATCTTAAAGGAAGCCACGACAACATCATACTGCTGTCTGAAATGGTGGCTGCATCAAAAATTCCGTCTCCTTTGCTATAAGAACTAGTATTGTTATTTAGTTGTTTAGGTTACGATAAGGCTTGCATATCTTTCTAAGGTCTCTAAAAAAAGAAGAATAAAATAAATAACCAAGTCACCGAAGTCAGCGAGCGGTAACTTAAGATTTTTGCCATCTCAACGATGAAGTCATGCACTAGCAAGGCCATGATCAGGACGGTACCTTTTAGCAACCGGCTCAGAACTTGGGAAAGACGAATATTTGAACGGAAGTTCTTCAATAGAATAAAAATAGTTACTCTTGAATAACTTACTTTGCGTCAAAATTCTGCCCTCTGGTTCATAATATTCTTTATCAAGAGGTGTTAGTGCAAATGTCTTTTTCTTTTCTTCCTCGTTCGTAATAAGTGTTGCTGTTGGTGTTGATGTTTTGTGATATCGAATGGCCATAACGTTTGGTTTCGGTATGGACTCCGGTGGAATGATTTCCCTTGGTGGCGGTAGGGGCAGTATATCTTCTGGTGCAGGCGTGATGGTCTCAGGCACAAAAGCCGATTCTTGTACTTCTGCACGCCCGTAAGGTCGTGCAATGTAAGGATCCCGAGAAATCCAACGCGAGAATTCCACTTCGAAGGGAGTTAAAGGCTCGTCGTCACTCATTTGGTTTAGGCGATCGATTTCCTGCATCAAAATTAAGTTAAATCGTAAATATTTTTTTGTAGAGCATAAAACTACGAGAGTGGCTGTATTAGTCATAATGCAAAATAGTCTGACTCCTAGTTGGAATGCATCTAGCAGTTGAATAGCAGCTGTTTAAACGAGAGAATTCTTGCTGCGCTGCGCCAGTTAAAATACTTTACCAGATTCGCGCAGAATGATACGAGTAAAGCTATTTCATTTACGGCAGTTAAAACTATTTTATTTATTTAAAAACACGGGTTCCAACGTTGTGGTAATATAGTCATAACTATAAGGCGTATAGAAATGGATCTAGGTGAGTCTAAGTGTCCAAACTACGTCATTGGTCCAAACACACTATGCCGAAGATACGCGACCGAAGTTCCGCGGCTATTTTATGTTCCGACGTATTCGGCTGATATGACACACCATAAGTGCCGAACTTACGCGGCAGAAATTCAATTGCGCAAACCTGTGGGCGGACACGCGGGGCGCTGACATGCCTGCCTCCCGCTGCTGCCCGCCCCGGATTTTCGTCGCCAATCTAACCGAACTTCGGTAGCGTATAATGTGTGCTCTACAGAATACGTTCCGGCCGAATTGTCGCTAAACTTACGCCCGACCGTAGTTCGGCTGTACCTTATAACGCGACGTAATTTCGGCTTAATGTGTCGTCAGTAATTCAAATAGTATTGCAGGCGTAATCATGCCGAACTTAGATCGCGTATCTTCGGCATAGTGTGTTTAGACACTAAACCATTCGAAGTTAATACAGGTTGTAAACGAATTCGTGTAATTCCTTAAAACCACATGATCAATAGATCAAATAGATTAACCCCGGATCTGGTATAGATTAAACCCGCATGGGACAGAGAATGAATAAAAACATACTTACCTTACCGTAAGTTATCGTATCCTAACCACCTAAGTAATAATTTTCCAATAAAAAAATAAATGAATGAAAGCACGGCGGTACAGCTGGCGAGGACGACTAGCCACGATATCGCTCCGTGCAGTCAGTTAACTCGGGACGCTAAAATGAGTCGGAAAGAGAAAACCTGTTTTTTTCCCTCTTAGTCACCTCGGTTTGAAGGAATTACACGAATTCGTTAACACCCTTTAAAGTTAAGTTAGTAGGTATCTACCAAATTCCTTTGCAATATAATTATTTGCCTACATGTTAAACTTAAACCAGAAAGAACCTACTACATTGAAATACACATGTCGCCTGCGATTTTAAAGCTAGGTCACGTAAGTCTATATCCGTCTTGCCAATGAGGAGGAGATGAACACTCGTATACATTATGCAACTCGTGTAACTGCAATCACCGCCCTTGTTTCCTCACCTTCAACTTATTGCCTATAAAGTTTCAATAAATCTATTGCTTGCCTGTTCCTTTCAATAATTTTCCTGTAGGTTAGTTATTATAACACATGTATCAAAGGAAAGTACGATCCACTTACGAAGACCTGCACCACTTTCGGATTTTGTCAAACTAACCGTACGCGTTGTATAGAATTACTTAACTATTGTAGACAGCTGACACACCCAAACACCTTTAATTAAATTTTTATAAGTACTAAATTAATAAAATAAATCTTTTGAAAAACTTAAAAATAGCCTAATAAAATTTATTAATTAAGAGAATTGTATGGCTTTGTTCTATAGTAAATCATTTATCATTATTCCGTTTATTCGTACAACATAACTTATTAATTACATTTTTAAATATTCCATAAAACATAAAAAATAATAGCATCGGGAACAAGGTCCAAGGTACAGGTGGTACGGGCCTCAGAGATAAGAACTTCCTAACAATACGCGTCGTGTCCAGAAGTACTGCTTTTTGCATCAGGCCCTTGATCCAGCCGCCCAGCGAGAGTCTTATCAGGTGTTGGTCAAGGCTCTTATTATTATTATTTGTATCTCTTTGGGAATCACGGCTCATCTTCCGTGCGGAAGATGTCCGGTCCGTTGGGGGACACAGGTCCAACGCGCAGAGGCCCCTTTGAGAACTTTAATCTAAAATGGGATGGGGCGCCGACCGGTGACTATCCACGGCTGCACTATTGGAGTACAGTCATGGACCGTCTCACGTAGGTGCAAAACTATTGTAAAATATGGTAAAAAAATATCTGGTATAGACCGTCAATAGAGGTTAACCAGTCCACTAAACCCCTTTTCATAGGAAAAGGGGTGTTCAGTGGACTGGTTAACCTCTATTGCCGGAAGAAAACGGCGTCTGCATTTCAAGTTTAAATTTGAAATGTGTTGGCAGACGGTGACTCGCCAGCTCACTAGCTGGGCTCCCTGAAAGCCGCCAGTACATAGGCGAAGGGGGCAACAAACGTGTGAGCGGCTAGAGGTGTAGAGAGGTATTGTTATTATTAATATGCAGCACTTACCCCCCGTTTCTGATAGGCTGATCAATTTAATCTGTTCTACTGTCATTAGTTGACAAAAATACTAACAACCAATCACATCACTTCGGATTAGGAAATGTTTAGGTTGATCAGCCTTTCAGAACCTGGCTTAAATATGACAACGTTCTATGTGTGGTTAAGGTTTTCTTAAGCCGATTGTACATAATAACGTCAACACGTAGTTAGTGTAGTTATGGATATAAATTGCCAAATTATATGTCCGCTGTGTTATAAAATCCCATTATGTATAAAAAGAGGATATCATATCAATTACGCTAATAATTTTCAACAAACTCAACCTATTGTTAGAAAATTACATACTGTATTTACTACCAATGACATAATTATCAAGTTTCTTTGAAATGTCGGCGATGTATTGCAGGTGTGAAATTGTTTACTTTATACGAACGAGGGGCAATTATTATCAACTCTAGTTCGTGAATATTTTATGAGTATGAACGGAGTACCTTTTATTATACCACCTATAAAATTAACATGAACTAAGAACAATTAGATACAGTAATTAAAGATGGGAAGAAGAAGAGGAATAGAAGAAGATACATACAGTACAGACGAACGAAAAAAAACAAAAAATATTAATATAATAATTAGCTTGACCTCTTTCATAAATCCCTTACAATGCTTTAAACATTTTTCAAACGTTTATGGTCAATGTCTAACGTTTACCGAATGTTACCGTGTATAATGAAGCAAAGACCCTATAGCTTTGCATAGTAGATCCTTCCATAAGGTAGTAGCTATCACAGGTCAAAATCCAGGTTGGTTTACGAGTCCATTAGGCATACTAATGGACTCGTAAACTAATTTTACCAGTGCAATGAAAAATGCTGCCATTGGTAAGCAAAACGATTCATTTGTAGCCATAGGAACCGAGAATTAGTGATTCATTTTGTTTAGGATACGTTTGGCTGCTTATCAGTTCAGAAAGTTGACCATAATAATCTCAAATTACATTGTGCTGTGTTCAACGAAAGATGAGGTCTGACATAGGCGAAATTTCGCAAAAGAGACAGCTATCTAAAAAACGTAAACGATATCATCAAGAACCGTAAAGTAGCTATAAAAACATGTTTTAAAGAAAAAACTTGTTGATTGTTAAATGGTGAAAAACGTTACGTAAGGGCCTGTCCACATCTCCACGTCACGACCTCGTCAACGTGGAACGGTGCGGTAACGCGGCACGGTGCGTTGACATAACGTGCAAAACGTTACCGTATCGTAAAAATTCACGTCAGATTCACGTCATTGTTAGATTTATCGTTGACCATGTAGATCCTGAATTTTAATAAGAGAAACAGTAAGGTATGGTTTTAAAGCATCGGAGCACAGAGACGTCGACAAACTCGCGGGCGTGGAGAGCGCGGGCGGAGCGCATTATGTGTGCGCTTGCGGCTAGAGGCGGAACGTGTTACGATACCGTAACGTAAATTTGCACGTTATTTCAACGCACCGTGCCGCGTTACCGCGCCGTTCCACGTTGACGACGTCGTCGTGACGTGGAGATGTGGACAGGCCCTATCGTTTTGTAGAGAAACGTCCTACCGTGACTCACTTTACGTTGAAAAGGGTATAATTAAGTAATTCTGTTTCCTTAATGCAATTTGTGCATTACAAGGGTCAACTGGGTTGTGGTATAGAGAGCTGGTAAGTAAGATAGCTATTTTATAAGCGCTAGGATTATCACGGTCGTCGCTAACGTTTAAGTGGAAAGATGGGTGCAGTACCCACTGGTGTGGCGGTCAAAGTTGTTGACCGACGGCAAGTGTAACTGCACTTTCATTGAAAAATACAGCATCAAAGGAAGTAAGAAAAGTATCACCATTTTGTTGTAAAGCTTCGGCTTCTTTTATTGGTTTTTAATCATAGTTCGTAAGTAATTCAGAGGCACGTGTGGGTAATGCCCAGTCGCGACATTAGATAGCGTCGCCATCGGTCAACTTATAATTCAATGCCAAGCTTGTTTGCAATATATGATTGAGGGGAACATTACGTTAAACGTAGTCATTACAAATGAACTTTGCATTGAACTCACTGCATTATTAAAGAATATACAGAAATAATTTCAGGTTATGACAAAATAAACGTACCTAATTTTATACTTTTATCCTTCGTTAATTATGTGATGCCTATTAGTTTTATTATTTTAATTTAAGACGCCGGAAAAAACATCGTGAGGAAATCTAGTCTACAATCTCCAAGCCGCAGTAAGCAAGAAGAGAAGAAAGAAAGAAAGATTATATTATTTTTTTTTATATCCATTTCAAAGCCATCCTTCATAGTTATCTTTTAGCCATTGACACTTTTAGCAAACTTTATTTCAATTCGCGCGATGCGTTGTATCACTCTCGTAGCGGTGTCTACGAATATTTGATGGATCGCTGTAGCACAAAGGCTTATCTATCTACACAAAAACATAGCTGAACGGAACACGTGTTGTGAAAGTGACAAAGCCCATATCGTTGCCCGGGAGTGAAAACCTCGGGAATACAATTTGGTCGTTAAAATTTTATCACAACGTATGGTTACTATCTTCTATCTAATATATATAAATAAAAAGAAAGGTCCTGACTGACTGATTGACTGACTCATCAACGCCCAGCCCAAACTCTTGGACCTAGAAAGCTGAAATTTTGCACAGAGGTTCTCTTTATAATGTAGACAAGGAATCAGGCAAGGAATCAAATTTCACGCAAGCGAAGCTACGGGCAAAAGCTAGTATCTTATAAGAGAGCCACTCTGTGTGAAATTAGTTTGCAGGCACTGAAACTAGCCTTTACTATGTATATAACATTCGTAATAAATATAACTGACTAGCTTTTGCCCACGACTTCGTCCGCGTGAAAGCCCACAGGAACCGTGCAAATACCAAATGCATTCCCGAGGTTTTCACTCCCGGGCGACGATATGTAAAACACAGTTACAGTTTAGTTTAAATGGATTTAAGCAGTGTACTAGTGCGTATTCGAAGCTCGGTGCAACGTTTCACTTTATTGTAATTTTCATGGTCGTGACAAGTTTTACATGTATATATATTTTACATGTACGAGTTGAAAAGTATGAATCGGGATTCCAGTATTATACTTGATTTGACAATTTTGTACTTTATTTTACAGTAATTAGAGACAAAAAAACATATTTTAGAATGCACTCAATATTATGAAGATGTATTTTATCGAGAAGTTTTTTAGGTTTTGAAATTGTGGCAGTTAGCCTGAACATTATTGTATGGAATTATTTCTTTGTTTCTATATAGGGTGACTGGTAATTAGTGACCGATACCTTAACACATGATTGCACTCATGATAACAAACTACTTTCCCAAAGAAACATTATTTTGATTTTATTTTTTTCATTTAAAATTTATTAATAAACCGTTACGAAATGGACGCGGCTCGTAATATGGTTTTTTTTTTGTTTTATAAATAATGTTTCTTTGGGAAAGTTGTTGTGTTAAAGTATCGGTCACTAATTACCAGTCACCCTATATAGGGTGACTGGTAATTAGTGACCGATACTATAACACATGATTCTACTCATGATAACAAACAACTTTCCCAATGAAACATTATTTATAAAACAAAACGATTTTATTTCCAAATTACGAGTCGTGTCCATTCCGTAACGGTTTATTAATAAATTTTAAATGAAAAATTAAAATTTAAATAATGTTTCTTTAGGAAAGTTGTTTGTTATCATGAGTACACTCATATATTAAAGTATCGTTCACTAATTACCAGTCACCTTATATATACCAGAGTCAGTCAGTCAGCTTCTCCCTGACTGACTGATCTATCAACGCACAGCCTAATCCGTTGGGGTTTGAAACTTGAAATTTTGACAATAGCTTCCTTTTGTAACGTAGGCATCCACTAAGAAGGGACTTCTCGAAATTCAACCCCTAAGTGGGTGATATATGGATTTTAAAACTGCACCTAAAAAGGGGCTTAACGAGGGTTTCGAATTTCACGCAAGCGAAGCTGCGGGCAAAAGCTAGTAAACTTATAATTTATTTTATTTTTTCAGAAAACGTACTGCTAACATAAGGTAGTACATAAATTAGTGAAAGAAGGTCAATTACAAGTTTTCACAATTTTGTAGCCATATATAAAATGCTACAGTCAACTATCGTAGCGCTCTCGTAGCGGTGACTACGGATATTAATTTGATAGTCTTCGTAGCACGTAGCACTTTTCGCTTAAAATGTTGGGTGAGTTTCAAAATAATTAATCATTATTGGGTAAACATAACATGTACAAAACCTTGTCGGGTTTTTGTTGCACGTTGACGGTGTCATGAGGGGAATAGCCAGGAATATTTTCAGCTACATATTACAGGGTTATTGGTAAAACACTAACAACCTCTTAGGGGGTCATTGTACTCATCATTATGAACAACTTTTATTATGGGACCAAAGATTAAATCGCGAAAAAAAAACAGCTGTTCCCTACATTTATGTTCGCATAACTCGTCAAAATATAGGGAACAGCTAATGTTTTTCGCGATTTCTGCTTTGGTTCATATCGTATTTCTAAGGGAATATTATGTTTACTGTTTCACCGTGCAAGTGTAACCGTTTTAGTTAAAATATTATGCACTTAACCTTCTTTTACTATCAGGCAAATAGGTAACTTTTGGGTGTTGTCACCATATTTTACTGAAGATATTGTCGATTATCTCTCTTACGCCTGGACAATAAACCTTGGCGTCGTAGGTAAATTAAGAATCTTTTGAAACTACGTTAACAACTGTTTTTCAATTCTTAGAACCCGTGATTTTATTCATTGAAAGACCTACTTTGCTTATTTTGCATTATAACTTCCTAGAAAAACGAAGAAATTGAAGTTGAGAACAACTGTGAACAGGCTGCGGATAGTATTAAAAACGCTGTATCGCTGAAAGGAAAACAGACAAAAGTTCGTGGAATAAACTATCAACTTTAAGTATTGAAATAGAGCCTTATTTCCATAAGTACTAAGAGGTGGCAATATCATTTGATGCTGTTTTATTATAAGAAACGCTTTATCAGTGTTTTTGCGTATACTAAGGCGGTCGATATTATTATGATAGTGTGGCAATCCGGCGCGTTTGTGATTAGTCCAATCAGGAGACTCGTAATAAACACAAAACTAGTCAAAGATAACCTAGGAAAGGATAAAAATAAATAACTGTACCTAATTTCCATTGTAATATCATAATAAAACACGGTCAATTTGATATTTTAGAGGTAAATAATGTTTAAAAATTCATGGAATGGAATGGAATGGATATGGAATTCTGGGTATTGTTCAAATTAATATAATTTTCTCCGAAATAAGCCTTGGCTACACCCATTTTTGATATGGCGAGCAAGGTGCTCACGAAACAAATGAAAACTTTAAACTGAAACTATAAAACCAGATAGCTAAGCTACAAAAAACTCTGTTATGCAACTTACCTAATTTTCGAGGTTGTATTAATTTATCCTTGGTATAGGAATTTCATTGCATCCAGATGAAATCCAGAGGAAATGTTAATTCCAAAAGAAGTGCAAATTCGACAAATCAATAATCTATTTCTAAAAAGTTTAAATCCCTAACAACTACAGTAAAAAATGCGAATCGTATAGAAAACCTAAAAATCTCTTCTCCAAAATAAAATCAAAGTTACTTACCTATTTGATAACGATGCTGAGCTTTATATTGATACTTCAACGACTTTCGAAGGCTAAATTATATAAATTCTCAATTTAGCTGGGCAAGATAACAGGATTTTCTTGTACAACCTCAACGCTTCAGCTTTCACTTTATTACTACAAATAAAAGTGTCTACTTTATCACTAATGACAAAATCCGAAAAGCATTCATTGTTTTTGTTTATTTTCATGCACCCTTCACATTATACTCCCACGTCATCCATACCATACTCTGCCACCCTACCCCCCTTCCCCTCCTCCGCAGCCTTCAATGCATCGACGTTGTTTTGTCAGCCCAGAGATAATTAAATAAGCCCCCATAATTTATAATAAAAACTTAATATTAGGGCATATGACGACTTACGAAAAGTAATTCGTCAGATTGCAAAGTGTGAAATTAGGTACACGTGGAGTAATAGGTTGCTACAGTCTGTTTCCTGCTGTTATTTTTGTTTTTCGTCTCTATATTCAACACTCCAATGCTGATCGTGGGCCTCCTAATGACCCTTAGCTCCGGTTTCTAAATTAGAATTCTAGGATAAGCCAGTACCTAAGTAACATTTGAGTACGGAGTTGTCAAAAAAATGCTTTAAAATCCCTACTCAAATATTACTTAGGTAAGTATTGCTTCTCAATTCTCAACTCAGAAACCGGAGGTGAGACCGCTATTTACCTTTATCACCTCACACATTAACCTCCTCCCCCGCCTCCATCCTCTACCTATGCAAAAGTCCATAATGATGCACCATAATTATGTCAATAACTATACAACGTCAAATTGAGACGTGATGTGGAAGAAATTGCTCAATTGCTCGTAAAAACCTTTTGTTGACAGAAACAAAATCCACCTTAAAATGCTAAATAAACTTTGGCAAACTTGATAACAGAAATAAAAGAATCGTAGAAGTCAAGTGCTGCGGCGTTTTTGTTTTTTGTAATAACATTATCGTTTTTCCCATTAATTAATATTACTATACCTACAACGTGGGTCCTAGGAACACGGTTGCGGAATTTGTTCGAAAGAGTTACGCGGCCCTGGTACGCAAAGGACACTAGGAGTAACACCGATGGGTTTTAGACAGTAAGAGTATGACACTCCCTTCTGCTCCGCCCAGAGCGGAAGAAGTCCTCCATCCGTCCATATGATGATATCCCACAGTTAAAAAAAAAAAAAAAAAGGGTCCCAAGAACACGAAAGATTTTATCCGTCGATTCCGGTGCGCAGTTGGAGAAGAAAAGCTAGGATATAGTTTGTCGAGCTTGGTTTTCGAGATATTCATTGTTAATGGAAATTCACAAGTCTCAAAATCTCTAGGGTAACAAGCCCGATGAACGCGGCGTTGCAACTTTTGTCATACCTTGGTCATACGTTCCAGGTTCGTGAAGTGAGAAGTTTTCTTATCCACTGACACGATAATTTAAACGTTGCCAGCTCGACCTAAGGTATTGTTTACAAGGAAGTACTAAAGTTAATTGATTTATTTTGTTCCGAAAAACAAAATAGTTAAATTTACTGGATTGGATTTATGTTGATATAAAATTACTGACACATAAGGCGTGGTTAAAATGTATCGGGTAGCTTGGGTCCACGGTGTATAAGTAAGTATAAAAAGAGAAATCCTCCCAAAGTTTTCAAATCTGCCAGACTGTCATGCGATATTAAAGACACACCGAGAAACACCCAACGTTAGAGCAACGCGGTTGACCTCCGAGTCATCGGAGGCCGTGTTGCTCTATGCACCAAATAGTCCGGCAGCCGGTGCAACCATACGTGTGTACAATTGGGTTTTCACCACACTATCAATGAACACGTCAAAGTGTTGAGCAAAACTAACGTCGGGCCTTTGGACGGGTCATGCGGCGCCTAAGAACAAAGAACTATAAGTCCGACAACGTTTATCTTCTAATGCAACGTCACGCATCCTCATTGGTCACATTACGTCATGTTTTGTAAACTGTGGACAATGATAAAAATATCGTCGTAGTGAACTCGTCGTATCTAGTTCCACAAAACCACTTCCGTGTTATTCGCTTTTATAAGGACGTTTTGATATGTTGCCATCTTTTATATAAACTAGACCCTAGCTTAATACTAAGTGAAGTATTTATTTACGGCTGACAAGCCTCTTTGAATACGTACCTTACTTAGCCAGTCAGGCTCCATAGGATCGGCTGGGGCGATTACGCGGGGGCTGTCCTCATACCCGAATATCGGGCTTGGCACCAGCATCCGAGGCATCATGTAATCTCTTAGAAATGGTCTTGGTTGGCGACCCATTCGGTGAGCTAGCTGCGACAACCCTGGCGCAGCTGATGGGCCTAGAAACCGTCACTATAAGCACTAGGTACACGAGCGTGTCCTATATTGGGTGACACGTGTACGCTCAAGAAATCAAATAATGCAGTATTCTATTCACATGACGGAACACCTACTTGCACGATGCTGTTTAAAGGCAAAATTGTGCTGTTTTATCTTGTTTGTTTGTGCTATATTTAATTGGTACTAGAAACGCGATCTTTATTTCTCAGATGACTGAGAAATAAAGATACCTTATTAGTGAACTAGGTATCTTTACTTCAAATAAACTTTTAATTTTTTATTACTTGTTGTATTCTGTCTGTTTTGCACAGAACCGGTCGATGTGGCGATGCTTGGGAGAGACCTATGTCCATCAAAGGACTTCTTTCGGCTGAATGATGATGATTCTGTCTGTTTAATAATCCTTAGTTATGTAACTAATATCCTGTCGAGATTTTTAAAGAACTTTTATTTTATTGTACAATATTATTATTTTATTATCATAAACAGAGGTCGCCAGCGGCTTCCCCCGCGTGGATGTCGTTTATCGCGTATTCCACGTTTTTCTCTACTACAATATGCATGTATTACATATACAGAATGACTAGTGAGACACTAACAATCTCTTAAGTGGTCACTGTACTCATCATTATGAACAACTTTTACTATGGGACCAAACATGAAATCGAGAAAAAAAACTGCTGTTCCCTACATTTATGTTCGCATTACTCGTCAAAATGTAGGGACCGGCAGATTTTTTTTTCTCTACCTTGGTATCGTACCTAAGTCAGTTCTGATAGGATTTTTGCTTTTGATATTGTGTCCTCCCAAACGGCGTACACGCTCACACTATTACAAGGTTTAAGGCTAGTGTTCACCAACATTAACTCTCTGGCTAAACAACCGTTTACTCGAAAAGTGTATTTAGAGTAAATTGTGCTTGTCGCATAAAGTTAAACCAAAATGCTATAGAATAGTTGTATTTTCAATTCAATAATTCATTCACATTAAAGTTTACGTTACTAAACGTCAAAACATTCGTGTTAGGCTTACAGTTGTTTAACTGGATAATTGATGTTTCTAATAATAACCATGTACAACTGTGGGCGTTAGATATTAAAGCTCTGCCTATGTCTTCAGGAATCACATGAGTAGACAAGAAGCATTCATACCAGACCTAACTAACAGCCGATAGTTGGGAAAACTTTGTTTCCAGCCCTGAAAATTCGGATATAACTGAACTCAATTTCGTAGCCATATGAATTTTAAATTATGACGGCCGGCCGGCGCCGCGGCGTTCTGGCCAAGCATTAATAATTCAATTATCGTTCTGAAATTTACGGTCATAACTACATTTGGCTCCAAAACGTCAGATTAACATGTCGAATAAACTTGTAAGAGTTGTAAGTAATTATAATTGACACATTAAGGGCCTGTGCCCACTGGCGGGACGGCACGGCTAGGGATTTTTTAAGCTCAAATAATTTTAAACCTTATTAATACCCTTTACGACTCATAATTCCCGTACCGGGGGATGCTTTGGCATGCATTAAGGTACAAGTCCGAGACGGGCTGCAAACTGCAGACTGCATCCGCAGACCGCAAGTCGCCATCGGAATAGCGCCTTTAAGGTGTGCACTTTAAAGGTGCTATTCCGAAAGCGACTGCAAAACTGTAACCGCAGACCGCAGCCGCAGATCGCACCGCAAGCGATACTACTTTTGCAGTTTGCGGTCTGCAGCCCGTGTCGAACTTGTACCTTTAAAAAAATCCCTTGCCATGCCGTCCCGCCAGTGCAGCAGTGGGCGCAGGCCCTAACGGTTTCCAGCATTACAATAACAATATGGAATGATCCCTGTATTACATATCTTACTAATAAATTGAAATTGTACTAATTGAAACCATTAGTGATAAATGAGTGCATGGTATTTGTAACGGTGGTAAGGTAAAGTAATGATAATGTACATGGTCATTGTTTTTTTTTTGTTTTGTTTCTTCTGTGTTGTTTGTATGTGTTATGGCTAACGTGATTTCTTTTATTTACGAGCTAAACATCTTAGTCAATTATGCTTTGCTTTCGATTTTGACACTAATTCTGATTCATTCGATTCATGGGCATCCAAAATATCAAGTACGATTAACATTCTAATGATTTGTAATTGAGGAGTGTCTGCTCAAAAGAAAGTACCTAACTTATTTTTTAAAAAAGTAAGACGATCGAGATAACATTTGGTAATTTCTGAAAAAATATTTAGGACGTAAATTACCACTTTTGATCAGACACTCCTCAATTGCACATGTCAATGGACCGGATTAAAAAAAACAATTAAAGTTTGTGTGTTTGTACCTATTTTACACCTCTAGGTGACACTGTAATGATATCCTGAAAATCCTGTTTGTATATACAACGTTATTTTTACTTTATACGAAAACCGAGACACCCCAACAAGATTTTCATCAGAACTGCCTGAATATGTGTTTTTTTAGTAAATCTCTAAGTTACACCTTAGTTTATGTCGCGTTAAGTTCCCTAAAAAAGTGTGAAATGCCTGAGATGTGCTATGCAGGGGTTGTCTAATACACGGAAACTGACCGAGCGGACCATTTCAAGCCTCAAGGTGTCTATTCCCGTCAACTGTTATGGGTAAAAACCTACTGAAACAAAATTGAAAGAAGAACGGTCATTTGTGACCCAGCCCCGACACGAAAGATACATATCTCAGTTTTTATTTTATTTTATGCATTGCTAAAATATATATTTTTTATTTTCGAAATCAATGGCTAACATCAAAAAATTGCCTTATGTTTTTGTTATGGCGATATACATTTTTTTTAATACCTATTTACCTACAAAAACGAAATGACGATACTAAAGTTATGGAATTATCCAGGTGACCTGGTGATGGAGCTGGATTATGTAATTTTTAAACTTCTAGTATAACAATCGAGTTAAGGTTCATTAAATCGTCTTAATCGGTGATTCATTGCAGATTAGGGATTACGGTACAATTAAGAAGCTGGCTAGATAGTGGAATATTTTGGTAGTTAGGTACTAAACACACCGAGTTTGAGCTTATCAATAATAACTCTATTTCAGTGCCGTTTGTGAAACAAAAATAAAACCGTTATTGCTATTCGTTAATAAAAAGAATTTTAAAATATTTGTCTGAACAAAATCAAATGGCAATATATAGGAGTTAGCCACTGATATTCAGAATAGTGTTAATTTATTTCTGTTATATTTAATATAACAAAATAACTGAGATAAGTTCCTTTTGTGTCGGGCATGGGTAAATTTCCTATGGGCCGTGACACTTCTTCTTCATGAAAAAAAAAAAAATGTGGTGTAAAAAATATGTCAATCGATTCTCCTAGTGATTCTGAACAAACTAGTTTCAGGTTTAGTACATACTAAAACTAACCTTGTATAGGTCCTGTACGGTCGCGGACTCGAATGTTTATCAAGTTTCAAATTCGATTCCTTATCACACTGTGCGTAATAAGGTTTAAGATGTCATATCAACTTATGTCATATCCACCTTATGAAAAAGTAATGTGCAAGCAATTATAGACCTTAGGGTGGTAAACATTTCAAGTCCCCGATTGTAGGTTCATGTTTTTCGTACGTCTGACCTAATTCATGAATAGACTATACTTCCCTACTACTTTTTTTTTACGTACTTTCGGCCAAATAAGTGGTTTACCAGTTTTGACAACAGTTCCTGTCAAATGAAAATATCGCTAAGGTTGTTGTCAGATAAATTTTGCAAGTGAAAATCGACCTTGTTGATTTATGACGTGCAAACAATTTCAATCTTAGGGTGGTAAACCACTATTTTGGCCGAGTGTACATTTAACTAAAGACTTAGCTATACAGGGTGATGACGAATTCGTGTAATTCCTTCAAACCGCGTGATGTAGGTACTGGTGACATAGATTAACCATAAATGTTACTTTAATAAAAACAAAAAAAAAACAAAAAACAAACTCGGTTTTCAACTTCCGAGTCATTTTAGAGCTCCGAGTTAACTGACTGCAAAGAGCGATATCTCGCTAGTCGTGCCCACCACCTGTGTCGCCGTGCTTTCATTCGTAAATGCCTGGCATCGACAAGTAAAGAGATTTATTTTCTTTTTTTAATTTTGTTGTTATTTTTTTATCGAATCTTAGATACGATCATTTAAGACTACCGCAAGAAAACAAAAGATTTAGATTTTTCGATTTTTATTGAACTTAAATCCCGTGCAGGGTCAATCTACACCGGTAAAGCTATGTCTACACCAGTGCACTTTCATGTTCATCTTGCGTCTCCGCCTGAAATATGCGTGAAGCGCCATAGCGCATGCCTTATTAATACTAGTTCGAGTCTTATGGCAATCAATATTGCATGCGCATGACGCAAGAGGAATTGAAAGTTGAAAGTGCAAGATGAACATGAAAGCGCACGGGTGTAGACATACCATAATAGATCATGTGGTTCTATGGAATTACACGAATTCGTTTACAGCCTGTATAGTCAAACACTAATATCAATGCACTACATAATAACTTTTAAACTGAAGACCGGTTCAGAAAAGCGATGGCAAAGACTTAGCCACTCAACATAACTCTATTGAAATACGAATGAAATTAATAGTACCTACTTAAGATGAAAAAAAATTACGCCAAAAATATAGGTGCTTGTAATTAGATTGTTATCCTAATCCTAACTAATATTATAAATGCGAAAGTAAGTTTGTTTGTTACCTTTTCACGCCTAAACCACTGAACCGATCATCCTCAAATTCCCGAAATTTTGCATTACGTTTGTCGAGCGTTTTCAGAAAAATACCACACCCCCTCGAAATTCAAATATTTTTTGCAATTATGTTATTTAAGTAATATTTTTGATGGATGTATAACAATATACTTTATTATTCCTGAAAAACTATAACAATATACTTTATTATTCCTGAAAAACTACGATTTTTTAGTCTAATTTGTGTTTTTCAATGTAATATTAGGTCACACAATGGATTTCTTGGGTTTTCAAACCTCAGAATGTGACTCTGCGTGTTTCCCAAAAAAGTCTGTTATTTTGGTATTTGGTACCATGTACGTATTTTTTTTGTACCTGGTGGGTAGTTAATTTTGATTGTGTAATAAAAAAGTAGCTATAAATAGAGTGTGTTTTTTAAAAGACGGTCACAATACTGAGAACTCAGGTTGTGACAGAAATTTAGACTTGTATTTTTTATTATTTTTTTATTAAATATTGCATGTAATAAACAATTGACTATCATAAAAATAAGAAGTAATAGTTCCAAAATTATAGTAAACCAGGGAAATTTAAATTTTTAAATGTTTATCGTGTAAATTTTGATCTTTTATGAAAGACTTATCACAGGGGACAACATAAAAGCAGGTGTTCGGAATACTTCAATTATTTATAAAAAAAATAACATTTAAGGAATTATTTATACAAAAATGGTATAGTTAAACTATTTAAATGAGAAATTGAATGTATTTCACACTTCTACGTTTCTTTCATCAGTTTAAAAATAATTAAATATTAAGACGGAGGGACAGCTCCAAAAGCGGGGGTGTGACATTTTTCTGAAAACGCTCTGTCAGGAGTACAGAAACGGACATGACATAGGGTACCTTTTATCCCGAAAAAAATACTGTTCCCGAGGAAAACAACAATAAAGTTCTTATGATAATAGATGGCGCCACGTGTCTTTCTAATCATGATTGAATATTAAATATATTATCCCGAAAAATACGGAATACGCGAAACGACATCCAGGCGGGCGAAGCCGCGAGCGATTTATAGATATATTCCAGACTCTATTTGAAACAGGGGCCTAATTCTCCTAAAATAAATGGTTGTCAAACGCAATCGAACCACAACCGTCAGTCAGTTTTTGTTTTCGAAAACTTTCAAAATGATTGATTTTGTTTTTTGTGTCAAACAATTCGACAGCTTTTGAAATTGAGAACTGTCTGAATGAACGGTTCGGCCTTGGTTCGGTTGTGAATTACCAAGATTTATTTTAGGAGAATTAGGCCCCAGCTTTTAAGGCTTATTTTCAATCATTAGTTTTAGCACGGTAACAATATTCAAACTTCCCAGTAAAATATTTCAGAATGATCGTATGTTTGTTCGAATAAATCATTTACTGAATGGTCGATATTTTTTTTATTCCGTTTGCTTGTGTGTTTATCTTTTAGATATACTCACACTTTGATTACTACCATACCTTTGTATTATTATTTTAATACTATTTTCAATAAAATCGTACAACAGATAAAATCTTTGGAAATGAAATGTTGTACTTGTACACACAGAAATCCAAATAAAAAGTTGTGGGGGTTGTGGAAATCATTTAAAATTGTTTTTTTTTTACATTATAATCCC
Organism: Amphipyra tragopoginis; assembly: GCA_905220435.1. Taxonomy (NCBI): domain Eukaryota; kingdom Metazoa; phylum Arthropoda; class Insecta; order Lepidoptera; family Noctuidae; genus Amphipyra; species Amphipyra tragopoginis. The sequence goes on along the minus strand of HG991991.1, from coordinate 23,339,637 downwards.
TTCAATGTCTTTCGAAAAATATGTACCTATGTAATTTGGGAAACTTCTAAACTCCATTGGAAGGAGAAAAACCATTTTAATTTATTATTTTCATAGCTTTTGTTTTATTTAATTTATTATACCGTATGAAACATTCAATACATAATTGACAGGTGTTGACAACATATATTTTATTAATAAGCTTGTAATTTAATGTAATACTGTAAATCGGTGTTAATTATTTTACATGCTGACGACGAAGTTATTAATGTACTTATTTAGATAAATTCAAGAGTTTAAATAAAAAAAAAACTTTCATGATTTTCTCGATATGGCTTATTATATCCACAAAAAAATAACGTAGCTAATAATATGTAATTATGTAATCATAATTCGAACGAATCTTAAACATCGAAAGTATTAAAATTTATTAGCTGCTACCCTATTTTACAGATAATATAAGTAAAATGTGATGTCTTTCAGTCCTGAACAAAGTCATTTGTGATTTATATAAAACTGGTAGTTAGGTTTAAAGTCAATACAGCGATTCAATGATTGAACTACCTATCTGTATAAAACAATATTAAGGGCTTCATCGTTCACAAATCGTAAGCAACCTAGCGGCAGCATATCGTATCGGTAAATGGCGTAGCAAGGAATGCAGCTACCACAATACTAAAAAAAACGACGAACTAAAAACATGGAAACAAGAGGATGTAGAAAATAAGACGTAAACTAACAAAAAATCATACATCAAATCATAACATGCAGTCGGAGGCTACGTCGTGTATGTTTTGGTCAGTCAGTTTGCCACTTACATAATTCGTGGGTAGCCTCCGACTAAGCTATACAACCTACTCACACATCCTATGTGTACAGTCACGTGTAATACTATGTAGGTATTACACGCGACTGTACACTGACACATAGCGAAATTCAAATGTGATTTCCTTTTAAAATATCCATTACAATTATGAAATACCGTATTACACACATAGATTCTTCAAATATTAAATAAAATATTATAATTGACGACATGTTTGATGCTGTGGCTGAGCGATAGGCTTCTGCGCTACGGGTCGTGGGTTCGATTACACGGAACAAAAATGTGTATGGCCTACAGATAGTTGTTTCGGGTCTGGGCGTTTGTGTATGTGAGATTTTTGTCTGTAAACGCACCCACGATACAGAAGAAATCCTAGTGTGGGGCAACGACACCATAATTAAAAAAAAAACATTCTAACCATGGTTTCGAATATTCTCCTTAGCGTGTCGATGACAATCTACGCCGTGTCGGCCTAGAACTCAGCAATGAGTTTAGCACTACATATCCGTAGCGTTATTAGTTCTTGTGGCGTACAGGTAATTTCGAATAATTCATACTTAGCAACTTCATTTTAAAAGAAAATCGCTTTTAAAGTTCTGCGTATACACATTTATTTACACGTGCCTGTACAATTTATATGAAGTAACTATTTACTTACTTCAAAAGTTACCAAAGATGAATGAACTTAAAACTAAAACCAAAGTACTTTTCCCAAAGATTTTTACATTGTTCAGGTTTAGGCACGTGCCTAAATGTTATTGTTATAAATAGGAGTTTAATACTTTTTATGTGGTTACATAATAAATAGAGTAGTTATATACAACGTGTTACATAATTCCCCCTTTACATGAAAATGTTAATCAAGTAGTCTTTTATGGTTGTTGTCATTTACCTCTCCGAGAAAATTAGGTAAGAATGTAAATAACTTTCTGGGTACTTTTGTGTTTTCAGGGTTGCGTTTCAGTGATGATTTTATTTTAAGATTAGTCCAAACTTTTTTTTTCGGGTCTTACTTTTATTTTAAAATATTGCCAATAGACTCTTTACAAGGGACCATTTAATCCTCTTTCGGCTTTAGGGGTATTTTTGTAACACGTTGTATACTATTGACTTCGCACATATAATAATGTAATAGCCTAGTAGATGTAAGAGAAGAGAAATATAATATACCTAAATATACAATTTTACATACTCACCTTGAACTGAATAGGTTTAAGTTACAAATATTTTTCTTTTATCTACATATTTTCCCTTTATTCTTTTATAAGTTATTTGTTTATTTATATTACTTTTTGGTACAGAACAACTTTTTATATAATACGTAATTTATTTGTTTAAGATTATTCTGTTAGTTTATATACAACAAAAATACTGTTTTGAAATTTTAACACTTTTTTATTTTAGAACATTCATCAGGAATACTTTATGTGGCCCGCGGATTAGTACCCCCTTTCCGAATAACCTTGTATTTGTAAGTTCTTTCTTCTTCTCTTATATTCTACTATGCTTTGTATAGGTATGCGCAAAGTTAGTATGATACTACGGAACTCTAATATATAACAATAACATTTAGGCACGTACTTTGAACAATGTATCTATACACCGTGGGCTCGAGGTACCCGAAAGATTTTAACCTTCGATTCCGATGCCTAATTGGAGAAGAAAAGCTTGGATGTAGTTTGTTGAATATACTTAGCTTAATTTTAGAGATTCACATTTACGGAAATTCACAAATCGAAAAATAGCTATAGTAACAAGTCCTATGAACGCGGAGTTGCGACTTTTATCATACCATACCCCCTCGCCGTATGTCTTATTTGTCGGGGAGGGTTGTGAAGTGAGAAGTTTCTTATCCACTCACACGATAATTTATAAATGTTGCTAGTTCAACCTAAGGTATTGTTTTTATGGAAGTACTAAAGTGAATTGATTTATTAAGTACGGTTTTTTTTACTGATTTGGACTTTTGTTGATATAACACTTGACTCATAATACCATCAGAAAGGCGTGGTTAAAATCTTTCGGGTACCTCGGGCCCACGATGTATATTTAACTATTTATTTATACTTTATGCACAACCATGTTAGTTAAGGCGAAATTAATGCCCTATGGCATTCTATACCAGTTAACCTTTAGGCCAAATATAAATCATGTATTTATCGTAAAGTATATATACAAGGTTAGTCGGAAAGGGGGTACTAATCCGCAGGCCACTTAATTTAAAGTGTTAAAATTTCAAAATCCAAACATATTTTTTTCCATACTAAATATTTGTAATAGTTTTTTCAAAAATTCTTTATCCTTGCCTTAGTTACGAGTGCACAGAATGGAGCTTAATCCGTGACCCCAAATGTGACCTAAAATGTAAACACAGCTGATGATAGATGAGGATAGATAGATTTTAAGTAGCATTTATGAAATCTTTGAACAACTATTTCTCTTAATCTGTTGACATTTGGGGAAAGTTGTAGAATAATACTTAGTTGTTCATTATTATGGGTCCTTTAACACCCTTTCGGATTAGTACCCCCTTTCCGACTAACCTTGTATATTACCTAATCGTATAGGTAATATACCTATAAGTATTGTGGTATTTAAAATTAGACGCATAATAAAAAAGGTACTACATTACAACAAAAGATACCATTTTGTAGTCTTCAACGGATTATTACTTAGTAAATTATATTTATTGGGGTATCTTCGAATCTGGAATTTAGGAACAAAATACACTTATTTTATTCCTAAATTCCATAAAATCAGTGCAGTAGTTCTTCGCAAATATCCGGTGAACCGGATATTTGCGAAGCAATGTCGTGGAGGAAACGAAACCAAAAGAAGCTCGCGCCCTTCAACAGTATTCAGTAGTTACAAGCTCGTCTCCTTGCGTCTTTTGCGTTCACCCCAAAAAAATGCGCCACCCCCGCATGCATTATTATATAGAACTAAGATTAGTTACGGTTTACTCACGTGCATTTTTTTCATTGCCCGGACCCAATCGGAGCTTTTAACCATGTGGCGAAGTGACGAGTCGATCTGTCGAACTAGTCGAGCAATCCCGAAAAAATGCACGTGAGGAAATCGTACATAAATATGAATGTGTCTCACGAAAATTATAATATAAAAACAAAGTACTATTTAGTTTTTTTTTCTACTTTCTTTCTATGATATTTTATTCTGATATATTAAGCTGACCAATATTTATCGCGCTTACATAATCGTAACGTTATGTACTTTTTAATGTAACTTTGCAAATATTAGAACTTGCTTGATTAGTTCCTCAAGGATACTGTATGGTTGCACTTATACACCTACACTTATTCTTATACACCTAGTAATAAATCTTGATGACCTCTCAAATATTTAGACTCGATATTAGTTTCTAAATAATGACATAATTGAATAAGCTCTGCCTTGCAGAAAAAGTATAAGTAGGACACTAGGTTTAAGGGAGGTCAGACACGTACTAATATCATTTATTCTAACTAAATTAATACAGGCGAGGGCAAACCACTTTCGCACGTAAAAGCTTCTCACTGAGTTCAAATCGTATTTGCTGGTAATATATCTGGGATGGAAAGTGCTTCCATTTGTGCCAATCAGAGTAATAAGTTAGCGCGCGCACTGCTTACTGCTTAGGTATACAGTAATATGTACTTGATCCACTTCCCTGATGAAGTTGAGTCGATCAATCAACGCAATTAAACCTTACCTATATAAAAATCTATATGCATTAACAGGGCCTCTTGTACTTACTCAGAATCTATAGATGGACTAAGGGCTGTTAATGTTCGATCAACTCATTGTTTGTTTAAGTAACTGACTTAACAACAACTAAAATATTTCCTAGGGAAAGGAATTTATCTTGTTGGTAAAGTTTTATCTTACATTGCAGAGGAATTCACATTATTAAGTGTAGGTATCATTCCTGTTATTCTCTCTTAATTGAATAACAAGTGCGTTGTTGTTGTCTTTGAAGAGAATATACGTAATTTTAGTTTATAAGTGATAATTGTTTTTAAACACAACTTCTTAATAGACAATTACAACACAATCGAATCTGAATAGAGCTTGTATCAGGCGATTGTTTTTAGGGGTAGGTAATTAAAATCAAGTCCGATTATAAAACAGCTCTATTTGAAAATAGTTTTATATTTTACTTTGTATACCTTTGTTAAGCTTCATTGACTATTGTCCAATAATAATTAATTATTAGAGTCGATACTTTCAGACACCAAATAAAATATTTAGTCCGGTCAAATTAGATATTTCAAAGTGCAAAAATTCGCATAGAGCTGAAAATTGGTACGAATGTTCGGAACACCATTATAAATGAAATATAAAAAGTCCCCATCGATCCCACACTTGCAAAAAAAAATATTCAAGGTCAAAGTTCGCAAATATGTTTTTTTTGCGTTTTTTAGCCAAACAGTAAGTTTTATGATAAAAATAGGTCAGACAAAAATTGTAGATTATGCAATTATCTATAAAAATTGTCTAGAACTTTTCTCCTAAACGTCACCGTTTCTGAGATATAGTGGTTGGAAAAGTTGTATTCTTCATAATATGCGTTTCCACGCCACCTGGAAGGTAGTGTACTTGGCGCGTTTTTTTAACGTAGTTTCCCCGATAGGCCTATCCCACAATCACCATCAGAAGAGGATTCGTACAATATCAGTGAGGAGACATCTGATGCATCGCTGTTAGAACAATTTACTTACACCCAGCAGGAAGAAGAAGAACAAGCAGAAGAAGAAGTATAAGAAGACGAACAAGAAGAAGAGGATGCAGAATTATCACGTGATTATGAATGAGACGGATAATTTTACCTATTTTTATAGAATTCACACGGCTTTCATCATTTCCAATAGTACCAGTTTTTACATATTTTGGAATAGTATTGAATTAAATAGGATCACAATAGATTGTGGGATAGGCCTATCGGGGAAACCATGTTAAACGGTGACGTTTAGGAGAAAAATTGTAGACATTTTTTATAAATAATTGCATAATCTACAATTTTTGTCGGACCTATTTTATCATAAAACTTACCGTTTGGCTAAAAAACGCATTAAACCCATATTTGCGAACTTTTACCTTGAATATTTTTTTTTGCAAGTGTGGAATCGATGGGGACTTTTTACATTTCATTTATAATGGTGTTCCGAACATTCGTATCAATTTTCAGCTCTATGCGAATTTCTGTTAACCTACCCCTATTTTTTGGGCTAACTTGACCGGACTAATTGTTATGTTTGATTTGCAGGGGGAAAAAAGAATTCATTTTCAAATATTTTTATAAAGTTAGTTAGTTCTTTTATGAAGTCTTTTTTCAATTTGTAAGCTTTCTGTTCATCTACTGAGCAAATGTAATAACTTTAAAGTTTACATCTCGCTTTGTGTGACGACTGTGACAAGTAATGAACGTATGTACCTATGAGTGAAAATTATAAAAACAAATATCTAAAACATGAAACTAATAACTAACATGAAATAATAAATGTTACACACCCAAACAAATATCTACCAAAAATCTAGAAAATATTAACAAACATGCAACAGCTAGGAAATCAAGTGTCTAATTATCCTAATGTTATTAAAATAAACAAAGATATAATTAACATTCGAAGTTTCCATTATTTCATGGTTTGTACTTCTTGGGTAGCTATCTACTGACAATTCAAAGGCGCTTGCGAAAAAGCATACCTACATCAGGTTTTTGCTCATATCATTAAAAGAGCTTCAATTACTAGTCGCAAGCTAAGATTAGTATGCAGAATCTTAGCTTACGATCGACATTTGGCAAATAATCTTAAACACTTCTATACATCAATTCAACATATTCTAATTAAATTAGAAAATTTCAAATTATGCGATGATAATTGACCATTCTCACTGAAATATACACCTACAATATATAGATAGAATAAATCCAAATAATAATAAATACACCAACAATTTAAAGATGCAATGTCAATGCAATGCAATGCAATTTAATGATGCAAATTTCAGAGGCGCACAACATGTCTATTAGAGGAACGATTGAACTACTAGTTAGTTATAAAGCACAACATTATCACTGCTGATTATTTTATTTGCATATCAACGCTAAGCACAACACAATAAAAAAAAATTCGCTATCATAAGACTGGATACGGGAAATGCTTATCAACGGCAGTTAAATTATGCAAGAGTTTGTTTTATTAAATAATTTAGTGGCACTTTAAGTTAACATTTAGTTTAAACTTACCGAGAGGGCGAGGTACGGCACACGCCACGGCGGCAGCCAGCAACAACACTATGAGCGTGTGCATCCCGCCACAACGCTAAACTGATAATACTGACTGCTGAGAGCGTGCTTTCTGTTTACTGGCAGGAGCAGTTGGACGCGCATTCGCTTGGCGCCGATCGATAACCCGCCCACATCAAAACTTCTTATCACCACGAACAAAACGCCGTAACTTCAGCATTTAAAACGACTACTTAATCCCTTGTGGAACAATTAATTTTGGGAGTGTGCACCCCATCTCGCGATATCCTTTCAATTACAATTCGTGTGGTGGTTGGAATAGAGTTCATTTCCAATTCTTTTTACCTGTCATTTTGAATCTCTGTAGTTATAGTTTAAATTGAAAATACTCTGTCGCCTTCGTATGATGTCCATGACGTAAATGTACACGCCTGTTTTATCAAGATTATTATCAACGACCTGTTTATCAGTCTAGGTTTCCTTTTATATACCTACATTTCCTATGATATATGTATGAGTCTTGTTTAGCATTAGCATTGTCCTGTAGGATTAGATTAATCTAGATTGGCTTCTGATTAGAAGTCAATAATTTCGTTCCTCATATCTTATAGATAGGAATAGTCCGGTACGAGCGTTAGTCCCTTTCCATTACTCTTAATAATATGTACCTAGATAAATGAAACAAAATAGGTACCTTCATTAATTACACGATTTTTTCGGACAAGGTACTGAGAAGATGACTTCGGGATACCACTTTCCATAAAATAGAAGCAAGTAATGTCTTCATTTTTTAAATGTAATAAATCTGGGGGCACGGCAGTGCCCCGCCAAGTCTCGAGCAAAGCGGGCACGGCCGTACCATCTTTTCTCGAAGCCATTCGCGGCCTTTTCACCCCCCCTATATCTTCGCTGTGGACAAAGCTAGCAGTTTGAACTTTCGGTAACCAAGAGTAATCATTATAACTAGCTAAACTTCCAAATTACATCATATTTGAACTTATAGTTTACGAGTTATCATCGATCAAAGTTACATCATTTTGTCACTGACTGACTCACTGACTGACCGATCATCAAAATTCTAAGATACTTCTAGCAGGCCTAGAACCTTGAAATTTGGTATCAAGATAGATTATTAGGTACATATAAAGGAAAAATTATAAAAAGATAAAAAAATAGTTAATTATAGAAAACAATTTTATATTTGCCATTTTGCCAGGAACATGGTGTATGAATTTCGACTATATTCGACTGCATTGTTAACTTTGTTCTTTGTTTACGTACAAAAAATATTGAATTGGTGTAGACTATTTTATAAATTGTTATTTATTTAGGGCAAAATCTGAGAAATGAGATTCCATACCATCACGCCTGTATTCTCCGAAGGGTAGGACAGAGGTGTATACTAAGTATGTAACTATATGAACCCATTTATTACTGTATCTAGGTAGATAACATTCATAAAGGCTAATTTAAATTATTTAAAGTTTTAATATCTCACAAGTTTTCCCTCCAGAGGGCGGGGGCGGTCAAAATCAAAATCCAAGATGGCGGCTGTGATATTTTAAAATTTTACAAATTATGCGTCATGGGTGTCGTTCCCATGGTTTTCCGGGGTGCTGATGCCAAAAATGAGGTCAAAGTCAAAATCAAAGATGGCGCTGTGAAATTTTACAAGATATGCGTCATGGGTGTCGTGTCCATGGTTTTCGGGGACGCTGATGACGAAAATGAGGTCAACGTCAAAATCCAAGATGGCGGCTGTGAAATTTTACAAGATATGCGTCATGGGTGTCGTGTCCATGGTTTTCGGGGGGGCTGATGACGAAAATGAGGTCAACGTCAAAATCCAAGATGGCGGCTGTGAAATTTTACAAAATATGCGTCATGGGTGTCGTGTCCATGATTTTCGGGGGCGCTGATGACGAAAATGAGGTCGAAGTCAAAATCCAAGATGGCGACTGTGAAATTTTACAAAATATGCGTCATGGGTGTCGTGTCCATAGTTTTCGGGGGAGCTGATGACGAAAATGAGGTCAACGTCAAAATCCAAGATGGCGGCTGTGAAATTTTACAAGATATGCGTCATGGGTGTCGTGTCCATGGTTTTCGGGGACGCTGATGACGAAAATGAGGTCAACGTCAAAATCCAAGATGGCGGCTGTGAAATTTTACAAGATATGCGTCATGGGTGTCGTCGTGTCCATGGTTTTCGGGGGGGCTGATGACGAAAATGAGGTCAATGTCAGAATCCAAGATGGCGGCTGTGAAATTTTACAAGATATGCGTCATGGGTGTCGTGTCCATGATTTTCGGGGGCGCTGATGACGAAAATGAGGTCGAAGTCAAAATCCAAGATGGCGGCTGCGAAATTTTACAAGATATGCATCATGGATGTCGTGTCCATGGTTTTCGGGGGCACTGATGACGAAAATGAGGTCGAAGTCAAAATCCAAGATGGCGGCTGCGAAATTTTACAAGATATGCATCATGTATGTCGTGTCCATGGTTTTCGGGGGTACTGATGACGAAAATGAGGTCAACGTCAAAATACAAGATGGTGGCTGTGAAATTTTACAAGATATGCGTCATGGGTGTCGTGTGCATGGTTTTCGGGGGGGAGGCTGATGACGAAAATGAGGTCAACGTCAAAATCCAAGATGGCGGCTGTGAAATTTTACAAGATATGCGTCATGGGTGTCGTGTCCATGGTTTTCGGGGGGGAGGCTGATGACGAAAATGAGGTCAACGTCAAAATCCAAGATGGCGGCTGTGAAATTTTACAAGATATGCGTCATGGATGTCGTGTCCATGGTTTTCGAGGGTGCTGATGACGAGAATGAGGTCGAAGTCAAAATCCAAAATGGCGGCTGTGAAATTTTACAAGATATGCGTCATTAATGTCGTGTCCGAGGTTTTCGAGGGTGCTGATGACGAAAATGAGGTCGAAGTCAAAATCCAAGATGGCGGCTGTTAAATTTTACAAAATATGCGTCTTGGATATCGTGTCCATTGTTTTCGGGGGTGCTGATGATGAAAAGGATGTCGAAGTCAAAATCCAAGATGGCTCTGTGATACTTTACAAAATACGCGTCATGGGTGTCGTGTCCACGTGCGAAATTCGTATGATAGCGCCATCTATCTATGAAAAAAACCACTTAGAAACTAAAAAAATATAATAACGTAAATTTATATTCGGCGAAACGAAGTTTATGGATATCCGAATCAACTAGTTATTAGTTACTTAAATAGTTAGTTATTAAAAATACTAATTTAATACATAAATAGTTTGTTACATATTTAGTTTGTTAGTTAGTAATAAAAACAAAAGAGATAGAGACAGAGAATAGGCTCTAAGCAAAGCAGCAGTTGATGAACAAGACATTATTATGTCAACCAAAAAGAAAAGAAAGAGACCCACCTACAAAAAATAAGTGAGATCCCACCAAAAACATTAAATGTAAAAAATGCCAAGTCTCTAATATGCAATCTTTCCACCGTAAAAAGTTTTAAGATCTCATAGAAGCCAAGTCCTATTCAATTTATTTTGTAGTTAGTTATCTATCTAGTGACTGTATTAATAGTTTTATTTCTATTATAATTATAGTGACTTGGCAATGAGCACAAATTAAAAGCTGCTTGCTGTGTGGAATTATGTGCGACTGTTATTGACGAATTGATATCTATGAGTACTATGATTACATTAGTTGTTATGCTGATGTGTGATTTATGATATGCAGACGTGATTTTACGGCCAATGAGTAGTTATGGTCACCATCGACTACGTGCGCCAATACATATTTAAGAAAACCTAAGTTTATTTGATAAGAACATCACAATTATTATCTATAAGTAGGTACCTATGTTTCATGGTCAAATCAAAAGAACTTAACTAATCCTGTGATATTAAACATTACGCGTGCGTTATACGTTACTTTCACCTCCTCCAAATATATTTGTTTCTTCTTGTGCTCATTGCCAAGTCACTATAATTATAATAGAAATAAAACTATTAATACAGTCACTAGATAGATAACTAACTACAAAATAAATTGAATAGGACTTGGCTTCTATGAGATCTTAAAACTTTTTACGGTGGAAAGATTGCATATTAGAGACTTGGCATTTTTTACATTTAATGTTTTTGGTGGGATTACTGTTTACTGTTTATTAAATTAAATGTAATAATATTTAATACTTTGACCTCAGTCAAAGTATTAAATATTATGAATTAAGTTTATGTTTTAAATAATAAATTCCCCGAGTTAGATCCATTCTATAAGTCTATATAAATTGAGCTTCACTGTTCAACAGGTGGATGCCGTGTAGAACGTTTTATTTATCGATGTTATTTAAGTTCTTTGCTTAAAACATTACCTGCTATTCCTATTAGTCATCCACAGTCTAGACGAAAAATATGAAGAAGTTTACTTATTTTTAACCAACCTCTTGGCTTTTAAAGAAACCTTCTCAGTTTAAGCACGTTTGCCCCTTTTGTTGGAAGATCTTTTGTGCGGCGCGCCCACAAAGAGAGGCGTCTTCTTGAATTCTTTGTAAATTGTGATAGAAAATATTGGCATCACTGTTTAAAGAGATTTCAAAGCCACGTTATGCAAACTCTTTTCATTCCCTGAAGAGTTGTATGAAGTTTTTTACATTTGTTTCAGCTTTATTCAATGAAAAATTAAAAAAAACCCTGAAGTCTTGAATTCAAGGTTTTCAATAGGTTATTTGTGTAAAATTTAAAATGTTAACAATAATTTCGTTTGGAATATAGGTTCACGTGTGTGCTTAAATCCGATTAAAAACATTGTAGTTCAATTTGTTTGGAAAACAAAATTATATTTCAGTGATTGATCGATTGGATTTTAAAACGAATTTATTTTGATACAGAACGTTGTAGAAAAAAAAAACTTAATTCAGACTTTTTCACAAATACTAATAAAATAAAAAAATATTAGCCTGTAACTGTCCCACTGCTGGGCAAAGGCCTCTTCTCGTACAGAGAAGGAACGAGCATTGATCGCCACGCTTGCTCATTGCGGGTTGGCGATTTCAGATCATTAAAGTCCAGGTTTCCTCACGATGTTTTCCTTCACCGTATGTCAGTGGCGTCTTAGATTAACTAAGTAAGTACATTTGAAATTGAAAAAGTCACATTGGTACATGCCTGGGTTTGAACTAGGGTTTTCGCCCCGGGTACCCGGAACCGGGAATTCCCGGGAATTTGGGGATTTTAGGACCCGGGAATTATTTGGCGGGATTCCCGGGTGAAAAAATGATGATGAAAAATTAAGGGTCTGCACGCTTCCGAAGATTTTAGAGCATGTTCTGTCTCTCTCGCGTGTAATGGACATTGTACTGCGTGATGTGAACTTTGAATGGGGTAAATGTATCGTGATGTCAGCACACAGTACTGTTGTCTCTGCCTAGTAAACAAATAAATTCTAAACGCTTGTTTTTTTTTTGTAAATGTTTAATTTGTAGAAACTATTCACACTGCTTATATTTTGTGTAATTTCGAGATTCATAATGAAAATATACAGGGTGTAAACGAATTCGTGTAATTCCTTCAAACAGCGTGATCTAGTGGTCACAGATTAAGCCTAAATGGTTTTTATTTTAAATACAAAAATAGTTTATTTTCAATAAAAAAAGTTCTGTTTTCGAGCCCTTTTTGCGCCCCGAGTTAACCGACTGCAAAGAACGATTTCGTACTAGTCGTGCTAGCCAGCTGTGTCACCGTGCTTTCATTCATTGATGAGTGGCGTCAAAATGTTCCAACGAATAATATTTTTTTAGCAATTTTTATTTTTTTGTTTGTACAAATAAATAAATAAAAACTGCTAAAAAAAATTGATCGAAACACAACCAGCTAAGGTAAAGGCACCTATTTCCGCGGTGTTTTCACCATAACTAGAAAGAACATCAAAAATTAAGTATTTAATTAATATACCTTTCTGTAGAATTGGCTATTTTTATCAGAAGTATTACATATCTTATTTTTTAAATATACTCACAGTTTGACAATAAAAGTTTATTAATAATGTCAAATTATTTAAAAATATGAAGAAGTCCGAAGCACCTAATTCCGATTTAAAAATCCTAATTCCGATGCATTTGGTTCCTAATTCCGAGTATACAAAATACAAAGGAAAGAAAGTGGGGAGAATGATACATGATGTTCAAAAAATCAAGTCTATTTATTCTGCTCTATCTATAGGTTTTGGATGAGTCTCAGACTCTGTGTTACATGATTATTAATATGGTACCACAATATGTAATAGGAATTCGGGAATATTGTACTGTCGAGAAACTTTATTTATAAACACTACTGCCATTATGAATTGCTGTAATAGTATTTTTTTTAAAGTAGGTATATAATATATAAGAATAACTATATCTGAGTATATCGGAATATGAAAGTTATTTTAAAGGGCAAATTTATATTCTTCCAGTTACTAAAACAATACTAAAGTTTTGAACAAGCTGCGTAAGATAATGAACACTCTGTATTTAACTTGTGCCAATACCACGGAATTAGGTACTAATATAACCTTATTCCGACTTAAATACATCGGAATAGCGTTTTGTAATACTAAATCAAGATTTCTAATTCCGAGTAATAAAAAGTAAAAGATTTTTTAATATTAAACAAATAAATTAATGTTCAATTGCGATATCTTTGAAAAAATGTACAAAGCTCACTCAGGATTATATCACAACACATTAATAACTTAATTTTCTGTACTTAGCTTTTCCATACAACGAATTAATAAAGTACTTTAACAGGCAATCTTTGACCTGCTATAATTAGTAACTGCGACGCCATAGTGTACCTCGGAAATAGATTTTTATATCTATTGGTTATTTAAGTAATCAGAGCTAAAATATTAAGTTCGTAATCATAAATCTGCCTTCAAAATTTGAAAAAAAGTCTACGTCTATTAAATTGCATTTCCGTGGTATACATCGGTATTTAGGAACCAACTAAAATATTTGGCACCTAATGCCGCGGTATTTTAAAAACTTATTTTCTCCTCAATTTGTAAAGAAAATATTAAAATTTTAACTGTTTTCAATAAAAAATATAACCCTTCCAATATTTCACTCACACAGTATAAAATTATCAAACAAAACACTATTTAGCAAATCGTATTAATCAAGTGCATAAGGTCCGAAATGTATGAAGCGCGCGTTCGAGTCAGCTGCTAGCGTCAAACTTACTGTTTATTTTAAAACGTTAAAGCACCAAAGCACTCTTTTGCTCATATAAACATAAACAGATAAATTATTAATTGATTAATGTATCTTGCAAACAAAAAGAACTTGTAAATTGCTTGAAAACGCCGTTATTCTAAATACATCGGAATATGGTGCCATTTTTAGAACCCCTCGGAATTAGGTGCCTTTACACTAATTGTGTTTCGATCATATATCGCTATCGCAAAAAAAAAAACTTTATTTTTACCAAGCTAAATCCCGTGCTCGGTCATTCTACACCAGTAGTAAATCATGTGGTTTTAAGGTATTACACGAATTTGGTAACACCCTTTATATTCATTAACCCTATTGTTATTCTAACTAATCCTTTGAGAAGAAACGGACTCAAGGTATTGTGATTTCAGTTTTTTATACGATCTAGACAATTTTTTGTTTGTTGTTTGAATTCGGTGAATGTTTATTATTTTTATGTCTGGGGCTTTGAGCTGACCCTTTCGGACGGATGTAGCAGCTCGTTAAAATCAGCCTTCATGCAGATCTACCTTATTTTAGGGGGCTACACGACCCGAATCATAATACACGTTTTAACCGACTTGAAAAAGTAGGAGGTTCTTTTCAGGGTTTTTTTATGTGTGTTCTCCGATTACGCAAAGACGACTGGCCCGATTTGAAAAAAAATTCTTTTGTTTATTAGGGTATACTTCCCAGGTGGTCCCATGGTCATCAGGTCAGGATCTGATGAACACTTCAAATTTTATAGGCACACTTGAAGCGATTTTTCATTTGAATACTCCCGAGGTTGTCCCATTTAAATTTGGTGAAGATATGATGAAGACCCTCGTGATTGACAATGGAACTCTTCACTAGATAGCAGCAAATTACCCGATTGCTGTAATTGCATGTTTATGTATTGTTTATGCCACTTAACTTAGGTCCAACTTCGAGAAAGAGGTCAATCGTCGAATCCGACTCGGCTGGGCAGCGTTTGGGAAGCTGCGTAGAATCTTTTCGTCCCAACTACCGCAGTGTCTCAAGACGAAAGTCTTTGACCAGTGCGTGTTGCCAGTGATTACATACGGCACTGAAACGTGGTCGCTCACAATGGGCCTCATAAGAAGGCTCAAGGTCACCCAAAGGGCAATGGAGAGGGCTATGCTCGGAATTACCCTGCGTGATCATATCAGAAATGATGAGATCCGCAGGAGAACCAAGGTAACCGACATAGCTCGAAGAATTGCCAAACTTAAATGGCAGTGGGCGGGGCACATTGCTCGCAGAACGGATGGCCGAAGGGGCTGAAAGGTTCTGGAGTGCCGACCGCGTACCGGAAGACGCAGCGTGGGTAGGCCGCCCACAAGGTGGACCGATGATCTGGTGAAGGTCGCGGGAAACCGCTGGATGCGAGAAGCACAGGACCGGTCGATGTGGCGATGCTTGGGGGAGGCCTATGATATGCAGCAGTGGACGTCTTTCGGCTGAATGATGATGATTGCGATCTCCAATCCGCTTGTCAGACATGGTGATTATTGGAATATAAACTCAACAGAAAACTAAAAAAACCATGGCCGAACCGTTCGTCATTCACATTTTTTGTTTTCAAAAGCTGTCAAATTGTTTGAACCAATAAACAAAACAATCTCTTTGACAGTTTTCGAAAACAAAAACTGACTGACGCTTGTCAGTTTCTATGTAACCGGGCAGTTATTGGCGAGACCTGAAGGATCTCCAGCCAATGGAGAGGAAGTAAAATACTTAACCTAAGGTCCTAAACTAACGACAATATACTACATTAACATCATGACCACTAGCAACAACAACACTAAAGCCCTTCCCAGCCAGCACAAACCTTTTGAGTAAGTTTTGTTTAACAGCAGTCATAGAAACTAATTGCTGAATAAGACTACCGTAATTAGCTGATTTGGCGCTTACTCAGACGCTATTCAAGCAATTTGGGCACAAAATTATACTGCCAATAGCTGTGTAATAGCAACGTAACAGATGAATAAATTTTGAATAATTGTACGACAAGCTGAGTATCTTCTGCATAAAAGCATTTTGTTCTTTAATACAAGTATAACAGCTCTGTTAGCCAGATGATGAATGAATGATGAATGATATTATTTATCAAGAACTTAATCAAATTAAATTTAAATTGATAAATCCGAACAGCGTGACTGCGATGACATTGAAATATACAGGGTGGAAAAAATCAATGGGCCCTGAAGGGAAACCACTTTAAATCCTTAGGATAGATTATTTTTCTTAAAGGAACCATTCCTTTAATTTTAAAAAGAAACAAAGCTGCATTCACAGATTTCTCGACATGCTTACCTAAACCGGGAATCGAACCAGTTAAAAAAATAAAAAAATAAACACTCGCTATTTTATTTCACTAGTCGATACAGTCAATGTTAGAGATAAAATTTCTCCAATAAACTTTAGGTCTTACACTCGTCTGTCGTACAAGATATCCATGAAATCTAATATTTAGGTAGTACACAAAGGCTTTAATCAACATTACCTAGACTAGAACTGTTCACTTTTAACAAGTAAAAGACACGTTATAATTTTTTTTAAACTCTAACATCCAAAGACATTCTATGAAGTACAAGCTTGCTAATTTATCTCTAAGTTTATTTGATATTTTTTTATTACAAGTACCTCGTTGAAGACTTAGATAAGAAACTCATTTAATTGGTAATAATAATTCTATGCACATTTTCTTTCTTAGACGGGGCGTTCTGACGAAACGTTTAAAAATAGAACGTTCCGTTTGACAATAATCCTATCGATTAGTAGAATAAAATAGCGAGGGTTTATTTTTTTTATTTTTAGCTGGTTCGATTCCCGGTTAAGGTAAGCTTATCGAGAAATCTGTGAATGCAGTTTTGTTTCTTTTTAAAAACAAAGGAATGTTTCCTTTAAGAAAAATAATCTATCTTAAGGATTTAAGGTGGTTTCCCTTCAGGGCCCATTGATTTTTTCCACCCTGTATATTTATTTATTTATTTATTTATTGATTTACACGGCTTCAGAAACCAATTACATAAATCAAACATTGTAATAAGTACAAACATAAACTTATAATATAACAACGATTAAATGCTATTGTTCTCACAAAAATGTAGGCACACAGCCATTAAATTGGCGAATTTGTTAGCGAATAGATCGCAGTCCGGGTTGGCTTCCACGAGCTTATTTAGTGCGGTCAATACGCGCGGTACGGGAGACGCAGCACGGGCTGCGGTCAGACACGAAGGCACGTCTAGCAGTCGATGTTTTCTGCTACGGAGATAATTGTTCGGTGTGTAGAGTCGAATCAGCTCATTATGTATGTCAGGAGCATCCGTCATACCATCACATATTTTGAGCATAACATAATATGGCCGAACGATATAACCTATCGTAAATTTTACCCTTATTTATGCTTATGGAAAGAAATTGTAGGTGCGCATGCAATTTTACCGTGTATTTATATATACATTTCGTGTAAAATTTTCACGCGCTACCTGATAACCCGGGTTTTGGAGAAATAAACAACATTTCGTCTATTGGTATGATTATACGTGTAAAATATTTTTATGTTTTATGCAGTTTAAGGGTTCAAAAATAACCTTGTAATACTTTTATAAGAATATTATACCGATTTCGTTATTAAACTTGAGTATTTGAGCATAAAATTCCACATCGTTATAATAGGTTATGTTATTCGATATGGCGACGCTCATTCTGAATAAAATCTGATTGCACAACGGCTTATCGTCTTATGTCTGCATAACAGACCTTATGTGTCCACTTATTAAGTTTTGCTCTGCTTAAAAGTGGTCTGCACTCAACATTTTTCGATATGTTCTATAATCGATACGACAGTTTTTATCTTTTCATACTCTCGCAAGCACTTTCTTCGTATGCCTCCCGTTCTTTTTCTATTATTCCATGAATTGGAGTGTTTTTTAACATTTTTTTTGTAAGGAGGCATTTCCACACAAGCACTACCAAACAAAATGCAGTTAGCCGCTTAAATGCTGACTAACGTACCAGAACAGTTCTTCTACCTTAAAAAATGTCTACTTTTCGTGAATACCCAGCAAACTTCTGCATAAGAATCTGTTACTATTGCTTTAAGCACAGTTAGTTGCACATGACGGTAATTTCGTACTTAAAGCGGCATAAAGTAGTTATAACAGCTATCTAAATAACAGCTAGCTATTAATTTCTGTTAAGTTACTATATGCTTCTTAACAGAAACAACGTCTATTTTATACAGCAGCTGAATAACTGTCAAGATGTGGTGTGTAATACAACTAAAAGAGAACAGAATATAACTTATCCAGTATCATGCTTGATAGTGGAATTGTATACCAATGTTATACAAAAGGTTACACAAACTCTTGAGTAACAGGTCTTTTTATGATGATTATTCAGATTTAAGAAATAAAATCCGCAAATTACAAAACTAACTCGGCTAATAGCATTATTATGGTAAAAAAAACTTTAATACAGAACTTCGTAATACACACAGCTTCTATACATATGTAATAAAGCTTAACTCTGCATAGGGTTAAATTGTTGGCCAGTTATCTGACTTGTGTGCTGCCTGGGTTGTCAAATAGATAGCGAACCGATAGCGTGGCGAAGCGTTTTTGTTTTGTTATGTATGGTATCGTTTCAATCTAGTCACATAGAAAACCGAAAGCGATTAGCTGGCTTTGTATGCATGACGTCAAACAGAGAGCGAATGTGAGACGAAGCGAGAGGTTCACGCCAAGCCAGTGTTAAAAGTAGCTGCGAACCGAACGACACTTCACTTTCTACAAGAGTTCGGTTCGCTGCACCTACTTTGACGTCTCCGCTTCGGTTCACATTCGCCACGTTTTCGTTTCGCAGTTATGTTTGATAAGGCCTTAAGGGCCTCTTTCTGACTTCGGCTAAGGGCGTTGCTGACGGGAGATTTTAAAGGAGACAGCTTGATGAGGGCTGAATTATTGGTGTGACTGCGGAGTCAGAAGAGAAGACCGGCTCTACGACTGGTGAGCTCGGTGAATCTTGACTTCGCTATAAGTGTAGTTTTGAAAATGTTGTTCACATTATGAAATAACAAAATGTTTATAATGTTGACAGAATAGGCACTCGATAAACTGTAGTTAATAATAAACCGCTCTCAAAAGCCTTATTGGAGGCGGTTTATTAAGTAGTGATTTCGATACTGAGTGAACCGATAATCAGTATTGAGTGCTCTACGCTCGGGTAATAATTATGCGCTGTATTAACTGTAACAGCCTAAGGGACGGTTTACGCCAAACGTATAGGCAGCCGCCGAAGGGTCGGTTATTTTCAAATACAGTAATGAATGCTTATGTGCTCACAAATACTTTGGTCAAGTTTCGATTTGATAATGATCTAATTGTAAATGTAAATAAAATATAATAATACTAAAAGTAATCAACTGTCCCATTTCAAAACCTAGTAAGGGAATTTTTTTACTAAAATCGTTTTATTGCATAATCTTGCTAACCTAAGAAAGTATCTACCAAATAATAAAACATCAACTGTCCTAATTGTTTTTTTATTAAAACTACCAGGAAAGCAGAAATGAACTGGAACGAGCGATTTACTACTTAACTCAACTAATAAGGACAGTTGAATTTTACGTCTATCGATATCATTATTACGAATCCTTCATGCTCTGCTCTATGTTACATCGTTGGTGCGTTTCGAGGAATAAAATTATAATATTTTTTATTTGATTTTGTAAGCGCACCTGACTGGTGCGTTTCAAGGAATACTTTTCGTGCGGTTCATTTGGTGCGGTTCAAAGTTGTTGCGCTTCGAGGAATACCCCTACAAAATAGGGGGCAACTGCAAAAATAACTTTGTATTTCATATTATTTTATCCTACATTTCGCTTGCCTAAAAAATCCTATAGCACTCGCACTGATTACGAAACCCTACACTGTCCGTGGTCCGACAAGCAGTTGGCTGTTTGGTTTTTGTGTTGCAAATTGTTAATCCGAAAAAGATACCCTTAATAATGATATTTTGATTATATTCAAATCAAAGCTTGCGCACATTTTTAAACACTATCGATCATAAGTAAACTCCTCAATCTTGGCCGAATATTCGAATTCTCTTAAATTCCTTCCCAACATGAAGAAAATTTCTTAAATACTTTGTCCTGTACGAACCTAAAGATATTGCAGTTTCTCACAGAAGGTGGCAGGTGGCATTTGATTAATATTACAAAACTGTATAGAAGACTTCACATTCTAAAGATTTTCTGCTGTTTCACTTTACAGACCCACTTGTAATATTTTATTTAGAAATGGAAAGAACAAACTTAATGCAAAAATGATGAAGAGAGTCTAGTGCCAATGTTTTGTGGAAAGATGCTTTGTTTTGCAAATATTTTGCGGAAAACTACTAAGATCATTAAGTGGGTGTCAAAGGTGTTAACGCAGTCCAACCATTTTCTGCCTTGAGAGTCTCTTTATGATTTTTAGTTTTGATACCCACGTTATTACGATAAAAAAAGCACGCCATTTTATTCTAAGTAGTTATATATATGAATGTAATTTTTCTTCGTCTAAACCAACGATAAAATTCTTTTCCGATGCTGTGCTTCCTGTGGCCTTAGCAAACGTTTCCGATTTCCAGTCCTTATTCCGATTTAATTGCGGTGCGCCGCGGCGTTTCTAGAAAGAAAAATATAAAATTCTACTTCACTGCAAAATTGCCTTGCAAATCTAGTTTTATAGGAGAATTGCATTTTTTCTATCTAAACGTTTCCTGGGCTTAAAAAATAAGTAAGTACGCCTGATTTCACTTAGGGTGTGCGGCGGAAAGTAGGTATTAATATAAAATGACAATTTAAATAAGTTCTGATGGTTGAATGTTTTAAATATTTCTGTAAAACATTCACGGCGGCACCGAGAACGGATTTTGGTGTGTGGTAGAGACAGGTAGGAAGGAATCTTACTTAATAGGACATAGGTATTGATGGGATTTTATTTAACCGTCTAGATATATTTTTCACGAGGCATCATTGGTGAGTGTATGTAACTATAGCCACAAAATATCACACGTAAGTGTACCTACCTAAATTAACAATAACACGCCTAAAGGCGCGATTCCATTAGGCAAGTCTTGCATACAAGTATGACGTCACATTTGCGTACAAGTTGCTTACTTTGGAAACATGTTTTCGAGAGTATGCAAATTGCATGCAGGTTCTACTTGCATACTAGTGGAGATGTTCAACAATTGAGTTGGCATCAAGGCGCGATTCCATTAGGCAAGTTACTTGTATGCGAGTTGCTAATTGCATATAACTTGAATAAACCTGCATACAAGCTACAACTTGTATAAGGTAGTTTGAACTTGTACATTTTTTATTCAAGTGACGTGCAAACTGAACGCGCAAACGTTAGTTGCACTTTTCAAATTGCGAACGAGTGATTGACACCCATGATCTCCAACTCAATTGTTTAAACTCAATTTTTTTAAAAACGGTTTTATGTAGTTCATATTACATGCATCATAAAGATATCATATTGGACATAGAATTTGCGACTTGTAAGCGTCAAAATACACGTCCGATACTTGCCTCCGCTAGTCGGCTCCGAAAGTCTGATCAGACTATCTGAAGGCCTCCGCGCCTAGGGTTACCATATGTAAATAGAAGGATGCCTGTCTATGGTACCTAAAATGCCTGAATTTTCAGAAAAATGCCTGTCTAAAGCAAAACGCTGTAGGTAATAAGTAAAAGCCAACAGATAATAATGAAGAAGGATATTTATTACTGATATTTGTCAGAGGGCATAATTTTTTAATAGTTCTTTCTTTTCTATTATATAAACGTAAAAATCTTCACAAGATACAGTTTTGTAATTTTCCTGTGTAATTTATATGCCCGCTAGTGTCATTTAAATTTCGCGCCCGCGCGCGCATCGCACTTGCATTTATGTAAGCGAAGATTGCGCGCGGCCCGCGGGCGCGTAATTTAAAAATGCCTATCTCAGACCAATGCCGGGCGCACGCCTGTCTAAACCTTAAAATGCCTGTCAAACGCGGCAAACGCCTGTCATATGGTAACCCTATCCGCGCCATACATTTGTTTGAACATGAATTACACGTACGATCAGTCTATCGGATCGGATGTCAGAATCGTAAGCATCGTCCGGGCGTCGCTTCAGATCCGATAGTCTGAAGGCGCGCGGCGCGTACATTTGTATAGAGGTGAAATTAATACACGTACGATTTTTTCTTCCGATTCGTCAGCAGGCAAGTGAGCATCGACAAGTACGGACGTAGTTCTAGTTATGACTATGGTTATTTATCCAACTGCGAGTTAGAAGGTTGGTACTTTTTTAACAGTTTTTGAGCCTAAACTATTATATAAAGTCTTTTTTTTTTAAATATTGCTATCCCTGCGTTTGACCGCCATCTTGCCTGATGTTAAGCGATGATGCGGTCTACGATGGAGCACGCTTGCCCAGAAGAAACCGATTCACTCGTGACTTGAAGACACTATAGCTGTCGGGGAACACCCACTCGGGCAGCGCGGCGGTTTTCACAATGAAAGTGGAATCAAAGCGCTTCGTTCGGGATTTTGGTATAGGTATCTGTTACAGCGAAAGTGATAAATCCGGATATTATATATACTATCCAGCCATTATGTATAATATCTACTCAATTTGGTCAAAGTGATAAATGACACAGAATTAATCACATTAACTAGCTATTATGTATAATATCTTGGAAGACTTGGATAAAGTAATAAAACCAGTATAGATGAAGATTATAAAGTTTAAAAAATTAAAAATATCCACTGCCGGCACCCAAAATGGACACCGGCGGCGGTAATAAGTTGTTTGGTAGGTATGTTAGTTGAAAGGTAGGTTAGATTTTG
Organism: Amphipyra tragopoginis; assembly: GCA_905220435.1. Taxonomy (NCBI): domain Eukaryota; kingdom Metazoa; phylum Arthropoda; class Insecta; order Lepidoptera; family Noctuidae; genus Amphipyra; species Amphipyra tragopoginis. The sequence goes on along the minus strand of HG991991.1, from coordinate 23,316,456 downwards.
GGCTAAACACTGTAACTTGTCTTCCAACTGACTAATTTCAAGAGCGAGCGAAGCGAGCTCCTTATTTTGGGACACCCCGATACGGATAGGTTAGGTTTCGAAGGGGATGACCCATTGGGGATGACGGGGATGACGTCATCCCCTTCTTGTTAGGTTACTTTAAACCCTGCAGACAGAAATAGGAGCCCCGCACAGCGGGGCTCCGTCGACTCTGCTTTGGAAACCCAAATAACCTTACAAATATCCCCTTATGTTTTTCGTTAGCTATTTTTTTGTGAAAATGAAAGTGGGTGACGAATAATCGTCTCATGAAGAGTTTGAAGAGGCCTTGAAGGCGTAAAAATACAGAGTATGTAGTCGGCGCGGCGCCGGCAGCCAGTTTGTTAACCGGCGCCGGTAGTGGAGGCACTACATAGATTATAATTTCACGTTAATTGGGAAAACGTTAACGGGAGGGGAAGCAAGTCGGACCGTATTTATTACTTTGACTAACTATGACCAGCTATTATGAATAATATCCGGATAAAGTGATTAATTTATCACATCGTCTAGACAATTTAGTCATTATACCTACAGGGTGTAAAAAGACCCATCACATAGCCGAAATCTACGCACTCTGTACATCAAACTAAACTACATTGACCAAAAATAATTGCTGGGAAACGACTTTTATTTTTTGGCATAAAAAAACGTTTTTTTTTGTAGCGCGCAATGTGTGGTTGTGGCGATGCCGCGCGTTTGCATGCGTGTAGCGGCCACACAGCTGAGCCAAGGCGGTCGTGTGCGTAATGTGCGTTTGATATTCGTTGCGTTTTTGTTACTTCAAATGCGTAATTAAAAAGAAAAATTGAAAATTTTGATAAGGTTGTTTGGGGGAAAGTTTAGTATTATCACTTAGAATACGTTTTTGGAAAAAACTAAAAAAAAATGCATACTTCGACCTTCAATATCTCCAAAACCAATGGTTTCCCAGGTATGGTCTAGTAGAAAAAAATGATCCCAATGATGGGTAGAATGGGTCTACCTTTTATAGCAGAACTTTTTACGTCATAATATTGTTTTGCATAACAACGGATAGCATAAACTTCATTTCGCAGAAAATCATTTCGCATACACTCAGTTGTCATACATTCAAAACTCATAATTTTGTTAGTCAGAATCATCTTTAGGCATAATGTTTATATCCATAATAATTAAAAAGCAGAAACATCATATCGCAGAAAATTCACAGTCAGAATCGTCTTTTGGCATACATTTTATATCGATAGTCATTAAAAGGCAGAACTGATTTTTTGCTGCTTTATGCTGCATGCATGCTGCATGCAACATGCAGCATGCAAGCAGGCATGCAACATGCAGCAGGCATGCAGCATGCAAGCAGGCATGCAACATGCAGCAAGCATTGTTTCTGTCACGGCTCCGGCGCTGCGGGGTTTGGGCGGCGCCACGCGAGCTTATCGTCACAGATGCTTTTAACGCTCACCACCGCAGCTTCGGCTTGCTGGCCGGCTTCGCCGGCCAGCCTCAGCCGCGGTGGCGGGCCTTCAAACCACCTGCTCCTCAGCTCGCGGGCCGCCCTACCCCTCCGCGCCTACGCGGGTTTAAATTACACTCTAGGGGTAGGGCAGACAAGACTGCGTAAACTCGGTTTCGCAGCGATTCGTTTCTGTCACAAAATTTTGCAGCACAACGTATTGACTTTTTATGACACAAATTTGTATGCTTGTATGCACCCATACCAAATAATCGTATCTCTAAATAAATGTTATGCTAAACAAAATTATGCATAATATTAATTATGGCAAAGGTAATTATGCGAAACAAAATTCTGCCAAGATAAAAGTATGCCATTGTAAATTCGGACACGTAAATATTCTGCCAAACAAAAGTTATGCTAAATATTTTTTATGCCTTAAAAATATTCGATTAAATAAGATTATGCCATGTGAGTTATGCCAAATAAAAATCGGAGTATCAAGATTCTGCCAAATAGAAGGAACCCGGGTAGAATATGTGGTTTTCGTTATCGTTTTTACACCCGATATATAATGATCAGTCAATAGGTACTTATAATAGCTATTTAATCACATTGGCTTTAACATAATATCAACCATGAACCCATGGCGCTTTTTCGTGCTTCTGGGCGTCCGATAGAAAAAACTTCTTCTTCTTTATACTTTCATCAATCAATTTATTAATAAATATATAAAATGAGTACCTAGTGTTCGATTTATTTATTAATCACATGCGTAATACAATTGATTGAAATACGAACAAAAACAAGAGTAACAACCGACATTATAATAATAACTTTAGTTGCTTAGAAACACACTTTTCGTGTAATACCATACTTAAACTTCAATTATTACCATCATTGAAAAAAGTAAAAAAAACACGGACAAGTGCGAGATACAGCCACGCCCTGAGGGTTAAAAAATTGCTTAAAATGATTTTCTGATTTATTTCTATAACACATAGCCGGTGCGTTGCTTTTCTTATTTGAACTTGGCTCGACACACTGCCGTGTGACTGACTGAAGTGTTTCACTTGACAGACTGAAAACAAATGAAACCAGAAAGTCTGATCGTACGTGTAATTCATGTTCAAACAAATGTATGGCGTGGAGGCCTTCAGATAGTTTGATCAGACTATCGGAGCCGACTATCGGAGGCAAGTATCGGACGTGTATTTTGACGATTAAAGTTTAAAAAAAAAATAAAGGGTAACAAATTAAGGACGTTTAGTCGTCATTTGTTTGCCTTTGCATTAGTAGCCTTCATTTAGTTTTTAATACACTTTTCACATAAATTCTAAATAAAATAGAGTGCCTTGTGAAAAATCCAATAACTAATTAAATAAATTATCTAATTTCATGAAAAAAAAAGCGATTGAACGATATTTTTCTTTTTGTCGATTTTTAGCAACAGTGGCGAAAAAATAGAAAAATGGTCATCAGTCAAAATTCTTAAAAAGTTAAAGAGGTTAGTGAAAATTAGCAAACAAGTTTCTGTTAGGTTATATTTTTTGAAGCTGTTTTTTTTTCAGATTTCTCAAAAAATGAATACGAGTATTTCTAATAATATGACAAACAGATAGCTGAAAGGTAGGTTAGGTTATGTTAGAACTGTGACCGCTCATCGTGCCAGAAACGATTCGGTTCGCCGATCTTTTTCCACCTTAGAGCATAAAAATATATGCTCTAAGCTTTCCACCATTCATTTAACCTTTTGACCGCCACGGACGTCTATGGACGTCAAATTAAAACTTGCTCACGACGCTTCCGATGGCATAGTACGTCGAAAACACCACTATTTTACAGTTCAAAAGTTTGACGTCCGTAGACGTCCGTGGCGGTCAAAAGGTTAATGGGTAGGTACCAACATTCAGAGACAAATGGTTTTTGATTGATTGTAGTGCGAACCATTAATTTTGTAGTGGAAAGCACTATTTTTGAAGTGTGCCTAAAACAGTTTTAGGTACTTACCTAGTTGTTAATTTCATTAATTTTAAAGTGCTTTTAAATACATCCCTAAACTTGTTTGCAAACACTTTTTATTAAATACCCAGTCAAAAGTGATTTTGACTTACACTCTTGGTCAAAACCAAATTAACCGATACTTTTTAGTCGAAAGTTTAGTTAAAAAAAAGTATTTACTTTTGACCGACGCCTTGAGTCAAAAATACTTTTGACTCAAGTTATGAATTTTGATTGTAACATATATAGACATTGTAGGTATTACAAAACTACCCCTAACAGGGGGAACAATGGGATGTTAAAGTTTATATGGGAGCAACGCTTCACGGCGACTGACTCTATTTTTTGTTTTATTTTTCGCGCCCTTTATTCGTTTATTCTCTTCGCTCTGGGGTACTCTCTTACTGGTTAAAACCCCACGGTATTACTCCAGCGACCCTACGGCCTGGGTGCCCGTATTCGCTAATGCATGCACTGCAACCCTGTCAGGTCCTGCTCCGCCAACCCCTGGCGGACCTCTCCTTTTGTGGGGCCCTGTCCCATTGTACCACTTCCTTCCCAGAGGTGCCTGTACCTGGTCGGGCGATGGGTCCCGAAACCGCTGCTCACAGGCCACTATCTACGGTGGCCGGAGATAGCCGCGCGCCGTCCGGCGCCCGGTGCTTCTGCTGCGTGAAGGGAGAGAGGTAGACGCTGCCCGCTTCCGTTTCGCTACCTCATTAATGACCATCACCTTCTCGCAAAAGAAGTCGACGGCCTTTCACGTACTGTCGCCCCCGACCATGGACAGAACGCCCGGAAGCGAGAGGTCACCACACACCGCCCCGACTAGGTGACGGCGCTGCGTTGTCCACGCAGGGCACACCTGCTTCGCCGTGTCCTCAAGGCAGTCTACAAAGTGATTACAACTTGGCGTTTGCTCCTGGCCTGTATGACATGGCCTAAGTACTTCCCGAAACAGCCAAGCCTTGAATGAACCTGCGTCAGCCGGAAGCTAAAGGTGCCGTGCTGCCTCTCCAGCCACTCCTACATAACGGGTCTAACCGTCACTATTGGCGTGCCCTGGGCTGGGTTGCGGAAGTCGCTCTTTCCATGATGCCACTATGATCTGGTGGAGCTCTTTCGCCTTAGGCACCTGAGATATTGTCAGAGCTGGGGCTCTCGCCCAGGACATCGATGCGGCACTAAGAATAAAGAGAGCGTATTATGATACTACCACTGATAGGTTGCATTATAAGTAAATGGTAACGCCATCTAATCAAGTCAGTGTGTTTTTAAGATCTCGAAGCTGGAAGTCGGCTTTAGTGTTAAATGTCAGATAGATTATGTACCTAATGGATGAGTATATTGACACGTAAATTATCTTTTACCTAGTTTTTGATCTAATGTAACCAAGCTAAAAACCCTAAAGCCACGGAATAAACGTGTATGATTTTGTAAAAGATGGAAAATTCTAGTAAAATGGGTTAGGTGTCTAATATCCAATTTATGACCCATATTTTCTGTACAAACAAAACAGAAAACAATTTCATTTGGTACCCTACACATTTTAATGTGAGATGGGGCTGGGCTTGTTACGCATACGATTCAGTTTCCATTCCACATTTTGGTGCTTGTGTTCCTAGTGGAGTTCACTGGAAAATCGAAAACGAAGGAAGGAAGGTGGAGAACAGACTGTTGTGGCTAACAGGGGGGGGGGGGTGGCACACCTTGGTTTATATGTACATATTATATACTTTGGACCATGTCGGCCACATTTCCAGGAACGTACACCCATTATTACAACACTTTTATTTTGTTTTATGTTACAGAAACAAAAAACTAAACTGAAAAGACTGTTTCGGACAAACTTAAAGTATTACACATTGTATTTGTTTATTGTTAGTAAAATTATAGTGTTGGTCCATCCATATCTAATAAATACTATACCTACTACAAACATCATATCAAAAAAATAAAGGAAAAAAAAAACATTATACTCAACCTTAGGGTTGGACCTCATCTGGCAGCACGGAATCGCCTTTTTCCGTCGCCCTTTCTCTTTCAGTCGCTTAGAACTGCCATTGCCGCCATTGCATTTTGTCCGTGATGCCGATCGCCTCGAGGATTCCGCCGCGTGCTATCGCATTATGCTTTCTGTCTCGGTCTAGCAAATGGCAGTTCTAAGCGACAGAAAGAGAAAGAGCGACGGAAAAAGGCGATTCCGTGCTGCCAGATGAGGTCCAAGCCTTAGAGATGCTCTAAGTACTCAACTGACTGATGAACTAAAATATAAAAAGTTTGTATTCTTTTATTTATATCTTAAATATAATAATGTGTTTTACGATTCAGCAAGTTGTGTTATAGATTCAGCGGTGGAACAACACTGCGCAATCTGGACACTGCTACATACACACATGTATAGCTACGTAATACCTACTAATCACACGGCCATGTCACACTCATTAATTGTTCTTTTCTTTAGCAAATTATAAGTATTGATGAGGGTACCTTGGTGATAACTTATTACAAAGTTCAGTATACTACATATATATATTATTAATCTGCGATTACATTTATTTTGCTTTGTTTATAAGTAGGTATGTGTTAGCCTACTTTTGCATGCTTCGTCAATGACAATTGAAGAATGATTTTAACAAGTACATTGTTGTCTAATGACGAATCGTCATTAGACAACAATGTACTTGTTAAAATACATCTCATGTAAGTGAACTGTATAATTTTCTTATGAGAATAATGATTCTTTAAACCTAAATGAATGTAAACACACACCATTTCCAGAAACTGCATGTTTGATTAATTGATTCTTAAATTTTTTTCCTATCAAATGAGATTGGTATCTGAAGTGTTTGTACTATATATCAACAAAGGGAATAGCTAAGCGCAGTAAAACACGTCCGTTCCTTACTCGCTTTATTTAGGACTGACGATACATTCAAAACTTATAGCTACATACATTACACCTCCACCCTTATTTACTATCTAGCTTAAACTACAGGTATAACACTCTTAATTACTTACATAAGGTATTTAGATAAACATACGAACTATAAATGAATCAATACAAAACAATCTTAATCTACTTCTTCGAAACCATATCTACGCACTGGTTTAATTACTCTCTTGGGTCGGTTCATCGGTAATTCGATAGGGGTTTTATGCCTAGCGTTTTCTGCGCGAACTTCTACTTGTGGGCTACCCACTAATTCCTCAACTCGCCCAGATTCCTGCGCACTAGACACGCCTGGACTAGACACCCCCACTACCTTATCATCGCCTACCCTTACAATTTCTACCATCGAATTCTCCCCGACGGACGTGGTATCCGGTGATGATATAATTTGTTCTCCAGATGGCACCCCAGAACTACTTCTCCTTTTTTTTATTTGATTTATATGTCTTTTTATGAAGGGACCACCTTCCTTACCTACAACAAAATTACGGGAGCCGACTCTTTCTGTAATAGTTCCGTCCAACCATTTATCTCCTGTAAAATTACGAGCCCACACAGAGTCCCCCACCTTTAAATTTCTTTCGGTACCTCCTGCATTGTATATTTGCTTGCGTTGTGCGTCGTGTACTCTAGATTCTACTTGTCTGTCCTCCCCTAGTAAATCTAACCTAGTCCTTAAGTTCCTTCGTTGTAACAACATAGCAGGTGACTCACCAGTAGAATTATGTTCTACATTTCTATACATCATAAGGTAAGTTTGTAATGCTTCGTCTAAATCAATCCCGTCCCTAAATGACTTCTTGATAGCACGTTTGCAAAGTTTGACAGCGTTTTCAGCTGCTCCGTTAGAAGAGGGATGATATGCTGTTGTAAAAGTGACTTTAATACCATTCTTGTTCATGAATGCCTGATACTCTCTACTCGTAAACGGTGGACCGTTATCTGACACTATCTCTCTGGGTAATCCAAAACGTGCAAATGTAGTACGCAGCACTTTTACAACCGCACTCGCTGTGGTTCGTGGCATTAAAAATACTTCCAACCATTTACTTGAGGAATCTATAATTACTAAAAATGTTTTACCTTGCAATGGTCCCAGAAAATCTACGTGTAAGCGTGACCACGGTTCTGTGATATAGGGCCATGGTTGCGGTGGCAACTTCGGTGGCGCCGTTCCTTCTAGACAACACGTCATGCACTGTTGACAAGTAGTCTCAATATCGCGATCTATGTTGGGCCACCACACGATACCACGCGCAAGGCTTTTCATTTTAACTATACCTAAATGTCCTACATGTAATTCTTGTAACACTGACTCTCTTAGTTTACTCGGTACAACTAAACGATAACCCCATACTATACAGCCTCTGTCCAGGTATAGTTCGTTACGTCTTGTAAAGTATGCTTTTAAGTCCTCTTCCTTACATTCACTGGGCCACCCTGTTTTTATAAAATTTGTTATTTTATTTAATATTTCGTCCTTACACGTGCTCTCTCGTACGTTTTGCCTTGTGATTGGTAAAAAATTCTGAACAAAGTTTAAATATGTATTCATTATTCAAACGCTTTTCTTTATCTACTGGTAACCGAGACAAGGCATCCGCGGCGTTCTTATCACTCCGCACATACTCTATGGTATAATCGTACCCGGCTAAAATTACTGCCCAACGTTGCATTCTACTCGCGGCCATGACGGGTATTCCCGTTTTATCCCCAAAAATCGTGACTAACGGTTTATGATCCGTTCTTAATGTAAATTTTCGACCGTATAGATATTGATGAAATTTACGTACCCCATAAATTATAGCCAAAGCTTCGCGTTCGATTTGTGAGTATGCTTTCTCAGCCGCATTGAGTACCCGTGAAGCGTAAGCCACTGGTCGCTCACCTCCTCCCGTAAAGACGTGTGAGATGACGGCGCCAATCCCCACGCTACTCGCGTCGGTCGCCAACACTAGGGGTAGTTTAGCGGTGTAGTGAGCTAATACTTTGCTAGACACTAACAAATGTTTCACCTTATCAAAAGCTTGCATACATTCTGCGTTCCATTCATATCTGACGTCCTTTTTTAACAATCTGTATAATGGCTCTAGAATCGTGCTTATATTTGGTACAAATTTAGCATAATACATTACCAACCCCAGGAACGATCGTAATTCCATAATATTCGTGGGCACCGGTGCCTTTTTAATTGCATCTACTTTTTCTGGGCACGTGTGCACACCTTGTTTACTAATCCTGAAACCTAAATACGTTACAGTCTCCGCGAAAAATGTACATTTTTCTTTCTTAATTCTCAAACCGTATTTATGTAACCTTTCAAACACCTCATGTAATGTGGCTAAATGTGATCGCGTATCTACTCCAGTAACAATTAAATCGTCTAAAAATACCCCTACTCGTGGCATATCCGCGAAAAGTTGTTCCAATTTTCGTTGAAATATACCTGGACTGGACGCTAACCCATAGATTAGTCTGTTGTACATAAATAATCCCTTGTGTGTATTTATGACCGTATACTTTTTGGATTCATCAAGTTCAAATTGCGCATATGCTTGTGATAAATCTAATTTTGTAAATTTTTCTCCCCCGTATAATTTAATAAGTAAATCTTCTACTTTAGGCAAAGGATAGTGGTCCACCTCTAAACATTTATTCAATGTCATTTTAAAATCTGCACATACCCGTATGGTGCCATCTTTTTTCATTACCGGTACAATTGGTGTAGCCCAGTCCGACGTGGAGACCGGTGTGAGGATTCCGTCCTGCACCATTTGGTCAAGTGCGCGCTCAACTGGTTCGCGCAGCGCATAGGCAAGCGGTCGCGCGCGCAGGAATACTGGCCGTGCTCCTTCCCGCAAGACAAAACCTACTTTTCCGCCGGTGAAACGACCCAAACCATCCTTGAAAACTTCAGAGTACCTGGAACTGAATTCCTTTGTATCAATCAACTCGTCTAAATAATTTATATTATATAGGTACATTGCATGTTGGAATAGGTATACCTAAATCATTAAGCCAACATCGACCTAGTAGGTTAGCCTTCCCCCTTTTTATGACATACAGGTCTAAAATTTTTGTTTTGGTTTTAAACTTTACTTCGACCTTCATTTTGCCCACAGGCGTCACCACTTCGCCTGTGTAGTATCTCAATTCTAATTAAACTACTCGGATTCAATTTACAACGAACAAAGAACTTTTTATAACAGTCGTAACTTATACATGATATAGCACTGCCGGTGTCTATTTCCATATTTAATAATAAGCCCTCAACATAAACATCTACAGTGAATGGTCCAAGTAACTGTGATTGTTTGGTATTTGTAGATAACATGGAATAATTATTATTATAACATTTTACCTCGTCGCTGTCACTGTCTTGATTGTTTATACCCATATTTTTCTGTTCGTGTATATTATTCAAAGATGTGTTGCCTAAATAATTACAGCCGCATAGACCGATCTTCCGGGTTAAGCCACGCTTGCCGAGGTTGGTCTGTGGATGGGTGACCATTTACCTTAGCGAGTTTCCTCCGTGCCTCGGAAAGCACGTAAAGCCGTTGGTCCCGGCTGTCATTTGTAGATCTTTGACAGTCGTTACTGTTGGTCAGAAGCCAGAAAGTCTGACAACCAGTCTTACCAAGAGTATCGTATTACCCAGTTACTGGGTTGTGGAGGTCTGATAGGCAGTCGCTCCATGTAAAATACTGATATTCAGCTGCATCCGGTTCGACTGGAAGCCGACCCCAACATAGTTGGGAAAAGGCTAGGCAGATGATGATGTGTTGCCTCGCAACTTGGGGCACATTTTCTTTAAATGTCCTTCCTGGTTGCACACCCTACAGACGTACATCTTGAATTTGCACGTATGTTCCTCGTGCGGACCACCGCATACGTTGCATTTATGGTTTTTATTCGTTGTGTTCGTACGAGTGCTGTTCGCTCGGTATTTGCCGCTACCCGCTCCGCTTGTGCCACTTGGACCGCCGCCGCCGTTCGGAGAATTCCGTGCAGCGCGCGTAACGCCGCTCTCGTTTACTCCTTTAACTTTTTTGTTTCGTCCCATGAAATGTACAGCTGTATCAACACTTGGCACACTGTCACCTGAGCTTCTACCCCTGGTACAGCCTTCCACCAATGCTGCATTCGTCTCTGCTGCTTCCATGGACATAGCTATCGTAAAGGCCTTGTCGAACGATATTTTGTCATCTTCCGTAAACAACTTTTGTCGTATGTCATCTTTTATTAACCCGCAGACGAACTGATCCCGAAGGTTTTCTGCCAGGTTTTGAAAGCCACAGTGTTTACTCATCTTTTTCAACTCTGCCACATACGTAGCCACATTTTCTTCTTGCTTTTGTGTACGTTGGCGAAATTTAAATCTTTCTGCCAACTGGCTTGGTTTTGGATTTAGATGATTTTTCATTAACTTCACTAAGTTGGCATACGTTTTGCTGGCCGGTTTATCAGGAGTACACAAATTCACCATAAGCTCGTAGGCTTCACTTCCAATCACAGTAATTAATGTAGCCACCTGTATTTCCGCCTTCACCTGATTAGCCACAAAATATTGTTCTAAACGGTCGACATACGCCTCCCAGTTGTCCTTCTCAAGTTCAAACGCTCCTAATTTGCCGATAGTCATCTTGTACACTACACTTTTTATTTATGTTTATACTAGCTGTTCCCGGCATGCGTTGCAATGCCCTTTTTCCTACTTATTACCTACCTACTACCTACCTACTACCTACCTACTACCTACCTACTACCTACCTACTACCTACCTACTACCTACCTACTACCTACCTACTACCTACCTACTACCTACCTACTACCTACCTACTACCTACCTACTACCTACCTACTACCTACCTACTACCTACCTACTACCTACCTACTACCTACCTACTACCTACCTACTACCTACCTACTACCTACCTACTACCTACCTACTACCTACCTACTACCTACCTACTACCTACCTACTACCTACCTACTACCTACCTACTACCTACCTACTACCTACCTACTACCTACCTACTACCTACCTACTACCTACCTACTACCTACCTACTACCTACCTACTACCTACCTACTACCTACCTACTACCTACCTACTACCTACCTACTACCTACCTACTACCTAAACAGATTAAGAATATGGATATACTGATATAATTTTTTTTTTTTTAAATATCAAAATGTCGAACGGGATAAAAAGTATCCTATGTCCTTCTCCTGGCTCTAAACTACCTCCCTGCCAATTTTCAGCTAAATCGGTTCAGCCGTTCTTGAGTTATAAGTGAAGTAACTAACACGACTTTCTTTTATATATATAGATAACTTTACAACTCGTGGGTTTTTTTTTTTGAGTCCTCATCGCCACTGAAGTGTTTGTACTATATATCAACAAAGGGAATAGCTAAGCGCAGTAAAACACGTCCGTTCCTTACTCGCTTTATTTAGGACTGACGATACATTCAAAACTTATAGCTACATACATTACAGTATCTTTATAAACTTTTTGTTCTCGGAAACATTACTTATAGAGCCTCTATGAACTGATTTAAAAAAAAGAAACTTTTCGATTGTGTTTTGTTTTCATTAAATAAAAAAGTTAATTATTTTTCCCGATTTCACGTGCATTGCGAGAACTGCGTTGCTTGATTTTGGTATTTAACTCACTATTATAATTTTGAGAAATACAGTTTTTGAAAAAATTGAGTGGTGAGTCATTTTTCATGACATGAAGCGACGCCATTTGACTGCTGATGAAATGCAGAGAGCTGTAGTAGGAATGCTACAAGCGGGAAGAAATCAGTCCCAGGTATCTCAGCATTTTGGTGTTTAAAGGAGCGTGATTTGTCTGCTTTGGCAGCGTTACGTTAATACAGGGGATCCTGCTGAGCAGCACCCAGCACGAGCAGTTGTACTCCACAACTGCTCGACAGGACCGATAGGTACATACAACTGACTGCAAGTCGTCAGCCGATGTTAACTGCCCGGGAGATAGGTTTTAGGCTACAATTCTCAAGCGGTGTTGTTGTTAGCCACCAAACCGTGAGAAATAGCCTGGATGAATACGGCCTACGTGCACGACGCCTAATTAGGTGCCCACCTATACGCCACGGGAATCGCGCCCTTCAAAACGAATGGTGTAAGGAACACTTGACATGGACTCGGAGCAATGGAATAAAATTTTATTTTGCGATGAGTCCCGGTTTGGAATTTGGCCTGATACGAGAAGGGTAAGAGTGTATCGTCGTCCCGGAACTGCTGAACGTCTGAGATGCGTCCAGGAAGTGCACCCTTACAGTAGTTCCACAGTGATGATATGGGCGGGTATTATGAAGAACAGACGAACTGAGCTCGTTTTTGTAGATGGCAATATGACCGCTGAAAGTTACTCTGAAGATGTCCTCGGGCCTTATGTTCACCCATTTGCACAAAGTCTTGGCTCAGATTTCACGCTGATGCATGACAATGCGCGTTCGCACACAGCTCGGAGAACCAGAGAGTACTTGGCAATGGAAAACATCTGGGTATTGCCGTGGCCTGCACAATGGCCAGACCTCAATCCCATCGAGCATGCATGGGACATGCTCCAGAGACGTGTTCTAGAGAACCTGGACGGAGTGTCGACAACCAAACAACTGAAAGATTCCATTGTGAGCGATTGCCGCAGGATCAGATAAAGAATCTTATAAATTCAATGAAAAATCGTAGTCGACAAGTTTTAAACAACAGACGTGGTCACACTTTGTATTGAATTAACAAATAATTAAAAAAAAAAGTTATTTAATTTTGTAAAATAAGAAAAGTTTAATTTCGTTTTAACTTTATTTGATACTACCTACGTATTTTGTTTTACGGTACAATATGAATTGAAATTGAATGAAGGATTTTGTTGCTTTAGTCACTACTAATTAGGGTTTTCGCGTTCCCGGCCTATTTGAGTTCCCGGGAATCGGGAATTTTTTGTCTTAATTCCCGGGAATTCCCGGGTACCCGGGAATTTTCATGTTTTTATAAATATAGTTTTTCTCGTATATATTTCAACATTAAACTTATGTAAGTACTTTAAACATGTTATATTGATAAATTGTCCAACATACCAATCGAATTTTCTTATTAAAATAAAAATCTTACACTTGTTTAAAAAATTGAACTAGGAACAGTTACAGTCATTTATTGTGCGACGTGGCGAGTTTCTTTAATGAAAAAAAAGTCTTCTCGTCATATAATATGGCAAAATATTACGGAATAACAATAGGGTGAAAAAAGAATGTTACCAAATTCGTGTAATACCTTAAAACCACATGATCTACTACTGGTGTAGAATGACCGAGCACGGTATTTAGCTTGATTAAAAATAAAGTATTTTTTTTCTTGCGGTAGCGATGTGTGATCGAAACATAACCAGCTAATAAGGTACAAATAAAAAAAATTAAAATTGCTTAGTTAAAATTTCGTTTGTAGGAACATTTTGACGGCACTCATCATGAATAAAAGCACAGTGACACAGCTGGCTAGCACGACTAGCTAACTCGGGGCGCAAAAAGCGCTCGAAAACAGAACTTTTTTTTTTTGAAAGTAAACTATTTTGTATTTAAAATAAATTTAGGGTTAATCTGTGACCAGTAGATTACGCTGTTTGAAGGAATTACACGAATTCGTTTACACCCTGTATGTTTTCATTATAAATCTCGAAATTACACAAAAGATAAGCACTGTGAATAGTTTCTACAAATGAAACATTTACAAAAAAACACAAGCGTTTAGAATTTGTTTACTAGACAGAGACAACAGTACTGTGTGCTGACATCACGATACATTTACCCCATTCTAAGTTCACACCATGCAGTACAATGTCTGTTTCACGCGAGAGAGACAGAAAATGCTCTAAAATCTTCGGAAGCGTGCAGACCCTTCATTTTTCATCATCTTTTCTTCATTTCAAATAATTCCCGGGGTACCCGGGATTCCCGACAAATAATTCCCGGGTCCTAAAATGGCCAAATTCCCGGGAATTCCCGGTTCCGGGTACCCGGGGCGAAAACCCTACTACTAATGCATCAAAAATGCTTAGTAATTATTTGTAAAAGAAATATAATTACATTACAATAGTAAAAATCGTTCCAAAGTTCAAAACCGTACATGTTGCTTACACTTTTTTAATGTCTGTATTTTCGATGAATCAAAAACGATTTTTACAAGTGAGAACTCAAATAATAACTCAATTTGGCTCAAAGCCTCAAACTACAAGTATCCCGATCCTAATACCTGAAAGAAGTTAGTCATGTCAGGCCTGCGAAAATCAATATGATATTTTCTTGTATTATTTTTCGCTTCTCGTGATACATTTTTATGTTTTATAAATAGCGTCAATAATGAGCGTGACAAAAGTTATTTCACTTCACAAAATATTTATTTTTGCTAGTTTTCATGCACTCAACGTGTTTGTAATTGAATGGTCGTAAAACTAATTATCGCCTAATGGGTGCTACTTTTTGTTCGTGTTGTTCATGTAAATAGTGTGAATTTAAAACGTACATCATTGTACGATCGTATCCGATAATATGTACAGAAAGATTTTAAATTACATTTTAAGCTGTGCATAGTTTAGTGTTTCATAAAGAAAACTATGAGGTTTCATAGAAGGTGCGGCGACCGGGTCACGCTCTTGAATGAAAACTCTACAGCTGTTAGAAATTTTGTAGAATTTAATCATGGCTTGATATTAAGCTCAGAACCTCTGAAGGATGATGTTATATTTGAAGTGTCCATTGATAGAAAGGTAAGTCTTAGAACAAAGAAAATATACTTACCTACTAGTCCATATTTTTTTACATTTTATTTATTTATTTACCTACATAAATCATTAATAGATTATATCATCACAATAAGTGCTTTATCGGAGAGTTGTGAAGACCAGTCTGATTAACTAAATCTAAAAATCAATAAAAGCTTCTACCTATTGGATTGTATTTTTTATTGACCAAGTACCTAAAGGTAGGAAATCTAAAATGGTAGTCCACATCGGACCAGACAATGGATAAGCATTCATACAAATAGTATGGTGAGCAACGAAAGTTGGTTACTTTTACATAACATCTAAATTGACTGAAATTATTTCCTGCACTGCTTTTCAGTATTTCATGTAATAGTCAAGTGTTTGTGTAATTTTAATGTTACATCTGTCTGTTTTCAAAATTAAATTATTGACTGACTTTCGTTGCTGACTACAGTCAGTCGCAGTACACTAGATTTAGTTAGGACAGTGCTGTCTTGGATTTGGATCAGACACAGTTCACGAGCACCCTCACTTATTATTCAAAGCTTTTAATAAATACTAACTAAAGAAAAATCTACTGAGTAGTGCAAAGTAACTTTAAGTTTGAGAAGTACTACATGTCGAATTATCTTTACATAGGTGAATGTTTGGAATGGCAGTCTGGAAATAGGTGTTACAACATTAGATCCTGAGTTTATGGAGCTTCCTGCTACGGCAACAAAACTCAGAAATACAGCATGGGTAAGAATTTTAAATTTATAAGTTTAGTGTATCTCTATGTTCTTTTTATAGTTATTTCCGTGTTCTTTTTATCCACATTGGAACATAGCATGTAGTTATGCATTAAGTATAATGGAGTGCATTGAGGTGGAACGGAAGTACAATGCAATATTTACAGAATACAAAATCAATATATAAACCGGTCATGGAGGAGAAGTACCTTGAATAATAGCTAATTTGACGTAAAGGAGTCTTCATTTAATAAAAAAGAAGAAACGCTGCATTCAAGGATTTTTTTGCCCAAGCCGGGGTTTAAACTGATCAAACTGCAAAATAGTACCATCCCCCAATAAATATCGCAATCAAGGACCATAACCTATAAATTGTGATAAATATTGAAAGTGTAGCATGTGCCAATGACCATTTTGTTCTATGACACCCTTTATACCTCGAAATGAAATGAAAATCATTATATCTTTATATAAATACAGAGAGAATGATTATATGAGTTAGTCCACCGATTATCCTAAAGAAAATAAATCAAACAGCATCATTTTGTTTATGGGCCAAGTGCAACAATATAAGATGGGTACCTAATTAATGTTTTTAGATAATGTCAGGCAGCTCAATTGTGAAGGATGGTGTCACTTTGGTCAATTCATATGGACCCGAGCTCGACACTCTGCGGGAGGGAGACTGTATTGGAGTAATGAAAACTAGTAAGGTAGTTATCATTGTAACTTTTTTTATTTATTTATTATTTTGTTATACTTACGAGGTGCCAGGTTTGTTGTTGAACTTTTACTTCACCTGCACCTAAATTGCATAACGCTCTCGCAACCTCGATAACTTTTATTTTGACAATACATCAATATTCATTGCGTGGTCCATAGTTGTCGCGAAGACGGATTGTTAAAACATTCTGTGTAATGGACATTGATAAACTGTCCAAAGTAAGGCTGCTTTTCCACCAGAGATGTGCCATGCAACGTTGCTATGGATGCGTTTGATATCCACCAATCATATTCATTGGTCCACATAGCATAGCACTGGTGGAAATTGATTCAACTTAGCTACGTTTTGGATTATTTTTACGATTTGGATGGTCGCGAGTGGTGTAGCTATGTGCAGAGCAGCACCGTCGCTCTCCGTGCCTTCCCTATTGTCGATACGTCGCATAGCTCGAGCTGCGCATCTTCCTCGCTCAGCTACTTTTCGGCGGCGCATTTTCATAGCACATCTTACTCGCTCCGCTACATAGCTTAGGATCAGCGGATACGGTCACATAGTTTCATAGCTTAGCTTTTACATTGTCGCAGCATAACTGCGTAGCACATCTCTGGTAGAAAGGCACCCTTAAGCTTTACTGCTTGTTTCGTAAGGGTTCGTAATAGGGTACAGTTGGTTGATTAGATTTATAATTCACCATCTATTTTGTTATTCTTCACAGGGAGAGTTAACGTTTTATCTGAATGGTCGTTGCCTCGGGATTGCTGCGAGGGATCTACCTTCGAAATTGTTTGCTGTCATTGATTTGTATGGTCAGTGCGTTCAAGTATCAATACTTCGCACAAATGATATAAGACCAATCATGGAGAGTAGCATAGATCAGGTTGGCTGTTATTGTGCTTTGAGTTTCAAAATTATTCGTTTTAAATACAGGATAAGAAATTATAAAAATAATAATTTTAGATTGAAGAAGATCCAAACAATGATGATACTCTAACGTCAAGTGAAATGGACGTTGCCGGTCTTCCACCTGAGCCAAGCCAATATCCAAGAGAACTTCGTAATGTATACATTCCAATGACTTCCGAAGGTGCTTGTGCCCTCGGTAAGTATTTGACAATCTAATAGTTATTTATATGTAAAGAAAGGTATACAATAAATGTTTCTTTTACAGTGGCACAAGACCGTTTGCGGTTTCACCCAAGGTGTGGGATCCTGGTGAAACTGTCTAGTAATAACAAGTTAGTATCTTAAGCTTAATTTCACGAACTATGGGCAATGTGTGTTTTTATCTCGTTTAAAACAGGAATACGTCTTCACTCCTCACTTACCATGGTTGAAATATGAGACAAAATGAAAATTAAATGTAAGACGACAATACTGCGGTTATCATTCTGCCTGTCTGGCGTGGTGGTATGGAAATATTTCTTCACGAATCGATCGGTTTGCACTCAAGCTGACGCTCAGGCGTGAGTGATTGCGGTCTGATATGATAGATTCACATATTTGTTATGGTCAATTTATTTTTTACAATAGGACTGCAGAGCGAGCTCGTCCGCTAGACGACTACAACAATGGTGTGGTGATGACACACCGTCCGCTTTACGATAACGAGCTGTTTGAAATACGTATCGACAGACTTGTGGACAAGTGGAGCGGCAGCATAGAGGTAGGTCTTATTATTATTTGAGTACTATGTAGCCCTCTGGGAAATTAAAAACTTAATTCGGTGTCGGGCAGTTAGAGTATGTAATGCTCACTCAAATGTCCTGCTGATGGTGGCGAGTGTTTTGGGTCGTTCGACTCCCTACGAAATGGTTCAGCTGAGCTATGCTAATACATGCGTCAAGTTCGTGAACGGGGGCGGTCAGTTGGGACTGATCTTCTCTAATCTGCCGTGGCAAATGAATTGTAGACCAGGTACTCTATTAGCATAGCCATCATCTTCCATTGTTCTCACATTTTTTATACACAAGTAACTAACATTTGATGAAAAAGAGTAATAGTTCTTGTGCACTTCGTCCGATCCGAATTCGAGAAATTACAATCCGAGCTTGTCTGCAAATCTATGAAATTCTCAGTTGTTTTGTCAGACAGTTGTTCATACAAATAGTACTGCAGCTAGTTCGAATCGTATTGTCTCGGATTTCGATCGGATACAGTGCACAAGCGATCTCACTAGAATGTATATTACCCCTTCTTCTGCATAGGAATCTACACTTTGGAAAGCAGCAGTAACTTTTGACAACCCAAAAGTGCCTGTAAATGGTGTAATTGAAATAAATGCTTTGGCTTTAACTTGGTTTTAATTTTAATCAATAAGGCAATTTATAATGGGTTGGATATTTGTTACGATCTATCTTCAGTAGTTTTAATGTTGACATTGACGATTGGACTTACACATCAATTTGCTATAGGTTGGTGTTACAACGCACAATCCGGCAACCATACGGTTCCCGTCCACTATGACTAACATGGACTCGGGGACGATCATGATGTCAGGCTGCAAGGTGCTTCTCAACGGCCACGGCACTTGCATGGAGTATGGCAACTTCAATTTGGATGAACTTAGAGTAAGCTAGTTTGATATTACCATTACCAGTCACACTATCATTTTCATCTCAAAATAAATAAAAAAAGTAGGAACATTACCTCTGTATGAATAACTGTAGACTGGATGATGTTAATTACCGTCTGAAAAAAATTTGGGTATAATTGGTGAACGGAGTGAAAGCTTTGGAATGTTTTTTTTTTTTTTTCTTATTATGAAATTGATGTATCTATATAGAAAGTACCTACTATAGAAACTCAAATCATACGCAGGTGTGTATGATTTTAATTTAGATATTATTTCATCGATTTATTTACTTCAAATTTGATAGATAAATTTAATAACAAGTAATTAAAAAAAAGAAAGTATGCCATGGGGTTCTACTCCGTTCACCCAAACGTTATACCCAATTTTTTTTCCAGACGGTAAAAGCAGTTATCCGTTATTTCCCCGGGAGCTTATTCTGTATTGTCTTACAGGAGGGCGATACCGTAGGGATGATGAGAAAAAGCAATGGTAAATTGCACTATTTCATCAATGGTGTCGACCAAGGAGTTGCTACCGATAAAGTAGACCAACAAGTTTGGGGCGTGGTGGATCTGTACGGCATGACCGTAAAAGTGAGTCTTATTATAGTATTTTGTTACATTATAATGTGCTTAAGTGTATATAGGTATAACTACTGTTTAATATACCGTTTTTTGCTCAGGTGTCAATAGTAGATCCCTGCGAAGATATCGACAGCAATATCAACAATCCACCGCTCATGTTAGCGTCTCCTGAGATACCTGCACCAAGTAAGTATGATCGTATTATCTAAGAGTCCGTGTGGCAGATTGCAATATAAATGCAATGGCCCGCATACGTCCAATGTGTACGAAAGCTTACATAATATAGGATAATTCAGCCCTCATCAAGCTGATTCCCCCCAACCCCTCGCCAGCAACGTCCTAAGCCGAGGTCCGAGTCCCACTAAGGGTCGCCTTTAGTGCTATTGTTGCTAGTAGTTATGATAGTATAAATAGTAGTGTAGTGTAGTATAAATAGTTAGCCTAGGTTAAGTATTTTACTTCTCTATCATTGGCTGGAGACCCTTCAGGTCTCGCCAATAACTGTCCGGTTACGTAGAAAAGGTCCGAAAAGACCATACAAAGCAGCCCATTAGAAAAAAAAAGAGATGCGCGTGGCGGTGCTGTTTTTACAAAATAAAATCATGGTTGAAGAAATTATTTCCTTGTTTTCTAATAATAATATAATTTTACAGGCAGGTTCAGGCCAAGGATAGACGAAGAGAGCCTTTTATTTCATACGCTGCGTGACTCGAATGTTATTATTATTAACGATGGTAAGACTGCTCATAGGCCTAAGTAAGTATACCTTTTTCACCTTAAATACCTGACATTTCTGTTTTAATTGATCTTTTACTAAGCTTTTAAACAATTTTCAGTGCTTTCAAGTACTTCAACAACGGAATCGTAATGACGAATCGTACTTTGAGGACTAACGAACTTTTTCAAGTACGTCTCGACCTCGTCATTCCGAAGTGGGCTGGAAGCATTGAGATTGGAGTCACGCAGCATTCTTCTAATGATATAAAGTTTCTATTCAAAATGAGCAATTTAAAGTAAGTATACATAGTCGTAATTCCCTCTTCGTTTTCGACTTGATTGCCTTAATTTTTATAGAAACTTGTAGCACAAATTGATGATAATCGTGATTCCTAATTCAATTATCTTGTTTTTAACCGACTTCAAAAAGGAGGAGGTTCTCAATTCGGTTGTATTTTTTTTTTTATTTTTTTTTTTTTTATTTTTTTTTTTTATGTTTGTTACCTCATATCTCCGTCATTTATGAACCGATTTGAAAAATTCTTCTTTTGTTCGAAAGGGTATACTTTCCGATTGGTCCCATATAAATTTTGTTATGATTAGACCATGAACTTCAGAGATATGGAACGGAACTTCTCATCGGATCAAAGCAAAATTCTCAAATTACTAATATTGCTTTGTTTATATTTGTTGTTGGGAACTGACTACTGGAAAAGAGGAGGGGGTGCGTGTCCCCCCTCCCCCCCTTTGGAATGCTTTCATTATATCGTGTAAGGTATCATTTGAAAGGACTTTTTATGCCCGACTACGTCAAAGCCAAAAAGATGGGTTATGAAGGGGTTAAAATTATGACACTAAAACGTATTTAATAAAAAATAAACTTTAAAAAAAGTAAAAACCGACTTCAAAGAAATACTAAAAGGAGTAAAATAATTACCATAACATAAAATTAACAGTTTCAGAAGTCGGTGCAACTCTACACTGAAGCAAATAGAAGCCACCGACTTCTGAAACTGTTAATTTTATGTTATGGTAATTATTTTACTCCTTTTAGTATTTCTTTGAAGTCGGTTTTTACTTTTTTTAAAGTTTATTTTTTTTGTTGTGGACTGTATATCCATAGGTGTCTGAGAAATTTAATAAAGCACATTAGATTCAATAATTCAGACACTCTGTTGGACGGAATCGATAGAATGAATGTTCCAAGAATTAATGTTAGAGTGAGTGGACGAAAACTGATTTACATTATTTATTGATGTTACCATCAGATCCGGCACCTGGGCAGTGACCGGAGAAGACGTTATACGCGACGGTTCCATCGTAATTCCTCAATACGTTAGGAACCTCAACAAACTCTTGGTAAGTCACTTCTTTGTACAATTGATGTAAACATTTCATTACGTAATAACAACATTAATTAGTTACTTACTTTTAATGCTATTATCAATGTAGGTAAGCCTAGATTTAGCCTGCGCGATTTTATAATTGCTGATAGCGCGTATTTTATTATTAAGCTATGCTTTGCTTGTAAACGCGCGCTTTTTAGAGTTATCACGGGACTACTTGAACATTACTTATTTAAAATATGAGAGTTTACATCTAGATTCTAGATTGAGTGGCGTATAAAGTATTTATACCAAATTCAAGTTGATACTCGCAGGAAATACGATTTTCCATACAAAGTTTTACACTATTCCAAAATGTGGTTGATTCTCGAAAACTTCCTAGTGCTAGTGCATCTCTACTTTCAGCGATTTGGACTGTGCGTTTTCTGTCCGTCAGTCAGTCAAAGAACTGTTTTATATTAGAAAAGATAGAAGAAAGATGAAACTACAATTGCTTCTAATTTTTTTGTGATTTGTTTAGTTAACAAACGATTGCTATATTGTGGTGTGTGGTGTCATTTCGTAGGAAGGGGACACGGTGGGTGTGATGCGCAAAGAGTTGGGCATTTTACATTTTTTCGTCAACGGCGTGGACCAGGGGCCGGCCGCGTTCAATGTACCCGAACATGTGTTTGGGATTATAGGTGAGTTGCATTTCTACATATTTTATATTATTTTCTTCTTATGATTTCGAAATTTCAAAAAAATTGTTTTCTTGTTTCAATAAATAGTTTAATTTAAAAATAGTTACGACAAGTATGATTCCAAATTTCCTTGTTTATATAGATTTGTACGGTCGTGCCGCTCAGGCGACAATCGTGGATTCGTACACGCCACCGCCAATTTATTCTCCCGAATCGCCATTATCTACTGAGTCAAATGCTACCATATTTCCGTGAGTATTCTGTATTTTATTTCGCGTTCATTCTAAGATAGGTAACATTCTCGTCTGAAATTATTTTGCAACAAAAGATATTTTAAAAGTTTATTAGGTTTATCGTGTTATAAGATAAATTGACAATTATTCAAGTTTAGATTGATTCTTAAGTTGAATGTTGAACAAACTACACTATTATAAACAGCCTATTACTGTCCTATTGCTAGGCATGGGCGTCTTCTCAGACTGAAAAAGGATCAGGCCTTAATATACCACGCTGGAATGGTGCGGCTTGGCAGACTATACGTACCATAGAACTTTATAGAGCTCTCTAAGGTTCCCTATAAAGTTTTTTCATGATGTTTTTCCTTCGCCATTAACGCAAGTGATGATCAAATTCTGATCCGAATTTGGAAAGTTTCGAGATGCGAGCCGGGATCGAACTCCTGCGTTAAAAGCGTTAAACCGCTAGTTTATCACTGCTATGCACACTAACCTAAAAAAAACGCACGTTTGTACAGTGAGATGTGTTTCCACCGCGTGCACGGTCGCAACGCGCGTCTCAGTCGCAACCGTCTGACAGCTTGGCGCGCCACTGTTTACTCGGAGTTCAACGACGCAGTCCTCTTCAGTTCGCGACCGCTTCGCGAATGTGACATGTTCGAACTGCGCATCGACAAAATGGTCGACTGCTGGATTGGAAGCATCGAAATTGGCAAGTCAATTTTTATTATTACCATGATCATTCACCACCTTCACTGACTGACTGTGAAACCAAATTCTTCGTTTGATGACTGTACGATAAATGCTGCCATTTTTAGTGTGTTGGCTTTGTGTCAATAAGTTGCTGAATATGTTTTGCGAAATCTTGCACACGTTGTTGTAAGTTACGGGGTCACCGTGTTGTCTTCTATTTACTAGCATTTATTTTTTCTTTCCTAATGCCCATTCTATAAGTTTGGTATGGCAGGACTTAATGTTACAAACTTATAATTCACCAAATGTAATATTATACAAGATATAAACAACATTAGTATACATATATTCAGGGGTGACAGCAATTCGTCCTGATGACTTGGAGGCCAGTGGGGGAGTTGGTGCCGTCGCAGGGACAGCGACCGACCTCAACTGGGACACATACATTCTCAGCGGGGCCGCCATGATGAAGGATGGGGAGTGCGTGCGCAGCGGATACCCACTCGACCTGGATACACTCACCGTTGGAAGCCGCGTCGGTAGGGAAATATCAGTTATCGTTTTTTGCCTGAATAAATATGTGTCTCTTATTACGGAGAAGGCTAAAACATATGAGTTGCTCTAACGGCAACATCACCCATTACTGGCCCACGAGTCGCCTTTTACAGGAAAGGCCTACTTCAACATGTTGACGAGTGGATGATCTACGAGTTGGATGAAATGTGTATTCAATTATTTTTAGTGTAAAATTAACGGTGGTTCCTGAACAGGTATGATGTGGCATGCCGACCGCAGTCTGCACTACTACCTAGATGGCATGGACATGGGGAAGGCGTGGTACGTGCCCCATCTTAACATATACGCCGTCGTCGATTTGTATGGACAGTGCACACAGGTAAGAAAATAAAACTAAATCATTTTATTCTACTTAGTTACTACTTAATTACTGTTTACATTTCTTTTTGAAGTTGAAAAGAATTCAAAATTGATTTTACGTAAAACAGGTAACTATTCTGCAAAATGAAGAAAGGGCGTTTAATTACAACGGTTGTACTAACTCTGACAACTCGATGCTGAGTAACTCGCGAGCCCTCTCGTCGCCACCACCACCTTACTGGTAAGCGTTCCACCATAACCTAAGTCGCTCGTTGATTAATCTTAAATTAAGCACCAATACCAACATTGCCGTAATATCTGTTTTATTTTCTAGGAGTTTCTCTGAGTATTCTGGCGACAATATCTGTTTGATGCACGACTACTCCATCGCGCGGCGTTTAACACCGGATCCAATGGCAGCTCTCGTATTTAGCTCGGCACATCTCGCGTTGGGAGAGTTATTCGAGGTAATGTAGTATCATGAATAGTATTTTCAGGCGGCTATTAGTTGTAGTATACAATAAGTAAAAAAATGATTTTCTAACTTACTTATACGTAATATTGAATCGTTTGACAGATCAAGATAGCGGAGTGTAAGCACTCTTACGCCGGCAGCTTCCGCATAGGTATCACTGACATCAACATCCTGAACGCTCACGTCAATCGCAGTCTGCCTCCGAGCGTCGCCTGCCTGCCTCATTTCACGGCGTATATTGACGGTAACATATCACAACTGGTAGTATATAGGTTAAGATTCTAATAAGATTGGGTGACATTCCCTAGTCAGTGTTCGCTTGGACAGCAAAACTGATCTAGTAGACGAAAATTTACGTGAATAGTTCTGTCGCTGGTTGGTTCCAAAAGATGTATTCTTATTATTTCTCTATAAAGGTATGTTTTCATTTTATTACAGTTTGAAACTATACTTGGTGTAACATGTGGGGTGGGTCATCGGCAACAGGGCGATGGAGGACCTCAATGCTTTTGAAATACCGGATATCGTGGAACATACATGTGGGTTAAATCGATCGGTATTGAGGTCTCCCATCACCCTGCTTACGATGAACCACCCCTCGTGTTAAACTGAGCATAATTATTATAATTGGGTATTGACAGTTGTAACAATAAAAATATATTGAAATAAATATGAAATGTATTCAATAATGTAGATGAAAGGTTTTTTTTAAATTACTTATTTTATCTGTTCGTTACGAAAACCGAAACACGGGCGGCCATTGTTGATCACCGCATTAGGTCACATCTCAAACTAATTGTTGTCATTATTTTGTCAAATACTAACCGGAGTTAATTGCACCATGTGCCGCTGACTGCCTTGCATTGTGTGGACATGGTGTGCGTGCATCGTAGCAGTTAAAGGCGACGGCGCTGCTTGTAAAGAAAAATTATAATGATATTTCAAATTAAAAATTTAGTTACCTGTTTATCCGACTACTAAGATATACTAGGCACTGTACGAAAGTTTGACATAAACCGGTACGTGTATCGGCTTACTGCATCTCGTTCCTCCGTGTTAGTGAATACCAAACAATAGCGCTCTTCGCGAAACGCACTTAGGTAGTTCCGAATCATGGGAACCATTTAAACAATATAATGCTTACAAAAACCACAGACTGACAAGCAAGATTAGCAGAGCACGTAGATACCAACGACACGAAGAAAAAGTAGCAGACCGGTCTGTTTGACATATACACCATTCTGTTGAGCCACGAAAAGACAAAACTAAATCATAGCGGCTTGTATTCGCCTGTTAAACCTATTTGGAAGTTAAGCTAATTTGACAGTTCTATTGTCTGTCTGTCTCATTCATCTGTAAGTTAAAAATAGCGAGAAATTATAGTTCGGTTTTGTTGCTAGTAAAAAAACTCGAAGCCAACGCGATGCAGAAGCAGTGCAGTCACAGTTCCAGTTCGTTGCTGATCCCACACAGTGCCTTTTCACTCCCGAACTTGAAAGTGTTTTCATAACTCCCAATTCCGGCGGTGAAATGGCATTTTGTCGCGGGTGTGCCAACCAAAACGTACAGCCTTTGTCAGTGGCGAGGTGCATCTTTCCAAAGAGTAAGACGAAGCCACGCTAGCTGGTACAAAAAAGAAAACTGTAAGACAGTTTCTAGTCTATATCTATACAGACTAATGGCTCTTTCACGGCGCAGTAAACGAGTATTATTATTTTACGTATAAAAAATTTTACGTACTTATATCAAATTTTACGTATATAATATATTACTTTTCTTTTCGTATGTTACCTAACCTACACAAATTGTCAATAATCCAAAACATAAAACAAAACCCACCCCAAAAGAATTGTAGAGCTAATTTTGAAAGTAAGTATAAGGTACCTACCTATTGTCTTTGTTACACTGCACATCAAAAACAGTTGCGATCGAATTTACTTAATTAGCATTTTGAATCAACACACTTCATAATTATCAAATTGTTTTGATTTCTAATTAATAAAATGTTTTTTATGATATAATTGTATAACATAATTTTAAAGTTTATAGGCATAGGCCTACTATTATGATATTCTCTGTTTATATCTTTCGCAAATACGCAATGATAGCTATTTTAAAGGAGCTAGGGTAACAATAATACGCCCAATTTTGTTTGTGGAAACAAAGACCGCAGGGGACCACTTTACGTCACGATAGGGGTTACGATAGTAAACACTATATTTCAACACATATTAAATAGGTATATTTAAGTTTAATTATACTTCGAATGTGTTTATATTATTTTTGCAGGGCGATACATGAAATATTCGCAACCTGGCACGCGAGAACAAGAGTTGTGCTCATTTGTTCCATCGTTCGAGTGGCTTCGACCTGGAGACAGAATCGGACTCAAGAAAATCAACGATTCGCGAGTAGTCGTCTACTACAACTCAGAACAACTCGACACAGCTTTCGAGAAAGTCCCCGATGTTAGTATTAATGATTCAGGAGTTTATTAATTTCTCCTGTTTATCATTACCTATAAGGCCGAGGGTTGGGTGACAGTTTGAGCTTTAGAAATTATATAAACTTGACGTTGTAATCTGCGCTTTATAGATTATTGTAACTGTTGTCTTTGAAATTATATAACATATTAATCAATTTAATCACTTATAACATGTATCTGTAATATTTCATCAAAAATAAATATTTGAAGTCAAGTAAAACACAGAGGGGTGTAAGGGAATTTTTATCCAAATGCCAACCTCACCTGCACGTGGTACACCCTGCAAATACCGACGAGGCCCCTGGCGACCGAAGGGTGGCGGGATAACCAGCCCTAACCACCTAGACCCAGGATGGTGTTGACCTTCATTAAACAACAGTATGTTGAGTCTAGTAGTGGTAGTTTTGTAATTTATCCGCGATTACTGACATTCAACCTGGCCTCTGATTGAAAACATAATTTACTATATTATAACACTGGACAATGGTTTTCTTTTTGCCGTGGTGTGAAAGTTGAACAAATGTTGTGCGAATGGATGTGTGTTTGTATAGGCTTGACTCGAAACATTCGATGTCTAAAATCTTTTTAAAAGGAAAATGGACAATTTAAACAATGCACGTAGTAAGACGATCATTTAGACCGAAGAATATTAACTGAAGAAAATATTGGAATACAGTAATGATATGCGAGGATTGAACCACACCCGTTGAAGTATCTCACCACTCTCGCACATAGGTAAACTAAAGACATCGTGGATGTACACAAAATCATGTAGGCACTCAAATTACATGTATTTTTTCATAATCCCATCTGCCAACAATTTTCTTAGGAACTATAATATAAATATTTGTTTACTTTGAGATTAAGTATTATACGATACGTACATTAAACTCACGGCAAAAACAAAACATTTTGACCAGTGTGCTGGAATATCGCGATAATTAGTAACGATACAATATCCAAATAAATACACATGTACATGTTTTTAAAATAGCTTGAAATATCGATAAAAGCAACAAAAACCAAACAATGAATATTTACTGACAGTTAAAGGTCGATTAAAGTCAACTTGCGCAACAGAACTTACTAATGAATGTGGCGCTTTCTTTTAAACGCCAAGCTTTCAAGACCATAACACACGCCCTACGCCAGGCAGTCAGATTAGATGAGGTACAGTTATGTTACTTATGTCACTTAGCGGATGAGGATGTGGATGAGAATATTGAGATGCTCGCTTTTGAGGATGCGAATGTTGGGAAATTAATTTTTGAGGATGCGGGTACGAGTGCGATATGGATACGGGTGTGGTTCTAAAAAAAAAAAATTAGGTAACTCACACTGCGGTTGTTGAATTGTAATTTCGTGAATAGGGGCACATCCTCATAATCATTATGAGGACCAAGCGCAGCTAAACCACGCAGATCGATAACAGAGCACAGAATGCGAACCCTATGCAATAATATTATTATTATAGATTATTGGTTTCGATAAGTCATAAGGTCCGCTAAGGTTTTCAGCTCCTTTTTACCCGACTACGTGACAGCAAATACAGGGTTATTTTTGCAAACGTTTTGAAATATTAAGTAAATAACTATTAAAACTTTAGTTACATAATACTTCCTTTTAACTTAAATAAATTATTTATTTTGATATTTATTGACCCCGTATCTGTGGGGGTGAGAAATTTTAATCGAAGTAGTAGTAGTAGTGATAGGTGTAGGACAGGCAAATGCCACGTAGGGAGAATGAAGAAATCGAACTTGGAGCGCAGACATGACATGACAGCTCGGGGAAGCGGAACCGAATCAATGAATGTAAGTCAGGGTATAATTGTATTGAATAATTGGTAACTACCTACTGAAATTGCCAGTTCTTCTCAATAGAATTGTATTAATCTTTCAAATCGGTGGTAGCTACTAGCCGTTCAATAGGGCTTGTTTATGTTTTATTGAATAGAAATAGTAAAAATTTACAGTTATTTGAATTAATCAAGCTATTTTAAAAATATGTTAGATCCACTGCAAACTTCATATGGCAAAGCCGTATGAAGTGTAACTAATTGTTTCACTAAGGGCCAAATTTTTCAATCGTCAGATAATTTTTATCTTGGGAATAAGTTTTTACGTTTTGACAGCTTTTGTATAGAAAACTAGCTTTTGCCCGCAGCTTCGCTTGCGTGAAATTTTGAGCCCTCGTTAAGCCCCTTGTTAGGGGTATTATTAAATCAAAAAAATCTATCATCCCCTATTTCACCTCTTACGGGTAGAATTTCCAAAAACCCTCAAACACGTGTACATTTATTTCTCATCAAGAGCCTACATTTTTAATTACATGCTTCTTACTTCAAAAGAAACAGATTTCTCATACAAACTTTCAACACTTATTTCACCCCCTTAGGCGTAAAATGGTCAAAAACGCTCAAACACGTGGAGCTTTATTTCTAACCAGAAACCTTAACATTTAATTTCATGCTTCTTACTTCACAAATGACGGACTTACATACTAACTTACATCCCCTATTTCACCCCGTTAAGGGTTGAATTTCGAGAAATCCCTTCTTAGTGGATGCCTACATCACAAAAGAAACCTACAGTGAAAATTTCAAGGTTCTAACCCCAGCGGTTTAGGCTGTGCGTTGATAGATCAGTCAGTCAGTCAGTAAGCTTCTCCTTTTATGTTATGTCAAACCGCCATATTTATTCCTCAGATAAGAGTTATTTGACGATTGCAAAAACTGGCGCTAAATGAAATGAAGGACAGTTACAGAACAACAAAAAATATGTGATTTTATTACTTACAAATACTTAGTACAAGCTACAGGAGCATGGGTTTTTGTATATTACAACAAAATCAACTACTACGCAATTCTTAAGATGCTTCCTGATTATTATTTAAGTTTCGTTTGAATGGTTACTGTAACTGTAATTCCCGTTTATTTTAGTAGATATATTAAAATTGCATGTTGTGGTCCACTGTATCCTCCTTAAGTTAAAGGGGCATGCCGCTTTGATAGTTCTAAATGCTAATTTTATTTGCCTTTTATTTGTGTTCCAGACAAAAACTTATAAATATACATAAAATGACCATTATATTTTTATTTGTTCAAACAGAAAGTGTACGTGGTTATTGAAATATATGGTCACGTCACTAAAATACTAGCAGTATCTCAGGGAAATCTAGGCAACGGATTGAATCAAGCGACAAGTAAGTAAAACCATTGATTTTTAACTTTTGTGAAAACTTTATGGTGAGGTTCTGTAGATAACCAGGGTGGCAGGTTAACCCCAGAACCTCACCATAAAGTGGGGATAACGCAATGACACCACATTTTCTATGATTATTCAGATCGGCATCAGTAGGCTTTTTACACGAAGTAACTGTTATTCTATTCTAAACTGATTGACTTGCTTTTGTCAATCGTGTCCAAGGTTCAACATGACACGTTAGGGTACCGCTATGTCAAGCACGATCACCGAGCCAGGCCATGACAGACAAGCCAGATATCATACGATACACAGTTAGGCTCGTATTAACAAACAACTCTCAACATGGCGGTCTAGGAGCTGGGTCCCATTTCATCCCATAATCATCATCCCATAAGGCGCTGCCATATTGTAGGATTTCATACACTTGACAACTTTTTTTATTTTTCTTTTACGTTATATCGGACCGACACTGAGGATGGGGAGCTCTCAAACTAAAGTCGTTTACTAAGAACGCTAAAATCTAGAAGAGAAGATCAAGGAGGGTGCCCTCTTCAATCCTCGTTCACAGTTTTCAGCAGGATAGAAATCGAACTAAAAAAAAGTCATAGTATGTAGGTACATAGAATGCTTCCAATATAACTTTGATTGATATTTTTTCAGTCCCCAACGACGAATATCCGAAGCAGTTACATGCACCATCGCACCTTCTAGACACAGACAATACAGACGAAGTATTTGAACCCAACTTAACAAACTTAGTGAGTGCCGAGTGCGAATTAGTGAGTGTTGACCCACGGACTACAGATCGGACGGTTGACGAGTTGGTTGAGGACCCGGGTGATGAGTCACCGAGCGAGGAATCTCCTAGTGCGGAGCCTGGTGAAGATCCCCAAACTACTGAAGAAGACGCTTCTGCCGCTGAAGACGATGCAGTTGGCCGCAAGAACAAGCAACCTGTTCTTAAGGGCAAGTGCACTAAAATTGCCGCCGAAGCCGCACTAGCCGCCGCGGAAGCCGTTACCTGCGCACGCGCCGAAGCCAGAGAAATCGCCCAGGCTTACAAAAAGGGCAAGGGAAAAGGAAAGCGGGGCCCTGGCGTCTCCACTTTCAGTGAAGCTCCGGTTGCTTCGACCTCCACCGCTGACCCATCAACTTCCGCCGCTGACGCATCCGCTTATGGTGCATCCAGCGACGCCGGAGTGGGCGCCTCCGCTCAGGCCGAAGACTCCACTGCCGAGCAGCCCGTCGTGCCGAAGCCGAGACCGCGACGTAATCCACTGCCTTATACTTTCTATAATGTACATGGAAAGAACATCAAATTATGTAGTTCTGGTAAGTTACCCTGAATTATACTGATGCTCCTAAACCCAGAATGTTCATCTTTGGACAAGAATAAGATGGACTAGATGCGTTTCACATTAGAACTAACCAAAACGCATGAAGGCTGTTACTATCCCATTGGTTGGGCGCAAGACTAAAACCTTGTTCGAGAAATAAATGGCAATATACGTGTCTCCTTTCACGTAAAACCTAATACCATCATCAAGAAAATATGCACGTGCGATACTAAAACTCTGGAGAAATAAAAATATGAAAAATCCGTATTACCGATAACGTTTTATTTTAATAAATTTGTTTTTATTTGTTCTTTTTTCAGACACTGTGGCGATGCGTTTCAAGGGATATAGGGAAGGCGTTGCTGTAATAAGTCAGCCATTGCGCCGTGGGCACAACTTTAGGGTAGGTGACAAGGCACTTAATATATTTTTATTGTAATTCCAACCTAATCTTATAGCAAAGCGAATTTGAGTTCATATTAGTTGCGAATTGCAATCATTGTCATTCAAAGCGATTTATGAAATGAAATCTGAAATCAAAACTTGTTAAAACTCTTAGCTGAGCTATTTCGTTGCAATGGTTTCAAAATAGAGCTTTAAAAGAACAACGGCAAACTCCCAAACAAACTATTGTTGAAATAATCTTTTGCGTCTGCTATTTAAACATATGTAAAAGTATAGAGCTTGAATTCCTGAACAGATTTGTCTTCAGGCTTACTATTAAAGAGACTCTCGAATTCAAGATATTCTACTTTGAAGTTTTGCTTAACTAGAAATAGAAAGAACAATGGCGAACTTTGATACATCACTTTATCTGTAAAAATAAATTGTAACGTCTTCGTGTCATCGTAGGCTTTGTGTATTCGCAATTTTTTTTTAAATTCTTATTGAACTGAGCCATTTCTGATGAAATGAGCGATTCGCCACTTATCCCTAGGATTTGAGAAAATAGCTCATAAAGTATATTTAGGTTAGAATATTTATGATTATACGAAACAAATTATATTTTTTATTAAGTAGGTAATTTCATTCTATCTTACATCAGTGCAGCAGATCTATCTATTAAAAATCCCATGAATATCACTTTGATAGTCTAGCCGCCTAGCATTATGCCTGATGCCCTAACCAACAAAACATCATTCTAAAAAATGTTGTGAATTCAATGAAATCCATGTCATGACAATGAAAATTTAAGTAACTTCCTCCATGATGACACGTACCATGATTTTATTCTCCCTCTTACTAAAGAAGTATTTCCACTCGCTCTGAGACTATACCTACTAAGAGAAATTCACTTGGTCAATCACTACACAGAAAAATCCACAAAATCCATGTGGCACTTTTCACTTCTCAACTCCAAATCGAGGAGTGAAATCGTAGTCCGTTAATGAGTAGTACAACGTAACGTTAACGCAACGTAGAAGTTTTAAATATTTGTCAGAAGCCGTAGCACTATCACCGAATATAATATAATTACAATAATTATGTCCAACGACAAAGCGTAGCCGTGTAGGCAGTAAAGTTAGGCCCCTTGCTGACAACACTGTTTTAGGACCGTGGCTACCGGCTACGCACAGTTTCAAACCGTAGTAAGTCTGGATGTCGGATATGTATGGGACAGTATGGAGCTATTTTGACGACACCGTTGCTAACGATGACCCAGCTTGCCGCCGTGATCGGTTACGACGTGGCTGCCCTGTGCTCAAACTGGTACGGTGGCCTATGTGCACTCCATGCGGAGGCCGGTTGTACGCACGGCGCATCCTATACAACGTTATTTTTAGTTTATACAAAAACCGAGACACCCCAACAAGATTTTCATCAAAACTGCCTGAATATGTTTTTTTTTTAATAAATCTCCATGTTACACCGTAGTTTATGTCGCGTTAAGTTCCCTAGTAAAGTGTGAAATGCCTGAGATGTGCTATGCAGGGGTTGTCTAATACACGGAAACTGACCGAGCGGACCGCCTTAAGCCTCAAGGTGTCTATTCCCGTCAACTGTTATGGGTAGAAACCTAGTGAAACAAAATTGAAATTTATGAAAAAAAAAAAATAACAATATAATAAAATAATATGGTGTAAAAATATGTCAATCGATTCTCCTAGTGATTCTGAACAAACTGGTTTCAGGTTTAGTATATACTAAAACTAAGCTTGTATAAGTGGCACTTAACCCGGCTAGCTAGCGGGTACAAACCATATCGTCTATAAGTTTGGCCGGGGTTCACCCGGCGCCTCGATCTCGTCTACTAGGGGCTTAATAATATACTGATATTTGACAACTCTAGGATTGACAGTGACAGTTTTTGAAAGAAAGCATTGTCATATCTGTGTTGCTATACTTATTTTTTCATATACTTCTATTAGGTAAACAGGATTATAGAAAATCTATTTCTTTCCTAATATACGCCAAGCTTTGCTGTCTTTATTTTGATATTTGTTTCACGAATTATTGAATAATAATTCATTAGTCGAAATAAAAGATCTTATAAAATAATTAAGCATTGAATGTATTAACATAGCTGGTAAAAAAGCTTCGAAATTAATTATAAGGGCATCTCTCAAAGTGTTGCAAAATTAAAGAAGCATGAAGAACAAATGAAAATAATTCGAATTAACGGGAATATCAGTAAAACTTTGAAATGTAATATAATTTTTTCAGAGAGTTCGTTTTTAAATGTTAAATCTACTCTCTAAAAAAAAATAGGCTTTTTTTAATATACCTCTTACCATTAGACGCTTATTTAAATCTCAGCAATGATTTTGCCATTGTTCTTTAAGTAACAAACTAAAATTATTTTTATGATAAAAGTGCCTCAGTTATTTAGAACTTTTAAAACATTAACTTTTCGCTAGACACTTTTATTGTAGTTCTTATAGATATAAAAGTAAAAATGCTCTCCAACTCCAACTCTCCATATTAAGGTGGCAAGAGGTCAAACTCTTAAAATTCGAAGTTTTATTTTCCGGCTGGTACTTGCGTTGCTTATTTATGATTTTAAAGCTAGCGAAGTAGCAATGCAAAATACATTTTTTGAAAATGCTTACCGCGAACTTTACTTATATTAATTTGCAACTTTTGAATAAATACGCATAGCATATAATGATGCAATCAGAAGGGAATCTTTATTGCGAAGTTCAAGCAATTCTTTAAAAGTTGCAGGCTTTGCGAAGATGCACTAGATTAAAATTGTAGGCTTATTCTGCTTAAATTAGGGCAATGTCTGTTGCTATGCGCTATTATGTGTTCTCGTTTGGCACCTGCAGTGCCAACTCTACGCACTATAAGATGAATCTTTAGTCAAAGAGATACAGGGTGTAACATAAATAAGTGTACAACCTCTTAAGGGGTCACTGTACTCACCATTATGAACAACGGACCAAACATGAAATCGCGAAAAAAAAACAGCTGTTCCCTACATTTTGACGAGTTATGCGAACATTAATGAAGGAAACAGCTGTTTTTTTTTTCGCGTTTTCAGGTTTGGTCCCATAATAAAAGTTGTTCATAATGATGAGTACAGTGACCCCTTAAGAGGTTGTACACTTGTTTATGCTACACTTTGTATAAATGTAGGCTAATTCACGTAATTTCATGACGCGTCGATCAAGTTGCAGTGACGCTGTGTTAAGTTCACGCGACCGTATCTGACAGCGATCGTCTATTAAGAAAATACGAAGAGCGTTGTTTTGATCGAAACTAAGTTTAGTTTCGATCAAAACAACGCTCTTCGTATTTTCTTACAGTTGTAATAACACAGCAACTGAAATTTTTTAGGTAGGCGAATCAGGCCCCTGGGTCTTTGGTACTCCGTAGCTTCGCGTAGACGTTTTTAAAAGCCATTAAGGTATTATTTTAAGAGGATGACCAGCAACATCCTCCGCTGGCCCAGTAACAACATTGGATCATCAATTCGTTTGCTGAGCGTAGCAATTATGGCAATATTCTATCGCGACTGTATTTTATTTACGTCGAACCATTATGTACCATTAACATTATCTGCCTATGTTCAACACTGAACATTTACGTGTGATATGATGATGATAATAAAGAAAGTTAAGCTGAAGCTAGCGCTGGTATTCATAGCGATTATACAGGGTGGTTCAAAAGTCGTGGATCAAACGAAACAGGGCGATAGTTGGGGTTATTTGCAATAAAAAATATCCGTGTGGCAGAGCCCTAACTTGATCTCCTTAAAAGTTATGAAACAAAGAGTGTTTTTTAAAAAAATATCAAAATTTGTAATAAATAGGCAATTAGAGCAAAATGGGTTCCTATTTTAAAACAATAAATGGTGTTTAGTTGATTGAAAGTGCTTTTATGACAGTGGGTACCATGATTTATGAGTATTGGCACTTTTTTCAATATCTTTTAAGTCTCATGAAAAAATATTTGTAACTTTAGAACCTTACTGTAAAAAAAAAATGTTCTACCATAAAATGCTGCAAATAACCCCAACTATCGCCCTGTTTCGTTTGATCCACGACTTTTTAACCACCCTGTATATTTGCGAATCCTCCGAAATCCTTATAAAAATCATAGTTATTGAACTAAATTGATTACCTTTTGAACGCCACGAACATGATAATAATCAGATATTTTTATAAAATACTTTAATCGTATTAGAGATGTAGTATACAGGCTGTAAACGAATTCGTATAATTCCACATGATCTATTATTGGTATGGATGGACCATGCAAGGGATCTAGCTAGATAAAAAAAAACGGATGAGTTTATTCAAAATAATTTTAGGTTAATCCGTGTCTACAGTAAATCACACAGTTTGAAGGAATTCCACGAATTCATTTACACCCTGTATAACTGATATAATGACGTTTCAAATAACTATATCCATTATCTTAAATGCTTGCGTCATATACGTTGTATTTTCAGTGGTCTTACAAAAAGTATGTGCACACTCTGTAAAAGTAAATAATATATGATTGCATAAGTCCATTATAAAAAATGAGGCGTTTGTAGATTTTTTAGCGAAAGTATACCTAAATGATGACTCATTAACATTCGTCACCCTCCGCGCTAACTGTCGTATCTAGCAATTCATAAATTTTCAGTAGTTGCGTTAGCTGTGGCTTTATTAATGAATTAATAACTTTTTATATTGCTCTTGGCTTACTCTTGGGTTGGTTAGTAGTTGCCATATAGCCCTAAGATATCTATTTATTTATTTCCATTCATTTGAAGCAGCTACGTCACTCTGTGAGAATTTCTCTGAAAAATTATCAATTGTTACGACAGTTAGCGCGGAGGGTGACGCATTGAGCTATGCTGCGCTGTGCTTAGCTAAGCTAGCATTCCAGTGCTATGTTTTTTCTACAAACAACTTTGAGCTGCGCGAGTACCTAAACAGTCGGAAGGGCAAGCGGGTGGGCAGTGCTGTGAGGAGTCAGTCAGCACGTATCGCAAGATCCCTGCTATGTTTTAAACAAAGGGCAGCCACACAAAGTGCAGCACGTTTTGTTTGTTTCCTCATTATTATCTTAGAGGAGCGAGGTCGCGGAGGTCTTATTTGACTGAAAAAAATCTAATTAGTCCGTCAGTTAGATTATCAAAAAAATATTTGACCCGTATTTTTTCTTTTGTTACGTAAACCAAAATTGACTAAGATACGACACTTAAAATCGGCACAACGTCAACAAGCTAATGATATGATAGATAATGATAAAACAAGCTAGTGCAATTTTTACTTGCTTCTGACGTCACAAGCCCCCACTCATTCTAAATATTCATAGATTTAACCAAAGAAACAATACGTGTCCATTATTTTTCAAAACTCTTAACTGGCGGACTAATTAGATTTGCAATTTATTGATGTTGTCAACATGTTGATTAAATAGTGCATAACACAGCACAGCGTAGCTTAATGGTGATTAGTCACCCTAAGGGAGACTTCCTTAGAGTGACTAAGCCCCTTAGTGCGGAAACAAACAGAACGTGCTGCGCTGCGCTTTGTGTGGCTGTGCTTTGTTTAAAACATAGCAGGGATTTCACGATACGTGCTGTTTCGCTCCTCACCGCACTACACTAGAGATGGGGGATTGTTACAAAAAAATCAATCGACTGAATCGAAAATTGTACTGCTGCGCATTCGATTGTCGATTTAGTAGTTCCTCACCATAATTATTCGAATAACAATCGACGAACTACTAAATGTAAACGAGAGACAGTAGAGGACAATTAAATAATTTATTAGCGCCAATCGCATAATAACTGCAGTTGTATGTACTTGTAAATAGTGGCGCGAGGACTTCTAACTATTGAATTGTGGCGCAGCGGCGCCGCACGCACCACCTTTTCGTAATTACTTATTTAGTAGTACGAGTATAGTAATACGTGCGCTGCGCCACAATTCAATACAAATTAGTAGTTAAAGTTGATATGGTAACCTTATCAGTGATTGTCGCCTGCTGCGCGCCGTTAGTCGGTAACAATCGACTAACATCAATTGTTATCGACTTTTATCCACTGGACTGAACAATCGACTAAGTCGATTAGTTTTAGTAATAATCGCCCATCGCTACACTACACCCGCTAGATCTTCTGTCTATCAGGTAGTCGCGCAGCACAAAGTTGTTTGTAGAAAGAAGATAGCACTAGAAAGTTAGCTTAGCTAAGCACAGCACAGCGCAGCATAGCTCAATGTTTATTAGTCACCCTAATACTCATTACTAAATTGGATAGTTTGTGTAATTAGGTTTTAAATATTTTAAATAATACTGTTTACACATAAGTTTGGTTATACTCTCTGCATCAAAATCATGAATAATTTGTAAGTCCACTAAAACGCTAGCGTGTATAAACATGTTTCAACAGCAAAATTGTAAGTAAATGAATAGATCTACACCAAAGTGTTATTTGTATATCCAGTTCCGTGTGGATAAGACGTGTGACGAGTGGTTGGGCACCGTGACGATAGGCGCAGTGGGGGTGCTGCCCCTCGAAACCCCTTCCAACGGCGTACACCTTGAGCCGCCGTGCTGGGTCCTGTCCAGCGATTTGCTCAATGACAACGGGACCTTTGTAAGTACATTTTACGTAGGAACAACATCAGCAAGCTTTGCGGTCGACCACTGACTGGCTTGCACACGACATACGCCCCCTTATTACAAAAGATGGTTTAAACCAAGACTAAGGTAAACCCAGGTTTAAAATATACCCATCACTTTCTTATGTCATATAACAAAAAGAGACGGGGCTATTTTAAAACCTAAGTAGGTTTTTCTTGGACCATCTTTTGTAATGAGGGGGACGATGTCAGAAGAAGGGGACGGGGATACCTTCTTTTCGCATAATGTTCTTTGTCTTAATATACTTCGGCATAACGATTTTGGCACAATTTGTTTTGGCATAAGTAATAATACTTCGGCATAATTTTTTAGGCATACATTTTATATTGGCATAATCATCTTAAAGACTAATTTGTTTTGGCATAAATTTGATTCGCATAACGTTAGTAGGCCTAATGACTATTAGTATAACGTTAGTTATGATAATCAGAAATGTTTTTACCATTGTCTAATAATCTAGTCGCAGGCGCACCCCGACAGGGATAGGTTAGGCTCGAAGGGGATGATAGGGGCTAGAGTGAGCGAGCGAAGCGAGCGAACGAAGCCCCCGTCATCCCCTTCGTGTTAGGTTACTTTAAACCCTGCAGACAGAAATAGGAGCCCCGCACAGCGGGGCTCCGTCGACTCTGCTTTGGAGCCTCAACCTTACAAACATCCCCTTAAGTTTTTATTGTGAAAATGAAAGTAGGTGACGAATAATCGTCTCATGAAGAGGCCTTGCAATTTATCCAGTAATCCATTTTGACCTTTAAACGATTTGGTCAATGGTGTAATAAATAATTTAAACATTGATATTCCAGACTTTGGTCAGCTGAACTTTTGATCAAATGACCATCGTTATTTTAAACTTTGTTGATTTGTTCGTTGTTCTTTTGAAATTTGCTCAGGAAAGTTTTGATTTTCTAATATGCAACCGTTACTGATTATTTCATTGTTATACCTATAAAAATACGTTTTAATATCATTATGCGTAAATAAATTTATGCTTTAGGATATTATGCTTAAAAAAGTTATGCTTTATAAATTTATGCTTTAGAATATTATGCTTAATCATTATTATGGTTAGAGAAATTATGCTTAAAAAAATTATGCGTAAGCTGTTATGCGTAAGTAATTATATTATGCGAAAATATAATTATGCCAAACAAAATTATGCTAAGTTATATTAGGTCTTAAAATTTTATGCAAATGGATAGGGAACCAAGGGGACGACTTGAAAATGGATTTCTGTACAGTCGCCTTTTGCGATACCAACGGGTAGGGGTAGATTGCTTATTCTTTGTGCGTATACACGTAGAAAGCGGGTTGCCGGCGCCGATCTGCCAGCGCTTGTCGGTGCTGGTCCGCACAGTTAGTCGGCGCAGGTAGTCTCTATACTGTGTGGAGAACCAGCGCCGACAAGCTCCGAACTTCGCCGACAAGTTCCGACCTGCTCTGATCAGCGCTGGTTGGCCGTCATTTGTTGCTGTATTTGCAAGGGTACAAGGCGTGTTTTTGTTAAAAAATACCAGCCCCTTCTTCTACCCGCTTCCTTTATGTAGCGGTTACCTGCACGGACCAGTACCGATAAGCGCTGAGAGGACAGCGCTGGTTACCTGCTTCCTTCATACATACGCCCTAAGTAGGTAAAAATGAGATTTTTTTTATTACTAATTGTGAATTTTGACTCTTTTATAGCGTAATAAATCTTAAACTCTTAGCTAGAGAAAAAAGCATCAGACAAAAATTGTAGGAAATTTAATCTTCTACAATACTAATGAGCTTTTTTTCTCATCTGTCTTACTTTGATATGGAGTTATTTTATGAAAACCCATTTTTGGGTCTTTAAACCAAGATGGCGGAGTGAGCGGGGGTCATTCAAGGTCGAAAATTTGAAATTTTCATCAGAAAACCTATTCACAACACATCTCAAATTCAGAACTAACCGAACTTCTGCAAGGTAAACGCCTTTTTGGCGACCTGGCGACTGGGCTACCCTACTAATATTATAAATGTTACAGTTTGTCAAGATGGATCGATGGATATTTGTTACTCAATCACGCGTAAACTGCTGAACGCATTTGGATGAAATTTGGCACACAGATACCTAGGTCCTGAATTAACTCAGAGGATACTTTTTTATCCGGTTTTATGATGTAGTTTAGGCACTTATACACCGTGGGCCCGAGGTACTCGAAAGATTTTAATCACGCCTTTCTGATGGTATAATGAGTGAAATGTAATGTTATGTCAACAAAAGTCCAGTTCAAAAAAACTTTTTTTTTTCTTATTCTTTAGTACTTCCTCATAAACAATACATTAGGTTGAAATGGCAACATTTATAAATAATCGTGTGAGTGGATAAGAAACTTCTCAGTTCACAACCCTCCCCGACAAATAAGACATACGGCGAGTGGGGTATGGTATGATAAAAGTCGCAACTCCGCGTTCATAGGACTTTGTTACCATAGAAATTTTTCGAATTGTCAATTTCCGTAAATAATGAATATTTCGAAAATTAGACTTTATTCAACAAACTGTATCCTAGCTTTTCTTCTCCAATTAGGCATCGGAACCTATGGTTAAAATAATTCAGGTACCTCGGGCCCACGGTGTATATACTATCGTTTTTTATCATCAAAATTGCTCACATATACTCTACCTAAACTCAAATAACTTCTCTTGGCGAGCCAAGGTGAGTCTTGGCCTCCGAAACGAGAACTCTTGACCTTGCACAATCTGGTGCAATCTCTCGCCAGTTGCTAGCTTAGAGCACACGCAGATTAGCCTCCACAACATCACCAGCGATATGTGTGGCGACAAACCGGCCGACGTCTGGTTGGTCGGTCCAGACACGCTCTCTCATGGTATAATAACATGTTTCACCAGGTATTCTCTACCTCCTCGCGTGATTGGCCCAAGACTACGTCATCGGCTGTGGGTGGTGCCACTATATGTAAATAAATTACACGACCAAAATGCATTTTTTCACTTACTTGTTTCTACATATAAAAAGCAATTTTGAACAAGTCATTTTATACAGTTCAGTTATTTAACTAAATAGATGAATAACTTGAAATAGCAAACAATTTGGCTATTTCTAAATTTATTTTAAATTCATTATAAATTAAAAATCTCCTTAATTGTATTGACATATGTGACGAAGTCTTGGGCCATTACGGGAAGAAAATACCTGGTTTTATTATACCATGCGATCTCTGAACGTTTCTTCTGACCCATGCGTGCAACAGATTGCTGCGCCAATTACATTGAGCTCGGCTACAAATTCTGCAATTTCGGCAATCTTTCGGACTCGTCTTCTACCATCCTGTCTTTTTGCCGGACCGAAAATCTTAGTTTTTAAATAATTTTGCAGTTCCACTCCATGATGGGGATGGCTCTAGACGATCTGACTGAGCAGTCGGTCCTCACCATTCACTTCCGGTTCACCAGCGAGCTCATACTCCAGGTCAACGGCAAGTTGGTTGGCTGCATCGCCACTGTGCCGCGTCGTTTCAGCCATGTGTTCCCGACCATCGACTTGTACGGCAGGATTTGTCAGGTATAGTTCTGTTTCATATGTAGCCCGGACACGTCCACTGCTGACCATAGATATCCTAACGGCCGCTACAATGAACGGTCAAAGATAAAATTGCCTTAATCACCACGTTTGATAGACAGATTGGTGATCGTAGTTTGTTGTTGTTAGCAGACAGGAGGACGCACCCACAGGTGGGGCAAAAAAAAGGGAAAGGACCCACAGGTGGGTGTATCACTTGCCGGAAACGATATGAATACTTGTATTTGAATATACGTTCTATGAATACTTTATACGTATTTTGGCTGTAAAAGCACTTATGATTGAGTAGGGCTGCTTAGCATGGTCCTTGATCCAATTACAATGGGGTCTGATCTGACATCGTAATGTGTGAGTGTACGAGATGACAACTCCGTCCACCCAAAAATACAAAAGTGGCTGTTATGTTTCAGATAAGCCCGTAAATCAGTCCGCTCAGTATGTTGTTATAGTGTAGAACGATGCCGCTGCCGTCCTAGAGGCATGATGGTATACTTTATTCGCTTTATTTTACAGCATCCACGTGATGAGTGTTTGGATTCGAATCCATTGAACTATTGATGTAGAATCACACCTTACAAAAGCATGTCGCTGCCCTAATCGAATATAGCGTTATTGTAAAACCTAATTTTACAGTAGAATTAAAAAACGTGTTTTTCGGTATATTTTAACAACCGGCCAACGCAGGAGGATAATTTTTAAACCAAACGAAAGATATTTTTTTACCATGTATTCTGTATTAATGAATTTACATTATTTATTACGAAAAAAATAGTTATTCATGAAAATAATTTTACAGAATCCGCGCGTCGTGGCTAATTGTCTGCAAAGCAGCCTTGCGATATTATTCGGGTAAAATCTAAGTAGCAGTGTGTATAGCGTATCTCAATTTTATTCGTCGAAGTATGCTGACAAAAGACAAAACAGTAAAGTGCTATAGCTAAGCTATTCAGGGAAACAATGCATAATATTAAATTCGGTAATACTCGAACAAACTCGTAATCGTAACATACGGTAAAGCTTTGGTTTCCTAGGAAAGCGGTGCCGTCATATAGCGGCCGTAATATTACGGACGCAAAAAGGCGGCCGTCTTTACGGTGACGACATGTGGAAAGTTCCACGGCCGTTTTAACACACCGTCAGTCATTTTTTTAAAACAAACGTCAAACGAAAAGTATTCAAGATAGAAAATGGACGACCTTGACTTAGCTTTAGTAATTTACTTGGAGGATGAACTATCATCAGAAGAGGAAAATAGTCGTAAGGCGGAAGACGATTTATTCAAATCAAAAAATATGCAAATAAAATTTCGTCGTCCTCGCTGCTCCAAGAGTTGGAACTCATTTTGTACGTTGTTCCGGTAAAAAAAACATAAATACGTATTAAAAATAGCTTCACCGCTACCAAGGAAACGTTCACGAAACTATCTGACACCGACAAGACGGCCGTCATGCAAATGGCGGCACCGCTTTTTGACGTTACGGTGTCAGTTACCGCTCTCTAGGAAACCGCGCCATTTTGTTTACATGGACAACGTTCTAGTGACGTCATTCACCGCTGTATTACGGCCGCTTTATGACGGCACCGCTATCCTAGGAAACCAAAGCTTAAGAGTTGGCCATTGTAAAATCCGGAATAGGGAATATGCATGTAACTTTTTTTTTCTCTTAATCAATAAAGCACATTAATATAAACCCAAGAAAAGTCTTAAAAGTCAAATGTTACTGTTATTTCTTGCTCAAAACAATTATTGTACTTCAACAATTTTCTTCTACAGTTCAAACGTCCTTTATTGTCGCGGTCATAATGTGACGTCATAATCCAAGATACTGCTTTATTTACATCTCTTTTTTAGCCACAAATCATACAAATTAAATTATTTCTTGTGCTTTATTCAAGCAGAAATCGCACTTACTAATTTAACCTCAGTGAGAAATCAAACAGTTTGCTAAGAAAAGATTTTAAAGATTTATTCATCTGGATTTTGATGTCACTTCCGGCATTTTCGAAGACGATGCGTTTCGAGATTGCGTTCCGTTCCACAAAAAAAAACGTAACATAAAACAATGAATTGTAAAATAAGTAATGAGTTAAAAAATGTAAAAAAATGCAATTTGTGTCTTGACTCATAAACAATGTATATCTAAATAATGAAAGAGTTTTGAAT
This sequence comes from Amphipyra tragopoginis, assembly GCA_905220435.1. Classification (NCBI taxonomy): domain Eukaryota; kingdom Metazoa; phylum Arthropoda; class Insecta; order Lepidoptera; family Noctuidae; genus Amphipyra; species Amphipyra tragopoginis. The sequence goes on along the minus strand of HG991991.1, from coordinate 23,271,757 downwards.
TACATGCATATTCTCTATTGCCTGTGACTCTTTTATCGAGTAATAATGTGTGTTTTTATTATAATAGTATTCTATTACAATAAACGAAATTAGCAAAACCGCAATGAAGTTAACATTATTATTATAATGTTAACTTCATTGCGGTTTTGCTAATTTCGTAAGCAAAACAGAAAAAATCCAAAAAAAACACAAGATTTAATTGGAGTTCTAAATAACGAAAAAACTATAAAACGCAAGATATCGTAATAGTGCATTACGATACTATTCGATGGGGCCAGCGATATGTTAACTGGTCCTTCAAAGCTTGTGATATTTGTTAATATGTACAAAATCTAAACGTATATTGAATAGGTAATGTTTCGCTAGTAATCTTTAAAACAATCTCACATGATGGTGTAAATAGAACAGCTCTTTTACTTAATATTATTATTTTTAGATTTCGGTCTTGCTACATCCTTACGTAATTGCAAGCGGCGCATCATTAGATCTGCCAATCATCACTGAAAATCGCGAAGACTCGATCGAGGATAACCTTTCAGACGACGATGTAGCACGAGATCCGGAATCAAGGGCGAAGAAAAAAACTAAAGCCTACAGTCAAGATAATCTTATAGAACCCCATTGGGAACCGCTATTCATGCCAGCCGGCCCTAGCTACGGTCTAAGCTTCATGCCCTATCGCGTCCCGACTCCTCTTCCTTTCCGCACTCCTACTCCTATTCCTCTGCCTGTAATGGAACCCTTTGGGGGCCCTGTTGCAAACCCATTTTTACCTGTCAAGAAAAAAAGCAAACATAAAAATAAGGGTAAGAAGCAAGAGATACCACCAGAGGCACCCCTGCATCAGAGTCTGAATCTGTCCGATGATACCCTGCCCGCCGATAATAATGAGATGGTGAATCGTTGTATTCATAAAAGTCACTCCACCCAGAACTTCAGCCAGACGATCGACGACGGCGAGGCCGCAAGCTCTCTCCGCCACACATATAGTGTGGGTTCCAGAGTTGGCGAGGACACCGCAGACATTGTGGCACGTGAGCACTTCTGTGACACTAACATCCGTCACAACGACCGCTACCCAGAGGCGAATGATGTGGATAATCTCGATAACGAGATTATGGACGCGCTGACTATGGAGACTGGGAATTTGCCAGATCTGACTGAGGAACAGTCTTCGTCTATAGATGAGTCCACGCGTCGCGATGATTTCTGGTCTGAGTCGCTGTCGGTGGAGTACTTGAATTATTTGAATGGCATTCTATGCCTGGATCAGGAGGGGGGTGAGGGTACTAGCTTGGAATCGGAGTGGGAGGCGTCGGGAGAGGGCTGCGAACACTTGCACTTGGTGCTTAAGTACTGGAACTATTTAGTGCTGCCGTACCCGGAGCTGCGCCAGGCTGTGTCCTGGGGTCAGGTGCGCTGCTACTGCTCCAACTGCCAACCTGATGCCCAGCCCGCATTTGCTGGTAAGTAGTTTACGTAGGAAATAATTAAGAGTTACATTATAAAACATAATTTCAAAAATACGAATGAAGTATCGGAATGATCAAAAATCTCCAGAAATTTTTAATTTAGGAAATTAAGAGTAAAGGACAGTTATTTAAAGAATACATCTTTTCGGTTACTTGACATTTAGACAAGTTAGACTCAGTACATTTTAGACTCAGTTAGTAAATTTTGTATGCTTAGACTGATATAAAATATCCGATTTGGGCAAAATGGGTACGAAATATATTGTCGGATATATCCAACTGGGGTGGTCAAATAATTACCAAGCATGTATTTAAAAAGTATTTATGAATAATGATGCCTACCTAAGTACAGTCAGCAACGAAAGTCCATGAACAGATACTAATTTACAAAACACCTAAACACTAAAACGGACCATAAATCACTTACCAGAATAGAGTACAGAATAAGGTTATCATTTCAATGTTTCAAAAACGCTAAGCATTAATATGTTATAAGTCGCTAAACATCATTACAGCATAAGTCGATTACTATCATTTTACCGTAAGTCGCTAAACATCATTACAGCGTAAGTCGGTTACTATAATTTTATCGTAAGTCGGTAAATATGTTATGCGCGAGTTTTTTAACTTGATAATGCATGAGTTGTTGAATCTCATAATTGAATACAAGATAGGTACTACAGAATTACCTTTTTTGCGCACTTACGAAGCTGATCAATTTAATTTGCTGTCAAATCTTATGTCAACCAATGTGATTGGTTGACCTAACATCGTTCTGATTTATTTCACAATTAAACAGTTGTGATCATGTGGTTTTTAAGGTATATGCTGTTATTTTATAGTAAAGCCTACAAATTAGTGATGTTAGGCCGAGGCCCCATGTCCACGGTGCGGCGCCGCGCCGCAACACGGCGCCGCGCACGGTGCCGTTTACGGCGACACGGCGTGGTGTACGGTGCACCGCACGTTAGTTCCGTGGCTGGCGTAAATGTGACATGTCTAAAATTGCAATTTTTCAGGGCGACCATTTTAAAGTTTTAACCTCTTCTGGTAAACCGGTAAATTAGTTTAACGTATGTATTTTAGTTGTTTTAAAATATACAGGATGTTAACGAATTCGTGTAATTCCTTAAAACCATATGATCTGCTACTGGTGTAGATTTTCCCGGCATGGAAATAAGGCAGATTTAAAAAAAACCTTTTTTTTTCATGCTGTACCTATGGCTAAGTGATCGAATCTAAACCACAGGATTCAGTAAAATACAAATGTAAATGACGTCAACGTCAAAATCCAAGATGGCGGCTGTGAAATTTTACAAGTTATGCATCATTGGTTTCGTTTCCGTGGTTTTCGGGGGGGTGCTGGTGACGAAAATGAGGTCAACGTCAAAATCCAAGATGGCGGCTGTGAAATTTTACAAGTTAAACATCATGGCAAAACCGAACGCACGTATAATATGCTACTGTTCGTACTGCCAGTGGGTCTCTGTAGCAGTATGGATTCGACCTTTTGCCAGTGTGTTATCGCTGTAAGGTGTACAGTGTCCTGCGACATTATTAAGATTAAAATGCAGGCATTGCAATTAAAGGCAGGCGGTGAGCTACTAAAAAATGTAACGCGTATGGCTTTCTATACCAGCGCACGCATTAGCGGTTCTTTTTAAAATGACTTTTAAAACGTATCGTGCTAGATTTTGGCTAAAGACTTTTAAATTCGATGCGATTCGATGATAACTGGCTACTAAAATCAGGCTACAGTGCATGTTCATAGATAAGCTGTATGGCGCTTTTAGCATTTGAAAAAAAAGGGGTGCATGAAAAGAGCCTCCACGAGTGACGATACTTCGGTACGTCCGGCGCACCCTGGGCAGTCAGCCTCGTTACCATCCTTGCTGACTGGCTAATCTTTTCACCACGGCATGAGCTATTCTTGTATAGCTCGCACGATAGAAAAAGAAGCATTTGAAAACCGCTTGCGTAAAATCATATAGCAACTCAGTGCGTGCTTAGTCGGACTGATTTTAAATCGTCAGATATCTTTTAACCGAGTAATTAAATTGACGTTTAACAGATTTTGTACTTTTTTGAGCACGGTTATCAATCCGAAACATGGTTAAAATGAACCGAGGTATTTTGTATGTATTTATTACGAATTCAATTCCAGAAGATATACTAGAAAATGTAGCAAATTAAAATGTCAGTTTCATTCAAACTGATTGTTTCGAATTTAATGGCTTTCGCGTGGAATAAATACTCGTTTCAATTTCCTTACGATGTTTTCCTATAACTTGACTATCAGATTATATTATAAACAAAAGACACGTCAATGACGTCACGCACGAAATGAAAGGGATATAGCTATATGAAGAAAAAGAAAAAATGCTGTATTGACACAATAGTACACATTGTATCTATTTTTGAACTTTTAATTTATGACTCTAAGTACAATCAAATACAATTAATTTTACGTTGCCATCCTGATTTTCTGAATAACGTGTTGCTTAGTTACCTTTGAATGTTTAGCTTGACCTTTAGTTTGTAAATAAATATTTGACATTTTGACTGCTCAGATATATTTGGAGATTATGATGCTCAAAACAATTTGAACAGTTTTGTTGCATAGCTGTTTTTGGTATCTTGAATGTGTTTAATTATTTGGACACCTGAGTTGCTCATCTACTTCTGAAACTATCTATAAAAACGGCAAAAAAATCACGTTTGTTGTATGGGAGCCCCCTTAATTATTTATTTTATTCTGTTTTTTTATTATTTGTTGTTATAACGGCAACAGAAATACATTTTTGTGAAAATTTCAACTGTGTAACTATCACGGTTCATGAAATACAGCCTGGTGACAGACGGACGGACGGACAGCGGAGTCTTAGTAATAGGGTCCCGTTTTACCCTTTGGGTACGGAACCCTAACAGGATCGCATGTAAACATATCGTAAACTCGTAATTGTTTTTTAAATATTGTGATATTACTGTCTAATATATTTTTATGTTCTGTATTTTATTATGTATGAGATGCCTACACATTATTGATATTTGTTTTATACTAGAAATAAATAAATATTGTCCTTGTTTTTAATTTCAATATGTATTAATATTCGTTTATTCATTGTAAATACATATTAAATTATATTTTTAAATACATACCTACGTTATAAAAACAAAAACAATCCACGTTTAAAAATATAAAAAAATAGTAGCCCATCGGCACGCGGCATCGGAAATAGGGTCCAAGCTACCGGCGGGGCTCCAGAGAGAGGAACTTCCTAACAAAATGCGCCGTGTCCAGAAGTACCGCTTTCTGAATCAAACCCTTGATTCAGCTGCCTATTAATAGTATTTAAATTATATTTAATTTATATTCTGAACTAGTAGCTGTGTTTATTCGGCAATGTTTTGATTATAAAAATACGGTGCGCTGCGCTTCGCCAGATAGTGGCTTGGAGCAAACGGGTTTAACGAACAGGAAATATAGGAAATTAGCTATGCTCAGCGACTTTTGTATTTATTACAGATCATACAATTTTGTCCGTAGTAATGTACAGCAATTAATGGTTTAACCGAGTTCAGCGACTTTTGTGATTCAATTATGACAAGTTGTTTTATAATTTACTTTAGTCAGTAACTTATGATAAATAATAATGATTACAAAATATTGGAAATAAATTATGTTCAACGACTTCTGTTGCTGACTGTACCTACGATCTGCGCACCTTGGGTCGTCAACCTCGCTATTAACCTTACTCTCAATCTTTTTATCACGGCATAAGTTATTCTTGAGATAAAGAAAATACAGGGTATTAACCTTTAATAGGGCAAATTTTATATTAAGGCCACAATATTATTTAATATGAAACCACAGTTACTTAGCATCACTGGCGATTATGTTGGCTAAATTCATGTTGCGTTTTTAGCATAAAGGTTTTTACTCATACAATAGTTTCGATAAATCGACAGTTAAATCGGACTAGTGGGGTGGTTACAAGCGCTGTACTAATTTTGTTTCTGCCCAATAAAGGGTTAAATTGACAATGGTTGTTAAAGCTCCGTTTGGTGAACTCCCACTGGTTATTGCAGGCTGGGTGCGCATCGAGCGCATCGACGGCGTGGGTGCGGCTCAGCGCGCATTCTGGCACGTTGTGCGCTCCACGCTAGGCGCGGCGCAGGTGGCGGGTGCAGAGCGCGGGCCCGCACGACGCCCGCGTTCTCTTAGTGCCTGGCCCTGCGCCGCGCCGCCCTATGCTGACATGTAAGTATAACCAAAGAAGTTCTCCACAGATATCGATGGCTCCTATGTCTAAAGGTCTGCACATAACCAACGGGGCGGAATTTGACGGGACGGTGACGCGACGCTGATTTAGCAGTAGCGGGCATGCATGTCACACTGCGGGCGTGACATTTCCGTTGGTTTCGCGCTCGGCGTGATTTCGCTATCATTTTTACTATACTTGAGCCATTACAAACGTGCGACCTGTGTCATAAATCATTACAGTAAAGGAATGTGATAATGCTGCGAAAGTCGTTATCGATAATAAAAACACACATCTTAAACAATATTTTGCATTATTTCCTTAACCTTTCCCTCATTACCTTTTATCGACTATCGATAAACCCTTTTTTACTGTTACAACACCAGGGCAGTTCCATAAGGCCTATAAGTGCGAGCGAGAGGTCCGATAAAAATGATTTATGATTCAGTTCACACGTTTGTAATGGCTCAAGTATAAGATACCTAGCGATTCAGATCGAAATTGGAAAAACTAACAAAATACTGTCCCGCCGAGCGCAACGTATTCACGCCCCGCTCTCAGTGTGACTGCTATGTCTGCTGCAGATGAATCCTATACAAAACTACATCTCCTCCCGTTCGTGCTCCGCCCCGCCCCGTCACGTTTCTTTTGTCTTCCCACCAAGCGCAACGTGACGCACTAATTAAATATTGACAGTATTATCGCATAACATTATACCAAATGTATTGACTGAGTTAAAAATAAATTGGGTAAAAAGGTGGTTTAATTTAAAAAATAAATTATATCGTTTTACTTCTTAGGTAACCTATTATGGTTTTTTTAAATAACTGAAAAATTTCTAAATTGTAATTTGTTGACACTTAACGTTTCCACCCTGTATATTATGATAATGAGAGATAAGTCCTGGGTTCGATCTCTAGAACGAACAGATTATAAAGTTTTAGGTTATACAAGGTTAGTCGGAAAGGCGGTACTAATCCGAAAGGGTGTTAAAGGACCCATAATAATTCATAACTTTTGTTCTACAACTTTCCCCAAAAGTCGATAGATAAAGAAGATAAAGAGAAAAAGGTGTTCAAAAATCTTAAAAAAAAACGTTAAAATCTATCTATCCTCAGCTATGATCAGCTGTGTTTACATTTTAGTTCATGTTTGTGTTCACGGATTAGAACCTCCATTTTCTGAATTCGTATTAGCGTTTTATTATTATTATTCGTAGTAGCGATGAACCTTTTTTTGAAAAAACTAAAATATAAATCATTTTTATGGAAATAAGAATTATCGAATTTAAAAAATTTAACCCTTGCTTTAAAACAGTCATCAGTGATACTTTAAGTGACCCGCGGATTAGTAGCCCCTTTCCGACTAACCTTGTATATACGCACATCAACACAATCTAGGGATATGTTAGTAGTAGTAGTAGTAGGTTCATGTATTGAAAAGAAACTACATAGAAAATCTTATATCATACTTATTACAGAATGCGCAGTATTTTATACTACAATAGGAAATTAAATAAAAATATAACTTAAAAAAATGGCTTAGCTAGTAAAAAAGAAAAAAGTTAACAATGTACAAAAAACGTAATTCTGTTTTTGGTGATTAAATAAACAAATCAAATTAAATGAAACATAAATTGATTTCAAAATAAACATTAATAAAAAGCACCTCGGATGTTAATAACGCATCTGCAACGATTATTCAAGCTCAAAATGAGGCTATCGATATCTCCTTGTGGTATAAGGTCCCAGGTTCGACGAAGATGCATGAAAAGTTGACTGTCTGACACCAGATTTTTAGGAAAATTTTGTAAAGCCCTTCGTTGGAGCATATCCCACGCGTGCTTAATTTGATTTAAATCCGGGGACTGCCCCGGCCAGTCCAGGGTTGCCACATTATGTCGCTGCAGCCACTGAGTACACATACGAGCGCGGCATACGGCTCGAGTTGTTATCATGCATAAGCTTAAAATTTTGACCCATTTGCAACCGGTGTAGTCGGACTACAGGTTCCAGTACCTCGTCACTGTATTTAGCAGCAGTTAAGTTGCCGTGAACCCAAACGAGGTCGGTTTTCCTGCCTAGGCGTATTCCCGCCCATACCATTATTGTTCCACCTTAGTGTGGATGGACTTCCTGGAGATTTCGCAGACGGATCTCACGTCCAGGTATTCTTCGTGAATCTGGATGAAAGCCGAACCGGGATTCATCAGAGAATAACACTCTAGGCCATTGGCGATCGTTCCATGCCAAATGTTCATTTGCCCATTGTAATCGTCGTCAGCGATTGCCTCGTCGTAGTGCTGGAATCCGAAGTGGTCTACGAGCATGAAGGTTGACTTCGTGCAGTCTCCTCCTTACAGTTTGATCGCTCTCCAGCACGTGGTGCTCCGACTGTAACTTCAAAACCAATTGCCTAGCTGTAGCGGTAGGTTGTCTTTTCGCCGTTATTTGTAACAATCGGTCTTGTCTTGCGCTGGTAATTCGAAGATTCGCAATGTGCCGCTCAGCCATCTCGCCATTGTCCCGGTAGCGAGACCATAATCTCGATATGACGCTTTGACTGGTGCCAATGGCATCCGCAACACTGCACTGGATCGCGCCCGCTTCTAGCATGCCTATTGCTCTCAACATCTCTTCTCTGGTTAAATGTCGGCGTTCCATGGTGTAAGAAAAACCAACAGTCTGAATTAAATTATCAAAATTATGAGAAAATTAAAATTTCAATTAAAAACAATTTAAGTCTTTAAAACACAGAGAGACGAACATTTATCGTGATAAAGTTAATTTCATTTTACCGCTACTGTCATTCGTTTATTACATTACGTTTTCGATATTTCGTGATGAGTGAGTGAGTGAGAGAGTGAGTGACCTTTCGCTTTTATATATATAGATTAATATAGCTTTTAATAAAAAGTACATAACTAAGTTCAGTTTGTTTTTCAGATGGTTCGACGAGGAAGGAAAACCGCACCACACCGTGTTAGCTATTGAGATCGATGTTGAGTAAGTACACGGCTGTAGCCACTTAATACTTGGGACGAAATGTAGATCCTTATCAGCCCCGCGTTATTTCGAAGCCGATGAACCGGGTCCCAAAATGGGTTGATACAAATATGTATCAAACCATATTGTGTGTACACTAATAACCGATACTAGTCATTTTTTAGAATCTAAATATCGGGTCTAGGTCCCGTTTAAATAATAGGTTGGGGAAAAAGTTTCTTCGCATTTTTTAAGAAAATTCAAAACATTTTTTAATATAGTTTATTTACATTTAACTAAACTATGTAGGTACCATTTTGTTCGATAACTTTTTGCCATCTTGTAGGTAGGGACATGATCCCATTGCTATAGAAATTTTGGGACTTCTGATCAAAATACCGCGACAAGTGGTTTTGGCAGTCCTCTCGTGATGTTAACCTGACACTGTCTAAAGAATTCTGAAGAGACCGAAACAGGTGGAAATCTGAAGGTGCAAGGTCAGGACTATACGGCGGATGCATTAACACCTCCCAGCCAAACTCTCTTAATTTTTGCTGAGTGGCTTAAGATGTGTGAGGTCTAGCGTTATCATGATGAAAAACCACACCCCTTCTGTTGATTAATTCCGGCCGCTTTCTCTCAACTTCTTGCTTTAATCTCATCAGTTGTTCGCAGTAGAGTTCAGAATCGATGGTCCTGCCTAGTGGTAACAGCTCATAATGAATAATGCGCTTCCAATCCCACCACACACACAGCATCACCTTGTTGCGAGTTAACCCGGGTTTCACCACAGTCTGTGAAGCCTGACCGGCCTTTGACCACGACCTTTTTCGCACGTTCTTGTCGTACGTGATCCACTTTTCATCACCAGTTATCAGCTTCTTCAAAAATGGTTCGGTTTCATTACGTCGTAATAAAGAATCACAAATGAGCACACGGTTCATTAGGTTTCTTTCAGTGAGCTCGTGAGGTACCCAAATGTCGAGCTTTTTTGTGTACCCAGTTTTTTTCAAATGCGTCAAAACTGTTTTGTGGTCAATTTCGAGTTCTTCAGCTACGTCGTAACTACTGATATGCCGATCTTGCTCCACTTTTTCAAAAATGGCATCCATTTTATCTGTAATAGGGCGACCAGAGCGACGTGCATCTTTGACATCAAAATTTCCGGATTGAAAACGCTTAAACCAAATTTGTGCTACTCTCACAGACACTGCACTAGGTCCATAAACATCGCAATTTTTTTTCGCGGCTTGCGTTGCATTTTACCTTTTTTGTAGTAAATTTTTAAAATGTATCGAATTTCTTCATTAGTTTCACTCATCTTGACGGTACGAAAAACAAATGAAAATCACACATTTTCCTAATTTGAATTTGGAATTATGTTCTTTAAAATTTATACTTTCAATGATACCAAAACCAGCCAGATACAAATAGTATAGCCAAAGAGATTTTATTACAAGTTCGTACATACTATAATGCGAAAAGACTTTTTCCCCAACCTAATATTCAAAGGTCCGTTTCAATTGAAATACTACGGCTGTGGTCATGCGTTGATTGGCTTCAATTCCGGGTCTTTGCTTTATTTTTGGTAAACTTAAAAGTATTAATTTTAACCAGTAACGCTAGGTAAATAATAGGAATCTACCATAAGATACCACATATTTTGTACCTTTGGTCTCAAGAAAGAACCACTCGAAGGCACTCGACACATAATATGTAAGTCAAGCCTACCGTATCATTAATGCCCAACTAAACGTGCTCCAAGTCATGGTTTCAGCACAATTTTAAACCTCGAGTATGATTGAATAAAATATTTTAAATGTTGTAATTGACTATGTACCAATACCATTCTTTCTACAGGGGCTCTGACGCCGAAAACGATCGCCTGCTGGCGTTCTTGATATATTTGAAGCCGCACGTGGCATTCGCTGAAGACAACCCACCGAGTCTGGACGAATAAGCGTCCTTGCGTATTCACCATATAATCCCGTATAAAACCTATTCTCAGGAAAGCACCGTGATCGTATTTATTATAGAAATATAATAATTTATCGATTAGTCTTGTCCGAAATACAGGTATAGGTACTATTCACGGTGCGACGTCGTAGAAATTGATATTACTATATGGTAGACATTAAGGGACGCAACATGGTTGTATTTAAGTATTAATTAACTATAGTATTTAATTATAGTAATGTGCCGTAAGTAAGGCATTTTTAATGCAGTGTTTTTTGATCTCAAAGTCGAGTGTTTAATGCTTCGCTTTGTACTTCGAATACTAAAGGAAATCATGGTTAAGCTTTTAATCACCACCGGACTTTAAAAAAAAAAAAAATTTAGTGATCCTTACTCAATAAATTGTCATTAAACAAAAATACTGAAAATGTTAATTATATTTGTGTTGATCTTGCATTAAAAAAAGTCTGACTATCATTAAACATTATCAATTCTATAAATTAGCGGCTAGGGTTCCGTGTGTCAGTCACTTATGCATGACAAGGTGGTTAAAAGGTTAATACGATATCATATCGGTCATGATCCAAGTGGAGAGAATGTGTGGTTGATTGCGTGATCAGGGGTAGAAAAAGAGTGGCGTGGTTCGGCTTTTCATCTCGCAGGCTTTAGTATTTAACGAAGGGACGTGTGTTATTGTGGTGCTCGTAGGCGATAGGACTAGCAGCTGCGTTGTAGTGGTATAGTGACCATTTACTTGCTAATGTGGAGACTGGCATAGTTGTGATACAATGTTACTAAGGGCGATTATACTCGATACGTGGTGGACGCAACATCGCACTTCTATTCATGACTCATTATGCATAACATAGCAGACGATGCACATTTGGGCATACAATAAACCGGTGGAAAATGCGAACGCCACCTGGAGCGAAAGTACCACAAATATTGTATACAGCAAATTTTAGTGAAAGGAGACTATTCCATTTAAATTAAAGCGCTCTTCCTCTCTCTCCTACTAAAATATGCTGTGCCCAACAGAATCAATAATTGATCCATAGTCTTAAGCCTACCACCTGTTAAAATTAAATTATGGAATGCAATAAAGTATTGAGTAATTTCAAAGTAAGTAACTTATAAGAGCTGATGGTGAAAAGGTTCGATTCGAACCGAATCCGACCGTTCGTTACACATCGTATCTACGACAGTTACTACGGGTAGTCAGAAGCTTAAAATATAATTTATATGTATACGAATAAACGAGATAATGAAATTACGTCTTTAAAGTTGTTCAGTTTCTACGTAAAATGTAAGAAAGTCTAAACAAAACTAAATTTCGCGCGTTGACTGAACGTATTCACCTTAAGAAACGATGTCTACTATAATTAAGGCACTCTACAGGTGGCGTTATATTTTTCCACAGAATATAACTTTTTGGATGTTGCTCTTCACTTCAAATCGAGTATAGTGTTAGGTCCGTATTCTAAAACGATGCTCAGTTATTTATCTCGATAAGATAAGATTTAACTAGAAATTTCACACAGCACCACGGAAATTTTATCATTATCTGAGCATCGTTTTAGAATACGGGCCCAAGTGCAATGTCGTTCAGAGCACGGTAGATAGAAAAATATTTGGCAAACTGGCTTATCTTAAGATATTGGAAGAAATAATGAGAACATGGTTCTAAGTATTGTTGGTAGATATGACAATAAAGCATTTAAACGTTGTCTGTTATTCAAAATATTTGCTAACGCACATTTTGATGACTGAATCATTATTTCCATAATCGGAGGGGATCGTAAGTGAATTCAAGATTAAATGTTGAGTGCGGTGTAACCGATGCTTAAAAAAAACATTTTCTGGCATGTGCGATTCATGGGAATTTGTGCATACTTTAAGGTCAAAACACACTGTGCAGTCTAAAACTAGTCACTTGATATTTTACCACGTCTCATGGAATTTATCCTCCACAGGCTATTTTAGTATTGAAGTTTTTATTAGCACATTACATTTGTTGTGATCTCGAATTTTCTGTTCTATTGTTTTTTAATCGTAATTTATACTGGCAACTATGAAATAGTACATAAAAATCATTATTTATGTTTTAATACTTCTTTGTGTATTTTAAATAGTTGTTTTGTAAGGATGCATTCACAGTAGCGTTTTGGAGTGATGGGAACACACTAGCTTTTAGGGTGCTGCTTAATTATACAATTGTAGTGCGTGTCATTGATATGATAGTAAGTTATGAGACTGACAAGCTGTGGCTGGACCCTTATTTTACTAAAACGTAACAATGGTTCCTTTGAGAAAAAAGTTTTGAATCTATTTCATCATGCTTAAAAAGTCAGTTTTATTAGGTTTAGTACATGATTTTACTTTTTTCTTGTAGCTATAAAGCAGCTATTTTAAAATTATACCCAACTACATGTCTACATAATATATTTAGTAGCGGGCGACAATTCGCACAATCATTGAAATGTAATGTTTACTTGAAATGTTATCAAACATTCGGTAGAGTGCTTATCCAATAGATTTTAGAATTTAAATATCCTTTAATGCTTGAACTATGTCAAATGCGTTAAAACACGTAATACCTTCCAATAAATTATTATGTATTATTTTACTTATTGAGAAACAATGCATGTGTAGTATTCAATAAATATTTATGTGTGTATTTCTAAGTTTCTGGAGAAATAAATGAACATCATAAATAATTCGTTAATTACTATTAATAAAGTGAATCATCATCATTCCGTCATTATTTATAGTAAGTAAATAAACTATTAAAGGGAGTGGTCTATTTAGGTTAGTTTACATTAGAGCATTTACCTGTAATAAATCATCGACCTATCTGGTTGGAAATGTTCAGTTAATTAAACTGTAGGTACACATTAGTGCAGCTCGATGTTCTGTTACAATTAAATGCTCAATTGTGTACTCACCTTAAGAGTTGCGTTGCCATCTAAGTTTAAATGAAAAACAGTGATTGATAAAAATTATCTTATATTGGTGTTTCAATGATTTACAACAATACGATTGTATCCAAAAACGCTACTAACTAGATACTTAAATTTAAATTAAATTATCACTGTTCGTTTCATAGTCACATTTAAGTGAGATTCGATACAGTATTAATACATTAATACACTAACAGCCGCAGTAATAGTTCCTACAGATAATAATACAATTATTTAGAAATATTATTAATAAAAATCGAATATTTTCAGTTCGGCGGCCTGTAACTACGGCTCAAAATAAATATGAAGTTGTAACAATTCAACTCTTACATGCGGACTTTATTAAAGTGTAAATTAATAAAAGGGTGTCAGCTTTTGATGTACAAAATTGAATAATACTTAGGTATACATGTGTATTTTACCCGTCAAATATCTTATGTTCTGTGCTCAGTCTAAAGTCTCACCCAAATAAAAAAATCTAAGTGTATCGTAGCATGTGATTGAAGAGTATAAGACTATCTATAAACACAATTCAGCTAATCTATTTACAAGTTAAACAACATCGAAATATCAGGTGACATCTAAACATTCAACTTAACACCCACAAACTTGCACTAACTAAAGGTGTAGGTACATCGACCTACAACTGTCGAGCTACAAATGGGTAAGTACTATAGAATCAAATTATTTAGATAAATAGTGACCGAAAGTACTTCTAATAATTCGCATGTACGTTATAAATGTCACTAGGGTTAAGTACAGAATTTTAACAAATTTTTCGAATATTCAGCGCATGCCGCGAGTGGTCGTTTGAGTGAGTAGCTCTTCAGGTAGGTGTAGTGTGTGTTCCATGCACTTGAGTACATCCCAGTATTCGAGAGGCGAGCGATGGCATGGCGGCACTACCACACTTTGCACTTGTTGAGTGGGTTCATGGGTGAGCCAGCGGGGCACTTGAAGTCTTCGGCGAACTCCTCCATGTTGGCCATGGGCCCGACGACACGGAAGCGGCCGGGCGCGTGGAAGCCAGTCGTGATGCGCAGCTTGATTGCCTCGTTGCGGTACACGGCGCACCAGGTGTTGGCCGCGCTCAACCAGAACAGCTGCAAGCGATACAATTATTTAAACGATGTTACGCTGCACGATATCCTTGACTGGGTTTTAGGTAATGTCAGGTTAACTAATAATTATGCAAAAACTGTTTGTAAGATTATAAATCTAAGTTAATACTTTTCACAACTGTGATCTCTAACCAATAGCCGGAGCGTACCTAATGCACGTTGCACATTGCATTGCATTCCATTGCATAATACTCTTTTATATAAGTTTTAGTTACAACACACCGATATTTTAAGATGTAATTTCAAAGGAGCTTCTGAACTTTCTATTATATAATCAAGTCAAACTTTGTTACCTGTCTTGGCGTGTATTCCTCTAGTCCAGGCAGCCGCGCCTCTTCGCCGTGTCGCTGGGTCCAGGCTTGATACGCGTAATATGCTTCCTTGATGCCGCCGTTGTCCGCAATGTTCTCACCCTGGGTATTCACTCCGTTCAACTGAAATAAACACTTTAGATTTAGAAACAGATTGAATACTACAAAAGATTTGACTGACTTGAGTTTTTGCATGACTGTTAAACACGATTTTGTGGTAAGATAGTCAGTCAATCTTGAATACATACACTTGAAATATCAATAAAAACTAGTCAAGTACGTAAAATCGTAAATAAATTTAAACTGAAAATACCTTCAATCCAACTTCTTTGACGGTGTAGTTCGAATACTGATCAATAATACATTTTGCTTTCTCAAGATACTTCTGCTTGGTCACCTCTTGCCACCAATCCACTAAGTTCCCGTTCCTGTCAAATTGACGACCCTGCAATAAAAATGTTTTTAGTAAGACTTTTGAAATCAGGGGCTCATTTGATAAAACTACTGTATATGGTCTGAACTCCATATTTTGGTACATAATTTCAGCTGAATAATTCCAAAATATGGAGTGCGGACTTGCAGAGTAAGTAGTTTCAGTAAATGTGCCCGGCGGCTATAAAAAGCACACAATAAAAAGACGTATTTTTTTCTTAATTTAATGTTTTTAGTTATTCAATACCAATACATATAGGTATATTCTATCGTCAATATCTTAAAGAGAGGAGGAGCTCGTGGCTAAATAATTACAGCCGCATAGACCGATCGTCCGGGTTAAGCCACGCTTGCCGAGGTTGGTCTGTGGATGGGTGACCATTTACCATAGCGAGTTTCCTCCGTGCCTCGGAAAGCACGTAAAAGCCGTTGGTCCCGGCTGTCATTTGTAGATCTTTGACAGTCGTTACTGTTGGTCAGAAGCCAGAAAGTCTGACAACCAGTCTTACCAAGAGTATCGTATTACCCAGTTACTGGGTTGTGGAGGTCTGATAGGCAGTCGCTCCATGTAAAATACTGATATTCAGCTGCATCCGGTTCGACTGGAAGCCGACCCCAACATAGTTGGGAAAAAGGCTAGGCAGATGATCTTAAAGAGAGGTTGACACTTGCCTGATCATCGAAACCGTGAGTGATCTCGTGTCCGATGACGAAGCCGATGGCTCCGTAGTTCATGTAGGCGGGACGCTTGGCAGAGAAGAACGCGCCTTGCAGGATACCGGCGGGGAACTCTGTTTGAAGATTTAAAAAAACGTGTAGGTAAATAGTAAAAGTAAGTACATATTTATGTGTTTAATAACTAGCAGTTTTTTCAATGCTAATAATAACTATGTCCGCTCACACGTTGTTGCCCCCTTCGCCTATTATACTGGCGGGTTTTCAGGGGGCCCAGCTAGTGAGCTGGCGAGTCACCGTCTGCCAAAACTTTTCAATTTCAAACTTGAAAGGCAGACGCCGTTTTCTACCGGCAATAGAAGTTATCCAGTCCACTTAACTACCCTTTCCATAGACCAGATATTTTTCACCATATTTTACAATAGTCTAGCACTCACCTGGGACGGTCCATGACTGTACTCCAATAGTGCAGCCGTGGATAGTCCCCGGTTGGTGCCCCATCCCATTTTAGATTAAAGTTCTCAAAGTGGCCTCTGCGCGTTGGACCTGTGTCTCCAGCATGCCTTCCAAAGGACTGGCCATATACCGCACGGAAGATGAGCCGTGATTCTTAAGACATACTATGTAAAATTTATGTATTCAAAATGAATAAACGACAGACTCCGTTCACCAATCTGTCTGCTATTTGTGATTGAGGTGATTGTGATCCATTCTGTCGTTTATTGTAGCAGTTATAATTCGGTTGGACGTTTACAGGTTGATGCAATCACACTAATATTATAAATGTGAAAGTTTGTCTGTTTGGATGTTTGTTACTCAATCACACATTAATAGTTGAATGGATTTGAACGAAACTTGACACACAGATAAACCATGTCCTAGATTAACACAGATGGTACTTTCTAATAGAGTACCCACATGAGGAAGAACCTAGTTCTTTAATAAAATACCTTATCAGTAACTTCTAGTCTACTTACGAATGCTATTCTCAATGGAAGAGTAGAAGGCGTTGACGATGGCGGGGCGGCCGTGAGTGACCCAGTCGGTCTTGTTAACCGGCTCCCGAAGCTTGCCGAACAGATACTCAGTGCCGAACAGCGTCAAGTTCAGAACTGACTCCATTAGTTTGTCCGATGACATTTCCAGCTAAAAGTTAAAATGTTATTTAATATAATGTGTACATATTGTTTGTCTGATTTTAACCTAGACAGTCCTTTTATAAAATATAGATATTTGTTTTTTTACCTAAAGTCTGCGGGTTAATACAGTCATAGATACCTATCTATGACTATATTAACCCGGTACAGTTTTACTATCTGATCAATCTGGTAACCCAGCTTCTAGGTGATAAGTAAGAAACCTACCCCAGAGTAAAATTTGATCAGTTGGTTGTTATCCAGCATCTCACTGGGGTACGCGATGTGCGAGGCCATAGAGTCTGCTTTCTCCAGCGCAGCTTTACGGGTCTTCTCGTCCATCCAGTCCACCTTATTCAAGGTCTTACGGAATTGTTGTCTGTTCGGAAAAAAATACATTAGGTATTTAACACTTGATCGGCATAATCTGCAAGGTTGAGCAATAGAAGCCCAACGAGGCTTTGACTAGAGGTCAAGAGATTTTGAGTCGAACGTTAGATACCTATATTTTATACTCCATTGAACTATTGCTCTACAATTCTCAGCTAAGTCTTACTCTAATTGATTGAAAACCGGTATCCTAGACACAATAGATGCGCTACTTATTAAGTAGTGGGAATTCACCTGATTATGTAGGTAACTACTTAATGGTGATATCATTATATGGAGGTACTTCCGGCTCACCCTGGGCAGTCAGCCCCATTACCAACCTTGCCAACTGTCTAATCTTTTGAGGCTTGAACTATTTTCATACAGCTCGTGCCATAGCGTGAGAAGAAGAAAAACATTAATAGATTCATATCTATTAATGTTAGGGGTAATAGAGTTCCGATGCTATGCAAATAGCTCAGTAAACCTATTTTGGTATCTAATGCAAACATTAATATTTAGCGATAAGCACTTTCTGACGCCTGGCAAGGTGCCTCGGCGTTGAATGTTATCTGTGGTAGAAATAAATACACTACCTGATATCGTTCACCATTTCCAATGCATTAGCTTTTGAGTTCTCGTTGAAATACTTCCTTATGTAGAGGGCACCCACGGCGATCGACATACTGAAATAAACACGGCACTATTTTATTCGTTCGCAGTCGATATGTTGCAGGTTGCAGTAAGTTATTCCATTGTTTAGCTAAATCACTTTAATAACTATTGATTCAATCCACATGCTTCGGCTAGATTTCACACTGGTGTACTTAGTTCATAATATAATATAAAATATATTGATTAGGTACCTATTTATGTTATTGGCTTAATATTCATTAGGCACCAATTGACGCGCAGCATGTAGCGCGACACGTAGCGTAACACGTATCAACATGATGAGCAACAGACAACGTGCAACAAACTGAGTGTGTGTTCGCGCAGCGGAATGTTGTTGAATTTAAAGATTTTAACTATGCAGATATTTAGTGTATGACGTCGTATAATTGTGTATGGTAAAAAAAAATTTGTGCACGCAGCCATTGTGGAGAAATTCACCAAAAACTGATTCCGCTGGGCGAACGTTGTCCTGGCGGAACTTTTTTTAATCCATAGACTTTAGAAGAAAGGAGATGCGTCCAAAAATTAGTGTGTATTTGTGTGTAATTGTGTATGTATGAATAAAATTAGTGCATGCATAAACTTCGGAGAAATTCAAGTTTCCGCTACGCGAACGTTTGGCCATTAGCTAGTTTTCATATAAAGCGCTTACATAGAGAGCTGTAGATTTTTACATACGTTGTTTTGAATTTGTTTATATTTGTTTAAAAAACAGATTTAGAAAAAATCGTAGGGCTTAAAAGATAAAAATATAAACGTAAAATACGCTTATTAGGTCTTAGTTCTTAAAGTATGCACTTTGGGGTCTAGATTTTCACGTTTATACAAACCTTGTAAGTGTCTGCAACATGTTGCCAAGTATCAATGATGTTCCGTTAGTAATTAAAGAGTTATAGGACAATTTACCATGAATAGATCACTGTTTACAAAGCAGTCAAATATCACGACGTTCAGAAGGAATTGCATGGTAAAATGTATGCCAATAATTAGTGTATTCATTCAACTGTTCACATGCAAAATTTCATGTCATTAAATTCAGTAATTAAAGAAAAACAATGATAATACTGACGAAGCATCGAAAACCTACATAAGCCGACCAAGTTCGGATGGCTACAAAAAAGCGGCCGTGCCATATATCTAAGTAACGTTCTTAACCTTCCAATATAATATTTATTAATATGGTACAGTTGCGTACACAAGCGTTAGGAAAAAATAAAACAATTGTATTTCTTGAATGAAAAATATTTTTTTTAATAATAACGCCACTATCTACGATAAAAATAAATCTTCAATTAACAAGTACTTCTCTATTTAAACATCCGTGTACAAAAATATTTTTAATTACATGTAATACTTAATTATGTAATTATAATAACGTTAACAAACGCTTGCAACGACAGCAATAGACTTAAATGTGTTTTAACTAAAATATTTATGATTATTTACGGTTTACTCACGTGCATTTTTCGGGATTGCCCGACTAGTTTCGGACCCAAACGGAGCCCTTAATCATGAGCTGAACACGCGGCGAGGTCGCGAGACGAACTGTTAAATAATCATAAATATGAATGTGTCTCACGAAAGTTAACTAAAATAGGTTTAATAAACGGTAAATTTAAAAACTTGTGGTAATTATTTAATTTCCCTAAGGGGTCTATAGTTAGAATCCTGATCCGTGAAATCTTCAATAGAAATTAGCTGTATGAATTTTATTTGTCTTAAATAATATAACTAGATTATATCTCAAGTCTCAAGCGCATACTTAAATAAAGTACCTACGTAAATAGTACCTACTTTCTGTCATAGTCAAATACATTTAAAAAAGTAGGTGTACAAAAATAAATGACCTATAAATTATATCGAAACAACAATTGTGTTATCACCTATACCAATTCCATACCGGTATTATACTGTAAATTTTGGGATGTTCCCTAAATATATTGCACGGCCGCTTTTTTGTAGCTATTCGAACTTGGTCGGGTTATGTAGGTTTTCAATGCTTCGTCAGTATTATCATTGTTTTTCTTTAATTACTGAATTTAATGACATGAAATTTTGCATGTGAACAGTTGAATGAATACACTAATTATTGGCATACATTTTACCATGCAATTCCTTCTGAACGTCGTGATATTTGACTGCTTTGTAAACAGTGATCTATTCATGGTAAATTGTCCTTTATCTCTTTAATTACTAACGGAACATCATTGATACTTGGCAACAGGTTGCAGACACTTACAAGGTTTGTATAAACGTGAAAATCTAGACCCCAAAGTGCATACTTTAAGAACTAAGACCTAATAAGCGTATTTTACGTTTATATTTTTATCTTTTAAGCCCTACGATTTTTTCTAAATCTGTTTTTTAAACAAATATAAACAAATTCAAAACAACGTATGTAAAAATCTACAGCTCTCTATGTAAGCGCTTTATATGAAAACTAGCTAATGGCCAAACGTTCGCGTAGCGGAAACTTGAATTTCTCCGAAGTTTATGCATGCACTAATTTTATTCATACATACACAATTACACACAAATACACACTAATTTTTGGACGCATCTCCTTTCTTCTAAAGTCTATGGATTAAAAAAAGTTCCGCCAGGACAACGTTCGCCCAGCGGAATCAGTTTTTGGTGAATTTCTCCACAATGGCTGCGTGCACAAATTTTTTTTTACCATACACAATTATACGACGTCATACACTAAATATCTGCATAATTAAAATCTTTAAATTCAACAACATTCCGCTGCGCGAACGCACACCAAACTGATGCGTAGGTACCTACACATTTTTGCAGCGTCATGTTCCACGTCATGTGACAATGTTGCTGAACATGTTGAGAGTCACACATTGCGTGTCAATTATTGCCTAGTGAATACGAGGCTTTATAAACTAGCTGCCTTTAGCGTGACGAACCATTGAAAATACCTATTAGATTTTTCTAAAAACAAAAAACTAACATGCTACTGCTCAAGATAAAATATATCTACGGTAGTCATGTCATTATTTTTCTTTAACGCCCAGGGTATGGACAATGAATATTCCAGCTTTGAGATATTCCCCAAAATCCAAAACGTGATGCCTATATTGCCTAATAACTTATTTGCTTGTGTTAACGCGTGACAAATGTAGTTATGCAAACATAATTATGTTATGGAGTTGTAACGTGCTACCCTATAATGGGAATACAAATTGAGCTACCTCATTTGTTTTTACAATAGGTACAATTGACAAGTACCCAGGTACAGTCGCGGACTTGTAATGTTTACCATCCTAAGGTCTACAATTGCTTGCACATTACTTTTTCATATGGTCGCTCGCAAAGAATTGACAGGGCAAAGATATTATTTTCATAATTGACAGAAAAAGGTTAATTTAGAGAGGCTATATACTAGGTAGCATAGAAAAAGAAATCAACCTATTTAGTAAATTCAAGCAAGTTCTATAGCTCTAATCATTGACTTATAATAAGTATGGACAACGAGTGTAGTACAAAATTCACGATAAAAGTGTCCTGAATTGACATAATGTAAACATAGAAATACCAACAAGCTCATTTACGACGGATGAAATCCTATGTCGTTATCATAATGCCTAATTTAGCTTGCAACAATTTTTACCATACGAAAACATGACAGCAATACTCAATTTTTCAAATTTCGAAACTTCATCTAATGTGAAACGAAAATTTGGAGAACATAGGAGTAATAGAGCAACCTTAATTTTTAAAAGATTTTATTATTAGTTATATTTATTGTGATTGCTAAATATTTAATCCAAATGAAAGAGCATAGAACATTTCTTGCAAAATTACAACATCGTCATTTTCAATAACGCGATTTCGCTTCCTTTGCTGAAGATCAGCAGCAACATCATCTAATTAATCTCGAGGAAAACTGAAATTAAATCAGAGGCATATTATTATTTTTCAGAAAACAATCTTTAGTCATGTGTATTTAAGAGTTTATGATGACTAAACAAATGAGCCCAAACGTCACGTGTCCACTATTTGCCATTAGGAAGTTCCAGAGCCCGTTTTCCGGCTCTACCATCGGACCTACGTCATTATTTATGTAATGAAAAGTGCTTATAATGACAAAATACATGAGCTGAAACTCAACGAGCCTACCATTTGTACCATTTGCCTGCCTAATCTTCGGCTCCATCATCAAATTAGTTCAATGACATTTTAATGATCTAATATGCACATACCTACTATTACCTACCTGCAAAATTTCAGCTCGATCGGAAACTTGGTAGTGACCGAAAAACCAATACAATTTTGAAACGGAAGGACAACATACATATTTTCGTACATAATATGTTTGCATACCTACAATGCAAGTTTAAAAATAACTTGTTTTAATGAATAGAACAAAACAAATTGCAATTGGTTCAAAATCGCAATACAAAAAAAACATCGCGTAAAAATAACGACTCTTTGGAATCTTTGTTCTAAATTCTGTCAAACATGTCAAGTTTCTTATGGTAATCCAACCAAATGAAGTTGACATAATTGGTTAAAGAAAGTAAGGAAAATAAGATACTTTTTATTTAGTTGGATTATTGTGTGTTTTGCTCTTGCAATTAATTCAATTTTAAGTAAAATACAATGTTCCTTAACAAAATAATACTTAAAAATTGTAAAACAATAATATACCTACTGAAAATATGATACACCAACAACTTTTTTCACTTTTTTGAGTAGTTTTTACACGATCTCACTACACAGAACGGCATTGTTGACATGTGACATTGAGGTGTAGCTGCTTGTTCGGCCAAATGAAGAATGACGCGCGCAATTGTAGCTCTTTTCAAATTTCTTGTGTTTTAACAGTCTTTCGGTTCGGACATTTTTGAGCGATGACCCGAGGTCCATACTTATTCTAAGTCAATGGCTCTAATACAACTTTTGACTAGACACACATACCTAAAAAGGAGTTCATAACATCAAAAAGTGACGCTTTATAATTTTAAAAACGAATACTTTGTAAGTTGTTATGACCTCTTGAACTTTATTGCGCACAGTGTGAGAAGGAATCGAATTTGAAATCTGATAAACATTTCGAGTCCGCGGCTGTGCTTACACATGTTCCGAGAAAGTTAGATTGCGGACGTATAGGCATTAGGTAGGTATACCTAGTGACCGGAACTTTGTCAAAGTGCACGATCGACAATATTATGGGCAGCGAAACTTTGTCTGATGGGGGGAATAAAGTTGCAATACAATTTTAACGAAGGCTGGAAACGACGCCCTATATGTTTTGGGTATCCAAGTCGTCAAAACAAAACGGATCACCTTTGGAATCTCTCGTGTCTGTCTGAAGGCGTAATTTTTTTTGCAACAAATTGCATTTTTCTGTCTGCTTTTTCGCAACCTCAACATGATGACGATGCTTTTTTAATTATCAATTATTGTCAGCAGAGTTGATACATTTTATTCTAAGAGCAACGATGTTGTCTTCTCAATCATCGGTGGCAGCGTTGCTCTATGAATTGTTAGTAAATAGGTACAACATTTAAAATTATACAAAAAATTGCTTTTACTGCTAATAACTTCAGGTAATTTGACCTTCGTAATAGAAAATCCAGAAAATATTTTGGACATCTAGGAAAATACCTAATCAACAACAAATCAAAAGCATAATTATAGCACAGTCTACCTATATCTTACTCCTTACAGTCGGTCAACGTAGAACATTGTCGCAGAGCAATCGTGCGGGGGGTTGCGGGGTGAAGGAGCGGAGGTTATGTCCCGAGTAGCCATACTGCATACTTGGGACATAACCTCCGCCCCTACATAATTTTGACATTTCATAAGACCTGTCAAATGTATGGGCGTTGACCCACTGTATGTAGTAAGTAGGTAGACTGTGACAGGTTCGTTAGTTCGTAGAGAACATAGGTACCTGACGCTGGTGGTGTCGGCGCACTCCTTCCAGCGGCTCTCGCGCTCGGTCTTCCCGGAGAGCGCCGTGACGTAGGCCAGCTGACGGCGCCTCAGGTTCTCCGTCAGGTAAGACACCGACGCGCCGGCCACGCGCCACATAACGTAATTCGCTTGCACACGCTTCGGAGTATTTTCCAAAAGGACCTTTGGGAAAACGATGACTTTTAACAGACTTGAAAAAAGGACGGAGGTTGTTGTCAATTCACCGCATTTTTCTTCTCTTGTTTTTGTTTGCTCACTGTTCGCTGTTTTGTCACCTTTTTTATGATTACTAAATCCCTGATAGCTTCTACATTACCATCTTCGGAAAATATTAGTGTCACAACGAAATTGGAGTTCTGGACTACAAGAATATGGGAAGTTTTACAGCATTAGTTTACACCCTATCCAGAATAATTATGAAGGTATGGTTGACACATCCACAGAACAAAAATTGTTACGTTGTGATAAATTGTATCTATCTAAAAACATGAATGCCCATAACTAAGTGTCATTAATAAAAAGCGAAGGTTTGGATTTAAGGTGAATCGTGATTCGCCGCGTATTGTCATAGGCACATTACCTACTTACCGTAGGTACAACTAACTCAAACAATACGCGAATTTTCTGATCAGGTGTTAGTTTGACATGATAAGCCTTCATGACAGGGAAGTCTCGTTAACCTACGGAACGCCCATCGTAGGATCACATCAAAATCTGTAGCCCAAAAGCTTAGGTGTATTAAATACAAAAAAAAAGAAACATAATTATTATACAAACCTCGAGATCAGAAATGTATTTGGGCACGCTGACGATGGCGACCTCATTCAGGTCAACCGTGACGTGTGGAGCAAGTAAGCGGTTGATGTACTCCAGCCATGGGATCCTGCGACAAAACGTCAATAAAGAAATATCTACCAGCGCATGACTGGATGCTGGGACAGACGTTTAATTTTTGGTCGTCCAGACGACACTTTCAGTGTAATAAATATTAGAATATTCCGTACATTTCTTTGTAGGCTACCGCGGTATACGAGTAATCACCAATGCAGTGTATAGTTCCAGCATTAGAAGTTACCGAGGAATTTTATCGGAAAATTGGTCTGGTGCCGCTTCAGCCCCTCTATTTATTATTATTTAGAACGATTCGATTAGTCAGTTGTCGAACGGTTCGGTAAGCTATCCTTTTTTCTCTTGTTACCGAGAATCGTAGACGGAGCGAGATAAAAAACCGAATCGGTCGCCAACTGCTTATCGAAAAGGTTCTGAATCGGGGGACTGTTTCTTAGTAAGATTTGATCTGTTTCCCTTAATAATTTCCCAGGTCAGGCCATTGTTTCGTAAAAAGTAATATCTTGAATAATGAAACTGTATCGAGATTTCGATTTTTGAAGATCGAAGAAACACAGACAAGATAACACACACAGAAGAATTCGACTCTCTCTTAACTGTTGCATCAGTTATGTCACTACTTTTTATTTATTAAGTATCCATTTGAAAGTTTCATATTGTTATATTAATACCTAACCTTCCAAATTGGATATAAAGGGGAAAATAAACGTTATAATAAGCTATCCATAACTTATTCATTAGTTCAACATGCAATACTTACTTAGGGAACTTCTGGGTGAGCTCGGCAATGGTCATCGGATTGTACAGGCTTGTGGCGTTACGACGTTTTTCAAGTGGCAGGGAAATCTGTGAATTTTTTTCATAGCTTAAAAATAGTTCTACAATATGATCTTCCGCCACGATCCTTGATCGCTTGTTAATTGGCTGTGGCTGAGGATGATCAAAATTTTGGCCAAAATCCCAAAATCACAATGAAAATTACGATTGATTGGCTGGTAGGGATAGTAGGTATATGAAGGGCTAAGCTCGGAACTATTTTGTATCAGAGCTATAGGCCATTTATTCGTATCATTTGTACCTTTAAATAAAGCGAGACAAGTCTAGTAATTAAATTAAATTGGCCATACCGGAAATGAACCACAACCTTGTCAGTTTACGTCTACGAAAAAATGTTTTGTCAATTTGACTGTTTTTGTAAACGAAAACCGATCAAGAAAACGGTTCGATTGCGATTGATCAGCGTTTCTCTTTGTAGAATTGGGCCTTGCATTAGCTATGAATAATGTACGATTCTTTATCTAAGTAGTTATTCTACAAGCAAAGCAATATCATCTTCTTTCCTGGTCAAGGCTAAATAATATTTCATGCACTTTATATAGGCGCTACTACGATCTCATACTATGATCTCATCACAAAAGAAACCTGTAGTTGCTGCAAGCGGCCTCGTACTCATATAGAGTTATATTGTCCGGTGCAGGCAAGAATGACTAGGACTAGCTTACAAAATATTTGGAACATGATTTAATGGTACCCATAACTGTTACATGGTCTATACCCAATAATTTTGGGCTTAGCAATTTATGTATCGACAAATACTTATTTAAAGCCAACAATTTGGCGTATGTCTCGTTTTAATCAACTCTGGGTTTTTTTGTCTTTATCCTTTGAATCCGTACACCTCAAGGACTTTACTAAAATGACCGCAACGTGTTTCGATTGGCATCTTTGACCAAGGCGCCAACACAATTAGGTCAAATGCGACAAATATCTCGAGACCTTGCACGATAGCCTGTCATGGTCAACTGGACGATCTACTTAAATAAAACTGTTCATAGGCCATCATTGATTCTTTACAACAAAGACAATGAAGCTCGTAACAATTTCTTTGGCGTCATAAAGTCCTCCTGATCGATACAGTAGCAATTTATTTTGGATTTTTTATTTGTGTGACTTACGTTAGCGAGTTTCATTTCGAACTTCAGCGAGTCCTTCAGGTCGAGCTCTGCGCGGGCGCGGTCTGCTCCCAGTAATGTGGCGATGTCGACCATGTACTCGTAATAGGCTTGCACGAGCTTATCGCTAAACCCGCGGTTCAGATACTCCCGGCTCAGACCTAGAGACGCCTGGTCCAGCTGTTAGAAAACATACCCTTAGCATGTGGTGCTGTATATATTTATTACAAACTTAGACTAAAACATTCGCGCATAAAAAAAAACATTCGCTCAGTAAAAATCAATTCGCAGTTAAGGTAGCTGTTAGTCTTATGTAACTTTAACGAGCGAGCACATTACAGTGCTTGAGTGATTATACACAACAAGTATTTACAAAAAATGCACCTACTCCTTTTTGCAAGGTCGGCCGACCGAATCGATACATAATAATATAAAAGAACGGTAATATGTAAGCAGATACGGTTATTGTGTGTTCTTACATCGATGATTCGCTTAGTGGAGTTTTTCACGTCGACGCTGATGGAGAAATCGAGGAAGTAATCAACGGAGTAGCCGGCAGCTCTGAAGTTGTAGACGGACTTCTCCCAAGAGAAGGCCTTCTCGTCCCAAGAGTCGCCGTCGAGGACCGGCCAGCCACCCAGCCTCTGCAGCATATCGAGTAGGGGCTGCACGCCGCGAGACTCGATAGCAGCTAATGACACCGAGCACAACATGATTAGCGACAGTAGAAAACAAACCTATTACATATTAATTTGAAAAAGACAATGGATTTCGTCATCAAGTAATTTTATTATAACTCGGAGGAGTTCAGGATTACGTTTTGTAATGGTTGTACGTGTTTCAGAAAAAGAAACAATGGTACTTACATAATCTAACAGTATACAAGGTTAGTCGGAAAGGGGGTACTAATCCGCAGGCCACTTAAAGTATCACTGATAACGGTTTTAAAACAAGTGTTAAAATTTCAAAATTCATTTTTATTTCTATGAAAAATAATTTTTATTTTAGTTTTTTCAAAAATTCTTCGTCCCTACTTTAGTAACGAATTTTACTGTAATGTAGCTTCTAATTCGTGATCCCAATTATGAACTAAAATGTAAACACAGTTGATCATAGCTGAGGATAGATAGATTTTAGCATACTTTTATGTAGTTTTCGAACAGCTATTTCTCTTAAAGTATTGACTTTTGGGGAAAGTGGTAGAACAAAAGTTACTCGTTATTAACACCCTTTCGGATTAGTATCCCCTTTCTGACTAACCTTGTATAAATATGCAAATTAAAATCGGTGATGATTTAAATCGCTACGTTTAGATTTGTCTCCGTCGAATAAAATTAACAAGTTACTACTCCAATTAGGTCATCCCTTTTGTTTTTACTAATATAATATCTATGTGTTATGTTGTAATTCATTTTAATTTTTTCATAATTATAATGTCGTTTTGGTCTAGCGGTTACAGAGTCGCTTGTTAAGCACCGGGTTGCGGGTTCAAACCCAGGCAAGTACGAGTACCAATGTGACTTTTTCAACGTATGTACTTTCTTAGTTAATCTAAGACGCCAATGACATACGGTAAAGGAAAACAACGTGAGGAAATCTGGACTTATTGGTCTCAAATCGCTAACACGTAGTGAGCAAGCGTGATGATTAATGCTCAATTCCTTCTCTGTATGAGAAGAGGCCTTTGCCCTGCAGTGGGGCAGACAACAGGTTTTTTTTTTTTATATTATTCTTTTTTATTCTGTCCATTAATAAACGACACACGACGAAGTAAAATTCAAAGTAATAATATTTCGAGTAGGTATTTCGTTGGACATCACACAGCTGCGGTCACCGGTTTAATAGCTACCTTCACGTTGTATGCTACATACACCTCGCACTCAAAAGTTCCGCTATCCTTGTTAGGTGGTGTCAATTCATCGACCACCTCCAGTTCGATTACCTATCTATCACTTACGTCATTGATTGTGCAAACAGCGGAAGCAACACGATTTAGTTCACTTTCACTCACATTTTATTCCACTACAGGTTTCGGCAACACTTAAAATAATAACTGTCGCAATTAAGTTCATTAAGGCCTACGTGAGGTTCAAATGGCACGCGATGTATACTGGCTGTGTGCAGTGTACTACTGATTTGTCTTATTTCCTTCCTGTGAATGCTTAAATTTTTGTTTGACTTGAATTTTCTTTTCAGAGCCTAAGTACATATTATAATGGTCTCTGTATACATTTGTTTCTAATAAATCTATGTATCGTGCAAACATTTAGGATTGTGAGTTGCTCAACACGTAAAATTACAGTAAAATTACCCAACTAAGTACGTAGATTATTATAGGAGTAATTTTACTGAATGCACAATCAACCGGTATTTACTGTTTGATTTGTATAGGTAGTTTAACCCGTTACTTCTTGTGATGCTCCATAAGTTGCATCTGGAAAACTGGTAAGCTTTCATATTGGAAAATATCTTCTTTTTACGCTTCTTATGGAGCATTTTATTCAAAATGTAATAACAATCGACTAACTCGCCAACTGTTTACTGAGAGTGAATTAAGTTTGTGTACTTTAGCTTCCAATTTGCGGTTATCTTGTTGATACTTGCCCAAAGTTTGTTGTCTTTATGCGAAAGAAGTTTATAAAAGTTGTTATAAATAATTTTAAAACAATCTTGCGGAAGTTTTAATTTGAAATGTAGTAGTTTACTAGTTGTGTAGTGCGAGTAATACAACTCGTGTCGCGCGATAGTTATGGTCGCAAAATATAATTTAAAGTTGAGTGCGCCCGGCACCGCACTATTGTCTGTAGTTTTGCTTTGTCATCGAAAATGACCTGTTGTGGTTACCTCTGGTGTGCTATTGTGTCAGGTGTATAGAAGCTACCACAAAAAAAGTCTCGAATTCGTTGGTTTTGATAAATTCATTGATTCTATATACTTTTAGAAAACATTGAGCTTTATAGCGATGGATTGCCTAACACTGTTTAATTACATATTTGTTGCTAAATAGTATGATATTGGAAACTACTATACCAACGCTGTACCTACAGTAAACGGTTAAAAATACTTTAATACAACACGCACAACTGTATTATAATTTTAATTAACACAGAACATAGTATGAAGTACTTAATAAGGACTGATGAAACAATAGTACATATAGTTGCGACAATCTAATAGGTCCGATTTGACACCTGTCAGAATACTAGGAGTAATGTCATCACTTTAATCATTCCAATGCGTGGTGTTTAGTTTCATTTAATCAATGCTGCGCTATGTTCAGATAAATAAAAAGGCGAGTTTCTTGAACATCGAGGGCGTGCAACTTTTGAACACATTTATTTTGTCCTTTTATGCAAACGTCAAATCGGACCTACTACGTTATTCGAACTGTAATTAAACTTACTTCGGTTCATGCAGGCCTGGTACAATGTTTTTGCCAGTACGAACGGCCTAGGCTCGTTCTCAATTATAGGCTCGTCCAGTAATGCTCGTATCTGTTCTTGCAACTGGTCAGTGATGATAGAGAAGGTGTTCACTGAGGTCTTGTCATCAGGTATGCGAGTATTCTTCACGAAGGAACCGCAAGCGAAGTCATAAAAGTCATCGCAAGGGTCTACCTTCTCATCCATGTTCAATAGCAGTTTTGACGCTACAATGATATAATAAGTTAATTAAACAAAATGTATTTTATTAATTTGCCGAATGGTACGGTCAAAAGTCTTGACAAAATTGCTTTTCACCAATGTTTTCTACAAGGTAAAGAGCGATCTGCCACTGCCACTGACGTGTAGCGCGCGGCGTTGAAAAACTTGACCTTAGTTTACTCTGTACATGTACAATGTACCAACACGTCATGCTAATAAGCTAACGCTTTTCTTTTAGATTGCCGTGGGTCATGAACACTACGTACGAGAAACCTGGCCTTGAGGCCCCAACTTATTGATTAAGTACGTATTTTTACAAGTTCGTACAGAAAACCTATTTTGTTTTAATAAAAGTATTCTGCTGTAGTTCTATTTGAACCTTGTTTAAATACCAATAAAAACTTTATTTACTGGTGACTTCTCGAGTCAGCTCGAGGTCGGTTTTCAGTGTCGTCCACACGCACGTGTTTTTTTTTTTGTTTCTTTAATTTTGGAATTTCCCAGTTACTCATGTTTAATCGAAAAAGACGAAAACCAGTGTATTAAAATAACTCCAAATGAATTTACTGCTTCATGATTAGGCGAATCTCATCCTTTAGTATTTCCGATTATTTCTTACAAGAACAAACTTATATTACTATAGATTGTTACCTGTGTGTATACAACCAGGAGTGTGGCACATCTTCACGTCATCCTTGTCTCCTTTCGCGACGACTGCGGGCGGCATGGACGAGGAAATTCGCAGTTCGCTAGTCTGGGGTATGTCTAAAATGGAGTTACAACATGCTCAATGAATTGATGGTCGGGAACACAGATGTAAATGAAAAATATGTAGGTAGGTACGAGTAGGTGAGGATAAGTGTGGAACAGCTCTATTCAAAATATACATTTCGGAGCGACATAATCTGTATGTTAAGACCCATTTACACAAAGCAAAATTCTTGCCCCAAAAAATGCAATAATTAAGTCCAAATATACATATATGGCGCAAAAACTGTTAAAACTGCATAACAGTACTATCCTATACGCCTGTATTTTATGGCACCCTGTTGATTGATATCGATAGGGTCAATAATAAGTAGCAAATCTATCCAAGATACCCAGCGTCTTAAATTAAAGGAAGTCCATGAAATAAGATAACTAGCAATAAATAAAATAAGGCGTTTTGAGTAAAAGTTACCTTGGTTGATTCCAAGGTAACTTTTGATTTTAGATTTCATGGTCTTCCTTCAATTTGAGACACAATATTTATTCGAGAGATTCGATACTTATTATTGACCATTAAGTAATGATGGCATAAAAATATTGGGCGTTTTTTTTGCATTTCTGTTGGTTCGCCGTTAATGAGGTCATGCAAGATTCTTTAAAAAATCATCGAATATAAGTGTGAATTTGTTACTTTTAAAAATAAAAGTGTCCTTTACGTAAGCAAATTTTACGTATTTCAATTTTAATATTTAAAGTAATTTCCGTTCACGGCCACTTGATTTGGGACACCCAGTCGTAGCATGACATAAAGGATAAAAGTACATAATTATATTTCTTTAGAAAATAAATGATGGAAGAGGAATGTTACTAAAATAATTTTTCTGCAATAAAATACTAATTACTTATACATCTCTAAAGAAAATTATACATCAACAATAATGATACTCACGCAGAATAACGAAATCTCATCAAAACTGTTGAATAGGTACTTTACGCTTTCGCGAATATTTGCCAATGTAGGTACTGCAAAATTGTTGGTATTTTCTTTACGTATAAAAGGGGTTATTATGTTAGCGCCATTGCGACAGTCATTTTCATTTCCAAGGAAGTCTTGTATCGATTTTATAAAATATGTATCAACTTGCCAGGAAAGTGTGTTCCACACTGCATTTGTCCCACAGTAACAGGTAATCAAGAGACATTGCGGGACTGTGCATGGTACTGTTATTTTGTATACGTAATTGTGGAGTTTTAACCTGATAAAGTTTTCCCAGTATATCATAACCTAATTGTTTTGTTTTGTATCAGCCTATGTTACAATGTTATCCACTGCGAAAGATTTATTAACTCGGTTATCTGTGAGCCGGCGAAGTTTTAACATTGTTCAAGTTTTGACGTTAAGATACGATCTCAGCTCTCTCATATTTTAGAACAAATTCAGTTTTAAACTGCCTATAAATAAATTAATCTGTATTACAACTGTAAAATCGGAGATTACACTTAAAACATTATTTGTAAACTCCATGAAATGTTTAAAAAAATTGAGTTATGGAGTTGAAATAAAACTGAAATGAATGAAGAGTTTTTTTTTTCGAGATTCCTCTTTACACCTATTGAGATTGTTATAAAACTAAATCATTTTAAT
Organism: Amphipyra tragopoginis; assembly: GCA_905220435.1. Taxonomy (NCBI): domain Eukaryota; kingdom Metazoa; phylum Arthropoda; class Insecta; order Lepidoptera; family Noctuidae; genus Amphipyra; species Amphipyra tragopoginis. The sequence goes on along the minus strand of HG991991.1, from coordinate 23,238,672 downwards.
TTTACGTGGACCACAGAACTGCTAAATATTATATTTTATAGCTCGCTAAGTGGAATGGGGTGACCTGTTTTAAGTGCAGCATCACACTGAATAATAATAGATATTCGTCCTAACAACTACAGTTCTTAACAGCCCGTGAAAGCTGAAAAATAAATGATCGTGACGGAACATGTTCATAATACCACGCGGGGCAAATGGACAATAAGAAGTTATTGGTGCATGCGAGGATGCTGGTACACCTGCTACCCATTCATAATTGTTTTGTCATCCACGGGGAAGGAGCGAACAACACAACGAGCTATACAAAGTTAGTCGGAAAGGGGGTACTAATCCGAAAGGGTGTACACGTAATAATGAATAACTTTTGTTCTACAGCTTTCCCCAAAAGTCAATAGTTTAAGAGAATAGCTGTTCAAAGATTTCATAAAAAATACGTTAAAATTTATCTATCTTCAGCTAGGAGCCGCTGTGTACACAGTTTAGGTATGTCACCGTTTAGACGCTCCATTTTCTGATTTCGTAACTAAAGCAGGAACGAAGAATTTAAAAAAAAACTAAAATAAATATAATTTTTCATGGCAACAAAAATTATCGAATTTTGTTATACTTAACACTTGCTCTAAAACAGTCATGAGTGATACTTTAAGTGGTCTGCGGATTAGTACCCCCTTTCCGATTAACCTTGTATATTAATCAAACTAGAATTCAAAATAATCGGTGCGTAATAAAGAGAAAATCATATTTGAGATTTCTTTCGCAAAGTATGTATGAATGAATACACAGTGAATTATAAACAGTACCTATATTAACAAAAAATAAGCTTTTTTGGAATTGCCAATGCGTAGGTGTTACGCGTTAAACTTAATGCACCTTTCAGATAGGCCTGTTGTTATTGACCGAATTTCATATTTTTGAACTTGGCCTCTACGCCATTTTCGGACAACTTTCCTGTTTCCTGTTAACAAACTTGTGCAACATGTAGGTGCTGCTACTAAAACATAACATAGCGATAATCCAATTCTATATATCTATTTTAAGTTAATCTGTGAACAGCGTTGTGGGCTGTATTATTATATATGTTAACTAGCTTTTGCCCGCAGCTTTGCTTGCGTAAAATTTTGAACCCGTTAAGTAACGATTTTCCGTACAAACTTTCATCCCCTATGTAACTCCCTTAGGGGTTGAATTTCGAAAATTCCTTCCTTATTCCTTGTCTACATTATAAAGGGAACCTGTGTGCAAAATTTCAGCTTTCTTGGTCCAAGGGTTTGGGCTGGGCGTTGATGAGTCAGTCAATCAATCAGTCAGTCAGTCAGGACCTTTCTTTTTATTTATATAAATAGATAGATGTAAAAGTTCGAATATTGATAAACCTTAGGTTTTACTTATAAATCTTAGGATTTACAAGCATGAGTTGGTAAATGTAAGGTTTCATATAAAATCAGAACATTTTTCGCCCTTTTACCATTAGAGTTTGGCACATACTAGGTTTTACTAACGGCGATTAATAAATGTTGGTTTTGGGAATAAAACACTATTATATAATTAGAAAGTATTTATCAAACATTATAATTACGAGTCAATAGCTGCAGGTAAGTTATTAACAATTTTAAAACATTTTCAAATTACTTTTTGTATGGTAAAATAAACAAAAATAAAATGTTCCTACGTTAACTGAGCTAATTATTCATTAATTGTTCTTATCATTTGGTATTATTAATTTCAATTTGGTTACGATAGTGCCCCGATCTAGAAATGACTATTTTTCGACATTTACCGTATGTCTGAGGTAAAACCTAATGTTAGTAAAAGTCCGAAACGATTATCACAGAAGTATTCGGACTTTTACCATTAAGCCCTGGTAAATCTTAGGTTTTACTGAAGAATATTAGGATTTACCGTTGTTCGAGCTTTTGCAGCAACATACTATACCCATATACATAAAACTGTATAATGCAGCTGTTTGTTGTTCCATTGAAATAAAAATAAACGATTAAGTATGGCCCTCTTCGAACATGTAGAAGTGTGAAGGACAATGACCTAGTTATTTAATTCTTTACTTTGGTTGAAACAATTGGTGTAAAATATAATAACAGAATCAGAAGATGTCTTAAATAATTGCCTTATTGTCTAATGGTTTCAATAAATTACACAGCGGTTGATAATTAATTGTATGGTGGTGAGCAGCGCGTATCTTAGCTGTTTTTCTGAGAGCCAATGTTAGCTTCTTATGGTACAGGGTTTCCTACACGAACAATCTACGTGCTTTGATTATTTTTATGTAGCCGTTTTTGTGTTTCGTTTTCCGGTACATAATTGCTGAATCATATTTACTTTGAAGTTCTATGTTAAGTTTTGAGTCAATTATCAGCACCTTGGAAGTTATCAACAGGTAAATTACGATTTATTTCATAACTTCATTTGTTACTTTTAGTAAAGTTTTACATTATTACTAACTTAAAAATTGAACTTATATAGTAGCAATAGGCAATAAGATGGAGATAGCAAGGATAAAGTTTATTGCTCCGGTTACAGTTGCAGACATTGACAAAAACGCGCCTAGATCGATATTTGTCATTATAAACTTCTATTGTTGGCCTTTCTCAATTGGACTTACCCAATTTTGTGTGAAAACTGACCTCTGTATTGTAATATTGTTACTATATAGTGTAATGTCAAGCGACACGAGTGCGTGCGCCCAAGCGTGGCTTTGGTTTCGAAACATAACGTGATCTAGCGTTTTGTAATCCTCACCCGTACTGTTAGAGCGTTTTCTAACGTTCTCTTGCGATAACGTTGCAGTTTTTGCTCTAATATAGTCACTAAATTGATTTCTAAAAGTTTCCTTAAGATAAATCTTGCGCAGAGATAAGCAAATTCAATCACGTCGTCGCCCTGTCCGTTTCCGCACTTGTTTCCGCGTCGTTGACAACAGTGGCGCATAAAAATATTAAACAAGCAGTTGTTTTGATACCCGCGTAGCACACATTCAATATAATTAATTCATTGTGTTAAGTCGGCGGGATTAACGTTTTACCTACGGTTATTATGGAGGCCTGCCACCCTCTTTCACCTATTTATTGAATAAGAATAGATTGAAGCTTCTTACAAGTTTAACACGATCATTTCAGGCGTTACATGAACACGTCGTTTTAATATTCATAATGTTTTATCTTAAGTGTTGTCGACTTTATTTATTTTATTTTATGTGGAACTTCTGTTAGCGACATTCATCTGTATTTAAATCAAGATTGTTTATTGTCTTCTTAACGATTCCTCCAAAATATACTACAGTTGCTTAGCTTCTCATAATGTTACTATTATCTATAACTAGCTTTTACCCGCAGCTTCGCTTGCGTGAAATTTTGAACCCATTAAGGGACGATGTTCCATACAAACTTTCATCTCCTATTTAACTCCCTCAGGGGTTGAATTTCGAAAAATCCTTTCTTATTCCTTGTCTACTTTATAAAGGGAACCTCTGTGCAACTCTGGGAATTTCAGCTTTGTAGGTCCAAGGGTTTGGCCTGGGCGTTGATGAGTCAGTCAGGACTTTTCTTTTTATTTATATAGATGGTATCAATATAATATTTCCCTGTCACAAAAGTTTGTCTCTTCCTCTGAGCCTTTTTCCAACTACCTATGTTGGGGTCAGTTTCCTAGTCTAACCAGATGCGGCTGAATACCAGTATTTTACACGGAGCGATTGCCATCAGACCTCCGCAACCCGCAGGTACTGGGCCAATACCTATCTAAAGGATATCTTAAGGTTACATCGGTTGTCGACTTGGTCGCCGGAGACTTGGTCTCTCGGCGACCAAGTCTCCGGCGACCAGTCGACAGTGCGTAATGGCTCTAAGCAAGCCCGGGCGACTGGCGACCATGTGCGTAAACACCTATTTAAACTATACAGTGTGTAAAAAGATCCATCACATACCTAGCCGAAATTTACACACTCTGTACATCAAACTGAATTACATTGACCAAAAATAATTGCTGGGAAACGACTTTTATTTTTTGGCATGAAAAAAAAACGCTTTTTTTTGTAGCGCGCAAATTATGGTTGTGGCGATGCCGCGCGTTTGCATGCGTGCAGCGGCCACACAGCCGAGCCAAGGCGGTCGTGTGCGTTTGATATTCATTGCGTTTTTGTAACTTCAAATGCGTAATTTGTAAGGAAAAATTAAAAATTTTGATAATGGATTGATTTGGAAAAAACAAAAAAAAAGTGTACCTTTAACCTTCAATATCTCCAAAACCAATAATTTCCCAGGTATGGTTTGTTCGAAAAAAATGATCCCAATGATGGGTAGAATACGTGGTTTTCGTTATCGTTAAGGGTCTTTTTACACCCGATAGAAAGTCACAGTCGCCATCGACCAAGTCTCCGGCGACCAGTCGACAGTGCGAAATCACTCTGTATTTGTATGTTACCAAACGTTGAAGTCAACAATAAGGATAAATTTTATCCATTAAACATTGTACTTATCTTAAATTGAGGGAAGAACATGACATTAACTTAGTTGCATATTGTACCAATTCAATGACACCAGCAATTACTTAAAAACTTAAGGTAGTTTTTAATTTATTTTTTGTTAGTTCTTATTTCATGGAATTCTTATAATTGAATAACTATGATTTTTGGAGGGTCTTGATTCTTAGTATTGATTCTATCGATAGATATCAATAGTTGCTATAAAATACTGGATTAGGTTCGCATTTTTTCTTTAAATCTTTTTACAATACTTCCGACTTTTATATACAAAAAGAAGTCTAATTTAAGTTTTATTTTTTATTTTCAATATTTTAAGTACTTTCCCTCCATAACCCATTGATCTAGGCCACCCGGTACCTATAAACAATATAACATAAGGCAACAGGAGGTAGTTGTTCCGTTTCATCTAACGCCGGAAATTTAAGAGAAAACTCCGAGAAACATCGAAGAGCAACTCCATTCATATCTACTGAGAGAAAATACAATAATCTATATTTACAAACTACACGAACGAAATACGTCAAAAGTAAAAAGAAGCCTCATCTTTTGAATATGTACGGCAATGTAAAAAAAAAGTACTTATTTTTTTTTTATAAATCTGTCATGAGATGTCATTACTACTCCATTATGTTAGTGATAAAAATGGTGTAAACTTAAAACCGTTAAACCAGTCACACATTATCAGAAATATCTGTTTATATAACAAACTACCTAAGAATGTTAAAGAAGCAAAGAATTTTCTTTGCTTTAAAAATAAATTAAAGATTTACTTGATTAATAAAGCCTATTACTCAACCAACGATTATTTAAATGATAAATGTAGGATATTAATTATGAACGCATCGTAATTAAATATAAAAGTAATTGTGCATGAATGAAGCGATGAGAGAAAGGGAGAGTGGAAAAAGAAAAGAAGACGATAAGACGACTCGGAGGTGAAAAATGTTTTAAACAATTAAAATAATAAAGGAGATTTAAAGACGGAAAAAGCAGTTTATTTTCGGTCATCTACCCCACCCTACATAAATGTAATCAAAAAAAAATATTGAGTGTATCATATGTAATTATTAATCATTTATTAAGTCACAATAAAATTATCTAATGATTAATTAATTTCATATTATTGGTTATTCTAATTCTAATATTCGTAATGGATAATTTAAGTACGCCTAATGTAATATTTTATATCATTTATATTTATATAGTTTACTTTTACAAATTGCGAGTGAATTAAGTATATTATCTACTAATATTTGCACACCTGTTAAGGTAGAGTATGGTCTAACGAACTTTTATTATAAGTATGTATCACCCCATTGTACCCGTATTAATGCAAATAAATGATTTCATTTGATTTGATATCTGTCAAAAAAGACAATGACCAAATCGCTATGGGAAGCATTTGGTTTTATACCGCGGCCATCGTTGAAACATTACTGCATAAGATAAACCTATCACAAAATTGAATTGATAAAAGATTTTTCTAGAAATGCAGTTCGAGATGATATATTTGAACTTGAATTTTATTTAAGAATTCAAAATCAAAATAATGAAGTCATCTAGATGAACAGATGAAAGAGATAAGCTACCATCCATGTTAGTGTGTTAACAAGAGAGGAGCAGTGAGAGTTTGAACGAAAAAAAAAAACGCGATGTGCAACTTTCGGCTCAGACACAATTAAAAAATCCTAGGTTGAGATATAAATATAAGTACAAAAAAATGTTTTATCTCTGATATGCGGCTGGGCTAAAACCTAGGTTCCGTCCTACTCGTATGGCGTACTGTATATTTATATGTATCGCTCCACGCAGTCAGTTATCGTCGTATGGCGTACTGTATATACAGGGTGTAAAAAAGACCCATCACATAGCCGAAATCTACGCACTCTGTACATCAAACTAAATTACATTGACCAAAAATAATTGCTGGGAAACGACTTTTATTTTTTGGCATGAAAAAAAACGCTTTTTTTTGTAGCGCGCAAATTATGGTTGTGGCGATGCCGCGCGTTTGCATGCGTGCAGCGGCCACACAGCCGAGCCAAGGCGGTCGTGTGCGTTTGATATTCATTGCGTTTTTGTAACTTCAAATGCGTAATTTGTTAGGAAAAATTGAAATTTTTGATAATGTTTATATGGAAGAAAGTTTTGTATTATGACGTGGGTTTCGTTTCTGGAAAAACTAAAAAAAAAATGTGTACTTTGACCTTCAATATTTCCAAAACCAATGATTTTCCAGGTATGGTTTGTTTGAAAAAAATGATCCCAATGATGGGTAGAATACGTGGTTTTCGTTATCGTTAAGGGTCTTTTTACACCCGATATATATATATTTTGCTCCACGCAGTCAGTTAACTCGGGACGCTAAAATTACTTAGATACAGAATACCATGGTTCATTTTTTTTTAAATTTTTGTTAATTCTGAAAAAAACCTATGCAGGGTCAATCAGTGTCACCAGTAGATCACGCGGTTTGAAGAATTACACGAATTCGTTTTATGTTTTAAGATCATGTATAGTAAATAGGTAATTGTCAGGACTAACATTAATTGATGACAAAAGCACTGAGTACTTACTCTGTTCCCGCCATTAGTATGAGGAAACACCAACTAAAATTCTGCATTATTTGAATACCTTGATGACAGTAAGGCCAACTGTGTTAGTACGACCTTACATCATGATGCCTGTGACCATTTGTGAAGGAACAAAGGCACTGAATCACTCGTAAAATTTTCTCTAATTACATATTCCATCGACATCCCAACTTGAGTTGCGAATGTTTTTTTGTTATTTTAGCTGTTGTTGCTTCACATACATTTCATATTCCTAATAAATCAACGAATACTGAAGCAATTAGATTTAGTGGTCATTATCAGGGTTTTTTGTCGTTAATTTAGCATAGTTATGTTTTAATTCGCACAAAAACTTGTTTCTATTTTTAGATTATAAATTCATGCTATTCTATTCTCAGGGACTTTTAAAGTTTTTTGTCCAGTTATTATGTACTTAAGTAAACATCAATCTATTACTGGCAAGTTTTACAAAAAAGCGGTCGATGATCGAAAAGTTGTTTTTATTGCCGCAAAATGTAAAGGGGAAGAGATTGATTTGTGTGATATTGGAAAATAATGATTTAATAAACGTTTTCATTTAGGGTTGCTAGCCTACGACGATACTACTATGTAGGTATTCTTATTATCAGATCGAACATGGAATCGCAATATTAAGGTGTTTGCTTTCGTCCTGACCCCATTTATTTTCCAGTTTTTAATAAGATTAGTATACAGGGGGTTACTTCGAATTAGCAGGCAAAAGCTCACAGGGTTATCAGGTACCATTAATAGAACACTTGAAATAAAAAAAATACCAAACTTGTATTATTTATAATAACAAGATACCTAGGTACCTACTACGTGCGCGCTCTTCACTACTGTATTAGTTAGATTCGCCAGTTAATTTGAAGGAAACCGTAATGTTATAGTCAAAGTTCGAAACCCAATTGCTTTTAGGTTTGACTAGTCAAACCCCAGGTTTGGCAAGCGGTCAGTCAAAGTTCAAAACTATTCTGTTTTGGCCTTTGACTAAATATTTTTTGGTTAATCAGTTTTTGACTAGTCATACCTAAATGTACGTAGGAGATATGTTCAGACTTCTCGTCAAACAATTATAAAGCCAGTTTTGTTGACTAAGTCGACGGAGCTCTAAACCAACTAAGTCGGGATGTCCGAGCCCCGAGCTCTCTTCTTTCCGTTTTATTAACACGTCCAAGAAATAGTTAGCCATCAGCGAATTGCGCTCTGTGCGGCAGCTTAATGCCCGGTTTCTATGGCCAAAAACGAATCGTTTTATATATAGACATATAAATAGACTCGTAAGCTAATCTTAAGTGCGATAGCTACTAACGATTAGGTAGGAGGGTTTACTATGCAAAGCTCAAAGGTATTTGCTTCATTACTGTTAAAGATATAAGAGTCCTAATTTTAACCAATAGGTAACGCTCGGCAAATCATCGTAAACGGCCATAAAACTGCGTTTTGTACCCTAATGCATAGTATAGTCTACTCCCTAAGCACGAAGTTCGTGGTTTGGGCCTTAGTTACGAGCTTTTCCTACTCCCTATCACCTACGGACATACCACGATTATTTCGGGACCCGAACTAAGAATTAATGACAACACGATTTGACAGTTGTCCTTACTACCGATGTGTTTTTGCCCGTCCGAAAAGTTGAACTTGACACTTGTTTTGTTCACTCCTACGTTTCGGGCTACTTTCGAACGGGCGACTAACTTCGTTGACGGACTTAGGGAGTAGGCTCCCTGATACGAATAAAAAAGAGACCAATATATGGTTGTGTTTGTGTCTCTAAAATAACAAGATTTCGTAAACCCGAGGTTTAACGAAAAGTATTGGTCAAAACTAGTTATTCCGCGGTAAGAACACATGTCGGCCTTTGACTATAACATAATAACACATAACTGGGTATAACCAGTCATAAACAGTTAACGCAGTCAACAGTTGTTATATCCAGTTTATACACTCATTATATTATTATTAAGCAAAATAAATATGTAGGTACATTAAATACCATTATGTGTGGTAATAACCGCGAATTATACAATTACGTCTCAAAGATGATCATATTTTAAGTAAAATAATAAACCTCCATAAAATATGAATTTCGAGAGCAGGACGTAAGCAATCACATTAGGGAACACAATGACATAACAATGGTACAGGTGGGATTTGATCTTACGACCTGTCGATCGCCAGTCCGACGTCTTAGCCGTTGGGCTGCTTTTAATCATTTAGAAACTTACCGTTGATGTCGGTGGATGATCGGACTAGGAGAGTGGCGATGAACGCGGCGAGGAAGGCGATGGCGAGAACTGACGCCACGCCAGCCGCCAGCATCAGCCGCTTCTCCATCTTCGTCCTCTGGCCCCAAAACGAAGGCCTGAAAAAAAAAGAATTTTAGTACCATTGTGACAATTTACATTTAAAAATAAACAAATAATATGGTGGTACTTCCAGTGAAAATATCCTTCTATCCATCGATTTCCTACGATAAAATTCTAATACTTTTTATTGAAAGAAAAACACTTTTAACGTGTTCACAATCAATCGTAGTACACCATAGTACAGAACAATCAATTTTCGGCGTGCAATCGAAAGATTGCGTATTATTGCGAAACTAACTTTGATCACTCACTGTAGGTGATGTAAGGTGTTACTAATTCAGTTAGTTAAGACATCATTGTAGTACAACAAGGCAGGAATTAGGTATAGCCAGGCCACATATATTGATGTCTACTTCTGCGCCTACTCATTACGTAAAGGCCTGCGCAAAGGCCTGCTAGTAAGTAAATGGTTGATTAAGATTTTATGTCAAATAATGATACCTAAGCTAAATTGTACTGAAGTTTTGAAAGCTGCAGACAAAGAGCTGAATAATTATAATATTGACGAGAAAAATAGGTTTAACAAAAAAACATGTTTGGCTATTACTTTCCATTTAAAATTTATTATTGCCGATCTATCCTACAACCTGCAAAAGATTTTATTACTCAAATTAACCAAAGTCGTGTAAAAAATGGAAATAAAAAAAATTGAGAATGGTTGTTCTTTGAGGGAGAAAATTGCCTCCAAATTTTCAATTTGTTTTGGTAACCCAATTTTCGTGTAACCGTAATTTTCCTTGGTGCTAAACGAAAAGAAGTCGCGAGGGATCCTACTTGATCCTTTCTTGTGATCTTATGGGGATTTAAACAAAACTCTTTTAAAGTCTTGTTCGCAAAGAGGCTTAAAAATATTTAGAAGAAAAACGTCTTTCTGTAACAAGTTTTGTTTTTCTTGTTAGCTGTGCTATCTATTTTGCATTGATACACTGACAAGGGAAGTAAAAAAAAATCTGTTTTTTTTAAGTACCTATCTAACTAATATATTTTTTTCGATATTTTAGGTGTAATTATTGCAGTCTATATGCAAAAAATGCTTACAATCACTAGATTACTGATAACATAGAACCCTAAGAAATACAAATTAATAATTTGCAACCTTTGGCCTATTCTCAGCTTATAACCACAGCTCGCTTACTAAACACGTGTAATTAATTAATATCTATCTATATGAGTGTTATAGGGAAAACTATTCAATACATACAGAATTGAATATTCCGAGTTCTAATTAATTGTAGAGTACCTATTATGGTAGCAGGTGCAACACTAACTGATCTTAAGGGAAATTATAACACAGTTCGTCTATTAGTTTGTCAAACGATATATCACTGCCAATTGGGGCACGCGTAAGTACTCTTTAACTTTATCTTTATGAGTAGAGAGTAGTAGAGTAGGGAACTTCATTTCTTCGCTTCGCTTTTACTTATCTAATAATGAGTCACAGGCAAATGAGAAAATAGACATATAATATTCAACACCAACTTAGTTTGTCCGGCAGGTTGAGAATCTTATTCAGCTACATTCTACATAAGCTGTTATTACATAATAAGCTATAACAGATGAGTTATATTATGGTATGTCTACACCAGTGCACTTTCATGTTCATCTTGCTCGTTCAACTTTCAATTCCCCTTGTGTTAAGCGCATGCAATATTGATTGCCATAAGACGCATGCAGCTTACCGTCTACAATGGTGCGCCTCGATCAGTTGTCAGTCGACATACAATAGATGGATTAGAGTGCGCTAGGGGCATGCGCTTTTGTCGAACTAGTATTAAGGTATGCGCTATGGCGCTTCACGTATGCCTCAGACGAACACGCAAGATGAACATGAAAGCGCACTGGTGTAGACATAGCTTTAGATGTCTATTTGAAATAAGAAGTATCGTGAATCCGCCTGTCAATTAATCAGCGTTCTGAGTTTAGCAATATCCTAATAACGATAGTTGTAAGTATGCAAAAGATATTCACAGACTATAATAATTTATTCTAAATGTAAACTTTCACTGCTTTAGCGCTAAACATAAATGTTTTCTTTATAAGACCCTAACACCTCAACGATAAAGAGTTATATTGCCGATCTTCTCTTCTCTTCTCTCATGTCGGTACGAGCTATTCGAGACGAGCGCATGCCGTAATGAAAAGATTATCCAGGCAGCAAGGTAGCAGGGTTGATTGCTCAGGGTGCGCTGGCCGTACTTATCGTCAATGGTGGAGGCTCATGTATCATATATTAACTTAATTACCTATTAGGCATTTTTTTTCTTCTTTTTTATTTTTCACATGGAACGTCATTCCATTCTGTATCTGGAAAAGGGTGTTGATAGCTGCGCTACTGCTTATACATTTGCAGCTATCATAGTTTTACTTGTTGTACTTAGTCTTGTGTTATTGTTCCGTAATAAACTTTTTATTATATTTTTTATTTATTTACTTGTATTACCGTGATCATCACGTATGGCAAGGGAATTTGAGATGATGAGCAATTATTTTATTCGCACATAATAGGGTGCTGCTGTTCATTTGTCGCTCTTTACGACATACACGGTAAGAGAGGGGTGACTATTCTTTGCTAGAAACCAAACACTCCATTCACAGATACATATATTGCTTTATAAAATGCGCTAGATACTTGTCAGTTTTGTTTTTACGTAAGTAAGTTATGACCTGGACCTGACCCCTTCATACTCAAGGACTACCCCGACCACGAATGCAAGTAAGTAACCTTCTAACTTGACCCCGTCAGTAACAAAGGTTTTTCTTAAGTTAAGACTAATATTTTAAGGTTTTAAGATTCTTAGATCTTATCCCCTTGCTATCTAATCTGATTAAATTTTGCTTTGACAATATTCGACTCTATTCTAATAGATAAATAACAAGTACCTACATTAAATTTTAAGCCTTCAATAAACCCGCCAAAGTTAACTGACGTATGTGTTTGTATACTATTTTCCATTAAATAAAAACCGGCCAAGTGCGAGTCGGACTCGCGCACAAGGGTTTCGTGCCATTATATATAAAAACGGCAAAAAAAACACGTTTGTTGTATAGGAGCCCCCTTAAATATTTATTTTATTCTGTTTTTTAGTACCTATTCATTGTTATAGCGGCAACAGAAATACCTACGTCATCTCTGAAAATTTCAACTACCTATCTAATTAACACGGTTCATGAGATACAGCCTGGTGACAGATGGACGAACAGCGGAGTCTTAGTAACAGGGTTCCGTTTTACCCTTTGGGTACGGAACCCTAAAAAAGCGTTATTCTTTGAGTTATTATATTGTGAGTGGACTATCTTTCTCCTAGCCTTTTCCCAACTATATTGGGGTCACCTTCCAGCCTAACGAGATGCGGCTGAATACCAGTATTTTAAACGGAGCTACTGCCATCAGTCCTCCGTAACCCAGTTACTGGGCAATGCCATACCAATGCAAATAATAAATAAATATTATAATATATAAAAAATAATGATGAAACAAATTAGCAATAATAATAAATTAAATAATTTAGCAATAATATTACTGTTCATTATCTCCTAAAACAGGGCTTCCTCTCTCCTACACTTTTGCTGTGCCCTACAGGGTCCATAATTGATCTCATTTATATAGTTACCACCTAAGTACACATTATGGTAAAGCAATAAAGATATTGAGTATTGAGTATAATGCTAAGGTTAAACCAGTGGTCAGACTTTCGGGGTTCTGACTACACGTAACGACTTGTACCTATGAAGGAATTCTTACGAATGACACACGGGACCGACGGCTTAACGAGCTCTCCGAGGCACGGAGGGGTCTCGATGTGTAACGAACGGTCACCCATCCACGGACTGACCGCGGCAAGCGCAATTTAACCTTGTAAATCCTATGATCCGCACAATTGTTAATTAGCCACGAGCCCCTCTCTGAATGGACTATGCATAATATAATTATAACAGACTGAATTTTCAGTTTATCGAGCACCTTCAGTTATATGTATACAATGTTTTGCCCGCAGCTTCGCTTGCGTGAAGTTTTGAACCCGTTAAGTGACGATTTTTCATACAAACTTTCATCCCCTATTTATTCCCCTTAGGGGTTGAATTTCGAAAAATCCTTCTTTTTTCCTCGTCTACATTATAAAGGGAATCTCTGTGCAAAATTTCAGCATTCTAGGTCTAAGTGTCTAAACACATTATGCCGAAAATACGCGACCGAAGTTCGGCATGATTAGGCCTGCAATGCTTTTTAAATTACCCGCGACACACCAGGCTGAAATTACGTCGCGTTTTACCTATATACAAAACATAGACGCCGAACTTCGGTCGCGTATCTTCGGCATAGTGTGTTTAGACACCAAGGGTTTGGGCTGGGCGTTGATGAGTCAGGTCAGTCAGTCAGGACTTTTTTATTTATTTATATAAGTAGATGTTAATTATGGATAAGTGTGTGCATTTCATGCCATCAAAAAACAAGAACAGTTTCCATATCTACAATAGGTAGGTACCGCTTTGTTTTATATTGAATTAAAAAAAGAGGTTTTTCTATTCGGCGGTTTTTTTTAAATTCTGTGTACATACACATGGATTTCTCCGAAATTGGGCTGTTTTACATGATTCTTTTTCTGTTTGTTTTTTTGTTGTCTCTGTGGCGGTCCCACATTTTGTTATGATCTGATGAAGCATTTTATTTTTTAGTGATAGAGAATGAAACTCTTCAACGATGTACATACAGCACACGTATGTCGTCATTTGTTGATTGTAATTTGATCAGATTAACTGAATGTTTTTTTTTCTGTTATTGTTTAATCCATTCAAAGGGAAATGATTAATTTAAAAAAAAAAACTAATAAGCCTCTAATAATAGGTACCTAAAATATTTTGAGGATTTTCAAATTCACTTCTTTGTGGCTTAGCAACATCTTCAGAAAACGATAATTTTATTACAATACTATTAATTACTACTACTACTACTACTATTATTACTATTATTTATTAAAACCACTATTTGGCGCATTCCAGTTTTTTTTAAAGTTATTGTGTTTTGTGATAGAGTCACAACATGAACAGTAAATAAGAACAGTAACATGGCACATGATGTTGCCAGAATATTTCGATAAAGTCTAGATCGACTTCAGTGACGGTGACTTTATGACATAGCGAACCGCAACGAACATCTCTGAAAAGAGAGTAAGTAATGTATTTTTAAATATTGCTATAGTTACAAATACCTATGACACAATGAAATTGAATCTAAGTGTGGCGCCACACCATGCCGAAATTATGCGACCGAACTTCGGCGTCTATGTTTTTTATCTAGGTAAAACGCGACGTAATTTCAGCCTGGTGTGTCGCGGGTAATTTAAAAAGCATTGCAGGCGTAATCATGCCGAACTGCGGTCGCGTATCTTCGGCATAATGTGTTTAGACACTAAGTATAGTTAATTAAAAACTTAGGTAATTAGTTAATTATAAAATGATTCTTTAATAATTTTATTGATCTATGGATTTTACTAGACTCAACAAATCGGTGGTTCTACAGTTTACGTCGTGCAACACATCTTCGAACGACATCATGATAAGCAAAACACGAGTCTAGAACAAAACGTAGACTTTATCTGAGAACTGATAATTATAATCAACGGCTACTCCACAACAAATCATAATTTAGAGCTAGCGCGCACTGCGAATTAAGTCAACATTAAGCTCGTAATTAATTTACTTTCGATATTATCTGAAAGTTGGAACGATTTTGTAAAAGACGCTTGAAACTTTTGTAGAATATTCAATTAGAATTTTCAAAGAGTATCATTAAACAATATTGACACAAAAAGTTAATATAGGAAATTATGTCGAGATCACTCAGACAAAATAATCAGGCTTGTTCAACAACAGACGATTAAGACATCAGTACTAAGCAATTGTGAGCAATTTTCTATGTTCTACTAAACAACTATGTTCTTTACAACATTAATGACATTTTCTTGCATACCCGCTCTCTACTAAACGATAAATAAAGTTATAACAAGCTCATACATCGAAAAATATTCTTAAAAACTTTACTCCGGTGAGGAAAGGAAGTACATGTAAAGTAAATGTTTTCTCAAATAAAAGTAAGTATTTAACCTTGACATTGGATATGAAAGAAGCTCTTACAATTTAACTAATTGTGTCAACAAATAGCTCTAGTGTTGTTTAGCTGGGCCCATATCACAGCACCGAAAAAATATTTTTGGATGTCATCCAAATATCAGTGGCAAACAATTCGTATACCTACACAATAAAATAGGAATTTTATAACTGTGCGTAGATAAGTCTGATACAGAAATTCCGTGCGTGGTGTATGTGTAGTTACATTGTTTATTGGCAGTTATTATTTGCGGTCCTAATATGTGTTCAACACAAACAGCTATTCTCGAGGTCGATAGAGGAAACGTAAATTACCAGTTTAATCTTTAGACCCCGGTAAAATGTCAGCGGTAGCCCTCGTTTTAGTTCATTAGCCAATAAAGTGAATAACGAATACCAATTGGCACCTCACCACTGCTGTCTCTCTCACTCCGTGATGATTTAATTCCAGAACATCCTGCGAGGCAGCAAACGTTTTTAAATTCTATTTCATTAGTTTCTGAAATGATGAATCAAGTTTATCAATATTTCATCGGTTTTTTAACATTAAATACACTCGAATTTCTACTTTGGTAGTGATTAGAATCCGCGAAATGGTCAGCCATGAATATTTTTTACACTATGAATTAAATGTGATTTTTACTTCGTATAGCAACAAAAAAGAGATTGAGTTTGTTTCGGCAATTCAATAAACAATACCCACTTTACGGCTCCTCAAACGCTGCTCAACTTTAAGTTGCTGTTAAGTCTCGTGCTGTCACTGTCACCCTAAGCCGAAGTGCCAAACAATATTTAAACTGTCACTTGCATGAGTCGGAAACTGAACTGACATAACTGAAAAAGCAACATCCTGTATCTTATGGCACCGATCGATAGGGGACTAATAAGGATCAAATCTCACTAATAAATATTATGGCTTAAGTTAAAGGAAGTCCAAAAAATAAACCGAATCAACAAATAATTTGAAGGATTTTTTGAGTTAAACTCGCTGTCTTCAATAAATTGCCCCTTCATGGTAACGTCTTCATGGTAACATTTGAATTGATTTGTATCTAGTTAATGTTGGATTTCACGGTTTTCTTTTATTTGAAGACACAATGTTGGTTAGAGATTTGATCAATATTAATAACCCTGTCGATCAGTAGATTCAAAATACAGGTTGATATTTTTTCACGTTTGTATTGTTTCGAGGCCCGGCTTAAATTGGTTGAAACAAGCGACCTTAAAAAATCTACGAATGCAATTTTGTGAAATAAAGTAAAGTGTCCTTTGAGTAAAATTTGTTATCGACATTACAGGTGGCGTTATTATTTTCCACCCTATAAAATGATTACGGATCTAAAGTGAATAAAATGAGCATTTTTCTGAAATATTTTGTGTAGGTACCTAAATATGAAAAGGTGACGAAAGAAAATGAAAAAAAAAGTTTTTTTTCATTTTCAATCCAAAGAAAATTCCAATCTTATTCCTTTTAACTAGATAGAGGAGACTCTATCTAGGTTAAAAGGAATGAGATTGGAATTTTCATAACTGTATCTTCAATTTGTACTTCCTTCCAAGCCCTGCTCGAAGTTATTGCCTAGCCACGGAGCCACTCATAGAAACTGTTAGGAGGAAATAAAGAAATGTATGTCAAACAACCACTGAAACATTTGTTAGAAATACTGTTTCGTATTGTTTTACGGAATTGAAGTGTTCTCAACCGTTTATACTTTGCAGGACTTTGTTTGTCAAAACAATGGCGTCTTTCCTATTTGCATTAAAAACACGAATACCACATCGACTCGAATCGTGGTTTGGACAAAACTTATGTTTTGATAATAGTTCTTGAGTTATTATGTAGTTTTTTTAAATAAATCATGCATCAAGCACTCTAATTATCTTTTCTTTACTACCTATTTGTTCGTTCTGAACATAGTTCAATAAAAGTTTCTTATCATCGACGGAACTGTTTACGATCGAAAACTGACCGTAAAAATAAATATTTTTCTTAAAATAATTACCTTTTAGCTATCATATTGTGATAACAATAGGTCATAATAATATTATGCTGGATGCATATTGAATGCCAATTTAACTATTCCTGTATGAACTGTTCAAGCCGCTGTCGTTTCATAATATAAATACCTGACAAAAACTATTACTGTTTTTTAATATTGTTTCGTAATTATTTTATGTAACTTTTAACAAATATTGGTTAGTTATCAGTTTCTAACTCTATATGACAATTTCCTGTCATAGAATTGAATATAAATGTATAAATAGTACATACAGAAATAAGGCCTATTATTAAACTTTATTTGCAGTAACTTTATTTAAAATTAACACAATTTTCATTTTCTGTAGTTTCCAATGTGAAAGTAACATTGAGAGAATGCACGATGAAATGTTTCGAATAATTTAAAGGAGCCTTATTTTTTGTAGGTGTACGTACTTTCTCAGGTTAATATCTTATCATGATCTTATTTATAATGACTGCCTCGTTGGTCTAGTGGTCGCAAGCGCGACTGCTGACCGTGAGGTCTTGGGTTCGATCCCCAGGTCGTGCAAAGTGTTATTGGGTTTTTCCGTGTGGAATTTCTCAGTAGCAGCTCGGAGTCTGGATTTGTGCCCGGTTGATGGCAATAGGCTCGCCCCCTATTACATGGGACTTAAACATAACGGCGAAACGTAGGTGTGCTATACACCTCTGCCAACCCTTCGGGGAATAAGTCGTGAAGTTATGTATGTATATCTTATCATACCCGCATATTAAACAGTGCACATTTAGGTGGAGTATTATTTACATTTTAAATAGATAATAATATACACGCTGAAATTTATATGGTTGTTTTGCTAAAACAAATGTTATTCAGACCATGGTCTACTACAACTCAAATGCATCAAAAAAAGTCATTGATCTTTAAAAAAACCTCAAAAAAGATACCACCAAAGACACAAGAGGGGGGGGGGGGGCTGCGCAGTCGGCGCCATGACGGTTCAAGTTATTTGCCGGGAACTTTACCGCGATGAGTACTTTAATGTTACGGTTAATGTTTGAACACGTTTGAGCAACAAGACTTTATAAGAAAGCATAGAAAAAAAAACTTTTTTTTTATTCTTTAGAATGGTAGTAGACCATGGTCTGAACAACGTTTGTTCTAGTGAAACAACCAATTAAATGTCAGTGCGTATACGTATTTGCGAGAAAAGAAATAAGTAGGTACTTGTCAATGGTCTATGTACTTTCCATCGTTAAGATAAGATTTTCATGCAACTGAATCACTATAAATAAGTTGGCAGTTATTTTAACTATGAATATAATAATATATTTACAATGCTCCCGATATAGAAACGATACAGCATTCATTGAATCTCCTTCCATAAAACAAAAAGATTTTCTATTGAACAAATACTTTGCATTTTAAAGGACAATGGGCAAAACGTCCTTTAGCACTTTCTTGCATATATTAAACGAAAAGTCTTGACAACCGTACCTTATTTTATTCTATTCCAGCAAATCTGTAGCATGTGGAGGCAAAAAGTTACAATCGTTTGAAATGTGCAAAAATAACCTATTTATAAATATTTTTACTGGCTCGGATGTTGTAAATGAATAATTGAATGATAAAAAATGAGATACGTAATCACAGGCTGGTAGTGGGTACTTGTCAGTTTGTGAAACATTTTCTTGCGTGCGCTTATGTTCATTGTATCACACTGGTTTCTTAAACGAAAGGTTTTAACAATTGTATTATTTAATTCTATGGCATCAAATTTGCAGCGCGTGGAGGAAAAAAGTTACAATTATTTGAAATATGCAATAATAATCCATTTAAATGATTAGTAATCGAATGTTTGAATTAAAATGAATGAAACACGCAAGCGCAGCCAGGTAGCGGGAAGCCGGAAACCTATTTTAAAAAACAAGTAGGTTATATGACACCACACTTGGAGGGTAGAAAACGAAAATATTTTACTTCATTCAAACATTAATTAATTAATTTACATATTACTCTCTATGTTTTAGACATTTACCTATACATTCATTCATATAAAACTTTTGGTGCTACATCTCTGGGAATAGGGTCCATACATTTTCGCCCATCATATTTTATACTTTGAAAAATCATTTTTAGTGCCAAACCTACACACATATGTATTAAGGTTTTTTATATACCATTTTGTATAAGTACCTGTACAGACAGACTTTCAGGGAATCATTATTTCTGAACACATATACAGGGTGGAAAAAATCAATGGGCCCTGAAGGGAAACCACTTTATATCCTTAAGATAGATTATTTTTCTTAAAGGAAACATTCCTTTATTTTTAAAAAGAAACAAAACTGCATTCACAGATTTCTCGACATGCTTACCTAAACCGTGAATCGAACCAGTTAAAAAAATCCAAAAATAAACACTCGCGATTTTAATTCACTATTCGATACAGTCAATGTTAGAGATAAGATTTCTCCAATAAACATTAGGTCTTACAAGACGTCCTAACGTTCGACACTCGTCTGTCGTACAAGATATCCATGAAATCTAATATTTAGGTAGTACACAAGGCCTTTAATCAACATTACCTAGACTAGAACTGTTCACTTTTAACAAGTAGGTAAAAGACACGTTATAATTTTCTTAAAACTCAAACATCCAAAGACATTCTATGTAGTACAAGCTTGCTAATTTGTCTCTAAGTACCTCGTTGAAGACTTAGATAAGAAAATCATTTAATTGGTAATAATAATTCTATGCACATTTCCTTCTTAGACGGAGCGATCTGACGAAAAGTTTTAAAATAGAACGTTCCGTTTGACAATAATCCTATCGATTAGTAGAATAAAATAGCGAGTGTTTATTTTTTTTATTTTTAGCTGGTTCAGATATGGTGGTGGTGGAGAAATCTGTGAATGCAGTTTTGTTTCTTTTTAAAAATAAAGGAATGTTTCCTTTAAGAAAAATAATCTATCTTAAGGATTTAAAGTGGTTTCTCTTCAGGGCCCATTGAGTTTTTCCACCCTGTATATACATACATACTTAAACAAGTAAACTGGTGACAATATAGCCCAGTCGCCAGGTAGTTTTCACTTGCAAAAGGTCCGTCAGTCCTGAATTTTGGATTATGTGTTATGTTTAGGTGTTCTTATGAACATATCAAGTTTTCGACCTTGAGTGACATCGGCGCGCTCCGCCATCTTGGATTAAAGACCCCAAAAATTAGTTTTTACTGAATAACTCCTTATCCATGGGTTTTACGCCATAAATAGATCAGACCAATTTTGTAGAGAATTAAACTCTCAACAATTCCTGCCTGTATAACTAATAGTTTACGACATGTTGCCCTTTAAAGTTGGCTAAAACACAATTTTAAGCATTTTTTTATTTTTCATTCCCTACTCAAAAAGAGAGGTGTGGCTTTTGAAGCCTATTTTCAACCCACGACGCTAAAAGAAGGATGTTTTATAAGTTTGAAACCTATGTCTGTATGTCTGTAAGTCACATTTGTGACTCCGTCTGTCTGTATGGCTGTCTGTTTGTCTGTATGTCTATCTGTCTGTTTGTGGCATCGTGACTCCGAAGCGGATGACTCAATATTGTTAAGATTTTTTGCTCTCGAGAGCTGATTTATTCTGAATAATTATATGCTACGTTTGATGGAAATCGGTACAGCCGTTGCAGAATTATCAGCTCTTTTCAGTTTTGGGGTCTTTAAACCAAGATGGAGCAGCGCGCCGAGGTCACTCAAGGTCGAAAACTTGAAGATTTCTTAAGAACACCTAAACATACCAAATATCCAAAATTCAGGACTGACGCACCTTTTGCAAATGAAACCCCTTTTTTACTAGCTGGCGACTGGGCTCAACCATTAGTTCATAATGAAAATATTGCGACCAGCGAAACATAATTATTCTTAGTAGGTAGAAACGTTATAAAAACGCAGCAACGTTGCTGCAGCATCGATTGCTTACGATAATACCTATATTGTCGTGTCGTGATGGCTGAAGGCTACCCTGCTCATTGTTGTTATATACTTGAGATAATCGCCGTATGGGAATAGATAAACACGACTTTCAATGTTTTGCCATTTTTAGGGTTCCGTAGTCAAACTAGAAACCCTTATAGTTTCGTACATGTTCGTCCATCCGTCCATTTGTCACAACCATTTAACTCGGAGATTTGGTAAACCGTGATCATGACAGGCGTGTAGGGAAATTGACGAAAATAATATTTTGGGGTGGTTCTTCATCCATGAACCTGAGGGATACCTACATTTTTTTCGATCCCTTTTTTGTTTTTGTTTATCGTTGAATTAGTCTTTAAAAAATCTGTCAAAACATGAAAATTATACCTCGGATAAAATTTATCCGACGATTGAAAAATCAGCCCTTAATCGAATATATTGTGAGATATTATGAGCTTCGAAAGTCGTTAACAATGTGTCCTCTCCCTCTAACTATCGAAACGTGTCATCAAATATCTGAAAAAAAATTATGTAGTTTGTAGCATCTAATAGCCCCCTCCAACCAAAACTATTCTATACAAGACACGTTAAGAAGTTTTGTAACATCCGCTATTAGTTGAATGCTATTTTGAGTTCAATGACCGCTAAAATAACTTTGCTTTCACAATATCTTTATGAAATATTATGAAATATATTCCTGTCTTCTTAGTATATACTACGGAACCCTGCACTGTGTTGCCTGACACGCACTCGTTATCACAATGCGATTGTCTTCAAAACATTTAAATATTTAATGCTTTTATCTCAAATTATACCTCACGAGTAATTTAACGCGTTTATTATTACTACAACAAAATCAGTGCTTGCGGAAAACTCTCAAATAGTTATAACGATCAAAATGATCATGACCGTGATGCTGTCATTGGACTGTTTTTTTGTCAGAACGGAACACAAATTGTTTAACAGGGCTACTAGCGTTCAAGGTAAAGAAATAACTGAGGAAATTAAACAGTGAGGCAATTAAGCGCCTAGCTACACAGAGACGCCACCATTTTATATGGATAAAGTAGACAGGTTAATTGTCTCCGTTTCGTCTTCGGTTATTTACGTTTATTCTCTGTTCTCCAAGGGCAAATAAATAAAGTTGCTTCGGGTGATATTAGTTCGAAAGAAATTGATTATGTTGCGTTAGAATATTATAACTATAATAAGGGACGGAGACTAGAATAGTAAGTACGCATCCCTCCCACCCAGGTCAAACCTACGCTCCGCGGGAGTAACAACCTGACTTACAACACCATTGCAATACTTGTTATGCAACTAACAGATCCGATGTCATTGGATATTATCGTATTGAGTTTTTTATGCCATTCGTAGACCTGTTTGACAAGTTCATTGTCTTCGGTGGAAGTCAATAAACCTTTTTGACCGTCTTAATCGTAGCGAAACTAGGCTTCTTTCAAGGTAAATTAAAGCGATCACTCTTACTTTTGTTTACTTATATTAAAAGGGTTTCGAAACGTCATATTATTATACAAAGCGTGTTAAAGGTTCTCAATAATACAACAGCATTAACTATTCAATAAACTACGTTACGAGCAGCGAAATCGCTTTCTCGATTGCACACAATGCTTGGAACTAATCCAAACGTGAAACAAAATGATTTTAAGTGAAAGGACCAAACAAAATACGAAAATAAATTATACATGTGATTGGGTATGTGGGTAACGGTGCGACCCAGGAGTGGGTCGTGCGCCGTGCGGTGTGCGGCGTGCGTAGTGCCAGGACGATTGTATGGAGATCGACCGTTACTTATGGCTGCATAAGTTCAAGAGTTGAATGAACTATCAGATTAAATTTATGAATGATGTTCTTATGATAGCCAACATACATTATTGATTGATCATGGAAGACTTAACATTGAGGCTTGCAAGGCTTCGTATTTTACTTGATGTAAAAAGCGGCCGTCTACTTTTTATTACTCGTCCATTGAATTTAAACATTTTTTTTGCCCTTTTAACCTCTATTTTGATCAAGCTGGTTGTTAAACGTTTGTGGTAAACTATGCAATTTACTAGTTAGTTTGGGGTACTAACCTTTGGTTACGTCCACATGACATTGAATGTAACCTTTAGGAAAATCCGACATACTTAATTTAAAAACATCATTCTCCTATATTTGTACTTATCATCAAATACGTTTATGTACTGACTCCGCATTAGTAGTACATACTGAATAAAGGTTCGTATACGGCTGTCCCATTTTATTTCAATGTAGTTGTTCATATTTGTTGACTAATTCCTAAATCTTATCAAAAGTTTATTAAAAGTACGTCGTGTATCTGGTACAAATAATCTAGTCTTCAGAGCGTACAGTACCTACGCGTAAAATATATTTGCCTCTCTGAAGTAAGGAACAGAACGCTGAAATCCTGTTGCAGAGTGACAAAGTTATTTTACGCGTACCAAATAGGTAACTTTGCCCCTCTGAAGTGAGGAACAGAACGCTTAAAGTCTGGTTTCAGAGAAGCAAAATAATTTTACGCGTACTGTAGCCTACGTTACGGCAACAGGGTAGATATTTGACTGAAAAAATCTAATTAGTCCGTCAGTTAGATTATCAAAAAATATTTGACAAATTTGACGAAGATATGACACTTTTAAAATTGACAAAACGTCACAAGCAAGTAAAATTTTACTTGCTTTTAACGTCACAAGCCCCCACTTTCGAATTTTGATGCGTTTTATCTTTCCAAATATTCGTAGATATAACAAAAGAAAAAATACGTGTCCATTATTTTTCAAAAGTCTAACTGGCGGACTAATTAGATTTACAATTTATTGATTCTGTCAACATGCCTATCATGTCAATTTGTGTAGTATTCGCAAGTAAAAATTTATTCAATCATAATCCCGTCCATTGCGAGTACGAGTACTTAAGCAAAACGGTTTGTGTCTTTATCTTGATGTAGACATCGGGTATAACATAAAACATCGCCTAATAGGTTAGGTACTATACTATTATGAATATGGCTAGCCGATCTTCAGACCTCGGCTTTGATTCGCAGGCCAGACAAAGAGTTACTGCTTAACTTTCAGTTAGATGACTTATAATAACTATAGGGTTGCAAAAAATAACATGATTCTCAATATCATCATCGGCAAAGTGCAGATATTGCACCTAGGTTTAGTCAGCTGCAACTAGATAGGGTTAGAAAGTATTAGAATTGGATGTACCTACCCTATTTAATGACTACTAAAACTAGGTGTAGCTGGTTGCTTTCGGCAAAAAATAGGTGTAATCTCTTAAAATTAGCCTGAAGTACTCCTACTCGGTTAGATAAGGATAACCTAATCTAACCAAGTCGGAGCTTAGACTTCAGGCTAATGTTAAGACTATCACTATAAAATCTATATATAAAAAAATGAATCCCTATTTCCCTTGGTCACGGCATCACGCGTGAGCGGCTGGACCGATTTCGCAAATTTTTTTTTGTTGTGTTATTTATTCCCGGAGAAGGATCTTATGAAAGAAAATTTTCATAATTAAAAAAAAAACGAAATTATCTCAGTATGTTCATATATTCCTCATTTATTTACCGCAAAAATGAAAATGGTTTTAACTTTTTGTTACTACATATTTTGATTTTGTTTCTGAAGGTAGGTAAGTAGGAAAAAGTGCATTGCAACGCATGCCGGGTACAGCTAGTATACTAAAATATCACTTTTCACTTTGTGTTTTTTTAACAACGCAGAAAGACCTATTATCTAAAAACTGACACAACCGCTTTCGAAGCTCCTTCAATAGATAGGATACAGCTAGTTCTAACCGCACACCTAGTTGTAGCCGGTTTAACTTAGGTGTAACCGCGCTACAGGTTTTGGCCGCTACAGAAACACAAGTTACACAACGCGGAATTAATAATAATCTCAACATGGTCATTGACACGCGGTACAACCCAACAATAGTTTTATATTCTTTGGTCTTAGGTAATTTTATGCCATGCAGTTAAAATGCAAATCCTAACTAATATTATTTAATAAATACGAAAGTAAGTTTGTTTGTTACCTTTTCACGCCTAAACTATTGAACCGATCATCCTGAAATTTTGCATATATGTTGTCAGGTGTACAGAGACGGACATAGGGTACCTTTTACCCCGAAAAAAAGTACTGTTCCCGAGGAAAACAACAATTACGATAATAGATGGCGCCACGTGTCTTTCGAATCATGATTGAATTATATTATTATAAAACATTAGTAGTGTGTTAAGAGTTTTTTTTAACGCGAGCGAAGCCGCAGGCTATCGCTAGTAAGTACTAAATACCAAAATAAATATTATCACTTTATAATAAAATTAAACTCACACTGTCAGTTTACAAATCTTACTGTTACCACAGATACTGTTACTTCATTTCCGTTTATTCATTGATGAAGTCTTTTCCAGGACCGGTCTGCGTCTTACTTTTAAGTATGTCTTTTTATTTTTAGTATACAATATGAACCATGTCGCCGTTATCTTTAAATTTAAATATTACGGTTAAATTATATTTTGTAATTCACGGTTTTGTTTGGAATTTTAGGCTAGTGTCATTCAGTTTCCAGACGAATTTTCATATGTCTCACGTCACTCACGACTTTAAACTACTCAGTATAGAAACTACTAACGCCCGTATTAATAAACCGCTCTCAACATGGTTGTCGAGGAGCAGCAACCCAAGAACATAGAAGTAATATGTACTACGGTTCTTTATGTAGAGTCCTTGCCCAAGAAGAGCTATGAGAGGAGCTGTCAAAATGTAAACGTCATCTGGATTTCATACATCTGACAAGATAATTTATTTTTTAAATTATTAAATCAACATCTTGAGTGCTATTTAAACGACACTTATAAGGCCTCTCAAATTAACTTTTTAATACGGACCTAAAAGTCATTACGCACTGGTTTCCGAACTTGGTTGTCGGTGACCCGGTCTCAGCGCGATCAAAACTGGGCTACTTTACTGGAGATCGATCCGAGCGACTTAAAACAAGAGTCTCTTGTACTCTCGTTTTGTGCTTGTGGTTGCCTCCAAAATCTGGAGTAAATTATGTACGTTAATATAATAAACACCACATATGCATACTAAGTTACAAATTGACAAATAGTACCTTTCCAATAAACATTTTAGTTTATAATTTGCGAGTTAAATATGTATAATACACTATAACAAATTAACAATGTTTGATATGGGGTAACAAAATATTAATATCACTACATAGTAAGAATAAAACAAAGTCACTTCCGTCTGTCTGTCCCTATGTATGCTTAGATCTTTAAAACTGCGCAACGGATTCTGATGCGGTTTTTTCAATAGATAGAGTGCTTTAAGAGGAAGATTTGTATGTATAATACATGCACATTATAGTAGAGAAAAACGCGGAATACGCGATAAACGACAACCACGCGGGCGAAATCGCTGGCGACCTCTAGTTAATAATGAAACACAAAATACAATTTTTCAACCGACTTCAGAAGAATGCAAATATCTTGGAAACTCCGCGCCGACAATTGTACCCTTTTATCTTGAATATAGACATCGACATAGGTTATGATGAAAATTTTCATATGCAAAGGAGGAAAACTACCATCCGAAACGTTTGATTTGACGCAAGATGAGTGTTTATTTTTCTTATATCGTCTATTAACATAGCTGGCATTGCCCTGAAGAGTTTGCAGATCATCACAATACCTACATAAATTCACACAGACATGTACTGGGCGTGTGCACACAAAGCCGTGAGGACACAAGAGCTGTCCTACCTATCTGATTGCCTTTTAATTGCATGAATCACCAGCCCATGAGGCTAGAGCCAACAGGACACTACAATGTCTGTATTACCGTATTACCTAAATGCTAATGAGTAATGATTACAGATATTGAATATTGGTAGCTTTCTGTAAAATCAACTAGGTACTCAGGCAACTAAGACTCGAAAATATATTTAATTTACTGTTAAAAATAAATAACCGTTTACAGAACATCTACCTATACTTCAAAAATTCGATCTCAGCTTTTAGATTGAAAATTCACCGTAAATATCCGATCGCGAATGAAAAGCAAAACACGTTTGATAACTGCCTAGCATGTGAACGAAAGCCAAATTCCCAGTCTCGTGAAAGAGGAAATGTTTTCGCGCCACAAAAATTACGTTAATCAGAGCAACGTGAATTATTTATAAAGTATTAAAATTAGGTGCCAAACTGGCGGAACGTAAATGACAAAAACAATGACGTAAAGACACTCTATTCTGTTAACACTTGAAGAAAAGGTGCTAATGATTTAGTCACGGCAAATAATAAACCAGAAACGTTTTATACGAATTGGTATATGTCAAAAATATATTATATTATTGAAGTTAAACTTCTTTTGGCTCGTTTGTTGTGATTTTTGTTATTTGAGAGTAAAATTGGGAGGTGCGCGCGCAAACCTTTACGAAAACAGAGAACACCGTCACGAAAAAGTTTGTTGTTAACATTAGTACACGCTCCTTTTTATTGAATTCATGATAATTATATAGATAGTTATATTTGGATTGCAATTTTTTTGTGTTTAGGTTTGAATTAACTATCTTTTTTTTGTGAATTCTTTGTCGCATTGGAATTATTTTGCAAACCCAAATACATAATGCAAAAACCTTGATAAAGTAATACCTACTGTAAACAAAGTTAATAGTTTCTTACGTGTTCTACTTAGGTACTAGTAACACGTAATCTTTGACCGGTGTACATTATATAATTAATGTACCCAATTCTATCCACGACTCTGACGTTCCTTGGTTCCTTTATTACATTAATTGAATTTATATTTTACTGATTAAAATTCATTGTTTGTTTTTTTACCTCAAGCGAGCTAATCTCATTATTGTTTTACGCAACGTATTATAGGATTGTAAATGAAGTGATTGTGTAAATACAGAACAACCAAAGTTGGTTTATTTGCTTGAGTCACGTCACTTCAAGCAAAATCCGCTTGTAGTGTGAACATAGCTCCGATATGGTCAACACTGAGTTGTTAGCACTTACGGACGAGGGGGACGAGGGACACCTTTGCAAAATGTCATATTGTACAAGTTGTCCCAAAAAGTAGTGTCAAGCGGAAATCAAGAGCGGCGTCACTATCATCAAAAATGACATTAAAATTAGTTTGGTTAAAATATGAAAATAAATCATAACTCGAAAACTACAAAAAATCGCGGAACATACATGGGGTGATTCGGGTACCTCTAGGGTGCTCTACCTTTGGACTTCCGCTTGACACAACTTTTCGGGACACCCTGTATGCAGGGTTATTGGTAAAACACCAACAACCTTTTAAGGGGTCATTGTACTCATCATTATGAACAACTTTTACTATGGGACCAAATATGAAATCGCGAAAAAAAAACAGCTGTTCCCAACATTATGTTCATATAACTCGTCAAAATGTAGGGAACAGCTGATTTTTTTTTCGCGATTTCCTCTTTTGTCCCATAGGTTGTCGGTGTTTTTCAATTAACCCCGTATTTCATATTTACACATACAGCGAACCTTTACTTTAATTAATAATCCAAATCTTTGTGACTATAGGGATCTATTCGACCCCTTATTGCTGCTGTCAAGCGACACAGGCTCAATCCACGATCGCGGCCGACCGATAGCAAAATGACCAAAGTAAAACCAATCTTATTCCACACTTCATCCGGTTTATCCGTCTTAGCATAGAAAATCTTTTTTTCCTGTGCGTATCCCTAGCATTTCGTACTTTTTATAGTAGGCGACCTACTTTGAAAGTTAAATTGTCTGAATTTACATATCTGTTTTAAACATGTCATTTTCGTTATTTTCGTACGAGGGGGCTTCGGAAAATTATCATTGTATTATAGATAAATAAAAAACAAACTTTACCGAGGCAAAGTAGTACTCTAGTTATAGACAATCATAACATTTAAATATGTTTCACAGATTCATCGGAAAATATTCTGAAAAAAACTTGTGTAAAACAGATAAAGTAAATAAATCCTTAAAGCTTTGAATATTCGGTCAAGAACTTAACAGACAGACTTTGTTACTAAAACCGGGATGGGCTACACAAAATACATTAATAAAATAATAATTTCCTCAGTTGCAAATGGTTTGTCTCAAAAAGTAAGTTTCGAATAAAATTAAGAAGCAATTTCTAGGTGCACGTCTCGAAGGACCAATAATTTTGTTAGAACTTGAAGTTGAAGAATAGTTCAGTATTTTAAACGTAACTAGTTACTAAGCTGCCTCCTGGCATACCTACCTACTAACCACCTAAGCTGCAATTTTTATGAACTTTTATGGAATCACGTCTGCCAGTCTATCACAGCTACTCTTTTTCTTTTTAGAGACTATTAACATAGACTAGCTTAGGAAATTCTAAAATAATCATGAATATTGGAACTCCTTTATTCCAATATTCATATTTTTTTTCAGAATTTTCTGATTTTCTTTCTATTGAGAGAAAACTGGTTTGCATAACTTAGATACTTAATTTTTTTAACATTTTTTTTTGTTCACTGCCCTTGTTTTGAAACAACTAAACACGGAACGCTTATTGAGTTCCGACTCGCCCTTGGCAGGTAGTTTTATATGATAAAGGTATTTTTTATTAATGTGTTAAGTTGAAATATTAATTTTCGTTTTGACCTTGTTTGTTTTCATGAAAACCGTGGAGGCTTAAGTGAGAGAAGCCGCAGGCACGCTATTTAATTTATAAATTGAGTGAACTTCGAGATAAGTAGGTGAATTCTCGTAAGATAGCAATATTTAATAGGCAATTTACATATAATTATCATGTTATGTCGTAGTTTTAAAAGGAGATTGCACCTTTATGATGTACCTATAAAGTGTCACGCTGCGACGTGCTCGAGAAGACAATACCTAATAAATTACGTTAACTACAATAGCTAATAACTGATAAAAGAAAATCTAAACATATTTACGAACTGTAAAACAAATCATGCACGTGCTTATTTCAAAATTATTTTAGTTATTTTTACGTTTATCTAAAGACTGCTGCAGGTGAAGCTTGGAGAACGGAGATAGTAAGTGTATTGACAACAAGTTTTGATTCCCAGCAGTGACAAGCACGTGTAATTTAACAACGTCGTTAATACAACGATTTTAATGGAGATTGCGTTTCACTATCATACGTATACGAGATAAACTGTTAATTTGTAGACAATGTCGTTCCAAAGCGTTACGCATTATCAATTTTGAATCACGTTTCTACGAATTAAAAAAGTTATGAGACTTTTAATGCGATACAGAGTCCAAACGTTAAATGTAAGTATATACTCGTAATATAGTTACTTGGGATCAAATAAATCGAGCCACTTCTATTTTCACGTATAATTGTTTCTATTTTTGGTGTCACGGAACAGATCAATTCTAAACATATATCGCCTAAAAGGTTATTTGATAACCTTTACAATGAGGGTAGTTTTTTGTATTTTGAATTATATAATTCATGAAATCAAAACTAATAACCAGGACACGTGAAAAAAGGAGTGGCTCGATTTATTTGCTCCCAAGTGTAGATTAACAATCTTAATTGAATTAATAAGACACGGTAGGTACTCACTTCACGTTGTTCCTCATGTCGTAGTTTGTTGAGATGTATCCTGCGTCCCCACTGAAACAAAAAGAAAACATTGCTAATTTATCTATTTACCGAATCAAACTAAAGTCTATAAATGATTAAATCAAAAGGAAATCTTAGAAAGTTCGAAAGTGATTTTTTAATTTCACTGCGTTCTGGTAATTATTAAAACTGTCTGTCAATTAATGTGAAGTAGGTACCAACTGTTGGTCCTTGTATGAATCAGGTTTATCGGTCATTGTGGCTGTGAATCAGGGTGCAATATCCACTAATTATAATAGGTATGGCGGAGACAATAGCCGCGCGGAACACGTTAGATACGCCGCGCGACTGTCGTGTTTCTACTGTCGCCGCTTCTATTAATGTTATTATAGAACAGGTGGTCCTAGCTACCGCCGGCAGATTGATTTCGTAAACATACAATATAATTTTTCAATAGAAATCGTCTTCCTAGGAGTTAGAGAAATGTGAAATCGTTCCCAATATGGGTGACAGCGAACAACTAGGCGATTACAGAGTATGATCGCGCACCGGTCAGACTAGCAAGGAAACTCCTCGACACACATGAGTCGCCGTGAGCCAGTGAGATTCGCTAATATCAGTATTAACGCGATACTAAATGAACCGTTTCCTACTTTACTTCGAAACACGAAGTCACTGCGTAATCTTGGTTGTAAATGATACAACTTCTGAAAGGCAGCTTCTAGAACTACTTGTTTAGCTGGACAAAAAATTCTAGATATGGAACAAGTTTTTAATATTTATCAGTTGTGTTAGTAGGCACTATGTGTATTAAAATACTGAAATTGACTTAAAATAAATAATAATATCGAAAGACCTATCAAAGAAGTTATTTTTGAGTTTAAATTTTATAATACCTACAGGCTGTTAACGAATTCGTGTAATTCCTTCAAACCACATGATCTAATAATGATATAGATTAACCCCGCATGGGATTTAAATTGATTAAAAATAAAAAAATATTTTTTTTCACGGTTTTTTGTTATTTGATCGAAAATTTCGATGCCATGCATAAATGAATGAAGGCACGGCGACACAGCTGACGGGCACGAGTAGCACGATATCGTTCCACGCAGTCAGTTTACTTGGGACGCTAAAATTACTCAGTTATGAAAATCATGGTTAAATTTTTTGAAAACTTTTCTTTGTTGATTCTGAAAAAAACCTAAACTATGCTGAATCAATCAGTGTCACCAGTAGATCACGCGGTTTGAAGGAATTACACGAATTCGTTAACACCCTGTACTTATACGATTACTAAGTACCTACCTAGTGAGTGGCGCCTTCTTTTTGCAAAGCTGTACAAGTGTACTGAACTAGTATTATGTATTGATTTTTCCGGAAAATCTATTCCTGGAATAAACCTTTGTTTTTAAATTCTCTCTTATCATGTTACTATATTTTTACAACACCATTTCACATTGTTTCAATGTTTTTGTTTAGATTGAATGCTTTCAAAAGTGGCCTACGAGAATGCCCCAACTTTACACGATTATTATATCTATCATAAAAATTAATTCCGTTTCTGCTCTTTATCAAAATCAAAATATTTATAGTTAATATCAAAATATTTCAAATTAGTATGTACCTATGTACATACAAATTATCCACAATTTAATATTTTTTTTGAACTTCGTCGGTTATTATTATAGAGTTTAATTATAAAATAAAATGATTGTACTGAAATTTATAGTCACACGTAGCTAGACACACTATCGGTTATTTAATTTATGGTTACCATGAAAATTCGATCTGTATCCACATGGTAACCAGTACAAATTTTAAATTACCATAATTAGGTAATTACCCACATACAACCTACATATTTTAATGTATCATTTTAGCCTTTTATTAGATTTATACCGTAATTTCTACTTATTATAGGGTTGCGTGATGTTTGCAATAATGTTAATCTTGCGGCTTGTAAGTACCTACCACAATTACAAGGTTTTAATTATCGCCGATTATTACCTTTATTTAGCAATATCAACTCTTTATAACGTGTAATTAAGTTTAATAAGAAATAAAATACGCAAGTCTATGTATCCGCAGGTGTCTATGATAAAGTTAATAGAAATAATACAATATAAAAACCCGTTTTCATACATAGTTCACTATCACGCAAAATACGCGCTTAGACGTGAAGTTGCGGACACCAGCTCGTTATACCTCATATCCTTATACATAGCTCATAAATACTATAATTTCATACCCTATACTGATATTTATGCAGGTAAGGTAAACTCCATTACGGTCGACAATTTTCTCCTTCCACTATATTACCTATGTATTCTGCATTAAGATTTTCCCTGTGATCTTATGCGACCCTCTATGAAAACTGAACGTGTGATCATGTTAGCGTTCTAAACTACGTAATTAATTTAAGTTGAGCTTCATAACCTAGAAACTGTGATCCAGGTGACGCCGATGACTAAGGTAGTAATAAAACTACGAGTAAATTAGTTTTACCCTCCATTAAGTAGGTATGATGCGCACAATTTGTGCTGAAACATCGTGCGCCACACGACTCGGCACCTCCTGAATTAGGCAAATCAGCGAGTTTCATCAAATCAAAACTTGGTAACGAACCACATAAGTTATTAACGCTGTATGTATACAGCACTCGGTTACTTGATAATTAAGTCGATTATACTCATCGTGCGTGTATATTGTAGGCTACAATTTGTTATGTATGTTGATAACAAATTGTGCGTAACATTTTTCTAGAAAACAATGCATAATGGTGAGATGCACACGATAATCACGTTAGGAATGTGCTTCTGTGTCAGTTTAAAACTTGTAGAAATAGAAAATGATAAATAAAGGTTTCCCGTAACTTAGGGTAGGTACATACCTACTCGAAACCAAAATTTTGGGATGTATTAAACTCGTTAAAAACAATTACATTTTTGCGATTTATTATCAAATTTCATAGTATTTTCATTGAAAGATGAACCAAGAATATTTCATTTCGGAAACAACAACCAAAAACAAATAATTATCGAAATCTGCAGGCACGGTAAGGTATTGTAATTTTTATTATAAAAATCGAAAGAGATCTCTCATTCCTAAGTAAATACCTCACCATCGATATGAAGAGAAACTGTCAATTGTGAGTAGATACAAGTCTAGGTTTCTACTGTGAGATAGTAAGATCGCGATTTCTTCTTCGCTGACAAGCCAACCAATAACTTTCCCGATGCAGTTTGATCGGAACATTGAATACCTGCTTCACCGTGAAACTTTAGCAGGTATGGAAAGGATGTCAATCTAATTAAATGTAAAATTAAACAGATTATTTAGTTAAAAAGTTGAGATTACGTATCCGAAAAGCTTTATTTAAATAAATAATCTCTTAAAAGAATTATTCCGGTGCCTGTTATAGAGAAGGACAAATATATAGTATGCAACGATGAAATTTTCTTATAGGTACACACAAATTATTGGATTTTTTAACAGGAAATTCGATTAGACGGCCGTCGGAGTTTAACTTCCAGAATAGCCAAAGGAGCTGCAGCTTAGTAATAGTATTTAAAATACAGTTAGGTGTACAGATTTCTAGACAGGCGATACTGGTAAAATCTAGGGTAAATCATTCTTCTATTGTAAATGTGAAAGTTTATGAAGATGGATGATAACCATAAAACGGTTTAAAGGATTTGGTTGAAATTTGGCCAGATACCATACAGATAGACCATATCCTGGATTAATGCATAGGGTAGTTTTTTTCGGGTACATCATGATATATCCCCTAAAATGCGATGAAAACGCGGGTAACAGCTAGTTTATTATTAGAACCGAACCCGATTTTACTGGAATTCGGTACGTAACAGAGATTTAAAATTCTCGGTTATTAGTTATACGCAACGCGCAGGATAATCGGTCGGGGCCATAAGTGTAGCTTACGCGTTTGAAATGTAATGTAAGCGTATAAAGCCGAGCAAGTCGCCGCATACGATTATATCATTGAACTGAGACTGCACTAATGAACCCGACTTTACCAGTCACTTATTGTTTGATATTGAATGTATGTTGTAAATTCCGTATTTAGTCCAATTGTAAGCTATGCTGATGATAATTATGATGATGATGGTAAACTATTACTATTATTTGGTTGACCCCTCTGGTGCATTTTATATTGATATTAATTTGTGTTCCGTATTTTTATTTCTTCTAAATAAGCCTACTTTTATATTTTTCTCGATTTTAACCAACCAGAAATATTTAGGTTTTTTTTTTTTTTTTTAAAAAAAAACGTTGCCTCACTCTAACATTTCTCTTGTATCGTGGGTGCGTTTACAAACACAAATCTCACAAACAAACGCCCAGACCCGGAACAATCATCTGTAGGCCATACAAATTTTTGTTCCGTGTGGGAATAAACCCACGACCCGAAGCGCAGAAGCCAATCGCTTAGCCACTGCACCAAACGTGTCGTCAAATTTAATTTAAAATTTTTAAAGGTTTGTAATTTTAGAGACCAGAGCGATCAATAACATTTTTTATTTTGAAGATTTAGCCACTGTACAAATAATGGACATAAAAAACAATCATAATAAATTATATTCGTCTCATCTCCACGTGCTGATTTGAAGAAAACGATCGTTCTGCCTACCCTTTTCCCTACTTTGTTGGGGTTGGCTTCCAGTCACACCAAATTCAGGAGTGACTGCCATTATTAGACCTCTCTGCTACCAAATTGAAGAGTATTACGGTATATATATATACGGTATATATACGGTACAGTATATTTTTTATCTCAATGTTGACCCAAAATAACACGTCGCAAATGATAACGTATGGTGGTGGCAACGTCGCTTCAGCAAATTATTCCACCACTTATTGGCGAGGAGGTAACTCGTTTACATCATAACGTGTCCAGGAAATCTAAGTATAGGTATCGGCGTATTTAGAATTTTCATAAAATAATTTTCCGTTGCTACAACATGGAAAGCCTGTTTAACAGACTTCTTCAAAAAGGAGGAGGTTCGATTTGGACGGTTATTTGTTTGAAAGAGTTTTGTCCTGAGATGCTCCCATTTAAATTTGGTGAAGATTTGATGAAGATCTTCAGAGTTAGACAATGGAACTCCTCAATGACGAATAGTACACATAATGTGATTAGTTTACGAGCAGCGTCTTTAGTATCTAGGTTAATTTTATAATATGGTATTTTTTTGAAACCCTCTGTCCTTCTTTGGACTACGATAGGCTGAACTACTTTATAGGCTCTTATTCTGCTATTTAGTATTATAAAGGTTTATTCGTTTAAACAAAGCTACAACCGAACCCATTAATACAGAATTTGTTTTTGTGCTAGGCGTCTCATTTAACTAAATCAACGTTACCGATAAAACTCCAAAATGTTGGGTGTCTATAACAATTTTCTGATAATTTTCTTAAAATTATTAAGAACTCGGACTTAGCTTTTAGATAGCCGTTAAAAGCAAAACCTGTTTACAAGCACATACGAGTACATTAAAGCATGCATAAGCCCAGCCAACATTCGACCGCTAGAAAATGTTCTAGCTGATTGTATCCTAACATGTTTCCATAAATCTATTACTGTTTATGATGATTGATAAGCTGCATTTGTATTAGTATTCAATGTTAATAAATCTAGAACCAAAGTGCGTATCTAGATTGGCCTTTTTGATGTCTTGGTTCGGGAGCGTGTAAATCAATAGATATGCAATATCGCTCAATTGGAACTAATGGCCGCGAACCGAATTGTGAGTGACGTATTAAACGATCGGCGAAACAACAACTAGCCAGCTTTTAAAATGTTACGATTTAAATAATCAATTACAGCACGATGAATAATTAGCTTTAACATTTTTATTTTACAAGTAGAAACAGCTGCAGTCCAACGTCATAATAATAATCGAAATTTAAAATATCTTGATCTAGCACACGAGGTTGTCGGCATGTGGGATGTGGACTCAGCAATCATTGTCCCGATAGTCGTTACGGCGAATGGCCTAATAGCCAAGAGCCTCGATCAACACCTCATGAGGCTCTCGTTGTGTGGCTGGATTTATCCAGCCCTTTAGGGCTTTAGCCCTTTAGGGCTCGATACAAAAAGCAGTAATCCTTGATACGGCACGCATAGTGAGGAGGTTCCTTTTTTTGAAACCTTGACTGCCGACAGCTTGGACACTGTTCCCGATGTCGGTGGGCTACTATTTTTAAATGTTTTTTTATAGAAATAATTAAAAATGTACTTAACCCTTAAACGGGCATGCGGTTTTAAGAAAAGTAAATAACAAACAATTTGGCATTTTTAATACACAAAAAGAAGAAGAAAACGTTTTTTGTTTTTGTATTATTTTAATTTTTTATTCAAGAAAATTGTAAAAAAAATAATTTTGCCCGGTTTAAAAATTTAAGAAAGAAGACATCGCGACGTATTCCAAAAAAGTTGGTGGGAAAATAATTCCCTATGCTCGATTAAGAGCAATACTATGGGTAATGAATTATCGGAAACTATCGAAATTTCAAAAGATGAAAGTGTTTTTCAGTTTATGTGCCTAATCGTTTAGTGCACGAGGTTGCTGAACATGTAAATCGCGCCACTAAAACGCAACGTCCTATTACATCACTAGTTTTCTCCTTTCCTAAACTTTAGATCATTATATACTCTCACTTCAGTGGTCGGTTAGCACGCAAAAATACAATAATAATAATGTACTAAGATCACGGTATGCTTATAATATTCCTACAGAAAATGCATACTTACTAGTTTGTATTGCGCATCACGCTAAAGAAATATCTCGGCATGTGGCATAATAAATTGGATTATCGTTTGAATATGAATGTGTACCTATATCACATAAAATTAAGCGTGGTTTTAATTCAAAGCAACTCGTTAACACGCATTGAAATGAAAGTAATTGTAGGTATATTTGTGCAAATAAAAAAAGACAATGGGCAAGTACACAGCGTCTAGTAAGATAACATAAGATAATTATCTCTACTTTCCACAAATAATTGACAATCAGTAAATTACAACGTATAGTATTTATATATAGGTACTTTTCTGAACATCAAATTGGTATTAGAACTGTGATGATACTCGGCCATCAGTTAATGAATACGAACGACCTATGCAGGTACATTTAAATTACAACATTATTAGGTTGATTCAAAAGGCAAATGACATATTATTATAAGCTCGTATAATTATCGTGAAAGCCTTGTTATCAACCGTTTAACAAGGTAAATTTACAAATAAACGTAAGCATCAACTCTAGAACAAAGGTTGATCAAAATCAGGTTATGGTCGCATACGTAACCTACTACCGAATCTTAATTGAGTATTATAGCAGTATTTTTCTAACCGAATTATGTGCTATGGACGAGAAATTTGTAAAACTTTAAAAGTATTTTAAGGTCAAATAGAAACCGAAATTACACGTTCAGATTTATGTCAGAAAAAGGCCGTATTCAAATCAATATTCTAAAGGCACAACTTTATATGCAAAGGTGTAGTGTTTTGTACCTACAAACGCGGTTCGTAGCCATCGAAAGCCCGCACACCGAGCGGTTTCCAAATGGGTGCCGAGCCGAGTGTTATGTTCATAGGAACATCTAATAAATTGTTAAAAAGCGTACAGTGTATAATGCATTCCGAAGGTGATGCTTTATAGGACACGGATTCTTTTACTACCGGCGTCAATTTTATGATGATGGGATGGATTACTCTCTGAAAATATAGACATTTTTATGATAGGTATTAGTGATGACGCAGACGATCCAGGAGATGTCTACGATACACGCACAAGGACGCGTGTTACTCTAGTCAAGTGGCAAAATATAAATAAACCTCAATATTTTTTATACTTGGTACCTACATCGCACTAAATATTACTCTCAGAATATTGCCCGGTGACCGCCAGGAATGAAAACGACAGCTACCTAGTAGTTAAATATTTATCAAGTGGCTGGTAGGAAAGATCTTACGAAGTGTGCTCCGACATAAAACCTCTTAGAGCAAATTTTCACTTGAAACGTATCTGACAGTCTACTACAGCTTACTAGTGTAAATAGAAGTTCTCACAACGACGACGAAGAGCGTTGCGCGGCATAATAACATAAAGTACTTATTAAGTGTCCATCAACATTTTACTGAATGCACTTCACAGGAATTATTATTATATTATCTGTTACAATGATGGGTAAGACCAAATAAAGCGGACGCTTTAAAAATGAGAGGCGAGTATTGATGCAGCACAAAATTAAATAATTAAATTATAAATGTTGTCCACTTTGTAACCTCTCAAAATAAAGATTAAAATATAATAGAATTTGTGTAATTCCTTCGAACCCCATGATCTATTAATGGTATATATACATATAGATTAACCCCGCACGGGATTGAGATTAATTAAAAATTAAAAAAACTTTGTTTTTCCCAAATAAATGTTTTTATGTCATAGAACATTTCGATGCCATGCATAAATGAATGAAGGCAAGGCGGCACAGCTGACGGGCACGATATCGCTCCACGCAGTTAGTTAACTCGGGACGCTAAAATTACTCAGACACAGAATAAGACAGTGAATTTCGTGTCAAAAAAAATTGTTGCTTCTTAAAAAAACCTATGTAGGCTCAATCAGTGTCACTAGAATCACGCGGTTTGAAGGAATTACACGAATTCGTTTACAGCCTGTATATGTAAAGATATTTTGAACAACTTCAAAATGGCATAATAGGAACAGGTCAAGAATTGGGACATTAACTTTTGCTACCTACATGTCATTTGTCCATCACTCAAATGTGTGGTAGTAACATAATTATGGATTTTATTCGCAATCTCTTTTGTCGTAGGTATTATTATAAGGTATTATTATAAGCTTCCCACATTATAGGTATCGATATAATATTATTAGACTATTACTGGTGACACCTAAGTAAACGAAGGCCGCTATTTAAATATTAGTTCAGACGTTCATCGAATATTACAGTTGTTAATTAATATGGAAATCCAAATAGATTAGAGAGATTTATTGAAAACTAACTGGATAACCCCTGGTTTTTAGTCGACCCTCGGAAACCCTTGAAAATTAGAATTCCCAATATTCTTCATGTTATTATACAAGGTTAGTCAGAAAGGGGGTACTAATCCGCAGGCCACTTATAGTATCACTGATGACTGTCTTAAAGCAAGTGTTAAACTTTCAAAATTCGGAATTTTTTTTTTCAATGCAAAATGATTTTACTTTTAGCTTTTTCAAAAATTCTTCTTTCCTGCTTTAGTTACAAATTCAGAAAAGGGTGCTTCTAATTCATGACCCCAAATAGGACCTAATATGTAAACACAGCTGATCATATCTGGGGATAGATAGATTTTTTTTTGAGATCTTTGATCACCTATTGTTGACTTTTGGAAAAAGTTGTAGAACAAAGGTTATTCATTATTAAGGGTACTTTAACCCCCTTTCGGATTAGTACCCCTTTCTGACTAACCTTGTATAAAGTGGGTTAATGATTTTGGAAGGAGCCTTAGACAGCATTGCACTGATGGCTGATGATGATAATATTATGAGTGTAACATTATTATAAGTTAAAGCTAAGTACGATGTTGAACAACTTCGAGATCTAACATAGTGGTCTACGCATTGTCCGTTTACATACAATTCAAGCAAAGGGCAAATAAAAGAAAAGCGAGAGTTTTTTTTCTTTCTAATGCACTGTTGACAAACGTGGTAACGTACAAAGCCAGGTAACAGAGAAACACAGTACCTATACAACGTAACTAATGAACACTGTTTTTGTTTCAAACACAAAAGGTCCTACATAAGCACAATTCTATAGAAGTTGTTAAAATAAATTAATTTATGAATCTAATGTTCTTCATATGTAAGCATACCTAGTACATAATGTGATGGTCATTCAGAAATAATTTCATCTTAATCTGTTTTAAATCTGTTAACGGTAGTCATCTCTTATTATCTCTGATGTTTTGGATTTATGTTAAAATAGGGCAATGTATCAAAATTCACGATGTTTAGCTATAATGACGAGAGCATCTAACTTGAAGCAAATGTAACTTAATTGAATTATGCTTCATAATTTTTCAAGTTTCAAAAATACTGTTTTTGTCGTCGACTTGTTTCCGTTAGATTTGGATATTATTACTTTCGTAAGTTTTATAGTTAGTTATGTATTTAACACTAGTCATTTGATAAATCCAAGTATTCAAAATGAATGGAGACCATGTTTTTTTCTACGGATTGAAAATTATAATGTTAAAATTATTGCTCTCATTGCTTTAAAAATATTAATAACGTATAAATATCTCAACACAAAGTGTAAATTGAAAAATAGTGACAAAATATTTAGCTGTTCCGCGTGAATAAGCTAAGTTTATATTTTGCAGTGACTTATGATGTTGTAGTCGGGATGTTTGCCAATAAATAAAATTACAATATATTGCATTTTGCGCGGATATTGAACGAAAACAAGTGTTACGTTATTTTCAGTCGAATGGCTTTCATTCTCAACAATTAAAAATTAAATAATACTGTCTTATTTAACGCAGTTGACAGAAAAGTGTGACGAACATCTTGTTAAAAGATTACAAACTTAGAAGTCACCTTAGAAGAACCTATTTAATGACTGAATAAAAATAATACATATCATGCGTTATTTTTATTCAGTCATTAAATAGGTCTTTTTCAGGTCTGGTTTTATATCAGTATTCAAATATGTAATAGCATATCGGCAAATAAATGTATGGGTTCAAAATTGATCTAAAATATCAAGCATCAAGCTTCATGCACGCCTGTTTATTTCTTTCTAAATTAAACATAATATTTCACTCACGGCTATTATTTTGTAGCTCGTTCAATATATCACAAATTCTATCAAAATTATTTCTTGATGCATGACACGAGTGCCTTCATTTTATGACTCTGTATTAACCTGTCTTTATTTATTCGGAGTCCATCCTTGGTATAAGAGCACAACACTAACTTGTTGCAACACAAAACCATAAAACTTGATTAGTTATTACTTATTACACTTTGTCATCGGTGCTTATCAAAATGTACGTTGTTTCTTTTGACGTAATTGAACTAGCTACAAACAATGATTTATTAGTAGGTTGCATCTCGTTAATTTTAACTGCAATTCCATATACCCAGCATAAAAAGAAAATGAATGATTAATTTGTTGTTCATATTTTAAATAGGAAATAAAGGTCGCACGTCGCAAAGCACAAACACAACATTATGGGGAAAAAATATTACCTATGTCAATTGATATTAGTGTCGGACTTACCTCATTGAACCGGGGTAGCTTGTTGTGTTGTGGTAGCGAGTAACTTACGCTGCATGCGGCGGCACTGACGACTGGGAACGATGTCGAGAGCGCGGGCGTCGCGGGCGACAGGCAGGCGAGGAGTCGCGGTCGGCGGCGGTAGCGGGTGCCCTCCGTGTTGTGACTGCGCGGCCAGCCAGGAACACCACCGCTAATTGGGAAGGCGCGAAATGGCTCGTAGGGACTCGTCGAAGACGAGTGCTCGATTTAGGAAGTCGTAAACGGCGGCAGGTAACGCTCACCTGAGTTTTCGAAGGTGGTGTCCAGTCGGCCGCTGCTATGCTGTCGAACGCGGTGCGACTGAGTCGCGCGCCCACCCGCCATTCACTTTTATACATTTCCCCTTCTCGGAGGACTCCGCAACATTTTTCTTTTCTGTGAAAGACCCACGGGTCCTGGATACCGTTGACCCGTGACGACGACGCCATGCTTAGCACGCCTATCCTTGTAAAAACATTATTGTCTCGAAATTCGCAGGTCAAGTGCGCTCGACGTGCTAAATAAGTG
Organism: Amphipyra tragopoginis; assembly: GCA_905220435.1. NCBI lineage: Eukaryota > Metazoa > Arthropoda > Insecta > Lepidoptera > Noctuidae > Amphipyra > Amphipyra tragopoginis. Next base: position 23,195,669 of record HG991991.1, on the reverse strand, counting down.
TCTATGGCAGATACAGTACAATTAAGCACATCCGAATTGTTATTCTTAATTTACTAGCCTAGTGTGAACTTCGTAGGTACATAATGGTTGTTTGAGTAGGCTATCTGTATACAAACTTTGTTTAACGTAAATATTACTCGCCTGCACAGGCTAAGTGGAATCCAAACTTAACTCTTAAGTTTACACGTTTACAGTACAATTTAAATTTTAGTGTAAGATTTTATTCTTTTGTAAATCCTCTGTTTACTTACCATATTCAAATCTAAAACCCTCACATAACTGCACGTTGCTTTCAAATGTATCCAAATATCGTAAGAATGTGCTTGTCAGGTAGGACTGTTATTTATGGCGTATGCTCACATTCGCTATAGATTTTCTTCATGATAAGGAAGTAATAACAGGCTCTTTACGATAAGTACCTAGGTACATGCATTGTGATTATTTTTGACCATTTATAATTTGCCTATGTTTCTGAAAACACGTCAACGTAGCTGTACCGTAATTCACTTTGCTCCTACGTACCTATATCATAACATGCATGCATTAAGTACTTAAATTATAAAATTTGCATTTTCCTAAAATCAGCTCGTTAATGTCCCACTGCCTCACAAAATGAAAATGGTTAAGGCCTTAGTCCACTACGCTGGCCTGGGGCATACTCCGAAAATCGAACTACGAAATTTCGGCTGACGGATCGCACGTTCTATAACCACCAAAGTGACGAATCCGACGATCGATTCGATTTTCGTTGTTTGACATATTGTCTTTCGTTCACCCTACTCTCAAATGTTCCTTCCTGTTTCCTTAAGATGTTTTCCTCCGCCGTTAAAACAAGCTTCTTAATTCTAATTGCTTCTTCTTAATTGCAAACAATTTAATGTAAATCATAATTCGCGTCTCATTTTCCAGCAAATGACTACCTAGTACTTGCACGTTGCGGAAATCAGCGTTTTTAAGCGTTATTAATGTCTTCATTTCCATAGTCAATTTTACGAAACAAGGCCAATTTAGGGACCTTTTCAATGTAACTACCTTCGTTTCTTCTTTCTAAGAAATTTGAACGTGACACAATTTGCTTTGTATTAATTTGATTGGACATTTAAATTATGCTTTCTCATACAAATTTCGGTCAGGCATACCTATTAAAATTTAAGTCGAAAGAATATTTTAAACGTCTCGTTTTGCATTTAAGTATACACTTTTCAGCAAATAAATAAAATACTGAAGGTTACATACGTTATTTTATTAATGTTCATGATGGCTGCAAAGTTAAACATTCATACTTAAATAAATTAAAATTCTTTAAATCTCGATTCGAAAATCTCTTCTCAAGAGTCAAATCAAAATGAATATCATGTTTCAATAACTTTGTTTTCTTAAAAACAATATTTTACAACAATTTGATATCGTTGTTTGAACTAAATTAATTTAGAAAACCGTGAATTGAATGTACTTAAGATGTAAATAAAAATAAATAAAAGTTGTTTTAGATTACATTTCGAAGGGTTTTTTTGCAAATTCATTCCTTTAGTCGACACGGTGTTTTACCAATTGAATGAAGCAATCATTAACCTGCAAATGGCGGTATCGAGGTAATAATTAATCGTAAAAGTCGAATTGCGTACTTGATTACCTACTTCCTTCCCATAAAATGCACATAAATATACACCATAGACGTAGTGCCGGTGACTCCACCGCACCGGTTCTTCTGACGAGATGGTAAGCAGTCATACCCTAGAACACCCAGGGGTTTCATCAACAATCAAACTGTAAAATTTTTACTTCTATAGCAAACATTACGGACATTAATTAAAAGGTTGGGTTAAAAGAAAAGTATTTCATTTTAAAACCTAGAATGCACAACCGTCAAAACAAGGTACCTAAATACCTGCACAGACTATTCAAAATTATAATAATTAATTGAACTTACTGTTCTACTTGATTGTATTTTATTTAGGTTTTATCGGTGAAAGCTTACAAAGCTTTGCACATGGACAAAAAAAATACTAGCCTTTATTTCTCTTGTTATAAACTAAAACAATTAACAAAGTTTTTTTTTTGCCTGAACAGGTATGTTCCACTAGACCTCTTCTAGTTCCCTCTATTGCTACCTAATTTTATCGGAGCTATTAGTAATTCAGATAATTTGTTATAGTCAACCTTACACCTTCTGACTTGTCTTCCTCTTTGTTTTCATCAAAATCTTAGGTAATTAACCTGTTACTACTGCACAAATGACACCTAAACATTCAATTAGATACTCTACTGATTGCATTATATTTATTATTATATGACCTAAGCTTTTAAAGAATCTATACTTAATCTAGCTGTCTTAATAATAGAAAACCGGATTTCCTCGGTTCGTTCAACTTCAGCCCGCTGAATAGACACACTTCCGCCAGGCTCAGTACCACCTCCATATTTATTGTCATTTATATGAAAGTGGGATTGACCCGGATGACCAGCCTCCACTGCGACGATAGTGATGTTGTTGCTTCTTTTCTTCGTCTTGGGTCAATCTTAAGTTTATGTTATAAAATTGTGACCTAAACCGTTTTAGAAACGGCCAATGTTCAGCTGGCGACGACGGTGATAAGCTGATTAGCAGTAATGGTATTGGGATTCGTTCTGTGGTGTCGAAGATGTAGAGTAAATATATCTATATAGCAAAAAACGTGGTAGTAGTACATACTATTAAAATGGACAAAACTGGTCTGAACCAGTTTTGTCCATTTTAATAGTAATTCCGTAATCACCACACCCTCCAGTTCTGAAACTGGAGGGTGTGGTGATTACGGGAAGCAGGTTATTATTATACAGCTTTTGAATAAGACCAAATTTTTTTCTTACACTTCTTCGATTTTCCCTTTCGATAATATCCGTACATATTCCAAATACTACTATAGAACCAGCTCACAATTTAAAATGGTCGATCCAAGAATTTAACGTGGAAATCAATGGTAAGGATTATTAAAAAAATCGAATGCCGTAATGAGCCACTCCAAATATACAATTTATTTTTGTATTCCTTAAATATGATGGTACTACAAACCATTTTTTTGCAATAAGTATTGTTATACAAGTACAACTCCTCTCATTTAAAGACAAGAACTTTGAGAGTATGCATATAAAATTATACTTCCTCTCGAAGTTTATGTCTATGTTCATTCAGTTCATCATGTTTTTTACATCCTAGTTATAGAATGGTAAATACCTACTACAAAGTATTCTGTACAGCGAGCGTCTAACATTTTCATGTAAGATTAGTTACGGTTTACTCACGTGCATTTTTCGGAATTGCCCGACTAGTTTCGGAGCCAGACGGAGCCCTTAATCATGAACTAATCATAAATATCAATGTGTGTAACGAAAGTTATAATACAACATTTTTCATGTAAGACACAAAATGAGCATTAGTAAAATAAATGAGCATGATATAGGTATGTATTTCTTGAACAATATCCGCTGCAAAATCGTTAATACCTGTGTCTGAAAAATAGGTGGATCTAGCCGTTTATGATGGAAGCAATTCCCTTCACAGTTCATAGCCGACGTTCATTGCCTTTTTGTAGTCAATCGGTCGGTCAAATAGACCGGTCTATGTGAATGCACTTCCAGCAATATGCCGTTGTTAATAAATTTTTATTGAGACCATGTTTACCATTTAGTAAGGATATTTATACAGTGAAACCTGGTTAACTGGGATCTCAAGGGACCGAGATTTTTTTAATCACTTATAGAGGCTTTTCATTTACCCAGTATCTCAAATAGGGAGGTTAACATTACAGTTGTCTATTTATAGAGGGTCCCACTATGAAAGGTCGAAATAAACCATTTATTATATAAAGAGGTGGAAATGTTTATAATAGAAATGCATATTTTATGTTGCACAATTTAATGGAAATGGAAGAATTTAGACTGTTTGTAAACAAGGGTCTAACTTGTCTAAACCTCATAAAATGTCTCACTTTTATAGTGGTAAACATCGAAAAAATCTATGAAATCTAATCTCAGTTCACAAGGTGAAAATTCCCAGTAACAGAGGTTTTTCACATATCCAGGGCCCGCTTAGCCAGGTTTCACTGTAATTTTCATTGCATAGTATATAAAAAATGAAATTCAGGTAAAAATTATTCAGAAGAGTACTTATATCACTAATAATTGTAAAAAATAAAAATAATCTTTTAAAAGAAAGTAGAAACCAACTTAAAAACTAAAAAGCATTGTAAGGTTATAGTAACGATCATAAAATGAAATTAACATTTTGTGAAGTCGGTGGTGAGGCACGCTTTATCGAAGAATGAAAAACTAAGTGAAATTGAAGGCACCGACTTTAGGGAATATTAATTTTATTTAATTACCATACTTTATGCAGTTCTGTTTTTTTAAGTCAGTTTCTATTTTGACCAAACAAATACAGCAAGGCGCAAAAATTCATAACTCAATCGCAATACGTGTGTTCATCATTGGGAACTTCCATTCCCTATTTCCGAGTGCTTGATTAGATCTTAAATATTAGGACCAACCTGACTGTTAATTTTATCACACAACAAAACAAAAATTGCAATTTCTTTTTTGAAAATTTATCCACTGATGGATGAAGGATTCTCTCATAATTTTACCATTACATTTAATGTTTTTGTGGCACCAAAAAGTGCAATATAATTCACGTTGATATTAGGGGTGTTGGTTATTCTAGCTCGAATTAGCAAACCATTGATTTCAAAGAGTTCATAAAAAATGAATGTAGGTGTATTTCAAATAAATTTTAATTCTGGTTACCGGTCTATTAAACACAGCTACGACGAAGTAGTTGTCAGTGACCGCCACAGACATTGGCTAACCGACCCGACAGTGATGGGATTGTGTGTTCCAGGTTAGTTTCAATTAAAATACAACAGTACAAATATACTACATAGAGTTCCAATTTTGGAACAAAAAAGCGAAGTGTCCCTTACCACAGTTGCATTTTAGAGTTTTTTTTGTTAATACAAATCTTGGGTAATACCACACGTTATATCCTATTTAATTAATCATATTGTTTATCTTTTAAGTATTAAGTATATAACATCATTGTAATATTTATTATTTTACATACTTAAAGCGTAATGCATGGGTGTTAAAACACATGGTAGCATGTGAATATTCCGTATGTATGTAATGTGTACGGTAATTGTTCAAAATTATCCAGCATTGTTATAATTATTGTTGTATTGTATTTTTAATATAAGTAAGTAAATATTTTGTCAAAATATTTATTTTTGATTGCCATGGAAGATCCGTAGGCCTCTGGTGTGGGACGCACCTTGAGTCGATTCCCTTGCTCCATCCCGTCGTCTTAGTTCGGCGGGCTGTGTTGCTACTGCCGCTGCGGCTGCGGTAGCCCTCAAACAGTGCGAGTAACCTCATAGGAAACTATGACTTAAAGCTGTTTAGGTGCAAACGCTCGGGTCATAGGGTCTGAGTGCACTCTTCTTTTTTAAGGACATCGCAAGAAGACTGGTCCACTGGTGTTTTGCCAAAGAATTAACGTTGCCATTCAACGAAAAATGTGGCGACGCTGCCAGCCTTCTGGATCCGCTTTCAGATGACAGCGAGCATGTGGTTTTTTTGTATAGGTTTATTTCTTGACCTTATTCTTATAATTATATTGTGCCTGTTGTACGAGTAAGTAGTCTGGATGTGTGTAGTGTTGGGAAAATATATTTAACAATAAAATAGTTTTTTTTGTGTGAGATATGTCTTTGTCCTTGTGCATTTAAAGTCAGAAATAATTCGATACAAGTAAAAATCCAGAGGCTGCTTATTCTGTTACTGCAGTTTCCTAGACACTTAGAAACGTTCTACGTCAAGATATCATGGGCACTCTGTTCTGGTTTTCTCAGAGCTGTAGGGGTTTGGTTTCATGAACCCTTGATTGACAAGCGGTCTAGCTGTCACCGCTTGAGATTGACACGATATGAGATATTTATTATATTTGTCCATTAAAGAAGATAATAGAAACCAACATTAAAGAGTATCGGTGGACCAACGACGTTTTGGCCTAAAAAATACCTAATTGGAACGAGATCAATGTATTCACTATGCTTGATCGACCACTTACGACTGGAGTGGATACGAATTCTGAATACTATATTCGACTAGAATTCAATCTTAATAAAAAATGCTATGCAAATCACTTTCATTTTGCTGAATTCATTACTTTCTTTTCTATTAATTTGTGTAGCTATAAAAATCAATCCTTATTTAGTGGCATTGCTTCTCTTTTTACTTCGGCTTATGATAGTATGCTTAAGTTAGCAAACGCACTTACAGCCCAGGTTGAGCGCCCTACAGTTGACTTGCGTGTTGAGCTGTAACTAATACTGATAATATGTATAAGAATAAACAAACAACGAAAATATACAGGTTATCGAACGGATTCTTTCGGTTGACCGTTGAGGATGACGACAACTGGTTTAAAGACAATAAAGTCTGTTCTTTCGGTTTAAATAGAAGCTCCTAATTGAATTTTACCGGGACCGTTATATTCTATTTCTAAACACGATTAGATAAACACAAAGAAGAGAAAGGTTTATTTATTTATACCTAATACGTACTGTTAAATTATCCGGTTTTCAAAACGCGTTAGTTCCTAGCACATTATTTGGAGGGACTTCATAAGTCAAATACAATCTTCTTACGTACCGTTAAAATCCAAAATACATAATTATTTATGTACGCCAAAAAGCATTGTAACGATGATAAAAATAAATAATAAAATTTGATTTATAGCATATCGGGATGTGTCAGATTGACTACCTACCTATAAACACAGTTCAATTCTGGTTTTAGAAAGTGTTTTATGTAGCATTTTTAAAACCGACCTTGTTTTGTTTCGTTCGCGTTTTGGTGTATTTTTAAATTGATACCGATTTGATTCTTTATTTCGAGTTCCACAAGTATTTCAGAATCGAAAGTTATTTGAGTCCTGTTTGTGCGTATTCAATTTGTGTCACAGATTTATTTGAATTTATTTGCCTTGATTCTGTCGGAAGTATACAGTTTGTAGTAGTGACCCCCTTACTTTTTTATTGCGAAAAGTGTTGGTTTTCTTGAGGCCGTGCAGCCAGGTCGCTATTGTACTAATGTTACGCATATAGGCATTGTTTTGACGACGCGACGTTTGTAATCCTGACCGTGCAGTTGTGCTAGTTTGATTTGAGAATAGTTACTTAGCCTAGATACGAGTATATGGATTTGTTGGGTATTTTTTTATCAACAGCGGAAATCGTCAGGAACAGGAAGGATTTTAAAATTGTGGAAGCGCTTTCATGCTGACCTAGTGACCGAAGGCTCACGGTACACTTTTACTAAACCCGTCCTGATGCGCGATGGTGCTATTTCCTCACCAAGATCACTAAATTGTTTTTATTTGCTCCCGACCATTCAGTTATGACGACACCATCTGAATTATTAGTGACTTATATTTGGAAGCTATCCTTACATTTTCTTTTCATATCGTTTATCGTTACGTGTCTGTATTGAAAGGTGCATAGTTGTTTTTCGGAGATCTAATTCGTTTGGTTTTACTTTTGCTTAACAAATAAACGTTGATACAATTATATGTTGACAAAACCTTAGGATTTTTGAGACCCTACAATGCACGGTCTTAAAGGAATCTAACTGTGCTACCAATATTAGGTATTTTTTTAGATTTGGATGAATTTTTGGGAGGAGGAAGTGTGTACCTACCCTGAGGAGTACCCTGAATAACTTTATACGATAACGAAACTCTAATAACCCTTCTAGTTCTTCTATCGTGTCAGCACGAGCTACACGAAAATAGTTCATGCTGTGGTGAAAAGATTAGCCAGTCAGAAAGGTTGGTAGCGGGGCTGACTGCCCAGGGTGCGACGGACGTACTTAAGTATCGTCACTCGTGGAGGCTCTTTTCATGCACCCCCAACCAACCAAAAAAATAGTAACCCTGAAGTCGCTGGTCTCGCTAAGAGATGTTGTGGGGCTGAGCGTTTAACAGCTATTTTAGATCAAACTGTCTTACGAATGTGGATAATACCTATACCCTTTTCACCTTAAGGTGAGTCCTAACGTTTGTCGACAAAACGTTACCATACAAAGAGTAACAAATATTAAAACAAAAACATGGATAATATATCTATTTTGCGGTTTTTGATGATGTCGTTTACATTTTTTCGATGGCAGTCTCCTTACGCCTTCAATTTACGAAATGACTGCTAATACCGGACTCATCTTTCATTGAATAGAATAAAGTTCGGTTTCCGCCTACTTGCGGCTGGTAGTGGCGCTGGTGTATCAAGCTGAGACCATACCTGGAGCGTTTTACAATGCGATCTCCGTGTGGACATACACCATACCCGCACCCACTTCCATATAAAACAGAAAATGCTTTTAACGTAAAAGCCTAAGGCGTGAATTACATAGAAGCGGCGTAAGGCGCAGGGGCGGCGCAGGCGCGTCATTTTCATACATTTTGTACGAAAAAGATTTGAAGCGGCACGACAAAACGTATGAAAGCGACGCGCGTGCGCCGCGTCTGCACCTTACGTCGCTTCTATGTAATTCACGCCAAAAAAACGCGTAACAAGAGTAGGTATGAAGTATGAAGGTACAGCTTCACCGCGTGGTAATAGATTTGGGTTTATACTGTAACTGCTACAACAGGTGGGTACCTGATAAGCAACAGAATCGCAGGCCGCTGCATCGAATATCGTTTAAGTCAAATGATAATAAATAACAAATAAGCGCTCTACATGTTCGAGTCCATAAAAGTATCAATAAAATAATATGGTGCTTATTTAGCGATTGATCTTACTCAAATTATGTATCCTTATAACACGGTGTTTTTATACAATAAATTAAGTATTCGTCAATTTATCGTTACATTTAATTGCCAGATTATTATACATTATTACCATCATCTTATATCAATGATAACATAATTACAAACTATAAGTTTTAATAATATATTTCTCACTTTGTTGAAACAAATCTTCGTGCGTTTATTATTGTTTTTGACAACTAATATTTAATGGGTGTAGATAACCTCGGTAGGCATATACATAAATTATAGAAGAATACCCGGTTCCGACACCCAAAAACGGTTTGTTTTGCTTACCAATAGCAATTTACCGAGCGATGTCAGTTAGCATTAAGACTCTTGTATCTTTACCAACAATAAAACAAAGACCTCCAAACCTTAAATTTGCATAGTAGATCCTTCCATACGTTAGTAGCTATTACTGGTAAAATTAGGTTACGACTCTAAATGTGCCTAGTTTGGCAATAAAAAATGCTACTATTGATAAGGAAAAAGATTTGTTTTTAGCCATCGGAAACGAGCCAAACTAAGCATAATAAGTAAGAGGTCGAAATAGGTAAGTCAAAATTTGACTTACCTGTAGTATTTAATACTAAAATTGCTCTATATTTGGGGGGGAAGGGAATCGACTCCACAATTGGGGTGATTTTGTCGATAAAATTGAGTGTATATAAAGTTTTATTACTAACATACCCGGACATAGTGTATTAGATATAATATTTGTATCTCGATTAAATTCACGGCTCATCTTCCTTGCGGAATATGTCCGGTCCTTTGGAAGGCATACACGGGGACACAGGTCCAACGCGCAGAGGCCCCTTTGAGAACTTTAATCTAAAATGGGGTGGGGCACCAACCGGGGACTATCCAAGGCTGCTATTGGAGTACAGTTATGGACCGTCCCAGGTGGGTGCAAGACTATTGTAAAATATGGTGAAAAATATCTGGTCTATGGGAAGGGGTGTTAGGTGGACTTGATAACTTCTAGTGCCGGAAGAAAACGGCGTCTGCCTTTCAAGCTTTAAATTTGAAATATATTGGCAGACGGTGACTCGCCAGCTCACTAGCTGGGCCCCCTGAAAAGCCGCCAGTACATAGGCGAAGGGGGCAACAAACGTGTGAGCGGCTAGGGGTGTAGAGAGGTGTGGCCCCGGTTTCGCCGTCGCGGGTCTAAAAGACCCGGAGTGGGTTTCCCCGCTATTACGCCATTAGACACTTCCACCCCCGAGCATATAGCTCTGGCGGCCTCCCTCTGGACGGCCGATAAAGGCAAGCCAGAGTTGAGAGTCCTGCGGGCACTCTTGGGGTTCCACCCCAGTCAGCCAATAAAGGCAAACTGGAGACGAGGCACTGACCGACTCTCTGAGGCAATAAGGTACGCAGTGTCGCCACTCACCAACAGCTCGCCACAAGCTGCCCTGCGGTTTGTAAGCTTTTCAGTAGACCTCATGATACATTTTTTATTATATGATGGGGTTGTAGAAAGCTAATCTAATGTTCCCTCCGGTTTTACGTTAATCTCATGATGAGGTAACGCCTTTCCCAGAGGGGGAAGATATAATATTATTATTATATATATAAAAAGGTACTACTATCAATCGACAAAAGCGCACGACGGTGCGGAGGGTAGAATAAAAATTATCCAGTGACTATTTATTTACACAAACAATATTTACATAATTACAAATAAAAGAAACAATATTCACATAATTACAAATAAAAGTATATACCTAATAAAATTGTAAACTAAAATATAAAAACTTCTAAGACATAAAAAAAAAAAACATTTAATCGATAAACATATTTCTCCAGTGATTTAAATATAATGTTAGTTTTAAACCTAACCTCAGCATAATCGTGCAGTTTTGTCGAATTCAACAGTAAGAATTGACACTGTTTCTAATTTAACTAGATCGATTCTGAACTCAAAGCTGTCAAAAGTAACCCCATTGACCCTGCAATCTGCAACCTGCTGTACAATCGTGCCGACTACTAGTACCTATAATTATTTTGGTGAAATCCTATGATCAGGAGTGAAATTCGACAGGCTGAATAGATTAGTGCTGAGTAACTCATCTATTTTAAACGAGTATGAGCGAGGACCTCATTTTACCTCGTGAGGTACTCACGCGGCACTCCTCATTTGAGGAGAGGCTAGGTGAGAGAGACAGGTGAGCGGCGGGCTCGCTTGTGCGCTACCGCGTGCCTGCCGCCTCGCTGGGCGAGGAAATTATAAATTGAGATATTAGATAAGGTGGTGCAAAGTTGAAATACGAGCTCCTCCCTCATTTTTTATTTTGAGGAACTCAAAGGATGTAACTCACTGGTGAGGAGCACATCACTAGTGAATTAGGTACCTCACTCACTAGAATAGATGAATAAAGCTTAATATCCCGGCGGTAGAAGTCCTTCAAAGTCCTCCTGCATTCAACCTCAAAAAGTATAGAAATTGCATAATATATGTGTATAAATGTGTAACGGATATTTGCATACCTGAATTTCATTTTCATTACGTACTAATTGGATAGTGATCTAGTTGGACATTACTCCGAAATCTAACTTAATGCAATAAACCACGACACCCACGACACATTTTACTGAAGTTTAACATCAAACTATGAATGTACGTTTCATTCAATGTTTGCATTTCAGTATGCATACATAAGCACCTACTAACCCACGTTTACAGTTGTCAAAGAAAGAACAACAGACACTGAAATCATTAATCGAAAATTTCTTGGTGTATTTTTTTCCCTAATGCATAAAATAAATACAAAGGTTTCCGTTAATAGGTAATTCGATTAGAACTGTGTATTATTTTCTTCGTATCGTTTTCTTGAGAGCTGTGGTAAATTGACTAATCTGGAAAATTTACAAAAATCAATTACAATTACTAATGAATGTCAAACAATTTAACGTGACTTTGCGATTTTGAGTCACCGCGTTTCAAAGTTGCAGTTTCACACTACACCCTGATCAACGAACGAGTCAGCCGCGCTACCATCCTTGCTGACTGGCTAATCTTTTCACCACGGCATGAGCTATTCTCGTGCCGACACGATAGAAGAAGAAGAACGAACGATGAGTTCCGACATAGCGGTCACTTTTTGAATTGTAGCCTTACGGCTGAGAATGCTATCGAAAAACGTAAATGACAACATCAAAAACCGTGAAATAGATATATATGTTTTGTTATTTTAATTATTTGATATTACAATACAATACAATACAATACTCTTTATTGGACACAAAATAAACAAGAAACATTATTTTAAAAATAGAAATGTACAATGGGCGGTCTTATCGCACTAGGCAATTTCTTCCAGACAACCTTTGGATGGACATGATTTGCAAGAAAAATAAAAGTGAGGGGTAGTTCTCCGTATATTGGATATTCTTTGTATGGTAACATCCTATCCGTAGATTATACACCTGGATATCCCCTGGCGACAGATATAGGAATCAAATTGACTACTTATTGATAGGGACGCGATGGAGAAGCTCAATGACGAACGCCACAACTTTCCCCGGTGCTGACTTTGGCTCCAACCACCAGCTTCTTGTAGCAACAGTTCAAGTGCGGCTAAAGAGGGTACAGAAACCTAAAGTAGCTCCGAATATGCAAGGTTTAAACATCATTGGCTTCAGAGATAGTCTTGTACAAAAAATGAGAGACTTTCCAGATGACATGACAGACAGCAACAGTAAGTGGGAATACTTCAAAGGGATGATAGAGGAAACAGCTAGGGAAAATAAGTTAAAGAAACCCGCTATGAAAGATTTCATCACTCCTGAGACATCCCAAATCATCCTTGAGAGGCGTGAACTAAAGGAGAACGGCATATGTTCACCTGAAGATCAACTGCGGTACGCAGAACTGAGCCGCCAAGTCCAACTACGCTCTCGGAAAGATTATGATAACCACATCAACAAAATCTGTCTTGAACTCGAACAGCACGCACTGAAAAACGAATCCAGATACCTTTTTCAAAAAGTAAAAGCCTTTTTCAAAAAATAATGCACTGATCTAACGGCCACCACTGGTGCCTGTTTTAGTGGTGGCCGTTGGGAGTATACCCTCAGACATGAGGGACCGACCCTAGAGAGAGAGTATGGTAACCAGAAACAGAATCCAGAACCTCAGCAGTCGCGTTTGCGACCAGTAGACCAACGAGGCAGTTTTTAATTAACAATCTATATATATTGTATATATAAAATGAATCGCCGAAATATATGTATATACGCGCATACCTTCCTAACGACTGCACCAAATTGGATAATTCTTTTTTTTGTGTTCGTTATTGTAAGGACAAGGTTGGTCGAAACTACTTTTTTTTTAAATCGATCAGTTTTTTATCTCATAATACGAAAAGTGAGTGAGTGAATGAGACAGAAGACTGTGAGAGATCTTCAATATATTGACACAAAACATAGACAGATTATATGTAAAAAAAAAAAGTCGGTACGAAGTTCGCCGGGTTAGCTAGTATAATTTTTAAAATGTCACCATGTGGGATGTTGATTCAGCAGTTATTGTGCCGATAGTCGTTACGGCTAATGGTTTAATAGCCAAGAGCTAAAGAGACCGACAACATCTAAAGAGGCTCTCGTTGGGCGGTTGGATCAAGGGCCTGATACAAAAAGCGGTATTTCCCAACACGGCGCGTATTGTGAAGTTCCTCTCTCTGAGGCCCTAACCACAGGTAGCTTGGACCCTGTTCCATATGGCGGTGGGCTACTATATCTTGTGTTTTTTTTCTCTACGGAAATAGTTAAAAATGTTATTATAAGTGTATTTTAAATTAATAAACGATTTAATTAATAAATGCAGTTTAATTAATAACCGATCGATAATCGTCCTTTCAGATGAATATTCAGTTGTACCAATATGAAAGCGTCACTGATGCAAAACGTTTATCATCCCGGTTATCATCCCGCTTGCCAAGCATCGTCGGGCACAATTAGGGTAGCCACCCGTACTCTCTGATAGAGTATTGTACTCTATTTCACGCAAGCGTACTTTATAATCTACGACAGTAATAAAGTACGCTACAATACTCTTTACCTGACACTATTCTCACGCAATTTGATTCTCGTCTGAGTTTGGACTATTTTGGCATACTTTTATTACTCTATGGTATCTAGAAACGATGAAAAATATGTATTTAAACATAAAAAATAAAAGTACCTACTCTTTTTTTTATTCATCGTACTTTATTTTTGCTATCCCAAAACACAAATGTGCTTTTAATTTGCCAAAAAAAGATGGCAAGCCTAGGCACAAAATACACAATAGTTCTTTTTTCAAAAATACGCCAAGCAGCGGAATGGTAAGTTCGATGGGCTGAGATCATGAGCATGTTCATTACTCTTTTTATTTGGGAGGTCATTATCTACCTATACCTTGGTATAGCCTGATGTATAAATTTTGACTCGTTTACTATATGTGTACAATAAAGAATATTATTTTGATCTGTTCACAGCCTTTTCCAACTATGTTCGGCTTCGAGTCTATCAAAATGCGGTTAAATATTAATATTGACATGGAGGTATTGCCGCCCCATCTCGACAACACTATTGCTGTGCAACCTGGGCCCGGTCATCAAACTTTCTGGATTTAGATTTTTACGTTGTAACTATTTTTAGCCCGCAGCTTCGCTTGCGTGAATTTTTGAACCCGTTAAGTGACGATTTTTCATACAAACTTTCATCCCCTATTTAACTCTCTTAGGGGTTGAATACCGAAAAATCCTTCCTTATTCCTTGACAACATTAGAAAGGGAACCTTTGTGCAAAATTTCAGCTTTCTAGGTCCAAAGGTTTAGGCTGGGCGTTGATGAGTCAGTCAGTCAGTCAGGACTTTTCTTTTTATTTATATAGATAAGTTGTCAAACAAGCCGACGGCCCACCTGATGGTAAATGGTTACCGCTGCCTATCATATGTATGCATCGACAACACCAACAGGAATGCTGATGCGTTGCCAAGCTTAGAAACAAATTTGGAAAGTGTCATGTGCCTGTACACCGGCACCCATGCCCTTAAACCAGGGGGGCCTACTCCCTAAGTCCGTCAACGAAGTTGGTCACCCGTCCGAAAGTAGCCCGAAACGTAGGAGTGAACAAAACAAGTGTCAAGTCGACTTTTCGGACTGTCAAAAACACATCGGTAGTAGGGACAACTGTCAAATCGTGTTGTCATTCATTGTTAGTTCGGGCCCCGAAATAATCTTATGTCCGTAGGTGATAGGGAGTAGGAAATGCTCGTAACTAAGGCCGAAACCACGGACTTTGTGCTTAGGGAGTAGACCCCCAGAACAAAGCAATGCTGCTTAGCGGCCGAGATAAGTATGGAGGTAGCACTTCCTGGACGAACTCTTTCACAAGGTTTTGCTTGGTGGTAGGATCTATATGGTCCGCCTGGCTAGCTACCACCCTCACATTGAAGTCCGGCCAAGCAAAGCAAGCAAGCAAGCCAAGCAGTTTACTGTGTTCCGTCATGTGTATGTGAGAGCCAGAGGGGTATAGGGAAATCCCTCTATATCTCTGTTACTTGGATTCGTGTGCTCCATCTTAGGCCCTGTCTGCGCTTACTACCAAGTCTAGTAATAAAAAAGGAGCTCTAATACTCTGAAATGAGTACCATAGTCTCTATAGATAGATGTGAGGAATGGGTACACGTCTACGGAATGATCGCTGCACTCAATCGATCCGCGCTGGAGCCATTCAGCCCTGACCCCTTGAATTAGGCAGTTGTCACAGTAATAATTAATGTTCTAAGTGACGTTGTTTGAATGCTGTACAGGAAGTTTACAGCAAACCATTTCACTTACTACCGCAAAGGAAGTATTAGGTAGTAACATCCGTCATCATCAAAAGTAGATAGTTTTGCGGTGTGAGTTGTGTTGTGAAGCAGAACAGACTTAATTAAAAAATAGTTTAAAAAAGAAGAAAAAAAACGGGCTTAAAAAACTGAAAAGAGTAAAATAATTACCACATTATAAAATTAACAGTTTCAGAAGTCGATGCCACGCTGAACCAAATTGAAGGCATCGACTTCTGAAACTGTTTTCACCAAAAATATTGTTAATCACCACATTTAAATGGTTCCACGAACTCTTTAAAAAAAAGAATTATTATAATCGGTTTACAATTGGCGAAGATAAGGCTGAACAAATCTACAAAAAAACAGACGTCGACTTGAGAACCTACTCCTTTTCGTTGAAGTCGGTTGAAAAATAATCATCCTAAAGGTATTAGGAAGCCCAAGCCAAGCAAGGCGGTTTCCGGGCTTATATGATAATAATGATGCGGGGCTATGCATGCGTGATCCGCGAGATTTGCAGGATTGAATAAAAAACTCGGGGAGGATAGGAGTCGCTTCGCACTCGCTACTTTAACCGTGGAATCAAGGTAATAGAAATGTGAGCACCGGACACCGGTTGACGGATATTGTTAGACTCGTCTTGTTGTCTCTTGGGACGTGTACTAGAGCAGCTTCAAACGATAGATATAACATCTCTCCGCATTATTAAGAGGGTTTGGGCGATTTCGGTGTGGCTTTCGTGATGGATCTCTCGACTCGGCATGTCGGTGAATTCACTTTTGTAATAACTGCTGTTCCTCAAATTGTTACTTTCATGAAACGGCGAATATAGCCCTAGATAGCCCATTTAATTCCAGATAAGACAGTATATCTATTGTTAAATATCTTTTGTAGTTGTAGAAATATTTCAATTTTGTACGAACAAGACACAGTAAATGTTGAAAAAAAATCGTCTAACTTGAATGACTCACTGTGACTGGACTAGACTATTGTATCAGGGAACCTTCTTCACCTTGCTGACAGATGGGTTTTGTATGAGCGTTGCTTTAACTAAGCAGTGATAATTTTGTCGGAACATGTTTTCTTGTCGGTGACTTTAGCCTACATACCAGCTTGTACCATAAGAGTAAGACGTGATTCCAACAGTACATCAGTCGATGTGCGTGTATCCAAAGGAGTCAAACAAAAAGTATTTTCTTACATACGAGTATGTAAGAAACTATCACACACCACATACACTATCATATATCTATGATCATAGATTTATGAGTCATAGATATAATGATAATGTAATATAGACATATGAATCATTTCTTCATACACAGATATGACTCTAGACTTCTAGAGTTCATTTATGAGATATGATCCTAGATAATACATCATAAGATAGTGTAGGTAATATCCCCAAAGGCAATAGAGGAAAGTACTTAGAAGTTTCTTCAGGTGAAGTCCTGTCCATTCCACCAACAAGTAGGTATCAAAGCCGAGTGAATTTTCTTATTGTTAATTTTTAATGACTCAGCCGAAAGACGTCCACTGCTGGACATAATAGGCTTCCCCCAATAGGGGGTTTTGCCATAATCGCCACGCTTGGCAGGTGGGTTGGCGATCGCGGTATGGTTGTTAAAGTACTCAGAGAACGCTGCTGCCCATCCTCTAGTGAATCCCTTAGTCGCCTTTTACGACACCCACGGAAAGAGATGGGGTAGTGCTATTCTTTACGTCCGGCACCACACGGACGCTAATTTTAATTAGTAAGATAACTTAATTTAACTGGTATCCATCTGACTGTAAAGGTCAGAAGACGGGCAGTATCTGTCAGCAAAACAACGTAAAATAAGTACTTATAGTATTTAAATAAATATTTTCGCTTCAAATCCAAACTGCTGACCTAATTTGTCATTTCAAGATGGTCACATCGAATACTAGGACCAGTGCATGATTGGTCTTTAGTCGGTACCTTAATTATTATTTTTCGAATTTAATTGATCCAAAATCATTCGATACAAAGGAACTTATATCAAATATTAATAGGCAATGAAACCAAGCTTAAATAATGAAGTAAATCTATAATTTATATTATCTATTTATTAAGAATGATCACATCGAAACTACTAACTAATCTGCTAAGGTACCAATGTTCACCATACAACGCTAATCACATAACATCCGGTATTCACAATATTAGTGTCTAAGTATTTATCTGAACCTACTGATGTAGCAAGTAACAATGATGGTGACTTAATATATTGTTATACACATGCTTCTTCACTTCCGTAAGTAATTTATTATCCTAATGACATGATATTAGCGACCTCTCTTTGTGTTGCCTTCACTGACCAGTCCTTTGTGAAGACATCACGTTGTCACGCAACCGGTGCCTAGGATTTATATAACTTCTTATTATACAGTAGAATCTCACTACTGCTTCTCACAAAAAAACCAGAGGGTGCCGGATTATTGGAATGTTCGGATTACTGGATTGTATAGAAAAAAACATAATAACTGATAAAATTCATTTACTCTGCAATATATCTCACAATTAACTTAAAATGAAGGGTGCCGGATTATTGGACGTGTCAGTCTATTGAAGTGCCGGATTAGTGAGATTCTACTGTATTTATATTCTTCTAACCTAGCTCTAACAATAACAAATTTTCCGATGAGGATCTAATGAGCAGCAAAATAGAAAATACAATTTTCTCTGTAAAACTACAGACTGTGTAGACAATACTAAAAGGCCATAAAATATTCATCATCTTTACTTCCTTTTTCCGTCCGTTGGCAAGTTAATTTATTTAGCGAGCTAAGTAATGTAATAAATAATCTAAGTCAGTGAGCACACGATCTGCCAAGATTGCTGGCTGACCTGCGTAACAGCCTACCATATTCTCAGCGATGCTTAGGTTTCGGTGCAGCGGCATTCAGTTTTACCAAATGTGTACGACAGCAACCCAACATTTCGGATGTAGACAAAAAGTTGTGAGCACTAAGATCAAACATACTTTGATTAAGCACCAATCCTTCGATGAAGAACGAATGCAATATTATCAGACGCCCGTATTGTGGAGGCGCAATATGGCAAAATAGTTGTTTGCACGGTAGTGTTAAACAGTACACATGGACGCTACGAACCATCCACCATTACGAACGTATGGCATCAATGGGGAGAATGAATCATAAATGATAAATTATATTTATTTCTGTAAATGAATCTGTTACAGACACTTTTACAAGTCAATGTAATGTTTTTTTTTAAGACTAGATGGCGCCGGCATTTCCTCTCTGACTAGTTCTGAGAAGAAAAGCCGAAACAAACTTAGAGGTCAAGGTCTCTTTTAAAGTCAGACATTGTGGTATAAAACTATGCGATTGTAACAATTTAGGGCAACGTCTGGAATGGCCTTTTGAGGAAAGAGCCATAGCAGGTTTGAGTTGACCTGTCCCAACTGATGGCACGCATGCATCAGCCAGTCATAATCACATGAATATTACATAAGTGATATAGATACAAGGTTGGTCGGAAAAGGGATACTAATTCGAAAGAGTATTGAAAGTACCCGTAACCACAGAATAAATAGTACAAGCCGTAACAATGTGTAGCTATTGGCAAAAGTCGACAGTTTTAGAGAAAAAGCCGTTAAAAGATTTTATAAAACATACGCTAAAATATATCGATCAAAAGCTATCATCAGCTGTGTTTGCATTTTAGATCACATTTGGACTGAGAAATTGGTAGTTCCATTTTCCGAATTTGTAACGAAACCAGGAGCCCAATTCTACTAATAGAAACTTTTGTCAATTGCAATTGAATCGTTCATTCAGACAGTTTTCGTTTACAAAAACTGTCAAAATGTTTGGTTTTGTTTTTGTTGTCAAACAATTTGATAGTTTTTGTAAACGAAAACTGTCTGAATAAACGATTCAGTTGTAATTGATAAAAATTTCTGTTAAAATTGGGGTACAGGGCAGTCGATTTTTTTTAAATTCATTATTTTGATTTGGAATAACAATGATCGAATTGTGATATTTTAACACTTGCTTGTGGACAGTGGCCCGCGGTTTAGTAGGTATCAGGTACACCCGTCTCGGCTAGCCTTGTATACCGACAATAACAAACGAAAAGAAAGTCAACAAGTTCCAGGTGTCGGCCGAAGTCTAAACAGTTCTGCAATAGACCATGTATTCAAGGGTTAAATGTATAAAGTACTCGTCAATTAACTTTCCCGATGTTCACACAAATAATACAAGGTTAGTCGGAAAGGGGGTACTAATCCGAAAGGGTGTTAAAGTACCCTTAATAATGAATAACTTTTGTTCTACAACTTTCTCCAAAAGTCATTAGTTTAAGAGAAATAGTTGTACAAATATTTCATAAAAAATACGCTACAATCTATCTACCCTTAGCTATGATCAGCTGTGTTTACATTTTAGGTCATATTTTGGGTCACGAATTAGAAGCTCCTTTTTCTGAACTCGTAACTAAAGCAGAGATGAAGAATTTTTGAAAAAACTAAAATAAAAATCATTTTTTATGGAAATAAAAATTATCGAATTTCGATTTTTTAACACTTGCTTTGAAACAGTCTTATTATGATACTTTAAGTGGTCTACGGATTTGTACCCCCTTTCCGACTAACCTTGTATAATCATTATTAGGTATAGGAATAGCAATTGTTCGTTGCCAGCAATCAGTTTTCTATTACATTGTGAGTAGTTGCATGGGATCCATCCTTGTTGCTTGCAGCATAGTAAACTGCGGTAAAGGTCATTGGTCAGCGCAGCCTATGCATGCCAATGAACGCACGGCGTCGTTTCCGCAAAACATTTCCACAGACACACTATACGTCTATGTTTTTCCATTGTTTTTCCGATTTGAAGATATCCGGATATTAGAATTAAAACAAAAGAAATTGTCCATAAGAACAACGTTATATCTATTTATTTACCTATGTATTATATTTACCACGTGAAGTATACAGGGTGGTAATTTGAGATGGGGTATGAAGGCTATCTTCACCATTGTAGCTACAGGAAAACGTTCTTAAGAGATCACCCTTAACTTTTGTAATAATTTCTATCTGCATTTACAGATTTAGAAAAAAATGTACAGTGAGCGAGAAAAAGGGCAGTTATACAAAACATTTTTATGATGCCAATCGATCCTACTTTTCCAATAAGGATCAAAAGACTCTTCTAGACCAACTGAGGTTGGAGTACTAGAAACGTCAGAAATCGCAAAAAACTTATTTGAGATGGGGTAGTAATAAGGGCCTTAATCATTGTGGCTACAGGAAAATGTTCCTACGAGACTATCCATAATTTATGAAAATATTTCGAACTGCCTTCGACTAAATTCATACTAAAGTAGGTGCACGGTACCAAATAGATAGGTCCTATGGAGAAAAGCCGTCAAGAAATTCCATGGACACACATAAAGATTATTGTTAAAAAGAAAGAAAGAAAAAACATTTATTCAACATAAGACATACACAGCACAAAATAATAACCATTAAAAAACCGGCCAAGTGGTTCTGTACCATTATCTATAAAAATGGCAAAAAAATCACGTTTGTTGTATGGGAGCCCCCTTAAATATTTATTTTATTCTGTTTTTAGTATTTGTTCTTATAGCGGCAACAGAAATACATCATCTGTGAAAATTTCAACTGTCTAACTATCACGGTTCATGAGATACAGCCTGGTGACAGACGGACGGACAGCGGAGTCTTAGTAATAGGATCCCGTTTTACCCTTTGGGTACGGAACCCTAAAAAACAAGGGCAAACTAAAAAGAAATCAAGAGAAATACATAAGACAAACAATTAAAATGTGCTGTCGGCATGCCCACACCGAATGGTTTACCAATTCAGTATTGGATGGGCATTGAAAAACCCAGCGCAAATTTTCTGTTATCATCATTGTATGCTCTTTTTTCTTTGTATAAGCAGGGCCGTCTTAGGCTATACAGGGGCCCGTGGGCACAGAGTTAGGGGCCCCTTTAGAAAGCCAAAAAAGAGAATTAAAACATCAGAATGTACTTTTCTTCAGTGACGTTATTGGTTATTAGATTGTCGCCAACTTGTAGTTCAAGTTGTAATCATATTGTAGTGAAAAGTTAGAAAATTGGAAGCAATTTTTCTCAAATTAAAGGGCATTTCTGCTGAGCGAACCTTGCTATCTGGATGCTTTGTTAATTATGCTTTGAACTAAGAAAGTGTTTTTTTTTTTTGCGTCTAAGAATGCATTGGCTCTGGCATTTCGGTGTATCTGTACCTAGCGATTGACCATGCCCTGCGTCTTATCGAATACATTAAATAATTAGTTCTTTATTTGTTCTATCGAAATGAAACGCAATTTGTTCCGTTTTAGTTTTTATAAAAAATGGCTTCTTCTATAACAGTTAGCCAGCGATGTACTTTTAAATTACGCACTTTAAAAAAACAAAATCTAGATAGGCGATTAGTTCTACATTAACTCTAATTACTTATCTACTTTTTACTTATAAAAATTCATTACTTTAAGTTAAAAAAGACAATACAAAGAAGTAAAGCTAGCGATGTATTTCTAAGTAAATGAATTTCTTTCGCTTATAATGTGACAGTTTTGTCCCCATTACAATTCAAATTAGATTTTATTAATATTTTTCATTCAATATTTGTAATGTAGATATATCGAAGTTCACAGAAACTATCTACGCTTAGTAAGAAGATTTTGTTTTTCAAAATTTTGTGAATTTCGATATATCTACAATACAAATACCTATTATATAAAAAATATTAATAAAATCTAATTTGAATTGTAATGGGGACAAAACTGTCACATTATAAGCGAAAGAAATTCATTTACTTAGAAATACATCGCTAGCTTTACTTCTTTGTACTGTCTTTTTTAACTTAAAGTAATGAATTTTTATAAGTAAAAAGTAGATATGTAATTAGAGTTAATGTAGAACTAATCGCTTATCTAGATTTTGTTTTTTAAAGTGCGTAATTTAAAAGTACATCGCTGGCTAACTGTTATAGAAGAAGCCATTTTTTATAAAAAATTAAAACGTAACAAATTGTGGATTATGCATATTTCGATAGAACAAATATAGAACTAATTATTTAATGTATTCGTTAAGACTCAGGGCATGGTCAATCGCTAGGTACAGATACAAGGCATTTCGGGGCCGCCATCAGGCCAGTGGCCCTGGGCCCGTGCCCCATGTGCCCTTACGATAAAAACGGAACTGTGTGTAAGTAGGTACGCCCAATAACCTACCTCGATGCCAATTCAAGTTTCTAACTCACCTGGAAGTGGTCTAAGTTTTTGATAAGTGAGTGAGTCATTGTGAGTGATAAAAATTGTGATTTTCGGACGTCAACATTTCAAGAAATATAGGAATTTAATTTATGAAATTGAGAATTTTAGGTGTCATTATAGACAGAAAAAATTGCAACTCTATAGTTCTAACAGATTTTGAGTTATGGGAGTCGAAAGTTGTTCGAAATGGTTCGTGTAACACATGGAATAAGTAGCGTCGCCCTTCTTTTTTAGAACTGGGCTTGCCACGCTGTCGACGTCGTTTGTCTAGATTTGAATACAATAATAGGTAATGTTAGAACAATGTAGTCCAATGTCAATCAGGGCTAGGGTTGCCACCCATACTTTATATTGCAGTATTCTACTTTACTTTGGGCAGACGAACTTTCTGCTTTATTATACAATAAAGTAAGTGAAAATACTTTATTTCAGTACAGTTTTCTAATTGATTTTTTTGGTAACGGATCGCATCCCTGTATAAGTAACAAGACTTGTTTCGTTTTTGAACGCAGTATCAAACGTCAATGGTGCACAGGTGTTTAACAGTGACAAATATTTGTTTGGAAAAATAACAGCAACGGAAAAAAAAAACTACAGAAATGTACTTTCAATGTCAATTTTTTTTATTTCAAGTACCTAGACCAAATTACAGGTGCTTTTAAAACGACAAAGCTAGGTGCACGGTTCAAAAAGGTAGGTCTTATGGAGAAGAACCGGCAAGAAACTCCATGGATACTCTTTTATATAGTATATCATGACAATTTCACTACAGTATCGTGAGAAAAATAGTGCAGGTTAATGTTACTTTATTTTCCTAACTTAAAATTAAATACACTTACTTGATTTGCTGTTATTTAAGTTATTGATTTATTGTTATTATGTTATTCAGGCTGTCTTACGTGGTTATAGCTAGAAAACGCAGCGGGGTAAAATCCATTTTGCCAGCCACAGCAGTTGTTAGTTTAGACCAAGCGGTGGTTTCGAGATTAAACTACATTTTAACAGTTATATTTCTAACTAGATGAAAATTTTAAGACGGGAGGACCCTATCTACATCCTAACGAACACAGAAATATGATCAAACAATTACCAAGTTTCTTTGTAGTTTCACAATTCCAAAGTACTGGGATTATTCCTAGAAAATCTATTTAAATATAATATCCTGTTACACATCGTTGTTGCTCACTTCTGCTGTACCCTGTCCCCTGATGGCATGAAAGCATGAAATTGGCATTGAATAGGTAGGCGTGGGCACCGGGCACGTGTAGCCGAGAGCGCATAATGCATTGCTGCCCTTGTCGTTGTATGCGTGGTGTATAGAGCCCGGTTTCAAGAAGCTGTTCATTTCCTCTTGTCACGTCGCCTTCGCTTCGCCGCCCCTGCTTTGTTTCAAATGTAACATATCCGAGTCGGACCTGCATATAAGCGGTTATGGTTTACTTCACAGTCTTAATTAAATAAGTAGGTCAGGTAGGTACCAATTGTGAATAGAGCGGCTTATAACTAGGCTATATTGGCTCGTGCCTATGAGACACGATTTCGAACGCAACGGAAATTCTGTGTTGTATGAGTAAATAGGTGGTATTTAGTCCAGGTAGATAGTTAATAGTAACTTGTTGTACGTACAAGCAGTACCTAACATGTATTGTGTTGTGAGTATTTTACAGTTGACAAACGGAGTAAATGACGAGAGGAGAAGAGGCGGCGCGATGCTATCTACGTAATGCATCATTGAAATATGTTACCGTTGTATTTAGTTGACTCAGTTCATAATAATAGGTGATTGGCATACAACTACATCGATGGAGACAACGCATTCTTTTCTTCTGTAAAGGTGCAATGCCCCCACGAATGAGAACACAATCCACGAGATAACACCTACACTGTTTATTGTGATCCCCTGGGCATCTGTCTACTGTGCGATGACTTCAGTTTTTATGAACGTGTCCTAAAATAAGATAATATTTATCTATAAGGAACAGTTATCTATATTGGTAACAGTTACAATGCAGTAAAGATGCGAGTTGATGACTTTGTCCACGCAAGATATAAAGACTTAAAATTGAAATGTGAAATTTACGTGCTTGGTAAGCGTTCCAGTTAAAAAATCTGTATAAAAAGATATTTTTTATGTTCATGGTGTACTTATACACGTAATTCAGAACCGCGTAGTGCTCAATACATTTAAGTATCAACGATTTGGTTTAAAAAATAGTGTCAAGCGGAAGTCCAGAGGTAGAAGAGCATTTCTAGAGGTACCCGAATCATCCCAAAAGAAATCATAACTCGAAATACCATCCAAAAACCGCGGAACATACATGGGGGCATACCATGGTCTACCTCTGATTTGCTCTACCTCTGACTGACTTCCGCTTGACACTACTTTTTGGGACACTCTGCATATATTATATTTAGTAACATAACTTAATTTTAATATGATTAGGTTTGTTTCAGAAAAAGATGAAAAGCAGATCTAAATGGCTTCGTGCGCTTTGCTCGCTTAACAGCTCACGTCATCCCCTTCGAACCTAGACCATGCTCGCTCTTCATAAAATAGAAGGGCAAATCATGCCGGAGCTCCGGCGACTTAAGTCATGTTGAGGATAAGTCCTGCCGGAGATCAGTCGTGTTCAGCGTTGCCAGACGTCCCGATTTTGGCAGAACGTCACGATTTTGAAATCAAAATTAAATGTTCCGCGCTGGACAGGCTCAGTCCCGCTTTTCGGGGATTTCTCGAATTATTTATAAGTAATTCTTATAAATAATTCTTACTTAATTATATTATATAGTATTTATGTTTATAATTATGTATATTCTTCTGAAGACTCAACTGCCTAACTAAAGGGTAAACCAGACAGTTATTGTTAAAGTAACGTATTTTCATTAAAATACATTTTCTAGGGCTATTTTTGCTATCTATTGTCACGTAAACATAATTTAAAACTCAAAAAGATAAGTATTAAAAAACCAGTGATTTTATGTACCTACTTATAAGTTTTTTTACTGTCTCGCTTTCAATGAAAAAATCCCGCTTTTTTACTCAAAAAGTTTCAAAATCCCGGTTTGCCAGAAAAAATATCTGGCAACGCTGGTCGTGATGTAGTTCCATCCTGGAGGGCTAATAATGCCGCATTTGGTGAAACGTGCTTCACCGTTGACCACATCATCGCTTACTATCAGGCGAGATAGTCGTCAAACGCAAGACAATCGCAAAAAAAAAACATATTTCGTTTCATATTCGAAATCATAGCTGCAAGTAGACTGCATATCCAGTCGGCAATTGTCACGCAGTTGCACTGACAACATCCTAATTGGCTTCAAACTGCATTTGTCAGTTGCATAGTTTACAATTACGACTGGATGTGCAGTCCACTTGCAGTTATGATTGAGAATATGAAACAAAATACAGTGGAATCCGTATATCACGAGTTCGCTTAAAGCGACGAACCGTTTATAGCGACTTGCGAACACCATTTAGTTCGGTTTTCATTGAAATTGTTAAGGGAAAAGGCCGTTTATAACGACCAGACGACTCCGGATATAGCGACTCACCGCTTTTGGCGACTTAATTTCAAGTGAAAATAAGAATTTTCCTCTGGTTATTACGAAGCGTCCTTTTTTTTGTAAGTAAATCAACATCACTTCAAGGCAATGCTTGGGTGAATATTTGAATTCGTGCATACGAGTATTACACGGCAAACGATAAAGAATATATGAAACGTTGAGATTTTTTGAACCCAACGGTGTTTTTGTATATTTAACTTGGTGTTCTGTTAGGAGCAGCCCTTGAATCATCTTTTTCTTATTAGAAATGCTCAAAATTTTATAAAAAGAACCTGAAATCTAATTACCATCCGTGTCCCTTTTACCAGATTTTAGTACATTGACACATCCTGTTTAAAACTGTGTTTGAAGAACGACATTTTTATTACTCTTTAGGATAACAGGATAGTTAATCTATACAGAGACCATATATTGTTTACGGAAGAACAAATTTAAGCGGTTTCATACAACTTTGAAAAATGTCCCAACACTTACCCATAATTACCATTCACTGATATGTTCGATCCGATATTTTAATATTTACCCGCCTCTGTGCACTGTGCTTCACACAGAATATTCGGCGACAGGCAACGCTCTGCCACCAAGCCGAACACTTGCGTGAAAGAGTGATTGTGGCTATGTAAATTAAAGTTTACTTGTCGGAAAAGTGTTTTGGTTCACAATATTTCTACATACCGTTCGTCTCATGAATGTTAGTTAAAGGTATATCTTTTTTTAAACAATACATACCAGATATGTATCCGGTTTAAGTCTCTCTTTTCGCTGATAAACCTAACAATGCTGTACCTGTTCCAAATAACGGTAATTTATTGAAAATATTTATAAATCTAATTACCATTCTTCTAATTACCATTGATTACCGTTCTTTTTGATTCGAATGGTAATGAGAAGAAAAGAACGGTAATGATTAACATATGTGTCTAAAGGTCTAGAAAAGGAAAAGAGGATCATAGAGACAATTTAACTGACTATCCCTCCGAAAGAGGCTATTGCAGAGTTAGGAAAAAACACTAAAATGGCAGTTTTGTGCCATAAAGATCTTAAAAATAATTTAAAGGAATATTAAGTAATTATTCAGATCGATTTTGTTGAGAATTATCCCTCTGAAGTACAAGCATTCCATTTCGACAGAAGCAGGGCTGAACTGACTCTTCATACAGCAGTGATTTACCATATTGAGACAGGAAAATGTACCGCTAAGTGTCTCTGTACAGGCAGTGAAAATCTGCGCCATGACGCCGCAGCAGTATGGGTGCATATAATTCCGCTACTACAACATGTTCAAAGTTTGAGTAAAAAGATCACCACACTACATTTTTTGTCTGATTCACTTAGCAGCCAATGTTCAAGACCATATTTTTCATAATTACAAAGTTATATTGGTACATCAGTGGCTTGAAGCAGTTAACATGGAATTATTCTGAGTCTGGCCATGGAATGGGTGCTGACGATGTTGGAAGTACTCTAAAACGGACAGCTGATGCTGCAATTGCTCGAGGCGAACATATTGCAACCTATAAATTCTCATGTCAAAACATTTGCTAATTCCTACAACAGAGCTGCTGCCATTGAAGGGTAGGTACATTAAACTTTCATCAAGTTATATGGCACAAAGGAAGAAAATAATTAATATTCAGGGAAACCAGCTGTTCCGTTTGTATTGATGGTAATCATCACACATACAAAGTTGGTTGGAAAGTTACTTGTAAGGCAAATTTATCTAATTTTTGTCTTATTATTAATTGCCATTTTGGTTTATCTCATTACCATATGTGTAAATTCCTATTACCGTTCCTTCAGAGAAAACAATCGTCAATATCTTCAAAACTAAAGGTCTGGTAACTGTCCCTTTGTTATATTTCACTTACAATCAATAAACACTTTAAAAAAACGTATAAAAAACATAATTAGACACATTATTTGACCTTTCTTAAAAACATCATAATATGCACGAATTCAAACCGCTTACGTTTAAATCGGTGTTATAAATGGCGATTATCATTCAATTTGTAGAGATATAATGACAACCGCTTAGTACGACCAAATATCGCATGTCCCTTCATCGTCGTTATAAGCTGACTTCACTGTATGTTTCACCACGCGCAGCGTTATTAGCCCTGTCCATCTTTCGATAGTGGCCGTCGAAGTTCAGTCTTCCACTGTATAACTAGACTCTAATTATAGTATCGGTTAACAGTGTAGAACCCAATTGCATCGTTGTTTTTTAATTGCGTCTATAGCAATTTATCTAACAATAATTATACCACTGGGAAAGGCGTTACCACACCATGAGATTAACGTAAAACCGGAGGGAACATTAGACTAGCTTTCTACAACCCCATAATATAATAAAAAATGTATCATGAGGTCTACTGAAAAGCTAACAAACCTCAGGGCAGCTTGTGGCGAGCTGTTGGTGAGTGGCGACACTGCGTACCTTATTGCCTCAGAGAGTCGGTCAGAGCCTTGTCTTCAGTTTGCCTTTATTGGCTGGGTGGAGTGGAACCCCAAGAGTGCCCGCAGGATTCTCAACTCTGGCTTGCCTTTATCGGCCGTCCAGAGGGGGGCCGCCAGAGCTATATGCTTGGAGTTGGAAGTGTCTAATGGCGTAATAGCGGGGAAACCCACTCCGGGTCTTTTAGACCCACGACGGCGAAACCGGGGCCACACCTCTCTACACCTCTAGCCGCTCACACGTTTGTTGCCCTCTTCGCCTATATACTGGCGGCTTTTCAGGGGGCCCAGCTAGTGAGTTGGCGAGTATATTTCAAATTTAAGCTTGAAAGGCAGACGCCGTTTTCTTCCGGCAATAGAGGTTAACCGATGCACCAAACACCCCTTTCCATAGACCACTGGTCTATGGAATAATGGTCTAAGACCAGATATTTTTCACCACATTTTACAATCCCCGTGTATGCCTTCCGAAGGACCGGACATCTTCCGCACGGAAAATGAGCCGTGAATTTAAGAAAATTATAGGTACTACAAATTTGAAGTAAATTTTCATACAAAATCAATAAAAACAGAAATTTTGGAGTAAATAAATCGATTAAATAATATCTAAATTCAAATCATACACACCTGCGAATGATTTGAGTTTCTTTAATAGGTACATTAATAAAACATAGAAAATAAATATAAATAAAATAGCGGAAAAAAAGACTGTTCCAAAGCCTTCTAGGTACTCCGTTCACCTATTATACGCATTTTTTTTCCTGACGGTACAAAAAGTCATCCGGTATAATATACCGTTATGTAATATTGTTCAAATCCTGAGCCCAAAGGCCTACCTACATAAGATGTAGAGGAGACACGATTACTTTTATCATTATTATTTTATAAGTAGGATAAGCAGACCAAACATTGGTAAACTCCTAGTCTTGATAACAGTTGTCATTAGTCTCTAGCTCCGAGCTTAAGAAGTGGATCGCGTCTGCGAAAACCACACCATAAGAGGACATAATTAGGTATTTTTAATTTTTTTATCAATATTTGGGACATTTTTTACACAGCACCACTTAATCCCAAACTAAGTAGAGCTTGTACCATGGGTACCTACTAGACAATGGATATAATACTTATATACTTTATACTTTTTTGTAAATACATGCAAGTTATAATACATAAGAAACACCCAGACCAACACAAACACTTATGTTCTTCACTTATATGTTTGTGTCCTGTGGGAATCGAAACCAAGACCTCGTGATCAGCAGTCCGACACTCGAACGACTTAATCACAGACGTCAATTAATTGTGCTTAATTAATTGGATTAATCAAACTAATAAAGTATGAATAGATACTAAAATTATGATACCTATGGTGGGTAAACAGGCTAATTTTGGTGCCCATACACTTTGGAACGGAACACTAGGAAAGTTACTAAATATAAAAGCGATTAATAATCAATAAAAACTGTTAAATCGTCATTAACAAGCGCACAATTCCAATTAATTTAAATATAAATTTCTTCTTAAAGTATTGTTTTCTCTTAGAAAGTAACAACTAGCGCAATCTGTTGTTAGTATAAGACACTAGTTTAATACCGTTCAGTCTTGAGAGTGAGCGATGCCAAACTTGCCCACGAACGGGCTATTCAACTGTTGATTAGGTAGGTACTGCAGGTCTGACTAGTAGGTAATAGATGTCGCCGGCGCTGCATTACCATGTAGGAAGCGTTTAATACGGAACTCCACCACCAGATGTCTCTGATCGTGTATATTTAACATGCGCAGCTATGCTATCGTACAAAAATGCGTGGTAGGTATACAAACTTACGCTTCCGCCTACACGCCGCGAGTGAGTTAGGTATCGGACTGGTATGATACCGGCGGCAGAGTCTCGGCACGGACGTACGCACACGGACTGATCCACACCGTGTAGTATTGACGGAATGTGCACGTTCACCCGACGATCCTGAATACTTCGTGAACATTTTAAAAGTGAATTCGACATTTTGGACAATAATATTGTTGTTACTAATTATGAATGATATGTGCAAAAAGCCTGGAAATGTTTAATATTCAAAATCTTGGAGCGATATCTGGAAACTGGTAAGTGTTCCATTTCTTATTGTGATATGTTGATGATTAATTATTATTTTAATTATGGTCTCATCATGCGAATTTCGTTGTTAGTTGCAAAAGAGGATGTTCTTAAATTAAATGTAACAACTACCTACTTAAATTAAGAACTCACGCAACGAGCGTTTAATTTAGGCGCCCTAGGTACGCTAGCGTAATTTGGATACATAAAATACCTAGGTAGGTACCATGAAATACTATTAATTCATACATTCTTACACGGTACTTAAATGTAAATATAGGTAAGCGTTTTTAAAATATTTAAAGCCCGTCTATGTGACTATATTGATCATTAATAAAATTCTTCTGTCTTTTTAGACATGAATTAGATTATTCATACTGAACAGAAATATAGAATCGAAGACATCCGGTGTAACTATCATTTCTGCCTGTAAGTACTTACTTTGTAGTACAGGAAGTGTGCAATACATTATGAAGTACCTTTATAATTCTGTACTTAAATCAACGCATTTCACGAAATGCCTCTTGGCCTCATTATATCCTCAACTGTACTAGAGCACTCCAGTGTACCTATATCCTGTACTCGATTCTCCTAAACTAGCCTTTATTTTGTGATCCAATCACATTTTAACTATTCCGTGGGTGTCTCGTTTATTCAAATGATATTCTTGCAACTCTCCAAGCGTTGGATGTTCGAGGGTGGATACTTGTACCTACTGGTAACAAAATCACTGACACGAAAATTAAAACGTTGTGTTCGTATCTAAGAAAGGGGCCCAAAGGAGTTTCAGTCAGACCTATTTGAATACAGTCATCTGAAACTGCGCAAAACATGGTCGACACGGAAATAATAAACATTTGGTAGCTTATATGAATAAAACAGCTGTTATAACTAATATGGCGCAATGATAGTACTCAGTTCATGTACCTACCTAGTACGGCTGCGTGACCAATTGACAAGCACGCCAGATGTACCAACTTATCATAAAATACTCGAAGTTGTTCACTATTCAAAATTCAGTAGTACAACTAAACGGAATAAGGATATAAACGGAATAGGCTTATTTCACGGTTTATCGAGTTTTCCACATTTCCCGACCCGTGCTGCACTTGTCGCATCTCGTCGCGAAAACGCTCAAGAAATGCAAAAAATCCATACTACGAAATGTCGATCTTGGGTAGGTACCTATGTACCGGAAATATTCTGCATTGAGAAATAAATACCTATAGGGTTATTGTGTTCTGTACCACTTGTTTGTTAGAGATTTCTGCTGCCTTTTGTACTATAGACCAGAATTACTTATGTAGTTCTTTCACACAGTCTTTCAGACAGCCCCCACAGATCCCTACTACTTAACCATGACATAACATGATACTCGTAACATACTAGTGCTATATGCTGTTAAAATCTAGGTATATCTTCA
Organism: Amphipyra tragopoginis; assembly: GCA_905220435.1. Taxonomy (NCBI): domain Eukaryota; kingdom Metazoa; phylum Arthropoda; class Insecta; order Lepidoptera; family Noctuidae; genus Amphipyra; species Amphipyra tragopoginis. The sequence continues at coordinate 23,163,163 of HG991991.1, read as the reverse complement.
TCACTATCAGCAGCCCGTATACATCTGTTAAACACTGCTAAGTACTGCTCAAAATAGACACCTAGACTGCTACACCGAGCGGTCGTGTCGTGAAGGACAAGGAGCATTGCCATAATAAACAAGATTGGCAAACGATTATGCGATCGCAGTAGGTTGTTAATAGGAGGGTGCTGGTGCAGTACTGCTGATGTAATTCCTTGCTTATACTCTGTTGAACGACAGATGACTCCTGACATACCGGTCATCTCGTAAATTGTAACCGTAAGGAGACTGCGAAAAAATGTAAACGACATCATCAAAAACCGTAAAACATTAACCATGTTTTGTGTGAGATATAAACAGAAACAGGTTCCGTTTATAACGTCCACCTCCATTGTCTGACTCTATTCAGGAACTTGTAGAGAAAAGAGATCAAGGAAATAGGGAAATTAAATGGGAAGTTGGTCATAAGATTGTGGTCAGAGATTGCAGGAAAGGTAGAAGGCCATGGGTTTTAGGAATCATTCTAGAAGAGTCAATACAGGGAGCTACTTATATAGTTGTTATGGAAGGTCAAATATAGAAACGTCATTTTAACCAAATTGTAACTTGCTCAGAGTCGGTAGATACTTGTTAAGTTAATTTAGTTAGTTATTTTGATTTAGAAGTATAAGTTATTTTCTAACAAACGTTGTTAAAAATAGTGCGGGAGAGTGTGAGATATGGAACGCACCCTTACGATAAGCCAAATAATCTTCCTGTAACAAATTCTGCTCGTTTAAGCTGAAAACAGTTTAAACGAAGGGTAACCTGTTAACAGCTTTCATTACTCAGGTTCGATGAGTTTTATGAAGTCGATTATTATAAAGCTGTTCAGCGAAAATTGTTACTATACTGTGCTTACTATTGCTATACTTAAAGCAGCTTAGTGATGAAAAACATACAATGAAAACAGCAATTGTACAAGTTCTTGAATACTGTTTGACCTATTACTTGAATTACTTCGTTGAATGGACACCTCCATACCTAATACTATAAGTATCACAAATTACAAACACCCATTGTCGACTACTGCCATGTTGGTTCAGCTCAAGGGACTAGAGCAACTATGTACGTAGTTTAATAATAATCTTCTTCGTACATCAACTTCCGTAGTAAAAATAAAACTTGTTATTATCCAATACCGCGTTATTACTTGGAATATTGCATCATCGATTAATCAACGATTCTCTTTGCTCATCGATTAGTTGCGCATTGTATTTTATAGATACCATGATTGAGGCTTACTGTGATACATTTCCATGTTTATATTTGTATTTAAAGAACTTGGTACTTAATTGAGACTGGAGTTTGTTTATGTGTTCGATTATTCAGCTAAGTTATTTGGGGATTTGCCTCTCCCAGTTGACTCCTGCCTGACCAACTGGTTTTAGTATTTTAGCCTTTCGCACTCTGTGTACATTAGCCGCCTATTTCAGGTCATTGTTGGCAGCGGTTAGGGTAGGTTAGGCACTATGTTTGTCAGCCTGCGGTCTCCGCTCAAGCGCTCGTCCGCCTCAACTATCGGTCCTCTTCATTTGCATTAATTAATTATGTATTCTTACTTTGTTATCCAGCAGTGACTCTTTCAGCATGGCGAGTTAAAACAGATTAGATAAAAACTCTGATACTTAACTCTGAAAGAAGTGGGACGGTCGAGTTTACTGCGTGGAGTCCATAAATGGCATATTGGGTCCATAAATTCAAATATAATCAACTCTGTTGCTGTCCACAATTAAACATACTTAGTTCTCTCCCAACTTGCGACTTGTCTCAGTTCTTCGACTTCCGCGTCTTGTCTCTTCTAGCTGTATTTCTTCAAGTTGTCGGATAAATAGGACGTTTTTTTTCGAATTTTGAATAGTAATATAAGAACAAACACCAACATTATTTAAAAAGTAAACCAAGCGACTCATCGTAAATGTTTTTTAAGAATGATTATAAAATAAAAGTGACTTAGGTAAAAATAATAAGATGCATAATAGAAATCTAGTATTTACTCAAATAGGCCCGTTGTAGTGACATTTTACTATCTTTTTTGGTTTAGCTGAATCCATTATCTACTGAATGTATTCATTTATTTATTATGGGGTGATAAGCAAGTTTCTTGAAGCAACTGATACTTTAAAACCTCATATTTGATGATGACCCTATTTTACTTTTAGAAAAGTTCAGAATTTGGAGTATTTTCCTGTATTAATAGTGAATATTTTTCCGATTTGATGAGTTTATGAACTGGGTCGGTTTTTTTTGTCAAAATTGTATTGTGATTCTATCACGTTTGATACTTTGCTCAATTTTGTTTGATCAAGCTTTACTTTTGATGCTGGACTGTAATCTTAATTATCACTATTATAATTTAGTTTACCAATTAGTAAAAACATGCATCACGTACTCTTAAGAAATTACATGGTTAATAAATAATTAAAACACTCCGGCTTTTCTTTATTTGTCCAACAATTAAAACAGCAACAAGACTCTTGTGTTCTGTTTTCGTTCTGTGTGAAAACCACCGCTACCCATATGTCAAAATTACGACAAAACATGCATTCAAATACGTTCCTGTATTATTATTATAGGTACGCGCTGAAATAAGTAACAGCTGTTTCAAAGCTGGCTAAAAGGACGATGATTATTTCCACAATATTTGGATTTTTGTTTGCCTAATTAACCAATTTTTTTTTAAAAAAAACTAATATTTGCGGTTACGGTCAATATACTAATAAACGAAAATATGTTTGACAGGCGCACGGCGATGGCCGACACACGATTTGCGGTCGGACGTAATCGGTGCTTGCTATCGCCTCGATTAACCAAAACCGCGGACATGTCTGCAGATTCGCAACTGTCTGAATTTACTAGTAAATTGACCAAGACAGAAATATCAACTAGATATGCTGATAAAGTAACAGATATTATATTTAGAGGAAGATTTTGTCTTTATTATGATCTTTAGTAAAAGAATTCCTTGAAGAAAAATAATTATTTAATATTAAAATGATCGACATACTTTTTGTCGTTTAGGCGGTATGAAAATTAAGATCCTTAGCCTAATTTCGTCGTCGTAGACGAACTTTAAACCACTCTACTGTAAAGTTTGTAAATTAGCGGTTAACCCTTTTTGGCTTTTAGGCATCGATATCCAATTATCCAATAGTCATTCTCAAAAATGCATTTCCCTGTTTCAATTAACTATAACATAACGGTTGTCCGTGAAAAGCCATGTGTTATTCGATCTGCAACTCGATACGATCGCGTTCTGTCGTAGACCGCGGCCGCGGCTAGCATTATTAGTTGTTACTGTAGTATTTCTTTAGTACACCTATACAACCTATTTAGTTGCTATTTGTTTTAATCCAGTTGCCTTTTTCCTTTCTGCATAAATTATAGCATTGACCTAACATGGCTTCGCTCGGTATTACCGAAAATCTATCCACTTCGGGAAATAATGTACTACCTTGTGTTTTTTTCAGCGAAAAGTGATTCAATAACTTTTCAAAGTGTTAAGTATAGATAATATTCAAAATAGAGAGAATAATATCATCACCGCGGTACGAGATACGGCACTGATAAAATTTTGAGTGACAGTGCGCAGGAAATTGGCCTTTTCTCACGATTGTAGCTGCGCGACGTCCTGAAACACTAACTAATACTAGGTATAAGCGAAATAATGTTTTCTCTACGGGTATAAACGAATTCGTGTAATTCCTTCAAACCGTGTGATCTACTGGTGACACTGATTGACCCTGCATAGGTTTTTTTCAGAATCAACAAAAAAATGAACCATTGTATTCTGTATCTAAGTAATTTTAGCGTCCCAAGTTAACTGACTACGTAGAGCGATATCGCGCTAGTTGTGTCGCTATGCTTTCATTCATTTATGCATGGTATCGAAATTTTCTATCACATAAAAAATTATTTGGGAAAAAATAAGTTTATTTTTATAATGAATCTAAATCCCGTGCGGGGTTAATCTATACCATTAATAGATCATGTGGTTTGAAGGAATTACATGAATTCGTTTACACCCTGTATACTATGAGGCCGTACTTCTTTATATTATAAATGTTATCGAAGGCATTTTAATACAAGAAGTATTAACTTTTAGGGCGTATATCACCAACCTATCATTAACTGTTCATTACGCTAATTCGGCCTCTAGACTCTTCAATTATTTGCATTACACCACCATATCAATAGTGAGAGAAGATACAAGATTATAGGTCACATTAAGCTTATCTGATCAATATTCACGGACTACTTATTGATAGGTTGGTGAAATACCCTAGAATCGTTGCAAGAACCGGCATTCTAGGTATCCGTGGATGCAGTTACTGAGTCATGTTTAGGTATCTGTATTGAGATGATTTTCTTAATTATTTCATAGAACCAGAATCTTGAGAAAATTGATATTGGAACAACCGTTAGGTATAGTATCTTAACGTGACAATACAGTTATACATATATTTCTCTTAAAGAAAATTGAAAGCTTACATTTGGAGAAAACTGGTTCTTTGGTATAAATCCATCTAAAAATACACTTTTCGACCTGTGCTTCAGACTTATAAAATGAGTGGATAATATTATACAATTTACACGGAAATAGGCAACAAAAAAAACCTTACAGTATAGTTATTACGCTTATGTGGTCAAAATATTACCTACATTATTATTAAAATTCAAGGTAAAACCAAGGAACCTTTTAATCTTACGTTTTCAGCTCTTTTACAAGATCCAGTGCTGACAGTGAACCGGTCAGTTACCTGTCCTCAGAATCATTGCACCATAATTATAATCATAATGAAAAATAATTATTATGTCTAAGAAACCGAAAGCCGTTTGGCGTAGCTTAAATGTATGATATTATATTTAATACATTATTGCACATAAGTATACTTAATACTATTCACTAAAGGTAGGTACTTATATAATAATGTGCGTTTATTACTACTTTCTCGCAAAAGTTGACGTTAAATGAACCCAAACATTGATAATCAATACGGCCGCAGTTCTTAAATCAATAACTTTCCATCCTTTGAACAATGGTGGACATTTTATGTTGTTACCTTTAAAAGTTCAATATTTCCATGTAACATTGGAGAAAAGTTTATTTTTAATTACAAAAGCACTTTCTTTGTTATGTAAAATAGGGATTGATTGTCAAAATGTGCTTCCACAGCTGACATTTGGATGAGTCACTGCCCTGCCCGTTGCGGGCCGCGACTAGGGTGCGCCTCTGGCCCCTACACGCCTGCCGTTGCTCTGCACTAAACCGAAAACAAATACATATAATACTTATGTTTCTATAACAACGACGCAGTTGCTAACTTATTTTTAACTTAAAATACATACCTACTCAGTCTTTTTTTCATGCAGTGTAATTTACCGCTAATTTATCCGTCGACAAATCAAGGTCTCCGTCTAATTAAAATTTCGCAATTCATATCTTGGCAAAATTTTGTGACTGAAAGAAGGCCACACTGATTCGAGCAAACGAGATTGACAAATGACATCAGTGCTCGTATTTTTGTCTAATTGTGAGTAACATTGCTTAAGCATACCTAATATACATAATAGAAATCCGCTGTAAGACGTTCATTCACCTCGAGGGAGATGGTCGGGTGCGGCGGGGGGTGAGGCTCGCGGGGGGTAGCTCGCTCCCAGTATATGGCACCGAACCACGCGACGAGCTTCCGGCGCCCTGCTATGCCTTACGAATTAGATTGGAGTCGATGTATGTCCATAGGAAAAACTTGCAATATATTATAGGGGATGGCACGCGTTACCTAATCAAGACCAATGAGTTCTTAAGAGATATCGATTACATGGAGATTAGCTTTTAAAGCTTGAAAGTTTTATTCAAAAGCTGCTTTTTATTAGGTACTTTGGTCTTAAAGTGTTAAGGCAGATGTCAAGTAATAAAATAATAACCACAGCAACCAACAGCAGGATATTTAAAAATATATTCTAAGTACGCACCTACATACCTACATTATTTTTTTGCAAACGATTAGTTTGTTTTGCAACTTTCCATTTTAGTTCCGAGAGTGTAATAGCTTTCAAGCTTAATAGCTTTACATTAGTGATGTGTCGTGACAGCGGCGCCTCGCTTATCGATAGGCGAACAATAAAAGGTCAACCCTTGACCCGAGTGTCGACAATCGGAGCAATGCGTCCGCGCACAGTTCGCCGGAAATGTCCCATTAAACGAGAGTTAAAACGTCAGCTTCGATGATGGATCACTGACTTCGCCATCATACCGAACACAAGCAGTTAATTTCCGTTGTCATGTTGCCATGCAAATAAATAAAGTGTGTATGCCTACTTGTCTAAAGATGCGGCTGCGTCGATGCGCGGCCGGTAGTCATGCGACGATTCATCACTGAGAGTTAGGTACCTAAGTTACACGCTCATTATTCATAATATAACTAAATATAGGACGCCGCTTTAATATAATAAACATACTTAAGTCGGAATTACTTTAATACAAGTTTAATTCACTACAGATACTTAAATTATGTCAAAGTAATCCGTGTCTCTACCAAAACAAATATACTTAACGATGTTTACCAGAGATTACATCGGACTGGACGTTACTATCGGAATTGTAAAAATTACTGGATACCGCTAACAAAAACCAATAAAACGCTAAAATTTCAGTAAAATACAATCGAGTTAGATAAGAACCGAATTGTATTAAGTGTCAAGTAGTATTGGAGAGTACAAAGCGGAAAGTTGAGGAAAGTCTGCAGTGACAGAATCGTTCGTCGCTTTTCAGTTTCCGTCGTACATCTGATTGCAGTGCCAGAGGTGCCTAGGTGCTGTAGTATATGTCAACAACGACACAACACGTAGCCTTATCGTCACCGTGAGGCATGTTCGTTGCCGGAAGCGACTTCCGCCGCGCGAACCTCGTGAGTCCATGACTCACGCTCCACTGGCCGATCGCTCGAGTGATGATCAATAGATTTGTTATGAAACCAAACAATCGAGTTAGATTCAACAAAAATAAGGAATAAATATTTATAATATCTATATTAGAGCAATCCGGACTAACTACTGGATATTCTGTTAGTTTCGAATAATATCGATAGTGACTCCTCTATCTCTCACACATAGAAAAAGAATCTTGTTTTAACAGTATGGACGGATGCACGCAAAAAATTCAATAAATTGTGAGCCCCTTGCTTTATGCGGAAGTTCCCAGAAGAAGTTGTATTTTTATAGAGAACTATTTATAGCGCGTGGCTTGCTCTCGCCACTCACTGTGCGCCTCATGCGCCGAGAATGTACCGCGTTCGCTTTGTCACTCACTCGTTTAGTCCTTTTACGATGGTGCCACAAACAAATAGTACTCAGCGCTAAATGAAAAAGTCGCAATGATTTTAACCTGTACTGAGAGTTTTGTCGCGAATTTTGGGCATAGGTAAGTTGACTACCTATATCCTCCCCAAAAAAGAATTACGCGGGTAATAATTAATGTAGTAATTGATAATGAAATAAAACATACAAAGATAACATTACTATTTAAATGTAGATGTATTAATTATGCATAATAATATGATCATAGGTACTTAAAAAAGTTATTATACCTACACAGACCAGTAAAACATAAGTTATCATTATCACTTGGCTACAATTATTATAGCTCGGGTTGTTTTTAAGGTTATCTTATTATTTACTCATGTATCTGTTTCTTTTCACATAATTTGTAGATTTCTAAGCAATCTATATCAATTATAATAATGAATGCATGCGCGCTAGTTCACGTCCCACGTTGCCCAAGGGCGTCGACCGTGGAACGAGGCTAGCCAGATATTCCTCGTGGAAGATAACACTGTCTATTTGGTGCCTATATTTACCTAAAGTGGCACAACGTTAATAGTAGAGATAGAAACGATACCGCACCAATGGGACGTCAAATAACTATTATAATTATTGAGAAGTTCAATAACAAATTAAATCAAGTTTTTATTTCACATAAAACCATTACACGCGATTATGAAAAGTCGAATTTAGGTGCACGGTTCCAATTATTCGTTTTCCGTGGAGAAGAACAGGCAAAAAACTCCATGTTCACATATATGTATGTATGTTTGAGTAAATACAGTTATGATTTGGCATAATTGTGAGAGCAATACATAGACATCGAGGGAAGGAAACACATAAAAAAAGAATATTATATTAAAATAATAAGTTAGAAATATACAATGTATCCGGTTATGGACTAGCGATATTCTAGGTACTTACGAGTATATAGTAACTATTCTAGGACACAAATACACTACACACTAGGGTCCAATCCACTTCTCTGCTATTTAGCAGCCATTTTGCTTTTTTGTTGAGATATTCTCTATCTTATAGTTATGAAAATGTGAACCCATTGTTTCGTAATGTAAACGATATACAATATTGTTGCCCTCATAATAAGCCTACTTTTTTTTATCTCAGTAGGACCAAAATTGAGAGATTTGACTTTTTTTTGTACACACGTACAGAATATCTCTACAAAAAAGTGGAAGTGGATTGGACCCTAGTGTAAAGTGTATTTGTGTACTAGAATAGTTGTTATATAATTACCTAGAATAATGGTAGTCCATGACCGGACACACTGTATAAAAGTATACAGGCATCTAACGAACTAACTACAGTACATAATATTACACGAATGTTGAAATCAATTTCAAAACGGGAAGATCAATCTGCAGTCTCTGTCCACTTCAAACTGCTAAGCCGCTTGTTGGAGGGACTTGTGGCGTCCGCTTTACATTTCTGAAGAACTTTGAAGAACTTATCATTCCTTACTTATTAGTTTGCTCTGCTGCTATTCAGTTCGACGATGCCACGGTTCTTTCAGTGGGATGTTAAGTGAAAGATTTTCTTTTTATAAATTTTACGTGATTAAGACCATAAGGCGGGTTTATTTATAGCATGGTTAGTTATTGTGACATCGTTATTGTGTAGGTATACTGAGCAAGCTTACTACTCTATAGATTTCAGAATTTACATTACTTTAAAAAGCGTAATGTATATAAATGCCTCGGGGTTACTTATTTCCATACTACCGGATGAAATGGTTTCTCTTTGAAGATACGTAAATACATAAATATTCCAGCAAGTTGTAGTTTCCGGGAATCGTTTATACGAGTAAAAAGTTGGAATTTATTTACGTTCATTTTGACCTGTAACCGATTTTCTCGATGATACTTGCATTTTCACATGTATATACATAATATTGACTTAAATGTTCAGGCAAACTCTACCTTACCTATTATAAGTTCTGTGACCTTACCCAAACGAAAACGAAATTTCAATTCACATTCATATTTCACTACCTGCAAAACTGCATATTAATTACGCTGTATCTACGTATACAATACGCAGATCAATTTGTATACGTACTTATGCGTTAATAACATTCTGACACTTAAATGGAGATGAAAAATCGATAGCTCATTTGCGAATTTCGTTCTCACTCGATTTCGGAACAGAAATTTGGAATGAAGCGACTGCGATACCTAAATAATTTATCGCATATCGATTTAATTTTGATTGAATCTGTAGTAATATTGTATGTAGCAAGTAGAAACTGGTCATGAAAGGGGTCGTGCATTGATACTTACGTGCAAAGTGAGCGTTAATTTCGCAACACTCGCAACGATATCGGAAGTGCTGTTATCAGCAACGAGATCTAATAATAAAAGTTATCACACATTATTTGTTGTACACAGATTTGTTTTAAGATATTATGACGGTATTTTTATTAGCTGTGAAGTTTCTCAATTGTGGTATATAAACAAGGTTTTTTAAAACGGGTAGGTATCGTAATATAGGTACACAAATCGTCGCCTTTGGCTCAATTTACACCGCCGCGGAATGGAATGGAAACGACGAAATTGTCTACCGCGGAATTCCACGGAATCCGCGCGACCTTATTTGGCTCATATTTAGTTTGTACTTTAATAATAATAATAATTTTTTATTCTTCCAAAAAGTACACAAAGTGCAGGAAACAAACATTTACATTTTTTTGAGGTGAATGTACAGAAACATACAAAATGAGACAACGACTCCCAAACTGAGCCATGCTCGTATCTTGGGTAGTCGGTGGTCGACCGTTTTAGAAGTCATACATATATCACCGTCCTATTTTGAGGAAAAATATTAAATAAACAGAAACATAACAATTTTATAGAATTGACAACTTTACAAAATGCGTGGTTTTTTTTTTGTTAGTTCATGTTAAATTATAATATAGTTTAATATTCAAAAAGTAAATAAGTACCTATTATCAAAAAGTAAGTAAGTAAGTTTTATACAATTGACGTAAAGTTCATTATGCTATGTACAATTTCATCGTTTCCATTCCATTCCGCGGCGGTATAAATTGAGCCTTAGTGTGAAAAGCTCGGGAATGCAATTTTGGTCATTTTATATTATTTATTTATTTACTTTAATTAAAACAGTCTTAGACCAATTACAATAATTAAAGATAGTAATAGAAAACGATACATACAATACAAGAGCAAGAAAACAAAAATTTTAAAATAATCTAATATCACGACGTTTAAGTACTATAATTATAAGAGGGCCGCTCTACACGAAATTATTTGTGGGCACTGAAATTAAGCCTTTATTGGGTATGTAACATTTGTAATAAATATAATTGACTAGCTTTCGCCCGCGTCTTCGTCCACGGAAAGCCTACAGGAACCTTGCAATGACCAAAATGCATTCCCGAGCTTTTCACTCTGAGGCGACGAATTAGGAAAACTTTCAGGGGTTTCAAGTTTTGATACTCGTCTAATTGGCTAGAGATAAACAAAGTATGGAGATTAAATAGCTTCAGTGATTAAACAGCTAACTATTGACTGCTTTAATAAATATTATTAAACAATGGTTAGAAAATTAGTCATTGTGGTTAACGCCATGAACACCGCATTAATTTAGGTACTTTTGAAATCAATAAACTGTGTTTAGCAGCTAATGTTGACAAAATAAACTTGCACAATAATAAATATTTTATTATGTTTTGTTTGTCAACGCTTTTGTTTTATTTATCTTAAGTGTGTGCATCTTATATGGCAGACTTATGATGTCTTAAAATGCACAATTCTTGTAAAATATTATGGTATTTCACATCTCTAATGTTTATTCTTAATCTATAGGTACATCGATACATCTCCTATACATATAATAAAATAGTAAAAACAAAAATGGAATAAAGAAAATTATTAAATAAAGAAATGCTACGTGTACTAGAAACGATACTGATGCCGAAGTAGAAGTTTTTAGAATTTCTTTCGGTTTGTCTATCAAACCCGTGGGGTTCAGATATACATTATGTATATACTAATAATAATATTGTAATACGATAGCTTAGCAGCGGAAACAATAATAAACCAATTCCCTCATGCTGATTGATTTTCCTACTATCTCATAATCAATCATCGATTTTTTTAATTTATAGTTGCTAGGTATAGCCTAACATATACTACTACTAGTATAACAGCAAGTCAAAAGTACTGAGGTAAACAACAACTAGTTACAACATACTTTTAGATGTTTGCCAACAATTAACAAAGTGCTTACGTACGTAATCAAGAAATTAATGTTATATAACAATAGGTTAAGGAAAGAAAACATTCCATGACATCCTCCACAGGCATTCGAATCGCATTAGCTACTGAATAAATATGTGACGTAATAACGGCCATTGTTTATTGCTACACGTTTATTTATCAATTAAAAATAAACAACAACATCGACGCGAATTGTTTGTCGATTGCGCAATCCGATCAAAGAATAATATTAACTACCATTGTCAATAGAACAGTCCTTAATAACATGTCATGTATTGTTCTTTGATGAACACTAATTAATCTCGTTACAGTAAAATATTGCCTTAGAACTTTTAAATATAATTTTAAGAATTTATTGTATTACCATTACAAAATAAAGCTGCAATAAATACATCTTATCGTAACCGTAGCTCTGTCTTGAAGATAAAATTGTCTTGATTAATAATCGGTTTTTGAATTGCTATTAAAAACAGCTGGCATTTACACCCAAACGCACAAAATACTAGTAAGTAGTTTAATGATGTGAAAAATGCTTTTACATGTTAACTGGGAGCTTGTTATGATGTTTATAGTTTTAACTCTCCAAACGCGTATGGCAACCAGCAGAAAACTTATTTAATCGATATGTTCAAGCAAGTAGAAGCTGTACAATTATTCATAAAGCTGTAAATACCTTTGTTTATGTAAATAGTGAACACACTTTGTTGTACACCTACATAACTTTTACTCAGAAAACATGATTAGAACGTTTGTTCATGATATATTTGTGAAGCACCGGGCGATGTGGGCAGTAGTGCACCGATCAGGCGTGGGAGGACCCGCTCCTCGCTGGAAGACTGAGGCGCCAATGGACTTTGACTTAACAGAAAGTTAAACGACAAGTATAAGCGCCATTTATCCCGCTAGATCGGCGTCTTAGACGGATCGAAGCCTGCTATCCCACGGCCGTCAGGCCAAAAGCGACTCTATCTTGTTTTGCGATTCCCGTAGCAGCTCTAATCATAAAATGTCAGTACACACGACTTACCATACCGTCTAGGTTTATCATAAAAAACTTTTATATTTCATAAAAACGTTTACACTGTTGAACATCGACATAGATCACGGTTGTAAAAAACGTACCTATTGAAAGTGATTTCATTCTAACTCAAACAAAAAAACGACTTTCAAAGCATAAACGAAACCAAAATTGGTTTGCATTTCGCAGACAATAGTAGGTAGAAAAAAGGTTTAATTGGAATATTATTAATATTCTTTATTGAGTTTTTTTGACAAGCATAATGTTACATTCAATAAAAAAGTAACGTCAAGGTTACGGTATTCAAGAGTTGAGTCTGCTTTAGTTCTTATTCTAAGGTTGAGTCAAATAAAACTACCTTGTCATAGTGACATTTTGCTAATACTGTTCGAAGAACTCTGAAGCTTTCTATTCCTAAGATTTTCACATGTTCTGTTCTCATTTTAAGATTATCATTTATGAGTCTATTTTAAAGCATGTCGCTGTAATATTCAATAGTAATTTTGACACTAGATATAAATATATATTATCGGTCATGCAAGGATGGTTTGAATAACAAACATCTGTAGCGAAACGTGTCAGCAGACAGGGGACTCAACTATTATAATTTAGTCACGTCATAGGCTATCTGCATATGTGTGCGTGGAGACGGAGACCAAGATGGAAGGTACTCAGTTTGCAAACATGCTTTATCACGATCTAACATCGACGATACATCGTCTCTCTTACGTGATGTTAATTATCAACGGTACTATGTAACACTTAGATTATATGTCATATGTATTCAGGTTATGCTGAAAATAATGAATATCAGAGAAGAGGTAAAAAGCTTTAGAAAATAATGATGAATAATTAAAATAGAATAAAAAATTTATGAAAAGATCTTTTTATCGTATATTAAAATAGTCTACTAAATCGTCCCGTAAATATTTAACGTGGCTCTAGCTTTACTTAATACTCCAGTTGATCTCGCTCGTAGCTAAGTATATCACATCCTTATTAATTAAGATAAAACAGCTCACGAGTCCACTTTTACGCTGCTTTTAGCACTACTTTTAATCAATATACTTACTTCTACAATTGACGCAAAATTATAAGGCGTAACCGCAACACATTTTCTTCCATTTATATGTAGATAAGTTTGAAAAATTTAAACATGTAGAGGGTTATATGTTGTTAAATAAAAGAAACAAAACTGTACTTCATAGTCCATTAGTTCGACAGGGCACGTGACGTCGTTATACGACTCGATGGTCGGTCAGGCTCGTGAAACACTCACGCGTCGTTCGGCGAGTGGGTTCGCCGAACCGTCAGTCTGCGTGTGGTCGCATCTAATAAAATAATTTATCTATGCCACACTATGTCATGTCGCCGGAGCGTTGCATTCCGCACAAGACACGTCCAAATATTGAAAGAATCTCTCTCGATTCGCACGGCCTCGATTTCCTTACTCGGACAAGCTTTATGGCGAGTCACATGAAAGCATCGATATTATCATAACAATAACGCTTGGTAACACTCCGAGCAGGCGGCGCAGCATATTTTCAGTATGTACTTATGTACCACAGCTCTACCACACGTCTATACAACCTAACTCGGGTAACTGACACCTAGATTTTATAGACAATGAGCGAACTTTCAGTAGGTACCGCATAATAATGTCGAAAAGTCATTTTATGCGAGTGTATTTTATTTACTGAGCATACTGACCACTTTAGACAATTTAAACACCTTTTAGACTAGCCAAAACTATACTTGGGAGCAAAGAAATCGAGCCACTCCTGTTTTCACGAGTCCTGGTTATTAGTTTTGGTTTCATGAATTATATCATTCAAAATACAAAAACTACCCTCATTGTAAAGGTTATCAAATAACCTTTTAGACGTTATATGTTTAGAATTGGTCTGTTCCATAATATCAAAAATAATAACAATTAAGTATGCTTATACGTGAAAAATAGAAGTGATGATCGATTTATTTGCTCCCAAATATATTTATAAATAAAAAAGACTTTGAAATGACTGTCCCGGTTTGATATCTAAAGCTAGATCTAATATACTGAGTGCTATTGATAGGCTGAACGAGTCCAGCGATTTAGGGCTACCCATTTAGTACTACCATGTGAACCTAACACGAAGGCTATTAGTCTAGATAGATTATCATTAATACTGACCTAATTCAAGTAGAATCTCCTGTCGTATTATAATAAAAGTTAATATTACGATCCTAGGTCACTGTGAAAGTGTGAATACAGGGTGTAAACGAATTCGTGTAATTCCTTCAAACCACGTGATCTATATGGTATCGATTAACCCCGTACGGGACTTAGATTGATTAAAAATAAACTTTTTTTTTCCAATTTTTTTTTACGTGATAGAAAATTTCGATGCCATGCACAAATGAATGAAGGCACGGTGAAACAGCTGACGGACACGACTAGTGCGATATCACTCCCCGCAGTCAGTTAACTATAAGTATATACCATGTTTCATTTTTTGTAAATTTTTTTTTTGTTGATTCTGAAAAAAAAATCTGCAGTGTCATCAGTAGATCACGCGGTTTGAAAGAATTACACTAATTCGTTTACACCCTGTATAACTTGACCGATAGGTCATAGCCTTTCTTCAGATCTTCTTCATCTTCTGTCGTGTCGGCACGAGCTATATGAGAATAGCTCATGTCGTCATGAAAGGTTTAGGTAACCAGTCAGCAATGTTGGTCGCGAGGCTAACTGCCCAGGTTGCGCCGGGCGTACTAAGTGTCGTCACTCTTGCATGCTGTTTTAATGCAACATCCACTTAAGCTTGTCATAATCCTCGTCAGACGCCACCGTCAGAGACTGCAAAGTGATACCAGGAGAAGATTTGGTCTCACAGCACAGACTCCTGGTCATGATGATAGTTTTAACACTACAGTGTTCAAAAAAGAAAGAGCGTCCCCCCCCCTAAAATTAAATGGCATATGTTAGAGAAGACTGATTGTGCGAAAAAATTCAGAGAGCGAATGGTAGATAAAATGATAGGGATGGGAGATATGAATGATCGGAGTGTGAATGAATGTTGGAATGAAATGGCTGGGTGTATTCGGTGTGCAGCGAAGGATATTTTGGGAGAGACGAGAGGAAGGGGCACGATAGACAGGGATACATGGTGGTGGTCGACAGAAATACAGAATGTGTTGAAGGAAAAAAAGAGAAAATTCAAGGAATGGCAGAGTGTTGAAGAGAATAGTGTTAGTTTGAAAGCTGAAAAGAAGAGTGAGTATGATGCCCTAAAGAAAAAAACCAAGAAAACTGTGGCCATAGCGAGAGCAAAAGCCCAGAGAAAAATGTATGACGCTTTGGATAGTCTAGCAGGCCAAAAAGACCTGTACCGGCTGGCTAGAGCTAGAGAAAGAATGGCGAGGGATGTTTGTCAAATAAGATGTATCAGAGATGAAGCGGGAATGGTTCTTTCGGATGATGAGAAAATTAGGGATAGGTGGAAGGGTTATTTTGAAAGGCTGATGAATGAGGAGAATGACTGGAGTGGTGTGCTGGAGAATAAACCAATGAATGAGGGGTTAGTGAGAATGGTAAGTATGGATGAAGTGAGAATAGCAGTAAGTGGAATGAAGAATGGTAAGTCAATAGGTCCAGATGGAATACCAGTTGAATTGTGGAAGGTATTACGGGTTGATGGATGGATGTGGTTGGCTTCATTCTTCAATAAGTTGTTGCTGGAAGAAGCCATACCTGATGAATGGTGCAACAGTTCGCTGGTGCCCATCTTTAAAAACAAGGGTGATGTGCTGGAGTGCAACAACTATAGAGGAATAAAGCTAATGTCACATAGTATGAAAGTTTGGGAGAAAATCATTGAAAGGCGGCTGAGAGAAGAGAGTGAAATTTCACAAAACCGATTCGGTTTTATGCCTGGTCGGGGTACAACAGATGCCATTTTCGCTATACGCCAGCTATGCGAAAAATACAGAAGTGCGCATAAAAACTTGCACATGGTGTTTGTTGACCTCGAAAAGGCATACGACCGAGTGCCTCGTGAGGTTTTGTGGTGGGCCCTTAAGGAGAAAGGTGTGCCTGGGAAGTATGTGCAGTTGATCCGAGCAATGTACAGTCGATGCAGTACCCAAGTCCGGTCTACAGTGGGCACTACTGGCAGCTTCAATGTGGCTGTCGGCTTGCATCAGGGGTCGGCCCTCAGCCCTTACCTCTTCCTGGTAATAATGGACGCTTTGACGGCGGACATCCAAGAAGAGGCCCCCTGGTGCATGCTGTTTGCCGATGACATTGTGCTGGTTGCCGAGAGTGGCCTAGAGGTCCAGAGCAGATTGGAGGTGTGGTGGCAAAGACTGGAGAGTGTTGGTCTGAGATTGAGCAGAACCAAAACAGAGTACCTGTTTTGCGATTTTGGCGGTCTCGCTAGTTCTGTGCCAATATCTCTCGCCGGAACGCCCATACCGACCTGCTCCGACTTTCGGTACCTCGGGTCGCTTGTCCAAGGGGATGGCGGAGTAGACCGAGACGTTACACACCGGATCAACTCAGGATGGATGAAATGGCAACAGGTCACTGGAATAACTTGCGACTCACGGATGCCTCTCAAGTTAAAGGGGAAAATCTACAAGTCCGTGATAAGACCTGTCGTACTGTATGGATCGGAATGTTGGGCCGTGAAGAAGACGGATGAAAAAAGATTGCATGTAGCGGAGATGAGAATGTTGAGATGGATGTGTGGAGTGACCAGAATGGATAAAGTCAGGAATGAGTATATTAGAGGAAGTTTGAAAGTAGCGCCAGTGACAGAAAAGTTGAAAGGGAATCGTTTGTCTTGGTATGGGCATGTAAAGAGGAGAGATGAAACGCATGTGACGAAAAGAGTTATGAATATAAATGTGGATGGATGGAGAGGAAGAGGGAGGCCAAAGAAAAGATGGATGGATGGTGTGAAGAATGATATGAAAGAGAAGGGTGTCAGTGATATCATGACGGGGGACAGGACGGAATGGAAGAAGAAAACGTGTTGCGCCGACCCCAAGTAACATGGGATAAGGGCAGGAAGAAGAAGAAGAAGACTTAAGCTTGTCATAAGTTTTTAAATAAGGTCAATAGTGTGTAATGATAAAATACGAAATTAAAAGAACAAAATACAATTATGTGAGGCAGTCATTGTTTCTTACTTTAGTTTAGTACTCTACAATTATTTTAGTTATTTTTTATGTATTGTTTATCGTAATTTTTGACCCGACTGCGCGACACCAAAGACAGGTTTACGTTTTTTATCATTTATCTATTTATGCCAGGGTTCCTCAATCTTGTATTCACATTTATCTATTGGAATTTACATAACTTTGTTTTTAATATTTCCATATAAGTATTTTGCTAAACAGATGAACCTTAACTGTATGGAATATCCATATGTTTTTCCTTTGGTCATTTTGCTGTCGGCCACCATCGTAAGTAGACTCGAGTCGCTTGATAGCAACAATACGTGGTCAAATAGATCCCTCCATGGTTAGAAAGATCCCTTCATGGTCACAAAGATACCTTCATGGTCACAACGATACCTCTATGGTCACAAAGATCCCTTATGATCACAAAGATCTTTCCATGGTGACAAAGATCCCTCCACGATCACAAATATATGGATTGACCTAACTTGAAGAGAAGGGTACTGCTGTGAGCGTATTGACCGTCTGAATGTAGTATCACCTATGCATTCTGCAAATGCGGCCGTAAGTCCATGTCAATAAATTATGCTTCACAATGAATACTACAGGAGAAGTTTCCGTAAAGCCATTTATTCATTTTTAAACAATGTTTCGTATAAAAATACCAAACAGAGTCTGAAACACCACGTTTCTAGAAGCTAGCTTCGGAGCTTTTGCCATCAAAACTGCCAAGTAGTGTGTACCGCAACATGTTGCAGAAACACGTAGATTTTTTATGCTGACACAATGTTTATAAATAAATGTTAACAAATGAATACACGGGATATAATTATTTTATTGGATACATTGTTAAATGTCATTCAAGTAAGTCATCTGTTACTGTAATTACCAACTTTTTTACGTTCTAACAATCTATTTAACTTTATTCAGCTTATTATTATATGTTTTCGATTAAACCTTTATCCGTTATTTTCTATTAACCAAGCTGTATCGACTGAAATGTTCGATGCTTCTCTACATTTGTTATTGTTATCGTTTATGAGTTGTCTGATGTCATACAATCCTGTTACTTTACATTGGAAGAATATAAATTCATGCAGGGAAAGGCTTCGGGTCGCGGGCTCATATCGAACTGTTATTAATGAAGATGCGCAGTATGCTGCGCACGCGCCACACTCCTGGGACATCCTTCCGGTGGTTTCGGCAGCCAACAATCACTCGAAACGTGAATAGACTAGTATAAATTACATCGGTCTATAATAATTTGTCACATATGTCAGGAAGACGGAAACAAATACTCACACGTTTACATGGAATCCAAATGACATAAGAGCCACTGCAATTAAAATCGCTTTATAAAGTCAAGTACTTTGAGTTGCACAATTGCAAGTCTTAGTAATAAAAGTAGGTATGAGTTATACGAGAGCTTATTTGCCAAACAAATGCACTCGCGTGCGCGATGCCTGAGCGCACAGTAGCGACATCAGTTTTTATTTTATTTATGGTAATAATCGCGAGCGCTCGCTCTCAATTGATTCATCGAGCTAGTATTCGTTACAAGGACGACACACACGAAATAATCGTGTAACTACTTTAATTATGTACTCCGTTCATCTGCACGCCGCCGGACCTCGGTAATTGTCCTCGGGAAACTATAAGAGTGGTTCGAGTAGAGCACACATTCAACATATTCATTGCTGCACAGCTGGCAAACTTGAAGCTAAAATGTAATGGAAAAATAAAGATTGAGAAAGTAATCACACTTAAGATTCATGCAACGTGCAGACTCCAGAGACGTACTCACGTATCTAGCAATGTAGTCATGATCTTGTCTCAGTCGTTTCTTTTTAGGCTGCAAAGCATCGTGCAATCTCTTCTGTCACCCTTTATTTTTATGTACGTGAGGAGTAACATTTCAATTTAAAGCGTTGTTTCGGATACGTTGGGGGCGTAATGTGTCGGGACGTCACGCGTCGCGCTTATGCTCTACGGTGCATTTGGAAATTCAACGGCGCTTGCGCCGCCTGCCAGTTGAGGTAAAGTAAAAGTACCTAATTGAAGCTCCTAAATATATTCTATAGGAATTGTATTGTCTCAAGCTAAGGTAATCTATGGTATTCATGTTTTAGGTTTATTCGACACCACAATATTATTGCTTTAGGTTGTCCCTTTATCGAACAAACGTGCTTTATACGACCTCCGTATACAGTGTACGTTGAAAGGGATTAACTGAAAGAACGACCCGATTGTCGTCACCGCAAACAATAAAAAAAGCAAACGATTTGTTTTAATTTTTCTCAACCCATTCGATTGAAACTGGTTAAGACCTTGTTGATATTGATTCACGCAGACAGACGACACAAGTTATATTACACACAGACAGTCGCACTCCAGTTAGAGTTGATGACAAATAAATTGGCCACGTTCTGCTTGTCATATTACTAATTTCAAAACATCGAGATGAAACAGGTATAAACCAAAACATGAGCGTTACTCAGAGGTAGGCGTGTGAAAACAATGATCACATCACCATTATTTGCACTCAATGATATCAACATAAATAAAGTAAATGCTGTAATATTTCTTTGAACAATCACTATTATTATAAGTAATGCTGGGTTAGTTTGACGGTCACATAACCACAGATTAGTAACTGACATAACGCTAGGTAAGTCGTGTGCTCTCGAAGGTTGAACTAAGTAGTGCTTATCGTTTCTGAGAAATATTATCGAGAGCAAGTCCTCTATACATATATACAGTTTGCAACTAAGTAAAGTTTCTTCTATAAAGACAATAAGAAGTGAGCAGTTTTAAAATTGTTTTGTGAACATGTGTTTCAATGAATTCTGTCGCAGAAATAAGGTTGAATAAACTTGGTAGGTACCTGCTCGCAATAAGTACACTATCATAAGGAATAAGTTTCGGATAACAACAGTGCATGCAAAATATACTTGGAATGATAAAAATCGTAAAAATGTATCACGTAGAGCCTTACAATCTGTTAGAGTTTCAAAGGGGAAATAACATGAGCTTTTTACCGCAATATTATATTTTTGTAAAATTTAATTTAGTAAGTAGGTACGCAGAGATTTTCCTGTTCATTATTTACTTACAGTTAATCATTGTTTACAATTATTAAAGTAAAACATAATAACGTTGCTTTTAGATTTAAATGAAAATGTGCATCACAGGTATTTTGCTTTATTTTGGACGTACCTGATTGTAAATGTAATGAAAGTAAACAGCTAGTTGGATTGCATTTTAACCGCTAGCGGCCCGACCGACGAACCGGTTCGTCAGTGCCATTGTTTATTTATTGTGTCTATAATTACAGTACTTGAGACTTTAAACTTTCCTCTACTTAAACACATATCTCTACTGAAATTAATCAAATATATATACTTGGGAGCAAATAATTCGAGCCACTTCTATTTTTCACGTATAATTGTTATTATTTTTAGTACCTATTATGGAACAGATCAATTCGAAACATATATCGCCTAAAAGGTTATTTGATAACCTTTACAATAAGTGTAGTTTTTTGTTAACTTATTATATAATCCATGAAATCAAAACTAATAACCAGGACTCGTGGAAAAAGAGTGGCTTGATTTGTTTGCCCCCAAGTGTAGTTACCTAGTTACTTAACGATGATTTGCAAAAACAATTTCACAGGGATTTTTAGGAGAATACTTACTTCTTATTATGTAAAAAGAAATCACCAGTACCTACCTAACGTTTTTCTCAAAGGTATTGTGAAGCGTCGGCAAGTGCACTGTTCCATGGTCTCAAACTATAAGTAAAATTATATATAAATATATAAAATTATATACTATGGCATTAAGACCGCCTCTGTACAAATTTTGTGCGAAAGTATAAATACATAAAATCTAACTAATTTAGTTACAATTTTTCTGGTCGGCAAATAAGGGTTGAAGTGGACATAGAACAAACGGTTACAAGAAGGATGAAGTTAAAAAACTAAGGGTTCCTTGTTTTACTAAGGAATCCTAAAAATAAAACTTATCAGTTGCGGTATCTGGGCCGTACCGACTAGCATAATGCAAATAAAGGTGTGAACAGAATTTATATTGCGCGTTATTTTGTCGCCATATCGCACGCTTAAACCAATACTGTCACTATCCAAAAAAGTTAACTTTTCAGGACAGCCAAAAAACGTTTTTTGTTGCATGAATATGAGTGATACGTAAGAATCCATGCACAATTTAGTTATTCTTTGATATAGAAATTATAGCTAAATGTTGTATCTCAAATTTGAGAACAAAAAAATTATTAATTTAGGTGTATGTATTTACATTTTATCGTTATTTATATTAAAGTGTCACTTTTACTTTCATTACTTTATTTTATTTCTTCTTAGTGGCACTGTGGACTTACTTTTCAATGAAAAATAATAATAATGAAAGCTTTAAAACTATTGTTTAATCGCCAAAAACTGTTTTATTTAATGTAACAGTGATAAAAAATTTATACTTACTACTACAAAATAAATATAATTATCATAATTACTTAAGAGTTATTCTCACACGGCACAAATAAGAAACGTTTTGTTCAGATAGAAATTTATTAAAATAAATCTATAGAATCCGTTTATCAAAAATAAGTATTAAATTCTTTTAGTTTACATTAACTAACGCAAACAAGAAGTATTCAAAAAACAACATCTTCTCCATGATTTAATAATACTGTAAAATAATCTGAACATCTTAAACGACATCGTTCCGTACAAGCAGGACCCATGCGTCTTTCGGAAATAATTCTATTAGTTTTGGATAATGAAAAGTATTGTTTTCCTGAATTACGTTCTTTACCACACCGTTACGTTTTTTTTGTGAGGGAAACCATAGGGACTGTAACGTTATCAGCTGGCTCACTGCTAGAGCGTTCCCTTTGTGTGGCTTGGTTGTGTGGCGGGACATAATTAGCGTCATCATCATCCGGGGAAAAATCACCTGCTATTGACGATGCTATAGAAGATCTAGATGAACAAGAACTCAATGATCTTGCTCTACTAGGTAATTGAAGAGGAACAGATTTTTGAATCATACTACTTTGCAACTTAGATATGCTCGTTAGATTCTCGCCCGGTTTCGTCAAATAGTGTGTACTAATATTAAACTCATTAGACTTGATTGAACCTGATATAATGAGAACAAAGATGAGCTGCTCGAAGAGGAAGAGCTGCATGAAGAAGATGAACTGCTGCCTTAACTACGTGCCTTTTTATTGTTTTCAACCGACATCTGTAGTGGCTCTACTTCAGTAAGAGTATGAAATACGGGTTGATATGAGATTATCTTTTACCCAACTGCGTAACAGCAAAGACAGGGTTATGTGTTTCACGCGTATCTATGTATCTTTGTATCTATGTATGTGGAATTCTTTATACCCTCGAAGCATCCAAACGGCTGGATGGATTTTAAAGAATGGGGTATCTATCGATTTGTCTGTCACTATAGTCATTTTCTTTATTTTCAAGTGTAAGCTTCAGTAACTTATCACGCTGCTGCATTGTTTTGCACACCTTAAAACATGAAAGCCATAAATCAATGTTTGTGTAGTGCACACTTTAAAATAAAGAGATTAACACCTAAAGTTTAAATATTAGAATCGTCCGAAACAATATTTTGAAACCTTACTCTCGTACAGTAATCCCTAACGTAATTGAACAATTTTAAATGTCAACCGTCGTCGCAACAGAAGTGTCATGGTATGACCTTGTAAGAAACGATAAAAAGACACTTTGCGTTAATTATTGCCATAATGCTGACAGCAAAATGACACTTTATGAAATAAAGTATTTTATCAATATTTTTAACACAGTTTCTTAAGAAAATAATGACAGCAAAAATGACATTATAAGCAATGTGACGATTATGCTGTAACGAAAAAATGATAAATAACTTATGATTTTAAATTCAAACTGACACTAAGCTAAATGTGTCATTATGACGTCAAATGATTGAACTAATAATGCAGTAACTTTAAAGCAAACGTGACACTAAGCAAAAAATGTCAGTATGGCGTCAAACCAATGACCTAATTATGAGAAAAACTTAGTGCGAATGTGAACCTAAACGCAAAATGTCACTATTTCAATTAAAATAATGCATAACTTACCAAAAACATGACTAGTAAACCGGTTTAATCACTAAAATGACGCTTTAGCGCTCGAAAATCGTCAATTTTGTTCTTGACGACAAGTACTTTTTCGTTTAATGATAGTGTTGCGCTGAGGGGAGGGGAATATTTTGTTTAGTGACGAAGCGGACCACTGCCATCTAGCGATTATTTCTGTTAGTTTTAGACTACTGTAAGCGCGATTACGCGTAGTTCCACGTTTCCCAACAGATGGCATTAAAAAGTCGATTTGGCGAAATTTTGGATAGTGACAGTATTGGATTAAGCGTGCGATATTATTGTTATTACGCGCAAACGCACATATCATAATACTATCTACATTATATTATTATATAATATTACCTAAGCGTTTACCGTGAATTGTAAGCTTATCGATGTTAACATGAAGCAGTAAATTGTGACTTTTTAGTGTAACTGGGTCATCCTGCGGAATATTCAGAAAAAAATGTTTAAATAATACAATCCCGGACCGTTAGCTTGACAGATGTTTTTCAAAGGCTTGTTTTATAACCTCATCTTTAGTTAACTTGACCCAGTTTTGTGTTTGCACGTTTTTTTGTTAAAAGTC
Source organism: Amphipyra tragopoginis (assembly GCA_905220435.1). Lineage (NCBI taxonomy): Eukaryota > Metazoa > Arthropoda > Insecta > Lepidoptera > Noctuidae > Amphipyra > Amphipyra tragopoginis. The sequence goes on along the minus strand of HG991991.1, from coordinate 23,138,649 downwards.
TTGTTAGTTTTGGTAGCAAAATGTTGATTTCGTTGAACATCTTTTGAGGATAACTTAGAACGACCAGCGATCTAAGTTGTAATAAAGCGTAAAACATAAATATTTTGTCAAGTATACATTGTTTTAGAAACGCATAGAAAAGGAATGTCTGTTCTGTGGTTTGAGGATATTTTTAGATGTATAATAACCACGCATAATTAGCTCCTCTTTCTCGAAATTCTAACCCCTAAGATAATATTCTTATCACTGTCGCGAATTCATTACTAACAGCAAACAAGGTATCACACTGCTAATACTAAGTTTAATTTATCTTTCAAGCAGTTCTTCCCGCGTTTCTATTTCAAAAACGTAGAAACAGTACGTTTCGTAAGGGGGTGGGCGGAGATATGTAGATAACCTACGCATTTCCCGATTACGAACTTTGTGATCATAAAACATAGTGCCTAAACTATATATACTACGTATTTTATTACTGTGATGCAAGTCTAACTCCTACGTGAACTGATTGAAGTGTCAATACCCGATAAAGCGGTGCCTATCTTCTGTCGAACTAACTAGGTACGTCGTTATAGGCTGCCCTGATTTCCTGATTGATATCGATAGCTTCAGCAAATACTGAAGGAATTGTGGTACAATAAATGGGAAACAATTGTTTCGTTATGCACGACTGAAATAAAATAATTCTTAACTTAGCTTTATTATTTGAAGCTGCTTTAATATACACTTCATATTATTATTTAAATTTTAAATAAGACGGTCTACTTTTATTAACTTATTTATGTAACAATGTAACATTTTGCGATAAATAGTCCTGTTAAAGATAACTAGAAGGTAAATAGCATACTACTGATATCTAACACGACCAGGTAGTCAAACTGAATTAAATCCAAAACCTAGTTCCACCCATCCATGCGTCAATTCCATGTTGAAATTCTGCGATAATCGGGATCGACCATCGAGTAATTTTGCCACCCGGCCACCCGGAGTCCAGTTCGATGCAGAATAATTTAGGAGAGCACGTAATACCACTCGCGATTGACTGACTTCAATTTCGATTAACAGAAGTGCTAGGAAGCTATTCAAAAGTGGCATGTACTCGCAGTCGCAACATTCCCGTGTACCAATGAGAACATTATTCTCGTACCGGGATGATTATTCGTGGATTCGTTAAACATACTGTTTTATGTTGAAGCTACAAAAATCTCTGTTGTTTTTTAATGAATCAGTCCGGGAATCGGATCGTCGCACGGAATATTTAAAATGTAAAAAGAAATATTTAAGAGCTATTGACAAAATCCTCACGTTTCTGAACTTTTTAGTCTGAACGATTAAGTAGGTCAAGTGCCATACCATTTACACGTAACTAGTTTGTGTTCGGTATCTCGTGGGTTCCGCCGAAATGTCCTCAGCGTCCGTGACACACCAGCTCTATTGTCTGATATCTCTCACTAACGACCCACGCTCACGAATATCGTTAACGTAACACAATTTGGTTATATTGTGGGCGCACTTACTCATATTTGGAAACTTTTAACAATTTCTTTTAATGCTTTCTAGAAACGCGGTTCCCATTTCAACATGCTGTGCATACAGAGATATAGTTTACGTTGCATGTCATTATTTAATTAAGTAACATTAAAAGTAAACTCTTATCTGATCAGAACGCAGGAGGCAGTGAAAATTGGAGGTATGGTTAATTTACAAGATTTCGTTTAACATCGGTTGCCGAATCGCGGTTTAGTCGTACCGAGGGATGAATTATTTTCGTTTCGCGAGTTGCTTATATACAGGGTGAAAACAAATTCGTGTAATTCCTTCAAACTACATGATCTACTAATGGTATAGATTAACCCCGCACGGGATTTAGATTGATTAAAAATAAAAATAAACTGTTTTTTTTTCACTCTTTTTTTTATTTGATAGAAAATTTCGATGCCATGCATAAATGAATGAAGGCACGGCGACACAGCTGACGGGCACGAGTAGCACGATATCGCTCCACGCAGTCAGTTAACTTGGGAAGCTAAAATTGCTCAGATACAGAATAACATGGTTAATTTTTTGAAAACTTTTTTTTGTTTATTCTGAAAAAAACCTATGCTGAGTCAGTCAGTGTCACCAGTAGATCACGCGGTTTGAAGGAATTACACGAATTCGTTAACAGCCTGTATGTCCGAAACGGATCCCTAATCAAACTAGAAAAGTTTGCAAAATCTCTACGTGGGTCAATTTACTTAATTTACAACAAATTGTATTGGTTTACTATGGAATTAAATGGTATTATAAATTATTTTTATGGAAATAAACACAACTGGAACACATTAATATCATAAGTAGATTAAATGGATGGGTTATTTTCTTGTTGTCGGTTATGATCAAATTATAAGTATAGCATTCCTAGATACAAGTAGACAATAGTAGTAGGTAGTTAATTTATGAACAATATCTACATATTCGCGGGCGCAGGTTGTGTAGGTCTGGCATTTCCGTTTAGTAAATCGACCTCGGGTCTATTGTGAACCGGCTTTGATAAACGAGACTTGTATAATAATGGATAAAAGTAATAATCTCATGCAGATGGTCGCAGCTTTTATTTTAATAAATTTATCTCTAAGCGGATATTCAAAACGGATTCTGCCCTGTTTTTTGACCTTCAGGATAAGCATGCGCTGTAAATAAAGTTTACATATATTCTGCTTCAATTATTATCATAACTAGGTGCCCCTGTACAGATAAACTGCATAGTAATCGAATGATTTACAAAAAAAATAACAAACTTTTCTTTAGGCATATTTTTTAGTTTTTTTTCACTTTGAGATGCTCCCAAAAATTAAATGATATTTATTTCTGTAAATAAATCTGTTACACTCACTTTTTACAAGTCAATTTTATATGTTTTTTTAAGACTAGATGGAGCCGGCATTTCCTATCTGACTAGCTCTGAGAAGAAAAGCCGAAACAAACTCAGAGGTCAAGGTCTCTTTTAAAGTCCAGACATTGTAGTATCAAAAACTATGCGAGTGTAACAATGTAGGGCAACGTCTGGAATGGCTTTTTGAGGAAATAGCCATAACAGCTTTAAGTCGACCTGTCCAAACTGACGGTGCGCATGCATCAGCCATCGCGTAGCTCAACCTTATTTTAGGGTGCTCGACGATCCGACGCACGACGCCACCAATCAGCAAGACATTTGCGTAGGTCACAAGAAACACTCAAAACCGCCGAACACTTATGAAATTCGAGTAGGATACTAGCCTACACGGTACTAAAATTCACAATAAAAAATAAAAATAATATCAACATATTAATAATTGAACAATTATTCACCAAAATGTCAAAGTAAAAAAATATTCAACATTACATAGACAGATACAAAAGAATTTTCTTTGATGTGCCTAACTCCTTCTGTCTGGGCTGGACTGGGCCGTCTATTTTGTCTGTTTCACACCGAAAACTCAGCCCTCGTCAAGCTTTCTCCCTATCCCGCAAACAACGCTCTAAGCCGAGGTCCGAGTCCCACTAGGGGTTGCCTTTAGTGCTGTTGCAGTCATGATGTTAGTGTAGTATAAGTAGCTAGCTTAGGGTAAGTATTTTACTTCCTCTACGTTGGCTGGAGACCCTTCGGGTCTTGCCAATAACTGCCCGGTTACGTAGGAAAGGCCCGACCGCAAGGAACAGCGAAAAGAAGAACAATAAAAAAAACCGGCCAAGTGCGAGTCGGACTCGCGCACGAAAGGTTCCGTAACTTCCGTAGCATTATCTATTAAAACGGCAAAAAATCACGTTTGTTGTATGGGAGCCCCCATAAATATTTATTTTATTCTGTTTTTTAGTATTTGTTTTTATAGCGGCAAATACATCATCTGTGAAAATTTCAACTGTCTAACTGTTACGGTTCATGAGATACAGCCTGGTGAGTGACAGACGGACGAACGGACAGCGGAGTCTTAGTAATAGGGTCCCGTTTTACCCTTTGGGTACGGAACCCTAAAAAGTAGTGTATGTTTAATAAATAAACGGTCCCCAATGCATCTACATGAAGAGAAAACGAAAAAAAAAGAAAAAATGTTCTGTCTGTATAATAAACCACGTGCCGCCTGTATCTTCGTATCTCCAATGACACAAAGATGATTTATGCAAACGTTGTACATTGGTCTTCATATTCCACGTTCACTTTGATCCAAAATCCAGCTCGAAGTCCTGACAGCCTGTCAAAGGCTGTAACGTTGCAACATAGAGTTCAGGTAGCAGTCACTCCGGGTTTAATACTGAAATTCAGCCGCACCTAACCAGATAACAACCACTGTAAGCTGGAACTCGACCAGAATATGTTTTTGACACTGGACAAGCCTTTGTGCTAGGGTACTTTGTTAATTAATAAGTACTTTGATGAAACTAAGTTGTGCGGCTCTTTTTTAACCGACTTCTGTCTGTAAATATTTTTTTGTTTGTTTCGATATATCTCCGCCAATTATGAATGGATTTTGATGTTTTTTTTTTGTTTGGTAGGCCATACTTCAGAGGTGGTTCCATGTAAATTTTATAGAAATTGATTCAGCGCTTTTTGAAAAAATCAACAAAAACAAAAAATATAACACTTAGATGACGTTTTGGTTTGTGGTTCCCTTCAACAAAAGTTTTGATGAGGACTTTCAATCTCTGTTTTAACTGTCATCCCAGAAAAATTTGCCAATAACAAAGAAGATTGCATGTTTTTGTAAGGGGTCGTCATGATAAATTCTACATTAATACCTATTCATAAAGAAAACTATCTAGATGTTGGAAAGATTACGCAACAGTGTCATTTAAATTTGTAGTCTTAAACCGTGTAATTTATGGCATTAAAACGTATTTAATAAATAACTTTAAATAAAAGTAAAAACTGACTTCGAAAAAAACTAAAAAAGAATAAAATAGTAATAAAAATAATAACATACAATTAAAAGTTTGTGTATAGTAACACTTGTTCATAATGAACATTGCCATGACAATTTAAAAAAACTTAACGACATTTTTCGTATGTGTGCTTAAAATATGTGACAATAGCACTGGATCACCTAGACCATCTAGGTGATGTCTGCTAATGATACTCTAGATGATGATGGGCACTTCAAGACATTTAAAAAATTCAAGATCTTCATTGAATTTGATTATCAACAAGAAAGTAATGCTTGTCTCGGTAAAGGGTCAGAAACTTCGCACATAGCAACTAATACGATTTTGTTTATTATTTATCACTATCAAATCTCTGTGAAAATCTGATTCGTAATTAAAAGTATGTATCCTTTTGAAAACCGTCTCAAACAAAAAACAAAATGGCATCATGCAAATAACATTTTTATTTGTGTAATCCACCTCGACGTTTCCTGCACCAGATCAGAAAACTGGTCAGTCGCTATGGATGTTTGTACAGCTTCACTTGTTTTACCATGATGACGCCAGCGCGCGAACCGATTTTTTATTCATTTTGGACTAGCCTTTGGCCGCGCCTTCGCTTTTTATTTCCCACGTGAACTTTTATTTCAGCTTCGGTAAAAATAACTGGTAATAAAACAGAAGCACTGTTATCCCGATGAAAACCATTTAGTTATTCTTCACCAACATGGACACGTGGCAGATTTATTTTATTTTGTTACCCACAAAGTGTTATCCATTTTTTTAAGCTTTTGAATACAAAACATTTTTACCTTGTAGGTGTTTTTATTCCAATCCATTAAGCGTCGATATGCGTGTTATTGTTTATTTTTTTAATAAAAACTTGTTATTTCAGATTCCATTTTAAAATGCAGCTTCGATAATCATCTAGCGGGTAAGTTTTAGTTTAATCTTATTTATTCTTTCTCACTGTACGTAATCAACACCTGGGACACTGTCTTTCAGAACTTTGTCTGTCAAGCAGTTTCCCATCCAAGAGAACCCCTACTGTACCCCAAGTGTGAGTTTTTTACGTTACTACTGTAGTTGCGTCACGCCAAAAATGTCAAACAAATTTTTAGTTACGCTATTCGCCGCTAGAGGCTCTGCCGAAATTGTCATACATTTTTGGTGTGACGCAACTGCAGTAACAACGTAAAAAAGTCACACTTGGGGTACGGTTGTAGCATGACCACAGTAGACATCGACGGAAGAAAACAAAATTACATAATATCATTGACAATTCGTCGTTTTATCTATCCTCCGTCGATAATAACAGGCGTAGTATGACCACCGCGGTAACACTACTTGTACTATTTATTCTGTGGTGACACTGTTAAAACAAACTCTCATCACACTCCGCGTTCCCCGAATCAAAGTTCCACTCTTCTCTGATTCTTTTAAAAAAGGTGTCGATCCAGCAGTAGTGCCAAAGAGTAGTAGTCTTTAGGTCAACATTCATTTAAATAAATATAGCAGGTGCGCAATTACAGTCAAGTGACGTATATCGCGTAACTTGACCCAAAAGGTGCAAAGGTGCGTTTAAAATGAAATAAATACGATTGCACATTCAGGATTCCACTGTCCACGTGTCCTCGTATAACGGCTGTACAGCAATTAGGATTCACAAATAAACACGAGAAAGTCCAGTTAATCACACATTAATGTTATTTGAAAGTCCAATTAGAACACGAGCTTTTAACGTGCGATGTGAATCTGGAATGTATACAAACCTATTAGGGTGTAACGAGACGTGCAAGCCGCGGGGGACAGCTGGACTCTAAAAGCCTCCCCTCAAAGGGATGGTTGTGATGTGATGGCTCAATTTAACTTTGAGCGAGCACAATATTCACGGGCGCAGGTGAAACGTCGATGCAATCGGTAATTAGATTTTTTTCTGTTTTTTTTTTTGTAATATCCTCTGTAGCTTTTGCATGCTGAATTTTTAAGGTGATGTGCGGACATCACGTAGTTTGTTTGGATCCCTGATGACAAAATATGATTAACAAAAAAAATACGCTCTACATTGCTCTACATTGCATTGCAACCATCTGACCTCTCTCATTAGGGATGTTCCGACTAGTCGGCGACTAGTCGGCGACTAGTCGGCAAAGCCGACTATCTGACCACTTTCGTAGTCGGCGACTATCCGGCAAAGAGCGCCGACTATCCGGCTTCTTATTTTGTATGTAAGTATTTCTCAATAAAATGTATACAAGGTTAGTCGGAAAGGGGGTACTAATCCGCAGGCCACTTACAGTATCACTAATGACTATTTTAAAGCAAGTGTTACAATTTTTACATTCGATCATTTTTATTTCCATGCAAAATTATAATAATTTTGGTTTTAAAAAAAAACATCCTTTCTTTAGTTACTTAAAATGTAAACAGTCGATTATATGTAAGGAAAGATAGATTTTAGCGTATTTTTTAAAAATCTTTGAGCAGGTATTTCGCTTAATTTATTGACTTGTATAGGAGGAATTACATTATATAAAAAAAAGAAACAATACGAAGTAAACAAAACATGTTCCGACACGCTCGCAGGTGGCGGTTGCGCGCGAATAAGCTACTTACCTATACATATATAAACGAAGCATCACGGAAATTGCCGAATACACCCGAAACCGTAATCATTCTGGCCTGACTAGTCGGCCGATTAGTCGGCCTCTTTACAACCGACTAATCGGCTAGTCGGCCAAAGTCATAGTCGGCACATCTCTAATATGTATATTTGACAGAATAGGTATTTGTTTTAGATATTATTGTAATAGATTTTATCATTTAGTTCAACTTCTAAGAATTCATGCGGATGTATGCACTTCAAATATTAACTATGTAAGATCGAAGCCAATTAGGAGCCTTTGTCATAATTACATCCAGCGGCATCTCGTCAACATGGTAAACATAATAAGGCAATGATGTCAACAGACCTTATAATATAGCTATGAATAAATAAATTGTTCTTGACTGCGTACGTACTGGAAATACCAACATTCCCTATGGAGGTTATATTTTATAACTACGATTATAATCAGTCCATGACTGTCCCACTCCCGGGCATGGTCCTCTTCTCAGTATCAGAAGGGTCCTAGTCCACCACGCAGACAGTGCGGGTTGGCGGTCTATACAGGGTGTTAACGAAATCGTGTAATTCCTTCAAACCGCGTGATCTATTGGTGACATAGATTAACCCTAAATGGGAATTTTCGAAAATAAACCGAAAAAAAATTTCAAAAAAAGTTTTTGGTTTTCAATTTCTGAATCTTTTTAGAGCCTTGAGTTATCTGACTGCAAAGAGCGATATCGCGTTGGTCGTTCCTGCCAGCCGTGTCACCATACTTTTATTAATTTATGCGTGGCATCGAAATGTTCACAAAAATAAAATTATTTTTTTGCAAAAAAAAAATCTTTTTTTTTTACTGAATCCTTATTAGGTGGTTTAGATATGATCGGTAACAAAGCCGCATGAAATAAAAAGAATTTTATTTTTTTATTTTTAATCAAGCTAAATCCCGTGCGAGGCCATTCTACAACAGTAGTAGATCATGTGGTTTTAAGGAATTACACGAATTCGTTAACACCCTGTATAAACCAAGATCTTTTTTTTGAGCTCTTCGGTGTGCAGGTTTCCTCGATGTTTTCCTTCACCGTTAACGCAAACGATAATCAAATTCTGATCCGCTTATGAATTCGAAAAGTCAGAGGTGTAGGCCGACCCCCTGCGTGGAAGGCAAGGGCTCAACTGCTAGACTATACCTACCTGCTTTTTAAACAGTTTAGTTACATGAATTAAATAAAATTGTACTTCACCCTCGAATTAATATCTAGTATATTTTGTATGTTAAACAAACCATAAAGTTAAACCCGACAACATTTCGTCATATATTATGGTCGGTAATGTTTGACTACGGTTCTGTTTTTTCAAGTATCGTTTAGGCCGGCTAACGCGCATGAGCGGCGGAATTAACATAGTCATTACTGTCGAGACATATTTGCTTTCTATAATGCGCTGGCCAGTATTAGTGGTGAGAATCGCGTCGATATGTCATGCGTCGTTGTGTGCTTAACTGTGCAAGTGCAAGAGTCGTTTGCATCTTACTGCATTAGTCGGCTAACGGTACATTGCCCTTTTTGGGATCGATCGTCCATTTGATTTACTATCTTAGGAACATTCACGTCCACGACCATATGTGTTCTATTGTGTCATGATAGTCATGTAACCCAACCGGTACTTGAATATTCCCGATTTAGTCGTTTTGAAGATCGTCAACCCGTATCCACCTCCTATGAATACCCAGCTGATACTTATAACAATCAAGTTTAATTTCCTAATGATATGCAAACCAATCAGGCTCACCAGCGACCCGGACTTGGTGGCCATCATTGTCTTGCAATAAAGGAGTCAGTCCGTCACACAATTTGGTGCGTTATGCAAACAGAGGGGAGAATCTGTTTCAGTGAGAACTCCGCCATCCGGTCTAAATATAACCGGGCGGAGACAGCTGGCGGGGCGCGGGGGTGGCGGGGTGCGGCGCGGGGCGCAGGACGTCGACCCGATCAACCCAGACCTTGTGCGCATTGCCGGAAGGAACGATGCCACCAAATTTGCACCATTGTCCTGCCTTACATTGTCTTTGTCGCCACTTACAACCTCTGCTGAGAGAAAAAGATGTTTCATTGGAGTACCTCCTCAGTCGTCATTCAAGTTATACTTTTATACTTGTCCTAAAGTGGTACTTGATCGAACTCGATTCACTTCAGCGATTGTTATATAACATTCAATTGACAAGATTTGGTCTGGGATGCAGGAAGTGAATTCACTTAGCAGACAGCTGACCAGGATAAAACAATTTAGAACAATATGCGCAGATACCCTCGACCAACGAGCGACTAGAATGTATCGAGGTGTGACGCCCTATACGGCTAGCATATTGTGCATTGGTGTGAGTACATGCCGAAAACGTAGGTACTCGTTTACACTCGATTACGTTCACATGACGTTACAAAATCCATTTGCAGGTCAATAGCACCGCTCGTTGAAGGTCTTGGCCGCTACCTCCTCTCGCCTCCTCTTCCCTCTTTTCGTTCGACAGCCACCCTCCACCGCCCGTTGCCACGTGAATACTAAATAAAGTCACATTGCGGGATTCTTTGACGAGTTTTAATAGAAGAATACGTAATTATTTCAAAAGACCTTTTTCTAAACTTTCGTAAGCACGATTAACCATAAATAAATAATAAAAAAATGGATTTTGATTTTGTTTCAAAGTTTTGTGAGCACATAAAGTTACCTACAAGAAACTGGCAATATCAAAGTGACGAAATGATGTGCGTTACTAATATTAGGCTTCGAATCCTCAAGGAAAAAACGCTTGGAAATAAATTACAAGCACTTACTAAAAATGAACCTCTCCTAAATTTCCAAGGGCGTCGTTGGTCACTAAATAATCATCTATAACAAGCGCAGTTTCATGCACTTTCTACTAATATATCCATACTGCGAAAACATGACCATGAAAATCCGAGTACCTAATGGCAGTAACACCGTTTAAATTCAGAAACTATGAAATCGAGCCACTTCTTTTTTTCACGTATAATTGTTATTATTTTTGGTATTATTGGAACAGAACAAATTCTAAACATAAGTACATCGCCTAAAAGGTTATTTGATAACCTTTACAATGAGGGTAGTTTTTTGTCAACTTAGAATTATATAATTCATGAAACCAGGACACGTGAAAAAAGGAGTGGCTCGATTTATTTGCTCCCAAGTGTAGAAAACTATGTAAGTACGTTATTTCTAAAAGCAAATCCGAAAAGTTCTTACTAGTAGCATAGGCACTTCGAATACACAACACCTAAGTATTAAAAAAATATATACTAAAGACATTATTATGCATTATTAATTATAACAGTCCCGACCTCGCCGCTTGTTCAGCTCATGATTAAGGGCTCCTTTTCGGTCCGAAACTAGTTGGACAATCCCGAAAAATGCACATGAGTAAACCGTAACTAATCATAAATACTTATAGACATCGCTTATAAACATTCAAGTCCTAAAATAGACCTACAAATTGTACAGCATATTAAGTTTGTATTTAGATTGAAACTTCTCATAACATTCGCGTTCAACTGTAGATGACGCTAACATAATAGTTCCCATAGAATAGACTTATATATATCTCACTGTTGCATGTTGCCACTAGCACAAGCAATAGTATCAAATTTGTTCAGAGCGAGAGAAATATAAAAATAACATTTTATTGTAATAGATAACGAACCGCCACGCGCCACGTTGTTAGGATAACAAGTAGGGACTAGGCGACTGTCCTACAGTAGACTTACTTTATGCACTCTTCTCGCCATCTGCCGTGCAGCGGTCCAAGTGAACAATTTAGATTCAGTATCTGAGCTTAATAATTTTGATAGTTCAGTGTTCCGGAACAAAAATGGAAAGATTGAACTTATATGAAAGAGACAAAAATACAAAAAGATAGCACAGACGTTTTAAATAATTTCAGTGTCTTGAATCTAAACGAATACGAATGACCTACGTAATACCTAGATACAATACGGCCGATTGTGATAAGGGCTTGTTTCTTCGAGTCATCCATTTTCCCCTGAAAACTGCAGCTGAAAACAGTTGGAATTTTCATCTTCGTCCAGAATGTTTCGGCTCATCACCAGAGTGCTTTGTACTCTACCCTTTACTGTCCGTTGCTTTCTATTGTACTGTGGCTGCGCACTAGACACTTCATCCTAATTTAACTAGTGCGTGCTCTCCGTAATCCTTTGTGCCGTCCTTATGTAACCCGTAAACCGTATGTCTAATGATGTTATCGATATGTTGTGCGGCGAAGACGCCGCCGTCAGTCCTTTGTTCATCCTAATTGGTCTGTACCTAAGTCCGTGTTAGCTGCTTATTATGACGAGTTGGGGTGGATTAATTACATTCACACAACACTATCAGGTATCAAACAGCTGGATATACACAATATGTGAGCATTTAACTTAGCTGCTAATGCATATACGTATATATCGTTATATATACCGATTTTGCATGATTAATGCATCACATTGATGTTATGCTGCATATAATAGTAGATAGATACCTATGTCGTGCTTATTGAATTGTGGCTTATGTAAAGTTATGTACCATGTGGTGCATGGCACTGGCGTTTGTTTGTCCTATGTATTTTTACTTTTAACTACGTGCTATATACAAGGGGAATGCGGAGCGTTTCCTTTCATCAAATGCGCGTAAATTATCTCAGTATGAATGTTCGCGTTTACTGAGCTAACAGTTGGTTGAAACTGTTTGTGGGTAAGCCTAAAGCTTGCCGCGTAAAGTTGGAACGTGTTGGTAAAAGACCGCAATCGTAGTTCTGTTCAGTACAGGTTGGCAGCGTATCGCCTACGCAGTCTAGTAACTCGTTTCATTGGCTTATTCTTGCAACTTGTACAGATGTTGAAATGGTAGCGAGCGGGATATGTTGCAATGCAATCGAATAAAAGTTTTATTATTTTCTGTTTTGATTTGTTCAAAGGTCAAAAACACATATTTTTACCCACTTGAAAGATTGCATTGCAATCTAGTTATATCCAGCGTTATACCAGCGTTTTAATTCTTTATTTATAGAAATACAAGCTAATCATTTATTACCAGGAACAAATTAGTATTCTTTTCGGGATTAAACATAATAATAATGATTGTTGATATCACTGCCCCGCATGATGAGAACCTCATGAAAGCCGAAAATGATAAAAAAAACAAATATCTTGATTAGGCACACGAGATTGTCGACATGTGGGATGTTGACTCAGCAGTCATTGTGCCGATAGTCGTTACAGCCAATGGCTTAATAGCCAAGAGCCTCGACCTGAGGCTCTCGTTGGACAGGTGGATCAAGGGTTTGATTCAGAAAGCGGTACTTCTGGACTCGGCGCGTATTGTTAGGAAGTTCCTCTCTCTGGAGCCCTGACCGCCAGACAGTAGCTTGGACTACCTGGCTACTATTTTTATATTTTTAATTGTTTTTTTTTATTTTAGTAATCAAATATTTAAAAATGTAAACTAATATTTTTAAAAGTGAATAAACGAAATGTTAATCCTTTGTCCTTTGTGTCCGTCCTTATGCAAAAGATGGAAACAGTGCAATACTTACACGATCAAAATGTATGGAACAGCTGTTTTTTTTATATTTCAGAGTTGGTCCCTTAGTAAAAGTTATTCATATTCATGAGTATGAAATCTGTGATTTGTAAAAGTTTGTCCATCTGTTTTGATTGGACCTTATACAGGGTGTTAACGAATTCGTGTAATTCCTTCAAACAACATGATCTATTAATGGTATGGATTAACCCCACACGGGATCAACATTGATTAAAAATAAAAATACCTAAACTTTTTTTTCCCGGTTTTTTTATGTGGTAGAAAATTTTGATGCCATGCATATGAATGAAGGCACGGCGACACAGCTGATGGGCACGACTAGCGCGATACCGCTCCACGCACTCAGTTAACTTGGGACGTTAAAATTACTCAGATACAGAATACCATGGCTCATTTTTTGAAAACTTTTTTTTGTTGATTCTGAAACAAACCTATGCAGGGTCAATCAGTATCACCAATAGATCACGCGGTTTGACGGAATTACACGAATTCGTTTACACCCTGTATATGTGAGCTAAACCGAAATGAAATCAGGATTCTATCATGCCGCTAGCTTGGAGTTAATTGAATGTAAAAAACGAGATAATTGTAAGGGCGGGCGTCGCTCTAGATTGCGTAGTAATCTGAGAAATGGATCGAGTCAGGACGGTATGGGCGGTGTCAGTATTGTCCGAGCGATTTTATTGTGAGAAAAGCGAACTTTCCAAGTTGCAGTGGCAGGTGGTGCAGTCGTCCGGGGCCGATCAATACCCCACGCTGCTCCCTCCTTCCGCCACCCCCACCCGCGCTCCGCCGCCAACGACACACTCGCATGCACCAACCACCTACAATAACAGCACCGAACAATAAAAATATCACTTCAATTATTCTCACGTATCTTTCACACGTTATCGCATCAACCTAATAATATTTATGCTGCAAAGGCAGTTTCATTTAAATACAGATTACACGTAACTTAAATAAATTCAATTTGCGCTTCATACTACTTCAACGTTTAATTAACTCATTCACGTACACCCCTTGCAAACCGATTACCGTCATAACAATTGCATTGTTTTAAAACAGAAATTCATCGGGCCTTAAAAATATTGTATGCTGAGAGTGTTACTGCTCTCATAGCGATTCGGGAATTTTGGCGCCCGAACCTATTTTTATTGAGGACTTTTCAAACGAAATCCGATAAATTTTTTGCTTTACATTTTACAGAGCGTCCTGCGAGTTATTAAATTCTACATGAATAATAACTTTTATTTCGATGTAAACGAGTGTTGGTATCGTGTCACAAGTCCCTAACGCCCCGAGGTGATGTAATACTACACAGAATAGACTCATGATTTTATGTACGAAATATTGTAATTTGTAATTTTCAGAAATTACCAAACGAGGAGCTCTTTGCTGTGTTAGGGCCACGTAATATATCGTATTCATCGAGGTCTTGTACTTATTTTCATACTACCTAACACGCTTTTAATTTACTGAAAATGAGCGAAAATTGTGAGAAGCATAGGAGCGTTCGATTTGACGATGCTTGGGGGAGGCCTATGTCCAGCAGTGGACGTCTTCCGGCTGAATGATTATGATGAACGAAAATTTCCCCCGACAATAAATCTAGGAAGGTCCTTGGGAATCGGAATGTTCAATATTTGTCAGCGCCATAGCACAAATGGATCTTCAGTACTTACCTTCTAAACTCCATTACTCGTACTTACAAGCCCAACACCATTTTATGAATTAAAAAAAGTGTTTCACGATATATTTGAGTGCATCTCCGTCTCGACGTGTGGAAATCATAATAAACGTAACGGCAACGTACCTACCTAAGTAGCCTGCACACATATCATAGAGAAAGAGGTTGTTTAGGGATCTACACGAGAGTCATATTGCTCTAAATAATTTGTTGCTTGCCCTCGCGTCTTTAGAACTAACGGATGTACCTAATGATAACGTATTCTAGAAAGTTGTAGTGATAAAACAATGATGAATGAAACACAAGGCGGACTGTATAGTATACACTCAGTATATCCCTGAAACAGTTTATAATTATAGTAAACTATACGCTCGCCGTTCTTTTCAATAAATGCCTTCAAGTAATTATTGACTAATGCCCGGTTGCTATGACCAAAACTGTATCATTTTGCTTACCTACTAGGTGTAAGGGACGGTGTACCGAAAACTGAAACAGTGAATTCAGCCCATTATTCTGAATCGAAAGTAAGTATTTTTTTTTTCTCGGAATTTTCTGAATTTACTGGAAATTGGTAATTTGTCTGTTTTATTGTATTTCAATAAGTGTTTTGACAGGTAAATAAACTGGGTGTAAGGGACAGGTTACCAAAAATTGGCACGGTGAATTTAATTCATTATGTTGTATTGAAAATCCGTGGAAAATATCAACGAAATCTTTCGAATTTTCCTTTTTATAAAAATACATTTTATTTTTGCAATGTGCTGTGTGTCCTAATATGATTGCTTATTTTACTGCAGAGAAATGTAAAATTTGTGAAAAGAAAAATCGGAAAAGTCGGAAAATTCCGAGCAAACCACTTATTTTCAATTCAGAATAATATATGCTATAGGGTGAATTCACTGTTTCAGTTTTCGGTACACCGTCCCTTACACCTTGTATAGTAGCATTTTTCATTACCAAACTTGGCATATAAATAGACTCGTAAGCTAATCTTAAGTGCGATAGCTACTTAGTATTGGAGGGTTTCCTATGAAAAGCTATAGTGTCTGCTTTATTATTGATAAAGAATAAAGATACAAGAGTCTTAATACAGGTAACCAACGGATTAACTAACGGTTAATCATAGGAATCGTAAATGAACGTTTTTCTCACATTTCAGCAGGCAGCATTTTGACAACAAGAATAAGAGTTTCAACTAGTTTTATTTCAACTCAATTGTTAGTTGATACGAGCTATGTATGCATTATTATTGCTTTTTCTTTAATTGGATGTGAAGTGCTGGGCAAATTAAGCACGCTTCAACAAATATTTCACGGAGACGTGAAACGCATTCAGAGGACAGTATAGAATATGCATAATATTATGTACGTATGTATGTACACTTATCTTACTTAGATGGACATTGAAAAGGAACTTTTAATGCTTAATCTGAGACTAGAAAATTCATATCAGATAGATGCAACGTTACGCGAACGTTTTAATGTAAGAACGTTTAGCGCAACCCGTTAATGTTAATAATTGAGCGCAATGCGCACGTGTGAGTCATATTACGACTATGCAACTTGCTCTACGGTGAATGTAAACTGTAAACAAACCACCGACGGTCTTCCTCGCACAGGTATCGCTATTAATTAAAACCGACCCAGGAACCGCATACGGAAATAGACAATTAGACATTCTCGTAGTAAGCCTCAGACTGCAACATTTTTTTGTACCGATAATAATAGCGAAACATTCTAATATCCCGAACGCGTGCTTGAAATAGCAATCCGTCAGTGAAGTTCTAACAGTGCGGAAGTCAAAAATGGCTACTTTACAAGAGAGTGAAAAAACTATTTAAAACGAGCGTAACCTACGCTGAACGCAATATTGTTTATTATTATCATTACAAATTAACTCTTTAATAAACCTTTGAACATCCTAATAATCTTTTTCATTTCAAGTAATATTGTGGCTTTCGCGGTGTTGTCTGTTTTTGTCACAAAATTACTTACGCACTGTTAGAACTTCACTGACGAATTGTAATAAGTATCTCGGGAAAGTGAAATATAGCTAAACGAGATACATTAAATGTTTTGGAAACGTTACCGTCGCTTGTTTAAACAATGAATTTCTTTCTCAAATGTTAATAAATGATTTCGAGATGTTCAGTAAACTTGCTTACACTTGCGTGTTCGTACGAATTGTACTCTGCTAATAGCCACAAATGGCTCGTTACGCCGCATCTCGCTCCTCTAAGGAATTCGTTTTAATTAAGACCCCACTCTCCCCGCGTTATGAAATTCTTTGTTATTCAGTACAAATATGTCTCCTTAACTGCGATATATTCTTTATTGCTCAATAGTTAGGTTTATAGCGAATTATTTGCATCGGCCTGATACTAACTAGTTTATTGAATGAAAATTGGCAAGAAAACGAAGCATGTCTCAATCTGATCTCGTAATACCAAAGTGAATAATTTACCAACTTGTGGTTTGACCATTTAAAATATGATGAAAGTTTATAGTTACATTAGTATCTAATATTCAAATTCAGGCCTACCAGATGTACCAATAATGTTGTTTTATAATAATGCGTAAGGAAAACTAAATTCCCTAAGCTTAGGGGGTATTTCATCAAAATACCTGAATAAGATAAGCTAAATGATGGCTTAATGTGACTAGTTAATATGACATTTATATGTTTAATAATCTTGTCATTATCACTATTGATATGGTGGTGAAATGCAAATGTTAGCTAGATAAGTTTATATATCGAATTAGCTTATCGAACAGTTAATGGTAGGTTGGTGAAATAGACAATTACGTCACACGAATTTCATGATATTTTGACCATCCCCCCGTCCTTGTCACAGCTGGTCACATTTATGACGTCACATATCTTGCAATTTGACACGTAGAAATTATTAAACTAAAACAGCAAATTCGAAATAATTGTTAGATATATTAGATCTTAAAATGTGACGTCACGAAATTTAGGACCCCTCCCACCCCTTGTCACACAATGTCACATTTCGTCCCCCCTTAACGTGTGACGTAATTTGTGGATGGCCCCCTATGGTCTATGGCTAGTTCTCTTATTAGAAACTGAAACAAAAACTGATACGTTCTTGCGTATATACCTATGTATAGGCATGTTGCGACAACTTATACATTCTTAATAAACCAAAAGTCATCACTGTCGTTCCATTTAGTGTACCTAGTAACTACCTATAAGGTACATGAGCGTGCCACACTTGACTTCGTAGCGTTCCTTCCAAACTCCCAAGCCCTTTGCTCCAGACTTTGGTTTCCGCAATATCAGTGTTCCACGTCCGAGTAGGCGTGTGTTACATACGTACACCGCATGCATTAAGGACGGAGGCGTATCTGAAGAGTCTAAAATATGCAGTGTCACGCGTCTGGGGCACAAACGCAGCTAAAAGCTTTCGCACGAACGTATCGCCTATGAAGAACGAACACGGGCCCATTGTCTCGCAGCATTAATGTCTACTAAGCCACTAGTTAAATTCAAATAAAATGTTGCAATAATAAATACTTACAAGAACGCCTTTATTCAGTCAAACATTCAGCGTCTGTAAAGTCAATGGTGCTGTATGTCGTTATCAGAGAGTGACGCAATGACGCAACAAATCCTACAGTTCGAGCATTTCGCTTTCGATAACTAGGAGTTGGGACGTAGTGTAACTACTTCATACTTCGTAAGGAGTTCAATGATGTCTACATTCGCATAATTCTTGGTCAAAATAAGATATGTCTGGACATACGGGCTGAAATTGTGTGCGAGGCCAACGTCCGTGTGGTAACGCCACAGCGGCGCCGTAGCGTTTGATGCGGGCTCGAGTCTGCCTGCACGGACTAGAGGGGGGAGGTGATGTTAATAGTCGCCTCAACAGGCTGGAATTTGCTCTATATTTGGGCACGGCGAGCACCGCAAGTACGCGTCATGAACCTCTTATGTTTACCTGAGTTGCTACGTAGTTAACTGCATTGCACACGTACTGTGGAGTCTGTAGATCTCTATAAATCTTTTAGATCGTAGAGAGATTTATTTGAGCGCGTATTCCTGTTTTGAAGCGACTCGAGTCCACTTACAATGATGGTAAAGGGCATATGGTAAACTAATCTTATTTCCACACTGCCATAGCAAAATAGATGACCTTAAAAAAAACGGTGCTTTTTTCCAAACATTACATTTTGGTTCATGAGGTAGGTACATTTAAAATATGTTTGCTAACGAATGGTACTTTATTTTATTGATTAATAGCAGACACATCCCATAAAATAAACACTGTATTAAAAATTGTAATCTAATGTAAAAAAAGTAATCGACAAAGGAGTAGTAGAACCATAACATCTAGCTAAGTTTCATTCATGGATTGATCGGAAAATGTAACGAAAATCCGCTTACCTATTTGCGACAGATTAGTGAATGCGTCCTTCTACGTTCACGTAGAACGTTAGTAGAACGTTCTACGTTCCAGATCCATTTATACATAGAGTACGTTTGAAAGCTTAAAACTAAGATCTTGTCATGGGTGGAGAGAAGAAAAGAAATAAAAAAAAACTTAGGTAATATCTTCTTAGAAACATTAGGGTCTAATGCCAGTAGTTACCTGTATGGTACGGAAACCAGCACACAAAACTATTTTGGAAGCACTAAAACGGCATTGCGCGGGCGCATATCGAGGTATGCAGCCATGCGCGCTATTTAGTGTTTACATTCGTGCAGTTTACGGTCAAACCATGGCCATTTTACGACTTGAACACATTTTTATTGAAAAAAGTGATCAACTGCATTAGATAGAAAGATATTATTACGCATTTAACCCAGATCTATGGTACCTTGTACAAATCTTTTACTTTCTAAGAACCTACTACCTATTTTGTGTTATAATTTAGTGTTTGATGCAATTTATCGAATATTGAGTATGGCCGAAAGACGAACATGGTCTTGGCCTAAAACCTGTCCGTCCCGTCACCGTCAGATTTGCTAAGTCCGGTCCTTCCTGAGTACCTAAGTTACTTCTTGAATTATTGAAAAGGTTATTTCAGGAGTCATTTATTGAAAGGAGTATGCTTAGGTTGTTTGATTATGTTGAGAGAACGCGATTTACAAAAGCAAAGGCGCATGTCAGTGGAAACGCCAGTAGGGACACACTAGAAGGACATACATCGATTTTATTGGTGATGTTCTTCAAAAAGAACAGATGAGTACTCTCAACCGGGCGTGCGTGTGTGACAAGATGTATGAACGTGGACGAAGCAAAAGGATATACCTAAGGGTCGTAGGCATCGTAGCATGTGGCGTTCTACAGTTTCTGCCTACCCCCATGGGAAAGGCGTGAGTTTATGTATGTATGCACGTACGTACATCTACGTATCTATTGTTCGTCAAGAAATGTCATAAAAATATAATTTCGTAATATTGGGATCCTTATAAGAACATGATGATAGATCCTACCTTTAATATTTTTTGACATTGGCAATCAAACCTCGGTGTATACACTTCGTGACTACCATACTCGTACCAATGAGCATTTGACGCATGCAGCATGAATATATCAGCATAAAATAAAACTGATATAATTTTACAATAACATTAAGTCTAAATAGCTCATGACTAGAATTTCACAATTGTTGCAATAATTTGTGCCACGCCAAAGCATAAACATTACATTGTATTTTATAAACTATGTAGAAGTATTTATTTAATTAACTATGTAATATTTATGACTCGCATTATTGACCTTCAAGTATAAAACTTAGGTACCTACTGCTTAGCGTCAATTATGATACCTCTACACGTTGGCCCATATTAGGGCATGATAATGAATCATTATTGTCATCTGCGCGGTACATGACATCTTTATATAAATCCATGGGAAGATATTTTATACCGTTTATTCATATAAAATACAAAAAAAAAAATATTTTTAAATATTTCTATAGAAGAAAAAAAAAACATTTGGAAAAATTAGAATACCTACATACAGTAGCCCACCGGCATCGGGAACAGGGTCCAAGCTACCGGAGGTCAGGGTCTCAGAGAGAGGAACTTCCTCACAATACGCGCCGTGTCGAGAAGTACCATTTTTTGTATCAGGCGCTTGATCCAGACGCCCAAGGAGAGCCTCTTATGATGTTGGTTGAGGTTCTGTTCTATTAAACCATTGGCCGTAATGGCTATCATCATAATGACTGATGAATCAACATCCCACATAGCGACAACCTCGTGTCCCAATTTATTATTATTATCTATGTCGAATAGTAGTATTCTTTCAACTACGTTATTACTGATTCCTATGGCCAAAAAATCATAACTTCGCCGTTACTATACCTACTGGTACCGACAGTAATTTTTTTATTGCTTAATTAGGTGTATAATAAACTCGTCAGCTAATATGATGATGCTGTGATAGTTATTAACACATTAGAGAGTGTATGTACCATGCAAAGTTACGGAGTATTTGCTTTATAACTGCTAAAGACACAAGAGTCTAAATTGTAACCGTTATGTGCGCTCTGTAGATCGTAGGAATCGGCCATAATACGATGATAATTATGATCGATTATTTTGTATACCAATATAAATAGTTACTGATCCTACTCATACCTCGACCCCTTTAGTTAGACGATAAACATCAATCGCTCTTATGAGTCGTAACTATAAAGCCACGTTGCTATTAAAAACAATTTTTCGGATACAAGTTGCCAGCACTTTCTGAAACTATACAACACTATAGTTCGTTTCAAAATCCCTGAGACAAAATTGACAGGCGATATGTGAAACTTGTAAATTTTACTAACATTTTTTTCAAATTTGACGTTTCGCGCATGTCAATTCAGTCTCAGGGATTTTGAAACGAACTTTATACAGGTATAATAAGTATACTAGGTTAGTCAGAAACGGGGTACTAATCCGAAAAGGTGTTTATAACCCATAATAATGAATAACTTTTGTTCTACAACTTTCCCCAAAAGTCAACAGTTTAAGAGAAATAGCGGTTCAAAAATCTAAAAAAAAAATGCGCTAAATCTGTCTATCGTCACCGTCAGCTATGATCAGCTGTGTTTACATTTTAGCTCATATTTGGGGTCACGGATTAGAAGCTCCATTTTCTGAATTTGTATCCAAAGTAGGGATGAAGAATTTTTGAAAAAACTATAATTAAAATTATTTTGTATGGAAATTAAAATTATCGAATTTTGAAATTTAACCTTTGCGTTAAGACAGTCATCGGTGATACTATAAGTGACCTGCGGATTAGTACCCCCTTTCCGATTAACCTTCAATACAAATGTTTCTAGAAACGATGTTTCGGAGCTTCTACAGCAAATGCGACGTCAGAAGCGGCTTTTATACAGTAACATGTATAAAAGTTTAAGAAAAAGGTAGAGCCGCATCTAAAAAAAAAAACACAAATGTTTACTAATGAATACAGGGCTTTACGGATCTCTATGGAACAATCGAAACATATTACCTACGTGTCTGTGTCAGTTATACTTATAACACCAATTAATACTAATAGCTAATAATTAATTTAGCATATTATTATATGTATTTGGTGTGTAAGCAGGAAGAACATGACACCCAGCTTCCCTAAAATGTTGACCTCAGTCACACGCAGTGTAGACAGATCATCCAACTGCGCCAATACTCCGGGTCCCAATTAAATGTCTAGCAGCTGATAGATAGATACTGGGGGCCTACTCCGTAAGTCCGTCAACGAAGTTAGTCGCCAGTCCGAAAGTAGCCCGAAACGTAGGAGTGAACAAAACAAGTGTCAAGTTCAACTTTTCGGATGGGCAAAAACACATCGGTAGTAGGGACAACTGCCAAATCGTGTTGTCATTCATTCTTAGTTCGGGCCCCGAAATAATCGTATGTCCGTAGGTGATAGGGAGTAGGAAACGCTCGTAACTAAGGCCGAAACCACGGACTTCGTGCTTAGGGAGTAGACCCCCTGATACAAAAGGAGTAGCTCTAATTGCCCAGCGTAACGACTACAGGCAAAACCGAGAAGCCTACGTCCCAGTATGACTAAACACGTGCGAAGAGTCCAGTGTAACAATAATAAAACTTTAACATTACAGAGCATACGAATAGAACGATAGAAAATTCAATGTTCAAAGGCGAGCTAAACTCAGAGTTAGTTCTGCCCACCTTTGATGATTATAGTGGTAAAAATATTCATTCAACACTTGCACTGATGCTAAGCCTACAAACGTAAACTGATTCATAGAAAAGAACGTAGTCATCCCATTGATCTACTTTTACTCTGCATTTTTACGCGACTTCCGAGAAAACGTAAGTCGCAAACAGTATGTTCACAATAACATTAGTTTTGAAATATTATCAGGACTTTTATAAACACAACGTATTAAGAAGTACCTATGAGGCTAGTCACGAAAAGTAAAACAAAGGAAAGGACAAAAAAAATGTAAAAAAATGCTTTCATACAAAAGCAAAAAGGTACAAAAATTGTTTCCTACTGATACCTATAACCCAATACAAGGGCAAGTACACGATGTTCCGTTGGCTTTGAAATCCGCTTCTGCCTCGGAAATTGAGACAATACTTGGCGGGTTGAGTGCAAATATGAATATATTCTGAAAATCGTTGGCATTTGCCCTTCTCGATCATTTTCACCGAAATATTAGAAGGATTATAGGAATTGAAATTGACACATTTAAAAAATGCGTTTTTATTCTTTATTCATCTGATTGTTAACGTATTATCCGATACAGGAACTAACTTTGGCAAAATAGTTTGCATGTAAAACGTTGCACACTACAGTAGGCACTTATTCTCTAAAAACGTAATCATTTCTAACAATGATAAATTCATTCACAGGAGAAATATCAGTGTCTGATAGCATTATTCGTAAATCGGCTAAAATACTAACGATTCGTGTCAGATTAGTAATTCGACAAAAGCGATTGTAAAGCATATTGATAGGTTGTTCTCGTTACTAAAAATTATGTAAAAATACACTGCCTGCCTGTACTTTGAGATGTATAGGTATACTTTATAGATTGTTGATAAAAATAGTTATTATTGTCAGGCCTTGTTATTGCTGATTAAAATAGATACGGAAATTATACGTTACGCCCCGTAAATCTGTTATAATTATGTCATTTAAAATAAAAATACAGGTTATGAAGAACTCGGTGAAATCACAAGTCCTTAGATAGAGATTTCGTAATATTATTTTGCTAAGTTTGTTTATGCGACGATAAACCAAGCCGGTTCTACAAACAATGATGATGATGCGATATGATTCATGCCATGAACCAGCTATTCGACGGAAGAACAGTCATCGACTCGGAGCTGCTGATGTAAACAAGGTGAGAACGTAGGCAGAGATTTTAGCAAGACTATTTATAATATAAAATGTTAAACGTTTACAATTTAACCTCAATATTAGGATTATGAATAGTGTTCCCGGCGTGTGTTTCCAGAATATACAAGCCCGGAAAGCAAGCTTGCGAACTAATCGCGTATACTTTGGAATTCGCGCGCTTCTACACTCGTTTCCAAAACATACGTGATTAGTTGCATCTCGCTTTTTCGTTTTGATGATATCTCTTTCTTTTCTAAGTAACTGACGTATATCTGTTACGGTTATTAATAATTTGCGGTCATTATTATCTAATACTAACTATCTTATTAGGTCAACATGATTAATCACATTGACCGATTATTATTTATAATCCCTTATAAATGCGAAAGTAACTCTGTCTGCCTGTGGCGCTTTCACGCCTAAAACCGATTTTAATGGAACTAGGTATTACAGAGATAGTCTGGAGCCGGGAGAAGGAAAATTTTAGGCTAATAATAGGCTAATTTTATCCCGAAAAATACGGAATACGCGATAAACGACATCCACACGGGCGAGACCGCGAGCGACCTCTAGTTCACAATAAAGCAATAATGTGTGTGCAAACAAATGAGAAATTGAATATTTTTAAGACAAAGTTATGTAAAATTTATAACGCCCGTTTTGTTGATCATGTTGACGAGTCAAATATCCCAGGGGTATGATCGAAGAAAAACCACTCGAAGGGGATGATGGGGAGCTGGTGAGCGAGCCAATTAATCCTCCGTCATCACCTTTAAAACCAAAACCTTCAAGTCGAAACCAACCGGTTCGGGGTGCTCCAATTCCCCGCACGTTTTGCTCGCTCTAGTTGTATGCTGAACTGATTCCTGAACACACTATGGTTCGGTATTTGATTAATTTTGAGATAGATCTATTAATTTATTTACTCAATCATACTTTTATTAAATGATTAAAATAAAAGCACAAACCGAACAACTTAATATCACGATCCCTTTCTTGAATGTAACTGGCATTGTATAGTGCGAAATCCATTCTCTCACCTCGACCGTTCCAAACTACAGTATACTTAATATAAGATGAGTACGGAAATCTTGTATGTCTTAGCATCTAAATCTTAATTACATATTTCTAAACTATACACGGTCTATTTCCTACTGGCCTTGTATATTCTGGAAACACGCGTATTCAGCTAAACAAAAAGTACTGAAAAAGCGTCTACTGATAAACATTATATACTTAACATACAATTCAGTATTGTCCTACAATTGTGCCTACAAATGTAAAATTTTACTCATTCCTTTTACTTTATTGCACTAGAACAACAAACATGTATTCATAGCGAGGAATGATAACCGATAAGCTATGTGACCGAGAACTTGTTTCTGCGAACAATTTCTTACTTTTCCCTTGAGCATGTTTGTGTTTGATATAAATGACGTAACACGCGTTTTTAGTATACCTAATGATCATGGCTCGCGTCATTTACTCACACGACCTCATAGAGTATTCATTCATTTAGTAGTGGTCAGCCAGTACGCATGTTATACTGCAATATCGTTTATGCGGCTCGCACTTTGGACTGTTCGCTCACAAACGATTGTGAGCAAAACGAATTGCAGAACGGTTCGCGTTTATTGTTCAAGATATTATTGTGCAGGCCGACGGAGCTAAGTGCAGCATTGAAGAAATTGGATTGTATTGTTTGTTCACTTTAAAACTTTTCCCGGTTAGTACGGGCGTATCGAGGACTTTCCTGTGCCTTATCGTACCGTGGAACATCGACAAAGACTTAATTTGAATGGTTCAAGGTAATTTGTTTCGTCTAGCGCAATCTTTATTTATTAGATAGAAGTAGCAAAACAACTAACGGCTGAAACCTAGGGGTGTCATTTCAAATATTTTTTGATTCACATAATTTTCAATTCATACCTTTTGATGTAATCGAACGTTTCATAAAAATATTGGTTCTTTGTCGCAATTGTTAGAATAACTATTTATTCGTCGAATTTACATTTCATAGAACTATTTGTTATTCAAAGTATCAATTTATCGAAGTATGATTTACAGAATTTCAATACACATTTTCTTGTTTTCACGAAAACCCTTCTATTTAAGTTATAAGATTAACTACGATCAACTAGGATCTAGCGGTCGCTCGGCTCGCGATTAACCTAACCTAACCTCTGATAGGTTAGGTTTGGTTAGAACTCTGACCATCGGAGACCAGTCAGGGTGCAATAAACGAGTAACTACGACCAGTTCTCTTTTTTACTACTCGCCAGCCGCTGCCGGCGCTGCCATTCACAATTCTAACCTTACCAAACCGATCCGGTCAGAGGAGCTGGTAATTTGTTAAAATAAAGTTAAATTAGTTTATTTAGCATTCGATGAAACGTAATAAGGTCGTTTAAATGTATTTTCAATGTATAGTGATATTAAAGAAACAAGATTCGACTATATTAAAGTTCTATCTGTGCCAACTACACCAGCTTTTCTGCCATGCGTGTTAACGGTGATTATGGCTAGGTAACTATATCCATACAGGATGTTTTGTTTTAAAGGTATCCGGGATAATGTCATTAGTTGATAATGATATAATAATTTGTAAATCAACTGAACCGAGTGTAATGTCCAAAGACATGACCTAGCTACCTTACAACCATTACTACTTAGGTATTTTACGATCTGGGTTTTAAAATCCAATGAGTCATTGTCGCATGGCTCACAGATAGGGTTGTTGCCAAAAATATTTATAGAAGGGTAAAGGTAGCGGCGAGCCGCAACGAGATATAGAAATATTTTGCGGTGTTGGGGAGGCGTATAGGGGAAGAATTAAAAGTTTTATATATAGATGTGAACCGAACAAACCCGCAAAGCTTTTAAATATCCTGAAATAACTGGTCATTTTAAGGGAATCTTTTTTCTTATGGAATAGAAAAGCATGGTTGGATGTTAGTTACTATGTGTATAAGCGCGTCTCAACGACAGCTTCGGGGGAGGGGGTGCAAACACAAGGGTTCTAACCACATCACCCACCCCTGGTAGGCATAACTGAAGCATCTACTGTTTAATCCTGATCTCACCCTGCCTCACGAAATAATATGTCAATGCTTTAAGCGATAAGACCGCCATTTGTACTGTTCTTAATTACGTGTATTCCTACTGTTTTATTTCTTTTAGTGTACAATAAAGTATATCTATCTATCTATCTATCTATCTATCTATGTCACATCCCCACCGTCTAACGAAATATGGCGAAAAAACGACGACAGCGTATGAAAAATAAATGATTGCTGTGGTATTTTTTTAAGATTACAAAAAGGATGTCAAGTACGGACAGTATGCTAAAAGACAGACAAAACGAATGAAAAAAAAAACAAACAAAAATTACAATGGTCAAACTCGCATCGTAGCAGACGTACCTAATTCAATTCATTCGTTCTTCAAACATAATAGGTATATTAATTTATTCCGTTATTCATTCGAACAACATAACAAATAAACATAATGAATAAACATGTATATTCCTTATAATGATCAAATATGGCCACTCGTAGTCAGAGCATGGCGTGTAAACACAATTTACTCGTAGTATTATCGGTGAGTTTGGCCGACCCGCATCTCTGTTTATTGACGAGCGTTCACGTCAAATTGACGCCGTTAATTTATCTTAACAACTGCTACACTTTCCCCTAACTAAATGCGACTATATACTTTAGGAGAAAGCTCGCTCGATTCATTATGCTTATACTATGACAGCTTGCGAATCGTGTAGCGTCATTTGCAGTTTCGATCCATGCTATGTTTTACTTACGTCTTGTATCCCTGTGCTCGAAAAATTGCAATAGATTCGCCACCTGTTACATGGAACTTATGGTGAAACGTGGGCGTTCAAGTTAAATCCACAGAAGATTAATAAAAGAAGGTTTTAAATTACTAGGTACTTGTAGCATACTATAAGGTTTTTCTGACAATTACATGTTAAAGTTGAGGAGTAGAATGAATCAATAAAAAATAACTCAAAATCACAAAGAGGACACCACAGTCTGCTGGCACGAATTTACAGTATCCTGCAACATGTATGATAAAGAGGCGATAGTCGTAATCAGTTTAATATGGCGAGAATAAGCCCACTACAGGATTGATGAATTTGCTCCTGTGGGTTTGAATGCTGGGCCAGCCACTGATGTTATTTACACCGCGTAATTAAATCCACTCTGTCAGTTCACGGAAAAATGCCATACGGAAACCTTCAAACTACCTCACATTATTTTCCTGATAAAATAATTAAATTGGTCTGCTACTGAAAATTCATGCATAAGTTAGATTCCCGGAACTCACAAACAGAACAATGTGATATTATCTGAACGTTAACTTTAAAAAAGAATAAAACCAAGTGACGCTTTTCAGTCTTGGATTTTCTTTACGTTCAAGTCCTTCCGTTCTGCCGTAATTAGAGGCTAGAGCTGAAGTCCGAAGCACTATGCAGAAACTTTTATAAGATTGCTAAGAACTGCAGTTTTTATACCTCTCTGTGGGTACTCTTACGTATCAATCCTTATAATCGAGAGCCACGACTCTGGCTAGGTACTCTATTGTAGTAAAGTTACGAAAATAACTTTTATGTGTTATTGTTGTTGGTATTATTACGTAAAATGTTACATCAATCCAACTTTCCTTCCCGGTTATGGAAGTTATGATAACAAAAACATAATGCGCTAGGGCCAGACGTGCCACACGAACGCTCTACTTACAATACTCTTTACTCTTGATTTATTTCGTAGATAATAACTCCATGTTTACTAAGATAAAGTTTAATAATTTCAGCACAATATACTTCCAAATATACATACAAGGTTACTCGGAAAGGGGGTACTAATCCGTAGCCCACTTATAGTATCACTGATGGATGACGGTTTTAAAGCAAGTGTTAAAACAAAATTCGATAATTTTTATATCCCTGTAAAATAATTTTTATTTTAGTTTTTTCACAAATTCTTCATTTCTACTTTAATTAAGAATTCAGAAAATGAATCTTCTAATTCGTGACCCTAAATATTACCTAACATGTCATAGCGGAGGATAGACAGATTTTAACAGTTTTTTTTGTGATTTTTGAACAGCTATTTCTCTAACGAGTAAGTATACTATTGACTTTTTGGGAAAGTGGTAGAACAAAAGTTACTCATTATTATGGGTACTTTAACACCCTTTCGGATTAGTACCCCCTTTCTGACTAAACTTGTATACGTGTTGAAACCTACTTACAAAATATACGAATATTTCAATACTAAGGAGTGTTACCATGCTAAATGCTTTGAATACCATAGACGGTCGTCTATTTTCTGATCAAATTGTGTAGTTTTTCACCATTAAACGAATTAGTAGTATTCAAATGAGCCTGCATTAAAAGTGTGGGAATTCTGCCTAAGCTTTGAAACAAAACAGTAACTAGTAAGCATTAGCTACTTTTTACTTAGTAACTAACGTTGCGAGACTTGCGAGAGTAACTTTTCAAGCTTAACTTTAATCCGTTAACTCACAGCACTCCACACACAGGTACAGTTCCGACCAACAGATAATAGAATCCCGGAACAGTAAGAATAGCGACTGATTGTTTACAATTTACTGACAAATAGCATTCGGCTTTTGTTTAGAATCCTTACACAGGATTGGAAATGAATGATCCATTCCGAAATAAGTGTCCAGGTGCGATATTAGTTGAAACCAAATATTTGTATAGCGTAGCGTTTGGTCTTGCCTTTTTATTAAGCCTCAAATGCCTCAATGCAAAAAAAGGAGTGTTATAAGTTTGACCGCTATGTGTGTCTGTCTGTCTGTTTGTCTGTGTGTCTGTCTGAGGCACCGTAGCTCTTAAACGGGTGAACCGATTTGGGTGCGGTTTTTTTATTTGTTTTTGATATAGGATTTGACAAATGAAATACAGAATGCCTGGCCTTTATTATTTCACAAGTAAGAGCTTTTTTTTTCTTAAATATGTTTTTTTACCTGACATGGTTATTGGCAGAGCTTATCCATAAGATAAGATAAGATAAGATAAGATCATTTATTTGTCCAAACATGAGTACATACATACAAAACAATTGTCAGCATGCAAGATGTTATAAGTTAAAATACCGTTCATCATGTTTGCCTTGATTAATAGCATACAAATATTAATACATTAAAAAAAAAAAACTTCTAAATTAAATTAAATTGTCTCGAATGTCATTCTTAATAAAATAGGCTATCGAAAATACTAAATGATAGGAACATGATAATAAAATAATTAAAAAATCAAAATCTGTCAGCCAAAAACTCATTTAAATTATAATACGCTTTATCTGCTAAAAAACTTTTTACTTTCTTTTTGAACGCTACATCACTTAACTGCTTCCAACTTTTAGGCAGTTTATTATACATTTTTGGAACCATGCAAAATACACTTTTCCGCATATGTGCCGTCCTACATTGATGTAGGCAAATCTGAGTATTATCACGCCTATTACGAGGAAATAGATCTGCCATGCGAGAAAAGAGGTGAGGGTTGGACCGTAAGAACGTTGCATTTTCTAAGATATAAATGGAAGGTAATGTTAAGATTTTATATTTTTGAAAATAAGGCTTGCAACTTTGAGTGGTTTCAAGTTTGAACATGGACCTAATGCATCTTTTTTGAGTTTTAAATATTAGTTCCTTATCAGTCGAGTTACCCCAAAAGATAATGCCGTATCTTAAGATAGATTCCACCAAGCCGTAGTATGCGGCAAGTAACGCATCTACACTAATTACTGCTGACAGTTTATACAGAGCATATGCTGAGGTACTTATTTTCTTACAGATGGTCTCTATATGTGCCTTCCAATTTAATTTATTGTCAATTATTAATCCTAAAAACTTAGTTGTATCAACTTCGTCAATGTTATTATTATTGTAGTTTATGTCAGAATTATTAATAAATGTCAAGGAAAGTTGGCTAAAGTGCATGATTTTGGTCTTATTTAAATTTATTTTTAAATTATTATTATTTAACCATTCTATAATTGCAGTTAGTGAGGTATTAATGTCATATTTATATGCGTCTCTATTTTTACATGCAATTGTCACTACACTGTCGTCAGCAAAGAGGCTCATAGGTTGTTCTGTAGATTTAGGCAGGTCATTAATATATAATGTAAATAGAGAAGGCTCCAAAACACTACCCTGTGGGACACCATACATAACTTCACGTTCTTGTGATCGATGTGTCTCTTCTCGTTTTGAAGTTACGTTTATCCTACTGACTTCCGTAATTTGCTTTCTATGCTTTAGATAAGACTCAAATAGTTTTAAAACATTACCTCTAACGCCATATGCTTCAAGTTTCTTAAGCAGAATATTGTGTTCTACATAATCAAAGGCTTGCGTCATATCACAGAATATTGAGCAGACCGGTGTATTCTGGTCCATATTTGTCATCACAATGTGTAAAAAATCATAAATTGCCATATTTATAGTCTTTTTTTGTCTGAAACCTTTTTGTTCATTGCAGCGTCTTATTTTTTTCTAAATATGAATTTAGCTGTATGTACATATATTTTGCAACGATTTTAGATATGATAGGAATAAGCGATATCGGTCTATAATTTTCCATTAATTCTTTTTTATCTTTCTTAAACAACGGCTTTACAATAGACGTCTTTAATGCAACGGGGAATGTACCAACACTGATGCTCAAATTAATTATGTAACTTAAAGGACAACATATGCTGCAAGCTACGGCTTTAAGTATGTGTAGAAATTTCATCGTAGCCTACACTCTTTGTATTTTTGAGTGTTGTTATTATTCTGAAAACATCATGTGGTGTACTAGGAGCGTTAAACATCGAGTCTCTTTTATTCAAAATGTATCCATAATTCAAGAAAAAGTTTAAAGTGTATACAATAATTCCTTAAATTAATTTCTCTATTTGTCCGTACGCTCTAATACTCGTATTATCTCGGTAGAATGTCGTAAATAAGATATTAATTTCGCAGGATACTTCTCCATCTTCCAACACAGTTAAACGGCTGTAACTCGTTTTTCCGAGACTTTTACAACTTGTTCGCGCTTGCGGATGAAATTAATTACTTTACAGATTTAGAAAGATAGACTAAATGAAAACCATGCTCACCACCAGCTAGACACGAAACCCGATAAAGTAAAAATAAACTACTAAGTAGCAAGGAATATATTTTATAATATTTCTCAATAATATTGTGAAATGCAAAGTTGTTTTTGCGGTCGATGAACTCTAAATAACATTGAACAATTGAAAATAGTTTTGGTTGAAAGTTTCTATTAGATGGTACAAGCTTCATTTTTTCATGACGCCGTTTGAATGTTTACAGGGTGGGAGGGGGGCTCACATACTTAACGACTTTCGAAGCTCTTAACCCATCAAATATTCTACTAAAAAGTTTTGAAGACCTACCCAACTATCAACAATAAAAAGAATTGCGCGAAAAAAATTTTAAACTCTCAGTTTTATGTGTGGTGTAAAAGAACCCAATTTTTTTTCGTGTATTCACGCCTCTAAGGCAGTTTACAGAAGACTTCTAGCTGCCAAATTTCAACCATGTAGTCCTAATAGTCTCCAAGTAAAATGGCTGTGACATGTAGGTATGCATACGAACGGATGGACGGACGGACGGACATGACGAAACCATAAGGATTCCTAGTTTGAATACGGAACCCTAAAAAGGATATACCTATAAATGTTGACATTTGACTATTCTTACCACCACCTTACCTGCATGTGTATATGCAGGTAGTATCTACTATCCATTCAAGATAAAAGGTCAGTTGAAAAAAAATAAAGAATGACAATTTGGACAGATTCTATCGAAAAAATTATAGTTTTTTTGGAAATTCCAATTTTCGAGGAAAATCACTATAGAAGATAGAAGATCACTGAAAACTAAAAGCCAACTTGTTAAGAATCATATTTTCAAAATTTTCTCGTTTAAGTATGAACAAATGAAAACGAACAAACTATTAATTTTACTACAAAACTTAATAGTAGATTTGCCGACCGACACCGATACCGACAGCATTCGGTTGCCGAACCCTGACTTAAACAAAATGAAATGCTCCATAGAAAATATTCATAAAAAAAAAAACCGCGCACGAGTTTCACAAACAGTTTTATTAGTTACATTACCTACATATCAATGTTATATATTACGTCATCAAAATTAATAAACAGGGATGACGATATTAAATCCCTACTAATATTACAAATGCGAAAGTAACTGTATGTCTGTTACGCTTTCACGCCTAAACCGCTGAACCGATTTTGATGAAACTTGGTACAAAGATAGTCTGGAAACCGCAGAAGGACATAGGCTACTTTTACCCTGAAAACCGCGAAATATCCACGCGATAAACGACATCCACGCGGGCGAAGCTGCTTGCGACAGTCGCGACCTCTAGTATCCCTATATAATGAGAAAATATTTTTTACCATACCTACCAATCTAACGACGGGTGGTCCCATACTAATGTATAACAATAATAATAAATGTTAATTGTTTTTATTTACAGATGGCGTTGGTAGAGGAACAAGGCGCGGGCGCCGCCGCCGATGACCCCGAAGCCTTACTCAATGAGTGGCTAGGCGAGCTCACCGTGCTCACTGCTGTAAGTAACTAATACCACTGATCTTATTATACCATGCTTCTCTTATGCAGTGCCGGGTTAGCAATGAAGCAAAATAAGCAACTGCTTAGAGCATAACGTCTCGGGGGGCCCCAGAATCACACCAAATGAGTGGTCATATGGAATTTTCAAATCCGCGCGCAATTAAATCTGCTGGTAGTAAATACCGTACTAAACAAGACGAAAAAAAGAATATTTCTTAAGAACTTTTTCAAAATTCGTAAGTAGGGATTTACAAGTATTTTCCAAGATATAAATTAATTAAAAATATATCATTCACATCTACTCTAAGCAATGTGTGCGACCCAAGTTATTTTTCCCCATAAGATTCAGATGAAATATTTTATATGTAAAAAGGTATCTGATTTTTTCAAGCACAGTCCAAAGTGATTTAAATGGTAATTATTTGAAGAGTGAAGAGTCAAAACCTAAAGCTCCAAATGTACTTAGAATGAGATCTAGTTGTCTTCTTTATTCGTTATTTACGAAAAAAAAACGTGCTCGCTGCGCTCTGCGATGCATCTAATCTGTTTTTTTACAAAAAAGACAAAATCTGTGACACTTATTCGTAAATTAACTTGAGGAAAATTTACCAAATATGCAACAGTATCCCTATAACAATAATAATGAATTGTTATTCCATAATAGGGATTCCATATTTGGGTATTTTCTCTCTACTTTGGTTCCACACTAAACAAAAAGACGCTATACTTATATTTTGATATCGCTCCATCAGAAAGCTCTGTTTGGGCTGTAAATGGTGGGGCTCACAGGCGTGGAAATCGAGTAGTCTTATTCCGGCACTGCTACTACTTCATAATTCGCTATAGCCATTTATGAATCGAAATCAGAAATCAGAATTACATTTGGTGAATTCGCACAACTCACTGCGGTAACCAACAAGTTCTTAACATTACTTCCT
The DNA here is from genome assembly GCA_905220435.1 of Amphipyra tragopoginis. NCBI lineage: Eukaryota > Metazoa > Arthropoda > Insecta > Lepidoptera > Noctuidae > Amphipyra > Amphipyra tragopoginis. The sequence continues at coordinate 23,103,925 of HG991991.1, read as the reverse complement.
TTCGTCAAATCGTCAGGATCAGGAGTAAACTGCAGTAAACTGCAGTAAGCAAATTACACTATAACATTAGCTCGTTATACTATATCTAAGACTGGCTCGACGACCTTATCGTACTCACGCACGACAGTATGCAACAGACTCCATATCTTCGCCTCTATTTGTCATATCATCGCCAACAGGTGATATATTGTTTCGTTACCGCTCTTTGAAAAACGCCACGTTGCCCAACAAACCCAATCGCACGCCATAAATAGAGAGGCATCTGGTCGAAACTCGAAATCGTATCTTAGTCGAAAGATATACCTTCATTAATTAAATAAATAAAAACGGAGAGGCTGCTTGAGTTTAAAAGGGATGATTGATGCTGGATCACGAGAACACGTGTGGCTTGCAGCCGGCGCGGCCGCGCGGGACAGGTGCGCGCGCACATGCGCTTTTACCATGATTTTGCATCGGCTCGACAAGCTCCTTGCGACGTATGTTAACATCTCGGCTACGAACACGCGATAACTTGATTTTCAACAGACCTTTAGCTGTTTCTTTATTAACCTTTTCTTGACATGATTACTGTTTCTTTTTGCATCATATTTGATAAAGCTTCGCCTTTAAATACTATCGCCAGTAATAATAATTCTTCCTAGGAATCAATGGTTTGCGACGCGACAGATGTGCGTCCTTTTAGAATACTACTTAACGTCGGTCGTCCAACTGTGAAGTTTGTAAAGCTCACATAATTAAATTTTAACTCATGTTCCTCTACTAAATGAAAACGTTTTGAAAATGATTGTTTCGATTTAAATCAATATTTATGTATTAGGAATAAAATTGACTTATTGTAGAATATAAATAAATCCTACGCTGCATAATTAATTCTCATTGCAAGCAGAAACTAATTCGAGCAATTTGGTATGTTGGCTTATAGAATTATTATTCGCAGATGATTATCGGCTATGGTAACTAAGAGATCGATAAAATGTGGATCCTGCACATCTGTCGCGTGTATCGCTTCTCCGCACGAGCAGGTGTTTCGAACACATCACCTGTTTCCCATTTTTTATCCACCTTTTTCATACAACTTCTGGTATAGTCCCGTACAATTCACAAAACTCATTACGAGCTGTCCGCTTAAAGATGTAATTTTGAAATTTGCTTTATTGCAATTACCAAAATTGACATTTTAAATATATATATATTTAATTATATATGTACTTATAGGTAATTTTATTAAGTGGCTAAGCTGGATAGTGTGCGACCGCAAAACTCTACCACTCAATTTAAATATTTTAAAGAATACACTGTGGTTATTAACTTATTATACCTGATATTTATTAAACATGCGTCGTATATATTTTTGGACAACATTACATTTTTATTTACTAAAGTGTGGGGTGCGGCTTTTGACAAAAGTGGGACAAATACAACTAGGTCATTTCGTCGATTTCTTCTTTCATTGTCACTTGCTGATTACGAGTATATGCAGAAACTTACTTTTTATATTCATTATTACATACTTATTTCCATATTTTTTTGAATTTGAAATGCAATTTTTTACATAAAAAAAAAATCCAAAAATACATGCAGTATTTTTCGAGTCTAATAAATATTGGTTTATTTCTAAACTATGGACACCTTTCATGTTCTTGAAATAATTTTCCATCAATATTTTTGGGGGACATTAGCAGATATTGACAATTTGTTTGTGAGGAAATGCGTGACTCAGTAATAAATATTGGTTTATTTATTTCTAAACTAGGGACACCTTTCATGTTCTTGAAATAATTTTCCATCAATATTTTTGGGGGACATTAGCAGATATTGACAATTTGTTTGTGAGGAAATGCGTGACTCAGTGTTAGTGGCATCGCATAGTGTCGATCAGGCCGTGAGCAGGCTAAGCGGCGCGGCGGGGTGTGGGTGCGTGCGTGCGACGCGCCGCCACCGGCACAGTACGCGGCAGCGGCAGCTCGGGGGGCTCGAGCCGAGGGGACTCACGCACACTAGCGCACCGAACCTCGTCCACTCATTCTGGAATCAAACAACGTAGCGTAGCGGCCCGCGCACACGTGCGCAAGTCACAAAACACGGTTGCCGCTTGTCTACTTGCCTCCCCCCTGCGCTGTTGCCTGGCTCTGCGACCGGCCGACTCCGCGCTCATGCTTCATTTTGTAATATTACTCACTTCACTTTGCTCTACGCTGCCTAGTTGTGGTTTGCACCCACGAACGTCGTACGCGTTTTGAGCTCCTCGATAGTGCTCTTTGTTCTGTGATTACTTATAACAAAAAAGTATATGATACCTGGCGCGAAAAGTTTGTTTTCGGTGAAGTGAACGGGCGAGGTCACTACTATGTGTGCGATATAATACCTAACTGTAGTGCGGTAAAGTTGTGGTGCAGTTCCGCGCAGTCTCCGTGTTCTGTGCTCCGTTGAAATAACAAACTCGTTTCCATACATGCCAATTATAAGTGCATACTTACATCTGACTTAACTTATACTTAAACAAAATCGCAGAATGCCATTTATTGAACAGCGTTTTGTTTAATTTCGTGCTGTCTCTATGATGACGCTAGAATAGTTCGGGAGCATGTCCCGGTCCCGCACGACATAGCGCCGGCTTTTGGCACGCTTTTCTAATAGTAATAGTGAGAAGTGTTGGTTTGTGAGTCATTGCACGTTGCGATGTAGACGAAATGATGGATGTGCAATTAAACGAATCGAGTAAGTGGCAGCGCGGGTTTCTGTCAACCCTGAATAGAAGTTTTCGATTAGCGAGCGGGAAAACAAGAAGTGTTAACAGCTCTCCTACAGAAAATAAAAGCTTCGAACAAAGTTTGGATATGACATCAACGACGACGGTACGTGGTACTAATGAGTCTGCTGATAACTTTAGTATACAAGACATCAATTGTTTAGTAAAATATTTATTTTATGATATGAACTCAGTTAAAATAGACCTATCATTTCGTTATATGGATAATTATCCCTACTGTTTATTAGTTATTTGTAACCGATCGAATAACTGATCCTGCAGTGTTCTGAGGAATCCAACAATGACACACTAAATAATAACTCTACTGAAGTGCTGATAATATGCATACCTAGCTGTGCAATCTAATATTATATAAATAAATAGTATCATTCAATATAATTTGTTGACACAATAGGACAGACATACAAACTTACCAAGTTCATTGTTTGAAGACAATGCATTCCCAACTATGTTTTGGGATGTCAGCTTGTAAGTGCGTGGATATAATTAATTCCTGGACATAATAGGGCCCATCATTTGTATTCATTGCGTCCTGTTGCCTCATTTAAGGCTCGGGATTAGTTACCGGGGGCCTAATAGGTGTCGTAGGAATAATTGCGCATAGTGTAAGTATTAATAATCAGGTATGGTGGAAGATTAAGTTTGTATTATTATAATTGCAGGGTCTGAACTCGTCAAATGATGGATCGTCGGCTTTGAGACCGCTGGAGATCGTGGCGCCTCGCATAGACACATACAGGTTTTCAATGGCCAACCTTGAAGAGACTCAGGATGCTGATCTGGACGCTATACTGGGGGAGCTCTGCGCCCTAGACTCTGAGTACGATGAGGAGATATCCAGGGTGTCTTCAGGTAACCCAAAATATTCCAAGAGTTCTTATTCTAATTCTACAAATATCACATAACCCAGTAAAACTGACTGACAAAACTGTTGTTTTTTAGCTTTATCATCGGCATCGAAGACCAAAGCAGATGGTGCTGCCGAGAGCTCCCAGAGACAAGACAAGGAGTGCAGTGACGGTGCATCCAGCATTGCTCGCACTGACTCTCCCGACAATGATTCGGCCTTCAGTGACACTGTAAGTTATCATCAAAAGTATACCGGTATACTGGGCTCACATTTAAATACATTACAGGGGCGACATTCAATCAATCAATCAAATCAGCTTAACGGTCAGTGGACCGTTAAGCAGTGGCTGAACATAGGCCTCTTTCGAGTTGCGTCAGGACACTTGGTCCCCCGCCTTCCGCATCCAGTCCACCCCAGCTACCTTCTTCAGATTGTTGGTCCATCTGGCTGTGGAACATTCTGTGCTGCGTTTATCCACTCAAGGACTCGTCTACTCCAACGGCCATAGGTCCTTCACCAGACTCGGTCAGCCCACTGCCACTTCAACTTGCTGATTTTGGAAACTATGTCGCTCACTTCGGTTCTTCTCCGGATAATTTCATTGTGGATATTATAATCCTTCAAAGAAACTCCAAGCTTAGCTCGCTCCATAGATAGCTCGATTAGCTACTTTTAATTTGTGGACTATTCCAATTGCCTACGTCTAGGCACCCGTGGGTCTATGACAGGTAGGACGTACTGGATGAAGACTTTTGTCTTTAGACTTTGCTGTTAAGCAGTTTTGCCAAATGCTGCCCAGCCAAACTTGATCCTTCTGCTCTGTAAACTTCTTTCTCGAAGTTATGTCTACCATGCTAAATAACCTACCTAAGGTATACTTAATTTCGTGCACAAATTCCAGCACTGTCACTTCTACAAAGACCGGTCTTGGTATGACATGCATAATGCGATTTTATTCTTGGAGTGATATTGATGACTACCAAAAAATTGTCACTGCATGATTATTATCTCTGAAAACTTTGAACTTAAGCAGTTTTATTTAAATAACAGAAGACAACATTGACAAATCAACTGACTTGTCTTTTGGTTGACGAAGTCAAAAAATCTTGAATTATAAGAACGGTACTCGTTCTTAAAGTTCGTACGTAGTAAGTACGTACCAATAAACAAATTATTGTGAAAAATTCACTTTTTGTTTGAGTTAACTCAAACGAAAAAACAAAGAGACACCGAGAGTCGCTCCGTATAAAATTGGTATTCAGGCGCATGTGGTTAGACTGAAAGCTGACCCCCAATATACTAGGGAAAAGGCCAAGCAGAGCAAATCACTTGAAAAGACAATTTATATAAAAAATGTGCGAAATCTGCTAAACATTTACCTTCAACGGACTTTACGTTTTCACTGTTCAGGGCGTGCATAAAACCAAAAATGGCTCTTCACTGATAAAGAAATGTAAATAAATAAAAAAGGGTGGTGAAAACGAGAAAGTCCAGATGATAGCCATTTACTTAATCAACGCGCCCCGCGCACGCACTTCCTGTGCCTATTTCTATTAGTAGATATCCGTCAGTACTAGTTGTAATTTATTCGTTTAACAACTTATTCAAGCTGTTTTATGATCTATTAGGTATCCATGCTGTCCAGCGAATCTTCTGCGTCAAGTAGCACTAGCACGAAATGTAAATCGTTAAAGCTGAATCTCCATCAAACACAAAAGGTAAATTAAAAATACTTGTTCTATTCAAAAGTTTTAAAGTTCTTTTAAAAATCACTACCTATATTTTTTTGTAACTTTCCAGGACGCAAGTTTCCAACTTAAAGCTGACAAAATAAAGTTAGCTTTGGAACGCATGCGGGAAGCAAACATTAAGAAACTCTTCATAAAAGCTTTCTCTATGGATGGATCTTCCAAGAGTCTGCTGGTCGATGAGAAGATGACGTGTGGATATGTAGCAAGACTACTTGCAGACAAGAACCACGTCACTATGGAACCAAAGTGGGCTATTGTTGAACATTTGCCCGACCTCCACATGGGTAAGAAGTTCACAATCATAATAAAGAAGACCAGTCCACACCCGTTAAGTTAGAAAGTTATATAATTTTTACCCTCTCAATATTTACAATTTTAGAACGCGTTTACGAAGACCATGAGATGCTAGTCGACAATTTAATGTTATGGACAAGAGAATCAAAAAACAAAATTTTATTCGCCGAGCGTCCCGACAAAATATCTTTGTTCCAAACACCAGAAAAGTTCCTGTTGACTGAGGACGACAGAGGTAAATGCACGATGCAACAGCGACCTGATGTAAGCATATTTATTAATATTACAAATGAACTATTATTAATTTTAAATTGCAAATGTTAAGGTTGGTCCAGCGAACATGACGAACATTCGAGACAAGTAATCATAGAAGAGTTTTTCGGACAGAGTGGAGGAACTACGAGCACAATACCGTCCGTGTCAGGTCACCCAGTACCTCCGATGGAGGGACCATTGTATCTGAAAAACGATGCCAAAAAAGGATGGAAGAAAATATACTGCGTTTTACGACCGTCCGGTTAGTAACTTGTATAGAAACACTGCGCTGTGTGGCCACACTTGTTTATCTTTCTATAAGCCAAGCGAATTAGCCGATGCGAATCATATAACTTTTTAAGTGCCATAATAATTTACTTTAATTTCATTTCAATTTGTCATTTATTTAGGACTGTACTACTCGCCCAAGGATAAAGTGAAGACGTTAAAAGAGCTAGTATGTCTGGCTACGTTTGACACTAACGAGGTTTACATAGGGTTGAACTGGAAGAAGAAGTACAAGTCTCCAACAGACCATTGCTTCGCGATCAAACACCCGAGGCTGCAGCAACCAAAGAGTGTTAAGTTTATTAAGTTTCTGTGTGCTGATGACCAGCGCACTCTCGAGAGATGGGTGACCGCGATGCGTATAGCAAAGGTACGGGTTCATTGATAGTGTTGCGTTCATACAGTTTTTTTTAAGTATTTTAATTTATAATATTCTTTTTAACAGTATACAAGATTAGTCGGAAAGGGGGAACTAGACCGAAGGGTGTTGAAGATTTGTATTTTAGTTTAAGAGAAATAGCTAAACAAAGATTTCATAAAAAATCGCTAAAATTTATCTATCCTCAGCTATGATCAGCTGTGTTTACATTTTAGGTCGTATTGGGGGTCACGGATTAGAATCCTCATTTTCTGAATACGTAAATAAAGAAGGGATAAATAATGTTTGCAAACATTAAAATTGTCATTATTTGGCTAGGAAATAAAACTTCTAATTTTGAAATTTTAACGCTTGCCAAACAGTTTAAACAGTCAAACGTGGCCCGCGTATTAGTATCTACTCCCCTTCCGACTAACCTTGTATACTATCTACCCCATTAATATACAGGTTGTTAACGAATACGTGTAACTCCTTCAAACCACACGATCTATTAATGGTATAGATTAACCCCGCACGGGATTTAGATTTAATAAAAATAAAAAAAGGTTCTTTTTTCTCAAATATTTTTTTTTTGTGATACAAAATTTCGATGCCGTGTATAAATGAATAAAGGCACGGCGACAGCTGACGGGCACGACTAGTCGATATCGCTCCATACAGTCAGTTAGCTTGGGACGCTAAAATAACTCAGATACAGAATACCATGGTTCATTTTTACCCGACTGCGCGACAGCAAAGACAGGGTTATGTTTTTTGAAAACTTTTTTTGTTTATTCTGAAAAAACCTATGCAGGGTCAATCAGGGTCACGCGATTTGAAGGAATTACACGAATTCGTTTACACCCTGTATACAATAATAAGAAATCATTACACAACAACTGACTTTAGTGATCCTATTTTAGTCACCATGTCGTATAAAATCATATTTTATGCGTTTTTCTGTTAAAATTGATTCAATGCACAATACGTAATGGCGTAAGCTCGCCCAAACCCTTGAGAGGGATACTTACGTTATCGGGTTTGCAAGTGACACCTACCAATTCAAACGTATAGATCGTGTACGGAAGATGTGAAATGTGTAGATTATTGAGTTTGTATGATTATTTTATCTGCACAACATAGCCGCATGTATGTATTAGGTAGGTACCTGTGATCCGCGATGAGTTAGGCATAGGTGAATTATCGTATTACTAGCTCGTTGGTGACGGTATTATAAAGATCTTTGTAAAATGAGGAAAGATATCAACATATTTTTAGGGTTCCGTATCCAAAGGGTAAAACGGGACCCTATTAGGTACTAGGACTTCGCTGTCCATCCGTCCGTCTGTCACCAGGCTGTATCTCATGAACCGTGATAGTTAGACATATAAATAATAATAGACATGGACATAGAAATATTATCACCCCTGTTTGGAGGATAGAACTAACAACATCTGAACGATTATTCTTTTCTCGTGTCGCCACGAGATACGAAAATAGCTCATGCTGCGGTGAAAAGATTAGCCAGTCAGCAAGGTTGGTAGCGGGGCTGACTGCTCAGGGTGCGCCGGACGTACTTAATGCCTTCCGATTTCTAAAAGACCGTTAAGTGAGTAAACCTAATTTTGAGTTATGAGCAAAAACGTGTAAAATTGTTGTCTCTAGAAATTCTGAAGACATTTTTGCTAAGTATACCAAATTATTAGGCTACGTTTATGCTCTAATTGCATAATTTTTAGTGAGTTGTAGTAAGACTAATATACACTTGGGAGCAAAGAAATCGAGCCACTTTTTCACGTGTCCTGGTTATTAGTTTTGGTTTCATGAATTATATCATTCAAAATACAAAAGACTACCTTCATTGTAAAGGTTATGAAATAACCTTTTAGGCGATATATGTTTCGAATTGATCTGTTCCATAATACCAAAAATAATAACAATTATACCTACGTGAAAAATAGAAGTGGCTCGATTTATTTGCTCCCAAGTATAGTTTATACACGTTTTTGCTCATAACTTAAAATTAGGTTTAGATATTCACTTAACGGTCTTTTAGAAATCGGACGGCATTTTAGGTATCATCATTGGTGGAGGCACTTTTCTTGCACCCCTCTGGACGATTGATATCGCACTTGGCTTAACTATACATACAAATATAAATTCCAGTTTATCAAATTATACAAACCTTACAAATAAAAGAACACGTTGCACGTTCCTATAAATGCGCGCACGTAGGCATACACGTATACCTATAAACAAGCGGGCGCAAATAAAATTATAAAAAACCGGCCAAATGCGAGTCGGACTCGCGCACGTAGGGTTCCGTGCCTATATCTATAAAAACGGCAAAAAAATCACGTTTGTTGTAAGGGAGCCCCCTTAAATGTTTATTTTATTCTGGTTTTTAGTATTTGTTGTTATAGCGGCAAAATAAATACATCATCTGTGAAAATTTCAACTGTCTGACTATCACGGTTCATCAGATTACAGCCTGGTGACAGATGGACAGACGGACAGCGGAGTCTTAGTAGTAGGGTCCCGTTTTACCCTTTGGGTACGGAACTCTAAAAACGTTGAATAACGCCGCACTGGCCCAATGAGGCGGTCCTATGTATGTGTAATAAAGGAATATTATATTGCGAAGTCTTTTACGCTAATTCATTTGTTACATTTTTTTAGCATGGAAGGCAGTTGTTGGAAAACTATCGTTCCCTAGTAGAAGAGCTCACTCAAGAAGATTTAGACCACCTCGCTCATGCCCGTTCTTGTTCTGTAAGTATAATTTACTGTGCATTTTACTTGTGGACAAAGGTGCTCTGCAATATTATTGTTCGCACAATATGAAAATAAACACTGGCTTTCTACCAGAGATGTGCTAGGAAGCGGAGCAGTGAGCGAGGCTAAAATCCACCAACAGGATTGCTTCATTTTCCTAGCATCGCACAGTAGTACTCTCATTAGTGGTTTTTTCCTAGTTTACCGCTCCGCTTCCTAGCACAGTTCTGGTGTAAAGCCAGCATGTATCTGTACTATCTGTACCTTGGATTGAACACGTGGGTTTATAAAATCTACATTGTGTATCATCTGCTGGGCTATCCACTCGTTTCACTTTTGCAAACCTCCTCAATCAAGAGTGTCCCTCGTCCAGGTTTTCCTGATATCATCAACGTAACGCGTTTTATGTCCTGCCTAACTCCACTTGAAGTTAATCGTCCTGTCACCGAGGTCGTATAACGACGAATGTTGCAGATTTGCTGGAGAGCATTTCGAGCCAAGCATGGCTTGCTCCGGGGCCCTTAGTTCCACTCGCATTCGTTGAATAGTCTCCTTCGCAAGTGTCTGTGTCTCGGCACCATAAGTCATAGTTGGCAGAACACACTGGTTGATCAAACGTGTTTTTAGGCTCTGAGGTATATTTTTTTACCGAAAGATATCTTCCATTATCCTAGATTCCACGCATCTGAGCTATATCAAAAATACAAATGGGGAACTTACAAATAGGTACTGCAACCACACCCTGCGTCTTAAGATCAGGAGATTGGCCAGTACAGTGCAATATTTTTATAATCCTAGAACAATTTACCTCTGCTAATTGGTTCTTGGTTCGCCTGCCAGGTGTAATGTTTAGAGGACGCATTTTGCTCTCGCTCAGCTCATCGGTCATATGCATATGGTATCTTTGCTTTCTCGAAAGTATAATTGTTAAAGTAGAATAACGAAGGCTATTGTACACAGATCACGTCAATACCAACAAAAACGAACGGCTTGCCTGCGCTAGGCATCAACAGCCCAGCTCAGTCCACTTCGAGTAATGCCAGCGTGGCCAACTCTGACATCAGTAGTGGCAGGTTGGTATTCTTTACTCTACTCAGTCTTTGCAGATATTATAATGGTTTTAGAGTCTTAACATATTATTTTTTGCCTTGAGAAATCTAAAGCCTTATAGAAAAAAAATATGGTTAAGCTTTAAATAAATGAACAAGTCCATCCAGACCCGCCACCGCGGCTCTTGATAAAATGCAAATTCTGAGGAACACTTGGAAAGTCTCTAAAACCATTCAAAAATCTGATTTTATATTGTTTTAATTTGGATGTGTTTACTTATGTTTCTTAAATATTTATTGCTGGCGCAATTTACCTCCAATGTACCTATGTCAAAATGTCGTTTAATCCAATGCAATTTCTGATTGTTCTATAAAAATTATACACAATGCTTGCGTATGATTTCTGTTTTTGTACCTTAATTAGGTATATGAAATGCGAATGCCTTATTATGTAAACACATACCTAAAATGCACTTGTAATATTATTAGATGTTATTTCACCGTGGCCAATGCTTTATAAAACTGAACACTATTTTGTTTTTTTTTTTCTGTTGAAGTCCATAATTTATTATGTAAGTAATAGGTAGTTTGTTTGTAAACAAAAATTATTGTAACAATTAACGTGTGCAGACACTCCCGCGCATCGTCGTCCAGTTCGAGCGGATGTCTGTCCGACGGCGGCACCGCTTCCGAAAGTGCTTTCGACTGCGAATTTCCTATGGGTAATTATCCTTATACTTTTAGGTAACTCAGAACCTGCAAGTTGAATCATTGATGGTGTTCTCGATATGAGTATACCTACGAATAGATAATTTTTCAAATAAAGATGAAAAGAAATAAAAAAAACTCTATTTAAACAAACATGTTACTAAAAATCTTCTAGTGACACATCTTAAATAAACTTTACAGGCACAATAAAGCGCAAGCCATCAATGAAACCGAACATTCCGTTAACATGGATGACACGTCAGCTGAAGGAGATGGTAGAAAAAGGCGGCGATTGTGGCGTAGAGGATGAAGGGGGTGGCGACTCTGGGACGCTCACAAGACGACCTCGCCCCGCACGCACCGATGATTCTACGCTCAAACGACATCACACCATCGGTCAGTTCTTATATAATGACAATAGAACACAATATTGTATTCTACCGATCTTATGAGCAATACTTATCTTACTCTTTATCTCACTTATTCAACAGATACCTCAGAGACAGCTGTATTTAATAACACAACTAACACTCGTCTGAGCACCACTGGAAGTCCGGTCCGCCACGATCCGCCTTCACCCACCTACGGACATTACGAGAGCATTCCCCGTGACAGCATATATCGCAACAGCTCTGATAGCGGTTCAGCTTTGTACGGCTACACCACTATCTATGACAAAGTGCAGAGACCACCGGCTGTGAGTACCGTAGAAGACTTGCCTCCGCCTCCACCTCCAACCGAAGATGTACCCGACGGAATGTTCAGCTCTACGCTAAGCCTCGACTCACTGCCACCACCACCACCTCCGCTCGAGCCCATCGAGGACCTTACCGGCTCGCAACTCAGCTTGCCTCCGCCCCCACCAGAACATACGATGGAAGCGCACACCGCTGCCGGACGAGTGCACGACATAGTGAACCAACTGACGGCCCAACAAATTGAACAAGCATCCCGAGCCGGCCAGTCGAGGGTCACTGCTCGAAGCTCTGAACAGAGTCGCACGTTTCCGCGCCAGCCCTCACTCGATAGTGTTAACTCAGAAACATCCCGAACGTCATCCCTACATTCGGATAAGAGTATCTATGGCCAGCAAAACGTAGCATATGGCGCTTGCCTCGCCGAACTTCAGACAAAGAAACTAAGCAACGGTAGTCCCTCCATTCAGAAGAAATTAACTGCTGAACCTTCTAAAGAACGCACGGGTTCAATGAAAAAAGTGAACTTTGCTGATGATCTGCAGACATGCACTGATAGTAAAAAGAATAAGAAAATATCTTTTAATTTAAAGGAGCAGCCTCCTGCATCACCTCGAAAGCCACCGCCACCGAAACGCAATGAAAGCACAAGGTTGTCGTCGCCAAAGAAATTAGCAGACTCAAACAGCAATCCCCCAAAAGAGTTTCTCAGAGACTTGCAAAGAGTGATGAGAAAAAAATGGCAAGTCGCTCAAAAATGTAAACTTGAACCTGCAACTACTCCGCACGAAGTTCTTGGTTTCAGAGAATACCCATTATCGGAGGACTATAAAGAGACGAGTGTGTCGATGTGGGTTCAGGAGCACTATGGTGGGGGAGTGGAGGATCCTTTCTATGAGAACGTTTTCGGTCGGGAGCCACAGCCTCGTCGGGAAGAGCCGAAACCTATAAAGAAGCGACCGCCGCCCGCGCCGCCACGCCGCAGTGAGTCCACACACCTGTCCACACATCCACATCCGTCGGCAGTGCAGCCCACCGTCTAAGCGCAGCGCTATGCCTCTATACAAAGTCATTGTTATACATAAGCGTTACATTTGCTTCTCTAGTAAATAGAATCATAAAAAAACGCAATGTACCGGAATTAGATATTACACTATAAATTATAGCATTGAATCACTGTAACGAAGTATGTGTCTCATAAATCGCTAAACAAATATACGTAGTGACTAGAATACAAAATGTTATCATGTAACTTTAAGCCTGTCCAATATAAAACTAAGCTCTCTGGAGTCAGGGAAAAGTGACATATTTAACTTGAAACTTAGTAACAAAGTTAAAAATAAAGGCAACTGCATTCTCACGCAAATTGTTTGCAGAGCGTGCTTTTCGTAAAAATGACCAATCTCGATAAATTGTTATCATTTTGAAGGCAGTTTTAAACAATAAAATTTATAGTAAACAGAATGGGGTGCTATTTCGAAAAGGTATACTTAGGTATGTAGGTTGGCTTTTTTGCAAGTTCACTTGCAATAGAGAATAGATGAAATAGAATATTCATACTAAATATAGGCAAGTGTTGTTAAAAAAATGATAATTAGACGTTAGATAAATAACAAGTTATACCGACTTTATAATTAGTGCGTACGTATTGTGCACCAATAGGAAATTAATTGTTGCTGGTGAACTTGCAAAATATATTTATTGCATGAGTTGGAGTTTTGTCAATTTTATATTATGTTCCTAGTTAATTATTGTATGTTATATTATGAACTCGGGGCAGTCTACGTCTACGAATAGGTAGTATTTTAATACCAACACAATATCGTTCAGTTAATGCGATATTGAGGCATTTCAGCCATATATTAGGAAATAATGCACTTCAATAGACTATTCCATACCTGAAGAGCTTCAATAAATAAATAGAGTTATAGTTAAATAGGTGTTATGGACATGCGATACCTTATATAGAAGCTACGAATGACCATAAGCCACTCAACATAATATTGAAAGTGAAAAACTAGTAATGCGTTTAACCGTAGGAGATAATACCGAAATTGAAGTATTCCTCGTGTGCCATAAGTTCTGTTTTTTTTACTTTCATGATTATTAGTACGATTCGGAATATGTACGAATAGATGAATCTATGTTAGCTTTTTGCTAAAGGAGAGGGCGCGGCAGTTCGATGCGTTCCCAATCTCATATATTATGTTACAATAAATGTGTAGGTGCGTCCATTTAGGTAAGTATTTATAGCATGTCAAGAGTGCTGTTTTGAGTGATAAGAAAAGTAGGCTTGTAGAGAGGAACAAAATGAAAAATATACAGAACTCCAATGTGTCTGATCTCACTGAACCATCAGTAAGCGTTATTATTATGTTTGGGCTGTGATTATGTCGTGTCTGGTTTATTTTCTGAAGACAATGTAATAATACAACGGAGGCAAAATAATTGAGACTTTTTATTACCAGTACTAGGTCCCTAGCTAAAATATAACCTAGATAACGCGCAATTTTACGATAAAAACATCTTAATTATATTTCCACCATTGTATATTAATTAACAGCTGATAAATATTGTGTAAATTGTTTTATGTATTTTAACTGAACCCTACAGCAATGGAACTCGGTCCTTGTGTAGCTAGCTAATTAGCTAATAAATTAAGCTTTGAATACCTGACTAGATTTAATTATTTAACGATAAATTACGTACGAAAGATTTTTTATTTTCTTTATATGTATAGTTCGTTGAACTGTGGAGCAGAGACAGTGTAAGTAATATGATTAGCGCTATGAGGCCTTAATATTATCAATACTATAATGATACATATATCTAAGTATCATCCTATCATTAAAACATTTTAATCAACATTACAAATTAAGAATCCCGTTAAGATAAAACCGTGTCGACTTCGTTTTTAACTCGCGTCACTAATCATCATTAACTTGTTATTCAGCAAACAAAAATCGTTAGTTTAAAATATAGTTAATATGCATGTTTTACTCTGTCTTTGCTCGCAGTCCACGTAAGTAGATTCCAACTGCCTTACTTATAGACGCTGTTTCATTTAACTAATTGCTTAAAAACTTGCATTCCTTTGTGCTAAGTTCGAAACTTTGCAGTGATAGGACAACAATGAAATTTTTAATTATTTATTTAATGACGTCATAGGTGAAACGATGATAGCGTTCAATAAAGAAGAAAACGTTGCCCTTGTTTTAAACAAGATCACCCACTTTTCACACATAAAAAAATCTGTATTTTTATTTACTGGCCCCAAATGTAACTTTTGGAGACTGGTCTTGGTAAGAGAAATATATTTTACTTTGGCACCAAGTAGCTGACATAATATCTACATATTATGATACTTATCTACATATTTTAGTAAATGGTGGAATATAACTAGATTTATTAATACACTCTATATATCTCGGTTCCTTCATATAGAAGCTATTTAGTGCCAAAGTAAAATATGTTTACGACCAAAATCTGTTCTCAGAAAATGTTTCATTAGAGGACAACAAATAAAAAAATGAGCGCAATAATGGGTGATCTCCTTTACGTACCAGTACCATTTTAGTTAGATACATTCTTGTGTACTTTTTGATACATGTTACGATAAGAAGACCATGACTGCGTTTATACTGGGTTTAATTTTGTATGACACCAATTGAAGTCCATCCAATTACCTACACATTCGGATTATAAAGACTGAAAATATGAAATAAAAATCCGATATTGACAATAAGCTTACGTCCAAAAAATCCGGAGTCGTTTAAGATATTCGAAAGACGACACTTCATACTGCCTTAAAGAGTTGTGCTTAGTGTCTACACTTGTGTAAATTATAATCGAATATTAAACCTCGTCATCATGCAGGGTTCAAAAGGAAGAAGACTTTTTAACTGTCGTTAATATCGACGCATACGTACCTACTGAAATACCATTCAGAAGAGAAAAGCAAACAGCCATACATGTATCTCTACTCTTTGATATTCTGATGTAAAAGTTCAATGTTCTCTATTCTATCTTATCGATATTTTTAGCGTAAATATGAAAAAAATATTTCTTATTTACGAGTATTATAAGTGTAAGACTGCTGGTTAGTATATAATGGTTAGTAAATGTTCGAAATTTCTGAAAATATCGATTAGATAGAATGATTAACTTTATTTGGTATCTATCTATAGTTGGCGATATTTTGTTGATCAAAGACGAAAATATAAAATAGTCGTCCTATTTGCTCTTTCATCATAATTGATGGTTTTCAAGTGAATATAATTTAAATACTATAGTAAAGTCAACTACATTATGTATGTTTGTGTGTAAGATATAGGTACTTCTCTTATGTAATAGATGTAATGTGATTGTTTTTCTCTATGTACCTAAACTAAGTTATTCACGATAAGGCTAGGCATCTCGTGCGTGCAATGTGGTGGATTTTACTAAAGTAATGTTTACTACTACAAGTATATGTAATTACGTATGTCCTTACTACTCTCATGTGCCGTAAGTCTCAAAACGGGACTTTAAAATACCGAAAATAAACATAAATAAGCACTAATTGTTCGTTAATGTTGTATATAATATCTGATAAAATATGCTAGTTCTAAATTGAAATTGTTTACAGCAAACTAAACGTTAGATACGGGTTGTATTCTCATCATTTCGACGCATACCTAATGATGTATTTGAAAATGATTTTGTAATCACTTTTGTGTAACGCATTTATTAGTATTCTTAAATAAATATGTTTAAATTGTACAGAACAAATTAATAACATTAATTCTTTGTATATTTTTTCTAATATAATGAAATTCCAAGAAACATGTAATTTATTTAAACTATTTATTAACTCCATTTATTTACGTACCTTAACTTGATAACCGTTTATTTTTATAAATAAAACAAGCTTGAAATGTGTTTCCATACATGATAATAACATTGTATTGGCAGTGACAAAGACTTGACTATTATTAGCAGAACTTTTATTCTTTTTCATCCTGTAGGTATATTAAAAATATACAAGGTTAGTCGGAAAGGGGGTACTAATCCGAAGCCCACTTATAGTATCGCTGATGACTGTTTGAAAGAAAGTGTTAGAATTTCAAAATTCGATATTTCTATTTCCAAATAAAATGATTTCAATTTTAGTTTTTTCAAAAATTCTTCATCCCTGCTTTAGTTACAAATTCAGAAAATGGTGCTTCTAATTCATGGCCCCAAATATGACCTAAAATGTAAACACAGCTGGTCATAACTGGGGATAGATAGATTTTAGAGATTTTTTTTCGAGATTTTTGAACGAGTGTTTCTCTTAAACTATTGAGTTTTGGGAAAAGTTGTAGAACAAAAGTTATTCATTATTGTGTGTACTTTAGCACCCTTTTGGATTAGTACCCCCTTTCTGACTAACCTTGTATAAGTAAATTAATTGATGAAAAATTAAACAGAACGCGTATACTCCCGTAACGAATAATTTTTGTTCTACAACATCTCCAAAACTCAATAGTCTAAGAGAGCTGTTCAAAGATTTCATAAAAATACGCTGAAATGTCGTCGCTGAAAAATAGTTAGCTTAGATCAGCTGCGATTACATTTTAGGTCATATTTGGGGTCACGAATTAGAAGCTCCATTTTCTGAATTCGTAACTAAGGCTTTATGAAGAAATATTGAAAAAACTAAAATAAATAAATCATTTTGCATCGAAATAAGTGACCGATTTTTTTAATTTTAACACTTGCTTTAAAACAGTTATCAGTGATACTGTAAATGGCCCTCGGATTAGTACCCCCTTTCCGACTAACCTTGTATACTGAGAAAGGTATCTGCTGCTCAGAGCAAAATGCTCTGGACGACATTAAAAAAGGTAGGTGGAAGTTAGTCACGTCGATTTTTTAAATCACCCAAATCACATTTCTACGTATTTAAAGTCTAGCCGTCGGGTTGACCCTTCGGATATAACATAAGGTTATCTTCACGTGATAGTGCGTGCTTTCATAGTAACTCGAAGTACATAACGCCCGCTAGTCCCGTCCGCGCCTGAGAGCGGGGGCGGGAAGAAAGGCGCGGTACGCTGCACCGGCAGCGATAGGAATGATTTTTTCGAAAAAAATATTTCCACTCCCTCATCAACTTAAAAACAATCTTCTCTCATGTCAACACGAGCTCTATAAGAACAGCTCTTATCGTGGTGAAAATAGCCAGTCAGCAAGGTTGGTAGCGGAGCTAACTGGCTAGGGTGCCCTACAACACTAAGGCATCGAAAGCGTTGCTCCAAATGTGGCTTCCCACGGTGCATGACATCGTGGCTGTGCGTGGTATCATACGTAAAATTACGCACCGCGGGAAGCCACATTACGAGGGTACGTGATTCGAAGATATTTTGTCATTCCAAAATACTAAGTGAAAGAGAACTCGCACCACACCTTTGAATTTACCGACTCGCGGCGGATACGGCGCACTGCCAAGCACGCGTCTGCGTTACTACGGACGAGTCTCTTCCCATAGTGCGCCGCCGCGCCGGTGCGAGCTCATACATCGCGGTTTGCGATATCACGCACCGTAGGAATCCACCATAAGATGAGTATCGGTCACTCGTGGACCTCGTGGAGGCTCTTTGGCTCTTTGGCCACGCTTAAAAATAATTAAAACCTATTTATAAAATATGTACGTACCTACTTACAAAATTATCCATGACAACATGACATTGTTTACAAAGTGTTGTTTACTTTGTGCATAGAAATGTTATGCACTATTATACGTAAATAATATCAAGTCATTGACTTTGTGTAATTACTTGTTATTTTTTTATAAAAAATAGTTTTTGTCCTTATAGATTTATTTTTTAAATATATTATATTGTTGTCTATTTTGACAGCAAATCAACATACGTTATCTCGTCTTAATCTGTGAATACAGCTACTATGAAGCGTTCAAGAAATAGTGAATAATATGCAGAAGACAACTATTCTAAAACCGATTACTAAAATCCCAAAAAAAACTACTAAAAAAGGACAAGATCCAAAAAAATCTGATAAGAAAAATGATCAGGATACTTCAAGAGACGAAAGTAAGGCTGTTGATAAATTACTAATAGATACCTTATATCGCCGATAGATCAAACTAGGATTGTAATAAGTAGATAGAAGGCTGGTTGAAACAGATACAATTATAACGTCAAGAACTGCAAATCCCTCAGTCACAAAGGGAGATCTTTGTATCCACCACACTGTACCCACCACACTGGGAACTTTCCTACGGCTAACGGACTCGGGTCCGTCTACCGTCTAGTCTTTATGTGCGTTTACATTTGATAGCGAAATTCCCGTTGGCTAGGACCAAAAACAGATAAGTAGTTTTATTTACCAATCAATAGTATTTGGTTTATTAATGCTTTGAAAAGATTCTGATGGCAATTTTACCTATTAATGCAAATTAACACTTTGAAAAGATGAAAGGGTTTCCTTAAAATACGCTTCGATATTGGCGAAGATACGAGATTGTAGTTTTAACCAGCAATAGTCGGTTAGACTTAAAACGCACTAGGGGCCAGCCGCAATGCGGCGTGCCGCTTGCGGTTGGCCGCACATCGATTTTTACATGAAACCGCATGATCTAAACGCACTGGCGCACGACGGCTGGCCGGAAATCAGTGCGTTGAGATCATGCGGTTTCATATAAAAATCGATATGCTGCCAGCCGCATGCGGCACGCCGTATTGCGGCTGACCGCTAGTGCGTTTTGAGCCTTAGACATGTTTAACACGCGTAAAGTACTGAAAATACCATAACTAACCCAATGTAACCGCGCTAGTCGCAGTAGGCTAGTGTTTATCAAGTAGCAAAAAAACTAGAAAAAAAAAAAGTAAAAAAAACTATAACCCGACTACGCAAAAAAAAGGACGAAACAAGAAAATAATTCAAATAGAAATCCTGAAATGCATAGGTACAAATATGGTCAAGGTAGAGCCGACTGCCTCGTTGGTCTAGCGGTCGCAAGCGCGACTGCTTAGCGTTAGGTCCTGGGTTCGATCCCCAGGTCGGGCAGTGTCACTGGGTTTTTTCATGTGGAATTTCTCAGTAGCAGCCCGGAGTCTGGATTTGTGCCCGGTCGATGGCAATAGGCTCGCCCCCTATTACATAGGACGTAAACATAAACGGCGAAATGTGGGTGTACTATACACCTCTGGCAACCCTTCGGGGAATACAGGCGTGAGTTTATGAGTTTGTGTTATACCTAAAAATATTTTTTCTACTTTTACACACAAAGCAGTCTATCCGTAGCTAACTATAAAATTTGACTTAGTTTCACGGATTTATCGGAAAATGTACCAAGCTAAGTTTTCAGCGGTTTTGTAATATACGCCCTCTATGTTAGGTGTATTTTTTATGTAGGTATTATGTTTTATGAAGGTACTATTCGAATCTTTATAAAATACCTATGTGTATAATTTTAGAGTAGATCAAAATTTTATACATTTGCAGAAAATTTGAATGATGGCTACGGAGTTCCTACATAAAAGCGCACACCTTCAAGACGCCATTTTGACATGCTCCGACACAGTAATGTTGGTCATACGACATTCTTATACTTTGTACCCATTTGATTAATATTCAATTTAACGGGTTATCTCACAGTCGCTAATTACTCCGATTTTAAACGGTGTTTGCGGTTGAGCTACAGACCTAATAGTTTTAAGTTTTACTCACATATCGTCATCACCTAGTTTTAATTGCTTTATACTTTATTTCTCTTCAATTTAGAGGATTGCAAATGTATCAAAATTATTGGCCACTTGGAAAGTATAAAAAAGCTGCAGTCTCCTCGAAACTATCGCCCCAGTCCAGGACCTCTCGCCGTAGACGACTGGACCACTAATTCTTTCATCTGGCTACATTACGTTTTGAGCTCCGATGGTATACTGGCTAAAGATGACGTGCTCTTGTAAGTTCCATCCTATAACATTCCTAGTAATCTTATTTCCTTAATCTACATTTACCTACTTATACTGCACTTAATAAATCCATGAAAATCATTTATGAACAAGGAACTTTTATACGCAGGTATATTCACAAAATAATATAGGTAATAAATTTTAGATATCCTCATTTTTTTAACTGAACTAAATTACGCCGTTCATGTTATGTTGATGCGTATCCGACACGCACTTAGCCGCTTTTTCTATTACCATTATAATGCTTTTGTCAACAAAATAGAATATTTGATTAAAATCGAAATTTTCATGAACCTCTCATTCAAATTACTACAGGAGCAAAGATTCTCGCTTCTGGAATATTGAAGACCCGCAACGATACTATGTGGGAAACGAACACTGCGAACAAGTCTTGTTCACTTACCAGTACCCGTACATAAGAATGCCGACGTCCCTCGGCAACGTCTTCTGGAAATCAAGCATTGAATTTAAGACACAATCCAGTGTTTACCGAAAGGAATTAAACAGCTCCTTGGAAATAACTCTGAAGGTTGCACATTAACGTTTATTTGGTCATTATCGCGTAAGCTACGCCTCGACGCGAGCACCGTGAAATATGCTGCTACATCACGCGTTATTTGAAAAATAACACAAAAATCTTTGAATGAAATTTCTGGTAGTTTTTCAAATTTTCTGGATATTATTTCCCCTGTCTAGATCCGATTTTTCATTCCTCTGCGTTGCGTCGGAATAAATATCTCCTTTCGTGTTCTTAAATTAAACTTGACTCATCTCCTCGGAAGCTGAGCTATTTTTTTACATCCTTTCTCCTATATCCGTTCTGCTTTGGTGGACACGCACCCTAAATAAGCGAGTATCTAGGGAATTTAATCATGGAGATGGACAACAGCATTCTCCTTGTGCGCTAAGAACAATATACTTACTGCGATCACTAATAAATTCGGCAATCGCGGCGGTTACAATAATCCCTCTTGAATTTTCATTGTACTATTTAGTCTGCGAGATAATAATGATATTTTTTTTGTAAAAACTTCTTTCTTTTTGAGTTTAGACTCTAGATCTCTTGAGTTCTGTTCTATCAAAAGCTAACTCTTTTTAAAATTTGTGTAACAGAAAATGGAAGCGGCTCGAGCACAAGTGGATCGAATAATACTTCCTGACTGCTTAATCAAGCTTGATACTTTCGATTATTTCAAAAGGCAGTCATTTTTCCAACTCTTAAACAAAATTCTAAGGTATCTGTTGATTTTTGCACCATTGTTCAGTATAAACATTTACATAAACTTTATAAGTAGTAAAAACTGTAGTATTTTAATACCTTGTTAATCATAAGTAGGTACATGTAAGTAGCATTATAAGAAAGCTACTGCTATTGCTGGACGAACTGGTCACAAAACGTAATGTGACCAGTTCTGCCAACAATAGCAGTAGCTTTCTTGCTGGAGGGACTTGTCACAAAATGTACACAGTTTCAAAGGTTCATCATGTTTAGCGCCGATATATTTAATTTGTAACTCTGCTAAACAAATTAGGTACTTATTCTTAAAATTATGCTTCTTAAAATAATTACCTAAACCAGATACTGCTTCCGTGGGCTAGCGAGTTGGTGTATAAAGTCGTTCCCTGGCTGGTGCCACTGGTGTGATGCTGCTAACTATCGTCAGCTTGATATATTTCAAGAGCTAATGGTAATATTACACGGTTCACTTCTGCCTTTCAATTTGGATGAAGCAACCAAATTGACCCATGTAAACATAAAGGTAGATCATTCAACATCATTGATCAATAGCATATGCTTTCATTTTTGCACCTTTCAACCAAAGTGAATCATTTTGGTTGAACCGTGTAATATCGCCATAATAGTGAATTACATGGTTCACTTCTGCCTTTCAATTTGGATGAAGCAACCAAATTGAACCATGTAAACATAAAGGTGAATCATTTAATATCATTGATCAGTAGCATTATGCTTTCATTTTTGCACCTTTCTACCAAAATGAATCAATTTGGTTGAACCGTGTAATATCACCATAACGCAAGTTCAATCTGTCAGTCATCGCAGCAAGGTTGAATACGGCAATGATATACCATCTTGGTCCATAGATGTTTGGAACAGCTGGTTGATTTATTTTGCAGTTTTCTTTATACTCCACGCCGCTCGTTTGGAAATAAGAAACGTTCATAAATATATTTTCAATCCTGCTGACCTGTTTGCAATAACCATCTGCTTCTTGATGCTTGTTTGTCTTCGGACCTAGTTTTGACTCATTTTTTCATTTTCTATTTTTATATAAAGTTAGCTAAGATTGAATACCTATAAACCTCGATTAAACCCTTTATAGGGCAGATTTTACATTAAGGCACATATGAAACCACAATTACTTGGTGCCTAATTGGTGGTTAAATTCATCTTGGTGATAGCGTTTGTGCGCTGTGCATGTTTAAGGGTGGACATCCACCAGAGCTGTGCGAGGAAAATGTGCGGTGCGAAAATGTGTAGCGAGGATGTGAAACGGTGTGGCCCTTTCTACCAGAGCTGTGCGAGGATTGTGTAATGCGTAATGTGTTTATGTGTACAAATGATCATCTACCTCTTCCAAACACCATCTATTGACTGACTGTAGGCGCATATTTTCAAATCCTCGCACGCATTCCTAGCAACATATTCCTCGTAACACATTCCTCGCAACACATCCCACGCTCGCATTTCTCGCTTGTTTTGTATGAACAAAAACCTCGGTCCGCTAAGCCCATGTCCACCAGAGCTGCGCAGAGGGAAGCTAGGTAAATGAAGTGATTCTATTGATGCTTACAAAACACATGCCTCGCTACGCAGCTTAGCACAGCTCTGGTGGATGCTCAGCCTAAGGTCGATGCGTTTTCTAACAATAGTTCCGACATTAAAGTCAGACTAATGGGGGGGGTGGTTACACGCACTGTACAAATTTCGTTTCTGCTCTATAAAGGGTTAAAAACAGTTAAAAAACACGAAATCTTACCATGCTCGGAGAATTGAGCCGGTAGGAATACATAGGTAAAACTTGAGCAAAGTACTTATTGCTTCCATACTTTTTTAGGAAAGAAGCATTTTCTGGTAAAGTATTTGACCGTAGTTTTCAGGATCACCTTCAATTAGTGTCCTTCGAAAACCTGTGCTGCAAAAGGCTAGAGGGTGTTAGCCTGATACAGCATCTAGCTTGTTTCAATGCGACAACTCTCAAATATCTATTCCTGTGGAGATTCGTTCTACCCAACGAGAATCCAATTCTAATAAACTACACTTACATTACTGGTGAGTTCATTCATTACTAATTTCAAAGTTTCATGTGGCCCTTCTATGTGCCGTGGGGCTCGTGTCTAAATGGATAGCGCTCAACGAGGTTAAGTAACGTGTTGCGGTCAAATGGTTTACTGGTGACTGTTCTTTACACATCAACGTGCACGTACCTACCGACCTTATCATATCAGCTAGTGAAACCTACACAGGACATGGACCTCTTAACAGGGCACTATAATTAATAGTCGTTGGGAAAATAGTGCAGGAAAGTAAGCAAATATGAAACAGTATTAATATGAAATAACAAAATAATTCTACGAATCTCTACCATAATCACCACACTTCTGACCTGATCTACGGATCGGTGATATATAAGTGCAGGAGGAAGATACTTACTTACTACGCGTTTTGTCAAAATAAATAAACTTAGCCGCCGAAGTTCTGTCGCGTAATTTCGGCATGGTGTGGCGCTACACTTAGGCGCACTCTGCACGGAAGCGTCTCGTCATAGACCGTCCAAAATGTATCGTACTGCCTGTGCAGTACAAAGGTTAAACGAAGCGTATTGAAAGCGTACATTTTCACTCATTTATTATGATGTCATCCAACTATAATAATGTTCTTTTCTACGGTGTACGCAGCTCGATACGCTTCTGACACTGGTGGCAACTGACGTCATGACAGTTGCATGCCGATAGCAGCGTGAAGATGCCGCCTGGGCGACAGTTTCGTTAGATTGTATCATTTGTATTTTACCTAGCACTAAAGGTGAGCAGCTAAGCAGGCATCAAATGACGAATACGCGTCGTGTGGGGCTGCTGTGGCCAGTGGGCATTAGTCGCCTTGGACTCAGCCAGAAGAGGTTCTCTTTACATAAGTCAACAACATAAGTCTCTTCCATAGACTTCAGAGTCGTTTTTGTTCTTCGGCTCCAGTGCCTTTACGAGTAGGGTACTTATTAAAACAACGATTGCACAGTGATACATAAGATTATGGACATATTATATAATCAAATACATATTGATAAATCAAGTATGAATACAGCTTATTGATTACGAAATTTACAACACCAAAAAACCCACAAATACATAAATCACTCAGTTTTCGGAGATTCCTTAGATGGTACAGTTTTAGAATGAAAGGCATGAGCTTGCGGCATGATCGAGGTGGCTGTTGTATTATCAATCTTTTTGTACTGGAAATGAGGTAAATTCTTCTTGGCTGCGTCGACAGTATCTCTGAGACGATTGGATCCCACAGCCGGTACATTACGGCCTTCATCTGTGCATTCTTTTACAAGATCCTGCATAACATCTTCAGCTAACGGCACAATCATTTGGGACGACTTTTCCAAGTGCCGCTTGATCTCATTGTCTACACGAAGTAGCTTCTCTTTGCTAGAATTAGTTCGCCATGGTCTTTTAGGGTCTGCACCAGTCACCAGCACACTCTCGGCATGTTCTTTTTTTGCTCTGTAACAACAAAATATAAAGATGTAAGGTTATTATTTTTAAGAAGAATTGTTGATATCTTCAAGATTCCTCACTGAAGCAGGACCAACACGTTATGCTTTGTATGAAAGTAACTTGTAGTACCTATGTCGAGATACTGGGAATTGCTGTAAATATGTACCTACTATTAGATTTATGAAAAAGAAACAGTTCACCGCCGAGCAAGCTAAGCAACTATGATGAGCTAGTAAGAGGCGATGATGAGGCACCACAATTGTGCGCAAAAAGAAGAAGTAATAGGCTCGCCACCTATTTATGGTAGATAATAAAAGAGGCAAAACGTAACGTAATTGGAGAATACTTCTGCTTACTCGTTCGGGTACTACATGCGTGAGTATAATTATATATGTATGCTAACGTACAAACCGTTTACTTGCAGCTAATAATTCTCTCAATTTCTTTTCGTTTTCTTCGAGTAAGCGTCGGTCAACTTTGTAAGGATTTTCACCTAAGTCATTTTTAACTTCCTCCTGATTACTTTCTGCTTCTACCTCTCCACCAAATTTCTCGTGGAAGATCTTCACAAGGTCAGAACAACGTTCTGTTAACTTTACTTCAGGCACTTCCAGTCCTTGCAAAAGATTGCCTATTTTGGACTTTTCTTCGTCAGTAGCCATCTTCAAGTTTGACATCTGTTACTGTGGCAACGTTTATTATCATAAGCGCGGTTGTCTTGACGACTCCGGTATATGAAATGATTCCATAAAACGTTATTTATAATGAAGTTGTGTTAATATACGTATTTATCTTAACGTAGGCCACATCAGAAAAATATGAAAATAGTCCTCCGAGATACACTCCCAACATACCCAGTAATGTTGCACATGGTATCAAAAAACAAAACAGTTTGAAACTTGGACACAGTATCAATAATGGCAAACAATTAATCATGTTTGTTTTTTATAGTTATTCTTATGCTATATTTTATGATTTTACAGGTTTTCCTATTTTTATGCATGAATTTAATACTGTAAATTTTATATAAAAATCGTAAATATTACTTTTATCCCGATGACATTATCTTTCAAAGTGTTACAGGTTTTTTTAGAAAGAACCACAGAGTTTTATTTTTTGTAAAAAAAAGTTCAGTTTAATAGTACGAGTAGAGATCCCATGACCAAGTTTTTTACCTCATCGTTTTAAGACCAAAACCGTAATAAATCGATAGATTTGGTTTTCCTGATTCCAAAAATACTACTTAATTTCAGAAATTAGTCTGCGTCAAGTCTGATCTAACCGTATTTGCAAATATGTCAAAAAAATACTGCCGGTTTTTTCAGAATGTAGTTGAACGATAGATTTTAGATACCGAAATACAATTTTTAACCGACTTCAAAAAAAGGAGGAGGTTCTCAATTCTGTCGGTATTTTTTTTTTTATTTATTTATGTACACCGATTACTCCGAGGTTTCTAGTCCGATTAGTGTGATTCTTTTTTGTTCGATGCAGTATACTTGCCATTTGGTCCCATAAAAATTTCATCCAATTTGGTTCAGTACTTTTTATTTTGTGAGCATTTTTTTGATTAGTGATATGTGGATGGTAATTATTTTATGTATCTTCTGGCATAACTCCGTCATATATAGACAGATTTGCAAAATTCTTTTTTTTGTTTGAAAGAGTGTTCTTCCGGAATGGTTTCATTTAAATTTGGTGAAGATCTGATGAAGACCCTCGGAGATTGACAATGGAACTCTCCAATGGATAACAGCAAATTACCCGAGATTGCTGTAATTATTGCATGTTTGAATATTGTTTATGCCACTAAAAATAGAAAAATAAAATAACTTTACAAAAAAGTAAAAAGTCGGTGCAATTTTACACTAAACCTAATTGAAGGCACCGTCTTCTGAAACTGTTAGTTTTATAATAAGGTAATTATTTTACTCTTTTTAGTTTTTTTTGAAGTCGGTTTTTACTTTTTTTTAATCAGACACAAATTTTATCGATCGGAAACATAACATTCTGTCTGAAAACTGTTGGACAGGATGAAAAAGTAAAATGTATCTATCCTCAGCTATGAACAGCTGTGTTTTAGGTCATATTTAGGATCACGGCTTAGATACGGCCATTTTCTGATTTTCTAACTAAAGCAAGAAAGAAGAATTTTCGAAAAAACTAAAATGAAATCATTTTGCGAAGAAAAATTCTCAAATTTCATAATTTTAACAACCGTGCACAATATATTTCCTATAATTATTCCTCATTATAACTTCTTTCATGACCACAAAAACACAACCTTCGGTTTCCCCAAAGAGGTCACCGAAACGTAGCCAGGCTACGTGCGCTAGAAAGTCTACATAGGGCTCGTGAAGAGGCGTCCGTGAATCTCCTTGCTCTGTCATACTTTCCTGCAGCCATTAATATCAAGTACTACAGGCTTGCGCCAGTTCTCTTTAGCCAAGGAGAGCGGGATGTGTCATTTATCTACTGCGACTACATCTCGATGCATCTCCACGTTGGCTTGGGAGAAGTAGGTACTTCCTGACACTACACACCACGCGTTTGTGGAGCCTCGAACTTCACATTTCCGCGGGATGTACCTACAGCCTCGTTACCGATTAGCATGAGTGATGTATTCGATATGCAGTCAGCAGCGTACGGACCCTCCTATCTAGGACGTCAAATTCTGTCTGAGTCCACTTGAGTATGATGAAGGAGTAAATCAAGACCGGCATGATCCAACCGATAAAGACGCGCACCTTATTTCCTTGTGACTATTATTGTTACTATTGTCTTTCTTTCTTTTCAATAAAACATCGTGGATAAGAACAGTGTTCATCTCAAGACCCCTGCATATACCTTCGGGGAAGAAAAGCGGGACGATTTAAGGTTTAGATTTAAGGTTTAAAAAAACCAACCATGGGAATCTATTGCATAGTCTGAGAATACGAGTAAGTAGACAGCGAAAATGCCTGCCCGGTGCCAAACGTGGATTGGTAATCGGAGTATGCAGTAATTATCAGACATAAATTATTTGATTCATGTTCATTAAATAGTCATACCTACTTACCGGATTGGTTTGATATTTTTTTCGTTTACCTTTATGTATTACTAGCTTTTGCTCGCGGCTTCGCTCGCGTTAATTTATAATTTTTTGATCCCAAAATATAGCCTATAGCACTCAGGGATAACGTTGCTTCCTATTGGTGAAAGAATTTTTGAAATCGGATGTGTAGTTCCGGAGATTACCTCCTACATACAAACAAACAAACAAATTCTACCTCTATAAATATTAGTATAGATAATCGGTAAGTAATTTCGGACAATATCACATCATCTCAACAAACTAGGCTGTTACCAGTACCTAATAGGTAGTTAAATTGATTAATTTACATATATAGTTTTTTTATATTAATTTCTTTAAAAACCCCACGTTTTATCTTCCAAGCCGGGGTGCATGAAAAGAGCC
Organism: Amphipyra tragopoginis; assembly: GCA_905220435.1. Classification (NCBI taxonomy): domain Eukaryota; kingdom Metazoa; phylum Arthropoda; class Insecta; order Lepidoptera; family Noctuidae; genus Amphipyra; species Amphipyra tragopoginis. The sequence continues at coordinate 23,074,978 of HG991991.1, read as the reverse complement.
TCCACGAGTGACAATACTTGAATACGTCCGGCGCACCCTGGGCAGTCAGCCCCACTACCAACCTTGCTGACTGGCTAATCTTTTCACCATGGCATGAGCTATTCTTTTCTAGCTCGTGCTGACACGATAGAGAGAGATCTACGAAGCCGAACTTTTCTGTTTTAAGATAACAACTGTTACAATTTCAGGAAGCGGTCAATATATTCCGAGGCCTGATACTAGACATACCTTTCTGCGGAGTCTTGGAGAATTAAGGAATCTACGGGTTCTTGCTCTAGAATATGCCCACATAGCTGACGGAACAGGGGTGGCGCTGTTATCTTTGTTACCAGTGATAAAAAGACCACATTTTCGATTGCAGGTAGCCTTGTGTGTTTAACCTTCCATGCTAGGTACTTACCTACTTTAAATTATCACTAAATATTATTTATAATATGTATACTTAAAGTTAATATCGTAGACCATTAGATTTAGGTATTGAGGCGCTTCCCCCACCGAAAGTGACGCCACTTCAGAAAAAAAGCATTATTTATGTCAACACACAACATATTGAAATTTCGTACGTAGAACATTTTAGCCAAGTGTTGTAGAAATTTTCGAAGAGTGTGTCATTGTTTACCTCCAAAGCGAACAGAAAATGAGTCTTTTCTTCCCTACGGCAGAACAGAAAGTAATTTGAAAATCGATCTAAGATTTTCTTTTTACTCTGTCTACATGTTCTGCCTAGCCTTTTCCCAACTATGTTGGGGTCTGCTTCCTGTCTAACCAGATGCGACTGAATACCAGTATTTTACACGGAGCGACTGCCATCAGACCTCCACAACCCAGTTACTGGACAATACCGATATCCTAATGTTAGACCGGTTGTCAGACTTTCGGGCGTCTAACTACCCGTAACGACTGTCAGGTATTCGTATAACACCCGGGACCGACGGCTTAACGTGCTCTCCGAGCCACGGAGGGTGAATGTAATGTCCGTTCAAGAGTACTCCAGAAACCGAGCATTAGTGGTGGACCAGGGAAATGACTTATCGATTAGCATTGCATGATTCGTGTGCGACTTCGACAATTTGCCAGTACAGTATACCTACATAGGAAACTTAAAACATTTAACAATGTGTATAAAGATTCTCAAAATAGCATATTTTAGGCAAGACTCGCAAGAAATCCCTAGGTCGCTCTCCGACGCGATGGTTAGACTTCATCAAGACCATCACACACTCCACCATGACCAAATGTTCTCGCAATGCTGTTAGTAGAGCCGAATGGAGACGCATTGGTGCCATTGGTGAGCACCGGCCAGTTAGGTTCAAATGACATTGAATTACAGTAAATTAGGTGACAAGCGAGTCTACTATTTACAACGATTAATAGTTCTCATTTTTTGGGTCGTTTCTGAGAAGTGTATGCGATATCTAGACAGGTATTATCCGCCTTCAATTTCTTCCAGATGATATGCCGAGAAAACCAGATACCAGGTCGCACCGACGCTGCTCTCGGGGGAGGAGGATACGACATACCAGACACCGCCTGGCGACGGGTTGCCATCGCCTGTCCTAACCTCTACTTGCTTCTGGCCTTTTGTCAGTTTTATGTGTACCATATTTACATATACAGGGTGTCCCTGGAAGTATGGAGCAAACCGAATAGGGGCGTTGGCAAGGTCATTTCAAAACTTGTAGCAGTAGTATAAACTTGAGTAAAATATTTGCCAGGCCTTCGCAGTGAATGTTTTTTTCTTATTGAACACATGTTTTCTAGCTGCGTAAAAGTATTACCACAAGAAGGCATGCTATTCGCCAAAGTCCTGAAAAACAATTATAGCTCTGATAGTTTTTTTTTTATGATTTTTTTCTATGCGAAGTGATTGAAAAAAAAACAATAAGTGGTCATAACTTTTGAACCGTAAAAAATTGCACCGACATTCTCAGGGTTAAAAAGTTTGGAAATGACATTGCCCACGCCCCTATTCGAGTTGATCCATACTTCCTGGGACATCCTGTATACAAAATATAGACTAGGTAGGCAGTTACACAAGCTTTGGCTGAGAGGTCTTTCTGGTTGTGCTGATATATTTTTTAAGTTTTGGAAGTGACACACCTTGACGGTTTTAGTCCAAAACAATAATTGGAATTATTCCAACAGGCCAGAATTATGAGAACAAAATTATCATAACTACACATCCTATTCGTGTTTCCAATTCCATATTTAATTACCAACCCAACGACCTGTATGGTCGTTGCACCAACCTCAGATATATGCAGACTGTTGATGGCAATATTTTGGTGTTAGGTATCTGTCATTTTATTTTATCCACTCTTGCCAGCGATGTAGGTTCCTACTTGATAACTGTTGGTTGGGACCCGAAAAGAGGTAGTAGATGATAGGTAGCTGGTACTATGAAACATCGAGTTTGATTCTCGAAGAAACCAGTTGTTACAACAATTTTTGCATAAAATCTGCTAGTACCTCACAAGTCTCAGTTTTGGGCCTCCAATCCTTAGGTATTCAAAAATTCAACTAGTATTATGTACTTACATTTACATTACATTTTTGAATAGTTCGTATACGTGACTACGACAATGTGCGGCGTTTTCTGACTCCAAGTTTGCCACTACGCGAAGTGCACCTACAATTGGGCATCGATTTGAAAATGGCTCAACGACAGGATTCTGACATAAGCTGCTTCGTTCGCCATGTCGCGTACCGCTACGCCAGTACATTAGGTAAGTCGGAAAAGAAGATGGATATGAAATACTAAATAGATCTGCTGCCAAATTACCTATAAGTTACACAAGTAGGTACGTCAGGCTGGCCCAGCCCCGTGGCTTTAGGTCGCGAGATGTGTATTAATACTTGTACATACCTACACATATAAACTCACGCCTTTTTTCCATGGCAGAAACTTTAGAACGTCACATGCTACGATCCTTACATACCTTTCGCTTCGTCCACGATCATACATTTGTCATACACGCACGCCGGTTGAGAGTACTACGCCAGGTGCGTTCTTTTTGAAGAACATCACCAATTACATCGATATAAACACCCTAGAAGAACATATTATGTCCTTCTAGGGTGTTTCCACTGACATCCGCCTTTGCTTTTGTTAATCGCGTTCGCTCAATCTCTCAACATGACCAAACCACCCAAGCATACTCCTTTCAATTACCTATTATTACTTATTAATCGAATGTAATACTCTTTTCAAGCATTTATGTAAGTACTCACTTCATTTCATCTGCCTCATTGATAACGAGGTTTGAAGCACTTACAGCAGGCCAGGTTACCATGATCTGTTATAGCAGGAATGTTTTAATATTATTACGAGACTGAGCAAAAGATGGCGCTAGAGAGCTGTCTAGCGCTGTCACTTTCCCACTCTCGTAATAATATTAAAACATTCCTGCTATATCAGATCATGGTAACCCCTCAGGCCAGCATGACGTTTTCAGCCCGACCCAATTCGTACCACGACAACTACACAACGTGCCGAGAATGTGTTGATAAAGTAGGAATGTACTCCGTAATCCGTAAAATACACGTAAATAGTGCTTATTTTAATGCTAAAACCTTCGAATTATAAAGGTGGCCGGGCTGAAATTTTGTACTTGTTGGTAATTTTATGAACTTGTTGAAGTGCTGAAGAGCTATGAAGTGTAGCAAACTTCATACATATGTGTCACAAAAATGCCACTAGCATCTGTAAATGCCTAAATACTTAAAACGGTGGTCATGCTGTGAGTGGAGACATCTCTACAGCAAGCCCCCTAGATTGACTGCTTAGAACAGTCAAATTACTGCCCAAAGTTATAGCCACCGTACTGAATGAGAATACCTATCTAGCGCATGAATCTTTACGTTTCGGATATAAAAGGTGTAACTGTAAATGTTGACCACCCAACCCATGATTTGCAAAGAGAAAGAAGCTACAGGTGTATACGTTATACGTTATGTTTCAGTAACATTGAGCATCCAGCAATGGAGGTTTGTTGTGTTCCCGTTGCGTCGTATCTTCGAGCTAATGCCTCATCTTGTACGTCTCTTCTACACCGGCATGGTTGAAGACGAAGTGGATCTAAAGAGATTATTCCAATTTATTGCCTGTGGAGTTTGCCGAAGTTAGTGTTTTCAAGGAAGCATTTGCATAAAGCATTGGTAAAAAGTAAAATTACGATATGCTGACGGCCCACACACACACAGCGTATCTATCTTTATTTTTAAGTTATGTCAATATAAATCTTTGTGACCGACGAGCAATATATTTGACCGCTTATTTCTGCTGATGAGCAACTCGAGTCCAGTCACGATGATGGCCAACAATTGAATGACAGATAGGAAACCAATCTTATTTTCGCACCGATAAGGTTTATCAGTAAGTGTGCGTCCTGAGTGACGGCGCACCGCGCAGGCGGAATGAACGGCGCATTATATAAATGTTATTTTGATATCGATATTATTAAAACCAAAGTAAAATAAACGAAACACTAAACACGCGCGTACGTGTCAACTCTCCCGCGTGCACTCAGGGCCGTCTTTAACCTATTGGAGGCCCTGGGCACATTAGGATAATGGGGCCCCAATGACCTGGACAGAACACTATGTTGTTCCAATAGACAAAGAAATTAGATAAGCAAAGTTCTAGATTTATTTTTATTTCTAGTCACATAAAATGCATAGATAATAATATAATCCACAAAAGAGAGTAGAGTAGCTTCGCGCATGCAAAAGCTATTATGCAAGTAGGTAGGTAAGTACTGTAGTCAGTCATTATCGTTTGATTTTTTGAAATAAAATGTTTTTTCGGTAATAGGTAATAGTTTGATGATCTGGCAGGAACTAGGGAGGGCGCCCTCGGATAGGGATCGCGGGGCCCTGGGCACTTGCCCAGAGTGCCCGGTAGGAAAGAGGGGCCTGCGTGCACTAAGGACAGGTAGGTATGGACGGTAAAGCCGCTCCGCAATCCGCAATACGCCCGTGCGCCGTCACTCAGGACGCACACTAAGTATAGCAAAACATAAAAAAAACTTTTGCTGTGCATATTCCAAACATTTTCTTGTTTTTTATCTAGCTTTTAAAGTTAAATATTATTATGTCTGGTAGCTAATGGTAGCTGTTGTAAGTATTTATTTATTAAAACCCTGGAATTCTTCAGGAATATGTACAGAAACTCATCCCATTTTAGTTATTTTTCTGGGAGGAGGCTACGGAAAATGATTTAAAAATGTTTTCTCAACCTTAGACAAAGGAGTAGTCTAATCGTAGCTAACCATAACATGTGGCTAAGTTTCACGGATTGATCAGAAAATTTATCGAAAAACAGCTAATTTACCTATAGCAGTTTTGTAACTACGTCCCTCAGATCACAGAAAGAACCAGAAGCCGTGATCGCGCCTAATACTGAAGCATCAAAAACTACTCTTAAACAGAGTAGTTTGACGCGCAGCCGATCAGTTACTATGTGAACGTCATAACGAGTACGTGTATTTACCGGTGTCAAATTAAATCAAATTATGCCGTCTTGTGTCGTTCTTACCTGTAAAAATGCAGCGGGGCTAAAAACAAAACAGGATGGGACCACATTTCACGTATAAGTAGCACATTCAGATATCGTCTTATTTAATTACTCAATAAATTGTTCAGTTTGTAATTGTCATAGGGAATAAATTGCGTCCATATTGTTAGTGTGTCTCACGAAAGTTATAATACAAAAACATATTGTTAGTGTTGTCAGTATAAGAGTTTTGTTTTTCCCTTGTTTTTATTACCTGCTGAGGGCATAAATTAAACTTTTTTTGTATCGAAACCGTGTTGTATTCCTATTAGACCTTCTCTATTTCTTGAGATTATCAGGTACAGTCAGCATCAAATATATCCCGACGAACAGACTGTTCATCATTACCTAAATAGCTAAAGAAATTAAACTTTATCTAAATGGGATTCTTGTCAGAATGCCAGTTGTCGTGTCCTACGTTCATTCTGAAACACCCCTTGTTTCATTGAGATACAGTTTTGTTCGGATCATTTTGAATAGTCTGTTCGTCCCAATATATTTGACGATGACTGTACATAGATATAAAATATTGCATGTATAGAAAAGCACAATTTTGATTTTATTATTATCTTACCTCCAATACTCAACGTTTTCCCCAAAACGGGTAAACAATGTCTGAGCTAGCAACATTACGCGGGTGGGAACTGTGGGAAGTGAGACGGGCGCGGGATACTTATTTTGATTTTGGACACAGCATAGGGCTTGCAATTACTGTTGAACGCGGATTCTTGTTCTTTCTGTATTCTGAGCTACGTCCATAACAAACACAATAATAGGGTATTTGACTATTTTTTTTATTATAAATCTCGAAAGTATTTCTAAAATATTAAGCAACAGTGAAAAAACCAATGAAATATTTATTAAAATGCCCAAGTTATAAACAATTTTAATTTGTTCATGAGACAGAGACAACAGTTACTTAAAACTGACGTCATACCTTAAAAACTTCATAGTGTCTTGACATCATTCTATACAATATTCCGTTTCGAGTGAGAAGGACAGAAAATGCACCCTCCACAAACTTCAAAAGCGTGTATCTCCTCTATTTTTGCATCGTTTTCTTTTTCACATACCTTGTTCTTTCTATACTTTCTTTAAAATAATACCAAATGTAAGTAGTCATACACACCCTATTACGTATGATGTGTGAAATTAGCTATTCGTTCAACGTCAACGCAAGCGATAATCAAATTCCAATCCGTACATAAATTCGAAAATTTCAAGGTGCTCATGACGAAACAAATGCAAAGTTTTTATTTGCTGAGTGGTGCTCATTCGAATATCAGTCCCCCTTGTATAAAAAGCAAGAGTTCAACCTAGCCAATCACTTTTTAATTTAGTTATATTTCAGATTTGAAACAAGTGAAAATTCAAATTCAAGACGAAGACATAAGAAAGTCTTATTGGAGAGAGGTTGTAGAGTCACTAACTGAAGAATATTCAGAAGTAATGAAGTTGTATAATATCAAATTCTGCTTAAGCATCTACAAACATTGATACCTATCTAACACATGAATCCTGACTATTTGGATTTAGCAGATAAATGAGCAACATCTTCAATTCACAAAGCTACTTTTTATTCTTAGAGAGAAGGTACATTTTATTAAAACCAGTCGATCTTCTAAGGAGAAATAAAATAAACATTTGTTTTTAAGGACAAGACCGACGCAAAAATCCTGCTTTGAAAATTTTCTCACAACATAGTGAAAAAGAAAATTAAAAAAAAAAGTTTCTACTTTCTTTGTCTAGTGAAATCCGTGATATTTTATATTTAAAACAATAAACACTGCTGTAAATAGAAATATTGCAAGCACCGTTTTTAACCTTACCTAACCTTAGTTAATTATTAATGGTAGCTAGTATCTAGCTAATTTAATGCGATTTCAATGATTCTTTTTTCAAAAGATATGTATTGTTTATGGTCAGTAATATATCGCATAAATTACTAAATAAAAAAATTGGCAGCAAAAACTAAGATTGCTCTTAGAGATTTTGGTTCGGTCTTGTCCGTATGATCTTATAATGTATTTATTACTTTAACGTACATAACACACTTGTCATGATATTAATAAATTCAATTTCAAATATACATTTTTATTATACAGTATTATATTATTTACTAGCGACCCGCCCCAGCTTCGCACGTGGACGTTTTATAGCTTAAAACCACGAAGCAAATACAAATTGCTTCGTGCTTAAAACCTTCCTCCTGAATCACTCTATCTATTAAAAAAACCGCATCAAAATCCGTTGCGTAGTTTTTAAGATCTAAGCATACATTGGGACAGACAGCTGTTTTACACTATGTAGTGATAAAGTAATATGGAATACTAGACTAACGTTACTAGGCAAAATGTAAGTAATTAAAATCATGTTCTTCGAATATTTAAGAATATTTTAGGTCTAACGCCGCGTCCACTTGTCGAAGCAACTTTAGGTCATCATCATCTGCCTAGCCTTTTCCCAACTATGTTGGGGTCGGCTTCCAATCGAACCGGATGCAGCTGAATATCAGTATTTTACATGGAGCGACTGCCTATCAGACCTCCACAACCCAGTAACTGGGTAATACGATACTCTTGGTAAGACTGGTTGTCAGACTTTCTGGCTTCTGACCAACAGTAACGACTGTCAAAGATCTACAAATGACAGCCGGGACCAACGGCTTTACGTGCTTTCCGAGGTACGGAGGAAACTCGCTATCGTAAATGGTCACCCATCCACAGACCAACCTCGGCAAGCGTGGCTTAACCCGGAAGATCGGTCTATGCGGCTGTAATTATTTAGCCACGAGCTCCTCGAAGCAACTTTAGGTATTACCTACTATAAAAGTTACACGAACTACATTTCAATGTCTTTGCACGAACCATTTCGAACTACCTACGACCATCTTTTCCGTAACTCAAAATCTATTTCGATGGTCCCTACGTACAATTCCCTAAATGATAGATCCGTGAATTGTCTTTTTTGTTTTCATGATCCACCCTTTACTACCTATCTAAAAATAAGTCTAAGTTGACAAATTGGAACTTTAAGGAGAACATGATATCTCTCCTGTAAAAATTGACATTTTTAATTTAGGACCGTCGATTTGACCTACATACTTGCAATTTTGTGTCTGATAAGGCCACCGGTGCGGCTCGCGGTGGCCTTATCAGACACAAAATTGCTTAGCCGAAGGGCTTTTCCTTCAGAGGCAGATCCTTTAGTGTACCGAAACATTTTGCCAGTTATGTTTTAAAAGTCCTAAATGACATAACATGACGTCCGAATTTCCGGAAAGGATGAATTTCCGTCAACTGTCTACTACCCAGGCTTGTTAGATTTGTTAATCTCGCTTAGTCGAATAATATTTCAGTGGGTGGAAATCATTAACGTACGTTTCAAGCGCGATTTTAAACTGTTGAAGTAATACCTTGAGCGCCTTCTCACAAGATGGTCGATTTTAAATTAGGTGCGGCATTTTAAAGCTCCGGTACTCGATAACGTGCAATCATAGAGTAACTTTGTGTACTGCGTGCAATCCAATGATTTTTAAATGCCATTACAATATATATAAATAAATAGAGGCAACAATCTCTATCAATACGTGGATAACAACCTCAATCAAAGAAGACTTGCCTTCGAACGGATTGACGGAAACCTGCCTAGCTTAGAAAACTTCCCAGAATTGGTATTGAAGATGTTTTATAGTATTGCTTGCATTGCAAAGCTAGCAAAATCGTAGTGTGTAGAATATTTGGAAAATTGAATATATGTGATAGAAGTCTATAGAGAAAATCAACTGGTTGATTTTAGCAATTACGGAAGTCTCATTTTGGCTGCGAAGAGGAGGCCGCATATAATCGCGATACTAGAGCGATAATTTATTATACTTACTTAAATTTTAATATGTCGCACTCAGAGCGGAAGAGCAGCTATTATGAAATGTTATTTTTCATGTCCGACAGGCCGAGACGTGCCATTGGTGCTTAGTTGTTCCCATGTTAAATCCGTAGTACCTTGGTTACGGAAGACATAAACAGTGGCGTAGCTTGGGTTTTAGCCGCCCGGGGCGAAGGATAATTTCGACCTTATTTATTTCAATTTAAGAGAGTAAAATATACAGCAATTCTAAAGAGCTTTTCGGCAAGAAGAATCATCATGATTGTGCATTGTACAGGTTACAAATATAATCGTAGATTGCGACAAAAATATGAAATGAAATGGTTCCAATTTTTACAAAAAAACATTTATTCATTGTAAACAAACATAATATGTTTGTTTACAATGAATAAATGTTTTTTTTAAATTTATATTATAAATTATATTTTTAAATACAATGTATCATAAAATAAAACCATTAAAAATATAAACAAAATAGTAGCCCATCGGCACCGGGAACAGGATCCAAGCTGCCGGCTGTCAGGGCTCCATAGAAAGGAATCTCCTCAGTATGCGTGCTGTGTCAAGGAGCATTGCTTTTTGTATAAAGGCCTTGATCCAGTCACCCAACGAGAGCCTCATGAGGTGTTGATCTAGGCTTTTAGCTATTAGGCCATTCGCTGAAACGACTGTCGATACAATGACTGCTGTGCCCACATCCCACATGCCGATAACCTCGTGTGCTAGATCAAGATATCTTGTTTGTCTTTTTCAGCTTTCACTAGGTTCTCGACATGAGGGACCGTGATATCAACAATCATTGTGCGGCGCTCTGCTCGATCTATTACCATTTCATCAGGCTTATTGGCAACAATAGCCCTATCAGCACTAATAGATACATCCCAGTACAATGTCATGACCATTCTCGAGAACTGGGTCGGGCACATACCTGTAGTACGGTACTTCCGATTCCACAAGCTTGTAATTCAAAGCAAGTTGCTGATGAATAATCCTGGCCACCAGGTTGTGTCTGTGCAAGTATTCACCGTAGGCAAGACGAGAACAACCGGAAATAATGTGTCGGATAGATTATCCTGGACAAGCGTGCCATCCTTCACAATGTATTTCCTATAGGTACTTAAGGACTTCGGACTTCCTTAGGACTTCGTCCAAAATTGCACAAACAAAACCTTCGGTTTAAACCCGAAGAGGTCACCTAAACGTTGCCAGGATACGGACGCAACATTCTGTGTAGCTCCTTGCTTTACCATACTTCCTCGCGGTCATTAGCACTAAGCACTACAGGCTTGCGCCAGTTCTCTTTAGACAAGGCAAGCGGGGTGAGGCCCTTATCCACTGCGACGACATCTCGATGCATGTTCCCGTCAGCTTGGAGGAAATACACCCTGAGAGCGATTACGCACTGCATCCGATCCGAATCCGTGAAAATACGGATATAAAAAACTCGGACCGAATTCGGATAATGCTTTACGCACTGCATCCGATCCGAATCCGTGAAAATACCGATCTAGATTAAAAATCTCGGACCGAATTCGGATATCGCTTACGCACTTATCCGATCTCTGATCCAAATTCAAACAATTCAGGGGCCATCTTAGACATATCCATTTGGCGTCCGATTTGAATCCGAGGTAGTGCGAAAGCGTTCATACAAACATTACTACGGCTACTTCAGTCCGTCAATATTTCTTCCGAATTGGAGACTCACGGATGACGGATAGAAATCGGATGACGGATGCCGGATGTATTGCGTAAACTACAATACAAATAGTTCTTAGGCTACTTCGGAACATATTTTCACGGATTCGGATCGGATGCAGTGCGTAACCGCTGTGAGACTGTACACTTCGCGGTTGTGTAGGATCTTAGCGTTTAAAAAGCCTCGACCCCCACACTTTCGCGGAATGTACAGCCTGATCATCGAAGAGCGTGGGTGATGCATCCGATGTGTAGTCAACAGTGCACGGACCCACCTATCCAGGGCGTCGAGATCAGTGTAAGTCCACTTGAGTATGCCAAAGGTGTACTTCAAGACCGGCATGACCCAACCGTTGAAGGCGCGCGCCTCGTTGCCGCCTGATATAAGACTTTACAGTACTTTATTCAGGCGACCAAAGAAGCGCTTCGGCAACGATTGTTTCATGTCGGCCTCTCTTACGCCTAAGGCCTCCGACATACCCAAGTACCTATTTATTTGTAGGTCTCAGTTGGGGAGAGAGATCTAAGTCATATGGAATTCGAGAATTGGATTCCCTCAGTAAAGCTCACAGAAAGTCGAAATTTTGTAGTTTTTTTGTAGTTTGTAAGGTACATAATAGTTTCTGACTCCGTGCACTATTGGGCGATCTGAAAGTATAATGACAATAAAAATAATCATAAGGGGCCCGCTAACTAGACACTTCATAGAAACGTCATTTAATCAAAAACTTTCGAGGTACAAAATATATCTTATTTATTTTCTTTAGGTACAAAATTATGTTGATAAATCTCGTTGGGGCCTGCCAGATAGACTCACACCCATAGTCCTCCCTCGCTTTACATGCATGGCTGCACAATTGTCCACATTAGATTACGTGAAATTTTGCCACCCCCTAAAAGTGCCGCTCGCGGCGGGCCGCCCTGCTGCCCAAACTTCGCTACGCCGCTGGGCATAATCCTTTTAATGCTCCTGCCTTCTTTAGCATTGACGATCATTTATCATGTTTCTTAAGTCTGATTTCTTCGCACTATAACTATTAGGTACTTTAATAAGTAACAAAAAAGAAGAAATTGTGATAGTACGGATGTAAACGATTATTCACTTTAAAGGCGTTATAACTAGAGATCGGATATTCGGATGCATATTCACCTAATCTTAAGAGTTGGCTAATATGGAATGCGCTTTTGTATCGAAAAATTCCCGCGGTTCCGGGACAATTATTTTAATTTATGTTTTTTTTTTGGTTTTTCTTACAGACACCACACCTCTTCTTACACTCTACATACACATATTTGCATCGGGGGTTAAACATTAATTTTATATAATTATGCAATCCAAGAATCCCGTTTTTTTTTAACAAATCGTTATAAGAAGTCGCTTCCATACTATACACCCGACTAGTTATGCATTCCCGGTGTTCCTGGCATCCCGGATTTTCTTTAACAGACAAGACAATATATATAATATATAGACAAGAAAGTAAACATGCATCCGAATATCCGATCCCTAGTTATAACTCTGCAAATACTAACAATAATAATTGACTTTAGTAGTGTACCAAATTTTATGCTTAAATAGACCTTTCTAAAGACATATCACTAATTGCTAGACGTCAGTGGCGAAGGGTGAATTTTCTTAAAAGGGCAGCCGGACCAATTATTTGTTTAAATGATAATTGAAAATAATAGATACTAGTATTTGCCATATTTCGAAAGGGAAGCCGATAGGAATCGAGTTGTAGGGAGCCTTCGCCACTGCTAGACGGGGTACCTAGAACAAATCATGCGTTGCCCGTGGTCCTACTGCTTGGTTCTACTGGTAGTAACGTAACACGGAAAAAATAATTTGGACTGGTCCTAACAGTAGTTCTATGGGTAATATGATTTTTCCGTGGTAGTAGTACCACTGAAAAACTAAATTACCCGTGATACTACCAGTAGAACCACGGGCAACGCATGGAACAAATTCCAAAAATGTCACCGATTAATATTATTTCTTGTAGATTAGAATTAGGGTTCCTGCAAAAAATATGGGTAAAAAGTAAAAATATGATATGCGGATGGCCCACATAAGTAGGTACACACGTCGTACCATTATTTTCAAGTTAGGTCAATTTAAATCTTCGTGAGCGTGGAGGGATCTATTTGACCGCTTTCTGGCGTCAAGCGACTCAGTCCACTTAAGAAGATATTACACTATCATATATGTAGGATCAAATATCTATATTATATTGTCATAATATGTATAAACAGGGTGGAATAGTGTCAACAGAAGATTTTTTTCGTAAATTTTAGAGATATTTAAAAACTTAAGGCTATTATCAAAACTAGGCTACATGGAGAGTAAAATAATATAAATAACTTCAGGAAAATGAAAAGCTAGATATTGAAAATTTGGTCTTTCGCTCCCTCCATACATTTAATATGAGAATTTCTTTCAACTAATCAATCAACCTACGTAAACTCTCTCTTCCTTACTATTAACATGGCGACGGAGTTAGCCTTACTCGACTTAAGTCTATCTTAGTCATCTCTGTAATAAAACTGCATATCACCAGATTCCTGAGCACTACCTAAATCTAACCCAGGATTTCGAACAGAAAACAGACAGACTTTGTAGTTCTAGATTGCCTACGTAATGTGATAGCCTATTATTTTCATGTCTAATAAATAATAATCAACCTGGTGGCCAGCAACAGCAACATGCTCTGAAATAAACCTTCTGGAATCGGAAGTACCGTACTACAGGCACAGTGTACCTACTTACTACATACAGTGGGTCAACGCCCATACATTTGACAGGTCCTATGAAATGTCAAAATTATGTAGGGGCGGAGGTTATGTCCCGAGTATGCAGTATGGCTACTCGGGACATAACCTCCGCTCCTTCACCCCGCAACCCCCCGCACGATTGCTCTGCGACAATGTTCTACGTTGACCGACTGTAAGGAGTAAGATATAGGTAGACTGTGCTACAGGTACTTATGTGCCCGACCCAGTTCTCGAGAATGGTCATGTCACATTGTACTGGGATCGATCTATTATCACTGACTGGACTATTGTTGCCAATAAGCCTGATATAGTGGTAAATAGATCGATCAGAGCACGCCGCACAATGATTGTTGATATCGCCGTCCCTCATGACGAGAATCTCGTGAAAGCTGAGAAAGATAAACAAATAAAATATCTTGATCTAGCGCACACGAGGTTGTCGGCATGTGGAATGTGGACTCAGCAGTCATTGTTACGGCGAATGGCCTCCAAGAGCCTCGATCAACATCTCAAGAGGCTCTCTTTAGGCGGCTGGATCAAGGGCTTGATACAGAAAGCAGTACTCCTTGACATGGCACGCATAGTGAGGAGTTTCCTTTCTCTGGAGTCCTGACTGCCGGCAGCTTGCACCCTGTTCCCGATGCCGGTGGGATACTATTTTTATATTTTTAAATGTATATTTTATATGTGTTTACTATGAAGCCAGCATTAATTAATTAATTAGTAAGTTTTCATTCATTTTTATTTGTATGTCAGATTTATCAGTAATTAACTGTATTTATGTACAGTCAACATCAGATACATAGAAGCAGTTCAGGTACTCAGATAATTCTACACTATCAAAAACACAACAACATCTGCACAACAATAGCGTTCAAATTATTGTTAGCATCCAATGTATCAATATCATCTGAACACTCGCAATTCAAATATTTCTATGCAAACAAATCATCTTGTCAACTGAGGTAGTCAAATGTAACTAAGCAACCAAAGTGTTCAAAAATATGTAAACAATAACCATTTCTCAATACATTGCTCAGTGATACTAAGGCCTGTTACAAACCTAGCCGTTTTAGGGTGGTTACAGACCTTGGTGTTTTATGCTCGTTTTTAAACGACTTCAAAAAGGAGGAGGTTCTCAATTCGGTTGTATTTTTTTTTATATTTGTTTCCTCAGAACTCCGTCATTTATTAACCGATTTGAAAAATTCTTTTTTTCTTGGAGAGGGTTTAGGTACTTTTCGTTTAGTCCCTTCTAAATTTTGTTATAATTAGACCATGAACTTCAGACATATGGAACGGAACTCCTCATCGGATCAAAGTAAAATTCTCAAATAACTAATATTGCTTTGTTTATATGTTTTGTTGGTAACTGACTACTGGAAAAACGAGAATGTTTGAATTATTTCGTGTAAGGTATCGCATGAAAGGGCTTATTATACCCGACTACGGTAAAGTCAAAAATAAGGGTTATGAAGAGAGAGGGAGAGAGAGTATGGAGGAGAGGGTTTAATTTATGGCACTAAAACGTATTTGATAAAAAATTAACTTATAAAAAAATAAAAACCGACTTCAAAAAAAACCTAAAAGGAGTAAAATAATTACCACCACATGATAAAATTAACAGTTTCAGAATACAGTGCAATTCTACCCTGAACAAAAATTGTAGCCACCGACTTCTGAAACTGTTAATTTTATGTTTTTTTTAGTCGATTTTTACTTTATATGCTACTGTTCGCACTGCCAGTAGGTCTCTCTGTAGCAATATGGATTCGACAGCCATGCCAGTGTGTTATCGCTGTAAAGTGTACAATGTCCTGTGACATTATTAAGATTAAAATGCAGGCATTACAATTAAAGACAGGCGGTGAGCCACTAAAAAATGTAACGCGTATTTCTTTCTATACCAGCGCACGCACTAGCGGTTCTTTTTAAAATGACTGTTTTAAAACGTATCGTGCTAGATTTTGGCTAAAGGTATATTCGATGCGATTCGATGATAATTGACTACCAAAATCAGGCTACAGTGCATGTTCATAGATAAGCTGTATGGCGCTTTTAGCATTTGAAAAAAAAGGGGTGCATGAAAAGAGCCTCCACGAGTGACGACACTTCAGTACGTCCGGCGCACCCTGGGCAGTCAGCCTCGCTACCATCCTTGCTGACTGGCTAATCTTTTCACCACGGCATGAGCTATCCTTGTATAGCTCGTGCCGACACGATAGAAAAAGAAGCATTTGAAAACCGCTTGCGTAAAATCATATAGCAACTCAGTGCGTGCTTAGTCGGGCCGATTTTACATCGTCAGATATCTTTTAACCGAGTAATTAAATTGACGTTTTACAGATTTTTTACTTTTTTGAGCACGGTTATCAATCCGAAACATGGTTAAAATGAACCGAGGTATTTTGAAGGTATTTATTACGAATTCAATTCCTGAAGATATACTAGAAAATGTAGCAAATAAAAATGTCAGTTTCATTCAAACTGATTGTTTCGAATTTAATGGCTTTCGCGTGGAATAAATACTCGTTTCAATTTCCTTACGATGTTTTCCTATAACTTGACTATCAGATTATTATAAACAAAAGACACGTCAATGACGTCACGCACGAAATGAAAGGGACATAGCTGTATGAAGAAAAAGAAAAAATGCTGTATTGACACAATAGTACACATTGTATCTATTTTTGAACTTTTAATTTATGACTCTAAGTACAATCAAATACAATTCATTTTACGTTGCTATCCTGACTTTCTGAATAACGTGTTGCTTAGTTACCTTTGAATGTTTAGCTTGTTTACTTACCATAGACCTTTAGTTTGTAAATAAATATTTGACAATGTGACTGCTCAGATATATTTGGAGTTTATGATGCTCAAAACAATTTGAACAGTTTTGTTGCATAGATGTTTTTGGTATCTTGAATGTGTTTAATTATTTGGACACCTGAGTTGCTCATCTACTTCTGATGCTGACTGTACCTAAATAAGTAAAATCTGTTATTTAAATACATTTGCTACTCCTATGTTTCGGTTTAAAGACATTTATTTTCTCAAAAAGAAAAATACAGTTCACTTATATTGAGAACAATACAAACATTCTATAGGTATAAAGGCTAAAAGATCGTAATGAACTAGGTAGCTTAAAACTAATGTAAGTATTTAATACGTTGTATTTTTAATGTGTTCTTCTAATTTCTTTTTAAAAATATTCAGGTTATTTTTTTTACAATGCTATTTGGTAATTTATTATACATTTGGGCACCTTCAAATGATATATTTTTCTTCCCATTTGGTTCTAGGGTGAGGTAGTTGTAGTTTATTGCGTTGTCTGGTATTGTATGCGGGTGCCTTTTTTTCAAATTTTAGTTGTGAGTATGTTTCGTGTGTCATGTTTTTTTATTAATGTGCATGTTTTGAGAGTGTATAGCTGATTAATATTGAGTATTTTTGTTTTAGCGTAGATTTCCTTAGTAGGTGTTAGATACTTAGTCAAAGTTGTAGAGTATTTTAATTATTTTATTTTGTATGCTTTGTATTTCATTTACATGACATTTAGCAACACATCCCCATATTTCATGTTTAATGCATGCCATGGCAGCCTAAATAAGGCTACACTATAAAATGTAAAAATAATATGAGTACTATGTCATGTAATTTTGGTGTACAGTCAGCATCAGAAGTAGATGAGCAATTCAGGTGTCCAAATAATTAAACACATTCAAGATACCAAAAACATCTATGCAACAAAACTGTTCAAATTGTTTTGAGCATCATAAACTCCAAATATATCTGAGCAGTCACATTGTCAAATATTTATTTACAAACTAAAAGTCTATGGTAAGTAAACAAGCTAAACATTCAAAGGTAACTAAGCAACACGTTATTCAGAAAGTCAGGATAGCAACGTAAAATGAATTGTATTTGATTGTACTTAGAGTCATAAATTAAAAGTTCAAAAATAGATACAATGTGTACTATTGTGTCAATACAGCATTTTTTTCTTTTTCTTCATATAGCTATATCCCTTTCATTTCGTGCGTGACGTCATTGACGTGTCTTTTGTTTATAATAATATAATCTGATAGTCAAGTTATGGGAAAACATCGTAAGGAAATTGAAACGAGTATTTATTCCGCGCGAAAGCCATTAAATTCGCAACAATCAGTTTGAATGAAACTGAAATTTTTATTTGCTACATTTTCTAGTATATCTTCAGGAATTGAATTCGTGTTAAATAGGTACCTACAAAATACCTCGGTTCATTTTAACTATGTTTCGGATTGATAACCGTGTCCAAAAAAGTACAAAATCTGTTAAACGTCAATTTAATTACTTGGTTAAAAGATATCTAACGATGTAAAATCAGCTCGACTAAGCACGCACTGAGTGATAATATGATTTTACGCAAGCGGTTTTCAAATGCTTCTTTTTCTATCGTGTCGGCACGAGCTATACAAGAATAGCTCATGCCGTGGTGAAAAGATTAGCCAGTCAGCAAGGATGGTAGTGAGGCTGACTGCCCAGGGTGCGCCGGACGTACCGAAGTATCGAATAGAATCACTCGTGGAGGCTCTTTTCATGCACCCCTTTTTTTTCAAATGCTAAAAGCGGCTTATCTATGAACATGCACTGTAGCCTGATTTTAGTAGTCAGTTATCATCGAATCGCATCGAATATACCTTTAGCCAAAATCTAGCACGATACGTTTTAAAACAGTCACTTTAAAAAGAACCGCTAGTGCGTGCGCTGGTATAGAAAACCATACGCGTTACATTTAGTGGCTCACCGCCTGCCTTTAATTGCAATGCCTGCCTACATTTTAATCTTAATAACGTCCCAGGACACTGTACACCTTACAGCGATAACACACTGGCATGGCGGTCGAATCCATTTTGCTACAGAGAGACCCACCCCACCCCAGGCAGTGCGAACAGTAGCATATACGTGCGTTCGGTTTTTTTGAAGCGCGAAATGTAATGCGCTTGAATGCGCGCATGCAAAAACTGTAAAAAAAAGTAATAACCGACTAAAAAAACATAAAATTAACAGTTTCAAAAGTCACTGGCTACAATTTTTTTCAGTGTAGAATTGCACTGTCTTCTGAAACTGTTAATTTTATCTTATGGTAATTATTTTACTCCTTTTAGTTTTTTTTTGTAGTCGGTTTTTACTTTTTTATAAGTTTATTTTTTATTGAATACGTTTTAGTGCCATAAATTAAACCCTCTCTCCTCCATACTCTCTCTCCCTCTCTCTTCTTCTCTTCATAACCCTTATTTTTGACTTTGCCGTAGTCGGGTATAATAAGCCCTTTCATGCTATACCTTACACGATATAATTCAAACATTCCGGAAAATGGGGGAGGGGGGGGGGGTTACGCACCCCCTCATTTTTTCCAGTAGTCAGTTACCAACAACACGTATAAACAAAGCAATATTAGTTATTTGAAAATTTTGCTTTGATCCGATGAGGAGTTCCGTTCCATATCTCTGAAGTTCATGGTCTAATCATAACAACATTTTTAGGAGACTAAACGAAAAGTACCTATACCCTATCCAAGAAAAAAAGAATTTTTCAAATCGGTTAATAAATGACGGAGTTTTGAGGTAACAAACATAAAAAAATACAACCGAATTGAGAACCTCCTCCTTTTTGAAGTCGGTTATAAACGAGCATAAACCAAGGTCTGTAACCGCCCTAAAACGTCTAGGTTTGTAACAGGCCTTAGTATCACTGAGCAATATATTGAGAAATGGTTATTGTTTACATATTTTTGAACACTTTGGTTGCTTAGTTACATTTGACTACCTCAGTTGACAAGATGATTTGTTTGCATAGAAATATTTGAATTGCGAGTGTTCAGATGATTTTGATACATTGGATGCTAACAATAATTTGAACGCTATTGTTGTGTAGATGTTAATGTGTTTTTGAGAGTGTAGAATTATCTGAGTACCTGAATTGCTTCTATGTATCTGATGTTGACTGTACCTATGCTTTGTTGGTTGTCCTAAATAAATAATAAATAAATGAATAAAGGGAAGAATAATATCGCAACCAGTTTGTATAACTAATAATAAAAATACTAAAGACTAGCTTTCAACAACCCCATCATATAATAAAAAATGTATCATGAGGTCTACTGAAAAGCATACAAACCTCAGGGCAGCTTGTGGCGAGCTGTTGGTGAGTGGCGACACCAGCGACACTGCGTACCTTATTGCCTCGGAGAGTCGGTCAGGGCCTCGTCTCCAGTTTGCCTTTATTGGCTGGCTGGGGTGGAACCCCAAGAGTGCCCGCAGGACTCTCAACTCTGGCTTGCCTTTACCGGCCGGCCAGAGGGGGGCCGCCAGAGCTATCTGCTCGGGGGTGGAAATGTCTAATGGCGTAATAGCGGGGAAACCCACTCCGGGTCTTTTAGACCCGCGACGGCGAAACCGGGGACACACCTCTCTACACCCCTAGCCGCTCACACGTTTGTTGCCCTCTTCGCCTATGTACTGGCGGCTTTTCAGGGGGCCCAGCTAGTGAGCTGGCGAGTCACCGTCTGCCAACAGTTTTCAATTTTAAATGTTGAAAGGCAGACGCCGTTTTCTTCCGGCAATAGAAGTTATCCAGTCCGCCTAACACCCCTTGCCATAGACCAAATATTTTTCACCATATTTTACAATAGTCCTGCACCCACCTGGGACGGTTAATGACTGTACTCCAATAGTGCAGCCGTGGATAGTCCCCGGTTGGTGCCCCACCCCATATTAGATTAAAGTTCTCAAAGGGGCCTCTGCGCGTTGGACCTGTGTCCCCGTGTATGCCTTCCCAAGGACCGGACATCTTCCGCAAGGAAGATGAGCCGTGATTCCCACAGGGAAAATACTAATAATTCAAATACAATGTTCCTTATTTCATGGCGCTAAATATTGTCATGACGAACTCGTGGGTGTATAACAGAACTTCTCTGCCTACGCTTTAAGGGAATAGCCATCAGGTGTATTTTTTTATTAATTAAATTAAAAAAAACGTAAGATCAATTTTTTTTGAATTTGAAACACAAAGCTTTTCACCGTAGTTTTTTTTAGTAGGTATCTTGTTATTTTTCGTTTTCACCCAGTTCAATTGATTAAAAGTTTAAATAAAAAATGTTGCCGACTTTGTCAGTAGGTACAAGAAAGGAATATTATCCATTTTTTTTATTGAGTTATTAACTCTTGTCGCAAATAATTCAAATCCCCGTACTTCCGGACGCCGCCACGCCTGCCTTCCCTCGCGTTTTAACGACTACGCGGTAGAGGTGTAAGCGAGAGGGAGGAGCGAACGCGTAACGGTCGCCGGCGCGCCACCGCCGCCGCGACCGACGAAGAGTCTAGGCGCAGTTGCCGCGCGCGCGAGATCATTTTTATCTTACCTACAAACCGCCGCGCGCGTTCTCACGCAACGTTAATAGTGTAGCTTACTTTGACTCATAACTCTTAATCACAATAAACCCATGTGTAACCACTGTGTGTTGTGTTATTGAACAATTTACCATAAATTGGCGTCCCAACTGTAGGCCGAATGCCACAGTTCCCGTGCAAACTGTGAGTGTCTTGTGTATTGTGATCGTGATTGTGTATTGTGAACAATGCCGAGAACACGAAAAAGGCAATCCCTCAATGGTTCGCATGACGATGAACTCAATGACAGCATCACGCTGTCTCGCGATAATTTTACCGCTCTGTTATCAACGATCCAACAATCGAATGCGGAGGTCTGTGAGCGTATGTTAGAACGCCTGTCGACAATCACGTCCCCTCTGACCGCTCAGTCACCGGCGCCAACGCCGAGTGCGGCGGAGAAGACCGGTAATTTCTCACGATGCTCGTCCAGATTCTCCGGAGCGGCGAAAGAAAATGTCGAAACATTCATCGATGCCATTGAAGCATTCAAAGAATGTACTAATATCAATGATGATGTCGCTATTAAAGGCATGTCTATGCTACTTACCTGCGAAGCGGCAACCTGGTGGCAGAGTATCCGCGCGGAGGTCATAACCTGGAAAGATGCAATACAGTACCTTCGCGATGCGTACGGCGATCGCCGTCCTGAATACAAAATTTATCGGGAGTTATTCAGAGTCGACCAGGGTGAAGACGAACGCACAGACATCTTCGTGGCGAAGAGTCGAGCCCTCCTTGCACGCCTACCATCAAACGATCTGTCTACCAAGGTGCAACTTGATATGATATATGGCCTATTACACCGAAAAATACGTAAAAGATTACGTCGCGAAGAGGTCAGTAATTTTTCCGAGTTGTTAACAAAATCTAGAATCATCGAAGATTCCATTAACGAGTCAACAAAGCGAGAATCGCAAAACACTGCATCCATTGCTTCGCGTACGAAACGCAGTGCAACCGAAACCCCTACTCCGTCCGCAATGTACAACGCGCGAACATCGAACTCCGCTGCGAGCGTAGGACCGCGCGGGGCAGCTATCACGGTACGCGGCGGTGCCGGCGCCCCGCACTCCGCACCCCCGCACTCCGCGTCCCCGCACGTCTCGCCCGCGCAAGGTCCGAGCGCGCCGCGCGCGCTGCTCGCAATGCACGCGCGTGCTCCTACGTCACCATCGCGAGATGAACGTGCACCATCAGCATCATCGAAACAGTCACGACCGTTTTGTGTGTATTGTAAGCACTACGGACACCAGCGCGACCAGTGCCGTAAGTTGGCGGACAAAGGTGAGTCAGCTGTTGAATCTAATAACTCGGTTTCGTGTTACAAGTGCGGATCTAAAAATGTTACTCGAGAAACTTGTAAGAAATGTAACAACGAACAAAGTTTTTATAGTGTTGATACTTTGCAAACTTCGGGACCAAAGTACACTCAAACGCAAAGAAATAGATATCGTGATAATAGTGCGCGTTCCGAAATATCGTATAATCGCGTAGAGAAGTGTTTTAATGATAATAATTGTTGTGAAGATTTATATTCGAATACTTTATCTTCTTCTTGCTATAAAAATGTTGATGCAAATGTTTGTTGTGATCAAGAAAATAATAACTGGTCCCGTGATAGTACGAGAAACGAGCCCGAGTACATTCAAACTGAAATATCGGATAATAATAACTGTTCTTCTGTAAATAATTATTTTTCGGGCATCAATTTGTCGAACGATCACATGACCAGCAGTGAGGTCGATTATCATAACGACCATTTTTGTAATTTTCCAGATAACGATTGTTTTTGTCATGATAACGTCCACAATGAAAAAGGGTATAAGGACGATTTTTGTAACTTCGCGGAAAATCGTAAATTTTCTTGTAATAACGTCCGTAATGCGATAGAGCATACGGATCATTTTCGTGATTTACCAAAAGATGTTATTGTTTCTAATAATAATGCCCGCGATGTAAAAGGGTATAACAACCAAATTTATAATTTTTCGCTAGATGGTTTATTTTGTTATTATGATGTATCTAAGAATGTGTTAAATGATAATAAGGTATGTAGTGACACATGTTATGTAGAGGGCGCGCGCACCGGTGAGAGTTCCGACAGAAAACTTGGAAAAGTTTTGCGGCCGATCTTTGATATCAAAATTTTAGGTGCGTCGGGGACCGCGTTAGTCGACACCGGGGCTAAACATTGTATTGCGGGCCACACGCTACATACCCTCCTCCGTCAAAAGGGACACCCTCTTGAACCGGCGCGAAGACGTATTAAGCTTGCCGATGGACATACTAGCGACGTAGACGTGCTCATAACTACTCTTGACGTGCATTTAGAGGAGAAAGTCATTAGGTCTCCTTTTCTTATCCTCCCAGAGGCGCGTAATAATGAAACGTTACTAGGCATGGATTTCTTGTTTGCAGCGCAAGTAGTTATGGATTTTTCTCGGGAATGCTGGTATTTTTCTAACAATCGCCGCGTTCAGTACATAATGCGTTTTGAACCCTCTATATCACCAGAGCTTTCTTGTTCCTCTGCTGATGTACTCAGAGACGACGAAGGTACGCTGTTGAATCCACCTGACCGAAACCTGCTGGCGCAGACCTTGGTTGCCAATACGGACATTTTCCAGACAGAGGGAGAGCCAACCCCTTTTGCTGAGCACCGTATTGAAACAGGTGAGCACCCTCCTATCTCCGTACCTCCGTACCGATTGACCCCTGCCAAAAAGGAACTCATGCGTCAGGAAATTGAGAAGATGCTGAAGGACGACGTCATTGAGGAGTGTGAGTCTGCCTGGTGCTCACCAGCACTCCTGGTTCCTAAGCCAAACGGCAGCACCCGCTTCTGCGTAGATTATAGACGCCTAAACGCCGTGACCAAAACGGACCATTATCCGATGCCCTTAATTGACAAACTATTACAATCAACAAAGAGAGATTGTTACATGAGCACGTTAGACCTGAGATCCGGTTACTGGCAGGTGAGCGTAAATGAGCAGGATAGAGACAAGACGGCATTCATTAGCCCGTTGGGAACCTTTCGCTTCAAGCGCATGCCTTTTGGGCTCAAAAACGCTCCAGCAACTTTCCAGCGGTTAATCGACCGTCTGCGCTCCTGCTCATCCCTGGCCAATGTGACAGTCCTGGCCTATTTGGATGATTTGCTGATCATATCCGAAGGTTTCCAGCAGCATCTCCAGGATCTTCAGGCTGTATTCAATCGACTTCGTGAATTCAAGCTGCGAGTGAATCGGGAGAAGTGCGTTTTCGCCAGGGGGAGTGTCAAATATCTGGGGCACGTAATTACCCAACAAGGCGTCTCTCCCGACCCTGAAAAGGTTCAGGCCGTACTAGATATGAAAGAACCAAGCAACTTGAAACATCTACGGACATTTTTGCAAACCTGTTCCTGGTTTAGGAAATTTATTCCGAATTTCTCCTCCGTAGCAGAGCCCCTTACAAGGCTTACAAGAAAACATCAGACCTGGACCTGGGGTTCAGCTCAAACCACCGCTTTTAACGAGCTGAAACAATTGCTTACCTCAGCGCCAATATTAATCCAGGCTGACTTCAATCGCCCTTTTGTCCTCCGCACTGACGCGAGCAATTATGCAATCGGAGCTGTTTTACTCCAGGGGGAGGACAAGGAAGAACGACCCATTGAATACGCCAGCCGTCTTCTGAATGTTGCTGAACGCAACTATTCAACTACAGAACGAGAGGCCTTGGCGGTGGTGTGGGCAGTAGAACGATTTAGATGTTACCTAGACGGACATCCGGTGATTGTGGGTAGCGACCACCAACCACTTCGTTGGCTGATGACGTTAAAGTCTCCTACAGGACGTTTAGTGAGGTGGGCCCTCAAGCTCCAATCATTCGATATTCAATATCAGTACACCCCGGGAAAAGCAAATGTAGTGGCAGATACACTGAGTAGGCCTATATGCTCCCAAGATAATCGCAGCGGTTGCGGTATCTGCTCAGTTATAATTGACTTACCCACTAAGAGCCCAGCAGAGTTAAGGCGGGAACAGCTTGCCGACCCGGAGGTGGAGAAAATCATCAAAGAGATGGAAAGTCCAGACGAAGTTGCATCTTGTAGATGGACGGACCGCGGATACCTGTTATCACAAGGAGTACTATACCGGTATAATCCCGATTCAGATAGTGAGACTTCTCAACTTGTCATTCCCATTTCACTCCGTCCCGAGATACTGAAGGAGTGCCACGATTCACCACTGGCGGGACATTCTGGAATCGACCGCACTTACCTTAAGATCGCTCAGTCATACTATTTTCCCGGGATGCGAAGAATCATTACAGATTATGTGAAGGCCTGTGTCGATTGTCAGCGATATAAGGCTACCAATGACAAAACCCCTGGACTACTCCAGACGCCCGTGTTGCAGCAACGAAATGAGGTCCTAGCTGTAGACCTCTTTGGTCCCTTACCTGAAGGACAGAACGGTGAGAGATGGATACTTCTCGTTGAAGATACCGCCACACGCTGGGTTGAGCTCTACACCCTTCAGGAAGCGACTGCTGAAGCCTGCGCCCGTACTCTTACCGAGGAGTATTTTCTCAGATACGGCTTACCGTGCAGGGTCTTATCTGATAACGGCGTGCAATTTGTCGGGGCTGTCATGCAACAATGTATGTTCATCTTAGGCATTAAACAAAACTTCGTGCCACTCTATCATCCGGAGGCAAACCCCGCCGAACGCAAAAATCGGGACCTTAAGGCGCAGCTTGCACAACTCGTGGGGAATGACCATAACTCTTGGCCTGCGAAACTCCCAGTGATTCGTTTCGCTATGAATAGCGCTGTGTGTAGAACCACTGGTGCCACTCCCGCATATCTCATGTTTGCCAGAGAAATGAGATCCCCCACAGAAGCTCGTCATGATTTGAGGACGATCCTCGATAAAGAGAACTTTTTCCCCCAAATTACTCCCTACCTAAGATCTTTTATCACCTCCTTATCTGCAGTTCGGGAACGAGTCGAATTACAGCAAGATCAATCTAAGAGGGTTGCTGATCAATCTCGTCGCCCTAGTCAAACTTACGAGGTAGGAGATAAAGTATTAGTCCGGTCTCATGTACTGAGCCAAGGAAGCAAAGGTCTCACTGCAAAATTTGTGCCCAAACGGGATGGGCCATATATAATTACGAAAAAGGTTAGCCCTACAACCTATATTATCTCACCAATAGGGAATCCTGAAGAATCCTTAGGAAAATACCATACGCAGGATTTGACGCCTTTCGTAGACAGTGGTACTGGAAACGACAAACCACCTAATCCTGTGATGCCCAAGCGACGTCGCGGACGCCCGAAGCACAAGGGTAATGAGCTAGTCCAGGAACGAGGGCGTTCTCCTAGACTAGAGGGGGAGTATGTCGCAAATAATTCAAATCCCCGTACTTCCGGACGCCGCCACGCCTGCCTTCCCTCGCGTTTTAACGACTACGCGGTAGAGGTGTAAGCGAGAGGGAGGAGCGAACGCGTAACGGTCGCCGGCGCGCCACCGCCGCCGCGACCGACGAAGAGTCTAGGCGCAGTTGCCGCGCGCGCGAGATCATTTTTATCTTACCTACAAACCGCCGCGCGCGTTCTCACCAACGTTAATAGTGTAGCTTACTTTGACTCATAACTCTTAATCACAATAAACCCATGTGTAACCACTGTGTGTTGTGTTATTGAACAATTTACCATACTCTAAAATAAAATGCAAAAAAATTACAAGCTTCTTGAATATCTCATGAACAAAAATGTACGGAAGTAGGTAAAATCAAAATTCTCGATATACGGCGGTTATTTTTTCAAAAAACCTTTGTTATTTTAATTACTAGACGGCCTAGTTTTGATAATAGCCATAAGTTTTTAAATATTTCCTAAACTGACGGAACGCCTGTTGACACTTAAGCGGGCTACTCACACACCTGCCGCAGGGGCAATCTAGGGCGCACGGCGGTCGCGGCAATATCGGAATTGTCTCTACACACATTGAAATTGCCCCGGCTTGCCTATACACATCAGAATTAAGGTGGCAATTAAGGGTCATCCCCACTTTTACAGCCTAGATTGCCCCTGCGGCAGGTGTGTGAGTAGCCCACTTTAGATCCTTTAATATTCCCCTACCCCGTACGTTGATGGCCGATAGTGACAGAAATGACAGATGGAGAACAAACCATAATTTTCACTGATGGGTTCATCTGTCTAGAAAAAGATATGAAAAAATTTGTTCATTGTTAACGCGACACCACCAAACGATACCCCCAGGGGTGTGGTTGCCAAAAAGGATTTGTTATCGACACCACCGTTTGATGGTGTCGATAACAATGAACGAAAAAAATAGAAGAAAAAAAAGTTCCTGTGTATATTCCAAACATTTTCCTATTTTTTTTCCACCGTTTTAAGATAATATGTCTTCAAACTAATGGTATAGTATTTAGTTGTTAAAACCCTTGAATTCTTCAGCAATATGTAGGTACCGAACCTCACCCCATTTTCAGTATTTTCGTGGGAGGCCACAAAAAAAATTATTATTATTCAAATATAACTAGTCAAATTTAAAAATGTCTTTTTCGCCTTTAGGTAGAGTAGGAGTAGTCTAGCTCTAAGCTTACCATAACATCTAGCCAAAGTTCCACGGATTGATTTGAAAATGTACCAAAAAACAGCTAGTTTATAGTAGTTTTGTAAATACTGCCTCGGTCTAGTGGTCGTAAGCGTGACTGCTGAGCTTGAGGTCCCCAGACCCGACCTGAAGTGTTATCGGGTTAGTCCGGGTATCTCAGTAGCAGCCGGGATACTGGATTTGTGCCCGGTTGATGGCAATAGGTTCGCCCTTGATTATATGGGACTTGTAAAGATTTTACAACAGAAATTGAAATCAGACAAAATCGGATGTACACACGGCTACACGTCAAGCTATACATTTCCAGTTTACACTGACCTCTCATTGTAAGGAAAGCCTATACAATGCGAAATCAACTTATACTAGAAATGTACAGCTTGATCTGTAGCCGTGTGTATGTACCTACATACCTATTGCACCGCACAATAAAATATCTGTGAACGTGTTAGTGAAACTGTAATACAGTGAAACCTCGTTAAGTGTGCCCTAAATATGTGAGAAACCTCTGTTATTGATAAATTACAATGAGGTCCCGACACTTTTTCATTGAAATACCTACCTGTTACTGGGAATTTTCAAACCTTGCTAACTGAGATTAGATTTCATAGATTTTTTCGATGTTTACCTCTATAATTGAGACTTCGTAGCTCAATAATCCGTTAAGTGAGAAATTGTATCAGGTGTAGACAAGTCATGCATGAGACTCTTGTTTACAAACAGTCTAATTTCTTCCATTTCCATTCAATTATGCATCATAAAATATGCATTTCTTTTATAAACCATTTCCACCTCTTTATACAACGTTATTTTTACTTTATGCGAAAACCGAGACACCCCAACAAGATTTTCATCAGAACTGCCTGAATATGTGTTTTTTTTTAGTAAATCTCCAAGTTACACCTTAGTTTATGTCGCGTTAAGTTCGCTAAAAAAGTGTGAAATGCCTGAGATGTGCTCTGCAGGAGTTGTCTAATACACGGAAACTGACCGAGCGGACCATTTCAAGCCTCAAGGTGTCTATTCCCGTTAATTGTTATGGGTAGAAACCTACTGAACCAAAATTGAAATTTATGAAAAAAAAAAAAACAAAAAAAAATGTGGTGTAAAAATATATCGATTCTCCTAGTGATTCTGAACAAACTAGTTTCAGGTTTCGCATATACTAAAACTAACCTTGTATATGATAAATGGTACCTACATTTCGACCTCTCATAGTGGGACCCTCTATAAATAAGACAACTGTCATGTTAACCTGCCTATTTGGGAAACTGGTTTAAATGAGCCTCTTTAAGTGTGATAAAAAAATCTAGGTCCTTGAGATCCCAGTTAACCAGGTTTCACTGTACTTAGTTCATATACTTACTACCTTACCAAATGATTTTGTTTCTTTTACCTAGCCAATAATTGAAGCAACAAGTTAAAATACTGTAATACATATTTATGTATTATACCTGGCCTGTACGTACCGACCCGCTGCAATTACATGGAATGTTCTGCCTAGCTTTTTCCCAACCACGTTAGAGTCTGAAAGCTGACGATTTGCGGACCATCTAACCAGATGAGGCTATACCGGTACTTTACACAGAGCGACTGCCATCAGACCTCCGCAACCCACTTACTGGGCAATGCCGATATCCTAAGGGCTCAGTCGAAGATGTCCACTTCGCAAAATGTCTACCGGTCGTAAAACGTCCATTTATCAGCATGTCTCCTATGCAAAATGTCATGGACATTCTGCGACTGAGCCACCCTAAAGTTAGACCGGTGTCACGAGTCTTTTTTTAGACGTTACACAATGTATTTATATTTTACCTATTTGTGTCGGTGATGCTGCAAAATATATATTTCCGGGGGCCATACACTCTGCTCAAAAAAGGAGGGTTGGCGGGCCGATTTAAAATCCTTCACGGGCCGGAATTTACCCGCAGGCCGTATTTTGCCCACCCCTGCACTAAACTGAGAGATTGATCCATTTTTTTTCTTGGGAAAATCCTCTTGGATGCCCTTCGCCCGGGGAAGGCGAAGGCGTATGCCGGACTCTTACCGGCTAAAAACCCACGGTGTTCCTTCTCCTGACCCTTGGCCGGGGTCGCGGGATTCGCAACTGCATGCACCGCGACCCCCGCAGGTTTCGGTCCGCTAACCCCTGGCGGACCTCTGCTTCTGTGGGGCCTTGCCCCACGTCCTCCTGAGAGCGCACGGAACACTGCGCGCCGCCTTCTCGGGCCTGTTACTGGTCGAGCGACGGGTCCCCTAACCCGCTGCCCACACACTACGGTGGCCGGAGATAGTCGCGCGCCCTCCGGCGCCCAGTGCGTCTGGCACGGGAAGGGAGACTGGCAGCTGCCTCTCTCTCCCTCTCCGCTCCCTCCTTGATCGCCATCACCTCCTCGCAGGAGGCGACGGCTTCCCACGCACTCTCGCTCCCGACTATGGACAGAACCACGGCCGGAAGCGAGAGGTCACCACCGACCGCCGCAACTAGTTCGCGGCGTTGCGTCGCCCACGCAGGACACGCCTGCAGCGTGGTGTCCTCGGGGCAGTCGACGCAGTGGTGACAACCGGACGTCTGCTCCCGGCCTATGCGACACAGGTACTTCCCGAAACAACCATGTCCCGAGAGTACCTGCGTCAGCCGGAAGCTGAGGACGCCATGACGCCTCTCCAGCCACTCCTCCATTACGGGCCTTACCGCCGCTATCGCGGCGTGCCCTGAAGATTCATCCCTCCACCGACCCCTATTGAGGCAGCGTGGTGTATTACGGCCAAAACTACCGTAGTGTGACAGATCTGAGCCCAGCTGTTGGACATTATAAATGGATACTTACCTACTTTATTACATTTTTATCGAGTTAAGCCGGGTTCTACGCTCTAACCGCGAAAAAGAGTACATCATAAGCCAAAAAGGAACCATTTCGAGCATCTATTATAGTTAGGGTTAGGCGTAACGTAAAGTAGGTGATAGACGTACGAACTTAAAGTAGAAAAACCATGGAGATTCTTGGGGATATTCCGAGTCCCCTCGTCGGTAACAGGGGAACAGATCGAAACTTTTTATTTCTATTTGTCCCCCTAAAAAACAGCAGGGGACAGACCAGAAATAATTCGTTCGATCTGTCCGTTCGTCTTGGTGACAGGGAACAGATCGATATTTTCATTTTTGATTGGTCCGCCGAAGGGGACAGATCAGGAGGGCAGATCGGAATATTCCGTTTATTGCCGGCTCTTCTTCATACGAAACGACTAATTGGAACCGTGCACCTAAATTCGACTTTTCATAGGTGCCCGTAATGGGTTTACATGAAATAAAAACATTTGATTTGGTTAATTTTAGTTTTTTTTTAAATATCTACTTTTTACTTTATCTTGTTAATTCTATACGCTTTTTGATTTCATACGAAATGTATTAGCCGAAGAGCTGATGACGAATTTAGGAAAGGTATTTTAAACAATTTGAAACTAAGATTTTTTTATTTCAAATAGGTCAGCTTACAGGTGCTTTCAAAAAGTCAACACTAGGTGCACGAGCTCCTTCATGAAAACCTTGTATGTACTTACCAATGTTAATGAATCTGGAATCGAAAGTCTGGAAGCACGTTTGCGGGTATTTTGCCAGCTATTACCAGTGGTCCCAGTGGATCGACCCATTAACGGGTCCACGGGTACCTAATTTTATTTACCCGTAGACCCATGACACTAGAGATTGCATTCGAAGAAATGTGAATATCGATAATAAAGCTAAAAGCAACGAACAAACTATGCTACGAGTATTAGGTCAAAAGAGTTGCAAAGAATATAGTCTTGTTTTCCTATTTTTATTGTTCGAGGTCTTTGTGATTTTGATTTGCAATTATTGTGAATATGTTTATTATCATTATTTTTTAATGTAATAAAAAGTACTAGGCTGTCATGAAATCAAGAGGGTATTATTTAGTCTAACTAAAAAAGAATTGTCAGTTTTAAGTAAGCCTAACTAATACTGCTAGACTAAATACTACCCTCTTGATTTCAGTACTTTTTTATTACATAAAAAAATAATGTATTGAACGTATTATTTTTTGAGAATAATCAAAAGGAGGTTCAAATTTTATTAATATTTTTGGTTTTTAATAATTTTACCAACACTTTCCAGAAGTCGCATTCAATTTTTATAAGATTTATTTAGTTTAAATTTACTCTGACGCATTGTTCGTCCGGTGTCTTTCTCCGAACAATTCAAAATAATGGCAAATCATTAAATAAATATTTATTTAATAGCATAGTTTGTTCGTAGCTCTTAGCTTTATTATCGGTATTTACATTTCTTCGAATGTAATCTCTAGTGTCATGGGTCTACGGGTAAATAAAATTACCCGTGGACCCGTTAATGGGTCGACCCACTGGGACCACGGGTAATAGCTCTAAATAAAACTTACGTAAATTTTGCGAGTTTTTACTTGCGTAAATTATTACAAGCCATTTACACATACTTACAAAAATCAGAATCGAAAATGCCCTCTCATCGTCAAGTTCA
Source organism: Amphipyra tragopoginis (assembly GCA_905220435.1). Classification (NCBI taxonomy): domain Eukaryota; kingdom Metazoa; phylum Arthropoda; class Insecta; order Lepidoptera; family Noctuidae; genus Amphipyra; species Amphipyra tragopoginis. The sequence goes on along the minus strand of HG991991.1, from coordinate 23,042,482 downwards.
AGCAGCTGCTGCATAGGTATGTCATTTTAACGAATAAAAGATGAAAGCAAAGAAAATGCTGGGTAAAACCTTAGTCGAGGTGCATTTGGAAATCTTTTGATGGAGTTGAGAATGGAAGACCAACACCAATTTTTTAACTTTATAAGAATGAATGCCACGGGGATTTTGAACGTTTGTTACTTTCTGGCTAAGTTGCTCTTTCAAGTTATGCAATTTTATAGCTAGAGTGCGCGCAAGATAAATATGCGCGCGACTGAGGGCGTGCTAAACGTTGCCATAATCGCAGAAGTTCAAATTACCGCTTTTTAAGCTTAATTTTTTATCGCTAAACATAATTTTCCCGTTAAATAATCCTACAATCAGGTAGTTCTACTATCAAAATTGATAAAACGGCACACACTTTGGTGGACCATGATTAGTTCCGATTTCGGCCGCGCTCAGACTTAACTTGCGCGCACTCTATTTCCTCTGGAGTTGTTCTAAACATTTCACTTAGGCCTGATTTTTCAATCGTCACATAATTTTTATCTGGGGTATAAGTTTGACGATTTGACAGCTTTTGTATAGAAAATATGTCAAACCGTAATATTTATTCGTGAGATAAAAGTTATCTGACGATTGAAAAATCGGCACGTATATTGTTTTCACGATATGAAGATTAAAATGACACATGTCAATAGGAGTTGCTAGACATGTGACTGTAGTCGATTCAACTATCGATAAAATTTGTAAAATTCTAGCGAGAATTTGACAAATTATTGTACTGTGATTTTATGTACATTTCAAATACTTGTGATTTAAGTAATTAGGATTAAGTCAATTAGCATGCATATCTTCAACAATAGACGATTACGTGCTGATGTGATAATGAATCCAGCAGGTATGGGATGAGTGAACATACTTAAATGTTTATTTATCACCAATAATAAGCCCAGTAGCCGGGTCGCGAAAAAGAGGTTTATCTTGCGAAAGGTTCGTCGGTCCTGAATTTTGGATGTGTTATGTTAGGTGTTTTTTTATGAAAAGCCCACAAACAGACACACAGACAGAGAGAGAAATAGACAGCCAAACAGAAAGACAGACATGGGCTTCAAACCTATAAAATACCTCTGATTTTGAGTCTGGAATGAAAAATAAGAATTTAATTTTCTACAAAATTGATGTGAATAATTTTTGGCATAAAGCCCTTAAGGAGTTATTTAATAAAAACGCATTTTTGGGTTCTTTAACCCAAGATGGCAGAGCGCGCCGAGGTCACTCAAGGTACAAAATTTGTAAGTTTTATAAGAACACATATCCGTATCACGTATCCAAAATGTAGGACTGACCGACCTTTTGCAAGGCAACTGGGCTATAATGAGCCTTATTTTAATTATTCAATCAACTGAGCCTATCGTCTATAATTATTACGACAGTCAAAATATTCATTCTGTTAATATAAATTTATCGAAATTATTTTATCGATACGCACGTCTCTGGCAACTGGTACCATCTGACGCAAGTTTGAAAACGCGTCGGGGTTTTTTCAAAATCATTTATGTAATATATAATTATGGCGTTAAACACATATAACTATATTGTTTCTATGTTTCTGATTTTAAAACAACCTTTTGGGTAAGGCTTTATTAATATTTTAAATTGATTTAATACTTTTTGAATTAAATTGTCATACACAAGCGCCATTACAATTTATTTTCATGTCATGAACTGACATCTGCCAAATTAATCAACTTACCGTGAAAGCAATATAGTTCAATATAAATTGAGTAAATTTGTTTTCACGCAGTTTTTGTACTCTTTATTTTTGCAGTCCCAGATTATGGGTTGCCATTCAAAAGCAGTAAGTAATTAAACTTTCTACTTCAGGTGGTGACCAATTTTTTGTTTGTTTGGCCATTGTTGCGGCTAATTAATTTGTAAGTTCTCAACTTATCAATTTGATTTCGTTAAGCTGTGAGACGATTCTGTAAACGGGTCTTTCCCTGTCCTCCGATCGGAACTCCGATTGGTAGGAGGTAGTGTTGCCAGATGTCCCGATTTGCGCGGGACGTCCCGATTTTCAGGGGTCTGGGGACGCGTCCCGATTTGTACCTGATCGGGACGCTAAATGTCCCGAAAAAAAAACATAGACTTAAAACCCCTTGTTTTTTTTTGTTTACTGTCCCGATCTGCAACCCTAAATCCCGATTTTTTTGACCTCATGTACCGATTTACAACAAATCGGACCTAGCGATGCCCGATACGTATCGATATTTTGGTGTATCAATTAGGGTTTTCGCGTTCCCGGCCTTTTTCAGTTCCCGGGAATCGGGATTTTTTTCTCTTAATTCCCGGGAATTCCCGGGTACCCGGGAATTTTCGTGTTTTTTGTATAAATATAGTTTTTCTCGTATATTTCAACATTAAACTTGTGTGAGTACTTTAAACATGTTATATTGATAAATTGTCTAACATACCCAATCGACTTTTCTTATTAAAATAAAAAATCTTATACTTATTTTAAAAAAATATCTAGGAACAGTTACAGTCATTTATTGTGCGACGTCGCGAGTTTCAGTAATGAAAAAAAAGTCTTCTCTCCATTAAATATGGCAAAATATTACGGAATTACAATAGGATGTATGAATAAAGGATGTTACCAAATTCGTGTAATACCTTAAAACCACATGATCTACTACTGGTGTAGAATGACCGAGCATGTGGATTTAGCTTGATAAAAAATAAAACTTTTTTATTGCGGCAACGATCTGTGTTCGAAACTTAACCAGCTAATAAGATATAAATAAAACAAAATGCTAAATTAAAATTTTATGCGTTGGAACATTTTGACGCTACTCATCAATGAATGAAAGCACGGTGACACAGCTGGCTAGTACGACTAGCACGAAATCGCTCTTTGCAGTCGGTTAACTCGGGGCGCAAAAAGGGCTCGAAAATAAAAACCATTTAGGGTTAATCTGTGACCCGTAGATCACGCTGTTTGAAGGAATTACATGAATTCGTTTACACCGTGTATAATTTCATTATGAATGTCAAAACTATTACGAAAAAATAAGCATTGTGAATAGTTTCTACAAATGAAACATTTGCAAAAAAAAAAACAACCGTTTAGAATTTGTTTACTAGACAGAGACAACACTACTGTGTGCTGACATCACGATACATTTACCCTATTCTAAGTTCACACCACGCAGTACAATGTCCGTTTCACGGGAGAGAGACAGAAAATGCTCTAAAATCTCCAGAAGCGTGCAGACTCTTCATTTTTCATCATCATTTCTTCATTTCAAATAATTCCCGGGTACCCGGGATTCCCGCCAAATAATTCCCGGGTCATAAAATCCCCAAATTCCCGGGAATTCCCGGTTCCGGGTACCCGGGGCGAAAACCCTAGTATCAATACAACGGAATGCGATATATCGATATTTTGTATCGATACACGGCACTGCGATATTTGGCTGTATCGTATCGTTTCACCCGAATATCGTATCAAAAATATCGTATTGTATTGACTAGGTACTTAGAGTGATATTAATTTAGTTTATGAAATATTAAGATAGATAACAGTAACAAAGAGTCCAAATGTAAACAAAATTCTTCTATTGTAATGCCGCTACACTTGTAGGTCTGGCTTTAACTTTTGTAATACGATGCGAATAGGTAAGGTAATGTAAATATTACTTTTGACTTTGTTGATTTTATTAGTACTGAATACTATTTATTAGTTTGTTACTTTAGCTCTCAAATATCTATCAGTGGTGCACACAGTGGTGTACACTCGTGCCGTCCGAGCGTTTATTTTCTTCAGCTAATAATACGCTGACAGAAAATCGAAATACATAGATTGGACCCAAAACGATTGTCAAGATTATTATTTCTTAAAAGTTAATTTTTAAAAACTGGCAGTTGTGGAAAATCGTGTGTGTGTGGGTACGTCTTCTTACATATTTTTTTTATAATTCGATTGTTTTGTTTCTTTTTTTGTTAATTTGAGTTAGAAAGCAAACCTACATTTGAGATAAGATGTTTACTTTTTCTTTAACCCAATACGATATTTCGATACGATATTTACAGTATCGATACAAAGGCATACGATACATATCGTGTATCGATACAATGAGTTCCGATACATTACGATACGATATATCGATACAAAGCGACGTATCGGGCATCGCTAATCGGACCTGGCAACACTATAAGAGGAGCGGGAATATTTTTTCCCATGCCTCCAATTGAACGGGTTTTGTTTTTATCACTTACTTTACTTAACCAAAAGTACAATCAAGGCCATTATACTGTATTTTTGACCGATTATCCGCGTCGATACTAACGATGTCGACTGTACAGTGAATAAAATACAAAAATAAAACTTAATTTTTTTGCTCTTTCTAAATAATGTCCTATGCTAATTTCACCAGTGCTAAGCATCATTTGACAATTTATTAAAAATTCATTTCGCATTATGTGCTCTTTTGTTGTCTTCATTTTTACTTCTAATCCTCTCATCTTCCTGAATGACGCTTTGTTTCAAACACCCGTAGGTGTTTGAAACAAAGCGTCATTCAGGAAGTATTTACTAGCATAATATTTATTATTAACAGATTTATAAATAGTATGCCGTTTATTATTTAGTTTATTGATTTGTACTAAAATAATTGAATGTAAGTGATTACATACCTATAGTGAACAGATTAATAAATCAATAGATAATAATTTTACATAATTTATTTTGTACTAGACTGTACAATGTTTATACGATGCTTAATCGGAGGCATGGGAAAAAATATTCCCGCTCCTCCTATACCAATCAGAGTTCCGATCGGAGAACAGGGAAAGACCCCTGTAAGCAAACTCGAACACGTTTAGACTTGTAATTTTCATAGTTACATGAGTAGTAAGAAATTACGATAAGCTACTTACAAAGAGTGTTTACATTTGCAAATTTATCGTAAGTTAACTACGTAAGTTACTTACGTGAGTAAAACTTACAAGTGTAAGGGCGGCCTAAGAACACCTAAACATAATACATATCCAAAATTCAGGACTGACAGACCTTTTGCAAGTGAAACCCCTTTTTTGCGACCTGGCGACTGGGCTATATAAACACATTCCAAAAAAATTACAAAGTCCCTTTTTATAAAGTGAGGTTTGAACGCAGGACACAGCTACCGACCGTTCACTGCAGCTCTTCTATCTATAGCAAAGGTACTTCGCATTAAGTGGAAAATAATAATGTTCCGCTGCTCGGCTTCTATGAGCAATAGCGTGATAGTATACAAGGGGTTAGTCAGAAAGGGGTACTAATCCGAAAGGGTGTTTAAGTACCCATATTAATGAGTAAATTTTGATCTACCACTTTCCCGAAAAGTCAATAGTTTAAGAGAAATAGCTGTTGAAAAATTACAAAAAAATATGCTAATATCATCTATCCTCAGCTATGGTGAGCTGTGTTTACATTTTAGTTCATATTTGGGGACTCGAATTAGAAGCTTCATTTTCTGAATTCGTAACTAAAGTAGGGAGAAAGATTTTTTTTTAAAACTAAAGTAAAAATTGTTTTACATGGAAATAAAAAAACGAATTTCAAAATTTTAACACTTGCTTTAAAACAGTCATCAAGTGGCCTGCGGATTAGTACCCCCTTTCCGACTAACCTTGTATATACCAGCATATACGGAATCTTTAAGCAACACATCAGCGAAAGTCTCATCAAAATCCATCCACGGGGTTTTAAATATTGTACCACTGCTCGGCTCCTATGCGTCCTACAATAGCGTGATGGTATATTTACCAGCAAAATCGTCGCTCTTTACGCAATACATCAGCGAAAGTCCCATCAAAATCCGTCCACGGACAGGAAATAATTTTAAAAAAAAGTTTTGGTTTCTGTATCGATAGTATAGTACGCCCCAATAGAAATTTTAAATTTTAGAATGTACAGTCGAGTTCATTAATATATTGGCCCTTCCAGGCTTCAAAAATATATGAACGTTAAAAAAGTTCATAATATTGTGACAACTCTAAGCATCATTAAATTGTGGTCAAGATTTAGATTCATTAATATGTGACTGCTTTTTTTCAGTAACATGTATAGCCAAAGGCACAAGACTGTGAAAAAGCAGTCTTAATGAATCTAAATCTTGACCACAATTTAATGATGCTTAGAGTTGTCACAATATTACGAACTTTTTTAACGTTCGTATATTTTTGAAGCCTGGAAGGGCCAAGTACAACGTGCAGTTTGAGTTTCATTAATAGTATTGATTTTGTGGACTTTATTCACCCGCTTACCTAATTATTATTTTTAAATTCTGTTTAGTTGAAAGAATGAATAACATCATGAGTTTCACTTTCAACATGTATGGGTTCTATTGATTGGTATGATGGAGAAAAAGACTACCACAGCACAATTTGCTGCTCCTCCAGATGGGGCATTCGATGACGCAATGAACGGAGAGTTCGAATTATAGAATATAGTTTTCAACCACTGATTATGGTGTCAAACGGTTTTAAACGAAAAACATGGTTTTAAACAGACTGGTTGAATTCGTTTTAAACTGGCTTATCATTTAGACTTGCAAGTCGTAATATTGAAAACTAAAATTGCAATTAGGAATATGAACTATGTCAGCGATATTGTGCTGCCTGCTATTACTAGGCAACATAAAAATCATTAAATTAGAGGCAAATCATAATAAGTTTTCGATGTCTCATATTTGTACATAATTATGTCAAAGTACATTACTATCGCCACAGTTTAACAATACATACAGTTGGGAAACGAATGTACTTGCGCAGAGCAAGAGCGGGGACCTCGCGGGGAGGTGGGCGGCGCGGATCGCGGCCCCCGATCACGCTTAGTTTGCGCACTCGAACGCTGAGGGCAGACACGTCCGAATCTGGTATATTTGCGCGAAAGAATTTAAACCAATTAATTACTACTACATTCATAAAGGCTAGTTTGAGTTGTTTAAAGTTATATTATCTCACACGTTTCCCCTCCAGAGGGTGGGGGAGGTCAAAATCAAAATCCAAGATGGCGACTGTGAAATATTACAAAATATGCGTCATGGGTGTCATTTCTGTGGTTTTAGGGGGCGCTAATGTCGAAAATGAGGTCGAAGTAAAATCCAAAATGGCGGCTGTCAAATTTTACAAAATATGCGTTATGGGTGTCGTTTCCATAGTTTTCGGGGGTGCTGATGCCAAAAATGAGGTCGAAATTAAAATCCAAGATGGCGGCTGCGAAATTTTACAAAATATGCGTCATGGGTGTCATTTCCGTGGTTTTAGGGGGCGCTAATATCGAAAATGAGGTCGAAGTAAAATCCAAAATGGCGGCTGTGAAATTTTACAAAATATGAGTCATGGTTGTCGTTTATATACACTTCTCATCAAAAAAATCGAAACACTTCCGAAATTATCTTTGTGGCGACAATTAAACAAAAAACAAGCATTAATTCATTATAGAAAAAACATAATTTAGTAGCTGGAAGTTTGGCCTTTACAATAGTGTACGAAGCTTCCAAAAATTTGTTTTTTTTTTCAATTTTTATCCTATAAATGAATGGAACATTGTTTTGAGATAAACGTGTGTTTAGAGTTGGAGTACATTTGTCGTGCAAAAAACGCAAAATAACGCATTACTTTAAAATTTTCTGTTTGTAATTTGTTGATTAGGCTCTGTGACGTCTGTAAAAACGTTTTTTTTATAACACACATGCATACTTCACCCGCAGCAGCCGCCCAAGTAGTGGCATTGCTGGATTCTGGGACTAGTCAGCGTGTTGTGGCTGCAAGATTGCATCTAAGCCACTTGTCTCTTCAAAGAGTGTACCAACGCTATCGGGAGACTGGTTTATTTACGCGCCATCCAGGATCTGGTAGGAATCGGGTCACTTTTGAGTGAGACGGCCGATTTATTGCAACCGTTTGTTTGCAAAATCGACGCCTTCGCGCTTTTCAACTGCAGCAGCAGCTCCTTGTTGTTCGAAGGGTGACTGTAAGTAGCTCTACGATTTGAAGAAGATTGAAGGAACGTAGACTGGTACCACACAAGCCAGCTAATGGGCCGAAATTAACAACAGACCATCGAAGAGCGCGCCTTAACCTTGCACTTCTGGACTTAAATTGTTCAAACCTACAAATGAGCAAGGTTCTCTTTTCTGACGAGAGTAAAATTATGGAATATTAACATACGGAATTCTAAACCTTATGCTACCTACTATTAAATGGCATTTAGTATTTATTTAAAAAAAAAAAACATGTTTTTCTAATAATCCATTCAAAACAAAAACTTGCGACGTGTTTCGATTTTTTTTGGTGAGCTCTTCGATGGTCTGTTGTTAATTTTGAGCCATTAGCTGGCTCGTGTGGTACCAGTCTACGTTCCTTCAACCTTATTCAAATCGTAGAGCTACTTACAGTCACCCTTCGAACAACAAGGAGCTGCTGCTGCAGTTGAAAAGCGCGAAGGCGTCGATTTTGCAAACAAACGGTTGCAATAAATCGGCCGTCTCACTCAAAAGTGACCCGATTCCTACCAGATCCTGGATGGCGCGTAAATAAACCAGTCTCCCGATAGCGTTGGTACACTCTTTGAAGAGACAAGTGGCTTAGATGCAATCTTGCAGCCACAACACGCTGACTAGTCCCAGAATCCAGCAATGCCACTACTTGGGCGGCTGCTGCGGGTGAAGTATGCATGTGTGTTATAAAAAAAACGTTTTTACAGACGTCACAGAGCCTAATCAACAAATTACAAACAGAAAATTTTAAAGTAATGCGTTATTTTGCGTTTTTTGCACGACAAATGTACTCCAACTCTAAACACACGTTTATCTCAAAACAATGTTCCATTCATTTAAAGGACTAAAATTGAAAAAAAAAAAATTTTTTTGGAAGTTTCGTACACCGTTGTAAAGGCCAAACTTCCAGCTACTAAATTATGTTTTTTCTATACTGAATTAATGCTTGTTTTTTTGTTTACTTGTCGCCACAAAGATAATTTCGGAAGTGTTTCGATTTTTTTGATGAGAAGTGTAGTTTTCGGGGGTGCTGATGCCAAAAATGAAAATATGAGTCTTGGATGTGTCCATGGTTTTTGGGGGCGCTGTTGACGAAAATGAGGTCGAAGTCAAAATCCAAGATTGGCGGGTGCGAAATTTTACAAAATATGTGTCATTAGTGTCGTTTCCATGCATCAGCACTCCCGAAAACCATGGATATGACACCCATGACGCATATTTTGTAAAATTTCACAGTCGCCATCTTGGATTTTGATTTTGACCCCCCACCCTCTGGAGGGGAAACGTGTGAGATAATATAACTTTAAACAACTTACACTAGCCTTTATGAATGTAGTAATTAATGGGTTTATACGTATACATACTTAGTATACACCTCTGTCCTACCCTTCGGAGAATACAGGCGTGATGGTATGGAATCTTATTTCTCGGATTTTGCCCAATATCCTTTGCGAAATAAATATCGCGCAAGTTTGCGGAAGTGAATACACGCCAATGTCTTCCGCGGAAATGTCTTTAGCACATTATGTGTCCTGAGACGCGTCCATGTAAATCGCGAGCGTGTTTTACAAGAATCGTTGAATAAATTAATTATAATGATTATGCACCATTGACTTAGAATAAGTATGGACAACGAGTGTAGTACAAAATTCACGATAAAAGTGTCCTGAATTGACATATTATAAACTTAGAAATACCAACAAGCTCATTTACGATGTACGAATTCCTATGTCGTTATCATAATGCCTAATTTTGCTTGCAACAATTTTTACCATACGAAAACATGACAGCACTGCTCAATTTTTCAAATTTCGAAACTTCATTTAATATTAAACGAAAATTTGGAGAACATAGGAGTAATAGAGCAACTTAATTTTTAAAAGATTTTATTTTTTGTTATATTATTTTATTGCGATCGCTAAATATTTATACCAACTGAAAGAGCATAGAACATTTCTTGCAAAATTACAACATCGTCATTTTCAAAAACGCGATTTCGCTTCCTTTGCTGAAGTATCACCATCAGCATCAGCATCATCATCTTCATCTAATTGATCTCAAAGAAAACTGAAATTAAATCAGAGGCACATTTTTTTTTTTTTTGAATGAAACTATCTTTTGTCATGTGTATTTAAAAGAGTTTATGATAACTAAACAAACGAGCCCAAACGTCACGTGTTCACTATTTGCCATTAGGGAGTTCCAGAGCCCGTTTTCCGGCTCTACTATCGGACCTACGTCATTATTTATGTAATGAAAAGTGTTTATAATGACAAAATACATGAGCTGAAACTCGACAAGCCTACCATTTGTTCCTGTGCCTGCCTAATCTTCGGCTCCATCATCAAATTAGTTCAATGACATTTTAATGATCTAAGATGCACATACCTACCTGCAAAATTTCAGCTCGATCGGAAACTTGGTAGTGACCGAAAAACCAATACAATTTTGAAACGGAAGGACAACATACATATTTTCGTACATAATATGTTTGCATACAACGCAAGTTTAAAATTAACTTGTTTAAATAATAGAACAAAACAAATTGCAATTGGTTCAAAATCGCAATACAAAAAAACATCGCGTAAAAATAACGACTCTTTGGAATCTTTGTTCTAATGTCTGACAAATATGTCAAGTTTCTTATGGTAATCCAACCAAATGAAGTTGACATAATTGGTCAAACAAAGGAAGGAAAATAAGATACTTTTTGTTTAGTTGGATTATTGTGTGTTTTGCTCTTGCAATTAATTCAATTTTAAGCAAAATACAATGTTCCTTAACAAAATAATACTTTAAAATTGTAAAACAATAATATACCTACTGAAAATGTGATACACCATCAACTTTTTTCACTTTTTTGAGTAGTTTTTACACGATCTCACTACACAGAACGGCATTGTTGACATGTGACATTGAGGTGTAGCTGCTTGTTCGCCCAAAAGAAGAATGACGCGCGCAAGTGTAGCTCTTTTCAAATTCATCGTGTTTTAACTCACTTTCGGTTCGGACATTTTTGAGCGATGACCCGAGGTCCATACTTATTCTAAGTCAATGTTATGCACATATTAATAAATGAAATAAATGATTATAATAATCACATTTATTTTATTTTTCGTTTTTGACAACCCTTGCACATTTGCGACTAATAGCGTAAGTACCTACACGGGTGGCGGTGTCTTCCGACATCAAAGGCGTTTCCCAACAGTATGATTCTTAAACTGTGCTATCGCCGTATGAAAAAAATAGTTTACGCACTAAAATATTATCTCAATCTTACAATAGATGTATAAATATTTTATATATTATAATACTTTATTCTAAAACTATGGGTTATACTCGTATATCTTTTATAACTACAAATTAAAACCACGTTTATTTACAAAAATCTCAAACAGAGATTTATTTTATATTTTTTTATAAAATTTAATAATAAATAACGTGTGTTTTACTAAATTTCTTGTTGAATATACATTTCAATGGAATATAAAAGTACTATTTTTTCTATTTTTTATATAACGATGAAGGCTGGGAATTTAGCATTTATATTAATTTTACATTGTGGTGTTCTTTAATAGGAATACTCAGTAAAGATTATCTTTTTTTAAAAAGTTTATTTACATAACATACATAGTAACTGACAAGAGTAGCTATAAGTAATAAAAACTCAGTAGCGGAGACAGTATAGTTAAGTGAACGTAACGTGCAAAGGACGGTATGCCAATGCAGGGCGTGCCATTCAAGGCGAAGGCGGACGTGGCGCCTTCGCCCGCACTACTCGCCACGCATCTCGAGCCCAACAACTGAATTCACGAAAGATTTGAGACAAATATCACTGCTTACCGAGTCACAGCTACCAAGTTAAATTAAAACTAAATAAAAATATCTATTAAATCAAAAGTCACATGGTATAAGAAGTATAGTGTAACTTGTAACTTTAGATAAATCATAATGAAGAAATTAAAACTTACTGAATATTAAAAAAAGGAAATTAAAATAAATGAGAGCGATGGCTTTTAAAAATGGAGCGAAATCATGTAATTAAACTTTTATAATCCTAGAGTTTCGTTTATGAAGCAAATTTATACGTATCTTTACTTTTGACGTACTTAATCAGTTCGAATGAACTTACATCTGCCAATAAAAGTAATTTGTAATAATATCCATCTTTCTACGCTTTCAGTGATTAATTAAGTATCATTGTTAACGATGTTCATTAAGTTTGCAACTGGCGTTAAATAATTCTAAAATCTGTGTGCAGTGGAAGATTTTTGCATAAACGGTAGAGGCAGCCACCCCAGACCCCACAACCCAAAGCGCCATATAACGATATTCACAAAAATAAAGTTTAAGTTTAACAGGAAACCGCAACAACCTGACGCCTCGGGGTCCTCCTACTGCATATTAGAAAAATCCGCTACTGCATATTGATTAAGCCTTTTGAACGCCAAAAATTATCTATTTAATTACCTATAGAATTATATGATTTAAGTAAATAATTAGATCCTTTTACTTTCATGTTCAAAAACATAACAGTTAACTTATAAACAGGAGTACATATTTTTCTAAACAGTGACTTCACTATAATCAATCTATAATAATTGGCCATAGACAGCGCCCAAGTCACTCTCTACAAGACCAGAATATACAGTTAATTTCATTAATTCATTCCCGTAGGATGTTAAAAGCATACTTACGTACACGTTATGTATCAAGAGCACTAAGTAGGCGAATCTCGCAAGTAAACTATGGAAATTGTTGATTGTGCCATAGATCAATTACTTTATTTCTCTGCTGACAAGATTAGCATTTTATAAAATATATAAAAAAAACTCAGAGTAGGACAAAATAATTAATTGTCCTTTTACATTTAAAAAGTCAACTTGTAATCATGTATACTTGTATTTCTAGAATTAATATTAAAAACAGTAAAAACATTTAAATAAAATATTTATTAAAACGAATATGTCATTGCGAATCTTGAGAACAGAGAATGATGCACTTGCGTAATTATTTTTTATACGCGATGTATTGAAATAATCATATTATTAGGGACATGAGTAGAAAAAAAAAACATTAAAAACCAGACTACTTAATTCTGTGATTTCATAATCGATAAAACTATTTTAACCGTAAAATAATGATTATATTGTACCTCGGAAATTACACCAATGCAAAATCAACGTGATGCATTTCCACAATTTATTTTAGGTACGATACCAAGTTACGCATTAAAATTTTGAAGCAAATTTAATTTAAAACCTTGATAAATAACTATCGCATTAAAAATATTATACAACTTTTTTCTAGCTTCTGTTAGGTTAAGCATTATCATAATAATAATAATATAATCTATGAGTTCCATTTAGGATGATTCTAATATATAAAAATATAGAAGACATTGAATGCAGATGTTGCCTCGGGCGTTGCTGCGATCAGCACGGGCGCTATCACCGGCGCAAATAGCGGCGGCAGCGCGACCGCGTGGTACGGTACTCGTCAGTCCTCACTGCAAGAGTCCTCGTTGTCGGCCTCCTTAATGTTCGTGAAGAACGAGGTCAACGCCTTCATCATTACACCTGCAACCACAAGGTCATCACTTAATAATTCTACCAGCATTTTACATCTTCTCTAGAGACAAAGGAATCAAAATATACCTTTTCCCTCTGGCTCTTTTTCGGACTCCTCCCACGCAATAAACCCATCTAATGAAATTATATATTGTTCATGCAGATATTGGAATATCTCTAATGTTAAGCCTGTAACAAAAATTACAATTAAATTACCATGTTTATTTTTATTTGCTTTCACCAGCAACTGATTAATATATTATTTATAATTTACCTTGTGGATGTTCTAGCCTACGTATAAGTTGTTGTATGCCAAACAAACAGCTCGCCTCCCGCGACTGTTTTGTCTCGCCGAAGTCATGTATGAGACTCGCATACTTATTCATGCGGTCTTGGTTGAAGTGTGGTACATCGCGTCCTTCGGGCCCAAAAAGTGCATGTTCGCATATCGCTTGGATTAGTGCTCGCATAAACCAATCCTCATTCGCAGAATTACCAAACTTATCCTGTAAAAAGATATAATTGTAAAATGCTAATAAATTCACATTTAATGACATAATAAACATTCATCTAGTCTAGGTGTTCAGTTGCAACGTTCTGTACATGGGTAGGTGACCACTCTTTTGACAACACACAGCCATCCGTGATTCAGAGAGCATGTAAATCAGTCCCATCACAGTAGTCATACAATCTATGACAATTGTTACGTGTAGCTAAGAAGCCAGAAAGTTTAACACCCGGTCCAATCTTAGGGTATTGAAAATGAGGTGGCAATCATTCTAATCTTAGTGTATCGAAGATCAGGTAGCAAACGTTCTAAACTTAGGGTATTAAAGTTCAGGTGCAATCGTTCTAATCTTAAGATGTTAAAGATCAGATTGCAATCATTCTAATCTTAGATTATTGACGATCAGGGGGCAATTGTTCTAATCTTAGGGTATCGAAGATCAGGTGGCAATGGTTCTAATCTTAGGGTATTGAAGATCAGGTGGCAATCGTTCTAATCTTAGGGTTTGGAAGAAAAGGTGACAATCGTTCTAATCTTAAGGTATCAAAGATCAGGTGGCAATTGTTCTATGTATAATACGGATATTCAGCAGCACCCAGTCAGGCGGACAGCAAACCGCAACTGTTGGAAAAACCTGGGTGGTGATGAAGACTCATAATATGGAGACAATTAAAAAAAAGATTGATTATTTTTATAGCATTGAATCAGTAGTAGAGTGGGATCATAATTATTTTTAACATGTTAAAGCTACTCAATGTATGTGTATCTTTACCTGTATCCATCCCTTTATACATTCACAAGTCTCATCAGCATTCATAAGTTGAATTAACTTGCTTTGAGTTTGAGCTGGCGATAAGATTTTCTTCGTTTCTTCGCTAACCTTTGAATCTCCTTCCAAGAATTCAAACTTATTATCTTCCAGCCACTTTGTCACCTAATTTAAAAATTGTTATTAATAAATAATATTATGTACTCAATTAATTTGCAGATATTAAAAACATATTTATATTACCAGTGTTTCGTCCATCCATTGCTTAATTTGAAGTCCAGACTCTTGCCATTTGCTTTTCACAAAGGAAGGTCCCATACTTTCTTTTAGCTCCCTAATCATTGCTTTCAAAATGAAATGCCCTTGATTTGCAGAAATTATGCTTTCACAAAGCCTAAATATCTGTACAAATGTGATATGCTGAAAATACACAATTTTAATTAATTTTGTTTCATTATATATTGTTATACTAGGTAAAAATTTGGGTTTTATATATTTACCTTCTTTTCAATTTGCGGTGCAATAATCTTTCCTAAAGTATCATATAACATTGGAATATCAATGAACAGATCAGGTGCAAATTCTAATATTTCCTTGATGCCTGCTGTAAAATTCTCAGCAGAGATTATATTTGATGCCACTAAATTAAGCAATGCCTTCGAAATCAGTCCAATTTTATTCGCTGCCCTAAAAAAATATAAGTATATTAAAACGATGTCCTTGAGTTTATCATAGTAAAACGTAAAATAGCTAGTTATAATAATTATGTTCAGCTTACTTTTCTACGGCAACATTGAGTATTTCATTAACTACAGCGGCGTGGTACTGTGCTGTGTACAGCTGCTTGACTTCAGCTACCATTTCGACATCATCCGAGTTAATGAGGCAGAGGTCTATCATAGCTTTGATGGACTTCTTTTTAGGTTCAGGCAGAGGTTCCTGAGGAACGGGAGCTGGTGCCGGCGCCGGCGCTGGTGTCTCATTGGCGACCGGCGGCGTGGGAGGCGCCGCACTGGTGCTGCGCGTGCCAGAGTTAGAGCGCGCCACGCCCACGGAGCCGGAGCGGCTGCTGCTTCCACTTCCTGCTGTTATATAAATTAAGGTGTATGGTTAATTTGGAACCGTCGAACAGCCCGCGAAAATTTTACTGGCTTACCTGGTTTATTTGTTAACACTCATAAAATTACAAAAATATCTTGATGCCAGATGCGCTATAATTGTATGCTGTAAGCAAAAACAGAAATATGTACGAAACACCTAATCTACTTACTGAAGTCTCCTCTGGAATTGAACGTAGACCTTTCAATAGACGCTCCCTTTGAGTAGTTAGGCGTCATATCTCTGTTAGCTAAAAAAAAACACCCATACACTTTAAAAAAGTTCTTTTTTAACAATGTGTCGTATGTACATCGACAAATGTTATCTAATTAATATTTTCTGTGTGAGATTATGTTTATCGCACTTACCTCTAAGTGAAGTAGGATCAGTTTGTACGTTCTCTAGTACACTGAACTTATTTTTGCTGATACTGATCATGGAATTGCTACTCGCCTGTGCAGTATTTTTTGTACCTGAACCATGGTTCCATGCTGAATTAGGTGGAGCCAACTTGATATTATTCAGATTCTAAAACAGAGTACAAGTTGTAAAAAAAACTAAAGCAGTTGGGGGTTTACTACCAAGTAATGTTTACTGTATTGTTTAGACTGGACTACCCCCAACTGGAGATAAATCGATCAATACACTGTCGAGTTGAAATGTTGTTGAAACTTGCAAAATATTGTACCTGTACTGTTAAGATGGTATGGGGTTTTTGTCTTTATAAGATCAGAATCAATGTTTTTTTGTAACATGAATTCGCAATTTGGCGGAAACAAGCACTGTCCCATGACAGTTTATTTTAAATTAGTAGACTAAGGGTGCATGCACATTGAACCTATTTTGCGCGGCTCATGTTTCGTCGCGTTGCACGTATGGATCACGCTGCATACAAACTCTCTTGCGCGGCCTCACCACGCTTATTTTACGTCGTTATGCCGAGCGTAATAGGGCCTAGAAGTTTCATGCGCACGCATTACTGCGTAAGATACGCGATTCAAGATACGCTAAGAGCGAATCTGTCCAAATTAGCAAACTTTTGTTTTAAAAACCCTTTATTTATACGCATCTAGTCAATAAGGTTATTTGCGTACATTATAAATAGATGAACCATGACTTTGCTTACTGGGAAATAGTTCTTCTCTGTAATTTGATCATTATCACGGATTCGATTCCAGCACGTAGCAAATTAATATGGCCTGTAGTTTCAAAACCCACTATGGGTTTTGGAAGTTTCGTTATGTACAGTGTATTTTATTTGTCTTAATTATGCACTGGTAACGAAAAACAAATCACAGGTTTGAGAAATCATCAAATGAACTAGTGAACAAATACAGATATTAACACGAGTTATAGCTTCCTCTTAGGTTAGTAAGGTTAGGTTAGGTAATTCGTTCCTACATTCTTATTTATTTATCGTAAATTGTGTGATCCATGAATAATTTATTAATGTTTTAATACCAAATTAACATTTGTATACTGCCCACCCCGGTAGAATATAATGAGACAAATATTTTGTGTACACCTTTTAAACCTAACTTGTGTTCTTGCAAATAAAGAAATGATTGATTGGTTACATTTATGACTGAATTATTGTACCTTTATTTTCCTGTTTTCCGAGGTGTAACCAAAAGCTTTAAAATTCTTGATTGTAATAAAAAAAAAATATTACAAGAGCTTTCGATTGAGGTTTATCTTAACTCTGTTAGAAAATAATGATATATAAGACCTTATCATATTATGTAGTCCATTCAAAAAACTTACAAGGTGTTAACCGAAAAAACCTCAGGGATTTTTAAATAACACCTTATAAGGTGTAAGGTGTAGGTGTCTGAACACCTCAACAGATTTTTAAACTAATTGTTTGATGAAGGTCATTGTAGATGAAACACTGTCCGTAAGATGTTCCGTTTTGAAAGTGCAACATGACTTATTTTTTAATAAAATATAATCATTTCTAACTTCTGATTTGTTAATATCTTCTAATAATTTCTTATTTTTATATAAAAACCTCAAGAATTGTAATTATAATTAATACATACAAAAAACCGCAAGAAAAACTTCATACCTAGCGAATTGCATGGAAGCGCAACTTACAATGCAATAAAGAGAATTGATATGTACTTATTATATGCCGTTTATTCATTAACTATCTACCTACATATTAAATATTTCTATATAAAAAAACATTTAAAAATATAGAAATAGTAGCCTACATCGGCATCGGGAACAGGGTCCAAGGTAACGGCGGTCAGGGCTCCAGAGAGAGGAACGTCCTAACAATACGCGGCGTGTCCAGAAGAACCCTTTCTGAATCAAACCCTTGATCCAGCTGCCTAACGAGAGCCTCATTAGATGTTGGTCGAGGCTCTTAGCTATTAAGCCATTGGTTGTAACGACTATCGGCACAATAGACTGCTGAGTCTGCTGAGAATAGCCGACTGGCTCCTGCCGCGTATATGTGCGGAGCAAATATGAACTTTAGTTGATATTAATACAAGTTAGTCTTTATTGCATTCCGGCCTGATGCGCGCCGTTGCACTCGTACGCGCTTCGTCAAGTGTGAGTCAAACTTTACTCGCCATTGCTTTCTCCTTTCAACTAAGTCTGTCTAGTAGTATGCTGGACAGATTTGGTGTAGAGTACTTTTTTGAATCAGAATTGTTCCTAATACAAAAAGCAATTACTTTGTCGGATTGCGTACCCAAATGGTACTAATTCAATGTATTTTGTTTCTGCTCTACGTTTAAAATGGCAAATCATCCCAACGTGAGACTTGGTATGATTATAGTTCACACTCTATAGTTATTTCACAGACATGAGTGGTGGTACGGAACCCTTAGTGGGCGTGTCCGAATCGCAATTGGCCGGTTTTGTTTTTCTTAAATATGCCATAAATACATTTACATATACCGCAGATGTTATGTGTAACTGATAAACTTACCTTTTGTGTCACGGCTTTAAGTTTAAGTGTGTCAACAGGATAATTAGCCCTGGACGATTTCCAAGAATTATCGATAAACGAATTGTTTGAATTCTGTCTACGGCTGTCACCTCGCTTACCACGGCCGCCTTCATCGCGACGGAAACCTCCCATAGGGCTTGCATTCATCAACTAAAATTAGAAATTCATTTAATTAGACATGAAAATTAAAATAAGTAATTATTTACATTTATTCCTCTAAAAAAATATTTTCACTGAATTAGCAAGCTGGTTTTACAGTCCAGCTGATCGTCGGTGCCGACGGCGTGAAGCGTATCTGTTCAGCGCGTATCTATCAACGCACTCTTTTAAAGGCGCTTTACACATTAGGCAGCTTAGCAGCTGTCGCGCTACTAACAGCAGCGCGGGCCTACAACACTGTGCGCTGTAGCCGCAGTAACGTGAAAGCATCTGCTGATGCAGCGCTAGTACCGCATAGCAATATAGAATATAACATACACCGTGAGCCCGAGGTACCCGAAAGATATTAAGCAAGCACGCCTTTCTGATAGTATTATGAGTCAATAATGTTATCAACAAAAGTCCCATTCAGTCAATTTAACTATTTTGTTTTTCGGAACAAAATAAATCAACTAACTTTAGTACTTCCTCGTAAACAATACCTTAGGTTGAATTGGCAACGTTTATAAAATATCGTGTGAGTGGATAAGAAACTTCTCACTTCACGAACCTCCCCGACATAACACGATATACTGCGAGTGAGGTATGGTATGACAAAAACCGCAACGCCGCGTTCATAGAAATTGTTATCCTAGAGATTATTCGAGTTGTGAATTTCCGTAAATAGTGAATATCTCGAAAATTTAACTTTATTCACAAACCATGTCCTAGCTTTTCGTCTCCAATTAGGCGTCGGAATCGATGGTTAAAATCTTTCGGGTACCGGTCGAGTCCACGGTGTGATATAAATAATAAAATATGCAATGGGGTTGACGTTACGACATTAAATGATTCCACGTATTCTATGATGACTTTTACTACCGAACACAAACAATCAATCATGTACATTCAATAGTTTAGTCACAGGAATTTTCGTAAGATTTAATAAAGGAGAACGATTAAAAATGTATGGGGCGTGTCCCCACCCAGCAATAACGGCAAGACTTATGTCGTTAGAAAGCTCTCTTCATGACTATCATTTATTACTATGGCATTTAATCCAAAACATTGTGTGAAAAAAAAGTTTTCCATACAAAAATCGTTTATTCCAAAAATCAAAAAATTACATTAGAGTAAAAGACAAATGAAAAAATCAATAAATAACATTGGCTTTGTAATATGCTACTCCAGGGCAGATGGGTTAGTAGGACTTAGTAGGACTTTTAATAAAACACGCTGTATTATAGCACATAAATCATAAGACTTAAGGGGTCATTAATAATGACATCATTCAAACGCTGCTGGAGCAACGAAAGGAATGCCTTGCGTATCCTATGTACCATATTATCGAAGTTATTTAGGTATTTTTACATAAAATCACACACTTTTTTTTAGCTGTAACTTTTTTCACACAGTGTTTTGGACTAAATGCCCATAGTAATAAATGATAGTCATGAAGAGAGCTTTCTAACGATATGTCTTGTTGTTATTGCTGGGTGGGGACGTTTTGATCGTCCTCCTTTACGAATATCAAGATCTCTACACCAAGTTATGTAAATCTATGACCCGTTTAAACCAAAATTATATTATTTACACGTGTAGAACAGACATAGTTAACATAAGTTTCCACTTCAACGTCCCTTCATCATGTAAATGAAGGGACGAAGGGACTGAGTGAAATTGAAAAATCATGCGACAAAAATGTGCTTGGAAGTACTGATTTTTTGTGTACGGTACTAGAACACATCATAGAACACCAATATCATTTATTGTCATAATGTCAACCCAACTTTGTATAATAGAAGCCGCCGAAGCTCTTAGTCTCACGCTGATCACGATTATCACGACTCATTTCGACAGTACTCAACGCTCATTAGCAGTAGAGGAGCGTCAGCACCGCGCGGACACCGGCGCCCGCGCGCACCCCTGCTTCTCGGACGCTGAAGCGTTGAGTGATCAGAAGGATCGAATCCGAAACGAGGTGATTCGACAGAGCACCAAAGAAGTCGGCATAGCCCACAGGATAAGCAAGTTGAAGTGGCAGTGGGCTGGCTATACATATTAGCCGTAGTACCGATGACCATTGGAGTGGATGTGGTGCTGAGTGGAGAACGCGAATCAGCAAACGTAGAGTGGGACGCCCTCAGGGTAGGCTGAGTAACTAATTTCGCAAGGCGGCTGATAGCAGCTGTATGGGGAAGTCGGGGATCGAACTCAGTGGCGTGCAGTTGGAGAGCCCTATGTGCAGCAGTGGCCTTCTATAGGGTGATGATGATTATGAATCAGTGTAACTAAGAAACGCTAATGTATAATAATGCATATTGGCCAATCAGCGCCGACGTGACTGTAAAACCAGCATAAGTAATAGTTAATAGAAAAACGTACGTAGCGTTCTCTCAATTGAAATTACCTCAATATGTCGTTGCTGCTGTTCAGCTTCTTTTTGAATTTGATCCATCATTTTAGGTTGCGAATCAATAACGGTCTTAGCCACCCATTTGCGTTTTCTGAGTTCAATGACATCTTGAAGCATGAATCTGTTCAAAATTAATTTGTTTATATATTAAGTAAAAGTTTTAAAATATCTGTATAGTGTAGCACAGTTACATAGATAAAACGATTTTTTTTCTTATTCTTGTTATCTTTAAGGAAACTAACCTAACACGGCTGCTTATTTTATTGGACTTGCGGTCTACAATTTCTTGCATTTTCTTGAAAATGTTATCAAGCTGGCCATTGACTTCATTTTCTACTTGCTCACCAATCGTAGTAAGTAACTTGCACAGACACTCTAGCTTTTCTTCTTCAACTTTGTCAATCAGATATTTCATGCAATAGTCCATAATTTTCGATGTCAGCATTTTTAATTTATACAGCTCACCTGCAACAATCATGAATAATAATGTAGTTGCACGAATATTAACGAAGGCCGAGTGGGTTCTTCCAAGAACTGATCGCAAATCTAAATAACTAAATTCGCACAGTAACTTAATCTATTCTATTTTTATTAATTTCACTGGTTATTTATAATTGTAACAAAAAAAAATACAGCACAAAGTCTAATAGGGAAGGAAATATTTTCATAAAAACTTAACAGGGACACTACAAATTGGAAGACTGACAGATTTTACTCGCCAATCACACTCGTACTCGTTATTGTCAGAGTGCACTGAATCTTAGTGAAAATTGCATGTGTGTTTCTCGTCTCTCATCATGTATTTGTTATCGCGTGCAAACAGAAAAGAAGAAACCATTGAATGATCCAATGAAATGATACTATTTTTCTTTGAATGCAACAGAAACGAACCAATTTTATAGGAACCAAAAGGACAGGCGCAATAAAGATGAAAAAAGTGAATGATGAAATATGGAACCAAAAGGACAGGCGCAATAAAGATGAAAAAAGTGAATGATGAAATATCCCTATACTAAGATAGTTCAATCCACAAAGACGCGCCTCACTCTTCGTCTAAATTGCTACAGTTCACGTGTAGAGCCGTGGACTCGGAAATGTTTATCAGATTTCAAATTCAATTCCTTCTCACACTGTGCGCAACAAGGATCAAGATGTTATATCAACTTACGTAAGTATTAGTTTTTAAAATTGTGAAGCGACGATTCTAGCAAATGGGCTATTAACCACTTTTTGATGTTATGAACTCCTTTTTAGGTATGCGTGTCTAGTCAAAAGTTGCATAGAGCGAACTTGATTGAATTTACTAAATAGATTGATTTCTTTTTCCATGCTACCTGGTATTTAGCCTCTTTAAATTAACCTTTTTGTGTCAATTAAGAAAAAAATATCTTTGCCGTGTCAATTCGTTACGAGCGATCTAGCGACCATAAAAGAAAGAAATGTGCTAGCAATTATAAGACCTTAGGGTGGTAAACACTTCAAGTCCGCGACTGTACACTATAAATTGAATTGCTTTAGTTCTATCGCCACGCATTACACATTATTTAGAGATCGCACATGAATATAAGATGATAATAAGAGATGTGTGCATACGCGCCCCGCGGCTACCCCACACACATTATAGTGGGACGTGTCTACGTGGATTGAAAATATTATAATGAGCCAAAATGCACAAAGGTGTAGCAGCAGCAATTCCGGCAAGGTCGAACTTAGAAGTTTGTACAAAAACAGGGGTACACCAAGAGTGTACACGCGCTCATGGGCACTCGCTTCAGCACCATTCGCCCATCAAGCGCCGCACTTAAAAAGTCTGGAGCTAGCATGACTTGTTTTCTTATACTCAGCATGCTTTCGCAGCTGATGCGGATAATGTGTCCAAAACCAATCAGTTTTTTGCGAATTGATGCCGACTGATGTAATTAGTAAACTGATCAAATTAAGGTCGTAGCATACGTAACGGAATTAATAATACATACAACACCAAACGTGCTTGTGTTGTACCTATTTTAACTAGATATGATTCATTTTTCTACTGAAGAATTAGGAATGATTGCTATGGGTTTAGCAGGTGCTGTAACAAGAAAAAACACGAGATTTTCTGTACACCTACAAACAAGGGAAGAGGAAGGTGAATTCCTTACCCTTTATAGGGAACTCCTGATGATGAAAGTCAATCTTATATCTATTTCTGAATGACAAAAGTATCTTTTGCAATATTGGAACTAAAGCTATTTCCCTGTTTAAGGTAAAAGGATACAGTTATGAAAAAAGCTATTACTCAACCACACATAGCTTTTATAGAATTTAGCATCCCCGAGGTTATACAGGTAAGTATGGGTGTACTAATTCAGTAAGTTTTTCATAATTCATGATGAAAAACTTCACATCCCGTCCCGTCAGTGTTCTCGTCACAAATATTTTGTTTCGTATATTTTATATGAAACGGTTTAAGGAAATTATTCCGTTCTGTCACGCACGAGAAAAAACATGTTACGTATGCTACGGCCTTTAATGTATGTCCGTCACCTTATCACGTGAGAACTGGGAGAAAGAGTTAAATGAAACTTAAAAACTGACTATTCATTTCGATTGGTTAAATAGGTCCTGAGGTGAGGTGAACACTTTGTTTGCAGTCCTAGTAGCATTGAGAGCAGCAGAGGTCATGATTGATGGTTGTGTCGAAATTATGTTTTCAGAGTTCTACTATGTCCTATTCCTAGGTAATGGTTGGTTGGTGATCAGTGATACTTTAAAGGTTTTTGGCAATGGGTGATTGGAAATTGGTGACATGTAACAGGTGGTTGATAATGGTTAATAGACGGTGTGTTGTGGTGATAAGTCAAGGGCGGAAATGATTGCTGATGGCGATGATGGGCGGTGGTGATTGGTAACATGTGGTGATGGTGGTAATAGGTGATGGCAGATTTAAAATCGGTAATAAGTGGTCACTGATTGGACAGAAGTGAAAGTTGACATGTGGTAATAGTGAAAGTGCAGAATTATTGTGTAAGGATCGTGATCATGGCAAAAAGAAAAATTATGTATATAAAACATTTACGCGGGCGAAACCGCGGGCACAGCTAGTACTATATAAAGCTAACACATACATGATAAATATAAAAAATCGCATTCGCTAAATACTGTTTGTTACTATGGATTTCAACTAAGATGTCAGGCCGCCATTTTGCATAGCATCTAGTACTAGAAATAAGAACTGGATGCAGGACAAAATGGCGGCCTGGCAGTTGTCTTCTTTTTGAAAACGAATAGTACTACGAAATATACGTTGATCGTATGTAAAATTAGCCAAGCATCACTTTATTTTCTTATTTTAAAGTTCAATATTTGAGTTATAAAAGGGTTATCCAAATATTCATTCATCAAAAAAAAAAGATTTAGTATCAAATGGATTATTAATATTCGCCAATATATAGAAGCTTTCGCTGATGCTGTAGGGCAAAAATTATGCATTTTATAAACAAAATATTGATCACAATAGACAGAACAGAATAGGAATATACATTTAAAAGACTATTACGTCCCAGGGGCAATATTTCTCCATTATAAATTACCAACTTGCACTAAATAGAAAAATAAAACTAAAATAGAACTTACCAATAAATCTCACATTTCCCACAGACCTCATTCTTACTCGTCTATTTTCTTCAACAATCATAATCGACAGTTCCTTCTTCTTGATCTAAAAAAATAATTAAAAGTTAAAATAGTTTTGACTTCAAAGATAAATCAATAGTATAGTAATTATAACTCACAGGATCTGTACATGCAGCAAGTTCACTTTCTAATTTCAATATTTGCTCATCCACTTTATGAGTCTCAAATTGATTTTGACATTTGTTGATTATAAGGGCTCTGAAATTGACACATTTGTCAGGTGATGTTGGATTGTCAGCAGGAACCTGAAAATAATACATCATTTGAAATATTTCCAGTGAAAGGGCTGGATATTATTAGTTTTTAATTGTCATAGCAAATCCGAATATTACCTTCAGCACAGACAACTTGTTACACATGGCAGCATATGCTTCGGAAAAATTGGGTTCATCAATGGCCTTCTCAAATACCAAGTCAATAACACCTTCTAGGTGCTTCTGATTGTTTATTTCCAGTGTTTTTACTCTCTCCAAGAGCGTATCAAACTTCTGAGGGGTTAACTTGTTCAAAATACCCCTGAACTTTTTATAGAGGTCCTGAAACAATCGAATCATAAGACATACATTTTTGTATTATATTACAATGCACAGTGTATAGGTATTATTAATACAATTAACTTTGGTTTACCTGTGTCCTATGTTCTTCTTCATTCACAGAATCCTTGCGGAATCTAGTAGGTTTCCATGCAGAATCAACTTCATTAAGTTTGACTTCCTCCCTCAATGACAGTGAAACATGAATAACTGGTTTATGAGGACTGTTACTGCTTGGACTTGGGGTCAATTTGACACTTCCTTTGCCTGTGCAAAAAAAAGACATTCACAATATATCCAGGCCAAATATATGCCAGGTAAATTTAGGTAACAGCAAAAAATTATTACCCGTTGGTGCCATATTCCTTGAATCTTTCTTAGTTTCTCGAGGTGTGTTATTCCTCGATCCCATACCAGGTGTCTTGGCGAATGGAGGGAACAGAGAATCATTCATAGGTCTTGAAATAGGAGTGAAGGGTTGTGGCTCCTGCATTGGTGTGGTCTAGAACATGGACAATAAAGGACAATTAGAATGCCTATCTACATATTTGACAAAATATGTATATTTTAACAGAAAAGTAATTTATAATTGAACAGAATCAAATAGTTACCCTAATGACATTGCAGTGCTCCAATAAGGGCACATTAGGCTTGTTCTTAGAAAGTGGATCATCCTTTATTTGCTTGAGCAAATCAATATCATAGCACTTTTTACCAGCAGTATTTAGTGGAGACCATTGATCTGAAAACATAGTTTTAGTTAAATAATTGCTAAAATTTGATATCTTTCTCAACAATTAAAGCTTGACAAACCTTCACTATATTTGTATTTAGGCACATATATCACTGGTGCTGTCGGTTGTTCAATCTTTGAAGTATCTTCTGGCTCAGGCTTAGAAGGTGAAGCCATCTCTTCATCAGCGGGCTGGGCTATATCTTTTTCTACATTAACTACTTTATCAGTCTCATTTTTACCATTTTCATATGACTCGGTTTCTTTAACATTTGACTCATTATTAGCCATTTTATTTGCAGATTTTTTATTGGTATTCTTAGTATTCTTTAAAACTTTTTCATTTTTGTTGATATCTTCCTTAACAGTCTCAGTTTTAGTCATCTCAGTTGAGTTTCCATTGGCAGTATCTGGATCTATTTCAGGAAAATAAAAATGTTAAAGATATATAATTATTTAAAAGAACTTAAATGGTTAACTACTTTCTTTTCATCTATGCAACCCTTCAAGAAAACTTTTACCTAGAGCTATTGATTGTTTCAAGCCAAGTTGGACCATTTAATGATTGAAAAAATTAATGAAATGGTAGAAGTGTTCATAACATTTTAATTAGTTCTATTGTTTTAATGCCATGGAACTAATATTGTCTGTCTACTTGACCTACATGTATGTTTGTCTGTATGTTTATTTTTCATATAGGTAAGTATATACTTGTAAAAGGGGAATAAATTTGAACTAAGAAAAAAACTAAAAATAATTAATGGCATCCAATATGTATGAATAAAAAAAATGATTATTGCCAGATTTGATATAGTTTTATCAGATTAAACTGTCATGCTTATATTTATCTCAGTTATCAATACTGTGCTATTGCCATATAAAATATCTTAAGAAATCATCCTACTCTACCAAGGAAATAAGTTTTTTCACAAAATGAGCAAGTGACGTAAAATCAAAAAAATAACTATTATGTCTACATAATTATACATAGAACATAGCAGGAAAATACATAAAAAAAAACATGTTACACAATGTGTGACAAATTGAAATGTGGAGTCAATAACACATTTAAGTAGCAAAGAACAAACCTGTAGTCTTATTATTAAGGTTAATATCTTTCATTTTAAAATCAGATTGATTAGTGCGCAGTACACTAGATATACTCTGTGTTAATTTAGCTTGGGCTTCTATAGCACTTGATCCTTCTTTTAGTTCAGATGCCTTTGAAAGCTGCTCCTTAGCAACTTTTTCAATACTAGCAGATAACAGTTGTGTGGCAGTAGGAGGAGGTTCAACAACAGGCTCACTCTTGATAACAACTTCAACATTTGTTGCGACAGCAGCAGGGGCTTCAGCCTCTGGGGCCAGGGGAAATTGCTTTATTGCTATTTGTTTCTTTGTTGGCTCCACACCCAATCCTTGATTACTTTGACTAGTTGGAAGTATGATAGCTTCTGCCAAGCTATCAACTGAACTAATCACTGGAAAAAATAATATATATTAATATAAAGTTACTTCTAAAGGGTAAGAAAAGTTAATATTCATAACCTTAGTGACAATCAGTCTATCATGGTATTACTAGTGACAAATAGCTTTGTAGAACTGGTTCAAGAATAATACTTTTCTGAGCTTAAACCATTATTACTTTTTAATTTAGTGTAGCTTGCGAACAACTCACTAATATCAAGGCCATTACTGAGAAATTGAACACGAGACAACATATTGTACGATAAATTTATAGATAGGATGTAACGTACACATCACATAAAATATGGAGTGACAAACGAAATTGTCCGGTTGCTTATAAAATGTCCGTGTAGTTAAATTCAGTACTTAAACTAGTAATAAGATGAGTGTAATTAATCAGTTAACAAATAGGGATATTTTGTAAAATATCTTAGCAATTGATTTTTAATCTATCCTATCACTTTTTATGAACCAAGTTCGTAGTCTATAAATAGAGACGTGAGATATTTCCACGTGGGAGTTCTTGCACAGTACCTGAATATCAGACTTTATGTAGCACTGATACCTAAATTATATCACAGTATATTAATCCGTTAAACTTTCTAATTAATCTTCACACAACTAAAATAAGAAACGATAATGTAACAATATGGTAAAAGAAAGTCTATTCAAAAGGTCACTCAAGGATCTAGAATATTGTCCGACTTTTAACACACTTTGCACTTGAAACACATTATTTATTGTTTAAACTTAAATAAATATTTTATACTAAAGACCCTAAATTATTGAATTCAGATGTTAAAAAGGTATGAATAAAAAAGTTAAAAATATTTAAAACGCAGCCATGCTCAAAGTGACTGTAAGGTAAAAGCCGCCATCTTGGATCGTTCCATGCGGACAGGCGGTTCGGAGAAGCTAGTGTTGTGCGCAAGTGCACAATCAATCGATTCGAGTTTTTCACCGAATCATATATAAAAATGTGTTGCAGACAAAAGGAATAAAAATAAACCTACTTAATTTTACGAGATGGCGGTAATAGAAATTTTTAACGATTATTTTAGTTATCTTAGAAAAAGGAACCGTAGGTTTAGGAAAATGTTGAAGGCATAGATAATAATTTCGATTTTTTTACCAAGATTTATGGTTACAGTTCAGATTCAGTACTTATCCTTTATGGATTTTATTTCTTTTAGTTACAGATTGCAGATTTTTTCATAAAATATGAATGAGAGCCCAAATTTTTTATGGACTATAGTTTATCAATTAAATGTTTTTGCATGGAGGTTACATAATAAAAGATTAATAGCCGTCCAGCGATACGGCGATTTGTCTATAGATCGGTGTTGGGCGAGATGATTGTCGTGGATACTTTTTATTATACTATTACAATGTGTCCACATTAATACACTGTACCGAATTCTACAATGCACAAACGAGAGGGTGTGAAAATAAGCTCAAATTTATTTTAATAAATTTAGGGCCGATTTTTCAATCGTCAGATAAATTTTATCCAAGGAATAAATACGACGGTTTGACATATTTTCTATAGAGAAGTTGTCAAAACGTCAAACTTATTCCCCAGATAAAAGTTATCTGACGATTGAAAAATCAGCCCTTAGTAAAATACAGTCAAAAATTATTTTTATTGAAAAAAAAACTACGTTTTCGGATAAACGTGTTTACTTGGAGGTTGTAAGGGAAAAGAATAAAATCGTGGTCTGGCAACACAGTTGATTGTCAAGTGTGGGTGTACGGCTGTTCCGTTTCAAAACCTAGTAAGAGACACTTTTTACATAAATCGTTTTATTGCATAATCATGCCAACCTTGAAATTCGCTACCAAATACAAAAACACCAGCGTTGAAAACTCACAAAATAAGCAGATATATTTAAGCATCAATACCTAGTAAGTGCCATTATCTGCCTCTGATCATTTTAAAACCTAGTAAGTCACTTTAACCACTTGGTTTTACCCAACATAAAAACTTTTCAAAGGATGACCGATTTAACGTTTATGTGCTCTCCTGTAAAATTTCGTTTTAAGCCCTTACTAGTTTTTTAAATGGGACAGCCGTGTAGTGTAGGGCGACCGTTATGTTATAGTTGATTATTTTTATTTCGTAACGAAAACTCTTCTAGACCCGAAAGGAGCGTATTAATATTTGGATAGAGAGAGTATCTCTATCCAAGTATTAATACGCTTTTTTAGCCAGCACTTTTTTCGCCCGTTATTTGAAACAACTATCAGAACGTATCGATCGTACTTTATATGTTCTTGGTGTGGCTACACTTGGATTTCAAAGTCCTTTTTATTTATCAATAGTTAGTTATTACAATTTATATAGAAGAGATAAAAGAAACGTTTGCACTACTTTTCGTTTGTGCACTTTATGACGGGCCACACTATATAATATATTACGATGTTCATGTGTTTTATTGTAACGGCCAGGGTCGCGTAACGTGTTCGTGACACTTGAATAGATATTGTTTTAGAATTGTCAATGTGCGCGTGTTTAGTGATCCTACTTCAAAGAGTATTTCTCTAGGTACTTTTTATTTTAATAAGGTACGTAAATACATATACTCTCGCCTATAATACCCGAAGGGGTAAGCAGAAGTGTTCTTCTATTTCAGGAGTCCGCTCTGTACACCCGCCCACCGATTCAGAACCTATTCTATAAGCAGTTGTGGACCGATTCAGTTTATTATCTCGTTCCGTCTACGACTCTCGTAATGAGAGAAAAGATGAGAAAAGATAGCTTACCGAATCGTTCGACGACTAATCGAATCGTTCTGAATCAGGGGGCCGTTGCGCCTCTTGTGTTAAAGAGCCTATTGCCGTTTTTCGAGCACAATAACTATGATATTTTAATAAGGTAAAGGTTAAATAATTAACACTATTTAATCGATTAAATTTATTCATATTTTGTAAACGTTACTTAAAATTTTATTCGACCCAGGAAAATGAATAATTGTTTAGCGTTTCGCGAGTCATGTGCTAAAAATGCTATTTTGTGGCACTTTTGTGGCACTTTTGTACTTTTTTTTGGTCGGACGAACAGTAACACGAATCCCTAGCGTTACAATGGCCGAAAATGTCCAATAGGGAATATGCATTTAATTCAAAACTGTTTCATTGTTTAAATATACATTTTACAGGAGTCAAGAAACAAATTGCATTTTTTTTACATTTTTTAACGCATTACTTAATTATTTTACAATTAATTATTTTGTTAGGTTTTTTTTGTGGAACGGAACGCAATCTCGAAACGCGTCGCTCGTCTTCGAAAATGTCGGAAGACAATGTCGAATGACATCAAAATCCATGTGAATAAATCTTTAAATAATATTTTCTTAGCAAACTGTTTGATTTCTCACTGAGGTAAGTTAGTAAGAGCCATTTCTGCTTGAATAAAGCACAAGAAATAATTTAATTTACATGATTTGCGGCTAAAAAAGGATGTAAACAAAGCAGTATCGTGAATTATGACGTCACATTATGGCCGCAACAATAAAGGATGTTTGAACTGTAGAAGAAAATTGTTGAAATTTAATAATTGTTTTGAGCAACAAAAAATTGTAACATTTGACTTTTAATACTTTTCTTGGGTTTGTATTAATGTGCTTAATTGATGAAGAGAAAAAAAAATTACATGCGTATTCCCCATTGTTTTAATGGGTCGGAAAACTGATAAGCTATCGAGAAACAAATATGCGGGGCATAAAACGCCGCGTTTGATGAAACATATTTAGTTTCATATTCGTAATCATACCTGCTAAACTAACTATGCAACTGCCAATGCAGTTGTCCTTAATTTTTTTGGCATTTGGTTGCCAGTCACGTCACAGCGTACGTTTTTATATACCGTTTCGTGTGATTTATTTTTTGTTTTTTAAAGTTGAATTATTTTGCTGTTTAATTTGGTAATACAAGGTTAGTCGGAAAAAGAGTACTAATCCGCGGGCCACTTAAGTATAACAGATGACTGCATAAATAAATTGTTAAAATTAAAAAAATCGGTAAATGACTTTATTTTATTATTATTACAAACATATTTATTTTATTTTACTATTATAATTTTATTATTAATTTTATTTCCATACAAAATTAATTTCGTTTTAGTTTTCCAAAAAATCTTTATCCCTGTTTTAGTTACGAATTCAGAAAATGGATGAATTGGTGTGGCTAAACATGTATTTCAGTCCCGTTTATTTTCCCATGTAACACATTAATGATCAGACGGACTGTACTTACCGCGTGTGTTTCTAATTGATAAGTTCAATTAAATTTTAATAACGAACTTATAGGCATTCCCATATCATGGCTCTTAAACTTAAATTGTGAAAATCTACTTATTGGGCTGTAGTACAGAACGTCTAGTATATGCATAATGGCAAGCGGCGAAATAATTAAGTAAAATTAAATGTGCCGAGATCGATATATCGTCGCTTTTAGCCTTTGCAATCAGCGCCGCCATAAACAGGTTAAGATATAATGAGCGCACTGTAGAGACCAATGACAACCAATCACATGATGAAACTTATCACTAAAGGAGTCAGCTCACTACTCTTTACCATACTAATTTAAATGGGCGGACTCCATAAATAAAAAGTTTAATTTTTAGACAATAGCTGCGATCTTTATAGTTTTACATTGCAAACAGGGAATCTTAATATTGCGTATCTTTGTCACTGTTTCATTATTTATTTGTACAAGACTTTAGAATCGATTTTGAAATCGATTCTCTACAACACTACCATCTATGCGATCTCATTACCTTCTTTCTTTTTGGTATGACCTTTGGCCACGACAGAAGTACCTACACCATTTCCTAGGGTATTATTGAACCGTAGGGTTCGATATTACCCTTATTTTTAAACATTTTTCTTTGTTATTATATTCGGTAAATTGATTATTTTGTACCTTATTATATTCTACACGACCGGAAACGGATACTATGTACTCGGACGAATTTTATTTGTAGAGTTGGATGACAAATAAGATCAAGTATTTTTACGCCACTTTAAGACATGGCTAACGGCCGATGTCGTTAATAATAATTTAAGTTAATCGATCCCAATCCAAAATGTGCGGATTATGAATAATGTACGTTTTTGATGTCAGTTAAATGGAATTTCTGCCAAAAACCTACATCAATCCAAAATTTTTGGATTGAGATTAGCCTTCAGATCCAAATTACATTTTTATGACCTAACAGTCACATTCTTTTGTAATTACAAGATAAAACTATGACGTTTCTGCATAGATGTAATAATGTATTACGTACGTTTCTGGATTGGCAAAAATATAAAAAAACCGGCCAAGTGCAAGTCGGACTCGCGCACGAAGGGTTCAGTACCATTATCTATAAAAACGGCAATAAAATCACGTTTGTTGTATGGGAGCCCCCTTAAATATTTGTTTGATTTTAATTCAACTATTTATTTTTAAAGTGAATACATAACTAAGTGTTCTGTGAATATTTCAAGCGTCTACCTGTTGCAGTTATCAATATCGAGCAAAAAAATCACGTTTGTTGTATGGGAGCCCCCTTAAATGTTTATCTTATTCTGTTTTATAGTATTTGTTGTTATAGCGGCAACAGAAATACATCATCTGTGAAAATTTCAACTGTCTAACTATCACGGTTTATAAGATACAGCCTGGTGACAGACGGACAGACGGACAGCGGAGCCTTAGTAATAGGGTCTCGTTTTACCCTTTGGGTACGGAACCCTGAAAATGTAATCATTCCTTCAAAATAAATTTTATACTATTTGACTTATTTTTAGTCAAAAGACACAAAAAGACAAATTGGTCCTGATCACCAATAAATGATTGTAGTGTTACGTGATTACGTGTTTAAAGGATTTTACGAAAATTCAACCAGACAATAAGATTTTTCATAAAAACTTTACCACTGAATTTTACCCCGGAGTTTTTTTGGGGTATTTTCGAAAAACCCTCAAATATACAGAGTGTCCCAAAAAGTAGAGACAAGCGGAAGTCCAAAGTTAGAACACCTTAGAGGTACCCGAATCGCCTCAATGTATGTTCCACGATTTTTTGTAGTTTTCGAGTTACGATTTCTTTTCATGTTTTCACCAAACTCTTACTTTAATTACATTTTTGATCATAATGTCATGGATACTTGAGACATTTTTTTTTAATTAGTTTCTTTCTCACCCTTTCGTGCGTGTATCACGCAGATTCACGCATCATGATAAACACATCACTTTATTTATGAAAAAGTGGAATACACGCGCACGCATGCGGGCCAAACCCTCGTATGTGATGAAATCCGCACGACCCTAAAACTAAAAACAACCTAGTATTGCCTTATGTGCTAAAATTTAAAATAAATAGGACTATCCGAAATTCTACCAGTGAAGTTATTTTAAGGTGGAAGTAATCAGTACGCAAATGAGGTAATTTAAAAAAAACCTTAACCGATTTGTAAAAGGGACGAGGTTATCGATTAATTCGATACATATCTTTTATTATGAATGTCGGTCCAACACCGTGGAACCTGTGATATGTCGGTCCAACAATCTGCCGAGCTAATGACATGTCGCGCATTTGTTTGTCGAACCTATGACATGCAGTCTGCGTTTACAGCCAACAGTTTGATAAAAAATCTAAAAAAAATCGTATAGTGCATCTTTCAATGGATATCTCATTGTTGTGCGGTCTAGAGTCAAGGGCCCCTGAGACGGTCAAACGGTTTGATTCAAACATAGATTTTGGTTTGAATTAAACCATTTTGATAACGTACAGTCGCGGACTTGAAATGTTTACCACCCTAAGGTCTATAATCATCATTTATCGCTCTGTACAACTTTTAACTAGACACAAATCCAAGGAATTCATAACATCAGAAAGTGGTTAATAGCCTTTTTGCTATAACCGACACTTCACAATTTTAAAAAGTAATAGTTACATGTAAAAGTTTATATAACATCTTAAACCTTATTGTGGACAGTGTGAGAAGGAATCGAATTTGAAATCTGATAAACATTTCGAGTCCGCGGCTGTACAATGCTACAATTCTGTCAAACATTTATAATGTATATTTTCGTTGTGTTTGACGTATCTTTTGATCATGCTCACAACTCGTTGAACAATCGCGGCTCGGTGTTGTAGTCGCTTTCTTCGTCATAACTGGGTATTTAGTTACTGTATACAAAGTTTACGTAGTGCGTGGTCATTTTATTTATTTCTGTGGATCGCGATAATATGGCAGCCGTTCTTCTTCTTCTTTTCGAATCGATGGTAATAATCCTTTTTTTTTTACAGTACTTTGGCCCAATATGTAGCCACATTTATCGCGGCATCAGTGGCGTTTTTCATGTCCTCCAAAGTGCAAGTGTAGGGACACTTTGGGCACTGAAGCAAATGGGCCATCGTCTGGTCAGGAGCACCGCACTCGCACTGTGTGTCGAAGGGATCTATGATCCCCCATTTTGGTAGGTTATGTTTGCATCGGCCTACTTGGGTGCGCAGTCTATTGAGCGCTTTCCATATAGGCCACTGCAAATCACATCCGAGTGGCAGGTGTTCCTGGGGTTGAACGAAGTTGGGAGGTGGTGGATGATTTTCCTCCCATAACTTACGTCTCACTGTAGATGGTTGGTCTTTCATGGCAAGTGTACTACGCAGAAAGCTGTTCCGACTCTTAAGTCTACCCGGAGCTGTTGTGTATTTGTAGAGGGGATGTCGGGGATCGGATTCTTGGTTATGTTTCTCAAGTGCGCATGCGACATTCCTTCGAACGACAGGTGGTGCGATACCAGCCAACGGGTAGACTTTGTTGAGCGGAGTCGGTTTTAGGCAGCCCGATATAATTCGACACGACTCGTTCAGGGCGATGTCGACTTGCTTTGCATGAGCGGATCGGTGCCACACTGGGCATGCAAATTCGCCGGCAGAGAAACATAAGGACATGCTGGTTGTACGAAGAATATCTGGTGCTGCTCCCCAGTTTGTAGAGATAAGGCGTCGTAGCAAGTTGTTACGTGTCCCGACTTTCTGCTTGGTGTTGTTGCAGTGTACATTAAAAGTTAGTGCTCTGTCTAATGCAACTCCAAGGTACTTAGGGTCTTGCAATGTTCTACATTAGTTCCTCGCCACGAAATTTTAAGTGTCCTGTTAGAAAATCTATTACGAAGATGGAAAGCGCATGATTGAGTTTTGGACGGGTTTGGACGAAGAGCATTACTGTCATAGTACCTTCCGAGTGACTCAAGGGCAATTGTCAGTTGGTTTTCAACCTCCGAAAAAGTAGTCGATTGCGCCGCCAAAGCTAGGTCATCCGCGTATAAGAAAGGTTCAGTGTGTTGCGTAGTAGGCTGGTCGTTTGTGTAGATGTTAAATAGCGTTGGTGCCAGCACACTGCCTTGAGGGAGACCGTTTTTTTGACTTCGCCATCTGCTCTTACCTGATTGGAAGCACACTTGAAAGCGACGATTGTGCAATAGTTCGCTCAATATTTTGACAAACCCCCGATCGTTTGTTAGGGTGCCGACTTTAGCTAGTAGCATTTTAATGTTTATTGTGTCATAAGCCGCAGACAGATCCACAAATACCACACCCGTGATTCTGTTAGCCTCGTATCCATCCTCTATATATTGGGTTAATCGGAGGACTTGGCTGGAACAGGATTTACCGGGTCTAAAGCCAGCCTGCTCGGAAATTAGCTTAGGTTCGACTACTTTGGTAAGGCGGTTTAGAAGTAATCTTTCGAACAGCTTATAAGTGTGGCACAACAGAGAAATTGGTCGGTAGCTTTTAGGGTCATTAGGAGGCTTTCCAGGTTGGCAGTAGTCAACGGCTTGGCAGCCGTTGACTACTGGGTCATTTTGTGATAAAGACGCGTAATGTTCAAACGTAAACCGTTGCCAAGCGGCGACCGGTGTGAACTGAGCACAACCGTTTGACAAGTCTTCGAACCGCCATCAAACTGTTTGACACATCAAACACATAAGATTCGCATTAAAAACGCAACACAAATTTCGACTAAAACCAAATATTGCGTATAAAAATTTATGAAGGAGGACGGGGCGCGGCCTTTAACTTTTTTAAATTGTAAATCTCTCTCAGTTCACGGCTCATCTTCCTTGCGGAAGACGTCCGGTCCTTTGGAAGGCATACACGGGGACACAGGTCCAACGCGCAGAGGCCCCTTTGAGAACTTTAATCTAAAATGGGGTGGGGCATCAACCGGGGACTATCCACAGCTGCACTATTGGAGTACAGTCATGGACAGTCCCAGGTGGGTGCAAAACTATTGTGAAATATGGTAAAAATAAAACTGGTCTATAGGATGGGGTGTTAAATGGACTATTTAACTTCTATTGCCGGAAGAAAACGGCGTCTGCCTTTCAACATTTAAAATTGAAACCTGTTGGCAGACGGTGACTCGCCAGCTCACTAGCTGGGCCCCCTGAAAAGCCGCCAGTACATAGGCGAAGGGGGCAACAGACGTGTGAGCGGCTAGAGGTGTAGAGAGGTGTGGCCCCGGTTTCGCCGTCGCGGGTCTAAAAGACCCGGAGTGGGTTTCCCCGCTATTACGCCTTTAGACACTTCCACCCCCGAGCATATAGCTCTGGCGGCCCCCCTCTGGCCGGCCGATAAAGGCAAGACAGAGTTGAGAATCCTGCGGGCACTCTTGGGGTTCCACTCCAGCCAGCCAATAAAGGCAAACTGGAGACGAGGCCCTGACCGACTCTCTGAGGCAATAAGGTACGCAGTGTCGCCACTCACCAACAGCTCGCCACAAGCTGCCCTGCGGTTTGTAAGCTTTTCAGTAGACCTCATGATACATTTTTTATTATATGATGGGGTTGTAGAAAGCTAGTCTAATGTTCCCTCCGGTTTTACGTTAATCTCATGGTGAGGTAACGCCTTTCCCAGAGGGTTCAAATTGTAAATTATTATTAATATATTATTTTAATTGAATAATTACCTTTTAACCTGCATTGTTTACCATACATTACACTTGACTAATGGACCGATTCCTATGATTTACCGAGCTTTATTTATTAAAATTATTTACTAGTATCTGAAATAATGAAAAGAGCCCATAGCTTTGCATAGTAGACCCATTCATACTTTAGTAGGCTATCACAGGGCTTATATGCTTATTTTTTAAAAGAAAAAAGAAAGAAAAAAAATATGGCCAGTTTGGCAATAAAAAAATGCCAACCATCGGTAAACAAAACGATTCGTTTGCAGCCATGGTAACAGGGCATAATAACATCGTACACCGTACGTACTGACTACGGAACCCTGCACTGTGCATGGTACGACACGCGCTTGAATGGTTTTATCCTATATTCTAACTAATATTATAAAAACTAATATTATATATGCGAAAGTAAGTTTGTTTGTTTGTTACCTTTTCACGCCTAAACCACTGAACCGATCATCCTGAAATTTTGCATATACGTTGTCAGGTGTACAGAAACGGACATAGGGTACCTTTAATTCCGAAAAAACGTACTACTCTCGAGGAAAACCACAATAACGTTCATAGATGGCGCCACGTGTCTTTCGAATCACGATCGAATTATATCGGGTGTAAAAAGACCCTTAACGATAACGAAAACCACGTATTCTACTCATTGGGATCATTTTTTTCGAACAAACCATACCTGGGAAATCATTGGTTTTGGAGATATTGAAGATCAAAGTACACATTTTTTTTTAGTTTTTTCCAAAAACGACTTCCAAGTCATAATACTAAACTTTCTTCCATACAAACATTATCAAAAATTTCAATTTTTCCTAACAAATTACGCATTTGAAGTTACAAAAACGCAATGAATATCAAACGCACACTAGGGTGGAGTGAAATTGTTTTTTTTTTATTTCCCTTTTCCTGTGTCATTAACCGATGACCGTACATAAAAGCTTTATTCATGCTAAAAATCAAAACCCTACGACTTTATTTTGAGGTGGCGCGCTATGAGGGTAATTTGAAAAAAAAAACACAATTTTTACGTCTATCGTGTACCTGCACGTCAATGTTATTGTGTATCTATATGTAATAAAACTTATATTTCACGTTACTTTAAAGGGTGTTGTTATTCTTTGTATAGTTTTCTTAAACTTTCTCATTTAAGTGGTAACGAAACGACAAGTTTAAAAAAATTCGATTATTCGTCAATAAAATGCCAAAACCTCGAAAAGACTTGCGATACCCCTTGTTTGGCGATCCAATAAAACTAAATGATAATGTGTTAACTTAAATAAAAACTTTATAAAAAACAAATTTTGTTATATTCTTTAACTTTTAAATTTGATGCGACACTTTAAGATGTAAACGTAGGAACTTGAAATTTTATTTTTATATCTCTAAGAATGTCGATCATCCATTGGTGATACAGGAGTAAGTAACTAAGTTTAAAAAAAAAATTTTTTCACTCCACCCTAACGCACACGAGCGCCATGGCTCGGCTGTGTGGCCGCTGCACGCATGCAAACACGCGGCATCGCCACAACCATAATTTGCGCGCTACAAAAAAAGCGTTTTTTTTCATGCTAAAAAATAAAAGTTGTTTCCCAGCAATTATTTTTGGTCAATGTAATTTAGTTTGATGTACAGAGTACGTAGATTTCGGCTATGTGATGGGTCTTTTTACACCCTGTATTATTAAAGAAACTTTAGTAGTGTGTTAAAGAGTTTTTTTTTTGAGCTTAATTAACGCGAGCGAAGCCGCGGGCAAAAGCTAGCTAAGCTAACTTTAGCCAAGCTATTCTTATATTTTAATAACCTAGTCTCAAAATCGAATGCCGCAGAATCTTAGAGCCCGCTAAAGAAGACACGATTTGATTGACAATTTGCTCCAATTGACAATCAAAATCTTGTCAGTTGACGGATTGTTGAATTGAAGGTCATCATAGGATCTACAGTGTTGCCAAGTAATAGTCGATTCCTATGATTTACCGAGCGTTTTTGGTTAGAACTAACTATTTCAATTAACAATAATTAAGCGAAGACCCCATCATAACTATGCAAAGTAGGGCCTACTTTACCATGCGTTAGCAACTATTACAGGTAAAATTAGCTTACGAGTCTTTCCTCCGGTTTCTGAAATGAGAATTCGGGATTAATTAAGCAATATTTAGTAGTATGAGTACGGAGTTGTCAAAAAAATGCTTTTAAATACGTATTTTTTTTTGTCAACTCCTTACTCAAATGTTACGTAAGTACTGCTTATCCTAGAATTCTCAATTCAAAAACCGGAGGTTTATGTGCCCAGTTTGGCAATAAAAAATGCTACCATTGATAAGCAAAACTATTAGTTTTTGGCCATAGGTACCATGCGTAAGTCGTTGTTGGGCTGATGCCCGGTTCCTGTGGCCAAAAAAAAAGCGTTTTGGTACCAATGGTAGCATTTTTAATTACCAAGCTGGGTATAAAAGGAATCGTAAGCTAATTTTATCTTAATAGCTACTAACGAATGAAGGGAAGGGTATACGATGCAATACTATTCGGTTATGACTTCGTTATTAGTAAAGCTACAAGAGACTATTTTTAACCAAGAAAGCTCGATAAATCATAGGAATTGGCCATAAATCTGGCGAAATTTGAGTAGAACTAAGACAAAAAAAAAAGTTTGATATACATGTGATCGATCCGAAATCTGTTGTTTTTTTTCATATAGGTTTAAATCTAAGAATGAAAATCCAACGTACAAAACTATAAGTAGGTTTTATTATATTTGACCCGGCCACACATTGATTCTGACGCGCGCCAACAGAGGAAACTATTCACATGCATTTTTTACTATAGTCCGACCAATAATTCGATGCAGTAACTCGACAGTTCAAAGCGAAATAATGATACCATGCTAAAACTAATAGTGTTGGGGTAGTGAACGATTTACGAAAAGAGCGAATACGAACAATAGTTCAACTTAAACAAATCTCTACATATTTGTTTGCAATAAAAATAAAAAGGAGGAGGAACATAAATACTCTATGCATTTATGCAAAAAATAATGAAATGAAATAATTAACGAGTATTTATATATATACAGGGTGGTAATTTGAAATGGGGCATGAAGGGCAGCTACCTTAACCACTGTAGCTACAGGAAAACGTTCTTAGAAGACTACCCCTAACTTTTGGGCTAATTACCATCGGCATTCACAGATTTTGAAAAAAAAGTACAGTCAGCGAGAAAATGGGCTGTTTTCACAAAACTTTTTTATGATGCCAATCGATCCTATTTATCCCATGAGGATCAAAAGAGTCTTCCGGACCAACTGAGGTTTGAGTACTAGAAACGTCAGAAATAACAAAAAACTATTTGAGATGGGTTAGTTATAAGGGCAGCTACCTTAATCGTTGTCGCTACAAGAAAATGTTGATAGAAGACTGGCCATAATTTTTGAAATTATTTCGAAAAGCACAAAAAAAAAGAAAAAAAAATTGGTACAGTAAGCAAAAAAATGGTTGCTTCTCACAAAACTTTTTTTATGATGCCAATCGATCATATTTCCCATAAGGATCAAAATACTCTTCTAGACCTAGTGAGGTTAGAGTACTAGAAACATCAGAAATCACGAAAAACAACATTTCGTTAAAAGTTACGTTCACGCAGAAAAAAAATGTTTTTTTTTATTTTCAAAATCTGTGAATGCAGTTCGAAATATTTTCAAAAATTATGGACAGTTTCTTAAGAACATTTTCCAGTAGCCACAACGATTAAGGTAGCTGCCCTTATTACTACCCCATCTCAAATAAGTTTTTTGCGATTTCTGACTTTTCTAGTACTCCAACCTCAGTTGGCCCGGAAGACTCTTTTGATCCTTATGGAAAATGGGATCGATTGGCATCATAAAAAATATTTGTGAAAACAGCTCTTTTTCTCGCTGACTGTACTTTTTTTTCAAAATCTGTGAATGCCGATTGTAATTATCCCGAAAGTTAGGGGTAGTCTTCTAAGCACGTTTTCCTGTAGTTACAATGGTTAAGGTAGTTGCCCTTCATGCCCCATCTCAAATTACCACCCTGTAATGTATGTGTTGGTGCAAGATGATTTAATCCAAAGTCGAATTCCCAAGTTTATTGTGCTTGGTGATGTTTACGTAATATATTTGTGGTTGATGTTATGGTATTTTTTACATATGCCTTTAACGCCTGATATAAATAAATAACTTATTAATTTATATTCTAGACTTTCTGTATCTGTACAGATTGGTATGTTTGTTATTGTTACCTACAAATTGTAATTATTGTTTGGTTTAGTTGTGTGCGTCTTTTTTGCAAGAATAAATAAATTTCTTTCTTTTCTATTCTTACTTCTAATAGAATTAAACTAAAAAATTAAAATCATATCATGTAACATTGTCTTTGTTGACTGATGGAGAATGCCTTATGGCATTAAGTACGCATTATGTACCATAATTGTGCATTGAAGTATAAAATAAATAAATAACCTTATATTCAATTACTTGACGCTTCAAAAATGTCATATCAGTAGTTACTAGTGGTTAAGACTATTTTTAATACTGATATATTGTGTTTTGATCCTCAAGTTATTAAATTCAATAAAAAGTTGGCTTATAAGTACATTATTAAGTTCATTCGATTTCGTTCATTCTTTTTTTCACCTCACTACCTTTTTTTGTCAAAAACTGGTATCCCACTAACTGTCAAGTACTGCTTCGAAATAATGGTCCGACTATAGACCCCGCACACTGTCTGAAATTTCCCGTTTGTTTTTGGTGTATGACTAGAGAATAATATAAAACATAGGAGCAAATAGATTTTTTCAACATATTTCATCTGATATTAGCTTGAACGCAAGAAATTTTATAGTACCAGATGATAAAATAAGGCATGTATTTAACGCGGCGACAAACTAATCTGATTTAGGATTTTAAAAATAATTAAAATGGGTAGCAAAAATAATAGGTTGGCAGCTACAGTGAAGTAGCATTTTAAGTATAAAGTAGCAGCTTTATTTTTAGTTGTAAGCTTTGTTTAAATTTAAATTGGCAGTGATCTTTTGGTTTTTCTTTTTAAACTAGGTGGAGCTTAAGTCGACGGAGCCCCGCTGTGCGGGGCTCCTATTTCTGTCTGCAGGGTTTAAAGTAACCTAACACGAAGGGGATGACGGGGGCTTCGTTGGCTCGCTTCGCTCGCTCACTCTAGCCCCCGTCATCCCCTTCGAACCTAACCTATCCATGTCGGGATTCCCCTTAACCACCCTGCTAACATTATTAGTCGCCAAGTCATTATTTATAGCTCCTCGCCTCATTTTATTAGTTGCAAACACTTAGTCGCCTTTTAAGTTATTAGTCACCTGGAAAATAATAAGCCATAAAATAATATAGCATAATATATTTTTTGTGGCGAATTTCAACTCAGTTGCTATGAAAGGAGAGAAGCAAATTACATTCCGTTAGTATGCTAAACACACACCTTACGATTAAGAATGGAGGACAGTTCCGAATAGATTAGAAAACGAACTTACTTTAAATAAAAATAAATAAGTTTAATTTGTGTGAGAGTTTCTTAAACGTAACACTTCTAATAATTCTAGGAAGCAACGTCTTGTAATGAGTGACAAATATGCGTTTATCGTGTGGCGTTGTACAGGTGATGGACGAGACGCACGCACACCTACCTTTAAAAGTCAATACGCTGACCAAAAGGCCAAAATCTCTTCTCTAATGTAAATATGAATAAGTATACAAAATAGTTTCACTTACCTACAGGTGTTGTTGGACCATTAACTTTATTGGATGTAGTCGCGACCTCTTTCTCTTGTGATTCCCTCTCTTTGACTTTTTCTTTGTCTTCTGATTTGACTCTTTCTCTGGGTTCTCTTATTCTTTGAGGCTGGGGGGCAGGCGTGGGAATAGGAACAGGTGTTGGAGTTATGATTGTGGCAGTCGTTGGGGTTGAAGCAGGCACAGGTGTGACGGTAGACGTAGTCGCTGTCGTGGTCGTAATTGGAGCTATTGTTGCTATTGCTACTTGTGCAACATTTATGTTTTCTGGGAGCTTTTCTACTTCTTCGACTTGAGGCACAGTTTTGCTTTGTTTAAATTGCTTATTAGGTGGTATATTCTTATTTGTATCTAGGACTAAAGACTGAACTGTCTGTTCACTATTCTTTTGTAGTTGCTTAATATTCATAGGCATTTTAGGCACTATAACAGGACTGTCTGATATTGCTGA
Source organism: Amphipyra tragopoginis (assembly GCA_905220435.1). NCBI lineage: Eukaryota > Metazoa > Arthropoda > Insecta > Lepidoptera > Noctuidae > Amphipyra > Amphipyra tragopoginis. Next base: position 22,998,386 of record HG991991.1, on the reverse strand, counting down.
TACAATTGGCGTTTCGTTTGATTCTACAGCAACATCAGGTCCTAAATGTTTACTTTCGTTAACAGTTAATATTTCAGACTTTACTACATTATTATTAATAGAGCTTATTGCATTTGGTTGAGTTTGGACAGAGCTTGTCGTAGATGCCACGGGTACATCCACGTTCTTTGATACATAATTCGATTTATTAGAGTTATCGCTAGAAGGTTGATTGGCGACTTCATTGACCATTCTATTAAATTCTTCGGCGATACTGTGTGTTGGTGGCTCCTGAATAAAAATTAATAATAGTAAAGAAGTTGATTACACGGGGGGACGCTTAGTTGACGTGTTTCCTTAAAAACGTGATAGTGTGTCCCAGATGCATCAAATTATCACCTCATGTAACTTAAGCAAGTCAAGAGATTTTGAATTTTTTTTAATGCTCGTTGTTCGTTATTTATGGTTAAACATCAGTATATCACGGTTGGCAATGAAAATAAAGGATTAAAACAAAGAGCACAAATTCACAGTAATATGACACTATAAAGTATTCATACAAAGTATAATCGAAATCTGCTTGATGCTGCTAAATTTGTTGCATCAAGGGCACACTATCACGCCTAAATGGGAATACGTCGAATTACACCCCGTATAATAATAATTTAAAATTGTATTAGGTACATCATTATTTTGTCAAAGAAATGCCACTTTTTGTCCTTAGAGTTTATCTTTAGTTGATTAGCAAGTAAAAGCAGTACTCGCTTATACGTCCTGTAACTTGTCCTTATAAGGGGGGTTTTTGATGATCCCTATCAGAAATATACATTGATGCGATGAATGCACCTTGCATTTTGACTATTTCTAGTGACAATGGAGATAAGTGGAATGTTTAAAACACTTTCTTGTAACCTATGTTGTAATTGTTTCTTAAAATATAAGCTTTAACCTTTAAAGATTGGAACTTTCCAATGGGCATAATTACTACTATTCAATTTCACTACAGAATATACACTAACAATGAAACTTTTCACGATAGCAAACTTATTTATTGACATTTTCACAGGTCGATGCATGATTTCGAACGTGTAAAGCAAATTACGTTTTATCTGTATGAAAATTTTCATCAAAATTGTCTATTGTCTAAACAAAGTGTCGTAAAGCGAGGACTGCTTATACAGCAGACAATACTAATTGTACACAATGTAAGCCTCATACTGAATGTTTCACATTACATTCCACATATTTCAAAGAACGTATACTTTATTCTGTCTATGAATCTTGTGATTGTGGCGCAGTAAATTTAGTTTTTATTTAATAACTACGAAAAAGATGCACTTACGGGTTGTGGAGTGTGTCGATCGTTAGCTTCGCTGCTTAAAAAATTATTATCGTTGGTATATGAATCTGAGAATATTTCTTGTTCTGTAAATAAAATGAAACCACTGATAGAACTTACTCAAATAATAAATGATATAGTTTAAACCTAATTCGTTTCTACTCACGTGTTTTAGGGTCGATGATTGGTACTCTATGACTTCTTTTTGGAGCAGTTTGGCGTATACCTAAGAGCAAAACATTATATTTTTAAGACCAGTACAATTCCCCTAGTCTTGTTTTAGCGACAAATGTTATATCGTTATATAAAATAAAATCGATTATAGTCACTATTTACACCCTCTTATAACAAGAGATTATTTAGACCAACTAAACTCAGATTTAAAAATGGCCATTCCTTTTTAAAGTCATATATTTTTTCATTTACTTATACGATCTCTTGTAATAAGAAGGTAAAAAAGTTTAACTACAAGAATTTAACAATTCAAGTTATATCGCGTGTTATTCCAGTGTCAAGAAAAATTGTCGTCTGTGAACAATATTACACGTACTGCTGATAGAGGTTACCCTTACAGTGAGTGATAACTATCACTTATCTGAATGATATTTTTTTATTTCCGTCGTTTTAATAAATAGAAAGAACTTCTACTAATCTAATACCACTCCACTGTGAGATTTATGAACGCAGTCTCTTCTTCGACGACATTGCAAAGTGCTTTAACATACCGACACCTATGCACACGATTTTGTGACATACGTTTTAACTCTTATTTACCACTTGAATCTTTTCAATGGCATAAACAGATTAACTTTAAATTAATTAGAGAAACTTCATAGGTTTTATAAGGAATCATTAAGAGACCACATTCAAATGTTTTTTCTTAACTTTTTCTAATTAGAATTCAAGAATCCTAAGGGCTCCCCACACAAAACTGCGATATGATACGACGCCGCATCGCAGGAACCTGCGATGCGAATTGCTGCGATACGATTTCGTGGGGCAAAGCGTTGATTCAGGTGACCATAACTTCGACGGTAGTCAACCGCACTGGACGTGATTTAGATGTAGTGAAATGGATCGCAAGAAGAGTGTTGCATTGCTGTTATTGTTAAATAGATATAGAAATGATTTTGGGTTCATCGACTCCTTACGATTATGAACGCTGATGGGAACTATTTTACTCGAAAATACTATGGGTTGAGAACAGAAGAATCCTTTTTTATTATTATTTTGGAATTCTTTAAGTTTATTTATACACAATGACGGTGATGTCTTGCCCACTCGCTGTCTCAGAGCGGACTAAAGTGTGACGTAATATCGCAGGAATGCGCGATGCGAATCAAATCGTAAGATTTTGCCATGCGTCCTGCGAGCTCGCAGGTTTTTGCAATGCGATGCGAATTCGTAGTTTTGTGTGGGAGCCCTAATACAGCGAAGAGCGAAGGTTAACTAAAGCTTAGGTATTTTTTTCATTTGAATGTGTTTTATTAATTATAACTCTCTGAAGTTTTGTCAGTTAATTTGAACTTAAGCCTAGATTTAACAAGATGGTAAGCACTTTGTGGAAGTTTGGTTGTAGTCTTTTGATTAGTGGATTCAGGTAACAGAAATAACGAGACACCAAGACACCCCAATTAGAATTGCTTTGACATAAGGCTTACTTTTACTGAACTGACTGTATATTAATAATTACTAAAATCGATTGTAAAGGAATTCTAAAAAAAACAACTTACAGGTTTCTTGTTAATTATGTTACACCTTGTATGTACTAGAATATAGTTATTTTAGTAATTATAATTACGGTGATGTATTTCGTCGCCGCTCAACTCAAATATTGTATAAATCTCTTAACTTCTAAATTTTGGGCGACTATATACAGGGTTACAGGGAAAGTCGTAGTGAATATTAAAGGACGTTATTATACAGGTCATTTCTGATGGATTTGATTCTGTAATATGGTGTCCGAAACTTAACCGTTATGGAGATATTGAATTTTAAAGATATTTTTTAAAAAATCTTTATTTTTTGAGCTCCTAGGGTCCGTTTTTTTATGTATCTTGTTAGAGATGTCAATTAATAAAAATGATTAACAAACACTGAACCTACTACCACAGTGTACCTACCTACATACAGTGGGTCAACGCCCATACATTTGACAGGTCCTATGAAATGTCAAAATTATGTAGGAGCGGAGGTTATGTCCCAAGTATGCAGTATGGCTACTCGGGACATAACCTCCGCTCCTTCACCCCGCAACCCCCCGCACGATTGTTCTGCGACAATGTCTACGTTGACCGACTGTAAGGAGTAAAATATAGGTAGACTGTGCTACTACTAACAGCTTATAAAGACTGCTGGACAACGGTTAGAATTAAAGAATTTTCACTAAGTGTTTTTAAAACAGATGCGCTTTTTTTAAAAAATGATAAACAATAAATAAAACTTAGTGCCTCCAACACCGGCGCCGGTTACCAAACTGGCTGCCGGCACCACACTGACTACATACTCTGTATTTTTACGCCTTCAAGGCCTCTTCAAACTCTTCATGAGACGATTATTCGTCACCCACTTTCATTTTCACAAAAAATGTAAGGTTGTTTGGGTTTCCAAAGCAGAGTCGACGGAGCCCCGCCGCGCGGGGCTCCTATTTCTGTCTTTAGGGTTTAAAGTAACCTAACACGAAGGGGATGACGGGTGTCCCAACATAAGGAGCTCAATTCGCTCGCTCTTGAAATTAGTCAGTTGGAAGACAAGTTACAGTGTTTAGCCCAAAATCTAACCTATCTTTCAACTAACAGACCTACCAAACAACTTATTACCGGGTGTACTACGCCATATCGAATGCCAAAACATCGAATATCAATTGATCGAACACGATAAATCGAATGTTCAAATAGTCGAACGTTCATTTCATTGAATGGTTAATAAATCGAACATTCAATAAATCGAACACTCAATACATCGAGTGTTCAAAATATCGAATGTTTGTTTCATTGAACGTTCAACGCATCGCATATTCATTATATCGAAATATTAACATACTGACTACTTATTATATTGAATATTAGTATACAAAAATTACGGCTATGTCGAAGAAAAACACAGCTTAATCTTTTTTTTTTTGTTTGTTAGTTATTCATTAAATTAAATGTCGTGTTGGCCCTGAGGTTACAGACCCACTTGTTACATGCACCGGGTTGTGGGTTCAAACCCATGCAAGTGTTTTTAAATATTCAATATAATAAGTAATCAGTTTGTTAATATTTCGATATACTGAATGTGCGATACGATGAACGTTGAATGAAACAAACATTCGATATTTTGAACGATGTGTGTGTTCGATTTATTGAATGTTCGATTTATTAACCATTCGATGAAATGAACATTCGACTATTTGAACATTCGATTTATCGTGTTCGATCAATTGATATTCGATGTTTTGGCATTCGATATGGCGTAGTACACCCCTTATTACCGCCGCCGGTGTCCATTTTGGGTGCCGGCAGGGGATATATTCATTTTTTTTTTAACTTTATAATCTTCAACTCTACTGGTTTTATTACTTTATCCAAGTCTTCCAAGATATTATACATAATAGCTACTTAATGTGATTAATTCTGTGTCATGTTATCACTGACCAAATAGAGTAGATATTATACATAATGGCTGGTTATTATGTATAATATCCGGATTAATCACTTTCGCTGTAACATATATATAAAATAGTGTCCCAGAAAGTAGTGTCAAGCGGAAGTCCAGAGGTAGAGCATCCTTAGAGGTACCACCCGAATCACCCCCATGTATGTTCCGCGATTTTGTGTAGTTTTCGAGTTTTGATTTCTTTTCGTATTTTAACCAAGCTCGGATTTAAATGACATTTTAGATGTTTGCTCTGTTACGAGAGATGTTAATTTGTATCGAGAGAAGACAAAATACTTCACCTTGAAAGGAAATAATTCTTGAAGTTTGCAGCACAATGAAGGATTATCTTAGAAGTTATCTTGTGAATTTTATTGTAAGGAATTGCAGTTTCATGGCTTTGCTTAACATCACTTAAGCTGAATTGGATCATTACTAGACATCACATATGATATAAGCCAAATGGTAAATTATTACATATTATGTCCAAAGCTGAGTGGTATAGTATATTGTGTCATAGATTCGCCTTTATGAATTCACTTAAGGGTCATAGTAAAATTTATTATCGATAGTAGAAGTCAATTATTACCAGGCATAGTTTGGTGCATGAGTGTAGAAGCTTGTGGGTGAGGAAGCGTGGCAGTGGGCGCAGTGGGGGTTGCGGGTGTACCCTGTGGCCCCACCAATGTAGTGGGATTACTCCTACCACCTGGGGCGTTCGGTTGTAAGTTTGGCGTTGGCAGCTGAGGACTATTCGAAGTGTAGTAATCTGCGGGATGAAAATCAAATTCTGTTAGAAAATTACCCAAAGTTCACTTCGTTCATTCACTAGTTGTTAGGCTACTAAACACTTAAAATAAAAGCCAAATACCATTGGAGAATGTAATTTTAGAAAGTTATTTTGTTTGTAATGAGTCTTGTTATTCTTATCCTTACTTATTCCAAGAGCCTTACTTGCCGAAATATTTGTTTTTTAAAAGTTAATGTAGTTGTCAATTCGTCATACTAATTGTACATTGGCGTAGAAGCGGAAATATTATCGTGTTTTATTACACGTTACAGGTATTAGTTTTTTGATATAACATACCAGCTCCTTCAAATTTTGTAGTACGATAAAAATAAAATAGATTGTATTCAGGGTGGAAATTTGAGATTGGCAGTAACAGTTAACCATTCTAGCTGCAGAAATACGTTCTTAGGAGACGTTCCTAATTTTGACAGCATTTTGAACAGACCATACATTTTTATTTAAATCTGTAAATGCAGTACATACTATTTTCAAAAATATGGACTCTTAAGAACGTTTTTCTGTAACTATAACGATTAAGATAGCTGCCCTTACTGCCTCATCTCAAATTTCAACCCTGTATAATAATAAAAAATTCTGGGGGTAACTACAGGTTACATGGTGAAGGGATTGGTGCTTTAAAAACAAAATCAAAACTTGTTCTCTTGCTAATGGTTTAGTGAAATTGAGATTTAGTTTTACGCTCTTTCAAATCAGTACCAACAATAAAGAATAAACATTCCACTCGTGAATTCTATTCACGAAAATATAAAGACAAAATCTGATCGGTAGTTTTATTTAATAGTCTGTCAAATAAACGTGTTTACATGTCATTCATAAATCATATGTAAGTTTATAGATTTCGAGCTCGCAGATTAAGGGCCGATTTTTCAATTGTCAGATAACTTTTATCTTGGCTTATTTTAACATATTTTGTACAGAAACTCTGTCAAACCGTCACTTATTTATTCCTGATATATTTAATCATTGAAAAACAGACCCTTAAGCCCATTAATTTAACACAAATAAAACCAAACGTTCAAATAATTAGAAAGGGTTTTAAAATTTAAACAGAATCACATGTAAACACATTCACAGCCGTTGTCAATGAAATATCTACCGGCAGTTTGTCCTACTAGCTAGAGATAGAAAAATTTGACATAAGCTCCATCGCAGTAATATCAAATTTCTATCTCTAATAGGGCAACCGCCGATAGATAGGTTATTGAAAATGGTCGCTAATCGATAGACTAAATTTACAATACCATACCAAAAAAACAGGTATTTCAGATTGGTAATACAATACTCGTCTTGTGTACAAAACATAACTCTACATTAAAATAATATTTTAACTGAACTACATACATGATGGGGTGTGGCTCGGAGGTGTATTATAACCTATGTAATGTCCCATATATGGATAGTACCTGTGAAAGAGATAAGGTTATTTAGTTCATGACACGTAAATATGGAACAAGGTCTAAGTCACATGAGTTTTGGATTTCATAACACGCCAAAGATCCACCTTCTATTTTCCCGTCTAACGGGAATTACCATCTCAGTACCCCGAGTCAATCTCACCTACCCGCGGTACATCCTTCACAACAACGGCTGAGAGCGTCTGACGACTGGCAAATGGCGTTATAGCCATTTTGTAGTGTGTTTCGTGTTGCACTACCGAAAATTTAACAACATGTTACACACCTAAAATCAACCAATATACCACCCCCTTTTGTAATACTAACCCCCTCCTCTCCGAATGGCAGCCATTTTAATTTTTGACATGTTTCGTAATGTGGCTGTTCATTACAAAACTAATATCTTTGGATCTAGGCGTAGTTTAGGCTTCTTTTTTATTTTATTTGCAAGCCTATAATCCGCCGCAGGTATTGCATAAAAAATGTATGTTATTGACAAAACTCATAAAAAGATAAAGTAAAAAACAAAAAAAAACTCTTTATTAGTTGTTCACATCTACTGTCAAAACGACGTCGTTGACATGCCTTTTTTAAGCTCATTCGAGAGATTTTGAGTTTACCTATACAACAATATCCGACAACATTTTCCATAGCGAAGTGAACTTTTGGTTTTTAAACTAATTCTTAACTTCCAAATGGCAAAATAGCAATGGTAAAACAGTCACTAAAGAAAAATGTTTTTTTTTCGCACCAGTGCAAGAAAGTGTCCTATTCACCCGCCTACAACACAAGAATTTTGCTTTAATATAAAGGAAGCAATGGCAGGTTGTCATGTTCCGAAAGGCTGACTGAACTGCTGTAACATCTGAATATACAGAGTGTTCTAGAAAGCAGTGTCTAGCCGAAGTCTAGAGGTAGAGCACCCTTAGAGGTACCCAATCACCCCCTACATGGATGGAGAGATCTATTTGACCGTGTATTGCTGCTGTACTGCATTACATCTGGCTAAGTTTCACGAATTAATCGGAAAACTCCTTATTTATAGCAGATTAGTAGTAGTGTAACGAGTAGTTGTGAAGGAGTCGAGCCATGCGACGCGCAGGCGCCGCTGAGCGAGTTTGCCATAAAACATTGTTAAGCCGACTTGCGATACAAACATAGGCGACAGGATTTCTAATCGGACACATTATCTCCGTTAATTCCAATTCACGGAGATAATGTGTCCGATCTAACTATTCGACACTCACAAGTTACAACTGTTACACAAGTTACACTTACCCTGGTGTACTGGAACGAGGCTGCTGGTAGGTTTGCATACCCATGGGCGTAGGCTGGAACACTAACGTCGGATACATAACAGGTCCAGTGGCAGTAGCGGCAGCACTAGGAATGTACGACTGTTGTTGTCTGCACAAACAAATATTACTTCACGTTAAAGGGTGAATTTAAATTAAGCGATTGTTGCAGCGCTACAGCAGTGTTTACGTCGTTAATATTTTCGCTTCGTAGAATTCCTGCAATTTTGTCAAGTTATGCTGCCTTCGGAGTCCAACAATCGCTTGATATGAAAACAAATAGATATATAATTTACGTTTTATTTGACAAGTAATAATACTAGTAAAAATACAATCCAATTGTCTAATTCGGGTCTAATAATTAGTTGTCCAATTTTCACTATTTTTATTATTTTGTGTTATTTGAAAAAAATATGAAGTGTTGTGTGTTATCTTGCAAAAGCTACTCGGATAAACGTTCCAATTCTATGGATGGCATCACATTTCACTTAGAAGTAATTTTATGCGTAATCAATTACATTTGTGACACTAGAGACATCTATCATCAGCGTAACGTGACTAAGCCACGTGTTGGTTATCGTTAATATCCGAAGGCTTTTTATTTTTTAATAAGAGGTAAAGGATCTTAAACAGTATGCTCAGGCGCTCATTGCGGGTCTCCGGCACCATCTTTTCCCGTTTCATCTTAGCAGCCTTGTTCCCCGCATAAAAATGCTTTCAATTTAAATTAGGCTACATATTATAAATACTTTTCTGACACACAACATGTTTGAAGACCTTTTAAAGCGTCATACCGGTATATTATGCGCATAAACCATTCTCCTTTGTTTACTATTTTGGTAAAATGGGAATTTGTTCCTAACTATGTACGTATGGTATGATGTAAACAAGTACCTGGGATGTGTATTGGGCCTCGTTCCGTGCTGCGCCGCTCTATACTGGTAGTTGGCGAACTGTGGTCGAGGCTGCGGCGTCTGGTTCTGCGATACATAACTATGGCCAGCCTGGAAATAATTGATATGCCAAAAATTAAACAATATCCCTATACACAATGTTAGTCGGAAAAAGTTACTAATCCGAAATGGTATTAAAGTACCCATAAAAATGAATTACTTTTGCGCTACAACTTTCCCAAAATTGAAGTTTTAGAGAAATAAATTTCATAATAAATACGCTCAAACCTGTCTATGATCAGCTCATTATAGATCACACATAGATCGTAGAAACACAGCTGTGTTTAACTATGTTTACATTTGAGATCATTTTGGGGTCACAAGTGTACTTCGATCAACAATAACGCTCGCAAGCTGGCTAGAAAAATAAGAGCATAAAACGAAGTGCGCTTCTATTTTAATTTAGTACGTGTCAAGTACAGTCGTCGTGTACTTCCTGCTACCTGCACTAGGTAGACATATTCCCGCACAATTTCGAGCGCCTTCCAACAACGATCGGTCTCGCCACGACATGCTTATTGACTTCTTACGACCTTAGTCTTGTCCAAATTCATGCGAAGACCGACACGCGCCGAGAGGATCCGATTAGGCTATGCAACATTCCGCTTAGTTGTTCCAGCGACTTAGCCATTACAACAATGTGAAGATGTGGGAGGCGGTCACGCTAATACCCAGTCCAGTCCAGTGTCATGAAATCGTCTGTGCAATTTGATTGGTTTCATCCTGTGGCCCTGGATCTGAACAGTTCTCGTGGCTGAGTTGTACAGACACCTCAGCATGTCTACACAGTGTGTATGGTATCCACTACTGAACATTTTACGACGTGTTGACATTCGGAGAAGAGGGGATTGGTATTTAAAATTTCGTCGATAGAATTAAGTGTTTATATTGTCGATTGATTTTCGGTAGTGCAACACAGAAGACACTGTATACCACTCGTCATTGCGTATTGCATTGTTGAAGAGCAACCCACGCGGTGCCTTCACGACCATTAGTGCGTACACACGTAGAAAGCGGGTTGCCGGCGCCGATCTGCCAGCGCTTGTCGGTGCTGGTCCGCGCAGTTAGTCGGCGCAGGTAGTCTCTAACCTGTGTGGCGAACTATCGCCGACAAGTTCCGCCCTGCTCCGATCAGCGCTGGTAAGCCTTCATTTGTTGCTGTATTTGCAAGGGAACGAAGCGTATTTTTGTTAAAAATGCCAGCCCCTGCTTCTACCCGCTTCCTTTATGTAGGGGACTAGGGGTTACCTGCACGAACCAGTACCGATGAGCGCTGGTAGGTCGGCGCTGGTTATCTGCTTCCTTTATGTACAAGACCTTACGCGTTATATCAATCTACTTAGCGACAAGACCCGGTGATGCAGCACTATAACTGATGCGAAGGCTAGCTCAGATACCATCGACATAGCCGAACGTGGTGACTTAGATGGTGCCTCGCCTTATACATGAAACAGGGGTGTTTGCAGCATGCCTGCCATCCAGCGTTGTTAAGGCAATGCGCGAGCATTTCTATGCAACTACTAACTACTCTACTAACACTACAGTGGTCATTTGAGATGGGGCATGAAGGGCAGCTACCTTAAACACTACAGGAAAACCTTATGAGACCACCCTTAACTTTTGGAATAACTTCTATCTATACTTTTACTGTTACTTTAAAACTATAATAAACCAATCATAGCAATTTCGTCGTCTGACCCCGACATCGTACGGACTTGACGCCACGGTTATTACACGCGATCTGAGGTCGCTTCAAGCAATTGCAGCGCGTCTGGTCTATAGTGCCATCCTGCCAGCTTTATAATGCTGCACCATCATGCCACCGGATAAAAAAACGTGATCGTGTATGGCGGCCATTATACAAAAATTTGATGGCTGGAACATGTATAGGCTAAGTAGCATCATCGTAATAAATGTGATTACCATGGTAGTCTTAGACATGTCCTGCTGTGGTGCCGGCGGTGCCGACGGCTGCGGTGTCGGCTGGACTCTCAGCGTAGCTTGCGTTGAGGGCTGCGCGCCACCGGCTGTGCTCGGCATGTATGCGGCCCCGGCGGCGCCTGAAGGGTGGTAACATTCCACCGGTCCTGTAAACACAATTTGAATACATGTAGGTATTTGAGCAATCAGAAAATGTTAACTATCATTTAAAAAAAGGTCTCTGATTTGTTGTCTGCTTGTTTTGTCTTCTTTGAACTCACTGTGTGGTGTTGACGCCCGTGGATAACTGTACTGCGCTAAGGAAATACTGTGGTAGTATTGTACTAAAACTATATCATAATTAAAAAAATGTACTCAATACGTAGGTAATAGTAGTTGTTGCTTGTACGACATATGAAAGGCAAACTGGGTATTTATTTAGAAAATATAGTAGGTAGGTATCAAGCAAACGTTATGAACATTGACGTATAACAATAGCACATAAAATACAATCGATACTTGAGATTAGTAAACATAATAAAACATTCGTCTTGAAGTTGCAACGAAAAACGAATAAAGCAAATATTTTTGTAAATGCTTGATTATAATGACACCAGCATCGTTAGTGTACACTTACTAGCTTGAGTTAATAGTCGGTAATGATGCGAAGGCAGCATGCAATTAGAGTTGGAATACCGAGAAGACGATTGTTCATGTTTGATAGAGTTAGAATTCGTATGCTGCGGTATAAACTGCAGTGAAACATTATTCAAGGGTTGCAAATTGATTTGATTCGCATTGATATGCTGTGCCACTGCCGATTGTGGCATATTCAATGATGTTTGTAAACTTTGCGCCACATCAATCGCACTCTGTTGTGACTGATTTCCATGGTTGACACACGCATGTGACAATGTATTTAAAGAACTATTTGTTCCTCTTAGTGCCACCATTTTAATTTCATGATACAAATCTTTTAGAAATTGAATAAGCCAAATGTTGAACCATTCCCAAAATAATGGAGACACAATCATCGGCATAGGGCAGTTTATAATTATTGTATCATCTCGTAATACAAAGACACGAGATGTGTCAGTTCCAAAGTTTTATTGCAAGAAGCGCTTCTGTCGGCAAATTTGTTGTGATAATAGGTAACGCCAGCTGTGATCACAACAATATCAATCACTGCACCAAATTCGAGGTTTGATTTTTAAAAATATAGGCACAACGCATGTTAAAATATTATTCAATGCAGTCCGCATTCACAATTTAAATAGTAATTTAATGCAGCATAGAGAAAATCGATAAGCAAACGGCGCGCTACATGCTACATCGCTCTACACTCGCACTCAAATATATGCCAACGTGACACTTTCACATTAACTTCATTGATTAACACAAAGTTCGTACAAACGAGACTTGGATTTTACTTATTAAAACGTTTTTATTAATAACAGTACTGATCTATGTCGCTAAATCGTCTGATGAGATATCGCACCAATGATCATTTTTTATATGTATAAAGACTCAGAACGAAAGAAAGAGACAGAGGTATCTACAACTATATCCACTGCTAAAAATTTTGGGGCGTTCCCAGCCCCTAGCAGCTACCCCGTAATGTGTTCAGTGTAAAGTTAGCGACAAAGCGGATCAAACAACGTCCATTGGAGTTCATATTACGAAACGACGCGATGGGTGTACAGGAACTACAGCAGTAATGGATGAGAAACTAAAATTATCCTACTAAAATCAGCTTGAACGAGAAAGGGACGTCAAAGTGGCAGGGGTTGTAAATTGTTTTTAGAGGGGTTGTTGGGGTTGCTATATCAAAGAAATGTCGGGCTAGTGAGGTTCTTTTAAGAATCGCCAAACGCTCGTTGCGATTAGTAAATATGATGAGCTTCTAGATATCACTTTAATAAAAGCAGAACAGTATAAAAATCAAATGGATGTTAAACGTAACCAAATAGTTTCTGTTTAAGCTACTAAAAATATATCACATTCTTATGCAACATCAGTGATCGAATGATAGTGTATACGGCTATTACATTAAACCGATCCACCAATTTTTAACCCTGCAACTACGTTAAACGTAGAAATTAATAATCAAAAACAAAAACACTAGGAATTTATTACTAGGCCTATTAATTACAGTTGCTGATCGCTGCTTATTGGTTTAATCTATTCAGGTACTAAGTATGCCAATACATTTGGTCACGCTTCTTCCCGGTGGGGGGTGAGGCAAACGGTACCAACTAAAGGTATGTCGGTAGAACAATATTCACCTGGCCATCGACTATAAGCTGGATAGCATGCATGGACATGTTCATTATTAAGGTTCTGTAGTCTAGAAACTAGGAACCCTTATAGTTTCGCCGTGACGGACAGACGGACGTGTCCGTCTTTCCTTACTAATATTATAAATGCGAAAGTAAGTTTGTTTGTGACCTTTTCATGCCTAAACCACTGAACCGACCATCCTGAAATTTTGCATAATACGGTGTCAGGTGTACAGAAACGGACATAGGGTACCTTTCATTCCGAAAAAAGTACAGTTCCCGAGGAAAACTACAATAACGTTCATAGATGGCGCCACGTGTCTTTCGAATCACGATTGAATTATATTATTACTATAGAAACTTTAGTAGTGTGTTAAGAGTTTTTGTTTGTTTTCAAAAGCTAGTAAGTGGTCTAAAGCTGAAATGGGACGTGGTAAGAATTATTTACATAGCCAAAAAAAGTTAGGAAAAAAAATCGTTTAAAGAAAATATTAAGTACCTCCCCTAAATATAAAATGGGGCTGCTTTTTTTATTTGCTTACCCCTTATTGTGTCACTGAATAGGTTATTCAAAAACATCGGGGTACGTCATAAAGTCTTTTTCGGTACAGGGATCCGTTTACGAAGTATTTAGTATTAAAGTGATAATTTTTGTTACAAATACGTTTCCCCACCCCCACCAGCGAAACAGCTTATTTTGAATATCTGAAAAGTATTCATAACAATAGATAATATTATTAACGATATTAAATGGAAAACTGTCACACAGCTAAGTAAGCTCTTTTTGTCTTAAAAATTTTATGACTTAAATCAACTGCAAAAATGAATTGTTTATATTTAAAAAAAAAAAAAAATGTTTTTAATTGCTTACTGCATACATAATACATTACGCTTGACTAAAACATCTTATAGCAGTACTAACTACAGAACCGCTGTGCGTGGTCCGACGACACGCACTTGGCTGGGTTCTTTTTTCTTTTTTTTTGTCATTGATGTCTATTTGTTACTACTTATATTGATGGTTTGATCAAATAGTGAGCAGTCCGCAGGCAGAATAGTGTGGAAGTACCTATCCCATTCTAGATACATCCAGAATTCTCAATTGTTGTACCAACCTAAGTACATAATAATATTCTTGTTTCTGTAATACTGTTTGATAATGTCTGGGCTTATTACTCCGCGCATAAAGCGTTGAAGTCAATGCTTAACTTAGTAATTGATTACGTCATTATAAGCCTATATATAGACTTTCACGGATATTATTTAGTTAATTTCATTTTCATACAAACGCAATGCAAGAAAGTCAAATAAAGTTTTTATATAACAACGTGATTTACCAAGTGTTGATTTAATGATTTACGCCTATTTCAGGACCATTTATGATTCACTTCTACTAGAGATCGAGAATCAGACGGGAAAAAAATCAAAGAATAAGCTCTTTCATTACATTCAAGTACACACACAAATATAAATAATGTACCTATACCTAATCCACTTTATTTTGAATTTAATAATATTTTACAATGATATTGTGGAATACAAAGTTATTTTTCAGTCGGTAAACTCAATACATTTATCATAACATTCAACTGAAAATAGCGGAATGTTCAAAAATTTATTAACGTACCTATCTTTTTCAAAGCGAGTTTCGTTGAAAGTGTCCATTAGGTGTTAAAACTATTATTACTTTTCCTAATTTTTTGAGTTCACTGTTCGGAAGTTATATATATTATAAGGGGGAGGGGACTATCGTAAACGACTTTCGAACCTCAAATGTCACCAAGGCAAATACTCACCCTTATATAAAAAAATACTTATTTTAGGAACCTTCCTGTCATTTTAAAGACCTGTACTGGATTGTACCTCTGAGGGTCGAAACTCATATGCTCGACGTGTGCCCGCTCGAAAGTCTATGGGTCCGAATTCTATAAGATCGAAACTCGCTGATTCGAAACACGTTAGATCGATGTTGCAAGCAATCGAAAATTGCAGAATCGAATATTCGCTGGGTCGAAAAACGTTGAGTCGAATACCAGACACTCGACACCACCGCAGAAATTATAAATTGTGGAGATTATATAGTAAATATAGGAATTTATGCATGTATAAATACATTTGATAAAATGCGTTGTATGCTTGCTTGCCTGTGCAGTTTTAATTTACTTAACACTCAAAATAAACAACTTATTCCTTAAACATATCATTTTATATTTGACAAATACTTTGCAATTACTGTGCGCTAAATGCGCTGAATGTTAAAGTATAAAAATAATACATCAAATAATTCGTACAACAAATTCGACATTTGACAAAATAAAATTAAAACTGCACAGGAAAGCAGGCATCCAAGCTAGCGTGTATCATGGAAGCTAGCAATCATGCCAGTGTTGACTACCAAACTAAATTTCGACAAGTCGTTCTACGACAAGATTTTACTTCGACACTATGGAACTCCGACATTTCGCTACTCCGACAATTATGGAACTTTGACACTGGGGTTTAAAGTAACCTAACACGAAGGGGATGACAGGGGCTTTGTTCGCTCGCTTTGCTCGCTCACTCTAGCCCCTGTCATCCCCTTCGAACCTAACCTATCTGTGTCGGGGTGCCCTAAATTAGGTGTCGAAGTTCCATAATTGTCGGAGTAGCGTAATGTCGGAGTTCCATAGTGTCGAAGTAAAATCTTGTTGTAGAACGATTTTTTGTCGAAATTCAGTTTGGGAGTGGCCAGTGTTTCTGAGCATGCTCCACCAGAAGACTCGCTTTGTCATCCCTTCGCTTCGCTCGCACACTCGACCAGCGCTACGCTCGGGAGGTCGCCGACTCGCTTCGCTCGTTACCTCCCACCGCTCGCTACGTTTCGGCCTCGTGCACTCGTTCCGCTCAGGACCTCCTTCGCGAGCTTCTGGCTAGACGTTTTTAAATAACACTCTAGGGGAGGACAGAGTCTACCCACGTGGAATCGGGGTGTGCTAAGTCGGATTTTCATTAAATTCGACCTATTCTAATTAATGTCATGGTAAAATAATGGTTTAGTAACTCAATCATTTACATATTCTGTTAAAGAAAGTACAAACAACGCATTTTATCAAATGTATTTATACATGCATAAATTCCTATATTTACTATATAATCTCCACAATTTATAATTTCTGCGGTGGTGTCGAGTGTCTGGTATTCGACTCAACGTTTTTCGACCCAGCGAATATTCGATTCTGCAATTTTCGATTGCTTGCAACATCGATCCAACGTGTTTCGAATCAGCGAGTTTCGATCTTATAGAATTCGGACCCATAGACTTTCGAGCGGGCACACGTCGAGCATATGAGTTTCGACCCTCAGAGGTACAATCCCTGTACTGATGTACGTGTGGGCGCGATTTTTTTTATCCCTTCTTGCCCTGTTTCTAGGGCCACGCAAAAACATTTTTTTTTAATGTTCTATGGCCGTTCACAGAAGGCACGGCGCGTACCTATCTGCTTAATTTCAGTTGTGTGAAAATGGCTATGACAAACAGACTGACGAACGGTCGGACAAATTTATAAGGGATCCGTTTATGCCATTTGGCTACAGAAGCCTAAAAAAGTAGTAATACTTTATCGTAGTTAAAGTATACAGGGGATCATTGCGATAATTTAACTAAATAAAACAAAGCAAGATAATGAAATGAAAAATGTACAAATATGACCATGAAAGAGAAGAGTTAAAGAAATAAAGAGTGCAAAAACTTCGTATAGGAAAAATATTTTTGCACTCCGCCGACCAATAACTATATTTACAAACCGAGTGATTTTTTAGATGTACAGTCAACAGCAGATATACAAGGTTAGTCGGAAAGGGGTACTAATCCGAAAGTGTGTTAAAGTACCAATAACAATTAATAACTTTTGTTCTACAACTTTCTCCAAAAGTCAGTAGTTTAAGAGGAATAGCTGTTCAAAGATTTCATAAAAATACACTAAAATCTATCTATCCTCAGTGTGCATCCTGAGTGACGGCGCACAGACGTATTGCAGAGCGGCTTTACCGTGGCTTTACCGATACCTGTCCTTAGTGCACGCGGGAAAGTTGACGCGTACGCGCGTGTTTAGTGTTTCATTTATTTTACTTTGGTTTTAATAATGTCGATATCAAAATTCAAACGTTTCGAACATTTATTTAATGCGCCGTTCATTCCGCCTGCGCGGTGCGCCGTCACTCAGGACGCACACTCAGCTATGATCAGCTGTGTTTACATTTTAGGTCATATTTGGGGTGCCGAATTAGAAGCACCATTTTCTGAATTCGTAATAAAGCAGGGATAAAGAATTTTTGAAAAAACTAATTTTGAAATTTTAACACTAGCTTTTAAACAGTCATCACTTCATCAGTGATACTTTAAGTGACCCGCGGGTTAGTACCCCCTTTCCGACTAACGTTGTATAAAAGCAGGTCAGGTGCTTAAATGATTCTACACTCTCAAAAAAACAATTACATCTGCACAACAATAGCGTTCAAATTATTGTTAGCATTCGATGCATCAATATCATCTGAACACTCATTTATTAAATATTTCTATGCAAACAAATCATCTTGTCAACTGAAGCAATGAAATGTAACTAAGCAACCGAAGTGTTCAAAAAACGTGTAAACAATAACCATTTCTCAATATATTGCTCAGTGATACTAAGGGCTCTTACAGACCTAGCCGTTTTATGTACGTTTTTGCAAACGCGCTACATTTCGCGCTTCAAAAAAACCAAACGCACGTATTAGATACTGTTCACACAAACCAGTGGGTCTTTCAGTAGCAATATGGATTCGATCGCCGCGCTAGAGTGTTACCGCTATAAGGTGCACAGCATCCTGTCACATTATTCAGATTAAAATGCAGGCTTTGCAATTAAAGGCAGGCGGTGAACCACTGAAAAATGTAACGCGAATGGCTTTCTAGCGGTTCTTTTTTCAGTGACTGATTTAAAAAACGTATCGTGCTAGATTTAGGGTAAACTTTTGATTATATTCGATGCGATTCGATGATAACTGATTACTGAAATCAGGCTACAGAGCATGTTCGTAGATGTTTGGCGCTTTCAGCATTTAAAAACCGCTTGCGTATAATCACAGTACGACTCAGTGCGTGCTTAGTCGGGCTGATTTTCCATCATCAGATATCTTTTATCCGAGTAATGAAATTGACGTTTAACAGATTTTGTACTTTCTTTAACACGGTTATCAATCCTATAGAGGGTTAAAATGAACAGAGGTATTTTTTAGTTATTACGAATTCAATTCCTGAGGATATACTAGGAAATGTAGCAAATGAAAATGTCAGTTTCATTCAAACCGATTGCTTCGAATTTAATGGCTTTCGCGTGGAATAAATACTCGTTTCGATTTTCTTATGATGTTTTCCTATAACTTTACTATCAGCTTATATTATAAACAAAAGACACTTCAATGACGTCACGCACGAAATGAAAGCGATTTAGCTATAAGAAGATAAAGAAAAAATGCTGTGTTGACAGAATAGTACACATTTTATATTTTTGATTTTTGAATTTACGACTGGAAGTCCAATCAAATACAATTTATTTTACATTGCTATCCTGACTTTCTGAGTAACGTGTTGCTTAGTTACCTTTGAATGTTTGGCTTGTTTACTTATCACAGACCTTTAGTATGTAAATAAAAATTTGACAGTACCGGTATATTTGGATTACATGATGCTCAAAACAATTTGACCAGTTGTACTTATAGATGTTTTTGGGAAGCTTGAATGTGTTCAGTTTTTTGGACACTTGAGTTGCTCATCTACTTCTGCTGCTGACTGTACCATTTTTTTTTTTAATTAATAATAGTCCCAAAATAGATTTCGATTCCAAATTTTTTCCACTGTACTCATACAAAACTCTCAAGTTTCGAAATTTTAATATGAGAAATATGCGGAAGTATACGCTTGACTTTTCATAAATACAGGTAGGAAAAATGTTATACAACAAAAATATGAAATGAAATCAATTATGACGTAAAAAAACAATATTCGGTGTGGTCATTTTTTGTGGCTTGCTAATCGAATTCTAATTATCGCACAATTGTAACAACTCCAGTCGTTTGACATAGAGCTTTCCTTACCTATAGGTACAGCATCATGCATTTTTGAGCATTTAACTTTGGGGAACCTTTAAATATGATAACTTTTATGTTAGGGCTAGCTACAAAAAAAGTAATAGATAAAAAATATAGAAATCATAAACTTATATTTAGGGCTGATTTTTCAATCGCCAGATAAATGTTATCTGGGGAATAAGTTCGACGTTTTGACAGCTATTGTATAGGAAATATGTCAAACCGTCATATTTATTCCTTAGATAAAAGTTATCTGACGATTGAAAAATCGGCCCTTAAATGAATAAATAAATAGACAGCGTTTTGGGAAAAAATATCGATGTGGTTCCAAGTGGAAGCGAAGTCTTAAGCCTCATAGACGGCTCACGGCACATTAGCCGGTACACGTAGACAAATAGCTGAAAGTGTGAGTATGAGACTGAATAGATAGTTTTTAGTTATTTACAGAAGTCGCACAATAAATCCGTTGCATTTTAGTGAAGTTAAAATGTGTCGCTCTGCAGTCTTAATGAAACAATCGCCTTAATTTGCAAAAGCCCTTAAACGAAACATTCGATTTACCTTGTTCATCAGTGCGAATGCTCACGTCACGTTGTCTCGCGGTTACATGTAAGTTCAGTCACAAAAATAGGTGCACAAAGTCAGGGTTAGAAACGCGATAACAAGATAACGCCCTTTACTCATAAATTGGCTATACGCAAAGTTTTTGTTTTAAATAACAGGTGGGCAAAGAGTCCTACGGCCCACCTTATGGAAAGTCGTTGCCGCCGCAAATATGTATTTTCACCTACAACACCAAGAAGATAACCGATGCATTGGTGTGCGTTCGCGCAGCGGAATGTTGTTGAATTTAAAGATTTTAATTATGCAGATATTTAGTGTATGACGTCGTATAATTGTGTATGGTAAAAAAAAATGTGCACGCAGCCATTGTGGAGAAATTCACCAAAAACTGATTCCGCTGGGCGAACGTTGTCCTGGCGGAACTTTTTTTAATCCATAGACTTTAGAAGAAAGGAGATGTGTCCAAAAATTAGTGTGTATTTGTGTGTAATTGTGTATGTATGAATAAAATTAGTGCATGCATAAACTTCGCAGAAATTCAAGTTTCCGCTACGCGAACGTTTGGCCATTAGCTAGTTTTCATATAAAGCGCTTACATAGAGAGCTGTAGATTTTTACATACGTTGTTTTGAATTTGTTTATATTTGTTTAAAAAACAGATTTAGAAAAATCGTAGGGCTTAAAAGATAAAAATATAAACGTAAAATACGCTTATTAGGTCTTAGTTCTTAAAGTATGCACTTTGGGGTCTAGATTTTCACGTTTATACAAACCTTGTAAGTGTCTGCAACATGTTGCCAAGTATCAATGATGTTCCGTTAGTAATTAAAGAGTTATAGGACAATTTACCATGAATAGATCACTGTTTACAAAGCAGTCAAATATCACGACGTTCTAAAGGAATTGCATGGTAAAATGTATGCCAATAATTAGTTTATTCATTCAACTATTCACATGCAAAATTTCATGTAATTAAATTCAGTAATTAAAGAAAAACAATTATAATACTGACGAAGCATTGAAAACCTACATAACCCGACCAAGTTCGGATAGCTACAAAAAAGCGGCCGTGAAATATATTTAGGTAACATCCCAAAATGTACAGTATAATACCGGTATTGAATTGGTATAGGTGATAACACAATTGTTGTTTCGATATAATTTATAGGTCATTTATTTTTGTACACCTACTTTTTTAAATGTATTTGACTATGACAGAAAGTAGGTACTATTTACGTAGGTACTTTATTTAAGTATGCGCTTGAGACTTGAGATATAATCTGTTACGTAAGTTGGACCGTAGCAAAATTTTTCAGCACTCAATAATGAGCAAAACTACACTTGGGAGCAAAGAAATCAAGCCACTCCTTTTTTCACGTGTCTTGGTTATTTAGTTTTGTTTTCATGAATTATATACTAAGTTGACAAAAACTACCCTCATTGTAAAGGTTATCAAATAGATTCAGCAACCGTTCTCCTAAGACCGATTCGTCATTGGACTGTTCGTCGACAAGATGATTTATTTATTTTCGTTTCCCCAGCAGGGTCTTTCACCTATGGACATTTCGCCGACAGAACCTTTCATATGCGTCACTTTCAACGACAACCCTTTCCAGCTACAAAATGTTTCACCGACACGACGATAAAACTATAACTCTTTTAACTACAGACCTTTCCATCTACGACGGAGAATTCGCCGTCAATCTTAAGACAAGCGATATTAATTTCAATTAAAGATCAAGAGAAGAAGAATGAGAAATAATATTATGAAGGAGAACAATAACATGATCAGATTTTGGTTCAGTAAAATCAAAAATATGCTTTTTGTAGTTTGTTTTATTGTTTATATTATGTTTTGTTTATTTATATGAAGGGGTCAAAACTGACTCCAAATGGTTCGTGTAATATAACAGGGCTGCTGCATCCTTTTTCTTGGCTCAACTTTGACGTGACACGCGTCCGCGTGTCTAGATTCTCTAGGGCATGTAACCGGCCCTAATCTTTTGCGACCGAACCCAATAACCTATCTATCACCAGCTTTGGCATACTGGAGACAGCAAAGCAATTGAAACAATATAAAAATTATATAAGTTTTTTGTTGTTTCATTTGTTTTTCTATCTCCAGTATGTGATAGATAGGTTTTAGGGTTCGGCCGTTAATAAAGACACAGTAAGCTATGGATATATGTGCTTTTTTTGTAATATCGCTTGTCTTAAGATTAACGGCGAATTCTCCGTCGTAGATGAAAAGGTCTGTAGTTAAAAGAGTTCTAGGTTTATCGTCGTGTCGGTGAAACATTTTGTAGCTGGAAAGGGCTGTCGTCGAAAGTGACGCATATGAAAGGTTCTGTCGGCGAAATGTCCATAGGTGAAAGACCCTGCTGGGGAAAGGGAAATAAATAAATCATCCTGTCGACGAACAGTCCAATGGCGAATCGGTCTTAGGAGAACGGTTGCTGAATCTATCAAATAACCTTTTAGGCGATGTTTCGAATTGATCTTTTCCATAATAGGTACGTGCCAAAAATAATAACAATTATACGTGAAAAATAGAAGTGGCTCGATTTATTTGCTCCCAAGTATACTTTATTAAAAACTCCAATTTAAATTAATCATGAGTAGTTGGGAAAAATTTCAACTAAGTTGAAACGGATCACGTGATTCGTTGGGAATATATTTGTTGTATTATTTTGTAGTCGCATTCGATCACGTGATCCAATGGGCAACTTTTGCATGATCCGATGCAACTAGCAACGAATCACGTGATTCGTTGGGAATAATTGAATATATCAATATAAATATAACTTGCACACGCTGCTTCTTAAAAAAGCCTATCGCTCGCTACCTTTGAAATGTGTGCCCAGGCTCATATTTCAATTTGTATGCCCAATACGGTATTTGACTAGCTGTTTCGCGGGTCAGTAAGACCTAACAACGTACTGGCAAAATTCAAATTCCTACGTTGCATACAATTTGAGAAAAACCTCTGTAACAGGGATGGATAAAAAGTGATCATACAAAGGTTCCGTTTTTCCGTTTAAGGTACGGAATCCTAACAAGTCATAGCTTTTTAATGAAATAATAAGCCAGGCACAAGCCCAGCAATATTTTTATTTCTTATCATATCTAATTATACACTATGTAAAATAACAGAGGGGACTCCCTTAAACCCGTTAATCTACATCCAGAGTTGGGCGTAATCGATTACTTTTGTAATCAGATTACATAATCTGATTAAAAGTAATCATGATTACATCAACCATGATTACTTTTAATCTTGATTACATTCAATCAAGATTACATGTAATCGTTAATTTTGATTACAGTAATCAGTAATCAAAATTACATGATTACGTATGATAGAGTTTAGCATAATACATAAATGAATTTAGATCTATACTTGACTAGCTTTTAATGTTTTGGATTGTACCATCACAATTCACATATTAAATCGTAAGTTTTATAAAAAAATATAAAAATAATAGGTATTTAGGTAAATATATTTTATAAAACTTGCGTTATAATCAGCGCCGACCTACCAGCTCTTATCGGTACTGGTCCATGCAGGTAACCGCTACATAAAGGAAGCGAGTAGAAGCAGGGGCTGGCATTTTTTGGGATCAGGTTCAGGACACATGCGCGAAAGACGTTTCCGCGAAAGACACCTGCGCAACTCCCTTTGCGCGAATAGACATTTGCGCGAATGGACTTTTGCGCGACTAGACCTTTGCGCGACTTGACACTTGAGCGACTAGACCTTTGCGCGACTTGACACTTGAGCGACTGGACAAAATCAAAATCCAAGATGGCGGCTGAGAAATTTTACAAAGTGTGCGTCATGGGTGTCGTTTCCGTGGTTTTCGGGGGTGCTGATGACGAAAATGAGGTCAAAGTCAAA
This sequence comes from Amphipyra tragopoginis, assembly GCA_905220435.1. Lineage (NCBI taxonomy): Eukaryota > Metazoa > Arthropoda > Insecta > Lepidoptera > Noctuidae > Amphipyra > Amphipyra tragopoginis. The sequence goes on along the minus strand of HG991991.1, from coordinate 22,974,207 downwards.
ATCCAAGATGGCGGTTGCAAAATTTTACAAAATATGCGTCATAGGTGTCATGTCCATGGTTTTCGGGGGCGTTGATGATGAAAATGAGGTCAAAGTCAAAATCCAAGATGGCGGCTGTGAAATTTTACAAAATATGCGTCATGTATGTCGTGTCCATGGTTTTCGGGAGTCCTGATGGCGAAAATGAGGTCAACGTCACAAACCAAGATGGCGGCTGTAAAATTTTACAAGATATCTTACAGCCATTCGTCATCAACGCCCCCGAAAACCATGGACACGATATCCATGACGCATTTTTTATAAAATTTCGCAGCCGCCATCTTGGATTTCGACTTTGACCTCATTTTCATCATCAACGCCCCCGAAAACCGCGGAAACGACACCCATGACGCATATTTTGTAACATTTGATAGTCGCCATCTTGGATTTTGAGTTTGACCTCATTTTCGGCATCAGCACCCTCGAAAACCATGGAAATGACACCTATGACGCATATTTTGTAAAATTTTGCAACCGCCATCTTGGATTTTGACTTTGACCTTATTTTCATCTTCTGCGCCCCCGAAAACCACGGAAACGACACCCATGATGCATATTTTGTAACATTTCACAGTCGCCATCATGGATTTTGATGTCCCCCACCCTCTGGAGGGGAAACGTGTGAGATAATAATTATAGTGGTCAAGTGTCTTTCGCGGAAATGTTTTTCGCGCAAATGTACCTGATCCGCATTTTTTAACAAAAATACGCGTTGTTCCCTTGCAATTACAACAACAAATGACAGCCTACCAGCGCTGATCGGAGAAGGTCGGAACTTGTCGGCGACGTTTGGACCTTGTACACAGTATAGAAACTACCTGCGCCGACTAACTGCGCGGACCAGCACCGACAAGAGCTGGCAGATCGGCGCCGGCATCGCGCTTTCTATGTGTACACGCACATAAATTACGTGAATTGTGATGGTACAATCCAAAATATTAAAAGCTAGTCAAGTATAGATCTAAATTCATAATTATAATATGTATTATGCTAAACTCTATCATACGCAACATAAATTATGTCTTTTATTTATTCGGATTTTTGATATCAATCAGAAAAATCAATCAGAAAAAGTAATCCGAAAAAGTAATCAAGATTACGATTACAGATTAATAATCATTAATCACCGAATACGATTACTTTCTTGATTAATTTCGTTAATCTGTAATCATGATTAATGATTACAAATTGTAATCGTAATCTGTAATCATTAATCTGATTACATTTTGCCCAACTCTGTCTACATCATTAATAGATTAAAATTAAAATATGAAACTACAAAATAAGCAAAAAAATTAAAAACAATTCGGAACGGCCTGTTTAAAACCATAATAGTAGCGTAGATAGGTTATACATTGATACACAAGTGCGCATGTACAGTAAAGCGTTGCTCTTCCGTACATTTTTTTTTTTGTGTTATTTTGTTTTGGAATTATTTTTTTGTATGTACCGACGCTATGTTATTGCTGATTAACGGGAAAACGGGAAAGCCTCTCGTTAGTTAACATGCTGTATTATTATATTAATGTGATGACTTGTAGAGGAACGCAGGTTACATAAGCAATTAAAGAAATCGAAAAAAGCGAACTAAAAGATAGAAGAAACAAGATGATGTTGAAAATAATCTCTTTGCCAAAGGGGATGGCAGACTTTCCTTATAAAAAAAATATTGTGCACTGCGGAAGTGGTTAATACAAGAAAGCTTTTAATCCACTACCTACTAAAGATTTATTTTTAAATAGTTATTTCCACTTCTGCGCTTATTAAGAGACATTGTATCATGCTGTTAGATAAATTATGTAATAAAACGTTTAATTCTAATTTTAAATTCATTTGTCATGTCTACATGTGTAAGTAACTTAATTTAATATTTTTCATGCCTACATTACTGGTGAAATATGTCTGTGTCTATTTTTTATGTAACAACTTGTGTACAGTCAACATCAGATACATAGAAGCAATTCAGGTACTCAGATAAGTCTACACTCTCAAAAACACATTAACATCTGCACAACAATAGCGTTCAAATTATTGTTAGCATCCAATGTATCAAAATCATCTGAACACTCGCAATTCAAATATTTCTATGCAAACAAATCATCTTGTCAACTGAGGTAGTCAAATGTAACTAAGCAACCAAAGTGTTCAAAAATATGTAAACAATAACCATTTCTCAATATATTGCTCAGTGATAATAAGGCCTGTTACAAACCTAGACGTTTTAGGGCGGTTACAAACCTTGGTTTATGCTCGTTTATAACCGACTTCAAAAAGGAGGAGGTTCTCAATTCGGTTGTATTTTTTTATGTTTATTACCTCAGAACTCCGTCATTTATTAACCGATTTGAAAAATTATTTTTTTCTTGGAGAATAGGTACTTTTCGTTTAGTCCCCTAAAAATGTTGTTGATGAACTTCAGAGATATGGAACGGAACTCTTCATATCGGATCAAAGCAAAATTTTCAAATAACTAATATTGCTTTGTTTATACGTGTTGTTGGTAACTGACTACTGGAAAAAATGAGGGGGTGCGTAAACCCCCCCCCCCCAATTTTCCGGAATGTTTGAATTATATCGTGTAAGGTATAGCATGAAAGGACTTATTATACCCGACTACGGTAAAGTCAAAAATAAGGGTTATGAAGAGAGAGGGAGAGAGAGTATGGAGGAGTGAGGGTTTAATTTATGGCACTAAAACGTATTCAATAAAAAATAAACTTATAAAAAAGTAAAAACCGACTACAAAAAAAAACTAAAAGGAGTAAAATAATTACCATAAGATAAAATTAACAGTTTCAGAAGACGGTGCAATTCTACACTGAAAAAAAATTGTAGCCACTGACTTTTGAAACTGTTAATTTTATGTTTTTGTAGTCGGTTATTACTTTGTTTTACAGTTTTTGCATGCGCGCATTCAAGCGCATTACATTTCGCCCTTCAAAAAAACCGAACGCACGTATATGCTACTGTTCGCACTGCCAGTGGGTCTCTCTGTAGCAAAATGGATTCGACCGCCATGCCAGTGTGTTATCGCTGTAAGGTGTACAGTGTCCTGTGACGTTATTAAGATTAAAATGTAGGCAGGCATTGCAATTAAAGGCAGGCGGTGAGCCACTAAATGTAACGCGTATGGTTTTCTATACCAGCGCACGCACTAGCGGTTCTTTTTAAAGTGACTGATTTAAAACGTATCGTGCTAGATTTTGGCTAAAGGTATATACCGGGTGGAAGGGACATCGTAACGTATACGTGTACCATGGATCCAGTACATGATTCTGAATCCCCCAGCGTTGGAATTTTTCGTCGCTTTTTTCTTACGTTTTACGATTTTTTTTGTAGTTTTTTTTACTTTATAGTGTATAAAATCATTATAGTTTTCCATCCCAATGCGATAAAAAAGAAAAAAACAATTATTTCACAATTTTCACGTAAAACAGCAATGAAAATCAAACTTAAAAAGTGCTCCCGATCAGCTGTTTTGGTAAAGTTCACGAACCGAGGTTATCGCAACAAAGTAGGCAGTGTAGGCACTAGTCACTGAGCGCGCGCTGCTGCCTACCTTCTGCTATCTCGCTCACTCAAAGCAGCCGACATGCCGCTGCGCCGACGCGCGGTATCGACAAAGCTATAGCGGCCAGTGCCTATGAATCTAACAGATGCGTTATTACGTAAATTAATATCAGATTGACTACTTTTATTTAGACTTTTTATCAGGGATTATTAATGATCTCTAATAGCATGTCCAACACTGTTATCAATTTTAATAAATTGAATGTAAAAAAAAAAGTTTTTTTAGTAATTAAGCTTTTTTTAGGCAATTTTTGTTATAAACATTTGTTTTTGCATTAACACCTTTGTTTAACCGATGTAATCTGATCTTTAGTAAATTTTAACCTTTATTTTCGCAGTTTATTATTTTGTCAGTACAACTTAAAGCGTTGACACAGTCTATCATTTTATTGGTCTGTGCATGATCTAGGTGCCTACGAGTCTATGGCGGCTTGTCGGCGAAATTGTAAAGGAAGTAAAATTTTGAATTTCGCCGATTTTTGATCAGTTTCCGATTTGCGCTCATTGTAAACGGCTGTGTTGTTTTTCGTGATTTTGGATTTGAGCGTATTAGTTATTATCAGTAGAGTTGTTTTTTTGTCTGTGTTGTACTGTGTGTGTTTTGAACGAAAATGCCTCGGATACGTAATAGTCGTAACCATGCGTTTAGTGCCCGTAACTAGAGAGATGGCGGTGGCCCACTTCCGGGATGCGTGGTACCAACACGATGGCGCTCCCCCACACGTGACTCTTTCAGTGCGACAGACTTTTGGTGACCAGTGGATTGGGAGGTTCGATCCACAACCCTGGCCAGCGCGATCACCAGACTTGACCCCACTAGATTTTTGTCAGTGGGGTCAAGATAGGGTCTTTCTTACGGAGTGCAATACGGCAGCAGAAATGCGAGATCGCATAATTAACGCGTTTGCGGCGTTCCGTGCGGAGTATGTCCGAGACCCCACCTTATTCCCCCGTGTCCACGCCGAAACTCTGCGCCGCGCTAGGATTTGTGAGCAAGTTGGTGGCGGCCACTTTGAACCCTATCTTATTAGGAGTCCTTCACTCCTAATACTCGTAAGAGAGATTAAGGTGAGTGTTAATTTGTTTGCAACTAATTGCCATGTAGGTAGGTAGGTACTTACCTCATCGGAATCATTAGGTAGGTACCTACTTATGTTATTTTATGAGCGAACGAGCAATGTTTTGTTTTTTGTTTTAAGCAGTCGGTCAATTGAACTAAATTTCAAGTTCGGTTTATCAATGTGTTTGTTAGGTGATTTCTTTATCAGTAGTGTAAACGTAGGTAGGCATGCTACTTTTCATGTTTACAAAAGCGCGGTGCGGCAACGCGACTCCGTGCCGAACTCAGACTTGTGATGTGTGCGTGCGTATGCGTGTAGGCACTGTACTGACAGTACCGCCGCCGCGCCGCGCCGCGCGCCGGTACCGCGTTAGCGGAGTAATGGCTTGCGGTTGTGATTGTGACTCGTTGTTTGCATTCGCAGTACATTGCGCGCTTAAAAATTACAACATCTGTAACCTATCATTTGCGATATTAATGACTTACGTAAATTAATTTAAGGCTTTATGAGGAACCTTTTCACGAAGTTTGTGTTACGATGTCCCTTCCACGCTGTATTCGATGCGATTCGATGTTAACTGACTACTAAAATCAGGCTACAGTGCATGTTCATAGATAAGCCGTTTTTAGCATTTGAAAAAAAAGGGGTGCATGAAAAGAGCCTCCACGAGTGATTCTATTCGATACTTCGGTACGTCCGGCGCACCCTGGGCAGTCAGCCTCGCTACCATCCTTGCTGACTGGCTAATCTTTTCACCACGGCATGAGCTATTCTTGTATAGCTCGTGCCGACACGACAGAAAAAGAAGCATTTGAAAACCGCTTGCGTAAAATCATATTATCACTCAGTGCGTGCTTAGTCGGGCTGATTTTACATCGTTAGATATCTTTTAACCGAGTAATTAAATTGACGCTTAACAGATTTTGTACTTTTTTGGACATGGTTATATTGATAGCCGTGTCCAAATACCTCGGTTCATTTTAACTATGTTTCGGATTGCCGAAACATAGTTAAAATGAACCGAGGTATTTTGTAGGTACCTCTTTAATACGAATTCAATTCCTGAAGATATACTAGAAAATGTAGCAAGTAAAAATTTCAGTTTCATTCAAACTGATTGTTGCGAATTTAATGGCTTTCGCGCGGAATAAATACTCGTTTCAATTTCCTTACGATGTTTTCCTATAACTTGACTATCAGATTATATTATAAACAAAAGACACGTCAATGACGTCACGCACGAAATGAAAGGGATATAGCTATATGAAGAAAAAGAAAAAAATGCTGTATTGAGACAATAGTACACATTGTATCTATTTTTGAACTTTTAATTTATGACTCTAAGTACAATCAAATACAATTCATTTTACGTTGCCATCCTGACTTTCTGAATAACGTGTTGCTTAGTTACCTTTGAATGTTTAGCTTGTTTACTTACCATAGACTTTTAGTTTGTAAATAAATATTTGACAATGTGACTGCTCAGATATATTTGGAGTTTATGATGCTCAAATCAATTTGAACAGTTTTGTTGCATAGATGTTTTTGGTATCTTGAATGTGTTTAATTATTTGGACACCTGAGTTGCTCATCTACTTCTGATGCTGACTGTACCATATTTCAAGCAAGTAAAACAAATAAAAAATAAGAACTGAAAAGATGTAAACAAGACGTACTAATCATAACCAGCCCATTACTGTCCCACTGGTGGTCACGGGCATCTCATCCTTCAGAGAGTGACTACTACAGAGAAAATTGACGTAGGTTTTCAAAAAATCATGCTATCAAATCGTAACACGCAGTCGGAGGCTGTCTACGTATGTTTTTGGTCAGTCAGTTTGCGAATTACATAATTCATATTCGATTTGATAGCATTATTTTTAATGTGACCTAAACAAATCTATCTATCTAGACTTCTCATTTAATATACCATGACTCTGTCTAGTCGGCATTGCACTTGTCCTCCTGCACAACTTTCAGGTTGTGTTATTCTTAAACGGAGCTTAGGGCTATAAAATGGTCAAGGAAACATGATGTTCAATTTAAAAAACGTATTCAATGATACCCCACAAAATTTGATATGCGAAATATTTTTTTATCTCTACCGCCATTTCGCATTCGACGGCCGCCATTTTTATTTCATAAACACAAAACCTATAACCATCGCACGGCATAGAAGAGTCCATAGGCACCTCATGCATTAAAATCCATCCTGCCGTTGGGATGCTTCGAGGGTATAAAGAATCCCACATAAATAGATACACGTAAAACATAACCCTCTTTGAGGTTGAGTCGGGTAAAATTAAAAATAAGTAATCAAATCATACTTCTAGAGCCGTTTTACAGTTACTTTTAATTGAGGATCTTATTTAGAAGGTTGTACAGCTTTAAATACTGTAGAAAATACTCGTCGCTAGGACCAATAACAACCACACGTAACTCATTAGAAACCTATGTCACTGTAGGTACATTCAATAGTAAATAGAAGAATAGGTATTTATGGAATTGTCAAAATTCATAATTTCAGGAGTTATGTATTTGTTTGCCCAAATTTATCATAAAACTATTATTTAAACAGATCACTACTGTTTTGTTAACAAAAAATTGTGAGTATGTAAAATAAGATATTACGCTCTAAAAATATAAAAATACTTAAAAAAACTTTACGATCTAATTTAACCTGAAATAAAAAAAAACTACGGAATTTTGTTTTTTTTTTAAAGCGTTCTTTCTTATTTTTTAACCCTAGTTTGAGGGAAGTTCCGAAGTATTTTAATCACGAATGTTAATGAATACCAACAAATAATAAAAAAACGACTAAAATAATGAAAAAAAAAAAGTTATTAATGCTTGAAGGTAAAATTTTTGAAAAATCTCAATAAAGTATTAAAATTGACATATCTCCCAAAATATAAAAATTTAGCTCGGGAAAGTAAGGTTCAATAATTAGTAAATGACCTCCTCTATATGCGAATTTGCTATGGCGGGTCCAGATCCAGTCACTGTATTTAAGTACGTATAATGTTACGTGGATGGATAAAGCTAACTTTATCCAGTTAAACCTAGATCTGTCGAAGGCCTTTGGAAAGTCCGAAATTATTATAAACTTCAGACATTATCAGTTATTTTATTGGATACTGCTAACTTTATCGAGACGCGATTGATTAATGTTGATTTTATTTTATCTTATGTTTGTTATGTTAACTTTAACCAGAAAAAAATGGTTGAAGATTGGTTTACTGTAAGTTTTCATAAAAACGACTGTTTATTTTCTGCACTTTTCCTGAATATGTTTCGCCAGAAGACTCATTAATAAAAATAGGTCAAACCATAATGTTATCTCACCTGTCACCTCAAAGTCACCTGATCAGACTCTGTTTTACCCCTAGATTGCTATTTCTAATAATGGAGCCAGAAGCTTGCATTGGAGGTCCTAAAAGGAGCGAGCACTCTCGCCCAGCGCCCTGCTCGTGTGTATCGACCTATTTTTATTAATGCGAAGTGGAGACAGTTACCAATACAAATCCATGTTTTCTCATTAATACATGCATAACATTAACCATTTATTTCTGATAAAATTAACTTTATCTAACAATGTCTGGATAACCTTAACATTATGCAATAATAGCTGGATAATGTCAGAAATTTGGAATAATTCTGGACTTTATCCGAAGGCCATGGATAGACCTAGGTTTATCTGGATAAAGTTAGCTTTATCCAACCACCTAGCATTTAGCATGGCATATGATATACCTACATTGTAACTACAGAATGAAGTATTTTAACTTTACATTATATGTGCCAGTCATAACAGCCAGGGCGATGGTGATTTTGATACAAACCTCTGACAAAACAAATGTCAGACCAAAGTGAATTACTTAAAAGCGAAGTTATAATTTTGTTCAATGGTGTGGTAAGTCTGACACAGTTATAAACTAACAAAAACAACCCAAAGTATTACTCAGGATACAGGTTAGGTCTATTTTAGTTACAATGCTAATCAACTCTTGTCTAAGTATTATTAAGTTACACATCTATTACACATTAGCATTAAATTATACCTGTAATTTTGCTAATTTCGGATTTAGTTCGAAAGTCCTGGAATAGTGAGCACTAGGTAGTGTAAACATTTGATCCTCCGCTGGACTTGAACTCTGTCCCCTGAACTTGGCTTACAAAATATATATCAGTTACACATGACAAATTTCAATTAGGTAAATATTTCTATAAAAGAAATACTAATACAAACAGTTCCCTAGTCTAACATGTATGCTCGTGCATACAACTAATCTTATAACAAGATATTTTTTCTTCATTTTTTGTGTTAAGTTCATTTCAACTGAGTACCAATATCTCACAATAAAGCAGTAATGCATTTTTTTATAAATGAATATTTTAAGTTGGCTTTGAGTATGTCCCTTGTACGAACAGAAACTGAAATATATAGGTTATTGCAAAATAATGGCTTTCAGACAGACAGACTAGTCTGAAAAGAATAGCATGTAGATTAACATATTTTAGAATACACAATTTATTTAGGCTGATAAACATGAATGATAGGAAGTATTTAAGTTATCATAATAGGATATAGATGCCCTCATAATTATATTATAGCATTTTATAAAAGTAAATAGATAGGTACTCAAACATGCATTACTGCCAACTACTTCATAAAAAACATGCAAGCTTTAAAAAAGTTAGGTTAAAACATGCTATAAAAATATTTGCTTTAAAAACATGCTTATCAGATATGAGAAGGTTGTTCAGTGTTACATGCAAAAAAAAAAGATAGATTTTTATAAAAACAACAATAAAAGCATTTAAATTAGTTTCTCAAATTCAAATATGTAGTACATGGATCAAGAAAAACATCACATTGTTGATAAAAATAAAACAACTTAATTGGAAATAACAAAACAAGAACACTTAACTAGGCAGGTATAGATAACAAATTGCAAAACAAAAACCATAATTATAATTTAAGATAAATATTGCATTACAAAACATAAATTTATATCCTAAATTTTGGTTGGGAAACCACAAATAATTAAGATACAAAATTATATTGTAACTTAGGTATAATTTACTTACACTTCATAATATGATGTGTCAATGAAAATTACCTTCATAGCTTTTGTTATGGACAATTCAATATTTTTCACATTTATGGTTCTTCCTTTGCACATTTGAGTAAACTGCAAATATATAAAATGAGTCACACAACATAAAAATCCAGTAGTAAAATTAAGTGTAAGTAAAAATAAGCTGTTGATTAGGCAAACAATGTCTGTAAAACAAACAATGTTCACAGTCATCTTCACCTTTACTTATCTGTCTCTGTTAAACATGGGCCTACTTACAGACAGTGAAAGGAATGGTTGTCAGTTGTCAGAACATGTTAACAAATTAATATCATTGCATTTACAGTAAGCCAAAAAGGCTGTTTTAAAAATATCAGTTTTGCAGTTCATGTTTGTTCCAAATTGATTTTACGCTCAATATAAGAAATATTTCTGTACCATTATAAAGTAGTCATGCTACTATCCCATTCAATGTAGAGCAAAGTGACTACATTTAGGTAACAAGTTAATACACATTTATGAGATCCCACTTCGCACAAAAATTTTCATATCACATTCGCTTTGCTCTACAGTAAAGCTAACTTATAAGTAGTATTTTTTTGTAAGTACGTAATTTATGAATATTTTGTTGTTTTTTTACATTTTACACTTAAGACTTTTAAGTACAATTTAGCATGTGACAAAATAATATACAATAGATTCTCAAATATAATTGGAAATGCTTTAGTTCTTGCAATATCTTGTATGGGGTTATTAATTTAAAATGTTTAAGTGGATAAAGATTACTAATACACAATTTGCACAATTTTCACAAACAATGGTTACCTACTACAAGTCATGTTGCAGCAAAACAAATAAAGCCTGCCAGAATGCACTGTAAACTACTTGTAAGTTAGTCCTTATCCTGATTGGAACAAACTGCAGCCTTAGTGTTTGGCTCATAACTTACATACAACAGTTGCAATAACAACAACACAGGTAATTATTCGCAATTGCGGCACAACTAACTGCTGAAGTGGCATATATTACGTAAATAAAATGATACAAACTTTAATAAACACAATTATTTAAAAAGGATACGGTCCGGGCCCTCGCTGACTCGGCGCCAACGGCACCTGATTCCCGTTGCTACTCATATTCTTGGCAGCATAGGTATCGGGACACGTACACCACTCAAGGTGGCACGTAAAATCGCCCTAACCGATTGTAGGACACATCCGGCACATAGGTAGAGATATACCGACGTCAGTTGACAAGTCACACGATTTAATTTATACCCTTTGAAAGCAACGTTTCTAGCAAAAACATTGTACACCACTTGTGAAATCACAATATATGTTTCCTGGATAATGATAATAGCATCACTAGGATAGAGCCCCAGTCACTAAACAAACGACAGTACAAAATGGCGGATGTTAACCAATAAACAAACGTGACTGTCACTGATATAGTCAAAAATTATTGCTAATCACTTAATTTTAGCGTTGGTGCCGAAGTATTAATTCGTTTAAATAAAGATAAAAAATGTAAAAATATTTCTTTTCAATAAGAATATTATCACGTATTTTTTGAAATCTTAAAACTGTCATTCGATCGTTCACGTCTACTCACGTCACGCATGCAATGCTCCGCTAGCATATTTTTTTTTTATCTAGTGATAGTAGGCAGGCATAAGCATGAGCCATGAAGTCCGAACGAAACAGACGTTCTGTGGTAAAAAGAAAGTTTAGTCGAATAGTTTTCAGCACGCAACTTTTAGGTACTTATTACAAAAATTGTTATAGAACTTACAAAATGTCACTGAATGATTATTTTAACTAGTTTGTTAAAACTAAACAGTCCATTTCTACAATACGTATTCACAAAGTTTGGCATGAATTTATTGCTAAGATGCAAATCAATATTGAAAAAAGTGAAACATTTGTCAGTTTTAGTCGATATCTCAAATCAATTACTAGTGCTCTAAGAGTTTTAATCTAAGGTCAATATTCATAAATATTACCAGATAGGTATTTACAAATAAGTTAAATGCGCCAAAACTAATGGCAAGTTTTACTGTTGTACGTGGTACAGACACCAGCACATAAAGCTACTACAAACTGTTAAATTTCTTTAATAGATTTGCATCTTTATCGCAAAAGCTTTAGGTTCAAGGTTGATTGGGAAAATTTGACAGTTTCGGGTAGCTTGATGTGCTTCCGTCTGTACATATTACTTCCATAGTTTTACTGCGCAAGTTGATTTCTGCATCTGAATTTCAAGCTGTGGACACACCCGCAGTAAGTCGAATTCTACAAGTTTTACGAATTAAGCGAGGAATGGAGTGGAAAAACTTGCGCGGTAAAATTTGCTAGTGGATTTCGCGCTTAACAATCGTGAAATCGTTTTATTTTTCTTATCATTGAGTAAAAACAGTATTGTACGCACGGCTACAGATCAAGCTATACATTTCCAGTATAAGCTGATCTCGCATTGTATAGGATTTCCTTACAGTGAGAGGTCAGTGTAAACTGGAAACGTATAGCTTGATGTGTAGCCGTGTGTAGAGCATTTAAACTAGTATTATACAGGATGTTAACGAATTCGTGTAATTCCTTAAAACCACATGATCTACTACTGATGTAGACAGGCCCCGCACGGGATTTAGCTTGATTAAAAATAAAAAAAATAAAAATATGATTTTTTCATGCGGCTTTGTTACCGATCGTATAATTATACCACACCTATTAAGGATTCAGAAAAAAAATAAGTAATTTTTTTTTTGCTAAAAAATGTTTTACTTTATTTTTGTGAACATTTCGATTTCGACGCTACGCATAAATTAATGAAAGCACGGCGACACAGCTGGCAGGCACGACTAACGCGATATCGCTCTTTGCAGTCAGATAACCCAAGACTCTAAAATGACTCAGAAATAGAAAACAAAGTTTTTTTTTTTCAATAATTCCCACTTAGGGTTAATCTGTGTCATCAGTAGATCACGCGGTTTGAAGGAATTACACGAATTCCTTAACACCCTGTATTTTAATGTTGCAATAATTGCCCCTCTATTCAAAACCTTTTCAATAAGCAGTTTTGGACCGATTCGGTTTGTTAACTCATTGGTCTCCGATTATCGTAACGAGAGAAACAGAGATAGCCAACCGATTCGTTCGACAACTGACTAGTCGAATCGTTCTAAATCAAGGGACTGAGCTATGAAAATAACGAGTAAAAAGTAATCATAATGTACTAGTTACTAAAACATTAAGTACCCGTTACAAATTAATCTTTACTCGTTACTTTGGTTACCATGAACGATCGTATAAATCGTCCCTTAACCATAACTTGGCTGTATTCTAGCTACTTTTAGGATATTAAAAATAGGATTTAAAAAAATTATTGTATATAAAGTAAATAATGAAAACATGTAGGTAATATACAAAACTAAAATAAACTTAAATTGTTTAAGTTATTATATCAAAAATGAATACAGAAACAAAAATGTATCAATTCAACAAAAACATAACGAATACGTACCTACCCACCTATCTTGTGCTGGTTAGGAATATGGGCATAGTTTTATCAGATTCTATCCATGTTTATGTATTTCCACAGTCTACCTATATCTTACTCCTTACAGTCGGTCAACGTAGAACATTGTTGCAGAGCAATCGTGCGGGGGGTTGCGGGGTGAAGGAGCGGAGGTTATGTCCCGAGTAGCCATACTGCTTATTTGGGACATAACCTCCGGCCCTACATAATTTTGTCATTTTTTATGACCTGTCATGTCAAATGTATGGGCGTTGACCCACTGTATTTAGTAAGTAGGTACACTGTGGTATTTCTGTACTACACGAACCTTAGTGCATAGAAGCAATAAGTAACTAGTACGAAGTCCTTGCCATAAGCGTAAATTACACAGAAAAGGCAAAAGGTACAAATACGGCGCAGGCGCGTCGCTTTCATACATTTTTTGCGAAAAAGATTTCAAGCGGCACGACAAAACGTATGAAAGCGACGCGCCTGTGCCGCGCCTTATGCCTTTTCTGTGTAATTCACGCTCTAAGGCCTCTCTACATTCGCGCGCGAATCGCGGCGTGAAATCGCGGCGCGAACCACGGCAAAATTACCAAGTTCCTCATTCGCAGAGGTTCGCGCCAGGTTCACAGTATAGTTCGCGCACTTGACGAACATGGACGCCGATATTGCTGCTGCGGGAGCGGGGCTACTTTACGCATTAGCGATTTATAATTACGGGTTCTGCTTGAAAGCATTCTAAAAATGCTAGTTCTAATTGGTTAGACCAATTTGTGCTCATTTTCAAAGCTTACGTGCGTAATTCACTATCTTGATATTCTGTAGGTATCCCTATGTAAAATACAGAAAACCGGTCGCTGCACTCGACTCGACACAACTGAGCTGCGCGCGAATGTGGAGCCTAGTCGCTTTCGCGCCAAGTTCGCGGCCTGCGAACCCTTTGTCGCGGGACAAAAACCGACAATTTACGGGAACGAGGCGCGAATGCGACGCAAAGCCGCGAAGAATATGCGAATCGGATCCACACTCATGGATCGCGGGTGATTCGCGGCTTCGCGCGCGATTCGCGGCTTCGTGCGCGATTCGCGCGGGAATGTGGAGAGGCCATTAGAGCAACGCGGTCGACGTCTCTGTCGGGAGTGGCTATAGCGTTCTCTTTCAATACCAATACCACAGTTTAAGAATCATACAGTTGGGAAACGCCTTTGATGTCGGACGACACCCGCCCGTGTAGGTACTTACGCTATCAATCGCAAATGTGCAAGGGTTGTCAAAAAAGAAAAATAAATTAAATGTGATTATTATGTAATAATTTACTTAATTAATAAACAAAAATTAATAATTAAATTTTATAAATTATAATAAATTAATATTCAATATAATTATATTAATACGTGCATAATCATTATAGTTAATTTATACAACGATTCTTGTAAAACTCGCTTGCGATTTACACGGGTTTCCCCTACAGAGGGTGGCGGAGGTCAAAATCAAAATCCAAGATGGCGACGGTAAAATATCACAAAATATGTGTCATGGGTATCGTTTCCGCGGTTTTCGGGGGCGATAATGACGAAAATGGGGCCAAAGTCAAAATCCAAGATGGAGGCTGCGAAATTTTTCAAAATATGCGTCATGGGTGTCGTTTCCATGCATCAGCACGCCCGAAAATCATCGACACGACGCCCATGACGCATATTTTGTAAAATTTCACAGTCGCCATCTTAGATTTTGACTTCAACCTCATTTTCGGGATCAGCACCTCCGAAAACCATGGACACGACACCCGTGACGCATATTTCGTAAAATTTCACAGCCGCCATCTTGGATTTTGACTTCGACCTCATTTTCGGCATCAGCACCTCCGAAACCCATGGACACGACACCCATGATGCATATTTCGTAAAATTTCACAGCCGCCATCTTGGATTTTGACTTCGACCTCATTTTCGGCATCAGCACCCCCGAAAACCATGAACAGGACACCCTCGACACATGTTTTGAAAAATTTCGCAGCCGCCATCTTGGATTTTGAATTTGACCTCACTTTCGTCATCAGCGTCCCCGAAAACAGCGGAAACGATACCCGTGACGCATATTTTGTAACATTTCACAGTCGCCATCTTGGATTTTGATTTTGACCTCCCCCACCCTCTGACTAGAGGGGAAACGTGTGAGATAAATATAACTTTCATTACTCATACTCGGAAAGTAGGCCTGAAGTTGCTTGAGGAGCGGGTTGAAAGTAATACTTTCCAGCCCTAGGGAGAATCCTTTTCAACTGACAGCTGTCAAATTATTAAAAAAAAAACGTGTTCTATTTTCACATTTCTATTGAACCATGTTCCAACTTTCTATACAGCCACTCAATTACAGCGCGATGTAAAATTGTAATAACATAATAAAGTTAAGTACTTAAGTATTAATTAAAGAACATTATTTTTTTAAATGACTTTATCATAATTTAGTTTCAACTATTTCTTTAAAATAACAGATTTGGGCAAAATATTTAGCATTTTTTCAATGATGGAAATGAAAAATAATGGCTGAATAGCTGGCCGGCCACAGAAAAAAAACCAAAATAGGCGGGAAAGCGGTAATCCGATCACTCATTTTTTCTTAATTCATGTTTTTATTTTTACTTTTCTTGCATTCGATATGCACAGTGTTTACCTCGGGTTAAAGAATTATTTAGTCACTCGAAGTTTTGGCAAACCCTGTCTCGGGCCTAAATAAGTTACTTTTACCCCTAGGGTAACAATGTACTATTAAAGAACTTAAACTAGCCTATAAGAATGTAGCAATTAATGGGTTTATATTCTTCCGCGCAAATATCCGGACGCGCCTGCCCTCAGCGTTCGAGTGCGCAAACTAAGCGCGATCGGGGGCCGCGATCCGCGCCGCCCACCTCCCCGCGAGTTCCCCGCTCTTGCTCTGCGCAAGTACATTCGTTTCCCAACTGTATGATTGTTAAACTGTGCCAATAGGTACTAATAGTCTGTCATTTTCATAGAAGTAATAAGTACTACGGTCATTTTATGCGGGGGGAAATCTCGCACATTATGCATTTTACACTTTAGCTACGACATTAACACATGAGAAATAAAAAATAAACTTTAAAAAAAAGTAAAAACTGACTTCAAAGAAATACTAAAGGGAGTAAAATAATTACCATAGTATAAAATTAACAGTTTCAGAAGTCGGTGGCTTCTATTTGCTTCAGTGTAGAGTTGCACCGACTTCTGAAACTGTTAATTTTATATTATGGTAATTATTTTACTCCTTTTAGTATTTCTTTGAAGTCGGTTTTTACTTTTTTTTAAAGTTTATTTTTTATTAAATACGTTTTAGGGCTAATTTTTCAATCGTCAGATATCTTTTATCTGGGGAATAAGTTTGACGTTTTGACAACTTTCGTATAGAAAATATGTCAAACCATCATATTTATTCCTTGGATAAAATTTATCTGACGGTTGAAAAATCGGCCCTTAGTGTCATAATTTTAACCCCCTCCTTCATAGCCCTTCTGTTTGGCTTTGACGTAGTCGGGCATAAAAATTCCTTTCAAATGATACCTTACACGATATAATGAAAACATTCCAAAGGGGGGGGAGGGAGGGGACACGCACACCCTCCTATTTTCCAGTAGTCAGTTCCCAACAACAAATATAAACAAAGCAATATTAGTAATTTGAGAATTTTGCTTTGATCCGATGAGGAGTTCTGTTCCATATCTCTGAAGTTCATGCTCTAATCATAACAAAATTTATATGGGACCAATGATATTATAAACTACTATAGATACGTTGCCCGCGCTCTGTAGTGGCTAGATGAATGCAAGGTAATTGCCTGACATCCATTTAGTCGCGTAGCAACCGTTGCCGCGGCTGTACGTGAAATTGAAATAACTTGTGTATAATAACTTTCTCTATTAGCGAAAAAAAATACCGTCCTGTGAATATGTAATAATTATACTGCAACTGTAAAAGATAAAAAAGTGACATTTCATGCGTAAATATCAAGAAGAAATATTTATTTAATTTAATTTTTTTCGATGCAGCTTAATGGCGGCTAGCGAGGAAAATCGGCAACTTTGCATCAGTGTTTATAAAACCTACATTGTTTTTGTTTCGATTAATTATATTATTTGAATATAATAATATGTTTTATTAAACCTAATGATCAATATAATAGACCAAAACTCGAATCGTACCTATCTCAGCAAGAGGTCATCACAGACATTTAACATACGTATGAGATTCTTACTTGATTTCTTTGATTATATCCTCGTAGATAAAGATTTTTATGTTTGTATTACATTTTGTTTTATTAGTTAAATAACTATAATTACTGTTGCTAAATACTGCATTCATAATTTTAAGTATAGAGAATAATATAATTTTACCCAAAAATCTACTACTTACCTACCTATATCAACACGAGAAAATTGAGTGTCAATTTTTCCCCACATGCCTCTTTTTGTACGCGCTCGACCAATGAGCATGCACCAAAAAATAATGACGTAACCTAAGATACATATTTATCTCTCTCTAACAACAGGAATTCCTTATGTGACATTTAATTTTCTTTCCTTTTTCGTACGTTTATGTAGGTAGCTATCCAGCTACCGATAGTATTTACGCTGATTTTGAGTGCCGTGATGTTGATGCATAACGCGTATTATAATACGTTATTGTATGGGACCAATCGGGAAGTATACCCTTTCGAAAAAAAAAAGAATTTTTCAAATCGGTTCATAAATGACGGAGATATGAGGTAACAAACATAAAAAATAAAAAAATACAACCGAATTGAGAACCTCCTCCTTTTTGAAGTCGGTTAATAAAACAAGACCTCATTGACACCCAATCCCTAGAAACACAAAGGAGATGGCCAAATTGTGCCCCAAGTAGTACAGAACTAAAAGTATTGCAGTTAATTTAAACAAAATAAAAAAACATTTTTGAATTGCTATTTACATTTCATAGCAGATTTGTAGAAAAGTACAAAATTAAAAGTATTTTAATGATTTCTCCGTATTAAATTCAATTCAAACAGTTCTAAACTACCTTAAATATTGCCATATAATATTAACAAAAATCAGAGTAGGGAATAAATAGTAACTAAACGCTTGGCAGAAATTAAACAAGGAAAATATTGACTACCTAAAATATATTAAGAATACTTTTTATAATAAGTTGTCTATAAAAACGACCTTCTATTAATTAATTAATTTATCATAATATTAAAGTGCGCTTGCGGACAGGACTATTTGACTTTAGTACCAGCAACACTCAATAATTCTCTAAGTAGATTCTATATCACTTTACTCTATACCGCAAGTGTCAAAGTAAAAAAGTAAACCAAGTGTCAAAACTGTCAAACTAATAAAGCGCGAAACACAATCCATTTTATCGCGACTCACGGACGCGACTAGCTATCGTATCGTGACTAACAGTCTGTACGATCGGTTTCGGATGCCCCGCAATATGAACCCTACGTTTACAGCAATAGTACTCTCTATATAACGGTTACACTGCGCCTCAGCCAGATTATCTATTAGGTTTATATAGCAGGGTGCCCGAAAACGACCGTGCACACTTTTCACGACCACCAGTCGCGTCCGTTAGTCGCGATCGCGACTCACGTGTTTCGCGCTTTATACTCGATTCTGCGCCGTTTCTGTTCTTTGGCTTCGTGTTTGTGTTATTATTTTATTTCACCTTTATATCAATATAGTCTCTGTTTATATTAGAGTCTTAGTTCCATACGAGTGCTCCACTTATTATAAACAATGTTGTATATAAGTGAAATGGAATAAGGAAAATGGACCTGTGGTACTTGATATGGGCGAGATACACCAAGAAAGTATTGATGATCATAATTATAATATACCTACGGTACTAACTAGTCATATTAAAAGTAAAATGCATAAAACAGTGCACTTTGTTTTATTTTCAGGCTGTAATATACTGCAAAAGAATAGTAGTAGAAAAATCATAGTAAAATCAAAGTGACCAAACCAACATTTTTAAACCTTCATAACTTTTGTCCAAATCTGCAGAGCTACATGTACCTTGCATATTCTTTATATGGACGAAATGTACTTTTAAATTACACAGATTTCATATCTGTACCGCCTGGGGTACAGGCCTATACAATTTTTGTCCATCTCCTTTGTCGATAAAGCAATGGCGATGAATTTCGGAAATTCAAGCGCAACTAAATCTTTTTCAGGGTCGATAATTAAATTGATACTAAGTATGTTCTTAGTACTCTTCATATCGACGGTCCCTACGAATAATCCCCTAACTACAAATGGCAAATATTATAGGAGAGCATTTCAAAGTTTCAAACACGTGTATTATCATTTTCTTATGAAATTTGGTGTAAAGGTATTAACGATATCGCATATTAACGATATACAGAGGAAGTATACGAATTCATGTAATTCCTTAAAATCAAATTATATATTACTGGTAGGTATACGGGATTTAACTTGATTAAGGGCCGATTTTTCAATCGTCTGATAACTTTTATCTGAGGAATAAATATAGCGGTTTGACATATTTTCTGTACAAAAGCTGTCAAAACGTCAAAACTATTCCTCAGATAAAAGTTATCTGACGATTGAAAAATCAGTCCTAAAAACTCAGATTATAAACTAAAAATAAAAATAAAATCAGATTTTTCTTGCGGTACGTACCTAGGCGTAATAAGTGATCGTATCTAAGCCACAGCATGAGGTTTTATAATAAAAAAATAAGCAAAATAAAATTGTGCTGTAAAATATTTTTTTGTGATAGAATATTTGATACCACCCATAAATAAATGACAGCACGGCGACACAGCTGGCGGGCATGACTAGCTCGTGCGTATCGCTCCGCGTAGTCAGTTCCCTTGGGACGCTAAAATTACTCAATTTTTTTATTTGTTTTTAAAAACACCCATGCAGGGTCAATCAGTGTCACCAGTACATCATGCGTTTTGAAGGAATTACACGAATAAGTCTACAGCCTGTATTTCATTAAAATGAACATTCAGTGTTAACGAATTCATGTAATTCCTTCAAACCGCGTGATCTACTGGTGACACTGATTGACCCTGCATAGGTTTTTTTCAGAATCAATAAAAAAACGTTTTATAAAATGAACCACGATATTCTGTACTTGAGTAATTTTAGCGTCCCAAGTTAACTGACCGCGTGGAGCGATATCGCGCTAGTCGCGCCCGTCAGCTGTGTCGCCGTGCCTTTATTCATTTATGCATGGTATCGAAATTTACTATGACATAAAAATTTTTTGGAATAAAAGGTTTTTTTTAAGTTTTAATCAATCTGAATCCCGTGCGGGGTTAATCTATACCATTAATAGATCATGTGATTTGAAGGAATTACGCGAATTCATTTACAACCTGTATAGGTCATAAAAGTCACTTTTAGTGTAATTTTCGTCACTTGCTTACTTAAATACATCGGAATCATCCCTATTTCAAATAGCTGAAGTGGTACTTATCAACTTTTACAAGTCACTTTTAGTGAATTTAATAATTGTCACTTACTTATACATCGGAATAAGCCCTATTGCAAAGAGCTTAAGTGGTACTTATTGACTTTTACGTGGAAGGTACTCTTTAATTTAATTAAAGACGTAATTGCCATATATGACTCTTTTCTTTTAATATTGTACAGTATCCAAAGTAAAATTACTGGATTACCACTACTGTGGTCGTTCGTCAGAAATTTTAATAAATTTTGTAGTTGTGGGTTTCGTATATATAGCTCAATTTGCCAACTTAGGCCGTTTGTCTACCGCCGCCGTTACCGAAAACGATATGACGTTGCCGAAGTAGCGATACATACATTACTACGGCTGCGTGTCCACCGCACGTAGGGTTACCATCCGTCCGGATTTGTCCGGACATGTCCGGACTTCAAGACTTTTGTCCGGACTTTGTCCGGCTCTTTAATTTGTCCGGATTTTTTGGCTTAGAAACTTATTTATGTATTATCAAATAACTTTTTAATTTTTATCAACTTCTCATTCATCTAAAAACAAAATATAAATCTTTAACACACAACTTATCGAGATCAAACAATAAATCTCGTATGTTTGCATTTTGTGACTAAAATGTCCGGACTTTTATTGAAATGTTAGGCTTTTTGTCAGGACTAACCGCACGTCCGTCATCCGAGCGCCGCCGCTCCATCATCTCGGCCACCGAGATTGTGACTAGCTCGGCGCTACCGCTAAAACTCCGCCGAGATCGTGACGGACAGAAATACCGGCAATACAAAACGCGTCTGCTCTTTTCCACTACATCCGAGATTGACGGCGCCGGAGCACGGATTTTTGTCTTATGTTGGGAACCACCGAGATTGGTCGCGGTGGACACATGATCACCGTCACGTGTCGTTCCGAAGTCGGTCCGAAATAATCTCGTTTCTCGGTGACGGCGCCGCGGCGGCGGTGGACAAATGCTCTTAGGGCCGGCGCCCACTGACGACATGGCATAGCGCGGCACGGCGCGCTTCGGCATACCGAATCATCCTGTGGCATGCCGCAGCATTCTGAAGAATCCCGCGGCATACCACGTCGTACCGCGGGATGCTTCGGCATGCCGCGGCACGACGAAACATCCCGCGGTATATCCGCGGTGTGGTAATCAAATAGAAGTGCTAAAGTTATTAA
Organism: Amphipyra tragopoginis; assembly: GCA_905220435.1. Lineage (NCBI taxonomy): Eukaryota > Metazoa > Arthropoda > Insecta > Lepidoptera > Noctuidae > Amphipyra > Amphipyra tragopoginis. The sequence continues at coordinate 22,952,247 of HG991991.1, read as the reverse complement.
AATAAGGTTTAAATTATTTGAATTGGTTGTATATTTTGTTAAAATGATTGATTGGGACTTAGTATTAATAGCAGTTGTCGCTGAGGAAGAAGAGAGACACCTTTATCACTCACTTTCCATAACGTATAACAGTAACCTATGCGTCTCACGTGTTGCAGCGGCGTGCCGTGGCATCTTGTGGAATGTCACGACGTGCCATAGTATCCCGTGACGTGTCACAGTATCTCGGGGAATGACGTGACGTTCCGAGGCATGCCGTGGTAAGTCGCGTCATCACGCCAGATGTTTCGACTAAAATTAAATACTGTCAGTGCTAAACTCATTGAAATAAGGTCGAATATCATTTGTCCACGAAAAAAATCCTTTGCCACGCCAAAGGGCGGCCCATAAGAATCACGGATCTACCACTTAGGGAATTGTATGTAAGTATATTGTAGGGACCGTCGATAAATATAAAAATATGTTTTTATGGTGATTATATACAGGGTGGAAACGTTAAGTATCAACAGGCGATAATTCCGTAAAGGACATCATCCATTTTGGCCCAAATGTGAAAGTGCCGGCCAAAAAACAAAAGTGCTTTATTCTGATAGAATTTGTCCGCCTGAGCATTTCTTAATAGGGCACCGAAGTTGTAGCACCGCTCGCCTTGATTTTATTTGAGTTCAAAAAGTCTGTCTTTTTATACACTTTCAATTAAATCAATTAACTAAATAAATGATTTATCTTGTCAGAACATGACGTTTTGAATATTTTGAAGTTTTTGTGAAGCACAAGCTGCCAAGTTATTGTCGTACATTTATAACCTGCATATAGCCGAAAAAAATAACAAACAAAGTACAAACAACATAAGCGGTACCGCCCGTCGTCCCAGGACGACACTTAACTGTCTTATCTATTGTGTCTATAATTACCGTGCTTGAGGTTTTAATCTTAAAACTTGACTCGGTCGGCTGTTAAGCGGGTGGATAGAAGCAAGAAGCTATTATGGCGAGCACACCTGGCGGATCTTTCACGATCGAGGTCAGCAATGATTTGCCAGACGAATACCTGGCGGAGTTGCAGGAGCAGGGAAATGATTTGTGGATAGTTCGTGGGCGATTGTAATCCAGGTTTCAGAGCTAGACAATATTACACATATCGACGGTCATAAATTCAATTGGCGTAAGGGACAAAGTACAGGTTTTCAGTACGAGCAAAAAACAAAAAAAGTATGCATTATCTACCATAACTTTTTCATTTTTAAAGCAATTTTCATGATGTCTTTGGCAAAAGAATTTGAAATAAAGCTCTCTTTTGACTGGTAATACTCAAAATAACTTTAATTTAATAGTTTCGGAGATAGTGTCCTTTACTCTTGCTTTAATATGAGAACTTGTCCCTTACACCGATACATAGTTTGTGTCAGTTTGGTCGTAAGTGACTATAATACTTTAAAGTCTTATGAAAAACATGCCGTAAATAACATGTACCCAAATAGAAACACCCCAAAAGGGATGTAAATGTAGCACATCGGAAAGTCTTTAAAGGGATTATTCCGAACCTGACCCGAAATCCTAACCCGGTTGCGGGTTAGGTTAGGAACTTGAAAAAAATTATAACATTTGTTCCGAACGTAACCCTCTTCCTAACCTGACCCGATGTATCGTTCCTATCATAACCCGAATTGCGATATGTCAGGTTTCCCTCTGCTCTTTCTCAGAATAAAAGGTACCTATGTGTCAAATCAGAGTTTAATCATTGTGTTAATCATCATGTTATCAATTAACACACTAACAATTATACTAATAGAGCGGCTTTAAAATTTATTTGCGAAAAATTAACTTAACTGGCGAAAAATTATGAATGATTAAAATTCGTAAAATGAGCTACTAGCAGTGGGAAATAGTTAATCTAAGCTAGCTACTAAAATTCCAAGTGTCCGAATTAAATACTAATTTCGGCGAAAAAAATACTGAGTGGGCGAAAATATACATTTCCTTACCCCGACTCGGATAGGTTAGGTTCGAAGGGGATGACGGGGGCTAGAGTGAGCGAGCTGTTAGGATGGCGGCCTGTGGGTCCTTTCAATTTAAACACTTTGTTTACTGCTAATAAAATAAATTTTAATACTGCACAAAATACAAGAATTTACAAGAATACGGACAAATGTTGTAGGTTGACTGTATCGCTAAACATGCAATACAGTGTTATATAGAAAATAAAATGTAACATCAGCATTTACTAAAATAATACAAAACTGTGTATAACATCTCCCCCCTTAAGACGGAGCTTTATCATAAAAAAATAAACGAAGGATGACATGACAAAAAAAACTAAATGAATACAATAAAACAGAAAAGAAATTCATCGCAATCAATCAGGTTACTTTTTAATATTACAAATCAAATAACTAATTTATAACAAGTTCCAAAATAGAAATCAATAACTTTTTAATAATAATTTTACTGTTTATTAATTTAAAAGCAAAAAGATAATTTACGGTTAGGAAAACATTTCTTATGGATTTTATATTTAGCTAAAAATAACAACAATTATAACAATAGTAAATATGGAAACAGAAACGAAGAAAAACTGCTGACTCTACTATTGATAAATTTATATTTAAAACAATCATCTTCAACAATAATGAATTCAATTACTAATTAGTTTGGAAAAGTTATTTTATAAACATGAGATGGATAGAGTTACAAGGTTTGTAAAAATGCAACACAATGTCTCTAGTGATAAAATTCTGGTACCTTGTAAGGTGTAGTAATTACAGTGTCAATTGTACATTTTTATATTTAATTTGTTAGGTTAAGATTGTATGTAAACAAATCTTCAATCATTAGGTTTTTACTATAAGTTAATAACAATATAAAACATTTTTGAATTACAAACAGGAAGTGACAAAGTAACTTCCCATATAAGATTAGTTTCACAAGTCGGATTATTCATAGATAAAAAAATCAAAATCATAGACAAAATGGAAAGTGTTGGACATAATATTATAAAAATCGTTTTTAATTTTCTTAAAAAATAATTAAACTATCTAATAATGCGTAACTCAATCTACCATCCGTTACAGCCATGCAAGTATAATTTAGTAGGATGAATAAGAACATATATTTTCACGTAAAACTAGTTAAGTAAATGGTTCTGGAAAATGTAAAATAGCCAACTCTTCGTTAAAGACGAAATAATAATAAAAAGAAGTAGCAATAATTTGATATCTTAATTTAAATAATAAAATGTAATTAATTTTATAAGATAGTTTGTCATGTTGGTAAACAATAATATATAAGAAATAGAACACTTTATTGTTCGAATCAACCGACTGTACGGTCTCAGGTTCATGCTCAGCTGATAACACCTCAGCGGAATTGTTTATTATTGATAACAGCTGATTGCAGTACGGCATAGAGTTGTCGAAGTGTAATGAAATAGGACACGCAATTAATTTTTGTTTTGACAAATGTAAACTTTGACTTTGTTTTTCAATAGATTTAGAAAATTGCTTTTTAAAGTATGGTATAAAATAGGGTTTCTTGAAATTAGAATGAACAATTGCATTTAATCTATAATTAGGTTTTATATTAACTATGCTATTTGATAGAAATACGCCTTCATAAACGTTATGATTTAAAATTAAGGCTTCTATAGAATTATAAATATCAGCTAAGTTGGAAACTTGACACGCAATTAATTTATTCCTTGATAAATGTAATTTTTTACTATATTCTTTCATTTTTGTATTATTAGAAGCTGGTTTAGTTAATTTTATTCCAAAGTATTGTTCATAAAACATTTTGTTTAAATAAGAATTAATTATAGCATTTACTATATAATTAGGTTTTATATGAACTATGCAATTAAATAGAAATACGTCGTCACAAACTTTATGATTTAAAATTAAGGCTGCTTTAGAATTATAAATATCAGCTAAGTTGGAAACTTGACACTCAATGACGATTTCAGACCGTGGAGGTATAACATATGATGACTCAGTAAAATACATAGGTATTATTTGACCTTCTAAATTAGGGGAATTAGTAGAGTACTGAATGTCTATTTTTGAATGCTTTATACAATCACTAATTCCATCATAACATAAATTATTAATCGTATCGTCAATTGCGTGGAACATATAATTGAGTATTATTTTACTTTTCGGGGAAATTGGATATTCAAAATTAAGATCAATAGATCCAATAGATTTACAACAGGAGTTACTAAGACCTTTAAACGCTATAATTTCAGGCTTAAGAACTGGTTGATTTAGCAAACTAGAACATTTTACAATAGAAATTGTAGAACCAGTGTCAATTAAGAAACGTATAATTTTGTCATTAAAGTTAGTTTTTAAAAGAACGTGAGGTAAACAAAAGTTATTAACATTATTTAAAGTATATATTTTCTCACGTGAGCAATCCCTAGAAAAAGAACTCGATTTTTCACGAGATGAGAGATTGCGTTTAGAATTAGAGACATTTGAATAATTTTTTAAATTAGAAATCTCCGAATTTTCTGAAACTTGTGTTGAATAGAATTTAGGAACACAAGGAGTAAGTCCTTCAGACTTAATAAACTGAGTGTTAAGCAATTTCTGCTTATTACAATTAAACTGAATCGCCGGCGCATTAACCTGTGCAACAGTGAATTGACCACATGGAGAATGGCTTTGAGACTTCAGTGAGAACTCAGTAGAAGGAGATTTTTGTGAAATCCGTGTGTTAAATATAAATAATTTAGGAACACGGCTTTTAGATAAATAATTGGATTTTGTGTCATTTAAGGCGACTACAGGTTCCGGCAGACACGAGACCGAAACCGAATTTAGATCACTAAGTTTGTTCTCATTAAAAGTATCAACAACATGCACATAAGAAAAAATATTAATTGTAGAGTTATTAGCAATCGGTGCATGTGTATTAAATAGTGTCGCGTTACGAGAGTCATTGCGCAGAGGATTTTCATATTTAAATTTAAGTTTGCGACATTCACCTATCAAATGACCACGTTTTTTGCAATACGCGCATATTTTATTTATGCTAAATTTAGAATTAAAATTGTTTTTATAATAAGTATTTTTAGGATTATCTGAGTTAACTTGGTGAACATTAGGAGTAGAAACATAAGATTTAGAGTAGAAGCATTCGGAAGCAAAGTGGCCAAACTTTTGACAAATTGTGCACTGTTTAGATGAACGTTGAGATACCTTAGAGAGCTGAAATATCTTCTCTTCTTCGGTAGCGTGTGTAATCGCGTCGGATAAGGTTTTAGGATTCCGACAGCGCACAATGTGTGAGAAATTAGAGTTTAAGCCTAGCAAGAAAGTAATGAGAGCTAAATCTTCCATTGCTGCTAATCTACCTATAAGTTCTTTATCGTCCTCACAGCTGTAATGAATGTCTGATAGGATACGCGTAAGGCACGATTCAATGCGAAGAGAATATTGTGTCACATCCTCAGAAGGCAATTGCTTGCAATTTTGTAAGTCTAGCAATAAATGGGTAGAATGCTTTTTCTCCCCAAAAGTGGATTTTAAAAATAGCTTAAGTTCAGTCCACGTATTATATTTTTTCAAGCATATTGCTAATTGTGCTTTACCTTCGAGTTGTGAAACAATATATTTACACAAAAAATTCTGCTGATCTGTACTGGCTAGCGAAATTGCATTATCGCAATTAGTTAAAAACGCGGGCAAAGACTCGCGATCCCCGTTGTAGGGTTTTATAAATTTAATCAGTACTGAAAGTTTGATTTTATCTGACATTTTTAGTTTTTTCGTAGGTATTAAAATGCAGTACAGATCATCAGAAACACACTCAAATAACAAAAGAATTAGAATGGAGCATGCAAAATAAAATTATGTAAAAATTAGAATAAGTACCTATGGAGAAAATCACTTTCACCAAAATTCACTTTTTTTTTTATAACACTCACAAATATTTTGGAAACCTTCAAAAACCGTGAAAAGTGGAGCAACACGTGGCTAGTAGCGCAGCGATGACGTCAAAAACTTGTAGGTTGTCCGCTGATTCGGCGACTCAGGGAGTCGTATTACGGCGGGACCTCGGAGTCACGTTGCGTTGTTAGCCAAAACTTGACACGTTGTAGGTCTACGTGAGGTGATGATAATGACGAGTCAACTGTCCAGAGGTGGTGATGAACCAGGAAGATCGATGATATCCATGTTATGGTGCAGTAAATGTGATGCGGGCTCACACTCGAAAGTGGAGGCTTAACGTCGACCACGGAGTAGCGGCAGGAGTGTTCAGATGGTGATGCGGGCTCGCGCTCAACAGCGGAGGCTTACCGTCGGTCACAAGTGCAGCAGCGCGGGCTTAGGCTTATGTGCCCAAGGCTTAACGTCGGCAACTATAGCACTTACCGAAAGGATCTCCGTCCACAGGGCCATAATAGGGTCAGGCGGGAATTTAAAATCGCGACGCGCCTAACACCTAAGAATCCCAGTACTTATACGTTTTCCTGGGACCCCACTTCTGACACCAATTTGTTAGGATGGCGGCCTGTGGGTCCTTTCAATTTAAACACTTTGTTTACTGCTAATAAAATAAATTTTAATACTGCACAAAATACAAGAATTTACAAGAATACGGACAAATGTTGTAGGTTGACTGTATCGCTAAACATGCAATACAGTGTTATATAGAAAATAAAATGTAACATCAGCATTTACTAAAATAATACAAAACTGTGTATAACAGAGCGAAGCGAGCGAACTAATCCCCCGTCATCCACTTCGTGTTAGGTTACTTTAAACCCTGCGGACAGAAATAGGTGCCCCGCGCAGCGGGGCTCCGTCGACGCTCCTTTGGAAACCCAAACAACCTTACAAATATACAACAATAATCTGAGTGAAATTTGTTCGCTTAAGAATTATTATTATACTAATTGTTCTGAATAACCCGTACCTCAAATTCATAATTTTAAGTCGCTGTTTTCAATATTTGTGTTCTCCCTCAGTCTTTCGCCCACTTAGTAGGTAAGTATTTCAGTACGCCATAATCAGTATTTTTGACACCCTTACTTTGAATTTATATTCGATCGTGTAAATACTAGCCATATTGAACTCTGATTTGACACATAGGTACCTTTTATTCTGAGAAAGAGCAGAGGGAAACCTGACATATCGCAATTCGGGTTATGATAGGAACGATACATCGGGTCAGGTTAGGAAGAGGGTTACGTTCGGCACAAATGTTATAATTTTTTTCAAGTTCCTAACCTAACCCGCGACCGGGTTAGGATTTCGGGTCAGGTTCGAAATAATTCCTTTAAAGCTATATTTTACTTTGTGTTACCTATTTTGAAGTAAAAAATGAATAGGATAATTGAAAATGCCGCCATTATTATGGAATCAACTTTTATTAAGAACAAAAACAATAACTTTCTAGTTTTAATCATTTTGAGATCAACACCACATTATCAACACAACATCACGCGCTATTGTGCACGCCGAAAATCCGGGGAGCCCCTTAAAGAAAATCAAATAACGAGTAATTACATTCTTAAGCTCGTTTTAAAAGAAAAGTTAATACTAGAAAACCAATAATAAAGATATAATAATAAGATTCACTTAAATTAATCAATTTCACTGTCATCTTTATCTGAAGTAGGTTTCTGTAGCAACAATTGTTGAATATTTACTAGATAAGTGACCGCATAGATACCTAGTTAAAAACTATAGTATTTACTAAGTATTTAAAACTAAAAAGTACCTACAGTATTAAAGTAAGAAGTAAGAATGTACTCACCTGTTTAACATATTGTGTTGATACTTTTTCGTCGCAATTAACACTCTTTTTCTTTTGTTTAGCGAATCGAGAATATAATTTGCACCACCATGATCGTCCATTGTTTATAATGAAGAATTATTTGTAATAAACACAAACACCTACCGAAGCCAGTCAAGAATAAACAAGTAGAATGAAATGATAAACTAACCGTCACAGAGACAGTAAAAGTGACCAATGATAGCTGCGCGCTGTAGGGATGGGACCATAAGAAAGCTTGATTATGATTAAGATTATACGTAGACTATTATTTTAACTGTTTCAAGTGCATTTCTGTACTACTGGATAGTACAGTAAAAGAATTAAGAACAAATTAAATACTAGTAAGTAGATGGACAGACTAGACTAGACAAGATCAAATTTCCTTAAGCCTCCATACACTCCACACACATAAAACCTAAAATTTTTGTAGACAATGTAGTCTGATTTATGAATTTTTATTTTTCTGGTAAGGCAGAAATGCAACATCGATTACATCAGAAACTTGTTAGATTGAATCAATTAATTCGATCTATTGGCATCTCTAAATGGCGCGAAAAACAAACCGCCCGTCACGCGTATTTGATAAATACTTACGAGTGATAATTACTCGCTTTATAGTTATGTTTTAGAAGAAAAAAAAATCGTTTTAGATAAAAATACAATAAAGAATCAAACTTTCTTTGGTTTTAACGTAAGTGTTACCTATTTAAAATAAATAAATATTACTCAAACAAAAATTAGCAAACTACATAATGGACAAACAATACGATGTAATGATGCGTAACGGACAAGATTGTTACTTCGATTTGGCGTAAGGGGCTTTTTATTTTGAGTCATATGTCGTATGGGACAAAACGGAAACTCCTTAAACCTTAAAACAATTTTCTTTTTTCTTTTTAGTACTTACGTCAAATGTTTGAAATATTTTTTTAATTAGTGTCCTTTAAAGCAAAATGCAGCGTTTTATGTACCAAAATTTCAGGACAAAAAAACAAGAAAATTTCTTTACACCAAAGGAATTATTTGTAGAGCTACAAGAATTTTAAGTATGCAGAAAGATAGAGGAGAAAAAATCAAGTACGATGGTGTAATAATATTTTTTTTGTCAAATGTCCCTTACGCCAATTGAATTTATGACCGTCGATATATTGTGGTGGATAAATCATTATCGGGAAGACGAGCAATCGCACACTAGCTATTGTGCGTGCGTCATTGGGAAAATGACAATTGGGTACTGTGTGTACTCTCATATAATGTGCATAACTCGCGTAACAGCCGGCCGAGTTAAGTTTTAAGATTACCTTATATTGTTTGTACTTTGTTTCTTATTTTTTTTTCGGGTATAATTATGCAGGTTATAAATGTACGACAATACCTTGTGCTTCACAAAAACTTCAATATATTCAAAACGTCATATTCTGACAAGATAAATCATTTGTTTTAGTTAATTCATTTAATCGAAAGTGTATAAAAAGACAACTTTTTGAACTCAATTAAAATCAAGGCGAGCGGTGCTACAACTTCGGTGCCCTATTAAGAAATGCTCAGGCGGACAAATTCTATCAGAATAAAGCACTTTTGTTTTTTGGCCGGCACTTTCACATTTGGACCAAAAATGTATGAATCGTGGATGATGTCCTTTAGGAAATATGTCAAAACTTAAGGCTAATATCAAAACTAGGCTGCTAAAATACGAAAAATATTTTTTGGAATAACAACCGCCATAAGTCGAGAATTTAGATTTTACCTAGTTTCATACGTTTAGGTTCAAGAGATATTCAAGACGCTTATAATTTTTTGGCATTTTATTTTCGAGTTAAATTGGTTCCTGAATGACAGGATTAATAACTCAATAAAAACAATGAGTGATATTAAAAATTTCTTTCTTGTACATATTGACAAAGTCGGCTACATTTTTATTTAAAATTTTAATCAATTGAACTGGCTGAAAAAGAAAAAAATGACACGATACTTATTAAAAAAACTGCGGAGAAAGATCTAAATTCTAAAAAAAACTTTAAGATTTTTTATTTAATTAATTATAAAGAACACCTGCATTCCCTTATGGCGTAGGTGTTCTACAGCTACAAGTTCATATAAGGTTTTACAAGGTCCCACTGTGAATCATTACAAAAATAAGTAAAAGCTAAAATTTATGTAGAAATTTCTTTCATAAAACATTATAAACATGCCAGATTTTGAACGCGATATACATGGTGGTAATTTGAGATGGGGCATGAATGGCAGCTACCATAACAATTGTAGCTACAGGAAAACGTTCTTAGGAGACTACCGTTAACTTTTAGAATAATTTCTATCTGCATTCACAGATTTTGAAAAAAATATAGTCTTCAAGAAAAAGGGCAGTTTTCACAAAACATTTACCTATATGATGCCAATCGATCCTATTTCCCACAAGGATCAAAATACTCTTCTGGACCAATTGAGGTTGGAGTACCTACTAGAAACGTCAAAAATCGCGAAAAAAACTTATTTGAGACGGGGTAGTAATAAGGGCAGCTACCTTAATCGTTGTGGCTACAGGAAAATGTTCATATCTTAATAGACAGTCCATAATTTTTGAAAATAATTCGAATAGGTACATCCAAAAATTAGAACAAAAATTGGCACAGTCAACAAGAAAATGGTCAGTTCTCACAAAGCATTTTTATGATGTCAGTCAATCTATTTTCTTATAAGGATCAAAATACTCATCCGGACCCACTCAGGTTAAATTACCAGAAACGTCACAAATCACGAAAAACAACGAAAAAATATATTTTTCATCCCCCCATCTCGGAAAGAGTATTTTTGCTCTTCGATAATAATATCTGAGTGCAAAAGCCGTTTTTATCCGCTAGAGGATAAAGTAAATTGAATTTAGAACATCGTGTGCACCAAGTTTGTGAATTCAAAACTTCATTAAACCTATTTACTTCTACCTCCATGGTGCCGAATTTATCATTCAACCTTTTTTAATTTGTTGAAACTCAGACTCGGAACCTTCTTGGGGTTATTACTTTTTTTTTATTTGCTTTACGCGCGCCTGTTTCTTTTCAAGTCATATTGTTAAAAACCTTAGGTTAAAAACAAGAAACTTGAAAACAAGTGAAAAACCTAAAATGAGTGATTCTAAAGACAAGGAAGTTATTTTTTTTACATTAAGTCATTTCCTCGCTGAGGTGGGATGAAAAGTTACATGTTGCACTCGAGTGCAAAGATTTTTCACCTCGTGCTTTTTTGATTCCCTCGCTAACGCTCAGGATTCTAAGTTTTGAATCACTCGCTGCGCTCGTGATTCAATTTTAGAATCCTTCGCTTGCTCAGTCATCAAAATTGAGCACGCGGTTAAAAAGAAACTTTGCACTCTTGTATAACAAATAACTATTATTTTCAGTACCTATCTTCTGTGAATGAAGTTCGAAATAATTTCAACAGTTATGTGGCTACAGGAAAATGTTCTCATAAGAACATTTTCCTGTAGCCACAACGATTAAGACGGTCGGACGGACTTGAAATGTTTATCAGATTTCAAATTCGATTCCTTGTTACACTGTGCGCAATAAGGTTTAAGATGTCATATCAACTTACATAAGTATTCGTTTTTAAAATTGTGAAACGTCGGTTATAGCTAGGGTTGCCATCCGTCCTGGTTTCCCCGGATTTGTCCTAGTTTAGAGGGCGTCCGGGGAACGTCCGGGCGGTGCTTCTCTTACAGTTCGGGTTTAAAAATTTAAAGTTTTGGGCCGCCCGCGACTCACGCACTGACCGACGAACCGACTCGCTAAACAACTGTTTTTTATTACACTTACTATGTTTAAAAAAACCTGTTGACATGTCCGGGTTCTGGGCTCTAAAATCCGGGGTTTTCACGCGTCTTGTCCTGGTTGCCAAATTTTAGAGATGGCAACCCTCGTTATAGCAAAACGGCTAAGTACCACTTTTTGATGACGAACTCGTTTTTAGGTACCTATGTGTGTCTAATCAAAGTTGTGTAGAGCGAATTTGATTGAATTTAACAATTAGATATTGGTGACACAGATTAAACTTAAATGTTTTTTTTTTTAACTTGATTTTTTTTTTGTGTCATTTTAGAGCTCTGAGTTAATGAGAAAGAGCGATATTGCGTTAGTCGTGCCTGCCAGCCGTGTCGCAGTTTTTTTTTTTCATTTGAATTTACCTTTTATGTCTATTAAGAAAAAAGTATCTTTGCCTTATCAATTCTTTGCGAGCGACCGAGGGACCCTATGAAAAAGTTATGTGCAAGCAATTATAGACCTAGGGTGGTAAACATTTGAAGACCGCGACTGTACCTATATTGGAAGCAAGTAATATAAAATTAATTATAACAAGAGACAAAACCTAAGTCTCTTCAAAATGCATTTAAAATTCACGTCCTGATTTCGAGAGAAAATGGAAAAAATATAACGCACTCGCTTTGCTTGCGATGATTATTTCCGTGGTTTCCGCTTTGTTGGCTTATTATTTTTACTTTTCTATTGAACTGCTGTAGGTGGTCCTAGGGACCATTTCTACGTAACCGGGCAGTTATTGGCGAGACCAATAACTTCCCGGGTCTCCAGCCAATGGGGGGAAGTAAAATACTTAACATAAGCTAACTACTTATACTACACTAACATCATGACTACCTGCAACAACAGCACTAAGGGCGACACCTAGTGGGACTCCGACCTCGGCTTAGGGCGTTGCTGGCGGGGACTTAGGGGGGGGAGACAGCTTGATGAGGGCTGAATTATCGGTGTGACTGCGGAGTCTGAAGAGTGGCTTATTATTCTAAGTAACTATCAATTATATTAAGAGACACAGACTGAAACTCGGCGTTCAGAATTAATTGGTATGCGTTCAAATTTTGAAAAGTGAAAAAAATGCGTCCTCCTCTGTCGTCCTCTAATACCCGACTGTCCAAAAAAAAGAACTGTTATGTTTTGTAATTTATGTATGTCAGTTTCTTTATTCCACCATAACTTCTAAACGCCTGCACCAATTTAGATGTAGGTATGTGGTATCGTTAGAATCCTTGAATTACTCCGGGTAACATAGACTAGTGAAAACTTAAATAAATAAATGCAGTAGCCTTAGCATGTATACCTACCATAGTACATGAATAAAAACAAGATAATTATGAAAAAAAAGTATAATGTGTTTGTATTGTCTAGAAGTTATTGAGTAGATTCTATTCAATGGTGCCGATTGTCTTGTTCACTAACTAAAGGCCTTATTAGACCACCCAATTTTGAGGGACCCTAACCCTAACTAAGAGTGGTGTAATAAGACTTAGGGAGACGTTTAGGGCGGTTAGGGAGCTCAGTTGCCACGCGACTAGTGCGTAGAGTGGTCGTAAGTGAATACCGCGAAGCGGCTGTTCGTTCCGATACTCTGAGATAATTCCTTAAATCTCCCGGTTCAAGCACGCTTAGTATTTGCATATTTGAAAGCTTTTCACGTATTCTTTCACCCAGATCTTTCTCTTCTTTCTTTTTTTAATATTTGTTATTGCGAGCACGGTTGTCACTGCTACAGCAACTTTTTGAAGTTTCGGTACTGACGACGGCATAATGTAAAATGCGACAATACGTTTATCTCTCTAGACATTCGCGTATAAACTGAGTTAGGGCCCAATTCGCAGAGAAGTGTAATAAGCGCCGCACTAACTAGGGTACACGCCCACCCTGGATGCAGGGCCCTTCATATCGGGTTGTGTAATAAGCGTTTAAACTAAAATTAGAGAGTTGCTATCTTTTACTAACAGACAGCGCGAGAAAAGGACGATGATAGATAACAACTAAGTTAGAGATGTCAAATTAGTTTACGCCTTGAACTCGCCTTGTTTTTATTCGACACGTTCTGACGTGTCATCTAAATATACAGGGTGGTTCAAAAGTCGTGGATCAAACGAAACAGGGCGATAGTTGGGGTTATTTGCAGTAAAAAATATCTGTGTAGCAGAGCCTAAAGCCTCGTATTCATGGTAAACATTTCTTTAGCAACACGGTTGCATAAACATGTTGCCGAGTTGCTGACAACATATTGCGGGCAACACTTGTGTTGCGGAGTTGATCACGCCATGTTGCAGAGTTGACGCCCGGCGAGCGTCAACATCAGTTTAGCAATTAATGTTGACGTGTGTGGACGTGTTTGTAAATGAGTTTTAAACATGACAGTAGTGTGGAGCAATGAAATGATGATGATGATTATTTTTAGAAAGATAGAATATTAAATACGCAGAACACAACAGCACTACTTCCTCGGGCAACATTTTGACGCAAACGATCGTGTGGACGGGAAGTATGGCTGTAAACATTGTTGCCAGAAACTTTGATGTTGATAAACTTTGGTGTTGAGCAACTGTTGTGCAACAAATGTTTACAATGAATACGGGGCTTTAGGCTCTGCTACACAGATATTTTTTACTGCAAATAACCCCAACTATCGCCCTGTTTCGTTTGATCCACGACTTTTGAACCATCCTGTATATGGAGATTTTAGTTCAACAAAATTTGACTGTTCTTATTTACGTCCGTCTCTTTCTTATTCTATCAGAGTGAAAAAGATGGCAACAGCCTAAATTAAGTTTAGTTTGTGCACAAGAGAATCGGCACCAATATCCTGTCGTTCACTAAAAATATCTATTTCAAACGTCGCCGATTAATGGTGACAGCAAGTAACTACCTAATTGAAACATCGATATCTTAAACTATTATTATAGCGATTTTGATTGGGAATAATTAAGTATTAAAAGTAGGTACAGACACACAGTAGTAGTAGTAGTAGTACAGGCACATAAAGCTACTACAATCTGTCAAATTTATTTAATAGATTTTCACATTTATCGCAAAAGTATTAGGTTCAAAGATGATTCGGAAAATTTGACAGTTTCGGGTAGCTTGATGTGCTGGCGTCTATACATAAGTACGCTATGACATAGTTTGTAAACAAATCATTACCAACTGCCATCACATAATGTATCTATTCAGCAAGTGTTTAGTAACTACTTGATCAATATTAGGTAAGTATAATAATAACCTTTAAGAATTTATCTCTCTGTAGTCACGGCTCATCTTCCGTGCGGAAGATGTCCGGTCCTGTGGAAGGCATACACGGGGACAAAGGTCCAACGCGCAGAGGCCCCTTTGAGAACTTTAATCTAAAATGGGGTGGAGGACCAACCGGGGAGTATCCACGGCTGCACTATTGGAGTACAGTCATGGACCGTCCCAGGTGGGTGCAAGACCACAGTTTAACAATCATACAGTTGGGAAACGAATGTACTTGCGCAGAGCAAGAGCGGGGAACTCGCGGGGAGGTGGGCGGCGCGGATCGCGGCCCCCGATCGCGCTTAGTTTGCGCACTCGAACGCTGAGGGCAGGCGCGTCCGGATATTTGCGCGAAAGAACATAAACCCATTAATTGCTACATTCATAAAGGCTATAAGTTCTTCAATAGTACATTGTTACCCTAGGGGTGAAAGTAACTTATTTAGGCCCGAGACTTCTTTCTCTTCTCCGTGGCCTGAGACAATACTTCGAGGGATTAAATAATTCTTTAACCCGAGGTAAACACTGTGCTTTTCATTACGAATACAAGAAAAGTAAAAATAAAAACATGAATTACGTAAAGAAAAAATGAGTGATCGGATCTTAGAATAAGTGCTTTAGTACTTATTCTAAGGATCGGATTACCGCCTTCCCGCCTATTTTGTTTTTTTTTTTCTGTGGCCAGCCATTATTTTTCATTTTCATCATTGAAAAAATGTTAAATATTTTGCCAAATCTATATTATTTTAAAGAAATAGTTGAAACTAAATTATAATAAAGTCATTTAAAAAAATAATGTTCTTTAATTAATACTTACTTAACTTTATGTTACTACAATTTTACATCGCGCTGTAATTGAGTGGCTGTATAGAAAGTTGGAACATGGTTCAATAGAAATGTGAAAATAGAACTAGTTTTTTTTTTAATAATTTGACAGCTGTCTGTTGAAAAGGATTCTCCCTAGGGCTGGAAAGTATTACTTTCAACCCGCTCCTCAAGCAACTTCAGACCTACTTTCCGAGTACGAGTAATGAAAGTTATATTTATCTCACACGTTTCCCCTCTAGCCAGAGGGTGGGGGAGGTCAAAATCAAAATCCAAGATAGCGACTGTGAAATGTTACAAAATATGCGTCACGGGTATCATTTCCGCTGTTTTCGGGGGCGCTGATGACGAAAGTGAGGTCAAATTCAAAATCCAAGATGGCGGCTGCGAAATTTTTCAAAATGTGTGTCGTGGGTGTCCTGTCCATAGTTTTCGGGGGTGCTGATGCCGAAAATGAGGTCGAAGTCAAAATCCAAGATGGCGGCTGTGAAATTTTACGAAATATGCGTCATGGGTGTCCTGTCCATGGTTTTCGGATGTGCTGATTCCGAAAATGAGGTCGAAGTCAAAATCTAAGATGGCGACTGTGAAATTTTACAAAATATGCGTCATGGGTGTCATGGGCGTCGTGTCGATGATTTTCGGGCGTGCTGATGCATGGAAACAACACCCACGACGCATATTTTGAAAAATTTCACAGCCGCCATTTTGGATTTTGACTTCGACCTCATTTTCGGCATCAGCACCCCCGAAAACCATGGACAGACACCCACGACACATATTTTGAAAAATTTCACAGCCGCCATCTTGGATTTTGAATTTGACCTCACTTTCGTCATCAGCGCCCCCGAAAACAGCGGAAATGATACCCGTGACGCATATTTTGTAACATTTCACAGTCGCTATCTTGGATTTTGATTTTGACCTCCCCCACCCTCTGGCTAGAGGGGAAACGTGTGAGATAAATATAACTTTCATTACTCGTACTCGGAAAGTAGGTCTGAAGTTGCTTGAGGAGCGGGTTGAAAGTAATACTTTCCAGCCCTAGGGAGAATCCTTTTCAACAGACAGCTGTCAAATTATTAAAAAAAAACTAGTTCTATTTTCACATTTCTATCGAACCATGTTCCAACTTTTTATACAGCCACTCAATTACAGCTAGGGTTTCTGCTCGAGAATTCTCGAGTCGAGAAATGTCGAGAAATCATGCCAACTTCGAGACGAGAAAAAATACCTCGAGAATTCGAGAACTCGAGAAATCGAAGATTTTCTTTTATTACTGTAAAATTGGCTTAAAAGTTACGTAATCTTTGCATTCTGGCTTCTGATCGTTCTCCTTACGAGACACGAGTAAGCGAGGCAAGCGAAGAGACACATAATATACCTGCAACTCCAAGTACTCTTATTATAATGTGACATTAAAATGTCAAATAAAAATTAACTGTAAGATAAACTCCGTTCATCTATTGTTGGGTTTCTGAATACAAAATCGACGACTAGATAACTATCCAAACAATAAGTGAGTTTGTAAATTGATCACTAGATGGGGTCTCTTTTTAAAGCCCATCTAAATATACTTTTCTCGCCTTAAACTTTACATCTTTTTGCAATTAGGCCCCAAGTTTAAATGAAAATCTCCTCTGGTACCTATGTGCAATGATTTTATACGAATCATTACACACATGAAATATAAAATTTAAATCACAATATATTCTCTTTGTTATTTTTAATCATAGCATCAGCACAATAAAACTATTAAAACAAAATAAGTAGGATTTTAAAGTTTTATTGTAATTTATAATATTGGGCGGTAAAGTTTATTTATATCTGAAAAAAAAACTAAGCTAACGTACCTATTTGTGGTGTAAATGAATGGGTTCTAGGGCAGGACTGGTTATTTCACAAAGGTAAATATCAAAGTGCCCTAATTAAAGATATCTCATGTTAAACTTTTCATCCGTGAACATTTCGCATGGATTTCTTTCGATGCCTTTTTATTGGTACTGATTTATTTGAAATAGCCTCCAGCACTTCCAAATCAGATTCCGATGAACTACTCGAGTCCATTTCGCTGGGAGTCCAAAACTCACTATCGATTAACGATTTACGCCCCAAATTGGTCAGTCAAGTTAACTGAAGTTTGAACTAAGTAAGATCATCTTCTGACTGGGGTGTCCAGAAACGCAATGTGTCATTTTATCGAACCAATAGCGGTGGAATAGATAAACTACGGTTAGGAGTACCTGAGAAATTGAAAAAATAAGTTATCTGAAGTTTGAAATAGGATTATCTTCTGACTGGGGTGTCCAGAAACGCAGTGAGTCAGCTTATCGAAATAATAGCGCTAGCGAACAGATAAACTACGTTCAAGAGTACACCAGAAAACGGGAGTATGCTGATTTTTTAAGGTTTTTAAAAATTTCTCGAATGACCCGAGAAACCCGAGAAATCGGGCTCGAGAATTCTCGAGACCCGAGAAAAAAATATGTCGAGAAAACAGAAACCCTAATTACAGCGCGATGTAAAATTGTAGTAACATAAAGTAAGTATTAATTAAAGAACATTATTTTTTTAAATGACTTTATTATAATTTAGTTTCAACTATTTCTTTAAAATAATATAGATTTGGCAAAATATTTAGCATTTTTTCAATGACGAAAATGAAAAATAATGGCTGGCCACAGAAAAAAAAAAACAAAATAGGCGGGAAGGCGGTAATCCGATCCTTAGAATAAGTACTAAAGCACTTATTCTAAGATCCGATCACTCATTTTTTCTTTACGTAATTCATGTTTTTATTTTTACTTTTCTTGTATTCGTAATGAAAAGAACAGTGTTTACCTCGGGTTAAAGAATTATTTAATCCCTCGAAGTATTGTCTCGGGCCACGGAGAAGAGAAAGAAGTCTCGGGCCTAAATAAGTTACTTTCACCCCTAGGGTAACAATGTACTATTGAAGAACTTATAGCCTTTATGAATGTAGCAATTAATGGGTTTATATTCTTTCGCGCAAATATCCGGACGCGCCTGCCCTCAGCGTTCGAGTGCGCAAACTAAGCGCGATCGGGGGCCGCGATCCGCGCCGCCCACCTCCCCGCGAGTTCCCCGCTCTTGCTCTGCGCAAGTACATTCGTTTCCCAACTGTATGATTGTTAAACTGTGGTCTTGCACCCACCTGGGACGGTCCATGACTGTACTCCAATAGTGCAGCCGTGGATACTCCCCGGTTGGTCCTCCACCCCATTTTAGATTAAAGTTCTCAAAGGGGCCTCTGCGCGTTGGACCTTTGTCCCCGTGTATGCCTTCCAAAGGACCGGACATCTTCCGCACGGAAGATGAGCCGTGACTACAGAGAGATAAATTCTTAAAGGTTATTATTATACTTACCTAATATTGATCCATGATCTCCATCTTGGATTTTGACTTTGGCCCCATTTTCGACATCATCACCCCCGAAAACCGCGGAAACGATACCCATGACGCATATTTTGTGATATTTAACCGTCGCCATCTCGGATTTTGATTTTGACCTCCGCCTCCCTCTGGAGGGGAAACCCGTGTAAATCGCAAGCGAGTTTTACAAGAATCGTTGTATAAATTAATTATAATGATTATGCACGTATTAATATAATTATATTGAATATTAATATAATATAATTTATAAAATTTAATTATTAATTTTTGTTTATTATTTAAGTAAATTATTACATAATAATCACATTTATTTGATTTTTCTTTTTTGACAACCCTTGCACATTTGCGATTTGCGATTGATAGCGTAAGTACCTACACGGGCGTGTCGGTGTCGTCCGACATCAAATGCGTTTCCCAACTGTATGATTCTTAAACTGTGGCAAGACTATTGTAAAATATGGTGAAAAGTGAAAAATATCTGGTCTATGGGAAGGGGTGTTAGGTGGAGTAGATAACTTCTATTGCCAGAAGAAAACGGCGTCTGCTTTTCAACATTTAAAATTGAAAAGTGTTGGCAGACGGTGACTCGCCAGCTCACTAGCTGGGCCCCCTGAAAAGCCGCCAGTACATAGGCGAAGGGGGCAACAAACGTGTGAGCGGAGAATTTATTATTGTTAAGCAATTATTAGTTTAGATAAAAATCGTCATTCCTATATTCGTACACTACAACCTACAACACTGCTGGTATGGTAGGTACTGCTGGGACGTGCGAAAAAGCCGTACCTAAAGTAAAATTTACGAATTGTTCTTATAATTGTTTTTAATGGCTGAAGCAGCTGATTATGAGCATTATAATGTTTTCTTCAGCTCTAAATAATTTGATAGGCGAGCGATGCCATTAAAAGAGATGACTTATGAAATTAAAAAATATAAAAAACACGACTGCTTATAAAATAATAAGTGACTAAAAAATTTAACTACCTTCTAAAATAATCAAAAAAATGTTGTGCAGAACTTTTCAGCATAACACAGCAAATTCTGTATGTTTCTGAAATTCTGATGCAATAGGGTACCGAAAAATCGCGTTTTCCAAAAAAAAATGTCCCCCGACTGCATCCGTCATACCTACATGTTAATAAAATAACATACAGAATTTGCTGTGTTATGCTCGTTACAATAGACGCAGTTGCGGCCGAAGTAATGCGTTACTAGAGCCTGGGGCCCAATTCTCCTAAAATAAATTGTTGCAAAACGCAATCGAACCACAACCGTCAGTCAGTTTTTGTTTTCGATAACTTTCAAAATGATTGATTTTGTTTTTTGTGTCAAACAATTTGATAGCAAGATTTGATTGAAATTGAGAACTGTCTGAATGAACGGTTCGGCCTTGGTTCGGTTGTGATTTATCAAGATTTATTTTAGGAGAATTAGGCCCCCTGTTTCACAATCGTCGGTTAACTCTTAACCGAGAGATCAATGTGTCAGTTTCTCTATAGAAAATACGATATTTCTATTTAACGTAGGTACCAAATACCATATTTATTTCCCAGGCTTATCTGGGACTTAACTCTAAAGTTATCCGATGATTGTGGAACAGGCCCTTACTTGTATTTCTCAAAACAATACATAAGATACTTACGTAGTTTAAAATGTTGAAACGGTATCTGAATTTCTGGGAATTAATGAATGGGATTCCGTTTCCGAAAATAATTGTTTTCTTTTTTCTATTTGCACTGCCTTGTAATAAATACATAATTGCCAAAATCAAAGATCAGCTCCGGATGCGATTGCTACGACCGCAAACATGGCTTTGCATAGTGTACCTAGCACACCGATGTGCAACAAGAAATCTTTTCTAGTTTGTGACTTACCTCTATGCATGTAAATATATGCTAGCACGTCGGCTAATGCAGCACAACAGGGATAGTACAATACACATTTAATAAATCCGGGACTGGTACAGTAATCGTAATCACCTGAATCGTTTGATGCTGTATTACAATCTATCGTTGACCACATTAACACATCACTTTCACTGACTTGGGGACTTGAGCTCCTACAGTTCATGCTGAATGTATAATGGCCATTCGTACTAGTTAAAGAATTTGACATAGAACTTAAAGTTAAATCATTTGTTTCAAATAAAAAATTTAAGTTACTATCAATAGACCCAAATCTCTCCATGACGAGTATAATAAAAAAATATTAATTTAAATACAATAACTAATAAACTGTATCTTTTTAGGTCAGGACTAAGGTTCACATTGATGCACGCTGCCTGCAGCTAGGTGAAAAGGGTAGTATAAACGTACAAAGGTAAGGTATCAGTTAAAAAAAAGTGGTTATCAAATAGAACGGGTATACCCTCCATTCTCTATTCAAATATAAATCCTCGTATCAATAATGTTACAAAAGTGAATAATTTATTAAATTAATACTCAAAGGTAGTTTACTACTAAATGCTAGAAGCTTTAGACTTATATGGACACCGCAGTCAAACTAGGAATCCTTTCGTCGTATTTGTCTGTCTGTCCGTACGTCTGTCACGTCCGCCTAAAATCGTCAGTGTTTAAAACCAATTTGTAAGAATCTTCGCACGAAAAAAATATATTTACGGATACCACCCCTACAAAACTGAGGATTGAAACAAAAAAACGTGCACCTCGACGTGTCAGGTATCGTTGGGTAGGTAAATTACATGAATGTTCCAGTGACTTTTTATTTAGGTGAAATATACGCTCCGAAAGTTGTTTCAAAATCTTAGAAAAATCAAGTTTGTGGCACACTTTGTCGAGGAACGAGATAAGGTGTTCCTCCGTATAAAAGGGAGGATCCCCGAACATGCGGGTCACGTTGCTGAAATGGGCTTAGGGTCGTGACCAGGCTTGCGCGTTCACTGCGGGCTCGTGGTCAGGTCACCCGTTGAAGACAAAATGCCGGCTAGTGTTACTCGCTACTTGATGCTCGATTGGATGCTGAGCTGAGGGTGTGATGACGGAATGATGACGTTCTTTAAAGGCGGTGAAGGTTGCGTTGATGCTCATGCTGGCGATATCAATGGGAAAGCAGTATCTGTAACGCTCACGTAGGGGTCACCTATTTAGTGAGTTCGGTAAGTTCTGGTTAGTAATAATGAAACTCACTAACGTTGAAAGAATGTTTATTAACTTGGAATATACTAAAATCACTAATAACAAATATGAACACAGCAGCAAACAATAATAACTAAGTATATCGTAATGCGCCGTAGGCGCGAGAGCTACGTGCGCTCTGTGGATCGATATTAATCGGTGTTATCTAAACAACGATGAAAACGTCGATGTTTTATTATCTATGTTAGGTCGTCTAAGGCGTGAATTACATAGAAGCGGCGTATGGTGCAGGCGCGGCGCGTATGTACCTATGTAATTCATGCATAAAACAGCGATCAATCGATCATGTGCTAAAAATATCGAAAATCGATGTTTTCACATTTGTTTATGTAAACAAATCAAATTAAGTAAGCTTATACAAGATGTCACATAAATAACGCACAACCTCTTGAGGGGTCACAGTACTCGTCATTATGAACAACTTTTACTATCGGACCAAATTAGAAACCGCGAAAAAAAACAGCTGTTCCCTACATTTTGACGAGTTATGCGAACATAAATGTAGGGAACAACTGTTTTTTTCGCGATTTCTTGTTTGGTCCCATAGTCAAAGTTGTTCATAGTGATAGTACCTACAGTGACCCCTTAAGAGGTTGTGCGTTATTTATGTTACACCTTGTATATGGGTACCTAGATATAGTAAATCTTCATTAATTTAATTGCATACAAATGAAGGACAAATTATAAACATTACCTATAAGTAACCAACATAGAGATAATAATTATTTCAGACGGTACCACATACTTTTGAGAGGTTTGTGTCCAGAAAAAGCGATGGTTGCACATTAACATAATATCATGAGGCTTTTAGGTTAGAAATTAGAATAAACATTTCAGTCCTTTTTGTTTAGCGCCACTTTTCGACCGATTGATGCCGATTCTGTTGTTCACCAACTAGACTAAAATTGTCGAATATTAAAAAAAAACAAATCTATAGAGATTTGGATAATTTTGCACGAATAATCAACCAACGTCCTATATCTACATATACATAAAAGGTGACTGGTAATTAGTGACCGATACTTTAACACATGATTGTACTCATGATGATAACAAACAACTTTCCCAAAGAAACATTATTTTTATTTATTTTTTTTCATTTAAAATTTATTAATAAACCGTTACGGAATGGACGCCGCTCGTATTATGTTTTTTTTTGTTTTATTAATAATGTTTCTTTGGGAAAGTTGTTTGTTAACCTGAGTACAATCACGTGTTAAAGTATCGGTCACTAATTACCAGTCGCCCTATATAGTTATAGGACATTGGTTGAATATTCGTGCAAAACATTGAACCACCTAACGGATCGGTTTTATCATCTTGGCTCTAGGTCATATCCCACCCCTGACCTTATAATATCCCGTATTAAGGGAGGAAATTAATCATAAAAAAACACAACTTATCATAAATAGTTGTTTATTTGTGTAGGTCAGTATCATCAGGCCGAACCTTTTTTTTGGAGATCGACAATACTTAAAGCTTGGGTACATTTTATTGATTTCTGCAAAGGTAGATGTTATGTACATATACTTATTGATCACAAATTACCTATAATTATTGTTTTAAACCTACAAGAGACTTGCGCCTCTCAGATAGACATTAAATTATTAAAAAAAACATAAAATTGTCAACCATATTCGCAATTACATCGGAAACTTGAAATACTTATGGCATAATATGGCAAGTAAATACGATTGATTAAATTTACTTCTGCATTTACCTACATGTTCACAACACTTAAGAAGTAAAGCTAAGTTCTATACACAACAGAATCAAAAGGCCTTCAAATCTCATACTGGATATTATGTATCATTTTGTTGTTGGTAACTGACTAACGCATTGATTACAATCCACTAAGCATCGTCCACAATGGTAACAATTGGTAACACAAGTATGCACGACGACTATAATTTTGAGGTATCTTCTTCGAATGTAGGATTTGTAGTGCCTTTTAGTTCATGCATTCTAGAAATATCGCTCTTCGGTTTTCTCTGTAAGGAAATAACATGCTAGCTTAATTTTTCAGCTACTTATTTAAAGTTATTACTTCTTTCTGAAATGTTACAGTCAACGGCAAAAGTAGATTAATATTTTGTAATTTCAAAATTTATTTTGTTATAATACTTCAAGGAATTCTCTTCTGTATAATTATTAGATAGTTACAAGAAATAATAATTGTCATGTTTTCATTCATAAAACACATTTGAAACTGAACAATATTACTCACTTTTGATGTTGACTGTCTTGACTTGATTGACTGTTATCAACGACTGGGCTGTATGGTCGTTGACTGTTATAAACGTCAATTTAATGTTATAACGAATTATGCTTCCTTCGAGGTACGAAAGGTACACTCCAGTGTGTAAGGGTCAAAATATACGTGCTTCCGGTAGCCGGATCCGACTATCTGATCGGATTCATGAAATACACGTACGATTCTCGTGTCGTATTTTTTCTGGACGACGACGACGCCCGGACGTTGCTTACGATTTTGACATCCGATCCGACAGTCTGATCGTACGTGTAATTCATATTCAAACAAATGTATGACGCGGAGGGCTTCAGATATAGTCTGATCAGACTATCGGAATCGACTATCGGAGGCAAGTATTGGACGTGTATTTGGGCTCTAAGGCTCATTAGAAAAGGTATTGAAGTTTAATACAAACCTTAGATCGGTAGACTTGATTTGTAAGTTTCGTTTTTCCCGCGTAATGATTTTCAATATCATTCAGCTTTTTGCCCTCGGTCTCAGGTAAAATGAAATAAAATACGATGACTCCAATAAAACTGAAAGAGAGGTTTTTTTGTGAAAAAAATAACACAATTAACGAAAATTGATTAATCAGAAGAGAAACGAAGCTGAGACAACCTTTCTACAATATCCAAAATACGCTTTAGAGTTTTATAAAAATTTTTTTTTTTTATCTGTGTCGGTTTTTATTTTTGCTCTGGCTCTGTCGTTTGCCTATTTGATAATTTAATAAAATAAATAAGATTTCCTTACCATACAATGCCATAGAAGCCGTAGGTGCCCCAAATCGATAAGGTATCGACCATGCTAATATACAATTTGTTCGTTAGGAACCCAAAAATGTAGCCAATTGCACTGGCGACGCCCGCGCCCCCCGACCGTGTCTTGGCACTGAACACCTGGAACAAAACCAAACTGGTAAATAGAAATAGAGTATTTAGATTGCTTTTGTGTGAAAATAGTAACCTGGAAATAGTTTTTCTGTTGGGAAAATCATAATAAAAACAGGTAAAAATTCGTTGTAGGTATGTAAAACATCGATTGGCACAAATACCGTTAAGTGTATTGCGCTTAAACCCCTCGGATCAGCCGTGCGAGCATGGATCTTTTTATCGAGTCGATTCGAGAAATTTGTCTATTCTAAACGTCAAATTTGACATAAGATATACCTAGATAAAACGAAAGCAGCTGCTATCGTTATAAGATATAGATAAAAGATCCGTGCTCGCACCGCACCGCTGATGCTTGACAGTGTAGTAGCACTTTTAAGCAGAAGAAGTAAGACCTGGGGGTTACCATGATCTCTTAGAGCAGGAATGTTTTAATATTATTACGAGAGTGGGAAAGAGATGGCGTTAGAGACCTGTCTAGCGCTGTCACTTTCCCACTCTCGGAATAATATTAAAAATTAAAACATTCCTGCTCTAACAGATCATGGTAACCCCCCAGAGGGCCCATTCTACTAACTAAGCTGTTGCCAAACGCTAACGAACCACAACAGTCAGACAGTTTTTTTTACGAAAACTGTCAAAATTATTAGTTTTATTTTTTGTGTCAAACAATTTGACATTTTTTGAAAACGAAAACTGTCTGTATGAACGGTTCGGCCTTGGTTCAGTTGCGATTTATCAAGATTTCTTTTAAAAGAATTGGGCCCCAGGAACAGTTTTTTTTATAATGATTGTATAACGGTAAGGATACACGATGACACTGACATTCGACACAATGCAATCGCGACACTGAAATTAAACCAGAGCTAATGCGCAACTCAGTGTAACGGCGATGTACACACTACGACACGCGGTGTCGACACTGAGTGTCGAGTGTAATGTGTCGCCGTGTATCCTTACCGTAAGCAATTCCAATTTACCTCGCCGATTAGAATCCATGGCAACAACCTCAGAGCAGTATGTGCAACAAGAGCTAACAGCATCAGCAAGACCATAGGTATCCAAGAGTACGGGTTTCGCTGAAATTATAAATGTATGCTAAAACAATTCAAAGTAAATTAAGAAATATACTACCTACACGTGCAATTAAGCAAACTATAAAAGTTGCTTTCACAAATAAGTTGGATTGTCATTTTACAAAAAGTTCCCAGAGAAAATAAAACAAGCATCAAAAATTTTTTAGCAAATGTTTCCCCTAAATAGTAAGCTTTCTATTGGTCTAATAGAACATGATTATGTGTGGCATGTGCTTAGAACTTTTTCTCACCATCTTGTCACGACGAAAACGAAACACTTCTAGGTCGTGTACCTACCTACACAATTTAACTTACAATAACTTCAAGGATATGCTTCGCAAAACCTATTAGTTTTGCATCAAATACAGTTTCTAATATATGTATTACTAGCTGAGTCCTCGACTCTACGGGGTGCTCATTCCACGCGGACAAAATCGGGGGCAAAAGCTAGCTTAGATTTAGTAAGTATTGTCTGTACGGAGTTTACAGAAACTTACCACTTCTTCTTCGATACTATCTGAAGTAACGTTAACACCTGTCAACGTGTCATTTTTCAATTCTGTCGTTCCGGTAAAACCATTCTGCGAATAAAAATAAAGAAGTTTTGTTTTGATCCGACAAAAATAAATTATAAAAGGGCTGTTTCTGGCCAATAAAGACACAGACGTAGATATTGTAGACACTTCATCGAATGACGCACTAACAAATATTTTTGCGTCATGCATCCCTAGTGAAAGTGATGAAGAACGTCATTGCGAACCAAACAAATCGTTTGTTTGCATTGTCTTAATTTTTAAGAATGGTCCTCTTCTATATTTATTGCGTTCTTACCATTTTAATGTATATATCGTAGCTAGCAACGAGTATGCAGCAGATCCCAGTCCCCCCTGTGGAGAAGAGAGTGAGAGGACGCTTGCCAGTGTAATGTACTAGCAACACGCATGTGCCTGCCCCCACTATCTGTAGCACGCCAAGAATCAACGTTGCATAGTATTTGTCGATAGGCGCCTTCAACATCTGGAATATCGACACTGCGTAGGTCTGAAATACAAAAATCATCCTTACAAATTGTCCTTATCTTCTGCGTTTGCAACGTGTCAATAATTGCTTGATTCCAATATATTCAGATTAGAATGTGATCTAAAAATAACATCAACATCATTAGCCACATCTGAAATCTAAATACATTTATAATACTGCATTAGGTAGGTATCAATTCGTTTTAATTGTTGAGGTTGCCAATATGACGACCGTGCCGATAATTTACAGATGAAAAGTTATACATAATGCTATACAAATAAATAGTCGTGTATGAATATTTAACTGCAATAATATAAAAGGTATCCAGTACCTAGACAAGCTTGTTTAGCATGTAACGAGCTTACATCATCAATGTTGACATTATACGACTCCAAACTTAATTAATTAATGCGTTATTTCGTCAGGCTCTTTTTGGCACCTTGACTAATGTGTGATGTGAATGAATGTCTAGTGTCTAGTGTGTATCTTTGCCGGGGAAAGTTTTACTGTTTTGGTGCTCGTAGCACTGTTTTTAAGTTAAGCACGACCTTGGAAATAAATTGTCATAATCACCTCAAATGTCTTGAAAGAGGCATCAGTAAGTTATTATCCCATCAAAACATAAATGTGAAAAGGGAGGCAACTTCGCATTCTAGGTAATCGGGTAAATCGGTAATAATCACAAAATTGCAAATGTGTAGGTCTGATAGATTTAGAGTCATCGAAATCAGGGGGCCGAAAGTTGCTCGATACGGTTTGTGTAATATAACAGATGGCCGGTGCGTCTTCCTTTTGTTTTTCGAACTTGGCTTGACACACTGCCGTGTGTCTAGATTAGAACACTATCACAAAGGAGGATGCTGTTGCCTATCGTCTAGTGATCATCTTTTATGGCACCGCGGTCAGACCCGTGAAGCTAAGTAGTGGCCTATTCCATACCAAAAGTAACGTACAATAAATAACACTGCAATTTATTTTACCTACTTAAATACTACCTTGTAATGCTGTACATACTATGTATTTTGTGGGATTTTCGCTCGCAAAAATTACAGACTTCTTTTTATTGAAAGAGTACGCTATGCCTATTCTCGTCTATGTCGTCGATGGCCACGTTGTTCTAAGCTTCATTACGACTTATTGATAATCATATTACTAACCTGCAAGGTAGTCATTCCACTGAAATTACCCACGAAAAAACTGAAAGTCACAAGAAAGAATGGCACGATAAAACTCTTTCTAAGATAATACGACATTCTCTCTGACATCGTCTCTTCTACATCACTAAGATCTGAAAAAGAAAAACAATAAGAATCATTATTAGGTAAATAGGTACTTAAATTAGACGTTATTGCTTAACATTTATAAATAACTTGTTAACCTTTCTTTTCCCCTTTAAATAACACTTGTATATCTCGCAGTTCTTGTTCCACAGCATTAGGGGTTGTCCAACCACGCAGCCATTGTAAACTCTAAAACGATTCATATAATTTTATTATAATTTTTATACAATAATTATAATATAAAAGTCACGGACATATTATATCAATTCGTTTATGCTTAATCCAAAAATCGTTGAGTTGTAAAGACCGAGGTATGGGAGAAAGTAATCCATACTGGTATGTCTACACCCGTGCGCTTTCATATTCGTCTTGAGCTTTCAACTTTCAATTCCTCTTGCGTCAAGCTCATGCAATATTGATTGCCTTAAGACGCATGCAGCTTATCGTCTACACCGGTGCGCCTCGGTCAGTCGTCAGTCGACATACAATAGACGGTTAGCGTGCGCTAGGGGCATGCGCTTTCGTCGAACTAGTATTAAGGCATGCGCTATTGCATGCGCTATGGCGCTTCACGCATGCTTCAGACGAAGATGTAAGATTAACATGAAAGCGCACTGGTGTAGACATAGCTTATGTAATGCAACTATTCAATAAGAAAGTCCTAAAACCTCAAAATAATCCTACGCCAAGAAATGGAACGTTCCGTAAGGAACTATTAGTTAATCTGTGCTTAAAGCCTGATTTGAAAATGCTGAATACACATGTATTCGAAACAGTTTTAATTTCAAACTTTAATTACATAAAAGCCTTACGACAACTCCAATTCCAAGCTCAGTATCTATTTGTCAATCTAGGCAAAGGACAGAATGTCTGCCAGAAGTCTTTCTGACAGAAGAAATCGTACAGGTATTAAAGATAGTCGGTGGCTCCTACTGTTTGTCCAGTGTGTCCTGGCTGGTCATAATAACTTGTAATAGTTTTTAATGAAGAAGAAGAGAGATCCAAGATTAAAACTAACCTAATATAGGTAAATACGAAGTTCCAAAAGCTTGTACAGTCTTCGCAATGAGACATGAGTGGTTTGTACAGACTTTTAATCAATTGGCTGGGCGACTCGTCCAGTTCTAATATTTTTAGCTTTGGCTCCCCAAACACATGGGTGCAAAGCTCAAAGCACAAAATCATAAAATATCCGTGGTAATTCCCTCAAAAGCAATTCTTAGGGCATTTTGGAGCAGGGTTTGAAACCTTACTTTTTGACCCTTTTATGCCCATAGGTCGTACTTATTATAATCAGTTGTATAACTGCACATTTACTGTGTATTTCAACAACCCATATTGATAAATTGCCGATTTTATTATAGTGTAGTAATCGTAAATACATATAAATTAGATTAATATGTAAATTATATTGAATGTTAGAGATATAATGACGTCATGTCGGTAGTCGCACATGTTTACTTTACGACCTCTCAAAATGGTCTATAAAATTATGCAGTATGTAGTGACTCGACCCCTACTTTTGCTGCGACCTTTGAGTTGTACGGACGTTCCCAATTGTTATAATTGTGGTTTTGTTTTGTTTAAAGAATTTAATTATGGCTGTGGTTGATATTGGAATGATAACTGATCGTATTAAAGGATTAGGTATGTTCACATGTACTATCGTGTTTTTAATAAATAACGCCCCAGAAAGCTAAAAAGTTATTAATCCTGTTTGTAAATTCTGTTATTCTATTTGCTTCCCTTCGGGCTAGCTAAAAATATTATATAAGGCTTAGGCACTCCTTTTAACTAGTCAATCCTCATATTTTTGATTAGAAAGAATCTATTTTAAGTTTCTGCGGCTGATGTGTTTTTAGTAACTCCTAGGAAAGTCTAATTTGGTCAATCAAAGGTCTAAACTTAAGTATTCTGCGTCCTCGACTAGTTCATCGTAAGTAAGTGCGATTGAAATGAGGTAGTCAAATTCTAGCGCTAGCGGCGCTCCGAGGTTTGATTAATCAATTCTCAGGATGTAGTACCTACTATTATTATCTATAGTTTTCCATAGGTTCTGACAGGCTGCCTTAGTCACCAGATCCTGGTGGCTGAATGGAGGGAACGACTTGCGCAACCCAGCGCAGGGCACGCCGCAATAGCGGCGGTAAGACCCGTAATGGAGGAGTGGCTGGAGAGGCGGCATGGCGCCCTCAGCTTCCGGCTGACGCAGGTGCTCTCGGGACATGGTTGTTTCGGGAAGTACCTGTGTCGCATAGGCCGGGAGCAGACGCCCGGATGTCACTACTGCGTCGACTGCCCCGAGGACACGGCGCTGCACACGCTGCAGGCGTGTCCTGCGTGGGCGACGCAGCGCCGCGAACTAATCGCGGCAGTCGGTGGTAACCTCTCGCTTCCGGTCGTGGTTCTGTCCATGGTCGGGAGCGAGACTGCGTGGGAAGCCGTCGCCTCCTTCTGCGAGGAGGTGATGGCGACCAAGGAGGGAGCGGAGAGGGAGAGAGAGGCGACTGCCACTCTCCCTTCCCGCGCCAGACGCACCGGGCGCCGCCGGAGGGCGCGAGACGATCTCCGGCCACCCTAGTGTGTGGCCTGCGGGCGGCGGGTTAGGGGACCCGTCGCCCGACCAGTAACAGGCCCGAGAAGGCGGCGCGCCGTGTTCCACGCGCGCCTCTCAGGAGGACGTGGGGCAAAGGGGTAAAGCCCCACAGAAGGAGAGGTCCGCCAGGGGCTGGCGGACCGAGGCCTGCCGGGGTCGCGGTGCATGCAGCTGTGAATCCCGTGACCCCGGCCATAGATCAGGAGAAGGAACACCGTGGGTTTTTAGCCGGTAAGAGTCCGGCATAACCCTTCGCCTGCCCCGGGCGGAGGGTATCCACGAGGATTTTACCACGAGAGAAAAAAAAAAAAAAAAAAAAGGCTGCCTTAGTCAAAACCTGAATCGGTTTTTACAGGCCCAGTTATTAAGTAGTTCAACGGACATGTGAAAGTGGTAGTCCTCCCAACGGTATAATCAATGAATTAATTAATCGTACCTACCTTCCTAGCATCATCGTAGCGTTTCTTCGACACCAGCCAATGGGGAGACTCCGGCACGAAACAAAGGGCGATGACCGCTAATAACTGCAAATAAAAAAATAAAAATCAGGATGTGTAATCACAAGCAAACTGCAGCAATTGTGACATTCGAATGATGCCTTAATTGATTGGCTTATTAGTTTGATTCAGCACCGGCTTTATTAGGGTGGTCAAGTGCATGGTTTTTATATCTTACATTCGCAACAAAGTTCATAAGGGCAGGTATCCTATTTCAGAACCCAGGGTTCTAGCTGGATCGGTTTCTAATAACCTGAATGCTGAACCTACATGAATGTTATGTCTATCGCCTTCTCAAGTGAATAAGGATGCAAGTAAATAAATATTATACTGCTTTCTTTTGAAATTGTGTGCATGAAAAGAGCCTCCACGAGTAACGTCCTGCGCACCCTAGACAGGCAGGCCCACGACCAACATTGCTGGTTGACTAATTCGTGCTAACACGGCACATGAACGAGTTTAACATCAAAGACCAACATCTGCTGCTCATTTTTTTTTTATTAAACCTCGCTTTACTTTTTTTATTAAATTTTTCTTAAAACTGAGTCGATAAAGAAATTGTAAACTTAATTATTTTTTATGGAAAGTTTACACGTTTTCACGAAAAATTTGCAAATGTCTCCAAAGAAAGTTTAGATAATACTGACATTCAGTTGCATTTGGTTGGATTGGAAGATAACCACAACTAAATTTAGTTACTTAAGTATATTAGGAGTAAGCACGGCCGGTTGTTCCAAAAACGATATGAACAGATTGTGCATCGAATACCAACTAGCTCTTATGACGTATTAATTGGATGCTATGAGTAATCCAAACTCAAGTTTCACCAACTTGCTGATATCATCATATCACGGTAAATGTTGCTCATATTGCAATGTCCCTATTGGTGCCCCATAAAATTTTTGATTAAGGCCTCTGCACACTGACGTATAGACGGAAGTAACAGAATTCTACCTCACAGAAAATAATCTGAGAAATCCAAAAAAGTGTAAATAGATGACATGAATAGACATGACTAGTTTACACCGTGGGTACGACGTACCCGAAAGATTTTAACCATCGATTTCGATGTATAGTTTGTCGAACAAAGCTTAATTTTCCAGATATTCATTATTTATGGAAATTCATAAGACTAAAAATCTCTAGGGTAGCCATAGGGCACGCCGCAACAGCGGCGGTAAGACCCGTGATGGAGGAGTGGCTGAAGAGGCGGCATGGCGCTCTCAGCTTCCGGCTGACGCAGGTGCTCTCGGGATATGGCTGTTTCGGAAAGTTCCTGTGTCGCATAGGCCGGGAGCAGACGCCCGGTTGTCACCACTGCGTCGACAGCCCGGAGGACACAGCGCTGCAGGCATTTCTCGCGTGGGACACAGCGCCGCGAGCTAGTCGCGGCAGTTGGTGGTGACCTCTCGCTTCCGTCCGTGGTTCTGTCCATAGTCGGGGGCGAGAGTGCGTGGGAAGCTGTCGCCTCCCTTCCGTGCCAGACACACCGGGCGCCGCCGGAGTTCGTGCGACGATCTCCGGCCATCCTAGTGTGTGGCCTGCGGGCGGCGGGGTATGGGACCCGTCGCCCGACCAGTAACAGGCCCGAGAAGGCGGCGCGCTGTGTTGCGCGCGCGCCTCTCAGGAGAACGTGGGGCAAGGCCCCACGGAAGGAGACGTCAGCGGGCTGGCGGCCCGAGGCCTGCCAGGCTCGCGGTGCATGCACCATGCAGATGCGAATCCCGCGATCCCGGCCAAAGGTTAGGAGAAGGAACACCGTCGGCTTTTATCCGGTAAGAGTCCGGCATAACCCTTTGCCTTCCCCGGGCGAAAGGTATCCAAGAAGATATAAAGAAGAAAAAAAAAGCATGACAAGCCCTATGTACACGGCGTTGCGACTTTTGTCATACCTTGGTCATATACCCCATTCGTTCGTGAAGTGAGAAGTTTTCTTATCCACTCACACGATAATATCATGTTGCCAGCTCGACCTAAGGTATCTATCGGGTGTAAAAAGACCCTTAACGATAACGAAAACCACGTATTCTACCCATCATTGGGATCATTTTTTTCGAACAAACCATACCTGGGAAATCATTGGTTTTGGAGATATTGAAGGTCAAAGTACACATTTTTTTATTTAGTTTTTTCCAAAAACGATTTCCATGTACTAACTACTACATGTACTAATACTAAACTTTCTTCCAAACAAACATTATCAAAAATTTAAATTTTTCCTAACATTTTACGCATTTGAAGTTACAAAAACGCAATGAATATCAAACGCACATGACCGCCTTGGCTCGGCTGTGTGGACGCTGCACTCATGCAAACGCGCGGCATCGCCACAACCATAATTTGCGCGCTACAAAAAAAGCGTTTTTATTCATGCCAAAAAATAAAAGTCGTTTCCCAGCAATTATTTTTGGTCCACGTAATTTAGTTTGATGTACAGAGTGCGTAGATTTCGGCTATGTGATGGGTCTTTTTACACCCTGTATTGTTTACAAGGAAGTACCTACTAAAGTTAATTGATTTATTTTGTTCTGAAAAACCAAATAGTTAGGTAAATTGACTGAATTGGACTTGTTTTGACATAACATTATTGGACTCATGATACCATCAGACAGCCGTGATTGAAATCTTTCGGGTACCTCGGGCCCACGGTGTATAATCGGTACTAGAGCAGCCCTAATCAATGTTCTCCATTAGCAAAGCTAAGACCAAGAAACGGGTGGCTACTATCTAAATTACTTTTACAAACCGTAAACGCAATGTTGACAAGCGCCACAGTTCTCCAGTACAGGAATATACCGAAGAGGAACTGAGTGAACACTCCAAGTATGATGCATAGTGAGCTGGTGGCTGTGAGTGCTCCTCGGAGATGCGGCTGCGTGATCTCTGCCACATATGTCAACACCTGGAAAAGACGGTTAAAGCGTAAGTATCAGGCTGAAGAGCGTGGAGGAATGTCAATCTACGAAGTATCTACGCGGTCAAGTTTTCGATAAGTGACCTACAGACTATTCTTACTAGAATAGCACGGTAAATTGTCACGTGGAGTCAATAACGTCATAAAGTAACCAACCTTAGTATTCCCATGGGAATCCGACATTTAACAGCAAATCATTTAATGTTTTTTTTTTGTTTCCCATAACACTATTTACAGAATTTTTATACAATTTTATAAGTCGTCTAAATTCTTTACATCTCGCTCATAGACATTTGCTCGAATAATCTTTTCCTCATTAATCAGCGCTTCGAATTTTTCTTTATAATTTATTTGTATCTACATCGATGTAACGTAAATTTCATTTATTTTTTATTAGATATTTACTTCGAATCGTTTTTCGTTATTATCACTAACTATATGTACCTATTTTACAAATACCTTTCTACGACTTCAGTAGCTTCCATCGAATACTAACTTAACTAACATATTCTTATTTTAACGGATTACCAGATTCTCCGACCGGATCGGTTAGGCAAGGTTAGAATTAAGACTGGTAGCGACGCAGCGGCTAGCGAGCGGTATTTGCGGTCGCTGTTAGTCGTTTAAGGCACCCCGACTGTATAGGTTGTGTTAGAACTCTGACCACGCGTGAGCGAGCCGAGCGAGCGAAGCGAGTGAGCCGCGGGAGCGACCGACGCGGCGGCGAGCGCTAGATCCGACTTGGTTGTATTTATTCCTATAATAAGAAACGTATCGTTCGACGAAACGTTAGTACATACATTTATATGTATACACGTAGAAAGCGGGTTGCCGTCGCCGATCTGCCAGCGCTTGTCGGTGTCGATCCGCGCAGTTAGTCGGCGCAGGTAGTGAGTAGTCTCTGTACTGTTGCTGTATTTGCAAGGGAACAACGCGTATTTTTGTTAAAAAATGCCAGCTCCTTCTTCTACCTTCTCTCCTTTCTCCTTTATGTAGGGGTTACCTGCACGGATCAGTACCGATAAGCGCTGGTAGGTCGGTAGGTATACGCCCTTACTGCGATGAAAAGTTGTCCGTGGAAACAAGGAAATGCGTACCTATTGTAAATTCTTCAAATCATGTTTCGATAAATTAATACTTCAGTTAACTGTTAATGATATGAACTGATATGAAATATAAATTCAATAAATAGATATTATAATAATTGAGAAAAATTCGAACAGATTCTTTGATTAAACGTTGTTCGATTTTATGGACGTATTCCACATTGGGCACCCGCTTTTACGGCACCCAAGTTAATGGCACCTGAGGTATTCCATATTCGGCACCTATCGGTATTTTTCGCAGGTGCCATTAGTGGAACAGTTTATTATTTAAAATTTTATTCCACTTTCGGCACCTACGAACCAGTAGGT
This sequence comes from Amphipyra tragopoginis, assembly GCA_905220435.1. Lineage (NCBI taxonomy): Eukaryota > Metazoa > Arthropoda > Insecta > Lepidoptera > Noctuidae > Amphipyra > Amphipyra tragopoginis. The sequence goes on along the minus strand of HG991991.1, from coordinate 22,916,075 downwards.
ACTAGTGATGGGACGTTTACTTTTTATAGGACGTTAAAATTAAAAATTCGATTAAAATCAGTAGAGTTTAATAACATGATAAAAATATAACTTCTTTATGTATTTTAATATCACAATCGGTTTCCTTAATCACATATATTGCAAAATCAGCCTTGGTTAATAGTTTTTTTTTTTTAATGTTTTGAGGCTTTTTATCAAACATGATCATGCCAGCCTCATCGTACACAATAGAATTTAAAAACAAATACTTTTAAGGTTTACATACAATTATTTCTCTTCTCGATTAACTTTGCAATTAAAATTCAACTGTCTTTATTTATTAAAACTACCAGGAAAGCAGAAATGAACTGGAACTAGATGCTTAAGCGACTTAACATACATAGCTCAATGATGGTAAAAATACAGGTTTTGAAATTGAATCATTTGTTCTTTTGAAAAGTACCAGGGCGAAAGAAATGAACAGAAAATAGGCGCTTTAACGATATCACTAAGTGACAGTTATAGGTAAGATATAGGACAGTTTTAAGACTTCTATCGATATAGTGAATAATAAGGAATACTTTATATTCCTTTTTGTGTTTAATCATTGGTGCACATCTTAGTGACATCGTTTAGGCTGTAACCCTGGTACTTTTCAAAACAACAATTGATTCAATTTCAAAACTTATTAATTTTAGCATTATTAAGCTAAGTAGTAAAGTCGCTTAAGCACTTAAGTTCCAGATCATTTCTGCTTTCCTGGTAGTTTTAATAAATAAAGACAGTTGAATTTTAATTACAAAGTTAATCGAGAAGAGAAATAATTGTATTTAAACCTAAAAAGTATTTGTTTTTAAATTCTATTGTGTACGATGAGTCTGGCATGATCATGTTTGATAAAAAGCCTCAAAACATTAAAAAAAAAAACTATTGTAACTCAAGGCTGATTTTGCAATATACGTGATTAAGGAAACCGATTGTGATATTAAAATACATAAAGAAGTTATATTTTTATCATGTTATTAAACTCTACTGATTTTAATCGAATTTTTAATTTTAACGTCCTATAAAAAGTAAACGTCCCATCACTAGTACCTACTGGTTCGTAGGTGCCGAAAGTGGAATAAAATTTTAAATAATAAACTGTTCCACTAATGGCACCTGCGAAAAATACCGATAGGTGCCGAATATGGAATACCTCAGGTGCCATTAACTTGGGTGCCGTAAAAGCGGGTGCCCAATGTGGAATACGTCTGAAAGGTATGAATTGAAAATTATGTGAATCAAAAAATATGTGATAATTCGTAGTAGTGATAAATAATTCGTAGGCTTGCTATCGCCCACATTAAATTCGATATAAAAGTTTCGGTAAAATAATAGACACCGATTTCCGTACCGTAGGTAGGTACCTCCCACTATAAATTACAGATTGATTTTAAGGTTGACTGAATTCTAATCTAATTAATTGGTTAGATTTTCCTTGTGGACGACAATTCATCGTAACTATCTTTATGAGACTTATGTTCGGCTGAGATCATTTGAAAGCAGATTATAATAGTGAATTAATTTAATTGAGTTAATTAAAAAACGTATAAAGTTATGCCAAGTTAAAGGTTACGTAAACATTACCTTTCTCTTCAATCAGACTTTAATCAGTGTGGCCTGTAGGTTACTAATGTTTCATAATAACTTATCTACTTATCTTACGTCCACATGAGTAGTTTATTACAAGGTAATTAAGTTCGCACCCTTTGAGTGATCTTCCGGGAAGACTGCGCTGCAATAATTGCACTAAGATAAAGTAGTCCATAAATGTAACATTGCAGATAAACTATAGGTATTTGTATTCTGTACTGCAGATTTTTAATTTATTGTGAAAGAAAGAGGTCGCGACGCTAATTAATGATTCCGTTTAACAGCAGACGTTGGTATTGACTTTGACAATAACAGTGGAGTGTCGTTGTTGGTAAAAAAAGCTTGAAAAATTTGTATCAGCTATGTAGAACTTCCTGGCTTTTGTAAATCATGCACTTGGGCTCGGAAATCCAGCCTACGAAATAATTTATATTAAATTAGATTTTTCCGGGACCAGTCGTTTTGCCGCTTGCCATAACTATCGTTCTGTAACGTGATTGTGGGATAAAATTATACCTATCGTCGCCTGGTGATTATAGCAATGTTCCTCGCGTTCGTTCATTTTCGTGCTGTAAAAAACATGTTCACCTTTTCGAGTTCAAATGAAGAAGCACAGAGGACTGTCGGTCGATGACTATTTTTTATTTTAAAAAGTTTGACCTGCGTCTTAAACGCGGTCGACGACTCGATCTCGGTGGCCGCGTTGCTTTATGCATGCTGTGCCGACTTAGTACATAAGTTCGTGACAGGGATTAAAGTATGGAAAGTAGTGCCATCTAGCCGTGATAGTGATATAACAAAATCAAGAGGTTGTCATCCTTAAAAAATATAATTTATGAATTACTAGCTTCTGCCCGCGACTTCGTACGCGGATCCTGTTGCTTATGCCAGCGACAACGGGGTCGTCAAAATCGAACATCTGAAACGTCTGATGTTGAATTCTAAGAGCCCGGGGACAACAAAACAACCGGGAAAAACAACGGGATGCGCGAGACGATTCGAGACGTTCCAGATCTTTCATTTTTGTAAGTCAACAGGAAATGCCCATCAGACTAAACAACTTTTGCTAAGACGTCATTCCTATATATGTTATAGTGTCGCTGGGCTTTGGAGTTCCACGACAGGTGTCCAGGTCTTCAAATTTATTCTCACAGCAGAAAATGCTCTTCTTGGGAATAATTTTTGCTATGGCACCATTTTTATATCTCTTATACTTTAGCTGGTCCACATCCAATTCTTCAGATGATATCGAAATTCTGTTCAGAGAATGTCGAAGTCGATCAGAATTCAAACGTTCGTTGCACTCTTTTTCTGTCTCTTCATGCCGTACTCCTGCAATTCTTTTTCTCTCACTTTCTAACCGATTATGAATATTTTGTTGTGTGCGTGTTCGGGACAATGTAGGATAATCTCGATCAGCAGTTAGTCGCGCATCACGTTCCCCACTTGTCTCGAAGTCGGTGCGTAGATACGCTTGGAACTTAAGCGTAATTCTCTATCCGTGAACGTCTCCGATTCGCGAGACAATGCGTGACGTTCACGATCAGCGGTCAGTCGCGTATCACGTTCCCCACTTGTCTTTAGAGACCTAGAAGTCGGTGCGTAGATACGCTTGGAACTTAAGCGTAATTCTCTATCCGTGAACGTCTCCGATTTGCGAGACAATGCATGACTTACACGATCAGCGGTCAGTCGCGCATCACGTTCCGCACTTGTCTCTAGAGACCTAGAAGCAGATGCGTAGATACGCTGAGAACTCAAGCGCAATTCTCTATCCGTGAACGTCTCCGATTCGCGAGACAATGCGTGACGTTCACGATCAGTGGTCAGTCGCGTATCACGTTCCCCACTTGTCTTTAGAGACCTAGAAGTCGATGCGTAGATATGCTTGGAACTCAAGCGTAATTCTCTATCCGTGAACGTCTCCGATTCGCGAGACAATGCATGACTTGCACGATCAGCGGTCAGTCGCGCATCACGTTCCGCACTTGTCTCTAGAGACCTCGAAGTAGATGTGTATATACGCTGAGAACTAATGCGTAATTCTCTTTCCGTGAACGTCTCCGACTCGCGAGACAATGCATAATGTTCACGATCAGCGGTCAGACGCGCATCATATTCTTCACTGGTCTCTAGAGACCTGGATGTAGATGCGTAAATACGCTAAGAACAGTTGCAGTTCTCGAACAGCATCAAGTCTCTCCTGACGCTCTTCGGTAGATTCTTGGGATCTTATGATCCTCGATCTTTTAGCTTCTTTGGAACATTGGGAAAGATTTGACCTCTTTCTAGGCATGGTTATAGTTTTATGGTGAAGATACCTGATCAATTAAAATCTAAGTGACTGCTCCCCTACGTTACCGGGTGGGCTACCGTGTCACGAAGATGAATGGAAAAGGAAATGAAACACTTAAATAACATAAGCCCGAAGGCATATTTATTCGATAGCAAAAAAAATGGGAGTTTTGGCCAGTAGAGTCAAATTTTCAATGATATACCATCGTCATCGAAAATCAGTCCTAAACTGTTACCGCCTTCACCGCGTGGAGGTACTCCCAGCTTATGTTATTTTATAATTATACAGTGAAATTAGTGATAGCTTTGATTTCCACATCAGATGTTTCTGATCTTAGATTTTTATAAGACAACAGGAAATGCCCATCAGACCGAACAAATTTTGCTAAGACGTCATTCCTATATGTGTTATGGTGTAGCTGGGCTTTTGGAGTTCCACAACAGGTGTTCCAGATCTTCAATGTTTATACGTCAACAGAGAGTGCTCATCAGATTGAACAACTTTTGCTAAACGTCATTCCTATATATGTTATAGTGTAGCTGGGTGCTTGGAATTTCACAACAGGTGTTCCAGATCTTCAATTTTTATACGTCAACAGAGAGTGCTCATCAGGCTGAACAACTTTTGCTAAGACGTCATTCCTATATATGTTATAGTGTAGCTGGGCTCTTGGAGTTCCACATCAGGTGTTCCAGATCTTCAAATTTATTCTCTCAGCAGAAAATGTTCATCACGTGGAACAATTTTGGCTATTGTACCATCTTTGTATCTCTTATAGTTTAGCTGGTCTGTTACGGTTCTGCATCAGGTGTTCAAGTTTCCAAGATAAAGTATAGCCTATATGTTGCCCAGACATAATACCTATACAATAAAAGAAAAATCATTCAAATCCGTCCAGTAGTTCCAAAGATTAGCGTGTACAAACAAACAGACACACAGACAAACAGACACTTTTTTTTTTTTGGATTCGTGCTCTCTTACTGTTTCTAAACCTCCCTCAACTATTGTTTTTTTAATAGGTATATTCAATGTACAGACACAGTTTTTTTACTGTTTTATTATATGTATAGATATTGCTTTACAAATAAACATAATTTTATTTAAAAAGTAAAACACATATAGAATTTTACGAACAATACATATATAAAAACAATTTTTATGACCATTATAGTCGTTTATTTTCTCATTCAAATGAAAATTGTAACTTTTGTATAATAACAGCGCTTTTGTGCTGACCACGCTGAGAAAAATGTCGGCACGTTACTGATACGGATTCAAATTCCAATATTTTCTCGTCCAATATTTTAAGTGATTAGATTCCTTAAAATAACAACTGAGTGTGTGAAAGTTATTTCCCTAGCATTGTTGAGTTTTATAAATAAAACGTAAGTATCAAAATATGGGGTATTCCTCGAAACGCACCAACGATGAAACAGAGAAGAGCATGAAAGGATACGTAATAATAATTATCATCGATAGACGTTTTAAAATTTAATAACTGCCCTAATTGTTTATTTATTAAAACTACCAGGATAGCAGAAATGAACTGGAGCTAGGTGCTTAAGCAACTTAATACTTAGCTCAAAATTGAACCACGGAACTCTCAAAAGGTGCTGTGATCCAACTATTTTTAAAGTTGGACAACTGCCCCTAGTAAAGACTCATGGTCCAACTAGTTGGACAGAGCAGTTGGACCACTGCCCCGGACTGGCTTTTTTACATGACTGCCCAAAAAAAGTAGCTTTTGTAGTAAAAAAGTAGTGTTTTCAGTGTTCATGTATGTATGTATTTTTGTATGTTTCTTTATTCCACCATAATTTCTGAACGCCTGAACCGATTTCGATGTGTTTGGTACCGTTAGAACCCTTGTATTTTCCCAGGTAACAAAGACTTTGAAAATTTAAAAATGATAATTGTGTCTAGGGTTTGATTTAAATCCAAAATCAAGTAATAAATTGTAATTGTCAGTATGTATAATCCTCAATAAAACCAATTGTTTACATTTACTTTAGTATTACTGATTAAACCGTAATAGTAAAGAATATTCTTTAATTTTAGGTGATTGTGATCAAGTAATAAATTAATTACAAAATAACTGTCTTTTACTTATGAGACCTTGGCATTGTAAGAAAGAAAATTAAAATTTTCTGTACAATACCCATTTTCTGTTTTCCTACACTTGATATTGTAATTAATGTGTTAGTGTAAAAAACCGCTAAATTGAATTCACGATTATTCAATTTAGCGGATTTTTTACGATACACTTTAATTTCATCCATTCAAGTACGAAAGTACCAAAGTTAAACTATATATACGTACGTACCTATCCATTAAGATCTATACATAAATACATCCTGCTATATCTAGACTTTAGTTCGATGAACGACTACCAGGGCGGCGCTGCTGTCGCCCGATTTAACCTAAAACGTGAAGTTAGCTCTCTATCTTATAGATATACTGTACTCTTTGGCTTTATGGACCTAACTAATCGATGGTACGTGCTACCGAAATGTAGTCACAGGATGAAAACGATCAAAAATGTATATCCTTACTGTTAAATACCTATATTTTGTGTAGAGCATCACACTCTTCGTTATTGTTTACTCTAAAAGGTCAACTAGAAGTTACCAACTTACGTACTTACGTAGCAATTAAGTAAGTTTGTATATTTTATAAAAATATAGAATCGGGTCTTCTCGCGTAACAAACTTTAAGAGGCACAAAATACCTTTTATCCCGGCGTTTCGGCCGAATTGCACCGGCCGTGGTCACGGGTAGACTCATTTGTTATAATGTAGTTTGTATATTGTTCACTTGTTGAATATCTTATAAAGGAACCAAAGCAAATTGCTGTGGTGCCTTGTTTTTTTTTTCTGTCACGTTAGTTATTATTTTATTATGTATATTATTTTTATAGTTAATTAACCATACCAAATGCATTGTAGGAGATAACAATAACTGTGAACGTATGAATACCTACACTTCACGCCATAACACGCATTGTTCAAATTTCAACATTGCAACATTGGAAAAGCGCATAAGCACAGATAAAAAAGCAGCACCGCCATTAAGGAACGTCCGATATTTTTGCTATTTTTACGTCCGATAATTTTGCTATTTTTTTTTATTTTTTAACTTTGTTTTGATAACGTAGAAAAAGCTGTGATTGTGATTAAGAGTCCTTCATTTTAATAACTACCTACCTTTAGTTCAAAGTATACCTACAAGACCTGATTTTTTGCCTTATTGTGTCAGAAAAGAAAATTAGAAGATTTTTATTTGGCTTTCAGCCCACTGCACATAGTTAAGTCAGCCAGGATAATTATACTTACTAACACCCGAGTGGTGCTTAGTTTGATGGAGAATGTCTTGGAAACAGCAACGATAAAGTAGGAAAAAAGGTGGAAAATTATTTTTTTTAAATATAAAAATCTTACCGGTGCTTCAAGTAATCCTCCTGCTAAACCTGTTAAAAACAGGGCTCCATACAAATGCCCTGTGCTCGTTGAAAAGTGGAAAAGTAACCAGGCTATGAAGAAGGGCACGTTGACCATCTGCATCGCCCTTCGACGGCCGATTGGTGACGTCACCATCCCCGATAGGGCACATCCTACAGGCACTATAATAAGGTTGATAGAACCTGTAAATAAATTGATTATTTGGACATCATTCATTTTGGACAAAGAAAAGAAAGTGCAATCGAGAAACAAATATACACCTATTTCGAAAGAACAATTTTATCCATGAGCATTTTGTGCTGTGCCGGGTAAGCTATGTATGCTATGCAATCATGTAGGGAAGGTAACCGATTTTTTAAATTTTTTATTATGCTTTTAAACTTTACAGGCGTTATGAATATGAATAACCATGCCAAATTTCAGCTTAATAGCACTAATTAATTACCTACGAGTAAAACGGCTCTCATATACAAACGGACTAGACAGAGACAGACGGACATGGCGATACTATAGGACCAACTAGTTTGACTACGGAACCCAAAAAAAAAGTGAATCAATGACTCGATGCATGAACCCAATGAAAGGTCCGTAGTTAAAATCTGTATCAGTTTCACTCACGTGAATAACATTCGCGTAGAAGCCGGTACAACACATAAACAACGAATGTATTGTAAAATTACTTTCGTTTTTCCATTACAACATAGTTACTCAGGTTTCAGGTTATATTTCTGACTGCTGTTTATGTAACTTTTTTTTATAACCCGTAAGTTCATGGTGTTTCCTATCTTAAGAACTCTATAGGTACTTAGTAGGTGAGTACCGTGGTAAGTACACTAATGCGCCCTGCAAGGTCAACAACCGAGATACATGCCGTACAAGCAATAGAACAAATAAATAGCAATTCTTAAAATTATTTACCAGACACCGTTGAAAATCAACAGACAAAGCCCAGAGTATTTCAAAAGACGTTTGAAACAATGAAATAATTATGAATATGCGAAACAAGTCTTTTGTCTCACATGACAAACTACTTTAATTGGAATATTATTTATTATAACATATTTATTGTACATACATACAATATTATTTTTATAAAAATAAGTTTGTACAATAAAATATGCAAAGTAATAATAACTATAATACCTATATATTAGACCCTCTGGGAAAGGCGTTACCTCACCATGAGATTAACGTAAAACCGGAGGGAACATTAGACTAGCTTTCTACAACCCCATCATATAATAAAAAATGTATCATGAGGTCTACTGAAAAGCTTACAAACCGCAGGGCAGCTTGTGGCGAGCTGTTGGTGAGTGGCGACACTGCGTACCTTATTGCCTCAGAGAGTCGGTCAGGGCCTCGTCTCCAGTTTGCCTTTATTGGCTGGCTGGAGTGGAACCCCAAGAGTGCCCGCAGGACTCTCAACTCTGTCTTGCCTTTATAGGCCGGCCAGAGGGGGGCCGCCAGAGCTATATGCTTAGGGGTGGAAGTGTCTAAAGGCGTAATAGCGGGGAAACCCACTCCGGGTCTTTTAGACCCGTGACGGCGAAACCGGGGCCACACCTCTCTACACCTCTAGCCGCTCACACGTCTGTTGCCCCCTTCGCCTATGTACTGGCGGCTTTTCAGGGGGCCCAGCTAGTGAGCTGGCGAGTCACCGTCTGCCAACAGTTTTCAATTTTAAATGTTGAAAGGCAGACGCCGTTTTCTTCCGGCAATAGAAGTTAAATAGTCCATTTAACACCCCATCCCATAGACCAGTTTTATTTTTACCATATTTCACAATAGTTTTGCACCCACCTGGGACGGTCCATGACTGTACTCCAATAGTGCAGTCGTGGATAGTCCCCGGCTGGTGCCCCACCCCATTTTAGATTAAAGTTCTCAAAGGGGCCTCTGCACGTTGGACCTGTGTCCCCGTGTATGCCTTCCAAAGGACCGGACATCTTCCGCACGGAAGATGAGCCGTGATTTGAAGAGAGATACTATAATACTACACGGACGAAGTAATGATGAACAACTATAGAAAATATATTGTGAAGGACGGCACGGCTGACATCTGTCGGGTATGCCACTGTCCCGGTGAATCTTTCCGAATAATTATCTCAGGTTGTTCTCGTCTTGCTAACGGTGAGTATTTGCAAAGGCACAACCTCGTAGCTAGGATTATCCACCAGCAACTTGCTCTCAAATACAACCTTGTGGACGCAGAAGTACCATACTACGAGTACAGTTCTCGAGAAAGGTCATGTCACATTGTACTGGGATCGATCTATCATCACCGACAGGACTATTGTTGCCAATAAGCCTGACATCGTGGTGATAGATCGATCAGAGCGTCTCACAATGATTGTTGATATCACGGTTCCGCATGACGAGAACCTTGTAAAAGCCGAGAAAGATAAAGAAAATAAATATCAAGACTTGGCACACGAGGTTGTCGCCATGTGGGATGTTGATTCAACAATCATTGTGCCGATAGTCGTTACGGCCAATGGTTTAATAGCCAAGAGCCTCGACCAACATCTAAAAAGGCTCTCGTTGGGCAGCTAGATCAAGGGCCTGATACAGAAAGCAGTACTTCTGGACACGGCGCGTATTGTTTAGAAGTTCCTGTCTCTGAGGCCCTGACCATCGGTAGCTTGGACCCTGTTCCCGATGCCGATGGGCAACTACATTTTTTTTTTGTTTGGAAATATTTAAAAATTTAATTTTATATGTCTTTAGAATGAATAAATAGAACTATAATACATATGCAAAAAATAAAATAAAAACTCACTAATCCATGAAATTTCGGACTTATTTAGATGTAGTATTTCGCCCTCTGTAGGATTCTGTACAGCTGGCATAAGAATAGTGGAGAATCCAAGTGTCATTCCGTATCCTGAAACAAGAAGTGAACATTCGTAAGATAATTTCGTTCTGAGATAACAATGTAGACTGTGGCTGTTGTAAAATCAGCATCCTCCTAGTCATTAAGGAACTAAATGTAAGTACACTGCGCTCACCGATAGATACCTACATTTGACAATCAGTTATGGCTCTTCCCTCACGAGTATTAAGATTGAAAAGGTTCATACATACACAATGCAAAGAACTATTACAGGCAATTAGCAAAATATTTTCCACCAATACATCCTGCATTTAGGCCAAAGATTTTAATACTAGACTACAATGTTCTTGTATTTATTTTACAATTAATATCTTAAACAAATTGTTACTTCTTTTTTTAAGCCAGTGAGCTCCTTGGTATCGGGTGTTGCGAGGTCTTACCATCCCCTACTTAATAAGGTTTTAATAAAACAAAAGCAAAAAATAATAATGTTATATTACATTTCGACGCCACATAAATGAATGAAAGCACGGCGACACAGATGGCGAGCACAAATATCTTCTTTGGCAACTGGTTGAATAGCAAGAAAGTTTTTTTTTTTTGACAACTTATTACGAAACTCAGTTTTCGTGGCGGCCGGAGGGGACTAGCGCGATATCGTTCCGCGCAGTCAGTGTACTCTGGGCACTAAAATGGCTCACAGACAGAACACCATGTTTTTTTTTATTTTATTTAATCTTGAATAATCCCAAGTATTGTCAGTCTGTGTCACCAGTAGAACAAGTGGTTTGAAAGAATTACACGAATTCGGATACACCCTGTATTTTTACAAATAAGTCACTAGTTGGATGGAAATACATTTAGCTTCGAGCATGTCCTGATATGATTAATTACCTACACCTTTTATCCTTATTACGGATCAAGGCAGAGATGGAGATGGAGGATGAGAGTGATGGCAAAGAGAAGGACTGTGACTGTAAGCTAGATCTCCACGCTAGATAGGAAAACAGTTACAATATACCACTTATAGCGTGACGATGACGCACATAAAATGAAAACAGATCGCGAGAAGGCAATGGTCATCCATTGCCTTCTCATTGCTTTTGGCTTATGAACCAAAAAGATGGAATACCTACACTACCTACCTAAAATATAGGGAAACTTTTTTCTGCATTTGCAAAATGGGGCTAAATCACGGATGCAGTTGAATATTGTGTTGACTAAATAATTAAACGAATAAATAAATTCGTGGTGCTGGTACCTACTGTTGTTGGTAATCTGTGTGATTTTGTTGTTTTTTTTTTTTACCAGATAGATACACCACACGATAAAGATCCCCGAGGTTCTTACTATAAAAATATTAAATCCAATAGTTTTCCTCAATAAAATGCACTGTCCTTGCGGTAGAAACACAGTTAAACATGTGAACAATTTTATTGACAATAGCATAAAATATTGAGCAGATTGACGACCACAGAACAAAAGAGAGATTTCACTTCACTGTACTGTCTTGTCTTCTGTGGTCATAGAGCAAAGCTGCCACCGATGACTCGGTCGTCCATCCCGTTGCTCTAAGGCTGTGGTCAGAACTAAATTATTAAGATATTTAATGCTTTATTCTGAGTCCATGAAAATGTACTGCAATGAATAATAGTGCACGTGATGATGATGTCATCTATGCATGAGGCGTCGTTGAAGGAGACGCTGTTAGCATCTGGCATTGCGCTAAAACTTAGTCTTAAATGTCCGGTTGAAAAGAAAGCAGTATAGGTGCCCAGTATAATATCTTGGCAGGCGAAATAGGGGACTTTCAAATGCACTGTATGCCAAATTCAACAAATGACGAACGTTCGTTGGCCTTCGTTGACTTACTGAGGACGCTCCATTAGACGAGTACAACAAAGTGTGCTTAAATTGCGTAACTAACTATTATAGACATGCTGACGCCTCGTGTTTAAAACGGCCAAGAAGTTTGGCGCGGACTATGTTTGCATATTAACTTCGTTAAAACTTAGAGAAGTTAACAAATTGTAATCTACCTTATAGAAAATAGTTTATAAGACCCAGACACTCCAGCAATCCCTGGCGGGGATAGGTTTTAATTAAACTATTAAACTCCCGACGCAAAAAATGGGGTAGATATGTAGTTTGAGCCTTAGTCTGTCTGTGGCATCGTAGTTCCCAAATGGATCCACCTGATTTTAATGTTTTTTTTTTTTTGTTTGTAATCAGGTTCAATCGGTATGCTTATAACCTACTTTAGATGGAATTTGGTTCAGCCGTTTCGAGATCATCAGCTGTTTTCAGAGTTGGTGTAGGGATCTTAGCCATGACCCTTTGACCGTTGTGGTGCATGAAAAGAGCTTCCACGAGTGACGATATTTAAGTACCTAGGTCCGGCGCACCCTGGGCAGTCAGCCCCACTACCAACCTTGCTGACTGGCTAATCTTTTCACCACAGAATGATCTAGTTTCGTATAGCTTAGCTCGTGCTGACACGAGAGAAAAGAAGCCATGACCCGTCCCCGACCAGTAACATGCTCGAAAAGACAGTGTGCGCCTGTCAGGAGGACCTGGGGCGAGGCCCCATAGGAGAGGTCTGCCGGGGGCTGGCGGACCGAGGCCTGCCTGGGTTGCGGTGCATGCAGCTGCGACGCCCGCGACCCCGGCCATAGGTAAGGAGAAGGAACACGTTTAAAAAAAAAGAGATTTTAGCTATACAATATACAATGGATATTGTTTTCGTTTTCGCTCGTCCGATTGACTTGAAAAAATCATATGGTTTTACTTTAAATTAACTTGTGAAACTTTACAGGGTATTCGGAATCGTTACTAAAACACCTTCGAATAAAAAATACAAATTTTAGTTAATTAGAATTCAAAGATGCATACGACGTGCGCGCTCTTCGTTACATTATTGAATGCGTTTTATTAATGGTACTTAGTAATCCTGTGAAGTTTCGCCAGTTAATTTGAAGTAACCCTGTATATCCAAATCTAGTGACAATACAATATTATAGTACCATTGAGCTGATGGTTTGGTGTTTGGATTGGAAGATTATTAACAGTACTCCTCAATCGCTAATAAATCTAGCATACCGATCGATTTAGCCTCATGACTTGCCGTTACAAGAAGTACTTGAAAGGTGGCTCAAGGTGGCGATCGGAACTCCGCAAAGACTAGTTAAACTTATCGTGTTCGAGCTCGTATAACTCGTCATGGAAAGTAGTTTTTCATCATATTAATAATCGATAACAAGAAACGCTAGCACAAATTGTAATGACGGGGCTTTTTATTTGTTTTTAAGTTTTATTTAAATGTTGTAACCGTTAATTTTCTAAAGACTTTGCAGAAATACCTTCACGTTATTGTCTGTTACATAATGAGCATTCATTTTCATTCTTCTCACGTAGTACCATGGTACGCAAGTTCGCGTAACGAACAATAAACATGCTTTCACATTGAATTTTTCAATACCTATTACGTTTTCTGTGTGTTTCAGGTGCTTATGAACACGGTAAACGTTACGTGGAAAGTCACCGGCCGGAAGGACCAACGATAGGCAGAAGAAGCTGAAATAGACTCAAACTTTGTTAAGTTCCTGGCCCATTTTGAAGAGGTGCCTATGACAAGAAGTGGAATGGACTGTGATTTATACTGGGTGACGTATAGCTACTAAAGAGGAATGTACCTAAAAAAACATTCCCCTTACTAATAAACGCTGAATAAAATACTAAAAAGACTGTAAAAAAACGAAGTACCTACACAATTGATATTTAATGTTACTTTTGTACGTAGTACATAACAATACCGCAAACAATATGCAATAATACATACTATAGCAGAACCAGCATCTAGTTATATCTTATTGAATAGATAAAATAAAATGTAATGTGCGTTGACGTGGCATTTGATACAAACAATTGTTAAGTATTAATAATTGGGAAATTATGAGTGCAGCAACAAAAGTTCATGTGACTCAGATCAGAGCTACCGATAATTATATTTACTTCTGAATTGATAACTCAGCGACTAATGTTGTAAGTGGGCTACTTCTTATATAGAGATTCAAGATCTGTCTGCTTATAAAATCAAATTCCAGCCTCAAAATTATCCATCAAACATTTTTATTCAACAACTAAATTAATAAATCTTACTCTTTTTTTATGAAAATTAGCAACACGAGCGCGGGAGCGCTACATCCAAGTTGGTTCCAGTTCCTAGGCTATGGTACCTCGAAGAAATGGATTAGGTCAGGTTAGAACTGACTAAATACGCGCGAGCCGAGCGAGCGAACGAAGCGAGCGTGCCGCGGCTGCGGCCGGCGAGCGTTATATCCAAGTACCTGTTTGGGCACCTTGACCAAATGGAATAGCTTGGGTTAGGTTGTAACTGATTTTGTTGAATTTGAATATTTACTCCTATTAGACTATTAAATAAGTTTTATGTCATATTCTCACAAGCGCACAAATACAAACAAACACAGAGTTGCAGATATTTGTTTTTGATGACAATAATTTTTGCATGTTCAATTGGGTACTTATGGTAACATTATACATAGATAGGTGACTACAAGAAGTTAGAGCTTTCATTGACCATTAATTAATGTCAATAGTAAGGTCGTTTTATGTTCAATTATAGTAGATTCACTCATCAATTACTTATACTAACGAATAAAAATATAGGTGTCTAGATGAAATTAGAATACGTAGAAATTATTTCTATCTTTCTTCTTTCTCTTTCTATTAACAGTAGCTTGTTTTACAATATATGGTCGCTTGAAAAGCATTTATTAGACGCTAAAAGTTCGTCGCTGACCTATTAATTCATTAAACAACTAAATATCTTTAAAGACAAGAATGACATTTTAAAGAAGCTGCCTTAATTGGTATCCTTAATAATTGTTATACTCAAATTATTAAACTTAAACTCGCTAAAATATAATACACAGTAGGTAACTACCACAGAAATCTAAATGGTCTGATGTCTGAATGGGATCAGGCTGCTCCTAACAAAACAAAAGTGAAGAGCATTAGACCCCCCTTCCCCCTCTTTTTTGGAGCGACCTCGGTGGCGCGATAAGTACTTAAATAGATGGATCTTCTGTGACTGCAGAGTCAGTATCTGTGAAAAAATGCCATACATACCTAGGAGAAGTAGGTTCTTAGCGCTCACAGCCAGGAACTGTGGTAATGCAGTCCGAAAATCTTTCTTGTATGTATACTCATCACCGGTCTTCTGTTCCCCATCAGCAAACGCCATGGCTTTTTTACCCGACATCTAAAACAAGTATAATTAACATTGTATGTATGCATGATAAACATCAGACAAAAGAAGAGATAAGATGTGATTCATGTTATTAACAAAATAATCAAGACATAACAAGAGGGTTCCAGTTTTCAATCCATAATATTTGCTTTTAAAAGGAACATATTAATTACAATAATTTCGTTTCATATTAAATCGTTTTATCTTGACTTCCAAACTAGGGTAATGTTTTATTTTAGGAGACAGTACCTCACCACTTCCGGTTATGTATGTAGTTTACATACATAATAAAAAAACAACTTTCGTACCAGTTTTTTTTTAATAAACGATCGATTTATTCTTAATGCTTTTCCCTTAGGTGTTCTGTGGCTTTTTTCAGTTCTACTATAAATCTAAAGAAAACTTAGATGTTGGCATCTTGCTTGCAATATTGAGAAAAAAAACTATAAGATCTCAAGATAAAATTAAGATATTGACCATACAAAATCTAAGGGCGGTTATACAAGCTACCTTGTCTTGAGCGAGAAATCTCCAAGAAAATATTACCATGGTAATGGAAACAGTGGAAAACTTGCAGCGTTAGATACGTAATTTTTTTCATGTTTCGTATGCACATACTTTTTAACAAAAGGAAATAGGATGTGAAATAAGCGCATCATTGATAATAAATTTAGACATGAAATCGCACGGGCATCTAGATTTTTTGCTAGCTCAAAATGTTACAGTCATATTTATTATTCCTTATAATAGGTTTCTTTTCAGCTGTGTATGGAGCAATGCATGGCTTACTTCTTCTTTATCGACCGATAGACGTCAGCAACGAATGTGCCTTCTCTGGTCGACTCCGCTACGACTTATCTTTCGGCATGGGCATGTCAGACACCATCACAATAGTATGTCAGTCAAGGAATTTTTACTAAGGCTAAATCATGAAACTTCTTAGGCATATAATTGCAAGATGCACCTAAACTGGAAACATTTTGATTTCCTTATTGTATTGACATTTAAAAATATATTGATATAAAAGCATTAAAGTTACACTAGGTACCGTGTAACTACGTAAAATTAATTCATTATTCGTATACTCATTTATGATTGTTTTCAAATCAAAACTTTCGCTATTTTGCTGCAGATAAGGATAATGTTAATAAGAAAGTACGAGTAAGGCCGCCCTTACACTTGTAAGTTTTACTCACGTAAGTAACTTACGTAGTTGACTTACGATACATTTGCAAATGTAAACACTGTTTGTAAGTAGCTTATCGTAATTTCTTATTACTTATGTAACTTTGAAAATTACAAGTCTAAACGTGTTCGAGTTTGCTTACAGAATCGTCTCACAGCTTATCGAATCAAATTGATAAGTTGAGAACTTACAAATTAATTAGCCGCAACAATGGCCAAACAAACAAAAAATTGGTTACCACCTGAAGTAGAAAGTTTAATTACTGCTTTTGAATCACAACCCAATACTCTGAGACTGCAAAAATAAAGAGTACAAAAACTGCGTGAAAACAAATTTACTCAATTTACTCTTTATTGAACTAAGTAAAATGTTTAGTGCAACTCCAGAGAAAATAGCTACATACTTAATTGCATAATTTGAAAGGGCAATTTAGCCAGGAAGTAACGAAAATTCAAAATCCGTGGCATTCATTCTTATAAAGTTAAAAATGGTGGTAATGATGGTGTTGGTCTTCCATTCTCAACTCCATCAAAAGATTTCCAAATGCACCTCTCTTAACATTCTGTTTTCCAGCTAAGGACTAAAGTTTTATCCAGCTTTCTTCTTTTATTTATTAAAATGATATATGCAGCAGCTGCTTGAACTTGACGATGAGAGGGCATTTTCGATTTTGATTTTTGTAAGTATGTGTAAATGGCTTGTAATAATTTACGCAAGTAAAAACTCACAAAATTTACGTAAGTATTATTTACTGTAAGTTTATTAGTATGTGTAAATACAGTCGTAAGGTTCTTACATAAATTTTACAGAAGCAACTTACAAGTGTAAAGGCGGCCTAAGTATGTACGTACTTTTATTACATATATATTTAGCGAGGTGATTAAACTTTACCTATGTAGATAGTAGTGAGGTATAGCATTATTGTCACCTCGCAATAATGTGTAGTTCTAGTCTCATATTAGCACATAAATAGCGTAGTAACTGTACAGGGTGGAAACGTTAAGTGAAAACAGGCGATTATTTTGTTATTTTAACAGATATTCAAAAACAGTTAAATGATATCAAAACTATGTTGGCTACAGAATAAACTGACATATTATTATATATCTTTACGAACATAAGTCGCCATAATGTTGGAAATGACTAACGCTGTGCCCATACATTTAGTATGAAAGGCAACCTGTTTTGACGATTATTCCGTCAGTATATGAATATTATAAAAAGTCACACAATAGATTATGAAATATTCGAGAAATAAAATCAGAGCGATTTCACGTTGAAAATATGAAGGACTCCGAAAAAATATCGACCTGTAATTTTATTTCACCAATAGATAGATATAAAGAAGGATCAAATCTCTCCGATCAACAATGTGTCTTAAATTGATGAATGATCATGAAATTTAAAATTAATTTAGGTAAATTACAATTTAATGACACCAAAGGTGCAAATATACTTAATAAATAAAATAGGACAAGTGCGAGTCGGACTCGCGCACGAAGGGTTCCGTATCATTATCAAAAAACGGCAAAAAAATCACGTTTGTTGTATGGGAGCCCCATTAAATCTTTATTTTATTCTGTTTTTTAGTATTTGTTGTTATAGCGGCAACAGAAATACACCATCTGTGAAAATTTCAACTGTCTAATTATCACGGTTCATGAGATACAGCCTGGTGACAGACGGACGGACGGACAGCGGCAAAAAAATCACGTTTGTTGTACGGGAGCCCCCTTAAGTATTTATTTTATTCTGTTTTTTAGTATTTTTTTGTTATAGCGGCAACAGAAATACATCATCTGTGAAAATATCAACTGTCTAACTATCACGGTTCATGAGATACAGCCTGGTGACAGACGGACTGACAGCGGAGTATTAGTAATAGAGTCCCGTTTTACTCTTTGGGTACGGAACCCTAAAAACCACTTTATTTTATTTGTTACTAGAGGTCGCTCGCAGCCTCGCCCATGTCCTTCTCCAGGTTCCAGACTATCTCTGTACCAAGTTTCACCTAAATCGGTTCAGCGGTTTAGGCGTGAAAGCGTCACAGACAGACAGATGACGGAGTTAATTTCGCATCTATAATATTATAGTACATGAGCCAGATGGTATATATATTTTGTCAGTCATTTCCTCTCAAGCGATAACTCGTGGAATGCTTCAGAGAGTTGTATTATGCAGCATGGTGAACGTCAGCTGCCGCTCCGTGGGTGGGTTGGGCAGCGGCAGCCCCGCAAACACGTAAAAAAAAAAAAGTTTTCATTCATTTCCTCCCGACTGAAAATTTGTTAAATGATAGTTAACGCAATTATTCGAAGATAAAAAAAGTCAGCTAGCCGTACCGTGGTGGATTATACGTCAGCTCGTCAGATGAACATGCAAAAAAAATTTTTTCATTTGTTCAGTGATTTTCTCTCACTTGAAAATTTGTCAGATGATAGTTTACATGCTATTTTGAATAAATAAAAACGTCAGCTGGCTCTATGTTGGTGGAAAGGTCGTCACCTGATGCAGTGAAAGGTAGAGCATGCGAGCCAGACGTGAGCGCCGGTCGCTTATTTAAATACGTCAGCTGACGGGTTTTCCACCAACATAGAGCCAGCTGACGTTTTTATTTATTCAAAATAGCATTTAAACTATCATCTGGCACATTTTCAAGTGAGAGGAAATGACATAACTACAGTTATTCGCAATAGCTTCATGCACGCGCCCTTAACCAATCAAATCAATATTCTCATTAATCAATCAATCAGCAATATTTAAATAGACGCACTTTGGATAGAAATCAATCCCGTTAAAATTTATACGCAAGGAAAATCTACCGAAGCACAAAAGAAAAAAAAAGAAACGTGTGAGCCATTCGAAAATAAACTTGAATTTTAATGTATAAAAATGTCCAACGTAACTCCTTTTTGTGTTTTTTGCCAAAAAAAACAACTTCAAAGTTGAAAGTATTCTGCGAAGAAAGTTTGAACAAGTGCAGTGAAGTTTTAAATATTCGAAAATGTAATAGTTGTAGTACATCGTGTACATAGTGTCGTGGCCATATCTTAGAATTGATCATTTCATGATGTGGCCGGCCATTTCATGAAATGGCCATTACCCGCTGCCCACATCATGATGTGGCCTGGCCAGATCAATGAATAATCAGCGTTTGACGATATGATCAGCTAAACGCACGGCTACTTCATGATGTGGTCAAACATTAGTGATCATATATCATAAAATTAGTTACATTATCCAATGTTAGAGGCGCTGAAATCGTTTTGTTTTTGTGATGCATCGTGGCGGTGGACAATTATTCTGACAAAAAAGGTAATAATATTAAGTAAAGTATTAAGTAAAGTTGCGTTTACCACGCAACGAAAATTAATGGACTATATGGATTACTACCGTACTGGATTTCAAAATATGACTTCATGGTAATTGCGGGTGAACTTTTCATAGAATTTTATTTGTTCGATTATTTATCTGGTTATCCTGTCAAAGTACAGAACAAATAGGTAATCATCGAAACATGCATACATACTCGTAGCATGTAAACTATCATCTGACAAATTTTCAAGTGAGAGGAAATCACTGAACGAAAAAAATTTTTTTGCATGTCCATGTGACCAGCTGACGTATAATCCACCACGGTACGGCCAGCTGACTTTTTTTATCTTCGAATAATTGCGTTAACTATCATTTAACAAATTTTCAGTCGGGAGGAAATGACTGAAAACTTTTTTTTTACGTGTTTGCGGGGCTGCCGCTGCCCAACCCACCCACGGAGCGGCAGCTGACGTTCACCATGCTGCATAATAATACAACTCTCTGAAGCATTCCACGAGTTATCGCTTGAGAGGAAATTGGTCCGGAAAAACTGTTGCTGGCTCACGGGCTATTAGGGATTGGTTTTTGTTTCATGAACTTCCTTCAATTTAAGACTGTGTTTATTGGAGAGATTTGATCCTTATTATTGATCCTATCATATCGATATCTATAAACAGTTGCCATAAAATACAGAATGGTACCTTTTCGCAATTTCGTTAGTGCGATATTTGGGTGAGGCGAGACTTTAGTACTTATTCTAAGGGCGAGAGACTATTTGAAAATCTATGGTATTTACTCAGATTATAAAACAAAAGGGGTATTTATTAATTTTAATAATAAAATGAAGTTTCCTGTCTAGTTTGTATCCCAGTTTGATTTTCTACAACGTTATTTTTAGTATATACAAAAACCGAGACACCCCGACAAGATTTTCATCAGAGCTGCCTGAAAGTGTTTTTTTTAAATAAATCTCCAAGTTACACCGTAGTTTATGTCGCGTTAAGTTCCCTAGTAAAGTGTGAAATGCCTGAGATGTGCTATGCAGTGCAGGGGTTGTCTAATACACGCAAACTGACCGAGCGGACCATCTCAAGCCTCAAGGTGTATATTCCCGTCAACTGTTATGGGTAGAAACCTACTGAAACAAAACAGAAATTTATAAAAAAAAAATATGTGTAAAAAATATGTCAATCGATTCTCCTATAGTGATTCTGAACTAGTTTCAGGTTTAGTATATACTAAAACTTAGCTTGTATACTTGTTCGTTTTGCTGGCTTCAATATTTAAAGTTTTTTCCTACCATGACAACGAGTTTTAGGACACTCGGTTATACTTACAATGTTAGTCGGAAAGGGGGTACTAATCCGCAGACCACTTAAAGTATCACTAATCACCGTT
Source organism: Amphipyra tragopoginis (assembly GCA_905220435.1). Taxonomy (NCBI): domain Eukaryota; kingdom Metazoa; phylum Arthropoda; class Insecta; order Lepidoptera; family Noctuidae; genus Amphipyra; species Amphipyra tragopoginis. The sequence goes on along the minus strand of HG991991.1, from coordinate 22,894,706 downwards.
TTAAAGCAAGTGTTTAAATTTCAAAATTCGATATTTCCTTAGTGTTTTCAAAAATTGTAGATTTATTTATATAAGATGAAAATTGTATATTTATTTATATTTCTATTATATGATACTTATTTAAGTTTTTTCAAAAATTCTTCATCCCGACTTTAGTTACAAATTCAGAAAATGGAGCTTCTAATTTGTGACCTCAAATATGACCTAAAATGTAAACACAGCTGATCATAGCTAAGGATAGATAAATTTTAGCGTATTTTTATGAAATCTTTGATCAGCTATTTCTCTTCAACTATTGACTTTTGGGGAAAGTTGTAAAACAAAAGTTATTCACTATTAGGGGTACTTTAACACCCTTTCGGATTAGTACCCCCTTTCCGACTAACCTTGTATACGTGTATGATCCACTTAGCAACGTCAATTAAATTATTAACTGTATGTATAGGTAATTTGTGCGCAGACAAAGTAGTTATATATTTATATAAAAAACTGAACAGTAGGTAATATTAGATATGTGTCTCAACAATATTAAAATGATTGGATGGAATGCATAAACTGGCATGATGCACTGTTTTTAGTTGCTAGGAAAACATTTAACCTTTATCATTTCGTGATCAAGTTTCTACGAGATAGAAACGCCAAGAATCTAAATAAAGTATTTTTATTAATAAACATGAAACTAGTTCTGCTAGTCGTTATGCCACTTTTAGTTTTTGTTTGAGTTGTTTAACATTTTTCGTTAGGAAGGTAATTTTATCAGGTCTCCATCTATCTCTGAGAACTCGAGTATATATGTTTACACAGAGTGTATCCGAATTCGTGTAATTCCTTCAAACCACGTGATCTACTGGTGACATATATTGACCCTGAATGGGGTATGTTAAGATTCAACAAAAAATAAATAAAAAATAACATCGTGTTCTGTTTCAGAGTCATTTTAGTGCCCGGAGTTGACTGACTGCGCGGAGCGATATCACGCTAGTCGTGCCCGGGCGGCAGCTAAGTCGCCAGCCGCCATGCTTTCATTTTCATTTATCTTTGCGTGAAAAAAATACATTATATTTTTATTGAAACCTTATGAGGTGCAGAGGTGGTTTAGATGCGATCACATACCGCAAGAACAATAGAATTTTATTTTTAATCATCCTAATTCCCGTCCCAGCACTAAACCACATGTGGTTTCAAGGAATTACACGAAGTCGTTTACATAATGTACATGACATATTGTATGATATCTGTTGTAGCAGGCACATGATAGTTAATTCATACAATTGTATTATCCCATTAAAATTATTACTCAAAATCACACCGTAACGTATGAAAGGCTTTTTCTAAGAAAAGCAAGGGAATAATTTCTGCTCCACGTAAAAGATACCGTGGGCAAAATTTAAGTACCTAGTTTAAATTATACTGTCAGCACGTCACGCATGTTTGTCCCAAAACTCGGTAGGGTGGGAATAGACAGAGATTTACTGTTTCTTACCACCATTTCATCAAGACAGTGTTCAGTACATTATGCCTAGGCCTATGTAGGAGCCAGCTTTTTGCCGACCTTCTTCTACTTACTGAGAATTTCTTAACAGAAAAGCCTTTAAATTTGCTAAGTCGAAACCAGGTCTTCACGTTCAGCAGCTACGCTTTGACTACTAGAAGAACAAAGCAGTCCAGTTAAATACAAAGAAAAGTTTTATTTGCAGGTGTTTCGTACATTAAGTGAAATAGACTATGCATGCAGCGTCGACATTGTCACTCAGTCCGAAAAAGACGTGTTCCTCGTGGTAGTAATAAAGTTCCCCACATCCATCGCCAAGAACTGCCATGCCAACGCCGACGCTTTCAACGTGATGAAGAAGAACAGGTGCCTCCGCCTCTGCGATTTGATTGGATCCAGAGACATGCTCTCGTCGTATTTCGTCATCACCGTTAGAGGAAGAATACGATTTAGATTTTTGAGTAACAGCAGCATCAATTCAGACATAGACGTGAGTAAATTAATAAATCAAGAGGTTGTAATATAAAAATAAATACTAGAACTAAAATATTTGAATACCTATACATTAAGAAATCTTAAAATGTTACTTCTTCTCTATACTAAAGACAAATTGCTTTAATTACGAGTACATCTTTGATTAAAATTATAACCACTTATTGGCGGTAAGTCGGTTAGTCACGTCTTTAGTTATTATTCTAAGTCACGTCTACACGTTCAAAGTGATATTTCACATTGCCACAGTCTATCAAACAGTGGCCGATTTTACAAACGCCGTCATTACACGTATAATCTGACGTTTTGACAGCATTTGTAAAGTAATTCTGTCAAAAAGTCCAAGGCTCATTTTCTTTGATCGATAAATCGGTTGATACGAGGCAGGATAACTATTAAAATTAGTCGGTTGATAACCCGAACAAGCGAGGACTCCTTGCAGGCGGAATAAGGCCTCTTGTTCACGGCACGGTTTTTTAACCGTACGGCGTATTAGCCGCGGCGTAGAAAAATCGTGTGAGCTTGTACACGACACGGCAAACCACCAGCCGAAACTGATTTAAATCCATTTTGTAACACAAAATCAGCGTTGGAAAACTGTCATGCAATAATTGCCCGTCGCGAAAACTTCCGGTGCCTTTCATAAACTCTCATAGACTGTCATACAACACCAATGTAAATCAAACCGTGCGCAAAAGAGGAGCAGCCACGGTGCATACGGCGGTGCAGGCGTGCTGTTGGGCCGCCATGTCCGTCAACAAACTTCTATAGTAGTCCATACAACACTGATGACCGTGCCTACACACGGCTAAGTGACCGTAGGATTTTACGGCGAAAAAACGTGTGTGATGTGAACCAGAGGCCTTACGACTTACGAAATAAATGTTGATCCTTTGATTATTTTAAATAATCAAAGTGTTGATCCTTAACAAGGTACGTCTGTTAAGAACCACACTCTCAAGCAATGGGAAACGCGATGTATGGGATCTCGCACAATTATGCATGCGTTTTAGAATTTTTCCGCATCCTGAATGTGTTCTCATCGACCAATGAAAATGGTTCCCCGAATGCGGGCCATAATATGGCTTTCTGTTTTGTGCACACTGTAACCACGCCGCGGTTAACACTGATAACTTACTACGCATTTCTATAACTTCCAATGCCTCAAAAAATTCCGCTCATAAATTGTTAAACCGGATTATGCCCATTGAATAGGCATGATCACGCGTACAGGCAATAGACATATTTATTTAAGAATTTGCGTTTCTGTGGTCCAATTGACTGTGTAGCACTACCAGTTTAATGTTAGTGCTACAGAAGAATATTTCTCTGCTACTTGGAATGATTTTTTGAAAACCTACGTAAATTTTCTCTATACTATACAAGGTTAGTCGGAAAGGCGGTACTAATCCGAAGCCCACTTATAGTATCGCTGATGACTGTTTGAAAGCAAGTGTTAAAATTTCAAAATTCGATATTTTTTTTTTCCAAATAAAATGATTTTTATTTTAGTTTTTTCAAAAATTCTTCATCCCTGCTTTAGTTACAAATTCAGAAAATGGTGCTTCTAATTCATGACCCCAAATAAGACCTAAAATGTAAACACAGCTGATCATAACTGGGGATAGATCGATTTTAGATAAAAAAAATGAGATTTTTGAACAGCTGTTTCTCTTAAACTATTGACTTTTGGGGAAAGTGGCAGAACAAAAGTTACTCATTATTATGTGTACTTTATCACCCTTTCGGATTAGTACCTACCCCCTTTCCGACTAACCTTGTATAGCCACTCTCTAAAGGACAGAACTATGAATTTCAAAGATATGAATAGTATATTGCTTTAACGGTCAAGAAAAACGTTGTGAGGAAATCTGTAAACGTACAGATACGGCATAAGGCGCAGGCACGGCGCAGGCGCGTTACTTTCATACATTTTTCGTGCCGCTTAAATTTTTTTTCGCACAAAATGTATGAAAGCGACGCGCTTGCGCCGTGCCTGCGCCTTACGCCGTTTCTGTGTATAAAGTTCTTGATAGTAGTGTAGTCCGCCGCAGTAGGCTAGAGTGGTGGACTAAGGCCTTCTCATTCGGAGAAGAGGCTCATGCCCATCAGTGGGACAGTAAAGGGCTGGCTATCTATGATAAGTATGATTAGAATAAGTACGTCTTGTTTAAGTACATCTTTTCATTTCTTATTTTGCAGGCCGACCTGTATCAAGTGACTGGGACCAGTGCTCGGTTGAAACCCCCAGTTAGCTGCAACATGCGAAATGAAACACTTTGTGTTATAGACCGACAGGAGTTCTGCTTTACCAGTGGCGTGGTGTGCGATGGCATCAAAAACTGCGGCGTCTCTGATTGGTTTGCAATGCTTACTATTGTTATATTTAAGTTTATACAAGGTTAAGCAAGTTTTTCGGCAACTTCCTGTAAATTCCTATCGTGCTTAAAGTGCGCCAAACAGAAGAGAATGGCATACAATTCTTGGGTAATTGGATTACTTGGAATCACAATAACTTAACCTTAAACAGACCTACATTTTCATCTTTGATAAACAATATTATTATTATAGATTGGGTTCACAGAAATCTAAATAATATTTAGAGATTTCTGTGGTTGTGTTGGATAATGAACAACTACCTATCACGGAATTTGCTTCAATATCAATCACACAATGGAGCACTTTTCTTATAACTCGCCAATAACACAGCAAATATAGTTCCATTAATTGAATGGAGGTTTACAATTAGAATTGTCTTGGCATTGATAATATAATGTTCAAGTGGTTTCGACCCTGATACGAAATTACAAACTTTAATGTTACTAAAACATGTTGTGTTTCGCTATTCCTATATTTCTGAGTATAAAAAGCGCAAAAGCTTTTTGTTTTGGAGCTTTCATTATGTTGTTCCCAGTAGTTATTTTAGTGGAGAAAAATCTTTTGTTTTATTACTTGAGCAGTTGTAAAATAACAACCAAAACCCATTCATATTTCATAGTATTTGCTCAAGATAGTAACTACAATGCACGTCAATTGGGCTATCAAGTCATCATTCAATCATGAGCTGTGCCAAAGCTATTACGTGTGTAGAAGCACCGCGTTGTGGTGGGTCCACGAAGCAAATATTTGCTTCGTGGGTGGGTCTGTCGCAGCGATATTGTAAAAGCCGCTACTTGATAATAAACGCCAGCAACATTTTAATAAAACAAAATGTTGTCATTCGATTCTCACAATTTAACTTACGTACCGAATTTAGATTTATTATAATTTTGCTAGGCACATTAAAATGTTGTTAGACACTCTTATTAATTTTAATATCGCTAGCGGTTTTGTCAGTAGCCGTTGAGCAATTTTCGTTCAAATATTACAGACAGCAGACCCTGATTCAGAACGATTCGATTAGTCAGTTGTCGAACGATTCGATAAACTATCTCTTTTGGTCTCGTAACAAGAATCGTACACGGAACGAGATAACAGACATAATCGGTCGACAATTTTATCGAAAAGGTTCTGAATTGGGGGGCTGGTGTGCTAACAACAGTAATACGTCGCATTTGGTGAAACATATTTCATTTCATATCGTAATCATGACTGCAAGTGGGCTGCACATCCTGACGGCAGGTTTCACGCACTGACTGCTTCCAAATTACCTTCAAGCTGCATTTGGCAGTTGCATAATTGTAGTTGCGACTGGATGTGCAGTCCACTTGCAGTTATGATTACGTATATGAAACGAAATAGGATTCACCAAATGTTACTACGACTTTATTTGCTCTCCCCAGATCCTTTTTAACATACAATTTGCACTAAAGTTATAATTTTAATTAGACGAAGTAAAGTAACAGGCGAACTGTCAAACAACAATGCACTACTGTCAAACAATGCACTACTGTCAAACAATAATGCACTACTGTCAAACAATGCACTACTGTCAAACAATAATGCACTACTGTCAAATAACAATGCACTACTGTCAAATAACAATGCACCACTATCAAACAACAATGCACTACTGTCAAATAACAATGCACTACTGTCAAACAACAATGCACTACTGTCAAACAATAATGCACTACTGTCAAATAACAATGCACCACTGTCAAACAACAATGCACTACTGTCAAATAACAATGCACTACTGTCAAACAACAATGCTCTACTGTCAAATAACAATGCACTACTGCCAAACAACAATGCACTACTGTCAAACAACAATGGTAGGACCAATCGCTTTAATTCGTCTGATTAAAAATACATCGTTAGTTAGCCACTATCACAAGCAAAACGCCCCGTATAGTTTACTTCCCGTATTCTACTAGTTTTTCCGTATACGTTACATTCGTACCATCTTCCGTAAACATAACTTCCATGATATATTAATGATCTAGTCTGCCTTTTAAATCAAAGGTACCCAGTATCCGTAACTAAAAATGTTTATATATTTAGGTTTGATGAGCGGAAATCTGAATGTAGTCTACCAATAGAATATCTGGGCTTCGCTCCTGTCGTTGCTGTTGTCGGCGCGCTAGTGTGCGCACTCTTGGCTGGCGCTCACGTGCTTATGCGATGTCTCCCTCCTCTAGCCAACTCATTCTTCATATTCAACGCCAACGAGGACAACAGACTTTGCATCGATCCCATATTTAAAACACCAGCACGAGTACCGTTTGAAGTTGATAAAGCTAAGAGGACTTCACTCATACCGGTATAATATCCATGTATTTGTTTTTATTAATCAAGTTGTTGTCCGAATACCAAATGCTTTAATTGTAATGTTACTTTACAGGTATTCTCCAGTACATCATCTAGCCATCAATCTGAAATTATAGAAATTGCACAGGACGAAATCGCGCCCATCGAACAAGATGCGTCGTCAAGCCTATCAACTAACGTGAGTTTTTTATCGCATGGTTTTTTGTAATGAGCACAATATGTATTTAGTTAGGTATCTAACCGGTTCACCATCGGCGTTGAGTCTCGCGATACGTTGTCTAATAAAATTTTTAGAAGTTTTGTTTTTGTTGCTTTTATTTTTAAATCCAACTGGATACTTATATCCTTGTAAAATCATGTTATCATCTGAATGCAATCTTTGCACATGCATGAAAACCCCTCTTTCCCCTCGTGTACGCCTAGGTATAAAACAGTTATTCTACAAGTACTTAAGTATACGTAATTTTTTGCAAAAAATATATTACTTTTTCATACTTTAATTGGAAAACATGTCTCATCTCTAGAACACTTGATTTCAATATCAATATCAATTTCAATATTTTTGACATGTTCATTTTTTGTTAAAGAACTACTTTTAAAATGACCTTCATACAATTTGTTTACAACTTGTATCACAACTTGTTTTTTGGTGTAAACGCGAGGTTTTACAACATGGTATAAAACATGTATCTTTCATATTTCAGTTAATGTACACTTAAAACAAGTTGTGATACTGGTTGTAAACAATTTTTGGAGTAGGTAATTGTGTATTGGTTGTCTACTTGTTTATTTATCTACATGTATGCTAGTTGTATTCTACACTATGTATTTTCTTTTATTTTTTCTACACGGTACATAATGCTATCTGTTGAACTAGTTTCAATAATAGTAATTCAAGATGCTGAAGAAGAATAACTATATTATTACATTTATTACTAAATGTGTGCAGTAGCCAGTAGCTACCTAACGCTACCTCCTTCCTAGTAGCTATATTGCAGTGTTATATACGAATAAAATAAAAAACTTAATTTTACAAACATAACATCACGCCTTGTATTCCCCGAAGGGTTGGGCAGAGGTGTATAGTAACACCCACGTTTCGCCGTTATGTTTAAGTCCCATGTAATAGGGGGCGAGCCTATTGCCATCAACCGGGCACAAATCTAGACTCCGAGTTGCTACTGTGAAATTCCACAAGGAAAAACCCAATATCACTTTGCTCGACCTGGGGATCGAACCCAAGACCTCACGCTCAGCAGTCGCGCTTGCGACCACTAGACCAACGAGGCAGTCTTAATTTTATTTTTAATTTAATTTTAATTTTTAGAACTTAATTTTATTGCAATGAATATTTATTCTGAATAAAAGTCGGTTATCTCATTATCATCACCATTGTCATTTTAAACCGGGGTGCAGATGAAAACTTGAATTAAAAAGGTACCTATCATCTACCTACAAGGTTTCTGTTTTTGATCAGGCTGGATGGAGTGAAAAACTTGACACAAATTGCAATTAAATTAACTCACGTTTTGATGCTTTGAAACTGTAAACCCTGAACTGTGCGCTCTGTAATATCCAAGAAAGAAACTTGTTACGGATAAAGTGTGACCACAGAAATGTTCTAAGTACCTACTAATAGATTGTATGGATACTAGTTGACTACTCACTGCAAACGAATCAGTAACAGAAACATGTTTAAAACACTATACAAGTCCCTCAACATCACGTTTTTGAACTCTCACAAGTTTTCTATATTATTATGTTACGGCTAGAAGCCGAATTGCGGTTACACTTAGGTTTAGCCGGCTACAATCAGGTGTTTGGGTTTCCAAAGCAGAGTCGACAGAGCCCCGCTGTGCGGGGCTCCTATTTCTGTCTGCAGGGTTTAAAGTAACCTAACACAAAGGGGATGACGGGGGCTTCGTTCGCTCGCTTCGCTCGCTAACTATATATTCCCAGTCATCCCCTTCGAACCTAACCTATCCGTGTCGGGGTACCTCAAATTACCGAGTCGGCATTAAATAGGCAACACCTAATTTTAACCAACTGCCACCACCCGCACCTAGCTGTAGCCGGCTAATCCAAGGTGTAACCGCAATTCGGCTTATAGCCGTAACACATACCTATAACAAGTATTAGGTACAACTTGTTTCTATGCGTGTGTGTAAATGAAGGGTAGACTGTATATTGTAGCTTTACTTCTCGAAAGTGACAAAAAAAGTCGAAAGTAGAAAGGCGCCAATGGCGCCAATTTCACTATACACTTTTCACCGTAAGGTGAGCCTGACGTTTCTCTACAAAACATTACCATGCAAAGAATGTCAAATATAATAAAAAATGGATAGTAAGCTATTTTACGGTTTTTGATTATGTCATTTACGTTTGTTTTATAGTAGTCTCCTTACGACTACAATTTACGAAATTACAGCTATGTCAGGACTGGACTCATCGTTCGTTGAACAGAGTAGGTATAGTTGACTACTCACGGCGCGGGCGAACGAAACCTAAACATGTTTAAAACACTATACAAGTCTTTCAACATCGCGTTTTAAAAAAGTCTTTAACAAGTTTTGTATAAAATAAGTATTAGGTACGACTTGTTTCTCGGTGTAAATGAGGGGTAGATAGTAGATTGTTGCTTTATTTCTCTTAAGTGACATAAGTCGTAAGCGTTAAGGCGCCAACTCCACTAGCAAGTTCTACTGCCAAGTTTGTGTAACCGACTTTCAAACTGTGGACACAGCCGCAGCAAGTCGACTTCTGCAAGTTTTACGAACTAAGCGAGCAGTGGCGTGAAAAAACTTGCGCAGTAAATATTGCTAGCGGATTTTGCCGGCGCTCACTACAATGACAAGCATACCGCGGCACGCGGAAGCATCCCGCGGTATTCAAAGAAATACTAGCTAGGGGTATTAAAATAAGGTTTAAACTATTTGAGCTTAAAAACTCCTTTGTCGTGATCGTGACGTGCCGTTGGTGAGACTACATGAACTTAATGCTTGTGAGCGGAACTGTTTGCGTAATTCCGGAGTCAACAATCAAATAAAGGTGAACGCGCACCTAGACGCACCGCAGGAACCACACGCGCCGCAGTCATCGCATTTTCTCATGATCTCGCGCAATCCGCATCGTACGCGCCGCACGCACAGTGCTGTCGTAATCGTATTCACTTATCTGTACCTCTTATTAAATTATACATCTTATTTATATAATATATTTTCTATACAGAACGAACGTATGTAATGTACTTTGGAACTTGATCCTGTTATTGTCGGCTAGAAGAAGAAAATGAAAGGAAAAGCAAAATACAGAATACGATACGATGACGTCAGCCGCGCCGCCCGCACCGCACTCGCCGCAAGCATCGAACGCGTTGAATTTGATGACGTCATCCGCATTTTACTGAAATGCGGGTCGTGCGGCGCGGTCAGCTGCGAGTCGTTGAAGCGATTTCATATAAAGATTTATAAAATGCGATGATTGCGGTGCGTGCGGCTCCTGCGGCGCGCCTAGGTGCGCGTTCACCTTAAGCCGCCATGCGCCAGTGAAAACGTCGATTAATTAATCGTTGATAAGTAGGGTTACCTAAAAACCATATATTGATTACGTAGACTGTAAGTAATAAATTATTGTAATTTCTGTAATTAGTTCTTTCCAAAACAATTTTCAAGGTTTTTATATTTTAATTAAGCTGTATTTTATATTTACACATTTGTTTACTTAAATTAAATACGAAGTCCTACCAGCTGTTCACACTTGCCATAACATACCAACTTCATATCAATCATATCAACCTATTGCCGTCCACTGCTGAACGTAGGCCTCCCCCAAAGATCGCCAACCATCCCGGTCTTGGGCAGTCCGCATCCATCCGCTGCCAGCCACCTTTTTCAAATCGTCGGTCCATCGTGCCGCAGGGCGTCCCACACTACGTTTGCCCAAACGCGGTCTCCACTCTAACACGTGTCTGCTCCATCCACCATCTGTTCGTCTGCAGACATGGCCGGCCCACTTCCACTTCAGCGTGCTAATTCTACGCGCAATGTCGGTGACTTTAGTTCTCTGGCGAATGACTTCATTGCGAATTCTATCCACCAGAGAAACCTCGAGCATCGCTCGCTCCATAGCACGCTGAGCAACCTTAAATTTGTGAACCAGGCCCACGGTGAGTGTCCACGTTTCAGCTCCGTAAGTACGGGTAGGACGCACTGGTTAAAGACCCTGGTCTTAAGGGATTTAAAGATATCACGTAGCTTCCCGAATGCCGCCCAGCCCAAACGTATTCTTCTGCTCGCCTCCTTCTCGAAGTTGTGCCGCCCCAGTTGTATAGTTTGGCCAAGGTATATGTACTCTTGCACAACCTCGAGAATAGCGCCATTTACGACTACGGGTCTCGGGAAGACATGACCATTGTACATGACTTTGGTCTTATCCAGGTTCATCCCGAAGCCCACCTGTCTTGAAGAATCGCCTAGGCCGTTTAGCATCACCTCCAGATCCTGCAGAGACTCTGCCATGATGACAATGTCATCCGCAAATCGTAGGTGCGAGATGTACTGACCGTTAATGTTTATACCCCGTCCTTTACAGTTAAGCGTCTTGAAAATGTCATCCAACACGCTTGTAAACAGTTTCGGAGAGATGACGTCTCCCTGTCTTACTCCTCGGCGCAGTTGGATTGGTTTTGTGCTCCTTTCTTGTACTTGGACGGTCATTGTTGCGGCCTTATACAAACACCTCAGCACCTCGACGTATCGGCAGTCAACGAGGCATCTCTGCATGGAGTCCAGCACAGCCCAGGTCTCGACGGTGTCGAAGGCTTTCTCATAATCCACATACCAACTTATTAAGTTAAAATTATTGTAAAAATCTGCAGGAAAGGAGATGTTTGATTTTGGGTCACCACTATGTACAGTATATAGAAAAATAGGAAAAAAATAGGGGATTACCATAAAAATACAAATAAATTAATTTGAAGAAGAGTACAATTGTACTGGAGTTATTAATTGGAGACGTTTTTTAATATGTTAACCCTTTTTTTCTGGTAGCCATGACAGTTGTGTTTGACATTTACACGAGTTTGACAACTTTGACAGTCCTAGGTTTCGTGATGTGTGTGTAACGCAATCGAGTACAACACCTGTAGTTCTATCTATATATATAAAAATGAATCCCTATTTCCCTTGGTCACGGCATCACGCGTGAGCGGCTGGACCGAATCGCTATTTTTTTTTGTTGTGTATGTAATTGTCAGGAGAAGGTTCATATGAAAGAAAATTTTGATATTTAAAAAAAAAAAGAAATTATCTCAGTATGTCCTTACCTTATTGTTTCTGAAGGTAGGTAGTAGGTAAGTATAGGTAGTAAGTAGGAAAAGGTGCATTGCAACGCATGCCGGGTACAGCTAGTTTCATTATAATTATAACGAAATCCAAGTATTTTCGTCTATAAACAACGTAGATAGGTTATGTAAGTACACAAGAAATAAACACTATGGGGTCAATGACATGTCAACAGTTGTCAAAATGACATTTCACATAATTTTGATCCACCATATTTATTATTATGTGTTGTGTTGCTCTCCTTGACGAAGTTAACTTGAATGTACAATTAAACAAAGTAAAATTATAGAAAATTAACATTAAAAAACGGTTACTTTATTGTATAGCTATATTTCCATATAGTGTACATGGTGCTAGCCCAGGCTCCATACATTTCTGAAACATCTCCTTTTCAAACTATAAGTACTACTATAATACGTACTTGCACCCAATGCAGTGCAGATACCACAGAATAAAGATTAAGTTCCTAATGTTTGTTGTAGATACATCAACAATAGTTTTCGAGTCGCATATTTTATAAAATTAATTAAAATGATTAAATAAACATAGGCGAGTTAATAATAACATTAATTATTAAATAATAACAAAACATTAAAAAAACACTGTAATGTTACTAATGTTACAACCAAGAGAAGATAAAAACTGGTTGATAAAGAAATGTTCTTGAAATATTCACTCAGAATGAACGTAGGTCGGTAGGGATCGTAGCTAAAACCCACGCTAAAACATCCGAATTAAAATGGGAAATTAGTGCGGTGATAATATTATCGTCAAATGGTTTACACTAAATAAAAGTTTTATTTTCTCTACTCTATTTTCATCCAATCATAATTTGCCGATGATTTTCATAATATTTACAGTATTTACATCTCTTTTTAATTTTACAAACGCTCGTACGAGTATCGAGTAATCGAAGCAAAAGGGACAATTAATGTATAGGTTGATAACTATTCAAAGATTTTTGAAACAATCGACAACGTAATAAGTAAATTTTCACGCCTTGAAATACGAGTACCTGAATAAATTACTTAATAGAATATTTTAACCAGAAATAACTAAAAAATATACTGGCATTTTTAACGTCTGGAAAAAAATGGGTAAAATAGGTGAATGGAGGTGAACGGCTTTGGCATAAATTTATCTTTTCTTTTTTTTTTGTTAATTATTATGGAATTGATATACTCGTACTTATCTATAGAAACCTACTATAGAAACTCAAATCATACGCAGGTGTGTATGATTTGAATTTAGATATTATTTAATCGATTCATTTACTTAAAAAAAAACTATTTTTATTGATTTAGTATGAAAATTTACTTCAAATTAGTTATTGCTAGATAAATATAAACATTTATGTAGATAATTAAAAACACTATGCCTCGGGACTCTACTCCGTTCACCTATTATACCCATTTTTTTTCCAGACGGTAAAAAAAGTCATCCAGTAAGTGTTATGATATAATAAACAATATTAACCTTATATCTGTACAAAATGTATCTATGTCGTATGACGTACTTAGTACTTATGTCTGTGGCGGCATCTATCTCGCCACATGCGAACTATCGAACTATCCTACATCGCGCAATCAAGATTTAACACGCAGATAGCATATATACAACTTCCCAACATCAACCGTTGGGCAGTAGCCCGCCAGGCACAAGACTCCGCCTGGTTGGAGGATCCTCCCTTTGGTTGGAGGAACACCACACCAAGTTTCTCCACATGTCTTTACAACTAACCCGGTTATAATGGGCTTGTAATTACATGATTTTCAAATAATAATATTAGCATATTCTGTACCTAGTATTAAAGTTCAAGTTGAAATTGTTTAATATATCTAATGAAACAGGACGAAAGTATGGGATATTCTTAGTTTTAAATTAAGCAGAAATACCTCACCTGCAAAATACACAACAATACAAATATCTGAAAACTAGGGCAGAAAATCAACCGTTCAGGTAGGGAGACTGGCACAAGACGGGCGAAATCAAAATGGTACCTACTTAATAATTACCAAGAATTCTTTTCAAACAAAAATTTACAAAAAATACATTCAGTCGAATTGAGAACCTCCTCCTTTTAGAAGTCGGTTAATAATATTTAATGTCCCATTTTCTCAAAATTATAGGCTACTTTGATACCCTTTTGCAATGAGATGTAATTGAGGTTACCTAACACAAATATTACAACCGTATCTCTATGAAGACTGCTAAGGCTTAATTCTTCGACCAGTTGTAGTGCGAGTATTAGCCAATATCGGAAGTTAAGATATAGGAACTCGGCTTAAATTAAAATAACTAGTAGGTACAACAATTGATTTGCTCTAAATATTTTATTGCAGGAGCTGCAACAGACGTTAAAACGGAAGTCTACGATGAAATCAATGACTGCGAAACTCCAGCAAACGATTCGATCAGTAACAGGACGAGGAAAAATTCTACGAGCATCGATTATGTCTAGTGCAGATGCAGGGGTCGAAGATCTTTAAATAATTATTGTAAAGATTTTATAAATACAGTTCTTAATATGTTCCTTTATCTTGACTTAAATCTAATTAACGTAGTGGCCGTTTGTGGTACACTGGTGGTAGGTTTTCCTTTGACGAAAACGGGTGAAACAACGAATCCAGAAAAAATATAATAAACTAATTATAATAAAATTATTGTAACTTTGCGTGTACCTATTTCGTTTAAATAAAAACGATAATTATGGTTATGAATTGATATTGCTTAGCAAATAAAAAGCAATCCTTGAAAAATAGTCATCAAATTAAAAAATAAGACTAAATAATTGAAAAATGAATGAAATTTTTGCACTTGCTTTTGTCTATTTTCACCTGTTTTCATCTGTGCATATTACCCAGGGGACACTGCATATATAATTTGTTTAATTAAAATATTAATATGTAACTAAATTCAGAAAATATATACCTAATGATTAATATTAGGTACCTTTTATAAATAAAAAAATATCTATCAATAAAATGTGAACAAAGAGTCAAAAACAAGATCTGATTTTTATTTCGAGTTTCGACTACGGAACATGTTCTGTTTTTGTTGGTCGCCCTCAACTGCAGTAAAAATTCAGTCTTGATTACTTACTATTTAACTTTAATTATTAGTTTTTTTTTCATTCTGTTTAGGGACAACCCTTGTTACAACCTACTCTTCATTTGTAGCTAGACAATGGTCGATCACAAACACAATATCTGTGTCGCAATATTTTAGTTTTAATTCAATAAATGTTTTTTATTTCAAATCTCCCTTAGCTGGGCCTTAATACTTACCTCTATTTTTTTTAGGCAGTAGTGTAAGTCGCGTATCGACAAAATATAGAAGAATCGGGGCATTCGACGCAGGACAAAAAGACGCCTCGTAAGAGGTCAGGTCTTCTCCATATTTATATGTACGGTACAGAAACCTGGAGCATGAGGAGTTGAGATCGCAACAAAATTGATGACTTCGAGGTGTGGTGTTGGAGAAGAATGCTCAGAATAACGTGGAAAGCATTCAGAACAAACGTGTCCAACCTTGAAGACCTTAATATTAAATTAAAGAGCGACTCTGTGATTTGCCACCAAAGAATTCTGAAATTTTTTGGGCACAACATTCGATCTTCGTAAAACAGTTTGGTGAGTAATCTCATACTGTGTCATATAGATGGCAGGAGAGCCAGAGGTCAGGTGCCCGTTAGTTGAAGCGAAGCAGTCAAGAGTGCAGAATTAAATGGAGACGAATTTATGGTCGCAATCCTCAGAATTGAGGGATCGCGAGGGAAGATGATGAAGTAAAAAGAAACAACTATTACAAAAAATTGGTCCAGTATACCTACATATTGTAAATACCGGATTATTAATTTTCTTTTTGCATAACATCACGCCTGTATTTCCCGAAGGGTTAGGCAGAGGTGTATAGTACACACGGCTACACATCAAGCTATACATTTCCAGTTTACACTGACCTCTCATTGTAAGGAAATCTTATACCATGCGAGATCAGCTTATACTGGAGATGTATAGCTTGATGTGTAGCCGTGCCTGCCGTGCGTACCTACACTCTCATTTCACCGTTATATTTACCTAAGTAAGTCCCATGTAATAGGGTGCGAGCCTATTGACATCAACCGGGCACAAATCCAGTCTCTGGGCTGCTACTGAGGAATTCCACATGGAAAAACCCAATAATACTGCCCGATTGAATCCAGGATCTCACGCTCAGCAGCCGCACTTGCGACCACTAGCAACCAACGAGACAGTCAACTTTTCTTTCTACACTATTCTATTAGTGTGGGTAGTAGGCAACAAATTAAAGTAATATCTTTGTAAAACAAAAGTTTTGAAGTAGTACAATTATGCAAACTTCGCTATTAAACAACTTTTCATATAATATAATCGGTCAGGTACTTAGATATCATTAAATAAAATATGTAATAAACTATAAAGCAATAAATTAAGTAACCGCAAGCTGCATTTATTGTAATAATTATTATTGTTATTATTATAAATAGGTTGCGAAAACACATCAAAATAATTGCTGTTCTTATTACGTTTATCAGATTTAACACCATTTTTAAACACATTTAAGTGTAACGAGGATAGAAAAATGTGAACTCGTTATTTTTATCAGCACGAAAAACAAACTAGAATGGACTACATTGACTAGCAACCGCAGGTTTTCACCAATTTTAAGAGTCAGACAATGATATTAGGTATGCAAGAGTCAGAGGTGTTATTTTTGATATAAGTAGGTAATGTAGGTATTGTTATACCATAATCCCACATTCACATAATCCCACATGGAGATTACCTCCTATCTACAAACAAACAAACAAATTCTACCTCTTTATAATATTAACTAGCTTTTGCCTGCGGCTTCGCTCGCGTTAATTTATATTTTTTGATCCTAAAATATAGCCTATAGCACTCAAGAATAACGTAGCTTCCTATTGGTGAAAGAATTTTTGAAATCGGATGAGTAGTTTTGGAGATTACCTCCTACATACAAACAAACAAACAAATTCTACCTCTTTATAATATTAGTATAGATATAGATAATAATATTGGTATACATATATTATCTTAAACATGATTTATTAATGACAACATCTTTATGAATACAATCATTGTTACTATTTATTTTGTGTTGTTCTTAGTTGTTGTAAAACTGTTTAGCACAAAAAAAATCCATGCCCGTGATCTTGATTTACAGTTAGTTCATCCGGAGTAGGTAGTAACTATTAGTTAATCTGTAATCGTAGTAACAAACGAACATCAAACGAAGCTAATTACGACACTTACCTACGCATGAATGAAAATGACCTACCGATAATATAAATCATAACATAAGGAAACGTATGTATTTAAGGTATTCATTAACGTATGTAATGATTGATAAAAGAGGTTTGAAGTGTGCACGCATTAAATTTTCTATGTTACATTACTATATTTTGCAACTGTTCTGTTAGATTTCGTCTAGAACCCGCACAATATGAAATTCGATTGCGTTATAGTGCTACAGAGTTCCAAAAATCGTCAAACATGTCAAATTTAGCTACAAACCAACTTCCTCGTTCTTATTTTTTTTTCATTTGGTAGCACAGCTGATTTTCGGATCAACTATTAACATAATTAGGTATATCAAACTCAAAACAAACTTCATGAATGTGTTTAATATTTAAGTAGTTGTTGCAAAACTTTGCTGTACCTACTTCTGTATAATTTAGTGCAGTAACGAAATTATTTTAAATGGATAAGTTCAGATTTAGTAAAAGACAACAATAAAATTAATGCCTTTAAGTTAGTTGTCTCATAGGCTTCAGAAGCGCTTTACAAATCTTTCAAAAACGTATATTCTCAGAGAAGTTATATCGAATTATCGAACTCGGTGTATTAAACATTTAAAACGTAGTTGGTAGTTACATGACCGAAAGCAACAGTCATTTACCCATTGCAAAACATAAAATGCACGTGAAGTTGACTTGTTACAGCTTTCTATTATACCAACATAATAATTATTATTGTATCAATCAGCAGTGATATTAGTAATTTAATTTAGTTACATAATCTTTTTTTAGAGTTCAAAATGGTACAAAATGAACCCGTCCGTCCGTCTATCTGTCATAGCTGCTTATTTCAGGAACTACTAATGCCATGGAATTGTATATCGCAAGTAAAAGTAAAGTTTGAAGTAAAAAAATTGAAAAAACATTTTTATTTTCATTGTAATAGAACCCCCCGAAATAGGAGTTCACATTTTAAAATGTTGTTACTAGGTCTTGTGTGGCTTATGTGTATGGATATCAAAAGGCTTCATCTACACATTATAAAATATATTTTTATTTTCATTTATTACTGCATAGTTGATTTATGATGAAAAATAGCTGTAAAAATACCTCCCGGGGAAGGGACTGGTATTTTTACAGCTATTACAGCCCCAACCATTTGAAGTTTGCAAAGCGAAAAAAAAACTATCTCTGTAACGAGCACAGTTTTTTAGAAATCAGCAAAAATTACAACTAAACTTATTTGTCCTAGTTATTAAATATTGTTTTTGAGGCGGTCGATGAATTTAACTAGGTACCTATATCTTTTTATATGGTTTCTTTCAAGGTACGGAACCCTCGGTGCGCAAATCCGACTCGTACTTGGCCAATTTTTTATTATTATTTATTATGTTTCAGGGTCGTTAGACGGCCTTTAGGGCTGGCCACGTTAGATACCTTTTATCTGAGGAACTATGTTTTAATAGATTTCATAATTAAACAAAAGGTGTCTTCTTCATTCCCTAGATAAAAGTTATCCGACTTTGGTTGAATAAGCCCTTAATAAATAGGAACACAAATCCAAATGTAAAAGCAGCAAGAAAATGTTTGTGTTACATATTATCTTAATTTTCAGGGCATTATGTCCATCCAAAGGGATTTTTTTATCGTCAAGTTATTAAGTTTTCCTCAGATTTGAATTATCACTTTAACACGTATTCCGATTAATTTTATTAATATATGAACATATCGAAAAACCTTCTCAAGAATGATTAAGATTAACATGTTCAACTGATAAAGAATTAAATATTATATATACACTGTGCTTTAAACAAAGGCATGCTTATGCTTAAACACCACTCATTTTCGCATAATTCTTCGCATTCTACCCAAAAATAAAAACTAATTAAGTGATAACACTTTGAGCTCTGGGGGGGACTTATTCTAAAACAAATCGCAAATACGCGTGTTAAGTAGCAATGGCGCATAGCATGAAGTAATTTAAAAACAATTTTCCAGTATCTGCAATGAAATGTACGCGAGAAATAAAATTCACAAGACTTACTTGAATGGTATTCACAATCGACGTTTGACAAATATTCCAGGTTGTTGCAGAAACGCAGCGACGTGGGCTGCAATTCTCGACAGTTGTTGACACTATACTGAGCTTGCATCCGGACTCGAGCAAGAATTGCTTGCTAGCTACCACCACTATTGTGTCACGGCACCTCACGTTGTAGTCCGGTGAGAGGCACCGCAACGTGCGCTACGACTGCGATCAACCGCGTCTTCATTTTTGTTATTCTGACCTCAAACCAAGTTTTTACTTGTGAATACAGTTTCGTCGCGTTGAATATTATAAATACCATAAAGGTCACTGATTTAATTATTTGAATTATACCTAATTTAAATAGAAACAAACTAGACCTTGTTATTGTAGGTATGCAGCTGACAAATGTTATTAATCTTAAAACACACACCTTCAACTAACCTAATGAAACGTAACGAAATCGTAACTTACCTACGACTTATAATTTAATCCTTGGAATACCGGGGTAGCCGTTACTTCATGGTCGTGCATTAAGATATTATGGGGCAAATGATTTCGTATAATAATTCCCCTTCGTTTTCTTTAGTTCCTTGTTAGTGTGCTATCTAACCTTGGCATTAACTTAGACTGTTGTTCATCAACATTAATACTCTGGTTAAACACCTGTTTACTTAAAATTGTAGTACCTACAGTTCTCGTTATTTAACCAGATAATTAATATTGGAAAACATCTTTCATAACAATATCGTGGAAAATTCGATAGATATTTTCTCGCCATTGATGAGGTGACGGCTCACAGGGAAGAATGGAAGAGGAAAACATATTGCGCCGACCTCAAGTAACTTGGAAACAGGGCAGGGAGAAGGGTGCTAGGTGCTAGGTGCTATTTGGTTACATCAAGTACATCGGTGATTTGGAGTGCAATATTTTGTTTCAGATCCAATACACGGACATTAATAATACAGTTATAATCAACAGTATTTTATACTATAAAGTATGAGAAGTAAATAAATAAGTCCACTGTTATACCATTACTTTTGGTGTGTGTAGGTAGTACACGTGGTTGAATAGGTGCATTTAGTTCGTGAGATGATGTAGGTATATGAAATTAAATATTGGCATAAAGATATTTGGGAAAGTAAAAATATTGAGACGTCGATGATGATAGGCCATTATTCGTAACGACTGGAATTTTTTAAAGATACCATTGTTTTCTTCAGGGTATTAACGAATTCGTGTAATTCCTTAAAACCGCGTGATCTACTGATGACATAGTTTAACCCTATAGGTATTTCTGAACTCCAACTGAAATAAATTTTCAAAAATAAACTTGTTTCTTATTCATTTTAGAGCCTCTAGTTATCTGACTGCAAAGAGCGATATCGCGTTAGTCGTAATAATTTATGAGTGGAATCGAAATGTTCACTAAAATTAAAATAAAAATTGCAAAAAAAACTTTTTTTTTACCTTTAGATATGACCAATTACCGCTACCGCATGAAAAAAAAAGATATTTATTTTTTATTTTTAATCAACCTAAATCCCGTGCGGGACCATTCTACACTGTGGTTTTAAGGAGTTACACGAATTTGTTAACACCCTGTTTATCTCTTAACCCTATTTTTTTTTTTTTTTTTTTTTTTTTTTTTTTCGTGGGAAAATCCTCATGTATACCCTTCGCCCTGGGAAGGCGAAGAGTTATGCCGGACTCTTACCGGCTAAAAACCCACGGTGTTCCTACTCCTGACCCTTGGCCAGGGTCACGGGGTTCGCAGCTGCATGCACCGCAACCCCGGCAGGCCTCGGTCCGCCAGCCCCTGGCAGACCTCTCCTTCTGTGGGGCCTTGCCCCACGTCCTCCTGAGAGGCGCGCACGGAACACATGCGCGCCGCCTTCTCGGGCCTGTTACTGGTCGGGCGACGGGTCCCCTAACCCGTCGCCCGCAGGCCACACACTAGGGTGGCCGGAGATCGTCGCGCGCCCTCCGGCGGCGCCCGGTGCGTCTGGCGCGGGAAGGGAGAGTGGCCGTCGCCTCTCGCTCCCTCTCCGCTCCCTCCTTGGCCGCCATCACCACCTCGCAAAAGGTGGCGACGGCTTCCCACGCACTCTCGCTCCCGACCATGGACAGAACCACGGCTGGAAGCGAGAGGTCACCACCGACCGCCGCGACTAGTTCGCGGCGCTGCGTCGCCCACGCACGGCACTCCTGCAATGTGTGCAGCGCCGTGTCTTCCGGGCAGTCGACGCAGTGGTGACATCCGGGCGTCTGCTCCCGGCCTATGCGACACAGGTACTTCCCGAAACATCCATGTCCCGAGAGCACCTGTGTCAGCCGGAAGCTCAGGGCGCCATGCCGCCTCTCCAGCCACTCCTCCATAACGGGTCTTACCGCCGCTATTGCGGCGTGCCCTGCGCTGGGTTGCGCAAGTCTTTCCTTCCACTCAGCCACTAGGATCTGGCGGAGCTCACTCCGCTCAGGCGCCTCCTCGCGCTGACGATATCTCAGCGCGAGGGCCCTCGCCTCCAGATCCCAGGGCATTGATCCGGCTAGGAGGCTCCCCGCTTCGAAGGAGATCGTACGGTACCCCCTTATCACCCTGACGGCCATCGCGCGCTGCGGTCTCCGCAGGATTGCGACGTTGCTGGCCGTCAAGGTGTCCGCCCATATTGGCGCCCCATATAGGGCCATGGACCGTACGATCCCCGCGTAGAGCCTCCGGCAGGAGGCGTTGGGCCCCCCCAGATTGGGCAGCAGCCGCGACAACGCAGACGCGGTGCCCATCAACTTTGGCGTCAGCTGCCGAAAGTGAGGCCCAAAGTTCCACCGGCCGTCGAGGACGAGTCCTAGGTACTTCATCGTCGACTCGACGCCGATGCGGACGCCCCCCACTACGATGTGGGATCCCGAGGGTGGACCCTTCCGGGGCCCGTGGAAACACAGGGCCTCGGACTTCTGCAAGGCCACCTCGAGACCCAACCGCCGGATCCTTGCGACGACCTGCGCAACCCCAGCTGTCGCCAGTATGGCTGCCTCGCGGTGCGTCCTCCCCCGCGCCGTGACCAGCGTGTCGTCGGCGTAGCAAGTCACGCCGACGCCGCGGAGAAACGCTCCGCGAAGCACCCAGTCGTATCCGATGTTCCACAGGAGCGGCCCCAGGACCGATCCCTGTGGAACACCGCACGACATCTCTCGCCGACTCCATCCTTCCCGACCCGGGTAGATGACGGCTCTCTGCGTCAGGTAGGCCCCGACGATGCGGCGGAGGTAGGTCGGCACCCGATGATATTCAAGTGCCGCTCTAATGCAACTCCAGGGCAAGGTGTTGAAAGCATTGGCGATGTCGAGAGACACCGCCAAGACGACCTCGCCCCGGACAACTGCTTCCTCCGCCTGAGCCCTCACGCGCATGATTGCGTCCACGGTGGAGCGCCCCCGGCGGAAGCCGAACTGGTTGTCCGCCAGATCCGGCCCCACCCCAGTCATGTGCGTGACGAGGCGGTCTGCAATTACTCTCTCGAAGAGCTTGCCCACCTCGTCCAGCAACACGATGGGGCGGTACGCAGACGGCGAGTCTGCGGGGCGCCCCTCCTTCTTAAGCAGGACCAGCTTGCCGGTTTTCCACCGGAGCGGAAACTGGCCCCGCTCGCAACATGCGCTCAGGAGCCCCTCCAGTCGGGGCCCGAGAGCCTTCAGAGCCAGGACCCATGCACGGCCAGGTATGCCATCGGGCCCCGGGGCGGTGTTCTTGGCCTGAAGCCTTTTCACCGCCGCTCTCAGCTCTACCCGGGTCACTTCAGGCACGTCGTCGTCGTCGTCCGCGTCAGGCGCCATGGAAGGCGGAACCATTGGCGGTGGCGTATGCTCCGCCCTCGAAGGGAAATCTCTTAACCCTTCCGGAAAACGGATGAAAACCCAACCAAATTCGTAGGAGTAAAATAACCAATTTCGTAGGAAGTTCTTGTACGCAGTCTACTTAAGTGGACGGTTGTTTTACCACCATTAATTCTCTGGTTAACACACAGGAGGGCACCCTGTAGTCGTATTCGCCATGCCGGGTGCCTCGTGGAGGGCTCATTTTAAATGCGGGTTAATCTTGGAAAATTCACCGTCATGAAACAAGTAAACACCTATTTTACGACGTAGTCGCGTATTTTTCAAGGTTTTTAACCTAAAGCCAGGAACCCTCCTCGAGGGTTTTCACTCTTAGCGCAAACTTAATGCCGAGGACCCTCCTGGAAGGTCCACTAGTAATATGTATGGCGGGATGGCGTATGAGCTCTATGAGAAGTGTGGTGGACTCGAATGTGTTAAACAACCATTTAACTAATATTCTATACTAAACCCTTTTCACCGTAAGTTAAGTCCTGACGTTTCTATACAAAACGTTACCATACAAAGAATAAAAAATAAGGAAAAAAAAACTTGTTTAATAATTATAACTATTTTACGGTTTTTGATGATATCCTTTACCTTTTTTCGATAGTAGTCTCGATATGGCTATAATTTACGAAATGACCGAACTATCAGGACTCATCTTTCGCCGAACAGAGTGTAGTAGACTTGTACTATTTATCTGTGGTAGTAGGTACATTTTACGAGTAAACGATTGTTCAACCGGAAAATGATAGTTGGTGAACCTTGGACTACATAGACTTTCGAAATAGTTTTACATTGATTTTTACCGCTCTGGACATTTACTTGATACTAATAATAGAGATGGGTAGCTATTCTAATAACTAGCCAAATAGCAGCTATTGAGAAAATAGCCACGGCTATGATTGATATCCGTCAACGCTATAACTAGCTATTGGCTACTAGCTAGCTAGAGTAGCTAGAAAATCCGACAAGTTTACGGCACTGCGGGAAGCCGCCACAGAGTATAAAACAACTACGTTTTGCTTGCAGCCGCCCCGGTAGCCGATAGCTGAGTTGCTGGCTAGCCAGAGTAGCCGGTAGCCGGACTAACTACGTATAATTCTAGCCGAAAGCTTGTTTTTGTAGTAATAACCATATGAATAACGACGGAAAGAAATTACTTTAAAAAAAAGTATCAATAAAAACAAAATCATAACAATAAACTTATTATTGTCATCTAAACATATTCCCGCGGTGAGGATCGAACTTGAATCGCCTAGCTAGTTTAGCTACGCCGCCGCTGACGCTAGTCGGTTAATGAGCCATTTATTCAATAGCCAAATAGCTGGTAAGCTAGCTAGCTATTTCACCACAAATAGACGGCTGGCTAAGTTATTGGAATTTCGGCTAGTTACCCATCTCTAACTAATATCTATACAAGATACAATCCATCTCAGGAGATAGCAAAACGTCAGTAGATTATTGTGTTATCTATGTGTAATACTTTGATGTCTGCTGATCTTGCACTGTCTGAAGATAGTGAGGATTATATCAACAGTTTTTACCACTGCGTCTGGCGTAACTGATCATTGAAGGATATGTAATTTTGTCTAAATATAGACTGACTTACCAAATTATGTAATAGATACTTCTATATGGACAAGCATTAGGAACTCGGGCTTAATGCTATAGTAAAGTACTTAAGTAATAATGACTTTTATTATTTTATTTTCCTGTGTGAAACAGTGGAGTCGATAAGCGATGAGAGTAGGATAAAGATTGCTACCCGTTATGGAGGAGTGGCTGGAGAGGCGGCATGGCGCCCTCAGCTTCCGGCTGACGCAGGTGCTCTCGGGACATGGATGTTTCGGGAAGTACCTGAGTCGCATAAGCCGGGAGCAGACGTCCGGTTGTCACCACTGTGTCGACTACCCGGAAGACACGGCGCTGCACACGTTGCAGGAGTGCCGTGGTCGGTGGTGACCTCTCGCTTCCGACCGTGGTTCTGTCCATGGTCAGGAGCGAGAGTGCGTGGGAAGCTGTCGCCTCCTTTTACGAGGAGGTGATGGCGACCAAGGAGGGAGCGGAGAGGGAGAGAGAGGCGACGGCCACTCTCCCTTCTCGCGCCAGACGCACGACGACGAGAGGGCGCGCGACGATCTCCGGGTGGCCGGTATGTGGTAGTGTGTGGCCTGCGGGCGGCGGGTTAGGGGACCCGTCGCCCGACCAGTAACAGGCCCGAGAAGGCGGCGCGCATGTGTTCCGTGCGCGCCTCTCAGGAGGACGTGGTGCAGGGACCCACAGAGGGAGAGGTCCGCCAGGGACCGGCGGACCGAGGCCTGCCGGGGTTGCGGTGCATGCAGCTGCGAATCCCGCGACCCCGGCCAGGGGTCAGGAGGAGGAACACCGTGGGTTTTTAGCCGGTAAGAGTCCGGCATAACCCTTCGTCTTCCCCAGGCGAAGGGTCTCCATGAGGATTTTCGCACGACAAAAAAAAAAGGATATAGATTGCTTGTAATTTCACTGAAATAATATAAAACAATTATACTAATCATTATCTAGCTGAAGAAACGCTATTACCTGACATAGAAAACGCATAAATCCCACTTAGAATAAATATCTTGTATCGCTTGACAGATAACCTTGGCTTTAACCTAAGATAAAAGCCAAGCGAGATACTTCAAAAAATAATCATGAAGATATTGGAACAGCATTAAGTATCGAAAATTCTTCCGCCAAATTTGGACACGTGCCAATCAAATATTTAAAACATGTTATGAAATATCTGTATTTAATCCTCAATTTAATCTTCATTTTAACAGTTTTGTATTTGTAGCACCTGCCAAGTGTCGGCCCGGGGATAAAGTACGGTCCCAAATAGTGTCCCACGTCCTGTATCGACCAAATTTGGTACGTGGATTTAAACAATATGAAATAAGTGTACGGGTGCATACCTTCGCGTACCTTGATTTGCAAAAGCGTACCTCTTACCATTTACGTGAAAATGCCAATTTAATTTGGCGCGTACAGAACGAGCACGTTCTGTACGGACCATATTATGATTTAATGATGATTGGTCTTTTGTTATGATATAAAACGGATGTACCTACCTAGGATGTACTCCACATAACTGCAATCGATATTTAATAAATCTTTATAAAATGTATTGAAATATGCATTTGAAGTTGGCGCGTACAGGGCGAGATTCGGGTACAAAGCAAACCATGTGATACATAACAGAAATTGAGATGGAGGCTGTATGTACCTTTAATGTACTCCCCGAATCGTAGCTTTCATGCCTGATAAATGTAAAACTTCCATGATAAATATATTTAATTGAAAATGTAGTTGAAAATATAGACTTAAGAAAGCCTAGAATTGGCATATCTTATTGGAGTTTCGTAGTCAAACTAGGAACCCTTATGGTTTTCCCATGTCCGTCTGTACTGCCTGGTTATTATATAATATGGCTTTTAAAATCTCCAAATAACGTCTTAGGTTTTTGTTGGATAAGATACGTGTATTAATAATACCTTTTCATCCCATCTATTCGAAAAAGACGACTTGGTTCGCCTTTAAGTGCGCCCAAAGGTGGTGTTTTCTATAAGAAACTTTTAGCGGGCAGTAATGAGTTTTTAATCCTCTTTATTTTCAAATTCAATTCAAAAAGTGCGCCGCAATTATCTTTGCCGCGCACTTTTTGAATTTGGAACATCTTAGTGTTCAGCGCCAAAGAAATCGAACGCAAATATTGTTTGAAGACTGACTGGTACGACGGCCCATAGTCGCGCAGCCGGCGCCGCGCGCCTGCTGATTATAAAAAATAAATTAATAGTAAAGAATGAGAACGTAGCGCTAGCGCGCGTTAAATTAATATCATAATTGCGAAAACGTCTCAAATGTAATAAAAAAATAAGTTTTCGTTGTTTTATTATTAGATACTATTTAATTTCAATTTAGTTGTTACTCTGTTTTATTAAATAATAATATTACAATAAAATATGAGGCGCCTTTTATTTTCTCATAGTGGGTGATGAAAAGTAGAGTGTATCACTCGGGCGCAAATTTTTTTTTGGCTCGGGCGGTGTACTTTGAATCCCTCGCTACGTTCAGGATTCTACTAAAGAATCCCTCGCTACGCTCGGGATTCTACTCTAGAATCCCTCACTTCGCTCTGGATTCAAAAAAGCGCCCTCGCCGTAAATATATTATTTTGCTCCCTTGTGATACAATCTACTACTCCGGATTAGTACCCCTTTCCGACTAACCTTGTATGTACATGTTTACAAGTGTATCTTTTTTTTCAAGAATATACAAAATATCATAGTTACCTATAGTCGTCATAATTTATATAATAAATAATTTCATGCTTCTTTTAACTATGTGTTTTATTTTTCATCTTAAAAACAATGAATACATAAAAATCGTTTTCTTTGAGATGAAATTCTAAATTTCATTTATTAAGTACTACATTTAATTTATCGGTTACTTATCATAGGTACCGCATCACTACCTTTTGCGTTTGTAGAAACGAAATAATACGATACGATATGTTCCCTAATAAAGTGACGGTAACACAGAAAACTGCTATCCCACACTTGCTTATTTACCGTATACTGTAATGATCACAATTCATTGTTGTTCAAGAACTACCGGTAAACTGCGTTCAAGTAAAGACGCCAGCACATAAAGCTTCTACAATCTGTCAAATTTCTTTAATAGATTTTCATCTTTATCGCAAAAGCATTAGTTTCAAGGTTGATTGGTTGGTTGGTTTTTCGGGTAGCTTGATGCTGGCTTCTATACTTTAAATCCCGGGATGACTTTTAAATTTCAATTTCAAAATTCAACTTCAAAAATGTAAGTTGATTAATTCAAATACACAGGCAGACAAGTGAGACCCAGACACGTTGGTGTAAATATGTGATTCTATGTTGATGCGATATGTTATACAGTGTTATTGGTAAAACACTAACAACCTCTTAAAGGGGTCATTGTACTCATCATTATGAATAACTTTTACTGTGGGACGAAACACGCAATCGCGAAAAAAAAAAACAGCCGTTCCCTACATTTATGTTCTCTTAACTCGTCAAAATGTAGGGAACAGCAGATTTTTTTTTCGCGATTTCAGGTTTGGTCCCATAGTAAAAGTTATTCATAATGATGAGTACAATGACCCCTTAAGAGGTTGTTGGTGTTTTACCAATAACCCTATAAAGATTATTCTTCTGCCTAAAACTTGTTTTTCTGTTGAGCAATATTTTTTATTTTCGTTTTAACAACGGCGTGTTTTTGCATTTAAAAAATAAAAGTGGGGGTTTTATTTCTTTTTATGATCACATTTTTTTTTTTTTTCTCGTACGTCCTCACTGATTATAAGATATTTTATATTTTATTTTGTTTCATTACTAAATTATAGATATAATAAATAATATTACCTCTCATATCTTTATTCTACCAACTTTTACAAGTCCACTATTTATTTATTTTTTAAACTTATTTTATTCTACAGCTATTAATCATTTTCTATAATGCACGCTATCGAAAAGACTGACTTGCAAATAACATGAAATCTCGCCATCTTTTTTACGAGATGTCACTTCTGCGAGTTTTATAACTCTGTATCTAGAAGAAAAATTTAAATTATTATTTATATCTGTTATCATACATTAGCAGGCATGAAAAGTTACATTCGGGGAGTACATGAAAGGTACATACAGCCTCAATCTCAATTTCTGTTATGTATCACATGGTTTGCTTTGTACCCGAATCTCGTCCTGTACGCGCCAACTTCAAATGCATATTTCAATACATTTTATAAAGATTTATTAAATATCGATTGCAGTTATGTGGAGTACATCCTAGGTACATCCGTTTTATATCATAACAAAAGACCAATCATCATTAAATCATAATATGGTCCGTACAGAACGTGCTCGTTCTGTACGCGCCAAATTAAATTGGCATTTTCACGTAAATGGTAAGAGGTACGCTTTTGCAAATCAAGGTACGCGAAGGTATGCACCCGTACACTTATTTCATATTGTTTAAATCCACGTACCAAATTTGATCGGTACAGGACGTGGGACAGCCCAAATAGTACCCGGCGCCCGACCAGTAACATGCCAGAGAAGGTGGCGCGCCGTGTTGCGCACGCGGCACGCACCTCTCAGGAGGACATGAGGCGCGGCCCCATTGAAGGACAGGTCCGCCAGGGACTGACCGACCGAGGCCTGCCGGGGTTGCGGTGTTTGCAGCTACGAATCCCGCGACTCTGGTCGTAGGTCAGGAGAAGGAACACCGTGGGTTTTTAGGCGGTCAGTGTCCGGTATACCCCTTCGCTATCCCCGGGCGGAGGATACCCACGAGGAAGATAATATACATATATGGAAAAAAAATGGGTCCGTGAAAATCGTGCAGATTGTACACGAAGCCCATAATTTATAAATATACGATAAGTTACATTTCGTACAAGTAGATTATGGAGCCAATTGACTGATAGAATTACCTGACTAATAAGTATAACTTGGTAGGTACACCATAAAATATTATCTCTATTCAACTTACTCGTATTGATAACAATCTCAATCAAATCTCGATCAAATCTCCGACGCATGATGGCCCGGGCTACGTTAAATTGGTCTGCCTATTTATAAATTGGCTCACCAACAATCGTTACACTTTAAAATATAGTTTAGGTGTAATAGCGTCAGGTAAACACTACATACAACAAACACTACAAAGGTAGAGATAAAACAAAGATTCAGTTATTTGTTACAGTAGTGATTGTTAGTTTTAGTTAGGGTTACCATCCGTCCGGATTTGTCCGGACATGTCCGGACTTCTAGACTTTTGTCCGGACTTTGTCCGGCTCTTTAATTTGTCCGGATTTTTTGGCTTAGATGGAATACGAGTAATGAAACTTACTTAGTTTATGTAATATCAAATAACTTATTAATCTTTATTAACTTCTCATTCATCTAAAAACAAAATATAAATCTTTAACAATCAACTTAACGAGATCAAACAATAAATCTTCGTTTGTTTGCATTTTGTGACTAAAATGTCCGGACTTTTATTGAAATGTCAGGCTGTTTGTCAGGACTTTTCAAATTTCTAAATGGTAACCCTAGTTTTAGTACAATTTGGAAATTATGAGTGCTCTGAATTTATTTAGTCAGAGAAAAGGGAAATGAAGCCCAAAAAAAACCGTTAAGCAGAGTGGAGGGTGTAAAAATGTTGTCGGTTTACGCGGAAGTATGTTTTTTAAGCCTTTGATTTCAATCAATGAAATTATTGAATAGTAGGTATAAATAAAAATATCGAATCTTATGCGTTTCTGCGTGTTCCTAGAGATTTCATTATAAAGTTAAGGCCTATCCGCACACAACAGTGCCGGCACAGTGCCGACACGTGCCGATCAGTAACGTATCGATCAGAGTCAGTGAAATACGATATTGTACCATACATTTTGTATGACGCTATCCGTACTCGTCAGTGACAGTGACGTTCCGGCGAATGTCGGCGCAGCACTGACATCACTGAACGTCACTGTCACTGACGAGTACGGATAGCGTCATACAAAATTAGAGATGCGCCGAATATTCGTTTGGTATTCGGTATTCGGTGTATTCGGCATATTTTTCACTATTTGTTTTCGGCCGAATTATTCGGTTTTGGTGCCGAATATATTCGGTTCGAGTATTTCTATTTTCTTGGCTACATGACACGGTATAGAACTAAAAGTCAAAACTTCTTATGTAAGATTCATGTTATAATATAAGTCAAAGAAATACTATGAAAGATGAGTTAAATAAAGCTAATAAATTTCAAATCAACATTTATTTTTAAACTAATACAAACCTTTTTTTAAACATTTTAAAGCAATTTAACGTAGACGTGGTTTCTGGCAGTTGTTTTTTATGCTTCAGCTTCAAATGATTTGTCATACCACTCGTAGAAGCACTGCGCCCTGTTCCACCTCGAGAAATAACACAACTACACAAAGTGCACTTAACTTTTGTTTTGTCATCTCCCATTTCGTCAAAAAAGTCCCAAGCACGTGATCTTTTACGCCCACTCATATTGCAAACACAATAAAGTTAATATTGACAATATTTTTGTAATAATAAGCTCCTCTTTTTTTATTTGTAACCTAATCGTGCGATGTTTTGAAGCAAAGTGACAGCGCGGTGTGCGCGGGTGGCGGGCGGTGAGGTACGGCTCGCTCCAGCAGCAACACGTAGCGTTCATGTAAGAACCTGTTTACGCGGCAAAACAATCAAATGGTAAACCGAATAATTCGGCCGAATATCCGGTTCGGTAAAGGTTAAACCGAATAGTATTCGGTATTCGGTTATTCGGTGAAACCACTATTCGGCGCATCTCTATACAAAATGTATGGTACAATTTCATATTTCACTGACACTGATCGATACGTTACTGATCGGCACGTGTCGGCACTGTGCCGGCACTGTTGTGTGCGGAGAGGCCTTTATCGAGTCTGTCAGTTTATCTGCGTCTCTTTTTAGCAACCCTTGTTAAATGTGCTAAATGGTTCAAAAACCACTTCTGAATACATTGTAATCTCAGATAATGTATTGCACGCCTATGTAGTGAGGGCGCCATACGTCACGGTGCAATACTCCAGTAAGCTGAGAATAAATCAGTAGTAAAGAAAAAAAATCTCTGGCTTACGGAACCATTTAGCATTCCTTATAAATTGAAACCGACCGCCTCCGATACTTTTTAGGGTTCCGTACCAAAATGGTAAATAGAGAATCCATGATGCGAATCCGTCCGTCCGTCCCCCCGTCCGCGTCCCTCTAATTAACTAATATAACTAACTAATAATCTAACTATCTGCTTATTTCAAGAACTACTAATGCTATCGACTTGAAATATGGAATAGTTTTAAATAATGCTTGTCCCTTTATGGTCACTTGTTGTACAGTGGTTCACTTTTTTTCCAAAGCGTATTTCTCAACACCTATTTAAGTTAGGATACTGAAATTCGGAATGAAGATAGTGGAATTAATAAACTTTTAAAATGTATGGTCATTTTTAAATAAAAGTAAGTTTTTTTTTTTTTAAGTGGTATAAATTAGCCACAGTGTACCAAAGGGTTGGCACACTGGCTCACCCCAGAGTACACAGTGGACCGCAGTGGTACACAGTGTATAGTTGGTGCTAATCATAAATAACAAAACAAATAACACGATAATTTATCAACGAATTTTATTTAAGCATGAGGCTCTATGTTAACAATTTTTAAGGAAGTATTAACGTAAGTTTAACATCTAGCGCGAATCTTTTAAAATATAAGTAATAAGACTGTTGACGTGTCGTGCTACCTACCACCGACAGAGAGTTTCGACAATACCGAAAGCCCTAATTATAAATTAAAATAAAATTAATTTAATAACAGTACTTCATAATTAGGATAACCTAACACTCATTCCTCCCTGAATGCTATGAAGAGATACTTTGTTCCGAGTGAATTTCGATGGAAATATCTAAGGTACGGTTTGATTCTTTAAGTGAGCCACTATTTCTGGTAATAACCACCGTAGAACAAGTGACATTATCTATATTCCAAGAGAAAGAATTGTTTTCTTTTTTTATATTACAGAAGCGACCGAAGTCCTGGTTTGAAATATTAAAATGGAGTTACTAGGTCAAGTGTGATATCATAATTATGAAAGAGCTTCATTTAATAAATCACATAACAAATAAATAATTCACATCATAAAGTTTTATTTTCATTTATGCTCAATAAAACAATATGACGACACGTTTGGTGCAGTGCAGTGGCTGAGCGATTGGCTTCTGCGCTACGGGTTGTGGGTTCGATTCCCACACGGAACAAAAAATTGTATGGCTTACAGATAGTTGTTTCGGGTCTGGGCGTTTGAGATTTGTGTCTGTAAACGCACCCACGATACAGGAGAAATCCTAGAGAGGAACAAGGCTTTTATTAAAAAAAAACTGTTAGTACTTACCTACTTAGTTTTTAGAAATCAGCAAAATATCTTTTACAAACAATCTTAGTTGTCTTGTTAAACAAACTAAGTCTTAGTGTTTTTGAGGCGGTCAATGAATTTAACCAAATAACTTTTTATACGTTTCCTTCCTAATGTACAGAACCCTAGGTGCGCGAGTCCGACTAGCACTTGGCCGCTTTTTATTGTAACGTCTGTGTATGGTATGAACGTTAGTTACGGTCGAGAAGGACCCTAGGTCTCTGACAATTTGAACTTTATTCAGGCATGTGCCATTAATTTCCCATTCTGCATGCCATTCTGTATGTAATTGCATGCTGTTTACGGTACAGTTTAAAAACCTGTTGATTGTCCTAAAGCAATAATGTGTCTGCGTGACAATCTGTCTCTCTGGATACCTTTCAGTTGTCAACACTGGAGTATTTGACCTAAAAAGCTGGTATTTGATGAGATCTTTCGATTGGATATTTAGGGTCAAGTGTTGTACCTATGGACGGCTTTACCTATGGACACTACCAATATTTCAAAAACCAAACGGCGTAAATTCATAGTTAGAACACATTCGTAAACTCTTTTTGACCAATGGCAACACTGACTAACTGTCATTATGCTGTCAGTGATAAATCTGTTGTGATATGCTGTTGAAGATTTTTATTTCAAAAAGTAAGTTTTTTTGTACATTTTCATGATGTTTTTCTGTGAGATAACTTAAACTAGAAGTACGACTGTAGATTATTTACAGAACTTCGTTGTTTTTTATTGAAATAAGGATTATTCTGCGTTTTTGTTAATGCTCTGTAAAAAGATTTAACCCTTTCTAGGTTTTGTCTCAATATTTGTACCTGTGGACGGGGGAATGAATGTACCTGTGGACTGTCCATAGGTACATAATATCGGTTGTACCTGTGGACAGTAATTTACACAGACAAATTACTACATTTCTTTTGTTTTTTTTTTCAGTGCCACGTAATAAAACCGGAGAGGAACAGGATAAAATATGTCCAGACACTCTTTCCGAAGCAGTTATAGAGGTCAAAAGTGGATGTTTAGTTCGTAAGGTGTCTGAAAAACACAAAATACCAAAATATACGATTTTCAAACATTTTCAACTCAACAAATAAATAATGATCTCAATGAAAAATCTATATATTAATTATTAGATAGATTTATTGTTGTATTATTGAAGAATGACTTAAAAAAGGTGTTTCAAGAGCATCAAGAAATTATGTTACGTGAATATTTAGAAAAGGCAGCCTGCATGCATATGAGTCTAGATTCCAAACAAGTCCTGGAACTTGTCTACCAGTTTTCTGTGCAAAAAATAAATAAAATACTCTTAAAAGCTGGCATCAATACAAAATAGCTGGTATAGGATGGTTTCGATGTTATCGACAACGTTTTCCAAAATTATCGCTACGAAAACCTGTTTTTTTTTTGCAATACCAAATGCTTGTCTACAGGTACATTATCGTCCATAAGTACATTTGTGCTGTCCATAGGTACATTGGTACGTTGTACCTAGGGACAAAATAAGGGTTTTTGAAAATCTTTAATTTTCTAAGCAACTGTTTTTGCTATCGCATTTGAGACTGATAATTATTAAGAGTTGATTAGTTACTAAGCAGTACGATAAATAATTTCATGATAAAAGAATGAGGTTTTTTTTTTAAAAATAGTTTTTTGTCAAATTCTGGAAATCGTCCACAGGTTGAGCACATGCCCCTAAGTACTGACAATTTTTTTTCTGTTTTTTTTTAGGTTTTTTTTTATTTATTTTTTAAATATAATTAGTCTGACTCGTTTTCTTAGGTGTCGTTCAGTTCGATTCTCTCCGCTTTAGGGAGCAGAAGACTTAGTTTCCGGGGAAAATAGTTTGCTTTTCTTTCTTGTATTATGACGTACAGGTACTGTGTTTTCGTCATATCTTGAAACATTTCAGTTAATCCTAAAAATGAAACAGAATTTATTACAAAACGTGTAAAATACCAAACTAAATAGTGTTGTTTCAATATCTGTAAAACAGAATGGCGGAAAAAAGCGGAATTTTTCTTCGCTGTTTATCTTTAGGAAAGCCACTGCTTTAAATAAAAGAGTTAATTACTCGGAAGTACTCGGAACATGTGCTAAAACACCTTTCTGTGAATAATTTTACCAAAATAATGAGTTGTTTTTGTAACTTTGAATTAGACATGAAAACTTAATGTATGGGTGTGTAGTGTGTAAATAAAATATGTAATTTAATATTAAAATAGGTACGTTTATGTACCTTCACCTTCCATAATTATCCATCAATTTAATTTCACAAACTGCACTTAGTGTTCTAAGCGTAAGTAAATTACATGGTTGTTACCAAAACACCACATGTAATTTACACCAAAAATTGCGTTGTCGAGAAAACAATAGAGCGGAGTGGATGACTGACGACTGAGTTCCACACTAGGTATAGTCCGCGAGGCCTAAGCTGAGCGTTGTGTTTGTGTGAGAATGAATGCAGACGCGTCCTTTGCTTATCTATCTAATCTATTATATCTAATCGATTCTATGTGCGCTCACACAAATGCAAAGCTCAGCTTAGGCCTCGCGGACTGTACCTGCGTGCTGTTCGGGATAAGGCGAAGGGCGCGAGAGGGGCGAGGTTTATTGAACAGCTTATCGAGTTGTTGTTTAATGGTAGTTGCATTCTTTCTTTCTTTTTTTTTTAAAAAAAACGTTGCCCCACACTAAGATTTCTCTTGTATCGTGGGTGCATTTACAGACACAAATCTCACATGATACACAAACGCCCAGACCCGAAACAACCATCTGTAGGCCATACAAATTTTTGTTCCGTGTGGGAATCGAACCCACGACCCGTAGCGCAGAAGCCAATCGCTTAGCCACTGCACCAAACGTGTCGTCAAAGTCAAGTTGCATTGAGTTATACCCACGAAGCAAATATTCGTGGTTATACCATAATTTGGATATTGGACTTTTGGCCAGCTTTTTAGGTCAAATACTCCTACGTGCAGCGTACACCTAAAAAGGGTTAAAAAAAGCAGGTTAGAAGATCATTAATTAAAATTATAAAAAAATGTAGGACGAAGGTGCGATCCCCGAGGTTATCCCAGCGATGTTAGGTTTGTGCCCATTAGCAACAATGTAAAAAGATCTAAGTCTATAAAATTAGAACCAAGCAAAAACCGTATGTGGAAAGCTTTTGGATAAGCACACCATCGGACACGACTCCCGAGTAGGTCGCAATCACGCTACATGCGGCCTACTCAACCAAAAAAACTCCACACTCGCAACACGCATCCACTGTGCATCTTTGCTACAAATTGACAGCTAGGCGCAACAAAGTACAGTACACACTACACACACTTATAACCTCACACTCTAAAATGGGATTGACACGCTGATACGGCACAGGTGGGTGAGCGTATGGAAGTGCTGCTGAACGACGTAGTCACACCTCAAGTCACTTTATACACAATTACACACACAAACGTCCCGTGTATTGCAACAGAATCGGCTAGCTCTGAGTGCGTTGTAATCACGGGTCAATCATGCACCTTCTGTCGAAGGGCGTCAACCAAAGCCGCCACACTCGTTAATGGTATCGACTTCCGCCGGGCCTCCCTCTGCAAGCTAGGCGTCGTATCTGGCAGGGGCTGGTCGTACGGGAGGCGTGAAACCGTGAAACACTTTAGGCGCCCCCTACAGAAACACCTTTAGCAACCACTCACTAGTTGCCGCGGAGAAATCCCGTAGGCTACGCAACTACGCCATTTATACAGGGTGTCCCTGGAAGTATGGATCAAATCGAATAGGGGCGTGGGCAAGGTCATTTCAAAACTTGTAGTAGTAAAAACTTGAGTAAAATTTTTGCCAGACCGAAAAAGCCTTTGCAGTAAATGTTTTTTCTCATTGAACACATGTTTTCTAGCTGCGTAAAAGTACTACTACAAGAAAGGCCTACTATTCGCCAAAGTACTGAAAAAAATGATAGCACTGATAGTTTTTTTAAGATCTATCCGAAGTGATTGAAAAAAAAACAATAATTGGTCATAACTTTTGAACCGTAAAAAATTGCACCGACATTCTCAGGGTTAAAAAGTTTGGAAATGACATTGCCCACGCCCCTATTCGATTTGATCCAAACTTCCAAGGACACCCTGTATAGCGCATCAGTGCGCCCCAACGCTCAAGACGTATTGCGACCGTCTCCCCCGCAACTACGGGAAGGGGGCCGGGAGGGAGAAGATCAAACAGGCCGTTGGGCAGTAGACCAGTAGGCGTAAGACTCGCCTGCTTGAAGGATGCTCCCTTTTCGTTGCGGGAACACCATGCGTACCTCACTCCTCCATAGCTTCTAATTTTACTCGTAACGCCATATACCGAGGAGGTCAACAGAACGTGCTTAAGAACTTACTTCTCGCCTGCTCCCATAATTATCTTTATTTACATAATTATCTTTAAGTGTTGCCAGTGGCGGATCCACGGTAGTGATCAATGGGGACATGAGCATCTCATGACGGTCGTCTCGGCGGCCGTTTCGTCTTTTGCAATGTTTTATCAAGTTGACATAACATGACGCCAAGAGAAAAGTGAGTTCGAGGGTCGAACCTCCAGACCTTGACCAACCGTATCCTACCAACCCAGGCTATGTGCTTGTTGTGTCTGACTGTCGATCGTTGGCTGCGGGTCGGTCTCCCGCGCTGGCGTCAATTCCATATGCAATTCAATCAACACCTTGGTGCTGGCTGACCTTAGAAGAGGTCATCAGGCTAGAGGAACACAGTTTGGCAAGAGCTGTGGCTGAAGTCGACGGGCTAGGGTCTACACTTGCTGACGGATATGATTCCGTTGGTAATATTAGTGATCCGTAAAACCCAGGCGACCCATAAGTATATTGGCCTCACTAAGGGGAAAAAAACCGCAGCACGAAACCAAATAATGCAGGTAAAGCACATTGCGTCGAAATGGTCTAAATCACCAATACACATAAAATTAGTATCCTGTGATACGTCCTATCACATTATCCAAAAAAAAAACGGCCAAATGCGAGTCGGACTCGCGTACGAAGGGTTCCGTACCATTATCTATAAAAACGGCAAAAAAATCATGTCTGTTGTATGGGAGCCCCCCTTAAGTATTTGTTTTATTTTGATTTATTTTTTTATTTTTAAAGTGAATATATAACTAAATATTCTGTGAATATTTCAAGCGTCTACCTGTTGCCCTAATCAATATCGAGCAAAAACGAGCAAAAAAATCACGTTTGTTGTATGGGAGCCCCCTTAAATATTTATTTTATTCTGTTTTTTAGTATTTGCTGTTATAGCGGCAACAGAAATACATCGTCTGTGAAAATTTCAACTGTCTAACTATCACGGTTCATGAGATACAGCCTGTTGACAGACGGACAGACAGACGGACAGACGGACAGCGGAGCCTTAGTAATAGGGTCCCGTTTTACCCTTTGGGTACGGAACCCTAAAAACAACAGTTTTGTCCTAAAATTAACTCTGTCTGGTTGGTCCCAATTTGCTCTGAAACGACTTACCTACAGCTACATCTATTAAAGAAGTGCCGAGTTAAGAATCAGTTCAGCTTTCCACAGGCAGACTTGGAACATCGTTACAACTCCAGCACTTTAGTTAACCATATAAATAACAGATGGCTCTAGGCGCCATGTTAATTATTGACAGAAAACTTATCACGCTTTGTACAGTTTTGAAGATAAGATAGATTGATTCCGGAAGGTTTATTGTTATGTGTATTTATTAACCTACTGAACCGTTCATTCGATGTTTGACAACAAAATAAAACCAAACATTTCGACAGTTCTCATAAACTAAAACTGACAGACGGTTGTGCTTCGTTTGCGGTTTGGCAACAATCTTATTAGTAATTAACTACCAAAGAAGGTAATAGCACAGTATAACATGGTTGTTAAACTGTGGTAACAGTTAGAATTAGAATTGGTCAACAGCTCGTTCACACGTTGCGGTTTACTGAAAAGTTTTTCAATTTGGTTCACAGTGGTGTGTGCAAACATAAATAGTTATATACAGGGTAGAATCGTTAAGTTTCAACAGGCGATTATTCCGTCAGTTTAGAAAATATTTCAGAACTTATGGCTAATATCAAAACTAGGCCGCCTAGTAACTAAAATAACATAAATATTTTTGAAAAAATAACCGCCATATATCGAGAATTTAGATTTTACCTACTTCCGTACATTTAGTATGACATTTTTGTTCATGAGATATTCAAGAAGCTTATAGTTTTTGTGCACATTTTATTTTCGAGCTAATTTTTTTACTGAATGACAGGATTAATAATAACTCAATAAAACAATGGATAATATTTCTTACCTACTTGACAAAGTCGGCTACAATTTTTATTTAAACTTTTAATCATATGAACTGGCTGAAAACGAAAAATAACAAGTTACTAAATAAAAACTAAGGAATAAGGATTGAAATCCAACTTAAAAAAATGTTTTTATGGATTTTTTATTTAATTAATAAAAAAAAATACACCTACTTAATGCCTATTCCTTTAAAGTGTAGGCAGAGGAGTTCTTTTATACAGCCACAAGTTCGTCATGACAGTTTTTAGAGCCATGTGGTACGGAACATTGTCATTGAACTACTTATAAGTATTTTTATAAGTAAAACAAACTGGTTGCAATATTATTGTTATTTCTTAGACATGAAAATAATAGGCTGTCGCATTACGTAGGTAATCTGGAACTACAAAATCTGTCTGTTTTCTGTTCGAAATCCTGAGTTAGATCTAGGTAGTGCTCAGGAATCTGGTGATATGAAGCTTTATTACAGAGATGACTAAGATAGACTGAAGTCGAGTAAGTCTAACTCCGCCGCCATATTAACAGTAAGGAAGAGAGAGATTACGTAGGTATGATTGGTATGATCAGTTGTAAGAAATTCTCATGCTAAATGTATGGAGGGAGCGAAAAACAAAATTTTCAATATCTGGCTTTTATTTTTCCTGAAGTTATTTATATTATTTTATTCTCCACGTAGCCTAGTTTTAATAATAGCCTTAACTTGAAGGCATACTAGAGCACCTTTGGCAAGCTTCTGACCGTTTATTAATTTAGAGTTGGTAACTTGCTTGCATCTCTGAACTTTATGGCATCTTCTTTTCTTGTTTCTATTCTGAACATCCATGAAACGCAAATGCGACGCGCTTGGCCATTTTCTCCTGCGTGTCAGTACGATCGATGTCAGGTAGGCTTCTTCTTCTGCTATGGTGTCGACACGAGCTATACAAAAATAGCTCATGCCGTGGTCAAAAGATTAGCCAGTTAGCAAGGTTGGTAGCGGGGCTGACTGCCCAGGGTGCGCCGGACGTACCTACTTAAGTATCGTTACTCGTGGAGGCTCTTTTCATGCATCCCAGGTAGCCAGAGAGGCTTCAAAGCTAGTAAATAAATGCATTGAAAGTACATAAATAAAAAGTATCTTGTTACAATTATTGTCCTGAACATGTCATCCTTAATAAAGAACATAAATTGGTGGCATCCCGACCGAGAGTGGATCAATTTATTCAATTGGATGCACTGCTGGCGTTCTGCGCACTGCGCAGTACCTACCACCCGTCACGACGCGTCGTTGGGCTAAAATAGCACGACTTCTTTTTAAGATATGCACTGGATAATCTTCGGAAAATGTGAATAGCAGATGATCAGCATCGTTGAGTTTAAAATTTTCACAAACAAATTCTAACTACACTCAACAATTTTTATCTGCATTATTAGGTAGGTAGGTACTCTGAAAACCACACGATTAATGCGTGTTTCGGCCCGTTAAATTTCAACTTTTAAACATTGGTTGTGGGGAACATTGCAATAATCCTCAAATCGCACCGTTTTGTTAATACTCTTAACCAGACTGCGTTTCGGTGCGAAGTCCACCAATGGACATAGGCTTCTTCAATTGCACGGCAGGGCGGCTCTGAGCTCAGTCCTCGGCTTTCTCATCCAGCTGTTATCAGGAAAATTGTCGTTCCGACTAGCCTCCGGACGTCCCGTATTACTAGTAGGTATTCCGATTCACGGTCTCCACTCGAGGCAATGGTACTCTGTGACTAAAGGGTTTGTATCCAATCGTTCATTGGTTCAATGGCAATTAAGGACTCGGCTTGCTTATAGGTAGGTACCTAGGTACATGGAACATTTTTGGTTCTCTATCGGATCACCTATACCCGGTATAAATGGTACCAACTTTGGATTTATTTCCGTTAAGTCACACACATTAATGGTGTAGTGTGCCTTAGGGCCGAAGCCCACTAACAGCATTGCATAGCATGGCGCGGCATGGCACGCTTCGGCATACCGAATCATCCTGTGGCATCCCGCGGCATACCAGACGATCTTGTGGCATACCACGTCGAGACGAAAGCAAGTAAGCACAATCTGGCGCTCACTCGTTCAGTTCAGTACTGTGCTAATGTAAAATTGGTTGTGTATTTTGTTAAAATGATTGATTGGGACTTAGTAGATATTAATAGCAGTTGTCGCTGAGGAAGAAGAGAGACACCTTTAGCACTAACTTTCCTTAACATACAACAGTACCTAACCTATGCGTCTCACGTGTTGCAGCGGCGTGCCGTGGCATCTTGTGGAATGTCACGAAATGCCGTAGTATCACGGGATGTGTCACAGTATTCCGGGGAATGACGTGACGTTCCGCGGTAAGTCGCGTCATCACGCGAGACGTTTCACATAAAATAATGTCACTGCTAAACTCATTGAAATAAGGTCGAAAATAATTTGTCCGCGAAAATAATAATTTACCACGCCATGCTATGCCGTGCCCGTTAGTGGACGCCGGCCCTTAACCTGTTATAATTTTAAATACATCCCTGTTTTTCATGTTTTTATTGTGAAAATGAGTCAGTAATGAATATTCGTTGATGAAGAGTTTTAAGAGGCCTTACAGGTGCATAAAAACAGCGTATGTGCTGTACCGGCAGCCAATTTGGTACCCGGTGCCGGCAACCAAATCAGTGACACCGCCGGCAGCGGAGACACTCCCTACATTATTAATTTTAATGAAGGAAGTTTCACTTTAACAGCGC
Organism: Amphipyra tragopoginis; assembly: GCA_905220435.1. Classification (NCBI taxonomy): domain Eukaryota; kingdom Metazoa; phylum Arthropoda; class Insecta; order Lepidoptera; family Noctuidae; genus Amphipyra; species Amphipyra tragopoginis. The sequence continues at coordinate 22,852,405 of HG991991.1, read as the reverse complement.
TGCGTTAAAAATAAAACGAACTCCATGAACGAACCACAATCTTTCTTATAATCTGTGATTTTATTACTAGACCAAAAAATAAAGACGTGATCATGACCACCAGCTAGGTAGGTACTACTTGGCGCTTGTATTCTGGAGATCATTTATGATTCAAAACATTTTGTATCCAAAATCTAGTGCCACAAAAAGAAAATTACTGTGTTTTATGGTAGGTAGGACATATCTGAACATTTTTAACAATCCACAGGGAAAGTCTACGATTGAACCTAATAAAATAGAGAAAAAAAAAACAATTTAATCTCGATGCCTATTCGCTTGTGATGTACAACGGGATAATATAGTTCCGTTTTAAGTGTTTTTTCACATGAGGCTCAATAGAAATACTTTACTCTTTTTTTTCTACGGTTACGTTATCAATGACGAGTTAATGTTTTTCCTCGTGGTCCCACCAATGGGTCAAAGTAGAGAGATGAGTGATTTTTCGTATTTTCATTCATAAAGCAGCCTGAGGGTTAATCGTGCAGGGGGCTTACCATGACGTCTTATGAAAACGTTCAAATGCCAGCCAGTCAATATCCGTTCAAAAGCAGGCCTGCTTTTGAATCGCTAAAAATCGTACCATGACAGTACAAAAGGTGAACGACTATTCAACCAAGTTGAGCGGATAAGCTTTTTCATGGTACAAAAAGTCTGTACAAAAAAAACAGGTGAACGGATTTCGTAAACGTCAACTTAGCAGGCCTGCTACAGGCCTGCTTTAACGATGTCATAGTACAAAAACGCAGGGCAGTTCAACTTCCAGGCAACTTCTGCCCTGCTTTAAGAGGTCATGGTAAGCCCCCTGTAATAGTTTAATATGTTCAAAATATCATTTCCCGTAACGTTTCACTCTTTTTTTTCTAGTCGTCTCGGTGGTTCCCATTTGTTTTATGGAACATGACGTCACGGTAATGATAACTAACAGTATTGTGACTCGGCCCTATTTTTGAATTAAGAACCTAGAGCCGCATGAAAACAAAACACCAGATAGGGCTGCCCGCCTACAGTATTTTAATTTTATCAACCTACATGAGTTTGTTTCTATTTTTGAGATTGCAAATATGATATAATTAATTTTAAAAAAAAAAACGTTCGAATGAAATAGGAAGTGTTCATTAAAAATACATGGTGTTTTTTGATTTTATTGACGAACTAGCTTTTGCCCGCGACTTCGTCTGCGTGAATGTTGGTTATCGCGGATGCAGACGAAGTCGCGGGTTAAGAAGTAGCCTTTGTCCTTCCCCAGGGATCGAGCTATCTTCATGCCAAATTTAATCAAAATCGGTGCAGCCGTTGTGTAGTTAACTAATAGACTGAACGTTGGGTTGTTCGCTCACACCACGGCATTTTTTTCACATTTAGCACTTCTAAACGAAAGATCCGATTCCAATAATTTAAAGAGCATTTTACATGTACATAAACAACCTTGATTATGAAGCTATTTACTTGGATAAGGATTAATATCATGATAGGAATATCTTTATTTTTCGATTCTACTAGTGTTTTGATCAACCAATTTGAACAAAAAACGGTTGATGTGACTTAACTACTTATAATAGTTAAACATATTCGCGGTCTTTTTTGTGGATAATGAAGAGTAGGTAGGTACTATAAACATGTTGTAGGTACATTATTTTTATGTATCATCAAAATATAAACTGCCACTGACCTGCAAATTGCAAAATTCGCAAGAATATTTGAATTTCGCGGGCTACCTTAGCGCATCCACCTTAAGAAATTTCTTACTGATGAAGGAGAAATGAAAAGAAAAACTTTATTTTGTGAAATTTAAATTAACGTTTATTTTGTTGATTGCTAGCTGTGGATGTTGGATCGATATTTCAGGCATTTAATTTAATCCCTCAAAAAATAAGGAAAAATCGTTATTTTTTTTTAAATCGATTATATTTATTTAAAAAACCGATTATTTTGTAATCGTAATCGATTTTATGTTTAGGCAAAACAATCGGTTATTAAATAATTGATTTTTCATGTAGGTATAGGTACTAGGTACTATGACAGCCCTAACTATTTTTGTACCAAGTGTAAACCGAACTCGAGGCGCGTAGGTATGACTCGGGTTCCGACCGTTTGTATGAAGACAGAATACTGTTAGTATAACATTACCGTGATGACGTCATCGGACAAAATGAGACAATTTTTTCTCCTTTTATTCCATAGAATATGTACCTAATAATTTAATTCCAAATTGTTATACGGAACAATTTCTTATTATAACTAAAATTTGTTTTAGCAACGTAGAATAATATTATCATTCACAAATTGTCAGATCTTTGTGTCAAACATCACAGAACAATTTGTGAAAAATGTATGTGCGTGTGGTGTGAGGGCCGTTCCCGTTTCGTACCATGACGTCAATGATTCCATAAAACAGCCAAGAATGGGTTGAGTGAGAAAATTGTTCTTAGCTATCGCTTGTCAACAATAACTACCTGTCCTTTACAGTATTTACATTAAGGATTGCCTAGAACATGAACATTAAAATTAAATAATTTTCACACAGGTAAAAAGAAGTTTTTATTTCTGAGAGTGTTGTTTACAGAACTAATGATTTCATTACAAATAAGACTTTTAAGTTAAAACATGCATCCATATAAATTTATAATAAAATAATCATCATTCTTTTAAAAGTACACAATTCAATTGGGGCGTTGGAACCTGCATATAATTTCCTTTTTCTAAACATTAAATTGCACAGTTTAAATCTTGGATATCCAAAACTTGTATAAGTTATTAGTTTAAAAAAAATCAAATACAATACACAATCATGTTGTAGGTACAACCAAAAAAATCATAAAACAATTACCATTAAAACAATACATTATTTAGAATAATTAAAATATCACATTTTTGATCTATGATACTATGCAGTTCCATTTAAAACTTCCCCTAAGGAACTAATCACACTTATCAGCATCAATTCGCAAAAAGCTGGATGGTTTAGATACAACTATTCGCATGCGCAAGCATCCTCAGTATGCATTAGCATTCTAAATCATAACAGAGGATTTACACTTGTACGCAATTTACTGCTGGATGCGAAAGCTGAATCAATACGAAAAGGTGAAGATGCGAACTCGTCTCGCGGTCGCATCTTCATACAAAATAAATAATTCATTTTCTGAGTTAAATGAAAATTGATGCTGATAAGTGTGTTTAGTCCCTAACATTACTTCCAATCAAGATGATAAATGTGCAGATTTTCTTAGATGTAATAGGTTCTGCAACAACAAAACAAAACACTCTTCAGTTGTACAGACAAGACAAAGTTGTGATGGATATGTGGCACGGCTAGTATAACATGCACTACGAAAGGGTGTGCCACACAGTGCAGCAGCCGGGTGTTAGGCCTGGCTCTCATTGGTAGTTGTCTCGATGGTGGTACCAGCAGGCTTGGTGGTGGGTTTTGGCTTGGCCTGTTGCTGTTGCGTTGGCGAAGCAGCGGTGACTGGGGCCTCTGCCTCCTGACCGTTCTGGCGTGGCGCTTGGTTAGGCTGACCACCGGCTTGAGGCTGCTGGCCCTGACCCTGTCCTTGGCCCTGTTGGAAGTTGCGTGGGCGCACGCGACGGTAACCACCGCGGTTCATGGGCCCTGGACCGCCACCACGGCGTCCACCACGGAAATTGCGGCGGAAGTAGCTGAAAATAATTATATGTCAACATAATGTCTAGATTTGGGAAGTACAAGTACAACAAAAGAATAGTCTCAGCATCTTTGACACCTACCTGCGCTGTGGTGGTGCTCCGCCTCCCTCCTGACCTTCATCCCCCTGTGCACCCCCCTGGTTGGGCGGGGGCCCACGACGTCCCATTCCACCTCTACGTGGAGCGCCTTCCCCGCCACGTCCGCCACCTTGACGGGGATAATATCTGGAAAAGCATTGTGTTTAAATACAAGAGTAATGAGGAAAAGCGGGAAAAACGTTAACTAAACACTGATTACTCACTGGCGATGGAAGCCGCGGCGTTTATCAGCTGCGTAGGGCGAGCCCTTTACCGGCTCACCGCCGGGACCAGTCACTCCGGCTGCTTCATAGCCTTTCTCCCCGGCAACCACGGCAAACTCCACCGCCTCCCCGTCGCCGACCGAGCGCACAGCCTTGCGAGGGTTGTTCCGGGCGATTGCAGTTTGATGCACAAACACATCCTCCTTGGTGTCATTCCTTACAGGGGATAAAGACAAAAATTTAGACTTCCACTTATTACAATTTTAACAATAATTATTAACATGATGCACTTAAATTTAACCTACCTGTTGATGAAACCATATCCACTCTTCACATTAAACCATTTGACGGTTCCCGAAACTTTCTCAGCTGAAAAAAAAACAGATTGTTTTACATAATTTAGAAACTCCATTTTTCTTTAAAAACATTTCCTTAATTTTCTTATACTTCACATATCTTTCACAGTCAAAACAAAAACTTTATCATCAAGTTGACCAACTTTTGCTGCTCAGATTGTATTTCTCTCATACAACGACTTGATCCTTACCTAAAACTACCCCCCGATTCAGAACCATTCAATAAGTCAGTTGTCAAACGATTCGGTTTGCTATCTCTTTTTTACTTGTTACAATAATCGTAGAGGGAATGAGATAACAAACTGAAACAGTTGACAACTGCTAGCATATTGAAAAGCTTCCAAATCGGGGGGCTGAATCGATTAGTGTAAAAAAATAAAATTACAAACAATTAGTATTGTGGAAAACTAATGACGGATGAAAAAACATTACTAAGTATTCTTTTCATCAAAAATAAGAATATGTGCAAAGAAAAGGACATCATCCACGATTCATACATTTTTGGTCCAAATGTGAAAGTGCGGGCCAAAAAACAATAGTGCTTTATTCTGATAGAATTTGTCCGCCTAAGCATTTCTTATTAGGGCACTGAAGCTGTAGCACCGCTGTACTTGATTTTAATTGAGTTCAAAAAGTCTGTCTTTTATACAAGGTTAGTCGGAAAGGGGGTACTAATCCGAAGCCCACTTATAGTATCGCTGATGACTGTTTGAAAGCAAGTGTTAAAATTTCAAAATTCGATATAGTTTTTTTCAAATAAAATGATTTTTATTTTAGTTTTTTCAAAAATTCTTCATCCCTGCTTTAGTTACAAATTCAGAAAATGGTGCTTCTAATTCATGACCCCAAATATGACCTAAAATGTAAACACAGCTGATCATTACTGGGGATAGATAGATTTTAGAGATTTTTTTTTGAGATTTTTGAACAACTGTTTCTCTTAAACTATTGACTTTTGGGAAAAGTTGTAGAACAAAAGTTATTCATTATTATGTGTACTTTAACACCCTTTTGGATTAGTACCCCCTTTCTGACTAACCTTGTATACTTTCGATTAAATGAATTAACCAAAACAAATGATTTATCATGTCAGAATATGATCATATTGAAGTTTTAGTGAAGCACAAGTTATTGTCGTACTCATAACCTGCATATAAAGGATTAAAAATAACAAACAAAGTACTAACAATATAAGGTAATCTTAAAACTCGACTCGGCCGGCTGTTAAGCGGATACATAGAAGCAAGAAGCTGTTATGGCGAGCACATCCTCGACAATGGATCTTTCACGATCGAGTTCAGCAATGATTTGCCAGACGAACACCTGGCGGAGTTGCAAGAGCAGGAAAACGATTTATTGATGTTTCGTGGGCGATTGCAATCCAGGCATATCAGAACTAGACAGTGTTATTGTGGTGCAAAAATCATTATCGGGAAAAGGACAACTGGGTTCTGTTCTCATGTAATATGCATAACATGGTTTATGAGTTATGCTCCGCATTTACGAGGTATATCCCCCCAGATTTGGGATTAGAGAATATTATTGTTAAGCCAGATGATTTTACGTTTATTTGATTGATATTTAAGCGATAGTATTTCAAAGCCGTTATCAATACCTTACATACAGCACAGGCTAGGATCTATGGCAGACCATATCATTTGTTTTTTTTTTCGCAAAAATATGTTAAATGCCTGGATTGCAATCGCCCACAAAACATCAATAAATCATTTCGCTGCTCCTGCAACTCCGCCAGGTGTTCGTCTGGCAAATCATTGCTGAGCTCGATCGTGAAAGATCCGTTATCGAGGATGTGCTCGCCATTAATAGCTTCTAGCTTCTACCTACCTGCTTAACAGCCGGCCGAGTCAAGTTTTAAGATTACCTTATATTGTTTGTACTTTGTTTGTTATTTTTTTTTCGGGTATAATTATGCAGGTTATAAGTGTACGACAATAACTAGTGCTTCACAAAAACTTTAATATATTCAAAATATCATATTCTGACAAGATAAATCATTTGTTTTAGTTAATTCATTTAATCGAAAATGTATAAAAAGACAGACTTTTTGAACTCAGTTAAAATCAAGTACAGCGGTGCTACAGCTTCGGTGCTCTAATAAGAAATGCTTAGGCGGACAAATTCTTTCAGAATAAAGCACTTTTGTTTTTTGGCCGGCAATTTCACGTTTGGACCAAAATGGATGATGTCCTTTCCCTGAAGGTCTTTTAGTTTAGGATATCCCCATAGAATCCCAGTTAAATATATGACCCTGTATTGAATAACATTGAAATCGTACTTAGCACCTGGGACCATAATGGTTGAGGAAACTAAACTGAATTCCAATTAGCCCCATTTTACGGTGTTGGAAACTACTATTCAAAGTATTTACTACAAAGATTAATTCACAAATAGATCCACTGTTAGTGAAGATAGCTATAACTATTATGAGTTTTCACTGGATGCAGCTGGACAGATTCTCAACTGGACGGGATCAAAACTGGACAGATTCTCAAGTGGACAGGATAGTAGTCAGAAGTAGATGTTAATAAACTGCATTTCAATAATGTATTCACAAATATGATGGAATGCATGGACATGGCAAAATTATTGTAATGGTGCAAACTCTTTTCAATTCACATTATTTAATAATGTAATGCAATGCAACAAAAAAAAATTATAGATAGCATAAAGAAACATGTTGGATCACTAATGCCATCAAGGGTGGCACCGAGAATAAATTCAAAGTTATAAAAAAAACATTCTCTTTTTTATTCCTTCAGTTATTGAGAAAAATCAAGGTCAGTAACGCTAAAAAGTGAAAAGAAAATTTGGATGGGTGATCAAATAAATAATAAGCCATCGAATGAATTCACAAAAATAAAACTGTTCCAAGTTACTTGGAATTGCTGGTGACATTTCTTTTAGTAAATTAATTAAATTTATAGTTTTTTATTTTGCGTTAGCATTATTAGTTATACTTAAAGGTGCATCCACATGGAAGTTGCTTTCTGTTGAGCAATGTTTCCAAGTGTGAGTGGGCAACATCAGATTTAAAAAGTTGTTTATTGTTAGCAAATGTTGCCATGAAAGATACTTAAAATTATCATGATGTTGCAAAATGCTGCTCCATAAAAGTAACTTCAGTGATGCATTATTAGACTGCACTCTATCCATTTGAGAATGTGTCCAATTGCTCCAGAAGGAGAGAGTTGAGAACTATTAGCTTGTATGGGAAGATATAGCTAAATTTCAACAGTGAATGTATGCAAATAAAATGAAATGAACGCAATATCATTATATTTATGTCGGCTGTTCAGTTGGCATCATAGTTAACAGAAGTTTTAGGATAACTCAATCCTGTAGAATTATTGTAGTGCTAGAAACATTTAGTTTGTTGTTACTGTATTCAAGTAAGCCAAAAGTTTTAAATGCTCTAGCAGAAAATTGTTTGTTTCTTCATAAGCTTTGCTTAGGTCTGGAAAACTGATTGTATTCTGACCATAATAATGTATTCAAATCATCCATATTTATGATATTAGGGATTATTGAATATTAATATTTTATATTCAATATTACTTATAATCTGATGGTTAAGAACAAAACATTACTTCAACTTTAAACTTTGTTTCAAGTTAGCCATTATTTGACCGGCCTTTTGTCTTTAAGATTACTAAATATAAAATGTGTTGTATCAACAACACATAAGCAGAACAATTATTATTAATCCTAATGTATTTATTTATTATACTTACGTAGGTGTTTATAAACATAACACCTCTAAAATGTAACTCAAATTTTATACTTATATGGTTGTTTCAGAAGAAAGTATTTAGATCTAATAAATAAGGTGGTTGTTGGTTGTTTATGGACTAAAATAAAATAAATTAACCTACTATAGGACGCACAGCGAAATTTCTATGCTTTTAATACTTATGGTGTTCCACGCGTCTATTGATTAATGAAGCCGCGGCTTGCGAAATAGGTAAATAGAGACGCCCACACGCCCACGATTCATTATGGACAGAGATGATGTCAATATTATTTTTAAAGGTCTTTCTGTACACCATACATCACCACATTCGCAACTGGTAGGGAGTTAACAGAATAGAACATTAAAAATAATAGCAAAAGCTACATAAATAAGTACACAATTCTAAAACATTCCAATAAGAAAAAGATCAAGATGAAATCTGAATATCATATCAAAATGGCTTCGGCACGCAACGCCGATGCTCTACTCCATTATTGAAAATATTGATTTGTTCCGCGTGACTCAAGTGGCTGGGTGGGTATATAGTTCTAGCGGGGTCAACATACGATCAATAACGCCGCCATCTAGAACATCTACCTTTCGATAATCAAGTCATTAAAATCAAGTTTATTTTAATGCTTCGATAAAATATTTAGACTCATCCCACGAATAATATGTAAAAAAAATATAAGAATCTGCAATTTGATGAACATGTGCTTTTGATAAATTTGATGCCGGGACACGCAAAAACTAAGATGGCGTAGCGGCACTTACCAATGACCTGCTTTTGTTTAGCCGCTTTAGCTTGTTGCGGTTGCTGTGAGGGTTGTTGCTCTTGTTGCTGCTGCTGTTGGGGCTGCGGCTGCGGCGCCTTTTCGGTATCAGCCATGGTGTAATTGGCGAACGGCGATGGTGGCTAGATGGTAAATTCCTCCACGACCTCTCCTCGATGTTCACCGGTCTTCGTCGTCGTTACAATTGACTGACTGACTATCTGTTGAAGTTAGGTTAGAGCTATTGCCAGCAGAATATATCGATACGATAACATAGTCATTTCGCATTTGCCTTTAAACAATGTAATTATATTAAATATGAAACTTATCGTAAATTATGAGTTTAAATATCGCATAGTTTTGAAAACTGAAAACATTGCTTTGCATTTGCAATTTGTTGTACCTATTTAAAACTTTGTTTCAATTCAATTAGTCGATTTTGCGATAATTATTCATTATGAATAACAAAGTTCATGTCGTATCATTGGGGTCAATATTTTTTTAAAGCCGTCACTTTTTTATCTCATATAATTTGCCAGTCGTTATGATTGTGTTTAAATGGTAACATGTATGCTTAAAGCGTAAAAACTATCTGCGAGATCGTAAACTTGTAAACTCAAATACACAAACGAATGTTATGCAACAACATATTGTCGGACTAAATTTAGACTGCGAAATAATTGAGTTTAAACGTAAAATAAATGAAATTTAGAAACATAGTTGTGCCTTGCGCGAGTTTGCCGATATGTTTCGCGTTCGCGTGTATTTTACACCTCACTATCACTACGTTCCAGTGTTGACAGTAAAAAAACCCACAGAGAACAGTTTATTTTTATTGTATAAATATCGGCTGTGGTTACACCCACCTTGGGGCCCCTAAGGCTCAATTTACACCGCTGCGGAATGGAATGGAAGTAACGAAATTGTACGTAGCATAATCTTAGAGCATGTACATTTAAATGGAGGTAGCAATGCGCAAGTTCCCAAAAATTTTATTCTGCCAAATTTTGGGGGGGACACGGAAAACACGTACAGCACACATTTACAGCTTAACACGTATAAATATCGTGTAGCTATGAACTCACACTAAAATAAAAGCCGGAATACACACACAAAAAACACGCACACTTAGGCCGTGCTTAGGGTAAATTCATATGAGCGCGCTGTACCGCGCAGAACTACTAACCGCGCAGTAACAATAACTTCGTCGTATTTATTGACGTTTAACTAACACAAACGAAAAATAGTGATGCGGTATGATAAAAGACTGATATAGGTACTGAAAGATAAAGGAATGAATAAATAAAATATTCATCATAATATATTTCATCTCGTGGAAAACCATTGTATGTAATTATTGTTCTTTAAGGGCCGATTTTTCAATCATCAGATAACTTTTATTTAAGGAATAAATGTGACGGTTTGACATATTTCCTATACAAAAGCTGTCAAAACGTCGAACTTATTCCCCAAATAAAATTTATCTGGTGATTGAAAAATCAGCCCTAAATAAAAAATTAAAAAATTGTAAGAAAAATAACAATAATTTATTTTAAAGGGAGGAACATTAGACTAGAATAGCTTTCTGCAACCCCATCGTATAGTAAAAAAATGTATGATGAGGTCCACACGGAAAATGAGCCGTGAATTTACGGACAGATTTATTTTAAAAATGAGTTATAAATTATTTTCGCTAAAGTTAGGTAACATTAATAATTAAAATATTAATATAAAAATCAAAACTTAACTAAAATAATAACTAAATAATAAATATTTTAAAATCACAGCAATCACTTCCGCAATTTAACTTATAAGTGGTTAAGAACTAAAGTATTTTCATGTTTTTTTTAATAAAATAAAGAATGTGTTTTCATGTTGATTTTGTTAGTCACAGAAACTACGACAGAAACAAAAAGTTTAATAGGTACCGGGTGAAAATAAATATTACTATCGCGGTATCGCTACGCGCAGTCAGTCAATTCGGGGAGCTTAAATGCCTAACGTTAAGAACACTCGTGACTGCCTCGTTAACATATCATCACACCTGTATTCCCTGAAGGGTAGGGCAAGGGTAAGGGCAAGAGGTGTATAGTACACCCTCGTTTTACCGTTATGTTTAGTTCCTTTCCCATGTAATAGGGGGCGATTCTATTGCCATCAACCAGGCACAAATCCAGACTCCGGGCTGCTACTGAGAAATTCCACATAGAAAAACCCAATAACACTTTGCCCGACCTGGGGCAAAGTGTTATTGGGTAAAATTTCAAAATTAGATCAGTTTTATTTCCATGCAAAACGATTAATAATTAGTTTTTTTTTAATTCTTCATTTCTGCTTTAGTCATGACATGAGTTCAGAAAATAAACAGTGACCCCAAATATGACCTAAAATATAAACAGCTGATGATACATAGATTTTACCGTATTTTTCATGAAATCTTTGAACAGCTATTTCTCTTAAAATATTGACTTTTCGGGAAAGTTGTAGAACAAAAGTTATTCACTATTATGGGTTTTAACAATAACACCCCTTTAGATTAGTACCCACTTTGTGACTAACCTTGTATAGATGTACTTAAGAACATTTCAACCACGATTCGGTCGATTGTGTTCGCTGCACACGTAATAGGGTTTAATAAATATTAATTTATGTTAAATTTCTTGATTGAAACTTAGTTGTATCATTGTTGTTAGAGGCAAAAAACCTTTTATTTTTTGTTAAATAGTATCAACAAGGCAAAATGAAATAAAATCAATAACAGATAACACGAGAAGCGGTAAACCTCTTTGTTATTTTCTTTTATTCAATCATATTCACAGTGTCCCCTCACTACCTCTCATTTTAGAATATTTCTGTCAATTTCTGTCACAAAAGATGACAGTTAAGGGGTGAATTATATTTTCGAAAATAATGCAAAATCTATAAATGTTTGCCGAAATAATGCTTATTTGTGATAGATAACTCCATGTTTTAGTAAGCAGACCGCTTTTTGCACGAAAATACCGAACAATTAAGGACCGGACACACTTACAACACGCCATGCCACGCGACGTCAATGTAGCCTGCTCTTATGCCACATTTCATCTCGTAAACCCACGTTTCGTCACTTGACTAATGAACACTCGTGGGGTGGCGTCGGGTGCTATAGGTGTGCTACGGTCATTAACCATTTTTACGAGGTGTGTGTCGTGCGTGACACGGTACGCTTTGAAATGGCTAGTGGCTGGCTAGATAACGCGAGAGAACTAGTTTTTATAAATGTCTATGGGCATATGTCACTCAGGTACGTCAGAGGGGTAGGCGTATTCTTGCTCCCTCCATACGTATATGCTCTAAGGTGCTGTGTTAATTACTTAGAGCATGTACCTAGTTAATTATTATTATGGTGTATAAAATAAACAAATAAGTAAAATCGTTTTTTTTTTCAATTAAGTCCTCCGGCTAAAATTCGCCTTTTTTCAGCACAGCTTTCGGCCATTTTTATACATCTGCTGGCAACACTTATTCAGATAATAGAATAATGCAGGTTCTATTGCTTAGAATATGTACTACTAAAGCATAGAAGCCGTCTCGGTACCTACTTGAAAAACGTACAGGGGCATCTGTCAAATATGGGCAATTTCGAGATTTTGAGCCCATTCTAACGCTACCAAATTAAATAGCCCGCTACTAGTACCACCTGTCAAACGATAACGACATTTTAAATTTTGTCGTATAATACTTGAGACAGTGGCGCGGTGATTTGAAAAAATATTTTAGTCAAGAATTTATATTTAATTAATTGTGTTTTGTGTAAGTGCATATTGTTCATATATATAAGAGTGTGCGCTATGTCCTGAATAGTAAAAAAATGTAAATCTCGCAAGGGACGTACAAAAAATCAAAGTGAAAATATCGGCTTCCACAAGTACGTAGTATTTTTATGTTTATTCATAGATTTTCCTTTAAATATATTTCATTATACATTAAATAAGTAAAAGTAAGACATTACCTTTTAGAAGAAGTAAAATAAATAAGTTTAAACTTAGCTTTAGTACTTATTCTAAGTTCTATTGTTGTAGTTGTGGTGTTGAATGAATGATCGAGTCTATGAATCGAGTGAAGTTTTAAGTTAATTAAATTCTTCCGTAATCAAAGATAGAGTGCGCGCAAGATAAGTCTGCGCGCAGCCGAAATCGAAACTAGAGTGCGCGCAAGATAAGTCTGCGCGCGGCCGAAATCGGAACTAATCATGGTCCACCAAAGTGTGTGCCGTTTTATCAATTTTGATAGTAGAACTACCTGATTGTAGTAATATTTAACGGGAAAATTATATTTAGCGATAAAAAAGTTAGCGGTAATTTGAACTTTTGCGATCATGGCAACGTTTAGCACGCCCTCAGTCGCGCGCAGAGTTATCTTGCACGCACTTTAATGCCGTTTACACTCCCGCAAACTTATCTGGCCCGCTGACAGCGTCGCAGTTGACGGATTTATAAAAAAAATGTTAATGTAAACGCTGCCTTATTTAATTTTCAAATGCGCCATTTCAGAAAGAAAATGATGTAACGAAACCATTTTAAAATAGTGTGCGCGTCATTAGTTCCACTTTTGGCCACCGGGCCAAATAAGTTTGTTGCACAATAGTACTTAATAGCGAAACAGATGGCACTTTGTCCAATCTTGTATGCGAAAATGTACACCTTTTTAATTTTATTAGAAAATAAGTTTTATTTATGAACAGCGTAATTATTAAAAAAAAATGGATAGTCATAGAATACCATAATTATATTTTTTTAAGTTTTGCAATCATTTCAATATTTATACTCAAAATGGCTCCTTCATTCGGCACAAAGATTATTATAATATACTGGCTTTGATTATTTACTAAATAATCAAAGTATACTGGCTAATTCGGCATAAGCGCATGTTTGCAGTTCTCTTCCGTTTTGTGTGTTTATTGTGGATTTTCGGTTGTGTTATAAAGTTGCTTCAGAAAGTGCGGTAGAGTTGAGCATATTCCTCTTCCCGTCTTCCTGTTTTGTTTTCCATCCGGGAATTTCGTTCATGCATGTATTCCCAAATTCCATTTAAACCTATTAAAATATATTATAGCAAAATATATAGGTACCTACGCAATGATGTATAGGTGCATACGAGGGTGTACAGATACCTATAGCTTGGGCTAGTTCAAGGAATATGATATCAACATGCTTATTCTCAACCATCGGAAACTGCCCTTTCCGAATCCGATCGGAAAGTATCCGACAGTGCCCTCTAAAACAAATCAGAAATCGAAAACTTTTGACAGTTCTATTCGGAATGAAGACGCCAATTCACGGAAACTAATCCGAGAGCTATTTGGTGTCGGAAAGCACTCGATTTTAAATAAAACAATACAATTTCTGCTGGGATGAATTAAAAACTGTTTAATAACTATATTATAAGGAATGTTAATCATTTTAAGCTATATTTGAGCTAAGTTTACCTATTTTATAACAAGTTTTAAGAATGTTTTGGCCGCCGCTTTCGCTTTTAAATGCTCGATGTATCAAAGTATACTTAATTTTAGGTGGTTACTTAGACACACGTAAGTAATAATGAGTTTGTGTTAACCCATTTCTACAAAATCGAATTATACTCAACTACGTTTTACATATCAAAAAATTTAATAACAAGAAATTATACGACACTGATAACATTTTTACATTCATTTTTCTGGACCATCACACGCTAGAGTTTTGTTCGGTGATCACACTGAACTTCACACGTTTTCGGTTGATAATTTGATTGAAAATTTATCATTAATTAAATGAATAAGGCATTTTTGTTTATTTACATTGTCTATTTCCCCGTTTGGTTTGACAGATTATAAAAGTTGTTTTATTACAAAGCATGTTTTGAAATAAGGAAACGATCGCATAAATTAGACATTATTTTATTTAAAAAATGATGAAATTTATGTATTAATGTATATTGTATAGTTGCACATAAGATTATTTGCGAAATACATAATAATAGTATTATATTTACCATAATACTAATACGTTAACATTTTCTACCACAGTCATCTATTTTCTACCATTGCGTAGCTTATACCGTAAACACACCTTCCAAAAACCATTCACGGATTCGGAAACTCCCTTCCGATAGGAACTGTGAATAAAGTTTTGTAATCCATCGGATCGGGAATCAATCCGTCGGATACTTTCCGTTCGGATACGGAAACTCGTCCGATGGTTGAGAATAAGCATGCAGGTGGTGACAGTTCTTTAAGGGTGACAAAAAATCTCGCGAGAGGGTACTTAATACTTCTATGCTATTCCCTTACTACGTAGTACTTTAGTTTTTATTTTGTTTATGGTAGTACACTTCTATCTTAGACAAAGCTTCTATGATATTACTATACTTTCTTCTAGTTTCTACTATTACTTTTACTCTATGGTAGCAACCTAATGACGTCCAGTCATCGATGGGAATTCTGCTGTCCACTTTCTAGAGTATTAGGGCCGGCGCCCACTGATGGCACGGCGTGGCATGGAGTGGCGCGGCGTGCTTCTGATACCGAATCATCCTGTGGCATCCCGCAGCATACTGCCCGCGGCGTACCACGTCGTATCGCGGGATGCTTCGGCATGCCGCGGCATGACGAAGCATCCCGCAGTATATCCGCGGTATGCTAAGCAAATACAAATGCTAATTACATCGTCATAAGGTATAAAATTCATTGTCGCTGAGGAAGAATAGAGACACCTTTAGCACTCACTTTCCTTAACATAGGTACAACAGTAACCCATGCGTCTCACGTGTTGCAGCGACGTGCCGTGGTATCTTGTGGAACGTGGAACACCACGACGTGCCGTGGCACCCCGCGACGCGTCACAGTATCTCGGGGAATGACGTGACGTTCCGCGGCATGCCGCGTTATATCGCGTAATCACGCGAGACGTTAAGATTAAAATAAAAAATGTTGGTGCTAAGCTCATTGAAAAAAGGTCGAAAATCATTAGTCCACGAAAAAAATCCTTTGCCACGCCATGCCACGCCGCGCCGTGCCGTCATTGGGCCCATAATAGAAGATAAACGTCTTTTGAAAGACGGAAGCTGGAAGTTTACATACACTTTGACGGAAGCAAATTTAAATCTCCGAAAAAGACCACGGGCTGCAGTCTCGACATGAGATAGCGTTCGGTAAGCTTCCGAAAAACGGTATTCATAGTGCAGTATTCTTACAGGGCAATGATGCCTGTTGAAAAATCTCCCAAAATTTTAAGGAAGATTGGTAAAGATGATTTTATCCTAATAAATATTTAAAAATATAAAAATATAAATAAATTACATAAAACTATAAATGCAACACCTATTTTACATTGAAATTATATTCCTTTATCGTTTGAAGTACAAACTACCTTATAAATGGACATAAAAGTTTCTTTCCTTGCAACACTAGCAAATGTCACAGTATTTGTCAATTGTCACTTTGTTGTTATTTGATAACTGTCATGTGCTCTTTTTTGTGAATTTTTATTATTGAAAATTGTTATAGTTTACATATTAGACAAAACAGATAATGGGTGATAGTCACACCGACTCTATATAAAATTTCATTTCATTTCACGGCAGCACGCGGTTGCGTTGTCGTAGAATGTAAGAAAGTAAGTAGGTACCTTCAACACCTATTGTAAGAGTCTATGGGCGCTTTAAATTTAAACTGTTGGTGTCGGACTGCAGTCGTGCGGTGCAGCGGTGCGGATGGGCGGCTTGTGTTGTCTGTACCGTGCACGCACGGCGGCAGTACGGACTACGCACTGCTCTCTCGTCTCATCAACTGTATACAAAAACACAAACACCCGCCCGCAGCACGACATCAGCACCGCTGCGGCACGGGGTCAGAGGGTCGTCTTGGGGGCGGAGGACCGACACCAACCGTCTAAATTTAAAGCGCCCTATATGTACACTTTTTACCTTAATAATGTTTACGTTTGAATTCATGTTTTAGACGCACTCGTACAACACGTCCTTCAAGTAACCATATAGAAGTGTTGCTGGCTAAATAAGATGCTCGACCGTTTTTAGCCAGAAGATGATTTACTGTTCATCAAGGAAAGGTGAATTTTGAGTTGGAGTGGAAGAAAGATGCTGCAGAGCTGAACAATATTTGAAACGGCTCAATAAAATAAAATAAACAGAGGCACTGGCTTGTGATTTCGTGGAAAATCGTTGAAGAGATGGTCGTAGTTCATTTTGGTTGCTAATAAACGTTATTCTTTAAATTATTTTTTTTATTGATGAGCTTGCTAAGCATCTCTTTTGATACCCGATAAAACCTGAGACTACTGCTACAACTACAACACCTTTTATGCAGATAAACGTTTATTTTCAAATAAAATATCTCTTGCACAAATTATCGATCGTAATGAATACTTTGCGGGCTTTCCAATTTGCTCGCAAAGTTATTCGCTAAAATGACGTTTAATCGTAAACTTGACAGTTGAATTCGCTACGTTTCCGACAAAAATCAATAAAAAAATTGTCATTATGACTTAAATAGTGATGTGCCGAGATGGCCATTTATGGTATTTGATTAAACTAGTACTCGTTAAAAAGAGAATCGATTCAAAACTCGAGTCACTGACTCGAATCTAGATGTGAGTACTGCGTCAGGTACTCAAGTAATTCATAGGATTCGACTACTCTAATGTTTCTCACTTCCAAAAACACAAGCAAAAATACAAAATATGGGTCATAAAATACAAATCAGATTTATTGATCAGTCAATAAAAATAAAAAAAATGTAAACATTTTAAATATCTACTAAATAATTAGAAATCATATTACTTACTGTCTGATATACTGTATCAGACATATTATTCTCATTTTGTTTACTAGGGACCAAAATAAAAAAAAAAGCAAATGTACGATACTCATTTCCACTGTCCAACACTTAACAGATCAATCGCTTCAAAACGAATGTCACTTTAATGTTAATATTAAGGTTAGTTGGAAAGGGGGTACCTCTACTAATCCGCATGCCACTTAAAGTATCACTGATGGCAGTTTTAAAGCAAGTGTTAAAATTTAAAAATTCGATCATTTTCATTTCCATGCAAAATGATTTTTATTTTAGTTTTTTCAAAAATTCAACATTCCTGCTTCAGTTACGAAATTAGAAAAAGGAGCTTCTATTTGGTGAACCCGAATATGACCTAAGATGTTTCCCTCCCAGCTGACCATAACTGAGGATAGATGGATTTTAGCGTATTTTTATGAAATTTTTGAATAACTATTTATTTACTATTGACTTTTAGGGAAATTGGTAGAACAAAAGTTATTCATTATTATGTGTACTTTAACACCCTTTCGGATTAGTAACCACCAATAATTCTTAAAACGCAACTTGACAATCAAACTCTCGCGATCACAACAACAACCTGTATTTTTCGGAAGAGGGGTCCCGACGAATTGACTTTAGGAGCAACAACGTAAGGTCGCGATTTAAGTACTCGGTTCAGTATTCGCGTACCTACTATGAATACTCGAAATCTTTACTCGAGTTGCGAGCATTCGAATACTTCAATTCTATAACTCGAGGATACAATCACCTATCTATAGTTTAACTGACTCGATACATCACTATCACTTTACTACCGATTTCGGTCGTTAAGTGATAGCGATACATGTCGAGACTGTAGCCCCAGCATGCTTATTCTCAACCATCGGATGAGTTTCCGTATTCGAACGGAGAGTATCCGACGGATTGATTCCCGATCCGTCGGATTGCAAAACTTTATTTCATTAACGGTTCGGAAGGGAGTTTATGAAAATGGTTTTGGAAGGTGTGTTTACGGTGTATGCTACGCAATGGTAGAAAATCTTAGAAAATAGATTATATTGGTAGAAAATGTTAACGTAGTAAACATTTATGTGTAGTTCGCAAAATATCTTAAGTACAGCTATAGAATATATATTGCTAAATCGATTTCAACAATTTAAAACCAAATAATTATTTAATATTTTCCCTATTTCGTAACGTGTTTTGTAAACGTCAAGTACGCTGACGTCAACTTTCAAACGGAGAAATAACAAAAACAAACCACATATTTTTAACTCTTTCTTAGAAACAAAATAATCAAAAGTTATGTGAAAACTCCAAAAAAATGAGTATAAGTAATTAATAGTGTCTTACAACTTTTTGTTATTCATTTCCTTGCTATTTTTGGCGTACCTAATTGAGTAAAATGCAATTTTGCAGAAAAGGGTATCAACTGAGCACCGGCAGTGGCTCTTTTTATTTATGCAAGGGCATGAAGACCTTGCCCGGAACCGAGTCCTAGGCCCTGACGCAGCTAGACAAAAGAAGTTAACTCCGCCAATAGGACGACCCTCTGACCAAGCAGTTATTACTTCAAAAGTTGGCGGAGGAGCTAAATGCGTGGTCTGGGGCTACTAAGACCCCGGAAAAATGGCTCAAGGTCTCCTGTTGAAAGTCGTTTAATAATAATGTTTGTTAATTTACTTTCGAATTAATGCGTCGACCATGTAAGTTTAGGTGACATTTGTTCTAGTTCAGTTATAAGGTATCGGAAGTACGTAATTTTTGTCAAATGAATATTATTAATAGGACCAACATTTCAGTTCTGGCAGGATTGAAAATCTGATGTCAAGGCCAAGTGCCTTAAAATTAAAAAGGCACGGGCAGGTCTGTACTGGTGGTGGACCCAGAGATGCAGGAAAAATATCACTAGCATTGACGATTTTGATAAAGCAATCCGAAGAACTATTCACAACTTTCACATTATTGATGAAGAGGTGTCAACTATGAAGCAAATACATGAAAAGTTGAAGACTTAAACAAACTATCCAGGTTCAATTTGGTCATTGCGTAAAGAAGTGTCTCTTTTAGGATATAAATGGAAAAGGACAGAACATAATAAAAAAATTCTAATGCAAAAACATGAGATACAATAACTACGTATAAATTTTTTAATTAAAATTTCTGAATCTCGCATTCAGGCAGGCCAGTCGTTTATATACCGACGACACATTAAAAGACGCGACTCGTACTACTTCGAAATCTTATTCAGATGGCAGCACTTCTGGTTTGAAGAAACCAATTTCTAAAAGAAATTGTTCATGCCGGCGGAGAGGGTGGTTCCATAATAAATGCACTGCTGATGTTCAAAGCAAATCAAAAAAGTGGTGATTACCATAACAATATGAATGCAGAAAACTACACAAAATGGTTACAAATTAATTCCAAAGAAGAAGTTGCAAAAATGCCCCACTTCTGACTGCAAAGAAAAGTATCTCAAAAAATCGCTAAAAATTAGTATAAAAAAATGATATACTTCCGATGATCATCCTTACTGGCTAGCACATTAAAAAATAATTCAGGGGCAGAATACCTGTATTATACTAACTTCTGATTTTAGTTTTAGAATAGGATTAAAAAGTAACTAAACACTGTTTAACTCATTTGCGATTGTTTGATAATAGTTATTAAACTAGGTTAATAATAACATATTTAAAAAACATTAATAATTACAGGTATTACACACGGACGGCTATTTAACAATGGCCCGGTCTCACTCAGGTAGTTAAAAACCATGTAATGACTGTTTTGTATTATATTGGTTGGGCGAGATATGAAGATGTTTTTAGCCACCCAGCGCATTTTTTAGATAATATTTTGCTATATGTAGAACAGGAATAACTTAGTTTTTTTTTTCTCTGCTCCTTCCTTGTAACAACAAAGCAAATGATTTAGAATGATACAGATGTTCATTTGTTTAATCTTTGTGTCATCTTAATTCTACTTTTTTATGGTCGTTAGAGTAGTAGGTATTGCATGATTGAAAGAAAAATATTTTTAAGATAAGTAATACTACGCCTGAAAGAATATTTGGAGCAATTTCTAAGTATGATAGCCAGTAAGGATGACAATCGGAGGTATACAATTTATTAATACTCATTTTTATCTATTTTTTTAGATATTTTTCTCAGCTGTCGGACGTGGGGTAATTTTCTATGGAAGTTGCAACTTCTCCTTTATAGCTGTAAGCGCTAATATAACCATGTATGAATGTATTCTTTAAGGTTCATAATAAAAATATAAATTACAACTTAAAAATGCATTTTCCTTTGTAGTCTTCCTAAATAGGTAGTTAAACTAATTTTCGATTAGCCAAGAGCCATTTTTGTTTAGTTCAGAGAGCGACTGATAAGAGAAACTCTGGGGCTGTAGGTCTCAAATTTTTTCTTTAATTCCACATTCAGTTTTGTTACATTTAATGTTCAGACGTTTCATTCCAGTGGAAGAGGCTGAATTATAGTGAAATGGTTTATTCTGCAAATTGGATATTTAAAAATCACTTTTACATGTCGGTAAAAATAAAAACGGAAATGAACGATAAGTGAACCATCTGATTCGGGCTTTATGTAGTAAATGGTTCACTGAACTGAACACAGACGGCGCTAATGTCGCTAAGTGTACCTATGTATTTTTTCATTATTATTAAACAAACGCCACTTAATTATTGGATTGCTAGCAAACCCACCTCCCTCCCTTGCCGTGATCCTAAATTTCTTGAGTCTTGAGCCATCTGTGAGGCAAGATACAAGGCCCTATGGACCTCAAGCCCAACTCTCACAACTCCTGACCCCGCCATTAAAAAGAAGCATGGTTTTTACAAGGGAGTCTCACAGCATCCAACATCCCCCCGCATGCGGTACTGTATACGCTTCCAGCTAGCCTACCATGCGCAGCGCAATATAATTTTGCCTGTAACCTTTATTTATTTCATTATCGTTAATAGATCGTTAAAATTATGTTGTTTCCACTTCCATGCTGTACATACTTAGATATATAATGTAAATAAATAACTCATTTTAAAGCGCCTACTTGCTGCTCTAGTTATCGCAGGCACTTCTATAGAGCTCGCACTCATAATATACGTAGCCGGATAGGCTATATAGTCTATTTAGAGGCCGAGTAGCTGATAAAGGCTATAGGATCGCCAGACGAACTGTGACCGTAGTACCTATGTAGCACACCTCTGCCAAAGAGACCGTTTTTCTGAGGCTCACGACAAGACACGCCAAAAAGTGGTGACGATTCTGAATGCCTATATTTCTATAACAAACCGTTTACAAACTATTGTCATGATGCTTCGTGAGTAGGTTTCCAAAATCGGCAATGAATCGACGTGATTGTATATTAGTAGATATATTTGGAGCTTTACAATGTTGTAGTACGTAAGTGCAACCTGACTACTCTAAATTTTTAAGGGTGTGAGCCTGGAGATCTGTCATACTGGTCCCGAACCCAATACAGACTACAGCTCTCACAAAGGTTTGAATCTCCTTGTAACGTAGATACTATGTACCGAATTGTACCTTTTTGAGAGGAATAAACTATATTATTATATATTATATTGTCTACTTTATGTACATAGTCGTAAGGGATGATGAAATGTACCCAGGTAGAATTAATTTTGGGTAGCAGTTTATCATGGCCGGAGAGGCGTCATGGCGCCCTCAGCTTCCGGCTGACGCAGGTACCTACTCTCGGGATCGGGACATGGTTGTTTTGGGAAGTACCTGTGTCGCATAGGCCGGGAGCAGACGCCCGGTTGTCACCACTGCGTCGACAGCCCCGAGGACACGGCGGCGGCGCTGCACACGCTGCAGGCGTGTCCTGCGTGAGCAACGCAGCGCCGCGAACTAGTCGTGGCAGTCGATGGTGACCCCTCGCTTCCGTCGGGAGCGAGAGTGCGTGGGTAGCCGTCGCCTCCTTTTGCGAGGAGGTGATGGCGATGAAAGAGGGATTGGAGAGGGAGAGAGAGGCCACTCTCCCTTCCCGCGCCAGACGCGACTATCTCCGGCCACCGTAGTGTGTAGCCTGCGGGCGGCGGGTTAGGGGACCAGTCGCCCGACCAGTAACATGCCCGAGAAGGCGGCCCGCAGTGTTCCGCGCGCGCCTCTCAGGAGGACGTGGGGCTTTTGCCCCACAGTAGAAGAAGTCTGCCAGGGGCTGGCGGACCGAGGCCTGCCGGGGTTGCGGTGCATGCAGCTGCGAATCCCGCGATCCCGGCCAAGGGTCAGGAGAAGGAACACCGCGGGTTTTTAGCCGGTAAGAGTCCGGCATACTCCTTCGCCCTCCCAGGGCGAAGGATATCCATGAGGACATAACCAGTGGCGTGCACAGAGATTTCAGACAGGGTATGCACAAAAAAAAAGCTGGGTTCGTCATGACCACGGAATGCTAATTCAGATTTACCTAGAAAACAAACTACATACATCAATCAACCGTTTGAAGATGTTTCTATTTCTGTCGTCTTTCGCGTTGTGCCTTTCAATATCTAACTTTAACTGGCTATTCAAACTAGTCTCTATTCTACCTTTATCAAAAGTTTGGAACTTTTAAGCAGGATTCTAGATGTTTTTCTGAAGAATCATGCTTAGCAGCCGCTTTGTGAAAATTATTTAAATCTGAGTATCCGCTAGGTCCAAACATTATTTTCAGCTTGATTTATAAACAAAATGCAAGGGAAACAATCCAATGTATTTGTGTGTACCTACACAACGAGTTAGCCAGTAATAGTCAGCATAAATAAAACATTTTATGAAAATAACGAGTCGTTTTTATTACCTTTTCTTTGAGTTAAATCCAACCCGGGTACACGCCTTCCCTTTGCAATCAATTTAACTGTTTCCTCAAAAGATAACGTGAAAACGCGGCCGATGTTAATTTATTTAAACACATTTCGCCAGCACAGGTCTCACAGGTATAATTTTCCATTTTTACAATAAACTTACTAAGTAATTACTCGACAGTCAATCACTTGCGCCAAAAAAAACAATACGGCGAAAAAACTTTGCAATTTATTACGTTACGAACTAATTAATACGAACGAATGAATTATTTGGTTAATCCGACTAAAATAAGTCGACTCTCTGCAATCAACAATTAAACGGTGCATTTACGGGTTCTCAATTTGGACGGTTTGCAATGTAAGCTATGCTTCCAAAACTCCAACACACGCACACATTTTCACGCACACAGTCACTCTTTTGCTGTGTACTACACGAGATGCGTTGTATGAAGAATTTGCCAGGCGTAGTACAGCTTATGCTCACGGGAGGCGCTGCAATGCGCGGTCGCGGCGGCATGCGACGGGTATTCCCCGCTCCGAGTTAGTTCCAAAAAAGCAGTAGATGGCGTGAAAACTAAATTACCATGATTTCTTTTATTTATAGTTATTTATCACTTAGAGGGGCATGTATTATGTATGGAACTGCAGGGTATGCAGAGCTTATTTGCATGTATGGAGTGCACGCCACTTAGTGTTGGGATTCTACCCGGGAAAAAACCCGAAATGGGTTAATTCGAGGGAAAGAACCCGGGAAAGAACCCGATTGGGAATCTATTCGGGTTTTTTCAAATTTAGCTTATTTAATATTTAGATACACCTGCGTTAAATAATACATAATTTTTGAACTTTATTACTACTAGTTACAGCTTGTCTAAGTTGAAATGACGCGCTCCACTACCACATCTTACGCCAACAAACAAATTTTAAAGTATGGACAATTAAGTAGTGGGTCACATCATTTCAACTTAGATAAGCTATACTGAAGTTAGTTATGGCAAGTTTGTCTTCTTAGAATTAGAACCTGTAACATTTATAACTCAGTGAATGAAGTGATCAAGCAATGTAGGTAAGTACAAGGATTTTTCAGATGGTACGGTTAAAGTAATAAATAAGTAGGGATAGTAAGGTAGTATAGCATGAAAAATAATTCATAATATTGATTAAATAAAGCTAACTAGCTGTGCTAAAATCATAAGCTGAGTAGCAAATTCACTTCCATGATCTTGCATCAGCTGCAACGCCGTGCAATACACACCTTTCTAACCTAACTGAGAAAACAGCTGATAATTTTGCAACAGCTGAACCGATTTCCATCATATTATTAACCTGATAATTATCCTGATTAAAACAGCTTTTGAGCAAAAAAAATCTTAACGAAATCGAGTCAACCGTTTCGGAGTTACGTTGCCACAAACGGACAGACAACTATACAGACAAACAAACAGCCATACAGACAAACAGACAGCCATACAGACAAACGGACAGACTTACAGACATAGGTGTCAAACTTATCAAACATTCTTCTATTTGCGCCGTGGGTTAAAAATAGGCTTCAAACATACATTTGAAGCCTATTTTTAAGGAGAGAAAGGAGGAGGGAGGAGAGTCTATTTGAGTCGGGAACGAAAACTAAAAAAATGCTTGAAAATTGTGTTTTTGCCTACTTTGAAGCGCAATAAATCGTAAACTATTAGCTATAGAAAAAAATACTTGCGACAAGAATAGTAGGGAATATAATTGTCTACAAAATCGAATCTATCTCTACTATCTATTTTTGGCGTAAAACCCATAGATAAGGAGTTATTTAATAAAAACTCATTTTTGGTGTCTTTAATCCAAAATGGCGGAGCGCGCCGAGGTCACTCAAGGTCGAAAACTTGATATTTTCATAAGAACACCTAAACATATCCAAAATTCAGGACTGATGGACTTTTTACAAGTGAAAACTACCTGGCGACTGGGCTATTTTATGCAGAAACATGTTTTACAATCCGCCTGGCAGTTCCACAGGTTACCGTGTTTGAACAAACAAAAAATCTCTTCAGCTTTATTGTATTAGTGTAGGTAAGGAAAAAACCCATCTATTGGGTTTCTTCCCACATAAATTCACAGTTTTTTTCCGTCGAGATTTTTCCCACCGCCCGCCCATCTCTAGTTGCCACAAACAGTCAGACAGACATACAGATAAACAAACAGCCATACAGACAAACGGACAGACTTACAAATATACAGACATAGGGGTCAAACTAATAACCACTCAAGCGTCCACGCGCCTCTACCGCGAGAGCGTCTACCGTCCAGCCGCGCTAACGAAATTTCTCCGCGCAAGCGCGCTGTATCATTTCCAACTTAAACCTAAATATCTAGTAAACTACTGCAGTAACACCAAAATAAAAAATACGTATTTATAGCTGAAAATAACATTCTTTTTTCGTCGTGGGTTAAAAATTCGGCTTCAAACGTAAAACACCTATCTATATGAGTCGGGAATGAAAACTAAAAAATGCTTGAAAATTGTGTTTTTGCCTACTTTAAAGCGCAATATATCGTAAAGCATTAGCTATAAAAAAAAAACTTGAGGCAGGAATTGTAGTGAATTTAATTGTCTACAAAATTGGTCTGATTTATTTTTGGCGTAAAACCCATAGATAAGGAGTTATTTAATAAAAACTCATTTTTGGTGTCTTTAATCCATGATGGCGGAGCACGCCGAGATCACTCAAGGTCAAAAACTTGATATTTTCATATGAACACCTAAACATACCACATATCCAAAATTCAGGACTGACGGACCTTTTACAAATGAAAACTACCTGGCGACTGGGCTGTTTTATGCAGAAACATGTTTTACAATCCGTCTGGTATCTCTGGTAATCTGTTCCACAGATTACCACGTTAGAACAAACAAAAAATCTCTTCAACTTTATTGTATTATTCTAGACTAGCTTTTGCTCGCGGCTTCGCTCCCGTTAATTTACGGATCCCTAATTTTTTGATCCCAAAATATAGCCTATAGCACTCAGGGATAACGTAGCTTCCTATTGGTGAAAGAATTTTTGAAATCGGATGAGTAATTTCGGAGATTACCTCCTACATACAAACAAACAAACAAATTCTACCTCTTTATAATATTAGTATAGATAATGAAAGAACCCACCTATTGGGTTTTTTCCCTCATAAACACCCGGTTTTAACCCAAACGGGAAAAAACCCGGGTTTTTTCCCGTCGGGTTTTTTCCCACCGCCCATCTCTAACGCCACTGGACATAACCAAGAAAAAAAAAGTATTCATTGCAATTTAGCACATACAATATCGCGGAAGAACTATGTTGTGTTTTCCTGTTTATGTGATGATAATTAATTATGGGATGAAATTGAATGACCACCAAAAAACAATCGATAACCTAAACAGTATCAGCCAAAAAAAAAAATTACAAATAAATGAAACCTGTACCAAAATCTTTTGGTCTATTTACTTATATCATGCCTGCAGTACAAAAACTTTTGATAACCCAAAAAGGCCACGCGTGCACCAAATTTTAACTAGCAAAGTTTTGTGTCATTGCTACCCAAATATATCACACTACGTTTGCCATAAAATGTATGCATATAACCAAGAAGACTGATTTATTCGTTAAGATTTTAAAAGGGGAATTATTAATCGGGCGAATAAATAATATATGGAAGACTGTTAATGAGGTACTTTAACACTAAACCGAGCGGAATTAAAATATATTTGCGAAAAATTTACTTAACTGGCGATAATTAATTCGTAAAATGAGCTACTAGCAGTGGGAAACAGTTAATCTGAGCTAGCAAAAAATTCCAAGTGTCCGAATTTAATAATAACTTGGGCGAAAAAAATACTGAATGGGCGAAAAAAATACTGAGTGGGCGAAAATATTCATTTCTTTACCCCGACACGGGTAGGTTAGGTTACTTTAAACCCTGCAGACAGAAATAGGAGCCCCGCACAGCGGGGCTCCGTCGACGCTCCTTTGGAAACCCAAACAATCTTACAAACGTACAACAATAATGTGAGTGTTTGTTCGTTTAAGAATTATTATGTTGATTGTTCTGAATAACTAGTACCTACGGTACAGTAGATGGTAATATCGGTGAACCTTTAGAACTTCATTTATATTTTTTGGGTAAACAATGATTTTTGTATATTAATTTACTTTATTAGGATAAAATTGTGTAACATATTTGGATGAAATTTTTAAATAAAATGCGAGTACATATTTGGTGCATGCGTGGCCTTTTTGGGTAGCTCAGCGATTATTCTGAAGATACTTGCCTTTTTTAGGTTAGCAGACTTTACGTTTATTGGTGATAATTTCATATTAAAATGGGGATTAAATTCTGGTAAGTACTTACGATTTTTTGGGCGTTATATTTCATTATACTTATCTGGTGATTGCTTAAACCTAAGCCATTAATTATTAGAGTTGCAACGGATAGTGATTTGGCCGGATACCGGATGCCGGATAACCGACGACTGCTGAAGTCGGATAGCCGGATATCCGGCTATAATATAATGTATAATTTGCCTTTAGTATATTTCAAATACTGATTATAATTAGCTGTCATAAGTGCTTACAGACCAAAGATGTATACAGGGTGTAAAAAGACCCATCACATAGCCGAAATCTACGCACTCTGTACATCAAACTAAACTACATTGACCAAAAATAATTGCTGGGAAACGACTTTTATTTTTTGTCATAAAAAAACGTTTTTTTTTTGTAGCGTACAATTTGTGGTTGTGGCGATGCCGCGCGTTTGCATGCGTGCAGCGGCCACACACCTGAGCCAAGGCGGTCGTGTGCTGTGCATTTGATATTCGTTGCGTTTTTGTAACCTCAAATGCGTAATTTGTGAGGAAAAATTGAAAATTTTGATAAGGTTATTTGGAAGAAAGTTTAGTATTAAGTATCACTTAGAATACGTTTTTGGAAAAAACTAAAAAATAAGTATACTTTCAATGTTCAATACATTCAATATCTCCAAAACCAATGGTTTCCCAGGTATGGTCTGGTAGAAAAAAATGATCCCAATGATGGGTAGAATATGTGGTTTTCGTTATCGTTAAGGGTCCTTTTACACCCGATATTTTTTTTTAAGACAGGTTGGTTTTCGAAATTAGTAAGTAGTATTATTTACATTTGATTACGAAAATAAGAGCAAGTATCCGGCTATGTTGTCCGTGTGGTGCCAGACGTAAAGAATAGCACTACTCCATCTCTTCCCATGGGTGTCGTAAAAGTCGACTAAGAGATTCATTAGAGGATGGCAGCAGCGTTCTCTGAGTACTTAAGCAACCATACTGCGATCGCCAACCCGCCCGCCAAACGTGGCGCTTATGGCAAACCCTCCCCCCCCCCAACATGGAATGTGACGATGCTTGGGGGAGGCCCATGTCCAGCAGTGGACGTCTTTCGGCTGAACGATGACGATCCGGCTAGCCGGATATCCGGCGCAAGACGACAATCCGGCCATGCGCCGGATAGTAAAAAAACGGTCGGATATCGGATAGTGGCTGGATATCCGTTGCCACTCTAATAATTATCATAAATGTCATTTCAGTAGACATGACTGTGTAGGTATGTATCTATTATTTATTATGTTACTTACACGGTTGCACTAAATTCAAAATTTTATTTATCATACATGTTTGTGTAGCATTATGTATAAAATAAAAGTTTACAAATAAACGCTATTTACATAATTTTTATACATAGCTAATTAAAATTAAGAGTCAAAAAACAAAAATAAATAATTAAAAAATTATAAGTATTTTAATCAAAACACATTAAAAATATGACTATATTTTAGTAGTAAAATGTTGTTAATTATCTGTAGTGCTATAAAAAATACGATCAAGTTATTTAACAATAAATTAGGACGATAAATAGGTGCAATTCTGAACTTGTATGCAATTACATAATAAATTCATGAAGTTTGATATGTTTTCTTCCAGCATTTGATCACATAGTGAGAATCCATCAATGGCCACATTTAATTCCCCATCCGGCTGTTGAATGAAACGGGCTGGGATCTGTTTATTTCCAAACAAAAAATATAGGCTACCTTTGATTTCTACCACGTCAGATTGAACTAGTTTATCAATGTTAGTCTTTAATAAATCTGGATTAGACATTGATTCGTTAAAACTACCTGTATCATTTACAATTACATTTTCGCCTGAGGTTGTTGAGATTATACTGTTTGTAATGAAATCAGAATTAGGAATCTCTTCGTTGCCATCTACTGCACTCAAAAGCGTACCATTTGATAATTCCTTCGTTATTATTCTCGGTATCTGGATATCTTCTTCATCATATAATATGCGGTTCATTGCACTTATTGTTCTTATGTCCTCATTATCAATTATATCAGCTGTTGGTCCGTTAGTAGTAACTGCATTAGATTTGTTATATTCTATCGGGGTTGGCAGAGTCTGGTAGTTATAAATAGGTGAACTCAAGGTAAAGGCGCTATTCGTATTTAATCGATCATTATTGTTAAACGAATTTTTGACGTCCTGTCCTATATAACTTTTATCAGATTGTGTGACATTCGTTTTATCAGCGACATCAGTTTCAGATGTCACACTGTAAACTTCATCGGTAGGATAGATCGTTAATGTTGTGTGTAAACCACTCGCTGTGGTTGTATTATTGTTATTCAGAGATATGAATGATTTGTTTTGTGCTACTATATCTTTGTTAGAATCTAAACTATGACTTGTTTCTTGCGCATCCTGTACAAGCTCGGGAGTTTGTTCTTTCTTTGGAAGATTTTGTTTTATTTGATAAATGCTTTGTTTAATGATGCTGGCGGTCTGGTCACACTTATTTTGTATCTCTGTTAACTTTTGAGAACTTGATAGGTTATCATGTTCAACTTTGCGACCCCAATTTGTATTTGTTTTGTTAATGGTATCATTATATTTTGAAAATATGTAGATATGAAGATTTATGCATTCTGATAAGTCTTTTTCGGCAGCCTGAAAGTTCTCAAACATATTTTTTAGTTCTTCCAGTTGTGTCCTATTGGTATTTTCTTCTAAATTTAAATCCATATATAGATGTAATGGAAGTTCTTTAGTTTCTTCAACCACGTTTGGTAAATAATTGTCTCTTCTTTTGTATTTATGGGAAGATTTGCTACCATGCTCATTATTGAGACTTGACATAAGGTTTAATATGTGTAATGTCTGTTCATCAAACGATGGGAGCTGTTTAGAGTTTAGTTTTACCGGTTCATAATAGATCCCACTGTCTTTTATCTCTGAAGGTGCCGCGATGTGAAGGTTTGATGTCGTCGCGCGAGTTTTGCGTTGATTATGAAGAGAACAATCGCATTCAGGTCGTGGAATGGAAGAGTATTCAGGTGAACTGAAAACAAATATATTAGATGAATCTGTTATCTACCTCACTTTGCATTCATTGTGCAATATATAGTTACACAAAATAAACAACGTCTATGCTTCTTATGCGTCTTGATTGATTATACATATTTGCTGACTATGCGCTATCACAGAGTCCAAAACCACTGCGAAATTATTAAATTCACAGCAATATTTTTTATTAATGATGTTTGTTTGGCATAAAGCAAAAACACAGGTAAACGCATTAACTTGATATTGCTCATAGGAGGAGGCTGCTGCCTACCTGCTGGGCCACTGCTCGTATTAAATCTGTTAGGGTCGCCTTTTCGTCACACAAAGGAAGAAAAATGACTTGTGCATAGCCAGGAACCACTATTACAGCACCAATTAAACTCTACTTACAGTTTACAGTACTGAAGACAAGTTTGAGACAATCCTACAGTCGTCGTCATCAGCGTTACTATAATGATGATGTACATTTCCACTGCGCGCATCATTAGAGCAGTGAACCAGTTGTATGACGTTCCCCAAACTCATTAAGCGTATTAACTACGGTCGTCGTCAATGCGTGCCCGTGGCTACGCGATCCGTCACAACATTAACCATTAGAACGATAATTTTAATTTAGTGCATAAAGCATGCATCAGCCTTTTGTCGTCAGTTTAGTGTCGCAAGGCGTTAGGTACGCTTTTCAATTAAGTTCGAAGAACTCTGTTGCAATCGAAGGTGCATTGTGATTTAATTTGATTGAATTGTATTAGTCCATATTGAATACAGGTATGAAGGAGGTCGAAACATTAAGGAAATCATTATTTTGATATTATTATTTTATCTACAGAAAAAGAAGAAAGATAATAACATTAGGCGATAATATAGTGTCTATAGTGGGTCTGTGTACCTACCTACATTATTACCATGTTTGAACGATGTGCATTAAGGTCATGGCACATTATACTGGCACCGCAACTGCACAGCTGCAGCACGGCGCGCGGCGTGGCGTCGCTCGCCTCGAATTTAGGCTACGGCTAGCCGCCAGCGCGCTAACTACGCGTCGTCCGCTAGGTGCAAGCTTGCAGTCCGCGTGCCGGTCGCGAGGTGCAAGCTTGCTGTCACCGCGAACACAGTAGTTATTATGGCATTTGTGAAAGGAGCGCGGCCGAACGGCGCGCGACGACGTTGTTTCGCTGGCGACTCGGAGTCGGCAGGCAGTAAGCACGCGGTCCGCTCGCTCACAGCGCGCGGGCTCCGAGTGGAGTTGTATGGTAGCGGCAAGCGCGCTGACTACTCGCCGTTGGCTTTATCATATTGACATTATGAAATATATTATACGACATACGATTTAATGCTTTAATTTGAATGACAAGTTAATTGCTGGGTTGGAGCGGTGCCGGTATAGTATGCCTTGACCTTTAAACTTAGCCGGGAAACGGGTCTTTTACTATATTTATCATGATGTAATATAATAGCATCGGGCATTCAGTATCTTTGTACCGTAGTATAGGTACAGGGTGCGACAGAACACATGGTCATGGAAGGAATGTATTTTTTTTTGTATTGTGTGCTCTCTCAAATATGATTCTAAGAAACGTAAAATAATAATTATGTCTTTGTTGCAATTGCAGTTATACTAAGTGCGTGTGGCCAGCTGGTCTATATAGATATTAAAGGCGACAATGAAGTCATGTGGATGACCGCCAACGTGCTCTGAAGCCCAAATAACAAGCACCATCGCAAAAATACTCATGTCATACCTACTCATGAGTCATGACCGCTCATTGTAGAAGTTTTTTATATACCTAACCAATGTTTGGCAGTGACAATAAGCTTTGAATTTGCCTTGGTGTTATAAGTAATATTCCAACTATGTAGATAGGTAGGTACGATGACATGGAAAAGTAAATAGTGAACATCGATGAGGTCACAGATAAAAATGGTAAACGGTGTAGGTATACTTTTATGTTCCAGAAGTTTACCTATTTTTACGGTAAGCTGGTCAATTTTGCAGTGTAGGTCTCACAATTCATATTTTTTGTAAAAATAATCATTTTTCGGATAGTTGTTTAATACCTGAACAACTCTCCGTATCTCTGTTCTATGTACCTATAGCCATTGTCTTTTATTCTCAATTTGTGCTTGAATAATTTTGTCATACTTACCTACCTACTTCTCTTGGATATGTAATGTAAGTGTATTCAAATATAAATGAACGAGAATAGTAATTTTGTTTAAGTTCTTAAGTACACTGACGTACCTACGTTAAATAATTTATTATTGTTATACCTAATTAAGATTTTGTAAAACACATCCAACACTTAGAAAATCTAAACTAAGTATAAAAATATAGTAGGTACCTACAAAAAAAATAATCTATAGGGCGTTTTCTATTGGTTGGACCGACATGACAGCGGCACTGGCATGGCAAGCGACATCACGTCACGACGACGGAGCGGGGGCTTGGTTTTCCACTGGAACCGATCTGAGTCGGCTTTTTGAATAGCAGTTGAGAAGCAGCTGGGCCACACAACGTAGAAATGACGGGTGATGCTCTATCTCCCCAAGTTCCAAATTCCCCAAAATGATTTTTAATACATTCATTCCCAACGTCCCCAAAATGTAAAATTAATTTATTTGTAAAGTTCACTCTTGACACCATTCCTCGTACTGACGTCTCCAAAAGTGTTACAATACCTACGCAGAAAGCTTTGTAAAAGTATCAGCTACAAGCTAATTTCATAATCAAAGCCGGTTAATTTGATGTTTCAGAGATAAATAGTGTTTAAGAAGGAATTTTGGGTATTATTCAAAATAATACAAAATTGCTTTAACTCGAAATCCATTGACTTTCGGTAGAACATACCTATGTGGGATTAAATTTGTTGCATTTTAGCCCCACTAGAACGTAGTGCAAGGAATACGTCGAATTACCAGTAAGCTTGTGAAGCACAACTCTATGTATAATTTGTAGGTAGGTAGGTACTATGTATGTATTTTGAAATTGTTTCGAGATATATCCAGGATGGTTAGGGCTGTATCCAGGGGGTGAGTTAGCCCAAGTAACAAAATTTGATACTATAAAAGTCCTGAGAACGTTTTGGAGCGTGTAGGAATGTATCCAGGTTGTTCTGGGAAAAAATGTAGTCTAAGGGAAGAATTTAGGTTGTGTTGGACGCATCCAGCAAGCAAAGCAAAATTTTACAACATGCTTAATAAGCGACGTCGCTATGCAAACTGCCTGATCGATAAAAAACAGGAATCCAGGATGCGGAAGTGAAACAAGTTTTGATACTTCCCTCTCATTCGCACTCATTGACACCACTATTGATGAGCGCGTATTTGTTATTGAAGTATAGAACAACGTCGTTGGTTATCTATCACTTATCAGTATTGCATAATGTTAATAAAATTTAATGAATTAAGCGCAAATTGCAATGAAAATACATATTACATTTTTTACCCCATTAATTCTCTAATGTAATAACAAATAACATTAAACATTACGTACGTAAGCATTGATTCGGCGACTCTACCATTCTAAATTTCGGTCAAGACAGAGTCGTACAAATTTATTTAATAATATAAGCTTTGGGGAACTTGGAAATTGGGGAGATAGGGCATCACCCTAAATGACCTCGTCAAGTGATATTTATCGGTTCTGTGTCCTTTATTAAGACGTAAATATAAGCAAGCCGTGCGATTTAGGATTGAGTAGATTTTAAAAGTCAGGTGGGTAAGTATCTGTAGTTGAAATGAGCCTTCAGGTATAATATAATAATTAATATTAGCGCGCACACGCACGCTGAAACAGTTTGCGGCAGCCGTCTGGTCATGCGAGGAGTCGACCAGTCTTCGAGTGATTTCCAAAGGAGGCAAAGGAGGCGTGCACTCGGACCCCACAATCTGACCCTTTCGGCTCCAAACGGTTCAAAGTCATAGTTTAGGTACTATGAAGTTCCTATATTTGCGCCGTTTCAAGTCTCCGCAGCCGCAGCGGCAGCGCCAGCACAACCCATCTAGCTAGGAAGGTGTGATTAAAAAAATGTTTAATAATCATTCTTTCAAAAACATTTATTAATATTCATCTTCTTTGATTAACAACAAGGTTAACTGACTGTTTCTAAAGAAGTAATCCAGTTTTATCTTTAAATAATTAAGGTTTTCTACACACAAAAATAAAAGATTCTGTGAATTCATTAGGTATTTTTATTGTTTTCATACATTATTTCATTATTGCATATATAATCAATTACAACAACTGGAAGGTAGATAACGAATTATTGTCGTATTTCGATTGGAAATAACAATGGGCATTATTATAATAAAAACGTTCATTCTGACAAGAGGCCCGTGCCCAGCAGTGGGACAGTTAGGCTAGCTTTCTACTAGAGCTGTGCTAGGAAGCGGAGCGATGAGCGAGGAAATATCCACCAATAGGATTGCTTCATTTTCCTAACCTCCATTAACGATATTTTGTGAAATTACGGCTTCATCTCAAATTATAAAATGTCCACCTCGGTCTATTGAATCCATATAGCATCAGCCCGAAAGATACTTAGTTTATGCAACTCAGAAGCAAATTAATGTTAATGAAAAGCAGACTACACACACCATTGAGTACCTACAAGACATACATTGTCTTTTGGGGCCCTCTCAGGGTTGCTGGTTTCCTCACGATGTTTTTTTTGTTCACCGTTAATGCAAGTGATAATCAAAGTAAATAATCCACACAATGAACTCCTTAAGTCAAAGGTGCGGGCCGGGA
Organism: Amphipyra tragopoginis; assembly: GCA_905220435.1. NCBI lineage: Eukaryota > Metazoa > Arthropoda > Insecta > Lepidoptera > Noctuidae > Amphipyra > Amphipyra tragopoginis. The sequence goes on along the minus strand of HG991991.1, from coordinate 22,816,730 downwards.
TCGAATTCAGGCCCCTTCTTCATAGAAGGCAAGCTTCCAACCGCTAGGCTGATTAGTTTTCTAAGGGCGACTAAGTTAGGGCTGTATCAGGATGATTAGTAGTAGCATCAGCCGCCTATTACCAGGGCCGGATTAACCCTATCAGGGCCCCTTGGCAATGCAATTCTCGGGGCCCCTTTCCTTACCCTTTTCTTACTTTTTAAAATACATTTTTTCTATTACAACAGTCGAGTCGATCAGATCGACTCCTTTGGTATCCTTTGGTATCCTGTTACTTCAATCTCTAAAAGTCAAAGTCTAACTCATCAGACGACCGCGCGCCGGCTGCGTTCCGAATTAACACTTACCTTACCTATGTCGTCAAATACAGCTATTTTTAGTTCTACTAAGTATGTATGAAGTATTTCATCAACTGACAACATGCGTCGAAAAAAATATATATAGTACTTACACAAATTTAAAAAAAAATACGTTCTATGAAGCGTTTTTTTTTCTTGGTGCGTGCACGGGGCCCCTAGGCAGTTGCCTAATCCGCCTTATGGATAATCCGGCCCTGCCTATTACTGTGACCTAAATCTGTCCGCCAAACTTGTTAATCATGGCTTTCCCAGACGGTGGCTCACTGTTGCATTCCAGTTTTCCCTGTGGCCTAGGTATCTCAACTTTCGCACGTATGTGTACGATGATTACAATAAAACAAATGCTCATAATATTGTTGAAACATAAGTTACCTTTCTGACAAAACCAAGGGTCCTAATGTAAATTAACCGGTTGCGTACCGCCCGCGCCCGTCGTCCCAGGAAGTTACGGTGATTGAGAGTTTAATGTTTGTTACTATTAAGTTTTAAGCAATTTCTTTGGCGGCTGTGTGGTTATCATGACAGTGCTTCAACTGAACTCTGACGAATGAAAACAAATATGTATTACACCACACGCAGCTTAGTTATCATTAAATCCGCTGTCAATTCTTTAAGTTGTTATCGTGAGATAACCTGAAATACCTGAAAACAATAATAAATTACGTACAATACTTGCTTCATTGATCTAATGTTAGTACTTTAGTAGGTACTTCGATGCCTAAGTAAATACGATTTTTATATAGGTAGATTTCTGTGGTTACAACGTTTGATATAAACAAAGCAACGAAGGGATGAGGATCTTCAAATAAATTTGCCCGCCACGGGAATGGTATGCAATTGTACTTTGCAAATTCTAATTGAGTGTTAAAAAATTACATAAATTCCAATAAAATTATAGTTGGATAAAGATGATTCCTATTATACGCCACTGAATCATATTCAGTCGAATGACTGGCAATTTACAACGCTTATAAAGTGGGTTGGCTTAATTATCGTTTTTTTTATTTAGTCTCTGACATGTTATAATTATATTTATGAGTAATAGAATAGACAATTGACGAGTAGAGTTTTAATAAAATTCACAACAATAGGTAGGTAATAGGTACATACGACGCAGTGTCGCGACGATGGATGGCTAAAATATTAAAATTTATGCTGTTGATTTCACGCTACACGACAACAGACTCAACCTTGTTGAAGGTCATACAGTCAATTTACTCACGATGTACTTATATACTTTGTTAAGCGACGTAACATTAGTACGATAGTAAGTATTTAGTATTGATTAAAAATAAAAAGCATTCATGCATACCTGTATTATCAATTATCCGCTTATTCCGATAGTGGTATCTTTCTTGTTGCTCAGGTGAAATATCCAGATTATGGCATCATAAAATATTTGTGCTATGGTTTTGATTATCTGGAATCTGAAAGCGCCGCTTGGAAAATTTGGTAGGGATGATGTAACCGAACCAAATGTTGTCCAATCTTAAATACGGATGAAATCATAAGTGTTCAAATAGCCATTAAAACAGTAATCAGCCCATAAAAAGTTCACAGGTCACCTAAAGCAATAAAATTAACTCTTTTTGATTCGATAATGATGTCAAAGCTAGGTTAATATTTTGCACCTAAATAAAAATATGTTTTTATTGCTAAGTAATTAAGAACCATAACATTGTGATATTATAGTAATTAATCTCACATCTGTACTAATGAGGGCTACTAATTTTCCGCTCATCAGATGTCGCTAGGGTTGGCTGAGGTCACCGCAACTGCTCCGAAGACACAGCAATGTTCAGAGGATAGCCGTGGTCCGTGGTCGTTGGTTGTATGCCACCTACCCTAACAAAACAATACATTCTAAGAATTAGTTGGCGATCATAAGCTTTAAGACCAAAGTGGCATACGACCACGGACCACGGCTATCCTCTGAACATCACTATGAATATGTATTAAATATATTAAAATATAATATGTAAGTTGTTTATTTAATAGATAAATATTGAATAGCTTGCACATAATAATTTCGGATGATAATATTGTCTTGTTTCATTAATTTTTGAGTAGTCGGATTTTAGTTTTAGAACTTACTTTTTATTTAAATCTTCTCTCGTGTCAGCACGAGCTATACGAAAATAGCTCATGCTGTAGTGAAAAGATTAGCCAGTCAGCAAGGTTGGTTGGTAGCGGGGCTGACTGCCCAGGATGCGCCGGACGTACTTAAGTATCGTCACTCGTGGAGGCTCTTTTCATGCACCCCAATTTTTATTTAAATTATTTTGGGTTTATGAAATATATATCTTTTTGAAATGTGCTAATTGAGCTCTTACATTTGATGCCAAACACGGCTTCATTACAAACATATTTTTTTTACTTCACGACTGTATATACTCTAGAGGGCGCCATATTCAATTTAATGTAACATCACGTAGTCTATAACCAGCGGATAATCAAGACGCTTCCAATGACACCTCATTTGTCAAATTAAATTATGATTAGTAGTTTGGAAGTTAGTAGGGAACAGATGAACATACATACGTGCATACCGGTCAAAATCATATTCCCTCCTTTTTGCTGGTGCTGGTGATTGTCCACCCTTTGACGCCGTATAGGAATAGTTACCGATAACACGTACATTTTACTATTCGCCACCTGTGTTATGTTTATGTCTTTGTTTGTAAACATTTTTTTCATCTTCATGAACGAACGTCTGGCGATTTATTTACCTAGATCCCATTTCTCGCTAAGCGATCTACCCAAATCTGTAATGTTTAACTATTTTTTTGACTGTTTTGCCGTTGATGTTGTTAATAGACATAGAGCCCTTTCACCGCATTCTTGCTTATAATCATGCACTTGGTCTTCGCTATGTTCATCTTCCCTTACTCTTCTGCAACAGTTTAACGGTCCAACATTTCTTGAAGATTTTCCATTGAGTGAGTCAGAGCAACGGGGTCATCGGCGTACTGGAGGTAATTTATTACAGGAATCCGAGAGAGGTGTTTAAAAAGGATATACTTGGTAACTTTCCAGTCTATCCTAGATTTAATCTTATGGTTATCCTAGGTTGAAGAAAAAGTTGAATTGAATAAAGATTTCAAATTAATTAACAGTAACATTTTGATAATACCTACCTACTTGCAAAAATTTTCAACACATTTTATTGTACCCCTTGTAACTTATAGGTACCCCGAAATCAAATGATTTTTGTGTAAACCTTGATCAACAGTATTAGGTATGTGACATGAAAACCAAATGCATTACTGATTGATACTATTTATATACATAGATACATTATTGATAGATAATGTATTTGTATTCGAGGGAGTTCATCTCTCGGATTCCATACAACTTAGATCCTAATACTTGGGTATGTCGGAGGCATTATATAGGCATCAATGAGGCCGACATGAAGCAATTATTGCGGGAGCGCTTCTTTGGCCGCCTGAAAAACGTACTGAAAAGGCTTGTCGGGGGAAACAAGATACGCGCCTTTAACGGTTGGGTCATGCCGGTCTTATTATACTGTTGATATCACTATCCCTCATGACGAGAACGTCGTGAAAACTGATAAACAAATAAAATATCTTGATTTAGTACACGAGGTTGTTGTGGGAAGTGGGTACATCCCACAGCAGTCGAAGTCCTGATAGTCGTTACCGCGAATGGCCTAATAGTCATGAGCTTCCATCATCACTCCTCACCTTATGAGGCTCTAGTTACGCGGCTGGATCAAGGGCTCGCTACAGAAAGCGATACTCCTTGACACGGCACGCCTATTGAGGAGGTTCCTTTCGCTGGAGCCCTGAACTAGCCGGTGGGCTATTATTTTTTATATTACCAAATGTTTTTTTATGTAGAAATATTTAAAACGATAATTTATGTTTTTTTAAATGAATAAAGAACAATGTTTCACAAAGTTTCTTTGCACGTTGAAGTTAAAAGGTTACAGCTACGATTTTCCTGTTATACGGCGAGTTTTTCTATTACCTTGACATGGGGATCGATACTGGCTTTAATTTGAATATACCTAAGTATTCAGCCCTCAAATGTTTTGACATACAGAATAATCTCGGGGGTGGCAGTGACTTGAATTGAGATCCGGCTTGGCCAGTTTAGGTTCGGAATTACGATGTGGACAAACAAAATTAAACTCCTGTACATAATAAGTACGTATATCAAGTAGGTACCTTTTCATTTGAGATCATACAAAGTGACGAGCCGAACGAAGATCCACACAATACTTGAAAGTCAATGGAATACAATTGCACAGTTTACTTTGCGGTAGGTCTTCTGAAGACACTTGTGAGCTCAAAACGTCGCTAGAACAAATGGAGCAATCTAGTTAAAAGTTGAATAGTGGTACTACATAGTGACGTGAAACACTGGTGAACGTAGTAGGCACGGCAAACTCGTTACACCGGTTTAATCGAATAACATTGTAACTCAAAAAGCAAGGTTGACAGGAGAGCGAAAAAACGTTTGGCGCTCTTCACACCTTCTGTTTCGGGTTTTATTTTAGTTAGCATTTAATTGTGGCATTTTTTTATGTTCCCTCTAACAGTGTAATTATTTTTCTGTATTTACTTACCTACTTCGGTTTAGCTTTGTCATCTAGTTAACTACAAGTAACAATTTTGCCAAATTCATTATAATTTCAATACAGTGAAATACCACGTACCATGCTAGTAGTTGTGTTTACTAGTCATTTTTGTAGCACCAAAAATAGAGTAAGTGAACTTACGGAGTTTGTCGCTTGGTTTCCGGTTTGGCTGGATACCCTTCAGGTCTCGCCAATAACTGCCCGGATACGTAGAAGGGGGTCCCGCAAGGACCATCTACAGCAGTCCAATAGAAAAAAAAGCTTGGTTTCCGGCAATGCAAAATATTGTAATTATATCAATTTTTTCAATGGTAGAATAACTACCTAAACCCTGATAATGTTGCAGGAAGCGTATTTTTTATATTGTAACCTTCTCCCTTTACAGTATTATTTTAAGTACACAAAATCTTTTGGTATACGAGTAATAACAGAAAAAACACGCTAGATTTTTAAAAGTAACACACACAATAGCATTCCTAAACAAGTACCTACTTACGCTATTGTTCTCGATTTTGCTTTTTGCATACCTATGGTAAATTGCACCTACAATGAACCTAAGTTACAAGGCAGAACCTAAGTTTTTTATTTTTTACAATTATAAATTCAGTTTTATGCGTGCTTGTTACCTCATGAAGTGGTTACAAAATCTCAAAACAGTGTACTATGTATTGTTCTTCGATTCCAGTTTCGAAATGTCGTTTTAATTCGAAGCAAACTTTTGTATGTTTATAAAAAAATCAGGAGTGCCTGCGCAGTATCAGTTAGTGTAACCCGGGGTGTGTAGTAACCAATAATTGGTTCCTGATTTCGTTATAAAAATGCAAAGGTTTGCTTCTGAAACATCCCATTTGAGATTCAAATTCTTTAATCGCTTCTGCTTTTTGGACATGCCCCTACTGGAAACCTCATGATTTTAAGATATTTATTAAGAAGGTAGCCCCCGATTTAGTTAAGATTAACCTAAAAGTAAAAAACAGTAGTGTTATGTGATAATTAAATAGCCTGTCGGATCTTACGTCAGAGTGAGACTTTGCCTATTATATGTATTTGAAGATTTGCAGATTTGAGCTAATGTTGCCCAGTCATTATTAAATCTATATCCAAGATGAAAAGGTAGGTTCATTATATGCCAATTAAGATACCTGTGTAAATAAACTGTAGCCTTAGTCGTCAAGCAGACATCTGTTTGATTCGATTCTACCTTCCTCTCTAATAACAGTTGAACTTCTCAGTCAAGTTTAGGTTTAGCTATAGAGTTGAAAACGTGCGATTTTTATAAAGCATTGGAACATTGTATAACACATATGCACGTATCTAGTCATGAACCATTAACGATATTAAGGTCACTGACTTTATTAGAAAAGTAAAGCCGGTTTCTCCACCTAGTCAAGTTTATGTTCGCATTAAGGTATACTGTTAAAGTTGTTTATAATTGTCATGAGAACATAGTGTTCTATCGGTAAACTATCACAAAACTTTGAGATCTTATCGACTGCTTATTTAAGGTTCTATTCTGAATCAGTGTGACGAGGATAACGGAGGCAATAAAAAAGAAAAACTTTGTTTTTCAATTTTGGAACACGATATTACCTACTTGTCCATATTATTTCGTTTTATGTTTGTAAACTTTGTCCTTAATTTGGACAAGAGGAATAATAAGTGATCATGAACATCTTTCTCACATTTTCCTAAGTACTCTGGAATCTCTTTCAGAGTGCAATCTTTGCAGGTGGTGAAGTACGGCGTTTAAGGATGTTTTCTATTTACGCTAAATTGCGATGCGAGTTTAATTCGAGGGCTAAGGGTTGCGGGCCTTTTTTAAGACTGGTCCGGAAGTCCGTAAAACCCAGACGCTGTATAAAAACCCGTCTGGACCTCCAGTGTAACCAGTACTAAGTCTGGGGAAAACCGATGGAAAACCTACATTAGAGTACATACTGACTTCACACTATAATCCAATTTACTGCCAGAAACGGCTGAGGGTATAGACCCATATTTCTGGCAGTACTAAGTTTAGCAGGGTGCGCCGGAAGTGCTCAAGTACTTCCGGCCCACCGTGGATAGTCATCCACGGTACCAATCTTGATGACTGTTTAACCTTATCACCACGGCAGCTCATTCTTTTATAGTTCGTACAGACATTAGAGAAGAAGACATTGCTATTGCAAAATACAACACAAATGCCGTTGTAAATACTAGAGAATCTGACACAATAACCGGAGAGGGATATCAATGTATGTATTATAGTAGTCAACACTTGACCGCACGCACTTGACACATTACTTAACCTTGCAAATCGATCAAATTGCGCGACCACCATTAAGCTGTGTCTGAAACCCTCATTAATGAGACTATATTGAAAGAAAATTAAAAGAGGTCAGCATAGGGACCGGTTCAACAAGGAGAAATTGACAACATAGTCAATCAATCATGACAAGAAATGTAAAATCATTTGAATGACAAAGTGCATCTTATCGTGAGTCTGACCAACTAGTAGCAGAAAATATACAGTGTTAACCGAAGGTACAAAATGTATAGGTACCCAAAACATTATACTACGTATCCGTGTATCCCCCCCCCCCCCTCCATGAAATTAATTTCCATAGCACCATAATATCATCAAAATACAATACCTACAAATCGGCAACCTTTTGTTGTAAGAGGACCAAATATTTTACGTGGGAATAGCCGCACTTGTGCTATATGTCATTATAGTATCTAGTGTAGTTCTCGCTCCCTTTTCCTCCGTTGTGTTATGTGTATGATATCGTCTGTCACGTCACGTGGGTTGCGCCGAGAATCTTGCGGGCCACATGCTGCCCGCGGGCCTCTGGCTGCCGACCGCTGGACTAAATGACGGTGATGATGGAATATTAAGATAACAAGATAAAAATATTTCATTTTTAATTTCAAAGCCTACACGTTTGGCGGCACTTAATTTCGGCGCATTCTGAGCCCCGCTATCAACCTTGCTGACTGGCTAATCTTTTCAGTACGGCAGGCGGCAGGAGCTATTCTCGTACAGTTCGTGACGAAACCAGAGAGAGAAGAACCCGTTTATTTTTCTTTTTTTCGTGATATATTCCTCATGGATGCCCTTCGCCTGGGGAAGGCGAAGGGGTATGCCGGACTCTTACCGGCTAAAAACCCACGGTGTTCCTTCTCCTGACCCTAAGACGGGGTCGTGGGATTCGCAGCTGCATGCAGCTTCTGGCGGACCTCTCCTTCTGTGGGGGCCCCACCTCCTCCTCAGAGGCGCGCACGGAACACTGTGCGCCGCCTTCTCCGGCCTGTTACTGGTCGGGCGACGGGTACCCTAACTCACTGCCCGCAGGCCACACACTGCGGTGGCCGGAGATCGTCGCGGTCGCGCGCCCTCCGGCGCCCGTTGCGTCTGGCGCGGGAAGGGAGAGTGGCAACTTCCTCTCTCTCCCTCTCCGCTCCCTCCTTGGTCGCCACCATCTCCTCGCAGAAGGAGGTGACGGCTTCCCACGCACTCTCGCTCCCGACCATGGACAGAACCACGGCCGGAAGCGAGAGGTCACCACCGACTGCCGCGACTAGTTCGCGGCGCTGCGTCGCCCACGCCGGACACGCCTGTAGCGTGTGCAACGCCGTATCCTCGGGGCAGTCGACGCAGTGGGGACAACCATGCAACCGACGCAGTGGGGGCATCTGCTCCCGGCCTATACGACACACGTACTTCCCGAAACAACCATGTCCCGAGAGTATCTGCGTCAGCCGGAAGCTGAGAGCGCCATGACGCCTCTCTAGCCATTCCTCCATTACGGGCCTTACCGCCGCTGTCGCGGCGTGCCCTGCGCTGGGTTGCGCAAGTCGCTCTTTCCATTCTGCCACTAGGATCTGGCGGAGCTCGCTCCGCTCAGGCGCCTCCTCGCGTTGTCGATATCTCAGCGCGAGGGCCCTCGCCTCCAGATCCCAGCGCATCAATCCGGCTAGGAGGCTCCCCGCCTCGAAGGAGTACGGTACCCCCTTATCACCTTGACGGCCATCGCGCGCCGCGGTCTCCGCAGAATTGCGACGTTGCGGGCCGTCAGGGTGTCCGCCCTTATTGGCGCCCCATATAAGGCCATGGGCCGTACGATCCTCGCGTAGAGCCTCCGGCAGGAGGCGTTGGGCCCCGCCAGATTGGGCAGCAGCCGCGACAACGCAGCCGCGGTGTCCATCAACTTTGGCGTCAGCTGTCGAAAGTGAGGGAGAGAATAACCCTAACCAATTTTTTATCTTTCAGTGATTCAATAACGCGGTCTGCTCGAAATATCAGAATGGATTTTAACTTAGGCATAGCATAAAGTACCTACTATTTTTTATTCTATAGTACCTATAGATTTGAAAAATATTCATGGTGAAAGCACCAAATAAATACTTTATATTGGTTTCAAATCCGTAAATTGTAAAGCATCTCTTCTCTACGGGCGATGTGGTCGCTCAGCGACAAAGCCCATAATAAATGAAAAAAAAAACTCATCTCTAGTCTGCAGAATTGAAAATATTGAAGTTGAAGTTTGGTTATATTTATTTTTAAATAACTACTATGATGTATTGCACGATTTGGCATGTTGTGTAAATATTATGCACCTATTTATAGTTATTAATTACAAATGAATCATCTCGATCGTAATATAATAATTATAAATGTCGTATTGAGTAAGCAAGTATCGGTTTTGTTAAAATGTAAACTTGCCTGGCCTTTCGCTATCAATCAGATAACAGTTTGCCTGTGGTACATATTATCCTTTGATAATTGACTACACTACACTATAGATTACATACTCCCATATATAGATATAATAAACATATCCTTCGATTGATGTGCGCGATTGTTTTTTTTTTTATTGATACCAAAGCATTTATTGTCAAGACTGTCAAGTTTTGTATTAATTTAATACGCATTAGCGCTAATTATTATATAAGTATACTAGTAGCAGTATAAGTATAGTAGTAGTAGCGTATGCATGTATTATAGATATCAACCGTCCTCTTGAATCACTCTTTCTATTAAAAAAAACCGCATCAAAATCCGTTGCGTAGTTTTAAAGATCTAGGCATACATCGGGACAGACAGACAGCGGGAAGCGGCTTTGTTTTATATTATGTAGTGACTAAAACTTATTTCTTTAGAAAAATGTCTCTAACATATTTTATAAAATCTCAGTATTTATGTTTTGCTCTTGTCTTTGGCTAGGAAAACGTAGATGACGACGATGACGTGTATGACGACCACGGAATATTAGGAAGAGATTCTGTACATATTCTGTCTGTTTTCTCTATCTGATTATCTGTCTATTCTATTTCATTATGACATGCGTATAGTGCGGCAGAGCAAAACATATTACGCTGAACGAAATATCTTTAATTATTGTGTTCTAACATATTTCATCAAATTACATCAGCTGCAGTTCTATGCTCGTCCCGAGAGACGCATACGCGGGAAATGAGTCAGTGTAATGAGAAGCGATCAGACATCAAAGACACGGAGAACAATTTATTTTTGACTACAAGTGGATTAGAGGAGTCGCCTGTAAACAGATGTGACGTAGCCAATACGTGCTTAGACGTAAATATGCACTTGGAGATCAGCGACTCCTTCCTCCTGCTAGTAGTTTTTACTAAATAAATTAAGGAACTGCCACTTACTCGTTAGCCTTTACCAGTACCTTTAACCAAGACGTGATGAGATTTTTACTATAAAGAAGACGCCCTTGACATCAGAAATCCCTGAGGAATGTAGAAGTTTAGAATCATGATACAAATAGTGGCAACTTTAGCCCACAGCTGGATAAACATGGTGTGACATAGGTACGCAGTGTTATCTAAATTCCAACTAGCAACACAGAAATTAGACTATTTGAGCTACGCACATTAGTTTGGTGTTATTATCGACAGATAACGAGTAGTATTTATGTAACAAAAATGAGATACCTATATTATTCGTACACAAAAGACCAATTACTGTAACCAGATAGTTAATACCTTGTAGCTTTTTCTGATGTTGTTCTCATACTTAATAAAATTTCGTTTGATTTCATCATGTTTTTTTCTTAAAACGATGACGTCCTAATTGTAGAACGCATGATCTTTAAAATACCTGTAAGTTCTATATCAAATATAAGTGCCGTAATATTGGATAAATCACACGGCACGAAGCGGCAGTGTCCTTTTAACATTATTATCACCTCTCTTAGTACCTACGGTTGAGCCTACACTCCGTACAACATGAATAGTGCCGTTGAAATTCACACATGTGTAATCTTGCTAACTAGCTCTTAAATATTATTTCAGTACCTACAAAACAAGAAGTGTTAGATAATCCTCAAAATAAACACGCCAAATCTGGAACATATTTGTTGTGTTTGACAAAGACTAGGATTGAAAACAGATTCAATCAATCTGCCTAGCCTTTTCCCAACTATGTTGGGGTCGGCTTCCAGTCGAACCGGATGCAGATGAATATCAGTATTTTACATGGAGCGACTGCCTATCAGACCTCCACAACCCAGTAACTGGGTAATACGATACTCTTGGTAAGACTGGTTGTCAGACTTTCTGGCTTCTGACCAACAGTAACGACTGTTAAAGATCTACTGACGACGTCTGTGGTCTAGTGGTTCGAGTGTCGGACTGCTGATCACGAGGTCGTGGGTTCGATTCCCACAGGACACAAATATTTATGTGATGAATATAAGTGTTTGTGTTCGTCTGGGTGTTTCTTATGTATTATAAGTATGTATTTACAAAAAAAAAGTATATAAGTATTATATCCATTGTCTAGTACCCATAGTACAAGCTCTGCTTAGTTTGGGACTAGATGCTGCTGTGTAGAAAAATGTCCCAAAAATATTATTATTATATTGTATCTCTGTTCACGGCTCATCTTCCGTGCGGAAGATGTCCGGTCCTTTGGAAGGCATACACGGGGACACAGGTCCAACGCGCAGAGGCCCCTTTGAGAACTTTAATCTAAAATGGGGTGGGGCACCAACCGGGGACTATCCACGGCTGCACTATTGGAGTACAGTCATGGACCGTCCCAGGTGGGTGCAAGACTATTGTAAAATATGGTGAAAAATATCTGGTCTATGGGAAGGGGTGTTAGGTGGACTTGATAACTTCTATTGCCGGAAGAAAACGGCGTCTGCCTTTCAAGCTTTAAATTTGAAATATATTGGCAGACGGTGACTCGCCAGCTCACTAGCTGGGCCCCCTGAAAAGCCGCCAGTACATAGGCGAAGGGGGCAACAAACGTGTGAGCGGCTAAGGGTGTAGAGAGGTGTGGCCCCGGTTTCGCCGTCGCGGGTCTAAAAGACCCGGAGTGGGTTTCCCCGCTATTACGCCTTTAGACACTTCCACCCCCGAGCATATAGCTCTGGCGGCCCCCCTCTGGCCGGCCGATAAAGGCAAGACAGAGTTGAGAATCCTGCGGGCACTCTTGGGGTTCCACTCCAGCCAGCCAATAAAGGCAAACTGGAGACGAGGCCCTGACCGACTCTCTGAGGCAATAAGGTACGCAGTGTCGCCACTCACCAACAGCTCGCCACAAGCTGCCCTGCGGTTTTATTATTATTATTATCTTGTATCTCGCTTCAGTCACGGCTCATCTTCCGTGTGGAAGATGTCCGGTCCTTTGGAAGGCATACACGGGGACACAGGTCCAACGCGCAGAGGCCCCTTTGAGAACTTTAATCTAAGATGGGGTGGGGCACCAACCGGGGACTATCCACGGCTGCACTATTGGAGTACAGTCATGGACCGTCCTAAGTGGGTGCAAAACTATTGTAAAATATGCTAAAAAAATATCTGGTCTATGGAAAGGGGTGTTTTGTGGATCGGTTAACCTCTATTGCCGGAAGAAAACGGCGTCTGCCTTTCAAGTTTAAATTTGAAATTTGTTGGCAGACGGTGACTCGCCAGCCCACTAGCTGGGCCCCCTGAAAAGCCGCCAGTACATAGGCGAAGAGGGCAACAAACGTGTGGGCGGCTAGGGGTGTAGAGAGGTGTGGCCCCGGTTTCGCCGTCGCGGGTCTGAAAGACCCGGAGTGGGTTTCCCCGCTATTACGCCTTTAGACACTTCCACCCCCGAGCATATAGCTCTGGCGGCCCCCCTCTGGCCGGCCGATAAAGGCAAGACAGAGTTGAGAATCCTGCGGGCACTCTTGGGGTTCCACTCCAGCCAGCCAATAAAGGCAAACTGGAGACGAGGCCCTGACCGACTCTCTGAGGCAATAAGGTACGCAGTGTCGCCACTCACCAACAGCTCGCCACAAGCTGCCCTGCGGTTTGTAAGCTTTTCGGTAGACCTCATCTTACATTTTTTATTATACGATGGGGTTGTAGAAAGCTAATCTAATGTACCCTCCGGTTTTACGTTAATCTCATGCTGAGGTTACGCCTTTCCCAGAGGGGTTATTATTATTATTATTACAAATGACAGCCGGGACCAACGGCTTTACATGCTTTCCGAGGCACGGAGGAAACTCGCTATGGTAAATGGTCACCCATCCACAGACCAACCTCGGCAAGCGTGGCTTAACCCGGAAGATCGGTCTATGCGGTTGTAATTATTTAGCCACGAGCTCCTCCTTTGAAAACAGATTGTGAATCGAAAATATCTGATTTACGACCGGTTTTTAAAAGTAGTAGGTATAGTTGGTGAACAAGAGAATCGGCACCAATGTCTCTGTAGTGAGAGAGGCGGGGATAATGTGGGTAACCTGCCTCTTTGTAGAGGTCACTGACGAAGCCTATGTTCAGCAGTGGACGTTCACGGGAGGATATTGATGAAAAGAGATCTGAACTGAGAAATAATTTTATTTTATTAATAGACCTGAGAAAGGCTTTTAATTTTATTAATATAATAGACCAATATTCTTATCTATACCTACCTATAGTTTATCGTAGCAGATTACCAGGGTACCTACTAAATTACCTTGATCCTTCACTGAATAAAGAATTAACTCAGGCAGATAAGCGATGCTATAAGCTATGTTTTTCTTACAGAGAAGCAGAAAAACACAATGACTTGACAAAAACGTTAATATGCGAACGGTTGAAGGAGTGCTTCTCGTCATCTGTGAGCTAATTGGTACCAAGTGCACACGGTACAAGCATTACATACATGTGCGCACGATACGCGTCAAGCAAAAACGATTCATTGAGTCAATTTCATCAGGGTTTCGTCATCGGCATTTTTATTTATATGCACCACCACGCCCCCTACCGTGTGCATGCAAAGCCTTAACATGTTAACATGATGTTTACAATTTTATACCAAAAAATAAACTTATCTTTATTAGGCGCACGTTCTTCCGGATTTCTGAAATGTATTATCCATTGCAACAAGCGGTCGCAGATAAAATTTTATTATACTAAATGTTAAACATAAATAAAGTCTAAACTTACTATTATGTGGTACATCAGCTGCTCTGTGGCTGTAGTTATCCTAATGATATTTTAAAAGGGATGTATGTATTTGTACAGGTACTAATTACTTATAAGTATGGAGATTGTATTTTGTTACATACTTCATTTATTTATAGCATTAGACAAATAAGACTAATAAGGGCATAAATAAATATCTTTTGATACACTTCTCTATGCAGAGTTTCAGCTTATTAAGAATGGCGTACCAGATTAATAGACACATTAAACTGTTTCAAACCCCAGCTAGAAGCAGTAATGTAGTTAATATTTATACTTTTCATGTGTCTTAATGCCCTTTACATTGTATAGGTATTGTTTAATGCTATAATAAATGTAGTACCTACAGCTTGTTTTTCCAGTTTTGTCAAGGTGAACTCCAAATCAATTTTGAATATCTTTCACTACGCCTTATTTCATTTCTAATTATTGAAGATTATGGTAAGTATGATAAGTTGTATGGTAAGTGATGATACGACAGTCAGTCATCTTGGGTAACCTGGGGGGCTAATAACTTCAAATTTGGAGAAACATAACGCACCCTTAGTAATATAAGGGCATAATACAAAAAATTGTCGTTTTTTGGGAAATAGCGTAATAAGCTGGAATAGGAATCCAGAATCTTTAAACGCGATTTCACAAAAACTCTACTTTTTTGTATTACGGTGCGTACATACCTATAACATAACATGTTATAAAACGTTGTTATATGACATGTTTCAGTAATGTGGAGACTGAATGTTATAAAACATGTTATAATAACAAACGTGTTATATAACATGTTATTAATATTTGCAACAATGTCAATAAACTAGGACGAACCCAGAATCTACGTTTTTTTCTGTTGTTGTTGTTAGTTAAAAGTACAACAGTCGCTGCAGCAGCTAGCAAAACGTCCTCTCGTGTCGACATTGTGAATAGCACTGCAGAACGACAAACGACAGTGTTATATAACATGGTTATATTGCATTGTTATTCTAATGTGTACAGTATTGTTATATGTTGCAATGTTGAAAAACAATGTTACATATTGTGGACGTGTTATATAACACAAGTTATACAACATGTTACGCACCTTTATGCCCTTATATTACTAAGGGTGCGATAATTTCGTTTTACTTCCAGTCGGCAATTGTCACGCAGTTGCACTGACTGTTGTGCAGTCAATTTGCAGTTATGATAACGAATATGAAATGAAATATTATTCGCCAAATGTGACGGTTAATTTGCCCCTAATGTGTGTAAGATCCGCCATAATTACCGTTTATTGCGGTAGTTGAGTCTTTGGAGATATATGTTCAGCAGTGGTTTACGGGCTCATTTCATCATCATTCAGCCGAAAGACTTCCCCTGCGGGACATAGGCCTCCCCCAAGGGGGGGGGGGGGAGGGTTCGCCGTAATCGCACCCACGGGAAGAGATGGGGTAGTGCTATTCTTTAAGTCCGGCACTACACACATATAATGATGATGATTTAGCAGTTTCCGTCAATGGCAGCTCTGGCGTATAAGTAGCGTGGGAATGGGACAAGTAAACAAGTTTAATTGTATTCAACCGCGGTATGGGTGTTTCATTAATTGAGTTATCAAATTTTGCGCACAATCTTGTTTCATTTTATTATTGACGTCATTGATCCCTACATAGTATCTTCATGTAGAAGGAATATCTTCAAAAAACATGTCTCAATTAACATGATAATGCACAATGTAATGTAATGTATGTTGACGTTAGAAACATTCTGATATATGTAAGTAATAAAGTTGTAACGATAGTAGTTACTATGAAATTATTGTTTTAATGTTTTAAGTAGGTACTTATTTTGGATTGATTCAAATGAGGATAATTATGAAATTATAACGCTGTAGTTGTGGTAAAGAAATTGTATGGAGTGACGATTTGACACGTCGATCGTCAATCTGTCACCCAAATTGAGAATAACAACGTTTTTTTGTAAAATAGTTACCTAATGTACCTATGACCACTGAACCGCATGCATGATAACGATGCACCAATACATAAATTGATAAATGATGGATTTTTAATGACTACCTATCTGTCTTACTTACCACAAAATCGTATTCAACAGTTGTATACATAGACTAAACAGGGCTTATACCTTTTAATGAATGGACTCGTATTTAACAGGTGTCTACACTTTTCTAGAACGACCACTTATCTCTAAATTATAAACCTGGCATTTTCAAGGTCAAAGTAAAATAAGAACCTCACGCATATCTACGAACCTACCTATATCTAAGCACTCTGTAGACCTCGTGTCTTCTTAAAACTTTCTACTCCATAAATACTTTTGAATCGTTCAAAGAACTGTAGAGAATTTGGCGCAGACACAATTTCTCGCCAGAGCGATAAATTGACAACTGTATCAAAGGAGGAGGTACCAGGTAAAGGTAGGCTACCTTTGTCAGAGTTTACCCTAGTCCTATACCTAGTGTGTGTTACCCATCAATAGCAACAGTGAGGGAAACTTCGTCTCTCACCGGTTACACTACGCGACACAAATCGGAACGAGGAAGTCCGTAGAAGACCATCACCGCATCGTTAAGTATCTATAGCAAGTTGAAGTAAAAATAAAACTGATGGAAAGTCGAGTACAACTTGTACAAGTAAAAAGATTGGCAAATGGTGAATATGAATAATTGAGAACCGAAGTGTAGGTAAGTAGGACCCCCCATCCTCCCCTCACTGAATGGACAGCGACCTGATGATAGTAGCCGGGGGCTCATTGGGCTCCCTCATCTCCACCTCCTATGTTCAGCAGTGAACAACAAAATACTGATACGATGAATATTTATCACAGTCGTTGTGCGACCTTACAGCCAGAGATTTTCTCAGTAAGTTAAAAGTTTCTATGAACACTTAGGCAGGATCAATAAGGCTCTTGGCTGCCGATGACGATATTTTCATAGACCTGAAAGCAGGGGATTATGAAAGCGGTGGTTATAATTTTCAATAAAAAAGTAACACGACCTTGTTGAAGACGTAGGTAGGACAGATCTCCTCAATCACAATTTTTTTTACAAAGAAAATGACAGAGATTTCTAGCTAATTCCAGTTGGATTGTTGAGTTGGGAAGTGTCGGTAAACTTCACAGCCTTCCCACCGCCTGTACCAGGCAACTTTCGTAACTTTTGCGGATATTGAGATTAAAATAAGTAGTATAATAATTTAACGTACCAGCTGTAAACAAAATTTGTTATTGCATTGCAAACAGTTTACGAACGCATCCAAATTATGTTACTTAAAGCGCTAAAATCCACTAACAAGTTTTACTGCGCAAGTTGACTTGTGCAACCGACTTTCAAACTGTGGACACACCCGCATCAGGTCGACTTCTGCAATTTTTACGAACTAAGCGAGCAATAGCAATCAATAACTTGTTAGTGGATTTGGAGCTTAAGAGTTGTAAAGAATCTCAAAGATGGCACTGACTCTCTGCAATAACTTGTGCAATTTACCTTGCTACAGGATTTGGCGCTTTAAATTGCACTTAAAATATCACGTTTTGGAAAAAAAAAACTCAATTATTTTTCGCTCTCTTCGCTCGCGCTATTTTCCTGCGGTGGCTGCCGCTATCTTGCCATAAATTCTAAGCAACTAAACTGTTTTTTAAAGGCTAAAAGTATCTTAAAAACTTACAAAAAATTACGTCACATGTCGCAAAAAACTCGAAAATTGAGATAAAGTTTCGCTTACACACTACAATAATAAAGCGGCATATTTAGATCTCGCTCCATCCTACAACTAACTACACAAGTTATGAGGAACAAAAAAAAACCAAATTTTTCATAATTTTGTATTGTTCATTACCTTTGTTTTAACATTAGGGATAAATGCATAAAAACCACAAGTTATCAATAATTATTTAATTCAATTTGGCAATTTGAATACTTAATTTGCTAAATACTGATTTTGACATTTTCAGCGCATCACCGGAATAATGAATTAACAATTTATTGTTTAATTATTGTTTATACACTGCTGCTATCCTAATCAGTATTGTTACACCTTTCTCAATGCCACCTATCAATCCGTTATCTGTTCTTGAGGCAAATTGTTCCAATACTCGCATGAAACACTTTTTAATCCTGTAATGTTCCTGGGAACCTGGTTTTTTTTTCTGTAACACTAATTTCTATACAGGCTAAGGATTATTCTACTGTATTCATGTCCGGGAACCACGTTGACCCACGAATACACTAAGGTCAAACCACCACTACATAAACAAAACAAAGTTCTTATTAAAAACACAAAAAAGCCAAAACTTGGCAAAATCAAAAATGAGCATAGTACCCCTAAACGGGTGTACTACGTCATATCGAATGCCAAATCATCGAATATCAATTGATCGAACACTATAAATCGAATGTCCAAATAGTCGAACGTTCATTTCATCGAATAGTTAATAAATCGAACATTCAATAAATCGAATAATCAATTCATCGAGTGTTCAAAATATCGAATGTTTATTTGATCGACCGTTTAAAATATCGAATGTTTGTTTGATCGAAGGTTCATCGTATCGCATAATCATTATATCGAAATATTAACATACTGATTACTCATTATATTGAATATTTAAAAACACTTGCATGGGTTTGATCCCACAACCCGGTGCTTTTATCGAGTGGGTCTATAACTTCAGGGCCAACACGACATTTAATTTAATTAATAACTAACTAACAAACAAAAAAAAAGATTAAGCAGTGTTTTTCTTCGACATGGCCGTAATTTTTGTACACTAATGTTCAATATAATAAGTATTCAGTATGTTAACATTTCGATACAATGAATATGCGATGCGTTGAACGTTCGATCAAACAAATATTCCATATTTTAAAATTTCGATCAAACGAACATTCGATATTTTGAACACTCGATGTATTGAGTGTTCGATTTATTAACCATTCGATGAAATGAACGTTCGACTATTTGGACATTCGATTTATAGTGTTCGATCAATTGATATTCGATGATTTGGCATTTGATATGGCATAGTACACCCCCCCTAAACGTTTAGAAAAACATTTTCCCATTGGGGTCCATTGGGGTCAGCTTCTAATCTAACCAGATGCGGCTGAATACCAGTATTTTACACGGAGCGACCACCATTAGACCCCTGTAATCCAGTTAGGTACCTACTGGGTAATGCCGATATCCTAAACTTTAGACCAGTTGTCAGACTTTCGAACTTCTAACTACTCGTAACGACTGTCATTGGTATTATTCGTATAACACCTGGGACCGAG
The DNA here is from genome assembly GCA_905220435.1 of Amphipyra tragopoginis. Lineage (NCBI taxonomy): Eukaryota > Metazoa > Arthropoda > Insecta > Lepidoptera > Noctuidae > Amphipyra > Amphipyra tragopoginis. The sequence continues at coordinate 22,797,061 of HG991991.1, read as the reverse complement.
GGCTTAACGTGCTCCCCGAGACACGTAGGGATCTGGATGTCTAACGAACGGTCACCTATCCACGGGGTGACCGCGACAAGCGCAGCTTAACCTTGCAAATCGTATGATCCGCGCGGTTGTTATTTCATCTAATTAGCCTCTCGTCAGCAAATTATGTGTGTGTAGTATGTGTAATGTGTAGTGTATGTAGGCTCGGGCCCGCGCTGCCTACATTGTGCACATGGAAGTCAAAAACTCGACAGTCCCTACGAATAATCCCCTAACTACACATGACAAAGGATGATGGGCGTTTTGGTACTCATGTCCATTCAAAATGAATTTACCATAGTTGGATAGCTCTTTTCAAGAGTATAAAAACCTACTATGGCAACAATTTCCGTTTTGAAATATAGTCTTCAGAAGATACTTTGACGACACGTTTGGTGCAGTGGCTAAGCGATTGGCTTCTGCGCTACGGGTCGTGGGTTCGATTCCCACACGGAACAAAAATTTGTATGGCCTACAGATGGTTGTTTCGGGTCTGGGCGTTTGTTTGTGAGATTTGTGTCTGTAAACGCACCCACGATACAAGAGAAATCTTAGTGTGGGACAATGTTTCAGTTAAAAAAAAAAAAAACTGGATAGGTAGGTATTCAGTTCGAAATAGAATTTTAAAAAATCATATCGCCGGTTTCGCTCGGCCGTTTTTGACGATATTTGCACAGGTTTTGAGCTAAATAAAATTCAGGGATGAAAATCACAACAAATTTTTGCAGTTAGGGTGTGATCTATTTATTAAACAACTCGGACACGTTTTTTATGCCTAAAATTATAAGTCGTTTTCTAGCAATTATCTTTGGTCAATTTAATTTAGTTTGATGTACAGAGTATGTAGATTTCAGCTTTGTAATGGGTCTTTTTACACCCTGTATACAATAAATACATACAATACATACAATAAATGATAAAACTTACTTCGAACTTGTTTTATTTACCTAGATAATGAAAAATATTACTAATTATTATAACAATACCATGCACAATGGAGAAAAATGACAACAAAAGTATGTGTACTTAATAGGATGTAGGTAACAAAAATTAATAAACTTTGAAGCAGGATTACTTCGATCGGACAATGAATCGGGACTAGCGCCATGGTTATTCATAATCTACACAAAAATACCTTTCCAACGGTGTATCATTCATTCCGATTGGTGCCAGTACCAGACTCCATAAAGTGCCCATCATCCTTTACAGATGAGCGTTTCAAAAGTAGTATCAAACATGTGTAAGTATATCATTTTCTACTCAAACTAAAGTCATGAAATTTCGTATAAAGGTTTATAATATGTGATATATTTTATTAAAAATAAAAATATTGGGTCTTATAGGTCACTTTTATTGTATTATTTGTCACTTAGTTCCTTATACATCGGAATCATACCTATTGCAAATAGTGGTACTTATTGACTTTTACGAGGTAGTCTTTATATCAATCAGAGTAGTAATTGCTATTAATGACTTATTTTTTTGGGGAATGTTGCACGGTGTCTAACGTAAAGTCACTGGATTACCACTAAGTTGTCGAACGTCGGAAATTTTAGTAAATTTTGTAACTATTAAAGTTCAATTTGCCACGTACCTACTCTTATTTTTGTTAAACTTAACGATACTTTAGGGTGACCTGAAGATCATGAAAACAAAAAACGCAAATGACGGATCTACCACATAGGGGATTGTTTATGTAGGGACCGTCGAACGTTTACTTTGGTATACAACTATATATCGTCCCAATGGTATTATTACGTTCAATACATTAACGAATTAAAACATAAAAAAAAAAAAAATTGCAACGTAAACATGTAACTTTTCAGGAATAAATATGTTTCGATTCAAGGACATGGTAATACTGCATCGGTACTAACCCATTGTGCTGTGACCCTCACAACACAACTAAAGTTTAAGTATTGTGCTTTAGTTATTATTCTGAGTGCTAACCTGACGGCATAGACCATCCCTTAATCCATAGGCTGACTGACCGAATGACCCGACTTTTTAAAATGAACCTAAAAAATTGGGTTGTCATGTAAAGACATAGAATGTCACAAAAAAAAAACTATCTATGGTTTGGAGAATTATTAAAATGAAATTACATTTCATTGATTTCTTTGAATAACTTCCAATTTAGAGAGTATATTATTCTGTGTTAGTAAACATAATAAACTAAGTAGGTACGGTATAAAGTGCAAGGAGTTATAGAAAGGAACCAACTGGATTTTTGATACTTAGGTTAAGGTTTTCTCTATTGTTTTTAAACGGAAAGATGTAAGGTACAAAAATATGTGGACAATAATTAAACTTGAAACATGACCTAACATACCTACCTACTTTGCGCTATGCATACGTATAAAGTATATCGGTCACCGGTCGCACTTGTTTGGCATGATAGTTGTTTATCGCTGGAAACTCTATATAAGAGGAACGTAGGCAGCCAGAGTGGTATTTGAGTTCACGGTGCGTTCTCCAGTGCGCCGCTCCGTTCCGTTGACAACGAACGCAAACAACGACACCAAAATGGCTTCAAGGGATCCTGCTACCGACCAGCTTGTTAATTTCAAGAAAAACCTTAAAGTAAGTTCTTCATAGAGTAAAGTAATAAGTTATCGTTTTACTGTTAAAGTGATAATGTAGGCAGTGAACAACTTTATATTAAGTGCGTCGTTTATTGATTGTGAGTTTCATAACTTGTGAGCACATTACAACGAATGTACTTTAAAATAAGCGTATGTAATTTGGTGTTTTAACAATAGCTATTTGCATTAACTTTTCACCGTGTCAAGCTGAGCATTGTGTGTTTATTAGTAATATTCATGTCTCACGTCATTATTAAATTGATCTTTGTACTTTGACTTGGATTATCAAAGATTTGTGTACTTACTTCATTATTTTACACTGTGATAAAAGTATGATTGTATGAAATTATGACTTGTGGTATTGATACGGTGATATTTTTTTAAACAACATTGATTTTTATTGAAGTGTTTCAAAAACATAGTGCTTGTACCTACTTAATTAATTTGCGTCAATGACTTGATCTAGAACATGTTTATTTTAACATCAATATCAATACATAAACCTCTTGATGTTCACCTTGTAATGCATTGCGAATTAACATATTACTTAACACTGAGTGCCTACATACTGTGTGACAACTGAGCTTAACTCGTATAACTTGTATTTTCTTATTTATTATTGTTATGTGAAACTGTTTCCACTACATATTTTTACTAAACAATTTTTTTTTTGAATTTCAGGGTGCTCCTGGCTACATAACCACAAAATTTGGAGCACCTGTTGGAGTCAAGACTGCTATTCAAACCGTTGGAAAGAATGGTCCCTCCCTGCTGCAAGATGTTAACTTCCTTGATGAGATATCTGCATTTGACAGGGAGCGTATTCCAGAGCGTGTTGTGCATGCTAAGGGAGCTGGAGCATTTGGGCACTTTGAAGTGACTCATGACATAACAAAGTACTGTGCGGCAAAAATCTTTGAAACTGTTGGAAAGGTAACCCCTATGGCCGTGAGATTCTCTACTGTTGGTGGTGAAAGTGGTTCTGCTGACACAGTCCGTGATCCTAGAGGATTTGCTGTTAAGTTCTACACAGATGATGGTAACTGGGACCTTGTTGGCAACAACACACCTATTTTCTTCATCAGGGATCCAACATTGTTCCCTAGTTTTATCCACACTCAGAAGAGGAATCCTGCTACCCATTTAAAGGATCCCGACATGTTCTGGGACTTTATAACATTGAGGCCAGAGACAACCCATCAGGTGATATACTTGTTTGGTGACCGTGGTATTCCTGATGGTTACAGACATATGAATGGATACGGCTCCCACACCTTCAAGCTTATTAATGCTCAAGGAGTAGCTCATTGGGTAAAATTCCACTACAAGACTGACCAGGGTATTAAGAATTTGACTGTTGATAAAGCTGGAGAATTGGCATCTACCGACCCCGACTATTCCATCAGAGACCTTTACAATGCTATTGCCAAGGGTGATTTCCCTTCATGGACTATGTATATTCAAGTTATGACCATGGCTCAGGCAGAAAGCTGCAAATTCAATCCATTTGATTTGACAAAGATCTGGCCTCATTCTGAGTACCCTCTGATTCCTGTTGGCAAAATGGTCCTAAACAGGAACCCCAAAAACTACTTTGCTGAAGTTGAACAAATTGCATTCAGTCCCTCCAATCTGGTGCCAGGTATTGAGCCATCTCCTGACAAGATGTTGCAAGGTCGTTTATTCTCATACAGTGACACCCATCGTCACCGTCTCGGAGCTAACTATCTGCAAATCCCAGTGAACTGCCCATACCGCGTGACCGTGTCTAACTACCAACGTGATGGACCACAAAATATGAGCAACCAGGAGGGATGCCCTAATTACTTCCCCAACTCATTCTCGGGTCCTCAAGAGTGCCCACGAGCACAGCGCCTGCAGCCCAGGTACAATGTTAGTGGTGATGTGGACAGATATGACAGTGGCCAGACTGAAGACAACTTCGCTCAAGCTACAGCTCTTTACAAGCAAGTGTTTGATGATGCTGAGAAACAGCGCACTGTTGAGAACATTGCAGGTAACTTAAAGGATGCCGCTGCCTTTATTCAAGAAAGAGCCATTAAGATCTTTACTCAGGTTCATCCTGATTTAGGTAGTAAGGTTGCAGCACGTTTGGCTCCATTCAAGAAATATCATGCCAATTTGTAAATAAAGATGAGGAACTTATGAGTGCTATTTTATATTAAATAATAAGCAACAAGATATTTTTACTGTCTTGTGGGGAAACTTGGGCCTTTATGAAATATGAATATTATGGTACATATTATACACTATTATCATTTCATTTTAATGTAATTGTAAGGTGATTTTGCACTGAAAATTACATATTTATAATAAATAAAACTGACTGTTGTACTGATTACATAATATTGTTATATAAAATATACCATTGTGTAAATATTTGTTCATGTTATTTTTTTGGTTTCCTGAAATCACACTACCTAATTAATAATTGACCCTCGATAGTTATTACCAAAAAAGTTTTGCAAATTTTCATATTATACCTCACAAGCAGGGACTGAAAACTTTTTAAATTTACGTTTTTAACCAGTGTGGGCATCTGGATTAACGATACTATTTTCTCAACCCTTTTTGTTCTCGTGTACCTATACCTTCATTTCGCTGTTTCCTCGTGGTCATACTAGGTTGTCCTACTAGTATGACTACGAGGATACACATGTCCTTGTGGTCATACTATGATTTTTGCACCCCTAGGTTGTCCTACTAGTATGACTACGAGGATACACATGTCCTTGTGGTCACACTATGATTTTTGCACCCCCACTAAAACATTATAAGAAAACGAAAATATAGAACTAGGAATAAACACCTGAATTGTCGTAAGTTTTCTAGAAAAAAACTAATACTTTCACTGTATGTTAGTTCTTTCCATTTGACATTTCATAATGAAATGTCAAATGGAACTAGGAATAAACACCTGAATTTTATTATCGTAATTTTTCTAGAAAAAGACCAATACTAATTTCACCGCGTGTTAGTTCCATTTGACATTTCATAATGAAATCATCGCGATCAATGTACTCTTGGCGTCTTTTTTTGGCCTCTTCGTTTTCTTATACCTAATGTTTTTAGTGGGGGTGCAAAAATCATAGTGTGACCACAAGGACATGTGTATCCTCGTAGTCATACTAGTAGGACAACCTAGTATGACCACGAGGAAACAGCGCTTCATTTAACATTTGGATACCTTGGTGCACAAGTGATCCAAGTAACATTTTGGTCAAAATCAAGGTATGTGCATTATCGCTTTTTTCGGACCATTGTATAGGTTTTTGTAGATCACACCATCATTCTAACTGCGTTGTAACCTAGTGACAACTTAACGTTACCTACTTGTGCACATGATATTTGTGAATTTATGGATAGTTTGGTGCACAACGGATCCAAGTGAGGTAGACTTCAGAAATGGACAATGTTTAAAAGTGAAGACAGATACAATTTCATGATGGCTTTAGTTAATACGTTCAAAGTTTACAATATTACTGAACACTAGCTGCACCCGCGGCTTTGCCTACGGAAACATAAGGTTACTGCTCATTACCTACACGCAATAGCGTAATAATTTGTACCATATAACTTGACCCGCTCTGTAACGGACATTCTTGCCGAATTTAAACTACTTCTGTTTCGGCATCAGTATCGTTCCTAGTACAAGTAACAATATTTTTTCCAATAGTAGGTACATGTAATGTTCAGTTTTACCTTTTTACGATTTTATTATGTACTAGCTGAACCCGGCATGCGTTGCAATGCACTTTTTCCTACTTAGGTACTACCTGCCTTCAGAAACAAAATCAAAATAGTAACAAAAAGTTAAAACCATTTTCATGCATGCGGTAAACAAATGAAGAATATGGACATACTTTAGTTTTTTTTTAAATATCCAAGCCTGACAATTACGAACACAACGGGACCCTAAGTCCCCATCCTAAGTCCTCGTGCTTCACCCAGGTGGAGAACCTAGGTGAAGCAAGGGTCGGGACCCAACAAAAAAAATTGCGATATCGGTCCAGCTGCTGCTCACGCGTGATACCGTGACCAAGGGAAATAGGGATTCATTTATATATGTTAACGGAAAGGGGGCATCCATTAATTACGTGAGACAATTTTGGTTATTTTTCGACCCTAAATCTTACCAAGGGGGATTTCGTGAGATTTTTCTCGACCCTCCTTCCTCCCCTAAGCTCACGTGAGATTTTTAAAAAAGTGTATTTGCAATGTAAATGAGTTAATCTGTGCTTCGATTACTTTAGATATATCAAAAAAATGTTTTTTTTTTTCTTCGTGACTAGTTTAGACTAGTATTTAAGATTTTTAATGACGTATCATAGAATCACAATGAGAAAATCAAACAATAAAATACTTATACCACATGTACTGCAGCATCCCTTTTCTAGATCACCTCGTACATCGTACGTCATAGGGCATGCTGATGAAGGCGTGCAAAGGTTGAATCGGTAGCCTCGGTAGGAAGTGTCGAATCAAGAAGGGAGCAAATGACTTTCCGTCATGTTCTTCAGGGTAGTTCAGGGTCCAATTTTCTCGCAATTTTACACTGTTTCTTACGGGAAAAAAATTACGTGATATTTGCCGAGACCGTCTCCTCCACGTGAGATTGAGTGAGGTTTTGCTCGACCCCCTCCCCCCCCTAAACGCCTCACGTAATTAATGGATGCCCCCAAATGTATGTAATCCGTCATTGTATAGAATTCCTAGGTAACGTATAAAATGCCTAAAATCGAGAGGAAATGTGTGAAATAAATTTTGTTATACACACTAGGAATTCTATACATTTCTTAAACAGCAGTCAGAAATGTGTCAAAAGATTTTTTTTTACGTTTCTTTATGTGACCTGATTATTCAGATTAAACACATTGTAAGCACTTCTAAAAAAAAGGGAGTTCCTCCGCATATAATGGAAGGTTGTTTGGGTTTCCTTCGAACCTAACCTATCCGTGTCGGGTTGCCCCAAATTACAGGTAAAATGTTAATTTGTATACATTTCCTAGTAGGTACCTACCATTTAGGAATTGCATTCAATGCCTAGGAGATATATACATTTCCTAAGGAAATGTACATATGTATCAAAGAACCTTAGACAAATTATTTTACACATTTCCTAAATTGGCTTGGCATTGTATACATTTCCTAGGAATTATATACAACTCCTAGGTTTCATACATTTCCTGTAACATATACATAGATTATGTAGGTATTGATTAAGATGATAAAGAATAAGATGATAAAAAAGATAAGGTGTTATAGTACCCATAATAATGAATATCTTTTGTTCTACAACTTTCCCCAAACGTCAAGAGTTTATGAGAAATTGCTGTTTAAAAATTTCATAAAAAGTTCGCTAAAGTCTATCTATCCTGCGGATTAGTACTAGGGTTTCTGCTCGAGAATTCTCGAGGCGAGAAATGTCGAGAAATCATGCCAACTTCGAGACAAGAAAAAACACCTCGAGAACTCGAGAAATCAAAGGCTTTCTTTTATTACCTTAGAATTGGCTTAAAAGTTGCGAAATCTTTGCATTCTGGCTTCATTGTTCACCTTATGAGGCGCGAGTAGGTAAGCGAGGCAAGCGAAACAGACCCCTATTAAACCTTCAACTCCGATTACTCTTATTATAATGTGACGTAAAACGTCAAATAAAAATTAACTGTAAGATAGACTCCGTTCATCTAATATTGGATTTCTGAATACAAAATCGACAACTATCCAAACAATAAGTAAGTTCGTAAATTCACCACTAGATGGGATCTCTTTTTTTTAGTCCAGCTAAATACATTTTTCTCGCCTTAAACTTTACAATTTTTTACAGGTAGGCACCAAGTTTAAATGAAAATCTCCTCTGGTATATGCACTGATTTAAAACGAACCATCACATACATAAAATATAAAATTTAAATCTCAATATTTTCCCTTTGATATTTTTCACCATACGAGTAGCAACAACACAATAAATAAAACTATGAAACCAAAATATTTTAAAATTTTCTTTTAATTTATTTTATTGGGCAGTAAAGTTTATTTATATCTGAAAGAAAAATATTTCTAAGCTAACATACCTATTTGTGGTGTATGAATGAGTTCTAGGGCAGGATTGGTTATTTCCCAAAGATATATCCTAGTGCCCTTGATAAAATGATATCTCAAGTTAGATTCTTCATCCGTGAACATTTCGGATGGATTTCTTCGATACCTTTTTATTGGTATTGATATATTTGAAATAGTCTCCAGCACTTCCAAATCAGACTCTTATGAACTACTCGAGTCCATTTCATTGGGAATCCAAAACTCAGTATCCAAAATAAAATACTTGGAATAAAACTCCAAATACTCTTGTATAAAATATGATAAATGACAAATAAAGTTCTAGAACCGATAAATGCCCCAAATTGGTCAGTTAAGTTAACTGAAGTTTGAACTAAGATCATATTCTGACTGGGGTGTCCAGAAACGCAATGTGTCGGTTTATCGAATCAATACCGGTAGAATAGATAAACTACGGTTAGGAGTATCTCAGAAACCGGAAAAATTAGTTATCTGAAGTTTGAACTAGGATTATCTTCTGACTGGGGTGTCCAGAAACGCAATGAGTCAGTTTATTAAACCAATAGCGCTATCGAACAGATAAACTACGTTCAAGAGTACCCCAGAAAACGGGCATAAGCTGATTTTTAAGGTTTTTAAAAATTTCTCGAAAGACCCGAGAAACCCGAGAAATCAGTCTCGAGAATTCTCGAAACCCGAGAAAAAAAATATGTCGAGAAAACAGAAACCCTAATTAGTACCCCCCTTCCGACTAACCTATCTACTTAAATAAATACTTAAGTATAAACCTGTAACTATCCTTCTGCAGGGTAAAGGTCTCTTCTCATACAGAGAAGCAACGAGCATTAATCACCACGCTTGCTCACTGCTGGTTGGCGATTTCAGAGCATTAAGTTTCCTTTCTCATTCGGTTTCCTTACGATGTTTTCCTTCACCGTATGTCAGTGGTGTCGTGATTACCTAAGAAAGTACATATGACATTGAAAAAGTCACATCGGTACATGCCTGGGTTTGAACCTGCAACCCGGTTAGCAAGCGGGTCTGTAACCTTGGGGCGACCACGACACTACTTATCGACTTATGAAAAAATAAAATAAAGCAAACTAAAATTTAGGTTTATACTAAAGCTATAAAGTGAAAAATACATAAAATATGAATGTAATAAACTAAAACGCGCTTACATCAACATCTCGAAACCTCAACAATGTCACTTGAGTTACCTGTGCACCAAGTATAGGGTACCGGTATGCATTGAATTAGACGCGATAGTTAGCGGCACGGTGCCGCGGTGCCGCGGCGGTATCAACTATCGACTAATAAATACTAATTTCACTTTTATGCTATGTATATAGATATGGATTTTAACCATCTATATGGCAGATTTTACATGAAGACACTATAAAGGGTTATCCCTTTATAGGGCAGAAACGAAATAAGTGAAGTCTTCATGTCACTAGACTGGCCTATACTTTCATTCGCAATAAGAAAAACTAGGTAATTACGCCACGCTATCTACACAAATTACTCTAAAAAAATAATTAAGTTGAACTTCTTTTCCAAGTTATCTCGTGATGACAAACGAACTGATCTATATACAGCGTGTCCCAGAAAGTAGTGTCAAGCGGAAGTCCAGAGATAGAACATCCTTTGAGGTACCCAAATCACCCCCATGTATGTTCCGCGATTTTTTGTAGTTTTCGAGTTATGAATGTTTTTCATGTTTTTTAATCAAACTCTGACTATAACGACATTTTTGATCATAGTGACGTGAATAGTTGAGATACATGAGTATTTTTTTTTCTAAATTAGCTGATTAGTGACCCTATCGAATGCATAAACATTTGTAACTATAGATGTAACGGATGCGTTACAAAAAAATATTGAATTGTTATAAAGTTAAAATCCTGTATGTTTCCTAAATCTTTGTGGGTGATTTAAAAATAAATCTCCCTAAACTTTTTTTGTCAGATGTATTTTAAAAACTTATCCATTTTATCAGCTATTTACCCTGTAAAGGACAATGGGACAAAACGTCCCCACACCCCAACAGATCTGAAATGTATCTCAGTTGAAACATTTTAGTAGGGTGATCAATTTTTCCTATGGCGACATTCCTCAAATGTGCGGGATATTCCAGGAAAAACGCATTTTTATTATTATTATTTTATTTAAATGAATATTACAATTTATAATGTGATTGTGGATGACGGTACATAATTATAACACTGTTTACTCAATCTGTTTGTTATTTATTACATAACACTATACAAGAAAAAAACTACCTAACCTGACCTAACATAACCTAACCTACGAAACATCGCCATAACTTTTTTCACACAGCGATTTGAAATGAGCCGCCATAGTAATTATTGCAGTATATTGCAATACCTATCTAATGACATATGTGCTGTTGTTATTGGTTATGTTGACCAATTTGTCCGGTCCTCCTTTACCACCCTGTATATACTAAACCCCATCGATTTTGAAGTTAAAACTGGTTGCTAGTCTTTTCATAGATCCTTATAAAACTACTGACACATCAAAAAAATCTGTTGGAAGGGGTGGGGACTAGGCATGAAAATTGCCGGCAATATTGCGAAAGTTGCCAAAACTGCCGCTAATGTTTCCAATCCTGCCGGCAACATTGGCAAGAAACGTGTAAATAGAAAACGTATTTTACTTTATATAATTGCATAGTAGGATAAAATTGCGGTTTGCAGGGTGCTAGTTTTTATGCTTGCCTACATTATCCAACCGAACATTTTTGTTTTTGCATTTATTTTCTTACTGATAAACTAAAGAAAAGAAACAGGCTATCCACGATACTTCATTGGTGATGAAACCATAACTATTTTGGAGAAATGATCTTTTTTTTTCTACTTTCTATATGAAACCACACTTGTATGTAAGAAAGTATAACATTTATATGTATACATCTCTGTATGTATAATAGGGTCAAACCTTGCAAGACGATTTGATCAGCAACAACAAGTTGATGTTTTTAACTGACTTCAAAAGAGGAGGTTCTTTATTCGACCCGTATGTATGTATTTCCGCAATTTTCTCAAAACCTACTGATCCGATTTAGAAAATTCTTTTAACGACACGATTTTTCAAGTGGCTAAGCGACTAGTCTGGGGTAACGTACCAACGTAGTATTCAACATTCAAGTTATCGTAAATCAAAATAAGGGTACAAGGGGAACATTCGGTATCAATGTCCTCTGTATTTGTTTATAAAATTTATAAGTGAAATTCTCAAAAAACTATGGGTTCAGCTATCATGAAGTTACCAGTGTCCTAGTTTAACTTTATCTTCGCATATTTGCATTGATAATTAGAAATTAAGTATAATTAACAATATACCATACAGGCTTACTAGTAATACGTATAATTACACCATTACATAAAACCTCATGAGCGCATAAACATTAAAAATGGCATTTGAAAAAACCTATGTAATCTGGCAATTTTGGCAACTTTCCGGCAATGTTGACCAATATTGCCGGGAATATTGGAAACTTTCCTAGTAAGTTTCGGAAACATTCGGCAATTTTCATCCCTAGTGGGGACAGGTCTCATACAATTTTGCCCATCATCCTTTCCTCGAGCTATCTCTACGAGATCACAATAAAAATTTCATTCAAAGCATACAATATCGAAAATTCCAGTTGTAAAAGGGTGAATGAAAAATTGATTAAAACTAAATAATAACGTCTTTTTTAGTAACCCTCGACGCAAAAAGAGGGGTGTTATAAATTCAACGTGTGTGTCTGTGTGGCTGTCTGTGGCATCGTAGCTCCTAAACGGATTTTGATTTAGTTTTTTCTTTTGTTTGAAAGGTGACTTTATCGAGAGTGTTCTAAGCTATGATTCAAGAAAATCTGTTCAGCCGTTTAAGATCATCAGCTCTTTTCTGGTTGTCGAAGGGATATGAGCAACTTCTACTGGCCTGATCGATTCGAAATTTACTATCCTGTGACTTCAATGATATTACAATAACATGGTAACCTTGACCTGATACTCAAGCATCATCTGAAACAGCATGATACCCAACTTACAGTAGAGGTATTATATGCCTATTGATTCTTTAAGTGTATGATAAGTTGTAATGACCTCCTTCTTGTCACATGTCATCAATATCATTGAAGTCACAGGATAGTAAATTTCGAAACGATCAGATCAGTAGAAGTTGCTCATATCCCTTCGACAACCAGAAAAGAGCTGATGATCTTCAAACGGCTGAACAGATTTTCTTGAATCATAGCTAAAAATACTCTCGTTAAAGTCACCTTTCAAACAAAAGAAAAAACTAAATCAAAATCCGTTTAGGAGCTACGATGCCACAGACAGACACGCACGTTAAACTTATAACACCCCTCTTTTTTTTTTAAAGACGTTATTAGTTAGTTTTAATCAATTTTTCATTCACCCTTTTACAACTGGAATTTTCGATATTGTATGCTTTGAATGAAATTTTTCTTGTGATCTCGTAGAGATAGCTCAATGAAATTTACAGGGTAAATATCTGCTAAAATGAATAAGTTTTTAAAATACATCTGACAAAAAAAGTTTAGGGAGATTTATTTTTAAATCACCCACAAAGATTTAGGAAACATGCAGGATTTTAATTTTATGACAATTCAATATTTTTTTGTAACGCATCCTTTACATCTATGGTTACAAGTAGTTATGCATTCGATAGGGTCACTAATCAGCTAATTTAGAAAAAAAAATACTCATGTATCTCAACTATTCACGTCACTATGATCAAAAATGTCGTTATAGTCAGAGTTTGATTAAAAAACATGAAAAACATTCATAACTCGAAAACTACAAAAAATCGCGGAACATACATGGGGGTGATTTGGGTACCTCAAAGGATGTTCTACCTCTGGACTTCCGCTTGACACTACTTTCTGGGACACGCTGTATATAAAAATGAATCCCTATTTCCCTTGGTCACGGCATCACGCGTGAGCGGCTGGACCGATTTTGCTAATTTTTTTTTGTTGTGTTCGCAATTGTCCGGAGAAGGTTCTTATGAAAGAAAATTTCGAAATTTAAAAAAAAAAACGAAATTATCTCAGTATGCCCATGTAGATAGTAGGTAAGTAGTAGGTAGGTAGTAAGTAGGAAAAACTGCATTGCAACGCATGCCGGGTACAGCTAGTAATATTATAAAATTGCATTTGCGGTAATGTGTTACACTGCTAGTCATTATAATATGTATGTCATTATGACCACGTGTTATGCGTCTACATTAAATTAAGTACATATAGACGCATTACACGTGCGGTGATGTGCGTCGTGCACTTACAGGTATACCTACATTCCAGCTTAGAGCAACGCTGTCGACGACTCCGCTCATCGGTGGCCGCGTTACTCTAAGGTTCTGTCTGACAGCATCTGAGGTTTTGAGGAGATGATTTTTAATCATTATCTAACATACCTACTTAAACTGTAAACATGATAGTGGATTTCCTATAGTGGGCAATTATTATTATAAAAAGTAGGTAGGTATTAGTTGACAAATTATTCAAGTTCAAACGCAAAATAACAGATTACTTCTGTTTGCATTGCTTCGCTGGTATTCATTATTTTGATCGTAACTTACGATTATTTCATTATCTTTATAAATGATATCTATGTAGCGATAAAACTAATCAAAGAGAGTTTCGAACTGTTTTTCTATATCGGCATCAAAATCGAGATTTAGGTATACTTAGATATTTTTATATCAATTCATCAAACATTACCTAGGTACCTTGAATATTTATTTATTATTTATTTATTTATTATATAGTTAAAGGTAGGTAGGTACATATTAAGGTCTTTAACAATAAAATGTCCAACAAAACCATATACCTGGTTTGTCTGTTGGATTATTAATTAGGTATATTTTGTTGCGGGAAGTGTAACTAATTTATTTAATATTAATACCTAATTACCGTAGAGTATTAATAGGTTAATAGTAACCGCAAAATTTGGTTGATGTGATACAACGAATACCAAGAGAATAAGCACTTTTACCGAATATTATAATTTCCAAGCGGGTTTGGTTACAGCTTTCGGTTATAGTGATGAAACGAAAATATCTGCCACCAAATAAATCGATTACCATAATGAAAGAAAGAAAGAAAAATATTTTATTCGCGCCGACATGACGCACAAAAATAAAATAAAACTGTACACAAAACCAAAAAAGAAGTTATTGGGAAAAATATGCGTCACATCCGCGCAAAACGGCCATCGCTCAGCATAATGCTATGACTCACGTACGAGACAGAGCCACAGCGCTGGTTTTCAGCGACAGCCGGCTCATAATGTGATCAGGAATCAAATAGTATGCAATGTGGACTTAGTTCGAGCACCCAGACACCCGACTCAGTTGTTTTGGTTTGGTATTAATTATAATCGGTACCTAATTATTAATAATTTTCAATTAAATACACAAACCGTCCATATCCTTGACGAATCGTGCCGAACTGATTTGAAAGAAAAGTTGTGTATCAGCCGCTCCCTAGCCTGCAGCTCCCGCAAAATTCTGCTGTCCTGCTTCCAGGCAATGAAAACGATAGTTACATTTCGGTATTTAACCAACTCAAATTAACGACACCATTAATTTTGTCAACCCCTTTCGTACCATACTTACCGTTATTTAACACATAGGTATTTCATTTCGGTACCGATATAGTTTTTTTACCGAATTAGCCGCGCGGGGAGTGCAGCGCGGCATGGCGGTGTCAAATGTGGACCTCGACAATTCTGACCATCAATACTAAATTCAATCAATATTATTCAAATCAAACGAGAAATACTGATTTGACGTCCCCACGCGTCCTAGCGCGCCTTAGAAAAGGGCATTGGAACAGGACAGCCGCTAAAAAAATTGAATTGAAAACTCCTCAGTAGGAAGGAAGCGCGCGATACCTATAGAAAAAAAAATTATGTACACTCATATCGTAAAGTTCTAATTTATTATTATTCACATTATCGGTATCATATGTGTATATTTTATTTCATCATTTTTTTTCGTTATTTTTGACTTTTTCTGTTGCCAATATTAAATTATGAAATAAATAACTAAAAGTACCTACATATATAATGCAAAAAAGTAATATTTTTTGGAATTACAAACTCACTTGGCAGGGCGTAGCAGTTTTTTTTTTTCAACAATTTTTTTATTTCCTATCAGAATATAGTGCTTTCTTTTTCTGGCCGCAGACATTAAGTTTTGGGTACAAATTGTTTGAATCCTGGATGATCTCCTTTCAGAGCAATCTTTCGAAATAAGTACGAGTAGGTATGTGACGTCGTTATAAATGAAGTTCGTTAAAACTATGTGTATATTTCTGTGTAGCCGTCAGACGGATCTTTCCAGCGGTATATTTTTTTTGTTATCTGTTAACGTTTGATTGTACGAACCCGATGAAAGAACGTGTTTTTCGTCACGAAATTTTCCCGGACAGACTGCCGCGCCGGACAAAATGTAAGGGCGTTTGTGCACTCACTCGTATTCGATTCGGTTTCGTGATTCGTGAAAATACGACACGAGCCTTGAAAATAAATGTGTGATTGTTTAATGCACTGCTTCATTTTCGTGTTTTTAAATGCGTGAAATTCTCACATCGAATTAGATTTTTACGTATCGAAGTAGCAGTCGTACATAATAAACGCGCGCTTGTGCATTGAATTCGATTCGTAAATTTTAGCATTTCGACTAGATGTAGGGTATGGATTCTCTAAAAGTTTCTTGCCGAGTAATTTGAAAATATAATTTAAAAAAAACTTCATAATTTCTCATTATTTTGGTTTATCAAGAGAGGATGTATCCAGAACTCTTTCATTCTCCAGCGGCGTTTATGAATGTTTAAGAGGACTGCGAATACCTGACGACGATTAAATGCAGCACACATTATGAACGCGGTTTCTGCCTAAGAAATGTTAGTCAAATCAAATCATTTATTTGTGATTCTAGAATCTCGGATCGGTGCACAGCACAACGGTCGTTCGTCAATTTCGGTTCCATTTTTATGATGTTCGTAAAAAACAGGAATATGAATAAAAAACGAAGCGAATACGAGTGAGTGCACGAACGCCCTAAGACATTCGTCTTATTCACGTGAAAAAAACGATTCCTGATAACCTCATTTGCATTGACGTAAAAAAGCTACATTAAAAAAAAAGGATTTATTACAAATGGTGGGAAAAATGGTGGGAATTTGCGTTGTAGGTTGTAGATGCTTATAATAATAACTAATGCTTTACTTATTATTCTAAGTGTAGATGCTTGCTAAAACGAATATGGACTCTTTTTACAGAGGTATTTAAATGACTTGAATATTATTTTCGTCAGGGTGACCATGATACATACCTACTTAGTAACAGTACATACAAAATCTAAATAAATATGATTAAAGCTTAGAGCGTATACCTATGAAAGGAGCAAGATCACGCGTACCCCTCTGACAAAATCAAGTGGTGTGTGCCCATAAGCGTTTTTAAAAACTAGTTCACTCGCGATATCTACCACCATTTCATATCGTACTGTGTTACGACACAGCTCGTAAAAATGGTTAGTAGTTCGGTATTTTCGTGCAAAAGGCGGTCTGCTTCCTCAATCCTGTGGGACATGGAGTTTCCTAGCACGAATAAGTATTATGTCTGGCAAACATGTACATATTTTGTATTATTTTCAAAAATATTCCCCCCTATGCCGCCATGTTTTGCGACAGAAATATTATAGAAGGAGACGTAGTGAGGGGCACAGTGAAAAATGATTGAATGAAAAAAAAATACAAAGAGGTTCACCACCGGTCTCATATTTAACCCTTTGGCTCGACGAGATTTTGACATTTGTCATACCCGCTGACTCGGGGAGTTGTCGCGTCAATTAATTGAATTAAGTCACCAAATGCAGGAATTTGCACGCAAGTTTTAAGTATGAATTTAATGTGAAAAATATTTTATTTCATTAATATTGTACCTAATATGTCTAGTAAATTTCTTTAAAAATGTGCTGTTTACGTGAAGCTACGTCAACATAATGCCAAATTAGAATAAAATAGATATTTAATATACCTATATCCAAATATTAGTTGAGATAGATTAGCTCAAAAACAATAATTAACGTACCTAGTTACGTGTTGAAACGCTGAAGGGACAAGCTAAACATAGTTTCTTTTTCTTTTCATTTTCACTTTTACCATTATTCAAATACAAAAACGGATAAAAAAACACAATTCAATTCAGTAAAAATTGTACGTCGACTTAATTCAAACCTAGTGCTGGCCATCAATCCAAAATTGTTAATACAATACAAATGTTGCATTCAGCCAAATCGATACTCATTCAGCCTAATCGAAACTCATTCATCCTAATCGAAAAATAATCATTAAATAAATAAAATCGCTCGAAAGTTAATTAATGACATTTATTTAGCTTCGGCATAGCTACAAATAAATAATTTCACGTGAATAGAAATTATTTTTCCAAAACCTAAAGTATTGGCACAGATTAAATATTAGTACAAGTAGAATGAACACGAAGATATTTTAAGTATCTAATAGACATAATTAGAATGTATTACCACATTCTCTCCTATATTACTACATGCAGTCGGTCAACGCGGTACATTGTCGCAGAGCATTCGTGCTAGGGTTTGCTGAGGAAAGCGAGCAGCAGAGAGGCGGAGCTTATGTCCTAATCTGCCATACCGCAGCTCGGGACATAAATTCCTGGGCCTTTGCTTCCTGATTTCAAATAGAAGTGAAATAGTTCATAAGATAGAGGACGTACTACTATAATCAGGTTTTAATAATGTTAGAGGACATAAGGTCGGTTCACAAAACAAACATGGCTAAGATCGATTTCTAAATCTAAGATAGCGGCTACGAAAACTTACTACTTATTCATCATGGGTGATATGTCCATGGTTTTCATGGCTCCTGTTGCAGAAAATGAGGTCAAAACATGAAAAGTTCACTAGTCGTCATGGGTGTCAATTCTGTAGTTTTCGGTGGCGCTGAGGCCGAAAATGGGGACAAAATGAAATTCCAAGATAGCGGCTACAAAAATTTGCAAATTAGTCGTCATGGGTTTCAAAATCGTGATTTTCGGGGGTGTTAATGCCGAAAATGAGATTAAAATCCAAATCCAAGATGGCGGTTACGCAAATTGGCTAGCTGTCATGGGTGTCAATCCCATGATTTAAGGGCTAGTAAATTTCATTTAACTAGGTAGTGAACTTTCATGACGGCTATCTTGGATTTAGGAGTAGAATTTATTTTCGGCTTCAGCACCCCCGAAATCTATGGAAATAATATAATTATGAAATAATAAGTAAATTTTCAAGGCCGCCATCTTGAATTTAAGAATAACTTATGTCTACCTACTGCTGCAAGGCTTACCCGCTGCGACTATCAGCTCGACAAAATGTTAAGGTCTAAAAAATGTTGTAAAAGTGCCAAGTAAAGATGGCTGAACTACTGTTGCCTTTGCACAACTGTCCAAATAAAACGAGCAAAATTTCATAAAGCGTTTAAAATCGATCTCGAAATAAAATCCTACTTCAAAACCCAGAGGTGCCTAGTCTGAGGTGAAACATTTAAGAGTTCGTGTAATCTTACAATTATTCGCCATTTTCACATAACAGCATGTTCATTGCTCGTTTTGCGTTCTAACTTATTCGAATTCTAACTACTACATTATAAGTAAATGCTTCCGGTCAGCATCCGACTTAAGATGGCCCAAGGCCTCATCAATGTCATGAATGCCAAAAGCTTTCCGCCATTAAATCTTCCCCGAAATCAAATACTCACTACGCCTATGTCAGATATACTGGGCACCCTATACCATCTACGCCTTCAAAAAATAAAGTCTATAATGTATGACCTCTTCACCCTCTTCACCTCTCTTCTGTTTTTTTTTCGCTTATTCACAACCGTCAACCATCCTGGACATAATAAAATTAATATTCTATTTATGTACCTATGCAATTTAAAATTAGTACATGAAGGCGTAGGCGAGGTACCTAGATTTCGCACTATTAAGATCCCGTTTAACAATTTTAAACCTTATTACTAGGAACGTTTCGTAGATAATTATTATTTTACTGCCGATATTGCGTCAAATTAGAATTTATTTTTTGAATTTTGAATAAAGAATATCAGTCTACGGATGCATTGGATTCCACGGTGAAGTTTCGGTACGAATATTTATTGATGGAGGATTATGATTTATGATGAATCTAAATCTATTTTATTTTATTTAAATGTACCTACTGACTTATTACGATATTTAAAAAAAAGTATCTTTGATTGCTTGATTATAATTTTAACATAGATAGAATGTTAAATTACATCAAACATGTAAAATATTTACTATAATTAAAAAAATCGATTTTTGGTGTTACTTATTTTTTATTAAATCGATTCGAACAAAATCACAACGAAATAATCGATTCACATAATCACTTTCTCACATCATTAACCATAAAAAAGTAATATGGCGGCTGATTCCGAATCCCAAATTGAGTAGTGATAACAAAGATTTCGTGATATTTTACGTACGTTTACGTTTTACGTTAAAACATGGGCTTTTTCTAGTAGTATATCGCATTTGTCTATAGATGATGGATTGTTTTTAACCACGCCTACTGTGTAATTTGTGATATTAGTGATAAATGAACAACAACAAAAGTTCAACTGGCGGGAAGCTTTTACTTTGGATATCAAAAACTTTGTTATCACTACTAAAATTACCAAAACTATGGATGATTTCCTCGAGTTAATAAATGATTTACTCATTTTGTGATGATTGGTAGTCCAGAATCCATTCTTTTTATGATTTTTAGCGTCCACCACGACTGTCATCAAATGGCGGTTATCGCATTTATACATTCAGTTTTGTAAAGGTAAATATTAAAACTCGTGCGCTAAATAGGATTGATTCAATGGTACTCAAACTTGAGCTTTTTATTTAGTTCTTATAAATTTCATCCAATAACAAGATCCGATAAGTAGATAATTAAATGTTTACATTATTAATTAGGATGTCGTATGACCTAATTCTGGGCCCCGATCGGGGTCGAAAACGAGTTTACGGTAGTTCTTGTGTTCGTCCCCTTTCGGGGCCCGCTACGGACTATACGGTTAATACGTTTTGCTCTATTATTGATTTTATTTCATTATGCCTTGTTGCTACTATTTATTAACAAAAAGAACAACGTTTTTTGCCTCCAAAAACAATGATAGATCTAAGTTTCAATCGAGAAATTTAACTTAAATTAATATTAATTCAACCCTATTACGTGTGCATCGAACACAATCGACCGAATCGAAATTCCATGTTCATGTTAAGTACATCTACAAGGTTAGTCGGAAAAGGGGTAAAGTAAAGTGTTAAAGAACCCATAATAATGAATAACTTTTGTTCTAGAACTTTCCCCAAAAGTCAATATTCTGAGAGAAAAAGCTGTACAAATCTATCACCAGCTATGATCAGCTTCGCGTGTTTACATTTTAGGTCATATTTGGAGTCACCGGTTACATGCTCTATTTTCTAAATTCGTAACTAAAGCAAGGATGAACAATTTAAAAAAAAATATAATTCCTTTTGCGTGGAAATAAAACTGGTTGAATTTTGAAATTTTAATACTTGCATTAAAACAGTTGTAAAGAAAGAAAGAAAAAAATATTTATTTATCAGTGATACTTTATGTGAACTGCGGATTAGTACGGGGCTACTAATCCGCAGTTCACTTAAAGGGGTTTGTTAGTCGAAAAGGGGTTTTCGACTAACAAAGTCAAAGCCAACGCACAGTGTTTTATGAAGCCCGATTTTCGGACATCCCATTTTTATTGAAAAACCTGACAGACATGATCATTCAAATGCAAGATTTCGTATCCCCATTTAGCTACCAAGTCTAGTTTCTGAGTTATAATTTTTTGAAAATCGTTTTTTTTCCATCCTGATATTAAGAAAAAAATTAATTACGCTTAAACTAAGCGTGATACGAAATAATGATGTTAGATACATTGATGGCGCATCTTATGCCGAGTATTTTAATCCATAAATGAACCTCGCACGGCTCGCACCATTGTTAGATCGAGTTTTATACGAGTTTTTCGGTTTATAGTTTTTCTTAATTTTCTCGAAAATTCCGCAGTTTCGGGAAAAGTTATCTATACAGAAATAATTCTATTTACTTCCCCAATACACCACATAAATTTCATACCCCAATTCCATGGAAGTTGGAAACCACAACGATTTTAACTTTTATCCGGATTTTTCGTAGTTAGGGCTGTCAAAATCTCAGATTTTTATTTATATCCGGATTTTATATAACTTTGCCAAAAAATATATCTACCTTGTAGTAAAATCGGCGGTTTGGATTATCTGACGTGAAGAAGCCAGGATATCAGCTTGGTATCTAAATAAAATATGATTCATCGATGTACGTTAAAAGACATATTCAGGCATTTTGTGTTATTTAAGTATTTTTGTAGTACGTACTAAATACTGCTTAATGACGCGCAAAATCCACATAATGCAACAGCAGTAATATAAGCTGGGAGTACCTCCACGCGGTGAAGGCGGTAACAGTTTCTACTAGCTAAAACTCCCATAAATATTTTTAACTTGACTACCAGCTATGCCTTCGGGCTTATGTTGTTTTCGTTTGTCTATTGCGTACATCTGTTAAGTGGCACGGTAGCCTACCCGGTAACGCAGTGGAGCATACACCAAATATTTTACTCTTTAGTAAGCGGAATTTCTTAGTAATCATGGAGCCGGTCACGACCCATGGGACTACTCTACCTTAGCAGAACCTGACCCGCTCTGCTGGACATGGTCTTTCTGGGCCCGGACCAGATGACTCTTTAATGCCAGGGAGGCATGAGAATCCGAATGCACATTAGTGTTGGGTAGGACATGACTTGAAAAAGAGTTTGTAAGAGTAGCCTCTTTTTTGCTCTGAGCCAGTACAATGTACTACTTCAAATGAGGCGAGGCGCAATGAAGCTCGGTGATACGATTGAAGTAACGAGTACGAATATAACATTTGACGTTACTGCGGCGAGTCGAGTCGCGGTCGCGTAATGTCCACTGACATTGACACACTGACAATGACGTGCTATTGTAGCATGTGCCTCGTTCCCTCTCTGTCTCACCCTACAGTTTACTTACCGAGAGTAACGAGTAATGCGACTACCGCGACATGAAAGTTGAAGTAGTACACTTTTAAATGTTGAGCCGCTCTTACATTTTGACGTCATAACGCAGTGGAGCATACACCAAATATTTTACTCTTTAGTAAGCGGAATTTCTTAGTAATCATGGAGCCGGTCACGACCCATGGGACTACTCTACCTTAGCAGAACCTGACCCGCTCTGCTGGACATGGTCTTTCTGGGCCCGGACCAGATGACTCTTTAATGCCAGGGAGGCATGAGAATCCGAATGCACATTAGTGTTGGGTAGGACATGACTTGAAAAAGAGTTTGTAAGAGTAGCCTCTTTTTTGCTCTGAGCCAGTACAATGTACTACTTCAAATGAGGCGAGGCGCAATGAAGCTCGGTGATACGATTGAAGTAACGAGTACGAATATAACATTTGACGTTACTGCGGCGAGTCGAGTCGCGGTCGCGTAATGTCCACTGACATTGACACACTGACAATGACGTGCTATTGTAGCATGTGCCTCGTTCCCTCTCTGTCTCACCCTACAGTTTACTTACCGAGAGTAACGAGTAATGCGACTACCGCGACATGAAAGTTGAAGTAGTACACTTTTAAATGTTGAGCCGCTCTTACATTTTGACGTCATGTACGGGACAAATGTACTGCCTCTTGTATGTCCTACTCAACACTAATGCACATGATGGTCAGGGTCAAACCTGAAGGGGACTTTTAACTTGATATTTCTCGCAAGAAGTTGGTAGAATCGTCACAGCGGTAATTCGTTGGACTCTTTTTTTCTTAACAATATTGTTTACATGTATGTATTTATCAATTATATTATATTCCTCTCTGTTTCTCTCTTTTAAGTTGCACCCGCCATGTTGTTTCTAGACTACCATAAGGTCAACTGGTAGAAAATGCGTAAGGCATTAAGTCCGCCTTTATACAATGTTTTTTACTTGTGTATAAAGTTTTTAGAAATAATAATAAATAAATATATATTTTTGAAAGGTCTCGATAGGCTGCCAGTAAACTGGTTCACGTTTTGTTTGTCATTCTGACTACGGAACTTTTACTTTTACGAAAAATTATATCCACAAAATAAGGATTAAAAAAATTGACAACCCTAACAAAAATAGTTAAAGTGGAATAACTTCTGAGTTCCATGGATTTGGGTTGTCATAATTATGTGGTGTATTGGGGAAGTAAATAGAATTATTTCTGTATAGATAACTTTTCCCGAAACGGCGGAATTTTCGAGAAAATTAAGAAAAACTATAAACCGAAAAACTCGTATAAAACTCGATCTAACAATGGTGCGAGGTTCATTTAAGGACTAAAATACTCGGCATAAGATGCGCCATCAATGTATCTAACATCATTATTTCGTATCACGCTTAGTTTAAGCGTAATTAATTTTTTTCTTAATATCCGGATGGAAAAATTACGATTTTCAAAAAATTATAACTCAGAAACTAGACTTGGTAGCTAAATAGGGATTCGAAATCTTTCATTTAAATGATCATTTCTGTCAGGTTTTTCAATAAAAATGGGATGTCCGAAAATCGGGCTTCATAAAACACTGTGCAACGTTATAATTCGAGTAGGCCAAGATTACGGGGACTTTTAAAACGTCAAAACTAGGTGCACGGTTCCAAAAGATAAATAAGTTCCAAAGGACTTGTGGAGAAGAACCGGCAAAAACTCCATGGATACTCTATTTAAAACAGTAGATCATGACAATTCTACTACAGTAGTGTGAGAAAAGTAGTATGAGAATAATGCAAGTTAGGTAATGTAAGAAATAAACTCATACAGATAACAAATAGGAAAATACGCCTTTTAGGATTGCCATAGCAGTTAAAAGCTGACCAATCCCGATCCCGACAGACGGCACCCATTCACGAACAAAACGTGCACACAAGCATTGCTCAGCTCAACTATGTTGCAAGGACTCAACGACTGTATGCATGACGCCACCATCAGCAGGATATTTTTGTATGCCTGACAAACTCATACTACATGACAGTAGGCAGTTGTATAATTAATATGAATAAAGGTATCATTAATTGCCGCATGATTCTCACACTACAGTTTAGAAAGTAGGTTAGGTAGGTACTTAGGTATTGTAAAATAAAAAATATATTAAAATAAAAATTGTTAAATAATATCAAACTATTAGCCAGAGTATTAGCAATTTAAACAATAATTAAGTAATTGAAATGCAATTTGAACAAACATTTTAGAAACCTTGTATTCACTACCAATTTTCATGTTTACTAATGTACCTACATATCTACATATATTATAAAGGACAGCTAAGGGATCATCAAGAAGATTATGGCAAAATCCTCTTTAACCGTTCTATATACCTATCGGACATTGATGGGGCCCATGTTAAACAGTGGATGTTGATAATTATGACGGTGTTGTCCCATCACTTGGATGTAGTCCCAAACTTGTATTAAATCAATTGATTGTAAAATAATGTAGGTACTTATGAAGTTTTTGGAATTCATAGTTTTGCTATAGTATAACGAGCTGATAACGCGTTGTTTATTTTTACCCGACTACGGCGAAGCCAAAAGGAAGGGTAATGATTTTGGCAGTCTATGTATGTAGGTATGTTTGTATGTTCCACCGTAGCGCCTAAACTACTGAACCGATTTTAATGAATGACGTGTCAATAGATTCGTAATAATGGCCCCGGTAACATAGGCTATATTGTTATAAATTTAATTACGATTTTATATGACGGAATTTAAACCTAAGATTCTAACCTCGAAAAAATTAAACTGAGATAATCATCACGTGTTTGGTATCAAAAGAAAGGTCTTGTCGAGCACATTACAGATATGTATATAATATATATCATATTATTTAAGTCAAAATATATGTTTAGAATGCGGTCGTACAGCTCGCGCGGCCGCCCTATTTTGTGCCTATTGGTGCCGCGGTTTACTTACTGTATACCTACTATGATTATGTGGGTGCCAGGAACACCTCCATTAAACAGACATGGTATGTATAGTATACAATGGGTGCGACCACGGCTCTACCTTGACCATTTTTATACCTATGCATTTCTGGATTTCTATTTGAATTATTTTCTTGTTTCGTCCTTTTTATTCCCCTTTTTTTACGTAGTCGGGTTATAGTTTTTTAACTTTATTTTTATTAGGAAGAAGACAGACCACCCAAAGAGAGAAGCAGATTATGGGAAGAAAGACATCCACCACCTCACAACTACTTGAAGTCCCTGGAAGGCATTGAATCGATGCGCACCCAAGTAGGCCGCTGCAAACATAATTTGGCGAAATGGGGCATCTACAAAAACCCGACTGACACCCAGTGCGGTTGCGGAGCTCCTGATCAGACTATGTCCCACATGCTGGAGTGTCACAATTGACCGTTCACCAACACCCTTGACGATCTGATTAGCGCCTCAGATGCGGCAATAAACGTGGCCGCCTACTGGGCCCAAGTGGTATAACAATTTATCATTAAAAGTATCATCGATACGAGAAAAAGAAGGAAGAATTAAGAAAATCGACACCCGGTTGCAGTTAAGCGACAACGTCGAAAATTATTAATACTCTTTCTACTTCTTCATCGCTTAGCTTGAAGGTATGTTTTATTATTATTGTACTAAAAACACAACTTGTTGATGTAAAAAACTAAAACATAGGTACCAGCTGATCTGAATTATGTTTTTTAAGGATCCTGAAGAGAGGATTCGCACACTACTCCGAGTGTCTCCAATACTCCGCCACCACTTCAAGCCGATAGTCCTCGAAAGAGAAAACTAAGAAACGAACTGTAGGTAATACAAAATTAAAAAAATACGCCGGTAGCAAGCTAAAAAGGCGTAGGTATTTAAAAAAAGGATATTTAATAAAACTATTAAAAGTACTTAGTGAAAAAAATATGAATAGACAAAAAGCAAAAACTCGTATTAGTAAAAATCGGGAGTGACTGAAAGAGACTACTAAGAAGACAAATGATAAAAAAGGCTGGAAAATTACCTAGAATAAAATATTAATCTGCGCTGCGATCGTTTGCCCTTAATCTGCATTACTATTCACCCAAGGCCTATAAGTACGTGAGAAAAACATTTGAGACTTGTTTGCCACATCCAAAAACACTGACTAAATGGTAAAGTACCATTAATAGACAGCCTGGTTTCACCAGAGAGAACTTGACTGCTATCAAATTGAGAGCCGAAAACGATACTAGCAAAATTGATTGTGCATTGGTTTTTAACGAAATCAATATAAAAGCACATCCAGAGTGGACCCTCGCGCAATACTCGGATAGTTCCAATATCGCTACCGATGCTTTGGTCTTTTTACTGGTGGGTATAAACAAAACATTTAAAGTCCCAATCGAATATTTTTTATTAAAGGTACGACCGCCGTTCAAAAAGTTCACCTTCGGTCGAGGCTTTGTGTCTTGTCCATGACACAGGCGTTGAAATTAAATCTCTAACTTGTGAACTTGTGATAGCGTAAAGGCTAATCTAGATAAAGCTGAAGAGTTAATTCGATGCTTGTGGCGAGTGCGGTGCGGGCGGCGCGGATGACGTCATTCCGTCATCCGTATCATATTCTGTATTTTTCTTTCATTTTCTTCTTCTAACAATAGGCAACCGACAATAACAGGATCTAGTTCCATAGTACACGACGTACGTTCGTTCTGTACAGAAAATATTTATATATATAATAAGATTTAGGTAATATAATAAGAGGTACAGAAGTGAATACGATTCCGACAGCATTGTGCGTGTGTCGCGTTTGGCGCATACGATGCGGATTACGTGAGACTATGAGAAAATGCGACGACTGCGACGCGTGCGGCTCCTGCGGTGCGTCAAGGTGCGCGTTCACCTTTAGGGTGTTGCTTGGGTCCGAAAAAATTGCAAACTACTTTCTTGGATCCACATTCCGGTCAAAAGGTAAGTTTTTTTGAGGACCCTTGCCTCACGGTAAAGTTAATTCTTAATACTTTTTTAGATTGCGGATACTTTATTAATGAGTCACAACAAGAAATTAAATTTGAATACATAAAAAAGCTTCACGAACTCTAAGATGAGGAATTATTGTTTTAAGCGAATAAACTTCGAGCGAATCACGTATACTTTATGACCAAAGTCATGAACGTCAAATAAGCGACTCAATGAGGGTTTTCTGAAATGACGTCCACGAGGCGGCAGCACTGAGACGTCAGGTCCAGAAACCTGTCAAAAGTGTCAGCGTCTATATTTTTGTGTCTGATTTTTTGGATTTTTTAATAAACTTAAATAAGTACAATAAATGTTCTCTTAAAATCGAAATGCCACAATGTTGTGCAGTTCCTATGTGCTCAAAAAAAAACGGGAGGTCATAAGTTTCCTAAGGATAAAACACGTTTAAAACAATGGCTTGTAGCCATTCGTAGAGATCGGTTTACGCCTACAATAACAGTCTTATATACAAAGATCACTTCAGTAAAGACTATTACGAGAAACATCAAAACATAATCATCGTAAATATTTTAAAATTTGGCGAAAATAAAAAGTGAAAAAAACATCTGAAAGTTCAATCTTTTTTTGTCCATATACACGTAAATTATCCATTTTCAAGTAACATTAGGTAGGTTTTAAAATTAAACACTGGAAAACGATTAGTGGAACTGTGCAGAAACTGTAGTTAGACAGCGCGCATTATTTTATTGGGATGGGAGACCTCTTGCCAAAGTGGCGTCAGCTAGTGGCGCAAATTTTCGTTAACACTCTCATTATTCAGCACAAGCGTCGCTGATTACCTACTAAATATTTTGTAAAACACAATTGTATATTCCTGATTTAGAAAATGTGTCACTAACTGCAGACTTTTTAAGGCTAATTAACGATGTATTACACTCAAAAACAAGGAGCTATTGGTTAAAAAGGGCGCTTAATTAAGAAAATTACTAAGCAGCTTACAGTCGGTTAAAAGAAGCCCGAAAAGTATTATTGGATTTATCTTCAGATATTAAACTTATAACTCATGCAAAAGAGAGAAAAAAAACATTAGATGCTCCGAGATATACTGGATTTTTAGGCCTTCTCTTATTGTAAAGAGAGTACCCAATCAATCTTCGAGGATTTAGTTAAAACAGGCAAACTTAAACATCTTCCTATGCATAATATCATAATGCATGATATCAGTTCCTCAAAAAAGCGTAACAATATAATGTATGTTAATGGAGTATACTACCGCCACCAATTCGTCGTAATTCACTGGAGTTGTATACCAATAACGTCCATACTCTACTTGATACAAATGAACAAATTCTGATCCTAGGAGATTTCAACCTTTTCAAAAACTGTACAGTTGTTGACGCCATGGTAGACGAATAAATTCTACCATTTATTAAGAAAAACTATTACAGAATGTATACCTCAGAAAAAATCTAAAAGCAATAAATATCCACCTTGGTACTCACGAGATCTTATACGACTACAAAGAGAAAAGCACATAGGTACCACGCTCGTTTAAAAAAATATAAAACCCACTAGACATGGTATCATTTGAAAGACTACGCGATAATTGCAATGTTCTAAAAACAACATGCTACAAGAAATATTTATCTAATATAGAAGCATTACAAAGAACCCTAAAACATTCTGGTCTTTTATAAAAAACAAAAGAAAAGGTAGCAGTACCTACCCAGCCCAAATGTTTCATAACAAAAAAGTTTCATCAAATGGAAAGGATATATGCAGCATGTTTGGAGCAAATTTCGCAAGTATTTTTAATGCTCCAACAGATAGTCCAAGTTTCTCA
This sequence comes from Amphipyra tragopoginis, assembly GCA_905220435.1. Lineage (NCBI taxonomy): Eukaryota > Metazoa > Arthropoda > Insecta > Lepidoptera > Noctuidae > Amphipyra > Amphipyra tragopoginis. Next base: position 22,767,375 of record HG991991.1, on the reverse strand, counting down.
AACACTAGTTTCCTTCCCACGTCAGCAGCACTGTGCCACTTAGTACGTGATAGCAAAGAGTTGATTATCATGAATTAATAAGATTAAATGAAACTAAGGGAGCGGGTGCTGACGGTATTCCCCTTTATTTATAAAACGCTGTGCGAAGGCGTTAGTATTACCCCTTCAAATATTTTTTAACAGACCATTACGCGAAGGCACCTTTCCAGACACTTGGAAAGAAGCCCTTGTCTTACCGATATTTAAATCAGGAGAAAAGCACTTAGGGGCCAATTATAGACCAATCTCAATTTTAGTTTCATTTGGGAAAATATTCGAAAAACTTGTTAGCAAAAATCTCATGTGGTACCTTAAACAACATATAACTGATTTATCAGCATGGTTTCGTAAAATCAAGATCAACTAATACTAACCTACTACTCCTACGAGTATAATGTTTCACATCTGCTCTGTCTGAATGCCTTGATAAACGTATTCCAGGGGATGTAATATACAAGCTTAGTTTTAGTATATACTAAACATGAAACTAGTTTGTTCAGAATCACTAGGAGAATCGATTGACATATTTTTACACAACTTTTTTTTTTTTCTTACTTTTCAATTTTATTTCAGTAGTTTTCTACCCATAACAATTGACGGGAATAGACACCTTGAGGCTTGAGACGGTCCTCTCGGTCAGTTTCAGCACATCTCAGGCATTTCACACTTTTTTAGGGAACTTAACGCGACATAAACTAAGGTGTAACTTGGAGATTTACTAAAAAAACACATATTCAGGCAGTTCTAATGAAAATCTTGTTGGGGTGTTTCGGTTTTCGTATAAAGTAAAAATAAGGTTGTATACAAACTTTCGCAAGGCATTTGATAAAGTGGATCACTCCATTCTTATAAATAAATTGGCTCAACTAGGTGTAGGCGGAACATTAATAAAGTGGTTTAAATCGTATTTAGACAAAAGAGTACCTATCAAAAGTCGTAGTAAATGGTCACTTCTCGGAAAGCTATCTAGCCACCTCTGGAATCCCGCAGGGATCGCATCTAGGTCCGATACAACGCAATGCTTCAAACACTCCCGTTTTTATTTATTTGCTGACGATTTGAAGATTATGAAACTAATTCAGAGTACCTTAGACTCCAAAATGTTACAGGAAGATATAGACAGATTAACAGAATGGTGCAAAGATAATAAAATGCTTTTAAACGTCAGTAAATGCCACTACATCCAGTTTAGTCATAATAAAAAACAGCCCGTGAACTGATACTACATAGAGGAAGTTGAAGTATCGAAACTAAACAACATTCGCGACCTGGGAGTTCAACTCGACCAAGCTCTTAAGTTTGTTATTCACATCCTAATCTAAATAAATAAATAATACCGTATCACGATCTTTTAAGGTACTGGGATTTGTTTTGCGTAATAGCAAAGAATTTAAAAGACCAGCTACTAAAATAAAGCTCTTCAACACGCTAGTCCGTCCAATTTTGGGATATGGATCAGTGGTATGGAATCCGCATTACGAGATATATTCTAAGCGATTAGAAAGTGTCCGAAAGCGGTTCCTTTACCATCTGAGTTAGGTACCGAGACCAATTGGCTAAACAACTTATCAGCTACATCGACAGATTGAAACACTATCGTATATATATATAAACCTTAACCTTTCGCAGAAAGAAATTGGACTGCATCTTCCTCCACAAATCACTGAATGGAACATTAGATTGCAGTGAACTTTTGAGCACATTTCAACTTAAAATACCGTCTCGGATTCCCAGAAAAAATGAACACAATTTCTTAAACATTCCCTTATCGAAAACAAACCTCTGTCATTACGCCGCTGTGCCAAGACTGTGTAGGCAATATAATGTGTTAGCGAAAACTATTAATTTAGACATCTGCGAGTCTCTGCCTAAATATAAAAAATGTTTATAGGATTTGACACCAGTAATAACTTTCTCTTATTTTTATAATTTAAATGATTTTTAATTTTAATTATCTGTGTCTTAACTTTAATTTCTCTGTTATTTTAAAATTGTTTATTTTATTATGTTGGCTTAGTTGCTATCTTGTGCATGCTGTGGTCTCCTGTAATTGAGGGAGTACACTTGTAAATTGCCGAATGTGTTCCTTAATATGTGAATGGATGTGTATATCCTTTGTTGGACATCCTTAATAAATAAATAAAATCAGCCAGGATCATATTGAGATCTTTTTTCCATCATCCGCAGCCACGGTGGTTACTCTGGTAACCTAACAGTTCGTCAATTTGAAGTAATTTATAAAAAACATGTTGATCCACACGGAATTGCAAACTACCTCTGAAGGAACGAATTAAATTCAACTTGAAAAAAAAAACTGAATTGTTCATCAGCTGTCGAAAAGATTAATCAAAGTGTTACGCAAGACAAAACAGGAGATACATTCCAAACTCTCGAGATGCCTGAAAGTAATGAAGAGATTTTAGATAATATTGAATGTCAAGTTTATATTTCGCCATTTGGTGAAAAAGTTATTGAATATATCCCCAACGATATATTATTCAATAACTTTCGCTGGTTTTTCGGCATCAAAACGCGTAAAATGTGCAACTTGTATAAAAGGGTTATTAGGCCGTTAGGCCCAATTAATAAACAAAGCCTCATTTACCGAAAAAGCAGAGGTTATTTGGTGTAAATGCTTCAAAGCCCGTAATAGACTTATGCGCAGCGTGGGAAAAAAAGATACGAATGTATAATAAATAGCAACAAGCAGTTAAGCTCTCGTGTTACCACAAACTTTATAGTAACAAAATCACTCAGTTAGGAAAATAAACTTTCCCTAATATTGAACAACACTCTTTTGAGAATGGGTTTACGAATCATAACCTAGAACTGGCAAATGTTGTGATGGATAAATATACAAATGTTGGTATTTCTTTCTTATCAAAGAGAGTAGATTCGGACAAACGTATTCGCAATAAAGAAAACTAATACATTTTAAAAATCAATAGTTGGTACCGGCCAATCCGTCTATTTAATATTTATTTTCACCCGGTACCTCGGTATTTTACATTTTGTTTTTGCCGTAGTGTCTGTGACTATTTATTCTTTATTAAAAACATGAATACACTTTAGTTCTTATCCACTTGTAAGTTAAAATGCGGAAGTTAATTGATGTGATTTTAAAATATTTATTATTTACTTATTATTTTAGTTAAGTGTTGATTTTTTGTATTACTGTTTTAATATTGTAATTGTTAATGTTATGATTATGATGGAACCTAATTTTGCCAAAAATAATAGGTATAACTCATTTCTAAAATAAATTATTGTTATTCTTGTTACAATTGTTTTATTTTGAATTTTAAAAACAAATATTACATGCAAATTATTTTCTACGAGATGAAATTATAAATTTTATTTATTCATTCCTTTATCATTCAGTTTATCGATCTTTTATCATACCGCATCACAATTTTTGCTGTGTTATTAATGTTGACGTTTAACTGACTGAATTTCTGTCAAGCAATTTAATTATGGTTAATCTGATAGCCAAGAAATAACATAGTAAAATTTCAGTTTTGCTGAAATAATGTTTTTTTTTCTTCTTCTGGTACGGTGTTTGCAACGGGGAAAGTGTCTGGCAATGATGAATTAATATCACGAACACCTTAAAACAATGATGTAAATAAAAGTTATGCTAAAAAAGAGACCTAATTTTTTTTTTAAAACCGGCCTAGTTTGGCCTCTCGCAGTAATATGGTTCCGTAGTTGCACAATAATGCGGACAAAGAAGAGGGCTTAGTAATTTTTCAATGGAATTTATACGAAATTTTTACTTTTCCGGTTGGTCGACTATTACTCGTAAACTTGTAAAGCCTACTTAGCTGTGATAGTTTTCCTTTTAACTTTGTTGTGTATACTACTACCGTGAATTTTTTCACATTATTATCCAAAAGTAGCCGTTTAGCTGGCAGGGCCCCCCCTGCACATGACCCTAACAAAAATTAGCACTTTAAAGCTTGATATTTCAGAAACGGATCTCTTAATTGAAACATTGTTTTCACAAACCCAAAATATTTTTGAAAGACCTATCCAACAACACCCCACACTATGGAGTAGACGAGAAAAAAAAACCTCCCCACTTTAGATGTACATGAGACACCCTCAAAAAAAATATTTTTGATGATTTTATTTTACCACTTTGTGTGGTGTGATTTATATGTATATCCGTGGCAAATTATAGCTTTCTAGTACTAAGAGTCTCTGAGCTAAGCTGCGGACGGACGGACATGGGACATGGCGAAACTATAAGGGTTCCTTGTTGACTAAGGAACCCTAAAAAACGATCTTTAGGCTGTTCCCACAGGTAAACGCAACGGCTCCCACCAGCCAGACCGCGCGTTTGACTACCACTGCATAACGAGCAAAAAGATTAAAAGAAAGAACCTTGTTAAAATCACCATGATGAAAATGTCGGTAGCTCTCGTACTATTAGTAAAAGTTAAGTGCCTATGTTTATATGCCGTGAGGCTGTCAATTGTATTTTAATGAAATGAAATTATTTATAATGAAGTGTTTAATAAAAATAAATAATGACCTATAGCTGAAAGGTAGGTTAGGTTATGTTAGAACTATGACCACACAACGCACGAGACGAGCGAGCGGTGCCGCGGCAGCGGCCGGCGTTAGGCCCGGACTCCACCAAAGCGGAGATGTGCGGAGATGTCTCGTAAACAACCAATAGGAATTCGTTTTGAGTTGAAGCTAAGCGGAGCGATTTGAAAGTAACGCAATCCTATTGGTTGATCGAGACATCTCCGCACATCTCCGCTTTGGTGGAGTCCGGGCCTTAGGCAGAAACAAATTGCTTTGCGTCACTTTCCACCACTTCTGTAATGGGTGCGTTCAGAACTTAAATCATAAACCTGTGGAGGTAAATAAACCCGGAATACAAACAAAAAACACGCACAGCAACAATAACTTCGTCGTATTTATTTATGTTAACGTATATCTACAAACGCAAAAAATAGTGAGGCGGTTCATGCGGTATGGTAATAGACCGATAAACTGAATGATGTAGGAGTTTATACAAGGTGGGGCAAAAGTAATCAGTCAATGTTGTTTTGCTGTACTTATTTTTTTTTAGGAATGAAAATTTTTGGTTTTTCTTGTGGATTATGTTTATTTAAGGAATTAGATTTTTTTCCATCAAGTCGAGAAAATAATATTGGTCAAGTGGCCGCCGTCAGAACTGATGACCATACGGGGTCGTTTTATGGATTAGGTATTACGAATTCGGACATTATTCACAGATTTTGAAAAAAAAGTACAGTCAGCGAGAAAAAGGGCTGTTTCCACAAAACTTTTTTATGATGCGAATCCATTTCCCATAAGGACCAAAAGACTTGCGGACCAACTGAGGTTTGAGTACTAGAAACGTCAGAAATAACAAAAAACTTATTTGAGATGGGGTAGTGATAAGGACAGCTACCTTAATCGTACTAATCCGCAAGCACTGATCACTTTTAAGGGCGGAGCACACCAGATGCGTGGCGTGACGTAACGCGTGCACGCACCAGTTGTAATGTATGAAAATGTAAGAAAGATGCCAGACCAGATGCGTGACGTGTGCACGTGCGTGACCCACACACGCAGAGCCGCAGCTACCGACAAACCGAGTGCACGCGCGTGTGTAGCGGTACGGAAACGTCGCACACGCGCCTGCGGTGATGACGTTGTATTATATGGCGCTCCCTGTTAGATGCCAGACCGGGCACGCACGCACACGCATCGATCATTGCTGCACGTTCGCACGCACGGCAGGTTGTATTTATTTACAAACAGAATCAGTTTACGGGTGTTTTTTTTCGCAGTGGAGACAATTTTAAAGGAAAAACTCATAGAAATAGTTCGCAAATATGAGTGTCTTTACTACACCAAACATAAAGAGTACAAAAATAAAAGTTATAAATTATTATTATGGGAGAGAATCGGGACAACGCTGGGAATATACGATAAGTTCAAATTATTGTTTTATGTATACAATTTAGTACACTAAGAAATTAGAAAATTTCAATTGATAGAGTATGTAACAAAGTTTTCTCTCAATATATGGCCGCTGACAAGGTGGCTCGCACGCGCGTGCAGCAGTTATCTGCGTGACGTCATGCGTGCGCGCGTGACGTGTGCTGCACCGGTCTTGGCCGGTGTGACAGGGCTACACGCGCGTACGCACGTCACGTCGCACGTCACGTCACGCCACGCATCTGGTGTGCTCCGCCCTTTATTTCCATGCGAAACGATTTATAAGTAACTAGCTTTTGCCCGCAGCTCTGCTTGCGTGAAATGTTGAGCCCTCGTTAAGCACCTTGTTAGGTGTAGTTATGAAATCAAAAAAAAGCATCCCCTATTTCACTTCTTACGGGTAGAATTTCCAAAAACCCTCAAACACTTGTATATTTATTTCTTACCAAGAGCCTACATTTTTAATTCCATGCTTCTTACTTCAAAAGTAACAGATTTCTCATACAAACTTTCAACACTTATTTCATCCCCTTAGGCGTTGAATTTTCAAAAACGCTCAAATTCGTGTAGCTTTATTTCTAGACAAACCTAAATATTTAATTTCATGCTTCTTACTTCAAAAATGACGAACTTACATACAAACTTAAATCTCCTATTTCACCCCTTTAGGGGTTGAATTTCGAAAAATCCCTTCTTATTGGATGCTTACGTTACAAAAAGAACCTACTGTCAAAATTTCAAGTTTTTAACCCCAGCGGTTTAGGCTGTGCGTTGATAGATCAGTCAGTCAGTCAGTCAGATTCTCTTTTTGTGTATACAGGGTGGGAAAAAACAATGGGCCCTGAATTATTTTACTAAAAGGAAACATTCCTTTATTTTTAATAAGAAACAAAACTATATTCACAGATTTCTCGACAAGCTACCTCAGTTGTTAAAAATTGTTCATCCCTTCTTTAGTTATGAATGTAGAAAATGGGGCTTATAAACAGTGACCCTAAATATGACCTAAAATATAAACAGCTGATCATAACTGGTGATATTATGGTGATTTTAGCGTACTTCTCATGAAATCTTTGAACAGCAATTTCTCTTAAAATATTGACTTTTCGGGAAAGTTGTAGAACAAAAGTTATTCACTTTCAGATTAGTACCCTCTTTCCGACTAACCTTGTATAGATGTACTTCAGAGCATGAAATTTCGTTCAACCACGATTCGATCGATTGTGTTCGCTGCACACACAGAACAGATAAAAGACGTTAGAAGGGCCTTGTGGGCGGGGCAGGCGCGCCGCACATATGAGCAGACGCTCATATGTCAACCGAAATTTGTTTTACCGGTCAACAGTCGCGCTCTTATTGTGACAGCGTACGGAGATCCGCAAAAAAAAAGAATTATGCCGTCTTGCATTATTATAACGTGACGGAAAAGAAGCTAGTTGAGTAGTGTAGCCAGAGAAGGGATTTCTTTTCACCGGCATGTCCAAAAACCTTATAATATCAGTGATATTTGTAATTATTGCAATAGTATTATGTAATTTGTAGAAAAAAACGATACAATCGCACACAGATGCAAAATTATACATTGCTTGCAATACATGGGTACCATCTTGTACTACGTGAGCGACAGCGCAATGTATTGCGTTCAATGCGAAAGTCGAGTGCAGCGAGCAATTGTTTTATATTTCTTTCACGGTAACTTGATTAATTTGGCAGATGTCAGTTCATGACATGAAAATAAATTGTAATGGCGCTTGTGTATGACAATTTAATTCAACAAGTACTTATTAAATCAATTTAAAATATTAATAAAGCGTTACCCAAAAGGTTGTTTTAAAATCAGAAACATAGAAACAATATAGTTATATGTGTTTAACGCCATAATTATATATTACATAGATTGAAAATAAATTGTAATGGCGCTTGTGTATGACAATTTAATTCAACAAGTATTAAATCAATTTAAAATATTAATAAAGCGTTACCCAAAAGGTTGTTTTAAAATCAGAAACATAGAAACAATATAGTTATATGTGTTTAACGCCATAATTATATATTACATAGATGATTTTGAAAAAACCCCGACGCGTTTTCAAACTTGCGTCAGATGGTACCAGTTGCCAGAGACGTGCGTATCGATAAAATAATTTCGATAAATTTATATTAACAGAATGAATATTTTGACTATCGTAATAATAATAGACGATAGGCTCAGTTGATTGAATAATTAAAATAAGGCTCATTATAGCCCAGTTGCTTTGCAAAAGGTCGGTCAGTCCTAAATTTTGGATACGTGTTATGGATAAGTGTTCTTATAAAAATTACAAATTTTGTACCTTGAGTGACCTCGGCGCGCTCTGCCATCTTAGGTTAAAGAACCCAAAAATGAGTTTTTATTAAATAACTCCATAAGGGTTTTATGCCAAAAATTATTCACATCAATTTTGTAGAAAATTAAATTCTTATTTTTCATTCCCGACTCAAAATCAGAGGTATTTTATAGGTTTGAAGCCCATATCTGTCTTTCTGTTTGGCTGTCTATTTCTCTCTCTGTCTGTGTGTCTGTTTGTGGGCTTTTCATAAAAACACCTAACATAACACATCCAAAATTCAGGACCGACGAACCTTTCGCAAGATAAACCTCTTTTTCGCGACCCGGCTACTGGGCTTATTATTGGTGATAAATAAACATTTATTTTCACTCATCCCATACCTGCTGGATTCATTATCACATCAGCACGTAATCGTCTATTGTTGAAGATATGTATGCTAATTGACTTAATCCTAATTACTTTAATCACAAGTATTTGAAATGTACATAAAATCACATTACAATAATTTGTCAAATTCTCGCTGAAATTTTACAAATTTTATCGATAGTTGAATCGACTACAGTCACATGTCTAGCAACTCCTATTGACATGTGTCATTTTAATCTTCTTATCGTGAAAACAATATAATTTTACTTCCCCCCCATTGGCTGGAGACCCTTCAGGTCTCGCCAATAACTGCCCGGTTACGTAGAAACCGTCCCCTAGGACGACCTACTGCAGTCAAATAGAAAAAAAAAAAACAATATAATTCAGCGAAATCCATACGTATCGATAGTGTTGTACAAGTTGTAAACAATATCGGTATTAAATATGATGTGTGTATATCTACAAATGATTATTATCAGTAATATTATAATTAAAATAACTTTGTTTATTGTCACGAATTATATGTTAAATTTTATTTTTAGGTTTCCAACAGGTCCAGACAAAAGAAAACTGGATTGAGACAACTGGTAGAATTGAATGGATACCTATTAAATGTACCACATTTTGTTCTTAACATTTTGCAGAAAATTATGCAATTACAATTCACAGGGTTATTCAAATTAAATTAATTAAATTATATTATGTTAATACGCCTACGGGAAAACAAAAATCGAAATTTCTTTAGTTTTTTGCAAATTGTAACTTTTATTTACGTTTATACTATTCAAAATACGATTTGCGCCGGTAACGGTTACTCAATAATATATTCAATATGAAAGTCGTAAGTATACCTACTTTTCTAGGTTTACGATGCTCGAAAATAGAATTGTTTCCGAAAAAAACATGTTATGTATATTGTTTTCACGATAAGAAGATTAAAATGACACATGTCAATAGGAGTTGCTAGACATGTGACTGTAGTCGATTCAACTATCGATAAAAATTTTAAAATTTCAGCGAGAATTTGACAAATTATTGTAATGTGATTTTATGTACATTTCAAATACTTGTGATTTAAGTAATTAGGATTAAGTCAATTAGCATGCATATCTTCAACAATAGACGATTACGTGCTGATGTGATAATGAATCCAGCAGGTATGGGATGAGTGAACATAAATGTTTATTTATCACCAATAATAAGCCCAGTAGCCGGATCGCGAAAAAGAGGTTTATCTTGCGAAAGGCTCGTCGGTCCTGAATTTTGGATGTGTTATGTAAGGTGTTTTTTTATGAAAAGCCCACAAACAGACACACAGACAGAGAGAGAAATAGACAGCCAAACAGAAAGACAGACATGGGCTTCAAACCTATAAAATACCTCTGATTTTGAGTCTGGAATGAAAAATAAGAATTTAATTTTCTACAAAATTGATGTGAATAATTTTTGGCATAAAACCCATAAGGAGTTATTTAATAAAAACTCATTTTTGGGTTCTTTAACCCAAGATGGCAGAGCGCGCCGAGGTCACTCAAGGTACAAAATTTGTAATTTTTATAAGAACACATATCCGTATCACGTATCCAAAATTTAGGACTGACCGACCTTTTGCAAGGCAACTGGGCTATAATGAGCCTTATTTTAATTATTCAATCAACTGAGCCTATCGTCTATAATTATTACGACAGTCAAAATATTCATTCTGTTAATATAAATTTATCGAAATTATTTTATCGATACGCACGTCTCTGGCAACTGGTACCATCTGACGCAAGTTTGAAAACGCGTCGGGGTTTTTTCAAAATCATTTATGTAATATATAATTATGGCGTTAAACACATATAACTATATTGTTTCTATGTTTCTGATTTTAAAACAAACTTTTGGGTAAGGCTTTATTAATATTTTAAATTGATTTAATACTTTTTGAATTAAATTGTCATACACAAGCGCCATTACAATTTATTTTCATGTCATGAACTGACATCTGCCAAATTAATCAACTTACCGTGAAAGCAATATAGTGCATAAGACATAAGATGATGATTCATAATAATTGACATGATTTTATTGATTATTTTTAGCAAACTTAGTATCGTTACGGCTGCAAACAACATGATTATGACGTAAAACAGACCTGCAATTAGCAAAAAACTAAAGAAAATTTGAATTTCACGGCTATATCGGATGTTCCCCTTAATTTGACATTATTATTTATATGTGTTGAGGAAGTCCACACTATTCGTACCCCGTTCGAGGGTCTCAAAATTAGAGCGAAAAATTGCATAACTTAGGGCCGATTTTTCAGTCCTCAGATAAACAGACAAATAGCATTTATTCAACAGATAGCAACAAAATGATTTTTTCAATCGTCAGATAGGCTTTATTCGACGAATAATTTGACTACCTGAGGAATAACTTTATCTTTCCCTTTGACGGTCAGATAACCGCTTATTTAGTAGATAGTTTTATTCGATGACTGATGATGTAAACAAAAAATATAATTTGACTAGACAATTCTTGGGTTTGCGTTTTCATCAAAGTAAAATGGATGTATATTATTTGATAGCACTGATGATCTGGCAATAATTGAGCAAGAAGCTCTGATAAATGAATTCATAAATCCAGGAAGGAAAGTAAGAATTGTCACATCCAGGCCCAATCATTTTCCGCTGGAGGGCGCGCGACGTTCTCCGGCCACCCTAGTGTGTGGCCTACGGGTGGCGGGTTATTGGACCTGACGCCCGACTAGTAACAGGCCCGAGAAGGCGGCGCGCAGTATTCCGTGCGAGCCTCTCAGAAGGACGTGGAACGAAGCCCCACAGAAGGAGAGGTCCGACAGGGGCTGGCGGACCGAGGCCTGCCGGGGATGCAGTGCATGCAGCTGCGAATCCCACGACCCCGGCCTAGGTCAGGAGAAGGCACACCGTGGGTTTTTAGCTAGTGAGAGTCCGGCATACATAACCCTTCGCCTTTCCCGGGCGGAGGGAATCAATGAGGATAAAGGCATGATAAAAAAAAAAACATGCCCAATCATTTTACAGTGTGGGATTCAAAAGAATTCCATCGCCAATTCAGACTTTTAGAGTCTGTGCAATATTTAGTTAAGTATAAATAATGGTAGAGGATAAAATCAAGCATCAAGCAAAGGTTAAGTTTTCAATCGTTTATTATACAAAAAATTACTGCGAAATGGGTTCATGGCTACATAACAGAGCTGTAGTAATTGATAGTGTAAATCTTCCTCGCGAACTATGTTGGGAATTTGGGATCGTCTGCCAGTCTGACCGGATGCAGTCGAATACCAGTATTTTATATGAAGCGACTGACTATCTGACCTCCATCACCCAGTTAGTAGATAACACGATAGCTCTCGGTGGAACTGATAGTCAGACTTTCGGGCTTCGGTTCTGTACATTTCCTGTCTGCATAGAGGACTTTTTTTGGTACTTTTTTTAATTCCCTCATACTTAAGTTTTAATGTATTCCATGAAAGGACACTGGTTGCGATTCCACCTGAATTTTATGAGCTCTCAGTTTTTCTCCATGCAGATCCTTTTCTTTGTCTTTATTCGTCACCGCATCGGTCTTCTTATTTCTATAACGTGTTTGTATTTTTCGAATAAACTTATGAGGAATTGAATTACAGCACTATTAAAATTCGCCGAACGCTCTCTATTTTTTTGATTCCATTGTAATAAACATATAAATATATTATAATATTGATTTACAGTCAAAATATATAACACGACATGACAGGAAGATAGTCTGACAGTGTCATTTTTGCCATACAGGTAATTAATCTTAGAATAAGTACTAAAGCATAGAAGGAGCGCTACTTAGCATAAACGAATCAAAATATAGCCATGCTATTTACTCATATGGCGGACTCGCTGTTGTCAGAGCGGGAAAGGTAAACTTTTGACAGGCCGTAAAAATAATTTTGTAACCTTTTGTACAGAGACTAGGGATGAGGGTATTCACACTATTAGACTATAGCTATCGATAAAATAAAGTCATCGTATAATGTATATTACGAAATATCTGAAGTAGTATTGTAAGGCCGAAAGAAGGTGACTATGATTGTGTTAACCAAATAACAGCCATGCCGGATATTGCCATAGTACATATAAATACTTACTTCTTAGAAAGTTACAATGACAAAAGTAAAGTTATAATATCATTATTATTCAGCCGAAAGATGCCCACTGCTGGACATAGGCCTCTCCCGAGCATCATCACTTCGACTGGTCCTGTTATTATCGCTATCAATAAATAAAGTCATCGTAAATGTATAAATGTCTATTATTTAATTTGCAAGTACTAAAAGCTTCACAAAAGTTAAATACATTATTATTGAGTATTCCTTGTAATGTACTTGGACATGCACTTTTTTTTCTGTCACTAGAACGGCGCCACGTGGTCTCAGGTAAGTTGTCAATTTCGAGGCGCTGGAAATTTTAAACAAAATAATGATTGTTTTATATATAACTAGCGACCCGCCCCGGCTTCGCACGTGTACGTTTTATAGCTTAAAACCTTCCTCTTGAATCACTCTATCTATAAAAAAAATGCATCCCTAAAAATACAAGATTTTAAAGATAATTACGGTAAAGAGGTGTAAAATTTAGTGGCACCAAATGCAAACTGATTGAGAAGTAAATTAATCATCGTTTATTTAATACGTTAATTTTGTTTAGATTCACTGTTCTCCTAATTATTTTATCTATCAGGCTTGAAGATTACGACTGTATTAACAGCATTTATTTGAAAGATAAACAAGACAATGAAATATTATCTGAAATAGTCTATTGTATGAATGGCCGAAAGAAGATGTCGAACGTAATGTTGCAAGAAAAAAAAGATTTTTATTTTTTTATTTTCAATCAAGCTAAATCCAGTGCGGGGTTAATCTGTCCCAATTTTTTTTAAAGAAATTACTCGAATTCTTTTACTTCCTGTAGACATGCAATTCAATAAGAACTTAGGCGTTTAAATTTAGATTGAAGGTATAATGTTGGTATAGAGTCCTCCTTCAATCTCCGCCATTTGCCAGAACGAGTAAAAGAAGAGTGAAATGGCTGGAGCAAATTCTGTGGTGCTTTCTTGGAACCCAACCAATTTCGTGAGCTACCACGGCAATCAATTTATTTCGAAAATATTCGTCACAGGGAAACCTAAATGAAAAAAAAGTATAAATACCTAATTAATTAAACCTAACACAAAAATCACGTTGTCGATAGATTTATCGATACAATTTTCGCACCCCTTTAATAATTTCTTTGGTGAATATTCATATTGATAAATAGATAAGATTTAGATAGTTTATACCACGGACTAGAAAAAAAAGAAGGACTCCGCGCCACGTGTATCGAAAGTGAAGCACCTTAAGTATGCCGGACCGTTTGTACAAACATGCCTCACGCACACATTTACATCATACGGTGCCGACTGGCCGCCATTACGCGGCACCGCGCCGTCATTGTAGGTACTGTTTACGTCAAGTAATAAAATAAAATAATGCCTTCTTGTGTTGTGAAATGATTTAAAAATAATTCTACATCCCAGAAAAAGTGTCAAGGAATAACATTCACAAGTAAGACACTTATTTAACCTGTTGATTTATTGTATTTTTGACATTTTAAAATCATTACTATTGGAACACAAAACCTCAAAAGACATAGTAGTGCTGTCGGAAAATAAATGGGTAATTTTCCCGAGAGATTGGGTAATCCATTTTTTTGTGTTCTTTGTGAGTTTTTTGCAAGTATTGAATATGATTATTTTTATAGATTTCCTACAGCAAATCAACCATGGAATAATGATTGGATTAAAATAATAAGAGCCTGCAGAGATGAAGAACATTGAATTCCGTCGAAAACGTTTTTCTTGTCACTCATACAAAATAAATACTTAATTTTAAGTTTTAACTAAGTATATGTTTGTAATTTCAATTAAATAATGTAAGCGGACTTCTTATATGGCTTCATTTAAAGAAATGAAACTTTCAAAATATTAAAAAAAAAAATGGGGAAATTTTCATTTATCTGGTATCCCTCAAATCACGCACACATAGATCGGTACGGTGCTTCACTTTTGATATGCGTGGCGCGGAGTCCTTCTTTTTTTTCTAGTCCGTGGTTTATACTTATTTATTTTACTTCTTCTAAAAGGTAATGTCTTACTTTTACTTATTTAATGTATAATGAAATATATTTAAAGGAAAACCTATGAATAAACCACGGAATAAACATAAAAATACTACGTACTTGTGGAAACTGATATTTTCACTTTGATTTTTTGTACATCCCTTGCGAGATTTACATTTTTTTACTATTCAGGACATAGCGCACACTCTTATTTGGGTGTGGCTCAAAAAAATTGTACTTTTTGAAAAAATATTTCGGTCGCCTGTTTACCGCACATATTTAGTATTATTTACATATTGAATACCTTAGAATTTAATTTATTATTATAATATGAAAACGTCAAAAATACATGGTTGCAAATAAAAATAAAAAATATTGATTTTAATAAATAATTTGATTTACGAAACTTTTATATATTTTTTGCTCCATACAAAACTAAAATGTCCCAGTGCAGTCTTTCGACAATTATATTATCATAACAAAATATTTATTCGGTTTATGTAATTTCTGATTGCCGTCGTAGTTAATACGGGAGTTCATTTAATGCATTTTGTCTAAAAATCCCTCGCAATTATATATTTTCTTATAAAACTATTAATTTTAAAATTTGTCCCAATTAATCTTCCAGTGTGTTATAATAGATGTGTTACGTGGTAACTTTTTTATTTTAGTGACAACCACACTAGAACCACTTTTAATGGGTGGCAACACTCTAGGGCAACGCCAATGATGTGTCAATTTTATGTCAGCAATTTTAGTTTCGTAACAGAAGTGAAGTGATTTGTGGTGTTCGTTTTGGTCGTTAAAAATATTGGATTTTAAATGCAGAATTTTCAAGGTAAGTGTTTATAATTCGTTATTATATTAGTTAATATGTTAAATAATAGTTTTTACCTAGTACATTTAGGGTTTATTTCTGAAATATCTTTGAAGTTGTAGCTGCTATGTTCAAGTGAACACAAGAATCTTCTGGTGTGTTTGGTCTAGTGTGTTATGGTGTGTTACATGTTGTGTTACGTAACACACTGGATAATATTAAGCTTGGTTCACAACATACTGTTAACCGAAAGTAAACATTAGGCATTATTTTTTTTTCAACAATTTCATAATTATTTTTCAGTAATAAACAGTAGTTCCAAAAGCTTCGACGACCATCTGTCGAAGCTGTCGTTGCGCGGTTGGATCAAGGGCCAGATACAGAAGGCAGCACTCCTCGATACGGCCCGCATTGTGAGGAAGTTCCTGTCTCTGGAGCCCTAACCACCGGTAGCTTGGACCCTGCTCCCGACATCGGTGGACTACTGTTTTTATATTTTTAAATGTTTTTTTTATATATATATATTTGTTATGAAATATATTTAAAAATATCAAAAATATGTATTATAAGAAAAATAAAGGAGATAATAATAAAACTATAGTTTTATATTTTTATGTGTTTTTTTTTTTATAATTTAGTTAAAACAAATTAAAAATGTAATTTTTATATGTGTAAAATATGAATAAAGAGAATAATAATAATTCCTTTATTTCAGGCAACTAAGGCCCATAAAAAACAATACACATATATAAGGGGACATTGTACTCCTCATTATGAACAACTTTTACTATGGGACCAACCCTGAAATCATGAAAAAAAAATCAGCTGTTCCATACATTATGATCGTGTTGTAAAGCATTTTTGTATGGGACAGCTGATTTTTTTTTCATGATTTCAGTGTTGGTCCCATAGTAAAAGTTGTTCATAATGAGGAGTACAATGAGGAGTCAAATGTTTAAATAGATTACGTGTCTTAATAGAAGTCACATACGTACCTATTCATTTAATTTATTAATCTAATAATAATATTTTTTGTACAATGTAGACCTGCCTTTACAAAGTTCTAGTGTGTTACAATATTTTCCAGTATGTTGCATGTCACATTGTGTGTTATTCTCTCCAGTGTGTTATGGTACAAACTTTGTGAGCCGCACCCATTTATAAGAACAATGTGCACATATACAAAACACAATTAATTAAATATAAATTCTAGACTTAAATATTTTTTCAAATCACCGCGCCACTGACACAAGTATTATACGACAAAATTAAAAATGTCGTTGCCGTTTGACAGGCGGTACTAGTGGCGGGCTATTTAATTTGGTAGCGTGGCTTTGGCTCAAAATCTCGAAATTGCTCTTATTTGACAGATGCCCCTGTACGTTTTTCAAGTACCGAGGCGCCTTCTATGCTTTAGTACTTATTCTAAGTAATTAATGTACTCTAGACTCTGTGCAGGTAATTGAAATAGTCTGGCCTGCTCTAACGTTCGTTTATGCCATATATTTATCTCACCTCCCTGAAGTTAGCGTTGCTAACGTCAATGAAATCGGTCAGATAGTAATTCGTGAGATAAATGGCAATTTAAAAATTGACAAACAATTATCAGGCAGTTAAACAGCCAAATAACTTTATTCGTCAGGTAGTTATCAGGCATTTTATCTGAGGATTGAAAAATCGGCCCTTAATGTAACAAAATTACAGTAATTTTATCGATATAAGTAATCGACCTTTTGGTCGCCGTAACATGTATGAGAAATAAATTTGAATTTGCGCGTGTGTGAGTGTACGTCGAACGCAGTATTTGCGTTAGTGTGACAACTAATAGCAAACTCGAAATCTATGTGCGTGTGGTTTATTTGTGTGCGTAATGCGCGTACGTATTGGGCTCTTGCTTGTAGTAGAGTTAAAGAGTGGGAGAAAAGCGGCGACACGCGTTCTAATACAAATCAGGAACTATTTCCTTTCTAACCTCTTTATCTGTTCTGTGGCTGCACACGTAGTAAGGTTAAATAAAATATTAATTTAAGTTAAAGGAGAATGAGCGTTTTGTTCCCGTGCTGTATCATGTTGTGGTATATGTAACGTGACCATACGTCCCGATGTGGGCGGGACAGTCACGCTTTTGAGCTATTTGTCCCGTTGTCCCCAAAAACATAAAAATGTTACGCTTTGAAAAAATCCGTGGCAATGAATTCAATATAAATCGGGCGCGTACTTAATAATCGCATCAGAAAACATTTTGATAACCAAGGATAACATCAACAAGTCATGCCAACATGATTATCACACTCGTATCTAAAAACCAAACCTAGTAATTTTTTAAAAGCAAATTGCTCATCCGAAAAATATAGAACCAGACCACCAGACAACACATTTGTTCCTTCAGTATTTTTTTACAAATAAACTTTAATCTTCTATAAATGTGTGATTTATTCTTATAGAAAATATTAAAGTTTGCAGGCGTAAAAAAGGCGCTCTGAGGGTAAAAAATAATGGTCATGTTAGGTATAAAATATGCCATTTTAAAGGTCATGATAATAACTTTATTTTATAAAGTCATTATCATGACCATGAGTTATTTGTATGACACCAACAGTCAGGCATGTGCAAAGAAGGACCTATGGCTCTTTTAATTTTTCTTAGAAAACATGTTTATTTTTAGATAAATAATAATATACTTTTCTTACAGTGACTGTGACATTTCTATGTATGCAAAAATTAGGCGAATAAGGCCGCTTCTACACGCTAAGAAAAGTCGCCGGGCGTATGCAAGAATTCGTGTCGTTTCTACACACAAACTGTGTACACTACTTCGGCGCTGATCAAGAAAAAAATCTTGCCTGCGCTAGATAGAAACGACGCGAGAACGTTGCTGCGGTGCGGTGGGGGGCGGGGTAAGGTAAGGTGGTTTAGGTAGTTTTTATACGTTTGTTTGCGTGGACGTAGACACACGACTGCCCGAAAACAATCTTAACGTTTACACGTTCCTATTTGTCTTGTCTGCAGTAGACACGAGAAGTTTTCGTGCCTAGATCCGACAAAATTCTTGTCGTGTACCTGATAAATTGGTCCTATCTGCAGCAGACACGGTGAAATTTCTTAGCGTGTACAAGCGGCCTAAAGTTTCTTCTACAGACATACATATACTTTGATTTTGGCTAGTACGAACAGGCTGGAGTGCAAGCGGTTTGGATCCGTTGGGTAAGATGCAACATATAAACCATTGTGTTACATGTGGCTGTTCTTTAACATGCCAGCGGGAACGCCACCATCTCACAAGAGAAGTTTTACAAGCAAAACCTGGGTTTGCAGAATATGTGCTGGATCATTTACGAATACAAGAAGTAAATAATAATAACATAATTAGAGAGAGAATTAATTGGGCCAGAGGGGGGCCGCCAGAGCTATATGCTCGGGAGTGGAAGTGTCTAATGGCGTAATAGCGGGGAAACCCACTCCGGATCTTTTAGACCCGCGACGGTGAAACCGGGGCCACACCGGTCTACACCTCTAGCCGCTCACACGTTGTTGCCCTCTTCGCCTATGTACTGGCACCTTTTTAGGGGGCCCAGCTAGTGAGCTGGCGAGTCACCGTCTGCCAACGTATTTCAATTTTAAGCTTGAAAGGCAGACGCCGTTTTCTTCCGGCAATATAAGTTAACCAGTCCACTAAACAACCCTTCCCACAGACCAGATATTTTTTACCATATTTTACAATAGTCTTGCACCCACCTGGGAAGGTCCATGTCTGTACTCCAACAGTGCAGCCGTGGATAGTCCCCGGTTGGTGCCTCATCCCATTTCAGGTTTAAGTTCTAAAAGGGGCCTCTGCACTTTGTATCTGTGTCCCCCGTATGCCTTCCAAAGGACCGGACATCTTTCGCACGGAAGATGAGCTGTGAATTAAAAGAATTATACTTATAAATTGCTTATAAATGTATAAAAGTATATTAAGGGAAGGTAACATTTACTTACTAAAACAAAAATATTCATGGTTGTTTCCCTGCACATGTCTGACTATTGGTTTCACAACAAAATAAAGCTACGACCTATGAAATGACGTATACCATAACTTGATATGGCGCCCATTCTCCTTTCTTGATTGAAACTTAGTTCTATGATTGTTGTTAGAGACAAAAACATTTTTCTTTTTGTTAATTAGTAGCAACAAGGCACAATGAAATAAAATCAAAAAGAGAGATCGATGAGAACCAGTGAACCTCTTTGTAATTTTCGTTCATTCAATCATATTCACTGTGTGGGGTTCACTATGTCTCGTTCAATAATATTTCTGTCCCAAAAGATGGCGGCCCAAGGGTGAATTATATTTTTGAAAATAATGCCAAATGTTTGCCAGAAATAATACTTATTTGTGATAGGAAACTCGACTTTGTCAGAAGGGTACGCGTGATCTTGCTCGATCCAAGGTATAACTGCTCTAAGATTCAGAAAGAAATTGTTTTTGATTCGTTACAGTGCGTACAGTCAGCATCAGAAGTAGATGAGCAACTCAGGTGTCCAAATAATTAAACACATTCAAGATACCAAAAACATCTATGCAACAAAACTGTTCAAATTGTTTTGAGCATCATAAACTCCAAATATATCTGAGCAGTCACAATGTCAAATATTTATTTACAAACTAAACGTCTTTATTATGTAACAAGCTAAACATTCAAAGGTAACTAAGCAACACGTTATTCAGAAAGTCAGGATAGCAACGTAAAATGAGTTGTATTTGATTGTACTTAGAGTCATAAATTAAAAGTTCAAAAATAGATACAATGTGTACTATTGTGTCAATACAGCATTTTTTCTTTTTCTTCATATAGCTATATCCCTTTCATTTCGTGCGTGACGTCATTGACGTGTCTTTTGTTTATAATGTAATCTGATAGTCAAGTTATAGAAAAACATCGTAAAGAAATTGAAATGAGTATTTATTCCACGCGAAAGCCATTAAATTCGAAACAATCAGTTTGAATGAAACTGTCATTTTTATTTGCTACATTTTCTAGTATATCTTCAGGAATTGAATTCGTAACAAATACCTACAAAATACCTCGGTTAATTTTAACCATGTTTCGGATTGATAACCGTGCTCAAAATAGTACGAAATCTGTTAAACGTCAATTTAATTACTCGGTTAAAAGATATCTAACGATGTAAAATCAGCCCGACTAAGCACGCACTGAGTGATAATATGATTTTACGCAAGCGGTTTTCAAATGCTTCTTTTTCTATCGTGTCGGCACGAGCTATACAAGAATAGCTCATGCCGTGGTGAAAAGATTAGCCAGTCAGCAAGGATGGTAGCGAGGCCTACTGCCCAGGGTGCGCCGGACGTACCGAAGTATCGAATAGAATCACTCGTGGAGGCTCTTTTCATGCACCCCTTTTTTTCAAATGCTAAAAGCGGCTTATCTATGAACATGCACTGTAGCCTGATTTTAGTAGTCAGTTATCATCGAATCGCATCGAATATACCTTTAGCCAAAATCTAGCACGATACGTTTTAAAACAGTCACTTTAAAAAGAACCGCTAGTGCGTGCGCTGGTATAGAAAGCCATACGCGTTACATTTAGTGGCTCACCGCCTGCCTTTAATTGCAATGCTTGCCTACATTTTAATCTTAATAACGTCACAGGACACTGTACACCTTACAGCGATAACACACTGGCACGGCGGTCGAATCCATTTTGCTACAGAGAGACTGGCAGTGCGAACAGTAGCATATACGTGCGTTCGGTTTTTTTGAAGCGCGAAATGTAATGCGCTTGAATGCGCGCATGCAAAAACTGTAAAAAAAAGTAATAACCGACTAAAAAAACATAAAATTAACAGTTTCAAAAGTCAGTGGCTACAATTTATTTTCAGTGTAGAATTGCACCGTCTTCTGAAACTGTTAATTTTATGTTATGGTAATTATTTTACTCCTTTTAGTTTTTTTTTGTAGTCGGTTTTTACTTTTTTATAAGTTTATTTTTTATTGAATACGTTTTAGTGCCATAAATTAAACCCTCTCTCCTCCATAGTCTCTCTCCCTCTCTCTTCATAACCCTTATTTTTGACTTTGCCGTAGTTGGATATATTAAGCCCTTTTATGCTATACCTTACACGATATAATTCAAACATTCCGGAAAATGGGGGGGGGGGGGGGGGTTACGCACCCCCTCATTTTTTCCAGTAGTCAGTTACCAACAACACGTATAAACAAAGCAATATTAGTTATTTGAAAATTTTGCTTTGATCCGATGAGGAGTTCCGTTCCATATCTCTGAAGTTCATGGTCTAATCATAACAACATTTTTAGGGGACTAAACGAAAAGTACCTATACCCTCTCCAAGAAAAAAAGAATTTTTCAAATCGGTTAATAAATGACGGAGTTCTGAGGTAACAAACATAAAAAAAAAAAACTTTAAAAAAAAGTAAAAACCGACTTCAAAGAAAAACTAAAAGGAGTGAAATAATTACCATATTATAAAATTAACAGTTTCAGAAGTCGGTGGCTTCTATTTGTTTCAGTGTAGAGTTGCACCGACTTCTGAAACTGTTAATTTTATAATATGGTAATTATTTCACTCCTTTTAGTTTTTCTTTGAAGTCGGTTTTTACTTTTTTTTAAAGTTTATTTTTTATTAGATACGTTTTAGTGCCATAAACTTAACCCCCTCCTCTTCATAACCCTTCTTTTTGGCTTTGACGTAGTCGGGCATAAAAAGCCCTTTCAAATGATACCTTACACGATATAATGAAAACATTCCAAAGGGGGAGGGGGGGGGGACATGCACCCCCTCCTTTTTTCCAGTAGTCAGTTCCCAACAACAAATATAAACAAAGCAATATTAGTAATTTGAGAATTTTGCTTTGATCCGATGAGGAGTTCCGTTCCATATCTCTGAAGTTCATAGTCTAATCGTAACAAAATTTATATGGGACCAATCGGGAAGTATACCCTTTCGAACAAAGAAAGAATTTTTCAAATCGGTTCATTAATGACGGAGATATGAGGTAACAAACATAAAAAAAAAAAAAAAAAAAAAAAATACAACCGAATTGAGAACCTCCTCCTTTTTGAAGTCGGTTAAAAATACAACCGAATTGCGAACCTCCTTCTCCTCCTCCTTTTTGAAGTCGGTTATAAACGAGCATAAACCAAGGTCTGTAACCGCCCTAAAACGTCTAGGTTTGTAACAGGCCTTAGTATCACTGAGCAATATATTGAGAAATGGTTATTGTTTACATATTTTTGAACACTTTGGTTGCTTAGTTACATTTGACTGCCTCAGTTGACAAGATGATTTGTTTGCATAGAAATACTTGAATTGCGAGTGTTCAGATGATTTTGATACATTGGATGCTAACAATAATTTGAACGCTATTGTTGTGCAGATGTTAATGTGTTTTTGAGAGTGTAGAATTATCTGAGTACCTGAATTGCTTCTATGTATCTGATGTTGACTGTACCATTAATTTTGTAGAGGAAAGTATTATTTTTGAAGAGGACTTAATTTTTTTTTTGTTTTTATCTTCATCAATTTTTAAATAGGTACATCACTTTAGAATCATAAAACTTTGCGCTATCGAGAGTTCAAGAGCCACGTTCTGTATGTACATACCAAACGATGTGTTATAACAAAATCTGTCAATTTTCGCTCAAAATCATTGTGCAATACAGAACTGTCGGAGCTCTGTACCAAACAATGGTTTCGGGGTACCTAAATTAAATTATAAAGCATTGCGTGGTGCAGATCACACCGGTTCTGGGTACCACAATGGTTTCTGAATACGCGACCTGGCCTAAAATCGGAATCAAATTATAAAATGTACTTTCTGCACAAAAAAGGAGTATCTTTTCAATGTTCAATAATCATGTAGGTAAACATTAGAAAAACAAATTGCAAATATGGTTTTATTTTTTTCTGATTAGTTAACTCGATGTAAATATATCGTAAGACTTCGAAGGGCGTAAATTACTTAGTATTACTAGACAGGACTTAAATGGTCATACACATACCTATACACACCTTATGGTGTGTAGGTATGTGTATGTTTGGGTCTATAAGTCGCGCGGAGAAGGTTTGCCGATGGTTTCATGACGTCACGCGTCGATGGTCGGTACGATTCAGACGAGCGCGGGTGGCGGTCGGTGAAGTGGGAGGCGCAGTCATCGGCAAACCTTCTGCGCGCGACTAGTAGTTCACATACTTACCTACATAACGATGCCGATTTCGAATAGCCCCATCCTCACGGTTACTTTGCAGTGTCCATGGCAGCGGCAGCTGGTGAGTGCCATGATTTAAATTTGGAAAAGAGTATCATTGCGGTCTTAGAGTTACATTAGTTCATTAAAAACTTTGAAAAATAATACCTTTACACAAATTTCGATTTTGTATGTACTGTTACTATGTATCATGATCACCCTACTAACGGTAAGAAAATCAAGTAATGAAAAACCTTTCCTGTGAAAACAGAGTCCACAGTCCGGGTAATAGGTATTCGCTTATGCAAGCATCTACAACGCAAATTCCAAATTAATTTTGTAATAAATCCATATAATTTTAAATATATTGTTATAAATTATCGATTTTACGTCAATGCAAATGGAGTTATCAGCATTTGTTTTTTTTTACTACCATTGAGAAGAAGCTAAATAGAAAAGCCCAAACCGAGTTCTCTTATCTTCATTACGAGTCAGAGAGAGAGCAATCTTTCATCACCATTCAATAAAGTATAATAATCAAATCTAGGCGAACAGAGTGCGCCCGCCAGTCCAAGTTGTTGCAAAATCATCCGCACGCGTTCTGGGGCTTAAAGCCTCGTCCCCACTAGGAACATTTGTCGAGCGACATGTGTCCCCGGTGACATCGCCCCACGTCGCCCGATGTCACCGGGGACACATGTCGCTCGACAAATGTTCCTAGTGGGGACGAGGCTTTATTCTCCTAAAATCAATCTTGATAAATCACAACCGAACCAAGGCCGAACCGTTCATTCAGACAGTTCTCAATTTCAAAAGCTATCAAATTGTTTGACACAGAAAACAAAATCAATCATTTTGAAAGTTTTCGAAAACAAAAACTGACTGATGGTTGTGGTTCGATTGCGTTTGGCAACAATTTATTTTAGGAGAATTGGCCCCCTGTTCATTACAAACGAACCATTTGGAACCCTTTTCGTCATCCTCTAATCTCCGAGGCTACTTACGTTACAGGACCGAAATTTTATTACAGATTAAAGTTCCCAAAAAAATGCTGTATTCCTAATTTCATATGTCAACATGGAATAGTTTCCCACATAGGAGTTTCCACTAATCACAATTTTGGGCACTCACAGACTGATAAATCATCATAAATCTAGGTCACTTCCAATCGAGCCGAAACATAGAGAGCGTCCACAACTTCTCAAACTATGTTTTGAAATGTAGAAATTATAGCAAGTTGTCAAAAAACTGTAGATAGAAAGGCCTCTTACAACGAATCGTTGATGGTGGGATGGGATGATTTAAAATGTAAAAAGTAGTTTTTTTATACACTGCGAAATATACTTAATTTAATTAAATAATTGTTTCACAGACCTTATTTATTACATTTGAAATGAAAACTTACGAAATTACGTGTGCTACTCTCCAGCAACGCCACCTTAATCGATAGCGATCTATCATACCATACCATATCATATCATATCATATCATATCATAGCGTACCATTACGAAATTATGTACATTTAGTTCAAAAATCCTACTAATTTAGTAATATGTATTTTCTATTTACGTGACAACACACAGTTTGCATTAGATAGGGACACCAGGTCCAGTTGTGCTATCTCACATCGACTATTTTTGTTTTGCACACATCATTGTCTTATGTACTGAATATAAAGACTATTTTAAATAATCATGACGGCAATGAAATTACCAAGAGCTCAGTCCAGTTCTTTAAATAAAGTCCTTGATTGTTACTCTTTTGTTGGAAAGTGACACGACGGTCACTTTGTACGTCTCTCGCTCTGCACACATTTTTCGAAAATAGCTCATTTAAGTCATCTATGAAAAGATTTACATATTTCATAAAGAACAATGATCACTCGGCCAACATGCTTGGACTAGTAAAATCTAACAAAACGTAACTTGATGAAACATAATGTCGTTTCATTCGCCTACATAAATATAAATAAGTACAGCCTTCAATATATTTTTAAAAGGTCGGAGAGACAAGATATTTTGCCACTTCCATTGACAGATTCAAAACGTGATGCAATTCCAAGTCCATTAAACGAATGCCAAGTCAACAAGAGTAGAAGATCAATCGGAGTCTGTAAGCAATGCAAAAATATAAAAAAAAGGGAAAATAATATAAAATCGCACAGAACACCAAAGAATATTGTAACAATAAGCGAGGAGAACACAGTCGTCGCCGAAACTACAACGACATGGTTACCATGGACACGGTCAGCGCAGAAAACCACAGATTAGTTAATAGTAGCTAGCTACATAAAACCGTCAATTTATTTTTTCTTGTCAAGAATAGGGAGGGACGTAATCAATCGGTTTATGACAGTATCGATTTTTAGATGTAAAATCATTAGTTTTTTATCTAATTCATGGCTTTATTAAAACAATTTACCACGAAGTAACATCAAATTCTATTAGTGGCTAAGCTTAGTATAATATTGATGTGAGTTTATACGGTTGACATTGCCTGGGATTTTATTTCGATTTATGAAATAAAATCATAATAGACTAGAAAAAGTATGGACTTCTCTAGTAACGTAAGTAATTACGGATGCGTTCGAAGTTAGATATTTTATACAGCGTTCTGATAAATAAAATAGTATTTTTTAAATAAGATTATCTATATTTCCCCATCTTTTAAAAATAAACGAAGATATCCAATACATACACTAACAATGCACTAATAAATTGGTGACAGTTTCATCTCGGGAACAATTTCTAGTCCAAAGTGACCATTGTTCTTTTACTCTATGTACAAATAAAAATAAATGACACACAAAAAAAAGTAAGTGTAAGTGTACTTTGACGGTACATAATTACAATGTTTTGAGATAGTTTTATAGTTTTTATTTATTTTTAGTTTATTTTATAATGCTTTACTATTTTGTATACATTGATTTTATGTATAGCTACTTTGACGCAATTAATACGAGATTAATCTGAGCCAAATGTGATTACAATTTAAAAATTGTACCTAGTAATTCGCGACTCGAAGGTATTCTGATTATTGGTCCCGTGGTCTCAATTTTTCAAACAGGCACATTGAAATTTGAAAACAGGTACTTATAACCATGATTATATTCAATTTACTCAAATTCTATAATTTAAGATACCATGAACTTTTATGTAGAATGCTTTACCAGTAACTGTTCTATCATGATCAGTAGCACGAAACTCCATAAATACAGAAAATCACATGTGACGTGGGCCTCCTAGAGACGATTAGAGGTTATTGTCATGGTCATCACCCTTGGCAGTGGACACACTGATTGGTTGTCGGAGAAGGTTGACAAACAGACCGTAGTTCGCCGCTGCACTTTTTCTTGATATAATCTCTGAGTCAGGCTTCTATGACACCCATGTGTGAAGAGGGGGTGGTCTATTCTTTCTATACCTACACAGCAAAATCTGCCTACACTAAGTTATTACGATAACCATGTTTTATTTCAGGATGATATGTAAACGTTGTCAGCGGTCACTTAAAAGCGGCGAAGGTCTCAAATGTGGAATATGTGAATCTTGTTTCCATGCGATGTGTCAATGAATCTATGAAGGAGCATCGTGACGGCGGAGATAGAGGTTATCAATGGAAATGTTCTCTTTGTCAGAACTATGTACATAATTTACACGGAAGTGGTTCAGAATCAGCCAAAGACAAGGAAAACAGCCTGATGCAGGCCGTTAGTGCCATAAGCGAAAAGTTTGAACTCGTGAATAAAATTCAATTGCCGAAATTAAACAGTGATTTGGCGCAGATAAAAAATGTGGCAGATCGCATTGTCCAACAGAATGACGATATATTACGGAAAATTGATGAAATTGAAGAGAAAAGGAAAACTGAAAAACCTTATTATTCAACCAGTAGATACCGAAGAAGGAATTTAAACTTAACTCCTAAATCAAATGTTGAGTTAGAAAAAAATGATGACCCGCAGATTTCACTGGCAGAAAAAAATGTTAGATATAGGACTCGAAGGCGGTCGTATCTTTTGCACAGAATATTTAATATATTAAACAGAAAAATGAACAGAACCACTACTACTCCTAAAAAATAACAGTTGAAGTGAGCGTTCTAATAAAAAATATAATATATTCCATTATTTTTATTTCTTTTTCTCTCTTGTTTCTGCGTTAGGTGGTCCTAGCGGACCCTTTCTACTTAACCGGGCAGTTATTGGCGAGACCTGAAGGGTCTCCACCAATGGTGGGGAAGTAAAATACTTAACCTAAGCTAAGTACTTATACTACACTAACATCATGACTACCTGCAACAACAGCACTAAGGTCGAGCCCTAGTGGGACTCTGACCTCGGCTTAGGGCGTTGCTGGCAGTGGCTTGGGCTAGTTTTATTACTGTACTCTGTGGGCTTGGGGGAGGGAGAGACAGCTTGATGAGGGCTGAATTATCGGTGTGACTGCGAATTCTGAAGAGACGACCGTCTCTATGACGGGAGATTCCGGTGGATCGTGAGTCGTGACCGGCGGATTTCCTTATTATTATTCCTTTACTTTATTTATTTATTATTCGGCCCGTTGTGGTCGCCCTTTTCTGTTTCAAGCTTGGCCTGACACACCTGCCTTGCTGTGTCTAGATCTCTCAACAATTCGTGGCGTGCCCAGGAGTACCATTTTTAGCAGCAGGCCATTGACCCAGCCATCTAACAACACATATCTAATAAGAGCCTCTAAAGATGATGAGGCCTTATTAGACTTTTTTTTCTATTGGACTGCTGTAGGTTGTCCTAGGGGACCTTTTCTACGTAACCGGGCAGTTATTGGCGAGATCTGAGGGGTCTCCAGCCAATGGGGGGTGGGGGGGAGTAAAATACTTAACTTATGCTAACTACTTGTACTATACTAACATCATGACTACCTGCAACAAAAGCACTAAGGGCGACCCCTAGTGGGACTCGGACCTCGGCTTAGGGCGTTGCTGGCGGGAACATAAGGGGGCTCCCCCCCTTGCACAGCTTGATGAGGGTTGAATTATCGGTGTGACTGCGGAGTCTGAAGAGACGACCTGCTCTACGACGGGAGAGCTCGGTGGATCGTGAGCGGCGGCGCGGCGGTGCGACGACGCGACGGGCCTCGTCGGCGAGGACGGTATGGCCGGACGGCGGCGGACGTTGTGTAGTGTGTTGGTCGATTTACTCGCCTCCTGGAGGAGGTTAATTTCGTCATCGGGTTCTAAAAGTGTGTGCCTGTGACGGCGAACTTTACTTATGAGAGAGGGGCTTATTAGACCACTGGTTGTAACTATTTATAGGCATAAGTACTGCTGAGTCTACGTTCCGCTTGTGGATACATGACAATGTGTTGATGCAAGTCATTATTTTTTCTCAGCATTTCGGAGGTTCATGCGGATTGATATCATAAGGAAACATTATGCGACCCTTTTATTCTTATATTTTTTATCGTGCTGTCACCACTATAAAACGTAAAGTTGATTCTTATGGCATCGAATAATCGAATTGCTTAAAGAAATAGGTACACATCCAAAAAACTAAGCCAAATAGCGGTATCTTATTCAAAAACATTCTCGCACAACACAAAAAGTTTTCTCTATCTCAGTTTTCCCGTTTTACCTCGAATCACTAAGAAGTTATGAAACCTTTTTTTTAATCTTGCTTTCTCTCAGAGTGCCCCTTTTGCATTTAGCGCGGCAGTAACTATTAAGCAAATTAACTGTGACTAGTGTCCGACCGAAGGTTCGGTTTCGGTTTCGGCCAGTTTCGGCCAAAAATTCTTGTTTCGGCTACAGTTTCGGTTTCGGCCAAAAATCAGCCGAAAGTTCGGCCCCGCCGAAACTCAGTGTTCGTGAACTGTCGCGCGTCTTCCGACTAACTTCGGCTGAGTTCGGGACTCGTGTGTGGTTGCCAGCTGAGTTCGCCAGTCGGCGTGCGGCGTGGTTGTTGTGTTTGTGATTTTGTTTGTTGATTTTTGACAAAGTTTACCGAATTTAGTACAATTTATTGTAATTTTTGTTGATACTGATAATTAGTTAAATAATTCTTTAACTAACAAGTATCAAATAGGTACAAGGTCTCAATGTCAATAAATAATAAATTAATCTTTACGACATTGAACACAAATACTCAATTAAGAAGTCTGTACTTTACGTTTATGTGTTGATTTTTGCCAAAAAGTCTAACATTATTTTTGATGTTATATTGTTAATAGCTACCATAAATGAATAACTATTTTCGTTACATATTTTCATTATTGTCTTTCATTTCATTTAACACGAAAAACCTGTCTGTATATGTGTAAAAAGATACTAGATTTCACTATACAAGGTGGGGCAAAAGTAATCACCCGATGTTATTATGCTGTAATTTTTTTTTGTGAATGAAAATATTTGATTCTTCTTGTGGATTATGTTTATTTATTTAATTAATTAGATTTTTTTCCATCAAGTCCAGAAAGCGATATTAGTCAAGCGGCCGCCGCCGCGCCGTCAGAATTGATGACTGGCTCGACCGAATACGGGCTGGTTTTATGGCATTTTCCATTTTTTTTTCGAAAACGTCGCTGGCCCTTACATTACTTATGTGGACGGCGACAGCTACAGAGCCATGATCAACGACTTTTTCCTTCCTCAGTTGGATAAATTGGGACTGGAGGACATGTGGTTCCAACAGGACGGAGCAACGGCGCACACTGCACGAGGCACAACCGATAGTCCGAAGGAAACATTTCCGCGGCGTCTAATCTCTCGCTTTGGCGATTTGCACTGGCTGGCCAGATCACCCGATTTGACCGCTCCAGGCATTTTTTTGTGGGTTTACTTGAATTCCCGGGTTTATGTAAACAAGACTCTTGAAGTCCTTAAAGAGAAGATCCGACTGGAATGCAAGAACCTATCGCCGGAAGTTCTGACACAAGTGATGAAAACTGCCATAAAACGAGCCTGTATGGTATCAATTCTGCGTTTGTTTGTGAGATTTGTGTCTGTAAACGCACCCACGGTACAAGAGAAATCTTAGTGTGGGGCAACGTTTTATATAAAAAAAAAAAAAAACTGATGGCGGCCACTTGACCGATATTATTTTCTCGACTTGATGGAAAAAAATCAAATACATTAAATACTTAAACATAATCTACAAGTAGAACCAAACATTTTCATTCCTAAAAAAATTACAGCAAAACAACATTGGGTGATTACTTTTGCCCCACCTCGTACAATAGAATAGATTTTTTTACATGTCTAAATAAGGTTCGGTTTCGGTTTCGGTTTCGGCCGAAACTGAGACTGGCGCCGAAGATTCGGTTTCGGTTTCTGTTTCGGCTAAAAATCCTGTTTCGGTCGGACACTAACTGTGACCTTATAACAATCCCAGTAGGGATTTGGGATTACCTACTAAGATCCTACTAAGTAAATTGTTTATTTTCAGGATCTGTTTGTCTGGATCATCCTAACTTGGGTATCTGATTGTAGTGGAGTGTTCCGGAGGAGACAGTACTTTTTTATGTATTTAATCAAGACCAGCGACATCCAGCCGCATTTTATCAGGCGCGCATATTGTTTCTGCCCGATAAAATAATTCTATAATATTTTCATCAGGCGGTTAAAGGAGCGCTTCCGTAGCTCTTGCTTCACGTCAGCCTCATTAGGTACTGCTTTCGACATATCCAACTCAAATCAAATCAAAAGTTTTTATTTCACATAAACCATTACAGGCGCTTAGGAAAAGTCGAATTTAGGTGCACGGTTCCAATTAGTCGTTTCCTATGGAGAAGAGCCGGCAAGAAACTCCATGGGAACTCTTTTAAAATCCATATCTTTAACAATTTGAGTGGGTACAGTTATGACTTAGAATAGTTATGAGAGAACAAAGTAGACTTAAGAGGAAGAAGAACCACACAAGAAAACAAAATGAAAAATATGGTCACAAATTAAATAGGTATCCAGGCATCTAGCAAGTCTACAAAGCTCTCACATTTACAAAAGGTAAAAGGACGCTAAACTACACTCACCGGCATAATTAGCGGAACGCAACAAAAAACCGTGTTTTTCCCATAATTTTGTATTGTATATTAATGTTTTTGTTTAAATATTTTATAATTAGGGTTAAACGCATTACAAGGACTAATACCATATTTAAGGACCATATTTTTTGGAATAATTAATTTTCTATTTATTATACTTTTTTGTTTGTTTTGCGTCCGTTTCTATACTGCTAGGGTTCTTATCAGTATTATGACATGATTTTCCATCAATTTTTTTTATCCATTATCTTTTCTTAAGGCAAATTGTCCCCATACTCCCATGAAACACTTTTTAATCCTCTAATGTTTCTGGGTGGCTGGATTTTTTTCTCTAACCCAATTTCCCGTCAAGGCCAAGTCATATTCTATTGGACTCAAGTCCGGGGTCCACGCTGACCCACCCTGGCGGGTTATTACAACATCTTATAAGAAATTGCGGACCACGAATACACAGTTCGGCCACACATAATCGTGCATATTTTTTTTTTCTTGTCTGCTAGTTTGTCAAGTGGCATCGCATGAGGTTCTGGGATGTCTATCCTGCAAAAATAAGCAGCCAGTAAGCCTCCTTCAATAATGCCTAACTCAGTGTGCGCTTCAAAACCAATGACACCACAAACCATTATTGGAGCCTCCAGTATAAGGCACATTCCTGTAACATTTGACTGTTCAAAGCGATTCCCTTGACGTATCCATATTCTATGCCTTCCATCCAAAAAATGTATATAAAAAAACAGCTTGCCCCTGAGAAAAATCTCTTTCTAACTCCTTAGTCCGATCTCGGTGTTATTGAGCAAAACTTAATTTCACTACGCGGTGACCTACAGCACGTTTTGGACATTCAGCAGTCGTGTTAGACATCAGATTACCTTCAATGAGACATCGTCTTTCTTTCCGCATACTCACAAGCAAAATACAGACCACCTTCAGGATGCTACAGGTTCGAATATCAGCATGGCGCTAATTTTTCAGAGCCTAAACCGATTTGAACTGTCATAAACCAATCATCAACGGTGCTTTTTCCTTGATTTCTGCATTGTCCTCATCTTCTAACGAAACATCCTGTCTGCTTGTACCGATGGACATTGCGAGGAATGACTAATATCGCTACACCCAGTGCTTAACTTACTACACGATAGGTTTGACTTTCATCGATCACTGTAACATCCCTCGTAGCTTTTGTCGCAGGTAAATTACTTCTTTCAGCCTCTACGCAATGTTTATTCTCCAAATGCAATGAATACACTAAGGCCAAACCACCAGTACTTAAATGAAACAAAGTTCCGATCAAAAACACAAAAGGGCAAAATCTTTGTAAAATCAAAACTGGGCCTAATTTACCTCTAATCGTTTAGGAAAACCAAATTTTTCTTCAACATGCAAGTCCTAAATGAAGGTTCTTTTGAATAAAAAAATCGACATAGCAATAGCAGTACCATATAATAAAAAAATGTATAAAATGAAAACGTTCCGCTAATTATGCCGGTGAGTGTATATAAAACAACTGACATGGTTAATTGTCATCAAAACACATTACAAAGAAAATCACTGTATAATAAATAAGATAAAGATATCTTGAGAGTAACGTTAGTAATAAAAAAGAAAGCTAATCGTAATCAGGTTAGTTAATAGACATAGGTACACATACGACGTTAATAAGGTACCAGGGAAGCCACATGTGCAGAAGGAGTTATTGCCAAGCATCTTTATCGTCAACGTAGTCCTTAGACTTGTAATATGCTTTTTGAATTAGGACACGTTTAATATGGGCATTAAACTTTCCCTCGGTAAGATCAGTACCCCAAGTGTGAGTTTTTTTCGTTAACTACTGTAGTTGCGTCACGACAAAAATGTATGATAATTTAGGCTGTGCCTCTAGGCGCACCGTTCAATTAACGCGCGAATATTAGTTAGTGAACGGTGCGCCTAGAGCCGCTGCCTAAATTTTCATACATTTTTGGCGTCTTTAATTTTGTTAATATTATTATTTAATTGCTTATTTTATTGATTGTACAGAATAATTTATGATCTGAAATGGATTGAAATAAATGATATTTGAATTTGAATTTGAATATGCGGAGTATACTAACCTAGCTGTAGCTACATCAGTCAGCTGCCTAATTTTCCTAACTGCGTATGCAGCAGAACTTAACCTAGCCGACAGGGCAGTAATATGCGCACCCCACTGCAATTTTGAATCGAGAGTTATACCTAAAAATACGGTGTCGTTAATTGTATTAGGGTGCATGAAAAGAGCCTCCACGAGTGACGATACTTAAGTATGTCCGGCGCACCCTGGGCAGTCAGCCTCGCTACCAACCTTGCTGACTGGCTAATCTTTTCAACACGGCATGAGCTATTCTCGTATAGTTCGTGCCGACACGATAGAAGAAGAATTGTATTAACATTATTGCCTTCAAGCATTTTTAAACCTACTTGGGGAACATTTGGTGGTGAAAACTTAAGGCATTTTGTTTTGTTTGCATTAAGTAACATATTATTGGCTGCAAACCATTTAGAAAGAACAGTAAGGCTCTCGTTAACATGTAAAACGTCCCTATCTTTTCTATCTATTTTAAAAATAAGGGAAGTGTCATCGGCAAATAAAATTATGTCTGATAAGTCGGTCATCATATAGGGTACCTAGATCATTTATATAGGTTAGAAACAGAAAAGGTCCAAGAATTGAGCCTTGAGGCACGCCCATCTTAACTAGAGACCCCGAATCCTCATAACTACACACATCAAAAGTGTCTAGGGACCAAGCATTTTTATGCGGATTTCTTGAGATTGAGATGTGGCTTTGTAATAAATTTATGATTTTATAAATTTATATGGATCCTTTTTGGTGCATTTCATAATTTGAATCAGGAACTGTGAATCAAATTCGAGTAAAAGATGAAAATCAGCTGTCAATATTTTCCCTATAAAAACATACAACGCATTGAAGACATTATTAGTGCTACTGTTTCCCTACTACTGATTAAAACCAACGTTATTATGGAGCGGCGACGTCATTTAAGCAGGGAAGAAATGCTCAGAGCCGTGGGAATGATAGAAGCTGGTTCCCGGCAACGTACTGTGGCTTTAGCTCTGAATACAAGTCAGAGTGTTATCAGTCGACTTTGGACACGTTACCGAAGCACTGGTACCGTGGCTGAGCGCCATGGAGGACGGTATCGCTGCACCACACGGAGACAAGACCGATACATTCAAATCTTAACTCGAAGAGCTCCAACAATAACCGCCATGATGTTAGCCGTGAGGCTTCATCACTCTTCAGGGAACTTAATTAGCGACCAAACAGTCAGAAACCGCTTGCATGAAGTGAACCTTCATTCCCGAAGACCGCTACGGGTACCACCTATAGCAATGCACAATCGTAGGATTCGATATCAATGGGCTCTTGGACACAGAAATTGGGCAGAAGAACAATGGCGTTTCGTGTGCTTTTCTGATGAGTCTCGTTTTGGTATGAGACCGGATACAAGACGTATACGACACTGGAGAACCCCTGGACGCCAACAGCGATTAAAATCCTGCCAGGAAGTCCATCCTTATAGTGGTGGAACCATCATGGTATGGGCGGGTATTTGGATCGGCGGAAGAACTGAGTTGATTTGGATCAGAGGCAACCTCAACGCTCAAATTTATGCTGAGACGATTGTATCAGACGTCATCGTTCCTCTACAAGCGCAAATCGGTCCCTTATTTCAGTTAATGCATGATAATGCACGACCGCACACCGCAAGAGTTGTAAGACAGACTCTCGCCGCAGCTAACATCAATGTCCTGCCCTGGCCTGCTCAGTCGCCAGACTTGAACCCGATTGAGCATGCATGGGATATGCTACAGAGAAGAGCTCTGCCGAATATGGAGGGTATCCAGTCGCAAGAAGACCTTTTTTTGTTGTTGCAACGAACATGGGCGGCCATTCCACAGCGTGATTTGGATGAACTCATTTTGAGTATGCCAAACCGATGTTCTTGTGTTGTTAGTGTTCGCGGTAGAAACACGGATTATTAATTGTTTAAGTTACCCAATAAAATTTTAAAGAAAACTGTTATTTCAGTCTTTTTTTCGAACTTTTGTGTTAGTGGTTCAAATGTCAAAAATCCCTTTATTAGGAAAATGGCAAATTTCTTTATTAATGCAAAGGTGACTTGGTTTATCGTTACTGTGACAAACGAAAACACTTTATTTGATGAATCCTTAAAGAAAATTTTAATTAATATCAATCAGGAGAAAAGTTATTGCAAAAATATATGTTGATCCCTAGACACTTTTGATGTGTGTACATGGAGGAATCACAAATGTTGTGTCCAAATCAAAATGAAGTCGACCTTGATTCAATAATAAAATCAGGCGTTACTTTGTGGAAAACCACGACAACTAAATAATTTGCTGCATATTGCACCCAAGCTAGCGAACTAGTTTGGCGGAATTAATACTAAACATTGTTAAGCATATTTGTCGATCATGATTGACAAAGTATCATTTACCTTCATTTACTTCATCAGAAATAGCAGAGGGCATACAGTTTCAGATCAATCACGGAAAGAAAGTCCACCAAGTTCTCAAGCCTAATTTAGACTCGAAGGTCTTATCCCAATCCTTCTAGACTTCTAGCAGTGTTCTCGGAGGTTTCAAGGCGAAGTGAATCACTTTTGTAGTAGTGGAGCTCCTTGTGACAAAGTTCATCTAAGGAAGTTGACACACCATACCAATCTTTGCCTCCAAACTGGGGGCCAATTCTACTAACAGAAACTTTTATCAATGGCAATTGAATCGTTCATGTTTGGTTTTGTTTTTGTTGTCAAACAATTTGATAGTTTTTGTAAACGAAAACTGTCTGAATAAACGATTAAGTTGCAAATGATAAAAAACTCTGTTAGTAGAATTGGGCTCCAGGATTGCTGTCGGAGGCTACTTACGAATTATGTAATTCACAAACTGACTGACCAAAAACATACGTAGTCTCCGACTGCATGTTGTGATTTGATAGCATGATTATTTGAAAACCTACGCGTCTTGTTTACATCTTTTCAATTCTTATTTTTTATTTTCTACATCATCCTGTTTTTAAACGTATTGTTAATTTAATTGATAGAAGACCTGTTTTTGTATTTTTTTCAATATTTATATTATTATTTTATAAAGAATACACCCACATAACAAAAGATGGTTAAAGAAAAACCCAGGTTTTAGAATAGCCTCTTTTTGTTGTAAATATGACGTTAGAAAGTGATGGGTATTATGTTAACCTGGGTTTACCTTTGTTTTGATTAAAACCTTCTCTCGTTATAACGGGGAAAGTATTTCAATGTTAACGTACCAATACACATTTGGGTTTCTATTTATAAGCGTTTCCGCAAAAATGTAGTTAATTTATTTATAAATTCCTCAATTTAGGTACTACGTTCAATATAATTATGTACACCTAGGAAGTTTAGTCGTGTGTAGAATAACAAACCGGCCAAGTGCGTTACGGACCACGCACAGTGTAGGTTTCCGCAGTCAGTACGGCTATGAGATGTTTTAGTCAATTTAGTAGTAGTAGAGCAACTTGTGAAACAGTTCGTCAGGAGAAGTACTACCGCCGTACCTATTTCTTGCTGTTCCGATTTGAAGGGAATGTGGTGCCGGTAAAAACGCAGGCACATGAAAGTTTTTAACTTTGTCTCTAAGATTGACAACGCATCAGTAATTCTCCTGTGGTTGCCAATCGATAACATAGAAAAAGGGTGTCTTGAACGGCGACAATAAAAGATTGATTACAATAATAGTATTATAGGCAGCATCACCAGCGTGTGTAGACACTAATGCCATCGTTAGCCATCTTAATTGATCGCTGTTCCGAGCGTACCTAACCTACCTAGTGATTATGGAAATATTCCTCATGGCCGATTTTTAATGTAGTTCGTGGGGAGGTTCATGTACGAATGTTAACGAACTGATGTTGCATAATATTATATAAACGAAGTCGGTTACACATAAGATCTTAGGTGTCAATGGCTTTCATGACGTTAGTCAATAAGAATCGGAAGGAAAATATTTAATGCATGTTTAATGTGTTTTCCTACAGATCAGGGTTTGTAGGAAAAGCCACAACGTAACGTGATACGACAGAGTAAGTTTATTTGCTTAGAACTACACGGGCGGATAGCTATATAATAAAGACCTGAG
This sequence comes from Amphipyra tragopoginis, assembly GCA_905220435.1. NCBI lineage: Eukaryota > Metazoa > Arthropoda > Insecta > Lepidoptera > Noctuidae > Amphipyra > Amphipyra tragopoginis. The sequence goes on along the minus strand of HG991991.1, from coordinate 22,729,297 downwards.
GCACCAGCGTTTGTTTTCATTTCGTTTTTGCTTTCGTAGCGGCACGATCATCTACATGCGGTCATGCCAAACAGGTTTTATTTATTTAATGACTTGAGAAAAATGTGGAAGTCTACAATGAAATTTGTAACTTTAAGTTTGCTTTTAACATTGTATACTAGTGATGTGAGTAGCGAGAAACAACCCGTGGTGCGAACCCCGCTAGGTGAAGTAGCAGGTTACTATATGCAAACCAGGGGAGGACGGCAGATATCCGCATATACCGCCATCCCGTTCGCGATCCCGCCTGTTGGAGAGCTGAGATTTAAGGTAAAAATATTATATTCTAAAATGCCTTGCGAAATTAGTTTCAACAAGTAGGTAATCTAAATTCTGTTAATCTGATAACTTATTTCATTGTTGTGGTTTCTGATAATGTTTATTGGTAAATTAGCTCGAACCTCATTACCTGTCTTTGAGTTATTGTGTATTGTTATCGTTCAACCAGAAATAATCTCAGATTATGAAAATGATTAACAATCAAAATTAAACGTATTATTGGTATAGGATATCAAATCTTGTTCTCTTTTGATATAAAAGTTGCAGTTTTCAATCTTAATAGGTACATTGTCATATATTTACTATCGCAGATAAAATACGTCGAACAATTTGCAGACCTTATGTATGACCATATAATTCATTGTTTGGTTTTAGGACGGAATATTAGAAGAAGTTATCTAATACTCTGTCGTTTTTGGTGATATAACTATGTACCTTCCTAACATTTCTTTATTAATAATAATATAGCGCTTTTTACGGGTTTTCCTGTAAATGTATAATAACGAGGGACGGTGTACCAAAAACTGAAACAGCGAATTGAGCCCATTATTCTGAACTGAAAATAATTAGAAATTATTCTTGGAATTTTCTGATTTATTCAATATTTTTTTGTTCTTTTTTTAAGTAAAATAACTAATTCTATTGTGATATATTCCCATTTTATCTATAATCTAGTTTTCAGGAAGTATTTTCCCTAACATATTCGCCAAAGCAAACAGAAGGGGTTGGCTTTTATAAGTACAAGATTTTCTTAATGTAACTTCAACTGGTGATTCTTGTTTTAAGTATGTCAAAACAACCAGGGAATGCCCCCAAATGTAGATAGGTTATTTTGTAAGAGCTATCGCTTCCATAATCTTGCCATGCGTATGATTTTGATATAGCTTGTTACGTATACCGCATGCGTGCTTTATTGCAAAATGAAAACAATCTAACCTGTCCCAGTCCCCTTGGAACGACTTATGGTTTAACAGTTGTATGTTTTAACAGGCTCCAGTGCCAATAGGACCATGGCAAGAACAATTAGATGCGACCAAAGTTAGTCCTGTATGTGTTCAGAAAAATCCATACATTCGCCAAAAGGACATCGTGGGGCAAGAAGACTGTTTATATCTGAACATTTATACACCGGTAACGAGTAATGTGCGTATAAATTAGAAATGTTTTTTAAATGCGTTTTAAATGATTCTGATATGATGAGGCTCCGCCTAAATGAGAAAAGGACAAGGACAGGCAACGATGTAAAGTGGGGCGTAGTTAAAAGGCCGTTACGACCTTATTCTACTGAGTCACACAAATTCTTGTTAAACGACTCCAAAGTTGTATAACATGAATTAAAATAATCAAATAAACCGCCGCGGCCGGTAGTAGAGCCTCTCATTCAGAACGCAATTTATCTAACTATTCATTTATACATTGGCAGGATGTAAACGACGACAAAAATCTTTTACCGGTTATGCTGTTCTTACATGGTGGCGGATGGATGTGTGGAGACGCCACCACTCAGATGTATGGACCACAGTTTCTTCTGGATAGAGATGTTATTTTAGTCACTACGAACTACAGATTAGGTTAGTAAGAAGCGAATCTTATTTAAATGTCAATATTAATGATAAGATAGTTTCCTTGGCGTGATATGTTCGCCTGAGCGATTTTAAACATTTGAAGATACCAATTTCAGGGTTCCTTATCTAAATGGTAAAAAAGGAACCCTTATTGTGCGACTTCTTCCGTTCCGTCTGTCACAGCTTCATATATCAAGAACTATTAATGCGATCGACTTGAAATTTAGAACAGTTTTAAATAATGCTTGTCCATCTACATTGCAAGAATTTTAAAATATTAGTATTTTCATTGCAATAGAGACCAAAGTGGAGGGATTAAATTTAAATTAAATTAAATGTGGTATCATAAAAGGGCTTCATTTGCACATTATAAAATATATTTTTGTTTTCTGTCTATAAAATAGCATTTTTCCCCATTGTCTCCGAAGTTTGCACAAAGCGAAAAATCTGGAATAAATTGAGTTGATAGAGGTTTATTTAAATATTACAGGAAAAATAAAACATCTGTAACTAGCACACTTTTTAGAAATTAGCAAAATTTATTGACAAGTAAACTTGATAGTTCGGTTCCATAGAACGAACCTTCCAAGGTGCGGAGCCCGCGGTACATAAGTCCGACTCGCACTTGGCCAGTTTTTAGTTCCTATTATTTTTGACTATATTTTACAAAACTTTCAGGTCCACTTGGTTTCCTGTCGACTCAAGATGAACACTGTCCTGGTAACAATGGTCTGAAGGACCAACAAGAGGCTCTTCGATTTATACAGAAGACCATTGAGAGTTTTGGTGGAGATAAGAACTCGGTTACAATTTTCGGGGAAAGCGCTGGTGGAGCCAGTGTACACTATCACATGATATCAGACACAAGTGCCGGTAAACCTAATGTTTTAAAGTAGGTATTAGATAATCTTTGCATAAGCCTGTTCCAGACCACTGTCAAATATCGGGCTATATGTTTTCTAATCGCTACGACGGACGATCATGAACATTAATTGCCATATTAAGGCTTGTGTTCACATTCTCTGGTTAAACAACTGTTTACCTAAGTTCAAGTAGACAGTTGTTTACAGGATGTTTTGTTTACGGTTGTAACACCAGCCTAGGGCTTGCAAACTTATTGTTATACAGAGTATAAACGAATTCGCGTAATTCCTTCAAACCGCGTGATCTACTCGTGGTACAGATTGACCAAGCACTATTTTTTTTGTCAGATTAAGAAAAAACTTTTTTTTTAGAACCTGCTTTTCGATTTCTGAATCATTTTAGCGCCCCGAGTTAACTAACTGCAGGGAGCGATATCACGCTAGTCGTGCCCGCCAGCTTCATCGCCGTGCTTTCATTCGTTTATGAGTGGCATCGAAAATTCGACTACAAAAAAAAATGTAAAAAAAATGTTTGCTTCTTTTTTGGTGAATCATTATTACGTGGTTTAGACACGATCACTTATAAACACAGAAAGAAAAAAAAAAGGTTTTTTTGTTGTGGTTGTTCAAGCTAAATCCCGTGTGGCGTTAATATAATACCGGTTTCCCAGGGTGCGTGATAGCGCGCACCGCGACGCACAAGCTCGCACCGACGCACCATGAGAAAAGACGCGTCCGTGGTAACGCGGACGCGTGCGGAGCGGTGCTCCGTATCCACATCACACACCCTCATAATGTAGTTTCCCACGGTGCGTGATTTTACGGATGACACTACACACAGCCGGTGCGCGCTACTACGCACCATGGGAAGCCAGCTTTAGTATATATTAGTAATAGATCATTTATGTTTTTAAGGAATTACACGAATTCGTTTACATCCTGTATAGCTAGCTTATAGAAGAATACTGTCCATCTGTCATAGTCCTAATCAGTGTCGGGAAGGTTTTATACGGAATTTAATTCAGACAAAATATTTTGGCAAACGGAGTTTTTTGACGTTTGGAGTGGAAACAACTTGGAACTTTGTTCAGAAAAGAACTACAATGCAATGGACTGAATTGATTGATTAAAAAGATTCTGTGGACATTTGCGTTCGAATTTAAGCCATTGTGGTGAGAGTTCAAAGAACTCGCTGACAATTGTGTTGTGGTTGTATGGAAAATGTGAAAGTGTTAAACAGAGGAGGCAAAGTAGGTACCTCTAATAATTTAGTTGTACCTTTAGTATACTTACGAGTACTTACTTCTTGTAAAGATTTGTTTTCGTTAATTATAGGTAAGTGTATTATGCAGTAGGTACAGCAGCGCCCGTGCGACTTCAATTGCTTAAATAGTTTTAATATTACCCAGTTACGCCCCCTTCGAGGTGTCTGGTTTTGAGAAATCAATAAATATTTGTGCCAAATTTCACCCATGGAAGAAGAATTTTCGAAATTTACCAGCCCTTTAACCCACAAAAAAAATGATTTAAAAAAATAACTAAATCCACGTGCTGTAATATTTGTTTTAAAAATTTTTTGTAGCAAAATTGACGTTATACAGGCCACACAATAAAATTCTCCCGTTTCACCCCTTTTTAGGGGAAGTTTTATAAAATCGTTCTTAATACGTAGGTAATTAGTTAAACTATTAAGTTTGAAGAGCAAGTGTCATTTTTTAAAATTCAGACAGTAAGTAAATTACCACCCGGGTTGATATTCGAAAAACCGTAAACCAGGTACTACCTAATTTTTAATTGCTAAATTAATAACAAGTTTCGAGTTCATCGGACCATGCAATAAGATTCTTCCATACAAACTTTAACACATTCTTGAACACCACTTTTTAGGTATAGTTTGATAAATCGATGAATAAATATTTCATTACCTATTTACTTAACAAAGTAATACTCTCACACATGGCACAAATGTGCCAAGTTTTAAGTTTACAAACCCATGGAATAAGATTTTACCTAACACCCGTTGCGTTTTCGCTATGAAATAAAAATAATCTCCAGATTTAAAAATTTACCTTTAGCGGTATAGGCTGTGCGAGAGTCTTACACGAGAGTCTTACTTGTGCGAAAGTCGACGTGATTTATTTATAATGAAAAAAATCTTGGGCGATCCTCCTTCTAGTGGAATCCAAGTCATCACAGCAAACTTCTCTTAAAAATAATATTGTCCTACAAATATTCAAGACGGCGATTTTGACACAGTAAAATGCAGTTACATGTTTAGTAAACTTGTAACTGCATATTTTTAGTGTTGGTTAAATGTTAATTAAACCTAGTTTAAACATAATTGAAATACTTTTCAGGACTATTTCACAAAGGCATATCCGAGTCCGGTACAGCTCTCGTGCCGTGGGCCGAGGCTCCACCTGGTGAAGCCCTCAGGAACGCTTTTCAGCTGGCAAAGTTCCTGGACTGTCCCCAGGCGCCTTCAGAAAAAATGCTCAACTGCCTTCGCACCAAAGACAGCTATGATATCATCGACACCGAGTTTCGGTTTTATGTACGTTCCCTTTGCTTACCCAGGTTTACCTACTTAAATACTCACTGTATGTATATGTTAAAGCCAATGTGATTAAATAGCTATTATACATAATGACTGGTCATTATATATAATGACTAACTGGTCTAGACAATGTGATAAATTAATCACTTTATCCGGATATTATTCATAATATCTGGCCATAGTTAGTCAAAGTAATAAATACGGTCCGACTTGCTTCCCCTCCCGTTAACGTTTTCCCAATTAACGTGAAATTATAATCTATGTAGTGCCTCCACTACCGGCGCCGGTTAACAAACTGGCTGCCGGCGCCGCGCCGACTACATACTCTGTATTTTTACGCCTTCAAGGCTTCTGCAAACTCTTCATGAGACGATTATTCGTCACCCACTTTCATTTTCGCAAAAAAAAAACGAATGAAAAACTTAAGGGGATATATGTAAGGTTGCTTGGGCTTCCAAAGCGAGTCGACGGAGCCCCGCCGTGCGGGGCTCCTATTTCTGTCTTCAGGGTTTAAAGTAACCTAACACGAAGGGGATGACGGGGGCTTCGTTCGCTCGCTACGCTCGCTCACTCCAGTCCCCGTCATCCCCTTCGAACCTAACCTATCCGTGTCGGGGTGTCCCAAAATAAGGAGCTCGCTTCGCTCGCTCTTGAAATTAGTCAGTTGAAGACAAGTTACAGTGTTTAGCCCAAAATCTAACCTACCTTTCAACTAACATACCTTATTACCGCCGCCGGTGTCCATTTTGGGTGCCGGCAGGGGATTTATTAATTTTTTTAAACTTTATAATCTTCAACTATACTGGTTTTATTACTTTATCCAAGTCTCCTAAGATATTATACATAATAGCTAGTTAATGTGATTAATTCTGTGTCATTTATCACTTTGACCAAATTGAGTAGATATTATACATAATGGCTGGTTATTATATATAATATCCGGATTAATCACTTTCGCTGTAACATATACACACATAGTTTTTACCTTCTTCTTAGCGTGTCGATTGCAATCTAAGATTAGTTTTTATCTGTAAATCCTTTATTTTCATCTGAGATTTTAAACTTTACAATATTTATTTTGATGGTATAGCCATCAAAATAAATATTGTAAAGTTTAAAATCTCAGAAATCTCATCAAGTATTTTCCTTATTTCTCTTTGTTTTTTTTTCTTTCTATAACATTGTCAGACTTTTAATATTCTTTTTTGATTACAGTTTATATAATATTTCTTATTAACACTAACTGTTAACTATATGTTTGTTAAAATATTATAATAGATGTGCAGAGTAACATGACGTGGCCTTTGCGGTTTGTTTTTCTCAGCGCAAGTGAATGTTTATTGTTAGTCTTTTTATCTCACAAAGACGCGTCATTGCAATATGAACATTATGTCTTTGTAATAAAATTTACATGACTTGAAGATGTATAAAATTTGTTTTTAGGCGTGGGACTATGAGCCAATGACCCCCTTCAAAGCAGTCGCTGAGCCAAACCTTCCAGGGGCATTCTTGAAGAGAAGCCCCCGCAAAATACCAGACGTACCAGCAGTACCCTGGATGACAGGCCTTACCTCAGACGAAGGATGTTTGAAATCAGTTTGTAAGATTCCTTATTCTAATCAATGTCGATTAGCCAAGCATACATGCATATTATATACATACATAATATTATTAGTACCTATGTGAAAAACGGTTGATATTGAGATAGCGTAATAAATGAGCAGTACCCATTCTCAATCCTGTAGTACCTATAATTTAATTATTTTGTCTTGATTTCGTTAACAGTAAAAATAAAATCCACGCAATAGCAAATTTTGGTCATTACATGTAATAAGCCGTTAATGGCAAAAACATTATACTTTAAATGATCTTGAGCTTTACTTTTACATTCGATATTGAATGACGAAACAAGTAAGATAATGTTTATTTCGTAGGGATTACGGCGAATACAACCAGATTTCAAGAATTCATGTCGGCTTTCGAGACCATCGCTCCAGTTACATTCTACTACGAGAATTCACCCTATGTTGACATAATCACTGAGAAGATAAGACAAAAATACTTGAAAGAAAACGACTTAGCGGCTACACAGCGAGGGATTCTCGAAGTAAGTTTTTAAGGCATAATATTTAGGAGAGTCATAGTTACAGTCAAACAGAAGTATAAAACCATAGTAAAAAAACTATATCTAAGTTAACACATCGAAATTGCAGCAACGGACGACACTCTGATAATGATGTTTAATCTATGAATTTTTCAACTGGCACTACAATCATCATAATAATCACCAGCCTCATGAATCTCATGAGATGATTTGAGCAGCGGCTGTTAAAGGCAACATCTTATAATTTAGATTTCCGTAAGCAACACCATCAACTGTACATTATTATTATATCGTTTCATACTTAATTGTTTCGATAATGATGTCTTGGTGCTAATTATTAAAAATAAGAGTGATTGCTCCAGCACTCTTCTTTTATACTATATCAGTATCAGTTGATTGTGACCATCCAACACTATTTACTTATCTAGTTCCAAGGTACACATTTAAATTACCTGTGTTACTACTACTTTTACTATTTTAGCATTTTTACGGTGTCTTACTGAGTCGAATTTTCAATGGACCTCCGTGTTTGTCACAAATGTACGGTAAAATTGCTCTGAAGTCTGAATTGCGTGAAGAGATTTTATATTATGAGTCCAATGTCGTTTTAGACTTATGAAAGGTAGATGGTCGAATGATAAACTTTAATTGTGTATTCATATCATTCATTTGCAGATCTACACAGACTCATATTTCGCATTCCCAGCTGTAGAGGCAGTTGAGTTGGTGTTTAACTACACTAAGAATCCAGTTTACCTGTACGAATTGGCTTACAGGGCCACAAACAGCTTTGCACAAATATTCGGTGATCCGGAAGGCGACTACGGTGAGGTTATTAATGGTTGGGTTAAAATTGGGCACAACGCAGAAAGAGTTGCAGTGCATAAAAATTGTTTATTAATCTTTTGTCAATGTCAGAAAATAAAGTGTCCAGTAATTATGTAAAGGTACATGAAAGTGATTATTACCGAAGCACATTGCGTTGCATTTTGTTGTAGAACTCAATTGCTTATTTATTAGATAAAGGCACTTACACAAGACAATTAATAAGAAATGTAGGAGAAGTAAAGAAATATTGTGAGACCACTTGTAGTTGAGCTAGATTGATAGCAACTATGTACGAAGTTAATTACCATCCTATCATTTTTCTGACGTGTATTATGTACGTAGCTGCTACTAATAAAGATTGGGAATGGTATCGCCGTGTAGTCCTTATCTAAATGAATGTGTCAGTCAGTCTAGACTTTCCCGAACATTAATAATATTTGCTTATTTCAGGTGTATGTCACGCCGATGATCTGATGCATTTATTCCCGATAGACTTCCTAGAAAAGCCAATATCCGCTGAAGATCTCAAAATGAGCGAAACTATTGTTACGCTATTTACTAACTTTGCTACTTCAGGGTAAGTTTATTATTCCCGAACGCATCAACGAGTCTCTAATTTTAAGGAATTCGGGATTCGTTGGTATAAAAATAAGTTACACAAGGGTTCCCCTTCACTTTTCTTCTCTTTTGTTAGTGAGGTCTGACATTTTGTCACATGCTACTTTCTTCTTTGTTTTGCAACATAGCTACCACTGAAGACATCGTATACGATAGGATAGTCGAGAGATCCAATTTATAATGAATGAATCTCTAATGAATGGATGACGTTAGAACAAATTAAACGTGGGTTCGTTGTAGACGGGTAGCGGGATCCACTTGTTCACGCTCAATATCTAACTGCATAAACTCTTCCACTGCGTGTCTTAGCAAGAGAACATTGCTTGGTTTCATAGTTATTTAGGTAATTCACTGCTTTCAGAAATCCCAACAAACCCGTACCCGTCCCACTAAAATGGGAACCAGCGTCATCTGGACGCAATATGGAGTATCTAGAAATAAAAAGTCAATCAACGATGAAGAAGGACCTGGGGTCTCGTTCACGATTTTGGAGTACCCTGCCTTTGTGGAGCAATATGCGTAGTCGTAGATTTATAGACGAGCTTTAATAATATAATAAACGAATTAAATATTTATGTAAGTAAATAATAGATGTTTTTTTTTTGTTTTTGATTGATTTATTAGTTTTGTTTTTCGTATACCTAGTTTTAAATTTGTAAGATTTTACTCCATGTCGAATGTCGTGTAACATGTAATTGTCATACATAAATATCAACTTTTGTAGGTACCTCTAAATTTGTTTTTTTTTTTATTTGGACGACACGTTTGGTGCAGTGGCTAAGCGATTGGCTTCTGCGCCACGGGTCGTGGGTTCGATTCCCACACGGAACAAAAATTTGTATGGTCTACAGATGGTTGTTTCGGGTCTGGGCGTTTGTTTGTGAGATTTGTGTCTGTAAACGCACCCACGATACAAGAGAAATCTTAGTGTGGGGCAAAGTTTAAAAAAAAAAAAAAACGTAAATGTATGATGTACATGTTTTTGGTATAACTGTTATTAATAAAATAAACTAAATAATAAAATTGTAAAAACTAGATAGGTATAATTAACTATTACTGAATATACTTAATATTATAATTCCTAGAGTATTCCTAGCCCGACAATTCGGTATGTAAAGTAAAAGTTAACATAAATGCTGATACCAAAACCATTTCGAAATTTTAGTTTTCTAAACCTTATTATGCTATTTCCAGCACTTAAAATTATAAGATGGTTATTGATTTTTACATAAAGACACGAATTCGCTTGACATCTATTTGACCTCTAGATTTCGTCACAGAATCATCGGAATGTGCTAAATGGGAGGATCTCCAAAATCAGCGTATTCGGTTGACTTCTCTGGTGCATTTTATATATTGATACTAGCTGACCCGGCAAACGTTGTTTTGCCATATAAAATTTTAGGGGTGGACTACCCCTAACATTTAGGGGGATGAAAAATAGATGTTGGCCGATTCTCATAGATACCGGATAAGCACAAACAATTTCATCAAAATCGGTCAAGCCGTTTCGGAGGAGTATGGCAACGAAAACTGTGACACGAGAATTTTAAATATTAGAGATAAATTGTGTTCTGTATTTTTATTTCGAAAAGAAGGTGTCTAAATAAGCCTATTTTTATATTGGCCTCGATTTTAACCAAGTAGTTTTGGACATATTTAGGTTTGAAATTTTCGAAACCAGAGCGATCAACATCAGAGGATTTGCTCTTATTTGAGCCATCCTACGTCGCTTAGCCAACTTATTTTTCTTCTCGCTTTTCTTCTAATGTCCATTTCTTTGGAGGCATTGTTGTGTTCTAACCCCAACCAACCGATTTGTTATTTTTGCATCAACTTCGGTGTAATTCATTTATTAGTCTAATTTTTTGTTTAACCGAGAGACAGTCGCGCGACACATGACTAGTGACTTAGAAAATGCATTATTTATTTGTTAAATATTTTATTTCGTGTAAAATGTAAAAATAATGCAATTATTGGATCGATCTGGTCTGTTTGGCCAGAGTAAGCAATGCCATAGCAATTAAAAAAGTTACTAATTCATCGATTCTGCAGAGGTTTAAAACAATAGAAAGCTATCATTTCTAGGTACAAGTTCGTAGCAATTCAATCATATTCAAATTCAATCATGATTTCGAACCCAACAGCAGATGTCTGCAGCATTTCAGTTAGATCTGAATGTTCCGAGAGATAAGATGTGTGACCTGTTTGGGATTAGCGATCGCGATTTACTTTCGTATCTTTTGTTTTTGTTAGATGCATCGTACAGTGCAGGATATTGGGCCACCTGGTTTATCAGTTTTTTGAAACATAAACAAAGTGAAACAAATGATAAAATTGTACCATAGTGATCAAACATTTAGCAAATCCAAAGCCAGAGTAATCAATAATTTACCCTCTCAGTAGAAGGAGCACAGCTGATGACAGCATGCACGGCGAAAACTGGTCGGCTAAAGCGTGAGCTTTAGCCGACAGGGACTCGGAACACGAATTCGTGTCGTTCCAGAGCAATCAACAAAAAGCATCGGACATTTTTTTTTTTTAATTAAAGTTATCTATACCTTAATTGTTATAATCTAATTTAGTTCTATTAAAAGAAACCTTTTATTATGTTAGATAAATAAAGAAGATATCGTAATGTTTAAATAGAAAAAGCCTACGAACCATTTTCTGAACCAAACGGCTGTCCTGACGACAGCCCAGAGCGATAAATTTTTCGAGGTTTCAGATTTTTTAAATACATTTTATGATAACGTTTGATAAATAATTATGACGAGGTAGCTAACAGGCCAAACTATTGAACAAAAAATATTTTCATTAAAAATTAGTAATTAGTATATGAGGCACTTCTCCAAGGCACCAAGGCATAGATTTTTTTTATTTTGGAGTTTGACCCAAAGACGTTCAATGCAGAGTTTTCAATTTAAAAAAAAAGTTTCTGAATGACAATTTTAATCATTATGTCAACTTTTTAAACTCAAAGGCTGAAAACTACCCCTCTTACCTCTTACTCGAGATGTTGTACAAGAAATCAACATTAAAACTCTTTACGCCGCTCCGTGACGTCATCACTAGCAAAATTAAAAAAATAATTACCGTGTATTAAACTAAAATATTCAAATTAGATTACTAAAATAGAACAATGCTCAAGAAAAACATTAAAACAAAATACAAAAAAAACTTGACATAAGTATCTAATTGTTGAAAACTTAAGTACGATACTTCTAAGAGCGATGTCGTCAGTGTTCCTTATTCGGTGTCGAGAGCCGCCTTTAGAATTTTATTCTCATCAACATGTTAATATGGTCAAACGTTTTTTTTTTAACTTAATTTAAATTGGCATAACTAGAGTACAAGAGCGTAACCGCTCTAAAAAACCAAAGCCTTAGTGTCAATTCATATTATTTTGTGAATGAGTATTTGATTGGATGGTCAAATTGTTGGCTAAATAGCTTCGGCTTCATCCGGACTTAAGATTAGTTTGCTAGCTGTGTGTACAAATTTCCGCAGGTGTCCACCAAGAACTGAAATTTTCATAAATAGTAATTTCGTTCATCAGAGTTTCGTCATTCGCCATGGCACAGAATCTGCAGTAGTCATCAGTGTCCGGACTCTCATCCCTGCGGCGGAGTGTATAATACTTCCGCCATCTAAAGAATCTATAATATATTTCCCGGTTTTCTATAATATCGTAAATCTCCTTGGCAAGATTTTGTGCTCCTAGTTTATAAGCGTTTAGGTACGAACCAGGCGGCAAATACCTGAAATGAAAATAAAATGAATCACCTTCCTTCAGTCCCGATGGTAAATTTTAAAACGTTTACTTGCCTGGAATAGTCAGCTCCACCGTATACTATTGGCACTGTATAGTGATTAAGGGCGTACAAAATCTTTTCTGTAACATAATCCTCACATACAGCGTTTTCGAAAGCAATATAAAAATAGTAGTTTCTTGCTACCTCCGCTAAACACCTATTCATTATAGATGTTGGACATTGAAAAGTTCCACATGAACCGTACACGTCAATTTTTAAATTATAATCGCCTATGTAAGTTTGTAGTTGATTTATGTATTCCTCTCTTCTACTTAACGTGTTACAATTAGAAGCGAACCATGCTGCTGCTTTGTTTTTAGTCGCAAGTTTTAGTTTCAAGTCGTTGCTAATGGGGGTCATGTCATCAAAACTCATCCAATCCATATCCTTGCTAGGTCCGATGATGTGGTTGCTTGAATTCATAACAGCGATGTATCCCCAGATAGCATCAGAATTCAATTTATACGTCCATGTCCAATTAAAGAAATTATCCCAAGTGTCTTTGCAAATAGGATAGTTTACGGCTGCTTCTATGTTTGCGTATACATATTTTTGACGAAAAGATCGCACTCTTGGCATGTCATCATTGCCTACCACATCCACAAGTTGAGGTCCGTTAAATGCAACAATGTCGTATTCAGTGTAATCTCTTAGAAGTTGCCTATTACTAGTAACGTAACAATTAACGTATTTACATTTTTTCTTTTTGAATACACTATTTCCTTCCCCGAAGTATACAAATGGAAACGAATTAGGATTAGTCCAAAGTAAAATATATTTGGTTTTGGTCCTCGGTCTTGTGTATTCTACGACATCAGTGGTAGTTTCAGGGTAAGGTCTGCCAGTAACACTCGGAATTTCCACTTTGATTTTCTTGATGTAACTGGTATTATTTAAATAAAATATCACGAAAATCACCAAAAAAGTTGCAATACAATAAACAGTTTTAATTTTAATACACTTATGATAGACGTGCATCATTCCAAAGTCTGTGCACACATTATGCGCGATTGTCACATTAATCGTTTACAACACGATTTTGTTTACGAAATTAACGATAACTGTTTACACGTTAAATTGTTGAACACATGCCAATTTCTTTAACATATTCTTCATTATTGTTCAATAAGACACCGAATAATCGTGAGTTATAATTATTCACTTAGAGTTGACTACATGCAGCTATGAGTAGGTAGCGGTCGCGATACGCGGTGACCGTGTTATATTTTTACATTGTATTATATGAGCGGAGCTCTACAGAGGCTCCGCTTTTCTCTACAGAGGCTTCGCTTTTCTCTACAGAGGCTACGCTTTTCTCTGAGGGTTCCTATAAGACATAGAAGAGACGATAAGTTCCCTCCTCAGCTATAAACCACCGGGCGATTCAGTTCCTTTTTGTTTAGGGACAACCGCTTGACAGCAATGTACAGCACATCAAATTTTCTTACACAAAAATACAGTCGCGGGAATCTATCTTTTAAAATGCATTAACTTTCAAATTCCATCAAAGTGCCATATATTCAGAATGTGCCTGAATCATTAAGCGCAATTGATGTAATAAAATAAACTAGTAATAATAAAAATTTAATAGTAGTTTGATTAAAAGCCGAAGCAAATTATAAGATTAACGTTTTATTAATTCGTTACATAGCGTGATTTATTATATTTACTTGGTAACTATTGACAAGTACTTGACGACCTCACAGGACTGTTGTTGCCCTGATTTGTCAATATTATCAAATTTTATGGTATCAGTACGAGCTGCAGGCTGCAGTAATATTGGCGAGTGAAGGTGTTTGAAGGGGAGTTTGTTGCGCCGCCGCCGTTTCTTCTTTGACTTTAGTATCATTGACGTTCAAAATTAGCAAGTTTTAGTCTATTTTTGAACATTATTTTTTATAGCAAAACTCTTAAAGGTTGACTGTGGAAGGTAATGTGGTACCTAGGTACCGAAGCATGTATTTTTAGGGTTCCGTAGTCAACAAGGAACCCTTACAGTTTCGCCATGTCCGTCCATCTGTCCGTCCGTCCGCAGCTTAACTCAGAGACTCTTAGTACTAGAAAGCTATTATTTGGCATGGACATACATATTAATCACGCTGACAAAGTGGTAAAATAAAATCATGACAATTTTTTTACGATTCCTCCTATACCTTTAATGTGGGGATGTTTTTTTTCTCGTCTGCCCCTTGGTGTGGGGTGTTGTTGGATAGGTCTTTCAAAAATATTGCGGGGTTGTGGAAACAATTTTTCGATTAAGGGATCCGTTTCTGAAATATTAAGCTTTAAAGTGCTAATTTTTGTTAGAGTCAAGTGTCCCCCCCCCCCCTACCAGCTAAATGGTTAGTTTTGGATATGTGAAAAAATTCACGGTAGTAGTATATATGTATAACGAAGTTTTTTTTTATTTCCTTCCTTATTTACGGGTAACGAAGTTAAAAGGAAAACTATCACAGCTAAGTAGGCTTTACAGGTTTACGAGTAATAGTCGACCAACTCATAAAAGTAACTTTGGGGTTTGAGTAACTTTGTATGGACTAGTGGCGTAGTTTTTTTTTTCAGTGGCCACCAATAATTTTCATCTTACTTTGTTGTGCTGTGTTAAGTACACATATACGTTCAATTACTTTTGTCCTAAGTAATATCGAAGATGAGATATTTGCATTTGAAGATTTAAAAAATGTCCTCAATGTAAGTACTTCAATTACTGTCTTGCGTAAAGAAATCTTAGCTATGTTTTTAGAAGGTTGATATTAGAGATTGGCTTTACTGTTTTACGACTGTCTGTCAATGTGACGTTAATATTGGGCCTAGGAAAATAATAAAAACACATCATTATAGGTACTTTATTGCATTTTATTAATGATAAGTAAAAACATATTTTTAAACTCTTCATCCATTTCGTTCTCAGTGTCATGTGGAATAATCGTATCTAAAAATTGTGCCGGCGGAGTCAGATTATTTTGATATCAGCCCCATCCCATGTACCATATAATGGGCATTACATGCGAACAGCAGCCTAAGGTCCGTTTCCCAATAATACATGAGCAATAGTGGCCCAATATTGCATCCAGCCCTTGTGTAGCTCTTTCTACGAGAATATACACGTAATTTGTTTCTCTAGATGAATGTCTGGATTGGATTCTGCCTCTAAGAAGCCACGGATCAATCCAGTTTAAGGTTTCCGCCAAAAAATCATTAATATTAGGTTGTCTGCATACTTCAATCACATTTATGAGCCGTCACTTTTTACATGTTTTCCGTCGTAGCTACGAGCTTGTTGCACTTGATACGTTCCAAGTGCATAGATAATTCAATCATCGGCACTTAAAATAGGAAAGTCATCCAGCCCAGGAACTTCAGCATTCAGTGGTCCATTCATCTACGTCATTGTATTTCATTTATTTTATTTGGAATTCTTCAAAAAATACGGTAAAAGCCTAAAAGAGTGCAGTAGAATATGATAACTTCTTCGATTTTAATGAGCAAAACAAAAGCAAATATCTCCATTCCGATATGGTTTAGAGAAATGTGTCCCTAATAACTTTTGATCGCTTTATTCTGTTCTTTTGTAATATCTAAGTTTCATTACTGGCCGCTCAACTTCAAAACGACTCCAACTTTACCCAAACCCCATCGTCGTACAAATTCCATTGAAAAATTACTTTTACATACTACTCTGTCAAGAAAGTACCGGGAAAAGATCAATAATTTAATACACAAAATGTTAGTTATTCATCCAAATTTATTTTATCGCCTTCAAAGTATGCTCCTTCAGAAACGATACACTTACGCCAACGAATAATCCAATCATCAAAACATTTTTAAACGCTTTTTCCGGAATTGAGTTCAGTTCTCGCCGCGAATTCTCCTGTATGTCTTCTACCGAAAGAAAACCGGTGCCACGAAGTGGTAATTTTAGTTTAGGAAAAAGAAAGAAGTCGGCTGGAGCCATATCTGGAGAATAGGGTGGTTGTTCGATGTTATTTGTTGAGTTTTTTGTCAAAAATTCGTTCACAGTGATGACCTTGTGCGAAGGCGCATTATCGTGATGCAAAATCCAATTTTTTATTCCACTAATCTGGCCTTTTTCGTAGAATTTGCTCTCTTAAACGCCGCATCACGCTCAAATAATATTCTTTATTTACCGTTTGACCTTCCGGCTAGAATTCCGAGTGCACAACACCGCGATAGTCAAAGAAAACAGTCAAGTTGTGCTATAAAATTTAGTGACAGAAACGAATCGCTGCAAAAACGACTTCACGCAGTCTTGTCTGCCCTACCCCTAGAGTGTAATTTAAGCCCGCGTAGGCGCGGAGGGGTGGTGCGGCCTGCGAGCTGAGGAGCAGCTGGTCTGTAGGCCCGCCGCGCGGCTGAGGCTGAGGCAAGCCGAAGTTGCAGTGGTGAGCGTTAAAACCATCTGCGACGATAAGGTCGCGTGGAGCCGCCCAAACCCCGCAGCGCCGGAGCCGTGACAGAAACAATGATTGCTGCATGTCTTCTTACATGCTTGTTTGCATGCTACATGCTTGTTTGCATACAACCAACATGCAAGCAGGCATGCAGCATGCTTGTTGCATGCCTTATACATTATAATGAATGTTCGGAAACATAATACTTCGAACAAATGTTATTAAGTACGTAAGTGTAACTTCGGGATAATGTTTTTCGACCAAATGAAACGTCGGAGTAATGAAAAAAATCGAATTGTTCAACTGATACAGTGGCAGACGTGACTTCGATGAAGTAAAAAAACGAAACGATAATAGTTGATAAGTTTCAGGTGAAATTAAATTCGGATACTTAATATTTTTCGAACTAATGGTACGGATCAATTCGTGAAACACAGAAAGTTCAGCGGTTATTTCTCTCAAACTTGAATGACGATTTTCGAAAATCGAATTATAATCGTCTGTAATTGTATCTAAGTATTCATGTTTTTTTAAACCCTAGTTTTCGTTGTCTATGCCAATGGATCTACTTACTTTACTTTACTGTGACTTTAATATTTTTGTAAAATTCCTAATAAGTACCTATTACTAACTTAAGTAGGTATTTAATTAGATGAATAACAAATAATACTTACCACTTTTTCGGTCAGAATAATAAATAACCATAACAGAAAACCTCAAATAAAAATAATAAAAAGACTCGAAACTGAATTCCGGTCTGTCGGAGTGGCTTTAATACCTTTTTTGTCTGGCTACATTGGCTAGTAATGTTACAACTTACGACTACCAATACCAATAGAACGGATACGACAATCAATCGGAGTATTTTTGTTTTAGTAAGTATGATTGCGTATTTTTTGCTATGATTGCAAGCAAAAATACACAATAATAATTCTGTATTTTTATTTTCCTCACATTCGACGTGATGATTCGGAATCACTATCTACCCTTGGTTAACAATCTACTACATAAATTCATATATTTTTTGAGAATTATTGACGTCTTCATCCTTAACCTTTTTATTTCACTGATCTAAGAATTTATTGATTCGATTTATTTTGGCTGCCTACATTGGCCATTATAGTTACAACTTACAACAACCAATAGAACGGATACCACCATCAATCGGAGTTTTTTTGAATTAGTAGATATGATTGCGTAGGTATTTTTGCTTTGATTGCAAGTAAATATACAGAATATTAATTCTGTTTTTTTTTCCTCACATTCGGAATGATAATTTTAAATAAAAGTAAAAACCGACTTCAAAAGAAACTAAAAAGAGTAAAATAATTACCAAAACATAAAATTAACAGGTTCAGAAGTCGGTGGCTTTTATTTGTTTCAGTGTAGAATTGCACCGACTTCTGAACCTGTTAATGTTTATATTTTGGTAATTATTTTACTCTTTTTAGGTTTTTTTTGAAGACGGTTTTTACTTTTATTTAAAGTTATTTATTATATACGTTTTAGTGCCATAAATTACACGGTTTAAGACTGCAAATTTAAATGACACGGTTGCGTAATGTTTCCAACAACTAGGTACCTAGTTTTCTTCAAGAATAGGTATTAATGTATAATTATCATGACGGCTCCTTACGAATACATACAATCTTCTTTGTTCTTGGCTAATGTTTCTGTGATGACAGTTAAAACAGAGATTGAAAGTCCTCATCAAAACTTTTAATGAAGGGAACCACACACCAAAACGTCATCTAAGTACTATAAAATTGTTTTTTTTTTTCAAAAAGCTCTTTATCAATTTCGATAAATTTATATGTGACCATCTCTGAAGTATGGCCTACCAAACAAAAAAAGAATAATCAAAATCCATTCATAATTGGCGTAGATATCGCGTAACAAACATACAACAAAAACACTCAGACGAATTGAGAACCTCCTTCTTTTTGAAGTCGGTTAAAAATTAGGAATCACTGTCTACCCTTGGTTAACAATCTACTAAACTATTATAATATTTTTTTTGAAAATTATTGACGTCATCATCGTTAACCTTTTTATTTCACTGATTCTAATCTAAGAATTTATTAATTTGATAAATATTAAATTTATTAAAATTTATTATTTTGTACAAATAAATGAATTTTAAAAAAATGCATAAGTTAAGGCATAAGTTATTCCGGTTTTCGGACATTGTTATTTACGCATCGAACTGTCAAGGCCGACGACGACCAATCGTCTGCTGATCAAACCAGTCATTTAAATTCGTGCCTCGTGGAATAGTGGACCGCCAGGGATTCGATGCGTGAAGCACGTGGATAATATTATTATGTGTACTTATAAGTATTACCTGCTTACAATATTCATTGTTTATCCACATTACGTAATAAAATAGTATCTTCTTATACAGTGACTCTTCATAAAGTAGGTACGTGAAACTGAGTGAGACTAAACATAATTTTAACGAAGGGTTTTTTTTTTAATTTTTCAGCCACATTCTCTACCATGTTAAACAGTAATGATTGTAAACAACAGGCAATGACGATGAAATACAATTTACCCCAAAGATGGAAGAATACGGAATATCTGTTTTTTTTAAAGTGTTTTTCTCGATGTTTGTAAACCAAGAAAAGAAGATTTCTGTTTTTTCTATTGTTTTTCCCATCGAGAAAATTATGTCTAGTTTCACCCAATTTGAAGACTCACACTGTATACTCGACATAATCAGCTGATCTAATTTATGAAAGACTTTCTATTCGTCTTTGTAAAATGCGTGAAGCAAAAGTTGTTTCGTTGTTTTATCATGCTATTATTTGACCTGAACTTGAAACAGCATGGCGTCTATGGTTTTATTTATGTATTCTGAGTATTTCTAGTACCTATTTTACTAACAACTAAAATAGTACAATAGAAACTGTGATACTGGAATGTAATTAACAAATGTATGAACACAATTGTAGTAATGAAATTAAAACAAATCGATAATAATAAAGCTTTAATCGAACAGGGATGGCAGCATATTAAATAGGACAAATGCTAAAAACAAGATGACTTGATTCAAATATTTAAAAGGATTAGATTGTGGAGATGGTAGGTTCATGGTTGGGTCTTAGCCCCAGACTCTGACGCTGTTGTCCCAGGAGCAACTGGCCAACGCTACGCCGTTGGGTGACATTGAGATCGATGTCACACGGTTCTCGTGACCATGTAGGGTTCCTGAAACGAAAACATTATAACTATTGTCTAATCGGTGAAGTAATAAAGGACTTGTCACACAGGATGCGTTCTGCGTCCTACGGTCCAGTCAAATCGAACGCAGCCCGAATCCTATGTGAACATCATTTGCGTTTTATATAATTACTAGCTGTTCCCGGCATGCGTTGCAATGCCCTTTTTCCTACTTATTACCTACCTACTACCTACCTACTACCTACCTACTACCTACCTACTACCTACCTACTACCTACCTACTACCTACCTACTACCTACCTACTACCTACCTACTACCTACCTACTACCTACCTACTACCTACCTACTACCTACCTACTACCTACCTACTACCTACCTACTACCTACCTACTACCTACCTACTACCTACCTACTACCTACCTACTACCTACCTACTACCTACCTACTACCTACCTACTACCTACCTACTACCTACCTACTACCTACCTACTACCTACCTACTACCTACCTACTACCTACCTACTACCTACCTACTACCTACCTACTACCTACCTACTACCTACCTACTACCTAAACAGATTAAGAATATGGATATACTGATATAATTTTTTTTTTTTTAAATATCAAAATGTCGAACGGGATAAAAAGTATCCTATGTCCTTCTCCTGGCTCTAAACTACCTCCCTGCCAATTTTCAGCTAAATCGGTTCAGCCGTTCTTGAGTTATAAGTGAAGTAACTAACACGACTTTCTTTTATATATATAGATATTTTATGTAATTACGATCTGACTATGCGAGCGCAACAAGCAAAGAACGTAGGGAACCACCGGTCAGGCGGTCGGGGTGGGAAGGTAGCGGACGGGCTGCCCGGTTGTGGGCAGGCGGGCAGCGGGTGGCGGGCGACACGCAATCAAATATAAAATGGTCGCTGTTTGCCCTGCCCGTCAGATCGCTGACCGGATGCCGTGCCCGGATCGCTGACCGGTTGCCCTGACCATGAAGTTCACATTAGGATGCGGGCTGCGTTCAATTTGACCGGACCGGAGGACGCAGAACGCATCCAGTGTGACAAGTCCTTAAATAATGCTAATGGCTAATGAGTATTTTTTTTTAAGTAGCTATCTATTTTACCTAACAATCATCACGCCGCTGGGTCGATCTAAAATCGCTTTTTCCCAAGCATGTTAGGGTCGGCTTCTAGTCAAGCAGTTCAACCAGATGTGGCTGAATATCAGTATTTTACAAGGGAGTTTCTACCATCTGACCTCGACGATCCATTTCAATTCTTTCAACTTTTGCCCAATCCTGCAGACTTAATTTTCGAGTCGGAGTTTTTCTTTTAAGAAATTTTCATGTAGGTACACTCTTGGGATCATAGCATATACTTACGTGTAGGTAAATAAAAATATGCTCGCTCCCTCACACGGGACACAAAACATCATGATCGTTATTGCTGCACCGGCTTTACGTTAACTGGAATGACCTTGGTTTAAAGTAAGTTCGCTCAAATAGTGGCGGTACCTACACCCAAACGGCATGCAGGAATATAATGTAATAAAAAAGAGATAGTTTATTTTATTGAATGAATAATTAATATGGCTTACACTATTCTTCATCACTAGTTGTGTCCTCGGAATCACTAACTGTTTTTATAATGAAAGATTCAGATTCTATTTTAGAGAGCGACTTAATTTAAACTTCTTTCTTACCAGTGTGGCTGACTTTGAGGGTATCCCAGGAATGCACAGAGTTGTCGTCTGATCCGGCCAGCAAGTATCTTCCGCTTAGCGATAATCCTGAATCAAATTTAACTGTATTATTTTATTATATTATTTATTTATTTCAAAAATACATCAATATGTATTATTATGAAGTGGCTACAATTTTCTTGTGAGTAGGTAATCTACATCGCATACCATTTTATTTGAACCTTAGTAAAATAAACTGTTTTATTTAACTGGGACAGTATGGGGTAATTCTAAAACAAAGAAGTTACGCTACATGCTTAACAACTTTCTTATAGGACGGAGTACAAATTTTAACGTACCTACCTACTGATTTAGGTGTTGTATTTAAAATATTAACAGTAAAAAAATATGCTTTCCGCCGGTAAATTAATGCTTCGTTCTGCGTATAATCAATCAAAAACCATATGTTTCTGATTGAATGAACTCATTAAACGAATAGTGGAAAGTGATCGGCGAAGCGAATCGTTTCTGGTGCTCACCGGTCGTGCCGCGGCATGTGTCGCTCACTCAGCTCGTTGAGTTCAATCAGAAATAAAATGACAGATAGACCTGTCATTTTATTTCTGATTGCAGGGACTTTGAAATAAAAATGTCCTGTAGCTCCTTTGGTTTAGAATTTAGCTGTTTTGTCCCAGTTAAATAAAACACTGTATATATCTACTACATTATTTGCAATTACTATATTTTATTTTAAAGCTGTGTATTTTAGGCATCAATTGACGCTCAACATGTTTGGTAACTTTACCAGATGACTGAAAGATGGCTGAAGGAATAAGTACGCATCATTTTATTGCAAGTTGTCGCTTATCATGTTTGTACATGTTGCGATACATGTTAAGCAACATGTTGCGCGTCAATTGTTGCCTAGCAAATACGAGGCGAAAGAAGGACGTCATGGTGTAATTTTTAAACCATTGTGTGTGTGTGTGTTTGTGATTTATTTACAAGAACTATCGTCGATACTTCTTTTTAATAGTTCCGCACCCCATCTGACCGACTTTATTACCCAATCCCAGCTTATGCTAGGATCCGTTTTTCTGTTTTCAACAATCTCAATAGTCAGTTGATTGTGTACAATTTATCGTGTACAGCCCGCGAGGCCTAAGCTGAGCTTTGCATTTGTGTGAGAATGAATGCAGACGCGTCCTTTGCTTGGTTTAAACTGGTTTATACTGCTTTTTGGCAATCGATTCTATGTACACTCACACAAATGCAAAGCTCAGCTTAGGCCTTGCGGACTGTAGTATATTGTATTGTATGATGGCCACTGAAAGCAAAGGTGTTATTAATAATGGTACCTATGCGTTTGGATGCTAATGACACTGTTTTTGTGATTTATGTTGAAAATATGCATTGAATTGAAAAGCTCGTTGTTCAAAGTTTCAGAGTTCATAGTAATCGTTACATGGCCTTTGGTTGTTAGATTTCATGCAATTTTGAAATCGGAGGAGATGCATTAAGAAACCGTTTTCAACATACTTAGCGCTTTGGAAAAAAGAGTCCAAGAGTCAAATGTGACATGTGCCAACTTGGATGCTAGAAGACTGGTCAAACACTTAAACATCAATCTTACTTGAGAATGATTTACATGGGTCTCAGATTCATTTCACTAGCTTAACCTGGTCATAAGGTACCTACCGCAGCTGGTAAAGCCGCCGGCGCCCGGCGGGGTGTAGTGTCCGAGCTGCTGGTCACTGCGTATGTCGAACAGTCGCGCGGTCTTGTCTTCAGACGCAGTTGCGAACGCTTGCCCGCTGTTATGGTACTGTAAATTTTTAGAGGCATTATTACGTCAATTTGCAGTGTGATTTCCGACAAAGAATGCACCACTACTTCCTTCCCGTGGATGTCGTAAGAGGCGACGACTCGGAATAACTTTAGATTGGCACTTGTAAGCAAAGCATTCTCCTGTGTGCGATAATACAACTTACTGGCGTACGAACTGCAGGCACCTAGCTTGGCATCTAGTGTCTAGCGATTTTAATCTGCCGACTTGTAACAGTATCTTGGTAGCGAGGGCGTAACCAAGCGCGCAGTGCGGTCGGTCCCTTGGGCGATTTTAGCATCGCATTGAATTGTACGGATCATAGAGCAACGCGGCCACTGATGTCGTCGACCGTGTTGCTCTAAAGTACGGATTTGTACGGGCGTCGCACACAGCTGTCGCCCGGGTGTCGCATAAACCCACGCGGTTGTTCCGCTCTGACTTGCGTCACCGAGGGGGAACCATATCAAATTTACAAAATTTTATTTTCTCGCTCGTCACGATGTGCTAATTAAGGGAGGGATGCGCTAGTGTGGACGAGTCTGTACTGCGTTTACCAATCAGTTTCCGACTTTCCACTTTTTTCTTATCATTGTGGAAATAAGTATATTGAAGAGGCCAACTCTAGCAGTGGACGTATTCGACTGATTGATTATGAATACTGCGTACATACTTGTCTTGTCTTATATGTCTTGTCTTATGGCTTTTTCAGCCCCCAGCACAGAATAAAATGTGTCTCCAGGCTATTCATTGAAATAAAAACGAACATTCTGAGACTACACTGCGCACTAGTACGAGCACGAGTACTCCTAGTATGTCTCGCAGGTCTTCAGGCACTAAGTATAATTGAGTAAGTGCTGTGCACTGCTGTAAGAAACAAGTTCACCATAACCCAAAAAACTCTGTAATGAATGATTATATAATATGTGTTACTGAATAACAGTGCGAGCACGGTTCTTTAATCGATAAACTTCTCGACTCGATAAAAGTTTAAACATACCGAATTTTATCGAGAGTCGGTAGCACGGAACTTGCCTCGGTATCTTTATCGAGCCTTGTCGACGGCTGTCTTCTCGATAGCTTATCGACTTTTCAAAATGGCAACACCAGATTTAAAAATATCATTCACTCATGTAGACTTTATTTTATTTACGAAATAATCTTTTCCTGGTTATTTCTCGCGACTGAAAACTATTTCGTTTGTTAGAAATATTGTAAACATTTTTTTATAATCTTTGTAAGATTGTAAAAAATATAATTTTAGTGGCATACGGTCTGTCAAAAAAGAGTAGAAAAATTGGGGGCACCACTAGTCATACATTATTGAATTTAACTTAAATTCGCGTCTCTAAACTCCGCTTGTGGATCCTTTTCATGTCACGATGCGTTCTGCTTTCAACATCTAACAAAATGAATTCTCCAAAATCCATTTGTTTTGCAAAAATAGCTTCAAAGAATCTTTATCTACCAACTTTTAACTGACGACAACAATTCGTGATAATTCGAGAAATTTACCAATAAGAACTATCAAAACTCGACATAATCGATAAGATTTGTCGATTATATCGAGGCCTCGATAAAATGCGATCCGAGCTACCTTTGTCGTTTTATCAATATCTTATGTCAAATTTGACGTTTAGAATAGATAAATTTCTCGAATCGACTCGATAAAAAGAACCGTGCTCGCACTGCAGAGCCAAATAAAAAAAGAAATAAAGGAATATTATACAATGTAAGTCCGAAAGTGGTTATGACAGTTGACTGTTTTAAAGCAAGTAAGTGTTAAAATTTCAAAATTCGTCTTTTTTATTTCCATGCGAAATTATTTTTATACTAGTTTCTTGAAAAATTCTTCATCCTTGCTTTAATTAAGAAATCTGAAAATGGAGCTTCTAATCCGTGACTCTAATTATGACCTAAAATGTAAACAACAACAAAAATCCTCAGATTTTAGCGTATTTTTATGAAACACTAGCTGACCCAGCGAACTTCGTACCGCCATATTTTTGTTGTCAACTGCTAGCTGAACAACTGAACGTCAATCTGTCAATGTTTTGTTACTATATTGAAAATCTCTCACAGTCTTCTGTCTCATTCACTTTTCATATTATGAGATTTGTAGAAAAAAAAACAGTTTTTTTTGTAATTATGATCTATCTATCTATATATCTGTGTATCTACCTATCTATCTACCTACCTATCTATCTATCTACCTATCTATCTACCTACCTACCTATCTATCTACCTACCTACCTATCTATCTATCTATCTATGTACCTATCTATATCTATCTATCTACCTATCTATCTATCAGTCCATCTGTCTACCTACCTTTCTATCTATCGATGTACCTATTTATCTATCTATCTACCTATCGATCTACCTATCTTACCTATCTATCTATCTATATACCTACCTATCTATCTACCTACCTATCTATCTATCTATCTATCTATCTGTCTATCTCTCTCTCTCTCTTTCTTTACTTACTTACAACCATTTTCATGTATACGGTAAACAAATGAAGAATATGGACATACTGAGATAATTTAGTTTTATTTTTAAATACTTATCAAAATTTTCTTCCATAAGAACCTTCATCTGACAGTAAAAAACAACAAAAAAAAATTAGCGAATTCGGTCCAGCCGCTCACGCGTGATGCCGTGACCAAGGGAAATAGGGATTCATTTTTATATTACTGAGATAATTTCGTTTTTTTTTTTAATTTCAATGTTTTCTTTCATAAGAACCTTCTCCTGACAATTACGAACACAACAAAAAAAGAATTAGCGAAATCGGTCCAGCCGCTGATGCGTGATGCCGTGACCAAGGGAAACAGGGATTCATTTTTATATATATAGATTTGTATAGCTATTTCTGTCAAAATATTGACTTGGGGAAAGCGGTGGAACAAAAGTTATTCGTTATTATGGGTACTTTAAGAGCCTTTCGGATTAGTACCACTACCACCTTTCCGACTAATCTTGTATAAATGAACTTTAAATATTTCCACATCGAAAAGTTCCCACTTTAAAAGCTTTCTTTAAAAATAATAGTTTGCAATATCGATTGATCAATTTCGTTTTCTAATAAGTACTACCGATACGCTAAGCGTGCGGTCAAGTGAGTAGTATGACGTCACATACAGTGTGTTGGATCACTAGGATACAACTAAGCTATCAGCTTACCACATGCGTGTCTATTGCTATTTACTGGGCACACAGGCGACACAGGGACGAGCTCAGCTCCATGTCGAGATGGGCGTAGCCAGAGTGGAGTGGTCGCCTGCCCCACCTTGGTGGTTCAGGGAAGAATATTCAGTCCACTCGGCACTCCTATCTACTAAAATAGGCAGACCAATCTTTAAAGCCCGGCTTTACTTATTTAGGCTCCAAAAAGTTCAAAATTGCCCATTCTGCACTTCCAGATTTAGTAAAAAGCTGCTTTGCCCTAGTCCGGACAAAATCCTGGCTACTCCTATCCAGAGATGTTTTCGCTGGGTACTTTGTTATTATGTCTAGAGCTTATACATACTCACACAAACGCTGTTGACATCGGCTTCGTGGCCAAAGAACGTTTGCTTCGCTTTCTCATCCCGAATGTCCCATAACTTGCAGGTCTTGTCCACGGAGCCGGTCACATACGTCTTCATATCTGTTGTTACAATTACACTTTTCATGTTTTTAAGTTTCATGTTTACCATACATTACGCTTTTGAGTATTGGCTGTTTTCAATAATAACCTATCTATCGAACGGCCCTACTTCAAGAAGGCCATTGAAAACAGCCATCCTACTTGAGATAGTGGCATTACTTCTATGGAGCTTATGTCTAATTTCTATGTGTAGTAGGGCAAACCATCGATAAATAGGTTATTGAAAATGGCCGTAAAACATCTTACTTAGCCGTACGGACTACGGAACCCCCTACACTGTGCGTGGTCTGTCTTACCGTCTGACAAGCTTGGCCGATTTTTATTGTTTTATGATCAACTCGTTCCATCGTATCTGTCTTGCCCGTGCCTGCTTATTTAACTGGGAATACTGAGATTTAATACCTTTAGAGAGTCCCTCCTTCCCTAGTCGACAGACTTTTTATAAGTACAAAATCATCTTCTGCCAATATTGGACGTATAAACTACAGAATATAGTAGTACTGGATGTAGCCAAACTATCAAAATGTTTCGTGCTCCTGCTGATTACCTCAGACTAACCGTCGTCAGTTTAAGTATTGCGGTCATTTTTCTACGACATCTGCGTTGTAGTAGGTAGTTACTGGATCTCTTTCAGTGCATTATTGTTGTTAAACATTCACCGAGCCTGTTGTTTGACTGGGTTCTACTTTAGGTAGGTACCCAAACCAAGATACAGGGACATACGCAAAGCATATAAAATCATAATATACTACGCACATCATCGGTCTATTGAGAAACATTAAGTCATTTTATTAACGTGTTACATTGTAAATCGAATTAGTTCTCGTGAAGCCATATTAATAGATTACAGAGTATTAATTTATTTGTAGTTCTTACCGGTTTATTGTTTTCTGGTTTGATGAAGTGATAACAAGTCTGAAACGTAAATACCTACCTAAATCATACTACGTATCAACGTTTGCCAACATTCTCGCTTGCTACTAATTAAAATACTTATAAAGTTCAGCAAATATAACTTAGAGCAACGCGGCTACTGACGACGATCCAAATCTTAAGAAATACCTACAACTTTGTGAGCGAATTTGGAACACCTACCATAATAATAAATTATTAATACTAATATTAATAATAAAAAATAGTAGCCCACCACAGGCATCGGGAACAGGGTCCAAGCTGCCGACAGTCAGGGCTCCAGAGAAAGGAACCTCCTCACTATGCTTGCCGTGTCAAGGAGTAGGTACTGCTTTTTGAATCAAGTCCTTGATCCAGCCGCCCAACGACAGCCTCATGAGGTGTTGATGGAGGCTCTTGGCTATTAGGCCTGCTTGTGGACTGCTGAGTCCACATCCCACATGCCGACAATCTCATGTGCTAAATCAAGATTTGTTTGTTTTTTTCAGCTTTCACGAGGTTCTCGTCATGAGGGACCGTGATATCAACAACAATGAACAAATGTATAATTATTAATACAAGGTAAGTCGGAAAGGGGGTAATAATCCGTAAGGCGCTTCCCCCACCGAAAGTGGCGCCACTTCAGAAAAAAAGCATTATTATTTCTGTCAACACACAATATACATATTGAAAGGAGATCGGACGGGTGTGGCCCAAGTGGCGTCGGAGCATGGCGTATATTTTATTTGAAAGTTCATTACCTAAGCTTACTTTTTTTGTATGGGTACAAAAAAATCTATCCAGGGAGAAAAAAGTTATAGTGCATATTAAAATACTCATCTATCGAGCTATTTTCAACTATTTAATCAATTAAATCTATTTCTTTTAACTTAATATGGTATGTTTGCTGTTGTCTAACATCTATGATGACTCAGGTGCGTGGTACTTTTTGCACCAACATCAGAAAGAGACAAAAATGATACAAAGGCAAAGAAAACGCAACGCGGGCGCAGCGGTAGTGCGTTTCCCTTCCCTCCGCTCCATGATCAGGATGACGGGATCAGCTCAAGTCACTGGCAGTCACTCTCTCCGCTCGCTGCTGTTCGATGTGATTGTATCAACTGCGTTACCTATTCTGTTATTCGTCCACTGTTTACCGGCTGTGTTTGATTACTTTCTGACGAACTTGGCGTGTTTATTTGAACTGTCCGATTTCATCTGGATTGTCCATTTTTTTATTTAATGATTTGAAATCATCAAATGACTTCTTCCGCTCTGGGCGGAGCGGAAGGGAGTGTCAGACTCTTACTGACTAAAACCCATCCGTGTAAGGGCATTAGGAGGACCTAAAGCCCTTTGCGTTCCAGGGCTGCGGTAACTCTTTCGAACATTTTCCGCAACCCTGGCAGGCACTGGCCTTAGCGGGCTCTATCTACTTTGCTGACATATTTTTGAGGTGCGCGTGGAACACAACGCTTGTCGACCCGGGCCTGGTTCTGATTGGACGGCGAGCCAGCCAACGCTCGCCGTCCTACACCGGCCGGGACGAGCCCTGCGACTCCCGATGCCCAGGTCGTCTTTTTCTGTTGCGGCGGCTGGGGCGTGAGATTTGCCTCTCCCTCACGCGGCCCGCCTCCTTCTTCGTTAGCATTACTGCTTCGCAGTAAGAGGTGACTGCTTCCCATGCCCTCTTGCTCCAGACCATGGATTGAACCAGGGCCGGAGGCGAGAGGTCGCCGCCGCCGATCGCCTCTACGAGGACACGGCGGTGCTCTGCCCAAGCAGGGCAGATCTCCACCGTATGCTCCACCGTGTCCTCCGGGCGATACTCACAGTGATAACACCCGGGCGTGTCCTCCCGCCGACTCCGAAACAACCGTGTCAGGAGAGTGCCTGCGGCAGGCGCAAGGTGAGGACGCCGTGGCGTCTCTCTAGCCACTCCTCAAAGAGGGGATTAATCGCCGTAATTGTGACGTGCCCAGCGCTGGGTTGCGACAGTCGCCGCCTCCATACCACCATGAGATCCTGCCGGAGCTCCGTCCGCCGTGCTGCGATTTGCCGCGGTAACGGAGTTACGCCCCGGCGTAGCGCCTCCACGCGCCACGCGTATATGTGCACGAGGGCTCTCGCTTTCAGATCCCATGGCGGCAATCTTCAAAAGGCGGTCTCGGTAAGTCTCTCTCTTCTTAGAACAGAACGATTACAAAGTAGGCACGTCACACCAGCACTCGGTCGTATCATGTTACAAAAGTAACAAATCCAAAACAGGTAAGAAGAATCAGTCCATTTAAACACGCCAGGATAAACGAAAAGAAATCGGATAGTTCAAATAAACACGCGAATGTCGTCAGAAAGCAATCAAACACAGCCGGTAAACAGTGGACGAATAACAGAATAGGTAACGCAGTTGAAACAATCACATCGAACAGCAGCGAGCGGAGAGAGTGACTGCCAGTGACTTGAGCTGATCCCGTCATCCTGATCATGGAGCGGAGGGAAGGGAAACGCACTACCGCTGCGCCCGCGTTGCGTTTTCTTTGCCTTTGTATCATTTTTGTATCTTTCTAATGTTGGCGCAAAAAGTACCACGCACCTGAGTCATCATAGATGTTAGACAACAGCAAACATACCATATTAAGTTAAAAGAAATAGATTTAATTGATTAAATAGTTGAAAATAGCTCGATAGATGAGTATTTTAATATGCACTATAACTTTTTTCTCCCTGGATAGATTTTTTTGTACCCATACAAAAAAAGTAAGCTTAGGTAATGAACTTTCAAATAAAATATACGCCATGCTCCGACGCCACTGGGGCCAGAGCCCAAACAAAAATGTCCGATCTCCTTTCGTAGGTACAACATTTTAGTCAAGTGTTGTAGAAATTTTCGAACACCAAAAACAACACTTGACATCCTAGATTAGAAGTTTTAGTAATTAATGCTAAAAACGGCTCTTTTTGGTACTTAACGCTAAAACTTCTAATCCAGAAGCTCTAGTGTTGATATTTGGTGTTCGAAAATTTCTACAACACTTGCTTACAGAAAGAATGCTTTTTTTCTGAAGTGCCACTTTCGGTGGGGGAAGCGCCTGAGTAACATTTGTTCTGCAACTTTCCCCAAAAGTCAATAGTTAACTAGAAAAAGCAGTTTAGTTTTTTCAAAAAATAACGCTAAAATCTATCTATCCTCAGCTATGATCAGCTGTGTTTATATTTTAGGTTATAATTGGGGACACGGATTAGAAGCTCCATTTTCTGAATTCGTAACTAAAACAATGTTTTTTTTTTCAAAATACTAAAGCTAAATTCATTTTGCGCGGATGTAAAAATTATCGAATTTTGAAATCTTTGCTTTGAAGCAATCATCAGTAGGTACCCCCTTTCCGATTAACCATGTATAAATATAGAATCTGGAAACAATATAGAATGTATTGCATTTTTTGTACCTGGTGCCAAAGAAATAGTGACGACATCACCAGCGTGGGCATCAAATTCCATCTCCCGTTTACCTGCTTCCAAGTCCCAAACGCATCTGTAACAAAAGTAATGTAATAATAAATACTAGTACCTATGTTAGTAGTAGTTATAAGACTTCTCTATCATGTATTCTGTATCGATTAACGAAACCTCTTATACTTACATAATGTCGAAATTGAAACCTCTAACTACTTATCGACGGTGAAGTATCAATACCTAATAACTAACATTTTAGCGATTTTCATTTTATTGCATATTCGTTGGGAAAATATGAAAGAGCTCGTATTTGCAAAGATATAATAAGGTCTTGAATTATTCTTATTTATGAGATAAGTATTAGTTTCTAGAAATACCTAATAACTAGAAATGAAACGTTTTTTTCACGTCCCGTAAAATCACGGTTTTGTAGTTATTAGATATTGATACTAAACCGTCGTTATGTACTTACATGTTTTTGTCAGACGTGTTGTATATTATTACATAGGTATACATAGAAACTGCTTAGGTAATGGTTCCCCGATGACACCTGTACCTACTTAGGTATAGCCCACAGGACATCAACGTCAACCATTGTGTTTATGCAAGCCTTGTGATTGTGACGGTGGTACCTAAAGTGTGGTGGTGGAAGTAATTTGGTATGTCTACACCAGTGCGCTTTCATGTTCATCCTGCGCTTTCGTTTGACGCATGCCTGAAGCGCCATAGCGCATGCCCTAATACTAGATCGAGTCTTATGGCAATCAATATTGCATGCGCTTGACGCAAGAGGAATTGAAAGTTCCAATCTCCAAAAAAACTGTGTCTTGGTGAAGAAGTCCCTCTTACTTACACTATTATTTTTTAGTGAGAATATTTTTTGTTCTATAGTTTGGCATGTTAGCTACCTAGAACAGTCATAATTATTTATTAAAAAATCTGAAACCTCGAAAGAGATGTCCTGCCCCGTTTGGTTCAGAAAATAGTTCGTAGGCTTTTTCTATTTAAACATTACGACGTCTTCTTTATTTATCTAACATAATAAAAGGTTTCTTTTAATAGAATTAAATTAGATTATAACATTAAATTATAGTGTCGCTAAATTTCAAAAAAATAATTGTGTCCAAGGCTTTTCGTTGATTGCTCTGGAACGACACGAATTCGTGTTCTGAAACTTTTGAATCCCTAGCTCGCGCTTTAGCCGACCAGTTTTCACCGTACACGCTGCACAGTGTTTTATGAAGCCCGATTTTCGGAAATCCCATTTTTATTGAAAAACCTGACAGAAATTATCATTTAAATGCAAGATTTTGTATCCCCAGTTAGCTACCAAGTCTAGTTTCTGAGTTATAATTTTTTGAAAATCGTATTTTTTCCATCCTGATATTAAGAAAAAAAATAATTACGCTTAAACTAAGCGTGATACGAAATAATGATGTTAAATACATTAATGGCGCATCTTATGCCGAGTATTTGAGTCCATAAATGAACCTCGCACCATTTTTAGATCGAGATTTATACGAGTTTTTCGGTTTATAGTTTTTCTTAATTTTCTCGAAAATTCCGCCGTTTCGGGAAAAGTTATCTATACAGAAATAATTCTATTTACTTCCCCAATACACCACATAATTATGACAACCCAAATCCATGGAACTCAGAAGTTATTCCAATTTAACTATTTTTGTTAGGGTTGTCTATTTTTTTTAATCCTTATTTTGTGCATAAAATTTTTCGTAAAAGTAAAAGTTCCGTAGTCAGAATGAAAAACAAAACGTGAACCAGTTTACTGGCAGCCTACCGAGACCTTTCAAAAATATATATTTATTTGTCGCAGAATCAACACAGAAGCACAACTATTAGAATGACTATTGATTATTGTTAATGTAGTAGGACGCCATCTATTGTCGGAAACGTCAAGCAGTGTGCTTGGGTCAAGGACTTTATATAGAACTGGACCGAGATCTTGGCAATTTATATTATCTAAAATAGACTTTATATGCAAAACATAAGACATAATATGGCTTGGCAAACATTACGGTACACTTGAGATAGCAATAATTGTACCTTGTGTCCCTGTCTAATACACACTGTGTGTTGTCACGTAAATAGAAAATGCATATTCCTAAATTAGTAGAATTTTTGAACTAAATGTACAAATTCATAAACCAACTTTTTTCATCTTAATTTATCCCAAGAGACGCGATACAACTATCGGAACTTTTGTTCGTCAACGATTCGTTGTAAGAGGACTTTTTTTCGTCAACGTAAGGCCAGGAGGCGATTTTCATATAATGTGCTTTTATCTATAGTTTTTTGACAGCTTGATATTAAGTCAACGCATTTATTTCAATTAGACCATATAAAGACACTTTTGATTTATTAGGTATTTATAATAGGAAAAAAAAGAAGTTACTGCCGCGTTCCAAAGTGTAGATTCCTATGGATTAAAACGGGCAGTAAACTACATGGTTACTCTTTTGCATCAAAAAAAAAAAAAAAGGCATTTCGACACATTGTCCATAGAAAAGCTGTCAAAACGTCAAACTCATTCCTTACATAAAAGTTATCTGACGATTGAAAAATCAGCCCTAAATATTATAAATTAAACGATTTGATTGGTACCTATAATAAATATTTTATTACTAATTTAACAAAAAAAATCTAGGTATTCTCTCTATCTGACTCGTAATGAAGATAAGAGAACTCGGTTTGGGCTTTTCTATTTAGCTTCTTCTCAATGGTAGTAAAAAAAATACAAATGCTGATAACCCCATTTGCATTGACGTAAACCGATAATTTGAATTAAAAAAAATTAATAATTGGATTTATTACACAATTAATTTGGAATTTGCGTTGTAAATGCTTGCAAAAGCGAATATTACCCGGACTGAGGAATATCTTTTCACAGAAAGGGTTTTTCATTACTTGAATTTTCTTACTGTTAGGGTGACCATGATACTTCTAGTAGCAGTACATACAAAATCTAAATGTCTAATATGGGATTATTTTTCAAAGATTTTTATTATTGTAACTCTAAGACCGCAATGATACTCATTTTCAAATTTAAATCAAGGCATTGATACATTATTTAATAGCTCTAAAAAGCAAAAGTTTCACGTTCAAAAGACCTTTGTGACTCTAAATAAAAGAAACAACGTGGTTATGAACGTACCAACTTGGATTAGTTTTGTCAACTTTTCTTAGCGCGTAAATTTAAAAAACATCTCGAGTTGTTTTGTTCCCCACTACAACATCCATGTAGTTATTAAATACTTTAGTTAATGCAGTTTTAAGTGTTTTTTTAGGTAAATTTGTTTCCGCAGCGTGATATTCTGTCATCATTCAGATATCTGTATCACAGTCAGTCGATCGAAGTTGTCAATGAAATTGTAAACTAGCATTTCGTTGTGATATCATACTTTATTGTGAATCCTGTTTCAACAATGTCGTACGTTCGTTTACTTACCTTTATCAAAATATCGAATTAAATCTAGGCACATAGTCTCAGTTTTTTTTATTAAAATGTATATAAAATGTGATGCTTTTATTTTTAGTGAAACACAAACAAGACGTCGCCGTCGTGTTAGTATGACCAAACTGCTTCACCTGTGGGAATTTTTAAATAACTTTAAATAAATTGCATATAATATTGCAATAGGTACCTATATTGGTTTATAAATTTCCTTTCATCAATTTGGAATGGGTTATTTATTTCCCTAATGCGACGCTGTCGCTTTTTCTCCATACGATATTTACTCTCTAAATATTCAAATATCTCGTACTCGTCACACATTTACAAAAACAGTAAAAAGTGTGATCTAATAAACACTTGTAATTTTTATACAAAGTATCGAGTTTAGAAAGTCTTATCGACCAAATTTTAAGTGGGTCCTCACAACAGTTTACCTCTAATAACAAAAACAATGTTGAATAAGCTCGTAAATATTAACTTTTTCAAGATCGCTTATTTTGACATTACAGCCGCTCAATATACACTCTGCTGCTATCAAATAACACATCATGGTATGAAAACTATACAAAAGAAAAGGTGAACGGATTTCGTAAACGTCAACTTAGCAGGCCTGCTACAGGCCTGCTTTAACGATGTCATAGTACAAAAACGCAGGGCAGTTCAACTTCCAGGCAACTTCTGCCCTGCTTTAAGAGGTCATAGTAAGCCCCCTGACCCAAATAGGAGCGGCGGCGCGGCGACCTATAGTCCCAGCCTAACATCTGAATATAATTACAAAATGTACCTAAACAAAAAAGGAGTAGTATGTACCAGGGATGTTACGGAGGTGGTTTTATCGGAACCGAAGTCGGAGTCGGAGTTTTTAAATTTGGTTTGTCGGATTCGGAACCGGAATCGGAGTCCGAGGCGGATTCGGAGGTGTTAGCAGAAGAGAGATGTGTTAAGGACAGGCCTAATAAAATAAAATAGTATTTACATAATTTCAGTCAGCCTCTTTAATTTCAATTAAAAATAATAAACCTACATACTTAGTAAAGGCGCAGGCGATAAAAAAAATGCTTCGACCTCCTATTCAAACCTACGATTTAAAAGTATCGGAGCCGAAGTCGGAACCGGAGATGTAATATCAATCGGAAGTTCCGACTTATCGGAGTCGGAGTCGAAGCTCCGTAACATCCCTAGTATGTACAATAATTGTGTAAATGTTAGAAGACATTGCTAATTATGGTTATATCTTTTTCCGATTGGTTTAGTTAACTTGCGGTATAAAGATATTGTAATGCTTTAATACAATATTTAGTAATACTAGGCAGGACTTATTACACCATAAGTCTGCCATATGGTTACCCTTGTGTTAGAAAGTGACAAGGCGTACACTTATACCTATCTCACGTGATTCGCAGAAATCGACAAGTACTCATTCCAGTTGTACGTAGTACTTATTACTTCTATGGCTTGGGTGAGGTCGGTGCGGGGCGTGGCATGTCTTGTTTGACGGTTGTCAGGAAGCTGTCAGCTGTCATTCTTTTTGACATTGGATGCATTTGATTTGAGTGAAGTCACTTTTAAGTGAGACACGAGGGCGAGAGGTCGTTTTGCCAGCCTGCACCGAACTTACCGCGTTTCCGTACCTTAATCTATTTCCATCGGTTTGATCATTAGAGATTTTATTATTTTGTTATCGAGAGTGAATAAATAGAGGACTATAATCAGTGTTGTGACTATTATTTCCTGCCTACACCAAGTCGAACTTGGACTCTGATGACGAGGTACCCCCGATGAGTGACCTACCCTCGTTAATTTATTATTATTTATTATTAGTTATTATTATTTCTTAAAAACTCTAACTTAATGCCTTATGCATTTTCTACCAGTTGACCTTATGGTAGTCCAGAAACAACATGGTGGGTGCAACTTAAAAGAGAGAAACAGAGAGGAATATAATATAATTGATAAATACATACATGTAAACAATATTGTTAAGAAAAAAAGAGTCCAACGAATTACCGCTGTGACGATTCTACAAACTTCTTGCGAGAAATATCAAGTTAAAAGTCCCCTTCAGGTTTGACCCTGACCATCATGTGCATTGGGATTCTCATGCCCTCCTGGCATTAAAGAGTCATCTGGTCGGGGCCCAGAAAGACCATCTCCAGCAGAGCGGGTCAGGTTCTGCTAGGGTAGAGTAGTCCCATGGGTCGTGACCGGCTCCATGATTACTAAGAAATTCCGCGTACTAAAGAGTAAAATATTTGGTGTATGCTCCACTGCGTTACCAGGTAGGCTACCGTGCCACTAAACAGATGTACGCAATAGACAAACGAAAACAACATAAGCCCGAAGGCATAGCTGGTAGTCAAGTAAAAATATTTATGGGAGTTTTAGCTAGTATATAGAAACTGTTACCGCCTTCACCGCGTGGAGTGGAGGTACTCCCAGCTTATATTATTGCTATTGCATTATGTGGATTTTGCGTGTCATTAAGCAGTATTTAGTACGTACTACAAAAATACTTAAATAACACAAAATGCCTGAATATGTCTTTTAACGTACATCGATGAATCATATTTTATTTAGATACCAAGCTGATATCCTGGCTTCTTCATGTCAGATAATCCAAACCACCGATTTTACTACAAGGTAGATATATTTTTTGGCAAAGTTATATAAAATCCGGATATAAATAAAAATCTGAGATTTTGACAGCCCTAACGACGTAAAATCCGGATAAAACTTAAAATCGTTGTGGTTTCCAAGTGCCATGGAATTGGGGTGTGAAATTTATGTGGTATATTGGGGAAGTAAAGAGAATTATTTCTGTATAGATAACTTTTCCCGAAACGGCGGAATTTTCGAGAAAATTAAGAAAAACTATAAACCGAAAAACTCGTATAAATCTCGATCTAACAATGGTGCGAGGTTCATTTATGGACTAAAATACTCGGCATAAGATGCGCCATCAATGTATTTAACGTCATTATTTCGTATCACGCTTAGTTTAAGCGTAATTAATTTTTTTCTTAATATCAGGGTGGAAAAATTACGATTTTCAAAAAATTATAACTCAGAAACTAGACTTGGTAGCTAAATGGGGATACGAAATCTTGCATTTGAATGATCATTTCTGTCAGGTTTTTCAATAAAAATGGGATGTCCGAAAATCGGGCTTCATAAAACACTGTGCGCTGTCATTACCAGTGCTCCTTCTACTGAGAGGGACACGCATGCCTTGCTTTGCCAAGCTGCCGATTTATAGAGGTAAACGACTGGCTTTGGATTTCTAAATGTTTGATCACTATGGTACAATTTATTTATCATTTGTTATTC
Source organism: Amphipyra tragopoginis (assembly GCA_905220435.1). NCBI lineage: Eukaryota > Metazoa > Arthropoda > Insecta > Lepidoptera > Noctuidae > Amphipyra > Amphipyra tragopoginis. The sequence continues at coordinate 22,690,721 of HG991991.1, read as the reverse complement.
ACTTTGATTATGCTTCAATTTAATAATTAGATCAGTTTTAGTGATCCATTTATTGTGTAGAAATTATAGCTTTCTATTGTTTTAAATCTCTGCGAAATCGATGAATTCGTTACTTTTTTTATTGCTATGGCATTGATTACTCTAGCCAAAGAGACCAGATCGATGCAATAATTACTAGAGATGGGCCGAACATGGATTTCACCGAATACGAACATTCGGCCGAATATTCGGTAAAACTTTTACCGAACCGAATATTCGGCCGAATATTCGGCATAATAGATTCCCTAAAGTAAACAATACAAGTCTGAATGCGTTTACGAAAAGCGCGCGGATGGGCGTTTTAAGAAAATTTACCTTTAAGTATGTAACTTAAATAAAAAGTTAATAAAAATGTGAATTCTTAAGGTTATGTTCCGGTATTATTATATTCGATTTGGTCTCTTATAAAGATCTCATATTTGTCTTAGTATGTCACTAATATTTATAATAGAGTAACTCTGTTTGTGTAGGGGTAATTGATTGATCTCTCAAATAAATACCTATAAAAAATGCAATTAATTCTTTCTCTTAAAAAAAACTATATTGGTTTAATACTTTTAACGTTTAAACTTTATAAGATAATAACTGTTTATTTTCAATAAATAATTTTTACCACTTTAAGTAGAAACTAGAAATATGATTACCATATCTGCTGAAATGTTGTAATTTAATCATGCAATTCTTTCTTACATTATAGACCTAATTAAAATAACATATATTATTTTATTATAAAGAGTTCACTGTAGCTTAATCCCAAAATAGCTACATACTTATATTTGGTATTTAATAACCATCTTTTTATCTGCTGTTATTGGAAATAAAACTATAGTGCCGACAAAAACATGTAAATTACTCACCTCATAAACATAACCCATTTAACACTCAACTCATACTCAATCATACAATATTCGGTAAACCTGCCGAATATGCCGAATAACGAATATAAAACGAATATTCGGCCCATCCCTAATAATTACATTGTTTTTACATTTTATACGAAATAAAATATTAAAAAAAAAAATAATGGATTTTCTAAGTCACTAGTCATGTGTCGCGCGACTGTTTCTCGGTAAAACAAAAAATAGACTAATGTTATCGCTAGTGGGTAACACTGGGCAATGTTGATAAAGGGAGGTAGTCGTCGATATGGATCGGCCCATCCGAGGTTAAAAAGGCGGTGGTCATTCGACGAAGCGGGAGCATTCCGTGTTGAACAGCTGAAGAAGTCTGACCTTTTATATCTGATTAGCTTGTCCTTATTTTATGATCTTGTAATAATTGTGTAAAGTAATATACTGTGATCTAGTTAATGTTACTAATATTAACCCAAATACAAGTACTCTCAGTGGTGGAGAGTCTATGTTGGTTTTATTTACTGTGTTTACCTTGCTCGCAATCCTGACATACCGATATTAGCTAAAACTGTAATGATAGAATCACCCCTGAACGATTATATTGTTGTGTCGATTACATCAGAAGTGGAACAAGAAAAAACCAGTCCACATTATGATTGTATACCCACATGTAAATATTTTTGAAAAGTTAAATCCCCTATAGACGGACTGACAAAAACTTGATATTACAATGGTGAGAAGTGTGAGAATGAGAAAATGTGATAAATCCGGTGAGTCACAACCATTTTATTATGTGTGAAGGTAGTTTGATGAAGGAAATATAATATGAGAGGTTATTTATTCGTGTAAAATAAATATTAAATGATATCTTTGCTTATTCATGTAAAATAAAAGAGATGTTATCTGTATTTATCCGTGTAAAATAAATGAGATGATGTCTGTGTTTATTAGTATAAAATAAATATGATGGTATCTGTATTTATTCGTGGAAAATAAATACGGCATCTGTATTTATTCGTGTAGGAAAATACATTGCAAGTCGTATTAGAGTTTGTGGTGAGATGCAACCAGGGTTGATCTTTGGCACCGCCCGGTTTGGCCAGCCGGGGTTGGCCAAAGGCTTCGCCTGGGGAAAACTGAAACTCTAACGTGGCGAAGCAATTGTTATAGGGCTGGGACCAAGGCGGGATATGCCATGATATGGCTAGATCCAAGGCGGGTGATGCCATGTTGATAAAGCAGGATCCCAGGCGGGTGATGCCAAATGAGTTGGCTAAATCCAAGGCGGGTGATGCTATTAATTGATAAATGAAAATGCAGTGAAAATGAGATTCTGTTTTGAATTAATGTTTTGAAAAAGTTTTGAAAATATTGATATTTGTTTTGATTGGTTTTGTTATAATTCTTGTTGTAGAATGGTACAAAATAGTTTATTGAAATTAAAAAGTAGTTTGTTATTATTACTTATGGTTTAAAATGTATTTTTTGTAGACGAAAACAGGAAATTGTATTTATTATTGATGATAATTACTATGATGACTTCCGTTAAAGATTAATTTGTCAAATTTATTTTAAATAAAAAATAATTTGACTTATTTTCGTTAAAGATGTGTTTAATATGTATTGTATTGTTGTAAAAAGGTTTGATTATTAGCGCAATATAGAAATGTTATGTTTAAAACATCATGTCAGTTTTGTAATAAGAGTTTGTGAATAATTGAGATATTATTTTGATCATGAAAAGATTTAAAGGTTATTAATTTAAGTATTATGATTTTGGGAATAATTGAGATAATATTTTAAGTGTTTATAATTATGTACTATGATACTGTGAATAATGATTAAAGATTTAAAGATATTTAACCATGAAACATTTAGGATGTTTGTTTTCTGATTTCGTGAAGAATTGAGATATTTAAGAATGTAGGATTTTGTGAATAATAATAAGATAATAATCGTGAATTATTTTAAGGGTGTACTATGAGTTTATGAATAATGAGATATTTAATCTTGAAATATTTTAAGTGTTTAACGTACTATGAGTTTGAAGTGTTTATATGTTGGTAAAATGAATTGTGAATAATTGAGATTTATAATCATGGAATATTTTAAGTGTTAAATGTACTATGAGTTTGTAAATTATTGAGATATTATGTTGTGATTTTGTGAATAATTAGGTATGAGATTTTTACGAATGAAATATTTTAAGTGTTTATGTATTATGGCTTTGTGAATCGTTGAGATATTTAACCAAGAAATATTTTAAGTGTTCATGTATTATGAATTTGTGAAAAACTATGATGAGATATTTAGCCCTGAAAAATATTGTAAATGTATTTAAATGATTTTATGAATTTGTGTATGATGAGATTGTGTGTTTATGTACCTATTATGATTTATTGAATAACTATGATTTGATGTTTAACCAAAGTAGAACTATCTATTAGGCATCTGAGATAGTATTTTATTGTGAAAATGTTGAAATCTAATGTGTAGATGTTGGTAAATAAGTAAGTTTGATACGAGAAGTTATAAACGAATATAGAACTAGGTTGATACTGAATGAATATCAACTAGTTTAAGTCATGGGTGATGAGCTTGTTGGCCGTCGATGGGATAACAAGCTCTAATCGATTCAAACATTCTTCGGATGCTCTTCATTTTACTTTGGTCATAGACATGAACATGAGTAAAATGACGAGGTCGAAGATCAGGTGTGGCCGAGATGTGTACTGTATTATTTTTTTCTGTTTAAGGTCCAGAGGTGTCACTGAAGTTAGGCCTTGATGTACAATCTTGACGATGGGGTTGATGGTGCGTCGACCACCAACCACCAACACACGAGGACGTGTGTTTTGCAGGAGGGCCGTGTTATCGCTAGTGGGTAACACTGGGCAATGTTGATAAAGGGAGGTAGTCGTCGATATGGATCGGCCCATCCGAGGTTAAAAAGGCGGTGGTCATTCGACGAAGCGGGAGCATTCCGTGTTGAACAGCTGAAGAAGTCTGACCTTTTATATCTGATTAGCTTGTCCTTATTTTATGATCTTGTAATAATTGTGTAAAGTAATATACTGTGATCTAGTTAATGTTACTAATATTAACCCAAATACAAGTACTCTCAGTGGTGGAGAGTCTATGTTGGTTTTATTTACTGTGTTTACCTTGCTCGCAATCCTGACATACCGATATTAGCTAAAACTGTAATGATAGAATCACCCCTGAACGATTATATTGTTGTGTCGATTACACTAACAAATTAATTACGTACAACTTGATGCAAAAAAAAAATCGGTTGGTTGGCAACAAGACATTAGACATTAGAAGAAAAAATCGTAGGATGGCTTAAATAAGAGCAGATGCTCTGATATTGATCGTTCTGGTTTCGAAAATTTCAAACCTAAGTATGTCCAAAACTACTTGGTTAAAATCGAGGCCAATATGTATAAAAATAGGCTTATTTAGACACCTTCTTTTCGAAATAATATGGAACACAATTTATATCAATATATAAAATGCACCAGAGAAGTCAACCGAACACGCTGATTTTGGAGATCCTCCCAGTTATTTAATAAAATACCCAAATAATAAGCGATTTAAAAACTGTTCACTGTACTTACCCTTTTAAACGTAAGGTGAGTCCTGACGTTTCTCTTCAAAACGTTATCAATGTTATCATACAAAGAATATCAAAATAAAAAAACAAGGATAATATAGCTATTTTACGGTTTTTGATGATGTCGTTTACGTTTCTTCGATAGCAGTCTCCTTACGGCTACAATTTACGAAATGACCGCTATGTCAGGCAGGACTCATCTTTCGTTGAACAGAGTATGGCAGTACTAATGAATGACCAATGACGAGTTTCCTCAAAAACTGTAGTAGGTAAAAATTCACATCACTTTTTTGCATCGATCGTGGCTCGTCTATACCTTCTGTAAATCATTGGTAATTTTATGAAGAAATCATGTATCCTATTGGAAGCAAATGTCAAATTTTCGTCTAGATAACTCACATCTTCATGTCTCCGGAGCCTGTTAGGATGTGGGTATCGTCAAGGAAGCGGCAGCTGCTAAGAAATCCTTCGTAGCCAGCCAACTCGCGCACCATCTTTGCAGCACCGGTGGAGTCGCGGTTGTTTACGTCGTACACCGTACACATGTTGTCCATCCCGCCGCACGCTTCGAAAATATTCAAAATAGTAAATGCCTAAGAATGTGTCACATCCTGTGAATTCCACTGAAATAAATCATAACATCCCTCCCTTAATTGACGTCATAGGTGACTTATGGAGTTGTAAGAAACTGAGAGATAATTCACCTGTGATTATGGCATTAATATTTGGGACTGTTTGGATTTATGATAATTAATTTATACGCTAGGTATTCTTTATTCTAGACCAGGGGTAGACACACTACGGCCCCTCAGCCGTCAGCCCTTCGTTTTAGAGCAAATATATTTCGGAGGGTCATAATACCCCCTTGTGTACGGCCTTCGGAAATATACTTTTGCAGCCTACTCGATACCTGTTCTCAGTGTTGATTCTCTTCGTATCAGCTCGAATGTGTATACGAGGACATCGTGGCCAAGTAGCAGTTCAATACGTACCTTACACTCACGGCTGGGCCATCGACAACAGTTAAATTTGTTTATTTTATAATTAAGTTTTTTACAGATAATTGCATTTACAGTAAATTAATTTAAAACTAAATGCTTTTTTTTGGAATCCGAAGGGGGTACCCTTGCATAATTTCTTGTCTTTTTCTGACTCCGCTTAGCTATCATGTAACATACTGCGTTCACCACTTCGATTTCCAATTTCCAAGCCTATTGACTATGGCCGATTATCGTAGCAATCTAATAGCTAGTATGAAACACACCAATTAAGAATTATGTTATTGAACTTAGAATTTATAAAATACGTGTAATGTTTACCAACAAAGTTCCCGGATGGGGCAAAGGCGACACTCATAACCCAGGCTGACCGAAGTGGTATTACTTGCACCTTGTTGCCGCTCCAAGTGTCCCAGATGATCAGCTTCCCGTCCAACGAGCCCGTGACACAGTGCCTGCAGAAGACACTTTTATTTAGCATCCTCGCACACTAAATTCTATGCAGTAGCGTCACTATAGTAAAAATGAATCTGTTTTGCTTTTATAGCCCTCACTAGTACCACTGTCCACCTTATTGTATTTAAAATATGAGTAAGAATTGCCGGTATAAATTGTTGCGATAGATTCTTAAAAATAATGTATAGAAAGGTAGTGTACCAAGTTATAGGCCAGTTGGGTTCTGAATAAAGTAATTCGTAATAGCGTACCTTCTAACTCACGTAATTCGTACTTTTAAACTTTATGAATACAGTACATCGGTATTTTAAACTTCGAAGTTCAGTAATACAGTCATTAATAACTTCAGATTACTACTTTATGCGTGGTCCAGCATGTCCTCTTTTTTTTACCCTACTACGCGACACCAAAGACAGGGTTATTACATTGCTCTTTTGCCCTCTGTAACGCAAATATCGCAACGCTTTCAATAAACGAATGCCCTTACAGCAGGCTATCTCTGACAAAAATAAATATTTTTGTTTAACATGTCAGGTGCATTGGACTGATAATAAGATAAATTCATGACGCAAATCTTAACCCTTATTAGCTACCTTATTTATTTAACGTACGGTACGAGGATAAAGACTCGTTCCAAATCTAAATACACGGCAGCGTGTCAAGCCAAGTTCGAAGAAGAAAAGGGCGACGCACGGGCTATGTGTGTATTGATATACCACGAACCATTTCTAGGAAATTTCGACTTCCTTATAACTGAAAATCTATTTGAATTCCACACTTACAATTTTGTGTGTCTATTAGGCTAACCACAATTACCTAAAATCGAAAATTTCATACATGTACATTTGTACATGTAACATTGTTATTTCATTTATATAGTCCGGTCAAATTAGACATTTCAAAGTGCAAAAATTCGCATAGAGCTGAAAATTGGTACGAATGTTCGGAACACCATTATAAATCAAATGTAAAAAGTCCGCATCATACCCACACTTGCAAAAAAAAAAAATTCAAGGTCAAAGTTCGCAAATATGTTTTTTTTTTGCGTTTTTTAGCCAAACGGTAAGTTTTATGATAAAAATAGGTCGGACAGAAATTGTAGATTATGCAATTATCTATAAAAATTGTCTACAATTTTTCTCCTAAACGTCACCGTTCCTGAGATATGGTGGTTGAAAAAGTTGTATTCTTCATAATATGCGTTTCCACGCCACCTGGAAGGTAATGTACTTGGCTCGTTTTTTTCAGCTCTATGCGAATTTCTGTTAACCTACCCCTATTTTTTGGGCTAACTTGACCAGACTATTGTAATTAAATAAATGAAGACAAGGTTTTTTTTTATTACTTTTCTTAGTCACGTTTGACCCTCGTCGCACCTGATGGTAAGCGCAGGCAGGATCTAAGATGGAGCACACGAATCCAAGTAACAGAGATATAGAGGGATTCCCCTATACCCCTCTGGCTCTCACATCCACACGACGGAACAGAGTAAACGGCTTGGCGCCGGACTTTAATGTGAGGGCGGTAGCTAGCCAGGCGGACCGTATAGATCCTACCACCAAGCAGAAAAGAGGTAACTTTACAAAAAATAATGATACCCCATCAATTTGAAAATGGGGCTAAGTTCGGTACAAAGGACTTGAATTATCACCGTCTCTCACATGGAACCTATCGTCATTGACTGATTGTGTTCTGCTGTGCTGCACTGCATATGGATAGCGTAGAAGCCAACTGATTCAAGCAAATTTTTTGGTGACATTGGGTTTCAACACTCTAAATAATTATTTTAAGTCTTAAATCCAATGTACCAAAAATTTCCCTTGGATCCATGTCTTCCAAGGTATCCATCCATATACAGAGCATCTCTGCCTGATCCATGCATTCCATTATTGCCTACGAAAATATGACCCATTACGTGCTTAGTTACTAATACAATAATGTTACTGTAAAAACCCGATCCGTGTCAAATCATGGTTATCCTAAGATATATTTCCAGTATCTACCTACCCTAAGAAGTACCTAAAATTAAGTACGTCGGAGAGTTAATTGTCACGAGTGTTGTTTACTTTGAGTTTTGTTTAAGCTGCACGGGATTTACAGAATGCGTTTCCTGCTGGTAGGTACTAAGTCCATCGGTCCCAAGTATTGCTGCCACGCGAGAGATTCTGGGTGATTCCCACAAGTCAGACAAGCAAAACGTTATTAGGTTTTTCAGTTAAGAGACTGTTAATTGCAGCGAGTTTAGAACGGTGCCGATAAATGGTAATAAGTTTACCCCATTTTACGTGGCACTGATACCGTTATAACAAATTTTGGGGATGGGTACAATTAGTACACCTCTGCTTACCCCCTTCAAGAATGTAGACGTGCGAGTCGTGTCTGCAGATTTACAAAATATGCAGATTTTATTTACGTACCAACTAATTAAACGTTGTGTCATGCATTATGTTACTCGTGGACTCGGGGAATAACTTTGAAGCGAGAAACATCTTATATAATGCGTCAAGCGGTTTAATATAGACTAACTGTGCCCGCGACTCCATCCACGTGGAAGACGTAAAACAATATTGTGTCGCAATAACTAAACCGTATCGCGATTCAAAAATGGCTATAAACATTATTAAGTACCAACATAGAGATAATAATTATTCATTAAGTGAACAACCTGATAAGGTACAATTGATTACGCGATTTAACGTACACTCATACGTAGCGTGACCATTATTTTTTTCCCTCAGAGCGGGACGTCTGCAAGAATATTTTTTTCTAAAAATAAAACACATATTTTAATATAAAAATTTCCAAAAAAAAAAAGAACTATTCTTGTGCTGGTCGTCTCGTGGGCTGGTCCGATATTTTAGAGAAGAGCAATTTGCTTACAATAATTATCAGCTTTAGTTTAAACAATGAATGTGTTTTAAGTGATAATGTTAGCATGACTTGTTGATGTTACTTGGTTAGCAAAATGTTCCGATGCAATAAAATTAAATACGCGCCCGTTTTATATTGAATTCATTTCCACGGATTGTCTTTTTTCAAAGCGGGACATTTACGTGTTTTTGGGTACCGTACAGCGGGACACAGGTCAAAAGCGGGACTGTCCCGCTCAAAGCGAGACGTATGGTCACGTTACTCATACACCATCTAATGAGCAAATATGGTACAATTATGTGTATTTCTTCTTGATAAATTTAATTTTAAAGTCTAATATCTTTTGATTGAGCGAACCGATTACAATGAAACAAAAACTTATCTAATGTTACTCCATTTAAGTGACTATGTAGGTAGACTCAATACTTACAAGTCAACAGTATTGAGTCAGTACAAACAAACAGACAAAGGACAATGCCCAAATGACAATGCACCGAACTAAGGCTTCGTAGTTCAGTGCATTGTCATTTGGGCCAATCCAAATTGGGCGAATCCGTTCATTCAACAGTTTTCAATTTCAAAAGCTGTCAAATTGTTTGACACAAAAAACAAAACCAATCATTTTGACAGTTTTCGAAAAAAAACTGAATGACGGTTCTGGTTTGTTTGCGTTTGGCAACTATTTTGTTACTCGAATTGGCCCTCAGTTCAAGTGAATGCGTAAAATATGATAATAAGGTTTTTTCATCTTATAGAGAGGTCACTCGCGGTTTCGCCCGCGTGGATGTCGTTTAACGCGTATTCCGTATGTTTCAGGATAATATAATTCAATCATGATTCGAAAGACACGTGGCGCCATCTATGAATGGTATTGTGGTTTTCCTCGGGAACAGTACTTTTTTTCGGGATGAAAGGTTCCCTATGTCCGTTTCTGTACACCTGACAAACGTAATGCGAAGTTTCAGGATGATCTTTTCAGTGGTTTAGGCGTGAAAATGTAACAAACAAATAAACTAACTTTCGCATTTATAATATTAGTTAGGATTAGGATTATTGTTTTATCGCAACATCCACTTTATGTGTAACATACGCTTGCCAATCCCAAATTTCAAAAACTAGGATTTGAAGTTGGAAATACCAGGACAATTCAGTTAAAAACAGGACGCAATAATAGAATAGCAATAGTATTATACTAATATGCAGTGAAAATATAATTAATAAGTAGTGAAAGTAGGTTAAATAAAATTCAAGTAGGTAATAATAATAATCATATTGTTTTACAACAGTCTTGCACCCACCTGGGACGGTCCATGACTTTACTCCAATAGTGCAGCCGTGGATAGTCCCCGGTTGGTGCCCCATCCCATTTTAGATTAAAGTTCTCAAAGGGGCCTCTGCGCGTTGGACCTGTGTCCCCGTGTATGCCTTCCAAAGGACCGGACATCTTCCGCACGGAGATACAAAAATCATCATATTTTTTAATAAAAGCATTTCAATAAAATTATACCAGCTAATAACTCGAATTTTATACCACATGACCTTATCAGGGCGTTTTAAAAATCCAGGACGCTGCTTAAAAACTATCCAGAACTTCCCAGGACACTACAAAACCCATTACATGTTCTGGGAAAACAGGATGGTTGGCAACTTTAGTGTAACATAGATAGAAAATACAGAATGAGAAAGGTCAATTGAAAAAAAAAATGTGAACTCGTCTGGGCCAGATACAAAGGGGAAACGCTTCAGCCCAAGGCGTTTTTAGATTTAAATAGGTAGAGACTGAGAATATCCGACAAAGCAATGTTATTTATAGAAACATTTTGTATGGAGTAAACTGATTAATAAATTGGTACACTGTATCTCTAATTATTACAATTGTAATCGACAATTCTGATCAAATGCTAGTTTGCCTGTATTTTTTCCGAATTTTAATACATACGGTTGTAAAAGAGTAAGATAGTTCGTGAAAACATTTAACATACTGCGTTATATCTCTTATACCCCACAGCTTTGATAATTAATTTATATGCGGTACTTAATTGCTTATAACAACTAATTTATTGGTATAAGTTTCGTTAAGATCGATGCTGGGTTTTTGTTATATGGGTTTTGAGCATTGTCCTTTTCCAAAAATGATCAAAATGGATTCTATTGGTTATCCTTTATACAAACCGCATTTTTTTTTAAATATTGCCTATTTACAGACACGCCAAGTCTACACATTTATTATATGTATAGATATAAATATAGATTAGCAAGCCAAATGGTTCAGTCGCTTTAATTATAACATAACTTATATTCGCAAAGCTCGAGACAGATCTCCATGAGCATTATGAGAGTTCCTATCCATGAAGTATATCCAGTAAAAGTACAAAAAGTAGAGGCCGTTGTCCAAATGTGGGACAACTGTTGGTTAAAATAATAATATTTAGGTCAGATTTTTGACGCAAGACGTACAAAACAGTATTTTTATAATCCAGTTTTTCTACTTGTTATTTCACATTTTTATTTGAAAGTCACCCAATAAATAACCTTTGGTTAGAGGTGATGCAAAGGTGATTTAAAAGTGTTTTTATTACTTACCTGGAGTCTCCGCTATAATGCACAGAGTTGACCTTATTGATGTGTCCTTTTAAAGTCTTCTTCGTCACGAATCTTATCTTGGTCACGTCTCCTAAATCCGCGCATTTTTCGGCTAGCTTCGCGTCGGCTAACTTTTCTTGATCGGCCTGTTGAAAAAGGAACCACTTTATCGTATTTCACAAACATTACCCATTTATTAGCCATGGAGTAGTACTTAGCAGGAAAATTCTATCCAACAATGTGGGTCGTGGATATAATGTAGGTACCTTTACTTTGGCGATCAAGTCAGTTAGTTCTTTTTTGAGGGCTGTGGTCTCCGGGTCTTCCTTTGGCATGTTTCCTACGGTCCACAGTGACTTGGGAACAGTTGTACCGCTTACTCCCACGACTGGTATGAGCCACAAACAGGGCCGAACCCCTGTCTATAATCTCATTTGCGTAAATTGGATTTCAATTTAGTGCTCAACCGAAGCTTTATATGTGCCATGCCAACTAATGTGCTGCTTACCACAATTTATTATGTTACTAGTTAGTTTAAAATAATGGGGAGTTTTAAAATGATCTAAGTATTTGATCATTACAAACAGCACGAAGGCAATCTCAGGCTTGGCCTAATTAACTTGCAGTCTAGAGGGTTCGGCTTGAACCCAGGAGAGTTCAACCCAAAGATTAGAACAGACTTGGTTATTCCAGTTAATACATTAAGTACACTGAGATAGACGCACCCTATAATTATCGTATTAGCACGGGTCTTAGTACTCCCCTTCTATTTCTGCGTTTACAATCGCACCTTCCTAAGAATATGTAGACCAGGTACTTATCAGACTACCTCGTAAAAGTATTCATCTTCTTCTTCAGTTATTAAATGCAATGGTCAACAGAGGCTGCTCAAAGACCTTTACTCTGATTAAGTATAGGATCACGTCGGAATTCCTTTCAATCGACAACCTACCTACTGGTATCACAGTAAAATGAAGAACCGACTTTAAAAAAATGTGCTGTGTTTTGTCACCACGCTATAGAAGTTCCTGCAGAGTCACTGATTTGGAACATTAAGGCAAGTTAGATGGATTTCTATCTACCGTTATGATCTACCCTTACTAGATAAAGATACTTCTTAATAATATACAATTCCAGATGAGGAATCAAAGCTACTGGTACTTATAGTGAATAATTTTACCATTCGACATTTATTTAAACATAATGTTAACTTAACAATTTGAATAAAGTTAAGTGAAGCGAGACATAGCTGCTCTAGAAACATTCACTTTCACTAAATCGTTTCACTTCTTTGTGGACCATTTTAACTGTTTCCAATAGACACCGAGGAAAAACTAAGATTGGCACGATTCTGTCACATTTACAGTAACTGTATTGTGAAGCGGATTGGACTGCTCTAGACGGAAAGCATAATCTACGAGCACAAATCTGTAAACTAGGATCGTATGAGAAGATCGCAGATCGTGAGAGAACACATAGTTAGAAACCCGGTTTATGAAGCCTTATTGTAGTTTTATCACCACCTTATCCGAAACATCATTGACCCAAAAACAATATAACTAAATAATAACTGCCTTGGTAGCTTCTTCAGCCGAATATAGAATGTTACATATAAGTAAAGAGTACTTGAAAAATCCTACCTACCTATTTGAAATCTCGACTGGTATAATATGGTGTTAAATCTGTTAAAAGTGGGTCGTGCCATAGATTCGACTTGTGACTGTGGCCTGGTCATCATTGTGACGACTCAACAACAACGTAACTTTTCACTAACGAATTTTGTATAAGTTGATGAATTACTATAATTTCACGCAATACCACTATCTATAATGTATAGAGGTTATAGTTAAAGTCCGAAGCTTATTTGCTTCTAGGTTTGACTAGTCAAATCTCAGGTCACAAGGTAAGCTGGTCGAAAGCGATGACGGGGACCTAGTTTGCTCGCTGTGCTCGCTTACAAGCCCCCTTCGTACCCTTCGAAACTAAACCAATCAAGTCGGGGTGCGCCAAGTCCCGAGCTCCATTCGCTCGAATTAGTAAAATACTATAAAAATTATAATTTTGAACTATAATCGGTGTTTGATTGCCTCATTTCAGTCGTACCCTAGCATTGAATAGTCAAAGTCCGAAACATATTTTATACTCGTATAGTCACTCCTAGGATTGTCAAAAACATAAACAAGAATCTACTACGGGGTTCGACAAAGGCGTAAGTCAAACCTGGAATAGACTAATAAGTAGTTATTCCGCGGAAAGACCACAACATGTAATGAGTACGACATAATTATAATATTTATTATAGTAGGATTATGTCGTACTAATTTTAGACGATTTATAAACTATGAGCAATCACGACGATATTAAAAAAAAAAACATTAAATCTAGCGATTATACACCGCCATTAATGCTAGTTATCTCTCCTTGCAATTGAATCAGAGCAAAAATACGATATTCACCACATTTGCTTAATTGTGTCGTAGTTCTGAAAAAGTGTGTACCAGAAGACGTCTATTTAAAAAAAAAAATACTTCTTTCTGGCTGATATGGGTCACGTGGCGTGAACTTCGTAAAATGCGATTCCGGAGTATTAAATTTCAAGACGCTGACAGGTGGAAAATTTATTTAGAAAAACATATATTCATACAGCTCTGATGAAATTTTATGGGGCGTCTAGTGTTTTATTTTTACTAAAAATAGCAATTTTATGTACGGCCTTGGTTCCATTCTGCCTACTTCATAAAAGCTTTCAAGTGAAGATAACTTAAAGGCCCGTAATAATAAACAGCTCTCATTTTAGAGATTATATCCCAAGACGAATTACTCAACAGCTCCCATAGCTCTCATTTTTAGTAGTGGTACTTCAGTACATAGCCTAAAACAAAATTAAATACTGTTAATTAATTAAAATGTATTAGCTTCCATGGTCTCCGGTCTACATATCGGAGGAAACATTGTAAGGCAGGAGTGTGGTTTTAGTCGGTAAGAGTCCGACAGTGCCCAAGCCATCTCATCCGTGAGGTGGCTTGGGCGTCCATGAGGATTTCCCACTCCTGCCAAAAAAAAAAGACGAATTACTACTTATACCTCCTTAAAGCAGAATTCCATATAAGTAATTGTCAATTTTTTTATACTTACATCTCGTTTCTTACCTATATATACCACGCTTATGAGGGATCTTTAAAATGAGGAATACGGGCCGTAAGATGTTTAATTAATCGATGGGTGGACTTTGGATTGCCATCGTGGTGAAAGGATTAGCCATTAATTAATCGATTAAACGTTACTAATCAGTTTCAGGTTCGGTCCACCCCCAAGGAAGGTAGGATACTTGATTTATCAAATTCAATCAAAATAAAAGCTAGGAAAATAGTAATTGACCGCGACTATTGAAATCTGTAGCTTCGTAAGCGATCTATATGTATTAAACTGTTACAGTAACTTAAGTTTTCTTTTTTGACGTCGTCCGCCGCTTTCATTTCACGGTATAATAACTTTTTCTGAAAGCAATAAAAATAGAGAATAGCTCTCACCTTTCCGGAGTAATCAATTTGATAGGTTCTATTGGCGCATTGATTGCAGTCGCTCTTGGGGAGCTTTGGAGAAAACATGGTTCTCAGGCGTCGGTGTTTTCCGCTCAAATGTTGCTGGGTACTAGCGATGTTTGTTGCCCTCAAACAAGGCACTTTATCTCAAGAATTCTGCGAGAAAAACAGTGAAGACGAGAACTGCAAACAACACTTCCGGTACTCTCAAGGTAAATTATAGTTTATTATTTTAATTTTATGACATTATTTAAATCATTCAGTTTAAGCGATGCGACCTTTATCCTTAATATTTGACTAACAGACAGACCATCCAGTTATATTAATGTGATTAAATTATTGTGATGACCTTTATCGCTATAATGTGAGGTTAACATATTAGATTAAGTACTTATTTATTAAATATTATATGTATATGATAGTTTATTGGGTATTGTACTGATCTAATGTAGGTACCTAACTATATTTAAACAGCGGTTTAGTTTTAGCAGCGGCTTCGCGTACGTGTTTGTTAGATTTCAAAGAGCTAATAAAGCATGAGCTGGCGTATGTTTAAACATGAACTTCGAGGTAGCTCAGCAAAAATTGGCTATTCTCATTTCGCCGAAACTATAAAATAATGTTTAAAATATTTTTATCTATTATATCATCATTGCGAATGGTGGATAAAAAGTGGAACTAGTTTGTAATGTTAGTACTTAGTATACATATACATGTCTGACTTGATTGATGTATTAGAGAATGGTATATCCCCAGGCTTCGGAAACCGCTGGCAAATCCATAATAATTTTAGTGTGATTTGACTGGAAATTACCTATAGACAGGCATGATAGAATAATACTTATAGCAAATAAATAGATAAGCGAGATAGCTTGGCGGTTGAACGCTTGCCTTCTGTGCAGGGTCTGAGTTCGATCCAAAAACCTAGAAAACAAAAAAAAATGAACAAGCTACCGGTAGGCAGGGTTCCGAAGATAGGAACCTCACGATGTGTGCCGACAAAGAACTAATTTCTGTATCAAGCAAATTCCGAATTTTTGTTAAATATTCTATAAACAATTTTTCTTTTATTCGGAAAAAATAATTATCTAAATGTGACGTTTTAAAGGTAAATAAATACACATAAATACAATACAGTACCTACTTACCTACAAGTATAAGATAAATAAGTATTGGACATTCATTAGATGTTGATGTGATATATCAAATTGATTGATAATAATCAGGCATAAAAATAAAATTTTGCGTTGCCCTTTATGACATTGAAGTTAAGAGCAACGTGATCTCAGAATACTAACAGTAACTAAAGTATTATTCTAAGAACGCGGTCGACGACTCAGTCGTTATCGATGGCCGCGTTGTTCTACGCATTAAAGTCAATTCTCTTTAAATTTTAGGGTTCCGTAACTCCATCAAACTAGCCAAACAAGAAACCGTTTGTCTGTTCCAGCAACGTGTCCCCATATCAAACCAAACCCGCGTAACTATTTGAGAATTTAATATTTAAAGCGTATTTAAAGCTACAATACCTGCTACTCTGTCAAGAAAGTACCGGGAAATGATCAATACACTAATTGTTAGTAATTCATCCAAATTTATTGTATCGCCTTCAAAGTATGCTTCTTCAGAAACGATACACTTACGCCAACGAATAATCCAATCATCAAAACATTTTATAAACGCTTTTTCCGAAATTGAGTTCACTTCTCGCCGCGAATTCTTCTTTATGTCTTCTATCGAAAGAAAACGGGTGCCACGAAGTGGTAATTTGAGTTTAAGAAAAGGAAAAAAGTCGGTTGGAGCCATATTTGGTGAATAAGGTTTGCTCGATGGTATTTGTTAAGTTTTTGGTCAGAAATTCGTTCACAATGATGGCCTTGTGTTGTGCGAATGCGCAATATCGTGATGCAAAATCCAAGAATTTTCTTTCCACAAATCTGGCCTTTTTCGTCGAATTTGCTCTCTTAAACGCCGCATAACGTTCAAATAATATTCTTTATTTATCGTTTCACCTTCCGGCAAGAATTCCGAGGGCACAACACCGCGATATTCAAAGAAAACAGTCAACATGTCTTTGACATTTAATCGACTTTGGCGTGGTTTTTTCGGTTTCGGTTCAGTTGGAAGGCGCCACTCCGAACCATGTTGACTAGTTTGCATGTCAAACTCGTAAAGCCACGTCTCGTCACCAGTAACAATGCGTTTCATGAATGTTGGGTCGGAATTGACTCGTTCTAGCATGTCCTAAGCGACTCTTATGCGGTTGAGTTTTTTGAGAAAGTTCAGATCTTTTGGGACTAGCCGAGCGGCAACATGTTTCGTACCCCAGTGATTATTTAAAATGGTACAGATCGACTCGTGAGATACAGAAAGTTCAGCGGCTATCTCTCTCAAACTTGAATGAGGATTTCCAGATTTCCTTCACTTTTGCGATGTTAACTTCAGTTGAAGACGTTGATGGCCTACCAGAGCGACGCAAAACTTCCTTCACATCTTGACCGCTTTTGAACGCTTTGTACCACTCGTATGTTAGGTACGTGTTTTTGATACAGTCGATTTACCGTAGGCTTAGAGCGGTTACGCACTGCATCCGATCCGAATCCGAGAAAATACGTTCCGAAGTAGTCATAGAACTATTTGTATGGTAGTTTACGCACTAGATCCGACTTCCGTCGTCCGATTTCTCTCCGAGATCCGTGAGTTTCCATTTCGGAAGAAATATGGACGGACCGAAGTAGCCGTAGTATTGTTTATATGAACGCTTTCGCATTACCCCAGATTCAAATCGGACGCCAAATGGATATGCCAAAGATGGCCCCTGAATTGTTTGAATTTGGATCAGAGATCGGATGCAGTGCGCAAAGCAATATCCGAATTCGATCCGAGTTTTTTATATTCTTATTTTCACGGATCCGGATCGGATGCAGTGCGTAATCGCTGTTACTGTGAATCAACTGTAACATTTTCAGTGACTCCGAACACGAAATTCCATAGGCGATGCAAAATTTAAAACCTCAAGCACGGTATATAGACACAATAGATAAGACAATTATGTGTCGTCCTGGGACGACGGGCGGTACGCAACCGGTTTAAGACAAAGTCTTTGTTCGAAGTTTTTGTCCATTAAGAAATTCGCATTAAACACTAGATATCATCTAAAATTAAGATCTAACTAAGAACAGCACTGTATTTTAATCTAATTAACAGATGCAACTCAAACTCCGCGCCAAAATGGAAAACAGTTGAGCCAAAGAAATAAAATAAAGAATTTGGAACCATAAACAAATCATCCATTCCCGATACTTTTTTGACAGAATTTATATTTATCACGAAACGTGCAAAATAATAGTGTCTGGTGTTTTTGTCTGAGTACGTTAGTAACTACTACTTACGTAAGTCAGACCAAAAAAACCTTTTTTAGTCCGACTTACGTAAGTAGGTAAGTACCCGCCTCGGCGCTTGCAGCGCTGAGTGACCCTGCTGGAGTTCCACGGTCTGTCTTAAACTGGCCACAACAGATCGCGCCACGCCTTTTTAGTCGAAGCTACAGTAGAGGCCCGTGCTGACTAGTTACCAAGGCCTGTCTTAACAGGGGCCGCGATTGATCACGCCGCGCCTATCGAGGCTCAAAGTTTCTGTAGGTATTCATTATTCTCCAATTAGGTAGGTACTCAACCGCTTTTGATAACAGATTCTGCTATTGGTTAGACACTTATTAATGATGTAGAAGCGCTGTGAGATTAGATTTACAATTAAAAACGGACAGACAAGTGCAAGTAGGACTGGCGCTACGAGGGTTCCGTACCATTTATAGCCATCAAGTGGATTTTTTACGTGTTAAACTTAATTTTACATAGAATTCGAATTAATGACTTCCAGATTTTTTCATATAGGTAGGTACCTAAGTAATTAAGTATGTTTAAACACGATAATTTAATTAAATTGAAAACTTTATTCATATCTATGCTGCACTGCAAACTATGCCCCATCTCCTATCCTGCCCTCTGAGCCCAACAAGCTGCAGCCAGAGTGATCTCTGCGCAGCCACCGATGGCGCCGTGGAAGTGGCGAAGTTCTGGGCTAACAAAATACAGGGTGTTTGGCAGAACGTTGAACATCCGAAAATGGTGGATTGGTGGGGTCATAGGCTACTTACTCAGCCCTAATTTACGTGGCCCTGGAAGCTTGGATATTTAAAAAAAAAAAAAACTTCTAGTTTCACCACGTTCTTAACTTTTCAATCTTTAATGTTGGCAGATTCTTATAAAGTCATTTCTTTATTCAGACGTTAGCTAGAAAAAAAGTTATGAGTCCTCAAACTTATAGAAAGACGTAAAAAATACTTAAATCTTAATTTCAACTTGCATTAAAAAAAAAAAACCAGGGGGCCAGGGCCAAACAAATTAGGGCTGAGTAAGTAGCAGATGACCCCACCTATCCACCGTCTTCGTATGTTCAACGTTCTGCCAAACACCCTGTATAATAATTGTTGTGCCAACGCAACGACACGAAGAAGATTCATAACTATGAATGATACAAATTGTGCTTGTCGCATAAAAAACCAAAATGCTAAATGATAATAAATTGTATTGTCGATTCAAAATTCGTTTAAATTAACGTAACGTTTACGCTTAGAATACAGAAAGATACGATACCAGGTATAATATACGTCAAAATATTCAACGTAGTACTTATTACTTCTATGATTCAAACAGACAAGACAGATTTCAAATTCGATTCCATGACACACTGTGTGCAATAAGGTTCAAGACGCGATTTAAACTACATGTTACGCCATCTATTGGGCGAACTTGGTACAAATGATGCACGGCATGACGGCATGGTAACAGACTTGTATCATAATAATTTCTTAATAATTTATAAAAAATAACACTCTTTAATTCTAATCTTTCAGTATGTGCTTCCTGGTTCTGGACCGAATTAATATTAGTAGCTACCTTATTTGAATAAATCAGTAGATTAGCTCTATATTGTTAATTCGGTAATAAAACTTATGATTGAAAAGTTGCCAAATATAGAATGCAGAGGTCGCTCTAAGCGTATTGCTTGATTACTTCAGTTGAGGGCTGAGATTGGTCTATAATATGCTTCGGCCACACCTGCGTCTATCGTGACGAAGCAGTAATGAGTCCCGAAGCTGTTTATGTTTTGCTCGCTAAAAATGTATAAGGCTTTTGTAATTTAAAAAATATATATGTGCAATAATCTAAGATGTCCGCAATACAATTTCCAGACATTTTGACCATGGACGACGAGTTTCTTTACGTCTGCAGGTGTGTTAACAATTTACATAATGCATTTATTTAAAGCTGCAAAATTGTGTAAAAAGCCAACACTATTTCATTGCTCCACTCCATTATTTAGACAGAGCGTCTTAGAATCAGTTCGAGAGCAAAATTTAAAATGAATAACGTGAGTCCGACCACGCAGCATGATGTTTAGTGCACTAAGTATCGCCACCCGAGCGTTGTAAAACAGTTACAATGGATATAAGTAATATGTACCTACTACGTACAACGGATATAACTAAAGTCCTAAATACACGCAGATGTAGCCAACCATTATTGGCTGACGTCGAGCGCGATAGTTTGGGGATGCGTACAAGTTATTGCTCGGGTGGCGATACATAAGCGGTGTAATCACGTAGAGATTTTTGTTGACCAACTTAAATTGCCCGCCAAAAGACTAGGAAACAACTTTTTATCGTTAAAAGTTGATTGCGAAATATTTTTATTTTTAAAGTGTTTTTAACCGACTTCAAAAAGGAGGAGGTTCTCAATTCGGTTGTATTTTTTTATTTTATTTTTTATTTTTTATGTGTGTTACCTCATATCTCCGTCATTTATGAACCGATTTGAAAAAATCTTTTTTTGTTCGGAAGGGTATACTTTCCGATTGGTCCCATTTAAATTTTGTTATGATCAGACCATGAACTTCAGAGATATGGAACGGAACTCCTCGTCGGATCAAAGCAAAATTCTCAAATCACTAATATTGCTTTGTTTATATTTGTTGTTGGGAACTGACTACTTGAAAAGAGGAGGGGGTGCGTGTCCCCCCCTCCCCCCCTTTGGAATGTTTTCATTATATCGTGTAAGGTATCATTTGAAAGGACTTTTTATGCTCGACTATGTCAAAGCCAAAAAGAAGGGTTATGAAGGAGGGTGTTAAAATTATGACACTAAAACGTTTTTAATAAAAAATAAACTTAAAAAAAAAGTAAAAACCGACTTCAAAGAAATACTAAAAGGAGTAAAATAATTACCATAATATAAAATTAACAGTTTCAGAAGTCGGTGCAACTCTACACTGAAGCAAATAGAAGCCACCGACTTCTGAAACTGTTAATTTTATATTATGGTAATTATTTTACTCCTTTTAGTATTTCTTTGAAGTCGGTTTTTACTTTTTTTTAAAGTTTATTTTTTCTCATGTACGATTGTCGTTTAATTCATAAACAGATTTAAGTTGATCAACAAAAATCGTCACGTACGAACGCCGAATTAGCGCTCTAAACATAATGCTGCGTAATTGGACTAGCGTCTACGTCTAGCTTTGTTCATTTCAACTATTGCTTTTCGACTGATTAGACGCTCTATCTAAATAATGGAGTAAACCAACGTAATGGTGTTGTGAGTTTTTTTTATACAATTTCAAAGCTGAGCCCATCTTATGGCAGCCTCAAATAAATGCATGAAAGTAGCTAATAAATTGTTAGTACACATGTAAAAGTATACAAAGTCGTCGTCCGTAGTCAAAACGTCTGGAAATTGCATTAAGGTCAACTTGCAGTATTACACGAATATTCGCTATTTGTTAGGTACGAAATCGCTAATGTGACCACCGCATAAATGCAATAAATTTTAGCATGCAAAACTTACGAACAAAGCTTTGGCACGCATTGCTTCTTCCTTGCTTGGCTTCGTTACGATTGACGCAGGTGCGGCCTAAGCATTATATTAAAGACGAGATGGTCAGTCTGTATTTCTGTAATATATATCTGTATGTTTATACAATCAGTAAAGTTTTTGATGAACTCGTTAAACGCTGTCCAATGCGCTGTACGATATTTAGATAATAAAATAGTACCATAGCCTGAAATATAAAACCATATGCGCGGCACACAGTGATCTCATACGAAGCCGCGGCGTTCTGAACGCATGACGGCCGGACGCGGTAAATAATAATAAAACGCAGTTCTATCGTCATATTTATATGAATACCTACTGAAAGCTTATCGGTTCGGAAGCGGGAAGCGGGTACACGTATCTGGAACAAGAGGGACATTAAACAAGTGTTTCTTTAGCCGCGTTTTGTAACTAACGAGCCCTGTTATATGTGCCTCTCGACGGAAGTCCAGTGAACCCTGTCGTTATGCATATGCACCGATCTGGGAAGTTAGCAATGTTCTTGCAAGCTTTAGGTTTCCTTTTGTTGTTAATTGGTCTGGTTGAGGGACAAGGTGAGTCAATTATTATTATTAGCTGGCGATTTAACTGCTGAGCTGTTTTTAAAATGTTGATTTTGTACTCATGTTTCTTCTACATGGTATTATTGCCAAGTTTTTGCGTGTTCAAGTAAATAAGCTATGCGTTTATGCGTTTATTTCTATAAATCAATTTCTATCTGCTACACTAATCCGGATTATTCTAGAACTAATGTGAAATAGGTCACTATTCTATGTAAGAAAACTAGGTATCTAATATGGGACACCTATTTTAGTGTATTCTCAGATCATAAACATAGACTGATAATGTTACATACATAATTAACATAGGTAACAAGTGTTCTCAAGATGCATCAACTTTTTTTTCATTTTTATATTAAATATACTGTATATTGTAAATGCTAATAAGTACATAACCACTCATAGTTCTTACTTTGGTTTTAAAATAATAATATTAAAAATCATACAATCATATTTAATAGAAGTATTTTATTAAGAAAATAATTTTGTTGTAGATGACATAAAAGTATTAACTGTTGCAACTGATGACAATCATGGTTTGGAGAGGTTCCTGAGATCAGCCAAAGTTTATGGAATTAATGTTGAGGTGCTGGGCAAAGGAACAAAATGGACTGGAGGTGACATGAACCTGCCCGGAGGGGGGCAAAAGATTAACTTGCTCAAAGACAAGTTGAATGAAATGTTGAAGTCAGGAAACAAAGACAAAATTATATTATTTACTGATAGGTTTGTGTTTCATAATAATAATATTTGAAGCATAGTACAACTTTATTATTTTCCTATTATAACCTGCTATGTTTAAAAACATTCCTAAAACTGTATTTTTTTATTTTAGCTATGATGTGTTATTCTTGTCAAATCTAGAAGAAATATTGAAGAAGTTCAGGTCATTCCCTGATACTCGAGTGCTCTTTGCTGCAGAACAATTTTGTTGGCCGGACACAAAATTGGCATCAGAGTATCCAAAAACTGAAGTTCCTAATCCATACTTGAATTCTGGTGGATTTATAGGTAGCTTTCCTTTTCATCAGCATATTAAAACATGTTATTACATTCTTAGTTTTGGTTCAGTCAAACTTTCAAGAATAAACATATTATTTTAACTTTTTAGCTTGGACTAAACATGATCATAAGCAACAATGATTGTTTTATAATGCTCTTATGTTAACGTTTAATACAATGCTCTTCTTACAATAATAGGTGGTTGTGTACAAGTGATAATCAAAATATTTACATACATTCTTAATTCTCTGTGCAGGTTACATGCCTGAGATATATGAAATAGTTAATTATAAACCAGTTAGTGATAAAGATGATGACCAGCTGTATTATACAAAGATTTATTTGGAGCAGAAGTTAAGAGAATCTCTAAAAATTCGTTTAGACCACAACTCTGCAATATTTCAAAATCTGAATGGAGCTTTATGTAAGTATTATATTAAAGAGAAAATAAAGTCAATTAACTGATATTAAGCATTTATTTATGTTGTGTTTTTTACAGCTGATGTTCAATTAAAGTCAAATTCAACTACAGAGACTTGGCCTTATATTGAGAATGTAGTAACCAAAGAACGACCTCTTATTGTACATGGAAATGGGCCATCAAAGTTGACACTAAATCACTTCGGTAACTACATAGCTAAGGCTTGGTCCGTCACCAATGGTTGCACTTTATGTGAAGAAAAGAGAATTGAGCTTAAGGTAAATATTAAACCACAAGTACCTCTTGTACATGTTATAATTTTAGAATTAATATCAATAAAATTGGGTATTATAAAATGCCATAATTTATGTGATTTAGGAAGATAAGCTGCCTACTGTGATGATGGCAGTGTTCATAGAACAAGCCACACCATTTCTAGAAGAATTTTTAGACCAAATTTTGACAACTGACTACCCAAAAGAGAAGATTCATCTGCTGATGAGGAATAATGTGGAGTACCATGAAACTGAGGTTGATGAGTTTTTCCAAGCTCATTCCAAGTCCTATGCTACTGCAAAGCGTATCAAACCCAGTGATTTCATCTCAGAATCGGAAGCCAGAAATATTGCCAAGTAAGTAGTCTGAATGTGTCATCCGTTTAGCGTAGGCGTCATTCGCTGTACTAATGTCATTCAAAAGTCGCGCACGTGCGACTATGGTAATGCTGATCTGGCTTACAGTGACATGCACATCGCAATTGTGCAGTATCCACGTCGCACCAACACTAAGGCTGCACAGGTGCTTGTGCCATATTGCCCTAGGATGAAACAGGAAGTCAATTGTAGTTCTATGTTTGTGCTTTGTTTCTTCTGGTATCTTTTACACTGGTGAAGTAGGTAATTACTAATAAATTATGTCACTGTTATAATTACAACTCAGTGTGGCTCTGTAGTCCACCCACGAAAAGATTTCCGCGGGTGAATTAAGTCAATAGAATGGGCAGCAGCGTCCTACTGGGCAGTAAACAAACACATCATACTACAACCACCAGTCTACTCAGCCAACCTTTACAGATTTTGGCAACATTCTCTCAGAACCTTTCATTACAATCGTATATTGAGCAGTGACGTCTACAGGAAGATTCTATTTTATTGTTTTACTTACAATAGCAACAGCATTATTATGCAGATATTGCTGAAAAGTTGCTTGTACACGGTGCAAGTACCTAACATGGGCATGTTCAAGCACTTGTGTAGGCTATCAGGCATCATGTAAATTACCGTGTAAATAAGTGCGCGGGTCAAGTAGAGCTGCGGCGCACGCGGGTTACTTGCGCGGATTATTTGATATGCGAGAGCACGGGACAGTTGAACGAGTTTGTTTGTTTTAATTTATAGAACTAAAAATGAGTGAATCAGTGAAGTGAGATGACGATTAAAATCCTCGTACGACGAGAGATTTTTACGTGACGCAAATATACTCGTAAAGACAACTGAATTTACGCCTTAAAAACCACGCATGTAGCTCGCTCATGTAGCCCGCGCATGTAGACTGCCCATGAAGCGCGCGCACAGCGACCATAATGGTTGTTGCGCGCGCACATAGCCCCCGCCGTTACATGCTCTACTTTATTTATTTATTGGTTCATCAATCATTGTTACGCTTTAAATACAATAATTTCAGCTCATGAAAGACTCACACCGATAATTCAGCCCTCATCAAGCTGTCTCCCCCCCCAAGAACCCGCCAGCAATGCCTTACCTAAGCCTAAACGTTAGCCGAGGTCCGAGTCCCACTAGGGGTCGCCTTTAGTGATGTTGTTGCAGTTATTCATGATGTTAGTGTAGTGTGTAGTATATGTAGTTAGCTTAGGTTAAGTATTTTACTTCCCCACCATTGGCTGGAGACCCTTCAGGTCTCGCCAATAACTGCCCGGTTACGTAAAAACGGTCCGCAATGACGATGAAGAGTAAACTCAAAAAAAAAAACTAGATATAAAAAAATAGAGAGAGAATACAAAGATTTAGCACTTATTTGGCACAGTAGTAATTGTTAGCTTAAGTACAATTTGAAAATTATTATTATTTCCTTTTATTATTCCTATTATTAATTATTATCACGGGAATAACTTCATTTAGTTCTAATTGACGGACTTAGTGCTTGAATTTTCAAAGGGTTGTACTAAAAATCTCGATATCATCATATTTATTTAGGAGCCTACAGAATCTAGGCATAGAACAATTTAAGCCCAAGACCGTTTGCGGAGTGGAGGGTGTAGAAATTTTATAAGTTTGTAGGGATAATTCTGTGCAGAATTTTGAAATTAAGTTTTTGAAGCAGTTACTTACATAGTATACCGAAAGGAGAATGTAGCTGCGCGTGTATGCCGCACCCTTAAATGCTCCAGTTACTTGCACCGTGGACAAGCACCTTAACATAAAAACACATTTTACCCAAAGGAGAAAATTTATAGTTTTATTTGTTGAAAATTACAGTATTTTTTCATGTTTGTTTATATTTATAGGGATCGCTGCATAAACAGTGCCTGCGACTATCTCTTCTCCATAGACAGCATGTCCCGTCTTGAAGCGAACACGCTGCGCTATTTACTATCTTCGGGCTATGACGTCATTGCACCCATGCTGGTGCGGCCAGGACAGGCATGGTCCAACTTTTGGGGCGCCATCAACTCCGCCGGATTTTATGCCAGATCTTCAGACTATATGGACATAGTTTATCAAAACGTCAAGTAAGTCATATATTCATGAAATTTTGTAGACTTGTAGGCTTATTTAGGTATTTTTTTGAAGCAGGAAAACTGCAATATCCCTCCAGGTTTATAAAATTGTGCAGTTTTGTTTACGAAATCTGGCAAAAAACTTTGGTTTGTGTTTGTTAAAACTTTGTAAGTAATTTGACAGTTTTTGTAAGCGAAAACTGCACCATTAAAGAAACCTGTAGGAGTACAGAACGTTCTTGCTTCAAAAAAATATCTGGGCCATATCCCACAAACTTTTAAAATTACAATTTACAAGTGACAACTTTATAAATCTACAAAAATGCGGACCACAAAACGTATATAAATTGTAGTGATAAGCGTACATATTTGTAGGATTGTAGCAACAAGTTTACAATTCACTCGGTGTACGTCAAGAGGATAATACAATTTTATTCTTTCTGAGATTGAATATTTTTGTTCCATTATAATGATATTTGCCTCAACAAGAACAACATAAAAGAAGCGAGCGATATTATCATGTATTTGTAAACTTACAAGTTTGTCTAAATATAAATCTGCAAACTGTAGAATTACGTCAGCCGTCGCGACATTACATGCTTTGTGTTACGTTTTAACAAAGGCGAATGATTTGTAGATTGTTTACTTGTAATTCAGACATATTTGTAATTTTTGTGTTACGGGATTTTATCTACAATTTAACCATCTTGTCGGCTTGTACATCTGTATAGTTTGCGGGATATGTCCCTGGTTAAACCTACTGGCTCCCTAAACAAAACCCCTTTTCCTTAAACATGATTACGTTCGAGCAAATGTCATTTCCATAAAATGAGATCTTCCCGCAGTCGTTAACGTTTGAGGCATAAAGGGTTTTGTTTATAATGACCTAATATTCTTAGTTCTATTGTTTTTTTTAACACGTTTTTATTAGGTCACCTGTAAGCAAGTTGCTAGTAAAAGAATCTTGTAAATCAATTTTAACCCACTTGTAACTGTCGCATGGATGTGAAACTGTATAATTCTGATTATCATACAATAATATGGTACCATCGAGCTGACGTCATGATGGAGCCGGAAGATGGGTACTGGTTACCTACCTCCTGGTTATTAGTTGAAATATCAAGTTGAAAAGTTGCTCGTTTCATCTATTTTGATATGATGTATTCAAAAGGTATGGTGATAATGGTCTCACGATTGAGTCGAAGGTAGATACAGGAACAGGAACCTCTCATGGCTGGCTATCAGTAGACATATCGAGTTAGGGCTCGATTGATTTGTTTTGATCAGATCTTCCTATTTAATACAAATGCGGTACTCTAATGAAAGAATTACTTTCTCCGTCTCAAACAATAACTTTAGATGCCAGTTCATGCCAGACTAAAATGTGAAAAATAAATATACTGGGTGTCCAAAAACTCATGGTCGTGAAGGAAAATTACGTTAAATATAAAACTAGCTTATTTTACTAAAAAGGGACAACTTTTTTTTAAGTCATATTTACTGCATTGGTAGATTCCTAGAAAGTCTCTTGTCTGAGCCGGGAGTCAAACAAACAAACGCGAAAAAAACAGCTCCCTGAATTTTCAATGTAACTTAGGTCGTAGAATAATTGTGCGATGAACGTTAGTACAAAAGATTGTTCGTGCTAAAAACTGTAGGTCGACCTAGTGCTGTTGCGAGGATTAATTGAGTGAAGGAACGATACTGCTCTGTCTACTATCCATAACCTACTATCTTTAAGTCATATATGTACTAACGTACCTGTGTGAATTAAAGATAAAGACGATGCAGAGCCTGATTTTGTTTGTGAGAAGAGTCTGATCACAAACTCCTGCCTCTCACAACCAAAATAAGATATTTTATTGCTAATAGTGATATCGTCGAGAGGCCATTCCTCCTGGTATGCCACGCTTCAATAGGGTTTTGTGACGATAGCGCACATGACTCAAGCCGGTCATGTAGCCGAGAACAAGACTGTAAGGAACTCTTTTGAATGATACTTTAAAGTCTTCTACGCCTTTTACTTGACTGCAACTTTGACGTAAAAAATCATTCAATTTATAATAGGTACTCAGATAATTATAAAATCAGATCAAATGTAATATTTTACAGACAACCAATACTTTTTAACAATTTTGTAAACAAATAACGGCGTGTTTTTAAAATTTTATTCATAAAAATGAATCTCATGAAATATTATTTTACTTAAATTAATGACTAGATAATTAAAACACAAAAATAGTAATGTCATTTATTACAGAAAATCATAAATAATATAATTATAATACTTTGTTATATGCTTATTCATAAGAAATCTAATGCTAGCAATATTTGAATGTAGACGATTCAATATTGTTTAAATTCTATCAGACAAAAGCTTCTCTATTTATTCATGAACAACATTTAAGTATTTTTAATAACTGAGGATGTTGATAAGGTTGAGCATAACCATTACTATCAATTTAGTCAATCAGTGATGAAATATATATTCTGTAACATTTGTAGCGCATGTCAGTGGGTTCATTAAAATATAATTGTGCAACTCCATCGACTATGGAATGATACATTTATTTTCACATTGTTTAGTTTGCCACTGAAAAATAGTTCCTTTCCGAGTTTATTTCAGTCATTTTATACAATAGAGTTAATCCCTGTTAGAATTTAAAACACCCGCATGTAGTTATGTTAGTTCAGTCAAAGGCAATGGAGAAGTCGGTCTTGAATGAGCGTCGATCGATGGAGTACATGTTGTCTGCGGTGCACTCGTACACGCCGGCGTCCATCTGGGTCGCCGGGTCAATCTCAATCTTTGACTTTACCCGGTCGTCGCCAATAGGCCACTCGTGAATCTAAACAAAATATACGGGCTATCACTATTTTTGTTGCTGCAATTATATTAGGCTTAATTAACACACATCGGAAAGTAAACAGCGCCCGCGCCGCGCCTCACACAAAAATTAAATACATGCGTTCCCGGCAGCAACGCAGGATTAGTCACGACTTCGCTCATGATACCGCTGCAGCAGGGTTGTTCCGCAAGTGCGTCGCACAACATTGTTCTGGGTCTGTTTTTGGTCTTGTCCAGAACCCGAGTTTCGATATAAAGAATAGTCTACCCTTTCCTTGCCCGTGGATGTCATAAAAGGCGACTAAGGGATTATGCCAGAAGAATGGGCAGCAGCATTCGTCTGCTAATGACAAGAAACTGCGATCACTAATCTGTCTGCAAGGGTAGTGATTATGGCAATATCCCCGTTGACCGTTTATTGTGGCGATCATTGGGAGGCTCATGTTTAGCAGTTTTTTAATTAAGTTGATAGTTATTTCTGATCACACGCTTGTTTACTATGATAGCTAGTTTTTACGGAAAACAGTGGCAATCGCAAACGGCAAAGCAGTAGCTACCTACGTCCTATGAGTTATCTACTCGTTGTTACTGAACTCTATGTTACTGTGCGACCTAATAACAATGATTCCATTTCATTCTCCAATTGACAAGTTTTGTTTCGTGCCGCATATGAATTTAATGGATCTAAATAGGACAGTCGCCATTCTCCAAGATTTAATTAATAGGAAAGCACCATTGGCAGTTGTTTATTTGTAATAGGAATGATATTTGTTGTCTAGAGACCTCAATTACCTATCTATCCGGAAAAAAACAAGTAAGTCCTCATTGATAAAGTTTTATCTAAATAGGTATGTTTTGCGCTTTTATTATGTTTGTTTTATTGCAAACACAATATAGAATACATATGATTGTATAATGATCTTTCTAGAAGCAGCGGCCCGGCCACACACTGAGTATGACTCATCGTTAACCAATTGGCTATCTACTCACAAGTTAAATGAAAGTAGCTTTGATTATTTTTGTCAAATATTTTATAACTGCGTTGAATTATAGTTAATACTTTTAAGATATATAATTTATGATCATAATCTTTGTCTTCAAAAAATCACGCGCAGCTTTTAATAAGACCCTGATTGACTAGACTCAATACGAAAACCGTAAGCTCACTCGCTGTGCAACTTAGCTTATGATTACGTGTTGGGTACTCACATGTAGATAATGATGAGCAAATATTTCCACTCCGTCTTTGAACCACGTGATGTGCGGTCTAGGTGACCCTTTGGCGATGCACAGGAAAGCGATCTTGTGGCCCAATACATACTCGAGGTCGAAGTGTGACGCAAGTAAGATTTTAGCTCCCTGCAAAAACATAATAATAAAACGACCGGTACCTAACAGGCATGATAATAGGTAGGGTGGATTAGTTAGGTACCCATATTGGGTATCGTACTCACGTCATTATTGTTGTAATATTGATCTGATTCAGGATCTCTGTATTTTCCGGTAATGGGTAATCCAATTTGTACCTGAAATTGGCGAAAATAATGTTTTAAGTAGGTAATTCCTCACTCTTAATTCTTTGAATAAATAGTAGGTAAGTAAGTACAACGAACGGCGGCAGCAAAATTAAATTGTAACGTATCATAGTTACTCGAGTGACTGATAGGGAAACAACAGAGCATTTTTACATCCTTGATATAATAAATATAATTATCAGATGTTTTAGAATCTATGTAATAAAGGCACACAGATGTTATTGTAATTTTATGTAACTGATGTGGTTAATGTTATTGATAGTGTGAAAACATCGTTAAAACACAATATAATTAACTGAATTTCGTGCTTTTAAATTCAAAGGTTACCTTCGATTTGGTCCTGCTCCTAGTGCGTCCGCGCCGTGCGTCGGTACAACCGATCAAAAACGAATAAAGTATTAACAAAGCCAAAAAAACGTTCGCTTTCATTAGTAACATTTGGGTGGTCAAGTGTAAATTGGCACAGTTATTGTAATCCCATAAAAAAGGGCGACACGTGCGTGTTACTACTATTCTGGTATGCTCTTGCGCGGGGCTCTGAGTGCAACTGGTGGTGTCGGCGATTCCTGTTGCGCCAATCTTTCAATTGGCTAATGACGATGTGCTAGCAGGAGGGCCCTTGTCTCCCCTGTATAATATACGACACTCGTCATTTCCTTTCGTATTTCGTACGACGGTACTTTAAATGGGATATTTATAAATTTAAACATGGGTCAATGGATCATGATAAAGCGTGACCTCGAAATTTCATTTCAAACCATTTAAGTTTCATATCAATTCACCAATGCTTTAAGATTACGGAAAGTAAAAACTGTAGGCTAAAACATTGCCTACAGTTAACATGATAATGGGTTATCAAAACGAGCCTAGTTCACTTCTACATTAATAATAATTATAAATATTCTAAATACAGATTGATTTATTGAGATAGTAGACAGAAGTATTTAATATGGCTGTCTGTACCAATCAATTGTTGAATTGTTTCTTTTTATTATAGACCAGCTTTTGCCCGCGACTTCGCTCGCGTTAATTTAGAATTTGACAATCAATTTGAGTTGTATTAGGTACAATAATATAATTCAATCATGATTCGAAAGACACGTGGCGCCATCTATTATCATCAGAAGCTTATTGTTGTTTTCCTCGGAAACCGTTTTTTTTTCGGGATGAAAAGGTACCCTATGTTTGTTTCTGTACACCTGACAATGTATATGTAAAATTTCAGGATTTTCAGTGGTTTAGGCGTGAAAAGTGAACAAACTTATTATCGCATTTATAATATTAGTTAGGATACGCGCTATCTTAGCACTAAACATTTAATTAAAAACTCTATAATTTAAAATTAAAAAAAACCCGTATTTTTTATGCGGCTGTCGATCCTTGTTAACGATTATTATTAATGCGGTGACAAAGTGCTTTCCATTACAAGTCATACGATCTGAAACACAAGGTCAATAGTTGAAACACGAGGTCTACAACTAGTCACTGCGGAGGGTCGCTCACCACCCTAAGCCAACTTCAAAATCCGTCTCGTCAAAATAAGTCATGAGGCAAAATCGATTGGTCTACCTGATTCTTAGTTATTTTGAAGTAAGTAAGCTCAATGGTACCCTAATATTGTATGGTTTGCATATTATATGTTAGAAATTTCAAGTCAATCGGGCGAGCGGAAGTTAAATAAATACTCATTGTTTGTCAATGAGCTGATGATCTTCAAACGGCTGGATAAATTTTCATGATCAAGACCTAAAGTCAATATTAAAACAAAAAAAAAAAAAAACTAAATCAAAATCGGTTCGTCCGTTTAGGAGCTACGATCCTACAGACAGACCCGCAGATACACACGTTAAACTTATAACACCTCTCTTTTTACGTCGGGGGTTAATAAAACGACTTGCGATAGTTTTAAGCCGCCTCCTGGTTCAGAATTTTCAGAACGTTTCGATAAGTCAGTTGTCAACGGTTTATTATCTCGTTTGTCTGTGACTCTTACACTGAGTTGCAAGAAAGATACTATTAGGTGATCATTAACTAATCCGTCATTAAGAATAATGTTTCCATTAAATTAATGGCTATTGCATGAACGCTAATTAGGTCGTAGTTCGTTCTTCATTTACTAATTATCATATATTGAAATCATGGGGAGTTTGACATATCAAAAATTAATTTTAATGGATAGTTAATCATTCCATTAAATCTAGCTTCTTGCAATGGACAGAAGAAGTTAATGAAGCATTAACATTCTAATGAGAGCATTAAAATTTAATGGAACTTTCTTGCAACTGAGTGTTAGTAACAAGAGAAAGCGAGATAACAAACGAATTGTTCGACAACTGACTAATCGGAAACGTTCTGAATCAGCGGGCAGGTTCGATTCCTGGGCATTGTACGAGTTTTAATCTTTGAATGTCGTTTTTTTTTACTCTAAAACGCCATTGTTTGTTAGAATACATTTCTCTAATAGTTTTCAAAGAAAGAGAGAAGAAGCATTTATTTTTACGGCCAGGCGGACTTCTTCAGCAGTTTTTAAGACTTCTCTCACTGTCCTACTTTAGTGAATCACTCCGTATATCGTGTTCGTTGTAGGTTCTTTAAATGTTGATTATACAAATATGTATTAATTTTCAGAGGTGTATGGAACGTGCCGTTCATCACAAACTGCTACCTCTCCAAGATGTCTGTGTTCAGGATACCCGCATCCAAGTCAGTGACTTACACTAAGGACGGCATTGACCCTGACATGGCTTTCTGTGGCAGTCTAAGAGAAGTTGTACGTAATTTTATAGGAAGAACCTTTTTATTAAACAATCATAAACCTTCTACTTCCCAAGAATATATATATTCACGCGATTATTTTCTATCGATTATCTGTATTTTTTAATTTCAGGGCATTTATATGCACGTTAGTAATGAAATTGACTTCGGACATCTTGTTAATCCAGAGTCGTATGATATCAGTCGCACGAATCCCGACATGTATCAGCTATTTGATAACAGAATGGAATGGACTGAGCGCTATCTTCACGAAGAATATCATCTTAGTTTCGAGGAGGATAAAAAGCCTTTGATGGTTTGTATAGAACCTGTTGTTCAGTTATTACAGTCTGTGGACAGTTGAGACTCTATGGTCTTAACTCTCAATAGAGTAAAAGCTTTAGAGTTTAAATAAGCAAGAAACAGGCCGCGCGCAAAGATGGATGAAAAAAAAATCTTTTTGTTTTCCCCCGGTAATCATTTTACTTATCATTTTCACTTAAATCCAACTAAATCCCGATGAGACGAATTGCTCCTTTCCAATAATTTCGTTTGTTCCTTGCAAAGATTGAACTATTTATACTAAACTATTTATTTAAAATAGGTATCTGCCTATTGCATGAGTTTAACACTTAACTAGATATTAAAAACCTCGTGTGATACTATTTAAAACCTCGCCTACGGGTCTGTTTTAAAACTCACACTCGTGTTTTAATAAACTGTATTATGCAACAGTTTAATAAACTAAAGTTGTAATGAAAAGTGAATCGTATAAGACATACTAACACTTTAAATTGTTCCGTTACAGCCTTGTCCCGATGTCTACTGGTTCCCATTGGTGTCCAAAAGATTTTGTTCAGAATGGATTCAAATTATGGAGGCCTTCGGTCAATGGAGCGACGGAACCAATCATGTAATTATCGACGCATTTTTATTTGTATCTGCATAGTCAATAAAATAGGCAAAGACAATAGAAATATCTTTAATAGACAATAATATTTGCTTCCAATGTAATATCTGTACTATTAGACCCCTATCATAATAGCCTGTCTGGGCCGCGGTAGGAAATGCACAACTGCAGTAGCTTGCTCAGAACAAAACATAATCTTTAACTTTTTATATTGAATAACGTATCTATGCTGGATACAGATCAGGCTTTCCAACACGTGCGAATTGGTTTCGCTGCCTTTAACGCCACGGCCTATCGAAACCTTTTCGTTTATTTTCATTTGTTATAATCAACATCTTATAGAACCACAACAATACAAATGTAAATGAAATTCCGCATCTGCAGCTCTTAACGGAGAATTTAATATTTATACCATTATTTGACAGTTAATTGCAACAATGTTTTTGTGAGACAATGCGTCTGGTACATATATTTCGTTACTTTACGCTGGATATTTGAATTTAAACTTAATGCAGGATAAACGTCTGGAGAGCGGTTATGAAGCGGTCCCAACTCGCGATATTCACATGAATCAAGTTGGCTTGGAGCGACATTGGCTACATATACTGAAGGAGTTCGTGCGTCCATTGCAAGAGATGGTCTTCATAGGGTATTATCACAATGTAAGTTTAAAACTTTTGTTTTATTTTCGAAAAATATTTTCTCCTCCCTCGGATTATTTCTGCTTGGCATGTGTGCTTATTTACGTTTTGAGTCCACATAAACATAGACATATTAATGTGCATGTTTATGTGGACTCACACAGTATATCCCATAATAATGAAACTACTTTCCCTCCACTTTTTTGGGATTGGGACACCTACATCTGGCATATTCAAAGATCACAGATATCGTAAAATAGGCCAGGTTCAATGGTTGAATTAAGAACTCCATGTATAATAGTTTCATAGACATTAAAGATTGCAAAAAAAGAAATGGGTTGTCATTATTTTCAAAATGGCTGCCATAACTTTCGGGAATACTCATTAATAAAATAATGTGTAAATAAAAACGGCAAATCCAAATGAAACGTTTAAAATAATTGAAGAATAAGTTTTAAATAAGATTTCTAGAAATGGGTATATGTGATTCTTCAAGAAAACTTATTGTTTTTCACTATCTAAGGTTTGCTGCTTTATTTTCATACAAAAAAATGGCTGGACTGTACAATACTTAAGTAAGGCATTTTTTCAGTAATTATTTGCCCGTCTACAGTCGCCCGATTGTTTGTTGCTCCCTATCGCTCAATTATGGTGTAGTGGCTATTGAGCAAGGTGCTCCATATCAATAAGAGGAATTGCTTGATTTGGTCGCGACTTCATTCGCCATGTGTTGGTCACAAGTTGGCTATTTTAATTGTGTACATATCTATTATCGTGGGTCTTTCATTAATTAATAAACACTATTGATGAAACTACACAATGACGTAGTTAAAAGTTGTCATTGATGGAATTATAGAAATTCATTGTAAAATTGTATCACCATTGTTTTCAGTAATCGTTCCTAATTATATTACTACTAGGTGAATATTCGAATTATCTTAACATTTTTTTTAACAAATCATTATTTATTCTCCCTGGTTTTTATAACATTATAGTAGTTTCAGATTGTTTTTATTTTTATCTAATGCTTGACGACAGTGGTATAGTTAGAGTTTTCATTATAATTTGGAGTTTTAGACGTTCTTAATTTTTGTTAAGGTTTATTCACCCTACTACTTAAATTTGTACTACTAATAAACGCGTTTACTAAAATATTCATATTCATATGGTATGTATGGTACCTACACTTGGGAGCAAATAAATCGAGCCACTCTTTTTTCACGTGTCTTGGTTATTAGTTTGGTTTCATGATTCATATAACTCAAAATACAAAAATCTACCCTCATTGTAAAGGTTATTAAATAACCTTTAAGGCGATACGTGTTTAGACTTGATCTGTTTCATAATACCAAAAATAATAACAATTATACCTACGTGAAAAATTGAAGTGGCTCGATTTATTTGCTCCCAAGTATATATGATATTCATACGCTGCACGTGTTCATCAACACCCTTCAAAGTTGCCTCGCTGTTGCTAGCTGTGTTCGGGGCGAGGAACACTTCGTCTTTTTCGACCATTGATCGATACATCTTCTATTATACAAGGTTAGTCGGAAAGGGGGTACTAATCACTGGGCCACTTAAAATATCAATGATGACTGTCTTAAAGCAAGTGTTAAAATTTCAAAATTCGATATACTTATTTCCATGCCAAATTATTTTTATTTTAGTTTTTTCAAAAATTCACCATCCCTGCTTTAGTTACGAATTCACAAAATGGAGTTTTTAATCCTTGAACCCAAATATGATTTAAAATGTAAGCGCAGCTGGTCATAGCTGAGTATACATAGATTTTAGCGTATTTTTTATGAAATCTTTGAACAGGTATTTCTCTTAGACTATTGACTTTTGGGGAAAGCTATAGAACAAATGTTATTCATTAATAAGGATACTTTAACATTTTTTCGGATTAGTACCCCCTTTATGACCAACTTTGTAATTATGTTCCTTGTAATTATGTTAGTGCCTAGTTACTAACTCTGTCTATATTGACAAGCCAACGCAGGGTAGCCGTGAGATGTAGGAGTTTTGGGTACATAAAATAAACAAGACTTGGGTTTAATATAAAGAATCTAAAGTACGCCCATTTAGTGCGACATACACGTAAAACTAATACATAACCGCTACGTAAACAATAATATGACGCCTTAACATAAAAGAGCACACTAACTAAATAAAGGAACATGATTACATTTAATTGTTTTGTAATAATAAAAATTAAAAAAACAATTGATGATTGTTGATAAGGTGCACGCATGTTGTACGGATGGAACACAGCGATCCCACTTTCTTACCTTTTTGGAAATCTCGAATTCTCGGAGACCTAAAATATTCACAAGGCGCTAAACTTTAATTATACCTCATACAGATAGTTAATTTACGTACAAGAGCTTCTTAACCATTAGTGACTTGAATCAACAAGAGATCTACGAGTATATGAGTCAAGTGTGTAAATATTGGTTTTTGTTGACAGCCGCCGGTGTCGATCATGAACTTCGTGGTTCGCTACAGACCTGACGAGCAGCCATCACTTCGCCCGCATCATGACTCCTCTACATATACCATTAATTTAGCACTCAACACACCTAGTAAGTTTTGAATTTTTTGTAATTATATGTGTTGTGTATTTATTCGTTCAGGAATATTATTTTGCATGAAGAAAAGAAGGATCACCAATGTTCTTGGGCGATGGCGCAATTACTACAGATTTTTTACGAGAAGATGGGAACTGGATCCTTAAAATATAGTGAGCCTTATTAATTCCGTCATTTTGCAAGGGTGGTTTTTCTAGCCGAAAAATGTACTCATGAGCTACTCACCCGGAGTCGTAATGAATCATTTTGAAAAGATTCGACGATTTCTAACCAGAACAAGCATTGGATTTGTGCAGGAATATATTTACCTAGGGAAAATCTTTTAACTAGCTGAACACAATTTCTAGAAATAAGCCGCCAGAAGAATCCTTTTGGTCTGGGCAGTATTTTACAGGCCTTGCTGAGTCTTGAAATTGCCAAAGCTAAAGCCTGCAGACATAAGTCTTGAACCGGTGTGACCTGTGACAGATGGTGGCGGACATGACATGACACAAGCGGTTGACCTAGTCTATAAATAAGACGAGCTATGCTCAGGTTATCTTTTAGTTTCCTTAAGAGTTGGGAGTTACTATTAGATTAGACAAGGCTTGAGATGCGCGACAATCAGAAAGATTGGTCACCTGTAGGGAAAAGGCAGCTTAGGTAGTCAGAAAGAAGGAGAACCGTGTGTCGTTACTTGGGAGAGGCATATGCTCAGAGGTGTGCTGCAATACTATTATGCTGAATTCACTTATTTTTTTGTACCTAAACCTATAGTGATTCGAATTAGGTTACCTGCAGGAATGCTGCGTAAAAACCTAGCCGTTTATATTATATTAGATTATTTATAACAAATATAGGTAAATCAAACCAGTGGATTATTTTTTCAGATTTTTTTTAAATGACCTTTTTTCATTTATCCGACGTGTATAATAAAACACAAGACGTTTGTAACTCTTCTAAAACTTTGTGTATATTTTTCTCACAAATTGGGCTAACTATTGTTTAAAACTTTTAGATGTGGACTTCGAAGGCGGTGGATGTCATTTCATTCGTTACAACTGCTCCGTGCGTGACACTAAGCCGGGCTGGCTGTTGATGCACCCTGGCCGCCTGACGCACTACCACGAGGGTTTGCTCGTCACTAAGGGCACACGGTACATCATGATTTCTTTCGTGGACCCGTGAACTGTAACTTAAAATACTCTTGAAAAGATTCAATTTAAGTAATCAGATATTAATGCATGTTATAGTAATTCGTTTTTAAGATCAGAGAAGTATCAGGTTACTTTAAAAAGCTTTTATAGAAATTTTATACTCATGTCCTTTGTTAGGTTATAAGCAACATAATTTTGTAATTATTTCGTATTTTTAGATGTATACGTACAAATAATACATTGATGAAATGTTACAATTGAATGTGAAAATAAACATAGAATCTCATATTACTTAGGTACACTAATTAAGCTGTTTTCTTAAAACATTTTACTAACTCAATATACATGAGAACCAGATGTTTGTTTTAGATTTAATCAATTGATTATCGTCAAAGATAATTTAACGCGACATTGGTGTGTTGTGTATGTTTTAGTAGTAATATTCGTCTGGTTTCAATAATATTAAATAACAAAAAATAAAACCAAAGATTAATTGTGTTAATAATGCAAATAAAAATGTAGAACTGTGAATGATACAAAATGCAAGTAAAGTTATATATATCCGAAAATTCGTTTTTGTTACCACTGAGTTAAGATTGAAATAGATTCTATTGAATACGGAAACCTATAACCCAATAATTAATTATAACCTTATGTATTACGTAAATTTCAATCTGTTTATTTTAGTTTTGTCGTTCTTTTAATTACTGTCCCATGATGCATACAATTATTATTTACTTTAGGCAAGTGTCGTCGTCGATGCCAACTAAACTTGCTGAAAGTTCTGTAGTTACTGTCTTGTTCCTGGTCTTGTTGCTTGCTGAAAGTTCTGTAGTTACTGTCTTGTTCCTGGTCTTGTTGTCTGGTGAAGCAAAGAAAGCAGTCAAGAGAAGATTTAAAAAAAAAACTCTTGAAAATGGATAAACGCTGCTCACGCACCTCCGTACTGCGTTCTGCGGTTTTGACTGGCTCGCGCAGTCGTCCCGTGAGCCAATCGAAAGCAATAGGCTGTTCAAAGCAGTAGGCTAATTCAGCTTTTTTTATCGGGAATAATGCGTAAAGTTTTCATGTTTCTTTAATAGTGTAACTGCACTATTAAAGAAACATGAAAACTCGTTTACAAAAACTGTAAAAATGTTTGATGACAAAAACAGAACCTAACATTTTGACAGTTTACCTGCACAATTCCCGTTTCAAAAAATACTTTAATTAGCCTACTGTTTACAAAATGCAGAAACGCAGCCAGAGTGCGTGAACTATTAGTGCAATGGTATGTTCAATTACTAGTAGATACCTATCTAAGTATTCTTTATTCTTTTTCCTCCAATATCTACATTACTTATTCAAAAAATGAGTATTGGCGGAAATTCACACCGAAATCGTTATTTCTCAAAAGTTGTCGTTTTAACTCGCTTGCTGACAGGTAGTTTATAATAAAATGTTCGTCGTCTTATCGTTAGAGGATTGAATGTGGTAGAGATTTCCAGAGCTAGTTTAATAAACATGTATATGTCTTTAAAAAATATAATGTGTTTAATACTTTCGAAAATGAAAATAATAATATTAACAAATATTTTTTCCTCATACACTGTTGCAAAGAGATGGTCACAATTCTACTGTTCATGATAATTATGAAGGATCGATGAGCTAGGGTGTCGTTTTTTGGAAAGTCAGAAAAAGTAATGCAAATGTTTAAAGTAGTCTAGGAATGTCAGAGAAGTAATGTTCTTTATAAAATTATAAAAGATTGATGTATCCCATCAATCTTTCATAATTATTAAGAATGTTTTAGAAAATCAGAAAAAGTCATGCGAAAGTTTAAAGTAGGTAGTCTAGGAAAGTCAGAGAAATTTCGACCGTTTGGAATAAAACGGTTCCAACTAACATTTTTTTTTAAATTGATGTTTTAACGTAAATAGGTTTCATAGGGTCACATGAAACCATTACAGTACGTTAAAACATCAATTTAAAAAAAAAAATAGTTGGAACCCTTTTATTCCAAACGGTCGATTTTGTAAATGTTTTTGATAATAATTATGAAAGATTTATGAGTTTCGTTTTTTGGAAAGTCAGAAAATCATGCAAAAGTTTAAAGTGGTCTAGGAAAGTCTGAGAAATGCTTTAAGTACCGTTCTCACCAAGGTAAATAAGGAAAATGATTTGATCATCTATTTCGTATACAAAGGAGCAAAATCAAATTACAAAAAAAAGTTAAATAACCAGAAAAATTACACTGCCATGGATTCTGGGTATATCGCTCAACGCGGCGTTATACCTACGAATACGGCTTGCCCATGCACAAACTTTCTGCTTCAGGAAGTCCATGCGCTCCGTGACTCGGGACATCCACACACATAATTAGCGGAACATTACATTTTTCATATTTTTTTATTATTTGGAACTGCTATTGCTATGACGTTTTTTTTTATTCAAAAGAACCATCAATTTTCGGTTTTCCTAAGTGATTATAGGTAAATATGGCCCAGTTTTGATTTTGTTTTTTGTAAGTTTTTCCCCTTTTGTGTTTTTGATAAGAACTTTGTTTTATTTAAGTGGTAGTCTGGTGGTGGTTTGACCTTAGTGTATTCGTTGCATTTGGAGAATAAGCATTGTGTAGGGGCTAAAATAGTAATTTACCTGCAACAAAAGTTACGACTTTCGACGGATGTTACAGTGATCGATGAAAGTCATACCTATCGTGCAGTAAGTTAAGCACTGTATGTGTATTTTTATGTAAAATTTTAAATTTGTAAAAAGTTATTTTATCGAGAATATTCTATTGAAGTCCAGAAGGTGTATTTTTATTTATCAACGTACTAAATTAAAAACAAAATCTCTTTACTGGTAAGTAATCCTTAATTTAAAAAAACTCCACTTGTAATCATTAACTAAAACAACAAAAACTCTGGAATTTCTTAATTAAAAAAAAACCACTTGTAATTATTAACTAACCGTCATTTTCAATATCCTATCTATTGGCGGTTTGCCTTACTACAGATAGAAATTTGACATTACGTCTATGGAATCTGGAATATCTTCAAATTTCTATCTCTAGTAGGCAAAACCGCCGATAGATAGGTTATTGAAAACGGCCGTTAAACATTCGAGGTGTATGTAATCCATAACTAAAAAAAATAATGAAAATGTAAAAAGTGTTAAAAAATTTAATTAAAATCCTAATTTTAGTCTTGGGTCAATTCATACTAGCGTAGAGTCGAAGCGCATCGAAGCGTCAAATTATTCACAATTAAAGCGAAGTTGCACGAATGCGCGCGTACTCGCGTGAATTCTTTTACGTTTAGTAGTGATGGACATTAGTTGCCAGTTGACTCGCAGGTCAGTTTCCCATTCCGGCTGACGAGTGACGACGCGTTGGTTCGCGTAATAGGCGCTTGGGTAGGTGCAAACGCGCGTGCAGCTGCAATTTTTTCTTTTCAAGTTTATTCAACAGCAACGAATATCGTTTATCGACTACATTGTACTCATCATTATGAACAACTTTTACTATGGGACCAACCACAAATCGTGAAATAAAATCAGCTGTTCTCTACATTTTGACGAGTTATGCGAACATAAATGTAGAGAATAGCTGTTTTTTTTTCGCGATTTCTGCTTTGGTCCTATGGTAAAATTAGTTCATAATGATGAGTACAATGACCCCTTATGAGGTTGTTAATGTTATTCTAATAACCCTGTATAGAGAAGTTTTTATTAAAGAAAATGTTGGTAGTTGGTGTGTGTGCAGGAGTATTAGGGTTTCGCTCAACAAAGAACAATGCTCAAACATGTATGGACACCGTCCCCACTCTTGTAGCATTTTAAAACCTGTATTAATCGAAGGGCCACAGCCATCTTATTATTTCATTGTATGACAGCGAAACAGAAATGTCCATCCGAAAAAAGTTATATCGACATGAAGAAACCGGAATCAGTCACAATTATGTTACCTTTTAATGTTCTTTGTTATTAAAAATATGCCAAAAAAAGTATCGTATTTTCGTGAAGTAACCATTGACATTTTTAGGAGTTTTCAAATGAAAATACGTTCATTATACAAATAAAAACATTTTACTTTTATTGCAACAAATAGATTACTCGGTGTTTTCAGTGTCTATTACAATATTGTCCCAGGCACTGGCTGGCCCAAGGAAGTTCTGTAAACGCCTTCCAATCCCATAGTATGATACTGACGACATGCGCGCAGGCACCAACCGTCCTCATATCCGTCAAACATGAACAGTAATATGCTTGAATAGCGTTCATGCCCTGCATTTTCTGAAACAACGTAGTTGCCCAAGTCATTGTTTGTAGGAATTCTGAGACTAATTCGTTCTACGAAGTCTGTGGCGTAGACACTATTATGAAAAGGCTCTCTGAAGGTTTCGAGAAGCGTTCCAGCAATTCGGGAAGTCAGTAAAGAGATGAGGAAGTGGTTTATTGAATATCACGTTCCTGAACATTTTAAAGTCGCGTTTGAATCTCCCGTTTATGGCCTCAATGACCCAGCGCACAATTGTTATTAGACGCGATTTATTCGCTTGTTCATTCGTGAGCTGAGTTGCGTTTCTGTCTTTTGTAGGTGACATGCGAGCCTCGTAGCCACATTCTTCGATTGCAGAAATTGAGTTTCTGAAGCCTCAGTCTAAAATAAAAGCCTCATTTTCTAGGAGCAAGTAGTGAATCGGAGAATAAATGTTATTCATGATATCCTTCATAATCTGAGCGTCTGATTTTCTGGCAGAGTAGGGTCCTAGAATATGTATTATATACCCGTCTGGGCACACCAAAGGGAATAGCTTCAATAAGTTTTTAAACTTGTGCAGGCTGTAAGTTATTTTCTGGAACAGGAAATTCTTACTTTTTTGGATATAAATGTTTGTCCCGTCGAATAGAATGATGGCTTTTGAGTCTCTATATAATGCCCTCGCAACAGTCGTGCTGTGATTTATTATTCTATTTATATTTTTGGGTTTCATCATGTCGAAAAAAACATTAAACGGCAACATAATTGTGACTGATTCCGGTTTCTTCACGTCGATATAACTTTTTTCGGATGGACATTTCAGTTTAGCTGTCATAAAATAAAATGATAAGATGGCTGTGGCCCTTCGATTAACACAGGTTTTAAAGTGCTACAAGGGGGGGGGGGGGCGTTTTGAGCACTGTTCTTTAGTTAACATGTCTTCAAACATTTGCTGAATTGGAGTTAAATTTCTGCAAACTTTTTCCTTGATTGCATTCGAAATCCACGTAATTTGGATTTCATTCTGATCGGTCAAGCACTTATGGCTAGTATCACGAATTATTTTAGTTTTATCGGTGCTTAACGTTACGGTAGCTGTACAATTTCACGATGTGTGCACTTCCAGCGTGTCGTACCGTCATGATTCGTTTTACTGTCTTTAGTCAGTGTCCACTTCCCTTTATTCATTAGCATTCTTATCTTTACATTTTTAAATATAAATCTATAAAAAAAAATAGAGGTCCACCGACATCGGGAGCAGGGTCCAAGCTACCGGTGGTTAGGGCTCCAGAGACAGGAACCTCCTCACAATACGCGCCGTGTCGAGGAGGACTGCTTTCTGTATCAGGCCCTTGATCCAGCCACCTAACGAGAGCCTCATGAGGTGTTGGTCGAGGCTCTTGGCCATTAGGCCATTGGCCGTTACGACTATTGGCACAATGGTTGCCGAATCCACATCCCACATGTTGACAACCTCGTGTGCTAAGTGAAGATTCTCAGCTTTCACGAGGTTTTCATCATGCGGGATGGTAACATCAATAATCATTGTGCGGCGTTCTGATCGATCTATCACCACTATATCAAGTTTATTGGCGACAATAGTCCTGACAGTGATGATAGATCGATCCCAATACAACGTGATA
This sequence comes from Amphipyra tragopoginis, assembly GCA_905220435.1. Classification (NCBI taxonomy): domain Eukaryota; kingdom Metazoa; phylum Arthropoda; class Insecta; order Lepidoptera; family Noctuidae; genus Amphipyra; species Amphipyra tragopoginis. Next base: position 22,645,809 of record HG991991.1, on the reverse strand, counting down.
TGACCATTTTCGAGAACTGGGTCGGGTCAGTGTCCACTTCCCTTTTATTAATAAGAGATCTTTATTCTTTGGTTTTTTAAATACACAATATCTTTGAAAAGGGCCATAATAAGTTTATTTTGAATTTTTACTTTAAATTATGCTTCATTTCATCACAAACAAACAGGAAATTAGGAACTTGACTAACAATAATAGTAAAGGATAATGACTTATCGCTTATCACTTTATTATAAGTGGCCAGTAGTAGTAATGGATGCACAAAGGTTTCACTTAATACCGTTTTTTATTACAATAAAACGAGAGTTTTAGTTAGGTACCTACCGTAGGTTCCTGTACTGGTCCGTCTACGTGGGTACCATCTAGAGATGGGCGGTGGAAAAAATGCCCGACGGGAAAATACCCAGGTTTTTACCCATTATGGTACAAAACGGGGAATTATGTGGGAAAAACCCAATAGACGGATATTCTCCCTACCTTCCTCGTGGTCAAACTTAATGGTCAAACTGATTTGACCACGAGGAATTCTGTTCCGGATAGTCAAACTACTTAGTTTAACGAAAAATATCCACCCTTTGTGGTTATGGTATGTCCACATTTGTATGCGTGTTTGTCCTTACCAGCGATCATGATACACGTAGGTGCCGCGCGACGGAGATACGATACGCCAAAATGCTACAAATGTGGACGTAGCTTTATGAAATCATCTCGACATATTTGGTCTTGGCGGCGGAGAGATACTTTTTCGTTAGAAGGTTTTTCTTTTTGTATTAAGGTTTCAAGTAAACGAGCAACTGTAATTCGATTATGACGATTCATGGATTTGTTTAGTTGGCCGTTCCAACTTTCGACCACATTGTTTGTGGCGATGTCTCTGGCCATAAACAGACCATTGTTTTCGGAATAATTTATTCTTAAGCCACGTTGTTTCAAAATATTTAAGAAATTTTTGAGTTTTGGTAGTATTTTGAGTATCAGTATTTATTACTCCCATCCTTCTTCAATTTTATTTCCGGGTAATAAAGCGAGTGCTGCACGCAATCCCACTACTCTCCTGTCATCTTTAGATTTAATTTTGCCTTTCGCCGTTGGCTATTTGAAAAATTATAAAAACATTTTACAAATTGTATGTTCGGTTTTTTTTTTATTATTGCATTGCTTGCAGCTAATTCAAAATCTAAATGGAAAATTTTTGGTGACCAATCCTTCAATCTTGACTTTATCATTGAAAATAAAATAAAATATGATTCTTCTTTTTTATCTGTCATCAAAACATACGCCACAGGAACCGCATTTGTGGTTGTGATGGATTTTGTCAAATTTACAAACTAAAGAATGCTCCGTCACCGAAAAACTCATCGGATTTTTCTATTATTGCCATATTCTTTTTGGAGCAGAAAACCATAATGCAACATTTCTCAGTATTACGAGTATAATCAGCGAAAAGAAAGGACTAATATTTATCTGAAATATTTACTTGTGTGAAATCGTTAAAGCAAGTTTTTTGCCTGTTGCTATATTTAAAACCGTTTTGACGCTATCAAATGATGGAATTTTAAGTTCAATATTCTCGTTTCGTTTTTCTAGCGACGTTTTCATATCTTGAAACGCCTCTGGGATGGGGACAGCAATGTCTTTAACTTTTTGTTTTAATACGTCAATAGTAATATCAACTTCATTTTTATAGTAATCAACGTTACATGAGTGGTCATTACATTTCACCACATTGTCATCCTAAACAAAAAAAAATAGTATGGTCAAAATAATAGGTATATCTATGTAATAATTATGTAATTAAAAACGATACATAAATGTGTTTTAATTATGAGCATACGTTCAGAGTAATTGAGCCCCGAAATTTTTCATTTTTGAGATGACTGCAAGTCCAGAAAAGTTTCCATTTCTGTACGTACTGGTACGTACGCAATTTGTAGTACTGCCGACCCTTGAAAAGCGGTACTCTTCCCCCTTTGTGACGAATGTATTTTATATCTAAATCTATATTTTATCCAAATAATTACAAAAAACCAATCGCAATAAAACAGCATAGAACAGGATAATAATTTGAGTGGTCATGTGGCATGTGTCATCAAATTGACTTAATGTTTTATTTATAATTGTACAATAATTTATAACTGCAATGTATACAGCTTGATAAAAAGTTTAAATAGCCACTCGGTTTGACTATCCGGAACAGAATTCCTCGTGGTCAAATCAGTTTGACCATTAATTAAGTTTGACCACGAGGAAGGAAATTATTTTTGTTAATGACTACAAGTATATTTACGAACAACAAAGGGTGGATATTTTTCGTTAAACTAAGTAGTTTGACTACCCGGATCAGAATTCCTCGTGGTCAAATCAGTTTGACCATTAAGTTTGACCACAAGGAAGGAAGGGTATTTTCACTATCTACACTAATACAACAAAGCTGAAGAGATTTTTTTTTGTTTAAACGCGGTTATCTACGGAACTACCAGACGGATTGTAAAACATGTTTCTGCATATAAAAAATTAAACAAAACAAAGACAATCAAATTATTTACACAAAAAGGCCGAAAAAAAACAAATTGTTTTTTTGTAGTTTTTTTACATGTTAGAAAAATCAACAGCAAGAATCCTATGGAAAGAAACTCTTGAGTTTTGAAAAGTTGAAAAAAAAAATTTTTATTGAAATATTTACTTTAGACTTTAAGTCGTATGGACATGTACACATAATAATAAATGATCCGCCATACGTGTAGCAATTGCATATTCATATTCCTTTGTACAAAATACACATTTTGCATATTTTTTGCCATCTCCTTTTATTAATTAACAATGATCCCAAACACAACTTTTATTGTGAGTCATTATGACGTAAACAATATCACACAACGCAAAACACTATTTAGATTCATTTCATTTGAATTCTAGCCTGCGTCATACCACTGCTGGGCAAAGGCTTCTCCCCATGACTTCGTTTCTTCGATCCAGAGCCAAAGTGGACCACTGGTCGTTGGTTTTGTCCAGCTCGTCCCGCCATCTTCTTCGAGGTCTGCTGCGACGCTTTCTGGCTGTGTCAGGGCTCCTTAAAGTGGTCATCTTGGCCCACAGCTCATTGGGCATGTGGCACACGTGGCCAGCCTTTTTTTTCTTGGGAAAATCCTCATGGATGCCCTTCGCCCGGGGAAGACGAAGGGGTATGCCGGACTCTTACCGGCTAAAAACCCACGGTGTTCCTTCTTCTGACCCTTGGCCGGGGTCGCGGGATTCGCAGCTGCATGCACTGCAACCCCGGCAGGCCTCGGTCCGCCAGCCCCTGGCGGACCTCTCCTTCTGTGGGGCCTTGCCCCACGTCCTCCTGAGACGCGCGCACGGAACACTGCGCGCCGCCTTCTCGGGCCTGGTACTGGTCGGGCGACGTGTCCCCTAACCCGCCGTGGCCGGAGATCGTCGCGCGCCCTCCGGCGCCCTGTGCGTCTGGCGCGGGAAGGGAGAGTGGCAGCTGCCTCTCTCTCCCTCTCCGCTCCCTCTTTGGTCGCCATCACCTCCTCGCAGAAGGAGGCGACGGCTTCCCAACACGTGGCCAGCCTAGGCCTACTTCAACTTAGCGGCTTTTTGAGCAACGTTAGAAATTGTGTTTTGGAGCGCAGTGTGGTGTTGCGTACATGACCGGTTAGCTTGATGCCTAGAATGCTGCGCTCCATAGCACGTTGGCAGACCTTGAGTTTGGACTTTTGAATGTTTGTCAAAGACCAAGTCTGGGATCCATAGGTCAAAATGGGGAGAATGCACATGTCCATGATTTTTCGCTCGAATGACAAAAGAAGACTACCTTTCAAAAGCTCCTTCATGGACCACTAGCTCTTCCAGGCGTTTTCGGATCTCGGTCTATTTAGATTCGATATTTAAAATGGATAAAACTATGTAACTGACAACTAGAATACTACATGCGTGCGTCCAGCGAGCTGTTTTTTTTTCATTCTACCCTCCATTTTATTAGTACGTATTATTATGGAAAGAGTTAAAACATAGATATCCTAAGTTAAATATACTAAGTACGTATTCGAAAAAAAAACATGAAATGTTTTCGGTATTTTCCATACTCATCGGTTTTTTCGCAGCTGCATGTGTCGCAACTGTGTCAGGCCAGTCCTCAGAGGCGCGCGCGGAACACTGCGCGCCGCCTTCTCGGGCTTGTTACTGATCGGGCGATGGGTCCCTTAACCCGCCGTCCGCAGGCCACACACTACGGTGGCCGGAGACCGTCGCGCGCCCTCCGGCGCCCGGTGCGTCTGAGAGTGGCAGCTGCCTCTCTCCCTCTCCGCTCCCTCTTTGGTCGCCATCACATCCTCGCAGAAGGAAGCGACGGCTTCCCACGCACTCTCGCTCCCAACCATGGACAGAACCACGGCCGGAAGCTTTTTATTGCTTTAAAGGACTTGTCACACTGGATACGTTCTGCGTCCTACGGTCCGGTCAAATCGAACGCAGCCCGCATCCTATGTGAACATCATTTGCATTTTATATATATTTTATGTAATTACGTTCTGACTTTGCGAGCACAAGCAAAGAACGTAGGGAACGCACCAGTCAGGCGGTCGGGGTGGGAAGGACGCGGTAGTGTTACCCGGTTGTGGGCAGGCGGGCAGCGGGCGACGGGCGGCGGTCCGGGCAGTTCGTAGGGGTGATCGATGTTGCAAAAATATGGATGATGACATCGATAATCCTCGGTAATCATTCTCCTCCATTGAAACTACAACAGAACGGTCCACCACTACACGCAAATATAAAATGGCAGCTGATTATACATATAAATGCTTTAAGAAGTTCTGGTCTTAGACAATCTTCGCGAAGTAAATTTATTGTATGTGCTACGCTTCTCAGCGGTAATACGTGTATATACGAATCTTTTACCATCTGAAATGCTCTTTGAATCTCAGTAGCGTATTCAAAGAGCATTTCAGATAGTAGTAGTCAGTAGCGTTATCTCCTATAAGAGTTACAAACTTGTGGCCTCCGTTCATATTTATAACTTTGATTAGCTCTTGTGAAAGATATTGGCTTGTATGTCGGGTGGTAAGAGTGTTAAGACTTTTAACAAAAACGGACTCGGGTTTCGCAATAATGAAGTTGATAACACCTTCATTGCGCTGATTGCTCCAGCCATCACACACTGTAGATTTCAGTTCGACTGTAATTTCTTTTTCTTCGAAAAGTGTAGTTGAGATTGCTTTTTAACCGACTTCAAAAAGAAGGAGGTTCTCAATTCGGTTGTATTTTTTTTTTTTTTTTTTTATGTTTGTTACCTCATATCTCCGTCATTTATGAACCGATTTGAAAAAATCTTTTTTTGTTCGAAAGGGTATACTTCCCGATTGGTCCCATTTAAATTTTGTTATGATTAGACCATGAACTTCAGAGATATGGAACGGAACTCCTCGTCGGATCAAAGCAAAATTCTCAATTTACTAATATTGCTTTGTTTATATTTGTTGTTGGGAACTGACTACTTGAAAAGAGGAGGGGGTGCGTGTCCCCCCCTCCCCCCTTTGGAATGTTTTCATTATATCGTGTAAGGTATCATTTGAAAGGACTTTTTAAGCCCGACTACGTCAAAGCCAAAAAGAAGGGTTATGAAGGAGGGGTTTAAAATTATGACACTAAAACGTATTTAATAAAAAATAAACTTTAAAAAAAAGTAAAAACCGACTTAAAAGAAATACTAAAAGGAGTAAAATGGTAATTATTTTACTCCTTTTAGTATTTCTTTGAAGTCGGTTTTTACTTTTTTTAAAGTTTATTTTTTATCTGGATGGTAATTTGTAAAGTGGTTGCAACTCACCAAAAAATCGTGCCCATAGCGGATGTATAACAATAGACAAAGAAAATTTTGCTTTCGTCAAAAACTGATCTAGATAAAGTTAATTTTCTGTTGATATCTCTGTTGAAGTTGTAGTACTAGAATTTGTATGTGTCAAACTGTTATCTTGTAATGTTTCATGCTGCGATTCATCTTGCAAGGGCAGATTTGTTTATTGGTTCAAATCATTTGTTAACAAGTTTTGGACACTCACCTAAACTAGGAAATCCTGTGTTGTAAGTAACAGTTACAACATGGTTGGTCGAATATCACATTATTGTATTATTTATTATTAGGTATACTACTAGCTGCCCCGGCGAACTTCGTACCGCCTATCAGACAATGATCAATGTCGTGTTACCTTTTAGCTGAACTTAATTTAGGCTTTTATGGACGTAGTATAATGAATACAAAAGAAATATTAAATTTTGCAATTTATTATGGATAATACAGAAAGAGAATAAAAATTCAGTAAAACTACCAAAATCAAGTACTTCTACCGCGTGTCAGCAAGAGATGAAAAAATTAAACTATGTATTGTGCAGCACGGGATGCACTCGGGTTAATTCTCTTCATTCAAGCACCTTGTGATATACAACATTTTTTGTTTTGTTATCAGGCGCAAGAACAAGTAAGTGGATGGTTTGCCGACACGTGAACATGCCACTTACAATTGACCATGAGAAAAACATGAATTTTCTAGATTGAGACCTCAAACAGTCCAGGATTGGCCCTGTGATTTGTTTAATAGTCATGGCGAAGGCAAGACGAATCGGGAATTGAATTCGTAAAAATTCGCAAAGGCCATATCCGTTGAGATATCGGAATCCTCGGAATGAGAACTACCTCATCCTTAATTTTCCTTTGAGTATCGTCGCGTGAATCACATTGCTCATCAGTTTTCTTATCACCAAACGCGTTCTAGGGCATAGTTTTTATTGGTTTAGATTTCGAAGCATGATGACTACCGAGCGAACCTTCAGTTGTAAACTGTGCGGTGGTAAACCAGGCACATCCAAGGAGTTTAAAAATTCTGTTGGATTAATTTGTGGCTTAGTCTTCGTTTGTTACACAGTCAATAGATTTGAATAAATGCAGAGTACCAACGATTTGATGCTGAATTATAAAGTTTAAGGGTCAAAATCAGAGAGGTGAGCATTTTATGATTTCAAAATTCAGAAAAATAAAAATGCTTCTTATCCATTAATTAAAATTTACAATTATAGAATTATACTTAATAGTCCGGTCAAGTTAGCCCAAAAAATAGGGGTAGGTTAACAAAAAATCGCATAGAGCTGAAAATTGGTACGAATGTTCGGAACACCATTATAAATGAAATCTGAAAAGTCGCCATCGATCCCACACTTGCAAAAAAATATGTTCAAGGTCAAAGTTCGCAAATATGTTTTTTTTGCGTTTTTTAGCCAAACGGTAAGTTTTGTGATAAAAATAGGTCAGACAAAAATTGTAGATTATGCAATCGTCTATAAAAATATTCTAAAATTTTTCTCCTAAACGTTAGGTACCGTTTCTGAGATGTAATGGTAGAAAAAGTTGTATTCTTTGTAATATGCACGTTTCCACGTCACCCGGGAGGTAGTGTACTTGGCACATTTTTTTTAACGTGGTTTCCCCGATAGGCCTATTCCACAATCTATTGTGATCCTGTTTAATTCAATACTATTTAAAAATATGTAGAAACTGATTGTACCTCTGAGGGTCGAAACTCATATGCTCGACCTGTGCCCGCTCGAAAGTCTATGGGTTCGAATTCTATACGATCGAAACTCGCTGATTCGAAACACTTTGGATCGATGTTGCAAACAATCGAAAATTGCAGGATCGAATATTCGCTGGGTCGAAAAACGTTGAGCCGAATACCAGACACTCGACACTACAGGAGAGATTATAAATTGCGGAGATTATAAAATAAATATAGGAACTTGTGTATACCTGATAGTAGTTTTAATATTTGGACATATTTTTACCAAGGCATGAATGTGTAAAAAGTAAGTAGGTAAGTTTATAAAGAATTATCTTAATTCAGCGTTATTATGAAAACAAAAATACTTGTATACTTATTATCATTGATTTATTGTCAAATAAAGCAAAACAAGGTTAGAAAATAGTTGAAACACCACAACAAAAATAAGTTGATAAAGGTCAGAAAGAAAAACAACATTTTTTTTTTATGTAAGTATTGATTAAAAAGGAAAATAATAGTGTGTTCAAAAGAACTTTCTTATTACCCGAGTGCGCGACAGCAAAGACAGGGTTATGTTTTTCACGCATGTCTATGTATCCATCTAAGTATCTACATAATTATGTACGTGGGTTTCTTTATCGAAGCATCGCAATGACTGGATGATATGATTTGATAGCATTGAAAGCAAACGTAAATATTACGTTGCGTTATGAAGTATACGTCTTGTTGACATCTATTCAGTTCTTATTTATACCCGACTGCGCAACAGCAAAGACAGGCTTATGTTATTATCTAAGTATCGATGTATGTGTCATTCTTTATACCCTCGAAGCAGCCAAACGGCTGGATGGATTTCAATGTATGAGGTGTCTATCGATTCGTCTAAGCCGGCCGATGGTTATAGGCTAGGTTTTGTTTTTATAATATCAAAATGGCACGGACTAAATCGAGTGATGGTATATGTATTAAGTAGATGAGGTGTCTATAGATAGATTTGTTAAGGCCTCATTAAATTTACTACATAATTGGTACTATTGGAAATGATGAAAGCCGTGTGATTCTAAAAAAATTGGTATAATTATCCGTCTCATTCATAATCATCTGATAAATCTGCTTCCTCTTCTTCTTGTTCGTCTTCTTGTACCTTGTAATGTAACAGACGGCCCTAGGATCTCCTGAGAGCACGTCTGCTACACCAGTTGTAAGGAATGTTACGTTATCAGTGAATCCTACCTATCTATCCCTAGTCGGGCAAATAAGGAAACACTTAAAACACAACAATTTTATAATAAGATAATAAAGAAACACTCAGTCAGTAAATCCGGGAGTCACACGTAAATGAACTGTAACTGTTGGAACACACAATCAAGTTTACACTCGGTAATGCGAGCACGAAATGAGGTGAAGGCTGGAAGGTTAGCAGTGCGGTGGTGATTACGTAGCTCGACAACCAGACGGAGTGCTTGTAGCGCAGCAGCGTATCAGTGCCGGAGGCCCAGCAATGGCCTACTCGGCGGGGAGCTGGTAGTTCAGCAGCGTAGCAATGCCGGAGGCCCAGCAATGGCCGACTCGGCGGGGAGCTGGTAATTCAGCAGCGTAGAAGAGCCGGAGGCCCGGTAATGGTCCACTCGGCGGAGTCCTAGTAATTCCGCCGTCCGGCAGTCCGTCCGTACCCTTTCGTCGTTCCTTTCAGAGTCCACGCAAGAACACCTTCTATTTTACTTTTCGAATTTTTAAATTTATGTATCGAGTGTGTTCCAATAAGTGGCCTGTGATAGAGAAAGAGGTTTATAGTAGTACATTATAAAAAGTAAAAAGGAGGTGAAATGTGTGAAGTGAATGATGATGATAAAGGTGTGATCCTACAACCTCTTCTTTTGCTTGTTCTTCTCCTTCCTGCTGGGTGTAAGTAAATTGTTCCAAAAGCGATGCATCAGATGTCTCCTCACTGATATCGTACGAATAATCTTCTGATGGCGATTCAACATTGGAGCACGACTGACCTTGACAACTGGCACAAGTACAAGTGATATAAACTGAAACTGGTAGATACTGGGTTTTGATGGAATTCTCGAGTTAATCCGGCGATGCCAACCCTCAACACCATTTGTTGTTCTGTTTTTCTGGGCATAGACAGTTAATATGTCACTACTGCAGTGCGAGCACGGATCTTTTTATCGAGTCGATTCGAGAAATGTATCTATTCTAAACGTCAAATTTGACATAACATACGGATAAAACGACAACTGTTGTCATGTTATCTATAACTTATATCAAATTTGACGTTTAAAGAATAGATAAATTTCTCGAATCGACTCGATAAAAGATCCGTGCTCGCTGATCTTTTTCATCTTTTGACTGTTATCTTATATACAGCGTGTCCCAAAAAGTAGTGTCAAGCGGAAGTCCAGAGGTAGAACATCTTTTGAGGTACCCAAATCACCCCCATGTATGTTCCGCGATTTCTTGTAGTTTTCGAGTTATGAATGTGTTTCATGTTTTTTAATCAAACTCTGACTATAACGACATTTTTGATCATAGTGACGTGAATAGTTGAGATACATGAGTAATTTGTTTTTTCTAAATTAGCTGATTAGTGACCCTATTGAATGCATAAACATTTGTAACCATAGATGTAACGGATGCTTTACAAAAAAATATTGAATTGTCATAAAGTTAAAATCCTGCATGTTTCCTAAATCTTTGTGGGTGATTTAAAAATAAATCTCCCTAAACTTTTTTTGTCAGATGTATTTTAAAAACTTATCCATTTCATCAGCTATTTACTCTGTAAATTTCATCGAGCTGTCTCTACGACATCACAATAAAAATTTCATTCAAAGCATACAATATCGAAAATTCCAGTTGTAAAAGGGTGAATGAAAAATTGATTAAAACTAACTAATAACGTATTTTTTAGTAACCCTCGACGCAAAAAGAGGGTTGTTATAAGTTTAACGTGCGTGTCTGTGTGCCTGTCTGTGGCATCGTAGCTCCTAAACGGATTTTGATTTAGTTTTTTCTTTTGTTTGAAAGGTGACTTTATCGAGAGTGTTCTTAGCGATGATTCAAGAAAATCTGTTCAGCCGTTTGAAGATCATCAGCTCTTTTCTGGTTCTATCCTGTGACTTCAATGATATTACAATAACATGGTAACCTTGACCTGATACTGAAGCTTCATCTGAAACAGCATGATACCCAACTTACAGTAGAGGTATTGTGTGCCTATTGATTCTTTAAGTTTATGATAAGTTGTATTGACCTCCTTCTTGTCACATGTCATCAATATCATTGAAGTCACAGGATAGTAAATTTCGAAACGATCAGATCAGTAGAAGTTGCTCATATCCCTTCGACAACCAGAAAAGAGCTGATGATCTTCAAACGGCTGAACAGATTTTCTTGAATCATAGCTAAGAATACTCTCGATAAAGTCATCTTTCAAACAAAAGAAAAAACTAAATCAAAATCCGTTTAGGAGCTACGATGCCACAGGCAGACACACAGACACACACGTTGAACTTATAACAACCCTCTTTTTGCGTCGAGGGTTACTAAAAAATACGTTATTAGTTAGTTTTAATCAATTTTTCATTCACCCTTTTACAACTGGAATTTTCGATATTGTATGCTTTGAATGAAATTTTTATTGTGATGTCGTAGAGACAGCTCGATGAAATTTACAGAGTAAATAGCTGATGAAATGGATAAGTTTTTAAAATACATCTGACAAAAAAAGTTTAGGGAGATTTATTTTTAAATCACCCACAAAGATTTAGGAAACATGCAGGATTTTAACTTTATGACAATTCAATATTTTTTTGTAAAGCATCCGTTACATCTATGGTTACAAATGTTTATGCATTCAATAGGGTCACTAATCAGCTAATTTAGAAAAAACAAATTACTCATGTATCTCAACTATTCACGTCACTATGATCAAAAATGTCGTTATAGTCAGAGTTTGATTAAAAAACATGAAACACATTCATAACTCGAAAACTACAAAAAATCGCGGAACATACATGGGGGTGATTTGGGTACCTCAAAGGATGTTCTACCTCTGGACTTCTTCTTGACACTACTTTCTGGGACACGCTGTATAAAGAGACTGGTACTGACTGACATTTCATTCATCAACGCAGAGCCTAAACCACTAAAGCTGGAAATATGAAATTTGGACAGTAGGTTCCTTACGTGACGAAAACATCTACTAAGAAGGGATTTCCCGAAATTCAACCCCTAAGGGGGTGAAAAGGGTGATTAACGTTTGCATGCAAGTCCATCATTTTTGAAGTAAGAAGCATGAAATTAAGTATTAAGGTTTCTGGTTAGGAGTAAATGTACACGTGTTTGATCGTTTTTGGAAATTCAACCTCTAAGGGGGTGAAATAAGTGTTGTAAGTTTGTATGAGAAATCTGGTAATTTTGAAGTAAGAAGCATGGAATTCAATATTTAGGTTACTGGTCAGAAATAAACGTACACGTGTTTCAGGGTTTTTGGAAATTCAACCCCTAAGGGGGTGAAATAAGTGTTGTAAGTTTGTATGAGAAATCTGGTACCTACTTTTGAAGTAAGAAACATGGAATTCAATATTTAGGTTACTGGTCAGAAATTCTATAATGTATATTCTTTACTGTAAAATTTCACGCAAGCGAAGCTGCGGGCAACAGCTAGTAGGTAATAATTTGCTAGCACGTTGTGATGATATTTCAATAATGGTGTAAAAAAGGCTTCTGGTATCCAATTCGGAGGCAGCAAAGGCAAGAGTGTAAGTACATTATTTTGATATTACCTTCAGGTTCTTTTTCGATCTTCAGGTGAATTTTTTGCTCATTTTGGACCCGGCGTTACAAAAATGATAGTAGCAACCTTTAACCGCTATACGTGGGAAAACCTGTTTTACAGCTTTTACTACTGCTATTCATAGTCGCATTTGTACAGTCAGCATCATATAGCCACTTATGCCACTTAGCAGTCAGGGTGACCGAATATTTTAAAACATCCTAACTTCCTAACTAATATTATAATTGCGAAAGGCAGTTTGTTTGTTACCCTTTCACGCCTAAACCACTGAACCGATCATCCTAAAATTTTGCATATACGTTGTCAGGTGTACAGAAACGGATATAGGGTACCTTTCATCACGAAAAAAGTACTGCTCCCGAGGAAAACAACAATAACGATAATAGATGGCGCCACGTGACTTTTGACTCATGATTGAATTATATTATTATAGAAACTTGAGTAGTGTGTTAAGAGTTTTTTAATGCAAGCGAAGCCGCGGGCTAAAGCTAGTCACTGATATATCGGAATAACAACCATATCAAATACCTACATGAGGTCAGTCAAACCGTCATTATTATGGTAACAAGCAAAACGCCAGAGGTTTCCAAGCAGCCAAGGTATTCAAAAATATGAAACTAGTAAAATGTACTTTATTCAAAACCGCATAGGGTTCAATTTGGGATGATTTAAAATAAAATCTTCAGTAGACGTACGGTAAAGCCTCCTGCACACCAAATTAGGTACACAATACCATGTTTTGTGTAAGATCGGCATGGTTTGTTTCACCCTGCGTGTTGTATTGAATTTACAGTGTGTATTATACCTCGGAAACAGTATTGTGTAATATTGTGTCTTATTCCGCCTCGGGCTAGTTTTACTATAATTACCTTTGCTGATAATAACAATCTAGCTCGGCGGCCTGGCTACACGGGGTAGTGTTGTGTGAAAAAATTTATAAAACCAATTCTTAAAAAAAACTACGTTTTTAATTGAAACTCATACAAAATTGAAAAAAAAATATAGTCTGCAAATCACTCAAAAATAATTGAACTTCTTAGATTTAGTTATTTGTTTTATAGCTTAACCAAATCTATGCATCAACAAATAGACCGACAACAGTAAAATTATCGAAAATATTTTTTGCCTTACACCTCGTAGTCCTGACTGTAACTCCGTAGAAAACTTTAGGGAAAATGGATTCAATAACGGGTATATCCACCCACAGCAAAAATTAAGTCAGAAAGTCGTTGACGCATGTATCGCATCGCATTGTTGTAAAAACTCGACCTGGTAGAGGTTGAGTTTTTACAACAATGCTCAAGGTCTTCCAGGTCTCCATGATGTGTCTACGTAAACATTCTGTGCTCTTAACTTGAGGGTCCTATCCCAATCCCTTAGTTGAATCATTTCCCCCATAAGTTTTCTATAGGGTTTGAATCGGGACTACGAGGAGGAAAAAACTATTTACTCTAAATCCCTGCTCTGACCCAAATAATTTCGTACTATCCTGGAATTGTGGAAACAACAGTTATATAGGCCGTAATAAAGCTAAAACTCGGAATCGTACGCGACGGACTGAGCATGCTCACGTTAAAGTAATGGTTGGCCAACCGTACCGCACTCACTATTCGAAGCGAAGCACGTGACACAAAGAAAAACCTGCGCAATGCGCACATGTAACAATGCTGGTCCCCAGCATACTACCTAGCGAGGCGGCGGCATCGACGTCGTCGAGTGCCTGAGCAGCCGGTACGTGGTGGCAGCACTGACGGCGCACAGGCACCGGACGACGCGGTCTGCGGCACCCAGCAAGGTGGAGGCGGCGTCGTTAGCTACGCCGATAAGTGGCCAGTGGTGGCATCACTGGCAGTCACCCACGCAATTGCCGACCCCGGATGTCCTTTGTATCGTCCCGTGCAATGAACCACGAGACACGCCGCAACGGCATCTCAGCGGCGACTCAGGGGCGATCGGCGAATTGGAGATGTGTTAACCCACGCGTACAGCGTGGCAAGATGACTCTTCACCGCGTGTGATACTGACGCGCCGGTAAGCACCAAGAATGATTAACACCACCTACTGCCCGTTCCCACTTGTCGGTTGTCGGGCCCGGATTTTCTTCTTGAGAGGACTAAAAATAGCACGGTCCATCGGTTGCAGCTTATGGGTGCTGTGTGAGGGGAATGTAAGCAAAATTATACCATTCTCTCTGCAGAACTCTGTTTTTCAAAGCCATGTGTGAGGAATGGTTATCCAAGAGCAGCAAAACTCTTTGCTCCTTTGAAGACCTCACATGATTTTTTAAATGCTGAAGAAAAAAGTGAAAATCATCTTCTTGCATCCATCCAGATCCATTGGCTGTTCCTACTGAACCAGCTGGGCTATCCCGAATAAAATGTTCTTGAAATCTTTTACGCGAGAATATGAACATAGGTGGTGTGTAATTACCTATGGCGTTACCAGCCAAAGCCAGCGTCACTAGAGTTTCTCTTTCCGCTGATGTCATTGCACTGTTCTGTTTTTCACCACGTCGTGCAATAACTCTGTCTGGTTTTTCGACAGTTGTAATCCCTGTCTCATCAACATTCCAAATAACTTTCGCGTCAAGATTATATTTACTTAAGACTCCTGTATAGTTGTCAAAAAAAGTGGACACATTCGTTTTGTTAAAGCTCGTAGCACGAGCTATGCTTGTAGCTTGAGGCAATCTTAAAGATAAATTTGGAAGCCTCTTCATAAACAGCTTAAGCCATACTTCTCCTGCCTTTTCATTTTGCTCCCATGCAACCGGAAATGTTTTATTGTATTTTTTGCTAACTTACAGGCCAAGTTTCTGGTCTCTTTAGTTGTCAACCCATAATTGGACGCCGCACAAATCAATAAATACTTACATAATATATTTTCCTCTTCGTCTGTATTTGTTTTATCAGCAGATATTTGAGTCAAATTAATCGTTAGTATATTTTTGTATTATAGTAAAACTTAATCAAAATGAAACGAAATGAATTATTGTAATTATATTATTTTTACTTTAAAAGAAATGAATTTGTATTTATTTTCTATGGACTTCGTAGTACTTATGTTACTAGATTTTATTTATGTAGTGGTCCCCAGAATAAACGTGTTTTATGAGAATAATAAGGATATTTACAAAAACTAAAGAGAGGGAATGTTGACTTAGGTGAGGGAATGACCATTACAAGCAATTCATGAACCTTTAAAAATAAAATAATGTTTATTTTTAATGACTATCTTTTTATTTAATTAACAAATATTATTTTCTTACATTAGTAGGAACTATTGTCCAGAAAATCACAAATTAATGCAGTATGACTGCTTCATTATCAACTTTAATTGTATGAAAAACTGTTTTGATAAGTGAAGCAAAATATTTTTCTTTAAAAGATCTGGTTTTATTATCTCAAAGTATTTCTTCTTCTCAATATGTTTTTTCAGTTGTTGTACCTGTTTTTTAGCCGTTTAGCAATAACTTTTCGACAAAAAAAAACTTCTTTTTCTCAACTTCAGGAACTTGAACTTTCTTCAAGAGTGCTGCTACTTTATCTTATGGAGACGTCTGAACATCTTGATTTGCCTTTGACATTTCTTACGAAATTACTCTTTTTTTCTTGTTTAACTTTAATTTTTCCTATATCCTGGCTATTTTCGCATAAAGTATTGCTGTACGTGTTCATAGTTGCCTCCTTCTCCGAGCAGCTACCAGGTCCCTAGTCTCACTATTATACCCGGTTCTATAATAGGTCCTGGGCTAGGACGTGGTGTCTTGTCTAACAGTCTTGCTAAATTCTTACGTACTTTAGCTGTTTTGTCTGTATATATTTGACTATTTTTCTTCTTGTTTTTCCTTTTTTGCCTTCTTTCTCTGGAACTCATGGCAAATATAGGTGTTACCCGACCTTTCTATTTTTTATTAGGTATTAAAGTGTTTATTTGTCGCGAAGTATTTCAAAATGTTCAAGATCGGATTTAATTTTCTCCCTACGCTTCTTATCATATTCCTTCTTTTTAAATTTAGCTTCTTCTTCGCTTATTTTCTTTATCCTTGGCATTATTTGGCCCTACAAAAAGATGGCAGCCGGTAAATTCAAGAGTTAGCTAAAGCAAACGGTCAAAAAAGGCAAACTGACCCAGTCAAAAATCATTCCCTCATGAATCATCATTCCCTCACTACTAATTAATATGAGGGAATGACGAAATAAAGAATAACCAAAAAAATCTCTTCAAATAAGCTTAGTTAAAAAAAAAATGTTTTGTGTAAGTTGACTACTCCCAAAAACCTACTTCACTGTGTAATTAATAACTGTTAAAGTATTTACCTTTTGTTTTTATAGGATGTGATGGAATGACGTTCACAAATGTAATGTTAAAAAAATATTAATAAATCATTTTGCAACAGAAGCTCTAACAGGCCCATGTTAAATTGACCATAATGATAAATTGACAGTACTACCAACTATCAAAAACTAATGGTAGCGTTCATGTTTGATTAAAATTGTGTTGAGAAATCGACTGTCAGTAAAAATGTGAGGGAATAATTTATTTTTATGGGACACGTGTATATTTTCTTTTTTTAATCCGTTCTTTACTTTATAATCAAAATTAAGAATGCTTTCATTAATCCATTATAATATTTTTAGTCGGCCGATCAAACTTGCATCACTTTTATTCGATATTTTGGTTTGTTTGTAAATATAAACGTAATTTAATTTGGAGCTTGGGACATAGTGAGGGAATGATTTTAGGGACATTATATGGATTGTATTTTTTTATTTACCCATATTATTCGGAAATTATAAGTGAAACTTTTAGCTACAGTAAAGTAGATTGCAAGGAAATATTGGTTACCGCTATGTGTTTGTTAGATTTTTGTTAAAACTGAGAGGACAAGAATTTCGGAATTTCGTGAGAACTACCCACATATTGTGTTTTTATTTTACAATAAAACTCATGATTTCCAGCATTTTAGTTTTATTTCTGGGTTTATTCCAAAACTTATTGTAAGTTACTGAAGATTTACATGGGGGGACGTGTTAAATACAGCAATGCACCCAAAGGTCACTTAAAAAAATACTAGTTATTACTAATTAATTCATATTTAGATACATAATCAACAATAACTTGCATTAATATAGCAAAGATAAAGCGCGTCACAGACGGGGAAGAAAATATACAGGGCGTCCCATGACTTTGCCACATGGAGGGAAAGTACCTTAAATACTGTAGATAGAAAAAAATACTGAATGAAGACTTCATTTTTATTTTAAAAACAATACGAACTGCATTCAAACAATTTTAAACAATCACCTGTCTGAACCGGGAATCGAACCCGCTAAATGTGAAAATAAAAAAAACTGTAATTTTATTGTACTAATCGAAAGGCTCGATCAGATATATTTATTTCTTCGTAATAACATAGCATCTAAAATAAAAAGAACACCATGAAATTAAACATTTAATTTAAAATTTTGTTCAGAATAATGAATAGCATTCTCTCTGACTATGTCGTGCTTATAACAACTGACTTAATGTACTATTTTCTGCTTTATTACTATTTCGAAGTATTATTTCAAATATTCACCATGAAAAAATAAATAAATCAACGGTAAGCGAGATTATTAAAAGAGTTACAATTCGTATACAATAGGAAGACACACATTTTGAGCATTTAATAGATTAAATTGTTTGTAAGTTGCACAGTTAAACGTATCTTATTATTTCAAATAAATGTTAAATTTCATGGTGTTCCTTTTATTTTAGATGTTATGTTATTTAGAAGAAATAAATGTATCTGATCGAGCCTTTCGATTAGTAAAATAAAATTACAGTTTTTTTTATTTTCACATTTAGCGGGTTCGATTCCCGGTTCAGACAGGTGATTGTTTAAAATTCTCTGAATGCAGTTCGTATTGTTTTTTAAATAAAAATGAAGTCTTCATTCAGTACATTTTTCTAGCTACAGTATTTAAGGTACTTCCCCTCCATGTGGCAAAGTCGTGGGACGCCCTGTATATACAGTGGTGGACATATAATTAGAAACACCAAGTGTGACTTTTATTTTTAGTACAATTTAACTTGATAATTCATGTTTTACGTATCATAGAGGGCTTATCCCTATTTATCTATAATGTATCCACATCATGAAGTATTAATATGTCAGTTTTGGAAATATCATACAGTCGTTTATGTAAAAACTGGTATACTTTATAAAATAAAATGAAGCAGCACAACGTACTAAGGTGGACAACTAATTAGAAACAGAAAAAAAACATTAGCATAAATATGAACAAAGGTAACGAAACAATAAATAATGAAGTTAAATGGTACAAACGTTTTATAACAAACAATTAATGTTTGGTTAGGAAGCCTCCGCTGTCGATTACAGCTCTACAACGACGTGGCATTGATTCTATCAATGTTTCATACATTTCCAGGGATTTTTTCTCTAAGCTTCTACAAATGCGTCTTACAAGTTGTTGTAGTATGATACTAGCAGTAGTACGATATTAGTGATATGTTTATTGGACAATGTTTTCTTTACAATGTACCACAAACTTAGATTTGATTCAAATCTGGACTATTTGCAGACCACTCTAACACCGACATTAATTAGTCTCTTCGAAATGCTTAAACGTTGTTTCTTTGGTTTGGATTACTGTAGTGTCGGTGTTAGAGTGGTCTGCAAATAGTCCAGATTTGAATCAAATCTAAGTTTGTGGTACATTGTCCAATAAACATATTACTAATATCGTACTACTATTAGTATCATACTACAACAACTTTAAGACGCATTTGTAGAAGCTTGGAGAAAAATTCCCTAGAAATGTATGAAACATTGATAGAATCAATGCCACGTCGTTGTAGAGCTGTAATCGACAGCAGAGGCTTCCTAACCAAACATTAATTGTTTGTTATAAAACGTTTGTATCATTTAACTTCATTATTTATTGTTTCGTTACCTTTGTTCATATTTATGCTAATGTTTTTTTTCTGTTTCTAATTAGTTGTCCACCATAATACGTTGTGCTGCTTCATTTTATTTTATAAAGTATGCCAGTTTTTACATAAACGGTTGTATGATATTTCCAAAACTGACATAGTAATACTTCATGATGTGGATACATTCTAGATAAATAGGTATAAGCCCTCTATGATACGTAAAACATTAATTGTCAAGTTAAATTGTACTAAAAATAAAAGTCACACTTGGTGTTTCTAATTATATGTCCACCACTGTATGTATATTATCTCATAGCATATTTCACTCGTCATTCACCATTCTTTTGAACCATCACACACGACGAATATAATATATATTTTGATCTTACAGCATCTAGCTATGAACCGACATAGTAATATACGTAAGATATGATAATGATATCTAAGGGCTCTTCCACACCACGTTTTTTTCCGGCCCTGTCGACGCGCGTCGCACGCAAGAGCTATTATTACCCGTGGTCCCAGTGGGTCGACCCATTAACGGGTCCACGGGTAATTTTATTTACCCGTAGACCCATGACACTAGAGATTACATTCGAAGAAATGTGAATATCGATAATAAAGCTAAAAGCAACAAACAAACTATGCTATTAAGTCAAAAGAGTTGCAAAGAATATAATCTTGTTTTTCTATTTTTATTGTTCGAGGTCTTTGTGATTTTGATTTGCAATTATTGTGAATAATATGTTTATTATCATTATTTTTTAATGTAATAAAAAGTACTAGGCTGTCATGAAATCAAGAGGGTAGTATTTACTCTAACTAAAAAGAAAATTGTCAGTTTTAAGTAAGCCTAAATAATACTGCTAGACTAAATACCACCCTCTTGATTTCATGACAGCCTAGTACTTTCTTATTACATTAAAAAATAATGTATTGTAACTACTTATTATTTTTTGAGAATAATCAAAGGAAGAGGTTCGTATTTTATTATTATTTTTGGATTTTAAAAATTTTACCAACACGTCCAGGAGTCGCATTCAATTTTTATAAGATTTATTTAGTTTAAATTTACTCTGACTCATTGTTCGTCCGGTGTCTTTCTCCGAACAATTCAGAATAATTGCAAATCATTAAATAATATATTTATTTATTAGCATAGTTTGTTCGTAGCTCTTAGCTTTATTATCGGTATTTCCATTTCTTCGAATGTAATCTCTAGTGTCATGGGTCTACGGGTAAATAAAATTACCCGTGGACCCGTTAATGGGTCGACCCACCGGGACCACGGATAATAGCTCGCACGCAACTATAATGCGCTGCAAACGCGATGTTATCGCAACCAATTTACCTATTCACACGTTCATAAAATTGTAGTATGCAGACGACGACTTTTTCGCGAGCTGTGATGCAAATACATACGTACAGCGCGTTTTAATCAGTTACTTGCCGACACGCGCGTTTGTAGCGCGATACACGCTCCTTCGCGCGCGTGCTACACGCGTTTTACTTTGCAAGGAGAGTTCTCACGCGCGTCTGTAGTGCGTTTCTCGTGAGTTTGCAGCGATGCAATCGCAAGTAATCTGCCTATTTCAAGTTTAGCAGCGCCGGAAAAAAACGTGGTGTGTTAGAGCTCTTAAGATAAACACAGGTTGTTACCAAATTTGTTTGGTGCAAAAAGCTTATTAAATGCTCAGTAAATAATTTATAGTTGATAAAACACTTAAATTCTAGTTATAGGAGTCAGATTTTTTTGTTAAGATATTTATTAATCACTAACCATTCCTCACGTCTTGTAGTTTATACACGGAAATTAGAATGGTGCGCAGTGGTCCAGTGACTTCTCAAGCATGGAAGCATGCAAACAAGTAAGCAAGAAAGTAAGCAGGCATGCAAGTGTTTCTGTTTGCTCCGCCAGAAGTCTCGTTGTGTCGTCCCTCTGCTTTGCTCTCACACTCTACGCTGGCTCCACGCTTTTAAATAACACTCTAGGGGTAGGACAGAGTGACCACATGTAGTCAGGGTGCGATGAGTCGGGTAAACATTAAATTCAACCTATTTTAGTAGATTAATGCCGTGGTAGAAGAATAGCTTCTTAGTTCATTCATTAACATTTTTTTTACATTTATAGCGACAAATTGAAAATTCAACATAAAAGCAATCTTTGTTAATTTTGTAATCGTATAAATATAAACCTTTCGAATTAATTTGTTGACCTAGTATGTTTCAATGATATTTTGTTCTGTCGTTTGATAGGTTAACCAGATAAATAATTGAACAAACAAAATTCTTCTAAAAGTTTTTCTAGCTGCCAAGTTAAGTCAAATGAATAAAGTCACCAAACAAAATGAATATAAATAGAAGTATTTCAATTGAGATGCCTGCAAATCATTATGTGCGAAATGATATTCGATAAAAAGTTTGTCAAAAAACAGCAGGACACTTTAGATGCATGCTTTTTAACCTGTCACATCGCCCTAACTATTTAATACTTAAAATATTTTTAGACCATTATTCAATGAAGTACCCGGGTGATTATTCAAAAAATGTTTGTAAAAAATAAGAACGTCATTATCATCATCCCAAAGTTCTAAATGGAGATGTTTCAAACTTCAATTATAATAATGAAGAATCAAACTATACCACTGCCGTCAAGCAATAAGACAAGATTAAAACAATCTGAAACTATAATGTTAACAATGAAGGAGAACAATGATTTGTTTTTTTTTTTAAGGAAGTTTCGAATATTCACCCACCCACTCTAGATTAATATAAAAAATAACGAATTCGATAAGAGACGTGTTGTTACTGAGTGTTTGTGGATGACTTGTTTACATTATAATGAATGCGAGGAACTCGATCTTTGCTCGTCAGTTTCGACGGTAAGGTAGGACTTAAAGTTATTGAAAGCTTTATTCACGTGTCGATAATGTTTACCAAATGCTGATTCAGAGTATTTTTTGTATCTTCTTTGATCTAGGTCCTCTTTTTCCCATTCTTCTTTTTTCACAAAGAACAGAACACTCCTTAACCATGATGGTACCATTTCATCCATGTAATAGTATCGCCTTTTCCACACTCTGGTCGATTCGCAGAAGTTGCTGCCATGACCACCGATCCAAACTGGAAGACTAAGGAATCATACAATTTAATTAAGTAAAATCCTATACACATAAACCCCAACGAAATACGATTATAATATAAAACTTACAGGCTGATATATCTTAGCGCCCATCTGTACACATTAGTGTAGAAATAGGCTGAAACTGGGTTTAAACTTGGATAAGTTGTGGTGCTGGATATACCAGCAGCGATAGATATAACAGTAAGGCCCGCTGAATACCCATCAACTAGTACCACCAAACCGTCTCTAATGTTTTTGTTATTCCGCAATGCAACCAGCGTAGAAGACTCTGAAATTAAGTAATATAAAATAATACATTAAACTTTTATAGTGGCTCTTTTGAAGCAGTAACTTGCGTTTATTCATTCTAAAAGACTGATGGTTTTCCATAGAAATGAAAAAAAAGAAGTATTTTGAGGTCTACTGCTAGATAGTCCTCCCCTGTAGGTTTTCGAGGTGAACGGTTTTAATCCATTTGGAAGATCGGATATTTTCGATAATCGATGTATCGGTAATTGAAAAAAACATATATTGAAATTAACATTTGCAGTGAATACACGACTCACAATTATTGTCGGTCGTACGATTTTTAACGAGCGACAATTCTAACAAGGACACGAATAACAGACAATATTGATTAAAGATAAATAAATATACAAACAAAAGCAGGAGTTACTTCGTAACGGTCGTGGAAAAGATAAATAAATATACCTACAAACAAAAGCAGGAGTAAGTTCTTACCGGTTGTGGGTATAGATAAATCGAGACCCAAGCGGGGCTTCCAAAAGAATGTGCCTGGAACCGCACACTGAAATAAATAATGTTAATACATTTTAAAAACCGGCCATGTTCGTGTTGGACTGCGCAGTGTACCGTTCTGTAGTCAGCAGGTACGGCTAGCAGGTGTTTAAGTCAAGCATAATGTATGGAAAACCTTCAGGTGAAATAAAATTCTTTCTACATCATATTGTCCTATTAATCCTCTCGAATGTAGGTGAAACTCAGTCTTCTTAATCATATAAGTTTCTGAAGTTAAAGTTTCATCCCTATATAAGTCCAATACTAATTCGTCGGTAACAAAGTAAAGATGCGAGACCTTCGCTTGTATTAACAGGCGAGTGTCGAAGAATGTACAATTCAACATCCTAAGTATCTCCCCCTCGGGGAATGTGTATTCCGCGCCTGTTAAAGCAGCTCCCGTGAAGAAGCTAATTATAAAATGTGTCTTCCTGCGCTTTAAAGCTTCCAGATATGTGATTATCTTCTCTGGCGCGTTCCAGTTAATCGAATAGAGGACAATTTCATAATTGCATGTTAAGATCGGACTTTTAGAGTATAATCACATTGACGGTATCGGGAAATGAGAAAATTGGTGAATAGATCCCCATCTGATATATGACTACTCAGATATTTGTCTTTCAACGCATACATAGTCTGAGCATATTGCACTACTCCCGCCGGTGATAACCCGGTCATCGTTACCTCGGTCGTAGGTAGAAAGGCGACGTACCGAGTTTCAAGCACGTCTCTCGAGAGAGTGTAGGGCTGTGGGTAGAAAACTCCACAGTTGGGTAAAGTATAAAGCTCTAAGGCATGAAGGTTTATCTTTATTTGTATAAGAAAAACTTTATTAGCGAATTCCTCATGAGTTAGAATGCGAGTCAAAGACTCAATTTCGCTCGCAAAAACACGTTCGCGATCCTCAATTTCTTGAGGCATATCAGCACGTACGTCCCATACAAAAACGTACTTTTTCACATGTTCTAAGTCTGGGAGTATATCGGTGAAACTCGTAATTTTTATATTTTTGTGTACAACATGGGAAGACACGATTCGAGCATCTAAAGGGCGAGGATCGTAGGAGAAAACGCGCTCATCAAATCCAGTACGATCCATGGCCATGGACCATCCTAAACCTGGGGAAGAACCAACGTAAATTACGTCGCATCCTGGTATAAATATCGGCAAAGATGTCGAAAAGAGAGAGAGAATTTCAAAAACTGCGTTTATAATCACTGGTTGACGGACTTGGGAAGGATCCGACAGCGCCTCCTTCCCAAGTGATATGCATTCCTAAATCCGCGAGACCGCATATTTCGCTCGCGTTGCGCCATACGTTTGGATGGAATATAGACTCCAACTCAGCTCCATACCAACGAATTAGGGGTAATTTTGAAAGCGAATCTCTTATTAAGTTGCACAGTCTAATTCTCTCAACATTGCCATAAATCATATTCTGCGCAAAGTCATAAAACCGCCTGCGCCATGGATGACTAGGGGTATTCGGATGGCAATGCGACGTAGGGACCGCGCGTTTCGTATATATAAAAAGGACCGGATAGAGGATAACTGGACCTTATTCAAGGCTGCTAGGAATCGGTGTAATCAGATGATACGCAACGCCAAACGCCGCCATATTCTAAATAATATCTCCACTTCTTCGTCTGCCGATATTTGGAAATTCCTCGGAACTCTAGGCATCGGTAAACCGCGACACTTAGACCTTCCGAACACAATTTGTTTAGACGATCTCAATCGCCATTTCACAACTGTCTCTACCCTGGATCATCTAACCAAATCACAAACCCTCAGTTATATATCTGGTCTAACGCGTCCCAATATTGAACCCTTTCGCTTCCTTCCAGTCGACTCCGGTGAGATTAAAAAGATCATCCTGTCCATCAAATCAAAGGCGGTAGGGTGTGACAGTATTACCCGCCGTATGATCATAACAATTCTAGACCATCTAATTCCTGCAATCTCTCACCTCATTAACTTCTCCCTTGACTCTGGAATCTTCCCTTCACTGTGGCGTAAAGCCTATGTTTGTCCCCTTCCTAAGATTTCCAGTCCCTCACTTCCCAGTCACTTCCGCCCCATTTGAATCCTTCCTTTCCTCTCCAAAGTGCTCGAGGCCTGTGTTTATAAGCAATTCTCCCAATTCGTTCTCCATAATACCCTAATTAGTCCTTTCCAATCCGGGTTCCGGCCTGGGCATAGTACAGTTTCTGCCCTCCTTAAAGTGACTGGCGATATTAGGGCAGGTATGGAGGACACCAAAGTAACTGTCTTGGTGTTAGTCGATTTCTCTAATGCCTTTAATACCGTTAATCACGACATCCTGCTATCCATTCTTTCCCATCTTATGGTCTCTGACGAGGCGCTGGAATGGTTCTCTTCTTATCTTCGGGAACGTCAGCACTCGGTTCGCACTGGTGAGTCCTCATCACGCTGGTGTGACTTAGGAACTGGCGTTCCACAAGGCGGTATTCTTTCTCCTCTTTTCTTTTCTATTTTTATAAATTTCATAACTCCCGAGCTTCAGTGTTCGTATCATCTTTATGCCGATGACCTGCAACTTTACTATCAGGGGAATGTTGATGGTATTTCTGAGGCAATCGACAATTTAAACAGGGACCTGGAAGCGATCAAGCGTTGGTCTGATAGGTTTGGTGTAGCGGTAAATCCTACGAAATGTCAAGCGATAATTGTAGGCAGCCACCGAAATATGAGCAAGGTGGACAGTCCTAATTTACCACTCATTTTATTTAACGGAACGATCATTCATTCCCCTTGGCTCCGATATTAAAGACCTTGGCTTGCACATCGACTCGAACCTTGATTGGCGTACCCAAGTAACTCAAGTCAGCCGAAAAGTTACAGGAACGTTGCGGTCTCTCTATCGTTTAAAAATTTTACTTCCATCCAATACGAAAACAATGCTTATGCAGACCTTAATCTTTCCCTTAATTGACTATGGTGATGTGTGTTACTATGACCTGAATGCAGATCTTCTCAACAAACTCGACCGTCTTCTTAATAACTGCATTCGATTCGTTTTCAATCTACGTAAATATGATCATGTGTCCGCATATCGATCACTTCTTAAATGGTTGCCTATTCGCCAGCGTAGGGTGCAAAGGGCGTTGACTACTCTTTTCTCCTTTCTTGACTCTCCCACTTCCCCTACTTATCTAACTTCTCACTTCCAGTATTTATGCTCCAGTCACGAACTAAATCTTCGCTCCTCACACAACCGTCTCTTACAATGTCCCTCTCACCGTTCTGACTTCATGCACTCTTCTTTCTTCATCCAGTCTATTCTTTTGTGGAATGCGCTCCCCTCGGAAATCAGGATGGCCACTAGTCGGTACTCTTTTAAAGTTAAAATACGTGAGCACCTTCGCAATAAATTGGCAGAATCATCTCAACGCTGAATTGTCCTATTATTTATATATGTATTGTTATATATTTATGTATGTATTTATAATTTTTATATTGTATGAATATACCGGGTGGAAGGGACATCGTAACGTATACGTGTACCATGGATCCAGTACATGATTCTGAACCCCCCAGCGTTGGAATTTTTCGTCGCTTTTTTCTTAATTTTTACGATTTTTTTTGCAGTTTTTTTTAATTTATAGTGTATAAAATCATTATTGTTTTCCACCCCAATGCGATAAAAAAGAAAAAAACAATTATTTCACAATTTTCACGTAAAACAGCAATGAAAATCAAACTTAAAAAGTGCTCCCGATCAGCTGTTTTGGTAAAGTTCACGAACCGAGGTTATCGCAACAAAGTAAGTGAGTGCAACAAAGTAGGCAGTGTAGGCACTAGTCACTGAGCGCGCGCTCACTCAAAAAAGCCGACATGCCGCTGCGCCGACGCGCGGTATCGACAAAGCTATAGCGGCCAGTGCCTATGAATCTAACAGATGCGTTATTACGTAAATTAATATCAGATTGACTACTTTTATTTAGACTTTTTATCTGGGATTATTAATGATCTCTGATAGTATGTCCAATACTGTTATCAATTTTAATAAATTGAATGTAAAAAAATAAGTTTTTTTAGTAATTAACCTTTTTTTTAGGCAATTTTTGTTATAAACATTTGTTTTTGCATTAACACCTTTGTTTAACCGATGTAATCTGATCTTTAGTAAATTTTAACCCTATCCATTTTCGCAATTTATTTTGTCAGTACAACTTAATGCGTTGGCACAGTCTATCATTTTATTGGTCTGTGCATGATCTAGGTGCCTACGAGTCTATGACGGCTTGTCGGCGAAATTGTAAAGGAAGTAAAATTTTGAATTTCGCCGATTTTTGATCAGTTCAGTTTCCGATTTGCGTTCATTGTAAACGGTTGTGTTGTTTTTCGTGATTTTGGATTTGAGCGTATTAGTTATTATCAGTAGAGTTGTTTTTTTGTCTGTGTTGTACTGTGTGTGTTTTGAACGAAAATGCCTCGGATACGTAACAGTCGTAACCATACGTTTAGTGCCCGTAACTAGAGAGATGCCGGTGGCCCACTTCCGGGATGCGTGGTACCAACACGATGGCGCTCCCCCACACGTGACTCTTCCAGTGCGACAGCCTTACACCTAACAGCGACTTTTGGTGACCAGTAGATTGGGAGGTTCGATCCACAACCCTGGCCAGCGCGATCACCAGACTTGACCCCACTAGATTTTTGTCTGTGGGGTCAAGATAGGGACTTTGTTACGGAGTGCAATACGGCAGCAGAAATGCGAGATCGCTTGCGACGCTCCGTGCGGAGTATGTCCGAGACCCCACCTTATTGCCCCGTGTCCACGCTGAAACTCTGCGCCGCGCTAGGATTTGTGAGCAAGTTGATGGCGGCCACTTTGAACCCTATCTTATTAGGAGTCCCTCACTCCTAATAAGAGAGATTAAGGTGAGTGTTAATTTGTTTGCAACTAATTGCCATGTAGGTAGGTACCTCATCGGAATCATTAGGTAGGTACCTACTTATGTTATTTTATGAGCGAACGAGCAATGTTTTGTTTTTTGTTGTAAGCAATCAGTCAATTGAACTAAATTTCAAGTTCGGTTTATCAATGTGTTTGTTAGGTGATTTCTTTATCAGTAGTGTAAACGTAGGTATGCTACTTTTCACGTTTACAAAAGCGTTGTGCGGCAACGCGACTCCGTGCCGAACTCAGACTTGTGATGTGTGCGTGCGTATGCGTGTAGGCACTGTACTGACAGTACCGCCGCCGCGCCGCGCCGCGCACCGGTACCGCGTTAGCGGAGTAATGGCTTGCGGTTGTGATTGTGACTCGTTGTTTGCATTCGCAGTACATTGCGCGCTTAAAAATGACAACATCTGTAACCTATCATTTGTGATATTAATGACTTACGTAAATTAATTTAAGGCTTTATGAGGAACCTTTTCACGAAGTTTGTGTTACGATGTCCCTTCCACGCTGTATTTATAATTATGTATTCCGTATTATTTATTTGTATTGTGTGTTTTAATGTAGTATTTCTAAAAGTTTTATAGATACCCATATGCTTATTTTTGATATCATATTATCGTATCATAATAATGTGTGCACCTACCATGTTTTCTCTGCATCACCCTAAGGTCGACTGGTAGAAAACGCCTAAGGCATTAAGTCCGCCTCTGTACTATTTTTGTGCATAGAGAATAAAATAAATAAATAAAAAGTAGAAGCATCCCAAGTCTCCATGTTAACGCTTCTACAATCAAAAAGTAGGCCACTCTCAATTGCGTGGGATACAATAGCTAGTCCTCTATCCACTACGAGAAGAAACGAAGCTTCATAACCCATAGCAAACCAAAGTCTCTCCCTAATCGTTTCAGTCTCACGTCCATAATTGAAAACATTTTATATTCAATAGTAATCCCTAGTTTTGAATACTGGACCATGCTTAGCACTAAACCATAATAGTTGCGCATCGTGCAGCTCTTCGATTATCCGCCCTCAAAGTACCGGGCATAAAGAAAAGAAATTTTACGAATAATTGAGATCTATATTTTACCCGTATATTCGGAAAAGCTGACAAAATTCAAAAACTATTGCTAAGATGAGTGGGAAAAATATTTTAGTGAAAGATCAAAAATCAAAGGTTTGTGGTATAGAACGATCCAAAATGAGCCTCAATCCCTTAAAAATAAAGGAGAATTAAAAAAAAAAATTAGACTCCTCGAGCCCCATGGTTTTGTCATTTTAAAGTTAATAGAAATGTAACTGCTCTCAGAATTCGCTCCGGACACATGCCACTAGGAACCTTTGCTTTCTTGATGAAAAAGGTGGATTCTCCGAATTGTTCAGTCTGCATTAATAAAGTAGAAGATGTCTATCATCGTCTGATGGAGTGTGTCAGGAATGAGCCTGAGAGAAATATTTTAGTTAATAAATTGAATAGGTAGGTATATTTAATAGTATTTTAGCC
Organism: Amphipyra tragopoginis; assembly: GCA_905220435.1. NCBI lineage: Eukaryota > Metazoa > Arthropoda > Insecta > Lepidoptera > Noctuidae > Amphipyra > Amphipyra tragopoginis. Next base: position 22,616,160 of record HG991991.1, on the reverse strand, counting down.
AAACCAATGTCGGTAGAGGCTGCATTAGTTTATTCATTAGTTACCTTGTAATGTATTATGCTTTGATCAGGTTACGATGGAACTGGCGTAACATATTGTTAAAAGTTCCAAAATAATAAAGATTAAAAAAAAATATACACTTTAAAAATAAATAAAAAATAAAATTCATTTATTTCAGGTAATAATTAATAACCCATAGTGCACACAAAATGACAACAATTAAAAACAAGTTAAATTAAATTGAATCAAATTAAATCAAAAAATAAATACATACTCCAAATCAAATCAAAATTAACATTACTTATTCCATTATTCATTTAAATTAATACAATTATTGATAACAAATCTATTACAAATCACAAACAATAAATTTTCAATCAAATAAAATAAATAAAATTCATTCAATTCAGATAACCCGATCCATAAATTCTGATCCAAATTAACAATATTCACAATATTCAAATACAATTTAAATAACCCTCATAACAAAATATCTCCATAACGGAGAAGAGATCCTATCCGCTATAGTTTTCAGAATTACGTTGTGGCTGCCACGCATTCTGCAGATCAGGGATACAGTTTTCTTGCGGATGACGGCATGAAAGCCATCAGTGCGATGCAGCGCAAACATCCCCGATGCACTACAGAAGCGAGGCAGGCCCAACATCATCCTGAAGATGTTATTATACTGGACGCGCAGGACATCCAGCGATCTTTTGGTATGGCAGACCCACAGATTTCCCGTATAAAAGCTTTGACAATATGCTTTAAATAATGTTATTTTTACTTGTTTAGAGCAGCGGGAGAATCTGCGGGCCAGCATGTTACCTCTGACCGCCAAAGCCCTGCGCTCCCTCTCAATGTCCAGATCGTCTTCAAGACTTTCGGTAATTAAATGCCCCAGGTATTTAAATTTCGTGACACGATTTATGCACAAGCCACGACGCAAGCCACGACGATGAGGTCATTTATGTATAGGTTGAAAAGCTTGGGTGACGTCAATCCTCCCTGTCTCACCCCGCTTTCCAACGTAAATGCCTCAGAGAGTGTATTATTCCACCTTACAGCATTTGTTTGATGACAATACCAATATTTAAACATATTGAGCACCCCCACCGGTACACCCGCGCTCCCTAACTTTCTCCAGAGCACATCGTATGAAACAAGATCAAAAGCTTTGGAGAGGTCAAGGAAACACGCATATACCGGTGTCCTGCGGTCCATATAGCATTGGACAGTATGCTTGAGACCTACGATGGCAGCTTCCGTGGATAGGCCGGATCTAAACCCAAACTGCGCGTCATGCAATTTAATATATTTATCTATGCAGGAATCAAGCATACCGTCCAGCACTTTCGCAATTATCGTTGCTAGAGATATGGGCCGGTAATTCCCCCTCTCCGAGATATCCCCAGTCCTGTTCTTCACAATAGGCACTACAATGGTTTTCATTAAGTTATTTGGTAGGTACGAGTGACTCATGCACATTGTGAAAAACATGGCCAGGACCCTCGGTAGGTGAACCCCCGCATGCCGCAGATGCTCGACACTAAGCCCATCGTGACCGGGAGATTTACCGCCTGTCATTCTCTTCAAAACGCATCTTACCTGCTTAGCCGTAAAATGTACAGACGACTCCTCCCTCTCATATCCGGGCTCAGTTCTAACAAATGACGCTGAAGGGCCCAACGGGGAGCGCACCTTAAAATGTTCCCTGAACATATTGGCAATATGGGCTGGTTCGCTTTTTCCATTCACACTCACCGGGAGGCCAGGCTTAACCTCGAGCTTTCCTGTAGCTTTCCAGAAATTAGAAAAGTCCTTTGCGGATCTGTGTTTAGCCAGGATGTCCATCTTTAGCTGCTCTTGATTATTTTGGCACGACTTCAAGCGACTTTTGAATACTTTACGCGACTCAAGCATTTCTTCATAAATAATGCCTGAAGTGGGCCGGTTACATACTATCCACGTTTCGAACCTAAGCCTGGCCACTCTATGAGCTTCACGGACATGTTTATTCCAACCACATAATTGCCTACCCTTATTTGATCTCGAGTTACTCTTCCCGCTAGACCCAACAGCGGCATTACTCAGGGTTTCCACAATATTTTTATACAACCTATTCAATACAATTTTATGGTCATCCAAGCTGCAAGACCCATGGCTGCATTCCGTGAGTTCAGCGGGAAAATCAATAGCTCGAAAAGCGCTATGACACAGTTTATGGTAAGTTTATATCTGTGTTTCATTTCTCCCACCCCATACAACCAAGTCACGCCGCACGTCACTCATCACCAACCTAGGCCTCACCACAGTTATGTCACAACTAACAAGCAAAGGTAAATGATCCGATAAGTAAACATCTTCTATAACACGCACCCCGACTACAGTTTGCCAGGCCGATAATGATACTACACAGTGGTCCAGCCATCGCCTGCAGCCATGAGCCTCGCTAACAAACGTGTAAGTATTAGTCTGTGTGCCTAATTTTTCCAAGTCAACACAGATCCAGGACTGATCCGAACAAAAATTTACCATTTCTTTCTTTAAAAATACAAAGTTTTTTTTGCAGTCGATTTAAGACATTTTGTATACGTACAAACCTAAGAAATCGAAATCTCTTAAGTAAGCCTAAAAAAAAGACATCACAACATAGTATAAAACAAAGTCGCTTCCCGCTGTCTGTCCCTATGTATGCTTAGATTTTTAAAACTACGCAACGGATTTTGACGCGGTTTTTTTTAATAGATAGAGTGATTCATGAGAAAGATTTATATGTATAATAATGCATGTTATAATAGCGAAAAACGCGGAATAGGCGATAAACGACATCCACGCGGGCGAAGCCGCTGGCGACCTCTAGTGAATAACTAAAAAAGAATTTATATTTTTAACAACTTTCTTTTTAATTTGCCATTTACGAGTTTACTCATTGACATTTTTTCTATGAAATATTTGAGGGGGCTTGTAGACTTACAAATAAAATAAAATTGGAGCCTATCTTACTTCTAGATCCAAAGATATTTACATTTTTAATGAACAGCTTACATTACGGAACAGATCAAAAATCAAAATGGCTGCCATTTGGAAAGGGTGTTTGGTAGTGTCCGACCGAAACAGGATTATTAGCCGAAACAGACACCGAAACCGAATCTTCAGCATCAGTCTCAGTTTGGGCCGAAACCGAAACTTAATTAGACATGTAAAAAAATCTATTGTCCTTTACCTTTATTAACCAAGTCTCCGGCTACCAGCCGACAGTGCGTAATGGCTCTTAGGCCTCGTTCAGGGAGACGCGGCGTGACTGGCGTCGCGTCTCGCGGTCTAATCAAACATATTATGGTAATGTATGAGAGCGTTCATGTAGAAGCGTCATCACGCGCGTTTTGTTTGATATTGAGCGCTACTCGCAGCGAGGCAAGCAGCGGCCGCCGCCTGGTGTGCCGCGACTGCCACCGTCGCGTCGTCCACCGCGTACGCGTGTGTCTGTTTTTGGCATCGAAGGCGAGCGAGCTTGTTGTATGTTGCATTGCAATTATCTTCTAGTAATATGTCGATGAAACCATACTCCATTGTAACGACACGTCTGCGTTGTAAGATTTCCAAAGAAGATTACCAAAAGCGGAAGCTGGAAGCTGCTGCGGCGAAGACTTCTTAATTGTGTTCATAATGTCCTAAAGATTAATTTAATGTTTATTGATATTGAGATCTTGTATTCAATACTTGGTACTTGGTAATCAAAGAACTATTTACCTAATTATCAGTCTCAACAAAAATTACAATAAATTGTACATTCAGTAAACTTCGTCAAAAATCAACTCTTATTCATAAAGTACACAGGCTTCTTAATTAAGAATCTGTGTTCAAAATATCCTTAAGATTAATTTATTCTTTATTGAGATTAAGATCTTGTATTTAATACTAAACTTAGTAATCAAATAATTATTTACCTGATTATCAGTCTCAACAAAGATTACAATAAATTGTACGACATTCAATACTTGGTAGTCAAAGAATTATTTACCTGATTTCAGTCTCAACAAAGATTACAATAAATTGTACGACATTCAAGTACCTAATTTAAGAAGAGATATAAAAATAAACTAAATATTATTAGAATAATTGGTAATTTACTGGTTAACTTTAGTATTCGTAATTAAAAAGTGAGCAGCATTTCAACATTTTCACCAAGCAGATTACTCCGACGATCTGCATATATTTGTCCAGCGGCACTAAACAGCTGCTCGCTTGGAACACTCGTAGGTGGAGCAGAAAGATACTTTAAGACTGCATTTCTCAGGGTAGGATATGGACTGCTGTTCCAGTAACAGTATATGTCGGCTTTGCGTTGTAATAGTGGCTCCGATAGATAAGATTGAATTCCTTTCAAAATAGTTTTTTGGTCTTCAGATCCAGTTACCTCCATCTGAATAGGATTAGGAGGAGAATTATCGTATCCCAAAGACTCTCCTTTTCTTGTCGTATGTTGGAGGCTGGCAAGATCATTTCCGTAGAAACTAAGGGAACAATTTCTTCGCCATCGGACTGACCAGGGTCGTTGTTGCACTCCGTCAAAAAAGATATTATTTCAGTTATTGCAATATCCACTTCGTCAGAATTGAGATTTCGATTTAAACCTTGTGTTCAGGAATGTCGCAGCAATGATGGGTACCTTTTTATAAAAGAGAATTTGATGTTCAAAAACTCATACAGTGAGGATTTCATATTTCTCATCATCTCATCTTCATTATCAGAACGAACTTGCAGTTTGGCGGGTTAATAATGATATTAAAGGTATTACTGTTGATATGCACGCATTATCAAACGATAAATCAAGAGTGGCTTCATAAAACAATTTTAAAACTGCTGTGAGGTTCTTTATAACATACCATAATACCATTCATTAGAGAAAAGACCATCTATCTTACCATGTTCAACACTGTACAAGTTGACTGCATTCTTTTGCTCTAAAAGCCTTTGTAACATCAAGAATGTGCTGTTCCATCTTACATCGACATCTTGCACTAAAGTATGTTCTGGCACTCCGCATTGTTTTTGACATTCTGTCAATTTTCGGGTTGCTTGCTCGCTATGGTTAAAATGGCCCACGATTTTTCTATTTTCTTTAACAAGTCTTTGGTTTCTTCATCTGCAAATAGTGCATGTTTTTATACTAGCTGCAGCGTGTTTGCCACGTAACCAATAGATTCATAGTGACCTCGCATGGCGCAAACCATGTTTGGTGCATTGTAAGGTAGGACTAGAAAAATCTCGCCGTTCAAAATCCATTCATTCACCATCTCTGTAAGCTTTTGTTCAATATATTGACTGGTATGATCTTGTTCCAGCACGCATGCACCGAATATAACTTTCAGGCGTTGATGATTGACAATAAAATGAGCTGTACAGCTTAAAAGTGAACATGTTTTACATGCATTGGTCCAGACGTCGGTAGTAGCACTCACCCATTCACTTTTTGCTGATAAAATCTTTATTTTAGATTTAATTTTCTCATAAGTCTGTGGCGTTAGTGATGTTCTAAAATATTTTTCGGATTTCAGCCGATATTTGTGAACTACGTGGGGATCAGTGAAATGGAGTCGCCGGAATGAAACCAAAATGAACCTTCGACCAAAGCATAAGGCAAGCATGTCCACAATTATTAGGTCTATTATTGCTTTGTGAATCCTTTATGTAATTTCATAATTATCAGGCCATTGTAAAAGTTTAGAAGATTTAAGAGGTTAAACTCGGGATCGTTGACTGAATAAGATTCGATTTACCAGTAACTATCAGTACTCAAGACTTCTAGTGAGATTTTCGCATCCGTTTTTCAATTCGTCTATTACCGACTGTCGTTTTAACACCTGCCTATGTTCTGCGTCATGAAACTTTGATAAATGTTGTTTTACTCCATGCAATGTTTGTTTTTTAGGTTCGTGGCTTCCCAATGAATATGATTTGTGACAGTTTACAAACAGCTTTAGATGAATCGGTAGTGCTTTTATCGAAAAACTGCCAAATCGGTTTATTTTCTTTTTGTGACATTTTACCTGAAACAAAATAGTGTACACATAAAATAGAACCACTGTAATAACGTAGGCGAATGGCATTTATTCTAATGTAGGAAAATTAATCACATCAGCTAGATGTTTTTGTGATTGAAAATACTAGTGCAAAATGAAATCCAAAAACAATTACCTAAATAAAATATATGTAAATAATGTGTGAAACATACTTAAACACAAGTGAATAACTCAAAAGAAAGAACTTCAGTACGTAATAAATGCCATTGAAATATGTTAGAAATAAAAACTAAAACAAATACTTATCTATCTTATTGTTTATGCACGAAAAAAACACAAACACAACACAATCGCGCCGCACGCCGACCGGCAAACTTAGCTGGCAACCATACTACCACACACGAGTCACGAACTCACCCGAAGTTAGCCGAATTCACGAACAATAAGTATCGGCGCGGCCGAAATTTCGGCTGATTTTTGGGCGAAACAGAACATAAGACATTTTTGATCATGAGATGTACAAGACGCTTATAATATTTTTTTTGCATTTTATTTTCAACCTAAATTAGTTACTGAATGGCAGGATTAATAACTTAATAAAAACAATGCATAATACACTTCTCATCAAAAAAATCGAAACACTTCCGAAATTATCTTTGTGGCGACAATTAAACGAAAAACAAGCATTAATTCCTCATAGAAAAACATAATTTAGTAGCTGGAAGTTTGGCCTTTACAATGGTGCACGAAACTTCCAAAAATTTGTTTTTTTTTTTTTCAATTTTTATCCTATAAATGAATGGAACATTGTTTTGAGATAAACGTGTGTTTAGAGTTGGAGTACATTTGTCGTGCAAAAAACGCAAAATAACGCATTACTTTAAAATTTTCTGTTTCTGGTAGGAATCTGGTAGGAATCGGGTCACTTCTGCATGAGACGACCGGTTTATTGCAACCGTTTGTTTGCGAAATCGACGCCTTCGCGCTTTTCAACTGCAGCAGCAGTTCCGAGTAGTTCGAAGGGTGACTGTAAGTGGCTCTACGATTTGAAGAAGATTGAAGGAACGTAGACTGGTACCACACAAGCCAGCTAATGGGCCGAAATTAACAACAGACCATCGAAGAGCGTGCCTTAACTTTGCACTTGTGCACTTAAATTGTTCAAATCTACAAATGAGCAAGGATCTCTTTTCTGACGAGAGTAAAATTGTGGAACATCAACATAAGGAATTCTAAACCTCATGCTACCTACTATTAAATGGCATTTAGTATTTATTTAAAAAAAAAAAACATGTTTTTCTAATAATCCGTTCAAAACAAAAACTTGCGAGGTTTTTCGATTTTTTTGGTGAGCTCTTCGATGGTCTGTTGTTAATTTTGACCCATTAGCTGGCTTGTGTGATACCAGTCTACGTTCCTTCAATCTTCTTCAAATCGTAGAGCCACTTACAGTCACCCTTCGAACTACTCGGAACTGCTGCTGCAGTTGAAAAGCGCGAAGGCGTCGATTTCGCAAACAAACGGTTGCAATAAACCGGTCGTCTCACGCAGAAGTGACCCGATTCCTACCAGATCCTGGATGGCGCGTAAATAAACCAGTCTCCCGATAGCGTTGGTACACTTTATGAACAGACAAGAGGCTTAGATGCAAGATTGCAGCCACAACACGCTGACTAGTCCCAAAATCCAGCAATGCCACTTCTTGGGCGGTTGCTGCGGGTGAAGTATGCATGTGTGTTAGAAAAAAAACTTTTTAACAGACGTCACAGACCCTAATCAACAAATTACAAACAGAAAATTTTAAAGTAATGCGTTATTTTGCGTTTTTTGCACGACAAATGTACTCCAACTCTAAACACACGTTTATCTCAAAACAATGTTCCATTCATTTATAGGATAAAAATTGAAAAAAAAAACACAAATTTTTGGAAGTTTCGTACACCATTGTAAAGGCCAAACTTCCAGCTACTAAATTATGTTTTTTCTATAATGAATTAATGCTTGTTTTTTGTTTAATTGTCGCCACAAAGATAATTTCGGAAGTGTTTCGATTTTTTTGATGAGAAGTGTATTTTTTTCTTGTACCTATTGAGAAAGTTTGCAATATTTTCGAATCGAACTGGCTCGAAACGAAAAATTACAATATACAGGAAAAAAACTACGGTATAACGACAGAGTTCCAATTAAAAAAAAAATGTTACTTATGGAATTTTTATTTAATTAATTAAAAATACACCTAATGCCCATTCTGTAGTGCATCGGGGATGTTTGTGCTGCATCGCACTGATGGCTTTCATGCCGTCATCCGCAAGAAAACTGTATCCCTGATCTGCAGAATGCGTGGCAGCCACAACGGAATTCTGAAAACTATATCGGATAGGATCTCTTCTCCGCTATGGAGATCGTTTGTTATGAGGGTTATTTGAATTTGAATATTGTTAATTTTAATTTTATTCAGACTTTATGGATCAGGTTATCTGAATTAAATGAATTTTATTTATTTTATTTGATACAAATTTAATATTTGTGATTTGTAATCGATTTGTTAACAATACTTGTATTAATTTAAATGAATAATGGAATAAGTAATGTTAATTTTGATTTGATTTGTATTATGTATTTATTTTTGATTTGATTCAATTTAATTTAATTTCACTTTGGTTATTAACTATTACCTGAAATAAATGAATTTGATTTATTTTGTTATTCATTCTCTTAAGGCGTAGGCAAAGGTGTTCTGTTATATAGCCACAAGTTCGTCATGACGGTAGCGTTATTTAGTCCCATGTAATAATGGAAATTGTCATAAAACTGTTAGTATTATTAATAGTTACATAAACTGGTTGCAATATTATTATTACTTATTAGATGTGAAAATAATAGGTTATCTCATTACGTAGGCAACCTAGAACTACAAAATTGACTGTTTCCTGTTCGAAATCTTCGGATAGATTTAGGTAGTACGCGGAAATCTGGTGATATGAAGGTTTATTACACAGATGACTAAGACAGAGTGAAGTCGAGTCAGGCTAACTCCGCCGCCATATTGGATTAAAAGTAAGGAAGAGAGAGCTTACGTAGGTATATGATCAGTATGATCACTGGAACGTAAATCTCATACTAAATGTACGGAGGGAGCGAAAGACAAGCATTTTGAAATCTGGGTTTTCTTTTTCCTGAAGTTATTTAATATTTACTCTATATAGCCTAGTTTTGATATTAGCCTTAACTTTTTAAATATCTCTTAAATTGACGAAAAAATGTCTGTTGACACTTAACTATTTCACCCTGTATAGGAAAAAAACAAACATTTCTGTATTGTTTAGAAATAATGTAGGTACTTACTTTTGCCATTGGAATAGCTATAAACAAAACGTAAATTAACATGTTTATCGTTTTGTTCATCTTGAAACAAGCACAATAGATCTTTACCATACACGATACCGCACAGCTCTGAACCCATTTCAGCTATGAAATACTATTCCAACTTTGTTATGAAAACAATAAATTCCAGCCAAAAGAATTTGCTTGCAAATACTGTATCACTGTTTTGATGCATCGGTTAACTTAAATGCTGATCAATAATGATTGGTTTGCGTTATTTCTGTTTTTTTTATGGGTAATCGATAAAAATTGCAAGAATACAAGTGAAGATCTTTATATTTGACTTAAATTCACAGCCAGCATACTGTCTGACAAACTGAAATCAGTAAGAAGTGAAAATAGAGGTTCAGTTCACAATTAATACATTAAATAGAGTTAGTAACTACTATGGCGACAGAACTTTAAAAAAACGCGTTCCCTATTTATTGAACACCTTGCCTGCTGACATCAGACAAGAAGATAATAAAGTGAAATTCGCACATAAACTCAAAAAATATTTATAAGATTCTATGTTAGTATAGGTATTAAGTATTTATAGGTTATTGATGTACCTGATATTATGTTTTACTGTAAGAGAGACTCAACGATCTCACAGTTAAACTGCGTAAGCAGTTTTGTGGGGCAATGTACTTAGCGTTAAGAAATTTTAAGTAAATAAATCATTCATTCCAAAAAAAAAAAAACATGTCATGGGTCAAATTATTTAATGTACGCAAGGATTGAGGGCCATAACCGTGAATCGAAAAATTAGTGATATCAAGATTTAGTAGACACTGTAAAAAAATTGTAGAACCGATTTAACAATTTGTAAAATAAAAATGAAAAAAGTTATAGCATTTATTTCAAAGGGTTCGACTTCGAGTTCAACTCGCGACCTCGCCGCGTGATCACCATGATTAAGGGCTCCGTTTGAGCCCGAAACTAGTCGGGAAATCCCGAAAAATGCACGTGAGTAAACCGTGATTAATCATAAATATGAATGTCTCACGAAAGTTATAATAATAAAATTTCAACGTGTGTCCAATTCAATCCTTACTCAAGGGTCCCTAAATCCATCGTGGGTTAAACATAGGCTTGAAACGTGTAACACCTCTTTTTTGAGTCGGAAATTAAAACTAGAAAATGCTTAAAAAATGTGGTTTTCGCCTGCTTTAAAGAGCAATAAATATATCGTAAAATATTAGCTCTAGAAAAAAATGTTTCAGGCTGGAATTGTAGGGAATTTAATTCTCTACAAAATTGATCTGATCTATTTTTGGCGTAAAACCCATAGATAAGGAGTTATTTAATAAATACTAAATTTTTGGGGTATTTAATCCAAGATGGCGGACTGCGCCGAGGTCACTCAAGGTCGAAAACTGATTATTTTCATAAGAACACCTGAACATATCACATATTCAAAATTCAGGACTGACGGACCTTTTGCAAGGTTAAACTACCTGATGACTGGACTATTAAAGCATATTGTATGGCACTGCGTTTTGGCAGTGTCTGTGTACAAAATTTATTTTTTCATCAACATTTAGTAAAAGTTATGTAATAATTTGTAAAAACATTTTATTTTTAAATACGTAACATCACGCCTGTATTCTCGAGGTGTAATAGAACACCCTCATTACGCCGTTATGTTTAAATCCCATGTAATACGGGGCTAGCCTATTGCCATCAACCGGGTATAAATCCAGACTCCGGGCTGCCACTGAGAAATTCCACACGGAAAAACCCATTTAACACTTTGCCCGACCTGAGATTGAACCCAGGACCTCACGCTCAGCAGTCGCGCTTGCGACCACTAGATCAACAACGTAGTCTTTTAAAGTATTGTTAAATACCTCTCGGTTTAGTCGTTATTACGCTAAAAACTATGTCCATTATTCCTTATGCCTTCAAAAAACATTTGCTCGTGCTCACTAGTGTACTTTAAATATACTACTCTGTCAAGAAGTACCGGGAAAAGATCAATAATACACAAAATGTTAGTTATTCATCCAAAGGACACGTCAGAACGTCCCCCCAACCCTTTCATCAACCAACAGATCTGAAATATATTTCAATTGAGACATCTTAGTAGGGTGATAACTTTTACTACTGTGACCATCCAAAACTCAATCAAGCGCTTTCCATCTTCGTAATAGATTTTCTAACAGGACACTTAAAATTTCGTGGCGAGGAATTAATGTAGAACATTGCAAGAACGCTAAGTACCTCGGAGTTGCATTAAACAGAGCACTAACTTTCAATGTACACTGCAACAACACCAAGCAGAAAGTCGGGACCCGTAACAACCTGCTGCGACGCCTTATCTCTACAAACTGGGGAGCAGCACTAGATATTCTTCGTACAACCGGCATGCCCTTATGTTTCTCTGCTGGCGAATTTACATGCCCAGTGTGGCACCGATCCGCTCATGCAAAACAAGTCGACATCGCCCTGATCGAGTCGTGTCGAATTATATCGGGCTGCCTAAAACCGACTCCGCTCAACAAAGTCTACCCGTTGGCTGGCATAGCACCACCTGTCGTTCGAAGGAATGTCGCATGCGCACTTGAGAAACATAACCAAGAATCCGATCCCCGACATCCCCTCTACAAATATACAACAGCTCCGGGTAGACTTAAGAGTCGGAACAGCTTTCTGCGTAGCACACTTGCTAGCAAACATCGACCCATCTACAGTGAGACGTAAGTTATGGGAGGAAAATTATCCACCACCTCCCAACTTCGTTCAACCCCAGGAACACCTGCCACTCGGATGTGATTTGCGGTGGCCTATATGGAAAGCGCTCAATAGACTGCGCACCCAAGTAGGCCGATGCAAACATAACCGACACCCAGTGCGAGTGCGGTGCTCCTGACCAGACGATGGCCCATTTGCTTCAGTGCCCAAAGTGTCCCTACACTTGCACTTTGGAGGACATGAAAAGCGCCACTGATGCCGTGATAAGACGCCGGATACTAAATGTTACAAAGACAAAAAATCAATGGGCAACTTGGTGGTAGCTGCGCGAGAGTTTCTGACATAGTATCAGCAACGTACGATAGCTGGTGCACGTGACGTATCGGATAATTGTAAATAAAAATTCGCACTGTTATTGTTGGCACTTGCGCGAACGTTTTTGACATAGTACAATCCACGTATAATAGGCGCGAGTCATACCTACCGGATAATAGCAAACAAAAATTCGCATCGTCCATCCGATTCAGTTGAAACTTTGTAAAGTTGTTGTTGGCACTCATGCGAAAGTTTCTGACATAATACCGTCAACGTACGTGGCGCGCGAGTCGTGTCGGATTATTGTTTGTCTTCAATACGTACGCAGGCGGAGCAGCGTTTTTTTTTTTTTTTTTTTTCTATTGGACTGCTGTAGGTCGTCCTAGGGGACGGTTTCTACGTAACCGGGCAGTTATTGGCGAGACCTGAAGGGTCTCCAGCCAATGGGGGGGAAGTAAAATACTTAACCTAAGCTAACTACTTGTACTACACTAACATCATGACTACCTGCAACAACAGCACTAAGGGCGACCCCTAGTGGGACTCGGACCTCGGCTTAGGGCGTTGCTGGCGTGGACATAGGGGGGGGGGAGACAGCTTGATGAGGGCTGAATTATCGGTGTGACTGCGGAGTCTGAAGAGACGACCGGCTCTACGACGGGAGAGCTCGGTGGATCGTGACCGGCGGCGGTGGGACGTCGCGACGGGCCTCGTCGGCGAGGACGGTATGCCGGACGGCGGCGGACGTTGTGTAGTGTGCTGGTCGATTTACTCGCCTCCTGGAGGAGGGTTATTTCGTCGTCGGGTTCTAAAAGTGTGTGCCTGGGACGGCGAACTTTACTTATGAGAGAGGGACTGTAGTCGGCCGCTGCGGCGACTAGGGGGACGGAGCAGCGTGGGCACAACTATTGTTTTATAAAAAAAATAGTAGGTATGTTAACCAAAAATTTCTTGATTTTCATTGGTATTAATTAGTAATAATTATTGTTATTATCCTTATTATTTGTATCTCTCTGGGAATCACGGCTCATCTTCCTTGCGGAAGAAGTCCGGTCCTTTGGAAGGCATACACGGGGACACAGGTCCAACGCGCAGAGGCCCCTTTGAGAACTTTAATCTAAGATGGGGTGGGGCACCAACCGGGGACTATCCACGGCTGCACTATTGGAGTACAGTCATGAACCGTCCTAGGTGGGTGCAGGACTATTGTAAAATATGGTGAAAAATATTTGGTCTATGGGAAGGGGTGTTAGGTGGACTGGATAACTTCTATTGCCGGAAGAAAACGGCGTCTGCCTTTCAACATTTAAAATTGAAAACTGTTGGCAGACGGTGACTCGCCAGCTCACTAGCTGGGCCCCCTGAAAAGCCGCCAGTACATAGGCGAAGAGGGCAACAGACGTGCGAGCGGCTAGGGGTGTAGAGAGGTGTGGCCCCGGTTTCGCCGTCGCCGGTCTAAAAGACCCGGAGTGGGTTTCCCCGCTATTACGCCATTAGACACTTCCACCCCCGAGCATATAGCTCTGGCGGCCCCCCTCTGGCCGGTTGGTAAAGGCAAGCCAGAGTTGGGAGTCCTGCGGGCGCTCTTGGGCTTCCACCCCAGCCAGCCAATAAAGGCAAACTGGAGACGAGGCCCTGACCGACTCTCTGAGGCAATAAGGTACGCAGTGTCGCCACTCACCAACAGCTCGCCACAAGCTGCCCTGCGGTTTGTATGCTTTTCAGTAGACCTCATGATACATTTTTTATTATATGATGGGGTTGTTGAAAGCTAGTCTAATGTTCCCTCCAGTTTTACGTTAATCTCATGGTGAGGTAACGCCTTTCCCAGAGGGGGTTTATCCTTATTATTATTAGGATTATATTTGAGAAAGAAAAAAAAAGTATTAAATAATTATTATGACTCAATCAATCAAATCAATCAAAATTTTTTATTTCACATAAACCGATACAGGCGCTTATGAAAAGTCGAATTTAGGTGCACGGTTCCAATTAGTCGTTTCCTATGGAGAAGAACCGGCAAGAAACTCCATGGTTACTGTTTTAAAAAAAAGGATATCTTTAACAACTTCAGTAAATACAGTACTATGATTTTTGATAGTTAAGAGAGAACAAAAACATTTCGATGAAAATGTGTTTTATTACTTACTTGCTTGGTGGGCTTGGTGTTGCCTGAGGAGCAGCAGCGGCAGGAGGCGATGAGCTAGCCGCAGGTGACGGACTGGCCGCAGGAGCAGGAGGTGACGGACTGAGGAGGTGACGGATTGGGCCCATCCAATAAAAAGTTTTTGTTATTATACGACTGTAAAATATTTATTTCGGTGAAACTTACATGTACTCGTAGATCAGGGGCGCGCTCGGAGGACTTGAGGAGGGGCGTAGCGGGAGCTCCTCTCCCTCGGCCGTGTACATTCCGAGGATAGTTGGTGCCGAGCCGACTTATTGAAAATTCAAAGCCCAACACCTCATACAAAATAACAGAAATGTACATAATAAAACAATCACCCTTCACAACACAAAACATATAGACAAAAGACTAAGACTAAAGCTAAACTCAACAAGGTCAAAGTTGAAAGATTACAAAAAGTCAACTTTTTTGGGATCGAGTTTGTTATTGTGACTGATTTGTGAATTTTGTATTGTGAATAATGGCACGTTTAGGACTTATTTGTGATATTTTGGACAATGCTCATAAGTTAGATACAAGACAAAGGGGGAATTTGAGACGAATGACCCGTTATGCAGAAGTTTCGCACAGCTTGAGAGCCCTCTCTTATGGTTGTTGACAGTTCTTCCATCTGTTCTACAGCTCGAGATAAGGTCCTCGCTGTGACAGCTTTTGCTTCAACCCTCTGCCTGTCTATCTCTGCGAATCTTGCGGTCTTGATCTAACATAGTCCTTGATTTTGATTGATTGACAGCGTGTCCGATCAAGACAAACTGATCCTTCTAGGACTAGGTTCTCTTAGTGTTGTAACTGTCAAATAAAATAAATAACATTTATATAATTTTTGTCAGCCCAATACTAAAAAGAAAATAAATGTACCTATTATTGTAACTACATATATTGTCATACAATTAAATGAAAAAATATTAGTGTGTAGACAATACTTTAGCCCTGCCTTTACCATCTTTCTGCGCACCGCCTAGTGCATTTAAGGATACTGCAATCTCGTCCCATTTTCTTTTAGTCTCCTGCTTAGCATGAGCAGTGCGCACAGAAGCCCTTTGGTAATTCCGGGGTTCTGTACCAGGAAATCTACAATAGTCTCCAGCTGCTGATGCGTTGGCCTACTCATCCTGTAAGAACAATGAACTCTTGTATTAAGCAAAAGTGTTTAATATTAAAAAAAGACTTAACAATATATATTTAATAGAACTGTAGCCTTACCTTGATATTTTCGTCATCCTGTGTTGAAAAGTTTAAGTACAATTAACTTGAACTTTTGCATTTATACATTCCACACTACACACTTGAAAACTTTTAGATAACATCGCTTAAAAAGAAGCAATTATTAAATCAGTAACAAATATGTTGATAAATTATCGGGAATAATAGCACAGCCATCCTTTAGATTAAAATTTGGATTATTATAATCCCTAACAAGATCTTTATGGCCTTGCTGATCACAGCCTTTTGAAAAACTGGGGGGAGAATGGGGTTTAATAAAAACCGTTTTCTTAAATGAAGTTTTATTTTGCTTTGTTGGTGAATAATATTGAAGCAATGAAGTGGTGATGTTGTTGGAGATTTTAGGGGAAGAAAGTAAGGCATCAGCATAAGAAATTTTAGAAATAGTAGGATCTCATTTGGATGCTTCTGCATAGGAAATACATGATTTGGCCATAGATTCTTTTATGGATTTTTGCCTCTCAAATTCTAGGCATTTCTTACTAGTAGCTTCATGGAAGCCCTTGCACAGACAGCAATAAAATGACTCTTCACAGACTGCAGCTATCCCCAGAGTGCCCCTGACCACATTTATTTAAAGTACCTAGGTTTAGACCTACAAAGATTTTTAACATGACCATATCTGCAGCAGTTGTAACATTGAATAGTGGGGAAAATATATTTATCTACTGATAATGCAGAATAACACAAAAATTCGCTTAGGCAAAATTTGACCATCAAAGGTTAAAATTACAGTTTGTGTTCTTCAGTTCAAAATTATCATCTATTGTTAACTTCCTTTTTATTCTCTTAACTTTTAAAATATTTCCACACCCTATTGGGACAGAGATGTTGTCAGGAACTTCCTCTTCTGACCAATCCGCTGGGACACCTCTTACCACACCCATACGGGTAACAGAATGTGTTCAAATGAAGGCTTTCTATTTTTCTTGCTCCAAATACTACTTATTTATAAATAAATTAGCATCCTGATGATGCGAGAATGACAATGAAAGTCGATTACGTCCATTTTTTTTTAAAACTACCGTTAATTATATTATTAAATACATTTCTTTTTAAAAACGGTCAAAAGAAATGGCATTCAGAAAAACATTGTCAGACTCTGAACTTTGTTCTCGTTTAACATCGACAACGTATGGACCAGCATCTGTAGAAGTTTATAAAAGTCTAGCTACTGAAGACTGGAAATATATTTTGACTGTTTTGTTTATTTGTAAGAGTGGTCAAATTGTGTTGGGGCTCAGACATATCTATTTCTTGTGTACAATTGCAATCGCTAACTTTTTTCCCTCCATTTTTTCTTCGCTTTTTATTACAATGTTTGCAGATTGTGGGACGAGCAGACACTCTTTTCCTTTTAATATTGTTAATAGTTATTGAACCGTCTGTGTCGACATTAGTGTCATTATTTGATATAGTTATATAATGAGCTATATCGGGGATTGTTCTCCCAGATTCTTCTGGAGGATCCATCCTCAGCGAAAAGAAAAACTAAATAAACTTTGTTGAGGATGGAGTAAATAAACAACTTCTCTCTTCAACTTGTATTATGATTTAATTGACTTTGAAAACTGCACCTTACATTTATAAGATATGACTATGAGCACGCGATCGCTACGATGACAATTATTAATTCAATATGTGCGTTTGCGACCGCGGCGTCTCGCAGAATGTTCTCGGCGGCGCGGCCGGCGGGGCCGGCGCATCGCGCGGCGTAGTACCGCGGCCCGCGCGCCCCTCTCCTCCGGCAGCATGTTGCTCACGCGCTTAAGGCGCGTTCATCCTCCGCGGCGTTGAAACCTGTTTTCAACACTTGTTGGCGCTCTTGATCCGCCACAGGTAAAGGGCACATTTTGTGTACCGCTCGTTTGATGGTGCCGGTGGCAGTGAATATATCTGCCACTCTACAGATCCCGTCGGCTCCAGGATATAATTTTACGACGCGACCCATGCGCCAGTGTAGCGGCTTCAAGTTGTCCTCCTTCAAGACTACAAGATCTCCGACAGTAAGGGGTTTTGATTCCCTTTTCCATTTTGCGCGGTTTTGAAGTTCTGCCATGTATTCCGACGCCATCTCTCCCAGAACTGCTGTCGTGCATTTTCGATCAGCTGATATCTATTGGGTCTGGATGTTTTCACAGGTAGTGACGGTACTGACATCAGCGGGCGTCCAATTAAGAAGTGCCCAGGGGTTAAGGGATTTATATCACTAGGGTCTGAGGAGAGAGGGGAAAGAGGTCGGGAGTTCAAAATCGCTTCAATTTGGGTGAAGAGCGTCGCTAACTCTTCAAACGTAAGGGAGGCATTGCCAGCTACGCGTTTCAAATGAAATTTGGCGGATTTAACGCCCGCTTCCCATATTCCACCAAAGTGTGGAGAGTAAGCGGGAATAAACGTGAATTTAATAGCCTCGTTGGCTGCATAGTCTGTCACCGCTTGACAGCTGGACTGTATAACCCTACCCAACTCATTGTTAGCGCCAACAAAGTTTTTGCCGTTGTCGCAGTATATGGCATAGGGCTTGCCGCGACGCGATACAAACCTGCGCAAACACAATATGAAAGCCTCTGTGGTGAGGTCACTGACTACCTCTAGATGTAGAGCCTTAGTGGCTAAACATACGAAAACACACAAGTAGGCCTTGGTTATACGGTTACCTCGTCCCTTTTTGGAAGAAATCATGAAAGGTCCAGCAAAATCAATACCACATGAATTAAATGGAAAGTCTGGCTTGACTCTTACACTTGGCAAGTCGCCCATTAAAGGTTGCGTAGTCTGACCTTTCATGCGAGTACAGACTACACACTGTCTAACGATAGTGCGAGCTAAGTTTCTGCCCCCTTGTGGCCAGAACCTCTCGCGGACTGACGACAGAAGCAACTGTGGCCCTGCGTGCAATAAATGTAAATGTTCATAACGCATTATAAGTTTAGTTAAGTGATGCTTAGCATCCAGTAAAATTGGGTGTTTTTTGTCGTATTGACAATCAGACTGATTTAGCCTGCCACCTACTCTTATCAAACCGTTGGTATCTAACATTGGATTTAAGGATAATAATTTACTTTTTTGATGCAGATCTATTCCACTTTGAATATTTTTAATATCCTTTGCAAACGACTCGGATTGACTAACTTTAAGTAATAGTATTAAAGAGTTATCTAGTTCATTAGCTTGTAATGGTCCCGTTAATTTTAAATGTTTATTTTTAATATTGTTAATAAAACGTAATACATATGCATATACTCTCTTAAGTCTCAAATAATTGAGGGACGGTTCTCAGTCATGATGCCGCTGACGGAGGCCCCGGAGCAGGCTCTTGGCGAATCCTATCCATAATTCAGTTAACGTTGGAGTCCATCGCTACTTCGGAGTGTCCTACACTACTTGTGTCGTCTGGCACTATTAATGTGCTGTGCCCGCTGGATGATTCGGCCTCGCATGGTTCTCTGAAAGCTGAAAAGACGCTTGTTTCAACAGCAATAAAGTCATTGGCGTCAGCGAATGTAGGAGCGACGGACTCTTCCCCTTTAGAGGTAGCATCTCCTCCTTCCGGGGCGGGTCCAGTGATCATAGCAAGCTCGCTGCTGGTTAGCGAAGCGTTGTCATCGTCTCTTATCATTAGGTTGAATGAAACTTCGTTCGGTTCTGGGAGTTCGGAGATGCTCTCCATCCCATCACCTTCATTGAAGGGAGAAGGGACTCTAGATCCACGTGAAAAGATCACGCTTTCTCCCGTGTAATCGTCAACTATCGCGTCCTCGGGCAACGATCCAATTATGTTCCATTTCTCTTCTATATCTATATCATTCTCGCTTAGCTCGTACTCAAAGTCGTCACCTTCTATGGCGTAATCAAGGGCCAATCGCCGTTGTTCGGCGTCCTTATTCAAGAAGCTAGAATACATACTGTCGGCATACGCTTGGGTATCAGGAGTTGAAGCTCGTAGGAAGCAATAGCGTACAATGAATTTCTGAGCGCTGATATTGTCATGACTCTTAGCTTGGTTGTAAGCGCTTAGCATTTCGGCGCTCAAGCGACCGGTAAATATTAATGGAGCAAAGTGAGCTACGGTTGTGGTAAAGCCCGCGCTCATTTGCGAAAGGGCACGCATGTCTTCGATGATCTGACCCATGACGGTTACCAGCGAATTCCCATCGTTTACGCGGCGCTCGCGTAGGCAGGCGAAGAAGGCTCGACGGCATTGCCTCCATCCTCTAGCGCGCAACACACGCGAGTGTAGATCAAGCATAACCAAAATCGAAGCAGTCTGTCTTCCAGTCATTTTGAAAATTCTAGCGTCTTCGCCCTCCACGAGCCTCACTTTCACTGGTAGGCTCGTGTTAGCATATGGCGATGTCAAGAATGAGTGCTGGCCAAAAGTCCGCAGAAAACCTGGCTGCGACTGCGAACCGGTTGTTCTGTCTCCGCATGTACTGATTCTCAGGGTGGTCTTAAGGTCCGGGAGTGTGATGCAATCGGAGAAGCTATCAGCAATGTTTAATATGTATTCGAAAGCTACGTCCTCCCGTAACTCTCTAAGAAATTTGTAAACGCAATCTTGACATGAGCCTTGCAGCAGCCAAGTTTTGATCATGGTGGCGCTAGCTCGTAAGCGGTCATAATCATGGTCGTTAATAAGGCGCGCACACCAACACACGCAGTAGAGCAATGTACGCAAGCCGATCCCAGATTTGACCTGCCTGCGCACTCTTTCCAGGAACAATTTCAGGAACCACTGTCCAAGTGTACGCGGTTGAAAAATATATCCCCCACGTATTTCAAACCCAACGCCAATGAGCGGCACTTCAAGTTCTTTATTCAGTAAAACAGCCTATAATATAATAATGTACATTGTAATTTAGTAAAAAATGATAAAATGGTAGTACTTCAAGACATCCATAATTCAGTTAAAAAATTCTGGGAGGTAGAGGAATTACCTACAGATTCTAATAATTATTCGGTAGATGAACAATTTTGTGAGTCCCAATTTGTTAAAAACACCCATCGCTTACCGGATGGACGGTTCTCAGTCATGATGCCGCTGACGGAGGCCCCGGAGCAGGCTCTTGGCGAATCCTATCCTATTGCAGTTAAACGTTTCTTAAGTTTAGAAAATAAATTAAATAAAAACAATAAAGTTAAGAAACAGTATAGTGACTTTATTCAGGAATATGAGAAGTTAGGACATTTAAGGGAAATTGTAAGACCTAAGTTTGCTTGTTACTTACCTCATCATTGTGTTATTCGGGAACAGCATGATACTACTAAGCTGAGAGTAGTATTTGACGCTTCAGCTAAAACAAGTTCAGGTAAATCTTTAAATGATATCCAGGCTGTTGGTCCCATTGTGCAGAGTGACTTATTCTCTATTCTTATTCGTTTTCGAGTACACAAGTTTGTGTTGACAGCAGATGTCGAAAAAATGTATCGACAAGTAGCTTTAGATGAATCACAGCGACACCTTCAGCTTATTTTGTGGAGGAATAAAGTTGGTCAACCTATCAAAGTTCTACAGCTCAACACATTAACATATGGAATGGCTTCTGCTCCATTTTTAGCTACTAGGTGTTTGGTTGAGCTGGCTGATAAATGTCTGGATAAGGTTATTTCCAATGTCATAAAGAACGATTTTTATATTGATGACCTAAACACAGGTGCCTCAACTGAAGACGAGTTAAAATATATTTATTTAAATGTCACCAAAGTTTTGAACTCAGCTTGTTTCCCATTACGCAAATTTCGCACAAATTGTACCCAAATTCTTAGTGAAATATCAGAATCATCTAATTGTCTTGATTTTCATGATGAAGCGACTGTCTTAGGTTTAAAATGGTCACCAAAGGCTGATAAGTTACATTTTCCAAATGGTATTGAGTTCACTTCAAAGGTTACTAAACGAATTATTATTTCCACAACATGTAAATTATTTGACCCACTGGGCCTAGTAAGTTGTTGTATAATTAAGGCAAAAATTCTACTGCAACATTTGTGGACTGCAAAATTAGACTGGGACGATCCAGTACCTGAACCTTATGCTAAGAGATGGTTCAACTTCATTCAAAACTTACATCACTTATCTGATATTATTTTGCCTCGTTATGTTTTAGGTAATAGTTTAGAAACACAGTCTGCTGAGCTACACTGCTTTGTAGATGCATCTCAGCAGGCATATGGGGCTTGTTTATATATGCTTTCTAGGGATAGTGAACAGAATATAACAGTAAGACTACTTTGTGCTAAAACCAGAGTTTCACCGATTAAGGCGCTCACAATCCCACGTCTAGAGCTGTGTGCTGCTTTAATGGGTGCTCAATTAAGTAATAAAGTTTTGCAGTCTGTACCATGCATTATTACAAAAAAATACATATGGACAGATTCTACAGTTGTACTCGGATGGTTAAAATCTAAAAACAAAGTTTTACAAACGTTTGTACGTAACCGAGTCAACAAAATAAATGAAATTACCCAAGAGTTTGAATGGAAACATGTTCCAACTGATTCAAACCCAGCAGATTTAGCTTCTAGGGGCATTGACCCTCAGCATCTGCAGTCATCATCGTTGTGGTGGGAGGGTCCGTTGTTCTTAAAAAGGGATCAATGTCAGTGGCCTAGTCAACCTCACATCACGCTTAGGAACATACCAGAAGTAAAAGCATTGCTGACTGTTGATGACATGTCCAACAATAATTCACTTATTCAATTTGAAAACTATTCTTGTTATTTGAGACTTAAGAGAGTATATGCATATGTATTACGTTTTATTAACAATATTAAAAATAAACATTTAAAATTAACGGGACCATTACAAGCTAATGAACTACACACATCAAAAGTGTCTAGGGATCAACATATATTTTTGCAATAACTTTTCTCCTGATTGATATTAATTAAAATTTTCTTTAAGGATTCATCAAATAAAGTGTTTTCGTTTGTCACAGTAACGATAAACCAAGTCACCTTTGCATTAATAAAGAAATTTGCCATTTTCCTAATAAAGGGATTTTTGACATTTGAACCACTAACACAAAAGTTCGAAAAAAAGACTGAAATAACAGTTTTCTTTAAAATTTTATTGGGTAACTTAAACAATTAATAATCCGTGTTTCTACCGCGAACACTAACAACACAAGAACATCGGTTTGGCATACTCAAAATGAGTTCATCCAAATCACGCTGTGGAATGGCCGCCCATGTTCGTTGCAACAACAAAAAAAGGTCTTCTTGCGACTGGATACCCTCCATATTCGGCAGAGCTCTTCTCTGTAGCATATCCCATGCATGCTCAATCGGGTTCAAGTCTGGCGACTGAGCAGGCCAGGGCAGGACATTGATGTTAGCTGCGGCGAGAGTCTGTCTTACAACTCTTGCGGTGTGCGGTCGTGCATTATCATGCATTAACTGAAATAAGGGACCGATTTGCGCTTGTAGAGGAACGATGACGTCTGATACAATCGTCTCAGCATAAATTTGAGCGTTGAGGTTGCCTCTGATCCAAATCAACTCAGTTCTTCCGCCGATCCAAATACCCGCCCATACCATGATGGTTCCACCACTATAAGGATGGACTTCCTGGCAGGATTTTAATCGCTGTTGGCGTCCAGGGGTTCTCCAGTGTCGTATACGTCTTGTATCCGGTCTCATACCAAAACGAGACTCATCAGAAAAGCACACGAAACGCCATTGTTCTTCTGCCCAATTTCTGTGTCCAAGAGCCCATTGATATCGAATCCTACGATTGTGCATTGCTATAGGTGGTACCCGTAGCGGTCTTCGGGAATGAAGGTTCACTTCATGCAAGCGGTTTCTGACTGTTTGGTCGCTAATTAAGTTCCCTGAAGAGTGATGAAGCCTCACGGCTAACATCATGGCGGTTATTGTTGGAGCTCTTCGAGTTAAGATTTGAATGTATCGGTCTTGTCTCCGTGTGGTGCAGCGATACCGTCCTCCATGGCGCTCAGCCACGGTACCAGTGCTTCGGTAACGTGTCCAAAGTCGACTGATAACACTCTGACTTGTATTCAGAGCTAAAGCCACAGTACGTTGCCGGGAACCAGCTTCTATCATTCCCACGGCTCTGAGCATTTCTTCCCTGCTTAAATGACGTCGCCGCTCCATAATAACGTTGGTTTTAATCAGTAGTAGGGAAACAGTAGCACTAATAATGTCTTCAATGCGTTGTATGTTTTTATAGGGAAAATATTGACAGCTGATTTTCATCTTTTACTCGAATTTGATTCACAGTTCCTGATTCAAATTATGAAATGCACCAAAAAGGATCCATATAAATTTATAAAATCATAAATTTATTACAAAGCCACATCTCAATCTCAAGAAATCCGCATAAAAATGCTTGATCCCTAGACACTTTTGATGTGTGTAGATAACTCTTTAATACTATTACTTAAAGTTAGTCAATCCGAGTCGTTTGCAAAGGATATTAAAAATATTCAAAGTGGAATAGATCTGCATCAAAAAAGTAAATTATTATCCTTAAATCCAATGTTAGATACCAACGGTTTGATAAGAGTAGGTGGCAGGCTAAATCAGTCTGATTGTCAATACGACAAAAAACACCCAATTTTACTGGATGCTAAGCATCACTTAACTAAACTTATAATGCGTTATGAACATTTACATTTATTGCACGCAGGGCCACAGTTGCTTCTGTCGTCAGTCCGCGAGAGGTTCTGGCCACAAGGGGGCAGAAACTTAGCTCGCACTATCGTTAGACAGTGTGTAGTCTGTACTCGCATGAAAGGTCAGACTACGCAACCTTTAATGGGCGACTTGCCAAGTGTAAGAGTCAAGCCAGACTTTCCATTTAATTCATGTGGTATTGATTTTGCTGGACCTTTCATGATTTCTTCCAAAAAGGGACGAGGTAACCGTATAACCAAGGCCTACTTGTGTGTTTTCGTATGTTTAGCCACTAAGGCTCTACATCTAGAGGTAGTCAGTGACCTCACCACAGAGGCTTTCATATTGTGTTTGCGCAGGTTTGTATCGCGTCGCGGCCGGCGGGGCCGGCGCATCGCGCGGCGTAGTACCGCGGCCCGCGCGCCCCTCTCCTCCGGCAGCATGTTGCTCACGCGCTTAAGGCGCGTTCAACTTACCTAATATTAGCAGAAAATACAAAGAAAAACTAAATTACTATACATGGCGTAAACGAATTCGTGTAATTCCTTAAAACCACATGATCTACTACTGGTGTAGACTGCCCCCGCACGAGAATTAGCTTGATTAAAATTATAAAAATAAAAAAAATAAAATTCTTTTTTTTTCATGCGGTAGTGGTAAGTAATCGTATTAAAACCACCTTATGAGGAGGTATAATATTTTTAAATACATTAATCTTGTTCTTTAAAAATACCTTACCTTGAATTCTAATCACTTATCCATTAGTTTTTGTCTCTTCGGTGGCATTTCTTCATCGTTAGATTCGACAAACCTTCCCAATTCTAGTAGATCTTTGAAACCTTCAAGACCATCACCGTCTTCGTCTTCAATATTATTTCAGGATTCAGTAAAAAAAAACAAGATTTTTTTTTTTGCAAAAAATCATTTTGTGTCATCATTTCGATGCATGTTTCGATGCCACGCATAAATTAATGAAAGCACGGCGACGCTGCTGGCGGGCACGACTGACGCGATATCGCTCTTTATAGTCAGCTAACTCGGGGTTCTAAAATGTCTCAGGAATAGAAATCCATGATTTTATTTTGAATGTTTTTTTCACTTGATTTTCAAAAATACCCATTTTGGGTTAATCTGTGTCACCAGTAGATCACGAAGTTTGAAGGAATTACATGAATTCGTTTACACACTATATGTGTATAGTGTGTAATAAGACAGAATATTTACATAAAAAAGATCCAAACCAATCAATTACAATAAAATATTAAATTAACTCGCAAAAAGACGACCGCCAAATTTAAGGTTTCCCGCGCTTTTTCGTCATGTATTTAATAGCATTAAAATTCGCACATACATCTGTCACAAATACTGTCATTCATTAATGAAATGAATACGCCTTCTCAGTAAATCACCGTTCTTTATTTCTGGTCTTTCAGACTTAAGTACAGCAGTATACTAATAGTTTAATAACAAGCTTATTAATTATTGCAGACAACCGCTCGGTTCCGTCGTTCAATTGAAACTAATTTAAAAACTAGCCAACCTCTTCGACGTCATGATTCTTTAACGTCAACTGTCAAATTAGATAATTTAAATTCAATATTTAATTTTAGGGCCGATTTTTCAATCGTCAGATAAATTTTATCTAAGGAATAAATATGACGGTTTGACATATTTTCTTTACAGAAGCTTTCAAAACGTCTAACTTATTCCCCAGATAAAAGTTATCTGACGATTGAAAAATCAGCCCTTAGAATTTTAAATTCTTGTTAATATTTGGAAATCATGACATTAAATAGCAGTAAAAAACAGATGGCATTCATTAAATGTTAACCCTACAGTGCATGTTTTTTTTCAGTAATGAATAAAATGTATGTGGTTGCATAAATTACTGCCAATTTGGAAAACATAGTAAAATAAATCGCTATAGATTATTTACTTTAACAATTTAGCTTTTTTATATGACCCACAAGTGTCACAAAACACAATGAGAAAAGAAAAAACTGTGTATGGGGTAATTTAGAAATAATAAAATTGAGTGCTTATTAAATGTATGAATTAAAAAAAAATGAAAACTTTAATACAAAAACGGGTATAATAAACCTTTAGTCTTATCAATCACAAACATATGAACTTAAACGAAATCAAAATTACACAAAAATAGACATAGCATGGCTCGTCAATATTTTTGTCATGAATTAGATAATAGAATAAGTAGGCAGCTACTTGTGGAATGATATAAAACAATTCTTGTCCGTGTTTAGACATAATGCGACATTACATTTCTAGCAAGTTACAAAAGACTTTACATCCTGGTAACTTGCAACGCTGCCTAGGGTTAGACCAAAACGGAAAATGGTCAACACCATCAATCCTGGAATCTCTAGGTGTGGTACATTAGCTTTTAGCTTCTTCTTGTTTCTTTCTTCTAGCATATCGGAAATCAGCGATGATGGTTGTCCTCTTTTTCGAATAAGTGATATGTGTGTGTTATAAATCAATGGTACCCCTAGCTCAGAATTCCATAGCAATCGTATATTAGATTGAGATACCAGAACAAACAGAAGACAAATACCGAAATATTTGTTGAGCTCTAATACTGTTACCTGGTAGGGCTTGAATGGATCTTTCTGAATACCATGTTTGGTGGATTCCTCTGCAATATGCAGAAGTAAATCTTCGTCAAAGAAATGTAAGAAATATTGTAGAGGTGTTTCAAAGTCCTCGAAGGGTGCACCTAGCTTGTCATTGCCCTTGAAGGAAGTAGATGGTGGTTGAAAAATATTTCTATATCTTCTTTTATTTCTAGAAGTTCTTACTATCAGATGACCTGGTCGGATTAGAGACTGACTTGAGTGATCTCGTGATGAGCGTCTATTCAAAACAGGTGAAGAACTGGATTCAGGAACACTTATTTGACCCGAGATACTAAGCTGAGGTTCTCTAGTTGTGCTGTCCGTGATTACAGATGAGGTACTCGCCTGTACTGCATAGGCATTCAAGGTTTCTTCTAAAAAATCATCCTGAGATAATTGAGGATTACCCCCTAATCCATACAACATCAAATCACGAAACGTGATGAAATCATCTTTGCTGGGTAGCAAAGATGATTTCATCACGAGATGGACTGGATGGGTCTGATTAGGGTCTGATTAGGGTTAATCAGACCCATCCAGTCCATCTTCGCTACCTGACGGTAATTCCAACATGGTCTGGATGTGTTTATCCGTCACCAATTTCTGAGGCCTCATCAGAAATAAACGGGAGTTTGAAAATACATGACGAAGAAATACGAATGATGAAGGTGTGACATATCAGTCACATGTACATAAATTGTTCTACACAATTTACAGCAAAATCATTTAAAAGTCAGTATATTATAAAATATAAGCATAACCTTACCTGCTGTATTTATTTATATTCAAAAAAACTATGTTTTAATTTTTTTGTGAATTTTTTACACTCACGTAAATTAACTTCACAATAACCACCCGCAAATTTGAATTAAAATGTTTGAAGTACACCAGCGCCAACTTGTCAACTGGGTAAACTATTTTCTATGTTCAATATACTTCGTAGTTTCGCTACTAGATGCTAGATGGCGGAAAAATAAATTACGGATTGAAATAATCGAAGTTTTTTGGTATGACCCATATGTGTCACACTATGCGCTGCATGCAGGGTTAAAAGAGTAACCATGGAGTTTCTGGCCGGCTCTTCTCCATAGGAAGCGACTAATTGGAACCGTGCACCTAAATTAGACTTTTCATAAGGGCCTGTAATGGTTTATGTGAAATAAAAACGTTTGATTTTAATTTCTGATTTTGACATACTACAGTGAGTGATTTTTCACAATTTTATTTGATAGTATTTTTTTATTTTATTTATTCCTCTTCAAATGTAAGTAAAACGTTATTTAAAAAAGATGCAAGCGCTTCTATATTATTTTGAAATCGTACCCAGGCAAGATATCATCATGTAGTAATTACATGACAGCAACACGCAATCGTTTTTGTTACCGACGATACAGCTGCAGCAATATCCTAATGAGGCGTCAATAGAGCGCCCGCTAATTGGTTCACTATCAAATAAAATGTATGTAAAACAGTGTCGTTGTCCGACGTGTCTAGATTTTATTTGGCCTCTTATCAAAAATGGGTTGTTCCCGCCAACTCGAACTGTCATTTCTTCAGAATATTTTACTTCTGGGCATATTTCTATCAGGTATAGGCTGTTTTCCGTTAAATGTTCGTCGTAGTATGAACGCGCTTGTTTTACCCGATAGGCCCCTAATCCTACTAGTAGTAGTTCGCTAAAGATCATCATAGGAAATTGCTATAGCTGTGGCAGGTTTCCGACTATCCTTGTAAACCTCCGTCTATTTAAACGATTCTCTCGGACAAACTGCTCTAAATGGTTGGGTTCATGTAAAAAACGAATTGCTCTTTGCACAATTTCTTGTGATTGATATGTTGTCAGGGTTAATGTATGTTTGTATGTTGTAGGTATGTGTGCGAGTTTTTTCTATTCCACCATAACATTTAAAAATATAAAAAATATCGTAGACCACCGGCATTGGAATCAGGATCCAAGCTACCAGCAGTCAGGGCCTCAAAGAGAGGAACTTCCTAACAGTACGCGCCATGTTCAGAAGTACTGCTTTCTGTATCAGACCCTAGATTCAGCCGCCTAACGAGAGCCTAGTCAGATGTTGGTCGAGGCTCTTGGCTATTAACCCTTCGGCTCGACAAGATTCTGACATTTGACATACCAGCTGACTCGGAGAGCAATCGTGAATTTCGTCAAAAAATTCATGAAATTTGTACGCAATTTCATTCCGTAATTCTAATACGGTTACCACGACCTACAGTTACTTATCATAAAAGGTCCACCATAGTCAACCCCACACGAGTAAAAAGGGAAACAAGCATTAGTCCGCGCTTCAGGTAAATGACCCATTATTGGTTGCACCGTACTCGCTTGCAGACGAACGCAAATAATACACTGTCTAACTACTCGCCGCGCTAAGCACCTCCCTCCAATAGGCCAGTACTTATCACGCACTGATGCTAACAGTAGCTGTTGACCTGCGTGGAACAAACGTATATGTTCATTAATCATTATTAATTTGGTTAAATGATGTTTTGAATCTAATATTATAGGGTGTTTCTTATCAAAATTATAATTTGAATTTTGTAAACGACCACCCACACGAACAATGTCATTTGAATCTATAAATGGAGATAACTGTAATAATTTATTTTTCTGTGGTAATTATAAATGGAGATAACTGTAATAATTTATTTTTCTGTGGTAATGTTTTTCCTTGTTTAAGTAACCCAATTTCGAACAAAAAGGATTGTTGTTGACCAAAGGACAATGGGACAAAACGTCCCCAGTAGTGTAGCACTTTTTGACCTATTGCATATGAAAGACCTTATTAATCTCTTAATTTTATTGTATGACAGCTCATCTGTAAAATGTATAGTATAAAAGTTATTTAATATGAAAGTAACATAAAAATTACCTTAAAAATGCTTATATTATTACTTCAATATGAATATAATTATTTTAGTTAGTTATATGGGGTTATTTGAAGAGCTCCAAAGCTAGTCAGGTCAGGCGGGTGTCGACCATTCATCGACACCTACCATCCGAACCCCCTAGTCCCCGCAGCGGCCGACTACAGTCTCTCTCTCATAAGTAAAGTTCGCCGCCCAGGCACACACTTTTAGAACCCGATGACGAAATTACGTTCCTCCAGGAAGCGAGTAAATCGACCAGCACAATACACAGCGTCCGCCGCCGTCCGGCTTACCGTCCTCGCTGACGAGGCCCGTCGCGTCGTTCCACCGCTGCCGGTCATGATCCACCGAACTCTCTCGTCGGAGAGCCGGTTGCCTCTTCAGACTCCGCAGTCACACCGATAATTCAGCCCTCATCAAGCTGCCCCCCTCACGAAGCCGAGGTCCGAATCCCACTAGGGGTTGCCCTTTGTGATGTTGTTGCAGGTAGTCATGATGTTAGTGCAGTACAATAACTTAGGTTAGGTTAAGTATTTTACTTCCCCACCATTGGCTGGAGACTCTTCAGGTCTCGCCAATGATTGAACGGTTACGTAGACGGGTTCCGCAAGGACCATCTGAAGCAGTCCAAAAAAAGTACCGTACCCACATTTGCACATGCTTGCTCGTAGCGTGGCGTTAGTACCTGTTCGGAACTGCCTGAGTGAGTACGTATTTATTAATAAAAACAAACGAGCAGAGCCTAAACGCCATCCAAGCGTACTATTGTTCCTGCCTGACTGGGATGAGGACAGTTGGTGCATGCGCACATGTTATAAGCATAATATGGTACCTCGGTGTCGCGAAGCACTTAGCGAATTTCGCTGGGCCAGCAAGTGCCTGGGATGAAATAATAATCGAAAGTGAAAATGCAGAATAGAAAATAAACAGATTTTTATTTATAACCTTCTCCAGAAAAATAAAGAATCATAATTATAATACCTACTCTTCATTTAGGAATTTTTGATACATTGACTTTACAAATCATTCATTTTGAATGTAATGACTCATTCTTTAAGTCAGTTTAGCATTTATTTTTCAGCCATTATTTGATTTAAAATGAGGAAATAATAAAAAATTCAATACCATTTTTATTTTATTTCAAACCGGTTTCATTCATTCCTTCACTCATTCTCGACTATTCATTCGTTCGTTCATTCAATCAAACTCACTCCATAGTGCTACAAAGGTGGGGACGGGGTCCATACATTCTGTCCCATTGTCCTTTAATTAATAGCATATTTGAATTATTTATTTCATTTGGCGACCACTGGCGCACCAAATAAAGCGCGAAACACACTATAATACACTGACGTGACTTACAGGCTGCACGGTCGGTTTCGGATGCTCCGCAATATGAACCCTACAGTAATAGCAATCGGGTCTAAAACGGTTACACTGCGCCGCTCCAAACAGATTTGCTTCAGATGTCTGTCCGCTCAAACGTCCGTAGCAAATCGTGTAACCGTTATAGACCATATTGCTATTGTCGTAGGGTTCTTATTGCGGGGCATCCGAAACCGACCGTACCGACTGTTAGGCGCTACGCAGACGGCGGACAATGGTGGACAAAAAGTCCGCGGTGCGCTCTTGTTATTACTGTCATTAGGTTGCACTTTGTCTGCGTATACCGCTAGGCGACATGAAGTGCAACTTACTATAGGACTAATAAGGGCTCACCGCGGACCTTTTGTCCGCCATAGTCCGCCGTCTGTGCAGCGCCTAAATCACAACAGCCAGTCGCGTCCGTGAGTCGCATTATGTACGTTTTAGGGCCTGCGCAGACGACGGACTTTTTGTCCGACGGACTACCACGGACAAGAATGAAAGTAGTTGGTAGTTGTTGCCATCTCTGAAACTAGAGTTCTAACCACAACTACAGACAAAACTACCTACGTGTGCATATTGAGTCCGTGTTAAATTTCGCGACTGGCAAAGACTACCAACCACATCAATTCCTGTCCGCGGCAGTCCGCCGGACAAAAAGTCCGTCGTCTGTGCAGGGCCTTACGCTTTATTAGTTTAACAGTTTTGACACTTGCTTTCCTTTTTTACTTTGACACTTGCGCCATAAAGTGATATAGAATCTATAGAATTATTGTGCGTTGCTAGTATTAAAGAAAAATAGTCCTGTCCGTAAGTGCATTTTAATATTTTGTTATACACTTCTGGACACATCTATTGGCCCACCTTGTATTTTCAGTTTCGTTTGGTCCTAGCTAAAATTTTATATTAGGTCGAGCAAAAAGTTTTTATGCAGTTTTGAACCTGGCACATTCACAATTTCATTCAATAGTCTTTTTTTGAATTTCGAACACAGAATTTAAAGAAACAAAAGACAATTTGGAGCCTGTTTGTTGATATCAAACAATCGAATACTAAGAAAACTTGGTTTTATTGGTTTACTTGGATTTAATTCTTGAAAAAGTGATTGATATCTTTGGTTTTGCAACAAACATTACTTATTCTTAACATTAAGGTGAGGTTCTATCAATAATCTATGGATACTTCACCTGAAGTCGCCGCCCAAGCTGTGGCACTTATTCAGGCCGGACACAGCCAAAGAAACGTGAGTGCTCAACTTAATTTAAGTCGATCTGCGGTCCGAAATGTTTATCGGAGGTACCTAGAGACTGGCGGCTTTGTTCGTCGCCAAGGAAGGCCACGATCTCGGGTCACAACTGAAAGGCAGGATCGATTCATCGTGACGACCAGCTTGAGAAATCGTCACCTTACCTCCATTGAGATACAAAACCAACTTCGCGACTTCCACGGAGTATCTGTGAGCGCTCGAACTGTTCGGAGAAGGTTAAAAGAACGCGATATGGTACCACACAAGCCAGCTAATGGGCCCAAACTAACGCGAGCCCACCGAACAGCGCGCCTTCATTTCGCACGCAGTCATTTAAATTGGACACAGCAAGATTGGAGCCGTGTACTCTTTTCTGATGAGTCTAAAATTGTGTTACATGGCAATGATGGAAGGAAGAAGGTCTACCGACGTACGGGAGAGCGTTTCGCACAATGCTGCTTTGAAGAGAGGGTTGCTTATGGCGGTGGCTCATGGACTGTCTGGGGCGGTATATCCGCGAGCGGCAAAACTCAACTTGAGGTTGTTACAGGACCACGGCTGCCAACATTAAATGCTGAAAGGTACATTCGTGAGTGCTTAGAACCTCACGTGATACCATACGCGGACTATGTGGGCCCAAATTTCCTTTTTATGCATGATACTTAATGCAAGAGCCCATGCGGCCGGCATCGTCGGGGAATATCTTCGGGATGTGAACATCACAGTTATGGACTGGCCAGCCAGAAACCCAGACATGAACCCCATTGAGCACATGTGAGACGAGCTAAAAAGACGTGTTAGGGCTCGTCAGCCAGTTGCCCAGACGATGCAGGAGTTGAAAACTGCCATAGAAGAGGAATGGGAGATGATCCCTCAAAATTTCATAGAGCGGTTGATAAACTCTATGCCTGATCGTATGAGAGCTGTGGTAGATGCCCATGGAGGCAACACGCGTTATTAAATTAAACCTTTATTTGATAAAACATGTTTTTTATTCAAAAATCAATTGCCTTTAACAAGGCGCATATCCGACTTGTTAGGCGTAGCTCCATGTCGTATGGTATTCTGAATTCAAATTTAAAACAATACGATCGAAAAAGATGGTAAAATGTATCAGGTTTAAAACTGCATCAACAGTTTTTGTTCAATCTAGCAATCATATTTCGGTAGGGGCCATCGAAACCTAAACTCTAAGGTGGGCCAATAGATGTGTCCAGAAGTGTATTAATTAATAGAAGGTCGTTTTATAGACAAATTATCACAAAAAGTATTCTTAATATATTTTAGGTTACCAATATTTCCCTTGTTACTTTCTGCTAAGCGTTTAGTAATTTTTTTTCCCTGCTCTGATTTTTGTTAATATAATAAGGCAATATTTAAGGTAGTTTAGAACTGTTTGGAATGATTAAATAAGACGAAATCATTAAAACACTTTTAATCTTGTACATTTCTAAAAATCTGCTATGAAATATATAGTTATTCAAAATTTTATTTTTATTTAATTTATTTTAATTGCAATATTTTATTTAATTTATTTTAATTGCAATGTTTTATTTCTGTACTACTTGGGGCACATTTTGGCCATCTCCCTTCAATATAAATAAACTATGAGAGGCTATAAAAATAAAAATAAATATTAAAAAAAAAACCTTTTGTCGTAGAACGAATCACGTATGAAGTCGGTTATTTCTATTTTAGTTAATTGTCAACTAAGTGCTCCAATATCGCTTTTAAAATATTTACAAAATTCATTCCTATTGTTGACTGGGTTTGTCTGAAATTCGCCATCAATTGACTGTTGTAAGTCTACAAAACTTTCATCTATCATTAGTTCCTCGGATTCCATCTCGATTAACAACAAAGTTATGCAAGACACAACATGCTTTGATAATATCTGTAGCAAAATTATATTGAACATTCAATGGTCGGTGAAATACACGCCATTTATTTGCCAGGATACCAAAAGCACACTCAACATATCTTCTCGCGCGACTCATGCGATAGTTAAATACTTTTTGTTGTACAGTCAAATATTTCCCTGGATAAAGGCGCAATACATTATTTGTCAGTGGTAAGCCTTCATTTGATACAAAAATATAGGGAACTGGTGTTTGTAGACCTGGTAAAGATTTTGGCTGAGGTACAGGAAGATGGCCTTATAGTAATAATTCTTACAGTTTCGTATTGTGAAAAACAGTGGAATCGCATTCCTTACTAAATGCTCCTATATCAACATACACAAATCTATATTTGGAATCAACAATTGCGAGCGAATTATAGCTTTTACAGTTAAAAAAAAGAGACCCACTATGGGTAGGACTCCAAATTCGAATGTGCTTCCCGTCCAATGCACCCATACAATTAGGGAAGTTGGCTTTCTTGTCAAAATCTTCAGCTGTTTGTTTTATTAACTCCTCTGTTATTTTCGGTATACATTCACTTAATAGAATTTCACATATAGCTTGACAAACTTCTCTTACTGTTTTTACGATTGTGCTCTTTCCACGATAATCCGTAAATTCTAAATCTCTGAATGTGTTTCCTGTTGCCAGAAACCTGAAATTTTGTTTTAAATTTTCAGTGTTTACATAACAAAGGGGGTATCAACTTGGAATAGAGCGAAAGAGTATGAACAACTTTTACAATTAAGACAGTTTGTTATGTAATAAAAGTCGCTCGTATACATGAGTACTGTCGCTGTATTTCAGGTTGATACTCATCCCCTTTCCGTTATACATATACATGTCTTAAATATTTTGCTGGTAATGCTGTGGTCAAAAAATGAACCCATATAATAGACAATTTTACAAGATACCTGAAAAAACTTGAAACTTTGAATAAATCGGGATCTGGTGCAAACAAAATGGTGTGCGAAATGGCGCCCTGTCAGTGGATCTAGAGCGAAAAGAGATCGTTGGACAGTGGTCGCTCCTGAAATTAGACACTGGGACATATTGAAGGTGATAATTGGAAATATCTTCCGCTAATTTCAATCGGAAAATTAGCGCTTGATACGACTGTCCAATTGACTTCTCCAGAAGAATGCGGCTATTCTGAATAGTTATATTCAGCAACCGTTTAAATAACTTCCTGTTCCATTTTATGCACTGCTTTCGCTCTACTAAGTAGGGCTCTAGCATTTGGTCCAGACGATCAACTCCACCCATCCTCCGGTTATAATAAGTTACAAGTGTGGGCTTGTAGACTGATATTCTACCGGGCTTCACAGGCGTTTTGGTTGGGGCCATGTCATGGTACGTGGATATGCAGGTCAACCGCTTACGGTCTTGGTAAGCCATTACCATTACGTCACCACACTGGCGTCCCATGTATTCGCCCTCCACTAGCTTGACTTTCTGAAGCGAGACTGGGACGTCCTTGCGACATGCACGAAGTGTGCCAACGCAACCCGTTTTCCTCCTTTTCAGGAATCTTGCTAGCGAAGGTGAGTTGAACCAGTTATCCATGTACAAGACATGTCCAAGGTCCAAAAGCGGTCCGATCAGTTTGAGTACCGTACTGGTACTCGAAGGAAGAATAGAGTTGGTTGTTCTTTTCCCAATGTAAATAAAAAAATCCGTGTGTGTGTGTGAAAAACACAGGTGTGTTAGACTCGCACAAATTGAACGTCTTAATACCAAAACGTGCAGATTTGTTTTATTGCCAAAGGACCTTTCCAAAGAATAAGGGACTCATCAATACAGATGTTCTGGCTCGGAATATAAAGTTCCTTAACTATTGAATTTAAGTGATCCAGAATGGGCCCCATTGGGTAAAAAACATTCTTTTCGGATCAGAAAGATCCGAAGAACTCCTGGCAAAATGTAGGGCACGGTTTAATAGCTAGTACCTTTCTTCTTTGAAAAGATGCCTAAACACATCCGTTTTCAACATTGGTAACTTGCTAAAATAAGATCTTATTGAAGGCATTTTGATGATGCCAAGCAACATCCAAAATGCGAACAGAACCAAATAACTCGTGCACATTCGTATCATACAATAAGCACATTCGTATCATACCATAATCTGGCAAATTACGCATTCGTTCTTTTTATTTCAGCAGCATACCTATTCGTCTCCTCGACAATGTGACCCAGGATGCCATCATCCCAAAAGGATCTGAAGGCATCATAAGGGTCAGAAAATTGTCGAGTAAGACCACCGGTATCGTGGAGGAATCGCTTCTTTTCACCCTGCCAACCATTCATCACCTCCCATTTAAACTCTTCCTCATTTATTTCATAAAAAAGCACTTCCTCCTCACTAACATATTCATTAGGTCTTCGTTCATTCCTAGACACAGCATTCCTTTCGCGCCTGGCCGTTACATGGTCAATTTCCGCAATCAACTCGGGGGGGGGGGGGGGAAGTCTTCGTCAGAAGGATACTTCTCAACTAATCCCTCCCCCCGCTTCCAACTACCACTGTAGCTTCCTCGGCCTCTCCCCGAATGCCTGCCGCGGCTGCTTGATGACACCCCCCGTCGCGTCGCACTCGCCACCTGATCCAGGTGAGAGGAGCGGGGAAGCGAAAGGGGGCTCACATGTACAGGAATATGCTCCCTGGCGTCTTCTGGGTCGTCCAGTAACATCCTGGACATAATAAAAAAAATCATTTAATGAGAATGTCGTAAACTTTCATTTGATTGAGTTCAGCCCATACCGAAATAGTCCTGGATATTACCATCCATCAGTCTCCCTATCTACATCTATTGTTTGGGTCAGCTAGTCTTAAAAGATGCGACTAAACATTGTTAGGTTGAAATGACAATCTTATAACATGAGCAATTAATAATTACTATAAATTAATGAATTTTGAGACAATTGTGTCTTTATAATTAAATAATACCAGTCTGCAATTGACCCCAGGGCAAAGGCCTCTCTTCTTACAGAAAAGGAACGAGTATCACTACGCTTGCTCACAGCATGTTGGTGATTTCGTCTTCTCACAATGTTTTTCTGCACACAAGTTGGTTTATACAACTAAAGTGAAGTAAAAATATCCTAGATTATTGTATTATTGAAATGTTGTTGAAAAGAATCAAATTTTATTCATCAGTTATAAATTATAATTCATCAATTATAAATCAGTCTTAGTTTTGTCTAAAATAGAGCTCATAGTCTCTCCATAGAATAATATTATCAATTCAGTATTTGGTCTGCAATCCCATCTCAAGTTTGGTCTGCAATCCCATCTCAAGAACTCATCATCCTCAACTTCTGTATTCACACACCTATACAGGCAAGCTTTTATAATAAGGAGTTATTTTTAAAAGATAGATATAATACATAGATTTCAGTACTTCGATCCTGGAAGAGGGCAGAGTCTATGATGCCCCTTTGCTGGT
Source organism: Amphipyra tragopoginis (assembly GCA_905220435.1). Classification (NCBI taxonomy): domain Eukaryota; kingdom Metazoa; phylum Arthropoda; class Insecta; order Lepidoptera; family Noctuidae; genus Amphipyra; species Amphipyra tragopoginis. The sequence continues at coordinate 22,578,230 of HG991991.1, read as the reverse complement.
CAAGGATACCTTCAGCCTCCAGCTGGAACACGCGGGATGCATCCAATGAAGTACAAACAAAAAAAAAAACTTGACAATACAATTAAATATATGTATACTGACTAATTCATTTTCATCATCACGCATTCATTGTTGGTATGGGTCTACTCGTAACAGTGAATGCTAAATAAACTGACCCGTAGTGGACAATTACAGGCTGATAAAATGATGATTTATTTGAAATGGTTTATAAATGCTGTTCAAAGCCTATAGGTATTAGTCAACAGCTGTTCATCTTCTACACATACTCGTACAATACCCAATTGCATTTACAAGTACATTTTTCACAAATTGGTCTGAAATGTCACTAATTAGAACTAACTATAACTATGTTTGTTAATTAGTTTCTAATATTTTAAGATCATTATTCTAAATTTTGTGTTCTGCATTTATCATCATAGTACCTAATACTGCTGTGCAATTTAGATGCCTGCAAGATCTTAAATTCTATAATGATTGTGAGTTAATGCTGTGTATGTATTTATACATCAATATTAAATACTAGCTGTGCCCGCGACTCCGTCCGCGTGGAACTCGGAAAACAACATTGTGTCGCAGCAACTAAATAGTGTATATGTATTCCATTTATTATAATAATAGACAAAGGTGTCCCACCAAGGCACTTATATCTTTTAAACCATTTCTTTAGGTAGAGTTTCAGCACTTCTTGATTGACCGTAAAGGTTCATATAACCATAATACTAAAAACGCGTTGCTTATTTCCATACATTTCCTTGCAAAAATGGATTATAATTGAATATTGATATTTATTGTGATAATGTAACGAAACCTTATGACGATACAAAAATGGCTACAACGCCATCTAGTCACAATCGGCGAACTAAATCAAAATATTTTACGCAGTGCAGTCTATAAAATGATTTCATTCGAGGTGTGGAATAGGAAAGTACTTTAAATATTTAAAAATTTCACCTATAGAAGACTTCATTTTATTTTTATAAGTTAGAAATAGGTACTGCTTTCAAAGATTTCAAAAAGTTTGATCTGGAAATCGAACCAACCCAAATGCGAAAACATATCATCTGTATTTTTATTTCACCAATCGATAGGATCAATAATACGGATCAAATCGCTCCAATAAACATTGTGTCTGAAATTGATGGAAGACCATAAAACGAAAATTGACTAACTTAGGTACATTTCAATTCAAGCACTTGTTACTTAATTGTTGTTAAGTAGTTCTTATTTTTTCCACTTCATTCAATTTAAGACAGTGTGTTTGTTGGAGAGATTTGATCCTGATTATTGACCATAAAGATATTATCAACAGGTGCCACCAGATGGTATAGCTTTGTCAGTTTGATTCCCGGTTCAGGCAAAAAATTCAGTAATGGCAATATTTCTTACTTTTAAAAAATAAAATTAAGTCACCTTTGAGTGAAATTACAATTTTTAATATTTAAAGTACTTTCCCTTCATGGCTATTTTTTTTTTGGACATTACCTAAGGCTTAAATAAACTTAATAAAACGGCGATGACAGGCTTTGAATAGTTCTGACAACAATGAACAAAATAAAATATATAAAAACATTCCAAAATTTTTACAAAAAGTGTATTTTTTTAAAGTGAGGTTTTAACGCAGGACACTGAGCCAGCGACCGTTCACTGCAGCACTTTCTTCTGTCTACAGCTTATACTACGCAGTATAGGAAATAATGTTCCGTTGCTCGGCATCTATGAGCAATAGCGTAATAGTTTATATACCAGCATAAGCGCAGGCCCATCAAAATCGATTCACGCGATTTTACGATTCGAATATTAAGCTTATACTTCGCAGTATGTGGAAATAATGTTCCGCTGCTCGGCTCCTATGAACAATAGCGTGATGATATATGTACCAGCAAAATTGTCGCTCTTTACGCAACACATCAGCAAAAGTCCCATCAAAATCCATCCACGGGATTTTACGTGATGTCCGGAAGGAAAGACAAATAGACACAATAATTCAAAAAAAAATATGTTATGATTTCTGTATCGATTAGTATACTCGTAGTACCACCGAATCGAAATTTTGGAAAAATATTTAATTACAAACTCAGATTATAAAACAGAAGGCAGATAGACTGTACTGAACCATAATGTGAGGCACGTCTGTAGACATGTGTACGTGACAGCACTATAAGAACACGTTGCCTCTTTGTGCGTGTACGGTTGCTATGATAATGACAAAATTCCCATAATATTTCATAAAAAATGGGTTCTATTGGTTATAGTTTAGCATCCCAACCAGGTTTTTTCAAAATATTTGCTATGTACAGACACGCCACGTCTACAGATTTATTATATGTATAGATAATGTTGCATTGGTGCATACTTCTTCAATCTATAATACATAGTGTTACAAAACTGTATAGGGTAGGGGTAACATCTAGTTTTGTTTAAAGTCAGCATCCCCTGCATTGGGTACACTCTGTTACTAGCTACAGAAACATGAACAATTCATTAATGTTGAGATGAAAAAAAAACAAAGTACTTATAACCCTTGAACTTGCCTACCCAAATACTACAGGGTGATGAATGGGAGCAACTATAACTAAATGGCCTAGCATAGTGACTAGCATAGTAACTACAATGTATTGTGATAAAATAAACTACTAACCACAGAATTATTGAAGTTGCCTGAGTCGGAACCTTCTTCTATTTCGATATTAATTTCAAATTGAGTCTGGAAGGCACTGTGTTGGCGTTCTGACTCCAAATAATGCTGCATCATAGTGTCCCCAAGCTAATCCTCCGAGGAGACTTCGTCTTCAACAATTGTGAAAGTCGGACTTCCTATTTCACATTATCCAACCTCATCATCGGTACTATAATGGATTGTGATAAAATAAACTACTAACCACAGAATTATTGAAGTTGCCTGAGTCGGAACCTTCTTCTATTTCGATATTAATTTCAAATTGAGCCTGGAAGGCACTGTGTTGGCGTTCTGACTCCAAATAATGCTGCATCACAGTGTCCTCCAGCTCATCCTCCGAGGAGACTTCGTCTTCAACAATTGTGAAAGTCGGACTTCCTATTTCACATTGTCCAACCTCATCATCGGAGCAATCCGGATCAAATAACTCTTCATAAAGTAACGGTAGGTTAGAGTCTAACCTCCTTTTTTTTTTTTTTTTTTTTTTATCGTGGGAAAATCCTCATGGATACCCTTCGCCTGGGGAAGGCGAAGGGTTATGCCGGACTCTTACCGGCTAAAAACCCACGGTGTTCCTACTCCTGACCCTTGGCCGGGGTCACGGGATTCGCAGCTGCATGCACCGCAACCCCGGCAGGCCTCGGTCCGCCATCCCCTGGCGGACCTCTCCTTCTGTGGGGCCTTGCCCCACGTCCTCCTGAGAGGCGCGCACGGAACACATGCGCGCCGCCTTCTCGGGCCTGTTACTGGTCGGGCGACGGGTCCCCTAACCCGTCGCCCGCAGGCCACACACTAGGGTGGCCGGAGATCGTCGCGCGCCCTCCGGCGGCGCCCGGTGCGTCTGGCGCGGGAAGGGAGAGTGGCCGTCGCCTCTCTCTCCCTCTCCGCTCCCTCTTTGGTCGCCATCACCACCTCGCAAAAGGAGGTGACGGCTTCCCACGCACTCTCGCTCCCGACCATGGACAGAACCACGGCCGGAAGCGAGAGGTCACCACCGATCGCCGCGACTAGTTCACGGCGCTGCGTCGCCCACGCACGGCACTCCTGCAACGTGTGCAGCGCCGTGTCTTCCGGGCAGTCGATGCAGTGGTGACATCCGGGCGTCTGCTCCCGGCCTATGCGACACAGGTACTTCCCGAAACATCCATGTCCCGAAAGCACCTGCGTCAGCCGGAAGCTGAGGGCGCCATGCCGCCTCTCCAGCCACTCCTCCATAACGGGTCTTACCGCCGCTATTGCGGCGTGCCCTGCGCTGGGTTGCGCAAGTCGTTCTCTCCACTCGGCCACTAGGATCTGGCGGAGCTCACTCCGCTCAGGCGCCTCCTCGCGCTGACGATATCTCAGCGCGAGGGCCCTCGCCTCCAGATCCCAGGGCATCGATCCGGCTAGGAGGCTCGCCGCCTCGAAGGAGATCGTACGGTACCCCCTTATCACCCTGACGGCCATCGCGCGCTGTGGTCTGCGCAGGATTGCGACGTTGCGCGCCGTCAAGGTGTCCGCCCATATTGGCGCCCCATATAGGGCCATGGACCGTACGATCCCCGCGTAGAGCCTCCGGCAGGAGGTGTTGGGGCCCCCCAGATTGGGCAGCAGCCGCGACAATGCAGCCGCTGTGCCCATCAACTTTGGCGTCAGTTGCCGAAAGTGAGGCCCAAAGTTCCACCGGCCGTCGAGGACAAGTCCTAGGTACTTCATTGTCGACTCGACGCCGATGCGAACACCTCCCACTGTGATGTGGGATCCCGAGGGTGGTCCCTTCCGGGGCCCGTGGAAACACAGGGCCTCGGACTTCTGCAAGGCCACCTCGAGACCCAACCGCCGGATCCTTGTGACGACCTGCGCAACCCCAGCTGTCGCCAGTATGGCTGCCTCGCGGTGCGTCCTCCCCCGCAGAGAGTCTAACCTCCTGGATTCCTACAAAATAATAAAATTTATAACATATATGTTAAATATTACTAACTAGTTAAGAAGACAATATTTGTATATTTGTTCTAAAATTGTGAACTATTAGTACTTATTTGTAAAAATTTGTAAGTTTTACTTGAGCCAAAGAAGAAACTTTAACTTTATGCATTTTGGATTGTTATACAGCTATTATAGTTTAAAATGGATAAATGTCAATTCCAATACAGAGAAGTGCCAAGAAACCACATCCATAACCAGATAAAATTTCTATTCAATACATAATCTACTTTCGTTATTAGTGATAACAAGTTTTTTTTTTTTTTTTTACTTTATTTACAGGGCTTTGTCGCTTAGCGACCACATCGCCCAGTGCGGGAAAAAATAATAATTGATAACTTATGAATACGTTACATATCACTAGCTTACGATCTACTAACCACTAATTTGTACAAAAGTTTTGCTTTATCGGACACTGGAAAAGCAAGAATGGTGTTACAAATGCCAATGTCATTTGTTTTAAACGGTCCAAAAATATTTATCCTAGTATTTTCATTCCGGCCACACTCCATCAAGACATGAAGGACATCATCAACCACTCCACATAAATCACAATTTGGTGACGAAACTTTTTTCATTAAATAATAAAACTTATTTGATGGAATATGTCCGGAACGAAGTCTTAAGGCTATAGTCATTAAGTTTTTGTTAAGATCACAATCAATCCACGGAACCCGAGAAATCTCTGGCTGGATAGTTCGGTACCATATCCCCTTTTCTTTTGATCTTTCATCGAAATACTCCTGCCAAAGATCTAAACACTTTGTTTTTGCCTTTCCGAAATAGTCCAAATACAGTGGGGTGATATTCATGGGAACACCATCAACACACGCTTGTTTGGCGAGCATATCTACCACATCATTTTCTTCATATTGTACATGCGACGGAATCCATTGGAGACGAACCGTTTTGGAATCGGATTGAAGAAGAGTAATTCATATATAACGTAGGCTGTCGGAATACCTCGCATGTGAGAAGTGTTACGAGCCAAGTGTTGCAACGAGCTTTTGGAGTCTGTCAGAATCACAAATTTATCGCCATTGATTGATAAAATATAGGATAAAGCTTCCAATATCGCAATCAGTTCAATGTGCATAATAGAAATATCTGAAACAATCTTAACCTTCATGTGAATCAGATGAATGGGATCCAAAAAAGCTGCGCCCCCCAAACGTTTATCTTTGGAACCGTCAGTAAAAATTGTATGATAATCTGAATATTGTTCTTGTATGTATGAAGTACATAACTGTTTTAGCTGTAAATTACTGTAATGGCGTTTAGCTTTAGAGATACTAGGAATTTTATCGATAACTATATGAGACAAATCTATACTACTTATCCACTTATCGAGAGAAAACATTCCTAGTTGAACACTTCAGTATATTGGAACAGAATTATACTGTGAGAAGATGTCAATAAGTAACGGCAACTTCTTGTTCTGCCAATAATTGGAACCTGTGACTAGTGAAAGGTTTTCTAGTGATTGTATTGTTTTATTGTTAAGAAAAGATATTGATTTTAAAATAAATTTGCTGGCTAAGTATCTCCGACGAATATGAAGTGGCGGGAGGCATAGCTCGCTTTCCATGACGTGTATCGGGGTGCTCCGTATAAATCCACCGATAACACGTAACGCCTGGTTTTGGACCCGATCTAATTTAAGTAGTTTAGAATTGCAACTATTGTCAAACAAGAAACTGGCATAGTCAATTCTACTTCGAATTATAGAAATATATAGACGTCTTAGGTGTCTTTGATGGACTCCCCATCCCGGACCGGATAAAACTTTAAGTAAGTTAATGAATTTTATTACTTTTTGTGAGGTTTCATTGATATGCTTACCCCATCTTAATGAACTATCCAACCACAGACCCAAATATTTCACATTATTAACAACATCAATTGAAATATCATCAAAATCAAAGTTAATAGACCTTCTAAAGCAACCTTTTTTAAAAACACAGAAGTTAGTTTTATTTGGAGACATCGTTAAACCTAATTTATCAATTAACGCTTTAATATATCGTAAAGAAGACCGAAGCTCTTCAAACGCTAAATCTAATTTATTTTTGGTTGAATACAACACAAAATCATCAGCATATTGAGAAATATTAACCTGGCCAACGTTATTACATATATGTAGTGTTAGAATATTAAATAAAAGTGGAGCCAATGGATCTCCTTGGGCTAACCCACGGCCAGTAAATCTAACAATCTCACAATCGTACGTTGCCACTTGCAGATGTCTATTTGATAAAAAGGACCACAAATAGTTACAAACGTTTGATCCAACCCCAAACTGATCCAAAATACGTAACAGGCAAGGAATATCAACATTGTTATAAGCGCTTTCGATGTCTATGAAACATGCCGCTGTAACCAAATTTTTAGAGAATCCTACTTGAATTTCAGAAACTAATCGCGTAAGATTATCCAGACAAGATCGTGCCTTACGAAAACCCACCATGTCCTCAGGGAAAAGACATTGTTTTTCAAAGAACCATTCTAAACGTTTGGCCAAAATGGCATGAAAAATTTTACAAATACATGATATGGAAATAGGGCGTAAAGATGAAGATGAACTATGCTTGGGGATTGGGACTATTTTGATTTGACGCCATTGTAGAGGAACAAAACCTACAGAAAAACATTGATTATATATTGAAAGTAACATATGTTTACCGGAAGGCGGAAGGTGTTTAATCATAGAGAAGGAAATTTGATCTGACTCAGGGGCTGTGTCGGTAATTTTAATACAGTTGACTAATTCTGACATTAAGATTGGAGACTCTAACATTGCATTATTGGAATTAAAAGTAGGCTGCGAGGGACATACAAAATCTGGAGTGAGGTTATTAAGCAGGCGCTCGGCTTTATCTTTATCTACACAGGTGTTAGGAATTTGCCGACCTTTTAACCACCTCATCTTGCGCCACATTTCGGATGCCGAAGAGGTTTCATCTACAGATGTACAAAACTGTTGAAAAGATTTACACCTAGCCCTAAGAATAAGCCTTTGAGCAGTGCTTATTTTTTCTTTGAGGATATCTAAATTCCTTGGAGAGGGGCAACATCTCAGATTTGCAAGAGCCAAGCGCCGCTCCGCAACAGCCTTGGACAACTCTGATGACCAATATGGTTTTGGCTTAAATAAATATGTTGCAAATGGTTTGAGGGATTTTAATATATGGAATATACTGGTCAGCAGCTTTTTGCATTATATTATATAGTCGGTCATATGACTCTTGAGAATATTGGGAAATTACGCAATTTTGTAATTGATCATCTATAAATGTTGTATAAGAAGCCCAATCAGATTTTTTTAAATTCCTTTTCTTTTGGTAATCACGACTAGCATTAAGTATACTTACAGTTTAATTTAATTATCAAATGATCACTTCCGAGTGATTCGTTTGTTGGTTTCCACATAAATAACAAAGACAAATCTGAAGAAACAAATGAGATATCAGGACTAGATTGCTGGAGAACTCCATCAACCAATCTAATTCTAGTGAAGCTACCATCGTTTAAATGAATGAAGTTATAATCCAACATGGAGTCAAATATTTCGGAGCCACGCCGATCAGTTCTTCCAGACCAATTAGAGTGGTGAGCGTTAAAATCTCCCAAGATAAGAGTTCTACTGTTCCCAATAGAAAACATCGCGTCCCAATCGCTTTGAGTAGTGCGAACAGTCGAAGGGCAATAGATGGAAATTATGTTCTCAATATGCTGACAATTCAGAATTCTGATATGTAACAATTCAATACCAGGATTACGACTTTGTGTTAAACAAACAGTAGACTTAACAGAGCGATGAGTCATAATGGCCACGCCACCATACCCATCTTCTCTGTCTAATCTATACGTATTATATTCGCTAATTCTAAAAAAACTCTCGGGTTCCAACCAAGTTTCGCTCAACACAGCTATGTGGATTTTTTCTTGACTTAAATGTAATTCGAATGAACGAGATTTAGGCCGTATACTTTGGCAATTCCATTGTATAATGTTTAAGTTTGTGCAATCATTGTTATTAGCCATTTCCAACAAATAAATCAAATAACGAATCAATAGATATGCTACTTACAATTTTTGTGTCAGCCACTCTGAAAATATGGAAATTGATTGCTGGATTTTAATCTGAAGAGATTCTTTGCTTTTTATAATATTACTAATTTTTTTAATCAGATGCCAAAAATTTAGATTATGGAAAGACTTATCCGACTGTTTGTTTTTATTTACGTGAGGTATGCCCATTTTTTTTGAGGAGTCTGAAGATTCTGGATCATGATGCCATAGAATGTCCTCAGTAGGCATAGGGGTCACTGGTCGGCGATTATGCTTCTTTAAGTTTCGTTTAGGCTGATGCTTAGGTCGTAGATTTGTTGTGGCTGTACCTGGGCAGTCTACTTCATAAGCTGTGCTGACGTTTCCATCCATTGGAAGTGGCGTGGGTGTGGCAATCACAGCATAAGTCAGCTCGCCTTTGGAAATTGGATCAGCAACCACTTGTTGGGCCTGGTCAGAGGAAGGAGCGACGTACATGGTGAGCGCTTTCCTGTAAGTGCAGTTGAACTCTGACATGATAACCCGTAGCTTCTTTTCTTTTTTAAACAATGGGCATACTTTATCAAGCGCCATATGACGACCTGAACAATTCACACAGGTGAATGATGTACTTGTACAATTATCGTGTTTTTGTGAGCATTTGGGACAAACAGGTTTTTTGGATGGACATCTTATCTTTAAATGGCCGAATTTCCAACAGTTAGCACATTGAGTAACCGGGAATACAAACCGCTCTACTGGAATCCTCAAGCTGTAAATGTACACATAAGGCGGCAAAGAAGGACCTTTGAATCCTAGCCGAATTGTTTCACTCGGAGTCCAGCCGTTACCGTCAGGGTTATCCGAGCACCGTTTATTTAACCTCTTGATCGATAAAATTTCAGCACTGCTTGATAAATTAGTTTTGAGATCCTCATCAGAAATGTCCAGTTCCATGGATTTTATGAGCCCGTACGACACACCTACTTCCGATGTTTTTTGACAAGACCAGCCCATGTCAGAAAACACCGAGCAATTAATAAATTCCTCCGCGCCGATATCATTATCAAACGTAATTAATATTTTATTTTGATGTACGTATTTAACCTTATAGATCTTGCCGCTAGCAATGTTATGTGTCTTGAATAGTCGTGCTAAAGCGAATTGTTTCGGCAGAGGTTCTTTACACGTCACGTATACTTGTATCCTCTCTTCTTTTTCACACTCACCTTGTTCTTCCCTACTACACATAAGTTTGCTTCGTCCTCTATTCACTACGCTCCATCCTTCTTCTGAAGAGTTACCATCCCTTGGCCTTTTCTCTCTTATCTCCGTTCCACCCTGTTGTGTATTGTCCTCAAATTCCATGTTTGAACCGTCCTCTAACTCGTCAGCGCTCGACAGTGAATTGATGTTTACATTACTTAAATTCGATTCACACATGTGCACAAAGCAACGCGTGCAACGGGAGCAGGGCCCGACCGGAGAAACCGGTTGGCCCGCGCGCTATCAAGATAAGAGATAGGCGCTCAATAAAAAAAAACAATTATTAGTGAAACGTCTGATCACAAGGATAGCTCGTGCGGCACACCAAGCAATATATTTAAAACGAACATGCATAAAATATGAAATTAAACTAATTAAATCACAATATTTTTACTTTGTTATTTTGTGATAACATGATAATGTATCATTTCATTAAATCAAATGAGATTATTTTGACAAGTCATAGATTATTTTATTTGATTTTTATTACATGACAAACAATATTTGTTTTCTTTGGTAATAGTTAAACCATTTTCTAACAAATTGATGCCAGCAACGGAAATCATGTCAAAATCTAAATAAAAAAACAACTTCTCTTGTTATTTAATTTGTTGCATAGAACGCATTTATGCCTCGTTTTAAAAAACGTGCACTGAAACAATATTTTAAAAGTATACGTTCTAAAATAAATGAGACGTTACTTGTACAGTCAACAGCAAAACTAAATGATGATTGTACAAAGTTTCAAAAGTGTTTTATGAATGTAAAATTGGTTTTTATTAATATTATTATAAACAAACTACCAGAATAAACAACCCTAAATATAAGCATTATTAAAATTTTCAATAATTCATTACATGCACTGAAAATAAAATTCAAAGTTTCAAAAAAATCATCAACTTTTGCTGTTGACTGTACTGTCACATACACACACATATATCCTACACCTGCGAGGAGATTGGCAAATGGTGAAAAAGTAACCATGCCATTGTCATGGATCTAATCACATCTCTCTCGTCTATATCGAAATGCAGTCTATAAAACATAGCTTTATCTAGACTCAATGTGTTTATCTGTGCCTACTTTGCCTTAATAAGTCTAAATTCAAATTGAGCCAGCGCGACTCGATAATAATATGCATTTTATATATGAGTCGTTTCTGTTGGACCTGTTTTTTTGCCCATTTTCCTTTAAACAAATCTTGGATTTGGGACCATAATTATTATCATTTCAATTGCATTATACTGGCAGTGATATGGTGGCAACCCGATAACCATATGGCCAAACTGTTTTGCTGTTTCATCTAGGATGTAAACCGGTTCCCTATGTGTATGTATCTTATCCAAATTTAATAATTGAATTTTTAACATAGATTTGCTGGCGCCTATACCTTTTTTATGCAGCCATTCAACAATCTCATCTTATCTATTTGCCGCCGTTGGTGGCTTATCCAATAATTGCACGGATTGATACGATGCATTATCCATTATTATAGTATGTGACTCGTATAGATTTGCCAAAAGTTCCGTTGTTTAAATTTTTCGTTATCCATCTCTTCATGGTAGTTATTACTTTCGTTTGTTCTAAATGCCAATAAACAAGTAGGAACAAAACCATGTGAAGTTTCAGCTTGGCATAAAATTAATCTTTGACCTTTCCCTTCAGGTTCCTTTTTTGATGAATGCGCCGAACCATCCGTCCAAATTTTACCAACGCTGTGGTTTGCTTCAAGCCAGGTCTCATCCAGGTAAACCACTTTATCCCAGTTTTTAGCTTTTAATAAGAAATTACATCGAGCCAGAGTCTGCTCTTTCTATTAAAATTTTCTTTTTATCGGCTTTTTTTAAGAGACACGGTTTTCGTATGTAGGTATTTTGCATAGTAAAGTAAGACCTCCATTAAATAAATCTGTATGTTTTAAAGAACGTTCAAGCTTCGATCAATTTTGGAGTTCATTATGTAAATAATAGGCATAAATATGGTTCCTTCGTCAACTTCGTTCGACGGCAGTAATAGCCTGATAGGACGCATTTTCTTGCGATTTTTTACTTGGTGATGTTAATTATCATCCTTATCGTATTTTTCTCGCGTGATGCGAGTGACAGTTACTCACCCAATACCAAGTGCGTCAGTAACTCGATCAAATGCCCGTGATAAAGGCAATAACGGCCCATCATTTTGATAATCGCGCTCAAAACACTCCCGCAAACGTACAACGAATTCTCGACACTCACCGTTGAGATGTTTTTTTTTTGTACTCATAGGCATTTAAAAAAAACGCTATAATAAATAGTGTAATGGAATTAATGAATTTAATTTTACCACGTAGCCGTACAACTCATTCATGCACACCTTCGAAGTGAAATTGAATAGACGTTGACGTTGATGGTTCACTTTGGTACAAGTGTGCAGGACTTTTACCACCAATGAGTCTGGGCCAAGTTCCAGGCTCGACTAGAATAATAAGCCGATAAATGCACTGAAAAAGCCTGGAAGAGCTAGTGGTCCATAAAATACCTAATGAAGGGTACCTCCCTCTGACCCTCAAGAAAAAACTCATAGACGTATGTATTCTGTCTATCCTCATACGGTGTTCAGATTTTGTCTATGACAAAACATCTGAAGTCCGCATTCGGGGTTTGCCAGCGAGCCATGGAGCGCAGTATCTTAGGATTCCGGTTATCAGACCGTAAACGGTAAAGTGAACTACAATTCAAAGCTCAAATAGCCGAGGGGGTCAGAAACCCGCAAGCTTAAAATGGAACTGGGCTGGTCACGTCTGCCGCATGTCGGATGAGCTGTGGGCAAAACTCACCACTGAGTGAAACCCACACAAGTAAAGAGATGGCGGGACGAGGTAGAAACTTATTGGAAGGATTGGCCGCAGAAATCATTAAATTGAGAGGAGTGGAAGGAGGGTAGGGAAGCAGCACTGCAGTGGGATGATCACGGTTGAATAAAAAATTAGTCTTATTCTAATTATTCAATCAACTGAGCCTATCATCTATAATTATTACGATAGCCAAAATATGCATGTATAAATAAAATATATATTTATCGAAATTATCGATACGCCCACAGAACAGATAAAGAGGTCGTCGACGTCTTTTATCTGTTCTGTGGATACGCCCGTCTCTATAAGTACTATACTATACTACCAACTGGTACCATCTGACGCAAGTTTGAAAACGCGAAGGGCTTATCTTTTTTAACCGACTTCAAAAAGGAGTTTCTCAATTCGTCAGAACGTATTTTTTTTTTTTCGTATATTTGTTACGCGACATCTCCGCCCATTATGAATGGATTTTGATTATTTTTTTTTGTTTGGTAGGCCATACTTCAGAGGTGGTCCCATATACATTTTATCGAAATTGATTTAGCGCTTTTTGAAAAAATCTACAAAAACACAAATAGTCTAAGATCCGGCCTAACATCGACCTTCCCTCATCTGTTTTTCCAACGAGAGGTATTTTATTTGAAAGATTTTATATAAATAAACAAGTCCCGCATGGGTTGCCTAATCAAAAGTGGTCCAGGCTACCCTTAATTAAAATTCATAAAAAATTAAAAATAATTACTCCTTCCCTCATCTGTTTTTCAAAAATTATTATTACCAATCGAAAGGAAAACATGTAAGTTAACTGAAAAAAATAGGTTGCCTATATTTTTCTGGTCCACAGTCCAAGGTTGCCAGGCACAAAAAGGTGAGTTGGTATGAGTAATTTACCCTCATCTGTTTTTTGATTGAAAAAAGGATTAAATTAAAGATAATTTTATTGTGAACACGATGGTATAGGGTTGCCTAAAAAAAAGTGGTCCAGAGTTAGGGTTGCCGCGATTTAAAGTTTCAATATTTGAGCAGGAGAGTTGAGCGTGACATAGAAACACTACACGTGGTACTGTGTACAATAGAAAGATATAACATGGCAGCTGCTAGTGGGCCCATTGCCGAGTAAAAATGAGCGCGCATGCGCATTTTTCTGTTTGTTACTGAGTTACCACTCTACTCCCGATAGTATTTTTCGGAGTAAATTATATAAAAGTCATGGAAAATAAAATATTTTACAGAATAATTAATATACTTACACAGGATGTATCCAAATTCATTTCATTCCTTAAAACCACATAATCTATTAGGAACAATGTTTATGGCGCCAACTGACATATAACTTACACCAAAATTTCCTTATTTAATTATATAATTAATAGAGGTCTGTCAAAATCAATTTAAAACAAATTAAAATAGTATATTTTTATTTTATTAAAGAGAGTATAGTGCCTGCGCGTACTTAGATGACTATCGACTACCGTAGTATAAAATGTATGTAAAAGTTCATCATCAGAACAGATTTTTTTCTCTGATACAACGAATTAAACATTACAGGAAACTGAGTTCACGAAAGTTCACGCTTGACTAGAAGATTAAATATTTCAATATTGTTTTCATGAAAATTGAGTAAATGTCCCCAAAAAAAGTTTTCCTGTAACACCTTTGGTTTAGAATTTCCCCAGTGTCGCAGTTAAATAAATCACATTGCATACAAGGTGTAAACGAATTTGTGCAATGCATTCAAACCGGATCGGATCTAAAGGTGACACAGATTAACATTGGAAGCAACAAAAAAAAACCCATAGAAAACTTTATGTTCTGTTTTGCGTCATTTTAGCGCCCCGAGTTAACAGACTGCGCGGATAGTTTGGGGGCGTTAAAATGACTCACGTTAAGAACACCAAAATTATTATTATTTTTTCTGTCTCCCACGTAAATCAACAATGTTTTAAGGAATTACGCGAATTCGGATACACTCTGTATATTAATTATTCTGTAAAATATTTTATTTTCCATGACTTTTATATAATTTACTCCGAAAAATACTATCGGGAGTAGAGTGGTAACTCAGTAACAAACAGAAAAATGCGCATGCGCGCTCATTTTTACTCGGCAATGGGCCCACTAGCAGCTGCCATGTTATATCTTTCTATTGTACACAGTACTACGTGTAGTGTTTCTATGTCACGCTCAACTCTCCTGCTCAAATATTGAAACTTTAAATCGCGGCAACCCTAACTCTGGACCACTTTTTTTTAGGCAACCCTATACCATCGTGTTCACAATAAAATTATCTTTAATTTAATCCTTTTTTCAATCAAAAAACAGATGAGGGTAAATTACTCATACCAACTCACCTTTTTGTGCCTGGCAACCTTGGACTGTGGACCAGAAAAATATAGGCAACCTATTTTTTTCAGTTAACTTACATGTTTTCCTTTCGATTGGTAATAATAATTTTTGAAAAACAGATGAGGGAAGGAGTAATTATTTTTAATTTTTTATGAATTTTAATTAAGGGTAGCCTGGACCACTTTTGATTAGGCAACCCATGCGGGACTTGTTTATTTATATAAAATCTTCCAAATAAAATACCTCTTGTTGGAAAAACAGATGAGGGAAGGTCGATGTTAGGCCGGATCTCGTACTAAAAATATAATACTTAGATGAGGTTTTGGTTTGTGGTTCCTGTTGAAATCAATTTTAACAGTAACAAGCGTCACAAAAATAAATTAATCCTCCCAGTACCCAGAATAGAAATGTTTAGAAATAGCCCAAAGTATCGATCCATCCTAATATTTAATAAATTACCAGATTGTATAAAAAACACAAAAACGATAAACATATTTAAAGTGAAGCTAAAACGCATGTTGTTAGAAAAATGCTATTATACCATTAAAGAATTTATGGAAGATAAATTCTAAAAATACCTACCTACTATGTATGCCAATAAATAAAAAAAAACATCGTCTAACTATGTTCCTATGTATAAAATAATGTTCCTATTACACCTAAGTAATGTAATGTGTAATCGCCAATGTAACCTAATTTTAATGTGATGTTTATTTTTCTAATAATTTAATAACTTACAAATAAGTAGGTACTATTATTGTATGCCTTGCAACACCCTTACAGGGTCTATGTATGTTTGAGATAACTATTCTATAAGTTCTCTGTAAACTACATTGTGCAATAAATAAATAAGAACAAGGCAATTTGACTATTATAACAATTTAATATAGTTATATGAATTAAGAACGTAACTTGCAGTGCACATGGACAAGAGAGCGCCTCTATGCGCATCACACATTGCTATGTAAACTTCTTGCAGGCGTCCATACTCTCAACAGTTCCCTTCAACAAAAGTTATGATGAGGACTTTCAATCTCTGTTTTAACTGTCATCACAGAAACATTAGCCATTAGCAAAGAAGATTGTAAGGAGCCGTCGTGATAATTATATAATGTATAATTATCATGATACCTATTCTTAAAAAAACTACCTAGTTGTTGAAAAGATTACGCAACAGTGTCATTTAAATTGTAGTCTTAAACAGTGTAATTTATGGCACTTAAACGTATTTAATAAATAAATTTAAATAAAAGTAAAAACCGACTGCAAAAAAAAACTAAAAAGAGTAAAATAATTACCATAATATTAAATAAACAGTTTCAAAAGTCAGTGCAATTTTACACTTAAACAAATAAAAGCCACCGACTTCTGAAACTGTTAATTTTATATTATGGTAACTCGTTATGGAAAGCACTTTCTCATCGCATTAATAATAATCGCTAACAAGGATCGACAGCTAAAATAACAAAGTCGGGGGTATTTTTAAATTTTAAATTAACGAGTTTTACGTATGGAGTTCCACGTAAGACACTGTTTAAACAAGGTGTCTAAACTTTTGTAGTAAATACCCTTAGGGCCGCTGTAGGGTTGTACTATAAAAGTCTAAAACTTTTGTAGTACAACTGTTTAGACCCGTTTTATCTCCGGAGTCAATGGGATAAAGTAATTGTCTTTAAAGTTTTATTTAACGTTACCTGTCCGTCCGTTTGTATCGTCTACTCTCGTTCTTGACCGGATTATTATTTACCAAATATGTATGTAGTTTCAATAATTAACTAAAAACAACATTGCCAACTCGTGAAACACAGTCAATAATTTAAATCGATTGGAAAGCAGTCACCATTCAACAGCTCGTTGGCATTTATTATTCATTCCGACCCATTACTCAGGTCGCCTTTGTAATGATTAGTTTACCCGAACAGTTACAAGTATAGATTGGTTTTTAAAGTGACAAATTCAATCATACTTACAATGGGCGTGGCTTGGGTCTTTAAAATAGAGTTTGCTACAAAATTATTACCAGATGCATGAGAAGTATTCTTAACCAGAGAGCCACGCGGCCACCGATAACTTTAAAGGAAGTAGCTGAACGGAAACCCTGCTGTCAGCTCACTTATGCCCAAAGTGTTATAATTGCCATAAGACAAATAAGTCACAAGAGATGTGACTACAATATAAGTTATCTATAAATCATTGCGCAAAAGAAACCTTGCCGAAAGGAGATCACCCATTCTGGGATAAAATTTATGAGGAATTATTTTTTTGGCGGCCCTCTTTATTAATTACACGTTTTTAAAGCACACGTGTAATGCAATTATCTACATATTTTTTACTATGGCGTCAAAGTCGAAAACTATTTGGGTTCGGAGATATACCAGGTAAGAATTAAAACGACGACGACGGGAAACAATTTGTATCAGGGGTTTAAAGAATTATTATTATGCATAATCATAGCATTAATCATCACTAATCATTGTGAAATAGTGGAATAATATTAGGTTGGGGAAAAAGTCTTTTCGCAAATTAGTATACATGTATGAACTTGTAATAAAATTTCTTTGGCTATACTATTCGTATCTGTGTGGTTTTGGTATCATTGAAAGTTTAAATTTTAAAAAAACATAATTCCAAATTCAAATTAGGAAAATGTGTGATTTTCATTTGTTTTTCGTACCGTCAAGATGAGTGAATCTAATGAAGAAATTCGATACATTTTAAAATTTTACTACAAAAAAGGTAAAAATGCAACGGAAGCCGCGAAAAAGATTTGCGCTGTTTATGGACCTAGTGCAGTGTCTGTGAGAGTAGCACAAATTTGGTTTAAGCGTTTTCAATCCGGAAATTTTGATGTCAAAGATGCACGTCGCTCTGGTCGCCCTATTACGGATAAAATGGCTGCCATTTTTGAAAAAGTGGAGCAAGATCGGCATATCAGTAGTTACGACGTAGCTGAAGAACTGGGAATTGACCACAAAACAGTTTTGGCTCATTTGAAAAAACTGGGTACACAAAAAAGCTCGATATTTGGGTACCTCACGAGCTCACTGAAAGAAACCTAATGAACCGTGTACTCATTTGTGATTCTTTATTACGACGTAATGAAACCGAACCATTTTTGAAGAAGCTGATAACTGGTGATGAAAAGTGGATCACGTACGACAAGAACGTGCGAAAAAGGTCGTGGTCAAAGGCCGGTCAGGCTTCACAGACTGTGGCGAAACCCGGGTTAACTCGCAACAAGGTGATGCTGTGTGTGGTGGGATTGGAAGGGCATTATTCACTATGAGCTGTTACCACCAGGCAGGACCATCGATTCTGAACTCTACTGCGAACAACTGATGAGATTAAAGCAAGAAGTTGAGAGAAAGCGGCCGGAATTAATCAACAGAAGGGGTGTGGGTTTTCATCATGATAACGCTAGACCTCACACATCTTTAGCCACTCAGCAAAAATTAAGAGAGTTTGGCTGGGAGGGGTTAATGCATCCGCCGTATATTCCTGACCTTGCACCTTCAGATTTCCACCTGTTTCGGTCTCTTCATATTTTTTTAGGCAGTGTCAGGTTAACATCACGAGAGGACTGCCAAAACCACTTGTCGCGGTATTTTGATCAGAAGTCCCAAAATTTCTATAGCAATGGGATCATGTCCCTACCTACAAGATGGCAAAAAGTTATCGAACAAAATGGTACCTACATACTTTAGTTAAATGTAAATAAACTCTAGCAAAAAATGTTTTGAATTTTCTTAAAAAATGCGAAAAAACTTTTTCCCCAACCTATTAATTATACGGAATCTTACACAAATGGTCCATGTACATAATTTTTTTCATCTAAAGGTCGTTGCATATCTTTGTTCCTGAATTCATTACAGCATTGTCGCCTTACAAAGAAAATATGTTTCTACTCCTGCCACCATTTAAATAAAATATAATTCATTCCTGGCCGCCGACTTTATTATCCCAAATCATCGAACAAAATGATTGATCTCCTTTGCATGATGATTATTAATTATCGCAAGTATTGGAATAGCCTTAATGTAGATAGGTAGGTACCCAAACCGAGACAACCTGTGAGACTTAATGCTAACGTACTCATTCCTCACCATAACCATTCGAATTACTCCTCATGTGTGTCCTTACATTCGCATCTGTCTCAGTGGAGACATTTTTAATTAGCCGTGTTTGTTTTTTTTTTTTGTTTTATTTATGGTTTTTATTAAAAGGGAGGTGCTCGTCGCTTTTTAATAACCGCGCAGATCGTACGATTTGCGATTTAGACTGGCAACTTGGATGGTTCTCGCGCCATCTATCGGTTGTCAGTCACGTTGATAAGGCTGCAAGTTGGCAAGCGGCACTGAGTGAATTTGGGATGGGGGAAGCCAGATGCTATGTGCTGCATACTAACGGAAAAGCAAACATTAGAGAGTTATTAAAAAACAACAGTGGCCTAAGATTCTACGTATGCATAAAATACTAGCACACGGAAACAATATTGAATAATCTTAGTCGTGTTATAATTGGAATTAAGTGTCGCCTGAGCAATTCAGTAGAAAATCTACTGTGTACCGGCACGACAGAGTTAAGATAGTAATAATACGATTATTATTATTTACGAGCAGGGACAGCGACACAATAGCGCTGCGGCGGTGGCGACTTGTACTACGAGAGGGCAGCGTAGTGGCGGCATCGATCCGCCCCGCCCGTCCGCCTCTAGGGCGCACTTCACTCCAATAGTTCCAAACCTTGCTCACTTCACGACATCCACCTTATGTATGAAACGTAGTATCTATACGCTTTTATTGTTTAGCCACCCCCATTAACAAAACCTGATATCTACCGCTTGGCGGCACAAAGGTCACTAGTCGAAGAGCGAAGGGGACGTTGGAATCAGGCCATGTTTTAGTTTGTTCCCTGTTTGACGTTTTCCATTTCGTCTTCTCTCCGATTTAATAAGTCAAGTGTTACATACGGATCGAATGTCACGAAACGCGGTACGACACTTTATGAGATAAGTGAGATTTCAACTGTGGACGTTTGTTGTGATCGACTGGTTGCGGTAAATTTAAATTCTCTCTTGTACCTTCAACACACTGCGAGGCTCTCTTATTTATTTGTTGTATAAGCTCAGAGCGCGAACTTCTCTTGCTGAGTGTTATAAAGTGAATGAAATTTCTAAGTGCAAAGCATATCAGAAATATATCTTAGTGACTTAAACTTAAATCTACGTGTGTTATTGTTATTTATTTAATTGACGAAATAAAGCTTCACCACGTTTCGTCACAGCAAATTACGTTATTCAAACCATATTCCTTCGAGAAGTTCGCCATTAAATATAAGAGGACAATCAGTAAAAGCGGCGTCATTGAGTCGAATCGAAGCTTCGCCGAGGCTGGCTGCAGGATCGGAGTGCGGCCGCAACGTGGGCGGCGCAGCCGGCGGCGCCGTCGGTGGCGTCCGCCCTGGCTATGGATATGAGGCGCTCTCGGCGGCGAGTGACGGCAGTGAAGGAGAGCCCGACGAGGCACCCGAGTACGCCGCTTTCGAAATGGAACTCTCGGGAGGCGGCGAATCCGTGGAAGGGCCATCGTCGCGCGGCTCAACTAAGGTCAATTTTCCACCTGAAGTTGAGTTGGAGCGGCGACCTACAGTCTCCGCAATGGCCACCGCAGCTTACCATAGGGGTCGTGGGAGATCCATGAGTGCCTGGAGCGACATTAGCCGATCCAGTATACGCTTTGAAGAAAGGTCAGTGTTTAAATAGTTGCTTATTTTATTTATATAATAATTATAATGCATACCTACTTTCACTTTATAATATTACAATGTAATCATATAAAGATCAATAAAATGGTAGAATAGGTAAAGATAATAATTACTATCATTTTTTGAACAGTGTCTAAAATACACTAAAAAGTGACGAGATACACCATTAATGTCCGTAAAAAAATATCATGCGACGGACGAAAGTGCGGATTCTGAAGTGCTCTAAATAGGGGACAACGAAAACATGCTATTAAATAACGATCTTCTGGAAGGGGGGAATTATCATAAAATCATCAGGACAGGGAATTCTACATCGACTCACCAATTTTTACATATTAAAAAACCAAGTCAGCGAATACCTTCCGTTCGCATCATGAAAAATGCTTGACGCATTTCACCGTGTCGGCTCGTTTTGGCATGCGCGAAGCGGACAAGGCTACTAACTGCGGTTTAGGGTGAAAAGAGCTTTTGTGCAATAAAAGGTATTCGATTTTGATTCTAATTCTACTGTCTACAAATGTTTTTGTCCAAGTGCACGCGTCTCAAGCGGAGATAGTTTTCGATTTACGTAGTGAATAGTATCTTGCTCAATACAAATCTGATTGAGTTGATATAAACAATACAGTTTTACTGAAAGGAAATTGTATTTTTTTGTTTGTAAGTTACATCATCAATTTCCTTCGGTTCTCAGCAAATAACAATCCAACCCTCCCCCCGCCCGTGGGTGTCATAAAGACGACTTCGGGATTACGTCAAGAGGATAGAAAGCAGCGTCTTCCTGGCTGCTAATATCAACAAACTGCGACCAACAATCCGTCTACCAAGCGTGGTGATTCCCTTTTGACAGTTCATTGTACTGGCCGATGGGAGGCCAATATAAAGCAGTATGATTTTAAAGAAATATAGCTGATCAAAGATTTTATAAACAATACGCTAAAACCTATCTGTAGTCAGCTTTGTTTACAATTTAGGTCAAATTTGGGGTCACGGATTAGTAGCTTAATTTTCTGAATTCGTAACTAAATTAGGATTGTGATTTTATGAAAATAAAAATGAAGGTATTGGCCTAAAAACGAATTCAGAAATAGTCTTGTTGTAAAACAGTCCAGTCATCAGTGAAACTATTAAAATAAAATAAATAAAATATGAAAGCCTTTTTATTCCTTGCATAATTACAGGGTTATCTTATTTCTAGTAAGTATGTTATCTGGGGCCTAATTCTCCTAAAATAAATCTTGATAAATCACAACCAAACCAAGGCCGAACCGTTCATTCAGACAGTTCTCAATTTCAAAAGCTATCAAATTGTTTGACACAAAAAACAAAATCAATCATTTTGAAAGTTTTCGAAAACAAAAACTGACTGACGGTTGTGGTTCGATTGCGTTTGGCAACCATTTATTTTAGGAGAATTAGGCCCCTGGTTAGTAAACTTAGATTAATTGTTATTTTTGTTAGGTTTCTTCTTTTTTCTTTTTATGCAAGAACCCCAGATTGGGTGAAGGTCTCCTCTAAAAATGCCCATTTGCCTCTGTCTTGTGCTATTTGGCCCCAGTTTGGGCCGGCTGTTCTTTTGGTCTCGTCTTCCCATCGTGTCAGTGGTCTCCCTCTGCCTCTTGCCTTGTGGGCCTTTCCACAGGGCTGCTTTTACGGTTCATGTCTTGTCTGTAAGCCTGGCTACGTGGCTTGCCATTTTCCATTTTAGTTTTTGTGCATATGTCAAGGCATTTGTTGTTTTTATTATTGTTCTTATTTTTGTGTCTTATTTTATCAATTTTCTTTATCTTCAGCATGTTACGCTCTAGTCCTCGCTGGCAGGTGACTAGTGAAACTATTACGGATTATTTATTACCCCTTTCCGACTAACTTTGTATAAGAACAATATACCTACATACTAAACATGTGATGTTGTATTGCGCATCCTCACAAAATTGTCGAGGAGCTTTGGCGGCGCTGACCTTGGCCCCATTGCTGCCGCACTTCGTTTCCACATCTAGTCTCAGCGGTACCTACGAATAGTTGGATTCGACATTATTTGCAGGGTAACTTATTATTATTTATAAAAGCAATTAACTACTGACATAAATAATTTTGAAATTCCAAAATATTCACCGACTTTTGATGTTGACTGTACCTGTGGTGTCCTCAGTACAGCACTATACTTATAAAAAAAAAGATTATTGTGACACGTGTTGAGGTAAGATCTTGGAAAATATCTGAATATTCATTTGTTTGTAGGTAGTATTTTGCCTAACGAAATATAGCGAGTTGGCATTATGAGCATACAATAAAAAAACTCCCGAGTGAACAATCGGATCGTTGTGATAGCTATTGTAGTAGCAAATGCCAGTTATACCTACTTTTAAGCAGCACTTCAACGCTTATGGGGACATCATACTTTTTACACAACATTTATCACGCATGTTGTAGTGTGTGAATGTCTTTCTAAATATGGTGCACTTCTGACAGGCAGTTCTGTCTTCCATATCCATGACTCTAAAACCTGTCAAAATACCAGTTGTTTCTTGTTGGGTTTGCTAGCTCCCCAGTTACCTTTTCTCCAAACAGATAATAAGACCTCGCTTCTGGATCATACCTAAAAATGCCTTCCTTTGCGGAGAAGTCTATTGTTAATCCTGGGATAGACTGATTTTTCAATAGAGCAAAACTATCTCCCATGGGGTTCCCTATTGCACCATATTAATTACCAATACAAAACAAACCAAGGGAGTGTTCCAGTAGTCAACAACAATAAGTTTGGTGCAGAGATATCTTGCTATCTGCGACAGTGATTTTTGGCTTTGGCTACCAAACTTGTTTAATTTATCGTTCTTCCATTTGAAGTCTCCAGACATTATTTTCTTCCTCAATTCGGTGTGGTTTTTCATAATTATAGTATTGGAAGAGAGGAATGATTAGTTTTCTCCAAAATAAAATAATTTAGCATTCTGAGGTCTTTACAGTCAATTGCCTCTCCAAATGGGGACAATTCGTTACTACTGACACAAACAGGTAACTTCTCCCAGGCACATTGATGCCGTAGTTAGAGTCTAAATCTATGGGAAAAACACTTGCATCCATGTATTCCAAATTACTTTTAACTGTTCGGTTGCCTAATGACTCTCCTTCTTTCATATTGGGAATTTTTTGCAGTTCTTTCCTCTTAATGCCTAATATTTGATGAGGTCTATACCCTATTCCTACTTTGATGTTGGTATTTATGGTGGAGACCTCTGTACTACTTGTCCTTCCGAAGCTACACATAATTATTCCACCAATCTCTGCTAAAAGACTTGTTAGTGTCCTCATGGTGGTAAAATTCACACTAACATTTAGGAATGTACCCAAGTAGTTAAAAGTGCCTTTGAGCTCCTGATACTTAAAATGCGTAGTACAAACTGCACTGTTTGTCTCAAACTCTAGGCCACTCTTATTTATGATATACCTAGGTGCTCCCTCAGAAGGAATCAAAAATTTTAGGTCATATTTGGGGTCATGGATTAGAAGCTCCATTTTCTGAATTCGTAACTAAAGCAGGAGTGAAGAATTTTTGAAAAAACTAAAATAAAAATCGTTTTGTATTGAAATAAAATTAATCGATTTTGAAATTTTAACACTTGCTTTAATACAATACAGCTTTAATATGCGATCTTTTAAGTGGGCTGCGGATTAGTACCCCCTTTCCGACTAACCTTGTATACTACTATCGTGATTTTTCACATATAATATCCAAAACTAACCGTTTAGCTGGCAGAGGGGTGGGGGGGGGACATGAATCTAACAAAAATTTACACTTTAAAGCTTAATATTTCAGAAACGGATCCCTTAGTAAAATTTTATTCACAAACCCGCAATAATTTTGAAAGACCTATCCAACAACACCAAGGGGTAGACAAGAAAAAAACCCGACTTTACGTGTTACGAGGATAGAGATATCGAAAAAAAAAAACAATTTTTTTGCCACTTTTTCGGCGTGAATAATATGTATATCCATGCCAAATTATAGCTTTCTAGTACTAAGAGTCTAGTAGCTAAGCGGACGGACGGACATGGCGAAACTATAAGGGTTCCTTGTAGTCAACTATGGAACCCTAAAAAACTCTGGAACCCTAAAAAACTCTGGTTGATCGATTGGTGGATTGCTTAAAAGGGACAGAACCTCCCGGTCGACGAGTCCGGTTTTAGTCAGATGATAAGTGGGATTATTATTTAAGCTGCAAGCTACGTATTAAGCCAATTTTTTATAATTTTTGTTTTTAACAATAATTTTATTCTACACTCATTGAAGTTGTGCGTTCAAAATAAACGAATCTCTTTTCGTCTGAATTTTTCTTCTTTTGTTGGAGTGCGCACCATTTATGATTTTTATTTTGTTCGTCATCATAGCTTTTTCTACTGTCAACATCTTGTGGAGGAATGAGGGACGGTATTCCTCCAACGAACGGGGAGGATCCTCCAACCAGGAAAGGTCTTAGCGCCTGAGGGGCTGCTGCCAAACGGTTCATGTTGTTAAGCAGTGGTAAATGTATATACAATCTGCTTGTTGCATTTTGTTTGCGCGATGCACAAATCTGTGACGTCATCTTGAAAGTCAATCATTGATGTTGCTGTAGTCAACTACATAATCGCGTTGTACTAGCGATTTACGGTTTTTCTCTTAGCCCTTCCTCCATGTGCAATTTACGAAGTGCTAGTATCATCTTTTCATCATAATATTTTGAAAAATAACTTAGCTGATTGACTATTTCCATTCATATAATATGACTACGTATAGATCGGCTATAGATTACTACGTGTACTCTCAACCGACGTGCGTGTATGTATTAATATGGACGAAGCGAGAGGAATATGTAAGGATAGTGAGCAGCGTTCTATAGTTTCTGCCTACCCCCATATGAAAAAGGCGTGAGTTTGTATAGATCGCTAGCGGTAACCAAAAACGATTTGTCATAATTTCCGTAAACAGTTCATGTATTTATATTTCTCTTCATTTGTATGAGAAATATGTGTACCTAGCAGTATCATAAATTAAAGGTGGCATTTTTCAGTATTAACAAAACCCTGTGTGTGTGTGTGTGTATGGGGAGTATTAATATTTATTTAGAGATACTAAGTTTTACCCAGTCACATAAAACAGAACAGAACGTATCGATCGTACTATTGTTGTATACTATATTAGATAGATGGATAGATATACTTTATTGTACACTAAAACAAATAAAACAGAAGGAGGAATACAAGTAATTAAGAACACTACAAATGGCGGTTTTATCGCTTAAAGCAATTACTTCTAGACAACCATAGGATGGAAAGAATTGTTGAGAAAAATATAAGGGGCAGTTTGCAGCGTCCAAATATATTATAACCTAATAAAAATCAGGAATCAACTGAATAACTATATAAATATATAATATAACACAAATATATCCATATATTTTAAATATATATCGACTCGCGACGTCGCCGCGTGTTCAGCTCATGATTAAGGGCTTCGTTTGGGTCCGAAACTAGTCGGACAATCCCGAAAAATGCACGTGAGTAAACCGTAATAAGGTCCATCTATTCATACTGTTCATACACGAAATATTTTTACAGGGTTAATTGAAAAACACCGACAACCTCTTAAGGGGTCATTGTACTTATCATTATGAACAACTTTTACTATGGGACTAAATCTGAAATCGCGAAAAAAAACAGCTGTTCCCTACATTTATGTTCGCTTAGCTCGTCAAAATGTGGGGAACAGCTGTTTTTTTTTCGCGATTTCATATTTGGTCCCATAGTAAAAGTTGTTCATAATGATGAGTACAGTGACCTCTTAAGAGGTTGTACACTTATTTATCTTATTTATTACTTATTTATCTTGTATAGTGTAACTCATTGGTTGGGAATCTGTACGGTTTGGTATACATGACCTTGATAAGAATCTCTGTGCTTGCTTGCTCTAGCTCAAGAAACTTTATTTTTGTCGCACCGCCCCACAAAGGCAAAAACTACTATAGACTCAAATAATGTTCCTTCACCATTCTTTGGACCGGAAATCGCGAAAAAAACAGATGTTCCCTACATTTATATTCGTATAACTCGTCAAAATGTAGGGAACAGTAGATTTTTTTCGCGATTCCCGGTCGAAAGAATGGTGAAGGAACCGCTTCCGCTTTGGTCCCATAGTTAAAGTTGTTCATAGTGATGATTACAATCTCCCATTTCGGTTTGTCGAGTGTTTACAATTTCACCCTGTATAATAAATAGGTTTTGCCCGCGGTTTCGCTCGCGTTAATTAAGCTCAAAAAAACTCTTTAACAAACTCAATTGTGATTCGAAAGACACGTGGCGCCATATATATATGAACGTTATTGTTGTTTTCCTCGGGAACACTATTTTTTTCGGGATGAAAGGTACCCTATGTCCGTTTCTGTACACCTGATAACGCATATGCAAAATTTCAGGATGATCGGTTTAGTGGTTTAGGCGTGAAAAGGTAAAACAAAGAAACAAACTTACTTTCGCATTTATAATATTAGTTAGGAAGTTAGGATTAGGATAAATAAGTTACTAAAATACTATACAAAACACAAAAATGAAGTTAAAAATTTGCAATTCAGTCGAAAATGTTAATGAAATGTAATGTTAAAAAATTTAATGTTGTAAATGGTAATGTTAAAAAAACCAAAACGGACATCACTAATCACATACAGACAAAACTAAACAAAAAATGAAACTTATATTTATTTAATTATAATATATTATTTTGTTGTTGTGGCTGGCTATCCGTTGGACTTCAAAACACCGTTTTTTATATTGTAAACATATTTTTGACCATAACGTGAAAGTTCTGCTTACACTATTGAAAATTTCAATTTATTTCTTTACAAGAGTCTTTTATCAAGTCTACTGCGTGGTTATGTTCTGTAAACTATGAATATACTCGTAAAACCAGATAACTATATCGCGGGTTGATGTTTCGTTTAAAATATATCCAGATAGAGCGAAAGCTGTCCGCAGTTAACTTGTATATTGCACTTGCCCCAAGAATATGACTAAAACTAATTACGTTGACGAGTCAAAGGTATGCAATTTTCATATCGTTGCCCTCGGAGCGTTAGGTATTCTAATACGAGTATCATTAAAAGGAGGACTAGACAAAGTGGTCCTCAAAAACCATAACGACGACACATACAACTAGAAAGCTATTTTAATATACTACAATAAAATTAAAACAATTTTTGTAGTAGAAGCATAATTAAAAAGCACTCACTTTCATCTCTAAATATTGTCACCCATCCCTCGCTCATTAACAATGTTATACCTTTCCAAAATTCATGACCTATTATTACATCGTAAGGCATACAGTTTAAAGGTAAAATGTAGAACAAAACGCCGCTGTAACACTGTCCGTCTATATTAATTGTCGTCGTAATCTTTCCTAAAGATTGCACTTGTTTTCGGCCGAGTCCCGGCAATGTTACACGGTTCAACCAAATTGATTTAAATGTTTTTAAACTTTCGCGATTTGTACACATTATAAAAATACAGATTCGGGTCTAGTCGCGTAGAAACTTAAAAAGGCACTAATTACCTTTAGTCATATCACTAGTTTTATCCCGACGTTTCGGCCGAATTACACCGGCCGTGGTCACGGGTAGACTGGAGTTGCGGAGCAGTTGTCATCTTCGTGAAGCAAAAGTATTTTCATCTACCCTTACTCGATCTTGATTTTTATTTTATTAAGTTATCGTCGGTACTTCGACACACTACACTAACGACGTCTTTACACTCGCCTAAACCGTCCCGTCTACGATAACACTTGCTAATGACCGGATTCCACGATGTTGACAATTTATATCCATCTTCCCGATTGAAATTCTTGTACTTCTTAATTTCAATCGCTTCACGTACGATTCTGGGATAATAGTGACGATCGGTGGAGAGGATTTTTGGACAGTGTAGTTCTATACAGTGATTGGAACCGGACTCCAGAAGGTGCTCGGCTATTGCGGACTTATTGATCTGGCGGTTTTTGACTGCGGCGATATGTTCCTTGACCCGTTCTGCTATTGTTCTTTTGGTCTGCCCGATGTAAGAACTACCGCAACTGCAGTCAATCTTGTAGACGCCAGGTGTCTGAAGAGGAATAACATCCTTTGGAGTACGCAGTTGCCTTGATACCTTGGAGAGAGGACTATATACAGTCTTAATGGCGTATTTCTGTAATACTGTACCAATTTTATCCGTCACTCCTTTTAAATATGGTATGAAAGCTGGCACTCTGCTAACCCCGGTTTTTTATCTTTCCTCTTCGGACGTGGTAGGCTCGTAGGTACCCACTGCATCCGTTTGTCTTCAATACCTCCTGAACATGGGCGAGCTCCCTGTCTAAATGTTCAGCGTCGCACAGATCGTATGCTCTGTTCGTCAGCGAGGTAACAACAACTCACTGTTTCCGTTTCCCTTTTTTTATTTATTTAATTTATTAATACCTATGTACCTACTCAGATAATTATATTTTACAACATTGGCTGTTATAATTAGTTAAATAAGATAGTACCTATAAATATTTTCCTGTTTTACGTCAGTTGATATTCCATATTAATTTCTGAGACTGCCTCGTTGGTCTAGTGGTCGCAAGCGCAACTGCTGAGCGTGAGGTCTCCCCTGGTCAGGCAAAGAGTTCAATTTTCCCGTGTGGAATTTCTCAGTTCCGGAGTCAGGATTTGTGCCCGGTTGATGGCTAAACGCTCGCGTCCTATTACACCTCTGCCTAACTTAATACAGGAGAGATGTTATATCAAGGTATGTTAATTTCTGAGTTTTGCGCACATTGAGGTACCTAATGTGATTTCCATGTTATAAATACTTTTATGACTTTATTAAATAAATATAAATTTCTAATTGAACAGCGCTTTTTTCTTTCTCTGACACTTGAGTCTTAATAATAATATACACTAAAATTAATCAGTTCACTGATCACCTCTTCCCGATATTTGTAACATGCTTTACAATAGTCTAGCACTCTAGACGGTCCTCGATTGTACTCCAATAGTGCAGCCGTGGATAGTTCCCGGATGGCCCATCCCATTTCAGATTCCAAGTCAAAGGATTCATTTCAATTAAACCGTTTAAAACAGGCACTTAGAGATGTCGAAAAAAAAGAAGTTACTGCCGCATTTCAAAGTGTAGATTCAAAGTAAATTAAATATAGTTGAGTTCTCAAAAGGGCCTCTGTGTGTTGGACCTCGCACCTGCAGTAGGTCGAACTAGAGTTCATAGCATGAACGAACGTTTTTTCGACCTAAAGTTGTAATGTAACAGACGGCCCCAGGATCTCCTGAGAGCACGTCTGCTACACCAGTTGTAAAAAATGTGTAGAGCATTCAATACCTAATACATAGCATCAATAATAAAGTGCTTATACGAGTAAGAGTCAGCATAGCTTTACGTCCCTTGCAGTAGTCAGCGAGGTCCTTCTTGTATTCCCAGCGTTCGTCGATGGCCCACACAGCCATCTGATGGAAACCGGCGGCAGCAAACAGACCGGCTGTAGCATTTAGTCATAGTCATAGTAGTAGACGTAGACGACAGCAGGTCCGATCGCCGATCTCTCAAGTGTAGGTAGGGCAGGAGACGAAGTGAAAAGAAGGGAGAAGGGGTTACCGACGGGCACAGCTTCTTTGTCTGGCTTTCCAGTTGGATCATGCCACAGCTGTTAATAATACCAAGGGAAACACGGAGAAATTCCACAAATGCTTTTTATCCACTCAAGCGTCCAGGCAACATTTGTTGCCTAAAAAATTTTCCGGTCGAACGTCCGGGCCGCAGTTGTGGCCCTCGCGACTTGTTCCGTTTAAAATCATTTTCTTAATAAACTTGATAAGCTTCTTATTTCAGTTTATAACATTTATCAATTGTACGTCCATGTGTAAAATAAATAGAAAATATATCGTATCAAAAACATCACCATGGTGTAAAAAAATCCAAAGCCAACTCCCCATTCGAATCCCTATCTGTCATCAATAAAAAAATATAAAATATAAAAATGGCCAGTCGGTGAAGATGACGATCATGAAGGTGATACTACAAAGTTCATCGCACAAGCGTTTTTTCGACCTACAGTTTTAGCACGAACGTTCATCGCACAAGCGTTCTGTCGACCTAAAGTTCATAGTACGAACGATGTTTCGCTCGTTCATCGCATGATCGTACTTCGACCTTAAGTGACACACCCTAAAATCATCACCAATTTCTGACAAATATCATCATTATTTTCCTTATTTTTCACCTGCAATAGTTCGTCCACCTATAAGGGCTTTGGGTCTATAATGAACCATGTAGGCTTCAAATAGCCATCCATGAACCAACCACAATTTTCAGGATGTAATTTAGTACAACACAGATTAGTTGCATTGAGCAACATAGAATTAACGTAAATAGTGCGTAGCATTTTTTCTTTCAGTGATTTCCCAGTACGGAAGGATCAAATTTGTGTCTCAAGGTCTTAATCGTTTTCAGGAATTGCTCATTATCCTTTTTTTTTGGAAAATACGATATCTCGCGTCATTTACGCTGGTGCAATTTGCTTGATGCTATACGTACATACGAGCAGTAAATTCTTTTATAACTTTAATTTTTTCCTCGATAATTTATTGAGGGAAAATTAATCGGTCATTTGAGTCTCCGACACCGTCACATTGCTTTCTTCGGAGGCGGCTCTGGATTCTTCTGCTGCCCTCTCCTCTTCCAACTGGAGGTATCTCATCATTTTTCTGCGAAACTCCGGGTCCCTTCCCTGCTTGGTCAGGCTCCACATAAATTTGTCTCCTCCCTCGGACGAGGTGGACAGTCTCCTTCTTCCAATGGCCGGAGGGCCCATATTCTTTTCCTTGGACCCGCCCGAGATCGCAACGTTTCGGGGAGCGGCGTCTTCAGCCTTTATCTTCTTGGCTTCGGAGGTTCCACCCTTGGAGGTTCGTGCCCCTCCCGTCCCACCAGAGGACCTCTCCTACACTTCTGGAGCTTTTTTTCTTTTTGGCCTTTTTGGACACCATTCCCTTGATGTTCCCAAGATACGGGTGGTTCCGCTCCAATTCCTTTATATTCTCCCTTTTCTTTTTTGCATCCTGCTCCAAGCGCGCCAACTCCTTGTGATTGGAGGTCCATTCCGCCAGGGCCCTGAAGAGCGTTGCGTCAAAATTCTCCATGGCTTAAAATGTGGAACGCTTCACGATTTTGCGTGTCATCCTTGCGCAAAAATGTGTGCTTCATTTGTTAAAGATGCAAAGGCTTTGTGGTTCACGATCGCGGAGCCCTCTGCCGTTGCCGTAAACAATATCTGCTTCCGTCTTCTACCGTAGTTTAGAATTTTTGCACCAACTGTTCCGCTTCGGCTCGTACTCGTTTTTGGTCGACTCGCCATGACGTAGCCGTTCTTTGTCGAGTTTGTGCTTCCGCCGTGCCCGCCATCTTGGACACGGCTGTTCTTGGACAATGGGGTGCGATGTGGCCAAATTTGTTGCAACGAGTCTTCTTCGTTCTTCCTTCTTCTTTCCTGCATCCTGTTATCACTCATCACTTACGTAACCCCTGTCACCGCAGTTGAAACAGAATACTCGTGATAAGGTTGAGCTGGTGCTGATGCTTCGATTTACTTGCTTCTTCTGCTTACTTTTCACCGATTGCGTTTTGGGAAAAGATTTTGTATGGCCTGACTATGCCTGTATTATAAAAAGCTGCCTTGTAATCGCAGCCTGTAAATGTATGAATAGTTGGCAGCTTTTGACATAATGTTGATCCCAACTTCAACGCTAATTCTGCGTAGTTTATGCAATTCATATCTCTATTATTGCCTTTCTTGGGAGTTGAATCTGCTAACCAAACTTCAGGCTGTGAAATTTTGTGCATCTTACCCAGAAAAATAATTAAGATGTCAGCAGTGTCTGAGGCATTAATTGGGTTTATGAACAGCCATTTTACAATTGATCAAATTTCATGCAAGTGAAGCTGCGGGCAAAAGCTAGTTATAAAATCATGTATTTTTCAAGTGTTCCTCGTAAACCAATGAACGTTTTTAATTAGCTTTTTTCGTACTAATAATATCCTAGTCACATTGAGTGTCAAGTGTAATTCCCCAGAAAGTAGAACAGGAAATGAGTAGCTATAAACTTGGTTGTTTTTAATGATTTTTCAAAGGAGTTAAGTCCTTCTACTTTTAAGTTTATTCGTTTTGTTGCTATTATACTATAATGAAAAGTTACCTTAATTTTTTTTTAAACCACTTACGTTCATTTTCTTAAAGACCACTCAAATATTTAAGACCCCGTCAAACAGTTAAGATGTCGTTATCTTCTGTTTTCGTATACTGAAACAACACTCAACTTGTCATTTAAAATTGAGTGGCCTTAAAATACGTAGAACTGAAATGCGAAAAGGGTATTCTCGAATCGCTTGTGTCCGTTAAATATCTGTTGTATAAAACAAGGTCCAATTGATAGAGCTGCCGACCAATCACAATACCGACTGCATATGGAGGTGTTAAATAAATAAGTTGGCAGTGTGCACGAATTAAACAGAAATTATTTTATTTCACTCTACAATTTTTTTGTTATTGTATGATTCGAATGATAGGAATGTTTGCTCTGCCATATTGCCGTTTTGCATTGAACTGCACTTATAAATTCCTCCATATTAATTTTGGTCAGTTTCATTCATATTCGTTTAGTCTCAATCTATTAATTACTTAAACTTTAAATCTGTGTAGTGTAGACTTGGCGTGTCTATACATTGGAAATATTAAAAAAATAGTATTGCGTTAAAGGATAACCAATAGAATCCATTCCGATCATCGTTGTCTGTTTATCTGTTTGTCGGTTTGTTTGTGCGCGCATCACGTACCTAAAAATTACTGACTCGATGCGGTTGACTTTTATAGACAAATATTGTGCGTATCTCGGAGTAATATTTAGTTTTAACGGCTCGCTCAATCTAAATATTTTAGAATATAAAGTTATCAAGAAAAAAATAGTTTAGTTATTGCGACACAATATTGGTTTCCGACTTCCACGCGGAAACAGCTCGTGGGCACAGCTAGTTAATAATAATATCATGTCTACATTTGTATAGTTTTACGGGAGACGAAACGAATATTGAAAATATGGATGAGGACATTACCTGATGCTGTATTGTATGTGAGTACACTACTATGTACTGGTAGGGGTTTACTAATGAAATATCGACAAACTTCTAATCGAATATTAATTCGCAAACAACGTTTCCCATAATTTCAATTCGCCGACAACTGAGATTGCTGAACATATTTTATTTCACAGTCATACAATTCACATAAAGCTGATTTGTTACAAAAATGGTCGCTACCTAATTTATCAAACGAACAAATCATGGTTTCTTATCTAACCTTTTTCTTTTAACATGATAGTATATTTCGTCTAGAATAATATTTCGCTACGGTTGGTGTCGCACACATTAACCTACCTTATCAAGTGCACAGACAAGCATGCAAGTGTTTCTGAGTGTGCTCCGCCAGAAAACTTACTTTCTCTTCGCTTCACTCGCACACGCGACCAGCGCTACGCTTCGGTCTCGTGCACTCGTTCCACTCAGAACCTCCTTCGCAAGCTTCTGGCTCCACGCTTTTAAATAACACTAGGGGTCGGACAGAGTGACCACATGTAGTGTAGTCCGGGTGCGCTGAGCAGGATTAACATTAAATAATTAATGTCGTAGTAAAAGATTGGTATCGTAGCTCATTCGCTTACGTATCTTACATTTTATTCTTTTAATGTTTACGTCGACACATTGAAAATTCAACATAAAAAAAACATTCAGTCAAATTGAAAATCTCCTCCTTTTCGAAGTCGGTTAATAATAATGTTTGTTAATTTACTTTCGAATCAATGCGTCGACCATGTAAGTTTAGGTGACATTTGTTCTGTTGTTTGACAGGTTAGTCAGGTAAATAATCGAACAAACAAAATTCTACGAAAAGTTTTCCTAGTTACCAACTTAAAGTCAAATGAGTAATTTATATAATAAATCAACCTGTAACTGTCCACTGCAGAGCAAAAGCCTATGTATTCTCATACAAAGAAGGAACGAGCGTTGATAGCCACGCTTCCTCACTGTGGAATAATGAAAAGGTGACCAAACAAAATTAGTATAATAACAATAACTATTTCAATTGAAATGTCTGCAAATCGTTGTCTGTAAAGTGATATTCGATCAAAAGTTTGCCGAACTAACTGCAAGATCCCGTTGGAGGTATACCAACATACAATACTATGGGACACCTATTTACTCATTTTTAACTTACTTTTCCAAAAACGATAATATAAATACGTGAACATCGAAAATGGTCATACATTTTATAGTATCTGTTACCATAAAAGGAGGGAAATGAAACTTATATCATTCGAAAGGTGTGCCATAGATGTGCAGAAAAAAAAACATTGTGTAAGCAGATAAAATAATGGCCGAATTTCGACCACAAGCGATACTAATGCACAATAAACATCGTTTTTCATAATCGTCACAACTCTAATTTTCACGACAAAAATAAAACTATAAGGATATTAGGCAATTAATTATTTGCCAGCTTTACATTGTAATGTAACAGACGGCGCTAGGGTCTCCTGAGCACGTCTGCGACACCAGTTGTAGGGAATGGTGTAGAACATTCATTACCTAGTAGTACATAACAATAATAAAATGCTTATAGAATAAGAGGCAGGATAGCTTTATGTCCCTTGGGGTAGTCAGCGAAGTCCTTCTTGTAGTTACGGTGTTTGCCAATGGCCCACACAGCCAGTTTGTAGAAACCGGCGGCAGCAATCAGACCGGCTGGAGTGCATTTAGTCATGACGGTAGATGATAGCCAGGAACCGATCTTGTAGGTGTAGTTAGGGCAGGAGGCGAAGTTGAAAAGAAGGGAGAAGGGGTTACAATCGGGCACCGGAATGCAATCTCACTTTGGTACCATGGGAACGCAGGTTCTTCAACAGATGTTGAGGCTCAGCAGGTTGTCCAGCTCCAGCTCACATAAGACATCCTCCGAGTCCCATGTAAAGGCAGGTGTTGCTTAGAGCAGTGTATACCGGGGATGCTTGATATGGCATTTAACACAAAATATACGAGTAAACAGTCACTAGATAGAATATTATAAGAAAAAAATCAAGATATAATACTTTTAACAAAATTACACCATGGCGTAAAAAAACAATTCCAAAGTCCAAATCCCAAAAATTCCAAAAATCGAAAGCCATCAAATCATAGTCAGTGGCCAGTCATAAAAAAGTTTAATATCAAATGAAAGAAGGTGAAGATGATAATAATAATAATCATTTATTTACCAAAAATAATCATTTATTTACCAAAAAATACATTATCTGTTTACGTCTCTTTAAAAGCTACTCGTACGTTACAATAATGAATTATCATTTGGAGACACAAAAGGAGACATTTAACTGGTGGACTCCACACTAGGTCAAGCCTGTCTCGTGGAATCCTAAAGTTTTATTCATTCACAATAATTTAACATAATGAATTCTGGGGTCGATACTGTATGATTATCATTAGAAAATTTGAAGTTAATTTTAGAAAATTAAACGAATTAAAAGAAAAAACAAATAAACAATATTGAGTAAATGCGAAACGTATATTAAAATAATTAAAATTTGCCAAGTGTAAATGTTTGAGAGCGTGTGAAAGAGTTTGTAAGTGTTGAAAGAGTAAGTGTGAGTGATGATGATGAAGGTGATACTGCTAGCACAGTGTACCTACTTACTACATACAGTGAGTCAACGCCCATACATTTGACAGGTCCTATGAAATATCAAAATTGGTAACACTTGTGAAAGGGTTGTCACATAAAACAAATTACACAAACTTTGTCAAACAAACGTCCAAATTAATTAACGTTTTATAGAAACGTTACACGCAAAAAGAAAACACGCATGCGTAATTTTGACGATTGACAAAATAATGCAAAGGTATGTAGCAACAATTTCGCCATCTTATCCTGGAATTTTCTAACTGTATTTAAAACTACAAATTTTGTCGAGTTACAGTCGCAGTGGCTAACGCTTGCGGGGATAAGTAAGAGTCATAAATTATTCCCAAATCTAAGATGGAGTCATGGAAAATTACTTATTATTCATGGTTATTACTTCTATGGTTTTCGTGGGTGCTGATGCCGGAAATAAAGCCTAAGTATTCCTCGACCAGTTAAATGAAATTTGCCAGGTAAAACGTGGTCCCTATCTTGGTGTTTGAGAATTGATCTTGTTTTTGTAATCAGCGTCCCCGAAAATCATGAATTTGACACCCGTGACGGCTAATTTGAAAATTTTCATGGCCGCCATCTTGCATATAGATTTTGACATCATTTTCGGCATCAGCATCCCCGAAAACCATGGAAATGACACCCATGATGGTTAAATTGAAATTTTAATAGCCGCCATCTTGGAAATGGATTTTAACCTCAATTTCGGCATCAGTACCCCCGAAAACCATGAAAAGTCAAAGTCAAATAGTTTTTATTTCAAGTAGACCAGATCCCTGGTGCTTTCAAAAGGTCAACACTAGGGGCTCGGTTCCAAGTAGTAGGTCCTTTGGAGAAGAACCGGCAAGAAACTCCATAGACACTCTTTTAAAAAGGCATGTATTTAACGCGGCGACAAACTAATCTGATTTTGGGTTTTAAAAATAATTAAAATGAGTAGCAAAAATAATAGGTTGGCAGCTACAGTGAAGTAGCATTTTAAGTATAAGTAGCAGCTTTATTTTTAGTTGTAAGCTTTGTTTAAATTTAAATTGGCAGTGATCTTTTGGTTTTTCTTTTGATAACTGAATTTGTATGATAAAAAATAGAATGGTTAAAAATATATGTGTTACGGGTAAAGCCCGAATGGCGGGTACACCTAAGTTTACCCGGTTATTTAAGTCGACGGAGCCCCGCTGGGCGGGGCTCCTATTACTGTGTGCAGGGTTTAAAGTAACCTAACACGAAGGGAATGACGGGGGCTTCGTTCGCTCGCTCACTCTAGCCCCCGTCATCCCCTTCCTAACCTAAACCCTTCCGAACCTAACCTATCCATGTCGGGATTCCCCTTAACCACCCTGCTAACATTATTAGTCGCCAAGTCATTATTTATAGCTCCTCGCCTCATTTTATTAGTTGCAAACACTTAGTCGCCTTTTAAGTTATTAGTCACCTGGAAAATAATAAGCCTTTTAAAAAAAGTAAATGGTTTGACAATTTTCATTGTAGTAATGTGAGAACAATGCAGAATAATGTACATGCAGTTAACAGCATGAAAAGCAATGAGAAAGTTAGCCTTTTAAAATGATTGCCATAGCAGTTACGAGCTGACCAGTCCCAACAGACAGCACCCGTTCACGAGCATGACGCATGCATCGGCGTCGCTCAGCTCAACCATGTTGCAGGGAACTCAACGACCCGATGCACAACGCCACCATCAGCGAGACATTTTAGTGAGCATGACAGACTCATACCGATTGACAATAGGCAGCCAAATATTAATAATGAAAGTGTAACACTATACGCTGCATGGTCCTCACATTTTACAGCCTTGTGTAGAAATAATAATAGAATAAAATAACATTAATAATTGCGATTCAATGTCAAACTAATATAAACAAATATTAGCAATAAATAAATTAAATTAAATGTCAAGAAAAAAAACAATCAAAATTGGAAACATTACAATAAAAAAAACTAAGATAAAATGACATACTTATTGAGTCAATAAAAAAAAAAAAAAAATATAATTACAATAAGTAATGTAACATTAATTGTTACATGTCTTAATTCTTAATAATATAATAAAAAAATTAATATAAGAAAATTATTTACAATAATATTATTTAAAAAAAAAACTATTTACAATACTAAAATAAAAAAATAAACTAATAATGAACGCATCAAATCAGACTTCTGGCCAGCTACAGTTTATCACCACGTACGATTAAAACAAGCGACATATTAGGCACCCAGAAACTAGTTCCTTTGTTCTCGGCGCGGGGGCAAGGTCCATAGGACAGACACTTCCACGTCGCCGCCGAGGACGATTCTGGTTGTCGAGGCGAGCGCACGTCAGACTTTTTCACGCTCCCTAACACGAATTAATATCGTAATCGCGATCAAGTTTTTTTGAAGGCGTCCCTACCGTTCCCTCGACATTTAATTACTTAACTAAATCAGAAATACTCCGATCACTGGTAATAATCGACGTTCAAACATATTCTGTGTGTGTGAATTAAACCCCGATTGGGGTTTCACGTACACCTTAATTCCCTGCTTCCCCGTGGGGGACAGTAGCGGGACAACCTGCGAACCCTACACCAGCAGTTGGACCTGGCGATCGACGCGCGAGCACTCGTCTCCTGCAGCGGCCAGTGACGTCAGGGGAGTGCTAGACCAGTGAGGAGGTTAATCGCTGTATAGGCCCTAACCCAATTTTTATCGACCCTCATCTACCTACCGAGTTATTTTTAATAAATGTTCCAATTTACTGCCTACCTACTTTTCATTTAATATCCTCCTAGGAATACCTGTGCCTAGGTTAGGTAGGATAAAGTAGCGTAGCCGTAACTGTAGTACCGGGACACTGGCGCCCTTAATCGTGGTAGAAATACAGCTGATTAATTCCTCCTCCATTGGTTGTGGGTTGTGTATGTTAGTGGTTGTCTGTGTTAAACGTCTTTATATTTTATTTTTTTGGTTTTTTTCCGTTACTAATGTGTACACGAATTTTCAACTTCTTTGTATAAGTTAATCTTGGTCATTATTAATCTACCCTACGTTAATAATTATTCATTTAAAGTCGTTTAGTTGCATAGTTTGTTAAAATATTATTTAAACCTGTTTTCGTCTTGGGCACCTAAAACGACGCTTTAAACCTTTTTCGTCTTGGGCACCTAAAACGACGCTTTTGCAAATTGTTCGTTATAAATCTTCACATTAAAAGAAATATCGTATTTTTACGGTCATATAGTACACATTAGTAGCATTTTTTTTTTCTTTTATGATTTTGCTTGAATTTTTTATTTTTTCCTTTTTAATTATTTTTATTTTTCCGAAAAAAAAAAAAACCAGACGTTCTTAAATTTTGTTTTGTAACAGAACGGAGAACGTGTTGTTTCTTTTCCTATGATCTTTTTTTTTTTTTTTTTGCTGTTGCTTTTTGTGTAGTGAGCAGTAGAAGTGCGTCACTTACCCTTCTGTTTCTTTTAATTAATTTTTATCATGCTTCCTATTAAGTTCCTGTCTCTTCAAAAATCAGAGTTGGAATATGAAGTTCGTATTAGAGGCGCGACTCCTGCACCTTCTGTTGAGGAGTTACGGAAACAAATTATAAAATTATCTCCTGATTTACCCTCAGAATATATATTAGAGTCTCCACTCGATGTAAGACAGGACCTTAAGGGTTGTTTAGAAGTCTTAACGAAAATTCAATTAAACCTTGACGCTAGTGATCCTAGTGTTGCTTCACTATTGCGGACACAGAATATGTTGAATCATTTACACAATCGTGTCGAGAGGATAACGCGTAGTGACGACATTAAAACGGAATATGACGACATTGTTAGCGGTTATAAAATTTTCTCGCAAAAGCTTTCTGCCTTGCTAGCAAAAAAACCTTCTGCTAGTACATCTTCTAATGTGGCTAGTGCTAGTTTTGTCAAGGAATCAGCACCTACAGTGCCGGAACTACAGAACGTGATTTCTGTGTCATGCGATCGTACATCATCTGATTTAACTAAATTAAAATTTACTGGCAAAACTTGTGTTCGCTCGTTTATACAGCGTGTTGATGAATTTATACTGGCTAGGAATATTCCACAACAAAAAGTCCTAAGTTTTGCATCTGAAATTTTTCAAGACGATGCCCTTCACTGGTATCGTGCGGTAAAGGACAAAGTCAGTTCTTGGCCTGAGTTGGCGCGTTTATTAAAAGAGGATTTTAGTCAAACTGACTACGATTATAGACTCATTTCTGAAATTCGTTCTCGTACTCAAGGAGAACGTGAGAATATAACTATTTATCTAGCAGTTATGAATGGCATGTTCTCGCGTCTATCTACTCCTCTTCCTGAAGCAGATCAATTGGAAATTCTCTTGCATAATATTAAACCCTGCTATGCTAGTACATTAGCAGCAGCTCCTCAAATCTCAACCATAGACACTTTGCGTTCGTTATGTCGTAACTATGAGACATTTCAGACTCGACTGTCACAATTTCAAGAGCCTCCTAAGGTTACTTCCGATACGCTAGCTCCTGAATTTGCGTACACTAAGGATGACCATAAACCTATAAATAAGGCAAATAATAATAACAATTACAATAAATATAATAATTCAAATAGTAACTACAATAATAACAATCAATATAGAAATAATAATAACAATCAATATAGAAATAATAATAACAATTACAATAAATATAATAATTCAAATAGTAACTACAATAATAACAATCAATATAGAAATAACAATAATAATACTCAAAATAACAATAAATATGTACATGCAATTAAAGAGGCTAAAAAGGAACCCTACTGTCCTAGGTGTCGAAATAACACCCATCACATTCGTCAATGCAAGGCTCCACGGGACATTGTTTGTTTCAAGTGCGGTATGAAGGATGTGAAGACACCCGACTGTCCTAACTGTCGTAAAACTGATACAAATTCAAAAAACTAATTAAGCAGAGTTGTAACAATTTTAGCAAGCAAGACTGGGAAACTTGGCTTGATTTTATAAGAACATTTTCCTCTTCATACAGAGTTGCTACAATTCTGTTATCAAAACCATTGAACGATTCTAGGCCTTATGTAAATATTAAAATCAATAACATCGATGCTGTTGGGTTACTTGATTCTGGAGCTGCAGTTTCGATTCTGGGAAACAATTCTCATTTACAGCTTACAGACTGCACTTTAAACCAGGATGGCCACACTAATATGATAGCTGCTGGCGGTCAATCATTAAAAACCTTAGGTTACATTCATTTACCAGTTACATTTGAGGGCCAGTTTCACATTATTAAGGCATATGTAGTTCCCGAAATTGAAACATCAATTATATTAGGCGTGAATTTTTGGCGCGCTTTTCGAATTTGCCCTAATTATATAGGTAGTATCACAATGTCGAGTGCCCCTTTGGCAGAAATAAAGGTAAGTAGCGATGAGCCATTTATTAACTCCTACGATAATTTGTTGGCGTCGCAGAAAGCGATAGCTGATAATGTCATTGCGCAGTTTCGATCTATTTCTACTGAAGAAAAGGGCCTGGGTAGAACAAATTTGATATGCCATCGCATTGACACTGGTGACGCACAACCAATTAGACAACGTTATTACAGGATGTCCCCCGAAAGGCAGCGCATTTTAATTGAGCAGGTGGACGAAATGCTATCCCTTGACGTTGTCGAACCTTGCGAAAGCGCCTGGTCTTCTCCCGTGCTCATTGTTAATAAAAAGAACGGGCAACCAAGGTTCTGTTTAGACAGCAGGAAGTTAAATGCAGTGACTAAGCGCGATGCGTACAATTTGCCATATGTCTCGGAGATATTGGATAACCTTCGCGATGCTAAGTACCTGAGCAGTATCGATTTGTCCAAAGCTTTTTGGCAACTGCCTATAGCGCCAGAAGACCGCGATAAAACCGCATTTTACGTTCCGGGCCGTGGCACTTTTCGTTTTAAAACAACTGCGTTTGGATTAACGAATGCCCCCGCAACGCAACAACGTCTCGTTGACTTGTTATTTAGTGACATGGAGTCTAAGACCTTCGCTTATTTGGATGACGTCATTGTTATCAGTTCTAGCTTTGATGAGCATGTTTCTCGATTGTTGAGAGTTTTGGACAAATTGAGACAGGCAAATTTAACACTGAACTTCGAAAAGTGTAAGTTCTTTCGAAGCGAACTCAAGTATCTAGGATACGTGGTAGATTCCCGTGGTTTACGCACTGACCCAGACAAGGTGGAAGCCATTATTAACTTTCCGACCCCTACAAATAGGAAGGAGTTGAAACGCTTTCTCGGCACTGCTACGTGGTACCGACGTTTCGTCCCTAACTTTAGCACAGTGGCTGGTCCACTCAATAAGCTCACTGCTAACGGGAAAAACGCTCCTTCTTTCAAGTGGTCACCAGAAGCTGACGCGGCCTTTAATGCGTTGAAAGAATGTTTGGTTTCCGCTCCAGTACTTTCTTGTCCGGACTATTCCAAACCTTTTGAAGTGCACACCGACGCAAGTAGTTACGGAATTGGTGCTATGTTAACACAGTCTGTTGACGGTAAAGAACACCCAATTGCCTACATGAGTAGATCTTTCACCAGCCCAGAGAAAAACTACAGCATTACTGAAAGGGAGACCCTTGCTGTGTTAACGGCTCTCGAGCACTGGCGATGTTATCTCGAAAACGGCCAAACATTTACGGTGTACACTGACCACTCCGCGTTAAAATGGTTTTTGTCTCTGGTAAATCCCACAGGACGACTAGCACGATGGGGGGTAAGATTGTCCTCATTTAATTTTATTATGAAACACCGTCGAGGTGTCGACAATGTTATTCCTGATGCCTTGTCTAGAGCTTTTCCCGTTAGTGCAATATCTCTAGCTAATGCCAACACAGGTGATGTCTGGTTTAAAAAAATATACAACGGCTGTCTGACTACTCCTTCAAAGGAGATGGCCAAATTGTGCCCCAAGTAGTACAGAAATAAAAGCATTGCAGTTAATTTAAATAAAATAAAAAAAGATTTTTGAATAGCTATTTACATTTCATAGCAGATTTGTAGAAAAGTACAAGATTAAAAGTATTTTAATGATTTCTCCGTATTAAATTCATTTCAAACAGTTCTAAACTACCTTAAATATTGCCATAAAATATTAACAAAAATCAGAGTAGGGAATAAATAGTAACTAAACGCTTGGCAGAAATTAAACAAGGAAAATAATGATTACCTAAAATATATTAAGAATACTTTTTATAATAAGTTGTCTGTAAAAACGACCTTCTATTAATTAATGAATTTATCATAATATTAAAGTGCGCTTGCGGACAGGACTATTTGACTTTAGTACCAGCAACACTCAATAATTCTATAAGTAGATTCTATATCACTTTACTCTATACCGCAAGTGTCAAAGTAAAAAAGTAAACCAAGTGTCAAAACTGTCAAACTAATAAAGCGCGAAACACAATACATTTTAACGCGACTCACGGACGCGACTAGCTGTCGTATCGTGACTAACAGTCTGTACGATCGGTTTCGGACGCACCGCAATATGAACCCTACGTTTACAGCAATAGTACTCTCTATATAACGGTTACACTGCGCCTCAGCCAGATTATCTATTAGGTTTATATAGCAGGGTGCCCGAAAACGACCGTGCACACTTTTCACAACCACCAGTCGCGTCCGTTAGTCGCGATCGCGACTCACGTGTTTCGCGCTTTATACTCGATTCTGCGCCGTTTCTGTTCTTTGGCTTCGTGTTTGTGTTATTATTTTATTTCACCTTTATATCAATATAGTCTCTGTTTATATTAGAGTCGTAGTTCCATACGAGTGCTCCACTTATTATAAACAATGTTGTATGTAAGTGAAATGGAATAAGGAAAATGGACCTGTGGTACTTGATATGGGCGAGATAAACCAAGAAAGTATTGATGATCATAATTATAATATACGGTACTAACTAATCATATTAAATGTAAAATGCATAAAACAGTGCACTTTGTTTTATTTTCAGGCTGTAATATACTACAAAAGAATAGTAGTAGAAAAATCATAGTAAAATCAAAGTGACCAAACCAACATTTTTAAACCTTCATAACTTTTGTCCAAATCTGCAGAGCTACATGTACCT
This sequence comes from Amphipyra tragopoginis, assembly GCA_905220435.1. NCBI lineage: Eukaryota > Metazoa > Arthropoda > Insecta > Lepidoptera > Noctuidae > Amphipyra > Amphipyra tragopoginis. Next base: position 22,533,396 of record HG991991.1, on the reverse strand, counting down.
TGCATATTCTTTATACAGACGAAATGTACTTTTAAATTACATAGATTTTATCTCTGTACCGCCTGGGGTACAGGCCTATACAATTTTTGTCCATCTCCTTTCCCTAACTTCACCACTAAAAATAATTCGTTATTTCGACTCACAAAAAATATTAACAGCCAATTAACATCAGAATTTGACTGGAAGGAAGTCGTACCCAGCGAGTTCCGTGAAAGCATCATAGCCGAAAATCACTCTGAGCCAACAGGTGGACATCTTGGCATTTTTAAAACCTATCGGCGCTTGTCGTTAAATTACTACTGGCCAAATATGCACCAGGACGTCGTTAAATATGTAGGTTCATGCTCGGTTTGCTTATCTTATAAGGCACAAAATCACACTACATTGGGAGAGATGGGTCGTCCTAAGCAATGTTCGAGACCTTTTCAGATGATCTCAATTGATTTTGTGGGTCCCCTTCCCACCAGTCGAAAACAAAATTCATATATATTCGTCGTAACGTGCTGTTTTTCAAAATTTTGTCTTATTTTCCCAGTACGTCGCGCAACTGCGGATATAGTAATTAAAATTTTAGAAGATTCCATTTTCTTGGTTCACGGAGTTCCTCAAACAATCTTCTTGGACAATGGGACGCAGTTCATAAGTTCGTCTACTGACGCGCTATTTAAAAAATATAAAATTCCTAACGTTTATTTCACGCCGAAGTACACACCACAAGTCAACACGGTAGAACGATACAACAAAACTATTGTCACTAGTTTGTCTACGTTTGTTGGAAACGATCATAGATCCTGGGACATCTCCATCCCCAAGGTTCAGTTTGCGATAAACAATTCCGTTAATGAAGCCACCGGTTATACACCGTCATTTTTAGTTTACGGTAGGGAATTAGTTTTATGCGGATCGCACTATACTGATAATGACCTGGGCGATGAAGTGTTGTTCCTTCCTCGCGACTTATACGCTGAAAACTTAGGGTGTCTTCGAACGATATTCAATGATGTGCAGGCTTCGCTATGGCACGCACATGAAAAGAATACTGCACACTACAACCTACGTAGAAAGCCGGCTGAATTTAATGTAGGAGACACAGTCTACAAGCGCGCATTCGTTTTAAGTAATAAAGACAAGTATTTCAGCAAAAAGCTTGCACCCAAATTTATCAAATGCCGTATAATTGAAAAACGGTCTCCACTTGTCTATGTTCTGGAAGATATGTCAGGAAAAAATATAGGCGTCTGGCATATCAAAGATTTAAAAAACATTAAGTGTAGTTAAATGTTGTTAAGTGTTATTTTTTTAAATGTTGTAGGAGTTGAGACAGTTCACCTTTAAATTAACTTCTTACGACTAGCATTGGTTTTCTGTGCGATAAATCACAGATAACTTGTCTACGTAAGGTCGCGTCAACATCATTTTATATTGTTGAAGCTATTGTGTAAGGTTGTTTGTTTGATATTATGGAAGGATTTTGAAAGATGATAGTATGAATGTGTAGTGCTAGTGGTAACCTATAGACGAGTTTTCTTTGAGAACAAAACTCTTTCTGAGACGAGGGGGGTAATGTAACATTAATTGTTACATGTCTTAATTCTTAATAATATAATAAAAAAATTAATATAAGAAAATTATTTACAATAATATTATTTAAAAAAAAAACTATTTACAATACTAAAATAAAAAAATAAACTAATAATGAACGCATCAAATCAGACTTCTGGCCAGCTACAGTTTATCACCACGTACGATTAAAACAAGCGACATATTAGGCACCCAGAAACTAGTTCCTTTGTTCTCGGCGCGGGGGCAAGGTCCATAGGACAGACACTTCCACGTCGCCGCCGAGGACGATTCTGGTTGTCGAGGCGAGCGCACGTCAGACTTTTTCACGCTCCCTAACACGAATTAATATCGTAATCGCGATCAAGTTTTTTTGAAGGCGTCCCTACCGTTCCCTCGACATTTAATTACTTAACTAAATCAGAAATACTCCGATCACTGGTAATAATCGACGTTCAAACATATTCTGTGTGTGTGAATTAAACCCCGATTGGGGTTTCACGTACACCTTAATTCCCTGCTTCCCCGTGGGGGACAGTAGCGGGACAACCTGCGAACCCTACACCAGCAGTTGGACCTGGCGATCGACGCGCGAGCACTCGTCTCCTGCAGCGGCCAGTGACGTCAGGGGAGTGCTAGACCAGTGAGGAGGTTAATCGCTGTATAGGCCCTAACCCAATTTTTATCGACCCTCATCTACCTACCGAGTTATTTTTAATAAATGTTCCAATTTACTGCCTACCTACTTTTCATTTAATATCCTCCTAGGAATACCTGTGCCTAGGTTAGGTAGGATAAAGTAGCGTAGCCGTAACTGTAGTACCGGGACAGTAAGCATTTCAATAATATCCGTTTGTTCAGTTAGACGGTGCCAGAGGGTCGCAGTGTGCAGGAGAGAATCGTATGCCAGACATCTTTATCTTCGATGTACTGATTTAGGCTATAATATGCTTTAGACATTAGTACGCGTTTGATATATAATTTAAACTTTGTATCTGGTAAATCAGTGACACTTAGTGGAATTTTATTGTAGCATCTAACACTGTTTCCCATAAACGACTTACTGGTTTTTGTAAGTCTAAAACCAGGTACTGCAAGCTTGTCCTTATTGCGAGTATTAAGGTTGTGGTTGTCACTCTTCTTATTATACTGGGCAATGTTTTTCCGAATGTACATAATATTACTAAATATATATATAAGGATGGTAAGGTTAGTATATTTATCTCTTTGAATATTTCACGGAGCGACTCACGACAGCCTAGATTATAAATAGCTCGGACTGCTCTTTTCTGTAATATAAAAATAGTTTCAACATCAGCAGCCGATCCCCACAGTAAAATGCCATAGGACATAATGCTGTGAAAGTAAGCAAAATACACTAACCTAGCCGTAGGTACATCTGTCGTCTGTCTTATTTTCCTAACGGCATAAGCAGCAGAACTCAGTTTACTTGCAAGTGCCTGTATATGGGCCCCCCCTTGCAGTTTAGAGTCTACTGTTACACCCAGAAAGGTCGTTGAGGGAACCAGATCTAAAACTTTCCCATCAAGTTTTACATTTGCACCTACATGCGATACATTTAGTGTAGAAAACCTAATACATTTGTTTTTTTTTTTGCATTTAAAAGAAGATTATTAGTAGAAAACCAATTAGATATTAAATTAAGAGTATGATTGGGTTCTACAAGATCCCTATCTTTCCTATTTACTTTAAATATAAGTGATGTGTCGTCAGAAAATAGGACTATGTTACACATTTTATCATTTATGGTGTGTGGAAGGTCATTTATATAAACAAGAAACAGAAATGGGCCCAGAATCGATCCCTGAGGTACTCCCATTTTAACTAGTGAGCCTGCAGAAGTGGCTTTATCAATAGCCACTCTTTGTTCCCGATTCGACAAGTATGAATTTACAAGATCAATAGATCTATCCCGAATTCCATAGTACTTTAGTTTCAGAATTAGCGTGCGGTGGTCGACGCAGTCAAATGCTTTAGAGAGATCACAGAATACCCCGATAGCATCGTGAGCCTCTTCCCAAGCTCCCAGTACTGTTTTGATTAGAGTGGAACCGGCGTCTTCCGTAGATCCTCCCTTCGTAAATCCAAACTGTTTGACGTGTAATATCGCGTTCTTGTTGAAATGTGCTAACATTTGATTTAATATTAATTTTTCAAAGATTTTACTCAAGGCTGGTAGTACAGATATTGGCCTATAATTAGATGCGTTATTTAGGCAGCCTGCTTTAAAGACAGAAGAAGAAGAAAATGCCATCCGTTATGCAAGTATTAAAGATCGCTGCCAAGATGGGCGCGATATTAACGATAATTGATTCGATGGCTTTTACTGACAACCCCCATAAGTCCTCCGTTTTCTTTACTGCTATAGTTTTAAACGCTTTAATTATATCAGTGGGAGTAACAGAACTGAATTCAAAAGTAGGTACATTAGGTACATGTAAATTAACATTTTGTTTCATTCAAAAGACTTTCAGCTGCTAGCGGAGACGATGGAAGACATTTAGTAGTCTCTATAGGTATGTTCGTAAAGAATTTTTCAAAGAAATTAGCGACTTCAGTTTTATCTGACACTAATTTATCGTCTATTTTTAAATTAATTGTGTTGTCCGTTGATCTACTACTACCCGTTTCTGTATTTATTATTTTCCACGTTGTTTTAATTTTATTATTTGCATTTTTTATTTGATTACTAATATAGGCAGCCTTTGCTTGCATGCAGACTTTTTTAATATTTTTGAGTAAGTTCTGACGTAATTATGAAAATCATTATGGGATGTATAAGACTTTTTGTCATATAACTCGTATAAGACATCCCTGCTGCGTCTTATACCCTCGGTAGCCCAGGCACTAAACAGGATTTTACGTTTTAAAGTTACTTTTTTTACTTGGCAAGTTTTATTAAATTCAGAACTTATAGCATCAAATAGGGTGCGATACATATCATTAGGATTGTCATTTTGAGGCTTCAGAGTAATTAATTGTGATTCTAGATTTTTACTGAATTTTTCTAGGCTATTTTTGGTTAGTGTTCTACATTGTATAATTTTTGGACTTTCTATTTTTTTGCAATTTATTTTAACTATCTGGCACTTGTGATCTGAACGAATGCCACTAATAAGACTCTTCTGTAATATTTTAAAGTTGGTCATAATATTATCTATACAAGTGGCCGACGTAGGTGTGATTCTAGTCGGCTCAGAGAACATAAAGATTTTGCCTGTCTGTGCTATCTATCAAGATATCAATATTAAAATCCCCACAAACCAATATTTTTTTATTTATTTTAATTTTCCTAAGTGCATCCTCCATCGTAAGGAGGAATTGGGAAGTACTAGAGGAAGGAGGTCTATAGACACATAAAATCACATACTCCTCCGTTACTGCACACGCGAGCTCACATACTCGTTCGACAGAGAGGTCACGAACATCTGGTCGCTCTTTACATTTCAGGTGGTTCTTGAACATGATTAAAGTTCCCCCACCTGCTGCTGACTCTCTCTGGAACGAACTGGCTACTTTGAAATTATTTACATTAAATAACATTCTATCCGCCTTCAGCCATGTTTCTGTAAGGCATAAAATATCTACATTAAATTTCTCAATAAATAATTCAACATCTAAGATTTTGCCAGAGAAGCGATTTATGTTTTGATGTGACAATATTAAACAATGACTATGCTTCTCTGTTGTCGAACTACTTAGTTTAAATGGTTCTGGCTAACCACCTTATCATTAGTACTATTACTAAATACAGTGGTAATAAAGGAAGACTTCGTCATACTACTTATGACTGAGTTAATATTGTAAGCTATCAGAGTAGCTATCTGACGTCTAGATCTAAGAGGCAGGTACACAGTATCCCTAGTCAATTTCAAGCTATCAACAAAACTGTTGGTGTCAAAATATGTAAATGTGTCAGAGTAGTGACTCACTAAGAAATGTATATGCTTGTTTAGCATATGTATATAATTATTCTGTGTGTATGACCGATGATCCAAGTATGGAAAAGCACACAATATAATTTTGCGACAATTTAGGGTTAACATTTGAGTAACACTGTCTGTGATGTCCCTTTTTTTAACATTCAAACTATTACCTAAAAATACTGTAATATCCGTATAGGGATTATATTTATTCTTCATTACAGATGCTATTATTTGTTTATAAGTGGCCCCAGGCATGCAATAGTTTTGTGTAGAATGACTCAGACTGCTACTTAGTAATTCCCCAAAACCTTTCCCTATGCTATCTGAAAACATTAAGGAGTTATAACAAAGTGAACTACTGCATGAAGTGGAACTGGTAATCATCTCCACAACTTGCGGTGAATCCAGAACAGCATCAGGTTTTTCTATAGAAGTGCTACAATCTAGATATTTACACTCACCCTGGGACGGGCTTTCTGTTACCTGGGGTGAGTAAACGTTATGGTTTGAGGCAGCCAAGCAAGTACACGGAGTGTTGTTAAGTGTCAGTGAGTCCACTCGGTCTGCATTACACATATCAACTAACTTATTTGCAACAAGGATGTGTTCGTCGATTTGTTTTTGTGAACTCACATATTTACTGTACAGGGAATTGAGTGAGTCCTCTAATATGTTTATATCAGATTGTAAGCGCTGAGTGTCTATTTCATAAATATTTTTACTGTCCTCCAATTTATTTAATAATTATTTAATTTATTAATCAATGAAACACGCTCTTTCCTGAATTGTATTTGTTTGGAAAAGTGTTTTTGTTGTTTCTTTAACCTATTACACTTTTGAATTAATTTATTAAGTTTAATATACTTCTTAATTTTGTTATGACTTACTCTATGAATACAATTATGATCTGTTAGACAATCTGGTTCAGTAAGGTCAATTGTTAATAGGGAATTCCCTGAATTGGAGTCAGACTTACTAATTATTAATTCGTTATATAAAACTGTAGTTGCAACCGTCTGAGTACATTCCTTTTCTCTCTGAAAGTTAGAAATTTCTAGATTTGCATGAATTAATGCCTGTTCAAGGTCCCTAATTTTACATAACGCCTCCTCATACAAGTTACTACAATGAGAGAAACCATCCGTCAACACCTGGAGTTTGTCCCGCTCATCGGTGACATCCTGGTATTGCTGATGCAAGTCTACTAGCTCTCGTTTTAGGCTTGAGTTTTTGTCAACAATGTTTTTAACTTCCTCCTCACTTTCTTCTCTCTCCTGAAGGAGTTGTTGACATTGGCCTTTAGATTCTTTCAATTGCTTGAGGGCCACATTCAATTTGTGCTCCATCTCCTGGGCAGTAGTAGCCTTACGAGTCAGCATAGGCATATTGTCAGGACTGGTTTACTGGAAGTGGAATGAAAGAAACAGTGAGAACAGATCAATTAGACAATAAAACAGGGAAGTGGAAAAAAAAGGACACAGGATAGCTATAATAGGGAATGAGGGGGCTGTTATTATAGTTATAAGTAGGAATTACTTGATGAGTAATTGTTACTATGCCTATTTTACACACACTTTTTTTTTTGTGGGTAAGTTTATCAAGTATTTCTAAGTTCTTATGTGGGATGGTAAAACAATACAATAGAACAGTATTGACGATTGGAATAGGTAAGCTATATACTATTCGAGAAGCAGGGTTTCGTTAATATGTGGGATGGTAAAACAATACAATAGAACAGTATTGACGATTAGAATAGGTAAGCTATATACTATTCGAGAAGCAGGGTTTCGTTAATTAATTTTAACAGCTGTTTTCCAACTTGTGAACAAAACAAGTTGTAAACAGTGCCAAATTAGCGAAAGAACGTTGCTAGGACCCAACGAGTTGTGTTACAGGGTCTAAATGGACATGGAATGACATGGAATGTGCTATTAACGAGGAATAAAGTAAACAATACTCCCCTTTTAAATCCAAGAATTTGAACTTTGTCTGTTGACAGGTTACCGGCACCGGTGAACAACCAAACAGTGTTTTGTTCTTTAGATAGTTGCCGGAAAACAATAATCCTGGATATTTGTCGTGTCTTCTTAACTTTTACTATACAATTATACACTAATATTACTTATTTTCTATAATATTAATAATTAAAATACGGAACAATTATTTGACATGTCACTTGGCAGATGTTGCCAGCCCAAAAAATGACACCCATGACGACTAATTTGACATTTTTAGTGCCGCCATCTTGAATTTCGATTTTGACCTCATTTTCGGCATCCGCACCCCAGAAAACCATGGATTTGACACCCATGACGACTAATTTACTAATTTTCATAGCCGCAATCTTGGATTTGGATTTTGACACTATTTTCAGCATCAGTGACCCCGAAAACCATGAAATTAACACCCATGATGATTAGATGAAAATTTTGATGGTCGCCATCTTGGATTTGGATTTTGACGTTATTTTCGGCATCAGTGACCCCGAAAACCATGAAATTAACACCCATGATGATTAGATGAAAATGTTCATGGCCGCCATCGTGGATTCGGATTTTGACGTCATTCTCGGCATCAGTGACCCCGAAAACCGTGGAAATGACTTCCCACGAACAATCATTTGAAAACAGACTTTATAATAAAATTCTCGTAATGTAGGTAGATACATATTAATAATAAATTATAAAATTTCTATGAACGATATCAATCAAAAACAAAATCAAAAAGTGCGAGCCCTGGAATTTATGTCCCGAGTATGCAGTATGGCTACTCGGGACATTACCTCCGCCCCTTCACCCCGCAACCCCCCGCACGATTGCTCTGCGACAATGTTCTACGTTGACCGACTGTAAGGAGTAAGATATAGGTAGACTGTGCTATGTGTCTATGGTAGTAAATACATTTTTACTCGAATCAATATCAAAAATATCTGAATAGAGTAAATAACTCTAGTCAAATCCTGTAGGCATTTTGTATATCAAAGGTAACAAAAGCATGCAATATATTACGCCCAAGTTTTAAATCTATTCTCTGCGTATTACCGCGCAACTTACACATTGAAAGTTACTTTAGTAAACTCAAAGGCTCAATTACTTTTTCTATTCCAGTATCCAATGTTCCTCCTACTATAAAAGATCACTATCGACTTTTATCGGGATTGACGCAAAAGCCATTCGATCTGTCTGTTGTTACAAATCGATCACCGAAAATTGCCGCGTAGACTTCATGTTCTATAATTATAATCAATGTAGGTTTGTTCGTTTGTTAAAGGGAGGCAATGAATTCTGGCCTAAGTAACGGTTACTCTTTAGCTAGGGCTAAGTTTAATCATATTGATACTGGGACGCTTAATTATGTTTGAACAATATTGTCAATATCTTGTCTGAACCGATAAAACACGCCATAAAGGAAGCAATTGATATACACAGTGCCTAGTATGAAGGATCAAAGTGGAGCACATATGTATAGGTTGGCGAGCAATGGACGCGGGGGTGCGCGTAGAGAGCGCGGAGCGGGAGGCAGTCGTGCAGAGGGCGGCCGGCTGGCGGCGGGCAGTATCTCGTTGGTGACGCCGACTCAAATCACATTTAGTCTTACAGTCGGAGTGATACGCACGGCGGACACGTCACGACCGCGTGCTCGCGACGTGCTGCGATCGCATGTAAACACCGCGCGCGTTACGCTTTACCTTGAACCAAATGTGACTGAAACAAGTGTTAATAAATGTTTTTGATTTATTAGATTAAAACAATAACAGAATTTTCCTTAATGTGTCTACGAAAACTTCTTTCTTATAACTATTTGATTAATTTTGCGCCTTCTCTCCTACTTTTAAGACAATTTGCCGGAAAACTTCTTACTTACATTCTCGCACAAACTTGGTATAATTACTTGAATGGAGAGTAGCGGTTATGGAACTAGGAGACGATATATTTTTCATACATGGACGCAGCGGGTTTGTATTTTTTATATCGCCATGTAAATAAGTAATGTGTAAAAAAAGTAACTCGTTCATGCCCTGAATAAAATACAAAACAACTTTAATTAGGCATACAATATATAGGAAATAATCGATACTATTTGTTATCTTAAAAAATCTTTGAATACCTACAGCTTATACTTTCTACAACAACGTCTAGTTGGCTAGACTTTGCGATAAATTTGTACCTACTTTTTGAGGTCAACTAGAACGAGAAACAGCTCGCAGACGGCGAAAATAGACAATTGTAAAGCGACAAAACACTCTAAACACTGGCACTCATCTTCTTTTCCCTTCCACTTCTTTAAACTTTTGCTCCGCTAATACAAAATACATTGTTATATTCACTATCTTTATATTATGATTATATATCCAGTAGTGTGCAATTTATGTAGTTTTTGCACTTTAATATAGAGTTGACTCGTGTAACGGCTTGAATTATGTTCTAAGTGTAGATATTTTACACGTTGTAAGAGCTTCATGCCTTATATGGGTCAGTGCCTACCTGTGTGTATCTTCGTCTAGGGATGCACGCTTTGATTATGAATTACAAAATTGTTCTGAATCGCAGAAGAGCGATAGTATAATACTTGGGTGGGTATTTTCAAACTTATTCATCATAATCATAACTAACAAAAATAAGGGATTTGTTTTTAAAAATAAAATGGTCTATCGCGATTTTGTCAAGGTTTTACAAACAACAATCACATCCAATAACTTCGTAAAATGATTGAATTTTTCTGATCCATTTGGTTCTGCGTAATAATATTAATGGATTTTTCCATGTTGCAAAACAACCACACCATGTTGCATAGTAAATACCACTGGGAAGTTCAGAATTATTTAAATAAAACACCAGGCAAGCAACTGAGCTTGTTAGAAAACAGTCGGAATGATTTATTAAAGCGTAGTCGAACCGTTTCAGGTTCGTGATGACGTACAAACGTTGATACCAAGCGATATAGGTAATATTGAAGTAAAAGAAATTACCAGTTTATTTTTTATTCCAAAGGCCATATTTTATTCTGAGTTACTACTTAGGTATTGGATGGAGTAATCCTGTTTTTAGGGTTCCGTAGTAAAACTAGGAACCCATATAGTTTTTTCACGTCCGTCTGCCTAGCTGTCTGTCTGCCCGTCCGTCTGTCACACCCTCGTAAAATTGTCAGTTTTTAACCTAATTGTGTGAAATTTCGCAGGTCTTCTGCAAACAGTCATAAACGCGTGTTGTAAAATTTAGGTACCAATTTTTTAGGTGTAGCACACTATACAACAAAAACAGGAATATAGAAAAAAAAATTTTTGCTGTCCTCCTTGTGGTATTGTATTGTTAGATAGATGCTCTTTAAAAATAATATTAAAAATTAATTGATTTAAAAATATATTATAAATGACTTTTTTTTTGGGGTTACGGTGGTTTTGTTTTGGGTGAATGTGGTGAGGTATAAACTGTGAAAGTCGTTAATAATATCTAACTTAACTCTAAACAAATGGAGTCATCAAAAAATCTGTAAGGTTAAAAAATATTCGCTATTTTCAGTTACATGCTATTTTGAGTTTATTACCCGCAAAAATAATTTCGTATTTCAACGCATTTGCCGCGGTTTCACTCGCATTCTAGGAAAACTACTTCACGTACCGGGATAAAAAGTATGTTAATCTAGGACATGGCCTGTTTGTGTGCCAATTTTCATTCAAATCTGTCCAGCCGTTTATGCGTGTAGCAAACATCCATCCATTTTCAGAAACTTTCACATTTATAATATTAGTAGGATACTCCTCGCTACTTATTACGGAACCTTACACTGTGTGTGGTCCGACACGCACTTGGCCGGTTTTTTACATAATAGAAACGGTTAATTCGAAGTTACGTATTTAACTAAATATTTTTCAAAATACAAATTTTTGTTTTTGCTAGTCAAAGAGGGGTTTTTGCAATATTGGATCTGTTTGATTATTCAGCAGACACCGGGTATGATAATCTTATTATCTAGAACTATCATATGACACTAGGTTTACGTGTATTTGTGCTCAGGATAATTTTGCTCATTGTCCAATTGGATGTATTTTGATGTATATTGTATATCTGGCGATATTCTTCCCTAGGTACACTTTTGATTTTTTTGCTGTTCTGTTCACGCATCAAGTTTTAGATTGAGAGCTTAATTTTCCATCCATGATGTGAGGATAGGAAAAACGGTTTTACAGCACACAATATTGCAAGTATTTTTATCAGTACCTAGGTACCTAGTATTTTTTTGTTGTTATCTATTGATTGGGAACCTTTTAAAGGCTAGTTGCTTCTGGGAAAACCGGGGTGTGTGGGATTTTTATCGCACTAAAACCCCCTGGTGGTTCATGGTCGCCGTACATGACGGCACGTGACTACTTCGTGCCGCCTTCGTCTCTGGGATCACTTAGTGAACGCCCCACCCTGAGCGCCCGCGACCAAAAGAACCCTGCGCACAGGCAGAGAATCGACAGGCAGGGTGTGCGACGTGTAGCCCGTATGGGCTAGGCACAAGTGTGGTTGCCTCCAGGGCGCTTTCTTCTCCGAGCGAGATTGGCTCTGTCTCGATCCCACTTGACAGTCTCTTTCCGGACAATGACGGTCTCTCAGATGAAAACTATTGCCATCCTATTTGTCGTCTTTACCGCTCAGAGAGGTCCTGCTAAATCTGATCAATCAGGATCCGCCGCTCGGAGTCCCACGCATGGCACTCGCCCAACGTGTGTTGGGCGGAATCCCGGACACTTCCACGACGGTGGCAATTCGCCGTGGCCTCGCGTCTAATCCTGTTCGGGTATTCTCTGAAACGATCGTGCTATCTGAAAACCTGAGTTCAGCTGGCTGCACATGTCAAGTACCGGATCAGATTTTCGAATTCGGTTTCCCGATCGGATGCCCCGCACGCTGACGGTTGATTGCATTCGATTTCTACGCTCCCCAGTCAGAGCTCGTCACGATCGTGTCTGGTAAGTAGAGCGTTGAATTGAGTAAGGACATGGATGATGACGAATTTAGATCACGATTGTGATAGTCTTCATGAGCAACGTTCCATAAACACGGAAACTTCTCGACAGCAATAGCTAGTAGCTCAATATCGCACATAATTGGCAATCATGCATGTCCGCACCGTAACGAAGGTCATGGCGATCTGATCAAAACCTAACGAGTGAATCGAACGTGTGCGCCGCTACATACGAGCAAGATGAGCATTATTGATCCTATCGTAAGCCTTACAAAAATCCGAGTAATGCATGTCTACCTGTCGGCTTAAATCCATAATATTATACTCCGTAAGTGCCAGTACGTTGGTATTAAGAGATCGCTTGCATCTCAATGAAGAGGATCGTAGCCCGTTTTTAAGGACAAATTAAATATGTGGCATAAAGGAGAGGACAAATATTTCCTCAAGTGCTTGAAAAGAAAAGGTGAATTACTGTCAGGCCCATGGAACTACTGGGTTTTAATTTATTTAAAGCGTATACGACATCATTACATGTGGGGTAAAACATGTTAATGTAATTGCTAATGTATCTAGTGTCAGAGCTGTTGCTGTATGCGGCATTTAACTGCGGAATCTCAGCTAAAACTTTGGCAAAAGCTTCTATAGCTATCAAACGTAGGTCTGCAGTGCCGGACGCCTGACAGTCTCTTCGACCAAAAAGGCGCTCCGTAAAGGTCTATCGATCGCACGACCCCCATTGAGACGCATTGAGACGGCAAACTTCCTCCCGCGGTCCCCCGAGATTGGGCAGCAATCTGTGCAAGGCACCCACTGTCTTCTCAATCCAGGGAACAAGGCATCCAAATTTCTCTTCAAAGCCGTCACGTACTGCCCAGGTGGATCACGTAAAAGCGTTTTAAATCCTGACTAAGTGCTTGTTGGATCACGTATAAAGAAGGGTTCCGTAGTTATCATTGTAAAAATATATTTTAATCTAAAGAAATTATTTTCAAGACACCTGTAGCTAAATGATCAAATCAATCGATCTACGAGTTTAATGTCAGCTTGCAGCGGTCAGTTCGTGGATGAGTGACCGTTTTTTACATACCTCTTTTTACTCTTTCCTGCCTGGGGAGCACGTTAATCATTTAGTCCCAGTTGAAATACGAATATCTCTGTCAATCACTACGGGTAGTTAGAAGCCCGAAACTCTGACAACCGGTTTAACTTTAGGCGTCGTATTCCAAATTTTACTGGATAACAGAGGTCAAATGGCACTCTGTATAAACTTGTGAAACTCTGCTGTATCTGATTAGACTGGAAATCAGCGTCAATGAATTTGGGCAAGAACACGGTTGCTGATTATGACGAGTAGGTAATCGCGTTACATGTGAAAAAGTTATTAGGAATAAGTATTTATACGCACTTTTGTCTAAAGGATTTAAATCAATATTCCTTATACACTTAGTTCTTTTAGTTTCTTCAGATTTCGTATGCCTCGTTCACACTGGGCACATTTGTCGCAGTACTACTCACTTCTTCTTCTCTTGTGTTGGTAGGAGCTAAAAGAAATAGCTCATGAAGCATGCCGTGGCGTTTAGCCCGTCAGAGTAAGATTGGTAGTGCTAATGACTGCCCAGGTCGCGCCGAACGTACTTGAGTAATTGGCACTCGTGGATGATCTTTTAATGCACTATTCGCTGCTTGTACCATTTTTTCCAAATTTGTGAATGTAGCCATCAATGTTTATCGTAAAAGTTATTTACAGTCTCCTTACAATATTTTCCCGTTGCTACAACGGTTTAGGTCGATAGCTGCCCTTACTTGCCCCTTCTCAAACTTCCACCCTGTATATTATATTGCGAAATAAAACCACAGTTTTCATCAATGCACAGCTACGCGTACTTTATAATTAATTCAATGCTATACCGAAGGATTTAAAGCACGTATCCGGATCCGTTACATTGTGCTTACGAACAATATAAAGAGTTAATTATTAATGATATTGCTAATAGAGTATGGTTTGTTGGATATGAAAATAAAGGTACGATGTAAACCTTTAACAGTGTGGTACAGAATTATTACAATTGTATCAAGTTATAGTATATTTTGAAATTCAATCGAATTACCTAAACCAGCTATTCAACGAAGTATCAATGTGTATATAAATTGTCTTGTGTTTTATAAGCCTGTGTTGAATTAGGGAGTGTGGTAGGTATGAATAAAAAAAAATAAGTACAAGCCTAAGGGGGATCAAAGACATTAAACAAATACTTATGTACGTATGTGCGACCAAAATAAAGTAAGGATGCAGAACAGAACACGGCGAGAGTCGACGCTAATGAGAGATAAGGTTGAGTGCTGTCGTCTACTGCCGTAGCTAGAAATTCTTGACGCGTGTCGAGTTGCGACAAAATACGACTACTTTCGTAAAAATTAAAGTAATATAACTTAAATCACCTGTAAAAACAAACTTAACACAACATGTACTTTTAGAACAAACTTAACCGACATACACCGTTTATACGGAAGTAAATAGTGAATCCCATAAAGGTCGGTCGGCAGCTACTGAGAAGAATACAATTTGAATTCGAAGCATACACATGTTTTAATACGGGACATTGCAGGTCTTTATGTAACAAATAATTTATGAAGCCGCGCCTGAAATGCTAGGTCAGTTTAGATTAGGCTTGCCATATTTTCCCGAGACCCCGTCGGGACTCTTTGGCGAAGGATGATTTTTACAAGAAAAAAACCTGATAGGAAAAAAAAACACTACATTATAAGTTTTATGTAGTTAAGTAGGAACATACCGATACACTTATTCTTTTTATATTTATTATACTAGCTTTTGCCCGCAGCTTCGCTTACGTGAAATTTTGAACCCACGTTAAGTCCCTTTTCATAAAAGGGACTAGTAGTTATAAAATTCAAAAAGTCCATCTTTTATTATTTACTGCCCCATAGTTAGGCCTTGATGCATTATTTTTAGAATTATACAAAGTAAACGAAAAAGGTATCTCTAGAAATAGAAATTACTGACGTTACCCTCTTTAAGCCCCTTTTGAAGTCTAGTTAAAAAACCCAAAAAGTCTGTTTTTTATTATTTACTTTGAAGAGTGTTTCTGCCAAATTTCAAGTTAATAACCCTACGGAATAAGGATTCTCATATAAACGTTAACAACCCATTTCACCCGTGTAGAGGTGGAATTTCCAAAAACACTTCCTTAATGTATGCCTAATTGCCTACGTTATTAGAAGTACCTACGGTTAGAATTTCAAGTTTCTAACGCCAGCGGTTTAGGCAGTGTGTTGATAGATTAGTCACCCAGTCAGTTAATTTCTCCTCTGCTTCTCACTTTAAAAAATCCAGATTTCTCATAAAAACTTTCAACCCTTATCATTTCACCCCCTTAGGGGTTGATTTTGCAAAAACGTTCAAACACGTGTACATATGTTTTTAACTAGAAACCCTATTATTTGATCTCATGCTTTTGACTTCAAACAATCTTTCATCCCCTATTTCACTCCTTAGAAGTACAATTACTTAATACGTGTATGTTTATTTCTCACCAAAGGCCTACATTTTTAATTCCATGCTTCTTACTTCGAAAGTACCAGATTTCTCATACAAACTTTCAACACTTATTTCATCCCCTTAGAGGTTGAATTTCAAGAAATCCCTTCTTAATGGATTCTTACGTCACAATAGGAACCTACTGTCAAAATTTCAGGTTTCTAACCCCAGAGGTTTAGGCTGTGCGTTGATATCTCAGTCAGTGAGTTAGGACTTTGAATTTTATAATTATATATATAGATAATTTTACCTGGGGCAGTACTGGTGGTTTTACTTTAACGAATTTATGAAATTATTCGCGATTTACCGTGTTTTTTACGTGAGGTTTGTTAATAGGGTAGAAATTAATTTAGTGGGATATTATATAGCCCGCTAGGACATTGGGACACCACCATTAATAACGGTGATTTATCCAGACGTATCAGGACGAATGACAACCCTAGTTTATGTAGAACGTAAGCCATAAGGATTAATTTGCCAACAATTTGACCCCAATCTTATTTTATTTTAAATACAATTTCTTGTAAGGAATTAGGGGTATCTTTATATGCACACGGTAGTATGTCAAGCCGAGTTCGGAAAAGTAAAGGGCGAAGCACCGGGCAGTCGTATGTTACACGAACAATAAGAACATTTCGAAATACTTGCAATCCGCCATAACTTAAAATGTTCTTGACACTTTCAATTTTGTGTCTCAAGACTCCCGGGATTTCTTGAAAATGTATTACGTTTGTTGCTACTAAAAATGTAACTTGGTAAGTTTTCACACACAACACAAGTCAATCATTGGTAGTATAAAATGTAACAACCTGCAAAGTTAAATCTTAAGCAAGTATTATATTTCATGTTTTTTAAATTTAACTTCTATCGACTATTAAATCTTGCCATGTTACACATTTTGTAGGAAGGAACACAACAAAATGTTCTTTTAAAGCAATTGTAGAACGTTGTACATTAATGTAGCTAAGATTTAGGGAACTTGGTACCTATTTAGATTTCAATTCTGTTATCGGCGACGCTGACAATTCCACGCGTCCTTTGTACCGAACTTGGGCCCTTTTACATATTAACGTTTTTGATAGGATTTTATAAATAAAGGTCATTTCAGCAATCGTGCTTGCTTAACTTTTTGATATTTTATATATATCTACTGCTGTACCGAGCAGTCGATTCATAGTTAATTGTGGTTCCAGCTACATGGTGAAATCCATTAATGACATCGAAATAATTGTTACCTAAATACAAGCGAGTAGTAACAAAGGACAGGTTGGCGTCTCAGAATAGATCAGGATCATAAATTATGTACCTACAAGCTGCCGCTCCCAAATGAAATGTAGGTCATGAAACGCATGAAAAGGCTCAATACAACACACTCACCATAATAACAAACTGCTTATTACACTTGAACGCATTTCTTTTTATTTAGTAAAATTTTTATTTGGCACTATTGTAAAATACTTCAAATATTTTTGGGTACCACATAGGTAATAAACAGTGCAAAATTCGAAGTATCCTGGTTTTACGGTAGTAACTACGGACGTATATTGTAATACATATCAAATTTATTATGAATAACTCATTATGAAGGCAAACAATTTCTAAGTGTACTCTTATACTCGTGTAAATTAATGCATCTATTTAAATGAGTGCACAAGTGAACTTTTATATGAAAAGACAGCAGTGACTAACACGCGGCACAGAAAACTCGCGTCGAGTGACACAAATGCACAAGTGCACCTAACCGAAATATAATGTCGATATTCTTCTTTCGATTCCACAATCTTCAACGCGCCGAGGAAAAACGAAAGAAGCTCAACAGAAACACGAACACTAGGCGAAACATGAACTCAGACATGCTCACAGCCCCGTCCCGACTGCTCGAGCGACCACTCAGCGAACCTGTCGACAGCCTCGACGAAATCGCTCTACAGATACCCAGGTTTATTAGAATTGTTATCATTTCGCTTTAGCTTTGTGTCATAACAAGGCCCTGTGTGCTTGCCTTTGTTTGTGCTAACTGTCCCCGATTTCTAACGTTTGTTTCAAATAAGCATCCATAAATAATGTGTTTTAATAAATTCGTACCAATGTTATTATTATACTCTATTCTTATTAAATTTTGAAAGTGCCATATTCTCAACGTATGTGGTCGGTAAAAAGCTGGATTGAATATTTAAAAAAAACTGTCGTAAAGAACTGTAACCAGGGTTATCTATGGTACTATCAACATTTAGATTATTACAGGAATTCAATTCCTTTCGTTTGTTACTCTTGTGAGCTTTCAATAATCAGATATGAATAAACGATCAATATTCAATACCGTTGCCGGGCCTTTGTCGGTAGTTACCATATTGCAAAAGATTTTCAATTGAAGAATATTACTTTTTCATGGGAATTGGATTCTAGAAAGGTAATGATTAATCATGTTGTTTACGATTGAAGAAATTTAACAATATCATAATTGCGCTCACTGTGAATCCTCTTAATTTCTTCGCTGTCTTCGTGTCTATTATACATTAACGTGTACCTTGGACATGTAGTCTGATTAATAAGACAATTAGTAAGCATTAATGTATATGTGTGTTAACTGTTAGAAATCGATAAGCGGCACGTAGTAAACTAAGTGCATGTTGCACCTAGCAAGCAAATTAGACTTACTTAAAAATAAACACAAATAGAACCAACATCCGTAAGTAACGACAGAGCAGCGCTGATGGAGCTGCTTGACCTTGACCCTTGACCAGACAAATCCCAGTTCGTATTTTATTTCATTTTTCAGGTAAGTGATAAACACACGATAGTTATCATACTAACATTTATTCCTCATAAGGAAAGTAACTGGGTTGGATTCCCTAGCAGTATTACGAGCTTTTTTTAAAATCTAGAATGCAGTCTATTGGCTTACTTTATTTAAGCGAATATAACTTACATTGTGTACCTACTTAAAACTACAAATAGATATCTTTAAACGCAATACGTTCCTGTATATAGCACTGAATAAATGTACCCTTATTCCTCTATATTCGAAAGTTTACGCAGACCATTGACATTTTTGGCAATAATAATAAATTATCTACTTAACAAGAACTTTGAATTGAGGTTATATCTTAATTCTGTTGAAGTTGATATTTAGAACGTTGTTTCACATCGTCCTTTATTGTACTATTTAAATATATACAGGGTGAGTCAAACCAAGGCCCCAGGAGGGAAAGACCCATAAATATTAAAAATAGCAAAGGCGAATGGACAAGTCGGTCTGCCAATCCAACACTAATGAGTGTAATGTCAATTAAATTGTTATTGTGTACTTAATTTTTTTATGGTAGAAATTGTTTGGGTCTTGTTATTTTAGTGGTAAGTGGCCTTACGGACAAGCGACACTTTGCCGACTTTGCGGAAATCAATAGCCATTCTGCACGAAATGGAACCACCTGCAAAAATAAATGAGATTCCATCAAAAACATTCATGTAAAAAAAATCAAGTACCGTGACTCTTTAAGCGTTAAAATTTTCTGAAATCTAATGTAGAGCCAAAAATTTATTTATAAAGATAATTTTAGGACTCACGCAGAAACTAATTGTTTACCACAGTACAGATTTGAACAAAAAATTTACACGGTAGGTATCTTGAATCATAGTAATTCTCATGCTACGTGATTGCCAAGTGCGAAAAATATCTTAATGAGTTGCCAGACTTGGCTTTATATTAGAATTAAGAACTTTTTACCGCAAAAGAGCAGCGAGACTTTGCTTTTTTGACGTGAATGTGATGGGATATATTTTACCTAGGATTTCGTCATACGAAAACGCCAATATAGACTTTGTAATGTAACAGACGGCCCTAGGATCTCCTGAGCACGTCTGCTACACCAGTTGTAAAAAATGTGTAGAGCATTCAATACCTAATATAAACATAACCATAATAAAATGCTTATAGAATAAGAGGCAGGATAGTTTTACGTCCCTTGGGGTAGTCAGCGAGTTCCTTCTTGTAGTTACGGCGTTCGCCAATGGTCCACACAGCCATTTGATAGAAACCGGCGGCAGCAAACAGACCGGCTGTAGCACATGTAGTCAATTAGTCATGCCGGTAGAGATAGCCACCCCGATCGCCGATCTCGTAAGCGTAGGTAGGGCAGGAGGCGTCTCACTTTGGTACCAAGGGGGCGCAAGTTCTTTACAGAATGTGGAGGCTCAGGTTCCAGCTCCCACAAGACCTCCGAGTCCCATGTAAAAGCAGTGTTCAGGGGATGGTTAATGTGGCACTCCACATAATTAAACGGCCACTTGTAGTTTTGAATACTGTATCTTATTTATTGTACGTCCATGATACAGAATAATAAATTAAAAAGTACTTTTTATCAAATTTACACCATGGCGTCAAAAAAAAAAACAATTCCAAAGTCCAGTCTCAATTCAAATTCGAATCCTTTCTGTCATAATAAAAAAAAAAAAAATTTAAAATATAAAAGCAAGGAGGTGAAATTATGATGATCATGAATAAGGTGATACTACAACTTTCTATAGAAGTGTTTAAGAAACGTGTATTTTGCAGCCTATTTTGAGTCAGCTTTGTTGAGTTTCTGTTGTTTAGATAATTAAAGATACAGTCTTCACCCTGTCGTCTATTTAGGTCGTGTAGATGATAACCTGAGCCGCGTAATAGGGTCGAGTAACACGAGTACCTACTGCCCCAGAGTTAGGCCTCTGATGCATTATTTTTTGAATTATACAAAGTAAACGAAAAAGGTATTTCAAGAAATAGAAATTATTACAATGGGTATTGAGTATACTGGACGCTAACATGGACATAACATTCGCTTAATCGAGGCTAACATGCAAAACTTACTATTATTGTGGATCTCTTTCTATTCACGGCTCATCTTCTTTGCGGAAGATGTCCGGTCCTTTGGAAGGCATATGGGGAACACAGGTCCAACGCGCAGAGGCCCCTTTGAGAACTTTAATCTAATATGGATATAATTATAATCCCGGAAGATGAAACAGTAGAAATATTATCTGCAGCTTACAAAAGACTATCATTTATTCATGTCGCGTCGCGCTGTTGTTTTTCTGCAAACAGCGAATCTAACATAGGGTCAACACGATGCGTATTTCCATAGTATACAAGGCCAGTACGCAGCCGCACGAACTGATCGCGTATACTTCAGAATACACATTTGTCGATCGAGCGTTCTAAACTGTTCATCAGTATTCCGAAGTAATCGTGTATATTTTAGAATTGATAATTTCAAGCATTCCATTCTAAAATATACTTCACTAGTGTGATCCAGCACGCAGTGCTTACTAATCGCGTATAATTTTGAATGCCCACGTCACCATGCTCTAGACTAAAGTATAAGTGATTAATTGCAGTTTGCCATTTTGTTTTATCTTCGTCCTTTTCTTAGATTTGTTGTTATATTTTTCTGAATATTGACCGATTTGTTTTACAAAAAAAATGTAAACGAATCATAGCCCAAATAGATCATCAAAGTAGCTGCAGACCCTTTTTTATTAAATATAACCTTCTTACACTCCCATCTATTTACATTTATGACATAAGCATATTCGTTTTTAAAAACATTAACAATTTTACGAAAGTTAAAGATACCCACAATATAAACACACGGCATAAAAATTGGCTATATTTACCACCATCTAGGATTAAAATGCTCAACCAAAGTCCCTACTACATGGTAGTTAAAATATTTAATAAATTACCGAATGATCTTCAAAACGAAACAAAAGAAATAGTATTTAATAGAAAATTAAAAACATATTTAATAGAAAAATGCTTCTACTCAATCAAAGAATATTTGGAAAATAAAACAGTTTAAAACCCCTAATATAAGCACAAATGAGATAAACCTAAATAATAACCATAAATAACATAATAAACCTAAATAAATAAAACATACAACTTACGAGTATAATATACCTATACTAATACCTATATACTCGATAACGAATTACTCGACAAACTATGTTGTTTTAGTTCTAGTACCTATCCATAATTAAAAATATTGTGTTTAAATATAACAATAGTCAAGAATTAGGAACTATGTACTAAGAAGACACATAAGTAAAGGACATGACCAGTAATACCATAGGCGCTTGCCTAGGTCTCAAAATCAATGTGCAGTAAAGATTTTTATGTTTCTGCAATTGTTGTATTCTATAGTTTACAGATCAAAAATTTTCAGGACAATGAAAGCCAGCAAAACTGAGAAAAAGAAAGAACTTTTCTCTGAGTAACTCTACTTTTCTGCTATATGACACTAGATGGCGCTACGTGGCTCAGGAAACTATAAAGAAAAAAACAGCTTAATAGTATTATTTGTACACTAAGAGAATTATAATGAATAATAAAACCATCATTTAAACAAAAATTAGTTATTTTAATGTACATAAATGAAAAAACAGAGGATAGACACATCCAACATAAACAATGTAGGTACAATTAGGTGGAATCACTAACAAGCGGTCGTATTCAGGTAACTAAGGGGCTTTGGAGCACAGATATTTCACAGTTGAGGCACCTCATCATAATATCCATTCAGCCAAATCAGCAAAAAGAAAATCGAAGCAGCACAGATGAATTCTTTAGCAATGATAATCGGGTTTTGAAGATATCAGTCCGTATAGAATAGCAATGGTCGTTAGAAATATAGCAAAATAATGGCACAGTACACAAATAACGCGTAAACACAACGAGGACGAGGAACTCGATGCATATAATTACTTATTTGACTCAATGGCACCATTGACACCTGCCTGACGCCATGATCAGATAGACATGTACGTAGACATAGCGATCTGACATCGATTAATCGATTGCAGAGTTTTCTGGAATCGACCTCGACACACTACAAGTAAAATCAAAGTCATTTGTTATTTTTTTTTATGAAATCGCTTTTTCACTATTTGAACGTATCTAAAAAGAAGTAAAGAAAGAAGTAAGAAAGACAAGTAGAAAAATTGCCATTTTTCATTTCATTTTCATAGATGCGCAGAATCTCTTCGCTATCATGAAAATAAAATCTATTTGGCACCATATCGATTTTCTTGTAAATGGATTTTTTATTCTTTGACTCAAATCGATTGAATTGTCGATAATTTGTAAATCGTTTACCATCCCTACGCAGCCGTGCGCAGCTAATGTCAGATGCCATGGCAACGGAATAACATAACGTTCCTATATAGGCAGCGATTATTTAAAAAAATGTATGTGGTCTGATCTTAGAATTATAAACGTGTCAAAAATTGAAAGCGTAATTACGTACATAAATAAAAGATACATATTCATAGTCATTAACATTAACCCTTCGGCTCGACCAGATTTTGACATTTGTCATATCCGCTGACTCGGGGAGTTGTCGCGTTAATTAATCGAATTAAGTCACTAAATGCAGGAATTTGCACGCAAGTTTTAAGTATGAATTTAATGTGAAAATTATTTTATTTCATTAATATTGTACCTAATATGTCTAGTAAATTTCTTTAAAAATGTGCTGTTTACGTGAAGCTACGTCAACATACTGCGAAATTACAATAAAATAGATATTTAATATACCTATATCCAAATATTAGTCGAGTTAGATTAGCTCAAAAACAATAATTAACGTACCTAGTTACGTGTTGAAACGCTGAGGGGACAAGCTAAACATAGTTTCTTTTTCTTTTCATGTTCATTTTTACCATTATTCAAATACAAAAACGGATAAAAAAACAGAATTCAATTTAGTAAAAATTGTACGTCGACTTAATTCGAAGCTAGTGCTGACCATCAATCCAAAATTGTTAATACAATACAAATGTTGCATTCAGCCAAATCGATACTCATTCAGCCTAATCGAAACTCATTCAGTCTAATCGAAAAATAATCATTAAATAAATAAAATCGCTCGAAAGTTAATTAATGACATTTATTTATTTTCGGCATAGCTACAAATAAATAATTTCACGTGAATAGAAAGAATCTTTCAAAAACCTAAAGTATTGGCACAGATTAAATATTAGTACAAGTAGAATGAACACGAAGATATTTTAAGTATCTAATAGACATAATTAGAATGTATTACCACATTCTCTCCTATATTACTACATGCAGTCGGTTAACGCGGTACATTGTCGCAGAGCATTCGTGCTAGGGTTTGCTGAGGAAAGCGAGCAGCAGAGAGGCGGAGCTTATATCCCAATCTGCCATACCGCAGCTCGGGACATAAATTCCTGGGCCTTTGCTTCCTGATTTCAAATAGAAGTGAAATAGTTCATAAGATAGAGGACGTACTACTAGAGTGCGCGCAAGATAACTCTGCGCGCGACTGAGGGCGTCCTCAACGTTGCAATCATCGCAAAAGTTCAAATTACCGCTTTTTAAGCTTATCTTTTTTATCGCTAAACATATTTTTCCCGTTAAAAATTCCTACAATCATGTAGTTCTACTATCAAAATTAATAAAGCGGCACACACTTTGGTGGACCATGATTAGTTCCGATTTCGGCCGCGCGCAGACTTATCTTGCGCGCACTCTATAATCAGGTTTTAATAATGTTAGAGGATATAAGGTCGGTTCACAAAACAAACATGGCTAAGATCGATTTCTAAATCTAAGATAGCGGCTACGAAAACTTACTACTTATACATCATGGGTGATATATCCATGGTTTTCATGGCTCCTGTTGCAGAAAATGAGGTCAAAACATGAAAAGTTCACTAGTCGTCATGCGTGTCAATTCTGTAGTTTTCGGTGGCGCTGAGGCCGAAAATGGGGTCAAAATGAAATTCCAAGATAGCTACAAAAATTTGCAAATTAGTCGTCATGGGTTTCAAAATCGTGATTTTCGGGGGTATCAATGCCGAAAATGAGATTAAAATCCAAATCCAAGATGGCGGTTACGCAAATTGGCTAGCTGTCATGGGTGTCAATCCCATGAGTTAAGGGCTAGTAAATTTCATTTAACTAGTGAACTTTCATGACGGCTATCTTGGATTTAGGAGTAGAACTTATTTTCGGCATCAGCACCCTCGAAATCTATGGAAATAATATAATTATGAAATAATATGTAAATTTTCAAGGCCGCCATCTTGAATTTAAGAATAACTTATGTCTACCGACTGCTGCAAGACTTATCCGCTGCGACTATCAGCTCGACAAAATGTTAAAGTGTAAAAATTTTTGTAAAAGTGCCAAGTAAAGATGGCTGAACTACTGTTGCCTTTGCACCCCTGTCCAAATAAAACGACCAAAATTTCATAAAGCGTTCAAAATCGATCTCGAAATAAAATACTACTTCAAAACCCAGAGGTGCCTAGTCTGAGGTGAACATTTACGAGTTCGTGTAATGTTACAATTATTCGCCATTTTCACATAACAGCATGTTCATTGCTCGTTTTAAGTTCTAACTTATTCGAATTCGAACTACTACATTATAAGTAAATGCTTCCGGTCAGCATCCGACTTAAGATGGCCCAAGGCCTCATCAATGTCTCGCATCGAGAATGCCAAAAGCTTTCCGCCATTATATCTTCCCCGAAATCAAATACTCACTACGCCTACGAGTATGTCAGATATACTGGGCACCCTATACCATCTACGCCTTCAAAAAATAAAGTCTATAATGTATGACCTCTTCACCCTCTTCACCTCTCTTCTGTTTCGTTTTTGCTTATTCACAGCCGTCAACCATCCTGGACATAATAAAATTAATATTCTATGTAGGTACATACCTATGCAATTTAAAATTAGTACATGAAGGCGTAGGCGAGGTACCTAGATTTCGCACTATTAAGATCCCGTTTAACAATTTTAAACCTTATTACAAGGATCGTTTCGTAGATAATTATTATTTTACTGCCGATATTGCGTCAAATTAGAATTTATTTTTTGAATTTTGAATAAAGAATATCAGTCTACGGACGCATTGGATTCCACGGTGAAGTTTCGGTACGAATATTTATTGACGTAGCCACAGAGGATTATGATTTATGATGAATCTAAATCTATTTTATTTTATTAAAATGTACCTACTGACTTATTACGATATTTAAAAAAAAGTATCTTTGATTGCTTGATTATAATTTTAACATAGATAGAATGTTAAATTACATCAAACATGTAAAATATTTACTATAATTAAAAAAATCGATTTTTGGTGTTACTCATTTTTTATTAAATCGATTCGAACAAAATCACAACGAAATAATCGATTCACATAATCACTTTCTCACGTCATTAACCATAAAAACGTAATATGGCGGCTGATTCCGAATCCCAAATTGAGTAGTGATAACAAAGATTTCGTGATATTTTACGTACGGTTACGTTTTACGTTAAAACATGGGCTTTTTCTAGTAGTATATCGCATTTGTCAATAGATGATGGATTGTTTTTAACCACGCATACTGTGTAATTTGTGATATCTATACTAATATTATAAAGAGGTAGAATTTGTTTGTTTGTTTGTTTGTTTGTATGTAGGGGGTAATCTCCGAAACTACTCAACCGATTTCAAAAATTCTTTCACCAATAGGAAGCTACGTTATCCTTGAGTGCTATAGGCTATATTTTGGGATCAAAAAATTAGGGATCCTTAAATTAACGCGAGCGAAGCCGCGAGCAAAAGCTAGTTAGTGATAAATGAACAACAACAAAAGTTCAACTTGCGGGGAAGCTTTTACTTTGGATATCAAAAACTTTGTTATCACTACTAAATTTACCAAAACTATGGATGATTTCCTCGAATTAATAAATGATTTACTCATTTTGTGATGATTGGTAGTCCAGAATCCATTCTTTTTATGATTTTTAGCGTCCACCACGACTGTCATCAAATGGCGGTTATCGCATTTATACATTCAGTTTTGTAAAGGTAAATATTAAAACTCGTGCGCTAAATAGGATTGATTCAATGGTACTCAAACTTGAGCTTTTTATTTAGTTCTTATAAATTTCATCCAATAACAAGATCCGATAGGTAGAAAATTAAATGTTTACACTTATATTTAGGATGTCGTATGACCTAATTCTGGGCCCCAATTGGGGTCGAAAACGAGTTTACGGTAGTTCTTGTGTTCGTCTCCTTTCGGGGCCCGCTACGGACTATACGGTTAAGCTTGATCAAAAATAACTCGCATAAATAATTTATTGTGCAAATAGGTTATGGTTACCGGATGATTATGGAATCAATGGAACGTAAAAAAACAGAAATGTTTCAAAAAGAAAAACGGAAGCAATATCTACACATACTGTTTATTCAGACAATTAAATCTCGGCCTTAATCTGGATAATATAACCATAATAATTTAGATCTTAATTTTTAAATCTTTGTGTAAAACCTGTAATCCCGCGCATTGCTCCGAACGGGAGGGCAGGAACTGGTCATGTCCTTTATAATTAAGTATACTTTTATCCAATTAGAGCCCTCAAATATTGCAACACCTGGAAAAGGTTGCTAAGCTGTACCTGCTTTATAATAATAATATAATAATACCTGTATTATTTAACCTTAGTGTGCAAATAAATAGTTTGAGTTTGAGTTTATTAACAAGTACCATTGTTTTGGTTAGGAGTTTATTAGTTTTTTTTTTGGTAAATAAACGATATACCTTTCCAAAATTAATGGTTCGCACTACAATGAATAAAAATCATATGTTTCCGAACGCACGCATAAAACGAATGGTGGAAAGTGATCAGCGAAGCGAATCATTTCTGGCCGTTGAGTGGTCACAGTTCCATCCTAACCTAACCTACCTTTCAGCTATCTGTTTGTCATTTTGTTTCTTATCGCGTGGGACTTGGTTACTTTTAAAGTTAGAATTATTAAAAATAAAGTATACTATTAATTTTAAAGCTCAGCCTTTTTAAAGTGAGAACTTATTTTTAAAGGTCATTTATATATCCCATAAGTTAAGTCATATTTTAAGTGGTTTCCTAACAAACCCGTTTGAAAAAATTAAGCCACTTCTACTGACGTTGTATAATTCTGAATTAATTTTTCACCCGGAACATTCTAAATCATACGCGATCGGTACTCAAAATCCGTGTATATTTTAGAAACGAAGTTTTAATTTACAACATTCCAAAATATACTCGGCTAGTTTCATATGGATGGATGCGTTCTAGCCTTGTATATTCTAGAAATACGCCCACACGGTGAAGAAAAAATAAGAAACTAGTAGAAATATTCATAAGTCAGGTACTTGCATGTATGTAGGCCTTTACTGCGACCGGGCGAAAGGGTCGTTTAATAATTAGTAGGTAGGTAGTGCATACGTACTTTGATTTGTCTAATTACCATAGACAAGCATGTAACGAAGAGACTAAGTAGATCACTTGAAAAATTTAATGCAGGACAACAACAGGTAAACTATGTAACTATAGATATTGAAAACATCATCTTCATACAAATTAATATTTAGACGTCGGTTACTGGTCGCCGGTCTTTGGACATACTTGCACCAGAAGGGTTGTTCCATGACTTACTCTAAGCTTTGTGGTAACCAAGTTAGAGCTACTTTCCACTCGGTTAAAAAACAAATTGGAATAATAGGTTAAGCCAGGCGTTCGATGAAAACCAACACTCACGTTTATATGTCAGGGTATTCATGAATTTGCGGTTTAACGTTTTCGCTGTGTCGGATTTTTGGCTTATATCAAACGGCATGATAACCAGTATTATTGTGTTCCATTAAGAGGGTCGTGAAGCTTGCTACATATTTCGCGTTTATCTAGTTCAAAAATCATATTTTCTATATATATTCTGAGATTTCAACGGAGTGGAGTTACGATACTATTTTAGAAGAAGTTAAATTATTAAGAATTAGCTACAAAAGCCTTCTGTTTCACGTTAATCTAATAATAAAAAGGGATGGTAATTTTTTACTAGCTCGTTTATCTTCGAGTGTAACGGCCTGGCCACGGAGTTCCAGCGATGCGATGGGCGACGCGACAAGCGAGGTGATAAATCGCACGAAGCGATAGCCATACCACTAATGGTTAGTTGCGATCACCGCAGCGGTCGACATAGACGCTGAGATGGCTTTATTAAGTTATCAAGCAATCTTAGAGAGCAGTGTTTATTTTTTGTTCAAGATATAATTCGGCATGTACGAGTCTATGGAATACACGATGTAAACAGGGATAGAGCCCATGACGTAAATACAGATGGAGAATTTTGCAAAATTATGATATGAAAAGTACAGAAAATACGCAAATAAGTTTTATGAATACACCCAAATGGCAGTAAAACCTTTGATTATATTCTTGTTAATATTCAACCAGAACTAGACGAAAAGTCAATTCACTAAGGTGGTGTTCACTAAACTTAATTCTCTGGTTAAAGAATTGTTTACTCGAAATATGAACTAGAATTTTAGGTAAACAGTTGTTCAACAATAGAATAAATTTTGGGAAACAGCAGCCTAAGAATTGTAAGTGATTTTTTTCCTGATCTGCGCGCTTGTCGCCACGCGATCTTCGCTTGACTCTGTGGCATGCTCAATGCTCATTGTTCAGTACTATTCCACCGCACATTGCATCGCTCGTCGCCCACCACCATCGTTCACGGCGTCGGCGTCGCGTTGCTCGCTGGTTTCCGAGTGTAATATGCTTTTTATTCATTTCTATTCATCCATTTTTGTCACAAGCTACGTCACGCGAAAGATCCCATGGCCAGAAAGTAAAAAACAAATACTGAAATAAAATAAAAAGACAACTTCACTAAGATCGTCGTCCAATGTGTCCCACATCTTTATGATAAATAGCTAGCAAATATTTGCATAACATACCATTCTGGCAAGCGTGCCTTCCTATATTTACACCTACACACACAATAATACGATGCCTTGTCCGAAATTTTAAAAGATTTCAGGAATATATCGCAAAAGTACAATGTTGCAAATTTTTTGCCGACCAGCTTGCTTTAAACTAGCAGAATCTGTCACTTTACCGTAAATCATTTGATCGATTTTTGTTTTCCATAACACTATTTGCAGAATAATAATTCTATTAAATAAATAATGGAATCAATATACAATTACAATATTTAACTTTATTCCGCTAATACTATTACTAGTTTGGCGGAATTAAAGCTATATAGAGTAATTGCATATTTGTAATTAAATAAATTATATTCGTCGAAGTTCGTTACATCGCTCATATAATTATTTACTCGTATAATAGTTTTCCTCAATATTATAATCAACTCATGGAACTTTTCCTCATAATTTTTTTTGTACATCGACGTAACGTGTCATCGAACTGTTTTTCCCATAATTTTAGTTTTACGTAAGAATCAGTTCATTCAATTCTTTTTTACGTCGAATCTTCTTTAATTAATATCACTATACACTGAAATTACGTTCCAAAGATATCAGTACGTAAACTAAATTATCTTTATTTCAACAAATTGCTTGCCGACCGAATCGATTCAGTAAGGTTAGAATTGTGACTAGCAGCGCCCGCAGCGGTTAGCGAGCGGCAGATCCGAGTTGGTCGTAGTTACTCGGCACACCAACTGCATATGTTAGGTTAGGTTAGAACCGTGACACGAGCGTGAGTCGAGCAGGCGAAGCGAGCATGCCGCAAGAGCGGCCGGCGAGCGCTACATCCTAGTTGATCGTAGTTACTCTTATATTAAGAAATGTATCGTTCCATAAAACTTTACTGCGATGAAAGGCTGCTCGTGGAAACAAGGAAATGTGTAAATTCTGTAAATCAGGTTTCGAGAATAGGTACTTTGATACTGATAGTTCTGTGAAATGTAAATTCAATGAATGGTTATTTTAGAATACCACCAGAATAACACCTGAGACAAATTCGAACCGATATTTTGACGAAACATCCGTCGATTATGTATACAGGTATAAATTAAAATTGTGTGAATCAAAAAAAATATGTGAAATGATATTCGTGGAATATTTTCCAGCGACATGAAATCCTAATCCCAACTAATATCATAAATGCGAAAGTAAGTTTATTTGTTTGTTACCTTTTCACGCCTAAACCACTGAACCGATCATCCTGAAATTTTGCATATACCTTGTCAGGTGTACGGAAACGGACACAGGGTAACGTTCATCCCGAAAAAAGTACTGTTCCCGAGGAAAACAACAATAACGTTCATAGATGGTGCCACGTGTCTTTCGAATCACGATTGAATTATATTATTATAGAAACTTTAGTAGTGTGGTTAGAGTTTTTTTGAGCTTAATTAACGTGAGCGAAGCCGCGGGCAAAAGCTAGTTCGATAAAAAGAGTTTCGGTAAAATAATACACACCTCTTAACTAGTAAGGTCCAAATAAGGCCCGGCTCATTTTACTGGCTTCAGATTTACAAAGGGATAAAAAAGTTATAAGGTCATTCATCTTCAAAACATTCTTTTTAAACAGCAAGTGTGACCTTGACCTCTGAGTTTGTTTCGGCGTTCCTCGGTGGATAGGAAATGCCGATGAATAAAATTTGACTTGAATAAGGGAATGAATTGTCCTATTCACAGAAATAAATCATTCACTATTTGTTTGAGGGTCAATATTACATCTACATCCTATCGCCGTTTTGTCGGCAAAATTATAGTCATAGTGCTTATTTTTATGCTATAGAACTTGTATCCGAAGTTGGTTTAGTGAAATCCACATGGGTCAGGAGAGGTTACATCTCGGGCTCCACCCGGGATTCTCACCACGTTCAATGTAGTTTGCGGGTGAGGGGAAACTTTTGAAGGCACAGTTAGACCGATCGATTTAAGAAAAGTGTGCTGACTCTTTAACGGATTCATTGTTACTTGGTCGTCAAAGGGTGGGATGTATTTTCTCGAACTCTTATTCATGTTTTTTCACAGCGTACGCAACTATATTTAATGTCCGTTCATAGTTGCACATTATGCTTTAATGAGCATCTAAAGAACTTGGCACCCATTTCGATCTTTTACCGACGATGCTGGCAATCCCGCACGTCCTTTGTACCGAACTTAGGCCCCTTTTCACGTTTCTATTTTTGATGGAATACTATTAATATTTAATTTTGTAAAGTTACATTCTATGTTACTCAATAAATATCTACTAGTGCCGGAGGCCTTAAAAGAAATACAAAATTGCAAGTTGGTTGGTTGAAAGTAGCTTAAATTAATTCGTGTAGCTATAGAACACGGCTGGTGCGTTGCCCTTTTCTGTTCCGTACTTGGGTTGACACACTACCGTGTGGCTAAATACAGATTCATTCAAGTACAAATATTATTCTATTTGGGTTCAATGAATTGTAAATCTCAAACCCTTCAAAATACTGGGTAGGCTGAGCAAGGAAAATCATATGGAAGATTACGTGAATGCTTATGACATTTATCACAACTTACGTGGGTGATAGACGTACTCGTACGTACTTAGTTTGCTATTTTTAAGTTTGGCGAACTTATTTGACTCGTGTTGGTAGCCAAACGATAAGCAAGATCAGACTCATTGGTAATGTCGTCAACAGAGGAAGTATTGTATTTAAGAACTAGCTGTGCGCGAGACTCCGACCCTATGAAATTCTGAACTTAGCACTATGTTGAATGAACCCGATCTCATTATTTTCCACTTTCAGTCAAATAAAAATATTTATTGTAAGTAAGAAGTAAGTTCATAAAAAATCTATTAAATTGTAAGCAATAATTCTAGACGGATCCGGTATTTCTTATTGTACAAACTCAGGGTCATGGTAGGTATTATTTATCAGTATAAACGCAAGCATAATAGAATTCACAGGGACGGGCAACCCATACCGAATACAAAAACATGAAAAGAATTCCAAAGAATGTAAATCAAAGCAATTATAAATTTGATGACAGACAAAGAAGGGCTGTGAATATGGTTTATAGTATTTCTTTATACACCACCACATTGCCAGTTTCACATAAAATATGTAAATTATTCTTATTACTAACTCGTGAGCACGCCACATACAGCTGACCATGCGAAAAGCAATTGATTCTCAGGTCTATACCAGCCGTTTCAATTGTCTGTTTCTGCGATTTATTTATCGTCATCGCAAAGCAACGACATATGGGAAATTGAGTGCTTTTGAATTGAAATAGAAAGTTGTTAGGTATGAGTGGTATACGCGGAATAAATCGTCCCCGAAGAGCGAAAACTCATTAAGTCGAAAATGATCAAACTGAGATAATGTGAAATGTGTGACTGTGTGTGTATGAGAGAGATACTGAGATTTTTACCCTTGAATCATTTAGTATACCAATTTATTCATAAGTGATATATTGATGTTTTTCATTCATTGGTTTACCAGCTTCCACAGTTTTTATTGGTTTGGCAACGATGTGGTGCTAAAAAAACTCTATCCGACGTACGAATACGCAATCATAGTCTTCGCACGATTTAACTCTGTCATCCTCTGAAAAGTGATTCATGAATTGAAATCGTCTTTTTTCAATACGATTTATATGCTTGGGTTTCTTTGCTGGCTTAATATGGCCCTTTCCCCGTGATATCGCAAACACTTGTGCCTATTACTTCTTGCCATATTCTTCTTCTATTTGCTAGGATCACTTGAGTTCCAGCGTTTTAATTGCTATTCATTTTTTAAATGCTGACTGTTAAAGAACTTCGCTGGTCATAAGCTCATAGAGATTTTTTGTTTTTTTCCACGGTGATAAGTGGTGTCGAAGTATTTTGGCGCTGATTGGATTCCGTTTCCACATCCTCAAACAATAATATTTGAAACAAAAACGTACCCCTCCTTAGAACATCCTAGTTTTGCTATTATTACTTGGGTTCTGTTGAGTCTCCTTGTAACAAAAAAGTACAATGACACCATCCATTGTGCAGTCGTGTCTGCGTATGCCTTTTAGCGTGCTATTTATGGTTTTCTTTTGTGCCATAGTGCACTCATCCCAAACGATTAGACAGCAATCTTGCAATAGGTACTTTTACCTTATTACTATTACGTGATAGGTAGTTTGAAGGCAGTATCCGTCTTGCAACCAGGAAGAAGCGTTCCTGCAATCCCAGAAAACGCTACTACCAAAGCATTTCACCCTTTTTCTCACTTTTGCCAGAATAATTCGGGTAAAGAATGTTTTCCCTGTTCCATTGGGAACGTCAAAAAGAACATATTTTCTTCTGCATTAAGTAATGGTATCAAAAAATTATTTTTGTTTAGATGTTAAATTGGGGTTGTTGAGAAATTTGTGTTTCTTATTTTTCTCTTTTTTCTGATAATCCATATTGATTTAGGTCATTGCCTCCTATCAAAATTATTCTGTCCTGTAGGCACCGCAAAGTAAGATCGATAGTATTGTCGTCCTGATCTCTTAAATAGTCTTTGGACAGTTGCAGTTGGTATTTCTGCCATAATTCGGCTAGATTTGTGGGTCACAGACTACCAACATTATGGCTTATAATGTCTGAGATGACTTAGGCCATCACTGAGGCATGCTACTTTTAGTATTAGATCCCAATACTGGTCGTCATCTAGCATATTACGCGCTCTACAAGCAGCCTGAAATGTCGTGTACTCAACATTTTCGTATCTCTTCAGGAATACAAATGTCGTAGGGTCACGGACTGGGTTGAGTAATAAGCGAAGATAATAACATTCGCTATTGTTAGGTTTCACAGTGTACACCGGGCTTAATGCATGTTTTCGAAAAATACCTGGTACCCCTTCTACAGGCTGCCTTCGTCGACGTCTATTAAATTTTAATGTTTGTACCTACTCAAGGTTTTGGTAAAATTGTCGGTTTGGCGCAAACTGAAAAAAGCCAAGTCCGTTGTTTGTCCGGGGTTTTCTAAGCGCTCTGTGACATTTTCTGAATCAAAATGACTACTTTGGCCATCTTCAAAATGTACATCTAAAAATGTGTAACAGGAGGGTGACGTTCGTGTATGGGGAAAGCAAAAAACCGCCACACGGCTTCAAAGTAACGACCAGATTGATACTTGTGCACCTCGTTTTTGTCTATAGATGCTTTGCAAAGCAAATGTGACTGTCGCTCTCCTGATTGACATACTTACAGATATTTTATTGATGCCACGCTGGTGCACGACTCTATACTCTTCACAAAACTGGTGAATATGGAACTACCCATCTATTATCCAATTCAACAGACTGACCATACATTTTCAATATAAAGCCAACCCGGCGACGTCGATACGATGGTTAACCATCTTCACGAGTGACCGTCTCGCTTAAGAAAAGCGTTAGAAACATTTTCAATCTTTCATGCATGATCCCCCCTAGATTGAGTGAGCCACAGGGTCCATATTACTTTTAACAACAATATTTTGAAATATGGCGTTAGTTTCATGGCTTGGTTATTACCAAGCCATGAAACTAACTTGCGGCACTTATGGCTTGGTCAATCTCATTGGGCCTAATTTTCGATTCGAGCCACAAAACAATATGAACATGTGGTAGGCCGCACTTCCACTTAACTGTGTGCATAGCACAAAGCAGCCCCGATCACTTATTCTTTTAGATTCATCAGAGACTTAAATTTTAAATGAAAGACCCGAGAGATTAGGTCTTGCCAATCATGAGATGCCTAGCTGGCAAGGAGTTCGGTTGATATTTCAGTCCACTTGGAATTTGTTGTGACTGTGACGAACAAATCCTCTTGACCATATTTACGCACATGGCAAAATGCATCCTGGGTACGCTCTTACATGTAACGGGTCCTGTAAGTGTTGAGAGTAGTATCAAAAACTAACCTACATTTTCTGCATTTGAATCTTGCCGCACAGCGTCTCTCAGATCAATGTAACGTTCTGCTCGAAGTATCCTCTCTGTTTTAATTATAAATATCCACTAAGAATTGGCTAAAAAGTGAACGGCTACGATGAAGATGTATATACGAGTATACTCATCCTTGCACAACAGGGTCAAGTAACTATAGAACTGCAAAGCGCCAGTTTTTATACTTAGTGTCAGGAATAAGTCGACCTTCCAGTAACCCTATATAGATATCTAGAGGTGTATTTTACATCATTCCTCCTCTCTAAGCTCTAAGCGGTTTAATACGAATTTGAAATGAATATACTTCCTTGACCTCGTTCAGGAGCTTCTCGAAATGAGTTTCTAATTATATCTAGACGAAATTTGCATGGAGTTTATGAACAAATTTTCCAATTAAATTTAATAACGCTTTAGAAATGATTTTACTTAATATTTTTATTGGAAACACAACCTGCCTTCCAATATTAAACTTTCACATTAGACCGGTGCCAATACCAACTGCCCACAGTTGACGCCAGGGTATGTTGTTTGACGACAATCAAGATAGTTATCGTTCGTGCCGACAGCAGGTAACCAAAAAACCCTTTTAGGGCCGATTTCCCAATTAGTCAGATAAACAGCCAAGTAGCATTAATGCCCCAGATAACACATTTATTCTTCGGAAAACAGAATGTTCGACTTTTCAATAGTTGGAAAAATGCTTTTACTTACATAAAATTAGTATCTATCGAATTTTATTTAATGACTAGCTGACCCTGGTATTCTCTTCCCGTGACAGCTAGGTCACGTGATTGGCCTAATATGTATAAAAAAATTACCCGAGCAAGATGCATTTTTTCACATATTTGCTTCCATAAAGAAGCAATTTTGAACTAGTAATTTTATACAGTTTACTTTTTAACTAAATAGATGAATAACACGAAATAGAAAATAGTTAGGCTAGTTAGCAATTTATTTAATATTTATTATGAATTAAAAATCTCCTCAATTGTATTGACGTTAATCAATGGCAGCACTGATCGTGACATTCATGACGTAGCCTTTGGGCATCGTGGGAAGAGAATACCTGGCGTAGCATATTATTATACGACCCGACAGACGTTGTCCTGTCATAAAAAAATCCCACAGAAAAGATAACTTTTAGTTTTCCCCCAATTTGCCAATTTTCCGGGCAACTTTTCCAATTTTTCTTTCCATAATAAACCTAATTCGGACTGTTACGAATATTAATAAGCCAAACCGGTCCAGCCGTTCTCAAGTGATGCGCTTACCAACGAACAGCATTTTATTTTTACCCGACTTTGGTGAAGCAAAAAGGAGGGTATATGATTTTGACCGGTATAACTATTTAACCAGATTAGTTTAGTCAGATAAACATATTACTAGGTTGCGACCGTAAGATAGTAATGAATCGCTTTCGCATAACTATATTACGGTATATAATTATATCCCTAGGGATATAACTATATTACAGCTTTATCTATCATACTGCGACATAATTATATTTATGTTCATCTCTTCCCTACGAACTTCCAAACTACTTATCACGATTTGACAAATGAGATATCTTTGGAAGCGTCTTAATCGTCCGCTGGTTATAGGCTATGTGAGGTCACATTAAATTAAATATGGCGCCCTCTAGAGTACCTACATAAAGTCGTGAACTAAAAAAAATATGTTTTTAATGAAGCCGTGTTTGGTATCAAATGAAAGAACTTATTTAGCACATTTCAAAAATATATTTATTATAACCCCAAAATAATTTAAATAAAAAGTAAGTTCAAAACCCGGTTACTGAAAAATGAATGAAACGAAAATATTATCATCTGAAATAGTTTTGTGCATACTTATTCAATATTTATCGTCTATTAAACAAACAACTTACACGTAATATATTTTAATGTCCATCCAAAATTTAAGTGCTGGGCACTTGTCGGTGTAGCAATCTCCATCTTTCTCTATCCAGAGCCAATTCCTTCATTTCTCTGTATGTTATCACGTCTGTCTTTTCCTTCAATTGGTCTATGTACTTTTGTCTTGGTTTACCTGGCTTTCTCTTTGCTTGTAATTTGCCTTTATGATGTTAATTATAAAGCTGTCGTGTCGCAGTAAGTGACCAATAATTTTCCCCCTTCTTCTTTCCATATGTTCTATAATTTGTTTTTTCTCTTTGACTCTACTTAGAATCTCTTCGTTGGTTACTTTTCCCGTCCATGATACTCTTTCCATCCGACGCCAGCACTACATTCCAAAAGCTTCCAACCTTTCTCGGTCTTTTTTTGTGAGTCCACGTTTCACCAGCGTAAAGGGCAATGCTCCGAATATATGTTTTTATGAGTTTTTTCTTGATATTTTTATTTATTTTGGCTGTAAAAAGGGATAGTTTTTTTTTTTCTTCATTTTCATTCTTGTTTTTGTGTCTGATGTTGATCTTGCGTCTTCTGTAATTAAGCTGCCTAAGTATTTAAACTGGTGTACTTGTTCTATAGGGTTGTTGTCAATTGTGATAGGATGATCAGTTACATGCGGGAACTTTGATGCCATGAGAACATTAGTTTTTTTAATATTTATCTTCATATCAAAGCTGTTAAAAACCTGATTCATTTTTCTCAGGAGATTTTCGAGGTAATTTCTGTTGTTTGCTACGGCGGCAATGTCATCTGCAAATCTAATAAATGGAATTCTATTTCCGTTTACAATAATACCTTCGTGCGATTCTTCTAAAATTTTTCGTATTGCTATTTCTATATAAATATTAAAAATTAATGGAGATAAAGAACATCCTTGTCTCACTCCTTGCCTAATTTTTTGCTGTTTCTGACCTCTCATTTATTTCTATTTGCGTTTCCTGCTGTTTATATAGTTCATAAATAATTTTCCTACCTTTGAAGTCAAAATCGAATGACCAGTTGTCATTCGATTGTCATGTCAAAATTTCGTCAAAATTTCTCTACGTAGAAAATATTAATAAATAAATATATTTTAAGCCAAAATTCGTTTTTTCGTAAGATGAATAACGAAGGGGATAATCTGGAGCTTTGCGACTCCAGTGGGAGTGATGTTACGGAAGAGGAGTTTTTAGGAAACGAGCTACAAGTTACTGCAGAAATTCACAAAGAAAATGAAGACAATTCAAATCTGAGTCAAAAAACCCCGGAAAAAAGGACAAGAAAAGATAGTGAAGAGATAATAGAAGAAGATGAGGGCTTCATCACAGTCAGAAAAGGCAAAAAACGTTTGACAAAGGGTTTGTCTACGTCTAAAAATGCAGATAGAAGAAATTTAGAGTTGGAAACGCAAAAAGAAATAACCATGGCTATGGTTATTTCAAAAGAAATTCTACCCAAACAATTTGGAATGGCAAAGCTATTGAGGGCGGAAAATATCCAAAACATTTTAAGAATTCAATACAAAAGCCCATATAAGGTACTGATTCAGTTTGAAAATAAAGAAAGTGCAAGGAAATTAGTTAGCTGTGAAAAAATTATTACTTTGGGATACAGGTGCCAATTGATTGATGAAATAAATTTATCATATGGTGTTGTGCGAGACGTAGATTTAGAAATTGAAGATAAGGAGATTGGCGACAATTTGAATTGTGATCATGAGATAATTTCTGTAAAAAGATTAAAACGACTAGATGGTTCAAATAAATGGACGGATAGCAGTACTATACGGCTATGTTTTAAAAGTTCTACCTTACCCTCATACGTATATGGGTATGGGTGCCGGTTTAAAGTGGAACCATATACATTCCCTGTGACGCAATGCTCAGGATGCTGGAGGTTCGGTCACCTAATAAGATACTGTCCTAACAAAAAAAAAGTATGTCCAAAATGTAATGGCCCACATGATAACTGTGCAGTGACGGACTTTAAATGTGCTAATTGTAAAGGCGCCCATATGGCTCTTGATAAATCTTGCCCTATATTCGCCAAAGAAAAGGCAATTAGGAAAATTATGTCCGCTGAAAGCTGTACTTACCGAAAAGCCTTATCAGTATGGTTGGAGAATAGAAAATTGCAGATGGAGGAAGCTGAAATGACTGAGACGATAGATTTTAGGACAACTACAAGGGAGAACAAAACGTTAGGTCAATCAAAATCGTATAGGGATGCGGTTGTAAACAATTCATTTGAGGCATTAGTAGTGGATGACGAGGCACATGAAACTGAAACTTCAGAAGATGAAGAAAAGCGCGCCGATTACCCACAATCACAATTAAAAAAAAAAAAGAAAAAGACGGAAAGGTGTCACAAAAATCAAAGCGAAAAAGAAAATGCTTCTAGAGCAGAACCTGATTTTGAAATGAGCACCAGCAAACCTTATGAACGAAGACAGAAAAACACTAACTTTAAGAGTTTCATGAGTAAGATTGAAGATATTTATCTTTTAAATATTGATTTCGAAGATAAAATTAAAATGTTGTGTAGTTATGTAGTGAAAGAATGCATAGAATTTATTATCGAACTAGTACAAAAACAAGAGGTATTTACAAATTTAATTTCAATATTTACCAATGGCTAATAATGCACAAAAAGTTTTCGGCTTAAATATAATGCAGTGGAATGCGCAAAGCTTACGACCAAAACTTACAGACCTAAAACTTTTGTTGTCTTACAATAAAATTCACATAGCTTTGATATGCGAGACTTGGTTGGAACCTGATTCTAGTTTACACGAAAGTGGTTACCATTTACATCGCAAAGACCGAGATGATGGATATGGAGGTGTTGTTATCATGGTACATAAGTCAATTAAAGTCCAAGAGTGTGCTCCACGAGACGTTGTCCTCTCCATTGTCTGAAGCCGCTAAAGCGCTGTTTATTTTATTTTATTTATTTATTTTATTTATTTTTTAGGTTAACCAACAATTGTTTACACGTAAAATTACATTGCGATTGCCAGATATACATTTGCAAGTGTAACAATCACTTAAAGGTTAACACCGCGTGCACAGTGAAACGGCTTATCTATACAAAATGAAAGATGAAAAAAATTATAATGAATTCTTAAGATTAGGTTAGATTAATTATTACATTCAGAAGACACAAACATTAATTAAATCATCATATTTAAAACAAACATTACTTAATTAAGATAATGATCATATTCAAAATAAAAAAGTACATATAATAAATATGGGTACATAAATTAGAATAAATTAAATATTATTGAATTAGATTACAATTAATTGGTACATTAAATTAACGGAATATTGGAATCTAAGCTTATTATTATGGGGATTCAAGTTTTTGCGAGTGGATTATTTACAATTACTTTAATAATTTCCTTAATACTATCCTGGTTAATGTCCACTAAATCACTGCAGCTATTGAGATTTTTACATAATCTAGATATAGGTGAGTTTGCGCCAAGTACAGACCTACGTAGTGGTGGGCATAACGGTGTAATGATATTTCTCGGATATCTAGATGGAGCACGAAATCTAATAAGACTTAATAATTTAGAGCAATCAATTACATTTCTTATTATTTTGTACAAAAATATGGCGTCGGCGACGTCACCGCGAGTGGATAAAGTGTGCATTCTGAAATGATGCAAACGGGTTTTGTAGGAGGGTAACTGCTTGATTTTCCCTTCATGAAAAGCTAAGTGCCACACGAAACGCTTCTGCACTCGTTCTAACCGCAGCATGTGAGTAGCGTAGTGGGGTCTCCATACAACACTACAATATTCCAGGACACTTCGCACGAGACTGTTGTACAACATTATTTTGGTACTGCTTTTACGAAAACCTCTAGTGTTACGAAGCAGGAAACCTAACATTTTAGAAGATTTTTTAGTAATGTATTCAAAATGAGGTATAAAGCTGACTTTTCTATCAAAGAGTACTCCTAGGTCCTTGATTGTTTCCAGTTCCTGTACTTTAACTTGGTTTATGAAATATTCTGTGCATATATAGTTATGCTTTCTAGTGAATTTTACGTGACAACATTTGTCAGAATTCAGTTGCATTCTGTTATTTTTACACCATTCAATAACCCTGTTAAGGTCGTTCTGTAGAAGCTCGTTGTCTGTTGAGGATTCAATCGTTCGTGCAAACTTCAGATCATCAGCATATAGAAATGGTTCTGAATAATGGAAACATTGAGGAAGGTCATTAATAAATATATTAAATAATATCGGAGCTAGATGCGAACCTTGAGGAGCGCCAGAGGTTATTATGTGTTCAGAGGACTTAAATCCATTCATAACGACATAGAAATCGCGTTCAGTTAGATATGATTCAAACCATTCTAGCAAGTATCCTGAAACACCGTAAGCCGCAAGTTTGTAGATTAATATGTGATGTGACATTTTGTCAAACGCCTTACTGAGATCCGTATATATTACGTCAAATTGTTTGTTTTTATCCATTGCCTGAATCAGTGACTCCGTGAAAGTTGCTAAGTTCGTTGTTGTAGATCTCGCAGTTACAAAACCATGCTGATGGTCGCTAAGGTATTTTTTAAAGTAATTCTGGATGTATGGACAAACAATAGATTCGAAAATCTTTGCGAAAGCGGAAAGTATTGAAATAGGCCTGTAGTTGGAAATGACATCTTTGTTATCCGACTTGTATACTGGAACTACCTTCGCTTTTTTCCATTCTGATGGAAAAGTCCCTGAGGCAAGCGAAGTATTAAAAATTACCAGTAAAGGGGAAACCAGAGCTGTTGCACAGGAAGATATGAATATCGGTGGGATGCCATCAGGTCCTGGTCCCTTGGTAATATTGATTGCTTTTAGTTTCTTAAGCAAACATTCACGATCGATTACCGGGGTACTCAAGCACTGACTGTAACTATGTAGAGCCTGAAGAAACGTTGTCTTGCAATTTATTTCTTTATTGCTGTCAGATGTGTATACGGACGAGAAGTAATTGGCAAAAAGATTGCAGATTTCAGAGCCATTAGATGTTACTATCTGTCCGTCAGTCATTGTCTGTGGGTAAGCACTAGATCCTCCCCGCCTAGCTTTTATATAACTCCAGAAAAGTTTAGGATTAACTTTGATACCTTGTTCTAAATTCTGAAGATAAACATTATATAAATTCATGGCTAATTTTTCACATCGCTTGGAAATCAATTTCAGTTCAATTTTATCCATAGGATTTTTATATTTTTTAAAGCGTAACCTCAAATTATTTTTTTCTTTTAAGGATTTAATTAGTGCTTTGTTAAACCATGGCGGATAACGACGGTTATTTTGTTTTT
Organism: Amphipyra tragopoginis; assembly: GCA_905220435.1. NCBI lineage: Eukaryota > Metazoa > Arthropoda > Insecta > Lepidoptera > Noctuidae > Amphipyra > Amphipyra tragopoginis. The sequence goes on along the minus strand of HG991991.1, from coordinate 22,490,432 downwards.
TCTCTGGCACAAATTTTTTAAATTCATTTTCATTCATTCATTCATCAATTTTATGTTATTCAGTCGTAGGTAAGCCATAACTAGTAAGTAGATGTAGTTTAGTTTAAGTTAGGTTACGATGGAATTGACATGTACTTTATGTATAAAAATTCCTTAAATAAAGAGAAAAAAAAAAAAAAAAAAAACGGGTTGTTTCAGTATTACCATCAGCGTTTTCCAATTTACTCTATCAAATGCTTTTTCTAGGTCTATGAAAGCTATGTTATGTATTAATATCCAGATCTACTCTTCTTTCTATTATTGTTCTTAAAGCAAATATTCCTTCTCTTGTACCTTTATTTCTGCTGAATCCAAATTGGTCGTTTCCTAATTGAAATTCCGTTTTACTTCTGATTCTGTTTTGTATAATTTTTAACATTATTTTAGACGCTTGTGATATTAGACTTAAGGCTCGGTGTTCTTCACATTTAATGGTATTAAGTTTCTTTGGTAATGTAATTCTCTTAGTGATTTTAAAGTCTGAGGGTACTTTACCTTCTTCGTACATAGTTTTTGTGAGTTGAAAAATCTCATCTTTTAGTGTGCCATTTGCTGATTTTATTAATTCTATGAAAATTTTCTCGCTACCTGCTGCTTTCCCATTTTTAAGTTCTTCAAGCGCTTTATAAAATTCTTTTCTTAGTATTTCTGGCCCTCTCATATCTATATCTACTTCGCATTCCCGTTCTATGTCTGTTTCGTCTAGACCTTCCCTCATAAGTTTTCAATATATCGCATTCAATTCAATATTCTGCAATTAGTTTGTTATCTATTACCATTTTGCCATTCTCATCCTGAATCACAGTACTCCTTCTTCTTGTTTTGTTATCTAAGCTTTTTGTTATACCATAGGCTATATCTATTTGTCCTTTAATATAAATGCTGTTTAATAAACGTTTACATTTGCAGAAAACGCCTGTAGATTTGATGAAAATATTGTATCTACTTTGTAATTGTTAGTTACAAATTACATAAAATGTAAGTGTTTGTTTAAGAGTCTTAAATTGAGGGTAGATTTCAAAAATCTTAGATTTTTAAAATATTTAGAATTTGGTTTACAGAGTATTTTTCTATTTGTTTGATTCATAATGAAAGTCATGGAGCACAATAACAAAATCACGATTCTGTCTCTAAAATATGAGAATAAATATGTTTTATTACATAATATGTATTATACACGTAAAGTTAAAAAAAATCAACAACCCCGTCGACCGCATTTTATTCGAAAGTCTGCGTACAAACTGCAACACTCTAAGAACTAACTGTTATAATAATTATTTATCCGATGTTGAGAGTAAACTTACAAAATATCCTAAAAAATTTTGGTCTTTCATTAAGAACAAACGAAAAGGTGGTAGTACATATCCAGCTCAAATGCATTTCAAAGATAAAACAGCTTTAGACGGACTTGACATAAGTAACTTATTTGCAGAAACATTTAACGCTCCCCCTTAGTCGGTTCTCATTGCTCCACCAATTCAGCAATCTCGTCATCAGCCCTTTGTGCGTTATCAGTAAGTTACAAGGAAGTTTGCCGAGCCTTAAAATTGCTTGATGAAGACAAAGGATCTGGTGAAGATGGCATCCCACCCGTTTTTATTAGGCGGTGTGCTCTGCAATTATCTACTCCACTAACATTAGTTTTAACAGATCCTTATCAGATGGTATTTTCCCTGAAGCTTGGAAAGAAGCTCTTATAGTCCCAATATTCAAGGCTGGTGATAAGCAGCTTTTAGCTAATTACAGACTTATTTCTATATTAGTGACGTTCGGTAAAATATTTGAAGAACTTGTGCCTGAACGTTTGGCGTGGTATCTTAAACAGAAAATATCAGATTATCAACATGGCTTCATAAAATGCAGGTCCACAGCAACTAATATCACGTGTTTTACGTCTGCCTTAGCTAGGATTGCCAACATTTTTTTGTCTGAATATAGTTTTTTTTTTTTAAAAAAGCCATAATAAATATAGTACGCTTCAAAAAAATATAGTATTTTAGTAGGGAAGAATAAAAAAAAGACAAGTTATATTTTTTTCAAACTCAAACTCAAATTCTTTATTGTATTCATGTGTACATAGATGTTACAGAAGTAAATAAGTTTCAACATGAAACCCGGTTAGGGCACGGCAACATATCTATTATATTGACAATACAATCAACCAGTCAGTTGGTATTACAAGTTTTATTAACAAGTTTTATTGGTATTACAAGTTTTATTAACAAGTTTTATTGGTATTACAAGTTTTATTAACAAGTTTCATTTTACTTATTTATTTTTTATAAAAACTATATTTCTTTGCACTTCTTGCATTGTTTAATAATTTCTTGTCCTGAATAAAACTACCATACGATTTTTCACAGTCAAGTTTTAAATTAATATAAATTAAGAGCTAATGTTTTATTAAAGCTTAAGATGCTCTGTTTCTTTCTTCCCGCCACTTCGAATTCATAATTGAAAATATCCTTTCTGTGAATGCCGAAGTGGCAGGAATAGACAGCAGAAAAGATATTATTTTAAATATATTAAATTTAAAATGTGCTGCCATTTTTCTGGAGTAGTTTTATTAATAAATTCGCTTGAATATTTTATTTTGGAAAAAAAATCGTTTAGTATATTTATATCTGAATAAAGTTCATCCATGTTGATATTAAGTTTTGTCTGTAAATTTAGAACTTCTATAATACATTCTCACAGTCATCAAAAGAAACCTGTTTACACTCTTTCCCACTCAGATTTATATTTTTGGAGCCTTTTTTGTATTTTCCTCTTTTTAGTGGGTGTTAGTGGGACACTTTCGCTATCGCTACAACTTTCCATTATTTTACTTCGTAATTTAATGCTGGAATAAAACTACTAAAACCTTATTAACTCCACTAACTCAATAAAATTAACGAAATCCAAAACAAACGAAAAAAGCAAGCAAGATTAGAATAAATAAACATTAGTTTGATGTTGTCAAGTTTGACATTGACGTATCAATTAGGAGCGAAATATGACAGGGACGCGTTTGGTTACACGCACACGCACAATACTTCTGTCGAACGAATGACGCGTTCGAAAATTATAGGAAGTTTTTTTATTTTACTAATTTTAGTATTACATAGAGCTATTGAACTGAAATATAGTATTTTCGCGTACTATACATTTCTTCAACAGTATATAGTACGGAGACCCGAAATACAGTACAATACTATATATTATAGTACGGTTGGCAACCCTAGCCTTAGCTGAACACCTTGATAACCGAATTCCAATTGACGCAATCTACACCGACTTCAGCAGGGCATTTGACAAAATGGATCTTGTTTTGCTACTAAACAAATTACCTACCTAATTTTGGTATAGGAGGCAAACTACTACATTGGTTTGAATCTTACTTAAATTATAGATATTCTAGAGTAGCGATTAATGGTTTTCTCTCTGTCAAGTATATTGCATCATCGGGAATCCCACAGGGATCACATTTGGGCGCTATCCTCTTCAACATATTTATTAATGACATCTCTGAATGCTTTCACAATTCGAGGTATCTTTTCGCAGATGACTTAAAATTTAATGATGCCAATTCGTAATGCCCTTGATTTCAAAAAGCTGCTAGAAGACGTATTGAGGCTAAATAACTGGTGCCAAAGAAATAATATGATTTTAAATATTAACAAATGCCATGCCCATTACATACATTTTTGTCGAGAAAAAACTCCTAAGCCTAACAAATATTATATTGACGGAGTTGAAATCAAATTAATTAGGGATATTAGAGATCTTGGCATCTTAATAGATGACAAATTGAAGTTTGACAAGCACATATTGAGCGTTGTATCTAAAGGTTTCAAGGTTCTGGGTTTTGTATTACGAAACTGTAAATAATTTAAAATGCATCCACTAAAATAAGACTATTTAACACCTTAATTCTGTAATATGGAACCCACATTACGAGATTTATAATAAGCGCCTGGAAAGTGTTCAGAAGCGTTTTCTGTACCATCTGTGTTACAGAGATCTGAAAGCAAGAAAACTCCTCAGCTACACCACAAGATTGAAACATTATCGCATAGAATCTACACTATCTAGCCGTAGAAAGATGACAGATGCTTATTTTCCTACATAAACTAATTAACGGAATCATTGACTTTAAAGAACTACTAAGCAATCTTAAAATTAGCATAACAACTCGTATACCCACAAAAAATATTTATTCCCTTTTTCATATTCCTTACTCTAAAACGAACCTCGGATATTTCGCTGCTGTGCCAAGGCTTTGTAGACAGTACAATAAGCTCTCTAAAGCTGATGTGACAGATATCAGCGATACTTTGAATAGATACAAGAAAAACGTGAAAGAAGCTCTCTCATGTTAATTAATTAGTAAGGCTGTATAATTTTAACTACGAGTATAGGTATTAACTAATTTTTTGTGTATTGTAATACTTTAACGCTCAACATATTTTAACTCTTCTTTGTAACTTTATATCTTCAGTAGTGATCCATTTAGATTGTTATTGTTAAATTAGTACTTGTGTTTAGTTATTTCTTTAAAGCATGTTGTGGTCTCCTGTAAGTGAAAGAGTACACTGACTTGACTGTTTCCTTATAATATTTTGACAAATTGTGTACGTCCTTTGTTGGTGATACTTAAATAAACAAATAAAATAAAATTCGGTCGGTTTAGTGAAAAACTAAATCACGATATGAAAATAAATAAGTGGAAAGACATTGCAGAACAGTTGAAATCTTTGAGCATCTATAACAAATACTGGAAATACCTATGTGACACAATATGGCAAAACCGTGGAATTAGAATGAATGCCTGCTATTCTAGATATATTATATTTCATAAACAATCTAGGGATATCGAGACAATGTTGGCCAGCGGACTTCTTCTCCAAATAATTTACTGACCACAAACCTAGACACATTTTTTTTGCAGTTATGTATCGTTCCTTTAGTTATACCATGTGCATCTGCTATAACATGGTATTGTGAGCCACAGCCCATCCAGTGCAATGCACACAAAATTTGCTGAGTGGGTGTAAGGGCTGCATTTATTTTGGAATCGTATTTAAGATCATGTCCTATTTTCGTTATCAAATATTTGACGGTAGTTTTGCTGACCCGAAATTTTTCGTTGAACGTAAAATCTGTCACATCAAAAGTAAAATATATCCTTTTACGAAAAACTCGCCGTTGCCGTTCACTCTTATATTCCTCATCACTACTTCCACTACTAGTTGTTAGAACCATTTTTTAATGTTTATCAATTAAATTTTTTACTTAATAAATTAAGGTACATAATTGTTAAGTTCTGACACAAGGCGAGTCCACCTGTCGAAATTTTTCTACAATTTACATGTATGTAATTACAATTATGCGTTCAATAAAACAGTTTTCCTTACAAGTACCTATGTAAATTGTCACCTGTAAAGAGAAAATGTACTAAACAGAAATATGTAAAATTGTAGTACAATTTTAAAATTTTGACAGCTTTCCACCATGGTTTTATAAGTTGTATTCTTTATTAAACAAAAACTTATAGATTTGTAACTTGTAAAATACAATTACAATTTGTAACGTTTATTAAACAGGGCCCAGGTTATCGGCCTTTTTTATTTTCAATTAATGATGTGTCGAAATTCTTAAGTTGTACAATGTACTGAAATAGAAATTAATTGCGCGATCTCGCTTTTTTATGCCATGGATACTCATTATGATAACGCGTAAATTAAATTTGTGTAATACGCAAAGCGCAATCTTAATAGAAAGGACAAAATGAAAAAAAAATATGCGGTTAAATTTTGACGCGATAAGTTACTGAAAGCAGTTTTTTTTAAATCCTGCTGAGAAATATTCTATCCATTTATCTCTCTTGCACTGTCTTGGAGTGAAGTTCCTGATTATAAACGCTAGATAACTGTCGGCTAGATAAATTAATTAAAAGCAATTAAAAAAAAGAATGACTGTTAAACTGCAGATAAAATTATTCGCTAGATAGTTAGTTATTCGACTGATCTGTCAATCGAATATTCCGCCCCTAATTGTATTGATACGAATTGTTTATGGGTGAGAAGGTTTTCCGCTCATCTACATGTTATGTGCTTAACGGGCAATTGCTTAGAAATATAAATAATCGTAGAGAATTTGCATAACAACTTATTATATTTCATACATTACCGAGCTTAGGGCGAACTAGGAGCCGAACTTAAGGTGTTAAGTTCAATTCCCAGTACGTACCAATTGTAATCGTTTTTCTATTATGAAATTCTAATTGGTAGCCCTTTTGGCTTTAAAAAGGGCCGATAAACAGTACACAATAATATGATCTGTGATAAATAGTAATATAGGCAAAAGAATTTAATTGTAGTTAGTGTAGATATGGAACAATCAGGGCCCGCCGCAACAGCGGCGATAAGACCCGTAATGAAGGAAGGGCCGGAAAAGTGGCATGGCGCCCTTACGTCCCAGCTGACGCAAGTACTCACGGAGTACGGTGCTTCGGAAAGTATCTGTGTCGCATGGTCCAGCCACAAACGCCCGGGTGTCATTGAGGTGGGGTATGAAAGCGCGACCGTATCCCACCCTCCCGGCCAAAGGTAATAGGAGGAACATACATCGGACATAGGGTTCCTTCCCCAGGGCGAAGAGTACCTATCAATGAGGATTTCCCAAGGGCGAAGGGAATCCAAAAGAAAAACCTAACGTAATTTTTTTATTAAAATTTGGTTTGCGCTTCATTTTTCTATTCTTATAAAACATAAACAACCCATAGGTAAATGGTTAATACGCAAATTCTTAGCGAGGCTGTCGATCTCGCGCGTTTCTCGAGTGTAATGATAGCACTTAATATAATTAGCACCTAATCTACATTGTAAGTGGGAACAGCTTTTAGAAATATCAGTTTAATTGCCTTAATGCAACATGGACGTGTGGTGTGATGGATTCCTGAGAGACCGCAAATATTTAAAAAGTCACTCCACGGTTTTAAACGGAATAAAATTTTGTTAATCACGTAGTAAAAACTAAATACATGAATGTATTATGTTGTATTTTAAATTTCGTGCTTGTGGTTTGCTAATAGAATATGTCCTATATAGCTCACAATAAAAACGGAAAGTGATGCAGGTATTCTTAAGACCTGGCTCTTTTATTTTCTGGAGCCCTTCTTTGTGCTGAGAACGGCAACCATACGGAAAGATCGGTAAGATTCCGGCATACCCCACGCCTTGCCCAGACGGAGAGAGTATCACACAGGAAACACAAGCTACGATTTAACTTCAACTCATTAAAATACAGGCTGTGTCTTAAAGACCCAACTATTCTGTTTAGAAAATTATTCATAGTGATTATTTGTTTTTTAGTCATAACTATGACTAAAAAACAAATATTTACTTTATAAAAATAATATCGTTGACGTCCATTGCGCTGGCGACATTCCTTGAATCTAGACTGAATGTTTGTAAAAACTGTATGTAGAACCGATCTGCAAATCGACGCAATTTCTTGATTTTCTTGTGTGATTTCTGTCCTTAATTGAGTCAAAGTTTTAGGGGAATTTTTATACACTCGTGACTTAAGATAACCCTACAGAAAAAAACCGGTAGGATGAGGTCAGGACTCCTCGGGGCCATTCGATATCACCTCTCCATATAACATTACGTTGGAAAAATTCAATCTTAAAACATAACCAGATCATTTTAGTGCTTGCACGATTGCAGTCTTATACGCCTAAATGTAAATTATAACGCATTATGCAGTGCCGAGTCGCTCGGGGTAGGATCGTCATTTCTGACGCATTGAAGACGCGCAGAATTCGCTACCAGCTCAATATTTTCAGAGGTTTTTACACTTCTTGGACACCCAGATGGAATGTATCCCACTGTGTTTCCAGAAGTGTTGAAGCTCTGGAGCTACGATAGAATTTGTATTGCTTGGCGTTTCACCAATATTCCATAAGCGAGGCACGCGAATGAGTGGTCAACCGTTCTCGAAAAACGCGCCCACGCAAAAAGTGCTTAGCCTCCCCCGTATACAAAATATGTAGCAACAAAAAATTCTCGAAACGTTCTAACGCCGTGCTCTTCTCCCTCAGATCGCGGTATAGTGCCACGTCATTCACTTTTAAAACAGTTAGATCCCTTCGAGACATCCTATACAAGGTTAGTCAGTAAGGGGGTAGTAATCCGAAAGGGTGTTAAAGTACACATAATAAATGAGTAACTTTTGTTCTACCACTTTCCCCAAAAGTCAATGGTTAAAGAGAAATAGCTGTTCAAAAATTACATAAAAAATATATGCTTAAATCTCTTTATCCTCAGCTATGATCAGCTTTGTTTAAATTTTAGGTCTTATTTGGGGTCAGAATTTAAAGCTCCATTTTCTGAATTCGTAACAGAAGTAGGGAAGAAGGATTTTTGAAAAAATTTAAATAAAAATGATTTTACATGAAATTTTAACACTTGCTTTAAAACAGTTATCAGTGATACTTTAAGTGGCCCGCGGGTTAGTACCCCTTTCCGACTAACCTTGTATACAGCGTGTCCCAAAAAGTAGTGTCAAGCGGAAGTCCAGAGGTAGAACATCCTTTGAGGTACCCAAATCACCCCCATGTATGTTCCACGATTTTTTGTAGTTTTCGAGTTATGAATGTTTTTCATGTTTTTAATCAAACTCTGACTATAACAACATTTTTGATCATAGTGACGTGAATGGTTGAGATACATGAGTAATTTTTTTTTCTAAATTAGCTGATTATTGACCCTATCGAATGCATAAACATTTGTAACCATAGATGTAACGAATGCGTTACAAAAAAAATATCGAATTCTCATAAAGTTAAAATCCTGCATGTTTCCTACGTCTTTGTGGGTGATTTAAAAATAAATCTCCCTAAACTTTTTTCGTCAAATGTATTTTAAAAACTTATCCATTTTATCAGCTATTTACCCTGTAAATTTAATTGAGCTATCTCTACGATATCACAATGAAATTTTCATTCAAAGCATACAATATCGAAAATTCCAGTTGTAAAAGGGTGAATGAAAAATTTATTAAAACTAACTATTAACGTCTTTTTTAGTAACCCTCGACGTAAAAAGAAGGGTGTTATAAGTTTAACGTGTGTGTCTGTGTGTCTGTCTGTGACATCGTAGCTCCTAAATGGATTTTGATGTAGTTTTTTCTTTTGTTTGAAAGGTGACTTTATCGAGAGTGTTCTTAGCTATGATTCATGAAAATCTGTTCAGCCGTTTGAAGATCATCAGCTCTTTTCTGGTTATCGAAGGGATATGAGCGACTTCTATTGGTCTGATCGTTTCGAAATTTACTATCCTGTGACTTCAATGATATTGATGACATGTGACAAGAAGGAGGTCATTACAACTTATCATAAACTTAAAGAATCAATAGGCACACAATACCTCTACTGTAAGTTGGGTATCATGCTGTTTCAGATGATGCTTGAGAATCAGGTCAAGATTACCATGTTATTGTAATATCATTGAAGTCACAGGATAGCAAATTTCGAATCGATCAGACCAGTAGAAGTTGCTCATATCCCTTCAACAACCAGAAAAGAGCTGATGATCTTCAAATGGCTGAACAAATTTTCTTGAATCATAGCTAAGAACGCTCTCAATAAAGTCACCTTTCAAACAAAAGAAAAAACTAAATCAAAATCCGTTTAGGAGCTACGATGCCACAGACAGACACACAGACACACACGTTAAACTTATAACACCCTTCTTTTTACGTCGAGGGTTACTAAAAAAGACGTTATTAGTTAGTTTTAATCAATTTTTCATTAAGCCTTTTACAACTGGAATTTTCGATATTGTATGCTTTGAATGAAATTTTTATTGTGATGTCGTAGAGATAGCTCGATGAAATTTACAGGATAAATAGCTGATAAAATGGATAAGTTTTTAAAATACATCTGACGAAAAAAGTTTAGGGAGATTTATTTTTAAATCACCTACAAAGATTTAGGAAACATGCAGGTTTTTAACTTCATGAGAATTCAATATTTTTTTGCAACGCATTCGTTACATCTATGGTTACAAATGTTTATGCATTCAAAAGGGTCACTAATCAGGCAATTTAGAAAAAAAAATTACTCATATATCTCAACTATTCACGTCACTGTGATCAAAAATGTTGTTATAGTCAGAGTTTGATTAAAAAACATGAAAAACATTCATAACTCGAAAACTACAAAAAATCGCGGAACATACATGGGGGTGATTTGGGTACCTCAAAGGATGTTCTACCTCTGGACTTCCGCTTGACACTACTTTCTGGGACACGCTGTATAAAGTATATTGTTATACAGTGAAAACAGACAACTTTTAAATTAAGGAAGATTATGAAGTTTGTATATACTGAATGTCTGAAATTCTCTATCATAAAGAAGTTCATACATGATCACAATATTCTAGATCAACTGTTTCTACTTACCTTCTTATGTATCAGTGTCAATTATTCAGTGAAAAGCCGACCGTCGGCGGTGTCTATTCCGCCTAGCATTTTACCAACCATGTTGGGGTCGGCTTTCAGTTTAACCAGATACGGCTAAATACCAATATTATACACGAAGTGACTACCACCAGACCCCAGCAACCGAAGTACTGGGCTGTGCTGATATCTTAAGGCTAAAGAGGTTGTCCGACTTTCGGGTTTTTGAACACACTTAACGAGAGTCGAAGGTATTCTTGACACCTGGAACTGACGCGACGGTTTAACGTGCTCTCCGAGGCACGGAGGAGTATCGATGTGTAACGAAAGTGCACTCATCCACAGACTGAAACCGACAAGCGCAGCTTAACCTCGCAGATAGTATGATCCGCGCGGTTGTTAATTAGCCACGAGCCCCTCTCCTCGTAACAGTTAGTTACCTAATATTTATTTTAGGTTCAGTTTAGTGTTCAGTGCAAAATACGTGAGTTAATATAAGATGTAGCCGATGCAGATATTACTATGCCAAAGTAGGGTGGGCAAGTTATGTAAGGCCACTTGCCTCAAACCGCATTAGATACATATATGTTACCTAGGTACATTATGCGACCAATGGAATGCTCTCTTTAAGAAGAAAATTTGTTAATTACGACTTGTCGTACGATGTGTGATGTATCAACTACACTTGGGTGGGAGCAAAGAAATCGAGCCACTCCTTTTTCACATGTCCTGGTTATTAGTTTTGATTTCATGAATAACATTATTCAAAATACAAAAAACTACCCTCATTGTAAAGGTTATCAAATAACCTTTTAGGCAATATATGTTTAGAATTGATCTGTTCCATAATATCAATAATAATAAGAATTATACCGACGTGAAAAATAGAAGTGGCTCGATTTATTTGACCCCAAGTATATAAGTATACATATCAAGCCAAGAAAGTCATACCATTTTTGACATACAACCGAAACAATGGGGACGGGAATTCAGATTTTGTATTTTTATTATTTGCTAAGATTCATACCAGAACAACACATAATCTTTGAAAATGATCTGGCTTCCTCATAAGTGTGCGTCACACCATACGCGAGGTTTGAGCGGATCGTGCTAGCAGCGGGCCCGCGAGCAGAGAATAAATAGTACAAGTACGCGAGAGTCGTATTCGAATTATAAATATACAATAAATTCTAATAATTTCCGCCTTTTGTGTGGCATACGCTTTTACGGCTGCCGAGATATACCCTTGTGACAGACGGACGGATAGACAGCGTAGGCTTATGTTATAGGATCCCGTTTGAAGCTTGCTGGCTGTAGCCATGTAAATAAAATTTGTTTCACTTTTTTATCCCTTTTTGCCAAGCTGTAAAGGTGCATGCTTTTATGCATTTATGGTAAAATATGTAAAAATATGGAAAATAAGATATCCAGCTCTGCATCTCGTGTAGAAAATAAATATCGCATTGATATACCAACTGTGGTTAAATAATTCGTCAACGTATTCTATAAGTTCCTATGATTCTACGAAACCAAACACACTTCATATCCTTCGAGGTAAAAGTAGCGTACTATTTGAGAAAAAGGGGTATATACGTAAAGTGTCCAGTTTACATTTTAAGCGCCCCTCTGGGTGTAGAATACAAATAAAAGTAGGATTAACGGCTCGTCTAGCGACTGTTACAAACGACAAGTTTAAAAGCAAATACCGCGGGGTTTATTCTCGCAAATATACCCCGGTCAAATACCTATAGCCCGTAAATAGGCGTACCTACATAATAGTAAAATCTTAAATCAAGTCGTAACGTACAGAATATAATATATTATAGGCAAATACAGGATGGAAACGTTAAGTGTCAACAGACGATTTTTTCGTCGATTTAAGAGATATTTAAAATGTTAAGGGTACTATCAAAACTAGTAGGGCTATATGGAGAGTAAAATAATATAAATAACTTCAGTAAAAAGAAAAGCCAGATATCGCCCTCTATTCATTTAGTATGTGATCCTCGTTCAAAGGATCATACCTTCATAATCTCTCTCTTCCTTACTGTTTATCCCAAGTGGCGGCGGAGTTAGCCTTACTCGACTTCGCTCTATCTTCGTCATCTGTGTAATAAACCTTCATATCACCAGATCCCAGAGTACTACCTAAAACTATCCCAGGATCTCGAACAGGAAACAGGTAGTTTTTTAGTTCTAGATTGTCTACGTAATGCGATAGCCTATTATTTTCTAATAAATAATAATCATTTTGCAACCAGATTGTTTAACTAATAAAATTACTAATAGTTCAATGACAATAGGATCTCACCTTATTACATGGGACTAAATACCGTCATGACGAACTTGTGGCTGTAAAACAGAACACCTCTGCCTAAGCCTTAAGGGAATAGGCGTGATGTGTATATATTAATCAATTAATTAAAAAATCCTTAACAACAACGTTTTTTAATTTGGAACTCATAGCTTTCTCCGTAGTTTTTTAAGTAACTTGTTATTTTTCGTTATCAGCTCTTAAAATTGATTCAAATAAAAAATAAAATTGCATCCTTTGTTAATATGTATAAGAAAGAATTATGTTATCCATTGTTTTTATTGATTTACTAATCCTCTCATTCAGCAACCAATATAAAATTCAAAAAAATTACAAGCTTGTTGATCTCATGAACAAAAATGTCATACTAAATGTGTTGAAGTAGGTGAAATCAAAATTCTCAATTAATGGCGGATATTTTTCCAAAAAATATTTAGGTACATTATTTTAGGTTACTAGGCGGCCTATTTTTGATATTAGCCTTAAGTTTTAAAATATTTCCTATATTTACGGAATAATCGCCTGTTGACACATAACGTTTCCACCCTGTGTACAAGCTTAGTCAGAAAGGGGGTACTAATACGAAAGGGTGTTAAAGCACCTATAATAAAAAACAGCGTTCGTTCTACAATTTTCCGCAAAAGTCAATAGTTTAAGAGAAATAGCTGTTCAAAGATTTCATGAAAAATACGCTAAAATCTATCTATCCTCCGCTATGATCAGCTGTATTTACATTTTAGGTCATGTTTTGGGGTCACGGATTAGAAGCTCCATTTTCTGAATTCGTAACTAAAGCAGGGATAAAGAATTTTAGAAATAACTAAAAGAAAAAAAATTGTTACCTATGGAAATAAAAATTATCGAATCATGAAATTTAACACCTGCTTTAAAACAGTCATCAGTGATACTTTAAGTGCCCCGCAGTTTAGTACCCTCTTTTCGACTAACCTTGTACGTATAGAACAGACATTTTTTTTTTAAATATATTTGATCATGAAGCATACATTTTGTGATGAGATTAATTAAAAACAGCTAAAGTAAATTTAAGTTAATGTAGTTTTATTCAAGAGATTCCACAGAGTATATTAAATCTACATTACTTACTAGTGAGGTATTACCAAGTTAGTGTTATCACTACACTTGGAATAGATAATCGGTAAAGTATAATTTTATTATTACAACACTCTCACCAAATTTTAACTTTACAAACATCTTATAAAAGAAAAATAATTAGAGACTGACGGACAACCTTCACCTAAGAATAGCAATTAATAACAAAACAAAAACATTTTACTTGAGAGATACTTGCTTAATACCAATTACTCGTATATTTATAAGATATTGAAATTGTTCTTTAGGTAAAGCCTTAGTAAATATATCAGCATATATTTTGTTGTTTGGTATTCACATATTTAAGATCTATTTGTTTCTCTGAATACTTTTCTTTGATACAGTTATTCCTTATATCTATATGATTACATCGCTTGTGATAGTCTACATTCTTAATTAAACGTATTGCACTTTGATTATCAATATTTAGACGGATAGAGTTCTGATTAAATTTGTTTATGTCCATTAACATTCCTTTTAACCATTTAGCTTCTTTAGTTACAGAACATGCAGCCATATGCACTCTGCTTCAGTGGTCTACACTTTGTTGGCTTTGTGTTGCCCATGTTACTGCAGCTCCATTTTTCATAAATACATAGCCAGTTAAAGATCTGCGTGTGCTTGTGTCTTGGCATAATCTGCATCACTATAACCATCTAGGTTAGACTTTGAAGGTGTGTAACATAAACCGTAGTCTTTTGTTCCTTTCAAATATCTTAATAGATTTTAACTTGAATTCAAACACTTTTCTTTCCTACTGTACCTTCCATTGTTTACGTAGAATCGAATTCGTGCATAGCGAAACTTTTTAGTAGGTATTTTTCGAGTCGAGCATAGCGGGACTAGAGCATAGGGGGACTAACCGATATTTTCTTGACAACATTCCAATGGATCTGGTCATAACTGTTCAAATATCTACTAACCAGACTGACTCCATACATGATATCTGGACGGCTTACCACAGCCAGGTGCATGAGTGAGCCCACAGCCTCTCTGAAGTGAATAGTTTTGTCTGGAGCTTCAGTTGCTTTCTCCAGAGTAGTTACAGTTTGCATCTTGCATATTAAATCGACATAACAACCGTTCAATACATTTTGATTGGTGAATGAAAATACACTTTTCAAACCTTTTCTATTTGTAATCCTACAAAGTACTTTGGATCACACTGCTTAATTTCAAAATTATCTTTTAAGTCACTCATCATTTTGTTTAGTGAGTCTTCTGAATTAGACATAAGAAGCCCATCGTCAACATATATATTATTAGTAAATTTTATTATTGTTTACATTTCCAATATAAACACATTTATCTGCATGACTATTAGTAAACCCAAATTTCTTTAGTAAATTATCAAATTTCTGATTCCAGCACCTTGGTGCTTGCTTCAAACCACAGAGTGAACTATTAACGCAGTGCAGTGCGTTGCGCGATCGAATACGGACGTGTTTCCACTGTGCACGGAACGAATTTTATTCGCGTGTTGCGCGGCCATAGCCGCTGCCCGTAAACACTATGAGTTCCAAACAACTCATAGTCAATGAATTGCTGGCATTCCTAGTCCATGCTATTGACTACATGGACGAGGTGAGCATCCTGCAGATATGCCGATCGAATTTCAAGGAGGACGAGATCAGTAGCGGTAAACTGTTACTGTTCCAGTCACTTGGAAAACTGGACCAGATGCCGTCTCGCCGCAGGGATGGAACGGAGAAGAGCCTTCAAGATATCATTGATATGTTGAAGAAGACTGACCCGGACGACGTGCCAGATTTCGTGGCGAAGGAGCTGAGTAAACTGCCCCCCGTCACGTTCGATCACGTCGACGTCACACGGCTGCTAAAGGACATCACTACCTTGAAAGTGGAGATGACCAAGATGCAGTCCAGAATGGAGGTTTCAGAAAAAACTAATGCTGAACTACGTACAGAAATAGCTTTATTGCGCAACGTTAGTTCAGTAATTGGGTCACCTGAGGCCTCAAAGGTGAACACACGTCGAGGGGCGCAGAATGCATCAATCGGCAGTTTTGAATCGGCGAATACAAATGCGTCACCAGCTGCCGAAATTGCTGACCAAGCGCCGCCCGCCGCCGCCGTCGCCCGCACCTCAACACCGGCTGCGGAAACGTCACACGTAGGTACGTCGACCCCTAAACGTGCCTACGCTGCTATTGTCACTACTGGCAAATTTGATGCGTCGCAACCTAAGCGACAAACCAAATTAGGGGAAAAACTGAAAAAGGGTGCTCAACCTGCCCTGTCTGCGGTCCGTTGCTCATTACCAAAAACGGGCCAAGTTGATGAAGAGGGTTTCACTAAAGTGGAAAAGAAGAAGAAGCCCTCTTCCCGTAACCAGTGCGGTACCGCACCGAGTGGACCCAACATGCTGCTGCGTCCTGCTGTGCCTACGACGCAGCTGTACATTTCGCGTCTGCATCACTCCACGAAGGTTGAAGAAGTCGTGGAGTATTTAAGAGTAAAGACCAACTGGACTCTGAGGGTCGAAAGGTTGGAATCGCGCCACAACACCAACTTTAAGTCGTTCGTGGTACGGGTACCAACCCACCAGCTACAGACCTTCTTAAAAGAGGACTTTTGGCCGAAGGGTGTCGTATATCGACGTTTCCGAGGTCGGTTACGCGACACCACGCAGCGAAATACGACGCCGCCGACAACGCTACGTGTTTAGTTAATAAGGTTTTTTAATATGTATTAGTTTATTATTATATAAGATTATTTTGTGTATTTTTTCTATGGGCCTCAGTTGCCTGAAAATAAAATGATTATTATTATTATTAAGTTTACATACCAAAGAACAATGGGACAAAATGTATGGACTCCGTCCCCACCCTTGTAGCACTATAGAGTGAGTTTGATTGAATGAACGAAGGAATGAATAGTCGAGAATGAGTGAGGGAATGAATGAAATCGGCTTAAAATAAAAAAAATGATATTTAATTTTTTATCATTTCCTCATTTTAAATCAATTATTGGCTGAAAAATAAATGTTGTACTGACTTAAAGAATCATGCATTATATTCAAAATGAACTGTTTATAAAGTCAATGAATCAAAAATACCGAAATGAGTATTATAATTATGACTCTTTATTTTTCTGGAGAAGGTTATAAATAAAAATACCTTTTTTTTTATAACTGCATTTTTACTTTCGATTATTACATCATCCCAGGCTGGCCCAATGAATTTCGCTAAGTGCCTCCCGACACCTCGGTACCAATTTTTATAAAATTTTTTTTAGTTGTTTTCTCGCCTTTTACCACTATCTCGCCTGATGGTAAGCGATGATGTGGTCGACGGTGAAACACGCTTGCCTAGAATTAACCTATTCACTCTTGACTTAAAGACCCCAAGGTTGTAGCTATCAGATAACAAAGACACCGGCAGGGAATCCCACTCCTTAGCTGTGCGAACAATGAAAGTGTTCGCAAAACGCTTTGTACGTATGGGTGGGATGTCCACCATGTACCGATGGTGTATTGCCATACGTCTTATAGTCGGATGATGGAAAGGGGCAGGCGGAATGAAATTGTGCAGTTCCATCGCACACTCCCCGAAGTGTAACCGATAAAAAAACCGACAGGGCTGGCAACTCAGCGTTGATGTTCAAGGCTCTGGAGCTTTGAGTTGATCAGAGCATCGTTGCCGATAAGGCTCTTGGCCCGTTTGTCGATCGACTCAAGTGCATCAAGGTGGTATTTGGCAGATCCGTCCCAGAGGTGAGAGCGATACTCCATGCATGACCGAACTTGCGCTTTACATAAGTTGAGAAGCTGTTCAGGCGTGAAGTACCGTCTCAGGGCAGCGCCGCGTATCGCCCCCGGACGCGTGCGCCTCTCGTTCTCTCTTTCCCACATTGAACTATTGTTATACCGGCTTCCCACGGTGCGTGATAGCGCGCACCGCGGCGCACTCGCTCGCACCGCCATGGGAAGAGACTCGTCCATGGTAACGCGGACGCGTGCGAAGCGGTGCGCCGTATCCATATCACACATCCTCATAATGTGGCTTTCCACGGTGCGTGATTTTACGGATGATGAAGCCAGCTTTACACTACCTTTGGAGCTCTTCAAATAACCCCTTATCACGGTTACGTATCATAATACCTACGTTTATTCTAACTATTTTCAACTTAACTACGGTTGATTCACATATGTTCATAACGCATAATGGTCGACTCAACTACAGTTTAACTTACCTAATCTTGATTAAACTAAAATTAATTGCACTAACGAACGATTCATCTAATGATTTTTTAAGATATTGGATGTTTCAACTATGTATGAAATACCTAATGGACGACTCGCCTACAGTTTATTAATACTGATAATTAGACAATGGTGAAAACGTTTCTGCGAGCAACTTGGAAGTAGCGCTCGCCGGCCGCTGCCGCGGCACCGCTCGCTTCGCTCGCTCGGCTCGCGCGCGGTTGGTCACAGTTCTAACCTAACCTAACCGATTTCACTCAGTTCAAAATGATGAATCATACAATCTGCCTGCGACTAGATAATTAGACAATGGTAAAAACATTTCTGCGGCAGATTGTATGATTCGTCATTTTGAACTGGGTGAAATAGGTTAGGTTAGGTTAGAACTGTGACAAACCGCGCGCAAGCCGAGCGAGCGAAGCGAGCGGTGCCGCGGCAGCGGCCGGCGAGCGCTACTTCCAAGTTGCTCGCAGAAATGTTGTCACATATACAAAATCACCAGTAAGACAAACACAAGACCACAGATAAATCAACAGTAGGTGAATCGTCTGTTAGTTTAATCAACGTTAGGTGAATTAATTGTAGTCGAATAAACCGTAGATGAATTCTCCATTATGGATTTCGTCCATTAGTTATTACAAAAATAGGTGAAACGATCTTTAGGTGTTTTAAACGGTAGGTCTTTTGATCGTAGTTAAGTTGAAAATAGTTAGAATAAACGTAGGTATTATGATACGTAACCCTTATCACTAACTAAACTAATTATATTCATATTGAAGTAATAATATAAGCATTTTTTAAGGTAGTTTTTATGTTACTTTCATATTAAATAACTTTTATACTATACATTTTACAGATGAGCTGTCGTACAATAAAATTAAGATATGGTCTTTCATATACAATAGGTTAGAAAGTGCTACACCACTGGGGACGTTTTGTCCCATTGTCCTTTGATTGGACCTCCAAACCTTCTGGTGGCTTCATGTAAATACTCGTATCTTCCTTTACATCTCCATATTACTCGTATATTCCATAAGTTAAGTCATATTTTAAGTGGTTTCCTAACAAACCCGTTTGAAAAAATTAAGCCACTTCTACTGACGCTGTATAGTTTTGAATTAGATTTTCACCCGGAACATTCTAAATCATACGCGATCAGTACTCAAAATCTGTGTATATTTTAGAAACGAAGTTTTAATTTATAACGTTCCAAAATATACACGGCTAGTTTCATATGGATGGATGCGTTCTAGCCTTGTATATTCTAGAAATAATCTAATAAGGAATTAGTAAAAAAAAACATTTTTTATGTCCAAATTTCTTTTTCTCTGCGATATTTCGGTCAAATAAATGAAAGCACGGCGACTCGGCTGGCGGGCATGACTATCGCGATATCGCTCTTTGCAGTCAGTTAATTGGGGCTCTAAAATGACTTCAGAAATAGAAAACCAAGATTTTATTTTGTTTTTTTTTTCTGTACCAATACCCCTTTGGGGTTAATCTATGTCACCCGTAGATCACGTAGTTTGAAGGAATTACACGTAGTAGTTCACTTATTTGTACACTATTGTCATTGTAATTAGTGGCACTAAAATTTATACAATAAAAACTTAAAAAAGTAACTTCAAAAAATACTGTAAAGGCTCGTTTACACGGACATAGTTTCTCGAAGCGAGTCTCATGCTATCTCTGTTTTCTTCGTAGAGAAAGACGAAGACAGAATGAGTCTCGCTTCGAGAAACTATCTCCGTGTAAATGAGCCTTTAGTAGTAAAATAATAACGATGATATTGACTACACCTTGGTGCAGTGGCTAAGCGATTGACTTCTGCGCTACAGATCGTGAGTTCGATTCCCGCACGGAACAAAAATTTGTGTGGCCTACAGATAGTTGTTCCGGGTCTGTGCGTTTGGGCATGTGAAGATTTGTGTCTGTAAACGCACCCCACGATACAGGAGAAATTCTAGGAATGGACAAAGTTCGAAAAAAAAATTACCACATAAAATTAGGTAAGTTTCAGAAGCCAGTGAAAACGACACAAGAGCAGATCGATCTAAGGTTTTTTTACCTTTAATACAAAGTTTTTATGGTTGGAATATTGGTATAAAACGTCACCTTCGGTAAGTCGGTATAGTGTACGCATTACTGGGCAGGTCAAAAATCAAAATGGCTGCCATTCGGAGAGGAGGGGTTAGTATTACGAACGGGGTAGTTTTTCGATAAAATTTATAAATAAATAAATGAGATTAAGTTAAAATCCAATCCGGTCTGTATATTTCTATACTTAAGCGGGTGGATGTTGTAGGGTCGCTGAATTGAAGGCTTAACACGGCTTGAAATTTCAGTTTTCGGGCCGAGAGATTTGGTCAGAGCTTTGCTACATCAATGCACAATCAGGCCAAGCAAAATGCTTCTGTTGCAATAAAGCAGCGCAGCTATTCATTACTACAATGAAATTTGTGTTTTCAGGGATAAGAGGTAATCCTAGTGACAATTTCATAACAATGACTTTTAACGATTCATGCGGAATAAATATCATAAACTCTTAACTTCGACGGTGAAATCACAGTAGCGTTCGACAAGCGTGAGCCCAGCTTCCATACCGTGCGAGTGTGATTAGTATACAACGCGTTGGCGCTGTGTGTCTAGCTAGGTGAACGTTGCGCTAGTGACTAGGGTTGTGATATACTTGCAAAATTCACTACTAGGGCTTCCAAGTACGAGTATGTAAAAATACCAGGGTCGAAAACCAGGTTTTAAAATACTTGAAAGTATTTGACAGTATTCGGTCTACTTCGTACCGTACGCACTCGGGCACGGTCACCGAGCCCCGAACTCGCAACCAGGGCTTGCACACGCCCCGCAGCCGCGCGATTTCTCCGGGAGCCCCGCGCGCTCGACTCCCAGAGTTGAAAATAGTTGCATAGGAAATCGATTCGTGTTGTCATATAAATAAGGAGCACAATCGTATTTGCGAAAAAACACTTGGGGAGTTCAAAGTATTTTTTTTTTCACAAATCTTATTGTGCTTCTTATTTAAAGGGCGACATGGATCGATTTCATACGGAAGTATTTTTAATTCTGGTGTGTTCCACCTCTGCCGCGCCTGACTAGCAAATACTCCTCAAACTTGCAAGTATTTCCCATCAGCACCAGGGCGCCCTACTTCGAAGTGAAGCCCTAATTTTAAAACGTGGGGAGCGTAAATACGTCTCATCCCTACTAGTGACGCGCAAACTCAATGTATACGTAGCGCGCATGCCGTACGCTGTGTGTACGCATTATATAGTCACAGTAGTTACATAAAATAAATGTCGATTCTGTAGTCTTTTAGTAGCAGGAAGGAAATAGTAAAACTGAGAACTACAAAATTAGGTAAAACTCAAACTTCACAAGATAAAGTTTAAAACAATGCTTAACAAACATGTCAACTAATTTAAGGCTCTCCATGTCTTTATTGTTTTGCTTCTTAGTATAAAAAAACTGAAAAGAGTAAAATAATTCCCATAACATTAACAGTTTCAGAAATCAGTGTTAATCAACGCTGAATCAAACTGAAGACAGCGACTTCTGAAACAGTTTATTTCATAATAATTATGGTTATTATTTTACATCTTTAAGTCGTTTTTTACTTTTTTAAACACTTTTTAGTGTCACAAATTAAAATTACAAATGTCTGGAAATTCGTTGAGCACTACTACTAAAACTAGAACGTCGTTTAAATAGGTAATTTATTTTCAAATTACTAATAATATTGTATAAAAAAAGTAAAAACTTAATGAAATTCATGTAGGACTAACTCGAGAGCATTCCGAACCAACTAAAAAAAGAATAACTCAAAGCAGTCTACAAATCCTGGACAAAACAAACGCATCGGATTGATAACCTACTCCTTTTTGAAGTCGGTTGAAAAGACACATATCTATCTATATAAATAAAAATGAATCGCCGAAAAGTATGTACGCGCATAACTTCCGAACGACTGCACCAAATTGGATAGTTGTTTTTTTTTGTGTGTTCGTTACTGCCAGGACAACGTTCACATAAAATAAAATTTAAAAAAAAATCGAACATTAAAACATTCACGAAATAAAAAATGGTGGTACGAAGTTTGCCGGGTCAGCTACTTTTATATACTCGTAAATCTAGTTTCGTCGGTTCTTTCCAACATTAATGTCTTTATATTTTTGATTTTTATGATGAGGTTCCCCTTCGAAAGCTCGACAGTTAATAAACAAATTTTCAGGCAACAAGCAACGAAATGCAAGGGACAATGCTCATGGACGTATGTAGTCCCGTACAATGCTGCATCAAAGTCAAACTTTGTTTTTTATAGACTACACTTTCATATTAACTCCTACAAAAGTTATTTTTGTAAACAAAACGCGAGTTTCGTAGATTTTAGAAATAATCTAAATAACCTGACAATGTGGACATGTCATAATACGATTTAATATTGCTCTAAAAAACAGTAATCCGCATCTATTGCATTCTACATCTCTATGACCGGCTTTGAACGGCCAATAAGGTGTGATCATGACACTTTCAAAATTCAAGGTTATAGTAATCATAAATCATGTGAAATGGAACGTCATGTAAAGGGAACAAAACAATATCAACACTTTTTTACTTTAAATTAAATTCCCTGTTCAAAAATCAAATCCCCGATGCGTAATGTGGTAAAAAATTATGAAAATAATTACTATAATATTTTGATCTTGATGCATGACACTTTTTGGTACCACTTTTGGTCATTCTCCTTTATCATTTCACAAATCAACATTCCATATAAAAATGTTTCACAAACATTACATATCATAAAGTAATTCTTTCATATATTGTCATTTTACAACAGGACATTAGTCAATTTTTCATAAAATACGTTAAATCGACAAAAATCTATTGATCAATTTTCTAAATACATACTTATCATTTTATATACTAAAACTATACTTGGGAGCAAAGAAACCGAGCCACTTCTATTTTTCACGTAGAAGTATAACTGCTATTATTTTTGGTATTATGGAACAGATCAATTCTAAACATATACCACCTAAAAGGTTATTTGATAGCCTTTATAATGAGGAAAGTTTTTTGTATTTTGAATTAAAATTCATAAAACCAAAACTATTAGGTTGGGGAAAAAGTCTTTTCGCATTATAGTATGTATAAACTTGTAATAAAATATCTTTGGCTATACTATTTGTATCTGGCTGGTTTTGGATTGGATTTGGATACACAAGACGTAGGCCAATGAAATGATGGATGGATTGTG
Source organism: Amphipyra tragopoginis (assembly GCA_905220435.1). Classification (NCBI taxonomy): domain Eukaryota; kingdom Metazoa; phylum Arthropoda; class Insecta; order Lepidoptera; family Noctuidae; genus Amphipyra; species Amphipyra tragopoginis. Next base: position 22,467,024 of record HG991991.1, on the reverse strand, counting down.
TGAAGGATGATAGATATTGATAAGATAGGAGTGAGTATTGAGGTGACGGCATTCATTTAAAATAGGTCGAATTTAATGTGAGTCCGACTCAGCGCACCCCGACTGCACGTGGTCAGACTCTGCTCTACCCCTAGAGTGTTATTTAAAAACGTGGAGCCAGAAGCTCGCGAAGGAGGTCCTGAGTGTAACGAGTGCATGAGGCGAAAGCGTAGTGAGTGGGGGAGTTGGCGAGCGAAGTGAGTCGGCGACCTCCCGAGCGTAGCGCTGGTCGAGTGTGCGAGCGACGTGAAGGGGCGACAAAGCGAGTCTTCTGGCTCCACGTTTTTAACCCTTTGACCGCCACGTCAAAAAAGCAAAAGCGTGCTCTCGGCGCCAAAATACGATGTTTTCCTTTAAATCTGTCATGTCTTGTGTACATGACTGTGGCGGTCAAAAGGTTAAATAAATAACACATTCTCTCTCTTTATATGTATTGTATTTTGGTCTAATTAATTATGTGTAAAATATTATTTTTGCTTTCTGTAAAATGTTGACATGTCAGTTTAACTTTTAAAATAAAATGAAATAATCCGTTTTCAAAATGGCTGCTTGTCATATGAATGTTTGTGTTTTGATGTCATTGTTAAAGCTTTGTTTGTGAAATTAAACGTTGACAAATGTTGCTTGTGAAATGATAATTTGCTAATGTAATGTGTGTAAAACTTTATAGAACCCAATGGTAAAATATGTGTAGCTGTAATCAACATTTTGGGTGTAGAAATATTCAAGGAGGCTCACGAAGTAACAAAAAAGGAAAAATCAAGACTCCTCGCACTGACTCAAATACATTACAAATATTTTCACCGAAACTTACAGGGACACTAGAAATAAGCAACCGAACTCAAACAAATAATTTATAGAATTAATGACTGTAAACCGATCTGTGTTTCTGTCTGTCCGCTTGTCATTTCATCACGTGAGAACAGCTTGACGGATTTAAATATAACTTATTTGGTAATTAATATTTCGATTGGTTGAGTAGGTCCTAAGATACAGCTTGATCTCTCTATTGCAGTCCATTATAAATTTCTTACCAAGTCATGATTGAATGCTTCTTCATTTTTAACCGGAATATGTTATAATATGTTGTTATTGGTTTTCCTACTTCCATACGTGTTTAGTGATAGTTTATTACCGATGACATGTGGAGATAGCTGATTGGTGACTAGTGACCGGTTATTGGTGATAGATGACAGCTGATAGACAGTACAATATGGTGATCGGTTGACAGAGGTTTTGATATGAGAATGTCAATAGAACATGTTTACTTAGGTCATGTAGGGTTTGGGGAAACAACGCTGTTGCCCCGGCCAAAAGCGTACCAAAGGCGTAGCGCAAGAGAGGCACCAGCGCGTTCCACCAGAGATCCCGGAGCCCCTCTACTTTTTGTTACGGACGGCCATCGGATGGTTTGAAATAGCTAAGAGTCCGACATACCCTTCCCCAGATGAGAGCGGGTGTCCATGAGGGCCGAAAGTCAAGCAAAAAAGGAGTTTGTAGGATCACACAAATTAAACTCAAAAATAGTTGATGCTTTCTACTTCCTGTCTTCTAAGTTAACTCATAGGTATAAAATATTAATGGATATTTAAAATTAAATGAGCTGTGCTCACGGTTCTATTATCTGAGGGATTACTAAGGAAACGTCTGTTTTAGCATAATGCTCAGTTAACTTCAGGTAGCACGTTGGTAAAAAACCAAGATTACGGGCTTTATAGGCTCGTTCAATGGAAGCATTTGTTATGTTTATCTGTACAATTTGATTTATTCACCAAATAATCTAATCGTGTGAAATACAACAGAGTCTTACGATCGGATAGCCAATTAACATAAAATTAAAATTGCAAGAGTGATTGAACCGATAATATTTGTCCAATAATAACCATGAATAGTGTGCGGTGATATCAGTTAAATAAATGGAACGAGATAAATATTAACCATTTATCAATTCGGTGCCAGGTCTGTCGGTGCGGTTCGGTGCGGTTATACGGATATTAGCGCCGTTAGGGTGCTCACCGTGGAGTATTTTTAAAGGGATATACACACTGACATTTAATTGGTTATTTTACTAGAACAGAGGTTGTTCAGACCATGGTCTACTACCATTCCATAGCATCAAAAAAATATTAAAATAGAAATTACTAGGCGTTCTTAAAGTCTTATGTTGTTCAAACGTGTTCAAACATTAACCGTAACATTAAAGTACTCATCGCGGCAATCGCGGTTAAGTTCCCCGCAAATAACTTGAACCATCATGGCGCCGACTACGTAGGTCCCCCCTCTGACCTGTATGGTTTTTTTTAAAAGACCTATGTTGTTTTTTTTATGCTATGTTAACTTCTGAACAACGTTTGTTCTAGCAAAACAACCAATTAAATATCAGCGTGTATACCTATGTCGTGTCCAGATCTTAGAATTGATCACTTCATGATGTGGCTGACCATTTCATGAAATGGAAAATACCCGCAGCATCACTTCATGATGTGGCTGACCATTTCATGAAATGGAAAATACCTGCTCCCCACATCATGATATGACCTGGCCAGATCAATGAATAATCAGCGTTTGACGATATTAATAGCTAAACGCACGGCTACTTCATAATATGGTCAAACATACTAATGTTTGACCATAATGTATAATTGTTGTAATGTTTGATTACTAGATCATATCATAAAATTAGTTACATTATCCACTGTTAGAGGCGCTGACATCGTTTTGTTTTTGTGATGCATCATGGCGGCGGGCAATTATTCTGATAAAAAAGCTAATAATAAAAAGTAAAGTAGGGTAACGAAAATCAATGGACTATTATTGGATTTCAAAATATGACTTCATGGAAATTCCGGTTGAACTTTTCATAGAATTTAATTACTTCGATTTTTTAACTGGTTAACCTGACAAACTACAGAACAAATTTAATAATCATCAAAACTTACTCGGTCAACGCATCCATTCGAAAGATTTATAATTAATAAAATTGATACATTTTATGTAAATCCGACTCGGCATACCCCGACTGCACGTGGTCAGACTCTGTCTTACCCCTTGAGTGTTATTAAAAAGCGTGGAGCCAGAAGCTCGCGAAGGAGGTCCTAAGTGAAACGAGTGCACGAGGCCTAAGCGTAACGAGTCGGCGACCTTCCGAGCACAGCGGTGGTCGAGTGTGCGAGCGAAGCGAAGGGGCGACAAAGCAAGTCTTTTCGCGGAGCAAACTCAGAAACACTTGCATGCTTGCTTGCTTTATTGCTTGAATGATGCATGCTTGCTTGCCTGTGCACATTTCTATTAAATGTAGAAGGAAGGGTAATGTTTGTGTGCGAAACAAACCATAGTTCCCTCTTTATTTGGAATTTTTATTAAACCTTTGATATCATGGAAACCCTAGATTAATGATGTGGCCAAACGTGGATTGACATTTCATCAAACGTTGACGTTTAAACGATATGGTCAATTTTAGTTGGCCATATCATGAAATACAACCATTTGATGAAATGGTCGGCCACATCATGAAGTGATCAAGTTCTAAGATCTGGCCACGACATATACCTATAATAGGTTGTTCGGAAAGTCATTTAGTTTTTTCCCAATAGATGACTTAATTGTATTTTTTGAGTCAACTTTACACTTAAGCTGTATAATCATTGTATATTTTGACAACTGTTATAGCAACGCTTGCTTGTGAAAAAGGTCGATTGATTCTACACAGTAGTTTTTGGTTGGTACCCTTTCAAACATGGAATGTGAAAAGCAGCATTTTCGGCATATTTTACTTTTTTACCATCGAAAAGGTATAAATGCTGTTCAAACAAGAAAAAAATAGTTTGCATTATAACTTTAATACTTCTAAGTTCAAAGTCCTTCGCAATAAGAAATAAAATAACCTACCTTACAGCTATCTGTTTTTTATGTAATAACTGTGACCGCTCAACGCACGAGCCGAGCAAGCGAAGCGAGCACTCATTTTGCAATGAAAAGCATTATTTTTGAAGTGTGCCTTAAACATTTTTCATTGATATTTTCATAAATTTTAAAGTGATTTTAAATAAATACCTTTTCTAAATGCATGACTTTGAGTTCACTTCTTCCTCTTCTTTCGTTTCCTTTGACCGAACAGTTTCATAATACATTGCGCAAGGTCATTCAAGTTATGATGACTGATTGGTACATTAGTATGGGACAAGTTATTTGCGATTTTTGATATTTCTAGTACTTTAATTTCAGTTGGTCCGAAAAAGTATTTTGATTCTTGTAAGAAACAGGATTGATTTACGTAATAATTCACTGTAAGAATTGCCATTTTTGCACTAACTGTACCATTCATTTAAAATAGTGAAGTTTCCAATCTCCTTAAAAGTTATGGACAGCATCCTAAGATCGTTTTTAAGTGGCTAAAACCGTTAAGGTACCGTTGAATAGACACAACTTTCAACTTTCAGTGCAAAGGCACTGATTTTCTTATACTTTGTATGCAAGCTGTTATAAAAGCATATTCTGATATTGCAAGTCTTGTTGTAATTTACCAGATACTTATTTCGCACCTTTAGAATTAAAGAGATCTATTCGAAATAAGATTTCAACTTTTACCCATAGACTGACCCATCTTCATCTACTCTTAATAAAACAGAGGCCTATTGTGGCGTAGAAATTTAATGCAACCGAATAATCTACCGTTTCTACAAAATTTATAAAATAAAAAACTTTCTTCAACGTTTTTCAAAACCTTAGTTTTTTAGATAGGTCTCTTTAATCCGAAAGGAGCGATTTGTGAAACATGTAAAAAAATTAAAATTCTTTGTAAGTTGGGAAAAGGTTTCTATTTACCTGGAAGCCGGGGTCAAATGATACGACATAAATGTGAATAGAAAAAAAAATGCTAGGGCTGTCAAACTCACTTTTGATGTGGTATGTAGATAAGGGTGTTGGGTGTGTGTCAAATAAACAACATAAATATCAATTTCTAAATTGTAATTAAAGCAGACTTTTAAATAAATTATCTAGATATAACTTTAAAATATCAGAGTAACTTAACTGCTTTCTCCTGAGCGTTTTGGGCATCAAGCCATTAAATAATTCTAGGTAGCTGCTCACATAGTTAACAAACAATAAGTACTTACAGGAAAGTTCTTTAAAAAAAATAAAAAATGCTCCCAAGTCTATAAAACTATAAAAAAAACTACGCGTGCTTGCTAAATAATCTTAGGTTATATTAGGTAGTAGGTACTTATGTGAGAATAAGAATCCCTATTACTTGTTTATAAAATTAGGTAAGTACTAAACACTAGAAATTAACACATGTTAACCGGCTGTAAACAAATCAAGAGACAAAATCAATCAACCAGATTTTATTCTATCCACCCCGCGATTTCTGCTACCTCATTTTACGGAACCTGCCCTTACTGCCCCGTCTCAAACCAACCTGTATTATGATTACTCATTATAATATGTTCCAAGTATTAAATAACCCATTATTTTTAAGTCGGATATTATTGCACACAGTAATAATAGAATATTACCTGCTACCTGCAGGTGTATTTAACAAACTCTGGTATTTGCAGCACAAACGTTTCTATCATGAAGATTATACCCCACCAAAACCCTCTAAGATGACTCTCCACGAGGTACATTTAACATAAACGCCTCTACACCAAGATTCAACATTTTCGCGAAAACTAAACGAGGCGAGGCAAGAGGGTCTACGCTCTCGAGTTTATTGCTCAGCTGCTCTCCGAATCGCCAACGAAGGCATTTTAAAATTTTAATATTATTCCCGACAACCAATAGGCCAAACCCTCCACCTGTTGATGCCATTAAAGGTAGTTAGTTGTCTTTGCTATTATTTATGTGAAGAGCAACCATTTAAACTCCCAAGTCTGGATGACAACTGTTTTATTGACATTTATATACATATACTACTCTAAACCCCCTTTAAAACATTTAAACATAAAATCGTACAAAACTTCAACAAATAAAATTTCATCTTCTACAAAAAAAAACCTTATTTAAGTCTACTACATAGACACCCTAAAAATAATAATGTGTGGTAAAGTATTTAAAGATAATAAATGCTAGACGTCGCCGCGTCGTCATCGTTACTCGACTTACCTTAAAAAATGCATCAAATTGACGTCTAGGTCTAATTGGACTCGGATTTTTAGAAACCGAGACTCGGTTTCTAAGAGGTCCGAAGTTGTATTTTGTGTACTACGGGACAAGTTACCAACAGATGGCCATAGTAGTCTCATTTGATTCAACGACGGATGAAGACGAAGAATCCTCACTTCAATTCTCCCTGTCAGACATTGTGCTTCTGTATTAGCTACCGGCTTATTATCATTATTGCTAGATAAAGAGTGTCCAAAAAAACGTTTCGTTAGTGTTAATAATAATTGATCGATATGCCGCTTCCACTCATGGCCATCGGACACGCGTACTTTATAAATGAGTGACAAAGGGATTACTAATATGAGGAGAAGTGACGTCCTTCTGTTTGTTAAATACCACTGGGAAGAATGATGATTAGTGCAAATTCCCCCTTGAGCGGTACAATATAATATCTCTAACATAGAGAACACCATGGTCAGCCCAATACTAAAAAATCCGGTCAAGTGTGCGCTAGACACGCGCACCGAGGGTTCCGTACAATATAATATCTCTAACATAGAGAACACCATGTTCAGCCCAATACTAAAAAATCCGGTCAAGTGTGCGTCAGACACGCGCACCGAGGGTTCCGTACAATATAATATCTCTAACATAGAGAACACCATGTTCAGCCCAATACTAAAAAATCCGGTCAAGTGTGCGCCAGACACGCGCACCGAGGGTTCCCTACAATATAATATCTCTAACATAGAGAACACCATGTTCAGCCCAATACTAAAAAATCCGGTCAAGTGTGCGCCAGACACGCGCACCAAGGGTTCCCTACAATATTATATCTCTAACATAAGGAACGCCATGTTCAGCCCAATACTAAAAAAAACGGTGAAGTGCGAGTCATACTCACCGCACCGAGGAATCCGTTTTTTTTTTCGGGAACTGTGATTATCTGAAACTTCGTTTTATTTTTGATGTAAAATACAGCATAACTTCTATGGTATTATTAGTACGCAATAAAGGTTAATTTTATTTGACCCACCTATCTTATTTTGTTTGTAGAAATGAAAATATGTTTATTTTATGATGTGCAAATGAAGCCCTTTCATATTCAGTCACATTTCACACATTCGCATTTTCACTTGACCTACTAATTACTACTTTAAAATTTCAACCCTATATGGGTCGGCCCCTTTTGCAATGAAAATTTTTTTTTCTTTTTTTTTTAAAGTGACTTTGCCCCTCATCTTGTTGTATCGTGGGTGCGTTTACAGACACAAATCTTACATACACAAACGCCCAGACCCGAAACAACCATCTTTAGACCATACAAATTTTTGTTCCGTGTGGGAATCGAACCCACGACCCGTAGCGAAGAAGCCAATCGCTTAGCCACTGCACCAAACGTGTCCTTATTTGGAACAAAGGTGGCCAAGCATTATTTAAAACTTCCAAATTTCAAATTAATAGCATTAGTAGTTGCTGAAATAAACAACTATGGCCAGATAGACAGACAGTCCGTCTGTCTAAGGATTCCTTTGTTACAATTTTGGTACGGAACCGTAAAAACTCTCTAAAATAGTGGCGACACAGCTTATAAAGTACGCAATCCTTCAATCTCTTGTTAAAGCATGCAATACATTTTATTAAGTACACGTATTATACATTCATCCCAGAAATGACATATACTTATTAAAATTAACAGCAATAAAATTATGTAGGTATACCAATCAATGAATCTTATTTATCATCAAAATTGTATTTGTTCGCAAACTGTAAAGATTATGAGTGGTTTAGACAAATACGTATGTTCGCCCTTATGGCTAAACTTCAATCCTTTCTAGGGATCATACCTAAAAGGTTAAAATACAACCCATAAGATGAGACTTCGATGTCTGTATGTCACGGTCTTTATTCTCATTGATTACTAATGCTATCGATTTGCTTGGCATAGTTGCAAAAGACATTAAATTTGCCCGCACCTGTTTATGGTGAAAAAATTTCAGATTCTTTATTAACATTGTCAGAGTATTTTAAGAATTTTAGTATTTTAATCTTTTTTGTCTGCCATTGTCAAATAAGTTTCAGACATTTACAGTTAATATCGAATTGCCTATATTTCAATTAATGTTTAGAAACTGCGGATAAAGGACAGGTTATCAAAAATTGAAACAGTGAATTCACCTCATTATTTCGAATTGTAAATCCGTGGAAAATATCAACGAAATGTTCAGAATTTTTAGATTTATATAGATAAAAACATTTTATTTTTGCAAGTGGCTGTGTGTTTGTTACACAGCATACAATTAATTATTTTACACCAGAGAAATGTAAAATTACAGAAAATTAAAATCGGAAAAGTCCGAAAATTCCGAGCAAAATTTCCAATTAATTTTCTTTTTTCAATTCAGAATAATGGGCTGAATTCACTGATTCAGCTTTTGGTACACCGTCCCTTATATCCGTTATTTTACGGAATAACGGAAACCTCGGTGCGCGAGTCCGAATTTGGCATACAGGTAGTTGAACGCTTATTGTAATTTCGCTAGGTTGTGTTGAGGTCAATTGGCTGGCGTAGGTAGTTAAGTACTAAGCGAGGAACTCACCGTATCGAAAGGAGGAACTACCCCCCGATTCAGAACCTTACCATAAGTCAGTTGTCAAACGATTAGGTTTACTATCTCGTTTAAAACGAGATAACAAACCGAATCGTTTGACAACTCACATATCGAAAAGTTTAGAATTGGAGGGCTGGTCGTACTCTCAATAATTAAGTAATTAGGTAATGAGAGTTCCAGCAATTCTTTGGCCCAAAACAAACCGGCAATAGGCTGGGAAAGCGGCAGGACTTTAACGAAGAGGGTGAAAATCGATATGTCTGATTTTATCGTTAAAATGTTTTTTTTTATAGATATTGCAGGGGTTTATTTAATGTTAAAAACATATTTTCAATTAATGTTGGACATAAATGTGTCAGGTGAAGTTTTAATAACCTTGATACCTATCTATGTCCTCATATGCATAGTATCGTATTGCTATATAGCACTTAGAAAGGGAAAACGTTTTTGTTTATTAGTCGGTAGGTAGGTTATGTTGTAGTAGTATTGGAGGGCTACTAGTGGGTGCAGTGGTCGGGCGCGAGCGTGGGAGCGGGCGCGATCGGCGGCGGCGGGCAGCGGTTGGCAGACAGAGCGCGCGCCGCCCGCCCGCCGCCTCGGGCCTCGCTCCGCGCCGTCAGTCAGTCGAACACGGTCGCGCGTCGCGGTGCCCGTCCCGCTGCCTTCACAATTCAAAAAGAGAAAGTAAACTTGCACACGCTTAAAGCTTTCATTAATCATCACTGATCTACATTAGATAAACGCACCTGTAAATACAACCTATCCAGTTAATCTAAATTCAAACATATACATGAATTTAGATACATTAAAACATATTAATATCTCACTTTAAAACTAACAGAACTTCACGTCTAGTTTAATTGTGTGAAGTCGTGTTATTAAGAAGTGTTTTCGCAACGTATGAATATTAATATCAGAGAAGTTATAAATTTCAGTATAATAATATTCAAGGTATATTTTGTAGTTAAGTATAAAATGATAATTAGGTACCTATATTTCTTCATGATTGTGAAATTTTAAAATAGAGTCATTCATTTCAGTATAATCAATAAAAGTAATTATATTAAGTACTTGTCTATGTTTTTTATTCTTTGAATTACGTGAGAAAATATACATGTTTATTTTGTTAAATAAAAATAATCGAATAACATAACCGAAGTAATATTAAGTAATGTAATGGCATTGTATCTTATTTATTTTATGTTAACGAGGTATCGCATATAGACATTACTTTGAAGCTTTTAAGTAAATTAACATCTAATTGAATATAAAAAATACCGCGTCACGAAACATGCGATCAAACGTGGGTTAATTTTATAATTATTTTGCTCGTACGTTTTACTTATACGGATAAGGAATTTTGAAATAATTGTTTAAAAATTACTTTTTGTCCGGAAATGATATACCTTTCGCATTCTAACTAGTCATTCCAGATTATGTTGATAACATTTGTACTTTTATCAATCTGGCACGTACTCTACATCAGCTAACCGAGTTGCTATGACGTCTGCAAAGCAAAGAGCTGCTTAATTTTTAGATCACAGTGACGCTGTTCCATACACCATTAAATTGTGAGGACTTGTATGATACGATGGCAGCTGTCAGCAGATATAGCTCGTACAACTGCTTGACAGGCTGGGATAGCTATGACAAGATACCGAGGTAAATATTGTAAACTAACAAATTTTATTTTTAGACTATGACTGTACACAGTGAACTTGAATTCGACATATTCCTTGTAAGGCGTTATAGTGTGTCCTATATGCAACAAATTAATACCCCATGTACCTACCCTAGCCGAAAACGATTAGATGGCGCGAATTTGCTAATTTTAAAAATACAGTTTTTTTGTGTTTTATCATCATCATTCAGCCGAAAGACGTCCACTGCTGGACATAGGCTTCCCCCAAAAAGGGGGGATTGCCGTAATCGCCACGCTTGGCAGGCGGGTCGGCAATCGCAGTATGGTTGTTAAAGTACTCAGAGAACGCTGCTGCCCATCCTCTAGAGAATCCCTTGGCTGCCTTTTACGACACCTACGGGAAGAGATAGGGTATTCCTATTCTTTAAGTCCGGCACTACACGAGACTTATTTTTTATGTAGGTATCCAACATCTAATAGAATTACTTTGAATTAAGTATTAGCTTGTAGCTGATATTTTAACAAAACTTTCTACATATTCGATTATTTTTTAAATACCAACCAGTTAAAGATTATGGTGAAGTAATTAAATGTGGTAATTTCTAAATACTTTGAAATCATCCAGGTTCATGTTAATGAATTATGTTTATCATTAAGACACTTAGTGTAAACAAAGCAACAAAAATATTCTCATTTTATCAGCTATTTACTCAACGAGCTACGAATGCTTAAAAAATATTTAGAAATTCTTGTAAAATGTTTAAAAATACTGACAATGGTGGAATACGACACTTGTTGGGAATTGACAAAACAAGAGGGAAAATTTAATTCATTACATGTTTACCTAACAAAACTTTGATATTAGGGTTTTATTGTTACCATCTAGGTCATAGTCAAAAGTGTTTCCTCCTCTTCCTTAAAACCTGTACCTGTTTCCAAAATAGTAGATTTATTTAGGGTAAATTCGTTAGAGATGGCCATACGGGAGAGATGGCCAATCGAATTATTTCTGATGTTTATAACTAGATGTTGATACAGTGCAGTTACTACGCCGCGAGCAGCGGTCGGGAACACAATACGACAAAATTGCTATGCAAAATTATATTACAAAGTGAGTAAATAAGCGTTGATTTTACATGATATTGCTAAAATTTTATAGTGTGGTCATATATTATCGTGAAATACTATTTTTTATTGTAAATGTGTAGTGTTTACTAAGTTTATTGTGTTTAGCAAATGATTACGTCTATTCTAACCTAAAAATGGCACCCGATATGTTTAACCTATCTTTAAGAATTGGTGTGGCCATCTCACCCGTACAAAAAGGAGAGATGGCCACTGATAGAAATAGTATCAGAAGACGAAAAGCTGTGAAGCGTATTAGCGAAAGCAGTTCTGATCATAGTGAACCAGTACTCTGTGATACATCATACGAAGAAGGCAAAGAAAACGAGGCAGACGACTGTGCTGGATGTGGAGAAAATTATTATAGGACTCGTCTTGTTGAAGAATAGCTCCAGTGTCTTATTTGTGACAGATGGCTGCATGAAAATTGTACCGAATTTGAAGACATGTGCTCCACATGTGAACAACAAAAGAAAAAAGAAGTTAAACAAATTGAATTTCAAGGCAAGGGCAAGGGAAAAGTGAAGTCTAGCACTGGTCATCTTACCCGTACAACTACGGCCAACTCACCCTGATGTGCCGGGAGAGATGGCCAATTCAATTTTTTTTTTAAATTGATTTTTCTTATGTTTTTTAATTATAAAAAAATATATGTAGTTGATTTTTTATAAGACTAATGACTGTTAATTATGATAAGAATAAAAAACTGATTGTAACAACCCTACGTATTTTTTTATTTCACCTTAAAAAAAATATGGCCATCTCTAACGAATTTAGGTTTAAAGAACTTTATTTCTCATAAGAACATAGTTCACTTAAGATGAGATTAAACAGAATATCTTAATAATAAATCATAGGTCTAGCTTAGTGTGACAAGTTTTATACAAATACACACATCAAAAGTGTCTAGGGATCAAGCATTTTTATGCGGATTTCTTGAGATTGAGATGTGGCTTTGTAATAAATTTATGATTTTATAAATTTATATGGATCCTTTTTGGTGCATTTCATAATTTGAATCAGGAACTGTGAATCAAATTCGAGTAAAAGATGAAAATCAGCTGTCAATATTTTCCCTATAAAAACATACAACGCATTGAAGACATTATTAGTGCTACTGTTTCCCTACTACTGATTAAAACCAACGTTATTATGGAGCGGCGACGTCATTTAAGCAGGGAAGAAATGCTCAGAGCCGTGGGAATGATAGAAGCTGGTTCCCGGCAACGTACTGTGGCTTTAGCTCTGAATACAAGTCAGAGTGTTATCAGTCGACTTTGGACACGTTACCGAAGCACTGGTACCGTGGCTGAGCGCCATGGAGGACGGTATCGCTGCACCACACGGAGACAAGACCGATACATTCAAATCTTAACTCGAAGAGCTCCAACAATAACCGCCATGATGTTAGCCGTGAGGCTTCATCACTCTTCAGGGAACTTAATTAGCGACCAAACAGTCAGAAACCGCTTGCATGAAGTGAACCTTCATTCCCGAAGACCGCTACGGGTACCACCTATAGCAATGCACAATCGTAGGATTCGATATCAATGGGCTCTTGGACACAGAAATTGGGCAGAAGAACAATGGCGTTTCGTGTGCTTTTCTGATGAGTCTCGTTTTGGTATGAGACCGGATACAAGACGTATACGACACTGGAGAACCCCTGGACGCCAACAGCGATTAAAATCCTGCCAGGAAGTCCATCCTTATAGTGGTGGAACCATCATGGTATGGGCGGGTATTTGGATCGGCGGAAGAACTGAGTTGATTTGGATCAGAGGCAACCTCAACGCTCAAATTTATGCTGAGACGATTGTATCAGACGTCATCGTTCCTCTACAAGCGCAAATCGGTCCCTTATTTCAGTTAATGCATGATAATGCACGACCGCACACCGCAAGAGTTGTAAGACAGACTCTCGCCGCAGCTAACATCAATGTCCTGCCCTGGCCTGCTCAGTCGCCAGACTTGAACCCGATTGAGCATGCATGGGATATGCTACAGAGAAGAGCTCTGCCGAATATGGAGGGTATCCAGTCGCAAGAAGACCTTTTTTTGTTGTTGCAACGAACATGGGCGGCCATTCCACAGCGTGATTTGGATGAACTCATTTTGAGTATGCCAAACCGATGTTCTTGTGTTGTTAGTGTTCGCGGTAGAAACACGGATTATTAATTGTTTAAGTTACCCAATAAAATTTTAAAGAAAACTGTTATTTCAGTCTTTTTTTCGAACTTTTGTGTTAGTGGTTCAAATGTCAAAAATCCCTTTATTAGGAAAATGGCAAATTTCTTTATTAATGCAAAGGTGACTTGGTTTATCGTTACTGTGACAAACGAAAACACTTTATTTGATGAATCCTTAAAGAAAATTTTAATTAATATCAATCAGGAGAAAAGTTATTGCAAAAATATATGTTGATCCCTAGACACTTTTGATGTGTGTAATTAAAACAAAATAAATATTTCACAATCTGTTCAAATTAGTTTTTACATCACAAAGGTTGACTGTAAATATGTGATTTTAGTATTTTTTATAAATATTTAATTTAGTACACTTTTTTATATTATTAGGTAAGCTGTTGTAAAGTTGTGCTCCCTCATACAGTATGTTTTTTTTGCCGTAATCTGTGCGTGGTTGAGTTAATTCTAATTTGTCTTTTTCTTAAATAATATTTGTGTGTTTTTTGAGTAAATGTTATGTTTGAGTGGAATTTACCCTACCAATTCACTCTAATTTTCTGAGAGGTTCAAACCACTTTTTTATTGTGTCCATTATAGATGTTACTTGGTTTGACATTGTTATAGACGAAGATGGAAACTCTAATGATATCGTTGGATCAACCAAGTAGTGCAGTTCGAACACAGCAGAATTCAACTGTTCCTTCTCAGCCTGCTGCTCTTTTTTGCCTTTCTTTTGGAAGCTTTCGTTGATCTTTTAAGTGAGTTGTCGTGAGATGCCCAAGCTCTTTTGAATAAGCTAGGTCTTCTTCAACTGGACTAGAGAAAGGGTGGGTTATCTGGCTTAATTGTGCGGTACAAATAATTTTAATTCTTTCTGAGTCTTTACCATGTCCATTTTCATGGCAATTTCATTGAGGAGGCACTTTGCAGAGTCGAGTTTTCCTCAAAGAGGCGTGGAGCCTGCCACTAATCGCAAAAAACGCACGTAGCTATTTTAGTTTTTTTTTTTCAAAACATCTCTTAGTAAAAAGTTTTATTTCCGGAGTATTTCTCTCCCTCTCGAAATCTACGCAGTAATTTGCGGGTAAAAACTAAGTCTTGTACATATTGCAGTATCTTTGCATGGCAAACTTCCAACGCTTATGTTAATCAAACACAAATATTAAGACTCATCTGTGACTTTAGAAAATAAAACAGTCATGCTATATTTACAGCAAGCTAATTCAGGTATTTTTTTGAAGCAGGAGACGTGTAGGTCTCGTGTCGGTTTCTTTAATAGCAGGTACTGTTTTCGTTTACAAAAACAGTTATTGTTTGACAACAAAAACAGACTAAACATTTATTAGGATTTTCAGTAGAAGCCTACAGCACGTTTCCTCCTTTAAAACAATACCTGAATTAGTCTACTGTTTTTTTTTTAAATAAAATATCACCCAGGGCCTAATTGCCTGATTACTATGTTAATTTTGCGTCTAATTAAGTTAACCACATAAGAATACTCATAGTCACATATTACTTCAATGACCCAAAATAAAAATAAAACTTATAATAAGACCGTTAGTCTAGCCTTGTAAAGGGTTTAGGGTGCCATAATCTGTATAGCTGCTATAAGGTATTTTAAACAAGCGTAATGTATGGGTAAACATTTCAGTTTAAAGGATTAAAATATTAAAATGTAGGTATATTTTGAAATACAAAGTTATGTTTGCAGCTCATTTAAGTCATTTTGTATGGAAATTTTATGAACTTTTAGGGCCAAAGCACCCACGCTACTTTTAGCATCGGCGATCTGCGATTTTGCGACTGTATCGATGCTGTGTCGCGTTTTGGAGACTCTCTGTGTTCCATCGCAGTATTAAAATCGCGCGTTTTAGGTATTCTATCGATGCTGCATCGCGATTTCGCGACTCACTGCGTTCGGACGCGTTATCGAAATCGCCCGTTTTAGCGACTGCTCCGATGCTGGATCGGGACGGCTGTAGTGTTGCTGATCGATAGTCGACTATCGCTAGTTTGCCGATTTGCAATGGTATTGTTTACAAATAATACATTTCAAAATGATTTCTTTCTTTATTCTTTTTAAACTGTAGCAGTAACACAGGTCTGGAAACAAAAATGATTTTGCTCTCGTCTTGTACAAGTAATTACATACCTTAGGGTTATTTGCAAGTCGTTCTTCCGCTGATATACTCTTCCTTAGATAAGCTCTTGAAATGTAGTGTACTTCATTCCAAAATGTTCAAAAAATTTCCGCTCGTCTCTTCGTAATATGTTATGAAATAATGAGTGATGCTCTCCAAAAGTAGGACGTGTAACCAATACCGCCTTCGGCGCGATTGATAATTTCGCTTTATCAATAAAGCAATCAGCAGTTCAGCTTCATTAGAATACACGGTCAGGGTGTAGCTTCGTCAAAATCTTGTGCAACACTAAGACGTGTTCCGCAGATGCCACATCGATCGGCATCCGAATGTGTGCGGAGTGTAGCGTTCAGCCGCTATGTCGAGCTTCCGAAAAGCGACTCAATCGCCGCGTTAGGCATTTTTAAATGTGCGGTGTGGAATGTTTGGTAGCTGCATTTAGCTTCTAAAAAGCCGCCGATCGCCTATGCTAAAAGTAGCTTGTCTGCTGTGGGCCTTACAGACCCTTTTAGGCGGTTGCCTCACAGTGATGCAAATCGGAACAACACGCGTTATAACGATTTTAGCATCGCACTGAATTGTACGGAGTCGCGCACAGCTATCGCATAGACGCACGTCTCTGTAGTATGCACGTGGTAACTGCGGAGTCGGAGCGATAACAACCGCGTCGCAGGTAATTTTCGGTACATAATTATATCTCAACAATACCAGGCTTTAAATAAATGAAAACAATATCGATACAATTACAATAGGTCTGTTTTTAATTATTTAAAGCCGAAAAAGTGGAGAAAAATAAGAAAACGTTTGGAAAAGGAAAAGATTTAAAAAAAAAACATATATTTTGCTAGACAGAACCTTTACGTGGAAATACAGTTGCTTTTTATCATTTTACTGTCGCCCTTTATCGTGAGTGTACTCGAATCGCTTGACAGCAGCAATACGCGGTCTAAAAGATCCCTCCACGGTCACAAAGAGTTAGATTGACCTAACTTGCAGATAAATGTACGTTCTGTGGGTGTGGCCCGTTCTGCAAATGCGTCCTTAATCCTTAAATAAATCTAGTAACTAAACCTATGTCCTTAAATAGATAGGTTTAGGTAGGTTTTGTATTAAGTAGGTATATGGTGTTAGAGCTCTACACCTTGGCTGATTTTTTATGTGAGTCTTCACATAAAAGCCAAGAAACTATTTTCATATTTGACTTAAGTCCAAATCGAGTAATCCGATGAAGTCGTATACTTGAGCTTAAGCTCTACTCTCTACAATATTGACGAAAACCCCATTTCTAGCACAAGCATATATATTTATATTAGTTGGAAGGGATAACAGATATAGTAGAATTGTGTATAATTCGGTTGGTATTTTGAAATGATGAGTTGTTTTTAATTCTAATCGAAAACGTAATAAGTACCGACTTACTTAATCACTCGTACGTATCCTGTTCCTGAAACTCATTTTTGAATATTACACCTTTTCCCGATAATACTGCTAAAAGTGCGTTGGCCAGTACATTAACTCATTGTCTGGTACTTACCTACTAAACTACATACAAAAACAAAGATGGCATCAAAATATTCCTGCGCATCGCTGTCTACTGGAAGCGTGCCCAGAAGGCTGGCAGCGCTGCCACATTGTATGGCAATGCTAATTCTTTAGCCGAAAAACAAGCCAGCCCTCTGGTCATGTGAAGTGTCGATTTGTAACTATTCCATTTGTCTGGAATAGGTACCTAAATAATAAGCTTGGCATCCAATTTATTTATCTAGGTTATCGTAAGTAACAAAGTAATGGAATTTTTATGTAAATGTGCTGTGTTCATATTACTAAGTCAATCTTTGCCGTGCGTAGAATATTTCAACGCATAATTGTCAAATGTAATAATTGTTCGGAAATGTTATTTAAAGAAGAATACAGCGATGCTGAAGCAATAAGAGATGAAATGGCACGCTCTACTTTTTCGGAATTAAGCCTTCCCAAAAGTTAATTATCATCTTCCTGCAATTTCGTCTTAAATCTTACTACACTCTTATTTACTACTGAAAATTATACTATGTACCTAATAACATAAAGGTGATTTTATTGGTTAAGTATCGTCGAAACAGAATACAATACTTGTGTGTGCGTGGGAGAAACACATGTGTGGACACAAAACGAGATATTATAAGCATTGGGGGCAGTTTAATGTCGACGTTTCTAACTGTCGTCTGTTTCACCGTTTGATATATTGTATACAGGATGGCAATGTGAAATGTGGCAGTAACGGCTCCTATCTTAATCGCTGTAACTACAGAAAAACGTTCTCAGGAGACTGTCCATAGTTTTTGAAGACAGCGAACTGCGTTTTCCGATTTTGAAAAATGGTACAGCAAGCAAGAAACACCGTCTTTTTTACTTTAATCGGTCCTATTTACAAAGATTTAGGAAAAATGCAGGATTTTAACTTTATGAGAATTCAATATTTTTTTGTAACGCATTCGTTACATCTATGGTTACAAATTTTTATGCATTCAAAAGGGTCACTAATCAGCTAATTTAGAAAAAAAAATTACTCATGTATCTCAACTATTCACGTCACTATGATCAAAAATGTCGTTATAGTCAGAGTTTGATTAAAAAACATGAAAAACATTCATAACTCGAAAACTACAAAAAATCGCGGAACATACATGGGGGTGATTTGGGTACCTCAAAGGCTGTTCTACCTCTGGACTTCCGCTTGACACTACTTTCTGGGACACGCTGTATAATAATAGCATAGCATAGCTAGGAAAATCTTTTACGATTTAAATACAGAGTGGAAATTTGAGATTGCCAGTAATTTAAAGGCTGCTGCATCTATCGTTGTAGATATACAGAAAAAAAATCTTAATAGATTTTCCTAACCTGCATTCAAATATTTGAAAAATTGGAGGTACAGTCCGAGAAAGGGACTCAAAGGATCAAAAGAATATTGGACCAACTGAAGTTAAAGGTTATTTGCAGTCTCTGACATTTCTAGTACTATAATCTGAGTTGGTTTGAAAATGGATTTTAATTGTTATATCGATTCAAAATTCACTATCCTGTGACTTCAATGATATTACAATAACATGGTAACCTTGACCTGATACTCAAGCATCATCTGAAACAGCGTGATACCCACATACAGTAGAGGTATTGTGTGCCTATTGATTCTTTAAGTTTATGATAAGTTGTAATGACCTCCTTCTTGTCACATGTTATCAATATCATTGAAGTCACAGGATAGTAAATTTCGGAACGATCAGACCAGTAGAAGTGGCTCATATCCCTTCGACAACCAGAAAGGGCTGATGATCTTCAAACGGCTGAACAGATTTTCTTGAATCATAGCTAAGATCACTCTCGATAAAGTCACCTTTCAAACAAAAGAAAAAACCAAATCATAATCCGTTTAGGAGCTACGATGCCACAGACAGACATACAGACACACACGTTAAACTTATAACACCCCTCTTTTTGCGTCGAGGGTTACTAAAAAAGAAGTTTTTAGTTAGTTTTAATCAATTTTTCATTCACCCTTTTACAACTGGAATTTTCGATATTGTATGCTTTGAATGAAATTTTGATTGTGATGTTGTAGAGATAGCTCGATGTAATTAATTTACAGGGTAAATAGCTGATAAAATGGATAAGTTTTTAAAATACATCTGACGAAAAAAGTTTAGGGAGATTTATTTTTAAATCACCCACAAAGATTTAGGAAAAATGCAGGATTTTAACTTTATGAGAATTCAATATTTTTTTGTAACGCATTCGTTACATCTATGGTTACAAATTTTTATGCATTCAAAAGGGTCACTAATCAGCTAATTTAGAAAAAAAAATTACTCATGTATCTCAACTATTCACGTCACTATGATCAAAAATGTCGTTATAGTCAGAGTTTGATTAAAAAACATGAAAAACATTCATAACTCGAAAACTACAAAAAATCGCGGAACATACATGGGGGTGATTTGGGTACCTCAAAGGCTGTTCTACCTCTGGACTTCCGCTTGACACTACTTTCTGGGACACGCTGTATAATCTGAAACAGACCAATTGATGAAATTCAATGACATGGAGCATATTTATATGCCATGGTTTTGGCTTTGTGTCCACATCAAGACAGGTGTACTACAAATTAATCAAACAAATATGCCACTTTCCGTGCAGTGCCCAATACGATAAACTCGCATGTCAGATGATCTAGGATCTAGATGTATTTCATATTGTTCTATACCATAATATATGTTACGGACGGAGTGAGCGGGCAATAGAAATGATGACAGTCCAAATTGAGCAACTTAATTAATGTAAATTAATATTCGCTTTTTATCAGCAATATTTATGACCAGACACTTGGTCATTATATCGAAGGCTCGTAGCTAATTATCAACTGCGTGGATCATACGATTTGCAAGGTTAAGCTACGCTTGCCACGGTCAGTCCGTGGATGGGTATTCACCCATCCACGGACTGACCGTGGCACATTCGTTCGGTACACACCGAGAGCCCTCCGTGTCTCGGATAGCATGTTAAACCGTCGGTCCCAGGTGTCATACCTATGGCAGTCGTTACGGGTAGTCAGAAGCCTGAAAGTCTGACAACCCGTCTAACCTTAGGATATCGGCATTGCCGATTAAGTTGGGAAAAGGCTAGGCAGAATGATCTTGGTCATTATAAAAATATTGCTATAGCTTTGCTGGACACACTGATAATCTGTCTAGTTTTAGCAGACGATATAAAAGTAGGAATGGACTAGTGACACGTGTTGACTAAAATATATTGAGGCAAGCCAATTAAACAATAATTACAATTAATTAAAGTGAAACTTGAAGTCTTAAATAAATGAAATCTTAAAGATGATGACAAGATTTAAAACAGGTGCTTCATATTAAGGTTAAGTGGCACTCCTTTATGCTTTCAGATGAATTACTCCTTTGTGAGTTTACTCGTACAAAGCGCCGGGACTCTATTTCTGTCGTAAAATCTAAGCACTCGAAGGCGGGGCTATAAAATAAAGTCAAATGCCTTGATTGACATTTTGTAATGTCATTTTTATGTCTACATGTATTTCTCTACATTTTGTATCTCAGTCCAATTAATAATGTGACCGTTTGACAGGTGTATTTGCTACCAAATCACGCTGTAGCGACAGACTGGATTTGAAGATTTTCTTCAATGAACATCGTTGCCCGCCTTATGTACATACCTAGAAATGAACACGTACAGAAGCGACTCGTGGCGGATTTAAAACTTTAAAAGACCTAGGTTATGAATTTGTCACTCTTTCTTAATTTAAAGCACTGCATGGATCCGCATTATTAATAATAAAAACTGGCAAAATGCTTGTCGAGTCACGCTCCGTGTAGGGTTCCGTAGTCAGTACGGCTATAATGTTTTAATTAAGCGTTAGGTATGGTAAACATGTAACAAAAAGTTAATTTTTTTGGAATTTCTTGGAAATTTTTACAGATGCAACTACATGGCATAAATTTGTCGACTATTATTTGTTAACTAGTTAGATAGAGTTAGAGCCTACTTAGTTGTGATAGTTTACTGTTGTGAATATTTGTCAGTTTTAGTTGGGAAATTTATTAATTTCGGCATCAGCACTATTCTACGACCGCCAGATCTCAAACGAGTTATTTTTATGAATGAACACTTAAGGTGAACCTTAACCAAAGGAATAATTTATAAAGCGAACAAATTTTTGCTTAAATGTTACAATGAAAATCCTGCAACGGCGTTGAGCTAATTGTTATGATCTTGGCCTTTGTTTAATGCAATAAATACAAGAATTATCTAAAAGTGCATATCGTGCGGAATATTTTTATGTACAATATGAGAATCATAAGGGAAAGTAGTTTAACATTTCGATGAACTAAAATGAATTACGTGTTAAATCTAATTACATAAAGTGGCGTAGCACCCTCGTAACGTGGTGTAAATAATAATTATTAAATACCAAAACATGTCCACAATATTATTCATACCCTTTACTTGGAATTCCACTGTAACTACACTTTCACAAACAAAAAATACCGAGAACTGAGCTATTGAATACAGGTGATTCATTTGTGCACTGATATTTTTTTAAATACTATTAAGGATATGAGAAGATGTGTTCCGACGTTAAAAAAAGTAATTAAAGTTATCCAGATATATAGTGACCCATGAAACCAAGTATTGTAATGTAACAGACGGCCCTAGGGTCTCCTGAGCACGTCTGCTACACAAGTTATAAAGAATGTTGTAGAGCGTATTGGGCAATCAATACCTAATACATGACATAACAATAATAAAATGCTTAGGGGAAACCCACTCCGGGTCTCTTAGACCCGCGACGGCGAAACCGGGGCCACACCTCTCTACACCTCTAGCCGCTCACACATCTGTTGCCCCCTTCGCCTATGTACTGGCGGCTTTTCAGGGGGCCCAGCTAGTGAGCTGGCGAGTCACCGTCTGCCAATATATTTCAAATTTAAGCTTGAAAGGCAGACGCCGTTTTCTTCCGGCAATAGAAGTTATCCAGTCCATTTAACACCCCCTCCCATAGACCAGTTTTATTTTTACCATATTTCACAATAGTTTTGCACCCACCTGGGACGGTCCATGACTGTACTCCAATAGTGCAGCCGTGGATAGTCCCGGGTTGGTGCCCCATCCCATTTTAGATTAAAGCTCTCAAAGGGGCCTCTGCGCGTTGGACCTGTGTCCCTGTGTATGCCTCCCAAAGGACCGGACATCTTCCGCACGGAAGATGAGCCGTGATGTCCAAAGAGATACAAATAAAATGCTTATAAAATAGAGGCAAGATAGCTTTGCGTTCCTTTGTAGTAGTAGGTAGTCAGCGAATTCCTTCTTGTAGTTACGGCGTTCGTCAATGGCCCACAGAGCCATTTGATAGAAACCGGCGGCAGCAAACAGACCGGCTGTAGCACATTTAGTCATGACGGTAGAGTATAGCCAGTCCGATCGCCGATCTCGTAAGTGTAGTTAGAGCAGGAGAGGAAGTGTAAAAGAAGGAAGAAGGGGTTACCATCGGGCACCGGATTGCGTCTCACTTTGTACCAGGGGAGCGCAGGTTCTTCAATAGTATGTGGATGTTCAGGTTGTCCAGCTCACACCAGATAAATCCATAAAGATGCAGATAGCATGAGCAGTATACCTAATCTTGCCATAAATACTGTCATGAAGAAAAACATTTTTTGTTTATTGCAATTAATATTTATTACTTTTACAGTGTGTTAGTTTAATACATAAATATAAAACAATTTATAATATAAAAGCTTATTCGAAGTGGTCTCCATTGGCTGCAATACAGTCCTTTAAACGTTGAGGCCAGTTATCAATAGAAGCACGCACTCTTTCCATGGGAAAATTCTTCACTGCCAATCGTATGGATTGTTTTAGGGACTCCAAATTATCATGGCGTTTAGAACAAGCCGTACTCTCTAAAAGTGACCATAAATCATAAATCCAGTGGATTAAGATCGGGACTAGACGACGGCCAGTCTTCAGCTCTGATGAAGTCCGAAATGTTTACTTCCAACCAAGACTGCGTGGACCGAGCTTTATGACCCGGCGCCTAGTCTTGTTGGAAGGACCATACTTGGTTATTGAACATGGTGTTGTTAAGGGGCTTAACTACCTTCTCAAGAATGGTATCTTGATACACACTTGTGCCGATGTTTTGATACCTTTTTCACAAAAATATGGCTCAGTCACTCCTTCATAGTTAACACCCCACCAAACCATCACTGAAGTCGGATAATGCCCACGTTGCACTCTGTCGACTAATTGGGCAGCTTCCTTTGAGTTTTGAGCATAAATACGGTCATTTTGTTTGTTAAAATGTTTCTCAATTGTAAAGATATTCTCATCCGTAAACAAAATTTTTCTGTGACCTCCCATTGCGTACCGCTTCAGTAGTTGTTTCGATTTTACCACCCTATTCTTTTTTAAATTATCAGTTAAAAAATTACCAGTGCGTCTCTTATAGGCTGCAAGTCCTGAGTCATCTTTTAAAATACGCGACATGGTTCTGGGTGCTATCTTCATCTCGCGAGATAAAATATTTTGCTTTCGGACAGGATTTCTACGAATTCTTTCCCTTACTGCTCTGACCACCGTTTTCGTATGGACACTACTTGGACGGCCAGATCTTTTTCTGTCACAAACAGAGAAGATCTCATTGTACCTATTAATAGCCCGGTACACAAACATTTGACTAATACCAAGCGTATGGAGAGTTTTAAAAATTGCATTTGGCTCCATACCAACTTTGTGTAATGCAATCACAGCGATTCGGTTCTCTTTATCACCCCAGTCCATTCTAATATCGCAAAATATTGTACACACGGCTACACATCAAGCTATTCAAAACCAGTTTATCTTGGCGTCGTTTTGTATAATCTTTTCGCACAAGTAACGGTCAGCTTATACTGGTTTTGCATAGCTTGAAGTGTAGCCGTGTGTACAATGT
This sequence comes from Amphipyra tragopoginis, assembly GCA_905220435.1. NCBI lineage: Eukaryota > Metazoa > Arthropoda > Insecta > Lepidoptera > Noctuidae > Amphipyra > Amphipyra tragopoginis. Next base: position 22,442,683 of record HG991991.1, on the reverse strand, counting down.
ATTGACGCCAAAATTAGAAAACACAATGAACAATCGTATAAAAATGACAGATTCCAAATTCAAATGTAAAATCTTTCTTATTTTTAACTGTAACAGTATTTACGACCAGACTAAGTACAGGGATGATTGATGCGGAATGCCACGAATAATGTAAACAGCCAATAGTTTTTCAATATTGTAATACGTTTAGAAAAATAATATTAATACTTGTATCAAAAACACCATGGCGTACCAAAAACAATTCCAAAGTCAAAGTCCGCTCACCCTCTCTCCAATTTCGAATATCATCTCCCTTCAAAGGAGGTGGCCAACTTTGTAAGGGACCATTACCCCACCATCGAAATACATGTACACAAAAAATAATTACTTCATTTCAAAGCGTTTGACATCAAGACTTACAATATGGAAACAAAAAGCGCCTAGAGGTCCTGTTTTTTTTTTAAAGGGCAGTTTTTCTTACTGTACTATGTCTTAAATGTCAGGTGTTATTTATTGTTAACATTGAAATAAATATTGTTTAAAAACCTTCACAAAACGTATTATACCTATATTCCAAGTTATCCCGATTAGTTTTTAGTAGTTTTGATACTAAACTGCTACATAATACCAACTACTACCATATATCTGCTGAAATTAAATAAAAGGATTTTTATATCACCTGTATTTCACAATATCTTATCCCGACGCTCAGAATACTAATAAATAAATTTAATTACATACTTAATCGGCTATGCGACTCAAATATAATTATTTTACAAAATTCGTAAAATGTAAAACAAAATCAAAGATTACATTACCAGCAGCCCGGCAGCTATATCCGTTCTGCTATTAAGAATTAAAGGTTCGATGAGAAATATGATAACGAGTTTGGTGTCATGCAGTTCCTAGCTAAAGCACAATTGACACAATTCAAATTATAAAATCCTTAATAAAAGCTGTGAAAATCAGTTTTCAATTCAAATTATATGTAACGTTGCAGAAAATGACGAATAGATACACAAAGATGACACAGATAAAAAACATAAAAATAACAGGTATCTAAAGATACTTGTTCCTTTCAGTAACTATTATCAGTTTGAGTTGTACGTAGTACTTTTTACTTCTATGTAAATAACATTCACATAACGACGCGGTTGATACAACGCCCTGTTAAATAACAATGTTTTTCTCTCATTCTTACTGACGAAAAGGGGCAGTTTTCAGAAAACATTTTTATGATGCCAATCGATTCTAGTTCCCATAAGGACCAAAAGACTCTTCCGGACCAACTGAGGTTGGGGAAACGTCAGAAATATTTGGAACTGCATTATACGGAAGTTTTTTTTCGGTATGAATGTAACTTTTGAAAATAAAACAGTTTTTCGTGATTTCTGACGTTTCTAGTACTCTAATATCAGTGAGTCCGGAAGAGTATTTTGATTTTTATAAGAAAATTGATCGATTGGCATCATAAAAATATTTTGTGAGAACTGACCATTTTTTAGCTGACTGTACCAATTTTTTTTTTAATATCTTTGCTGTTCGAAATAATGTCAAAAATTGTGGACAGTTTCCTATCAACATTTTCCTGTAGCCACAACGATTAAGGTAGCTGCCCTTATAACTACCTTATCTCAATTTTTTTTGCGTTTTCTGACATTTCTAGTAACCCAACCTCAATTGGTCCAGAAGAGTCTTTTGATCCTTATGGGAAATAGGATCGATTGGCATCATAAAATGTTTTCTGAAAACTGCCCCTTTTCTCGCTGACTGTACATATTTTTCAAAATTTTTGAATGCAGATTGTAATTACCTATTCCAAAAGTTAAGGGTAGTCTCCTAAGAACGTTTTCCTGTAGCTACAATGGTTAAGGTAGCTGCCCTTCATGCCCCATCTCAAATTACCACTCTGTATAACCTACTAAGAAGTAATTAATATGTACAAAAATGTAGGTGACAATTTCTGTTTGTCAACGCGCCCACGATAAATAACGTATATAAGTAAAAAAGGGGAAATGTATTTTTAAAAAGTTTGTCATCCAGACTAAGTAATTTTTGCAAGAAAAAAATAAACAAATCTTAGACCGTGAAAAATAAAATGACATTAAATGTAATAATCTTGAATTATTAGGTAGGTACTTAAATTATTATTTGTCAAATTAATTAATAACAAAATACGAAAAATATTAATAATAATAGGTATATTAAATGGCTTATTTACGTTTACTTGAATGTTATCGATCCATGTGAGTTGTACTATAGGCATAACAATTTTTTAATACTGAAATCGATTATCACAAAATGAACAGCCCTTAGAATTTAAAAGAAATTCAAATGTCATCTATCAATAATGCATAATGGCCGACGGGCGGAAAATATAAATATACTATCTTATTATCTTCATCAGAATTTCCAGGACTTGTACAGAAAAAAATAAAAATAGATCTTACAATAATATGTAAAGAACTTTTTATCATTGATTATTGTACTTTGTACAAGTTCAAATTCAATTATAAGTGTGTTATTGACTATCTGGGGCAGATGTTGGCCTCCTTTGTGGCCAGTCATATATAAAGGTTTAAAGTAAAAAGGAGGCGAAATGTGTGAAATGAATGATGATGAAAAAAAAGGTGATCCTACAGTATGACTTATTTAACATGAAAATTTCTGGGCTAGTCCTGTGATCTTGATCACTGCGGGTCGCGCGGGTCATTTTCTACGTACATGTATCGATGTGTTTAGTTAATCTGCGCGATTTGTGGTGAGTAGACAAGTGGGTGGTCAGCGCATATACAGGGTGTCCAGTAAATAGCACGACATACTGCAGGGGGTGATAGCTTGGGTCAATACCTACCAAAACAACACAATAAATGTTCAGCAAAATCTTACGGATTTACAGTTTTACAAAAGTTTCCGAAATGTCGAAAAATCTCTACCTTGAACAGATTTTTGAGCATCTCGTAATGAAAAATTCCTTTTCTAGTTTTTTTTACATCAAATTATTCGTGAATTTAGACTTTACTCATTGATAAGTTTTTTTTTCTATCAAAAACAAGAATGTATTCAAGAAATTCAATTTTTTGTTTAAATTTTTACAGAACAATTTTATTATCGCTTAACTTTAACCTACAGTGTTGAAAAAAAAATGTATGTGGCAGTTTTGTACAACAAACTTAAAAAATAGCTTGTTTAATGGTGATTTTGGAAAGATACAATACTAGTGCATTTTCATAAAAAAATACGAAAAAATGCTATTTTAAATCATATGACTATTTTATTTTAAACGCAAGTTATGTGACTTCGAATTCACGAATCGTAGTAAGGTCGTACTACGGTTCGAATGACATAATACCTACATAGTTAATCTACGGCCGACCGGCCGGCCGGTCTGTAAATGACATCTCGAAGGATAGTAAAAAAAACAGAGGAGTTAACTTTAATAAACATTTATTCATTTAAGTTAATCACAATAAATGCTCAAATTGCTTCCGTTGTGCCCTAAAACACGCTCGGCATCTTCTTAAAAATGAGCTTTTGAGTCTTCTCAGGCTTATTTCGGATATTTTTCTTGCTGCAATGTTTACCCTTGCTCTCAATTCACTGTCATTTTGGATCGGTTTTTCATAGACAATGTTCTTCATGGCACCCCAATAAAAAAAAAACCAGGGGGGTTTAGGTCCGGAGACGTATAATATTCGATATATAAGCCATAATATCGGTCCCAGTCGCCCAATCCACCTGCCTGGATAAGCTTCGTCTAAGTAGGCTCTTACTTCCCGACCATAATGAGCAGGGCACCTATCATTTTGAAGCCACGTCACCTCTCTTAGCTCACTCGGAACATTTTCAAGGAGCGTGGGTAAGGTTTCTCGTAAAAACTCCAAGTAATTATTGACATTTAACGTAGGTGGAAGCTCGACGGGACCCATAATCTGGCCATTAAAAATCCCACACCATTTTCTTTTAAGTGAGCTGTTTTGCCCATGTCTAACAGAGATGCGTTGCGCACGGCTTAAGGTAGCGTACTGGCAAGCGTCGCAAATAAGGTTGAAAGAGTAAGACAAAATCACAATACAAGAAAGAGCGGGATAGCACATGCGTTTTTTTTTTAAGCTTTGTCCCTATCTAGGATTTCTCCTGTATCGTGGGTGCGTTTACAAACACAATCTCACACACAAACACCCAGACCCGAAACAACTATCTGTAGGCCATACAAATTTTTGTTCCGTGTGGGAATCTAACCCACGACCCGTAGCGCAGCAGCTAATCGCTCAGTCACTGCACCAAACGTGTCAACGTGTGTGTGCTTCTTTTGTTAGACAGTAACCATTCGGGTCGGGTCGGTTGGCGAGCAGGTAAAAACCTTTATCCATTACGCGTGCATGTCGCATTTTACATGTCACAACTTGTTTTATAATGGTTCGCGTAAATGAGCAGCTATTACTTATTCACGTAGTGGTTTTTGACAAAATTACGTTAATTACATTTTCAACAAAATCAGCTTCTCTGGAACTAAAATAGCATTTTTTTGTTTTTTTTTAAATAAAATGCACTATTATTGTATCTTACCAAAATCACCATTAAACAGGCTATCTTTTAAGTTTGTTGTACAAAACTGCCACATAGCTACTTTTTTTTTCACCACTGTAGGTTAAAGTTATGCGAAAAGAAAATCGTTCTGTGAGCAAAAACAAAAATAGTAGATTGTTGCACCGAGCGCAAAGTGAGTCATTAATGCACGAGTGTTATGTTGGTGCCCGAGCGCAAGCGAGGGCACTAAATTAGCACGAGTGCATTAATCACTCACTTCAGCAAGGTGCGTAATCTACTTTTCTTTCAACTACCAATTTACCTACCGTGATAAAATATACCTACTCAAAATAAAAACTCAAGTTAATGAAAACAAGGTTATCCTGCGACTTTTGCGGCAAAAGGTTATTAACAATTTCATTTGCAGCTGTATTTATACTTTCTGGACTTGAATTCATATCGCTATCTATTTCCATTTTTTAAAACTTTTCTTGCTAAATAAGAAGTATCAAAGTTTTACAATGGTACAAAATGCGCGCCATTTGTTTTTTTTTTCACCAATTCGATTTTATTCAGCCGATTTTTATTTTCAGCCAGTATCTTTTTGATCTAATGCATAATAATGCATACATTTAATATTAAACTTAACGGGAGACATTAAACCTCTGTGGTAAATTTATATCTAAATAAAAAATAAAAAACTGCATTAATGAAAAACAGTGCAGTAATGACATTTCATACAACATTTCTGCACTGTTTGCAGAGTGCAGTAATGAGATTTCATACAACATTTCTGCGCTGTTTTGCTTCTAAGCAGAAAATACGTATTTTGTGATCGGTTTTGTAGCGATTAATGATAACATTACTACGTAGTTGAAAGAAAATACTATTTCTTGAATACTTCTTGTTTTTGTTAGAAAAAAGATTTATCAATGAGTAAAGTAAACTATACACGAGTAATTTGATGTAAAAAAAAACTAGAAAAGGAATTTTTCATTACGAGATGCTCAAAAATCTGTTTCAAGGTTTTTTTTTCGACATTTCGGAAAAATTTGTAAAACTGTAAATCCGTAAGATTTTGCTGAACATATATTTTGTTGTTTTGGTAGGTATTGACCCAAGCTATCACCCCCTGCAGTATGTCGTGCTATTTACTGGACACCTTGTATATAGCGATGCGATTTTGACGTAGATTTATTAATCGATGAGACAGAAAAAAAGACCAGTTATTTTGAGTTTCAATTCAAAAGATTATTTAAATTAATTAATAAAGAATTATGAGAGAACAATCAGAGTATCGAGCTTATCCATTAACGATGAAATCGCGCAATACCGTGCGATCATTTAAACTTTCCTTACTTTTTTGATTATACAACAATGAATGTCAGATTGTTAATTTTGAACTGTTACACGAAAATACTTCAAGAAGCCAATTCCACTGACAAATTTGCCAAATCTCAAACAAACCGCAACCGTCATTCACACTGCGTTTACGCAAATTGTCAAAATGATTGGTTTTGTTTTTGTTGTTCAAACAATTTGACAGTTTTTGTAAACGAAAACTGTCGAAATGAACGATTCAGCTTCAGTTCATTTGCAATTCATCAATGTTTCTATTATGTTTCCTAGCTGGGCTTATTGAGATAATTTTCTCGACGCATGATATGGCTTATCTTCTCCGCACGAGATGATACGACGACAAAATTATATCTCGCTGCGCATGTTAGGCTTGCTTGCTTGTATACCCATCCTGGTTTGGGGTATGATATTACAAACACCCAGAAAATGATTTGTCGATAAAAGATAACACAATATTTAATATTAGCGATACCAACATTATAACTGGAGCCCAATTCTACTAACAGAAACTTTTATCAATTGCAACTGAATCGTTTATTCAGACAGTTTTCGTTTACAAAAACTATCAAGTTGTTTGACAACAAAAACAAAACCAAACATTTTGAAATTCTGAATGAACGATTCAATTGCAATTGATAAAAGTTTATGTTAAGTAGAATTGGCCCCCTGAGTCAACGACAGAATCAATGACTGTATCATCATTCAAAAAAATAATTCAATATTGATAGACGTCTTTATAGTTTAGTGGGCCAATTCGACTTTGTTTTTGTTTACGAAAACTGTCAAAATGATTGGTTTTGTTTTTTGTGTCAATCAAATTTGACAGCTTTTAAAAACAAAAACTGTCTGAACCGTTCGGCCTCGGTCCGTTGCGATTTATGAACATTCCTTTTAGAAGAATTGGGCCCCAGTTTACTTTCTTGATATCGAAGTTTTTACGCTGAGGATAATTTCAACTATAGAGAAATCTGTGGTTTCGGTTAGATTAGAGCAGGGATGTACAGACATATTAGGTCTTGGGGCCACTCGAGCGGACTATGAGATAAAGGCGGGCCACCGCAATTAAAAACAATAAAAACTTGATTAGATTTCTTAAAAAATATTAGTATCGTAGTGCGGGCTTTTGATAAAATTTAAAATCTTTATTCAGAAGCTAAAGCTGGCCATTACTGATAGAATGCATTATTTTCATACAAACGCATAAAAGAGTTTCTCCTAGCCTTTTCTCAACTACATTATATGTTGGGGTCAGCTTCCAAGCTAACCGAATGCGTTTGAATACCAGTATTATACACGGAGCGACTGAATTAGCTGGCGGGCCGCATGTACATGGAGGGAGAGCCGCATGCGGAGGCCCGGACGCCGCGGTCTGTGCATGCCTGGATTAGAGTATAATTATTACAGGAATAAATTAATAAATGTTCCGTGCGCGCCTCTCAGGAGGACGTGGGGCAAGGCCCCACAGAAGAAGAGGTCCGCCAGGGGCTGGCGGACCGAGGCCTGCCGGGGTTGCGGTGCATTTAGCGCATTCCAGCGCATTCCCGCAGGTGCATTCCCGCGACCCCAGCCAAGGGTGAGGAAGGAGAAGGAACACCGTGGGTTTTTAGCCGCTAAGAGTCCAGCATAACCCTTCGCCATCCCCGGGCGAAGGGTGTCCATGAGGATTTTCAAAAGATTAAAAAAAAAACTGATCTAAAACAGACATGTATTTAAAAATGACATACACGGAATATTAGCTTTCTGTATTCCATGATTAAATATTATGTTACTGTTTGCGAAGCTTTTTGTACACGCAAACTAGTTCAGAAGCTAGAATGTCAATCGACTAACTGTGGCCTATTACTCGATGAACGTTATGATAATATTATAATTATAATCTACTAGCTGTGCCGCGCTGTATGCGTTGCAATGCACTTTTTCCTACTTACTACCTACCTTCAGAATCAAATTTAGTAACAAAAAGTTAAAACCTTTTTCATGCATGTGGTAAACAAATGAAGAATATACTGAGATAATTGCGTTTTTTTTTAATATCAAAATTTTCATTCATAAGAACCTTCTCCTGACAATTAAAAACATAACAAAAAAAAAATTTGCGGAATCGGTCCAGCTGCTCACGCGTGATGCCGTGACCAAGGGAAATAGGGATTCTCCTGACAATTAAAACATAACAAAAAAAATTTGCGAAATCGGTCCAGCTGCTCACGCGTGATGCCGTGACCAAGGGAAATAGGGATTCATTTTTATATATATAGATAAATAAATACGCAAAGACTTAAATAGTTAGCATTTTCATTTCTGTTTGTGAACAGTTTTTTTTTATTTGTTTTTGTCTATTGACTAAGTTTAGAGTTATAAAACAATTTTGAAAAAAAACTTACGCGGGTGGAGCCGTGAGGGCACAGAGCTACATAATAATAAATCTTCATTTAATAATCAGATGCCCAATTGCTTATTAATATAATAATTAGATTAAAGTTCTCAAAGGGGCCTCTGCGCGTTGGACCTGTGTCCCCGTGTATGCCTTCGAAAGGACCGGACATCTTTCGCACGGAAGATGAGCCGTGATATAAAGAGAGATACAAATAATAATAATATAAAATATAATAAATAAATAATATATAATAAGCAACGTAAGTTTTAAATGTTGTATTTGCACCCATAGTATTTACACTGAAATGGGTGCAGCTCACAGACATCTAAATAGTATTGGTTTATTATTTAGATTTCTGTGGTCCGGTCTGTGTTCGAAAACACGTTCCAACATAAATTCTATTACGAATCGTATTTCAATGAAAGGAGTGTCATATTTTTGTATTATTATGATCTCAGTCCTTGTTCTATTTCTATTTGGGCTGGGTTTCAAAACTATAATAAATACATAATATAGAAAGACACGTCATAAAATCGCTAGCTATCATACCATTATTTGATGACGCGATCAATAATCGTATATCTTTTTTACCATTTCTTGGAAAATTGAAAGCAATCGATGCAGGTATCGCCCATTGTAAAGGCCAGGTCTTCATAACATGGCGTCATATTTTATGATCAAGAATAGTTTTAGACAAAGGTGTACAGATAATGTACACGCTGTCGCATTTACGTGCCAGCCACAAGAAAATCGAAGCTACAAAAATGTGTTTAGTTATTATCTAATATATAAAATTCTCGTGTCACAGTTTTCGTTGCCATACTCCTCCGAAACGGCTTGACCGATTTTGATGAAATTTTTTGTGCTTATCCGGTATCTATGAGAATCGGCCAACATCTATTTTTCATCCCCCTAAATGTTAGGGGTAGTCCACCCCTAAAATTTTATATGGCAAAACAACGTTTGCCGGGTCAGCTAGTTTGCTTATAAATACTTGTAGCAATGTTTTATTGTTTATTAGTTTTTAGGAAGACAAACAGCACAATTTTCTTTCATGGAAACACATATTAACAATAGCAGGCCAATTGATGACCTCGCAAATACTAACATAATAACAATAAGTGACGTTATAGTGGATAAGTATTCAATGCAAACTACACTATTATACAGGTTGATTCATTATAATGGGTCGGTGGGGAGAAATCTTTGAATTATTAGGGAAAGTTAGTTTTTTTTCCAAGGAACCCAGTCATTGTTTTTAATTTAATGAAAAAAAAAGTCAATGAAAAAAACAAAAAACCCCGACTGCATAAGAACGAACTAAAAAAATAAGAACTGATCATGCTAACAAACCATAACATGCAGTCGGAGTCTACCTACGAATTATGTAATTCGCAAACTGACTGACCGAAATCATACGTAGCTTAAGGTTGTAACTTGTAAGGATTAAATCTTACGAAGGAACCCAGTGTCTACATAAAAACAAAAATACTTATTTGCAATTATTCATTCATTTTAGCCACGTTTGTAATGGTTGCCATTTCACATAAAATGCAATAATTGACTCTTTTATGTAACATAATTACTGCGTTTTGTATGTCTATGTGATTTATTCTAGTCTACTAATTCTTTTAATAATTCCTCTACTGTGCGGTGCTATAGCTGGTTCTATAAAACCCATCTTTCCATTTCAATGAACAACCTTATACTTACATTCTACATTGACACACAATAAAAATAAATAAAAAACGACCTGTCTGGCCACAGATATAACCTCTTTTTAATTACGTGCATACTTTTTAATAATCAAACAATTTCTTAATAATCTAAATTATGACGTAACAGTTTAAAATTTGCCACTAGGTATATAAAATATGTACTAAATAACTAGTACTGCTTATAATGGTACAATTTATTAACAGCCTGTTTTTGAAATACCCACTGCAGACAACCAAAATTAGCCAACCTGGCTGCAAAGGCGGCTAAATTGAAGTAGTATTGCGCTGGCCACGTTTGCTGTCTACTTAAAGCATTGTGAGCCTAATTCACATAGCAGCCGGGCTGAACTGAAACGTAAAACCAAAGGTCAAGACAGTACAAAATATAAAAAATGGAGTGTTTTGCAGTGTAAAAACATTTTTGTATTAAATATTATAAACTAGCTGTGTCCGCGACTTCGTCCGCGTGGAAGTTGGAAACACAGCTAGTTTATTGTTGTTGTTTAGCTTGTTTATTTATACATTGTTTCGCAACAACTAAACAATATATAATATATGTACTCCATTTTAAAATCTAATCACATTAATTTCCAAAAAGTTCATCATCACGCACAGTCAATAGCGTGATAATTTGTACCCTGACCCGCTCTTTAACGGATGCGGCTGCCAAATTTCAACTGGATCTGTACAATAGCAATAGCGTGAAGCTTAAACATACAAACGGACAAAGAGACGAAAAATCTAACAACTACATTTTTGGTATCAGTATCGTTCCTAGAATGCGTTGCATTACTTATTTCCAAAAATTTTATGTGTAGTTTTAGCATCGTTACGATTCTATTATATGTACAGATAAATCTATGAAACACAGTAAGTTTTTTAATACCCCTTGGAATACTTGAAATATCCGTCTTTATGACTTTATTGAAATTGATTTGAATTCAACGGCGTGAATAGTGTATAACTAAGTAAATCGGCACGATTCTATTAGTTCAAGGAAATAAAATTTTACATTTATAACGTGAGCTCTGACTCTTGATTCACGTCAGTAAAACCGGCATTGTTTAGTCGAGATAGAGCATGCATGCACGAATTTGAAAACAATGCAATCAAGTAAACAATTGAAGTGCATTACGATTATATTGATCGATGTTATCAATCACATCGATCAAGATATGATTGTTATCACGTTGTTTCGCAGAGTTCCCAGCCTATACACATTGGATTTTGTTACTGAAAAATTCATTTAATTTACTTTTCTTTTAAATTTCCTCTTGGTCGGATACGATAAAACATCCAACTACCATCCTCTAAATTTAGATCAAGAGAAACCAGGTCAGACATCGTCTAGAAGTACACATCGATCCCAACGAATTATTAAATACCTTTTGTACTCAGGGTGTATATTTAGATGTACTTGGACATTCCCGCGTGAGGAGCTCATGGATAAGGTCTCCGGTTGAGTTCGAAACTAGTCGAACCCTCCCGAAATATGCCCAGAGAAAACATGTTCATCACTCACGAAAGTTATTATGCATATTTCGACCCGCGCAAGATTAAACAAGGAATGCGATTTTCCGACAAAACTAGGCTTGCTGGAAACAGGGCTAAACCAATGTATAAACAATCTCCCTTTCTGAAATAATGACCTCGTATCGAGTGTACCAACGTACTGTACAAAAATGTCAGCATTTACATGAATAATAAAAGGGATTTGTCGAACCTTGACCCGCAGCCTCGTACATAGAATTTGTCAAAATTAAAAGGCTTTGGCATGTCGCTCGCGCATGCTCGTGTACTTGTTTTGCTACCCCGCCTGATAACGCCTCTCACTGAGCACTCTTCCTATAAACCTTTACCTAACGTACTAGACGAAAATGCATGAGAAGAGGCTGGACTGACATACCTACAAATCGTTAGTATTGTTTTACTTTATGGACTCGGCCACAGTTAAGGGTTAGCGTTAGTTATCAAACATTTTATAAATAAATCCGGTGTTTGCGTCCATAGTGAATTCACTGTGGCGGGCTCGACACCAAACATCGCCATCATTTCAATCGTACAATAACATCTCCGTTTCGTGTATTTTTAATGCAGTATTGTCTCATAACATTATTAAATCTTCATCCATTGTTTGATGCCTCTCAATACACGTCTACTGGTACAACAACTCGCGATGCACTGTGGTCGCTTTCTCCACCGCGTCCGCTCCCGCACTAGTAATTGTGGGTCGTTCACTCTGGATGAGGCTTAGGTGGTTACTCACCCTATAAAAATCTCACCAATAGGTGAGATTCCCCTTTTTTTGATCGTTAGTGGTATATTCACCCACCGGGCTAGATGAGCGTGGGTGAGTATACTATTTCGAAATTTAGAGGTGGACAAATCGACCTACTAATGTTTTTAACGTGTTTACGGAAATTTTCTTGCTTCACGGTTCCTATATTTTACCCGTGTATCTAACTGATTATTACATATTATTTATTCGTTCAAAATAATCATAACGTCATACAAAAGAAATGCCATAGTTATGACAAAAAAAAAACTCAATCTGGGTTCCGAGTAAGGTAAGGTAAAAGTATATCAAATAAATAACAAAAATCAACAAAAAACTGATGTAACAAAAACCACCAAAAAATATAAACAAGAGATTGGGATATAAATAAACGATATCCGCTTGAACGGATACAATTAACAAAATAACATCTATCTTGGGTGCGTAACCTAATTCATTATTTTAATTTTTCTATGCAGTGTCCCGGCGTAATTTCGCCACCAATTAACTCTCGTATTGCATTTTCAATACTTTTTTGATTTAAAATAACCTCTTCTGTCCATTTTGTTATATATGTTACGGTTAAAAGCCGAATGGCGGTTACACCTAGGTTTAGCCGGGTACAACTAGGTGCAACAAGTAGCAGTTGGTTAGAACTAGGTGGAGCTTAAGTCACAGAAATAGGAGCCCCGCTGTGCGGGGCTCCTATTTCTGTCTGCAGGGTTTAAAGTAACCTAACACGAAGGGGATGATGGGGGCTTCGTTCGCTCGCTTCGCTCGCTCACTCTAGCCCCCGTCATCCCCTTCGAACCTAACCTATCCGTGTCGGGGTTACCCTTAACCATCGGTGTGCGGCTGCACCTAGTACTAGCCGCTATGATGAAGGCTAAACCTAGTTCTAACCGAAGATAAGTAGGGTAGATCTAAGTTTAACCGCATGTGGCCGGCTGCACCTAGTTGTACCCGTCTAAAACTAGGTGTAGCCGCACTTCGGCTATTAGCCGTAACATATATTTATTCTTTCTCCAAAATGTAAAATAATGATTTGCGTTTTTTGTCAAAGCTTGTAATGATAAAGCAATATTTGGTTTGGCTCTTATTTTTTTATTAAGTCGTGAATTCCATGACTGCCGCATTATTTGTTTTGTAGCGAATGTTATGGAAACCACATAACAGATAAATAGGCGTTTTTGTTAAGCCACGTCTTCTCAAAATAATTGTTATAAGCTGTAGTATTCGCGTCGCTTTTTATACTTTGTCCCGAATTATATAGCCAACAATCTAACGTAAATTCTCTGATTAAAAATGTTTAACAGACACAAAAAATACGTTTTAAAACTAGTCTGTTGGGGCCCAAATAGACATTATAATACAGTTCTAATACAGACTTGGGAAAACGCGAGGCCTGTTATTGTTAATCCAATGGCGATTTAATTTCGTAAAGGTATTTATAGAATTTTCCATTTTTTATTACCATACCGTTTTTCCATATCTGTAAAATTTACAAAGTAAGCGCCTGTTGACATTTAACCTTTCCAACCTGTATATTACGGGCGAGTAAACAATATAGCTTGGTCACGGTAATGTTAGCTTGGTGGACAAGTTCCAAAAAACTAGTCGTACGCTCGACTCGATTAGTACGAATACGAAATTGTCAAAAAAAAACTTCGTGCATATTTTCTCGAGTTATTAATACAGCAAGCCAATCAATGATCAAAAAGGTCGGCGCCTTAAGACATTCCATTGGCCCCATTTGCTTATAACCAATTTGCTAAACTTCGCGAAAGAGTGACTTGCGACTACGTAACAGACAATAATGGCACTTGAAAAAGAAGGATTAGATTATCATTGAGTGGAAAAATTGCCATAAGTGCCTATCGATTTATTGACACAGTACACAAAATGTAGACGGGTATGCTATGTTTGTATAGGCTGTAAACGAATTCGTGTAATTCCTTAAAATCACATGATCTATTACTGGTATAGATTAATCCAATAGGGAGTGCCTCTGCTGCCGGCGCCGGTTGCTATTACGAGTACCGGCGCCGATTACCAAACTGGCTGCTGGCGCCGCGCTGACTACATACACAGTTTTTATACATCTTCAAGGCTTCTTCAAACTCTTCATGAGACGGTTATTCGTCATTTTCACAATAAAAACAAATGAAAAACTTAAGGGGATGTTTGTAAGGTTGTTTGGGTCCCCAAAGCAAGGTCCACGAAGCTCCTATTTTTGTCTGCAGGGTTTAAAGTAAGCTTCGTTCGCTCGCTTCGAACCTAACCTATCCGTGTCAGGGTGCCCCAAATTAAAGAGCTCGCTTCGCTCGCTCTTCAAATTAGTCAGATGGATGACACGTCACAGTGTTTGGCCCAAAATCTAACCTACTTTTCAACTAACATACCTACCAAACAACTTATTACCGCTGCCGGTGTCCATTTTGGGAGCCGGCAGCCGATGTTTTTAATCTCGGCTGCAGGCAGTAATGTACTGCCGGTTCCCAATGGCGTTATTTTTGGGTGCCGGCGCCGGCAGCGGAAGCACTCCCTAATCCTGTACGGTACTGTATTATGCTTGATTAAATATAAAATTAAAAAATCTTTTATGTCTTGCTATAGTGGTAAGTGATCGTATCTAAGCCCCCTGATGAGGTTGAACTGGGCGGTTTTTTTGCGTCTAGTTCAGTTAATAGAACGAACTAAGCGTTTTTTTCATTCGTTAAGTTTTATTAATAGAATTAGACTGACAGAAATAAAAGGAGGAAGACAACTTTTTTTTTTAAAACAACCTTTTTGTTTCGTATAACTTTTCGAGGCAATGAATGAAGCACGGCGACAGAGATGGCGGGCATGACTAGCGCGATATCGCTTCGCCCATTCAGTTAAAGGAGGCGCTAAAATGACAAACGTTATGAACACCATGTTTTTTTGATACTGATAGAATCCCATGCAGGTTAAAATTCTGTCACAGTAGATCATGGTTTGAAGGAATTACATGAATTCGGATACACCCTGGATAGACACATGAAAGGTCTAGTTATATTCAAAATTACTATATTTTATTTCTCATTTTGAACTACAGGTAAAGCACTTAAAAATCTTCTGCCTTCCGATAAATAATATTTTGTTTCAGATATATAAATAAATAACTTCTTCGAGCCGATTCTATTTTAACGACATTTGGCAGATAGATGACTAAAAGGGAAATAGGATAGGCACTTTTCGTCCAAAGTATTCATAGTATTACCTATTTATTCTGTGGTATTACCACGGCCCCAATACTTTTATCTGTAAGCCTATTGGGCGGCCAATATTTACGGTAGATGTTAAAAAGCTGACACTGATATAAAGAAAAACGCTTTTTTTCACACATCTTACGTACAATGTTGGCGGAAGTAAAATGTGGGCGGAGCTTATCGAAAGCTGTCCAAAGCATTTTGTTGGGCAAAAATTACTACCGCAAAATGGTGTCACTGTACATTAAAGACTTTTCTATTATATCGGGTTTTGTTCGCGCCTAACTTGGCCTCGGCTACTTCGTTTTTGATGGAGTTTCCTGTTGTATATCAAATTAATATGGCCTGATTTTAAATTGTAAAACATGTTTCATTTAAATCTGGTGAGTAAAACATGAATACGAATCTCTATATGCGATTTTAAACAAAGCTACGGTTCCATTCAGAAAAAGTTGATAATATAGTAAGTGTAGATTTCCCGATTTGAGTAGAACAAGTTTTCAACGTTTACTTCACAGCACATCTTGAATTTTGAATAAATCTCGTGAAAGTGTTGCATATAAACCAAAAACTCAAAACGCTATGCAGCGCTGGCAAGCACAATATTCCAACAGCAAGGATCATTAATTTACGCGGATAGCAGAATAGTTGGCGGACTACAGGCAATATGATATTATTTCGCATGTCTATGATCAACGTTCTTGTGACAATAAACACATTCAAGGGGATTAAATTCCAGAGTGCCGTTTGGTATAATATTATTATAGGCTGCAAATAGATCGTCGTTGTAGAACTAGATACGTTCTACAACGACAACGACGTACAAGTAGATACGTTCGGCGAATGTTGAATTAATGTAATAAGACTTACCCCTTGTTTCTGAAAGCCTGACCAATGTAATCTGTTGTCAAATCAAATATCAACCTACGCGATTGGTCGACCAAAACACTAATAACCAATCACAGCTTGACATGAGATTTAATAACTGGTTAGTTAATTTTTGCGTTGATCAGCCTTTCAACAACCGGTAGTTGCACAAACTATTACTGTAACCATATCATAATAATTGCCAAATGTAGAATTAGATAAAATGCACGTAACGGGCATGTACTACCTAACAATAGTTTCGTTGAGCGAGTCAATTCTTTTTGTTAGTCGAAATCTCTATTGCTTTTTCTGTTTAAGAGCAATAATGTATCCGTAAACAATTTGTCTTAAAATATTTTTGGCATTACCTACTTAGGACGGGAACTGAATAGATATAATAAAATTTTGAATTCTCAATGTCACCATGTGTCCTAAAATTAATTTGCATGTTTGTTAGATTATACCAAGCAAAAAACACGACAAATTAACCCTAATGATGATTCATTGAGATGGACCGGAAAGGAGAAATCTTAAACTATTAAAACTAGGTTAACTTGTTCTAAGGACGTCTATGTCCACGTTGCATGGCGTCGAGTTAAGAGAAAATGTTCCATTCAAAATGTATAAAATCTCATTCGCTACTCTGAATTCGAACCCGATAAACCGATTTGTTACCAGTAAATGGTTTTATTGCTATAATGGATAGTTTAGGTTATAGCTATGTAATATCAATATTTATATTTATGTAAATAATAATATAAAGCGCGTGTGCACAGTAAAAAAAACAATTCTACATGTCACCAAATCTTTTATACCACACCCACAAAGTGGGGTACCACTAGAGTATTTCTTGTGCGGTTAGGTAACATATTTAATGTTTACGTAAAATTACTAAATGCAACAAATTATTAAATACACAAAAGAGTGAATTATTGCACACATATATCTACCATTTCACATACTATTTGTTAAAATGAACAAAATTAAACAATTATAAATATGTACTTATTTTTGTTTTGAAAGATTTAGTCCTCACAACCTAAATAACCGCAATAAAACCATAACTTATTTCAAGCAAAGTTACTGGGCTGTGTGCTAGTTTTATTGAAAATATGTAACCCAAGTTCTGTTCCAAAATCGCCGAACAAATTACAAATTTCTCTAGCTTAAATAGTTTAAGACTTCTCCCTACTGACTCATCTCAGTGAATGACCCTGTATCCGAGTAAGCTCTCGCTTTATTTTAAATAGAGGACCAAACTTCAATTTGATATACCTAAGTTTAAGGTACCTAATGTTATTATTTTTTGTTTCAGAGTCCGCGTGGAGTATTACGTAAACGAGAATACTTTCAAAGAAAGACTGCAACTATATTTTATAAAAAATCAACGATCGAGTAAGTATGTCAAGGCAGGAAACTTAATTTTCTCGGCATGGTGTAATTTCATTAAAATAGAAACGTCTAATACATTTCTTGATTTATAATAAATTAGCTAACCCGGCGAACTTCGAACCGCCTTTTTATCGTGATTTAATTTTTTCTCGAATATTGTGAATTCGACTTGCGTTACCCGTACGCGTACGCCGACCGATATTTTGACGCCTCACTGGTGGCATTTTCTTATCAATAACAATAAATAACACGACTCTACACACATAAAAACACGAAACACCGTTTTGCTGTTGCAAAAGAAACGGTAATTGTTTAAGTATTAATGTTGAATCTATCCATACTGTCAATATTTTTGAAGTTATCAACTGCTGGCTGAGCAACTGAACGTCAATCTGTCAATGTTTTGTCAATATATTGAAGATCTCTCACAATCTTCTGTCTCATTCACTAACTCACTTAAAATATTATGAGTTTTTTTTAAAACAATGATCATTTTTTTTAAGTTTTCTTTATACAATCCTCGTCCTGAAATTTTATCCAATTTGGTACAGTCGTTCGGAAGTGCGCGTACATACATTTAGGCGATTCATTTTTATTTATATAAGATAAGGTTTCTGTGAAATGTCAGCCATAATCAGTTCTCAGTTATCCTGCTCACAACACTTTATAAGATTATCGAATATTCGATTAGGTGTTCCTCAGTCATCCTTACTTAATTTAGATACATAATTCTCGACTTACCGTAACAGATTTCCGTTCTAAGTCGTTAGAAACACAAAAATAACTAATATTCCTTGAAGTTACGTACCTACATCAAGATCTTTAGAGAGGACCTGTATCGCGTGTTGACACAATTAAATAAAAGTTACCTCACAAAATTTAGGGCCTTAGCAAAAGTATAGAAACATTTAAAGTATTAATCTAACATTTTAAATTCACTAACCCTACTCAGTAAAAAATATGCAATTGAAAAAATACATAGCTCTGTATTTTCCATTTGCAAAACCTAATTAAAAAGGTTGATGTGAAATAAAACATGTGTTGTGTAACTATTGATTTCTTGGAAAGTAGATTTGCAATTGCAATTTCTTGCATTATTTATGAAGGTTATCAACGTTATTTTCTTTGTTTCAGGTTTACGCATTAGAATAGCTAACTTATTTTTCAAAGTTTTGACCTGCGTGTTGTACATATGCAGAGTTTGCGCTGATGGAGATCCCATTTCCGCTTCCTGGTAAGTCAATTTCATGAAGACATTTTGTTCCGTGTAGGGACGGGCTAGAATATAAAACTTCCTCACGGCACGCTGGGAATAGGCGCGTGTTGTAAGATTCAACAAAATCCAGCACGCTTGGTTGTAGGCTCTATACGGTCCGCCTGGCTAGCTACCACCCTCACATTAAAGTCCGGCGCCAAACAGTACTGTTTTCCGTCGTGTGTATGTGAGAGCCAGAGGGGTATAGGGGAATCTCTCTATATCGCTGTTACTTGGTTTTGTGTGTTCCATCTTAGACCCTGTCAGCGCTTACCATCAGGAGCGAATAGGGTCAAGCGCGACCAAGAAAAATAAAATAAAAAAGTGCATACAAGATAATCATTTCATCTTGTAACTGACTAGATAATTCAAATGGGAAACATTTTGTGATTTTTTGTATGACTAAGTCAAATCATGAGATCAAAGAAATGCACTACTTAATTTCATAAATGAAATGTGTCCCTTTGAAGCTACATAATAATGAACTATGAACTTCTTTACAAAACAACCTCGGACGTTACTAAAATCTATATGTAAGGGGAGTAACATGATCAAGAAATTGCGGGTCTTCGAGATTGGATGTCGTTGAAAGCTACTAGGTTTTAAGAAATTATTGGCACGAGCCAAGATCTACAGTACCAACTAACACAATGTCTTCTTTTCACTCGACGGATCAACAACCAAAGATTTGTAAAGGCTTATTTTCTTTATAATATTTTTTATTGAAGCCGTTTTTGTCGTTGTTCTTGCGAGATAGCCATGTAGGTAGGATAAATGTGATAAACCAAGAAAATCTGAACTTATTTGCCCAAATTAACGACATTCAATTATTAGGTCCCCTATGTGTATGTTTTTACTTTCATTCTAGCCATTTTTATAGCCTGTCTCAATATTCATGTCATCGTTTCTTAATTTTAAAGATTCAAAAAATTCCAAATAATACATATGGGATAAATTAAAATAATATATTTGGAACATTACAAGACTCGAGTATTTGATTATTGCTTACTTCCGTTTAAGATATAATCGAAAATGCACGAAAATTAATTGATTAGCTCATTTAACTTAACGCCACAGTGTTGATATAATGCAATATTGAACTAACATTTCTTTAAAACACTTTACTTTTCATCCATCGTTATTAGCCTAGAAAACAAAATATCATAAGATATTATGAACTCTTGGAATTGCTCAGTTTACTTAACACGAGAGTGTGAAATTACTGCATTATTGAACTTTCATTTTCCTCAAGATAGTTTTAATTAAAAATGTTTCAGAGAGCATAATATTATGGTCGCTTGGGAAACTCACTTAGCTTCGATAGACGCATGACTAAGTTATTTAGAAGCTAGCGAAATTACAGGTTTCCGATAGGATTTCCAATAGACACAATCTTAAAAAAATATCGAACACTTTTTTGTAGTTGTTAAAAATAAAAAAAGCACGCAAAGCAAACGGAAATTGCAGACTGAGTACTATCAAAAAGACATTTCGGATTCTACAATTTCACAAGCATCATGTGGTTCCCGGGAAAGAATAGGCCACACCTTCTCCATTGTGGGTGTAGTAAAAGGCAATTGAAGGCGGGTGACTAACAAAAAGGTTCAGTAAAGGATTTTTTTAAGCATACCGTTGGAAGCTTTGTCATGCCTTGGCATACGAAACATCAGACGGTACGGTGAATACGAGTGCTAAGTTCAGTAAACTAAGGTTAATAATAACTACAAACTGCGATTACCAATATCGCTACCAATGGCGTCGTGATTATGGCAATTTGTTTAGACGAAGTTCATGTGGTTAAACTCGAATGGGATTATACTGCAGTGCGAAAACGATTTGTGACGCATTTAGGAACGCAGTTTCACCAGACGTCCGACACTTCTTTGCTTTGGTACATTCATATATCTAACCGTGTCGAATGTTTCACAAATTCAGTGGGTTACCTCCCACAAAATCTTGATAGCGGAAGGTAATGCGTGCGGACGACTCACGCATTTATTTTCGTTGGATCCCAGTTTTGAATCCCAGTTTAATATTTTTGGCGTTGGATCCCACAAAAAATTATTATGTATTTCCGTTGGATCCCAAATTTTAAAAATGCAAGAGAATTATGTTTTACTGTCGTTGAATCCCAAAAACTATTTCCGTTGGATCCCAAATGCTTAAAAAAATCTGAATGCGGGTACTTTCAACTACAACATTGTTTATATAAAATGAGGGTATACACAGCCTTGAACGTCCACCCGTGCGATCGGAATTTCTCTGCTATTTTCGTGTTCTCCTCAGCAAGCCTTTTCATTTGATACCCATACTGTGGTAGGACAGAAAAAATAACTAGTCCGTGTGAGTGGATGATCCGCCATATTGGAATTAGAATAACGTCACATAGCTAAGCATGCATTGTCATCCAAAATAAGGAATTATTCCACTTTGCCCCACCAGCCGCCCCACTGGTGGGGCAAAGTGGAATAATTCTAATTTTGGAGTGGAATTTGCCCCACCAAATTTAATTAGTGGGGCAGGGTTGGCACTGGAATTTGTGTAAGTAAGTATGCTAGTATTTTATATTGTTTGGAAAGAAATGTATATCTAAGTAAAATGTAAACAGGGCTGGTAACGTTGGACTTAGTACCTACATAGGTAGTGTTTTTAAATAAAAGTAACTACAAAAATACTTGTTTGAATTTTTTCATTTACTTTTTGTTTCTGGAAGGAAAGTAGACAGTAAAGGTAAAATTTAAAAGCGTGTACTTTAACCATTAGTGAGCTAAGTAGTATCGCATAAGCAGCTACTTCCAGTTCATTTCTGTATTCCTGGTAGTTATAGGTATAGGAAGGACATGACAGTTATAGGTAAGATAAAGGACAGTTTTAATTTAGACTTCTATCGATGTAGTGAATAATAACGAATACTTTTATATTCATCTTTGTGTTTAATCGTTGGTGCACAACTTAGTGAGATCGTTTAGGCGCATGTTTATTGTTCATTTCTGTCACACTGGTACTTTTCAAAACAACAAACGATTCAATTTCAAAACCTGTATTTTTAACATTATTGAGCTAAGTAGTAAGTTGTTTAATTAAGCATCTAGCTCCAGTTCATTTCTACTTTCCTGTTAGTTTTAATAAATAAACAAAGAGGACAGTTGAATTTTAAAACATCTATCGATATCATTTAACGTATTCTTTCATGCCTCTGTTTCATCGTTGGTGCGTTTCGAGTCACTACCCCATATTTTGATACTTACGTTTTATATCGCACCTTTTTTTCATTTTAATGAAATTAAATCCCAATGGGGGTCGTTTTAAGTACGATATTTTTTTCCCATGGTATTTTGGCGCACGCATTCGGCCAACTTTTCCACTACTGTTTCCACTCCGTGTAATTTGGGCCGCGGACCAGAGGCCAGCCAGGCCCTAACCCGAATGGGTTATAGAGATGAACAGAGAAGAGCATGAAAGGATACTTACGTATTAAATGATATCGATAGACGTTTTAAAATTCAACTGTCCTAATTGTTTATTTATTAACCTTTAACTGTGGACGCGCGGTCTCACAGACCGCTCGCAGTTTCTAATTTTCGTGTTTACCCACATCCCCGCCCCCCTCACTACTGATGCGCTCAGTAGCTTCGCTTTTAGTCACGAAACGATAGTTGAAGCAGGAGGTTGCGTCGTTGGCTGCAAATTGAATAAGTTATTGGGCGCGGTCTGTGTGACCGCGCGCGTCCATATTTCCAATACAAAAAAATCGCTTAGATTTTTTTTTGTCTTAGTTTATTTTAGTTTAAAATGTGACAAAATAACTAAAAAAAATAGTGACAGATCAAAACGACCACAAAAATCACCACTGCAACAGCGTCCAAGCAAAATTTTGCGAGTTGAAGATCCTAACTTCGAAAAGACCTTATGCAAAAGTTACCAAAAATTTACTATATTTTGGACCTTCGTCAGTTTTTTTTGTTTTGTTTTGAGAAGTAGATTTTTTGATTTTAATTTTTTTATACCTTAGATTTAAATATATTTTACTTGATTTCTCAAAATACTTTACAGTTAAATGTTTTTTGTTCGTTATATGTGGTCTCAAGAAAATTTAAGACCAAAAGTGCCTAGTAATGTTACTTTGATTAAAATGTTTAAGAAAATAAATATGTTTGATTAAATACATATAAAGTCTTTAAGTCTGATACCTATAGATAATAAAAAAAAGTAATAATCATTAAAAAAAAATGAATTTCGTTATTAATTTGACCCTCAAATACAGCGGTCCGTGAGACCGCGCGTCCATGTAAGTGTGACAAAAAACGAACGTCTACAGTTAAAGGTTAAAACTACCAGGAAAGCAGAAATGAACTGGAGCTGTGCTTAAGCAACTTACTACTTAGCTCAATAATGTTAAAATACAGGTTTTGAAATTGAATCGTTTGTTGTTTTGAAAAGTACCAGGGTGACAGAAATTAACAAAAAACATGCGCCTAAACGATCTCACTAAGTTGTGCATCAACGATTAAACACAAAGATGAATGCATATAAAGTATTCGTTATTATTCACTATATCGATAGAAGTCTAAATTAAAACTGTCCTTGAAAAGTTAAAAAGTTGACCTGACCTATGTCTTTGTGTGCAAATAAAGTATGAATTCATTCATGTTTCTTGTGTCTTTCATTCATTCAATCATGTTTCTTCTGTCTTTCATTCATTCAATCATTTAATAGTCGGTGGGCCGAACACACGCTGCTTTTTAAAATGTTTGATAAAGATAAATCACTTTTCTTCTGAAAAGTACACATGTTGTTATAACACGGGATTCAATGGAAATAGCAAATGGGACCCATCATTAACCTAAAAAATGGGATCTAAAATTGGGATCCAACGAAAATAAATGGACTCACGTGGGGAATAAGATATACCATTATTAGGTAGAAGTATTTTTAAGACCGTACATCTATACAATATTAATAAGGTTGAAAACCCACTTTCATGCAAGGTTCTCAATTATTAAGGTAGGCGAATGGTTCCTTTTGAAATAGAAAAGTAGATATTATGGTATCAATTGACTACATAGCTACATGTGTTGGTTAAGTCATGAGCAAAGTTTTGGAGGAAAATAAAAATGAACAATACAGGATGTAAACGAATCCGTTTCATTACTTGGGATATGAAACCTCCATTGGATTTTGTCATATGAAATGCAGACAAATCTTAAAGTTGAAGCTAAAATGTATAAAAACCGATGGTGACCTTGATTTGTGAGCAATTTCTCCAAAATCCAGCTCATGACTCCTTTGACCACATTTCTAATAGTTTTAGCCATAGTAGGTACTGGCCTGCAGTAGGATCTCAAAACTCAGCCTGTATTCATATGATCAAATTATAATTTAAAATATAAATCGTGGTATCATTATCGTTAACACTGCTCGGTGAATAGAATTGGCGCCATATCGGTAATTGTAAGAAAAATCTTAAAATAAGTATTTCTATAACATTTTTTACCAACTTATATTAAAGTTATCAGTGCTACCACTCGTCTCTAATTTTGCGAAACTACTGTCTTGGAGGACCTGTCCCGTCGGAGAGATTCAGACAATCTAAATTACGCAACAGTATAACCAAACGCACACCAAGCAGGACATAAATTATTTAGAAAATGTCTGCTACTAATGTACCTATTCTACGATTATTGACTTACTTTTTTTCCAAACCAGTACATAACTTCACAACATTTATTCCATTTTGGAGGGCTTGTAAAATGAGAAAGTTATTTCCGCATTTTCTGAGTGATCCTCCCCGTATTTTAAGATTTTTTATATTTCATAATTTCCTCTTATTTCCGAGGTGATGGGGATTTTGGGCATTGATTATGATTTAAAGAAGTCAATTAATTATCTTCTTTCAAAAAAGTGACAACTGAGTGCCCAGATTTATATATACCTATCTCAATTAGCAATATTTGGTCGAAAGACTTTTATAAAAATCAAAAAACTGTGGTAAAAAACTCGTCACCCTCCCCGTTAACTGTCGTAACTAGCAATTGATAATTTTTCAGAGTAATTCTCACAGAGTGACGTAGCTGTTTTAAATGAATATAAATAAATCAATAGATACCTTAGGGCTTTAGGGCAACTACTAACCAAGCCAAGAGTAAGCCAAGAGCAATATAAAAAGTTATTAATTCATTAATAAAGCCCACAGCTAACGCAACAACTGAAAAGTTTTCAATTGCTAGATACGACAGTTAGCGCGGAGGGTGACGAACTGAGTTTTGATCCCTGGTTTACGGGATAAAAATTATTACAAATAAGCACTAGTATGAGATTATTCAAGAAATAGGACGTACTTCTAATCATTCTATATTTATTGAATAACAACTAAGCGAAATTAATCAATTCATAAGTAAGTAAGTCTGTCATAATCAAAATGTAATATTTAACTCAAATATTTAATTTGATCATTTTACAGTTACGGCTGTAAGCCTGGAAATAAGACTGAATTCGAATATTCGGCTAACTTAACGGAAGAGGAATTTCAGGAGCACCCGATTATTAATTGGGACGGAATAATATGGGTCAATAGACCCCTATATTTGTGGGTTGTGCAAGTCATATTAGCTATGATATCCTTTACCGAAGCCATACTACTCGCTTATTTAGGCTATAAGGTAAATTAATTTTGACATAAACTAAATTGAAATGACCGTAAGGGACCATCTATTAATTACGTCACACTTTTAGGGAGGGACTATAAAGGGTGACACAGGAGTCGAAGTGGTCAGACCAGTGCAAATACAAAGTAAAATAATATCTTATATACAGGCCTATATTATTACAACCATCTTTAAAGTTACTAGATGATGAAGATAATTAATGGCACAACGCACGGCGTGTTTTGTAAAAATGGATGGTCTCTTGTGGTTTGACTTAATACTTATAATATAATTATCAGAACAGTTATACGCGTTGTCGATAATGTATTTTTGACCCCCGACACAAAAAACGGGGTGTTATAAGTTTGAAGCCATGTCTGTCCGTCCGTCGTAGCTCCGACGAATGGACCGATTTCAATGCGGTTCGTTTTGTTTGAAAGCTATTTTCATCGGCTATGTTTGATGGAAATCGATTTAGCCGTTGCAAGATTATCAGCTCTTTTCAGTTGATGTAGAGATCTCTGCCATACAATGTATCTTTATTTCACTTCCGCTCGTCCGATTAACGGACAATACAATATTAGGGTACCATTCAGTTGATCTGATTGATTTAAGTACTCCAAAATAGTTAATAATCAGTCAGAACCATAAATTTTGCCTCATGACTTGCTTTGACAAGAATAACTTGGAAGGTGGCGACCGGCACTCTGCAATGACTAGTTGCAGAGCCATCGTGTGAGCTCGTATGACTCGTTATGGAAAGCACTTTCTCATCACATTATGATCACAAAGAAGGATCGACAGCCACATTGGAAAGCCGGGTAGTTTTAAAATTTTAGTTGTTACACGAATGTTTTGTATTAGATCCATGGATTTTTTGCGCTGCGTGCATTTTTTGCGCTAATCAATTTATTTTATATTTTCAGGGCAATATCTGGCAACAAGTTTTATCGTTCCACTTTATCTTAGAAATGGTGAATACAATACCTTTTGCATTAACGGTAAGGTTTTTGCTAAAGATACATAATTATTTATATACACGCATCAAAAGTGTCTAGGGATCAACATATATTTTTGCAATAACTTTTCTCCTGATTGATATTAATTAAAATTTTCTTTAAGGATTCATCAAATAAAGTGTTTTCGTTTGTCACAGTAACGATAAACCAAGTCACCTTTGCATTAATAAAGAAATTTGCCATTTTCCTAATAAAGGGATTTTTGACATTTGAACCACTAACACAAAAGTTCGAAAAAAAGACTGAAATAACAGTTTTCTTTAAAATTTTATTGGGTAACTTAAACAATTAATAATCCGTGTTTCTACCGCGAACACTAACAACACAAGAACATCGGTTTGGCATACTCAAAATGAGTTCATCCAAATCACGCTGTGGAATGGCCGCCCATGTTCGTTGCAACAACAAAAAAAGGTCTTCTTGCGACTGGATACCCTCCATATTCGGCAGAGCTCTTCTCTGTAGCATATCCCATGCATGCTCAATCGGGTTCAAGTCTGGCGACTGAGCAGGCCAGGGCAGGACATTGATGTTAGCTGCGGCGAGAGTCTGTCTTACAACTCTTGCGGTGTGCGGTCGTGCATTATCATGCATTAACTGAAATAAGGGACCGATTTGCGCTTGTAGAGGAACGATGACGTCTGATACAATCGTCTCAGCATAAATTTGAGCGTTGAGGTTGCCTCTGATCCAAATCAACTCAGTTCTTCCGCCGATCCAAATACCCGCCCATACCATGATGGTTCCACCACTATAAGGATGGACTTCCTGGCAGGATTTTAATCGCTGTTGGCGTCCAGGGGTTCTCCAGTGTCGTATACGTCTTGTATCCGGTCTCATACCAAAACGAGACTCATCAGAAAAGCACACGAAACGCCATTGTTCTTCTGCCCAATTTCTGTGTCCAAGAGCCCATTGATATCGAATCCTACGATTGTGCATTGCTATAGGTGGTACCCGTAGCGGTCTTCGGGAATGAAGGTTCACTTCATGCAAGCGGTTTCTGACTGTTTGGTCGCTAATTAAGTTCCCTGAAGAGTGATGAAGCCTCACGGCTAACATCATGGCGGTTATTGTTGGAGCTCTTCGAGTTAAGATTTGAATGTATCGGTCTTGTCTCCGTGTGGTGCAGCGATACCGTCCTCCATGGCGCTCAGCCACGGTACCAGTGCTTCGGTAACGTGTCCAAAGTCGACTGATAACACTCTGACTTGTATTCAGAGCTAAAGCCACAGTACGTTGCCGGGAACCAGCTTCTATCATTCCCACGGCTCTGAGCATTTCTTCCCTGCTTAAATGACGTCGCCGCTCCATAATAACGTTGGTTTTAATCAGTAGTAGGGAAACAGTAGCACTAATAATGTCTTCAATGCGTTGTATGTTTTTATAGGGAAAATATTGACAGCTGATTTTCATCTTTTACTCGAATTTGATTCACAGTTCCTGATTCAAATTATGAAATGCACCAAAAAGGATCCATATAAATTTATAAAATCATAAATTTATTACAAAGCCACATCTCAATCTCAAGAAATCCGCATAAAAATGCTTGATCCCTAGACACTTTTGATGTGTGTATCTGTTACGATAAAAGTTATTTCATAAAAAAAAAACTACCGACCGAATTGAGAACCTCCTTCTTTTTTTTTTGAAGTCGGTTAGAAACTAAAACTATCCACAATAATTCAAAAAGCTTTTTTTTAACTGTGTACAGAATTTTAGATGTGCTGTATGTTGTTTCACATTAGATATTCGTAAACTCTAAGAAATACTTAAAAGAAAATGTATTGTGATTTTTTACCTACTTTTTAAAACAAGCTTTCATTTAACTTCACCTGTTAGTCGATTCTCTCAAGTAACTATTCCAATAATGATTCGATGTTTCAGTTTATAAGCAAAGAAAATGTAAAAAAGCAATAATCAATTCTAATTTCAGTTGCCGTTTCCACCGCTCAGAAACCTTTTCATTCCTGTGTTTCTAAACTGTTGGCTGGCAAAGAGGTCGCTCGAGAACATGTTTGTAAGTAATAATGGCAAAACCTTTTGCCGCAGATGTACCTTATTTAATTTGATTTTGTAGATACATATATAAACGTAAGCGTAATATCGCTTGTTAAGGATTTTAAAGTATAAAGGAGAATGGGCAGATTCTGTACTACATTAACGAAAAACATGTCATGTGGGTTTAATATTTATTATTATACTGGCTCAATTTTAAATACCATAAGAAAGAAGTTTTAGACCGGTAAATATCATATTATAGTTAAACTGTTGCACTCAAGTTAGGTTTTAATCACTACACCAATCCTAAATTAGAAGACAAGTTATGCATAGAATAAAGAGCTATTACACAATATTTTGTATTGCCATATGTGTTTAAAACAGATTAATACAATGTCGTCAAGACATACCTAAACGATTCCTCAAATGTGGAATTAATTTCTTCGAGTTGTTTCAATCTAAACACACAATTCTAAAAAAAAATACAATAGGTAAAGGTTTTTGCCATGCTGGCAACTGACTTTGTGACATGAGTTTCGACAGTCTGCCATTCCACAGATAAGTCAGTGGGACTGTACCTATTAAGTTTGGTATTTTTCTCAATATTTCAGAATGACCTACACAGGGCTATGCAAAAATCCCAATCAGCATTATCGCAACAATTGATGATACTGTGTGTCACTCTACTATGCCTCGTCTTCACAAGGTAAATAATAGATTATTCGGAAAGTCATTTCAGTTGTTCCTAGCAGATGACATAATTGTATTTTTTCGCATCCAATTTCACACTTAAGCCCCATAATGATTATATACACTCGGGAGCAAAGAAATCGAGCCACTCCTTTTTGCACGTGTCTTGGTTATTAGTTTAGGTTTCATAAATTATATAATACAAAAAACTACCCTCATTGTAAAGGTTATCAAATAACCTTTTAGGCGATATATGATTAGAATTGATCTGTTCCATAATACCAAATAGTAGATTGTATCACAAGGGAGCAAAATAATAGTTTTACGGCGAGGGCGCTTTTTTGAATCCAGAGCGAAGTGAGGGATTCTAGAGTAGAATCCCGAGCGTAGCGAGGGATTCTTTAGTAGAATCCTGAACGTAGCGAGGGATTCAAAGTATATCGCCCGAGCCAAAAAAAAATTTGCGCCCGAGTGATACACTCTACTTTTCATCACCCACTATGAGAAAATAAAAGGTGCCTCATATTTTATTGTAATATTATTGTTTAATTAAACAGTTTAACAACTAAATTGAAATTAAATAGTATCTAATAATAAAACAACTAAAAACTTGTATTTACATTTGAGACGTTTTCGCAATTATGAAATGAATTTAACGCGCGCTAGCGCTACGTTGTCATTCTTTATTATTAATTTATTTTTTATAATCAGCAGGCGCGCGGCGCCGTCGGCGCGACTATGTGCCGTCGTACCAACCAGTCTTTATTCAAACAATATTTGCGTTCGATTTCTTTGGCGCTGAACACTAAGATGTTCCAAATTCAAAAAGTGCGCGGCAAAGATAATTGCGGCGCACTTTTTGAATAGAATTTGAAAAGTTCGCGGCAAAGATATTTGCGGCGCACTTTTTGAATTGAATTTGAAAATAAAGAGGATTAAAAACTCAATCCTGCCCGCTAAAAGTTTAGAAAACACCACCTTTGGGCGCACTTAAAGGCGAACCAAGTCGTCCTTTTCGAATAGATGGGATGAAAAATAATAACAATTATACCTACGTGAAAAATAGAAGTGGCTCGATTTCTTTGCTCCCAAGTATATTTTGATAGCTGATATAGCAAGGCCTGCTTCGGCAAAAGTTCGATTAATTTTACTTAGTAGTTTTTGGTTGGTACCCTTTAAAATATGGAGAGTGAAAAGAAGCATTTTCGGCATATTTTACTTTTTTACCTTTTTTTAACACTAGCTGTTATATTTCTGATATTATTCAGATGGCTGCATAAATTGGTTCATAACTTTGGAGGTTCTCATAATGTACCCTGGCACTTGTATTAGGTATATGAATTTAATATGGATTTATGTATGCTTCTAAGTGAATACCTACACAAAAATTGTATCTACCTTCCACAAGTTACCAGGAGGATACCCAATTGATACAGCTGTCTATAAATTGCTCATCGTCGCCGTCGGTTTTATCTAGTGTTGTAAAGGACTCGAATCTTCGAGTCCTATATAAAAAGACTCGGATGATGAATTACAAGACTCGACTCATTACAACAGGACTCCAAGACTAGGGAACTAAAGTCTCTACGAGCTCTTGAATGTTTCAATGAGAGCTCGAGTCTTTTTGTGCGCTCGAGTCCTTTTATGCGTCGAGTCCTTTTATGCGTCGAGTCTTTTTATGCGTCGAGTCCTTTTATGCATCGAGTCCTTTTATGCGTCGAGTCCTTTTATGCGTCGAGTCCTTTTATGCGTCGAGTCCTTTTATGCGTCGAGTCCTTTTATGCGGCGAGTCGCGCTCAAGCCCTCTTCGTGTATGAGTCTAACAATTAAACTGTTACATCGTAGTATCTCAGAATATAAAGTCAGTTTACCTTCACATCTCTATTTTCTTAAAGTTGTTTTTTTTTTTGCTGATTTGTTATGATTTTATTTTATCAGATTTTGTTTTGTAGGCATAGTTTCCTAGCCACTAATTTAAACTTACCGCCTATTCGAGTCTTTTCGAATGATGAGCTTCAAGTCTCATCTTCATGCTAAGAGTTTTTCTTAAAGACTCGAGTCCTTTGTAAGACTCGAGTCGCTGTTAAATCAATCGGGCTCGGCTAGACTCTGAGCCTTTTTAGAACACAGAGTCTTGCATAATTGAGTCGAGTCTTTAAAATTACGACTTGAAGACTCGAGTCCTTTGCAACACTAGTTCTATCTTGGCCTCTTCTATCAAATATAGTTTATCCAACCGTTCAGTAAGTAGGTACTTTAACGACAGGTTATAATATTTTATGTATTTAATCGCAATTTATAGCATAGAATCTGATAGGATCAAGTTCAACAAGTATGAGTTAGAAAAGTAATATGCCTAAAAAAAATATTATTTAATTATATGTATAATGTTAGTTTAAAAGTATATTAAACAAGTAAAAATATTAAATTAACTGTGATCTCCTTTTTTATTAATTAATATCTGAAGTTTAGACTCACCCTCACAGAAATGATGAGATCGAGAAAGTCTTTTAAAATCGGAAAATGCAGATACGGATGCGGATATTTAAATTTACGAGGATACTCCCCGCGGCGGATGCGAATATCCGTTACAAGCCTGTTTCAAAGTACATTTTATTTTATGATATTTTTTAGATTGTAGGTATATTATTCAAGAACCATTGATCGGATCTTCCCTTTATAGGAAACGCGCAGAATACTAAATCTAATCGCGATACACTTTTAGAGGTTTATAGGCAAACTATTTACTTCATTTAATTTTATATCATGTCTTGGTTTTTCTTTCTTTAAATAATTTACATTTTAAAGTAGGTATTACAATAGGATTTGATAACTTAATAGCAAATGTGGACTCTTTCAGCGTTTGCGGCATCCAACACTTTCAACGAGCTGGACACCGCCACCTGAACTTATTTCAAGCAACCTACTTCGTTGTGGTAACTTTTTCAACAGTGGGTTACGGTGACTTTGTACCAGATATTTGGCCGTCACAACTTTATATGGTTATAATGATAGGGGTGGCGCTTGTTGTCTTGCCTACGCAGGTAAATACATTTATTATTAAAATCGAATAAGAACGGGTTTAACCAGAATACCATTCTGGACAAAATGCCCTTAAAATAGCGTAAATAATCAGGTTATGGATACGTAATTTTCGTATTTACTAAATATATGCAAATAAATGAGCGTGTGAATAAGTCCTTGTTATTTATTTAGGTTATTTCTCAGAACAAGTTTATCGTGATAATCTTACGATCTATCCCGTTAAAAGTCATTAATACTCTCAAATTCGAAATTATATATTTTGCTTACATTGTAAACACATATAATTGGATAAAAACAGTAGCCTATTCCCGAGTAGACTTTCGTCATTTCCGGAACGATAACTGCGGATTATACAATCGATGTTTCTTTTACTTCTAGATCAGCAAACAAGTGGGAGTGAGAAATATTTTATTATGAATATTATCATGAAAAACAGAAAGCCCGTGCTTACGATCACATCATAGCACTCGGAACCAAACCAAAACGGCAAGGAGAAAAGTTCGCTTACATGGAGATCTTGTAAGATTACCTACTTTTAAC
This sequence comes from Amphipyra tragopoginis, assembly GCA_905220435.1. Taxonomy (NCBI): domain Eukaryota; kingdom Metazoa; phylum Arthropoda; class Insecta; order Lepidoptera; family Noctuidae; genus Amphipyra; species Amphipyra tragopoginis. Next base: position 22,409,762 of record HG991991.1, on the reverse strand, counting down.
TAAGATACTATCTAGACATAAAGTGATAAAAACAAAATAGGCGATTTATAAACTGCTCCCAGATATAACAAGTGGACATAAGGATAATGGTTGGCTAAGTAAGAACGTCAATTATGAATTCAAGTTATAGATTCTAAGTAATAATTCATATTGAATACTTGCGATATACTGTAATATACTGTACGAAATTATAATTTCTTACAACGAAAATTACGTATCTATAGATTTTTGGTTATTTAAGCTACATATTTGTCGATAAGCTACACTCAAAAAATAAGTCGATAATATTCATTCATTTTAGATAAAACGCAACATAAAACTAATTACAGGTGACCACATTCGAAGTTAGAAGTTTTAACTGTAGGACACGATCAGACTTACTTCTGACTGTAGCCTACAGCTAAAATTACTGTTGACCAATTTCATAACTCTAAACCCGGCCGCACATTACCAGAAATTTCTGTTCGAAAATTTCTGACGTGCAACTCAGCAAAATGTATGACATTTTGTACTAGGCCCCGCACACCGTTCGAATTTGCCGGATCCGACAGCCTGTTGGCGCTATGACAAAATGTATGCGCAAAACCCTCTCCTTCTGAAGACCCCTTCACGCACGCTTAAGATTTTTTTTTGACAGTCTGCTTGCTCTCTTTAATGGACAACAATGAGGCTGACGACGAGATCGCGCTGATAATCAGGGTTCATTACAGAAAATATGTTTAATGGATCTTGACAGTCGGTTTCGCCAGAGTGATGAATTTCATCATCAAATATCTCCTTATACTTACAACAAAACTAGAACTTCGTAGTTATGCCAATAGAATCACCGAAAGTGTTTGGACCGTCTTTTCGATTCAACACTTTCAGACGTTAGGGATAATGATGTATACAACGTATTTAACTATAAATAGTTTCATTCTGTGTGGTTCTCGGCAAAGAATATGCCACCCCTCTGGGTGTCGTAAATGTCGACTAAGGGATTAAGTCGAGGATGGGCAGCAGCATCCTCTTCTCTACTGTTAACAACAAACCGCGAACACCAATCCGTTCGCAAAGAGTGGTGATTATGACGATTTCCCCTTTGAGAGGATGGGAAAGAGGGATCTCCTTGATCTCCGTTTGAAAACAGGGTGTACTATACAACTCCGCCAACCCTTCGGGGAATAAGGCGTGCCAGTTATATTATGTTGTTATTCCTCTTTGATCGTTCAATGTAGCGATCATTGGTAAGCTTATATTCAGCAGTGGATGTTTGCGCGCTGAAATTATAATAGGTTGGGGAAAAAGTTTTTTCGCATTTTTTAGGAAAATTCAAATAATTTTTTGCTAGAGTTTATTTACATTTAACTAAAGTATGTAGGTACCATTTTGTTCGATAACTTTTTGCCATCTTGTAGGTAGGGACATGATCCCATTGCTATAGAAATTTTGGGACTTCTGATCAAAATACCGCGACAAGTGGTTTTGGCAGTCCTCTCGTGATGTTAACCTGACACTGCCTAAAGCATTCTGAAGAGACCGAAACAGGTGGAAATCTGAAGGTGCAAGGTCAGGACTATACGGCGGATGCATTAACACCTCCCAGCCAAACTCCCTTAATTTTTGCTGAGTGGCTAAAGATGTGTGAGGTCTAGCGTTATCATGATGAAAAACCACACCCCTTCTGTTGATTAATTCCGGTCGCTTTCTCTCAACTTCTTGCTTTAATCTCATCAGTTGTTCGCAGTAGAGTTCAGAATCGATGGTCCTGCCTGGTGGTAACAGCTCATAATGAATAATACCCTTCCAATCCCACCACACACACAGCATCACCTTATTGCGTGTTAACCCGGGTTTCGCCACAGTCTGTGAAGCCTGACCGGCCTTTGACCACGACCTTTTCCGCACGTTCTTGTCGTACGTGATCCACTTTTCATCACCAGTTATCAGCTTCTTCAAAAATGGTTCGGTTTCATTACGTCGTAATAAAGAATCACAAATGAGTACACGGTTCATTAGGTTTCTTTCAGTGAGCTCGTGAGGTACCCAAATATCGAGCTTTTTTGTGTACCCAGTTTTTTTCAAATGAGCCAAAACTGTTTTGTGGTCAATTCCCAGTTCTTCAGCTACGTCGTAACTACTGATATGCCGATCTTGCTCCACTTTCTCAAAAATGGCATCCATTTTATCTGTAATAGGGCGACCAGAGCGACGTGCATCTTTGACATCAAAATTTCCGGATTGAAAACGCTTAAACCAAATTTGTGCTACTCTCACAGACACTGCACTAGGTCCATAAACATCGCAAATCTTTTTCGCGGCTTGCGTTGCATTTTTACCTTTTTTGTAGTAAAATTTTAAAATGTATCGAATTTCTTCATTAGATTCACTCATCTTGACGGTACGAAAAACAAATGAAAATCACACATTTTCCTAATTTGAATTTGGAATTATGTTCTTTAAAATTTAAACTTTCAATGATACCAAAACCATACAGATACGAATAGTATAGCCAAAGAAATTTTATTACAAGTTCATACATACTAAAATGCGAAAATAGTTTTTCCCCAACCAAAAGTTAAATAAATGACTACATAAAATTTAATGTTTCAATCGCCCTGTTTCATCCCATAGCTGGCAATAGCGGCAGATTTCTGCTAATTTCTATGATCATGTTACAATAAAAATGTTGTAATGACAGCCTATTTGTTTTGTTGTCACCAATATGACTGTCATTGGTTGGAATCCATGAATGGGCAGCGTTGTTAATTTTTTCAATTAGGCGATTCTGAGTCGCTGGCTTGGCTAAATTGTGGCTGCAAAATGCAATCAATACAATAATAAGAACCCAATACAATAATTTTATTTCCCGCACACGCACTGCTTAGTATAGGCCTCCTCCATTGCGCTTACACATTAATTAAAGTAGCAAATTGTTATAACTGTTATTTTATTACAAATCTTATTTTAACTTTTTAGTTAGAGCAACTTGCATTTACATGGATGGAAAGGCAAAAGCTCGGAGGTTCATACTCGTCGCATCGTGCGCAATCAGAAAAGCATGTTGTAGTCTGTTCTACAACCCTACATGCTGATACAATAATGGATTTTTTAAATGAATTCTACGCACATCCTCTATTACAAGACTACTATGTAGTATTGTTGTCTCCAATGGAATTAGACACGACAATGAGGATGATATTACAGGTAACGAATTTCCTTTAGTTTTGCGTACAAGCCGACACGCTTTTGATAGTCTATTGTTTAAATTAGTGTTTAAAGAACTAGTAGTTATTAACTTTGACTTATTTTCGATTTGTAAATCTACAAGATACCTGAAAAAATGACATTAATATAATTGTGTAAAATCTATCCATTCAAATGTAAAAAACAAAAAGTCCGTACATTGGGAATATTTTCACGGAAACCTGCCTGGTATGGTAGAATACATGTGATGTAAAACACAAATTTACCTTATTTAGAATAAGCTTATTGCATGTTTGATGCACTAGTTGTTGTTGCTACTCTGTTTAATATTTGTTGGAGTAGAAATGCAAAACGTTGTACGGTACACGATCTGTGTAACGTCGAGGAAAACACAGCCTTCCACAATATTTTTGTATCTCGCAAGAACAAAGCGTTTCCCTATATCCCCGTCGCTAATAATGTTACGACATAATCGAGCCCTTTTATTCTAGTTACGTATCATTTTTGACCGCCGTGGGTAATTGGTCTAAAAGTAGCCAATGTCTTTTATTAAACATCCGAACACCAGTTTGCTTTAATTGCAATATGATAAAAAAATAAGACAAAATCCAGTCTTTAAAAATGTATTTTGAAGATTTCTAAATAAAAAACGCTGTGAATTACCAACATAGCGATTTCTGATTTTTCCCTTTAATTGCAAGTTATAGCGTGCACGCAGACCAAATTTATAACTTTCTAGTCCTACTCAATGTGCACAAAACATTAGGTTTCACACAGTATCAAGATGCTTCCAAAACTTTGCCACTTCATTAGACTAGATTTTAAACATACAAATTCATACTAAATGATAACGTCAAACTTTTTTTACTCTGTGTGTATTTCACTCAGAGCTTATTCCACAACTAGCGGTTAACTCTTATCTGAGAGATAAATATGGCGGGCTGACAGTTTCTCTACAGAAAATCTGACATGCCGTAAATTTATTCGACGAAAGGCCCTTAATATAGATAACGTGTGCATTTACTATATTTTAGGTCCCGATCTGGGCGCAAAGGGTGATCTATATCCAAGGATCTTGCTTAAAAGACACCGATCTAATAAGAGCACGAATGAACGAAGCTGAAGCGTGTTTCATTCTTGCTGCCAGGAATTATGCAGACAAAACAGCAGCGGATGAACATACTATACTTAGGTAAGAGCCTTACCCTCTTATTACAAAACATGGTTTAAACCAAGACTAAGGTAAACCCAGGTTTAAAATATACCCATCACTTTCTTATGTCATATAACAAAAAGAGACGGGGCTACTCTAAAACCAGGGTTTTTCTTAGACCATCTTTTGTAATAAGGGGGGTAGTGTTTACTTTATGTAGGTACGAGTATATACAATGAATATACTCAGTACCTGAGTACAGAGTACCGGTGCTCAGTGTCGCAAACACTTAGCAATATTTCATAATTATCTTACACTTACGCTGAGCGTATCTTGCGCGGCTCATGTATAGTCACGTTACGCTAATGCATCGCGCTACAGGGGTGCATGAAAAGAGCCTTCACGAGTGACGATACTTCAGTACGTCCGGCGCACTCTGGACAGTCAGCCTCGTTATAATAATAATAAACCCCTCTGGGAAAGGCGTTACCTCATCATGAGATTAACGTACAACCGGAGGAAACATTAGACTAGCTTTCTACAACCCCATAATAAAATAAAAAATGTACGATGAGGTCTACTGAAAAGCTTACAAACCGCAGGGCAGCTTGTGGCGAGCTGTTGGTGAGTGGCGACAATGCGTACCTTATTGCCTCAGAGAGTTGGTCAGGGCCTCTTCTCCAGTTTGCCTTTATTGGCTGGCTGGAGTGGAACCCCAAGAGTGCTCCTAGAATTCTCAACTCTGGCTTGCCTTTATCGGCCGGCCAGACGGGGGCCGCCAGAGCTATATGCTCGGGTGTGGAAGTGTCTAATGGCGTAATAGCGAGGAAACCCACTCCGGGTCTTTTAGACCCGCGACGGCGAAACCGGGGCCACACCTCTCTACACCCCTAGTCGCTCACACGTTTGTTGCCCCCTTCGCCTATGTACTGGCGGCTTTCAGAGGGCCCAGCTAGTGAGCTGACGGGTCACCGTCTGCCAATACAATTAAATTCCAAACTTGAAAGGCAGACGCCGTTTTCTTCCGGCAATAGAGGTTAACCGATCCACTAAACACCCATAGGCCAGATATTTTTTTACCATAGTTTACAATAGTTTTGCACCCACCTGAGATGGTCCATGACTGTACTCTAATAGTGCAACCGTGGATAGTTCCCGGTTGGTGCCCCATCCTATTTTAGATTAAAGTTCTCAAAGGGGCCTCTGCGCGTTGGATCTGTGTCCCCCGTATGCCTTCCAAAGGACCGGACATCTTCCGCACGGAAGATGGGCCGTGATAAAAACAGAGATAATAATAATAAATTAATTTCAGACCAAGTCTATATTTAGAAACATTACAATTGTACATTCATACATAAAACGAAAAGACACACATAACTTATTTTATATATTTAAAAGACGCACGGTGAGTGGTCATCCAGTGCCACATCATTGGACTGTCCATTCTGTTGGCCATGATAGCTATCAACCTTGCTGACTGGCTAATCTTTTCACCACGGCATAGGCTATTCTCGTATAGCTCGTGCTGACACGAGATAAGAAGAATATCGGGCTACATACAAATTGTCCTCCGCGGCCTCACCACACGTACTTTACATCATTACGCCGAGCGGAATAGAGCCTAGAAGTTCTATGCGCGCATATTACTACGCAAGATACGCTAAGAGTGTTTTGGCCCTTAAGTTGTTTAATATTCGAAAAAAAATTGACAAATTATCACTTCCCAAACAAGTTTCCGCAAAATTTCATTTGCCAAATTACTACTTAGCAAATAAACTCTTCAGAAATAATTGTAACGCAAATCTAATGTTTGCCAAGTGATTTAAACAATAACTTGCTTACCAAGTAGTACTTTTAACAATTTTAACGTAGTCAAATATTTCAGTTTGTTTATCATATTTTACGCAAAATAAAATAAGCCAAATATTGAGTATCGTCTTAACTATTTTGGTAGTAGTTTCTGGTTTTAAATTCAAAAATATGTTTCTGGCCGCACGTTGTGTGGTCACAGTTCTAACCTAACCTAGCTGATTCGATTTAAAAAAGATATAAACGAAACGCATCGAATCGAGTCGAGTCGCATTTGTCCCGCGTGAGGCGAAACGGTCAGTAATCGCAAGTCGTTAAAACAGAAATTCGCGTGACAAGCGATGCGCGCGAGTTATGCGATTCGGCGCGTCTCGGCTCGTCGCTGATCGACAAAGTTTTATAGTAAATGTATAGGAGGCGAATTATTGCGGTTCTATTCGACTCGACTCGGCGAGCCTAGTGGACGCCAGCTTTTACAATCATTTGACTAAATGTTTATTGTCTAAAGATTGTTTGCTGTAATAAATCATTTGATTAAAGACCAAATGCTTTAATGATATCCTTGGTAATATTCTGCCGAGTAAAAATTTGACCAAATGAAAATGTACGTACTTACTAAAATCATTCCAAATATTGCATTGGTATAAAAAAAGGTTCCTAAAATGCGATTGCGTAATGAAATTTTGTCAAAATAATTTTGGCGAAACGGCAGGCTCCCACAAAACCTATGGTGGTCGGTAGATATGTATTGAAATGCTGCTTATTTATAATTGCCAAATTGGGTTGCTATGGTATACAAATTGATCACTATGTTTGGGGTACTGATGGAAAACTTGCTTAAAATCTTAAAACCGTTGTAACGTTACACGTTTAAACGTTGTACCCAAGACATTATTTCGTCATTTGTGCAGCAGTTAAACACCTGTCGTTACTGAGTTGCCAAAGCCTTCGTTTGAGCCGAATCTGGGTTTTTGTTATATTAGAGATTGGGCATTGTCCTTTACTAAATTGTAATGGATGATTCATTTCGAGGTACTTTTTTCAAAACTAAAAAAAATTATGAAAAAACAAATTTATCGGGTTATCTTCATTATCATAAAAAAGAACCATTCTTGACATTTATTTTTCAAAGATTATTTCTTTCAAATGTGGTCCGTAACTGCGGTTAACATGGTCCATTCTGCAGTTCCAATTTTCGATGACGCGTCCGAGCATTTCAAGTGGTATTTGATGAATAACGCGAGTAATGTTGGTTTCCAGTTGCTCAATCGTACGCGGCTTATCAATATAGACTTTGGACTTTACATAGCCCCAAATTAAAAAGTCTAGGGGTGTGATATCACAGGATCTAGGCGGCCAACTGACCGGCCCGAAGCGCGAAATTAACGGTTCACAAATTGTTTTCGCAATAAAGCCATGGTTTCACGTGCTGTGTGGCAAGTGGCGCCGTGTTGTTAGTACCAAATGTCCTGGAGATCACGGGCTACAAACTCAGGAAAAAAATAGTCCGTTATCATGGCACGATAATCAAACGAAAATACGTCGTCGAAAATTGGAACTGCAGAATGGACCATGTTAACCGCAGTTATGGACAACATTTGAAAGTAATAATCTTTGAAAAATAAATTTCAAGAATGGTTCTTTTGTATGATAATGAAGATAACCCGATAAATTTGTTTTTTCATTATTTTTTTTAGTTTTGAAAAAAGTACCTCGAAATGAATCACCCGTTAGTACCAATACTTGATCCCTTTTTATCCCCCCTTTTTGAGTCGAACTTCAAACAATCGTTCTTTAGTTATATTGTAGGTACACGATTTGTAATATAAATTCTAGTTTCCAACAAGTCCAAGGAGGTTGTAATAATTTTCAAATCATCGGGTTACTTACACAGGTGTCCCGAAACTCTGAGTCAAGCCAACAAATGATATTATAGTTTATGAATGTTCAGAAAAAAAATGTTGAAAGTGTTTTTAAAGTTCTGTTAAAGTTGTTTTCGAGGTTTAAAGTTACCATGAATGCATGAAAAAACTATCAAAAAACACATTTTGTGTTTTTTTTTTAAGTTTTTTTTTCCGTTCTCTCATAAACTGCTCTAGCATTTGTTCAGGCTTGACATTTAGTTTCGGGACAACCTGTAAATTAGATTTAATTAAATGCGAGATGTTGCATTAACTAATCATGTCAATATATTTTCAATCTTATCAGATCTTGGGCTGTGAAAGACTTTGCACCAGCTGTGCCGCAATACGTGCAGATTTTTCGACCTGAAAATAAATTGCACGTTAAATTTGCGGAGTTTGTAGTCTGCGAAGATGAATTTAAGTATGCTCTTCTAGCGAACAACTGCACATGTCCAGGAGCCTCTACACTTGTAACCCTTCTTCTCCATACCAGTCGAGGACAGTAAGTTTAATAAATTATATCTGTAATATTATTTGTAAGGCATCAAATACAAAAACTAAGGGCTCAGACGACAAATTGGATCAGTAACCAAACTGTTAATTGGATTGATCTTCAACGCGGACTTCCCTCCAACAAAATCATTTAGTTGGTGGGCGCGCAAATTGACGACTATTTAGTCATTTGTTGCATTGTAGGTTGTTTTACGACTAGTTCAAATGATATCTGTGAGACGCGCACGTGTATGTAGTCATTAAAACCGGGAATAAAATTAAGAAAGTAATTTAAAAAATTGCTGCGTTGCTGATTGTTGCACGATTATACTCTGTTCCACGTTAGGTGAGCCCAGGGATTTTTCTACAAAAGAATGTCAGTTTCCCATCCATTAATTTTGGTGTGGAAATCTGGGCCGCTCATTTGGACCAGTTTCCCCCTACTGTTACCAGAGTGTGTTAATTGGGCCGCGGCCCAGAGGCCAGTTGCCTCCTAACCCGAAAGATCCGCCGTCTGCAGAAGCCCTTATAATTTATGTATATTTTTCTCCAGGGAAGGTCAGCAATCACCTGAAGAATGGCATAGAGTTTATGGTAAATGCTCTGGAAACGAAATTTATCATATAGTATTGGGGGATAGTCGATTTTTTGGCGAGTATGAAGGAAAAAGTTTCACTTACGCTAGTTTTCATTCGCACAGGAAGTAAGTTTAGCGTCCGTTTTTTTAACAGTTCTAAGCGCCGGTTATAATCGTACACGTATAATAAACATGGTTTCTTGTCAAGGTATGGCGTAGCCTTAGTTGGAGTACGACCAGCAGAGCTACCTGAATTTTATGAAGAAACTATTCTATTAAATCCCGGACCTCGTCATATAATGAAAAGTAGTGACACTTGCTATTACATGAGTATCACAAAGGAAGAGAATTCTGCTTTTGTTGTGTCTGAAAAACAAACGGAACAGAAACCGACCATACCAAAAGACCAAACTGCATGTAGTCTACTTTCTAATGAGAAGAAACCAGGTGATGCAGAGGAGGTCTCTGACCAGCAGAAGAAACCAGACGGTAGTAACGTCGCTCAATACGACCTTCCACAAGTGATTCTCCAAGCTCCCGCGAGTTCCACACCAAAAGCATCGCCATCACGCATCAACCAAGCTAATACTGTATCATCCGCTAATTTTACTGTCGCTAGCTGTGAGTGTCACAGTTGGTAAAAACAAATAGTAAACTGAATGCATATTACCTCTTTCTTACTTATAACAACAAACATGCATTCGGTTTACTATCTTTTTGGGTTTGCTTATTGCGCGTTGTCTTTATTGGCGCAATTTATAAGCTCGTCCAGATGATGAGTCTAATTATTACGTATAAAAGGCAAAGAGCAACTCACTCATTTCAAAAATAGAAGTACTATGATAACGAGGCAAATAAGCATAATAAGTAATTTCAAACGTAGAAGTACACTAATTACAAAAAGGTGTTTAAATTTTATAAGGAGAATGCCCAAAGTCCATAAAATTCAGATCCAGCGCAAATTAAACCAATTTGTATATTTTCAATTGTAGTTAGTCAACTAATCAAAGCCTACTAGAGCCTCCCAGGCACTCCAAGCCTAGGGCAAAATACTTGATTCTTTGTCATCAAAGAATCAAGTATTTTGCCCTATAAGATGCTTCTCATAATTTCAAAACCGTTTCGCCGGAAAGTATTTTTCCTGGGTAAACAATATGCTTCCCCGCCATTTTAACAGTAAATAATTAGGTAATTATAAATGGAAGAGAGATTTTGATATGAAGTGGTCTTAATCTTTGTATTTTACAACAATACCTACTTGCAACTGCCATATGTAACGAAATGATCGATTTCTTTACCACCACCAAATTTACCACACATTACCACCAAATTTGGCAAAAATATACTCGTCTGAAACTTTCCGATAGACTATTTGAATCGGCGCACATTGTAAGAAAATTCAGATCTAGCGGGATTTAATTCCTAATTTGGTTTGGCAAATTAAAACAATTTATCAGAAGGAAAAATAATACTTTTATTCTTCCTAACATCTCACCTTCGCTGGATAAACGCGTTTAAGGTAGCGATAGCCCACTATTCCAAAAAATTGCGGCTTCGGGTTTTCATAATCACAAGCAGATTACCATTACCATACATTAGAAACATCTAATTTTTGCACAATTTGGAAGAGTAGGTATATAATATTTGTAATTAAATCCCGCTAGATATGTTTGTTCTTACACTGGGCGGCGCTGGGTTCATTTTTGAGCATCCTCCTTCGTTACCTTCCTTGTTATCGTGTACCTCTTCATAATCTTTATAACGCAGGTGTCCACAAACCAGTCTGTAGCTTGGATGTGCTTCGTGTCAAGTAAAGCCATATCAAAATAGTTTTCAGATACAAAAATCATATCATATGCCCTTGAGTTTGAGTTTCACCAAAATATAATGATTGTGCATGTCTCGTTTGTATGATAACATTGCCTTTATTAGTTACATGGGTTTAAGAGTGTGGATTAAATTCCAGTTTAATATAAATCACGTCAATAGCACCAGATGCATCTTTGTTTTATTTATGGAATGTGTACAGTACATGCTCGGCTACGATTGCAATAAAAATGTTACTGTTAGTGTTATAAATGCGGTCAGTATTAATAGTTACCGGTAATTATTTATAATAACCGCAAAAGTTAATGTGATGGATGACAGAAAAATAAGCATTGTTACCGGTTATCTTCTATACTATTAATAAAACTCAAACTGCACTTTGTCTGTACATTAAATATTTTTCCAAAAGGGCCCTATCTCATTAGGACACCATGGTGGCAGCCACCGGTAGCGCCACCAATAAAATGTATGCAGTTGTATAAAGGGTACCTGGTATCAGCTTGGTTACGCAACAAATTTGTTGCCGGCAACCGAATCACCCGCTGGTGGCGCAACCATTAATACATTTTGTTGGTGGCGCGACCGGTGGCACCAACTAGTAAGATAGGGCCCTTACGGTCAATCAAGATGAGCTGAAACTCTACTTGAAATGGTTCAAAAGATATTAGTGCCCTGGTGGGCCACTTGTCTATCTATATCTATAAAAGGGGAAGCTGACTGACTGACTGACTGATCTATCAACGCACAGCCTAGACCGCTAGGGTTAGAAACTTGAAATTTTGACAGTAGGTACCTTTTGTGACGTAGGCATCCACTAAGAAGGGATTTTTCGAAATTCAACCCCTAAGGGGGTGAAATAGAGGATTTAAGTTTGTATGGAAGTAGTAAGAAGCATGAATTTAAATATTACGGTTTCTGGCTAGAAATAAATGTACACGTGTTTGAGCGTTTTTGGGAATTCAACCCTTAAGGGGGTGAAACAAGTGTTGAAAGTTTGTATGAGAAATCTGGTATATTTGAAGTAAGAAGCATAAAATTAAATATTTAGGCTTTTGATGAGAAATAAACGTATACGTGTTTGTGCGTTTTTGGAAAATTTACCCCTAAGGGGGTAAAATGGGTTGTTAACATTTGTATGAAAATCCTTATTCCAAGGGTAATTAACTTGAAATTTGGCATAAACATTCTTCAAAATAAATAATAAAAGCCGAACTTTTTGGAATTTGTAACTAGGTACACTTAAAAAGGGGTAAACGCGGGTTTAAAATTACACGCAAGCGAAGCTGCGGGCGAAAGCTATTATTATAATAAATTGAGTACATATACATTATTTAGTTCCTGCGACACAGTGTTGTTTTCCACGCGGACGGAGTCGCGGGCACTGCTAGTTATTAATAATTCCGAACAGCTGTGATTAAAGTATAATTGATTTTGTGATTTTTTGTGATTTTGTGATTGTGTGATTAAAGTAAAACAACAAAAGCATCTCATCACCAAATAAGTCGATTACCGAACCATAATGTGATCAGTAGTCAGGTTTGCATGCAGTACTAATATTTGGCACTCGAAGTATCCCAATTCGGTTTGTTTAGGTTCAAAAGGGATGACGATGAAGCCCCTGTCATCCCCTTCGAGTGATTTTTCTTGTGACTATACTACTCAAAAATAGAAACTCTGTGCTGCGGGGCTTCGTCGATCTAGACAACAATACTTGAAATACTTGTAACTTTTGTCAATTTAACCTCGTAACGTGATTAGTATTCATTATGACCGGTAATTATTAATAATTTTCAATCTATTACTCTAACCGTAACACACGTATACACGTATCACTTTATTAATATTCTACATTCACTATCTATTAATCCATGGTATTTATGAAGTTACAGCGAACAATCATGCAGCTGGTTTTTTTCTTTTATCGGTGTTTTATATGTTTCTTTATTTTATTATACTAGATAATTAATGTGTGCAGATTTTGATGTTTTACTGTTATGCAATATTGTAGTTTATTTTCACAAGATTATTTTATCACAGACATCACCGAAACGTGTTTACTAAGCTCCCTAAATATTCTAGTTGTACTTCAAATAAAAAACCAATCTGTATTGAGCTTGAGTTTATAAACTACGATTTATTTAATTATTTAAATGTTATTTATCTACACAGCTAAGTATGGCGAAGGCACTTCGGCCTCAGATTCTAGAACTTGTCTGAAAGATTCTCCAGGCACTGATAGCGCTACAGATAGTCATTTATTATTACCTAAGCCTGACACCAACTTTCTGAGCCCAGACAACTTGAATTATCGCAGAGGTAATGAACAGTAAAGAACAGAATGCAGTTTAAAATATTCAGTTCTTATTACAAGAGAGTAAACGATTTCGTTGCCATTTAGGAAGCCGGAGACCATCTATTCTTCCTGTGCCTGATATGGTAACGAGCAGTTTAAATATTGCTTCTGACAATCAGGACGAAGAGGCCGAAGTAGACGAGAGCGAGGATGAGTTGGAAGATGACGTACCGTGGAGATCACCATCAGAAAAAATCGCGTAAGCACACTCATGTATTGGTCGCTTCAAATGCATCCACATGCACGCAAGGTTTTATTATATAATTAATTATTTGAATATTTAGTAATTCGAAAAACAACACTTAAGGATTATTTACTGTTTTTTTATGATAGGCCCTAAAGGGAATTAGTCTTTTGTTTTACCTTTCGTATTCTTTATATCTATCTCACTTTAAAACATTTAAATCGATTTGGTTTTTAATTTACGTCGTTAACAGCATTGTTTCCATACATTGCGAACACATTGGAGCAAACGGTTAACGACAGTGTATTTTTATTTTTCACTATTTTAGCGTGTACATTCACTACTGTAGATAGATGACCAGGATCACACAAGCTGCATGAACCGCACAGTACGTACATCATACATGTTAGCTTTGATATTTTAAATATTATTTCATTGGTCTTGCTATAAATAAAATATTTCTTTGCTATTTTATCAGCCTCACCATTATAGAGAATATAGCAATGATGCAGATGAAAGAACACTATTTAAAAATGAATTGAGTCATAGCTAACAATAACATAAATATTAGTTTATAAGAAACAAACACCAACACTAGTAATGAATACAAAATAAAAACTATTATCAAATAACGAAATGACGTCTATCTTTAACAAACAAAATGAGTCTCAAAATATTACATCGCAAAGGTAGAATTCAAATGTTTACCATAATTACATATTTTGAGAAGTAAACATTAAAAGTACTTACTAGACGTCTTTCGGCTGAATTATCTATAATGTCTACCTAGATATTATAGATAATTCAGCCGAAAGACGTCCACTGCTGGACACAGGCCTCCCATCCCCCCCCCCCCCCAAGCATCGCCACATCGACCGGTCCTGTGCTTCTCTCATCCAGCGGATTCTCGCGACCTTCACCAGGTCATTGGTCCACCTTGTGGGAGGCCTACCTACGCTGCGCGTTCCGGGACGCGGTCGCCACCCCAGAATCCGTTCTGCTAGCAATCGACACATAGGTTGGAAGTCACTTATTTAGATCTAAAATAATGTTAAATAATTACGGCTAAATTTGTATACCTGCTGCTAAAGTATAGTGGTGAAAGAGCTACTTTCTTCGCCTGAACCTTGCCACCCAATGCTATTCTATATAACATTCATAGGCGGCTTGTTTATAATATTCCTATGCCTACTCGTGTCCAACATATCACTTCGACTCGCTGCTTGGTCTTATGCTTGTTTTGGGCGACAAGTTCATATGGCACTTAAGCCCACACACACAACACAGCACAGTTTTTACAACTAAATCTAGTGCACGTTAGGATGCTGCACGAAGCTATTTAAAATAATGAAAGGGAACGCGATATAATTCATAAAGTTATTTACATTATTGTAAATAAAAAAATCGCTAGTTCATTAAATTCGCTGCACTATTTCGATATCACACACACATTATTTAGATATTACACGAATAGTAATTAATTTCAGCAATACATTTCATACTATGAACATACAAACTATGAATACAAAATACAATCATTAGAAACTCATATCTTTTACCAAAAACATTAAATAGTGTGTTTTCAACTGCATCATCAGACTATGAATAGTTAACACCATGTTTTACTTTTTTTTAAATATCTGCTGCATCCACAAGCACTATTATTAATAAATCAAAATATTAAATTAATTAGTAAAACTGTATTTTTAATACAGATACTTTAAAACAATCTTGTTGCAATTTGTGTGCATTGTGTATCTGTATAATTCCCTGAGCGTAAAAACCCAACCGCACGGCCCGTACCCCTGCCTCCAGTGATGACGTCACCACCAGCAGCTTCTCATCGTTGGCAGGCAGTGACATCGCGCACAGCGCCTGGCGAAACGATTTCACGAGGTAAGCTCTTATAAGAAATTTAATAACCACCAATGGAGGCCAGACACTTTACTGCATAATCGACAAGTATAAGCACTTGACGCTTGCACACTTGAACTACCTACTTGTACGGCATCAGTCCTTGTAGGGAATCAGGCAAAGGTCAGATTTTGGCTATTGTTAGTTTATTGCTACCTACTAAAACAATAGCGAAATGCAAAAACAATGTGCTGTTTGGTGGTAGGACTAGGTGAAATAAAACTACTGTTCAATCCTCGGACACATTGCCACATTTATAAATATAAACAAATATTTATAAATAGATGGCTTTATACATACCTTTATACGTAAAGTCATACTGAATAACGACAGTTCTCGGTTCCAATTTCGAAAAACAATAGTTCGACTACTCATTGCTTCGACATAACATTATTCGACTAGCATTAGTCCGATAGAATATACTTCGACAACACATACCTTCGAAAAATACTACTTCGACAGAACCCTTCTTCGATATGCACTTGTTCGGCGTATCTCTATTTCGACGGAACATACACACATCAAAAGTGTCTAGGGATCAAGCATTTTTATGCGGATTTCTTGAGATTGAGATGTGGCTTTGTAATAAATTTATGATTTTATAAATTTATATGGATCCTTTTTGGTGCATTTCATAATTTGAATCAGGAACTGTGAATCAAATTCGAGTAAAAGATGAAAATCAGCTGTCAATATTTTCCCTATAAAAACATACAACGCATTGAAGACATTATTAGTGCTACTGTTTCCCTACTACTGATTAAAACCAACGTTATTATGGAGCGGCGACGTCATTTAAGCAGGGAAGAAATGCTCAGAGCCGTGGGAATGATAGAAGCTGGTTCCCGGCAACGTACTGTGGCTTTAGCTCTGAATACAAGTCAGAGTGTTATCAGTCGACTTTGGACACGTTACCGAAGCACTGGTACCGTGGCTGAGCGCCATGGAGGACGGTATCGCTGCACCACACGGAGACAAGACCGATACATTCAAATCTTAACTCGAAGAGCTCCAACAATAACCGCCATGATGTTAGCCGTGAGGCTTCATCACTCTTCAGGGAACTTAATTAGCGACCAAACAGTCAGAAACCGCTTGCATGAAGTGAACCTTCATTCCCGAAGACCGCTACGGGTACCACCTATAGCAATGCACAATCGTAGGATTCGATATCAATGGGCTCTTGGACACAGAAATTGGGCAGAAGAACAATGGCGTTTCGTGTGCTTTTCTGATGAGTCTCGTTTTGGTATGAGACCGGATACAAGACGTATACGACACTGGAGAACCCCTGGACGCCAACAGCGATTAAAATCCTGCCAGGAAGTCCATCCTTATAGTGGTGGAACCATCATGGTATGGGCGGGTATTTGGATCGGCGGAAGAACTGAGTTGATTTGGATCAGAGGCAACCTCAACGCTCAAATTTATGCTGAGACGATTGTATCAGACGTCATCGTTCCTCTACAAGCGCAAATCGGTCCCTTATTTCAGTTAATGCATGATAATGCACGACCGCACACCGCAAGAGTTGTAAGACAGACTCTCGCCGCAGCTAACATCAATGTCCTGCCCTGGCCTGCTCAGTCGCCAGACTTGAACCCGATTGAGCATGCATGGGATATGCTACAGAGAAGAGCTCTGCCGAATATGGAGGGTATCCAGTCGCAAGAAGACCTTTTTTTGTTGTTGCAACGAACATGGGCGGCCATTCCACAGCGTGATTTGGATGAACTCATTTTGAGTATGCCAAACCGATGTTCTTGTGTTGTTAGTGTTCGCGGTAGAAACACGGATTATTAATTGTTTAAGTTACCCAATAAAATTTTAAAGAAAACTGTTATTTCAGTCTTTTTTTCGAACTTTTGTGTTAGTGGTTCAAATGTCAAAAATCCCTTTATTAGGAAAATGGCAAATTTCTTTATTAATGCAAAGGTGACTTGGTTTATCGTTACTGTGACAAACGAAAACACTTTATTTGATGAATCCTTAAAGAAAATTTTAATTAATATCAATCAGGAGAAAAGTTATTGCAAAAATATATGTTGATCCCTAGACACTTTTGATGTGTGTACTTTCGAGGTATTATACCTACTGCTCTGAAATGTGACAATAATAATTGAATTTCGCTTTATTTTTTAGGTAGAAGAACATAAATAATCAATTAAGTATGTTTTTAATTATAACCCAGTAACAAATCTTTGTATAGTTTAATCATTTCTTCAGATAATTTAAATCGTAACAAAATATTAATAAGTCTTCTTGATTATTTATTAGACATTTGAGTAACGTATGCTATTCCGCTTAGGAACGAAATTGTATCCATGTGATTTTTCAGTAGCAAATGTTTTTGCAGCCTTTCCTTCTGCTGTAATTGTTTTTTTCTTTTTGGTTTCTCAATTCGAGCCAGAATTCTCTGTATTTCGTTCTGTGTGCTTTTTACTTTTAAAAATGTTATTTTTTTTCTATTGAGGATTCCACCTCATATGCCAGGTTTCGATTGAATTTTGAGTCGAAGGAAATCCGCATTTAGTGGAATCTGGAACCGACCACATTTCTAGTGGATAGGATGATGGTACTTTTGAATATGCAACTTTAGGTGGTATCTTCTCTTCTTCTTCTTAGGGTCTTTTGTTCTATTTTTTTAATGTTGCAGTGACATAAAAGTTCGAAAACTAGTCGCTAATTGGTTTTGCATTAACGGGTAAAACTTTTTCTTGGTGTTGATTAAACACGGCGGGGATTTCAGACGCTAGTATATATGCCAAAGCTGAAATATGTTTTAACTATTGGGCAAATTTGTTGAAATAAGAACAAAGGCAATTTGACTATTACCTATAACAATTTAATATAGATAATGAATTAAGAACGTAACTGAGAGTGCACATGGACAAGAGAGCGCCTCTATGCGCATCACACATTGCTATGTAAACTTCTTGCAGGCATCCATACTCTCAACAAAATTCACTATCATTTTTGTATTTTTAATTCCCTTTCCCTTCAATGTGTCGCCAGTTAATTTGTTTAAGATGAAATAAACAACATTTATTCTTTGCGCTGGAAAATACACGCTTACTAGCATTAATTGCCGCTTTTTCAAAATCGGTTATTATGACTTGCGGCGTTAATTGTGTGTTGAATTTTCTAATAGCCGCGTCCACACCAAGCGTACACGCTCGCGCGGCAGCCTCGTGAGCCAAATGCTCGGTCTGTGTGGAAGTGCCTAGGGGCCGTTTGGGCGCACATTGCCTCGGCTGAGCGTGCCTCGGGACCGAGCCGTCGGCTGTCGGTAAACGGGACGCGCTCAAAGGTGCCTCAGTGTGCGCTGTTCGTTCGATGTGGACGGTGGTTTCGGCTCGCGAGGCTATTGTACAGATGTGTTGATATAGTTAGCTGTTACGGAAAAGTTTCTTTAAATTATCATGAGCACTCAAGAGCAGTCGATTCGTTTAATTTATTTTTCTAAAACAATAAGCTACTAGGAAAGTACCTACCTGCAGCAGAAACTACAGAACTGTCCTTTTTGGATGCTCAAGGACTTCTGATGGCTCGGCCTGCCTTGCGAGCCTCGCCTCTGAGTTTCCGGGGAAACTACTGAGACTGCCTTCCGAGGCCAAGCTCGCGAGCCGCACATCGAGGCTGCCGCGCGAGCCCGTGCGCCCGGTATGGACGCGGCTATTAACGTAGAGAAGTAATACTTATTTAAAAAAAAAAAACTAACATTTCTAATTTTTTTATTCATGAAACCTTAAATGAGTGGAAGAATGTCTTTGGTACTATTCCTTGGCCCGACTCTGCCTTGTATGGTATACATTTGATTTAACAGCACTGGGCAACATTTGAAAGTTCCATCCATAACCCAGAAATCGGAATTAATAAGCAATTTCAAATTTTCTTTTGTACTAAATACTTAGTCTGGCCATACTGTTACAGTTAAAAATCTGTCATTTTTATACCATTGTTCATTGAGTTTTCTAATTTTGGCGCCAATACATTGTACAATATTTTGCGATATTAAAATGGAGTGGAGTGATAAAGAGAACCGAATCGCTGTGATTGCATTACACAAAGTTGGTATGGAGCCAAATGCAATTTTTAAAACTCTCCATACGCTTGGTATTAGTCAATTGTTTGTGTACCGGGCTATTAATAGGTACAATGAGACCTCCTGTGTTTGTGACAGAAAAAGATCTGGCCGTCCACGTAGTGTTCGTACGAAAAAGGCGATCAAAGCAGTAAGGGAAAGAATTCGAAGAAATCCTGTCCGAAAGCAAAATATTTTATCTCGGGGGATGAAGATAGCACCCAGAACCATGTCGCGTATTTTAAAAGATGACTTAGGACTTGCAGCCTATAAGAGACGCACTGGTCATTTTTTAACTGATAATTTAAAAAAGAATAGGGTGGTAAAATCGAAACAACTACTGAAGCGGTACGCAAAGGGAGGTCACAGAAAAATGTTGTTTACGGATGAGAAAATCTTTACATTGAGAAACATTTTAACAAACAAAATGACCGTATTTATGCTCAAAACTCAAAGGAAGCTGCCCAATTAGTCGACAGAGTGCAACGTGGGCATTATCCGACTTCAGTGATGGTTTGGTGGGGTGTTAACTATGAAGGAGTGACTGAGCCATATTTTTGTGAAAAAGGTATCAAAACATGGGCACAAGTGTATCAAGATACCATTCTTGAGAAGGTAGTTAAGCCCCTTAACAACACCATGTTCAATAACCAAGTATGGTCCTTCCAACAAGACTCGGCGCCGGGTCATAAAGCTCGGTCCACGCAGTCTTGGTTGGAAGTAAACGTTTCGGACTTCATCAGAGCTGAAGACTGGCCGTCGTCTAGTCCCGATCTTAATCCGCTGGATTATGATTTATGGTCACTTTTAGAGAGTATGGCTTGCTCTAAACGCCATGATAATTTGGAGTCCCTAAAACAATCCATACTATTGGCAGTGAAGAATTTTCCCATGGAAAGAGTGCGTGCTTCTATTGATAACTGGCCTCAACGTTTAAAGGACTATATTGCAGCCAATGGAGACCACTTCGAATAAGCTTTTATATTATAAATTGTTTTATATTTATGTATTAAACTAACACACTGTAAAAGTAATAAACATTACGAGCAATAAAAATTTTTTTTTTCTTCGTTGCAATATTTATGGCTAGACTAGGTACAAGTACAATGTCACCGCCAGCATTATAATGACCAATCAAGAATTGTTCTCCATCGATTATTTGGTGCTGCTCAGGAATTTGCAGATCTTTCAGCTTGGTAGGAACTTTTGATAGTCCCTTGTTTCTGGTTCTGTTTATCATTGTTCACTAGGCATATACGGCTTACTAGTAGATGGAATGTCTTGACTACATTGTTGTAGCATGGATAACCCCTATAAAAATAATACATCGGGCACTTTGTTTGAGATTCCGATGTAATTTTACGTATTCTAATTTTTTCGCGAGAGGTTTATGGCTGTGTGAATTTATAGTTTTGTTTGCAACGTAATGTTTACCTTCACGCTTTATTGTTTTAAGCCACACTTCACATTTTTTATAGCACTTTTCTAAGCAGCTCCAATATAACACATCATCACGCACTTTATTTATACAGTACCTACATGTAACCGTTCATTATCAACTGGTCCTTTCCGTTTCGTGATAACACAATTTCGCACGAAGACATGATTATAAATTATAACGCTTAACTGAACTAAAACAATTAGGTACAAGCAATGCACTTTTCTGTCCCCGATATAAAATAGAAACAATGACTCAAAGGTCACAAATTGATTGTTATTTTTTTTTTTTATTTTGCACCTAAAACCATAAAGCGAAATTCAAATACAATTGTCACATTTCAGAGCAGTATTATGCCGAAGGTATGTTCCGTCGAAATAGAGATCCGCCGAACAAGTGCATATCGAAGAAGGGTTCTGTCGAACTAGTATTTTTCGAAGGTGTGTGTTGTCGAAGTATGTTCTGTCGGACTAATACTAGTCGAATATAATGTTCTAGTCGAATATATGTTCTGTCGAAGCAATCAGTAGTCGAACTATTGTTTTTCGAAGTTGGGACCGTGTCGAAATAGGTAACTGTCGAAATTCAGCATGACACTCGGCTTTATTGGCGGCAATTCTGGTTCGAAATACAAATCATCTTATGGTTGTGGTCAAGTATCAATAAACTTGTAAGTAATGCAGTAACGTGTGTAGCTGCCATAGTATAACATTATAAACAAGTGATATAGGCAAAAGAGAACCATGCAGCACAGAATATGATGTAGTGGCAAATTTTTCAACCACCACGACATTACCATAACACATTCCATGGCTATTTTAAATACGGTTGTATAAAAAATACCTCTCCATGATTATAGATTTTAGTACTTATTTAATAATTTTATATTTAAGTTTTTTAAGTTCACTCGTGTAAGTAACGTTACGTGTAAGTAACAATATGGTAAACGGATTTAGTGATTTTATTATAAAGTTACCGAGTGACGACTTGTAATTTTTTACATATTTTCGAATCGACTCAGAATGTAGTAAGAATTAAGTTAATTTCTTGTTACCAGCCTTGACATCCAGTTCTAATAGAAAATGGGCACGGTTATTTGCCCATTTATTCGTAAATACCTGTTGTTCTCGCATATTTTTTCATAATGAATAATTATGCAAAACTTAAATTTTTCGTTTTAACGCCCCACCCACTTCGCCATAACGGATTACGCGCGTGGCGTGTGTTCGACCTTATTTTGCCTTCTTACATAAAACTTCCAAGTTAATTATGTCATCCATTGAATAAACCCAACAAGTCGTTTTCTTCTAAACTGAAATAAATCAAAGAATTAGGCCGCGTTTCCACTGACGCGGAGCTGGGCGGAGAGGAGCTTAGCGGTGCACAAATTGACCAATGACTATGCTTGAAATCTCCGCTCCGCTTCAATGGAAACAGTACGAGCGGGGTGGAGCAGAGCTGAGCGGATATTCATACATCGAGGCGGTGCAGTGCGGAGGACAGCGAGCATTGGGGTGCAGAGCGGAGGACAGCGGGGCGGTACGGAGCGGTGCGGAGCGGGGCGGTGCGTGACTCGCGTGCAGTTTGTCAGTTGTCTTCGTTACGTCACTAGGTGCATACGTATCAAAATGGATGAGAAGTTCATTGAAACTGTTAGACAATTTCCGTGTTTATGGGATACTAATTTCCGTGTTTATGGGATACGCGATTGAATACCTACAAATGCAACGAAACCAAAGATGCAGCTTGGGAAATTATAATCTCTCTCTCTCTCCGCCCAGCTCCGCTCCTCTCCGCCCAGCTCCGCTCCTCTCCGCCCAGCTCCGCTTCAGTGGAAACACTGACCACTTTTCACCGCTTTTCTCCGCTCCTCTCCGCCCAGCTCCGCGTCAGTGGAAACGCGGCCTTACGGTCTATTATTATGGCGCCGTGTGGTAAATACAGGGTTCTATTTATTTATTAGGTAAAGTATTTTTTATGAACTTTAAAACGACCGTAACAATCAAACTTTACGGAGCGCACGCGCACAGGGTGCGTCGAATAGGAAAAAGTTTTAGTCAGAGAATGTAGTATTCCTAAATTTTAGAATAGGGCCATAGGTTCTTACAAAATCTTACGTGCCCTTTAAAATAAATCAAAAAAGGATAATCTTATGTTGATAAGCCATTCCTTAATTTCACTCTTTCTAGACTGGTGTTCGGCTAAAGGTAGGTAAAACAAATATTAGAGATGTATCGATTACAAGTTAGGCTAATAACCAATTAATCGATTAATCACTCCATTAATCAGCTAACAAAATAAGATCGGCACGTAAATTGACAATGGGACAAAAAATATTATTTTATATGCTCCCAACATCACAATGATACTGACGCGTAGTGTTCCTCTTGAATAGTTTTTAATGTCCATAAATACTCATCCCGGAATTTTCAATGGTAAAAATCCTGAGCCGATTAATTATTTTAACTCCACAGCGATAAGTCGACCATACGCTGATTAATCGATAATAATCGGCACATGCCTAATAAATTGTAAGAATATGAAATAATTTTTTCTTTAACTTTTCGAAATTCATTTGTCCTTACAATATCACAAATTACCATATTCTATAAGCGTCTCCCGCTTCTCCGTAAACCTTTAAATCAAAACACGGGACACTGATACAGCAAATTATTTCCCTTCGTGCGCTCATAACTGCATGCGCACGTGCTTACTCACGTGCCCCACTCGTACCTTGAGAGCGCCACATTGAAAATGCAAAAATCGGCAATGTTTAATCCAGCTGCCTGCTATGATTATATGTATATATATATGATAGGTATGACAGGCGAAAGGATTTATTTGGAAATTATATGTTTGCATTATAATTATTGTCAAAAATTGTATTGAACCGTAATGAAATGTCAACAAATTAAATATCCGAAACATTTTAAAATAAATACGTTTACATAGTTTTAGTTACAAACCTGAGATATTATACATTATAAACTAAGATTATGTTCAGAACCAGTCCATTTGTTTCAATATGCACGTGTCTAAAACCGAACGAACAAACATCACGAACGAACAGACGACACGTTTGGTGCAGTGGCTAAGTGATTGGCTTCTGCGCTACGGGTCGTGGGTTCGATTCCCACACGGAACAAAAATTTGTATGGCCTACAGATGATTGTTTCGGGTCTGGGCGTTTGTTTGTGAGATTTGTGTCTGTAAACGCACCCACGATACAAGAGAAACCTTAGTGTGGGGCAACGTGTTTTAAAAAAAAAAAACTTACACTATCTTTTTAATATAAAGATACACATTATTATACATGTAGGTACAGATAAGCAGGGTTGATTTTCAATAATTAAAACAAATTGCAAAAAAAATACAATTAAATGTTCAGCTTATAAATCGAACCCAACAGAAACCGAACTTATTACAACTTAATTAAGTACGTCTACAAAGAAGCTCTAACATTGTTTTTCAAACTAGCTCACCGATGTTGACACTGTTGCTAACTTAGAACAGTTTATTAAAAAACAATTCAGGTACTTTTTTTTTCTTATTATTTTCTAAAAAATGTTTTTTAGAGATTATGATTTTGGAAAATGTGATATTATAAGAACGAAGGTGAATTAAGCCGTCATCACCCCGTTGTTTAGCGTACGCGTAGACGCTGCATGACGATGCCGAGGAACTGTTGCGCTGTGAGCGCTGAGACACGACATTTATGTCTCAAATCTCAAATGAAAAGAAATTCTTACTATAAGTAGCGTTCGGAAAAGATGACAAATGGCTGCTAACGGTTTATTATAATTATTATATTAAATTTAGTTCTAGCTAGCTCTATAATATCTGGCGTCACGCGGCGTAAACGCGCAGGCCTGCTAAACGCAAGTGTGATAGCGGTCTTATTTAGCAACTTTCATATTCCTCAGCGACTAAGAACTTAGTTTTACTATTGCACATGTCCGTAAGCGTCTCCGAGCATGTTAATTTCGTAAACTTGATGTTTAATGTTAGATTTTTAAATACCACAAAAATTTAGAATTACACACAGCCCAGTTATGTTTATCTTATATAATATCATTTCTTTACAATAGATGTGATGTCTCTTAGCTATTTTTTTGTAAGTATGCCAGGATTTTAATAATACTTTTTCGTCACTTTTAATATTAAAAATATTTTGATTAAAAGCTTTGCTTCGCCTGTTCTAATGACGAAATGTAATAATTATTTTTTCATCTTCAAATAACCGCAAATACAAGGTTAGGCGGAAAGGGGTTACTAATCCGCGGGCCATTAAAAGTATCACTGATGACAGCAAGTGTTAATATTTCAATATTCGTTTATTTTTAATTCCATTTCTTTTAGGAGTTTTGATAATCCCTATTTAATTATGAATTCAGAAAATGATGATACTAATCCGTGACCCCAAATGTGACCTTAAATGTAAACAATGCGTATAAAACATCGATTTTAGAGTTTTATGAAATCTTTGTGGAGCTATTTGTCTAAAACTATTGACTTTTAGAGAAAGTTGTAGGATAAATTTCAAAGTTCAATCAAATACTTTAATACCTACACTTTTGGATTAGTACCTCCTTTCCGACTAACATTGTATAACCACAAATAACGACAACGAATTGAGATATTTCAGAATCGTGAAAGGATTCCCACCAGTATCGCCGTTCATTGGAGTGAGTCCAACTCTCTGTTATTTACTAAAAGAAAAGAAGCCGCTATGCTGTTTACAGTTGGCACAAGTTTGCGAACATTGTGCTTATAGAAACGCTAAAGAATACCAATGGCAAAACAAAACTATAATACTTGCTGCAGATTATGCCTCAAATGGAATATATAATTTCATCATACCTCTACGAGCCCATTTTAGATCCAAGACCTCGCTCAATCCTATCATTCTCCTTTTGGAACGCAGACCCGACATTGCATTCTTAGATGCAATATCATACTTTCCTTTAGTTTACTGGATGCAAGGTAGCATTGATTGGTAAGTACCTAGTTTGAATATTATACAGAGTGGAAAAGTTAAGTAATGTCAACAGGCGATTATTTCAACAATGTAACAAGTATTGAAAAACTTTTAAAAACTAGGTTGCTCAGGCAACCTAGCAACCTAATTTTGGACAAAATGACACTATAATATTTTTTTGATTAAGGGCCGATTTTTCGATCCTCAGACAAAATGCCTGATAGCTACCTGACGAATAAAGTTATTCGGCTGTTTATCTGCCTGTTAATTGTTTGTCAATTGCCATTTATCTCACGAATTACTATCTGACCGATTTCATTGACTTTAGCAACGCTAACTTCAGGGAGGGGAAATAAATATACGGCATAAACGAACGTTAGAGCAGGACAGACTATTTCAATTACATGCACAGAGTCTAGATACATTAATTACCTGTACTATGGCAAAAATGACACTGTCAGACTATCTTCCAGTCATGTCATGTTATATATTTTGATTGTAAATCAATATTAATATTTAGATGTTTATTACAACGGAATCAAAAAAGAGAGCGTTCGGCGAATTTTAATAGTGCTGTAATTCAATTCCTCGTAAGTTTAATCCATAAATACAAACACGTTAAAAAAAACCGAAGAAATAAGAAGACCTACCGATGCGGTGATGAGTAATGACAAAGAATCTGCATGGAGGGAAACTGAGAGCTCATTTAATTCAGGTGGAATCGCAACCAGTGTCCTTTCATGGAATACATTAAAACTTAAGTACGAGGGAATTGAAAAAGGACCAAAAAAAAGTCCTCCATGTAGACAAGAAATTTACAGAACCGAAGCCCGAAAGTCTGACTACCAGTTCTACCAAGAGCTATCGTGTTATCTACTAACTGGGTGATGGAGGTCAGATAGGCAATCGCTTCATGTAAAATACTGGTATTCGACTGCATCCGGTCACACTGGCAGACGATCCCAACATAGTTCGCTAGAAAGATTTACACTATCAATTACTACAGCTCTGCTATGTACCCATGAACCTATATCGCAGTTATTTTTTGTATAATAAACGATTGAAAACTTACCTCTGTGTTTGATGCTTGATTTTATCCTCTACCATTATCTATAAGTAAATATTGCACGGACTCTAAAAGTCTGAATCGACGATGGAATTCTTTTGAATCCCACACTGTAAAATGACTGGGCATGTTTTTCTTTATATCATGCCTTTATCCTCATTGATTCCCTCCGCCCGGGGAAGGCAGAGGGTTATGTATGCCGGACTCTTACCAGCTAAAAACCCACGGTATGCCTTCTCCTGACCTATGGCCGGGGTCGTGGGATTCGCAGCTGCATGCACCGCAACCCCGGCAGGCCTCGGTCCGCCACCTCTCCTTCTGTGGAGCTTCGTCCCACGTCCTCCTGAGAGGCACGCACGGAACACTGCGCGCCACCTTCTCGGGCCTGTTACTGGTCGGGCGTTAGGTCCAATAACCCGCCACCCGCAGGCCACACACTAGGGTGGCTGGAGAAATTCGCGCGCCCTCCGGCGGAAAATGATTGAGCCTGGATGTGATAATTCTTACTTTCCTTCCTGGATTTATGAATTCATTTAGGTATCAGAGCTTTTTCCTCAATTATTGCCAGATCATCAGTGCTATCAAATATTATACATCCATTTTACTTTGATGAAAATGCAAACCCAAGAATTGTCTAGTAAAATTATATTTTTTGTTTACCTACATCATCAGTCATCGAATAAAACTATCTAATGAATAAGCGGTTATCTGGCCGTCAAAGGGAAAGATAAAGTTATTCCTCAGGTAGTCAAATTATTCGTCAAATAAAGCCTATCTGACAGTTGAAAAATTAATTTTTTTGCTATCTGTTGAATAAATGCTATTTGTCTGTTTATCTGAGGATTGAAAAATCGGCCCTAAGTCGATATTATGTTCTAATTTGGAAATACACATTTTGCATAAAATTCGGTTTTTATGGGATTATCTTGTGAGTCCACCTAAGATATTTAAAAAAAAACTGATCCCGTAACTTGGTTGCTTACTGCATAAAATGACAATAATTTTTTTCAAAATACATAACACGTTTCGGTAAATTTTTATTTTTCATACTTATTCCCATATTTTTAGGGTCAATTTTTTTCTTTGCTGTTTTATTTATTTGGTAGCCAAGTTCCAATATCATTCTAAAGTTTTATAAGAATATGTATAATTATGGAATAATCATCCAAACAGATTGCTTTTCATGCCTTAACCTTTTGTACGGGCACAGAATATATATATAAGCTAAAGCAATACTTGAACTACCTACAATCGTCCGAATTGACACATTCTCACAGACAAGCACTGAAAAAAGACTTCTAAGGTAAGTTTGAAATACAGTCACATACAAAAACAAAAAACTATTCCTCAGTATACAGTGCGTGGCTATGTGAGTGTTTCAATTCAGGAGATTACAGTAAGTTGAGGTACTGCTTTAGCTTATATATCTACTGTGGTACGGGCGCAATGCCAATCAAGTTTCGAACATATTGGCGATTTAATTTCATAATGATATTTATGTAATTTTATTCCATAGACAAGCTGATTTTGATTTAGTTAACAGTTTTTCAATATCTGTAAATATAACAAAGTACAGCCCGTAGGTGAGGTCACTTGTCACCTGTACATTGTCTGTGCTATTAGTTAAGTACTAACATAGGTTAAGACTGTTGTTACTAACCCAATGGATCTTTGATATCCGAATGAATAAATGAATTGAAAGTAAGCGCCTGTTAACACTTAACGTTTCCACCTGTATACAAACAAACCTAGAGAAGGAAATTAATTCATAGTAACTTGTAACATCTACTATTTTTTCCAGCTTAGATGACCTGCTGCGTGCTGGAATTACTTTAGCCGAAAATGTGGTTGTTGTCAACAAAGAGTTATCTAATTCTGCCGAAGAAGACAGTCTAGCCGATTGTAATACAATAGTTGCTGTACAAACTATGTTCAAGTAATGGTTTTTAATAATTTAACGATATTGTGCTATTGCGAAATGTAAAACACTTTCTATACACCTATAGTTAATTTAAGATGGCTAAATATCTATTATTTGCCCAGCGAACATAGCGACTTTTAATCTAAAAAGAATGGGTATTTATCAACCCATCTCTCTTTTTATTTTCAGATTCTTTCCATCAATAAAGTCGATCACAGAATTATCTCAATCTTCAAATATGCGATTTATGCAATTTCGTGCACATGATAAGTACGCGTTGCATCTTTCAAAAATGGAAAAGGTATCTTATATTTCTTACTATTATTTTTGATATTGCAAGTCTGCATTTTCAGGGTTCCGTACCCAAAGGGTGCCAAGGGAACCTTACCCTATTTATACTAATGCCTTGCTTATGCCGTCTGTCCGTCCGTCTGTTTGTCGCAGGACGAAGGAGGTAGCTAATTCAAATTTTGCAGAACTTGTGTGAACTACGTCTATTAAAAAGGCAAATATAAAAAAATGGCCCACTAGAAACCTCGAAAAAAATGCATTTTTCAACCTTTTTATTTCCTGCTCTGTAATCAGTAACTTGGTATGATTTGATTGTAATGCATACTTAGGCTGAGCGCAGACTTGAGTCACGACAGTTTTAAGACAGACTGTCTCGCATAGACAAGTCTGCCTTAAAACTAAAACGAAACTGTTTCGTATAAGACACGTCGCACACCTAAAACGAAACTGTTTTGTCTACTACACAGACTAGATAGGGTGAAGAGAAGGTGTGCCGGGTAGTATTGCCAACTTTTTTTGACAAAAAAACGTATGAAATTGTTTGAATAGGAAAAAATCAAGTACTTATTTGGAAGAAAAATAAAGTATTTTTCAAATAACATGACCAGTGCCTACCTTCCTGTTCGGAGGAATGTGCGTGATTCCAGGTTTTAAACTAAGATTTAAAAATTAAGATCTAAATTATTATGGTTACCTATAACTTATAAGTATTATTCCAACCAAAGCCAAGGTAAAAATATCTGAAAAAAACAGTAAGTGTGTGATATTGCTTCCGTTTTGCCTGTTGAAACACGTTTTATTTTTTACGTTTTTTTTCATCATATTATGTAGGTACGTTCTGTTTTAACTTACTTTACGCATATCAGTAAAGATTGGAAATAAAGTATTTTCACATACTTTATTTTTATGCAAAAGTATAAAGTATATTTATGGAAAACAAAGTAGGATACGTTATTATCAAGTATGGTTGGCAACCCTAGTGCCGGGGGTACGTCGCTAGACTGTTTTGTCGTCGATGTGCGCGCCCGCATACATACAAAAGGGAAGCCGACAATCTTTAGTCAGACTTGTCGCCGTGCAGTTCTTGTAGGTATTAGACGATTTTGTCTATGAGACGTTTTGTTTGAAGTATGCGCGTCTTCATATGTTTTGTAAAGCAATAGTCTGTTTTAAGACTGTCGTGACTCAAGTCTGCGCTCAGCCTTATAGTTAAACAACAAATAATAAAAACAGTTATTTCATAGACATATGTGGTGGTACGGAACCCTTAGTGCCCGAGTCCGACTCGCACTTGACCGTTTTTTTTTAATAACGGGCCCAGTTCCCTCCTTCTCTGACGTGGTTACCGAGGCCTATATATATCTACAACACAAAGAGGATTGTTGATGCGTTGCCGACCTTTGAAAAGTCTCATGTACCTGTAATTACACCAGCACCCATACCCTTCAAACCATAACACAGAAATGCTGCTTGGTAGAAGAAATAGAAGTAGTACTTTCCCGGACAACCTCTTACGCAAGAAGCTCGATACTACTAAATCTTATGAATCAGTTTCTACGTCCATAATACTTTTGTTATTTTTATTATTTTTTTAGCGGGAGAAGGAACGTGGTTCGCACATCTCTTACATGTTTCGCCTACCGTTTGCTGCGGGATCTGTATTCTCAGCCTCTATGCTAGACACATTACTATATCAAGCATTTGTGAAAGATTACGTTATTACATTTGTGCGACTGTTATTGGGTGTAGATCAAGCTCCAGGATCAGGATTTCTCACTTCAGTAAGTTTTAAAACATTTACACATACTGATATGGCTGTGCAACATAGGACTAATGTTTGCGAATTTTCTGGTCAATTTCGTATTCACTTTCATTCATTGTCATAATTTCATGCGTAGTCATTTACATCGTGTATTTTCAAGCGAAATATTGCGAACGAATAATAGCCATTTAATAAGAACTGTGATTTAAATCATACATGGACAGGCTTTTTTATATTCAACTTGGACTTCTAACAGATGAAAATATCAAAAGAAGACATGTGGATACGAACATATGGTCGATTATACCAAAAGTTATGTTCAACTACATGCGAAATTCCGATTGGGATTTATCGCACACAGGATACGACATTAGCCGATGCATCTCACCACGTGAGTATGTCACCAAGGACCCCATCAAAGTGGTTTTGGTCACGCCTCGCGAGAATGCGACCATCGCGTGCATCGGTGAGTCGGTTAACTCCCTACTGTCAAATATTTATCTCCTTAAATACAGTCCTTTACTGCAGTTTACGCCTGAACGCTATTGATCCATCACACACCATTGCAAACTTCTAAATTCCAAAATAAAATAGTACATCACAAACTTGCATCTAAGTAGTCCGAGTCTTTGGACTGTATTTCGTGTACATTTTAAATCTTATTTTTCTTTTTCTCGCGTCAATGCTACACTTTTTTCCATTATTGTAACCTGTCTACATATACATTTTGAGCCTAACACTTGTGGAGTGTCTGTAATTAGTAGCAATTTTTATATAACTTTCTACCTCTCACGCGAAAACTGTATTGTCTTTTGGACTACACGTGCTTAAATTTTATTATTTATACGCAAACTGCTACGGCCGGATGAGTTAGGTAATCTAAGTTTGGCTTTAGCGCGGACACGTACTAACAATGCATAACTCAAAACCTAAGGTGACATATCTAAAGAAGCTAACCCGAAGGGTAATAGCTGAAACTGGACCACTAGAAAAATATCGCTATTGAACTCGATGATCGCAATCCCGCCTATATGTTATATTTGTAGTTAATGTTTTGCATGATACTATACAAACCTAGAACCTTGACATGAATGAATAATGAAAAATAGCTTAATTATTACAAGGGTGGTACTATAGAATAGAATTAACACGCATAAATCTGAGGATCGCCGCATGCATAAATCTGAGGTCATTACAACTTTACCAACGGGTTCAAATGTAGAATACCTTCCTATTGCAATGACAGATGACGAAAAAACACTAGCATAGCGCAACTGCTTCTGCTTAATGCATGCTTCTATCAAAGAGAGTAGATTTCATAAAAAAATACATCTTTCACGATATAAATGTCAGTTAGGTAACAGAACTAAGTTTATTAGTAATGCACAGAACCCTTATATAAAATAAAACGTTATCAAATCTATCGTTCGTTCTATCTTGCAAGCTCTAAAAGGGTAAAAAATTGCATAAAAGTCGATAGAAAAAAAAAATTGGTCTATGTGTTGTTAAGTTAGGAAAAGTATTGGAAAACTGTGACACGATAGTTGCAGCAGGAGGAAGGCGAAGGCGGAGGATTTTCGACTTGCGGGCGCCGGGAGGCGGCAAGCTGCCTCAGTGGCTGCTACGGAGAACGCACGCCGGCGGTAAGGTCACTACCAGAGACCTTTCACATGGACCTTTTACGATAATATTGTGATAAAGAGGCTCCCTAAGTTTGTCAGTCATGATGCGACCAGGCATATCATAAAACTGTGCCATTTCATAAAAGACATTGCTTTTCTTTGAAAACATCATGCGGTAACAAAATAAAAGCCTGGCGCATCGATGAATAATGCAACATTAAATGCCAAGCAAATGTTAAAAGGTTTATGTTTGTAGTCTAGCAACGAAAGGATTTGAACTGTGTAGCAAGTTCAATGTAGGATCAAAAACAATCTATGACCAGCGAGCGATTTTGACAGAATATTGTTGTTAAAAGCGTTTTTAACCAAAATTATATACGATTCTTGCAATTGATTACCAGAACCTTGTTTGCAAAAATAAATCATTTTCTTATAGAAAACCTTTATTGTACACTACATACGTGACATGATTAAACCTATCCGTGTCGGGGTTCCTCTTAATCACCGGTGTGCGGCTGCACCTAGTTCTATCCGCTATGATGAAGGCTTAACCTAGTTCTAACCGAGGATAAATAGGATACATCTAAGTTTAACCGCATGTGGCCGGCTGTACCTAGTTGTACCCGGCTAAAACTAGGTGTAGCCGCACTTCGGCTATTAGCCGTAACATATACACACCTTTAGACACGTCTTTCATGAAATGGCACTATGGCATTGAATGCCCGGGCGTATTATAATAATTTCTTATATAAGTATCTTATCTTCTTATTATATCTTATCTTTCTTATACCTAATAAATTCTCTAGTCAGAATTCGACATATACCTACATGCTTGTATGATAGTGATGCGTAATTCAAAAAAATCTGCGTAAGTTAGATTTACAAATCCAACTAAACATTATTTGGTTCTCAACTATTTACCTATAGTTTCGTTTAAAGTTTAAACCGGTTTACCAGTAATGAAAGTAAAATGTATAGTTTTTGTTGTTTGTCGTATTTCACATAGATATTAGGGCCATACTTGTACCATACAGTTAGGAAACACCATTCTAAGAGCCGTTGTAAAGGTTCAAAAGGAAAATTATGCGACAAAAAAGAAACAGATTTGTAGTGTTATTTTTTTTTACAAACCTTTTGTAATGTAGAAAATAACTCCTTCTAGTTTTAAAATAATGGATACGTTGTCAGGTAAATCAGAAATTTATAAATCATTGCTCATTACTAGACTTGCAACGTACCTACACTATTCGGTACTGTATAGGTAGATATCTAAATTCTATGTGAAAGGACTCTGTTTGGAATTCCTGTCTAAATAAAGTTTTATCAGTTCGATTTAGATTAGAAGTACACAGTTACACACCGCAATTTTTTTTATACATGGTAGGAATCGAAAATTTATGTTTAAATATAATCCCTTATAGATGCTGTTTAAAAAATCATATTTATATCTGTAGTTATTGTTAATACAACCGATTATTCTACATACAAAATAATCTAAAAAGAATATGTATGTACATTCGATTATTACGGAATTGTTAATTTGGTCACTTAGGTATGTTAATAACGACACATTTTTGCCAATGAAGGAAACCATTTATTTTCGATCCACTTAATAGGTTGGGGAAAAAGTTTTTTCGCATTTTTTAAGAAAATTCAAAACACTTTTTGCTAGAGTTTATTTACATTTAACTAAAGTATGTAGGTACCATTTTGTTCGATAACTTTTTGCCATCTTGTAGGTAGGGAATGATCCCATTGCTATAGAAATTTTGGGACTTCTGATCAAAATATCTCATCAGTTTTTCGCAGTAGAGTTCAGAATCGATGGTCCTGCCTGGTGGTAACAGCTCATAATGAATAATGCCCTTCCAATCCCACCACACACACAGCATCACCTTGTTGCGAGTTAACCCGGGTTTCGCCACAGTCTGTGAAGCCTGACCGGCCTTTGACCACGACCTTTTTCGCACGTTCTTGTCGTACGTGATCCACTTTTCATCACCAGTTATCAGCTTCTTCAAAAATGGTTTGGTTTCATTACGTCGTAATAAAGAATCACAAATGAGTACACGGTTCATTAGGTTTCTTTCAGTGAGCTCGTGAGGTACCCAAATATCGAGCTTTTTTGTGTACCCAGTTTTTTTCAAATGAACCAAAACTGTTTTGTGGTCAATTCCCAGTTCTTCAGCTACGTCGTAACTACTGATATGCCGATCTTGCTCCACTTTTTCAAAAATGGCATCCATTTTATCCGTAATAGGGCGACCAGAGCGATGTGCATCTTCGACATCAAAATTTCCGGATTGAAAACGCTTAAACCAAATTTGTGCTACTCTCACAGACACTGCACTAGGTCCATAAACATCGCAAATCTTTTTCGCGGCTTGCGTTGCATTTTTACCTTTTTTGTAGTAAAATGTCAAAATGTATCGAATTTCTTCATTAGATTCACTCATCTTGACGGTACGAAAAACAAATGAAAATCACACATTTTCATAATTTGAATTTGTAATTATGTTCTTTAAAATTTAAACTTTCAATGATACCAAAACCATACAGATACGAGTATAGCCAAAGAAATTTTATTACAAGTTCATACATACTAAAATGCGAAAAGACTTTTTCCCCAACCTAATATTTTTACTCTTTATCTGGGCATTCAGCATTCGTCATTTGGGGAATAAGTATTTAAAATACTTTAAATACTTTTATCACTGCATCACATTCCGGGGAGACATTTAAGACTTCATCTCATCTCGGTGATTTCCAGTGTAGGTAAGACTGAAGTTCGACCGACACTCCGCCGAAAGAAATGAGACAAGTTTTAACTTTGACAAGACGGATCTTCGATACAACTCATCTCCGACAGGTCTTAAGTCGATGATGCGCCCGGCCATTTTATGATGAGTGAGCAAAGCGAATTCGGGACTTGGAGCACACTGGCTCGGTTGGTTTCGATGTGATGAGGGGAACTGGTGAGCCAGCAAAGCAAGTGAACTAAACCCCCACCTTTCCCTTCCATTGGTTGTTCTTGTGACAAATTTTACTGAGAAATGGAGCCCGCGAAGCGGGTCAACATCGACTTAAGTCATGTCGAGGATAAGTCCTGTCGGAGATGAGTCGTGTCGAAGTTCCATCCTGTCAAAGTTACCTCAGTTCCGTCTTTCGACGTAGCACAGTACCTCAACTTACTATAATCGCTTGAATTGATCCACTCACACAGACACGCACTGAATACTGATATGCACGCTTTGTCATGTACACTATGACAGTCGTGACTGACTGTATTCCGAAGATAACTTAGAAGTCTTGTTGCAGTGCGTGTCTGTTTGAGTGTGTCAATTCGGACGATTGTAGGTAGTTGAAATACTGCTTTAGCTTATACCTATACTGTGAACGTAGTATCCGTTGAGTACAATCTTACACTCATGATTTCAGATTTATACCATTCAAGGTTAATTCTTGTGCTACCGAACCAAATGTATTGATGGTTTATTTGAAACATACAATTCTTATTTTCTTTGTCCAGTTGGTTACTTACTGTAGAGTATAAAGTCAAGAAACCTCATTTGTTATAGTTTGAAACGGGACTGGTCGAAAGTGGTTTTTTGATCTAATGGAGATGAGGTTAACATTTTTTAAAGTACCCTCGTAGTTGATCATTTCTTGTTAACGTCATCAACATTTGACGGTTTTGAGAGATTTCAAGACGAAAATCTATAATAAAACTGTTTTGGACAAGAGTGACAGTGTCCTATGAAGATGTGGTTAATGGTTTTTAAAGTACCCACACATGCACATGATCATGTTTTGTTATGACTTATGACCATCCTGGGAGTTTTGAGATATTAGCAAATCATCCATTAATATAATAAAACTGTAATGGACACAAAGGTTTTTTTGTTAATTCGTTTGACGCTAGTCGTACCTGATGGTAAACGCAGACCGGGTCTAAGATGGAGAACACAAATCCAAGTAAAAACGATATTCCACTATACACCTCTGGTTCTCACACACACATGACGGAGCACAGTAAATTGATTGGCGCCGAACTTTAATTAAGGGTGATAGTAGTTAGTCAGGCCGATCGTATAGATCCTACCATCAAGCGTGCTGGGTTTTGTTGAATCTAACAACTATTTGGGTTAGAATATAGAATTCCTCTCCGCGGTGAGGAAGTTTTATATTCTAGCCCGTCCGCAGATAAATACATATAAAAATAAATATTATGATGTTTGCTGCCACATTAAAAAGAAGTTAGGCTGGCTTCCTGCAAAATTAAACAAAAATAATAAAAAAAACTGTACCCTTTTATATTTTTTATAGACATATTTAAAACTACAATAGTGGTCATATAATAATTAGAAACGATTAGTCCTGGGCGCAATGTTGAGATAAAAAGTTACTCAGTATATATTTATATCAGTCCATCATTGATAACTTTTAACTACGTCATTATGTACGTCCATAAATAGTGGTTAATATAAAAAACACCAACAACCGCTTAAGGGGTCATTGTACTCATCATTATGAACAACTTTTACTACGGGACCAAATCTGAAATCGCGAAAAAAAAACAGCTTTTCCCTACATTTACGTTCGCTTAGCTCGTCAAAATGTAGGGAACAGCTGGTTTATTTTTTCGCGATTTCAGATTTGGTCCCATAGTAAAAGTTGTTCATAATGATGAGTACAATGACCCCTTAAGAGGTTGTTGGTGTTTTTCAATTAACGCTGTATAAGAAGAGAATGAATAGGCATAACAACGAACTTCTAATAAAACTCATTATAATTACTTTGCCAACAGGCATTTAAAGCGTAGGTACGCACGGCTACAGATCAAGCTATACATTTCCAGCATAAGCTGATCTCGCATTGTATAGGATTTCCTTACAATGAGAGGTCAGTGTAAACTGGAAATTATAGCTTGATGTGTAGCCGTGTGTACCAGCCGCTGGAAAAATAATTAAGAAAGACAATTATTATTATATTGTTAGAAAAACATAGTTTATAAAAATATTGTCAGTGACTATTGGTGACCACTAATTCCTGCGTCATTATTTATTTTCTCCACTTTTTCGAAAATTACTCTTACGCATTAATTCACTCAAAAAAAAACAAAGAAAACTAGTGAATCGTCCAAATCTACACGTAAAATAAATTTTTGACCTGTACAAACATTGTTAAAAAATCGTTAAAGATCATTTATATACTCGAATAAGTACTGAAGATTGCAATGTGCAAGTAACTTGACACTGCCAAAAGGGACTGGCATAGCCCAAATGTCGGAAAGCTATACAAGATTGTTAATTGATTAATCTCGCAGAAGGAGGCTACAGCCTTCCTAGCTGTTGGCTCTGCCAGCATAGCCGATACTTCTGCTAGCAGAGAAACGAAAGTTAACAATACCCGGTGTACTAAAAAATAGTCACAGAAGAAAAACACTTTAAATATTAAATAGCAAATTTTACTTAAGGAACTACATTTAAAGTTATTATTAACCCTTAAATGCGCGAAATATTATTTTATTTTTGAAAAAATCTTATTTTTCCATTGAAGGCAAATACAGGGTGGCCAAATAAGAACTATACAACTTATTTTCTAAAAATAATTTTATCACGAATTAAAATACCAGATATTTTTCCAAAAAAACTTTATTTAGGCTTTGCAATTACGTGTGGAAATTTACATTTGCCAAATGTCCACCTCTTGCAGCATGACAAATGTGAGCTCTTTTCATTGCATTTCTCATCACATTTTCGCATACTTCCGGCGTTATCTCACTGACTGCGTCTCGGATATTTTGTTTTAATTGTTCAAGATTCGTTGGTCTGTTAGCATAGACACGTGCCTTTAGATAGCCCCACAGAAAAAAGTCAGGGGCTGTTAAATCCGGTGATCTTTGGGACCAATCAATGACACCATTTCTTGAAATCAATTGACCTGGAAACATCCATTTCAATGTTTCGATTGTGTCTCGTGCCGTATGACATGTGGCGCCGTCTTGTTAGAACCACATGTTTTCCAAGCCCAAATGAATCATTTGATGAACCAAAAATTGTTAACCATCTCACGGTAACGATCTCCGTTCAGTGTTACAGCATCACCAGTAACATTTTCGAAGAAGTAGGGCCCAATTACTCCTCCTGGCCAAATTCCACTCCAAACTGTCACTCGGCGCGGATGCAGTGATCGTTCATGAATCGAAGAAGGTTGTTCTTCATCCCAATAGCGAGAATTTTGTTTGTTAACAAATCCACTGAGGTCAAAATGGGAAAAAGTCGAAAATCGGTCGCAATTTTCTTAACGTTACCACAACAGAAGACTGGTTTGCATAGTAAGTTTTGATTGTTAAAACACGTTGATCAAGCGAAAATCGCTCCATAACTAATTTGCCACATCTACACGAAATAATTGTTATTAAGCAGCTGTCATATTTGACGCCAAAACAATATGGCGGCAGATAATAAATAGTTGTAAACCTCTTAGTTGGCCAGCCTGTATAAACAACATAATAAATATACCCCAAAAATAAAATATTTTTTTTAATTTTTTTATTGTGTATTATGTAAATAATTGGTATGTTGTTTTAACACAACATTGCGCACTCATGATATACGTAATGTATGAAGTATGGCCAATAGAGATTCAGAACTAGTCCTGTTCTTTTTATGTAATTTGTTTATTCGGTGTGAAATTTATTAAAAACGTTTTTATTTTTAGTGTAAAACTTATAAGTTTTTGACATTTAAAAAAGTAAAGTTCGAACTATTTTGTGTAGGTGTAGGTACTTGCACCTTTGCTCCTTATCTGCCACACTGCCATACAGTAACCATACAGCCCAATAAGAAATCTGGTCTAATGGTACATCTTTTGAGGAAATTGGCCGAGCTCCTGCTGCTCCTTCCTGAACCTCGAGCTAACTATGAATCTTGGTCGAATTCAATTTTGTTTTTCATTGGATTCCCTTCTCCCATTGGAAGCCGGAATGTCGTGCTGGAGTCTTACCGGCTAAAACCTTACGGAGTTTCTCCGAGGACCTATGGCTGGAGTCGCAGGATTCGCTATTGCATGCACCGCAAACCGCAACCCTGACATGTCTTGGTGCTCGACAATTGACAAACCTCTTCTATTTATTTTGTGGGGCCTTGCCCGACGTCCTGAGAGACGAGCGCTAATTTCGACGCGCCACCATCCCGGGCTTGAAACTAGTCCAAGACCAAGTCGAGTTCTACCTGCTAATTAGAACTGCTAAGGCAGGCTTTTCATAGTATCAGAATTTGATACTCTTGTGCTGCGTATTTTGCGTGCTACTATATTTAACGGTTTTTCTAGCTAGATCCGGTACGAAATAATACATAAAAATTCTAATGGTGTTCTACGATCAAATAAGCAATCAGTCAATTGAGCTTCCCTATAAACACTATACTATATCGAGATGAAAGTCCAGCTCTCACAGGTGTATCATCACCCAGATTTTCCTCAACAACAAGTTAGAGGGTCACGGTCATAAATAAAATTATCTGATATAGACCAGGGCCTTTGAAAATGGTAAAAAATGAAAAAAAATAGTAGGATGAAACCCGTTAAAATGGAAGGACAAATAATTTACGGGCGATCTGAGGTCGGGAAGTGGATGGGGGTTTTTAAGGCTAAAAATCGGTTTGTCTCGATTTCCGGCAAAACTACAAGTCCTATGGAAAAAAGTTGAATGGCAAAGTTGTAGCTCATAAAAAGATCTACAACTTTTGCATTTACACTTGTTTCACATAACCTCAAAATTTAAGTGAAAATTTCAAATGAACAAGTTTTTGGTTTTTGATTTTTATCTTCTACATTTTTTTTTCACGTAATTTGGTGAATACTTTCCTTTTTATGTCCCAAACAAACTGTAATTTTTTGATTTAAAATATTTATTTTTTCACCGTAATTTGACTTAATATCGAAAAAGCACTCTAATTTTCAATCGAAAATTCTCACGTCAAAATAACAGCTTTTTTAAAGAAGTCAGTGGGCTTTTTGTTCGTTGAAATATCTACTTTCTGATGGTATAAAAAATATGCACTACTATGGAAAATGTTCTCTTTACCTTTAACTTTCTCGTAGGTTTTTTCTTCCACATTGGAGCATTTTTCAGAACCATGACAATTTGAGCATACATTTGTGCATTGTAAACCATGTTTTCGGCAGCCACATTTAAACTGTTACATCCAGTTTCACAGCTGCAACAAATAGATTTGAGCAATGTTTCCGCAATTAATTCCTTTTCTGTAAATTTGAGCATAATGCTATGTTGATGTTGCTTCCAGTCCCAATCTGTTGCTGTCAGTTCGTTACCCAGCCAAGTTTGAAGCTGATATTAAGTTTGAAGCTGATAATATGCCCCGTAACGATGTTGTTCACTGCAATATATCTCGAATACCGGCTAACGGTTTTTACAGCTGCTACGAAATAACAGATAATTAGGCCCAGACCCTCCTAACCCCTTCCCCACTTCTCTATGAAATACCTTTTGATGGGCTAAAATTTTCCGTAGGTCACTCAGGTATAAGTTATCTTAAAATAGCAATAAATAGGCATCTACGCATAGAATTTAAAGAAGATTCTACAACTTTCTCAAAATATTGTAGATGTCTTAATGAATATTAACTTTATTAATTTATTTGGTTGATAATTTATCATGGTAGTATATTTCGATTTGCATTTTTTTGGTTTATCAATTTAACATGGAATCTTACGTTTTTCGAGTAATTAAAGTGTAAATTTTAATAAATAGCTCAAAATTGTAAATAAGTAATGATAAAAAAATCGGATTCGAGTTTTTTTGGATGAAGGGATATGTTGTCTAGTGTATATATTATAACCAGCATATGTAATTAGAATATTTACACAAAAAATATTTACAATAAGTTTTTAACCTAAATTAATATAATGTAAATCTAAAATAAATCTAAAAAAAACAATAATAATTATATCCTAAACTACCAATATAAACTAGAAGAGTGCATCAAAATATTCCTCCGCATCGCTGTCGACTGGAAGCTTGCCCAGAAGGCTGGCAGCGTTGCCACGTTGTATGGCAACGCTAATTCTCTGGCCGAAAAAGCCGGCCCTCTGGTCACGTGAAGTGTCGACCAGTCTTCTTCCTATTTCCTTAAAAAGGAGACGCGCACTCGGACCCCATGACCCGAGCGTTTCCACCCCAAACGGCTCAAAGTCATAGTTTCCAATGATTAGTTTTTTTCGTTTCTTTGCATTTTCTGAGAACATTTTCCATAGTAATGTTTTTTTTTTTACCTTCATGTAGTAGATATTTCAACGAACAAAAAGCCTACCGACTTTTTTAAAAAAGCGGATATTTTGACGTGAGAATTTTCGATTGAAAATTAGGGTGCTTTTTCGATATTAAGTCAAAATAAGGTGAAAAAATAAATATTTTAAATCAATAAAATTACAGTGTGTTTGGGACGTAAAAAGGAAAGTTTCACCAAAGAAAGGACAATGGGACAAAACGTCCCCACACACCAACAGATCAGGAGCCCAATTCTACTAACAGAAACTTTTATCAATGTCAACTGACTCGTTCATTCAGACAGTTTTCGTTTACAAAAACTGTCAAATTTTTTGACAGCAAAAACAAAAACAAACATTTTGACAGTTCTCGTAAACGAAAACTGTCTGAATGAACGATTCAGTTGCAATTGATAAAAGTTTCTGTTAACAGAATTGGCCCCCTGAAATGTATCTCAGTTGAAGAAACATCTTAGTAGGGTGATAAATTTTTCCTACAGCGACATTCCTCAAAGGAGCGGGATATTCCGGGAAAAACGCATTTTTATTATTATTATTTTATTTAAATGAATATTCGCATCGTACATCCGATTGAGTTGAAACTTTGTACTGTTGTTGTTGGCACTCACGCGAAAGTTTCTGACATAGTACCATCAACGAACAATAGATGGCGCGCGAGTCGTATCGGATAATTGTAAATAAAAATTCGCATGGTTCATCCGATTGAGTTGAAACTAAGGAGTTTCTGACATAGTACCATCGGCGTGCAATAGGTGGCGCGCGATTCGTATCGGATAATTGTTAGTAAAAATTCGCATGGTTCATTCGATTGAGTTGAAACTTTATACAGTTGTTGTTGCCACTCACGTGAAAGGTCATATTGTCCTCCACAATTTCATTAATAAATTGTCTGCATAACCCCTGAAAGACGATGCCTACCAAATCCTAAATATTACACTAGGAAACAATAACAACCACACTTATGTCATTAGATAGGTGTTGCAATATACTGCAATAATTGCTATCGCGGCTCATTTAAAATCGCTGTGTGAAAAAAGTTATGGCGATGTTTCGTAGGTTAGGTAATTTCACCTATCACCTATTTGTTAGATGTGATTTTGAATGATATGTAGTTGTAACACTGTTTACTCACTCTACTTGCATTTTTTGCTATTACCGAACAATTCATAAGAAAAAACACACCTAACCTAACCTACGAAAAAACGCCCTAACTTTTTTCATACAGCGATTTGAAATGAGCCGCCATAGTAGTTATTGCAGTATATTAAAATACCTATCTAATGCCATATGTGTGGTTGTTATTGGTTCCTAGTGTGGTATTTAGGATTTGGTA
This sequence comes from Amphipyra tragopoginis, assembly GCA_905220435.1. Classification (NCBI taxonomy): domain Eukaryota; kingdom Metazoa; phylum Arthropoda; class Insecta; order Lepidoptera; family Noctuidae; genus Amphipyra; species Amphipyra tragopoginis. Next base: position 22,366,556 of record HG991991.1, on the reverse strand, counting down.
GGCATCGTCCTTTCAGGGGTTCTGCAGACAATTTATAATGTGATTGTGGATGACGGTACATGATTATAACACTGTTTACTCAACCTGTTTGTTTTTTATTACATAACAATACAAGAAAAAAACGACCTAACCTGACCTAACTTAACCTAACCTACGAAACATCGCCATAACTTTTTTCACACAGCGATTTGAAATGAGCCGCCATAGTAATTAATGCAGTATATTGCAATACCTATCTAATGACATATGTGTTGTTGTTATTGGTTATGTTGGCCAATTTGTCCGGTCCACCTTTACCACCCTGTATATACTAAACCCCATCGATTTTGAAGTTAAAACTGGTTGCTAGTCTTTTCATAGATCCTTATGAAACTACTGACACATTAAAAAAATCTGTTGGAAGGGGTGGGGACAGGTCTCATACAATTTTACCCATCATCCTTTCGAGAACATTTTTTTTTTGTAAGTATATGTTTACTATAAAAAACCAAAAACTTGGTTATTTGAATTTTTCACATAAATTTTGAGGTTATGTGAAAAAAGTGAATGCAAAAGTTGTAGGTGTTTTTATTACCTACAACTTTGCCACTAAACTTTTTTCCATAGGACTTGTGGGTTTTCAGAAATTGAGATAAACCGTTTTTTACCCTTAAAAACTCACTCCCATCCACTTCCCGACCTCAGATCGCCCGTAAATAATTTTTCCTTCTATTTTTGTTATATTCTCTTCCTTTCCCAATGGGTTTCAGCCTACTATTTTTTTTTTGGTTTTGAAAAATTATCGACCCTGGTCTAATAATAGAGGAGGGCCGTCACTAGTTTGTTTGTCACATGAGATTCCTATTGATCCTCGAGATTTTGAATAACCTGACGACCTGCTGTTATAATTGCCTTCATCTTCCACTTCAGAGTCTGATAAATTAACCCTTCTGTACAGTCACATACACTTTCTAAGTAAATGAATTTCTTTCGCATATAATGTAACAGTTTTGTCCCCATTACAATTACTTTTATTTTTTTAGAATGTTGAAATACCTGCTTATATTAGTTTTTTTTTTGTAATAAACTATTATTTTCATTTACTTCTAGAAATTACCTGGCAATTTAAAAACACATAAAATGGGACGATATAATTAAAATTAAAAACGTAGAGACAATTTTGATCATTATCATAATAATAATTTATTTTACAATACATCGCTAGGTTTACTTCTTTGTATTGTCTTTTTTAACTTAAAGTAATGAATTTTATAAATAAAAAGTAGACAAGTAATTAGAGTTAATGTAGAACTAATCGCCTATCTAGATTTTTAGATTAGATTTCTAGATTTTAAAGTGCGTAATTTAAAAGTACATCGCTGGCTAACTGTTATAGAAGAAGTCATTTTTTATAAAAACTAAAACGGAACAAATTGCGTATTATGCATATTTCGATAGAACAAATATAGATCTAATTATTTAATGTATTCGTTAAAACGCAGAGCATGGTCAATCGCTAGGTACAGAGACAACCCATTGGCACCCTTTGGATACAGAATTCTAAAAATATATTAAACAAAAAAAGTCCTTTCATTTCAAAATCTCGATCACAACGGTCAACTACATCGTTAGTATCACAGTGCAGATACTTAACAGAAGCACGTACGCACGGATAATGGTCAGTACAACCAATAGCGCGCGCTATTTTGTCGAGTTGACAATAGAGAATTCGAGATCGAGGTGACTTACAGAATTGCACTAGTGTTTGAAATAATATCAAACGGCGACTTTACACAGATGTGTTGGGAGTCCCCTTTCAATAAGCCATGCGGGAGTCGAACATTTAAAGTAGGTACACTTTAAATATTCAACTCCCGGATCGGTTACGTATCATAATACCTAAGTTTGTTCCAACTATTTTCAAGATAACTGCGGTTGATTCACATATGTTCATATCGCATATTGGTCGACTCAACTACTGTTTAACTTACTTAATCTTGATTAAACTAAAATTAATTGCACTAACGAACGATTAATCTAATGATTTTTTAAGATATTGGATATTTCAACTATGTATGAAATACCTAATGGACGACTCGCCTACAGTTTATTAATACTGAGCGCTGGATTATGTACAATCCAAACTTATGGAGTCTGTGTCACGACAAAACAATACCACGCACTCAGAATAGTGCTGAGGCATTCCACCATCATATAAACGAGATATACGCAAAGCGGCACGTTGGGTTTTATCGTCTCGTGAGTGAGTTAATGTCAGACACTACAACAAATCTTACAAGAATTGAAAGAATCAGAAACAGGGAACCACAACCAAAGAAAAGGAAGACCAAGAATGAGCATAAGTTAAAAAAAATTTAGAAAATATTCTAAAAGAAATCCCAGAGTACACACAAGTGGAATTATTGCAAGCTATTGCTTCAAATCTCTAATTTGTTAATTATTCATTTGTATCCTACAAACACCTTTACTTTTCTTTAATAATTCCTATTTTAACTTCAACTTAATGACCTAATTATATGTAAATAAACTATGATTCAAAGATTTTTGTGTTTTCTTAACTTTCTTTTTAACGTATAATTAGACAATGGTGAAAACATTTCTGCGAGCAACTTGGAAATAGCGCTCGCCGGCCGCTGCCGCGGCACCGCTCGCTTCGCTCGCTCGGCTCGCGCGCGGTTGGTCACAGTTCTAACCTAACCTATTTCACTGACCTATTGAACTGGGTGAAATAGGTTAGGTTAGGTTAGAACTGTGACCAAACGCGCGAAACCACAGATAAATCAACGGTAGGTGAATCGTCCGTTAGTTTAATCAAACTTAGGTGAATTAATTGTAGTCGAATAAACCGTAGATGAATTCTCCATTATGGATTTCGTCCATTAGTTATTACAAAAATCGGTGAAACGATCTTTAGGTATTTTAAACGGTAGGTCTTTTGGCCGTAGTTATCTTGAAAATAGTGGGAACAAACTTAGGTATATACGTAACCCCCGGATCAGACAAAAGACTGAAAATACTTAAAAAAACACTTTTTCAGAATGGGACACCGAGTATTTTATTTTAAAAAAACGAAGAATGTCACTTTTATTCACTTCATTACCTATTAGGGTGTTACCACACCAACCGATCGATCGTCTGTCGATGCCATCGAACGACATCGGTCGACGTTTAGTCGGTCGATTGGTGGAGTAGAAACAATCAGTCGATGTCGACTAATCCATTCTACCATCGGTCGATGGCATCGATCGACGATTGATCGATTGGTGTGGTAACACCCTTAGTATAAGTGTAGCGACTTAGAATATCATTAACAGACAGTGCAATTCCCGCACGAATGCCTTACTCCATGTAGTTGGAGTACTAAGTACCAATGTAGAAATTAACATTATATATTTGCATAAAATCAATTTTAACCGCAATGTTATCTCATAATGCGCGTATTGTTTCACTCATAAAGCGTGCAAATCAATAAAGCAGATCATGCATGTTTGTGTTTACGCACAGGCACCAACAATAATTTGTATGTTAGTGTACATAATGAAGTTACTCACTTTAATTTTTGAAGTATGTATCAGTTAAGTTCTACTATTGCCACATATTATTGTTGATGACCATAATCGTACGTCAGATAATAAATTAACTACTCGGATGAACGATAAATCACTTTAATTACTTATTGCATTCACAGTACTCTACAAGCCTAGCGGATGAAGCCAGAGACAATCATGTTCAACAAATTGAAAGAGCTGAAATAGCCAATCTAGTACGTTCGAGGATGGAATCATTAAATCTCACTGGTATTGATTACGAAGATGTTAGCGAGAAAAGAAACAGTTTGTCTTACGTTATTATAAATCCTAGCTGTGACTTAAACTTGCAAGAGGGCGATATAATGTAAGTTATCAAAGGTGCTTCTGTCATTTGGAGTTTAAATCTGGTGTATAAAAAACTTATACTATATTCATTATATTTCAGATACTTAGTCCGCCCATCGCCATTTTCTGCACAAAAAACCTTCGAACGCCATAACAGTCGCCGTAAATCTAATATTAGTTTTTGTTCTCAAGCATTAATTCAAGCTCAGGGAGTATCGAGCAGGAGAGGATCCACCATCGGGGCAAGTTTTGCTCAACCTCGTGCGCCCCCTCTCTCCACTACTAAAGCTAACTCGTTATCGTTGCCTGATAGTCCCACTATCATCACAGACTTCAGAGGCCGATCAAATTCACTTCGAGTGGTCGACGATATATTATTAAGACGATCTAATTCTCTACGTCAAGGACTAAGCAGCGGTGGACCTCGCCGCCGCAAGAGTAGTCTCGAAGAAATTGGTATATCCCACTTCAATTCATTACTGCAACATCAACAGCAACAACAACAACAGAATGCCTTTAAAATTGCTTTGAATGGCAGTATTGGCCTGGAAGTAACTCCGCCAGAAGAACATCCGTTAGAGCGTCTGCCTGGTCCGGGCATGCCACTCGGATATCAAGAGGGCGCAGCAGCTCTGCCGTCTTCATCCATGGGTCCCACGCTCCCAACTGTCACCTCGACGCCGGATCCCCAGCATTTGCAAGGGACTATTGTATGATACCACCTTATGTGGGGACGACGACTGAGTTCCGTGATTAGAAACAAGTGGACGTAGATATTAGTCCGGTAAAATTTATTATCGAGCTATTTCTCCTGTAGATACCGGCTAAATAATAATGTTCACTTGTAAGCGGGACTTAACTCAATCTCGTAGCGTCTCTACCTTTCACGTAGCATCACGTTTTAAGTGCAGATTTAGTGATTTAGACTGGTGGTGAAAGAGCTGTGTAAAGTAAGCGGGATCAATTAGTTACTAGGTAAGGGGGATTTATAAGTCAGCACATCGCTGTCTGTGTATATCAGAATTTTACGTGATTTTAATTCAAATTGTAAATTGAAAATCATAAGATATAAACTTTACAAGATGTTAATTGTAAATATATTTACATAGAAAAAAAACTATTTAACGTAAAGAGTAAATAATCACTTAGTTATTCATTTTTCTAGACTTACTGACCAAAATTATATCAACTTGGATTTGAAAATAGATTCCATACTTTAAACTATGCAGATTTAGATTTACCTAACACTAGATTTGAAAATTCACCTAACAAGTTCAGATAAAATATAATAAAGAACATGTATGTATTCACGGATATTGTTTTTTTTTTAAATGCCCTTAATTTATTAACCTTAATGCCTCATAACTCACTGAATAGGGCGATACTTAGAGTCTATAGAACACTATGAAAAATAAATTATCAGTTGATGTGAAAACGATAATTTATCGAATAAAAAGTACGGGAATTAATTTATTTTCACAAAAACACGGTATTGATTTATTATATCAATTTTAAAATTACAGTTTTTCTTGGAACGGTTTCACAAAATGCTTCCCGCCATATTGTGACGTCAGGCTTGAGAGAATTCCATGATCTGTCGTAACAGCTGTCAATTATAAAAAAAAAATATAGCATAAGCTAGAATTAGAAAAACCCTTTACGAAAGAATTCCCGTAGACCCTATGTAAGCACCAATAAAAAGCTCGAAAAGCCCATTGAAATCTATTAGAGTTCTCCACACGCTCTTTTTCATGCATGTTTGCAGTATGATCGTTTAATCAGTCCTTCCTTACAACTTCAAAGTTGAGTTTTGTGTGCGTATATTTTTTTATATGTATTATAGGGCTTGTAGTAACTGTGGGCATGTCTCGGCAAGCAATATTGATGGTAAGCACCTATTTAAAGGGTGTAAACGAATTCGTGTAATTCCATCAAACCGCGTGATCTACACTTATGATATTGATTGACTATGCATAGGTATTTTCCAGAATGAACCCAAAAAAGTTTTCAAAAAATGAACCATGGTATTCTAACCCGCATTTTCCACCCATGAATGTTTTATTCCGTTTTGGACCCACAATAATAAATATAAGAAAGGGACGGTTGACATCTGTCGGGCATGCCACTGTCCCGGTGAATCTATCCGACAATTGTCTCTGTTTCTTCTCGTCTTGCTAACGGTGAGTATTTGCACAGGCACAACCTTGTAGCTAGGATTATCCACTAGCAACTTGCTCTCAAACATAACCTTGTGGACGCAGAAGTACCATACTATAAGTATGTGCCCGACCCAGTTCTCGAGAATAGTCATGTAGGGCCTGAGAACGGGGTGGCCTCCAGCCGGGCAAAGAATTATGTTAAGCAATAGCAGCTAAGGATGAGTCATGGTGGAACGCGGGTGATAGCTGAGGTCGTTGCAAAGTGTAAAGCTAGGGAGTTACAAAATAACGTGTGTTATGCGTTTCACGCACTACTAACGGAACATTAGTCAATCTCCGAAGACAAAAACCCACAGATGGCGTTAACGAATCGTATCCGATTATTAGAGTAACAGCTTGTTTTCACTTACTGCTTATGTATCTGTTTCATTTCTTTTATGCCAACCATCTCTGACTCGATTTCTCTGCTAAAAACAAGTATTACCAGAAAAATCCAGAGTGATATCGTATCAAGTGAAATCAATTCCAGTTGCAGTAACAATGCTATGGACATTCGTTCCACTCAGATAAGGCATAGACGCACCATAACGAATGCAATCAATCAGTCTACTTTTATTTGTTTAGGCAATCTAGACGTGTATACAGATTATAAAAATAATAAATTTGCTTTTGCAAATGTATTACTATTTCGTATTAGTACTTCATTATTTGACTATGGTAAGTTATATTATTTTAATTATTTACTACGGAAATTCATATTGAAACACAATGTTTATTCATCGATAATTTATAACGTTGTAGATGCCTGTTCTCTTCTGTGATGATACCCCTTCCCCTGTTAATCTTGGAAATTTAGCAGTTGCGCGAGAAAAGGTATGAAAAAAAAAAATTTGTTAAAGATATGCGCTAACAGCATTTGTGGTGATTTAAGATATCTATTGCACCAAAGGATTAACAGTTAATTATAGTTTAATGGTATTGTGAGCATGGATAATTTAAGAGGGGGATATAAGTCCATAAAAAATCCCACCCTAACTTCCTCACATCCCCTGTATGCATGTATCGACGCATACAAGTGACATGATTATACTTAACAGCGATATTTTCAGACACCGTATATGTACAATAATAAGTTAATATTTTGTTCAGAAAAAAAATTTATGTGCTGTGCCTAAATTATATATTGACTTTCATTATATGATATTTTTATAACACTAGTTTTCTTCCCGAACGCCCTTAGCAAGCGAAAACCTATTTAACACTCCGCAATTCACAATAATGACGATGACTACGATGTACTAACTCTCTATGATTACTCACAGTATTTCGAAACTATGAAACCAAATCATCAACACATAATCATCACAAGTCATTTAATATCTTAAAACATGAGGGTCTAGCAGGAGCTGAATTCTAGTGAGAGCCAATCAAGAGTAAAAATAACAATCTAAACTTGACCAATACCACCAATACGCTACCGCTTTTCAAATAGAGAAAAGACAGCAGTAGACCAGTAAGCAGAACTATTGGCCATAACTGGGTGCGTCTGTGAAAGTCTGCAAAGCGAATATCAGATAAAATCTTATATTGTGAAATTTTGACACCTGCGGTTAATGGCCCCCATATTTAAGGAAAAAATTGGACTATACAAAAACGAGGGGTAAATACTTATTAATTTAAAAAATAATTTGCAACGTATTAAAACAAAGACTTTATAAAATTTCAGACGACCTCTAACTGTACGGCAAAGGTAATGTATACCTAATAATAAACAATCCTCATATTCTGTTTTTATATAAAGGTGTGAATACCTACACATATTTTCCCTTTTCTAGTGCAAAGGAACGGAATGCCATTCACATGTGAGATTCAAATATAAGTTATTTTTTCTAATAAAGGGAACGGATTAAGAATACAATTTATTTATTATTTATGCACAAAATTGTACAGAGGCGGACTTAATGCCTTAGTGCGTATACACGTTGAAAGCGGGTTGCCGGCGCCGATCTGCCAGCGCTTGTCGGTGCCTGTCCGCGCAGTTAGTCAGCGCATGTGGTCTCTATACTGTGTGGAGAACCAGTGCCGCGCCGCCAAGCTCCGAACTTCGCGGACAAGTTCCGACCTGTTCCGATCAGCTCCCGGAACAATGCCTATTTTTGTAAAAAAATGCCAGCCCCTGCTTCTACCTGCTTCCTTTATGTAGCGGTTACCTGCACAAACCAGCGGTGCGAGCACGGATCTTTTTATCGAGTCGATTTGAGAAATTTATCTATTCTAAACGTCAACTTCGACATAAGATATAGATAAAATGACAACTGTTGTTAAAAATAAAAAGATCCGTGCTCGCACCGCAGTATCGATAAGCGCTGGTAGGTCGGCGCTAGTTGCCTGCTTCCTTTATGTATACGTCCTTAGGCATTTTCTACCAGTTGATCTTAGGGTGATGCAGAGACAAAACATAGGTGCACTAACTATATATATATAAATCCTCTCCGTCGCCGGGCAAGCGAGTCGTAAGAGGCGACGCACCTGGCCCCCAGTATTATAGGTACTGGGCAGTATTGTACCTGAAAAATGGCAATAGACTCGCCACCTATTTACATGTACGTATAGATTCTTGTAATAGGAGAACACCTCTGTTTACTGTTAATGTATGTATGTATTTTATTTTAAAAACAAGATTCCTGGTCTTGTAAATTTCTTCATATTATTCATATCGACCGTCGGACACGAAGGCAGTTACCAAGTCAATACAGTAAGTCCATATTATGATGGTTGCCAGTCATTGTCTTCAAAATGGTTTTGATGGGACGTACTAGACTTTACTTATTATATTTTTTTTTTATTGCTCCTTAGTGCTTAGGTACGATGTCATCTGCTTCGGTAAGATACTGTAAAATATTTAAAAATTATACTAAGGTCACCAAAGATTAACACAATGCCTTTTGTAGGGGAATCAATACGCAGAATATTTGTTTTTTTTAGATGAGGGGAAAAGGGTTGATATATGTATATGTAATTTGAGACCAAAAGAATAATGTGAAAAAAGTAATGAACTCGATTAAGGAGTAAACTAATTGCATTTTTAGGTTTTTTATGCCAGTTTTTTTAATACTTTTACTTGATTGCGATTGAGCCTTGTCGCACTGGATGGTAAACGCAGTGGTCTAATATGGAGCACAAGAATCCAAATAAGAGACATAGAGGGAATCCCTTATACGCCTCTCTCTGGCTCTCAAATACACAAGTCCGAACATAGTAATTTGCTTGGCGCCGGTTTTTATCTTTTTAATGTAAGGGTGTTAGCTGGCCAGGAGGACCTTATAGATTCTACCACGAATCGTGCTGGGCTTTGTGTAATCTTACTACACGCGTCTAATCCAAGCACGCAGTGAGGATGTTTTATATAGTAGCCCGTCCTCACAAGGGTAACCAAACCGGTCTCTTTTTCAAAAAAGTATCTAGCTCTGATCAATTTTTGTTGTAATAAAGGATGATAAGTGCACAGATCAGTGATTATGTAGTACATCAGAGAAAATGCACGCCACGAGCATGCGAAACGAAACAAAAAGCTAACAAAAAAACAAACTAATAATTTATAAACAGTGTACATTTCAGGTTGTAGGTTTTAATGCGACAGCAATGGTAAGTGCAACAATAACATATCATGGCCACGACTGACATAACTCTACATAACATAATTTTAAAAAGAAACCGTTATGTTTAAAAACAACGGCTTGTTTTGAAATACGTACGTAGCAGTGGCGGACTAACCCTGTTGGAAGCCAGGGCTGGCCTCTAAAGCGGAGCCCCCCCCCCTCCCCCAGTGGCGCGAGATATGAGAAAGCACCAGGGCAGTAATAAACCAGGAAGTGTTAGGATGGAGCGAGATCTAAATATGGCTCCCTTTATATAGTGTGGTCTGGAAGTGGAACCAAAACTCATTATTTTATTCTCTTTCTGAACTTGTTGACTGCATCATGGATTATGAGCAATTGATTGACGACATAAATTGAGAAATTTTTGTATTGACAGGAGAGTTGTAAAGTAGCAGGGCATGAGAGTGCAATCGAGTGGCGAATGGTAGCGCAAGCAAAGCGAGCGCTAAATTTTACCGGATGTTACTAGACGTAATATTAAGTGCATTTTTAAGAGAGGGCTTTGTCTCTTCATATAATTAACTAGCTTTTGCCCGCAGCTTCGCTTGCGTCAAATTTTGAACCCGTTAAGTGACGATTTTCCACACAAACTTTCATCCCCTATTTAATCTCCTTATGGGTTGAATTTCAAAAAATCCTTCCTTATTCCTTGTCTACATTATAAAGGGAATCTCTGTGCAAAATTTCAGTTTTCTAGGTCCAAGGGTTTGGGCTGGGCGTTGATGAGTCAGTCAATCAGTCAGTCAGGACTTTTCTTTTTTATTTATATAGATTTGACAAAATAGTTGCTAGGAACCAATTTTATAGTCTTTGCTAGGAACAGTGGCAACAAAGCTGCAAATACTGCAGGGCAAAACACGCGAGCCCAGAGAGCCCGATTTAAAAAGCATATTTCATTTATGTTAAAGAAAGGCCAAAGATCTGCACAATTTACTGATTTATTAAATAAATAATACATAACTTCACGCTTTATTCCCCGAAGGGTTGGCAGAGGCGTAGAGTACACCCTCATTTCGCCGTTATGTTTAAGTCCCATGTAAAGTGGACGAGCCTATTGCCATCAACCTGGCACAAATCCGGACTCCGGGCTGCTACTGAGAAATTCCACATGGAAAAACTCAATAACACTTTGCCCGACCTGGGGATCGAACCCCGGACCTCACGCTCAGCAGTCGCGTTTGCGACCGCTAGACCAATGAGGCAGTCTATTAAATATATACATATACAGCGTGTCCCAGAAAGTAGTGTCAAGCCGAAGTCCAGAAGTAGAACACCCTTTGAGGTACCCATATCACCCCCATGTATGTTCCGCGATTTTTTGTAGTTTTCGAGTTATGAATGTTTTTCATGTTTTTTAATCAAACTCTGACTATAAGGACATTTTTGATCATAGTGACGTGAATAGTTGAGATACATGAGTATTTTTTTTTCTAAATTAGCTGATTAGTGACCCTTTCGAATGCATAAACATTTGTAACCATAGATGTAACGAATGCGTTACAAAAAAATATTGAATTCTCATAAAGTTAAAATCCTGCATGTTTCCTAAATATTTGTGGGTGATTTAAAAATAAATTTCCCTTTACTTTTTTCGTCAGATGTATTTCAAAAACTTATTCATTCTATCAGCTATTTATCCTGTAAATTTCATCGAGCTATCTCTACGAGATCACAATAAAAATTTCATTCAAAGCATACAATATCGAAAATTCCAGTTGTAAAAGGGTGAATGAAAAATTGATTAAAACTAACTAAAAACTTCTTTTTTTATAACCCTCGACGCAAAAAGAGGGGTTTTATAAGTTCATTGTGTGTGTCTGTGTGTCTGTCTGTGGCATCGTAGCTCCTAAACGGATTATATTTAGTTTTTTCTTTTGTTTGAAAGGTGACTTTATCGAGAGTGTTCTTAGCTATGATTCAAGAAAATCTGTTCAGCCGATTGAAGATCATCAGCTCTTTTCTGGTTGTCGAAGGGATAAGAGCAACTTCTACTGATCTAATCGTTTCGAAATTTACTATCCTGTGACTTCAATGATATTGATGACATGTGACAAGAAGGAGGTCATTACATCTTATCATAAACTTAAAGAATCAATAGGAACACAATACCTCTACTGTAAGTTGGGTATCATGCTGTTTCAGATGATGCTTGAGTATCAGGTCAAGGTTACCATGTTATTTTATATTAATAGTGGGTCCCCTTTCTGACTAACCTTGTATAAAAAAAACACAATTTGTGTACGTCTAACATTTTTTTTTCAGGCCATAGGAGATCTGTCTACAGTCGAGGTGAGCGTATAGTTATAATACACTGATCAAGCTAAGCTTGGCACCAGAAGAAGAGTGTCTGACAAAACTTACTAACAATTATTTTTTGCAGACAGTCTAATTCTGGTTAGGTACCGTTATCAACTTCAACATGTCTTTTATCATAAAATAGTATTAAAAGATAGGTAAAATTCCGCCATAACAAAGAGACTGAGTAGATTAGGGCGAAAACAAGGAACAAAACGAGTAGTTAAAAAAAAATACAAAGAAAATCCAAAGTTGTTGAATTTTGGTTTGATAACTAATTCATTTTGAAACCGTAGAGAGAAAAAATAATGGCAGTTAAGTTAAGCAGTTTTGTTGTACCGGTCGCGAGAATGTAGAACTTTACAAAGGCATAACTTTTGATTTTGATTATCTTACTTTAACTGTGACTCAGTTTCACGTTAGGTTCAAATCCTTATACGAGAGAAAACAATCTGAGCAGTAGAAGTATGATAGTTTGTTCATACAGTTTGTTTTACAGTCATCTTACTTAGATGTCGTGGTCGCTCGGCAATATGCCGATTCTTCGTAGACATCATAAAATAAAAACTTAATAAGAGCATATCACGAAAAGCATACAGTAGAGTTATGTAGTAACTCTAATCCGTTGATTTACACGTGACAAAGTTTATTTATTTATTCAGTCGTCTAGGAACAGTTTATAAGGAGCCAACTGAGACGTAACTTGATACACCATATTTCTAAAACCTATTAATAGACTGTCAAAATCTATTTAAAACAATCTAAAATAACATCTTTTCATTTTAATAAAAGTAGCAAGTAGAAAGTAGCCTACGCATTAGATGACTGCCGTAGAACAATTTGTATGAAAAACTTTCGCATCTTTGATCAACTTCTTACAACTAATTGAACCATACAAGAAAATGAGTCAGACAGTATAATAAAAATAAAGGCAACTTTATTAATTTTTAGGGAAAGACAAATCTTGACTGAAAAAAATTATATGCCAATATTGTTTTCATGAAAAACGTAAATGTCTCCAATGAAACTATTCCTGTAGCAACTTTGGTTTAGGATCCCCAGTCTCAGTTAAAAATAAGACTTATAGGTATTTTAATTTAATATATTACGTATCTATTTTCGCAGTGCTATGGTCCTTTCTGCAAAACTGCAGTAAGTATAACGGATAATTTCTTAATGAATACATTAGATAAAATCGTGACTTTTATATATTTATAATATTAAAATTAATACTACTTATACTAATATTTTAGTGCGAGGCACAAATGAACGTATGCATGTCTAAAGTGAGTATCTGTCAAAATGTGTGTTTTCCTTATATCTTTAAACAACGTTATTTTTACTTTATACGAAAACCGAGACACCCCAACAAGATTTTCATCAGAACTGCCTGAATATGTGTTTTTTTTTAATAAATCTCCAAGTTACACCTTAGTTTATGTCGCGTTAAGTTCGCTAAAAAAGTGTGAAATGCCTGAGATGTGCCATGCAGGGGTTGTCTAATACACGGAAACTGACCGAGCGGACCATCTCAAGCCTCAAGGTGTCTATTCTCGTCGACTGTTATGGGTAGAAACCTACTGAAACAAAATTGAAATTTATGAAAAAAAAAAACAAAAAAAAAATGTGGTGTAAAAAATATGTCAATCGATTCTCCTAGTGATTCTGAACAAACTAGTTTCAGGTTTAGTATATACTAAAACTAACCTTGTATAGTATAATAAAGTATGTACAGTGTTACCGGTACTCACGCCTGTAATCCCCAAAGGAGAGAGCAGAGGTCTTCTCCTATTTCAGGAGTCTACTACACCCACACGTTTCGCCTCTGGTACCTATTAAGTCCCATGTAGTAAGGTGATGAATCTATTGTAATTTTTCGAGCACAATTGAATAATCCACTACTTGCAAACCGCACTGTGACAATTATACTCGGGCCTCGTCCTCAAGATTAGCATATTTACACATGTAGTTCCACATACAATGTCGCCACTCACGCACTTAGTTTGTATATCATTTTTTTTACTTTTTATTACCCTCTGTCAGTTTACTGTCATTACTTCATTCACATTTTAGTGCTACGCCAGTCCGCACAATTTCTAACGTAAATATAGTTTTTTATTATAAAACGCGTTAATTATTACCATGCCGAAAAGGAAGCGTTCTCATAGTGAATCCATTCTCCACATCAAGAAAAAATTGAAGAAATTGGAGATTTTGGTCATCGTCGAGTTCAAATGTTTCTAGAAGGTCACAGGACCCATTAGGTGGTATTATTCATAATAATACAGGTTCACGTTTCAACGAATCGAGTTGTTACTTACCTGTTTACATTTGAGACTCACGTCACAACGATTCGAGGTGTGACTTGTCTTGAAATAAACGCGGGTTCACGGTACAACGCTTTGAGGTGTACCTTACCCGTTGCTAACGCATTATGTAAAATAATAAAGGTTCACGTTTCAACGAATCGAGTTGTTACTTACCTGTAAACATTTGAGACTCACGTCACAACGATTCGAGGTGTGACTTGTCTTGAAATAAACGCGGGTTCACGGTACAACGCTTTGAGGTGTACCTTACCCGTTGCTAACGCGTTATGTAAAAATTATCTTAATGCATGATTACTTGCCCTACTTTTGTGCATAGTGCCCGTTATTCCTTGCCGAGTGGGCCCTATTTTAGTATTTGTGGCTATTTTTATGCACGTCAACATTGGTTGAAAGTAATCACCTATTTGATATTATGAATATGAATATGTCTTCGACATTACTAGTAGGCATACTAGTGGGTATGTAAATTTCGGAATATTGAATTCTAGGTGATCCTATAGAATCCGAAATTGTCGAAGATTTAATCGAACCAGCTGCGCCACCTGGCTGTCAAGTGTCGAGAACTGATGGCGAGCTGATGGCGCTTCCGGAGGCGATACAGCCGATACCTGCTACTACGCCAGCGCTGCTGTCTGCGATCACTGCTGAATTAGACATCAGTCGCCGAATTAGATGAAGTGACTTTAGAGATTTTGGGAGTGGATCCCTCAGTATCTGAATTCTGCGGAAGGAACATACAAAAGGATTTAGCAATCCGGTATGCACATTTAGTCACTTTTGGTTTAGATAAGGAATTACCTCAGATTATAAAACAAAAGGCAGATAGACTGTACTGAACCATAATGTGAGGCACGTCTGTAGACATGTGTGCGTGACAGCACTATAAGAACACGTTGCCTCTTTGTGCGTGTACGGTTGCCATGATAATGACAAAATTCCCATAATATTTCATTATATTAAATAAACAATTTACTGTCTCCGAAAAATGCAGATACATACAGAGTTATACATATGTATATAAAGTGAATCTCTGCCGTTGAGTCAGATTGTATTTTAATGCAAGTACCTACTTTAGAAATTTACTAATCTCAGATTACAGAATAGAAGATGATAAATAGAAATATTTTGTGGATTTATGGCAGTCATTTAGTATAGTCGTGAATGGTTGTAATTATGTTTTTGATAGCTATATTTACTTTATGTTGGCAAATCGACTGACGTACATGATTATTATTAGAGACAGACAATACATTAAGTAGTTTTAGTTACGAAGACACATACAAACGGACACACATACCTACAAACATACCAACCAAAAAACGCGATAAATAAAACACTATAATCGAAATAAATATTTTTGTAAATCGTTATTCCTGTATTCTTTACTTATTTCCTAACTTAGGGGGTAAATGGTTTCAATATAAACAAGCAACACCGAATGATTTTTGTTAAGGTTTTGTGTTCCAAGATGTCACTAATAATAATCACGTAAAATAATATCCAAATAGAAAAATAATCAATAAAACCTATGAAAAGATACTCCATCTTCTTTATTTTGTTTTTAGGAACAGTTTTTGCAATGTTTATAAACGCAAGATGGCATTACTATCATAAATATTAAAATTATCGATGACGTCCTAACAATGCGGCGCTTCGTGTCATACTGACTCGAGATTGTATTCGCTTTTGAATTTGTATTTGCTTTTTTGGCCGCACTCACGTTGTTCCTGTCACTCTATCTGCCTTCTGTTTTATAATCTGAGGGAATTACGTATAGAACTTATTGAAAAATACTTACCACCTGGCAACTGTTGTCTCATCGAAGCGCCTGTTTTGAATCCCGAGATTAAAGCCGCAGTGACTGAAATTGTGATTAAGAGGGATAAAGCGATTTTTGATAAACAAAAACAGACTGCTTCTGCAATATCCTCAGTCAGTGAGGCAATCACTATGATGTTATCGAAAGATGATAAAGATCCCGCAGTGTTAAAGATTTTAATGGATACGGGTAGATTGTTGTGTGATACACAATATAACGATTCGATAACAAACAAAATATTAGAAATTTTTATTTAGTGAAGAATTACCTGCAACACTAAAGGCTGCAAAAGCAATTCACAAATCAGGAGCAGAATAAAAATCGACACCTCAATCAAAACCGGTGCCGAAAAAACCGAAAAGTGCCCCTGCAAAAATTTTAAAGGTCCGCCCCCGAGTCACAGGTCGCCGCAAGCGTCGCCGTCGGGGATATCAGGGACCAGAGAGCCTGCGCCGACGAAGCCTCAGCGCGATCGCGCTTGTCGAGATCGTCGCAGCAGACGCACTTCAGCAGCCGCCGCTAGATCCGGTACGCTACGCTGGTAAAATATCCCATTTTTGTAAACAGTGGTCACGGATTACATTCGATAGAACCATACTTTCCTGGATAGCTGGATATGAGATCCCATTCTCCTGTCCACATATTCATAATTATATTATGCATACTTGCCGAAAGTATACTAAGGTCGGAATCGCTTAATTCGATCAGGCTATTAACAATTTGCTAACAATAGGTGCTGTTTCACAATGTGAACCCTGTGAAGGGCAATTCATATCAAGTAAATTTTTAATACCAAAACCAAATGGTAAAACTAGGTTTAATTTTGAATTTGAAAAATCTTAATACATTTATTGAAACAAATCACTTTAAGTTAGAGTACTTACGTACAACTATAAAGTTGATTTCTAAAGGATGTTTTATGAGTACTATAGATTTAAAGGATGCGTACTTTTTAATTAAAATTAATGAAAATTCAAGGAAATTTTTACAGTTCATATGGAAGGATATTCTATATGAATTTAATGTTTTACCATTTGGACTTAATACAGCACCGTATGTTTACACAAAAATTATGAAATCAGTAGTTAGATTACTACTCATCGGAGTTTTATGTCTACGATTTACTTGGAGGACCTCTGTTTAATAGCCCATAGACGTAACGAATGTATTCGTAATATTAATACCACAGTCAAACTTTTATCAGCTTTAGGTTTTACTATTAATACAGAAAAAAGTAAATTGGTACCTAGTAATACCTGCAAATATCTTGGATTTATAATCGATTCTATAAATCTCCAGATCAGCTTACCACCTGCAAAAAGAATAAAAATTAAAAATGAATTGATAAAATTTAGGCTACTTACCCGGTGTAAAATCCGTGAATTTGCACGCCTAGTAGGACTACTTTCGTCCGTATGTCCAGCTGTCGAATATGGTTGGTTATACACAAAGCAATTTGAACGATGTAAATTCTTAAATCTTAAACCTGTTAACGATTTTGAAAAATACATGTCCATACCAAGTTAATTACATTCAGATTTCGAATGGTGGATAAAGTCATTGACCAGTCAACAAAATTAAATTTGACGAATATTGTTTTGAGATATTTTCCGATGCCTCAACTACTGGGGAGGGTGTTGTCTGTGCGGCTGAGACAGCTAGTGGTATTTGGAGTTAAGATGAAAAACTCGAACACATAAATTATTTAGAAATCCTCGCAGCTTTCATCGGACTTAAGATTTTTGCACAAAATTGATCACATAGTCAAATTTTATTGCGTATCGATAATACCACAGCAATATCATACATTAACCGCATGGGCGGGATACAATTTCCTCACCTCACAAATATTACCAAGGAAATATGGCAATGGTGTGAGGCACGGAATTTATTCGTATTTGCAGCATGTACTCGTTCAGCTGATAATGACGTTGCAGACGCTGAGTCACGAAGAACTCACCCTGACATAGAGTGGGAACTTTCTGACAACGCATTTCAAGAAGTAATAAATACTTTTGATATGCCTAACATAGACCTTTTTTGCAAGCAGTCAATAAAAAATGTCAAAAATATATTTCATGGCATAAGGGTTCAGATGCTTATGCCATAAATTCTTTTTCTGTAAATTGGTGTGGTTATTTTTTCTATGGTTTTCCACCTTTTTCAATTATTCTTAAAACCTTAAGAAAAATAATCTCAGATAAAGCTAGAGGAATACTTACAGTACCTTTACGACCGATCCAACCATGCAGTCGCCAAATACATCGGCAGACTACCCTGGTGGCCGGCATACCTATTATGCGGGGATCTCTTTTGAAGAAGGGTAACTATGTCACCCTTCGCCGTAGACGTCATGCTGGCATCGCTCTCTGAAAATTCTTTCAAGCAGTGTGATTCATGTTTGAAGAAATGGTTTCATTTCTGCCAAAGAAGTAGGTAGTTTATATATTTATAATACATCGGTATCAAAAATTATTGAATTTTTAAATATAAGCTACCAGTCAGGTTCGCAGTACGGTACTTTAAATATTTACCGTTCTCCTTTGGCTCTTATTCTTCGACGTCAGATTGGCGAAGATAATCTCATTAAACGTTTTCTTATGGGAGTATATCGTTTACGGCCCTCGGTACCAAAGTATGATTCTACACGGGATACATCTGTAGTGTTAGATACTCTAGCTACTTGGTTTCCAAATGAGAACCTATCATTAGAAAAAAATACCCAAAAAATTATTACATTACTCGCCTTAGTAACGGGGCACAGGGTACAAACATTTTCAAAAATACTAATTGAAAATATTGTCATTCTTCCTAACGCAATTTCAATAAAAATCCCTGATCTTATTAAAACATCTCGGCCTGTATCCCTACAACCAAAGCTTGCTCTCCCATATTTTGAAGACAAACCAGAGATTTGTTACGCAAAAGTATTTTTTTCTTACTTTGATTTAACAAAGACCTTACGCCAACATGAGTTATTGTTTATTAGCCTGAAAAAAGCTCATAATGCGGTATCTACCTTAAGCAGATGGATCAAACATACATTAGCATTATGTGGTATTGATGTTTCGATATTTTCCGCGCACAGTACTAGACATGCTAGTACATCAAAAGCGCATAGTTTAGGTGTAAATTTAGATCATATTAGAAAAACTGCCGGTTGGTCAGATAATTCAAAATCTTTTGCAAGATTTCACAATAAAGTGATTTATAATGAATCTAATAAACATCCATTTGCTTCTAGCATAATTAACTCTTAATTAAGAATTATTTTCGTCATAAAATAATAACAGTAAGTTCATTCACAACTGTTCTCTCATTTGATATTTTACGACAATCTCTCAAGATCTACATGTGTAAATATGCTAATTTTGAGGACGAGGCCCGAGTATAATTAGTGATTAAACGAACTTACCTGTAAGTGAAGTTCTATCATAATTATTCGAAGGGCCTCGTCCGAAGAGATTAGCAACCCACCCCCCCTTTTATTTCCAGTTCGACCCCTATACGTAAAATATCAATTGAGTTGCTTTTTAGCTTTAAACTTAATGAAGTAATAACAGTAAACTGACAGAGGGTAATAAAAAGTAAAAAAAATGATATACAAACTAAGTGCGTGAGTGGCGACATTGTATGTGGAACTACATGTGTAAATATGCTAATCTCTTCGGACGAGGCCCTTCGAATAATTATGATAGAACTTCACTTACAGGTAAGTTCGTTTAATCACTAATTTTTGTGATTCTTAGATAATGGCGGGAAACGGACCAGTATTTAAAATAAATTCATATACTTACATCAAAAATACAGCGCCAAAACTTGCTATATTCTGAGCAAATCGTTATCAAATGTTGACTACTCTTGCAAAACTCGCTATCTTACTTAATTTTCCGGAACGGAACAATTTTTTTTTTTGTGTACGTTACCCCAGCTGGAAAGTTGCTCCTAGAGTGATATGAGTGGAACGTATAATTAGTGCGTAATCTGCAGTAAATGTGCGCCAAGTAAACAATTTGTGCGCTTTGTTGTTTTGGAAAAAAACGGAAAAAACGATTCTTGCTAGGGTAACGTTGTTCCAGCAAAAAAATTCTAAACGAATGATCGGAGAGAGAAATATTGTGCATGGGCAGAGAGCTTATATTTGTGCAAAAATGTGCGCCGAAAATATAATTTGTGCGTCTTCAGGTTTTAGAGATATTGCATTTCCTGCTGTACATGCATGCGTTATTGAATAATATTGCTAAAAATCAAAACGACGGTGTCTTATCTTTGACGGCAAAATACAAGAAACCGGCTCAACCCAAGATGTGTAGGTGTTGGCAATTATTAGGACCTGATTTTAGGGGCTAATTAAAAAATACTAATATTAAATACACCTTGTAACCATATCAAATGAAAGAGCTTGTTGATGTAGAAATTATTATTTATATTCTGTTTTAGATTCTTAAAGTTGTTATGGCATCAAATCACTGATCAAATTACATACCTATAAATATTAGAACACAAAGAGTTTAATCAAATTATTTGTACCTTGTATTATTCATTATTATTTAAAATCATGGTATAATGGTTATAATGGTAACACGTTGTTGCAACTTGCAACACATATCTTTGTGCGGTTGACTATAGGTATACTCAAAATACCTACAACTCTTAAAACTGTACCAAAATTTATTTGCTTAGGCCTGTACAATTTTGTCTATTCTACCAAATAGACATGTGGCATAATATTTCATTTCCCGCGTCGTTGGATTTTACTATAAAGGTCATCATAACATTCAAATAAATTACTATTTTTTTCTGTAGGAGTGAGCCCTGTAATGTCCAATACGTTCCGGTTTTGAAGCGGGTTCATATTCTATTACAGACAGAATTGCGTACTCCTTATTATTTATTTCAAAGTTACGAGGCAGATCATCCAACATGGCACACACGTCATGAAGTTCAAAAATGATAATGTCTTTAACATCGTATATGAATGATACATTTCCAGCGCGACAAATGTAACACTCTGGAATAAATTCTCTTCTCAAACATGATTCGCAAGCTTCTTGTTGTTGCTTGATACCTTTAGTACTTAGTATATCCAAGTTCAACGGCAAATACTTGCAATTGTACAATTTGTTTTCATCTGCATGACTTGGGCACATACTATTTAATATTTAAGCAAATTCTTTGTCTTATAGAAGAAACGAATAAGCTACTTGTACATATTTCATCTAATATTTTGGTCGTATTACATGAGCAGTCAACTACGAATTGGGTGTTAGAAGGTTTAAAAAGTTGAAGGAGCAATTTCGTTTTCAGGTCATATAATTTTTTACTACAATTTTTGACATTCGATAATTCTGTAATGAATGACAGGAAATCATGAAATTTTCCTTTATTAATATGTGCATCTACAGTCTTTAAATTTTTGCCTATCTTTGTAGGCTATCGCAAACGTTTGTGAAACGGAATCGAAAGCACATGTGTTTGTGATTATAGTCCTGTTCTCAGTGGTTTTAGAATTTGCCACGTTGCCATTTTGTAAAATATAAATTGGTTTGGGTTTTAAACTTCTGGACGTGGATACCGCTAGCCTTCTCCAATTCTCAATTTTTATTGGGTTATCTTGAAAAACTGACTGTGCCTCAAAATCGTTATTCTCTCACTTCAAATGGTCAAGTTTTGCTCGTTTATTTTCCGTCTGTTTTGTTCGCTGAATTTGTTGAGCTTGTTTACTTGGATCTATTCTGTGCAAAACGTCTGGAACTAAGTTTTACAGCTCCATTTATAAAACCATGGTGCCGTACTAAGTAAGAACTCGTCTAATCTCACGCGTTGGTTTTTCGTGTCAAAATATATCGTTTTTAAATCTTCGAAATGATTTTCAGCATTTGAGCTTGATGCATAGTCTTTGGCATTTTTGAAATATTTATTCATAACGCAACCCCACAGTGGAATTTTTTTCAGAAGTCGTTTTAATGTACTGTTCAACTCCGGTAAGAAATATTCATTTTTGTTAAATGATGGTTCAACTAAATTCAAGTATAATTTTTCAGTTTGCATTATATTATCATAAAAGTTTATAAAAGGAATAGAAACATTTTTGTCATTTTCGTTGTGGAGTAGTTCCATTTTTGTTTGTATGTCATTTTGAGCATGAATATCATCAAAGTTTTCGTGATTCGTGTGATTTACAATTTAGAGCTTTAAGTTTTCAAAAGCTTTATTACATTTGGGCTCCGAATCGTTCAGGTTTGCACTCCTGAACTCATGGAGCGATAAAGTGATTGTCTCTTAAAACTGTTTTGAGTTCTTCATAGCAACGGAGCTGCTGAATATGTTTCAAGCAGCGAATGTAAAAGAACTTTACTTTTTCGGATGCTTTATCAAAACAGATTTGTTTATAAAGATTTTTAATAAAATGGGATTTGTCCATGCGAACATAACAGAGAGGTATTGCTGCGGTATTCCCTCAAGCACATCAAAACACTGTTTTAAATAATCATTGAATTCGGTTTTTAAAAACACTTTAGTCATTGCTCCTAGGAGGGCAGAACTATCGTCACAAATTATTTCATTAGGCAAAAGTTTTCCGCTTTGCCACGTATTTAACCATGTCGCTATCGTCTCCATTGGAAGCCATGTAGCACATTGGTACCTACACTGTAACCCGGAGTGTAGGCAACCACTGCATATAAAAATAAATGTTTAGGAGTGCGATATTTTAATAAATCATTAGAAGGTGGTGGCTCAATTGGCTGAAATAAGGAGCCAGTAGCATCAACAGAAAGAATTTTTTGTCTATTTTTTAAAGTTTCATTGTAATATTGGTTTTGTTCATTCGTCCAAAAATATGTGAAAAGGGAACAAGACTGATTTTATGGATAAAATGATCGCAAGGAATGCAGTGCGCCATAGCATACAAAGACAGTATTATATTTTTGTCAAACTGAAGCGCTCTTCTGGCTTCATGACGAAATTTTCTTAAATTGGGTAATTTAGGGAAAATTGTTGGCTTTTTTGGATTATATAGTCATTACCTCATTTGCCATCGTGTGTTGGACTTTTAAAGCTTTTTCGTATTTTAACTTTTCTTTGATTCGGTTAACTCTGTCAGGAGTAAGTCTGTTTTTAATAAGTGGGTCATGAGGAACATTTTTGTTGTAGTTATTTAATTCGCAAGTAACCTTAACACAATTTTTAGATGGGGGGGAGATATTCAATGACAGTATCGCGTCACATTGGGTACACCTGCCACTACATTTGAAGTCATTAAAGTTAAGATCAGCAGGTACATAACTATTATTAAAAGCGAATGTACACTCCATATCACTTTTAAAAAATACTTGGTCTTGTAATTCGTTCGTCCATTTTTTGGTAAGAGACGGTAAATTGAGTTTTGTGGTATAATGTTCAAGTATTCTGCAAGGCTCATAACGGACAGCTTGGCGTGAGGTGGGAGACATTACCATGGCGACGGGAGGAGACTTTACCCAGGGTAATCTCTCCCACTGTTTCTCTTGCAATAATATTTTCTGTTTTATTTTAGATAAGTATCCACAACGCCCTTCAAATATAAAAAAAAGAAACAACAAGAAACAGAAGCAATTTAGACCTGTCAGTAATAAGAAATGCTGTAAGTGACATTGATAACGGCAAGTCTATTAGAGCTACTGCTTTGGAGTATGGAATAGATCGAAATACTTTACGTAATTATTTAAGAGACAGGACTAAATTGTCAAAAATAAGTGAACAGGGAAGTCAGTTCAAAACAGCTATGATATTTACGATCGAGGAAGAAAAAGCACTTGTTTAATGTGTTCTAACTTGCAGCAAAATGAATTATGGCTTAACCAGACAGGCAGACCACATACATGGTGTCCTACTTTAAACTGATTTGCAATATCTACTTTTAAGGTTTAACTATTTGTAAGTTTGTTATCTAGTTATGACGTAGATAGAATAGGCTCAGACTATTATGTTTGCTATGAAGATACCTAAGTTACCTTTGATTTTTCTCCATTTTGATAAGATATTGTTAAATTTCTAAGATATTTTGCTGTAGAAAGACTGAAATTATTATGCAGTAACAGTTGGTTGTGAAAGTTCTTATTAATAAGGTTATAAGTTATGTTAGAAAGAGTTTCTAATGGTAAAAGTTTATAAACACTCACTGTTTTAAACGCAACTACTTATCTTAAGAAATATAATATGTGATAGGTACTTAATTCCTCACTACCTGTATGTCAAAGATACTCAAATTATATAGTTCGTGTTATCATTTACTACGTATTATTATGTGCCATGTTTTTTTTTATTAAATTTCTTTATTTAATTATAATTTATTATTTTTATTTTGCCTAGTTTTAAACCCGGGTAAAGTCTCCCTTCTTGGGGGTCAAGTCTCCCACCTAGGCGGGAGATATTAGCCAAATCTCACTTCAGTAGAAATCGTTAATTACTCATAAAGTATTAATGATTTATAAAACTTTCTTAAGAAAAAATAAAGCTTAATAATGCAGCTTAGGGTACAATTTGTAGAAAATAGTTTTTTGTAAATATAAAGCGATTTATGAGCATTTTAGTCGAAGGCGGGTAAACTCTCCCGGACTCCCCTATAAACAAACAACAAAAAAAAAATATGTGCTAAATTGACAGATGAATGACAGAAGAGAAAATTTTAAAATTTTGACATGAAATAACCATCGAGTTTATAAGTAATCATAACTTTTATTTATTGAGAAAGACCACACACATCTTATATTTTTAGGAATCGCAGAAAGGAAGGAAGTGTCGGTGTTGCCAACTTACAAATATAAATGTATTACTACATACTGCCAACAAATACATATTATCCGGTTCAAATGCTGTTAGGATAAGACCTTTTGGAATGCAGCGGCGTATGACGTCAACTGACGCCAGTCAGTACCGTTAGCAAGGCACGAATACAATTTCATCGGAATTATTTCTTTTAAATTATATCTATTGGTACTTTTGTGACAAAAATGAGCGCTAAAAGAAGAGATGTGCTAAACAGACGTGCTCGAGAAATGCTTATGAGTGTGAACGATTATTTTGAAAGAGATAAAGAGCAGTGTAAAAACATTTTAAAAACATTGAATTCTTACTTACTCACTCCTCTCGAGCACTGGATCGTAATGGGTGAGGTTGGCGCAGGACCGCGGTGGGGTGTGCTCGAGAGGAGTGAGTAATAATGGGTTGATATGATGCTGAAGTTTCTTGAAGGTGGGTATTACTCTGAAAAATAATCAAATCATTATAAGACTTTATCTTCAGATACTTGATCTATTATCCCGTTCAAATGCTGTTAGGATACATCCTTTTGGAGTTGTGATGACTTGTAGGGTCAGAAAAACAGTCAGATGAATAATAAGTATCAATCAGTTAATCTACTTTTTTTGCAAGTATCAAGGCGACTAAAACATTAAATAAAGATAGTAACTAAGGCACATTATGAGAATAAAAATAAAGCTAATCTTCTAAGTCTTCTGTTCCACTCATAGCCTCTCCTTCCCTCTGAGCTGAAATTTCCGAATCAGTATCATCACCTATAATAATAAAAAAACTGGGTAATTTCCAATAATAAATGTCTCGAAATCACTGTTTCTGACTTGTCGGTACTGTCTTTTAACAAAGAATTCAATGTTTTTAAAATGTTTTTACACTGCTCTTTATCTCTTTCAAAATAATCGTTCACACTCATAAGCATTTCTCGAGCACGTCTGTTTAGCACATCTCTTCTTTTAGCGCTCATTTTTGTCACAAAAGTACCAATAGATATAATTTAAAAGAAATAATTCCGATGAAATTGTATTCGTGCCTTGCTAACGGTACTGACTGGCGTCAGTTGACGTCATACGCCGCTGCATTCCAAAAGGTCTTATCCTAACAGCATTTGAACCGGATAATATGTATTTGTTGGCAGTATGTAGTAATACATTTATATTTGTAAGTTGGCAACACCGACACTTCCTTCCTTTCTGCGATTCCTAAAAATATAAGATGTGTGTGGTCTTCAGCGTTGCAAAACCAAGAATTATAAATTCGGTAGGGTTGCCAGTAAAAAATCAGTAGTTTTCGGTAGATTTTTATTTTGACAAATTATTATTTATTATACCATCCTTGCGACGAAATTTTAGTGAACATGGCACTAGGTATATTAAAATCATAGCAGTTTTTATCGCCTATGTGTCTCTTCGCATGCAAAAGCCCAACTAAGGCATCGGTTGACAGGCGGTTGCGGTTTTTAGTTTTTATTAAATTTACTGCAGAAAAAATTCTTTCCACGTTTGCAGATGAGTGTGGTAAAGATAAAATATGAAAAAAAAAATTATTTATAGTATTTGGAGCATACGTCCAAACAAGGTTCTTCCCCTTGGCATCGAGCGAGACGACAAGATCACAACATGCGCGAGAAAAGGATAGCTTAATGATGTCGTTAATAAGTGTGGTTGAGATGGACTATGGGCAGGGTTCATAGCATGTTCATAGAGTAAAATAGTGTAGTGTTGCTACAAATAATAAAACATTTGGTTACTTTGTCGTAAAAACCAGCGGCAAACTAAAAAATCGGTAGACATGCCTTCGTAATCGGTATTTCGGTAAACGAGGGCTAATATCGGGAGATCTACCGAAAAATCGGTAGGTTTTGCAACGCTGGTGGTCTTTCTCAATAAATAAAAGTTATGATTACTTATAAACTCGATGGTTATTTCATGTCAAAATTTTAAAATTTTCTCTTCTGTCATTCATCTGTCAATTTAGCACATATTTTTTTTTTGTTGTTTGTTTATAGGGGAGTCCGGGAGAGTTTACCCGCCTTCGACTAAAATGCTCATAAATCGCTTTATATTTACAAAAAACTATTTTCTACAAATTGTACCCTAAGCTGCATTATTAAGCTTTATTTTTTCTTAAGAAAGTTTTATAAATCATTAATACTTTATGAGTAATTAACGATTTCTACTGAAGTGAGATTTGGCTAATATCTCCCGCCTAGGTGGGAGACTTGACCCCCAAGAAGGGAGACTTTACCCGGGTTTAAAACTAGGCAAAATAAAAATAATAAATTATAATTAAATAAAGAAATTTAATAAAAAAAAACATGGCACATAATAATACGTAGTAAATGATAACACGAACTATATAATTTGAGTATCTTTGACATACAGGTAGTGAGGAATTAAGTACCTATCACATATTATATTTCTTAAGATAAGTAGTTGCGTTTAAAACAGTGAGTGTTTATAAACTTTTACCATTAGAAACTCTTTCTAACATAACTTATAACCTTATTAATAAGAACTTTCACAACCAACTGTTACTGCATAATAATTTCAGTCTTTCTACAGCAAAATATCTTAGAAATTTAACAATATCTTATCAAAATGGAGAAAAATCAAAGGTAACTTAGGTATCTTCATAGCAAACATAATAGTCTGAGCCTATTCTATCTACGTCATAACTAGATAACAAACTTACAAATAGTTAAACCTTAAAAGTAGATATTGCAAATCAGTTTAAAGTAGGACACCATGTATGTGGTCTGCCTGTCTGGTTAAGCCATAATTCATTTTGCTGCAAGTTAGAACACATTAAACAAGTGCATTTTCTTCCTCGATCGTAAATATCATAGCTGTTTTGAACTGACTTCCCTGTTCACTTATTTTTGACAATTTAGTCCT
Organism: Amphipyra tragopoginis; assembly: GCA_905220435.1. Lineage (NCBI taxonomy): Eukaryota > Metazoa > Arthropoda > Insecta > Lepidoptera > Noctuidae > Amphipyra > Amphipyra tragopoginis. Next base: position 22,338,726 of record HG991991.1, on the reverse strand, counting down.
GTCTCTTAAATAATTACGTAAAGTATTTCGATCTATTCCATACTCCAAAGCAGTAGCTCTAATAGACTTGCCGTTATCAATGTCACTTACAGCATTTCTTATTACTGACAGGTCTAAATTGCTTCTGTTTCTTGTTGTTTCTTTTTTTTTATATTTGAAGGGCGTTGTGGATACTTATCTAAAATAAAACAGAAAATATTATTGCAAGAGAAACAGTGGGAGAGATTACCCTGGGTAAAGTCTCCTCCCGTCGCCATGGTAATGTCTCCCACCTCACGCCAAGCTGTCCGTTATTTAATTTACAAAAAAAACTATAATCTTTAAGCAAAAACTGTCTATCGTAAAGGTAACAAGGATAATTACACTAAGGATATGTATGCATGACATGCTGGAATTTATGAACAGTAAACAACAGTAATCAAATATCGGAAATTGAAAAAATTAACTTACCGGGCATAAAAACGTGTTTTCACTTGTAACGTCAAAACGAAACTGCTGATCGCAACATCGCCGCGTGAGCTAGGTGGGAGGCGCCTATGAGCTGTGAGAAGTGTGCCAACGTCGCAATATCTAGTTATACAGGGATTCTATGATCAGTGGCTATTGTCTCCCCCCTGCTAAACTCTCCCGGACTCCCCTATGGTTTTTGCCATCAATTTTGATGTGAATACTATTTTAATTGATTTCTGTGGTAAGAACGTACAAAATGTATTGATTTGGAATGAAAAAAAAAAACAGGTTTATAGCAAGAAAAATGAATAAAAAATTCTCTGAAGGCAAAATTCCTGCTTGACAAGTTAGTGTTGCCAGGATTTATATTATGTTTATTTATATTATATATTATTTTCATTGTTATTATAGCTGCCATAGTAAATTAAAATTTACACAGTAGGTGTGTCCTGATGTAACTTAACCCTGATTATATTTTCAGCCTGATCAGTCCAGAACTTTTTTAGATATATTATAATGATCAACAAAATTATTACATCATCTAGATAAACAATGGGAAGTTTTTGCAACTTGCCAATAGGCAAAATTATCACCCCTTACTGCTTGGTTTATATTATTTTTATTGTTATATAGCTGTCATAGTAAAATACATTCTGTGAAAAATTCAAGTGTTTACCTATTTCGGTTCAAAAGATACAGCCCTGTGACATGTTGACGGATAGTGGATGGAGTCTTAGCAACAGCACTTTGGAGTTTATTCAATTAGCCATTGGATAAACGGTTCATAATAAAATTCACTTAGTGGAACAAGCAGAGTCCTATACGCAGCAGTGGACGGAAAAAGGGTTGAGATAATGATGATGATGACTTGTGATTTTTTTCACATAAGTACTCAAAATGTACAAAATACAACAATTTCAAAAGCTGTATTCAATAAAATGTAATGAAATTTACTTTCAGCGCTTAAAATGACGAGACAGGTTTTCTTTTACCAAACAATTTAGTACATTTTAGTACATTTCACGTCATAACTGCAATTGTTTACCAATACCAAGTGATAACCCAAACTTCCTAGTAAAAAAACACTTTCCATTATTGATGATAGAGCGACGTTTATGTATCTGTCTCTGTCCTAATAATACCGTAGGCTTACCTTAGCTATCTCACTTTCTCCAAGCTAGACAAAGCGACTCCTTGCGACGCGATGTCAGCGGATGGCGCGGGGCTAGAGGTAATCAGCGGTGGCGAATGTTAATTTATCTATCCTACGGCTTAAATCAATATATGTAGATACTTGGTCTTTTTTACTATTGTGTTATTTAGCTTTTTATTTGTAAACTGTATCTCTTTTGTTTTGTATATTTGTAATTTTGTAGTATTCATTACACATTTCTTAAACTTTTTTTTTAAACTCCTGCCTATCAAATTTAGGTCTTTAAAGTACTTTTTTCTACTAATATTATAAATGCAAATGTCTGTATGTATATCCTTCGTCCACACACAAAATACTGAATGTATTTTAATGAAATTTGGTATGAAGAAGATAGCTTAAGTATACCTTGGAAAAGCACATAAGCTACTTTTTATAATGTACTTAATCATGTGCAAAGTCACGGAAACAGCTAGTAGAATATAATGCAATAAACAGTTATTTTTTTTAACTTCTTTTCTACTTCAGTGTTTAGTTTTGTTTTTGTTAGGCACAACACGTTTTAACCAGTTCGACAGTAAAGTTAAAAAGGTTATCGATATGTATGAATCCGTCGCTTTTTTGTAGTCATTCGAATTTGGTCGGATAACCAGCCGTTGTTAACATGTTTGGTTTTTTGTTTATATCTACTTAATGCAAAACATTCCAAGCTGAATATTTTCACTATATATTTTTGAATAAACGCACTAATTTTTGGTTTACAACTACACATCTTGGGTTAAGCCGGTTTCTTGTATTTTGCCGTCAAAGGTAAGACACCGTCGCCGTCGTTTTGATGTTTAGCAATATTATTCAATAACGCACTTTTTATGATTATTATATGCGTCGAGAAGGACCGAATACAGTTTTCAGCGAGCTCGTACGTTTTCTTATTTAGGCGCTGCGATATTTTTTCGGGTTTTCAACAAAGCGCGATTACTTGAAAATTATAAATATTTTCTTAAATCTAATCCTGTCACAAATACGCACAAAGTAAGACCTACTCGTGTATGTTTATTCTAAAGGGGCACATACAATGGTGTTAGAGATACACGATTCTGCAAAACATTACCCTAGCAGGAAAAACAATGTCTCGAAAACCTGAAGACGCACTAATTTTATTTTCGGCGCACATTTTTGCACAAATATAAGTTCTCTGCCTATGCACAATATTTCTCTCTCTGATCATTTGTTTAGAATTTTCTTGCTGGAACAACGTTACCCTAGCAAGAATCGTTTTTTCCGTTTTTTTTCCAAAACGACAAAACGCACAAATTTTTTACTTGGCGCACATTTACAGCAGATTACGCACTAATTACACATGAGTAGATAAACGGAACAGAGACAAAGCTTCTTAAGAACGTGCAAAACTGTTACCTATTTTGGTAGGGTTGTCACAATAGTTCAAAACAAATTAAACTAAGCATTTGTTAAATAGTTTTATTATTCAGTATGATAGTGTGGCGACATCTATCACCCCACATGCGAACTATCCTGCATCGCGATATCAACATTCGACAGGCAGATAGTATATACAGGGCGGAATCGTTAAGTGCCAACAGACGATTTTTTCATCAATTTAAGAGATATTTAAAAAGTTAAGGCTATTATCAAAATTAGGCTATATGGAGAGTAAAATAATATAAATAACTTCAGGAAAAAGAAAAGCCAGATATTGAAAATTTTGTCTTTCGCTGCCTCCATATATTTAGTATGAGAATTTCTTCCAACTGATCATACCAGTCATACCTACTTATTCTCTCTCTTCCTTACAGTTAATATGGCGGCGGATTTAGCCTTACTCGACTTCGGTCTATCTTAGTTATCTTTGTAATAAAGCTTCATATCACCACATTCCTGAGCATTACCTAAATCTAACCCAGGATTTCGAACAGAAAACGGACAGATTTTGTAGTTCCAGACTGCTTACCTACGTAATGCGATAGCCTATTATTTTCATGTTTAATAAATAATAATAGTATTGCAACCAATTTGTTTAACTAATACAAATACGAATAGTTCAACGACAATTTTCCTTATTAAGGCCGTGGCCCCATGTCTACGGTGCCGTGTACGGTGCACCGCATGTTAGTTCCGTGGCTGTCGTAAATGTGACATGTCTAAAATTGCAATTTTTCAGGGCGACCATTTTAAAGTTTTAACCTCTTCTGGTAAATCGGTAAATTAGTTTAACGTATGTATTTTAGTTATTTTAAAATATACAGGATGTTAACGAATTCGTATAATTCCTTAAAACCATATGATCTGCTACTGGTGTAAATTGTCCCGGCATGGAAATTAGGCAGATTTACAAAAAGAAACTTTTTTCTTTATGCGGTACCTATGGCTAAGTGATCGAATCTAAACCTCAGGATTCAGTAAAATACAAATGTAAATGACGTCAACGTCAAAATCCAAGATGGCGGCTGTGAAATTTTACAAGATAAAATCTTGGATTTTGATTTCGACCTCATTTTCGTCATCATCGCCCCCGAAAACCATGGACACGACACCCATGATGCATATCTTGTAAAATTTCACAGCCGCCATCTTGGATTTTGATTTCGACCTCATTTTCGTCATCAGCACCCCCGAAAACCACGGAAACGACACCAATGATGCATATCTTGTAAAATTTCACAGCTGCCATCTTGGATTTTGATTTCGACCTCATTTTCGTCATCATCGCCCCCGAAAACCATGGACACGACACCCATGATGCATATCTTGTAAAATTTCACAGCCGCCATCTTGGATTTTGACGTTGACCTCATTTTCGTCATCAGCACCCCCGAAAACCACGGAAATGACACCAATGATGCATGTTTTGTAAAATTTCACAGCCGCCATCTTGGATTTTGATGTTGACGTCATTTACATTTGTATTTTACTGAATCCTGTGGTTTAGATTCGATCACTTAGCCATAGGTACCGCATAAAAAAAAGGTTTTTTTTTTAAATCTGCCTAATTTCCATGCCGGGACAATCTACACCAGTAGCAGATCATATGGTTTTAAGGAATTATACGAATTCGTTAACATCCTGGATATTTTAAAACAACTAAAATATACGTTAAAATAATTTACCGATTTACCAGAAGAGGTCAAAGCTTTAAAATGGCCGCCCTGAAATATTGCAATTTTAGACATGTCATATTCACGCCAGCCAGCAGTGTACCGTGCAACCTACACGGCGCCGTGTCGCCGTACGCGGCACCGTATGCGGCGCCGTCACACGGCGGCCGGCGCCGCACCGTAGACATGGGGCCACGGCCTTAATGGCGCTAAATACCGTCATCACAAACTTGTGGCTGTATATCAGAACTCCTCTGCCTTCGCTTTGACGGAATAGGCATTCGGTTTTCTTTTTATTAATTAAATAAAAAATCCATAAGAACAACTTTTTTTTTTAATTTGGAACTCACAGCTTTACTCCGTAATAGTTGATATATTTTTATTTTTTCAAGTATTATTCATACACACAGTACAATAAAAAACCATTATCAATAATGAAATACCACGTTTTTACATTAAAATATTCCAACTAGCAACAAACAACGTGTGTCGCACTAACCCTGAGATTGTCAACTGGCTGTGCCAGCGTAAACCGGTTTTTTTCAGTCTCGCCGCGTACGTGACAACCGGCCAGTGGTCACGCACACATGCCCCGCGTGCTTGTAGTAGTGCAACCGATTTGCGCGGTTGTATGAAGCTTTGTCTCTGTTCCGTTTATCTACTCATGTGCTAATTATACGTTCCACTCATTTCACTCTAGGAGCAACTTTCCAGCTGGGGTAACGTACACTTTTTTTTTCAGTTTATGTTTTTTTTTATCCTAGCTCATAACGCCGTTCGCAAGTGGACTACTCAATTATGGTGGTGATAGGTTGGATGCCTCTAACGACCCTCATTGTATTGATTTATCTAATTGTATTCTGAATCCGTTCCCCACGAACTATTATCATAATACAATTATTAATCTCTTTACAAGTACACAACATATAACCAATTCTATGGTATTATTTATAGTGGGCAAATAAGGGTTACGGCCCGTGAGATATCCAGATTAACAGCACTGATCTTTAATGCTTAGGCCAAGTGAAAGATGTAGGGCACGTTGCTTAATCCAGACTCTAATAACTCGGTGTTCCTGAATATCTATAGACATTTCTAGCGAGAGATGTAAGTTTTCAAATAAGACAATACAGAACTACCTTGTCATTTAGGTAACGCCATTAGCTGTTTTCTAAATGACGTTTAACGTGATAGAATGGCCCAATGATGTTGTATAGGACTAGATCAGCAGTGTACGGCACCGGCGCGTTACTACGTCGTATATGTCCGCAGGCATATCTGACTTCAGTTGTCAGCTTGACGTCAAGTGAGACATTGCTCCGCGATAATAATTATCAAAATGGTAAAATGTGCAGTTAAAATTTGTATGTCACAACTGGTCACGATCTGAAAAGATTAATAAAGCAAATGGTGCTAAATTTTCGTAAGATTATCCAAAAAAACATTACGAGACCAAATAAATTTATCAAACATTGTTTTTGCCATCAGTGTTACCAGTAAAAACGATTTTGCCAGACTGTTGGGAGTTTAGTAAATGACCAATGTATGTTCCTATAAGTCTAAATTATTGAAATATAGTTAATAAACGCATTTTTTTTCTCCTTAATGTCCATAATTCGACCTTTCATAGTAATTGATTTCATTAACACCTTCATTCATTCTGGGGAAATTATGTAGATCATTGGCAACTCTGGCCGTTTTTCCGATAACAGTGTCTTGTCTCATTCCAACATAATTAGTTTGACGGTAGAAGAAATGAGACAAATATAGTATTTTGACAGATTGGCATAATTTATGTATCCGTTTCAAAGCTATCACTTTAAACTCGCAAGTGGTTACGTTTTTCTGAATTTGTTAGAAGGACGCTGCTCCTCTAGTATTATATAACCTCATTTTAATGGCCACGTTAAGTAAGCAGGACAATTATTGACAACGACAAATTAATTTCTGCCAGTACAGAGCAAAAAATAACGTTGATTTTAATAAATTTCAGTGCTTCGGACGTGCCTGCGAAGCAATCGTAAGTCCTAGAACTATTTTTAGTTATTATACTTACGACCAAATCTCAAAGAACACACGATACTTTATGGTTAAACGGACTTACCCTACGTGATGTTTGACCATAATTATACAAGGCGTTACATTTATGAAATTCACTATGTAGTATCATTTTACAATGTACCAGGTATCGCACATATTGTAGACTATAGACAATAAAAATAAAACCAGCAAATGTTATCTATGGTCTCGATGTGCGCCTCCCTACTCCAGCGCACCTATCACTATTTTAAATAGTAAACATTTCGCGCTTCCTGGGTCCAAATTTTTGTTATCATAATATAAAATATCATAAGGGATGGGTGGAACCCTAAATCTCTTCGTATGTAACGCTTTCTATAATTTATTATGGTCGAACATCACTTAAGTACGATTTCCACAACCGGGCCACGCCGGAGCGCATTTCACACTGTGCTAAAGAAAATTCAGGCTTCTATACAATAGTTAAGTTACATGTTTGCATGGAATTTACACTGCTTGGAACTGGGTTCGATCCGCGCGTATGCCGCGTCAGCCAGTCGGCTGTGCTCGGATGCCGCGGCAGCCGGTCGGCTCCTCGCGTACGTGGACGGCGGCGCTCGGCTGTCGTCGCACCCGGTCGGCTCCGCTCAGCCACCGCCGCGCGCGCTCCTGTGTAGTCGCCGGCCAGCAAGTTGAATCATTCAAGTCGCTGAGAGTATGCCAGCGAATACGCGAGCACGCGTGCGCCTGCGCCCGGGTTCCAGCAGATTGCAGCCGTCGCACACTGTGAGATTTTCCTAATCTAGCTTGATTTAATTATTTATGATGACAAACTAACGATTTTACTAATGTTTTAATTATTTAAGATGAATCATGAATTAAAAGATATTTTCTAGATTTATATATTTTTACTCAAGACTGAAAACCGATGACGAGTAACAGAGCAATTTTTTCTCAAATTTGAAGCATAACGTTCTTAAACTGGCCTTTATTTTATTTTAGGCGTCTTCCGAAAATTCAACTGATGCCTATTTTAATTTTAAAAAGTAGTAAACTGCTTCAAAACGGTTTTCAGACGTATTTGTATTACACCACACATCAAAACATTCTTTTCTTGTTATTTGAACAGCTATTCAAAAAAATGAAAAAAAATGTGTGGGTGCCGCAACTATGCGCAATAAATTCTAATTGAATGTGAAAGCTCAGGGTTATGGCAAAATTATCATATAGATATGAGAGGTGAATAACCCTGAATAACTACTTTTTTTGACCAATTTACTTTGACGATTTCTTTATGAAAATCCCCTATTTTATCATTACCAAAAAAATATTAAATGCCGTTAAAACAATTATCCCTTTAATGTAATATGTCGCACAAACCTTAAAGTATCTAATAACAGAAGTTTTGTAACGATAACAATAATGAGGATATTTATTTTTACTCAGCAACAATCATCTATTAAACACGTATTACTAAGAACAACAAAATGTACTGAGTTTAGAAGTGTGTCATTTATTTTCCTGACAGCCCACAAAAAAAAATTGAAATCTTTATGAAGAACTTATCTGTTGTATAATATAAAATTTCTACGTAAATTGGAGTAAGTAGACATCATCAATTAAATCGAGCTAGATTAGGAAAATCTCACAGTGTGCGTCGGGCGAACTCGATCGGCTGCGGCGGGTGCTCGCGCATCTGCTGCAACGCACTGCGCTGCGCCCCTGCATGGCCCGGTTGGTGGAAATAGTACAAAGGTAAGTTCGTTTAACCATAAATTATTTATACATTTATGCTCAGTATACAGCGCGTGTCTGTGTGTGTCAGTTCATGCGATTATAGTAGAAATTTCTTATATTCTATCAATTTCTTATTGAGATCCATCAATTAAATACTTGTCAGTGTTATTTTAAGTTATAAACTGTCTCTGCGAACACATTGTCATTGGTATAATTAACATGACATATAGCATATTTTGTTCTACTATAATAACATGCGTATCTGATACTGACCTAGGTAACGAAGTAACCATAGTGTTTACTTCAACAGGTACATTTATTACATTTCCTGCAAGGCCATGCAGATATCCTAAGCCACTTCCCCTTTTAAATGTTTTTATGAAAATATGTCGAGCACATACTAGGCGTTCTTCGAGAGCAGTAAGATCTTTCAAGACGTCAGGTATTTCAGAAAATATCAACCCATTTGCTCTGGCTAAACGAGGAACTTTGAAACATCGTATATCTGTTGCGCACGTGTTACAGAAAGAACCTTTAACTGCCTTTGGGTGGAATATTTGTGACAAATAGTCATCGGTATATTTATAACTTTTTCAATCTCAATGAAGATTTTGAAATAAATTTTATACTCTTTTTATGCCACAAATGTCCACAACAGTGACATGGGTTACAATGTTCTTGTACTGCAGAATTCTTGACAAACTGCTTCCCAGTTGGACATAAACCTTTCTTTACGAGACTTGGCTGCATTTTGTTCATTAATTCGATAATCTGCATCTTGACGAGCATCACTATGCGCGATTCAGACTCGAGTCGAGCAACACGATGTGCTAGAGTATTTCGTGATTGTTTTGCTTCGCGGTAGTCAGGCTCGAGTCGAGCAACACGATGAGCTTCTGTATTTTTTTGCTGAGATGATTTTGACCGTTTTTTAAATAATTTAAATAAAGATCTATCTTTTTGAGTTTGCAATCTGTCCCTTTCCATTTCCTTGAATCTTATTTCCGGTTTGTTTCTCGACACCCTTTTTTGTTCAGCTCTAGTTATTTGCCTTTTTTGTAGATTTTTTACCTCAAAAATATCGCGCTTAGGATTCCCCCGTGGCTTTCTCGGAATAGATGGAAACTGTTTCAGTTCTCTAGAATGCGCAACAAATGGGGACGCACATCTGCAATGATGAAATTTTCAAACGTTGGGGTTTCGTTTCAATGCATGTGATGTGGCATAGGCAATAGCAAAGACGCCACAGTAATAATTATTCGACTGCTCCTGTACATCGGGGAAAGAATTTGATGGCTTGTGTGGGAATAGAGCATCCACAAACGCTGTTGTAAAGGCAGCAAAAATTTGCCCTTAAGATTATCATATATGCGAATGAGTCGCCACTGCAGAATAGACACACCCAGTGTCCGACTCCACTGTAATTCTCTCCGTAGTCAAGTAACTGGATTTGGCTCTGATTACGATCAACAGGTGATATGTTAGACACAGATTTCAAAAAAGCCATTGGACAGGGTTGGGAAGACGTATAACGATGTAAAATGTTATGAAAAATATTAACACATTCGTCCTCCACATAATTAGTTTCACTTAATAAGTGTTGGAAATCGAAATTAATGTTTCCGAAATCCATTTTTATTAATCAAATCTTCGATACATACTCGTATATCTAGTTAGTGGAACAGGTAAGTAGGTACCTATACCTAGTCAATCATACAGTAGGTACCAATAAAAAATGCAAAAAGAAGCTACATTTATCCACTGAAACGTTCAGATACCGTGATAGGTATTTAATGCCTACTACTAAATAACTACAAAACAACCTAAACTAATTGGTAAGACCTATAGGTACTTTTTTGTATTATAACTTTCGTGAGACACATTCATATTTATGATTAATTACGGTTTACTCACGTGCATTTTTCGGGATTGCCCGACTAGTTTCGGACCCAAACGGAGCCCTTAATCATGAGCTGATCACGCGGCGAGGTCGCGAGTCGAACCTATAGGTACTGACTTGGATTAAGTACGTTATGGTGCTCCCACACTGCTGTTAAAAATGTTTACAAACATTAGTAAACATTTTATAAAGAAACATAAATAAAAAAAATTTATTAAAATATTATCTAAAATTTATTAATAGATAGATTATATTTATTATTATCCGATATTTTTATCTTTTTCTTATATTTTTAGTCAATGTATTAATGTTAGAAAATGTTTGTAAACATTTTTTAACACCAGTGTGGGAGCACCATTACATACTTGCGTACACCTACCTACTTTGAGTAGTTACTTAGTTTGACAACTTTGACAGTCCTAGGTTTCATTTTTCGTTTGATTTCACACCTGTAGTTCTATTTTATTATAATTCTAACGAAATCCAAGTATTTTCGTCTATATGTAACTTAGATAGGTTATGTAAGTACACAAGAAATAAACACCATGGGGTCATTGACATGTCAACAGTTGTCAAAATGATCTAATTGACATTTCACATAATTTCGATCCACCATATTTTTATGTGTTGTGTTGCTCTCCTTGACCAAGATATCTTGAGTGTACAATTAAACGAAATAAAATTATAGAAAATTAACATTAAAAAACGGTTACTTTATTATCTAGCTATATTTACATATAGTGTACATGTTGCTAGCCCAGGCTCCATACATTTCTGAAACATCTCCTTTGAATAACCAGTTTAGGCAAAGTAAGGTGAGGTAGGCCAAATTAGAGCATTTTACGGTATTATACAAATTGTATTGAGGGTATTTTAGTTATATAGTAGATATGCAACTACAGGGTAGACTTTTAAGGGAAGAGATTTATCATCGTAACTGTACTTTGGGGGTCGAGAGGAAACTAAAACTTGGCTGGAAAATAAAATCCACTCTCGACCCCCAAGGGTCGAGAATACACTATAGTTAGGGGTCCAGTGGACACATTATTTATTTGGGGGTCGAGGGACCGAGAGGCCCTCAACGGTTTTAGTCCACTAAACGGTTTACGCGAGTGTTGTAAAAGGCGACTAAGGGAAAATAGCAAGAAGACGAGCAGCAGCATCGTCTTATTCTCTAATAACAGCGTACTGCAATCATTAATCCGTTTGCATGGAAATATTCCCTCACGATCGTATATTGTAGCAGTCTAATAGTTGACCTTTGTGTAGGAGTTATAAGTTTTCGGACAGTAATTAATACAACGTTCATGAAAATAAAACAATTATGATGGATAATAAAAATATGTAATAAAAACTAAGTATGTTTTATAAACGCAAAGTTATCTTAGCTTTTCTTAGGCATAACCAACAGAAATTTCCCCATTTAGTAATTGTAGTTGTATATTGTAACTCATTTTCTATAGTAGTTTTTGTCCTTTTGGAGGTTTTGTTTGCGAGTTTTGAAATGGATTCAATTTCTTTTAAAGCTATTAGTATATGTGTATTAGTAGCCGCAAAAGAGTTTATTAGATTTTTTCACTTTTTTTTGCAGTTTTGAATGAAATGACTCTGCAACATTAGACGCATAAGATATCACAAAAATTGCTTGTGAACCAAAAACTCCTTATGTATTGTAAAAATTTTGCCGTCTTTTTCAGAGTAATACTATATTCTAGAGTATAATTTAAGCCCTCTCTTCTAGAATGTAATTTAAGCCCCCTGCCATATCTTTCACAGGAAGCAGCGGCAGAGCTGCTGAGAGCCCTACAATTCTTTTGTCCGAAAGGTTTTAGCCTTTCGCCAAAGAGCCCTCTTCCAGTGGTAATAACAACCTTTTAATTGTAGATTTGGAAATACTTCTAACAAACCATTGATTGCTCCTTTTTCAAAGTAGCAATGAAATTTTATTGGTTGAAATTGCGGTAACTGTGATTTTATTAATTGAAATAAGGTTATAGAGGTGTCCTGCTGTTTATTGGGCATTAGGGCATAAATCAATGGAGTGGTTGCTGTACTTGATACTTGACCTTCCTACGTCACCATGAATTATATATAATTGGGAAAAAGGTTTAAGGCAGCTATCGAATGTTGCGTCACCAAAATATTGTGTGATACCTATACTGAATAATTGCTCTGGTTTGAACGAAACTAAAAACCAAAATACGCGAACCCTCGTGGTAATAATCGATCAGAACATACTCTATAAATTTGTGCGGAACAGTAACTTCTTCAAAATCCAAATATGTAGTTTTCAGTAACCCTAAAGATGTATTTCGTATATTATACAAACTGTGTTGAATGCTTGAGAGGGACGGTACTTCCGTAACTAAATCTAATCCAAGATTCTGTATATTACTAAAAGACTCTTTATAAATAGTCGGTACTGGATCTGCAGTGTTTTTCACGTTTTCCTTTAATTTCTCAATTTTTTTCGCTACTACTTTCTTCGAAAAGTCAGGTGGACATGAATGGTCTTTTTTCTTAACGACACAATTGTCCTCAAAAATTATATCGTGTAAGGTATCATTTGAAAGGACTTTTTATGCCCGACTACGTCAAAGCCAAAAAGGAGGGGGTTAAAATTATGACACTAAAACGTATTTATAAAAAAATAAACTTTAAAAAAGTAAAAACCGTCTTCAAAGAAATACTAAAAGGAGTAAAATAATTACCATAATATAAAATTAACAGTTTCAGAAGTCGGTGGCTTCTATTTGCTTCAGTGTAGAGTTGCACCGACTTCTGAAACTGTTAATTTTATATTATGGTAATTATTTTACTCCTTTTAGTATTTCTTTGAAGTCGGTTTTTACTTTTTTTTAAAGTTTATTTTTTATTAAATACGTTTTAGTGTCATAATTTTAACCCCCTCCTTCATAACCCTTCTTTTTGACTTTGACGTAGTCGGGCATAAAAAGTCCTTTCAAATGATACCTTACACGATATAATGAAAACATTCCAAAGAGGGGAAGGGGGGGACACGCACCCCCTCCCCTTTTCCAGTAGTCAGTTCCCAACAACAAATATAAACAAAGCAATATTAGTAATTTGAGAATTTTGCTTTGATCCGATGAGGAGTTCCGTTCCATATCTATGAAGTTCATGGTCTAATCATAACTTTATATGGGATCAATCGGGAAGTATACCCTTTCGAACAAAAAAAGAATTTTTCAAATCGGTTCATAAATGACGGAGATATGAGGAAATAAACATAAAAAAAAACAACCGAATTGAGAACCTCCTCCTTTTTCAATTCAATTTTTCAATTCAAATCTTTATTTCGGATAAAACATTACATAAAAGTCATCCATATAAAATTGCTGTCGTATTAGTAAAAAAGAAAACTTATAACTATGTTAGTAGGTAATTATGTTATCTAAATCCTCTTCTAAAAACCGACCACCGGGTAGACAAATGAGTGTTTACCCAGTGCTTCAGTATAGGACTGTCTGGTTTTCCAGCCATTACCCTCAAAATAGTGTTAGGACTCCCCCGCACTCTGCCCATCATAGACGCAACTCTTTTTGAAGTCGGTTAAAAAGAAGGTGAAATGACGTATAAGGATGATGATGAAAAAGTGCTACAACCTTAAGTGGGATTTTAAATTCCTTCACATAGTCTAATATAAAAGCATCATCAATAATGCATGTACATTCATGAAGGAAGTGCCTTAGCCTTCCTCCATGAAGTGTTACCTCTAGCGGCCTCTGCGGGCGTTCTGCTGCTGGTGGGGGCTTCTTGTACTGCTGAGTTGTTTAGCAGCTTCTGAGCCGGCCTGAGTGTGTGTTTCGAGTTTCTTAGCGGGGTGGGCCTTTCCAGTTTCCCTGGTTAGGTTTCTTCTGGGATTTTTCAGAAGTGACTTTCACTCCTCAGATTTGTAAACCGGACTCTTCTGCTGTTTTTGAGGATTTAATTCAATCTCCGAGATTTTCTCCAAAGATGTACGTGGTACAAGTTTCTTTTCACCTCTTTGATCATTGTGATTTTCTTATTTAATGATCCTATGATAAGTTTCCTCCTGTGTTGTATTTTCATAATGTAAATTCAAAAGGATCTGGTTTACTTCGAACAGTTTCATTATTATATCTATTTATCCATGTCTAGCATCTTGTCTCTATTTTTATTGTAATTGTTTGCAATTTATTGAAATTTCCGGATTCAATAAGGGTGCCTTAAGTAAGCAGTCGAAAATTATCGGGGATAAGTACCTTTTCAAGTATCTCTGTTTTCTGTTACTTGGTAAGACCATCCACCAGGATACACTCCCAACGTTTAAATATCTCCTCAGGTATATTAGGGCCAAATATTTCTTCTTTGGGTGGTGGTACACCTAATGCCTCTAGAACATCCTCTGGGAGGGCTGGTGTGGTAGTAGGTCGTAGCTAGGGCTTCCAGTCTCGTTACATTTACGAGTCCCGGGAAAAAAAATCGAGACTTGGTGCGATCTCGAAATTCCCGGGAAAAACGAGACTTTCGAGATTATCTCAAAAATAGGTTTCTTAAGGCTAGGCATTTAAGCAGCCCCGGATCTAGGGGGGGCAAGCCGGAGCCCATGCCCCGGGCGGCAAATTCAGAGGGCGGCCATTCCATTTAGATATGTATAGTTGGAAAAAATATGCGAGCAGCGCTAGACCGGTCGTTATGGCGTTCTTTGAGGGAGGCCTATATCCATCAGTGGGCGTCTGATGGCTTAAATGATGATCATGATAAAGGTAAAAATATTGGCGGGCGGGGAGGCATTTTTTATCATACTGAAGTTTTACAGACTCAAGTACAAGTAAAATTAATAAATATTTCTGAGTTTTTTTTTAATCTTTATAGTGGGCACGTAAAAAGCGAGGAGCATTTAATGTACTTTCAGAGGATCTGATTTTATTACAAAAGTAACCTGCGTTAGAAAAAGCCCTCTCTGCTGGATGGAGATTAGAAACTTATAGCAATGGTATGGTATATTTCCGTCTGTCGCCACCATGTTGAAAGAGAGCTTTTTCCACATGGTTGTTTGAGTAATTTACTTCCATTTTTAAATTCTCCATGTTCTGAGAAAAATCTCCGTCGAAAAGAATATTGCTGAATATTCTCGGTCGGAGAACATTCTCCGTGAGAGAATAATCTCGACCCATCACCTCACGTAACCGGAATAAAAAAATATTGGTGGTTTAGTAGATTTTTTAATAATGGTAATTATTTAACTTATGTTTCAAAAGTCTCGTTACTCCCGAGACTGGAGGTAGCAGTCTCGAATCTCGAAACTACGAAAAAATCGTCGAGACTCTCGAAATTTTCGAGACCGAGACTCCCGGGATGAAAGCCCTAGTCGTAGCAGTTGTTGCAATAGGAATGTCCGCACTCCTCAATAATTTCTAGGATCTTCTCCATTGTTATGGCAGATCTGATGTTAGTGTCCAAGTCTGATAAAGCCACTTGTCCGTCACTCAGTTATGGAGAGGGTGATCAAGGGTATTCTTGCTGATACTCTGTAAGGATACGGTAGTGTTTTGTATTTCGATTCGTTTTTAGTTGGGGTCGAAGTTACTGAGCTGCGACTTGCATGTGATATATCCTCTGATATAGTAGAAGTACCATCTGCCAATACATCGTCTGGTGTTTGATGTTGTTTTTCTTCGACATAAGCTGCTGAATTCATGCATTTTTTTTTAAATGACATGTACTAAGCTATTGGTGTCATTTTGGCATCTAGTTCTTTGGCCACAAGTGCGAAGATGGGGTTATTATATTTATCATTAGGTTTTTGTAACTCTTTAGCATATTTTTTAAATAATTCATTTTGTTTTTTCCTATCTACTTTTGGTTTTCTACCCCTCTTTTTCATAGCTTCGCTTTCTGTAAAGTAGTAAAAATATGGAAATTTACAATGTCCAAAGAGTAGTTTACATTTTGTCGCCGAAAACACACAATTTTCGAACTTATTAATTCTTGGTCTATGTTTAAAATAAAGACCAATACCTTCTATGGAATAATTTATACACTCATTACATCTTTTCTGGCGTTGTCTTGGCTTTCAGTTCATTTCCATGGGATGTTACCTTTAGTAAGCTCATAAACTGGTGCCATAATCTTGTAAAAATTAGGGACAAACTTCCTAAAGCAGCCTGCTAACTGAACTGAAGTTCCTTAACATTTTTCGGTACTTGCGATTTAGACAACGCATAATTTTTTATTGGACAATGATTTACTGTGCCGTCTCTATAACGTTACCCAAATTCTCCACACTAGTTTTGAGAAATTAGCATTTTGAAATATTCAAAGGAAATCCAGCATCTGTTAATCTCTTTAATACTAGTTTTAAATTATCAATATCTTCTTAAATTGTTGACGACACTTGACGACGTTGAACTTTGTTTTTGTATTTACCTAGAGCCGTATTTATCGCGCGTTGATTGACTGGAGGAACATTCCATAAACCAAATGGCATGCGTAGATATTCAAACTGGCCATCGGGTGTCACAAATGCTGTTTTTTCTATTGAATCTTTTGCAATTGGGATTCCGTGGATACAGCCATATGGCTACAAGGCGCGTTTCTTTACCTGTATGGATATCCATACAGGTAAAGAAACGCGCCTTGTAACCAGTAGAATAGGGCTGCTGAAAGAAGAGCTGTCACGTATAATTTTGTTTTTCTTCAAGTCATTTATAATTTGTTTAACGTTTTCACGTTCTAACGGTGAGAGTCCATAAGGCCTGCATTGAACTATTATATTTTAACTCAAGACCCCAATAATAAAACGCCTATTAAACCTCTTCTAATTTATATGTTTGTAACTATTTTAGCAGTTTCTTACTTATTTATTTAATGACAATAAAACTGCAACAAATTAATCAAAAATGTTCATTTATTCGCTCTTTAAACTTAAAATCTAAAATTCGGAACATAAGTTTCTCTCTTTGAGATCTATCCATAGTTTTTGTTTATTTTTTTCAACTAAATCAGCAAACGTTATTTTTTAATAAAACTATATGAGATCACAATAGACTAATTAACATTGTAACATAAAATTAGGATCGCAACAACAAAAAAAAATACAACTTTTAACAAATGAAGTTAAACTAATTTTCCTTTTGAAGACAGTCAGAACAAACGGATTTGGTGTGTGTGCATATGTTACCCTTACAGAAGTGGCAGATAGATTTTAATTTTCCATCTATTTGTCTTGGGCAATGAATGCAGCGCTTCCTCATAGGAACGATAACGCTTTCATCAGGTTGAATATTCTGAAGCGGACCCCGGATCCCCACTATCCGAGCTTTCCAACTCCATGGGCTGTTCATCGAGCGATTCTAAACCCTTATTTGGTTCCTCCGGTATCTGATATGGTTCTGTGGGAGCCAAATCATCGCCTCCTTGCTCAGAATCCGTGTTGTGATCACTTTTTTCATCGGGGTATGTCGCGACTTAATTTTCGTCATCCTCGCCATTCGTAAAAAAACTCATAGCTCTTCTTCCAGCCAACCCAAAATAAATTTTTGCTGTTCTTCACACATTTTTAAGTCAACTTTAATTTAATTTTAATGTAAAAAAATGAAAAAATAAAAATAAAACACATACCTATTACAAAAGAAACCAATCATAAATTTTCAATTCATTTTTACTTATACGGTTCGTTGCGTGGGGTTTTTGAAGGCCCGAGCGCACAAAACACGTCTGCATCTAAAGGCGCGGGCGCGCGAACTGAATTTAGCGGCGATACGCGGTAACTATAATCCAATTTCGGAGGGTACCTAAAGTACTAAAGCTCGCGGATAGTTTTAAATGGGTTAATTTTACATATATTATTTCTAACACCCAGGCTTTCAAACACCCCACGCGACGGACCGAGGGTTAAAGTTAGGAACAATTTTTCAGAAGGACTTATTAATTCTCTGTAAAAAATTGTTTTTGCCCTCAAAGGATCTTGTTCAATGTCTTTTAAAATGTAGGTATCAAATAAGCAACAATAGACTTTAGCACCTATTTTGATATTGGTGATACTACGATCTCTAGGGGTACAAAAATTTATAGTCTGATTTTAATTAACTTTTGACGCTCATCATTTTGTTTCCTAAAACAATTCTTTTCGACATGACCTTTCCTATGACAATAGTGACACTCCACAGATTTCGTATTATTAGCAGGTTTTAGAGTATTAGAAGTTGAAGGCTCCATGTTAAACAATGGCAGTTTTTTCCTTACGTTCGCGCGCAAAATGACCAGGCTTGTTACAATTATAGCAGTTATTTGTAATGTTGGGCTGATACATTTTCCTAATGCATTAAACATTATAATATAATTTTCTAACTGTTTGTTTAACTGTTATAATATATATTTTATTATATCCTATTGAAGGAACACTAGACACTATATGTATGTTATAAATGACAATAGTATTTTGCAGTTGGACATTATTACAAAAGGTTATTATTAGGCAGCAAGCATATTTTTAGCAACTTTCATTTTTAAATGTTGCATGTTTTAAAATGTGTAGAAAGAAAAAAAAAAGTTTTGATTTCAATGAACTTTCCTTCCTACTCGTTACAGGCATAAGACTGTCTGAATATATTATATTCGTGTAATTAAAATGTTACTATTGTAAATAAAACAGAATTTATAGACAATTTATAACAATTTAGAAAAAAAAAACTCATTCGCGTAGTTAAAAGTTTTGATTTTATGTACATTTTGATTAGATACACACATCAAAAGTGTCTAGGGATCAAGCATTTTTATGCGGATTTCTTGAGATTGAGATGTGGCTTTGTAATAAATTTATGATTTTATAAATTTATATGGATCCTTTTTGGTGCATTTCATAATTTGAATCAGGAACTGTGAATCAAATTCGAGTAAAAGATGAAAATCAGCTGTCAATATTTTCCCTATAAAAACATACAACGCATTGAAGACATTATTAGTGCTACTGTTTCCCTACTACTGATTAAAACCAACGTTATTATGGAGCGGCGACGTCATTTAAGCAGGGAAGAAATGCTCAGAGCCGTGGGAATGATAGAAGCTGGTTCCCGGCAACGTACTGTGGCTTTAGCTCTGAATACAAGTCAGAGTGTTATCAGTCGACTTTGGACACGTTACCGAAGCACTGGTACCGTGGCTGAGCGCCATGGAGGACGGTATCGCTGCACCACACGGAGACAAGACCGATACATTCAAATCTTAACTCGAAGAGCTCCAACAATAACCGCCATGATGTTAGCCGTGAGGCTTCATCACTCTTCAGGGAACTTAATTAGCGACCAAACAGTCAGAAACCGCTTGCATGAAGTGAACCTTCATTCCCGAAGACCGCTACGGGTACCACCTATAGCAATGCACAATCGTAGGATTCGATATCAATGGGCTCTTGGACACAGAAATTGGGCAGAAGAACAATGGCGTTTCGTGTGCTTTTCTGATGAGTCTCGTTTTGGTATGAGACCGGATACAAGACGTATACGACACTGGAGAACCCCTGGACGCCAACAGCGATTAAAATCCTGCCAGGAAGTCCATCCTTATAGTGGTGGAACCATCATGGTATGGGCGGGTATTTGGATCGGCGGAAGAACTGAGTTGATTTGGATCAGAGGCAACCTCAACGCTCAAATTTATGCTGAGACGATTGTATCAGACGTCATCGTTCCTCTACAAGCGCAAATCGGTCCCTTATTTCAGTTAATGCATGATAATGCACGACCGCACACCGCAAGAGTTGTAAGACAGACTCTCGCCGCAGCTAACATCAATGTCCTGCCCTGGCCTGCTCAGTCGCCAGACTTGAACCCGATTGAGCATGCATGGGATATGCTACAGAGAAGAGCTCTGCCGAATATGGAGGGTATCCAGTCGCAAGAAGACCTTTTTTTGTTGTTGCAACGAACATGGGCGGCCATTCCACAGCGTGATTTGGATGAACTCATTTTGAGTATGCCAAACCGATGTTCTTGTGTTGTTAGTGTTCGCGGTAGAAACACGGATTATTAATTGTTTAAGTTACCCAATACAATTTTAAAGAAAACTGTTATTTCAGTCTTTTTTTCGAACTTTTGTGTTAGTGGTTCAAATGTCAAAAATCCCTTTATTAGGAAAATGGCAAATTTCTTTATTAATGCAAAGGTGACTTGGTTTATCGTTACTGTGACAAACGAAAACACTTTATTTGATGAATCCTTAAAGAAAATTTTAATTAATATCAATCAGGAGAAAAGTTATTGCAAAAATATATGTTGATCCCTAGACACTTTTGATGTGTGTATTTACATCATATTTACATTACACCCACTCAGCGTCTTTTAATTACTATTTAAAAACATTATTTGGCTAAATTTAGAGGATGTCAGCCTTGTTCGTCTGTCCGATATTAAATAGCCGCTTTTGGAAAAAGCCCTCTCGCACGGCACTGACGTCACTACAATATTTCATGTCCTGATAAAACGCAAGTATAAAATAGGATAAAGGGTAAAGCCCTTTATCCTATTTTATACTTGCGCTCACGCCACCAATTTAATGAGCAGTCTGTGCGGGCGATTATGCCATGTTTCTTATATAGTTCTATTTCTTCCATTGCCTTGGTCATGGCTGATTTGGGAGTTTTTATAGACTGGACCTTCCTGTCAAACTCGAGCCAAATGATAGGGGGGTTTTCCTCGACTTGGGTATTTTCGTATGGTTTGCTTGCATCATCAACATCATCTTCAGCCAATTCAATCGCTTTGTTTATTAAAGCGCATTCGATATTCGCTAATGCATCTTTATCCTTAAAAGCATGCCGTTTGAAGCGTGGGTCTAAATAAGTGCACATTGCGATGGCTTGATTCTGTTCTTAAATCGGGAACTCAGACTTTTGTTTACGACGGTGATCAGTTTTTTTACAGGTACGTAAAATTATTTATTTGAAAGATGGTCATAAATATTTATTAAGCTCTGCGTAACAACAAGTGCTTTACTAGCGGTGAGGTATTTTTCAGCACTCATCAATTCAGTGACCTCAAAAAAAGGTTTTAAACTTCGAACAATTAGTGGATGCAGCGCCATTGTTCTAATGGTATTATGGGGAGATCTGAAGTTAAATTGGGAATCGTTGCTGGAGCTCGGAGAAACGTTGCAGCATTAAATAGATAGAGTTCCAACGAGTTGGAACAGATATCACCACTGTTTTGGCGTTATTTTGTGGGATATTTTGGGCGTTTATTTGATATTTCAAAAAAAAACCTTGGCTAGTGAGCTCCGTTTAAAATGAGCCACGGTTTTTTGAACTTTTCTAATTGTTGATTCTATTTCAGGGATGCCCAACCTATCTTGCACTATTTAATTTAATTTGTGGACGTAGCACCCAAAATGATCCCACTGCAGTATCGTTGCTCAATTCACCATATTCGTGGCATTATCGATTACTAAAAAAAACACTTTTTCTTTTATGCCCCACGACTCCGTAATGTTCTTTAATTCTTCAGCAATATTGGCACTTGCATGAGACCCTTCAAGTGCACTACACTGAATCAGTATCGAGGTAAACTCTAAGTTCTCACTGTGTATAAAGTGACCCGTTACCGCTATGTAAGAATCCATGCTCCTTGACGTCCAGCAGTCTACAGTCAAACAAATAGTTGAGCAGAAATTGTGCAATTTATTTATAATCCCTGTTAATTTATTTTCATATTGGGCTGCTAACAATCTATTTGCCAAAGTTTTTCTACTAAGGATTTCGTACCCAGATTTACCGCATGACTGTATGCCCGGAATCCTTCGTCATTCACGATATTAAGGGGCTGAAAGTCTTTCGTGATCATTTTTAATAAGCAATTATCAATGTTCGATTTCACATGTGATGTCAGTTTTCTAATTAAATATGAGGACACCAGCCTTGGGACTTTTCTTGGCGGGCTATTTGACCCAGATACTGCTACCGAAGCTACCACCACCGAAGATGAGGTTGAGAGAGTTGGTGCAGAGGTTGAGGTCACAGGAATTGCAGTGGGTATTATATCAACGGCATTATTGCCAGCCCTTCTATCACCGGGTATGTCAGTCTCATTTACAATTAAACTATTATTTACATTACCAGATGTACGATTACGAGTCCCACCTCGAGTGCTCCACTTCAGAGCGTGCCCGCTTGCGCCACAGCTTTGAGAAGCTCATGGCGCTCTTGGCACTACCCAAGCTAGACACGCTCATGAAACCAGATGCGTCGTCGGAACCCGACAACGCATCTGACATTTTGGTCAATATGACCACAGGCTTCTTTGGAGCCTGCACTTCGGTCGGTACAGTGCCGGCATCTAACACCGCACCCGCCTTCTTCGCTTGCTCCTTGCGAGCAGCCGCCCTCGTCGTCCTCGATGCGGTGTCATTGTCTGACACCGCACCCACCTTCACGTCATTGGGTTTTTTTATCCATTTGATTCCCACGAGTATCGGAGAAAGTCGGTCCATCCGGGCAGCGCCCCCTGAGCTCGGATAAGCCTATCTACGTCACGAATATCGACCGGTACTCTGACGAGACCCGCACTTGGAACTGATCATCCTAGCAGCCATGAATCCCCTTCGCCATGCGTCGCAGCTTGAGGTTCAGAGAACCATTTATAGAGTTTATCATCCTCGCAGTTCAGGCGATTAAGCCAAGACCCCCCGGTCCTCTCAATGAGGATTACGGGTCGGCCGAACGGTGGTCAGTGTCAGACCGTGTGCTGACTAACAAACCCGCCCTTACCAACTGCCGACGCCCAAGTGGGCCCCGCAGTTTGTCCTCCTCCTTGCCCAAATTGGCCCCTCCCCTACGATCAGAATTTTGCCACGGGCGAGAACTTCCACGGGGTATTTTTGCAAGAGTTATCGCCCGTGCCCAGGGTGCACCACGAGGAGGTATCTGACCGCGCACCCTAGCAATGCGGTGCCTCAAAGTGTCACTTTGCCGAGATATCTGGAGGTTTTGATTGCTATATGAGAACAATGACAATCATTAAAATAAACTAATTGCGCGTTTATATGCGTTAGATTGTATTTAAATAATAGTTCCCCGGTTGATTTAACTATTTATTAGAAGAGAGTAAAATTAGGAGCATGGAAAAACAACTTTAATTAATTATTTACTTACTAAACCAAAATAGTGTTTAATTGCAATGCGGTTTAGTAGGTAAGGAATTAATTAAAGTTGTTTTGTGTCTTTGTGTCCGCTTCCCATACATATCAGTTCCAACGTGCGCCGCAACTTGGAAAAAAATGGCGGCGGGGGGGGGGGCTATGCCAGAAAGGTTCTATCCCCTTTGTTCCCAGTCACAAATATGACATTGAAATCTGTCCACCCGTAAGTTTACTTCGGTTTAGTATAACATTACCGTGCTTCGGTCGTCGGCGTCGTTGAGTTCTCCTCTCCTCCCACTTCTTGTCTGCTGGTAGTCTGTGTGAGGGCCTCCCTGTTGATGACCTCATCTTCAGCTCTGAACGAGAAGGGCCCGCTAGTTTAAAGCCTTATTTTTAGGGAAGTTTAGTCTAGAAGACGAAGCATTCTGTCTAGGAGTAAAGTTTGTCTTGGTTTCTACAATCTTGTGTTCTTTGCCTGATTTTTGTACCTATTGATTACACTCTTTTTATTTCGTCAATTAGGTTCTCATCAAAAAGGTATGATTCTCGTTCAGACTGTAGCAGAAATTCTTTCATGTCCTTATTAATGACTGACATTAAAAGAGATTTACGTCCCCTTGTATCTAGATATAGGGAGTCACATAGCAACCTGGAACTACCATTTAGCTTTTATTATGTCCATCATTTGGTTAATTATCTTTCACGCACATTTGAAGGTCTGAGCCCAAGCATGACAGTGCCGTACCAATCTGCTGTTGTATTTTTTGTATTGTTTGGTCTCTCTTTCTCGACTTACCATTAATTGCAGCATTTACTTCCGGGCTAAGCTTTGAAGGAATCATTTGGTGGAAATTAAGAAAAGGTTTTCCTTCGCAATTTTTTCCTTATCTTCTTCAATTAAACCCTTTTTGATTAACATATCTCTCAGCAATCACTTTGTGTAAATTTTTTGCTTGATTTTCAGGCTCATGAGCTGCTCCTAATATTTCCAGAACATTATCTTGTAGTGTATCTTCCTGAAGGATTTCGCCTTCGGAATCAACCACATGATTTAATAATTCTGTGTTGTCTAAATGAATTTCTGGTTGAATATTATCATCCACCTCCGGAGGACAATTCTCCTTATTTTTATGTATGTCATATGAGTTTTTTACTGAATTTTCAAGAATATCTGAAAAAACATTATGCGTGTTCTGAGGCTACAAGCATTATTATTATAACCATGTAAGTTCCCGCAGAACTTCCCTTTAAAGTTATGAAAGAATGTCAACCACTCGCGTCCTCACAGAACGCCCCACAGGCAGCATGAATGATTACATCGCAACACAGCGGTTTAAGACCACGTGCATTCCCACAGAATGCCCCAATAATATTGTAATATTTCCACAATTACTATTATTTATTACTTTTGGTTTCAACCACGGACACCTCGCCGCATGCGCATTACATCTGATACTTGTCAATGTAGAATGTAGCGACATTTAACATTATTTCAAGCAGGAAATAATAGTTTTATGTTATTTAAAACATGGTGGTCGAGTCGATGACGAGTTTGATCATGGCGGTATATAACTTCTAAAAACCTTCTTACCTTCAGTATCACTTGATTCAGAGTCTAGATTTTGTATGCGCTTTTCTAGTTTACGCATCTTCTTAAGTAAATGTGCCGTTTTTCGATCTTCTGATCTCCCATGTTTATCACTATTTTGTTCATAAAGGAAAGAAAATACGTGCCGCTATTAATTGACAAAAAACCGAATGGAGATAGTGCAGAGGCACATGACAAGCCATGTAGGAGTGCGTTCCGCGTTTATTACCTATTTCTTCAAAATGATGTGGCACCAGTGAGTGACGAGACCGACGTCCACTTGTTTTCTAAAATCACAACGACGAGACAACAACGAGTATAACTTCTGCGTCATTATTTATCATCTGCATGTTTTCAAAAAATAATTAAGTAGATTTTACTCAAAAAAATAAAATTAAGAATAATACTAATTCGCTGAACATTTAAAATGCTCGAATACTAAAGTTTGCAATGCGGTCTATCACTGCAAATAACTGCACTTGGAACAAAGTACTATAGGTCTAGCGCATAACTGAGGCAGTGCCTGGGGTATGGGAGCGGCACGGGAGGTGTGACATATGACGACGTGACCGAACTATCTCGCTATACACGTGATAAATATACTTGGGAGCAAATAAATCGAGCCACTTCTATTTTTCACGTAGGTATAATTGTTATTATTTTTGGTATTTTGGAACAGATCAATTCTAAACATATATCTCCTAAATGGTTATTTGATAACCTTTACAATGAGGGTAGTTTTTTGTATTTTGAATTATATAATTCATAAAACCGAAACTAATAACCAGGACACGTGAAAAGGAGTGGCTCGATTTCTTTGCTCCCAAGTGTATAATGAAGATATCTCTTACGATATTTACGTGTGTATACTTATGTTAAATTAATGAATACAATTGCGCTTGACAATGTAAACAAAAAAATAAGTTAAAATAACTATATTATTTTATTTAATAAGTATTAATATTTTCAACTGAAACAACAAAAAACAACAAATAAATCCCGAAATCCCAAACTCAATTAATCAGATTCCTTATCGCTGTCTGTACCCGAATCACTGTATGAATGGCTCGAATCACTTTCATTATTGAATTATTATTGAAGCCCCTGCGGCATTTTTAGATGATATAACAGTAGATATTGATCACGCCGAATAAATAATTTGAAATATGTAAAAGTTTTTTTTTCTCTTTACTCCCACATCCCACAAGAAAGCGACCCATACCATGATAACTAGATACATTTTGTCTATATATCTTCACAATTGCATTTCTGTCCGCCGTGGGTTTTTCTCCCATACTATTTGCCCATTGACCTTTGAATTAATCTTTTTTCGAGCCAGCTCACCCTTGATATCTCCCCATACCAATTCAATCGGGTTCAAATCCGGATGATATGGCGGCAAATAAAGTACTGTGACCCTTTTGTTTCCACATGATATCAATTTTGAATTGTTTTTCTGGTTTATTTTGTTTTATTAATTCAAACAAATCCCTCTTTTTCATAGCTTCAGTGTATTCAGCATTACGCCGCTTTAACCAATCCTGCATTTCCTTTTTCAAGGAACACATCGTGGGTGGTTTATCCACCTCGTTGCAATGATATTTCGCGTCATCCATAACTATTACTGAGTTAGGAGGTAGGCCACGCAAAAGCTTTTCACGAACCCACTTTTCGAAATTGTTGGAATTCATATTTCCGTGATAGTCTTGTCTTTGTAGTTGGTTTGAAAATGGTTATAGCGCCATCGACAAATCCCGAAGTTCCACCTGCATGCACGATAACCAATCTATTTCCTTTACCAATAGAACACAATGCACCTCTTTCAATATCTGACTGCCAACACACTGGAACATTTTGGGATTCACTGACGTGAGTTTCATCTTGAAAAAATATTGGTCTTGATTCTGATCTATATTTTATAATAGCCGTAATATACTAGCCTCTCCATTGCTGAACTGAATGGCGTTCTATCAACATTTTTCTCTTTGATTGTCATTTTCTGTATTGGAATCCTAATTCACTTAATAAAAGTCTCATGTATGTACATCCACATTTAATAACTCCATCTTCCTCAAAAACATTTCTTAGTTTATTGGTCGTGGGAATTTCCTTTCTTACTGTATAGAATTCTGGAACCTTTCTTCTTATAACACTTAACGAAATCGTCCATTTCTATCTTCTTTTTTCTCATCTGTTTAGGTCTTCTTGGTGAAGAAAACTTCACATTACTTTCCACAATTTCTCCCGCATTGACGCATAGTACTACGCTTCTGTCTGACAATCCGGTAGGCTTGGCAACAGTTTTATTTATATTAATGTCATCTTTATGCTCAGCAGAATTGGGATCTGATTTTCTTGTTTTAAAATATACACTATATAACACTTTATAAACAACTTGTTTAGTTTGAGCCCTAATCGGAGGACTCATCTTTGATTGCAAATCCCTTGTGCGTTTTGCTTGAAGCGACCTGTTGTTTATTGTTCAAATAACACGTGTTGACGACAGCAATGCTGACGCCCGACCTATGCGCCCGACTGAAGTCACGCGTCATTTGACGTACCGAAATCAAACCCCTCC
The DNA here is from genome assembly GCA_905220435.1 of Amphipyra tragopoginis. Classification (NCBI taxonomy): domain Eukaryota; kingdom Metazoa; phylum Arthropoda; class Insecta; order Lepidoptera; family Noctuidae; genus Amphipyra; species Amphipyra tragopoginis. Next base: position 22,311,075 of record HG991991.1, on the reverse strand, counting down.
CGTACTGCTCCCATACCTCAGGCATTGACTCAGTTATGCGCTAGACCTGTAATATAATTGCGCGTGACAATGTAAACAAAAAAATATGTTACAATAATTATATTATTTTATTTAATAAGTATTAATATTTTCAACTGAAGCAACAAAAAACAACAAATAAATCCCGAAATCCCAAACTCAATTAATCAGATTCCTTATCGCTGTCTGTACCCGAATCACTGTATGAATGGCTCGAATCACTTTCATTATCTAGTAGTAGTAAAAATATCGTAAGAGATATCTTTATTATATTTATCACGTGTATATCGAAATAGTTCGGATACGTCATGCCACGTCATATGTGACATATTTATCACGTGTATATCGAAATAGTTCGGATACGTCATGCCACGTCATATGTGACCCCTTCCGTGACGCTCCCATACCCCAAACACTCACTCAGTTAAGCGCTAGACCTATAGTTAGCTAGTACGAAAACCCAAATCTCGGAAAACTATAGGTACTATTGTATTCATTGCAAGATTGTTCAATTAACAAACGTAAATAGTTTTGAGCGCCTTTTAAACATTGAAATATTTACATTTAATGTCTTTGGTATTAGGGAGTTTTACTACATCCAATGTTTTATTTTGTTGAAATCGATCCAGGATGTCAATTTTTCTTTTAGACTTTTTTTGTTTTGCGCAATACTAATCCTTTCTAGTTATATGGCCACCACTATGCAGGGTGGTAATTTGAGATGGGGCATGAAGCGCAGCTACCTTAACCGCTATAGCTACATGAAAACGTTCTTAGGAGGCCACCCATAACTTTTGTAATTTAATTTCTATTGGCATTCACAGATTTTGAAAAAAATATACAGTCAGCAAGAAAAACAACAATTCTCCCTTTTTTATGATGCCTATCTTTCCTGTTTCTGAGAGGACCAAAGACTGTCGGATCAACTAAGGTTAGAATACTAGAAATGAAACAAATCGCAAAAAACTTTTGCATGCATATATTAGTTATTATTACAAAGTATAACCACCACGCCTTTGCATTATAGATGTTCGAATTGTTGACCGACTTGACGGATGCATTTGTTTACTCTTTTTCTCAATGAGCACGTAGCGGCTGATATCTTATGTACGATTTCCACCAACCGGGCCACGCAGGAGCGCAGCGCAGAGCATCGCAGCGGATGCTCGAGCATGCGCGCGTAGCCGACCGTGTTCGCCCGATGGCTACAATCTGCTGGAACCCGGGCGCATGCTATCGCAGTCAATTTCTACCTGTGGTTTGGCCGAGCGGAGCCGACTGGACACGATGACAGTCGAGCGCCGTCGTCCACGTACGCGAGCAGCCGACCGGCTGCCGCGGCATACTCGAGGAGCCGACCGGCTGCCGCGGCATACACGCGGATCTAACCGAGTTCCAAGCAGTGTGAATTCCATGCAAACATGAAACTTAACTATTGTATAGAAGCCTGAATTTCCTTTAGCACAGTGTGAAATGCGCTCCGGCGCGCTCCGGTGCGGCCCGTTTGGTGGAAATCGTACATTACTTGTACTAATTCCTACAAAGTTGATGCATACATTTTGTTCAATTCTTGAACAGAATCGTATTTTCTTTCGTAGATTCTATATTTGAGGTTACCCGATGGAAAAAATCCAGAGGTGTTAGATCAGGACTGATAGTACTGTGTGTTCCACTCCAATCTACTGGGTTCCAAATATTTCATTTAAAGAACAATGCTCAAAAATGTATGGACACCGTCCCCACTCTTGTAGCACTTTAAAACCTATGTTAATCGACGGGCCATAGCCATCTTAATATTTTATTGTATGACAGCGAAACTGAAATATCCATCCGAAAAAAGTTATATCAACATGAAGAAACCGTAATCTGAAGTCACAAGTCACAATTATTGTGCCGTTTATTGTTCTTTATTATTACAAATATGGCAAAAAAATCTCGTATTTTCGTGAAGTAACAACCATTGACGTTTTTAGGAGTTTTCAAATAAAAATACCTTCAAAAAAATTAAAACATTTTACTTTTTTTGCAACATAACTCGGTCTTTTCAGTGTCTATTACAATATTGTCCCAGGCACTGGCTGGCCCAAGGAAATTCTCCAAATGCCTTCCAATACCATAATACCACATGATACTGACGACATGCGCACATGCGCCAACCGTCCTCATACCCGTCAAACATGAGCAGTAATATGTTTGAATAGCGTTTATTCGTTTACGTCGCTAATAAACAGTATGGTAACTATGACACCATTTGGAAGTTTGTGTGAATTAGGCTGCTTTTCCACCAGAGATGTGTTATGCAACGTTGCTGCGATGGATGCGTTTAATATCCACCAATCATATTCATTGGTCCACATAGCATATAGCACTGGTGGAAACCAATTCAACTAAGCTACGTTTTTTATATGGAAGGATGTGGATGCGTTCTATGGATGCGGGCTATGGATGCATGCTATGGATGGTCGCGAATGGTGTAGCTAGCTATAGGACATCTCTGGTGCTAGAGATGTGCTGTGCAGCTATGCTGCGAGAAAGTAAAAGCTAAGCTACGAAACTATGTGACCGTTTCCACTGATGCTAAGCTATGTAGCGGAGCGAGAAAGATGCGCAGCTCAACCTATGCGACGTATCGCCAATAGGGAAGGCACGGGGAACACAGCTACACCACCCGTGACCATCCATTGCACGCATCCATAGCTCGCATCCATAGCACGCATCCACAGCACGCATCCTTCCATATAAAAAACGTAGCTTAGTTGAATCAGTTTCCACCAGTGCTATGCTATGTGGACCAATGAATATGATTGGTGGATAACAAACGTGAGGCGTACCATATTATCGTAGTTGACCCTACGGCTGTTATTATAATTAATTAATATTCTATCCTGCTCACCTCTAGTTTTTTTGAACCGTGAACGTGTTTTGAATGAAAAAATCTTATCAAAATCTGTTGTCATTTTAATGTAGTAGGTATTTTTGGGTTACATCATGTCGAAAAAGAACATTAAACGGAAACGTAATTGTGAGTGATTTCGGTTTCTTCATCTCGATATAACTTTTTTCGGATGGACATTTGAGTTTCGGTGTCATACAATAAACTGATCAGGTGGCTATGGCCCTTCGATTAACATAGGTTTTAAAGTGCTACAAGGGTGGGGACGTTTTGAGCATTGTTCTTTAGACGCGTCCGGCGACTGGAGTGTGGCCGAGCGCCATCTTGTTGATAGTAAATTTTCTGTTCTCAGAAAGCGGCAAAACATCCAAAATACTTTTAAGGTTGGCAATAAATTGAGTCATTGTAAGTGTCGGACGGAGTTCAATGTACCCTCGTAGAATTCCCCCATTACAACTCTATCTGACATATGACCGCACCAGCAATTAAAAGAATAACGAACTTGATTATGTCTTTCCCATAACCTGAGCGGATTTTCTTTTGACCAGCAATGATTGTTTCGCCTATTGAACATACCATTAATAAAGACATTTGTTTCATCTGTCCATAGAATGTAATTTTCATCCCATCTATTCCAAAAGGACGACTTGGTTCGATAAAGCCGATAATCCGAACGAAGTCCTCTTGGTAGCTACAGCTACCACGAGCAATACTACGAAATTCGTTTGGTAGCCACAGCTACTGAGAGCACGCAAATGGATATGAAACTGGTCTTGTATACTTTAGAATGTTGTAACTTAAATCTTACATTCTAAACTATACACGAATTTTGCGTACTAATCGCGTATGCTTTAAAATGTTCAGGGTGAAAACACGGACTCTAAACTATACAGTGTTAGTCATTTAAGAAATGACTTAACTTTTTGAAGTGGCTTTATTAGGAATCAAGGCTTTAAATATGACCTAACTTATTGGATTAAATGGTTATCGATGAAATAAATATAAAACATGTTTTTTCATGTTTTAGTTAGAAATTAAATGTACTTATTTATTGAAAATAATTTATCAACGGGGCTTATTTTGATTTTGAGAAACATTGAAGGCTAAGTTATGGCTTCTTTTGCGCGAAGCTCTTCGGGGACTGTAGTTTGGTCCTCGTACTGGTCGGCCGGCTTGGACTCTATTTCTTGTCTTACATTCTTTAGCTTTAATAGTGCGTCTTGCCACAGATGTAGGCTGCACAAATATTTTGCGTGATGATCTTTATCTAATATTGTTGTAGATAAAACTTAGAGACTGTTGATCTGTTGTAATATTTTTCAAGTTATTGTTAAATATGCGAATAGCGTTTAAATTTGAAGAAGATGGGTGACTATCATAAATATTTTTAAATTTCTTAAAATTTTCAGCCATTTGTGGAAGAGCTTCGTTATACGTGTTGATAAAAACAGGACCACCAGCTTCAGTACCCGCCGAAGTGCTTGGTTGTTTTTCTGACGTCACGTTGCACTTACGTTCACTTTTTAGTCCAATTATGATTTTACATCATTAAATAACCCTAGCAAAACAAAAATCTGCTAACCAAAACAATGGCGCGCGCTAACAATGATGCAATATTCAGAAAAGGATAAATATAACAACAAATCTAAGAAAGAAAAGAGATGTGCATAAAACAAAATGGCTAGCTGCAAATAATTTCATATACTTTAGAATCGAGCGTGGTGGCGCGAGCATTCTAAAGTATACACGATTAGTTCGCGCCGCTGCGTACTGGCCTTGTATACTTTTGAAATACGCTGGTTCGCCTTTAAGTGCACCCAAAGGTCACAAAGGTGGTGTTTTCTATAAGAAACTTTTAGCGGGCAGTAATGAGTTTTTAATCCTCTTTATAAGTGCGCCGCAATTATCTTTGCCGCGCACTTTTTGAATTTGGAACATCTTAGTGTTCAACGCCAAAGAAATCGAACGCAAATATTGTTTGAATAAAGACTGGCTGGTACGACGGCCCACAGTCGCGCCGCCGGCTGAATAAAAAAAAAAGAAATCAAATAAAAATTCGCGATCTACAACCCGCGTTTTCGTCAATTTTCACGGATTGTTAGAAATTCATGGTTTTGTTTTGAAAAATGAGTTCTTCAAGTGACTGTGAAAATATAGAATTAACTCGTGAAAGTATTAGAACTGACGCAAAAAATGTGATGGATAATCTATTACCTGCAAAATTCCGGGAGAAATATATGAAAGCCTATGGTAATTTTATTGAATGGAGAAATGCAAGAGGCGCCAAGAATTTTTCAGAATGTGTGTTTTAGGCGTACTTCCAGTACTTAGCCAAAACTAAACAACCTTCCACTCTTTGGAGTACCTACTCAATGCTAAAATCAACAGTCAGTTCTAATAATAATAATGCGGCTGGCCGCTAGTGCGTTTTAAGCCTTAGTAAAGCTGATAGACACAAAAACAAAAATTGACCGATCCTTCGTAATCCGAGGAGAATACAACACTATTATACAGAAATACCTGGACCTGCGTCCTGCTGATATGAAGACCAATCGGTTTTTCATCCGTTGTCAAAATGGTAAGTGCTTCAAACAAGTTATGGGAAAAAGTAAAATTACTAACATGCCACAAGAAATCGCTTACTTATTTGAAGTTACCAGATATCAAGCTGTATACAGGACATTGTTTTCGTCGTACTTCTGCTACTCTTTTGGCACATTCTGGAGCGGACTTAACTGTTCTCAAGCGACATGGAGGATGGAAGTCGAGTGCTATAGCAGAGGGGTATATAGAATATTCCATTGACAAGGCGAAAACATGTGAACGCATCGTGGAAAACATTAAATTGCAACCTTCAGTTAATCCATCCATGCCACTGACGCCGCGCCACTGTCTCAAATGTAAATATAAGTTTTTATTTGTTTTATTATTAGATACCTACTATTTAATTTCAATTTAGTTGTTAACACTTCGGTCAAAAAGTCCGGGACTGACTATCAGATGGGGCCGCTAGTGAAAAGTTTATGTCATTATTAGGTAGTACATACTTTCAAAGGATTCCTGACATAGTTTCATGACTATCCCGCCATAAGTTATTGTGTTTTTATTGACGCTATGTAAGCCATTTTGAAAGCAATGGAAAAATCCGAATATCGTGTGTTAATTAAACACTGTTTTTTGATGGGAAAAAATACCGTTCAAGCTCAACAATGGCTTGAAAAGTGTAATAAGGAATTTGCTCCGTCGAAAACAACTATTTGTCGGTGGTTTGCTGAGTTCAAACGCTGAACGCTTAGGGCGTCCAAAAGAGGTAAAGATACCAGAAACCATTGAAAAGTCCACAAAATGATTTTGGACAACCGTAAAGTTAAGTTGCAGGAGATTGCTGACGCCCTAAAGATTTCTAAAGGCAGTGTGTACAATATTGTGCACGAAAATTTGGGCATGAGAAAGATGAAGTCCAAATGGGTGCCGCGTTTGCTCTCAGCTGAACAAAAAGAACAACGTGTTAGTGATTCGAAGCGTTGTTTGGAGCTTTTTAATAAAAACAAACAGGAGTTTTTGCGCCGATATGTAACAATGGACGAAACATGGATCTACCACTATACTCCGAAATCGAAACGGCAGTCAGCTTAATGGAGAACAGTGGGTGAAAGCCATCCAAAGCGGCCAAAGACACAACAATCAGCCGGAAAGGTTATGGCCTCTATATTTTGGGATTTGCAAGGCTTATTATACATTGACTACCTTGATAAAGGAAGAAGGATCATCAGCGAATATTATACAACGTTACTGGAACGGCTGAAGGATGAAATTAGAAAAAAGCGGCCCCATTATTAAAGAACAAAATCCTTTTTCACCAAGATAATGCACCTTGTCAAGAGTCGCTGGTTACGATGGCAAAATTGAATTAATTGGGCTTCGAATTGGTTCCCTACCCACCATATTCTCCAGATCTGGCCCCTAGCGATTATTATCTGTTCGCAAATCTCAAAAGAATGCTCCAGGGAAAGAGATTTAGCTCAAATGATGAAGTCATTGCGGAAACTGAAGCATATTTTGAAGGTCTCGACAAACCAATCTTTAAGAAAGGCATCGAAATGTTAGAGAACCGTTGGAATGAATGTATCGCTCTTGAAGGAGATTACGTTAATGAATAAAAGTATAAGATATGTAAAAAAATATTTAGTCCCTTGAATTTTTGACCGAAGTGTTATATAAATAGGAGGTTAATTAAATATGAGGCGCCTTTTATTTTCTCATAGTGGGTGATGAAAAGTAGAGTGTATATCACTCGGGCGACGTACTTTGAATCTCTCGCTACGTTGAGGATTCTAATAAAGAATCCCTCGCTACTCTCGGGATTCTACTCTAGAATCCATCACTTCGCTCTGGATTCAAAAAAGCGCCCTCACCGTAAAAATATTATTTTGCTCCCTTATGATACAATCTCCTATTAAAAAATTACGATATCTACTTATTATTCAAAAATATTTCTCCGTATATTATCTCCAACATGCAACTCTTGTACGATTCGACCCCTTGATAGCATTTGTAATTGCAGTCCTCCACTTCTTTAAAATTTGGTTATGTGATACTAGCTTTTGCCCGCAGCTCCGCTTGAGTGAAATTTTAAACCCACGTTAAGTCCCTTTTTAGGTGTAGTTTTAAAATCCATAAAGTCCGTCTTTTGTTATTTACTTTTAAGAGTGTTTGTGCCAAATATCAAGTCAATAATCCAATGGAATGAGAATTTTCATACAAATCTCCTAATTTCGAAAAAAAAACATACCCTATTATTATATTATATTGTTACTAGCTGACCCGGCAAACGTTGTTTTGCCATATAAATAATTTCCTAGTAATTTCTAGTGTAGACAAAAAAAAGCTTACTTATTGTAAGTATGTATGTATGTTAGAATGTGTATATTGTATGTATGTAAGAATGTGGTATATGCGTGAAATAAGCATGGAGCGCCGTGAACGATGAGGGAATATAAAAATAACAAAAGGCAAACATTATTTTTAAGTTATTATAATTTATTCCTTAAAATTGTATATCATTAATTAAACAATTACGACAGTAACACTATTAAACAATATCAATCTCTTAATGCTATAGCGTGAACAATATTTTTTGTTAGTCCATCTTTAGCTAACACAAACAAACTGGATGGTTTACCCACTCGAGAGCATGCCACGTATAATTGTCCGTGTGAAAAACATGGTGTTCTCAAATCTAATCCACAAACAGACATCGTTTGACCTTGGGATTTGTTGATAGTCATTGCAAATGCCAATCTAATCGGAAACTGAATACGTTTGAATTGAATTGGCACATCTGTAGGTATAATAGGAATCCGTGGTATGAGTATATTTTCACCTCTGAACTTGCTATTTAAAATCCTGGCTTCGATCACGTTTTTCAGTAGACATCTGGCGGGGATAACTAATTAAATGACGATTGATCAGTTTTCGACCGGAGAGGAAAAATGATTAAATTACTAAAATGGCTATTAAAAAATAAGGGTTGATCGTAGAAGGGTGAAAATTGAGGATTGTATGTATTTTAGTATGTTGTATCATAAAAAAATAGAAATTAAAAAATTTGTCTAAAAAATAAAAAATAAATTTAGGGGTGGACTACCCCTAACATTTAGGGGGATGAAAAATAGATGTTGGCCGATTCTCATAGATACCGGATAAGCACAAAAAATTTCATCAAAATCGGTCAAGCCGTTTCGGAGGAGTATGGCAACGAAAACTGTGACACGAGAATTTTATATATTAGATTGCCCCTTTTGACCGTAGTTATCTTGAAAATAGTTAGAATAAACTTAGGTATTATGATACGTAACCGTATTAATTTGGGTCTATAAAATTAAACAATAAAATATAATCATAGTATAATTGACTTAATGATGTACTTCCTAAATCCGTATCGTCATCATTATCAGAATCAAAATCGCTGAAACAATCCTGAAGATTAATTATATTATTAACTCCTGCTCTCATATTGAATCAAAGCGTACATCGCGTTCCTAATCTTCGGTTATAATTTTCCGCATCTTATTGGTCACTTTCTTCCAATCATCTGGTGAATCTGGTGATACATGTTCACATGCATTGTTTAGCAATGTTAAAATTTTGTTTGCTGTGAAAGGTGGCATGGTTTCTTGCTGCGTGATCTAAAACGAAAAATAAAAATTATTTAAAGATTATTTTGCTAAAACTAACTTAACTTGAGCCTTTAACTTAAATCAATTCTATTGCGTTTTATTGGCAATGATACGGCGGCAATCGGATGACGGTATGTCCCTTTTTTTGCCATTTCATCCTATACATAGTATTGAGTTCGGGGCTTGTGTTTTCCCATTACACGTAAAGGTTCTTTCTTCAACATGGAGTCGTCAGCTTGTACTCCATCTGATTGCAACCACAAAATTAATTAATTCTTCCTGTTTCTAAACGTCGGAGGTTTATTTTTTTTAACTGAATGATTGGGTGCATTGTCCATTAGTATCACATGCGGTTCATGTAAGTTACTAAAAAGGTTTACGAACCATCCTTTGATTTTTTTTAAATTCATTTCTTCGTGGTATTTTGTCGTTGTGACAGATTTGAATGCCAGTAGACAATTTGGCACAAAGCTAGAGGATGTGCCAGCATGGCAAATTATCAGCCTTTGACCTTTGCCTTAAGGTACCTTGGTGATGATACGCGTGAGTCCTCTACTCACGCGTATCATCAGTCCATATTTTAGATTCTATGTAGTTTATACTACTATTACTTCGTGCATTTAGCCACGTTTCATCCAGGAATACCAGTTTATTCCAGTTATACCACTATAATTTTCACTTTCCTAAAAATTCGATACGCGCAAGAGCTATGTCTGTTAGTTCCATAACAATTTTTCTTTTATTGCACTTTTTGTAAGAGAATGTTTCAGTGTAGTTGATAAGGATGGTTGTCTTCCATTGTATAGATTAGCATCTTTTAAAGAAACTGATAACTTTGTTAAAGTTGGTAGTTCGTTACGTGTGTAGAATGCATAGACGTGATTTCGGATTGCAGCGGCGTCAAAATCGTCTATATCAGTAACAGGGCGACTTTTCTTCCTTTTTTTATTTCGAGTAGATAGCTTATGCTCTTCCATTGATGTACTCGTATCTAAAAAAAACTACTGATTCAACTTTCAATAGCTCTTCCACCAAGAACCACCAAGACCAAGAGCGTCAGCAACTCTGTCACATGCTTGTGACAATGGCAATAGTGGTCCGCCATTTTGGTGTTCTCGTTCAAAATAGCCACGCAAACGAACCACAAACTCGCGGGATTCACTATTTAAAACTGTTTTTCTGGCCCTATTTGGCATTTTAACAACACAAAAAACAAAAAAAAGCAATTAAAATGACGAAAGTATTGAAAACTCGAAAACACGAAGCGTGTAGAAGGCGTCGGCACTCGTACTGACACTCAAACAAACAAGATGCCAATGTCAAAGCGCTCAGTGTTGTTAATATAAAAAAGAGTTACTTGGAAAAGAATAGGTACTTTTCTCATGAACAATAATTTATTATTTTTTATTCAATTGATTTACATTTATCGATGTGTCCCATCTCTAACATTAGTGCAACATGACATAACTTTTTAAATTTCGGATAATTTGAGTTATCGTTAACATATTATATTGTGGTCTTACAGTGTCATGCAGAAACCTGTATTACATTCGTAAGTATTTAACATTAATTAATAATACATAAAAATGATTTATTCCGTTAAAGGATGGACACTATAATATGTTTGTGAACGCTAATTGTGAATGGTACTTTTTATTTATGTTTTTGTTTTTTTTTTGTGACATTGTTACGAATGATTTTTGGTTTGGACATTTTGTTAATGAATACTATTTTGGACATTTTATTAATGATTACTAGTTTCACATGCCGTCAATAGGCTAAATAGATATAAGGACATTTGTAAGGACATTTAACACGATGTAAATTACTCTATTTATGGTGAATGAATGAATTGAATTGAATAATGGAATGGCTATGTACGAGGTAAGCTTAATGGTTTGGCTTTCGATCACAGATTATCTATTACCCTAGTACCCAGAATATTTTAAAGTATTTCCGAGAGTGGGCTTAATAATTACACTTAATTACGAACTTTTTTGGCCGCCCTGAAGAAATCACTAAAACTCTATGTGAGGCGGAAACTCGCTGCGCTGCGTTTAATGATTGGGTAATGTTGGGTTTCGATGTACTCCTTCGGCATACTCAAGTAGACTCAGAGGGAATGGTTCGCCCTGGACAGACCCACCTTGGTGCCTCAAATTAGATGTATTACCTTGTCCTTACTGTTGACGTTGTACATGCCGCGGAAATCTGGGATCAATGCTTTACAACACGGACCCTTCACAACCATATCTGATATTTTTGCATGCCGATACGAGTGGACAATTGGTTGTCCTTCTCGCTTGGTATTGCTGAATAGAGATGTCGCTTCTTTGCTGAACCTAGGACCTAGATTGCAGGGACGTATAGAAAAGAGAAGACCTTTAAGGGGCTTTAATGGAGTCGATGTAGATTTTCTAGCGTTATTATCCTGGTTACGTTTTGATGATTTACGTTTTAATTATTCTATTAAGGAAGACCGAAGGTTGCGTCCATGAAACGAGAGACATTACGAACATCTACCAGAAGTATATTGTGAAGCAATAGTATGGTTGACATGATACCAGGCATTAGGCAGGCTCTGTTACAGGCGTACTGATTCGGGGCTTGTGGAACACAAGTGAAACACACGGAGTCTGATGTAATAACTGATTTAATTAAAGTTTGGTAAAGCTTATATACAACTTAGAATACAATACAGTGGTTATTTAACGTAACGTCTGTGTTTTAATAATGAATCAACTGTTACCAAGAACAGAGCGCGGTCAAAGGTTTTCTAATCAGTGATTTCATTCATTCACAATTTAGTACTTACGATATAATACAATGATAAGTTATTTAAAATATTTTTGTTTTAATAATAAATCAAACTGTTACAAAAAGTAGAGAGCGATCAAGGGTTTTTCTAATCAATGATTCTATTCATTAACAATGCAGTACAATGGTATATTATTTTAGAATATTTGTGTTTTAATAATAAATCAAACTATTACAAAAAGTAGAGAGCGGTCAAGGGGTTTTCTAGACAATGATTCTATTCATTCACAATATAGTACAATGGATTTATTGTATTTAGAGTGTTAGCCATAATCATCTCTTGTTGATTTACTATGTGTGAAAAAAAAGGGTAATTAGAGTAAGGGTTGGTTACAGCTCTAGACACATTATTTCCGATTTTTCTCGTCTTGGTAAGCGCGAGTTCTTGCACAAACACACAATGCAATAAAGGAACACGTATTTCGTTGCTCAGTTTTCAAATTTTCTCTATCGTAGCCTTAAAATTTCAGAGCGTTGGTGCGTTTTCTTCATCAAGCGTAAGTCGAAAATATAAAAAATTAAATTTTGTTTCTATTGGATGTACACAACACAACAATATTTACATGTACCTTTTAAAAGACTTTTAAGTCGTCTAAAGAAATTTATATTTCCTAAATTAAACCCACTGCCTTTTGCATTGTAATTAAGTTTGCTTGCATTCAGTATACCATATTATCATTGATTTCAGTGTACCGGAGATAAATGTTTTGCTAATGTAAGTATTTGACAACAAGATGTCTGCTAATTTGTGGCCTATAACACAGAATCACTACTTAAAAGAAATACAGGTTGAACTTGAATGCAAATCATTCAAGTTCAACCTGTATAAATAAAATAAAGGAGATACCAGATTGAAAACACCCGCAAGACCTTTTTTATGTTTATAGTATACACATAGTACGCTGTTCTAAATACCTTGTCTTGCTATACCAAATATTATCCATAATGTACTATGCAGAAATACTGACGATATGTGTGACATCCCTCGCTTCACGACAATCCCGATGGTAACATCCATCGCCAACCGTGCTCGGGTCTGTGCACTTCGGCCGTAACTTTGGGAAATCAAACATATTGTACCTTAAAATTGCACACGTGAAATAGTCATGTTTTCCGTGACAAGGTGTAAAAGTCGCAAAGATTAAAAACATTGATTGTTCTGGCAAAGGTACGTGTACTAATGGCATGGTTCGAAATTAAATTCAACCAAAAATAATTTAACAAACGAGAAAATTATTTTTTCAGTGCACGGGTGATGAGTGTTCATCATGGGTAAATATACAATTTTAAAATACAAATACAGTCCTGTAACATAGCAGGTTACCTAACAACCACACAAATACTGGGTAGCCAACGTTGTATGGTGGTCTATGAGAGATTTGTAGTCCTTAAACCGTTGATCATTGCAAAATATTGCGGGCAAAACAAATCTAGTAATAATAGAAAGCAAGTGGTAATAGCGCAAGGTCAGAAGGAAGTGTTTCCGTTTTTCCTGCAGCTACCCACGGGCTCCTCATAAAAGACGCGTATTTTAGTTGAGGTTTCAATGTCTGCTCCAGGTACTTGCGCGTTTGGTCCTCCCACAAAGCCTTTTCTTCTGTATTCCGTAGTTGCATTAGTGTGGTGACAATTATAATATGCAAATAACAGTCATCAGTTGTTGATATAAAAGTTTATTTTTGTTATCCTTGCATGGACGTACAAAAAAAGTCAACTAAGACAAAACTGTGTCCCGTAATGGCGCGGACTATCCAAGTGTGAATGAATTTAGGGTTGTCATGTTAGCCAAATTTATACCCATATACACTTGTGTCTTGGCTATTAGTTTCGGTTTCCTGAATTATATATAATTCTGTAAAATATGTCATTTGAAAGTCCGTTAAATAATCTTTAAAATCAGCGTAAATTATTGAATGATAACCGTTTTGAATTATAATTTATGGTTCATAAAGAAAAACAGTAATTTTTATAGAAACTTGGGTAAGGTTAAAACAGTCCAGAAAAAACAGATAAAAACAAAAATATTGTAACAATCACGCTACAATATGGGTATACAAAAACCCCCAGGTCAACCTTTTCAGTAGTGGAGTGCAATCAAAATGTCCTAAGCAAATTATGTTAATGCGATAATTTTTTTCTACCCTTAAATATTTAATTTAAAATGAACAGTTAATAAAAAAACTACCCACATTGTAAAGGTTATCAAAACAACCTTTTAGGCGACATATGTTTAGAATTGATCTGTTCCATGATAGCAAAAATAATAACCATTATACGTGAAAAATAGAAGCGGCTCGATTTATTTGCTCCCAAGTATATATCATTTTACGACAAATAAATACAGGTTGGCAGAAAGGCAGTATTATACCGTGCCATTTGAAAAGGTTAATGGTAAGAACCAAATCTCCCAATGAAAATATTATTATATGTAATTAAAAACACAGTTAATAATTGAAAATATTTTAATTGTTTAAAAATTTACTGTCCCTACTGTTTAACATCCCAAATGCTGAGTAATTTTTTATAATAGTAAATTTTACTTTGAGAGGTTCTTGAAAATCCCTCTAATTTTGAGTTACGGTGAAACCGAATCGTTAAATATTTTTCAGCTATATACACTTGAGAGCAAAGAAATCGAGACACTCCTTTTTTCACGTGTCCTGGTTATTAGTTTTCATGAATTATATAATTCTAAGTTGACAAAAAAAGACCCTCATTGTAAAGGTTATCAAATAACCTTTTAGGCGTTATAATTATGTTTAGAATTGATCTGTTCCATAATACCAAAAATAATAACAATTACTTAAACGTGAAAAATAGAAGTGGCTCGATTTATTTGCTCCCAAGTATATTTAATAAGACTTATTTTGTGTTCTGTTCCGGCGAATGTGTGTTCAGATTCTAAGTTGAAAAACACGCTTTCATTACCAACAAATTTTACTAGAATTTTTGTGAGAATATATTTATGTTGCCTTTCATTTTATATCGTGAAGCTCTCTTTTATAATCTTTCGTATAACCATTTCGCAAATGCAACAAATATTGAACATAAAATTAAAATACCTAGTAATAAATAAATTGACTTGAGTAAAAAACTATAAATTTCCCATATTTAGGGTAATTTGCACACGTGAATATCAATATCGTCAACAACACTGGCCTTGTGATGGATTCTTTTCTTCTGGTGAATAAAGATTGATTTTAATGTATACAATTGGGAATTAAGTGATTGAATTATTAATTTACCTATAAAACGTGATTCCTAGATTTTTTTCTTCCGATCACTACGATTTTTACACCATTTCACCACACAAGACATGCTGTATTTTAATTATTTTTTTCCGCTTTTTTTTGTCTATGTGTTGACGTTTACGCGTGTAATGGCTGACGAATGTGTGAATGTGTGCGTGCCAGCCTGTACGTACAGCAAGCTGGCTGACTCTGAGTGACACAGTTTTTTATTGAAGACAATCTGTCCGACTTTTTTTGTACGTCCATGTTTCCTTAGAAATAAACATGTGGGCTTCTCGTATCAGCTGTTGTTGTTGCTAACTTTCACTTTCACTATATTCTAAATGACGTGAACTTGAAGGTCCGCCTAATAACTTTGTTATATTAAATATTTTCATTAGTGTATTGTGGACCCCAGAAAAGATCTGATTTTGTCAATATTTTTTGTTAGTCATGTAGTGAATTCTGATTTTTAAATATGTTGGACTGGCGCATTTTATTAATAAAGGCGTGTGGTCGTCAATCAATGCATTTTCGAGCGAATGGGCAATTAATTTGAAACAAAGGGGAATTCAATAATATTGACTTTCATTTTCCATAGGATCGCCAACATATATTTAGGTTGTCTGATATGTTTAGATCTCTCTGCATCTGCTGATGGGTTTTGTAGGCCACCCCGTTTATTTACAGCAATATAATCTATCTGGACCATGGTGAACCATGAGGTTGACCACGAGGTTGACCATGATGGTCAACGTTTCAAGACTTTAAATGCACTTTTCGCATTTTAGCGAAGTCTTTAAATTTCTGACAATATAATCTGCAAAGTAATGAACCACGTGTTGTGAATATTCCGAAATGGAGGATGAACGCAGTATGTATTTGTGGCAAATCCTTAAATTGGACGTACGAGAAGCTTTGTATAAGCGGCACGGAACATTCGTGTAGATGGGTTATTATTAAACCCACATTAAGAGCGAATAGCACCAAAAAACAGCTCAATGTGGTCTTGGCTCAGTTTATATGTGTATAACCTCCGGCTTCTGAGATAAGAATTCTAGGATGAGCAGTACTTAAGTGACAAATGAGTACGGAGTTGTTAAAAAAATGATGGATTATAAAGCATTTCTTTGACAACTCCGTACTCAAATATTACATAAGTATTACTTATCCTACAATTCTTAACTCAGAAACCGGAGGTACATATGTTAAAATGCTACTTACCGTGCTTATGAGGGTTTTATACAGTTGCATTAAAGATTTCATGCACGTCAAAAAACCACAAAACGACTTCGAATTTTAAACCTTTTATGTAGGCACCTTCTGCATCTAAAAACAATTCCGTCTCCTCATAGTTAAAGATAGCCAGGGCCTTCTTCCAGCCTTTAGCTATGATGTTTCGCGTATTCATAATATCGAAAATATTATTAAAAACGGTTATAAATTTATTATTATTATACATATATCTAACAATATTCACACAAACAATATTTACATAATTACAAATAAAAGTATATACAAATAAAGAAAAATATATCCTAATAAAACTATAAACTAAAATAGGGCATCAAAATTGGATTGTTCACTTAAAGTCCTCAAATCCTTCTAAGCCTATATCTTCGCAGAATCTCAACCCGTAGACTGACTCATTAATTGATCTTACGTTCATCTTCTGCCTGATGAATTTTACGTGATCGTCTTTTAGTTTATTGCCTCAGTAAAGTTACCGGCACGGATCTTGACCGCTGACCTTGTTCAGTAGTTGATTTTCTATGCGATACTGCTTCTGCGCATCAAGGTCAGCGCTCAAGATCCGTGCCGGTAACTATATAGTCCCTCTTCGTTTTGAATTTTACTAAGGAGCTCAATATGATACCACGTTTCTTTTTGGCCTTAGCTGTCTACTAGGAACCTGCGATCGGCAAACGCATTTTTGATCAATTTAATATTATGACATGGGTCAGGCCGTCAGGCCAAAGACAAACTATCCGATTGTCATGCGTAAAGCTATTTGCGTATCTCGTATCACAGCCTAGATGAGAACACATTGCCTTGCAATATGTAAGTGACACGACAATTATTTCGCATTCCTTTAACAGTGAAATACATTGTTCTACAAGTAAAGATTTATTGTTGTGCATGCAATAAAAAATACCCTACTGGAATCTTCCAAGTATTACCTGCCGTAAGCTTAAAATTTAACTCTTCCTTCGCTTGCGAGACATCGTCAGAGTCTGTGGTACAACCTACATTTGCGTAGCCGAAATAGTTACGTCCATCCCATTCTACCAACTTACGAATTGATATCTCGTCCATGCAAAGAGCTCCATTAAATGGTTTGCCATAATATTACGCAACTCTCTCCCGTATAGTATCCATGGCTTCACTTGTAAAGCCAGGATTACCATTCATTCCCTGGTATCATTTCCAAAAAGTTTTAGAACTTAGAAGAGAACTAGAATCTTTCTATGACTATTATGTTTTACACAGCCTAACATAATCAAATATTCTTTTTTTTTAATGTTAAAGAAGTCATGACTACGTCTTTCCTACTCGTGGTCGAACTGTTTAGATCATGTCAATCTTAAAGCCAAGACATTTGTCATAAGATCTGACATAACGGACCATTTTCCTGTTTTACTAAGGGCCGATTTTTCAATTGTCAGATAACTTTTATCTAAGGAATAAATATAACGGTTTGACATATTTTCTATACAATAGCCATACAAGTATTTTAAGCTTTAAATATAATATTCATAACTTATAAAAATATGACGCCCCTCGGCGTCTTACTCAACAAGGTAGATTTTAAAATATTTAAATATTATATTTCATTCAGTTTTGGATTGTTCCTTATTACCCAACTACTTTTTCTCAATTTGAATTTATTTATATCTTTTTACTTGCTGCACCGGTGGATGATGACGTCATGTCAACGTGCCGGCTGTCGCTGAAAACCAGCGCTGCGGCTCTGTTTCACACGTGAGTCATAGCATTATTATGTTGAGCGATGGCTGTTTTGCGGGGATGTGACGCATATTTTTCCCAATAGTTTCTTTTTGGTTTTATGTATAGTTTTTTTCATTTTTGTGCGTTGGCGCGAATAAAGAATTTTTCTATTTTTCTTTCTTCTAAAATGCATCTATAATAATATCATCTAAATGTATTGCTGGTCGATGGAAACCATCCCCATGTCTACCTAGTCCCAAGTACCATATTATGGATATGACATGGGCACAACTTCCGATAGTGCGTCTACCCGTGAGATATGTACAATAGTATTGTGTAATGTAATGGCGTCTTTACCGACTTGGTCACGGTCAATTAATACGTAGGTATAAATTATAATACATCCTCGATCTAACGTGTTGTGACTGCACACGTTCCCTAAGCAGCCATACATTATTTTGGTGAATATTGCACGGTGTTTATTGGTGGTCATACTAATATGTCATATTGATATGACCAATAAGAATCGCTTGTATCGGTGGTCATATTATTTTAGTAAACACCATATAGATACATTAGGCTTGACATAAAAAATAATGTACAATCTCGCTCAAAATATAACACAACGGTTTTATTTAATTTATTTAGCAATCTAATATTTTCTAAAAAAAAATAGCGACAGACTGCAGAGTTCAAATACGCTTTAGAATATCTTATTTAGCTTGTGCAGGTTTTTTCTTCTTTGTTTGAACACACGCCACGAGTAAAAGCAATTTTTTTTTTAACCGTACTTTGCCCCACGCTATGATTTCTCTTGTATCGTGGGTGCGTTTACAGACTTTAAGTCGAGAATTTAAGTCCGTAACCTTAACCACTCAACCACCGCCGCATAATTAACATTATGTTATTTAAGGAATTAAATATTTGTATCAACAATTCATATACAAAACATCATTGAAGGATTTATCAACTTACTCATAGCGTAACGGATCCTCTACACTTTTCACTTCCAACTTTACAACAATTCCTTAAAGAGTCTCCATTTTTATAACATCATTGCTTATAAAATTGTCTACCACTAAACAACAATACGCAAAGGTGTAACTCCACCTTTGCGATTTATATATTTAATGTCATATTATTTTCAGTAGGTCGTTTGATTAATCCCGATAAATGAAGGTCGTTAATAAGAAAAATCATTCATAAGTAATCAGTCCTGACATTGACTGTACCATTACATCTACCAGGGTGCAGGAAAATATTATATTTAGAGTGATAATAGGAAATATGACCACCGATACAAACGATTCTTATTGGTCATATCAATATGACATACTAGTATGACCACCAATAAACACCGATATTGCATTGCTCTAAGTCACACCATCCCGTAAGTTTTCACTAGCGTATGACCTGGCAAGTTTCACTTGATATGAGCCCAGGGAAATCATTAGTATATCATCTTCAGTTAGCTGGGGGAAATCGGTTAAATGAGGCAGATTACCTTCCATCCTTATGAACGCTACCCTTTGTTTGTTTAGGTTTTTCAGTGTCACATAATTAAACAAAAGATTCGGCGAGTTGATTTTCTCATTTAAGTATTCCAAATGTTATGACTAAGCCGGTGGTCAGTGGCTACTCTATAAAAAGCATTTATAAGAGAAGCAGCAATTTTAAAATCAACGAACATCTGTGGCAATGCTCTATTAAAATAATCTCTGTGGCAGTGCTCTATTAAAATAATCTTGGCGTAATAGTTTCAATCTATTTTTAAACTTGCCGTCCGAAGCAGTTTGTTTTAATTAATTCAGATTAACTAAAACAAATCGTTTTTAGGTAATTGTGTACGCTTCTTTAACAAGCTACCAAAATAGGTATGATTTAAGCTGTCGTCAATTTAATTGGTTTTGAATTTCTTAAATAATGGGGTTTGTCCGCAAAATAGTAGATCTGTCGCCAAAATGTACTTGCCAAACAATATAACAACAATTCCATAATAAATCACATATAATCATTGGGATATACTATCAAGTACCATATAAATAGGTTTGGATTTATTATAATAGGTTTGTCCTGATAACTGTATAATCAAATTAATTGTCCTCTACCCATATTACCCAGATACAAAATGCGCTGCAATCTTGAAAAAAAATCTTTAAGGGCAAATATATCGGCAACGTGACACTGCTGTCATTTTTTGTTTGTTTGAGTGTCCTCTACCCATATTTACGAGATACAAAGTGCGCCCCAATCTTGAAACAAAATCTTTAAATCCAAATATCTCAGCAACGTAACACTTTAGGGCACCGTATTGCTGACATTTTTTGTTTGTTTGAGTGTCCTCTACCTATATAGGTTAGAAAAATCGTGCGCCGGAAACTTGAAAAAAAAAATGGCGGCATGGGGCTATGCCAGCTTCCATAGATAAATGTTCGAACCCCTTTATAAACTGAACTATTCAATTAGTAACGAATGTAATATTTTGATAACTAAATGAAATAAAATGTAACTAAGTACTGCACTGGTGACAAAATAACAAATAAATACTAGTCACAATCTGGGGATGACAATCGATATAATTGGCAACAGATATACCATTCTGAGTACGAAGCTATTAAATCTATTATTTTGAGAACAAAGTTTTTATCCAAGGAATGAACTACGATTTTATTGATAATTCATCTCTTATTTTAGATACATATTGACATTAATTTGTTAATTCATATCTGGCGACATTTTAATTTATCTGAGAATGAAAATATTTCGTGGCGATAGATTTATTAATCAGATGATACAAGTTGATGACAAATATAAACTTTGCTGACAAAAAATATAGTTCCCCAAAAAAATTCACTGATCTTACCGGTAAAAGGTTTCATAATATACACTTCTGGACACATCTATTGGCCCACCTTAGAGTTTAGGTTTCGATGGCCCCTACCGAAATATGATTGCTAGATTGAACAAAAACTGTTGATGCAGTTTTAAACCTGATGCATTTTACCATCTTTTTCGATCGTATTGTTTTAAATTTGAATTCAGAATACGACATGGAGCTACGCCTAACAAGTCGGATATGCGCCTTGTTAAAGGCAATTGATTTTTGAATAAAAAACATGTTTTATCAAATAAAGGTTTAATTTAATAACGCGTGTTGCCTCCATGGGCATCTACCACAGCTCTCATACGATCAGGCATAGAGTTTATCAACCGCTCTATGAAATTTTGAGGGATCATCTCCCATTCCTCTTCTATGGCAGTTTTCAACTCCTGCACCGTCTGGGCAACTGGCTGACGAGCCCTAACACGTCTTTTTAGCTCGTCCCACATGTGCTCAATGGGGTTCATGTCTGGGCTTCTGGCTGGCCAGTCCATAACTGTGATGTTCACATCCCGAAGATATTCCCTGACGATGCCGGCCGCATGGGCTCTTGCATTAAGTATCATGCATAAAAAGGAAATTTGGGCCCACATAGTCCGCGTGTGGTATCACGTGAGGTTCTAAGCACTCACGAATGTACCTTTCAGCATTTAATGTTGGCAGCCGTGGTCCTGTAACAACCTCAAGTTGAGTTTTGCCGCTCGCGGATATACCGCCCCAGACAGTCCATGAGCCACCGCCATAAGCAACCCTCTCTTCAAAGCAGCATTGTGCGAAACGCTCTCCCTTACGTCGGTAGACCTTCTTCCTTCCATCATTGCCATGTAACACAATTTTAGACTCATCAGAAAAGAGTACACGGCTCCAATCTTGCTGTGTCCAATTTAAATGACTGCGTGCGAAATGAAGGCGCGCTGTTCGGTGGGCTCGCGTTAGTTTGGGCCCATTAGCTGGCTTGTGTGGTACCATATCGCGTTCTTTTAACCTTCTCCGAACAGTTCGAGCGCTCACAGATACTCGGAGGTAAGGTGACGATTTCTCAAGCTGGTCGTCACGATGAATCGATCCTGCCTTTCAGTTGTGACCCGAGATCGTGGCTTTCCTTGGCGACGAACAAAGCCGCCAGTCTCTAGGTACCTCCGATAAACATTTCGGACCGCAGATCGACTTAAATTAAGTTGAGCACTCACGTTTCTTTGGCTGTGTCCGGCCTGAATAAGTGCCACAGCTTGGGCGGCGACTTCAGGTGAAGTATCCATAGATTATTGATAGAACCTCACCTTAATGTTAAGAATAAGTAATGTTTAATAATAATATAATATAATAATCATTTATTGCGTCAAACATGGTAGGTATGTTGTTACATTATAATATACAGCGTGTCCCAGAAAGTAGTGTCAAGCGGAAGTCCAGAGGTAGAACATCCTTTGAGGTACCCAAATCACCCCCATGTATGTTCCGCGATTTTTTGTAGTTTTCGAGTTATGAATGTTTTTTCATGTTTTTTAATCAAACTCTGACTATAACGACATTTTTGATCATAGTGACGTGAATAGTTGAGATACATGAGTATTTTTTTTTCTAAATTATCTGATTAGTGACCCTATCGAATGCATAAACATTTGTAACCACAGATGTAACGAATGCGTTACAAAAAAATATTGAATTCTCATAAAGTTAAAATCCTGCATGTTTCCTACATCTTTGTGGATGATTTAAAAATAAATCTCCCTAAACTTTTTTCGTCAGATGTATTTCAAAAACTTATCCATTTTATCAGCTATGTACCCTGTAAATTTTATCGAGCTATCTCTACGACAACATAATAAAAATTTCATTCAAAACATACAATGTCGAAAATTCCAGTTGTAAAAGGGTGAATGAAAAATGTATTAAAACTAACTAATAACTTCTTTTTTAGTAACCCTCGACGTAAAAAGAGGGGTGTTATAAGTTTAACGTGTGTGTCGGTGTGTTTGTCTGTGGCATCGTAGCTCCTAAACGGATTTTGATTTAGTTTTTTCTTTTGTTTGAAAGGTGACTTTATCGAGAGTGTTCTTAGCTATGATTCAAGAAAATCTGTTTAGCCGTTTGAAGATCATCAGCTCTTTTCTGGTTGTTGAAGGGATATGAGCAACTTCTACTGATCTGATCGTTTCGAAATTTACTATCCCGTGACTTCAATGATATTGATGACATGTGACAAGAAGGAGGTCATTACAACTTATCATAAACTTAAAGAATCAATAGGCACACAATACCTCTACTGTTAGTTGGGTATCATGCTGTTTCAGATGATGCTTGAGTATCAGGTCAAGGTTACCATGTTATTGTAATATCATTGAAATCACAGGATAGTAAATTTCGAATCGATCAGACCAGTAGAAGTTGCTCATATCCCTTCAACAACCAGAAAAGAGCTGATGATCTTCAAACGGCTGAACAAATTCTCTTGAATCATAGCTAAGAACACTCTCAATAAAGTCACCTTTCAAACAAAAGAAAAAACTAAATCAAAATCCGTTTAGGAGCTACCATGCCACAGAGAGACACACAGACACATACGTTAAACTTATAACACCCCTCTTTTTACGTCGAGGGTTACTAAAAAAGACGTTATTAGTTAGTTTTAATACATTTTTCATTCACCCTTTTACAACTGGAATTTTCGATATTGTATGCTTTGAATGAAATTTTTATTGTGATGTCGTAGAGATAGCTCGATGAAATTTACAGAGTAAATAGCTGATAAAATGGATAAGTTTTTGAAATACATCTGACGAAAAAAGTTTAGGGAGATTTATTTTTAAATCTCCCACAAATATATAGGAAACATGCAGGATTTTAACTTTATGACAATTCAATATTTTTTTGTAACGCATTCGTTACATCTATGGTTACAAATGTTTATGCATTCAAAAGGGTCACTAATCAGCTAATTTAGAAAAAAAAAATACTCATGTATCTCAACTATTCACGTCACTATGATCAAAAATGTCGTTATAGTCGGAGTTTGATTTGGCTGTTTTACAGCATGCAATATTACATATTGGTATTAATATTAAGATACTTAATTTACTATATTTCGAGATCATAATTTATACTTCTGTTTATTTTATAATTACTACAATACTAATACACTTTTTGTTGCAAAACCAAAGATATCAATCACTTTTTCAAGAATTAAATCTAAGTAAACCAATAAAACCAAGTTTTCTTAGTATTCGATTGTTTGATATCAACAAACAGGCTCCAAATTGTCTTTTGTTTCTTTAAATTCTGTGTTCGAAATTCAAAAAAAGACTATTGAATGAAATTGTGAATGTGCCAGGTTCAAAACTGCATAAAAACAGGTGAAAGACTATGTTGACGACAGGGACGTGTGGCATTAATTTATCTTCTGCACATGGCTTCCCTGGTAACCTGTGAATAATCCAATAAGTCAAATCTTATTTTTTCTCCTGTCATCATTACAATTTCTTTTTTCTATTGGGCTGCTGTATGTTGGGAACCCTTCCTACGTAACCGGGCAGTTATTGGCGAGACCTGAAGGGTCTCCAGCCAGTGGGGGGGGGGGAAGTAAAATACTTAACCTAAGCTAACTACTTGTACTACACTAACATGATGACTACCTGCAACAACAGCACTAAGGG
This sequence comes from Amphipyra tragopoginis, assembly GCA_905220435.1. NCBI lineage: Eukaryota > Metazoa > Arthropoda > Insecta > Lepidoptera > Noctuidae > Amphipyra > Amphipyra tragopoginis. The sequence continues at coordinate 22,286,455 of HG991991.1, read as the reverse complement.
CGACCCCTAGTGGGACTCGGATCTCGGCTTAGGGCGTTGCTGGCGGGGACTTAGGGGGGGGAGACAGCTTGATGAGAGCTGAATTATCGGTGTGACTGCGGAGTCTGAAGAGACGACCGGCTCTACGACGGGAGAGCTCGGTGGATCGTGACCGGCGGCGGTAGGACGTAGCGGTATGCCGGACGGCGGCGGACGTTGTGTAGTGTGCTGGTCGATTTACTTGCCTCCTGGAGGAGGGTAATTTCGTCATCGGGTTCTAAAAGTGTGTGCCTGGGACGGCGAACTTTACTCATGAGAGAGGGACTGTAGTCGGCCGCTGCGGCGACTAGGGGGTTCGGATGGCGGGGGGCAGTGTCGAAGTAACGCTTGGAAATGCGTTTGAGGTATTGCCTGATGGTTGGCATTTTTAGATCGAGATGGAGTTAGACGTTACGCATGAACCACGGGGCAGCCGCGGCTCTGCGCAACACTCGATTCTGGAGGGTTTGGAAGGATTTGAAGCGACAAGGCTTAACGTGTGCGAACACGACGCTAGCGTAAGTCAAGATGGGGCGGATGCACGTCACGTAGATTCTCAGCTTATTTCTAGGTGACAATTTACTGCGCGCTCTAAGGATGGGGTGGAGGCGACCGACAGCGAAAGCGGCGCGAGCGCGCACCGCTTTGATGTGGTCTCGGAAACTCAGGTGGTGGTCGAGGATAACCCCCAGGTATTTGGCTATCATCTCCCAAGGGATCTGTTTGCCGAACATGAGGACGGGACGGATGTGGGTGTGGGAATCACCGTGTCTCTCGAAAAGAACGGCTGCGCTCTTTTCAGATTCACCTCTATTCTCCATTTCCGGAACCAGACCCCGAGGGCGTCGGCTGCGGTTTGAAGGGTTCGAGAGATGATATCGAGACTCCTACCGGAATAGTAGATAACCGTGTCGTCGGCAAAGAGAGCTAACTTGGCCAAGCCACGTTTAGGAATGTCGCTGGTGTACAGCGTGAACAGAAGGGGCGATAGCACGGAGCCCTAAGGGACTCCGGCGCGGATGGGGTGAGGGGAGGAGAGGGTGCCTTCTAGGCGATAGCGGAAGGAGCGATCCGACAGAAAGTCTCGAATGATGAGCACGAGACGGTCCCGGCACGTTGAATTGGTACAGTTTGTATAATAAACCGTGGTGCCAGACCTTGTCGAAGGCTTTCGCTACGTCGAAGAAGAGCATGCCCGTTTTGTACGAGCGCATAAAACGGGAGCTAATGTGTTCGACTATGCGGTGCAATTGTCGAATGCAACAGTGCTTGGTTCGAAAACCGAACTGTTCGTCGGGGATGAGTTTACGGGAGTCAGCGAAATCCTTTAAACGGATATAAATGAGACGCTCATAGATTTTCCCAAATACATTGAGAAGACTGATGGGGCGGTAACTAGTGGGCTCACTCTTGGGTTTGCCGGGTTTGGGGATACCGATAACGGTGGCTTGTTTCCAAGCTTGCGGAAAGATGTTATTACTCAGAGCGCCATTGAAGATGGCGGTCATGAGAACTATGAGCGGGGCGGAAAAGTGTTTGATCACCTTATTGGTGATACCGTCTGAACCGGAGGACATGTTTTATTGACATGTCACGATATTTTATACATTACTTGGTTCTCTCTCAATTTAATTTTTGATATTCCTATTATATACCATACCATATTATTAGTTATCCGAAACCACATTATTGATAATATGTTGTCTGTGATATTAACCTTTTAATAAATAGACCATTACATAATGTAAATGAGAGCACAATGCAGCCATTATTGTAAAAATTTTGACTTCTTTGAGTTAAGAGTTATTGCTGATGAGTGTTGGGTTCCCATATTATTATGATCGAGCCTCATTTTGCTGATACATAATCATCTCTATCAAAATGTAAATTAGTATTAGTTTTTTTTTACTGTTAATATTTTTGTTGAAGTTGTTTGAACAACATTAATCAAATTTAGTTCCAAAAGTATCACTAGATGGCGTTGTTAAGGTACGCTGAATCGCGCTACGGTTTCGTTACCGCTAGGAGTATTTAAACTGAGATCGAAATCGTCGATTAGAAAAAGAAAAACGCCTCAAGTGTCGAGTTCTGTCCCCTTCGTTTGTCATGACTGGTTTACTTGGTGGTCGTTATCGTACCTTTTTGGTTGTGGTTGCAAGTCGGGAAAGGTTCCCAAAAAGTACGTCAGTAATTATAGTAGTAATTTAGAGGTAGGTAATTAAATAAAGCGTTTAGGCTCAAAATGTCCCTTTCCCAAAATGTCCCCTGGTACCAAAATGTCCTTTACCCAGAATGTCCCTTTCCCAGAATGTCCCTTTCCCAAAATGTCCCTTTCCCAAAATGTCCCCTTCCCAAAATGTCCCCATTCTTAAGCATAAGCTTACGTATAAACGTACAATCCTCTACAACAACTTCAGACGTGTATTTACGAAGATTGTTGGACAAAATTACAGATGTAATATAAAATAAAACAACTGGTTTAATGATAATTATGCAATTTTGTGGCGGTTAAGTGCGTACGATCACAAGCGGTTGCATACTAAAATGGAAAAGCGGCCCGCCACGCGGCTAGCCGCCCACGCGGTTAGGGCCTTTTTACAGTGACGCGGGCTCGTGCCCGCATGCGTGAGTCACCCGCACCCGTGGCGCCTGAATTTCACCTTTTCATACATGTATTTATTGTAATGCGTGAAACACGCACGAAAAGGTGAACTGCGAGCGCCACGCATGCGGGTGACGCACGCGGGCACGAACCCGCATGACAGGAAAAGGGCCCATAGCCGCTAGTGCGCATGGGCCAATTTCTTTAAAAGTTGTTGCAAATACTAACGGCATTATATAACCTCATTGGCATCTATTAACAAAATAATTATTCTCAATCAAAAGATGATATTTAAAAAAATAATATTTGAATGACATTTCATTGTATTCGTTTGTGTTGTTTTTTTGCGTTACAGTTTTATTTTGTTGTTTCTGTCGCGTTATAATTTGAAAATGAGTGAGGAATTAGAATTTATATGTAACCAAAAAGAAAAACAAACAATAATTTGGAAGGGGTTTCAGTACAATAAAAATAGAAATAATAAAGACAGTACCTACGTTGTGGCGATGTTTTAATAGAACGGTATGTAATGCATCAGTGACATTGGATAAAACCAGGAAAACGATTTTAAGAGAATCTCCGCATACTTGTGAACTAAATACTGTTGCTATCAATATTAAAAAAGAAAAATTAAAATTGAAGAAGGAAGTGTGTGATAATTTAGAACCGATTCAAAAAATCTGCGAATCTACTTTGGAAAACCTGAGAAACGAGAACCGTGATGATCGAGATGTAATACCAACATTTCATTTCCTTAAAAGCTCTCTGTACAGAGCGCGTAAGAAATATTTGAACACAGACCAGCAGTGCGAGCACGGTTCTTTTTATCGAATTTTATCGAGACGTTAAGTTATCCACTCTAAACTTCAAATTTGACATAAGATATTGATAAAACGACAAAGGTAGCACGGATCGTAATTTACCATTGATTTAAGAAACATAAGAGGATAAGCCCTAAATTGATGTTTCTTTTTTAATACTATGCCAATATGTACCGCGTTAAAAAATATAATCTGTCTCGTTCTTACACGTAATTTACAAATGTAAAAAGTGTGTACACCATATGTCATAGATTTTAGTTTTCTATTATAATTTTTCAACGTCACCAAGCTCCGCCTTGAAGGATATTTTTGACATGACGCCATTTTAGAGATCTACCCTTTCGTCTGTCATTCAAGCTTTGTTCGAAGTTTATTTACAGTTCTACAGTGAACTTTGGGTGTTTAGGTATTTTTTGTTGTATTATAAAGGATAAGTGAACAAAACCTAACATGACAAAGTGTTGCATCAGAAGATGTAATTCATTGCTGAGGGCGGAGTCGACGCCATAAGAGGAAAACTTGACTTCAGATCATGTGACCACATCTGATATCCTCTTATTTTTCTTTCATCAATGTAATTTACCGACGCCTCGATATGAAGTCGACATACTCGATATGATTTAACCATTATATCGACTTTTGACAGTTCTTATTGGTAAATTTCTCGAATTATCTCGAATTGTTGTCGTCTTTAAAAAGTTGGTCGATAAAGACTTTTTGAATCAAAAAAATGGATTTTGGAGAAATCATCTTGATATTATTGAAAGCAGAGCGCGTCGGGACGTGGAAAGGATCCACAGCGGAGTATTTTTTTATTATTCTGTGGTTATTTTCTTATTGTGCTTAGATTATTTAATAGTATTGTAAATATTTTAGTGATAGTATTTGTGTATCTGCATATTTCTGGTGTTGCTATTTGTAAAGTTGATAAGCTGTCGAGAAAACATAGCCGTCGACAAGGCTCTATAAAGTTCCCGAAGCAAGTTCCGTGCTACCGACCCTCGATAAGATTCGGTATGTTTAAATTTTTATCGACTCGAGATCTTATCGAGTCGATTCGAGAAATTTATCAATTCTAAACGTCAAATTTGACATAAGATATAGATATAACGACAAGAGCTGTCGTTTTATCCATATCTTATGTCAAGTTTGACGTTTATAATTGATAAATTTCTCGACTCGACTCGATAAGAAGAACCGTGCTCGCACTGCTGCTAGTACATAATAATACCGAAACAATTCAAATACCAGAGAGTTTAGGAAATCATTTTATGGTATGTGAAGATGGTACTATGATGGTTGTAGGATGGTTCATATTATGCCGATGGAACGTTTAAATCGGCCCCAAAGCCATTTTACCAAATGCTTGTTTTGCATATAGATTATTTAGCATCAGATGAAAAATGTACAAACATAGTACCGGTTATACACGCCCTCTTACCAAACAAGTCGGAACAAACATGTGTGCGCCTATTTAACTTATCGAGTACTGTAATTATAGACACAATAGATAAACAATGGCACTGACGATCCGGATCGTCGGTCGGGCCGCTAGCGGTTAATCTCATAAAAGAGAATTTACAGATCCAAATTAAAACTTTCAAATCGGATTATGAAATCTATCATAAACGCAGTTTCGACCGTTTTTCTGCAGGCTAGAGTGACAGGTTGTTATCATCACTTCAATGAAGCGATATGGAAATATAAAAAAATGAATTTAAATAAATCAAGAGATGGTCGCAGCGTGACTAGATTGAGTGCCATTCTTCCTTTGGTGCCGGCAAATCACATACCAGCTGCATGGAATTATACATATTTTGGAAACAGCTCCAAATACATCAGAGATGAGTCGTTTTCGCAGTTATTTTGAGTCTAGCCATAGGACCACTAATGCTCTAGAAAGATGGCACCAACCAACGTGTCAATAGCCGTTTATCAAAGAATCCAAATCTTTATTATTTTTTATATGAGCTAAAAAAAGAAAGCAAATACTGGGACGGCCGCATACAGGATTCACTATTTAAGCAGAAGAAATATAAAAGAAGGCTCAGAGATATTGAGTTCGATAGAAGATATAATAAATATTTGAAACGATTACAAAGAAATCATCTCACAATTCTAGTATTTTTAAAGAAATTAATATTTCTGAGGCTTTCTTTATTTAAAAGTTAAGAATCAAAAAAGTTTGATAATACAGGGTGTAAACGAATTCGTGTAGTTCTTTCAAACTACGTGATCTGCTGGTGACACAGATTAACCCTAAATGGGAATTTTTGAAAATCAACTAAAAAAAATCGAAATAAAATCTTGGTTTTCTATTTTGGAGTCATTTTAGAGCCTTGAGTTATCTGACTACAAGGAGCAATATTGCGGTAGTCATTCCCGCCAGCCGTGTCGCAGTGCTTTCATTAATTTATGCCTGGCATCGAAATGTGCATAAAACCTTTTTTTTACTGAATCCTTATTAGGTGGTTTAGATACGATCGTTAACAAAGCCGCATGAAAATAATAATGATTTTATTTAATTATTTTTAATCCAGCTAAATCCCGTGCGGGGCCAATAGTAGGTAGATCATGTGGTTTTCAGGAATTACACGAATTCGTTTACACCCTGTATAATGAAGATTTATAATATAATTATTATTATATTATTAGAGATTTAATGATGTCATGTGGGTAGTCGCACATATTTATTTCACGAACTGTCAAAACGGTCTATAAAAGAGTATGAGTACTTGGCTCACTTTTGCTGCGACCTTTGGGTCGGACGGATGTTCACAATTGTTATAATTGTTGTTTTGTTTTATTTAAAGATTGTAATTATGACTGTGTTTGATATTCCTTCATTGGAATAATAACTGATCGTAACAAAGTATTCAGTTCATATGTACCATCCTGTTTTTAATAAATAACGCCCAAGAAAGTTACTTTAGTATTGTGAGACCGTATTCTGTGGAAAAAGTAATAACTATTGCATTGAATATTTACTCCATAATAGTTTTCAGCCAAAAAAACCATAAGCGATATTGCGAACCTGTCATTTTGCTAATCTGTCTTTTTACGATTCTGAGCATTTGTGACAAAATACTAACACCTGACAATTCGCTAATCTGTCATTTTGCGTTTCTGACGTTCATCGCCCAAACCCTATTAATCTTATTAGTGAATTCTGTTATTTTATGAGCTATCCTTTGGGGTTACGCTCACAATATTACACATCACATAAATTGATCTCATTAAACAAGTTGTTTTATTTTATATTATATCTGTAATTTTGTCCAACAATCTCTGTAAATACACGTCTGGAGTTGTTGTAGAGGATTGTACGTATAAGCTTAAGAATGGGGACATTTTGGGAAAGGGACATTTGTAGTATCACCTTCATAGTCATTCACCTACCTACTGGCCATTTTTATAATTTATATTTTTTTTGATTGATGACAGATAGGAATTTAAATTAGATTGGACTTTTGTATTTGTTTTTTTTTGACGCGATGGCGATTTTTTGATACAATGATTTACTGTATATATTTTATTGATAAATATTATAAATTTAAATCCTGTCTGTTTGACTGTTTAATTATGTGGCATGCCACAGCAACCCACCTTGAAGCACAATATTTGCCTGGGGAAGCTTACTATTGTGTGTCCGCCTCTCATGACGACGTCTCGTACAGGTCTGTCTTCTCATAGATAGCCTGTAACCCAAGATGTGCCTGCACGACGCTGGGACTGTGCTGCCTAAGCACTCTCGCCGTGTATCTAGCCGTCAATACGCGCTTGCTGCCGCCGGTTTCTGTCCAATGGCTGTGTGGGCCATTGGCGAACGCCGTAACTTCAAGAAGGATCTCGCTGACTGCTGCAAGGGACGTGACGCTGTCCTGTCTCTTTTCTCTAACCATTTTTATTATTGTTGTTATGTACTAGGTATGGAATGCCCTACACATTCTGTACAACTGGTGTAGCAGACGTGCTCTCAGGAGATCCTAGGGCCGTCTGTTACATTACACATTTTGGGAAAGGGACATTTTGGGAAAGGGACATTCTGGGAAAGGGACATTTTGAGCCTGAACGAAATAAAGAATTACTTTATTTAGTTACAACTTTTAAAGATCATCTCAAAAGTACGAGCTATACATTAGATATTAAGTTTAAGTATTAAAAATAAAAATACAAAAAAATATTATAATTAGTTATAAGTAGTTGAAAGTTAGTCGATAGTCAAAGTTAGTCGATAGTCAATTTTAAAAGTCCTGGTTTGTCTCGCACAATTTTGCACTAACTTGCTTTGTTCTCACACAATTTTAAAGCACCATATTGTAACAATACCAGATTGTACATAAAATTATTTTAAAAGAGTATTCATGGAGTTTCTTTCCGGCTCTTCTCCACAGGACCTACTTTTTGGAACCGTGCAACTAAATTGTTGAGACGTTTCCTAAGTGCATGTACTGTGCGTATTTGAAATAAAAAACTTTGAATTTGAATGAGAGTAATTTCAACGACTATCTTGTGGTGAATAAATGGCAATCTTATTATGCTTATTTTTTTTCAACAGTGCGCCGGTGTAGGTTGCAGATCTGAGGTACCTATAATAACTACCTAACAACAATAGTAATTTTAATATATTTAATCTCTCAATCACCGTAAATAAATATAGACACAATAGATAAACAATAGCGGTGTCATTCTCGGACGATGCGCGGTAGCACACCGAATACTTTTGTAGGTACATGTTGATATTCTGGCAGATGAAAGATATCTAACACAATAAAAGTGCAACAAAAAAAAATCGAGTGTTTCCGTTTTCTACCCACATTAATAAATATATATATTATATTCCGTTTTCTAACTAAAACATATTCCGGTTTCAACCCATTGCAATTTGTCATTGTATTTTTGTAAAAATAGAAAAAAAAAATTAAACTATTTAAAATTATTACTTATAATTTGGCTTAAGACTACCTGTGACGTCACTCAGATGACAAGGCACGCGAAAAGAAAATCCGAAGAGGGAGTAAAAGTTAAAGCTATATTTATAAAGAATAGTGCTAATCTAGGATGCTCTTTCTTTATCTTACCTGTCTGTGTGTCTTGCACCCATAAGTGCAAGACAGGAGTGTTGTGCAAATAATATTAGAGCAGTTAAAACGTAGTTGATACAGATTTTTATTGTTTTTTTTTGCTTTATTTGTTCATTCTGTCTCAAGATTAAGATGCTCACACAAAGACTAACGTACAACATATTTAGGAGAAAATAAAAATAAAAACTTTTTATCTGCCTAGCTTACCTGACTCCGGTACATATTAAAAAATAGTTACTATGCCTCAGGGTTGAAAACGGAATCTTTTTTTTTTTTTGATGGTTGAAAACGGAATTATTACAATTAATTTTAGCTCGTTGGTAGAAAATGCGGGTTGAAAACGGAAACACTCAAAAAATCTTCACAGGGTATCATTATCAAGTTCGCTGGATTTAATTTTAAAAATAAACAATATAATAACAATTTCTATCAACAAAAAATAATTTGTTATTGTTTTTTATTAATATCTGAAGTTGTAGTAGGTAGTTTGAAGTTAATTTATGGAATATGATGTCAGCCAAAGTCTGCACTATTATATTACAACTATTATTTTTAGTCAATTCCTGTAACTTCGCCTTTTGTACCAAACTTCCTGCGAATTATTTTTCAAACTTTGACTTCATTTTAATGGGCTTTCCCAGACCCTAGGAATAAAATACATGTAGGATTGTTTAAGACATTAAGCGTAATAAATACCAATCCGGGTCGTTTCTGTTGGTCCTTTTTGCCCATTCTCCTTTCCGTTTTATAAATTAGTTATTTTAAATCGAAAAAAGGAATGATTTTTTTTATGTACTTCGGTAATTAAAAGACGAGAAAATAATCATCGTGTAAGATAATCTCATGCTGAATAAAGACATCATACGGTCAAACAACTGTCAAGCAATTGATGTAAAAATATTTGTGTATCTAGACGACATCATCATCCGCGTGAGGTTTTAGTTTTTTCAGAATTGTATGACAAGAGAGAAATAGATATAAGAAGAAAAATAAAACCATCTTGGGATCAAGCCTAACACAATACAGTTTAAAGTTTGTTCAATTAACGGGAAATATTTCTACACTTACTATGTGTTACTTACTTACACTTACAGTGTCGCGCAAATAACTGCGAAGCATATGTGAGTATTATTATTTTCAAAACTATTTTCATCTGCACAAGGAGTGCATAACTAAGCCAAGGAAACGTTAAATTAAAATTAACGCAGTACAGTTATATTGAAACAATGATAAAATAAAATTGAACACAAAAGATATTGGCATCTGCGAATCTTTAATGTAGAAAATTTTTATACATTAATATTCTACATCAGACACTCGCAGATGCCAATGTTTTAATTGAAATCGAATACGTAAGCATAATCAGCCTATTACCTGCACTTCTCAGACTCAAGGACGTAGTCCAACTAGCCGATCCAATGCAGGTTAACGGACTGCACATACATAAAACCATTGAGAACTTTGTGGACCGACTTGAAAAATTTCGTGTTTCTAGACCCACCGGTTTAAGGTTACAGCTCATTAGACCCACCCGGCACCCGACCCGCATCGCCTCGCCTCTTGTGGTTCGTATTCTTTATATGAATTTGTATGGATGTGCGCTCACTACATCAACTCCGTAAAGTCACCGGATCGCCTCGGGCGTATGCCGTCCACGCGCGGACGACGAGTTGACGCCTCGGTGACGACTCGCTGCTGGCATGCTTGCCTTGCGTTGCTGCGCATTGCCGACGCACAAGTCCCGAGTGAACCGCGCGCTGCCATCCAGTAGACCGCGCGCGGCCCGCGAGTGGTTCACGCGAGGACAATGCGTCAGTGTGCGTCTCACGACGCACCGCGTATGGCGGATTGCGGAGCAGATTTACGTTTATTTTACTTTGGTTTTAATAATGTCGATATCAAAACTTAAACGTTTACAATATTTAGAAAAAAGCTGTTTCTTTACCGATGATATATTTTTGTGTGAAAAAAAAGAAAGCACTAAATTTTATCTACAGACGAAAGAAACGGTAAGGTATAGTGTTCATAATGTTATTATGATTTAAATATGTTATGTTAAAATAAATTCTTTTTATGGTCAGGGTGCCTGGACATCCAAATGAAAGGCTTTTCAAAAATCTTCAGCAGGAAAGTCTTCATTCAAATTATTACGGTATCCCCTTATCATCCTGACTGCCATAGCACGCTGCGGTCTCCGCAGTATTGCAACGTTGCGGGCCGTCAGGGTGTCCGCTGTCAATTATCACTTTGTCTAAATTGAGTAGATATTATACATAATGGCTGGATAGTATATAATATCCGGATTTATTACTTTCTACAGCGAAAGTAATAAATCCGGACATATACATTTATGGCGTGCCATAGCGGACCGTAAAAAATCGGACTGCTGGACAGTGAAATTCCTTGTAGTGCACAAACGCCCTTAGCGATGCGCCGCTCCCCACCCACCCGTCATTTTCAGCCTGTCTTTCTAACGTGTCGGACGGATATTATTTACTTTCAAAATGAATAAGGAAAGGCATATCGAAGAAGTCAGAAAATATAATTTATTATACGATCTTAGTGACGCCAGGTACGGTGACACTACAAAAAAAATGAAGCGTGGAAGGAAATAAGCAACACCTTAGCGGTATCAGGTAATATTTATTATCTATTACAAGTACTTACACTGACTTAAATGGCACGAAATGAAATGAAATGAAATTTATTCCACTTAAAATAGAGTACATTATGGTGTTGGGTGGTTTCAATAGTTCTTCTATTTTGCCACAAAGTGGCATGTGAAAATTTTAAAATGTATCAACATTAATGATTAATATCAACAACATAAATGTTAATTACAATACACAATAAAAATACAATGAGAAAAACAATAATGTCACAAATAATGTCAGAATAATTCATTTACCGCATAATATGATTTATCTAGAAGCCAGTTTTTAAGGTTTTTCTTAAACTGTACTAGTGGAAGTTCCTTAATTGGTTCTGGTATTTTATTAAATATCTGGATACACATGGCATAACAATTTTTCTGATACAATGTAGTCCTTGGTTTCGACTCTAGTACTAGCCTATTACAATTTCTTGTATTTCGAGGAAATTTATCTTTAACTTTGATAAATAAGCTTGGATTAATTCTGACAAATGTTCCTATTTCATAAATGTATACAGGGTGGAAAAAATCAATGGGCCCTGAAGGGAAACCACTTTAAATCCTTAAGATAGATTATTTTACTTGAAGGAAACATTCCTTTATTTTTAAAAAGAAACAAAACTGCATTCATAGATATCTCGACAAGTTTACCTAAACCGGGAATCGAACCAGCTAAAAATTCAAAAAATAATTACTCGCTATTTTATTTCACTAGTCGACATAGTCAATGTTAAAGATAAAATCTCTCCAAGAAACATTAGGTCTTACACTCGTCTGTCGTACAAGATATCCATGAAATCTAATACATATTTAGTACACAAGGGCTTTAATCAACAAACTAGAACTGTTCACTTTTAACAAGTAAAAGACATTTTTTTTTTAACTTTAACCTCCAAAGACATTCTATGAAGTACATGCTTGCTAATTTATCTCTAAGTACCTTGTTGAAGACTTAGTTAAGAAAATCGTTTCATTGGTAATAATAATCCTATGCACATTTCCTTCTTAAAGCTGCCGTCCACTAGATTCGTCGAGTCGAGTCGAATAGAACCGCAATAATTCGCCTCCTATACATTTACTATAAAACTGCGTCGATCAGCAACGAGCGCAGACGCGCCGAGTCGCTTATCTCGCGTGCATCGCTTGTCACGCGAATTTCTGTTTTAACGACTTGCGATTACTGACCGTTTCGCCTCACACGGAACAAATGCGATTCGACTCGATTCGACGCGTTTCGGCTGTAGTCGACGCCAGGCTTTAGACGAGGCGTTCTGACGAAAAGTTTAAAAATAGAACGTTCCATTTGACAATAATCCTACCGATTAGTAGAATAAAATAGCGAGTGTTTAATTTTTTGAATTTTTAGATGGTTCGATTCCCGGTTTAGGTAAGCTTGTCGAGAAATCTGTGAATGCAGTTTGGTGTCTTTTTAAAAATAAAGGAATGTTTCCTTCAAGTAAAATAATCTATCTTAAGGATTTAAGGTGGTTTTCCTTCAGGGCCCATTGATTTTTTCCACCCTGTATACTCGCCAACGTTAATATTCCCATTTTTTTAAAATAAGGCTTACAGGATTCCTCTGGAGGTATTCCGACTATAGCTCTGATACAACGCTTTTGAGACAAGAAAACTCTGTTAACTTCTGTAGAATTCCCCCACAGTATCAGGCCGTATCTTAACACAGAACTCACGTATCCATGGTAAGCCAACAGAGTTGTTCCCAAAGAGTAGTTATATTTATACAATTTAGGCTATAATAAGGTATATTCCCACTTTAATACGTGAGCTGTTCCAAAAATTGTTAGTGAAATGAAAGAGAATGAGGTATCCATCGCGAAGCAAGCTTCCAAACTTTAAGGTGTTCATGCAGGATGGTAGAAACTGCCTGTGATCCAACCTTTAGTTCAGCCTGAATCTCTCGATGTGTAATTTTCCTATTCTCCCGCCATAGCCACTCTACCCTGATGACATTTTCATGAGTTACTGCAGTTCTTAGAGTAATAAGGAGTTGTAGGTCGGCCGGGTCTGGGGTCATCGTTTAGGTTCTTGTGACCACGTTTAAATTCACGAAACCAATATTTTAAAATTGCTAACGCAGGAGCAGACTCCCCAAATGCAGCTTGTAAATTTTTGTGATATTCCTTCAAGGTTAACCTTAAGGTCTCATTTATAATTATAAAAAGAAAAGTCATAGCACGAACACACGAAAAGCTTTCCGCGAGACGTCCATTGTTGCAAACAAAAAAGATGTGACAGATATTCTTTAAAAATATTTAAAAAAAGAACTACACGCAGGTGGCCAACATGATTTTCACCAAGGAGATATCAAGGACTTTATATAGAACTGGACCGAGATCTTGGCAATTTATATTATCTAAAATAGACTTTATTTGCAAAACATAAGACATAATATGGCTTGGCAAACATTACGGTACACTTGAGATAGCAATAATTGTACCTTGTGTCCCTGTCTAATACACACTGTGTGTTGTCACGTAAATAGAAAATGCATATTCCTAAATTAGTAGAATTTTTGAACTAAATGTACAAATTCATAAACCAACTTTTTTCATCTTAATTTATCCCAAGAGACGCGATACAACTATCGGAACTTTTGTTCGTCAACGATTCGTTTTAAGAGGACTTTTTTTCGTCAACGTAAGGCCAGGAGGCGATTTTCATATAATGTGCTTTTATCTATAGTTTTTTGACAGCTTGATATTAAGTCAACGCTTTTATTTCAATTAGACCATATAAAGACACTTTTGATTTATTAGGTATTTATAATAGGAAAAAAAAGAAGTTACTGCCGCGTTCCAAAGTGTAGATTCCTATGGATTAAAACGGGCAGTAAACTACATGGTTACTCTTTTACATCAAAAAAAAAAATTGGCATTTCGACACATTGTCCATAGAAAAGCTGTCAAAACGTCAAACTCATTCCTTATAATAAAGTTATCTGACGATTGAAAAATCAGCCCTAAATATTATAAATTAAACGATTTGATTGGTACCTATAATAAATATTTTATTACTAATTTAACAAAAAAAATCTAGGTATTCTCTCTATCTGACTCGTAATGAAGATAAGAGAACTCGGTTTGGGCTTTTCTATTTAGCTTCTTCTCAATGGTAGTAAAAAAAATACATATGCTGATAACCCCATTTGCATTGACGTAAACCGATAATTTGAATTAAAAAAAATTAATAATTGGATTTCTTACACAATTAATTTGGAATTTGCGTTGTAAATGCTTGCAAAAGCGAATATTACCCGGACTGTGGAATATCTTTTCACAGAAAGGGTTTTTCATTACTTGAATTTTCTTACCGTTAGGGTGACCATGATACTTCTAGTAGCAGTACATACAAAATCTAAATGTCTAATATGGGATTATTTTTCAAAGATTTTTATTATTGTAACTCTAAGACCGCAATGATACTCATTTTCAAATTTAAATCAAGGCATTGATACATTATTTAATAGCTCTAAAAAGCAAAAGTTTCACGTTCAAAAGACCTTTGTGACTCTAAATAAAAGAAACAACGTGGTTATGAACGTACCAACGTGGATTAGTTTTGTCAACTTTTTTTAGCGCGTAAATTTAAAAAACATCTCGAGTTGTTTTGTTCCCCACTACATCGATGTAGTTATTAAATACTTTAGTTAATGCAGTTTTAAGTGTTTTTTTAGGTAAATTTGTTTCCGCAGCGTGATATTCTGTCATCATTCAGATATCTGTATCACAGTCAGTCGATCGAAGTTGTCAATGAAATTGTAAACTAGCATTTCGTTGTGATTTCATACTTTATTGTGAATCCTGTTTCAACAATGTCGTACGTTCGTTTACTTACCTTTATCAAAATATCGAATTAAATCTAGGCACATAGTCTCAGTTTTTTTTTATTAAAATGTATATAAAATGTGATGCTTTTATTTTTAGTGAAACACAAACAAGACGTCGCCGTCGTGTTAGTATGACCAAACTGCTTCACCTGTGGGAATTTTTAAATAACTTTAAATAAATTGCATATAATATTGCAATAGGTACCTATATTGGTTTATAAATTTCCTTTCATCAATTTGGAATGGGTTATTTATTTCCCTAATGCGACGCTGTCGCTTTTTCTCCATACGATATTTACTCTCTAAATATTCAAATATCTCGTACTCGTCACACATTTACAAAAACAGTAAAAAGTGTGATCTAATAAACACTTGTAATTTTTATACAAAGTATCGAGTTTAGAAAGTCTTATCGACCAAATTTTAAGTGGGTCCTCACAACAGTTTACCTCTAATAACAAAAACAATGTTGAATAAGCTCGTAAATATTAACTTTTTCAAGATCGCTTATTTTGACATTACAGCCGCTCAATATACACTCTGCTGCTATCAAATAACACATCATGGTATGAAAACTATACAAAAGAAAAGGTGAACGGATTTCGTAAACGTCAACTTAGCAGGCCTGCTACAGGCCTGCTTTAACGATGTCATAGTACAAAAACGCAGGGCAGTTCAACTTCCAGGCAACTTCTGCCCTGCTTTAAGAGGTCATAGTAAGCCCCCTGACCCAAATAGGAGCGGCGGCGCGGCGACCTATAGTCCCAGCCTAACATCTGAATATAATTACAAAATTTACCTAAACAAAAAAGGAGTAGTATGTACCAGGGATGTTACGGAGGTGGTTTTATTGGAACCGAAGTCGGAGTCGGAGTTTTTAAATTTGGTTTGTCGGATTCGGAACCGGAATCGGAGTCCGAGGCGGATTCGGAGGTGTTAGCAGAAGAGAGATGTGTTAAGGACAGGCCTATTAAAATAAAATAGTATTTACATAATTTCAGTCAGCCTCTTTAATTTCAATTAAAAATAGTAAACCTACATACTTAGTAAAGGCGCAGGCGATAAAAAAAATGCTTCGACCTCCTATTCAAACCTACGATTTAAAAGTATCGGAGCCGAAGTCGGAACCGGAGATGTAATATCAATCGGAAGTTCCGACTTATCGGAGTCGGAGTCGAAGCTCCGTAACATCCCTAGTATGTACAATAATCGTGTAAATGTTAGAAGACATTGCTAATTATGGTTATATCTTTTTCCGATTGGTTTAGTTAACTTGCGGTATAAAGATATTGTAATGCTTTAAAGGACATACAATATTTAGTAATACTAGGCAGGACTTATTACACCATAAGTCTGCCATATGGTTACCCTTGTGTTAGAAAGTGACAAGGCGTACACTTATACCTATCTCACGTGATTCGCAGAAATCGACAAGTACTCATTCCAGTTGTACGTAGTACTTATTACTTCTATGGGAGATATACCTATTTGTATTGAATTTAGCCGTAAATTTAAAATAGTTTCAAGAAAAAAGAGATTGTATTTATTCTGTTGCTAACAATTTTCGGAACAAGCTATACGTAGTTATGTGATGATGATGATAAGTAATTAATTATTCCATGGTAACTGTCCAGCCGATGATTTGAAATAGACAGTAAACGAATCACGTACGTTAACCGTATAGTCCGTAGCGGGCCCCGAAAGGGGACGAACACAAGAACTACCGTAAACTCGTTTTCGACCCCAATTGGGGCCCAGAATTAGGTCATACGACATCCTAATTAATAATGTAAACATTTAATTATCTACTTATCGGATCTTGTTATTGGGTGAAATTTATAAGAACTAAATAAAAAGCTCAAGTTTGAGTACCATTGAATCAATCCTATTTAGCGCACGAGTTTTAATATTTACCTTTACAAAACTGAATGTATAAATGCGATAACCGCCATTTGATGACAGTCGTGGTGGACGCTAAAAATTATAAAAAGAATGGATTCTGGACTACCAATCATCACAAAATGAGCAAATCGTTTATTAATTCGAAGAAATCATCGATAGTTTTGGTAATTTTAGTAGTGATAACAAAGTTTTTGATATCCAAAGTAAAAGCTTCCCGCCAGTTGAACTTTTGTTGTTGTTCATTTATCACTAACTAGCTGACCCGGCGAACTTTGTTCCGCCTTAATGTCAATAAATAAGCAGATTTTTTTTTTATTGGAAAAAATACAAAAAAAATTAAATTTCTACATCAATCATTCATAATTATTTCTGTATTTTAGTACATAGGTTGCTCTTCATTTAAGTACCTTGTGATACACGACATTTTTTGTTTTATTATCAGGCGCAAAAACAAACAACGCAGATGGTCTTCCGACTCGTGAACATGCCACGTATAATTGACCATGGGAAAAACATGAATGTTCTAGATTTAAACCACAAACTTTTAACGATTGGCCTTGTGATTTGTTGATGGTCATGGCAAATGCAAGACGTATCGGAAATTGAAGTCTTTTAAATTCAAACGGCATATCGGTTGGGATCATCGGTATCCTCGGAATGAGAACTTGCTCACCTTTGAATTTTCCTATCATTATCGTAGCGTAAATTACATTGTTCATCAATTTTCTAACCACCAAACGCGTACCGTTGCACAGTTTTGGTTGGTTTATGTTTCGAAGCATGATTACTACGGAGCCAACCTTTAGGCGTAAATTGTGCGGTGGTAAGCCAGGCACGTCCAAAGAGTTTAAAAATTCAATTGGATAGTTAGTGGCTTCATCTTCATTTGTGACGCAGTCAATAGATTTGAATGAATGCATTGTTCCAATGATCTTATTTTGAATTATGTTGTTTAGGTCATCTACATCTTTATTCTTAGCCGCTAAAATTGCTCGCTCACTCATCCATTCATAATTTTTGTAGTTAGAAATAATTTCTGGAAATACATTGTTGATAAGTTCGTCTTTTGATGAGACAAAATTACAGAAATTATTTGGAAATGATATTAATCCGCTCGATTCATCGACAGGTACTTGACCATTACCGATAGTCAGCAATTGCTCCGAGAAATCTTCAGCAGATGTATCATTAAGCAATGCAACTCTCATGTTTGTTGTCAGTTGCAGTTTCTTCACATGGCGCCATAGATTTGACGATTTGAGGCAAGCGTTTATTTCGTCGGCAGCCGTAGATCTTGGAATTACTGGCAGTATTTGGCGGAAATCGCCAGAAAGTAAAATCATTGCTCCTCCAAAACATCTCGAGTCATTTCGTAAATCTTTTAATGTTCGGTTAAGTGCTTCTAATGCACGTTTATGCGCCATTGTGCATTCGTCCCAGATGATGATTTTCGATACCGCTAAAACTTTGGCCATTGCTGAGTGTTTTGCAATATTACACGTTGGTTCTTCAATAGTTTGAAGATTTAACGGTAATTTGAATGCTGAATGAGCCGTACGGCATCCTTCTAACAATGTGGCTGCTATTCCAGAAGAAGCAACTGCAACCGCTATGTTAGATCTCGCCCGAACAGTTGCTAAAACTAATGACATGAGGAATGTCTTGCCAGTTCCACCAGGGGCATCTAGGAAATATAAACCACCATTTTCATCATCGATTGCCTTCATTAAAGTATCATAAACTTTCTTTTGTTGGTAATTCAACAGGGGTACATTCGTTTGAACTACTAAATCTAATTCCTGGTGATCATATTCACGTTCCCGTTCCAATTCTCGATTAAATGCGTCATTCATTTCACGATATGGTGCTGGCATTCCTAACCTGATTAATAAATTACCGCACATGAGGTAACACATATCTTCGATCAAGAGTAAAGCACGATTATGTATCTCCTCATTCATCTCAATATCGTGATTTCTGGAACTGACACGAATTTGATGTAAAATATCTTCTGACATATTATCCTTGTATTTGTGCCACAGGTTACATGGGTTTGATGGAAAACATGTCGAAATTATGATAGCGAATAATGTGCGTATCTGACTTGGAGATGCAGAGATAATGGCTTCAGCGATTGTCGTATCCCAATGACTATCGTTTTCTAATAACTTCAATTCTTCACATGCAGCACGATATGTTGGGAATATTACACCATTAACAGTTCGTATTGACTCAAATGACGTTGGCCCACGCACATTTACCAGCAACAACCGCAAATAGAAACATTCATTATTCTTTGGATGAACTGTATACATACGACCAAGAGCATCAGTAGAACGCACATCTGGATACCCAGGAACCGCATCGCCTTGCTTCCGTCTTTGAAAATTCTTCGATGAAGCATTCCAAGTATAATAACGTGGCATCTCCGAGTAAAGCAAAGTTCGTGCAAACTGATCGCTTTGGCAGATTGCAAAAAAACTGGTCAATGTAGTTGCTGGAGGTGTTTCAGCACGTTGCGTAGCATTCGAAGCCGTGAAATATACTCGTTGACCATTCTCCAGATGCACCGCCAAATGCGTAACAGTAGGATGACGTTCGTGAATGGGAAATGCGAATATACGCCAAATCGCTTCATTACAGTTCACATAACGACCAACTTGATAGCGTGAAATTTCATCGTTGGTATTCGAGGATTGCAATCCAAAAACCGCCATATCACTGCCTTTCGTGACATATTTGCAAATATATTTTATGGACTTAACTGAATTGCAGTATTCAACGTTGCAATGTGTCTTGAACGATTTAGAAATAAGTGGCGAATATGGAACAATCCAACTGTTTTCGACAACGAAATCCATTCTTTTCACTTTCGTTGTGACAGTTCGACCGTTGTCATCTGGTGATCGACGCCGATACAGCGGATAACCATCATTGCCAGTGACAGTCTCCGCCGTTAATTTCCGTGGATATCGTTTAGAGCACTTTCCATCGACCATGCAAGGTGATTGGGGATTGATGGCACCACACGGTCCATGAATCATATTAGTAGTAACAACATCATGTAGGTCTGGATCGACTTCATAATCAGGAATCTCAGCACATATGATATCATCTATTTGGTCAGGCTGAATTCTTTCTACTAACCAAATAAGAATGTGTGCGTGCGGCAGGCCTCGCTTTTGCCATTCGATTGAATACATCCAGCATCGAGTATCTCCAAAGACGCGTTGTTTAACAATAAAGTTCATCAGGGACCGAATTTTTTGCCTGAATATACGTGCTGTGATGTCGTGTCTATCACTTGATGTTTGTCCGGGAAGCAGCAATTGAGTAATTTCTATCCATTTTGGATTACAGGTAAAAGTAATAAAGAGATCGGGCCGACCGTAATGACGAACATATGTCATTGCATCTTGTGCATATTCATGCATATGACGTGGACTACCAATGTATGTCGCCGGCAGAATAGTTAATCGACCAATATTAGCTGCATTTCCTTCAGTATTAACTGCATCACGTAAATGGATGTACTCCTCAGAACGCAGTTTGGCTTGGTTCAACCTAATGAATGTTAAACGTTCCGTTTCTATTTTTACATACATGTCAACGCAATACTGCTGAAACAATCGACGAAACCGCAGCAAATAGTTGTCAGCATTTTGACGAATCATCAAACGATATGCGTAATAATTCATTGAGCTAACTTTCTTTGTAGTTTCTTCACCTGAAATTAAAAATTTGATAATTAACCATTTCAAAGGCAAATTTTAAAGGCAAACAATACAGACATTAACCATTTTTTTAATAATCATTATTTTAAATCAGTGTCTTTCACAAATAAATGAAATAAATTATGATACTGATACTCACCATTCAATGGATTTTTCATTTTAATATTAAAATAATATCCATCTTCTCCTTGCCAAAACATCAGCGGGTATTGCAATGTGTCATATGATCGATGAGTTTCAGATATTTGTTGCAGTTGCCCAGTATCGCGACGTGTAAGCACAATATCGCGTTTTTCCAATTGTTCACCAACAATCAGGATGGCAACTTCGTCTACTGTTGGAGCATTAAATGTCCTTTCGTGTGTTCCAGATGGTCGTTTATCTGCTTTGATAACAACTTTATAGTCATCACTCGGCATGCGCTCTAAAGCACTCTTAAACAACCTGACCAACGCATGATGTTCATGAAGCAGACACTGCAAGTCTTGAAGAATTGCTCGCTTCATTCCTGCATTGATCTCTAGGCGTCGATCAAGTTGTTCTTCCATGTTGCCCATGAAATATATTTGTAAAAATTTATTCTGTGTATTTTCGAAAGGTAGTAATGATCCAATTCGATGATGAATCTGTCCTTGTATCTACAAAATAAAAACCAGACAGTATTAACTGGGTTATAAACACTTTTTTCGGTGGGAGAGTAGAGTTCAGAATTAGCAAATATACTACATAGGTACCAATAGATAAAGTAAGTTATTCTTTAACTACATTCTATATAAGTACAAAAATAAATACCTTAAATGTCGGATTAAATCCCCGTTCTTCGATAATATCTGCCCCAAATGACGTCATCTGGAAACAACCATTGTATTTTTGAGTATTTGCAAGAAAGTGGCGTGATTCTTGTGTTTCGCCACAAAGCAATGAATACAATGGCTCAGGTGGCGGAGTCAACAATGGCAATTTCACTTTACCATTAAGGCAGCATAATCCAGGCGTTTCTCCGGAAAACTTTAATGCACCACAATACTCGCAAACTACGTCCATTTGCCCAATGCAAACGCTAGGATGCAAGCTGTAATCATTGCTGCAATCGTATTGAAACGCTGCTCGATTCAAATCAGCACTTGATAAATATCTTGTTCTGCGTCGCAAATTATCTATTTGTTGACCTCTGTTGTTCGCTCGACGATTCTGCATTGCCAACCGAGCTGTTTCACGGGCTGCTTCACTTTGCTCTCGTGATTGAGAAGCACGAAGTCGAGCCATACTATCGCGGCGCTGTTCACGTGCAATTTCTTGTTCTTCTTCAGTCCTTTCATTTGCAGTATTTCGTATTCTTCTTGCATCACGGCTTTGTCGGGAAAGATTCGATCGTCTTGGTCGCGGCATTATTAATTAAACTTCACTTCACCTAAAAACTTAAATTTTTAACCATACCGAGTTTTATAGTTCACTTCACTGTTTATACGAATGGGCAATTTGGCAATAATGTTAATTATTTATTTAATAGAAATAGTTTTATTATTGATTTCTTACAAATATCAAATAGTCATCCATACGTCATTACATAGCTGTCATTATACGTCAATTTTGTTATTCCAAGTCTGATTCTTTTTTGTTATACCACGTTTTATAGTGACTGACGTTACATGTCAAGTCACACGGGAATGATGTCGAACGGGATAAAAAGTATCCTATGTCCTTCTCCTGGCTCTAAACTACCTCCCTGCCAATTTTCAGCTAAATCGGTTCAGCCGTTCTTGAGTTATAAGTGAAGTAACTAACACGACTTTCTTTTATATATATAGATATCACACATTACATAGTAGGCGTGGTTAAAAACATTCCATTATCTATTGACAAATGCGATATACTACTAGAAAAAGCCCATGTTTTAACGTAAAACGTAATCGTACGTAAAATATCACGAAATCTTTGTTATCACTACTCAATTTGGGATTCGGAATCAGCCGCCATATTACGTTTTTATGGTTAATGATGTGAGAAAGTGATTATGTGAATCGATTATTTCGTTGTGATTTTGTTCGAATCGATTTAATAAAAAATAAGTAACACCAAAAATCGATTTTTTTAATTATAAAAAATATTTTACATGTTTGATGTAATTTAACATTCTATCTATGTTAAAATTATAATCCAGCAATCAAAGATTTAAATATCGTAATAAGTCAGTAGGTACATTTTAATAAAATAAAATAGATTTAGATTCATCATAAATCATAATCCTCTGTGGCTACATCAATAAATATTCGTACCGAAACTTCACCGTGGAATCCAATGCATCCGTAGACTGATATTCTTTATTCAAAATTCAAAAAATAAATTCTAATTTGACGCAATATCGGCAGTAAAATAATAATTATCTACGAAACGATCCTTGTAATAAGGTTTAAAATTGTTAAACGGGATCTTAATAGTGCGAAATCTAGGTACCTCGCCTACGCCTTCATGTACTAATTTTAAATTGCATAGGTATGTTACCTACATAGAATATTACTTTTATTATGTCCAGGATGGTTGACGGCTGTGAATAAGTGAAAAAAAAACAGAAGAGAGGTGAAGAGAGTGAAGAGGTCATACATTATAGACTTTATTTTTTGAAGGCGTGGGTGGTATAGGGTGCCCAGTATATCTGACATAGGCGTAATGAGTATTTGATTTCGGGGAAGATTTCATGGCGGAAAGCTTTTGGCATTCTCGATGCGAGACATTGATGAGGCCTTGGGCCACCTTAAGTCGGATGCTGACCGGAAGCATTTATTTACTAATAATGTAGCAGTTAGAATTCGAATAAGTAGAACTTAAAACGAGCAATGAACATGCTGTTATGTCAAAATGGCGAATAATTATAACATTACACGAACTAGGCACCTCTGGGTTTTGAAGTAGTATTTTATTTCGAGATCGATTTTGAACGCAAAATGAAATTTTCGTCGTTTTATTTGGACAGGGGTGCAAAGGTAACAGTAGTTCAGCCATCTTTACTTGGCACTTTTACAACATTTTTTAGACCTTAACATTTTGTCGAGCTGATAGTCGCAGCGGATAAGCCTTGCAGCAGTAGGTAGACATAAGTTATTCTTAAATTCAAGATGGCGACCTTGAAAACTTACTTATTATTTCATAATTATATTATTTCCATAGATTTCGAGGGTGCTGATGCCGAAAACAAATTCTACTCCTTAATCCAAGATAGCCGTCATGAAAGTTCACTAGTTAAATGAAATTTACTAGCCCTTAAATCATGGGATTGACACCCATGACAGCTAGCCAATTTGCGTAACCGCCATCTTGGATTTGCATTTTAATCTCATTTTCGGCATTAATACCCCCGAAAATCACGATTTTGAAACCCATGACGACTAATTTGCAAATTTTTGTAGCCGCTATCTTGGAATTTCATTTTGACCCCATTTTCAGCCTCAGCGCCATCACCCATGATGAATAAGTAGTATGTTTTCGTAGCCGCTATCTTAGATTTAGAAATCGATCTTAGCCATCTTTGTTTTGTGAACCGACCCTATATCCTCTAACATTATTAAAACCTGATTATAGTAGTACGTCCTCTATCTTATGAACTATTTCACTTCTATTTGAAATCAGGAAGCAAAGGCCCAGGAATTTATGTCCCGAGCTGCGGTATGGCAGATTGGGATATAAGCTCCGCCTCTCTGCTGCTCGCTTTCCTCAGCAAACCCTAGCACGAATGCTCTGCGACAATGTACCGCGTTGACCGACTGCATGTATTAATATAGGAGAGAATGTGGTAATACATTCTAATTACTTATGTCTATTAGATACTTAAAATATCTTCGTGTTCATTCTACTTGTACTAATATTTAATCTGTGCCAATACTTTAGGTTTTTGAAAAATACTTTCTATTCACGTGAAATTATTTATTTGTAGCTATGCCGAAAATAAATAAATGTCATTAATTAACTTTCGAGCGATTTTATTTATTTAATGATTATTTTTCGATTAGGCTGAATGAGTTTCGATTAGGCTGAATGAGTATCGATTTGGCTGAATGCAACATTTGTATTGTATTAACAATTTTGGATTGATGGTCAGCACTAGGTTCGAATTAAGTCGACGTACAATTTTTACTAAATTGAATTGTGTTTTTATCCGTTTTTGTATTTGAATAATGGTAAAAATGAACATGAAAAGAAACAGAAACTATGTTTAGCTTGTCCCTTCAGCGTTTCAACACGTAACTAGGTACGTTAAATATTGTTTTTGAGCTAATCTAACTCAACTAATATTTGGATATAGGTATATTAAATATCTATTTTATTCTAATTTCGCAGTATGTTGACGTAGCTTCACGTAAACAGCACATTTTTAAAGAAATTTACTAGACATATTAGGTACAATATTAATGAAATAAAATAATTTTCACATTAAATTCATACTTAAAACTTGCGTGCAAATTCCTGCATTTAGTGACTTAATTCGATTAATTAACGCGACAACTCCCCGAGTCAGCGGATATGACAAATGTCAAAATCTCGTCGAGCCGAAGGGTAAGCGTTATTGTTTCCATCTATGTGAGGTAGATCACTAAATGCCCGCCCCATGATGTAGGTTTTGGCGCACAGGCCTGCGATTGGAGCAATACTGTTCCTTGCGTTCGATATTAAAATTTCGCATTACGTTATGCAATATACATGTTGTCAATACAACATTATCAACAACGTCTGGACGTAAACGAATATTTTTGTTAATTATTTCAAATTTTTGATATAATATACCGAATGCATCTTCGACTACTTTACGTGTGCGTGATAGGCGATTGTTAAATTCTTGGGTTAAAAATTGAGAGGATAAGAAACAAAAAAAAAAATATTTACACACACAATTATAACATCTTGACAGGTAAAAACCATAGCGGTGCTATATGTAACTTAATAGAACTACACTATATTTAAAATATTATTACAAACATGCAAAGTATCAGTTGCATTAACGGTGAAGGAAAACGTCGCGTCGTGAGGAAACCTGCACATCTAAGAAGGTTCTAAATAGTTCTCGATGGCACGTATAATGCGCCAACCCGCACCGCTTGTTGGACAAAGAAGCCCGTGCCTTGCAGGATGTGCTGATTATGTTAATGTGTACGATTTCAATTAAAATATCATCTGCGAGTCTAGTCTCCCAAAAAGGGCTCTGATAAACTGCAGATATTAGTGTAAACTGTTGCGTATTTTTATTATATTAATTGAGTACAAGATTCTGGAGATGCAAGGGTACTCCTTGGTCCTTTTTCTCCAATGAAAAAAAGATAAAATATTAAGTAGTTATCATGGTAAGGTAAACCTACCTATCGACCGATTATACAACGAAAATAAATTATTGTCCCGCCGCCAAACCGATATAGATTTACAAAATAAAAAAATAAGAAAACCTGCGTATTTACATATGTAGCAAAATTTATTATGCATATAACTCAAAATAATTCCTGCAATGTTCTGAATCAGTACTCGTATATAACTTTAAAGTCCTGTTTATAGGACGTATAGGTTGTTCGGAAAGTCATTTCGTTTTTTCCCAACAGAAAACTTAACTGTATTTTTTCACAGTTATCTTCACACTTAAGCGGCAGAATCATTTTATATTTCGATAGCTGATATACTACGGCTTGCTTGTGAAAAAGCCCGATTGATTCTACGCAGTGGTTTTTGGTTGGTACTCTTTCAAACATGGAAAGTGAAAAGCAGCATCGACCTAATAGAATTAAATCTTATCATCTTTTTAAAACGATGGCGCTATTTAACACTGATACTTAATTCTATTTGCATTTCAAGTGTTCAGGCAGCGGTTGTCGTTCCTCGGTAAGATATACCTACATGTACTTATTTTTAATACGTCATTCAGTGTTTGAATTGTTTCAAAAATAGGATCCTCAAATACCATGTAGTAAACTTAATTAAGCAGTCGGCCAGGAACATTTTATATGGAACTGATTAATACTCAAAATACGTTCAATATACTAAGGTGTGGTTTTACGATGTAACTATCTACATCTATGCACGGTTCCTATACACCTACAAAACGGATCGCTTTGCTTAGATATCGTAGCAGTTATTTGAAATTGCGAAACATGGCCTATGATAAACTCTTAAACCAATTTAGCACAAGGAAATGTTTTTAATAAACTACAATAAACACTTAGACCAATTTAGCACAAACAATTTTTTCTAATAAAATACGAAAATACGCTTAATTATAGGTAAATCTGTAAGAGTATTATTTAACCGACAAAACTCCTACAGCATCGCAAGCATAATGGGCACACGCTGCCGATGCATTTAGCACAGTCTACCTATATCTTACTCCTTACAGTCGGTCAACGTAGAACATTGTCACAGAGCAATCGTGCGGGGGGTTGCGGGGTGAAGGGGCGGAGGTTATGTCCCGAGTAGCCATACTGCTACTCGGGACATAAATTCCAGGGCTCGCACTTTTTGATTTCAAACTTGATTGATATCGTTCATAGAAATTATATTAATTTATTATTACTAATCCAAGATGGCGGCATACATACATTTTCAAATGATTGTTTGTGGGAAGTCATTTCCACGGTTTTCGGGGTCACTGATGCCGAAAATGACGTCAAAATCCAAATCCAAGATGGCGCCCATGAAAATTTTCATTTAATCATCCTGGGTGTCAATTTCATGGTTTTCGGGGTCACTGATGCCGAAAATAACGTCAAAATCCAAATCCAAGATGGCGGCCATGAAAATTAGTAAATTAGTCGTCATGGATGTCAAATCCAAGGTTTTCTGGGGTGCAGATGCCGAA
This sequence comes from Amphipyra tragopoginis, assembly GCA_905220435.1. Lineage (NCBI taxonomy): Eukaryota > Metazoa > Arthropoda > Insecta > Lepidoptera > Noctuidae > Amphipyra > Amphipyra tragopoginis. The sequence continues at coordinate 22,258,965 of HG991991.1, read as the reverse complement.
AATGAGGTCAGAATCGAAATCCAAGATGGCGGCTACAAAAATGTCAAATTCGTCGTCACGGGTGTCATTTCTATGGTTTTCGGGGATGCTGATGCCGAAATTGAGGTCAAAATCCATTTCCAAGATGGCGGCTATTAAAATTTCAATTTAACCATCATGGGTGTCATTTCTATGGTTTTCGGGGATGCTGATGCCGAAAATGAGGTCAAAATCCATTTCCAAGATGGCGGCTATTAAAATTTCAGTTTAACCATCATGGGTGTCATTTCCATGGTTTTCGGGGATGTTGATGCCGAAAATGAGGTCAAAATCTATATGCAAGATGGCGGCCATAAAAAAATTCAAATTAGCCGTCATGGGTGTCAAATCCATGATTTTCAGGGACGCTGATTACAAAAACAAGATCAATTCTCAAACACCAAGATAGGGACCACGTTTTACCTGGCAAATCTCATTAAACTGGTAAATTTTTTTGACCGCCTTTTATTATCGAGGAATACTTAGGCTTTATTTCCGGCATCAGCACTCACGAAAACCATAGAAGTAATAACCATGAATAATAAGTAATTTTCTATGACTCCATCGTAGACTTGCGAATAATTTATGACTCTTACCTACCCCCGCAAGCGTCAGCCACGGCGACTGTAACCTCGACAAAATTTGTAGTTTTAAATATTGTTAGAATATTCCAGGATAAGATGGCGAAACTGCTGCTACATACCTTTGCATTATTTTGGCAATCGTCAAAATTACGCATGCGTGGTTTTCTTTATGCGTGTCACTGTTTCTATAAAACGTTAATTAATTTGGACGTTTGTTTGATAAAGTTTGTGTAATTTACTTTATGTGACAACCCTTTGACAAGTGTTACCAATTTTGACATTTCATAGAACCTGTCAAATGTATGGGCGTTGACCCACTGTATGTAGTAAGTAGGTACACTGTGCATTTAGTGTGAGAGCCATTTTATTTGCCGACGTCAAGGTGATAAAAGAGCATAAAATCTCATAAACACATCAACAATGAGTCCTAACAACCAGGAGGCAAATATTGGAAGAGTAAATCAGCGAAATACAAAAAATGGCGGCGACGCGGCTGAGTCATCACACTTGTCACCGTTCGTTCGGTGAAATGCAGCAATGAATAATAACGTGGAAGTTTTATTTCTTTTACATATATCATGAGGAATAACACTTACATTATAAGAACAACAAAAAGCTATTTATGATTAGTTACGGTTTACTCGCGTGCATTTTTCGGGATCGCCAGACTAGTTTAAGATCCAAACGGAGACCTTAATCATGAGCTAATCACGCGACAAAAAGCTGTCATTATTTGAACGTTTATACTAAGCGAATGCACCTAAAGGTACCGTACCGTACCGAACCGAACCTACCCTTATTTTCCTTTATTCCAAGGTTCACCCATTGCCAAAAAGTCAAAAAGTAGTACATCTTAAACTCTGTTAGTGAAAGTATTGACTTTGAATATTAATTTGCCGAAGTCAATTCTATCGGTAGTTTCGACATTTCATTTATCATGACGTATTTAAGGTTTGTACCAATCCAATATTCAGCTCAATTCATTTTTTTTTTAAATCGTTTCCCCTCACTGAGATTTCTCTTGTATCGTGGTTGCGTTTACAGACACAGGACCAGACCCGAAACAACCATCTGTAGGCCATACAAATTTTTGTTCCGTGTGGGAATCGAACCCACGACCCGTAGCGCAGAAGCCAATTGCTTAGCCACTGCACCAAACGTGTCGTCAAAAAATTATTCCGGAGTTACATAATGTCTATTTTGACTAGACTATTCTTGCACCATTATTGTGCTCGAAAAATAACAACAACCTATTACATAGGATCTTATGGTAGCTTCCCGTGGGAACTTATGGTAGCACCGTGGTGCGTGATTTTACGGGCGACACCAAGCACAACCGACAACCACTCACAGCCACGCACCGCACCGAGGCTCTTGCAAAGGTGCGTGTCCGTCTGTAGTGTGCGTGGTTCGAATCTATTTGGTCATTTCAAAATGCCGAGTGAAAGAGAAAGTATCGCTGCAGCTGCAGCTCTTGTTGTATTATTTAGTTATAATCATAGTGCTTAAATAAAAACAAAGTGAAGAAGAAAAAACCACGCTGGATATCGGCGTACAACAAGAGTCGGTCAAAGGTACGTAACTATGAAATTAAAGGTTCGCGCAAATTATGTCGGGCCGCAGCGGGTCGGGTCGCAGCGCAAAAATCCGCTCAAATCTCTCGTATGTATTATATATGAACTATCGCACACTATGGGCGCAGCGGGCCGCATATTCCGCCGCGGATTTTGGTTGCGTGCGATGTGGCCCGCCCCGCCCCGCTGCACCCCGACACAGTGTGCTATATACAAGCGGATTGGAGTGCACGCGTGCACGTGTTCATTTTACGATATTTGCGTTTTTTACCAACTTTTTGTAGAAGCTGTTCATTATGTTCTTCTTCTAACAACAGGCAAAAAAAAGATAATTCTTCGTCAGAGCTATCCATAACGTACATTTCCACGGACATCTGGCAGGGCAGTACACTGTACTCAAAAACAGAACGGTTCGCAATTTTATTGCACTCAGATTTTTGGCTTCTGGGGATAGCTACACAAGCCTTAGTTACCTTTTAAAGTCTTTTTGCAAACAATTTGATATGCGTCGACGATGTGTGCAAAGCATTGATGCAAGAATTACAAGAAGAAATAAAAGTAAGCAAATTGTGAATTTTTAATTTATTTTAAAGTAACACAAAACATTTTTGTTTTATTAATTAAATTACTTATTCGGTATATATTCTTCATCAAACGTTTAAAATGAAGAACAAAAAGCTAGTTAAAACTTTCTGTTTCGTAATATTCCTTCAACTGGGAGTTTTGGTGAACGCCGATAATTGATGGTTGTTGGACTAGTGATTGTGTAAGTAATGACTAAGAAAGGCCTGGTGAAAGTTCTCGAAAAATTTCTTGAAGTCGTGGTAATGATTGTGAGTTGGATGAGTGAGAGTAGCCTGGTGATAGCAGTGAAGGAGAGATTTCTTGATCTTGTGGAGAAGATTGTGAGTTGGATGATTGAGCGTAGTCTGGTGATGGCAGTGAGACTTATTGATGTTGTGGGGATGATTGTGAGTTGGATGGGTGAGGTTAGCCTGGTGATAGCAGTGAAAGAGAGATTTGTTGATGTTGTGGAGATGATTGTGAGTTGGATGAGCGAGTAGCCTGGTGGTGGCAGTGAGACTTGTTGATATTTTGGAGATGATTATGAGGTAAGTGAGAGTATCCTGGTGATGGGGGTCGTACGGTCCATGGCCCTTTACGGGGTCCCAAAATGAGTGGACACCCTGTCGGCCCGCAACATCGCAATCCGATGGCCGTCAGGGTGATAAGGGGGTACCGTACGATTTCCTTCGAAGCGGCGAGCCTCTTAGCCGGATCCGTGCTGAGATATCGTCAGCGCGAGGAGGCGCCTGAGCAGAGCGAGCTCCGTCAGATCCTAGTGGCCGAATGGAATAAGCGACCTGCGCAACCCAGCGCAGGGCACGCCGCGACAGCGGCGGTAAGGCCCGTGATGGAGGAGTGTCTGGAGAGGCGTCATGGCGCCCTCAGCTTCCGGCTGACGCAGGTGCTCTCGGGACATGGCTGTTTCGGGAAGTACCTGTGTTGCATAAGCTGGGAGCAGATGCCCGGTTGTCACCACTGTGTCGCCTGCCCCGAGGACTGCAGACGTGTCCTGCGTGGGTGACGCAGCGCCGCGAACTAGTCGGGACAGTCGGTGGTGACCTTTCGGTGGTTCTGTCCATGGTCGGGAGCGGGAGTGCGTCGGAAGCCGTCGCCTCCTGCGAGGAGGTGATGGCGACCAAAGAGGGAGCGGAGAGGGACAGAGGGGCAGCTGCCACTCTCCCTTCCCGCGCCAGACGCACCGGGCGCCGGAGGGCGCGCGACGATCTCCGTCCACCGTAGTGTGTGGCCTGCGGGCGGCGGGTTAGGGGATCCGTCGCCCGTAGTGTTGGGTAGGACACGACTTGAAAAAGAGTTTGTAAGAGTACCCTCTTTTTTGCTCTGAGCCAGTACAATGTACTACTTCAAATGAGGTGAGGCGTACTGAAGCTCGGTGATACGTTTGAAGTAACGAGTACGAATATGACATTTGACGTTACTGCGGTGAATCGAGTCGCGGTCGCGTAATGTTCACTGTAGGTAGAATGACGACGTGCTATTGTAGCATGTGCCTCGTTCCCTCTCTTTCTCACCCTACAGTTTACTTACCGAGAGTAACGAGTAACGCGACTACCGCGACATAAAAGTTGAAGTAGTACACTTTTAAATGTCGAGCCGCTCTTACATTTTGACGTCATGTACGGGACAAATGTACCGCATCTTGTAAGTCCTACTCAACACTAGTCGCCCGGTCAGTAACAGGCCCGAGAAGGCAGCGCGCAGTGTTCCGTGCGCGCCTCTCAGGAGGACGTGGGGCTAGGGCCCACAGTAGGAGAGGTCCGCCAGGGGCTGGCGGACCGAGGCCTACCGGGATCGCGGTGCATGCACCTGCGAATCCCGCGACCCCGGCCAAGGAAGGATCACGAGAAGGAACGCCGTGGCTTTTTAGCTGGTATAGGATTGGGTTGTAACTTGTAACAGATAAAATCTCGTATCTGTTACGCCTGTTCCACGTAAACAATAGTTCCAAAAACTTGTTACAAAATAACAGCCTGTTATTTCATACTATGTGGAGTGGGTTGTAACGGGTAAAATCGCATCTCTGTTCCGCCTGTTCCTGTTCCATGTAAATAATAGCTCCTAAAACCTAACAAAATAACAGCCTGTTATTTCATACTACGTGGGAACATACTTATTTGTGTTCTATGTTACCACAGATAGAAACTTTTAAAGTTTTAACCTGTTTACTGTAGCAGCTGTTCTTAGGTCGCACATGTAAAATAACAGGGAAAACAGTATCATGCGGGTTGGCATTGTATTTTAAACAATAAAAAATACTTATGAATTAGCATATGTAGGTACTGAAAACAATCCTTCATGCTTTTGTTACAGGCTTAGGACTGTCAGTTTGACTCAATATCACAATCTTAAGACTAGAAATTAATTAATGTATTGACAAGTTTCCAAAAGGTCAAACTGGCGCATTTAAAAGTTTTCAGTTCATTTTATGTACACACAATCAGAGTTTTTACATTATGTACAGTTTTATACAACTAGTTTAATATTTGCAAATTTTGATTAAGGAACACAAGCTGCTGCAATTTCCTGATGCCCAAGCGAGCCCCCCTCTCATTATGTAGATTGCCAGCAGCAGAAAACACACGTTCACAAGGAACTGATGATGCCATGGCATTTAGTTTCTGTGCTGCCACTTTGTACACTTGTGGATATATAGCTTTGTGTTCTCTCCACCACTTCATTGGGCATTCTTGTCTAGTAATAATCTTATCATCTAGGTAGCGTTGCACCTCAACAATTGCCCGTGATTGGTTTGTCCCATCAGGTTGTATGTATTTCATTTTAGTATCAAAGTCTAGCCATATGGACTTTGTCGGCAAGCAAACAGATTGGGTTTGAATCACATTGATATTTCCATTGTTACTTGTTTTGTTAAGCTCTTGAAATACAAGAGCAATCATCCTTCTTTTAACCTCGTCTGCTGTGTTTTGATCATCAAAATATAATTTGAACCTAGGGTCTAGAAACATGCAATTGGTAAAAGTTTTGCTTCTGCTTAAATTACAAAACCTAGTTTTTAGTCCACCAATCAAAGCTTGCCTTACTCTGTCTACTACAGGCATAAAAGTTTTGGTCAACCCCAAATTTTCTAAGGCTTTTGTCAGCCCCATAGTTATTGGAATTACTAGGCTACTTGTAATGTATTTTTCTCCACTCAGCTCTTTAGTAACTTCCTCACAAGGTCCCAGAACAACACACAGTTCTTCACAAACTAACCACTCGTATGCTGTCAAGGTCTCCATATCGATACCTCTGGGCTCAAAGGGCGTATAGCACATTATTAAAAATGTGCTATAAGCCCTTTGAGCCCAGAGGTATCGATATTTAAATTAACCATGGCACTGTACAGGGCCTCCTTTAAATCAACACAACGTTGGACCATATAATAGTTTGAGTTCCAACGTGTAGCAACTTCTTGTATTAACCTCTTACGTGCAAGCCCAGCCTGTTCTTGGTATTTTTTAAATTTTTGCCAAGCTACATTGCTCTGATTGTCTAACAATATTTTTTTTATTTAATAACTAAGCAATTTAAGTCATCTTCTTTTAGAGCATCATGGACTACTAAATTTAATGTGTGAGTGTAGCATGGGAAATGTTTCCAGCCAAGTTCCTTCTCTATGGCATTCTTAATATTACGGCCAGTGTCTGAAACTCCTAGCAAAACTTTGTTGGACACCTGCCACTCATCACATACTTCTCTGATGGATTTAGCTAAGTGCCTACCTGTGTGCGATTCTTGTAGTGGAACACAATCTAGCAAACAGTACTGAAGTTTAAACTCATCTTCTTCTATGTAATGCCTTGTTATTGCCAGCATTGACTCATTTGTTATTGTTGACCAAATGTCAACTGTTATGCAGATGGATGTCACAACTTTTTCAATTTTAATTCTGAAGTTGTTTATGTAGTTTGCGAAATATTTTCAACTTGGGATTGTATAATTTGGGAACGCATACAACATAAGTTCCCGAAAACCACGGTCCTCAACTATCCAAAATGGTTGAAAATCAATGCAAAATAGCCGCATTATTTTATGATCGTTTTTTTTTTGCATATTGTAATTTGTAATAGCTTGATGGTCATTATGTCCGTCTGGCAGGAACTTGCAAATTGCTGGAGGCAGTACCACTTACCGTGTGCATCTGGATTGAGGGCCCATTTTTTAAATCCTTGCGAAACGAAATAAGACTTACAGGAAAATTAGTTAAAAATAGTTAAAACTTAAAGCAATGGGCCATGAATTTCTTAAATGTGAATTAAAACTGTTATGATTAAATTATTTGGGCCCTCAATCCAGACGCTTGCATAAAGTGGCATAGCCTAAATCTCAGAAAGTAGGTACTATCTCTGGGTTAATCCTTTTTATTTAAGAATTTAGTTAAGATTTTCTTAAATATATTAAGAAATTCCCAAATCTGTAGAATATGACATTACAGATTTATGGCGATATACTTAGGGCCCTCAATTCATACATGTCTGTACTGAGGAATCTGCAAAATATGAATTTATCTGCAGAAATACATAAATACGACTTTAATATGTTTTACTTAGATACCTCTGTGAATTAGTTAAAAAGAAATAATGACACAAGTTAATTGTTATAAAGTAAATGAAAGTTGAATTTTACTAAAAAATCTGAACTGAGGGCCCAAGAGTTTTGGCTTCATTGACTAAACTTAACCTCATAGATTATCGCAAATTAGAATAAGTTTTTTTACTATTTTTTAACTAAAATTTAACATATCATCCGTTTTTCTAAACGCCATACTTTAAGAGAAAATGGATTTTCAATTTTTATAGGACAAAATGTTGTAGGGTAGATATGTTTTTTTAGTTTTTTGGACTGATCAGTATGTATCCTCATACAAGTTATTTTTTAAGCGACTAAGTAAATATATGTTGCTTGAACTGTCGGAAGCGATTGTGTGATGCAATAATTTAATAGTGCAGTAAGTAAATATTATTATTCCGTACAGATTATTCTATGGTACATTATATTTTTTTTTTTTTATTACTAATAGTAATACATACTATTCTATGTATATCCGGACAGATTATTCTATGGCCTTATTAGAAACATTTTAGGCTTGCAAGGAACAGGCCGCTAGGAAGGCCGATTTTGTGTTTTTTGAAGTTTAATATTCCATTAGAAAAGTTGTTTGCATCTTACCAGAGTTCGATATAATACTCAGCAAAAAGTTTTTTAACATTTATGTACACGACAACTTTCTTAGTTATACCACAGTCTACCTATATCTTACTCCTTACAGTCGGTCAACGTAGAACATTGTCACAGAGCAATCGTGCGGGGGGTTGCGGGGTGAAGGGGCGGAGGTTATGTCCCGAGTAGCCATACTGCTACTCGGGACATAAATTCCAGGGCTCGCACTTTTTGATTTCGAATTTGATTGACATCGTTCATAGAAATTATATTAATTTATTAATAGTATGTTGTTTATACCGAATTTTATTATAAAGACTGTTTACTAATAAAAGATGGCGGCCATGAAAATTTTCATCTAATCATCATGGGTGTTAATTTCATGGTTTTCGGGGTCACTGATGCCGAAAATAACTTCAAAATCCAAATCCAAGATGGCGGCCATGAAAATTAGTGTAAAGTAGTCGTCATGGGTGTCATTTCCATGGTTTTCGGGGGTACTGATGCCGAAAATGAGGTCAAAATCGAAATCCAAGATGGCGGCAATAAAAATGTCAAATTAGTGGTCATGGGTGTCATTTCCATGGTTTTCGGGGGTACTGATGCCGAAAATGAGGTCAAAATCGAAATCCAAGATGGCGGCAATAAAAATGTCAAATTAGTGGTCATGGGTGTCATTTCCATGGTTTTCGGGGGTACTGATGCCGAAAATGAGGTCAAAATCGAAATCCAAGATGGCGGCTACAAAAATGTCAAATTCGTCGTCACGGGTGTCATTTCCATAGTTTTCGGGGGTACTGATGCCGAAGTTGAGGTCAAAATCCATTTCCAAGATGGCGGCTATTAAAATTTTAATTTAACCATCATGGGTGTCATTTCCATGGTTTTCGGGGATGCTGATGCCGAAAATGAGGTCAAAATCCATTTCCAAGATGGCGGCTATTAAAATTTCAATTTAACCATCATGGGTGTCATTTCCATGGTTTTCGGGGATGCTGATGCCGAAAATGAGGTCAAAATCCATTTCCAAGATGGCGGCCATTAAAATTTCAATTTAACCATCATGGGTGTCATTTCCATGGTTTTCGGGGATGCTGATGCCGAAAATGAGGTCAAAATCTATATGCAACATGGCGGCCATAAAAAAATTCAAATTAGCCGTCATGGGTGTCAAATCCATGATTTTCAGGGACGCTGATTACAAAAACAAGATCAATTCTCAAACATCAAGATAGGGACCACGTTTTACCTGGCAAATCTCATTTGACTGGTAAATTTTTTTTACCGCCTTTTATTATCGAGGAACACTTAGGCTTTATTTTCGGCATCAGCCCCCACGAAAACCATAGAAGTAATAACCATGAATTATAAGTAATTTTCTATGACTCCATCGTAGACTTGCGAATAATTTATGACTCTTACCTACCCCCGCAAGCGTTAGCCATTGCGACTGTAACCTCGACAAAATTTGTAGTTTTAAATATTGTTAGAATATTCCAGGATAAGATGGCGAAACTGCTGCTACATACCTTTGCATTATTTTGTCAATCGTCAAAATTACGCATGCGTGGTTTTCTTTTTGCGTGTCACTGTTTCTATAAAACGTTAATTAATTTGGACGTTTGCTTGATAAAGTTTGTGTAATTTATTTTACGTGACAACCCTATGACAAGTGTTACCAATTTTGACATTTCATAGGACCTGTCAAATGTATGGGCGTTGACCCACTGTATGCAGTAAGTAGGTACACTGTGGTTATACTATCCCGTTCTTGGTGATCTTCAGTGAATATTTTTTATGTTATAATATTATCAAAGGTGTTTGTTGTTTTGTTTAATTTAATTTATGTGAAGTAAATTATTTTCTTATATTTATACCGATCGTGTTTTATTTATCGAAATGAATTTGATTGATTTGCGGATTGCGACGACTCTCGCAAATATATGACTTTCCGTCCAAAAAAGTACACGTGGGATGTTGAATCAGCACTCATTGTGCCGATAGTCGTTACAGCCAATGGTTTAATAGCCAAGAGCCTCGACCAACATCTGATGAGGCTCTATCGTTAGGCGGGCGGAGGAAAGCGGCTCTTCTGGACACGGCTTCTCTCTGGAGTCCTGACCGCCGGTAGCTTGGACCCTGTTCCCGATGCCGGTGGAATACAATTTTCTTATATTTTTAAATGTGTAATGTTTTTATAACATATGTATTTAAAAATATAATTTAATATGTAGGTATTTACAATGAATAAATGGTATAATAATATTTACCACACTATTAAATTATTGCATTGCACAAAACACAATCGCTTCCGACAGTTCAAGCAACAAATATTTACATAATCGCTTAAAAAATAACTTGTATGAGGGTACATACTGATCAGTCCAAAAAAGTAACAAAATCATATACACCCTACAAAATTTTCTGCTTTAAAAAATTGAAAATCCATTTTCTCTTATAGTATAGCGTTTAGAAGAACGGACGATATGTTAAATTTTAGTTAAAAAATAGTAAAAAAACTTATTATAATTTGCGGTAACCTATGAGGTTGAGTTTAGTCAATAAAGCCGAAAATCTTGGGCCCTCAGTTCAGACGTTTTAGTAAAATTCAACTTTCATTTTCTTTTAAACAATTAACTTTTGTGTCATTATTTCTTTTTAACTAATTCACAGAGGTATCTAAGTAAAATATATTAAAGTCGTATTTATGTATTTCTGCAGATAAATTCATATTTCGCAGATTCCTCAGTACAGACATGTATGAATTGAGGGCCCTAAATATATCGCCATAAATCTGTAATGTCATATTCTACAGATTTGGGAATTTCTTAATATATTTAAGAAATTCTTAACTAAATTCTTAAATAAAAATGATTAACCCAGAGATAGTACTTTCTGAGATTTAGGCTATGCCACTTTATGCAAGCGTCTGGATTGAGGGCCCAAATAATTTAATCATAACAGTTTTAATTCACATTTAAGAAATTCATGGCCCATTGCTTAAGTTTTAACTATTTTTAACTAATTTTCCTGTAAGTCTTATTTCGTTTCGCAAGGATTTAAAAAATGGGCCCTCAATCCAGATGCACACCCACTTACCACTTCTGCAGTACCATCTGTGATGTTATTTACTGCAATTATAGCACTATTAATATTACTGCCTGAAGCACCAGCATCTCCACCAACACCACCACCGTTACCCACAATACTTACCCCATTAGAGCTGCTCGTACTTGCAACCGGATTACGGCTTACAACATTTATCGTGGGGAGTTTGCGGTCGAGATGTTTTTTTTTAAATTTGTCACTGATGACTTAGAGCTCTAACACACCACGTTTTATTGAGGCGCTTTCGACGCGCGTTTCGTCATCGCGCGTTGTCGGCGCTGCTAAACTTGAAATAGACAGATTACTTGCGATTGCATCGCTGCAAACTCACGAGAAACGCGCTACAGACGCGCGTGAGCAACTCTCCTTGCAAAATAAAACGCGCGTAGCACGCGCGCGATGGAGCGTGTATCGCGCTGGAAACGTGTGTGCGCTGTGTGACCGACCGACATCGAAGAAAGGGGCGGGAGAGAGGCCTGCGGCGCACACTCCATCCGTACTTCATACAGAACGCCGTACGCATGTGTTTGCAGCTATCGATGTAACTCCGCGCTACGAGCGCGTCGACAGCTCGCGAAAAAGTCGTCGCCTGCATACTACAATTTTATGAACGTGTGAATAGGTAAATTGATAACATCGCGTTTGCAGCGCGTTATAGTTGCGTGCGACGCGCGTCGATAGCGCCGGAAAAAACGTGGTGTGTATGAGCCCTTAAACGAAAAGTTTGTTTTACATATATTACATGTGGGTCGAAAGCCACCAATATCTGTAAAATGGTCCCACACAAGGGTCCCCTATGCTGTTTCGAACGCCGCTGTTGCGAATTATTTTTCCACTGCCTCCCAGGTTCGAAAGCTCATGGACTCGAATGAAGTAGTCGCGAAAGACGCTGTTTCGAAAAACATTTTCACTGCCTCATACGCTCGAATGCTTGTGATTTCAATTTATTTAGTCATAGTATCATCATAGTACAAAAAAATATTTAAGCAGTAATTAAATAAAATCAACAAATTCGGTGTCAACATCATCATTTAATATTATTATTAACAAAGTAACAATCAAAAATATTAGTACCTCAACTGTACATTTTTTTCTATGAGTAGGTACTTAACACAAAAACTAAGACTGATCTTTATAAAAAAATGTCTAGGTACCTAAGTGGTATTAATTATTAGTGGTATTTTTCAGAAATTAATCAATTGCACATGTGTTAGTATTAGTTAGTATATACGAGTACGCTAAAGCTCTTATAAATTCAGGCGTGCCCATTGTACTTTTTTTTTCATAATTGCTGAAATAGCATTCTCTGCAACTCTTTGTTTTTTTTTTGGTTGGTGTCTGAGGTAAATTACCCAAAATCTTCTCGATTTATTGTTCCGTGACACTTTGCTCCTCAATAAGTTTTCGTATACATCCATACAGTAAGTCTCTTATTTTCTAACAAAGAATTCCAGCGGCGATGCCAGGCTTCTACACTGTTTTGAGTACGTGGAAGGAACAAGTTGTTATTTCATTCTATAGACCATAGGCTCTGTGGAAAAAGTGGTTGTAAGCGTAAAACTTGAATTTTGTCATCTATGTTGCGGATTATCAGTCGTCCTAAAACATAGTACTCATCAAAATAATTCGTAACTTCTTCGGCTTCTTCTGGGAAGAGAGTATCTTTAAATTGTCTGAAGATATTTGGTATATCTTCCGCAGGTAGATAGGCAAACGCTATATAGCATCGCATTTGTACCGCAAAATTACTATCTGCACCGTATCGTGCACTTAAACCACAAGCTTGATTTTTTGACGCCGGATACTAAATGTTACAAAGACAAAATATCAATGGGCAACATAGTCCTAGTGTCAAAATGTACAAAAGTCTTAATGTATATGAATGTGCAAATGACAAAAAATAATTGTGATATAATGCATAAGGGTCTAATTGTTAGATTGCCAAAATGTACAAAAGATAAAACATAATTGTGCCAAAATGCATCGTGGTCCAAGTGTCACACAGTCAGGATTCGAACCCACAAACCTGGGCTTCGAAGGTAGGATCACTAACGACTGAGCCTACATACACCTATCTGCTACTTACTTGATATCAACCAACATACTTCTCTGCACTGGATATCTAATTAAAATCTCTTCTCTACCTAATCTCTTTGAGTATAAATACTCCTTGAAAGTTCGATATCCTTGAAAAAGATGATTGAAATGTCATTTCATTTGTTCTGTTCTGTGGCATTTGGACAAAATGACATTTTGGCACTAGCCAATTTGTACAATTGAACATTACAGCTTTATTGTATTCTATCATAGCGGCATTTGGGCAAAATTACATTTTGGCACTAGGCAATTTGTACATTTTGACACCAGGACTATGTTGCCCATTGATTTTTTGTCCTTGTAACATTTAGTATCCGGCGTCGATTTTTTCTCCATATACTTTGACCTAAGTGAAACAAACAAGCACTTTGAATTTTGTTTGGAAATTCGATTCGAATAGCGTTAATTATAGCTTGTTCAAAATCCGACATGATTTGCCCTGGATTTTACTCAATGTTAAATTCAGCAGAATATTCTTTCAGTTGAGAAAAAAAACAATATATGATTCTTCTGATTTTTTATCTAGAAACCCGTACACTAATGGAACTCCATTTATTTTCTTTAAATCATCATATTATAATATACAGCGTGTCACAGAAAGTAGTGTCAAGCGGAAGTCCAGAGGTAGAACATCCTTTGCGGTACCCAAATCACCCCATGTATGTTCCGCGATTTTTTGTAGTTTTCGAGTTATGAATGTTTTTCATGTTTTTAATCAAACTCTGACTATAACGACATTTTTGATCATAGTGACGTGAATAGTTGAGATACATGAGTAATTTTTTTTTCTAAATTAGCTGCTTAGTGACCCTATCGAATGCATAAAAATTTGTAACCATAGATGTAACGAATGCGTTACAAAAAATATTGAATTGTCATAAAGTTAAAATCTTGCATGTTTCCTAAATCTTTGTGGGTGATTTAAAAATAAATCTCCCTAAACTTTTTTTGTCACATGTATTTTAAAAACTTATCCATTTTATCAGCTATTTACCCTGTAAATTCCATCGAGCTATCTCTACGACACATCACAATAAAAATTTCATTCAAAGCATACAATATCGAGAATTACAGTTGTAAAAGGGTGAATGAAAAATTGATTAAAACTAACTAATAACGTCTTTTTAGTAACCCTCGACGCAAAAAGAGGGGTGTTTTTAAGTTTAACGTGTGTGTTTGTGTGTCTGTTTGTGGCATCGTAGCTCCTAAACGGATTTTGATTTAGTTTTTTCTTTTGTTTGAAAAGTGACTTTATCGAGAGTGTTCTTAGCTACGATTTAAGAAAATCTGTTCAGCCGTTTGAAGATCATCAGCTCTTTTCTGGTTGTCGAAGGGATATGAGCAAATTCTACTGGTCTGATCGTTTCGAAATTTACTATCCTGTGACTTCAATGATACTGATGACATGTGACAAGAAGAAGGTCATTACAACTTATCATAAACTTAAAAGAATCAATAGGCACACAATACCTCTACTGTAAGTTGGGTATCATGCTGTTTCAGATGATGCTTGAGTATCAGGTCAAGGTTACCATGTACAAACAAACATTCATAACTCGAAAACTACAAAAAATCGCGGAACATACATGGTGGTGATTTGGGTACCTCAAAGGATGTTCTACCTCTGGACTTCCGCTTGACACTACTTTCTGGGACACGCTGTATATAATATATAATTAAACATTGCAATTAGTTTATTTAAGCAAATTTATTTTGCCACGGCAGTGGGTCTATATTGATAAAATAATCAGCTAAATTATTTCTTGCATTCCTGCCGCGTGTACCTATTAGAACTCTGTTCCTCGGAATTTCGCATATACCCTCTGTATCACCATTGAATAATATTTCTTTAAAACTAACACTATGTCAACCGTCAAACAACCCCGTTGAACTGGGAACGTTATGTGAGCGCTAGAAATCACTGCAATAAGGTGTGTAGGAATGCTCAACGCCAACATATTCATAGTTCAGTGGAAAATGGAGATCCAGCGAAGGTCTGGAAGTTTCTTAGATCATTGGGAATCGGAAAATCGCGTCAGGATACAATTCCTGACAATCTCGATATTAATTCTTTAAACCTACATTTCACGGCCTCGTCCAATTTTGATGGGACAACTAAAGCAAATACTCTAAATCACCTTTCTACTCTTCCGACTCCCGATTATTCCTCTTTCGTCTTTAATCAATTCGCTGCTTGTGATGTTAAGAAGAGCATCTTGTCCATAACGTCTAACGCAGTTGGAAGTGACTGTGTCAGCCGTAATATGATCCTTCCTATCCTCGACGAAATCCTCCCTGTCATATGTCACACCCTTAACAACTCTGTCCTTAGCGGTGCTTTTCCAAATGCCTGGAAAGACGCCCAAATTATTCCTTTACCAAAAAAACCCAATCCAGCATCCTTTTCTGAATATCGTCCAATATCCATACTTCCATTCCTCTCCAAAGTCTTAGAACGTCTAATTCACAATCAGTTAAGTACATTCCTTTGTAAGAATAGACTTCTAAATCCCTTCCAATCCGGTTTTCGTCCTGGCCATAGTACTGTCACAGCCCTGGTTAATATTACGGATGACATCAGGCTAGGCATGGAAAATGGGAAGTTAACGGTACTGGCATTGCTGGATTTTAGCAATGCTTTCAATACTGTTGACTTCGACATTATGCTTGGCATACTTAGCTCGCTTAACATATCTCTTGGTTTCGTAGTTACCTGTATGGTCGCCGACAGCGTATTAGTATTGAGGATAAGTTATCTTCATGGAGTAATACGACTGCTGGTTTGCCGCAGGGTGGCGTTTTATCCCCATTACTCTTCGCAATATTTATTAATTCAATCTCTAATCAACTGCTTTCTTCTTACCACCTTTATGCAGATGATCTACAAATTTACTCGCAAGCACCGTGGGGACGTTTATCAGAAGCCATCGTCAATATCAACGAAGATCTTGTCCAAATTTCTGAGTGGAGCTAATCCTACGGACTAAGAGTCAACCCTACGAAGACACAAGTCATTGTTTTGGGCAGCTCTCGGATGGTTTCGAGAATCGACTGGTTGCAACTTCCACAGGTTTACTTTGACGGTATCCAGGTACCTTTTAGCGAAAAAGTAAAAAACTTGGGGATCTTTATGGACAAGAACTTTTCATGGGATCCACAATTGCAAGAAACCAGTCGTAGGATGTTTGCGTCAGCCGGATCCTTGAGAAAGCTTCGTAACTTTCTACCCACTGCTACTAAAACTGCGCTTGCACAATCTCTTCTTCATCCCATCCTTGACTATGCCGATGCCAGCTATCTTGATCTCACCGAGGACCAGTTTAACAAACTTGAGCGACTTCAAAATTTTTGTATAAGATTCATATTTGGTTTACGTAAATATGATCATGTGTCAGAATTTCGTGCTAAACTCAAGTGGCTTCCAATACGCCTTCGTCGGAATACTCATATTCTTTCCCTACTATACAGTATTCTATTCAATCCTACAACCCCTTCTTATCTTAAAGAACGTTTTGAGTTCATGCGTGATTCACACTCACGATCCTTGAGATCATCGGAAAACTTAAAACTGAAGATGCCTCTGCATTCCACAAGATTCTTTGATCATTCCTTCACTGTCCAGGCCATACGCTTGTGGAATGCACTACCTGTGTCTGTGAGGCGTGCTCAGTCGTTGTTCTCCTTCAAAAGAATGGTGAAGGAACATTATCTTGCTGTCTAGTAGTTTTTTTAAAAAATTGTCTATATGTATTATGTATTTAAATATTTTTACCTTATTTGAGTATGTATATATATATTTAAGATATGTTTATATATATTTTTGTGTTATATTATGTATTTATATTTAGTTATTTAGTTAATTCCAGATGTTTTTTATTAGGTTATATATTTGTACGCTGCAAACTGCCTTTATATTTTCCTTAGCAATTTTTTCCATCCAATGGTTGTCTGGAAGAAATCGCTTTAAGCGATAAGACCGCCATTTGTACTATTCTTAATCATGTGTATTCCTACTGTTTTATTTCTTTTAGTGTACAATAAAGTATATCTATCTATCTATCTATCTATGTCTTTCTTTTACGAAATTGTGAAGCAAACAGCACGCTTTGATTATTTTTATTATTTTTTATTGATAAATTTGCGTTAACATCTAATGGTCGTTGAAATATTCGCCCTTTGTGAGTCAAAATTCCAAATACACATTCTATATACCTACGCGCTCGGCTCAAACGATAATTAAATATTCGTTTAGTTTAAATTCAAGTTGGTTCCTGCGTATGGTCTTAAGATATGATCAGAAATCCTAAATGCTTCATCGCCTATGAAAAAATATGGCAGATTATTAGGAATACCCGAAATGTTTGATTCTTTTGGAATATTAAGATTTGATTCCCTAAGCTGTTTGTAAAATGTTGAATTCTGAAAAACAGTACTATCACTACATTTTCCTTATGCACCAACATCAATGAAAGTAAATTTGTAATTGGAATCACATATGGCTAGTAACAATATTGAAAAATAATGTTTGTAATTATAATACAATGACCCGGTTAACGATGGTTTGCAAACTCTAACATGTTTGCCATTGATTGCCCCAATCACATGGGGAAAATTTGCACGTTGCTTGAAATTTTCAGCGATACCTAACCACATTTCAGTCGCGAGCTCAGGAGCCCAATTCTACTAACAGAAAACTTTATCAATCGCAACTGAATTTGATAGTGATACGAAAACTGTCTGAATAAACGATTCAGTTGCAATTGATAGACAGTTTTCGTATCAATAACTATCAAATTGTTTGACAAAAAAAACAAAACCAAACATTTTGACAGTTTTCGTAAACGAAAACTGTCTGAATGAGCGATTCAATTGCCATTGATAAAAGTTTCTGTTAGTAGAATTGGCTCCCTGGAAAACATTCTGCTTTCATTACGTCCCAAATAGCTGTGCAAACCTCTTCTACAATCTTCCTGATAGTCGATAATCCAAGTCTGTGGCTGTAATGAAGATCAGTGAACGAGCATCCGCTTGCCAGGTATCTGAAATATAAGAATTTTCAAAATTATTGTTTCAGGCAAAATACTGCAAAAAAGCTGGCGAACACTTCGTGACGCTTTTGTCAAACAAAGACGGGAACTGGCTACTACCAAGAGCGGATCAGCTGCTAGTAATAAAAAGTCATAAATACTTTAACCAACTCTTGTTTCTCTTACCGGTAGTCGAAATTAATACAACACAAAATAGTATGGCAGAAGATAACGACACAGTCGATAAGCCACATGGTAGCAACATAATTCCGCCTAAAGCAAAAAAGACCAATGGTGGAGCAAGCGGATGGAAAATATATGATGCGGCGCGGAGTACGGAACGGATGCGAAGGAGAAGGGCCGTGTTCGCAGCAAATGCTATAGAAGCCTTATATTAGCAAGCACATGCACTTACCAGCAAACCAGCCAACTCGCAACGCCTTTATATGCTGCAGACGGCAGCTTTTCTGGATGGCGAGAGTCTTTACACAAAGTTCTTTCACGAGCAAAGCGCGATTTACGCGATGGGAAAGGCGCGCCTCCCGATGTAGTTTGCACTCGCGAGCGGTAACACCTGAATCCCTGATAATTCCGAGACTCAGTAGCGGATTATAAATGAAAAAATGATGCGAGAGCTGACAGCGCGTCAAGCAGACATGAAGCGGAGAAAAGTTTTAGTGACAGTTGACTTTAAATTTTAATTATTTGAAAAGAGAGCGTTGTTTTCTTCGTCCTGGACACTTAAAGGCGAACTCATCGGCCTAGCTCAATGATACGTACATGTGCCCATAGTGAACTTGTAAATGTCTTTAAATTTACATTGAAACAAAAGACTGAAGACGAAGATCCTGATCGACAATTTATGCTGTCGTTGGTAAGCGATTTTAAAAATGTGCCTCTTTGGCTAAAGTCCAGGGTAAAGACAAATATATTAAATTGTATCACGGAAGCCCAATTTGAAGAAGGCGATTTCCGACAAGTACAAGGTGTCGATTATTATCAACACAGCAGGTACTCTAATCAAAATTATGGTGGTTATAACACTCAACCTGACAGAGAAAACGAGCATCCAAGGAATCAGCCCTCCTCATCCAGTTTGACTTTACCAGATGAAGAATATGTTGAAAAAACCTTCCTCAATAATCAGCAATCATATTTGGAACACTCGACATTTCCAAATATTTCAACAATAGAAGATGAAACATCTCCAGTTTCTGTGAATTCTCATAATTCTGTGGAATCTGATCTTTTAGCACTGTTTGAAAATTAAAATACTCTACACCCACATTTCGCAATGTCTTTTTTTAGTTCCAGGTAATATGGGGCGAACCTATTGCGGTTTATTGGGAACATTACTAGACTTCGTGCTGTTACTGATAATTTCTTGACAGAAAATCCTAATAATACTTTGCCCGATCCGGGATTCGAACCCGAGACGTCTCGATCGCAGGCGGCAGCCTATGCCGCGGGACCAACGGCAGTCTAATTGGTATATTGTCTACCAATAAAATTATTATTTAGTTATTTATTGGTTAGCCAACAATTGTTTACACTAAAAACATTTACATATTTAAAAACAAACATTAAACTTTTATAAGTGCAACAATTACTTACAGGTTAACACCACATGCACAACAAAGGCAAAAGAATTTTATATAATAAATTCAACAAAGTAACCAATCAATTAATTAAGGATATAAAAATTAAGAACTAAATTAAATTAAAAATAAAATTGAATCAAATCAAAAATTAAATTAAATCAAAATTTAAATCAAATCAAAAATTAAAACAAAATTTAAATCAAATCAAAAATTAAATCAAAATTCAAATCAAAATTATATACATAAATTATCTAAGTAAGGGCTCATTCACACGGGTTCCGTCATTGACGATTAGTCATAAAACACTATACGTCATGACGGATGGACGTTCACATTGCACCTGGAATCGTGTTTTATCACGATTCGGCAAAATATCCGAATTGATGTTCACATTCGTTTCGTGATTCAGAATTTCGTCTCGGATGAACTATCGAACACGATGGATGTGAATACAAATCACGATTCGATGTGTCCGATAATTTTCACGATTCGTGATGCGTGTGAACACGGGCATTTAAAAAGCATAGCCGCCGTCAAAAAAAATACGAATCGTGAAAAAAGACGATTCGTCAAAAAAACGAATCGTCTTCGTGTGAATGAGCACTAAGTAATAATTATACTTAAAAATATGTACTTACCTCAATGTAACCCAAAGCTCCGCAAGCTCCGCAGTAATGAAAGACGAAAATTTGTGTCTATTCCAGTAATTTTTGTTCGAATTTTGCTTAACAAAATAATCAAAAGATGCAGTTGACATAAGCGTGTAATTAAAAAAAATATCTTCATATTTTCTTAAATCTAAGTAATTCTGAACAAATGACCCATTGATCGATCTTGTTCGTAAAAAGGGATGTACCCAATATCATCTATAGGCACGATTTCTTCTAATTTGATTACAAAAAAACCTATAATATAACTGCAGCATCCTGAATGAGTTCTAAATAAATAACCATTTTTAGTATAAAAAATTACGCTCTGCAATGTACTATCACCACCGCAAGCTGCTGTGAAATGAGGCCTCTAGGCCACCGCATGACTATACTGCAGCTCCGCGGGTTTGTGCGGGGAAATCTGCATGATGATGCAGATCTGCACTCCCGCACCCGCACGCGTGGCTCCGTCGTCACGCTCCCCGCAGCGTAGCGCGGGGCAGTGTGTGAATCGCCAAATCAACAATAATGATGGTGGATGATGGTAGAGATGGTGAGGGACCCCTTTAAAAAAAATCTTGCAAAAATATTTTTTTTATAAATTATTTTGGGGTAAGTTTATTTTGTTTTAATAGTACAGTGTACTTTCCGAGATTTTTATTCAAGGCTATGTCGGAATTACGTCGATTTTTTTTGCAGAGAAAAAGTATCTATTTCTTATTATGTAATTATAATTCTTTTATTATTTTTTGTATAAAATAACATACTTGGGGCTTCTTGGGAAAGGAGATCGGACATTTTTGTTTGGGCTCTGGCCCAAACGGCATCGGAGCATGGCGCTTATTTTGTTTGAAAGTTCACTAACTAAGCTTACTTTTTTGTATGGGTACAAAAAATCTATCCTGGGAGAAAAAAGTTATAGTGTGTATTAAAATACTCATATATCGAGCTATTTTCAACTATTTATTCAATTAAATCTATTTCTTTTAACTTAATATGGTATGTTTGCTGTTGTCTAACATTTATGATGACTCAGACGCGTAGTATCTACTACACCAACGTTGGAAATATACAGGGTGTAAACGAATTCGTGTAATTCCTTAAAATCACATGATCTATTATTTATTGATATAGAATTGACCTCGCACGGGATTTAGCTTGATTAAAAGTAAAAAATAAAATCCTTTTTGTTCTAGCGGTAGGGTTTAGTGATCGAACCTAAAGTCACCTCATAAGGATTTAATAAAAACAGAAGTAAAAAAAAAATGCATTTTTATTTGCGATACTCCTTTTCTTTGTCTCGCATAATTCAATGAAAGCACGGTGACACAGCTAGCGAGCACAAATAGCGCGATATCGCTCTGCGCAGTCAGTTAACTCGGGGCACTAAAATGACTCAGAAAAAGAATAACAGGATTTCTTTTCTTTCTTTTTTTGTTGATTTTCGAAAATACCCTTCCAGTGCCAATCGGTCTCACCAGTAGATCACGCAGTTTGAAGGAATTACACGAATTCGTTTACACCCTGTATATTTCCAACGTTGGTGTAGTAGATAGGTACTACGCGTCTGAGTCATCATAGATGTTAGACAACAGCAAACATACCATATTAAGTTAAAATAAATAGATTTAATTGAATAAATAGTTGAAAATAGCTCGTTATATGAGTATTTTAATATACACTATAACTTTTTTCTCCCAGGATAGATTTTTTTGTACCCATACAAAAAAAGTAAGCTTAGTTACTGAACTTTCAAACAAAATAAGCGTCATGCTCCGACGCCACTTGGGCCACACCCGTCCGATCTCCTTTGACGCCTAGGCGATGGTGCCAGCCCTCCAATGCATTTGTTGTTCTATGCATATTTTCTGAACAGCTCAATAAGTCTGGCGAAAATTTATTTAACCACTGACCTTCGAAATATGTTGTAAAAGCTTTAAGTTCCCTAGTTTGTGAAGCATCTTCTAAAATCGATTCCCAACATGACCATAATATAATTTCCAGGTAGAATAGGTAAACACGCTGTCATTCTGGTAATGTTTCTACCTTCACGAGAATCATATAATTTTAAATCCTTCGCCTATTTTCACGGCTTTTTGGAAGTGAAAGAAGCAACCGTTGATGGATACATCAGGGAATACAATATTAACAGCATTGATTATTGCATTTTCATAATCGCACTTAAAAGAGCCCATCCTTAAGCCCAATATATCTTTAACTAGTTGAAAAAATCGAACATACGTCTCTTCAGTCTTATTTGGCAATAAACCATAAATCATAGGGCAAACATTTGTTGTATTTTCATCAGATCCTAAATCAAAATGCAAACTGAAAAGTTGATAGAAAGGTTTTGGTGCACATTTAAAGGTACCGTCACCAAGATATGTTCCTGTTGGATTAGATCGAATGACTCTTCTGGCGGCTTTTTGTGAACCTGTCATTTTGCTAATCTGTCTTTTTACGATTCTGACCATTTGTGACAAAATACTAACACCTGACAATTCGGTAATCTGTCATTTTGCGTTTCTGACGTTCATCGCCCAAACCATAGCCACGACACGAATTTCGCTATTTGATCTTTCTGTCGTTGCCACAACGCGTTGTGAGTGTTTTTATAAGAGCCATATCACGAATTTCGCGATGTGGTTGTTTTACAGGGGTGTGTAATATATGGTATAAATACATTTAAACTAACAATCAGATGATATAATTTCATTTCATATAATTTTATTTAATATAATCATCAAATAATATAACACTTTTTTGTTATAATTTCATATCCTCTAATTTCATTTCGTATAATTTTCAATTAATATAACATTCATTTCAACTAATGATTAATTATTATAATGTTCATTTTTCATAACATTTGTATGATCTAATCAACATTTAACATAATTTTATTTCATATACAATTCAAAAACCAAAACGCTCAAATTTCTTAATAGCCTGATTAATTCCTAATAACAAAAACACATAATCAAAATATAACGCTTAACAAAATTACTTATTTGTACTACAACATAAAATGTAATTTACCCACAACAAAGTAAATTATATTTTATATTTTAGTTCTTTGTAACTGCTTAAAATAAATTCGGGGTGAGCTTGGGGAGAGAAGAGATGAGGGCTATGCATCGGTATCACTTCCGCCCCGAGGAATGTTTAGTTTTCGAGAAAAATCGAATTTGAATTTTCTACAAAGCAACCTCCAAATACTATACACACCCCTTTTCCTGAATTTGTTGCAAAAAAAATTAAGATGCTATGACCAAAAATAGTTGGCCGCTAGAACCGCCACTTGCCGTACTCATCGCCTGAGATTTCACAGAAACTAAATAATGCAGATTGGCGAATGATGCATCAAAAGAAAGGTCTTTATTTGTTGTATTTGTTGCAAAAAAAAAAATTCCTCAAAACGTAAATATACAAAAAGTTATACAATATTTGGTTTCCAGGTTAAGGGTAGGTAGGTATCTCACCATAAATATCAAATTAATAGAGGCTAATGTGTATGGACAATTAGTTGCTAATTTGTTACAGCGAATAAACAAGAAAAAGTACTAGAAAATAGGTTTAATAATTTATTAGAGTCGATTTTGGTTGGCCTCTCGGACGGCAATATGCCTAAAATACAATGGCGTTTATTTCGTTATTAAAAGTAGGTTCAAGCTTAGTTATGGTACTGATCGACAGGTAACGTAACCTAGTTTGGATAAATGTGGCAAAACTGGCGGTGAAACTCATATTTTAGGAGATATTCACTAAAATATAGTAGTATGAGACTGTATTAGAGTAGTGTGACCATGAATTTTCACAATGAAGTGAGACTGAAGCTTGATTTTTGGAATGTTCGATAGCCATATCTTAATTTTTTAGAGCGAGTGCTTGTATAAAATACACTTTACTTTCGTTACGACACGCAAAATACGCGCTTAGACGTGGAGTTGCGGATACCAGCCCGTTATACCTTATGTTACATGCGAAGTATCGAATTACGAACAAAAGAAAATCAAATTTATATCAGGAGCGTTTTTCGAATTTGGAACATTCAACTCTCCAGCGATGTTGGATGTCTCCAGTTTTTTGGAATAACAAGCTTAGAAGAAGCAATTTGTTTTGATGAAAATATTAACACCATGTGTCAAAAAATGTGACACACAGTTAGAAGGTGAGCTTAAGTTAGGCGAGATCATTACATTTGATTTAAATGGAGCTGCAGACTCAGTTTTACTCACCGAACTGCCGATTACTATTAATATTAAAGACAATTATTATTTCTTTGTTGGTGCTATAGAATTTGTACCAAGCACAAAAATAGTTTCGGAGAGATAACATCTCCCTGTCTTACTCCTCGGCGCAGTTGGATTGGTTTTGTGCTCCTTTCTTGTACTTGGACGGTCATTGTTGCGGCCTTATACAGACACCTCAGCACCTCGACGTATCGGCAGTCAACGAGGCATCTCTGCATGGAGTCCAGCACAGCCCAGGTCTCGACGGTGTCGAAGGCTTTCTCGTAACCCACATACGCAAGGCACAGAGGCTGATTGTATTCCTCGGTCTTTTGGGTAATTTGCCTGAGGGTGTGTATGTGGTCCACGGTGCTGTAGCCTGTCCGAAACCCGGCCTGCTCCGGTGGCTGGAAGTCATCAAACTTTTGTGCGAGACGATTCGAGATAACCCTCGAAAACAGCTTATAAACATGGCTCAGGAGTGAAATGGGGCGGTAGTTTTTAAGGAGCGTATTATCACTGTTTACAAGCGCGTTGGAGGACATTTTCAAGACGCTTAACTGGAAAGGACGGGGTATAAACATCAACGGTCAGTACATCTCGCACCTACGATTTGCGGATGACATTGTCATCATGGCAGAGTCTTTGCAGGATCTGGAGGTGATGCTAAACAGCCTAGGCGATTCTTCAAGACAGGTGGGCCTCGGGATGAACCTGGATAAGACCAAAGTCATGTAGGGGAGAGTTGGCTATATCGTACTGCCATTTAAATCGTACCACTTCTAGATTTCCCACTAAATAATCTAATTTTTCTACACTGGCCACAGTAATCAATGTCCTAGTGGCACCCCCAACTGTCCACCATATTGTAATGGCGTCTGTTGGAAATTGTACGTGTGAGTGTAAAAAATAGTTTTTAGTGGAATTCGATCAAAATTTTTGTGTTGTGTTGTAAGGGCATAACTCGTGAATAAGGTAAGTTAAAATTACGTAATCTATGGTATTTCACTACGAAACTATACTAGTTTATTGATCATTTTTGCAACGTGGCTAAGTTTTAAGGGTATTTTTATTTCTTGATTTTAAGAAAAATCTATGTGCTTTTTTAAATCGTACCAGCTGCAGTTCGGTTGATTGTACCGGTACGATTTAAGCATCCGAAAAGTTC
Organism: Amphipyra tragopoginis; assembly: GCA_905220435.1. Taxonomy (NCBI): domain Eukaryota; kingdom Metazoa; phylum Arthropoda; class Insecta; order Lepidoptera; family Noctuidae; genus Amphipyra; species Amphipyra tragopoginis. Next base: position 22,233,161 of record HG991991.1, on the reverse strand, counting down.
ACGATTTGATTAGTGTACTTTTTTACAGTTTTTTTTTTTTATTTCAGCCATCCGACATAGACGGTAAAAATAAATACTATCAGTGGAGTAAGTAAGACTTGGAAAGAGCGATTTTGGCTTACGAAAAAAAAAGAATTAAGTTTAAACAAAATCTCAGAGACCTCGAAATTCGATCAACAATTCTGCGGCATGTTAGGAAAAGAAACAAGATTGCGTTCGATGGCACTATTCATAAAGGAAGACCGTAGCTGTATTTTCTAAAGACATAGAAGATAAATTAGCTTCACACATCCTTGAATGTTGGTTGCATGAGACATGCTGTCTCAATTAATGCTATAATCTTTAATACTGAATTTTTTATTATTTTTCTTATCTCATATTATTATTAATGTTTGATATAGGTATATTGATTATATTGTTACTATTTGTACTTGTGCAATCAGGCCAAAAATAAATAATTTAGTTAAAAGTTTGCTTGTTTTTAATCACTGGTACGATTAAAATACTTTGTGGTACAATTTAAATACCTGTGGTACAATTTAAGCAACTTGGCAGCTAAATCGTACCAATGGCAGACCTTCGGGAAAAGTATAATTTGGGTATGTAAATTAAATCCTATCAAACTGATTTCTCTGTTTAAGATAGCCAAGATACTAAACTTTGATTTGTATAAGCACTTATATTTATAAGTCTCTTTACTAACTAAATATCCGAATCTAACTCAAAACTGGTACGATATAACCGACTCTCCCCTACAATGGTCATGTCTTCCCGAGACCCGTAGTCGTAAATGGCGCTATTCTCGAGGTTGTGCAAGAGTACATATACCTTGGCCAAACTATACAACTAGGGCGGCACAACTTCGAGAAAGAGGCGAGCAGAAGAATACGCTTGGGCTGGGCGGCATTCGGGAAGCTACGTAATATCTTTAAATCGTCGATCCCACAATCCCTTAAGACCAGGGTCTTTAACCAGTGCGTCCTACCCGTAATGACTTACGGAGCCGAAACGTGGACACTCACCGTGGGCCTGGTCCACAAATTTAAGGTTGCTCAGCGTGCTATGGAGAGAGCGATGCTCGGGGTTTCTCTGGTGGATAGAATTCGCAATGAAGTCATTCGCCAGAGAACTAAAGTCACCGACATTGCGCGTAGAATTAGCACCCTGAAGTGGAAGTGGGCCGGCCATGTCTGCAGACGAACAGATGGTAGATGGAGCAGACACGTGTTAGAGTGGAGACCGCGTTTGGGCAAACGTAGTGTGGGACGCCCTGCGGCACGATGGACCGACGATTTGAAAAAGGTGGCTGGCAGCGGATGGATGCGGGCTGCCCAAGACCGGGATGGTTGGCGATCTTTGGGGGAGGCCTACGTTCAGCAGTGGACGGCAATAGGCTGATATGATGATGATGACAAAAATAGGCCACTATAAATGTCATTTTGTAAATAAAAATACATGTTTTTGTTACGACGACAATTCTTTTAAAATTGAATTAAGTACCTGTAAGAAAACATGTCTACATTCTGTGTCTTACATTCGTGTCAGTTAATATTATAAATATAATATTGTGTTAGTTAAAGATTTTATATTTATCTTGTTGACTATGGTTATTACTTGATTTTTTGCCTTTGTGTTGATTTTAAAATAAAGAACTTTTAACCGATTTCTTCCTTTTACTTTTATAAAGTACCTATGCTAAAGTAAAGTGTATTTTATACAAGAACTCGCTCTAAAAAAATTAAGATATGGCTATCGAACATTCCAAAAATCAAGCTTCAGTCTCACTTCATTGTGAAAATTCATGGTCACACTACTCTAATACAGTCTCATACTACTATATTTTAGTGAATATCTCCTAAAATATGAGTTTCACCGCCAGTTTTGCCACATTTATCCAAACTAGGTTACGTTACCTGTCGATCAGTACCATAACTAAGCTTGAACCTACTTTTAATAACGAAATAAACGCCATTGTATTTTAGTATTTGATTTCGGGGAAGATTTAATGGCGGAAAGCTTTTGGCATTCTCGATGCGAGACATTGATGAGGCCTTGGGCCATCTTAAGTCGGATGCTGACAGGAAGCATTTACTTATAATGTAGTAGTTAGAATTCGAATAAGTTAGAACGTAAAACGAGCAATGTACATGCTGTTATGTGAAAATGGCGAATAATTGTAACATTACACGAACTCTTAAATGTTTCACCTCAGACTAGGCACCTCTGGGTTTTGAAGTAGGATTTTATTTCGAGATCGATTTTAAACGCTTTATGAAATTTTGCTCGTTTTATTTGGACAGGGGTGCAAAGGCAACAGTAGTTCAGCCATCTTTACTTGGCACTTTTACAACATTTTTTACACCTTAACATTTTGTCGAGCTGATAGTCGCAGCGGATAAGCCTTGCAGCAGTAGGTAGACATAAGTTATTCTTAAATTCAAGATGGCGGCCTTGAAAATTTACTTATTATTTCATAATTATATTATTTCCATAGATTTCGGGGGTGCTGAAGCCGAAAATAAATTCTACTCCTAAATCCAAGATAGCCGTCATGAAAGTTCACTACCTAGTTAAATGAAATTTACTAGCCCTTAAATCATGGGATTGACACCCATGACAGCTAGCCAATTTGCGTAACCGCCATCTTGGATTTGGATTTTAATCTCATTTTCGGCATTAACACCCCCGAAAATCACGATTTTGAAACCCATGACGACTAATTTGCAAATTTTTGTAGCCGCTATCTTGGAATTTCATTTTGTCCCCATTTTCGGCCTCAGCGCCACTGAAAACTACAGAATTGACACCCATGACGACTAGTGAACTTTTCATGTTTTGACCTCATTTTCTGCAACAGGAGCCATGAAAACCATGGAAATATCACCCATGATGAATAAGTAGTAAGTTTTCGTAGCCGCTATCTTAGATTTAGAAATCGATCTTAGCCATGTTTGTTTTGTGAACCGACCTTATGTCCTCTAACATTATTAAAACCTGATTATAGTAGTACGTCCTCTATCTTATGAACTATTTCACTTCTATTTGAAATCAGGAAGCAAAGGCCCAGGAATTTATGTCCCGAGCTGCGGTATGGCAGATTAGGACATAAGCTCCGCCTCTCTGCTGCTCGCTTTCCTCAGCAAACCCTAGCACGAATGCTCTGCGACAATGTACCGCGTTGACCGACTGCATGTAGTAATATAGGAGAGAATGTGGTAATACATTCTAATTATGTCTATTAGATACTTAAAATATCTTCGTGTTCATTCTACTTGTACTAATATTTAATCTGTGCCAATACTTTAGGTTTTTGAAAAATAATTTCTATTCACGTGAAATTATTTATTTGTAGCTATGCCGAAAATAAATAAATGTCATTAATTAACTTTCGAGCGATTTTATTTATTTAATGATTATTTTTCGATTAGGATGAATGAGTTTCGATTAGGCTGAATGAGTATCGATTTGGCTGAGTGCAACATTTGTATTGTATTAACAATTTTGGATTGATGGTCAGCACTAGCTTCGAATTAAGTCGACGTACAATTTTTACTGAATTGAATTGTGTTTTTTTATCTGTTTTTGTATTTGAATAATGGTAAAAGTGAAAATGAAAAGACAAAGAAACTATGTTTAGCTTGTCCTTTCAGCGTTTCAACACGTAACTAGGTACGTTAATTATTGTTTTTGAGCTAATCTATCTCAACTAATATTTGGATATAGGTATATTAAATATCTATTTTATTCTAATTTCGCATTATGTTGACGTAGCTTCACGTAAACAGCACATTTTTAAAGAAATTTACTAGACATATTAGGTACAATATTAATGAAATAAAATATTTTTCACATTAAATTCATACTTAAAACTTGCGTGCAAATTCCTGCATTTGGTGACTTAATTCAATTAATTGACGCGACAACTCCCCGAGTCAGCGGGTATGACAAATGTCAAAATCTCGTCGAGCCAAAGGGTTAATTACATTAACTTTAGTTAAGAAAACCGTTCCGTTACATAAAAACAAGAATAAAAAAAGTTATGTAAAAACAAGTATAAAAAAAAACTACGCGTTTGCGTTTCCTCGAGCAGGGATGTATGCCATGGGGTAGAGAAAACCAACCCCTACATGATCCAACCCTCAGAAACCCCAAAATCGTGCGGCCCGTTTCTAATGCGCACCCCTTCTTTTTCTTTCGTCATTTCGTAGGTACCCACGCTGCGCACCGCACTCGCACTACACTTTTTTATTCGGGAATACAAAATAAAACTATACGTCCTCACGCATCGACAGAAACTCTCAGGGTGGTGACGTACTTGACGTAGGCGATTTTTCGCAAACACAAAAATCTACAAAGAATCTCGCGAGAGGGCTCTCTATTCCCATATATAACTATACTCTTTGGTCAAAATAAAACTATACATCCTCACGCAGCGACGGAAGTCAGTAACTAAATGCGATTACACCTTCCTAAATGCGTTTCTAATTGGGCTTCTAAATGATTTAGTCAGTCAGAAACCATCCTTGGTACTGAATTTAGGATCCTAGATTGCTAATTGAGATTACACTTGACTAAATTCAGTAACGACTGAATTAAGACGACTTAATTCAGCCAAGTGTAATAAGCTGAACACGCGGCGAGGTCGCGAGACGAAAAGGCGAGAGTTCGTCTCGCGACCTCGCCGCGTGTTCAGCTCATGATTAAGGGCTCCGTTTGGGTCCGAAACTAGTCGGGCAATCCCGAAAAATGCACGTGAGTAAACCGTAAATAATCATAAATATGAATGTGTCTCACGAAAGTTATAATACAAAAAAAAAGTGTAATAAGCGCTTTAGGTTTGTCACTCGTATTTCTTGTGAAATGTAGGATTCGTAAATATCCTGAAAAAAATAGGCACTATAAATATGTGACAATTTTCTTTCTTTAAATCTCTCTCTATATAATATTAGTCTAGGCATTGTTAGATTTGGGATAGGAGTTAGAAAATAAAAAACATTAATTTTAAATGAAGTATATTATTTTTTGTCACTATAATTGGTTACTGAAAAATATTTTCGTCTAGAGACGTACGAAAAGCTCGGTTGTTAAATTGTATTGTATAACTAGCTTCTACCCGCGACTTCGTACGCGGATCCTGTTGCTTATGCCAGCGACAACGGGGTCGTCAAAATCGAAGATCTGAAACGTCTGATGTCGAATTCTAAGAGCCCGGGGACGGGAAAACAACGGGATGCGCGAGACGATTCGAGACGTTCCAAATCTTTCATTTTTGTAAGTCAACAGGAAATGCCCATCAGACTAAACAACTTTTGCTAAGACGTCATTCCTATATATGTTATAGTGTCGCTGGGCTTTGGAGTTCCCACAGCAGAAAATGCTCTTCACGTGGAATATTTTTTGCTATGGCACCATTTTTATATCTCTTATACTTTAGCTGGTCTGTTGCGGTTCTGCATCAGGTGTTCCATTTTCCAAAATAAATTATAGCCTATATGTTGCCCAGACTTAATACCTATACAACAAAAAAACTTTTCTTCCCGTAATTCCGCAGCGGATCCCAACTATCCCAAGGGTACACTGAATTAACAATAACTTAAAAAAAAACTTATTAAACTATATTTGGGGTTTTTCCTTCAGGAGCTAATATATATATAAAGACCGGAAGCGTTGCTGACCCTTGAAAAAGCAACATAAAGTTGGCCATGAGAAAAACGGCCGGTTGTCAGGTCAACACCAGCGGCTTTAAGCGTCTGCCCTTGTGACTTGTTTATTGTCATGGCAAAGCATGTAGTCACAGGGAACCGTGTGCGCTTAAATTGAAAGGGGAAATTGATGGGGATGAGTGGTATGCGCGGTATGAACACAGTCTCACCGGCACCACACCCAGTGAGGATTGTAGCAACAATGATATTACGTTGTAAAGCGTTGACAATAAGACGGGTTCCGTTGCACAGTTTTGGCGGAGTTAAATTTCGCATCAGCATTATGGGAACACCGACTTTAAGTCTTATTTTATGAGCAGGGAGGCCACTGCTGTAAGCTGCCACGCTGTAAGTGAATTGAGAAACTCAACTGGGTAATTAGTGGCGTCGTCCTGATCGACAACACTGTCTAAAGAAGTGTAAACCACTTCATCCTATACAATATCCGCCAAAAATTATTGATAAATTTTTGCAGCTTGATCATTTTTGGGGTCAATATGGCCCATGGCAATATGGCAATATAACCATGAATTTTCTTGATTTGGTATACTCTGAATGTTCCCAAATATCAATCGTATCAGTTCCTCTTCAGAGGCAACAATTTTTCCAAGTATTTCAGGAACATTCACCAGACCATTCTCTTTAGGAAGGAGACCTTCCCCCACTTTCAATAATACTCCCGAAAACTCTTGGGCATGTGAATCACCACCAAGCTGGGCTCTCATATATATGGATTATAAGTCAACAGAAAGTGCTCATCAGATTGCACAACTTTTGCTAAAACGTCATTCCTATACATGTTATAGTATAGCTGGGCGCTTGGAATTCCACAACAGGTGTTCCAGATCTTCAATTTTTATAAGTCAACAGAGAGTGCTCATCAGGCTGAACAACTCTTGCTAGGACGTCATTCCTATATGATATGTTATAGTGTAGCTGGGTTCTTGGAGTTCCACATCAGGTGTTCCAGATCTTCAAATTTATTCTCTCAGCAGAAAATGCTCATCACGTGGAACAATTTTTGCTATGGTACGATTTTTGTATCTCTTATAGTTTAGCTGGTCTGTTGCGGTTCTGCATCAGGTGTTCAAGTTTCCAAGATAAATTATAGCCTATATGTCGCCCAGATTTAATACCTATACAACAAAAAAAAACATTCAAATTCGTCCAGTTTTTCCGAAGATTAGCGTGTACAAACAAAGAGAATTTTTTTTTGGATTCTGTTACTGTGTCTAAACCCCCCTCAATTTTTTTTTAATATATTCAATGTACAGACACAGTTTTTTTACTGTTTTATTATAATTATTTATAGATAAAATTTTATTGTATAAAAAATTCTTTTAAACTAGAAACTATTCAACTTTCTTAAGGTAAAGAAACTATTCAACTTTCTTAAGGTAAAGAAACTATTCAACTTTCTTAAGGTAAACCATAGGAAAACACATGGCACAAAAAAACTGATTTCACTAATTTCGGTGTAAATTAATACCTCTATTTTACAGTTTATCTGTTTTCTTTCAAAACAATGACGAAATTTTTCATGCATTTTTTTCGACAAGCTGTACAAAGTCGTCCAGTAGCACAACTAATAGATTCTATAGTTTTGTTTGCTGTAGTCTCGGTAGATACCGGCTTCCGGCACTAAAGGTGTGGATGGTTTGATCTGGGTTAATGTACTTTTTTAGAATTTCACAATCTTTGTGATTTTCGGGACATTTTTTTAGGAGTACCACAAATATAAAAAAGTGAATTCTTTTCCGGAAGGTCTATTTGGTCGTATTCTGAACACGTAATTTGAACGTTGCTACTTAGTTCTTTATCATTTGTGTCTAGAGTCTCTTCTTCCTCATTTAGTGATGTCTCGTCATTCTGTTGGCCTGAATGAGAAGCTTTCCCAAATCGTCTTGGAGGTTTTATGACATTTGAGAATTTCTAAAAGCCGATAAAAACTACCTGCATGTGGATTGTGTAGCTAGAACATTCTGTGTTCGTATTTGACCAAAATAAATCTCAAGCGCGTCCTGATTAAGTCTTCTAGTTAATGAAAACGTGCATCCTTCTGACTTTAAATCTTCGAAAAATAGCAAAGTAGACTTTATTGTGATTTGAAATCCTTGAATAAAGGACATGACCAGTTCCTGCCCTCCCGTTCGGAGCAATGCGCGGGATTACAGGTTTTACACAAAGATTTAAAAATTAAGATCTAAATTATTTTGGTTAGGTATATTATCCAGATTAAGGCCGAGATTAAATTGTCTGAATAAACAGTAAGTGTAGATATTGCTTCCGTTTTGCTTTTGGAAACATTTTTGTTTTTTACGTTCCATTGATTCCATAATCATCCGGTAACCATAACCTATTTGAACAATAATTATTATAAGCGAGTTATTTTTGATCAAGCTAATGTTAATAACTATGAATGTGTATGTTTTATTTATTTACGTAATTACGCTTACAATACGCTTTCAATTTCTGATACATTTATAATTCGATGATCAGACCACATACATTTTTTAAAATAATCGCTGCCTATAAAGGAACGTTATGTTATTCCGTTGCCATGGCATCTGACATTAGCTGCGCACGGCTGCGTAGGGGTGGTAAACGATTTACAAAAAAATATCGAGAATTCAATCGATTTGAGTCAAAGAATAAAAAATCCATTCACAAGAAAATCGATATGGTGCCAAATAGATTTTTGAACATGTTTCATTTTCAAATTGATATTTTATCGTTATTAACCGTTTTTAAAAGTTACTTATAGTAACTTATGTGTGTGTGAAGAGTTATTTTCAATAGAACAGTCGATCTGTTATCATAGTAGTGTATTGATTTTACGGTTTTTTGTAAAGGTGAGGGATTTATAGACTATTTTATTTTCATGATGGCGAAGAGACTGCGCGCATCTATGAAAATAAAATGAAAAATGGCAATTTTTTTTCTTGTCTTTCTTACTTCTTTCTATACTTCTTTTTAGATACGTTCAAATAGTGAAAAAGCGATTTCATAAAAAAAAATAACAAATGACTTTGATTTTAGTTCTAGTGTGTCAAGGTCGGTTCGAGAAAAATCTGCAATCGATGTCAGATCGCTATGTCTACGTACACGTCTATCTGATCATGGCGTCAGGCAGGAGTCAATAGTGCCATTGAGTCAAAGAGTATAATAATTATATGCATCGAGTTCCTCGTCCTCGACGTGTTAACGCGTTATTTGTGTACTGTGCCATTATTTTGTTATATTTCTAACGACCATTGCTATTCTATGCGGACTGATATCTTCAAAACCCGATTATCATTGCTAAAGGATTCATCTGTGCTGCTTCGATTTTCTTTTTGCTGATTTGGTTGAATGGATATTATGATGAGGTGCCTCAACTGTGAAATATCTGTACTCCAAAGCCCGTTAGTTACCTGAATACGACCGCTTGTTAGTGATTCCACGTAGCTATGTGTCGTTACGTGATTTTTAAGTAACACAACAAAACGCGGTTTGCGTTTCGACAACGTTTTCCAAACGATCTATTTCACAACGATCTATTTTACGCCACAACACAACCATCGCCTAAAATACCATACTCTCGTCGATGTGTCGATTTTGAACAACTGTCTTAATTATAAAACGGCTCGATTAATGTCATTGATTCGTTATCGTGTTTATGTAGCTGTTATCGTACGCAATCTTATTGTAAATCTGTTTTTTAGTTCCAATGAAAATATTATTATATTATTCGTTTATTAATTCTAGAAATACATATAAATTATATTTTTAAATACATATCTTACAAAAAAAACAATATACATTATAGGTATTATATTATTATATTTAGAAACCTATTATTTATTACATCATGATAAGAATTATAGCTATTTCTTTAAAAATCGCGCGTAACGGGTGGGTGCGAAAAAGATGTCTATATTTTTAAATCACTACGCAATTCTTTAAATATGTAAACGGCGCGTCCCGTTCCCGTGTGTTATGTTGTTACACTTGTCGTTTGAGAACGAATCACGACGTTGTGTGCAACGTGCAACATTAAGAAAAAATTTATTTTGAAATCGTTGTGAGAAATAGATCGTTGTCAAAATCGCTCGTAACGTTTGCGTTGTGGCTCATAGACAACGTTTGGAAAACGATCTGTGGTACATAACGCCCACTACTAATTCCACGCAATTGTACCTACATTGTTTATATTGCCTGTGCCTATCCTCTGTTTTTTCATTTATGTACATTAAAATAACTAATTTTTGTTTAAATGATGGTTTTATTATTCATTATAATTCTCTTACTGTACAAATAATACTATTAAGCTGTTTTTTTTTCTTTATTTTTTCCTGAGCCACGTAGCGCCATCTAGTGTCATATAGCAGAAAAGTAGAGTTATTCAGAGAAAAGTTCTTTCTTTTTCTCAGTTTTGCTGGCTTTCATTCTCCTGAAACTTTTTGATCTGTGAACTGAATACAACAATTGCATAAACATAAAAATCTTTGCTGCACATTGATTTTGAGACCTAGGCAAGCGCCTATGGTATTACTGGTCATGTCCTTTACATTTAACGTAAAATCATTTCCATTTTCTATTCAATTTTTGAAATTCTAACGCTCTGACTTTAAAGCTTCGAAAACTAGCAAAGTAGATTTTATTGTGATTTGAAATCCTTGAATAAACTTTACATTTAACGTAACATCATTTCCATTTTCTATTCGATTTTTGAAATTCTAACGCTTGCTTTGTTATTGTCTTATGTTGTTGTCTTAGTTCGGATACCCACACTTTTATTAGTGATGCTCATGGATCGCAAAGGTGGCTTTATCATTCTTTAGTAACAAAGGCGGCTGTGCCTACTATGACGTGCAGTGGTCTGACCACTTTCCATTGGTTGTTATGTGTGACCTAAGTTTTGTTCAGATTCAACAACCGTAAGCATTGAAGTGAATAGGGTGATTTGGGGAGAACGACGTCAAGAACAGGTTCATGCTTAAAGCAAAAAATGTCATGAATAATTGCGAAATTGCTTCACGGATGACATTAGAGGGTGTAGTGGTCAGACTTGTAATGACCCGCGCTACTTTTATGTAATAGATGCAATATATAGTAAATTACACTGATCAACAAAATTTTGTAACAAGAAAGGTGCTTGCTAATTTTAAGTTACCTACCTACCCTCATTTTATTACCGTATTTATTTTGATTCCATCAGGTCTAGTTTTCGTGTTACAGCTAATATCCACAAAATTAAAAATTAACCGTTTTTGTTACATTTTCGCATTCAGAGAATTTGTTTATTTGAAGAGCGTAGTGTTTTGTTCTGTTTTTAGAGTTAAGTGATTCTTAAATAATGTCAAGAAAGTGTAAAGATCCTGACAAGTTTTGTTACATTTGTTGTGATATTACTTTCAAAACTCAGCGAAGAAATTTGACACCATTAGCAACTAAGTGATATGAACAGTATTTTGGCTTTGCCATCGGACAACAAGACAAAACGTGGGTTCCACACATCTGTTGTGTTACATGTGTGGGTCTTCTCATTGTATGAGCGAAAAGATCTCGATCTATGCCTTTTGCAATCCCTATGATTTGGACGGAACCAACGAACCACTCATCTGATTGTTATTTTTGTCTTACTGATAGAAAAGGTATTACAATTAAAACAAAAAGTAAAATGCAGAATCCTGACCTGCCATCAGTTAAAAGACCGATCCCTCATGGTGAAGATCTACCGGTACCAGAACCACCTCAAACTTGCGATCTGGCCGTTACGCCAGAAAAAATCGAAAAAGAGGCATTGCATCCTCACTTTCAAGAAGCTTCCTCATCCTAATCTAATGAGCCACATCTTCTATCACAAGGAGATCTCAATGATTTGGTACGTGACTTAAATCTGTCCAAACAACAGGCAGAACTTTTGGATGGAATTTATTACAACCTAAAACAAAAGTATGTTACTTTCGCAATCGAGATGAAGAGCTAAAAGGTTTTTTTTTCAGAAGATGATCAGCTTGTATTTTTTAATAATGTCTATGGCGTAATGACTGTCTTGGGTATAGAATATAAAGCAGAAGAGTGGCGTTTATTTATTGATGGCTCAAAAGTAAGTTTAAAGGCTATTCTTTTACATATCGGCAATAAACTTCCCTCTATACCATTAGGTGAGGCTACTAACATGAAAGAGTCTTCTGAAACTACTAAATTTATCTTGGAAAAAATGCAGTATAACGAACACAACTGGAAAGTTTGTGGAGATTTGAAGGTGATTGCCCTAATTTTAGGATTACAACTGGGGTATACAAAATACTGTTGTTTTATTTGTGAGTGGGATAGCAGAGACCGAAAAAATCATTATGTTAAGCAAGACTGGCCCAAAAGGCAATCTCCAGGACAAAAACATTTTAAAAACCCTCCATTGGTGCAGCCTGAGAATGTATTTTTACCACCTTTACACATAAAGCTTGGTCTTATGAAGAACTTTGTGAAAGCTATGGACAGGAGTGGTGACGGCTTTTTATATTTGAAAGAATATTTCCTAAGCTAAGTGAAGCAAAAATTAAAGAGGGCATATTTGTTGGCCCTCAAATCAAGCAATTGATGAAAGATGATATATTTTAAGAAAAGCTTAGTAATTTAGAAAAATCAGCTTGGGAATCTTTCATGAAAGTAACTTCCAATTTTCTTGGAAATCACCGATCAAGTGACTAAATGTATTATCGCGGAGCTTTTATCTACTTATAAGGCTTTGGGCTATAATATGTCGTTGAAAATAAATTTTCTTCATTCACATTTAGACTTCTTTCCTGAAAATTTGGACGCCGTCAGCGATGAACACGGTGAAAGATTTCATCAAGACATTTTTACCATAGAAAAACGATAACAGGGCAAGTGGATCCCACGTATGTTAGCGGATTACTGTTCGATATCAAAACGAGACGTTCTTGAAGCAAAATACAGACGAAAATCATAAAAGTAAATTCATATTAATGTTGCAATAAATCGAAATAAATTATTTTTGTTGATAAAAATTCAAAATTTCTAAAATGTTATAAAATGGTATTACAAAAAAACTATTCGCATTTAAAGCACTTTAATTTTATTTCTATAGGGTTTTTCAATTGGCGCGGGTCGATTTTAGTGGCCCGTGGCGGCTATTTTGTTTTGGTGACATCTATCAAATCTTTTTTTTATTATTCAGTTACTTATGCCAAATCACCATGGCAAGTTACACGACGATTGAACAGCACGTTCAAATGATAAAACTTTATTATCAAAATGAGTGTTCGTTAGTGCAAACGTTGCACGCTTTGCGCCCATTTTACGGTAGACGTGGTGGCCCTTCACAATCGACTCTTCAACGTTTGGTGGCCAAATTTGAGACGACCGGTTCGGTAAACAACCAGCCAACACCCGTACGTTCAAGGAACGCAAGATCGGCCGAGAACATCGTCGCGGTTCGTGAAAGTGTACAGCAGAACCCGAGGCAGTCGATTCCTCGCCGTGCACAAGAACTCGGCCTTTCGCAGACTTCAACTCTGCGAATTTTGCGTCGGGACTTAGGCCTACACCCATACAAGATCCAACTGACCCAGGAGCTCAAAGTTCATGACCATAGACAACGCCCTTTGTTCGCTGATAGGGCATCGAAGCGTTTGGAAGAGGATCCCAATTTTGGCCGAAAAATCATCTTTAGCGACGAGGCGTATTTTTGGATTTGGCTGTGTTAACAAGCAGAATTGCTTTATATGGGACGACACCAACCCACGCGAGGTTCACCAGGTGATAATGCATCCTCAAAAAGTTACCGTTTGGTGTGGATTTTGGGCCCACGGCGTCATTTTGACCACTCGGAAGATGAAAATTGGACCACTTGGATCCGTGCCACTGTAAGAAGCCGAGGCAGGCATTTGAACGATGTCATATCCACACTTAATGGCACATGTGGGCCTTTCAAATAAAAAAAGAATTTTGTTAATACCTCACACACAGCTTGTTTTATTTCATTTCAACATCTACCCGCCCTTATTGAAAAACCCTATAGTATCCTTATCCTTGTCCTAAACATAACTAGACAAAAGTTTTCATGTTACATGCTGGTGGAGCAAGCGGACAGAAAATATATGAAGCGGCGCGGAGTACGGAGCGGATGCGAAGGAGAAGGGCCGTGTTCGCAGTAAATGCTATAGAAGCCTTATAATAGCAAGCACATGCACTTACCAGCAAACCAGCCAACTCGCAACGCCTTTATATGCTGCAGACCACAGCTTTTCTTGGTGGCGAAAAGTCTTTGCACTAAAAGTTCTATACACGAGCACAGCGAATTACGCGACGGAAAAGGCGCGCCTTCCGATGTAGGTTTTGCACTCGCGAGCGATAATACCTGTATCCCTGCTAATTCTGAGACTCAGTAGCGGATTATAATATTGAAAAATAATTTTTGAGATTTTTTTGTTGACTAGTGTTATTAGTGCTTTTTGCGAGTAGGCACTGAGACAGTAACACATGGAGGAAGTCCTAGAAGGCGAGGAACGGTCATGGGCTGGAACATCCATGTGTGCGGCGCGCATAGGGAGGCTAGACGTAAAATTGTATGCTGGCTAGATAACGGTATGCCGACATCGGGACGTATTTTTGATGAAATGCGTGAAGCCAGAAGGATATTTAAGTCTCGTTTGAAGTGTGTCAAGATCATGAAACTCAAATTAAAATGGATATTCTAGCTTCACAGCGTTCAAGGAACGATTTTCAAGGTTTTTGGAAGCATACGAATAGATTGAAGGGCAAGCCTGACCTCCCTGTTAGCGTCGATGGCGTGAGTGATGCTAGACAAATAGCTGACTTTTTTGTAGATAATTTTAGCGTGCAGTCACCATTAGGCCCATCTAGGTCGACGCTCAATGTTATGCCACGGAAAGACCTAGGAGTTAAAATTACAGCTAAAATGCTCTTGAACAGAATTAACGCGATGCGTCGAGGAAAATCTCCTGGTCATGACGGTCTCAGCATTGAGCATCTCCGATTTGCTGGTCAGCATTTGCCAAGACTGTTGGCTATGCTTTTTACTTTTTGCCTGGGTCATGCTTAGTGACATGATCAAAACAACAGTGGTGCCTATCGTCAAAAATAAGACTGGTGACATGGGCGATAAGAATAATTACAGGCCGATATCTCTTGCCAAAATCATGTCAAAAGTGATTGATAGTGTGCCTGACGCTCAACTTAGCAGTCATATACGTGTTCACGATAACCAATTTGGTTTCCGTTCTGAATTATCCACTAGCAGCGCTATATTGAGTGTGAAGCAAACTGTGAAGTACTACACGGATCGCCACACTCTAGTTTGCGCCTCTTTTCTTAATTTGAGCAAGGCTTTTGACTTGGTTTTCTACAACATTTTATGGAGAAAGTTGGAAGAGGCAAAGTGTTGTAAAATCTACTTGCTAAGATACTTTTTGTTAGGTTTTAAACGTAATTTATAATGTCGATAAAAAGATATTCGAAATTTAAATATACTTGTTACTCGAAGTTTGAATAGCAACCATCGTACAACGTTTACTGAGTTTTTCATTACGCTATTTCCACAGTATTTAATTAGGAACGGGATTCTTCATATTACAATAACAACACGTTATCAGCACGAGGGTTCTGTATATTTTATCTACGATCGAATTTAAAAGAAGATTGGTGGTGAAATTGTATATACCTAGTTAACATATCGTCTGCAGTTTCTGGTATGTCACTAAATGGTATTCCAATACTTTGTAATAGAGAAGGATACACTGTGTGGAAATTTAAAATGCGAATGTTGTTAATCCATGAAGGATTATGGGAAACCGTAAGCGGAGTAGTTGTCGAAGGGAAAAAGTCGCCCGACGATGTACGTAAGGGTGAAAAGACTCTTTCTAAAATATGCCTTACTGTGGATGGCGCTGCTATTTCGATTGTTCGACCAGCTAAGACCGCAAAAGAAGCGTGGGATGCTCTTACGATATCCTACGAGGATCTAGGTTTGGGTCGTAAACTGTCGTTGGAACGTAAGTTGTACAGGTACTCCTTATCTGACTTTTCTGATTTAGAAGCTTACTTAAACGTCAATAACTACAACAGCACTAGACCTGGCCGATATTGGCAAAACAATAGAAGATAGTTCTTTAGCAGCTATTATATTGGGAGGTCTAACGTCTCGCTACGAGCCCATGATAATGGCGCTTGAGAATGGGAGCGTTGAAGTCACAACAGATTTAGTGAGGACTAAGGGCCAATTTCACCGATCAAATAAAACGCGATCAACGGAACATAAACGGCGATTTCATTTTAATCTAAGTTTAAGATTTGTTTTGGCATTTCACAGACAGTATTTAATCTAGTTTAGTGCTAAACGCAGTTACTGTACTAAACGCCCAATTTTGACCGTTTAGCGATCTTAAAAGCGATTAACATTCCGCGCGCTTTCAAAAGGCTGGGTTAAGGGACATCTGGCACACCCATAAACTGACCTGCGGACCAGATGTCAACTTTCTAAAATGTGCATTGTAGATACTATTCACATCAACGCACAAGTACGAATATTTTGAGTTACATAATGAGAAGAGTTTACGATTGTGTTATTAAGAAAATTCTACAAATTACATGCACTACAAATTAGAGAAATACACCAGCGCAAAACAAACAATAATATAATTAACCTCACTTTACCAAGTTGACATGACATTAATATTGAGAGCCAGGGGAATACGTTTTGTTACACGTATTTTTACACAAATAATGCAAGCTTTTTCAACGCGACGTTGCCGTTCTGAAATACCATAAACTCGGTTTTCGTAAACGCGATCAACGGAACGGCCGTTCTGCTCTGTGAAATGCAATTGATTATAACCGAGATCAAATCTTGATATTAAACCCAGTTAGTGTAAACGCCGTTTTACTGAACGTAGTTTTGGAGACGATCGGTGAAATTGGCTTTGAAGTTGTTAAGCGAAATGATGAAGGAGACTAAAGACGATGTGGCTGCAACTAAGAAGCAGTTTATTTGCTTTCGATGTAAGAAGCCAGGGCACAAGAGTCCTAATTGTCCTCTCAAAAAGAAGGAGAAAAAGGCAAAGGCGAGTTGCTCTACAGAAAGTTGTTCTAAAGATAAGGGACTGACTGCTTCTAGTTCAGGAAATATGGATGCATGTGTCACGGAATTGGCTTTGGATGGTGTCACACCACGTTGGGTTCAGATGAACCCAACGATGTATGTCCTGAGAAGTGGATTATCGACCCTGGTGCGTCTACTTACATGACTCCACATGCTGAATGGTTTAAAAGTTACCGACCCTGTGATGGGAAGATAACTGTAGCAAATGGTAAAAGTTTGCCGGCTGTGGGTTTAGGAGATGTTGCTATTGACACAAAAACAGATTTCAAGAAGATTTTTAATGTTGTACATGTTCCTGGCCTAGATTGTAATTTACTCCCAGTCAAAAAGGCAGTAGAGAAAGGTTTCTCGATTGTTTTTGATAAAATGGCTGTAATTTTTATAATTCTAATGATTTTTCTTTTATATATGATCCTGTTTTGCATGATTATATTTGTGGTGGATTGTACCCTTTAGATTGTACGGTAAAACCGCAAGGTGTTTCAGCTTACAATGTTCTCACTAATTTGTCCCCGTTTCAGCTTTGGCATAAGCGTCTAGAACATCTCTGCCGTATTGGTGTGGATCTACTCAAAAAAGGTCTAGCTGTTGGTGTGGAGTATACTGAGTTTGACAAAGAACCATGCATACCTTGTGTAGAGGGTAAGCAGGGGCCCAATTCTCCTAAAATAAATTGTTGCCAAACGCAATCGAAGCACAACCGTCAGTCAATTTTTGTTTTCGAAAACTTTCAAAATGATTGATTTTGTTTTTTGTGTCAAACAATTTGATAGCTTTTGAAATTGAGAACTGTCTGAATGAACGGTTCGGTTGTGATTTATCAAGATTTATTTTAGGAGAATTAGGCCGCAGGCCCGGAAGCCTTTCAAAGGGATAAAGTATAAGAAGGCTTCGTCACCATTAGAATTGGTTCATACAGACGTTTGTGGTCCCCTGACCACTGAATCTTTTAAAGGTAATAAATATTTTATTATTTTTGTAGATGATTATACACGTTGTATATCCCTTTATTGTATGTCTTCTAAGACAGTGTTTTTAACAGTGTTTAAGTGTTTTTGTGCTTTCCAAGCACTTGTTGAGAGACAGACTGGCACTAAGATTCGAACCCTTTGGTCAATGGTACTGAGTATGTCACTCCAGTTTGGAAGAAATATCAGGAAAACTTACCCCTGTTGACATCTTATCTCTCAGTAGTTTGAGGTTTCGAATACCAAGATGTCCCATCCTCCGATGCCATAACACCTGCTGGTCATGCTCTGCTGTTACCAGCGCAGAACCCAGTGAACAGCACTTGATTTTATAAATGCCTCGTTCTTCCACACCTTTCATAACAGGCTTACCTCGCACCTCACACTCATTTCTTTTGTAGATGTCTCAACATTATCTGTAAATACTACCACGTTACCCTTTTTTGCAATTGCATTCACACTCAATAAATTAGAAGCTAACTTAGGTACATACGTAACGTTGCTGACTGTCAATCCTGACTCACATCCTACAGTACCTTCACCTGCACCGAACACCTCATTACCATCTGCACAAGTCACTCTCAAAGACTTTAAGCTCTTAAACCATGTTTGCGATTCGTCATGTGTCGATGATCCAGTCTTCTGCTTGTGGAATCGACGTGCCAAACGCAAAAGCTTGAAGAGCTTCCCCCTTCCCTTTTGGGTTATCAGGACACTCATGTGCCTTATGTGGTCTTTCACAAATAAAGCACTTGATCTTTTCTTTGATCTTTTTCGGGGTACTCTTATCCTTATGCTTATTTGACAATAGTGCTGAAGTCGATTGGCTTGCACTTGTACTTCCCGAATAGGTATCTTCCATTTGAAAAAGCTTCATCTTTACATAGTCGTTAGTAAGAACAACGTTACTATTTTCTATGGCTAGTCTCATTGGTTGGAACTCTATGGTAAGGCCTTGGAGAAGTAAGACAGCCAACAGTTCATCGTCAACCTCCTTTCCTAAGTCTTGAAGTTCCTGAGATACCATCATCACAGATGTGACATATTCCCTAACCGATGGGAATTGCTCTAACTTCATACTCACCAGCTTTGCAAGTAGCCGACAGCGGTTATTTAGACCTTTGTTCTCGAGGGCACTCATTAATGCTTCCCAAGCATCTTTCGTTGTTTTGGCTTTGCGTACATGCACCAAGCAATGAGGTTTAATCATCAAGCAAATCTTTGCTCTAGCTTTCTGGTCTTTTCTCATACCTTGCAAATCGGTCGTTTCAGGTGTGACTCTTGTATACTCACAAGTAATCGTGAACAAGATGTAATTCCATCAAAAACTTCCATGTGGCGTTATTACTGTTACCATCTAATTTCTCTATAGAGGGCAACACACTACTGCCTGAGGACTCCGTATGTTGTGCCATTGTTGAGTTCTGCTCTCTATGAGAACTCTTGTTACCAATAGACATCTCCTTGTAAGCTGGGCCCATAACCTGTTAGTAGGGGGCTACAATGTGTTAGGTCATGTAGCGTGGTGTGGTGTGCGCTGTTACACACCATGCATCTTTTTTGCGACTTGCATTTCTTTCCGTTGTACGAATACATGCAATTTATGCAAATGTTCAATTGCTCAATTGTCCTAATTTTTATGTCTGGCGACATTTCCTGAAACGCTTTACAGTAGAGCAAGATGTGGTTTGTTATACAAACAGGACAATTTCTGTCGGAGCCTGTATGGTTGGCCTTGGGATAGAGTTTGTATTTGTTGTACGCCTACCTTTGTCCTGTTTTCGTCGAGCTCCCTTTGTTTGAAGAGACGTGGCATCTGTTTGTTTGTTTGGCTTGCTTGTTTTCTTCATCACTGATTCAGGCGCCGTGAACTTCCCTTAGATGAACTAGATGAATTCTTTGAAATCGGGAAGCCCTCTTGGATTTTTCCTGGCCTTCATGTAGTCAGAGTAGGTCTGAGTGTCCAGCTTTCCTATCAGGATATGCACCAAAATTGGGTCCCATGTTGTCGTGACGATACCCAAGTTACGCAACGCGTGCACGGTCTCGAGACTGGCGTCATGTAGGCGCTTCAACTCGTATGCGTTTTGATGTTGTATGGTAAGTTGACTCATCAAAACTTGCATTTGTTTGGTAGCAGCTGCAAGTTATTGTACCTATGGTGGAGGATTTCCCAGCATGAGTCGTACTTACTTTCAAAAACACGCAAATGTTGCACAAGTCGCTCAGCCTTCCCTTTCAGATGTTGCATCCATCTTCTGTCCCTTCGAGAGGGAAGGGTTGTTGTGAATATCCGCAACGTACAAATCGAGGAATGTCGGCCATTGTGTGTAATTACCAGAGAATATTGGTATGTCAATCCTCGGTATACTGTCACGTTGTTGGACAGTGATGTTCAACTGGCGGTTAAGATCTCGCTTTGTGCACTCATACGTTTCTTCATACCGCGAAAACTCAAGCTCGTAGTGAACTTCGCTACCAACGAGAATGTTATCGAGCTGCCAGTGTAACTTCGTCAATCACCTTCCATCGAGATTCGAGGATCCTGAGCTTGTCTTCTGTATCCCATTTCTCAATAATGTCAGAAGTACACAAGTTGCGGGTGAAACGGGAGAAGGCTCTGAGTTAGTTGCTTGTTGAGTTTTGAGCTCGTCCGATTTTGAAAGGACTCCATTGTTCTTGTTCTCCTTATCTTGTTGACTCGCGGGTTCCGCAGTGCTGGTAGGCCATGTTTGTAGCTTATGTTGTATGCTTGAGTATTCCGACTTGACCCTGTCATACACTTTTGTAGTGTAGTATATGTCGGTCTGGTCTGTGGCGCTCTGTAGTACGCCATGGTTCATCTCGAACTCGTTCCAGGGAGCCTGGAGGGTATCCAGTCTACGCCTGAAGTATATTGCGTTTTTGCGGTCAGAGCCATCCTTTCCGAAGTTGACACCAATTTTTCGGATGCCCTCAGTGATGATTCCCTGCCGCTTGAGAAGCTCTTGTTGTTTAGCGTCCATAATTGTTGTTTGGACACTAAATCTTGTTGACTTCAATAGCTTCCCGATCACTCTCTGCTGATGTTGCTTGAGAAGCCTTGCAGGACTGTTATTCCAGTTGCGAGGATCCGGCTCGAAAGACCAAAATGTACGGGCAGTAGCTCCGTACCTTGAGATGTAGTATGTAGTTGGACGAATCACACGGGATGTGTATAGGAAATAAAATCACTGTTATGTGTCCGTAAATGATTGACAGTTTATTCGTAAAAACATTAATTTATATTATACCTGAAGTAGGCCACTTGTGGTAGGCGCGATAGCCTAGTCAGCGAATGTAGACAAGTAATCGGCGAATTAGCAAATGCTTGTTCAGGTAAAAAATAAAACAATACATTTCATGTGGCGATGCTCGTACAATATTTATAATAATTATAATATCACAGAATCAACAAGATTAATAAACAATATTTACTTCTCCTAATTAATGATTTACAAAATAACAATAAAATACGTAGAACGTAAAATAAATAGTGAAATATTCACTCCTTTTTTTCATTTAAATATATTTTGTTCACAATCTTTAAACGTAAGGATACACGGCGATACTTTACACTTGGCACTCAGTGTCGACACCGAGTGTCGTAGTGTGTAAATCGCCGTTAAACTAAGTTGCGTATGGTTTCGGGTTTCATTTCAGTGTTAGTCCAGTAGGGATATCATATTTTTTCCACTTAACTTTCGATAATTCTAAAGTTTTTTATTTTCGCTGGGTGGATAACTTTAGTGAATTCATAGCTATATACAAAAATGCTAACAGGTTAGAGTTATGCAATAGGTATGAAGTAGGTATTTCGTATTATTTCGTGTTATAACAATAATATAAAATTTAAATTAAAATACTTTTCTGTTTCTTTATTAGTACTATCTAACCTTTATATTAGTGAAAATGCTAACAGATAGGTACTGTGGAACAATGGAAAACTGAAAATGACCCGTAACTCATTCAATAAAAAAATTAAGTTTTTCAAAACATTTCCTATATGCTTATACGGATTAGTTATATGTTACAACAAAAGTTCTAACAACTAAGTAATATGCTGCACAAGTAATTGTATTTTTTCTATGTGCTATGCGAAATATTGAATTTAAGTTTATAATTTTGCGCCTACATATTTGTAATAATAAACTCTGCTACCATATAAAAGTTTCAACATATACGTGCTATGCTTTTTGTTTAATAAATCAAATACAGTTTGGGTATTTTGCGGGGCGCAGTGTAGGTACTATAAGTCGAGCGGAGGCGCGCGCCGCCGCCGCCGCGCCGCACACTGGTCCCAAATTAAAAAAAAGTGGACATTGATAGTAGTCCGCTGATATTTTTTTATTGTTGATACAATGATAACACATAAGGCAAAAAAATATTATTGTCCTACTTCAAATTATTTTATGAAAAAAAAAATTTTTTTTTTTTTGTATGGGAATGATTACATTTTATTCAATTTCTCAAAAACCTTAAGCGATGTCGAGATGGCAATCACATATGTTAGAAAACTAATAATTCTGAGTATTTGGCTCCACGAAACTTATTGCTTATCTCTGCGTACTTTGGAGATAATAGTGACAGAAAATAACATTTTTTTTTAATGTTAATTGTTTGCTTTTTTTTAATCATAGCATTACTTTAGCACATATAATGTATGCGTAATGTCAAATAAATAAAAAGAGACTTCTCTGTAAAAGAGGTTATGGGGGCTCACTAATGACTGAAAAGCTATGACCTTTCGGAAGGAGTACTTTCATCAGTTCTAAAAAACAATCAAAATGAAGACAAATAAAGCGGCAAACATAAAGTTGAATATGTTCACAAACGATTCTGAAAAAATTTTATGTTGAAAGATTAATATTTGGGTCTGTATTCTCTTGAGAAATCTATATTTCCTCGTTTTCCAACGAAAGCAATTCATTGTTCAAGATCAAAGCACTAGCCTCTGGAAACAACTGTTTATGTAAACGAGCAAACTTTGGTTTGATATGGCTGATGTAAGGATCTGAGCTAATTAGAAAGCTGTGGATAATGTCTAAATTAGTCTGAACTCTACCGATTTTTCTTGTATGTGCCATTCTAACATACCGGAAATCTTTATTCCTCGCTTCGGAAGCTTCTTCGGAAAGCATGCCTATCGGAATAAAGGAGAAATTTTCACAAATATCAGCACCGTGTATCAACAATTTATGGACACTTGAAGGCATGTAATACCATGGATATAAGTTTACATACAGCATTGCTGTTTCTTTACAATATTCCCTATACAAGTTGGTATTAATAAGTTGACCAGATGAAATTGTTTGTAAAATGACTGCAAATCTCTTGATTAAATCAGGGTGGATACCCGTTATTTCAGCAGATACTTCATAATTTTCAAAAAACCTTGCCGTGTTACCGTCATTGGTTGTACCAAATCCCTGTTTTACTCTGTCAATTAACAAACCAGTTCTTTCCCCGAATTCTTCTTGTGTCAAATTCTTTTTAATTTCTTTTAACAATATATCTTTTTTTCGTGCAGCCCACTTTTTGAAGTCTAAGCTGTACGAAATGTGTAAAATATATTCCATACATCTTATCCACATATGAAGCGAAGACAGACCATATTTATACATATCTTCTTTGATGAGTATTTTGGATACAAAGTCCAAGTCATTCAGTTTGCTAGGTAGGGTATTGCAAATATTACAAACAGCTACAGAAGAAGTATTAGAAACCACAGTAGAAATTTTCCCATCAATCATAGTCATGTACAAAACATGTCTAATATCAAAATTATCTACAATTGTGGGAACAAGATTACGGATTTCTTCCTCTAAGGATGCACTTTCCTTCTTTATCAATTCATTTGTTTCTTTTGCAAATATAAAACCAATTGGACGACAGTAGTTTGTTGAAGAGGGAGCAGGATTTTGCCACAAGATAGTACCACTCTCTTCTTCCAAACGAAGCGGAACCAAACTAATCATGAAAACTGAAGAATCGTCAATTTTAGTGTCTGAGTAGGTATGACTTTTGTTTATAATTACTTTGAGAAGATGACCCGTCAAAACTCCGTTTGCTTATTAGTTTTAGCGATTTTTTGTCGGCAGAGTTGTGCTGAATTGTTTTTAATATCCTATTGGTTGTCAAATCTAGATGCGATTGAAGTCTTATCTTAGCATCAGATTCAGTTACAGTTATGTCTGACTCTGGAGGATAACAAGTTTTTTTAGCTTCCAGGAGCTTTTGATAGGATGGAAGACCATACATTTTCTCTGAAGCAAAAATAGTTCTTAAATTTCGATATTGCCATTTTGACAAATTTGTTGAGGTGTAAAGCGCTAACGTTTTATCATCTGGTAAACACGGTTTGTCAGTTTTTTTAGCGAATAGTACATTATGTACCATCTCACATTTTTCCTTGTTTTGGCTGAGTTCGTTTAATATAGCTGCTAATTTTGTTTTTTAGACTCTTTTAATTTGGCACATAAAGCATAAACTAATTCCTCCTCTGTGTGATCTAGAAGTGTTAGAGAACGCCTTTTCTTCTGTTTATCAGATATATCAACAAATGGTTTTTTACTTGTACCACAACTTAATTGATGAGTATCCACTTGCGTTTCGAAATTTGGAATTACTTCCTCGGCAACTTTAAAAATGCTATTTTTGTATTATGACTTTCACGACTTCCACGAGGAGCTCGTGGCTAAATAATTACAGCCGCATAGACCGATCTTCCGGGTTAAGCCACGCTTGCCGAGGTTGGTCTGTAGATGGGTGACCATTTACCATAGCGAGTTTCCTCCGTGCCTCGGAAAGCACGTAAAGCCGTTGGTCCCGGCTGTCATTTGTAGATCTTTGACAGTCGTTACTGTTGGTCAGAAGCCAGAAAGTCTGACAACCAGTCTTACCAAGAGTATCGTATTACCCAGTTACTGGGTTGTGGAGGTCTGATAGGCAGTCGCTCCATGTAAAATACTGATATTCAGCTGCATCAGGTTCGACTGGAAGCCGACCCCAACATAGTTGGGAAAAGGCTAGGCAGGCAGATGATGTATTATGACTTTCGTGAGACACATTCATATTTATGAGTATGACTAGTCGGGCAATCCCGAAAAATGCGCGTGAGTAAACCGTAATTAATCATAAACATTTAAAAATGCTGCTTAAATCGATGTTTTGACATTTTGGCCAAACTATTTGGGATTGTAACCAGTCTGAATTTTTGTTAAGAAAGGTCTTTTGAGCTCTACTGGAAGCAGACCATCTTTTTGAGATATTACTTGAAAAATTACGACAAAATAATTTAATATTACTCAAGTCTTCGGAAGACAATTCAACACCAATACGTTCAATAAGGGCATTAAATAAAAATTCGACATTTTTAATACCACCTCCTGATTTAAGAACAACGTATAAGTCTAAGTTGGTGACAAATACGGATATTTTATAATTTTAAGGAAAATTGAAAACAAATTAGAAACAAAGATATCAAAGACAAAGTGACTTTGATTTTAAAACAAAAAAAAATTACGAGAACAAATTCGACGAAAGAAAGACAAACAAAAATAATTTGATTTTAAAATCCAAAGATTCAAAATACAACAATAACAAAACAAACAAACAACAAGCATTTCTTCAAGCGCACAGAAAAAATAAGGACTCGTCTTATCGCAACCACATTTAGTTGTACACTGAGGTGTACGCGCGTGATTCGTGACCGTATTACGTCATGAGAGGCGGCCATCTTGTTATCCCGGCAAATTCGCGTCGAAGCTCCATTTTGCTGGCCAGCGGACCTATTGTGATATGTTAAATATAGCTTGTTATGTGTGAACAAACAGGTTATTTCTGAAAATTGTGATTAAAATGGGGAAGTACCTATGTTTTGATTCTATTTTGAATGATCAAAATGTAGGTACCAGGCTACAATTTGTTTTGAAAAAATACATTATTTATGATGCGAGCTTTTCAGTCATTAGTGAGCCCCCATAACCTCTTTTACAGAGAAGTCTCTTTTTATTTATTTCACATTACGCATACATTATATGTGCTAAAGTAATGCTATGATTAAAAAAAAGCAAACAATTAACATTAAAAAAAAATGTTATTTTCTGTCACTATTATCTCCAAAGTACGCAGAGATAAGCAATAAGTTTCTTGGAGCCAAATACTCAGAATTATTAGTTTTCTAACATATGTGATTGCCATCTCGACATCGCTTAAGGTTTTTGAGAAATTGAATAAAATGTAATCATTCCCATACAAAAAAAAAAAAAATTTTTTTTTCATAAAATAATTTGAAGTAGGACAATAATATTTTTTTTGCCTTATGTGTTATCATTGTATCAACAATAAAAAAATATCAGCGGACTACTATCAATGTCCACTTTTTTTTAATTTGGGACCAGTGTGCGGCGCGGCGGCGGCGGCGCGCGCCTCCGCTCGACTTATAGTACCTACACTGCGCCCCGCAAAATACCCAAACTGTATTTGATTTATTAAACAAAAAGCATAGCACGTATATGTTGAAACTTTTATATGGTAGCAGAGTTTATTATTACAAATATGTAGGCGCAAAATTATGAACTTAAATTCAATATTTCGCATAGCACATAGAAAAAATACAATTACTTGTGCAGCATATTACTTAGTTGTTAGAACTTTTGTTGTAACATATAACTAATCCGTATAAGCATATAGGAAATGTTTTGAAAAACTTAATTTTTTTATTGAATGAGTTACGGGTCATTTTCAGTTTTCCATTGTTCCACAGTACCTATCTGTTAGCATTTTCACTAATATAATGGTTAGATAGTACTAATAAAGAAACAGAAAAGTATTTTAATTTAAATTTTATATTATTGTTATAACACGAAATAATACGAAATACCTACTTCATACCTATTGCATAACTCTAACCTGTTAGCATTTTTGTATATAGCTATGAATTCACTAAAGTTATCCACCCAGCGAAAATAAAAAACTTTAGAATTATCGAAGGGAATATTCTTCTGGCTACTCGCCTATGTCGCGACTGCCTTGTGTCGAATGTCAGTGTCACCGTGTATACTTACCTTTAGTCTGAATTACATTAAAACTGTCATTAAATTGCAGTTTCCTCTGATTTTTTATTAATCCTATTGTGCCACCCTTCAAGACAATTTGTTGTCCTGTGTCTTTCCTAGCTTACACACCAGACGTCAATAAACTTCTCGTCTTTTAAACTTTTAAACATATACCTAACCAGTGAATGAGTTTAATTTTTCATCTAAGTAACGTCCAAAGTGTAATTCCAACCATCATTAATTTTTCGGGGTAAAAGAAGCAAAGCAGTGCTACGGCTACGGTTCGGTATTGTAGCTTAGTTTTATCTAATTTTAAGTATTTTGCGCGTTTCTTCACAGCTTTTGCCATATGGACCTGATAGCCCTTAAACTAGACTTCAGGAAAAATGAATTTCATAGCATTCATGGCTGCTTTTTCAAAATCCGATGTAAACTTGAGAGTTTTCCACTTCGGTATCACTGTTTTGATTAAATCAAAAACTATATTGTTTTCACGATAAGAAGATTAAAATGACACATGTCAATAAGAGTTGCTAGACATGTGACTGTAGTCGATTCAACTATCGATAAAATTTGAAAAATTTCAGCGAGAATTCGATAAATTATTGTAATGTGATTTTATGTACATTTCAAATACTTGTGATTTAAGTAATTAGGATTAAGTCAATTAGCATGCATATCTTCAACAATAGACGATTACGTGCTGATGTGATAATGAATCCAGCAGGTATGGGATGAGTGAACATAAATGTTTATTTATCACCAATAATAAGCCCAGTAGCCGGGTCGCGAAAAAGAGGTTTATCTTGCGAAAGGTTCGTCGGTCCTGAATTTTGGATGTGTTATGTTAGGTGTTTTTTTTTATGAAAAGCCCACAAACAGACACCCAGACAGAGAGAGAAATCTTGCGAAAGGTTCGTCGGTCCTGAATTTTGTATGTGTTATGTTAGGTGTTTTTTTTTTATGAAAAGCCCACAAACAGACACACAGACAGAGAGAGAAATAGACAGCCAAACAGAAAGACAGACATGGGCTTCAAACCTATAAAATACCTCTGATTTTGAGTCTGGAATGAAAAATAAGAATTTAATTTTCTATAAAATTGATGTGAATAATTTTTGGCATAAAACCCATAAGGAGTTATTTAATAAAAACTCATTTTTGGGTTCTTTAACCCAAGATGGCAGAGCGCGCCGAGGTCACTCAAGGTACAAAATTTGTAATTTTTATAAGAACACATATCCGTATCACGTATCCAAAATTTAGGACTGACCGACCTTTTGCAAGGCAACTGGGCTATAATGAGCCTTATTTAAATTATTCAATCAACTGAGCCTATCGTCTATAATTATTACGACGACGGTCAAAATATTCATTCTGTTAATATAAATTTATCGAAATTATTTTATCGATACGCACGTCTCTGGCAACTGGTACCATCTGACGCAAGTTTGAAAACGCGTCGGGGTTTTTTCAAAATCATTTATGTAATATATAATTATGGCGTTAAACACATATAACTATATTGTTTCTATGTTTCTGATTTTAAAACAACCTTTTGGGTAAGGCTTTATTAATATTTTAAATTGATTTAATACTTTTTGAATTAAATTGTCACACACAAGCGCCATTACAATTTATTTTCATGTCATGAACTGACATCTGCCAAATTAATCAACTTACCGGGAAAGCAATATAACCTATGTGATTCCTCGTTCATTCTGGTCATGAGCAGGTAATTATACTAATGGTATAACACGTGTGTGCTCTAGACATGGGCGTTTTCGTATTTACTTGCAAACGGATATGTAACCGATATTCAGTTTTCATATCGATATCGAAAACCGTTTTCAGATATCGATATCAGTAGTACGATTTGCACAAGTAACTATGAAACGAACGAAACGCACTAACAACAAACGCAAATTCACACTTTTACCGTTAATACATTGATATAGGTACTTTCGTTTTTAAAGTTTTTATCAGTTTAGCTTCTTGTAAGTACGACGATTTCTCTTCATGCTTTAATTTAGGCTTAGGACTAGCAGAAAAGTTTTTGGATACCTACTATAATTATGTCAATTATTAAGGGCTTACTTTTCTGGCGCATTAAGAAATCGTCTTATTTACAATGATTGAATATTTACAATATTATTATCTACATTATTGATTCATTAATTCTGGATGAATTAAGAATTTGCATTTAGAAATGCAAGCTGCTCTACTTTTTTTGGCTTTAGACGACATCTCCGGTCATTTATGACTTTGAAAATAATCGCTTGCAGGGCACTGACATCGCTACGATGTTAAATTTAGTTCTGAATAAATGCGATAGGTGGGGGTAAATTATTTTATGGTCTCTCCACCATTGCGATAGGATATTCCATTTTCCCTCGCAGTTCTTTCGAGGTAACATCTCGTCATCCAGGTACATGTGGAGTTCTCGGATGGCTCTCGCTTAGGCATTATTTTTTATTATTGGGCCTTGGGGCTTGTTTTTTTGGAGTAGTTCTACGAATTTGTCCCAAGCGCTAACCATTCCAGCAGTTACCGGTCTCTCTTCTTCTATGATATTTTCTGTCAATTGGTTTTCATTGATGATGCCAATTATTAGCATGTGTACATGTCTTTTTAATTCTGCGACAGCTTGTTCATTTTTAAAACATAATATAAACCTAGGGTCTAACAGCGTACAAAGGCCAAAAGTTTTGCTGTGTTCGACGCCAGAAAATCGTTTTCTCAAACCTCTTTGTAGAGATGTGATCACATCCACAACTACTGGACTTTGTATTCCTCTTTGTTCAAAAAATCATCACAAACTTCTTTTAAACAGTTTGTGACCACTATGACTAAACTTCCTGATATATATTCATCACCACTTATTGAGGAAGTGATCTCTTCAAAAGGTTGTAAAACTGTGCATAACTCGCTCATTGTCTCCCAATCTAATGCATTCATTTCAGGCCAAACTTTCTCAATTAGTGCCATACAATGTTTTACAGCTTCTTTTAGTAAAGTAAATCGGCGCAGCATATAATAAGTGGAATTCCAGCGTGTAGGCACTTGTTGCACTAGCCTTTTAGGCTCACCACAGTCTGACATATTTTTTAGCTGATAACTGAGGAGCATATCTGTAGCACTCGTACTTCTAAGGGCTTTTACGAGACAGATACGAAAATTTCGATGACTTAAAAAAGTAGAACGAGTAGAAGAAGTAGGAGGAGCAGAAGTAGAAGGAGCAGAAGTAGAAGAAGAAGAAACTGAATGACAATGTATAATAAAAGAATTCAGAACGGAGACGTTTAATAATCTCCGGAATAGTTTTTTGTACCAGACCCTTGTTCGTTTTCGCTCGATAGGGTACATGGCCAACATCTGATCTTTTTTGTCCACCCCACCCATCATGATATTGTAATCATTTATCAAGATGGGTTTGGTGGACAAATCCCGAGCTTGAGAGACGCCGTTGCCATGGTATGTCGAGATCATAGCGACCCTATTGTTGTCCCTCCATACCATCACATCAACGTCTCCCGAGGCGAGACCAGTGATCTGATCTTTGGCCATGTTCCCCTTGGTCAGACTGTGCAGGGCCTGCGGAACAAACTTACGATTGGTCCGCAGGGTTCCTACACAGTCAAAGCCCAACACCTTTAGGCGTCGAGCAAGGCATGGCGAATTATAAAAATTATCCATCCATAACGTGTGACCCTTGCCGTCAAAACCTTGTGTAAGCCTTAGGACAATTGCCGGCGTGGATGCTTTCATTGGGTCTTCATACTGCTGCGGTGGAGACCTTTGAGACTTACCTATAGCGTGAACCTCAAACCGCCATAGGTAGCCAGTTTGAGATTCACAAATCTCGTAAGTCTTGATCCCGATCGCAGCAGCTTTATTGGGAATCGATTGGCTGATGTCCAACCAACCTTTCCACTTCAGAAGACTTTCGTCCAAGGCAATGTTTTGCTCCAGGCGATACAGTGACTGAAAGTTGTTGTTCAGATGTGACAACAATGGCTGCACCTTAAAAAGTTTTGCCTCGGAGCAAACCAGATTTTACTCACACATGTCATGGTTGTTTACGAAGTGTAAACACTTAGAAAGCATCATAAAACGTTTCCCAGACATGTGTGCGCTAAATCCGGGTGTACAGAATATGTCAGGAGATGAATTCCAGTATTCCTCGATGCGTGACTTGACCACAACCCCCATCGCAATAACCACACTGAAGTAGACGTATAGCTCGTCAGCAGTAGTATTTCGCCACATTCGTATGCGGCTATTGGGAAGGAGGGTGCCTTCATCGAGGACACGGGATTTCAACTGCTAAGCGTATCTATTCGTTTCCGAGGCAATGTACTCCATAAATTGCCGATCTTATATGCTAACGAAAATCTCATATGGGTCGACACATGGAGCTGTCGGACCCACATCGTTGTGCGAAAACATTTCCCGTCTCGATTCAGGTGGAATCGGAACATTCGGAAACGGTTTCCAATCAAATTCATACAAACCCCAAGGCTGGTCCGTCGCGGTTGGGGGAACATCTGGGATGTTGGCGTCTACGGCGTTGGCTGCAGGCTGGAGTTCGGCTGCAGGCTGGAGTTCGGCTGCAGGCTGGTCGTCGGCATCATCAATGTCCAAGGGCGTCTCCCAAAAGCTCCTCTGCGCCCTTGGAATGAGTGAAGGAAATACGTCATCTTCGTCGCTCGCATCGGAGTCTGGTTCGCTTCCTGTGTAACAATAGGTAGGTAAAACATCTGGTGGGAACTGGCAGTTTGCCCCTAACCCTGTCCCGAGCTAAAATCAACAGTATTTACCATAAAAGAGCTGATCATAAATCGGATCATCTCGCAGACTCCGGCGAGGACGAAGCATTGATGATGTCGCTTCACACTCCAAAAACCTGAAAAAATGTTGCATGTGGGACATGGTGTTTAAAATATTAAGACACTTACAACACCGGCGAGGGTACCGCTGATACGTCCTCCATCTGAGGTGGTGGTGGACTGGGTAGAGGGACCTCCTCTACCCTAACCTCAGCCATCTGAGGCGGCGGTGGGCTGGATGGAGGGACCTCCTCTACCACAACCTGAGGCGCCATCTGAGATGGGTCGATAGGTGCAGGAGCAGCTCTGAAAACAGGAATTATTTAAAATTATTCTTGCTAATGGTAAATAACCAAGATACAATTTAGAACTACTTACGGTGGCCACCGGCGCTTCCTGTTAGGGTGCAGAGCAACCTGTAGAGGCAGACCCACTGGCAGCTGACGTATTTCGTACATATTTAATCTGAAATACAAAATCGTCATCTATATTTTCTACTCACAACAAGTAGAAATGTACCGGCATGGCGCGCGAATTTCGATACAATGTTTGGTGAAATAACAAATTCTGTCCAAAATCTTTAACAAATACACAATGCAGCAATTAAAAACTGTTTAGTACTTACTTGTTCACGATTAATTTCACCACACAATTAATTTAATTCGAAAATAACACTTATATAGACCACAAACGTATGCGCCGCGTCCGTTGACATAAACGAAATGAAGCCGTCACAACAGAAAAATATTCCGCTAACAAATGTTGTTGAATGTTTAGCATGTGATGTTTTATGCCTTTCTTATTCTTTCACCTACAGTCTGTGTAAGTTAGAGTAGGAAAGGTATACTCTAGATAAGCAATATTTGGCATTTAATCCGACCCGATCCACGAAATCTCCAGGAGATTCCCGCCATACGCGCGTTTTTTGACAGAAATCTCCTGGAGATTTATTGGCGGACGAGAGGTCCCTCAGCAGCTCAGCATTCAATCGAGCAGCAAGCAGCGAGTCCCACAGCCAGCCAGCATCCTCGGCTTCAACGGGTGATGTGACCACTAGCCTGCAGCGATCGCGCAAGCCTGGTCACGACCCTCAGCCCACTCCAGCATCATGGCGTATCATACTGCACTTCGGCCGGTCAACTAGCAGAGGCACTTCTCTCCTGGTCGACGCAGTCCACAGCCACCACCCACCGCTCACAGTTCCGACTCACTGCGAACTACGCGGCATCCAGTATCGACTCAAGCTCTCTCAAGCACTCTGGCAAGTTCTCAAGACTCAACGACCGCTGACTCATCAAGACGATCGACCTCCGGTCTCAGGGGGGGAGTGATGTGGCGGCATCTATCTCGCCACATCCGAACTATCCTACATCGCGCAATCAAGATTTAACACGCAGATAATACTATCTGTTGGGTACTGCTGTTGGGAGGTTGTATATACATATACAACCTCCCAACATCAACCGTTGGACAGTAGCCCGCCAGGCACAAGACTCCGCCTGGTTGGAGGATCCTCCCTTTGGTTGGAGGAACACCACACCTGGTTTCTCCACAGTTTCATTGAAAATGGTCGGTACAGGCTCAAAATTTGAATTTACAACAGATCCGGAGACTCATTTTTAGCAATATCTGGAGTGCATTTGTGTGTTGTCTCTTTGATGATTGTTGTGTTTTGCTGTAAAACATTTATCATTATCATTTATCATTAACCATAACTAAAAAGCGGGGTAGTCAAACAAAAATTGGATATTTACCTTCACAGTTAATGACCCACTGCATTTAATATTTTTGTGATAATTAACGCATCTCCACACAAGTGTGTGTTTGTTCTTTCTTTTCTTTGTGAACTAGTAACCAGCTCGTAACAATAAAGTACCACCGTTTCGATTTCTCAAATTGAAATCACAAGTATCCTGGTACATCAAAAATATTCTGCAAAATAAAACAATTACCAAGTTATTTATCATCGCACATAGACGGAAATAATGCAACCAACTCAACACTCTCAAAAAAAACACTCAACGATATCAATTGATGGACTTGGTGTTTTATATAATGACTAACTGTGCCCGCGACTTCGTCCGCGTGGAATTCAGAAAACACCATTGTGTAGCAACAACTAAAAAAATTAACTTATTAAATAAAACTGCTCGGCCCTTTAGAGGGTATCACGTGCCGATGCTACGGTAGCATGGTCAAGCGAATACCGGGTACGCGGGCATTGGGACTGAGGTTGAAACTTGAAACACGGGTAAACATAAAGTTCCATTAGGCCTCACTGCTCTCTGAATAGTCCGGTCAAAATAGACAAAAAATACTTAAATTTCGGAATAATTTGGAACGTCCTATAACAGAACACCTCGCCTCCGACGATTAAAATTTCCGTGCTGCTTGTCGTACGTGTAATATGAAGGGATTCTTCATACAGGAGACTTTTGGCGAAAGTATCCGTCTCACAATTGGAAAAACGCTAGTAAGGTGGTCTGCCTCGGGTTTTTCAAACGTTATCGCACATTTTCCGAGTCGAAATAGATCCGTTGTCCTCCTTCAACGTGCACGTCAAGATGTATGACTGGTGGATGTCGTTCATGAATCGGAAAACTTAATATACGCCACACAGCTTCAGACGAACTGATATAGCGCCCTGATATATCCCTTTTTCCCTTAGTCACGGCCCGCCGCGACCGCCGCGCCGCGCCGCCGCGCCGGCCGCTTTAAAATAATATCAGTGAATAATCTCAGTTATGCAGACGACATGGTGTTGCTGAGTGCGTCGATATGTGGCTTGAGGAGGTTATTAAATGTATGTGAAGGTTATGCTCGTGATCATGGTTTGCGATATAACGTGGCAAAAAGCCAATTCATGGTTTTTGGAGTTGGTGCAGTAAGTCCCCAGAATGTTCCGTCTGTTATGACTTAACGGGATACCTCTAGAGAGGGTGAACAAATTTAGATACTTGGGACATATTCTTACGCCTGACCTAAGTGATAATGAGGATATTGAGAGAGAGCGAAGGTCGCTGTCAATACGAGCCAACATGATAGGCCGCAGGTTTGCTGGGTGTTCAAGGGAGGTAAAAGTCACACTATTTAGAGCGTATTGTACATCCCTTTACACCTGCAGCCTGTGGGCTAGTTACACAAAGAAGTGCTATAGCGACCTCCGCGTTCTCTACAATAATGCGTTTAGAATTGTGGTGGGGCTGCCCCGGTTCTGTAGCGCCTCGGGCATGTTCGCGGAGGAGCGCACCGCCTGTTTTCACACGACTATGCGCAGGCGGAGCATCTCTCTGGTGCGCAGAGTACGGGCCAGCTCCAACGCAGTCCTGGCGATGATTGCTGACAGGCTGGACTGCCCCTACATGCTGCATTGCTGCAGCAGGCATGTTCAAGCAAAGCCGTTTGTCAGGCGTTATTAATTAATTATTTTATGGAAATTTTATTTTAATTTATTTTATTTTAATTTTTGACATTGGTTATGAATTTTATCTGTATGGTTTCAATTTTAAATGTTGAAAGGCAGGCGCCGGCGCCACGCGCCATTAATTAATTATTTTATGGAAATTTTATTTTAATTTATTTTGTTTTAATTTTTGACATTGGTTATGAATTTTATTATTATTATTTTATTCTATTATATTATTATTGTAAAATGTTTTGTAATATTGTTTTTTATGGGCCTAGTTACCCGAAATAAATGAATTATTATTATTATAAAATGTAAAAAGTTTTTTTTTGTGTCAAATTTGGGAAAAATTATGTTTCCCGTGTTGTTCCATGACGTCACCGAAAAGTGAAGTCGGATGAAGTGCTATTAAGCGGTTCTATGTATTAAAACGAGAAAAAAATGTTTCATTTTCTCTATTGACGTGATGTTCCATAGAATAAATGGGAACCATCCTTTTTTTTATTATCATACGCATTATTTTCTGTCTGTTTTTTTTAATTAGAAGTGATGTGATTAATAAAAAATAATGTTATACAATAATTTTCAGAAGAGGTTAAATTTTTTTTTTTTTTACTTCTCCTTCTCTATTTCATTATTTTCTTTGGGTTTGAAATTAGCTAAGCGATGTCAAATATCAATGAAATGTTGTATTACGTAACAGTCTCTAAAAAAAATCCAGTTGTGTGGTCACCTCGATCCTAGTATTTCTTCGCAGGAATTCGATTATTATTTAAAATAAAACGGTTCAGTTTTTGACACTGTTTAGTAAAGTAATCGTTAGTAAAAAAAAATTACTAAAGGATAGACTGTAGCATTCGACTTTTTAACTTCGGAATGCCACGTAAATAGTTTTTTCTTTTGATAAACGTTTCAATTGAGGGACCACCTTTTATCGATTGAAACTTTTGAATGGCTTCTTTTACAAACTAGAGGTTAAATTTACAATCATTCAAGTACTTTTACTAACGCTAGACCCATACGAAAATTCCAAATTCCATTGGGGTCTCCATTCACGGCGAACTTATGGTGATCGATTGAGGGACCACCTTCTACATGCTAGTTCTTTTTATTCAGTGCACAGGAAGGGTTGATATTCAGTAAATTAGTTTTACAAATCTTTTACTAAGAGTAGTCATTTATAGCAGTTGTAAATTTTAACTATGTTGTGAGATATGGATGCCTGTCAGTCACGACTGAGGGACCACCTTTAACCGGTTGTAACTTTTGAGTGGTTACTTTTACAAACTAGAGGCTGAATTTACAATGGTTTGAGAACTTTTACTAAGGGCTGACGCATTCAAAAGCTCAAAATTCAAAAGTGGTCCCTCAATGGGAACGCGCATAACTAAATTGTATTATCATAGAGCTGTATCGAGCAGGTCGTCATATTAACATATTCTACGAACAGATAGAAAAGGTTTTGCTTAAGTTAAATACAAAAAACATAAATAAATACGTGCTAATTGGAGGTGACTTTAATATAAACATACATAATAAAAATAAACAAACTAAAGACTTTTTAGATTTCATGCAATCATATAATCTTAAACAACTAATAAATAAACCTACTAGAGTAACAAAAACTACATCCACGTGCATAGATCTACTTTTTACTAACTACACACCCCTCATAAATAAATCCTATGTTCAAGATTACGGTCTATCTGACCATAAGGCTCTTAATATAAAAATAAACACTAATTTTCTAAACACAAACAGTCATGGAAAATGGTACATACCGAAAAGACTATTTACAAAAAACAATATGATAAACTGTAAAAGATCTCTGAAAGATATAAAATGGGAAAATATTATTTATGAAAATATAAATATAAATTGTAATTCATTTATTAGTTCTATACAACAACTCCTTAATAAACATATACCTATACAAAAAATAAAAATAAAAAATAAACCCAAAAAACGATGGTTAACTAAAGGTTTAAGAAAGTCATGCGAACATAAAAGAATACTAAAGACTATCATAAACGAAACAAATATAATAAATAGTATCTACGATAATTAGAAAATACTACAAAATCTTTAAGCAAATACTAAAACGCAGTGTAAAAATCTCAAAAAAAAAGATTTTTTCAAACAAATGGAAAACTCAGACAACAAAGTAAAAACAATGTGGAATATCATAAATACAAAAACAGGCAAAATAAAAAAGAAAATGCGTAAAAACATATCCTTAAAAATAAATAGTAAAATTATTAAATGTCCAGCAACTGTATCCAATTTCTTCAACGATTATTTTGCGACAGTCGGAGAAAGTCCCTATAGCACAAAAAAGCAAAATGTAGTAGGTCGACCTGTCCAAAACTTACCAACATGTTCAATGTTCTTACGCCCTGTTGATCGAAAAGAAATAATCGAAATAATTCGTTCAATCAAAAACAAACACAGTTGTGGAATAGACGATATTCCGCCAATCTTACTAAAACAATGTGCGGATGAACTCTCGATTCCACTAACCTTTTTAGTTAGCCAGAGCTTCAAAGACGGCCATTTTCCTGACCTTTTAAAATTATCACTAATTAGACCAATCCATAAAAAGGCGATACTCAAACGCCCAGTAATTATAGGCCCATAGCTTTACTACCGACATTTTCAAAAGTATTTGAAAAAGCAATGTGCACTAGACTATACAATTTTCTTGAAAAATATAATATCCTCGACGACTCTCAAAACGGGTTCAGAAAATCTAGATCTACAACATTAGCTGTATATAAATACGTTCAAACGGCACTTCAGCACATAAATGATAAAAATTATGTCGTTGGTCTGTTGTTAGACATGACAAAAGCGTATGATAAAGTCCTGTATAATATACTCCTTAACAAATTACACGGTTCAGGAATTCGAGGCCCGGCTTATTCATGGTTTAATTCGTATTTGCAAAATAGAACACAAATAGTTCAAAATGAAAATTTTGATGAGGATAAAAATGAAATAAGAACAATACGATCCAAAGAAAGGAAAATTACATGTTCTATCCCACAAGGAAGCGTGCTGGGCTGTATATTGTTTTTATTGTACATAAACGACCTACCTAAAATCCTAAATAAAGAAATAGCTTTACCAGTCTTATTTGCTGATGACATATCTATACTTATAAAATATGACAATACCACTAATCCAAATCCTATCCTATAAGAAACCTTGGAAACATTAACAAGTTGGCTTCATGACCACAACTTAGAGATAAACTATAGTAAAACCAATACAATGCAATTTAGATCATATAAAAAGCCCCCCTTAGCTATAAACACAACTTTTAAAAACATACCCTTAGAAACAGTAGAATCATTTAACTTACTTGGCATACACATTGATACACACATAAATTGGAAAACACATATTGAACATTTAAAATCTTTTCCAACTAAAACGTAGCACAGACATAAAAACATCTTTGTCTGCCTACTATGCATACGCGTACTCATGGCTAAGATACGGTGGTATGCTGTGGGGAAATAGCGTGGACGTTCGTGATTTATTTGTGTTACAAAAGAAGTGTATTAGAATTATAGCTCAAATAGAACTTAACACTGCCCTCAATATACACTTCTCATCAAAAAAATCGAAACACTTCCGAAATTATCTTTGTGGCGACAATTAAACAAAAAACAAGCATTAATTCATTATAGAAAAAACATAATTTAGTAGCTGGAAGTTTGGCCTTTACAATGGTGTACGAAACTTCCAAAAATTTGTTTTTTTTTCAATTTTTATCCTTTAAATGAATGGAACATTGTTTTGAGATAAACGTGTGTTTAGAGTTGGAGTACATTTGTCGTGCAAAAAACGAAAAATAACGCATTACTTTAAAATTTTCTGTTTGTAATTTGTTGATTAGGCTCTGTGACGTCTGATAAAAAGTTTTTTTTCTAACACACATGCATACTTCACCCGCAGCAGCCGCCCAAGTAGTGGCATTGCTGGATTCTGGGACTAGTCAGCGTGTTGTGGCTGCAATCTTGCATCTAAGCCACCTGTCTGTTCAAAGAGTGTACCAACGCTATCGGGAGACTGGTTTATATACGCGCCATGCAGGATCTGATAGGAATCGGGTCACTTTTGAGTGAGACGGCCGATTTATTGCAACCGTTTGTTTGCAAAATCAACGCCTTCGCGCTTTTCAACTGCAGCGGCAGCTCCTTGTTGTTCGAAGGGTGACTGTAAGTGACTCTACGATTTGAAGAAGATTGAAGGAACGTAGACTGGTACCACAAAAGCCAGCTAATGGGGCGAAATTAACAACAGAGCATCGAAGAGCGCGCCTTAACTTTGCACTTGTGCACTTAAATTGTTCAAATCTACAAATGAGCAAGGTTCTCTTTTCTAACGAGAGTAAAATTATGGAACATCAACATAAGGAATTCTAAACCCAATGCTACCTACTATTAACTGGCATTCAGTATTTATTTAAAAAAAAAAACATGTTTTTCTAATAATCCATTCAAAACAAAAACTTGCGAGGTGTTTCGATTTTTTTTGGTGAGCTGTTCGATGGTCTGTTGTTAATTTTGACCCATTAGCTGGCTTGTGTGGTACCAGTCTACGTTCCTTCAATCTTCTTCAAATCGTAGAGTCACCCTTCGAACAACAAGGAGCTGCTGCTGCAGTTGAAAAGCGCGAAGGCGTCGATTTTGCAAACAAACGGTTGCAATAAATCGGTCGTCTCACTCAAAAGTGACCCGATTCCTACCAGATCCTGGATGGCGCGTAAATAAACCAGTCTCCCGATAGCGTTGGTACACTCTTTGAACAGACAAGTGGCTTAGATGCAAGATTGCAGCCACAACACTCTGACTAGTCCCAGAATCCAGCAATGCCACTACTTGGGCGGCTGCTGCGGGTGAAGTATGCATGTGTGTTAGAAAAAAAACTTTTTATCAGACTTCACAGAGCCTAATCAACAAATTACAAACAGAAAATTTTAAAGTAATGCGTTATTTTTCGTTTTTTGCACGACAAATGTACTCCAACTCTAAACACACGTTTATCTCAAAACAATGTTCCATTCATTTAAAGGATAAAAATTGAAAAAAAAAACAAATTTTTGAAAGTTTCGTACACCATTGTAAAGGCCAAACTTCCAGCTACTAAATTATGTTTTTTCTATAATGAATTAATGCTTGTTTTTTGTTTAATTGTCACCACAAAGATAATTTCGGAAGTGTTTCGATTTTTTTGATGAGAAGTGTATATACACGACATATGCTAGTTCGTATTCAAAAATAACAGTCATTTCACAAAAGTAAAAGAAACACACAAAGTAAACACGCGTCACAAAGATAGCTATTTACCACCCTCCAGAATAAAAATGCTTAACCATAGTCCCTATTATATGGCAATAAAAATTTATAATAAATTACCAAACGATTTAAAGAAAGAAACAAAACTAGCAATATTTAATAGAAAATTAAAAACATTTCTTACACAAAATTGCTTTTACTCAATGGAAGAATATTTTGAATTTAAAACAAAAAAATTATAGACTCCACTAAATGTTATATAATTATAATATGTTTGTTTTTGCTTCGGGTTAATAAATGACCTATTCAAAGTTATTATGGCGATCTACTGTTAATTTATTTATTTTATTAAGAATTCTTTTGCAACGCCTGAAAAAGGCAACTAAGTTAAGAGAGCTATTTTATATTGTAACACCTTATGTACACTTAGTTGGCAAAATAAATATCTTTGAATCTTCAAAACTAAGCAAAAATATTATTTACATAATCTTCGAAGAAAACTCAAACAAAATGGTAATTTTAAAAATTATGTTCGATTTTAACTTCTCTTAAATTATGGATACTAGCAATAATTATATAATTGATTGTCAATTTACATCAGTATAAAATCAAAAGATTTATTGATGGCTGACTGTTGCTTCTCTAGCACTCGGCGCGCTCTCGTTTATTCGCTTTATATCGCGCTCAAAATCTGCCATGTTTATAATGTTTTATGATAGAAATTTGTATATTAATTTTAACTTTTATATTTTTGAAACGATTTCCACGGTGGCGTTATATCTTTTAAATAATTTTGAGCCTCTCTTTCACAACAAAACCTTCAACTGTTTTAGTAGTTGGTCTTACTGCCCCGCCCCGTCAGAAATTTCAATCCAGGATGAAAACAGGAGGCTATCAAAACCATTTTATAAGAATAAACAGTAACTAACAGACTTACTTTGAATTTTTCAGTGTCATGGGCGACTTTGTAAACATACTGCCCATTGATTTAAATTGGGCACCGAGAGCGACAACCACGTACGACAGAATCAAAAAAACACCAAATACTTAATAAACAATATTTTGACTAGAACATCATGTGTGTTAATTTCTTGGTGTAATTACCACTCTTAGATATATTATTTACATCAACATAACAGTTTATGTTCACTACTCTAAAAATACTCGCAGATACTCGCAGATAAACAAAAAATTTCGGCAGTCGTTTGCCGAGAACAAGCCGAAATATTAATGAAAACATGGCTATTTGGAATAGAATTGTTCACGCGAAAAATAAAACAAATGGACACTGAGTGCAACGTAGCTTACCTGGCTCAATACATTTTTAGCGACACACCGAGCTACACAACAAAAGTTGTCTGCCAATTCGGATATAACTTGAAAAATCTAAATATTATTTTCGGTATTAATATTGATGTAATACTGTGTCAAGGCTTCGGTGCCATACAGCAGGCAATTGATGATGGGCATCAAAGCGGATGTGCCGAAAATGCAAAAACGTACTCGAGGACGAGATTGAATATTGGCCACATTTGATTATTGACACGAGTGTTATAAGTTATAACTGACGATAGATACTCAAGCCGAAATGATAATCTATGTCACACACTTGGATCCATGAAGAACACTGTAAAGGTAAAAGAATAAACCTAGTCGCTGGCTGGTATCGTGAGTTGGTCAGCAGGACACTACATTGCTTACGCGAAATCACGCATGTACTGTCACGAGTATAACGATATAGGACCAGAGCCAGAAGTAGCCAGAATTTCGAAAAGAGTTCGAAATGGTTTGTTTATAATGCACAGTACGCGTGCATGAAAATGAATCTCCGTGAAAATATTGCACAATATTTACGAATGACTCGTAATGAAGATAAGTTAACTGTATTAATTTGGGTTTTTCTACTAATTTTCTTCTCCTTGGTTGTAAAAAAAAAACGAATGCTGTATGGGGTTGACAAATGGGGTTACATTTGCATTGACGTAAAACCGCTATATTTAAATTGTTATGAAAATAATTTCATTAAAACATGGAGAGAATTTGCGTAAAAGATGCTTACAAAAGCGAATATTACCCGGAATGTAGACTATCTTTTCACAGGTAAAGGTTTTAAATGACCTAAATATTCTGGCCGTTAGGGTAACCATCTTTGATTATTTACTTATCTAGATGACACATTGGCCGTACAGAACGGCTTAAGTCTACTATATTTGGTAGACTCGAGTCACCTACGTCAGTGTCATTTGAAAAACTAATCGGTAATGTCTCAGATTATAAAACAAAAGGCAGATACACTGCACTGAACTATAATGTGAGGCACGTCTGTAGACATGTGTGCGTGACAGCACTATAAGAACACGTTGCCTCTTTGTGCGTGTACGGTTGCCATGATAATGACAAAATTCCCATAATATTTCATTATATTAAATGAACAATTTACTGTCTCCGAAAAATGCAGATAAGAGTTATACATATGTATATAAAGTGAATCTCTGCCATTGAGTCAGATTGTATTTTAATGCAAGTACCTACTTTAGAAATGTATTAATCTCAGATTACAGAATAGAAGATGATAAATAGAAATATTTTGTGGATTTATGGCAGTCATTTAGTATAGTCGTGAATGGGTGTAATTATGTTTTTGATAGCTATATTTACTTTATGTTGGCAAATCGACTGACGGACATGATTATTATTAGAGACAGACAATACATTAAGTAGTTTTAGTTACGAAGACACATACAAACGGACACACATACCTACAAACATACCAACCAAAAAACGTGATAAATAAAACACTATAATCAAAATAAATATTTTTGTAAATCGTTATTCCTGTATTCTTTACTTATTTCCTAACTTAGGGGGTAAATGTTTCAATATAAACAAGCAACACCGAATGATTTTTGTTAAGGTTTTGTGTTCCAAGATGTCACTAATAATAATCACGTAAAATAATATCCAAATAGATAAAATCAATAAAACCTATGAAAAGATACTCCATCTTCTTTATTTTGTTTTTGGGAACAGTTTTTGCAATGTTTAAAAACGCAAGACGGCATTATTATCAAAAATATTAAAATTATCGATGACGTCCTAACAATGCGGCGCTTCGTGTCATACTGACTCGAGATTGTATTTGCTTTTGAATTTGTGTTTGCTTTTTTGGCCGCACTCACGATGTTCCTGGCGGTCTATCTGCCTTTTGTTTTATAATCTGAGGGTAATGTGTTCAAGAAAAATAAAAGTTGCGATAGCAACTACAGGGTGTTAACGAATTTGTGTAATTCCTTCTAACCACGTGATCTACTGATGACACAGATTAACCCTAGATGAGATTTTTTTAAAAGAACCAAAAAAAAATTTTAAAAAAAAACTTTGTTTTCTATTTCCGAGTCATTTTAGAGCCTTGAGTTATCTGACTGCAAAGAGCGATATCGCGTTAGTCATGCCTGCCAGCCGTGCCGCCGTGCTTTCATTAATTTATGCGTGGCATCGAAATGTTCCCACAAATAACACATTTTTATTGCAATTTTTTTTTATATTTTTACTGAATCCTTATTAGGTCGTTTAGATACGATCGGTAACAAAGCCGCATGAAAAAATATTTTTTTATTTCTAATCAAGCTAAATCCCGTGCAGGGCCTGTCTACATCAGTAGTAGATCATGTGGTTTTAAGTTATTACACGAATTCGTTAACACCCTGTATATGGGAAAACCTGATAATAACACCAAGATTACATTCCATCGGTAAGTTTAGTTATTTAGCCACATTTTTTTAAGAAAATACGATTATTTATTTCGATATTTTGTAGGGTAGCCACGACATTCGTCAAATTCGTCTTTCGTCAAATACTACATTCGTCAAGTCCTTGTTTCGTCAAATACTACATTTGTCAAGTCCTTGTTTCGTCAGATTCGCTTTTCGTCACTTACGCTTGAGTTAAGGTTATGGACAATCAGCGACAAAAAGAGAAAAAACTATAAATGATTGAAAACATATTTTTTTATTTCAGTTTATTA
Source organism: Amphipyra tragopoginis (assembly GCA_905220435.1). Lineage (NCBI taxonomy): Eukaryota > Metazoa > Arthropoda > Insecta > Lepidoptera > Noctuidae > Amphipyra > Amphipyra tragopoginis. The sequence continues at coordinate 22,188,721 of HG991991.1, read as the reverse complement.
AAATAAGACAGTGAGACCTGACTAAAACGGAATTAAACAAAATGGCAAAAAAGTAGCTCGTTTAAACTTAAAATAAAAGGTTGTGTGGAAGAACTTTGACGACACGTTTGGTGCAGTGGCTAAGCGATTGGCTTCTGCGTTACGGGTCGTGGGTTCGATTCCCACACGGAACAAAAATTTGTATGGCCTACAAGTGGTTGTTTCGGGTCTGGGCGTTTGTGTATGTGAGATTTGTGTCTGTAAACGCACCCACGATACAAGAGAAATCTTAGAGTGGAGCAACGTTTTTTAAAAAAAGAAAGAAAGAGGAAATCCTTTTTAAGATTATTAAAATAAGACAGTGAGATCAAACAAAACAGGAATTAAACAAAATAACAAAAAGTTTCGTAGGCTAGATTGTATAAGCAATCAAGTAAGCATCTGAATTATTATTACGTTTATGGCATTAATTTGTCAAATTTTATTCTATTGTTTGAAAAAATTAGGATGGGTTAAACCCATTCTAATTTTTTCAAACAAATTTCAGTTGATATTTTACCCATCAGTAAATCATTGATAATTTTGTCAATTTTTGCATCTTTAATTTTTTCTTTTGATCTCCATTTTTTTTAGTGTGGCTAACTGTATTCATTCGTATTTTGTTTTTGTAAAAAATCGATTCTCTTTTTACTACTTTCACAAAGTAAAACAAATTGTCCTTATGAGCTATTAAGTATTTTAGATTTTAATTTACGGTGCCATCGCTCCAAGGCGTCTGTCGTTCTGTGACGTTCTTGGTCACAGCACCACATGGCGGCATTAATTTTTTAATCCATTTTTTTACAAAATATTTCTTGAATTTCTCAGTTTCCTCGCACTCTGGGGCTTTTTCAACAATACCTAGCTATGCTTCCGGTATATGCGACAGAGGTAAGAGAGCCTTTATTGTGTTTCATACAACTTTTGTCAGAGCCTTTTTTCGACTCCGTTCTTCATCAAAATTTTCTTTCTCAAAATCTTGTAACATTCTAATTTCTTTTCCCATTTTTGAAAAATCTGGAATTTCTGTACCACCCGAGTCAGATGTTTCTAATTTCTCAAAGCATCGATCGTAAATCTTAGGAACTGATTCGAATGATTCCTGAACCTCCACATTTATGTATACCTGATTAAGATTTTTTAAGCGCAATGAAAATATTTTCTACATTACTATGTTTTATACATAAGCATGTGTCTCTATTTCTAACCGTGGGTGATAAAATATAAAACGGCTTGTATCTAACAAGCCGTTGTAAAGGTAGTAAAACTGTACTTTCCTCCTTCTTTTTTGTACATATTGTACAAGTTTGCAAAAGTGTCAGTCAGGTACCTAATCTGCATCTTTTGTTTTCCTCATATTCTTGTTTAATGTTTTCCTGCTGTACATCTACTTATGTCATCGCTGTTATAAAATGTCTCGATATCTTTTGGAATGTTATAATTTGGTAGTTTCTTTTTTGTATTCCGTATCCGGCTTTTTAATCCTAAATATTTTGTTACGTTCATGACTGACTTGCTAGCTTTTACATACTGATTAGTTGCTATATTTTTTAACGGTCGTTTTTCTTTTTAAATCTTTGCTTTTTTATAAACTGTTTTTAAAGAATGTTCTAATACGCTTGCTTGAAGCTTCTCTATTTAATTTAATTTTTCGCGATATCTCTTTGCTCTTTCTGCTGCGGTAAGCGCCATTCTCTCCTTTGATGAAACTAACGAAATAATTACTTTCTCCAATAACCACTAATTACTTCCTCGTACACAAACCTCACACTCGTCCTCGGGAAAATGATCATAAATAGAATGCAAACAAAAAGAACACCAAAAAATGGAGCACTGGAGTAATTTTCTGATATCACTTCTGACTCATCGCCAAAGTTAAATACTGCAGTTTTATACTATTGTTGATTTTTCGCCTTTTGACCTGAAACAAAAAAGGTCCTATGGCTATATCTTTTTAAATAATAGCTTTCTTTTTTAACAGTATTTTTTTTTAATCCATTTCGTATTTACGGAGATTACCTACGTACAAACAATACAAATTTTACCTCTTTACAATACCTATTAACAAAATTAGTTAAAACGTAAGTATTCTACTACATGAACATTGAATTAAAATTTTAAAATATTTCGTTGTACACTAAGCTTTACAATTCAAGTTCGTCACGATTTTGTTCCAGTAGTATGTCACACGACGCACAGGAGGTGACGTTTTCATCCCACGAAACTTTTAAAATTATAAATAACTAATGTTTAGTTAATTTAACTTGTTTTTAGCTTTACTAATCTAATATAGGTTAGTTTATTGTTCTAATACAATATGATAAAGTAAAGAAAACGAATTTATTTACCTTTTAAATACTATCACTACCCAGAAAACACTTTTGTCTCAGTTTTTGTCGCAACTGACGTTTAAAACAATAATGGCGGTATCAGAAACAATCACAATGTTGCCAGGAAGGCAGAAAAAACCCAAATTAGTAGATTTTGTCTTCTGTAAGATATCAAATTCACTGTGACGAAACCGGATTTTCCGGTACTATGGTTTTCGTAGGACAACATTAATATAATGATAATTCTTAAAATAACTATATACTGAATGAAAATATACTTTTAGACATACAGAGACTATGTTCAATCACTTAAACATACTCAAAGACTAATATTTCACAAGTGATATGTATTTGAAATCTACGAGAGCACCGTGGGACACACGAAATCTTCACCTCGTATTTTGTATTTTTTAAATATAAAAATAACTATCTACTTTTTATGGTACTTTTTAATTCAATTCGATTTTGAAACATTTACCTAAATCATATGAAATTTCAATTCCACATGAGCCATATAAAAATAAAAATGTTTGAAGTTGTGGGACAGTATGATTTTGCTATGGTAATTTTTTGTGAAAAACACCCAGCTGTATTTTAAAAACTAGAGCTGTTACAAAAAAATTGAGGGAAGATTTGAAATCAGCGACCTCGAATTAGTAAACAACATCCACAAAACTCTATGCAACTAAAAAAAGTCTAATTTTGTTACATTATCATTTAAGTATTCTTACAAGTGCTGACTCTTCTTCTTCCTGCCCTTATCCCATGTTACTTGGGGTCGGCGCAACACGTTTTCTTCTTCCATTCCGTCCTATCACCCGTCATGATATCACTGACACCCTTCTCTTTCATATCATTCTTCACACCATCCATCCATCTTTTCTTTGGCCTCCCTCTTCCTCTCCATCCATCCACATTTATACTCATAACTCCTTTTGTCACATGCGTTTCATCTCTCCTCTTCACATGCCCATACCAAGACAAACGGTTCCCTTTCAACTTTTCTGTCACTGGCGCTACTTTCAAACTTCCTCTAATATACTCATTCCTGACTTTATCCATTCTGGTCACTCCACACATCCATCTCATCTCCGCTACATGCAATCTTTTTTCATCCGTCTTCTTCACGGCCCAACATTCCGATCCATACAGTACGACAGGTCTTATCACGGACTTGTAGATTTTCCCCTTTAACTTGAGAGGCATCCGTGAGTCGCAAGTTATTCCAGTGACCTGTCGCCATTTCATCCATCCTGAGTTGATCCGGTGTGTAACGTTTCGGTCTACTCCGCCATCCCCTTGGACAAGCGACCCGAGGTACCGAAAGTCGGAGCAGGTCGGTATGGGCGTTTCGGCGAGAGATATTGACACAGAACTAGAGAGACCGCCAAAATCGCAAAACAGGTACTCTGTTTTGGTTCTGCTCAATCTCAGACCAACACTCTCCAGTCTTTGCCACCACACCTCCAATCTGCTCTGGACCTCTAGGCCACTCTCGGCAACCAGCACAATGTCATCGGCAAACAACATGCACCAGGGGGCCTCTTCTTGGATGTCCGCCGTCAAAGCGTCCATTATTACCAGGAAGAGGTAAGGGCTGAGGGCCGACCCCTGATGCAAGCCGACAGCCACATTGAAGCTGCCAGTAGTGCCCACTGTAGACCGGACTTGGGTACTGCATCGACTGTACATTGCTCGGATCAACTGCACATACTTCCCAGGCACACCTTTCTCCTTAAGGGCCCACCACAAAACCTCACGACGCACTATTCTTACAAGTGCTGACATATTTTTTTATTTTATTTATCTCTTATTATGTTGTTACAGTTTTTGTTTTTATCAGGGACGGAAACAGAATCCTCAATAAACATAAAACAAGTAAGATCTTGGCGGTTTGACACCGGCTCCATCTATTTTAATCTTTACTTCAGTAATAATCATTGTTATTAATACAATTTGTTTATTTTTAACAGGACCTGTCTGCTTCTAATGTGGGGCAAGATATTAAACCGACACCTTCGTGTTCGCAAGAGGTGGTAAATCTTTAGCAATTTTGTCATGATGATGCCATGCCAGTAAGACAAACTCAGTCACAGGATTATTTAAAAAAACTAGTTAAAGATCATTTTTTCTCTCAACACAACAAATAAGGTAAGTGTTCTTTTGTTCCAACTTGTGTGTAGTATGATATTTGAATATATTATGTAGTTACATTTCCACTGTAGCTATACTTATTTATTAATGTTTTCCTGTCCCATTCTTCACGAAATATGTGTTAGTTTTTTTTTTGTGGTGGTTTGTACCCAAAATGGCGGCAACTTTGTAGTATCACCTTTTTCATCATTATCCTCATTTACCTTCTTTCTATTTTATATTAAACCTTTTTTTTATGACTGGCCACAAATGTTTTGGATGAGATTCGAAAGGATGATGGGCACAAATGTATGGAGTCTGGTACTGGCACCAATCGGAATGAATGATACACCGTTGGAAAGGTTTTTTTTGTGTTGATTAAGAATAACCATAGCGCTAGTCCCGTTTCACTGTCCGATCGAAGTAATCCTGCTTGAAAGTTATTTATTTTTGTTACATCCTACTTAATATGTACATGTCGGTGTCGCATTGTAAACAGCACCTGTATCGGGCTACGCGGTAGCACGCTACGTCATTCTCCCACCTCCACGCCGCGGGGCGGAGTTAGTGCGCGCTACGTAGTAGCGCGCTACGTCGTTACCCCACCTCCAATGCTAGCTTATAAAAGGGTCCGCGCGGCGGCGACTTAGAGATGGAAAAAACGACTTAATTTTTATAAGCGTTTAAACGTTGTACTTTTTAAAATAAGCGCGCTTAAAAAAAAGCTTTTTCGTTTAAACGTTGAAGTATACGCGTGAAATTGTTACGTTGTGACGACAACGAAAAGCGCAAAGCGTTTTGTCTGCTTAAGGGTGGATTTTAACAACGTCAGATAACGTTATTCCAGGAATAAATGAAAGTTTTTGACAGATTTCATATAGGTAATCTGTCAAAATGTCGAATTTATTCGTCAGATAATGTTATCTGACGTTGGGAAAATCCACCTTAATGCGGATTTCGTTGTCGTTTAATTAAATTTGAAATTAAAACTTATAGCATCAGACAAAAATGTTAACTTATTTTATTCTGTTTTTAAGGAATCAACGAACTTTCCTTCGTACTTAACAGGCTTAGGACTGTCTGGAATCAATGATCCAGGCGTACTTAAAAGTTCATTGATTTTATGTACATTATTTACAGTTATGTATTTACATTATTTTCTTCAATTTCCAGTGATTATATGAAGATAAGTTTTCTTTTTTTATTGTTATTTGTATATACATAATCACAGTTTTTTACATTTTCTCAATTTACATTGATTTTATGCAGTTTATTTTTTATTGTTTTCCTTTTTATTGTTATTTTTATATGCATAATCACCATCATTTATTTATTTTTCTATTTATATTGATTTTATGAAGTTTTTTTTATGGAACAAACATAACTGTTTATGATATATTTTTTCTATTTACAGAATTCAGGAACATTAGTTTTTTTACTTTAGAGGTAGTCAAGCGAGTTCTTCTTTCTGAGACCATGTACCCCGCTTTTGAGAAAACTCGTTCACATGGTACGGATGTAACCATAATATTACCACTAGCAATAAATATGTTATATAAACTTGGGTAGATGGTTTTGTGCTCTTTCCACCATTTTATTGCACAATCTGTTCGAGGTAAGATGTTCTCTCGAAAATACATATTTAGTTCATCTACGGCCTTTTCCTCTGCTGTTTTAGGTTGACAAGACGACAAAACTTTCGAATCAAATTTTCCCCACAAAGATGAACAAGAAATCGTATTAGAATCAGATGCAGCTGCAGCAGCAACAGGAGCGTCTTGAGATTGGTAGGCAATGAGCTTTCTGAGTAATTTCGTCTTTGCGACTAACATTGTTTCATGATCTTCAAAGGCGTGGCGCTTGAAGCGGGGGTCTAACAGGGTGCAAATTGCAATCGCTTCATTTTGTTCTATGTTCCCGAATCTTGCAGATAATCCCTGCTTTAAATCTAAGATCAGGTGGTTGACACATTCATAGAAGTTCTTTTGTAGTAATTGGTCACAAACTGTGATTAGCCCAGCTGCTAAAACAACTGCCTTACTCGCTAGTAGGTATGTCTCGCCACTCATTATTTTTGTAGCGTCTTCAAACGGTTTGAGCACCTCGCAGATCTGGCTTATGCAGTTCCACTCTTCGAGCGGTATGACGGGAAGATCAGCATTTAGGTTTGGTATGGTAGCTCTCAAAGCTTCTTGAAGAGATGCAAACCTCTCGAGCATTTGATAGGTTGAGTTCCATCGGGTAGGAACTGCCAGCAGAAGGCTTTTTGGTTGAGTTACATTTTGGGCAGTTTGTTGATATTTTTGCAGCCTCTCTTTGGCGATGGTGCTGCGCTTAAAATGCGACACAGTTCTTTGAACTTTGCCGATTGTGTGTGTAATTTCTTCATCTGGCAAAGCTGATTGCACGATCAAGTTTAATTTATGCGCGAAACAACCGAAATGAGGTATTTCCAATGTTCTTGCAGCTGCTATCATATTAGTAGCATTGTCAGTAACCATCAAATTTACGTTGGTGGCTATTTCAAATTCGCTAAAAATCGCCCTTAATTCAGCAGCTAATCTTTCACCTGTATGGTGACCTTCAACAGCCGCACATTGGATAAGAATGCTTTGAAATTGTAGCGTGTCGCTATCGATAAAATGTCCCGTTACTGCCATGTACGACTCCATATTTCTTGAAGTCCAGCAGTCTACCGTTACACACATACTTTTACATCGTTGTCGTACCAAGGCCTGAACTTCAGCCAGTCGTTCGCTGTACTCAGCCGACAACAAGACATTTGACAGTGTCTTCCTGTTGGGCAGTTCATAACTGGGGTCAATAACTGACACAAACTCTTTAAATCCTTCATCTTCCACAATACTAAAAGGCTAGAAGTCTGTTGTCATTAATTTTAATAATGATCTGTCAATTTTTTTCTTTTCATCAGGTCTTAGGGCTCTTTCAATTAAGACGTTTCGTGTCGGACCGCTGCCGCACGTTTACCATGCCGCTGGTTATAACCCGCTGCCGGGCCGCTGCAGTACGGTTGCAGTCCGACACGATACGTCTAAATTGAAAGCGTATTTGACTGCCGTGCGTTTGTATGCTAGTGATGTTTTAAATATCTTTGACAGCAGTTAAGCCATGGACTCTGACGACGAAACATTACTGTTAGTGCTCTTGTTGAAAAACATCAAACAGAAACAAAAACGACGCCCCCGTAAAAGAGCATCACCGATGTTTTCGTTAACATGTAATTTTGGGATTTCCATAATCTTTACCCTAGGTTAAAACAAGATCCAAACAATTTTTTTTAATTACCTAGGAATGCCTATAGAATGTTTCCACGAATTACCTACTTGAATTAGATAAAAGTAAAATTCAGCGGCAAAAAACTATTTTATTTCCGTGCGATTACTGTATTTGTCGCTTTTGGAGTTCCTTAAAGTAGGACGTATTTAAATTTCATTTATAAATTCTTCCACGTTTGTATCATCCATTTTAAGCAAAAAAATAAATGAAAATTCGATGAAATTAGCTCTCACGTCTATTCACCGCACTATTCAACAGCGAAAAGAACACGTGGAGTTTGCGATGTTGCCGTCCTGTTGTCAAGCGTTCGCGGTGCCGACGCCGCACTGTTGCCGTACCGCGCGCTTTGTATGAAAACAAGCGACCGTCCGTGCGCAATACGACAAACGCACCGCTTCGGCACCGCAGCGGTCCGACACGAAACGTCTAAATTGAAAGAGCCCTTATTTGTCTAGGTAAATATGCCGCCATTGAACGTTGTCTGGGTTGCTGATTTGTTTTAGCAGGATTTAAAATAACGATTCCTTCATGACTCGAGCCAGCCGCACTGGAAGTTCCGCCACCTCCATCACCACCAGCACCACCGGCATTGGTTATAGAATTTTGTGCGTTACCTTCCCGGCCACTAATTTCTCCTGATGAAGCTGCAGCCTGAACCACCCGAGTGCCAGAAGTGCTCATTGATCGCATTGATCGCAGATACTCATTGTATACACTAACATGTTTTAGTTTTAAATGTTGTTTTAAATTTGTTATTGTGGTTTTGAACAATACATTTTTCTTGCAAATATTGCATTCTGCAACTTTGTCGTCCAGGTTACGTGCAAAATACTCCCACACGAGTACATTACTGTTTTTCGTCATGATTAAAAAATACTGTTTTTCGACATGATTAAAAAAATACTGTTTTTCGACATGATTAAAAAAATACTGTTTTTCGACATGATTAAAAAAACTAACACTAAATGTTACATGTACAAAACTTAAATTAATATTTACAAACTTTGAAATTAAATAAACAAACGTGACAAACACACAACCACACCAACAAACAAGCAAGCAAGCCCACCGCAGTCCGTGCACCAAAATTAACGCGCACTTACCCCCACAGTGAAAAGCGTACTAGACTTTCGTTTAAACGTAAACGAAAAAAGCGTCTGATTAACCAACTCAAGTAAAAATTATAGTGTGCAACGCTTTTTGGTCGCATATTAAACGAATGAGATGCTGTCTCTAGTGACATAAGCTTTGAAACATTTGATACTGTCACGTGCTTCATAAGCGTGCTCATAGATGGCGTGCATCTTTGTTTAAGAGGGCTATCGCATTTTGTCTCCTGTCTCGCTCGCACAGGACCATATTTTTAAGAATGTTAAATTAAAAGATGCATTTTTTAATAATGTATTCAATGGGCTCCCTTTAAAATAATATTAATTTGATAGGTAATTATTAAAAACACATTACTATCGTGTTCCCTAATAAACTCAGCTCAATAATTATTATGATCCGTTTTTGAGATAAGTTTAATAAATGTCACAATAAAAATGTTTTTAATAATTATACCTATTAAATTAATATTATTTTAAAGGGAGCCCATTGAATACATTATTAAAAAATGCATCTTTTAATTTAACATTCTTAAAAAATATGGTCCTGTGCGAGCGAGAGAGGTGAGAAAATGCGATAGCCCTCTTAATGAGAAACTTGAAACGTCATGTCGTTTGCCGAAAAAGCGTGATCACTTTTTTAAGTGAAAAGCGTATAACGCTTAAACTTTTAAGCGTGCTTACATGCTTATAATTTTAAGCGCGCTTAATTAAGCGCTTTTCGTTTAAACGTCCATCTCTAGCGGCGAGTGGCATTCTGACTTCGGACGTTGCCCGGTGCACAGGTTGTATTGCTCTTAATTATTGTTACTCTGCCTCTCTGTACATTGTTGCTCTTTTGTCTGAACTAAGGTGTTACTGTATTACTGGGTGTCTTGGCTATTGTTGTAAGGTATTAATTATCTCTTAAGATACTTTTCATATAAAGAAACTGATTAAGTGTAGTTTTCTGTAAGAATAATTAGTTAGACAAGTTACAATAAAATCTGATTTCTTACTGTTGAAAGAACCTCTTTTATTTTACAAGATGTATGATCCTGTGCCGTTATACATATACTTTTATTGTCATTTTTCTCAATTTTGGCACGGTATTACAATAATTATTATTAACATTTTTCATCATCTAGGTAAATAAAACAAGTTCGAAGTAAGTTTTATCATTTATTGTATGTAAGTATACAGTGTGTAAAAAGACACGAATAGCCAAAATCTACGCACTCTGTACATCAAACTAAATTACATTAACCAAAAATAATTGCTGGGAAAATACTTTTATTTTTAAGCATAAAAAACGTGTCCGATTTGTTTAATAGATAGATCACCCCTAACTGAAAAAATACTAAACCGATTTTGTTGTGATTTTCATCCGTTAACTGAATTTTATTTAGCTCAAAATCTGTGCAAATATCATCAAAATCCATCAAGCGAAACCGGCGATATGATTTTTAAAATTCCGTTTCGAACTTAATATCCAGTATCTTCTGAAGACTATATTTCAAAACGGACAATTGAACGGGTTTGTTGCCATAGTAGTTTTTTGTACTCTTGAAAAGAGCTATCCAACGATGGTAAATTCATTTTGATTGGACATGAGTACCAAAACGCCCATCCTCCTTTGATTGCTTGGTCTGGAGATGCAGATATGGCTTTTACGAAAGCATGCTTGTTTAGTATCTAGTATCTACTCCGATTCTAGCATGTCCTAACTACGATCTCCCATTTGCTGTTCATTGTGATGCTTCAAATTTGGCCATTGGCGCCATGCTCACTCAAGAGCATGCTTATAAGGAAACTGTTATAGCTTATATGAGCAAATCCCTTAATAGGCACGAACAGAACTACTATACTACTTAACGTGAAACTTTAGCGGTTATTTCCGCATTGGAACATTGGCGCTGTTATTTGGACAATGGGAAACAATTCACTGTCTATACTGATCACTCAGCCTTAAAGTGGTTTTTAAATCTTTCTAATCCCTCAGGGAGATTAGCTCGTTGGACAATTCGTCTTTCTTGCTTTAATTTTGTGTTGAAACACAAGAAAGGCAAAGATAATCTTGTTCCCATAAACACATAACACACGCCCTTACGACATCCATCACTAATTCAGTATCATCACACTCACACACACACGCAACATAACACTATTATCCTTCATACACAACACACCATCTTTCATAACACTGAACATACCTGCAAGCAAGATTTTCTTAAAGTTAAAAATTAAATAGTAACTTCTCTGTAATTTATATCTTATTTCTGATCTTATTTCTGTACCTCTATTGTTTTTTGTAAATACTCAGTTTGCTAAATTTGTATTGTGTTGCTATGGAAGAGCGGGGCTTCCCAACACAGGCATTACTTGCTTAAAGGGAAGCTCCAAACACTAAACTTGTATACAAAAACTTATGAAGCAATAAACTATTTTGTATTTTTTTTTGTATTTCCGATTTCTTATCACGCTGTAAGAATCCTGACACAGCTAATTGGGGTTCTGTCGAACCTATCGCTAGTGATACTTTCTCACAAGAGGCTATCGCTGTCGAAATTTTCCCTCAATTGGAGAAAATAGGCTTTTCTCAGGTGGTCGCGATGACCCTGATGCTTACCCCAATTATAAGTTGGTGGAAGCCAAAATGTATCGCTCTTCTAACAAGGAAGGAAGGAAGGAAGTTCCTCCCCCTAACGAGAGACTAGATCTTATTCATTCTCATCATGGTAACGGTGATTATCCTCATTTAGGCATCTTTTAGACTTACAAAAAGCTCTCTCTTCGCTTTTTCTGGTCTGACATGTTTAGAGATGTAGTTAAATTTATTTCTACTTGCGAAAAGTGTCTTTCGTATAAACATTCTAAACATTCCCCCTATGGTCTTATGGGTAAACCGAAAATCTGCTCAAGACCTAACCAAACAATTTCATTTGATTTAATGGGCCCCTTACCCATGTCTAGATGGCGTAATTAATATATCCTTGTGGTTACTTGCTGTTTTTCTAAATATTGACATCTTTTTCCTCTTAAACGTGCAACAGCTTCTAACATTCTTCAACTTCTTGAGAACCATGTTTTTCTTGTCCATGGGATTCCTTAGACTTTGGTTTATTAGCAAATTCTTTGATAAAGTTCAAGTCGCCTTACATATTGCTCACAGCAAGAAATCAGCATTTTAATCTCAAGCGTTTGTATTTCCTATCTAATTAGTTTTATTTGTTATGTTTTTCTATATTCTCTATTTTTTATTTTTCTGTATATCATCTCATCTCATTTTTCTGCATTATTGGGAAATATTCGGACTTTTACGCTTAACGATCATTTTCATTTTTTTTTTCCTTTGTTTTTTTTCTCTCTTTAGTATCTTTACCCAGGCTAGGAGAACTAACTCCCCTATGGTGGCCTAATCTTTTTCTAGGATATCTTAACTCCTAGAAAAAGTTTATTGATCCTTATCTACCTTTTTTTTAACTTGATCTTAAGGGTGCTAAACACCCTTGGGATCTAGGACCTAAACCCAGGCTAGGAGGCCTAACTCCCCTGAGGTGTCCTCATTATCTCTAACATATCCTTCTAAGCGGTGCGGGTTATGACACCCCCAAAATAAGCCTTCATTATCTCTTAATATATCCTTGTGGAGTATGTGCCATTGATCTCAAATATAAGCCATATCTTCTCCGTTTGTTAGTGTGTGTGAGTGCTTGATTGTTTTGACAGAATGATGGATGTATGTGTCAAGGTATATAGTTATAACCTCAAAATTTATCGGTAAAATAAAAAAGTTTTTTTTTTTATAGTAAAATTTTTCCGGGTTTGGGGTAATGTAGTATCACCTTTTTCGTCATCATCCTCATGCACCTTCTTTCTATTGTATATTAAACCTTTTTTTTATGACTAGCCACAAATGTTTTGGATGAGATTCGAAATTTGATAGCTTGATCTGGAGGAAAAGGTTTAATATAAAATAGAAAGAAGGTGAATGAGGATGATGATGAAAAAGGTGATACTACAACTTCCACACCGGCTCAGGTTGCGAAGGTGCACAGTGGATCATGATCCACTGTGTACCAAACTGTATATAAGGCTCAATTCTTGGACCTTTCCTGTTTCTAACCTATATAAATGATCTACCCTATATGATGACCGACTTATCAGACATAATTTTATTTGCCGATGACACTTCCCTTATTTTTAAATAGATAGAAAAGATAGGGACGTTTTACATGTTATCGAGAGCCTTACTGTTCTTTCTAAATGGTTTGCAGCCAATAATCTATTACTAAATGCAAACAAAACAAAATGCCTTAAGTTTTCACTACCAAATGTTCCCCAAGTAGGTTTAAATTTAATGCTTGAAGGCAATAATCTTAATACAATTAATGACACCGTATTTTTAGGTATAATTCTCGATTCAAAATTGCAGTGGGGTGCGCATATTACTGCCCTGTCGGCTAGGTTAAGTTCTGCTGCATACGCAGTTAGGAAAATTAGGCAGCTGACTGATGTAGCTACAGCTAGGTTAGTATACTTCGCATATTTCCACAGCATTATGTCCTACGGCATTCTGTTGTGGGGCTCAGCAGCTGACGTAGATTCTGTTTTTATTTTACAAAAGAGAGCAATCCGTGCAATCTACAATATGGGTTCCCGCGAGTCCCTCAGAAACGTGTTCAAAGATATTAATATACTTACCTTGCCGTCACACTATATCTTTGAAAATATTATGTATGTTCGGAAAAATTTGCATATGTTTAATGTTAGAAGCGATTTTCATGACAAAAATACACGTAATAAACATAAAATTGTGATTCCCAAATTTATATTGAGTAAAACTAATAAGTCATTTCTAGGAAATGGCGTGCGTTTTTATAATAAGCTGCCGAAATCTGTAACTGATCTTACCGAGGGAAAGTTTAAAGCCCATATTAAACGTGCCCTTATTCAAAAAGCATATTACAAGTCTAAGGACTACGTTGACGATAAAGATGCTTGGCAATAACTCCTTCTGCACATGTGGCTTCCCTGGTACCTCATTAACGTCGTATGTGTACCTATGTCTATTAACTAACCTCATTACGATTGGCTTTTTTTTATTTTATTACTAACGTTACTCTCAAGATATCTTTATCTTATTATACAGTGTTTTTTTTGTAATGTGTTTTGATGACAATTAACCATGTCAGTTGTTTTATATAGTTTAGCGTCCTTTTACTTTTTGTAAATGTGAGAGCTTTGTAGACTTGCTAGATGCCTGGATACCTAGTTAATTTCTGACCATATTTTGCTTTTTTGTGTGGTTCCTGCTCTTAAGTCTACTTTGCTCTCTCATAACTATTCTAAGTCATAACTGTACCCACTCAAATTGTTCAAGATATGGATTTTAAAAGAGTAACCATGGAGTTTCTTGCCGGCTCTTCTCCATAGGAAACGACTAATTGGAACCGTGCACCTAAATTCGACTTTTCATAAGCGCCTGTAATGGTTTATGTGAAATAAAAACTTTTGATTTTGATGATTTTGTATAATTTTAACTGAAAATATACATTTTCAAATCGATACCAAAAGTATGTATGTGGATATGTATATCCATGATTTTGTAATCAAAATAATATAAAAAAACATTATTATTTCAGAATGCCTCGTCGAGAAAAACTACGAACCATCGGAACTCACTCGGAAGAAACTGAAGCAAGCTCTTTATAACATTCAGGGAGGAATGAGTGTTAGGAAAACTTCTAAAAACTTCAATACACCTTTTACAACATTAAGACGTTATTTTAGGAAATTTTGAAGATTTGGTTCTGCAGGAACAATGCGCTTAATCCCAAATTATGAAGTAAGAAAAGGTTTTGATAATAAACAAAAAGAAAGCCTTAAAGAATATTGTACCTCGATATTTTACGAGTTGTAAGAAAAGGAGTGCAGAAGAGTAGCTTATCAAATGGCGGAAAAAAAATGTAAAGATGCCTAATAACTGGGTCAAAAATCAAATAGCTGGGAAGAAATGGTTCAGAAAATTCAGATGAAACATCGCCCACTACAGTTCAAAAACTGCATCGTGTCGTTGCACCAAAAAGCCGCCGAAATGTTGGTAAAGTAACTAGCGAAGAACGTCGAGCATTAGTCACCACGTGTTGTATAATAAGTGCAGGTGGAATAGCACTTCCACAGGTAATGGAAAACCCACGAAAAAAAAAATATGACGAGGAACACTCCTCCGGGAACATTGGGGTTGGCTGCACCTAGTGGATGGATGAATACAGACATTTTCCCAGAGGTTATAAAACATTTCATCAAGAATACTAATTCTTCAAAGGAAAACCCTACTTATACTAGACAATCATGAGTCACATTTGTCGTTGCCTGCTTTGGACTTAGCGAAGGCTTCGGGTGTTCATATTTTGACCTTACACCCAAATACTTCCGCAAAGTTACAACCGGTTGATGTCGGTAAATGTGGATCGTTTAAATCTTACTACAATGCAGCTATTGACTCCTGGATGTTGCGAAACCCGGGCAAACCCATTTGCATATATGAAATAAGTGAAATCGTGGATGTTACTTTCCTAAAAGTAATGACGTCTGTTAACATTATCAACTCATTCAAGAAGTGCGGAATTTATCCGTTTGACCGCAATTTGTTTACTGACGATGATTTTATGCCGAGTTCCGTGACTGACAGACCAAACTCAGCTAAGAGATGGAGCTAACGCTAATGCCATGCAACGAACTTCAAAGGTTGCAATCTGATGACACTGTGTGTTCAGAAATTGTCGATTACGCCAGCGATAAATAGGTCGATTGTGGAACAATGAGCACTATTTGTCAATATAGCAATGCTTTGAGGTTTCGACTCGAAATGGAAAGGTCAAATTACCACAACTGGCCACGCTATATGAACTACTGAATTCATTACTTTCAGGGCAAGAACCTCTCAAAGCATATTCTTGCAGAATATTTAAAATTACAACAGTGTGTTCCAAATGGCATCATTTGGTGCAAATATAATTGATGAACGGGGTTTCAATCCAACTTTTAAGGTATTTTTTTCTTCTGTCACACAAATCATACACATCCATTGCAACATAAACATACATTTTGTATAAAAAAAAAATTGGGGCTCATATATGAAGGTTTTTTTTTAAATATTTTCTTATGTTCAACATTACAGATTCAAGGACAAATTTATCGCGCAGGAGCATAGTTGCCATCAGTTGATGGTGAATACAAATTTCTTCAGATTTACTTCCTGGGAAATTCTGAAACTGACGTAGATCAACCCTGTGCTATCAATCGTGCAGCTAGGAGAGAGATCATCATGCAGCTGCAACAATTCTTACATGAACATAATCAGTTGATCCAATTGTTCAAAACAGCCTTAGAAATGATGCCATCGGACGATCATAAAATAGTGATCAGAGCAGAAAAAAGCCCTGCAGGAGAACATGAGAAACGCTTCAATGCACCAATGTTAAACGAAAAACAAACCATCGGCACAATTTTTTTTCTCTCCGGAAGGAAAAACGAAAAATATTTTACATTACAAGGCATTAAGTACAATAGTTATTATGGTCGAATTATTTAATTGTAATTTTATTTCATTACATGGTCGTATTGTAAACGGAAGATTTTGTCTCATTTTTAGTCATTAAGTACGTAACGTGTAACATTTCCGGTACTTTTTAATATGAAGTGTTAATCACTTTCGATAGATCAAAAGATAATTTATGGAATTATTGATAATCCGACTGATTTGAATTTGCCGGAAGTGTTACATTTCCTTAGTCCGCGACTGTACACCACCCTTGAGTTGAGAAGCCGAGGCAAGCATAAATAATAAAACACGTCTTTCAGGACTTCAGAAAATATTCACGAAATAAAAAGGCGGTACGAAGTTCGCCGGGTTAGCTAGTGTTTAATAAAGAGGAGGTATTCGGTTTATTAGAGACAGCAAAAGAATGTTCTTGAAATTAAGCCTTAAAGTTTCGAGAAAAAGAAGTTATAAAGAACAAGAACATTCAAAAACAATAATTATAAAAGCTATACCTACATCTGTTTTAAAATTTCAAGCATTTACGGGTTTTTCATTGTTACTAATAGAAATCGAAAGCTTAAAAAAATTGTATAAGTCCCTAAAAATCACCAAAAAACTAAAATATATATCAAGAAGAGTGCGGTGAAAAAAACAAATAGCTGACGTGAAGGAAGCAAATCTCATATTAAGATTTGAAAATGTTTGTAAATAATTCATGCGATGAAAACGGCAAGAAATATTAATATAGCTACAAAGGGGTTTG
This sequence comes from Amphipyra tragopoginis, assembly GCA_905220435.1. Classification (NCBI taxonomy): domain Eukaryota; kingdom Metazoa; phylum Arthropoda; class Insecta; order Lepidoptera; family Noctuidae; genus Amphipyra; species Amphipyra tragopoginis. The sequence continues at coordinate 22,171,549 of HG991991.1, read as the reverse complement.
GGTAAAGTTGGCGTCGTTTTGAAGTTGAGCGGCCAGTAATGAAACTTAGATATTATGAAAGAACAGAAAAAAGCGACCAAAAGTTATTATGGATACATTTCTCTAAACTATATCGGAACGGAGATATTTGCTTTTGTATTGCTCATTAAAATCGAAGAAGTTATTATATTCTACTGCACTCTTTTAGGTTTCTGCCGTTTTTTTTTAAGAATTCCAAATAAAATAAATCAAATAAAATGACGTAGATGAATGGTCCGCTGAATGCTGAAGTTCCTGGGCTGGATGACTTTCCTGTTTTAAGTGTCGATGATTTAATTATCTATGCCCTTGGAACGTATCAAGTACAACAAGCTCGTAACTACTACGGAGAACATGTAAAAAGTGACGGCTCAAATGTGATTGAAGTATGCCGAGAACCCAACATTAATGATTTTTCGGCGGAAACCTTAAACTGGATTGATCCGTGGCTTCTTAGAGGCAGGATCCAATCCAGACATTCATCTAGACGGATATATTACGAGCATATTCTTGTAGAAAGAGCTACACAAGGGCTGGATACAATATTGGGCCACTATTGCTCATGTATTATTGCGAAACGGACCTTAGGCTGCTGTTCGCATGTAATGTCCATGTCCATTATATGGTATATGGGATGGGGCAGATATCAAAATAATCTGACTCCGCCGGCACCATTTTTAGATCAGATTATTCGATGACATTGAGAACGAAATGGACGAAGAGAGTTAAAAAATGTGTTTTACTTATAATAGTATAAAAACGTGTTTTTATTATTTTCCAAGACCCAATACTAACATCACATTGACAGACGGTCGTAAAACAGTAAAGCCAATCTCTAATATCAACCTTCTAAAAACATAACTAAGATTTCTTTACGCAGGACAGTAATTGAAGTAGGTACTTATATTGACGACATTTTTATAATCTTCAAATGCAAATATCTCATCTTCGATATTACTTAGGACAAAAGTAATTGAACATACTAGGTAAGGTCCAAAAGTTTCCGGCCTACCCGCATTGGATTAATCAAAGATATCAAACTAGCTTGACATTGAATAACTAGACTTTTAGTGACCTACCCAGAATTAAAAATGTTAGTGTATTTCATTTATGTACAAAGTTATAACCTTTTAAAGTCAGAAAGTCGACAGAAAATTCGAAATGGATAAGATTGAGTATCGAGCCGCGGTCAAATTTTTGACAAAATAGGGGAAGACCCCGGCCGAAATCAAACAACGTTTGGATGCTGTATACGGACAATCCTCCCCATCATATTCCACCGTAAAAGAATGGGTGAAACAATTTCGTTTAGCAAGACAATCAATTGAAGATGAACCCCGCTCAGGACGTCCGTCCGAGGCCATTACGGATGAAAACATTGAATTTTACTGGCGGATTTTAAAGAACGCAACACAACTGTAACGAGCGATTAATACGCTTCATTACTACATCAATTGCGAGATGCTATTAAAGAAAAACGTTGAGGGGAAACTGTCGCGAGGAGTGTTGCTGTTTCATGACAATGCGCCGGTCCACACATCGGGTGTTTCCAAGGCTGCCATCAAAGAATGCGGTTTCACTGAGCTCGACCATCCACCCTATAGTCCCGTCTTGGCCCCATACGATTATTATTTATTTTCAAAATTGAAATCCGACTTGCGAGGAAAAAAGTTTAACACGAATGAAAAGGTGAAGTCCGCGGTTTTAGCACATTTTTAAGATAAAACTTTAGACAATTTTTTTAAAGGAATTGAAACGTTAATAAAGCGATGCGAAAAGTGTATTGAAATAAAGGGGGACTATATTGAAAAATAATAAAAGTTGTTTGAGATTTATCCTTCATTTTATAGTTCAGGCCGGAAACTTTTGGACCTTACTACGTATATGTGTACTTAACACCGGACAACAAAGTAACATGAAAATTAGAGGTGGCCGCTGAAAAAAAAAATTACGCCACTAGTCCATACAAAGTTACTCAAACCCCCCTGTGCTACAATATTAGCAACAAATAAAAAAAACAAATATATATTTTATTGGATACCGCTTCCAGTAATCAATTTGTTATAGACAAACAATTTCTACGTAAGAAGATTACCATACTCGTACATTCGGAAAACCTGTTCTAGATTTTATTCATCACTAGCTGTGTCCGCGACTCCGTCCGCGTGGAAGTCAAGACGACTACGACTGCGAGATCTCGTCCTTATATTTAAAAAGCAGTGGAGAAAAGGCCTCTCACGGCGCGGCTGCGCCAACACGTCGCGGCTGCGCCCTGTGGCTGCGCCTGGCAACGCATCAGAGTGATTTTTAATTTTTTATTTTGTATGACGTTTTTGTAAATATTTGTTTGTATTATATAGTTAAGATTAATGTTAAGAAATGACGGTGGTAGCGACTCCGAAACAAGTGCCAGTCAACCTGCCACATCACTGGATATCCTGGAGAGATGTCCACATTGTCCCCAGGTACGCTTTTTTAAAGGTAAGCGGGACCCAAATGTGCTCTTTGGGAAAGTCCATAAGCCCCAAAATGAACATTCTAGCCCATCATGTCATCAATTCTACCATCACCAGCTTTACAACCGTTTTGGCAAACATTAACAAAATTAGAAAACTCAGTTCCTGTTTTAAAGCGAGTTCCTTGCGGCGCTAGACCATCTGTCGCACAACATTTAGCGCAATGTCGCCTTGTCAATCTTGTCGCCCAGGAGAACTCGCAACGTGCCTGGGAACAATTACTCACCTTCCCATTTCGGATTCTGCATGTACAAAAGAATTTGGTAAACAAAAAATCATTAACGGCCCAAATCAAAGACAATTGCAACATTTCAACCAATATTTTCGACCCAAAATTCCCGGCACACAGCAGCTACTCCTCATCAAGAGGAATAAATAGTTCGTCATGTAGAATCCAAATTATGTGAAGGTGATATAAGGGGAGCGGCCAGGATACTTTTTAGCAGTGATGTGGTCGCGCCGTACTCATCAGATACTCTTGCAGCTTTGGACAATAAGCACCCCGCTCCAGCGGATGACCTCTCCTTCCCCGACCCACCTGATCCAGACCTACACAATCTCACAATTTCAGCCCGCCAATTGGTAACGGCCATAGGCTCCTTCCGAAGTGGCTCCGCCGGTGGCCTCGACGGCTTGACACCCCAGCACCTAAAGGATCTGACGTGTCCAGGCGTCGGGGAACCTGGTGAGTCGCTTTTGAAGGAGCTTGTGGCCCTGACCAACCTAATGCTTTCCGGCAATGTGCACGAAGCCGTCATCGATGTTTTGTACGGGGCGAATTTATGTACCCTGCGCAAAAAGGATGGCGGCATTCGTCGCATTGCCGCAGGGTGCACGTATCGACTTATGGCAGCCAACATTTGCTGCGCCCACTACAGCGAAACTCTGGCCAGCAAAATCCAGGCCCTGCAGCTAGGTTTCGGCTCCAAAGGGGGCTGTGAGGCTGCAGTACACGCGCTATCCACCGACGTCAATAGCAATGAAGGTGAGGTCATCCTTAAGGTTGACTTAAAGAATGCCTTCAATTCTGTAAACAGGGACACCTTGTTGTCAGAAGTCAAAAAGGAAATACCCGAAATTTACAGTTTTCTTTGGCAATATTACAGACATCCCTCCAAATTACTATATAAGGACAATCTTTTGGAATCTGCAGTTGGTTGCCAACAAGGTGACCCCTTGGGCCAGTCATTTTTAGTCTAGCCATCCATCCCATCATACAAAAACTAAGTTCTAAATTCAACGTGTGGTATTTAGATGATGGAACCCTAGGAGGTGACGTAGACACGGTTCTCAAAGACTTCAATTTCCTAAAACAACAATTTAAATCAATCGGCCTGGACCTTAACCCGTCAAAATGCGAATTTTTGATAATACCGACAGACAATCTACATTACAAAAATTTTATGCAATAGCCCATCACACATCAAAATGCTGGAAAAAAGTTCTCTAAACCTCCTAGGGTCTCCAATTTTCCATTATGCTGGATGACACCAGCTTTCGGCTCGCTACATGCCTACGCGTAGATGCTCATTGTGTTGCTCCGCATCGGTGCCACTGCGGCGAAGCTGTGGACGGCCTCGGACACCATGGCCTGTCTTGTTGCAGGAGTGCAGATCGCATAGCACGGCACGCGAACTTAAATGACATAATCCGTCGCGGTCTTGTCACCGCCAGCGTGCCAGCTGTATTAGAACCTAATGGCTTGGTAAGCGACGATGGCAAGAGACCTGACGGTATGACGTTATTGCCATGGAAGATGGGTAGGCCTCTGGTGTGGGACGCAACTTGTGTCGACACCCTTGCTCCATCCCATCTTCCTAGCTCGGCGGGTTGTCTTTAACGGCGCAAATATAGCAACATCATAGGAAACTATGACTTTGAGCCGTTTGGAAACGCTCGGGTCATGGGGTCCGAGTGCGCGTCTCCTTTTTAAGGAAATAGGAAGAAGACTGGTCGACACTTTACGTGACCAGAGGGCTGGCTTGTTTTTCGGCCAGACAATTAGCGTTGCCATACAACGTGGCAACGCTGCCAGCCTTCTGGGCACGTTTCCAGTGGACAGCGATGCGGAGGGATATTTAGATGCACTCTTTTAGTTTATATTGGTAGTTTAGTCTAGAATATAATTTTTCTTTGTTTTTACTTTAGATTTAGTTTAGATTTATATTGTAATAATTTAGGTTAAAAAAAGAAAGAATAAAAAAAAAATTACCAACATTAAGTCAAGACCATACCTACTGAATTATTTTTTGGTGCTGTACGAATGCATGGTGGTTATAACGATAATCCCAATGCCAGACAATTCAAGGGAATTTTTAGAAAGCTGCTATGCCACATGAAACTCAAAGCAGCTGATTCTGATGTTAGAATAAAAAAAGAGTACTTCAAAAAAAAAAATCAGCCTTTGTACGCATATCAAAAACGAATAGGCACTACCACTTTTAAGGAATACAGAACAATGCCAAAGTTCAAGTGCAGTAATTTGTTGAAGGTATTTATTTATAAACATACCAAGCAATACCGTTCACTTGGACTTTAAAGCGCGAAAAAGTGGTCAAAAACAAAATCTTTGTGAAAGGAAATTGTTCCCAATGTACACACATCAAAAGTGTCTAGGGATCAAGCATTTTTATGCGGATTTCTTGAGATTGAGATGTGGCTTTGTAATAAATTTATGATTTTATAAATTTATATGGATCCTTTTTGGTGCATTTCATAATTTGAATCAGGAACTGTGAATCAAATTCGAGTAAAAGATGAAAATCAGCTGTCAATATTTTCCCTATAAAAACATACAACGCATTGAAGACATTATTAGTGCTACTGTTTCCCTACTACTGATTAAAACCAACGTTATTATGGAGCGGCGACGTCATTTAAGCAGGGAAGAAATGCTCAGAGCCGTGGGAATGATAGAAGCTGGTTCCCGGCAACGTACTGTGGCTTTAGCTCTGAATACAAGTCAGAGTGTTATCAGTCGACTTTGGACACGTTACCGAAGCACTGGTACCGTGGCTGAGCGCCATGGAGGACGGTATCGCTGCACCACACGGAGACAAGACCGATACATTCAAATCTTAACTCGAAGAGCTCCAACAATAACCGCCATGATGTTAGCCGTGAGGCTTCATCACTCTTCAGGGAACTTAATTAGCGACCAAACAGTCAGAAACCGCTTGCATGAAGTGAACCTTCATTCCCGAAGACCGCTACGGGTACCACCTATAGCAATGCACAATCGTAGGATTCGATATCAATGGGCTCTTGGACACAGAAATTGGGCAGAAGAACAATGGCGTTTCGTGTGCTTTTCTGATGAGTCTCGTTTTGGTATGAGACCGGATACAAGACGTATACGACACTGGAGAACCCCTGGACGCCAACAGCGATTAAAATCCTGCCAGGAAGTCCATCCTTATAGTGGTGGAACCATCATGGTATGGGCGGGTATTTGGATCGGCGGAAGAACTGAGTTGATTTGGATCAGAGGCAACCTCAACGCTCAAATTTATGCTGAGACGATTGTATCAGACGTCATCGTTCCTCTACAAGCGCAAATCGGTCCCTTATTTCAGTTAATGCATGATAATGCACGACCGCACACCGCAAGAGTTGTAAGACAGACTCTCGCCGCAGCTAACATCAATGTCCTGCCCTGGCCTGCTCAGTCGCCAGACTTGAACCCGATTGAGCATGCATGGGATATGCTACAGAGAAGAGCTCTGCCGAATATGGAGGGTATCCAGTCGCAAGAAGACCTTTTCTTGTTGTTGCAACGAACATGGGCGGCCATTCCACAGCGTGATTTGGATGAACTCATTTTGAGTATGCCAAACCGATGTTCTTGTGTTGTTAGTGTTCGCGGTAGAAACACGGATTATTAATTGTTTAAGTTACCCAATAAAATTTTAAAGAAAACTGTTATTTCAGTCTTTTTTTCGAACTTTTGTGTTAGTGGTTCAAATGTCAAAAATCCCTTTATTAGGAAAATGGCAAATTTCTTTATTAATGCAAAGGTGACTTGGTTTATCGTTACTGTGACAAACGAAAACACTTTATTTGATGAATCCTTAAAGAAAATTTTAATTAATATCAATCAGGAGAAAAGTTATTGCAAAAATATATGTTGATCCCTAGACACTTTTGATGTGTGTAGTTGCTGCATGAGTTAAAATAGAAAGTTATGAAACTACTGACAAAATTCATACACTTTACTGTAAAATTACCAATACAGACGGAACTGTTAAAGACAACCCAAAAAAGAAATTCAAATTAACACCCTGTAGAAGACAACAATTAGCAAAAGTACAAACCTACAATAGTTGTTCAAAATGAAATAGCTTCAGAAATCCTAAGTAATGAGAAAGATGAAAATACGGTTCCAAACACACCAGCGTTGCCTTCTCTTTCTACTTTACGACAAATAAAATCTGAGGCCAGAAGAGGGCAGTGACTTGATCCTAATCCGATTATGTTTTACTGGTTATGGCGAAAAGTACATAAAAATGTAATCCGTTCTCTAAGTGTACACCCTAACTTCTTCGTTTATTACTGGAACGAAAAACAAATAAATTATTATAATCAACATCTACGGAAATTTTAAAGCGTTACTATTACAATAGACGCTGCTGGCTCATTCTTTGAAACAACGCGCCTCTCCGATGGAACAAAGATTGCCAAAAGATTATTGTAACGCAGGTCTTGTAACAGCAAATCTTAAATTAAAATCAGTACTCGTATTACAAATGGTCACCGATGCACACGGCAAGCAATCTATATTACATTGGCTAAACAATGGAAAAATTCTGTTGATAGATCACCTCATGAGCTTATGTCGGACGATTCTTCTGCCCTGATCGCAGCTAAAACTGAAGCTTTTACGGCATTTTAACTCGATTTATACTTTTTTTTATCGTCGCAATTACGCGGCTTTCTACAAATGGTTTCTACGGCATTGGTTTTGTAGGAAAAAAATTGACAACTCGATATCTACGTAACTTTCAGAGATATGGCCTGTGACAGTACATGAATATCTCGATATTTAGCTTTTTTTCTTTAACAAAACGAGATATCAACGCGATGAGTCACATTAGTCCTTATATCAACGTATACTCAAAAACCGAAATAGCGTACGTAAATAAACAAAACAAGATATCAAAGCGACACGACCAACACACTATACGTTAACAAATTATTATATCGTTTTATCTACTTATACTCAACTACCGATAAAACGTACGTAACTTGATATGTCAATTTATACTTTTTCAGCTTGATGAACACAGTAAATCCTTAGTTGATATAATTAGATATTAAATTATTGCCAACGGATAGCTATATGATGTCTAATGTTATCTTAGTAGTAGGTACTCGCATTAATATGACAAGTCAAATCAAAAATATGTTTTTTATTGAATAACCTAATGGAATTCCACATATTTTAATAAAAACCTCGACTTATCAACATATTCACGGGATAACGGAATGGCCTCATGTTGATTATTTTCAAATTGTCATGTTATTTCTAAGTTGAGTCGGCTAATTAAAAATTGATAAATGGTCAGCTAATTAAAAATTGGTAATTGGTAAATGGTTACCAGTTACCATATAGTAAAGACCGTATCGGAAAAATACAATTCAAAGTCAACCTTAATCGTGAAAATCCTTTTAAATCAGTCAATATTAAGAAAAGAGAGAAGATTACTGTAGATTCTTTCAAATTGACTCAAATTGTCAAATGGTGTAGAAAAGAAAAAAAAATGAATTTAATGCAGTTAATTGATGAGCCATTTCGTGAATTCTATTTGAACATCAAGACCACGAAATGTGCTCCCACGGATCCTGAACTCGACGTAGATAATCCAGATATGAAAGACACGTGTATATGAGAATCAATTTACAGCAAATACATTCAATCAATACATGTTTCACAAAATAATCTCGGGTGACATGAAAAAAGTCGATCTAGTTTTTCTTTTTCGTTTCTAATTACTAAAAAAAGTGCAACAGAATTATAGAAGTTCCAGTAACTACTATTATTCAATATTTTTATTGCATTTTTATTAACAAGCCACATACGTGTTTTATTGATACCCTAATATATAGTGAATAAGTTGATAAGTCATCAGTGAACAAGTTGATAAGTCAATTATTATGAATAATAAGATAATTAGAAAGAAAAAAATTACTTTATTTGAAAAACCACATAAAATTACAACCACTTAAACAATTTAAACCCTTAAATCAATTTAGACATTTCAGTTATGCAGAAAAACAGATTTTTAGAGATTAATTTAAATAATGTTTTCACTGATTTGAGAACTAATCTATGGGGAATAGGTTGATAAGTCTTTGGTGAATAAGTTGATAAGTCTTATATCGTACAAAATAAGATGATTTTACCTTCTTCTTCTCTCGTGTCAGCAAGAGCTATACGAAAACAGTTCATGCTCATGATTTTACCAAAATACGTAAAATAATTCAAAAGCTTTAAAGACGAGTTCAAGGTAAAAACGGATTTTGGAGAAAAATTCAAACTTTAAATCGCGGCCCTGTAAAATTGACATTTTGGACTTATCAAGTTATGTTTTCAATTTTAGGACAGGCTTCAAAAATAGAGCCTCCTATGAAGAAACCTCGTACTGGAGACAAGATGTTTGTGTACAAACACGCGAAATTGGTAAGAACAATGAAGAACTGCGGCGGAAAGTAAAAGTTCTGACTAAAAAGTTTCACAGACGAAAGTTATTAAAAAAATGGTAACAATTTCAATGAGGTCCAGATTACGATAAAGAAAAATTTTGTCGATATCCACAAACACCTTAATATAGATAAAAGTATTAAAGGTATCAAGGTATTATAGTAAGGAATGAAGCAATTCGTTCTCTCTTTATATTACTATTCAGTAAAAGCTTACCTTTACCACCTTTACTAACGGACTGTTATACTTTACCTCAACCAGCGACTTTGCGAAAAATGTTCATTCGAATTCTTGACAGGTTATTTGACCTAATGAGTTGCAAAGATCTCTTTGGTTCTGGATTCAAATCACACGTGCGACTTGAAAATAAGGCTGTTTATTGAAGAAATACATTAAAAGAAACAAAAGAATATTTGTTAACTTTAAAGATTGACGGACAAAATATTTTACAGCATAGACGTAAGGCCCCGTTCAGGGAGACGCGGGGCGTTGCGCGTTTTCTCCGTTTACGGAGAAGCGGCACGTGATACGGCAGGAGGGGCCCGCGGCTCTAGCCGTAGCGTTGCACGCGCAAATACAAACATAATATGGTAATGTGTAGTTCCGTTTATGAAGACGCGGGGCGTTGTGCAGCGCGTGGTGCAGTGCGTGGGGAATGACGGTGGCCGCCGCGGCCGCCGCAGTGGACACTGCAGCTACCGCTTTTGGCAGTCTTCTTTGGACATCTCACAACGCAAACGTGTCGTTATAATGGAATACGATTTCATCAACATAATATATAACTAGAAGATAATTGTAACAACAACAAGCTCGCTCGCTTTCAATTCCAAAAACAAACTGACACGCGCGTACGCGGGGTACACGGTGGAGGACGTGACGGCGGCAGCTGCGTGTAGCGCTCAATTATCAAATATCAATATCAAACAAACACAACAAAATGCGCGTGATCACGCTTCTACATGAACGCTCTAATAAATTACCATATGTTTGATAAGGACGGGAGACGCGACGCCAGACGCGCCGCGTAACGCCCCGCGTCTCCCTGAACGAGGCCTAAGACGGCAATACTTGGATTCATTGTCCATATAATTTCGAAAGTTTAGCTTTTGAATTATTACAATCTGAAGACTAAATATTTTTAACTAATAAATCGCTCTCAAAATGACCTAGAAATGCTATTTACTTGTATACGAGCGCGCGTAAATTTCGTTATACAATGCGTAAATTGTTGTATAAAAACAGTGTACGCAAATTGCATTAATACGATAATGATTATGAATTGACCCCAATACTAGAGTTCAGAAACAAGAAAAGGGCTATTCTTGAAGTGTCCAATGAAGACAATGCTACAGCAGCTTGTAATGGCTTACTAAGTATCATAGAAAACGCATATGTATCCGATTTTAAAATATATATTTTTTTATATGTAGTTGGTTGCATTGTAAATAACGTTATAAAGAAAATCTCTTGTCAACATTGTTGTGCCGTGTTACATACGTCGACAATATCGTAATCGATGAGTCAGGACAATTATAAATTATTGTAACAAACAAGTAAAGGAAATGTTGCAATACGAATTGGGGCCATCCGCTAAGCTGCTGACTCGACGTCACGTGTATCGACGTCCCAGGCCTGCGCCGAATTTTAGGATAGACTTCACTTCGGTACACAGTCCGAATTTAGTAAACATAATTATTAGATTAAGAAGCAATTGTAATAACTTGTAATAAACTTTTTATTTCAATTAATTTCGTTTTTTTAAGTCCTTCGGCTGTGACATTCATAATTGGCGCAGTTGGTAGGATATTCAATAGATATAGATTTCCAGAAATCGTTAATCTGCTGAATCCGTTGTCGCTGACGATATTCTCAAGTATCTTGTCGAATATCCGAACTCAAGGAGATGCGGCCGAGGACGTATCCAGTATGAAGAAAACCATGGACATGTCCTTGAAAATTTTCAAGTGTTGCTTCCTTATCCTTTCTTTTACGTTTTTCTTTTAATTTGTCAAAAATTATCACCCACGAAAAATCGGGGAGAAATCTGTCTCATCCAGACAGATTGGTAGAGGTAGGGGTGTCCTTCACCACACAATCCTCACCTTCGAAAACTTCATGAAAATCAATTTTGAGTACGCCAAACAATAGTCAAGAAATTGTCATAAATAATCACCAAGGTTAAAAAAATAGTCGCATTATGATTCCGAAGTTATAGCTATAGGTATGTAGGTGAGGATTGTGGGGTGAACGTCACCACACAATTCTCACCTTAGTGCAAGCAAACGGCTAGGGGTATCGACTTGGTTTCAATTCTAAAAAATAGTCGTAACGCTATACTAAATCTCGAAAATAGTCATTAAGGGATTCTTGAGATATAAAGGTGTCTTGGTGAGGATTCCATGGTGAGTCTTTCTCGCCACAATCCTGATTAAACCTGATTACCGCGGAACGATTACGTTTTTTAATTTGATTTGGTGTCAAAAAATAGTCAAGAAATAGTCGTCTCCAAACATGATAATTTCGACCTGGTTTACTATGTAGAAGTATGTTAAATTTCCATGTCAACTTCTACGTACATTATGTTTTGGTACAGTCGCGTACACTAAAATTGCAAAACTTCTTTATTTAATATTACTGTTATGGCTTCTCCAGTTAAGGGGCCTAATGTAGATCAATCTTACTTTTGTCTATCTTTACTACGCATTTTGCATTCGGCCATGATAACATAATAAAATGTCGGCGCGAGTGAGGAGCAATAATAATCTCAGAGTGAGCCATCCACGAAGACGCGCGCGCCTCACTCCGCTCCGCTCCGTACTAAAGTACAGCTTACAGTACAGTAAGCACTCTCTTTTGGTAGAATTGAAAGCGAACAATTTTTATAATGAGGCAGTTTTTTCGAAGTTTTACTTGCATATGCGTAAACTTATTTTATTAACTATTTCAGATCAACACAGCTGGAGCTGGAACCGTCGTGTTATAATATCATTTTAACCACCTAAATGGATCAGCAGATAACGCGTTACATTCCTATAAAAACTAGAAAACTTTGGATACATATTTTTCTTTTATTGTTAAGGCGTGTCAAATCTCTCTTATTATATCTTCTTGAATACCTTGAACTGAGTTGAACTAAAGGTACTTTTTTTTAAAACATAGACACTGAATCACAATCAGTTATTAAGTTATCACAACAAAGTTAATCATAAAAAGGGAAAATAGCAAAAATATCGGACGTTCCTCAATGGCGGTTATTTTACTTACTACCCTAGAGCGCATGCGCGTGCCGCTCTTTTTAACCTGTGATACACGTTTTTCCAATGTTGCCAACAATCTATATACGGGTTGAACGACATTGGTCAAGTCGGATATTCGTCAAATCGGCAATTCGTCAAATTTGATATTGGTCAAAGCTGTAGTTCGTCAAATCGTCTTTTTGTCCAATTACAATGTTTGCCAAATACGCTATTGGTCAAGTCCATGTACAGTCGATGAAAACATGCGTTTTGAATTCACATAACTTATTTGTAGGAACTTACAAAAGGAAAAGCCGCCTGCTGTATAGGTCGCTATGTAGTAAACTTATGAGAGAGTATTCTCGGTATTGCGTTCTCAATTCAAACTTGATGTGAATTTTCTAAAATGTGATTACGAAATGGCAATAATTAACGCTGCAAAAAGCATTTTCCCTGATGTTCTTGTTAAAGGCTGCTTTTTTTTCATTTTAATCAAGCAATTCATAAAAAGCAAAAGCACTTGGAATGATGAATGACGATAATTTGAAAAAAAAATTTGACTCCCCACAAATCTAGCGTTACTGTTATCAGTATATTCCTAAAGGATGGTTAGCAATACTTGAGATGATGCCAGAAAATGACAGTAGGGCGGACAATTTTCGAAAATATTTTACTGATCAATGACAAAAAAGGATTTCTCAGGACATGTGGTGTTGAATGCCATCGTATAACCAACGCAGTCGAGGCTTGGCTTCGGAGATTAGGAATAAAAGTACAAGAAGAACATAATATTTTCATGTCATAAGTATTCATAAAAAGAAGCGAAATATTATTTAAATAAAGTTAAAAGAGAAGATGAGAAGCAGAGGAAAACATCCAGCATCATAAAAGGTGCCAAAATAGAAAAATTATTGAGTGGAAATTTCGATGCCTTTAAGTGTTTAAAACTGTTGTGTTTTTCTATGTAAAAAAATACGAATTTAATAAATATGTTAATAAAAAAAATATCATGAGGTACTTTCATTTTTACAGTTGATTGTACTTAAATTACTTGACCAATAGCGTATTTGGCAAATTTCATAATTGGACAAACAGACGATTTGACGAATTACAGCTTTGACCAATATCAAATTTGACGAATTTCCGATTTGACGAATATCAGACTTGACCAATATCAAAGGAGATCGGACATTTTTGTTTGGGCTCTGGCCCAAATGGCATCGAAGCATGGCGCTTATTTTGTTTGAAAGTTCACTAACTAAGCTTGCTTTTTTGTATGGGTACAAAAAATCTATCCTGGGAGAAAAAAGTTATAGTGTATATTAAAATACTCATATTTCGAGCTATTTTCAACTATTTATTCAATTAAATCTATTTCTTTTAACTTAATATGGTATGTTTGCTGTTGTCCAACATCTATGATGACTCAGACGCGTAGTATCTACTACACCAACGTTAGAAATATACAGGGTGTAAACGAATTCGTGTAATTCCTTAAAATCACATGATCTATTATTGATATAGATTGATCTTGCACGGGATTTAGCTTGATTAAAAGTAAAAAATAAAATCCTTTTTGTTCTAGCGGTAGGGTTTAGTGATCGAACCTAAGTCACCTCATATGGATTTAATAAAAACAGAAGTAAAAAAAAATTGCCTTTTATTTGCGATACTCCTTTTCTTTGTCTCGCATAATTCAATGAAAGCACGGTGACACAGCTAGCGAGCACAAATAGCGCGATATCGCTCTGCGCAGTGAGTTAACTCGGGGCACTAAAATGACTCAGAAAAAGAATAACAGGATTTCTTTTCATTCTTCTTTTGTTGATTTTCGAAAATACCCTTTCAGTGTCAATCTGTCTCACCAGTAAATCACGCGGTTTGAAGGAATTACACGAATTCGTTTACACCCTGTATATTTCTAACTTTGGTGTAGTACATACTACGCGTCTGAGTCATCACATCATAGATGTTGGACAACAGCAAACATAACATATTAAGTTAAAAGAAATAGATTTAATTGAATAAATAGTTGAAAATAGCTCGATATATGAGTATTTTAATATACACTATAACTTTTTTCTCCCAGGATAGATTTTTTTGTACCCATACAAAAAAAGTAAGCTTAGTTAGTGAACTTTCAAATAAAATAAGCGCCATGCTCCGACGCCACTTGGGCCACACCCGTCCGATCTCCTTTGACGAATTGCCGATTTGACGAATATCAGACTTGACCAATGTCGTTCAACCCCTATATACCTATTTCGAGGACCACAGTTTGTTCCACTTATTTCATTTAATACATACTATTTTAATTAGCAACTCTGTGTGTGTTATTGGTTGGGAGTAAAAAAATATTACTTTTTCTTCAAATTCCATTGTTTGCATTAGAACTTTTCTTCGCTTGATGTCTGCTTGACGTGCTGTCAGCTGCCTGAAAATATGTCTAAATCACAGTCGTGGAAAAGGATGATGGGCGTTTTGGTACTCATTTTGGTTGGGGTCCAAACAAAATGAATTTACCATCGTTAGATGGCTCTTTTCAAGAGTACAAAAAACGACTCCGTCAACAAACCCGTATAAATTGTCTGTTTTGAAATATAGTCTTCAGAAGATACTGGATATTTAGTCGAAATAGAATTTTAAAAAATCATATCTCCGGTTTAGCTTGACCGATTTTGATATTTGCACAGATTTTGAGCTAAATAAAATTCAATTAACGGATGAAAATCACAACAAAATCTGTTTAGTATTTTTTCAGTTAGGGGTGATCTATTTTTATTAAACAACTCGGACACGTTTTTCATGCCTAAAAATTATTTTTGGTCAATTTAATTTAGTTTGATGAACAGAGTGCGTAGATTTCGGATATGTGATGGGTCTTTTTACACCTGTATACGTACATACAATAAATGATAAAACTTACTTCGAACTTGTTTTATTTACCTAGATAATGAAAAATATTATTAATTATTATAATAATACCACGCTAAAATGGAGAAAAATGACAATAAAAGTATGTGTACTTAATAGGGTGTAACAAAAATTAATAAACTTTCAAGCAGGATTACTTCGATCGGACAGTGAATCGGGACTAGCGCCATGGTTATTCATAATCTACACAAGAATACCTTTCCAACGGTGTATCATTCATTCCGATTGGTGCCAGTACCAGACTCCATACATTTGTGCCCTTGGAAGGATGATCCTTGAATTACATTTTCCGAGAATATAGGAGAGGGGGGCATTACTCCCGTATTTGGTTTTGCGGCCACCGGGAGCAAAAGGTTTATAATTATGAAGTCTGGCTTATGACCGGTACACATTTATAGGAATTGATGAAAGAAGCTGTGAGCAATCTACGCCTTTGTTAAATCTTAAATAAGAAAACTAGACCTGTAAGGTTGTAAAATCTCGACACCAGTGTGAAGATTTCATTTCAAAGTGTTTCAGTCATCTTCATAGTTTTTAATTGTTCTTCTTATACCGGATATGTGACGTTGCAAATTTTGTAATACAATAAAAAATAATACGAAATTCTCTATTCCGAATCTGCCACTACGGCTTACTATAATATAATAGGTTTAATAAATATCGAAGGTTGTTTTGGTGTATTCCCGCTGTCCGCACCGCCCGTGTCCCCATTAATGGGGGCAAGGGGCTTGAATGAAATAGTCAAAAATTGTTCCCATTGTTCCCGTTGTCCCCATTGCTCTGTCCCCGTTGATGGGGACAGCGGGATTTGAATAAAATAATCAAAAACTGTTCCCGTTATCCCCATTGCTTTGTATTATACCTACATGTACTATACTATAGTTTGTGAGTAAAACGATCCGGAGTAAATGTTTCAAAAATAGTAATCAGAACAACAAACTAAATTTACCGGATAACTATTTGTGACTTTTTAGGGAATGCACCGGTGCGGCTTTCACCTGCGATGTCGAAAAAGCCACCATGTCCGCGATTCTCAAAGTTTTTCCGAGCGTAATTCTCCATGGTTGTTATTTCCATTTCAACAAAGCCGTATGGAAGAAGGGTCGGGAATTAGGACTTACAAAGAGTAAGAACCTGCGTCGCCAAGTTGCTCTTAGTACAGTACTTCCATTGTTGCCCGAAGATCGTATTTCGGAGGGGTGGTTTTATATTGCTGACGAGAGCCCAGATGACAGCCAAAGCGCAAAATTTCGGAAATATATGCTATCACAGTAGCTTCAACCTAACTTTGTAAAAGTATGGTGCAGTTTTGGGAAACGCCACCGAACGAACAACTTTGTAGAAGGGTGGAACTGCATATTAAATAACGCAGTTGGAAAAAAAGACCAAGTATTTTAAAACTTTTAACAGTTCTATATCAGGATGCCAACCTATTTAGTGTAAAGGCCAAACAAACGCCAAAACGACGTAAACGAAATTCAATCATAACAGACGAATTTATTATGGATTGCCAAATGAAACTTGTTAATTCCGAAATAACTGAGGAAGTGTCTCCTTGAGAAACTGCGTTAATTCATTTGATTCTTATAATTTTAATGGCTAAGTTCGAAGCAATGTACAGGATGTCCGGAAACTCAACGTTTTTATCTGTAGTGTTTTTACACCCTTAAAAATTTCACAAGTGTTTTTACCTTTAGTGTTTAGTGTTATATTTTTGATTCTGTTGGTTTAATTGTGATCTATTGTAATTATAAAAAAAAAACCAGAGGTGTTCTCGATTTTTTATTGCATTTAATGTTTGTAACGTTTTTATTATCCAGTTAATTCTGTGATTTTAAAATGTGAATAAAAACCTACCTATATGTAGTATTGTGAAATGTTTGAATAACTTTATTTCACAAAAACAAACTGTATAATAAATGATTATAAATACATCCTTATTGTTTAATATTTTGTACCGCGCTTGTTACGAATGGTGTATCAACGAACGAGGGTAGTGTCGACGAGACGAAATCCGAGAGAACAGTACCTACATTAAGTAATATGCTGATTGTTATTATTTTTGTTTGTTTAACATGTAAATAAGAGTACAAGACCCCTCAAGTGGGGACAATGGCACATGAATTAAATCATTCCCACTGTCCCCATCCATAGGTGTATGGCAATGGGGAAAACGGGAATAAAATAACCGACTTCTCGTTGTCCCCATCAGTGGTGCAGGGTAATGGGGACAACGGGAATACTCCGTTGTTTTCAGCTTAATATGAAAAAATATAAAAAATAACTTTAAAAAAAGTAAAAACCGACTTCAAAGAAATACTAAAATGAGTAAAATAATTACCATAATATAAAATTAACAGTTTCAGAAGTCGGTGGCTTCTATTTGCTTCAGTGTAGAGTTGCACCGACTTCTGAAACTGTTAATTTGAAGTTGTTTTTTTGGCAAAAAACACAAAAAGGAGTTACGTTGGACATTTTTATATATTAAAATTCAAGTTTATTTTCGAATGGCTCACAAGTTTCTTTTTTTTTTCTTTTGTGCTTCGGTAGATTTTCCTTGCGTATAAATTTTAACGGGATTGATTTCTGTCCAAAGTGCGTCTATTTAAATATTGCTGATTGATTGATTAATGAGAATATTGATTTGATTGGTACATATAAGGGCGCGTGCATGAAGCTATTGCGAATAACTGTAGTTATGTCATTTCCTCTCACTTGAAAATTTGTCAGATGATAGTTTAAATGCTATTTTGAATAAATAAAAACGTCAGCTGGCTCTATGTTGGTGGAAAACCCGTCAGCTGACGTATTTAAATAAGCGATCGGCGCTCACGTCTGGTTCGCATGCTCCACCTTTCACGGCATCAGCTGATGACCTTTCCACCAACATAGAGCCAGCTGACGTTTTTATTTATTCAAAATAGGATGTAAACTATCATCTGACAAATTTTCAAGTGAGAGGAAACCACTGAACGAAAAAAATTTTTTTGCATGTTCATGTGACCAGCTGACGGTACGGTATCCACCACGGTACGGCCAGCTGACTTTTTTTATCTTCGAATAATTGCGTTAACTATCATTTAACAAATTTTCAGTCGGGAGGAAATGACTGAAAACTTTTTTTTTTATACATGTTTGATGGGCTGCCATTGCCCAACCCACCCACGGAGCGGCAGCTGACGTTCACCATGCTGCATAATATAACTCTCTGAAGCATTCCACGAGTTATCACTTGAGAGGAAATTGGTCCGGCAAAACTGTTGCTGGCTCACGGGCTATACGGGTTGTGGGTTCGATTCCCACACGCAACAAAAATTTGTATGATCTACAGATGGTTGTTTCGGGTCTGGGCGTTTATTTGTGAGATTTGTGTCTGTAAACGCACCCACGATACAAGAGAAATCTTAGTGTGGGGCAACGTTTAAAATAATAAAAATAAATAAATAAGCCTAGGCTTAGCTTGCTCATGGTGTTTCCTTTCTAAAATCACTGACATACTTGACAAGCTTGGTAACTGCCAATACTTTACATCTCTTGATTTAGCATCAGGATTTTACCAATGTGAGATGTACGCTGACGGCATACCCCAAACAGGTTTTAATGTTGAACATGGGCACTTTAAATTTATGCGCATGCCCGTGGGTATAAAAAAATCTCCATCTACTTTCCAAAGAGTGATGGATAATGTCCTCAGAGGCCCACAAAACGAGAACTGCTTAGTCTATCTCGATGACGTCATCATTTTTAGTACGTCATTACAAGAGCACATGACTAAACTGGAAAAAGTTTTACAAAGATTACAAGAATCTAACTTTAAAATCCAGATGAATAAATCTGATCTTTTTAAGCTTGAGACTGCCTTTTTCGGACACTTAATCAGCGGTGAAGGTGTCAAGCCTAACCCTGACAAAATTGTAGTAGTAGAAAAGTAAGTACCCTTTGCCAAGAACTCCCAAAGAAATAAAACAATTTCTTGGACTCTTAGGCTTTTACAGAAAATTTATTTTCCGAGTTTGCTCGCATTACCAAGGCTGTGACGAAATGCCTAAAAAAAGAATTTTAAATCACTTTAGGCATTGACTACGTTGACTGTTTTAACAAGTGTAAGACACTACACAATCCAGACTTTACGAGAGAATTTATTTTGACGACAGACGCCTCAAATTTAGTTTTAGGTGCTGTTTTATTACAGGGCACCATTGGCTCAGATAAACCAGTTTGTTATGCGTCTAGAACTTTATACGACAGTGAGACTAACTATAGTTCAATTGAAAAAGAGCTTTTACCCATAGTATGGGCTACAAGTACTTTAGACCATATCTTTATGGACGTAAATTCTGACTGACCACAAGGCTTTGAACCTAAAAGAACCTAACTGACTGACTAGATGGTGACTTAAACTTAGCGAATACTACTATACTATAATTTACAAGAAAGGGAAATGTAATACGAACGCAGATGTATTATCCCGGATTCCGCAACCGTTCTCTTATGATTAATTTATTTCCGTTTCCCCAGCAGTCTTTCACCTACGGACATTTCGCCGACAGAACCTTTCATCTTCTTCACTTTCGACGACAGGCTTTTCCAGCTACAGAATGTGTCACCGACACGACGATAAATCTATAACTCTTTTAACTACAGACCTTTCCATCTACATAGAATTCGCCATCAATCTTAAGACAAGCGATATTACAAAAAATACACATATCTAAAGCATACTGTGTCTTTACGGGCCGAAATTAATAACCGATCTCAATCCAAAATCTCTGGGAATCTAGGTTTTTGACAGAAATTCAATAGAACTAATGTCAAAAATCTACATCAATCCAGTGATTTTGGATTGAGATCGGTAATTAATTTCGGCCATAAGTGATCAGGTCCGGCTACTTGTCCTAGAGAATCTAGACACGCGGACGCATGTCACGCCAAACTTGGGCCAAGAAAAAGGACGCAGCAGCTGTGTGTTATATTACACAAACCATTTGGAGTCCGTTTTGACCCCTTAATTTAAAATAAACCGTACTTTATGTTCACATAAACAACAAAACAAACTACTAAAAAGTATATTTTTCATTTCACTAAACCAAAGAGAGAATTACTCGATGGTACTTAATACTTCAGAGCCACCACCGTCTAAAACAGGCTTCACAACAGCCATCGCTCACACTAGCACAGATAATCCTATTCTAGAAGTTCCTATAACAGACGAACCGTTGAACCATAAGCAGTTATGCATTACCAGAGTACGAGATATTAAGCGAAGAACAACAGCAATGAAACCGTTTGATACACACCCTCGCACTTTTATTCAAGTACCCGAGTCTAACTTAGAACAAGATATTATCGTAAATGCCATTAAAGAATACGTTAATCCTAAAGTTAAATCTACTCTTAAAATAATGCCTCCTTTAGAAATGTACTCAATAATTCCCACTATCCCAAATAACTTTAAAACTCTGTTATGAATTTAGTGCTAGTAAAATCTGAATTGGAAGACGTAAAATAATACTTAAAGCAATAAAAAATTACTAAGCATTATCACGAAGCCAAGACAAATCACAGATGAATAACCGAGCGTTATCTTGCTCTTTCGCGTAAATACTATTGGCCCAAGATGAGAGATGATATAGCTAAATAAATAAATGAATGCACTATTTGTGGGCAGACAAAATATGATAGGAATCCTATTCGCATTCAATTCAACATCGACCAGCTTCCAAACCATTCGAGATAGTGCATATGGATCTTTTTACCGCTCGAAACGAGAAACATCTAACAATAGTAGATGTTTTCTCCAAATATGGTCAGGCATACAATCTAAACTACTGTACTACTTACTATACAGCGTGTCCCAGAAAGTAGTGTCAAGCGGAAGTCCAGAGGTAGAACATCCTTTGAGGTACCCAAATCACCCCCATGTATGTTCCGCGATTTTTTGTAGTTTTCGAGTTATGAATGTTTTTCATGTTTTTTAATCAAACTCTGACTATAACGACATTTTTGATCATTGATCATAGTGACGTGAATAGTTGAGATACCTACATGAATGTTTTTTTTTCTAAATTAGATAATTAGTGACCCTTTCGAATGCATAAACATTTGTAACCATAGAAGTAACGAATGCGTTACAAATAAATTAGTTCAGTCAATGAATGACTCAAAGGAGGGTATAGAGTGCGTAAGCTGAACCTAAGCGATTTCTTCAGAAACTTATTCAGGGTGCTTAGGGAGAAAACATACTAAAAATCCTGACGTCTAGGAGGCGAGCCGGAGGGAGGGGGGTGGGGGTGACAAAGGTCTCAATTTCAGGTTTTTCGCCAATATCTCAAAAACGCTGCGTTGTAGCGAAAAATGTTGTAAGATGAAATGAAAGCTTATAAAATTCTCTATAACTTTGATCCTACACACTTTTCCATATTCTCAACCGTTTTCGCTCCAGAAATGTAGAAATTAAAGTTATTCAGCGTGATGACCATTACTTCATGCGAAAATTATCTTAAAATGTATTGTAACATAAGCTGGGAGTACTTCCACGTGGTGAAGGTGGTAACAGTAAGAAATCGCGTTTTTATAACAGCGGATAACTGAGCTGAGGCGGGGAAAACAATCAATCGTGATATTGATAAAGATTGCTTTTCGCTCAATATCTCTAATGCTCACTGTAGGAAACGCGACCTTACTGGCTAAAACTCCCATTAATATCGTATACATGCCTTCGGGCTTATGTTATTATAGGTTTTCGTAATTTGTTTGGCACGGTAGCCTACCCGGTAACGCAGGGGCGCAGCCACAAAATATTCTTTTCAGATAAGCACTCTTATTAGTAACACAATTGGGTTATCCAACATGAGTACTAATAAGTGTCCTGTATGTGACGAGGATGTCGTTAAAGGAAGTAAGGATGTCTCTGAGGTGAAAGAAAAGGGAATACTGGGTCCTACTATAGGTAATAAGGAGAGGAAAGACGACAAGTATCGCAGTTTCCTTGACATCCCTTTTTATTCACACCAGCTGCCGTAAAAATTACACCCTAACTAACACCATTAAAAAAGATGTTAGGCAGGCATCTTTATCAAATGAAGAGGCAGGGCCGTCGCAGCTCAGATCTTCTGCTCCGCCATTTGACTTCAAGAATCATTGTTTTTTATGTACACGTTGCCTTAATGAAGATATAAAAAAGCCTTTGAACAAAAGGAGGGTTGTACATTTAGTTGAGGCTCTAACTGTAAAATATCGTATCAGGGAGGTATGTTCTTTGAGAAATGATGCCTGGGGTAACGAAGTCTTTGTGATATTTTGCTCCTTCAGCAACAAGATCGTTAATGCCTTAAAACAATGATTCGTTAAAGTCAAATGGCGGAGCAGAAGCTCTGAGGTGACGGCCCTGTCTCTTCACAGGATAGTAAATTTCGAATCGATCAGACCAGTAGAAGTTGCTCATATCCCTTCAACAACCAGAAAAGAGCTGATGATCTTCAAACGGCTGAACAAATTTTCTTGAATCATAGCTAAGAACACTCTCAATAAAGTCACCTTTCAAACAAAAGAAAAAACTAAATCAAAATCCGTTTAGGAGCTACGATGCCACAGAGAGACACACAGACACACATGTTAAACTTATAACACCCCTCTTTTTACGTCGAGGGTTACTAAAAAGACGTTATTAGTTAGTTTTAATCAATTTTTCATTCACCCTTTTACAACTGAAATTTTCGATATTGTATGCTTTGAATGAAATTTTTATTTGATGTCGTAGAGATAGCGCGATGAAATTTACAGGATAAATAGCTGATAAAATGGATAAGTTTTTAAAATACATCTGACGAAAAAAGTTTAGGGAGATTTGTTGTTTTTAAATCACCCACAAAGATTTAGGAAACAGGCAGGATTTTAACTTCCAATGTTTATGCATTCGAAAGGGTCACTAATTAGCTAATTTAGAAAAAAAAAATACTCATGTATCTCAACTATTCACGTCACTATGATCAAAAATGTCGTTATGGTCAGAGTTTGATTAAAAAACATTCATAACTCGAAAACTACAAAAAATCGCGGAACATACATGGGGGTGATTTGGGTACCTCAAAGGATGTTCTACCTCTGGACTTCCACTTGACACTACTTTCTGGGACACGCTGTATAAAATCTAAACTACTGTACTCACCATGACCTGCCTTTGACTAACGGGACTGAATTTACTAATCAAATGTTTTCAGAGCTTACAAGGTTGCATAAAATTAACCATCATAAAACCCTTGCACATTCTCCTAATGCTAACGGGATCGTCGAACGATTTCATACTGGAACACAGCGTATCTTACGAACGACTAAGACAAAAGGACGAACCTGTTGTTAACCTAACGCCCTATGCGATTTTGGCCTATAGGTAATACTTCTGTCCATAATTTTACTAAATAAGGACATTTTAACCCTAGAGACCCCTCTTGACATTAACATGACAGAATACCTAAAGCCTCGTCCCCACTAGGAACATTTGTCGAGCGACATGTGTACCCGGAGACATCGGGCGATGTCGCCCTACATCGCCCCACGTCGCCCGATGTCACCGGGGACACATGTCGCTCGACAAATGTTCCTAGTGGGGACGAGGCTTCTATCACTACTCTTCATCGACTGTGCGACAAGGAACAGTTTCAACAATGTCGCGGCGATGTCGTCCGACGTCGCCCGACATCGCCCGATGTCACCGGGGACACATGTCGCTCGACAAATGTTCCTAGTGGGGACGAGGCTTAATGCCACAATACATTTTGACACACCGAGACCAGATGAAGACGGTTTACGAACTTATACTTTAGAGTTACTGACCGTACAATGATAATGGCACACAGGAATGAGAATAGAGAGCCTGAAATAGAACATCAACCCGAGCAACAGTCTTTATAAGTAACCCAGTACCTAGTCGACAAAAATTTGCACCTAGGTATACTCAGGACACTGTCTTAGCTGACTTACCAATACACATAATATATACTCGTACACATCGAAAAAAAAAGCCCCATAGCAAAATCTCGGCTCAAATGTATTCCTAAGAAGTCAAAATTGCTATAGGATTCTGCTGGGAATGACCATTCACATTCACCTGAACCTGGCGCTTGAGATAAAACTTGAAAGCTTAGACAATAGACCAGGACTATTACCGTTTAAACTCAGACAAACGAGACTGATTACTCATCATCAGTCCTTTCTTCAGTACATAGAGTTGACTGATTTCGAAGATCGACTCCACTCTGTAATGACTCTAATTGATTATTTTAAGACAACTAGATAACAATACTTTTCTTTTATATGAACTCCAGACAAATCATCTTTCGAATAAATGAGATAAAATTGGTTCTCAGTTAAAAAGTCTTGAACCCGCTCGTCGTTAACGAGGTCTCGTAGACGGACTAGGTTCCCTTATTAAAAGTATTACTGGCAACGCCCGATAATTAACTTGTAATAAACCTTTTATTTCAATTAATTTTTTTTTTTTAAGTCCTTCCGCTGTCTTTCATTATTTGCTACACAACAATAACAGAGCCACGATTACTGTATTGACATATCCATTCTTTTTCTTTTTTTACTGCATTTGTGGATCGAGGAAGACTTAAATATATATCACGTTTTGTTTTTGAAATTATAAAATACTGTGAGAAAGTAGTGATTACAATGTCAGCTGAAAAATTCATAAATATAAACAAAAATAAAGTTATAATACATGTCATCCAGGAATTCCCTAGTAAATTGTATAAATTCGTGTATCCTCCATACCCTTCGCAGTCTATTCAATCTGAAGGTCCACATGAATATCAACTTGTAAAAGCTTTGTCCAATTCATATTAAAACTTAAGATTACTTAAAATCAACTAAACTCTTTAAGAGTAGGGTGGGGTTACGACAAAAAATCCACAAAACTATTTTATTTAGTATGTTTGATATGATTTTCATTTAAATAAACTAATGTTAGAGATTTAATGATGTCGTAGGGGTAGTCGAACATGTTTAATTTACGACCTGTCAAAACGGTCTATAAAACAGTATGCCCCCCGCATACTGTTTTTATTATTACTGAACCTGTACCATCTACGTCAACGATGCCATCGACTTCAACGATGACAAAAAGATCCCCGTTTTGTTAATCGTACGGCTTGCTAGCCGTACGGTTAACAAAACGTGCAAGCTTGAACATGGCACGGCAAAGCTACCGGTCTAGACAATGACCAGGTGCGGCTCAGTTGAGATTTTTCTGTGTCAAGCTACAGACGTCCTCGCCATGAATCCTTAGAAGAAAAAGATTATCCGTGCGTACCATGTATATGGAAAACTCAAAAAAGAAGAGAAAAGTATTGAAATATATAATAATACATAAACAGATAAAACCTCATTCAGTTTGTTACACACTCTTTCACCCCAAGCGTTCTTACCTCGTTTCTGAATTGAGAATTCGGGATAAGCAATACTTCTGTAGTATTAGAGTACGGAGTTGTCAAAAAAATGCTTTAAAATCCGTAATTTTTTTGACAACTCCGTACTCAAATGTTAAGTACTACTTCTCCTAGAATTCTCCTATAATTCAGAAACCGGAGGTTAAAAAACGCGTTGATTTATTAAGAATAATATCGTTGTCGCAAGCAGTTGTCTGTCTTTCTTTTCGAAGTCCATTTTAATATTTTATATTTACGATCTTGACAAGATTTACGAGCGAAGAAGCTTAGCTACACAATTAGCGCTTCGTAAACATCTATTGAACCTTAAATTGCAACCAAATATAACATTATTGAATATTTTTTCTAAGTTTGACAATTTAATTACTGATTTGATCTCCGCTGGTGCTCGACTCGACGAGATGGACAAAATATCACATATTCTGCTCACACTACCCTCATATTACGACGGTATTATAACAGCATTTGAAACTCTCGGTGAAGAACACCTGAATTTGGTACCGGTAAACCGGGGTTACTTTCAAATACAGGGGCGACATTGATAGTTACTAAACATTTTGCATTTGGTTAAATATCTGTGTGAAAATGGAACTTGTGCATTTTAATTTAATATTGTAGGGAACGTTGACAGTTTTCCTATTTTACCATTCAGTATAGAGGTGTCTGCGATGTTAGATGGCGATGATAAAAAATATTAAATGACACCCCTGAATATGTAAAAAAAACGAGTTTTAGATTTTTCGATTGGGGCTACTTTGAAATTCAATGATAGAACAGAGATCATCAAAGTAGAAGCTCTACGGTCCAAGTTTGATAAGGAACATTTCTCCTTTTTGCTATCGAAAACTGTGCTCTATAGTTTTTTTATCTAGTCTATGTGATTTTATATATCTCAGTTAATTGAGTCTACATAAAATATTTTTGATGTAGCAGCTAAAAGCGAAAATAAATAAGATACAAACACATGAAGCTCAAAAAATTGATCAAAGTAACCCCGTTCTACGGTATTTGTGAAGATACGTTTGCTGGATCATGAGGTGAAACTGAAGGCTGAACCTACGCTGCTGGCATCAAACGTTTCTCTACTCAAAATCTGCCCGGACCTCTTAAGAAAAAACGGAATTAAGCTCAGAAAAGAGAAAAAAATTCAACCCGGAAATTCTCAGTGCAAGTTTTCAACATGAAAATACATTGCGAACATTGTGGACGACGAAACCATCGTAAAAAGGACTGCCGTTACTACAAGAAGCTGCAGGAAAATGGTCAATCTACCAGCCACTGACGGCCAACAACGTTCAATCCTGCAACGATGACGAGGACGGTTTCGCTTTTATGTTCTCGAAATGTAAGTTACCTACTGATGCCGATAATCGTTTAATTAATAATGAAATTTGTTTTCTTTTAGATCTGGTGCCACTGATCACATTGTAAACACTTGTGAAGCGTTTACATCATATGTTAAACTACCCACACCTTCAGAGATCGGCGTAGCTAAGAATGGGTCTTCTATTCTTGCTTATGGTAAGGAGAGGATGGATGTGACCACGAATTAAGGCATTCAAGGAACTATTGAAGACGTTTTATATTCACCAGAAAATCGGTACAATTTATTATAGGTAAATCGCATTCAACAGACAAGAATGTCGGTTATTTTTGGTAATAATGGAATTATTAGTCTATACTAAAAATAACAAATGCTAGATGACCGGTGAGAATACTAACAACCTTTTTAGTATCGTTTTTGAGGTAAATAAATCGCGACGCAATTTGAATATTACTCAAGATAGTTGCGAAGACCAAAGTCGTTTAAATTGTAAACTACTAGCTGTAGGTACCCGGCATGCGTTGCAATGCACTTTTTCCTACTTACTGCCTATCTACTACTTACCTACTAAATACCTTCAGAAACAAAATCAAAATAGTAACAAAAAGTTAAAACCATTTTCATGCATGCGGTAAACAAATCAAGAATATGGACATACTGAGATAGTTTAGTTTTTTTTTAAAATATCAATTTTTTTTTCATAAGAACCTTCTCCTGACAATTACGAACACAACAAAAAAAAACTTGCGAAATCGGTCCATCCTCTCACGAGTGATGCCGTGACCAAGGTAAATAGGGATTCATTTTTATATACATCATAGATGGAAGAGAAGATAAATATAGTTGTCACAAGCGGTTGTCTGCCTTTCTTTTCAAAGCCCATTTTCCTATTTTATATATAACTTATATACCTAACTAGCTGACCCGGCGAATTTCGTGCCGCCATATTTTTGTTATCAACTGCTGGCTGAACAACTGAATGTCAATCTGTCAATGTTTTTTCAATTTAATGAAGATCTCACAGTCTTGTCTCATTCACTCACTCACTTTTCATATTAGACTTTTTGAAACAATCTGTTTTTTAAATTATCGTATATCTATCTTCTTTCTTTCTTTCTGCCAGGTACCTCCGTTGGCTTAGGCGCCCATACACCTACAATAATATTGCACAATATTTTTATTGTGCAATAATATTGAATACCCCTTTTGATTCCAAACGTTCAAAATTCATTCAATAAAATTGACAAACCAGTCTGATCAATATTTTCTTGCGAGCAACATGTCTGACGACGAAGTTTTGGCAGCAGCAATGCTGGTGATTTTGTTGAAGAAAAAAAAACGTTTATGTGTTGTGAATGGTTGAAATGAAGGCCCGTCTAAACTCACGAAAGGCTTTTAAAGGACTTAGCCTTAACTGAAGAAAACGATATTAAAAATTACATGAGAATAGATATTGCAAAGTTCGAAGAATTGTTACGATTAGTAAACCCTTTGATAGAGAAAAAGATTTTACAACACGACCATAGGTACACTAACACCGTGACTAACCGATCGCGACCGCTCCAAACACTGAAATGAAAAATATTGTGCATTAAGCCTGAGCAAGAAAAAAATATTGCACGATAAAATTTAAAAGCTAGCTCAAACTTTTGTTCAATCATTGCGCAATGTTTCAACACTATCCCTACACGTTGAATAATATTGCGCAATCAGATATACATATTGTGCGATATTATTGTAGGTGTATGGTGCGCCTTACGCAAAACAACTCACCAAAGTTTCATCACAATCGAACGAATGGTCTAGCAACCGACTGGAACTGGAACTGGCTGGGTCGAAGGACTGAGGACTTTTTTTATCCTTTTTCCTTCTCCTGCCTACCCTAAACAACATTTCAAAGTTTCATCACAATCGGATGAATGGTTTAGGAGCGCATAGAGGACAACCATACAAACAAACATTCATTTTTATACACAGGCTGTTAACGAATTCGTGTAATTCCTTCAAACCATTTGATCTACTGGTGACACAGATTAACCCTAAATGGGAATTTTTGAAAATAAAGCTAAAAAAATTAAAAAAAAAGATCTTGGTTTTCTATTTCTGAGTCATTTTAGAGCCTTGAGTCATCTGACTGCAAAGAGCGATATAGCGTTAGTCGTGCCTGCCAACCGTGTCGCCGTGCTTTCATTAATTTATGCGTGGTTTCGAAATGTTCACACAAATAAAACATTTTTTTTGCAAAAAATAATTTCTTATTTTTTTACTGAATCCTTATTAGGTGGTTTAGATACGATCGGTAACAACGCCGCATGAAAAAACTATAATTTTATTTTTATTTAAGCTAAATCCCGTGCGGGGCCTGTCTACATCAGTAGTAGATAATGTGGTTTTAAGGAATTACACGAATTCGTTAACACCCTGTATAAAGATTACTCTGTACCCATTTCCAAGAAAAGGAAGGTTTTGGATAGATCCGATTTTAGAAAAACTGGAGTAATTTAGCGCATTTCATACACTTGTCAAGAATCAACTGAGGGAAGATGAAGACAAGTTTCACAATAATTTAGAATGTAGAAAATGATATTCGATAAATTGCTTAAAAAATGAACCAATGTAATTAGTAATTCTTGATTTATGTTCATTTTACCCGTAAAACAAAATCAGCGTATGTAATCCGTCACGAAAACGTGAACACATCCGGCGCCGCCGTCGACACACTCGCATAGACTGCGAGACAACACTGATGAAATTCACGCCGTACGTAGACGTGGCGCGCCGAGGGGCAGGCACGACGAATACGGCGGCGGCGCCGCGCCGTGCCGTAGCGCCGCCGTGTATGTCTACAAGCTCCCCAGTGATCCATGCAACACTGACAACCGTGCCTACACACGGCGAAAAAACGTGTGTGAACAAGAGGCCTTTTATGCTGGTTTCACACGAGGGCAGAACAGTGAGGCAGAGCAGTAGGACAGAACAGTTTGGAAGGACAGTGGCATTCAAACATAGGCCCAAATAATAGGACAGTTCGCGAGTGACAGAAAACAAACTTTGTAACCAAGGTAACTAAATAAAAAGACAAGACTCTAGCATAGAGTAAAGACGTGTGGAGTAACCAAACTCTTTCAACAACTAGGTGCCAAGGTTGTAATTCGGTTGAACTTACGACTGTTTTAAAACTATTGTCTCAGTTCCTAGAAACGAATAGTAGTCCTTTAGGTATATATTCACTCGGGACAGAATTTAGGTTTGATTTTGGACGTGACCAGTAATATATTTGGTATTATTTATCGAAGATGAAACCTAATTATATGTATAAAGTATTTTTAAGGTCGCAAACAATATTTTATTAATAAAAGTAGGTACCTACTAAGCATGTCTGTTTCCACGTTATTAAAATGTACTTGTTGTTGCCGCATTGTAAGTAATAAGTTAAACCATTTTAATGTAGGTACATATACGTCAGCTGAACCGGCACCATATTTATGAGACTTCTTTGTTTTGTTCTGTTCCTGTACAAAGGTGGATCGTTATATTTGAACTTTTGATATCTTCCACAGTCATATTTGGTATTCCCATCGAGTCTCTTATCCAAATCAGAGCAGAATCTCGCGCGGATCTATTCCGATACTGCGCACAGTCAACTTTAAAAATCGTAGTTCTGAAAATATTGTGTATGAAACGAAACGTCACTTGTCAATTTATTTAGTGCATATTTCTGAAAAATCTTTTATTGAGCATGATGATATTGGTAGTACCGAACAGTAGCAAACTGCCCCGAAAAAATAGACCGGCGAGCTATTAGCTGTTCTGCCTTGGTTACTGTCAAGACAGTACTGTTCTGTCTTGGCGTGTGCGTTCAAACAGTAGCAGTACTGCGCTGTCTACTGCTCTGCCTCACTATTCTGCCCTCGTATGAAACCAGCATTACACTACTACAACGTATAACTAGTTAAAACCGCTCTGGAGAAAAGTCAGTTCCTCAGAATCGCAATGAAAAGCAGAGAAACAGGGTAATCAGTGGAAGATAGCTTAAAGGATAGTGAAGGTATAAAGAAAAGTCAGTCCCTCAGAATCGCAATGAAAGGCAGAGAAACAGGGAAATCAGTGGAAGATAGCTTAAAGGATAGTGAAGGTGTAAAGCAAGGCGACAGGGAAAAAAATCTCAGCATTTGCACAGATTATTACAAATCTCTTTATGCCGATAGCACTATGGTTCTCCAACAAGCCACAGATGCTTACTCATGTCCCGAAAACATCCCAACTATAACCTGATACGAAGTTCATCGGGCATTAGTAAACATGAAGTATGGCAGAAGTTCTGGCGAAGAAGGCATTAAATTACCACCGAAGCTTTAAAAATTGGGGAACCAATCCTTTTGTTTGCCTAAAATTACAACCTTTTTAATTCAATTTTAGAAGCAGGTAGATTTTCAGGTAAATTTTGTCACTAACATAATTCTGCTACATAAAAAAGGAGAAAAATCAGACCTATGAAACTACCGCCCCATAAGCCTTGTTTCGCGTATTAGTAAAGCTTTTATCAAAGAGTATATTTACATATTAGATTTAAATTATATACAGAAACGATATTTACATAAATAAAAATATATACAAATAACGAAAACTATATCCTAATAAAACTGTAAACTAAAATACGGCATCAAAATATTCCTCCGCATCGCTGTCCACTGGTAACGTGCCCAGAAGGCTGGCAGCATTGCCACGTTGTATGGCAATGCTAATCCTTTGGCCAAAGTAGAGACCAGCCCTCGGCTCACGGGAAGCGTCGACCAGCCGTTTTGCTTTATCAAAGTGAGTAGAAAAAAGAATTGCCGGAAAATTTTACCAATACCAACAGGCAGTAACAGGCAGGTTTCAGACGCAGCCTCACTACCACCGACCACCACTACACTCTAAACCAGATCATCGAGAAATATCACGAATTTAAACTTCCAATTTGTATAGCCTTCATCGAATATGCAAAAGCCTAGCCTCACATATACATCAATATTCGAAGCATTACATAACCAAGAAATAGAGACCACAATTATGTATATCAATCTGCTTAAAAACATCTATCAGAATAGTACCGCTGCCATAAAACTACACAAAGCCGGCCAACACTTCCCCATATACAAAAGAGTGAAACAACGAGACCCGCTATCTCCTAAATTCTTCACAGCAACATTAGAAGAAGTTCAGGAAGTTTGCACTATGCTGGGATGAGAGGGGCATTGTTGTCGGAGAAAGAAGATTATCTCCGTTTCGCCGACATCACGCTTTTCTCTTCCTCGGCATCGGAACTAGGCACAATGATCTCTGAACTCAACCAAGCAAGCCTCGAGGTCAGACTGAAGATGAATATATCGAAAACCAAATTGATGACTAATAGCACAAAACGTAGGTTAAAAGTCGATGGTGCAGAAATCGAACACGTCCAAGAGTATGTCTATCTGGGCCAATAAGTCTCTTTTCAGGCTAGACAAGAAAAAGAAGTCGATAGACGCACAGGAAACGCCTGGAGAAGCTATTGGTCCATGAAAGATCTTATGAAGGGTAACCTCCCTCTCACCCTTAAGAAAAAGCTCATGGACATTTATGTATTCCTATCCTCGCCTACGGTGCTCAGACTTGGTCTTTGACAAAACATCAGAAGTCTGCACCCGGGGTTTACCAGCGAGTACCAGTATCATAGGATTCCGGTTATCAGACCGTATAATGAATAGTGTACTGCGTTCCAAAACTCAGATTGCCGACGTTGGTCAGAAAGCCGCAAGCTTAAAATGGAACTGGGCTTGTCACGTCTGCCACATGTCGGACGAGCTGTGGGCAAAACTCACCAGTGAGTGGAGCCCACATAACATTATACAGTGGTGGTCATGTAATTAAGAACGCTTATTTAAAGACAAGTTTTTTTTAAACTAACTAGTCTAACTTATTGCATGTATTATTTTTCAATTCTTATTGTATCGCAAAACTTTTTCATACTAGCGGTTTATTCATTTGTACACATAAGGAATTAAACAATAAACAAATACATTTTATACATTACATCTGAACCTATATTACTACTTACTGGCTGGTCAAATAATTAAGAACGCTCTTCTTTTTATTTGTTTTTTCGAATTTAAATAGAAAATACTCAGCTGCTAGGTCACTTTTCGTATAATTTTGGCGCCTTTTAGTGCTGTAAATGTCTGAAAAGTGATAACTTCATATAAAAACAATGGGAAAAAATAAAACTTGCGACAAATCTACAAGAAGAAGTAATAATAAAACTTCGTCGGATTAATTGGTCGTATAAAAAAATAGCTGATCATCTGCATTGATCGAAAACGATGGTTTTCCATGTTATAAAGCATTTTAACATGTATCAGATGACTTCAAATATTCCGCGCGTACCTAAACAGAGAAAGACATCTTGTCGAGATGATCGAAAAATCGTTCGTTTGGCAAAACAAAATCCTTTTAAAGGGTCTAATGAGATAAGAAAAGAATAGTTCGGTGAAAACAACTCTTTAGCGACCTCGGCACGCACTATTCGAAGGCGTTTGGTAGAAGAGAAGTTGCATGGAAGGATGGCAAGGACGGTACCCATGTAGAAACGGTCCCATAGGCAAGCTCGTCTAGCATTTGCAAGAAGGTATGAAAACTGGACAATCAGACAGTGGAAAATGATGTTTTTTCTGACGAGACAAAAATAAACAGAGTGTGTTCTGATGGAAAACGATACGTTCGATGCCCTCCTAATAAAGCATTCGACTCCAAATACACAAAAGTGACATTAAAGCATGCCGGGGGAAACATGAAGATTTGGGGTTGCTTTTCTGGTTATGGAGTTGGATCTGTTAGGCTGATAGAAGGAAACATGGACCAATTCCAATACAAAAATATACTCGAAAAAACAATGTTACCCTATGTTGAAGACGTGCTGCCAGTTATTTGGACATTCCATCACGACAATGATCCGAAATATACTGCACGCACCGTTAAAGAATTCCTGATATTACAATCAGTTTCTGTCTGAGACTGGCCAGATAACAGCCCAGATCTAAACCCAATTAAACATCTTTGATGCAAAGTCAAGAGAAGTGTATCAAATCGCCAGTGTGGCAGTTTAAGGGAGCTAAACGACGTTTTCTTAGAAGAATGGAACTCTCTCTCTCTTGCAAAATGTCAAAAATTGTTAAGAGTCGATGCCTCGCCGGAGTAAGGCCGTAATTAAAACGTGGACATACTACTAACTATTAATTTGTATTAAAATGTATTCATTTGCCTTTGTAAATGTGCATTCTTTCATATTAATGTAATTTATTTAATCTAAGTTTCATCTAAACCAATTATCAAACAGTTTATTAATCGTTCTTAATTATTTGTCCAGCTTCATTTGTGTTTGAATTTGTTACTATGGAAAGTAAATGGAATTTGTAAAAAAAATAGCGATTTCATGTCTATTCCTAATTCAGTTTGCTGTATTCATGTGGGTACTTCATAACAAAACTAATTAAATCTAAGAAAGAACACAAAACTATATCATTATATCATGATTTTGATCAAATATTTCTGGAACTACAAATCGTTCTTAATTACATGACCACCACTGTATATCTAATAAAATATTTAAAAAATGTAAAATGTATGTATGGATAATGAATAAACGGAATAATAATAATGTTCTCCAGGTTCCAGACTATCTCTATACCTAGTTTCATCAAAATCGATTCAGCGGTTTAGGTGTAGGTAAAAGCGTAACGACAGACGAGTTACTTTCGCATTTATAATATTAGTACTGATGGATATATTATTGACAGGCGTCAAGTACTTGTTACACCTTATGGTCTGCCATATGGTTACCCTTTTGTTAGAAAGTGGCATGGAGTTCAGTTAATCTGTCTCGCTCAGAACACATACATCGACAAGAGCTCATTCCAGTTGTACGTACGTAGTACATATTATTTCTATGTGTGAAGTCTGTATAAAGTTTTTAAGGTATAACGTCATAATGGTAGGTAGTAGTGTTGTCTCTGTCTTGTAAACAATTTTAAATCGTTGATAACTTGGACATTTTATTAAACATTTCATTGCTTTTTCCAGTTACTTATTATTTTTGAAATAGTTTCAGTATCTCTAGTAAAAAAATGCATCAAACGAACCGATCGAGAGGGAACGGATAGCCGCTTGGATTGCTGTCGTTCGTGGCACTAAAAAGATTGGTTTTGCCGAATTTTAATAGGTATTAGGATGCGGATTGAAAATCGATCTTTCCATTAGGTCGAATCTCGGATTGATCTTAATCTTGGTTAAGGGATACGTTATTAAATTCGAGCGCTAGTGGTGTTGAAATTTTAAATGTTGATCTTGTGATTGTTGATCTAACGTATGTATCCTAATTTCAACAAAACTATGAATTACTTCTCAACTCTTTGTTTCATCTACTAGTTAAACGATTATTAAAAACAAAGAACGCTACAGTATGATGATTGATTTATTGAATTTAAAATCTTACTACGTCTATAATACAGAGAATACTTAATGAGTATTTATCAATTATGTTATAGTAATAGCAGATAGATACTTCATACGCGCTTTAAAACTGAAGTCGGTGAAACGAGCTGTCAGCTCATCTGGGGGGCCAATAACGCCGCATTT
This sequence comes from Amphipyra tragopoginis, assembly GCA_905220435.1. Taxonomy (NCBI): domain Eukaryota; kingdom Metazoa; phylum Arthropoda; class Insecta; order Lepidoptera; family Noctuidae; genus Amphipyra; species Amphipyra tragopoginis. The sequence continues at coordinate 22,135,718 of HG991991.1, read as the reverse complement.
GGTGAAACATATTTCGTGTCATATTCGCATTTATAAACTGAAAATGGGCTGCACATCCAGTCAGCAGTTGTCACGCAGTTGCACTGACTACATCCTAATTTGCTTTAAACTGCATTTGGCAGTTGTGACTGGATGTGTAGTCTACTTGCAGTTGATTAAGAATATGAAACGAAATATCTGTACACCGGAAGCAAACTATCGTAAGTCACATTAAGCTAATTATTCAGTGCACATGTTTTAAGTCTCAATTTGAATATTATTCACGTATGTCACTTGAATACACAATTGTGTGAAATTCTAAATTAAACTTTATTTCAATAGGGTATTTGACTGAAAAAATCTAATTAGTCCGTCAGTTAGATTATCAAAAAATATTTGACCCGTATTTTTTCTTTTGTTACGCAAACCAAAATTGACGAAGATACGGCACTTTTAAAATTGGCAAAACGTCACAAGCAAGTACAATTTTTACTTGCTTCTGACGGCACAAGCCCCCACTCTCGAGTTTTGATGCGTTTTATCGTTCCAAATATTAATAGATTTAACAAAAGAAAAAATACGTGTCCATTATTTTTCAAAACTCTAACTGGCGGACCAACAAGATTTGCAATTTATTGATGCTGTCAAAATGCCTATTGTGTAGTCAAGTGACATACGTGAATAATGTTCAAATTGAGACTTAAAAGCTTAAAACATGTGCACTGAATAATTAGCTTAATGTGACTTATGATAGTTTGCCTCTGGTGTACAGATATGTTCCACAAAACGCGGCGTAATTAGTCCCCCTGGTCGTTGTTTTCTACGAACTGTGCAGTGGGGCAGTGGTATATAATTATGTATGTCGCAGTAACTTGGCTATAATCCTTACACAATCATATTCCTAGTAACTGGAAGATCCTTATAAGAAAGAGTTTCATAAACATAATTTATTATTTATTAATTGCAAATAGGTATGTGGTATACCTAAAGATGTGTTATTAAAATATTATTACACAAGTCCCAAAAATTGTTCCAAAATAATGCATATAAATCGACCGATGTGATCATGTTACTATATTGCTTTAACTATATCATGATTAAAATGATATGAGTTAGACATAGCTATAATGGCGAACGTTTATGACAGTTCGTCATAAAGAATAAAATAAAATTAAAAATAAATAGCGCATTCCCAGAGGACCATTTTGAACGCAATACCTAATACAGTAACGTTAACGTTAGAATAAATCTTTTTGTCACTTTAAGTACCTATACAGTTCGTTTAAGATTTTGAAATCTCCCCTCGCGGTTTCAAAATTCGCGGCGTCATACTGTACCATTTGCTAGAGATGTGCGTATCGTTTTTTTTTTTGATATATTTAAAGAAAAATATTACATGCATAGTTTAGTGAACTAGAGAAAAGGACAGCAAAGATGACAGAGCGAACAATAAATTATCCCCTTATCCTCTTCAAGTAAAAGAGGCATAAAATGCATCTCATTATTTATTTCGATAATTTTAATGCAAATTTAAATAAAAAATTTGTTATGCCTATTATTTACGTAATAAACTCCAAACTGTATCGAAACTTCTATATTCTTTAAAATATGCAGAGTTATTTCATGGTCATGCATATTTATAGGTAATCAGTAATATCCCTGCAAAAATTCCAGAAGATTACCATTTTTTATTTGTTGAAGTTAAATTGATATTAGCCATATCTCTTACTGTTCTTGTTTGACAATATGAAAATCTATCATTTTAATCACCTTACATTCTAAGGACTTGTATTGCCCTGAGGCTTACAGTGAAAGCAATTATGTCATGATCATTCCTTGGGAAAGCGTATGAAACGCTTTCTCATAAGCATCTTCCGACATATGATCATGCCGCTAGGACCATGATCATATAACTTAAATGGAAAAAATAAATTCAGAACTTTTCTAGCTGGCTGTTTCGTTTTATGAAAAAGTTTACATGCCGTCCAAGCTTTTCTTTTTTGTTGAAAATAACTAAAAATCCGTAGATTTGAGGTGGTTATCAGTAGGCTAGGCCGTAAATCTGTAGATCTACCGATTCTTCCGTAGGTCTGGCAACACTGCCTCACATCAGTCGCAGATTATCCGGAGCCACTTTGTCACAAATTTTCGAGGGACCCGGCAGCGTTCATTGTTAATGACACCACCAAATGATACACCACCCCAGTGGTGAGGTTGCCAAAAAGGATTTGTTAACGACACCACTAATGAAAGGGCAACAACGAGTATGTATATAGCTAACTCGCATATTATATTATTACCAATTGTGGCAACATTACAGTGGTGTCGTTAACAAATCCTTTTGGCAACCACACCCCTGGGGGTATCGTTTGGTGGTGTCATTAACAATGACCGCCCGGCAGAGGCTTCATTTGTCAATAAACAAATCGAAATGTCGAGTGACAGTCTGTCGAACGAAATACAAAAATGTTCGGAATCCCTTCAGTTTTACCAGTGCAGTGTCTTAAAATTGTATTTTTTTAATAACTTAGTTTAAAACAAATTTAGCGAAAAATAAATAAAGTATAATATTTTTTAAATTATTCTTTATCAGATCATGGCTTAAAGAAGACAGCGTTGAGTCTAGTAATATGCAGAGTTAAGTCGTAAAGAAAATCTAACCTTATTTTTCGATTTTTTTTGTGAACAGGGAATATGCATGTAATTATTTTTTTCTCTTAGGGCCGATTTTTCAATCGTCAGATAAATTTTATCCAAGGAATAAATATGACGGTTTGAAATATTTTCTATACAAAAGCTGTCAAAACGTCAAACTTATTCCCCAGATAAAAGTTATCTGACGATTGAAAAATCAGCCCTTAATCAATAAAGCACAGTAATATAAACCCAAGAAAAGCATTAAAAGTCAAACGTTACTATTGTTTGTTGCTCAAAACAATTATTTAACTTCAACAATTTTCTTCTACAGTACAAACAGCCTTTAGAGCGATTACGCACTGCATCCGATCCGAATCCGTGAAAATACGAATATAAAAAACTCGGACCGAATTCGGATATTGCTTTACGCATTGCATCCGATCCGAATCCGTGAAAATACCGATCTAGAGTAAAAATCTCAGACCGAATTCGGATGTTGCTTACGCACTATTCTGATCTCTGATCCAAATTCAAACAATTCAGGGGCCATCTTTGGCATATCCATTTGACGTCCGATTTGAATCCGAGGTAGTGCGAAAGCGTTCATTCATACAAACATTACTACGGCTACTTCGGTCCGTCAATATTTCTTCCGAATTGGAGATTCGGATCGGACGCAGTGCGTAATCGCTCTTATTGTCGCGGCCATAACGTGACGTCATAATCCACGATACTGCTTTGTTTATATCTTTTTTTTAGCCACAAATCACATAAATTAAATTATTTCTTGTGCTTTCTTCAAGCAGAAATCACACTTACTAACTTACCTCAGTGAAAAATCAAACAGTTTGCTAAGAAAAGATTATAGTCCGGGAGGTAGCGTTGCAAATGAAAAAGTCATAGTAAGCCGGCTGATATTGTCATCGATGGTTGATCTTATATGACCAATAAGTGAACCAATCGTCAGTTGCTCTCAAGTAGCGGCGGGTGTGGGTGGTTCAGGAAGAGGTAAAAAAAAATTGCAGTCACAGTACGCAGGCTGCATGTTTTTTCATAAATAGTTTACATCTTATGAGGTACTAAGCTGAAAAAAAATCGTCAGCTGCATGGTGGAGGGGGGATTATGCGTCAGCTGCTCGCATGAACTTGTAAAAGAAACACGTAAAATAAAGTTATAGTACGCCGGATGAAATTTAACTAAGTCATTGTTTAAATTATCAAAAGTACGAAAACAACAATCAGCTGCGTGGGTACCGGTGGAAAGACCGTCAGCTGACGCAGTAGTTGGAGCATTGCTACTGCGCTGTCTCCTTTTAAACACATATTTCGAGATGGATTCTGGAGCTGCCTGAGCCAATAACACGACCTTCGGGTTACGTAAGCCTCTCCCCCTTAATTTCAAGGGAACATCTGCGTGTCTCTTTGTCGTGCACAATCAGTTTTGGTTGTACTCTTCGAACGAACGGACGCAAGTTCAAATATCCCGAATTGTACAATAGACGACGTCTTCGCAACGATTGAATAATTTGTTTGTCGTATTCAAAGGAATAAAAGATGTCAACGCTACACGAGTTGCCACGTTTATTAAAAACTACGAAACCAAACGATATGCTGAAGTGGAAAAACCGTATCGAAGGAGCTATCTTCCCACCATGTAAATCGGAGCTACGCCAGCATTTACAGCGAACCTCATACATCGCGCACCTTTGGAGCCATGCTCACCTTCAAAAGCCTTCTCAATTATCTCCCATTGACTGGGGATGGGAAGAAAAAGAAGACAAATATGTTTTCAAACGGTTTGAGGGAGATCAAGTACCCCCATCAGTCGGCAGTATAACGGATAGCACCGAAAATATTACTGGTATGGAATTTTTGTTGGTGACACTTTCTTTGAGCGTGTATATTCTGGTTTCCGAATTTTAATGATTAATATGTTCATTTACAGATGATGAAGAAGAGGATCGAGATCAGGAACACGAAAAAGATGAAGAGAACAATCTGACAGACGAAAGTTCTGATGACGATTCATCTGGGGACAATGACGATAGCGATACTATCGATTACGAATAATTCTATATCGATTTCTATCTTTCTATGTCTATTCTTTTAATTCCCTTTAGATTAGTTTATGATATTTCCATTTTACTCTCCATATTATTTTATATTATGCATTTCTTTCATGTATGTAAAATAAAACAAGAAAAAAAAGCAAAATGTTTTCGTACGATATGGTTTTACACATGCTATAAACTTCTCGAGATCATAATAAAATGTTCACTATGCCGGTTGAAATTTGACAAGACTAGTTTAATAGTTACGTTTGCAAAAACAATCAGTCAGCTGGGTGCGGACAGGGGAGTTCTGTGATCTGGACCTTGAAAGAAACTGTGCATTACTCGAATAATTTGTATCTTTAGTCGTCAGCTGACGGTCTTTCCACCGCTACCCACGCAGCTGATTGTAGTTTTTGTACTTTTGATAATTTAAACAATCATTTTGTTAAATTTCATCCGGCTTACTGTAACTTTATTTTACGTGTTTCTTTTACAAGTTCGTGCGAGCGACTGACGCATAATCCCCCCTCCACTATGCAGCTGACGATTTTTTTTAGCTCAGTTTTATGTAAAATATTTATTAAAAAAGTTTCAGCCGGCGTACTACGACTTATTTTGTCACTGTTCACTTATCGGTCATTCGAGATCTATTGAACAAGATAGCAACCGATCGGTGTAAAAACACTACGTGACATTATTTTAAGATATATTGACATGGATTTTGATGTCACTTCCGGCATTTTCGAAGACGACGCGTTTCGAGATTGCGATACGTTCCACAAAAAAAACGTAACATAAAATAATGAATTGTAAAATAAGTACGTAATGCTTTAAAAAAATTAAAACAATGCAAATTGTTTCTTGACTCCTGTACAATGTATATTTAAATGATGAAAGAGTTTTGAATTACTTGCATATTCCCTATTGTCATTTAGAAGATTTTTTTTAGCTGTAACAGTCCCTTATGTTTACATGAAAAATCTAAGTTTAAACCATAAACGTTTAGATATAGCTGGCTCGGTCCATGTGGCTGACACAGCCACATACTTGACGTAGGGTTCCATTTTTTATTTTTTTTAGGTTTTGCAATTTTTTCATAAAAAATAGCTTATACTTTCGGCGGATGCATATGTTTGTAGTTCTCTTGAATTTTTTGTTATTTAAGTGGATTTTTGATTGTGTTAAGCTCCAGAAAGTGAGGTTAGTTGAGCGTATTCCCCCTCCCGCTTTCCTGTTCAGTTTTCCATTCGGGAACCATTCGTCAACCATTGTATTCCCAATTCCCACTAGAAAACCCACTTTACTCTATAGCAAATATATACATGTAGATGTATAGGTCCATATGAGTGTATTGATACGCCTATATTGGACTATTTAACGGATATGCTATCAGGTGGCGACAATGTTCATTATGGGTGACAAAAAACCTCGTCAGAGGTTCTGTATTCCCCCTAAATTACTATATTCTTTAGATCAGTCGATACTTCCTAATCGTTGTTTTGAATGACTGGATAAAGTCTTAGTGGTCAATCAGACTGCACTAGCAGGTGAGGGGGCGGGCGCGGGCGCTCGGGTCGTGGTGTCTGCGTGTTCACAGTAGTGCCGAACGAGCTATCGTAGCGTGCGTGTGTGTTTTGTCGTTAACAGACGCTATATTACTGTGAATGATACGAGCGGACTGAGCCATTAGAAACACCCGCGCCCACCGCATGCAGGCGCGCGACTCGCGGGCGCACTGTGAGTGCAACTGTCGTCTACATACATTTGATTTACACGCGCCCGGGCTAGCACTCGCGCCCGCCTCCACTCTGAAATACGACTTAGTATCACTATCGAAGTATCTATACGCCACGTTCGGTCTAACAGGGTTTTGTATCATATTATATAACCAAATAAAAAGATTTTTTATATTATCTATATTGAGATAACACATTATGAACATCATAACATGTTACTATTTAATGAGTAATAAAAAAATATCAAGTATAATCATTGACGTAGGATACGTATGGGCCTCGGGTTAGCGAAACGAGTCAAAAACATGAAAAAGTAGACTAATGGCGCGTCTATCTTTATTCGGGCGAACAAGCAGGTAGACGTAAATGTTAAATGTAGACAGATCGCATAAAAACTCCACAAGTGGAAAAAGATAATGGTGTATCATATTTTCGGTAAGTATATTATTGTTTTATCGTTTTAAAGTATTATTTTGTTACGGAGCATTTTACTTAAATTTTAATTAATTGCAAGAGAAAAACACAAAACTAAGCATACTAAATAAAAAGTATCATAGACCTTTTTTGTTAGATCAATTGTGTCAACTTCGTTGGCTACTAGGATTCCAAGGAGTCTCTGTTTTTACGCTGTTTTTTGTGTCATGATTTTTAACTTTTTAAAATTGTAAAAAATTGTATCGTGCAGTCGAATCTTCGTATAGTGAAAAATTGTGGCAAGGTAAATTAGGCATTGCGATGACGACATAGGATTTAAATTAGTTTACTGGTATTTCCCAGTTTATACAGGACACTATTTTCGAAATGTTTGTACCAGATTCTTGATCCATACGTATTCTACGTTAATGAGTATAATAATCGCCCTGCACTCACCAGTTACAATTGACTAATCAAAGAACCGTGTTGCCAGACCGCGATTTTAAGGTTTTCCTATACAACCTCTATGCAAACTCATTGAATGGACAGACTATATCTGTATACAAACATCATTGGTACTTAAATATGTGTTAGATTATACTTAACGTCATAATTAAATTTAGTGACTATTATTATGACTTATACTCTGGACTGTATAAGTGAGTGCTTGCACTTCGGCAGGTGCCTCAGCAGGAGTAGGAAAGTGACCATGAGCTCTTCTATGATTCTGTAATGCTGTACCCTGGGGAAAAAAATGACTTTGAAATTAAAGAGCTTACCACAAGGAATTTTGCGCAAGCTCTGCATAATTAAAAATTTTACTTTATGCCTTAGGCGATTCGCATACTGCACCGCATCACGCAGCGTAGCTCGGGAGTGCGTGTTCTTATGTTGTTTGCAAGTATCTGTATTTGTATAGAAAACACGTATAGTGCAACACACTGAAAACGCATTCACGCGCAGTGTTTGCGAATCGCCTTATGATCAAAGTGTTTTCGTCTTTCAAAATTGTTTAGACGTCAAACCAAATTTTATGTTTACTAAGACATGTTAACCAAATCGACACGTGAAACAACTAAGAAAAACACCTGAATGAATCTATCGCCGCACACTTCGCAGATGTAGGGCCGGTCGCCAGTGTGTCGACGTATGTGCAGGTTGAGATCGTTGCTCTGAGAAAACGCCTTCTCGCAGTACGTGCATTTGTACGGCCTCTGACCAGTGTGCACGCGCATGTGACGGGACAACTTGTTGCTGCGCGAAAAACCTTTAAAATAACACCGTACATTAAGAACAACATCAACATTATCATAAGCATAGTCTTTTGCAAGAATGTGCGGCACAGCAACCCCCAGCCAATTTGCATAACACACTCGCAATCACAATAGCTTTTATTTTGATAGTAAAATAATATTCATTTCCCTTCTCTAGTTGTGGAGAACAAAGATTTTAAACATGGTGTAGGTATTGTAGAACAGCCAAAATGAACCTATTGCCATTTTGAGTAAGTTACACTTTTCGATAAGCAGTTGCCGACCGATTCGGTTTGTTTTCTCGTTCCGTCTACAATTCTCGTCACGAGAGAAAAAGAGATAGCTTACCGAATCGTTCGACAACTGACTAATCGAAACGTTTTGAATCAGGGGGCAGGTCTGCCCGGTGCGACTACTATTTAATAACAAACAAATACAACTTTACCTTTACCACAAACACGACAGATGCAAGGTTTTTCTCCGGTGTGAGATCGTCTGTGACACTGAAGATCAGAAGATCTTGGGAATCCTGTAAGTAATGAGATAAGGGTATAAACGTACTTTATTTAAAATTGGGGTATTTCAAAGTCAAAGTTTTTTATTTCAAATAGACCAGATTTCAGGCACTTTCAAAACGTCAAAATTAAATACACGGTTCCAAAAGTAAGGTTCTCTGGAGAAGAGTCGGCAAGAAACTCCATGAATACTCTTTTTAAAATGATAGATCATGACAATTCCATTACAGTAGTGTGAGAAATAGTATGAGAATAATGCAGGTTAATATTAGGGAGGCAGGCCTAGGAAAGGCTGGCGTGATGATTTAAGAGTCGTTTATGGCAGATCGGCCAGAGAAAGCAATGCATAGGGATGAGTGGAAGGCTATGGGGGAGACCTTAGCTAAGCAGTGGGACAAAGTAGGTTAAATAAAAAAAATGCAGGTTAATGTAAGAAATAAACTGACTTATGAGTAACAAATTGAAAAATATGCCTTTTAGGATTGCCATAGCAGTTTAGAGCTAATAGATCCTGACAGACGGCATCCGTTCACAAACATGACGTGTCATCCACATCGCTCATCTCAGCTCAACCACGTTGTAGAGAACAGAACGACTGGATATACAATTCAACCATCAGCAGGACATTTTAGTGATCATGATAGACTAATACTACCAGACAATAGGCAGTAATAATAGTATCATTAATTGCTGCATTATGCTCATACTTTACAGTTAGAATGTAGGTCACTCTAAAGGGATATTCCAATAGTTCCCATTTGTTCTATGGAAACGTTATCGGAAAAATGAGGCAATTTTTTTTCGTTTTATTCCATAGAACAAATATTTTAATTCCCATTTGTTCTACGAAACATAACTATTTATTTTTTACTATTATCTATATATTTATTTTAGATACATAGATGTCACTCACGAATTGTCAGATCTTTGTGTCAAACTTGTAGAACAATTTGGGAAAAATCACGATTTTCATTTAGTTCCATGATGTCACTGAAAAGTTAAGTCGGATGAAGTGCTAGTATGCAGTTCGATGGAATAAATTAGTAAAAAATACTCATTTTGTCCGTTGACATAATGTTCGATAGAACAAATGGGAACCACCCGGATATTGTGCTAACGGCTAACCTTTGCCACAAAAGTCACACTTGTAGGGCTTCTCTCCGGTATGGCGCCGCATGTGCACGATTAAGTTCGATGAGTTAGAGAAACTGCGGCCACAGTAAAGGCACAAGCAATTACTAGATGAACTCTTATCGCGCTGCAACTCATGAACTCGTTTGTGAGACCTAAAAATATTACCACACGTTGTATTTTTCTATATTATATTTCTATATTTATATGTCGCAGAATCAACACAGAAGCACAACTATTAGAATGACTATTGATTATTGTTAATGTAGTAGGACGCCATCTATTGTCGGAAACGTCAAGCAGTGTGCTTGGGTGAGGTCGGTGCGGGGCGAGGCATGTCTTGTTTGACGGCTGTCAGCTGTCATGCTTTTTGACATTGGATGCATTTGATTTGAGTGAAGTCACTTTGTAGTGAGCTTAGAATAATAACTAAAGCATAGAAACCGCGTGAAAATAGGAACTGAAAACAGATAGCTGACACGTATTTTGCTTATGTGCTTTCGCGTACGATAGAATGAAACAAAAACTTCACTCTGTTTCTATTATTTTCATGTTGGTCACGACTTCAAATGTCAACGGACTCCATTGGACTCCTTTTAATACGACTAAATTCAAAATAACTTATATAAGTTCATTGCTTGTCACACTAGCACCTTGCTCACTTGGTCGGGTTATAATGCTGAAAAGTTTTTGCGGCTGAATTGTGCCAACTGCGAATTAATAATAAAATTGTGCTGTAATTCCCACGAAAAATAGTGTTAACCGGTGTTGTGATTGTGCGTCATGAATAGGCAATTTAACTGAACAATGTCTTGTGTGATTGAAGGATGTAAATCCTATTCAGGACGAAAAGAAAATTGTTCTGAAGAAATTACATTTCATCGGTAAGTTTTTCAATTCTAAGTGCATGAAACAAGCAGAAAATAAGTCATAGTATTATAACAACATTGTCAATTCCATAATGTATTGTTTAAATTTCAACTTTTAAGGTATTTTGCTTGAAAATATCATATTTTTCTTATTTCATATTAGGTTAGTTTTTTTTGCTAGTGATGTGGTCACGTAGAAAATCACGTACATGTATCGATATTTTTTTTATGGCAGTCGTAATTTCTGGGACATTTTTGCCAGTTTCGAGCCGTACAATAGAAATGTAAAGCATTGTACGGACTAAGCGTTCTAATGTACGCGTCATCTAGGTATGTTGAATACGCGTACAGGCTAATTGAGCATTCACTTCCTCTTTGTGTATGCGTTGCTGCAGGTACGGACTAAGCGTTCCTGTGTACGCGTACATTGGAACGCTTAGTCCGTACAAGGCTTAACAAATTGAACTACCATGGTAATTAAAAATAATCGATTTCTAATAATATGAAGAAAAATAATGTTGAAATTTGATTACAGCTTCCCGAAGGATGAAGCAATTAGGAAGGAGTGGATTCGACGAACTGTAAACGATACGTAACTGTGCATATATTGTAAGAAATATTTGTTGTTAAAAATTCTGTAAGTAAAAAATATCACTTTGAATTATGTTTTTCCTTTTACCAGAACCTGATAATATTTTTCCTTAAGAAACTGACTGTTCCTCAAAGCCAATAGGAAAAGCTTTCGTTGGTTTAGGAATATGCTAAATTACGCTTTGATCTGTTAAAAAGTATCGGACTTTATCTATCAATCAAAAACCTGATTGACACTTTTGAAGTTATTCCATTTTAATTAGAATATTTAACTTAAAACCACAGCACTCACCGAGCGTCCACTTCTGAACATTGGGCCTTACCCAATACTGGGCGAACGGCAGAATTTTAATCATGTCAACCGAATTTTTGGTTATTCGTAAATCAAAAAGTGCTTATCTACCTACAGGTCTAGCGCATAACTGAGTCAGTGCTTGGGGTATGGGAGCGGCACAGGAGGGGTGACATAATTATGACGACGTGTCCGAACTATCTCGCTATGCACGTGATAAATATAATGAAGATATCTTTTACGATATTTACGTGTGTATACTCAAGTTAAATTAATTAATATAATTGAGCGTGACAATGTAAACAAAAAAATAAGTTACAATAATTATATTATTTTATTTAATAAGTATTCATATTTTCAACTGAAACAACAAACAAATCCCGAAATCCCAAATTTAATTATTCAGATTCCTTATCGCTGTCTGTAGCCGAATCACTGAAAGATTAACGTTTTCATTATCTTAGTGGTAGTTAGTAAAAATATCGTAAGAGATATCTTCATTATACTTATCACGTTTATGGCGAGATAGTTCGGACACCTCATGTCACGTCATATTTCGACCCCCCCCCCCCCCCTTGCCGCTCCTATACCCCAGGCACTGACTCAGTTAAGCGCTAGACCTATACCTTCTTTATCTGATGAAGCCAAGAGCCGTCACGCTATTCAGCATTATAAAGGTACCTAGACATAATTATTTTGATGAATCGTAACCATATAACGAACATATACAATCAGTATATATATTCGATAGTTTTCTTAGGACGAAACATTTTGTCGATAAATATTTCATCGACATAGTCAATCCCTCGCACTTCTACACCTAAGTCTACACCCCGTGACAACCTGCACATTTACGCAACAGACATCGTGTATGGATCCCTTTCTGATGCTTTGGCAATGTCATAAGTAAAAAGAGTGCAGAGTATTGTATTTTGCTGTTATTTTTACACGGTTTCTATGCTTTAGTTATTATTCTAAGGTAGTGAGACACGAAGGCGAGAGGTCGTTTTGCCAGCCTGCACCGAACTTACCGCGTTTCCGTACTTTAATCTATTTCCATCGGTTTGATCATTAGAGATTTTATTATTTTGTTATCGAGAGTGAATAAATAGAGGACTATAATCAGTGTTGTGACTATTATTTCCTGCCTATACCAAGTCGAACTTGGACTCTGATGACGAGGTACCCCCAATGAGTGAACTACCCTCGTTATATATAACTTCCGTTTTCAATAACCTATCTATCGTTTAACCTAGATTTGGAGAGGAAACCTTTAACCTAAATATACAAAGGTGTCCCAAAAAATTGTGCCAAGCAAAGTAGATAGGTAGGTAGAGCATCCTTAGAGGTACCAGAATCACCCCCATGTAGGTATGTTCCGCGATTTTTATAGTTTTCGAGTTATATTTTTTTATGACATGACATTTTTAATCATCGTCTCACAAAAAGTTCAGAAAAAAGCGTGTTTAAAAGAAATTGACTATAAATTATATTCGTCTAATTTAGAAAAAAAACTAGTCACGTCACTATGGTAAAAAAACATTTAGGTCACAGTTCGGTTAACTATGAAAAGAAATCATAACTCGAAAACTACGAAAAATCGCGGAACATACATGGGGGTGATTCGGGTCTCCTCTAAGGGTTCTCTACCTCTGGACTTCCGCTTGACACTACTTTTTGGTATAACCTGTATAAGTTATTGAAACCGGCAGTAAGTACACAATAAAAATACGAAACTAACCGTAAATTGTCTCTTCTATGAAACTTCTTTTGACAAACATCACATTCGAAATAATTTTCGATTGGCATGTGTATTTTAGTATGCTTAACAAGTAAGTCTCTCCTGAAAAAAATATAAAAATTCATGATTTTTTTGAATTCGGTATTATATCGGTTCAATTTGCCAAACCTCGTGTTTCACTTCATTAAAATGTTACCATATTGTGTAAAGGATATTTTAGCAGTTTTAACGGCATTAATTAATCATGCATTTTTGCAGACAGCTGCTAACAATGCGGTTTCTAGTTTTAAATTATTACTTTTAATTCAAAGAAGCTTACTTGTAGAAACTTCTGTTGCATGTATCACACTGAAACTGTCTCTCATCTCGTTTAGTTTTAGAATCAATAAATTTAACTGACACACTTTGTCCCTCATGATATCTTAAAATATGCTTATTCAAAGATATTTCATATGCGAATTTGAGTCCACATGTGCTGCATTTATATTTTCTTTCAATTTGCTTACAAATGCTTCTATGGCGCGCCGCTGACCGCAATGAAGCAAATACCTGGAAAGAAAAGAAAATCAAGGTTAAAACTCAAATAATTTAATTGAACTTATGAAAGTCATGAATTGCCACGATCTAAAATGTAATTTTCTACGAAGAAGAATGGGCAGAAGAAAATTGTGTTATTTCTAAAAATGATTATGATGGGTTTCGATGAGATATGTATACCGAATTACAATTACTACTTTACACTCCGCTATTATAATAACAATTATATTTATTATGACATTTTACTATTATGTTTGTGGAATCACCAGTGTATTCCTCAAGCGTTCAGCATACGTGTACAACCATCGTTCGCAAATGAAGTTAAAGTATGGTCCCTTGTTATAATGGCGAACCTATTGGCAGATTTCTGAACAGGAAAGTCACTTTTCCCGATCTGATACTCCCAGGACCACGGATTCAGTAGCCACGATTGCAAGCATGAGACCAGCGAGGCGGCTAATAGTACAGGTAATTGTATAAATTCATTTAATAAACATTTGCTACTTATGACGTTACCTATTTTGCACGTTTCGCTAAAAGGTCTCCCAGTCTAAAGGCGGATACAGACTTTGCGAGGCATGCGCCGCGAACGGCGCACAACGAATGCCTCGCAAGGTGTGTACCTTCATATTCGTGGCGAGGCATGTGCTACGCACGTGCGAGGGTGAGTCAACGTATGTCGGCAAACGCTTCAAGACCGAAGTGCCTCAGTGCGAGCATTACATTAGGTGTGGACGTAGTCGCGCATGCACGTTCGAGGTGTGCGCCGCGTACGATATCCACCCACGCCTCGACTGAGAAAATGAAACTGCGCCTGTGCGTAGCACATGTCTCGCCACAAACATGAAGACAGACAAACGAGGCATTTACTTCGCGCGCGATGGCTCGAGCCGAGCATTTATGTTGGTATATTTTTCCGACAAGCACGCCTCATGCAGAGGCATTCGTTGTGCGCCGTTCGCGGCGCATGCCTCGCAAAGTCTGTATCCACCTTAAACTAAGCAACGCGGAATCGATTTTAGCCGACCACAAATTTCTACGCTACTCAAAATAGCCACGGAAGCGACGGCTGTTAACTTATCGAGTACTGTAATTATAGACACAATAGATAAACAATGGCACTGACGAACCGGATCGTCGGTCGGGCCGCTAGCGGTTAATCTAGGTTAAAATTAACAGCAGTTGTATTCATATATGATGACACATGCAAATGCCTGTAGCCAAATGGCTTCGTTCGGCATCGAACGGCTTAAGCCGATTCCGTGTAGGTCAATTTAGAGAACATAAGACAAAACTAAAATACCTTAGTACAGAGGTTGCATCGAAGGGAAAGTTCCGGGTGCTCAGCATCGCGATGATTAATGAGATCGGCTTCAGATTGTAATACGCAGTTACAAGCACTACATATTTGAAGTAAATTAATATTATCCTGGAACAATCCAACAGTTTATTTTTAATTATTAAAGTTTATTTAATTTTCAGCAGTATTCGACGAACTTAATTTATTATAAAGGTTCCGTCCGTACCCTACGGGACCCTATTACTGAGCATACGATGTCTGCTCTGAATTATTTTTAAATTACTTCTACTTGTTGCACCAATTTTCAGGAAGCCAAGAATCTTGCTGTTTGTATAGGTACTGAACCATCTTTTTCTAAGGGCCAATTTTTCAATCCTCAGATAAAATGCCTGATAACTACCTGACGAATGAAGTTATTTGGCTGTTTATCTGCCTGATAATTGTATGTCAATTTTTCAATTGCCATTTATCTGTACGTAGTACTTATTACTTCTATGTTTATCTCACGAATTACTATCTGACCGATTTCATTGTCTTTAGCAACGCTAACTTCAGGGAGGTGAAATAAATATATGGCATAAACGAACGTTAGAGCAGGACAGACTATTTCAATTACATGCACAGAGTCTAGAGTACATTAATTACCTGTATGGCAAAAATGACACTGTCAGACTATCTTCCTGTCATGTCGTGTTATTTATCTTGATTGTAAATCAATATTAATATTTATATGTTTATTACAATGGAATCAAAAAAAGAGAGCGTTCGGAGAATTTTAATAGTGCTGCAATTCAATTCCTTGTAAGTTTCATCGATAAATAGAAACACGTTATAAGAAAACCGAAGAAATAAAAAGACCGACCGATGCGGTGATGAATAAAGACAAAGAATCTGCATGGAGGAAAACTGAGAGCTCATTTAATTCAGGTGGAATCGCAACCAGTGTCCTTTCATGGAATACATTAAAAATTAAGTACGAGGGAATTGAAAAAAGACCGAAAAAGTCCTCCATGCAGACAAGAAATGTACAGAACCGAAACCCGAAAATCTGACTACCAGTTCTACCAAGACCTATCGTGTTATCTACTAACTGGGTGATGGAGGTCAGATAGGCAGTCGCTTCATGTAAAATACTGGTATTCGACTGCATCCGGTCACACTGGCAGACGATCCCAACACAGTTCGCTAGGAAGATTTACACTATCAATTACTACAGCTGTGTTAAGTACCCATGAACCTATATCGCAGTTATTTTTTGTATAATAAACGATTGAAAACTTACCTTTGTGTTTGAGCTTGATTTTATCCTCTACCATTATCTATAAGTAAATATTGCACGGTCTCTAAAAGTCTGAATCGACGATGGAATTCTCTTGAATCCCACACTGTAAAATGACTGGGCATGTTTTTCTTTTTATCATGCCTTTATCCTCATTGATTCCCTCCGCCCGGGGAAGGCGAAGGGATGGATGCCTGACTGTTACCAGCTAAAAACCCACGGTATGCCTTCTCCTGACCTATGGCCGGGGTCGTGGGATTCGCAGTTGCATGCACCGCAACCCCGGCAGGCCTCGGTCCGCCAGCCACTGGCGGACCTCTCCTTCTGTGGAGCTTCGTCCCACGTCCTCCTGAGAGGCGCGTACGGAACACTGCGCGCCGCCTTCTCGGGCCTGTTACTGGTCGGGCGTTAGGTCCAATAACCCGCCACCCGCAGGCCACACACTAGGGTGGCCGGAGAAATTCGCGCGCCCTCCGGCGGAAAATGATTGAGCCTGGATGCGATAATTCTTACTTTCCTTCCTGGATTTATGAATTCATTTATCACAGCTTCTTCCTCAATTATTGCCAGATCATCAGTGCTATCAAATATTATACATCCATTTGACTTTGATGAAAACGCAAACCCAAGAATCAATTATATTTTTTGTTTACATCATCCATCAGTCATCGAATAAAACTATCTAATGAATAAGCGGTTATCTGGCCGTCAAAGGGAAAGATAAAGTTATTCCTCAGGTAGTCAAATTATTCGTCAAATAAAGCCTATCTGACAATTGAAAAAATCATTTTTTTGCTATCTGTTGAATAAATGCTATTTGTCTGTTTATCTGAGGATTGAAAAATCGGCCCTAAATGTAAAATAAATGATTTATTTATGATTTTACGATTTTACGATTTTCATTTGTTTTTTATTATAACTAAAAGACGATTCTTATTGTGACACAAAGTTTGAGTAGACGATTATCATATACAAGGTATAACATAAATAACGCACAACCTCTTAAGGGGTCACTGTACTCATCATTATGAACACTTTTACTATGGGACAAAATATGAAATCGCGAAAAAAAAACAGCTGTTCCACACATTTATGTTCGCATAACTCGTCAAAATTTAGGGAACCACAACCTCATAAGGGGTCACCCGTTTTATAAAAAAAATGTTGACCATTTATATACATACCATATCCATATTCGGGAGTAAAACTTCTCGCAGTGTAATTTCTGACGGAAAATGTTGTGGCTTTTTTTCAATGGGTTCTATATTAGATGAATCCTGCAAGGTAAGAGAAATGCTCAAAGATACCATTAAGTCCCTAACTTTAGGAGATTCTTAAAAGTTTTTACAAGGATTACTGAAGAGAAATTTAGAGTGGTCAATATAATGACAATTCTGCGCAGGATACAGGAGACGATTCTGTCGGCGCGTGACGGCGAAAACGAGCGATTTTTATATGGTATTTAATAGCCAACATGTTTCAGGGATATTTTTTGACAAAAGATTTCAGGTATTAGGGATTTGTATTTCAAATCCTCGTAGGAATTTCCTTTAGCCCATGCCTTTAGCTAGAAATCGTAATGCCACTACTAATCTCTGCTTTACACTAGAATTGCTATCTTCTGCTATTAATTAATTGCTATAATCCATTCTGAAATAGTTTCTAAAATCAGTTTGTCTTAAACACTCAAAATGTTCAGCCAAAAATTTGTTTAATATTTTTTATATTTTGAGTCTGCGACAAGGCCTATTTTTAATTTTTATAAAGCTCTCTCAGTCGTATTCGCTCATGGGCATGGACTCTTGACTGAGTCAGAGCTTGAATTTAGTGTAAGTATATTATTAATTTAATAATTAATTTAGTGTATATTATTAATTTAATAATTAATTTAGTGTATATTTTGAATTTCCCTCACCCTCCATACTACATAGGAAGCCTGAATTCAGGATAATGTAATGCCAGCTTTATAACTAAATACCCACATTTTCCACATTATTTGTTAGTACACCAGTTTTCTCTTCAATACAGTTATGATGATCAAAATTGTTTCTATCTAGATATATTTTTTTGCATAGCGAACAACGTAGCAGTTTCGTATCTGAAACAACATGAACTTTAATTATGAACATTATTAGTTATTATGAACAACTTAAATAAAATCTCTCGTCACAAAATTAATTCATCCTGAATATTTAATACTTATTGTATTGTAATCATAAAGGATTCGAGGCATTCTATTTAGCGCACCGATTTGAAGACCACTAAATCCACGTGGTGCGGTATTAATAAAATTTAAAATATTATTATATTTCTGCCTCCTAGCGCACCAACGGTCATAGTGTATCTAGAGAGGGGCATTAATTAATAAGAAACATCGATAAAAAGTATTAACCACAATAATTGTTGTTTATTCTGACCACTACAATGACCGTAATAGGAACGTGTCAGCAAGGGCAAAAATCGCTCCGAACACCACAATGCACATTGCGAAGTCAAAGTCAAAGATTTTTTTATTTCAAGTAGACCAGATTACCGGTGCTTTTAAAAAGTCAAAACTAGGTGCAGGTTCCAAAAGGTAGGTCTTATGGAGAAGAACCGACAAAAAACTCCATGGATACTCTTTTCAAAATATAATTGATCATGACAATTCCACTAAAGTAGTGTGAGAAAAATATACTTGGGAGCAAATAAATCGAGTCACTTCTATTCCTCACGTATAATTGTTCTTATTTTTGGTATTATGGAACAGATCAATTCTAAACATAATTATATCGCCTAAAAGGTTATTTGATAACTTTTACAATGAGGGTAGTTTTTTGTCAACAAAGTATTATATAATTCACTAGCTTTCGCCCGCAGCTTCGCTTGCGTGAAATTTTGAACCCGTTAAGTGACGATTTTTCATACAAACTTCAATCGCCTATTTCACCCACTTAGGGGTAGAATTTTCAAAAATCCTTTCTTAGTGGATGCCTACGTTACAAAAGGAACCTACTGTAAAAATTTCAAGTCTCTAACCCCAGCGGTTTAGGCTGTGCGTTGATAGATCAGTCAGTCAGCTTCTCCTTTTATATATATAGATGAAACCAAAACTAATAACGAGGACACGCGAAAAAAGGAGTGGCTGGATTTATTTGCTCCCAAGTGTAGTATGAGAATAATGCAGGTTAATGTAAGAAATAAACTGACTTATGAGTAACAAATAGAAAAATACGCCTTTTAGGATTGCCATAGCAGTTTAGAGCTGACCAGTCCCGACAGACGGCACCCGTTCAGGAGCATAACGTGCACATCCACATCGCTCAGCTCAACCATATTGCAGGGAAAGACTACAACAGATCAGCAACGTTCAATTTCTGTAAACCACGCATATGTTAACCGTATTATACCGGTTCAATGGCGCTCTGTGTCCGGTTTATTATATTCCTACCTACGAACACCACAAATCGGGATAATAACGCGGAGCATACGCAGCATGGACGATATGCCTACTGGTTAGGCAACTTTGCTTGTCATGCACGGAGCGTATCGAGCGTCACCTGCAAATTATTCCTGCATTGAAATGTGTCCGGTCCGGTAATGGAACGTTGCGGTGTTGGCCGGTGACGGAACGGTCTATTGAGCATTGTCTGATACCAATCCATACAAGAATATTTTTTGCATGCGTCGATATAGTTACGGTCCTAGTATGGTACGGTGTAGTGGGCAGAGTCCTTTATTCTGATTTTCTTTAAATTATTTGTATTTACCTATTATGTATTTCTTTCAGTAAGCCATTGCAGTATGGTACAAACCTTTATGACCTATGGCGTGTGATCCTAATTCTTCTTTGGTTTCGAAAAGCTGCTTGCAAAATGCACATTCAATCTTTTTTGCCGGCATTGATGTTATGCAAAATCCATTTTCTGATAATTTGTTGAGGATTGTCTGAAATGTTCCAGTAAAATATAAATTCACTGTACAGCGTGCTTACAGAATATACAAGGCCAGTACGCAAACGTGCAAACTAATCGCGTATAAAGTTTATTTACGATGTACGTAAAAAAGTTAGACTGAAAAGATGATGGAGAAACAAAGAAAAGATGAAGATGCAAAACTTTAGAATCTAATCTGGTGGAACGGTAAAAGACAAGCAGAAGTGTTTCTCGCAAAAGAAAACACAACTTGGCCTTAAATGTATTCCAAAGCCAGAATAACTTTCGTTTCGTTTTCTTTAAGGTGATAGCTTACGTCCTGTCCGTGACATTCATTTATTTATTCAAACAAATTAAAGATGTTCATGTTTTATCATTTCTGAAAAACAATGAAATGTGTACCTGGGCGGTTCAATAAGTACCCGTGTTTGAAGACAGTTTACGTTGATAAGGCAAGTTGGTGTTACCATCGTGTGCTGTCATTTATAAAAAGCCGCCAAAATAATTTTGATGCTTATTCATTGATGAGTTTTGATTTTACAGCAATTTCAGTAAGACGTGTAACGTAGTTTTCGGCAAGATGGAAAAAGTGCTGTATCGTTTAGTGATTCGCTTTCTAGTTTTGGATAGAAAAACATGTGAGGAGATAAAACGGAAGTTGGATGCTGTTTATTGGGACCCTTCGCCATCTATGACAACAGTCAAATATTGGTTTAATGAATTTAAATGTGGTCTTGCATTCGTTTTTGATGAGGAGCGCCTAGGATGCCCGACAGATGTGGTTACTGAGGAAATCATTGAAAAAGTCCATGACATGATTCTCACTGATAGACGAACGAAAGGATGCGCAGTAGCGAAGATTGTAGGTGTTTCGTCGGGAACGTTAATTAATATTTTACCTGATAAGTTGGCGAAGAAAAAGTTATCACCCCGATGCGTGCCGCGATTGCTCACGGCGGACAACAAGGGGCGCGGCTCTCAACTTCGAAACTGTGTATGGACCAATTTAAGCGAGATCCGAAGTACTTTTTTGCCGAGTGTTGGCACCTGATGAGACCTGGATTCACCATTGTATGTGGGACACCAAGCAACAATCAAAACAATGGGTTACTACCCAAGAATTTTCTCCAAAGAAAGCGAAGACGGTTCCATCGGCCAAAAAGTTATGGCGACGATTCTTTGGGAGGCGAAGGGCGTCATACTCCATGGACTTCGAAGAAACAGGAAAAACGATCACTAGACAATACTTCAGTAAGTTATTAGACCGCTTTGACATGAAATTAAGGGAGACACAACCCTTTGGCGAAGAAGAAAGAGTTGTTTCACCACGACAACGCTACAAGCACATTCATCTGAAGTTGTCGCCGCCAAACTGAATAAATTGTGTTATGAATTGCTACCGCATCCCCCGTATTCGCCCGACCTGGCTCCCTGCTATTTCTACTTGTTCACAAACCTAAAGAAATGGCTCACGGGGAAAAGAAATAGCTGAAATGAGGACGTCATCGTCGAGACAGAGGCATATTTTTGAGCGTTTAACAAATCCTATTTTTTGGATGGGTTAAAATATGGCAGGGGGCCATTGGGAGAAGTTTATATCTTTAAAAGGAGACTACGAAGAGATGTAAAAAAAAAAGATTTTGAAAAAAATTTGATCTTCATTCCTAACACAGGTACTTTTTGAACCGCCCTCGTAGTTTTAAATGAAAACTTGCTATCAGCCTATCATTGAAGACTTTAACTTTTTACATAGCCTTACCTACTACAACACCAAAGAACACCATTCCAACAAATCTCCAAACGCTGCAAAGCCAAAATCTGCACGATACCGCCTGCTTCGACATCTTCAGATAGTATTTGCGACAATGTCTAATCGAATGATGGAATGGAAGGAAAGTTGGATAAAATTATTAAATTCATGACATTATTCAATCACCGTTTCAAAAAACTAGAAAATAGCGCTACTATTGCTACGCATGAGCAGAAAAATCGAATAACACACTTAAAATAGTGGCATAAAATTATAATGAACAACTTCAACATCAAGAAGAACAATGAAAAGTAGTCCTAATACAGAAAACTTTGATATGTGCCTAAATATCCGAAACTCATTTCACCAAGGCATCTTATATCTGAGGATAAATTTTACCACGTGCTACATCCTTACAACTCTGCTAGAGGAGGTAAACACCGAGGGCCCGAGGTAGCCGGAAGATTGTAACCACGCCTTTCTGATTGTATTATGAGTCAATAATGTTATATCAACATTTCATTCCATTTCAGTCAATTTAACTGTTTTATTTTTCGGAACAAAATAAATCAATTAACTTTAGTAGGTACTTCCTTGTAAATAATACCTTACGTCGAGCTAGCAACGTTTAAATTAGCGTGTGAGTGGATAAGAAAACTTCTCACTTCACAAACCTTCCTGACAAAATACGACATACGGCGAGTGCAACGCCGCGTTCATATTGTTACCCTAGAGATTTTTCGACTTGTGATTTTCCCTATACAATGAATATTTAGAAAATTAAATTCGACAAACTATACCCTAGCTTTTTTTCTCCAATTAGGCATCGGAATCGATGCTTAAAATCTGTAGGGTTCCTCGGGCCTACGGTGCATAGGCAGTTACTGTCAAGGAGAACCTCCGTCACTATGAAAAAGTCAAGTATGAATGTCATGAAATTAAAGCTTCATGCAATGCAAAATGTGAAGCTATATCCAGCTATATACATCAAAGCCAACTTATTGGCCAAGCGATCCTAGGAAGGACCCAAACTTGATGAAGTTCTTTATATTTAAAAACATTTCAACTAATTATTTAAGTAACGAAGAAAGTTGTGACATGAATTTGGACCATTCTCCTATCATTCTAACAGTATGACAACAGGTCTTACACAAAGAACGTAACCTAACACTTGTAAATAGATGTATAGATTGAGAAAGTTTCAAAATAGACTTACTTAGGATTTATTTAGGATAGAATTAAGAGTTTCACTAAAAACATCGGAACAACTGGATCTCGAATCAAATTTTACTATTAGATAATATACAACAAGCAGCCTGGAAGAACACACTTAAAATAAAAAAACCGTGCCAAAGGAACTGTTTACTCGGTTAAATTAAGTGCCTAATAATTAAGGAAACAAATGACATCAGACAAGGCCTCCACAAGAGAAAAGACTGCTAGATAACCTTACTAACGCTGATTTTCAATAACCTACCTAACAACGGTTTGCCCTACTAGTGATAAAAATTGGACATAAGCTCCATAGAAGTAATTTCAAAGTTCTATCTGTAGTAGAGCAAATCGCCGATAGATAGTTTATTAAAAACGATCGTAAATTTTATTTCATTTTCAAGAAAAATACAACACCACAACAATTCGTTGACATACACGCTCAGTCAACTAACAAATGATCATAAATCAATCTAATCGCTCTGGAAGGTAGGTCATAGGAACAGAAAAATACCAAATTTGCAAATTCCTCCAATTAAGGAAGTAAGCAGAAAATTTAGTTAGCGACGAAAAGAGGGCGAGAAAGTTCGCTCAACACCTAGAACAAATATTTCAACCAAATTCAACTCAAACACTCTCCACTTTCTAATGTTTAATAGATAGTGTTATAAAGAAATATGCAGGTCTTGAGCGTAGACAAAAACTACGTACTGCGACTGTACTACACCCAATTTGTTATGTGATGTGTACTGAATTACTGATGAACTTGTGTGTTTAAAGATGGCGACTGACCTGAGTTTCCGATCGTAATGTAACATTCGGAGCGAGCGTGTTGCTGCTGACTGTCTGAATGCTCGCTTAGTAACATGATACATTACACGAATATGAATGATACATATCAGTCGCCTTTATGGGGGGTTTACACGGGTCGATTTCACCCATGCGGCAAGTCACCAGCCGCATCGCTTGTAAAAATCGAATCGCCACCCCATTGACACCGGTCGACAAAAATCGCATGCAACTTGTTCATTTCTAGCGGAACACCACAGCGCAAAACACACCTCACGAGGCGGGTGATTGCCTGCAACTGATCATTTACACGGTCGATTTTAGTCACCCGCCGCATGCGGCTTGTCGCCGCACGACAAAAGTCGGATGGCACCCAACTTTGGGGCTTGCAATTTTAGTCACTTGCGGCCTAGTCGAATTGTCATTTAGACGATTGATTTTCGCCGTGCGGCCTAGGCGAGCGGAAAAAATCGACCCGTGTAAACCCCCTATTAAGTCTATTTCACAATCGACGGATAACTCTTTTATGGAAAATAAATATTGCGGGTTGTCAGATTCTGTAGAGAAACTGTCAAACCGCGATATTTATCACACGGCCACGGCACGGTCGCCGTGCTATGTAAAGTAATAATGTATGAGCACGGCGACCATGCCATGTGAAAGCTGTCATAATAGCTCATACATTACTACTTTACATGGCACGGCGACCGTGCTTTGACCGTGTATAGGTACGTGAAAAGTCACCTAACCGTCGATTGTGAAACAGGTCAATAATGTTATGTGTATTCATTTTTTAGTTTTTTTTAATGCCCTTTACTGAATAAACTCGTTTTATCAAACAACATCATGTTGTTTATTCTCACTGACGAACAGAGCATACGATCTGTGCGACGCTGAACATTTAGATAGGGAGCTCGCTCATGTTCAGGAGGTATTGAAGACAAACGGATACAGTGGGTACCTACGACGTCCGAAGAGGAAAGATAAAAAACCGGGGGTAAACAGAGTGCCAGCGTTCATGCCGTATTTAAAAGAAGTGACGGATAAAATTGGTACAGTACTACAGAAATACGCCATTAAGACTGTATATAGTCCTCTCTCCAAGGTATCAAGGCAACTGCGTACTCCAAAGGATGTTATTCCTCTTCAGACACCTGGCGTCTACAAGATTGACTGCAGTTGCGGTAGTTCTTATATCGGGCAGACCAAAAGAACGATCGCAGAACGGGTTAAGGAACATATCGCCGCAGTCAAAAACCGCCAGATAAATAAGTCCGCAATAGCCGAGCATCTTCTGGAGTCCGGTTCCAATCACTGGATAGAATTACATAGTCCAAAAATCCTCTCCACCGATCGTCACTATTATCCCAGAATTGTACGTGAAGCGATTGAAATTAAGAAATACAAGAATTTCAATCGGGAAGATGGATACAAACTATCAAAATCATGGAATCCGGTCATCAGCAAGTGTTATCGTCAACGGGACGGTTTAGGCGAGTGTAAAGACGTCGTTAGTGTGGTGTGTCGAAGTACCAACAAAAATTTTATAAAAAATCATGATCAAGTGAGGGTAGATGAAAATGCCCTTGCTTCAAGAAGATGACAACTGCTCCGCCACTTCAGTCTACCCGTGACCACGGCCGGTGAAATTCGGCCGAAACGTCGGGATAAAAGGTATTTTGTGCCTCTTAAAGTTTGTTACGCGAGAAGACCCGATTCACTATTTTTATAAAACATCATGTTGTACGACTATTTGAAATAAGACAGACACATTCCACCCTTCCGTGAAAAATCAACATAAGGTTAGTAAGTAGATTGGGTAAGTAACAGTTAAAAGAAAGTTCCTTAAATTTTAATGTAATTAAAATAATAACATAATTATGGCAGGTTAAAATTTAATATTTGCACGCCATATGTAATGGTAGAATGTAAAGGGGCCATTATAGATTTAAGTTCATTTTAAACCTACATTCTGGCAAATAAATGGGTTTGATTTGATTTGATTTAAATAAGTAAGCAAGCAGTTTACAAAATGTAACCTCAAAATTACCTTGAAGTTAGAAACTTACACTTGTTAACATCTTCTTAGGTCTGCCTCTCTTTTTCGGGCCCATTAGGTCGGCATGACATTCCCACATATGTTTCGTTAAATTCTCAGCGCCGTTGTAGCAAGTACCACAAAGTGGACAGTAAGTGCGGTTGGTTTCATCACATTCAACTAAAATAATTATCAATAGTATATTCAATTAATGATGCATATTCGAACGAACTGTTTATCAGTTTACAATAGGGTAATAGACATAAACAGTTAAGCCACCACCACACCAAACGTAGTTTGCTTGTGGCACTTGTCGTCGGCGGGTTAATATTTAATTTAAACACGGTTTTTAGATCGATAGTCATGCTGCCTCGAGACTAGATAGTAATTCATGTTAAAATCACATGAACAGCAAAAATTATACATATAAACAGGGTGTAAACGAAATCGAGTAATTCATTCAAACCGCGTGATCTACTGGTGACACAAATTAACCCTAAATCGGTATTTTTGAAAATCAACTAAATAAAATTTAAAATAATGTCTTGGTTTTCTATTTCCGAGTCATTTTAGAGCCCCGAGTTAACTGACTGCAAAGACTGATAGTTAGGCGTGCCCGCCAGCCGTACTTTCATTAATTTAAGTGTGGCACATAAAGGACAAATAATCACAAAAAAAATGCAACAAATAATTATTTTATTTTTAATCAAGCTAAATCAAGTGCGGGGCCAATCTACACCGGTAGTAGACCATGTGGTTTTAAGGAATTACACGAATTTGTTTACACACAATATGAATTATCATAATTACCTTTTATGCATATCTTTTGGTGATCTTGTAATTTATCTTGTGTATCAAAAACAACCAAACAACTCTTGCATATATAGCATGACTTCCTTTCGTGACTATCGCGCTCATTTTTTATAGCTTCTGAAAAAAAACAAATTGCTTAATAGGTACTCAATTCTTTATTAAATTCCATAATGTAATTTTCAACAACAGGGGTAGGCTTAAGACTATGGGATCAATTACGGAACCTGTCAGGCACAGCAGAGTTTAGTACGAGAGAGGAAGAGCGCTTATTTATTTTATTGCAATTCAATATTTTATTTAATGTTGTTAGTTATTTTTTTAATTGTAATAAGATAGGACTACGTTGACGACAGGAATGTTTGGCATTAGTTCCTGCACATGTGGCTTCCCTGGTACCTCATTAACGACGTATGTGTATGTCTATTAACTATCCTAAATTATGATTTTTTTTAAAAAATTTATTGCTATCGTTACTCTCAAGATGTGTTTTATCTTATTTTACAATGATTTTATCTCTCAAGTTTTGATGACATTAATCATGTCAATTGTTTTATATAGTTTAGCTTCATTTTATCTTTTGTAAATGTGAGAACTTCGTGGACTTGCCTATACATATAATTGTGTAAATTACTATTAGTAATATTGTGTTATTCTTTCTTTTTGGTTAATTTTTGTACTCAAGACTTTGTATTACATTACTCACAGGTCTGTGGTCAAGACTACATTGTTCTCTCATACCTATCCTAAATCATAGTACTGTATCTACTGAAGTTGTTAAAGATATCCTTTTTTAAAAGAGTAACCATGGAGTTTCTTGCCGGCTCTTCTCCATAGGAAACGACTAATTGGAACCGTGCACCTAAATTCGACTTTTCATAAGCGCCTGTATTGGTTTATGTGAATTTTTTTTTTTGATTTATTTGATTTGATATTTAATTTTAGAGATATTTGTTTGTGATGTCACTTTAATAGTTCACCTAACATTAACATTATAAATACAAAAGATAGGTCGATGAAAGGCTGTGCTTGTTACTCAAACACGGCGTGACGGGTGAACATACTTGAACAAAATTTTAGAATTAATAATTATGCATAGGAGCGTGTAACCTGGATTAGCAAATAAGGTTACATTCCCTTATCTAATAATACAATCATCTGCTGCACTGCTAGGTATAGGCCTTCTTTCGTTTTTGTTCTATAATACCAATGAAAAACTCGCTATTAGTGCTAATTAACACCAATATGAGCATGGGTTCACCTTTTTCACCTGCGCTTGTCAGGTCAATGCTGTTCATCACCTAATATAGACATGACAGTACCACAATTTTTTTATAAAAAGATATTTTATTAATACCGGGAGACCTGATTACAGTGGGTCAAAACGAGAAAGAACTTTAAATATTGAATATAGCAGGTTGTATGCTGTCATATTTTGACCAATAACGCTCGGTAAATCATAGGAATCGGCCATAAATATTTATCCCTACTAATATTATAAATGTGAAAGTAACTCTGTCTGTCGGTCTGTTACGCTTTCACGCCTAAACCGCTGAACCAATTTTGATGAAACTTGATACAGAGATAGTCTGGAACCCGGAGAAGGACATAGGCTACTTTTATCCCGAGAAATGCGGAATACGCGATAAACGACAAGCACGCGGGCTAAGCTGCGGGCGACCTCTAGTATTTAATATAAATAAATCGTATCATAAATTTCAGCCCTTGGTTTGCTTAGCTTCTGCAGATACGAACACATCTACACTGCGCAATAAGAATTGCAATTCCAATGAGCAAAAGATTTCAAATGATAACAAACATTAAATGTTACTCTGACCAAACACTGCATCAGAAAGATGAAATGTTGAAGTTACGAGATGAAACAGAGAAGAACAAGGTGACGAAAATCTTTTCATTTAAACGATTACCAAACATCATATAACCAGAGATGTACAAGATACCTCATAAAAAGTATCTGGAATATAATGGTTCCAAGATACTTTTAAGTAAAGTATTTGAAATATCAGATACATGATAACTTTGGAAATGGTATTTGAAATACTAGATACAAAATAAGTATTTTCTAAATACTTTTTTTAAATAAAATACTTTTTGAAAACATATCTAATCTCAACAACATAATAAAATATGGCACGACAATGGCGGCAGGCAATAGTAACTAGACCTTTTTTTATGGTGGTATAATCTTCTTGGATACCATTTGTCCGGGAAAGGCGAACGGTTATGCCTGACGTGACCTTACGTCCCGCTTTGAGCGGGACAGTCCCGCTTTTGACCTGTGTCCCGCTGTCCCCAAAAACACGTAAATGTCCCGCTTTGAAAAAAGGCAATCCGTGGAAATGAACTCAATATAAACGGGCGCGTATTCATTAATTGCATCGGAAAACATTTTGCTAACCAAGTAACATCAACAAGTCATGCCAACATTATCACATACTTAGACACATTCATTGTATAAACTAAAGTTGATAATTATTTTAAAGCAGATTGCTCTTCCGCAAAATATCGGACCAGCCCACGAGACTACACAAGAAAAGATCCATTTTTTTTGCAAATTTTCATAAATTTGTGTTTTATTCTTATAAAAATAAAAAATTTAATGCACGCGTCCCGCTCTAAGGGAAAAACGTAATGGTCACGTTAGTTATGCCGGACTCTTACCAGCTAAAAACCACGCCTTACTATACAATGTGTCCGGTCATGGACTAGCGATATTCTAGGTACTTATATAACAACTATTCTAGTACACAAATACACTACACAATCCAATTCAGGTCCAATCCACTTCCCCGCTATTTGGCAGCCATTTTGCTGTTTTGTGAGATATTCTCATCTTAAAGTTATGAAAATGTGAACCCATTGTAACGTAGTGTAAACGATAAGACAATATTAATGCCTTCCGAATAAGCCTACTTTTATCTCAGTAGGACCAAAACTTTGAGGGATATGACTTTTTTTGTACACACGTACAGAAAATATCTCAACAAAAAAAATAGAAGTGAATTGGACCCTAGTGTATAGTCCTAGTGTATAGTATTTGAGTACTAGAATAGTTGTTATATAAGTACCTAGAATATCGCTAGTCCATGACCGGACACATTGTATATTGGTAAAAAATATTTGAATGCCATATTACTATTAATTAAAGAAAAAAGAACTGTCCTTGCTTCCAGCTATATTCAATATTTAAAGTACTTTCTTGTATTTCCCATGAAATAGAAGATCAGGTAAAAACGAACAATATTAAATAATCATACCAAGTTCATGTAAATCTGGCCCGCTAGCCAGAGAAATATTGAAATCACTGTCCGCATAGTCATCATTCTCATGTGATGAAAAATCTTCAGTCTTCACACCTGATGCATTGGGCTGGAATCAAGTTAAATTGCTATCCAGAAGCAGCTTCAACAATAAATAGGATCAAATCACCTGTTTAATGGCAACCTCTTCACCCATTACATTAATTAATAGACAATCTACTTATCTTCATCTACTTTTAAAAACATGCGCAACGTGAACCAAACAAAGGAGATCCGCCTGACTGTGTGTAAAGTGTAGTGGACTCGAATGTGTTAAGAAACTTTACCGGGCAAAAACACTATGATAGCCACTGAATTTGGCAATAGCGATACTTTGCAATATTTCTGCTATTCATCATCAACAGCATCATATCAGCCTATTGCCATCCACCGCTGAACGTAGGCCTCCGCCAGAGATCGCCAACCATCCCGGTCTTGGGTACCCAGCATCCATCAGCTGCCAATCACCTTCTTCAAATCATCGGATCATTGTGCCACATGGCATCCCACTATTATTATTATTACTCTGAAATCTGAGATACATTTCTTTTGCGCCGGGCCTGTGGCAAGTTTGGCAGATCTCCTTTTGAGTCAGTAAACCATAAGGACGTATTTACAAATCTACTATAAGTAAGCTGCTTTTGGTACATTTTCCAGTCATCTGTGAAACTTTGACAAATGTTATGGTAAGCTCACTCCTTACTCTAAAAAAGGTGGAGAAAACAATTTTAAACTTGATAGTAAAATTTATGATTGAATAACATTAATTTTCCGTAACCTCCCAAAAAACTGAAAATGGGGTGAGTTTTGATAAATATTTCAGAAGAATTCAAGGGTTTTAATAAATAAATACAACCACCTTTAGTTAGCAGACATATTTACCTTAAAAAGGAGGAGAAAAAAAGAAAATGTTTGGAATATGCACCAGTAGCGATGGGTGAATTTTCTTAAAAGGGAAGCCGGACCAATTATTTGTTTAAATGATAATTGAAAATAATAGTATTTGCCATATTTCGAAAGGGAAGCCAGTAGGAATCGAGTTGTATGGAGCCTTCGCCACTGATATGCACTACAAATGATTTTTTAATTTTTTATCTTATATTTTACTAGACAGATGAACTTGAAAGGTGTGAGAATAAGGTTGGTCTTTCATCTGTCATTTTACTATTGGCCATCATCATGAGTTGACTCCGGCAAAAATAAGCAGTCAAATAGATCCCTCTATGGTCACAAACATTGGAATTGATCTAACTTGAAGATAAAGGTATGCTGTGTGTGTGGGCCGTCCGCATATTGTAATTTTACTATTAACCTAAGCATTCTGCAAATGTGTCCTTAAACTAAATATTTCAATTCCACACTTACTTGGATTAAAGTTTTTGTTAGTGTTGACCATTCTTTCTTTTCTCTTTTTAATATTCCTCTCAGGGACATGTTAGCTTCTTCAGATTTATTCTTGAAATCAAATGCCTTTGTTGCCTTTTCTTGACACTCACAGCAAATTGTTGAAGGTAAACCATCATTTTTGCTTATCTAAATATTCATAGCACAACAATTGTAAAATTAACAAAATTGCATAGCTAGGTAGGTAAAGGTAAAATAAAATAAACAATAATAATTTAAACAAATTATGTTAGAAGTAAATCAGTAGCATGTTGCAATTAATTGAATTTCGCATTGCTACAATTAGTTCATATTTTCAATTATTATTATCTTCCGAGTAAAATGTTTTAAAATTTTCAAAGCTGCTTATTTTTAGTAACTAAGTATAGCAAAATTAAATACGAAATATTGACAATATTTGTCACAATATATTACCGATTGTATAGTTATTATAATTTTGCTAGACGCTATCAATATTAATAAACAACATCGCTGTCACATTAAAACAACATTTATGCAAATTATTTATTATTTACTTGTAATAAAGAAAAAAAGGCAGACTTGATTTTCTGTCTATTGCTTGGGTGTTAAAAGTTGGACTGGCCTATCGTTTCCTTGATAGAAATACCAAATAGAAAAATTTCACCGATTTTTATGGTATTGAAAACATAGCTATCTAAACAATGTGTTACTTTAATAATTGTTAACATAATATTTTGGATTTAGTAACACAATGCAGTCCGTTATCAAAGATATGAATATTTATTTTTATATTTCGCACAATAATAAAGATTTTCGATACAAACTTTACCTTGAGCCCAGTTGTTGAAGTCACTATATAGTCTAACGTGATAGTTGTGCCTACAAGTACATCAAATATCGAATGTAATTCATTATCTTTAGACAAACATGTTCGACACAATTCTTCAATTTTTATTTCTGTTTTCTGCATCGAAGCCATTTTCTTTCGGTAACCTTTTTTTTAATAGTTGTTGACTTGCGTAGTGTCTGCCTTGCCATTCGCATAATAGTGTCATTGACAGTCATTGTCATTGTGTGTTATTAGCAGGGTTGCCAACCGTAAAAAAATCCCTCGTACTTATGCAGCTAAAAATCTCGTATTTTGACTTTCAAACCTCATACATTTATGATGCATCGAAAACGTGCTAAAAACAAAATTAGCTAAGTAGCGCTCCTTCTATGCTTTAGTTCTTATTCTAAGCGTAAATACGGCACTGAAATTTTTGGTGTAAGAAGTTCCTACAATAAGTTCTGACAGATAGCACTAGTTTTTATTATTTATCTAAGGGTGATGCTAAATGTTCGTATGGCCATATTATCAAAATCTCGTACATAATTGTACGAGGTTGATAGTGTCCTCGTACCGCGTACGGAAGACCACAAATCTCGTATTTGTACGAGGAACCTCGTACGGTTGGCAACCCTGGTTATTAGGTAGGGATTAGGGATAGTGATGTACAGAAACAATATAAATCGATTCGAAATCGATTAACAATGTGAATTGCCAACCGAATCATTATTTGCACCGCATTAAGGGTCAAAATTCATCCCCCATGGAAAGTACAACAGATAGAGCTGTTTTGTTGGACGATCCGGCTAACACCCGGCGCCAGTCAGTTCCCGGGCTGATTGGTGTGAAATTGGATACCGAAGCCTCTATCAAGACGCATCGCCAGGTCTTGAATAGCGGTCATGCTACTGGTGACTCACGCAACAGCAAGATCTCATTGCAAGAACACAGACGTATTGCAACCTGGAACGTACGTGGATTACCTCGCGGTGCTTCATTACGTCACTCGAAGGTTGTTGCTGAAAATCAGCGCTGTTGGCATTAGGATCGTCTAAAGTCGCAGCATAAAGCTGAGCAACGACCCAAATTCTTATGTGCCATGCGACGCGCAAATTCAAGTAGGTATTCAATTATTTTGATGTATTTTTATTGCTATGATGTCTAGGTAACCACAGACTAAATATGCAAAATGTGATTTGCATAGATTACAAATTAAGTCATAGAGTGCGCGCAAGATAACTCTGCGCGCGACTGAGGGCGTGCTAAACGTTGCCGTGATCGCAAAAGTTCAAATTACCGCTTTTTAAGCTTAACTTTTTTATCGCTTAACATAATTTTCCCGTTAAATATTCCTACAATCAGGTGGTTCTACTATCAAAATTGATAAAACGGCACACACTTTGGTGAACCATGATTAGTTCCGATTTCAGCCGCGCGCAGACTTATCTTGCGCGCACTCTAGTTTTATTTTTTATTGTTTTGTGGTTGGGTTGCCAGGCAATTATATGTTTAAAGTAAGAAATTGTTAGTTATAAGAATAATTATGTTATTAATTTTAAGTACCTATGCTTGATGCTTGTGCGTCTGTTTGGACGTAAGAATAAATACTTTTTCTTTCTTTCTTTCTTTCATTACTGGCTCCAGGAAAGCTCGAAATCGTAGAAAAAGAAGCGGAAGGTCATAATCTTACCTTGCTGGGAATTACCGAAACTCATATGCGTGGACAAGGTCATCAAAGTACGCCTGATGGGAACACCCTTTATTTCTCAGGCCCTACAAACTCCAGCAGTAACGGAGTCGCTATTTGGCTGGCCAAACATTTAAATAAAAATGTGCTTGGATATAACCCTGTTTCCGACCGAATACTAACACTGAAACTAAGCACTAAGCCATGTATTCTGAATATCCTTGTGGTATATGCCCCTACAGCTTGCGCCAGGGACGACATTATTGAGGGATTCTACTCGGAGCTTGAAACAACCCTATCCAAAATACCAAATCGAGAGATCACCCTTGTCATCGGTGATTGGAACGCAAAAATAGGAAAAACGACGGAAGATAGTCATATAAGAGGCACAGTTGGGAAATATGGATTAGGAGTTCGTAATGACAGAGGAACCAAACTTCTTGAATTCTGCATTGGAAGGAAGCTCACAATTATGAACACCTGCTTTCAACACCATCACCGCCGGCTTTATACCTGGATCTCTCCTGGCGATCGATTCCGCAATCAGATTGACTATGTCATAATAAATAGCCGATGGAGAACTTCAGTCACCAATGTTAAGACTTACCCGGGTGCCGACTGCGGTTCTGATCACTGTCTTTTGGTGGCTAACTTTGCTCTCCGTTTAAAATCAGTCAAAAAACGACCACCACTAAGAACACGGATTCTATCCCCAGCAGAGAGGATACAATTACAAACTGGTTTAGAATCCGCTATAGCGGAACATCCAGAACCGAATAACTCTAGTGCAGAGGAACAATGGGAGCATTTTAAGGACAAGTTATGGAAGTCAGTTGACTCCATCCCCATTAACCATACACCGAACATCTGTAAGCAGTCGTGGATCTCGGCGGATACCTGGCAAATTATTAAGAGCAGGAAAGACCTTAAAGCCCAGGGAATATTAAGCCAAAAGGAAAGAGACAAATACTCGGAGCTCAGCCGCCTCATTCAGTTGAAATGTCGTCGCGATAAAAACAACTTCGTTGACCGCATCTGCCAAGAAATTGAAGCACACGCGCTCAAAATTCAAAGTGCTGACCTTTTTAAGAAAGTGCGACTTCTAACCAACCAATTCAAACCCAAAACATGGGTAATCGAAGATGAAGATGGCACACCACTCCAAAATCTGAACGCAATTTCAGAAAGATGGCGGAAATACTGTGAAGAACTATACAGAAATCCTAATGCGGCAGGCGATGCACCAACCAACGAGTGGAATAGGACTTCAGAAGAACCTTCTATTTTGTATTCCGAAATTAAAGCTGCCATAGCCTCACTTAAGACAAAAAAAGCACCGGGGCCGGACCAGATCACAGCGGAGATATTAAAAGCTTCCGGACCGGCGGGCACAGATGCCCTACACAAAATTTGTAATGAGGTATGGCGTACTGGTGAGTGGCCAAGCGATTGGACTAAATCAATCATCCTGCCATTACACAAGAAAGGCTCCACTTCGAAATGTAATAACTATCGAACCCTGGCTTTAATATCTCATGCCAGCAAGGTACTGCTACATATTATAAACAACAGACTTCGACACTTTCTAGATTGGCAGATCCCCCAAGAACAGGCTGGTTTTGTAAAAGGCAAGGGAACTCGCGAGCAGATCCTCAACGTTCGCCACCTGATAGAGAAGTCATATGAATTTAACACACCTCTCGTTATGTGCTTCATAGACTACAGTAAAGCTTTCGATTGCGTAGTCTGGCAAAGCCTGTGGAAAGTGCTTTTGGAGCTTGGAGTACCGCATCATCTGGTATCTCTAATTCAAGCCCTTTAAGACTCACAAAATAAAGGCATAGTGAAGGTCGACCAAACCACTTCTAACCCCTTCAGTTTCGGAAAAGGCGTAAGGCAAGGCTGCATTTTATCTCCCATTCTTTTCAACGCATATGGAGAATATATCATCAGACGTACCTGTGAAAACTGGGAAGGTGGTGTGACGATAGGCGGAACCAAGCTAACAAATCTCCGCTACGCTGATGACACTACTCTCCTAGCAGCCTCAGAGTCTGAAATGGTAGAACTTCTTGGAAGGATGGGACGCATCAGCATGGAATTGGGCCTACAAATCAACCACGCAAAGACCAAACTAATGGTGGTGGACCGAGCACATAATTTAGAGTTTACTGGTGCTCTTAATCTCGAAACGGTCGATGACTTCATTTACTTGGGCTCCAACATATCTAACACAGGGTCTTGCGAAAAAGAAATCCGTAGACGCATCGGCATGGCCAAGAATGTTATGTCTCAGCTTGGAAAAATATGGAGAGATCGCAACATTTCGCGAAATACCAAAGTGAAATTGGTCAACACGCTGGTCTTCTCAATATTCGGATACGGAGCAGAAACTTGGACATTGAGAAAGGCCGACCGAGCTCGTATAGACGCCTTCGAGATGTGGTGTTGGAGGAAGATGCTTCGGATACCATGGACTGCATTCCGCACCAACGAGTCCATTCTACGCGAGCTCAATATAAAGACCAGACTCTCTACGTCTTGTCTCCGCACAGTTTTGGAATTTTTCGGCCATATAGCGAGAAAAGATGGCAATAACCTCGAACAACTGATGGTTACCGGCAAGGTGGACGGTAAACGACCAAGAGGTCGCAGCCCTTTGCGATGGTCTGACCAGATAAGCTCTTCTCTTGATACGAAATTTCACGATGCGCTTCACTTAGCCAAGGATAGACAGCGATGGCGTAACATCATAAGAGCAAAAATGTTTTCAAGGCAGGATCACGACCCTCAGTAATGAGGAGTACGACTTGAGGAGGGGGGAGGAGGAAGGGTCAAAATACACGTCCGATAGTTGCTTCCGGGAGCCGGATCCGACTATCTGATCGGATTCCTGAAATACACGTACGAATCTCGTGTCCGATTTTTTCTGGTTTCATTTGTTTTCTGTCCATCAAGCGAAACACTTCAATCAGTCACAAGGCAGTGTGTCGAGCCAAGTTCAAGAAAAGCGACGCACCGGCCATGTGTTATAGAAATAAATCAGAAAATAATTTTTAACCCTCAGGGCGTGGGTGTATCTCGCACTTGTAGTTGTACGTGTTTTTTTACTTATTTTCAATGATGGTAATAGGTAATTGAAGTTAAGTATGGCATTACACGAAAAGTGTGTTTCTAAGCAACTAAAGTTATTATTATAATGTCTGTTGTTACTCTTGTTTTTGTTCCTATTTCAATCAATTGTATTGCGCTTGTGATTAATAAATAAATCGAACACTAGGTACATACTCATTTTATATAATAATATGTATTAATAAATTGATTGATGAAACTATAAAGACATACTTAAATGAACGTATTTAAAAATAGTTTAGGCTCAAAAACTGTTATAAAAGTACCACCCTTTTAACTCGCAGTTAGATAAATAACCATAGTCATAACTTGTCTTTTGTCTGTGCTTGTTATCCTGTCTGTATCCTTTTATGTATTTGTTTGTTTAAGAGTCTTGTTGCTTGAAATAAACTATTTTTTTATTTTATTTATATCTAGAACTACGTCCGTACTTGTCGATGCTCACTTGCCTGCTGACGAATCGGAAGGAAAAATCGTACGTGTATTTCACCTCTACACAAATGTACGCTCAGACTATCGGATCGGAAGCGACGCCCGGACGATGCTTACGATTCTGACATCCGATCCGATACTCTGGTCGTATGTCGTATGTATAATTCATGTTCAAACAAATGTATGGCGCGGAGGCCTTCAGATAGTCTGATCAGACTATCGGAACCGACTATCGGAGGCAAGTATCGGATGTGTATTTGGACCCTAAGGTAGCTGACCTGATTACTACCCCATGAGCCCATGACAAATAAGTTTTTTTTGCGATTTCAGACATTTCTAATACTTCTAACTCAGTTGGTCCGGAAGGTTCTTTTGATCCGAAATGTTTTGTGAAAACTGTCCTTTTTCTCGCTGACTGTATTTTTTTCTAAATCGGTATAAAAGACAAAAAAAAAAATCAAAAAATTATGAACAGCCTCATAAGAACGTTTTCCTATTGCTACGACGGTTATGGTAGCTGCCCTTCCCTTACTGCCCCATATCAAATGACTATTTTGTATGTTACGATTACGTTGCACTTGCTTCAGGTAAGTCAATCAGCCTTTTGAAATGTCGCTGTGTAATATTTTTTATTTAGAATCCCGGGCAAAATATTAGCCTTTCGAGTCCATGATATCCCCTTAAAAATAAAGTTGGCAGCACTGAGATTTTATATTTATAAGATTTTTAGGCGGGAAATCGGTGTAAAACATAATTATTCAAAAAATACTTGTCGTGGGTAATATTATTACATTAAATTGCTGTAGTTTTCTGTTATAAGAGTTTGCGTTAGTGAATATTAAGTAGAATAATTGAAATAATCGTTTACACGTAAGGAGTACCATTGATAATTTTATAGTGGTATTGGCCACCTCATAGTGCCTCCCTGTGTGAAATAAAATAACTGGGTAGAATTGTCTCCACAAATTCCAAAAAGAAATGAAATGTGTCACACATCAGCATTTAATTTTTCATTTCTTTAAAAAGAGTCGAAAATAAATACTTGAGTAAGGTCTTAAAGACTAGTATCCATGGCAGTTATTATTAAAAAAAAGTATTTCCAATTCTATCATATTTATTTTATTAGCTGTGGCCTGTGATCGGGGATTGTAGTGTAGACACCTTTTGTAATTATTATTGTAAATAAACTGTTATCGTTTTAAGTGCATAATTCTCAAAGTTAAGATAATAAATACAGTATTAATTAATCAATGTGTCTACTATTAGTTCTTGTGTTTCATTAATGTACTTAGGCCTTGATTAACTAATTTCATTGTTGACTGGAACTTGTAAGTATTGATAAATAAGATGCGAATGATTAAAATAATATTAAGTTGTTAAATTAATTTGCAATAATATGATAACTTACTACAGCTACAAAAATATTGCAACAAAAAGCCTGCAACACATTATACTTAGATATAACTTCTGGTGCCGTTTAATTTAACTCTCATAACTATGTAAGGATTATCAGAATTTCTTATAATGCCGGGCCCGCACTAACGCCTAACGTCATTAATTAGAGCGTTAATTTGCACAAATCCCCTATCTCTTTGTAACATAATGCGTTAATTAACGGAGACAGGAGCTAAGCGAGGGCTTAAAAAAAATTAAACATCTCAGCTATGTATTTTTCTTTAAGTTGAATTAATTGTTATTATTGCTTAGCGAACATTACAAATCGACGGGTCCTACGTATACTAGTATAAGTGCAAAAACCCAACTTTACAGGAGAGCGGTTTAAAGGTTCGAAAGCCTATAACTTTGAAATAAATCAATAGAAATATTTGATATTTTGGAATGGACATACCACACCGTTTGAAAATTTCAAATATTTCTTTTGATTTACGTCAAAATTAAAATCTTTAGAACCTTTGTATCGCTCTCCTGAAAAATTGAGATTTTGCACTTGCACTAGTATACGTAGGACCCGTCGAAATAACCAACACTTTATCACAGTAATGAACAATTTTTCCTCAAAGTATAAATATATTTTGAATTGTCTTAAGTACCTATAATACTCATAATCTTTATTGTTTTGTATTTAATTACATAATTGATATACATTTTAATTGTATGTTATCCTTTGAGATCAGGTTGCCTGCTTCATTTATACAATGACATAGGTATTCATCATTTCATTCACTTCATTCATTTCATTTCATCAACACTATAATATCCTTGCCTGATTTCCTTGTCCTAAAAGTTAGTGTCATACTTCACAAAGGATCCACATTTATATTAAAAATGCGAAAGTAAATTTTATTGTTTGTTTGTTACTTTTTCAGAACTAAACGACTAAACCAATTTTGATGAATCTTAGCACAGAGATAGTTTGAAACCCCAAGAAGGTCATAAGATAGCCTGTTCACGAGAAACCGCCTGATCAAAGGCTCTACACCAACTAGATGGTGTAAATAAAAATACTAGTTTATAAAAAGTGTATCGCACCTGTGACAAATTAATGAATTACATTGAAATAATAGTTGTAACTTTGTATGCAATATCAGATTTGTTTGTAGGATTTCTTACATGTAAAGTAATAAACCGGTCAAGAGGGAGTCGGACTTGCACAATTAGGATTCTGTACCAATATTACAGTGAGCAGTCAATAGACCGAATTAAACTTTTCTAAAGCCCCTTTAACCCCTGACAGAAAAATGTAATAGCAATCCTTAAGAGGGGACGGCGCGTGGTCGCGCGCTTTTAGAAACGGCTGGCTGTGGTTGATGCAGGCCGCTGGTCTGCCATAATTATTGTATTGCGCGTAATTAATAAACTTGTGCTAGCTACTAAAGTATACACTTAAATAACATAGTGTTGAGGACAGATTTTATTTTCTCTGCGAATATGCCCTAGCTAAGTAACGGTTTTTATTTGAAACGGATTAATACTAGGTACATAGGTCAAAAAGCTGTCGTAAGTTAGCAAGTAGTTTTGTTAAATTTTTTTTTTTCAACTACTGTGTCATTGTTATTGCTTGAAAATACCTATAGTTTTCCGATAATCTGACTCAATATCCACTAACTCTATTAAAATCTAAATGTAAGCTTTAGAAACCTAGGAGATAAAGATTTTGAGAAAAACCTCCGTGACAGACGGACGGGCAAAAGGTGATTCCTTAAAGGTCCCGTTTAATTCCTTTTAAGATATGGTGAAACTTCGTTTGGACGTCATTCACGACCATTTCTCTCAGTGAATCTACTAGGTACTTGCTATCGACTTTTAAGTTATTTTCCCGGGCCTACCTACCTATTCATTATTATAATTATGGAGCATT
The DNA here is from genome assembly GCA_905220435.1 of Amphipyra tragopoginis. Lineage (NCBI taxonomy): Eukaryota > Metazoa > Arthropoda > Insecta > Lepidoptera > Noctuidae > Amphipyra > Amphipyra tragopoginis. The sequence goes on along the minus strand of HG991991.1, from coordinate 22,094,793 downwards.
TATAGAACTAGAAAAATACATTGTGTTTTTTATCATGTTTACCGTGTTGGGTACCATTTGAATAGGCTTACTTTTTGTGTGAAAAAATACCGTCCCGAGTGAACTTGGCGAAGAGCGTGATGCGGGCGGGGGAATTAAAACATAATTATGACGATGTATTAGATTTGAGCGTTGATAGAGACGCGTTTTTCGGTGTGTATTTTTTGAGTTTAAAAGCAATAGCCCACGACGAATTTGTAGCGATACAGTATCGCGTTTCCTAAACACGTGACTGCAACTCTACATACGACCGAAGACGCGATGACGCAATCGCGATACAGTCACATTGTATCGATTCAGCATCGCTTCTGCATCGTTGCCAATGCGCGACTGTATAGGGCGACATTGAGAGAAGGACGCGTGGCCCGCGCTTACCCTAAGCACAGAATAAATAGTACAAGCCTTAAGCGTAGAAGCTCACCGCGGGCCGCTTGTAGGCACACTACGCTAAACATAGTAGCGCTACAGAATCGTGTCGTGACTGCGTGTGCTAAGGTACACGGCCAGCTACAGCATAGCACGGTGATAGTATCGAATCTCTTCTTTATTGATGCATAAATTCGTCGTGGGCCATCGCCCTTCGTTGTATGTGTGAAAGAACGCGGCGGATAACGCGGCGTAATGCGTAGCGGACCCCGTGTCTGCATAAACGAGGCCTACCTATCTACCTACCTCCATAGTTTGGAAGCCAAACTATGTGAAATTGTTTGTGATTATAGAAGGTGTAATAATATACAGTGGTGGCCATGTAATTAGGAACGATTAGTACTGCACGCCATAGGTAGAACGCTAAAATAAATACCTAGGTCTCTAAAAATGTGTTTTATGTGATGTCTGACCATGCTAGCTCCTCAAATACGCGGCATTGGCCGAGATGAGTGTCACGCCATCAACGCCGCGGTCAACTTCAACGGTAATATCCTCCGCCATTAGGCGTCCAGTGAGTTACAATCTGTGGCCATCTGTTCGTACGATAGAGACCAGGTCTTCCACGTATGTTCAATCCGTCTTTCGTCTTTTCTCATTTTAAACGCGCTAGATCTTTAATATCTACGTATCAGAATAGATCCGACAGAAATCAGAGGTTTCCGTTTAAAGTGGTACAATTTATAAATAAAGTCTTTGTTGCATAATTTAATTTTATATCTATAGACTATAATTATTTGTTTAAAATAAAAAGAATTTACTTGCATAATAATAAAACTGTATTGGACAAAAAATCATCTTCTGTTTATATAAAAATGAATCCCTATTTCCCTTCGTCACGGCATCACGCTTGAACGGCTGGACCGATTTCGCAATTTTTTTTTGTTGTGTTCCTAATTGTCAGGAGAAGGTTCTCATGAAGGAAAATTTTGATATTAAAAATAAACGAAATTATTTCAGTATGTTGATATTGTATATGTATATGGACATATTCTTCATTTGTTTACCGCATGTATGAAAATGGTTTTAACGTATTGTTACTAAAGTCCCCGTCACGAGAAGCTATAAATTTTGTAAATAAAGAACTTCTACAAAGTTACGTAGCGACAATTCAATCAACAACAAATAATCCCAAATTCAATCAACTCAAAGTTACATACCTACGTGTAATACGAAACTAACGAGCAATTTCACTTAGTCGGGTTATATTTTAGCGATATAAAGCGCTATCGTCTAATATTTTGTGGTACCGGAACGTGTCTGACTCATGGAACGTCAACATTTGGCCCGCCATTTTGAAGTAAGTTCACACTGACGCTGTCAATGCTGTCATTTGAGTTTTGAATGCGTTTCAGTTTGTTTGTGTTGTTTTCGTAGATTATTATTTATTATTATATAAATAAAATAAAAACCATTATATAAAAATAAAAATCATTACAAAACTGTTTTTTTTATTTGTTCCAAAGGTTGCGAACCCCTAAATGTGTGTTTACAAAATTTATAGCTTCTCGCGACGGGGACTTTAATTGTATTTTGTTTCTGAAGGTAGGTAGTAGGTAGGTAGTAAGTAGGAAAAAGTGCATTGCAACTCATTCCGGGTACAGCTAGTAATTAATATTTTCACGAAATCTGACCAGTGCAAATAAGCAACAGAACACCAATTGACCTGTTTTAGAATTAATGTCTGTTTGTTTGTTACCTCGTCATCACGTGAGAACGACTGATCCGATTTAATATTTTTTCAATTTTCTGTTATTGATATAGTATACCCTAACTTAATAACTGTAAAATTGAGGTACGTTTGATTTCGATTATTTGAGATGGTCCTGAGATACAGCTTGAACTCTCTTCCCTATCGTATAGAGTCCTATAAAATGTAGATAGTCGGTTAATCTTTTTCTTCTCTTGTACCGGCCGTGTTATATCAGAATGACTCATGCCGTGATGAGAAGATTAGTCCAACCAAAGTGCGCCGGACGTAGTAACATATCATTATTCACGGAAGGTCTTTTAATGTATCCCAACGTTAATGATTAGAAGGAATTAAGTTAGTTTATGATTTTGTGATAGGTACGTGATTGTTGGCGATGGTTGGCGATATGTGATTAATTATACACAATTATGTTGTAAGGTGATGGTAACAAGTTACAACAACAACAGTACCTAGTAACAAGTTGGTAATGGTGATAACTGGTAGATGTGTTGTGCTTTTTGTGATGATAGATTAAGAGTGGCGGTGATTAGTGATGGTGATTGGGATTTGTGGTGATTATTATTGATTGGATACAAATGAAAAGTGTATTATTTATTAGTTTTAGTAGAGAGCGTGTATGACAAGATGCATTAATTTGAATACGATACAATTTGAAATACAATAAAATTTGATACTGTGTAAGAGCAAACTGGCTAAGTATTTAAGGATCGATAGTACCAAACGGCGTTCTGTTGTTTCTGCCTTGGGATAATTAGAAAAAGTAAAAGTTTAAAAAAAGTAAAAGTAATATGTAAAAAATTCACACAAATGGCGCGGATCTGCCGCGGCTTAGCCACGGGCGAGCACAGCTAGTTTATCATAAAATCTTTAAATTCTTTACTATAAATTAAGAAGCAGTAAATAACTGATTATTATAGAGATCTAAAATTGTGCACTTTGCAATATATTATAGTTATGGACGGTCTCATAAGAAGGTTTTCCTGTAGCTACAACGGTTAAGGTTAAGGTAAGCCCTCGTTGCCCTATCACAAATTTCAACTCTGTACACTTATTATGTAATAACTTATTGAAAAATACATACAACACGAGTATGTCTGTATGTGTTCCTATGTAAATTGTTGGAAATATAATTTTTGAGGGTAACGTTATATTCCTATTAATTATGCAGCTAATAATTATATCAAGCACCGTTACATACATATAATATACATAAAATAATACAACAGAGCACACATTAATTAAAAATTGTGCACAAACTCATGGCTGTTGAAAACTGTTATTATAACACCGGCGCGGCTTGAGTTTCTGAGACAGTAGAGAGTGAAAGTGAGGTAGGCACCAGTTGCTGACAACTTTCTCTAAAGTTTGCACCGATGAATTTATACATAAGTATAGGTATGTGTGTCAGAATATGCACGCGCTCTAAGATTTCGATATTTCGCCCCTCGCGACAGTACGAACTTTTGGGAAAAATAACTTTTGAGAATAATAATTGTAGATATTCAACTTTCGTCTATTAGACTTAGTAAATTTAATTCCTATTCAAGTTTCATCTTGCTTGTATCGCGTGGATTATTATCGTAATGGATTAAACATGCGGTTTTAAAAGTTTTCCCTATGGGCCCGCTCTCTAGGGAGTCACCTGCCGCTACACTGTACTTGTTGTACATGTTCACATAATAAAACTTTTCTATTCGAGATTTTATTGGGGAACTATATTTTTTGTCAGCAAAGTTTATATTTGTCATCAACTTGCATCATCTAATTAATAGATTTATCGCCACGAAATATTTTCATTCTCAGATAAATTAAAGTGTCGCCAGTTATGAATTACCAAATTAATGTCAATATGTATCTAACTTATGAGATGGGTTATCAATAAAATCGTAGTTCATTCCTTGGATAAAAATTTTGTTCTCAAAATAATAGGTTTATCCCTTAAATAATAGCTTCGTACTCAGAATGGTATATCTGTCGCCAAATAAATCGATGATCATCCCCAGATTGCGACTTGTTTTTATTTGTTATTTTGTCACCAGTGCAGTAGTTACATTTTATTTCGTTCAGTTATCAAAATAATACTATTCGTTACTAATTAAATAGTTCTGTTTATAAATTTAATGAAAAATTTATCAAAGGGTCGGAGCCAAATTGGCGCGCTATGACATTATTATTTTAAGGGAGTGCCTCCGACGTCGGTAATTTGGGACACCCCGACGCGGATAGGTTAGGTTCGAAGGGGATGACGGGGGCTGGAGTGAGCGAGCAAAGCGAGCGAGCGAAGTCCCCGTCATCCCCTTCGTGTTAGGTTACTTTAAACCCTGCAGACAGAAGTAGGAGCCCCGGCTTCGTCGACTCTGCTTTGGAAACCCAAACAACCTTACAAACATCCCCTTAAGTTTTTCATTTGCAAATATGATGCTACTACTTTTGGGACTTTTATGAATTTTTGAAGTGCTATATTAAATTTTTTTAATGATCGTTTTGAATAAATTGATTATACAGTTATCAGGACAAACTTATTATAATAAATCGAAACCTGTTTATTTGATACTTAATAGTATATCCCGATGATTATATGTGATTTATTATAGAATTGTTTTTATATTGTTTGGCAACTACATTTTGGCGACAGATCTACTATTTTGCCGACAAACCCTATTATTTAAGAAATTCAAAACCAATTAAATTGACGACAGCTTAAATCATACCCATTTTATTGTTACTTTACACCTCTGCGCTTGGTATAATTATGCCTTAATTCTTTATGATAACTCGCTTTTCGTGACTCTTATTATCTGCCTCATCACTTGAGCTCACTGCAGAGGCCACATGCATCAATATGAAGTAGACTGCCTTAAATGTGGCCCCAAACATAAAGGTATCGTGAAGTCTTTCTGGTAATTACGATGGCCATGTCCCGCTATGTACCCTAGGGCGAACCTGGGGGACTTTGGGTCCTAATTTGTGGCATATACGAGTAGTACACACTATCACGCCATAAAGGGGACACGTCGAATACAAGTTCACCCTACACCTACAACACCAAGAAGATTGCTGATACGTTGCCAATCTTAGAGACAAAGGAAAGTCTTATGAGCCTGTAATCTCACCAGCATCTCTTCCCTGCAAACCAGAACACAGCAATGCTGTTTAGCGGCAGAAATAAGTATGGAGGTAGTACTTCCCCAGACGAACTCTTTCACAAGGAACTCTATACTCTTGGGGTGTTATAAGTTTGAATCCTATGTTTAACTCCCGACGCAAAATAGCGGTGTTTTATGAGTTAGAAGTCTATGCCTTGTCTGTCCATCTGTTTGTCTGTCTATCTCTCTGTGTCTGTCTGTCATCGTAGCTCCGAAACGTATGATTTCGATGCGTTTTTTTGTTTGAGAGCTGGTTTAGTCGGGTAAATCGGATATGTTTGAAGGAAATCGGTTCAGCCGTTGCAAGATCATCAGCTCTTTCACAGTTGGTGTAGAAATCTCTGCCATACAATGTGTATTCATTCAATTTCCAAATTTATAACTTAAAAATTACGAACTCCCATGCAAACTTTCATCCCCTATTCAAAAATCCTTTCTTAACGATCGCCTACGTTATACAGGGTGTCCCAAGAAGTAGTGTCAAGCGGAAAGATACTCTTTAGAGGTACCCAAATTATCCCCATCTATGTTCCGCGATTTTTTGCAGTTTTCGAGTTATGATTTCTTTTCATGTTGTTACAAAACTCTGACTTTAATGACATTTTTGATCACAGTGTCATGAATACATGATAAAAATGCGTGTTCTATTCATCTAGTTTGGAAAAAAATACAATTTACGTCACTATGATCAAAAATGTTATTAAAGTCAGAGTTTGGTTAAGACAAGAAAAAAATCATAACTCAAAAACTACATAAAATCGCGGAACATACATGGGGGTAATTCGGTTACCTTTAAGGATGCTCTACCTCTGGACTACTTTTTGCTTGACGCTACTTTGTGGGACACGGTGTATTAAGGAACTTCTGTGCAAAATTTCATGCTTTTAGACATACCGGTTTAAGCTGTGCGTTGTGTCAGTCAGCGTTACAGTTTTATTATGAACAGATGCCTAATCACCAATTTCCATATTTCTTACTTCAAAAATGACGAACTTCCACTCCCTTTTTTATTTAATCGCCTAGCGGATGAATTTTCAAAAATCCTTTCTCAGTACTCAGCTACGTTATTAATATAAGGTACTCTTGTGCAAAAAAAATGTCATGCTTGTAGAACAGGGGTGGGTAAACTTTTTTATCAGGGGCCAAAATACGCAAGAAATGTAGCAGAGGGCCAGAATTTAAAAAAAGAAATGCATTTTGTTATGCCGTAACTAAAATGTTTGGCTCAAATAATTACGGCTATTTGTTATGGTCATACACACTTGCTGTAAAAGGAAGGGTAAAGGTACAAGTCCGAGACGGGCTGCAAACTGCAGACTGCAACCGCAGACCGCAAGTCGCCATCGGAATAGCGCCTTTAAGGTGTGCTCTTTAAAGATGCTATGCCAACAGCGACTGCAAACCTGCAACCGCAGCCGCAGATCGCATCGCAAGCGATACTACTTTTGCAGTTTGCGGTCTGCAGCCCGTCTCAAACTTGTACCTCCCTTCGCGGGTCGGAGTTGGCTCACAGCCCGTAGTTTGTCCACACCTGTGCTAGACCCACCGGTTTAAGCTGTGCGTTGTCTGTCACTCACATTGAGAGTTTTATTTAGTAGAAGAAGATTCGCCACGCCATAAGGTTCTCCCCTACAAACTTTGACACCCCGTTGCATCTTGTCTTAGTGTTCGTTATGAAAAAACTGAATAGTTAATTTCAACTTTCAGCGGTTTGGGCTATGCGAGAGACATTACGTGTACTTTATACATATAAGATAGATTTTAAGTAGCTCTTGATAGCTAGTGGATAACGTTTCTAAAATGACTTAAAACCGACCGTCGTGTTTTCAAGGTGTCTGGGATGTTTTTGCCCTGAACTTTGCCATTTTGTACTTTTTAATTTTTATATGTATGTATACATGTAAGTGAACTGTTGTATAATAGTCAAATCTTGCTTGAATATTGTGTTGCTAAATGTGTGTTATTAGTTGTTCCTATTGTAATTACTTGATAGTGACCTAGCGGCTAGTAGTAAGACAGATAGCCGTTAGAAAAAGAGGCCTTGACTCATTTCAACCACAGCATTCTGCTGCAGATTATTATCGTTTTTATATAAATAGACATATTTTACATATACAAGGTTAGTCGGAAAGGGGGTACTAATCCGAAGCCCACTTATAGTATCGTTGATGACTGTTTGAAAGCAAGTGTTAAAATTTCAAAATTCGAGATTTTTTTTTTCCAAATAAAATGGTTTTTATTTTAGTTTTTTCAAAAATTCTTCATCCCTGCTTTAGTTACAAATTCAGAAAATGGTGCTTCTAATTCATGACCCCAAATATGACCTAAAATGTAAACACAGCTCATCATAACTGGGGACAGATAGATTTTAGAGTTTTTTTTTTTGAGATTTTTGAACAACTGTTTCTCTTAAACTATTGACTTTTGGGAAAAGTTGTAGAACAAAAGTTACTCATTATTATGTGTACTTTAACACCCTTTCGGATTAGTACCCCCTTTCTGACTAACCTTGTACAAATGTGTGATAAATATGTTAATGTTTTTTATTATTAAGTTCTGAAACCTTGATTTTTACTGACTGACTTGACTTCCAATCACTTTATATTTATGCATCGCCATCATTATTCTCTTTCGCATATTTTGTTATATACCTACAAAAATAGCGTTTAGAATAGCGTCAATCACGCAAAATTCGGAAAAAAACATTTTTTTTTCGCAATAACCGACCAAACATGACCTTTGCATTATACAGGGGAACGCATAATATATTATACAGAGATCAAGTTGTACAGCTCCGGTTCTTATAATTCGAACGAGATTTAATCATACTTGAAAAGTAGGTTATTAGAATTCCTAGTCATTTTGCCATACAAATAAAGCTCTTATTTTACTTTTTCCCATTACACCCTGTCCAGAATATGAAAGTGTGGGTGACACATCCATAGAACATAATAATTACGTCGTGGAAAAGGAGATGGTCCAAAAAAAACCCAGACTCGATTGGGACTAAATGGGTACCAGTAGTTTCATTATAATGCACAATTTACCCCACCGAAAGGACAATGCCGAAATCTATAAAATATAGGAGTTATAGGCTGACAAAGTTTAAGTATATGAAAAAATCTTGACTAACAAGTGTTTTTTACCATTTTATACAATATCAATAATATATTAACGATAATAATGACGGGATTACTGTAGTATTTATTACTATCAACCATTTGGTATCTGATTAGTGTAAAAAACACACAAAAAAAAAACTTTTTTCAAGGATTCGTATAAATAATATAACTACAAGGTGTAACATAAATAACGCACAACCTCTTAAGGCGTCACTGTACTCATCATTATGAACAACTTTTATTTAGGTACAATGGGACGAAACATAAATCGCGAAAAAAAATCAGCTGTTCCCTACATTTTGACGAGTTATGCGAACATAAACGTAACAGCTGATTTTAATTCGCGATTTCTGGTTTGTTCCCTTAATAAAAGTTGTTCATAATGATGAGTACAGTGACCCCTTAAGAGCTTGTGCGTTATTTATGTTACACCTTGTAGTTATATTATTTATACGAATCCAGGTTTTTCGTTTTTTTTTAAGTGATTGTAGTAATAATCAGATACCAAATGGTTGATAGTAATCAATAATACAGTAATCCTGTCATTATTATCGTTAATATATTATTGATATTATATAAACTTTTAAAAACACTTGTTAGTTAAGATTTTTTCATATGTACTTTGTCAGTCTATAGCTCCTATACCCCATCGATTTTGGCATTGCCCTTTCGGTGGGGTAAATTGTGCATTATAATGAAACTACTGATACCCATTTAGTCCCAATCGATTCTAGGTTTTTGGTCCACACATTATGGACCATCTCCTTTACACGGAGCTACTTCCATCGGAGTGTTCCGCAAGGGCCGGTTCCCACTGTATCGTGCGTTATGTTATTTATCGTAGGATGACTGTCGTCTCTAGCTGTTCCCATTGGGTCGTGATGACAGTTGTATGGCTGGAAGACAGTCTTGATACAAGTCACGGCGCACGGTAAGGAGTCGTTCATAATCCACGTAACGCTGTTGCCTGGGTTGGCGGGATCACTACAACTACGGTAATATTATAAAAAGGGACACTCGGTTCGGACACGTGTCATACAATAAAACATTGCCTTGACTGACTGACAGACAAAGCACAGCCTACACTATTGAAAATAGAAATTGGAAAATATAGAGGTGCACTAAGAAAGGCACATTTGTGGACCCGCCTTTATGATCTGGCAACACGCTCAATCGTATTTGTGCAAACGCCATATAATTTGCACAAGTAATCATGTAGGTACATATTACTTTACAGATTACTTGTGCAAAAGGTAGGTACCTACGTTAAGGCCAAACGGTACACCGCGCAAACGGCTTGCACAAACACTTAATTTGTACTACCTTTTGCACAAGTACGCAAATACGTTAAGACAACTAAACGGTATACTGCGCGGTGCCATTAATTCGGTCTATATCTTCTGCGCAAACGTTTGCGCATGCAGGAAGTCGCTGCGTGTAGCCGGACAATTAAATGAACATCTTTCATGCAAACGTCCATATGATAAAGATAATAATATGCTGTAGTAGCTAGCGCTGAGCATAAGTTGATTTTTGTGCAAAGAGTATTATATTCACGACCACGACCATATCATCCTATAAAGTATTCATACAAAGTAAAACCATTTTATTGCCTACAATTGAATTATGCGCAAAAAATTCTTTGAAAATGATGTTTTTGTAAGGTATTATATTATAACTATTACAAGGTATATAATATATATGTCGTGGCCATATCTTAGAATTGACCACTTCATGATGTGGCCGGCCATTTCATGAAATGGCCAATACCCACCACAATACCCATACAATGGCCCACATGCCAAATGGCACCGGCCAGATCAATGAACAATCAGCATTTGACGATATCAACAGCTAAACGCACGGCTACTTCATGATATGGTCAAACATTAGTGATCATATCATAAAATTAGTTAGGTACATTATCCACTGTTAGAGGCGCTGATATCGTTTTGTTTTTGTGATCATCGCATCATGAAGTGATCAATTCTATGATCTGGCACGACATATATATACATATAAATAAATAAACAGATTTTTGTAATTTGCTATAGATTTTGGAGATGGCTCTAAGGCAAGAGACTGCGCCAGCACTGACGTCGTCGCTGCTACACGATCCCTACCCTATGGAGGTACCGCCGCCCATTGCCGAGGAACATTTTGAAGTAAATTTCTTTTTATACAACAGCTTCTTCTTGACTTGAAATCAGAGACGTAAATCTGGCACTAACTATAAACTAAAATGATAATCATTTTGCATGGAAAAAAAAAAAATTAACACTAAAACTTTGTGTATTGTTTAAAAAAAAGGCAAACTAACTTGTACTCTCAAAATAGGCCGTGCATGAAAAGAGCCTCCACGAGTGACGATACTTAAGTACGTCCGGCGCACCCTGAGCAGTCAGCCACGCTACCAACCTTGCTGAATTATTATTTTAACCCAGAACGGGTCTTCTCCTTTGTAAAGTTTTGTAAATAATAAAATTATCTACGTTACAAGAACTTTCAATTGAGGTAGGGATAGGGTTACCATTTAGAAATTTGAAAAGTCCTGACAAAAAGCCTGACATTTCAATAAAAGTCCGGACATTTTAGTCACAAAATGCAAACATACGAAGATTTATTGATTGATCTCGTTAAGTTGATTGTTAAAGATTTATATTTTGTTTTCAGATGAATGAGAAGTTATTAAAGATTAAAAAGTTATTTGATATTACATAAGTAAGTTTCATTACTCGTATTCCAGCTAAGCCAAAAAATCCGGACAAATTAAAGTTCCGGACAAAGTCCGGACAAAAGTCTAGAAGTCCGGACATGTCCGGACAAATCCGGACGGACGGTAACCCTAGGTAGGGATATCTTTGTCCTGTTCGAGAAACTTGATATTTAGGATGCTGCTGTTCTACATTGTCGTTTATTACCCAAGATTGAAAACTTGGCCCTAATTTATTTAAATCTGTTAATTAATGAACTAATAACATTTTTGGTTGCAGGATGAGTTTGAGGATGCCACAGATGAGCATGCGACGTAAGTAAAATTAAGTTTTTCTTGTTTGTTATATAGGCACCGACTAAAATATGTCTAGTAGATAAAATATATACTAAATGCAAAAGGACACCAGTTAAACACACAGTCAGGACGAAATGTTGGCTTTTATTTACATTTATGTTTATGGTGGGATTATACGGGTTAGACTTAAAGCAACGCTGCGACTCATCGGTGGCCGCGTAGCTCTATGAGTAAATAATGTACTGAGTACATTGTATTGAATGTCTTTCGGTGGGATAAACAATATACAGTACAACAATATCTTAGGTATATTAAAGAATTACACAAAAAAATAATTAAATCTGAGCCAAGACTTTGTGCAAATGGGTGAACATAAGGCCCGAGGACATCTTCAACGTAACTTTCTGCGTTCATATTGCCATCTACAAAAGCGAGCTCAGCTGTTCTTCATAATACCCGCCCATACCATCAGTGTGGAACCACTGTAAGGGTGCAATTCCTGGACGCATCTCAGCTGTTCAGCATTTCCGGGACGACGATTCACTCTTACCCTTATCGTATCAGGCCGTAATACGAACCGGGACTCATCGCAAAATAAAATTTTATCCCATTGCTGGTGTAGGGACACATGACATGGACCCAGGTCCATGTCATGTGTCCCTACACCATTCCTTTCGACGGGCGCGATTGGCGATGGCGTATAGGTGGGCACCTAATCGGGCGTCGTGCTCGTTGCAGCCTATATTTCCCACGGTTTGGTGGCTAACAACAACATCGCTTGAGAATTGTAGCTTTATTAAACCTATCTCCCGGGCATTTAACATCGGCTGACGTCTTGCAGTCAGTTGTAGTATCGGTCCTGTCGAGCATTTGTACTTCTCCCACGTATTGGGTGCTGCTCAGCAAGATCCCCTGTATTAACGTAACGCTGCTAAAGACGACAAATCACTCTCCTATTGACACCAAAACGCCGAGATACCTAGGACTGATTTCTTCCCGCTTGTAGCATTCCTACAGCTCTCTGCATTTCATCGGGAGTCAAATGGCATCGCTCCATGACATAAAAAATGACACACCACTCAATTTTCTCAAAAACTGTATTTCTCAAAACGATAAAAGTGAGATATATACCATATTTATCAAGCAACGAAAACATATGAAATCGGGAAAAAATAATTAGCTTTTATTTTAATGAAAACAAAAAACAATCGAAAAATTTATATTTTTAAAATCAGTCAGTATATGTTTCCGAGAACAAAAAGATTGTATAACAATCTACTTTGTTAAGAAAAAAATAAAGTATCAATTAATAAAACATGCAGTTTTTGAAAATGATGCGTGTTGCTTAGACTTTTTTGATGTGTGTAGTTAAGTAATAACTTACTATATATTTTATGTATAAATACGAAAACTATTATGAATCTTAAAGAATGTTTTTTGTAGGAACGCGTTGGATTTACAAACTGCTTTTGAGGACTGTGAAGTGGCCATAAGGAAATTCTTCAACAACGATTTAATTGGAGCTACGAACATGATGAAACCCTGGTGAGACTTGTTACGTAAACCAATAAGTTACTTCCGTAGATGCGTATAGCACGAAAACCTTTTGCGTGGGTATATGTAGGTATATGTCGTCGTCTGATCGTAGAGTTAGAAACAGCGCCATATCTAGAAATGACGTACGTTCTATTCGTTGTATCATGATTTGACACTTACAAGAAACAACTACCTGTATTATTTAATCCAACAAAAATTAAATTCGTTATTTATGTACCCATAATAACTTACAAATAATACTACGTAGATATAAATTTCAATATTTTAAATCGATTATTTATTAATATTTCCTTCTTAATTTTCTTGCACACTTTATTTATTCATCATATAGATCTATCTAATGTTAACATTCTTCGTTCAAATTAATTGTTACTTACCTAGTTTCGAGCGTATGGTACTCGTGGGTTGTAGCTGAAAATCAGCGTTAGGTAGTAGTTTCTAGTACTGCCTGCCGTAAATGGTAACGTTACTTAAGCCGTAATGCCACCTGTCATTACGCTGAGCTGATGGCCTTTGGCACTTATTTCGTGTCATTCTCATGTGTACCCATTGATGTATTGTACTATGTACCAAATTACCAATATATACCTACATTTTCTTTCTTTTTTTACCCAATTAAAAATCGGGCGGATCGTTGAGGAGCATATACGTTTGTCGATATTCCTAGATATAAAAAATAAACGCATTGCCATATCATGATATGGCCAAATGCCATTTCATAAAATAGTTAAATTTCTCTCCACTAGTGACGCTGTGTACGCTTTGCTCAAACTTTAAGCCTTAAAGTGTTTACTTTTATCAAGTTTTTATGACGAACGCGAAAAATGGCTGCTTTGCACCAAATTGGTTATTCGAAATATAAATGGCTACTAACCTTTGCTAACTAATAAATGAGAACTTCAACGTAATTATAAGCAGCTGTATCGGTTATCTGTGAACCTTTTAGGCTAGGGTGTCTTTTAGTAGGTACCATGCGTAATTTCTGTTCCTAATCTTAGAATGTATTCAGCGTCTATTACATTATAGCGTGATGATAATAATCTGCAAAGTAATAACAGATTATGACCATAATTATGTGGTAAAACAAAAATTTATGTTCCACTGCTGCTTGGCTCCTATGAGCAATAGCATGAAGATAATGTACTCAATTGCGGAAAGTCCCATAAAAAATATTGCTAGACTTCTGTTTCAGTACATAAACCTCAAATAAATTGTTGTAATACTGTTCAATAGACAGTAAAAGTTCCCTTTAAGTTTTGTTTCGAAACCCTAGGGATCGATATGCCCAACTGTGACCTGGAAAATCATCAAACGCTTAGCGTATTGAACGATACGACGGATATTAGTTAGACTTATCATAAAATGGGGCTGTTTCATGAAATGCCCAGGCACATCATGATGCGCCCAATTCTACGATCGGACGACGACATATCCATAATAATTTATTTATTTATTTATTTAGGATCTCCAACAAAGGATACACATACACAAAACAAATCACAATACTAAATAGGTTATTTTCCATGTGCTCCTTCAATTGCAGGAGACCACAGCATGCACATATAACTAGGTGTAATCAGGGTAATAATAATAAAAATAGAGAAATTAATCGTGAAATTTGAGAACATAAAATGAAATTAAACATATCGAGATTGAGCATTCATATTAACATTGTTTGGTAGTAATAATAATTATAATTATTTCATATGAATTATTGGCTAATGTAGGGAGGAAACATAGTTACATACATATAGCTAAAAATTTTTTGTATTTTGAAATGGGGAGGGTAATGTGTAATAATCAAGTGCTATTACTTTAGTCTCAGAATACAGAAAGACCCAGAAGCTGTGATCACGCCTAATACTGAAGCATCAAAAACTACTCTTAATCAGAGTAGTTTGACGCGCAGTCGATCAGTTACTATGGGGACGTCATAACGACTACATGTATTTACCGGTGTCAAATTAAATTAAATTATGTCGTTTTGTGTCGTTCGAACCTATAAAAATGCAGCGGGCCTAAAAACAAAACAGGATGGGATCACATTTCACGTTTAAGTAGCACATTCAGATATCGTCTTATTTAATTAATCAATAAATTGTTCAGTTTGTAATTGTCATAGGGAATGATGCATCCATATTGTTAGTGTTGTCAGTATAAGAGTTTTGATTTTCCCTTCTTTTTATTACCTACTTAAATAAATTAAACGTTTTTATCTAAAATTCCTATCAGACCTTCTCTATTTCTTGAGATTATCAGGTACAGTCAGCGTCAAATAGGTATATCGCGACGAATAGACTGTTCATCATTACCTAAACAGCTAAAGAAATTAAACTTTATCTAAATGGGATTCTTGTCAGAATGCCAGTTGACCTGTCCTACGTTCATTCTGAAACGCCCCTTGTTTCATTGACATAATTATACAGGGTGTAAACGAATTCGCGTAATTCCTTCAAACCACAAAATCTATTAATGGTATACCATTAATCTATAGATTAACCCCGCACGGGATTTAGATTGACTAAAAAGGAGATGGTCCATAATGTATGGACCAAAAACCTAGACTCGATTGGGACTAAATGGGTACCAGTAGTTTCATTGTAATGCACAATTTACCCCAACGAAAGGGCAATGCCGAAATCGATGGGGTATAGGAGCTATAGACTGACAAAGTATGTATGAAACAATCTTGACTAACAAGTGTTTTTTAAAAGTTTATATAATATCAATACTATATTAACGATAATACTGACAGGATTACTGTAGTATTTATTACTATCAACTATCAACCATTTGGTAAGTGATTATTACAAAAAAAAACGAAAAACCTGGATTCGTATAAATAATATAACTACAAGGTGTAACATAAATAACGTATACTTTACCTACTACCTTTTAAGGGGTCACTGTACCCATCACTATGAACAACTTTTACTATGGGAGAAAAAGTGAAATCGCGAAAAAAGAACAGTTGTTCCCTACATTTACGTTCGCTTAACTCGTCAAAATGTGGGGAACAGCTGTTTTTTTTTTCGCGATTTCACTTTTTCTCCCATAGTAAAAGTTGTTCATAATGATGAGTACAGTGACTCCTTAAGAAGTTGTACACTTATTTATGTTACACTTTGTAGTTATATTATTTATACGAATCCTTGAAAAAAGTTTTTTTTTTGTGTTTTTTATAGTAATCGGATACCAAATGGTTGATAGTAATCAATACTACAGTAATCCCGTCATTATTATCGTTAATATATTATTGATATTGTATAAAATGGTAAAAAACACTTGTTAGTGAAGATTTTTTCATATATTACTTTATCAGCCTATAGCTCATATACCCAATCGATTTCGGTATTGCTCTTTCGGTGGGGTTAATTGTGCATTATAATGAAACTACTGGTACCCATTTAGTCCCAATCGAGTCTGGGTTTTTTTTTGGAACATCTCTTTTAAAAAAAAAACATTTTTTTTTATTTCATTGAAAATTTAGATGCCATGCATAAATTAATGAAGGCACGGCAACACAGCTGACGGGCACGACTAGCCCGATATTGCTCCATGCAGTCAGTTAACTTGGGACGCTAAAATTACTCAAATACAGAATACCATGGTTCATTTTTTGAAAACTTTTTTTTTTATTCTGAAAAAATCCCATGCAGAATCAATCAGTGTCACCAGTAGATCACGCGGTTTGAAGGAATTACATGAATTCGTTAACACCCTGTAGTTTTGTTCGGATCATTTTGAACAGTCTGTTCGTCCCTATATATTTGACGCTGACTGTACCTACTCAGATATAAAATATTGCCTATATAGAAAAGCACAATTTTGATTTTATTATTATCTAACCTCCAATACTCAACGTTTTCCCCAAAAACGGGTAAACAATGTCTGAGCTAGCAACATTACGCGGGTGGGAAGTGAGACGGGCGCGGGACGCATGCTTTGATTTTGGACACAGCGTAAGGCTTGCAATTACTGTTGAAGGCGGATTCTGTTTCTTTCTGTATTCTGAGACTTTAGTTTTACATAACTTTTGTTTGTACTAAAGCTTAACTACACTTCATATTTTTGACGCGAAAGTGAGTTTGTCGGTCAGTTTGTTACAACCCGTGCCATTACATAATTAATATAAATGGTGGATGACAGGTTATCTCTCGCACTCATATTGGATCTTCTTTGTTTCGCCCCGTTCGTGGACAATTTTTTTTTCTGAATATGATTTTCTTTTCAATACATTCTTATTAGGAACCTTGGTTATTTGTTTTAGTAAGTTTAAACTTATTTATTTATGGCGCAATACGGTAATGATATTAGAGAATAAATTAATTGCCGTCTTGATATTTATACCACTTACTAAAAAATTTAGGTAAAATACATTAATGTTTTTTTATTGTTTTGCTAACACCCCGTGCAGTTCACAAGTACAATTTAATCCACCATTCTTTTATCCACATGGGAACGGGATCCAAGCTACCGGTGGTCTAGGCTCCAGAGAGATGAACCTGCCAACAATGTGTGCCGTGTCAAGCAATAAGTACCTACCGCTTTCTGTATCTAACCCTTGATCCAACCGTCTAATGAGAGCCTCTTTGAGATGTCGATCGAGGCTCTTGGCTATTAAGCCGTTAGCCGTAACTATTATTGGAACAATGACCGCCAATCCAGATATTTGATTTGATTATATTTCTCTACTTTCATGTGATTCTCGCTCTGAGAGACAGTGCTATCAAGAGTCATTCCATCACCACTATATCAGGCTTATTGACAACAATAGTCCTATTAGTGATTAAAGATCAAGGCGAGTACAATGTGACATGACCTACACACATGCACATTATCTAGGTACATATTGTAGTAAGGTACTTCAGAGTCAACAAGATTTTATTCCAAAGCAAGTTGCTGTTGGACTATGCTAGCCACCAGGTTGTCTGTGCTTACGTACTCGCCGTTAGCAAAACGGGAGCGACTAAAGATAATGTATAGATAAATATATTGATTCCCTGGGACGGTGGCATGCCCGACAGATGTCAAATGTTCCGTTCTTCCAGATCATTTTTGGTAGTTGTTTGGCGCTGTAACAGACAAAAGCTTAGGTTTCCTCTAAGGTCACCGAATCGTAACCAAGATATGGATGCAAGGAGATCTTCACATGGCCCATGAAGGGCCCAGTAAAACCGTTAATTATGCTCCGATCTTTGTTTTGTCATACATGCCTCTGGTCATAACAATCAAGTACTACTGGTTTGCACCAGTTCTATTACTTAAGCCAAGGAGAGCGAGTTGAGTCCTTTGTCCATCACAACTACGTCTCGGTGCATCCCCACTTCGACTTGGGCGAAATACTCCCTAAGCCATCTCACGGACTATCTCTGTGCCAAATTTAATCAAAATTAGTTCAGTAGTTAAGTCGCGACGAAGAAACAAACACAGAGACAACCTCACTTTCGTAATTATAATATTAGTGTGGATTTTTTTTTGCCGGTACAAATAAAGTTTACAGTCTTTAAACAAGGTTAGTCGGAAAGGGGGTACTAATACGAAATAGTGCTAAAGTACCCTTAATCTATATACAGGGTGTCCCTGGAAGTATGGATCAAATCGAACAGGGGCGTGGACAAGGTCATTTCAAAATTTGCAGTAGTAAAAACTTGAGTAAAATTTTTGCCAGACCAAAAAAGCCTTTGCAGTAATTGTTTTTTCTTATTGAACACATGTTTCCTAGCTGCGTAAAAGTATTACCACAAAAAAGGCCTGCTGCTCGCCAAGGTCCTAAAAAAAAATGATAGCTCTGATAGTTTTTTTATGATCTATGCGAAGTGACTGAAAAAAAAAACAATAATTGGTCATAACTTTTGAACCGTAAAAAATTGTACCGACAATCTCAGGGTTCAAAAGTTTGGAAATGACATTGCCCACGCCCCTATTCGATTTGATCCATACTTCCAGGGACACTGTATATAAAAATGAATCGCCGAAATGTATACGCGCATAACTTCCGAACGACTGCACCAAATTGGATAATTCTTTTTTTTGTGTGTTCGTTATTGTTAGGGCAAGGTTTATATAAAAGAAAATATAAAAAAAATAGTCACGAAAAAAAAAACGCGGTGCGAAGTTCGCCGGGTCAGCTAGTAATGAATAAATATTGTTCTACAACTTTCCCCAAAAGTCAATAGTTTAAGAGAAATAGCTGTTTAACGATTTCATAAAAAATACGCTACAATCTATCCATCCTTAGCTGTGATCAGCTGTGTTTACATTTTAGGTCATATTTGGGGTCACGAATTATGAGCTCCGTTTTCTGAATTCGTAACTAAAGCAGGGATAAAAAGTTTTTGAAAAATCTAAAATCAAAATCATTTTTATGGAAATATTTATTATCGAATTTTGAAATTTTAACACTTGCTTTGAAACAGTCGTCAGTGATACTTTAAGTGGTCTGCGGATAAGTACCCCTTTCCGACTAACCTTGTAGAATAAAACCCAGATCTGGCCCAAACAACTTTGCCTCTCTGAAGTGACCAACAGAACGCTCAAAGCCTGTTCTCAGAGCGGTATAGTTATTTTACGAGTGCCAAATAACTTTGCCTCTTTGAAGTGAGAAACAGAACGCTCAACGCCTGTTTTCAGAGCGGCATAGTTATTTTACGAGTACCAAACAACTTTGCCTCTCTGAAGTGAGAAACAGAACGCTCAACGCCTGTTTTCAGAGCGGCATAGTTATTGTACGAGTACCAAACAACTTTACCTCTCTGAAGTGAGAAACAGAACGCTCAAGGCCTGTTTTCAGAGCTTCATAGTTATTTAACGAGTACCAAACAACTTTGCCTCTCTGAAGTGAGCAACAGAATGCTCAAAGCCTGGTTTCAGAAAAGCAAACTTATTTTACGCGTACTATAGTTAGCAGGTATTTTAATGCTACATAATTATAATTATCATATTGTTAAATCTAAATAACATTAAGTTACTGAAATACGTACGCTAGTATTAAGCTAAAGTATTTTAATATGTTACAGTATAAAACTAGTTGAACCGACTGAACGCCTTTGATACGATTAGTTCTAGCCAAAACTAGTACTAACATAACATAAGCATTCAATCAGAACTTGTTTTAACTTACCTACTAGGTAAAGCATGTTTTAGTTGAAAACGGGTTTTAATTGTTTATGAATATTGTTTTTTTTTTTTGCATTATCACAGTCCTACCTGTGCTCTGTAAAAAGCTATTATTTCGTGCCATATGAAGGCCCAATCACTAACAACTTAAAACATGCTGGTGTAAAATTTATCTCGCCTGTTCTAATCTGTTGCTCTTAACAGTACGACAATGATAATTAAATTGTTTTTTTTTTCATCTAGGGAACGCACGTCGCTTTACCACAGTCTTGGCACTTCCATGTTCGAGTTTATACCAGCTATGTTGACGTTCGACCACGCACAAATAAATCGGGCCCTAGCGGCACTCAAAGTATCCATCTCGATTTGTAACCAACACAGAAAAAACTACACATTCGTAGAGAGCATCGGCACAATTATTAAAAAGGTATAAAGCAATTTGTATTATATTTTATGTTAAAAACTGAGAATCTCCATTATTGTAGTCGGTTAAAAAAGAAGAGTGCAATAAGTACCCACACTATTAATACCTAACTGCTATGGTTTATAATAATAATACACACAACAAAGATCAAAAACACTGTTCAACAATTTCAACAGTGAAAAGTTATGTAATTCATAAATGATACTTTAATGGCATTTAATAGTTTATGTTATTTTAAAGTGATTATGATAAACCCATCTACATTTGATATGCCATTTGGCCACCGAATTGATATTGTCGTCTTTGATATTATTTATACGTCTCAAATGTTAGATGCATTTAGATAAACATTTGAATATTCATTAATTACGTTGACATTCAAATTAATAAACGATATCAATATTCCAATCTCAAAAATGATACCTACGCTTTACCAGGTCAAGTCATTACTACTGCAGTGATTTACAGTATCCTGGTCATTTGACGCCCCATCTCCGGTCAACTTACACGAATTGAATGTCTTCCTTAAGAATTATCAAGAAGTAGCATAGAATCGCGACCAATGTAAAAAATGAAGGGAGGCCTTTGCACAGCAGTGGGACAGTATGGGCTAATAGAATAATAAACAGATTTTAGAGAAATAAACGAAATAAACGCTGATATTTAATTGGTTGTTTTGCTAGAACAAACATTGTTCAGACCATGGCACACTACCCTCCTATAGCACCAAATAAAAAAAATACGTCATTAGTCTGTAAAAAAAACCATACTAGTCAGAGGGGGGACCTGCGCAGTTGGCGCCATGATGGTTCAAGTTATTTGCCGGGAACTTTACCGCGATTGCCGCGATGTACGGTTAATGTTTGAATACGTTTGAGTAACATAAGATTTTTTTAAAAAGCCAAGTGTTTTTTTTTTTTTATTTAACAATTCTTTATTTTTGTTTTGAACATCGTTTGTTCTAGGAATACAACCAATTAAATGTCAGCGTGTATATAAAAAAAACTTAAAAAATCTGAAAATCATCAAATAATGGCCTTAAAATAAAATTAACATTTTCTGATGTTATGAATGAACCAGTTATTTTAGCATTGAAGCTAGAATAACTGGTTTACTAGTAAAATTATAAAAAATATTTTCGCAGCTTTTGCATTGTTGCTATAAAAGAAAAAAATCTTACTTACATCATCATCATTCAGCCTATCGATCTAAAGTTTGCTTAACATAACATACCTACATTTGCTAATTTTATTATTGTTAGTGCTTATTATTTCTCCACCGCCGCCAGTACACTCATGACCTTCATTTTGATACACATACGCAACTGAGGTCGCGAGATGTAAACTTGCAATAATTATTAGAAATGAAAAGTATTATACCGTATTCAATCATACAGATATTATTTTAATAAAGGATTGGATAAAACATTAGTATCTCTATCGAAGTATCAATACTCCTGTTTTGGGTCTAGAAGGATTTGTATTACGAATTACAAAATTAAAATGTGCTATGCCGAGCCCGTCTATTTTGGGAACAACTGAGATAAAAGCTGTCAGGTTATAACTGCCTCGACTAGAATACTGCTAAAGAGGATCACAGTCTCTGAAGTGTCGGTCTGGGCACATGCAAATCAAATTCATGTTTTAAACTTTTAACACCATTAGTATCAAGATTCCGGTTAGATAAAACTAGTATGGAAATCGTTTCGAAATATACGAAGAATTATAATATGCAAAATGACAATACTTGCATCTATAAAAGATCAGCGATAACGGTGACGTAGGTACATTCTATAAAAATAATACATCCTTTTGACATAAATGTACTATTATGACCAAAGATTTATTAAATTATTTATTTAGAATATTCAAAATAAGTAATAAACTGTAAATCATAATATTTTTAGTGAACATTTAATAACTTAATTTATTCGTACGCGTGGACTTCGGATATAAACTTCGGTTACCACTTTTGAGGTTGCGTACCGTGGTATAACGGAACCCTTTTTGTGGAAACGTTGTCCATCGGGTACGTCCATCCATCTGTCTATCCAAATACTCAAAAGCTACTCAATTTAAAGTTGCCGTTAAGTCTCGTGCTATCACTGTCATTTTAAGGCGAAGTGACAGTGATAGCTAGTGACAGCAAGAAATTAGGTTTAAATGCAGTTCGAATTATTTTCAAAATTTGTAGCCAAAACGATTAAGGTTGCTGACCTTATCCTTACCCCATCTCAAATAAGTTTCTTGCTATTTCTGACATTTCTAGTACTCCAACTAGGAATTGCAATTCGGAACACCGGATCCGGTAATCCGGCGGATCCGGCATCATTAAACGTCTACCGGATTCGGCACGATTTTACCGGATCCGGGAAATTAAAAAATAATACATACACGTCGATTTCTTGGAAAAATACTCGTATTATTGTGATTATAGTGCCATTGATTAAACTGACCTATAATTATTATAATCATTTCAAGGATAAGACTGCTGCTGTGCCTAAATTACCTAATTCTTGTGATCTCATTTGTTAAAGTTGATTTAGTTATAATTAATACATATAAGTTACTAACATTTTCAAGATATCATTAACGACATTTGCTCTGAAATCTAGTAAGACTAGTTAATTTAATTGCCTGTCATTATCTTATTATTACTAATATAAAAAATCCAATTTAGTAACACTACACTAGATTTTTATTATTAACTACGAGTAGCTGTGCGCCAACGATTCCGTCCGCGTGGAAGTCGGAAACCAATAATGTGTCGCAATATCTAAACAAAGTTCTTATTGATAACTTTAAATTCTAACATCTTATGATTGAGCGAACCTAAAACGAGCGAAAGAAAAACTAAATAATACTCGGAGATACGCACAATATTTATCTATAAAAGTTAACCGCATTGAGTCCGTACTTTTTACATCAACAAACAGACAATAGTATTACAAAAATGATCGAAATGTATTCTATTGGTTATACTTTAACCCACCCGCTATTTTTTTTAAATATTTCCGATCACACACACGCCACGTCAACAGATTTATTATAGTGTAAAGATTCATGATTGTTTGTTGATTATTACAGTTTAAATAAAGTTGATTTCTTAAGAAATAAATGTTTTTTTATAAAATTTGTAATGTACACTCAATTGGATATATTATATATAGCTAACTCGGAATAAAAGTGCAAAATATGTCTGATGTGATTAATCCGGCCGGATTGCAATCTCCAACCTTGATTGGTCCGGAAAAGTCTTTTGATCCTCATGGGAAATAGGATTGATTGCCATCATAAAAATGTTTTGTGAAAACAGCCCTTTTCCTCGCTGATTGTAATTTTTTTTCAACGTCTGTAAAGGAAGACCAAAATATTTTCAAATAAATGCCCAGTCTCAGAACGTTTTGCTCTAGCTAAAACGGTTTAGGTTATTTATTGCCCTAGTTCAAATTACCACCTGTATATTTGTGTGGAACAGTATTTACATCAAGTTCTAAGTTGATATTCGCAAGCAATGCGATTTTCCATAAGAACATGTAAGTCACCCCATTACACACCATTAAGGGTTGATTTTCGAAAAATCTACACCCCCTTATGACATATCTTCTATCTTCAGCGGTTTAGGCTGTGTGTTGTTTGTCAGTCAGTCACGATAATTAATATAATATATGTAGGTATGTATAGATGCAATGTAATAGGAATTATTAATTTTAACTTCATTTCATCACCTGTCATAAAAAGATAACAATTATTAATCACCTATCATTAATGATTTCCCCGTGTCTATTTATAGGCCAAGCAAATTAGCTAAACCTGGACATAATTCGATAACTCGTTGTTTTTATTATTTTATGGGATATTGATATTAAGTATCAAATATTAATTAGATATATGATGTAAAAAACCCGCGGTGGTAACCGTTTATTTAAAAAAAAATGAGATTTCGTACACTACTTAGCTTTTTTCTAAAAGCAAAATAGGTAACCAAATACCTTGTTAGTATAATTTTGAGGGGCATTCAAATGCTATCACCTAATAGCAAAATTAAACTGAAACCAAATTCGTATGTATGTTTTTCTTCAAAGTATTCATCTGTTCTCAATATCTAGATAAGCAAAAATGGTAACTATGGTGGTTGTATCTGATTAAGCTTTAGTGCGTCTTTTTAGACATTTAAGACAAAAATTAAACATTTATTTCTTACGTTTTAATAATAATGTTTTTCTCAGTAGTTAAAAATCGAAACTGTGAAATTTTTGTTTAATAATAGGTTTTTGTGTATTACAATCATGTTTTCATCAAAATTAAACATGTTAATGTTACGCTTTTAAAATTGAAAATATTATTGATGATACGCGCGAAAAAGTATTGGAGCGGGATGCATGCGGTCGGTGCGGGGCGGGGCGCGGCGTCAGCGGCAAGATGTCTTATCGAGTTAGTGAGGCCGCACACCAGAGATTCATTTGTGTTACAATAATTGTAGCGCCACATTTGAACCGCGACACATTTTATCGCCCCCGTATTTTGTATGTAAACCCGCACATCAAGGACACAGTTGTAGTAGGTGCAGTTTGTGGTGAGACGTTTGCCGCGCTTTACAAAAATGAAAGACAACATTGAATTTTACGTTGAGTTTATTGCAGAGGTATAGCAAGTTGCTATGGGAAATTAGCAACAGATGGATTACAGAAATGATATGGACTAAGATCGGCGAAAAATCTAATGAAAGGAAGTACCTACCTATACCTAACCTATACAATTTTGATTAAACGGATGAACCCAATAACGTCTATTTTTTCTCATTAATCGCCACATCTAAAAATCGTCGTCGTCAGACGATGATGTCGACATTCTGTTGCTAGTGCCACGTTACAACTGTGTTTCCGATGTGCGCATACACGATACATTTGTCGCCGCGTAAATTTTATCGCAATAATTGTGGCGCCCTAAATGTATGTTGCGTACGTGTAGCGTGTGATGCCGGGCGGTGTGCGGCCTCACTTAGGGATGCAGGAAGTCCCAAAAACTATCGATATAAATCAAATTAATATTTAAAAAAATATATTAATTTCAAACTCGATACATCGAAAAGAACAATCGATACATCGCTGAAATTTTCAAAAAAATATGTTATGAAATTCTATTGTGTTTGTTTTTACGAGTCTAGTTCAATAAATATTTCACTATTACTATTCGTATAAATACCTAACGAGGAAACTTGCTATTGAAAATAAATCGTATTTGATACATTTTCGATTTTTGATATTTTATACAACGTGGGCCCGGCTGTTTTCTCAGTTAAGTTAAGTAGCTTTACTTCCATGATCTTACAATAGCTGCAACGCCGTACAATGCACACCTACATAACCTAACTGAGAAAACAGCTGATAATTACGCAACGGCTGAACCGATTTCCATCAAACTTATAATGATGCTGATTAAAACCAGCTTGCTGAGCTGCTATAACTGAGTATAGATAGACTTTAGCGTATTTTTTAAGAAATCTTTGAAGAGCTATTCCTCTTAAACTATTGACTTTTGGGGAAAGTTGTAGAACAAAAGTTATTCATTATTATTGGTACTTTAATATTTTAGTGCCTACCCCCTTTACGACTAACCTTGTATAATGAGTTTTATTTGCTGTTATACATATACCGTACCATACTGCGATCGCCAACCCGCCTGCCAAGCGTGGCGATTATGGCAAACCCCCCCAACATGGATAGCACAAAGAAGAAACGTCCCCTAGTCCCCGGCGGCACTGCTAGCCCTGGTCAAGGTAGCGGCCTAGGTAACGGCAGGGCGTAGGGTGCTAAGAATCCCCGGTAGAGATCCGGTTACCACAAGCAACGACGACTGGACCTGGACGAGAAGATTACCGAACTCGAGGAAGAATTGAGCAGGTTACGCTGGGATATTATAGGGTTATCTGAAATCCGAAGAGAATCCCGGACTCGATAATCCTCAAATCCGGTAACTTGCTCTATTTCCGGGAGGGCGATAGACAGTCCCAGGGTGGTGTCGGGATTATCGTCCACAAGTCCCTTGTGAACAACGTGGTGAAGATCGAGAGTGTGTCGACCAGAGTGGCGTACCTTATACTCAGAATATCCAAAGGGTATTCGTTGAAGGTCGTACAGGTATACGCCCCGACCTCGGCACACTCCGACGATGAGGTGGAGACCATGTATGAGGATATCTCCAGAGCCATGCATGGCTCTAAATTTCACTTCACTTTTGTCACCAGCTTTGTGGAAAAGGAGGGGCTCTTTATGATGAACTCCTTCTTCAGAAAGCGTGAGCATAGGAAATGGACCTGGCTGAAACCTGATGGTGCAACTAAAAATGAGAATGACTTCATTATGTCGACGAGGAAGCAAATATTCAAAGATGTCTCTGTGATCAACGCGGTGAAAACCGGAAGCGATCACCGCATGGTAAGAGGCACATTGAGTCTAAATATCAAGCTGGAAAGATCTCGACTGATGAAGTCTACGCTCCGTCCTGCACCGATCCAGGTCCATAACCCCGAGAGCTTTCAGATAGAACTTCAGAATCGTTTCGAATGCCTAGGGAGCTCCGTGGACGATTACAACGATGGGTTTGTGGAAACTATCCATACTGTCGGGTCTAAGATCTTCAAGACCCGTCGTAGAAATAGAACCGAAAAGCTCTCTGACCCTACTCTTAAGCTCATGGACGCAAGCCACGAGATGATTCTGCAGTCTCCAGATGACGCGCTTATGTCCCGGCAGCTCAATAGACGGATCTCTAATCTCTAATCTCTAAGTCCTCGAAGTGCGATCTACGCCGATTTAATACAGAGCGTTTTAAGGAGTCGATTGAGCGGAACAAGGGCTCCAAAGTTTTTGCAAGAGATTTGTCTATTGGGCAGAGTCAGCTTATGAAACTGAAGACCGATGACGGCAGAATCGTATCCGCCAAACTAGAGCTTTTGAGAGAGGTCGAGAAGTTCTATGGACAGTTGTACACTTCAACAAGCGAACCCGTTGCGAATCTGGCAAACGACCCAAGAGCTAGATTGATCCGACACTATACCGAAGACATCCCGGACGTCAGCCTGTACGAGATTAGGATGGCTCTGAAGTACCTTAAAAAGAACAAGGCGCCGGCGATGACGGAATTACGGCCGAACTTCTGAAGGCGGGTGGAAAACCGGTCCATAAGGCCCTTCAGAAGCTGTTTAATTCCGTCATACTCGAGGGGAAAACGCCACAGGCATGGAACAGAGGTGTGGTGATACTTTTCTTCAAAAAGGGTGATAATACCCTATTGAAGAACTACAGGCCCATCTCACTTCTGAGTCATGTCTACAAGCTGTTTTCAAGAGTCATCCCGAACCGTTTTGACGACTTCCAGCCTCCCGAACAAGCCGGATTCCGAAAAGGCTTTAGCACCGTAGATCACATACATACGCTGCGGCAGGTTATACAGAAGACCGAAGAATATAACCTGCCTCTTTGCTTAGCGTTTGTGGACTACGAGAAAGCTTTCGATTCGATCGAGACCTGGGCTTGTACTGCAGTCTCTTCAATGGTGCCAGATTGACTATCGGTACATCGAAGTGCTGAAGTGTTTATATGAAAACGCCACTTTGTCAGTCCGATTACAGGATCAGACCTTGAAACCTATCCTTCTGCAGCGAGGTGTGAGGCAGGGAGACGTCATCTCTCCGAAACTGTTCGCCGCTGCACTGGAGGATGTCTTCAAGGTTCTGGATTGGAAAGGGCTAGGCATCAACATTAACGGCGAGTACATCACTCATCTTCGGTTTGCCGCCGACATAGTCATCATGTCTGAAACCATGGAGGACCTCAGTACAATGCTCGATGACCTTAGTAGAGCTTCCGAAAGAGTGGGTCTTAAAATGAACATGGATAAGACAAAGATCATGTCAAATATGCATGTAACACCCACTCCCATGAAGATCGGAGACTCTACACTCGAAGTTGTCGACGATTATGTTTACCTAGGGCAAACTGTCCAGTTAGGTAGGTCCAACTTCGAGAAAGAGGTTAATCGTCGAATCCGACTCGGCTGGGCAGCGTTCGGGAAGCTGTGTAGAATCTTTTCGTCCCAACTACCGCGGAGTCTCAAGACGATAGTCTTTGACCAGTGCGTGTTGCCAGTGATTACATACGGTACTGAAACGTGGTCGCTCACAATGGGCCTCATAAGAAGGCTCAAGGTCACCCAAAGGGCAATGAAGAGGGCTATGCTCGGAGTTACCCTGCGTGATCATATCAGAAATGATGAGATCCGCAGGAGAACCAAGGTTACCGACATAGCTCGAAGAATTGCCAAACTTAAGTGGCAGTGGGCGGTGCACATTGCTCGCAGAACGGATGGCCGATGGGGCCGAAAGGTTCTGGAGTGGCGACCGCGTACCGGAAGACGCAGCGTGGTTAGGCCTCCCACAAGGTGGACCGATGATCTGGTGAAGGTCGCGGGAAACCGCTGGATGCGAGAAACACAGGACCGGTCGATGTGGCGATGCTTGGGGGAGGCCTATGTCCAGCAGTGGACGTCTTTCGGCTGAATGATGATGATGATGATGATGATACATATACATGGTCTACCAAAATTTACAAAAAAATTGGAAAACGGTACCTATCACAAAACAGTAAAATCATCATAATACCTCATCCTGAATAATTTAGTTATTATCGATCTAATGAACACAATATTTCAATAAATTTCGGCCCTAGTCGATCCGCGGTGCCACGTGTTCATAAAAGTTTGACAATCATTGACTATATAGCCTATCGAATTCTTACTAGGTATATAATATTATAAAGAGGTAAAGTTTGTTTGTATATTGGAGGTAATCTCCGAAACTACTCATCCAATTTCAAAAATTCTTTCACCAATAGGCTAGCTAAGCTACGTTATCCGTGAGTGCCTTATTATCAAAAAATTAGGGATCCGTAAGAAAATTACAATAAAGTAACCCAAGGTATCAAAAATTTGCTTAAAAAAATATTATTTGGCGTACGCTGCGAAAACTAATGACGATACATAAAAATATTGTACTACATGTTTATAGCACTCTTCATTATCCACAAAAAAGTCCATGAGGGTATATGTCTAATTATTATAGTTAAGTCACATCAACCGTTTTTTTGTTCAAATGAGTCGATCAAAACACGAGTAAAATCGAAAGATGAAGACATTCCTATCATGATATTAATCCTTATCCAAGTAAATAGCTTCATAATCAAGGTTGATTATGTACATGTAAAATGCTCTTTAAATTATTCGAATCCACGAAGCAAATACGCTTCGTGTTCGAATCGGACCTTTCGTTTAGAAGTGCTAAAAATAAGAAAAATGCCGCGGTGTGAGCGAACTGCACAACGTTTAGTCTATTAGTTAACTACACATTTTATTTTTTGTAAAGTGGAAACAATTGAATAGTAGTTTATAATCTATACAGGTTGTCCCTGGAAGTATGGATCAAATCAAATAGAGGCGTGGGCAAGGTCATTTCAAAACTTGTAGTAGTAAAACTTGAGTAAAATTGCCAGACCAAAAAAGCCTTTGCAGTAAATGTTTTTTCTTATTTAACACATGTTTTCTAGCTGCGTAAAAGTACTACAACAAGAAAGGCATACTGTTCGCCAAAGTCCTAAAAAAATGATAGCTCTGATAGTTTTTTTTATGATTTTTTCTATGCAAAGTGATTGAAAAAAAAAAACAATTATTGGTCATAACTTCTGAATCGTAAAAAATTGCACCGACATTCTCAGGGTTACAAAGTTTGGAAATGACATTGCCCACGCCCCTATTCGATTTGATCCATACTTCCAGGGACACCCTTTATATAATTAAGAAGAAGATAGCTCGACCCCTAGGGAAGGACAAAGGCTAATTTTTAATTCGTGACTTCGTCAGCATCCGTGATAATAACCGACATTCACGCGGTCGAAGTAGCGGGCAAAAACTAGTAATAAATAGTGAGATACAAAAATCGCTCGTTACTCGCGATAGCACGGTCGGGAAATGGGACACAAAGAAATTACGACCTTAAGCTACAAGGAATAACGTTTATATTGAAATGTAACAAAGAAAAAATATCAATAAATGAATAATCGTGAACATTTATTGTTTAATTTGTTTACTAAGGTACTAAACATATTTTGAAGGCATGAATTAAACACTTTTGAAGTAGTTATGTATTTTGGCATTCCAAAAATTACAAATATTTGTGACTTTATATTTCCGCAAAGAGAATCTGTTTAATTTTTAATAATTTATTAACACACATGTTAAACTATGCAGAATAAACTGTTGAATTATAGTTATCTATAATTTCTGGTAAGATAATCCACAAAATCTGTAACTTACTGAACCTTCTACATTAATGATAGTCCCGAAAGATTAATTAGTTTAATTTAGACGTTTTTTACTGGAATACAAGCGTCATATCATAATAAAGGTACTTTTACAAAGTTATTTATTATGCTGTACTTACGAAATCAAAATGTGTTGATAATTTAGTTTTTAATTTTTTTTACACTGACGCGGAGCTTTAAAATTTTTAATTCTATTTATTTTAACTATAATTAACAATACTTTATGTCATAGAAAAAGAAAATTACAGTTATCGAATTATGTCCAGGTTTAGCTAATTTGCTTGGCCTATTAGCACTTGAAGCTATTACAGAACATTTCTCGAGTTCAATTTGAACTCCAATCACCGGATCACTGTTTATGTATAGAATCAATACTTGAGTATCGGCCTTATTCCAGAACGGTAATTGAACTATACTCCGCTGAATCGAGCCTCAATCAGAGTTACGAACTGTCAAACTCATTATCTCATCTCATCTGCCTAGCCTTTTCCCAACTATGTTGGGGTCGGCTTCCAGAACTGTCAAACTGTTTGACGTAAATTGATCAGATTCAATCATCTCAGTCCATCGCAGTCCACTGCTGCACATAGGGCTCTCCCAAGTTATTAGATGATTAAATTACTCAATGTTACAAACAAAGCAATGTCGTCCAGTACCTATCTGTTGAAAAGCGTTTATTACGCAACTTTATTTTTAGTGCCCGCTTAAAATAGTGGGAAGGGAGGCCGGGCGCCCTTACCTTTATTATACTACACTGAAAAAGAGTTACGGACCCTAAAAATCGAGTACTGTAATAAGCCCTAAACTCATTGAGAGAATTGTTTATAATTAAGTGTACCCCTACGCAACAAAATCATCTAATAAAGCAACAGTATTGTAAGTTACAAAAAATTAGCATCCTCTGTATGTTCAATAAAATTGCGCCCAACGAGATTCGTTGGTTGCGTTGATTTCAACAAACACTACTCAGATGATCTGTTACCAACTTGATAACTAGCAAACCTCAGTAATTTGTTTCGTATCTGTACATGCCTAAGTGTCAATTTAGAGCGCAGTAAATATAAAATACATTATTATACTTTTTGCAGCCAAATTATGCCACATACACTGATTTAGAAGCACATGCTGAACTATGCTACGCAGAAGCACTTCTACTCCAGGCAGCTATGACTATTATGGATGGAGAGGACCTCACGGGCCTCATCAAAGGCACTATTAAAGTCAAAAATTGCTACAACAGTTACAAGTAATTTATTTTTTATTAATTTGATATGTAATTTGTTTCTAGGATTACTTAATGATGATTTTCATTGTCATTATAAGGGTTCAAAATGTAAAAAACTTCTTAGAAACAACAGTAGGCGTGATGTTAATGTTACAAGAGACAGTTGCGCAAGTAATAATGATCCACCTTAACTTTAATGTCATACTATAGATCCAAAATGATTAGGTCGATTCTCGCCTTCGTATTTCTTGGACAACAAACAGTGATGAGACACATACGTGACGAGTAACGTATTGAAACCTTTTTAGGGTGCAGTCAAAAGCCCCCAAACAACTTACATTATGGCAGATACACTAATGGGTGCAGTACTATTAAACTTTAACCTGAACTAGTAGTAAGTGAGCTAATGATTTACAAGACCCTGAATTAAACATTTTGCAAAGACAAGCTATCGGATAGTCCTAAGAAAGTAAGATAAGACTAGTTTTGTAATCCTATCCACGGATGATCAAAGTGTGCCAGCAAGTAGATAGATACTACGTCAAGTCGACAATAGTAAAACACCTCTTTATTCCTGTGTAGGTATATTACATGCAACTTGAAATGTTAAAATCATTCTTTACACAAGAAATATCTGTCACCTCCAAATATCCTATTTTTAATATTGGAAATGTATTTTGTGCTTTAATATTTTCACTATATTATTACTTTCACTGTATATATATTTATTACTGAATTTACTTGACAGAATACATATCCTATCGTAAGATTCTGTTAGAACTTAACTATTTTTGTTTTCTGTTAGAAATCATTTCGGTTATGTATTTAAACAGGGAATGTTCAAAAATAATGGAAAAGAAGAAATGGGAGACGGAGCAATCAAGGATACACTTCCAAAGCGGTGTGCGTCTGGGCATCGCAACCTTCAATGTGATGATATCCCTCCTTCCGCCAAAGATTATCAGTGTACTAGAATTCGTTGGATTTTCTGGGAACAAGGTGAGCTATATATTTCATAAAGGAGAATTCTCACGTACCACACATCACAGCGACAAAAAGTGGCCAAGCAGTGGTTACGTATGAATAGTGTCGCTGCAACTTTGGCAACAAAATGTGGTCCGTGTGAATTACTACAACTATTCATTTTAATACAAATTAGTGTTCGCCCACGTCTTATTTTTGAGGTTGTGGTGTAGTTGTGGTACGTGTGAAACAAGCCTTACTGTCACTACATACTGTTAATGTATCATGATTGAATACAGTACTTTAATACTAAAACAATTACAATAAAAAAAAATGCATTTTAATATTCGATTAGTCATCAAATATTATAATGCATAATGGCCACAAAGGCCCGTATTAATAACCCTTTTTTATGGTTTATATTCCTCATACGTACCCTCCGCCCGGGGAAGGCAAAGGGTTATGCCGGACTCTTACTGGCTAAAAACCCACGGTGTTCCTTCTCCTGGCCCTTGGCCAGGGTCGCTATATTCGCAGCTGCGTGCACCACAACCCCGGCAGGCCTCTCTCCTTCTGTGGGGGCTTGTCCTCCTGAGAGGCGCGCGTGGAACACTGCGCGCCGCCTTCTCGGGCCTGTTACTGGTCGGGCGAGGGGTCGTATTAATAACCCTCTCCCCACATTGTGGCCTGGGAGCAGAATCCCACGATGAGCTTTCTTCACAGTACACAATTCCATTTTATTTTGCGAGTAATTATAATTAATTATACACCGTGTCCCAGAAAGTAGTGTCAAGCGGCAGTCCAAAGGTAAAGAACACTTAGAGGTACCCGAATCACCCCCATTTTTGTTTCGCGATTTTTTGTAGTTTTCGAGTTATGATTTCTTTTCATGTTTTAACCAAACTCTGACTTTAATGTAATTTTTAATCATAGTAGAGTTTGGTTAAAACATGAAAAGAAATCATAACTCGAAAACTACAAAAAATCGCGGAACATACATGGGGGTGATTTGGGTACCTCTAAAGGCACAAGTCCAAGACGGGCTGCAAACTGCAGACTGCACGCAAGTCGCTATCGGAATAGCGCCTTTAAGGTGTGCACTTTAAAGGTGCAATTCCGACAGCGACTGCAAAACTGCAATCACAGACCGCAGCCGCAGATCGCACCGCAAGCGATACTACTTTTGCAGTTTGCGGTCTGCAGCCCGTCTCGGACTTGTACACTAAGGATGCTATACCTCTGGCTGGACTTCCGCTTGACACTACTTTTTGGGGCAACCTATATGTCTGCCAGTTCAACTTATAAGAAACTGGTACTGTGCCTGATACAGGTGGTTGGCAATGTAGTGCTGCTTGGTCGTGCCCAGTCCTTATAATTACGGCAACGGTTTAAAATGACAGCACCAGTCAGGACCCATCAGTTCAATATACATAATATTCTTCAAAAGAACACCAACTACTTCCGCCAAATTCTCGATTACGTGCTATAAATCGCTTATGTCTTATTATAAATACATTATGGAAATAAACAAAAAAAACTTATTGCATACAAGGTTGCCACTGATGACTTAATAAGGCGTGTTAAAATTTAAAAAATACGATTATTTTTATATGTATGGATACCAAATTAATATTTTTCGAATAAAATCAAAACCATTTTTTTCTGAGAAAAGACGGAAAGTAAGACTTCATAATCTCTGATCAGGTATTTCTCTAACCTCCAGTTTCTGAATTGAGAATTCGAGATAAGCAATACTTAAGTAGTATTTGAGTACGGAGTTGTTAAGAAAATGCTTTGAAATCCGTAATTTTTTTGACAACTCCTTACTCAAATGTTACTTAAGTACTGCTTATCCTAGAATTCTCAATTCAGAAACCTGAGAGTTTGAGAAAGCTGCCGAACAAAAGTTACTCTTTTTTTTTATTTGACTTCTTGTAGACTTTTCTACATAGCCGAGTAGTTATTGGGGAGACCTGAAGGGTCTCCAGCTAACGGAGGGGAAGTAAAATACTTAACCTAAGCTAACTACTTACGCTACACTAACATCATGACTACCTGCAACAAACAACAGCACTGAGCGCGACCACTAGTGGGACTCGGACCTAGGCTTAGGGTGTTGCTGACGGGGATTGGGGGGGGGGGGACAGCTTGATGAGGGCTGAATTATCGGTGTGACAAAAGTTATACATTATTACGGGTACTTTTATACCCTTTCGGACTAGTACACACTTGTCGACTGCTTGTAAGTCGTTGCAAGTCTGCAGATTCTTTCGGCAGGTGTAAGAATGCGGTGAAGATACAGTTACTTCTAAACAAGTTTTAAATATAAACAAGAATATCTGTGGCGACAAATCTTGCTGTTCTAGAGGCAAAGTTTCCATGAACTTCTTATACTTAGGTGACTAATACAAAGTCAAATAATAGTTTAATCACAACAATTTTTTTGAAATATATTATTATCGTTGAGATGCCACAGAATAGGATTTCTCCTGTACCGTGAATGAATTTAAACGTAAAATTACATGATACGCACAATCATCCGAATCCGGAACAATACAATCTGTAGACCAAACAAATATTTGTTCCGTGCAGCTTTAAAATCTATCCATCACTTTCGAACGTCATATACCAAAAAGAGACAGGGCTATTTTAAAACTTGGGTTTTACTTAGACCATCTCTTGTAATAAAAGAGCATAGGTTTGGCTCACAGGGTTGCCAAACATACATACCTGTATTATATAATAAATATCGTATTATATAATAAATAATGTTTATGTATACCTATAGGGTGACTGGTAATTAGTGACCGATACTTTAACACATGACTGTACTAATGATAAGAAACAACTTTCCCAAAGAAACATTCTTTATATTTTATTTTTTTCATTTAAAATGTAGGTATTATAAACCGTTATTGAATGGACGCGGCTCGTAATATGTTTTTTTTTTGTTTTATAAATAATGTTTCCTTGGGAAAGTTGTTTGTTGTCATGAGTACAATCATGTGTTAAAGTATCGGTCATTAATTACCAGTCACCCTATATAATTATATAATGTAATCAATTGTTAGTCTCGAACATTGTAAGCGCGCTGTCCGACAACTGATCAATCCTTATATGATTTGAAAGAATGGACATAATTTTGTGTGCAAATTAATGTTGGTGGTTTTGAATTTTTTAATTTTGAATGTCAATTTTTTATTTTATTTATGCTGATTTGGTTTTTATTAGAACCTGCTATTGAATGACAACGTATGCTATGACTTGTAATTTTGACCATTACAAAAAAAACTAAATTATATCTCGTGCCGGACACGAGAAGAATACCTATATGCTTTTCAATTACAATTTCATGTAGAAGAAATGGTGTACGATTAATGCTAAGTGGAGAGCACAGTATAGATAAAACTTAATCCAGATAAAGCAAGTACTATTGAAGGGCTTTGGATTAAGTCCAAAATTATTACCAACTTCGGACATTATCCAGGTATTATTGGACAATGTTAATTTTTGACCAGATCTGTAAATACGTCCTTAATATACGAGTAGATATGTATGTTTCGAACAGGTTATGAGTTTATCATCTTGTCTTCAGATTTAAGTAAGCATAGTGTCAAAATAAAATTTGGAAGTGTGTTGTAGTGCCATGACAAAAACTGTCGAAATTCCTTAATTATACGTTCAGATCATATTACGCAAGTTTTTATGATGTTTTCTGGTTTTTAAGCCTGCAAATGGCCACGTAAGTGGCTAGACAGCGACATCGCCTCGATGCTTGCCTTATTGCCCTCCAACTTAACCTTACTTTTTTGACCCAACTGGCAACTTCGAGATAACTCATTCTTATGTAAAAATTATTGAAAATTATATCGTAACTACCTAGGATGGAAATTACCCAAAAAGCCCGCGGTAAAAATTACAGAAATAACGCCAATTAAACCACACGCGACCGATATTCATTATTAACGGTAAATTACGCAAATTATTAACAGTTCATAACGATTAACAGTATTCATTATTTTCTCATCCATTCGATCTAATTTTAATTTAAAAAATCAGTTTACAAACTAACAGGATAAGATACGATTTTTTTTATTTATATTATTACTTGCAGACATCCCACACATTCTCGCGCACGCACTCACGCACACACTACGGAAAAAAGTAGTATTTCATTATTATTAATTATTGTCAAATATAAAATACTAGCGATCCGCCCCGGCTTCGCACGTGTACGTTTTATAGCTTAAAACCTTCCTCTTGAATCACTCTATCTACTACTATATACTATGTAGTGATTTTCTCTACTTTCACAGACAGAAGTCTATCCGTAGCTAACTATACCATCTGGCTAAGTTTAAAGGATTGATCCGGAATGTACCGAAAAACAGCTAATTTATAGCAGATTAGTAAATACTTACGTCATTATAGAAAGGGTGTATTTAAAAAAGAAACTTTACATACTTTCATGTCATTTGATATGGCATAATTGTAGATATAAACATAACATAATCAGCACATTACTGTCACACTGCTTGGCACGGGCCTCTTCTCATAGTGAGAAGGGTTTAGGCATTAGTCCAGGAACAAAGAAGATAGATATATTTACAGTAATTTTGAGTAATGTTGGTCTAGGACATTCTTATACCCTCTCGCTTCCGGCCGTGGTTCTGTCCATGGTCGGGAGCGAGAGTGCGTGGGAAGCCGTTGCCTCCTTTTGCGAGGAGGTGATGGCGACCAAGGAGGGAGCGGAGAGGGAGAGAGAGGCGACTGCCACTCTCCCTTCCCGCGCCAGACGCACCGGGCGCCGCCGGAGGGCGCCAGACGATCTCCGGCCACCCTAGTGTGTGGCCTGCGGGCGACGGGTTAGGGGACCCGTCGCCGGACCAGTAACAGGCCCGAGAAGGCGGCGCGCCGTGTTCCACGCGCGCCTCTCAGGAGGACGTGGGGCAAAGGGGTAAAGCCCCACAGAAGGAGAGGTCCGCCAGGGGCTGGCGGACCGAGGCTTGCCGGGGTCGCGGTGCATGCAGCTGCGAATCCCGTGACCCCGGCCATAGGTC
This sequence comes from Amphipyra tragopoginis, assembly GCA_905220435.1. Classification (NCBI taxonomy): domain Eukaryota; kingdom Metazoa; phylum Arthropoda; class Insecta; order Lepidoptera; family Noctuidae; genus Amphipyra; species Amphipyra tragopoginis. The sequence goes on along the minus strand of HG991991.1, from coordinate 22,056,613 downwards.
AGGAGAAGGAACACCGTGGGTTTTTAGCCGGTAAGAGTCCGGCATAACCCTTCGCTTTCCCCGGGCGGAGGGTATCCATGAGGATTTTCCCAGGAGAAAAAAAAGGAAATTCCTATACGATAATCATAAGAACATCTTTTGATTCGTATTCAATTTAACGGATTATGTCATATTTGATAATTACTTCGATTTTAAAAGGTTTTTTTCGAAACGGATGTTATTTAATTCTCTTTTAATAAATTAATTGATGATGCAAATTACAATAGATATAAACAGTTGTAGACAACTAATTCGAGTTAGATACTAAAAAACTTGAATAAATAACTTCCGTCCTTGAATAAAATGTAAAAAATGTACTCCTACACGTTATTTAAATTATAATGACTAATGTCAAATATCATACAAAGTGATATTTGACATTATTATTAGTCATAAACAAGAATCAATATTATGTTAAGAACACATAAATAATAAAAATGTATGCATAAAATCTTTACTATGCAACATTATAATAGATATTTTTTACTAATTTTTCAGAGTGTAGGTCTAGCGGAGCTGGAGGCGGGATCTCGCACGCCTGGCATGCGGTCAGTGCTGTGCGACCTGACGCTGCTTGGTTATCACCTGGTCATGTGTCATTTTATCGGCGCGCCCGGAGATCTTCATGTTTGTGAACAGATATTGCAAAATCAGCTGAAGGTAAACACTGCAATCCACTTGGATATCTACATTACACTATGGTCGTCAGTTTACACCGTGGGCCCGAGGTACCCGAAAGATTTTAACCTTCGATTCCGATGCCTAATTGGAGAAGAAAAGCTATGATGCAGTTTGTTGAAAAAAGCTTAATTTTCGAAATAGGTATTCATTATTTCATTAAATTCACAAATCGAATAATATCTATGGTAACAAGTCCCAGGAATGCGGTGTTGCAAGTTTTGTCATACCATACTCCTCTCGCCGTAGGTATGTCTTATTTGTCGGGGAGGGTTGTGATTGTGAAGTGAGAAGTTTCTTATCCACTCACAAGATAATTTATAAATATTGCCAGTTCAACCTAAGGTACTGTTTACAAGGAAGCACTAAGGTTAATTTATTCATAAGGAAAAGAAAAATGAAAAAAAAACTTTTTTCCTCTTTTATTGATATAACATTTGACTCTTAATAGCATCAGAAAAGCGTGGTTAAAATCTTTCGGGTACCTCGGGCTCACGGTGTATGAAATCTGTTGATGCCGTGCTAGTTGACTGTTACGGAAAATTATGAAAACACCCACACCCCAAGTTTTATGAACTTTGTAATTACATAATGTGATATGATGTTACGTAATGTGAAATAAATAAATAAAGATTGCTAGTTATTAATGCTCTCGTTTGAATTACAGGTGTACCCGGAAAGCGTTTGGTTTCTAATGTTCAAAGGTCGTATAGAGCTGTTACGGGGGTTATTTGATACCGCAATTGAGACGTATAACCGCGCTATAAGTAGTCAGAAACAATGGCGACAGTTCCACCATGTGTGCTATTGGGAAATTATGTGGGTAAACAGGTGAGTTAACAAAGAAATAACAAATTCGGTTTTATTCTATACAACCTTTTTAAATTTAATTCAGACTAGTGTTTGTCCATTTGACTATGGAGAATGAAAAATTTTGTGGGGTTACTCGGTATCGGAAATTGAACAACTTTCGTTCTACAACTTTGCGAAATTCGCCAATTTTTTTATGCCTGTCCATACAAATCAATTCAAATTTTTTTTTGATTTGTATAAAGTTATAAAAAATATACGCGACTTTCGAAAAGTTGTAGAACAAAAGTTGTTCAATTTCCGATACCGAGTAACCCCATAAAATTCCTTGAGTTGATTTTATAACACCTTGTATAACTGGCAAAACTACGAGCATTCGGCCGAATATGACGAATATTCGGCTCGTCCCTAATAGTTTGCCATTCTCCTGTGTAATAGTTATTCTACAATTTCATGATTCCCTTTCAGTTTGAAGATGGATTGGCGTGAGTCAGCACTGTATGCAAGTAAACTCATAGAAGAGAGCACTTGGTCGAGGACTATTTATTCTTACTCCAGAGCGGCCATGCTGTTGCAACTTGATGATGAAATCACGCTCTCGGAGAAGCAGCAATGCAACGATTTGATGAGGTGGGTTCGTGTAGACGACAGCTTATCTTAACACAGTGTTATTTATACAAGGTTAGTCAGAAAGGGGGTACTAATCCGAGAAGGGGTTTAAGTACCCATGATAATGAATAACTTTTGTTCTACAACTTTTTACAAAAGTCAATAGTTTAAGAGAAATAGGTGAACGAAGATCTCAAAAAAAATCTCTAAAATCTGTCTATCCCCAGTTATGATCAACTGTGTTTACATTTTAGGTCATATTTGGGGTCACGAATTAGACGCACCATTTTCTGAATTTGTAAGTAAAACAGGGATGAAGAATTTTTGAAAAAACAAAATCAAAAATCATTTTGGATTGGATTTTTTTTACCGAATTTTGAAATTTTAACACTTGCTTTAAGACAGTCATCAGTGATACTTTAAGTGGCCCGCGGATTAGTACCCCCTTTCCGACTAATCTTGTATAACTGGGTCAGTATGGGAAAATCATAAGTAACTACAGAAAAGTTTTCTTTGGAGACATTTGCCTGTATTTGATGACAACAAAATCGTCATGGGATCGTTATCACCTTTCGATAACATCGTAGTGATTGCCTCACTGACTGAGGATATTGCAGAAGCAGTCTGTTTTTGTTTATCAAAAATCGCTTTATCCCTCTTAATCACAATTGACAACATTTCAAAACTGACACGACCTTAAAACAAAAGTACCGTTTCTTTATTTTCGTGTCCTGAGTTCAAATATATATTTTTTATATTTTTTCATTTCCTCATTTCTGAGAAAAAAAATAAAAATCAAAAAACGTGTGATGACGTCACATAAACGGTGGAATGAGGAATTAGAGTGCGCGCAAGATAACTCTGCGCGCGACTGAGGGCGTGCTAAACGTTGCCATGAGCGCAAAAGTTCAAATTACCGCTTTTAAAGCTTAACTTTTTTATCGCTAAACATAATTTTCCCGTTAAATATTCCTACAATCAGGTAGTTCTACTATCAAAATTGATAAAACGGCACACACTTTGGTGGACCATGATTAGTTCCGATTTAAGCCGCGCGCAGACTTATCTTGCGCGCACTCTACCTTTGCCTATGCATTCCAATGTTTTAGATGAAAACATTTAATGTCAAACAAGACATGTCAATGTCACATATGAAGTTAAACAAGACAAGTGTTAAATGACAGTGACATCTAACTAACAGTTTTTTTGACGGCTCACAGTGAAGCTAAGGTTAGACCTTAGAATAAGTACTAAAGCATAGAAGGAGCGCTACTTAGCATAAACGAATCAAAATATAGCCATGCTATTTACTCATATGGCGGACTCGCTGTTGTCAGAGCGGGAAAGATAAACTTTTGACAGGCCGTAAAAATTAATTTTGTAACCTTTTGTACAGAGACTAGGGATGAGGGTATTCACACTATTAGACTATAGCTATCGATAAAATAAAGTCATCGTATAATGTATATTACGAAATATCTGAAGTGGTGTTGTAAGACCGAAAGAAGGTGACTATGATTGTGTTAACCAAATAACAGCCATGCCGGATATTGCCATAGTACATTTAAATACTTACTTCTTAGAAAGTTATAATGACAAAAGTAAAGTCATAATATCATTATTATTCAGCCGAAAGATGCCCACTGCTGGACGTAGGCCTCTCCCGAGCATCATCATTTCGACTGGTCCTGTTATTATCGCTATCAATAAATAAAGTCATCGTTTAAGTATAAATGTCTATTATTTAATTTGCAATTACTAAAAGCTTCACAAAAGTTAAATACATTATTATTGAGTATTCCTTGTAATGTACTTGGACATGCACGTTTTTTTCTGTCACTAGAACGGCGCCACGTGGTCTCAGGTAAGTTGTCAATTTCGAGGCGCTGGAAATTTTAAACAAAATAATGATTGTTTTATATATAACTAGCGACCCGCCCCGGCTTCGCACGTGTACGTTTAATAGCTTAAAACCTTGCTCTTGAATCACTCTATCTATAAAAAAACGGCATCCCTAAAAATACAAGATTTTAAAGATAATTACGGTAAAGAGGTGTAAAATTTAGTGGCACCAAATGCAAACTGATTGAGAAGTAAGTTAATCATCGTTTATTTAATACGTTAATTTTGTTTCGATTCACTGTTCTCCTAATCTATCAGGCTTGAAGATTACGACTGTATTAACAGCATTTATTTGAAAGATAAACAAGACAATGAAATATTATCTGAAATAGTCTATTGTATGAATGGCCGAAAGAAGATGTCGAACGTAATGTTGCAAGAAAAAAAAGATTTTTATTTTTTTATTTTCAATCAAGCTAAATCCAGTGCGGGGTTAATCTGTCCCAATTTTTTTTAAAGAAATTACTCGAATTCTTTTATTTCCTGTAGACATGCAATTCAATAAGAACTTAGGCTTTTAAATTTAGATTGAAGGTATAATGTTGGTATAGAGTCCTCCTTCAGTCTCCGCCATTTGCCAGAACGAGTAAAAGAAGATAAAGTGAAATGGCTGGAGCAAATTCTGTGGTGCTTTCTTGGAACCCAACCAATTTCGTGAGCTACCACGGCAATCAATTTATTTCGAAAATATTCGTCACAGGGAAACTTAAATGAAAAAAAAAAGTATAAATACCTAATTAATTAAACCTAACACAAAAATCACGTTGTCGATAGATTTATCGATACAATTTTCGCACCCCTTTAATAATATCTTTGGCGAATACCTATTCATAATGATAAATAGATAAGATTTAGATAGTTTATACTTATTTATTTTACTTCTTCTAAAAGGTAATGTCTTACTTTTACTTATTTAATGTATAATGAAATATATTTAAAGGAAAATCTATGAATAAACATAAAAATACTACGTACTTGTGGAAACTGATATTTTCACTTTGATTTTTTGTACATCCCTTGCGAGATTTACATTTTTTTACTATTCAGGACGTAGCACACACTCTTATTTATAAGAACAATGTGCACATATACAAAACACAATTAATTAAATATAAATTCTAGACTAAAATATTTTTTCAAATCACCGCGCCACTGACACAAGTATTATACGACAAAATTTAAAATGTCGTTGCCGTCTGACAGGGGGTACTAGTGGCGGGCAATTTAATTTGGTAGCTTGGCTTTGGCTCAAAATCTCGAAATTGCTCTTATTTGACAGATGCCCCTGTACGTTTTTCAAGTACTGAGGCGGCTTCTATGCTTTAGTACTTATTCTAAGGGTTAGACCGCCATTCCACCGTATGTTTGACGTCATTTGGCGCATACGTCTTTTTAGAATACGCCGAATTTCAAAATTGAAATTATGAATGAAAAGTACATAATTTCGAAAAACGGAAAAATACGGGTGCTCTAGATTTGGATTTACTTTTACATAACGTAATAATATAAGCAGGTTAAAAATATGAAATGTTGTCAATTTCAGTCACTGCGGCTTTAACCTCAGGATTCAAAACAAACATTTTCTTTTTAGCACCCTCTGTCAGATTACTGTCATGTTTGAATCGAATTGTTGATATTTGAAATTCATTAGGTGATATTACGTGAAGTAGCACTTTGATATTAATACTAATACGGCATCGTGAAGGAACGCGTCGTACTACAAGCAGCGTATAGCGGGCAAGTCGCTGCCGATGGAGAAGTTCGTGATTAAGCGATGCGCGCGCTACCAGGCGCAAGGTGGCCGCCTTGTGCTGCCCGCCATCGAACTGCTCTGCCTCTGGAACATGTTCCATATCCTGGCCAAAAACGACAGGGGCGCGCAAAATGTTCTCAAGGTAACTTTCATTGTTCAGTGACAGCCACAGAAGGTCCGAATGAAGAGTTGTTGGACAACGTATCATATTGTAAGAGACTTCAAAAAAATATGTCAGTGTAAAAGATTTTTAGTAGAAGTTCAGGGTGGTGTTCGTAAATAAAAGTTAGTACACTTGCACAAGAAGGTTTATTTGCTAACGTGTTAGTACACACAAACCCACAACACAGTCAGTACACCTGTGCAAATAAGGTTTTTTTTTTTTTTTTACATATTTTCTATATTAGGCACAGGCACATATGAATGGCGTAGGGCGCGGACATTTCGCGAGCGGCTTCGTATTCCATTCAAATTTCATACAAAACGCATGGAAATAAAGCGCAATGCGGGCGCCGTAATGGCGCGTCATAACCACGTCCGACCAACGACATACCGTATGTCCTAAATTGCGCTTTATTTCCATGCATTTTATATGAAATTTGAACGGAATACGAAGCCGCCCGTGCCATGTCTGCGCCCGACGCCGACGCCATTTATATATGGCCTGCGCCTTACTCTTACAATGGGTAAAAATGTGTGAAGGTGTTTATAATCTCAAATACACGTGAAATTAGTGACAATGATATTTGTACAAAGTTTTTATGTTTTATGGTATGCTAAGACATACCCTAGTGGTTTAATATAGCACGAGAGCTACCGTCGTTTTCATCACCTGATTTTAGCAAGGCTCATTCTTTTAATATCTTATTCCTCGTTATGCCGTGCTAGTCACGCGCGTGGAGTACTAGAAATGTCAGAATACGCAGAAAACTTATTTGAGATGGGATAGCAATGAGGGCAGCTACCTTAATCGTTGTGGCTACAGAAAAATGTTCTTAAGAGACTATCCATAAAATTTGAAAATATTATGGCATTCAAAGATTAGAAGAAGGTAGCTGCCCTTCATGCCTCATTATACACTTCTCATCAAAAAAATCGAAACACTTCCGAAATTATCTTTGTGGCGACAATTAAACAAAAAACAAGCATTAATTCATTATACTTAGAAAAAACATAATTTAGTAGCTGGAAGTTTGGCCTTTACAATGGTGTACGAAACTTCCAAAAATTTGTTTTTTTTTCAATTTTTATCATATAAATGAATGGAACATTGTTTTGAGATAAACGTGTGTTTGGAGTTGGAGTATATTTGTCGTGCAAAAAACACAAAATAACGCATTACTTTTAAATTTTCTGTTTGTAATTTGTTGATTAGGCTCTGTGACGTCTGATAAAAAGTTTTTTTTCTAACACACATGCATACTTCACCCGCAGCAGCCGCCCAAGTAGTGGCATTGCTGGATTCTGGGACTAGTCAGCGTGTTGCGGCTGCAATCTTGCATGTAAGCCTCTTGTCTATCGGGAGACTGGTTTATTTACGCGCCATCCAGGATCTGGTAGGAATCGGCTCACTTTTGAGTGAGACGGCCGATTTATTGCAAGCGTTTGTTTGCGAAATCGACGCCTTCACGCTTTTCAACTGCAGCAGCAGTTCCGAGTAGTTCGAAGGGTGACTGTAAGTGACTCTACGATTTGAAGAAGATTGAAGGAACGTAGACTGGTACCACAAAAGCCAGCTAATGGGGCGAAATTAACAACAGACCATCGAAGAGCTCACCAAAAAAAATCGAAACACCTCGCAAGTTTTTGTTTTGAATGGATTATTAGAAAAACATGTTTTTTTTTTAAAATAAATACTAACAACGAAACAAAAATAAACGTGTGTTTACACGTTTATCTCAAAACAATGTTCTATTCATTTAAAGGATAAAAATTGAAAAAAAAAAAACAATTTTTTGGAAGTTTCGTACACCATTGTAAAGGCCAAACTTCCAGCTACTAAATTATGTTTTTTCTATACTGAATTAATGCTTGTTTTTTGTTTAATTGTCGCCACAAAGATAATTTCGGAAGTGTTTCGATTTTTTTGATGACAAGTGTATATAAACCTGTCTGGCAATAGTTTAGCGACGGAATTTCTGTCTAGCAATTTAATTCTGGTATATTTGATAACCGAGTTATAAAACTTATTAAAACATCAGCTTTGCTGAAATCACGTAATTTTTAATTATTTTTAAGTTTTTGAAGGCGTCTGGCAAGGCGTTTTCGACGGAGTAAGTGTCTGGCAATGATGAATTAGTATCACGAACAGTTTCCTTAAAACAATGATATCAATAAAATTCTTACTGAAATCACGTAATTTTGCAAAAAAATCGGTTTTTAGGCTGCGCCCACAGGCAAACGCAACGGTTACCAGCAGCCAGACTGCGCGCGTGACTACCACCGCATATCGAGGAATAATACATAAAAGAATGAGCCTTGCTGAAATCACGTATTTTCCCGACGTCGGTAGCTCTCGTGCTAATGGTATCTCTAACGCAAATATTTTAACACTTACCAGTGAGCATGCTACTTTTGCGTTGCTTGGCACAAGTCTGTTCCCAACGTTATCCGATAAACTATAAAATTATACATGTCTTTAACAGTTAATAGAGGCAACGAATGAACGCATAGAGAAAGAGAGTCGCGAGTGGATGAGTTGTTACGAAGCCGACAATCGCGCGTTACTACGTTTCCTGAAGGGGTGCTGCCTGGCTGCCATGAACCTACCGCGCCTGGCCCTCGACACCTTTGACTCTGTGTTTCGGTAAGTATATAAGGTGGAATAAACGAACGTCACCTGCAGACCGATTCAAAACCCCATGTTAATTCAGTTTTCGACGGATTCAGTTTGATATCGATATATTTTTATTTCACAATAGTCGTATCGACAACCGACTTGTTTTAATCGAAATTGACAGTATACCATACTGTCACAAATATCTATCGACTGTTAACGCTACATTCGACACGATTTTTTCGATCCGAAAACAGTCATAAGGTCGGTTTACAAAATATAAGATCTTTAGTATACGCACAATGGGCATTTTACATTTTATTTTTATTTTACATTACTTTCAAAAAATATTATAATTATTGTAAAAAAGAAAGTTATCTTTCTTTTTTTATATTCCTTTTTGACAAACAAGTTTAATAAGCGCTTTTATAAATAAATAAATATAGTACACAAATTCAGGATAAATTTATGTGAAATATTGGGAACTAAACAACGAATATTTCGGCATTCGGCAATGAATAACTCAGATATTAATTATAATTTTAATTATGTAATCACATTAATATATTTTATATTCTGTCAAATAAATGCCGGGAATTGTTTTAAATTATCGTAGTCGCATCTGATGATAAGCGTACATAGGGTATAAGATGGATCAAACGAATCCAAGTACCAGAGATAGAGAGGGATTCACCTATACGCCTTCCAATACCTTAATACCTTCACAAGATAAATATTCTATTATCTTCCTTCTCTGCAGTCATTAATTCTATCCTAAATTCTTTATAATATACTTATGTTACGATCTATAATAACGGTATTTTTCGGGTTTTTTTTTCACTTATTTAACAGTTATCTGCTTTTCTTGCGGTAATCAATTGAAAGATTAATTAAGTACAGTTACATAACTGAAATAACAATTTCTTGTGTTCTAAATCTAAATAATGTTATAATAATCTTAAACTTGTTTACAGACTAAAGAATGATATAAAAGAAGATACATTCTTGCTTCCATACACTGTTTCGGAAATGGCGATGTGTCACTATCAGCTTGGGGACAAGGATCGTGCACTACAAATGCTGCAGGATGCCAGGTTCGTCTCCCTAAAACTCGGAACAAACTATCGGGCGCGACTAAGTAGTAGGCACGGTCGCCTTCGTATGCCCTAACCAGAAAGCCAATTCTCGTAATTACATTATGACTGAATTTTGACCGAACTGAGATTAAATTATGAATAGACTAAAAATTGATATTCTGCTCCTCTTAAAGTTCAGTCTAGATTCAGTGTAATTTCAATCTACACTTGAGAGCAAAGAAATCGAGCCACTCCTTTTTTCACGTGTCCTGGTTATTAGTTTTGGTTTCATGAATTAAAAAAAAATCAAAATACAAAAAACTACCCTCATTGTAAAGGTTATCAAATAACCTTTTAGGCGATATATGTTTAGAATTGATCTGTTCCATAATACCAAAAATAATAACAATTATACCACCGTGAAAAATAGAAGTGGCTCGATTTATTTGCTTCCAAGTATAGTTTACGTACAGGCTCATTTCAAGCTTTGTTTTGACGTTGATTCAAAGACTACAATATAATTTTACTATGTGTCAGTTAACAAGAGTATCGCGGTATCGCCGTAAATATTGCTAAGCTATAGCACAGTAGACATATAAGCTAAAGCAGTACTTCAACTTACTATAATCTCAAGAATTGAAACACTCACACAGACACGCTCTGTATACTGAGTAGTCTTTTGTTTTTGTATGGAACTGCATCCCGAAAATACCTTATTTGTCTTGTTGCAGTGCGTGTCTGTGTGAATGTGTCAAATCGGACGATTGTAGGTAGTTGAAGTACTGCTTTAGCTTATATATCTACTGTGGCCATAGTTTGAGTTCACGAGCCCTATTATAGAATAAGTCCGACCTACGAAGTCACTAAATATACTTAATTTCGCAGGAAAAAATATTCCGGATATTCACTCGAGTCAAGATTACATTTTCGCCTGCACTCAAAGCTAGAGATTGTCAAGAACGGCACCAACAGCGCGCATACAAGTCAACAAGCAAGTACATCTTGAATGTGTCTGCGTGTAGCACGCGACTCCCAACAAAATAATAAACATGATTTTAATGATATGAGTATGATTGACATCTAGCGGAGCGCGAATTGGCGCGCAGCGGAACGGATGATAGCCCAGTTTACAATGCGGTAAAGAGAATTGACATATATCTATAGATATTTTGAGGATGATGTTTATAAACATATATCTATACATACATATAAGTAAAATGACTAAAGTTCATATTTGCATATTCTTTAGCAGCAATCTGGCAGCCGACGGCTACATTCAGCCGTCGCCGACTCCACCGCTACAGAACATGGAAATATGAACTTTAATGATGATAGACAGCAGTTAGCAGCAGGTAGCTCATAAAGATTTATAAATATTGACAGCTACGAATGAAGGAACAATTGCCGTACTTTTTTGCCGTACTTGTCTGCTACAGCTGTAATTTATCGAATCTCATTATTTTAGGACAACTATTTTTCGATTTATTTTTTTACTTATTATCCCTTATTTAATAATTCTAAGTTATTTAAATCTCTTAACGTCGACCTTATATTATACGCTAATGAAAGTAGGAGATGATAGCAACGATGACAGTTCGACGGAGTGGATATAGTGATATGGATGAATCAGATCTGGAAAATCTCATCTTAGAAAAATATGTTTTATTAAATCTTTTTACGTAGTTATTTATTAGGTGCTTTCTACTTACAAAAAATTATACAAATCGTACTTGACTATAATTTTTAGATAATAATTTGCTATGTGTCACCAACACTATTCTAAGATGTGAAAAACGGTAAGTTTAAACGCTTGCCGTTCATACAGGTGGGTCTGAGTTTGATTTCGGCCCGCACCTCTTACTTTTCGAATTCATGTGCGGATCAGTATTTGCGTAACGTTGAAGGAAAAACATCTTGAGGAAACCTACACATCTGAGAGGGACAAAAAAACCAGTTGATGGTGTGTGTAGTCCGCCAACCCGCACCAGTCCAGCTTGATGGCCTAAGGCCCATATTCTCATTTTGAGAAGATGCCCGTGCCCAGCTTTGGAACAGTAGTGGGCGTATTATGAATGTTTATAGAAACAATATGTCAGTTCTCTTTATTGCATTGTAAATTGCGCTGCCATCCGCTCTGAAGCGCTTCGCCAGATGTGAATAGTACGTTCAAATTTCTATTTGATACTTCTTTAATTTTCAAGAATAGATCTCTTGAATCCGCCCCAAATCGATATTAAAATAATTATGTTATACTGTACGTAGATATTATAACAGGTGCAGCTCATGTTTTACATTTATTTCATGGTAGTTCTTGTCGATAGGCCAGACATATTTAGATATAATTTGTAAACTATATAAAAAGGTGTGTTTTTAATTTAATTTGAAATACTGTAAAATATAGGGCTAAATCGTATAATCATATAATTTAATGTAGTTTAGGATGTAATTATTCAAACATTACGGTACTACAACATACTAGTAAATACTTACATTGTTGGTATAGTTAAATTATTTTAAATACCTAACACTAGTCTCAAAGTACAACATTGATACAATTACCCAGTAACTATCTGCATATCATGATGAAAACTCAATATTCACTTCCAAGCGTACTTGTACGCTTAAAAGAACATTTATGTGCATACGTCACATATTTTTATAACCTTTTGAGTTTTGAGTCATTGATGGGTTTAGTTTTAAAATGCGTAATCTCATTCATAACATTAACCTTCGAGGGAACTGTTATAAATCAATCCATTTCCTTTAGGATTTTCCTGAAACTCTTATTTATATTATATTTTAGATGTACCTACTTATAATAAGTTGACATGAAAAAGTAATAATGTATATCAGTGTTTTACAATTAAGTTATTAATAATACAACATAGTAAATTTTTAAATAGTGTACATTCGATATACCTACTTATTTATTGTGATAATAATAGATCTGAATTTTATATTCGCATTTTTGCCTTGGTTTTAGGTTTTTGGCCGTGAATTTATGTATACCAGGTGTCCCAAAACAAGTGGTCATGGAGAAAAAGTACTTTAAATATTGAAAATAATCACTCTTCAGCAGTATTTCTTATTTTAAAAGTAAAATGAAGGGTCCTTTAAGTAAAATTAGCATTTTTTTTAAATTAAAGTACTTTCCTTCTATGTGTTCTGGGACACTCCGTAGACATGTGTACGTCCATTACTATATTATTTTGTGTATTGTAGATAAAAAAGCTGTCGTGCAATCCATTTTCATTTGACACCATACAAACAGAAACAGAGTCATAAAATTAGCTACTTAGGATAAAGTTCCGTTGGTGAAACGAAGTCAACAATTAAACTTAATCAGAATTTCGTCTATAGTGTCGGCACGAGCTTTACGAGAATAGGTCATGCCGTGGTGAAAAGATTAGTCAGTCAGCAAGGTTGATAGCACGGCTGACTGCCCAGGGTGCGCCGGACTGTACTTAAGTATCGTCACTCGTGGAGGCTCTTTTCATGCACCCCAACAAATTAGAACTTAAAACATAAATTATTGCACATAATATTGTTCAGCTACTTTTGACAATCTGGTGTTCAAGTGATTTTGACCTTTTACGATGTTCTTCCAATTCTGACGCTAGTCTTGTTGAGTGACTTATGTTTGGAACGGTGTAAAGGGATTTTGGAAACCTGATGTGGTCATCGACTTTTGGCGCTGGCTGTACTTACTCGAGTTAACGTAAATATACTACTTTTATATCGTTATTATTTTAGCAACCGAAATTACGTCCCGACCGTCTTCATATGCATCACCTTCAAATATTAACATGACAAATTATTGTAGTAATAATTAATTACTTTCTAGATTAATAAATATGTTGTAACCTTCTTTTGTTGACTTACAAGAGAACAAATGTAAAATTTTGTAATCGAAATATACATATTTTTACTAATGCGTTTTATGTGTCTATTATTTTATAGAAGAGCATGTCCTAATCTAAAGCTGGGTACTCCGAGCAAATAGAAAAGGGCGGATATGCACTGTCCGAGAAAATACGATCTGAACTAACTGCAGTAGGTACTATTTGCGTTGGAGCTTTTTGCGCAAACACAAAGGTGACCGCTGTATTCGTAGCCTAGTTTCAAACAACGAACTACTAGATGTCTAATAACATTATGATAACTTTCAACTGGTAGATATTTTTAAACATTCTTATACATAGAAAGCTTTGTTAGTGTCAACTACAAGTAAACACGGAAATCAAAGCCATACAATTTGATACTTTAAAGATTAATAATATTAAATAGCTAATTCTGGATATTTTGCAAATAATTATAAAATGATTAGTTACGGTTTCCTCACGTGCATTTTTCGGGATTGCCGTGTGCGTTACCCCAGCAAGAAAGTATCTCCTAGAGTTATATGAGTAGAACGTATAGTTGGTGCCTTATCTGCTGTAAATGTGCCCCCACATGAAAAATGTGTGCCCCCTGTCGTTTCGAAAAAAAATCGAAAAAACGATTCTTGCTGGGGTAACGTTTTTCTAGCAGGAAAATTCTAAACGAATGATCGGAGAGAGAAAAACTGTGCATGGCCAGAGAGCTTACATGGTTGCCAAAATGTGCCCCCAAAAATAAAATCTGTGCCCCTTCAGATTTTCGAGATATTGCATTTCCTGCTGGAGTAACGTTTTGATGAATAGTATATTTCTAAAACCATTGCATGTGCCCCTGTAGAATAAACATACACGAGTAGCTCTTAATGTGTGCCCCAATTAGATTTTAGAAAATATTTATAGTTTTCAAGTTATCGCGGTTTTATGAAAACCCGAAAAAACATCGCAGCGCCTAAATGAGACAAGGCATAACTTCGCTGAAAACTGTATTCGGTCCTTCTTGACGCTAATAATAACCATACAAAGTTTCAAAACTGTTCATGCATGCGTTTTTGAATAATCTTGCTAAAAGTAAAAACGATGGTGTCATAACTTTGACGGCAAAATACAAGGAACTGGCACAATCCCAGATGTGTAGGTGTAAACCAAAATCTTGTGCCTTTAGTCAAAAATATATGGTGAAAATATTGAGCTTCAAATGTTACGCATTAAGTAAATAAAAACAAAAAACCAAAATATGTAAACAACGGCTGGTTATCCGACCAAATCTGAATGACTACTAAAAAGCGACGGATTCATACATATCGATGAACTTCTTTACTTTACTCACTAACCGGTTCACACGTGTTGTGCCTGAGTACACTGAAGTAGAAAAGTAATAACTAATAAAATAAAGTTGATATTGGATTATATTTTAATAGCTGTTTCTATGACCTTACACATGATTAAGTACATTTATAAGAGCCATTTTCAAATAAAGTGTACATGTGACTAACATGCTCAAAATCGTGACCAAACTGTTTTGTGACATACCTGTATTTTTATACTAATGTAAGTCACATTTATTGCAAAGCAGAGTTTACATGTAACTATGTCCTACTGCTCAAATTGAGCAGGGTCCGGCAGGGAGCTAAAATGCAGGTTTAATGATCAAATTCAGCATTTATTCGAAACCTCCAAATTATTATTTTAAAAAATTACACTAAAACTCTTTTATATCTATTTTCCGTAAATGTCAGATTTATTTATTAGTGAAACGTTTTGTATGGAGATAACACCGGACGCCGCCGGCATATAATTTGTTAAAATTTTCAGCCGCAGTGTAAACATGTTTTAACTTTACACGTAGATGTGAGTTACGTCATATGAGTGACGAAATGTGACTCATATGTGTAGCATTTTCGTGAGAAACAACCTCAATTAGCCACAACATCAGAATAACTTGTAATATATAGATAAAGACGATACATACATGAATTGTATTAATAGGCTAATGCTATGAAAATAATACTCGCTTCTTTATTTGGAAATGCACTGTTATTCACACGTATTTTTTTTGTACAAATTGCAGCGACGTTTCGTGACAACAAATAAACTGACACTAAATATGTTCGTACTAAATAAAGGCGTAGGAAAAAAGAAAAAACAGAAAAACTCATTCCTACATCTTTATAAACTTAGAGCGTTGTATTAATGATATTGATGATTATAATTTTGTATCTACATATGTCTTACAGCCGCGAATAATATTTTAATTAACATACAACCTAGCACTCATAGCACTGGTGTGCAAATTGCAAAAAACGTAAGATAATTTGAATTACGCGGGTTGGTTGGAGCATTCACCTTAACCAAATAAATGTTGGTACCTACAGTTTTGAGAGTTGTATTTAGTGTATATAATAAGGGAATAAAAATAATATTTTCCACATCAACAAGCTGTTTCATTTATATAGTCACAAGGTGCATTTAATATATTTTTAATTAGCCCTCAAAACTTTTGAACGCGACTGTACGGACAACAGCTTAGGTATAATACGTCCAATAAAGAAGGTCATCGATATGTATGAATCCGTCGCTTTTTAGTAGTCATTCAGATTTGGTCGGATAACCAGCCGTTGTTTACATATTTTGGTTTTTTGTTTATATTTACTTAATGCGTAACATTTGAAGCTCAATATTTTTACCATATATTTTTGACTAAAGGCACAAGATTTTGGTTTACACCTACACATCTGGGATTGTGCCAGTTCCTTGTATTTTGCCGTCAAAGTTATGACACCATCGTTTTTACTTTTAGCAAGATTATTCAAAAACGCATGCATGAACAGTTTTGAAACTTTGTATGGTTATTATTAGCGTCAAGAAGGACCGAATACAGTTTTCAGCGAAGTTATGCCTTGTCTCATTTAGGCGCTGCGATGTTTTTTCGGGTTTTCATAAAACCGCGATAACTTGAAAACTATAAATATTTTCTAAAATCTAATTGGGGCACACATTAAGAGCTACTCGTGTATGTTTATTCTACAGGGGCACATGCAATGGTTTTAGAGATATACTATTCATCAAAACGTTACTCCAGCAGGAAATGCAATATCTCGAAAATCTGAAGGGGCACAGATTTTATTTTTGGGGGCACATTTTGGCACACATGTAAGCTCTCTGGCCATGCACAGTTTTTTTCTCTCCGATCATTCGTTTAGAATTTTCCTGCTAGAAAAACGTTATCCCAGCAAGAATCGTTTTTTCGATTTTTTTTCGAAACGACAGGGGGCACACATTTTTTATGTGGGGGCACATTTACAGCAGATAAGGCACCAACTATACGTTCTACTCATATAACTCTAGGAGATACTTTCTTGCTGGGGTAACGCACACGGGATTGCCCGAGTAGTTTCGGACCCAAACGGAGCCCTTAAACATGAGCTGAACATGCGGCGAGGTCGCGAGTCGAACTCATGAACACGTGAGAAAACCGTAACTAATCAAGAATATGAACGTGTCTCACGAAAATTATAATGCAAAAACAATTATAAAAATGGCAATTCTCGCAATCTACTGACTTCCGGCCGGGATGCATGGGGTGCTAAATTGTTAATATAGGACACACTATAACTCTTTATATGGAATACATCGAATTATATAGTTCACCTTGTATACGAAAATGCAATATTTTAAATAACCATCAATGTCGCCCCTGTATTTTGGTAGTATCTACCTATCCCAGTATAAATCAGTCAACGCCAAACGGCCGTACTTACACCCTTTTCTCGAAGCAACTCAAGGCACTTTTAAACCCCATAAGACCCTATGTCTTTGCAACAGATGAGAGCGAAAGACGAAAATAATGTTACATACCTAGAGTAATTTATATATTTAACTAAATTGCCAAATTACAAGTTTCTAACTAAACGCTTTCAAAATATCTGCCATCTTTTCGTTTTTCGTCACACATCCTCTGGCAGACATATAAACTTCATATTTGGCATAATAAGTAATGATGTTGAGGATAAATAAAGAAAAGATAAATTATCATAAAATCTTGAAATATTTTCTCGGTAGCTTATGCTATTATACAATTAACTTATTATGCCTAAGTAGATGAAATTGTTATAGTGCGAGAGCTACCGACAGTACCGACGCCGTCGGAAAATTCATGATCTCAACAAGGCTCATTCTTAAATCAACTTCCTCTTTATGCCGTAGTAGTCATGCACGCAGTCTGGCTGGGAGCCGTTGCGTTTGCCTGTGGGAGCAGCTTAAAAACCGTTCTTTTAATAGTAAAACTTCAGTTTTTCTGAAATAGCGTATTTTTTTAATTTTTCGCCTTCGTCTGGCATGGTGTTTGCAACTGTGAAATTGTCTGGCAATGGAGAGTGCCTCCGTTGCCGGCACCAGCACCCAAAAATAACGTCATTGGGAACAGGCACTACATTACTGCCGGCAGCCGAGATTAAAAACATCGGCTGCTGGCACCCGACATGAACACCAGCGGCGGTAATAAGTTGTTTGGTAGGTATGTTAGTTGAAAGGTAGGTTAGATTTTGGGCCAAACACGGTAACTTGTCTTCCAACTGACTAATTTCAAAAGCAAGCGAAGCGAGTCTTTCATTTGGGGCATTCCGATTCCAACACGGACAGGTTAGGTTCGAAGGGGATTACGGGGGCTAGAGTGAGCGAGCAAAGCGAGCGAACGAAGCCCCCGTCATCCCCTTCGTGTTAGGTTAGGTACTTTACCTAAACCCTGCAGACAGACATACCTAAGAGCTCCGCGCAGCGGGGCTCGGTCCACTCTGCTTTGGAACCCAAACATCTCCTTATGTTTTTCTTTTTTTTTTTTTTGTGAAAATGAAACGCAGCTCCGCTATCTTGACTTCGTCTTTCAGTGGTGTCTTTTTGAAAAATGTGTCAACCTGGAAACAAGTAAAAACATAAATTATACATTATGATCATACACTAAATAAAGTACCTCCGAACTTCTCGACTTTAGGTACAGTAATTCTAATTTTACTAAAAACAAGATAAGCTTACCTTTGACTGTCCTTTATATTTGTTCAAGTTCGATTTATGCTTTTCAGTATTTGCATGATGTTTATAGATGCTAATCTACTTTGGAGTTTCGCACTGCCCGCTTTACAAAACGCAGCGTACTCGTCATCTTTATAACGTGAAAGCCACGAAGAAAACTCCGAAATTTGTTCCCATTTAGCCAAATAACTTTGCTGAAAACTAGACATGTTTTCTGGATTCTGAATTGCGTATCAGATAACAGCGTATTAGCATGAAGTAAAATGACAATAAAAAATCGCGCGCTCTATTTATATTACGACGATCACGTACCTACCAACAATATAAACTTAGGGAAAATCCCGAATTATTGAAACTTTCAATAATTCGGGAATAAGTTTCAATTTGTAAGTTTGAAACCAAACCTTCAAAGAGCCAAGTGCAGAACAGAAAATCATTTTGTGACTAGATGATTCGATACTACACTCACCGGCATAATTAACGGAACGTTTTCATTTTTTTTATTATATTGGTAGTGCTATTGCTATGACGTTTTTTTATTCAAAAGAACCTTCAATTAGGACTGTATGTTGAAGAAAAATTTGGTATTCCTAAGCGATTGGAGGTAAATTAGGGCCAGTTTTGATTTTACAAAGATTTTGCCCTTTCGTGTTTTTGATAGGAACTTTGTTTTATTTAAGTAGTGGTGGTTTGGCCTTAATATATTCGTTGCATTTGGAGAATAAACATTGTGTAGAGCTTAAAATAAGTAATATACCTGCGAAAAAGTTACGAGGAATGTTACAGTGATCGATGAAAGTCATACCTATCGTGCAAAAAGTTAAGCACTGGGTGTATCGATATTAGCCATTCCTCGCAATATCCATCGGTACAGGCAGACAGGATGTTTCGTTAGAAGATGAGGATAATGCAGAAATCAAGGAAAAACGCCGCTGATGATTGGTTTATGACAGTTCAAACCGGTTTAGGCTCTGAAAAATTGGCGCAATGCTGCTATTCGGACCTGTAGCATCCTGGAGATGGTCCGTATTTTGCTTGTGAGTATGCGAAAACAAAGACGACATCTCATTGAAGGTAATCTGATGTCTAACGCGACTGCTGAATGTCCAAAACCTGCTGTACGTCATCGCGTAGTGAAATTAAGTTTTGCTCAATAACACCGAGATCGGACTAAGGAATTAGAAAGAGATTTTTTCTCAGGGGCAAGCTGTTTTTTGGTATACGTTTTTTGGATGGGAGGCATACAATATGGATACGTCAAGAGAATCGCTTTGAACAGGTAAATTTTACAGGAATGTGCCTTATGCCAAAGGGTCCAGTAATGGTTTTGGATGTGATTTCTTTTGAAGCGCACACAGAGTTAGGCATTATTGAAGGAGGCTTACAGGCTGCTTATTTTTGCAGGATAGACATCCCAAAACCTCACGCCATGCCACTTGGTGCATTAAAAGACGAGAAAAAAAAATTATGCATGATTATGTGTGGCCAGACTGTATATTAGTGGTTCGCAATTTCATATAAAATGTTGTAATAATCCACCAGGGTGGGTCAACGTGGACCCCGGACATGAGTCCAATAGAATATGACTTGACCTTGACGGGAAATAGGGTTAGAGAAAAAAAACCAGCCACCCAGAAACATTAGAGGATTAAAAAGTTTTTCATGGGACTATGGGGACAATTTGCCTTAAGAAAAGATAATGGATTAATAAATTGCATAGAAAAACATGTCATAATACTGACAAGGACCCTAGCAGTATAGAAACGGTGATAAAACAAACAAAAACGTAAAATAAATAGCAAATTAATTATTATTCCAAAAAATGTGTGCCGAAAGTTACAAAATGGATTTTTTAGCAAATTAAAGATTTAAATTGCCAAATTCAATTAAATTATTATTGATTATTTGTCCTTTTAATGCATTTAACCCTAATTATAAAATATATAAACAAAAACATTAATAAACAATACAAAATTATGGAAAAACACGGTTTTTTGTTGCGTTCCGCTAATTATGCCGGTGAGTGTATTTGTAATTCTAGGGGGCCCACCTGTCATGTCCTATCTGTAACTTACTGATCTTTGCTCCAAAATGAAATATAGACTAAATCCGGAAATTCCCCTGAACATTGAACATCAATGTACGCAATTTTTTTTTAATAATTTTTTGACATGGCTATGGTATTGCCATAACTTTTTTCCAAAATATACCCAAAAATACTGGCTTCCGCCAATATACCTTTAAAAATACTGACTCTTGGAAAACTTACCAAAATATACTCAAAAAGTATTAAAATACTGAATCCGGTCACACTGCGGGACGAGTTTATGAGCCAACAGTTGGCTGATATTTTTTTTGGCGTTTAGACGCTCGAACTCTCTATCTAGACATGTAAATAATCAAAGTCTCCTAACCTCGAAAAATCTTTCATCCCCTATTTCGCCCATCATCATCATCCTCCTGCCCTTATCCCCACGTATTTGAGGACGGCGCAACATGTAGATTTCATTTCAGTTGTCATGCTGCAAATGTTTTTGCTAAGTTTTATGACAGGCGGCCTGTCTGACGGGTACTGCGTATGTAGAATTTCCAAATATAACACGTATAAGTTTATTTGTAACCGAAAGCCTAAATATTTAATTCCGTGCTTCTTACTTCAAAAGTACCTACCAGATTTTTCATACATACTTTCAACACTTATTTCAGCCACCCAGGGTTGAATTTCCAAAAACGCTCAAACACGTTTCAGTTTATTTCTCACCAGAAGACTAAATATTTAATTCCGTGCTTCTCAGTTCAAAAATAACAGATTTCTCATACAAACTTTCAACACTTATTTCACCCCCTTAGGGGTTAAATTTCCAAAAACGCTCAAACATCTTTACATTTATTTCTAACCAGAAGCCTTACCTACCTAATAGTTATTAATTTTTTTGCTTCTTACTTCAAAAATGACGGACTTACATACAAACTTAAATACTCTATTTCACCCCCTTAGGGGTTGAATTTCGAGAAATCCCTTCTTAGTGGATGCCTACGTTACAAAAGGAATCTAAGTACTGTCAAAATTTCAAGTTTCTAGCTCCAGCGGTTTAGGCTGTGCGTTGATATCTCAGTCAGTGAGCCAGGACTTTGAATTTTATATACCGTATACTACTCAAAACAAAATAAGAGCCACTCGTTATTTTCACATTGCAGTGTAATTTAATGAACGTTATGTAATTAATAAGTAACAAAATATTGATGTTACAAACTCTTTGATATTTAACCTCTTTGATTTTGTACTTGAGACCAAAAGGATGGCCATCATTTAAAAAAAAATGAATTTGAAATTTTCTTGTTATTTTGTTTTGATTTTTCTTTAAGTTTTCTTTCGATTATCTTTATGGTAATCTGAAATAATCGTTTAACTTTGTTTAGTTAATGTGTTTATGTAACATCTTATGTTAATATGGCACAAATACGAAGACTTATGGACGCAATTACTGCAACCAAAGCCGTTACAATGATCCAAGAAGGAATTTCGCGGCGGTCTGTGGCTTTGCATCTGGGTTTTTCTCGGAAAGCTATCCAAAAAGCTTGGAATCGCTTCCAAGAGACTGGTAGTGTTGCAAGAAGACCTGGTTCGAGTAGAGTTCGCATTACAACTGTTCACGAGGATCGGTACATCCGGTTAAGTGCCTACCGAGAACGCACAGTGACGGCTCGTAAGTTACAAAATCGCCTACGGTTGACAACGGGTACTCGCTTCAGTGACCAAACGATCCGTAACCGATTGCACGAAGACCAGCAAACTTCAAAACGTCGAGTTGTTCGAATTCCTTTGTGCAGGGCTCAACGTGCAAATCGTTTAAGTTTCTCCCGTCAATATTTAGACTGGGGCATAAACGAGTGGGGCATGGTGCTTTTCACCGACGAGTGTAAAGTAAAATTCTTTAATGACGATCGGTGCATTAGGGTATGGAGGCGACGTGGCGAGCGATTTTCTGAAGCCTGCATTCACGAAGTTGACCATTTCGGTGGACCCAATGTAATGATTTGGGGTGGAATAAGCTTACATGGCAAAACTGAACTCGCTATTTTAAATGAAGGTTCCGTAACTGCTCAGCGTTACATTGAGGAAGTCATCAGGCCTCATGTGATTCCATTTGCACAGCGAATGGGTCCTGGGTTCATCCTGATGCAAGACAATGCCCGTGCATATACAGCTCAAGCGACCCAGTCTGTACTGGAAGGCTCTCACATTCAAGTATTGCCGTGGCCAGCAAACAGTCCGGACTTAAATCCGATCGAGCACATGTGGGACCAATTAAAACGAAGGGTTAGAGAGAGTGCGCAAGAGGTCTACAACCAGCACCAACTGATTGACGCTTTGAAAAGTGCCTGGGAAGAGATCCCAGTTGAAAACGTCAGGCATTTGATAAAGAGCATGCATTCCAGGCTACAGGAGTGCATAGCCAAAAGAAGAGGGCATACCCGTTATTAAAAAAGAGAAAAACAAATAAAAAGTGAAGTTTTTTTTAGTTTTTAGTGACTTTTTGTTATTTGTGTTTTTTATCCTAAATTGTCATTTTTTATCAAAAGTTAAATAAAAATGTGTATTAATCACTAATTTCAACAATTACTAGCCTAAACGGTAAACAATAACATTGTTTTAAGTTTACGTAAATTGAACAATGTGTTAATTTTATATTTTTCATGGTACACCTTAAATACCTAGTGGCTCTTATTTTGTTTTGAGTAGTATACAACAAAGTAAGTCGGAAAAGGGGTACTAATTCGCAGACCACTTAAAGTATCACTTATGAGCATCATGTAACTATTTTTTTATGAAGTGTTGAGGTATATACATTGCAATACAACAAGTTTTGTTGTGTCTCTGGATATTTTTTTTTATTTTCACATGCTTTTGTAAACATTTTTTGGTGTTTTTTGACAAACATAGCTATTTCAAAAATGTAACTCACGAGTCAATGGACAGTTAAGCGAATTTAAACTTTTCTTTTTTTTTACTCCAGTATTACAAAAATGCAGGACATACCATAAAAATAAATCAATAGTTGGAAAGTGGATCTCTCTATTTCATGTTGTTATAACACAATATTATCACGTACAATATAGGTATTTAAAATAATATTTTTTTTAAAGTGCCAAAAAACAGATATTGGACAGCATTTGCAGTCATTGGACATTTATTTGAGTCATTGGACAGAATTTACGATGGCGTTAATTGATTTTAAAATGCTCTTTTACTAACTAAAAACAAATCTAAATTAGGTTTTTGTCACTAGACAACTTTAAAAATAATAAACTGAACTAAAGTCAAGTGTTTTATACAGGATTATTGGAAAAACACTAACAACCTCTTACTCTCTGTACTCATCATTATGAACAACTTTTACTATGGGACCAAACCTGAAATCGTGAAAAAAAAACAGCTGTCCCCTACTTTTTGACGAGTTATGCGAACATAGTGTTCAGGATGTTTTATTTTAAAATGAAGAGTGGATTTAGGAATACTTCCTTACTATGTACTTAGTATTGTACTATGTACTTAGGTACTTCCGCGCAATTTCACGAATTTTTCCGCCATTTCGAACTTCCTGCAAAGCTTTAAGTAAGCTCTCAGAACTGTAAGGTTCTTTTTTTTTTAATTTTAGGCATCTTGTCTTGTCTATCTATTTCTGCAACCAATCATTGGACATACATTAGACAGTCATTGGACAGTAGCGTCCAATGACTGAATATAAACGTAAATGATAGTCATTGGACAGTGTCCAATGACTGTTAAATAAGCTAGCGGAAGAGTAAGATTTTTTTTATAATTTTTTTATATCTTTTACACACACGAAGAAAGCATAAAATTGAAAAAAAAAAGTTTCTTTCAATACTAATCACTAAATATATTAACTTACAGTCCTTGGACATGGGATAATAATCTCAAATTACAAAACATTAAGATTACGTTTTGAAATAACGTGCAAAACAATACAAACAATCAAAAAAAAAGTTTTTTTTGCTATTTTTTGTCCTTAACAAATTTATTTATTTTTGACGAGAATTTGACGGCTTAGTAGGCGTTTCGGCCGCTGAGTTTCGTCCGATCCGGCCGAAACACCCATTTAATTATTTTTAATATTTTTGAGTGGCGTTTCGGACGAATTCTTTTTTAAAGGCAAAGTAACGTCAGAAACATAATCAAATAATACCTATTTTACTTTGTGGCCATGGATAAATCGAAATGTACAATCAAATAAAAAACGTCTTATTTTTTTACTGAATCCTTATTAGGTGGTTAAGATTCGATCACTAAGTCAAACGGAAAGAAAAAAACAATTTTTTTTGGCACTAGTTCCCCTGTGGTGTAAATCTATCTATCTATACCAGTAGCAGATCATGCAGTTTTAAGGAATTACACGAATTCGTTAACACCCTGTATAAGACTGATTATTGTTGTTTACATTTATAATTCATAATGTACGCTTTTTAATTGATATATAAGAATGATTATTGTTGTTTACATTTATAATTCTTATTGTACGCTTTTTATATGATATTTAAAGACTGATTATTGTGATTTATCATGTTTACTGTTGATTGTTGTAATTGTATATTAAACTTTATCTTTGTCCAACAATTCCCTGACTTTTACTTCAATAATATAACCCTGCCTAAGATTTTTCATTCTGACCGTACAAAATTTGCTTCAAAAAAAGTATCGTCCGAAACGCCACTCAAAAATATTAAAAATAATTAAATGGGTGTTTCGGCCGGATCGGACGAAACTCAGCGGCCGAAACGCCTACTAAGCCAATTTGACACTGCGTCGCGACCACTACATTAATATTTTTTAACTGCCAATTTCGGCATCTATTGGTTATTTCAAATGTTTCAAATATTAAGATCGACTTTGGAGACACGTAAGATAAATAAGACTTGCTTGAATACTTCAAACATCGCTTGTAGTTCTTATAAAATCCGTTAAAGAGCGAAGTGTCCATTCACTAGTCGCGTCCAATAACTAGTGAACTACCCTATTGATGTAAAGTAAATAAACTATTTTTTTTAAATAGTAGGTACCTAGTCTTCAAGATTCTGGCGGGCTTACACTACACCACAATATGATTGATATATTTGATATGTAAACAGATATTTATGATCAAAGACATGTTGTATAATCAAAGGAATGTTTATAAAACGGTAACCTCTTTATTGAAAATATCATAAAATAAGCATGGCCGTCGCGTTAAAAAGCAAATGATTGTAGTTCGAATTTCAGATTGACGTCAGTCACATTTACACAATACAAATAAAGACAAAAGAAAACCGATTGGCCGCTGGTGTTGGACGTGACTGTTGTAATATTACGACTAAGTTATCGGATTCGTAAATATATTCCCTGCAATATCACAAAGTGAAAAAATGAGTGAGCCAATGAAGTCTGTTTCTGCCATGAACAAATTGTACATAGGTAACTTGCCAATAGAAGCCGACGAAGCAGCAGTAAGACAACTATTCGCTGAACAGAATCTAACCGTTGCTGATATCTCAGTGAAGAGAGGTGGTTACGCTTTCGTCGACTTTCCTGATCAATCAGCTGCAGATCGGGCCATAGACAAACTGCATGGTAATAAAAAATACTTTTCCTTTAAATATGTCATCGCGTACAATAATAACAATGACTTACACACATTCTAAACTAATAATTATTAGTTAGTAGCTGTTGCCCCGCGGTTTCACTCGCATTCTAGGCGCTAATTCATGTAGGGTAAAGCCTATTTGTTAATACAGGACATACCTAATCGTTCTGAATGCCATTTCATCCAAATCCATTCAGCCGGTTATGATAACACGTTTGTTATCCAATCTACCTCTATAAACTTTCACATTTGTTATATTAGTGAGATTCTATATTATTATCCTGAACAGAATCATGTTTATTTGTAATAAAATATTGTGTACGTATTTAATTATCCCTTAATCATACACAAATAGACTAGTAGGTAATAATAGATAGGTAGTAATAGATAGTATAATATATTTACAGAAACCAAATGCACAATTAGTTACATCTAATAAGCATGGGGTACTGAACTGACCACCTTTATCGATTCAATATATTTTCCATAATATTATAAGTTCCCAAAAAGTCTGTGAATTTGAAAATAGTCATTATTAAGATTATACATTTTATAGTAAAAGGCTAAATGTTATTTTGTTTCAGGTTATTCATACTGTGGCCTACCACTGATTGTCGAACCTTCGGTTGCTAATAAGAAAATGTAAGTACCTACTTGACATGCATATTGTTTGACTCGTTCAGTTAGCCTATGCAAGTAGAAACGACTAGAGCTTGACTGGAAGCGGGTATCTCGAATAATCTTTCCCCTGTAAATTTCCCGAGAAGGACTGACTACCTTTGTTTATCCGATATTGGTTAACAGTGCATTGTCCACACTGAAACAATGGTTAATAATCCGAAGACAAAACTACTACATATTTTCCAGATTTATCGATACACCGTGGGCCCGAGGTACCCAAAAGGCGCCACGCCTTTCTGATGACTCATAATAGAGTCAAATGTTATATCAACAAAAGTCCAATAAGGACATTTTTTTTACTCTATTTTCTTTAAATACAACCTTGTAAAAAATACCTTAGGTTGAACTGGCAATATTTATAAAATATCGTGTGAGTGGATAAGAAACTTTCTCACTTCACAACCCTCCCTGACAAATAAGACATGAGGCGAGTGGGATATGGTATGACAAGACAAAAGTCGCAACGCCGCGTTCATAGGACTTGTTACAAAGATTTTTCGAGTTGTGAATTTCTGTAAATAATGAATATTTCTAAAATTAATCTTGATTAAAAAAAACTAAATCATAGCTTTTCTTCTCCAATTAGGTATCGGAATCGAAGGTTTAATTAAATCTTTCGGGTACCTCGGGCCCACGGTGTATACAGGGTATCCATAACTCAACGTCAAAAGGAAACCGGGCGAGAGGCCAGGTTATACCAGTTCTGGCAAAAATCTGAAAATAAATCCATGTTACTTAGTTAAGTGATAATAGATAAGATAAATATTTGAAGAAGAGAATACATATTTTTGAAAACGTTGAAAATCGGCACCCTAGACCACATCTTTAGGTACTGTAATCACAAATTTCCCAATTTTGCAGTGTTTTTTTTTTTATAACGTAATCCTTAATAACCATGCTATTAATCGCAGTCACAATTAAAGAATAAGCGTTGTAAGTTCAGTAAAAAAAAAAAAGTTCTGGTTTAAAACAATTATGTCGCCGAAGGTTGATGCTTCATCTTTTAAAAAAATAGTACTACACTATCCGCGGCAAGTCATTTTAAAAGATGGCCCATTTAATCAAGATTTTAAAATGGTACAACATTTGCCACTTTTCTTTCCATAAATAATATTATTGCTTATTTTTTTGTAAAAGAACCTAACTAGGTATTTAAAAATCTCATACCGTGATAAATACTACTTTTTCAACACACTTGCTCAGTAAGTGCTTTATTCATGGACTACATACCTCTTTGGTCTAGTGGTCACAAGCGCGACTGCTGAGCGCGAAGTCTTGAATTCGATCCCCAGGTCGGGCAAAGTGTTATTGGATTTTTCCGTATGGAATTTCTCAGTAGCAACCTGGAGTCTAGATTTATGCCCAGTTGATGGCAATAGAAGACGTATCGTCCGAGAGGCCAAAGGGGAGATTTGCATTTGTGTGAGAATGAATACAGACGCGTCCCTTGCTTGGGTTAAACCGGTTTATACTGCTTTTTGGCATTCGATTCTATGTGCACTCACACAAATGCAAAGCTCAGCTTACGCCTCGCCAGTTGTACCACTCCATAGTCAGAGAAATGTGGTTTCAACAAGATGGTTGCCCAACACATTTTGCTCGTCCTGTAGGGGATTATTTGAGCACAGAGTATCCCGGAAGATGAATTGGGCGCCTTGTTTCAATTTTTTGGCCTCGTTATACGGACTTAACCCTCTTGTTTAATTTTTACTGGGACTGCATAAATGAAATATTTCATTTAAAATCAACACAAAATCTAGCTTAACTGCGTCATAATTGCCTATGCACATAGGGTTGCCAACTCTTTGACGGTCAAACATAGTAGTTATACAATTATAACCCACAAACATATAGTAGATAGCGAAAGGAGTAAAAAAAAATATAGTAGGTTCCAAAATAGGTACTTCATTTCTTAAAAGATTTTTTTTTTATTAACTTCAAAAGTGGGTAGTTAGTTACCATATCACAAACTCGAAAGCGCGAAAATCTAAATTGCCAATCTGTCAAATTCAAAGTGAACGTAAATATCAACTTGACATAGCAGAATCGTTCAGAAATAGATATTCACGTTTCGTATTACGCTTACACGTTTGGAAACAAATATTATTGCTTTGAATTTGATGCCTTTAAAATATAGTAGTTTCGCCTACTATACACTTTTTTCAGAAATATAGTAGTCAGGCCTCTAATATAGTAGGATACTATATTATATAGTAGGGTTGGCAACCCTATATGCACACCACATCTTTTTAACGCGCCGTCGACGCGCGTTTCTGTCATACTTCATAGGTACTTAAAAAACGTCATTGTGATTTTTTGTGTGTGGAGTTTGACGGAAACGCGCGTCGACGACGACGGCGCGGCGCGTTAAAAAGACGTGGTGTGCATAGGCCCTAAGATTGTTGAAGAAGCAGAAGAAATAAGTGCAAGGAGATTCGCACGACCGGTGAAAAGATCTTTTTGAGGCGATGCAGAGCCTGTATTCGTGCCGAAGGCAAAGAATTTCAGCGTTTGCTTCAGCTTTAAATTAAAAATAAATAACAAAAGTTTTATTATAATAATTCCTTTCGTTTCAGTTTGATTAAGTTTTAGCGTAATACAACAATGGGTACGTATTAAAATCCCGAAACTTCATAATAACTATGACTGAAATAGCGACGTCCAAAACAACGAAATTCAAAATACCGAAAGTTTTAAATACCGATAACATAAAATATCGATGTCCAAATTGCCCAAAAGGATGAAACCCCGAAGGGACGAAACCCGAATGTGTTTTTTTTTAACCCTGTGACCCGCGAATCGTGGCTCCGACTAGCTACCGGGAGGACATGCAAGAGCGAGCGAAGCGAGCTCGGGACTTGGGGCACTTGGGGCAGGGATTTAAAACTTTCGAAAAAACAATCATTCGGCGTTTAATTTTTCGGGATTTCTTCCATAGGTATTTTATAATACGGTCTTTTAAATTAAGGTATTGCAATACGTACCCACAACAATAGACTAAAGATTAATTAGACTCAATATCTGCTGATTAAAAAAATGTACAGCGGTGCAATAAGATCCACTTTACAAGCACGACAACATCACGCCAGTGTTCCTGGAAGGGTTGAGCACAGGTGTTTAGTAGTTAGTTCTCAGTTATGTTTAAGTCCCATGTAATTATGGGGCGCGCGTATGGCCATCAACTGGGCGCAAATCTAGACTCCAGGCTGCTCTACTGAGAAATTCTAAACAGAAAAACTCAATAACATTTTGACCGACCTTGGAATTGAACCCAGGACCTCGCGCTCAGCAGTCGCGCTTGCGACCACTAGGTTAACTGGGCGGCCGAGGTACTTTACAAGCAGGTGTGTTGAAAAAAGTATTCCCGTTTTACCTAACGTACGTTTAAAAAGTACCTATTTTTTGGGCACCTATGCATTGAGCACCAAAGGTATTCCCATTTGAGTACCAACCAATATTTTGGCTCAGTGGTGCTCAAAACGGAACATAAAATAAAATTTGACTTTATCCCCCATTGAGCACCTACAGAGTGGTAGTTTCTAGTGATGGGGTGTAAAATATCATATCGATAAAAATCAGCAGTTTTATTGCAGAATATTATCATTTAAGTAATAAAAACATAATATCATCATTAACATAAAAGTTTACTTAATCATTTATTGTTAATATCACAATAAGTTTCCTCGACTTTAATTTTAAAATTATAGGTATAGAGATAGTAGCTTTTCCCGCAGCTTCGCTTACGTGAAATTTCAAACCCTCGTTAAGCCCCTTTTTAGGTTTAGTTTTAAAATCCATAAAGTCCGTCTTTTATTATTTACTTTGAAGAGTGTTTGTGCATGTGCCAAATATCTTTTGAAATGACGTGCCGCGGATAGTGTAATACTATTTTTTTTTTTAAATGAAGTGTCAATGTTGTACGGCATAACTTTTTTAAACCAGAACTCTTTTTTTTATTGAACTAACAACGTTTATCGTTTAATTTGTTTATTATGGATTACGTTATAAAAAAACTGCAAAATTGGGAAATTTGTGATGACATGCAAGCGAAGCTGCGGGCAAAAGCTAGTCTAGGATAAAATATTTCGGGACAATAGTAATTAACAGTAAGCGCAAAGCTGTACAGTTATTAGATACTTACGACTCTTAAAGGGCTAATGCTTACTAAATCAAATGAGGACTCAAGTGCCTAATGCATAAAATAACCTAGACTAATCGGTCCTATTTATACTTCGTGCCTAAACACACTATGCCGAAGATACGCGACCGAAGTTCGGCGTGGTCTGCAATGCTTTTTAAATTAGCCGCGACACACCAGGCTGAAATTACGTCGCGTCTTACCCGTATAAAAAACATAAACGCCGAAGTTCGGTCGCGTAATTTCGGCATGATGTGGCGCCACACTTATATCAGCCAAATATAAACTCACTCATATTAGATTTTAGGTGTTCTCAAATTCCTTTAGAAAATAAATTGTATTGGAGGGATCTGCCCCAGCATTTATATCATTCATGTCATTTTCAAATATAACTAATTAATAAAAATAGGTATATAATTACTTTTTTTATGATGATCGTTGGTAATATGTAACTTTATGTTGATGTCTGTTTGAACGATGGCTAATTAGCTTTCACGGATGCTTCTGCTCGAAATCTAAACATGTACCTATGTCAATTTTATTTCAGAGTGAACGTACCCAATCTTCAAAGCGCAAGTACCACTCAACTTAAAGAGGGCAATAATGATTCTCTCCCTGGGGGTTGGAGGTAAGTGAGTTTTTTATACCCTAATACCTGCTCAATTTAATTTCTAAAAATAACTACAATAATTCGTTGTTTTGTGTCGTTTACGCTTTTTTTTCTCGAAGGGGTAGCTCGAATACCGGTTTGTGAGGAGCAAGTTAACCGCTGGGTGTGCTATATACCAACTTGTCGTGATTATGCAACATAATCAAAATTTAATCCAAAATGAATGCAAATTATTTAATATGAAATTTAATTAACACTACATTGCACATAAAATTCAATCCAATATTATATAGTCTTTGAGCTACGTACACACACAAGCAGAAACATAGTTAATAACATAGTTGTATGATGTCTACTTACACTACAGTCCAATACACCTCCCACATAACCAAAAATAAAATCGTTGGTAATTAATACATTTATTCCTTACAGTACACAATATAACTTAGCCCTTTTCTTATACACTACATATTTTTTCCTTTTTTGTTTATTACATTTGGCGTTAAGCCCGGCCGCACCATATTCAGATTTTTTGTGAGGATATTTCTGATGCGTGCGCGAATGCCATCTGCGCATAAGTACATTTTGTACTAGATCCGGCAAATTCTGACAGTGTGCGGGGTCTAGTACAAAATGTATGAGCAGAACTGCACGTCAAAAAAATTCTGACAGTAATATCTGATAATGTGCGGCCGGGCTTAGTCTCTTAGGTTTAAAACGCACTAGCGGCCAGCCGCACGCGGCGTGCCGCTTGCGGCTGGCCGCATATCGATTTTTATATGAAACCGCATTATCTCAACGCACTGACTTGCGGCCAGCCGTCAACCGCTCCGGTTGTTCTGGGGCTGCGACGAGCCGCGACGGTTGAATGATGCGGCGCGCCGCATACCCTACACGCACCCGGCGCGGGTAGCCGCAAGTCGCTAGACACTGTACAACCGGGGACTTGAAAGTGTTTAAATTCGATTCCTTCTCACTTTTTCGATGACATTTTCTACGATAGTATAAATAAATAACTACAGCTAGTTCTTCGACGTCTATCTTGTGCAATATTTCTAGAAGCACTGACGTTTGCGGCGGACCGCAATAGAACCGAGTCGATACGGTTAGCCGGAATACGGCGTGCCGTTACGGCAGACCGTATATATTGCGGCCAGCCGCAAGCGGCACGCCGCTAGTGCGTTTTAAGCCTTACAACTACATACGGTCCGGAAAAAATTGTGCTAAGCTTGCCGCCGGCCTCTACTTTTAAAAGAATCTGATCATTAAGTTTATACGCAACAGACTTCATGCTCAAATCATAATCTTGCTTGCGCAAATGCATTTATCTATTATACTTTTGCGCGCTTCAGTCTGCGAAATTTGCAACCTATATTTTAATTTGAGCTTACAAACTATCATGTTTATAATGTGCTTCAACGGACTTTATTAAGTTACTTATTAAACAAATCACATTTTTTCCCATAAAGCAACGCTGATGGATTGTAATTTGATGCACTATGGACCAAGGTGTAATATGCACCAGTAGAGTAACTATGTGCTCGCATGTTTCAGGACGATTAGCATAAGCATAATCAGCACATTACTATCCCACTGCTGGGCAAGTGCCTCTTTTCAGAATAAGCGTTTAGGCTTTAGGCCCGGACTCCACCAAAGCGGAGATGTGCGGAGATCTTCGAAGCGGAGATGAGAAGAGATGTTTTTCAGCTAGGATGTATCCACTGAAACTGTGCGGAGATACGTACCTACTGGCTAGACTGTATCGGAGATGTGTGCGTGGAGATGTGCGCTGACTAGAGCGGAACTGAGTTGCGTGCGGCGAGCGTTGGAAGCGAACGCACAGTTTAGTGCGATCTGACACGAAAAGCACCGCAAACATCTCGTCTCCGCTGCACGCCGTCGGCGTCGTCTGCTTGCGAGTCAAAGCTCACATCTACGCCTTGTACCGCGGCCCAGCTCAATCTCAGCGAGGAACAGCTCACATTTCCGCTTCTATCGCACAATACAAATATGAAACATCTCCGCTCAGTGGTATCCACTTAAGCTGTTTGGAGACTAGATGTGTCAATAACGAAATTCTATTGGTTTTTTTAAACACATCTCCGCTCCGCTCGTCTGGTCTCCGCTTTGGTGGAGTTCGGGCTCAAGTCCACCATGCTGGCCTAATGCGGGTTGGTGGGCACTACACACACAATTTAGAACTTTTTTTTTCGGAATCCTCTTGTTTGTGCAGATCGATTTTCTCACGATGATTTGCTTCACCGTTTACGCAAGTGATAATCAAATTATGATCCGCACGCATGAACTCGAAAAGTCAGAGGTTCGGGCCGAGATCAAACTCAAACCCTCCTGCATGGAATCCTTCTTTAGGATGACCATCCGTCTGAATTTTCAAGAATGCTCCCAAGTATTTAAGAGCATTCTACAATGCGCCTATAGTATCGTGATGGTATGCCGTAGAATTAAGCTTATTTATTTATATGTATGTTGCGCTGATCAATGTTCACCGAAGGCTTTTGCAAACTCATTGGAACTTTTCGGAACAAGTGGACAAGCAACAAACAATATATTAAGATAAGTGAAATAATAATTATTTATTCTGTAAATTTGATATTTAAATCTTTGGTCATTTAGTCGGTTTGGTTTTTAAAAACTCGCACTGTTTACTTAAGATAAATGAAAAATTACACCAACTTTACTTATATTTCCTTAAAGTCCGTATGGGCTGTGGTAGTCGCCACCATCGACTCTTTATTAGAAGTAGGTACAATATTGTGACATTTGTGACACACAAACTCGTGGACATCACGATCCATGCTCGGCTAACAATAATATTCACGAATATTGTAAATTATTAACATATTCGTCTCATAGGTAGGTACCAGCGTGGCCACACGTGGATAAGAGATGAAAGTCATTAATTACAATACTTATGTCATCCTTGTCATCTATTCTTTCTTCTTCTTTTAAAACATATTCGTGGGCCAGACCACTTCATACACTTCATTCGTTTCATTCACTTCACTTCATTCACTTTCTTTATCTCGGTTACCAACTTTTTAATAAACAAATATTTGTTTTATTTTGAACTAGCTGTACCGTTGCGTATGCGTTGCAATTTGCAATGCCACGTAGAGAAAAAGTGTTAAGTTTTAAAATCTGTTTATTGGAGTACTTTTGGACACAATATTTTTGGTTTTTCCGTCGTACACGAATAAGTCGGGTTTCCCGACACGTGAGCAAGCCACATACAGTTGTCCATGTGAGAAGCATGGATTTTCCAAATTTGGTCCACACACTTGTAGCGATTGTTTTGCTGTTTTTGAATTTCCAAAAAAACCTCAAACACGTGTATGTTTATTCCTCACCAGAAGACTAAATATATTTTATTCCGTGCTTCTTATTTACTTCAAAATTACCAGATTTCTCATTTAAACTTTCAAACCATTATTATTTTACCCGCTTCGGGTGCTTCGGGGTTGAATTCACAAAAACGTTCAAACACGTGTACATTTATTTCTAACCAAAAACCCTTTTATTTGATTTCATAATCATGATATCTCTTTCTAAGTATAGTCTCAAAATAAATTTCTGACAACAAATACGTCGATTCTTTGTCATAGTGACACTAATTTGCATTTTTATAATCTAAATACGCGATAATCCGAATATTGTGGATATTTGTTGTCGATTCGAAACCCATAATTAATACGTTCTTTAATTTGAGGGGATCCGAGTTTACCGTACCTACGACAAATGTTTGACAGGTACCTACGACTTTGAGACTACCGAACAGCAATTCATTTTTATATATACAGGGTGTTAACGAATTTGTGTAATTCCTTAAAACCACATGATCCACTACTGGCGTAGACAGGCCCCGCACGGAATTTAGATTGATTAAAAATAAAAAACAAAATTTCTTTGTTTTTCATGCGGCTTTGTTACGGATCGTATCTAAACCACCTAATAAGGATTCAGTAAGAAAATAAGTTTTTTTTTTGCAAAAAAAAAAGTTTAATTTGTGTGAACATTTCGATGCCACGCATAAATTAATGAAAGTACGGCGACACGGCTGGCAGGCACGACTAACGCGGTATCGCTCTTTGCAGTGAGGTAACTCAAGGCTCTAAAATGACTCAAAAATAGAAAACCAAAATTTGTTTGAATATTTTTTTTGGTTGATTTTCAAAAAATCCCATTTAGGGTTAATTTGTGTCACCAGTAGATCAAATGGTTTGAAGGAATTACACGAATTCGTTCACACCCTGTATATATAATTAAGTAATACTATCTATCTTTTCTATATAATTATCTCTTCTTTATCATTTATGTGATCATAATCCCCTAGCTCAAAACCGGCTGGCGCCAGCTGCGATCGGGCCCCCAGTTTATAAACAATGTCATATGAGAAGGCACGTAACACAATGTACCTACTTTTATTTTTGATTCCAATACTGTAATCTAATCTATAAATCTCATTTCGACAGATATTTTCGGCTTGCTTAGTATGAATTTCCACGACTTGACCAGGTCAATCATTAGTGGTTACCATATCTACCGTAAAACTACTCTCCAATAACTTAATTTCCAGTCCTCTCGTCATTACATTTACAACACACTCGTACATCTCTTTCAATTCCTTAGATCACAAACACACTCTTGACAGCGCGTCTGCAACCGCATTGTTTTTCTTTGGCGCATATTCGAGCTCAAAATCGTGCTCATCCAAAATAATCTAAATTTTAATAGCCTACTAGCGTGGTCTTTTAAATTCAATATGTAGGTAAACTAACAGTATGTTGAACGTTGAACTTGCGTCCATATAAATATGGTCAAAAATGCTTCATCCCCCACACAGTTAGCAAGTAATTGACGACACGTTCGGTGCAGCGGCTAAGCGATTGGCTTCTGCGCTACGGGTCGTGGGTTCGATTCCCACATGGAACAAAAATTTGTATGGCCTACATATGGTTGTTTCGGGTCTGGGCGTTTGTTTGTGAGATTTGTGTCTGTAAACGCACCCACGATACCTACAAGAGAAATCTTAGTGCGGGGAAACGTTTTCTTTAAAAAAAAAAACCTTTTCTACATACAGTTGCGTAACTCTTTTCAGCTTTATTTAAACCTCCGCTGGCGTAAGCAACTAGTCTCAAGTCCTGATTAGAAAATACGGCGCTTAACGTATATTCCGATGCATCTGTTTGTAAGGTGATCATAAATTATTATCATTGGAAAAATTGGATATTGTAAAACTGGGGAAGATATCAAGCACTGTTTTAATGTATCAATCCTAATCTTACATTCTTTATCCCATTTGGGAGAAATCACACGTACAAAAACCACACCACATCGCAGCGACAAAAAGTAGTCAAGCAGTGGTTACGTGTGAATAGTGTCGCTGCAGCTTTGGCGACAAAATGTGGTCCGTGTGAATTAAACTATTCATTTTCATACAAATTAGTGCCCGCCCTCGTGTTGTAGTGTGGTCGTGGTCGTGGTTGTAGTTGTGGTAGGTACGTGTGAAACAAGCCTTTGGAAGTCGCATTTTTCTGCATAAATGATTTAAGGGCTGGTCTATATCTGCATTTTTTAAATAAACGACATTGATCAAAATGGGTATGATTCAATTACTCAAGTACTGTAATTATAGACGCAATAGATAAACAATGGCGGTGTCGTCCTGGGACGACACGCGGGTTAAGCTACCGCCAATTTAATTGGTTTTGAATTTCTTAAATAATAAGGTTTGTCCGCAAAATAGTAGGTAGATCTGTCGACATAATGTAGTTGCCAAACAAAATAAAAACAATTCCATAATAAATCACATATCATCATCGGGACTATCGAGTATCTAATAAATAGGTTTGGATTTATTATAATAGGTTTGTCCTGATAACTGTATAATCAAATTAATTGAAAACTATCATTAAAAAAATAGAAATATAGCACTTCAAAAATTCATCATGTTCCAAAAGTTTAGCATTCTATTTGCAAATGAAAAACTTAAAGGAATGCAGATGTTTGTAAGGTTGTTTGGGTTTCCAAAGCAGAGTCGAGGGCTCCTATTTCTGTCTGCATGGTTTAAAGTAACCTAACACGAAGGGGATGACAGGGGCTTGCATTGTATATATACTGCTGAAGTCATGTCCGTAAGGATTGAGGTGCCACATTTCGTATCTTAATGAAATTAAATACTTATTTCTGTCATTATCCTGCTCATTGGCATGTTGAAGCCGTGGTGATGCCACAGATATTTGTCACAGTTATGTTGCGACGAGGAGGATATGACAAGGCTACATTGTATTTATTATTATTAGATATAACGAGTGTCATTGGGAAAAAAAGTATTAAAAATACATAAGAATACTTTCAAATACGGTGGTTTAAAAAAAAGTTTGTAAACAAATCGTCTGCAACTGCCACACAACCAACTGCCATTGTAATTATATACAGTGGTGGACGTGTAATTAGAAACACCAAGTGTGACTTTTATTTTTAGTGCAATTTAACTTGATAATTAATGTTTAACGTATCATAGAAGGCTTATATCTATTTATCTACACTTCTCATCAAAAAAATCGAAACACTTCCGAAATTATCTTTGTGGCGACAATTAAACAAAAAACAAGCATTAATTCAGTGTAGAAAAAACATAATTTAGTAGCTGGAAGTTTGGCCTTTACAATGGTGTACGAAACTTCCAAAGATTTGTTTTTTTTTTTTTTTTTTTATCCTTTAAATGAATGGAACATTGTTTTGAGATAAACGTGTGTTTAGAGTTGGAGTACATTTGTCGTGCAAAAAACGAAAAATAACGCATTACTTTAAAATTTTCTGTTTGTAATTTGTTGATTAGGCTCTGTGACGTCTGATAAAAAGTTTTTTTTCTAACACACATGCATACTTCACCCGCAGCAGCCGCCCAAGTAGTGGCATTGCTGGATTCTGGGACTAGTCAGCGTGTTGTGGCTGCAATCTTGCATCTAAGCCACTTGTCTGTCCAAAGAGTGTACCAACGCTATCGGGAGACTGGTTTATTTACGCGCCATCCAGGATCTGATAGGAATCGGGTCACTTTTGAGTGAGACGGCCGATTTATTGCAACCGTTTGTTTGCAAAATCGACGCCTTCGCGCTTTACAACTGCAGCAGCAGCTCCTTGTTGTTCGAAGGGTGACTGTAAGTGGCTCTACGATTTGCAGAAGATTGAAGGAACGTAGACTGGTACCACAAAAGCCAGCTAATGGGTCAAAATTAACAACAGACCATCGAACAGCTCACCAAAAAAAATCGAAACACCTCGCAAGTTTTTGTTTTGAATGGATTAATAGAAAAACATGTTTTTTTTTTATAAATTCTAAATGCCATTTAATAGTAGGTAGCATAAGGTTTAGAATTCATTATGTTGATGTTCCATAATTTTACTCTCGTCAGAAAAGAGAACCTTGCTCATTTGTAGATTTGAACAATTTAAGTGCACAAGCGCAAAGTTAAGGCGCGCTCTTCGATGGTCTGTTGTTAATTTCGCCCCATTAGCTGGCTTTTGTGGTACCAGTCTACGTTCCTTCAATCTTCTGCAAATCGTAGAGCCACTTACAGTCACCCTTCGAACAACAAGGAGCTGCTGCTGCAGTTGAAAAGCGCGAAGGCGTCGATTTTGCAAACAAACGGTTGCAATAAATCGGTCGTCTCACTCAAAAGTGACCCGATTCCTATCAGATCCTGGATGGCGCGTAAATAAACCAGTCTCCCGATAGCGTTGGTACACTCTTTGAACAGACAAGTGGCTTAGATGCAAGATTGCAGCCACAACACGCTGACTAGTCCCAGAATCCAGCAATGCCACTACTTGGGCGGCTGCTGCGGGTGAAGTATGCATGTGTGTTAGAAAAAAAACTTTTTATCAGACGTCACAGAGCCTAATCAACAAATTACAAACAGAAAATTTTAAAGTAATGCGTTATTTTTCGTTTTTTGCACGACAAATGTACTCCAACTCTAAACACACGTTTATCTCAAAACAATGTTCCATTCATTTAAAGGATAAAAATTTAAAAAAAAAACCAAATTTTTGGAAGTTTCGTACACCATTGTAAAGGCCAAACTTCCAGCTACTAAATTATGTTTTTTCTATAATGAATTTATGCTTGTTTTTTGTTTAATTGTCGCCACAAAGATAATTTCGGAAGTGTTTCGATTTTTTTGATGAGAAGTGTATAATGTATCCACATCATGAAGTATTACTATATCAGTTTTGGAAATATCATACAACCGTTTATGTAAAAACTGGTATACTTTATAAAATAAAATGAAGCAGCACAACGTACTAAGGTGGACAACTAATTAGAAACAGAAAAAAAACATTAGCATAAATATGAACTAAGGTAACGAAACAATAAATAATGAAATTAAATGGTACAAACGTTTTATAATAAACAATTAATGTTTGGTTGGGAAGCCTCTGCTGTCGATTACAGCTCTACAACGACGTGGCATTGATTCTGTCAATGTTTCATACATTTCCAGGGAATAGTTCTCCAAGCTTCTACAAATGCGTCTTAAAGTTGTTGTAGTATGATACTAGTAGTAGTACGATATGAGTGATATGTTTATTGGACAATGTTTTCTTAACAATGTACCACAAATTTAGATTTGATTCAAATCCGGACTATTTGCAGACCACTCTAACACTGACACTACAATAATCCAAACAGCGTTAAAGCATTTCTAAGAAACTGATTAGTGTCGGTGTTAGAGTGGTCTGCAAATAGTCCGGGTTTGAACCAAATTTAAAGTGGTACATTGTAAAGAAAACATTGTCCAATAAACATATCACTCATATCGTACTACTACTAGTATCATACTACAACAACTTTAAGACGCATTTGTAGAAACCAATTAGTTGTTGTAATTAGTTGTCCACCTTAGTACGTTGTGCTGCTTCATTTTATTTTATAAAGTATACCAGTTTTTACATAAACGGTTGTATGATATTTCCAAAACTGACATAGTAATACTTCATGATGTGGATACATTATAGATAAATAGATATAAGCCTTCTATGATACGTAAAACATTAATTATCAAGTTCATTTGTACTAAAAATAAAAGTCACACTTGGTGTTTCTAATTATATGTCCACCACTGTATATTAATTATCATATTTATCATCTATCTGAGCAAGTGCTTTGATCGATATTATCAGTCAGTTCTGTTCTCAAAGGGGCCTCTGCGCGTTGGACCTGTCTCTCGTATGCCTTCCAAAGGACCGGACATCTTCCGCACGGAAGATGAACCGTGATTCCAAAGAGACGTTTAACAGTCAACGTTGTATTATTATGTTAGTTATTTTAAGCATTTCTTTTAAGTCAACAATTCAATTTCAATTCAATTCTCTATCAAGTAATTTTTTTAAGGAAGTTTTTAATTGCACATCAAAATAACTAACGCCCATCTTATGTCTCTACCGTTAAAACTACTAAGTATAACATCAATTATATGACTCTGCTACAAATAAACAAATTGACTAAGTACCAAATTACCAATAAGTACTTGTAGAACACAAAAAAATTAAAAAATAATCAAAATACGACGTTGTTCATTTTCCTTATTCACCTCAAAAATCTGAATTAACGA
Organism: Amphipyra tragopoginis; assembly: GCA_905220435.1. Lineage (NCBI taxonomy): Eukaryota > Metazoa > Arthropoda > Insecta > Lepidoptera > Noctuidae > Amphipyra > Amphipyra tragopoginis. The sequence continues at coordinate 22,015,360 of HG991991.1, read as the reverse complement.
CTAGAAATACTGTTTCCATAACTAAAATAATAATTTCATACCAAAATACTAACTGCATATCAAAATACCTATACCAATCTTTCCACAGATTTTCTTTAACGCGTTTTTTGAATTGCACATATATGTATTACTAATTTTTACTTCAACAAATCACATGCAACAAATTAATCAATCGTATAACAAAAAATACATTATGCCTTACCTTTTTTTTTTAAAGTACATAATTATTTTTCTGATGAAAAAATTGGCGCCTTTCTCTTTACGAGAGTGCTATCTCGTAGGGTGCCGTCATGCGTCGCGTCAATGTTCACGCTCATGTAAGAGACAGAATAGGAATGAGCGAAATACAATCAAGCGTTTTTATAGATTACCTACAATAATACCTGTAATCAAGTGTTTTCAAATAATTTATAGTTCAATGGTTAATTTTGATTTACTTAAGATTTCGTTTTTAAAGCTGCAATGCAAGTAATATTAAATGTATTATGTATAAATGTTACCGTTAATGTGCGTAAATCAGTTAGAGTGCAGATTAACTAGTTAATCTGCAGATTACCTGGCTACGTCCGTTAAAGTGCGAAACATTATTTTGGTTCTCACATTAACTAGTTAATCTGCAGATTACCTAAGTAATCTGCAGCCATTGCTAAATTATCAGCATTTTTCATAGCTAGGTTACAGGTATGCAATGCACGGCATTGCAGCCGTTGCAAGATCATGGAAGATAATTTGCTACCTTAACTAATTGTGAAAAGAGCTGACAATTTTTACAGATTACTTAGGAAATTTTATTTTCAAACTCAACTCAAAACTCGTTTATTCAAAGTAGACTAGTATTACATGCGCGTTCCCATTGAGGGACCACTTTTGAATTTTGAGCTTTTGAATGCGTCAGCCCTTAGTAAAAGTTCTCAAACCATTGTAAATTCAGCCTCTAGTTTGTAAAAGTAACCACTCAAAAGTTACAACCGGTTAAAGGTGGTCCCTCAGTCGTGACTGACAGGCATCCATATCTCACAACATACTTAAAATTTACAACTGCTATAAATGACTACTCTTAGTAAAAGATTTGTAAAACTAATTTACTGAATATCAACCCTTCCTGTGCACTGAATAAAAAGAACTAGCATGCAGAAGGTGGTCCCTCAATCGATCACCATAAGTTCACCGTGAGTGGAGACCCCAATGGAATTTGGAATTTTCGTATGGGTCTAGCGTTAGTAAAAGTACTTGAATGATTGTAAATTTAACCTCTAGTTTGTAAAAGAAGCCATTCAAAAGTTTCAATCGATAAAAGGTGGTCCCTCAATTGAAACGTTTATCAAAAGAAAAAACTATTTACGTGGCATTCCGAAGTTAAAAAGACGAATGCTACGGTCTATCCTTTAGTAAATTTTTTTTACTAACGATTACTTTACCAAACAGTGTCAAAAACTGAACCGTTTTATTTTAAATAATAATCGAATTCCTGCGAAGAAATACTAAGATCGAGGTGACCACACAACTGGATTTTTTTTAGAGACTGTTACGTAATACAACATTTCATTGATATATGACATCGCTTAGCAAATTTCAAACCCAAAGAAAATAATGAAATAGTGTAGGAGTAGTAAAAAAAAATTTAATCTCGACTGAAAATTATTGTACAATATTATTTTTTATTAATCTCGTGCGTGGAGGAGCTCGTGGCTAAATAATTACAGCCGCATAGACCGATCTTCCGGGTTAAGCCACGCTTGCCGAGGTTTGTCTGTGGATGGGTGACCATTTACCATAGCGAGTTTCCTCCGTGCCTCGGAAAGCACGTAAAGCCGTTGGTCCCGGCTGTCATTTGTAGATCTTTGACAGTCGTTACTGTTGGTCAGAAGCCAGAAAGTCTGACAACCAGTCTTACCAAGAGTATCGTATTACCCAGTTACTGGGTTGTGGAGGTCTGATAGGCAGTCGCTCCATGTAAAATACTGATACTCAGCTGCATCCGGTTCGACTGGAAGCCGACCCCAACATAGTTGGGAAAAGGCTAGGCAGATGATGATGATTATTTTTTATTAATCACATCACTGCTAATTAAAAAAACAGACAGAAAATAATGCGTACTTATGATAATTAAAAAAAAGGATGGTGTCCATTTCTTCTATGGAACATCACGTCAATAGAGAAAATGAAACATTTTTTTCTCGTTTTAATACATAGAACCGCATACTAGCACTTCATCCGACTTCACTTTTCAGTGACGTCATGGAACAACATGGGAATCATAATTTTTCCCAAAGGATGATGGGCACAAATGTATGGAGTCTGGTACTGGCACCAATCAAAATGCATGATATTATACTACTAAAGTAGAAAAAAAAACATAACTATTAAGCATTACTTATTTTTCATTCCCGACTCAAAAAGAGAGGTGAGAGGTGAACCCACGACGGAAAAAGAGGGATGTTGTATAAGTTTGAAGCTTATGTCTGTAAGTCTCTGTCCGTCTATATTATTCTATTTATATAAAATTATATCCCTTTTTCCCTTAGTCAGTAAAAAGTTTTTTTTTGTGTCAAATTTGGGAAAAATTATGTTTCCCAGTTGTTCTAGTATGCGGTTCTATGTATTAAAACGAGAAAAAAATGTTTCATTTTCTCTATTGACGTGATGTTCCATAGAAGAAATGGAAACCATCCTTTTTTTTAATTATCATACGCATTATTTTCTGTCTGTTTTTTTAATTAGCAGTGATGTGATTAACAAAAAATAATATTGTACAATAATTTTCAGAAGAGTTTAAATTTTTTTTTTACTACTCCTACACTATTTCATTATTTTCTTTGGGTTTGAAATTAGCTAAGCGATGTCATATATCAATGAAATGTTGTATTACGTAACAGTCTCTAAAAAAAATCCAGTTGTGTGGTCACCTCGATCTTAGTATTTCTTCGCAGGAATTCGATTATTATTTAAAATAAAACGGTTCAGTTTTTGACACTGTTTGGTAAAGTAATCGTTAGTAAAATAAATTTACTAAAGGATAGACTGTAGCATTCGTCTTTTTAACTTCGGAATGCCAAGTAAATAGTTTTTTCTTTTGATAAACGTTTCAATTGAGGGACCACCTTTTATCGATTGAAACTTTTGAATGGTTTCTTTTACAAACTAGAGGTTAAATTTACAATCATTCAAGTACTTTTACTAACGCTAGACCCATACGAAAATTCCAAATTCCATTGGGGTCTCCACTCACGGTGAACTTATGGTGATCGATTGAGGGACCACCTTCTGCATGCTAGTTCTTTTTATTCAGTGCACAGGAAGGGTTGATATTCAGTAAATTAGTTTTACAAATCTTTTACTAAGAGTAGTCATTTATAGCAGTTGTAAATTTTAAGTATATTGTGAGATATGGATGCCTGTCAGTCACGACTGAGGGACCACCTTTAACCGGTTGTAACTTTTGAGTGGTTACTTTTACAAACTAGAGGCTGAATTTACAATGGTTTGAGAACTTTTACTAAGGGCTGACGCATTCAAAAGCTCAAAATTCAAAAGTGGTCCCTCAATGGGAACGCGCATTAGTATTACTTAGTTCTTTTTGAACGTCAAATTTAGGTAGGTACAATAGACTGCCCCCAAAAGCTCCCACCCTTCACCGCTTCCTAGTGTTTATGCTGTGAAGAAGAAACGGCGCAATCCTGAATAAATCAGCTTTCGAGCAAAAAAAATCACAGACAGACTCACATACATAGGTTTCAAACTTATAAAACATCCTTGTTTTTGCGTCGTGGGTTAAAAATAGGCTTCAAATGTATAATAACTATATTTTAGAGTCGGGCATGAAAAATAAAAAATGCATAAAAATTGTGTTTTTTGCCTACTTTAAAGCGCATCGTAAACATACTCTACTTATAGAAAAAATACTCAAGGCAGGAATTGTAGAGAATTGTATTGTCTACAAAATTGGTCTGATCTATTTTTGTCGTCAAACCCATAAAACCCAAATTCAATAAAAACTCATTTTTGGGGTCTTGGCGCCGAGGTCACTCAAGGTCGAAAACAAAAAAAAATCATATGAACACCTAAACATAACATACACACAACACACATAACACGTGCAAAATTTAGGACTGACGGACCTTTTGCAAGGAAAACCCCTTTTTTGCGACTTGGCGACTGGACTAGTTCGTCAATTCTTACCGACGTTTTTAACGGCTTAGTAGCTGATATTACTATTAGTGTTTGTCGTGCTTACACGAGTGTATCATATTTGAAAATCTTATCGACGCACATCAGAGGGGATGGAAGCGTAATCTATAATAGGTAGTAGGTAGGTAGTAGGTAGGTAGTAGGTAGGTAGTAGGTAGGTAGTAGGTAGGTAGTAGGTAGGTAGTAGGTAGGTAGTAGGTAGGTAGTAGGTAGGTAGTAGGTAGGTAGTAGGTAGGTAGTAGGTAGGTAGTAGGTAGGTAGTAGGTAGGTAGTAGGTAGGTAGTAGGTAGGTAGTAGGTAGGTAGTAGGTAGGTAGTAGGTAGGTAGTAGGTAGGTAGTAGGTAGGTAGTAGGTAGGTAGGTAGTAGGTAGGTAGGTAGTAGGTAGGTAGGTAGTAGGTAGGTAGGTAGTAGGTAGGTAGGTAGTAGGTAGGTAGGTAGTAGGTAGGTAGTAGGTAGGTAGTAGGTAGGTAGTAGGTAGGTAGTAGGTAGGTAGTAGGTAGGTAGTAGGTAGGTAGTAGGTAGGTAGTAGGTAGGTAGTAGGTAGGTAGTAGGTAGGTAGTAGGTAGGTAGTAGGTAGGTAGTAGGTAGGTAGTAGGTAGGTAGTAGGTAGGTAGTAGGTAGGTAGTAGGTAGGTAGTAGGTAGGTAGTAGGTAGGTAGTAGGTAGGTAGTAGGTAGGTAGTAGGTAGGTAGTAGGTAGGTAGTAGGTAGGTAGTAGGTAGGTAGTAGGTAGGTAGTAGGTAGGTAGTAGGTAGGTAGTAGGTAGGTAGTAGGTAGGTAGTAGGTAGGTAGTAGGTAGGTAGTAGGTAGGTAGTAGGTAGGTAGTAGGTAGGTAGTAGGTAGGTAGTAGGTAGGTAGTAGGTAGGTAGTAGGTAGGTAGTAGGTAGGTAGTAGGTAGGTAGTAGGTAGGTAGTAGGTAGGTAGTAGGTAGGTAGTAGGTAGGTAGTAGGTAGGTAGTAGGTAGGTAGTAGGTAGGTAGTAGGTAGGTAGTAGGTAGGTAGTAGGTAGGTAGTAGGTAGGTAGTAGGTAGGTAGTAGGTAGGTAGTAGGTAGGTAGTAGGTAGGTAGTAGGTAGGTAGTAGGTAGGTAGTAGGTAGGTAGTAGGTAGGTAGTAGGTAGGTAGTAGGTAGGTAGTAGGTAGGTAGTAGGTAGGTAGTAGGTAGGTAGTAGGTAGGTAGTAGGTAGGTAGTAGGTAGGTAGTAGGTAGGTAGTAGGTAGGTAGTAGGTAGGAAAAAGTGCATTGCAACGCATGCGGGTACAGCTAGTTTACAATACAATAATGAGAATTGACAGGTATCTATAATGAAGTTCACAATTATTTGCATGTGTTTCAGGACCGGTGAAGTCAGCCGAGAGCAGCTGGCCGGCTCCAGCATGCAAATAATGATCTTTAGTCATTATAGATACATGTCAATTCTGTCTATTGCATTGAAAATTGCGCTTCCATCTTACTTTAGTTTTGTTAGCGCTAAGCAGGGTCCTTCTTTATATTTTTAGAAAACACTCTTCTGGTCAACACCTCAATAAGTGCAAAGTAAAGGACGTAAGACGAAAATATTGTGGTTCCCATGTGATCATTCGGGTACGGAACCGGAAAAGGATTTACTGAATTTCACTTCTTAATTATATTTATTTACGGCGCGGCCCTTTGCACAGTTTTGGCGTTGGCGGCAAAATGTCGAAGTTAAAATAAGCTGCCCTGTGTCGGCAGTTCGGCACGCATAGGAGGGTTTGACGGAATTGTTGTCCTTATCTATAAAAACCGTGATCAGGGATCTCTGCGAAAGTGGGCTTTCATTGCACACGGTTGAATCGATATGTATGCAGAGGTAGGCAGGAATACAAAACTACGGGAATAGGTACAATAAGTTCTAGAGAGTAGGTATGGTTTAGCATATGGCTCATAAATTAGGGTTTTATGCGCGATTACGATGGTAATTGCATCAACGTACGTAGATTAAATAGGTATTTTAACCAAATCTCTAGTTCAAGCACATAATTATGTAGTTTCACAGTTCCTTACTACATGAACTTGATGTTTTGTGCAAACTGCATTAGTAGTTATGGCGGCCATACGCGCTACGGTTCACCGGAGTGGTGTATCTGTGCAGGTGTGACTGCGCAGGTAAACCGGATCGTGTATTGGAATAGACCTGTGCAGTTTTTGGAACCTGCACAGGCTACCGGTGCAAGACCGAAAATCAATTGTTTCGAGTGACACCGTAGTACGGTGAACTGAAGGCCTCTACGGTATACCGGACCGTCCCATACACGCTACGACATGAGGCAGACTTGCACAAGCACACCTGCACACGTAAACCTTTCCGGTAGACCGTAACATGTATGGCTAACATTAGTATTTAGAAATACTACCACGTTTCACGACATGCCGTATGTGTACACAACGGAAGAATATCTGAACATGCATCTTATCTAAGGTGAATGCCATTGTAATGGTCATACCGCATCCAGATTGGATCGCGAGAGGTACCCTAATACGGAGCGTCATGCGTCTCCCAGTCCCAGATCAGTATAAATGCAATATCAAGTCCAGGGAAACAAAGCCAAAGTCATCACACTTGCGAGCACTGAGGCACAACTTTGCGTTGCAACTAGATTGCTCAACTAGTTGAGCAGTAGGACATTGTTTGTATTACCGAACATTTTATTCTGTATAGCTCAACTATTTTTTGCTCAACTTAGTTCAGATCAGTAGGTCATCCTGTTATAAAATCGAACATATAACCTACTACTAACTGCTCTTGAGGCACTGGCCACGCATATACCTAGTCTATTGATAAGCCTGCCAGGGTTGTGTATTTTATCGAAAGAGTTACCGCGGCCCTGGAAAAAAACACTTATTTGTAATTGACATTGTTATTGTCGCTCATTAAGGTATAAGGTATAACGGGCTGGTGTCCGCAACTCCGTCTGAGCGCGTATTTTGCGTGACGGGTGGTAAGTGTTTCGATCCACCTTAACTCCTCGAAAAAGATCAGCACACCCTTGATCAAAGACTATAAAACCATGGTTTTATTCTCTTTGCCCTTGATGTTGCTGACGATCTCTCGGAGATTGTAAATGTTATGCATCCCTTTAAAATGACGTATGTGGACAACATTTTAAAGAAAAAGGAATCAGTATGTTAGGTGAGCGACATAGAACCAACAATGTGCTCGAAGGTAGGAATTCAAAAAAAAAATGAAACAGAAACACCAACACATTGTTAAAATTACTTATTAAAAATACTTGTAGCTGACATTGACGTGCTTGCTGTACATAAAACAGCGAGAAGAAAGAAGCATAGGTATTACGTAATCATCATCATCTGCCTAGCCTTTTCCCAACTATGTTGGGGTCGGCTTCCAGTCGAACCGGATGCAGCTGAATATCAGTATTTTACATGGAGCGACTGCCTATCAGACCTCCACAACCCAGTAACTGGGTAATACGATACTCTTGGTAAGACTGGTTGTCAGACTTTCTGGCTTCTGACCAACAGTAACGACTGTCAAAGATCTACAAATGACAGCCGGGACCAACGGCTTTACGTGCTTTCCGAGGCACGGAGGAAACTCGCTATGGTAAATGGTCACCCATCCACAGACCAACCTCGGCAAGCGTGGCTTAACCCGGAAGATCGGTCTATGCGGCTGTAATTGTTTAGCCACGAGCTCCTCTGGTATTACGTATCCTCGAGGTATTACGTAATCCTAATTAATATTAAGTATAAATGCGAAAGTAAGTTTGTTACCTTTTCACGCCTAAACCACTGAACCGATCCTGAAATTTTCATACCGAAAAAAAGTAAAAACAACAATAGCCTTCTTATGATAATAGATGGCGCCATGTGTCTTTCGAGTCATGATTGAATTATATTATTATAGAAACTTTAGTAGTGTGTTAAGAGTTGATTGTCAAATTCTAAATTAACGCGAGCGAAGCCGCGGCCAAAAACTAGTTCTGTCCTAATGTAAACTAATCGCACAGCATATACCGTTAAACGTGGGGGTTGGGGAGTAGTTGTATTGTATAGCGAAAACTGTCACAACAGTCAATTTTTTTTTTTTAAATCAAAACCTTTGTTGGGTGATAAATGTTGTAAAGTTTACAAACTTTAACACCCCTTTTCTTCACCTTTCTAGAATAGTTTTGTTAAATTGTTATACAAGGTTAGTCAGAAAGGGGGTACTAATCCGAAAGGGTGTTAAAGTACACATAATAATGAGTAACTTTTGTTCTACAACTTTTCCCAAAAGTCAATAGTTTAAGAGAAACAGTTGTTCAAAAAACTCAAAAAAATATCTCTAAAATCTATCTATCACCAGTTATGATCAGCTGTGTTTACATTTTAGGTCATATTTGGGGTCATGAATTAGAAGCACCATTTTCTGAATTTGTAACTAAAGCAGGGATGAAGAATTTTTGAAAAAACTAAAATAAAAATTATTTTATTTGGAAAAAAAATATATCGAATTTTGAAATTTTAACACTTGCTTTCAAACAGTCGTCAGTGATACTATAAGTGGGCTTCGGATTAGTACCCCCTTTCCGACTAACCTTGTACAAGGTGTAAACGAATTCGTGTAATTCCTTAAAACTTACTGATGATACTACTACTGGTGTAGATTGACCTCGCACGAGATTTAGCAGGATTAAAACTAAAAATACGAAATTATTTTTTGTCTTTCGTTAGGGGATAGTGATTGTATTTATACCACCTAATTAAAAAATGGACTCAATTAAAAAGTTAAAAAAAAGCATAAGCGTGCCTTTCCACCAGAGATGTGCTATGCAGCCATGCTGCGATAATGTAAAAGCTAAGCTACGAAACTATATGACCGTTTCCACTGATGCTAAGCTATGTAGCGAAGCGAGGAAGATGCGCATCTCGAGCTATGCGACGTATCGACGTATCGACAATAGGGATGGCACGGGGAGCGGCGGGCATAGCTACACCACTCGCGACCATCCATAGCACGCATCCACATCACACATCCTTCCATATAAAAAAAACGTACCTTAGTTGAATCAGTTTCCACCAGTGCTGTGCTATGTGGACGAATGAATATGATTGGTGGATATCAAACGCATCCATAGCAACGTAACATAGCACATCTCTAGTGGAAAAGCACTATGGTGCTACATTGCTATGGATGCGTTTGATATCCACCAATCACACTCATTGGTCTACATAGCATAGCACTGGTGGAAACTGATTCAACTAAGCTACGTTTTTTTGTATGGAAGAATGTATGATGTGGATACGTGCTATGGATGCGAGCTATGGATGCGTTAGCCCACCGCTACCCGTGCCTTCCCTATTGTCGATACGTCGCATAGCTCGAGCTGTGCATCTTCCTCGCACAGCTAGATAGCTTAGCATCAGTGGAAACGGTCACATAGTTTCGTAGCTGCTTTTAAATTTTCGCAGCATAGCTGCATAGCACATCTCTGGTGGAAATGCACCCTTATGCTCTACAATTTAATAGTAAATGTTAACATCATTGGAGCTATAGAATCCTAGATAATCGCGAAAAACCAATTTTTGTGACCTTGAACACCTTACGACGCAGACACGAAATTTTATGAGACTTGAGATAACTTTTAGAACGCTAAAATGAAGGTGTACACGAGTTTCCAACATAATATCTTTCATTCCGAGGTTGACCCCTTTTTCTGCTTATGTGACTGGACTATTCAACTTGTAGATAAAATGGAAAATATTTTATATTTTTAAAAGCGTCAGTAGATATAAATATCTACTTAAGCTTTGGTTTCCTAGGAAAGCGGTGCCGTCATATAGCGGCCGTAATATTACGGACGCAAAAGGCGGCCGTCTTTACGGTGACGACATGTGTAAAGTTCCACGGCCGTTTTAACACACCGTCAGTCATTTTTTAAAGCAAACGTCAAACGAAAAGTATCCAAGATAGAAAATGGCTGACCTTGATTTAGCTTTAGTAATTTACTTGGAGGATGAACTATCATCAGAAGAGGAAAATAGTCGTCGACTTCATGGTTACGTACGAAATCTATTAAAATTTCGTCGTCCTCGCTGCTCCAAGAGTTGGAACTCATTTTGTACGTAGTGCCGGTAAAAAAAAACACAAATACGTATTAAAAATAGCTTCGCCGCTATCAATGAAACGTTCACGAAACCATCTGACACCGACAAGACGGCCGTCATGCAAATGGCGGCACCGCTTTTTGACGTTACGGTGTCAGTTACCGCTCTCTAGGAAACCGCGCCATTTTGTTTACATAGACAACGTTCTAGTGACGTCATTCACCGCTGTATTACGGCCGCTATATGACGGCACCGCTATCCTAGGAAACCAAAGCTTTACGCTTTCAGCGGCGACCGCTTAGTACGACCAAATACCACAAGTCCCATCGTCGTCGTTATAACCGGCCTCCACTGTATTATTGTACCTACGCTAACCAAATGAACTTTTAACTTGAGATATGAAATTATAGATAGTTGGTAATTGATGACCGATTTCACATAATGCCCTTACCTAATAGATACCTTTTCAGATTACATGCCTCAGCTGAACTGTCTTATACCGTTTCCCGGGCTAATTCCGCTTAGCGCCAGAGAAATGGAAATGAAGTCAATGAAAGTGACAGGGTAGGGGAGGATGTAGCGCGGAAAGATAGTGTAGGTGTAGGACGTAGCTAGTGTAGGCACACGGGCGCGCCTCGGCACGTGTCCACCGGGTGTGACCCTCGCTGTGGAGCGCCCACGTGCCATCACGCGGATCGATATACATTCGCGCACGCGCCGACTCTCCCGCCATTCAGCCGCCAACCAGCCAGGACCCATCCAATTGTCCCCTGAAAAAACTACAGCCTCCATAAATTGTGATTGAAACGCACATGTTTCAGTTTCTAGAGCAAGAGTTCAAAAACATTAAATCTCATGTAAATGTCGTAGGTACGCACTCATTGCGTTGAACTTTCTGGGGACAAGAAGCTCTCATGCAAACTGTTACTAACCAACATAAATTAAATAGGACGCTGATACCCATTAATCTCGGTTCCTATTGTTTTTTTATTATCAAACTGGGCACAATATAGACTCGTAAGCTAATATTACCTGTGATACTACTATCGTATGTGGGACACGCACGGTACATAAACAAGTACTTAAAGGTATTTGTTGCATTATTATTAAAGATACGAGAGTCTTAATTTTAACCAATAACGCTCGGTAAATCATAGGAATCAGCCATAAGACAATAACTAACAATGAAAACTATAACGGGCAGGGTCACTAACTCCCGGTTTCTAAAACCAACTGTCAAATCTCATTTCAAATGATGTGATTGGTTCCTAGTATTTTGGTCGACCAATTATATTCGTTGACATGACATTTTGATAACTGATAAAAATCAGCCTTCAGAAACCGAGGGTAAAACTTTAATTTTGAAACAGGTTTGCTGAAAGGATATTAAGTAGATTTTTACTTTATCAACAACATGTCATGTTAGAAAGATAGGTATCTAAATAATTACTTCATTCAATAAAGACGACACGGCTGGCGCAGTGGATGCGTGCTTGGCTTCTGCGCCGCGGGTCGTTGCTTCAATTCCCGCATGGAATAAGCATTTTTACGGTTTAAAGGAAATTGTTCCGGGTCTGGGGGTCTATTCCCTAAGCATGAAGTCCGTGGTTTCGGCCTTAGTTACGAGCGTTTCCTACTCCCTATCACCTACGGACATGCGATTATTTCGGGGCCCGAACTAAGAATGAATGACAACACGATTTGACAGTTGTCCCTACTACCGATGTGTTTTTGCCCGTCCGAAAAGTTGAACTTAACACTTGTTTTGTTCACTCTTACGTTTCGGGCTACTTTCGGACGGGCGACTATTAACTTCGTTGACGGACTTAGGGAGTAGGCCCCCTGGGTGTCTAATACAGGAGTAATCCGAGAGTGTAGAAAATTGTTTAAAAAAAATACGAAAAGATAGAAAAATGGTATTTGAGGTATCCGAGTTTTTTTTAATAATGATTTGCTGTGATAAATTTGAACGCAAGAACGCTTTAAGGCAAGCGGGTACGCGTATTTGATCACAATAATACGGTATAAGACACACAGACTAGATAGGTTAGAACTGTGACAAAACGCGCGCGAGCCGAACAAGAGAAGCGAGTGTGCTGCGTGCCGTGGCAGCGCCCGGCAAGCATTTAATCAGACTTGGTTTTAGTAACTTCCATAATGCCAGAGCCACTCTGACCCAAATCAGCTTAGACGAAATCAAAACGGCTCTTAAACAGCTTAAAAATGGTAAAGCCCCTGGCGAGGTCGGAATTACGACTTCACTCCTGAAAGTAGGAGGAAATCCTGTGTTGAAGGAGCTTCACGAGATTTTTAATTCTGTTCTCTTAACTGGGGGCAGTACAGAGGCATGGTCGTTCTCTTCTTCAAAAAGGGCGGCAAGACCCTTTTGACAAGGCTTTTGACTCCTCATCGAGATCTGGTCCGTTTTGGAGTCCCTGCAACGATGTGGAATTGATTAGTAATAAATCCAAGTGTTAAGGTGACGCTGCGACGATGACCTTCCAAATCTAGAACCGGCAGATTAATCATATCCACATCCACGTGCGTCGAGGGGTGACGCAAGGAGACGTTATTTCTCCGAAATTGTATACCAACTAGGGCATGCAATTCGAATATTCGTATTATTCGAGTATACACCTCATTTTACTATTCGAATAGTAAGACCTAAGGTTTCGAGTTTTTTGAATAATGGTTTGCCATGTAATATTCGAACGCAAGAACGCTTTAAGGGCACGCGCGTACGCATATCCGATCACTTAGCGGGCGGTGCACCAAGGGGGATGGTAACTAAACGAATTTATCCTTATTTTAACGGACTGCAAACTACTCCGACCGGATCGGTTAGGTAAACTTAGAATGAAAAATAGAAAGGTTGGCGAGCGATAGTTCCGAGCTTATGAATTTACAATACCTGCGGTATGAGCCCTGGCATTATCCTGCATAAAAATGAACTCTTCGCCAGTAAAATGTGCGTAAGGTTACCACATGGGGCTCCAGACAATCTTCGATGTAACCTGACCCATTTAATGAGCAAGGTCCAAGTGCAAAAGCAAGTTCGCTTTTTCCATCGGCGCATATACCTCCCCAAACCGGCCATGAACCGCCACCGTAACTGACTGTTTCTTCAACGCAGCACTGTGCAAAACGCTCTCCCTCTCTTCGATACATCTTCTTTCTTCTGTCGTTACCATACAGCATGATCTTACTCTCGTCAGAAAAGAGAACTTTGCTCCATTGAAGGTATGACCAAAAGTGCTCATGTGTCACGTGATCAAATTTAAGGCGCGCTCTTCGGTGGTTACCGTCAATTTTGGACCATTTGCTGGTTTATGGGGTTCAGGCCACGCTCCGCCAATCTTCTTCTAATTGTAGAATCGCTCAGTCAATCCTCAAACCTCACGGAGTCGCTGCTGCAGTTGAATAGAGTTAAAGTGACGATTTCTTAGAGAATCTGACGCAGTATACCGGTCATCTTGCTCAGACGTGACTCGGTATCTACCAGATCCTGGACGGCAAGTAAACATACCAGTCTCCCGATAACGCTGGAGGCTAAGATGCAATCGTGCAGCCACAACACGCTGACTATGCCCTGAATCCAGCAACGCCACGACTTGGGCAGCTTCCGTGGGCGAGGTATCCATATTTGTTAGGAAAAAATCTCTTTGGTAGGATGGCACAGAGCTAAGTTAACAATCACCATTTAAAAACGTTATTTTTTGCAAAAAAATGTGATTAAATGAAGAAATTTCGACGGAATACCTACACGTTGAAAACAATCTCTACATTAATTTATATACAATGCGATCGCCCATGCGCATGTGACCGCCCGTAATTTTCTGAATATTCATGAAAAAATTACGAAAATAAACTTCAAAAGGGGGGGGGGGGTCTATCTATAAAATTTTTCATGTTACTCAATTTTTATTTTTTTAAGGCCTGATTTTTCAATCGTCAGATAAATTTTATCTGGGGAATAAGTTTGACGTTTTGACAGCTTTTGTACAGAAAATATGTCAAACGATCATATTTATTCCTTGGATAAAATTTATCTGAGGATTGAAAAATCGGCCCTTAGTAGAATTTGTAGATTTGCTTTCTATTTTTTGACACATCTCCGAAGTTTATGGGTCGATTTGGATTCTGATTATTATTACCAAAAGCTTATGAGTTACTTTAACAGGTTAATTAACATTTTTACTAAAAATTATTGACTACGAAAAAAAACGGAATCGAAGTAATTTTTTCGGTAAAAATTGTGAAAAAATTAAAAGTTGAATAACATGAAAAATTTTATAGATAGACCCCCCTTTTGAAGTTTATTTACGTCATTTTTTCATGAATATTCAGAAAATTACGGGCGGTCACATGCGCATGGGCGACATTGTATAGGATGAAAATTTTAAACTGCCAGCTATTTAATGGCGTATTTTTTTAATGATGTCTGTAGGTAGGTACTCTTTTTTATTTAAATGCCGCCTAAATAGTACTCGCAGTACTGTTTCGATTTTTTGATGAGAAGTGTATTTTCGGTAAATACACTTGGGAGCAAATAAATCGAGCCACTTCTATTTTTCACGTATAATGGTTATTATTTTTGTTATCATGGAACAGATCAATTCTAAACATATATCTCCTAAAAGGTTATTTGATTACCTTTACAATGAGGGTAGTTTTTTTGCTAACTTTTCATTTGAAATTAAAAATTAAAGGGTAGAATAAAATTAACGCATTTAATTTGCTTATGACATTTTGATTGCACTCCAATAAGAAAAGGTTAAATTGGGGGTTTTTGTTAATTATACGCATAATGTAGTGCGATTGTTACAATATTTTTGTTTTTAACTGTTTTTTCTGGACTGTTTTAACCTCATCCAATTTCTATCAAAATTACTGTTTTTCTTTATGAACCAATAAATTATCATTCAAAACGGTTATCATTCAATAATTTACGCTGGTTTTAAAAATTATTTAATACACTTTCAAATGACATAAGTATTTCATAGAATTATATAATTCATGAAACCAAAACTAATAACCAGGACACGTGAAAAAAAGGAGTGGCTCGATTTATTTGCTCCCAAGTGTATATTATTTTAAAATATTATTTTGATAAGGAACATTATATTTTACTTTGAATTATTTGCAAAAGCAAAACACAAAACTTATCAAACTGCATGAAAAGTACAATACAGTTTTATAAGCCCCCTTTAACTTTGTTATAGATGAGAGCGAAAGCCTGAAAATTATGCTACAGAGAGTACTTTAATGTACACTTGGGAGCAAAGAAATCGAGCCACTCCTTTTTTCACGTGTCCGGTTATTAGTTTGGTTTCATGAATTATACAGGGCGTCCCACGACTTTGCCACATGGAGGGGAAGTACCTTAAATACTGTAGATAGAAAAATTTACTGAATGAAGACTTCATTTTTATTTTAAAAACAATACGAACTGCATTCAAAGAATTTTAAATAATCACCTGTCTGAACCGGGAATCGAACCCGCTAAATGTGAAAACAAAAAAATCAGTAATTTTATTGTACTAATCGAAAGGCTCGATCAGATACATTTATTTCTTCTAAATAACATAGCATCTAAAATAAAAGGAACACCATGAAATTTAACATTTAATTTAAGATTTTGTTCAGAATAATGAATAGCATTTTCTCTATGTCGTACTTATAACAACTGACTTTATGTACTAGTTTCTGCTTTATTACTATTTCGAAGTATTATTTCAAATATTCACCATGAAAAATAAATAAATCAACGGTAAGCGAGATTACTAAAAGAGTTACTATTTTCATACAATAGAAGAGACACATTTTGAGCATTTAATAAATTAAATAGTTTGTAAGTTCCCAGTTCAACGTGTCTTATTATTTCAATTAAATGTTAAATTTCATGGTGTTCCTTTTATTTTAGATGCCATGTTATTTAGAAGAAATAAATGTATCTGATCGAGCCTTTCGATTAGTACAATAAAATTACAGATTTTTTTGTTTTCACATTTAGCGGGTTCGATTCCCGGTTCAGACAGGTGACTATTTAAAATTCTTTGAATGCAGTTCGTATTGTTTTTAAAATAAAAATGAAGTCTTCATTCAGTAAATTTTTCTATCTATAGTATTTAAGGTACTTCCCCTCCATGTGGCAAAGTCGTGGGACGCCCTGTATAATTCAAAATACAAAAAACTACCCTCATTGTAAAGGTTATCAAATAACCTTTTAGGTGATATACTTTTAGAATTTATCTGTTCCATAATACCAAAAATAATAACAATTATACCTACGTGAAAAATAGAAGTGGCTCGATTTATTTGCTCTCTATATTTAAGTAAATTGCATTTTTTTTTTTTATTATCTCCTCTTACTAAATATCAGCCAACAAAAGAGATTTCACAGACTGTACTTAGCCTTTACTTTGCTGAGTAAAGTAACTAACTATAATCACCTACACATACGATTCCCGACCATGTTTCACTCGCACTTGATCGATTTTACAGAATTCTGTCAACAATGTCCGTGTATTTCAATTATTTTTGCTAAAATGCAACTAGAGTCCGTTAGTAGAGAAAATTAAAATCGCTTCGGTTTCTTTACATGGAAAGACAAAGATATGGAGGACAAAGATAGACAGTGGGCTTTGCGGAAATCGGTAGCCATTCTGCAAGAATTGGCACCGAAAACCTACAAAAAGAAATGAGATCCCATCAAAAACATTAATGTAAAAAAAAAACATTCTGAAAATTGCGAACCTCCTTCTTTTTGAAGTCGGTTAAAAAGCAGTCTCGCGACTCTTTTGTAAAAGTTAAGTATATACTTAACTCATAATGAACAAAAATTAAAATTGACCAATAACAAAAATGTCCAACAATAAAAATGAATGTAAAAAAAAGGCCAAGTCTCGTGACTCTTTGGAGTTAAAAGTTCTGAGATCTAATGTAGAGCCAAGTCTAGCATTTTATTTATAAAGATATGTCAGACTTGGCAATCACATAACAGCGGGATTACTGTGATACCTTGTTATTATTTTAAACAAATCTATACCACGGTGAAGAAGTAGTCAAGTACAACTGGCGAGGCGTAAGCTGAGCTTTGTATTTGTGTGAGCACATACATTCACCGGCACGGAAACTTAGCCACATGTAAATTTGTCGATAATTCATACGTAAATGTATTTTTGACACTGAAATAAGGGTAGCACTCAATAAGTGTTTCTTATGCTTTTAAAACTTGAAAATTAAAACATCACAACACAAACAACTGTTTTTTTTTTTGTTTTGCAGAAAAATTGGAATTTTACAATATTAATTTAAAAACCCACCCCCTTAAGGATTGTCAAAACGCAACGTTTGAAAAAGTCAGTTTCGCCGATATTAAATATTTAAAAATAGCAAATTGCTCTTTTACCAAGAAAAAGTCGAGCAGCTACAGTGAATGGTGGCAGAATAGCCCCACAGTACGTTATACGTGTGAAGGAGCGTGCGCATCGGCCCTAATTATATAATATTTGTCCGACGTTGTGAAATCATCAAGTGACAGTAAAGACGCCACACCTAACATTACCGTGGCAACGTAGACGTCGCTAAGCAGCAACGTCTAAGATGTAAATGCAACCTTCCGATTCCTTCTCCAATACTTCCCCGCACACCCTATTGGCCGAAAATTTGCAGCAGTGTCAACGTGTCAACACAATCATCCGACTTATTTACCTATGACATTTCAGTTTTTGTATTTCTATTTTAAAGTTTTTGTGAATATTTTTAGTATTTAGGCATAAGCGCATATTTAATGTTAAGTGGCAATAGCGATGCGGAAATAAGTGCCAGTCAACCTTCCACGTCGCTGGATATCTTGGTCAGATGTCCCCATTGTCCCCAAGTGCGCTTTTTTAAAGGTAAGCGGGGTTTGAACGTGCATTTTGGGAAGGTCCACAAACCCCAAAATGCACCCTCCAACCCCACCACCACACCAATCACACCTTCACTAACACCAAATATGTCCCCGTTTTGGCAAACTTTATCAGAATTAAAAAAATCTGTTCCGGTTTTGAAGCGAGTTCCCCGCGGCGCTAGACCTGCCGTCGCACAATATTTAGCGGGATGTGTCCGCCTTGCCGCCCGGGAGAACTCGCAGCGTGCTTGGGAACAATTACTCACCTTCCCTTATAGAATTCTACATGTTCAAAAGAATTTGGCAAACAAAAAAACGTTAACAGCCCAAATTAAAGACAATTGCAACATTTCGATCCAAAATTTCGACTCAAAATTACCAGCACAGATCCACACCTCATCAAGATGTATATGTCAACATGTAGAATCCAAATTAAGTGAAGGTGATATTAGGGGTGCTGCCAGGATACTTTTCAGCAGTGATGTGGTCGCACCATACTCTCCAGATACACTCACAGCCCTGGAGAGCAAACATCCTGCTCCAGCAGATGACCTTTCTTTTCTCGATTCACCTGATTCGGATTCTAACACCCTCCTAATTACAGCTCGGCAGTTGGTCACAGCCGTGTCCTCCTTCCGAGGTGGCTCCGCTGGCGGTCTCGACGGCTTGACTCCGCAACACCTCAAAGACCTCACAAGCTCGAGCGCCGGGCAAGCTGGTGAGACACTTCTGAAGGAGCTTACGGCTCTGACCAACTTAATGCTCTCCGGCAATGTGCACGAAGCCGTCATCGATATTTTGTACGGGGCCAACTTGTGTGCCCTGCGCAAGAAGGATGGCGGCATTCGTCCCATTGCCGTAGGAAGTACCTACCGTCATATGGCAGCCAAAATATGTTGTAAATACTAAAATGACACCGTTTCAAAATTATTCCAGCCCCTGCAGTTAGGCTTTGGTTCGAAAGGGGGCTGCGAGGCTGCCGTACACGCCCTGTCAACCTATTTAAATTGTGGGAAAGGTGAGGTCATCCTGAAGGTTGACATCAAAAACGCATTTAATTCTGTAAACAGAGACACCTTGTTGGCAGAAGCTAAAAAAGAAGTACCCAAAATTTACAGTTTTCTTTGGCAGTGCTATAGATATCCATCAAAATTAATCTATAAGGACAACATGTTAGAATCTGCAGTTGGCTGTCAACAAGGTGACCCTCTCGGGCCAGTGATTTTCAGTTTGGCTATTCACCCAATTATTCGACAACTAAATTCCAAATTTAACGTGTGGTATTTAGATGATGGAACCCTAGGACGTGATATGGATACCGTATTAAAAGATCTTCAATTTTTAAAAGAGAAGTTCCATGCCATAGGTTTGGAACTCAATCCTTCAAAATGTGAATTGTACATATCCGACGCCATAGATAGAGAATCCACACACCAAAAGTTTAGCACAATAGCCCCACAAATAAAAATTACCGAAAAAACATCTCTACGCCTCCTAGGGTCCCCTATTTTAGAAGATTCTTTTTCATCTTTTATAGAGGAAAAAATACAAAATTTCAGTGACATTTCGGAAAGACTTTTCAAAATTAACATGCATTCGGCCATGACTATTATTCGTTACTGCTGTTTCGGTCCTAAATTTACTTATAAATATTCTTCGCGCTACTCATTTATGGAAGCACACTCAACTATTGGAAAAAAATGATAAAATTATACGTAATACTCTTACCTCTATTCTAAATGTGGCTTTGGACGACCGAGCTTGGGAACAAGCTACGCTCCCCATCCGTTTTGGGGGCCTCGGCGTCCGCAAAATTACCAGTATAAGTCTACCGGCATTCCTATCCTCGGTTCACAGTACTGAAAAATTTACCAGGAATATCTTAGCCAACTCACTGGTTGATTTTGAGGTAACGTGCTTGACCGAGGCTTTGAATGCTTGGAAAATCGCTTGCCCGAATACGGATCCGCCCGTCAACCCGTTTTCCCAGAGACAGTGGGATGGGCCGCTCTGCGTTGTGATACGGAATAAACTTATAAATGCGTCAATCACAACCGCTGAGCGTGCTCGCCTGCTGGCTGTGGGTGAATGGGAGTCGGGCCTATGGCTTCAGGCACTTCCGTCGCCCAACATAGGTACTATGTTGGACGACACTACTTTCCGGATCGCTACATGCCCTCGTTTGGGTGCTCCATGCGGTGCTCCGCATCGCTGCCACTGCGGTGAAGCCGTCGACAGCCTCGGACACCACGGCTTGTCTTGCAGCAGGAGTGCAGGTCGTATAGCACGGCACGCCAACTTAAATGATATTATCCGTCGTGCTCTTGTCACCGCCGGCGTTCCAGCTGTATTAGAACCCAATGGCTTGGCACGTGACGATGGTAAGAGACCAGATGGCATGTCATTGGTACCATGGAAGATGGGTAGGCCTCTAGTATGGGACGCAACGTGTGTCGATACCCTTTCGCCATCCCATCTTCCTAGCTCGGCAGGCTGTGCTGGCGCTGCTGCTGCAGCTGCGGAGGCCTTCAAGCGGCGAAAATATAATAACTTCATCAGTAATTATATTTTCGAGCCGTTTGGGGTCGAAACACTCGGGTCGTGGGTCGTGTGGTCCGAGTGCCCGACTTCTATATAGAGAGGTTGCAAGGCGGCTGGTCGACGCGGCGACGCTTCCCGTGACCCGAAGGCTGGCCTCTACTTTGGCCAAAGGATTAGCATTGCCATACAACGTGGCAATACTGCCAGCCTTCTGGGCACGCTACCAGTGGACAGCGATGCGGAGGAATATTTCGATGCCGTATTTTAGTTTATAGTTTTATTAGGATATATTTTTCGTTATTTGTATATTTTTGTTTGTAATTATGTAAATGTGTGTAAATAACTTTGTGATCTCTTGAAATAAATTTAAAAACTACAAAATTTATCAAAACCTAAATTTCTTTATTGTCTCTACGTTTTAATATCGTATGATTAGTGTCCTCTAGCCCTAGTAATGGCCTGCATTCGATCTGGCATGCTTTGAATGATGTTTCTGACATCAACTTGTGGTATGCTCTCCCAAGCGGTCAGAACTGCATTTCAAAGTTGGCTAAGAGTTTCTGGCGGGTCGGAGGTGGACTTTATCTTTCTTTTATGCTTTTCCCAGATATGCTCAATAGGGCTTTCATCCCGGGAGTCTCGGTCTCGAAAATTTCGAGAGTCTCGACGATTTTTTCGTATTTTCGAGATTCGAGACTGCCACCTCCAGTCTCGGGAGTAACGAGACTTTTGAAACATAAGTTAAATAATTACCATTATTAAAAAATCTACTAAACCACCAATATTTTTTTATTCCGGTTACGTGAGATGATGGGTCGAGATTATTCTCTCACGGAGAATGTTCTCCGACCAAGAATATTCAGCAATATTCTTTTCGACGGAGATTTTTCTCAGAACATGGAGAATTTAAAAATGGAAGTAAATTACTCAAACAACCATGTGGAAAAAGCTCTCTTTCAACGTGGTGGCGACAGACGGAAATACATACCATAGGTACCATTGCTATAAGTTTCTAATATCCATCCAGCAGAGGGCTTTTTCTAACGCAGGTTACTTTTTTAATAAAATCAGATCCTCTGAAAGTAAATTAAATGCTCCTCGCTTTTTACGTGCCCACTATAAAGATTTAAAAAAAAACTCAGAAATATTTATTAATTTTACTTGTACTTGAATCTGTAAAAGTTCAGTATGATTAATGAAGTGCTTTATTGAAATATTGACTGCCTAAATGCAGCCCCGGATCTTGAATTTTTTCGAGGTGGGGCAAAAACTAAAAAATGCCTCCCCGCCCGCCAATATTTTTACCTTTATCATGATCATCATTAAAGCCATCAGACGCCCACTGATGGATATAGGCCTCCCTCAAAGAACGCCATAACGACCGGTCTAGCGCTGCTCTTTCTCTGTTAAGCATATTTTTTCCAACTATACATATCTAAATGGAATGGCCGCCCTCTGAATTTGCGGCCCGGGGCATGAGCTCCGGCTTGCCCCCCCCTAGATCCGGGGCTGCCTAAATGCCTAGCCTTAAGAAACCTATTTTAGAGATAATCTCGAAATTCTCGTTTTTCCCGGGAATTTCGAGATCGCACCAAGTCTCGATTTTTTTTTCCCGGGACTCGTAAATGTAACGAGACTGAAAGCCCTAATGCTCAATCGGATTTAAGTCCGGACTACGACCTGGCCACTGCAACTTTTGAATACCAACTTCTTGAAGATATTCCTCCACGCAATGTGCAACGTGTGAACGTGCATTATCGTGTATTAAGAGGAATTGGTCGTGCCCAATGTATCCTGAATATACCAAAAAATGTTCCTGAAGGACTTCACGATATATCGGGTTCAAGTTACCCGGTTGTCTACGATAACCAACTCCGTACGACTATCGGAACTTATTCCTCCCCAAACCGCTATAGAGCCTCCACTGAAACTCACAGTTTGTGTGGTGATAGTGGTAGAAACCTCTCTCCTCTTCTTCTCCGCACTCGCTTTCGACCGTCTGGATCACGCAAAGCGATTCGACATTCATCTTTGAACAGCACTCGAGCCCGTTGCTCGTGGGTCCCGCTTTCGTGTTTTTGTTTCAAATTTAAGTCGAACTACTCGGTGATGTCTGAGAAGTTCTGGACCACGTGCTGGTCTACGGGCTTTTAAATTCACTTCCTCCATTTGTCTTCTCACCGTACGCTCACTAACATTCACGTTTCTTGCGATTTGGAGCCGCTGGCGCATCTCCAACGAGGTCAGGAAGCAGTTTCTTAAAAATTTCAGGACAATAAAGCGGTCGTCCCGAGTCGATGTGCATCTGACGCCTCCATTACCTGGTCTGTGGGAGTAGTGGCCTGTATCCCGGTATCATTTCAGCGCATACTGTATTGACGAACGTGGTACATCAAGCATTACAAAAACTTTACGCTGTGTGAACCCTTGGTCGATTTATGCTACAGCCTATGCAACCTGTGCTGGTGTTAATGGAATTTTGGTTGGTTTTAAAGCATCTTCAGTCATTCAATTAAAAGCACGAAACCTCAATAGTTCCTAACCTAACCGTAAACTTTTACAACACACAAATTTAAACTTGCAACTTAGTCGCTCAAGTGACACAATTCAACAAAAAATTGAAAGTTACACCGTTGTGCAACCAAACATAATGAATTACCCTCTTGAACTAAGGGTAAACATTTGTTTGACCTGCCCTCATAATCTATACATGTATATATAAAAATGAATCCCTATTTCCCTTGGTCACGGCATCACGCACGCGTGAGCGGCTGGACCGATTTCGCTAATTTAATTCTTTTTTTGTTCGTTATTGTCAGGAGAAGGTTCTTTGAAAGAAAAAATAGATATTAAAAAAAAATGAAATTATCTCAGTACGTCCATATTCATTTGTTTACCGCATGCATGAATATGGTTTTAACTTTTTGTTACTATTTCGATTTTGTTTCTGAAGGTAGGTAGTAAGTAGGAAAAAGTGCATTGCAACGCATGCCGGGTACAGCTAGTACCTAAACAATAATTGAAAACATTTAAAGTTTTTGTTATCGCGACATATCCGCTTGGCCAAGATTCCATACCGCTGAGTAGAATCGATTGCCAAAAAAATTAAGTAAAAAAAAAAACTATAAGTAGCCCGACTACGTATAAAAAGGGGTTTAAAAAGAACGAAACAAAAAAATAATTCAAATAGAAATCCAGAAATGCATAGGTACAAAAATGGTCAAGGTAGAGCCGTGGTCAATACAATTGTAGAATAAAGCTATTGATCGAATTTACATTTCATAAAACTATCAGTTAACCAAGTATCAATTTATGGAAACATGTTTTACAGAATTTAAAATAAGATACACATTTCCTTGTTTCCATGAACAATTTTTCATCGCAGAAACGTTACATCAAACGAAACATTTGTTATTATGGAAATCATGATCAGCCTGTAGCAGTCCACTGCTGGACACAAGTCTCTCCAAGGGCACGAGAGCTCGATGCTCGGCTTCTCTCATTCCGCTGCTACCAAACACCTTGCGATAATTGTCACCCCACCTAGCCTGAGGACGTCCCATCCCACGGAATAAATAATAGTACAAACCCATACTTACTACGTTTGCCGATTTGCGTTGACTAATGGGGTAGATGTGTTCTAGAGTGGAGCTCGACGCACTACCCGCCAAGTGATCATAGACGCGTATGCGCGTGCCGCAAGCATTTGAAAATTCATCTTTTAAAAAAAAGTACTACACAACACTGGGCAAGTCATTAAAAAAATGGGCCATTTATTCCAAAATGATAGAACTACTTATCTTTCCATAAAAGATATTATTACTTATTTTTTTGCAAAAGAACCTAAGCACCTATTCAAAATCTCATACCATGATAGATAATACTTTTTCAACACTTCCTCGTAAAGCAGCTCTTATTGCACCGCTTTTAGGTTTATAATGCAGCTTATAAAACAACCGTGCTTTTAACTTCACATAACCGCAATGCACTATGCTTTTAACTTCACACTTTTTTTTACATCTCTGCAATGGATTTTTAACCGACTTCAAAAAAGGTTCGCAATTCGGCTGAATGTTTTTTTATGTCTAAAAAATAATACCTAAGTAAACATTACTGTGAATAAATAAAGTGTGAAACTGTAGGTATAATATAAGTACCATATAAGTACCTATAACATAAGTATTTTATAAAATATACTCGTAAGTATATAATAAAATGACATTTCATTAAATTATTTCTTTTTGTCAACAAATTATCATTAATTTGTGTTATAAATACAATAAGATTCGGTATAATGTATTTAACGGCAATTTATGTTTGGCGGCTTCGTCAGTGCCTCTCCTTCCTACCTGGGCCCTGTTTAATAAAGCTGACAATTCGACAAGTCCGACATATGTCAAAAAGTGACAATTCGACAATTTTTCTGTTTAATAAAACTTACAGGCGACAAAATTGTCATGGTGGAAAATTCACAAATATGTCGGATTGTCGCGACAATCCGACATTTTTCTGTTTAATAAAACTTTTTGAGCGACAGGTGACAGGTGACAATTTGTCGTGAAAAACTTGTCAAAACTGCTTTATTAAACAGAAAATTGTCATGACATATTGACATATTTGTAGAATTGACCGACAATTCTGACAGGAGCGTTACCCTATGTCGCGAAATCATATTTTGAATTTTGAAGGTGTAAAAAAGTGTTTCAGAAAGATTTAATACAAAAAATGAGCAGAGAGAGTAGTGATGATGAATGCTTGATGATGAATACTAGATTATTTATTTCCTTCCAGTTTTTTTTTATATCTTTGGTCAATTGGTCACTAAACTTCGCAAAGAGTATATTTCTATTTTCATAAAAAGGCCAAAAATGGCAAGTTTCTTTCGCATTTCCATTTAACACGCGAACAAAACAAACAATCGAAGTTGCACTAGTGATTGGTTCATTCTTTTACTTTGTTAATATTTTTTCTATTTTACCCTCATTTAGCTTCATAAAACAAAATTATTTCCAAATACATACATAAATGTCAAAAGTCGACATAATTGTCACGACAATCCCACAATAATTGTCAGTGACAATAGTCAGAAATAATTTGACTGTGGTTTTTTGACATATGTTGAGTTTTTTAAACGCGTTTTAAATGACAAATATGTCAAGATTTCACCGGTCGATTTTTGACATATTTGTCACTTTTATTAAACAGCCTAAATGCGACAATTCTACAATTTTGTCATTTTTTGACATATATGTCGAATTGTCAGCTTTATTAAACAGGGCCCTGCGCGCGCATAGCTAACTCGATCAAAGCAAAGGCGCGCGAAAAAAGAAATCCGCTCGCCCTATTTCACATTTTTTTGGCTCAATTGTTTCTGACGACTTTATAATAATCTTTGAATGGTCACAGGCGCAGCTATAATATATCTTTAAAGCTATGTTGTTCTGCCTAGCCTTTACTCGACTATGTTCAGGGTCAGCTTTTCTACCCTAACCAGATGCGGCTAAACACCAGTATTTGGCACGGAGCGACTGCCATCAGACCTTCGCAACTCAGTTACTGGGCAATGCCGATATCCTACGGTTAGACCGGTTGTAAGACTTACGGACTTCTAACTGCCCGTGACGACTGTCATACGTATTCGTACGTATCGTATGACGCCCGGGACCCACGGTTTAACGTATTCTCCGAGGCACGGAGAGGTCTCGAAGTCTCGATGTGTAACGAACAGAGATGTGCAAAATAGTATATTAAGGGCCGATTTTTCAATCGTCAGATAACTTTTATCTGAAGAATAAATATCACGCTTTGACAGCTTTTGTATAGAAAATCTGTCAAACCGTCAAAATTATTCCTCAGATAAAAGTTATCTGACGATTGAAAAATTAGCCCTAAAAGTATAAATTTAAATTCAAAATGCAAATGCTTGGTTTTATTTTTATTTCAAATAAAAATACAAAATGGTTTTCAATGAAAGTATTTAAATACAAAATGCAAAATACGTATTTTCAAAATAGGTTTTTCAAATAAAATACCTTTTTTCACTGATTTTAACACTACTATTTGATCAAAGAGTTCCTCTTTCATGTTGAATCTGCGAATCATCATTCATGAGATATAGCGAATTAAAGATTGGAAAAATCATCTAGGTAATTCATGAGATACAGCAAGATTGGAAAAATCATCTAGGTAGGTATTACACATACATGCATATAAAGAACAAGTCCTAATATAAGATTCTCGCACAGCCTAAACCGCTAAAGGTAGAAATTTGGAGAGTAGTTGTTTTTTATAGCGAAAGCGCACTCTAAGGGAGTGAAAAGGTGTGATAAAGTTTATTTGAAAAATCTTATTTCCAGTATTTATAAACTTGAAACTTGGCACAAATACTCTTTAAAGTAAATAAGGTCAACCGGGGCATTTGCGTCTTCGGGGCAATTGCGTTTATTTGAAATAATTTTAAATCTGTTTGAAAACCAACCTCTCCTGCCATCTAGTTTTGTTTATTTTGAACAAAATCACAACATATAATTTCAATAGATGGCGTTGAAACGCATAAATTCAAAATATCGGCCATATTTAAAATCGCTGGTTTTTTGTGAAGTGGTGCTGCGCGACCTGAGTGATCAAAATCCTTAAGAATCCATATTTTTTCCTGGTTTTCCGTTTTTATTATAAAATATATATAAATAATATAATATAGCCTGTCTATACCAATAGTTATTTTTATTGAAATCGTTTTACTTGTGGATAAATGATGTTTTTTTTTTTTAGATTGGGTCTGGATGTTTGGGGTAAATGCATCTGCTGTTTCGGGGTTATTGCGTCTCTATGACGCATTTGCCCCAAAACCAGAGATCTTAAACCTTGTGTTTTTTTTTTGTATTTTGTAGTTAATTTTATTTCGTAATTATGTTTCTTAAAGCTTTGTTTAGCGATGAATATTAGGTTTTGAGTTGAAGCTAAGCGGAGAGATTTGAAAATAACGCAATCCTATTGGTTGATCGAGACATCTCCGCACATCTCCGCTTTGGTGGAGTCCGGGCCTTAGTGGTTGCACCAATAGGATTGCTGATACGTTGCCAACCTTGGAGACAGTCTCATAGCCATGCTGCTTAACAGCAGAAAGTGGTATAGAGGTAGTACTTCCCCGGAAGAACACTTTCACAGGGAGCTCAAGTGATTAACCTCCGGTTTCTGAATTGAGAATTTGGGATAAGCAATACTTAAGTAGCATTTGAGTACGGAGTTGTCAAAAAAATGCTTTGAAATCCGTAATTTTTTTTGATAACTCCGTACTCAAATGCTACTTAAGTACTGCTTATCCTAGAATTCTCAATTCAGAAACCGGAGGTAAGAGTAGTCACTTAATCACTTTTTAAAAATTACGACGCTAATATCACCTACTTAGGTAAAATAGGTAGCGGGATTTAGGCGGGACGTGTCCTGAGGGGGCTGAGAAATGAGACGTCCCGCCAAAAGCGGAACGTCTGGCAACACAGGGTTTAAGGGAATTTCGCTTTATCTGTTACTTGGATTCGTGTGCTTCATGTTTAGACCTAGTCTGCGCTTACCATCAGGATGAGACCAAGGTCAAACGCAACCAAGCCTAATAATAAAAAATCAAAACATACCTTTGTCTAAAAATGGTGCACAAAATAATTTTATAATTGACAATTAATAATAATTGAATAATATTAATTTTCCGTAGCCCTCATCCCACGAAAGTACTGAAAATGGGCGTGAGTTTCGGTACATATCCTGAAGAATTTTATTCAAGTATTTTAATAAACATATACCAATGCCATTAGTTAGCAGACCAGACAAATCTACGTTAAAAAGGTGGAGGAAAAAAAAAGAATGTACCTAATAGGTACAGGACTACAGGACATGAAAAAACTTTTTTTATTTTTTCATATATTTTTCTAGACAGATATGAAGCTTAATGCTGTGACAATAAGGTTAGTTTTCCATCTGTTATTTTACCGTCGGCCATCATCGTGAGTGAACTCTTACGTCGAATCACAGTAAAAATAAGCGGTCAAATAGATCTCTCCACGGTCACAAAGATTTGAATTGGCCTAACTTGAACATAAAGATCGCTGTGTGTCTATGCGGTCCGTCCGCATAACGTTATTTTACTTTGTATAGGTACGCTTTCTGCAGATGGGGTCCTTAATTCGTGAATGAATGAAAACTTTCGGGATGTTTGTTTGCTTTTGCTTGTCTAAGTCTAGGTAGGTAGGTAGGTAATGTGCGCTGGAGTTCAACTGAGGATTCTGTCACGGTTATTGGCAATATTAGGAATCCTTTCTACCTGGGCCCTAGGAATCAACATAAGTAGGTACACTGTATACAACACATCTTAAGACGTACAGACCTAATTACCTACTTACTTGAATAATTACAAGATTAATTTTTGACAAATAGGATAAGTTAGTCTGCTACAGTAACGCTGAGGGCTTTACTCATGTAGGTACAATATCATAAATGGAGCAAAACGTGGAACAGAAATGATGGCGGTACCCACCCACAGTCGGCACAGCACACCACGTGCGCCTTGGCGGCAACGGCGGCGTTGCCGTGGAGACGCGCAGGCGGGGCGCGGGCGTCGGAGCCCCTCTGTCTCCGCCCGCTCGCGGTAGCCCCGCGCCTTGCCGCACCGAGCCGATCACCCGCCCGCCGACCGCCGACCGAACGAACGGAGCGACGATCGCTCGCGCCGCGCGCCCTCCGCTCAGTAGGTACTCGCTACACGCGCGCACCGGTTTATTCCGTGTGCCCATTTTCCATACCGTAAGCGCCCCTCAAGGCCCGAGTTCCCGTCGCCGATACCGAACTACTTTACATCGCAACATGGATGGTGACATGTCCCAGGGTGCTTCCGGCGACGCCTCTCCCATTTACGAAGATAGGTACCTAAGAGTTTATTCTTAAGACGCGAATCTTATTGGCGAATTATAGGTACTTTTACTGCTTTTACCTAGATATGTATGTCAGTTCTAATACATCAACAGGTAGATGCCTATACTTATCGCTATAGGTACATTTACATAAGTAAGTATACAAATTATGGCTACCTAGTAATTTATTGGACAATAATTGTTTTAATTCCTTAGTCTGTTTGACAAGTGAATCGCGCCTACCTATATTTCGCCAAATAAACATTCTTAAAAAGGTGTTCTTTTTACACAATAAACTAATTAAGTATTACCTATTTTATTATGTAGAGAGGCACCTTAATAAATTATTTATCTCGAGAGCTTTGCAGTTGCAGCTAGTTCTATGTGTATAAATTCACGTGATCCTTTTCATTAATTTCGGTAGGTTCGAAATAGCGATCGTCATAGTGATATTTTCATTTTCATTCGATAGGTACCTTATGGTGTATATAATTAATCACGTAGGTATGTATGTAGTACCTATGTATCCGTGAAAACAGAATAGGTACCCAACATAATAATAAAGCTACATTTGACTTGCTGGTTTCGTTTCTGCTCTGATCATAAATTATTTTAAAAGCTGCTTATCTTACCGCGCGAATCCCTAGCTAGTGCAGTCCCTAACCAGGTTAACACACTTGTTTGTGGGACGATAGAATAACAAGCAAATTTAACTGAATCACTTATCCAACACTATCAAAATCTGTATCCCCGTGCAGGCCTGGGTAACTCGGTAGGTTAGGACTTACGTAGTCATAAAGAAGGGGAGGAGTATTATTTAAAGCTTCCATGAGACTAAATGAGACCCTACGTGCTAAACTTTAAGATAATTTGGTACAACATCAAACTGACGATAGCTCAATGAATCTAAAGCGCCAAATCGAGTCGCAAATTTTGTTGCACAAGTTTACTTGCGTAACCTACTTTCAAGCACTGGTGGACACACCCGCATCAAGTCATCTTCTGCAAGTTTTATGAACTTCTTTTTCTATCTTGTCGGCACGAGCTATACAAGAATAGCTCATGCCGTGGTGAAAAGTTTAGCCAGACAGCAAGGATGGTAGCTAGGCTGACTGCCCAGGGTGCGCCGGACGTACTGAAGTATCGTCACTCGTGGAGGCTCTTTTCATCCTTTTTATAAACTAAGCAAGCAATGCAGTGCAATAGCTTGCTCAACAAAACTTGCTAGTGGATTTGTTGCTTTACGATAGCGCGAGCGAGTCCCGAAAGTTTATTGTACCTACCCATACCTATAAATACACATACATAAACTCACGCCTTTTTCCCATGGGGGTAGGCAGAAACTGTAGAACGACACATGCTACGATCCTTGCATACTCCTTTCGCTTTCCATAAGTACCTATAATGACTATAAAAGCTCCCGCAGACCACACTTTCTATCGGCCGATAGTTTGGTCGGTTTCTTAATCAGTATTAAGATGTATGCAACTGCGCACATTATAACGATTCGGTATCGGCTGATGAAAAGTTCATCTTCACACTGATTAAGAAACCGACTAAACTATCGGCCGATAGAGAAAGTCTGGTCTGCGGGGGCTCTAATAGTTCACTCTATGATGCAGCTAGTTGTCGGAGGTCAAGAACCTAGATGTTTCTCGTAGATGAATCATATAGGTACCTGCCAGCGTGGTACCATAAGGTCAACTAATCCAATTACGTATTCTGAAGCTCAAACTACTTAATTACCGACTAACAAGATTTTTTTAACAGTCTAGTTTGACCGTGACTGCCTCGTTGGTCTAGTGGTCGCAAGCGCGACTGCTGACCGTGAGGTCTTGGGTTCGATCCCCAGGTCGGGCAAAGTGTTATTGGGTTTTTCCGTGTGGAATTTCTCAGTAGCAGCTCGGAGTCTGGATTTGTGCCCGGTTGATGGCAATAGGCTCGTGTGCATCTGGATTGAGGGCCCATTTTTTAAATCCTTGCGAAACGAAATAAGACTTACAGGAAAATAAGTTAAAAATAGTTAAAACTTAAAGCAATGGGCCACGGATTAGAAAAGAAATTTCCTAGTCCGTGCAATGGGCCATGAATTTCTTAAACGTGAATTAAAACTGTTATGATTAAATTACTTGGGCCCTCAATCCAGACGCTTGCATAAAGTGGCATAGCCTAAATCTCAGAAAGTAGGTACTATCTCTGGGTTAATCATTTTTATTTAAGAATTTAGTTAAGATTTTCTTAAATATATTAAGAAATTCCCAAATCTGTAGAATATGACATTACAGATTTATGGCGATATACTTAGGGCCCTCAATTCATACATGTCTGTACTGAGGAATCTGCAAAATATGAATTTATCTGCAGAAATACATACATGGGTGAATCAACTTTTTTTGTTAAAACGTGTCCCCGACCTTATAAAATTTAAAAAATAATTTCTTTGAGGATTTAGGGTATTTTTTTGATATGGTTATAAAATCAGATCTTTAATAGTTATTCTTCAATTAATATCTAGTTTAAATTAAACTTTAAAGAACGAAAAAAACATCGTGACCCAACAGACAAAATAGCGTTCCCATACAAATTCTTGCTGTCCCCGTGACTTGTCGGCCTAGTATTCAGCGATGCTGTCACAAATTTTTCCTAAGGATGTAATGAACTTTTGGTCCGAAAATTAACTACAACACACTTACTTTCTCCATCTCGTTCTATGACTCCGCAAACTTAGATTTCGGTAACGTAAACCCACCAAATACCGACCTCCTAAGGACCATCATATTTGTTTTATTCAGACATAGCGACGGATAAGGGAAACTCTGGTGCTGTAGGTCTCATATTAAAGTAAAATTCATATATTTATTAAATCTAGGAAGGAATATAAAATTCACATTTAATTCGTTTTGATATGAAGTAAAAAGTGACAAGTAGTTTCAAATCTGCTGCCCGCCTTA
Organism: Amphipyra tragopoginis; assembly: GCA_905220435.1. Classification (NCBI taxonomy): domain Eukaryota; kingdom Metazoa; phylum Arthropoda; class Insecta; order Lepidoptera; family Noctuidae; genus Amphipyra; species Amphipyra tragopoginis. Next base: position 21,982,818 of record HG991991.1, on the reverse strand, counting down.
ATTCCGTCCGGGAAATAACTGTCAGCCGTAATCCGACCACTGACATACCTAATACCGTCCACCAAATTTGCCCTTTGCAAACTTGCTGAAACCAGGGTCTCACCTCTCGATCTCGATACCCTTAACAGCTCACAGTGGTGTTGCCGCCTTTTGCCTGTTCTGGCGGTTTTCCAGGGGGCCCAGCTAGCGAGTTAGTGGGCCACCGTCTGCCAAACCAATTTTCTACCAGAAAAAGAAGTTGGACTTTTGGACCATTAAACACCTACGGGTGTTTAATGGACAATTCCAACTTCTTTTACATTTTGATCGTGTAGGTATTGCACTTTTGTATGGAACAGCGGATATTTTTTTTATATTTCAGTGTTGGTCCCATAGTAAAAGTTGTTTATATTCATGAGTACTGTGATCTGTAAAAGTTTGTCCAACTATTTTGATTGGACCTTATAGAAAAGAGGTTTTTTTTATATAGTACAAAAAACGTTGTATTAATTAAGATCAATGCCCCACAAAACCATTTCCACGGTTTGTCTGTAGGAACGGAATATAAATAAATAAATAAGGATCTACGCTTAAACCCTTTTCGTGACGGTGTGCGCGCGCTGCTCCCTTAGAGCTTATACCGCTGGTCCCAATTTTACTCGCAATCTCAACCTCGCCAAAAGATGTTAAACTACTGAAGTTATTTAAATAATTTACCTTTTTTTTTATTACTTTGATCTAGTTGTAACAAATGCGTTTATTGTAACAAAACTCTTATTTGCATGGGTTATTCGGGTGCCCATGCCAAAAAATTGGTCGAATTCGGAATATAAGATGACGGTTATACAAAATTACTGATTATTCTTCATGAGTGTCAATTCCATGGTTTTCGGGACTGCTGATGCCAAAAACTTGGGCAAAACCAAAATCCAAAATGGCGGCTATAAAATTGAAAATTATTCATCATGGGGGTCAATTCCATGGTTTTCGGGGCTGCTGATGCCAAAAATTTAGGCAAAACCAAAATCCAAAATGGCGGCTATAAAAATTGAAAATTATTCATCATGGGTGTCAATTCCATGGTTTTCGGGTCTGCTGATGCCAAAAATTTAGGCAAAACCAAAATCCAAAATGGCAGCTATAAAAATTTAAGAGTTAGTCTTCATGGTGTTAATTCCATGGCATTCGGGTGTGCTGATGAAGAAAACGAGGGCAACTTCAAAATCCAAGATGGTCGCCATAAAAATTTGGAAATGATTCGTCATGTCAATTCCATAATTTTCGGCGGTGCTGATGCCGAGGATGAGTCAAAATTCAAAAAGTTATTTTCATGAGTATGGTTTTTTTATGGTTTCTTGTCTATGGTTTTTGGGTATGATGATTCTGGAAATGAGGTCGGAATCCAAATACAACACGACTGTCACAGAAAAAATCCGTCTACTCCACAATGTATTAATGTAAGCCCTTTGAGTTGTTTTGTCTCAATGGGCACTCTTTTCCTAGTTGATTGATATCCAAGGTCAGATAAAGGAGTCGAAAGGTGCTAACATAAAGTCTACAATGTAGTCATATAAACTAAGTTTCAGCTAAAAGGTTTAAGCTCTTCGAAATGAATACAAATCACGATAAGCTTTGAGGGTGGACGGTATTATGAAATGATGTAAAACGGTTACCTAACAACCGACCGCTTTTCAACTACTTCAATTATTGAAAAATTTAATATTTTTAGAGAAATAAACAATGTCGATAGATAGTAAACATTTTTTAGAAATTAATTATATTAGAATAAAACCAATAACAAGTACAGTTAATTGAAAATCATGTAAGTATTATACTGCTTTTCTCCATAAACGACGGTGCTAATAATGAATTTTCATGAAATTAAAATACAGTTATCGAAATAAATAAACAATTTATAGTAGGTCGTATTTCGGTCACAAGATTCTTTATCAAATAGGTAAATAATAAAAATTATTTCTAGGTTTGATTTATTATAACTCAAATATAATTTTATCAGTTAAAGTGAACACGGTAATTGCCCCTATACCGACCTCCGGTCGGTATTCGATCAGTACTGTAGTGTTACTAGCTATAATACCGTCCACTTTATTTTGATAAGTTTTGCATACTAATTATAAACTAAATCATCTATTTACTACTCGTAACTCAAGTCTATCGATTATACTATACCACATAAACTTTAAACTTACTAAATTCAGTTCAAATCTTTACAGAACTCTATAATTGTCCCATGTCTGGTTTTGACGTTTTGACTATTAAAAACGCGCTTAATGCACCGTTTCGTTATGAATTGTAATATTATCGCGAAACAAAACAAATATCTATAAAATCTCTTTTAGTGGTAAACAAAGTTAAAAGTGTAGTTTCAAATTCCAATAAGACCTAGCTTAATAATACACTGTGTTAATAAAAAAATGCAGTAACAATTAGTGGTCGGATTATGGTGGGCGGACCAATTTGGGTAGGTTTACGTTAATAAGTCTAATTTCGTTTCGGAAGGATTTAAAAAATGGGCCCTCAATCCAGATGCACACAATAGGCTCGCCCCATATTACATGGGACTTAAACATAACGGCGAAACGTGGGTGTACTATACACCTCTGCCAACCCTTCGGGGAATAAGGCGTGAAGTTATGTAATTTGACTGTTAAAAAATGTTGTAAATAATGGAAGTATTTGCTTCACTATCTTCTTATAAAAGTTTTGGCTGTGCCTATGGTAATTTTTTGAGTAGGTATGTGATAATAAAATACTGGTGGTTCCATTCACACTCGCCAAACCTACTTAACAATGCATGATGAAGATACCCCATGGTGACCCAGTTGACAAATGGGGTTACAAATCGATAATATCGGAGTGATGGTTTTATAAATCGGTAGTTGATTTAATACTCAGGTGCTTCTTCAGGTATACATATGTACTTTCAAACTCTTTTGTTAATCCTTAAACCCTACCCACTATTGTACACTTGTAATATTTGTCAGGGAATCCCTGACAAATATTACAAATGTACAATAGTGGTTCAAAGTAGGTTTGCCGACCCTATAAACATTACAGCTCCTACTACAATATATATATTTTTTAAATACAAGGTTAGTCAGAAAGGGGGTACTAATCCAAAAGGGTGTTAAAGTACCCATAATAATGAGTAACTTTTGTTCTACAACTTTCCCCAAAAGTCAATAGTTTAAGAGAAATAACTGTTCAAAAATTACATAAAAAATACGCTTAAATCTATCTATGATCAGCTGTGTTTACATTTTACGTCATATTTGGGGTCACGAATTAGAAGCTCCATTTACTGAATTCGTAACTGAAGTAGGGAAGAAGAATTTTTGAAAAAACTAAAATAAAAGTTATTTGTTAGACAAGAGTGCAAAGTTGCTTTTTAACCGCGTGCTCAATTTTTATGACCGAGCAAGCGAAGGAAGGAAAATTGAATCACGATCGCAGCGAGTGATTCAAAAATTAGAATCCTGAGCGTTAGCGAGGGAATCAAAAGAGCACGAGGTGAAAAATCTTTGCACTCGAGTGCAACACGTAACTTTTCATCCCACCTTAGCGAGGAAATGACTTAATGTAAAAAAAAAAACTTCCTCGTCGCTAGAATCACTCATTTTAGGTTTTTCACTTGTTTTCAAGTTTCTTGTTTTTAACCTAAGGTTTTAACAATATGACGTGAAAATAAACAGGCGCGCGTAAAGCAAATTAAAAAAAAAGTAATACACCAAGAAAGTTCCGAGCTTTTCTTCCGAATAGTCCACGTAGCGACGACCTCCTGGTATCCTTTTATAAAATGGTAGGAATTTTGTATAGGTATCTGGAAGTTAATAAAAACAATATTTAAGTAAGTAATAAAACCATATTAAAGTACGGAAAAAATCGTAAGATTTCTTTGGCCCGTGGGTCAAAGATACCCGAAGAAAATACGGGCCAAAGAATACCTATTGTGATTTTAATTATCATATAATTCTCACTAAAGTGTCTTAAACGATTTATTTCATATCAAATTAGAACCCCTGATCCATATTTCTTACGATAAATAACAAAAAAATATTTATACTTATCTAATTTCTTAGTTTCATGAAAAAGGTTGCATATAAGAACTTCACGTGTTTAACGAGTAGTTACTTGTTGTCTCAATGATAGATAAACGCATGAGTTTTGAATGTATGAACCTGTTTTACCGTCAACACTATACTGACTATACAACCATCTATCGATTATAACGCGAACTACTTCGATAGCTACCGCTGTGGCGGCATGACGAGAGGTTTAATTTTTTTGTCAGTATGGCCTGGCCTAAAGTTGCACCCTAAGGCTAATGTAGCCCGAACTTACGGTACATACTTTCTGTTGTTTGTTTTTATGATGAAATTTAAAGTAGGTACAACAGACTTCCATAAGCAGGAGTAAAGTTAAAGGTTATAAAGCCGGAAATCGTAACCTTTTTGGAAAACCAGCAAACAGAGTACACTCGATTTTTGTGTCAATGTTCCCAATTCTCGCTTAGTCTAGTTTAATGCCTTTTTCACATAAGTTTCATTTGCTTGGATATAAAAAATATACAATCATAATCAGCCTATTACTGCCTCGCGGCTGGATACGGACCTCTTCTCAGAATAAAGTTTAAGGCCACATTGCCTGGCCTGGTGCGGATTGGCGGACTACACACACCTCTGCGTGTGCGTCTCTGTGATGCGTAGCTTCCTCACAATGTTTTTCCTTTACTGTTAACGCAAGGGTTAAAAGAGAGTCCATTAAAAGAGCATCCACAAGTGACCATAAGTGACGGTACTCAAGTACGTCCGGCGCACTCTGGGCAGTCAGCCTCGCTATCAACCTTGCTGACTAGCTAATCCTGCAATGAGCTATCCTCGTAAAGCTTGTGCCGCCATGCCGCATGCCGTCACGAGTAAACAAAATCAAATCTGACACATGAATTCGAAAAGTCCTTTACGTCGAAGAGTTCTTTACGCGGGCCGGCATCAAACTCCTAGGAACCCTCCTGCATATAAGGCATATTCAACCGCTAGGCTGAAAAATATATACAAACATTACTCTCCTTTTGGGCTTCGCCGCGCCGCAGTCGAGATAAATCATTCATATGTGTTTTTTATTTAATCTAACCTCATAGATTCATAACAAGGCCACACAAAACAGGGACCGAAACCGGTATGAAAAAAGTACAAGCATTCCTTTAGTTACAACCCAACATACGTAACGGTTACTTTAAAAAAATATTTTCTTTAATACCGGTATACCGGTAGCCGAAATAAACATAACCTGCCGTGCCTCATCGTACGTATGCGATACGGCGCGCGGCGCTTTTGTCTACCTACCAACATTTCGGTCGTGCAAGAGGACGCCGCGAGCCGCAAAGGGGGAAATATTTTGCCGGTAGCCTTAGGTTAGGTTACGCCCAGATAAATAGGTTACCGATATACGAAACGATAACAAATTAATTGTTTACCAAAAATAGATGGTTAGTTACCAGACTAAATATCTACTTACTTAATTACATTTTAATGCAGCGTTTAGCTAGCGGGCCTCAAATGCTTTTTTTACAAAACGCTATGCTTTTTATCAACAACTAAACAACCAAAATACATAAAGCTAAATAAAAGTAAATAAAAAACTAGCCACGTCCGTGTCGGTTTTGAAAAAAACCTTAGGCCGGCCATACACGGACAGCTTGAAGCAGTCAGGATCGACTGCTTTAAGCTGCAACTGCGTAGTAAACTACACCCTTCTACGTACGTACATACACGAAACAGCTCGAGCAGTTGCAACTGCTTCGGGCGGTTGGCGACACGGCGTGCGGTCAAGCAGTCGCCAGGCATACACTGACTGCTCTCTCGCAGTTATGCTGGTTTCACACGAGGGCAGAACAGTCGAGGGCAGAACAGTGAGGCAGAGCAGTAGACAGCGCAATACTGATACTGTTTGAACGCACACGCCGAGACAGAACAGTACTGTCTTGACAGTAACCAAGGCAGAACAGTTAATAGCTCGCCGGTCTATTTTTTCGAGGCAGTTTGCTCCCCACCACCTTTGTCGCTCCTCTGGTCTGCTTTCTTGGCTGAATTCACACGACTGCAGACGACCGCGTGAAATTGATATCACGACTGAACGAAGTCAAACGTACAATTACTGCATGCAGTATGCAATATATCGACTGCGCGCGGTTGCTGTGATGCAGTCCGTCTGATGGCAGCCTAACATTGAAACTGCTAACTGCTCGAGCAGTTAAGGTAAAGATATCAATGGCAGCTTCAAGCTGTTGACTCTGACTGCAAGAGCGGTCCGTGTCACTGGCTAACTGCTCAAGCTGCCCGTGTATGGCCGGCCTTAGAGGGCACTGCATTAAAACGTAATTAAGTAGGTAAATCAAAGACTGGTTGAGGTTCATAATATTTACAGTTAATATTACCTATTTAGGTACGAAATAAGAGCTTATTTAGTTGGGACTCTGCCCACTATACCGTGCCATACTGGGACCGTGAAAATATCGGCAAAGGCAAAAAAAATACTTTAATGATAAGCAGCCCGTCGAAAAATGTGATTTAGGCCTGCAGATAGACATACTCTGCCGAAAACCCTCCCGCATCTCGGAAGTACTCGTGTATTAAATAACATAATTATTGTTGACTCGTTCATGAAAACTTGCCAAGTTACATATTTAGTAGCAAGAAACAGAATAAATACTTTTTCAAGCAATTGAAGAACGTTGTACATTCCTAGAGAATTATGATTTAAAGAACTTTTATAGATTTTGGCACTCATTTAGATCTCAAATCTTTTATCGGCAAAGCTGATAATCCCGCTCGTCCTTTGTACCGAACTTGGCCCCTTTTTCACATTAATTATGTTTTTGGTGAGATAACTACCTGTATGTATACAGGTTTAGGATCCGCGCGAAGAGGGGCTCCGTTAACAAGGAGCAAAGGGTCGGCAAATCAAGAATATTGTTTGATTGCTCCACGAGTAGGTCACAGGGCTGGGTCTGAATGTGCTTTATGTAATTTTATGTGGAACGTTCAGTACCTACTGGTTTATGTAGTCAAAATGATTTCTTACTTTGTTGTTTTATGATGGGGCCACTCTGCCACACAAACATTATGGCGTGTTGCCGCGACAACTAGAACATTTTGTGGCTCCAGAGTTAGAATAAATCTTGTTAAGAAATCCAATCGCTCTTATTACAAAAGATGATTCAATCAAAATTTTTCATTTCACATAATCCATTACATTAAGAAAAGTGGTAGGATCTATAAACAAACAAACTGCTCTTATGAGACTGAATGGATGAAAACAACGGAATCGTACTAACTATATTATACTCTAAAGCGTGACTTACATAGAAACGGCATAAGGCATAAGGCGCAGGCACGGAACAAGCGCGTCGCTTTCATAAATTTTGTGCGAAAAAAATTTGAAGCGGGACAAAAAATGTATGAAAGTGACGCGCCTGCGCCGTGCCTGCGCCTTATGCCGTTTCTATGTAATTCAGGCCTAAGAGTGATTCGACATGCACTTGTCTTCACTTTAGTGCTTCATTACAGTAAACACTTCTTTTCAACATAATAAATAAAACCGGAGCTTTTGCAACTGAAATTAGCTTTAACAGTCACAGTACCCAGTTACTCTACTTGCGTTAAGTTAATAAGCATTAAAGTTCAAAACTAAAAAGTATCGATAGTTTGAATACTAGAAAAACAATGACCATCTCCCTCCATATTACATTTAAATTGTTTTGCTGTTAGATTTAGCTCTACGCTGATGACACGTCCTTATTTTTAAAATAGAGAATATAAGGACGTTTTACATGAGGCTAACTGTTCTTTCTAAGGCCGTGGCCCCATATCTACGGAGCGGCGCCGTGTGCGGCGCCGTGTAGGTTGCACCGTACGTCTGTGGCTGGCGTGAATATGACATGTCTAAAATTGCAATATTTCAGGGCGGCCATTTTAAAGCTTTGACCTCTTCTGGTAAATCGGTAAATTACTTTAACGTATGTATTTTAGTTGTTTTAAAATATACAGGATGTTAACGAATTCGTGTAATTCCTTAAAACCATATGATCTGTTACTGGTGTAGATTGTCCCGGCATGGAATGGAAATTAGGCAGATTTAAAAAAAAAAAAAAATTTCATGCTTTACCTATGGCTAAGTGATCGAATCTAAACCACAGGATTCAGTAAGATACAAATGTAAATGACGTCAACGTCAAAATCCAAGATGGCGGCTGTGAAATTTTACAAAATATGCATCATTGGTGTCGTTTCCGTGGTTTTCGGGGGCGCTGATGACGAAAATGAGGTCAACGTCAAAATCCAAGATGGCGGCTGTGAAATTTTACAAGATATGCATCATGGGTGTCGTGTCCATGGTTTTCGGGGGCGATGATGACGAAAATGAGGTCGTAGTCAAAATCCAAGATGGCGGCTGTGAAATTTTACAAAATATTCCGCCAGCTTGGATTTTGACGTTGACGTCATTTATATTCGTATTTTACTGAATCCTGTGGTTTAGATTCGATCACTTAGCCATGGGTACAGCATGAAAAAAATTTTTTTTTTTTTAAATCTGTTTTTCCATGCCGGGACAATCTACACCAGTAGCAGATCATATGGTTTTTAAGCAATTACACGAATTCGTTAACATCCTGTATGTTTTAAAACAACTAAAATACATACGTTGAACTAATTTACCGATTTACCAGAAGAGGTCAAATTTTAAAATGGTCGCCCTGAAAAATTGCAATTTTAGACATGTCATATTTACGCCAGCCACGGAATTAACGTGCGGTGCACCGTACACGGTGCCGTGTTGCGGCGCGGCGCCGCGCTCTTTCACGGCGGACGGCGCCGCACCGTAGACATGGGGCCACGGCCTAAATGGTTTGCAGCCAATAATATGTTACGTAATGCAAATAAAACAAAATGCCTTAAGTTTACACTACCCAATGTTCCCGAAGCAGGTTTCAATTTAATGCTTGGAGGTAACGAAACTTGATACGATTAATGAAACTGTATTTTTAGGTATAACTCTCGACTCAAAATTGCAGTGGGGTGCTCACATTACTGCCCTGTCAGCTAGGTTAAGTTCTGCTGCATACGCTGTTAGGACAATTAGGAAAAGTAGCCTATTCTTCGGGTTCCAGACTATCTCTGAACCAAGTTTCATCAAAATCGGTTTAGCGGTTTAGGTGTGAAAGCCTAACAGACAGACAGACTTACTTTCGCACTTATAATATTAGTAGGGATTAACTTGGATCCCAGTCCTATAAAGCCAATAAAAAAATCGATTCTCCGCTATTCATTTTTTTTGTACTTATATTTTTCATTAAGTGTAATTTTATTTTAAACAACTCTACAACTTTTTGAAATAGTCGATTAAGTTTGGTTCCGAAGCGGTTAACCGCGGTAGCAGCACTGCGGCAACGAACCCCAAGCACACAACATTGTAAAATCGTCCTATCGAAATATATTTTTTCAAGATAAAGTGAAACATAGTAGGTATGTTGTGTGATTCTAATTGATGTAGTGTATGGAAAGTGTATATTATTTGGCATTATGTGGTTGAAATCTTGTGCAGACGTTCGTACAAAGTTATCGCGGCAGGCAAAGTGAGAAACTTCAAATCGGAATTCTAAAATTGATACGTGTGTAAGACGTAACAAGACCTTTCGGTTGAGTTATATCTCACTTAAGAGCGGGGGCACACGATGCGTTGCGGCGGCGGTGCGGCGCCGGAGCGGTGTCGCTGCGTCGTCTTGCATAGAAATATCTGTGGCATGTCACACGATACACTCCGGCGCCGCACCGGACTTGCAACCATCGAGACGAGGCGGGGAGGGGTGAATGCGTTGCGACGTCGGAGCGGCACCGCGCAGTTGTTTATTCGTCACAAGGAAGGACACACGCTCGCTCGTTTCGATTTTTTTTCTAAGTTTTTTGATTATTGTGATTGAGGTTTTAAAAAATAAGTAGGTACCAACCTAGATGTTACTGATATGGACTACCTCATAACATTAGTCCTTAACAGACTGTCCAACGCTGCTACGGCGCCGCTGCGACATAACAACGTTGCGGCGCCGCACCGCAAAGATTTCACCGTATCAGCGGGCACACGAGCAGTGCGGCGCCGCAACGTTGTTATGTCGCAGCGGCGCCGTAGCAAAAAAAACGAAACGAGCGAGCGTGTGTCCTTCCTTGTGACGCATAAACAACTGAGCGGTGCCGCTCCGAGGCTCCGACGTCGCAACGCATTCACCCCTCCCCGCCTCGTCTCGGTGGTTGCAAGTCCGGTGCGGCGCCGGAGCGCATCGTGTGACATGCCACTGATATTTCTATGTAAGACGACGCAGCGACACCGCTCCGGCGCCGTACCGCCGCCGCAACGCAAAGATTTCACCGTATCAGCGGGCACACGAGCGGTGCGGCGCCGCAACGTTGTTAGGACGCAGCGGCGCCGTAGCAAAAAAATCCTAGAGAAAAAAAATCGAAACGAGCGAGCGTGTCTCCTTCCTTGTGACGCATAAACAACTGAGTGGTGCCGCTCCGACGTCGCAACGCATTCACCCCTCCCCGCCTCGTCTCGGTGGTTGCAAGTCCGGTGCGACGCCGGAGCGCATCGTGTGACATGCCACAGATATTTCTATGTAAGACGACTAGTGTTGGGTAGGACATGACTTGAAAAAGAGTTTGTAAGAGTAGCCTCTTTTTTGCTCTGAGCCAGTACACACAATGTACTACAATGTACTACTTCAAATGAGGCGAGGCGTACTGAAGCTCGGTGATACGATTGAAGTAACGAGTACGAATATGACATTTGACGTTACTGCGGCGAGTCGAGTCGCGGTCGCGTAATGTCCACTGACACTGACACACTGACAATGACGTGCTATTGTAGCATGTGCCTCGTTCCCTCTCTGTCTCACCCTACAGTTTATTTACCGAGAGTAACGAGTAATGCGACTACCGCGACATAAAAGTTGAAGTAGTACACTTTTAAATGTTGAGCCGCTCTTACATTTTGACGTCATGTACGGGACAAATGTACTGCCTCTTGTATGTCCTACTCAACACTAAAGACGACGCAGCGACACCGCTCCGGCGCCGTACCGCCGCCGCAACGCATCGTGTGCCCCCGCTCTAACTCTGTTGGAAATTATGATATTTAGGACGCTATTACCTACACACGAACTTAATAATTCAAATTTATTTTCAAATAAAATATTACACTTTGAAATCGACCAAATGATCTGTTATTTTGCTGATATTGCGGTTTGTGAAACAATTTATTAGGTATTTGTATATATTTTAAAACGAACACTTCCCTTTCTATTTCCGCGTTTGCCAGTTTTATCTCCGTTCGGACTTCAGACGGAGTTTCCGGTAAAATGTCTACAACAAGACTTAAAATAATGACAACCACATTAAACAGGCACATAAAAGCGACTGATAGTAAATACTAAACAACACCGTTTTTTATTTTTTCTAACTGCTTATGTATTTAAGCAGTCGAATCTGTTACCGTTGATTTAGCAAATATTTGCTTATTGGGCGTTAGTGGCACTCGAAAGGGGCGAGCAGTGCTGTTTTGTAAGGGGTGTCACCCCTAATTTTTAGCAACTGTTGCTCCCAGTTAAAGGTCGTTGATCAGGGGGCACGGCACGTCAGTGCAGTGCAACGACAAACGTTCACGGCCGCCGTACACCCTTTTCTCGAAGCAACTCAAGCCAATTTTTAAGGCCCGGATGGATATCTTTGTAACAGACGAGAGAGAAAGCCTGAAAAATATGTTACAGAGTTAATTTAATTAACTCAATTGCTAAATTACAAGTTCTAACTAAAACAGCTTAGAAAATATCTACCATCAGTTTCATTATTTCGTCACACACTCACTCACTCACTCACTCAACGATTATCAAAATTGTAAACTACTTTTTAGCAGACCTATAAACTTATACTATTCTACTATAAGTATTTAAGATAATTAAGCCATCGAATTTTTTTCTTGAAAAATAAAACGCGATTGCTTAATTATTATGACAGTTACTATAAGCTTATAATTACTATGTACAGACGCCAGGACATCAACCCTACTACAATCTGTCAAATTTCTTTAATAGATTTTCATCTTTATGGCGAAAGCATTAAGTTCAAGGTTGATTGGGAAAATGTGACAGTTTCGGGTAGCTTGACCTGCGGGCGTCTGTACCTAGAGGACATTGTTATTTTGGGACTGTTTCGCGCACCCAACCGTAACCGTATTTCAGAATTAATATCTATCAATAATGTGTGTTTCAATTTATTTTTAACAAAACTCAACGAAATGACGTTAGTAAAAAATGACACTTCGGTTTTATTACACTGCAAAGGAGAAAAAAAGCGAGTGGACTTTACGGAGAATCGGTTTCAAGACATTCTGCAAGAAATGGAAACAAAATAAAAAAAGTAATCCTTACAAAAAGAAATGTGATCTATACCATCAAAAACATCCATGTAATAGAAAAAAACAAATCTCGCAACTCTTTTAACGTAAAAAGTTCTGAGATCTAATGAAGAGCCAAGTCTGTCATTTCATTCATAAAGTTATTTTTAGGACTTGGCAATCATGCAGCATGAGGATGTACAGTTTCTCAGTTTCAGATTTCTTCCTTATCAAACAATTATCCCCGGAGACTTTAACACTGTTTGCTCAAGGACGATGCGCGTAGCCGAAAACCCGCAATCACTTGTCTCGTCTGTCAACATGCATATCCTTCAGCTAAATGCTACTCGTCATGAACCTCACTGTACTTATGCCTTCACTTCTAGATTTAATTCTAGTCTCTGACCCTAGCAAAGTAGCCACTTCTTGTCATTCTAAATTAAATTTTCTCCTTAATTACCCATGTCATTAATTATTTTCTTGAGACAAGCGCCTTTCCAAAAGAAGGTTAGGTGTAGAAGGCTCATGTCCTACCGCTACGCAAAGTTTCGAATCCCTCTTTGGTTTCCCAATTTCATCCTATATCCATTCTTCAAATCCTGTCCAAACTCCTAGAGTGTAGGTATTGTTAACAATCAACTGTCTTGCTGTTTTTATGTGAGCTTTCTACCCAAATTCTTCGATATTTGAAACGTCATAATGCAATCTGAATTTCAAATTCACAATCAGAATCATCGTCTGATGAGCTGTGTGTCAAATAGTAAGTCATTATTTATAACTCATCCTGTATGCGTAGCACCTTTGCTAACTCATTGCAGAATGCGCATAGTTTCATATATTATGGAATTTTAGCTGACCTACAGATACCAGTCCCTTTAAATTTCCCACGTGAACGCATTATCTGACAGAATACATAGTACGCTATTAATTCCGTGTCCAATATGCTACGTGATTCAGTGGGGGGCTCGTGGACGACACGTGCATTAAACAACTAAAAAGCTGTATCTTTTTATGCAGTACTCATAATTCACTTACAAAATAAAGGGTTCAACGAGTTTAAGAGATGCATCACCGAGAAAGTTTTAGTTCGCTTTCAGAAAGTCCGCTAGAAGAGGGTAAGGGGGCAGAGGCGGCAATTGGCACGTGTCGGGCGCGTGGACTCATCCGAGAAATGAATCAACCGAGTCACACCTGCATGGCGCTCTGATGACTTGTCTTTTGTGTGTAATTATATTAATTTACATTACCAAATAGTTCTACTTACATAAGATTACAACAACAATAACAACACCTATGTACTGAGTGTGGTCAAATTCTTGTAAAAATGCAATAAGTGTCATCATTGTCAACCCTGGTAGAATCGTATACGAAGGCGCAAGCAATGTATCTATTTAGGTACTCGAACTAACGGTCTTCACATGGCCGTATTGGTATGGCCTTGAGTTAATAGCCCAGTCGCCAGGTCGCCAAAAAGGGGTTTATATTGCAAAAGGTTGGTTGTTTCTGAACCTTGGTTGTGTTTAGGTGTTCCAATGAATATTTTGAATTTTCGATCTTGTGTGACATCCGCGAGCTCTGCCATCTTAATTAAAGACTCCAAAATAGTTTACGAAATAACTATTTATTTGTGGGTGGGTTATGGCAAATACTAAAATAGCTGAGATCAAAATTACATAGAATATTATGTACTAGTCCAGTCATGAATGACTCAAAGGAGCGTATACATAGAGTGCGTGAGCGGGAACCTAAGCGATTTCTCAGAAACTTATTCAGGGTGCTTAGGGAGAAAACATACTAAAAGTCCTGCCGTCTAGGAGGTGAGCCGGAGGGAGGGGGGGGGGGGGGGTGACAAAGTTCTCAATTTCAGGTTTTTCGCCAATATCTCAAAAACGGTGCGTTGTAGCGAAAAATGTTGTAAGATGAAATGAAAGCTTATAAAATTTTCTATAACTTTGATCCTACACACTTTTCCATATTCTCAACCGTTTTTGAACTACACGCTCCAGAAATGTAGAAATTAAAGTTATTCAGCGTGATGACCATTACTTCATGCGAAAATTATCTTAAAATGTATTGTAACATAAACTGGGAGTACTTTCACGTGGTGAAGGTGGTAACAGTAAGAAATCGCGTTTTTATAACAGCGGATAACTGAGCTGAGGCGGGAAAAACAATCAATCATGATATTGATAAAGACTGCTTTTCGCTCAATATCTCTAATGCTCACTGTAGGAAACGCGACCTTACGGGCTAAAACTCCCATTAATATCGTATACATGCCTTCGGGCTTATGTTATTACCTATAGGTTTTCGTAATTTGTTTGGCACAGTAGCCTACCCGGTAACGCAGGGGTGCAGCTACAAAATATTCTTTTCAGTTAAGCACTCTTATTAGTAACACAATTGGGTTATCCAACATGAGTACTAATAAGTGTCCTGTATGTGACGAAGATGTCGTTAAAGGAAGTAAGGATGTCCCTGAGGTGAAAGAAAAGGGAATACTTACTGGTGTCATGCTCTCCAGCAGGACCACTTCAAATTTAGGAAATGTAACTAGCAGGAAAAAAATGTACAGAAAATGTACTATTTTGTACCCTAATATTAAAAATATAGTTTCGTGGTAATCATCGATTCATAGTGATCCTGCCAGAGAGCATACTCTCCAGCAGAACCACACAGTTTTCTGAAGAATCCAATGTGACTTACAAGTAATGTTTATCTGTAAAAATTGTACGTCCTAATGACATAAGAAATTCTCTGAAAAAGCCATAAATAAAGTTTGTACGACCAATTCAATTTTTCTCGTAACAATAATGCAATCATCTAAGTAGGCACCTTATTATGATACGTTTCCTTTATATACATCACGCAATGATTATCTGTAAAAAAATACGGAAAATGTACGTCCTTATGACCTAAGAAATTCCTTGAAAAAGCTTTATATAAAATTTGTACGGACAATTCAATTTTTCTCGTAACAATAATGAAATCATCTAAGTAGGCAAATTATTATGATTACTACGTTTCCTTTATATACTTGACGCAATGACTATCTGTCAAAAAATGTGCGGAAAATGTACGTCCTAGTGACATAAGAAATTCCCTGAAAAAGCTATAAAGTACGGATACGGACCATTCAATTATTCTCGCAACAATAAAGAAATCATCTAAGTAGGCAAATTATTATGACTACTACGGTTCCGTTTTATACCTGAAGCAATGTTTATCTGTAAAAAAATGTACGAAAAATGTACGTCCTAGTGACATAATAAATTCCTTGAAAATGCTATAAATAAAAATTGTACAAAAGCTTTCTAAAGCACCTGTAATCGGGTCTATTTGAAATAAATAAAAATTTACTTCGACTTTGAAGAAGCAACTGGTTCAGATATACTTTTACGTTGTGCAAAATTAAAAAAAACAAAACAACAATTTTGATTTGACTGTTATGGCGACCTCGGCGGTACAACGGAGTCAAACTGGTATAATCCAAATACCTGAATATGTTGCTTTTTTACATAAAATGTACCTATTATATGAAGTACAATTGGCGAGGCGTAAGCTGAGCTTTGTATTTGTGTGAGAATGAATGCAGACGCATCGTTTGCTTGGTTTAAACTGGTTTATACTGCTTTTTGGCAATCGATTCTATGTACACTCACACAAATGCAAAGCTCAGCTTACGCCTCGCCAAATGTATTTTATGTAAATTGAAAATGTTGTACATATTAACATTGCTTTAGATTTTGTCGAATTAAAATTATATCCCGATTTGTTTTTTTTTAAAACGAGATTTGCCTGCTTAGATGATATTACAACCTTTGTTCATTTTGATACACACGCAAAATAAATTAAAATAAAAAATTAAAACCATTTTTATCTTTTCAACTTCTGTAGATGGTCCTTGCGTACCGTTTCTACGTAACTGGCGAGGCCTGAAGGGTCAGCAGCCTAGGGGAAGTAAAATACTTAACCTAAGCTGACTACTTATACTACCCCAACGTCATGACTACTAGCAACAACAGCACTAAGGGCGACCTCTAGTGGGACTTGGACCTCGGCTTAGAGCGTTGCTGGCAGAGGGTTAGTGGGGAAGACACCTCGATGAGGGTTGAATTATCGGTGCGACTGCGGAGTCTGAATAGACGACCGGTTCTACGACGGTATAGCTCGGTGGGTCGTGACCGGCGGCGGCGGCGGTGGGACGTCGCGACGGGCCTCGCCGGCGAGTTCGGTAAGCCTGACGAAGGCAGGCGCTATTTAGTGTAGGTACTGGTCGATTTACTCGCCTCCTGGAGGAGGATTAATTCGTCATAGGGTATTGCATTGAACAAAGGAAACGTAGTAGTCATAATAATTTGCCTACTTAGATGATTTCGTTATTGTTACGAGAAAAATTGAATTGTCTGTACAAATTTTATTTATAGCTTTTTCAGGAAATTTCTTATGTCACTAGGACGTACAATTTTCGTACAATTTTTACAGATAAACATTACTTGTAAGTCACATCGGATTCTTCAAAAACTGTGTGGTTCTGCTGGAGAGTATGCTCTCTGGCAGGACCACTATGAATCGATGATTACCACGAAACTATAGAAGTACAATTTTTAATATTAGGGTACAAAATAGTACATTTTCTGTACATTTTTTCCTGCTAGTTACATTTCCTAAATTTGGAGTGGTCCTGCTGGAGAGCATGACACGAATACTGGGTCCTACTATAGGTAATAAGGAAAGGAAAGACGACAAGTATCGAAGTTTCCTTGACTTGACATCCCTTTTTATTCACACCAGCTGCCGTAAAAATTACACCCTAACTGACACCATTAAAAAAGATGTTAGGTAGGCATCTTAGAATCAGGCAAACGCATCAAAGAATATTTGGTGGCTGCTGCGCCCCTGCGTTACCGGGTAGGCTACTGTGCCAAACAAATTACGAAAACCTATAACAACATAAGCCCGAAGGCATGTATACGATATTTAATGGGAGTTTTAGCCAGTAAGGTCGCGTTTCCCACAGTGAGCATTAGAGATATTGAGCGAAAAGCAATCTTTATCAATATCATGATTGATTGTTTTTCCCGCCTCAGCTCAGTTATCCGCTGTTATAAAAACGCGATTTCTTTCTCGCTCACGCACTCTACAACTACTTTATTGACTGAACTATACCTATTAAAGGACAATGCTCAAAACGCCAATAAAACACAAAACCCAGCATCAATCACAAATAGCGTTCAAAAAAGCAGGAAAAATTCCCAGTTCTTTCCAATTCCGTTATATTTTTCAATGTTTCATTTGAAAGTTTCAAGAAAAGTTGCCAGTATACTTATACAGGGTGAAATTGTAAACACTCGACAAACCGAAATGGGAGATTGTACTCATCACTATGAACAACTTTTACTATGGGACCAAACCGGAAATTGCGAAAAAAAAAACAGATGTTCCCTACGTTTCTGTTCGTATAAGTCATCAAAATGTAGGGAAAAGCAGTTTTTTTTCCGCGATTTCCTGTTTGGTACTATAAGTTGTTCATATTGATGAGTACAATCTCCCATTTCCGTTTGTCGAGTGTTTACAATTTCAACCTGTGTATCAGCGAGCTAGGCGCATGCGGCCCCACTGTTGTGCATCTAGTATTCTAGTTGTCAGTTGCTGATCTATATTGCTTTCACGGTAACTTGATTAATTTGGCAGATTTATTTATTTGAAAAGCAATTGCTTACTGTACTTACAGTTACCCAACACGTACAGTAAGCTAACATGTTTGTTTCTTATTAAGTATAATTTTAAACATGATTCTCAATCATCAAATCATCAAGAACTCGAAACAGTAAACAACAAACTGTTTAAGGTTGTTGTTGAAAATATCAACATCTGGCTGCTGAGCAGTCAGGGCGTTGAGCATTGATACAGCACGACTTGTGGGAGCGTATTGAGCAGTACATGTACGTACCGGCGGTGCCGCCAATAGACGACGCTTGCGCAGCCGAGTGTATTGATCAGGTGCTGAGAGGGAACAACGAGCAAGGGTTGTAGGGTTGTTGACCCTGCTATTTAACACCAGGTAGTAATGGATCATCAAAGCACATTTACGCCTTAGTTCCAGTGTGTTCAAACCCACCATACCAGAAACGAACAGCGAAGGATACAAAAAAGGATAGTAGCCGAATAGCTTTTTATATAAAAAACGAGCAAATTTTCTTTGAATTTTCTCAATCATTGTCCGATACTTTACCTCGTGTGGATCCCAAATAACTGAGTTATACTCCAGGATACTGCGCACATAAGTAAAGTATAGGACCATGATTGCCCCCCTATCCTGCAAGCGTGCTGATTGCCTCATAATAAATCCCAGTGACTTATAGGCTCTAGTACAGAGGTATGTGAGTGTTGAGAGTCATACTAGTGTCGAGAATGACCCCCAAATCCCGAATTTTTGTGACACGTTCAAGCGGAACATCAGAGACTTTGTATATGTAAGCGTTGGGTGAACGAGATCGAGTGAACGTTATGGTTTTACATTTCGTATAATTAAAGCCTAAAGAGTTGCACGTACTCCACGCTACAACATTATGAGTGTTGAGAGTCATACTAGTGTCGAGAATGACCCCCAAATCCCGAATTTTTGTGACACGTTCAAGCGGAACATCAGAGACTTTGTATATGTAAGCGTTGGGTGAACGAGATCGAGTGAACGTTATGGTTTTACATTTCGTATAATTAAAGCCTAAAGAGTTGCACGCACTCCACGCTACAACATTATCAATGTCCCGTCCCGCTGGAGCGCGTCGCTATCTTTTATGGACCCGATGCTCAAGAACAGCTTCAAATCGTCTGCAAACATGAGATGTCAGTTGATGACATAAAAATAAATTTTAATGATGCTTGTGTGTGTATGACAATTTAATTCAATAAGTATTAAATAAATTATAAATATTAATAAAGCGTTACCCAGAAGAAAAAGAAGGTTGTTTTAAAATCAGAAACATTATACATAGTTATGTGTTAACGCCATAATTAACCCCGACGCGTTTTCAAACTTGCGTCAGATGGTTATCAGTTGCCGGGGTCGTGCGTATCGATAAAATAATTTCGATAAATTATTAACTGAATGAATATTTTTTGACTATCGTAATAATTATAGAAGATAGGCTCTGTTGAATGAATAGTTAGAATAAGGCTCATTATAGCCCAGTCGCCTTGCAAAAAGGTCAGCGAGTTCTGAATTTTGGATAGGTAATTGTGTTATTGATAGGTGTTCTTATGAAAATTACAAATTTTGTACCTTGAGTGACCTCGGCACGCTCTGACATCTTGGATTAAAGACCCCAAAAATGAGTTTTTATTAAATAACGCCTTATGAGTTTTATGCCAAAAATTGTTCACACCAATTTTGTAGAAATTTAAATTCTCAATTTTTCAAATTTGACGTTTCGCGCATGTCAATTCAGTCTCAGGGATTTTGAAACGAACTTTACAATTCCTGTCTTGTAAACGACATATTGCGCTTTGAAGTAGATAAAAATCACAATTATTTTTTCTTATTTTTCATTCCCTACTGAAAAATATACCTACTTATTTTATAGGTTTGAAACCCATGTCTGTTTTTCTGTTTGTCTTTCTGTATGGCTGTCTGTTTCTCTGTCTATCTGTGTGTCTATTTGTGAACTTTTCATAAAAACACCTTAACATAACACATCCAAAATTCAGGACTGACAGATGTTTAGTAAGATAAACCCCTTTTCCACGACCTGGCAACTGGGCTATTATTAGTGGTAAATATGCAATTTATTACCATGACTCATCCCATTTTTTTTTTAAACAAGCTTTTTATATCTTTTATACATCATAATAATTACTAAACAAAATGAGCCCAAATTTGACGTGTCCACTATTTGCCATTAGGAAGCCCCAGAGCCCGACTTCCGGCTCTAGCATCGGACCTACGTCATTATTAAATAATGAAAAGTGCTTATAATGACAAAATACATGAGCTGAAACTCGACGAGCCTACCATTTGTCAACAGGAAGTCCCTGTGCCTCCTTGCTCTTTGGCTCTATCATCAGAATAGCTCAATGACATTTTAATGATCTATTATATGCACATTCTTACCGCAAAATTTCAGCTCGATCGTAGTTTGTAGTGATCTATAAATCAATACAATTTTTGAACCGGAAGGACAACATACATAATACATATTTTCATACATAATTTCATACATAATGTTTGCAAACAACGCAAGTTTAAAAATAACTTGTTTAAATGAATAGAACAAAACAAATCGTAATTGGTTCAAAATCGCAATATAAAAACACAGCGCGTAAAAATGGCCACTCTTTGGAATCTTCGGTCAAACAAAGGAAGGAAAATAAGATACTTTTTGTTTAGTTGGATTGTGTGATTTGCTCTTGCAATTAATTCAATTTTAAGTAAAATACAATGTTTTTTAACAAAATAATACTTTAGAATTATAAAACATAAATAATAGTTACTGAAAATATGACACTGAAAATATGATACACCGTCAACTTTTTTCACTTTACTTGAGTAGGTAGTTTTTACATGATCTCTCTATACAGGACGGCATTCTTGACATATTGTGACATTGAGGTGTAGCTGCTCGTTCGCCCAAATGAAGAATGGCGTGCGCAATTATCGCGCTTTTTAAATTTCTTGTGTTTTAGCATTAGATGACCCGAGGTCCATACTCTTCTAAGTCAATGATTACGTAAACGATTTTAAAATACCCTTTCGCGATCTCAAACTTGCGTCAGATGGTATCAGTTATTAGGCTAAGAACGCACTAGCGGTCAGCCGCAATGCGGCGTGCCGCTTGCGGTTGGCCGCACATCGATTTTTACATGAAACCGCATGATCGCGGCTAGCCGGAAATCAGTGCGTTGAGATCACGCGGTTTCATGTAAAAATCGATGTGCGGCCTGCCGCAAGCGGCACACCGAATTGCGGCTGACCGCTAGTGCGTTTTAATTTTAAGCCTTAGAGACTTGTGTATCGATAAAATTATTTCGATTTTGTATTTAACTTATACACGAATATTTTGGCTATCGTGATAATTAGGTGCATGATAGGCTCAGTTGATTGAATATATAGAATAAGACTCATTGGTGATAAATGAACATTTATTATGATATGACTCATCTATCATCTCGCTTAGGTGGTTTGGTCATGTTGAGAGAATGACTGAATGGCGATTAACAACAGGAATTTATAAGGCGAATGTCAGTGGAAACGCCAGTAGAGGACGCCCTAGAAGGACATACATCGATTGTTATTGGTGATGTTCTTCAAGAAGGATAGGTGTGCGTAGTACTCTCAAACGGCGTGCGTGAATGACAATATGTAAGAACGTGGGCAAAGTACGTGAGCATAAGGAATATTTAAGGATCGACGTATGTGGCGTCCTACAGTTTCTGCCTACTCCCCCATGGGAAAAAGGCGTGAGTTTATGTAACTATGTATGTATGTTATCAGTTATCACTCATCCCATACTTGCCGATTTCATTATCATATCAGCACATAAACGTCTAATGTTGAACATGTCCTAATTGGCGTAGGTACATAAATCATAAGTATTCGGAATCTTTAATCACACTGCAATAATTTGTCAAAAATCTCGCTCAAGTTTTATTAATTTTATCGATAGTTATATCGACTGTAGTCACACGCCTAGCAACTCTTAGGGACCATCTCCACGAGCGAGTGAATCGCGGCGATATTCTCGCCGTGCCATCAAATTCAATACTAACTATCGCCGCGATAAAATCGCCGTGTGGAGACACGTTCTAAGAGAGTGTATAGAAATACGTGGCACGACGATAATATCGCCGCGATTCTCTCGCTCGTGGAGACGGCCCCATAATTGACATTTCATTTTTAGTCCAGTCATTTAAGCTTAAATTAGGTAAGAATCTCGGAATTCGAGATACCCAGCTGTAAGTCTGTAAACACTTGTATATTGACACCCTAAAAGTTGTCTCAAAACCTACATATGGTAGGGTGTACGCAACTATTAAATTTCAAGGTCAAAGGTCACAAAAATCGGTTTTTTGCGCTTTTTTTGTAAATATCTCATTTCCTATGGGTTTTTTGCTATTTGTATGTACTATCAATATTGTAGAATACAAAATTCTCTACAAATTTTGCTCAGAATTTTTTTTTATACGGTGAACCGTTTTCTAGATAGAGGGCGGAGAGCGCACGGTCACAGCATCACTTCAAGTCAACCGGTGCCTCCGGTCGAAAACGCGCCATAAACCTTATCGGCAGTCTATAATGCTCCGAAATCTGTGAAAACTCTCGATCATCTTCGTTATATGCATTATGTCAAGTCTACAAAACTTAATAAACCTGTGCAGCTTTCAAATATTCCACCAACAAGTGCAGCTGCTCATCAACATTTCAAACGTGTATATTATCAAGTTCAAACTTGGTTAGGGCATGATTTGGAACCCCAGGTACGAGGTTGGGCAATGCGAAACGATTTTCTGGAGCCTATCATGACAATTTTACCACCTGCTCCAAAAGATTTGCTAAATACAATTTTCTGCAACTGCAAGAGTGGTTGTGGTTCGCGATGCGGATGCAGGAAAGCGGGCTTGCAATGCTCTTTAGCTTGTGGCCAATGTAATGGGCAAGCTTGTCTCAATGCTCTACCATATCAGAGCGACATTAACGAAGATGGAACCTTTGACCCCGAAATCATGGAAGAACTTGAGACAAATGTCGTTGAAGACGATAATGAAGACCAGTTTTAAATTTACCAGCAGCCGGAAGACGACGATGAAGAGGAAGAAGATGATTAAAATTATAAATTGTAGTTTATGTACCCTTTATTCCATTTTTTTACTTTTAACAAAAATAAATGTATTGAATGATATTTTTTTATTAAAAAGATTAATTCATAAATTATTTGTTTTTTTTTCATGTAAGAAGTTATTAATATTAATTAGCTTAAAATTCCAATATAATTCCTATATTTTCATTAACAATTCTGCAATTACATGGGCAGGTAAGTGTTGTTAAATAAATTAATACTGAATAAAAAGTGGATAGGTTAGGAAAAAAATTATAAAATATTATATAATAGTTAATAAAAATTGACAAATATTTATAATCATTGATTTATCGATAGTTCATCAACTAAAGTGATGCTGTGACCGCGCGCTTTCCGCTCTCTATCTCGAAAACGGTTCACCGTATAAAAAAAAAACTGAGCAAAATTTGTAGAGAATTTTGTATTCTACAATATTGACAGTACATACAAATAGCAAAAAACCCATAGGAAATGAGATATTTACAAAAAAGCGCAAAAAACCGATTTTTGTGACCTTTGACCTTGAAATTTAATAGTTGCGTACACCCTACCATATGTAGGTTTTGAGACAACTTTTAGGGTGTCAATATACAAGTGTTTACAGACTTACAGCTGGGTATCTCGAATTCCGAGGTGAACTTACTATAATGACTGGACTATTTAATCAAGTTACCGTGAAAACAATATACACACATCAAAAGTGTCTAGGGATCAAGCATTTTTATGCGGATTTCTTGAGATTGAGATGTGGCTTTGTAATAAATTTATGATTTTATAAATTTATATGGATCCTTTTTGGTGCATTTCATAATTTGAATCAGGAACTGTGAATCAAATTCGAGTAAAAGATGAAAATCAGCTGTCAATATTTTCCCTATAAAAACATACAACGCATTGAAGACATTATTAGTGCTACTGTTTCCCTACTACTGATTAAAACCAACGTTATTATGGAGCGGCGACGTCATTTAAGCAGGGAAGAAATGCTCAGAGCCGTGGGAATGATAGAAGCTGGTTCCCGGCAACGTACTGTGGCTTTAGCTCTGAATACAAGTCAGAGTGTTATCAGTCGACTTTGGACACGTTACCGAAGCACTGGTACCGTGGCTGAGCGCCATGGAGGACGGTATCGCTGCACCACACGGAGACAAGACCGATACATTCAAATCTTAATTCGAAGAGCTCCAACAATAACCGCCATGATGTTAGCCGTGAGGCTTCATCACTCTTCAGGGAACTTAATTAGCGACCAAACAGTCAGAAACCGCTTGCATGAAGTGAACCTTCATTCCCGAAGACCGCTACGGGTACCACCTATAGCAATGCACAATCGTAGGATTCGATATCAATGGGCTCTTGGACACAGAAATTGGGCAGAAGAACAATGGCGTTTCGTGTGCTTTTCTGATGAGTCTCGTTTTGGTATGAGACCGGATACAAGACGTATACGACACTGGAGAACCCCTGGACGCCAACAGCGATTAAAATCCTGCCAGGAAGTCCATCCTTATAGTGGTGGAACCATCATGGTATGGGCGGGTATTTGGATCGGCGGAAGAACTGAGTTGATTTGGATCAGAGGCAACCTCAACGCTCAAATTTATGCTGAGACGATTGTATCAGACGTCATCGTTCCTCTACAAGCGCAAATCGGTCCCTTATTTCAGTTAATGCATGATAATGCACGACCGCACACCGCAAGAGTTGTAAGACAGACTCTCGCCGCAGCTAACATCAATGTCCTGCCCTGGCCTGCTCAGTCGCCCGACTTGAACCCGATTGAGCATGCATGGGATATGCTACAGAGAAGAGCTCTGCCGAATATGGAGGGTATCCAGTCGCAAGAAGACCTTTTTTTGTTGTTGCAACGAACATGGGCGGCCATTCCACAGCGTGATTTAGATGAACTCATTTTGAGTATGCCAAACCGATGTTCTTGTGTTGTTAGTGTTCGCGGTAGAAACACGGATTATTAATTGTTTAAGTTACCCAATAAAATTTTAAAGAAAACTGTTATTTCAGTCTTTTTTTCGAACTTTTGTGTTAGTGGTTCAAATGTCAAAAATCCCTTTATTAGGAAAATGGCAAATTTCTTTATTAATGCAAAGGTGACTTGGTTTCCTTAAAGAAAATTTTAATTAATATCAATCAGGAGAAAAGTTATTGCAAAAATATATGTTGATCCCTAGACACTTTTGATGTGTGTAGTTGCAGTTTGTTATCTTAAATATCGAATCAATAGTACTATTGTGCGTTGTATGATATTGTTTAGGTACCTCATAATGCCTCGCAATAAAAGTTGTGTTTGGGAACATTGTCAATTAATAAAAAGAGATGGGAATAAAACTTGTTTTTTTTCAACTTTTCAAAACATCAAGCGAAAAGTTCGAAAGATCCTGTTTCATTCCAAAGGATTCTTTCTGTTAACTTTTCTATGTAATATGCAAAAAAAAAAACGAAAAAAAATCAATTTTCAATTTATCACGAAAAAGTTTTTTTTTTCGTTTTTGCATTTTCGACGCTAATCACAATAAAACACAATTTAATAAGCAATCATGTGTTAATATACTGCGTAAAAGTTAATGACCAAATGTATGCGGTATGAGGCATGCAGCATGAAGGGCAGGTACCTCATTGTAGCTCCTACAGAAAAACGTTCTTAGAAGAAACCACCCCTAAGTTTTGGAATAATTTCTATCTGCATTCACAGATTTCGAAAAAAATGTACAGTAAACAAGAAAAAGGCTAGTAGGTATTCACAAAACATTTTATGACGCCAATCGATCCTATTTCTCATAAGGATCAAAAGACTCTTACGGTCCAACTAATCGCAAATAACTCACTTGTGATGAGTGAGGGTTTCGTTGTGGCTACAGGAAAATGTTCTTAACAGACTGTCCATAATTTTTGAAAATATTTCGAACTTCATTCACAGATAAAACAAAATAATTTTGTTTTTGAGTATCTTCGTAACCTTTTAACAGTACTTAGTTTTTTCGATTTCTGACGTTTACAGTACCTACTCTAAGGGTGCCACCACACCAATCGATCGATGCCATCGGTCAACGTCGATTGATTGGGATAAAGTGATCATGAACCATCGATCCATTATCGATCGATTGGTGTGGTGGCACCCTTACCTCATGGGTCCGGAAGAATATTTTGATACGGAAATTAATCGGTTGGCATCATAAAAATTTCCTGTGAGAACTGCAAACTTTTTTTGATGAATGCTCCAAAAAAAACATTTCTTTGACCATAGTTCGAAATATTTTCAAAAATTATGAACAGTTCATAATAAATCATAATTATTATGGATAGTCTCGTAAGAACATTTTCTTGTAGCCAAAATCATTAAGGTAGCTGTTTTATAACTAACCCATCACAAGTCGAGTTTTTTGAAACATAACAACACAAGGAACGAAACAGCCGCCACCCTCTGCATGGGCAGGCACCATCTAAGGGCTCTTTCAATTTAGACGTTTCGTGTCGGACCGCTGCCGCACGTTTACCGTGCCTCTGGTTATAACCCGCTGCCGGGCCGCTGCAGTACGGTTGCAGTCCGACACTAAACGTCTAAATTGAAAGCGTATCTGACTGCCGTGCGTTTGTATGCTAGTGATGTTTTAAATATATTTGACAGCAGTTAAGCCATGGACTCTGACGAAGAAACATTACTGTTAGTGCTCTTGTTGTAAAACATCAAACAGAAACAAAAACGACGCCCCCGTAAAAGAGCATCACCGAAAACAAGCGACCGTCCGTGCGCAATACGACAAACGCACCGCTTCGGCACCGCAGCGGTCCGACACGAAACGTCTAAATTGAAAGAGCCCTAACACCTGCACGTCTAAAGAGTCGTAAAAGTTTTATGAGATGTACGACCTCATCGGTGGACAGTGCGGCAAACGAGAGGTGTGCATTGTGGAGGCACAAACACCCACCCCCTCCACACTTCATCACCCCGGAAGAACATCTACCCCTTGGATGTGAACTGCAGTGGCCAATCTGAAAATCTCATAACCGATTGCGGACCCAGGTTGGCCGCTGTAAAACTAACTTGGCCAAATGGGGCATTCTTCACCCATTCCAAACGCAGTGCCAGTGTGGAGCACCATCACAGGACATGCGTCACGCCCTTAGTTGCCCGTCGTGCACAACCACCTGCACCATCCAACATCAGGACGGATCAGGAGGAAGAAACGAGGCCAATAATAGAGCTGTACAGGTTGCTCAATACTGGTCGGACAAAATTTAATCGACACGAAAAGAAAGGAGTGAGTTTTTTGCGATTTCTAACGTTTCTAGTACTCCAGGCTCAGTTTTTCCGGAAGTCTTTTGATCCTTATGGGAAATAGTATCGATCGGCATCATAAAAATGTTTTGTGGAAATTGCAATTTTTCTCGCTGACTGTAATTTTTTTTTCAAAATCTTTGAATGCAGGTAGAAATTATTCTAAAAGGGTGGCCTCCTATGAATATGTCAGAGGTGATAGGCATCAGCGAGGCTGACATGAAACAATCGTTGCGGGAGTTTCTTTGACCGCCTGAATAAAGTAACAAATATAATGTACAAAATAAAATACAATTCAATATTTGATAGGCACATTTAATAAAATTACGACTGTTGTAAAACTAAAATGCACTACTGTCAAACTGATATATATCCGTACTGCTGTTTCTTAATAAACGTTAGTAGCAGCTTCCGTGGCAAGCGTTGTAGTATGACGTTACGATATAACTAATCTTCAAATTAATTGAAGTACGTCGGTCTAGACATTCATTTCCTTTTCGCGTCCGTTGACTCTTTGTTAGTAGTATTATATTCGTTAATAAAACAGCTAAGTCAGCAAACACCGTAGCCTACGTGTTAACGGATTTTGGTGGTTATTTGAAAAATTTTGACAACACAAGTGCATATTACTGCATTGAGCCGAAGCATAGCAGTCGACTAGAGCAGACGCACTCTACCGTCTGTTGTTGATAATGTTGAAACAACTGAAGACTAAATTTACATTAGTCTTTACCCTAAAGTGTAAAGCTCCATTCACATCTATAAACACCGTACGTGGCAGACACGTAACAGCACGTGGCCGTGAGCAGAGCGTGTCCACACAGTCACGGACCGACCGGCACCGGCCAGCATTCTTTTGTCTGTGCCGGCGTGTGTCTGTGGACGTCTGCGCGGCTTAGTTTGAACATGTCAATGTCATGAATAACCGTCCAAATCCAGAACCGGCAAACTAATCATATCCACACCTGCATCGAGGGGTGAGACAAGGAGACGTTATTACTCCGGAATTGTTCACCAACGCTATGGAGGATGTGTTTAAGGCACTGGGCTGGAAAGAACGTGGCGTAAATATAAATGGCGAGTGCATCTTACACTTGCGATTTGCAGATGACCTGGTCATTATGGCTGGTCACTATGGAATCGTTGCAAGACTTACAACAAAATGCTGGGCGGCCTAGCTGATTCTTCTCAACGCATCGGTCTCCGAAAAAACTTTGTTAAAACCATGCTAATGTTCATGAACACGTTAGTCCGGAACCGGTTGTTGTCACGGAGGTGCTCTCGACGTTGTTCAAGTATATGTTTACCTTGGTCAAACTTTGCAGTTTGGTAAAAACAACTTTGAGGGGAATATGCCACAGAGCCTGAAGACAGGTCTTTGATCAGTGCGTCCTGCCAGTCATGACATGCAGAGCCAAGACGTGGACACTTACAGTACGGCTGGTCCACAAGTTTAAAGTCGCCTACCAAAGAAGTTGACATAGCCCACAGGATAAACAAGCTGGAGTAGCAATATGCCGGCCATATTAGCCGTAGAACAGATGACCGCAAATCGGGAAAGGTAGTGTGGGACGCCCTCGGGACTAGGTGGTGGCTAGTAGCAGCTGAATGAGAACAGCCGAGCATTGTCTATGAGCTTGTGTCTAGCAGTGGACTGCTATAGGCTGATGATGATGATGATTCTCACAATAACAAATAATTCTTTCTTTGTAACGTTACTGCGATGAAAGATGTTGTTCTTCGTGGAAACAAGGAAATGTATACGTTTCTTACTTTGAATTCTGTAAAACATGTTTCGATAAATTTATACTTTGTTTAACTCATAAAGAACATGACCAGTAATACCATTGGCGCTTGTACGTATCCTTTCATGCTTACTCACACTTAGGTACTAAGTCCAACGTTACCAGCTCTGTTTACATTTTACTTAGATATACATTTCTTTCCAAAAAATATTAAATACTAGCATACTTACTTACACAAATTCCAGTGCCAACCCTGCCCCACTAATTAAATTTGGTGGGGCAAATTCCACTCCAAAATTAGAATTATTCCACTTTGCCCCACCAGTGGGGCGGCTGGTGGGGCAAAGTGGAATAATTCTTGCCTAGGTGTCAAAATCCATGAGCAGCAAAGATTTTTGTTTTTGCAATTGTTGTATTCTATAATTTAAAGATCAAAAAGTTTCAGAAGAATGAAAGCTAGGAAAATTGAGAAAAAGAAAGAACTTTTCTTCGAATAACTCTACTTTTCTGCTATATGATACTAGATGGCGCTATGTAGCTCAGGAAAAGTAAGAAAAAACAGCTTAATAGTATTATTTGTACAGTATGATAATTAGAATGAATAATAAAACCATTACTTAAACAAAAATGAGTTATTTTAATGTACATAAATGAAAAAACAGAATAGTCTCAAACAATATAAACAATGTAGGTACAATTAGGTGGAATCATTAACAAGCGGTCGTATTCAGTTAACCAAGGAGCTTTGGAGCACACATGCCACAGTTAAGGCACCACCAGTACACAAAGAACGCGTAGACACAACGAGGACGAGGAACTCGATGCGTATAATTATTGTACTCTTTGACTCAATGGCACCATTGACACCTGCCTGACGCCATGATCAGATAGACGTGTCGTGTACGTATACATGGCAATCTGACATCGATAGCAGATTTTTCTGTAACCGACCTCGATGCACTAAAACTAAAACCAGTCATTAGTTTTTTTTTTTGATAAAATCACGTTTTTGACTATTTCTACGCATCTAAGGGCTGATTTTTCAATCGTCAGATAACTTTTATCTGGGGAATAAGTTTGACGTTTTGACAGCTTTTGTATAGAAAATATGTCAAACCGTCTTATTTATTCCTTGGATAAAATTTATCTGACGATTAAAAAATCGGCCCTTAGACAAGTAAAAATGGCATTTTCCATTTCATTTTATAGATGCGCCGAGTCTCTTCGCTATAGTGAAAATAAAAAAATAGTCTATAAATCCCTCACCTTTACAAAAAACCGTAAATCAGAAATCATAAATTTAATACACTACTGTGATAATAGATCGACTGTTCTATTGAAAATAACTCTTCAAGTACACAATCAGTAACTTTAAACACGGTTAAAAAAATGATGAAATATCAATTGACGACACGTTTGGTGCAGTGAGTGGCTAAGCGATTGGCTTCTGGCTTCGGGTCGTGGGTTCGATTCCCACACGGAACAAAAATTTGTACGACCTACAGATGGTTGTTTCGGGTCTGGGCGTTTGTTTGTGAGATTTGTGTCTGTAAACGCACCCACGATACAAGAGAAATCTTAGAATGGGGCAAAGTTTAAAAAAAAAAAAAATAGAAAATAAAACATGTTCAATAATCTATTTGGCACCGATTTTCTTGTGAATGGATTTTTTATTCTTTGACTCAAATCGATTGAATTCTCGATATTTTTTTGTAAATCGTTTGCCACCCCTACGCTGGCGTGCGCAGCTAATGTCAGATACCATGTCAAAGGAATAACATTACGTTCCTCAGGCAGTGGTTATATGAAAAAATGAAAAAAATGTGGTCCGATCTTAGAATTATAAACTTGTCAGAAATTGAAGGCGTATTGTAAACGTAATTACGTAGGTACATAAATAAAACATACATATTCATAGTCATTAACATTAGCTTGATCGAAACTGCATTATTTGTTCAAATAGGTTATGGTTACCGGATGATTATGGAATCAATGGAACGTAAAAAAACAAATGTTTCAAAAAGCAAAATGGAAGCAATATCTATATATACTTACTATTTATTCAGACAATTCAATCTTGGCTTTAATTATCCTGATTATAATTAAATAACCATAATAAATTAATCTTAATTTATAAATCGTGTAAAACCTGTAATGCCGCACATTGCTCCGAACTGGAGGGCAGGAACTGGTCATGTCCATTATAAACGTAAATTCGATGAATAGTTATTCTAATAACTGAGACAAATCGTAATCGATTTTTCGATGAAATGTTGTTCGATTGCATACCTAAATACGAATTTAAAATTATGTTAATCAAAGATACCTATGTGAAATAATATTCTTAGAATAATTTTCAGCGACATGAAATTCGATACAAAAAGTTTCGATATGATAATAGACACCCTTATCAATGACTACGCAGATCTTTATTCTTACTTTAATCTAAAAAAAAAAACAAAACTCGAATACCTATATTCTATTAGTTGAGTTTTACTATCCGAAAAACTCGAATAGTACCGTAAACCGAGGATACTTTGATTAGTTTTTGTGCTTCATGTATTTATATCTTATTTATTTTTGAATGTAGATGTTACAGCAAAAATCTTTTATATAAACTGAATTAACAGATATATATATAAAACCAAACAGGCTAAATAAAAAAAAATAACAGCATTGTTTTCGAGAAAAAAAGGAGAAATGTTCCTTATCAAACTTGGACCGTAGAGCTTCTACTTTGATGATCTTTGTTCTATCATTGAGTTTAAAAGTAGCCCTAATCGAGAAATCTGAAAATCGATTTTTTTACATAATCAGGGGTGTAATTTAATATTTTTTATCTTTGCCATGTAACATCGCAGACACCTCTATACCGAATGGTAAGATAGGAAAACTGTCAATGTTACCTACATAATTAAATTAAAAAGCACAAGTTACGTTTTCTCAGAGATATTGATCAAATGCAATATTTTTAGTAACTATCAATGTCGCCCCTGTATTTGAAAGTAACCCCGGTTTACCAGTAATACCGAGCGAATATTGTATGCCCTAGATATAACAAGAGAAAAGATTAAATAAATAAGAGAAATATGTAGCTGTTCAAAGATTCATAAAAATACGCTAAAAGCTATGATCAGCTGTGTTTACATTTTAGGTCATATTTGGGGTCACGGATTAGAAGCTCCATTTGCTGAATTCACTAATGCAGGGATGAAGTACCTATTTTAGAAGAAACTAAAATTAAAATTATTTTTATTGAAAATTTATCGAATTTTGAAGTTGCTTTGAAACAGTCATCAGTGATACTCGTACCTTGTATAATGAGTTTTATTTTTGGCGATATCTATTATTTCGATACATCGAAAAATCGATATAAAATATCAAGTATCGAAAATGTATCAAATACGATAAATTTCAATAGCAAGTTTTCTAGTTAGGTATTTATATGAATAGTAATAGTGAAAGATTTATTGAACTAGAGTCGTAGAAACAAACACAATAGAATTTCATAACCACATATTTTTTTGAAAATTTCCCCTTTAATTCGATGTTTTTTTTTCGATATATCGAGTTCGATATCAATATTTTTTAAATATTGATTTGATATCTTTACTTTTTGGGACTTCCTGCATCCCTAACTAGACAAGACGTCGCCGATGACGCCGCAGCCCGGCCCGCACCCACCGCATGCATCCCGCTCCAATACTTGCTCGCGCGTAATTTCAATAATAATTTTCAATTTCATATGCGTGACATTTTTGATGAAAACATGACTGTAATACTTACACAAAAACATATTATTAAACAAAAAATTCAGTTTCGATTTTTAACTACGTAAAAATGTATAATTTTTGTCGTAAATGTCTTAAAGCGCAATACAGCTTAAGCAGATACAACCACCATAGTTAACCATTTTGGCTTATCTAGATATTGAGATCTAAGCCCAATTCTCGTAATTAATTTGAAGTAAGAAACAAATAAAATTATGAATTGAATAAAAAATGGTATTCTGGTACACGTTCGGTCCGGTTTCAGTATCTATCATCTCAGTCTAAGTATCTCGATATAATGTCAATTCAGCCAACTTAAAATCTATTACCGATAGCATATCGATATCAACAGACATAGACTAAAATTCTAGAAATAAATGAGAATTCAAACTTGTCAAAATGGCTCAGTCAATACATAATGTAACCAGAATACCTTTTCTGGCTTCAGTCAACTTTCAATCTCATTTCAATATAATCTCACGTTTGACGTTGTTTGTTAACGAACAAGTACGGTATACCATTTGTGGCATTTGTCATATTTATGAGATTGAGACTAGACTGAGACTAGATCGAATCTATATTTTGAACATTTTTAATTATGAGAATTGGCCATAAATTGAAATAAACTAGATATAAATTACACATTTTACTAGATATAAATAAATTGAAATAAACCTAGACGTGTTTGAGGGTTTTTGGAAATTTTACCCCTAAGAACGGTTACGCACTGCATCCGATCCGAATCCGTAAAAATACGTTCCGAAGTATTCATAGAACTATTTGTATGGTAGTTTACGCACTAGATCAGACTTCCGTCATCCGATTTCTCTCCGTCATCCGTGAGTCTCCAATTCGGAAGAAATATTGACGGACCGAAGTAGCCGTATAGTTGTACTGTTTGTATGAACGCTTTCGCATTACCTTGGATTCAAATCGGACATATACCAAAGATGGCCCCTGAATTGCTTGGATTTGGATCAGAGATCGGATTAGTGCGTAAGCAATATCCGAATTCGGTCCGAGATTTTTAGACTCTAGATCCATATTTTCACGAATTCGGATCGGATGCAGTGCGAAAATCAATATGTGAACTCGGTCCGAGTTTTTTATATCTGTATTTTCACGGATCCGGATCGGATGCAGTGCGTAACCGCTCTAAAGGATGAAATATTTTATGAAATTAAAAGAATGAAATCAAATAACAGGGTTTCTCGTTAGAAATAACTGTACACGTGTTTGAGCATTTTTTAAATTGAACCCTTAAGTGCATGAAATAATAAGTAAGAAAGTTAGTATGAGAAATCTGGTACTTTTGAAGTAAGAAGCATAGGGAGAAACTGACTGACTGGCGGACTGATCTATCAATTGACAGTAGGTACCTCTAATAATGAACATATCTACTAAGGAAGGGCTTTTGGAAATTCCACCTATGACTCAAATGGATTGTAAACTTTTGTATGAAAATCCTCATTCCATGGGGCTATTAAATAGAAATTATGCACAAACACTTTTCAAAATAAATAATAAAAGATGTACTTTTTGGATTTTGGAAACTACACCTAAAAAGGTTACCGAGGCTTCAAAATTTTAAAAGCTAGTATTTTTTTAGATGGGACAGTAAGGGCAGCTATCTTAACCGTTGGCGTTGTAGCTACAGGAAACCTTTTGTTAGGCGAAGGGACATTTTTTGAAATAAATATTCTGTTATTCGATAAGATTGTGAAAACAAAATTGGTACCTACTGGCAAGAAAATGGACATTTCTCACAAAACATTTTTAAGAGACCAATCGATCAATTTTCTGATAAGGATCAAAATATTCTTCTGGACCCACTGAGCTTAGAGTAAGTACTAGAATATTCAAAAATCGTGAAAAACAAAATTGTGTTTAGTACCGAAAAAAACAAATATTTTATTTTCAATATTTGAAATATTTTTAAAAGTTTGGACCGTTTCTTAGGAACATTTTCCTGTAGCCACTACGATCAAGCTGCCCTTATTATTACCCCCATGTCTAATGAGTTTTTTGCGTTTTCTGACGTTTCTACTACTCCAACCTCAGTTGGTCTAAGAGTCTTTTGATCCTTATGGGAAATAGGGGATCGAAGGGCATCATAAAAATGTTTTGTGAAAACTACCCTTTATCTCGATGACCGGTTTTTTTTCAATTGTCTAAAAGAGGAGTTTTTTTTTTCAGAAAATATTGCCCCTCTCCTATGGTCTTTTTCCTATAGCTACAACGGTAAAGGTAGCTGATCTTACTGCCCCATCTCAAATTACAACCCTGTATAGTTAGCCTTGTCATAAAGTAGGATAGTATACTATATGGTAAGGTTGGCAACCCTAATCGCATCTCATAAATAATCGTGCAAACGTTTACCAAATAAGAACACATTATTAGTATTTTGAATGGAATAAGAGATCGGAATGCACTCTTCTCATAGCCAAATAAATTTTAAAATAGATGTAAGTAGTTGTTAATTTATATACTATTTTTTTTTATTTTCGGTATCGTTTAATGAACCAGAAGTTATTATCAATGATAGTAGCGATGTTGATAGATACGATTGCATAGTAGTAAGGCACAAAGAGGCGGGGTGGGTGCATATGCAGCGTAGGGGCGAGGGGTGTGGCCGACGTGGCCATTGGCTCTTGCCGCTGATTCTTGCACAACGTGCAAGGGTTGTAACCGCTACAGTTAACGTAGCGATCATCGAGCTTGCGATTAGTGTATGTGTAACGCACCACGTTTAATCCGCTTCACTATTAATTTATTAACTACCTATATGTCCAAATTTGGCCGGGTATTTTTGTTAAGGTATACATTTTTTACCTATTTAAAATATTAAACTAATCCTATATAGTAATTAGATCCGGTAGACCCAGAAGGAGATGGCGTGACGAATTGGACTTCTACTTAAAGGATTGGCCAGAAACTGCAAAAGATCGGGAAAAATGGAAAGAGGGAAGGGCGGTCTTTGACCTGCAGGTGGGACACAACAGGCTGATAATAATTAGATCACGGGCCGAACTGATGGACCAGTTTAGTTTAGTTTATTTTTTCAAATCCTTTATTTGCTTTATTACAACCGCGTTGGACAGTACCATAGTAAAATGATAAACCACAATGCCAATACACACGACAAAAGATTTTTTACAAATTGCGTTTTTTATTTTTTATCTTGACGGCGATTCTGTTGGGCATGGGCACCCAACTAATCTTGAACTAAAACTATTGCTTTTTTTTATTATCAGGAAAAACAAGAAAGAAATGAACATTTTTGAAATGTCAAACTAATTTACATGTTCTTCAGCATATTTTTAGGCGGCAAGATCTGAGGTGTCATCATAAGGTGCAGTTCCACCGGCGAGGTGAGGCGAGAATTGAAAATTGAACGTAAAATTTCAAATCGCTCCTCGCTCATCTTCAGTTGAAATCGTCTGGATTTGCGAGACGAGAATTTAAAAATTTGTGTGTATACATTGAAGCGTATTGCTGCGTGACATCGCGCGAAGGCGTGGCGTTGGCTCGTGATGATAATTTTTGGTGGGTGCCCGACAAGATTTCGATTCTCGCCTCGCCTCGCCCCGGTGGAAATGCACCTTAACGGCCGAAACCAATAACCAGTTTCAATCTCAATCCAAAATCTCTGGATTGATTTAGTTATGTGACATTACTTCAATTGAATTTCTGTCAAAAACCCATATCAATCCAGAGATGGTTTCGGCCGTTTATAAATATATGTTTTGAAATTCTAATTTATTTGAGCTCTAATTTTCATCTTCTTGTTTTTATCAGCAAATAAAAAAAAAGTTTATTAGACATTCGAGAATCGGGGCAAATATGTTATCAAAATAGGTACATACGTCCAGCCGCTACGGCGTGATTGAGCAACAAACACAATTAGGTAGGTACGTACTTCGAATCTTTCGTATTAATTATATTCAAAGCGTAGTCTTATTGCATCTTATGCTAAATTATGTGCCCTCCAGCCTCCAGACAAGTAACAGCCGTTTGAAAAGGACATCAGAGAGTGAGATACATAATGTGTGTCTCTTCATTGTAGAGGTCTGGTTCGGCATGCTTTACCTGCTTGGATTAAAACGTCGACTATCTGTGATGGAAGCGCCAAAAGCTCTTGTAGCTTTAACGTTAACTTGATAAGGGATTAGTTATCGCTTACACATTGAAAGAATTAAAGAATACATGGTGTAATAATTTCAAACGGCTGCAGTTGTGTTATTGATAAAATGTAGTAGGTATAGTTAAATAATAAAATATGAAAAAAAGGTCTCAAACGATCTATCTCATCTAGAAAGCTCAGCAAAAAAATATCTTTACTTAAATCTGAATAGCTAGCGGTTCCGAAAAGATGCCCCTCGGGTCGCGTGGTCGAGCCGCTGCTTAACTCCACGAGTAGCTTTAAAACAAAGGTCCGTACACTCCGTACCATAGCTCAGTAACCAGATCACCTTTTTTAAAGCGCCTCAAATCGTTGTACGTAGGAAAACGAAATCAACAGGTTGGCCGGTGGTCTTGAACAAAGAGGGGTGGTCCAAGTTATGTTAATAGTAGTAGTATTCAAACTACCTAGATATTTAATTAAAAAACTATTAAGTAAATACAGTACATATTATGTTACTTTCATGATTTTCATAGCTTATGAAATGAGACATGTCATGTTATTTGTTATTTACTATGAATTGTAATTCCTTTCAATTTCATTATCTCATCAATTTGCGAAACAACGAATTTAACATCCTCCCTCTCCCTTCTCGCGGTTAGTAGGGTCTACACAAAACAGCCTAAGGGTCTACTCTACAGATCCTAAATGCGGCCTTACATCTCGGTACCTACCTCATATTGCAGATTCACGTAATCGAGGATAGTATTTAATAAACCTTCATGATGAAATAACAAAGTCGAACATAACAAGTTTCATACCTACTGCTTAACCGAATAAAAATTAATTCATATTTCGGAGGGGTTGCCACTGCAAGGCGAATGCCATTTGTGTAATAATAAAATAATAATCCTGCCAAGAGCGAGTAGTCGGGCTCGCACAATTAGGCCTCGTTCAGGGAGTCGAGTCGCGCGGTGCGTTGCGTTTTCTCCGTTCACGGAGACGCGGCACGTGAAGCGGCAGGTGGGGCCCGCGGCGGCAGCCGCAGCGTTGTACGCACAAATACAAACATATGGTACTGTGTAGTTCCGTTTATGAAGACGCGGGGCGTCGTGCGGTGCATGGTGCGGTGCGTGGGGAATGACGGTGTCCGCTTCACGCGCCGCGTCTCCGTGAACAGAGAAAACGCGCAACGCGCGGCGCGACGCAACGACGGACGCGCCGCGCAACGACCCGCGTCGCCCTGAACGAGGCCTAGGGGTTCCGTAGGTACCAACAATACAGTGAGCAATCAATACACTATAAATAACTTCTCGCTGACTGTCGATCTATGTGCGCGTCAGCAAGACTTAGCGTCATGCAAAATTTCTAATTCTTTTATTGCATATATTAAGAGAATAACTCTGTGACAGACGGACGGACAAAAGTAATCTTATAAAGGTCAGTATACATTATAGCTGCCGTGTGTGAGGGGCTTTATAGTCGACGGGCGATATTGAATGTTCTACCAAGAACTCCTGACATTTTTTGACAAATTCTTAACGTAAATAAACTACCAAGAATCCTAGCTTAAATAAGCTGTTTGTCAAAAAAAACAGACGTGTTATTGGTAGTTAACCGTCAATCAATATGTGGTCTCTCCGCGGAATAACTACTTTATTCTAGGTTAGATTCTTGTTTCGGCTTTTGATGTATTTTTAGTCTATTCTAGGAAGGAATGAAAGTAGTACTTACTCGAAACAAGAATAATTCAGATTTCGGGCTTTGAATGCTATATACAACTACGAAGAACGAGCAGGCGAAGCGAGCTCATGACCCTAAGCACCCCGACTTGGTAGCTTCAGGTTCGTAGGGTATGATGGGGACTGGTGAGCTAGCAAAGCGAATGAACTACTAAACCCAACATTCTGAACACAAACTACTGCTTAAATAAAAACTGAGATTGAAATGATTGTACCTAATTTAATCTCAGTTCGGTAAATTATGTCAGTGTGCATCAAATCTATATCTATACATATAATAAATCTGTAGACATGGCGTGTCTGTACATAGCAAATATTTTGAAAAAACCTGGTTGGGATGTTAAACTTTAACCAATAGAACTCATTTTTAACATTTTTGGAATTTTTGTCTGTTTATCTGTTTGTCTGTTTATCTGTTTGTTTGTTCAAGCATCACGTAAAAACAACTGATCCAATGTTGTTGACTTTTATTAATAAATATTGTGCTTCTCTCCAAGTAACATATGTTTTTTGTTTCATCGCAATCGGTTCACGCAATCAAAAGTTATGCGAATTTTAAGTTTTCTAAAAGAACTTAGCATGTATTTGTGTATACTTACCATTTCTTTTCAATAGATGGCGTTACGTGTATCAAATCACGTTGTGAGGAAATATAATCAACGAATATATTACTATTCTCAGTCTACGGAAGGTCTATTGAAATGCTATCCGAAGAAGGTACTAACTAAGCTTTTATAAAAAAAACGAAGATAATGTTATTTAAAATTTATTAGGTACCTATCTATCTCAATGGCAGTGGAAGAGAAATACATTCAATTTCATAAGCGAGTGTAGGTATTCTAATTTTTTTATTGTGCAAGGCAATACGATAGATTAATTTGAAATACTCATATATTTTATTATGAATACTTAAATACGTATTTATAAATCTATTTACTATTAATAAAATTCAAAGTGCACTTTGTCTGTAATGAAATATTTTTCCAAAATTTCGATTCGGTGGTACTATACTATCGATACAGAAACCATAACATTTTTTTTTAGAATTATTGTGTCTGTTTGTCTTTCCGTCCGGACATCCCGTAAAATCCCGTGGATGGATTTTGGTGGGACTTTCGCTGATGTGTTTCGTAAAGAGCGACAATTTTGCTGGTACATATATTATACGCTATTATTCATAGGAGCCGAGCAGCGGAACATTATTTCCACATACTGCGAAGTATAAGCTTAATATTCGGATCGTAAAATCGCGTGAATCGATTTTGATGGACCTGCGCTTATGCTGGTATATAAACTATCACGCTATTGCTCATAGATGCCGAGCAACGGAACATTATTTCCACATACTGCGTAGTATAAGCTGTAGACAGAAGTAAGTGCTGCAGTGAACGGTTGCTGGCACAGTGTCCTGCGTTAAAACCTCACTTTAAAAAAATACACTTTTTGTATTTTTTTTTGGAATGTTTTTATATATTTTATTTTGTTCATTGTTGTCAGAACTATTCAGCCTGTCGTCGCCGTTTTATTAAGTTTATCTATGCCTTAGGTAATGTCCCAAAACACATAGCCATGAAGGAAAAGTACTTTAAATTTTAAAAATTGCAAATTTCACTCAAAGGTGACTTCATTTTATTTTTAAAAGTAAGAAATATTGCCTATAATGATTTTTTGCCTGAACCGGGAATCGAACTGAAAAAGCTATACCACAAGTACACTGTTACTTTTAATAAAAGGTAAAATAGTTTTTATTGTATTGTCAGAGTATTATTATATATTACAGACCTATGATATTTATTGACAGTTGATGGTGGATTGTGGTGTTGGCAATTTTTATTATCTTCTAGTGAGACAACGGCACAAATCTTTTTTGCAACTGATGACTTGATGAAAACTGAAAAAAATAAAAGAAAAAAAACTTCTATTAACAAAATATTCAAATAAGTTTCGTAAAATTCTCCATATTTTCAAAAATAAAATAAAATCTTAACGTAGTAAATCCCCACTATGTTGCAGAGCATTAAATAATTGACAACACTTCGTTTAATTTTCCCATATATTTAGTCTAGGAAATGCCCTTCAATGTTTTCGAATGTATGAACATGAACACAATGGTACTATCGGATTAAAAGGCCAATGACCAAAATAGGTGCCTTTTTTCTCGCACTCTGTTCTTGTATTCCTGGCTTAAATGACGAAAATCTATCACAATTATGAATTATGAAACAATTCTTCTGCGAACGCATTCTATTTCTGTCTGTCTGTATGTCTGTCTGTCGCACTCGCACTAGCTCGCACCGCACCTTTTGAAGTTACCGACTCGCAACGGATACGACGCACCACACTACGCACGCGTCCGCGTAACCTCGGACGACTCTCCGATGGTGCGTCGCGTCGGTACGAAGTTACGAACACTACGAACTCGAGTGTCGCGGTGCGCGGTATCACGCACCGTGGGAAGCCACCATTAGATGCGTACACTGAAAGATCTGTAAAAAATTAATACCGCTGATAGTGACGACGATGGCGATGTTTAATTTAACCCACGGAAAGGGTTTGTTGTTTCAGTATTTTCACTGGCGAAATGTGTGTGTACTAAACACCTTTGCCTTTTCGGGGGAATACAGGCGTGATCTTATGTTACATGTTATTTTCAGTATTTAATGTAATATTATTTATTTCTATTACAACACTTAATGACTGTAACTACTCTATACAGGGTGAAATGGTTGTAACTACTCTATACAGGATGAAATTGTAAACACTCGACAAACCGAAATGGGAGATTGTACTCATCACTATGAAAAACTTTTACTATGTGACTAAACCTGAAATCGCGAAAAAAAACAGCTGTTCTCCACATTTAT
This sequence comes from Amphipyra tragopoginis, assembly GCA_905220435.1. NCBI lineage: Eukaryota > Metazoa > Arthropoda > Insecta > Lepidoptera > Noctuidae > Amphipyra > Amphipyra tragopoginis. Next base: position 21,941,004 of record HG991991.1, on the reverse strand, counting down.
GTTCGCATAACTCTTCAAAATGTAGGGAACAGCTGTTTTTTTTTCGCGATTTCACATTTGTTCCCATAGTAAAAGTTGTTCATAGTGATGAGTACAATCTCCTATTTCGGTTTGTCGAGTGTTTATAATTTCACCCTGTATAGATATCAGACTGACAGTGCTTTAATATATACACATTCTCACTGTCGCACAAGGCACTACCATACCCGGCGTTTAATAAGGTAGTTACCGGAGAGTAACTACCTTATTAAACGCCGGGTATTGTACATACATTAAAAAACTACGCATCGAATTGATAACCTCCTTCTCTTTGAAGTCTCAATGGGATGAACGATGTGCGAACGCATAGAAGATGAACACGCAATCATTACTTTTTTTAAGTAGGTATTTTTAAAACGTTAGGTTCATGTCCGACAGTTATTGGATGCGTACATCTGGGGCATCCAATCTAAACCTAAATTTGTTTTTGTATAAGACGAAGAGCTTGTTTCACAACAATGGAGCAAAGTTAAGATAGCTCTTTTGACTATTTCAGAGAGTTCACTCCTAATCGCAACCCAATCACTCCCAATCGCAACCCAATCACTCCCAACCCAAAATTCGTTCAGTGACACATACTCATACTCACACTCAGTCTCGCTATCTACAGTAAGGCCCGGACTCCACCAAAGCGGAGATGTGCGGAGATGTATCGATCAACCAATAGGATTGCGTTATTTTCAAATCTCTCCGCTTAGCTTCAACTCAAAACGAATTCCTATTGGTCGTTTACGAGACATCTCCGCACATCTCCGCTTTGGTGGAGTCTGGGCTTAAGGGGTTATACTTATCTCGCTTTAGTCACGGCTCATCTTCCGTGCGGAAGACGTCCGGTCCTTTGGAAGGCATACACGGGGACACAGGTCCAACGCGCAGAGGCCCCTTTAAGAACTTTAATCTAAAATGGGATGGGGCACCAACCGGGGACTATCCACGGCTGCACTATTGGAATACAGTCATGGACCGTCCCAGGTGGGTGCAAAACTATTGTGAAATATGGTAAAAATAAAACTGGTCTATGGGAGGGGGTGTTAAATGGACTATTTAACTTCTATTGCCGGAAGAAAACGGCGTCAGCCTTTCAAGTTTAATTTGAAATACATTGGCAGACGGTGACTCGCCAGCTCACTAGCTGGGCCCCCTGAAAAGCCGCCAGTTATACTGATTATCATTACTTTATATGTTACTTATTGCTGCCCTATTCTAAAATTATATTATTATTAACTGTGGAGCGATGTCGACGACTTTTCCACGGAATCCTTGGAACTTGTAAGAATCGCTGCTCTACGGTACAAATATACGTAGGAGGCCAAAGTCAAATTAGTGCCCGCGACTCAAGCAGCTGGTGTTGTTTCGACACAATGGGAACGTCAAAGAATGTCGAGAATGTTGTAATGTGTATTTTGGACATGAGGGGTTGTCTCCCCAGACCAAAAATGCGCACAGCTGCCATGTACGTTAGAAGAGCGTTAGATCCCCATTGGCAACACGCTCATGTGTATTGAATGTACCTACTTCAATTGAATCTGCCTGCAAAAAATGTTTAATATTAAGGTCCTATTCATTTTTTGTCCAATACATTTAATTGTAAAAAAATTCAATTGGTTGCATTATTCATTAGCATTATATTAGCTATAGAAAAAAATGCGTAAGACAAGAATTTTGGAAATTTAATCTTCTTAGTACAAAATTAATCGGAGCTAATTTTGGCGTAAAGCCCATAATTAGGAGTTTTTTTAATAAAAACTCATTTTTGGTGAATTTAATCCAAGAGCGGAACACGCGGAGGTCACTCATGGTCAAAAATTTTCATATGAACACCTAAACATAACACGTATCCAATATTCAGAACTACCCGACCATTTGCAAGGTAAACCGCTTTTTTGCGACCTGGCGACTGGGCTAGCGCACACACACAGCGTACCCCTTTCTTTATCTTCAAATTAGGTCAATTCAAATCTTTGTGACCGTGGAGGGATCTATTTGACAGCTTATTTCTGCTGTCAAGCGACTCGAGTCCACTCACGATGATGTACGACCACGAAGCAAATACAAAGAGGACATGTTGTAATTCGATTTTCCTACAATACGATGCGTGATATTTTGCGGGGTGAAGGGAACGTTACACTCCGAATACTTTTACGTTTACCATCTATCAGTGAATAGGAAAAACTAAAAGCTTCGGATACATTAAATACGTGGTTTAGCTATACATATAACGCTAGATGTCTCTAGTGTCACAAATATACATCGTAAAAGTGAAGCCACGTTGCTCCGTTGCGTTGCGACGTCGCAGCGCTAGATTTGGACCCGACCAATCTATAGATTCCAAATGTATCGCTGCGACGTTTCATTGGTCCAAATCTAGCGCTGCGACGCGACGTCACAATCACAACGCAACACAACGGAGCAGTGTGGCTTCACGCTAACAGGGACGTACTCAGATTTTTTGTATTAGCCTATGGCAGAGCTAATAAATAAAGCAGTAGCTGCATTATTTATTAAAAGTTATAGGCTAGTTAAAAATCCTCGTTTTCCCCGCATAATCATGGACATCGCGAGCGCAAAGCGCCTCACGCCACCTGTAAATAGTGCGCGTGCGCCCCCTGCACCCGCCTTTCGTTCTTCCATTGATAACGTTATCAGTAGGAAAAACCGTGTCTAGTCAATGTTTGTTTCTATTAACGTAAACAAGTGGTAATAACATTTCCCATCACACTTACAGGCTTTGGACTTAATGGTTAATAATACGTATATTTTTATAATAATATACAGGGTAGCAATTTGAAATGGGGCATGAAGGGCATCTATCTTAACCATTGTAGCTACAGGAAAACGTTCTTGGAAGACTAATCCTAACTTTTGGGATAATTTCAATAGGCATTCACAGATTTTGAAAAAAAAGTACAGTCAGCGAGAAAAAGGGCTGTTTTCACATATTTTTTTATGATGCCAATCGATCCCATTTCCCATAAGATCAAGACTCTTGGGGACCAACTGAGGTTTGAGTACTAGAAACCTCAGAAATCACGAAAAACAACATTTCGTTAAAAGTTACGTTGACGCAGAAAAAAAAAATTTTTTTATTTTCAAAATCTGTGAATGCAGCTCGAAATATTTTCAAAAATTATGGACAGTTTCTTAAGAACATTTTCCTGTAGCCACAACGATTAAGGTAGCTGCTAGCTGCCCTTATTACTACCCCATCTCAAATAAGTTTTTTGCGATTCCTGACTTTTCCTAGTACTCCAACCTCAGTTGGTCCGGAAGACTCTTTTGATCCTAATGGGAAATGGGATCGATTGGCATCATAAAAAAGATTTGTGAAAACAGCCCTTTTTCTCGCTGAATATACTTACTTTTTTTTCAAAATCTGTGAATGCCGATTGTAATGACTGTATTACTGAACTTAGAAGTTTAAAATACCGATGTACTGTATTCATAAAGTTTAAAAGTACGAATTACGTGAGTTAGAATGTACGCTATTACGAATTACTTTATTCAGAATGTTCATCATTTCGATGTACGTTACTCCGAAAGTTCACTATTACGAATTACGTCATTAAGAATGTTCACCATAGCGATGTACGGAACTCCGAAAGCTTACTATTACAAATTACTAAAATTCGAATGTACTCACAAAGTAGCACTAGCTGCTGCGGCCAGTAAAAATGCAGCTAATTTAGCCTCCCAAAGTTATAGAATGCTGGACGCGTTGAAGCAAAATGTACTGTACCGATGTACTGTATTCATAAAGTTTAAAAGTACGAATTACGTGAGTTAGAATGTACGCTATTACGAATTACCTTATTCAGAATGTTCATCATTTCGATGTACGTTACTCCGAAAGTTCACTATTACGAATTACGTCATTGAGAATGTTCATCATTCCGATGTACGGGACTCCGAAAGTTTACTATTACGAATTACGTCATTAAGAATGTTCACCATCGCGATGTACGGAACTCCGAAAGCTTACTATTACAAATTACTAAAATTCGAATGTACTCACAAAGTAGCACTAGCTGCTGCGGCCAGTAAAAATGCAGCTAATTTAGCCTCCCAAAGTTATAGAATGCTGGACGCGTTGAAGCAATTCCTAGATGTTCCAAATCTATCCCGTAAGGAAAACCCGATAAAATGTCAAAGTCAAAGTTTTTTATTTCAAATAGACCAGATTACAGGCACTTTTAAAACGTCAAAACTAGGTGCACGGTTCCAAAAGGTAGCTTCTATGGAGAAGAGCCGGCAAGAAACTCCATGAATACTCTTTTTAAAATAGTAGATCATGACTATTTCGAATTTCGAAATTTGAAATGTTAGATAGACACGAGACATTTTACCCCAGTTCTTTCGAATTTAGCACTTAAATACTTGACACCTACGGCTTCCTCTATGCCTTCAAAGAGAGTAGTTTCTGCCGTAAATCTAGCGGTTCCTAATAATAGGAGCCGGCTGACAGCGGAGCATGTGAAGAGCAGAGTTTTTCTACTTTCGCTACCGGACAAGTATTGGTTTGCCTGAAATAATAAATTGGTCTTAAAAAAATTAGACGATTGCTGTTTAGTTTTTGATATTTAAAAATTAGATTTTGCCTAATCTTCTTCTTCTCTCGTGTCAGCACGAGCTATACAAAAATATCTCATGCTGTGGTGAAAAGATTAGATAGTCAGCAAGGTTGGTAGCGGGGCTGACTGCCCAGGGTGCGCCGGACGTACTGAAGTATCGATTTTGTTTAATAAAAAGGAATAATGATTGAATTACCTTCGTTTTTATTAAGATTGTCATACATTAAAACAATGTGCATTTTGAATAAAAAATACTAAGTATTACTTATTATTGACCCAGACTGTCTCTGAAAATTTGACCGATATATCGTTATTTTTTCCTCGTGATATCGAGGTCGGTATTGATATTTTATAAAATATCGATACATCGATATATCGATATTTTTTTCACTTCCGATATCCCTAGTCCGCAATGTAGATCCTCGATCCTGCACAACTAGGGTTGCCAACCCTACTATAAGTAGGTATAATATAGTATCGTACTGTATTAGAGGCCCGACTACTATATTTCTGAAAAAGGTATATAGGTAGTAGGCGAAACTACTTTATTTTAAAGGCATCAAACTCAAAGCAATAATATTCGTTTCTAAATGTGTAAGCGTAAAAGGAAACATCAATATCTATTTCTGAACTCTTTCTGAATTCTTGTATGAGCTGACAGTTACGTTCACTTTGAGTTTGACAGATTAGCAATTTCGATTTTCGCGCTACCGAGTTTGTGTTTTGGTGACTACCTACTTTTGAAGTTAATTTAAAAAAAAAACTTTTAAGAAATAACCTACCTATTTTGGAATCTACTAATTTTTTTCATACTTTCTTTATCTACTACATTTTTGTGGGTAATAATTTTAGAACTACTATTTTTGACCGACAAAGAGTTGGCAACCCTATGCACAACTTTCAGGTTGTGTGATTCTTAAACGGAGCTTATGGCTGTAAAATGGTCTAGGAAACATCATAATTGATTTAAAAAGACCTATTCAGCGATACTCTACATACTTAATATGGTGCCGCGGTTTTTTTAGTTTCTCCCTCCATTTCGTATTTCAGGGCCGCCATTTTGATTTTATAAAAACAAAACCTAGCCTAATACATATCCATCGCACGGCTTATTAGACGAATAGACATTCGTTAAAATCCATCCAGCCGTTGAGATGCTTCGCGGATATAAAGAATGCCACATTACACCTACATAGATACTTAGATACAAAAACACATAGATACGCGTGAAAAACATAACCCTGTCTTTGCTGTCGCGCAGTCGGGTAAAAAAAAAGAAAAGCAGAAAAAATAATGTCGTATAACTTTGACACTTCATCTTTTAAAAAATAGTACTACACTACCCTCATCATCAACTGGACAGAAATCTAGACTCCAGGCTGCTCTACTGAGAAATTCCAAACGGAAAAACCCAATAACACTTCCTGGGGATCGAACCCAGGACCTCGCGTTCAGCAGTCGCGCTTGCGACCACTAGACCAACGAGGCGGCCGAGGTACTTTACAAGCAAGTCTGTTGAAAAAGTATTATTCACGGTATGAGAAGATTTTTAAATAATTAGGTCCCGTTGCAAAAAAATAAGCAATAAATATTATTTATGGAAAGAAAAGTGGCAAGTGTTGTACCATTTTAAAATCTTGACTAAATGGGCCATCTTTTGAAATGACTTGCCGAGGGTAGTGTAGAGTACTATTTGTTTTAAAAGATGAAGTGTCATTTAGCTGGGACCCTTCAGGTCTCGCCAATAACTGCCCGGTTACGTAGAAGGGGGTCCGCAAGGACGGACGACCTTACAGAAGGCCAATAGAAAAAAAAAGAAGTGTCATAGTAATGACTTTACCTACTCTTTTTTTTTAATGAACTAAGTAACAAAGTTTGTTTAATTTGTGACTGCGATTAACAGCACGATTATTAAGGATTACGAAAAAATACTGCAAAATTGGGAAATTTGTGATCACAGTAGTAGTACCTACCTAAAGAGATGTAGCTGAGAATGCCGATTTTGGACGTTTTCAAAAATATGCCTATTATCACTTAACGTTACATAGTTTTTTTTCGGATTTTTGCTAGAACTGTTATACCCTGGCCTCTCGCCCTACAGGGCGTACTCAACGTCAAGCGGGTACCGCTATACATAGCGGTACCCGCTTGACGTTGAGTTTCCGGACACCCTGTGTATAATAGAAATCTAGAGTAGACTATGTAGAAACAAAAAAGCTAATTCTTGAGTACCTATATTATGTAGAAAGAAGGGTTTGATTGGTCACTTACTGCGACATGCAATGATATTATATACAAAAAGAGGTCCTTTATAATATCATTGGCGACATGACAGCTTTATGACCAACATCATAGAGGGTAAATTAAAGGCAAAGAGAAACAGGTAGACCAAGAAGAAAGTATACAAACCAATTGAAGGAAAAGACAGAAGTGTTAACATCCAGGGAAGTGAAGGAATTGGCTCTAGATAGAGAAAGATGAAGATTGCTACACCAACAAGTGCCCAGGGGCCTAATTCTCCTAAAATAAATCTTGATAAATCACAACCGAACCAAGGCCGAACCGTTCATTCAGACAATTCTCAATTTCAAAAGCTATCAAATTGTTTGACACAAAAAACAAATCAATCATTTTGAAAGTTTTCGAAAACAAAAACTGACTGACGGTTGTGGTTCGATTGCGTTTGGCAACAATTTATTTTAGGAGAATTAGGCTCCAGCACTTAAATGTTGGATGGAGAAGGACGGTAATAAATTTTGTACACAGAGTGTCATATTCGCAATGGCGAAAAAACTCTTTAAATAAAGATAAAAAAAAGGACTAATAAAGTATTATTCTATAATGTTATACAGGAGGGTGGTAATTTGAGATGGGACATGAAGGGCAGCTAGCTTAACCATTGTCGCTCCAGGAAAACTTTCTTAAAAGACCATCCCTAACTTTGGAATAATTTCAATCTGCATCCACAGATTTAAAAAAAAAAGTACAGTCAGCGAGAAAAAGGGCTGTTTTCTCAAAACTTTTTATAATGCCAATCGATCATCCCATTCCATAAGGATCAAAATACTCTTGTGGGCCAACTGAGGTTGGTTGGGGTACTAGAAAAGCAGGAAAGCGCAAAAAACTTATTTCAGATGGGGTAGTAATAAGGGTAGCTACCTTAATCGTTGTGGCTAGAGGAAAATGTTCCTAAGGGACTGTCCATATTTGAAAATATTTCGAACTGCATTCACTGTTTTTGAAAATAAAGTAAATTTGTTTTTTACGTAACTTTTGTATTTTTTATAAACGTAACTTTTGAACAAAATGTTGTTTTTCGTGATTTCTGACGTTTCTAGTACTCTAACCTCAGTAGGTCCAGAAGAGTATTTTGATCCTTAGGTATGGGAAATAGGATCGATTGGCATCATAAAAAAGTTTTGTGAGAACTGACCATATTTTTGCTGACTGTACCAATTTATTTTTTTCAGTATCTTTTCATGCATTTCGAAATAATGTCAAAAATGTTTGACTCAAAAATTATGGCCAGTCTCCCATCAACATTTTCCTGTAGCGACAACGATTAAGGTAGCTGCCCTTATTACTACCCCATCTCAAATAAGTTATTTGCGATTTCCTGCTTTTCTAGTACACCAACCTCAGTTGGTCCACAAGAGTATTTTGATCCTTAAGGAATGGGATCGATTGGCATCATAAAAAAGTTTTATGAAAACAGCCCTTTTCCTCGCTGTCTGTACTTTTTTTTCAAAATCTGTGAATGCCGATTGAAAGTATTCCAAAATTTAGGGGTGGTCTTCTAAGAACGTTTTCCTGTAGCTACAATGGTTATGGTGTAGCTGCCCTTCAGGCCCTATCTCAAATTACCACCCTGTATAGAAGGGCTGGCAATTCTAATGCCAGCCACCATCGTTCACATAACACCTGATATACGGAGACATAAGAGAACACAAAAAGGATGGACGTATGCCACATTGGGCACCCGCTTTTACGGCACCTAAGTTAATGGCACCTGAGGTATTCCACATACGGCACCTATCGATATTTTTGACAGGTGCCATTAGTGGAATAGTTTATTATTTAAAATTTTATTCCACATTCGGCACCTACGAACCAGTAGGTACTAGTAATGGGACGTTTATTTTTTTATAGAACGTCTTAAAAATTCGAAGTATCGAGGAATACTTTTGGTGCGGTGGTTGCGCTTCGAAGAATACCCCATCCTTATTTACCCGACTGCCAAGGCGCGTATCTATTCTATGCATGTGTTTGTAATATTATTTATTAAAAACGGCTGCTTTCGTTATAATCCAGTTAAACTAGAGTTTTTTTTACAATTATAGGCTGGGCGGAGGACGGATTCCCACAATTATTAAGATATCGTTGAAAGTTTTTTTGTACAGAACAGCTTTTTTTATTGGTGTCCGAATCATTAGTGAAAAAAATATTGAAATTAAAATGTGTCAATTCGGACACTGTCCGAATATATTGTGTCCGAGTCGTCAGCAAGCCAAAAAAACCATTAAGATTACAAAGTTAACCAAGAAGAGAAATAATCGTAAATGAAACTAAAAAGTATTTGTTTTTAAATTCCATTGTAACTCAAACGTCCCATCACTAGTACCTACTAGTTCGTGGGTGCCGAATGTGGAATAAAATTTTAAATAATAAACTATTCCACTAATGGCACCTGCCAAAAATATCGATAGGTGCCGTATGTGGAATACCTCAGGTGCCATTAACTTAGGTGCCGTAAAAGCGGGTGCCCAATGTGGCATACGTCAAAGGATGGTGCTATGACAGCACCATCCTTTTTGTGTGTTGTTTGTGACAGCACTGCTGTCCATCCCCTTAAAATAAAAAAGAAATAGGTACCTACCTAACTTACCAAGTCGTAAATAAAAATACTTAATAAGTAATGCAGTTTGATAAAAAAAAAAAAACTATACCCCTGATCATGAAAAAATCGGTTTTAGATTTCTCGATTGGGGCTTACTTTGGGGATACTTTGAAGCTAAATGATAGAACAGACATCATCAAAGAAAGTAGAAGCTCTACGGTCCAAGTTTGATAGGAACATTTCTCCTTTTTTTTCTCAAAAACAATACTGTGTTATTTTTTTATTTACTTACTTAGTTTGGTTTTATATTTCTGTTAATTCAGTTTTAGTATAAAAGATTTTTGTAGTACCTACTTATCTAAAATCCAGAATAAATAAGATATAAATACCTACATAACATAGGTTCATGTATTAAGTACTTACTTAAGTATTTTTGCGTACCGCAACTGTTTAATTTTTTTTACAGCAGGTACAATACAGACACCCTAAGTAAAGTATAAGGTCAATAATTTCCAATTTGCTTATTACTTTCAGTAAAGAATAAGTACCTATTTACTAAGGTAGGTACGGTACCTAGTACATATCTATCTAAATTTAATTTACCTACTTATATCCATTTAAATAATATACCAAGGTAGGTACCTACTAAAACTACCTATATCAAAATGACCGCTCTCCGATACAGGTAATAGGTGTATATTCTTACGTCTGTAAGTAAAATAATGATTCATACAATGACGTAGTATATAGGTAGGTATAGCGTCGGTTTAGTGCAAGCGTTCTGGATTGAGCTCGTTGTGTTGTGTTTAGTGGGCTCGTTCTCGTCGCTCGTACGCACGCATCGAGTATGCGACGTCCCACCTAAAAAATTCTCGGTCGCATACGTTGTAAATATTTCATAAATACTTTACCATAATTAATTAAGAAAAAATATTTTTTCTTATTTGGTCTAACGCCACGTCGTTAATTATTTTTGGCTTTCGGTATATTATTATTCAATAAATATATAGTTTTCAAAGTTCGTTGATTTGAATCGCGTAGTGGAAACGCAGCATCAGCCGGCCCGCCCTAGTATGTTAGTAACTTGGTGCCTAACCCTCGTGTAAGGGCAGGATAAGCTATTTGAAGGGCGTTTTCTCCTTGGAGCGACGTCTCGTCTACTTGTAATTTTAAGGTGAAGCGGGACACGAGGCGGGCGACGCCTGTACCAGACGAAGTAGGCGGTGTCGGGCGACCGCCCTCCGCGGGCCCCGGCCGAGCGCTGTGGAAAACGCATGGGCGCGGGGCGCCGTCACACGGACCCACTAACAAATATACTTCACGAACCTGTTATCGCTCTTAGTGATTGACCATCAGTTCCATTTTGTCGATATTAGTTATAATCTAATTAATTAGATGAATTAATATTTTTATATTATTCAAAAAAATACCCTATAGAAACCACCCCGTCCTCATATCGTGATATTTGCTATGTGGTTTTTGAGCGCCCAGGCTAAAAATTCTGGAAGCGAAAGTTGCGACCGAAATACATTTTTTTCGTTCTCTTTGGAAAAGACGGGCGAAGGCTGTCTCGATATACATATGCTGGGACCTTTCGCGTTACCAAATTTTCCTACCAACAACAAGTAACAAGTACAAAAGGTCCACCGGCAGTAGCGCTTCGCTTCGCAAAGCAGCGGAGCGCTGCACTGAAGCGGCTATTTCTACTCACAGCCGTGAACTGTGGCTATGAAAGATGATGGCGCGCATAGCGCTGTTCGGTGAGACGAGATATCCTTTATATTAGCAGCAATTTGCAATGGAACGAGCGACGAGGCAGGCAATCTTGTGGCGCGATTTGGCCGCAAGTAGATTCGCGAGAGAAACGATTTTGTTAAATTACCTTTATGTGAAGAGAACAGTTGCGTAACCCGTTATAAGGGAGAATAAGGAAATGAGAAATGTTTTCAGTTGTCTGTAGTTAATAGCCACTACAGCGTAATAAAGACTAGCCGCTGCATCCGGGGCGTCCGAGCGTCCTGTTGTGCAGTGCTACTGCGGAGTAGGCCCTTAATCCAAATATCATTTTGGATTGCGATCAAACCGTAGCATATCACAAAAACGCACGTCATTTTTGGCGAGTTATTTTAATAATATAGTTTTACTGTGTTGCACTGTCATTTCATACAATACCAAACACCTAACGCACTGCAGCAAGGTGTGTTAAGTACAAAGTTGTTGAAAACTAGAATTAATATTGCGTAGCGTGGCGTTGCGCCAATATATAAGAGGTAACCTCCAAAACCACACCATCGATTTTGAAACTTTCACATTTATTTTAGTTACTTTCCATCTCTACTTACTCCACATCAACTTATTATAGGCCTTTATTCTGTCAACAGTTTTCTATTCCGGGTTGCATTCAAACTGGTAAATTCTCAATTACATTTTCTTTTCTTGGTTCACATTTCATTTGCAACTATAAGTTGCGCCCTCAGTACTTAACGGTCGTCATGAATTACAATTTACAATGCGCGAAGCATGCGTATGCGGTGGGCGTACGGCAAACATGCGCTAACTTGGTGTGCGAATTCGCAGACTGCTGGAACTCATACAAGAGATTTCGTGATCTTGAACGAGGCTGAGCGGGTCGCTGATGTATAAATGTAATGATATAATGATATACATACCTATCACCTTGGACATAACCTCGGCAGCTCATGCAGACTAACCAATCTTATTTACCGTTTTACCGAATATTAGACTTTGAACTAAATATCATTGTGTACAGAAAGAAAACAACAGGCAGGGCAGATTTCTTTTTAGTTTCTACACAGATGATAACAAAGTCGTTATGACCATGACTGAAGCAAAGATTTTGAAAACATTAGGGGTAAAGTAACTTTTCCATTGCTTACCACTTTGTGAACTCACAAAAGTATTGTTCCATTTTCTTGACACGAAAGTCAAAACACTGTTTTATTTAAAAGTTTCATGAAAATGCCTTGCAGAAAGAAGCAACTATATACATGCAATTAAGGCAAATTGCAGAACCGAGTATAATTTAAAAAATTTAAAAACATTTTTAAGTTTGGAATGTCTAATACGTATTTATGGGAAAAAAAAACTGGCAACAAGTTGCTGCATGTAGCCGGTAACTCGCAGCGACTTTGACTTGCATGCGCAAACGGTCCGCCTGGCTAGCTACCATCCACACATACAAGTCCAGCCGGCGCCAAGCAGTTTACTGTGTTCCGTCGTGTGTATCTGAGAACCATAGAGGAATCACTCTATATCTCTGTTACATGGATTTGTGTGCTTCATCTTAGACCCTGTCTGTGTTTACCATCAGGTACAACTAGGCTCAAACGCGACCAAGTAAAAGAATAAAAAAAACGTTTGCGCAAACGGTGTTATCGTTAATAACAATACCGTTTGCGGAAACGTTTTGCCGTCTTTGCATGCTTACTAGTGCTAATTTGCATAAGTAAGCATATACGTTAAGACGGAAAAACGCTTACGAAAACGGCTTGCACAAACTGCACGTGTAAGCATGTACACACGGCAAAACGGATTTATCGCGCAGTGACATTAATACCGACAATACCGTTTGCGCAAACGTTTGCACAAACCGTTTGCGCATGCAAGTCGCTTCGTTTGTAGTCCCGGTCCATTAACCAGGACTGCGCGGTGGTGTACCATTTTGCAGTCTTAACGTAGGTACAAGCTTACTTGTACAAATTAGAAATTGAGCAAATAAGATTCGAGCGTTTAGCCGGGCAATTACGTAGTGTTACGTTATTATCAATTAATTAGAAGGATTTATATTAAAATATGTACTTTAAATTTTTGTGTTTGATAACAAAATCAGATATTTTAAACTTGACCGGTATATTTATCGACTAACAATTACTATTTAATGATTTTAAAATAATTTATCAATGCGAAATATCGAATATAAATATAATATGTGAAATACACTGACAGACTTTATTAGTTTAATTTGACCTGATTATAAAATGATTGTATAAAATATTGCGAAACAATTCTTACAAAAAAAAAATTAACACTTATTATTTCATAAATTATACACCAAACAAATATTAAAGGACAACAGTATAATAAATATATTATCCTAAGCAACAGTAACCGTTGCCACACTCGAACTCGATATAACTTTAAGATCGATACTTGCGCTTCACTAAGGTGTGGCGTGCTCTCCCCGCGGGCCCCGGTTCAGCCACGCCCAGCGCGCGCATTCTCAAACAAAATCCGCACAAATGTTGTGCGAAGAATCGAGTAGAGTCGGCGTCGTTGTTCGTTTCGTTCAGTCACGCACGTCACATCAGTTAGGCAGCTCAGTTGAGTAGTGATCTCGATAGCCGACGAACCGTACGCACGGCGCACACGTGCCATTCGCGCCCATCCCTTCTCCGCATCGCACTCCCGAGCGATTTCGCCGCTCGCTCGGTGACGCCTCCGTCCGTTGCCACTCCGCCGACACCGCTTGTGCTCGGTGTCGTTCTGTACGGAGCTTTGCTACATCATACCTACTATATTATGTAATACGAAAATAAACAGAGATCAAAGCAACCACGTGTGCGCGCCGGCCGGCTTACAATACTATTCGTTAATCTTGACCATCCAACATTCACGCTCCGAAGAATTCATCAGTTAACATAGAATATAGTGATAGGTGAAATAAATAAAAAAAACATTCCAATATTATATCAGTATTTTAAAACCGTAAATATTATTATCGCGGCTTAAGATAATCGAAAATATAAAAAAGTGAACATGTCTAATTCTGTGGAACAACAATTTAGCGAGCTTAGTTTGTCACAAGAGGATCATGATCAATATGAACAAGAAGATCATCAAGACCAAAGGTTAGTACTTACATAGTGTAACAGAAAATCACATAGCATTCGGATTTGGAACTAGGTACCGCTATTTACTGCAGCATTTTCACGTATGCCTTTTTAAGAAAATGCGCGAAAAATAATATACTGGGACCTTTTTACCCATTATCAGGATTTGGATTAATACGCTAATTAACTAGATCCGGACTAAAAGAATTATCGATATTTAATTTTGTCTGAACCTAATGTATCGATTAGTAAGGCTGGACTACTGAAACCTAGTAAATACCTAGGTACCTATTTCTGAAAAAGTATGGCTATTTTAAAATATGATTACTTGTAGGATTAGACCATAGGTACTACAACCACATTATAGGTGTAAAGCCTGAACCACGTTACTACATAGGTACGAGAATAAAATTTAATTTAACTAGGTATTTATAAAGTACGCACCTGATCATCAGTCTTTTCAAGCAAGCCCGATAAACCTGAATTTGGTACCTCTGCGACATGTTTTGTCCATTCACATTGTAGTGAAAAAGTTAAAGCTTAACGGTTTCAATAAGTACCTCGCTGGTTTATCCCTTATACGTATTCTGTCGTCGCAGGTAGTGACGATATCAGGGATTTCGTGATATCCTAACAGTAAATATTACCTAATCGATCTAAATCCATAATCTCTGTATTAAAGGTTTTTTTTAACAGAAATTCAATAGAAGTAATGTTAAAAGCCAATAGCCCAATTTAAATTGAGATCGATGATTTAATGTCGACCGTTAGGGATACCAGGAAATCACGGATAATGTCGTAGGCATACCTATTCCAACCTCACCTTACTGATAAAATTTAGTGCATGACAAAATGCTAAAAAAAACTTACGATACTGTCGACTCGTTTCATTAGACAAGGATAACGATTGCGCTTAAAAACAAAAAGGTTAGCTACCTATCGAGCTATCTACCTAACTCAAGGTATAAAGCTCTCCTTAAATAAATAATAGGTACGCCGTCCGGTCTTCCCATTTAGCTTAATCACCTACCTTCCAAGATTAGAGCATCTAGTGATAACAAACCAGCCAAATGCTTACCGGACAACGCACAGTGTAGGTAGGGTTCCGTAGTCACTATGACTATAGGATACTGTAGTCAAACGTATGGTAAACAATTCAGGTTAAAAGGTAAATATTTTCATATAAAAGATTTTAAAATAGTTCCATTTAGGTATGTTACAAACAATTAAAAAATAATCTGTTGGTCTTGCTTTATCTTTTCGTAAATAATAATAATTTGGGCATTTTTATTAGACTACCAAATATAACACTCAGTTTCATCCTTCATGTAAACTTCAATTCATTGTACCTACCTAACGCCGAAAAAAAAATCCACCCAGCAGAAGTTAGTCATGATGATGATAAACTTTTTCATACAAATTGTTCTACGGCCTGTTCTATCCTGCTAGGGGCCACATAAAACAGATACCTAATTACCAATGCCAAGTTATGTGTCAGCTAGCTCGGTACAAATTGTTCCTAGATGATTTCATAAATAACTTTGTCGCGTGTAAATCGAAAATATTGTTTACCTTACATTAAACTCTTATAATATGATGGGTCAGAGGACTCAGAGGGTCGTCTTGGGGGCTTTAGAAATAATTTGTTGAGGAGGCATTTTCTACACTTGTCACGCGAAACGGATATTGTACAGAATGATAATTAAGTCGATAGTTTAAGGTGTGACGTCATAATTATGGTAGGTAGTACTTAGTATTGGTTCTGTCATATGAACAATTTTAAATCGTTTATAACTGGGGCATTGTACCTATAAAACATGTGGTTTTTCATTGTTGCTTATTATTTTTGTAAGTTTCGAGATTTATAGTAAAAAAAATAATAGTCGAATAGCCTATTCTATGGAAAAACTATCATTAAAGGACATCAGGCAATCTTGTCCAAAAAAAGAAAGTTGCCCGGCCAGATGTCAAATTATTTGCAATAGATAGGTCATTGTCGTCCATGGAAACCTCGAAATGACTTCAAACCCTAACTTCATTTCCTGAGGATATACAAAATATAAATTGATAAGTAAATATGATAAAATAAACAAATCACAAATCAACTATTCTACAAAATGAGTATTTAATAAATACTTAATAGTCTCGTAGGTATATCAATTACAGCTGACGAAATGCAGGTTACAACGTTGTACCTGCTTATAATAACTGGTCAAGGATTAGGTAGGTACCTAAATGTATACCTACGACCAGCGTTGCCAACCTTTGTTGCCAGAATTACGTCAAATTTACACTAAAATTACCGTACAATTACCGTACACTCCATTTTTTGGGATTATAATTTTGCAAACAAAAAAACATATATTTCTTTGCAGTTTTCAGGTAAAAGCAGTATTACTTTTGAGATTAAAACATGTTTTGGGTGATTTTTAGTGCTTACCGTTGGTATAATTCAAAAACATTTTGATCAGATTAGTGTAAAATTAGACTTATAAAATGGAGTTTCACGTAGGTCACAGAATTAATAGGTAAATAAAACAACAATTTATAAAAATACCGAGTTCTTTATCGCATTCTGCTTCAGCTTCAGGTGATGTTTGGTACAAAGATTTTTTACACAATTTTGCGTGCATGTTTTTAGTCGGCTTAAAATCAAAGCAACAACCCTTTTTTTCCGCACAGCCTGATTGTTTTAGGAGTGTTTTATATTACCGTACTTCTTGTAAGATTATTAGTTCTGGTCTTAAAATTATCGTACATTTGTCACACGATAATTATTACCGTACGGGGCATGAAAATACCGTACGAATACGGTAATTACCGTACGGTTGGCAACACTGCCTACGACCTCTCTGTTGGAAATAATCATAGGAAAGGCCGCGCAACTTTTTTTTGGAAACCCAATTTTCCTGATGCCTTTGACCAACTTCTGCTTTTTTAATTTTTTGTCTAGTACAATCAGCATCAAATACATCAGGACGAACAGACTGTTCAAAATGATCTGAACAACTAAGGGCCGATTTTTCAATCGTCAGATAAATTTCATCCAAGGAATAAATATGACGGTTTGACATATTTTCTATAGAAAAGCTGTCAAAACATCAAACTTATTCTCCAGATAAAAGTTATCTAACGATTGAAAAATCGGCCCTAAGACAATTAAACTAAATCTCAATGTTAAAAGGATTGCTTTAGAATGAACACAGTACCTACACGAAAACTGTCATTCTGATAGAATTTTATCCCATTGAGATAAAGTTTAATTTCTTTAGTTGTTCAGGTAATTATGAACAGTCTCTTCGTCCCGATATATTTGATGCTGACTGAACAACATTTTGCATCTTACATAAAACAGTCTATGAACAGTAATGAACTCGACTGTATGTACAGTCGAGTTCATTAATATATTGGCCCTTCCAGGCTTCAAAAAAAAGAACGTTAAAAAAGTTCATAATATTGTGACAACTCTAAGCATCATTAAATTGTGGTCAAGATTTAGATTCATTAATATGTGACTGATTTTTTTCAGTACCATGTATACGGCCAAAGGCACAAGACTGAGAAAAAGCAGTCACATATTAAATCTAAATCTTGACCACAATTTAATGATGCTTAGAGTTCTCACAATATTATGAACTTTATTAACGTTCATATATTTTTGAAGCCTGGAAGGGCCAACATATTAATAAACTCGACTGTACCAGGGTTCGTAAAAATCGAATATTTAATAAATGGTTTTGACGAGTCAAATTCTGATCAAAATTGTTAAAAAAAATATTTTTGATAACAACTATATAGATAAAAATACAGAAAGAAAAAAAGTTTTTTTGACATGTCATGCCACCTTATGGGTAGGGTTGCCAACCCTACTACACTTCTGGACACATCTATTGGCCCACCTTAGAGTTTAGGTTTCGATGGCCCCTACCGAAATATGATTGCTAGATTGAACAAAAACTATAAGTTTTTAAACTGACATGGTCACTAACACAATCTTTAGAGGTTAAAACGGGATATTTACCATGTTTATTATTTGATTTGAGTTTCAGATATTTCGGCACCGTTACAAGCGCCATGATCACGGATGAACTGAAGTAATTGCGGGTGGGTGGGTGTTTATGAGCAGACGAAACGGTCTACCCTCTTTCTTGTTCGTTTTTTGCGTTCGACGCCACTACCACTGTCACTTATGTCACTCACAACTCTGTTCTGTTCCCGACACACAAAACTCACTGTATCCGCTCGCGAACTTTTTTCAGTAGTTTTACGGTTTTTACACAATTGAACCACTGGGTTCCAGGTCCTCGACAGTTGAAACCCATCCTCCCGGTTGAAGTTCTTATATTTGGTAATCTCTATCGCTTCTCTTACCAGTCTAGGTAGATAGTGGCGTTCTGTCGAGATGACCTGAGGGCTATGTAACTCAATCCAATGGTTCGGTCCCGATTCTAAAAGGTGTTGAGCTATGGCCGATTTTTGGACGTCATTGTTTTTCACAGCCCTTATATGTTCCGAAATTCTACAAGCTACAGTACGTTTTGTCTGACCGATATACGACTTTCCACAGCTACAGTCTACTTTATAAACACCGGGTTTCTCCAACGGAAAGTTGTCCTTTGGTGAACGCAGCATCTGAGACACTTTCCTGAACGGAGTGAAGATAGTCTTTACTGCATAATTCCGTAGAATGTTTGCAACCTTATCTGTCACTCCCCTTACGTACGGCAAAAATGCTGGTTGCCTATCAACGTCGTACTTCCGGTGTTTATGTGATGTGATTCACACCACCATCCCAGACAGCTGAACTCTGTAGTGACTTCACTCACCAACCGCGCGTATGATCTATGTGACGAGGAACATTTACAAGGTGATCTAACGCATGTACAGAAGGTCCTACAGAGGAATGGATATACAGCAAGGATCGCACAGCGTAGACAAAAAAGTTCACATAAACACCGGAAGTACGACGTTGATAGGCAACCAGCATTTTTGCCGTACGTAACCGTGACAGATAAGGTTGCAAACATTCTACGGAATTATGCAGTAAAGACTATCTTCACTCCGTTCAGGAAAGTGTCTCAGATGCTGCGTTCACCAAAGGACAACTTTCCGTTGGAGAAACCCGGTGTTTATAAAGTAGACTGTAGCTGTGGAAAGTCGTATATCGGTCAGACAAAACGTACTGTAGCTTGTAGAATTTGGGAACATATAAGGGCTGTGAAAAACAATGACGTCCAAAAATCGGCCATAGCTCAACACCTTTTAGAATCGGGACCGAACCATTGGATTGAGTTACATAGCCCTCAGGTCATCTCGACAGAACGCCACTATCTACCTAGACTGGTAAGAGAAGCGATAGAGATTACCAAATATAAGAACTTCAACCGGGAGGATGGGTTTCAACTGTCGAGGACCTGGAACCCAGTGGTTCAATTGTGTAAAAACCGTAAAACTACTGAAAAAAGTTCGCGAGCGGATACAGTGAGTTTTGTGTGTCGGGAACAGAACAGAGTTGTGAGTGACATAAGTGACAGTGGTAGTGGCGTCGAACGCAAAAAACGAACAAGAAAGAGGGTAGACCGTTTCGTCTGCTCATAAACACCCACCCACCCGCAATTACTTCAGTTCATCCGTGATCATGGCGCTTGTAACGGTGCCGAAATATCTGAAACTCAAATCAAATAATAAACATGGTAAATATCCCGTTTTAACCTCTAAAGATTGTGAACAAAAACTGTTGATGCAGTTTTAAACCTGATACATTTTACCATCTTTTTCGATCGTATTGTTTTAAATTTGAATTCAGAATACCATACGACATGGAGCTACGCCTAACAAGTCGGATATGCGCCTTGTTAAAGGCAATTAATTTTTGATTAAAAAAACATGTTTTATCAAATAAAGGTTTAATTTAATAACGCGTGTTGCCTCCATGGGCATCTACCACAGCTCTCATACGATCAGGCATAGAGTTTATCAACCGCTCTATGAAATTTTGAGGGATCATCTCCCATTCCTCTTCTATGGCAGTTTTCAACTCCTGCATCGTTTGGGCAACTGGCTGACGAGCCCTAACACGTCTTTTTAGCTCGTCCCACATGTGCTCAATGGGGTTCATGTCTGGGCTTCTGGCTGGCCAGTCCATAACTGTGATGTTCACATCCCGAAGATATTCCCTGACGATGCCGGCCGCATGGGCTCTTGCATTAAGTATCATGCATAAAAAGGAAATTTGGGCCCACATAGTCCACGTGTGGTATCACGTGAGGTTCTAAGCACTCACGAATGTACCTTTCAGCATTTAATGTTGGCAGCCGTGGTCCTGTAACAACCTCAAGTTGAGTTTTGCCGCTCGCGGATATACCGCCCCAGACAGTCCATGAGCCACCGCCATAAGCAACCCTCTCTTCAAAGCAGCATTGTGCGAAACGCTCTCCCTTACGTCGGTAGACCTTCTTCCTTCCATCATTGCCATGTAACACAATTTTAGACTCATTAGAAAAGAGTACACGGCTCCAATCTTGCTGTGTCCAATTTAAATGACTGCGTGCGAAATGAAGGCGCGCTGTTCGGTGGGCTCGCGTTAGTTTGGGCCCATTAGCTGGCTTGTGTGGTACCATATCGCGTTCTTTTAACCTTCTCCGAACAGTTCGAGCGCTCACAGATACTCCGTGGAAGTCGCGAAGTTGGTTTTGTATCTCAATGGAGGCAAGGTGACGATTTCTCAAGCTGGTCGTCACGATGAATCGATCCTGCCTTTCAGTTGTGACCCGAGATCGTGGCCTTCCTTGGCGACGAACAAAGCCGCCAGTCTCTAGGTACCTCCGATAAACATTTCGGACCGCAGATCGACTTAAATTAAGTTGAGCACTCACGTTTCTTTGGCTGTCTCCGGCCTGAATAAGTGCCACAGCTTGGGCGGCGACTTCAGGTGAAGTATCCATAGATTATTGATAGAACCTCACCTTAATGTTAAGAATAAGTAATGTTTGTTGCTGTTTCTTAATTTTTCATACATTTTCAACTCATCGAAGCTCACAATACGTTATTACGCTATGCGTAATCGCCTACTTTTATTGTACTACGCCAATACGCGTTTTGGACGTTGATTGGGTACCTCTACTTACCTAGATGAAGTGAGAACTTAAAACAAACCGACTTCTTGTCCACACTTCACACTAGTGGTGCATTGTACGGTAAAGCCTGTTGTCAGCATAGTGTGAGTGTGAACGGAAAATGTAGTTCGACTTCATGTTCATAGGTATAGGCTCACAGTGAGCGTGCTCAGTCTGCGGCTGACTATAGGTTTGGTGTGAACCGTATCTATTAAGAGGGCTATCGCATTTTGTCTCCTGCCTCGCTCGCACAGGACCATATTTTTAAGAATGTTAAATTAAAAGATGCATTTTTTAATAATGTATTCAATGGGCTCCCTTTAAAATAATATTAATTTGATAGGCAATTATTAAAAACACATTACTATCGTGTTCCCTAATAAACTCAGCTCAATAATTATTATGATCCGTTTTTGAGATAAGTTTAATAAATGTCACAATAAAAATGTTTTTAATAATTATACCTATTAAATTAATATTATTTTAAAGGGAGCCCATTGAATACATTATTAAAAAATGCATCTTTTAATTTAACATTCTTAAAAAATATGGTCCTGTGCGAGCGAGAGAGGTGAGAAAATGCGATAGCCCTCTTAATGCAGTTTTATTTTACAAAAACATTCAAAATACTTTTGTGGTTTTGTTTTTGTTGTTAATTTGACTTATTTTAATTTACAAAACTGTACCTACTATTAAAGAAACCTGTACTTTTCCCGCTTCAATAAAATAGGTACCTGAATTAGTCTATAGATCAATATGTCCGCCGCCGCAGTCAATCAATCAACCAAGGTCAAATCAGTTTTGTTGACCAAGGCGGTTCCCCTACGGTGACGCAAGTCGGAGCGACAAGAACCGCGTGCGTACTACCACAGTAGATACATATTAAAGCAGTACCTCAACTTCTATACCTAATCGTCTGAATTGATACACTCACACAGACATGCACTTGTATACTGCGTATAATGCACTCTTTGTCATGTACTCTATGACAGCCGTGACTGACTGCATTCCAATTAGGGAATCCAACTCCGCATCAAAATTACGATCCCGCAGGTCTGCGGGATTGAGGTCATCAATCCCGCAGATCCCGCGGGATTTGCGGGGTTTGTTGAATGGTTCAATTTATTTAATTTTCTGACCAATCTAATATTAATTCAATAAATTCCGATGGCAAACGATATGTGCGTCGTCCAGTCAACGAGGCATTAAATAACAAGTGCATCAAAAAGTCAGTTTATCATGGCGGTGGAAATATTAAAGTATGGGGATGGTTTTCGGGATATGAGGTTGGTCCCGTGACAAAGATTGGGGGGATGTTGGATCAGTTGCGATATAAAAGTAGGTATATTAGAGGAAGATAAGAACCTTACAATTTCCCAGTAGTTGCTGGTTCTTACTGCAAGTCTCTATGACGAAACTAAAGCGATTGAAAAGTAGGTTTGACTGAGGCCTTTCCCTCACCTCAAAAGCACTTCTGATTGATTTTTTATTATTCAAAAGTAGAAATAATAATAACTTAACGACCGTTGATCGAGTGAAGTTTTGCCTGATTTTAAAGTAGTTTTAACGGAGAAAAAATTTAGACTATAATTATAATAAGGCCTCGTTTATCGTCATACCATACAAGTACGAGTCAAAAATGACTCGCGCCACGGAAATATGCGTCTCCATAAACGGTCTACGGGACAAATCCAGCTAAAAATACGCGCAAAGAATTCCAATTTTCATTAGTGTTTTTACAATAATCAAAAGAATCAAGAATCCAAAACAAAAACAATGTCTTTTATGATGCCCTACCGTCGACGAGCGGAATTCAGCGCTAAATGCCACCTTTCAATACAACAGGTGTTGCTATACAAGGTTAGTCAGAAAGGGGGTACTAAGTACTAATCCGAAAGGGTGTCAAAGTACCCATAATAATGAATAACTTTTGTTCTACCAATTTCCCCAAAAGTCAATAGTTTAAGAGAAATAGCTGTTCAAAAATTAGTTAAAAAATTCGCTAAAATCTAGGTATCTATCCTCAGCTATGATGAGCTGTGTTTACATTTTATTTCATATTTAGGGTCACGAATTAGAAGCTCCATTTTTTTAGTTGTTAACTAAAGCAGGAATGAAGATTTTTTTTAAAAACTGAAATCAAAATAATTTGATATGGAAATAAAAATTATCGAATTTTGAAATTTTAACATTTGCTTTAAAACCGTCATCAGTGATACTTTAAGTGGCCTGCGGATTAGTACCCCCTTTTCGACTAACTTTGTATATTGCACTCTTACGCGTCAGCGTGCAACGTCTCGGACGCACGAAATGACGACGCTTTGTTCGCCTAAATTATGATGGTGGTTCCAGTCGTGCAGTATGTGCTATACTGCGTAGTGAAATTCAGCGCGGAAATTCCGTCTCAGATTTTTCGCGAGGTTGATGAACCATAAGGCCCGGCGCCCACTATCAGCATCGGCACGGCAAGGGATTTATTAAATTCAAATAATTTTAAACCTTATTTTAATATACTTAGCACTTGTATTTGCTTAGCGTACCGCGGGATGCTTCGTCGTGCCGCGGCATGCCGAAGCATACCGCGGTAGCCGGCAATAACGAGTTCTAAAGGGTATAAATAAGGTTCAAAATCGTTTGAGCTTAAAAAATCCCTTGCCGTGCCGATGCTGATAGAGGGCGCCGGGCCTTAGGCTTCTAAAACTTCAGCTTCTGTTGTAATTTTTGTTGCTATTGGTGGGAAGATTAACATTTTTTGGTGCAGTGGCTGAAGCGATTGGCTTCTGCGCTACGGGTCGTGGGTTCGATTCCCACACGGAATAAAAATTTGTATGGCCTACAGATAGTTGTTTCGGGTCTGGGCGTTTGTGTATGTGAGATTTATGTTTTAACGATACAGGAGAAATCCTAGTGAGGCGCAAAGTTTTTGTTTAAAAAAAAAAGCTCTTTTGGTTACATAATATCGGTCATCGTCGGAAGAGAATGGGCATTGTGCATTTTTTTAAAATCTGATATGATATGAAAACCATTTCGAGGAATAAGGTTACTGATCACATCTCACTATTTAGAAATGGAAAATAATCATGGATTATTAGTATTTCGGGTTATATGTGAATGACCTTAATTTATCCTCCAAATGACGTCATTGCTGGCAGTATGGCAGTAATGCCTTTGCCTACCCTACGATTGTAAATAAAAAAAATGATAGACGTGGTCACGTGACGTGAATGTCATAAATAATAAACATAACCTCAATCCTCAACAGAAATTCAACTTTTACTATTAAAGTGTTTTATTGATACGGTCAAGCAATAACGATGGAATATAGGAAGTGCTTTGTTCCTACCTGCAAGAACGACACTAAAAATAGCCCAAACAAAATTTTGTTCGTGTTCGGGAACTCAACTTTCGGAAGGTTCCGCGAGTCAGCTTTGATAAAAGTATCACTCATGACGATTGGTTGGTCGGTAAATAATATGAAGGGCGTACGATCGAGATTAATTGCAATAGCAGCGTAACGTGGTATTTTGTTTGATAAGAATTAAAGGCAAGGAAAATAATAATCTGAGGTTATTATTTCATTGATTTGACAGTTGACACTATTGACATTTGACATCACTGTTACAGTTTTTAGAATATTATGGATTGAGGCAAAGGCCCAAAGATTTTATGCCACTGATGACGTCATAGATCAGAAATGATATTGAATTTTAAATAATTAATAAAAAAATAATTACAATGAAAATAACAAAAATATTTAAAATGGCTTCTTAGATTACTCTATATTTTCAAAATCTATAATAAAAAATTGTGGCCAAGAATTTTGCTTCATCCCCATTGTTTTATCAATTTGTCATAATTATTGTTTGAATTATCCGCATTACGTTGCACGCTAAGCTCCGCGTCTCCTTAAACAAGGCCTAACGGCATTCATATAAATTAAATTTAAAATGCAAATATATACATAAAACTATACCAGATCTATTTGAATATAATTATAAAAATATAAGAACAGGGTGTAGACACAGAATAAATAGTGGTGTAGATCAGAATCCAAGCTAACGGTGGTTAGGGCTACAGATAGAGGAACCTAACAATGTATTTTTTTTTTCATTTGGTTTTCATGATTGTTTTCTTTTTTGCTTATTTCTGGAATGAAATATTGGGACCTAGTATGAAATTCTGTCGGATAAATGTGTTGGAAAAATTAAGAAACCAACAAAATAACATGTAACCCGATTACCCTAGTACTTAAAGAATGGGATTGAAAATAAAAGCGCTACTGTTCTAATGACTAAAAAAAGTCATGAATGAATTATAAAAATGCGTGTTCTATTCATCTAGTTTGAAAAAAAAAACAACTCTTCACGTCACTTTGATCAAAAATGTTATTAAAGTCCGAGTTTGGTTAAGACATGAAAAGAAATCATAACTCGAAAACTACAAAAAACCGTGGAACATACATGAGGGTGATTCGGGTACCCTATAAGGATGCTCTAACTCTGGACTTCCGCTTGACACTACTTTTTAGGGATCATTCCCATCTTCCCCCGAATGTCTGCCCCCGAATGGGGGAAAATGGGAATTTTCGTGGCATCTTCCCCCGAACTTGTAATCGGGGGAAGATGGGAAGTAAAAGTTTCATTTGTCCCCGAAATATTTTTAATAAAAAAAATTTTTGTGCCACCGCACCCAATTATGGTTTGAATGAAATAGACATGATTTTTTATACGAATTAATAAAAGAAAATGATGACTACCAACTTTTTATAAAACAAATATTATAGCATTTTTTCGTTTTACAATCAGTAATACATAAAATATAGGTACTACTATATCTAGCAGTTTCTCTAATTTAAAATTATCAATCTAACAATCAAATATTATTAATATTCATCTAAAGGGTGTTAACGAATTCGTGTTATTCCTTAAAACCACATGATCTAGGTACTACTGGTATAGACTGGCCCCGCACGGGATTTAGCTTGATTAAAAATAAAAAAATAAAATTCTTTTTTTTTTCATGCGGCTTTGTTAACGATCATATCTAAACCACTAAATAAGGATTCAGTAAAAGACATAAATGACACAGATTAACACTAGATGGGAATTTTCGAAAATAAACAGAAAAAAAATTTGGTTTTCAATATCTGATTCTTTTTAGAGCCTTGAGTTATCTGACTGCAAAGAGCGATATCGCGTTAATTGTTCCTGCCAGCCGTGTCACCATAGTTTTATTAATTTATGCGTGACATCGCAATGTTCACAAAAATATTTTTTTTTGCAAAAAAAAAAAACTTATTTTTTTTACTGAATCCTTATTAGGTGGTTTAGATATGATCGTTAACAAAGCCGCATGAAAAAAAATAATTTATTTTTTTATTTTTAATCAAGCTAAATCCCGTGCGGGGCCAGTCTAGATCATGTGATTTTAAGGAATTCGTTAACACCCTGTAGATGAATATTATTAATATTTGATTGTTAGATTGATAATTTTAAATTAGAGAAACTGCTAGATATAGTAGTACCTATATTTTATGTATTACTGATTGTAAAACGACAAAATGCTGTAATATTTGTTTTATAAAAAGTTGGTAGTCATCATTTTGTTTTATTAATTCCTATAAAAAATCATGTCTATTTCATTCAAACCAAAACTGGGTGCGGTGGCACAAAAAAAAATATTAAAAATATTTCGGGGACAAATGACACTTTTATTTCCTATCTTCCCCCGATTACAATTTCGGGGGAAGATGCCACGAAAATTCCCATTTTCCCCCATTCGGGGGCAGACATTCGGGGGAAGATGGGAATAATCCCTTTTTAGGACACTTTCTTTCTTTTCCGTTGATACTCTATCCCGGGTTTCTGAAAGGCTGAACAACGCAAAAATTAACCAATGTGATGTGATTGGTTGTTAGTATTTTGATCGACCAATCATTCGTTAAAAGATTTGACAACAAATTAATTTGATCAGCCTAGCAGAAACCGGGGCCATACATGATAAGACTACGATATTTTTTATCATATTTTATCAAGATGCTTTCAAATGTACTTCATACAAAATACACTTCAATGTCACTATACTTAAAATGAAAAGTATAAAAAAGAAAAACAATTTCAATTACCTGGTTATCATAAAAGGAGAATGGGCGGATGCGGTCCAAAGTCCAAACCCCGCCGGTGAATGAGACCTATGTCTTCTTAGAGCTTATTCTTTATAATGGGCCCAAAAAACTTCACTCCGGTGGAACGAATATTTTTTGGAATAAGTGTAAAATGGTCTTAGAGATTGAGACCCAACGTCACAATACGGCGAAATATTCTTGATTAGACCTCGTTTTTGGAGACGTATAGGTGGTTAGTTTAACGTAGAGCGTGATGCGACAGTTCAAACTTTGACGAAATATTATACGTACACTACAGATTACTATCGAAATCCGTTCAGCTGTTCTCACGTGACGCGGTTAGTTAAACATTACAACATTTTAACATTATTGCTCTGCAATGAAAGCGTTCATACGCGAAAATGCAAGGTTTTAATTTCTGAACATTCATATACCCGTAGGTATTTTGATGTGCACAAAGAATGTTCTACAAAGGGACTCAGAATAAGCCTAGTTATTATGCTAGAAATCCCAGCCTGTTCAAGAAGTCCAGAAACCTGAAATATATTCATCACTGGAAAGAAAAAGCCTCCCAATGATGGTCTACCTACACAAGGTGTAATTTGTGCAGATTATATTCTTTAATTTAAAGATGATATTATTAGGGTCGAGGCATAATAAATGTGTTATTTATGTCGTGTGCATATGTGTACATACGTACATCACGGCGCAGTTGTTGCGGCGGACTTTGCACCTGCCGGCAGGTGGTTCTGCCCTTTGCAGCGCACGTGCCGTTACCGCGCCGTTCAGATTACTTACCAACTGTTGTTTTTTCATACTGCTAAATTAATATTAAAATTAATTGTTATATTATAATGATCAATTTTAGAATTTGTGATGTTGTATAATGGCTTTGTTCCGCAAGTCTAAAAACTTAATGAAGGTCCGATAACCTGTTTCCTCCTGTTGTATTGCTTTTAACCTGAAGATGAGTCGAATTTATTATAAATATATCTTGTCTTTCCTTTAATGTAAACGACAATAGTAAATGTAAGTTATAATCAAATTCTGATCTGCACATGAATTCGAGAACAAGCGCTTAACCGCTTGGCGATCCATTTCGTCCCTCTCCTACATTAGAAATAAACTATAGCGTTTTTTTTTTTTAAATATACCCATTAAAAATTGCTCACCCTAAATGTTGTGGACTCTCGCTGTTATATTTATTGGCAATATAATTATTGAAGCTGATATTCGAAGAAAATGCAGACTGTCATTACGCCAGCTGTTTCATTCCCATTGTTATTAATACATAGATTCTACTGCAGTTCGCATAGTAGGAAATAATAAAGTTGCTGAAAACAACTATACTCATTAATAAACACTCATTTTTGCAAGAACATAATTATGTAGAAATAAACAATATGTTTGCTTCCAGCAGGGATTCAACGCAGTATTATTATTTTATAAACCATAATGATCAATCAAGATAAGCTGAAACTGTACTTGAAGAAATGGTTTAAAGATATAGTTAAGTTTGTTTTTGTTGATGAGTACTTATTTCTCAAACCTATCTACCTATATCGGAGGAAATAGATATGTCGCATCGTAGCCCAGTCGCCAGGTTGCAAAAAAGGGGTTTCACTTGCAAAAGGTCCGTCAGTCCTGAATTTTGAATACGTGTTATGTTACGTTTAGCTGTTCTTATGAAAATATCAAGTTTTCCACCTTGAGTGACCTCGACGCGCTCCGCCATCTTGGATTAAAGACTCCAAAAATGAGTTTTTATTAAATAACTCCTTACCAATGGGTTGTACGCCAAAAATAGATCAGACCAACTCAACTCCTTCAACTCTGCTTTGGAACCCAAACAACCTTACAAACATCCCCTTAAGTTTTGTTTTTATTGTGAAAATGAAAGTGCGTGACGAATGTCTCATGAAGAGAAGAGGCCTTGAAGGTGTATAAAAACAGTGTACCTATGTAGTCAGTGCGGCGCCGGCAGCCAGTTTGGTAACCGGCGCCGGTACTCGTAATGGCTACCGGCGGCGGCAGCGGAGGCACTCCCGGTAGTCCCGGTTTTAAATATAATGTTAAAAGTCTTTGCATTATCCTGATATCTTATACCATTAATTTATTATACTCCTTTATTAATTATTATGATGAGTATTTATAATAACGATTGGATTGGAAAGGGACATTTTGCGATCGGTAGACTTTTTGCGTAGTGGACGTTCTGCGACTGAGCCATAATAAGGTGAGTTTGCTGAGGTGCTTCAAAAAAAAGTCACGATTATTTTACATAAGGTCAAAGGAAACTGGTATTTTAAGGAAGAAATAGCAAGTAACAACAAATAAAAGTAAGGTTTTGAGTATTTGCGTTTATTTTAATGTTAAAGACAATGTCCATAATGCTCTTCTGCTGCTGATATGGAAAACCGCTACATGACGTATTTGTCATCATGAAATATAATAGAAAGAAACCGTATCATTAAATTATAAGGACATTTTGTTATATAATGCGATTACTTTATAATTAGAAACAACCTGTCCGTCGTATTATGCACCAACTAGTGCTCAGAACGCGTCATGGCTTTTCTTCATTGCCACAACGCGTTGTATTTAACATGATAGCCACGACACGAATTTCGCTCTGTGGTCTTTACTGTGACCACTGACCACAATGCGTTGTGGTGAGCTGTTTTTTCGCTCAGTGAACGTTTTCGATCTTTGATATTATATAGCGTTGGTTTCATTCAATTTAAATGTACCCAAGGTAATGATGGTCTTCCCTCAGACACAATATTTAAGGGGCGGTTTACACCAAACGTACGTCGACTGTGAGCAGGCTCATTGTGAGCCTCAACAGTATGAACGTGAAGTCTGAACATTTTCCGTTCACACTATGCTCACCACAATGTGCTGTAGCGTAAGTACAATGCGCTACTAGTGTGAGCTAGAAAAGTCGTTTTGATTTAGTTCCCACTTAAGCCGCGTAGTCAATCAACGTCCAATGAGCGTATCGGCGTAGTACCGCATTGGTCGCCGATAACTAGGGTTTCTGTTTTCTCGACATATTTTTTTTCTCGGGTCTCGAGAATTCTCG
Source organism: Amphipyra tragopoginis (assembly GCA_905220435.1). NCBI lineage: Eukaryota > Metazoa > Arthropoda > Insecta > Lepidoptera > Noctuidae > Amphipyra > Amphipyra tragopoginis. The sequence goes on along the minus strand of HG991991.1, from coordinate 21,910,386 downwards.
AGCCCGATTTCTCGGGTTTCTCGGGTCTTTCGAGAAATTTTTAAAAACCTTAAAAAATCAGCTGTCGCCCGTTTTCTGGGGTACTTTTGAAAGTAGTTTATCTGTTAATAGCGCTATTATTTCGATAAACTGACTCATTGCGTTTCTGGACACCCCAGTCAGAAGATAATACTAGTTCAAACTTCAGATAATTTATTTTTCCGGTTTCTGAGGTACTCCTAAACGTACTTTATCTATTCTACCGCTATTGCTTCGATAAACTGACACATTGCGTTTCTGGACACCCCAGTCAGAAGATGATCTTAGTTCAAACTTCAGTTAACTTGACTGACTAATTTGGGGCGTTAATCAGTTCCAGAACTTTATTTGTCGTTTTATATCATATTAAGAGCATTTGGAGTTTTATTATTAGTATTTTATTTTGGATAGTGAGTTTTGGACTCCCAGCGAAATGAACTCGAGTAGTTCATCGGAGTCTGATTTGGAAGTGCTGGAGGCAATTTCAAATATATCAGGGGCCTAATTCTCCTAAAATAAATCTTGATAAATCACAACCGAACCAAGGCCGAACCGTTCATTCAGATAGTTCTCAATTTCAAAAGCTATCAAATTGTTTGACACAAAAAACAAAATCAATCATTTTGAAAGTTTTCGAAAACAAAAACTGACTGACGGTTGTGGTTCGATTGCGTTTGGCAACAATTTATTTTAGGAGAATTGGGCCCCTGTACCAATAAAAAGGCATCGAAGAAATCCATCCGAAATGTTCACGGATAAAAAAGTTAACATGAGATATCATTGTAACAAGGGGACTATGATGTATATACCTTTGTGAAATAACTAACCCTGCCCTAGAACCCATTTATTTACACCACAAATAGGTACGTTAGCCTAGTTTTTTTTTTCAGATTTAAATATACTTTACTGCCCAATATTATAATTTACAATAAAAATTAAAATCCTAGTTATTTTGTTTTAATAGTTTTATTGTGTTGTTGCTTGTTGCTATGATTAAAAATAACAAAGAGAAAATATTGTGATTTAAATTTTATATTATATGTAATGTAATGGTTCGTTTTAAAATCATTGCACATACCAGAGAAGATTTTCATTTAAACGTGGGGCCTAACTGCAAAAAGATAGTTTAAGGCGAGAAAAATATATTTAGCTGGGCTTTAAAAAGAGACCTCATCTAGTGGTCAATTTACAAACTTACTTGTTGTTTGGATAGTTATCTAGTCGTCGATTTTGTAATCAGACACCCAACAATAGATGAACGGAGTTTATCTTACAGTTAATTTTTATTTGATGTTTTATGTCACATTATAATATAATAAGAGTACTTAGAGTTGTAGGTATATTATGTGTCTGTTCGCTTGCCTCGCTTATTCGAGCCTCGTAAGGAGAACGATAAGAAGCCAAAATGCAAAGATTACGTAACTTTTAAGCCAATTTTACAGTAATAAAAGAAAATCTTTGATTTCTCGAGTTCTCGAATTCTCGAGGTATTTTTTCTCGTCTCGAAGTTGGCATGATTTCTCGACATTTCTCGACTCGAGAATTCTCGAGCAGAAACCCTACCGATAACGCATAGCGTAAGGCGTATGTGCAAACTTCAAGCTGAAAATGTATGAAAAATCGGTATACCTCGTTATTCTAGCAAACATGTGGCGGCTGTCAGCTAGCTTAACGTTTGGCTTTGGTATGAACCGTGCCTAATAGAGAGATTTGATCCTAATTATTATTATTGAACCTATCATCGATTAGTGAAATAAAAATATAATATAGGTAAATTATTTGTTCGCGCTTTTGTTGATTCGATTCCCAGCTCAGGCAAGAGAAAATTACTTTTTTTTTTATTTCATCCTTTAAATGTTTTTGTAGTATTTCTTACTTTTGAAAATAAAATGAAGTCTCCTATATGTAGTTACGTAGAAACGGTCCGCTAGCACCCATCTACAAGAAATCGAATGGGAAAAAAACTACTGATTTAACTGATAGAACAGCTGATTTACGTTAATTGTTAATGACACCACCAAATGATACCCCTAGAGGTGTGGTTGCCAAAAAGAATTTGTTAAAGACACCACTAATGAATAGTGTTGTCAGGGCAACAACGAGTATGTGTAACTGTAAACTACCTGTCATATTAAATTATTACTAATTGTGACAAATCATTAACAAATCCTTTTTGGCAACCACACCCCTGGGGGGGGGGGGGGGGGTATCATTTGGTGCTGTTATTATCAATGAACGCTGATTTATATTACTTAGGTACCTACCTACCAGTGGCGATGGGTGAATTTTCTTAAAAGGGAAGCCGGACCAAAAAATGCTTACCTTGATCAAGTGTGATGCGTGAATTTCAGTAACTACTCGTTTCGAAAGAGAAGCCGATAGGAATCGAGTTGTATGGAGCCTTCGCCACTGCTACCTACTCATTTTTCAAAGCCTTGAATATTCATTCCTTGTAGATCACCTAAAAGAACGATCATTAAATTATGTTTTTGATGTCACCAAGATAAAAGAATACAGAATAACACTACTTACAAATTTAAACATACTTCTATACTCGCGACAATCTAAGAAGTCCGATTTGACACCTGTCAAAATACTAGGAGTAATGTGAACACTAATATTAGTATAATAATAATAAGTACCTCAAAGCGTGGCGTTAAGTCAGTAATCATGGGTCATGGGTGCGCTATGTGCGAGATACATAAAAAGGCGACTTTCTTTAAGATCGAAGGCGTAGAACTTCCTTACACATTTATTTTGTGCTTTAAAGCAAACTTCTAATCGGGCCTATTACGTTGTCCGAACTGTAGTAGAACAATATGCAATTTTTGGAATTTAACTAGGCTTATAATGATAGGGGATTAGTGAATGGGTTGTTGTTTTTATCAGTATACGGCGCGGCGGGTGGGTGGAGGGCGGCGGCGCGGCGCTGCATTCAGTCGTTTTGCATTGCAAGTCCGTTCAGAACCCGCGTCGTGTCCGCTACACAGCCGCTACTCAACTCGGTGCGAGTCGGTCCACTCATTCTTCAGTCACACGGCAACACTCGCAGTTGCGCCACAGCTCGTGTGCGAATGGGCTAGGTTCTTCACTCCTTCCGGTCGTTTTGTTCATTTTATAAACTATTATACCTAATATAACTAACTATTGTAATAGGGATCGTAAAACGCTTGATGTTTCTTAAATTCCTGTCGGAATCGTGGTGGACATTTCTGTTGAAGTGGTGAAATTGAAAGCGTCAGTGTGCATCCACATCGCGCACGTCCTGTGTTAAGTTTCACAACCTGCTTATGGCATACAGAATGGCGAAATACCGCAGGTATGACTAGTTTAGTAGGCTATCCTATCTGCACGAATACGCCCACATTCTTTATGCGATCGTTACAGCTGGTATAAGACGATTTGATTTGATCAATCATGAACTACATAATATTTGACGTTTCATCTGTGCTCGCTGACATTGATGTTTGAAATACATTAGAAGCTTTATAACGTATCAATAAATTCGATGCACATGAACACGTGGTGCGTAAAGTAAGATGGCGGCGCGCAGCGCTGCCGCCGGTATTGCGGCCGGTGCGGCGGGTTCATGAATCACTGATACAGAACGCGCCGGCATCGTCAGCCTGCGCTATGCTGGATTTATTGATAACAACTTGTCATATGTTTGGCTAGGTTAAAATGCTTTAAAGTTAGCAAGGTATTGTAGATAGGTATAGGTACTTCATAATGCAAAGATCTATGAAAATCTATTTCAATAAGTAATTTAGAACCCATTAAACGTTAATAATTCACCCCATTCTATGTCTTGAACTTAACGCCATATAGGTACCTACTTTGATTTTTCCTCACCATAATAAACAATCCTTTGGAAATAACAATAACGAACGGTTTCCAGTTATTTTTGTTCCGAACTTGGCTTGACACTCCCGTGTTCTAGATTATTACAGATCCACAAAATAAATAGGTAGATAACGTACGCGAGGCCTAAGCTGAGCTTTGCAATTGTGTGAGAATGAATGCAGACGCGTCCTTTGCTTGGTTTAAACCGGTTTAAACTGCTTTTTGGCAATCGATTCTATGTGCACTCACACAAACGCAAAGCTCAGCTTACGCCTCGCCAGTTGTATCTGTGAAGTGACAGAAAGATGAAACTCATCATGACATTGACAATCAAATCCAGTAACCAGCATAACAAACCTTTACGTATTGTAATTTAAATGATTTTCATACAATAATAGGTTATGGTTAGCTCTTTAGTAATAAAACTATTCTGAAAATTTAATTTACGTTTGGGGAATCGTTTAGAATTAGGCCATTATTTAGAACGGACTTTTCAAAGATTTCTTAGGTGACAGTAAGCTAATTTATATCAACAACTAATAAAGAATTTGCTCTGATATAAAACTAGTTTTTGCCCGCAGCTTCGCTTGCGTGTAGTTTTGAACCCTCGGAGGATATAAAGGACTAATTTTAAAATAAAAGAAATCCATCTGTTATTATGTATTTTGAGGAGTGATTTTACCAAATTTCAAGTTAATAACCCCATGGAATAAGGACGTACAAACTTTTAACAACCTATTTCACCCGTTTAGAGGTGGAATTCACAAAAAGTGGATGCCTGCTGTCGAAAGTTTCAAGTTGTGCGTCAGTTTCTTCTTACTTCAAAAGTACCAGATTTCTCATACAAACTTGCAACCCTTATTATTTCACCCCGTTATGGGTTAATTTACAGAAACGCTCAAACACGTGTACATTTATTTCTAACCAGAAACCCTAATATTTGATTTCATGCTTTTAACTTCGAAAAAACTTTCATCCCCTATTTCAACCCTTAGGGCTATAATTTCCAAAAACTCTCAAATACATGTATGTTAATTTCTCACCAAAACCCAAAATATTTAATTCCTTACTTCTTACTTCAAAAGTACCAGATTTACCATACAAACTTTCAACACTTATTTTACCCCTCCCCCCTCCCCCTTTTTAAAAACTTCCAAAAACTCCAACACGCTGACATTTATTTCTAACCATAAACCATAATATTTAATTTCATGCTTCGTACTTCAAAAATTACAGATTTACATACAAATTTAAATCCCCTATTTTGACCCCCTTAGGAGTTGAATTTCGAGAAATCCTTAGTCTGTCACAAAAGAAACCTACTGTGAAAGTTTCAAGTTTCTAACCCAGGTTTAGGCTGTCCCTTGATATACATATAGTTTGTAAACTGGCAGCATTTAACGACAGTGACGTCTCCATCTCAACTTACTTCATGTACAGTAGGCACACATCCGGATGTCCCAAAACACATGGCATGGTCATGAAGGAAAAGTATTCAAAATATTAAAAATACCGACTTTTATTTAAAGTAGAATTCATTTTACTTTTAAAAGTAAGTAATACACTGAGAATACCTACATTTATAGATTTTTAGAAAGACGACTTGCCTGTTCCCTTATTCGAGTAAACACAATATGAACCTGCTTTTTTATTTCACCGATCGACAAGCTCAGTAATAAGGATGAAATCTCTTCAATAAATATTGTCTTACATTGATGGAAGACCATGAAATCTAACATTATTTCAATTTAGTTACACCAAGCAATTTTACCCACTCAAAAAACACCTTACTGAATTGGGTGTTCTTTTTTTACTTATATTAAATAGAATTATCCGAGTAAAAGTAGACTACGCAACCACTTCGAACTTCACATTGATCTAGAAGTTTGAAGTTTGGCGCTTACTATACGAATACCGAATAACAAACTTGCTTGCAATTTATGCAACCTTTTTAACCGACTTCAAAAAGGTTCTCAATTCGGTTGAATTAAAAAAAAAAATTTTTTTTAATGTTTGTTTTCCTCATATCTCCGTCATTTATTAACCGATTTGAAAAATTATTTTTTTGTTCGAAAGGGTATACTTCCCGATTGGTCCCATATAAATATTGTTATGATTAGACCATGAACTTCAGAGATATGGAACGGAACTCCTCATCGGATCAAAGCAAAATTCTCAAATTACTAATATTGCTTTGTTTATATTTGTTGTTGGGAACTGACTACTGGAAAAGAGGAGGGGGTGCGTCCCCCGTCCCCCCCCTTTGGAATGTTTTCATTATATCGTGTAAGGTATCATTCGAAAGAGCTTTTTATACCCGACAATGTCAAAACCAAAAAGAAAGGTTATAAAGAGGAGGGTGTTAAATTTATGGCACTAAAACGTATTTAATAAAAAATAAACTTAAAAAAAAGTAAAAACCGACTTCAAAGAAAAACTAAAAGGAGTAAAATAATTACCATAATATAAAATTAACAGTTTCAGAAGTCGGTGGCTTCTATTTGTTTCAGTTTCAGTGTAGAGTTGCACCGACTTCTGAAACTGATAATTTTATATTATGGTAATTATTTTACTCCTTTTAGTTTTTCTTTGAAGTCGGTTTTTACTTTTTTTTAAAGTTAATTTTTAAACTAACACAATGGGGATTGTCAATGTTTAGTTGTTTTTTTATTAATTTCCTATTTAGCTTTTTAGTTAGTAATTTAAATATAGATAAAAGAAAGAGTAGCTATTTAAAAAAAGTTGAATCCTGTGGCATAAAAGATTTGCACTGTTGCCTTTTTGTACAAACTGTCAACACGACGTCATCTGTCAATAAATGTCATATTTACAACCTACACCGTTACATTAACCAACCGCTAATACACCGTTATTTGTCTCTTCACCTCTTTCTCTTTGATACCTATTTTCGACCGAAACAATAGCAAATTTTAAACGTGTTTTTAAGGGCAGCATCATACACGACGCGATTATCGTAACGATCCGTCGTTCGTTAAAATCGAACGTCGTATTGTACGCAGGGCTGCGTATCGAGTTTACATTTCTAGTCAATATGAGTGATCTCGCATTGTACAGGCTTTCCGTACAATGAGAGGTCAGCATATACTGGCAATGTATAACTTGATATGTACCAGTGTGTAGATGTGTGGCGGTATTGTATCCAATTTTGTGGTCGAAAGAGCGATCGAAGATCGCAACAGACAACCCAGAAAATATCGAACGCTCTCAACGTTCGATTTATCTCACGAGTGAGGTGTGATCGGATGCGATCGTTTTCAGTCTGCCGCTGGCTTTCGAACAAGAGTGTTTCCTTGCCGCTACCTTTAGGATGTAAATTATTTTCTTGAGAACAATAACGTCTTCAGAAGGCATCTTTTAGGCCCTGTATCCACCAAAGCGGAGAGGAGATCGTCTCGTAAACGACCAATGGGATTTCTTATTGAGTTGAAGCTAAGCGGAGAGATGTGAAAATCACGCAACTTCATTGGCTGTTCGAGACATCTCTCCGCTTTGGTGGATACTGGGCCTCGGTCCGTGTTCTCCTATTCTTCCTTTTCCTTGATGTTGTTTCAAGTCTATTTTAAGGCTCCAGTACACGTTGGCCGAGCGCGCTCGGCAAGTGCGTTCGGCCAACGTGTACTGGGCCGTTTTGTGTGTATTTGGCGTTTGCGGCCAACACTTGCCGACAACCCGATTAGTGTCGGTTTTTGTGCACAAATCAAAGAAATATGGCGCAAGCCGCAAACAGCGTTCACACGTTGTCCGAGTGTTCAGTTCATAGTTACGCCAGTTACGCATCGGAATAGACTGTAGTGTCGCGCTTAATTGTTTCTACGATTGTTTCACGAACATTGCGCTCTTCTCTGGTGCACAAGTAAATAAAATTTGAAAGCGCTTGATAAGTATATTGCAGCGGCCGTGATCACCCTGATGACGTCCATCTTTATCTAACGACCAATGCAGAATGAAACACGCCAACGTGTGAACAGTACCACGAAAATCTGCCGAGCGCACTCGCCGAGCGCGCTCGTCCAACGTGTACTGGAGCCTTTATACAAAATGAGCGCCAATGCGCCTAAACAAAAGCAGTTGCGACTCCTTACTTGCGTCACGTTTTTCCTCAGCACAGCACAGACACTGAGAAATCATTCGATCACATCGGTCGTGTATTATGCCCGCAATCGACGCTGCGCTGTTATTGTTCGTTTTCCCGAACCACAATGAGTGATACTTTTGTTAAACCTGACTCGCGAAACCTGCCTAAGTTGAGAATGAAATAAAATAACCGGAAAGGGGGTACTAATCCGCAGGCCACTTATGAGTTATGTATGACTGTTTTAAAGCAAGTGTTTAAACTTCAAAATTCGATCAGTTTTATTTCTATACAAAATTATATTTATTTTAGTTTTTTCAAAAATTCTACATTTGGTTTAGTTACGAAATCGGAAAATGAGCGTCTAATCCGTGACCTAAAATGTATACACAGCTGTTCATAGCTGAAGATAAATTTTAGCGTATTTTTATGAATGTATAACAGCTATTTCTCTTAGGGCTGATTTTTCAATCCTCAGATTTATTTATTTATTGGTTAGCCAACAATTGTTTACACTAAAAACATTTACATATTTAAAAACAAACATTAACCTTTAACTAACGACCTGTACGTCTCACAGACGGCGTAAATTTTTTAATAGCAATATTTTAATACACATCGCTCGCGAAGTGGTACCCCTCCCGGTACCTTCTTCCCTCGGCATTATCTAGCCGTCAGTAAACATCTATCTCGCACGCGGCGAGTACTCACTTGTCCGTTGAGGACCCATTGCCGTCGCACAGACGTAAGTACGCTATTTATGTAAAAGATTTATGACGTCTCCTGGTCGTCACCTCAGTAATTACGTAAGTAAGGCTATAGTGTCTCATAGACGTGACATCGTTACAAGTGTAGTTTTTTTTTACAGAATGCCTTTAGGTAGGAGTTTTTTGAGTAGAAAGCGGAAAGCATCTCCTGATGAAGATATGGGGTTAACGCAATCTTCAACTTCACGTACCTAAACGTAGCTTGGATGAACAAGATATAGCTAAACATCTTGAGTACGGGAGTGATGATGATTGCAGTATTTTTTGAGGATGGAATCAATAAAAAATGCCAGCATCCCAATCAGACCGATGGTCACTGGGATAATATTTACAGTTACTACATGCTTGTATGCAACAAGTAAGGCACTTTGGCTTATTACACTTATGACAAGAATACTTTGTACGTCTTTTTAGGCGACTAGGACATATTGCACAGGTCTTTCGAACAAAAAAAAAACTGTTTTTAGGCTGCTCTCACAGGCAAACGCAACGGTTACCAGCAGCCAGACTGCGCGCGTGACTACCACCGCATAACGAGGACTAAGATATTAAAATAACGAGCCTTGCTAAAATCTGGTGATGAAAACGTCGGTAACTCTTGTATTATCAGTAAATCTTCCTCGAAATGGTTTTTCAATTACAACATAATTAATGCTCATCATTGTTGTCTGGATAACCGTATTTAGGTAAAGTAATAAATTCTCTACATGTTTAGTATAAAATATACTATCAAAACTAGTAAAATATAATAAGTATTTTGGGTAAGAAATATTAAAAAGTTATTGGACAGGAACTTAAACAACATGGATAATTTGTACCTAAACGAAATCAATTTCCATTTTCCCAGAAAATATACAGACTTGTTAACCTAATTGTTTATTTGTTGCTTATCATATAGGTATTTTTTCAAACGAGCGAATTATAATTATGTATCATATAGTTACGTTACGTTACGCACAAGAAATATCTGTTGTTGTAAATAATGCTCATTCTAATATGCAATAAATTAATAATAAATAACGATAGCTATGAAGTTTAATGACCCCGTACGGGTGTTGTTAATAATGGACTGACTAGTAGTTATTGTTGATCCACTTACATTTTTATGTATTTTAATTATGTATATACAGAAGTAAATAAAATATTTTAGAAAATATTGTGGAACAATAATAACAACCATAATTATTGACTTTATAATATTTAAATAGTTTGCGATTGAAACATTCCCAGGCGTACCTACTACTGGGATGTACGACCACGACATTGTTGCCATAAGCACCGTAATTACGGTAGTATATCGATCATTGCTTTTTTTTAATTCTTCCAACTACCTTAATGGAAAAAATTACGCTCCTATGAAATTATCGTATATTTTCGAATCAAAGCCGGAGCGTAAATAGTAGAGGAGTGAGTATTTTTTATAGACCGGCCCCCTTATTTTATTGTATCACACTGAAAATCGCAATAGCATTGATATCGATAATTCAGCCATGTCCATGGTCTACCTATTTTCTTGACAACTTTACACCACAGTATGAATATAATTATTGTATTGCGATTACGAGTACGCTACGCGGCAGGAACTTAATAAGAAACAGTAGGTAGTGTACCGTCCGCGAGGCCTAAGCTGAGCTTTGCGTTTGTGTGAGAATGAATGCAGACGCGTCCATTGCTTGATTTGAACTGGTTTATACTGCTTTTTGGCAATCGATTCTATGTGCTCTCACACCAATGTAAAGCTCAGCTTACACGCCTTGCCAGTTGTATAGTGTTATCAATGTTGCCTATACAATGTCTTAGTAGCAGTCGCCAGGTAGTTATTGCCTTGCAGGCCGGTCTGTTCTGAATTTTGGATAGCTATGTGTTATGTTTAGGTGTAAGTTATGACAATTTAAAATATTCAACCTTTTGTGACCTCCGCGCTCCGCCATATTGGATTAAAGACCCCAAAAATGAGTTTTTATAAAATAACCCCTTTCTTGGTTTTACGACAAAAATAACTGTTGGCTGTTTGATGAAAATAAGTTCATCCGTTGCAAAATTATGAAGTGAATTTAATACATTGTAGTGCAGAAATCTCTGCAAGTCTGCACCGACTGTGAAGAGCTGATAATTTTGCGACGGCAATTAAACCCTCCCCTCCAAATTGCAGCCATTTTGATTTTTGTTCTGATCAGTAATTTATACTAGAGATGGGCCGAACATGGATTTCACCGAATACGAACATTCGGCCGAATGTTCGGTAAAACTTTTTCCGAACCGAATATTTGGCCGAATATTCGGCATAGTTGATTCCCTTACGTAAACAATACAAGTCCGAACACATTTACGCAAAGCGCGCCGATGGGCCTTTTAAGAAAATTTACCTTCATGTAACTTAAAATAAAAAGTTAATAAAAATGTGAATTCTTAAGGTTATGTTCCTATATTACGATATTTGATTAGTCTCACATAAAGATCTCATATTTTGGTATAAGACTCCTGTTTTGGTTTAAGTAATACTTTTAACGTTTAAACTTCAAAGTTTATAAGACAATAACTGTTTATTTTCAATAAATAATTTTCGCTACTTTATGTTGAAACTAGAAATATGATTCATAATCTGCTGAAATATTGTAATTTAATCATGCAACTCTTTCTTACAATAAAGACCTGTAGTTTAATCCCAAAACAGCTACATACTTATATTTTGTTTTTATTAACCATCATTTTTATCTACTCTTATTGGAAACAAAAGTACAGCGTCGACGAAAATATAAAGCTGCACTGTAAATTACTTAAATCATAAAAATAACACATTTAATACTCAACTCATGATCAATCATACACGGCTCAATACAGTAAAAAAACTTTGAGTACCACTTTGCCGAACGTTCGGTGATTTAGCCGAATATTCGGCCGAATACAAATATTCGGTAAACCTGCCGAATATGCCGAATAACGAATATAAAACGAATATTCGGCCCATCCTTAATTAAAACAGGTGTTCTTAAAAAAAAAAATATCTTTGGACTAGGAGTATGAAAGACCTTTTTTTATTTGCAAGGTGGTACCCTAAACTATTTCTATTAAAATAAGCGATTATTGACTAAACTCGTAATAAAAAAAGGTATTAAAAATAAGTATGTCAATGACCTCGGTTTTGCAGGGATACGTTAGAGCAACATTCAAAATATCAACACCTATAGACAACCGCTGCAGAAGTCAAATACTACTACATCAAAAATTTACTAATCAGCAGTTCATGAGTTTAACAAGTCTTTTTATCAAACTGCATTTTACATCAGCTGTTTACCACAACCAGTTCACTAGATCAGCGGTCTGCAACCAGCGGCTGCGAGCGGGGTTGAGTACCAGTAAAATTATAATAATAAAGTTTTCTGTAAAATATTACCAAATCTCATGCTTTTGGCGAGGCATTTTTATATAAAAACAACCGAAAAGTTCGATGCGAATCCAAAAAAGAAATTGAATGAGTAAAAGATCGAAATCATATAGCAAATATTAAAAACCGCGCGGGATTTCCCTTTGGTCCGTTAAGCCGTGTACGCACTTTCGAACACGAATATCGCGAACACGAGTATCAAACACGTTGTTTGCATGTGCGTAGGCGTACCATTGCTAAATGTGTTCGACGAACACGTTCATAGTGATTCGTGTCCGATTTTCGCGTTCCCGATGTTCGTTTTCGAAAGTGCGTTGGTACCCAGGTTAACCAAAGGCCGCTTTCCGATTTACGCAGAATTCAAATGAAACAACAGGCTTTAAATTTATTACTAAGTACTATTTTTTTTATTTTTTTGTTTTTAATCTTGTCTTTCCATACCTGCCTGCGAGGCTTCTTGGTGCGGTGTGCGGCCGCAAGATTCTCGCAGCAACGCACGTGACTGACGATATCAGACACAACGGAGTGAAAGGGCGTGGAAAGTGGGAACTATTACTATAATGACATGTAGCTTAGTGCGGCCACTTAAATCCCCACATAAAATAATAATTATTTGGTCCTCTTACAACAAAAGGTTGCTGACCCATTCACTAGATTAAAAGTTTAAAATATCGATTACTATTAATTTTAACAGATCAGTGGGATTTAATGTTACTAAAAAAATAGAACATTTTTATGGATAAAAAACAACGTTTATATTATTAATAGCATCAAAATAGATGAAAAAAAAAACTTTCATTTTGAATATTTAAACTCTGCCTGCCAAGATCTTGTAACAGCCAATGAAATTGCTTCGCCATTCGTCGTTTCGCCCAATGATCTAGGTAGGGTCCCAATCAGACGAAAGAGCGAATTAAATAACAATGTTATTTTTTGTACTGCGTTTCGGCCAGTTACGTTTTTTCCTTCAATCTTGTAATTAAGTGCAGTCAGATACATTGTTAATTAACTAATAAATAATGTTAATGTGTTTCGTAAAAATTAAAGACCACAGTTTGTATAAACTTTTGTTGTTTTTGTCAATAATATAAAATCAGTGCAAACTTGTAATTAAAGTAAGCTTTCTTATGTACTGAACGTAACTTACGAAATATGTAAATGAAAAACAGGTTTCAATAAATATGCCATGTAGGTATTTTTAACACCACTTTCTTACTTTATGTAAAACTGTAAGATGTAAATAGATTTTTTGTAAAAAAAAAATGTGCTTAATCCTTTTAGCTAACCTTATTTTGATGAATTATACTGAATATAACGACGTTCAGGTGAATCGCAGCACAAAATCACATTCCTATGCGATTTCGTCCACAAATCGTTGGATGTACCTACTTAATGACGACCGACTCGATTCGTTTGATGAAATATGATTTGTGGTGTCCGATCCGACAGTGACCCGCACCACTCCGCAAATGAAATATTTTTTCTGTTCAGGCCACGTCGGGCCAAAACAAATAAAAAATAAATCAATAATACTACCTATAAAAATAAAAAAATAACGAGGTATGAAATAGAATCTGCAATATTGCTGCTCGTCTATAATAAAATAAATAAATAAAAAGATACCTAATTTATATTTATATAGGTTGCCGATTACCGAGATAAATCATTTATTACATGTTTTTCCCCCGGCTACGCCCGCGTTAATATAACACGCTACTAATGCTTCTACAATAATATAATTCAATCATGATTCGAAAAACACGTGGCGCCATCTATTTATCATAAGAACGTTATTATTGTTTCCTCGGGAATAGTACTTTTTTCGGGATAAAAGGTACCCTATGTCAGTTTCTGTACACCTGACAACGTATTATGCAAAATTTCAAGATGATCGGTTCAGTGGTTTAGGCGTGAAAAGGTAACAAACAAACTTACTTTCGCTACTTTCGATAATATTAGTTCGGATACTTGGATTTTGTATTCGGAATCTTCACTTAAAGACAATTCCCTTGTCGTCCAGACAAAAATCGACACAGCGTTAAATTATTGTTTAAGTACCAGTTAAAAGTGGAATTTAACACATTTATGAGTAAACACTTAATTAAATAATGTACCGTAACGTAATACATATTATTATAGGTATAGGCCGTATAGGTCGAAATTCAAAATAACAAGTGATTTGAAAATTCTATAAGACTTGTATTGTGAAAGCATGGATAGATTAGTGAGTGACACACTGAACGTTGCACTTCAAAAAGGAGCAGAAAAGGCATACAAAAAAAAAAGAAACAAGAGCATCTAAAAATAATACACAGGTTTAATGCCATATTTAAAAAAATAGAACTCTCCATTTTACTGAAAATCTATTAATTTTGCCCTAATAAGTCCCGTATGCCTGTTTTTCCCAGACTGACAACACTGGATTACGAGTTCTTGTTACCTACTTAAAACAAATCGATGCGCGGAGATATTGATTCACGAGAGTGAACGACCCAAGAAAACCAGGTCAATAAAATCACGGGTTTGCTGATAAATTATTTATGTTTTACTACTACATACATTGTTTTATTTTATGGAATAAGTATTTTTAAAGCCTGATGACTAGTTAAATTGTGAAATAGAACTAAGAAAAACATTCTATAGATCAGCATAAGAAGTTTGAGAACTCAAATAAAATTTTAGGTAGAGTACTTTCTTTTCACATAACTCCACCCTAAGGTTATTTAAAAGGGTCTCGAACAGTTATACCTACATAATTTAATTGATGATGAATTTTGTATTCACTATTGCATTTGCAAATTATTTCATTTTATTTACTAAAATAACGATTAGTTTGCACGAGATGAAACTAAAGATAAACTGTGGTAAAGAAGGAAACGCCTCACATAGTATCAAATCAATACAAATATTTCATTATCACATTCGATTTTGGATCGGGGATCCAAATTGCCCGAATTACCGAAAAATCGTCATACCTATTTAAAACAGTTTAAAAGTGCCTATCGCAAAATTTGGATATCAAAATTTAAAAAAAAAATGATTATGTAATCGAAATATATTTGTTAAATATCGGTCACAACAGAACCCAAAAAAATATCTAATTACAGAAGATACAGTACATTTTTCAAGGGTGGAAAAGTTTATATTGATGGGGTCAGACTTGTCGACAGTTGAAACGGCCGCGCCCCGCGCACCCACCCATCTCTGTCGGTTAATTCAAAGTACCTATAATATCGGTACCAAAATGAATTATGTGTTATTAATAACGTTACAGGAAACGGGTTGAAAAATCGTGTTATTTTAAATTTGAACTGGTTAATAAATACCAAAATTTAACAACCGTTTCAGTCCGTTTCGAAGTAGTAATCTAGTACAAAGTATGTATAATAGAAATTTTAAGATCACTACATAATTCAGTTTAGATTTACAAGTTTTACACTTGTAAAACTAAAAACTATACACACTTTACGCAGTAAAATATGCGATTCGATTGTTGGTTGTATCCTGTGGTCGCATTGTGTTTATATCTAGGTATTATATGCGTAGAGTTGGCTAGTAAGTAGGTAGGTACATTCACTACGAGGGGTCATGCATCGAGCGAGTGCAATGGAACGAAGTTGTGAATGGCGTGCGGGTGGTGGGGAGAGCTGGGGAGGGAGAGAGGTCGCGCGGAGCGTCTGACGGTGTCGGGCCGCCGCCGCCCCGGTCCGCCGCGCCGCGGCCTTAGTGACGAGGGAACGGATGATGTCATCTCCGGAGCTCCGCCATTTTGTAGCCAATGATATCCGAGTAAAGCAACATATTCAACGTTTGCATTTTACTAAATGAATTCTTCCCCTAACTGATGCAATTATTTTGTTATAATGTCCATAGCATTGTTATATTTTTTAATGCATTAATACTTATATTTATATATTCTTCGTTGTCTTCGGTTCCAAAACTAATGGAATATTTATTTAGTCGTAAATTCAACAATACAATAATCAATTTGTTTTTGTGGTAGCCATCTTCCGCTTTCTTCATAAACTGATAACAACGTTATTTTTCAGCCGTTGCAAAATTATCAGCTCTTCTCATAGTTAGGTAGGTGTGCATTGCACGGCATTGTGTCGTTGCAAGATCATGGAAGTAAATTTGCTAACTAACCTAACTTTGAAAAGAGCCTGATAATTTTGTAACGGCTGAACCGATTTCCATCAAACGTAGCTTAAAATTATCCTGATTAATCCAGCTTTCGAGCAAAAACAATCATAACAAAATCGGGTCATCCGTTTCAGAGTTACGATGACAGACATACCGATAGACAGCCATACACCCAGACGCACAGACTTAGACATACAGACACAGGTTCAAACTAACAAAACATCCTTTTTTTCACGTCGTGGCTTAAAAATAGGCTTCAAACGTATAATGGTGCTCCCACACTGCTGTTAAAAATGTTTACAAACATTTTCTAACACTAACAAATGTTAGGAAAAGATAAAAATATCAGATAATAATTAATCTAATTTGTCTATTATAGATTATTAGATAATGTTTCAATAGATTTTTGCAGATATTTTTTATTTGTTTGTTTAGAAAATGTTAACTAATGTTTGTAAACATTTTAACACCGGTGTGGGAGCACCTTGACATCTCTTTCGTAGTCGTCTCTTCGTCAAGAATGAAAAATAAAAATGCTTAAAAATTGCGTGTAAATTATTAGTTACAGAAAAAAAAAAAAACTACACAATTGGTCTGATCTATTTTTGGCGTAAAGCACATAAATGTAGTTATTTAATTAAATGGCGGAGCGCGCCGTGGTCAATCAAGGCCGAAAACTTGAATTTTTCATAAGAACACCTAAACATACTACATAGTAACCAAAATTCAGGACTGATAGACCTTTTGCAAGGTAAAACTACCTGGCGACTAGGCTTTTTGGGATTGAGGTGGGTAGTTTGATCTAGTTCACGACAGTAATTGAGTTCAGCGTTCGAATTAGTGGAAGAATTTTCGAGTAAGTTCTCTAACGTGGACGTAGGTGGGTACATAACTCGTAGTTTTCCATATGGATTTCCATTTTCGATCTAAACCCAAAATAAAACAATTAAGCTAAACAATCTGGAATCTGGAAAAAGCAAGACCTGCTATGGTGATATCGTACTCGAAAAAGGTTTTCACACGAGAATGTCCTTCGCTAGCTAACCGCCCCCCCTGTGGTGAAGTCTCATTCGCACCCCTTTATCTCTAGCTACTAACCGCACCATTAATTTTTTAGTGATAAATTGAAAATCACATGTTTAAATATGTTTTTGTCCAGGGTATAATAAGATACCCTGCCATATTCTCTCAGATTAATTGCGAGTTTCTACATGGAATGAAAATGATTATTTAGAAAAGAAGCGATAAATCAGTAAGGTATGGGTAAATTGCGACTATCTACATTTATGTATAAGATAATAAGTTAGAAAAGAAGCGATAAACCAGTAAGGTAGCATTTTTATTGTGTTATTATGTGTATTCTATTTAACGGAGGAACTGATATTTTGTATTTAGTGTAAAAACTAAGTGACAGATAAATATGTGTAAGTAATTAAAATCAAAAACATTTAGGTGTATGTAGGTCATTCTTAAGCTCACTAATGAGGCATGAACTTTATTTATCTTTTTATATCCGGGCAATATTGTAATAATAACAATGATAAATCTCCATTAATATATTATTTTTTTCTGTCACGCAATAAGAAATAATTTGATGATCGATAGATACATTCGATATGTAGGTAGTAGTAGTTATAATGATAGGTATATATTATGAACATAATAGCATAATGTTGTCTACAAGTGGTTATGTCGCTTCTCGCAGCCGGTCATCAAAGGTACTCATCAGTGGGCTACCCCTGCATGTTCGCTTCGACAACATCGAGCCCCTGCTCTCACAGTATGGCAACGTACAACATTGTGATAAAGCGAACTCGCGCGATCCCAACACCCAAGCGGTGTTCATCACGTTCGAGACTCCGGAGCAGGCGCAGCAGTGAGTATTATTGTCTGTTTGAGGGTTCTCTCTGGGATGTGCTGCATTGTTCGCACCGTCTGCTTCGGTTGGACCTTTTCTATCTTTAAATTGAAGTTTGCATGGTGACTTATTTGTAATGTATGGCTTTGTTACTTCTTTGCTTTATTGCTTTCCAGGTTGCACAGAAGGTATATGACATAACAGTTCGCTACATAACTAATAAAAAGCACGAAATACCTTTGCGTTTTATTGTGATTTAACTTATCTATGTACTCGTATAAACAAGGTGTCCCAAAAAGTAGTGTCAAACCGAAGTCCACAGGTAGAGCACCTTAGAGGTACCGGAATCACCCCAATGTATGTTATGCGATTTTTCGAGTTATGATTTCTTATCATGTTTTAACCAACATTTAATGACTTTTTGTTTGGTTAAAACATGAAAAGAAATCATACTTGATAACTAGAAAAAATCACGGTACAGGGGGCGATTCGGGTACCTCAAAGGGTGTGCCTACCTCTGGACTTCGCTTGACACTACTTTTTGAGACATCCCTGTATAATCATTTACATAATCATCACACCCCCCCTCAATATATTCCTTTCTTACGCGACCAGGTAGCCTGGTTTTCTAATGAATTTCATGCATATTGATAACTCGGCTTTTTTATACTTGGAAGTCATAGAATACGCATGGTTTGCTGTTCAGTTATTATTTTTGATAACTTTTAGGTGTCTATTGTATTTTACATGAGCTCTACAACTTGTTACAGAGCAATCAATGGGCTGAACGGGTGCGAACTGGAAGGAAGTCGGATGAAGGTGGAAGCGGCGGAGCAAAACACCCGCGGCGGCCGGCGCGGTCGCCCCGGTGGCGGCCGAGGCGGCGGCGGTGCCACTGGCGGCGGCTCGCGTCCCACCGACTTTCCGTTGCGGCTGCTGGTGCAGAGCGATATGGTCGGCGCCATCATCGGTCGCCAGGGCAGTACCATCCGCCTCATCACACAACAAAGCCGTGCTCGTGTCGATGTCCACCGCAAGGACAACGTTGGCTCTCTCGAGAAGGCTATTACCATATATGGCAATCCTGAGAATTGCACTAATGCCTGCAAAAGAATATTGGAAGTCATGCAACAGGAGGCCAACAACACCAACAAAGGGTAAGATTTCACAGCTTATTATTTCGATATGAAATACACATTAATAATTGTAATAATTCATTAACATGTAACTAACATTAACTACATCATCGTTTCCAGTGAGATCTGCCTCAAAATCTTGGCTCACAACAATCTAATTGGCCGTATAATCGGTAAAGGCGGTAACACGATCAAGAGGATCATGCAAGAAACCGATACAAAGATAACCGTCTCCTCTATTAATGATATTAACAGCTTCAATTTGGAGCGGATCATCACCGTCAAAGGCACGATTGAAAATATGGCTAAAGCGGAGTCACAAATTTCAGCCAAACTACGCCAGAGCTATGAAAGCGATTTGCAGGTGAAGTGATCAGCCTCATAACAATTTTGATGGTGGTTTGGTGATTATTAGAAGAATATTTAACTTATATTGTTGTTGTTGACATTTTAGATGCTGGCACCGCAAAGCATTATGTTCCCGGGCTTGCATCCCATGGCCATAATGTCGACCGGCCGCGGATTTTGCGGCGCTCCCCCGCCTTTCCCGCCGCCTATATACGCTCCTCTGCCGGGCCAGGGCGGCGCGCAACAAGGTGCTGGTGACTCGCAGGTAATAACGTAATTAGAGCTTGTGCGACAAGACTCTTCATTGTTTGCTTGAAATCCAACACGATTTTGGTCTCCTGTAATTTGATCCGTATTCGGACAACTCATTAGAGGCTGTGTGTTGCTGTTAGTAAAACGTTAAAACATAATTTCCTTATTTGATATTATAATGTTCATTAAAACTTTTTTTTTATCGAGATTAATTGGCCTTGTCAATGTATTCGAACATTAGGTAACTAGAGTCGAGCCAGCGTCCACACCAACTATTCCAGATTTTTTTTGTCCATAAAATTTTGCCAAATATTGTTTTCACGGTAACTTCATTTAAAATGACACATGTCAATAAAGAGTTGCTAGACATGTGATGAAGTCGATTTAAATATCAATAAAATTATAAAACTAGCGATTTTTTTTTCAAATTATTGCATTGTGATTATAGATTCCAAATACTTATGATTTAAGTACTTACTTATACAGCATGACTAGTTAGTCACTTTACATCTGAAAACCATCAACTCTACTCATCATTCTGTACAATTTTTACTATGGGACAAAACCAGAATTCGTAAAATAAAAAAAATGCTGTTCCATACGTTTTGTAAAGCAAAATTGATTATTTTATATGGAACAGCAGTTTTTTTTTCACAAATTCAATGATTGTGCTTTAGTAAAAGTTGTACAGAGTGATGATTAGAGTTCATGGTTTTTGGATGTAAAGTGACCAACTGGTCATGCTGTATATGCCAATTAAGATGCTCATCTTCAACATTAGATGTTTACGTGCTGATGTGATAATGAATCCGGCAGGTATGGGATAAGTGATAATAAATGTTTATTTACCACCAATGAATATTATTCTAATTATTCAATCAACTGAGCCTATCGTCTATAGTTATTACGTTAGTCAAAATACCTATTCATGTATATAAGTCGCGCGGAGAAGGTTTGCCGATAGCCTCATGACGTCACGCGTCGATGGTCGGTACGATTAGTAGGTAGGCCAGACGAGCGCGGGTAGCGGTCGGTGAAGTGGGAGGGGCAGTCATCGGCAAACCTTCTGCGCGCGACTTATAAGTTAAATATTTATCGAAATTATTTTATTGATAACCACGTCTCTAGCAACTGGTACCATCTGACGCAAGTTTAAAAACGCGAAGGGGTTTTTGGAAAATCTTTTATATAATAAATAATTATGGTGTCAAAAACATATTTCTATAATGTTGTGTTGTTTCTGCTTTGAAACAACCTTCTGGGTAACGTGATACTAATATTTTAAATTAATTTTATACTTATTGAATTAAATTGTCATACACAAGCGCCATTACAATTTATTTTCATACCATCAACTGACATCTGCCAAATTAATCAAGTTACCGTGAAAGCAATATAGTGACCAAAACGAAATAATTAATGACTCAATTCTTTTCGAGATGTAAGTCCTTTGTCAAGAGTTGTAGTTTCCGAATTACAAGGTAAGGGGACAATAACTGCTCACAACTTGATAAGTATTGAGCCACAAATAATTTCTTTTGGGTCACTATTTGTGATTACAAAAATCCTGGAATTGTTAGTCGACACTGGCTTGACGCTAACTAACATTTGATACAGATTAAATTGTGGTTTAACTTGTGAATAAAACAAATTAAATAATTTATTTAATTTAATGTACACACGGCTACACATCAAGCTATACAAAACCAGTTTATCTTGGCGTCACTTTGTATAATCTTTTCGCACAAGTAACGGTCAGCTTATACTGGTTTTGCATAGCTTGAAGTGTAGCCGTGTGTACATAATTAAATTAAACTAGGTACAAAATAATTAAAGCTAAGTACAAATCTACATTTATAAAAGCATTATTAGGTATATTTGCTGTCCGAAAGACTAACCTAATTGTATTCAAAATGGTCCGGTCTATCCGTACGTAAGTGATGTTTATTAAGAGCTTTTGTCCACCGCCGCCGTCACCAAGAAACGAGATTATTTCGGACCGAATTCGGAACGACGCACGCGATAATTGTTTGTCCACCGCGACCGCGTAGTGGTTCAGTCTTGCTCTTCACCGCCGCTGGCGAACTCTGGTGTAGTGAACAAGTTTTGTATGTTTTGCATTGTCAGGATTATGGCACGTCACGACCTCGGTCAGAGTTCTAGGCAATGTTGCGAGACGTTCCGTTTTTAGCCCTCTCACAACGCGTTCCGCCAAGTACCAGAGCGGGACGCGGAAAATCCTGCTATTTCAAAGTAGGTTATTGGCACGGTAGTTTCAAAAGAATCTGTCACCAAAGGAAGGAGTGAACGAGGCGTACGGGCAGCCGATGGTAGGCGACTATGCGCGACGTGCGGTTTTTGCTTCCTAGTCCCGCTTTTTTATTTTATTTAAGTTCTGGTATTTGGAAAAACGGATTTGGCAAGACTAGTGCCAAACGTCCCGCTTCGGGACCTCCCGTTTTTCAGCCCCATCAGGACGCGTCTCGTCAGCAACCTGAGCGGGACGCTTAAATTCCCGCTATTTCACCTGAATCTATACATATAAAAGGAGAAGCTATTTATCCACTACACCCAAGATTGCCGGCACCTGTGCACAGCTTTTTTCTTGTGTTGGGAACTACCGTGATTAGTCGCAGTGGACGCACGATCGCCGTCATGTTGTTCCGAGATTCGAAATAATCTCGTTTTTCAGTGATGGCGGCAATGGACAAACGCTCAAGGGTTATCGCACACCGATAAGTGTGGAGGCAAAGCGACTAATTTAGTAACAATTGGAATTCAACTTAGCTTGCTTCTACATAAGGAATACCGAAATAAAATCGCATAAGGAGGCTCAAGGCAGGGTTTAATGAAAAAGATGAGTGGTTTATCATCCTCGTCCTTCTCAGCTGCATCAACTGGATGTGGATTGTCTGTATGTGAAGATTCCGAATTCGAAATCCAACATAAATCTGATTTAATATATTTATCTTGAAATTATCAACCTACATTAATGCTGGTAATTATCAATCCATATTTATCTTGATAATTATCCAATGATAATTACCGCTTGGAACCCTGGCGGCAAAGCGCCGCGTCGCGAAGAACGGCCGAGAGGGGGGTTCAAGCGTCCAAGCGTCCAAAGCGCCTACACGCGGCGCCGCCTCGGTGTGCGTTGCGAACAGTGAACTGCTCCTCGCCGCCAGGCCGGTGTACGTTAACCCTTACTCCCAAAATTGAGGCCACGTCGGTATAACCGGAAGAAAATTGTAATTATTCTTATTTTTTCTTGAAATGACGTGAACGATTCTGCAAAGGAGTGTTATGTAGCACTTTTGTCTAATTTACTTTATTTAGCCGTCTATAAATCTACGATAGTTTCTGTTCTAGTCTTCGAAGCTGACAATGGTATTTTTTTTAAACAATAATTGTTGTCATTTTTATTTGCAAACAAAAACATAATTTTCAGCCTGAATACTAACAAAAGTACTAACAAACTATTGTCTTATAATCATTATCCAAAACCAAGTACTTTTAATTTTAAGTATACTAAATTAAGATGATATTCAGCTTAATTTGCCAATAATACTTATTTAAAAAATATACCATCTCTCAGGACGCTTGCGTTAGAAGACATGGTAAATATTTTTTTGCAGAACAAGTTTAGCATTAAAATGTATGGTTTTATTTTTACAATAATTCCTCCGATTTTTCACTTAACATTCCTTTGCAGGATTTGGGCCTTATCAGCAACATTATCAATTTGTGCAATAATACACAGGCCAGTATATTTTTCAAAAACATTCGAGTTCGATACCCGGTTGATACAGATGCTTTCTAAAAAAACTAGAAATGCAGGGTTTTATCTTCAAAATTGAGCTTACGAGTCCTTTGGTGACTTTTCTCCATTCCTAAAAGTTTCGGATTTGGCCTCACCCTGAATGCAAAGTGGGAATGAATGATTCGTACTAGAACCGTACACAAAACATTTGTTAATTTTAAGTAAGGTTTTTAACCGACTTCAGAATACAAAAGGAGGAGCTTATCAATTCGATGCGTATCTTTATTAATGCCGATTTCTCCCGAGATTGGACGACGGAGATGTGGACCGATTTGGGTAATAGGTATTTTTTTTATTTGGTGCGGATTATTTTCGAGTTTGTCTCACTTGAATTTCATTAGTAAGTTCATTGGTTGAGTAGTTTTTTCATACAATTTAGTAGATTTTAAATGAATTAACTGTACACTACCTACCGGAAATTTAACGACACGGTACTTCTTAATTTTACCGACAAATATAATTACCCTCTTTTGTAAAACCAACCCCTGCTCTCCGAATGGTAGCCATTTTGATTTTTCACGTGACCCGTAATGTAGTGTTCACTAAACTACTCTTAGATCTAAAGATATTACATTTTTAATGAACACCAACATTACGGGGCAAGTAGAAAATCAAAATGGCTGCCATTCGGAGAGGAGCGGCTTGGTGTTATTACAAAGGGGGTTTTTTGGCGATAGAATTAAGTGTGTAACATGTCGTTGTATTTTCGGTAGTTCACGACTAAAGACATTGTGTAGGTATAGACAAAGTTTTAGTCGTAGTAGTAGTGGTCCACGAATTTTTACACTAAGTATTGTAATTGTAATTTGTGGTAAGTACTAAAAATTATTGAATAAAAACAAAAAAAATAGAAGCATTAAAATAATTACCATACTAACGGTCAGGGCCTCGTCTCCAGTTTGCCTTTATTGGCTGGCTGGAGTGGAACCCCAAGAGTGCCCGCAGGACTCAACTCTGGCTTGCGTTTATCAGCCGGCCAGAGGGGGGCCGTCAGAGCTATATGCTCGGGGGTGGAAGTGTCTAATGGCGTAATAGCGGGAAAACCCATTCCGGGTCTTTTAGACCCGCTACGGAGAAACCGGGGCCGCACCTCTCTACACCTCTAGCCGCTCACACGTCTGTTGCCCCCTTCGCCTATCTACTGGCGGCTTTTCAGGGGCCCAGCTAGTGAGCTGGCGAGTCACCGTCTGCCAATGTATTTCAAATTAATAGAAGTTATCCAGTCCACTTAACACCCCTACTCATAGACCAATTTTTTTTTCACCACATTTTGCAATAGGCTTGCACCCACCTGGAACGGTCCATGACTGTACTCCAAACCGAGAGGGAACCATACTAAAACTTAAAATTAACAGTTTTTGGTTCAGCGTGTATTACAGCGTGTAGCGCAGACTTTTGAAATTGTTAATTTTATAATTATTGGTCATTATTTTACTCCTTTCTTCTCTGCTGAAACTTCCGCTATATCTGTTCCACGCATGTAAATAATGATTATTATGGTTTGAACAGGTCACGGACTTACATAATAACTTCGCGTAGAGACCTTGATTACATACTAATTTTAACGATTTATAAAATTAACCTTATGGTGTAAAATGATTAAATGTTAAGAAAATTTCTATGACTAAACTATTTAATGTACTTGACTGATTTTTTGTGTACGATTTTAGAAAGCATAATAAAATACGTGGTATCATTTAACGTCCTTAGTCATCCCCACTTTGTAGTAACACTAAAGGTCATGGCACACGATACCGGCACCGCAACGGCATCGCTCTACCCCAGCAATTATCATTGTCATAATTATCATTTGTCATTCAAATTAGCATTAAATCGTGTGTCAAATAATATATTTCATAATGTCATCATCTGCCTAGCCTTTTCCCAACTATATTGGGGTCGGCTTCCAGTCGAACCGGATGCAGCTGAATATCAGTATTTCACATGGAGCGACTGCCTATCAGACCTCCACAACCCAGTAACTGGGTAATACGATACTCTTGGTAAGACTGGTTGTCAGACTTTCTGGCTTCTGACCAACAGTAACGACTGTCAAAGATCTACAAATGACAGCCGGGACCAACGGCTTTACGTGCTTTCCGAGGCACGGAGGAAACTCGCTATGGTAAATGGTCACCCATCCACAGACCAACCTCGGCAAGCGTGGCTTAACCCGGAAGATCGGTCTATGCGGCTGTAATTATTTAGCCACGAGCTCCTCCTCCTCGACGGTTGGCTTTTTCATATTGATATTTCATAATGTCAATATGAAAAAGCCAACCTTAAGCGATTTAATTTAAAAAAGATTATCTATAGTGTCATTTTGTTGGTAACATAGTTTTGATACAAAATTTAGATAATTTTGATAAAAAAAAAGTTTTTAAAGTTTTTCAATATCTGTTAGGCTCCGTTCACACAATCGCGATTTTTTTGGGCGCGAAAGCTCTCTCGTCGCTCACTCCTCCGAAACTTTGGAATTTAATAGTTAGTACCTTGTCTTAACGTACATTTCTTATCGATGTAAAGTAGAGATCAACTACGATAACATGGCACGCCCCTCTATTGATACTGCAAGTAAAAAAGTGTGAGATAGAATATTTACAACGAGTAATTCATTCACTATAATTATGCACTAGTCAAGCAATAAATCTACTAAATGTTAAACACAAACATGGGGACTCGTTGGCATACCTATGCACATAGACATGGAAGACAAATTTTGAAGGGGCGTGCCATGTTATCTTAGTTGATCCCTACACGCGCAAGCTCAGCGCCCGAATAACTATTGCGTAGTACACGCGTCACAATCGCGCAGCGTCCACGCCTCCTCCACCTTCCCGGCTAGAATGGCATTTTTGATGTATGTTAAGACAAGGGACTAACTATTAAATTCCAAAGTTTCTGAGGAGGGAGCGAGGAGTGCGTTATAACGCGCCGAAAAAAATCGCGCATGTGTGTACGCAGCCTTATATTGACGAAATAATGGCCTGTTGACACTAAACGATTCTACCCTGTTTACATATTTTATTTAATTATTCCGATATGCGTAAGTTTTCGGCTGACCCATACACGTACGAAGTGTTTTATGTGAAGGAACCTCCTAGTTTCACAAAAACTTAATTATGTAATAACATTAGGTATGAATAAGTTTTTGTACAGAGTTCGATTTTAGTAATTCTTTTTAATAATTCTATCAATACTCTTTTTGTGATTTAGGAAACCACATACTTGTACATCCCAAATAATGCTGTGGGCGCGATAATTGGCACCAAGGGCTTGCACATTCGCAACATTATTCGATTCAGCAACGCATCAGTGAAGATCGCACCATTGGAACAAGATAAACAGGGCGAGAACCAAAGTAATCCACAACAGGAGCGCAAGGTCACCATAGTCGGCTGCCCCGAGGCTCAATGGAAGGTATGTACTTACTGATTTAATTTAGCTGTTCATTTTGTCGATTTGACATCTTTAAAATTCCGCACTATATAATTAATCACATTTAAAATCACTTTTACAGGCTCAATATCTTATCTTTGAAAAGATGAGAGAAGAAGGTTTTATGTCTGGCTCCGATGACGTGCGGCTGACAGTAGAGATAGTAGTGGCGTCGTCCCAAGTGGGCCGCATCATCGGCAAGGGCGGGCAGAACGTGCGGGAGCTGCAACGGGTGACCGGATCGCTAATTAAACTGCCCGAACAGCCGCAGCAGCAGCAAGGCGGTGGCGGCGGCCAGCAGCAG
The DNA here is from genome assembly GCA_905220435.1 of Amphipyra tragopoginis. Lineage (NCBI taxonomy): Eukaryota > Metazoa > Arthropoda > Insecta > Lepidoptera > Noctuidae > Amphipyra > Amphipyra tragopoginis. Next base: position 21,882,981 of record HG991991.1, on the reverse strand, counting down.
GATCACGATACAACAGTGCATATCGTCGGCCCCTTCTATAGCGTCCAGGTACGAATATGTAAAAACACGTGCGGTTATGTTTCGCTTGCACTTACTTTGACGTTGACATTTAGTATCATCCGTATGAGGAAAGAAGCTATGATTATGAATAAGTGCGGGATTTTGGAGTTTCTCCCATTATAAAATTTGTTTAAATGCTGAAATGCTGATCATTATAAACTTATTTACTATAATAATAAATGAATTCGATGGCTATAGAAATTTCCAGATGAATCATGGGAACATGTCTGTAAATACAATGGCAATGCCGTAAGTGCCGTAACAATAATATTTGTTTGAACCAAATATCTTGACTTAGCACGCGAGGTTCTCGACATATGAGACGTGACTTACGGCATTCACGGCCCAATGGCTTTAGCTTCCATCAACACCCTAAAGAAGCTCTCATTGGGTGGCTGGATCAGTCAGGGCCCCAGAGAGAGGAACCTCTTATCAACACTCGCCGCGTCCACGAGCTTTTTGTATCAAGCCCGCCTAGCGACAGCATCTTCAGATTTTAGTCAGGGGTCTTGTCTCTTGGACCTTTAGCCGTAATGACTATCGGCACAATAACTGCTATACCGACAACCTATATGTCGCAAACTCGTATGCCAAATCAAGATATTTAGTTTCTTTATCTTTGATATCAACAACCATTATGCGGCGCTCTAATCGATTTATCGCCACTATTTCAGGCTTTGAATAAATACCTGTTTAGATGTAACGTTGACCGCTCAGAAATAGCAAAAGAATACAAATATAAATCGTAGACTCTCTTCTCACATAACTAATTTATTATCACTCAGTGTCATTTGAAACAATGCAATATTATGCTTGTCAAGAAAAAAATATTAGCCGGTCTTCGCTCATTTTCCCTGGTCAACATATACAATGTGTCCGGTCATGGACTAGCGATATTCAAGGTATATATGTATAGCAACTATTCTAGTACACAAATACACTACACGAGTACACTACGGTCTAATCCAAGTGGATTAGACCGGCGGGTAGTGGAAGTCCACTACCCGCTATTTGGCAGCCATTTTGCTTTTTTTGGAGATGTTCTCTACAACTGTATTTCTTTATTTGAACCCATTTTTTAGTGATGTAAACGAGAGACAATACTGTTGCCCTCCGAATAAGCTTACTTTTATCTCAGTAGGACCAAAACTTTGAGAGATATGATTTTTTTTTGTACACACGTGGAGAATATCTCAACAAAAAAAGTAAAATGTCTGCCAAATAGGGGGGAAGAGGATTGGCCCTAGTGTGTATTGTTTTTGTGTACTTGAATAGTTGTTATATAAGTACCTAGAATATCACTAGTCCATGACCGGACACATTGTATAAGCGACGTTGACCTAAAGACAATTACCAAAATTGTATGAGCAGTGGTGACGTAAAACGTGCATTTCGCTCTAGGGTGCACTTCTCATAACGCTCACTTCTCAAAATTAGCACATCGCAATACGTGCATATTTTGAAATATTTTTCTTTTTGATAAATATTGTACTATTATTTATTTAGACAAGACAATAACATGAACTTCTTATGTATCTATACATATAATAATAATATAAACAATAACACGTGCTTTTTCATAAGTATATTGGTTGATTATTGTTTATTATGTATAAACAAAATTAATCAACCAAGAATCAAATAAGTTCATATTATTATTGCCTTACGTCTAAATGAATAAAAGTACAACTTATCCCAAAACAAATGATTTTTATTTGTAGACCGATGTACACACCAACCACAATTTACAAAATGTGCATATTTTGCGAAGTGCTAATTTTGAGAAGTGTCCGAATCCGAAGTGCACCTATTGCGAAATGCACATTTAGCGTCAAGTGCACATTTTGCGAAGTGCACATTCTGCGTCTGACTGACGCAATCTGCATACCTACCAATCTAGCTATAACTTTTACAACAATATGTATAATTTTACTACATACTAACCATGGAGGCCTGTCGTGAATTACACCACTATCAATTTATATCCGTTTTTTGTGAAAAATGATTTATTTCTATACAAATTATTCTAATATTTTACAATCAAAATCAAAATTTCTAAGGTACTAATTACATGTGTCATGCTCTCCAGCAGGACCACTCCAAATTTAATATAAATAAAAATAATAATACAAATAAAGAAAAAATATACCCTAGACTAAAACTAAACCAAGGCATCAAAATATTCTTCCGTATCGCTGTCGATTAGAAGCGTGCCCAGAAGGCTGGCAGCGTCGCCAAGTTTAGCCAAAAAACAAGCCAGCCTTCTGGTCACGTGAAGTGACGACCAGTCTTCTTCCGATTTCCTTAAAAAGGAGTCTTCACTCGGACCTCATGATCCGAGCGTTTCGACCCCAAACGGCTCAGTCATAGTTTCCTATGACTTTACTATATTTGCGCCATTTGAGGATTCTTCGCAGCCGCAGCGACAGCGCCAGCACAACCCGCCGTGCTAGGAAGATGGGATGGAGTAAGGGTGCCGACACAAGTTGCGTCTCACACCAGAGGCCTACCCATCTTCCATGGCAATAACGTCATGCCGTCAGGTCTCTTGCCATCGTGGCATACCAAGCCATTAGGTTCTAATACAGCTGGCACGCCGGCGGTGACAAGAGCGCGTCGGATAATGTCATTAGAGTTGGCGTGCCGTGCCATGGTGTCAGAGGCCGGCCGATGCGGAACAACACAGCTGTAACCCACCCAAATAAAATAAAAATCAATTGAATAAAAATATTTTGTGTTTGTAGGGTATTAGATGCCATCATTAAAGACTAAACCTATTTGACAAGGAAAAATACTGCTATAAATGAATTCGTATAATTCCTTAAAACCATATATAATCTGTTACTGGTATAAATGAACACCGCACGATATTTAGAATGAATTTAAATAAAAAATAGGAAGTGATAGTATCTAAACATAGAAAAACGCCGCCACCGATGAGAGGGCAGTAGCCATACGGAACATTTCCCCGCTTTCAATTTACTTATTGCCCAAATTGTAGCTAAGAGATGTTGTGACTATTGTCAATATAAGTTATCGATAAATAAAGAAACCTTGTCCAAACTTTGCATGATGGTTATTAATTATCGTGAGTACTGGAATAATAGCTTTAGGCGTCGCGACGCCTCGTCGACGTCGGACGACGCGTCGTCCTAACTGGCTAAGATCGTACATGCAAACGATGCGATTTTCATCGCATGACGAGATTAAATAAAATCTCTTGATTCAAACTCGCAAGTCATCGCGCGAGCACAGGAAGTGCTTTTAATCGTACGATGGGTTTCATCGTGCGATCGTGCAATCAAAGCTACAGATCTCTTGAGTGTCCTAAATGGTCACGCGGCAGCGTATATGGAATTTATACCTTCACATAACGGTCATGACGTCAGAGACCGTGTTGCCGTCGGGTATGTTTTCAAATCCAGAAATCGAGGATTAATTCATTAAAGCCTACCTTCATCTAACCTTTGTGACGTCACTGGCCGAGTTGACATTTGGTATACTTTCAGATGTAGGATTTAGTATTTTAAAACATACCTGACCGCAACGAAGCAATTGTTCGGTATTCTTTTGTCACGTTACTATTTCAATCGTTCTTTCCTTAAAAAAACTTTTATTACAAAGGGAAATGTTCTTACTATAAAAATACAATTGGCATGAATAAGTAAAATGAAAATAAGAAGATGGATTTGAGCTTACTATAATGTAGTTGTTATGAACAATTGGTTTAATATCAACTCATTGTTATAAAATTATAACTTACGCACAAAAAAATACAAGTACATTTTAATTTTAACATTTACTGTAGTAACGGCCATTTAAATATTTAAAAGACCCTTAAATAGTTACTAACGACATCTTTTGTTTCCAAAGGCGTCTCAATTTGTCGACTATAAATGCGAAAATGGTATTCTCGTCCCCTAGTATTCACTTATACAGAACGGCCTAAAAACCGAGATCCAAAAGAAATTAGTCCTCCATTAGTCCAGAATAGCTCAGGGGTATTCGAAAACACCCCATGTATCTTTCGTGATTTTTTATAGTTAATTAGCCCTTCCCAATATTAAACTCGGTTGCTTTTTCATTTGAGTTTCACCAATCAATCTATCATCTCTACTTTGTATGGGACTGCATTAAATAGAGAGCTGGAACTGTATCTCGCAACGTACTCAACCAATCAGGATAAGTTACCTCAGTTTTTAAGTGAGATTATTAGCTATAGAACAGTAAAAGATTCATTCAAATGATGGTGTATAACAAAAAAAAAGAAATGTTATATTTGTGTTATATTGCTTATTTCCAACGATATCTATAAACTGCGTACTTGGTTGAGCGCTCGAAACAATCACTCTGTTTCACTTCACTGAATTTCGAGAACCAAACCTTCAGAATCACATAAAACATTTTCCACCATTTAACTTGTGTTTTTTAAATACGTCTCAAGTTATGTTAAAACTACTCTTAAGTCTTAACTACTGTTAAGTGAGAGCTGTTTATTAATACTGGACCTTGTTCATTGATGTTAGTCCTGTCTCTTAACTGAACTGAATCAGTTCAGATGCTCCAACTAACTCATAAATTCTGTGAAATCAATTTAAATTTGACTTATACAGGCTGTTAACGAATTCGTGTAATTCCTTCAAACCGCGTGATCTATTGGTGACACTGATTGACCCTGCATAGGTTTTTTTCAGAACCAACAAAAAAAAGTTTCAAAAAATGAGCCATGGTATTTTGTATCTGAGTAATTTTTACGTCCCAAGTTAACTGACGACATGGAGCGATATCGCGCTAGTCGTGCCCATCAGCTGTGTCGCCGTACCTTCATTCATTTATTTGTTTTTTATGTTAATTATGTGATACATTTAGTTTTATGTTTAGTTTTATCTATTAATTACTGTCATTGGCGCAAGCCGTTGTAATTAATTATATATAAATAAATTATATATAAATAAATAAATTTATGCATGACATCGAAATTTTCAAACAAATAAAAAAAAAGGGAAAAAAAAAGTATTTTTTATTTTTAATCAATCTAAATCCCGTGCGGGGTTAATCCATACCATTAATAGATCATGTGGTTTGAACGAATTACATGAATTCGTTAACAGCCTGTATATGGCAAGTATATAAAAAATAAAGTGATAACTATAATCGTTAGTTTGTGATCGCTAAATTCTTTAGGGGCGGGAAATGTTCCGTATACATGACTAGTGGCGCCCCCATAGTTCGTACTCTTTGTGCAGAGCGGGGGCACACGATGCGTTGCGGCGCCGCACCGCAAAGATTTCACCGTATCAGCGGGCACACGAGCGGTGCGGCGCCGCAACGTTATGTCGCAGCGGCGCCGTAGCAGCGTTGGACAGTCTGTTAAGGACTAATGTTATGAGGTAGTCCATATCAATAACCATCTAGGTTGGTACTCATTCTTTAAAACCTCAATCACAATAAAAAAAAAACTTAAAAAAAAAACGAAACGAGCGAGCGTGTGTCCTTCCTTGTGACGAATAAACAACTGCGCGGTGCCGCTCCGACGTCGCAACACATTCACCCCTCCCCGGCTCGTCTCGATGGTTGCAAGTCCGGTGCGGCGCCGGAGAGCATCGTGTGACATGCCACAGATATTTCTATGTAAGACGACGCAGCGACACCGCTCCGGCGCTGCACCGCCGCCGCAACGCATCGTGTGCCCCCGCTCTAAGTGATGCGGTTTTGTACAAATTTTGACGGTAGTCGGCTAGAGCGGTCGCAAAAATCTTGGTAGATGTCTGTGAGAGCTTCAATCTAATTGAAATCTCGAATGAGAAGCGTTTCAGCATTTGGTCATAATTATTATGTAAATTGGGAGTTTTGATTTATTTATTTAATCATTATTTAATGTACCAAAATGTGTATTCATAACTTATGTTGCAATTGCGAAATACATATCATTTAAAGGATGTACTGATGATGTGATGTATTGATAAAGGTGCTAGAACTGTGTGAGATGTATACATGTAGTTACAAGTCCAAACTCAATGTGTTTACAATTGTATTATGTTAAGAAGATACCATAAGGTGCCCCGACATTCGTTCAAAATGTCAATAAGATAAGTATATAATTTTACTAATTGCTGGCGCAATGCGAACTAGTTCATATAAATTTAATATCGATTGCACATCTCACTGTGGCATAATAACATATTTACGTTTTGTAGCAAACACCTGAAGCGGGATGAAACGTTATCGAGGCACTGCTGTGTAAGGATACAATCCTCAGGGTGGGCCAATGAAATGGCACCACACCATGGCCATGCCAAGTTATTTTATACCTTTGATGCTAAACCATAGGTGAGTTATTCCAGTATTAATGTAAATAATATATAAATAACATAGCGAATGTTTAAGAATGTTAATAAAATTTATTCTCTATGAAACATCTTTAATTTATGCTACGCCCAAGTAATTGTTTGTTATTGGACTATGTAACTACATGTACATTTATTATACAGAATCAAATTTCATTTATTTGAAGAATGAGTGATGAATGTAAGTTTTTGTAACATTTACTGTTAGTCGAATCATCGATTAGGGTTTTCGTTAATTTAGTTCTAGAAATAAGACTAGTACTTTTCTCCGGTTTTACATGTGTAAGGCTCTGCAATTTTTTAAAATATGGTTGTGAAATTGTGCAATGCGCTTAGTGAAAAATAAAAGGGCCCCTGTATACTATTTCTAAAACTTGCTTTTTGCGCTGTGTTTTAATTTAATGTATAGAGAGAAGTATTATTAAAGTATAATCCTTTGAGTATGACAAAGTATTCACGGGCTGAAAACCTTAAACATGTGTTATTAATAAATAATATGCGAAAGTAAAATATGGCGTTTACTAGTTGTATGCTTAACGCTTGCTTGTATGTGTTATCAGTCGGCGCAGCGACGCATTCGTGCGATGGTTGCGCAGGCGAGCGCGCCGGGCCGCCGCCGCGCCGCTCAACCGCCACCGCCCGTGCAGCAGTAAACTGCCTCCGCATCTCCAAGATCCCCGCGCGCCCTCAAGTACCACTTCACCCTCGAGCCCTCGCAACACCTCGTCAGCTCGATTAGCTTAGCCGCGTGGCCGCGGCGGCGACGCGAATCCTATCACCACACGCCAGTGACGTCGTATTGACGCGCACCACCACTAGACTAGCTTTAAGCACATTTGCGTTGCACAAAAGGTAGACCGCGTCGTAACGCTTCACCCAAATGTTGCGCGCAGGCAGGCTGTCGAGTTGACAACATGTGTCCAAATGTTGTTGTTGACGTAATTCTATTATTGTAGTGAATTGTAATTAAATCTATTGATAAATCCATATTTTATCCCGGGAATTATCTATGTTGATGATTAATATTTGAATATATATTATACTTATATATAATATTATTCATATACACTATTTTTTTAATGATGAACGTGATTGTTATATTGTTTTCATACCATGTTATTCTGCTACAATGTAAAGAGTTGTCATAGATTGCAATAGTTAATGATTATGTTCTGTATACATATACAAATGTTAATAGCAGTTTCTATAGTATCACGCCGTAACATATACAAACAAGAAGTGCATATTATGTTTTTGTTATAAAGTAATAGTTTAATCTGTTAAAATCACTGCACTATACTGTTAAATGGAATTAATTGGGAAGGGTGTGTGGGATACAACCAACTAGGAACGGATAATATACGACGTTGCTTTAACAAGGAGGCTCATTGGTCAAACGGCTTCGCAAAGTATATTGTAAGAATATTTCTTTAAACGATAGACGGGAGTTTCTGCATGCATGCTGCTGAGAATGTGTCGTACAATGTTTTCTATTGAACTGATGTGTGTGTTGGGTGATAAGTAACTAATCCAAAGAGTGAACGCCGATTGTGTGTCGAATCGGCCTGACGTAGTGACGAGCCTTGATTAGACAAAGCGTGGCATGGCCGGGAACGCCCCGCACAGCGCCCAGCGCCCCGCGCCTGCGCCTGCGCTCCTATCAACGATATGGAGACGATGATCTACCTAATTATGATGGACAAATATTTTTGATATAATAGTAATTGTTGGAGAGTAAGGAGTAAACTTATGAGTTTTAATTTGTAAGTAACATTTGTTGATCGTTTTCTTTGTAATTTTGTCTTTGTTAGCTTTATAATGTTTTCTTGTATTGAAAATGTAATACAAAAGTTTCGACATTGAACGATACCGTAGCGTTTAATGGTGCGAGTGTAAACATCGCGTCGGTCGTATTGTTCGGTTCTATCGTGATATGTTTTATTATTCAATTGTACGATTTGCGTTATCATTGTGCCAAGTGAGATAATTTAAACTATGAGAGATTAAGATTAAGTGAATAATATCAAAATTAATGAAAAGCTTAGATGTTTATATGTATAATGTGATAATATATGGAAGTTTTGGCAAAAATGTTACTAAGAATGTTTTACATTCTTATTTCCATTTTCTCAATTTTTAGGTTAGATTACTTATAATAAAATTATAAATTGTAAGTTGTGAGGCGGTGACGGTGGCGGCGCGCGGTAGTCGCGCGCGCCGCTCACCTGCGCCCGCTCTTCACCAGCTGATGTCCCGATACTTCAACACTTGTCTCTTAACATCTGTTTACGTCTATTCTGTGTCCCAAATGCATCAAAATAATTTTCAATTCATTACACTTGAATGGCGTAATATTCTCAGTTGAACAATTGTGTTATAGTGCTGAATGTAAAGGACAACATGCATGCTTACTGATGTTGCATTATGAGAGAGATTACCTAATAACTCTACAACAAATCAAAGTTAAAAGTCTATACATATATCTAGCTGCGTTTTGAACGCGTTTAGTTTCGTGACGGACTGTCATCGAGCTGGATGTATGCCATCCGGTGGTTATATCCGGTATTTATACGGTTCCACCTCAACAAAGCTTACGCTTTGCTTTGTTACATTGATATTAGGTAATAAATAGTAACGTTTTCAATTTATAATATTCAGAAAGAATAGTAATGTTTTCAGCTATTAAATCTTCCGATAGATGTGAATCGAGAGCTTGAGGCCTCTCCCCACCTAGCGGACAAATAGTACACTGCAGAGTTCCGCCCCACAGGTTTTTAGGGTTCCGTACATTTTGAAGTCCATTTGTAATTTCTACAATTATGCAGCAGTCACTTTATTTTATGTTATGTGCATGTATTACCTCCCAGAGCATACAGTTTCTTGATAAATTATTAGAACTCTGAACCTCACACGAGAACTGATACCGGAAGGTTTCCCAAGTCCATCGTCAACCGATCACTATGCAGATCAGTGGCGAAGGCTCCATACAACTCGATTCCTATCGGCTTCCCTTTCGAAACGAGTAGTTACTCGAATTCACGCATCACACTTGAGCAAGGTAAGCATTTTTTGGTCCGGCTTCCCTTTTAAGAAAAATCACCCTTCGCCACTGATGCAGATAGTCATCCGAACTGGCATGAATCCTCCGTTATTCATAAAAGACTGCCTACATCGATAACTGTACCACCTGCGCATCAAAATTGTGCTATTGATTATTTATAGTCTGTTCACTATCGGAAGATACCATTTCGGCCATATTGTCTTCGTTACAATAATATGGATCTGTGTCGATAGATCAAATGGTTGTAATACTACGATATATATGCGAATTGGTGCGAACTTACTAACTTAATGTAATAAATTATTTGTAACTTATTGGTTTTATACTATAATTATATTGAAATATGCTGATTCAATTCTTTGTGTTGAATTTCAATTCTCTGAAGATCTATTATACATATTTTGTAATTGTAAAAGTATTTTTGCAATTTTGTATTGCTTCCACATATTATTGAAAATAATCTCACATTTGGCAAATAACTCCTTATAGTCGGTCGAAAAACAACGTGCTGTAGGTGCTTTTTATCCATCGATATACTACGATACCACTTATACTGAAGTACGAGCCGTAAATAATGCAATTATATCGCCGTTATAATTTTATGATTCACTTTATATAATAGATAAATTCATAAATCTACAATTTTATTAAGTATATAAAAAAATATATACTGCCATGTTACATAATATTAACTATTCCCCCTTAAATCAGTTACTGTTAATTATTGAAATAGAGATATTGTTGTTATATTTCATACATGATATATATTTATAATAAAAAGTAAAATAATCGTAAACTTATAACGGCTTAATATTAATGTGACAAATCCGTCTATTATAATTAACGGTACATTTATGTAGTACGAGAATTATGTTCACAAGAGTTTTATGTACGTGAGTTCCTTTACACGCTACGGATAGTAATGTGTGCGTTTCTACAGAAACACACATTAAGCCATTGAAATGTAAATAGCTTATGACGTTTTAGAAAACAGAGTTAATTTTTACAAACATATCAGGAAGAATGAATATTTAAACTGCCTATGATCAGAGAGCAGTGAGAGTCCACAAACTGACATGTACACCGTGAATACTATTGGTGTTGTGTAGACGCAATATTATGCGAATTTGGGCCAGAATCATAGATTTACAAAATGTGTGTCTAGTGATTAAAAATATCGTGCGGTTGAACGCACTCGTCGCTAACTTTGTTACTCTCCACAATAGCTGTATCACTTAAAACTGATATGCCAGTAAGTAGTATATAAAGTACCAATTACTATTATCCATGTTTTATTGAGTTGTCTTACTATAAGGGCTCTGAATTTATTAAACTGAATATGAAACTTTTGATGCTAGGAGAAGTGTAATAAATTGTTTATGCTCTAATTAGCGTAAATAATATTGTCAGGATACCGAGACGAATCCTATTATATCAGCAAATAATTTTACATTCCATATTTCACGAAATAACACCTATTGCTGAAAGACCGACCACCTGCAATTGAGTATTTTTAGTAAATTACTAAATTAAAATATAATTTTGCGCATTCAATGTTATTACTTATATACGGTACGGGTGAAAAATATATGTGTGTAGACGTATGCAAGCTGATTATTGTTTCGCTAAAAGAAAATTGTATGCATTAACGATATTTGAATGTCTTGAATTAATGTTAGAATTCATATTGGTGTAACATTTCCACTCGTAAGTAGAATATACAATATTTTCTGGACAAGAGAAATCGGCTTGTATCATGTGTTCAATATCGGACAACAGCAGACTCGTTGACCGACTATTATTGTCCGACACACAGACAGCCAGATTCCGCTTGCATCGGCTATCAAAATGGAATAAATATACGGTTACTTTCACTGCGACAGGAAGAGTGTACATATAGGCATGTTGTTTATTCCTTCCAAACGTAAGCAAGAGAGGGTACATTATGATTTGTAATGTTAGGATGCAGAAATAGTTTTAGTTGATTATTGTATCGTTGTGAAGTAGTTTAAGTTGATGTAGGCGCGGGCGGCGCGCGGCCACGAGACTGAATTACACCCCTGCCGCCGCGCCCTCGCGCCCATTACTTACATATTGTCATTGTCGCTAATAATATTATTATCATTCTTGTTTGATGGTTCTACTGTTATTTACATTACATTATAATTCTTTCTCGTGTGTGTAACCACTATTTTGTGTATTTACGTGTGAAAGGATCGATTTCATTTTAATGTGCATGATTGTAATTTTGGATATTATCTAATATGTATGAAAATATCGACAGAATATTATGATGAATTAATACATTTTTATTTTTATGAAAGCCTCGAGCACACATTGCATTTTATTATTTTATTCAATTACTTGTTAATTTTATTTAGCGGGGAAATGGAGCACTCATTCTGTTGTTCGTATGTTACATCCCCTCCAGTGTATGCTAATGAAGTTTACCGAGTCTATAGTAATAGTGTTTATGTATGTCGTATGTATTTATGTACCTTGCTGGAGCATGTATATCAGTGTGTAGCGTGGTCGCGTGGCGGCCGGGCGGGTGTGCGGGCTACACGTCGCCCCGTGCCGGTGACGGCACCGCTCGGCCAGACTCGTTTCGTGTCGTCGCGTCTCGTCCCGCCCGCCATGTGATATATATATAAAAATAACGGGCGTACATACGCGATCTCATGAGGCGGGACCCACAGTATGCGTTATTTTGTTTAGATATAGAGAAGCTGTTGTTGTTGCTTCTCAAATGAATGTATCAAGGTCCAATATTCACTGATATAATATTGTTTTTATTTTCACTAATTTTGCAGGACAAATTTGACATACATAGTTCACCGCATTTTCTTTAAATTTTTACTGTTATTTTTAGAACCATTTTATAATTGGTATAAGTTCTGAAACTAATAACTACCTCAATATTACTAAATGAATATGATAATTATCTTTGTGCATGTTTTTTGGGAACTGAATTTAAAAGAATACGAAAATTCAATATAGTATAAGATTGCTATTTTGAACATAGTAACAGAAAGTTGTCAAAATTAGGTTTCTTAACGTAATAAAACTGGTGAAATTTAATGTTTTTTTTATTCAGTGTCGCCCCTCTATCTAGAATTAAGAGCCATTACGCACTGTCGACTAGTGTTGTAAGAAACTCGAGTCTTTTAGGCTTTAAACGCACTAGCGGCCAGCCGCAATACGGCGTGCCGCTTGCGGTTGGCCGCACATCGATTTTTACATGAAACCGCATGATCTTAACGCACTGGCGCACGACGACTGGACGGAAATCAGTGCGTTGAGATCATGCGGTCGGCCCGTATTAATAAACGTTCCTCAACTACATACTCAAGTACGTTATCATTTGATACGCCATTACTACGATGTCAGCATCTCAAGATCATTGCTAATTAATAAACACACCTCAAGGCGCTGTACTTGATGGCTTGGATTGACCGAAGTTTAGTAAACATTCATCACATCTCGTTATTCCTGTCGTAAGTCTTATTGAAATACTTGTATTTTGTTAAAACTTTATAGTTATATTATCTCACACGTTTCCCCTCCAGAGGGCGGGGGAGGTCAAAATCAAAATCCAAGATGGCGGCTGTAAAATTTTACAAAATATGCGTCATGGGTATCGTGTCCACGGTTTTCGGGGGTGCTGATTTCGAAAATAAGGTCAAAGTGAAAATCCAAGATGGCGGCTGCGAAATTTTACAAAATATGCGTCATGGGTGTCATGTCCGTGGTTTTAGGGGGCGCTGATGTCGAAAATGAGATCAAAGTCAAAATCCAAGATGGCGACTGGGAGATTTTACAAAATATGCGTCATGGGTGTCATGTCCTTGGTTTTAGGGGGCGCTGATGTCGAAAATGAGATCAAAGTCAAAATCCAAGATGGCGGCTGCGAAATATTATAAAATATGCGTCGTGGGTGTCGTTTCCATGGTTTTCGGGGGTACTAATGCCAAAAATGAGGTCATAGTCAAAATCCAAGATGGCGGCTGTGACATTTTACTAAATATGCGTCATTGGTGTCGTTTCCATGGTTGTAAAATTACACCGTTGACACCCATGACGAATATTTTGTTTAATTTCGCCGCCCTCTTGGATTTTGACTTCGACCTCATTTTCGGCATCAGTACCCTCGAAAACCATGGACACGATACCCATGACGCATATTTTGTAATATTTCGCAGCCGCCATCTTGGATTTTCACTTTGACCTTATTTTTGAAATCAGCACCCCCGAAAACCATGGAAAAGATATCCATGACGCATATATTGTGAAATCTCGCAGTCGCCATCTTGGATTTTGACTTTGACCTTATTTTCGAAATCAGCACCCCCGAAAACCATGGAGAAGATACCCATGAGTTCCATGACATATATTTTGTAAAATCTCGCAGTCGCCATCTTGGATTTTGACTTTGACCTTCTTTTCGAAATCAGCACCCCCGAAAACCATGGAAAAAATACCCATGACGCATATTTTGTAAAATCTCGCAGTCGCCATCTTGGATTTTGACTTTGATCTCATTTTCGACATCAGCGCCCCCTAAAACCACGGACATGACACCCATGACGCATAATGTGTAAAATTTCGCAGCCGCCATCTTTGAATTTTGATTTTGACCGCCCGAAAATGTCGTCATAGTACTTCCATTTCATCGTAATAATTAATTTCACCCAAAATATTTTCAAACTCCATGTTTCGTGCAACTAATCACGACCTCAAGTCACGGACTGCCTACACTCAGATTTAAGCATCTCGATTACCCCCATCTATTGATACTTACTTGGTGAGTTTCGTTTATTAATCAGTCCATCACTCAGCTGATAACGTAAAACCAAGCCGTAACTTGAGTACGTAGATTAGGTACCTACATGTTTATTAATACGATCATGACCTCAACATTGTCATCAAGTGCGAGTTCTTGGGCTGAGTAACGTTTATTAATACGGGCCTTATTAGACTTAAAACGCACTAGCGGTCAGCCACATTACGGCGTGCCGCTTGCGGCTGGCCGCATATCGATTTTTATATGAAACCGCATGATCGCAACGCACATGAGCGCAACGATAGCTTTCACACATCATGTTTGACGTGTGTTAATTTGTATCGATATGGGTAAGCAAAAAAATAAAAAAAATATAGTATAAATCACATTTATTTCTTTGCATAATCCATAATCGCTTGATTTTAAGTAATTCTCACAATCATAAAACGGTTAGAACATAAAACTCGTAAGACTTTCCACATTTAATTCCTAGCTAGTGTACAGTCAGCATCATATAGTAAGTGGCAGTCAGCGTGACCAAATATTAAGAAACATCCGAAGTAACCACTGATATCTTGTCAACTATAGTCGTCTAATTGTTCAGATCACCCATCTTGCTCAAATATATCGGAACAACAGAAATGTCAAATACATGAGGTCAGTCAAACCGCCATTAATACAGTAACAAGCAAAACGCCAGAGGTTTCCAAGCAGCCAAAGTAGGTATTCAAAAATATGAAACACTAGTAAAATTAACTATGTCCGTAAGGATTGAGGTGCCACATTTCGTATCTTAATGAAATTAAATACTTATTTAGTAGTAAGTTTAAAAATTTTGTAGGTTCGATCCTCGATTTTGTAGTATAATACTTCAATAGTTATAGGAACATAAAGGTGGCACCTCAATCTAAATGTTTGGATTGAGTAGCCACGTCAGAACTAGGAACATCATGGATGTATATATATCATAATTTGGTATGATTTAGTAGTATTTCAGAGTAGTTAGTAGACAAAATCTGAGCTTGGTAGTGTTAAAATTAAAAAAGTTACCATATATTATATGTGGCTCCTCAGACCATACACATACTACTCGTCATTTTTCAAAGAAGCAGTAGTTCAATTAATGCGCAATTTCTTCATCATTTAGTAGTAAGTATATTAGATTTGTAGGATAAGAGTCAGTAATCAAAAATGAATGAATTGGGAGATATAGCACATTTAATGTGGCTCCTCAATTGAGATGCTTCGGTAAATAGACTTGCCTCTAATCTACTTATACTTGACACGAAATTTGGAACAAAAAACACCTACATTTTGTATAAATTTCTACTAAATTTACGTATAATCCTGCCATAAAAATGTACCATATCTACGAAGTTATTAGCTATTCTATAGTTTCCTATGAAATTGTTTTGAAGGGTGACCATGAATACATTATTTAAAAAGAAAATCTTCGTTTCGTGGCTTATAGAAACATAAATCTAGGGTAAGAACCGTGTTTTGAGTGATATAAGAGACAGTGGTAGTGGCGTCGAACGCAAAAAACGAACAAGAAAGAGGGTAGACCGTTTCGTCTGCTCATAGACATCCACCCGCAATTACTTCAGTTCACCCGTGATCACGGCGCTTGTAACGGTGCCGAAATATCGGAAGCTCACAACAAATAATAAACATGGTAAATATCCCATTTTAAGTTCTAATGATCATCATCATCATTTCAGCCGAAAAACGTCCACTGCTGGACCTCCCCCAAAGTTCCCCCTCATTTTTAACTCGATCTCGCCAAGAAAACTCAAAACTCATTTATTCAAAATAGACTAGAATTACTTAGTTCTTTTTGAACGTCGGTTTTACAATATAGACATCCCCCAAAAAGCCCTCCCTTCACCGCTTCCTAGTGTTTATGCTGTGAAGAAGAAACGGCGCAACAAACTCCCCAGCAACACAGATATGTCTGTCAAGTGAATAAATTAATTGATTCTATACAAAGAAAATCATAATATTTTTTACAATAATAAAATTATGCACATAAAGGAAAAGTAAAAATTAAAATAGTACATAAGTAGGTATATAAATCAATTCTGTATGAATTGAGATAAATCAAAATCGTATCTAAATAATATAGATACTTATATAAAACAACACATAAAAACTAATGGTTTCCAGGGAAGCCACATGTGCAGAAAAGAACTAGCGCCACACGTCCCTATCGTCAACATAGTCGTTTATCTTATAGTATGCCTTTTTAATGAGAACTGATTTAACGTGAGATTTAAATTTGCCATCAGTGAGATCCGTAATTGATTTGGGAAGGTTGTTATAAAATCGAACACAGTTTCCTAGGAATGACTTATTAGTTTTGGATAATCTAAATTTAGGGACTACTAATTTATGTTTGTTCCTAGTATTTATATTATGAACGTCGCTTTTTACACTATACATTGGCAGATTTTTACGTACAAACATAATGTTTTCAAAAATGTAAAGGGAAGGCATCGTCAGAATATTAATCTCTTTAAAGAAATCTCTAAGGGACTCCCGAGGATCCATATTATAGATCGCGCGGATAGCCCTTTCCTGTAATATAAATATAGAGTCGCGATCGGCCGCTGCCCCTCACAGCAGAATACCATATGACATAATGCTGTGGAAGTATGCAAAATAAACAAGTCGGGCAGTAGGTACGTCAGTTAGCTGTCTAATTTTTCTGACTGCAAAAGCAGCAGAACTTAACCTACTAGAAAGGGCAGTTATATGAGCTCCCCACTGTAATTTAGAAACTCCGAGCATAGCCCTCTTCATTGGCCTTTGGGTCACCTTGAGCTTTCTTATGAGGCCCATTGTAAAACGCCACGTCTCAGTGCCGTAAGTCATAACTGGCACCACACACTGGTCAAAGACTTTTGTTTCGAAACACTGCGGTATTTTGGACGAGAAGATTTTCCGTAGGTTCCCTAACTTAACGAAGTTGGACTTACCTAGTTTGACTGTTTGTCCCAGGTACACACACAACATGGTCACCCTTAATAGCGAATTCCTAATGGTTATCGAAAAGTAATTTGTTTTTCAGATACCGAATATATACAATGTTGATTTGTACATATGTATTTAGTAGACATTTATACTAAATGTTAATGTCTCTGGTTATTGATTCCATTGTGATCTCAGGCAGATACAATCAATTATTTATTATGCAGGACGTCAGGACTGAGGAGCCAAATAAAATGAGTTTATTTACTAAATTCACTCAGTTTTACTACTTTCTCTATATGCTACAAATTCGAACATACTTACTACTAAATGTTTTTTGGAGTGGAATATAAATGGACCAATTATTTTCATGGAAATTCACGCTCTTATGTATAGATTGAGGAGCCACATTAAAAGTATTGTATATTCTTGAATATCAACACTACTGAACTG
This sequence comes from Amphipyra tragopoginis, assembly GCA_905220435.1. Classification (NCBI taxonomy): domain Eukaryota; kingdom Metazoa; phylum Arthropoda; class Insecta; order Lepidoptera; family Noctuidae; genus Amphipyra; species Amphipyra tragopoginis. The sequence continues at coordinate 21,865,307 of HG991991.1, read as the reverse complement.
AGATTTTTAGTAGGTACTATACACAATTACTACTAAATGATCCAACATTTTCACAAATATTCATTAAATACTTTCCGTGTTCCAGGTGGCTCCTCAATTCAGACGTTTGGATTGAGGAGCCACTTTTACATTGATCTAACTTTGGATATATTTTACTACAAATTTCAGAATTTGGCCTACAAAATTATCTGCGTTCCTACTAAATAAGGGTGTGAGTTTCCTTTTAAAATCGTGAAGTGGCTCCTCAATCCAAACGTACATTACTTTATGTCCGTAAGGATTGAGGTGCCACATTTCGTATCTTAATGAAATTAAATACTTATTTAGTAGTAAGTTTAAAAATTTTGTAGGTTCGATCCTCGATTTTGTAGTATAATACTTCAATAGTTATAGGAACATAAAGGTGGCACCTCAATCTAAATGTTTGGATTGAGTAGCCACGTCAGAACTAGGAACATCATGGATGTATATATATCATAATTTGGTATGATTTAGTAGTATTTCAGAGTAGTTAGTAGACAAAATCTGAGCTTGGTAGTGTTAAAATTAAAAAAGTTACCATATATTATATGTGGCTCCTCAGACCATACACATACTATTCGTCATTTTTCAAAGAAGCAGTAGTTCAATTAATGCGCAATTTCTTCATCATTTAGTAGTAAGTATATTAGATTTGTAGGATAAGAGTCAGTAATCAAAAATGAATGAATTGGGAGATATAGCACATTTAATGTGGCTCCTCAATTGAGATGCTTCGGTAAATAGACTTGCCTCTAATCTACTTATACTTGACACGAAATTTGGAACAAAAAACACCTACATTTTGTATAAATTTCTACTAAATTTACGTATAATCCTGCCATAAAAATGTACCATATCTACGAAGTTATTAGCTATTCTATAGTTTCCTATGAAATTGTTTTGAAGGGTGACCATGAATACATTATTTAAAAAGAAAATCTTCGTTTCGTGGCTTATAGAAACATAAATCTAGGGTAAGAACCTTGTTTTGAGTGATATAAGAGACAGTGGTAGTGGCGTCGAACGCAAAAAACGAACAAGAAAGAGGGTACACCGTTTCGTCTGCTTATAGACATCCACCCGCAATTACTTCAGTTCACCCGTGATCATGGCGCTTGAACTATCGAAAACTCACAACAAATAATAAACATGGTAAATATCCCGTTTTAAGTTCTAATGATCATCATTTCAGCCGAAAAACGTCCACTACTCGACCTCCACCAAAGTTCCCCCTCCTTCTTAACTCGATCTCGCCGAGAAACTCCGAGCATAGCCCTCTTCATTGGCCTTTGGGTCACCTTGAGCTTTCTTATGAGGCCCATTGTAAAACGCCACGTCTCAGTGCCGTAAGTCATAACTGGCACCACACACTGGCCAAAGACTTTTGTTTCGAGACACTGCGGTATTTTGGACGAGAAGATTTTCCGTAGGTTCCCTAACTTAACGAAGTTGGACTTACCTAGTTTGACTGTTTGTCCCAGGTACACACACAACATGGTCACCCTTAATAGCGAATTCCTAATGAATATCGAAAAGTAATTTGTTTTTCAGATACCGAATATAAACAATGTTGATTTGTACATATGTATTTAGTAGACATTTATAGTAAATGTTTGTGTCTCTGGTTATTGATTCCATTGTGATCTCAGGCAGATACAATCAATTATTTATTATGCAGAACGTCAGGACTGAGGAGCCAAATAAAATGCGTTTATTTACTAAATTCACTCAGTTTTACTACTTTCTCTACATGCTACAAATTCGAACACACTTACTACTAAATGTTTTTTGGAGTGGAATATAAATAGGCCAATTATTTTCATGGAAATTCACGCTCTTATGTATAGATTGAGGAGCCACATTAAAAGTCTTGTATATTCTTGAATATCAACACTACTGAACTAAGATTTTTAGTAGGCACTATACACAATTACTACTAAATGATACGAAATTTTCAAAAATATTCATTAAATACTTTCCGTGTTCCAGGTGGCTCCTCAATTCAGACGTTTGGATTGAGGAGCCACTTTTACATATAACTTTGTATATATTTTACTACAAATTTCAGAATTTGGCCTACAAAATTATCTGCGTTCCTACTAAATAAGGGGGTGAGTTTCCTTTTAAAATCGTGAAGTGGCTCCTCAATCCAAACGGACACGGTTACTTTTACAGAATTTACAATTGTTTGAGCACTTTTACTAAAGGCTGACGCATTCAAAAGCTCAAAATTAAAATGTGGTCCCTCAATGGGAACGCGCATAGTTAAATGCGAGCTATTTTGAAGATTTGTCCAGCCATCCTGAGTCACATACATAAAGTGCTCTATTGACCTAGTTAAATGCGAGCTATTTTGAAGATTTGTCCAGCCATCCTGAGTCACATTATTTTTTGTGGTTTATTATTAAATCAATGGGGATTTGTTAACTTTTCTTCCACAAATCCCCGTGTGCTACTCTCCAGCAACGCCACCTTAATCGATAGCGATCTATCATAGCGGAATATAATGTACTTTGAACGTACATAATGTACGTATACAGTCAGCATCAGAAGTAGATGAGCAACTCAGATATCCAAATAATTAAACACATTCAAGATACCAAAAACATCTATGCAACAAAACTGTTCAAATTGTTTTGAGCATCATAAACTCCAAAACTCCAAATATATCTGAGCAGTCACATCTTAGAATAAGTACTAAAGCATAGAAGGAGCGCTACTTAGCATACATGAATCAAAATATAGCCATGCTATTTACTCATATGGCGCACTCGCTGTTGTCAGAGCGGGAAAGATAAACTTTTGACAGGCCGTAAAAATTAATTTTGTAACCTTTTGTACAGAGACTAGGGATGAGGGTATTCACACTATTAGACTATAGCTATCGATAAAATAAAGTCATCGTATAATGTATATTACGAAATATCTGAAGTGGTATTGTAAGACCGAAAGAAGGTGACTATGATTGTGTTAACCAAATAACAGCCATGCCGGATATTGCCATAGTACATTTAAATACTTACTTCTTAGAAAGTTATAATGACAAAAGTAAAGTCATAATAACATTATTATTCAGCCGAAAGATGCCCACTGCTGGACGTAGGCCTCTCCCGAGCATCATCATTTCGACTGGTCCTGTTATTATCGATATCAATAAATAAAGTCATCGTTTAAGTATAAATGTCTATTATTTCATTTGCAATTACTAAAAGCTTCACAAAAGTTAAATACATTATTATTGAGTATTCCTTGTAATGTACATGCACGTTTTTTTCTGTCACTAGAACGGCGCCACGTGGTCTCAGGTAAGTTGTCTATTTCGAGGCGCTGTAAATTTTAAACAAAATAATGATTGTTTTATATATAACTAGCGACCCGCCCCGGCTTCGCACGTATACGTTTAATAGATTAAAACCTTCCTCTTGAATCACTCTATCTATAAAAAAACGGCATCCCTAAAAATACAAGATTTTAAAGATAATTACGGTAAAGAGGTGTAAAATTTAGTGGCACCAAATGCAAACTGATTGAGAAGTAAGATAATCATCGTTTATTTAATACGTTAATTTTGTTTAGATTCACTGTTCTCCTAATCTATCAGGCTTGAAGATTACGACTGTATTAACAGCATTTATTTGAAAGATAAACAAGACAATAAAATATTATCTGAAATAGTCTATTGTATGAATGGCCGAAAGAAGATGTCGAACGTAATGTTGCAAGAAAAAAAAGATTTTTATTTTTTTATTTTCAATCAAGCTAAATCCAGTGCGGGGTTAATCTGTCCCAATTTTTTTTAAAGAAATTACTCGAATTCTTTTATTTCCTGTAGACATGCAATTCAATAAGAACTTAGGCTTTTAAATTTAGATTGAAGGTATAATGTTGGTATAGAGTCCTCCTTCAGTCTCCGCCATTTGCCAGAAATGGCTGGAGCAAATTCTGTGGTGCTTTCTTGGAACCCAACCAATTTCGTGAGCTACCACGGCAATCAATTTATTTCGAAAATATTCGTCACAGGGAAACTTAAATGAAAAAAAAAGTATAAATACCTAATTAATTAAACCTAACACAAAAATCACGTTGTCGATAGATTTATCGATACAATTTTCGCACCCCTTTAATAATTTCTTTGGCGAATATTCATATTGATAAATAGATAAGATTTAGATAGTTTATACTTATTTATTTTACTTCTTCTAAAAGGTAATGTCTTACTTTTACTTATTTAATGTATAATGAAATATATTTAAAGGAAAATCTATGAATAAACATAAAAATACTACGTACTTGTGGAAACTGATATTTTCACTTTGATTTTTTGTACATCCCTTGCGAGATTTACATTTTTTTACTATTCAGGACGTAGCGCACACTCTTATTTATAAGAACAATGTGCACATATACAAAACACAATTAATTAAATATAAATTCTAGACTAAAATATTTTTTCAAATCACCGCGCCACTGACACAAGTATTATACGACAAAATTTAAAATGTCGTTGCCGTCTGACAGGGGGTACTAGTGGCGGGCAATTTAATTTGGTAGCTAGGCTTTGGCTCAAAATCTCGAAATTGCTCTTATTTGACAGATGCCCCTGTACGTTTTTCAAGTACTGAGGCGGCTTCTATGCTTTAGTACTAATTCTAAGAGTCACATTGTCAAATATTTATTTACAAACTAAAAGTCTATGGTAAGTAAACAAGCTAAACATTCAAAGGTAACTAAGCAACACGTTATTCAGAAATTCAGGATAGCAACGTAAAATGAATTGTATTTGATTGTACTTAGAGTCATAAATTAAAAGTTCAAAAATAGATACAATGTGTACTATTGTGTCAATACAGCATTTTTTTCTTTTTCTTCATATAGCTATATCCCTTTCATTTCGTGCGTGACGTCATTGACGTGTCTTTTGTTTATAATGTAATCTGATAGTCAAGTTATAGGAAAACATCGTAAGGAAATTGAAACGAGTATTTATTCCACGCGAAAGCCATTAAATTCGCAACAATCAGTTTGAATGAAACTGAAATTTTTATTTGCTACATTTTCTAGTATATCTTCAGGAATTGAATTCGTATTAAATAGGTACCTACAAAATACCTCGGTTCATTTTAACTATGTTTCGGATTGATAGCCGTGTCCAAAAAAGTACAAAATCTGTTAAACGTCAAATTAATTACTCGGTTAAAAGATGTCTAACGATGTAAAATCAGCCCGACTAAGCACGCACTGAGTGATAATATGATTTTACGCAAGCGGTTTCCAAATGCTTCTTTTTCTATCGTGTCGGCACGAGCTATACAAGAATAGCTCATGCCGTGGTGAAAAGATTAGCCAGTCAGCAAGGATGGTAGCGAGGCTGACTGCCCAGGGTGCGCCGGACGTACCGAAGTATCGAATAGAATCACTCGTGGAGGCTCTTTTCATGCACCCCTTTTTTCAAATGCTAAAAGCGGCTTATCTATGAACATGCACTGTAGCCTGATTTTAGTAGTCAGTTATCATCGAATCGCATCGAATATACCTTTAGCCAAAATCTAGCACGATACGTTTTAAAACAGTCACTTTAAAAAGAACCGCTAGTGCGTGCGCTGGTATAGAAAGCCATACGCGTTACATTTAGTGGCTCATCGCCTGCCTTTAATTGCAATGCCTGCCTACATTTTAATCTTCATAACGTCACAGGACACTGTACACCTTACAGCGATAACACACTGGCATGGCGGTCGAATCCATTTTGCTACAGAGAGACCCACTGGCAGTGCGAACAGTAAAATAATACGTGCGTTCGGTTTTTTTGAAGCGCGAAATGTAATGCGCTTGAATGCGCGCATGCAAAAACTGTAAAAAAAAAGTAATAACCGACTAAAAAAACATAAAATTAACAGTTTCAAAAGTCACTGGCTAGAATTTTTTTTCAGTGTAGAATTGCACCGTCTTCTGAAACTGTTAATTTTATGTTATGGTAATTATTTTACTCCTTTTAGTTTTTTTTGTAGTCGGTTTTTACTTTTTTATAAGTTTATTTTTTATTGAATACGTTTTAGTGCCATAAATTAAACCCTCTCTCCTCCATACTCTCTCTCCCTCTCTCTTCATAACCCTTATTTTTGACTTTGCCGTAGTCGGGTATAATAAGCCCTTTCATGCTATACCTTACACGATATAATTCAAACATTCCGGAAAATGGGGGGGTGGGGGGGGGGGGTTACGCACTCCCTCATTTTTTCCAGTAGTCAGTTACCAACAACATGTATAAACAAAGCAATATTAGTTATTTGAAAATTTTGCTTTGATCCGATGAGGAGTTCCGTTCCATATCTCTGAAGTTCATGGTCTAATCATAACAACATTTTTAGGGGACTAAACGAAAAGTACCTATACCCTCTCCAAGAAAAAAATACTTTTTCAAATCGGTTAATAAATGACAGAGTTCTGAGGTAACAAACATAAAAAAAATACAACCGAATTGAGAACCTCCTCCTTTTTGAAGTTGGTTATAAACGAGCATAAACCAAGGTCTGTAACCGCCCTAAAACGTCTAGGTTTGTAACAGGCCTTAGTATCACTGAGCAATATATTGAGAAATGGTTATTGTTTACATATTTTTGAACACTTTGGTTGCTTAGTTACATTTGACTACCTCAGTTGACAAGATGATTTGTTTGCATAGAAATATTTGAATTGCGAGTGTTCAGATGATTTTGATACATTGGATGCTAACAATAATTTGAACGCTATTGTTGTGCAGATGTTAATGTGTTTTTGAGAGTGTAGAATTATCTGAGTACCTGAATTGCTTCTATGTATCTGATGTTGACTGTACCATTAATTAGTGTACAGTCACCATCAGATATATAGAAGCAGTTCAGGTACTCAAATAATTCTACACTCTCAAAAACACAATAACATCTGCACAACAATAGCGTTCAAATTATTGTTAGCATCCAATGTATCAATATCATCTGAACCTCAGATTATAAAACAGAAGGCAGATAGACTGCACTGAACCATGTGAACATGTGTGCGTGACAGCACTGTAAGAACACGTTGCTTCTTTGAGCGTGTACGGTTGCCATGATAATGACAAAATTCCCATAATATTTCATTAAAATTATATTAATAAATAAACAATTTACTGTCTCCGAAAAATGCAGATACATACAGAGTTATACATATGTAAAGTGAATCTCTGCCATTGAGTCAGATTGTATTTTAATGCAAGTACCTACTTTAGAAATTTATTAATCTCAGATTACAGAATAGAAGATGATACCTAAATAAAAATATTTTGTGGATTTATGGCAGTCATTTAGTATAGTCGTGAATGGTTGTAATTATGTTTTTTATAGCTATATTTACTTTATGTTGGCAAATCGACTGACGTACATGATTATTATTAGAGACAGACGACACATTAAGTAGTTTTAGTTACACATACCTACAAACATACCAACCAAAAAACGCGATAAATAAAACACTTTAATCGAAATAAATATTTTTGTAAATCGTTATTCCTGTATTCTTTACTTATTTCCTAACTTGGGGGGTAAATGTTTCAATGTAAACAAGCAACACCGAATGATTTTTGTTAAGGTTTTGTGTTCCAAGATGTCACTAATAATAATCACGTAAAATAATATCCAAATAGATAAATAATCAATAAAACCTATGAAAAGATACTCCATCTTCTTTATTTTGTTTTTGGGAACAGTTTTTGCAATGTTTAAAAACGCAAGACGGCATTATTATCAAAAATATTAAAATTATCGATGACGTCCTAACAATAATGCGGCGCTTCGTGTCATACTGACTCGAGATTGTATTCGCTTTTGAATTTGTATTTGCTTTTTTGGCCGCACTCACGGTGTTCCTGGCGATCTATCTGCCTTCTGTTTTATAATCTGAGATCTGAACACTCGCAATTCAAATATTTCTATGCAAACCATGGACGTACAAAAAAGATCGGACAGATTTTCGCTAACAAAAAACTGTGTCACTCAGAGTCAGTCAGTTTGCTGTACGTACAGGCTGGCACGCACACATTCACAAAAAAGTCAGTCATTACACGCGTAAACGTCAACAGAGTCGGGACAAAAAGCGGCAAAAAAAATTAAAATATAGCGTGTCATGCTCTCCAGCAGGACCACTCCAAATTTAGAAAATGTAACTTGCAGGAAAAAATGTACAGAAAATGTACTATTTTGTACCCTAATATTAAAAATTGTACTTCTATAGTTTCGTGGTAATCATCGATTCATAGTGGTTCTGCCAGAGAGCATACTCTCCAGCAGGACCACACAGTTTTCTGAAGAATCCGATGTGGCTTACAAGCAATGTCTATCTGTAAAAATTGTACGGAAATTGTACGCCCTGATGACATAAGAAATTCCCTGAAAATGCTATAAATAAAGTTTGTACGAACAATTCAATTTTTCTCATAACAATTATGAAATCATCCAAGTAAGCAAATTATTATGACTACAACGTTTCCTTTTTATACCTGAAGCAATGTTTATCTGTAAAAAAATGTACGGAAAATGTACGTCCTAGTGACATATGAAATTCCTTGAAAAAGCTATAAATAAAATTTGTACGGACAATTCAATTATTCTCGTAACAATAATGAAATCATCCAAGTAGGCAAATTATTATGACTACTATGTTTCCTTTGTGTACCTGAAGCAATGTTCAATGCAATACCCTATGACGAATTAATCAAGAGGCGAGTAAATCGACCAGCACAATAAATAGCGTCTGCCTCTGTCAGGCTTACCGACCTCGCCGGCGAGGTCCGTCGCGACGTCCCACCGCCGCCGGTCACGATCCACCGAGGTATACCGTCGTAGAACCAGGCGTCTATTCAGACTCCGCAGTCGCACCGATAATTCAGCCCTCAACAAGGTGTGTTCCCCCCTAACGGCCCTAACCCTCCGCCAGCAACGCTCTAAGCCGAGGTCCGAGTCCCACTAGGTAGGGGTCGCCCTTAGTCCTGTTGTTGCTAGTAGTCATGATGTTGGTGTAGTATAAGTAGGTAGTTAGCTTAGCTTAAGTATTTTACTTCCCCTAGGCTGGAGACCCTTCAGGCCTCGCCAGTAACTGCCCAGTTACGTAAAAACGGTAAGCAAGGACCATCTACAGAAGTTGAAAAGACAAAAATGTTTTTTTTTTCATTTGTTTGTGTATCAAAATACGCAAAGGTTTATCTCCTATATCACATAAGTAGGAAAATCAATAAAAAAATACTAGATATGATTTTTATTCGACAAAAACTAAAAGCAAACAATAACATCATTGTGTACAACATTTTCAATTTATATACAATTGGCGAGGCGTAAGCTGAGCTTTGCATTTGTGTGAGTGTACATGGAAATCGATTGCCAAAAAGCAGTATAAACCGGTTTAAACCAAGCACAGGACGCGTCTGCATTCATTCTCACACAAATGCCAAGCTCAGCTTACACCTCGCCAATTGTACTTCATTTATTAAGTGTACATTTAATTTAAAAAAACAACATACATAAGGATTATATCAGTTTGACTCCGTTGTACCGTGGAGGTCGCCATAACAGTCAAATCAAAATTACTGTGATGAACCAAAAATGGTGCGAATACTCATGTACCGCTATTTTGCACAACGTAAAAGTATATCTGAACTAGTTGCTTCTTCAAATTCGAAGTAAATTTTTATTTGTTTCAAATAGACCCGATTACAGATGCTTTCGAAAGTATTCGTACCAATTTTATTTATAGCTTTTTCAAGGAATTTCTTATGCCACTAGGACGTACATTTTCCGTACATTTTTTTTACAGATAAAAATTGCTTCAGGTACACAAAGGAAACATAGTAGTCATAATAATTTGCCTACTTGGATGATTTCATTATTGTTACGAGAATAATTGAATTGTCCGTACAAATTTTATTTATAGCTTTTTCAAGGAATTTCATATGTCACTAGGACGTACATTTTCCGTACATTTTTTTACAGATAAACATTGCTTCAGGTATAAAAAGGAAACGTTGTAGTCATAATAATTTGCTTACTTGGATGATTTCATAATTGTTATGAGAAAAATTGAATTGTTCGTACAAACTTTATTTATAGCATTTTCAGGGAATTTCTTATGTCATCAGGGCGTACAATTTCCGTACAATTTTTACAGATAGACATTGCTTGTAAGCCACATCGGATTCTTCAGAAAACTGTGTGGTCCTGCTGGAGAGTATGCTCTCTGGCAGAACCACTATGAATCGATGATTACCACGAAACTATAGAAGTACAATTTTTAATATTAGGGTACAAAATAGTACATTTTCTGTACATTTTTTCCTGCTAGTTACATTTTCTAAATTTGGAGTGGTCCTGCTGGAGAGCATGACACAATATAGCATGTCTTGTGTGGTGAAATGGTGTAAAAACCGTAGTGATCGGAAGAAAAAAAATCCAGGAATCACGTTTCATAGGTCAATGAATAATTCAATCACTTAATTCCCAATTGTATACAATAAAATCAATGTATTCACCAGAAGAAAAGAATCTGTCACAAGGCCAGTGTTGTCAATATTCACGTGTGCAAATTACCCTAAATATGGGAAATTTATAGTTTTTTGTTCAATTCAATTTATTTATTACTAGGTATTTTATTTATATATTTTTTTACTAGATTTCCTAAAGAAAATGAAGTATGGAGAAATAATTGGATTAAAAAAATGAGAAATTGTAACGGTGAAAACGATTGAATTCCAAACAAATACAGTGTCATTTGCAGTCTACATTTTGAAGCTAACGAGATATATAATACAACTAAAGGAGGACTCCGGTGTGTTGTTACATATGCAGTACCTCAAAATGTAAATTAACAATCTAAGCTAACATGGCATTTATTTTGCAGATATTTTCATAGGGAGATTTGGTTCTTACCATTAACCTTTTCAAATGGCACGGTATAATTCTGCCGACATTTCCAAGAAATTTGTCTGCCAACCTGTATTTGTCTTAAAATAAAATGATAAAAAATGGGTAAATTTGGCTAACATGACAACCCTAAATTCATTCACACTTAGATAGCCGCCGCCATTACGGGACACAGTTTCGTCTTAGCGGGAGTTCCGTCCGATCTTTTTTGTACGTCCATGATGCAAACAAATCATCTTGTCAACTGAGGTAGTCAAATGTAACTAAGCAACCAAAGTGTTCAAAAATATGTAAACAATAACCATTTCTCAATACATTGCTCAGTGATACTAAGGCCTGTTACAAACCTAGCCGTTTTAGGGCGGTTACAGACCTTGGTGTTTTATGCTCGTTTTTAACCGACTTCAAAAAGGAGGAGGTTCTCAACTCGGTTGTAATTTTTTTTTATATTTCTTACCTTAGAACTCCGTCATTTATGAACCGATTTGAAAAATTCTTTTTTGTTTGAGAGGGTATAGGTACTTTCCGTTTAGTCCTTTATGAATGTTGTTATGATTAGACCATGAACTTCAGAGATATGGAACGGAACTCTTCCCCCGCCCCCCACTTTCCGGAATCTTTGAATTATGTCGTGTAAGTTATAGCATGAAAGGGCTTATTATACCCGACTACGTCAAAGTCAAAAATAAGGATTATGAAGAGAGAGGGAGAGAGTATGGAGGAGAGAGAGTTTAATTTATGGCACTAAAACGTATTTAATACAAAATAAACTTATAAAAAAGTAAAAACCGACTTCAAAAAAAACTATATGGAGTAAAATAATTACCTTAAGATAAAATTAAGTTTCAGAAGACGGTGCAATTCTACACTGAAAAAAATTGTAGCCACCGACTTCTGAAACTGTTGATTTTATGTTTTTTGTAGTCGGTTTTTACTTTTTTTTAAAGTTTTTGCATGCGCGTGTCAGAGTATGTAGAATTGTAATAATTAAAGCTTTTTATATTATGTTCCGTTTATTGTGTTTCTTGTTTCTTTTTACTTTTAAAAGCATTTCTAAACGAACAGACAACCATGGGTCATGATTTCCGAACGAAAGTTATGATCTGTGGCAATGTTTATTCAATACAAAATACTATTTATTTCACAATTAAAAAGAAACAATGCCATTATCATTTATGATGTTTAGAATACTCCTTATATTTTATTTTATTATTTCAACTTGATAATTTGTCATTATTCCATATGTTATGTAATTAAAGTAAGCTCAGTTGATGTTATGTTTTATGGAATCTTATTTAAAGGTTACAATCTAATGCTTATAAAAATAACGTAATTACCTGACTATGTTTCAAAACAGTTCTGCTAAATTAGATCTTATTATTGTTACCAATGTTTAAAGTTATTTAGTTAAAATGTATGACAATCTCTGATTGGTTGAAAATAGCGCCTTATGATTACTTTTGTGCTATTGTTTGGTAAAGTTATAAAAAGGGAGGTAATTCTCAAAATTAGGCCAGTCTATATTTTGACATTAGTCTTGGAACGATTACAGGAAGATACTAAGTTAAGTACTCTGATTGTTATTTTACACTGTTACTATGCTAGTCTGATTATAAATATGTCTATGCTAATTTGATTGTAAATAATTATATATTATTTGCTATGTGTGTTTATGTATATTATTTAGCTTGACATTGCTATGGTCTGACCTATATTATTTTATTATCTGACTAGCTTGTCCTTATTATTTTCTATTCTTGTGAATTATATTGTGTATAACATGTAACTAACAACTAACCCAAATACAAGTACTCTCAGTGGTGGAGAGTCTATGTTGGTTTCATTTACCATACCCGCTTTGCCCCTGATAGGTAGATATTGGTCTTAACTGTAATGCTATGCTCACTATATCCATTTCTATAACCATAACAGCCTACATTATTGCTATTCCTAATATCTAGTACATTGATATTGGTAAATTATTGTTCAAGTGAAATAAGTAATTATTAGTATACTTTAGTCAAAGATATTTGTAGTTTTTATAATAAACTATTCATGGTAAATAATTCTGGTTTATAAATCATTCTATCTTTCTCTCATTACATTTATACATACCTACAGCTATATTTATATTATTATATGTCTATATGTATAATCCAACATCAGAAGTGGGATCGATCTCTGGCCTCGCATAACAAATTATTAATCAATTTAATTATTTTAAGAATGGATGCTGTCTCAACACCATCTCAAAACGACGATGACATCGCGCTGCCGATCCTTGTTCCCGAGAAGTACGACGACGGAGCTGCGCACTGGTGTACGAGCATTGTGGCCCTTTCGAAGGACTTCATGTGGAGCGGCGCGGCGTCAAGACAGGGGATATAAGCCTATCTTCGATGACATCGCCCTGCCAATCTTTTACCCCTGACAAAAATTGTGAAGAAATTCAAGACTGTGGCTAAAGCCGGTAAGGCCCTCAGGGGCTCTGAACATTGATTTGACTGATGCAAATATTAATGTAGCCTCCTGATAAAACTTTATTGTATAATAAAATAAATAAATGTTTAACTTAATCTATTACAATGAAATTGCAAGTCTGGCCTGATTGATAGATTTGAATATCGAACGTTATCATAATCTCATCTCACTGATCACATCCAGTTGCGTCTTAATTCGTATAAAATTAAAAATCTCTGATAATTATTTAGTAATACCCACATGTTAAAAATATGAAAAAAATATTATTATGAATATTTTTTTACCGTCAATTGTAATTAATTGTATTATTTGAAAATCGTAAAATATTTATTTTTATTTTTGATAAGTCCATGACTTATTGTGTATAGTAACTGGATTGCTTAGTGATTTGTGCTAATGAAATGTAGTTGGCCGACAAGAAGTGTGTATTTCTCATGCAAGTGAATGATAATAATATGTAGTCCTTAAAGAAATAAAGTGATAAATATTTCATTAATTAAAAGGAAGCCAGATAGTATCTGTGTTTATTCGTGTAAAATAAATATGGTATCTATATTTGTTTGTGTAAATAAATGCGTTGCAGTTGTATTAGAGTTTACGGTGAAATGCAGCCAGGGTTGACCTGAGGCAACGCCCGGCAAACTGGGGTTGACCAAAAGGCAACGCCCGGAAAAACCGGGGTTGGTCAAAGGCAACGCCCAGCAAACCGGGGTTGACCAAAGGCATCGCCTGAGAAAAAAAAAAAACAAAAAAGAAAAAAAAACTGAAACCCTAACATGACGAAGCAAATGTTGATACAGCAGGATCCCAAGCGGGTGATGCCAAATGGGTTGGCTAAATCCAAAGCGGGAGATGCTATAAATAAAAAAAAAATGCAAACAAAAAAAAAAGTTTTGAAAATATTGATACCTATTTGTTTTTACTGGAGTTGCAAAATAAAAAAAATGGGTACCTACAATATAATTACAAAGGAATCATAGACAAGGTACTATTCTATAATAAAGATGATATTAATGTAGGTACATATTATTATCATAAATTGTTTAATTATTTGAAATATAAACATTATCTAATATATAAAATTCTCGTGTCACAGTTTTCGTTGCCATACTCCTCCGAAACGGCTTGACCGATTTTGATGAAATTTTTTGTGCTTATCCGGTATCTATGAGAATCGGCCAACATCTATTTTTCATCCCCCTAAATGTTAGGGGTAGTCCACCCCTAAAATTTTATGTGGCAAAACAACGTTTGCCGGGTCAGCTAGTGTATATATATAATTATGATTATGTTAGAACCGCTGAAGTCTGTTGCTTTACTTTTAACAAGCATGTGCAGCAGAAAGCAACTGACCGTTGTCAGACCGTTATTAGAAATAAATTATAAGTATATTTAGAACAAATACTTCAGTGACGAAGTATATGTCAGTATGGCCGTGACGGGGTACCAATTATTGTAAATAAATGAGTATTTTTTTTAGTAAGCAGGTACTTCGGGGACGAAGTACGTGTCAGTATGGCCGTGTCAGAGTATGTAGAATTGTAATAATTAAAGCTTTTTATATTATGTTCCGTTTATTGTGTTTCTTGTTTCTTTTTACTTTTAAAAGCATTTCTAAACGAACAGACAACCATGGGTCATGATTTCCGAACGAAAGTTATGATCTGTGGCAATGTTTATTCAATACAAAATACTATTTATTTCACAATTAAAAAGAAACAATGCCATTATCATTTATGATGTTTAGAATACTCCTTATATTTTATTTTATTATTTCAACTTGATAATTTGTCATTATTCCATATGTTATGTAATTAAAGTAAGCTCAGTTGATGTTATGTTTTATGGAATCTTATTTAAAGGTTACAATCTAATGCTTATAAAAATAACGTAATTACCTGACTATGTTTCAAAACAGTTCTGCTAAATTAGATCTTATTATTGTTACCAATGTTTAAAGTTATTTAGTTAAAATGTATGACAATCTCTGATTGGTTGAAAATAGCGCCTTATGATTACTTTTGTGCTATTGTTTGGTAAAGTTATAAAAAGGGAGGTAATTCTCAAAATTAGGCCAGTCTATATTTTGACATTAGTCTTGGAACGATTACAGGAAGATACTAAGTTAAGTACTCTGATTGTTATTTTACACTGTTACTATGCTAGTCTGATTATAAATATGTCTATGCTAATTTGATTGTAAATAATTATATATTATTTGCTATGTGTGTTTATGTATATTATTTAGCTTGACATTGCTATGGTCTGACCTATATTATTTTATTATCTGACTAGCTTGTCCTTATTATTTTCTATTCTTGTGAATTATATTGTGTATAACATGTAACTAACAACTAACCCAAATACAAGTACTCTCAGTGGTGGAGAGTCTATGTTGGTTTCATTTACCATACCCGCTTTGCCCCTGATAGGTAGATATTGGTCTTAACTGTAATGCTATGCTCACTATATCCATTTCTATAACCATAACAGCCTACATTATTGCTATTCCTAATATCTAGTACATTGATATTGGTAAATTATTGTTCAAGTGAAATAAGTAATTATTAGTATACTTTAGTCAAAGATATTTGTAGTTTTTATAATAAACTATTCATGGTAAATAATTCTGGTTTATAAATCATTCTATCTTTCTCTCATTACATTTATACATACCTACAGCTATATTTATATTATTATATGTCTATATGTATAATCCAACACGCGCATTCAAGCGCGTTACATTTTGCGCTTCAAAAAAACCGAACGCACGTATATGCTACTGTTCGCACTGCCAGTGGGTCTCTCTGTTGCAATATGGATTCGACCGCCGCGCCATACCAGTGTGTTATCGCTGTAAGGTGTACAGTGTCCTGCGACATTATTAAGATTAAAATGCAGGCATTGCAATTAAAGGCAGGCGGTGAGCCACTAAAAAATGTAACGCGTATGGCTTTCTATACCAGCGCACGCACTAGCGGTTCTTTTTAAAATGACTTTTAAAACGTATCGTGCTAGATTTTGGGTAAAGGTATATTCGATGCGATTCGATGATAACTGACTACTAAAATCAGGCTACAGTGCATGTTCATAGATAAGCTGTATGGTGCTTTTAGCATTTGAAAAAAAAGGGGTGCATGAAAAGAGTCTCCACGAGTGACGATACTTCAGTACGTCCGGCGCACCCTGGGCAGTCAGCCTCGCTACCATCCTTGCTGACTGGCTAATCTTTTCACCACGGCATGAGCTATTCTTGTATAGCTCGTGCCGACACGATAGAAAAAGAAGCATTTGAAACCGCATGTGTAAAATCATATAGAAACTCAGTGCGTGCTTAGTCGGGCTGATTTTACATCGTCAGATATCTTTTAACCGAGTAATTAAATTGACGTTTAACAGATTTTGTACTTTTTTGAGCATTGTTATCAATCCGAAACATGGTTAAAATGAACCGAGGTATTTGGTAGGTATTTATTACGAATTCAATTCCTTATGATATACTAGAAAATGTAGCAAATAAAAATGTCAGTTTCATTCAAATTAATTGTTTCAAATTTAATGGCTTTCGCGTGGAATAAATACTCGTTTCAATTTCTTTACGATGTTTTCCTATAACTTGACTATCAGATTATATTATAAACAAAAGACACGTCAATGACGTCACGCACGAAATGAAAGGGATATAGCTATATGAAGAAAAAGAAAAAATGCTGTATTGACACAATAGTACACATTGTATCTATTTTTGAACTTTTAATTTATGACTCTAAGTACAATCAAATACAATTCATTTTACGTTGCTATCCTGACTTTCTGAATAACGTGTTGCTTAGTTACCTTTGAATGTTTAGCTTGTTTACTTACCATAGACCTTTAGTTTGTAAATAAATATTTGACATTGTGACTGCTCAGATGTATTTGGAGTTTATGATGCTCAAAACAATTTGAACAGTTGTTGCATAGATGTTTTTGGTGTCTCGAATGTGTCTAATTATTTGGACACCTGAGTTGTTCATCTACTTCTGATGCTGACTGTACCTAGAGTAGACAACGAGTTAATGAACATTTATTGTGGCGTTGCTGCAGAGCATACTCTCTGGCGACACCGTTTCACATCTTCGCTACACATTTTTGCACAGCACATTTTCCTCGCATAGCTCTGGTGGATGTCCCGCCTTAATTTAAACTCTTTGTTTGACTTGTTATACTGACTCGAGTGCAATTATATAGAAAGTTATTTCCACCAGAGCTGTGCGAGGAATGTGTAATGCGTAATATGTTAATGTCTACAAATGATCATTTAACACACATTTAACACTTCCAAACACCATCTATTGACTGACTGGTTGGCGCATATTTTTAAATCCTCCTACACATTCCTAGCAACACATTCCTCGTAACACATTCTTAGCAACACATTCCTCGCAACACATCCCTCGCTCGCATTTCTCACTTGTTTTGTATGAACAAAAACCTCGCTCCGCTAAGCCCATATCCACCATAGTTGCGCAGAGCGAAGCTAGGTAAATGAAGTGAACCTATTGGTGCTTACAAAGCACATTCGTCGCTACGCAGCTTAGCACAGCTCTGGTGGATGCTCAGCCTAATGTTGAACTTGTTCATAATTTATTTGCGAAGTTTTACTGACCATGCGGGATACAGCAAACACCTGGATCCCGCGGGATTCACAATGTCCAGTTCCGCAAATACCGGGATTGAAATTTTCTTACAGGGTTGCATTCCCTAAATGCAAAGACATTCAATATTATATTAGTCATATATTTTAATCTCTTTGCCTAAATGTGATACATTGTTTTCCACAAATACCTTCAACTGACCTAATGATTATGACGTTTAAAAGTCATCATTGCAAATTCACTAAGTGCTCATACACACGAAGACGATTCGTTTCGTCTTTTTTCACGATTCGTTTTTTTTTTTGACTGGATCTATTCTTTTTAAATGCTCGTGTTCACATGCATCATGAATAGTGAATAATGTCGGACACGTCTTAAATCACGTATAGTGTTTTAAAAAACACGAATCGTGATTCGTATTCACATAAATCGTGTTCGATAGTTCATCCAAGACCGTGTCCGAGACTAAACTCTGAATCACGATACGAATGTGAACATCAATTCGGACATGTTGCCGAATCATGATAAAACAAGATTCTTTAAGCAATGTGAACGTCCATCCGTCATGACGTATCGTGTGACGAATCGTCAATGACGGAACCCGTGTGAATGAGCACTAACACAACGTTTTGCTAACTTAAAATATCGGTTTATTCCACTTTGTTCACCTGGGTGAACAAAGTGGAATTTTTAGTGTCTTCAATTCACCTCGGATATATTTCACCTGACAATATCACCCAGGTGAATTAGTGAGACATATTTGGTCTCCTTTGTTCACCTTGGAATTAAATCACCCAGGTGAACAATTGCGACTTTTTTTATTAATGTTGTGGACTTTATTACCTAAGTAATAAAGTAAATACTTTAGTACCTAATTAGTGACCGATACTTTAACACATGATTGTACTCATGATATCAAACAATTTTCGCAACGAAACATTATCAACAAAACAAAAAAAAAAAAAACAAATTACATAAGAGCCGCGTCCATTCCGTAACGGTTTATTAATAAATTTTAAATGAACTAAATAAAATAAAAATAATGTTTCTTTGGGAAAGTATTTTGTTATCATGAGTACAATCATGTGTTAAAGTATTCACTAATTACCAGTCACTCAATATATAGAATGGTTAAAAGTATTTTCATTATTATCCAGTAAGTACCTACTCTCCTGCTAAACCGCTTCTGCTTCTTGCTAGATTCTGTTTTTATGTCCACGTGCTCGTTAAGGGTTGCCTCCTCAAGCCACCCTTCACCCGCTAAGCGTGGCAATCGGAAGCATGTAAATATCTATAACTGAATTAACTGTTCATCATCTGCCTAGCCTTTTCCCAACTATGTTGGGGTCGGCTTCCAGTCGAACCGGATGCAGCTGAATATCAGTATTTTACATGGAGCGACTGCCTATCAGACCTCCACAACCCAGTAACTGGGTAATACGATACTCTTTGTAAGACTGGTTGTCAGACTTTCTGGCTTCTGACCAACAGTAACGACTGTCAAAGATCTACAAATGACAGCCGGGACCAACGGCTTTAGGTGCTTTCCGAGGCACGGAGGAAACTCGCTATGGTAAATGGTCACCCATCCACAGACCAACCTCGGCAAGCGTGGCTTAACCCGGAAGATCGGTCTATGCGGCTGTAATTATTTAGCCACGAGCTCCTCCTGAACTGAATTAACTGTTAAAGGTACTTAATGAAATGTTGTGTCCAAATCCAATGTTCCATTTGCTTTCCATGACGAGTCATACTATAGTGGCCGCCAGTTAAAGCTGCAATAAAAGTCATTGATCCGACTTCTACCAAAAACTCCCGAAACGTAAATTATTATCGCTCGTCATTCAATACTGTCGTAAATATTGCTACGCTTGGAGTTTCATAATACCAAAAACCAAACCCAACGGAATAAGTAAGAAATACGTATTATATTTGGGAATGATTGTGTTTTTTTTTTTAAGTTTCTAAAATACATTTAAACAATGAATTAATATGAAATTGTTAATGTTTGTGTATTTAACAAATAATTTTCGTGGTATATTTTTCTTTTTCGAGATTACTAATGTTTTCAATTTATTTTTCAATAAAAGAACATGCCATAATTGGATTTATTTATGTTGCTTTAAGTTGTATTCATGGAACTATACAATAATTAATGAAAATAACCGAATTTTAAAGTACTTAACAAAGAAATTCGATTTTTTGGGTTATGCCCTCATACTCGGCGCTGAGTGTGACGTCAGAGCGAGTCAGGGGCGCATTAATGTGTTGCGCTTTCGTCCTTCGGCTCGTTTGTCATTCCGAATCTAGTTTGCGCTTGGGATTGACTTAACGTAACTCATTCTCGGAAAGTTTTCACGCATTTGTTGTTATTAATTTTGTTGTTGTTAATTGTTTTAGTGTTACGTTTGTTTTGTTAGTTTGTTACTGTTTTGTTTTGTTAAAAAAAACACGTTGTATATATTATAGAGAGTTCATAACCTCGCACGATTTATTAGAATCTTACGGTGTTCGCACTAATCCACATTTACATCACATTTAGGTGACATTTAGAATTTCCAACAAGTTTTTTGGTCTTTCCAATAGTAGGTACATTCGACCCCATATCAGAGGTAATTCATGAATTACGAAAGTCGTCATTACTGTTACGATATAAAAGCGCTGTCAATGTCATATTGTGACCATTGAAATGAGGTCTACTGTACAAGTCATTCGGTAATCAACTTAATTTACAAAAGGGTTAAGTTTATATCCGTTTGTTGAAAGGAATATATAAGCCTAGACGGGCGTCAACGACTTTTATTGCAGCGTTATCTGGCGGCTACTATAGTTACTAGCTATTTTTGGAGTAGTGTTAACAACCTCACGATCTATAAACCCTCCAATTAGATCAGCTCAGTGGTACCATAATATTGTATTGTCACTATAATTGCATATATGTTACGACCAAGGCAATACAAAGGATGATGGGCACAAATGTATGGAGTTATTGGCTGGAGACCCTTCAGGTCTCGCCAATAACTGCCCGGTTACGTAGAAACCGTCCCCTAGGACGACCTACTGCAGTCCAATAGAAAAAAAAATAAAAATGTATGGAGTCTGGTACTGGCTCCAATCGGAATGTTTGATACACCGTTGGAAAGGTATTTTTGTGTAGATTATGAATAACTATGGCGCTAGTCCCGATTCGCTGTCCGATCGAAGTAATCCTGCTTGAAAGTTATTTATTTCTGTTACATCCTATTATGTATACATATTTTTATTGTCATTTTTCTCCATTTTGGCATGGTATTACAATAATACCTAATTATTAATATTTTTCATTATCTAGGTAAATAAAACAAGTTCGAAGTAAGTTTTATCATTTATTGTATGTAAGTATACACTGTGTAAAAAGACCCGAATAGCCGAAATCTACGCACTCTGTACATCAAACTAAATTACATGACCAAAAATAATTGCTAGGAAACGACTTTTATTTTTAGGCATAAAAAAACGCGGCCGATTTTTTTAATAGATAGATCACCCTTAACTGAAAAAATACTAAACCGATTTTGTTGTAATTTTCATCCGTTAACTGAATTTTATTTAGCTCAAAATCTGTGCAAATATCATCAAAATCGGTCAAGCGAAACCAGCGATATGATTTTTTTAAATTCTATTTCGAACTGAATATCCAGTATCTTCTGAAGACTATATTTCAAAACGGACAATTGATACGGGTTTGTTGCCATAGTAGTTTTTGGTACTCTTGAAGAGAGCTATCCAACGATGGTAAATTCATTTTGATTGAACATGAGTACCAAAACGCCCATCCTCCTTTGTATTTGCTTCGTGGTTTGGGCGCTACGATGCCGTAAATAAACAGACCGACAGACTGACATGAGCTTCAAATTGATTAACTTTAAAAGGAGTATGTGTTTTTTCATTAAGGAGCTTGGGGATCAAAATGATCTTCATCATTTTTGTTCATCGATCACATGCACGCAGATAAATTACTGCATACAGGGTGTAAACGAATTCGTTAAAACCACATGATCTACTACTAGTGTCAATTAGCCACGCAAGGGATTTAGCATGATTAAAATTTTATTCTTTTTTTTTCATGCGGTTGTGGTAAGTGGTCGTATCTAATAGGGTTTTCGCGTTCCCGGCCTATTTGAGTTCCCGGGAATCGGGATTTTTTTCTCGTAATTCCCGGGAATTCCCGGGTACCCGGGAATTTTCTTGTTTTTTGTATAAATATAGTTTTTCTCGTATATTTCAACATTAAACTTGTGTAGGTACTTAATTACTTTGTACATGATAAATTGTCTAACACACCAAACTACTTTTGATAAAAAAAATTGAACTAGGAACAGTTACAGTGATTTATTGTGCGACGTCGCGAGTTTCTTTAATGAAAAAAAAAGTCTTCTCTTCTTATAATATGGCAAAATGTTACGGAATAACAATAGGGTGAATGACGATAAGGGTGTTACCAAATTCGTTAATACCTTAAAACCACACGGTCTACTACTGGTGTAGAATGACTGAGCACGGGATTTAGCTTGAATTAAAATAAAGTTTTTTTTTCTTGCGGTACCGATATGTGATCGAAAAATAACCAGCTAATAAGGTACAATTAAAAAAAATGCTAAATTAAAATTTTATTCATTGGAACATTTCGACGCCACTCATCAATGAATGAAAGCACGGTGACACAGCTGGCTAGCACAACTAGCACGAAATCGTTGTTTGCAGTCGGTTAACTCGGGGCGGAGAATGGGCTCGGAAACAGAACTGTTTTTTTTCAAAACACAATTTTGTATTTAAAATAAAAACCATTTAGGGTTAAATCTATGTCCACTAATGACTACATCACGCTGTTTGAAGGAATGACGCGAATTTTACACCTTGTATATTTTCATCATAAATCTCAAAATTACACAAAATGTAAGCATTGTGAATAGTTTCTACAAATGAAACATTTACAAAAAAATCAAGCGTTTAGAATTTGTTTACTAGACAGAGACAACAGTACTGTGTGCTGACATCACGATACGTTTACCCCATTCTAAGTTCACACCACGCAGTACAATGTCCGTTTCATGCGAGAGAGACAGAAAATGCTCTAAAATCTTTGGAAGCGTGCAGACCCTTCATTTTTCATCATCATTTCTTCATATCAAATAATTCCCGGGTACCCGGGATTCCCGCCAAATAATTCCCGGTTCGTAAAATCCCCAAATTCCCGGGAATTCCCGGTTCCGGGTACCCGGGGCGGAAACCCTAGTATCTAACCATCTGACAAGGAAAGAGTTTTTTTTTTGTTTTTGCATTTTTTTTTTAAATTTGATTACACATTTCGATGCCACGCATAAATGAATGAAAGCACGGCTACACGGCTGGCATGCACGACTCGTTGGGGCTCTAAAATGACTCGAAAATAGAAAACTTAAGTTTTTTTTTGGTTTTTTTTTTATCATTGCTTTTCAAAAATACCCCTTTAGGGTTAATCTGTGTCACGAGTAGATCACGTGGTTTGAAGGAATTACACAAATTCGCTCACACCCTGTATGTATGAGGAAGAAAAAGGTATTTTTATAAATTTCTGTTTACCTACTGTTTATTAATTTCTGTTTAATGAAACAGGAGTTTGGAGGTAATTGTAAAATGCGCTATTACCAACACATTCTGTGTTAAGAAATAATCTATCATCATCAAAGGCTTTCCCGTCTAGAATATACTTACCTAAATAAAAATGTACAGGTGCTAGATCAATACAGCTTGACTCGACGCATAAAAAACATAATAGCAATAAAAACGGAGAAAAGCAAAGCCGAGGTAGTTGGACATATTGACTAACGCTGTTATTTGATCGATCAAATTATCAATTTATTACTTTCTCTCAATCACCATGTATTGTGTTCTGCGACATCCAGTATATTATCTTCACCGCGTGTGTTGGCTTTATCCATTGCACTTTTATGGTAATCACATTTATCTTATGGCGATATTACATCAATTATATTGAATGATTCACCTTCATGTTTACATGGTTCAATTTGGTTGCTTCATCCAAATTGAAAGGCAGAAGTGAACCGTGTAATACCACCATTACATAAGTATGAGTGAACAGGAATACTGGCATTATAAGAAACAATTGCTGATTACCATCATAAGAAAAAACTTTATAATTAACCTGTTTTTAATCGATATAGTTTTCACCCATGAAGGTTTATTTTTCAGTGACTTAATTAGTCTATTTTAGTAATCGGTACATCCTTAGATATTTATTTACGACATAGAACCGCACAGGACGTTGTGTGGATAAAAATGACAAAAGGCATTATTTTCAGGAAATGGTACAGGAAGCCTGGAACTGCCCTTTAAATAGATTTTCATAGTTGTACTTGTCGTCCTTGAAATTAGTGTAGGAACATTCTTACACGGGTTTAAAATATTTGTTATATTTTCTGACTGAGTTCCATTAAACTCTTTTATCAATTCAGAAGCGACTTGAGACATCTCAACGTCTTCACTTGTACAGTTTCCGGTTACCGATGCTGTTGTCTCCTGACGTAAGTGGCGGTGGTTGACAATATTCAGTTTTAGTTTCTCTTTGTGTTTAGAAATTACCGTAGCCCTTGCCCTTGCTAGGGAAAAGAGAAATATACAGGGTTACTTCAAATCTGGTGAAACTTTACAGGTTTACTAGGTATCATATTCAAATAAAATTCAAAGAGAACAAATTCAAATAAAAATATACCTAAACTATAGTTAATTAGATTTTTAATAATATTACATAAGTACTGTCTTCGGCTCCGACTTTCGGTACCTCGGTCGCTTGTCCAAGGTGATGGCGGAGTAGACCGAGACGTAACGCACAGGATCAATTCAGGATGGATGAAATGGCGACAGGTCACTGGAATAACTTGCGACACACGGATGCCTCTCAAGTTAAAGGGGAAAATCTACAAGTCCGTGATAAGACCTGTCGTACTGTATGGATCGGAATGTTGGGCCGTGAAGAAGACGGATGAAAAAAGATTGCATGTAGCGGAAATGAGAATATTGAGATGGATGTGTGGAGTGACCAGAATGGATAAAGTCAGGAATGAGTATATTAGAGGAAGTTTGAAAGTAGCGCCAGTGACAGAATAGTTGAAAGGGAACCATTTGTCTTGGTATGGGCATGTGAAGAGGAGGGATGAAACGCATGTGACCAAAAGAGTTATGAATATAAATGTGGATGGATGGAGAGGAAGAAGGAGGCCAAAGAAAAGATGGATGGATTGTGTGAAGAATGATATGAAAGAGAAGGGAGTCAGTGATATCATGACGGTTGACAGGACGGAATGGAAGAAGAAAACGTGTTGCGCCGACCCCAAGTAACATGGGATAAGGGCAGGAAGATGATGATGATGACATAAGTATAGTCTTCGTTTTTATATTCACACTATCCTGTTTTAAGTATGCTGGCAGAAGTTTTTTCAGAAATAAGCTGTAGGTACCTTTGAACTCATGTGTCACTACAAATCTTATCATTAAGTCGTTGTGTGTGCATTATAAAACCAATAAATAAGATACCAAACTAATATTACTGTATCAGTTTTTAGTTATTTTTAGTTTGTGGTGAAGAGCGCAAACCTATGTCTTGTTCTCTAATTAAATAAAGTTAAGGGTATTTTTTCATTCGAATGTGTTTTTTTTAATAATTTCTGACGCAGTACAACGCAACTCATAAGTTACATCGATGTTCCTGATCGAACAACCAATGACAGTCGCCCATTTTTGCACCACTCACAATTATTGCGTTAGCGTAAAGATCATGTTTTACTGCAGAACATTCGTGGTCTTGAAGTCGCAGTCAGTTCAGAACTAAACAATTTTACGAAGTTTGCCGATGCGACTTCTTAGTTGTGTCGTACTGTAATCCTGTGTTTCACCTATTAATTTGAAGTGACCCTACATACAATTATTGAAATTTAGTGTCATCACTTGCATGATAATCGGGTTTTAAATAGCTTAGGATGTCATCCTTGTAACTACAAGGACCTTATCACAGTGGCGATTTGCGAGCGAGCTCAAAGCGAGGCAAGAGCGAAGCTGGTTTGCCGCGGGTTCTATGGTAGCGCGCAGCGAACATGCCGCGGATAGCACCGTGTACGTCATGTTGTTCATTCTCGTACGACAGACAGCCCGCCCCACCCCACTTCAACCATATCAAAGACACGATTATGAGCGGATGTAGCATCAAATAATGGCATCGTCGGTAGATTCAAACGTTGATACAATGGATATAGAGTTATTAGTAGTCGCTCACTTCCAGTCGATTAGTTGATTATGGATCCTCCCAAATTTGTCGTTGTATCTGCTTTCGTTTACGTTTCCTGCGTCTTCGAAGTAACAAAGCTAACAGGCGTGTCTCCTCGTTGGAAATCATTCTGAAACTGGTTGTACAAAACGCGGATCGCACGCGGTGTGCTCGCTCCGCCACAGAATTAATAATAGACTCCGCACAGTCGGCGGTAAAGTTGCGCATCCGCGGCGCTCGCTGCGATCTCGCCTCGCTTTGAACTCGCTCGCAAATCGCCACTGTGATAAGGCCCTGAAGTTGTCAAGGCGTTTACTTGGAATGTAGTTTGGTTGCTATGTGTTGAGTTGATAGTAGAATTAGCCCTTTGGAATGTTAGGTAGTTATATATTCTACGATTTATGTTATTATGACGTCTCGCCTGGATAAACTGTTTCTACAGCTACAGTTTTGTATCTTGAATGCTAGACACTGAAATAAAAAAAAACTATAGACGATCACCTTTTGAAACTGGCCTACGCCTTTTAAAGCCAACTCTGTTTCGGGGTTTAGTTAATAGGGTTGTCGGTTCGGTTGTTTGTTGGGTTAAATGTTCGGTTGTCGGTAGGATTGACTGTTCGGTAGGCGGCAGAGTTGAGGGTTGGATTGTCGGTAGAGTTGACCGTTGGGTTGTCGGTAGAGTTGACGGTTGGGTTGTCAGTAGGGTCAACGGTTCGGTTGTTGGTAGGGTTGATGTAGATGATTGTGCTATCATTGTTGATATAGTGGTCGTGGTCTTCTCTTCATTTACAGTAGGCGCTTGGCTCGTTGTTGACGGTATTTTAGTTGTGGTTTGTGTTTGTGCAGTAGCTGAAACCAATAATGTTATCGCAACTCATCACAATTATTTTTGTTTTTAGTAGAACCTACTAGGTTAATGTTGAAGAAGTTACAATACATATTTATTAAAGTAGGTAGCTAATGAGTTTATTGCCCAGAAATCTTTACTGCATAAAATTCAATATTTTTTTCTAGAAAAACAAAGAAATCTTTCTTTGTTTTTCTCGTCAGAAATGATCCAAACATGCGGATTTCCTGTACCTACGTTTTAGGCCTGTTTTATTTTGATTCCTCGTATGTAGGTACCTAAATGCGCAAAACAACTGTTTAATAAGTTTAATGGTTGTAACGTTAACAGGAAATAACTACCATGCATTCCATATTCACTGAAGTTTGAGACAAAATGTGAACAAAAATGAATGAAATTAAACCATATTAAAATGGTAGAAAACTTACTTTACATTTATTATGATTCTAACATATCTACTTATACCGGGTGTTCCAATAAAATGGCCCATGGACAGTGGCGTGCACAGAGATTTCAGACAGGGTATGCACAAAAAAAAAGCTGGGTTCGTCATGACCACGGAATGCTAATTCAGATTTACCTAGAAAACAAACTACAATACATCAATCAACCGTTTGAAGATGTTTCTATTTCTGTCGTCTTTCGCGTTGTGCCTTTCAATATCTAACTTTAACTGGCTATTCAAACTAGTCTCTATTCTACCTTTATCAAAAGTTTGGAACTTTTAAGCAGGATTCTAGATGTTTTTCTGAAGAATCATGCTTAGCAGCCGCTTTGTGAAAATTATTTAAATCTGAGTATCCGCTAGGTCCAAACATTATTTTTAGCTTGATTTATAAACAAAATGCAAGGGAAACAATCCAATGTATTTGTGTGTACACAACGAGTTAGCCAGTAATAGTCAGCATAAATAAAACATTTTATGAAAATAACGAGTAGTTTTTATTACGTTTTCTTTGAGTTAAATCCAACCCGGGTACACGCCTTCCCTTTGCAATCAATTTAACTGTTTCCTCAAAAGATAACGTGAAAACGCGGCCGATGTTAATTTATTTAAACACATTTCGCCAGCACAGGTCTCACAGGTATAATTTTCCATTTTTACAATAAACTTACTAAGTAATTACTCGACAGTCAATCACTTGCGCCAAAAAAAACAATAAGACGAAAAAACTTTGCAATTTATTACGTTACGAACTAATTAATACGAACGAATGAATTATTTGGTTAATCCGACTAAAATAAGTCGACTCTCTGCAATCAACAATTAAACGGTGCATTTACGGGTTCTCAATTTGGACGGTTTGCAATGTAAGCTATGCTTCCAAAACTCCAACACACGCACACATTTTCACGCACACAGTCACTCTTTTGCTATGTACTACACGAGATGCGTTGTATGAAGAATAAGCCAGGAGTAGTACAGCTTATGCTCACGGGAGGCGCTGCAATGCGCGGTCGCGGCGGCATGCGGCGGGTATTCCCCGCTCCGAGTTAGTTCCAAAAAAAGCAGTAGATGGCGTGAAAACTAAATTACCGTGATTTCTTTTATTTATAGTTATTTATCACTTAGAGGGGCATGTATTATGTATGGAACTGCAGGGTATGCAGAGCTTATTTGCATGTATGGAGTGCACGCCACTGCCCATGGAGGCAAAATACTTCAAATATATGAAAAAAAAAAATATGAATTGAATGAATGACTTTTATAAGTAAAAAATACTACATTTAAAGATATTTTAAAGTCCCTTTCCTGAACTGGACGTCAATCCAAAATAAACCCAAGAAAATGCTTTTTGTCTCTAACTTCAGTGAATACTTATACACCGTGCGCCCGAGGTACCCGAAAGACTTTACCCACGCCTTTCTGGTGGTATTATGAGTCAATAATGTTATTTCGTATAAGTCCAATTCAGTCAATTTAACTATTTTGTTTTTTGGAACAAAATAAATCAAATAACTTTAGTACTTCCTTGTAAACCATATCTTAGGTCGAGCTGGCAACGGATAAGAAAACTTCTCACTTCACGTACCTCCTTGTTACCCTAGAGATTTTTCGACTTGTGAACTTCCATAAATAATGAATATCTCGAAAATTAAGCTTTATTCGACAAACTATATTTTCCAGCTTTTCTCAAATTAGGCATCGGAATCGATGGTTAAAATCTTTCGGGTATCTCGGACCCACGGTGTACCTATATGTTACGGGCAACGTGATTAACTGGGCTTTATTAATAAGGACCGGCCATTATTAATAATGCCCAAGAGCGAAGGGCAAAGTGATTAATTTATCACTTTGATCGACTATTATAAATAATGCCCGACGGCCCGTGGTCCACGTAATAAGTCAGTGTTTGCACAATAAAAACAAATGAAAAACTTAAGGGGATGTTTGGAAGGTTGTTTGGGTTTCCAAAGGAGAGTCGACGGAGCTCCGCTGCGCGGGGCTCCTATTTCTGTCTGCAGGGTTTAAAGTAACCTAACACGAAGGGGATGACGGGAGCTAGAGTGAGCGAGCGAAGCGAGCGAACGAAGCCCCCGTCATCTCCTTCGAACCTAACCTACCCGTGTCGGGGTGCCCCAAATAAATGACCAAATCTATTTACTTCACACATTGCCGGTGGACCAGCAGGTATTCTATTTTTATCAAAATAAAAGTAGGTAACTATTATAATGATGTTATTACTGTTTTAACTACTATGTTCAATAGTTTATTTTTTGTTAACTTTTCATGAAAATTTTGTAAGTTTAATTTCATTTAATAAACAAAAACACTACAGTTCACCTATTTTATTACTTTGCCCAAGATAGGGTGGGCATTATTCATAATGGCCGGGAAAAGTGATTAATCATGCTGTTTTAATCACATTGCCCAATAGAGTCGGGCATTATGAATACAGACCGGCCATTATTAATAGTGCCAGGACTTATCAAATTGCCCGTAACATAAACGTGATATTCATATACGTTTTGGTACAAATAGGAAAAAAAATACAATACAATAGCCATTTAAGTAAAGCCGAGCCATGAAACACCACTATTACCATAAGAGGCAAGGCACATTAAAACAAAATGATATTTTTGTCAGAGGTTTGAACTCGTTATTGCCATAGAAAACTGTGATAATAATAAGTTCCAAGAGTCTTTTTAACAAGAAGCAGAACGCGATTTACTCTTTCTGATGTTGTGTCAGCTGATGCCGAACGAAGGAGAGGATATTCCAGCAGACGTTAGCCTTTTATTTAAGGGCCAGTGGTGGCGAAGTGCCGAAGAAATGGTCTAGGAATTGGAAATTAACTAATAATATAATACCACGACTTATCTACCAGGTTTTTATTTTTCAGTGGAGTTTATCATCACTCATTGACAATATCTGCATCTCAAGTAGGTAAAATAGGTACGTAATAACACATAAGTACTTAATAGAATGCTGTTTTATTTTGTAGCATTCATTTTCTTTGGTTGCGGCTTACCTGTGACATTACCAAGGTCACCAGTTGGGTCACTACCATCTAGTCTTCGAAATTTTCCTAAAATATCAGAATTCTTTATTAGTACATGTGAGAATACTATCGGTTTTTAACCGACTTCAAAAAGGAGGAGGTTCTCAATTCGGATGTGTGTATTTTTTTTTATTTCTTTTTTTGTTTATGTTCGGGCCTAACTCCATCGTATATAGACGGATTTGCAAAATTATTTTTTTGTTTGAAAGAGTATTCTCCCGAGGAAGTTCCATTTAAATTTGGTGAAGATCTGATGAAGACTCTCGGAGATTGACAATTGAACTCTTCAATGGATGACAGCAAATTACCCGGGATTGCTGTAGGTAATTGCATGTTTGTGTATTGTTTAGGCCACTAAAAATAAAAAATAAAAAAACTTAAAAAAAAGTAAAAACCGACTTTAAAAAAAACTGAAAACAGTAAAATAATTACCACATTATAAAACTTACAGTTTCAGAAGTCGGTGCAATTTTACACTGAACCAAATTGAAGGCACCGACTTCTGAAACTGTAAGTTATTTAATGTGGTAATTATTTTTTGAATAACTAGCCGTGCCTGTGGCTTATCCCTTATCCTGTTATAATAATAATACCAGCCTGTAATTTAATAGTCCCACTGCAGAGCAAAGGCCTCTTCTTATACAGAGAAGAAACGAGCATTCGTCACCACGCTTGCTAACTAGGTGTTGGCGATTTCACACCGTTCATTACCGGCCCATTTGATGAAACTACTTTGCAAGTCTGCATTCCATACTTTGGTACATAAATTCAGCTGAATAGTTCCAAAATATGGAGTGCAGACTTGCAGATTAGTGTCATAAATGAGCCCCTGGTTGCGTCACGTTGTACGTCAGTAATTTTTTCTCTTACGTTAAATATTGTGTACCTACTTAGAAAGTACACCGGTTCAGGCTCTGAAAAATTATTGTTTATTTGTCCTTTTAACGCACTTAACCCCAATTTTAAAATAATTAAACAGAAACATTAAGAAACAATACAAAATTATGTGTTCCGCTAAAGGCAAATTGAAATAAAACTTTATAATCTTCACCTAAACTTGTTTTATTACTTTATCCAAGTCTTCCAAGATTTTATATAGCTAGTTAATGTGATTAATTCTGTGTCAATTATCACTTTGTCTAAATTGAGTAGATATTATACATTTATACAAGGTTAGTCGGAAAGGGGGTACTAATCCGCGGGCCACTTAAAGTATCACTGATGACGGTTTTAAAGCAAGTGTTAAAATTTCAAAATTCGATCATATTTAATTCCATGAAAAAATATTTTTATTTAGTTTTTTCAAAAATTCTTCATCCCTGCTTTAGTTACGAATTCAGAAAATGGATGTTCTAATTCGGGACCCCAAATATGAGCTAAAATGTAAACACAGCTGATCATAGCTATAGATAGACAGATTTTACCGTATTTTTTATGTAATTTTTGAACAGCTATTTCTCTTAAATTATTGACTTTTGGAGAAAGTGGTAGAACAAAAGTTATTCATTATTATGGGTACTTTAACACCCTTTCGGATTAGTACCCCCTTTCTGACTAACCTTGTATAATGGCTGGATAGTAGATATACATATAAAATATCCGGATTTATTACTTTCGCTATAACCTGATGACACATCTTTAAATATAAATGGCGCACCGAACGAATACCTACTAAAAGCATCGTTAGTGTCTAAACACACTATGCCGAAGATACGCGACCGAAGTTCGGCATGATTACGCCTGCAATGCTTTTTAAATTACCCGCGACACACCAGCCTGAAATTACGTCGCGTTTTACCTACTTATATAAAAAACATAGACGCCGAAGTTCGGTCGCGTAATTTCGGCATGGTGTGGCGCCACACTTAAAGGTCCGTGCCTTTAACGGTGACCGTTCAACTGACGATTTTTTTTGTGGATGTATTAAAATTAATGGTCAATTAATTTTGGTAAATAATTAAAGGTCTTTAAGGATTTGGAAGTGTCACTTACCACGATTATTCATAGGAGAATCTGGAAAGTACGATAAAGTTACAATTTCATGGAATTTTCTATGTCACGCTTACTGGTCAAATGAATGAATGGTAAAAAGAAAGATGAAATCTCTTTTACAGAAGGAGTCAGCTAAGGTAGCTTTGGCGTGGATTAGCGTGAGAAAGTGGCCAAATGTTGTGGCGCCACCGCATTAGCATGCAGTGGGACAATCTATTTTGTTACTCTACGCCCACGCCCACCGCACTGTCGCGCCATCAAATGTGTGGAACCATCGCATCGTGCGTTACCGAGTATGTAGTGTAGCTCAAATGCAGTTACTCGACTGCATGCTACCAGGGGACCAATTCTACTAAAAAAACGTTGATCAATCGCAATTTAACCGAAGACAAACTGTTCATTCTGACAGTTTCATATACAGGGTGTAAACGAATTCGTGTTACCACATGATCTATCAAAGGTATAGATTTTCCCCGCACGCGATTTAGATTGATTAAAAATTTTAAAAAACTTTGTTTTTTCCTCGTAGGGTTTTTATGTGACAGAAAATTTCGATGCCATGCATAAAATGAATGAAGGCACGGCGACACAGCTGACGGACACGACTAGCGCGATATCGCTCCACGCAGTCAGTTAATTTCGGACGCTAAAATTATTCAGATACAGAATACCATGGTTCATATTTTGAAAACTTTTTTTTGTTGATTCTGAAAAAACTTATGCAGGGTCAATCAGTGCCACCAGTAGATCACGCGGTTTGAAGGAATTACACGAATTCGTTTACATATAGGAACTGTCAAAATGTTTGACAACAAAAACAAAACCAAACATTTTGACAGTTTTAGCAAAGAGTACAGTATATCTATATGAAGTTTTAGTTTACATTATATCCGTAACTAGTCTGTGTAGTTTACGAAAACTGTTGCCTGAGCTGTTGTGGTTCGTTCGCAGGTTGGCACTAACTTTGTTAGTAGAATTAACCTCCTGTATTCAAGCTGAAGGTTGCAGACCTGCAGTTAACTCACAGTCCCTCCCCGATATATTCCGAATACCCCAAGCGGGACGAGCAATGGTGTTAGGTACAGGTTATATGCAGCTAGTTCTGACATCACCAAACAGGTTACCCAGCATTGTAGCTACTTCAAGGCTTCTTTCAAACAGTGGTCTGCGATAGGCTGATAATGACAATGATGATTATGGTGCCGATTCTGTTATGGACAAACTAAACTTAATTTAGGCTATTGCCATCTTTTTCACTCTAGTAAAATAAGAAAGAGACTTACGTCAATAAGAGCTGTCTTTAGTTGAACTAAAAGTTCCATACTTTAGACGACATTTAAAACGTGTCGACAAAAACCATGGTGAAGGCGTAAACTAATTTGACATCTCTAACTTAGTTGTTGTTTATCACCGTCCTTTTCTCGCGCTATCTGTTAGTAAAAGATAGTAATTCTCTAATTTTAGTTTAGTTGGTGAACAAGAGAATCGGCACCAATTTCTCGAAGATAATACTAACCAAAATAGTAATAATCAGGTATCATTCGTCGACGGTTGAATCCTAGAAAATTGCATGAATTAATCTTACAGCTATATTTGGCTTTACAAATGCAAGATTTTGTAGACAGACGTGCCGATTCAGTTGTACGGTTTACCAATACACCTCACACTTTGAATCACTGCACCAGTCAATACGGAATTCGACGGCAACTCATGTCATTTTTGCATCAATACTAACTCACCGCAACAAGTACTAAGTTGCATAAATGGTAAAACTGTGAAAATTTAACTTAAACTAGCTAATCTTCTAAGAAAATTCATGTCATAGTAACGAGGAGACTGGAAAATCATCAATTACAGATTTTATTAACAGACTTTATTAACTATGATTTATGTTTTTGCCTTGTTTCGAACTTGGCATTAGATCCGGGTAATGCTACGATGAAGAAGATTATGGTAAGGATACACGGCGACACTGACATTCGACACAATGCAATCGCACACACACTGAAATTAAACCAGAGCGAATGCGTGTGTAATGTTTCGCCGTGTATCCTTACCATAAGGATAGTTACAAGATAAGTATCTCACTTACTGTACGGGAATCTATAATTTTCATCCGGAATGTTCCCTTGTTGACCTAGTCCGCGTCGGGAGGGATATCCCATTGGCATGGAAGGCCAGCTGGAGAATGGGAATACAGGTAATTCAGACGTTCCTGGTTGTATTACGAGGTTCTGCAGCGGCGTTGGAGTAGAAACTTCACTCGTTGACGATGATGCCACACCACTCACTATCGGATAAAATTTATAGAAATAATTTCATATTGTGTCGACTGATTGAAGATAATGAGATTTTTAATATACTGCCGTTTCATCAAGACGATAAATATTAACTCACCTGTTACATCTGTTTCATTTGTTGCTGTTGTTGTATTAAAACTGTCTAAGGGTATCGGACACGTACTATTAGAATTTTCGTTTACCTCGTTCGTAAGATTGGCATTTTCCCGCAAAACTTTTGCAAAATCTTTAAAAATAAAATGTCTAAAAGGTAAATTATGCGTAAACCAACGTATTTTGATGGAAGGTACTTAGTATTAAATTTTATCTACCTGATTTAAGTAATCCAATCAAAAACAAGGCTTGTTTCAAACTAGTATCCTCGTCTACTTCATCGCTTCCTGCGACCAACTCAGTTTTGTAACTTGCTATTGTTAATATCCCTACCAAATTCAGTAGCTTCGTACATAAAATCATATTGTGTACATTTTTTAACTTACTTATCCAAAAATATTTTTTGACGATTATTTGAACATTATTTGCCAATAATATTCGATTCAATAAAATATTGAGTTATAGTTCTAGTTAGAAAATTTCGATTTTGTAAGTGAACGTGTGGATAAAAGTCGTTTAAAAATAAATTATTGTAACAAAACACATCGAAAACATTTTATTTCCAGTTATAAAAATGAAAATCCATTTAAAAATAAACAATAAAACTTGAGAAAACCAATTGAATTCAGACAGCCAGGAGTTGATATACGAATTCATAATTTAGTATATAATTTTCAGCGCGTCACAGACGGTGAAGATACTATGATATTTTATCTTAAGCTATCCTAAGATGTTATATTATAGTGTCTCACAAATGGCTAAGATACGATAATATATGAAACTATACATTCTGCTAAGGAGTCGGCAGAGGTGCCACACGTACAGTGTGACTATAATATTATTATGAGTATACTGCCTTACTACTTGATAGAGAGCTCATCAGATGATGACTCTAATTGTGAATTTAAAATGCAGATTGTATTATCACATTCCAAATATCGACGAATTTGGGTACTTCGAGTAGAGTCTCACATCAAGGACAGAAAAGACATTATAAAGATCTATCAACGAAGAAGTTTCAATTGTTTTTTAGAAAGTCAAGAGAAAGATTCATTGCGAAAGATTCGTGATTTGATTAAAGATGATTAAGTATCACTATGCTTTGCATTGCTAGCCGTACAATTATAGGAAACAAAGACATTTAAATAAGTAATTTCAGATTTGGCAAATTATAATTTAAATTATTAAATAAGATTATAAATAAGTATAAAACTATCAATTTGAATAGAAGTTAATAAATAGATTAACACAGAAATCGGACTCCTGTGTACTTTGTGTGTTTATCTGTTAGAAATTCATTGACTGACTATTAAGCTTTAAGCATCAAAAAAATGGTTCCCTATCCATTTGCATAAAATTTTAAGACCTAATATAACTTAGCATAATTTTGTTTGGCATAATTATATTTTCGCATAATATAATTACGCATAACAGCTTACGCATAATTTTTTTAAGCATAATTTCTCTAACCATAATAATGATTAAGCATAATATTCTAAAGCATAAATTTATTAAGCATAAAGTTCTAAAGCATAACTTTTTTAAGCATAATATCCTAAAGCATAAATTTATTTACGCATAATGATATTAAAACATATTTTTATAGGTATAACAATGAAATAATTATTAACGGTTGCATATTAGAAAATCAAAACTTTCCAGAGCAAATTTCAAAAGAACAACGTACAAATCAACAAAGTTTAAAATAACGATGGTCATTTGATCAAAAGTTCAGCTGACCAAAGTCTGGAATATCAATGTTTAAATTATTTATTACACTATTGACCAAATCGTTTAAAGGTCAAAATGGACTACTGGATAAATTGTTTTTATACACCTTCAAGGCCTCTTCATGAGACGATTATTCGTCACCTACTTTCATTTTCGCAATAAAAACTTAAGGAGATGTTTGTAAGGTTGAGGCTCCAAAGCAGAGTCGACGGAGCCCCGCTGTGCGGGGCTCCTATTTCTGTCTTCAGGGTTTAAAGTAACCTAACATGAAGGGGATGACGGGGGCTTCGTTCGCTCGCTTCGCTCGCTCACTCTAGCCCCCGTCATCCCCTTCGAACCTAACCTATCCGTGTCGGGGTGCGCCTGCGACTAGATTATTAGACAATGGTAAAAACATTTCTGATTATCATAACTAACGTTATGCTAATAGTCATTAGGCCTACTAACGCTATGCGAATCTAATTTATGCCAAAACAAATTAGTCTTTAAGATGATTATGCCGACATAAAATGTATGCCTAAAAAAATTATGCCGAAGTATTATTATGCCAAAACAAATTGTGCCAAAATCGTTATGCCGAAGTATATTACGACAAAGAACATTATGCGAAAAGAAGGGATCCCCAAAAAAATATGTTAACGACCTGTATTTATCGTAAGGTAGTACCTTACGTATATTACTATATTTCCATATCGCTTGGCGGTTAGATGCTGTAAAATCAAAATACTAGACTTCATCGTGTGTAGTGGTTCAAAGGAATGTATGGTGAGTGATTTCGTGAAATATGTTGTCTGTGACGCGCTTTACAACAGTTTCATTTACTCCAGAATGAATATTGTTTAACAATATTTAATGTATTTAACTAAATACGTGAACGGTCAAGTTGTAATTCCATTAAGTCTAGGGTTACCAGATGTATATCTGAAAAGTCCTAAAAGAAAGCCTGATTTCTAGAAAAATGTCCCAACATTATGGCCAAAACGACGTGCACCAGCGACTCCCGACTTAGAAAAAATTGATATAATTATTCAGTATCTACTTATTTCATTTAATGGCTGGAATTCTGTTCAGTATCTAAAATTTCTGATATGTCAGGACAAATAATCCTGAAGTCTACTAACTCTAAGTCTTATACTTCTACTTGCTCGGTTTGCCAGAAACTGCTCACTTCGTTGTAAGGTGACTGAAGTTCTGCTACTTCTGATGATTTGCTCTCTGCGTACTGTAGGAATAAGTATAAAAGCATAAGCATACTGAATACGTGGTTTGTATGTACCTATACAGGGTGTAAATGAATACGTGTAATTCCTTCAAACCACATAATCTATTAATGATATACAGGGTGAAATTGTAAACACTCATTTACATTTTGACGAGTTATGCGAACATAAGTATAGGGAACAGCTGTTTTTTTTCGCGATTTCACTTTTGGTCCCATAGTAAAAGTTGTTCATAGTGATGAGTACAATCTCCCATTTCGGTTTGTCGAGTGTGTAAAAATTTTACCCTGTAGATTAACTCCGTACGGGAATCAGATTGATTAAAAATTGAAAAAGTAATCGTTTTTTTCTTGCGGTAGGGGTAAGTCAACGTATCTAAACCACCTAATAAGGTTTTAATAAAAAAAATGCAAAAAGAATTCGTTTACACCCTGTATCTGTTGGTTTAATTGATTCTGGGTTGTTTTAAAAATGTGACATGTGGCTGTACCTACGTATTTATAGCATACTAGCACTACTGACTAGCAACTAACTATAAAACGCACACGGCGCTAAATCATAAAAAAAATGGTGGTAAAAAATATACAAGGTTAGTCGGAAAGGGGGTACTAATCCGAAAGGGTTTAAAGGCTAAAGTATACATAATAATTAATAACTTTTCATCTACAACTTTCCCCAAAAGTCGACAAGTTAAGAGAAATCTCAAAGATCTCAAAAAAATGCGCTAAAATCTATACCTATATTCTCGGTTATGATCAGCAGTGTTTACAATATAGGTCATATTGGGGGTCTAGGATTAGAAGCCCCTTTTCTGAATTCGTAACTCTAGCTAAAAATCGTTTTGTATTGAAATTTTAACTCTTGCTTTCAAACCGGCATCAGTGATACTTTAAGTGACATGCAGATTAGTATTAGTACCCCCTTTCCGACTAACCTTGTTTAGGTTTTACTACTGAGCAAACTTTCGCCTGACTTTAAGAGCAGTCAAAAAGTTTGGCGAGCACCGCCGGTAAACCAGGGTTCAAATCTGTATTTGCGCCCACAGGAGCGACATTGATAGTTATAAAATATCTTGCATTTGGTCATATAACTATTTTTGATAAGATCTAAATGGAACTACTTAAGCAACATTGACAGTTTTGTTATTTCTCACGTTACAAAATACACACACTGCGATTTTATTACATTGAGCGAGTTCAC
The DNA here is from genome assembly GCA_905220435.1 of Amphipyra tragopoginis. Lineage (NCBI taxonomy): Eukaryota > Metazoa > Arthropoda > Insecta > Lepidoptera > Noctuidae > Amphipyra > Amphipyra tragopoginis. The sequence goes on along the minus strand of HG991991.1, from coordinate 21,826,058 downwards.
AAGGGCAACTTACTGGTTAACATGTTATGGTGTAATTTACTTGTATATACAGGGTGGAAAAAATCAATGGGCCCTGAAGAGAAACCACTTTAAATCCTTAAGATACATTATTTTTCTTAAAGGAAACATTCCTTTATCTTTAAAAAGAAACAAAACTGCATTCACAGATTTCTCGACAAGTTTACCTTAATCGGGAATCGAACCAGGTAAAAATTTAAAAAAATAAACACTCGCTATTTTATTCTACAAATCGATAGGATTATTGTCAAACGGAACGTTCTATTTTTAAACTTTTCGTCAGAACGCTCCGTCTAAGAAGGAAATGTGCATAGAATTATTATTACCAATTAAATGATTTTCTTATCTAAGTCTTCAACGAGGTACTTAGAGATAAATTAGCAAGCTTGTACTTCATAGAATGTCTTTGGATGTTTGAGTTTTAGGAAAATTATAACGTGCCTTTTACCTACTTCTTAAAAGTGAACAGTTCTAGTCTAGGTAATGTTGATTAAAGCCCTTGTGTACTACCTAAATATTAGATTTTATGGATATCTTGTACGACAGACGAGTGTAAGACCTAATGTTTATTGGAGAAATTTTATCTCTAACATTGACTGTATCGACTAGTGAAATAAAATAGCGAGTGTTTATTTTTGGATTTTTTTAACTGGTTCGATTCCCGGTTTAGGTAAGCATGTCGAGAAATCTGTGAATGCAGTTTTGTTTCTTTTTAAAAATAAAGGAATGTTTCCTTTAAGAAAAATAATCTATCTTAAGGATTTAAAGTGGTTTCCCTTCAGGGCCCATTGATTTTTTCCACCCTGTATATTATATTGTTAAAGCTTATACACCCCTAAATTAAATTCACCAGAAAAAATTTAAGGGTACATACGGAAGCGGTATACTTATTGAAATGTAAAATCATTAATATAATTTATTTAAATCTAACAAAGTTATTTACTTTTGTTTGATCCTGAAAATATGAATAATTTTATGCACATAATACTCTAATACTAGAAATACTACGTCAACGACACGGACTATCAATGAAATTCATCCCACCGCGCGTAAGCTACACACATCATGCACCATTATACGCTTGTGTGAGTCATGCGTCAGTCAGCTATACCGGTATGTAATGCGTGCGAGCGAGTCGATAGCGCGAAATCCGTGCAACACACACACAGAAATGCTTTCTCCCTCACTCCACTCTACGTATTTAAAAGTTAGAATTTGTTCTGCGACAATAGGGATTTGCATTTGAAGGGATTAGCTAACAGTGATTAGGATCAGCTGATAAGGATTGAAATCAGCTGATAAGGGTGGTAATTTACAGTGTTATTAAAAACTTACAGTTCAGCAATTTTTCAAAATGGCCACCGCCATTTGTTATCAACACACAAGCGAGCACTTTTTAAAAGATAGTTATTTAATGATATTAGAACATCACTTTGCCCTTTTACTTCGAGTTGTTTTAAAAGTTTGCGACTATCGGGCTCACTCACGTACACTCTCCGTTTGATTTCACTTCACATGTAAAAATCCATGGGTGTGAGGTCAGGCGGCACGCGGGCCAGGCAATTAGGCCGCCGCAGCCTGTCCACCGACTCCCGAACCCGAACTCCTCGGTTAGGTACTTTCGCTCCGACCTATCTAGATAAGATTCACCTGCGTGCCGGCCTTTTATGAAGTATTAACACAAAGGGTACTCTCGAGACGTGAACTGATGATCGTATGAAGCCATCGTAGTTATCAATTTAATAACAGATGTTAACAGGTAATACGTATTGCGCGCTCGCGTAAACTTAATAACCTCTCTGTTGCGTTCTGAGGAGACGGGTTCGGTGGAGAGGGCGCGATGCAGTCTGCTTTGACCTTAGTTTACCGAATATTAAGCCTATTTAGTATTCATCAACACAACATGTAATTACGTATACAACAAAAACCGGGTACGCGGTAACGAGAGGTTGCGCTTGCACCGCGCGTCACGCAACTTGATCTAATTACTGCGGGCGGCCGACTGCGGCGGGCGGCGGGCGACACGCGCACGCGCCGGTGTGGGTGGGGGCGAGGGTGGTGCGGGAGCCAGACTAGTTGGCGCCGTCCGTCTCGTGCGCAGCCTATGTATTGCGCGGGCTTTTTTTTGAATGAATAGATAAAAGGGTTGCGTGTGTGCGTACGCGTACGAATATCATTGTCAATGTGATTGAACTTTCTTACCAATTATTGATGTTTTTGAAGTACAGTTTTCAAACAAAATAATTTTCTTTTTTTTTTCTCTTTATATGTTCTATTACAGTAACTGACCATGCCCTTAAATTTTTTCTGGTGAATTTAATTTAGGGGTGTATATCGCATTAGGTTTACCTACTACTACCTGTAATGATAGACGTAAGTTTGGATGTAAATAAATAAATAAGTAATGGCAAAGATAAAAAATATATATTTATGTACACCTCTAAATATGTGAGAAATTCTACTCCTATTTGCTTTGATAGGTAAAACAGGGATCATCAAAGTGGAAGTCATTGATTGGTGCGACTTTAATACTCGTAAGGCATTTTAAGTTTTCTAAAACTATGCTCTCAATACAACAAACTATATCTCTGCAATCACGGAAAGAGCTATTAGCTCGTGCCAACACTAGAGAAGAAGAATTTTATGTAGTTTGGAACCTACTTTGATAATGCGGCGTGACACAAATCCATTCTTCCGGAATGCAACTAGAGTTACCGGTTTGGGTCGTCTTTCGAAAGGCTCGAAGTAATCCTGTTAACAATAGCAATCACATAAGCAAAATACTTACTGTCACGCAAGAAGCTCGTCGTAGCTACCGGGAAGTTCGATAACTCGATGAGGCATCGATGCCTCGGTCGGTCTTAGCTACGTGATGGTTGTTCAACTAACATCGAAGCCCCTCCGTGCTCCTGACAGCCGGCCCGATCTGTCATGCTAATATCTACGAAAGGCAGGGCCGCCTTACATTTCTGACTATTGGGCTTACCATTAGATTCTGCTAGGTAGGTACCTACCTACCTATGTCTCATAAATTGGGAATTTAGGGTTAAGGAGAAAAAGTTAAATTTGGTTCGTTCTTAAAGTAGCATTGGCTTTGTGGTCCGCGGCTGACAAGACAAGCTCTTTCTCCTCACGGCGACTGTAGGATCAAGTGAAGTAAAAATATCGTCCCCTTCAAGAATCTGATTTCTCAAGTGTTGCGGAGTAAAAAACAAGCACCTCACCATATCACTGTTGGATGGACTAACCGATTATTTTATTAACTCAAGGGAATTCTGGTTAACGTGTAAAGCGTACCTAAAACTACTAACAATCAGTTTATTCCGCCCATTAAATTGTTGTATACTTAATATTAAATTAAACAAACCTTTGACCATAAAACTTTCATTTTGCTTTAAGAATCAAATAACAGTTTTCTAAAAATGTGGAGGTATGTTTCAAGGTACAAGTCCGAGACGGGCAAACTGCAGACTGCAACCGCATCGCCATCGGAATAGTGTCTTTAAAGTGTGCACTTTAAAGGTGCTATTCCGACAGCCACTGCAAAACTGCAACCGCAGGCCGGCCGCAGATCGCACCGTAAGCGATACTAAGTACTTTTGCAGTTTGCGGTCTGCAGCCCGTCTCGGACTTGTACCTTAATGGATTCAAATAATGTTTCATGATCTAGTTTGTTTACCTTTTACACGAAATTTAAATGGCCGAACTATACCTTTGACGTTTTCATAATACCTTACCTTACTAAAAGACGGATCAAATCCTAGTGCCAGGGTCTTAGCAAGCTTCGTCAATGAATGTGGAGCTCTTAGTAGCATTTTATATCTTGCGTTATTCTCCCCCCACCCTCGTGGTTGCTGAGAAAAATTATATACGATAAATAATGATATAACGATTTTAAGAATATGTTATAATTACGGTAACTAACACTGTGATCAAGTAAGCAGGTTGTGGAAGGATTATGCGACCTCTTTTTGTTGCAAAGAGTAATCATTTTACTAAACAATTGGCTTACATAATTTCGTCACCCTCCGCGCTAACTGTCGTATCTAGCAATTGATATTTTTGCAGTAGTTGCGTTAGCTGTGGCTTTATTAATGAATTAATAACTTTTTTATATTGCTCTTGGCTTACTCTTGGCTTGGTTAGTAGTTGCCCTAAAGCCCTAAGGTATCTATTTATTTATTTCTATTCATTTGAAGCAGATACGTCACTCTGTGAGAATTTCTATGAAAAATTATCAATTGCTAGTTACGACAGTTAGCGCGGAGGGTGACGATTTGTTTTAAAGAACTACATTAACAAAAATAGAGTAGCTTTGTAGATAAACTTATCTTACATTAGATGATGCACTAAAGATACAAAATAATTATGGGTCACCAATGGGGCTTTCCGAGATACTGCCGACTGGTGAAGAATCGCGCAGCAGGACTCACCTACATAATACCAACAAAAAATACGTTTCAGACAACCACAGCCCATTTACTGGGCAATGCCGGTATCCTGGTGAGACCGGTTGTCAGACATTCGTAGTTTCGTAGACTTTCATTGTTATTAACGTAGACATGAAGACGACTGCCCATCCTCTTGACGTTATCCCTCTGTCGCTCTTTATGACACCCATGGCTGAGGAAGGGGTGGCCTATTCTTTGTCGGGAACGAGTGGTGGAGAAAAACAGTATTTTACATTTTTGCAGTTTCTTTCTGAAATTCTGAAGCTGAACCGAGAGTTTAAAGACAAAGTCAAAGATACATTTATCTTTGACTGCTCCACGATACTAATTTAAAATCAGGAGATCCTCAAATCTCACGGATTAGCTAGGCAGTACGCCTGCAGCCTCAGGACTGAAGAGTTGGAACCCGGAGTTCAATGACAAAGCCTGTGCTTGATTGATACCTCCAATAGTTATTAATTAAGAATCAGCAGATCCTCAAATCCCACGTTTTACTTCGGCGGTGACCCCTATAGCATCAGGATTGAAGGTTGAAATTATTATATGTTGTGTTGTCATAAGATTTGAATTTCTGTGCGAAGTTTCAGGAGATCGGTTAAGTAGAAGTAGGTAGTTGATAAATCTGTTGTAAGATTTGAAACAAACAAATATAAGTACAAAGTGAAGCTAAAAAAATATAGATCTACAAAACAATGCGCACTGCATAAATAGCTTTTTGTAAAGAAAGCAGACCTACTAAAAAACCTTTTTTTGCGACATAAGTAATACATAGGTACTTCTGCAATGTGTAACATAAATAATTAAATAGAAACAAGAAATTATTTTGTTTAGAATCGACCGCTAATCTACTTTAGCAAATTTTTAATAGATATTATTACTATTTAATTTAAGAAAAAAAGTGCTTTATACGAATCTTTCAGTCGAACGACATAAAAGGCAATTAGACTGAACTTTAATTGCAGTTAACAATAACAACTTCTCAAAAAAAAAACTCAAATTAACGATTGCTTTTAACTTGATATCCTATTTGGGTATCTGAGGTTTCTGGTTATTTCTGTTAAGGTACCTATACGTATTTATATATACAGCGTGTCCCAGAAAGTAGTGTCAAGCGGAAGTCCAGAGGTAGAACAGCCTTTGAGGTATCCAAATCACCTTCATGTATGTTCCGCGATTTTTTGTAGTTTTCGAGTTATGAATGTTTTTCATGTTTTTTAATCAAACTCTGACTATAACGACATATTTGATCATAGTGACGTGAATAGTTGAGATACATGAGTAATTTTTTTTTCTAAATTAGCTGATTAGTGACCCTTTTGAATGCATAAACATTTGTAACCATAGATGTAACGAATGCGTTACAAAAAAATATTGAATTCTCATAAAGTTAAAATCCTGCATGTTTCCTACATCTTTGAGGGTGATTTAAAAATAAATCTCCCTAAACTTTTTTCGTCAGATGTATTTTAAAAACTTATCCATTTTATCAGCTATTTACCCTGTTTTCATCGAGCTATCTCTACGACATCACAATAAAAATTTCATTCAAAGCATACAATATCAAAAATTCCAGTTGTAAAAGGGTGAATGAAAAATTGATTAAAACTAACTAATAACGTCTTTTTTAGTAACCCTCGACGTAAAAAGAGGAGTGTTATAAGTTTAACGTGTGTGTCTGTGTGTCTGTCTGTGGCATCGTAGCTCCTAAACGGATTATGATTTAGTTTTTTGTTTTGTTTGAAAGGTGACTTTATCGAGAGTGTTCTTAGCTATGATTCAAGAAAATCTATTCAGCCGTTTGAAGATCATCAGCTCTTTTCTGGTTGTCGAAGGGATATGAGCAACTTCTACTGGTCTGATCGTTTCGAAATTTACTATCCTGTGACTTCAATGATATTGATGACATATGACAAGAAGGAGGTCATTACAACTTATCATAAACTTAAAGAATCAATAGGCACACAATACCTCTACTGTAAGTTGGGTATCATGCTGTTTCAGATGATGCTTGAGTATCAGGTCAAGGTTACCATGTTATTGTAATATCATTGAAGTCTCAGGATAGTAAATTTCGAATCGATCAGACCAGTAGAAGTTGCTCATATCCCTTCGACAACCAGAAAAGAGCTGATGATCTTCAAACGGCTGATCAAATTTTCTTGAATCATAGCTAAGAACACTCTCGATAAAGTCACCTTTCAAACAAAAGAAAAAATTAAATCAAAATCCGTTTAGGAGCTACGATGCCACAGACAGACACACAGACACACACGTTAAACTTATAACACTCCTCTTTTTACGTCGAGGGTTACTAAAAAAGACGTCATTAGTTAGTTTTAATCAATTTTTCATTCACCCTTTTACAACTGGAATTTTTGATATTGTATGCTTTGAATGAAATTTTTATTGTGATGTCGTAGAGATAGCTCGATGAAATTTACAGGGTAAATAGCTGATAAAATGGATAAGTTTTTAAAATACATCTGACGAAAAAAGTTTAGGGAGATTTATTTTTAAATCACCCTCAAAGATGTAGGAAACATGCAGGATTTTAACTTTATGAGAATTCAATATTTTTTTGTAACGCATTCGTTACATCTATGGTTACAAATGTTTATGCATTCAAAAGGGTCACTAATCAGCTAATTTAGAAAAAAAAAATACTTATGTATCTCAACTATTCACGTCACTATGATCAAATATGTCGTTATAGTCAGAGTTTGATTAAAAAACATGAAAAACATTCATAACTCGAAAACTACAAAAAATCGCGGAACATACATGGGGGTGATTTGGGTACCTCAAAGGATGTTCTACCTCTGGACTTCCGCTTGACACTACTTTCTGGGACACGCTGTATACTACTTAATCTGCGATAAGTCGTTAAGCGCCCTGTAAACGATCAAATTTGTTTGACAAATTTGTTTGACAAATTTATTTGTCAAACTTCACGTTATCATCAAAAAATAGCTAACAAAGCCGCTTAATATCAAATCGTTTGACAAACACGTATTTGTCAAACAATTGATCGTTTACAGGGCGCTTTAGGCACGACACGTCACATTACTTACTTTACTCTTTTCTGATGTTGGATGATTTGTCATAAAAGCTCCTAGCAATAAAGTATTGGATGGGTCTGCGGATGTGGAAGCTTCATTTACCGGTGTTCTGAATGTTGTTTTCTGTTGAATGTCTTTTGGTGGTTCCTTAGTGGCTGAAAGGAAAAGTACACACAATCATCAACATCCTAGTCTTTTTCCAACTATGAACAATGCAGGGGTTGGCGCCAGTCGGTAGTCGCGCAGGTGTGCACGTCTATTAATCGGGATACCTTCTTTTCGCATAATGTTCTTTGTCCTAATATACTTCGGCATAACGATTTTGGCACAATTTGTTTTGGCATAATAATACTTCGGCATAATTTTTTTAGGCATACATTTTATGTTGGCATAATCATCTTAAAGACTAATTTGTTTTGGCATAAATTTGATTCGCATAACGTTAGTAGGCCTAATGACTATTAGCATAACGTTAGTTATGATAATCAGAAATGTTTTTACCATTGTCTAATAATCTAGTCGCAGGCGCACCCCGACACGGATAGGTTAGGTTCGAAGGGGATGATGCGGGCTAGAGTGAGCGAGCGAAGCGAGCGAACGAAGCCCCCGTCATCCCCTTCGTGTTAGGTTACTTTAAACCCTGCAGACAGAAATAGGAGCCCCGCACAGCGGGGCTCCGTCGACTCTGCTTTGGAGCCTCAACCTTACAAACATCCCCTTAAGTTTTTATTGTGAAAATGAAAGTAGGTGACGAATAATAGTCTCGTGAAGAGGCCTTGAAGGTGTATAAAAACAATTTATCCAGTAGTCCATTTTGACCTTTAAACGATTTGGTCAATAGTGTAATAAATAATTTAAACATTGATATTCCAGACTTTGGTCAGCTGAACTTTTGATCAAATGACCATCGTTATTTTAAACTTTGTTGATTTGTACGTTGTTCTTTTGAAATTTGCTCAGGAAAGTTTTGATTTTCTAATATGCAACCGTTAATAATTATTTCATTGTTATACCTATAAAAATATGTTTTAATATCATTATGCGTAAATAAATTTATGCTTTAGGATATTATGCTTAAAAAAGTTATGCTTTAGAACTTTATGCTTAATCATTATTATGGTTAGAGAAATTATGCTTAAAAAAATTATGCGTAAGCTGTTATGCGTATATATTATGCGAAAATATAATTATGCCAAACAAAATTATGCTAAGTTATATTAGGTCTTAAAATTTTATGCAAATGGATAGGGAACCCTATTAATCTCGCATTGAAGACGCTTTCGCGCAGCTCCAGTCGCTGGAGTTTGGCTGACGTTTAATGCACGTTTCCGGGGTCCATTGTTAAACTATCAATGACTATTGAATCGTAAAAGTTAACTGTAAGATAAACTACGTTTATGTGTTACTACTATTCAACCAGTAAGAAGTTCGTAAACTTACCGTTAGTCACACGAAGACGATTCGTTTTTTTTGACGAATCGTCTTTTTTCACGATTCGAATTTTTTTGACAGCGGCTATTCTTTTTAAATGCCCGTGGTTCACACGCATCACGAATCGTGAAAAATGTCGGACACGTCATAAATCACGTATCGCCTTTTAAAAAATACTTTCGTCAAAAAACACGAATCGTGATTTTTTTTGTGACGGATCCTTCTTATTCTGTAGTTCATCCAAGACTAAGAATCACGAAATGAATGTGAACATCAATTCGGATATTTTGCCGAATCGTAAGATTTGAATATGAATATGATAATCGTATGATTTGATTCCGTATGCAATGTGAACGTCCATCCGTCATAACGTATCGTGTTTTATGACGAATCGTCAATGACGGAACCCGAGCCATTAGTAGAATTGCAGTTTGTCATCTTAAGACTAGTCCAGAAACGCAATGTGTCAGTTCATCGAACCAATATCGCTATCAAATAGATAAACTAGGCACGTTTAGAGTACCTACCTCAGAAACCGGGCAAGTCAAGTTATATAGTTACTACTACTAAGTTTATCTTATCACTGGGTGTCCGGAATCCGGAAACGCAATATGTCATTTTATCGAACCAATAACGCTACCGAATAGATAAACTATGTTTAAGAGTAGGTACCTCAGAAACTGGGCATTAAAATCGGGTAATTTTATTAGCCCCTTATTAAATAATCCGTTTGTTAGGGTCCATAACACTTTTTCAGTGTAATATAATAACAGGGCGCCCGGTCTCTTCGGTCAGGACTCTTTCAGCCGTCCACTATAAATCACCACGTAATAGTAGACAGATTGCAAGACGTAGTCACAAGTTCACAACGGACTTTCCCAAATTATACAAACAGCTATATTATAAGAACTTTAGCGAAATTTTATAATAATACGAAATATTATCATTCGATCATATTAATCACAACATTACTTACCTACTGATTTTGGACTAAATATAGTTTCGCTTCTTAGCGATCTTTGTGGAAAGCACATAGGATTGGTATAAGTACATTATACAAGTTTAAATTGTAAACACTTGACAAACCGAAATGGGAGATTGTACTGATTATTATGAACAACTTTTACTATGGGAAAAAACGGGAAATCGCGAAAAAAAATCAGCTGTTCTCTACATTTTGACGAGTTATGCGAACATAAATGTAGGGAACATCTTTTTTTTTCGCGAGTTCCGTTTTGGTCCCATAGTAAAAGTTGTTCATAGTGATGAGTACAATCTCCCATTTCGATTTGTCGAGTGTTTACAATTTCAACCTGTAGTTTACATAATATTAATTACTTACATTCGCATGATACAAAGTTTGCCACAAGAGGAAGAACAGCTAACGTAATAAACATGTACATTTTAATAGGTGACTACAAAATAAAAATCTACAACAACCGTGTTAGTCTCGTTGAGTTATGGATGAAACTGACAATATCACAAACTGTTTTCAAAATCGGTTGAGATTCCGTGAGAAATTCTTAGTTCTACTTGTAAACATTTAGTATTACGCGGTAAAACTGCCAGTACGAGGCAGTTCCTCGAACCAATGCTCCATATTATTGCTACAGAATAACACATAAGTATATAAAGTAGTTACTGGGGACCCTGCTGTTTTTTCGACAAACACTTAATCGAATATCATTGCACAGACGATTTGCAGACATTCCAATTATTATTGAAATACTTAGGTGCTTTTATTAATACTAATTTTGTTTGGTAACATACCTAGACATTTGATTTAAACTTTGTAAGTAGAAAAAGTTTTCGTAGAATTTTGTTTGTTTGATTTATTTAATTAAGTAGTTAACCTGTCAAACGACAGAACAAATATCATCGAACCCTACTTGGTCGAATATATTGATAGCCAACATAATTGTAATGTTGAATGTTCCTTTTTTTATTATTTAAAAACACAACAATAAAAAAAAAACCGAAGACCTTTGGGGATTGTCAACTAAAGCCTTTGAGCTAATAATTACTGAGATCTCCCCAATGCTGGCAGAGATCTTTAACTCTTGCATTACAGAAGGCATATTTCCCGATCGTATGAAAACCAGTAAAATTATACCACTTTTTAAAGCAGGTTGCTCAACTAAGGCCGATATGCATACTCCCAGCCCTAAGAAAAACTATCGAAAAACTAATCCTAAATCAAATGCTTACACACTTTAATAAAAATAAAATATTACACGACAAACAGTTTGGCTTTACAAGAGGAACATCTACAGAGGATGCTGTTGATAAAAAGATCCGTGCTCGCACCGTGAGAACAAAAGGTGGCTATTGATAATGTCATCTCTACAGGCTCACGAGTCAGAATTGGCGTAGCCCAAGGATCAATTCTTGGTATACAAGGTTAGTCGGAAAGGGCGTACTAATCCGCAGGCTGATGACTCTTTTAAAGCAAGTGTTAAAATTTCAAAATTCAGTCATTTTTATTTCCATGCAAAATTATTTTCGTTTTAGTTTTTTCAAAAATACTTTACCCTTGCTTTAGTTACGAATTCAGAAAATGGAGCTTCTAATCTGTGACCCTTTGGCTGGAGACTCTTCAGGTCTCGCCAATAACTGCCAATGGCTACTTTGACGCCCTTTCGGATTAGTACCCCCTTTCTGACTAACCTTGTATAATTATTCATTTTAATGACCGTACAGGATGAAGGATAATAACGTGTCAAAATAGTCCTTTTCGCTGATGACACATCATTAATATTTAAAGTAGATAGAAAAGACAGGAATCTTAAAGAGCCTAATAACACATAATCTCTAACTGGTTTTCTGTTAACAATCTTTGAAATGCATGGAAAACCAAGTGTATTAAATTCTCATTACCGAATGCATGCAAATATAGCTGTGGACGGAAAAAGGTTAGATCTGGTTCCCTCAACTGTCTATTTAGGTATCACAGTAGAAAATACAAAGGGGGCCTCATAAAGAGACAACTGCGGGCAAACTTAGTTCTGCTGCTTTTACTGTTAGAAGAATAAGGCAGCTCATTGATGTGACTACGGCCAGGATGGTGTATTTCGCATATTTTCACAGTAGTTATTATGTTCTACGACATTTCATTGTGGTGGTCAGCTGCTGATGTCAAGACACTTTTCATACTGCAAAAACGAGCAGTTGGAGCTATTTATAATCTAAACTCTCAAGAATCTCTTCGTGAAAGATTTAAGGACATAAATATACTTACTTTACCATCTCTGTACATTTAGCAAAATATCCTGTACATTCGTAAAAACATAAGTAGCATAACTATAGTAAAAACAGCGATACACACAGCCTGAACATTCGGAATATACTTGTGGTAGGTACCTGGTTTTAGATTTCGCAAAACTACTATATAAGTCATTTTTGAGAAACAGTATTAGATTCTATAATAAAATTCCATCCTTAGTAAAGCGTATCTTAATGTCAAGAGCATAAACCATAAACACTTCTGGAATACGATTCCCAACTGCACACACCGACCCACTGGCACACCTTAACTGGCTGTCTGTTAACTTTTCACGTACCTTTACTTACTCTTTATATATTGTATCATAGTTATAACTTTTATTTTAGGACATGTAAAATTTTTGTTTACAACATTTTTTTTTATATTAATTATTAGTTTTATTTTTAGTATTGCCCCTGGCATCAACCTATTTAGTATTTTAAGCATTATCAAATGTAAAATGTGAGTATCATGTAGCCATTATTGATAATTATGTTTTACTGAAGGTACTACTTCTACATAAACCTGCACGTTGCCTGGCAGCTTGAGTCTTTCATGCTCACAAAAATGTCCTGCTGACGGTGGCGTTGTGTATCGGGTCATTAAGTTCCCTACAATATGGTTGAGTTAAGCGACGCTGGTGCACTCGACATACCTACTATGGCAATTGTAAGGCACTTTCTCATTATTATTCCTGTACTTCTGACAATGACCTACATTATTCTCACAATATCGTAATATTATTGTATTGAATTAAATATATTGAGTGTATACAATTGTGTGTACCTATATTACTATGTTGAATTATCTATATTGTTTAGATAATTGTAGGTAATTTTGTTTTCAATTCAACCAGAATTGTATTATATTTATACTTTGTTTATAAACCGCATTTGCAATAATGTCATTATTGTAATTACTATTTACCTTTTGCTGTGTATAGACTCAATTAATTTATTCACTTACCTACAGATAAATGTTGCTGGGGAGTTTGTTGCGCCGTTTCTTCTTCACAGCAAAAACACTAGGAAGCGGTGAAGGGGGTTGCACTTTTGGGGATTTCATCACCGGATTTTAGCAAGGCTCATTCTTTTATATCTTATTCCTCGTTATGCCGTGCTAGTCATGCGTGCAGTCTGGCTGCTGGTAACAGTTGCGTCTGCCTGCGGGAACAGCCTAAAAACCGTTTTTTTAGCAAGATTACGTGGTTTCATCATGAATTTTATTGATATCATTGTTTTAAGGAAACTGTTCGAGATATTAATTCATCATTGCCAGACACTTACCCAAACACCGTGCCAGACGGCTTCAAAAAGTTAAAAAATACCTAATTAAAAATTACGTGATTTCAGCCAAGCTGAAATTTTAATATGTTATTACTTGGCTATCAAATAAACCTTACTTAATTAAATTGCCAGACAGAAATTGCGTCGCTAAATTATTGCCAGACAAGTTTATATACAGGGTGGAATCGTTAATACGCACGAACGAACACGAACATCGCGAACACGAACATCGAACATGAATTACTATGAAGGTGTTCGCCGAACACACTGTTTGGTAGTGGTACGCACGTGCAAACAATGTGTTCGATATCCGTGTTCGCGATGTTCGTGTTCGCTCGTGCGTACACGGCTTTAAGTGTCAACGGATGATTTTTGCGTCGATTTAAGAGATATTTAAAAAGTTAAGGCTAAGGGTGCTTTTCCATCAGAGATGTGCTATGCAACGTTGCTATGGATGCGTTTGGTAGCCACCAATCATATTCATTCGTCCACATAGTATAGCACTGGTGGAAATTGATTCAACTAAGCTACGTTTTTTATACGGAAGGATGTATGATGTGGATGCGTGCTATGAATGTGAGCTATGGATGCGTGCTATGGATGGTCGCGAGTGGTGTAGCTATGCCCGCAGCGCCCCGTGCCTTCCCTATTGTTGATATGTCGCATAGCTCGAGATGCGCATCTTCCTCGCACAGCTACATCAGTGGAAACGGTCACTTAGTTTCGGAGCTTAGCTTTTACATTCTCGCAGCATAGCTACATAGCACATCACTGGTGGAAAGGCACTCTAATTTCAAAACTAGGCTACATGGTTAATAAAATAATATAAATATCCTCAGTAAAAAGAAAACTCAGATATCAAAAAAAAAAATCTTTCAGAGCCTGTCCACATCTCCACGTCACGATGTCGTCTACGTGGAACGGTGCGGTAACGTGGCACGGTGCGTTGACGTAACGTGCAAATTTACGTTACCGTAACGTAACACGTTCCGCCTCTAGCCGCAAGCGCACACGTATATGCGCTCCGCCCGCGCTCTTCACGCCCGCAAGTTAATCGCCGTCTATGTGCTCCGATGCTTTAAAACCATACCTTACTGTTTCTCTTATTAAAATTGCAGGATCTACGTGGTCAACGATAAATCTAACAATGATCCTGACGTGCATTTTTACGATGCGGTAGCGTAAATTTGCACGTTACGTCAACGCACCATGTCACGTCACCGCACCGTTCCACGTTGACGACGTCGTGACGTGGAGATGTGGACAGGGCGTCACTCCCTCCGTACATTTAGTATGAGATTTGCGTTCCAGTGATCATACTGATCATACCTACGTAAGGTCTCTTCCTCCCTTTTAATCCAATATGGCGGCGGAGTTAACCTTACTCGACTTCACTCTATCTTAGTCATCTGTGTAATACCCGTAAACCTTCATATCACCAGATTCCTGAGCACTACCTTAATCTATCCCGGGATTTCGAACAGGAAACAGACAATTTTGTAATTTTATATTTTCGTGAGTTTACTTGTTAAAAAAAAAAATATTCTAATAGGTAGGTACCTATACCTAATGATGACTTATATTCTGATGCAATACTATTGAATTTTCGTTAGATATCGATTGAGTAAAAATATCGATAGTTCTAATACTATCGATACTATCGCCAGTAATTGTTGTAAAACACACTTTTATAGTGATAGTATCAATAGTATCACAACTCAATACTGTCGATACTATTGATACTATTAGTACTCTACTCATCAATAGTATTACATAAGTCTGTCGATTACTATCGATAGTAATTGATAAATTCCAATACTATGTATAGATAGCCCTATCGATATTGTTGCTAGTTTTCGCGGTCACGATAGTATTGAAATAATATCGAGAGAACACTTGTTCCTGCACTAGGTAGGTATTCGTCGCGTCTACCGCGCGACACCGTGGCATGCGCCGTAGAGCGTGTCCACATCTCCACGTCACGACGTCGTCAACGTGAAACGGTGCGGTAACGTGACACGGTGCGTAGACGTAACGTGCAAATTTACGTTACCGTATCGTACCACGTTCCGCCTCTAGTCGCAAGCGCGCACACTTTTATGCGCTCCGCCCGCGTACTCCACGCCCGAGTTAGTCGCTGTCTATGTGCTCCAATGCTGTAATTAAACCATACCTTACTGTTTCTCTTATTAAAATTCAGGATCTACATGGTCAACGATAAATCTAACAATTATCCTGACGTGCATGTTTACGATATGGTAACGTAAATTTGCACGTTACGTCAACGTACCGTGTCACGTCACCGCACCGTTCCACGTTGACGACGTCGTGACGTGGAAATGTGGACAGGCCGGTACTGCTTCTGATCCATATATTTGATTCTGCCGCCCGCCGCGCCGCCAGACACGATTCGCTCGGCAAATTTCGCCGGTCGCTACGGGTCCGTAACTTAACTTCGAGAGTCATATGTTCGATTAATGGAAAGTCGACTGAACGATTGTTCGAATAGAATTTATTGCGAAACAACCTTTTATCGCCAAACGCTACTTCGACTGAACGATTCATCGAATATTGATTAATCGATGGAGTGCTCTTTCGAATGAATAATAATCACTAATCATTAAATTTAAACGTTGTTTTATTTTTAAAGTGGCAAATGTAAGCCATCGAGCTCATGAGGTCAAACCTGTTCATGTGTTCCTTTTGATTTAAAAGTTTTTTTCAGTTTTTCTTCTTTCCCAACCTGTTTTTTTCTTTTTGGTAGGAAAAACTCGATTATTCCGAACTCGACCCGAAATCCTAAGCCGGTCGCGGGTTACGTTAGGAACTTGAAAAAAAATGATAATATTTGTTCCGAACATAACCCTCTTCCTAACCTGACACGACGTATGGTTCCTATCATAACCCGAATTGCGATATAGATAGGTTTTCCTCGACTTACCGCCATTTTCAATATCCTATCTATCGGCGGTTTGCCTTACTACAGATGGAAATTTGACATTACTTCTATGGAGTTTATGTCAAATTTCTATCTCTAGTAGGCAAAACCGCCGAGAAAACGGCCGTTAGGTGGCAACTCGTCCGCAAATTATTTCGCCCACGTCCGAGACGATCTTAAAGCATAGATTCCGAGAGAGAAGGAGGTTCCCGATAAAGAGTTTCTTTCACAAGCTCGATACAGACTGCATTACTCAGCCAAAGAGTACTAGGACATCATAAATGCGAAGGGGATGAGGGTGCAGACAGTTCTAACTACTGCACCCCACCCCTTCGCGTTTATGATGTCCTAGTACATAGCATTTTTTCGTAATTTGAACACATTCATTAATAAGATAACTTTTCTATACAATGTCCAAGGCTAATTTGCGGAAGAGTCCTAAGTCGAGGAAAACCTATCTATATCGCAATTCGGGTTATGATAGGAACCATACGTCGTGTCAGGTTAGGAAGAGGGTTATGTACGGAACAAATATTATCATTTTTTTTCAAGTTCCTAACGTAACCCGCGACCGGGTTAGGATTTCGGGTCGGGTTCGGAATAATCGAGTTTTTCCTACCAAAAAGAAAAAACAGGTTGGGAAAGAAGAAAAACTGAAAAAACTTTTAAATCAAAAGGAACACATGAACAGGCTTGACCTCATGAGCTCGATGGCTTACATTTGCCACTTTAAAAATAAAACAACGATTAGTGATTATTATTCATTCGAAAGAGCACTCCATCGATTAATCAATATTCGATGAATCGTTCAGTCGAAGTAGCGTTTGGCGATAAAAGGTTGTTTCGCAATAAATTCCATTCGAACAATCGTTCAGTCGACTTTCCATTAATCGAACATATGACTCTCGAAGTTAAGTTACGGACCCGGTCGCTACGCGTGGCATGGCATGATTACGAGTAGTACTTACATTAAAATTTGTTTTAGTCGCCAGACGCTTCGCCGTTCGCACCGTGCGAATAGCGAATATTCGCTGCAGCGAATGTCCCGAGGCTGTTAGAGTTTGATTACTTAGGTAGATAGATAGATTGCGGAGGACTTGGGAAGTTAGAAGCATTGAAATTATATAGTGCAAAGTGCAAACTAATATTTTTAAGGATGACAAAGGAGATGTTTCAGAAATGTATGGAGCCTGGGACAACACCATGTACACTATACGTAAATACAGTTATACAATAAGGTAACCGTTTCTTAATGTTAATTTTCTACAATTTTACTTCGTTTAATTGTACATTCAAGTTATCTTGGTCAAGAAGAGCAACACAACACATGAAAATATGGCAGATCGTAATTATGTGAAATGTCATTTTGACAACTGTTGATATATGTCATTGACCCCATAGTGTTTATTTCTTGTGTACTTACTTATCGTGTACGTTGTATATAGACGAAAATACTTGGATTACGTTATAAATTATGATAAAATATAACTACAGGTGTTGTACACGAAACCTAGGACTGTCAAAGTTGTCAAACCCATGTCAATGTCAATCACAACTGTCATGGCTACCAGAAAAAAAGGGTTAACATATTAAAAAACGTCCCCGAATAATAATTCCAGTACAATTGTACTCTTCTTCAAATTAATTTATTTGTATTTTTATGGTAATCCCCTATTTTTTTTCTATTTTTCTATATACTGTACATAGTGGTGGCCCAAAATCAAACATCTCCTTTGAATGTACACACGGCTACACCAAGCAGTTATACATTTCCAGTATAAACTATCCTCTAATTGTACGGAAACCCGTTAAAAAAACCGTTGGGAATATGCACAAAGTTCCATCGGCTAATTATTATGGTAGGTCACGGCCCCCTTAACATCCCTATTGCGGCTTGGCGTTAATTTCATAGGCACTGTATATTCCATTATTTAGAGCGGAAGTATCAACATTTTGGAGATACACTTTCAATTTGCCAGTAAAAGTGGCCTTTATTTATAAGCTTACCCGTCAGGTATTCCAGAGCGGGTATGGCCACCATAGTAGGTCTTTACCTGCCGGCTTGGGGAAGACTATGCCATGTCCAGTTCGCAATAGGCTGAATAGATAGAGAGGTGCCTGGTATTGTGATGCAGGTCGTATTAAATAACATTGACACCAATTGTGTTGAGACCGGTATTCATTAACATTAGTACGGTTAAAAAACAGTTCGTAGAAAAACGAACTAGAATTTTAGGTAAACGATTGTTTAACCACAGAATTAATGATGGTGAATACCAGCCTAAATCAAAAATACTGCTAGTAATTTAAGAAAAATTATAAGAAATCAGTACAACAATATAGGGTTTCATTTTTATATTTATTTTCTTTAAAGTACAGCCTACAGATATTCAGCCACACGTTAGATAAATCAGATTTTAGTTTACATACGTAGGTACTGTTAGATTTTAATAAGGCAACAGCGTACTTGAAAAAATCTGAGAGGTAAGTACAAGATGATTTGCTTTGTATAATATTATTTCTCAAAAAATCAAGTCTAGTTTATTCTATTTCACGTAGGTCGTCAGTCATATTATAGAAAGTGGCGTAGCAGGGTGCTCGGGCACAAGGCCGGCGCTGCTCCTCGCGCTCACCGGGCGCGCACCTCCCCGCGACACACACCCGGTAGCGAGTGATCGTACCACCCCCGCACGTCACTGAACAATCGCCCCATCTGCTCCACCGGCTCCAGATTTTACGATTCTTCAATGTTTTATCGTCTTCACATGATTCTGTTTTGACAGAAAATATATTTTATTAAACGCAGCACGTTTGGTTCCCGTAGCATTATTCCATCTAATATTATTTATGCGTGGGGCGTAACTGTGGGGATGGTTTCGGGGTTTGACCTCGATGATATTCGTGAATGACCCACCCCCACCCCAAAATCGTAAATACCTACCCAAATCCTCCAATCACAGCAAAATTGGCTTGATTGGTTGATTTAATACCAATCATCGAATCATCGCTTGCTTTCTGCTATCTAGTTGTATCTAGTATGATGACGGTGCGTCTTTCGTCAAATAAGCGTTGCGGACGTATTTATAAAACTAATTAATAAAAAAAAATAAGGTGAATTTCGGTACCTACCTACAAATTTCTAAAAAAATTAAAAGCATTTTTTTTTAAACCTTTTTATCTTTTTTTAGTTTTTTTAAAGCTACCTTTTTGTAATGTCTAAAAAAGAGTACATAAACAGTTATATGAAGAAATAAACATTTCATTTCATCAAATATTTATTTTTGTCAACATTTGTGTCATAAATACAAAAATATTCAGTTTACTACATTTTTAGTATTACCTACTTAGGCTGTTTGACAGCTTCGTTAGTGCCTCTCCTCAAGTGCACATAGCTAACTGAACAAAAAAGAACGGCGCGCGAAAAAATAAATCCACGCGCCATTTTTCACAAAAATAAGCTTAGGAAATTATATTTAAGTATTTTTAAAAGGCTGAAAAGGATAAACACTACGCTTGTAACTAGTTTCTTTCGCATTTTAAAGACTTCATACATATAGCTCCAAGAATTGTTGTAGTACCTACGGCTTTGAGAACCGAAGAGTATGACCGCCAGGAAAGAAAAGTTCTGAAATGGCGACCACGAAACAGAAACGATGCGATGGAAAACCTCAAAGTAGATGGACGAACGATATAGTAAATGATAAGGGGAACTTTTAGATGCGATCACCTATTTTGTATGGGAAGCCTACCCATCTGTGGACCTTGTGGGTTAAATGAGAATGCTATGTAAGTACATACATACATAAACTCACGCCTTTTTCCCATGGGGTAAGTAGAAACTGTAGAACGCCACATGCTACGATCCTTACCTACATACCTACTCTTTTCGCTTCGTCCACGTTCATACAAGCACGCCGGTTGAGAGTTCGACGCATCTGTCCTTTTTGATGAACATCACCAATAACATCGATGTATGTCCTTCTAGGGCGTCCTCACTGGTGTATGTTGTAGCAATGAATGTCTTCAATAAAAACCGTTTTTTTTATATTCACCTGGTTCATAATCAAAATCGTCTGGCTCCAACTGCTTATTAGGCTTCTCAGAATGCGCATCAGTTATTAAGGTTTGTTTCATTTGCAATGGAACTTTATTTTTTTGCTGCTCTTGTCTCACAAGGTCAATTAATTCAATGGGACTCAACAACAGTTTATCTTCCTTTCCGTTTCTATGAATTGCATTTGCAAGGTAAGTAAGAACAACAAGGATCAAAGTTATTCTATACATTGATAATATAGTGTATTATCTATAATTGTACATATGAAGCCATTATTTAAAACGTCCAAGCATAGAAGTAATAAGTACTACGTACAACCGTCCAAGTAACAGCGTAGACATAGTGACAATCACAGATCATGCTGTGCCGACTTAGTACATAAGTTCGTGACAGGGATTAAAGTATGGAAAGTAGTGCCATCTAGCCGTGATAGTGATATAACAAAATCAAGAGGTTGTCATCCTTAAAAAATATAATTTATGAATTCTATTGCTTTACAAATAAACATAATTTTATTTAAAAAGTAAAACACATTTAGAATTTTACAAACAATACATAAATAAAAACAATTTTTATGACCATTATAGTCGTTTATTTTCTCATTCAAATGAAAATTGTAACTTTTGTATAATTACAGCGCTTTTGTGCTGACCACCCTGAGAAAAATGTCGGCACGTTAGTTACTGATACGGATTCAAATTCCAATATTTTCTCGTCCAATATTTTAAGTGATTAGATTCCTTAAAATACAACTGAGTGTGTGAAAGTTATTTCCCTAGCATCGTTGAGTTTTATAAATAAAACGTAAGTATCAAAATATGGGGTATTCCTCGAAACGCACCAACGATGAAACAGAGAAGAGCATGAAAGGATACGTAATAAATGATATCATCGATAGACTACCAGGATATCAGAAATGAACTGGAGCTAGGTGCTTAAGCAACTTAATACTTAGCTCAAAATTGAACCACGGAACTCTCAAAAGGTGCTGTGATCCAACTATTTTTAAAGTTGGACAACTGCCCCTAGTAAAGACTCATTGTCCAACTAGTTGGACAGAGCAGTTGG
The DNA here is from genome assembly GCA_905220435.1 of Amphipyra tragopoginis. Lineage (NCBI taxonomy): Eukaryota > Metazoa > Arthropoda > Insecta > Lepidoptera > Noctuidae > Amphipyra > Amphipyra tragopoginis. The sequence goes on along the minus strand of HG991991.1, from coordinate 21,804,491 downwards.
ACCACTACCTCGGACTGGCTTTTTTACATGACTGCCCAAAAAAAGTAGCTTTTGTAGTAAAAAAGTAGTGTTTTCAGTGTTCATGAATGTATGTATGTATTTTTGTATGTTTCTTTATTCCACCATAATTTCTGAACGCCTGAACCGATTTCGATGTGTTTGGTACCGTTAGAACCCTTGTATTTTCCCAGGTAACAAAGACTTTGAAAATTTAAAAAATGATAATTGTGTCTAGGGTTTGATTTAAAGCCAAAATCAAGTAATAAATTGTAATTGTCAGTTTGTATCCTCAATAAAACCAATTGTTTACATTTACTTTAGTATTACTGATTAAACCGTAATAGTAAAGAATATTGTTTAATTTTAGGTGATTGTGATCAAGTAATAAATTAATTACAAAATAACTGTCTTTTACTTATGACACCTTAGCATTGTAAGCAAGAAAATTAAAATTTTCTGTACAATACCCATTTTCTGTTTTCCTACACTTGATATTGTAATTATGTGTTAGTGTAAAAAACCGCTAAATTGAATTCACGATTATTCAATTTAGCGGATTTTTTACGATACACTTTAATTTCATCCATTCAAGTACGAAAGTACCAAAGTTAAACTATATATACGTACGTACCTATCCATTATGATCTATACATAAATACATCTATATCTCCTATATCTAGACTTTAGTTCGATGAACGACTACCAGGGCGGCGCTGCTGTCGCCTAATTTAACCTAAAACGTGAAGTTAGCTCTCTATCTTATAGATATACTGTACTCTTTGTCACAGATCACAGTAGTTTATAGTCTATGAATCACAGAGTAGCAAGGACTTCGTAGTACTTATTACTTCTATGCAGAGTAGGTACATTGTAGTCGTAGACATAATATTTATCCAAAGAGTAACTACATATACTAAATGTACCTAGAAGACCTAGGGATACAACATGTTGCAAAAATACCCCTAAAGCCGAAAGAGGGTTAAAAGGTCCCTTGTAAAGTGTCTATTGGCAATATTTGAAAACCGTAGTATGACCCAAAAATAAAAGAATTTGGATAAAACATAAAATTATCATCACTGAAACGCAACCCTGAAAACTAAAGAGTAGACTACCCAGAAAGTTAAGTATTTACATTCTTACCTTTAGTGTTTATGATTAGTACTATAATGGTGTTGTAAACGTTTACAGAACCCCAAATAGGCCCTAGTTTTATCACTGATTTATTCTATAAACATTACATACAGGCTCTCACGGTGATAAATCAGCTCTATAGTTGAAAAGTAAAAGTGTCGAGAAACGCTTTTTAGTACTAAAATAGTGTTTCTGCATCGTTTATGTCACAAATTTGCACTATAAAAGTAACCAAAACATCTTTATAGTGCTATTTTGCACCGTAAACGATTCCAGTGATCTTTTTTATCACACATTTTGTTCGTATTGTGAAAATATATCGGTAATTGTTGCTAAACGTAACATGTAATAAAAAGGACAACTTCAAAACATTCATGGATCGTAATTCTGCCATAACTTGCACTTGCGAAAATAATTGTATCGATAAAATAATTATGCTGATTTCAAATTTGACAACGCGCCCTCATAATTTGCGTGTTTTAATTAAATTTTAATTAATAAAATAAGGACTTGTCCCAACTATGGCTGCTATAGTACACATTGGCTCCAGCCGTGCTGCTAATGTGCTATCATGGCAGAAAACAGCAGCCATTTTTTCACCGAAAACGAATTAGTCCATTAATTATTAATTTTAGTGCTTTTATGTCACGATTTAGTACCGTAGCAGTAACACAAACTCACTTAAAGAGCTATTTAGAATTTACGTTATTTAGCAATTGCATTAGGAGTCGCTATGGTACCATTTAGTACTATAGAAGAGTTTTCATGACTTTTACAGAATTAGCGCCATAGCGATGTTGAGGGAGCTTTTAAGGAGCTAAAAGGTTACGTAATGGTTGTGCAAGGTACTTTTATAGTGCAGATTGATACTGTAATAATGTTTTCGATACTTCTACAATACTAGTACTGTAAAAGTTATTTTTACGCATTATTAGTGCAAAATAGATACATAAAAGTGTCAGAAAGGTCGTCTATAGTAATAAATAGTACCATAATCGCTTTTTTCATATCTATTACAGTGCAACACTTTAAAGATTCTTTTGTATGGTCCTGTAAACGTTCTAAGAGCTAAATTATAGAACTTAAATGCTCTTTAATCTTATAGAACCAAAACGCTCTTTTAAAAACCTTTATAGTACAAGCAGGCACAATGATTACCACTATAGGCCTACTATATCACTATTTGGTGTTATAACACCCTGGTTATAGAAGCTTTTGTTACTTGGGTAATTTCCTCTGAGAGGTAAGTGACAACAACCATAAAAGACTACTGATAAATACAAGGTTAGTCGGAAAGGGGGTACTAATCCGAAGCCCACTTATAGTATCGCTGACTGTTTGAAAGCAAGTGTTAAATTTCAAAATTCGATATTATTTTTTTTCCAAATAATATGATTTTTATTTTAGTTTTTTCAAAAATTCTTCATTCCTGCTTTAGTTACAAATTCAGAAAATGGTGCTTCTAATTCATGACCCCAAATATGACCTAACATGTAAACACATCTGATCATTACTGGGGATAGATAGATTTTAGAGTTTTTTTTTTGAGATTTTTAAACATCTGTTTCTCTTTAACTATTGAGTTTTGGGGAAAGTGGTAGAACAAAAGTTACTTATTATTATGGGTACTTTAATACCCTTTCGGATTAGTACCCCCTTTCTGACTAACCTTGTATTTTCTTTTTCACGGGGAATTATGTAACGGTTTGTATATCACTATACTCTGTTCAACGAAAAATAAGTCCTGACATAGCAATGGCCACTGTGTTGGCCCTAACTAACAGATCCAAAGATTATGGAGACAAGTGGTGAGGGCCAACATAGTGGGCCGAAGCCATCGAATTTACCAGAAAGACTTCACTAGACGTTTATGTTTGGGGCCTCATTAAAGACAGTCACACGGATATGACCTCATAAAGAGCCGAAAAGCGAACTCTCATTAAGATTTAAGGCTTTTACCGGGTGCAGAAGTGCAAAGTAGGTACCTATCAGTAAAATCTTAACTAGAAAAGTGTTATTAGGTAAACATGCTTGTAAAAAACATCGTATTCCACCTTTGTCAGTATTTTTAATCATTTTACAAGAATTTCGTTTTTTTTTTTAACATTCTTAGCCGTTGGATAGCTGATGAAATGAGGATGCTTTTCTCGTATTTTTACTCAACCGGAAACCCTTATCATATACATGCAAAATACTATGGGTAACTATTATTGTCGCTCAAGGAGTGGCCGGTCTCAATTAAATGTTTTGTGAAATAAGATTTTTCCGGATGGCCATTCCTTTATGAAGCAATAAGTCTACTTAAGTCTACATAGACCGTTTAAAATATAGCTTGATTAGAATGACAGCTGCCAAACTAGTGTGACTAGTGTTGGGAAAGGACTGATCAAATCGATATAAATAATTTAAAATAAATATAATACTTACGTATAATTTGTATATTTTCGTAGCCACCATGTTGGATTTGGATTTTGACCTTATTTTCAGCATCAGCACACCGGAAAACCGTGAACACCCTTAACGACTAATTTGCGAATTATCATGGCCGCCATTTTGAATTTGAGTTTTGATCTCATCTTCAGCATCAGCATACCCGAAAACTTTGGATTTGACACCCATGACGAATAATCATAGCCGCAACAGTATATAACTAAAAAAAAAAATTTTAACTTTTAAAGAGCTTTTTAATATTGTACGAAGTAGGTAGGTATAATTATTTGTTATCATCGCATAAAATTTTAAAAACGCATTTTTTTTAATTTACTTATTTACATTTATCGATGTGTCCCATCTCTAACATTTTTGCATTAAGACATAACTTTTGAAGAACGTCGTAGTTAATAAGATTTATTTATAAGACTATGAATCAGTAAGAGTTATTTTAGTTTTCAAGCTGTATTTATATTTTGAATTATAAGTGAAGCACTGTATTTAAAAAAAATGTTATCATGCTAGATATGAATGATTTTTCGTATGCCATTAGCAATCACCCGTTCGACGTAGCTACAAAGTTATGTCGTCACTTTTACTGACATCTGTCATTCTAATCAAGCTATATTATAAAGACTATAGTTATAGTATTTTGCATGTAGGTATATGATAAGGGTTTCCGGTTGAGTGTGTTGGAACAATTAGAAATTTCAAAACGTTATAATGATAGTTATACACTGTTGAATGACCTAACTAATGTCGTGCCATCTCCATTATTACGCATTTTTGCGCGCGCTTCACAGCCTTCCCCCCATTGGCTGGAGACCCTTCAGGTCTCGCCAATAACTGCCCGGTTACGTAGAAACCGTCCCCTAGGACGACCTACAGCAGTCAAATAGAAAAAAAAAAGCTTCACAGCCCCATTCGCGTCCTAGCGGTCGAGGAGTCAACATATCCTGAGGATGCCCCGTGCAGGGGCGAAACACGTGTCGTGTATTGGTTTGGTTGCATGTTGCATTATTTTTTCACTCTTTCTGCATGTGCATATACTTGTGGGCGGGAGGGTGGTGCTGCATACTGCATCCAAACTAGCGATCTTGTTCAGCGGAATTAGAGCTAGATATTCTATTTGCATTTTTGTAGAGTAGGTACTAGAGTGCGCGCACGATAAGTCTGCGCGCGGCCGAAATCGGAACTAATCATGGTCCACCAAAGTGTGTGCCGTTTTATTAAATTTGATAGTAGAACTACCTGATTGTAGGAATATTTAACGGGAAAATTATGTATAGCGATAAAAAAGTTAAGCTTAAAAAGCGGTAATTTGAACTTTTGCGATCATGGCAACGTTTAGCACGCCCTCAGTCGCGCGCAGAGTTATCTTGCGCGCACTCTACCTAGTATTATACTATGATAGGAGGTACCTACTTAGCAACCTTACTCCCATAAGATCCACACTTGACGACGAAGCAGAAAATATGCTAGAAATAGTAACATGTTATCACACAATTCTTAAGGCATATTAAGGCAATGGCGAAAATAAAAAACGACATTACCTTTATTATCATTTATTTAAGATATTTTTTTGGTTACACCATATACGTGATCTTTACAACAGTTACTGAATATGAAAACGGATTTAAATGTGGTAAACTAATTCTCAAATAGATACTGGATTACAAAAAGTAAAAAACTAGGGCATGCTCGACAGAGCATAACGCGACCAGACATTACTTGCTAAACGGAGGGTACATTATTCGTAGATAATTACTTAACGTTTTACAAATACATAACTATATAGCACGTGTAACGGTTCTACTGGTGTTATTATATCTTGTTGACGACATTTAGATATAGTATGGCGTTATTTATTTCGGGTCACATAATACAGGTGATTCATTAAAATAGATCAGTGTGGGTAAATCTTTAACTCTTTAAAACTATTACCCCCTTATTACAGAAGATAGTTAAACTAAGGTAAATCCAGATTTAAAATATACTCTAACGTTATAACAAAAAGAGACGGGGCTATTTTAAAACCTGGGGTTTTCTTACACCATCTTTTGTAGTAAAAGGTTTCTGTTAGTTCTAAAGTTCTAAGGCGGTTCCCCCACGGTGACGCAAATCGCATCAACAACTGCGTGCGTACTACAGATACGTGCGTCTATGCGACAGCAGTGCGACTCCGTACAATTCAGTGCTAGGCTAAAACCGGTCTGACGCATGTCGCTCTGACTTGCGTCACTGTCGGAGAACCGCTTAAATAACTAAGTATGGCGTCGATTTTAGAGTAGGTTTAATGGGGATATTACACTATCATATATCTAGGATCATATGTCTTAGATGACCTCTAGAGTCGTATCTTTATATGAAGGTAATATGATCCATATGTCTATATTACATTATAATATATCTATGATCCTAGATATATGATAGTGTAATAGCCACTTCAGTAGGGACTAATTAAACATTTATTGAAGGGTTGTCAAAAAAACTCAATCAAATAAGGTATTCTTAAAAAAACATAATTTTCCAAATAGTAGCCGATTTCATGCATATGCAATAAGTTAATGTTTTATCAATTACCACAAAAACGAATGTAATTTTTTTAAAGAGAAAAAATACCCTTTTCTTTTCCCATGCTATGAAGGTATTGAGTTCTTTTTTAAAAATCTTGAATGCAGTTTTTCATTACATTTGATCAACAATACTGATTTTTGATCAAGTTCATTACTCAAAATCGACGACATGGTTTCTTAAAACAACTTGCTCTAACTCTAACCCCTTTATTACAAAAGATGGTCTAAGATAAACCTAGGTTTTAAAATAGCCTCGTCTCTTTTTGTTATAACGACATAAGAAAGTGATGGGTATATTTTAAAGCTGGGTTTACCTTAGTCTCGGTTTGAACCATCTTTTGTATTAAGTGGGTAATAGTTTAAGATTTCTCACCCTGGGTCAAGAAGAGATTTTTTTACTTCTCTCATTCATAACTATACAGCAATGAATGTATATAACCAAGTAATACATGTACAAATACAACACAATAAATGTAATCCACGCGACTAGTTTTGCTATTCTTTACTAGGCAATCTCTACCATGCACAAACGTTCCACGAAATATCTACATTACTTTTTCTTCTCATAGCTTCTATTGTATTTAAAGTTTTCTCTAAGTGCTTGCTTGTGTTGTTTTGTAACGAATTTAAATATAACTGTGTAATATATACTATATCATGTATATTTATATATCTTCATAACTCTTATCACAATCAGTTATGTGTCTGTCGATTATCACTTATTTGTAAACCATTGAGCCCAGGGGCCGCTTGACATTTTACCATTGTACGTATTCATTGTCAATGCTACCAGTTATCACCATCCAGTAAGCATTCATTTAATGACAAAGCTCTCTAATACCTAATCGAATAAATTCGACTTTTACAGTAATGAAATGCATAGTTAGCAGATTACGAGCACGACTCAACGAGATCTTGTGCCCGCGATATTGATGTTGTTGTTGTTAATACCCTTCCTGCAGTTGACGATAAATTGAACAATTTAATACAAAAAGTTATCTCTTAATATTGGAAAGCAGAACGACCCACTGGTTACATGGAGCTTAGAGTTGAAATACTAATATTCAAAACAGCAACTATCCCTTATTTTTAAATGATTGTTAATTTACATGCATTAGGCCCAGATTTGAGTTTCAATATAAAATATGTCATACTGATAAAGAAGTATATTAATATCCTACGCAAAGAATTATTGACGCTGTGAAGTTATAGCGTCATATACTTAGTCTTACCATAAATACTGTTACAGTTAAAAATAAGAAAGATATTACATTTGAATTTGGAATCTGTCATTTTTATACGATTGTTCATTGAGTTTTCTAATTTTGGCGCCAATACATTGTACAATATTTTGCGATAATATAATAATGCTAATAATGCGATAATGGAGTAGGGTGATAAAGAGAACCGAATCGCTGTGATTGCATTACACAAAGTTGGTATGGAGCCAAATGCAATTTTTAAAACTCTCCATACGCTTGGTATTAGTCAAATATTTGTGTACCGGGCTATTAATAGGTACAATGAGACCTCCTCTGTTTGTGACAGAAAAAGATCTGGCCGTCCACGTAGTGTTCGTACGAAAAAGGTGGTCAAAGCAGTAAGTGAAAGAATTCGAAGAAATCCTGTCCGAAAGCAAAAGATTTTATCTCGGGAGATGAAGATCCAGAACCATGTCGCGTATTTTAAAAGATGACTTAGGACTTGCAGCCTATAAGAGACGCACTGTTCATTTTTTAACTGATAATTTAAAAAAGAATAGGGTGGTAAAATCGAAACAACTACTGAAGCGGTACGCAAAGGGAGGTCACAGAAAAATTTTGTTTACGGGTGAGAAAATCTTTACAATTGAGCAACATTTTAACAAACAAAATTACCGTATTTATGCTCAAAGCTCTAAGGAAGCTTCCCAATTAGTCCACAGAGTGCAACGTGGGCATTATCCGACTTCAGTGATGGTTTGGTGGGGTGTTAGCTATGAAGGAGTGACTGAGCCATATTTTTGTGAAAAAGGTATCAAAACATCGGCACAAGTGTATCAAGATACCATTCTTGAGAAGGTAGTTATGCCCCTTAACAAAACTATGTTCAATAACCAAGTATGGTCCTTCCAACAAGACTCGGTCCACGCAGTCTTGGTTGGAAATGAACGTTTCGGACTTCATCAGAGCTGAAGACTGGCCGTCATCTAGTCCAGATCTTAATCCGCTGGATTATAATTTATGGTCAGTTTTAGAGAGTATGGCTTGCTCTAAACGTCATGATAATTTGGAGTCCCTAAAACAATCCATACGATTGGCAGTGAAGAATTTTCTCATGGAAAGAGTGCGTGCTTCTATTGATAACGGGCCTCAACGTTTAAAGGACTGTATTGCAGCCAATGGAGACCACTTCGAATAAGATTTTTATTTTAAATTGTTTTATATTTATGTATTAAACTAACACACTGTAAAAGTAATAAATATAATATGCAATAAAAAAAATGTTTTTTCTTCGTGACAATATTTATGGCAAGACTAGGTTATACTGTTTGTTTGGGTATTTAAATAAAGATAAATTTGTCACGTCTATTTATCTAAATGGCTTTAAACAAATTTAAAAATTGCTTCAAAATCAATTATCCATATTTTTATAAAATCTAAACGTTTTGTGAATTTTAATTAATATACATTTTTAAACAAATAATTGCTTAAAAGGCACATCAAGATTGTTTCATGTATTTAAATACTCAAACGAACAGAGTATAGTAACTGCACCCGATGACGTGGGAGTGCTGTTTTAAGCAGTACCCCCACGGTGACTCGGTGACGCAAGTCTGAGCGACAGCAACCGCGTGCGTACTACAGTGACGTGCGTCTTTGCGACAGCTGTGTGCGACTCCGTACAATTCAGTGCGATGTTAAATCGTTTTGACGTATGTCGCTCCGATTGGCGTCACCGTATGGGACCGCCTGAAGGCGCTGCACTGAGTACATTGGCGTTTTTGCTACTTTTTAGTACCTCGTCATAAAAAAGCAATAAAAAATGCATCGTCTAGCTTTAATTCTTTTCGGTTAAATTAGTTTTTTTTTTAGTTGTAATTACTTTCGATATCTGCTTAGAAAAGAAAACAATTATGTAACGTTTTATTTTTTCATAAATATACGCGAATTTTGGATTCATGTCATGAGCGGAGATAGATCGGCGCAGAACAGTTAAGGGGAACCAAATGCTTAAGGTCACTTGATCAGGGTAGCGCCTTAAGTAATTCCATAGGGACCCGACAGAAGACTTCCTTGATAGGCAAATTGCGACAGAGAAGTAGCCATCCTCCAACCCCGCGCTGTCGCGTACTTTAGTCATTACCAGCACAATGCCTAGGTTAATCAGCTTTTTTGCAAAACTTCCGGTGCACCAACTTGAACTAACAATAATATTACATAATAGACTGCATACCTCTTAGCCCCTGCAGATAACAGACTAAACTATCTCCGGATAGTTGTTCTATTATGTTTTTACATGGGAAACCGAGTCTGCCAATATATACCTACTTAGATAGATCATATTCTTTATTATACACCATATGAGTAACAGAGTTACCATAATAGTCTGTAATTAAGGGTACAACGGCGGTCTAATCGCTAAAAGCGATATCATTCAGACCACCTTTGGGCTGAACAGGAATGACTTGAAAAGTGGAGGTACTCCGTGGTGTACATACTTTATATGCATTCATTTTTATGCAGATTAAAAATGTAAACACAATAATATATACCGGGTGTAAGATACGGTGTACTGAAAACTGAAACAATGAATTCAACCCATGATTCAGTATTGAAAATAACTGGAAACTTTTCACTAATTTTACATTTCTCTGGTGTAAAATAACCACAGAACTTATAATATGAGAATAGAAATGGTATCAATTGTTTTTCCTTCCGGAACCGATGTCGCCGCTTTTTTCCCTCTAACTCATACATAGAAAAACTAGAACCATACCTGTGACCATACCTACGCAATTACGCACACAATTACTTGTATATTTACTACTAACAATTGTAAGACTAAGACGTTGAATAAACACGTACCGCATATTATAGGTACTCACACATATACAATGATTTTACATTTACGCTAGTACTTGACGCAAGATAAAATGTTATCGATTGTTACAATTTGCAGATGCAGTCGCTAGGGGATTTCTAATTTATAAGGATTTATTTTATTTGGGTAGGATGGAAATTAGTCCATGAAGAAGATTGATACATATCATTCATTAGTGACGACTTACGTGATAGTCCAATAGTATTAGAATGTGACATGCTTGGCTGTGTCTATGGAATTGCGAGTGTTGAAGAATGATGTAAGATGTGTTTGTGTATCTGTAGAGTGTGTTAGATGTCCTTTACGAAATTCAGTATTCTATGTATCAATTGTACTGTGTATTATCTTGTATTGTGCGTTAATTTATTTTGTGTTCTTTGATGAAATATACATTTAAAAAAAACTGGTTTTAGATATAATTTTTAATATTATTTATATTAAAAATGAAATTATAGAAGTCTTGATTAACCAATCACAAAATTATTTATAAAAATTGACAAAATACCTAGAGTTGCTTCCTAAAAATAATGATTTAATATCTACATATTTGCTATTTTGGGTTGTTCAAAAATACTTATTGCTCTGTGAAGTGAAGGTATTTGTTTAAAAGTTGCGTTTTTGATATTTTTGGCGTTGAATTTCTCATAAGGTAATGTAGGCGGATATCTATATACCTTTCCATGACACATTTCGTTAATTACATGATTGTCCATGGGCACTTGGTCAAATTGGCGAAAATCAATTTCTTTAAAAATGTTGATACCTACGAAATGATACTAAGCTTTAGCAGACAACTGATTTTTATTTTTTTCGAAATTTCTTCCTGTTTGAGCATCATCATCATCATTCAGCCGAATGACGTCCACTGCTGGTCATAGGCCTCTCCCAAACAATGTTGGGGGGGAGGAGGTTTGCCATTATCGCCACGCTTGGCAGGCGGGTTGACGATCGCAGTGTGGTTGTTAAAGTATTCAGAGAACGCTGCTGCCAATTCTCTAGTGAATCCCTTAGTCGCCTTTTACGATATCCACGAGAAGAGATTGGGTAGTGCTATTCTTTACGCCCGGTACCATAATTACGAACGTAAAGAATAGAAAGAATAAAAGAATACAATAGTTTGGGCATCAACTGTAGTATTTAGATTTCAATTAAAATAAATTATGAAATGAAATGACACCAAAAACGGAATAAGAAAATAAAACAAAATTATCACTGGAATTTTAACAAAGCAAGTTGACTACTGTGGGTATATCGATAACTGGGAAACACTGACATCACAGCACTAACTCGCGTCTGCCAACAGCGGCCGTACTATGAGATAGTTGTGGGTGAGAAAATATCGTTTATTGTTTTAATCCATTGCGGCGTCTCAATCGTGGCATACTTTGTGTTCCGAACTTAAACAAGCAATGTATATGGAATTACTTGGTAATAACAACATTCGGTGCCGTTTTTAAATTTGTTCGAAAAATTGTTGTTTTTATTAATATTATGTTATTTTTTAAATTACGGTATTCACCCGTGAAATGTAATCTTTTTAGAAGCATAGTCACCCTTTCCTGAACAATTTCCACAGTTAGATACGCTACAATAACCCATTTTATTGAAAAGTTGTCATGACGGCGCGGCGGTTCGTTTCAGACTGAGCCCGAGTAAATCAAATATCTGGCTTTTCAGCCAGATAGGCGCCTCGCGCTTTTAGCTTAAGTAACATTTCTATTCCTCTTATTATAAGTTCTGTGAAAATAACTAATTATATTAGAACATGCTATGTGTTGCAAAAATAAAACAGTTTCGTTTTTTTTCAAGAAAATCGGAAGATTTCGTTGATACTTTCCACGGATTCAAATCAAAATAATGAGTTGAATTCAGTGTGTAAATTTTCGGTAACTTGTCCTTTGCACGCAGTTTATTTACCTTTAGAGTAAAGAGTAGAGTCATTACTCTGAATTGAAAATAAGTGGTTCTCCGAATTTTCGCTACTTACTGGATTTTTTAAATTTGTCTGTATTTAATTGCTGAATACACTGTTTCAGTCTTCTGTACACCGTCCCTTACACCCGGTAGAAATAGGATGTATATTATACTACAGAAAAAGAACTCTTAATAAATATAATTAAAATATACATAAGTAGCGGAACATTTACAATATTTTCAGTTTTTCACTATTTGTATTTGTTGTTTTTTATTCAAAAGAACCTTCATTTTCGACAGCATGATGAATAAAAGAAATGGTTGTCCTAAGTATTTAGTGGTAAATAGTGTCCAGTTTTGATTTCGCAAAGTTTTGGCCCTTTATGTTTTTCCATACCGGACCTAATGTCGTCCATAATGTTGACAAGGGTTGTTGCAGTGCCGGACTAGAAAGGATTAATGGTTTAGTGACTATTTTTAACCATCTGGCAAGGAAAGAAGTTGGTTAAAAAGGAAATAAATTAAAAGCAAAGATTTTATAAATTGCAGGTTTGAGGTAAGTATGACTTTAATTAATAACTGAGATAATTTTTATGAAAGTAAGGAGGAGATTTTCAGCTTGCAAATAAGAATTGAAACCTTTAGCACTCCCAGATCTAAAGATTTTTAATAAAGTCCTAAAATTACAGGGCAGAAAAAAAACAAATGGGTGCTATCGGGGAGGGGGTTTGTATTACAAAAGGAAAAAAAGTGTAACATTAGATAGACAAGGGTTAGTGATAAACCTAACACTGAAAGACTGCGGTACAGAAATGTAAACAAATAAATAGTAAACTTATTACCCGTACGGTGCACGAACAATGGATCACTTTTTGTGTTCCGTACCCAAAGAGTAAAACGGGACCCTGTTACTAAGACTCCGCTGTCCGTCTGTCACCAGGCTGTATCTCATGAACCGTGATAGTTAAGACATTTTCACAGATGATGTATTTCTGTTGCTGCTATAACAACAAATACTAAAAAAACAGAATAAAATTAATATTTAAGGGGGCTCCCATACAACAAACGTGATATTTTTGCCGTTTTTATAGATAATAGTACGGAACCCTTCGTGCGCGAGTCCGACTCGCACTTGGCCGGTTTTTTTCATTTACAGCGGCACGCTTTTTCCACTTCCCGCGACTATTGGAATGGATTTTGGCTTGTCAGCGTTGACTTGAAGTTCCATCTTATGACACCTCCCAATCGCAACAAGACCGAAATCCTCGAACCTAAGATGATCCTGCACTACAGCAGCCACCACCTGTGCTATCTCCTCGGACATCACACGAAGAAGCATTGTTCTTCAGCCCTACAGCTCCATTGCACCAACATCTCGAGCACCTTAAGCTGGCGCTGAAGACAGCCCAGAGCCTCTAACGCAAAGATTGAAACATGCGAAGTCAGTCGCCAAAGTAACCGTATTGGTGGTTGAAGCGTTGGGGAGCCAACTCTGCCTCTTTGGAAATTCTATCATGAAATTGTGCAATCAACACGGACATTGATCCCTTCAGTGAATGCATTATTTTTGTATTAAGAAAAAGTGTAAATAAATTGAAGATAACACAAAATCAGCAGGTATATTATTTAAGCTTATAAAAGTAATAAAAAAAAAATTAAAATTATATAATTAATTTTGATTATAATAAAAGATATTCTTTTTCGCGCTTACTGTCACAACTATCGGTTTATGTGTTTGATTAGACCGCGACACGCGACGCTAGATGCGCCGCTCAACGCCCTGCGCCTCCCTGAACGAGGCCTTAGAGCAACGCGGTCGACATAGTCGGGACCGGCCGTAGTGTTCCCTTTCAATACAATAAAGTCTGACACATGCATTCTACACTGTAGCTACGTGTTCACACATTAAAATTAAACAAAATTAGGCCCTATTTGACACGAACTGTCAAATGGGGCCTAAGTGAGTTGACAGAGGGGAAATGTTCCGTATGGCCACTGCCGACTATGTCAACCGTGTTGCTCTAAGCCAAGTAAATGACGAATCCCATTCCATAAAAATATTTTGCAAATAAGCTGTAACGTGTGCCTCCTATAATAACGCTCTAGTTTGATTTTGTCAATTGTGACTATTATACCAAGTTGCGTTATTACATTTGTATGCTTTAAAAGCACGAAGAATAAACTATTAATGTACATACATCTATTTTAAATTTAAATCTACTTAAAACAGTAATATAATTATTTACATTGGGAACGATCCCATTTTGTATATTCAGACTTTTGAGTAACGTCTTTCATTTGGGGATTATTATCTACAACATCCATTTTTAGCAATCAACAATTTATTATAATCCCAAATTTTGTTTTAGATATAATCTTAAAATTGAGAAAGTTGATAATAAGCATTATAGCGCGTTTACATTAGGTCGGTTGGCCGTATTCGGTCATAACCGGCTTGTGGAAATACAACTGACCCCATCGATGTTCGCAACGAGATTGTATGAAATTCAAGCCACATTTAACCGTATATTGAACATCGATGGGGACAGTTGTATTTCCACAAGTCAGTTATGACCGAATATGGCCAACCGACCTAATGTAAACGCGCCTTATGTATGTTATCTAATGTTTAATTATATATCAATAAATAAGGTAGCTAAAGGTCAAATTCTAGTTATATCGTAGTAAACGTTAATAATGGTGTGCATTTTAGATAATGATAAGAGATCTTTTCAAAACTTATTATTACTAGCTAGCCATTAGCTATGTAACATATTAAGATTCTGTCAGTCTATATCCACTAGTTCTAATAAACATTATAATGAAGTGTTTGCCAGGGTGGCCTCCTTGTGACTAGGGTCGACTAGAACATCTTGTAGAAATATATTAAGCAAGTGGGTTAATGATGGAGGTACAGTATTCTTTTTTTTAATAAAACTATCAACTACTCAGGTCACAATGGTAATTATGAAGATATTCACATTAATTTCATTATTAAAGTAACAATGACTTCTTAAAAAATTGGCTATATAAGAAACGCAATTTAAGCATTAATAAAGTAATTAAGTACAATTATTATATTTGATGCATTTTTTATTTTTAATATATGTAGGTACTTATGATAACGAACACTGGACTCGCGATATCTAAGACACAATAAAAATATGTACGCTTACATTAATTAGCAAAGACAATAACAATTACACATTTTACAATATAATACATACCTAATTAAGTACGTTTTAAAAAGTGCCTATTTCCCTCTATAACAAAACGAAAGTGTGTATTTTTATTTATATTTGATTGATTAAGGCCTCCTATTTGGGTTATATAATATCAGTCGTGATATTATTGCATGTTTGTTATTTTATCTAAACTTAGGGCGAGGTAATCCAGTACTACACATAGTTTTAAAGCATTACAAATAAAGACGTGCACAAGAGTTACAATTAAAGTAATATCAACTACTCATTGCTTGTAATATAACCAGACACGTGCAGGAGGCTTACTATGACCTCTTATGAAAACGCTCAAATGCCAGCCAGTCAACTTCCGTTCAAAAGCAGGCCTGCTTCTGAATCGCTAAGAATCGTACCAGTACAGTACTAAAGATGAACGACTATTGAACCAAGTTGAACGGTTAAGCTTGTTCATGGTACGAAAAGTCTATACAAAAAAAAAGGTGAACGGATTTCGTAAACGTCAACGTAGCAGGCCTGCCGCAGGCCTGCTATAACGGATGTCATAGTACAAAAAAGCAGGGCAGTTCAACTTCCAGGCAACTTCTGTCCTGCTTTAAGAGGTCATAGTAAGCCCCCAGATCGTAAATAGACTGCTGAGGAAGTCATCACAGTCGTATTGGTAGGTGGCTAAGCTGGGCTGGCGAACTTTCAGTATACAGCTGTGGACACTATAACAAACATTTTAATCTTTCTTTCACAAAAATAGCAAACAACTATCTACTATGTTTGTTATACATTACGTAGGCAATTCACAAGGGTACCTAAAAACAATCACTAATTGTCCGGTGCACTGCACTCCAATTCAAGAGTGCCACTAGGACTACCTCGCCTTAAATCGACATTATTTTGAACTATAGGTGCAATTGTATGGTGAAATACCCCAATTTTCTATCAGAAACGTAACCAGCACAAGAAAAATGGTTATTTCGGTGACAGTTAGTACATGGTGTTCAAATTTTCTTTTCTATTTTACACCTCTCCAGGGTATATTAATGGGCTAAATATATAAATCTCATGCCAAAACTCCTGTACCTAGTACCAGGGCAGATGTTATATTGTGTGCTACCTGCAAAGTTGCACATCACAGACATGGCGCTGTTTATTATACTACATTCTTCGGGTTTCCGTTTATATTCTTAAAAAAACAAACGCATCGGGAGAATTATTAGAGATAGAGAATTCCTCAGTGATACTTGTATCTCTTTCTAAATATATCTGTCAACACTAAATCGTGATAAGCGAATTAAGTACTGTATTGCTAGTTTATTAAACTATTTTATTCTATTTTAGAATGTATCTGAACAATCAATAATGAAATACAGGCAGTTTATTTCGGTGTACAATTTTAATTACTTTTTTTAGAACATATGCATTAACAATACATTCATCTACGCATATTCTAGTCATTCGCTCATTTATTTTCAACGTCAATTCAGTTCAATCAAATACCGTCACATCGTTTGTGTTGGTCACTCGTTTGTCACTACAATAATATGTACTATTATTATCTTATTACTTGACGACTAATATTTAGCCGTAGGTATAGGAGTCATCAGTTTCATAATCTCCAGGATAAAGCTATACTAGGTGTTCCAAAAGAAAGTTCATATTTAATAATTATAGCGATATATATAAAAGGGAGACGTTTATCAAAAAAGCCTTTATTAATATTTAAAATAGACATCTTAAGAAATTACTTTAAAAAAATAGTGTTATCTAAATGTAAACCTTCTCGCTCACAATACTCGTTTGAACGAACAGCAAAATTCCATGGGACGGGTCAGGACGTTGACTCCGGGATGGCTGCCAGTTTTCGTTTTAATGGAGTCATCATTCCGAGCCGTCCTAAAGAATCCTGCTGTTCGTTTAGATGAGTGAATACCATGAGCGAGAAGGTTTACATTAAAAATGACATTTTTTCAAAAGTAATTTCCTAAATTATGTGCTTTAATAAGTAATAAAGTTTTTCTTGATGAACCTCTACCTTTTATTTATATCGCTATATTAAATATGAACTTTCTTTTGGAACAGCCAGTATTTTGTAAAAAGAACTACTGCCCTCGCTGTTAATTTTCTCCTTGCCTAAAGACTTTTCATAGAGCAAGTAAATATATTATAGCTACACGAAATGTAAAAGAACACGCTTTTCGATTCGTGCAAAACCTTAGACCCTAACTAAATATGCAATCTAAAGAGCGTACGCAAGCGAGTATGAACCATAGCACAGTATACAAGGTTAGTCAGAAAGGGGGTACTAATCCGCAGGCCACTTAAAGTATCACTGATAGCTGTCTTAAAGCAAGTGTTAAAATTTCTAAATTCGATAATTTTTATATTCATGCAAAATGATTTTTATTTTAGTTTTTTCAAAAAATCTTTATCCCTGCTAATTACAAATTTAGAAAATGGTTAATTTTTATATTCATGCAAAATGATTTTTATTTTAGTTTTTTCAAAAAATCTTTATCCCTGCTAATTACAAATTTAGAAAATGGTGCTTCTAATTCATGACCCCAAATATGCCCTAAAATGTAAACACAGCTGATCATAACTAGGGTGTGATAGATTTTTGCGTTATTTTTTTTTGACATCTTTTGTCACCTTCTTCTCTTAAACTATTGAGTTTTGGTAAAAGGTAGCACAAAAGTTATTCATTATTATGAGCACTTTAACACCCTTTCGGATTAGTACCCCCTTTGTATTTTTGTTTACGAGGGATTTTGCTAAATAAACGTTTTTTTTTGTCTTTTCTTAAAACCGAAACAACAGGAAAAGATATACAGCAAAAAAAAATGATATATATTTTTTTGGTAAAAAAACATTCGAGAGTCAATCTGTGTCACCAGTAGATCACGAGGTTTGAAAGAATTATACAAATTCGGACATATTCTGTATATTTATTTAGCTAGACAGATGTACCTCAAATATTTAAAGTAGAAATAAGGTTGGTTTTCCTAGGAGAAATAGGAGTGGACTCTCGCTTAACAGCAGCAACACGCAGTCAAATAGATTCCTCCACGTCCAAAAATATTTGGAATATCCTAACTTGAAGATGAAGCCACGCTGTGTCTGTGTGGGCGATATGCATTCTGCAAATGTGTTCTCAAGTAAAACGTGCTATTATATTTATACTAAACCACATGCTCTCCATGACACATGTTTTGGTAGGTACACCCGGTATTGACTTGAACAAGTAGAACATTTAGTTAAAATCGGCACACACCATGGGCCACGAACAGTGCGCACGCTCTACAGATATCTTATGTATTATGTTGCAGCAACATGGTAATAGCCGTTACAAATGATCATATTAAGTGAGATGATTATAAGAAAGCTGCTTCATTAATTCAAACAACTGTTCTGTTTGGTCCACATTGGCGGGATTTGACGAATATTCACGCTGTCGCGACAATACGCCAATGTTCGTGTGACAGAGTAGCCCCAACATTCGGGATAGGAAAGTTTTCACGAAAGGTATCAATTGTTTATTTTAGAGATCTCGCATAACATCAAGCGAACATCATTTATTCGATTTTCAATTATTTTCCGCAACTAATTATTATCGGTATCATAAATTGTTTTCAATCAAGTTAATGGTAAAAAGGCCTAAAATGTTGTATTTTTTGTTTTAGATTTTGCTGTAGAAGTTACGAACAAACGAAGTATAAATGCCAGCAGAAATGGCATTCGTAAAAACCATTCGCTGACGTGTGGACACATCCAACTTATTACAATGTTTGTTTATTTAGGTAGATTTCTTAAATAAGTAGTTAATCAGGATCCGATTAATTATTTTTATCATTTGATGTTTTCACCCCATAATGATAGAATGTAAAGCTGCACGCAGTGTTCATTTATAATTTTTTTTAAAGTTTCTGTTTCGTGAAATACATATTAAGCTTCATTGTAGAAAGTGGTCATATAAAGCAAATCAGTAATGATTTTTAAAAATGACAGGGTGCCACCACACCAATCGATCGAAGATGGATCGATGGTCGATCGATGATAGATCCACGTCGATCAAGATGGATCGATGGTCGATCGATGATAGATCCACGTCGATCAAGATGGATCGATAGTTCATCATCACTATCCCAAACAATCGACGTTGATCGATGGCATCGATCGACAATCAATAGCATACTTAGTAATTGAAATTCTTGTTTATATACAAATACGTCGAATTTTGAATGACGTAACAATGTAAGTTCTATGGAATGTGTGTACGCCATACCTTCCTATCCTGAGCAGATTATCTTACTATATTTATGACATTATCTTATAATATTATTTGACATTGTCAATATTTATACACAATTATGTAAATAGAACACGAATTTCGATTCGTGCCAAACATTATCTTACGCTTGACATTGTCTTAGTCGCGTAAACTTATTTTAATTTGGTGTAAATAATAATTCGGAACGAACTTGTAACAATTATTAGGTACTACATCATTTTATAATTATTAAAATTATTATCACTATAGGACTAAATCTAGAAATAGCTTTAAAGTTCATGACTAAAAATTAGAATTTACAAAAGGCATTAGTAACATCGTAGGTGAGTCAACATTTAGAATTTGAATGAGGAACACGAAACGTGTCATCAGCGCTATCTTTGTAATAATAAATTGCACTGAGGTCAATTGGTAGGGCAGTCACGGCGGTACTGCGGCGCCTCATGCCCGCCAGGAACCGCATGGGGATAATCATGGACTTAGAGACTAGCATAGTAACCGACATTATTAAATATTTGCGCCAAATAATTTCTACCGATGTACAACTTCAATTAAATATTAAGTCAGATTTTAATTTCCCGGTTTGCATACGACGGTGGAATAAAAAACCTACTAATAAAATCTTTTTTTTTTCAACACGTCTCGTGTAAGATATTTTTCAACTTTCTAAAACATTTATGAACTATTTGCATTATATCATGGCACTCGTGACAGCTTACAATGGTCTTGACATTTTAAATTGTATCGAAAAAAGTACGCTCTTGTCCCGCAAACGAGTTAAGAAAATTTTAAGCACATAAAAAATGTAAGTATACAAAAAAATAAAAACACATTCTGTTAATCACTCAATATCTTTCATCCACATTATTATCAATCGCCGTTGAGCTGTCATTGTCTCTCGTTTTAATTTATTTCAAAGTGTCAAAAAAATTCCATTTTGACAGCTCCTGATCGATGTTGAGTCAGAGTATCAAAAACTCACTTTAATCAAAAAAACATTTTATGATTATGAACACAACGATGTGTTTTTTTTTGAGCAAACAAGGTAAGGTAGGAATGAGCATAGTATTCTCTCATTTTAAGTAAGAAAAATATATTTCTTTGGACTTTAAAACAGCTTTATTAATGCGCAGTTAATAATAATTAAAGAAAACAAAAAACCCGACTGCTTCAAAAGTGAACTAAAAAGTTGGTAAAAGAAATAAATTAACTGAAAAGATGTAAACAAGACGTATAAAGTTTTCAACAAATCATGCTATCATATCACAACATGCAATCAGCGGCTACGTATATTTTTTGTTCAGTCAATTTGCGAATGACATAATTCTTAGTTAGCCTCCGACTGCATAATGTGATTTGATAGCATGTTTTTTTTGTTTACCTCTTTTCTGTTCTTTTTTTCTTTTACATCCTCTTTTTACCAACTTTTTAGTTTGCTGTTTAAGCAGACAGATATAAGGTTTCCTTAAAAAAAAAAACTTAATTTTAGTGTTATTTTATCAAGATATATCTATAAATACCTACCGTTTTAATGAGGCTTAAAGAAATCTATAGGCACCTCATATAACATACCATCACTCGCTCTAGTCCGCAATGTAGGTAGATCCTGCACAACTTTCAGGTTGTGTAATTGTTAAACGGAGCTTATGGCTGTAAAATGGTCAAGGAAACATCATATTGATGTTAAAAGATCTATTCAACGATACCCCACATAATATGATAGGCGACAATTTTTTTTTGTTTTTCCCTCCGTTTCGTATTTCACGGCCGCCATTTTGATTTTATAAAAACAAAATCTAGTCTACAACCTCAGAATACAGAAAGAACCAGAAGCCGTGATCGCGTCTAATACTGAAGCATCAAAAACTACTCTTAAACAGAGTAGTTTGACGCGCAGCCGATCAGTTATTATATCGCGACGAACAGACTGTTCATCATTACCTAAACAGCTAAAGAAATTAAACTTTATCCTAATGGGATTCTTGTCAGAATGCCAGCTGCCCTACGTTCATTCTGAAACACCCCTTGTTTCATTGAAATATAGTTTTGTTCGGATCATTTTAAACAGTCTGTTCGTCCCAATATATTTGACGCTGACTGTACATAGATATAAAATATTGCATGTATAGAAAAGCACAATTTTGATTTTATTATTATCTTATCTCCAATACTCAACGTTTTCCCCAAAACGGGTAAACAATGTCTAAGCTAGCAACATTACGCGGGTGGGAAGTGAGACGGGCGCGGGATACTTATTTTGATTTTGGACACAGCGTACGGCTTGCAATTACTGTTGAACGCGGATTCTGGTTCTTTCTGTATTCTGAGTCTACAACCATCGCACGGCATAGACGAATCGATAGACACCTCATTCATAAAAATCCATCTAGCCGTTGGGATGCTTCGAGGGTATAAAGAATCCCACATACATAGGTACTTACATACATAGATACGCGTGAAAAACATAAGCCTGTCTTTGCTGTCGCGCAGCCGGGTAAAAATACTAGTCGCCTAAAAGTTTTATTTAAGTACTTAAAGAAAGAGTTAGCAAATAGTTACTAAGGTTTTATTCCATCGTCGTATAAAATATAATCTTTGAAGCACAAGTAACATGGAAGGCGTTTGTATTAAATTTCCTATTAAATTCATTAGTGATTAGATTGGACACGAAAGTAGTGTATTGATTGTACTAACAATTAAATTGAACATCATTATAATTTAAATGTGATCATTATTAATATATTAATTGTATCACTTCTCATATCTAAATAGATAACAGGCGGTACACATACATATTTATTGATTTTATTTTACTCGACTAAGACAAAGCCATAAAATAATGGCAATAAGTTAATTAACATGAGTATCACCTGCATTCTATAAACTCTTTTCTTGTTTGCTATCGGTTTATAACACGCAACACAAGAACGCAAACACAAAAAAAGTTGCCCGTTTACAAACCGCTTGACGCCCAAAACAACACTAGGATATGCGATTAACGTTTTTTCTAATAAAATCACAATAATAAAATACCTTAATCTATTTTGCGAAGCCCTGTCCGTGATATAATATTCTATTAAGCAAAAATATATTTAAGGCTTTTTATCTTTAATAAGGAACCACTCTTGATGCTTCAACGAAATTGAACTAAATATTATATTTCTAACAAAAATATACATAATATTGTACACCATTGGGTTTAATTGTCCTACCTTTCTAAACTCCATAATTATAATATACATATTTATAGAATTTCTAAAAAATTATAACTTGTACATTGGTGCATAAATAATATTCTAATCAATTTGATACTATAGACATCTGCAGCATACGTTCTGTTGAAGAATTCGGATCAGCTAATTCACACTAACGAACGATTTTGATTACATTCTGAAACAAACTTATCTTACTGGACCCAGGACGCCGGCACCCACAGAGGCTCAGACTGGACCCTCCAGGCCGCCTTCAGGAGTTTCGATAGAGCGCTGGGCAGGTCGTCGTTCACTATCTCCTCGTCGAACATGTAGCCATATAAGAAATTGATACGATTGGACGACCGTAAGATGTCTGAGAACTCTTCTTCCTGCGAACATAAATTATCGACACTTGTAATGAAAACTACAACTGCAGATGAAATGGAGCCGTTATGGTTGAACATTCTAGTAAAACTGAACTTTCGTTATCGTAATCATTACGAATTAAGAGCTAAATTGCAGTACGCGAGGAAAATGATTTGATTTGCCATCAACATGTTAAAAAGACGATACGCTTATCGACGTGTAGGTAAATCCACTCCGCAGTCCGCCGTACGCGGTGCGCCGTCATTCAGGACGCACACTAACGCAGCCTTCGGCGTTTGTAACAGACCACTGCCTTACACGAGCTCCTTCTGTTCTGTTGCAATGGGTAATGTGTCGTTTGGAACGTTTTTTTTTTTTTGTTCCTCTTACGGTCTTTATATGATACGTTGTAGTACCTAGGCAGAAAGCTTAATCTGGCATTTAGAGGACTAACCGTAAAAGCCCGCGAGCATTCCTTGTCGAAGGTAGAGCGTGCGTTAGCTGCCGTCCTGGTCTCTACCAACCTCTCTTGTGAGGGGGGTCTTATGAACACGATGTAAGGCCGCAGTCGAGGAGTGCGGAGCATCTTCAATGCTTGCCAGTGAGGACTTAGCACGCATACGCGACCTGCAAATGTACGCCGTTAACAATATAATGTTGAAATGTATTCAAACACATAATATTAGGGCGAAATCCGGCCTAAGAAAGGTTTCCCTCATCTGTTAATAAAATGAGTTAACGTTTAAAAGAATGCTTATGAAATAGGTAAGAAAGAAGGTAGACCCATCGTGTTTGAGCTCGTATGACTCGTTATGGAAAGCAGTTTCTCACCGCATTAATAGCTAGCAAGGATCGGCAGACTCAAACAAAAGGCAGAGGTTTACTTTATAGCTATTGTTGCCAGCTTTTTTATTAATTTCGCATGTGTGCGGCGCGGCGATTTAAACTATATCTGCATATTATGAAATCGCAGGAGACGTTTACCCGCAAATTAACGCTCAGCGATTCATTTCTTATTACTTCATGTTCAGGAGCCACATACGAGTTTGAATTACAAAATATGTATATCTTTATGTATACATATTTTGTCATTCAAAATCGTATTATTATACTCGTATATCATATTTTCTTTATTCTTTGCCAGTTGTTGAAACACTAAACTCATTTATTCAAAATAGACTTGTAATACTTAGTTCTTTTAGAACATCTATGTTTACACATCAAGATGACCCAGATTAACCCCAAATGGCTTTTTTTTTGAGAAAAGTAACGAAAAAATATTTTAAAAAATACATAGTATTCTCTGTACCTATACAAAAAAGGTAACACAAATTACAGTAATTTGTAAAAATTATGCAAATTGAGGATGATAAACAAAGTATATAGAACGATTCTGGATGTACTAGCTAGTATGTAGTTCAAAGATGTCATAAGTATTTCGTGACGAACAACTACTTACCCGAATTTATGATTGTCTCGACGCTCTCTGCTGTCGTGCCATACAAGTTCCCCTTGTATTCACCATGCTCGATAAATTTCGCATCAGCTACATCCTGTTCCATTTTTTCACGACTAACAAACATGTAGTCTTTACCGTTTTGCTCACTTGGTTTTTGAGGTCGAGATGTAACTGCAAAGAATCACATAATGTGATTAAGAAAATGAAATAGTATACACATACATTTTATTACTAACAGTATTTATCCATTGTGACTTACATGGTATAGGTGTAACGTATTTTTCAGGATCAGTTGCTATGAGTCTTCTGCGCAACTCATTCCTCCCGACACCAGGCGCGCCTACCAACACAATTGGCCTCACCATCCCCGGCCGGGGGTATAACCGCGCTACCTCTTCGTACGTCGGTATCATTTCACGGTCAAAATCATCATTTTCTGTAATATCATATATAACCTTTTTCACTTTGGGTGTAGATTTGCAGGGTAGAAGAGCGGTGGCCGTCGGTGTCGGAGAGCATGGTGTTTTGGGGGCACAGTCCGAATTTGCTACGGAGATACTGCAAAGCGCCGACTTGCCTGCGTCGAGCATGCAAAACGGGTAAATGATAATGATTGTGAAGTGACAGTGACAGTGAAACGACACAAAAATTATGAATCTATAGATGAATCGACAGAGGTTACGTTAGCATCTATTTCACAAATATAATTGCACTTTTATTACTGTATCATTCGCAATTGCTGACAATAATATATGATTCGTAAGAGCGACTTAAAAAAACCAACCTTCCATTGTTTGTGGATCCGTTTGTCTTTCATGGATTATGCGACCCTCTTGCAGTGCTCTTGACGGTATCAAACCTGCTCTCATTACCCTGTCGCCTTCTCTTCGGGCTTGCCACCTAAACATATTAAGGCAACGTTTGAAAGTAAAATTTTAGTTACTATGGCCAATTAACAGTTGATAAAAACTTGCCAGTATGCGTCATCTTGGGACACTATGTGCAGAACATCGCCTTTCTTAAAGTCCAGCCCCGCTTCCTTACACGGTATGTACGGATCTTCTGAAGACATGTAGTTGAAGAGAGCGCGAACTCTAACTTTACTTTCGCGTGAACCTCCTTTGCCAAATGAAGGCACTAATTTAAAGGTAATAGTGCCCTCTGAACTTTGCTGTAAAATCAATCGATATAATAAATAGTTGACCCACATTTTCAACTGTATCTACAAATCATATTTTGGCTAACAGTAGCATACCAATATGGATAACACGTCAGCAGGTGTCTTGTTTTCAACGCTAATACCGTTGACCTCGATAACTTCATCTCCGGCGTGGATCAACCCAGATCTGTCGGCAGCACCGCCGTGCATCACACGAGCTATCACAATTTTCCCGGTCTCTTCATCCGTTTTTATTGTTGCACCCTATCGTACAGAATGTATCTAAATATGTATACCTTCGTAAACATAATTATATTATTTGAAGTAAATGTGAATGTGTCATAAAACTTAAATTTAAAAAGTTTTTGCTGCTTTTATCTGCTTTTATGACATAGACAAACCGTACACGATTTACTCGCGTATTATATCAAAAGAAATGTATATTTTTGTATTATCAATTTGCGACAATACCTAATTTCTATTATATTTTACCTATTGGAAAGTAGGATTTGTTTTTAAATTAATTGTACTAGATTATGGAAACAAATTATAATAACAAGACACTATGCAAACCAAATATAGGTCAGGTTGATAATAATCAAAAATATCAGTGTGATTCATTTAACTGGCATTGTATTGGGAAATCCTCAACCAAAGGTGCTTCAAAAAAAAAATCTATGGAAACATTTGCTCAATTTTTATTAAAACAATACATATTTAATTTTTTGGTCAATTGTGAACTTTACATAAAAAATAATAAAGTTGTCAATTTATTCTGATTACTCTCGATTTTTCCTGTTAGATTAAAAAAAAACAGCTGTTCCCTTCATTTATGTTCACATAACTCGTCAAAATGTAGGACAGCAGATGTTTTTTTCCCGATTTCTGCTGTATTCTCATAGTAAAAGTTGTTCATAGTGATGAGTACAATCTCCCATTTCGGTTTGTCGAGTGTTTACAATTTCACCCTGTATAGATTAACATAACGTGTAATTTCAAGTCCGCACACCGGCAATGCAGGAACAATAAAATTGGAAATGTTTCTCTTCCATTTAGGTGGCTGAGCACAATACATAAGTATAGTCCGTAAAAAAAAAGTCAAACCCAACGCGGAGAACTAATTGAAAATAGATAAAATTAGAGATTGAAATCATAATTATAATTTTTTGCTCTCTTAGATAATGATACAACTCATTTAGCAGACTATTCAGTAACGTAGGTCTCGTTACAGCGGTTACGCACTGCATCCGATCCGAATCCGTGAAAATACGTTCCGAAGTAGCCATAGAACTATTTGTATGGTAGATTACACACACATCCGGCGCATTCGTCATCCGATTTCTATCCGTCATCCGTGAGTTTCTAATTCGGAAGAACAATTGACGGACCGAAGTAGCCGTAGTACTATTTGTATGGTAGTTTACGCACTACATCCGGCATCCGTCATCCGATTTCTATCCGTCACCCGTGAGTTTCTAATTCTGAAGAACAATTGACGGACCGAAGTAGCCTGAATTGTTTGAATTTGGATCAGAGATCGGAATAGTGCGTAAGCAACATCCGAATTCGGTCCGAGAATTTCACGGATTCGGATCGGATGCAGTGCGTAATCGCTCTTAGTGTTGTAAATTTTGGCCCAGTTTCGCCCTTTGATCAAATTCTGCAACTCAGTTTATTTCTCTCTTTTACTACGAACCTTACATGAGAATGAGTTGTTTTTTTTTTTTTACTTGCCTATTTACCGTCCCACTGATGAGCAAAGGCCTCCCTTTTTGTCTTCCAAACGTCTCTATTTTGTGCCGTTTCTGACCATGCTAGCCCTGCAAACACGTCTAGATCGTCATGCTACCTACGCCGAGGTCGACCTCGACGGCGATGTCCTCCTTCAGGCGTCCAGTAAGTAACGGTCTTTGCCCACCTGTCCGGGTGCATTCGAGCGACATGACCGGCCCACTCCCACTTTAGCTTGGCTGTTTTTTCTCCAACATCTGTTAGTTGCGTTATGGAGCGCAGGGTGGTGTTTCTAACACGATCGGTTAGACCCAGTACACTACGCTCCATTGCTTGTTGGCAAATCTTGAGTTTGGACTTTTGTTCTACAGTCAGTGACCAAGTTTGAGCACCGTAGGTTAGAAGAATGAGTTGATTAGTATATTAAAAAAAAACAACTTTATTAACTTTTATGCAAAGCTCACGTTTGATCAAAAAATTAAATATGCCATATTGTTTTTATAAAAAATAAGCAAATGTTTCCAAAGAAAGTTTTCCTGTAACACATTTGGTTTTGAATTTCCCTTTACAGTTCCAGTTAAATAAATTACACCGTATAGTAGTGATTACAGTGTAACAAACAAAACATTTGAGAATGGTGTAGTACTGGACAACACAATACAAATTGCATCGGCATCTAGAGATAGCAGCTAATCATTCTTGAACTTGGAGACACGGCTGCGATGAAGAATGACAAATACAGAAGAACATCAAAAAGACAAATAAAAAAATAGGTGAATGCGTATACGTACACTATGTGGAAAGGATTGAAAATAATACTGTAAGCATTCAAATGAGTAGCATAAGTACTTAACATATTGCAATACTTACCACTATTGGCTCTGCACTCTGTGCTCCACCCTTTTAATAAAAAAATAATTTCAATATACCCTAAATGATGACATGGTGTACTCACTGAATAAAAGTAAGATAAAATAATGTATCATAATGATTGAGGTACACAGTACACTGCTTTGTATAATCATCCATGCATCTGTTCCATACTGTACTTATAAAAATAAATTCATAATTTTTATGAAATTAGCAAACACTTTCACCTATATAAGATTTGTGTTAAAACTAGTTTGATATTGCTGAGAATCATGTTCATTAAACATATTTAGCTGCTATTTCTAAATGAATTTACTTATATTTGTGGTTAAACCTGCCATGTTATAATTTACAGAACATTTGAGACCAAATCTTACCAAAGGTTCGTCACTTTTAACTAATTGAACGATTTTCACGGTTTCTTCTTCATCATCAAGCTCTGGTGGAATATCGGGCAGATGCGGGTAATAATCTTTTTGAGCGACAGCATCATGAGTGCACAGTATCGCCTGGAGAATACAAAAAAAACTGTAAATTATAGTATTTAATGGAAGAGTTTTTACATACTTCCAAATTAACTACCTATTAAAGTAGGTATATTTTAATTTTTTCGACATAAACCAACATGGACCTACATAAATATGCATGTAAACAGAGCATCTTTTTAAACGACTCAACGTTATTATTGAAGGTTTTCCAGCTATCGACCCTCATTCCAAATAATGAAACAAACATGAAGGCTTCGTGGTTTTGTGACCTGTTTTTCAGGTAAACAGTTTCAATACAAGAACATTCTATTTTTACCCTAAAAATAAGTACAAGAAGGTATTATCGTCAGATACAAATACGCCTGCGGCCTTTGTAAACATTCACTGCCTGCACCACGCAACCACGCTCTATTTTGAATTGGGTCACCCCATCCGCCACAAGTTACAAATCTTATTTTGTTGTTAAAAAAAACAGGTTTTAAAATAGCCCCGTCACCTTTAGTTATTGGGTACCTATTTTAAATCTAGGTGTAAATCATCTATTGTAAGGTGTTAATTTAAAATTTGTCATTTTTATGTTTATCATTTAAAAAATCACTCTGAACATTGCAGTAAGGTAATTAAAATATTATGGTTAGGTTGGTTAAATTGCTCGGAATTAACTAAAATCCTGGCTTTTGCTTTTTAACTACAAATAAATAATGTATGTATGCATATGCCCTGTATGTAGGTAGGTACTCTAAACCTGCGTTGTGTAGCAATTTATATTTTAAGTTAAATAGTAATACAGAACTGTGAAAACTACTTACCTGAAAATGTGGTTTTTGCAATAAGCTAAGTAGCTCTCCATATTCTTTTGAGACCGATACCACATCATGGAGTAACTCAAAAACTTCGAAAGTCACTTGCATGGCATTTGATAGAAGAGGATAGAACTTATCATCTTTGCCTTTGGCAACAATTTTATTGTGTACTTGAACAAGAGCATGAAGCTGTTTCGACTGCAGCAGTTCACTTAAAAATGCAACATCTTCTCCACCTGACTCTACTTCTTTCAATGATGCAAGCAAGCGAGTGAGAGCTGTAAAACAAATATTATATCACAATTTACTTTTAATAACAAATCATTTCCGACATAGTTCATTGTGTATGTGTCGGATAAGGTTATTAGCCCGCAGCAGCATATCTAATTACAGGTTCCAATACGTGACCTTTTGTTTTGATCTTAGACATAAATCTGTTAATGCATTTCGTTTATAAGATGGAATCTTAAAACCTTTTACGCTCTCGAAATAAATTAGTATAAGGGATGGTATGGAAAACATCATTTTCTGAGTATACAAAGTGGGATGACGTAATGACATTAAAATATACCACGTATTCTATTGGTACTTTGTGTGCGTTCTACAACAGTAGGTATACAAAATATGTATCAAGTACATTCACGAGGACGGATGTAAGATTTCAAATTGGGGCCTCAGGCCTCGTTTCAGAGGAATTTAGAGTTAGAAGCAATAAAGACAATAAATAAACCGAGGCGAACGTACAAAATAAAAAACTAGTTCCAAAAAATGTATTTATTTATTGTCATTTACTTACAAAATTAAATCTAGTCTTCTTTTGTCCTTAGCATACTTACATCATATATTATCGAGAACGTTAAACACTTTAATAAATGTTTTTTATAAACTTTCCCCCACTCTAGGATTTCTCCTGTATCGTGGGTGCGTTTACAGACACAAATCTCACATACACAAACGTCCAGACCCGAAACAACTATCTGTAGGCCATACAAATTTTTGTTCCGTGTGGGAATCTAACCCACGACCCGTAGCGCAGAAGCCAATCGCTCAGCCACTGTACCAAAAGTGTCGTCCATAGGGTATATGTATTTAATACCCTATGGACATGTAGGAGCGCATGTCCGGTAGTTGTACTTATGCAATTCGCGTACGCAGTCAGTTTTACGCGATGCAGGGTGGAGATAAATCTTTCGGCTGTTGCTACACTCACTGGTAAAGTCGCTAGAATGTTAAGCAGCGCATCACAAAGCTTCATACAAACTATTCCACTAGGTCTAAGACAATAGTTTGGGCACTTAACTCAACC
Organism: Amphipyra tragopoginis; assembly: GCA_905220435.1. NCBI lineage: Eukaryota > Metazoa > Arthropoda > Insecta > Lepidoptera > Noctuidae > Amphipyra > Amphipyra tragopoginis. The sequence goes on along the minus strand of HG991991.1, from coordinate 21,773,499 downwards.
AAACTGATAATTTCCGTTTAATCTACTCCTTATTAATCACATGTTCATATATTTTTTTCGAGATTTTTTTGTGCGTTACTTTGCAAATTTCGTTGGGGTTGTAGCGACACTGCTGACGCATAAATTTTGAATACTCAAGCGCACCATTATATTGGCGCGGCGCAGCAGTCGTCTCCCCGCAACCGTATAGTTAGGTCGTAATTATTATACCTATGGTATTATGTAAGCTGGTACCAGTAAAGTTATATACAGGGTGGTAATTTGAGATGGGGCATGAAGGGCAACTACCTTAAACATTGTAGCTACAGGAAAACGTCCTTAGAAGACCACCCTTAACTTTTGGGATAATTTAAATCGGCATTCACAGATTTTGAAAAAAAAGTAAAGTCAGCGAGAAAAAGGGCTGTTTTCACAAAACTTTTTTATGATGCCAATCGATTCCATTTCCCATCAGGATCAAAAGACTCTTTCGGACTTACTGAGGTTGGAGTACTAGAAAAGTCAGAAATCGCAAAAAACTTATTTGAGATGGGGTAGTAATAGGGGCAGCTACCTTAATCGTTGTGGCTAGAGGAAAATGTTCTTAAGAGACTATCCATGTTTTTTGAAAATATTTCGAACTGCATTCACAGATTTTGAAAATAAAATAATTTATTTTTTCAGCCTTAACGTCACTTTTAACAAAATGTTGTTTTTCGTGATTTTTGACGTTTCTAGTACTTTTACCTCAGTAGGTACGGAAGAGTATTTTGTTCCATATGGGAAATAGGATCAATTGGCATCATAAAAGAGTTTTGTAAGAACTGACCATTTTTTGGTGACTGTACCATATTTTTTTTTCAATATCTTTTTATGCAGTTCGAAATAATGTCAAAAACTATGGCCAGTCTCCTATCAAAATTTTCCTGTAGCGACAACGATTAAGGCAGCTGCCCTTATAACTAACCCATCTCAAATAGTTTTTTGTTATTTCTGACGTTTGTAGTACTCAAACCTCAGTTGGTCCGGAAGAGTTTTTTGATCCTTATGGGAAATGGGATCGATTGGCATCATAAAAAAGTTTTGTGAAAACAGCCATTTTTCTCGCTGACTGTACTTTTTTTTCAAAATCTGTGAATGCCGATTGAAATTATCCCAAAAGTTAGGGGTGGTCTTCTAAGAACGTTTTCCTGTAGCTACAATGGTTGAGGTAGTTGTCCTTCATACCCCATTTCAAATTACCACCCTGTATTTTCAACTGTTCTTCATTGAGTAATCATGCAACTTCCTTCATACCCCTACAGGGTATTGTACATTTGAAACGTTTTTGAAGAAGAGTAAAAACAAATGTTTAAAAAAAACTTATATACATTTTGAATTTGTTCTTAACAAGATTTAATTTGACAACCCAAACGATAACATTGACAAAGATTTATTTTTTACTCTTTAATATACCTCCTGAACCTACCATCTATATCATTTTTTTTTTGTTGTCCTTTTCTGTATTTGGACCTACGTAACTGTACAGTTTGCTCTAGGTAAACATAATCGTCAACAACTTCAAGTGTAGAGTCCCCGATCTTCACGAGAGTGGGTGTTACATGGGCATTTGAAATGATCTCTCACCCACTCTTGCGGAAGCTCTAATAAGGTTATCGAGCATTGTACGCAGGTCCTCCATGGTGTCAGCCATGCTAATAATGTTGTCGACAAAAGGAATTAAAGATAATGTTGTGGTGCCTAGCCTTTTCCAGTCCAGAACCTTGAAGATATCCTCCAATGCAACGGTGAACAGTTTCGGAGAGATAACGTATCCCTGCCTCACATGTCGCTGCAGAAGGATAGGTTTCGAGATCTGATCCTGTAGTCGAACTGACATAGCTGCGTTTTCGTACAACCACTTCAGCTTCTGGATGTACCGATAGTCAATCTGGCACCGTTGAAGAGACTGCAGTACAGCCCAGCTGTCGATCGAATCGAAGGCTTTCTCGTAATCCACAAACGCTAAGCAAAGAGGCAGGTTATATTCCTTTATAGCTCCAACTTCGAAAAAGAGGTCAATCGTCGAATCCGACTCGCTGGGCAGCGTTCGAGAAGCTACGCAATATCTTTTCGTCCCAATTACCGCAGTATCTCAAGTCGAAAGTCCTTGATCAGTGCGTGTTGCCAGTGATTACTTACGGCACTGAAACGTGGTCGCTCACAATAAGGCTTATAAGAAGGCTCAATTAGTGATCATATCAGAAATGATGAGATCCGCAGGAGAACCAGGGTAACTGACATAGACGGAAGAATTGCCAAACTAAAGTGGCAGTGGGCGGGGCACATTGCTCGCAGAACGGATGGCCGATGGGGCTGAAGGTTTCTGGAGTGGCGACCGCGTACCGCATAGGTGCAGCGTGAGTATAGGCTCCCGACATGGTGGACCAATGACCTGGTGTATGCCGCGGGAATTTGCTAGATGCGAGAAGCACAAGACCGGTTGAAGTGGCGATGCTCGGGGGAGGCCTATTTCCAGCAGTGGACGTTTTTCGGCTGAAAGATGATGTCTGTAAATTGAGCCACTATATAACTGAGCCTTTCAACTTTCTAAATCATACAGTCTCCTGTGCAGCACTTCAAGTAGGTATCTACGTCAGCCAGAATAGACTTCTGGCTGGTGTAAAACTATGTGAATCGATAAAATATACAGGGCTAAAAGATTAAGGGTCACACTACTCTGGGTTTCAAGGCATGCGAGCGTCCGAGTTCAGCTCGGAGGTACACTGAGGATCCATCTTTGCTCGAATAAACATTCGATACTAACCAATAGGGCTTACGACACTGTATTTATTTATTTATTAAGGACCTCCAACAAAGGACATACACAGAAAATCACAAAAATTGGTAAATAGAATGAGCCTTACATCCACCTTCAATTATTATTATAGGAGGCCACAACATTCAATTTTTTTTTTTCGATTTAGCGTAAATTACTCTAAAGCCAGGCTTTCAGCCAAAAAGGCATCAGTAGTAGGAATTATATATGCATGATGCATCCTAAACTGACTTCTCAGAGAACATATTAATAAGTGCATGCTGAACTAACTTAAGTACAACCTGCAAGTAAACACTAAAGGCTGCAAACTCTGCCAAGAATAGATATACCACAAATGCACTTTTTGTATGATTGTGGACAACTAATTATAAACTCAGCCTGAGAAAAACCTGAACTTTTGCAAACTGGCAGTGGCCAGGGTTAGAGGCGGTTTTTTAAATATAGGTAGCAATCACAATGATTTGGAATTTTGACAGCTCAATTGGTGTAGTGGCTGAGGAATTGGCATCTACACCATACATTGCAGATATAATTCCCACAAGGAACTAATATTTGTCTAGACATACTGATTATTTTTTCAGGTCTGGGTATTTCGGCATGTGAAGATTTGTTTTTGTGAACATAGCCACGATACAGGATTATTTCTAATATGGGGAACTTTTTTTTATGATATTTTAGTTACAATCAAAACTCTTAACCTGACAAAACTACTTTTAACTGCAAAAAACAGTTAAAACTACTTACTTTTGACTAAAGCCTGCAGTCAACAGTACTCATGAGTGGATAATAGTTCAGACGATTGGACAAAACTTAAAAAAATAAGCAGATTAGTGAAATATATTACCAAAAAGTCAAAACTACAGAGTCCCCTGCAATAAGAAATAAATTGACAAACAGATAGCCGAGCGAGCAAAGTGAGCGGTGCCACTGCAGCGGCTGGCAAGTGCCAGAATCGATTCGCTTTGCCAATCACTTTCCACCATTCATTTAATTGGTGCTTTCAGAAACAAATGGTTTTTGATTGATGCAAACCATCAATTTGGTACTGAAGAGCATTATTTCTGTAGTGTGCCTTAAAACTTTTTTATTGTAACTTTCATTAATTTTAAAGTGCTTTTAAATCCATCCCTAAATGATTTTCCAAACACTCACTAAACACTTTTTACTAAAAGGAGTTTTGACTAAGACTCTGTCAAAACCACTATTGAAAACAGCTAACTGAATGTCAGAACCAAAACAAGAACAGGTAAAAAGGAAGAGGTATGTAAATATGCTATTTTCTGTATTAAGTTTATTCTTCTTTTGTCCTAAATATTAAGAAAGATAAAATGAATTTACTATTTTTTTAGATTTATTTTAAAGGTACAAGTCCGAGATGGGCTGCAAACTGCAGACTGCACGCAAGTCGCCATCGGAATAGCGCCTTTAAGGTGTGCACTTTAAAGGTGCTATTCTGACAGCGGCTGCAAAACTGCAACCGCAGACTGCAGCCGCAGATCGCACCGCAAGCTATACTATTTTTGCCGTTTTACGGTCTGCAGCCCGTCTTGGACTTGTACCTTAAGATTATTGTAACAAACCCAAATGAAAAATGGGCAAGTTAGTCTACTTATTCAACACAAATGAGAATAATGCCAATTAAATTGTTATTGTTTGTTTTTGATTTTCTTGTATAACATCTAGTGTGTGGGTCACGGGGTTCTATACTCTGTTCAATGAAGGATGAGTCCTGACTTAATGGTCATTTTATAAATAGCTGTAAATAAACTGCTATAGAAAAAACTTAAACAACATTATCAAAAACCATAAAATAGCTTTATTATATGTTTTGTTTTTTCTAAATATTTGATATGTATAAGGTAATGTTTTTTTGTAAACCCCAGGACTCACATTCAAAGTCAAAGTCAAATAGTTTTTATTTCAAGTAGACCAGATCCCTGGTGCTTTCAAAAGGTCAACACTAGGGGCTTGGTTCCAAGTAGTAGGTCCTTTGGAGAAGAACCGGCAAGAAACTCCATAGACACTCTTTTTAAAAAAGTAAATGGTCTGACAATTTTCATTGTAGTAATGTAAGAACAATGCAGATTAATGTACATGTGGTTAACAACATGAAAATTAATGAGAAAGTTAGCCTTTTAAAACGATTGCCATAGCAGTTACAAGCTGACCAGTCCCAACGGACAGCACCCGTTCACGAGCATGACGCATACATCGGCGTCGCTCAGCTCAACCATGTTGCAGGGAACTCAACGACCCGATGCACAACGCCACCATCAGCAGGACATTTCAGTGAGCATGACAGACTCATACCGATAGACAACATTGAAAAGAGTATAGGGATATAAGGAGAACAATAGATCTATATCTGTTATTCTACATTACAGTGAATACAGTTATGATAGCAGAGCAACTATTACACATATGTGCTAGGTAACAGAAGAGTTAAAGGAAGGTCTGATGGGTTGTTGTACAATTGGTACATATTCTCCTATAAATTCTATTGAGTTAGTTCACTGATTTACTACAGAGGTGATTTGCTTAGCCAAAATAATAATACAGTCTTCACATACCTGGATCCCAGTGCTCAGATGAAGAGTCCATATTCATAAAGTTGCACTTGAACTAGATAGTGACCCTTGAAAAACAGACATTCAGCTCTCGACTCCACTTTAGAATCAATTTTAATTGGCTATCATAGTGTGCTGAATTAGAATTTATTATGTATAGCCGCGCCCTAAGAACCTGAAGTCTACGAAAAATTACTAGAAAATAAAATCATACTTGAATAGGTGGTACTTTTTTTAAACTGAATCATCACCTTGGCTACTTTTCTTTAGTTTATTTGCCATATTAATTTTTAATTTAAAATTATACGTTTGTCGATCGGTAACAATTTTACATCCTTTGGTGTATGAAACGCTGAAAATACAACTGATAACTGTTTATTTTCTTATCTTTTATCACGGTTAAGTTAAAGTTTAAAATGTATAGTGGTTTACCAAATTAATACTCATTAAAGTGAATTATGGACAGCTGTTATGATTTTTTTTTGAAATATCTACACACGACGAACAGGCCAAAGTAAACTGAAAATAAAGTGTACACACATCACACATAGATGGCGTTTACTAGATAGATGAAACAAAACGTCAAAATGAAAATCAATAAAAAATATGCGTTCAGAATTTATCAGGCTACAACTGCAGCTTGTTGATTGTATTAGGCACGGACTTGTATGAGAAGGTCCACTAGCAAGAGATGAAGTTTTGTTGCATAACTGAGTTTGAAACTGTAGATACACGGATACACCATAAGCCAGTCACTTCTGGGAGTTTTACCGACTTGCTGCAAATTGCTCGTGGAAACAAGATTTTGAAATTTCTGCAACAATTTGTGTCTGCAATTAACTAGCAATGCAATTAATAACCTAAATACTTTTACTTCTATGCCTTAGTAAGTGGTCAAGTCGGGACAACTATAAAAACAAGATATTTATAAAATTATCCGTATCTGGAGTTTTTTTATCGGTGGAAAATCCTCATGGATACCCTTCGCCTGGGAAATGCGAAGGGTTATGCCGTTATGCCGGACTCTCACGGGCTAAAAACCCACGGTGTTCCTTCTCCTGAAACTTGGCCGGGGGTCACGGTATTCGCAGCCACATGCATCACAACCCCGATAGCTGGCAACGCTGCTATTTAGGCAAAAAATATCTGTTTAGCCAAAGAATTTCAATTTTTGTGGATAGCTAACGGATAACTCGGCGATACTGAAGATCGAGTGAATCCAAACTGCTGTCCACATGACACGATTTCGTGTGGGCTGAATAGTGCTAAGACTTGCGCGCAAATTAAGTGGACATGATGTTGCGAGTTATTTAAGCAAGTTGAATTATTACAAAAACTTGATATAGTGACTTGCGCATCTAAACTTGCTAATGACCACGGGCCTTAAAATTAGGCTAGTAGTTTTTTTTGTAGTAGAAGAGCTCCTTGTGAATAAGTTCGTCTGGGGTATCCAGTACTTATACTATTGACTTAACACAAATGTCCTACACCTGCCGACAGTTTCGTTTTCAGAATACGTGCATGATACTCAGCTGATAATGTTATGTTACCGGCAATCTGTATAATCCGGTGAAATACAATACCTAGGCAAAGTTTATAATACCTAAAACGTTTAGGTAATGTAAGCAGGGGCGAATTTCTCTATAGGCCAGGTAGGCCCGGGCCTAGGGCGGCAAAATTTAGGGGGTGACAAAATTTTGTGGGTTTTTTTTAGTAGTCGCGCCTTCTGTGAACCTATCCGCCAATTCAAACTCACTAAACACAATTCAAATGTAAAAACACGAGTGTAAAAACTAAAAACATGAGCAAGGCATCTCGCAAAAAAAAAATTACACTTAAGGCGATTACGATTATTAAAAGTTTGAGCCACGAACTGGATCTTTGTTTACTAGTCTACTCCAAGTTCAAGCGTATCATTTTGCCTTACTACAAACTACAGATTAATACTGGGCTATCTGGTATTATCGCTGCCACTTTTCTATTAGTTTTCGTACACGGTGGAGAAGAGGTACAACAAGCCTCCTAAAATCGCCTAATTTTTTTAACTATATCAACTTGTGTCTCAACCGTTTTTCAACTTGCTTTTTTTTATTAATTATAATTTTATTTTTTTGTGATTTACAGCGAGGGGGGGGCGGCAATATTTCATAGGCCTAGGGCAGCCAACGTATCAAATCCGCCCCTGCATAGACATATGAATAATGTTTTCAATTTAATTAAATATTATGTACAAAACGAGTAACTTCAATTCAAAATATATTTACATTTATTTAAGCTCTTTTTTGGGTTTCTTGACGATATCGTTATAATGGTAAAGCAAAACTGCTGGAACGAGTGGGAGAAGGGCTGGTCTCAGCATAGATTTCTTAAACATCGCCTAAATACCAGACTTGGATTCGGACCTAAATAGCCTACCTGACCTTAGAGCATATACCTACCTAAAGCAAGTATCTGACGCTGTGGGAGAAGTGTGGGAGAAGAACGAGTGGGAGAAGGGCTGGTCTCAGCATAGATTTCTTAAACTTCGCCTAAATACCAGACTTGGACCCGGACCTAAATAGCCAACCTAACCTTAGAGCATATACCTACCTAAGGGCTGATTTTTCAATCGTCAGATAACATTTATCTGAGGAATAATTTTGACGTTTTGACAGATTTTCTATGGAATTGTTGTCAAAGCGTGATATTTATCCCTCAGATAAAAGTTATCTAACGATTGAAAAATCGGCCCTAAAGCAAGTATCTGACGCTTTAACTGACACCGACACCGACCATATTACTCTTTATTCAATGACATCCACCCACACCCACCCTGAATAACCCACTGACTAACACCTGAGACCAATAATATAGACGACAATAACAACGTCTGCAATCTTCTGCGATGCTAAATGCTAACGCAACGCACTGCGCTCGTCAACCACGTCCTTGAGTTACGTGATCACGTCCGATAGAAGAATAGCTATCCACGGAGATCCACGGTAGCACAGTAGACTTACAAGCTAAAGACGGTAGTTTGTTCCTGTTGGTGACAATGCCTTTTTACCCGACTGCACGACAGCAAAGACGGGGTTATGTTTAAATACTCTTTATCATAATAATTTTACTGAAATATGGCTGAACTTCGTACCCACAATCACGGCAATGCAATATTTTGTTTTATAATTATCATGTTTTAAATTTTAGTCGATTATCGTTCCTTGGCTGTATAATACTTACCTTTATGCCGTTTTTAGGGAAATGACAAAAACTTAAAAAAAAGTTTATAGATTGTTTTTCGAGGATTCGTCGCAAGTCAGTTTGTTAGAGAATTTTAAAACAGAAATAAATAACAAGCGATTTCTTCGAGTCTGTGCTAGTTGGAATAACGAAGTTGGATACTAAGAACAGGTTGGTATAGCTGTACTATTATTTCTGCCATAACTATTTGACGACGGACATAATGGCGCTAGTGAGATTCTCCTAAGTAGTTTCATTAGTATACAGATTGATGTAATAGGTGTCCACTGTGTGTAAAGAAATCGATTGACCTTTATAAAACGCCGATTGTTTACTTACTAGTTCCAATTTTTCTATTGTAATTATGTTGTGTTAGAGAAAAACTTGTCTACGTGTCGTCGAAGTAGGTATGTGCACCAAGAAATAAAGAAGAATCCTATTGGTATGTGATTTACTCCTTATTAAAATTGTATACATTTTATTTGGATGGATTTACAACATTACACTATAATAGCGTCATCTCTAAAATTATAATTTACATCGAGTCTGCACAATATTTTTGTTACAGTACTTAGCTTCTGCTACCTTCCTATTAAATCTGAGACTTGTATAAAAATCCTCCAATTCGATTAAAGTCGAATAATTCATCAAAAAGTAGTTATTAATAATTTGTATTGACTTTTGAGTAAAACTAAGTTTCATTTTGTTTACGAAAAAAATATAGCAGGATGATTATGGTGCTAGCAAAATATTTTTGTAGAACCAAATTAAAATAAATAAATAGTGCAACCAAATTGTAGTTGTAAGACAGGATATGATCTTTTTCCTCTAGCATGATACACAAATCATGGTCCTGTTTTTTTCCTGCCACAGCAGCCCATCCACTATTGTTCATTCCTCCTGAAATCTATAATCCTTAAGTAAGTGATGAACACCACTGGGTTGGCAATGGCGTAAAAGAATGACAGTATTAAAATCCACTCTTCCATAGCCCCGTAAAGGATGTGTGGCAACCACTGAGCTAGTCAGTGCCTGTTTATTTGTCCGGCAAGATTGAGTGCTCGTTTGTAATCATTTTGTCTTCAAGTTTCACTATCTTAAGTAAAAGATACACACTATTTTGGGGTAGAAGCAAAACTACACTTGGGGGTAAATAAATCGAGCCAGTCCTGTTTTCACGTGTCCTGATCCTGATTATTAGTTTTGCTTTCATGGATTATATCCTAGGTTGACAAAAAACTACCCTCATTTTGTAAAGGTTATCAAATAATCTTTTAGGCGATTATGTTTCGAATTGATCTGTTCCTTAATAGGTACCAAAAATAATATAAATGATATGTGAAAAATAGAAGTGGCTTGATTTATTTGCTCCCAAGTATATTTATTTTTTCACAATTAATATAATAACTTATTTTTAAGTACCTGCATACATAAAAAATTTCCAACAACCCTTATTATCAATACATCATAACAGTAAGGATAAAAGGAATGGATTCTTAAGAACTGGTTAAAAAGGTGACATCCGAAATGTGCCCAAACACAACAAAAGAAATTAATTAATATCTACAAAGCTTATTCTGTATAATGACAATTGAAAAAAAAGCCCGCTAAGTGCTTTTTGGCACCACTACAGTGTTCTGTGGTAAGACATCATGTATGGAGTTTCTTTGTACTTTTAAAAAACCAATTACATTTCATAAGCAGGTCGCTGATTAATAGTAAACTAGTAAAACCTACTCTGTTTGTGATAGTTTTTCTTACGATATACAACAATTGTGGACACTTTTTAGGTATTCAGATATAGCGGTTTAGATTTTAGGGGTTGGGGAAACATGGCTCAATCTATATTTCAATCAATAAAAACTTTGTGCCATCCAGGCGAATAGAAATATCACTTTACCTCCCATTTTTTAGGTTGGTAATTTTGATTCTACATTTATGCTGTTTTAAATTTAATTTAACCACTAACCACTAGCGGCCCTACCGACGATCCCGTTCGTCAGTGCCATTGTTTTCTACTGTGTCTATAATTACAGCGATTGAAAGGTTAATTCTACAGGGCAATGCAGGTCACTTAACAATTTTGTTAAGATACAATGCCCCCCATGCATGGCTAATGAATGACATGTTTTAGTAAAATGCTTAAACAGTTCAATTAAGAATGGCTCATATATGTCCCTATCTGCCCAAATGGAAATATTTCTGTTTTTGATTGCCCTTGAACATGATAATAAATAATGTAGTTCTACTTTTTAAAATTCTGTCTATCCTCCGGTTTCTGATTTGAGAATTCGGGATAAGCAAATACTTAAGTAACATTTGAGTATGGAGTTGTCAAAAAAAATATGGATTTTAAAGCATTTTTTTGACAAATTTGTACTCAAATATTACTTAAGGCATTTGCTTATCCCGAATTCTCAAATCAGAAACCGGAGGTTAGTTAGGTAACCATTCTAAAGGATTTAATCAGAAGCAATCATTTTGAAAAACTATTAGCGAGGCCTTTGTCTAACAGTCTTGATGAATATATTTGGGTTCGGTTTGAATCCTAGTGCATGTGGACCGCACATTAGTTTTTTTATTTTTTATTTATCCTATTTTCTCTAATTATGATAAATGATATTTACTTCTGTAAATAAATCTGTTACAGACACTTTTACAAGTCAATATAATTTATAAGTATTATAAAGTAATTTATACTATTTTCCCTACTAACACAGAATGCAGTCTTGTCTTATTGAAGCAAAGCTGTAGTACAGCTTTGCTTCAATATGACGAAATAAAGGAGGGTTTGCTTTTAAGCTTACTTTTATTGCACCTGTCTGGCGGGTGTTCTGCCCACCTAAACAGTATTATTGGAGATTGTAAATTAAATTAATGAAAAATTCTTTATTGACATAAGTTAGTTGATACAATTATTTGGAATAGCTGGCCCTGAGCTAGTATAGTACTGTATTACAGGAGCCAGTGCATTCTCTTTATTATAGTTATTAACAGCAAAATCAGCAGAACCAGATAGACAGTAATATGTACCAATTCATAATAGCCCTTTGTATTGTTAGATCTCTTAGTCTTCGCTGCAACTTCTACATTATCTGCAATTTGAATAACTACTAAATAGCTACTCATTTACATAAATGTAGATAACATTTCTGTTGAGTAGTTAGACCAAGTTCTATACATAATTTGTCCATTCTCCTTATCGACGTATTTACACATTTGTTATAAGGTAAGCTGTTTGTCGGTACTTTTTTCGATCAATCCTTGAAGCTTAGCCAGATGTTATGGTAAGCTACAGATAGGGTAGGCACTCCTTTATTTAAAAAAGGTGGAGAAAACCTTTTTAAATTTGACAATTATTATAATTCAATAATATTTATTTTCCGTAGCCTATTCCCACAAAAATAACGAAAATGGGGTGAGTTTCAGTACATATTCGGTTCATATTTGAAAAAATCAGGGGGTTTAATAAATAAATACAGTACCAGACAGCAGACATATTTAACTTTAAAAGGTGGACAAAAATAATTAGGAAATGTTTGGAATATGAAAGGAAAGGAAAAATGTTTTTTTTTAATATTTTCATATATTTTGCTAGATGGATGAACCTAACTTGAAGATTATGGTACGCTGTGTGTGGGTATGGGCCGTCCGCATATCGTAATTTGTTTTTTTTTACTAATGCTTCCATACGGAACTCTTTCTACCATTTGTTTTATTTATAATATAATTAAAAAAAAACAGTAGTTCAAATATTAAAAAGGCTCGCCACAAAGAACTTATTATAAACATTATCTTGTAAACAACTTTGTAGAACAATGAAACCATTGTCAATCCATAGTATACAAAACATAGGTATCCCAATAATTGCATTTTAACTTTTAACAGTAGATTGTACATAACACACTTAATTTTTGGTCTAAAACGTAGATTCGAAAGACTGTTGTTGCAACGCGGGCTCGAAAAACCTTAGGTCGAAGATCATTTGAAAACTATATCTATCACTACCTACAGCGACAGAAATCGAATGATTGCATGAATGACTTTCATAAAGGACGAATTGAAAAACAGAGTCCTAGAAGCAGCTTATGTATGGACATTGCACGGTTATCAGCTAACTACTTAATACTAGGCATGGGTAATATCGCTTTTACACTATATCAAATCGTATCTATGTATCGGTTTAGAATATCGGATATCGCATCTATATATTTCAATATCTATATATTGGCTGAATCAGTGTGGAACTCGAAATCGGTACTGTGATATTTAGGTTTCGGTTTTGTTCGATTCATGTACATCATTGTAACTACATCAATAAATAGATACGGTACCTACCACCGTACTACTACAGTACTACTGTACCCGAATCAGTTTGAACCGAATATCATAGATCATGCGATACAATATCGGTATAGTGTCTTGTTCTGTCACTCGTCGCGCTGTATTCGGTATAGGTACGCGGATACCTGATATATAGATTCAGTGCCGTCCGATATATAGGTATTGGATATTGTGCCGATATATAGATATTGTATCTATATACGATTTGTATCGCCCACTCCTACTTAATACGTAGATTTGCCTCATGGATAAGCTCAGAGTCACTCTACGACCTATGGAAAGATCTATGCTTGGCAAAAAGGAACACTTATGGAATCAAGACTGTATCTGTACGTCCTTCACAGGTCACATATGCACTAAGTTAGCGGCAGTCAGCCAGTCATTTTTATCAGAGACTATATAATGTCTAAATTTATTTAGCCCAGTGACAAAGATCGGAATATATACAGAAAAAACGGCTTACCTGTAGCAGTTTAGTAAATACGTCCTTAACAACGTCATTTTATGTGTTTATTTAGTCTTATCTAATTTCATCTGTAATTCGTGCGTGCTTGTTACAAACTACCCTTGCACAAAGGACATGAGTAAACTTGCTTTTTTTTATTGGATCCGACGTTTTGTAGCATCAACCGATAAATTCAACTCTTAAATGGCCTCGAGAATAAACTGCTCATTCTTCTCTTTTTAGGGTTGTGTAGTCTAACTAGGAACCCAAGCACCAAATTCAAGTTTTACTGCACAAACTATTGCACTGCTCGCTTATTTCGTAATACTTGCAGCAGTCGACTTGCTGCGGATGTGTCCACACAGCTTGAAGTTCGGTTGCAGAAGTCATCTTGTGCATTAAAACTTACTAGTGGATTTGGCGCTTTATAGCTTCGTCATGTCCGTCTGTCACATCCTCTTAAAATCTACAGATTTTACCAATTTATGTTGAAACTTTACCGCCTTAAAGGGGCGCAGAGAAAATTACAAAAAAAAAATTATAGGTGACATGAAACTTAGGGATGAACTAAACTAAATATTTCCTACTACGCTCCTGCGACGACACTCCTACCAGTCTAGTCACTAGGAAGCGGTAACTGGTGGTGGTTTTAGCGGCTGTCTTTTGTAACATTGACGTTAAAAATGAAAATAAGTAAAACAACCTAATATTTAGTCACCAAAAAGTGAGTAACGAGCTCCATTCGCCTCGCGAGCCATGGTTTACCGACCACAAACTTAGAGCGTCTCTACATGTCATTGCTTTGCACCAGTCACTCTGAGACAAAGTTAATAAGTTTCTTATGTCTGTAATTTTACCGGCATGCATTACTTTCAAACCGGAACACAAACACAGCAAAGCTGCAGCAGAAATAAGTATGTGATTGCACATCCTCGGACACACTGTTCCTCTAGAAGATCTACTAGGTACCACTAAGATTATAATAATATTTTTTACACTGGCATGGTTACCAAAAATGCTTTGATATTTACAAATAGCAAACATGGGAACTGCACTATTTACACACTTTGAAAGTGTGAGTATAACATCACCGGAATTTCTAAATAGCAACAGGCATATTGATGTGGATGAACCATTTACTGATGTCATATAAATACTGAAAACAATGGACACATGATGAGCATTTTAAATTAAAATGTTTTAAGGATTCCTTTTATAGCTAAGGTACTATGTATGATTGGCATATCAATGTAGAAATGTTACTGGCGAAGTCTGCAGGGCTTGCAGAGTCAGCACGGTCCGGCAATATCGAATTTGACAGTAATTAATCTGAGCTTCTGAGGAAAGTGCGAAAGCTCATAAGTTGTTTTCAGATGTACTTTGGCTATTGTACCTTTCTCCTAAAAAATCTAACCTGATCGATTCTAAGAAGTATTCAGTATGAGATATAATTAGGAGAAATATGCTAGTACTTAGGTTAACTCATAATAATTGAGCAAAGCATACAGAGGGAAGCGAGTGCGTGGCGACTGCGTCCAGCGTGCGAATTAAACCCAAACATTAATAAGGGCCGAAACATCTGACGGAATTTACGTCGGCGATCTTCCGTAGCGTAACGCCGGTAATAATTCCATACAAACATCTCACACGGTACACATTTGACCGAAGGTGCATTACTATTTCTATCCCGGCGTTACGCGAGCGACGATACGCGGCGTATCTTACGTCAGGTGTGTTTCGGCCCTAAAACCGGATTATAGTCTATGACCAGAAGCTCTTAGTAAAGTTATCAGTGCCCAGACAGTGACGACTTTCACCCTGTTGACTTTGCCGGTTATACACTCCATAGATAAAGTACTTCTCGTGAAAGCGCAAGTGGAAACAGAGGAAATTTAGTGAAAAAATAAAGGAGAATGATCATAAAGTATGAAAAAAAAACCCAGAGCAAACAGACACTGGACGTAGCTCAGAATGTTAGTCATATTTAGTAATATCATTCTGTAAATATTTCACTGTAAGATTCGATCTAAAATGTGTAATATTGTGCTATTTGTTTTTGTCAAAGTCAAAGTTTTTTATTTCAAATAGACCAGATTACAGGCACTTTTAAAACGTCAAAACTAGGTGCACGGTTCCAAAAGGTAGGTTCTATGGAGAAGAGCCGGCAAGAAACTCCATGAATACTCTTTTTAAAATAGTAGATCATGACTATTCATGACAATTCCATTACAGTTGCGTGCGACATAGAATGAGAATAATGCAGGTTAATGTAACAAATAAATTCACATAAGAGTAGAAAATAGGAAAAGAAAATATGCCTTCTAGAATTGCCCTAGTAGTTATGGGCTGACCAGTCCCGACAGACAGCACCCGTTCACGAGCATGACGTGCACATCCGCATCGCTTAGCTCAACCATATTATAGGGAACCCAACGACTTTTCATCAGAAGTGTTTTTTTTTTCTTTAAGATATCTTCGGATTGGGTATACCCGACGATATAATTACATACATAAATACATACAGTATGTTAATCAACGAACGGCGTTCCCGTTAACCTGCAACAGTATAGCGTCCAAAAAAGCAAAAAACTGAAAAAAATCGCGAAAAAAAAACTGCTTTTCCCTACATTTATGTTCGCATAACTCGTCAAAATGTAGGGTACAGCTGATTTTTTTTCGCGATTTTTTCTTTAATATTTTTTAGCGCGATATCGCTCCACGCAGTCAGTTTACTTGGGACGCTAAAATTACTCAGATACAGAATAACATGGTTCATTTATTGAAATCTTTTTTTGTTGATTCTGAAAAAAAACCTATGCAGAGTCAATCAGTGTCACCAGTAGATCACGCGATTTGAAGGAAATACACGAATTCGTTTACGCCCGAGGATTCGTGCGAATTCGTTCAATATATTTAACATTTATTAAACATAACAAAAAATACGTTCTTGAAACCATCACACCGAATTAATTAGTCAACAAGTTTCCTAATGCTTTTGCAGACAAGAAGTATAGTACTACCACAGTATAAGAATGTATTGTTAAACTGTGGCACTACTACGATTTACCTGTATTGTGACATCATCGGGCGGGACCGCACTATTCACGCTCCGAGCGCGGGTTTAGTGCAGTTTTTTTACAAATTGTGATTTGTCGGAGTACCCACTATAGATTAAGCAAATCAGTCTACTACATTTTTTTAAACATAAAACTGTTCTACATAAGGTACCAATGATGATTTGTACTTACTACTTAAGACACTTTTTTAAAATGTAATTGCAAAGTCTCAATGTTGAATGTATGATTAATTACTTAGAATTTAGTCTGGTCTCAGTTATGTGAAATGTAAATTTCTTTATGAGAATAAAAAGTCGTTAACCATAAAAAAATGTTGTTTTAGCCGTAAGAGATGCTTGATGCCGGGCGCTCACTTGAACAATAAGCCGGTGTCGGCGGAACAATTTTCGACCTGCAACGAGGAGTCGCAGCTAGAGCTTCATCTTCAGAGGCAGCTGGAGGAGGATGTCGCCAGGTAAACCTGAATTCCATCTTTTCCTTCAATCTTCAAACTGTACATATTATTTGATATGATATAATTATAATTGATGTATATAATTAATTATTATATCATGAAACTTCTGTATTAGATTAGTAAAATTACCGAGAAAACAATCCGAAAAGTACTTTATGATCCAATATGCTATCTACTCATGCCGGTTGAGTACTTATGTAATTACCATTTAAAACTAAGGCAACATTTCTAATTTAGCCGTCGTCACGGGCAGGCTTTATTTTATTTTTAACTTTATCTTTATTTTTATCCAGGTACAAGGCCTAATTTAAAACTCTTTGTTAGTTCGGTTTTGTTTACGTCTTAAATCCGAGTGATACTATCCTACCTACATTTATTGTTATTTATATCTCACAGAATACGGATGGAGACTGAAAAATATTTAATGGTGATACCTATTGCCCTGGCACATCAATAGAGATCGTTTACTTGGTATTATCTTTTTTTTATGTGTTTCTAGGCAAAAGCCTGCCTTTTTCTTGTCCTGGAATGCGACACAACTCGGATTTTCATAGTAACTCACCCCTATCCCAGTAACCAATTCCAATTCATATTTTTCATTTTATTATTAAACAATTAAAAATACAAACTGTCAAACTAATTGAGCTTCCGGAATTTGACTAACATGAGTGCGGCCGCTAATCATGATTGCTGATGATATTTCACCTTAGATTGTCTTATATTTCTGTCAGCACAAGCTTATTTTATTTGGAAAACTGGATTTAAATTAATATTTTTTTTTTAAATAATTTCTTTTATTTCTTTTAATTATCATATTTTGGATTGGCTATCAGGATCTGAGTTAGTCCGTACATTTTTTGTTTTATTATATTAACACAAGCTTTCTTATTAACATATTATAATATGTTAAATTTTTTTCCTATCAAAACTTATTTTGGGTGTTATGATAATATCTGCAAACATGTGTTTGTCATAAAAACATTTATTTTGTAAATTGTCTTTTGTTTTACGTTCTAAAGGAAACCTCGGTGTACGTTATGTATTTTTTGGGGCTATAGAATAAAGTATTTGCTTCGTGGCCTATACGGTGTGTTTAATCAACAGCGTAAATTTGACAGTGGTCCCGATTCTGTTGCATACCAACTAAAATTTACAAAAAATATTGCTTTCTGTCTTTATTAAAAGGTAAGGCAAAACTAGAAAGAGACGGAACATTTTTAGAGCTGTCAAACTAGTTTTCATGTGTAGATCACCGTGTTTTTTTGTATCGCGCGGCATATGCTGAGGTGTCAGCGAGTGCCAGTAAGGCGAGCCAGAATTTTCCGGATCCGGTAGCTTGTTGGCTCTAGTACAAAATGTATGCGCAAAGGGTATTCGCGCACGCGTCAGAAATATTCTGACAGAAATATCTGATAATGTGCGGCCGGCCTAATCTGATTGGAAATTTTAGTTCAGCTTATTTTGGCAGCTCAAATATTCTTTCGTCTCTTTTTTATTTTATGTGCAAGGAAAGGGTAGTAATATTTTTAGTTAAGTTTAGTCGGTGTTCAACAGAATCGAGGTCAGTCTAGGCAAATTCTAAACAAAAGTAACTACAGGAATACTTTCTTTGCAGGTAATTTGTTTTTTTTTATGAAACAACACATGATTGCGCGTACTTAATTAAATAATTGTAAAACAATTTTTATAAAAAAACGTCATAATTTAAGCCGAATCGGCAAGAATCTATTGAACCTGGTAATACATACTCAAGTCCAATAACGACCACACATAATTATGTCATTAGAAAGCTATTTCAATATACTTACTACAAAAGTCATTATGGTGGTCTACAAAAGTCATATTTCAAATCGCACTGATAAAAATAATATGGGCTTCAAAGCGCGACGTTTCTACAAAATACCAATTCAACAATATAACTTTAACGTCAAAGAGGCGTCGCGCGACCGTTCGCTACACCGCGGGCACACACAAGTTTCCTTGTTGAATGTCGATTGTCTACCGATATCAACCGGCCCAGGGGGTCTACTCCCTAAGCACGAAGTCCGTGGTTTCGGCCTTAGTTACGAGCGTTTCCTACTCCCTATCACCTACGGACATACGATTATTTCGGGGCCCCAAACTAAGAATGAATGACAACACGATTTGACAGTTGTCCCTACTACCGATGTGTTTTTGCGGCTTCGTCCCAACTGATCCCCAGTCCCAACTCGCCCGGTCCATACGTATCTACTTACATGTATAGCAAAAGGCGCAAAAGTACTGATGGTAAGAAAAGTGCTTGAATGGTTTGTATTTTCTTTTATTCAGTCATCGCAAATCACAGTTTTTACAATAAAGCTCTCTGCTAAAAAATCACAGTCTGTACATGTCTACAATAATTTAAACTATCATCTCAGAAATCACAATTTTTACAATAATGAAAAGCTCTCTGTTAAAAAAACACATTTAATACACATAAGTTCATCATAATGATTGAGGTACGAGAACATTCTTTTACCACGGCATTAATTCGCAAGGGCACTATTATTTATATTATGTTACACATAAGTTGTGATAGGTTAGGCAAAATATGTTTTTTTATTGTATATAAATGTGTAGTAGTTATTAAGTAGATACTAAATGTTTAGAAGTTATATAATAGTTGTTCTGTATTATTGATATGTATGAGATTTATATAATTTAGGTTAGGTTGTAGATATGCTATAGAAGTTCCTTATTAGGTTAATTTAATATTGTTATTATATAAATACCCACTATCGCATTAGGTTAATCCTGTTATGATAGTTGTAACGGTACCTAATTTAAATAAATAAATAAAACATTAAAATAGGTCGAATTTAATGTTAATCCGTCACAAGACACCCCGACTCCACGTGGTCAGATTCTGTCCTACCCCTAGAGTGTTATTTAAAAGCGTGGAGCCAGAAGCTTGCGAAGGAGGTCCTGCGTGGAACGAGGCCGAAACGTAGCGAGCCGGGTGAGGTGGTGAGCGAACCGATTTGGCAACTTCCCGAGCGTAGCGCCCCGGTCGAGTGTGCGAGCGAAGCGAAGGGGCGACAAAGCGAGTCTTGTGGCGGAGCATGCTCAGAAACACTGGCATGCTTGATTGCTTGTATGATACATGCTTGTTTGTTTATGTATCCCATTCGATAGATACTCTGTACTTCGATATTTAGGTCTTTCGATGTCACTTTTGTAGATAATTAGATTTTAGATATATTGGACGTAGGTTGCCTAACTTCGACAATTTAAACTTACGTTAATTTAATTTTCGGTTTATGGTCGTTCGATATTTAAGTTTTCGATGTTTTGAACGTTAACATTTCAACCGTAGGTACTTTAATTTTCGAAGTTCAAAAATGTACCCTAATAATTACCTACTTATTAGAACGGAATGTAAGTAGGTTATTTTGTTAAAAAATGTATAGAATAATATCAAGAGCGAAATTTATACGTGATAAGTATTTATTTTCTACATCGCAGCACTTTTCCGACAAACTATACCCTGGCAGCTAATAGGTATATAAAAAATCGGGCGAGTTGGGACTAGGGATTAGTTGGGATGAAGCCGTTTTTGCCCGTCCGAAAAGTTGAACTTGACACTTGTTTTGTTTACTTCTACGTTTCGGGCTACTTTCGGACGGGCGACTAATTTCGTTGACGGACTTAGGGAGTAGGCCCCCAGGGCACAGTGCGCGACCTCGCGCAGCCGCGGGTCGCCTCGCGCCGCCGCGCGCCTTGTCTTGGTGCTACTGCTTGCCGAGCTAGGCGCTGACGGCCGCTGTCGTCTCGGTGTGATTTGAACCTAAGTATAAAATATTTTTCTGTCAACGTCATGTATGTACTTTTATGGAAAGTTCACGCTTGACCAATAAGTATCATCCAGGAAGTACGGCGATTTGGGATTCAACAAATGTCGGAAGCCAGAAATGAAATAGATTTTGTTTGTAAGGCCGTTTAAATGGAAGCATTATTTATAACTATAGGAACGCTGTAATTCATTTGGAACACAGATACGATGCAGTAACTAACTGTTAAAAACTAGGAAAACATCTATAATTCGAATTTAATACTTACACGACTCAGATGGAGTACCTATGGTCTGTCTGGGTCACGCAGATGTACTTAAATATTCTGGTGATGATGCCTGTATTGTTTAAAACAATGAATAATAGTTTGTATTCTCAAAATAATACACAGGCTTTAGTTTTTATATTTCATATCTGTAAGCGCTAAACTAAAACCGGCTTTGCTGATGTAATAAAAAAATATACAGGATGTTAACGAATTCGTATAATTCCTTCAAACCACCTGATCTATTAATAGTATAGATTAACCCCGCACGGGATTTAAATTGATTAAAAATGAACCTTTCTTTTTCAACAAAAATTTTTATGTGTTCGAAAATTTCGACGCCATGCATAAATGAATGAAGGCACGGCGACATAGCTGACGGGCACGACTAGCGCGATATCGCTCCACGCAGTCAGTTAACTTGGGACGCTATTAACTTGGGACGCTAAAATTACTCAAATACAGAATACCATGGTTCATTTTTTGAAAACTTCTTTTGTTGATTCTGAAAAAAACCTATGCAGGGTCAATCAGTGTCACCAGTAGATCACGCGGTTTGAAGGTATTACACGAATTCGTTTACACCCTGTATAAAATCATAATGGCCGCCGAAATTAAGTTTATTTTTTCAGAATGGTGTTTTCAATGGTAAAATTGCATATGTTTGCAAAGAAAATACTTCTGTAGCTCCTTTAGTTGTGAATTTCCTCTTAATGTCCTAGTTAAATAAAACACACTGTATACATATTTGTACATATTTTAACATGCTTTATTTTATTTACTTGTTACAGAATTTTTGATGAATCTATTTACTCTGATCTTGAAGTGGTGTGTGGGAAATTAAAAATACTAACTCATTCTTGTATTTTAAAAGCACGCACAGATAAATTTTATCACAAGTTACATACAGTTTTGCATGTGAACATTGAACGCAATACTTTTGATGAAATATATTCTTTCATAAGGTATGACCTAACGCTATTTTTATATGTATAACTAAGATGTATTACAATTTTTATTGCAATTGTAATAATTATACTAACAGGCTTGAAGGTGGAAATAAGTCACTCTTACAATATGACTTTAACCAACTTTAACAAGAACTTCCAATGATTATTCAGTTGACTACACTTTTAAAAAATATTTGGTTTAAAAGTTATTAAAAATGTATTCATGTGTACATATATAATTAAACTTTTATTAAATTTAAAATATTATGTGCGTTTGCAAAGATACGATAAGACAAAAACCGCCAATATTTTATTGAAAAAACATTTTTTTCGTTGATATTCTTTGAATTGAACACTTTTAGAAATTTCGCTTTTGCAATTTTCATCACAGTGTAAAATATTGTGATATTGGGATGGAATCATCACCTAACTAGGTGAACTATAGTAACAAGACATATTAATAAAATTATAAAACAGAACAGTGTCTTTGAATTGACTAGGATATTTTATATTTTGAGCAAAACCGTCGAGCATGGTGAACGTGTTTAATTCTTTAAATATTTAGGAAGTTAATCTTATATCATAAATCTTGCGAAGATTCCCTTTATGATTATCATGTTCTATTGCAGTGATGTGTATACTGAATGCAACATTCAACATGAAGAAAAAGAAATAATTACGTATTTGGAACGCAATTTAAATGTTATAGAATCTATCCCAGCCAAGTCTAACAAAATAAAGGAAGAAGGTGAACAACCAGAAGTTTTTTCAACGCCGAAGTGCATAACTCCATACGTAGATAATGACGTCCAGAAAGTAATTAATTCTAGTCCCAGCACCGAGTTAACAAAAGAATATTATGCACTAGTTCCCATAGAAGAAAATTTACTAGATAAGGAACTAATCGAACAGGACGAACTGTCTAATGCATTTCATTCTATTATTAAAGGTCAAACAGACGATACGAATCAAGTAAACATTGTGCAACGCAACAAGCCTACTTCGCTATCCCTTAATTCTAGTCATACATCCAAAACAGTCAAGCATTCCAGTAGTTGTGATATTTTGAATAAAAATTGTCTAAAAGATAACATCACACCAAAACATGAAAAAAATATAAACATAGTCGCTGATAAGGACTTTAAAACTAATCAGACATTTCCGTTAAGTAATACAACTGAACGTAATACTAATAAGAATATAAACAACACTAATTCGGGCGCTGAAAAACCGTTGGATCCTCCGTATTCACCAGATAGTTTAATTACGGATGAACCTAGTTCTTCTTCAGATTATTTGTCTGCCGCATACACTTGTTCTCCATGCGTTAGTTCGTCTGGCTGCCAACTTCATGTAAATGTTGGAAACAACACCTCTAGGATGGAAAACATTTACACGTTGTCAGATTCAGGCTTGGAAGATACAGCAATGCTAGGTAGCGTCAATAGTCACAAGGACGTTACTTTAACAAATGTGTCTTTATCTGAAAACACGCTTCACGATTTAACTGCTGACGATGCAAGCATCTCTGCAATATCTATACCTAGTTCCTTAGCAGAAAATAAATACTTTCAAAGATCAAAGCAGAGTGGTACATCTTCTGAGAAAGATTGTAATGGACAAAATACCATTACAGAAATGTGTGGCAAATCGTTAAAAGAAGCAAAGCAGAGACAGAACGAAGAGATAGTTATATTAGAATCGTCTTCCTTATCTTCAGAAACAGGCTCTTGGGAGTCAGTATACCCACCTAAATTAATCGAAAAGGAAATATGTGAAAACTTTTTAATCAATGAGCGTCGGCACTATTTGGTACAAGAATCTAGAAATAAACCACTAGAAAATCCGTTATCACCTAGTTTAGTTCAAAAATCGCCTTTCAAATCAACGGCCTGTTTTATAGATGCTTCCAGTTTAGTTGATGAAGAAGAGACGATAAGAGTTCAAAGTACTGATAATGCGCCTCTAGCAAACGTTAAGTTAGATATACTGCCTGCACCAAGTCAGCCGGTACCATGTTCCACTGTTAAACTAGATATTAGTCCGATTGACTGGTCGGAGAGTAACGACAATGAAGATTCCTTGGAACAAGCAGATAAAAAAGATCCAGATTCAATACAAAAAGATTTATCACCTACTATTTTTGAAATGACCCCAATCACCGAAGATTCATTATGCACCAATGCATTTGAAAATGCGACTCAATCGGAACTAGCTGTAGAAGTCGACGAGAGTACTAATTACATATCAGAAAAAGAAAAATCACTTCGAGCAAGTACTGTTTTCATGTCCAACACACCAAATAATTCAATAATGTCATTGAAAACCTACAAACATTACGAGTCGGAAGACAGCGAAAGCAATAATACTATTGTAGATTCCGACAGTTTTACAAAAAAGCAAAGAAAAGGCAGCAATTCCCCGCCTATATTATCAGGAGGCGTGTCAGTAGAGGATCACTTGCCTCAAGTAGGCAGTAGTCATGAAAGTAGTCCACTTCCAAAATTCAAGTTGGAAAACACGCCTATTGTAACTGGCGCGTATTTACCACAATCAACGGACCATAATCAAGGGAAACCAAGAACAAGTTCTGCTTCTGCTTGGGTGGTTGATATGTCTAGTGGTCCTAAAACTGATGATAGTACTAACATGAATTCCAAATCATCCGAAGAAAGTGTAAACGAAAAAAAGAATATATTTTCCATGTACATAGATCTGGGTGACAAATCAACTTTAAAAGATATGCCAGCTAGATTGTCTTCTTCGATGAATACGAAAAAGAATTCTGCAAGTGTTGAGAATAAATCAACGCTTCGGAATTCTAAACCTGCAGCAAATACAACCGAGCGTACCATTAAAGAAAATGATGCTAGTGTGTCTATTTTTGAGAAATATGAATCTTTGTGCAACGATCCTAATATTAGTATTTCAGAAATAATAGCTATCCCGGAAAAGCATGAAGCTATTCCAGAGATCTTTGAAAATTCTGTTACAGAATCTGCACCCAAAGTAAACCAGTCACGTGCGCATAAAAGTGGAGATAAAATGTCATCACAAAAAGAATGGCCAGAAAATAAAGAATCTACAACTGATATTCAAGGCAAAGATCTTTTTGTAAAATTATCAGACTTAGATAAGCCAGTCCAAAAAGCGGATGTATTGCTCTCAATCGAGACAAAAGAAATTGATGTGCGCATGACAAGATCCATTCCTGACTGGGGAGAACAAGCATTTTCGACTAACTCAAGATCAATAGAAGTTATAACTTCTTTTCATTCAGAGAATGCGCTTAGTTTAAATAGACTATTTCCCCATTTAAAAAATGAATTTAGTAGGAGCATGCCCGGTTCCTTGTCAAGTAGAACCCGGTCTCCTTTAAGATTAGGAACATCTAGTACTCTTGGTGATGCCGATGAACAAGTTTCAGATATGTCTGAAATAAGTAGTATGCAGAGCAGCAACTGTCGATCAGGATTTGGTAAGTTTTTGAATAGTAATTTTTTGGTATTATTTTACAGAGTATGTTTGAATCCAAGTTACAATAATTAAAATCGTGCGCCGCCATGGATAAAAACACACTGGCCACTCTTCAAGATAATTGCTCTATAATGCTAACGGAGATTTGTTTGTGCTGTCATTAGGGCTTTATTTAACCTGTGAACAATTGACCAAAAGTTACTGATGATGCTTAAAATGTTGACATACATGACTAGCCCCTTAAACATAGATTAGAGTTACTATTTCGAAATAGCCAATAGAGGTATGCCTGTCTAGAGTGGCGAAAATGCCGAATTTTAGAGTAAAAAATCGGTCTAATGAGCTAGGCGAAAATACCTACCTCATACCTTGGTGGTAAAAAGTTTAGGCAGTCGGCATGCCAGGGTGCGCCGGAAACACCTAATGGACTCTAAGAAATAAAAATTAATGCCTGTTTCAAAGTAATGCCGCCGCACCCCTGTGTAAACCTGAAAATGGCTGTAAACTGGTAACCATAACCTAGATAAGTAGACTTCTCTAGTGATCGGCCGCTCAGGTGCATAAGTAAATAATTCATCACATTCTTTTGCCTATCCCAATAAGTAAAGGTTACACCAGGCCGGCGAAAAGCCCTCAGTAGTGCGTGAGGTGAATTATATTCCCGAAAAGCCCTCAGTAGTGCGCGAGGCGAATTATATTCCCGCCGCTCGCAATTCTGTCCAACCGTTCCCATCCATGACCAAGCTGACATCATATTCACCTTTTATTATTAACCTTTTGGGTTAAGCTATAAGTGTGCACTCACTTTCTATTGCTGGAAATATCTATAACTCTCTTGAGTTACGCCACAATATTTGATCTTCTGCCTTCCGCACCAAGCACACCCCCACTGCGTACTTCAGGTCATCGGTCCATTAGCTCGTTCCCCGAATTGCTTGGATTCAAATATAAATACTGTATATTGTTTAGTAATCAGACCTAAGACTTAACACCTAAATATTATCTTAGGGAACAGTACTACAGACAGTCAGACGTCAAGTTTAATCGAAAATTGCACGTCACGTCTTGGTCAGGACTTGCTAAGAATGTTTCTGGAAGAAATTGCTCCTGATGTCATAGTGGAAGTGTCAGGGAAGCGGTTTAAAGCACACAAGTGTATTTTATCATCCAGGTATCGTAATTTTATATTCTCATCTAGGTGTATATTTATAATTTGAACACGTGTCATATTCATCTGACGGTAAGTACCTTTGGTCTTAAGGTGGAACCGGTTGGTCGGCCCGCCAAATTCATTTTTCACATAAATACGATGCAGTAATGGCATGCGAAAATAATAAAATGACGTCTTAGACTTATTTATACAAAACTCGAAAAAAAAAAACATTTTTCACAGGCCGGCCGATCGCTTCCTTCTTGAGCTCCGGCCAAACCTGAGCGTTAGCGACGCGGTATGACAGCGTCGGCACTGCGGCACGTAGGCGTCTTATAGAGTATATTAAGAGTCATAGGATTACGGTAATATATTTCTATATCGGTATTACTTATTTATGTTATGTCTGCAGTCTGGAGCCATCAGTATGGCAGCTAACAAACAGAGCTTTCGCGTTCTGATTTCGACGTTTGTGAGAACGTATTAAAATAATTTTGTTCATATGAGGAGAATATCGAGGCCTGGACTCCATGATAGCGCACATGTGAATGTTCAAGTTATTTTCATGAGTATTATTTTCCGCCAAATAATTCTTAAATCAACAATGTAGTCATAATTTTGTCCGTCCGTTCTTGGTAATTTTTACATCATTCGATGCTCTATATCTATTTAGAGACATGAATTACGCACACATACACGTGTTAATATTTTTCATCAGGAGTCCGATGATAAGTATCAGGTAAACTAGGTGCAGAGAGAAGCAGTCATTTATTAATCAATTTTATTACAAAAGAGCGGACGTTGCAGTCGTGTAGGTTTGCGAGCCCAGTCCTGCTTTGTAGACGTTCCCGGGCGTTGCTGACGCGCATGTTTGGCCAGTCCATTAGGTGGGATGCGCTTGACTAAGGGGGTATTTCACCAACCTATTATTAACTGTTCAACCGCTAGCGGCCCGACCGACGAACCGACTTAAACCTGTGTAGTACTGTAATTATAGACACAATAGATAAACAATGGCACTGACGATCCGGGTCGTCGCGCGGGACGATACCGGTTAAGCTAATTCGGTCTCTAAACTGTTCAATATCTAAAATTTGCATTTCAAGACAAGACAAATTTTCATGACAAGGTTATTGAACACATAAATTTCATATTTGTAGATCACATTCAGCTTATCTGGTCAATTTTTGCAACTGAATTATATGTTGGTATTTAGCCTGTTTTGCAGATGACAGCGTCATTTACTACTTACAAGTGATGCTATAAACTTGATAGTTGAACGGCTACAGTTATCATTCGAGCTTCTCATTTCATATTTTACCCATTGGAAACTAAAATGAAATGCTACTAAAACAGAAGACGTAATGTTCAGAGGAAAGCGAACTTTTCCAAAAAAACATCTAATTGTTGATGGTTGTTCTTTGCTATGGCGTACCTCAACGAAATATTTCGGACTAATATTGGACAGACAATAAAATGAATTGGATTAAAAATACTGATTCCTTCCGCCTCAAAGGAATAAAAGCCCTAAACTCCCTTCATCCAATTTTCAGCCGGAAATCAAAAAAACAATTCTAAGTGTGGCGCCACACCATGCCGAAATTACGCGACCGAACTTCGGCGTCTATGTTTTTTATATTAGTAAAACGTGACGTAATTTCAGCCTGGTGTGTCGCGGGTAATTTAAAAAGCATTGCAGGCGTAATCATGCCGAACTTCGGTCGCGTATCTTCGGCATAGTGTGTTTAGACACTAAGACCAAACTAAAAATTCATTCTACCCTAATAAGACCTTGCATTACCTATGCCGCACCCGTCTGGAGCAGCTCCTGCGAAAGCAACTACGCAAAATTATAAGTAGTCCAAAATAAACCCTTTGAAATCTCATTTAATGCCCCCCTGCGGACAAATCTTAAATTATTAGACAGTAAACTCAATTTTCCATCGCTAAAACAGTTTTAACAAAACTAACTAAAAAGTTTTATCTTAATACTAATCTTATTTCCTCCATTGGTAAAACTAGATTAAGCAATTTAAAATAAATCGATCCATATTATCGATACCGGCTCCCCATCACTTGCTGCTTTATATGATTAACAAAGGTGACACGACTCGACGACCGAACTACTTAAAAGTTCGACTGAATGTAGGTAGATTTAGAACGCATTCACCTGCCCTCGGCTCGCGAAATTCACTTGCATTTTATGTTAGTTGCATTTTATTCATTATGATGTTAAATCGTGTTAACATTAATAGTGTCTCATCTTCGCATTATGTATTTGTGCAACAGGTATGATCTTTTTGTCATTGTTATTATCTGTTATCATCAACTTAGTTTTTTATAATACATAACTATGTATGTTTTAATCTATATAAATAAAAATGAATCGCCGAAATGTATGTACGCGCATAACTTCCAAACGAGGGCACCAAATTGGATTTTTTGTGTTTTCGTTATTGTCAGGACAAGGTTTGCACCTAAAGAATAAAATTTAAAAAAAAATCGAACAGTTTTTTTTAAATCTCACTATACGAAAAGTGAATGAGACAGAAGACTGTGAGAAATCTTCAATATATTGACAAAACATTAACAGATTGACGTTAAATTGATTGATTGACGGTATATCAAGGGGCCAATTCTACTAACAGAAACTTTTATCAATTGCAACTGAATCGTACGAAAACTGTCAAAATGTTTGGTTTTGTTTTTTTTTTGTCAAACAATTTGATAGTTTTTGTAAACGAAAACTGAATAAAACGATTCAGTTGCAATTGATTAAAAGTTTCTGTTAGTAGAATTGGGATCCAGGACTTCGAAAAAAAATCACGAAAAAAAAATTGCGGTACGTAGTTCGTCGGGTCAGCTAGTGTTTTATATTATATGGGCGTCATAGTCTGGACAAAACATCGAATTTCAATGTTTAAATGCGTTTAGAATAAGATCTAATTGACATTTTCGTTTATGGTCTCAGATTTTTTTTAAATCAAAAATCAAGTCATTTATAGGTTGGTGAAATAACCCCTAAAACTTAGATTCACTACATTCATTCTTTACCAGTCCAAAAGTCTAGAAAAAAAAAAACATCTTTTAATCGATGTACCTCCATTTCAGGTGTCAGTACTTCGCGGGTATTCTAAGCGGCGGCTGGGTGGAAAGCTTAGGCAACGTCATAGTACTTCCACCGTAAGTATATCTGATATAATTCAACGGCTGGTCACACTATACTTCTAAATTTGGGCCTATCTTAAAAGTAGAATTGCTTATACTCTCCACGCTGCCTGTGCTGATTCAAAATCAAAAGTTTTTTTCACATAAACCATTACAGGCGCTTATGAAAAGTCGAATTTAGATGCGATTGAATAAGTGATCGCAGAGAGAGAGGTATTTAGTGAGTAATCACTAACTATAACTACCTCTCTCGGTCGCTCCCGGTCGGTGTAAACCGATATCTATCGATGGTCAAAGCTTCATAATTATAATACAGGCGAGGACATTGTGTGCATCTTAGTTCAATATATAAGGTGTTGAAAAATCAACTCTTAAGAATTTTGTGGGGTTACTCGGTATCGGAAATTGAACAACTCTACAACTTTTCGAAATTCGTTAATTTTTTTTATGCCGTTCCATACAAATCACTTATAGTATTCATATTATAAGTGATATATTATAATATCAATTTCCGATACCGATTAACCCCATAAAATTCATAGAGTTGATTTGTTAACACCTTGTAGAAAACTCATTATATTTACTTTTTCTTTTAGGTTTTCTTACAATGTGGTATACTTCGCATTGTGTCACATATACTCTGGTCTTGCTACTATCCCGGATTCTGTAAGCATCGTGGAATTGGCCACAATCGCTGATATGTTGGGCTTGGAGGGTTTAAAAGAAGCCATAATGTTTACGCTTAAAGCTAAATATTGCCATCATTTTCATAAGGTAAAATTATTTAAAACTATTTTTTTCTAAATCGGCTTAGTGCTTGTTGAACGACGTACAGTGTAGGGTTCAGCAGTCAGTACGGCTATAAGATGTTTCAGTCAAGAGTAATGTATGAGAAATAATTCAGGTTAAAAGGTACCTACACATTTTAAAATACAAAGTTATTTTTGTAGTTGATTTAAGACGTTGTATGCAGTTTCTATGAACATTTTATAGACCCAACTACATTTCTTAAATTGGTCGCCTTTTACTCGTAAACTAGTCAAGCCTACTAAGCTGGCAGTTTTCCTTATAATTTATTGCTATAAACAGTATGTCCCGAAACTTAACGTTAAGCCGGGAACAAAATATACTTGGGAGCAAATAAATCGAGCCGCTTCTATTTTTCAGGTTAATACTTAAAGTTTTTTTTAATTATACACATATTGTAGTGTGATTGTTACAATATTTTGGTTTTTAACTGTTTTTTCTGGACTGTTTTAACTTTACCCAATTTTCTATCAAAAGTACTGTTTTTCTTTATGAACCAATAAATTATCATTCGAAACGGTTATCAATCGGTCATTCAATAATTTACCATGATTTTAAAGATTATTTAATGGTCTTTCAAATGACATATTTTATAGAATTATATATAATTAAGTCGGCATTAAGTCCGCCTCTGTACAGATTTTGTGCGAAAGTATAAATAAATAAATAATTCATTTTATTTTTTCATTGACTTCCTCGTTGGTCTAGCGGTCGCAAGCGCGACTACTGAGCGTGAGGTCCTGGGTTCGATCCCCAGGTCGGGCAAAGCGTCACTGGGTTTTTCTGTGTGGAATTTCTCAGTAGCAGCCCGGAGTCGGGATTTGTGCCCGGTCGATGGCAATAGGCTCGCCCCCTATTACATGGGACGTAAACATAAACGGCGAAATGTGGGTGTACTATAATACACCTCTGCCAACCTTTCGGGGAATACAGGCGTGAGTTATGTTATTTTATGTATATAATTCATGAAACCAAAAATAATAACCAGGACACGTGAAGAAAAGGAGTGGATCGATTTATTTGTTCCCAAGTGTAGATAGTTTAAGGCCCGGCGCAGACAACTGACTTTTTGTCCGACGGACTGCCGCCGAAAGGAATTGACGTGGTTGGTAGTCTTTGCTGGTCGCGAAATTTAACACGGACTCAACGCACACGACGATAATATTGTCTGTAGTTGTCGTTAGAACTCTAGTGTCTGCGATGGCAACAACTACCAACTACTTTCATTCTTGTCCGTGGTAGTCCGCCGGACAAAAAGTCCGTCGTCTGTGCCGGGCCTTAGGCTGATGTACAGTATTCACAAGTATGCGGTGTAATGTCAACATCGCACAATGCATATTAAAGTTAAAGCAGGATTAATTAGTGTTGTTGTTCTGACGGTACTATAATATAAAAAGTACGTCTGCAATGATGCATTCAATGATGCACTCAATGATGCATAGATTCGATTAGTTTAGAGGTTCTGTCAGCGAGTGTGAAGCAGAGGTCTTAGACCAGTCTGAATCATGACATGTAAAGTATATTAAAACAAGCACGTGTATTTAAATTAAAAGCATTACGGAAATAAGGAAAAAAGAACTTTTGTATTATAACTTTCGTGAGACACATTCATATTTATGATTAATTACGGTTTACTCACGTGTATTTTTTCGGGATTGCCCGACTAGTTTCGGACCCAAACGGAGCCCTTAAGGCGATACCCTGACCAAAACCTTGCGAGAGTGCGTTTTTCTTCGTTATTCAGAGACTATTAACTAATTAGTTAAGAGAAATAAACTACATCTAAAAGCACATTATTGATGTTCGATATCTTATCATCACATTCCACGTTCTACTTTGTTTTTATGTGTTATAAATACATTTAAAATCTACTTTTAAAAAGTGACTAAAATTATTGATTACATGCTTCTGTTGCTAAAGGCAACGCTCTAATAATTTGAGGATTACACTAATGGATAGAGAATTAAAAAATCTATAAATTTCACGTTTTATTTAATTTCGAAAGATCGCTATTCTTTTTTAATTAAAATAATTCCAAAAATTGTGTGAGTTCTACGTTTGAAGGGGCGTGCGCAGGGTGCGGGCGGCAGTACGCTGCGTGCTTTCGTAGGAGGAGGTTGTGTCGCTCTCGTCGTCGTCCTTCCCGCCGCAAATATTTAAAATATTTTAAGAGTACCTACGGATAGACGCTTTTTATTTAGTTTAATTTTAGTATAAATAAACCTAGTGATAAGAAATTAATTTTGTGTAATTTGAAAATGCCTAAATTCAAGAAGAATAAACGTCAAAGATGTCAAAATGCTCTAGAGATGAATGAAATTCTGTAAGTAATTTTTGATGCATTGTGCAAAGTTTACCAACCTGCTTTTATTCCGATAAATACCTACATGTAATTACATGGTATCTTTTTATTTTAGGAAGAGAAGAAAAATACCGGAATGCGCATTTGACAACGAAAATAATTATTCAAGTTCACCAATAATTGAAAATGATATTGGGTAATCAGACGAACTTTTGAGTCCATAGAGTTATGAAATTACAGACAAAACTTATGAAAGATGTGATATTTTTTTGTGGTTACCATGAAAATAATATGAACCTTTTCAAATGTACAGCTAAAATATGTATCTAAATGATTTATTAAAAGTAATTCAGTTTTGTTTTCATGCAAGATCTAATATAATGAATTCTTTATTGAAGGCTAAACACAAACACTGACGATACGCCAGTAAACGACTTGAGTCAAGAAACCATAGAATTAGAGGATACGTGTCTTGATTCAACTGAAATGGTTGAAGATGTAGAGGTTTGTTTATTTATTTTTTTGGTATGTAGATATTATTGTACACAAATACATAGTTGTGCTTGTGATTAGGTAAAAGATATCTAAATAGGTACTAGTACTAAGTAGATATTAGTACTAAGTAGATCAGTAGGTACTAATGCCTATCCAGTATACACACCTACTAAGGTATTGTTTTGGGTAAAAGATATCTAAGTAGGTACTAATAATAAGTAGGTACTAGTACTAATCAGATCAGTAGGTACTAATGCCTACCCAGTATAATCTAATCACAATACCTTGGTAGGTATTGTAGTTAGGTATAAATAAGTAGATACTAAGTAGGTAGGTATAAATACCTCTTTATCTACATCTATTTTTAGGAGCCTTTATTTAATCTGAATATACGTAACACTATATTGCTGATTTATTTAATGCATAGTTTTCTTTTTTGCAGTTAGAAATATCTTGTGAGGCGGAATAAAGCAATAATGAAAAAATAATAAGAAGAAGAATAATTGATGTCAGCCACTTCTTTTCGGAATTAATAAAAAATTCCAATCATGGTCCATTGGGTTGCAGCGTCACCGAACTACAACTTATCGGAGAAACACAAAAGGGCTTAGAGTCGAAATTTACGTTTAAATGCCAATTATGCAACGATTTTTTTTTAATAGTATATGATAATTGCAGTGAAAATTATTTATCAATAAATAAATGCGCAGTCACAGGTACTATTGCAATAGGCGCGGGAAATTCGCAACTAAACGAGCTATTGTCATCAATAAATCTTCCTTCTTTGTCCGAAAAAATATATTCAACAAACCACGAATTAATTAGTAAAAAATGGGAAAGTGTTTCCATAGAATCGATGAAGCATGCTGCAGAAGAGGAAAGAGAGTTTGCACTTGCCGTTTTTATTATTGACAATACAAGTGCTGTGCAAAATCAAAATCAAAAGTTTTTATTTCACATAAACCATTACAGGCGCTTATGAAAAGTCGAATTTAGGTGCACGGTTCCAATTAGTCGTTTCCTATGGAGAAGAGCCGGCAAGAAACTCCATGGATACTCTTTTAAAATCCATATCTTTAACAATTTGAGTGGGTACAGTTATGACTTAGAAAAGTTATGAGAGAGCAAAGTAGGCTTAAGAGCAGGAACCACACAAATAAAACAAAATGAAAAATATGGTCACAAATTAACTAGGTTTCCAGGCATCTAGCAAGTCTA
This sequence comes from Amphipyra tragopoginis, assembly GCA_905220435.1. Classification (NCBI taxonomy): domain Eukaryota; kingdom Metazoa; phylum Arthropoda; class Insecta; order Lepidoptera; family Noctuidae; genus Amphipyra; species Amphipyra tragopoginis. The sequence continues at coordinate 21,738,952 of HG991991.1, read as the reverse complement.
CAAAGCCCTCACATTTACAAAAGGTAAAAGGACGCTAAACTATATAAAACAACTGACATGGATAATTGTCATCAAAACACATTACAAAGAAAATCACTGTATAATAAGATAAAGATATCTTGAGAGTAACGTTAGTAATAAAAAAAAAAGCTAAGCGTAATAAGGTTAGTTAATAGACATACACATACGACGTTAATGAGGTAACAGGGAAGCCACATGTGCAGAAGGAGTTATTGCCAAGCATCTTTATCGTCAACGTAGTCCTTAGACTTGTAATAATTATGCTTTTTGAATAAGGACACGTTTAATATGGGCTTTAAACTTTCCCTCGGTAAGAGCAGTTACAGATTTCGGCAGCTTATTATAAAAACGCACGGCATTTCCTAGAAATGACTTATTAGTTTTACTCAATCTAAATTTGGGAATCACAATTTTATGTTTATTATGTATATTTTATCATGAAAATCGCTTCTAACATTAAACATATATGCAAATTTTTCCGAACATACATAATATTTTCAAAGATATAGTGTGACGGCAAGGTAAGTATATTAGGTAATATCTTTGAACACGTTTCTGAGGGACTCGCGGGAACCCATATTGTAGATTGCACGGATTGCTCTCTTTTGTAAAATAAAAACAGAATCTACGTCAGCTTCTGAGCCCCACAACAGAATGCCGTAGGACATAATGCTGTGGAAATATGCGAAGTATACTAACCTAGTTGTAGCTACATCAGTCACCTGCCTAATTTTACTAACTGCGTATGCAGCAGAACTTAACCTAGCCGACATGGTAGTAATATGCGCACCGCACTGCAATTTTGAATCGAGAGTTATACCTAAAAATACGGTGGCATTAATTGTATTAAGATTATTGCCTTCAAGCATTAAATTTAAACCTACTTGGGTAACATTTGGTAGTGAAAACTTAAGGCATTTTGTTTTGTTTGCATTAAGTAACATATTATTGGCTGCAAACCATTTAGAAAGAACAGTAAGACTCTCGTTAACATGTAAAACGTCCCTATCTTTTCTATCTATTTTAAAAATAAGGGAAGTGTCGTCGGCAAATAAAATTATGTCTGATAAGTCGGTCATCATATAGGGTAGATCATTTATACAGGTTAGAAACAATAAAGGTCCAAGAATTGAGCCTTGAGGCACGCCCATCTTAACTAGAGACCCCGAATATATCGCACCGTTAGCACCAACTTTTTGCTGTCTATTACATAAATAGGAGAAAACAAGGTCAGCAGCTCGGCCACGAATTCCGTAGTGGTGTAAATTACAGATGAGGGTGTTGTAGTCAACGCAGTCAAAAGCCTTGGAGAGATCACAGAAGATGCCAATAGCATCCTGAGAGCTCTCCCAGGATTCCAAAATATGAGTACTCTGTGTACGATTATGCCTTTTTGTCACGTGATTTTCCGAAAGGTTAGGCAGGCATCTTATATTACCAGTCCTATACAATATTAGGGAACGCTTATTGCCGTCTACTGGCCTCATTTAATCATTGCTTTTACAATTATGTATAAATAAATATAATTGTGTACAAATAAAAAAAGTATGTGGATAAAAACCAACGTGTTTTTTTTTCGTTTAACCCCGTCAATCAGTTGGACAAGGATGATGTCAGCGTAAGTAACAAGAAGGAGTAAGTAATAAGCATAAACTGAAGAGAGAATTGAGTGATTATTATTTTGAACTGACGTAAATATATAACATGTAGGTACTCGTTCGTTCGTAAACTAACCGCCCAACATTAACCTTTGGGCAGTAGCCCGCCAGGCAAAAGACTCTGCCTGGTTGGAGGATCCTCCCTTTGGTTGGAGGAACACCATCTCTCCATCTCTCTCATGTGTTTTTTTACTTGAAGTGCGAGTTGATAAAATCTATTAGGGTACGTTCACATGACAAGCGTTCAACGCGCGTTTTGCTAACGCGCGTTTACAACTACATACATTTTATTCAGGCCGTCCTACACATGCTAACGCGCGTTTTAATAAAGCGCGCTTTGAACGCTGCGCCAGCGCTCGACTGTTGTCAGCGCGCGTCAACGCGCGCTTTGAGATCATTGATTTTCTATGTTACTGTTCAGATGAGCTCGCGCTTTCGACGTGTATAGACGTATTTTAGGGTTCGTTCGGTTCTTCCAGAAATCGTCCGAAATGGAAACGGAAGCTTTTAATACCGAATTATTTATAGTTGAAATAAAGTTTAGAGTTTAGCGTTTTTGTCTGCTACGAGTTCATCGTTTATGAGAGCCAGTAAGTCATCAAATGACTTGATGGACATTCTGAAGTAGTTAAAAAATTTGATTCCGAGTTGCTTTAACTTAGGATACAAAGTGAAGTACTGGCTTTCAGTCAGCCTGTATGAAAAAATTGGGTGGACCCAATATCTTCTGTCGCGTCGTTTTTGCCGTCGGTATAAAATCACCGTTACTGTTTCTACGTTCATCTTCGACAAACCGCACCTTTAGAATTAAAGAGACCTATTCGAAATTTTAAGATTTCAACTTTTACTCATAGACTGACCCATCTTCATCGACTCTTAATAAAACAGAGGCGTATGGTGGCGTAGAAATGTAATGCAACAGAATAATCTCCCGTTTCTACAAAATTTATAAACATACGAAACTTTATTCAACGTTTTCCAAAACCTTAGTTTTTAGATAGGTCTCTTTAATTCTAAAGGAGCGAAATGTAGAACTCACTCTGTAGAAAATGAACTACGGCCGCCACGGCAACGCGCGTTCAACGCCTGACAAGCGCGCTCCATGTGAACATTATACAAAAATTTAACGCGCGTTCACCGCACGTTGAACGCTTGTCATGTGAACGTACCCTTATACAGTGTTGAGATATCGATACCCATTACGTCTGTGAAGTTTACACAAAAAGAAAGTAATTTTTAAACTAATATTTTAAGTGACTTCACACTATCGACGGTTGGTGACCCCAAAAAAAATATCATCAAATAAATATCTTTATTAACGTCTGCAGAGTTTCACTAGCTAATTTAATTTGACCCTGTATAGGTACAGTAAACGCTCAAAACTCCATAGGCATGCTAAGGACTACATTGCTATAAACCCGAGCACGATACAGCCAATGCGTGTGCATGTGCGTGTATAAGTGATGTCTCAACATTCCACAGATAACACACACTAATATATTGTCGTCGCACTACGCGAAAAACGTTCCTTTCTTTATAAGATTTTTTTATTGAATGCCGTGTCTGTGCATTCGTAGGTCTGTGATTTTCACTTATATTCCTAAGTTGTTCGCCAGTTGGCGTTAGTAGTACCTATTTACGAAGTATTGTAGAGGGGGGGTGCGGCAAAGAGGGAACAAATGCTCAAGGTCATTTGGTCAGGGAAACGCCTTAATCACGAGCTGATCACGCGGCGAGTTCGACTCGCGACCTCGCCGCGTGATCAGCTCGAAACGCACGTGAGTAAACCGTAATTAATCATAATAGGTTGGGGAAAAAGTTTTTTCGCTCTTTTTAAGAAAATTCAAAACATTTTTTGCTAGAGTTTATTTACATTTAACTAAAGTATGTAGGTACCATTTTGTTCGATAACTTTTTGCCATCTTGTAGGTAGGGACATGATCCCATTGCTATAGAAATTTTGGGACTTCTGATCAAAATACCGCGACAAGTGGTTTTGGCAGTCCTCTCGTGATGTTAACCTGACACTGCCTAAAGCATTCTGAAGAGACCGAAACAGGTGGAAATCTGAAGGTGCAAGGTCAGGACTATACGGCGGATGCATTAACACCTCCCAGCCAAACTCTCTTAATTTTTGCTGAGTGGCTAAAGATGTGTGAGGTCTAGCGTTATCATGATGAAAAACCACACCCCTTCTGTTGATTAATTCCGGCCGCTTTCTCTCAACTTCTTGCTTTAATCTCATCAGTTGTTCGCAGTAGAGTTCAGAATCGATGGTCCTGCCTGGTGGTAACAGCTCATAATGAATAATGCCCTTCCAATCCCACCACACACCCAGCATCACCTTGTTGCGTGTTAACCCGGGTTTCGCCACAGTCTGTGAAGCCTGACCGGCCTTTGACCACGACCTTTTTCGCACGTTCTTTTCGTACATGATCCACTTTTCATCACCAGTTATCAGCTTCTTCAAAAATGGTTCGGTTTCATTACGTCGTAATAAAGAATCACAAATGAGTACACGGTTCATTAGGTTTCTTTCAGTGAGCTCGTGAGGTACCCAAATATCGAGCTTTTTTGTGTACCCAGTTTTTTTCAAATGCGCCAAAACTGTTTTGTGGTCAAATCCCAGTTCTTCAGCTACGTCGTAACTACTGATATGCCGAACTTGCTCCACTTTTTCAAAAATGGCATCCATTTTATCCGTAATAGGGCGACCAGAGCGACGTGCATCTTTGACATCAAAATTTCCGGATTGAAAACGCTTAAACCAAATTTGTGCTACTCTCACAGACACTGCACTAGGTCCATAAACAGCGCAAATCTTTTTCGCGGCTTCCGTTGCATTTTTACCTTTTTTGTAGTAAAATTTTAAAATGTATCGAATTTCTTCATTAGATTCACTAATCTTGACGGTACGAAAAACAAATGAAAATCACACATTTTCCTAATTTGAATTTGGAATTATGTTCTTTAAAATTTAAACTTTCAATGATACCAAAACCACACAGATACGAATAGTATAGCCACGGTAATGATAACTAACAGTATTGTGACTCGGCCCTATTTTTGAATTAAGAACCTACAGCCGCATGAAAACAAAACACGAGATAGGGCTGCCCGCCTACAGTATTTTAATTTCATCAACCTACATGAGTTTGTTTCTAGTTTTGAGATTGTAAATATGATATAATTTATTTAAAAAAAAAACCTTGTGAATGAAATAGGAAGTGTTCATTAAAAATACATGGTGTTTTTTGATTTTATTGACGAACTAGCTTTTCCCGCGACTTCGTCCGCGTGAATGTTGGTTATCGCGGATGCAGACGAAGTCGCGGGTTAAGAAGTAGCCTTTGTCCTTCCCCAGGGATCGAGCTATCTTCATGCCAAATTTAATCAAAATCGGTGCAGCCGTTGTGCAGTTAACTAATAGACTGAACGTTGGGTTGTTCGCTCACACCACGGCATTTTTTTTACATTTAGCACTTCTAAACGAAAGGTCCGATACGAATAATTTAAAGAGCATTTTACATGTACATAAACAACCTTGATTATGAAGCTATTTACTTGGATAAGGATTAATATCATGATAGGAATATCTTTATTTTTCGATTGTACTAGTGTTTTGATCAACCAATTTGAACAAAAAACGGTTGATGTGACTTAACTACTTATAATAGTTAAACATATTCGCGGACTTTTTTGTGGATAATGAAGAGTAGGTATTATAAACATGTTGTAGGTACATTATTTTTATGTATCATCAAAATATAACCTGCCACTGACCGACAAATTGCAAAATTCGCAAGAATATTTGAATTTCGCGGGCTACCTTAGCGCATCCACCTTAAGAAATTTCTTACTGAGGAAGGAGAAATGAAAAGAAAAACTTTATTTTGTGAAATTTAAATTAACGTTTATTTTGTTGATTGATTTAGGGCCGATTTTTCAATCGTAAGATAAATTTTATCCAACGAATAAATATGACGGTTTGATAGATTTTCGATACAAAAGCTGTCAAAACTGCAAACTTATTCCCCAGATAAAAATTATCTGACGATTGAAAAATCAGCCCTTAGATTAATAAATATGAGCTGTGGATGCTGGATCGGTATTCAGGCATTTAATTTAATCCCTCAAAAAATAAGGAAAAATCGATATTTTTTTTAAAAGCCATTTTTTTTTTAAAATTCGGTTATATTTATTTAAAAAACCCATCATTTTGTAATCGATTTTATGTTTAGGCAAAACAATCGGTTATTAAATAATCGATTTTTCATGTAGGTATAGGTAGTAGGTACTGTGACAGCCCTAACTATTTTTGTACCAAGTGTAAACCGAACTCGAGGCGCGTAGGTATGACTCGGGTTCCGACCGTTTGTATGAAGATAGAATACTGTTAGTATAACATTACCGTGGTATAGCCAAAGAAATTTTATTACAAGTTCATATATACTAAAATGCGAAAAGACTTTTTCCCCAACCTAATAAATATGAAAAAAGAACTTGCGCTCTGTCTGATCTAAAATTATTTCCAATACATAGGTCATATGGAAACCTCGAAATGTAACTATGGACTTTTAAGTCCATAATCACATTTATTGAGCTGTTACAAAAAAAAAAATATGCTAGAAGATGTTATAATGCAAACTGACGATTAAAATTAAAACTGATGAGTAAAAATACACACGTTTTTTTTCTATCATAAATCAATTATTTTGAGAAAAATATATATTATAATAAATAATTATTTCGTTAATCAATTACAGCTCATTAAATGTATTTACAACGTTATGTGCATAGTCACTGTTCAAGGTTTGTATACGACCTAGCTGTTGGAAATAATCTAAGTCGGGCCGCGGAATTTTGTTGGATCCCTTTTGCTTATAATTTTCCTGATGTCCTTTAAAATAAATTGGTTATACGGAAATGTGTATTGTTTTTAGGGTTCCGTACCCAAAGGGTAAAACGGGACCCTATTACTAAGACTCCGCTGTCCGTCTGTCACCAGGCTGTATCTCATGAACCGTGATAGTTAGACAGTTGAAATTTTTACAGATGATGTATTTCTGTTGCCGCTATAACAACAAATACTAAAAAACAGAATAGAATAAATATTTAAGGGGGCTCCCATACAACAAACGTGATTTTTTTGCCGTTTTTATAGATAATGGTACGGAACCCTTCGTATGCAAATCCGACTCGGACTTGGCCGGTTTTTACATTATGGTCAGAAAAGGATTTTTAGCATCCTAGTTAGGCCTCTGACCCATGTCTATACCTTTGTATTTTTGTTAATATTACAGCCATGTGCAGTGTGCGTAGTTGGAGTTTTAGAATGTTTTCCATTGTCTTCCGTATATGGTTTGGATGATTTGTATCACAAATGTCTTAAGTGGATTACGAAGCACTTCTCTAAAGTTTGGCCAACTAAGGCGTTCGCCACCCTGCCTACGGATCTATTAGACAAATGCTACCAGCATCATATCGTCAATCTGACAATTGATAATGTGGTCGATACAGTGTACGGGTGCGGCATCACTGGTAAGTTTATTAATTTTTGTTAAAATATAGTTTTGTTATGTGTATCATCATAACCACATTTATTTTTGAATAGCTGTTCCCTCGCGGCTCTGGCTGCGTTAATAGTTTTTCTCCGTATAAACTTTACGGTATACCCACTTAGGAGTTAATTTCGAAAAATCTTTAAACTTTTGTTTTATTATTTGCTTTAGAGCTGTTGCCAATTTTACTGTTAACCAAGCCATGCAATAAGATTCACCCATACAAACGTAAAAAGCCTTTACTACCCCATTTTTATTATATGGGGTAGTTTTGGAAAATCTGAAAATATATATTTCATATTTGTGCCCAGTTTCAAGCTTATATAAATAAACAAGGAAAAAAATAATCTTATTTATGTAAATGTCACAACAATATAATCGTTCAGGGGTGATTCTATCATTACAGTTTTAGCTAATATCGGTATGTCAGGATTGCAAGCAAGGTAAACACAGTAAATAAAACCAACATAGACTCTCCACCACTGAGAGTACTTGTATTTGAGTTAGTATTAGTAACATTAACTAGATCACAGTATATTACTTTACACAATTATTACAAGATCATAAAATAAGGACAAGCTAATCAGATATAAAAGGTCAGACTTCTTCAGCTGTTCAACACGGAATGCCCTCGCTTCGTCGAATGACCACCGCCTTTATAACCTCGGGTGGGCCGATCCATATCGACGACTACCCTCTCTTGTCAACATTGCCCAGTGCTACCCGCTACCGATAACACGGCCCTCCTGCAAAACACACGTCCTCGTGTGTTGGTGGTTGGTGGTTGACGCACCATCAACCCCATCGTCAAGATTGTGCATCAAGGCCTAACTTCAGTGACACCTTCGGACCTTAAACAGAAACAAATAATACAGTACACATCTCGGCCACACCTGATCACTCATCTTTGACCTCGTCATGTTACTCATGTCTTTGACCAAAGTAAAATGAAAAGCATCCAAAGAATGTTTGAATCGATTAGAGCTTGTTATCCCATCGACGGCCAACAAGCTCATCACCCATGACTTAAACTAGTTGATATTCATTCAGTATCAACCTAGTTCTATATTCGTTCATAACTTCTCGTATTAAACTTACTTACTTACAAACATCCACACATTAGATTTCAACATTTTCACAATAAAATACTATCTCAGATGCCTATTAGACAGTTCTACTTTGGTTAAACATCAAATTTTAGTTATTCAATAAATCATAATAGGTACATAAACACACAATCTCATTATACACAAATTCATAAAATCATTTAAATACATTTACAATATTTTTCAGGGCTAAATATCTCATTATAGTTTTTCACAAATTCATAATACATAAACACTTAAAATATTTCTTGGTTAAATATTTCAACGATTCACAAAGCCATAATACATAAACACTTAAAATATTTCATTCGTAAAAATCTCATACCTAATTATTCACAAAATCACAACATATTATCTCAATAATTTACAAACTCATAGTACATTTAACACTTAAAATATTCCATGATTATAAATCTCAATTATTCACAATTCATTTTACCAGCATATAAACACTTCAAACTCATAGTACGTTAAACACTCAAAATATTTCAAGATTAAATATCTCATTATTCACAAACTCATAGTACATATCAACCCTTACAATAATTCACGATTCAATATCTCATTATTATTCACAACATCCTACATTCTTAAATATCTCAATTCTTCACAAAATCATAAAACAAACATCCTAAATGTTTCATGGTTAAATATCTTTAAATCTTTAATCATTATTCACAGTATCATAGTACATAATTATAAACACTTAAAATATTATCTCAATTATTCCCAAAATCAAATTACAAAACTGACATGATGTTGTAAACATAACATTTCTATATTGCGCTAATAATCCAACCTTTTTACAACAATACAATACATATTAAACACATCTTTAACGAAAATAAGTCAAGTTATCTTTTATTTAAAATAAATTTGACAAATTAATCTTTAACGGAAGTCATCATAGTAATTATCATCAATAATAAATACAATTTCCTGTTTTCGTCTACAAAAAATACATTTTAAACCATAAGTAATAATAATAACAAACTACTTTTTAATTTCAATAAACTATTTTGTACCATTCTACAACAAGAATTATAACAAAACCAATCAAAACAAATATCAATATTTTCAAAACTTTTTCAAAACATTAATTCAAAACAGAATCAGTCATTTTTACTGCATTTTCATTTATCAATTAATAGCATCACCCGCCTTGGATTTAGCCAACTCATTTGGCATCACCCGCCTGGGATCCTGCTTTATCAACATGGCATCACCCGCCTTGGATCTAGCCATATCATGGCATATCCCGCCTTGGTTCCAGCCCTATAACAATTGCTTCGCCACGTTAGAGTTTCAGTTTTCCCCAGGCGAAGCCTTTGGCCAACCCCGGCTGGCCAAACCGGGCGGTGCCAAAGATCAACCCTGGTTGCATCTCACCACAAACTCTAATACGACTTGCAATGTATTTTCCTACACGAATAAATACAGATGCCGTATTTATTTTCCACGAATAAATACAGATACCATCATATTTATTTTATACGAATAAACACAGATATCATCTCATTTATTTTACACGAATAAATACAGATAACATCTCTTTTATTTTACATGAATAAGCAAAGATATCATTTAATATTTATTTTACACGAATAAATAACCTCTCATATTATATTTCCTTCCTCAAAATTCCTTCACACATAATAAAATGGTTGTGACTCACCGGATTTATCACATTTTCTCATTCTCACATTTCTCACCATTGTAATATCAATCTAATAATCAAGTTTTTGTCAGTCCGTCTACAGGGGATTTTTACAAAGCAAATACACTTCTCATCAAAAAAATCGAAACACTTCCGAAAATATCTTTGTGGCGACAATTAAACAAAAAACAAGCATTAATTCAGTATAGAAAAAACATAATTTAGTAGCTGGAAGTTTGGCCTTTACAATGGTGTACGAAACTTCCAAAAAATTGTTTTTTTTTTCAATTTTTATCCTTTAAATGAATGGAACATTGTTTTCAGATAAACGTGTGTTTAGAGTTGGAGTACATTTGTCGTGCAAAAAACGAAAAATAACGCATTACTTTAAAATTTTCTGTTTGTAATTTGTTGATTAGGCTCTGTGACGTCTGGTAAAAAGTTTTTTTCTAACACACATGCATACTTCACCCGCAGCAGCCGCCCAAGTAGTGGCATTGCTGGATTCTGGGACTAGTGAGCGTGTTGTGGCTGCAATCTTGCATCTAAGCCAGTTGTCTGTTCAAAGAGTCTACCAACGCTATCGGGAGACTGGTTTATTTACGCGCCATCCAGGATCTGGTAGGAATCGGGTCACTTTTGAGTGAGACGGCCGATTTATTGCAACCGTTTGTTTGCAAAATCGACGCCTTCGCGCTTTTCAACTGCAGCAGCAGCTCCTTGTTGTTCGAAGGGTGACTGTTAGTGGCTCTAAGATTTGAAGAAGATTGAAGGAACGTAGACTGGTACCACAAAAACCAGCTAATGGGGCGAAATTAACAACAGACCATCGAAGAGCGCGCCTTAACTTTGCACTTGTGCACTTAGATTGTTCAAATCTACAAATGAGCAAGGTTCTCTTTTCTGACGAGAGTAAAATTATCGAACATCAACATAAGGAATTCTAAACCTTATGCTACCTACTATTAAATGGCATTTAGTATTTATTTAAAAAAAAAAAACATGTTTTTCTAATAATCCATTCAAAACAAAAACTTGCGAGGTGTTTCGATTTTTTTTGGTGAGCTGTTCGATGGTCTGTTGTTAATTTTGACCCATTAGCTGGCTTGTGTGGTACCAGTCTACGTTCCTTCAATCTTCTTCAAATCGTAGAGTCACTTACAGTCACCCTTCGAACAACAAGGAGCTGCTGCTGCAGTTGAAAAGCGCGAAGGCGTCGATTTTGCAAACAAACGGTTGCAATAAATCGGCCGTCTCACTCAAAAGTGACCCGATTCCTATCAGATCCTGGATGGCGCGTAAATAAACCAGTCTCCCGATAGTGTTGGTACACTCTTTGAACAGACAAGTGGCTTAGATGCAAGATTGCAGCCACAACACGCTCACTAGTCCCAGAATCCAGCAATGCCACTACTTGGGCGGCTGCTGCGGGTGAAGTATGCATGTGTGTTAAAAAAAACACTTTTTACCAGACGTCACAGAGCCTAATCAACAAATTACAAACAGAAAATTTTAAAGTAATGCGTTATTTTTCGTTTTTTGCACGACAAATGTACTCCAACTCTAAACACACGTTTATCTCAAAACAATGTTCCATTCATTTAAAGGATAAAAATTGAAAAAAAAAACAAATTTTTGGAAGTTTCGTACACCATTGTAAAGGCCAAACTTCCAGCTACTAAATTATGTTTTTTCTATAATGAATTAATGCTTGTTTTTTGTTTAATTGTCGCCACAAAGATAATTTCGGAAGTGTTTCGATTTTTTTGATGAGAAGTGTAATTTACATGTGGGTATACAATCATAATGTGGACTGTTTTTTTCTTGTTCCACTTCTGATGTAAATGTCACAACAATATAATCGTTCAGGGGTGATTCTATCATTACAGTTTTAGCTAATATCGGTATGTCAGGATTGCAAGCAAGGTAAACACAGTAAATAAAACCAACATAGACTCTCCACCACTGAGAGTACTTGTATTTGGGTTAGTATTAGTAACATTAACTAGATCACAGTATATTACTTTACACAATTATTACAAGATCATAAAATAAGGACAAGCTAATCAGATATAAAAGGTCAGACTTCTTCAGCTGTTCAACACGGAATGCCCTCGCTTCGTCGAATGACCACCGCCTTTATAACCTCGGGTGGGCCGATCCATATCGACGACTACCCTCTCTTGTCAACATTGCCCAGTGCTACCCGCTACCGATAACATTTAAACTTTTCAATCGAAATAGAAGGTACCTTAATTTTTAAGTTAGGCTATTTGCTATACAACAGTAAAAGTTTTATTTTAATCGGTCCAGCCGTTCTGGCGTGATGCGGTAACAAACAAACATAATTTAAAAAAAGTTACATTCGTGTTCTATTGCTTATTTCTAATTTTTATTACCCCTTGCCAGTTTTCGTGAAAATATTTCAAATGTACAGACTTTTTGTTCTCTACTGTTTTATTATAGTATCGATTTTATGTTTTCACCATTATAGTGGCCTCCCTACAAAATAGTAGATGGTCTGAAAGCGTAGCACGCATGTGTCGGAGGCTTATTACTGCAGCAGCGCACTTCGCAGCTCCCAAGCTGGTTGCGGTTTTTCAAGTGATCACGCCCTTTCCTAACGAAGCTCCTCATGCTGCCAAGCAAGCTTTAGACGATTGTCTCGCGGCCGCCATCGAGTGGGCACCTCCTGACGAAGTCTGTCGCGCCTATGGATTTCTCTCTGCCCTTGTCAAAGAAATACGTAATCATCACTACTCGAAACCCGATTTGATCAGTAATGGCACAGATAGCCACAAAAGTTTCGGCCCCGGCAACCTACTATACACGCACGCAGGCAATTGGCGACTACAATGTGAGGGGGCCTTAGTGCGAGCCTCTCCGCGGGTTGTTACTACACAAGCTTTTAAAGACTTGCCATCTGAATTACGTAAAAGACTACGTGAACTCGGTTGTATTAAATACGGCGCGCATGCTTTGCCCCTTACTCCTCCTACACCGTACCAAGATAAAAAATCTAAAAGTAATACTCCAGCCAAGATTCATAAAGCTCCAATTACTTCAACGGCTCGTAGTGTTGATATAGCACATGTGCGCGCTTCGTTCGTACCTTACGCACCGAAACCGATAATTCCGCTCGGCTCCGTCGATACTCTAAAGAGCAACAACGATCTCCGTGATAGTAAGAAATCGCTCGTTACTACTCATCCACCGAAAGTGAGAACGACGAAGGCGCAAGAAGAGCGTGCGAAATTTAATAAAACTAAAACCACTAAATCACAAGACAGCCTAAATAGTAAAACAGGTTCAAATCGAGCTCCATCCTTCGAAAAAACCAAGCCGAGATACTTAGAACCCAAAGGCAAAGATAAGAAAACGTCAGTTGTGAATAAACACTTACCGAAAATTGAATCTTCGAGTGAGTCGTCACGTAACTCAAGTCCTGTTCATTTGAGGAACTTAAGGTCGAGTCCGCAAAAAGGGCGGCGAGGGGAGATGGACCAGCAGACCATGTCACAGGACAGCCTGGCCACTAGCTCGCGCCCCCGCACCGCCGAGCCCTCTGCGGACTCGCTCAGCGAATCACAAACGAGCAACATATATGCTACTTACACGAAAGCGAAGCATAGCAAGCGCTCCGTCGAATGTAAGTAAGACTTGCTTCACAGATTGTGTCGCTTTATTATAAATATGTATTGTTTATTTAATTAATTTTCTTTTTCTGTCTAACGTGGAACTGGACATGAAAAATTACTTCTTGTTGCATTTCGACGGTTAACTACCAAGAACTCCTAACTGTAATTCTTTGAAAAACTGTTTTTTTTTTTTAAGTTAGGCGTTCTTGGTAGTTTATTTATGTGGAGAATTAGTAAAAACGCTGTTTGTCAAAAAAATTCAGTTAGGAGTTCTTGGTACTTAACCGTCGATTTGTGTAATCAGCGCTTTCAAGTACAATCGTATACCACCATACCTTTTACAGCGATCAGATCATCAAGGTATCAAGAATCTGTTCAGTCTACGGTTCCCGCAAATAATAAGATGAAAACGAAGATACCGGTATATTTGAACCAAATTCCTAAATCCAAAGGTGTAGAAAGCAGAAACTCGAGAGACCAACAAAAATGGGGAAGAGCGGTTCCCAAAATGAATGCCATTCATATCAGGCCCAATGAGCGCAAAGTACCCGGATCTTTGATGAACGCTACAAAATCAAGTTCTGCTAAGATCGTACCGAAGGTAGTTTTAGGTTCATTAATTTTTATAGCTTTAAAGTTTCTGCAGAAGTTGTTCTCTCGTAAATAGCATTACTATTATAAGGTTCTTCAAAAAATTACTAAAATCGAGATTGGCGTAAGAGTTGAATCAACATAAAAATGTAAAGATCGCCAACCTTCTAATCAATTATAGTATTTAATAAATTATAATAAACTAGAGGTCGCCCGCGGCTTCGCCCACGTGGATGTCGTTTATCGCGTATTCCGTATTTTTCGGGATAAAAGTATGTAAGCCTATGTCCCTCTCCAGGTTCCAGACTATCTCTGTACCAAGTTTCATCAAAATCGGTTCAACTGTTTAGGCGTGAAAGGGTAAACCCGGGTCCGCAGCACCAATTTTCTAACAATACATTTTATCAAAACAAGTTAGCAAAACAGCCAGTCCGCTGCGCCTTTAAGCCAGGTCCGCTGCGCCATGTTATTGTGTTTTTGCTAACAAAACTGTTAGGCCACGCCCTTATTCGGTTAGCAAACAATGTTATCCTGTTTGCAAACACGAAAACACGGCGCAGCGGACCCGGCTTAACAGACACACGGACAGAGCTACTTTCTCATTTATAATATTAGTAGGGATTATTCAATTAAATACATTTTTATTCAATTACGACAGGTAGTGAAGGAGGTCGGGAATAAGAATAATATTATGTCGAAGAGTCAAAGAAGTGCTCACTCCAGCAGGCACTACCAGCACCACGAGGAGAAAGAGAATCCACCCCTTAAGGAAATACCGGTTATGGAGCGCTCCGGCACATTCTTAAAGGATGAGCCCACCTTTGGCGATAAAACAACTAGCATAGATATAACCCAATGAATACTACAATAATATTTATATCCAAAATTAGCGAATTCAATGAAATAATTTGAGTATTCTATTATGTAATCGAAGCATTTATTAATGTACTATTCTACCTCTGTAACTCGAAATCAAAGTCTATTGCAGTACTTTTCTGTTTCACAACCTTGAAACATTAGAGCAGCTTTATTTTTTATTACTTTTATTTTTAAATTTAGAAGGAAATTGCTGGGTAATGTAGGTTTCTTAGCGTAGGAAGCACTCTAGTAGACGAAATCTAAGCTTAGTCAAAGCATCTGCGTGTATCTACTTTGTACTCGGTAAGAATCTTTATATTTATTTATGTAAGATAAAAAAAAAGTCTAGCGATTTTGCAATACATCTTGTCTAATAAGTATCTACATAAAACTAATTTGTAATATTTGAAACAAAAGTAAAGTTAACCACATTAACCTTCATTCGGAATGCACAATATAATAGTTTAAAGCGGCTCTATTTTCCAGGTTTCTTCAGTAAACGAAATACCTATTGAGATTCTATAAACAACCCTAGTGGGCATTTAAGGAAAGGCTGAAAACGTTTATGTATAAAAGGAAAAAAAACGTACTTGTGTAGCAAGTTTAACAATAATAACAAGCAAGGTAGGTCATTGATTCCTATCACGTCTTATAACATCTTACTATAAGATATTCATCCTCGGTAAGCTAGCATAGACAAAGCTATTTCTGTTAGATGATATCATACTAACCTTGCTAATAAATTACTACGTACAAAGTTACTCACGACTATTTTGCGTAATTATACAGTGGTTGAAAAGATTGTAACAATTTTATAACTTTTGGTTATGACGAATTTATACTTAGTTTCAAATTTTATTTATTATTTTATGTTGGTATCTTCTATAGAGACCATAAAATTCGAATTAGATAGCCTAGTTGATGAGATATAATACGCAGATACGCCCTCGCCACTAATAAGATAACACAAATCCATGCAATGCCGTAAAGTACAACAGTGCACGGTTTTTATATAACGCTCAATAATCTTTCCATACCTATACATATGTAGGTATAATTATAATAAATAGGATTTTTGAGAATGAAAGTATTTCCTTATAATGCTGTCAGTGTAATAATCTCATTAAAGGCAGAAGACCAATATTTTCAATGACTGTTCCTATCTTTATTTACAGCGATCACATAAGGATATCAATGATATTTCTGAGAGAATAATTATGATAGCTACGGAAAGAGACGATATACATACGTAATTCTCTCAGAAATTATATCTATCCACAGAAGACCCTATCATTGCTCGTGAAATGTGAGTCTCTTATCGTTTGTAACCAAAGTCTAATAATTATAATACTCGTTCTTAAATACAATACCTATTTTCCTCGATGGGGTGGGCAGAGTAGTACACGGATGACGCGTAAATCATTTCTAATTTAAATGTTCAATAATCGGTACCTACGAATTGCAACAACTATAACAAATTGGAATTGCAAGTTACGCAGGTATACTGATTTGTTTTTACAATATGGTGTATGATTTCAGGGTTTGTCATCTGCATGAAAGATATATCATTTGTATGGGAAACTGTTGTGACAAAGCGTCATGTTGCCTGCGTCTTGAGTGCCCTAACAATCTTCCAACTGCGACCAATCCGGTGAGTATCTACATGATTATAATTAGCTATGATTGCATCCTAAGCGGACTCACAAGAGGTAGGAACCGATAAAATGAATCGCGGTGGTTGGCTCACGGAAGGACGCGAAAAACTGGTATATATACAAGGTTAGCCGGAAAGGTGGTACTAATCCGAAAAGGGTGTTACAGGACGGATGAAGAATTTTTGAAAAAAACCAAAATAAAAATCATTTCGTATGTAAATAAAAATTATCGAATTTTGACATTTTAATACGTGCGTTAAAACAGTCATTAGTGATACTTTAAGTAAACCGCGGATTAGTACCCTCTTTCCGACTAACCTTGTAAATAGTTATCTCAGTCTCATTCTCTTCAAACCATAAAAAAAAATCACATCAAACAGCTGATATTTTTTTTCGCGATTCCTTTTTTGTTCCCATAGTAAAAGTTGTTCATAATGATGAGTACAGTGACCCCTTAAGAGGTTGTGCGTTATTTATGTTAGACCTTGTATACACAAACACTTTTACTATTATTTTCTCCATTGCGTTAGTTGGTGAGAAAGTTGAGACTTGCTCACGAAGTAACTAAGTATTGAAGTGAATTAGCAGCGTCTTATTGCGAACGAATCGTTTCTATAACGATTATATTATGTAGATGACAAGCGGAAATCACTTCACCTAATACTGAAAGTCATCATATGACACTACAATAATACAGAACCGTTTACAAAATGTATATGAACTGGTTTCAATTATTTAATATACTAGTTGTTCTCCCGCAGTTGTGGTCGCGTAAATAACTTGACTACAGCTTCACTATCGGAACCTAGCATAGCTATGAACCATTGTCTCGACAAAATAAATATATTTTGTAAATATGACCTCAATCGGTTAAGTCGGTCAGAAGTTACACGATCACTAACAGACGTACAAACGATTATACAATGTTAGTCGGAAAGGGTACTAATCCGCAGACCACTTAAAGTATCACCGATGACGGTTATAAATACAGTGCTAAAATTTTATAATTCGTTTTTTTTTATTTCCTTATAATATTTTTGTTTTTACAAAAATCTTCATCCCTAATTTAGTTACAAATTCAGAAAATGGAGCTTCTAATTCGTAACCCCAAATATGACCTAAAATGTAAACAGCTGATCATAGCTGAGGATAGATAGATTTAAGCGTATTTTTTAATGTAGGTAATTTTCGAGTAATATAATTCTCTTTAACTATTGAGTTTTGGGAGAAGTGGTAGAACAAAAGTTATTCATTATTATGGGTACTTTAACACCCTTTCGGATTAGTACCCCCTTTCTGACTAACCTTTTATATAAAGATTAATTACTACTTGTATACTAAAATTATGTTTTAGATTTTTTATTCCACGTTTTTCCTCAGGTGGCCGTCCTTCGAAGGTTTCGAGCTGTGACAACATCTGCAGCTTAGATTTACCCATCACTCCCTTTTACCTTAATCCAATTTAAGAAACTAGTCTAAATGGTCTAGTATATACGTCTTCTGATTTATCAGCAAGTTTGTTAATACTTTCATAATTTTTTGATCCGGGTTACCGGGGTTCTAATCTATGCGCTACCGGCTATGTATATAATAATATCTTATAAAATCCCTAGGGAATATATTGACCCGCTAAAATCTGTAGACAATGTATTAAATTTTACACACATTTCCTAGAAATTGTATATGGCACTGGCAATGTGTATAATTCAGTAATTCTATGCAATCCTATGGGACATAATATATCACAATCTCGTTTGGCTAACGTCGACATACGCGTGGCGTCTGCGGTGCGCTCATGCACCACAAACGTTGGAACGTAGCAATGTCCGAATCGATTTAGAAAATAATACATATATATAAGACAATATAAATTTAAAAATGACATATAGTTTCAACTTACAGAAATGTCGCCTTAGAAAACTAATTAACTAAGTTGATTTCAGAATGGCAAAAACTATTAAAAACAATTAAAGTTCTTAAATGACCTCATAAAAGAATTTTAATTGTTTCTAATGTGAAAAAATGTTAATTTTTAATTTTAAATGGCTAGATTTTTCGATCATAAATATAAATTTCATTTTCGCACCATACAATTTCCTTAACCACTTAACTTACTTTCTTAACCAATCTTCTTAATTAATTTAGGGTGGTACAGAATCGCTTAATGGTACCCAGTGTTTGTATCATATTCTGTAAAATTTGATGCAACTATATTTATTATACTCACCGCTTTGCTACCTACACGTATAAATGCTTAAATGGCTAGCTGGTTCTAGTACATACATTAAAAAAGTAGCGTTTATTAAGATTAACATTGCGTTGCCATTTAAATGATATATAAATATTATGTAGACTTAGTAGTAATTATTCAATTAAATTTCCTTTTTTATGAACATGGTAAGATGAACTATTTTGTATTTTTGTTATTAAATATGATTGATTGTAAATAGCATGTCAAATATTATATCATCATATTAAGATTTAATGTAATGATGTACTTAACATTTTATAATTTTATTAATGTATTCGAAGCAGAGTTCTTTTCTGCAACGAAATCCCACTCAGTATTAAGTATATTTCTACGACTTCCCTCCGAAAAACGAAAAGAAAAAAGTTTAAAATCATTTTATTTTAGCAATTTGATATTTTATTATATTATACCGGTCTCCCAAAACAGGTGGCCATGCAGGGAAAATACTTTAAATATTATAGACAGGTAGCAAATAAATTTAAAGGTAGTCTATATTTAATTTTTAAAAGTGTGAAATACTGATTTCTAATATTGTTAAAAAGTCCCGTGCGTTTGCCTTGTGTCGTATTGATGAAACAGACCACCAGCACTTTATGGCGCCTGTTGATAGATATCGACGGGATAAAACATTGGAAGTCAATGAAATAAGAATTAAAAATAAGTAAAATAACGTGAACTTAGGTATGCAGATCTTTGGGTCTCATTGAAAAGAAATGTATTTTAAAGTTAGATGGTCTCATCAATTCAAGAAAATGTTCATGGAAAGATTTGATCCTAATTACCCTATTGATTGGTGAAATAAAACAGAATGATATTTTTTCGCGTTTGTGTTGTTTCGGTTACGGGCACGAGTTTTTTTTTAAATATCTATTAAAGCAGTATTTCTTACTTTTAAAATTAAAACGAAGTCTCTTTTAAGTAAAATTTGCTATGTTTAATATTTAAAGCACTTTCCCTCCATAACTACATGTTTTGGGACACCCTTTATATTAATATTATCGATACTCCCTAGCTTCTCAGGATCCCCAAATGTGCAAAATTGCTCTTGGAAGAGAAATATTTTCATAACCTTTTTAACTATGAAAACAGTTCTCTCAGTAGGCAATGCTTTGGAGGTGATTCTAATTTCCCCGCAACGCAATATGCCGTACTATACGTGTGTAGAAGTGGAAGTGTCGATATTTATAATGTATTTTAATATTTGTGCAAAGGAACTGAATATAATTTCCTAGTTGTAAAGATCTTATACAATTATATTTTTGCCTATTTACTGAAAATGTGCTTACTAAAATATAAAAATAGATGACTATCCAACTGTAGGATATTGTAGTACGTATTTAGGATATTTTCCTAATTGCTGTCGTAACATCACATTAAATTATAATCCCACACCTACAGTCTACACCAACATATTATACAATATGTCCGCGTTTTTAGTAATAATACTCTAAGGGCGGTGTATAGTAAATTTTATCGAATAAAGCAACCGACATGTGGGGTTGATGACACTTATTGGTTTTTGAGTTGCTCTACATTTCAATAAAAAAATCACGCCTCTGTTAGATCTAGGTCACATACTAAAATTGTTCTATCTTTATGGGGGTGGCAAATAGACTACAAGTGGCAAGTGGGGTGTTCTTGTCGATAAAATTGAGTGTATATCGGGCCCTTAAAGTTTTATTACTACAAAACACCCGGACATATTGCACAATATACTGATTTAGATTATTACTGTTTCATTTTTTGTATCTCTTTGGAACTCATGCTCTATTTCTATGAGGAAAAAGTTTTTTTATTATTATTATTGTGATAAAAGTTTTTTTTGTGGTCATTTCACCTTTACAAAGTATTCTTTCAGTGGTCTCGTTATAAGTTATTGTATAAAGAAAAAATAGTTATTTTAAGATTAACCTTGTTTTTGTTTTAACGCCTAGGGTGGCTTGGCCTAAAATGTGTTAAGGTGGTATCGCTGAAAAGCGTTTGTCTAGCGTTAGCGCGGCGCAAACGC
Source organism: Amphipyra tragopoginis (assembly GCA_905220435.1). Classification (NCBI taxonomy): domain Eukaryota; kingdom Metazoa; phylum Arthropoda; class Insecta; order Lepidoptera; family Noctuidae; genus Amphipyra; species Amphipyra tragopoginis. Next base: position 21,717,948 of record HG991991.1, on the reverse strand, counting down.
CACTCGAACACAACATTATTTATCATGCGCCGCGTTGGCGCTGCATGTTGGATAAACGACAGTGCAATATCACCGTCACTTTAGTTTCTCTATCTCTATCTTTTTAAAAACGACTACACTTTTTTTATAAACATTTAATGTGTATTGTGGTTTGATAACTCTTTAATACTCTTTTGCAGTTTTTTAAACACTTAGTAGATTTTCTGATTTTTATGAAGAAACAGCAATTCACGTCGCTTATTCTCATTAATAAAATAACGATATGTTTTAGTAACGCAAGCTTTTTTCGAGCCAACTCACAGACAGACATAATAATAATTTTAAGAATAGTTGTTTTCGCCTTATTTGAATAGTATATTTATTAGTCGTCCCTGATAAGACAGTAAAACTATCTGACGGACAGATGTTGGTTTTATTCTATTAGATGATGGGACCAGGGAAATCTGATATTATTTTCTCATCTCCGCCAATAATGGAAGATATTGTAATCAGTAAAACCTAATTAGGTTGTACTTCACAATTTAAACATGGTTATGAAATATGCTAGATGTAATTAAATAATTGAAGTTATACTTCTTTTGGCGAATTGACGGTAAAATTTTCATTGTTACTAAAGTTACGCACGCAGCTGTAGCAGAAATGCTACATCATGATATTAGTTGCTGAAATAAACCTTTTTTCTTTATGACACCACGGAGTTAATTGTTGACATAAACCTCTTTTCTATCGCAGTCGAAGTATAACTTCTACCTTCTATACCATTTATAATATATTTACGTAAGATATAATTATACTTGTTTTAACTTAGGTTTACTCTCAAAATGATCTCAATGATGCACAGTATTCAATACTTTTGTTGGTTTTCATCAGCATCAGGCCATTAGCCGTTGTTATTTATAGGCTGTTTTATTTTTCTATTGACTTTATAATTTCCATACTGTATTAATTAATTTATTGTGAATATATTTTACGGACATTTATGATGTTTGTTGTTTTAAAGTGATTATATAACATTTTATAGTGTAGGTACATTTCTATCACAAGTGCACCGTTTGTATAAATTTTAAGTCTGTAAACTTCTAGATTGTAATCATGAAAATATTTATTAATTATTGTAATTGTTGATGACAAATATTATGTTATTTTAGGAAAAAATATAAAGTTAAATATGTGCAATGCCATTCTGGTCTTTTATTTTTCAAGTTTCTGGAATAATTAAGTTTCGAAAATGACAATTCAACGGCCACGGCGCGGCAGTCCAATAAAATAGTATTTTTCGTTGTTAAGAAAAAAATACTTTTCATTATAGAAAAACATTAAATAAACAATGATTTTATTCAATCTATATTTTTATTTAAACAGAGACTCCTTCCTTTTTATCTAGCGAAATACTTAGTAAAACCGATTAAGATTTTTTAATAACAAATAGATACCTAAGGATAAATATTACATAGGCACATTGGATACCTTAGAAGCCAACTGATCCAAGTAACATTTTTACATTGAGTTTGAACTCTACAAAGTGTTTTAACTCTATAATCCAATTTACCAAAAATTACACTTGGGTCAGTTGGCTTCCAAAGTATCCATGTAATTAAAATATTAAAATCTAAAGTAGGTATCGGTCTAACTCGATCGTAGAAACAATGTGGAATGTTTGCAAGACTTGCAATCGCTAGAATTTTCGTGCGAACTCCATTGCAGCACGTGCAGCAGTAACTGAACTAATAACATGAGTGGTTTTCTTCCGACCGTTTTTTATTTATGACGATTCTGACGCCGCAGCTTGCTGTTTAACACGTTCAGTGACAGGAGGCCACCCTTTAGTCACATCGTCGATGCCGGATGCCCTCGTGGAGGGGTCATTTTAAATGTAGGTTTGTCTTAGAAAATACACCGTCATAAAACAAACCGTTCATTGTTAACGAGCGACGCCACCTAACGATACACACGGGGGTGTGGTTGCCAAAAAGAATTTGTTAACGACACCACCGTAATGTTGGGATGCCACAATTGGTAATAATATATTATGCGAGTTAGTTATACAATATTAGTTGTTGCCCTGAAGGGCAACAACGCTATTCATTAGTGGTGTCGTTAATAAATCCTTTTTGGCAACCACACCCCTGGGGGTATCGTTTGGTGGTGTCGTTAACAATGAACGAAACCAACAAGACCTCCTGAAAACATTATTGTACTACTTACGTAGTAGCGTGTTTTACGGTTTTAAATCGAATGCCAAGAACCCTCCTCGAGGATTCACTCTTAGCGCAAACATAATTCTGAGGACCCTCCTGGAAGGTCCACTAACCATATTATGGCGGCATGGCGTATGAGCTCTATGAAAAGTGTTGTGGTCTCGAATGTATTAAGTGCAATCTACACTATTATAATATGGATGTACAATTACTAATGGTTTTATTTTGATGGCACCCATTCTGCGGTGAATAAATGTCGTAGGTAGGTAGTGTTACCTAACAATTCGACGATGTTCAAGTGCGACAGTTTTGGCAATATTGGTACACATAAAATCAGAAAGCTACTAAGAAGTTTAGCAGGAGTGTACTTACATATGAATAATGAAAACACTTTTAACCATACAATATGTATTTTACAATTATTACAAGATTAGTTTACAGGGCGTGGTTCGATGACAATACGAGGAGTCCAGGGTCTTCAGGTGTAGGTAAGTAACATAACTGGCGGCTGCTGAGGCGCGAGAGAGGACGAAGTTTTTTTTTATTGGCTGCTGTTATGGTCCTTGGGGACCCCTTCTACGTAACCGGGCAGTTATTGGCGAGACCTGAAGGGTCTCCAGCCAAAAGGACGAAGTGCAGCGTGCCGGCCCTTTTATAGGCGCACCCCGCCAGTCGCCACCTCTACCACCGTCACAATGACAAGCATGGGTTCACATTAATACATATGATTATCTCACCCTAACCTTTCTAAAGGAAACTCCAAAGGATTTAGTAATAGGTGGGTTAATATTCGGAAAATATTAACAAAAATGAAGAGCATCATTACCTCATCCCAAAGAATGCAGATGTTTAAAACGCCAATCTATTTATATAAAAATGAATCCCCATTTCCCTTGGTCACGGCATCATGCGTGTGAGGCTGGACCGATTTCGCTAAAATTTTTTTGTTGTAGGTAAGTATTCATATTTGTCAGGAGAAGGTTCTGATGAAAGAAAATTAATATATAAAAAATAACGAAATTATCTCAATAAGTTCATATTCATTTGTTTACCGCATGCATGAAAATGGTTTTAACTTTTGTTAAGTAGATACTATTTTGATTTTGTTTCTGAAGGTAGGTACCTAGTAGATAAGTAGTAGGTAGGTAGTAAGTAGGAAAAAGTGCATTGCAACGCACGGTACAGTATGATAATGAAAACTCAAAACTATACCACTGCCGTCGAGCAATAAGATAAGAATAAAAACAATTGTAACTACCTTGATACCTTGGGTTACATTATTGTAACTTTCTTACGGATCCCTATTTTTTGATAATTAAATATAGCAGGGATAACGTAGCTTCCTATTGGTGAAAGATATTTTGAAATCAGATGCGTGGTGTCGGAGATTACCTCCTACATAAAAACAAACAAAGGAGAGTGGGAAACAAATGTATGGGGTCTGAGCCCACCCTTCAATAGTAACATTTGATATACCGTTGGATAGGGTTTTTTAAGCGGAACATTCGTTACTGACAAAACTATGGTCAAATGTTAGTACTTTCGGAGATACGACGTCTTAAAGTTATGTGATGAGTTATGCAATGACTATAAACGAGACGCTTTTTTTTTAACTTTGCCCCTCACTATTAATTTCTCCTCTATTGTGGGTGCGTTTACAAACATTTCAACTCACAAACACAAATAGCCAGACCCGGAACAACTACTTGTAGGTCACACAAATATTTGTTCCGTGCGGGAATACAACCCTCGACACGCAGCGCAGCAGTCAATCGTGCGCCACCGCCACCACTGCGCCAACCGTGCTATCCGCTTTGAGTCTGGGTCATGTTTATCTTATGATGAAGTAAACTACGATCATTAATTGCTTAGATTGGGATCACTTTTAAGGCAGTATAACTCCAAAAGTACTAACTTTTGACCTTAGTTGTAATACTAAGTTTTATTCTGCATAAAAATACCTATTCACTCATGAGTATCTTATTTCTATTGAGAGGTGGGCCCGCCCACAGAACAGATAAAAGACGTGGCCCACCATTACTCATTGTCCTTTTACCTCTTATTAAGTATAGATTGGCAACTTGGTGCGATGCAAGGAAAACTCAAGCGGACAGTTCAGTGGGACAACAAACAAAAAAACCGGCCAAATGCGAGTCGGGCTCGCGCGCACGAAGGGTTCCGTACCATTATCTATAAAAACAGCAAAAAAAATCGCGTTTGTTGTATGGGAGCCCCTTAGATATTTATTTTATTGTTTTTTTGGTATATGTTGTTATAGCGGCAACAGAAATACATCATCTGTGAAAATTTCAACTGTCAACTATCACGGTTCATGAGTTACAGCCTGGTGACAGACGGACGGACAGCGGAGTCTTAGAAATAGGGTCCCGTTTTACCTTTTGGGTACGGAACCCTAAAATCCATAAATCCCTGGCCTTATTAAATTTCCAAACATGCGAACTGGATGTTTAAGCACTTCTGTATACATCCATTAGGTGCTAGGGATGTCTGTATTACAATGGATACTCGTGGCTACATAACAATGGCGCCGATCATACGATTTGCAATGTTGAGCTGCGCTTGCCGTGGTTAGTCCGTAGATGGATGACCGTTTATCATCGAGACCCCTTCCGTGCCTTGGAGCACGTCAAATCGTTGGTTCCGGGTGTCATACCAATATCTGACAGTCGTTCGAGTAGTCAGAAGCCCGGCAGTCTGGCAACCGGTCTAACCTTAGGATCTCAGAATACAGAAAGAAACAGAATCCGCCTTCAACAGTAATTGCAAGCCTTACGCTGTGTCCAAAATCAAAGCATGCGTCCCGCGCCCGTCTCACTTCCCACCCGCGTAATGTTGCTAGCTCAGACATTGTTTACCCGTTTTTGGGGAAAACGTTGAGTATTGGAGGTAAGATAATAATAAAATCAAAATTGTGCTTTTCTATATAGGCAATATTTTATATCTGAGTAGGTACAGTCAGCGTCAAATATATAGGGACGAACAGACTGTTCAAAATGATCCGAGCAAAACTACAGGGTGTTAACGAATTCATGTAATTCCTTCAAACCGCGTGATCTACTGGTGACACTGATTGATTCTGCATGGGATTTTTTCAGAATAAAAAAAAAAGTTTTCAAAAAATGAACCATGGTATTCTGTATCTGAGTAATTTTAGCGTCCCATGTTAACTGACTGCGTGGAGCAATATCGGGCTAGTCGTGCCCGTCAGCTGTGTTGCCGTGCCTTCATTAATTTATGCATGGCATCTAAATTTTCAATGAAATAAAAAAAAATGGTTTTTTTTTTAAAAGAGATGTTCCAAAAAAAATCCAGACTCGATTGGGACTAAATGGGTACCAGTAGTTTCATTATAATGCACAATTAACCCCACCGAAAGAGCAATACCGAAATCGATGGGGTATATGAGCTATAGGCTGATAAAGTAATATATGAAAAAATCTTCACCAACAAGTGTTTTTTACCATTTTATACAACATCAATAATATATTAACGATAATAATGACGGGATTACTGTAGTATTGATTACTATCAACCATTTGGTATCCGATTACTATAAAAAACACAAAAAAAAAAACTTTTTTCAAGGATTCGTATAAATAATATAACTACAAAGTGTAACATAAATAAGTGTACAACTTCTTAAGGGGTCACTGTACTCATCATTATGAACAACTTTTACTATGGGAGAAAAAGTGAAATCGCGAAAAAAAAAACAGCTGTTCCCCACATTTTGACGAGTTAAGCGAACGTAAATGTAGGGAACAGCTGTTCTTTTTTCGCGATTTCACTTTTTCTCCCATAGTAAAAGTTGTTCATAGTGATGGGTACAGTGACCCCTTAAGAGGTTATACGTTATTTATGTTACACCTTGTAGTTATATTATTTATACGACTCCAGGTTTTTCGTTTTTTTTTTAATAATCACTTACCAAATGGTTGATAGTTGATAGTAATAAATACTACAGTAATACTGTCAGTATTATCGTTAATATAGTATTGATATTATATAAACTTTTAAAAAACACTTGTTAGTCAAGATTGTTTCATATATACTTTGTCAATCTATAGCTCCTATACCCCATCGATTTCGGCATTGCCCTTTCGTTGGGGTAAATTGTGCATTACAATGAAACTACTGGTACCCATTTAGTCCCAATCGAGTCTAGGTTTTTGGTCCATACATTATGGACCATCTCCTTTTTAGTCAATCTAAATCCCGTGCGGGGTTAATCTATCGATTAATGGTATACCATTAATAGATTTTGTGGTTTGAAGGAATTACGCGAATTCGTTTACACCCTGTATAATTATGTCAATGAAACAAGGGGCGTTTCAGAATGAACGTAGGACAGGTCAACTGGCATTCTGACAAGAATCCCATTTAGATAAAGTTTAATTTCTTTAGCTGTTTAGGTAATGATGAACAGTCTGTTCGTCGCGATATACCTATTTGACGCTGACTGTACCTGATTATCTCAAGAAATAGAGAAGGTCTGATAGGAATTTTAGATAAAAAACGTTTAATTTATTTAAGTAGGTAATAAAAAGAAGGGAAAATCAAAACTCTTATACTGACAACACTAACAATATGGATGCATCATTCCCTATGACAATTACAAACTGAACAATTTATTGATTAATTAAATAAGACGATATCTGAATGTGCTACTTAAACGTGAAATGTGATCCCATCCTGTTTTGTTTTTAGGCCCGCTGCATTTTTATAGGTTCGAACGACACAAAACGACATAATTTAATTTAATTTGACACCGGTAAATACATGTAGTCGTTATGACGTCCCCATAGTAACTGATCGTCTGCGCGTAAAACTACTCCGATTAAGAGTAGTTTTTGATGCTTCAGTATTAGGCGTGATCACAGCTTCTGGGTCTTTCTGTATTCTGAGCTTAGGATATCGCCTCGGAATTTCCCAATAACTGGGTTTCAGATGTCTGATGGCAGTCGCACCGTGTAAAATACTGGTAGCATCTAGTTAGAATGGATGCTGACCCCCAACATTTCAGGAAAAGGCTGACATCACAGACAGACAGATCATGTTTGTATTAGAATACTAGTAAATGCAATCTGGTAATCTATTTGCACAGACGTAGTTAAAGAGGCCAAATACACGTCCGATACTTGCCTCCGGTAGTCTGATCAGACTATCTGAAGGCCTTCGTGATAGATATTTGTTTGAACATGAATTACACGTACGATCAGGATCGGATGTCAGAATCATAAGTATTGTCCGGGCGTCATAGTCGTCCAGAAAAATTCGGACACGAGAATCGTACGTGTATTTAATTTTCATGAATCGGATCAGATAGTCGGATCCGGCTCCCGGAAGCAACTATCGGACGTGTATTTTGACCCTAAGACGACTTGCCTCCGGTCTCTGAAAGGCTGATCAACGCAAAAATTAACGTATCAGCTGTCAAATTTCATGTCAAAGGTTGTGATTGGGTGTTTGTGTTGGTCGACCGATCACATTCGTTAAAATGAGATTTGTAAACAGATTAAATTGACCAGCTTTTTACAATAGTCCGCTACCTACTGCTAACGTCAATTCGAAACAATCGACAACTTCCGTTTACAAGATTGTATTTGATTACAGGCGGTTGGGCTTACCATATTCTCCATTTTTACTACCCATTCATTATTTAAGTGTTGACTAATGCAATTAGGTGAAAATATAAGCAAAGTAGTCATAAATTAAGTCTTTTATTTCAGAAAACGATACAATATAGCATAATAGTACATTATAACAACAATACCATACGGAAATTTTAATTTAAATGTTCTCTATTGTTAATTTAAAAATAACCCTACGCATTGATGCTCAAGTGGCCTTATACCAATACATCATCTCCCAAAAATTATAATTATGTGAAAACTATAACGTGCAAGTTTCTTGACATCTTTATAAAAAAATTCAATAGGCTTGTTACAGGAACCGAATAAAGCGTCGGTGTCTTGCAAGAGCCAATCCTTGCATTTACTGCTACATGAACAAGCAGATATTGCTACCTAGTTAGCTGCGTATTCCGATTATTTGGAATCTGCAAGTACACCCACGTATCAGCCCTGGAGATATGGCCACTAAAACCTATCACTTTACATGCATTAATTAATGCAACATGTTCGTTAACATGCTGACACAAGTCTAACCTGTCTTATGTAGCCTTAGTACATCATGTTACACAAATAACTCAGCTCACTCAATCTGTGTATTTATTTATAAAGTTTATTTTATATATTACGTCACATTTCTTAAATTATTGATCTTTCGCCACCTCCATAAAAAAAAAACATTGTCTTGTTTATACACATAGAAAAAGAATTGTTAAAAAGACGTTATGGTAAATGTATTACTTGGCCGATCTATTTCTAGTTGCATGTGACGTAATATCCGGCAGATAGAAAGTAAGGGCCTATTGAAATTATATTAATTGTAGTGTCAAAGTGTGTACTCATAATTATATTAGTAGTCTCATGAAAATGCTCCTATTTCTCTTTTAATATGTTTAATTCAATAACTTTAGGAATTTATTTTATTAGGATAGAATTTTTGATTATAATATTCATGAATACTAGAAATTAAAAAGGCTATAAGTGCCACAAAGTCAGTTATTGTTTTGAATGCAGAACTTTACTGTTTGTGCCATCGTCAATAAACTAAAATAGGGAATATGCAACGAATTCGGTTTTGTAACTGATACCTACACAATAATATATTCATTGGAAGCGGGTGCAAGGATGGCTCTTGACTTGTCGCGAATCGCCAATATTATGAAAATGGCGGACCTTACACCTGTTATTGTTGTAAATAGCTAAAAGAATAACGTTAAAGGATGCTGTAGAAGAAATTAAGTCAGATCGTGGCTATTTGATTGCTGAAAAAAGTCTCCGCCAGGTGAGATGGTTCGTATTTTTTCCAAACCCATGTATTCTATACTAATGGCGAGCATCAATACCAACATGTCATTTGGAACATAGATCTTCATATATTACAAAGTGCAAGGCAGATAGACCACAGATTCAAAAACATAAGTTTACTTCACTAAATTATTACAATTAAATACTTATTTAGCTTCATATGGGCCGGCCATACATCAGATGTGATTGCTTTGGCCTTATAAAAATAATTTATTTATTTATTAAGGTACACCAACAGACAGACATAAAATAACGAAAATCCTATAAGATGGGGTCTCATTTTAATCAAAAATTCCCAACTTTTGTTTTTGGTACTTACAGCCTTTATTTCTGGTATTCTTAAATATATCCGTTAATAGAATAAAAATGTTATTTCGTCATTACCGTCATGCAGTATGAACTAATAACTGATCCTTGTCATCATGTCAACTCTAAAATCACATTTAAGGGATACATGACATATTATATCTCTTCAGTTGTCTGTACAGTCAGCGTTAAGTTCGATCTTATCTAGATGATGTAGAGATATATTTAATACAAATTAAACATTCTGTCCATCGGCATTAATTATAAAAAAACCACCACAAATGAAAATTAAAAATGCCATAAACAAGAGTGAAATTCTTCTAAATATACTGACACAAAACTACGATTAAATGTGCTATGAAACATGACATGTTGACGCCTAGTATTATCGAATAGTAGCCGTGGAGTTTACAAAACAGAGCCACGGTTGTACTACCAATTTATATACTCATACAATCCTCACTTCGCACCTTGTATCTCAGTTCGACACTAGCTGAGCTTTAACACTTTCAACCTTAATATGTATATCATAATATGTAACATGATCAGTTCTCAACGTAAAGAAATAAATATTGAAGTTCATAATGTTTTTAACATGTAAGATGTCGCATATTATATGAATTGGACAAAAAGTAAAGCTCAGCTAAGGCCAGACCAGGCCGCGTCGTAAACGTTTTATTAAAGCGAGTTCCTATCCTCACTGTTTGTTACTCCCGCTGTGCAGACTGTGCACGTAAAATAAATAAACTTAATATTCGTTGTGATAAAATTAATTTTATGGTTCAAAACATAATGGGGTTCCAAAATAATATCGGCCTGTAACTATTGCTTACCGAATGACTTAAAGATAAGCTTCCCAAACTCAGAAAAACAATCGTATGTGAAATGGTAGATAAATTTTGCAGGCATACTTGATACTGCTCATACCATTATCACATTTATTTAAGTTTTTAAATGGTTTAAGCGTATAAATATAGAATTTTAAGAATTCATATAAATTAACCATTACTTATGCACTTACAATACGAACATTTTAAAAGCCATAATTGTATACGAGTTGAAAAATAATTATGAGACGATTTTACTCAATTTTTACACCAAATTACACAATAAGTATATGAACCTGATTTATTACGCTATGTTTCCCACTTAACACGTCATAACATTAATTCTTAAGTAATCAAGGCTGGATATTGTATGTATGACAACAACTACAACATACCAAAACACAATGACTTAACGTTCTATTTAGGATGTATTTAGGCGTGTTGCACACTGAAACCAGAATGTTTTGCAGTACTCATTTTATGCGCGCTACATTTATTTGACACCCTACATTTAAATGCGAGCACGCCAAATATTCATGCCATGCGTGTTGCAAAACACATTTTCCGAGGAGAATGTATGAAGCATGAGCTCGACACGGGAATGTTGGTGCGAAAGTGTTTGTGGTTTCAGTGTGTAGGCCGCCAAATGAGCTAATACAAATAAATGGCTGATCTTCAGTAAGCTCGGGGCTCCGAAATATGTAAATGTTTAGTGTGTCGTCACAAATAGTAAGAAACGCTAAACACTTCATTATTTATAAATAATAGTAACTATAATACTAACATTTATTTTTTGCACAGCGCAATGGTTATTTTGAAATGTGACTTTTCACACCGATTGATTTGCCATAAGCCAATAATAATTATATTCACGACAACACTTTTATTTATTTATGATATTTACTTATGCACGGCGACACAGGTACACAAAAACTGAAACTAACTATTACTAAAAAGAATTTATACTGATAACAATCTGTTTGTATTTTAAGTTATTCTTATTGCCTGCACATTTATGCCAGAATTAAAAATATTTTTTTTTCTTCGCTTCACACGCTAATCTAACCTCGACTTTATTATTTTACAGCAATAGTTGTTAACATAAAATTATCGAGTATTGTACTAAATTGAAGAAATCATTTGCAATTTGGAATTATTACGCTTATATTAAGTATTTTTAGACTTCATAATCTGTACACAGTACAAGAACAACTGTACGTTTTAAATAGTGGGCCGATAATCCCCTGACGGCAGATAGTTTATTTTACAACATCTATTTTACAACAGCAATTAGGAATGGGTATTATCATGGAAAAATATTTTTAATAGATATATTTTGTTTAACAAACAGCTCTTAGTCTCTCCAATTTAGTCTAATACTCTATGTTACTTGAGGCACCAAACTACAGTTCCAATACTCTTAAAACATTTCTGAATATTGTAAAAATCTTTTCTACGTCATAAATCTATGTACCAAGGCAATGAAGGGTGTAGCTGACACCAGTGCATATGGAAGAAATGATGGCACTTGATGCACGTCACATTAGGCACGCGTCCACTATATGGCTTCACAAAGCAGTGTTAACTTTAGCTAATTCGATAATACGTATAAGAGATGAAACTCTTAACTACACTGCTTCATCTTGGACTAGGTGCCTAACGTTGGGTACAAACCTGTCAACTGTATCCACCATTACCTTATTTATTTTTTAAATGTAAGCTGTAAAATTTTTGCTTTGTCACAGAATGTGTACAATGTCACACAAATTTTACAATCATTTCATCAATTTAATATAAATGCCTACATGCACAGTTGGCATGCCGCATTTAGTAACCCCGTTTTCTTGATAAATTATTGGTAATTTGCCAAAGTAATTATTCTGAATTCTTAATGGCAAATGTTAATTATATCGACGATGAACTTTTCGAAGACTGCGTCTTACTATTTATATCAGATTTAATATGTATAATTCCCAGTTTTATCAAGAAAAAATTGTTACATCTTTATCATTAGTAAATAAACTATGCAAATAAAATATCTATAGTATATAATTATAATATTCTATTGACCAATCTACTGCCCTGACATCTTACCACTGTTTAAAAAAATGCTAGTAGTATACAAACTGATAACACCTTGCTTTAAATCAGGATTCGGACGATCTGACTTGTATGTGAGTAGAGTAGATTGGAATCAAACTCCTGATTATAGTAAACGGGTACCAGAAACAAGAATATTTAATGCTGCAGACAAGCGTCAAAAACAAGATCATATCGGTAACAGCATTATGTTAAATATAATAGAAGTAGTGCTACTTATAAAGAAATAACATGAAATTGCTAAGTGTTACATAAATTGTAGAGAGAATGATATCTGTCTGAAAGTTAACAACAATCTAAAACATGTCGATAAACCTTAAGGGTAGGATATAAACAATTAAAAACAGTATCTATCTCACACTAATGTTACTGTCATGTTACTGTCAGCTACTGTTAACGGACAGGGCAATGATTGGTTTTGAAAATAAATAAGTCTTAAGGCCCGGGTTTTTTTGTATAGCTTCGGAAGAATGTGGCTTGGCAAAAATACTAAAGTATTTCAATGAGGTAATTTTAATAAAATCCTTTTATTTTTTTTGTGATAGTAAATGTAACAAAATTATGTATTCCGTGTTTTAAAAAAAGGGGTCTGCTTTAATTTCAAACATACCATTATATTAATAAACAACTAACAGGAACACATTGGTTGCCTTGGAATTAGATAAAGCACTTTATTAAGAAATAACAATCATGCTAACAAACTATTCAAAATGGAACCACTGGTTTAAGTTACGTCGATATTGGAAAACAAGTAGATAGTCTTGGCGAATCTAGTGGATTTCATTTTAACGTATGATCGTATAAAAATCAAATAATTAGAGGTTAGTTAAACAATATAAGTATTACACTGATCGAGTCGTTAATTCGTAGAGGAACACAAGTACGGCATGACGGAAGCTTTGGAGAGGTCGCTATAGAAAAAATATAAGCTGCCTTGTGCGAGAGGGATGCATCGGGAGCGGTGTAACAGCGGTATGTGAGGCGATGTCAAGGTCACCGCGGGGTTTAGTTGACCATTCACATGAGGAACTTGCCGATGATGATGCCGAGGAGCGCCATGCCGACGGCGGTCATTACCCAGGGCATGAGCGTGATCTGTGCGTTTTTCTCGGGCCCGTACGAATGCGGGCGCGCCACACGCCCGTCACCGCCCGCAGATTGACGCAGGCGCATCAACTCCTCCTGCAACACAAGTACCGTACTATTTATGTACCGTTCTACGATTGGTCGGTAACTCATCTTAAGTAATCTTAACACTTCGGTTAGTCGCAGGGATATTGGTAAGGACTACAATTATTATTATTGTAATAAGTTTGCTTCTGCATTATTACTACATTATGAGTAGTCTTAGGCGAGAGCTAAGGCTTAATTATTTATGTAAACAAACCTCGCAAATGCAACAGAATTCGTATATTCATTATATTATTGTACCTTTCGGCGCAGCAATAACTTAACAGTTTAAAGATTACTTCTTGTTTTCAAAATTACTATAAATAATATTTGATGATGATGGTAATAGGGGCCAGCCTATTGCCATTTAATGGGCATAGTTCAATCTCCGGGCTGCTACTAAAAATTTACTAATAGAAAACCCAAATAACTGCTCGACCGGGAAATCAAAGCCTCAGCAGCCGCGCTTTTGATCCCTTGATCAATGATTACACAATTTTCATAACATACATAATTTTGTAGTGTATTTCCATGCATTTTGTATGAAATTTGAACGGAATACGAAGCCGCTCGTGACAGATCCGCGCCCGACGCCTTTTATATGAAGCCTGCGCCTAAGAGCCAGGTCACAAGAGAGGTAGCGGGAGCGGCGCGGCGCCTGACTGGGCCGACGCTGCGATGCACATTGAAACATCCATGGTATGACACACAGTGCGCTACAGCGCCGGAACGTACTCGCAAACAGTACGCGATGCATTACCGCGCTCCGGCATCGCAGTTCGTTAATAGGCTCAATCAGTGAGTTCACACTAGTAGATTGCAGCCATGACGCAAAGTTACGACGCCGCACCGCTCGTGTGGCACCCAACGTGTCAAAATTATAGGGGTGCGGTGCCGCATCTTATCGTGTAGCCTGGTTCTAAGGGATTATATTACCAAGTGTGGACCTAAACACTCCTAACATCATACTAACCAATGATGGCATAAATATGAGTTGATAGCTCCTGATAGAAAAATCATGGATAAAAAACTGATTCTACATTAAGCAGAAAAGAAAAAGTGATTGCCTATCGGAGTGAGCATTAAAATCCACCTTCGTAATTAAAGTCGGTGAATGTTAGTTACACTATACAATTCTAATTTATTCTGATTTTGATATTAATTTAAAATTTGTAACGCGTAAAGTAAGCAGAGCAAGATATGAAACTCGAATGGATGGTTTAATTAGTCACAGATTTTCAATGTATTCTTATCACAAGTTAAATAGCTTGACTAAATTTTGTTACATCACTCGTCTCTGACATTATGGAGATTAACAAAACATAAATGCATTGCAATGTCGTATTCCTAAAGTTAATAAAAAATAGATGATGACATTTAGCTAGTAATAAACATCGCATATCAGCAAATTGCGCTAGCACATGATAAACGAAACATAAATCGCAAAACGCTCAACATTGATTCATTGAATTGAATGTATGAATACACTATTGAAATCAGAAATATTATTATTTTAATACTATAATAACATGGAATTCCAGGAAGTCTCGTTTGACACTTATCGCTAAGTTTTTTTCCTGTCCAAATGAACGAGTAAAGCCAACGTTGAGCCAATGATATATCTTAAATACCATAATCACGTGTTCCGTGTGGTGCCGGACGTAAAGAATAGCACTACCCCATCTCTTCCCATGGGTGTCGTAAAAGACGACTAAGCGATTCACTAGAGGATGCTCGGTGGTATTCTCTGAGTACTTTAACCATACTGCGATCGCCAACCAACCTGCCAAGCGTGGCGATTATGGCAAACCCCCTCTCCCCCACCCAATACGGCTTGGGGAGGCCTATGTCCGGCAGTGGACGTCTTTCGGCTGAATGATGATGATGATAATCACATGTTGGGTTCGAGGTTCACTTCCTCTAATTAACTTTTAAGTGTGAGACGATAAGTTGTATACCTTGCTATTATAATTTTAAGATTAGCATGGTGGACGTTTTATACCATCGCTTTTCGTGGTATCATCATCATATCAGGCGGGTCGTACCTATACAGCAATTGCCTACGCCCAAATAGATCGCTACAGCACATGATATTTTTAGAATACTACCTTTATAATCAAGTTTGACAGGCAAATTGGTGAATCAGTATAATGTGACTAGAAACGGACAGTCTTATGGAAACTGATGACTATCATCTCTATCTTATGTTTATTTTAATCGTTGTAAATTATTGAAGTCTGTCAAACAATTGCCCACATATTATGTATGTTATTAAAATCGCAACGCACACGTCATTTCCTACAACATGTCAGATTCGCTTTGTGTGTATGTGCACATATGAATCCGGAATACTGCCAATAGTTTGTTATTTTAAATTTAAAGGAAAATTTATACACACATTACAGGTTTTCTATATCGGGGTCATAAGGAAATGCTTATATAAATATATTATAATAAGAAAGAAAAACGAAATATTTGATTAGTAGTAGTAGTAGTAGATGTTTTCAACCCATACAGGAAATCATAAAAAAATAAACTCACTTTTAATTGCAGATTTTCGTGTCTTAATTTGCTTTCCTCCTCCCTCAAAAGAATAACTTCTAAAGTCGCCTTTTGCAAGTCAGTTTCCGCGTTCTCAGACTTAGGGAAAGTCAAAGTCTGAAATAATGATAGTGAAAAAAAATATATAAATACAACTAATCATAATATATACTTTCGTATAATTATGGTAAATTAAAATAAAAAAAATAGATCGGTTGCAAATTATTGATAAACATGCAGTTGAGGGCAATAAATACACGGTGTGTTTTGTGGATAATGGGATGTCAAGGATGTTTTGGAAGTACAACACACGCTAAGCTTAACGACTCAGCTAATCTATATATAGCAATAAATCGTTACAGGTGCTAAAGCATAGACTATTCTTCCTTCAAACTTAATGTAATTTAAAATTCCTTTCAAATTTTGATTTCGTCGTTTTTTTATCGTTTTTGTTCAAATGAGACGCATACTTTATTTTCAGAGCACACAAGACGAAATGACTGTTTTAAAACTATAAAATAAGAATAGCTGAAGATCCCATAATTTTAGAATAAAAAATATTGTGGTTGGGTACCGTTTTCGCGCCTGCGGTGTGATCATCATCCTTCCGCTTTGCTTCATTCTGGATAAGACCTTCTACGGCATCCTGTAAGACAATTTAAATAACATGCCAAGCTTGGACTAATATTATCCAATATCGATACGATAAATACATAGTCAACAGTCACTAGTGGTACATTGATATAATCGCCTTTAATGCCGGAGATAATGACTACAGTTACATACATTTTCTATGCTGAGCGTTAGTCGCAATAACTACGTGGCTGATTGGCGAAAGGGCAAATAAAAATTGAAAAAGCTCACGAACACAACGGAAGGGTAATGGTCATTACATTCATCCCGTGCATGGAGTCCCGTACCGCGAATGTAGATAAGGAACTCTTCCAAACAACACATTCATAATGTTCTAAGTAAAAGTTGCAACGTTACCTTCGTCGCCGATTTTCCTTCATCTGCAACTGCGACGCGTTTCTTGGTCACTTCGTTTTGAGCAACGTTGTCACCCGCGTCCTACAAACATTTACAATATACATATTCAAAAAGTAGAACATGCATTTTCTAATATTTCTTGCAAGACATGTAATGAAACAAGCATGCAAATGATTCAACTTACATTCAGGTTGGTGCCACGTGGAGATTCAAAGACACACTTCAGCTTGTAATCCATAAGTTGATCTGGACTGATCTCCTTCCACTGCAATAAGGATGCATATTACAACATTATAATACTTGTTAACTAATTTGTCAGTCTTAATTTAATTACAACTGTATTAAATATACTTTTGTTGTAAGAGTAAAGGGTACATACCACTTGATCTATGTTAGTCTTCCCCTCTGGAGCAACGACACTTTGCACCATAAACTTATGTTTATGTTTCTCATTGGGGTCAACATATACAGGCTGCGGAGTGACTGAAAATTGTTTGTTACACTTCAATATTTTAGATACACAAATGATGTGATAATCCAAAAGCACGGATAAAGTACATAATATATGGTGTAGTAAGCAGCAATATGCTGACTACAGACAACAAACTTATAATGAAGCAACTTTACACACAGTTCTTCAACTCCACCACTGTGTAAGGAAGACCAAGTAATATTTTTTAATTTTAAATCTTGCAAGTAAAAATAGATATTTGTACAAATCCCCAAAAAATGTTGTGATTTACATATCACAAAGGTTATACACCGGTCTAAACTTTTACATACATGTTTTAAGTTTACAACTGATTGGAGATGTACTTAGTACAACACTTACTGGCTATTTCCACTTTGGAGTTTGGCTCAAGCACTCCAGAATTAGGACGTACACAATACTTCTTTGGTGCGGTAGTTTTTATCTTGAAAAGTACTGTATCGTTTGAAGGGTTTGTCAATCGCATGTAAGTAGTACACCCTTGCTCGAACAGTCCTGAATAATCAACTAAAATAATCAATAATAATGACTATATCCATGAGGACAAGCACAAATGGCAACAGATATGCTACTCATTAGAATAGTAAAATGTTACTCCTTGTGCACACAACATAGCTGAAAACAATTAAGAACAATAATTATACTATACACAACCTATCTATTGATCTTTACTATCGCTTAGCCACCGAGCCAAACGTGTCGTCACAACAGTAGGTATATTAAAATTGTATGGCTATATCAATACAATTAAAATTTGGGGTTTTCCACATTTAGATTAAACGAAAGATAGGCCTAATACAAGTATATATTACAAATTATGCAACACACATATCCGCTCTAATTTAATTAACTCTCTTAGTCTGGATTTATAGCAGTACCTTTATTAAATTTTACTAGTTGGTAAGTTCAATGCTTTAAAATAAAAACGTAAATACTGCTATTTGAATGTACCATATGAGAGTACGTATTAAAATAATAAATTGAAAATGTGTTTAGCTTGCCTACCTGTTACTAGGTATGTGAAAATGTAAACCATGATTTATAATTATAATCACTATAAATATTCATAGTTAATTACACCATCTAATACAATACGCAAATTAACATAAGACTGATGTGCTAAAAATAACAAAGAATGTGTATAAAAGCAAGCCAATCAAATCAAAATAGGTAGTAACATAAACCTAAGCCTAACCTATTAAAGATGGCTTACTGATTAATCAACCGATATAAGATACTATGCCTATAGTTGCCATCCTTGCATCTTTTGTTCATCTATCAAGTTAATTAAGTTCTTGTTGACTACAACAATGAGTAAAGTGAAAAGGTTATTATTAAGTATTCATTGTGGATGTTACGTAGTATTTATAACAAACATTATTTAGCAGAGGTGTAAATGTTCGTTTTCAACATGTTAACACATTATATTATCTTTACGATAAATAGTATATGAAGCAAAATCGAATTCAAGTTATAATAAAAA
This sequence comes from Amphipyra tragopoginis, assembly GCA_905220435.1. Taxonomy (NCBI): domain Eukaryota; kingdom Metazoa; phylum Arthropoda; class Insecta; order Lepidoptera; family Noctuidae; genus Amphipyra; species Amphipyra tragopoginis. The sequence continues at coordinate 21,698,887 of HG991991.1, read as the reverse complement.
TGTGATATGGTCAATGAAATTAGTATCTAGCGTTCAAATAACGAGTTTGTTTCAAAACAATGGCAAAAACTAAATTTTACTCACAATAACTTCACTATGATTCTGTAATTACAACCTGTTGCTATCAAGCTTCATCAAAAAGTTATAGTATCATTACATTTTAGAAATCATACCAATTGAGCTGTGATAGTATACCTACTTATCATTAACAAACTAAAATAATTTTCTGTTTTACAAAGTATAAGATTGTGAATGGTAGAGGTAAGTGATTTAAACACAAACAATTGACAATTATTATTGCCAATATTGTTTATGAATAGAGTAATTCTTGGGTGTGATGAAGCTAATTATGTTATTAGCAATTAAATACCAACATTATGTGCAAATATTGGCAGGTTTGTTCAATGATAATGTTATAATGTTAAATATATTGAAAATGTTTCTTAAAACATACTTAGCGGTCCCTGGACAAGTTCCTTATGTGAGCCCCGGCCCGGCCCCGGCGTAACGCGAAAATTATCACCTTGTATTTTTATTTCCCATATCGATAGGGTCTATAATCTATATACAGGGCGTCCCACGACTTTGCCACATAGAGGGGAAGTACCTTAAATACTGTAGATAGAAAAAAATACTGAATGAAGACTTCATTTTTATTTTAAAAACAATACAAACTGCATTCAAAGAATTTTAAATAATCACCTGTCTGAACCGGGAATCGAACCCGCTAAATGTGAAAATAAAAAAACTGTAATTTTGTTGTACTGATCGAAAGGCTCGATCAGATACATTTATTTCTTCTACATAACATAGCATCTAAAATAAAAGGAAGACCATGAAATTTGACATTTAATTTAAAATTTTGTTCAGAATAATGAATAGCATTTTCTCGTACTGTTTTTAAAATAAAAATGAAGTCTTCATTCAGATTTTTTTTCTATCTAGTGTATTTAAGGTACTTTCCCTCCATGTGGCAAAGTCGTGGGACGACCTGTATATGTATAAAAATGAATCGCTATTTCCCTTGGTCATCGCATCACGCGTGAACGGCTGGACCGATTTCGCAAATTTTTTTTTTGTTTTGTTCGTAATTGTCAGGAGAAGGTTCTTATGAAAGAAAATGTTGATACCTATTAAAAAAAAAACTAAGTAAATGTCTATCCATATTCTTAATCTGTTTACCGCATGCATGAAAATGGTTTTAACTTTTTGTTACTATTTTGATTTTGTTTCTGAAGGTAGGTAGTAGGTGGGTAGTAAGTAGGAAAAAGTGCATTGCAACGCATGCCGGGTACAGCTAGTCAGTAATAATTGTGTTCAAATCTCTTGATTAAACTTTGTATTTTAAATTGAGGGAAGACCATCAAATGTAAGACTGTTTGTTGGAGAGATTTGACCCTTATTATTAACACTATTGATATCTATATTCCCTGACTATGGTTTTTCTGACACTGGTAAAATATAAAAGAACATCTTGCAATTTAAGACTATTGCTTAGCCTAAACAGCTAAAGTTAGAATCCTGAAAGAAGAGCATTTGTATTTTACATTTAATGAAAATAAACACTAAGGGATATCTCGGAAACAAGTGAAAAGGGGTGGTGAAGTTTATTTGAAACTTGGCTCTCCAAAGGTAAAAATAAAATTTGTATTTATCGATTTTCCAAAATTACTTTTAAAAAGGGGGGCAACAGTTGCCAAAGTTTGTATGGGAGAAATCTTATTGTGTGGCCCGATTAGCTCGAAACTTAATATAAAAATTATAATAAATAAAAACAAACTTAAGTAGTGTTTTATCAATTTCTAAGGGAGAGAAAAGGAGTGGTGAAGTTTATATGAACAAAATCTTTGGATTGGGAAAAAAATACTATTCCACCAATTTTTCATGTTGATCCTTTTTATTAGGGTTCCGTACCAAAAGGGTAAAACGGGACCCTATTACTAAGACTCCGCTGTCCGTCCGTCCTACTAAAAAACAGAATAAAATAAATATTTAAGGGGGCTCCCATACAACAAACGCGATTTTTTTGCCGTTTTTATAGATGGTACGGAACCTTTCGTGCGCGAGTCCGACTCGCACTTGGCCGGTTTTTTTTTTGTATAAATTATTTAACTGTTCTCAATTCAATTCTCAATTCTTTATTGCGTAAGTATCATAATGCATACATATAGTTGGTAGGGAAATAATTAAATTAGTCACAATTATGGACCCAGTCGGGCACAGCACAGATCAAGTAGGAGAGAGGAGGAAGGGTACTGTTTATTATTAGTTAAAGTGGCTAGTAAGTATATTGTTTTATTAATACAGAATATTAAATTGAAGAATAATATTTATTGTTTTATAATTTTTATTTATTACGTAATTAATATTTATTATCCCTAAGATAAGATATTATTAGGAAGCTTCGTATTTATTTACAAAATTATTTTTTCGTGTTAAGAGTAGTTAGGGGTATCTTTAATAATGGGTATTTGTAGATACAAATAGATGGTTATGAAGTTACTTATAATTTATCATTTAAGTATTCATTTATACTATAGTAGCATTTGCTTACAAGGAAAAGTTTCAATTTATTGATATTGATGTTACATTTATTTAAATTCTTTAGTATTTCGGGTAACTTATTATAGATTTTTATGGACATGACAATGGTACTATTGGAATGCATTTTTAGTTGCGATGTTGGTAAGTTTAGTCTATTTTTATGTCTTAAAATAATTTTCGTTTGTATGTCCTCACTTTTTATAAAGAATTCTGGGTGCTTACGCACGAACTTGCAGACTTCAAATATGTACAGAGACAGGGTAGGGATAAAATCTTTAGTTCCTGAAAGTGAGGTTTACAGCTATTGGTGGCTTCAATGTTTACTAAGATTCTAATTCGTTTTTTTTTTGTAGGGTAAATAGCGTGGGCGCGTCAGTGCTGTTGCCACTGCCCCATAAGATGACACCGTATTTGAGCCATGCGTAGGCGTACGCGTAGTACGTTGTTTTTTTGATCTCGCGGATGGCGTATGAAAATTTGGTTATTTTTGCTCTTACTTTCTGAACATGACTTCCAATTTTTGTTTGTATATGTTTAGGCCTAGTGGGGTGAATTTATTGCCTACTTCTAATTTATTATTATAAAAGCTAAAGTTTATATTTATTCGTATTTTTTGGCGAGAGTGGAATGGAATTATTTTAGTTTTATTCAAGTTAATTTCTAGGTTGTGTTCAGTCATACAATTTATTGTAGAATCTAGTATGGAAATTAATTTATCATTTAAATTGGTGTTATTTTCGCATGAGGTAAGTATTCATAGAAATGTCATCCGCAAACAAGACACATGGCTTATTACCCGACTATGTTTACGTAAACAAGAAATAAAAAACACCCTATTACGCTTCCTAGCGGGAAACTGTTATACATAATATGAAACTAATAATTTTGTCTCAAGGGCCCAGGTTAGATAGTTTCAAACTATCTAAGCTGGGGCCTTGAGACAAAATCCCTTTTCCTGAAACATTAACGCCTGCGGAAAGATCAAATCCTATGGAAATGACATTTGCTTACGCTCGAGCAAATGTAATTTCCATGCAGTTTCATCTTTCTGCAAGCGGAAATCTGGTTAAAGAAAAGTGATTTTGTCTCTGGGGGCTGACCAGACTAAGGGCTATGTGGGCACCTTCATACTGATTTTGTTAAGAATCAATGGCTTATAACATTTTAGTAAAACCTCTGAATGGTTTGTCTAAGAATGGTTCAACAGAAGTTCAACCCAAACAAAAATATTGCTTTTTTTATCAATGTTCAGCATGTTAGTAATAACCATGAAACCCTCAAAATAAGATCAATAAAAATAAAAACTATGTGTAGTATTTGAAATCTTCAAAAAATAGTAACTAAATAAAAAAATTACTTGTAACTTGTTTATCAAATAATTGCAAGTTCATCAAGGTATTCACCATTATGGGTTCTATAAAAAGTTGGACTAACATGTAAATCAACATCACAAAGAGCTGTTATAAACAAGATATATTATGTTGCACATACCAGCGGAGGATGTACTTTAATTTGATGATTACAACATTTAAAACCAACACAAGCATCGTATTTATAAATAGAACATGGAACATCAATGAATATTGAAAAGACATATAGCTATGGTGCATGATTCTGTTACTTCATTCAAATAAATTAAGCAATGTTTTATTGAAGAATTTGTAGCACTAACAAATTGGTACATAATTTGCAATGTGTGCAAATTAATAATTAAGTGTTGACCAAACAACAAGACTGGTAGTTTCAGAATAAAATAAGTATTATTATTGTTATATTATAATAAAGACATCATCAACATTGGAAATTCAGTAGGCACTGATAAAATTAATTAGCAGAGACTGTACAATTTAGCTTATGTGATTGAAAAAATGGAAATGTTTTAACAAATGCAAATCTGTAAGGTATTTACTTGTAATTATGAATAACAAGTACCTACCTAATGATTCATAATCGTTGCACAGTAGCAAAGAAACACGAGTTGTGAGTTTTATCCAAAAATCATTTTGCTAAGTTATATGTTATCTACAAAGTTCAGTAACTATTGTAAGATTCTATTAATCAACATGTTTATTCCTTTATGTGTTTGATGTGCTATGACAGATTTGACAAGCATTTAACAAACAAAATATAGGAACACAATTATGCAGATTATGTTATTCATCATCACTGCTCATACACGGCGGTATGGGAACATACCAATGTCCGCGAAGAACAAATGTTATCTACAAAAACATGACTTTTCAGTTTAGCAGTTTTATGGTAAAAACATAATAATTTCTAAATTAAAAATGCAAGTTTGGTGAAATTTGCAATACTTCATTAATTCATGAAAATAAATAACTATATGAGTCAACTGCCATATATTCTCATTTGCACTTTTGAAACTTATCTGACATAGTTAACCTGAAAAACAAAAACACAAGAAAATTGATATTTTAATTTACTGTTAGTTTAACGTGGCTAACTGTAAAATTAGATAATGTTGACGAGGAGTTTGGCTCCAATTTTGTTGTAGTTGCCTCAATTTACACTGCTCTAATAATGTATAAATCTAATTATAAATAATAACAATAATGGTTATTCTAATGAATAATTCAGACAACAGATCTTAGTGTAGTCAGTGCAATGATGAGACAGATACATGACTGATATCTTTGTTTACAACATGCCGCGCCGATTCTCCGCCGCAGACATGAACAAGTCAATTTGTACATGAATACTTGTCCACTATTTGAATATTGGGGGTAGTCGTCTATAAAGCGCGTTAAAATTTTGATAAAAATGAGAAGTTGACGAAAAAAAAATCTTAAGGCAAGAAACTGGATTTTGTGAAAATTGCAGTTGTCTTTTTGTTCTTTGCGGCCGTCGACACATACGATGTAATAAATGGAATACTATAATGTCGGTAGTCAGCCATTCATATTTTCAATACGCAGATTCCGAAAGCATTATTATTAAATTACGTGAACTGAACCATACAGCTGATTAGTATACACTTGTTTCTTTTCGACGAAAGGAATCCATGTATTAATTCGTGAATTACGTCTTTTTCAGACGATCACTTCTAGAATAGAACTTAATGCCGTTATTAATTAGTATAATAAGTGATTTGTAACAAATAATAAGGAAAATGTAAAAAACCGCACCCTGACAAAACGCCGATATCTGGAAATAGAAACTCCATTTGTCAGCAGCTAGCTCGCGACCTATGTATGCTACCCAAGTTTCAATGCGGCGGTTTATAGCTTGCGCATTATAAAGAGATAGAGTACTTACCTTTAAATTTTAGTTCGTTTTGTGGCTCTATAGTTAACACCTGGTTAGGCATTTTGTTTTATTATAAGTTTAGTATCTCGTTGGCAAAAATTGCAGATCACGAAAAAATTACCGTTCTGCGATGTCGGCCAAAGCGAACGAACGATGAATGACGAATTCGACATGCGCATTGCGCATGCGTTCAATTGCGTTCTATTCAGTGTTGCCAGATTGAGAAAACAAAAATACGGTGCACAATGATCAAAAGATTTTGAGTCAAAGATCAAATTAAGGTGTTCTTTTCGGTGTTTTATTTCTACATTTTTCTACTCAGTTTTCTTAGATACGCTTTGCTATAGTACGAAGGACATTGAAAAACAAACATAGAATGTTACCAGACGACGTTATACATAATTTATTTAGCACTCTTTTAAATATGCACTATATTCAAAGAACGAAAAAACTAAATGCAAACAATCGTAATATGTCCACTAATAGTGAAACACAAAACTAGACAATTAAAAATTCAATACTTACTACAGGAAAAGTGTTTTAATAAGTAAATAACATCACATTATTTCTTACTGTTAGAAAATAATTTATACAATATTTTACAGAAAACCTTTTTATTATGAGTAGTCAAATGTTGATGACATTTTATTTTTTCGTTCCTTGAATAGAGTAACTGTTCTGTAGATTAAAAATGTTCATATTAAGTATATTGATACCTACATAATATTTTGCCATCATTTCAAGATTGTGTTCAAACGCAAGATACGTTGTATTTTGTCTTTCAATAGCTTGTTTTGCGAAAATGTTTCCATTTTTGGTACATAGCAGTTATAATCTTAATCCTCTTCTTTATTTTTATGCCATTTACCTAGCTATATTGGACTTTGGTAATGCCATAATGTATAAAATGATTTTCGGTAACTCTTGAAATACAGGCGCGCCAAGCGAATTTTTCATTTGATTTACCTGCAACAGGAGACTTTCAACCAACAAGAGATTTAATAATAAATTAACTAAAATATGTAGTTAACATGTAAGAAAAAATATTCATGCCAAAATAAATCGGGAGTTAGATTAAGATTTAGTCCTTTGTAAGCCGCTTTATCTTTACTGTGGTTAGATAACACGACACACTCCAGCTTAGGTAGGTACTTATAATTACGGTAACTTCCGTTCACCGTAATTCTGCTTAAGATGGCACATTAAGGGCTAATTTTTCAATCCTCAGATAAATTTTATCTGGGGAATAAGTTTGACGTCTTGACAGCTTTTATATAGAAAATATGTCAAACCATCATATTTATTCCTTGGATAAAATTTATCTGACGATTGAAAAATCGGCCCTAAGTTAAACAATGAAATTACGATAAACTACAGTAGTTAAAGTGCATATGGCCACACTGGACTTCTCTTTCTTTTTTCTTGGAGTCTATTCTTTATATTCAACTAATTAGTATTATAAGAAATTATATTCTTTTCATCTTGCAATTTCTTCTTATAAATTAACCATATTTTATGTACTAAGACTTTAATTAAATAAGTATCCTTACAGCTTTATCTTTTAGACTGAAAACTGTAGAATAGCCTCCTTTATGGATTTAGGGTCAAAATACACGTCCAACAGTTGCTTTCGGGAGCCGGATCCGACTATCTGATCGGATTCATGAAATACACGTACGATTCTCGTGTCCGATTTTTTCTGGACGTCGACGGCGCCTGGACGATGCTTACGAATCTGACATCCGATCCGATTGACTGATCGTACGTGTATTTCATGTTCAAACAAATGCATGGCGCGGAGGCCTTCAGATAGTCTGATCAGACTATCGGAGGCAAGTATCGGACGTGTATTTGGGCTCTTAAGGATACACCTACATTACCATTTCTCTATTTGGAAGGTAAAGGCTCTCCCACATAGTCGCGTTATTATCGGTCGATAGTATATAATGCGTTATTGCGATATCTGTTTTTAGTATATTATGTATTAGGACGGCTACGAAGTTATACACTGCTACGATAATAACGACGCAATAGAAGTAGGACACTTGTGTTCTTCCGTCCTGCGATATTCCGATATAAGCTCTTCTAACATTTGTATTGGGATGCATGCGATCCCACACACAGCTGCGAGATCGTTAGTACGTCAAGGACAAAATTTGGTTTTACTGAAGGTTACGAGTGTTCAAAAAATCTATAATACGGATACTGATTTATCATCAGACGAAGAATTTTATCACTAACAGTAGCTGTGGAAGATAACCGTCGAAGACGCCAAAAACGAAGGTAAATACATAATTTAATATAAATCAAATTAAAGTACATTGGCATACACTGGCAGACACATAAACCTGCCAAAAACACGAATACGAAATAGAATTACCAGACGATAAAAACGCAGTTGTGTGCAAGGAATCGGGACGCATTATCGCACTAACGCATCCGGTATTATCGACCGATAATAACGCGCTTGTGTGGGAGAGCCTTTATTCTTTACAATAACTATAAACAATAATAACAATAATTTATAACTCATTTTTAAAATAAATCTGTCTGTAAATTCACGGCTCATTTTCCGTGTGGAAGATGTCCGGTCCTTTGAAAGGCATACGGGGGACACCACAGGTCCAACGCGCAGAGGCCCCTTTGAGAACTTTAATCTAAAATGGGGTGGGGCACCAACCGGGGGCTATCCATGGCTGCACTATTGGAGTACAGTCATGGACTGTCCCAGGTGGGTGCAAGACTATTGTAAAATGTGGTGATATATATCTGGTCTATGGGAAGGGGTGTTAGGTAGACTGGATAAGTTCTATTGCCGGAAGAAAACGGCGTCTGCCTTTCAAGCTTAAATTTGAAATACATTGGCAGACGGTGACTCGCCAGCTCACTAGCTGGGCCCCCTGAAAAGCCGCCAGTACATAGGCAAAGGGGGCAACAGACGTGTGAGCGGCAAGAGGTGTGAGAGGTGCGGCCCCGGTTTCACCATCGCGGGTCTAAAAGACCCGGAGTGGATTTCCCCGCTATTACGCCATTAGACACTTCCACCCCTGAGCATATAGCTCTGGCGGCCCCCCTCTGGCCGGCCGATAAAGGCAAGCCAGAGTTGAGTATCCTGCGGACACTCTTGGGGTTCCACTCCAGCCAGCCAATAAAGGCAAATTGGAGACGAGGCCATGACCGACTCTCTGAGGCAATAATGTACGCAGTGTCGCCACTCACCAACAGCTCGCCACAAGCTGCCCTGCGGTTTGTAAGCTTTTCAGTAGACCTCATCATACATTTTTTACTCTATGATGGGGTTGCAGAAAGCTAGTCTAATGTTCCTCCTTATAAAATTAATTATTATTACAACTGTTTTATTTTTAATTTAAAGAACAATAATTACATACAAATTGTTTTCCTCGAGATGAAATATGTATGATGAATATTTCATTTATTCATTCCTTTATCTTTCAGTGTATCGGTCTTTTATCATACCGCATCACAATTTTTTGCGTTTGTGTTAAACGTCAACATAAATAAATACGACGAAGTTATTGTTAGTGTGCGTGTTTTTTGTTTGTATTCCTGCTTTTATTTTAGTGTGAGTTCATAGCTACACGATATTTATATGTGTTAAGCTGTAAATGTGTGCTGGGGGCTTACCATGACCTCTTAAAGCAGGGCAGAAGTTGCCTGGAAGTTGAACTGCCCTGCTTTTTTGTACTATGACATCGTTAGAGCAGGCCTGCTACGTTGACGTTTACGAAATCCGTTCACCTGTTTTTTTTGTATAGACTTTTCGTACCAAGAACAAGCTTATCCGTTCAACTTGGTTGAATAGTCGTTCACCTTTTGTACGGTCATGGTACGATTTTTAGCGATTCAGAAGCAGGCCTGCTTTTGAACGGATATTGACTGGCTGGCATTTGAACGTTTTCTTAAGACGTCATGGTAAGCCCCCTGTACGTGTTTACCGCGTCCCCCCCAAAATTTGGCAGAATAAAATGTTTGAGAACTTGCGCATTGCTACCTCCATACGTTATATGCTCTAAGTTTTTAGCACACCTCCGGCAATTATTTGATTCATCTGCTGGCAACACTGATCATTAAATTTACCATAAAGGTAGAGTGCGCGCAAGATAAGTCTGCGCGCGGCCGAAATCGGAACTAATCATGGTCCACCAAAGTGTGTGCCGTTTTATCAATTTTGATAGTAGAACTACCTGATTGTAGGAATATTGAACGGGAAAATTATGTTAAGCGATAAAAAAGTTAAGCTTAAACAGCGGTAATTTGAACTTTTGCGATCACGGCAACGTTTAGCACGCCCTCAGTCGCGCGCAGAGTTATCTTGCGCGCACTCTAATCTCTCAAAAAGTTAAAAGTAAAGTAACCAAGGTACATAACCTAAGCAAGGACTTTGTTGTACGTAGTACTTATTACTTCTATGAACCTAAGTACTTAACCATAGGTTCCTCTGTGCATAATCTGTGGTACGTTTTGAAAATGAGTTTGACTTGATTTGATTGAAAATTTCAAATGTCAAGAGGTTTTATTTATTTCAAATTCATATTAAAATAATCTTTTTTAATAATTTTTACTGAAATGTTACAGTGAAAAGATACAGAAGAAGAATATCAATAACCTAATTTGCAGAAGCCTGAATGTAATGGGGCAGTAATTGGTTTTAAACATATTGATTAGTTTATTGAAATCTAAAAATTTATAGTGCTTGCATAACATGCCCGTGGTGACCGGCTACTGCGGTTAGTCGCTCGCGTAAATATGAATAGTTCAAATATAAATTTCTTGTTAAATACATGTCTCAAATTAGATCTGAATTCTAGACTTAAATTACTAAGTAACACCCGTAAAGGTCATATAGATTTAAATAAAAAAATCGGCTTTAGGTGTAGTTCCTATCGTTATTTTCGCACATCACACGCTGTACAAGCGCTCAAAAATGGTATGACAATCCTACCTTCACCACAAGAAGTAAGTTTATTGATTGATTGATATGATATATTATGAATTACAACTTGTTCTCCATAACATTTTGCATATTTCACATTGTTTGTTTAGGTTAACAAATCCGCTCAACAATAGAAATATGCAAAAAAAAACTGCTCCCATACATTGTACTTACAATACAGATGTTTGAGCAAATAAATAACAATAATTTTTTGAAGAAAAAGTTTGCTGCATTTTGTCTGTCCATTTAAATTTTGCAAGGCATACTTTGATCATGAAACATTCACATTGCTTGAAGAATCCATTAAACAGAAACATTTATAGAAAACCATTACACATATTCTTCAGCTGTTTAACTGGTACTGTACCAGCACCGAGGATCAGTGGCGGCATCTATTCTTTATCTAATATTGATGTTAATGATTCCTATTTCAATAATTTCAAAATCTTTAAATAATGGTTTTAGCAAATTGAATGTTTGAACAAAGATTTGTTTAGCCATAAACAATGTTTAAATTATCAGACTATAGATTAGAGCAAATCAGCAAGATATTGGTATTCCCCAATACTTTGAAGGCAAAGGTTGTTGGCTGTCAAGTAAAATACTGATGTTTGACCACATTAATTGCAGCAATATAAACAGCAGATTGTCTAGGGGTTGTCTAATGTTTAAGCATAGAAATTAGATAACTTCTCTTTCTTATAAAGAAATCAATAACAAAATCCTAATATTTATTACATATACCTATAACCTGACATATTATTTTATATGATATACAGTGGTGGACATATAATTAGAAACACCAAGTGTGACTTTTATTTTTAGTACAAATTAACTTGATAATTAATGTTTTACGTATCATAGAGGGCTGATACCTATTTATCTTTATTGTATCCACATCGTGAAGTATTACTATGTCAGTTTTGGAAATATCATACAACCGTTTATGTAAAAACTAGTATCCTTTATAAAATAAAATGTAGCAGCACAACGTACTAAGGTGGACAACTAATTAGAAACAGAAAAAAAACATTAGCATAAATATGAACAAAGGTAACGAAACAATAAATAATGAAGTTAAATGGTACAAACGTTTTATAATAAACAATTAATGCCTGGTTGGGAAGCCTCTGCTGTCGATTGCAGCTCTACATCGACGTGGCATTGATTCTATTAATGTTTCATACATTTCCAGGGAATTTTTTTCCAAGCTTCTACAAATGCGTCTAAAAGTTGTTGTAGTATGATACTAGTAGTAGTACGATATTAGTGATATGTTTATTAAACGATGTTTTCTTTGCAATGTACCACAAACTTAGATTTGATTCAAATCTGGACTATTTGCAGACCACTCTAACACCGACACTACAATAATCCAAATCAAAGAAGCAACGTTAAAGCATTTCTAATAGACTAATTAGTGTCGGTGTTAGAGTGGTCTGCAAATAGTCCAGATTTGAATCAAATCTAAGTTTGTGGTACATTGCAAAGAAAACATCGTTTAATAAACATATCACTAATATCGTACTACTACTAGTATCATACTACAACAACTTTTAGACGCATTTGTAGAAGCTTGGAGAAAAAATCCCTGGAAATGTATGAAACATTAATAGAATCAATGCCACGTCGTTGTAGAGCTGCAATCGATAGCAGAGGCTTCCCAACCAGGCATTAATTGTTTATTATAAAACGTTTGTACCATTTAACTTCATTATTTATTGTTTCGTTACCTTTGTTCATATTTATGCTAATGTTTTTTTTCTGTTTCTAATTAGTTGTCCACCTTAGTACACTGTGCTGCTTCATTTTATTTTATAAAGTATACTAGTTTTTACATAAACGGTTGTATGATATTTCCAAAACTGACATAGTAATACTTAATGATGTGGATACATTATAGATAAATAGGTATAAGCCCCCCATGATACGTAAAACATTAATTATCAAGTTAATTTGTACTAAAAATAAAAGTCACACTAGGTGTTTCTAATTATATGTCCACCACTGTATATCTATGATGAATGATACATATGATTATAATACAAATTGTCCTATTCTATGAATAATACTTTAAATCTTACATCAAATGGCTTCATTAGCTTAACAGTTTCCTTTTCGAACATAGCAAATAGGACTTGGTACAGCACAACATGCACTACTACAACACAAATGTGCATTTGATTTATTGGAATATATCAAGCCTTTAATAACTGTAAATTGTTGCTGAACCAACAATTGATCAACGTTTGTCTTAGTAGAATTAGACTTCTGGGGCCTTATTTACTATGACACATCACGTAAAATACGCCCTTAGACGTGGAGTTGCGGATACCAGCCCGTTATACCTTATATACTATGACACATTCAAATATCATTCAAATAACTCAACTGGAATATGCAATCGGAGTAATAGGGTATCAAAATTTTCTAAAAATGTAATATGTTGACATATTATTGTGCAATGTAAATGCCTTTGCAAGTAGCTCCACCACAACTGCAAAAAAATAATAGTACTAACACTCTTAAATGTCATAGAGAATCAGGGCCCAGTTAGTACTGTTCAGTGGTTCAGAAATTGGTTTACCATTCTAAATTTGAATATCATCACCTGTATAAATCATACAATGGTATTAGCTGCTGCTGGACCTTCTGGATGGTGATAGCAAGAAGGGTTACTGCAGGGTCAATTTGTATTTCCTCGGTCTATAATACATTCTGAATTTGTATTATTATACTTGTACATCTGATACATTGTTTTTACTTTATTCTAGGTCACAGTAATACTACGGAAAAATGAATTTAATAAAGAATTCACAGAGGGTTCCGTTAAGGCATATGACTCCAATCAACTTGCTTCAAATGATCCTATTGAAGACACCAGAAGTGAAGCTTTGTGCAAGTTGACCCCAGGTAAAATAAGGATTTTGTTTGTTGCATGAATGTTTTTTCTTTTCTCCTTAATCCATAATTCTTTATAGTTTTATATTTTTATTGATCGTCGTTTTTTCTCTCATACAAAAGTATGAAAACAGCAATGCTTCTGCTAGAACACTAGACGCCTATTATACAGACCAGTTGCAATAACAATCTAGTACAACAGTAAATTATAATGGAAGTACATAGCAAAGAGATGGGCTAGCTATTGATTAAACTATGACGTAAAGTATATTTTATCATTGTTACAATAACACTAATTAATGTGATATAACATTCTCCACGGGCACATCATTCACGACGGTTTCAATATTGCATACTAATATTTTTAACTTATAGGGAATTGATTCTCCATGAAGTGCATATTTAAAAAAAAAATGTTTGTATATAGATCTTTCTAAGGTTTCTGGGCTGGTCTATGTGATTCCTATGTGAGATGGTTCCTTATTATAGTTTGTCACAATCTGATGAATCATTTTGGAGGTAGAATGAACAGCACAATACATGTATTGTGATTGAGTTACTGTAATTACAAATAATACAATTAAAACTGAAGATCACAATCGAATCATTAAGCATATAGCTAGCTGTGTTAAAGCAGAGACAAAAAAAAACTTGATAAAACTAAAAGGCATCAAATAATGGTCATATAAAATGGGTATAATTTAATTGACCAGGAGTTAAATTGAATCTTGATTGGCATTGAAAATAACTTAATCAGTGAAAAATAATAATTGATCAGCAGAGAGATTATGTCGACGGGTCCTACGTATACTAGTATAAGTGCAAAAATCAAACTTTACAGAAGAGCAGTTTAAAAGTTCGAAAGCTTTTAAATTTGACATAAATCAGTAGAAGTATTTGAAATTTTAGAATGGTCCATACCACACCATTTGAAAATTTCAAATATTTCTTTTGATTTACGTCAAATTTAAAAGTTTTCGAACTTTTAAACTGCTCTTCTGTAAAGTTTGATTTTTGCACTTATACTAGTATACGTAGGACCCGTCGATGTTAAGAATTTTATGTATCTATACATATAATAAAATCGTGTTTCTGGAACAACTTGTATTTTTTTGTCTAGAACTTATAAATCGCGCGGTAACGAAACCATAGCGCGATCTAATTCGACGCCAACGCCATCTAGGGAAGTAAAGATTAAACATATGTTTGCATGTTTATGCAAGCATCACGTAAAAAGAGCCGACCCAATACTGTTGACTTTTATAAACATATATTGTGCTTATCTCCAAGTAACATATTTTTTTTGTTTCATCGCAATCGGTTCACGCATTCAAAAGATATGCAAATAATCCATATCTTCTATACATATAACAAATCTGTAGACTTGGCGTATCTGCACATAGCAAATATTTTGAAAAAACATGGTTGGGGTGTTAAAAGATAACCAAAAGAACTCATTTTTAACATTTTTGTATTTTGTTTCTTCTGTTTGTCTGTTTGTCTGTTTATCTGTTTATCTGTTTGTTTGTTCAAGCATCACGTAAAAAGAACTGACCTAATGCTGTTGACTTTTATAAACATATATTGTGCTTATCTCCAAGTAACATATGTTTTTTGTTTCATCGCAATCGGTTCACGCAATCAAAAGTTATGCGAATTTTAAGTTTTCTAGAAGAAGTAGTATTAGTTTGTACCATTATTTTCAATAGATGGCGTTACATGTATCAAATCACATTGGGAGGAAATATATTACTACGAATAAATCCACAAATTATCTAATATTCATTGTTGAATTGGTACCTATTCTCAGTCTACGAAAGGTCTAATGAAATGCTATCCTTATGAAGAAGGAACCAAGCTTTTACAAAAAAAAAAAACGAAGATATTGTTATTTAGAATTTATAAGGTCAATTTCTTATTGTTGTTCACAATAAAATGAATCCATGATGTGGACTAATAGTAGGACTTTTATTCATTGAATGTTCATACTTTTTGGGCATGCTGATGACGAAAATAAGGTCCAAATTCAAATTGAAGATTTGCAAGGAAAGCACTCACCCAGTGCTTTCGTCGAAATTTAATATTTCGTAATCATTCTATATACTCAAGCACTTTTTGGAATGTTTTTCTATATTTTATTTTATTTTGTTAATTATTGTCAGAACTATTCAAAGCCTGTCGCCGCCGTTTTATTAAGTTTATTTAATTGAGTATTTTTAAGCTTTAGGTAATGTCCCAAAACACATGGCCATGGAGGGAAAGTACTTTAAATGTTAAAAATAGCAAACACTCAAAGTAAACTTCATTTTACTTTTTTTAAAGTAAGAAATATTGCCTATACTGATTTTTTTGCCTGAACCGGGAATCGAACTGACAAAGCTTTATGTACCATCCGGTATTATATGGCACCTGTTGATAGATATCTCATCATCTGCCTAGCCTTTTCTCAATTATGTTGGGGTCGGCTTCCAGTCGAACCGGATGCAGCTGAATATCAGTATTTTACATGAAGCGACTGCCTATCAGACCTCCACAACCCAGTAACTGGGTAATACGATACTCTTGGTAAGACTGGTTGTCAGACTTTCTGGCTTCTGACCAACAGTAACGACTGTCAAAGATCTACAAATGACAGCCGGGACCAACGGCTTTACGTGCTTTCCGAGGCACGGAGAAAACTCGCTATGCTAAATGGTCACCCATCCACAGACCAACCTCGGCAAGCGTGGCTTAGCCCGGAAGATCGGTCTGTGCGGCTATAATTATTTAGCCACGAGCTCCTCTGTTGTTGTGTTGATAGATATCTATAAGGCAATAATAGGGATCAAATCTCTCCAACAAACACACTGTCTTAAATTGAAGGAAGTGCAAGAAAAAATGATTGATTGATTGAAATAAGAAGTAACAACAAATAAGTGTTTGAATTGAAATGTACCTAAGTTAGGTAGGTACTTAATGTTAGTTTTTATGGTTTTCCATCAATTTCAGGCACTATGTTTATTGGAGCGATTTGATCAGTATTATTGATCATATCGATTGGTGAAATAAAAATATAGATGATGTTTTTTGTTTGTGTTGGTTCGATTTCCAGATCAGACTTTTTGAAAGCAGTACCTACCTATTCATAACTTATTAAAATTAAATGAAGTCTTCTTTCTATACCTAAGTATTTTTTTCAATATTTAAAGTTCTTTTCTATGCCACACCTCGAATGAAATCATTTTAAAGACTGCACTGCGTGAAATGTTTTAATTTAGTCCGCCCATTGTAACTAGACGACGTTGTAGCCATTTTTGTATCGCGATATGGTTTTGTTACATCTTCAATAAAAATATCAATATTCAATTATAATCCATTTTAGCAAGGAAATGTATAGAAATAAGCAACACGTTTTTAGTATTATGGTTTTATGTGGTTTTATGAATCTTTACGGTCAATCAAGAGGAACTGAAACTCTACTTAAAGAAATGGTTCAAAAGATATAAGTGCCTTAGTGGGACATCTTTGTCTATTATTATAATAAATGGAATACATAAATATGCATTATTTAGTTGCTGCGACACAATGTTGTTTTCCGACTTCCACGCGGACGGAGTCGCGGGCACAGCTAGTACTAAATAAGTTTTGAACAATCAAAATTAAGGCGCATCCCCCACCGAAAGTGGTTCACCCACTTCAGAAAAAAAACATTATTTCTGTCAACACACAAGTGTTGTAGAAATTTTCGAACACCAAAAAACAACACTTGACATCCTAGGTTAGAAGTTTTAGTAATTAATGCTAAAAACGGCCGTTTTTGGCACTTATCGCTATAACTTCGAATCCGGAAGCTCTAGTGTTGATATTTGGTGTTCGAAAATTTCTACAACACTTGACTAAAATGTTGTACGTACGAAATTTCAATATGTTGTGTGTTGACAGAAATAATGCTTTTTTTCTGAAGTGGCGCCACTTTCGGTGGGGGAAGCGCCTTAAGAGCGTGTACGCCGTACGGCATTTCATACAAATTTTCAAGTCTTTGTGTTTCGTAATGACTGAACCGATTTTGATGAAACTTCACACACATAAGCAGGATATTTAAGTCTAAAAAGTTACTAGAAAATATTTTCGAAATGTCTTACTTAAAAAAAGATAATTGGAAATTTATGTTTGTATGGAAAATTTAAAATCGGTCTAATTTAACTGTAACACTATTTTTCGAAAATGTTTTCTACTAACTTTTTAGTCCTATGTATCGTGCTGATGGGTATGAAGTTTCATTAAAATCGGTTCAGTCATATCGAAAAATAAGGACTTGAAAATTTGTATGAAATGCCGAACGACGTAAACGCTCTTAAGCCAGATACAGGGAATCCATTCTTGAAGCGAAGTATGTCTGGTTTGTTAAATTGGAGTAATGAGAATTGCTAGATTTATTGGTTGCATTTAATTGGACATACTCTTAATTGAATCTTGTTTAATAGTACTACACAGCAAATCATTAGATTTCCTTCTAAGGCACACAGATTAAGAATTGAGAGTTCGAAATAAATTACCAATACACACTATATCAGAATAAGAGCCAAGAGTAAGGTTTCTCTTAAGATTTAAAAAAATGCAGAAGTTCGTTTATGCATAAATAGACTGTATTTTGTCTGCAAGTCAGCTGAATAGGTATTTGGGCTTATAAATGGGGTGCATTCATTTAGTCATTCTGACTGCACAGTGATTCTATTTATACAGGGTGTAAACGAATTCGTGTAATTCGTTCAAACCACGTAATCTAGGTACTGGTGACACAGACTAACCCTAAATGGGAATTTATGAAAATTAACAAAAAAATCGTCAGCCGTGTCGCCGTGCTTTCATTAATTTATGCGTGGCATCGAAATGTCCACTCAAATAAAATTATTTCTTTGCAAAAAAAACTTATTTTTTACTGAATCTTTATTAGGTAATTTAGATACGATGGATAAAAAAGTAGCATGAAAAAAAAAATTAAGCTAACGCCTGTGGTGTCTACACCAATAGTAGATTATGTGGTTTTAAGGAATTACACGAATTCGTTTACACCCTGTATTTTAGCAGTTGACTTGCAGACTAATCGACTTCTGCTAAATTTTAATGTTATTGAGGCAATATATAAGACTTGACTGTTCTTAGTAAAGGTAACGATTCTTTGAAATTGTGTGTAAGCGAGGAATTACGATTTACAATTGAACAAATAAATTATTATAAAAAAGTAACTAAGGAAATTTTACAACTTTTTATTAAATAAAGATAAATTACCCTACTGATTTTTATATTTTATGTGAATTTATCTTTATTTAATAAAACTTATAAACATATGTATTTTGTGTAATTTTTAAATGGCTGTCGTGTAAAATTTGGTTTTTGAATTATGTTATTATTCATCCAAAGCTGCAATATGTTCTGGGACATCCGGTATATTACAGGAAAAAATTAAACAGTCTTTTTAAATATTCTATGGAACCCTCGGTGCGTGAGTCGGACTCCCACTTGTATAATTTATGTATCCTCAGCAGGAGACAGGAGGAGAAACACTCTCTTTTTGAATAATATTGATATTTTTGTTTCTACTTTACAGTAGGTGGCCATATTACAGTAGGTGGCTATATTACGGTAGGTGGCCATATTAGATTTTTGTATTTTCTAGTTTAAATATTTTTTTCAGGCAATTGAGTTGTTGTAGGCCCCACGGGTATTTTTATTTAAAGACTTTATTAATTGAGATAATAAAAACAACAAATCTGTAGGCGAAACTATATATATTTATGTTTGGAAAAAAAAATGCGATATTAGGTTGAAATTGAATATTTACCACAGTATTTCGTGACGCCACCCTTTGCTTGTAATGACAGCTTCTATTCGATGTGGCGTGCTCTCTATACATACTTTAGCATTCTGCTGTAGGTTTTCATTATGATGCCACTCTTAATTGAGAGCTGCAATCAGCTGATGCTTGGTGGTGATCACTTCCTTAGCGAACGCCCGTTTGGTAAGCTCCCACATGTTCTCTATAAGGTTCATGTCGGGTGAGTTACCTGGCCAGGGCAAAACATTAATATGTTTTTCAGCCAAAAATGCAGTAACACTCCTTGCTTTATAGCACGTTGCAGAATCGTGCATAAAAATGTATTCTTCGTTACCAGGGAACCATTCTTCGAGCTGCGGCTGTAGTTGAGTCTCTAGGACTCGCTTGTACTGGTTTTGCCTCATGCTCCCTACCACGATATATAGGCACCCCATACCCTTGGATGAGATCACAGACCACACTATGATACTAATTAGGTGTTTAACCGTCTCCACAAGACAGTCTGCATGAAACTGATCTCCAGGGCGTCGCGCCGCACAAAAGAACATTTGTCGACCAAAATCTGAAATGTCGATTCATCGGAGAATCATACCTGAAAAATATTAATAATCACAATATAGTGATAAAAACAACGTACTGTTATATTTAAAGACATATTCTTACCCAACTCCAGTCTGCAACAGTCATATTTCGGTATTGTCTAGCCCATTGCAGTCGTCTCTTCCTCATGGCCTCGGTGAGGCGTGATCTCTTTGTTGGCCGACGACCTATCAAGTTCTCTTCGGCCAACCGCCGGCGTACTGTCCTTTCAGAAACTCCGATTCCTTCGTCGTTCATCATCGTAGTCAGACGGGCAACACTCGTTTTATGATTTTCAAGGCTGATATCTCTGATTTTACGATCGGTACGAAGAGTGGTGATCCTTTTTCTGCCACATTTTGTTACACGGTTTGCTTCCAGAGGTTTATTGTTTCAGTTTTTATTTTTATTCTGTAAACTACTGACTTAGAAACACCTGTAATTGTTGCTAATTTGCTATATATCTTTGGGAATGTATAGAGAGCAGTATTAATGTTTGTATTTCCCTACATTTTCTGGGAGACGTGTCTGACGCCTTGCCCATACTAGAAAAAAAGGGGATCCCTTCTTTTCGCATAATGTTCTTTGTCCTAATATACTTCGGCATAACGATTTTGGCACAATTTGTTTTGGCATAATAATACTTCGGCATAATTTTTTTAGGCATACATTTTATGTTGGCATAATCATCTTAATGACTAATTTGTTTTGGCATAAATTTGATTCGCATACCGTTAGTAGGCCTAATGACTATTAGCATAACGTTAGTTATGATAATCAGAAATGTGTTTACCATTGTCTAATAATCTAGTCGCAGGCGCACCCCGACACGGATAGGTTAGGTTCGAAGGGGACGATGGGGGCTAGAGTGAGCGAGCGAAGCGAGCGAACGAAGCCCCCGTCATCCCCTTCGTGTTAGGTTACTTTAAACCCTGCAGACAGATATAGGAGCCCGCACAGCGGGGCTCCGTAGACTCTGCTTTGGAGCCTCAACCTTACAAACATCCCCTTAAGTTTTTATTGTGAAAATGAAAGTAGGTGACGAATAATCGTCTCATGAAGAGGCCTTGAAGGTGTATAAAAACAATTTATCCAGTAATCCATTTTGACCTTTCAACGATTTGGTCAATAGTGTAATAAATAATTTAAACATTGATATTCCAGACTTTGGTCAGCTGAACTTTTGATCAAATGACCATCGTTATTTTAAACTTTGTTGATTTGTACGTTGTTCTTTTGAAATTTGCTCAGGAAAGTTTTGATTTTCTAATATGCAACCGTTAATAATTATTTCATTGTTATACCGATAAAAATATGTTTTAATATCATTATGCGTAAATAAATTTATGCTTTAGGATATTATGCTTAAAAAAGTTATGCTTTAGAACTTTATGCTTTAGAATATTATGCTTAAACATTATTATGGTTAGAGAAATTATGCTTAAAAAAATTATGCGTAAGCTGTTATGCGTAATAATATTATGCGAAAATATAATTATGCCAAACAAAATTATGCTAAGTTATATTAGGTCTTAAAATTTTATGCAAATGGATAGGGAACCGAAAAAAAGCAATTTAGATCTTTTCACGTTATTCCTTTAACGAAATTAAAATTCACTTGTAAAGTTTAAAAATAGTGACGCTATACGAAACATTACTTACGTTCTGACGTACTGTTAGCTAAAAAAAACTTGGAATATCACTAAAAATATTTTTTTAACACTGACGAAACAAGAGCAATTTTCAACAAATGTCAATAAAAGAAGAAGGTCACTTTTAAAAAAAATGGCGCGGTCTCACAGTTTTGTCACTTTCCAAAAACATTATAAAAATACCAGTACGAGTAGTAATGTCAAATAAAAAAAACCCAATATAAATATATTCCTTTGTTTAAAAATAACGTTTCAACTAGAAAGTACATTTCTATGCGTACTGTCCCTAATAATTTGGCCACCGATGGTATGTCTGTTTTATTTAGGAGTTTCTTATGGTTGATTTCAGGTCTCCTAATGGGTGTGTTTGATGGACATGGTGGCCCTTCGTGCGCACGAGTGGTGTCGAAACGGCTGTTGACCTACATAGCTGCTTCTCTTCTTCCAACCGCTGTCCTCAACAAATTTCTTGAAGATGGGTCACCCGATAGCTTGTTGGAAACATTCAATGATAAGGTAACCATTCATTTATGGGAAGAGCATGTAAATAATGTCTTTATTTTGAAAAGCTAATCTATCAGAATGTCTATGCATTGCTATTTCAGTGTTAATGTCGTCAAAAGCAAATATGCGATTGTATGTGACACTGTTAACTTACTGCGACAAAGTCTATGCTATTTTCTTTTTTTTCGCAACACTTTCTCTTTTATTCTGCTTCCGCTATTAAGTTATTAAAATAGTACACCGAGTCCCAGAAAGTAGTGTCAAGCGGAAGTCCAGAGATAGAGAACCTTTAGAGGTAAGCGAATCACTCCCATACATTTTCCGCGATTTTTTGTAGTTTCCGACTTATGATGTCTTTTCATGTTTTAACCAAACTCTGACTTTAATGACATTTTTGATCATCATTAAGACATGAAAATAAATCATAATTCGAAAACTACAAAAAAACGTGGAACATACATGGGGGTGATTCGGGTACCTCTAAGGGTGCTCTACGTTTTGACTTCCGCTTGACACTACTTTTTGGGACGTCCTGTATAATAAATTCTATAGAAAAAATCTTTAAAGTATATTCAATGGAGTGTATGAATTGTATTTATTTCAGATGAATCTGGTTCAAGATTTAAGAGATAAACATTATAGTAGCTTTAAAAACTATTTAGCTGACCTTGCTAATGAACCTAGAGAAGTAAACGTCGAGACATCATTAGAACAAGCTATAATGAGATTAGATGAAGATTTTGCGAGAGAGGTTCTTGAGACATACGATTTGAATGGTGTTGTAAATAATAAGAGTCTATCTGTTGCTCTGTCTGGAGCAGTAGTCTGTGTGTCTCATATTGATGGACCACATCTGTACGTGGCTAATGTGGGCGATTGCAATGCGGTGCTGGGCACTATGATAGATGAAGATGAATGGGTAGCCAAGAAGATTACTAAAGAGCATAACGCAGAAAATTTCGATGAATTGAAAAGAATTTGGAATGAGCACCCTGAAAGTGAAAGGAAAACTGTGATAAGAAGAGATAGGCTGCTCGGCGAGTTGGCACCCCTTCGCAGCATGGGAGACTACAGATATAAGTGGACTGCCGAGCTGTTAAACAAGTTGGCGGTGCCATTTATAGGCCCTAAGGCCATACCTGTTAATTATCATACCCCTCCTTATCTAACCGCGATGCCGGACATTTACTATCATCGACTTACACCGAAGGATAAGTTTCTAATAATCGCTTCGGATGGACTCTGGGATATGATGACTCCGTTGCAAGCAGTCAAATTAGTTGGCGAGCATATGAAGGGAAAAGTTTTCTTCAATCCGCTAAATTTACCTAAAAAAAATATACAGTTAGGCGCGATTGATGAACTTTTGGCTCATAGGAAGGAAAGTTTAAAAAGTAAGCCTAAGGATAAGAATGCTGCCACTCATCTTATCAGACATGCCATCGGGGGCACGGAGTACGGCGTGGACCACTCCAGACTGGCGCACTTGCTCACGCTATCTCCGGATGTCAGTCGCATGTTCAGGGACGACATGACTGTCACCGTCGCCTACTTTGATCCAGAGTTTCTTCGACAGTGTCCATCATAAACTCACTAAATTCGAAGCGCTGTGCCTTCCTATTTTGGTTATATTTTATCGAGACGCCTCATTAGCGTGATTGATTGCCCGATTTACACATGTATTAGATAGTAGTGAATTAACTTGCCGATTAAGGGTCAAAATACACGTCCGATAGTTGCTTCCGGGAGCCGGATCCGACTATCTGATCGGATTCATGAAATACACGTACGATTCTCGTGTCGGATTTTTTCTGGACGACGACGCCCGGACGGTGCTTACGATTCTGATATCCGATCCGATAGTCTAATCGTACGTGTAATTCATGTTCAAACAAATGTATGACGCGGAGGCCTTCAGATAGTCTGATCAGACTATCGGAACCGACTACCGGAGGCAAGTATCGGACGTGTACTTGGGCTCTTAGTAACTTAATTTTGACGAATATTGCCGAGTTAAGTAATAAGTTGTCTCTAAATAGACTGCCGTCCTAATTTTCAGCGAGTGCGACAGTTATAGAACGTACGTAGCTTACCAAATCGTTCGACAACTGACTAAGCGGATCGTTTTGATTCACGTTACATAAGTTAGCTAGCGAAATGATGCGCCTCTTCCGTACGTTTGCGTGTTTAAACAATACGACGTGCGGCGTAGAGTGAAACTTACTAACATAACTGTTACAGCGATTCGTGAAAATAAGACTATAAAAAACTCGGACTGAATTCGGATATTGCTTTTCGTACTGCATCCGATCCGAATTCGTGAAAATACGGATCTAGTGTCTAAAAATCTCGGGCCGAATTCGGATATTGCTTACGCACTAATCCGATCTCTGATCCAAATCCATGCAATTTAGGGGCCATCTTTGGCATACGTCCGATTTGAATCCGAGGTAATGCGAAAGCGTTCATACAAACAGTACTACGGCTACTTTGGTCCGTCAATATTTCTTCCGAATTGGAGACTCACGGATGACGGAGAGAAATCGGATGACGGAAGTCGGATCTAGTGCGTAAACTATCATACAAATAGGTCTATGACTACTTCGGAACGTATTTTCTCGGATTCGGATCGGATGCAGTGCGTAACCGTTCTTACAATAGCACTAACTGTTGCTCGCGGTTTCACTCTCATCCTAGGGTAATTTCTTCATTTACCCGGATAAAAAGTATTTTCTGTCCTTTTCCAGATTACGGTTTACCTGTCTGGCAAATTTCATCCAAATCCGTTCAGCCGTTAAGGCGTGATTGATTAACAAACATCTAAATTCAGAAATTTACAAACTTTGTCCCCCCTTGTTACAAATGTTGGTTTAAACCGAGACTAAGATAAACCCAGATGTAAAATATACGCATCACATCATTCTAACATAACAAAAAGAGACGAGGCTATTTTAAAATCAGGGTTTTTCTTAGACCATGGTTTGTAATAAGGGGGTGTGAATTTCCTTTCATCCTACCTTTCACATTCATAATATTAGTCGGATTTATGGGCAGTACTTATTACTTGCTCAATAAAGTCCACTAAATAGCCAAGTTAACTCGCTACTTAACTAATGAATGTTTAAATTGGGCTTAAAGCGGTAGCACAATCAACACGCACTAGACGTGTATAGCATGGCATTTAATGGCCTTAGTGACGCTATCGCGGCGCCTCGGTGACACGTTAACCTTAAATAATGTTTTTGCCTATTTATATTAAAATTAATGTTAGTATTTAAACATTGTATTTTGTGTGTATTATATTATCAATATATTTATATTGTTTCGTTCTTATTGCTGGCGATCATTTCATTTAAGTAATTTATTATTCTCCTACATTATACGAGTAATATATTTAGTAATATTAGCATTTTGGTTAGTTTATTTTTAAATGCTAGCTTGTGCAATTAATTCATGACTGTAAAGTCATGTCAGTCATCAACTTTATCAAAGCTACCAACCATGCGCTGTTTCTTTATTCTCAAATACACATTCATAGGGATGTCGAAATCAGCATATAAATTATATATATAACTAGCTGTACCCGCATGCGTTGCAATGCACTTTTTCCTACTTACTACCTACCTACTACCTACCTACTACCTACCTACTACCTACCTACTACCTACCTACTACCTACCTACTACCTACCTACTACCTACCTACTACCTACCTACTACCTACCTACTACCTACCTACTACCTACCTACTACCTACCTACTACCTACCTACTACCTACCTACTACCTACCTACTACCTACCTACTACCTACCTACTACCTACCTACTACCTACCTACTACCTACCTACTACCTACCTACTACCTACCTACTACCTACCTACTACCTACCTACTACCTACCTACTACCTACCTACTACCTACCTACTACCTACCTACTACCTACCTACTACCTACCTACTACCTACCTACTACCTACCTACTACCTACCTACTACCTACCTACTACCTACCTACTACCTACCTACTACCTACCTACTACCTACCTACTACCTACCTACTACCTACCTACTACCTACCTACTACCTACCTACTACCTACCTACTACCTACCTACTACCTACCTACTACCTACCTACTACCTACCTACTACCTACCTACTACCTACCTACTACCTACCTACTACCTACCTACTACCTACCTACTACCTACCTACTACCTACCTACTACCTACCTACTACCTACCTACTACCTACCTACTACCTACCTACTACCTACCTACTACCTACCTACTACCTACCTACTACCTACCTACTACCTACCTACTACCTACCTACTACCTACCTACTACCTACCTACTACCTACCTACTACCTACCTACTACCTACCTACTACCTACCTACATGATGTCGAACGGGATAAAAAGTATCCTATGTCCTTCTCCTGGCTCTAAACTACCTCCCTGCCAATTTTCAGCTAAATCGGTTCAGCCGTTCTTGAGTTATAAGTGAAGTAACTAACACGACTTTCTTTTATATATATAGATTAAAATAATCACTTGAATACTTGCACAGACACAACCTGGTGGCCAGGATTATTCATCAGCAACTTGCTTTAAAATACAACCTTGTGGAATCGGAAGTACCGTAATAGGCAGGCAGACAGTACCGACCCAGTTCTCAAGAATGGTCATGCCACATTGTACTGGGATCGATCTATTATCACTGACAGGACTATTGTTGCCAACAAGCCTGATATAGTGGTAATAGATCGAGTAGAGCGGCGCACAATGATTGTTGATATCACGGTCCCTCATGACGAGAACCTTGTGAAAGCTGAAAAAGACAAACAAATAAAATATCTTGATTTAGCTTAAGTGGTTGTCGGCCCGATATGGGATGTGGACTCTGCAGTCATTGTCCCGATAGTCGTTACGGCGAATAGCCTAATAGCTAAGAGCCTCGATCAACACCTCATGAGGTTCTCGTTGAGTGGCTGGATCAAGGGCTTGATAGAAAAAGGAGTACTCCTTGACACAGCACGCATAGTGAGGAGGATCCTTTCTCTGGAGCCCTGACTGCCGGCAGCTTGGACTCTGTTCCCGATGCCGGTGGGCTACTATTTTTTATATTTTTAAATGTAATTTTTTTAAGATATGAATTTTTAAAAATATAAATGGATGTTTACAATAGGCATGTTGACAGCATCAATAAGTTGCAAATCTAATTAGTCCGCCAGTTAGAGTTTTGACAAATATTTTTTCTTTTATTAAATCTATGAATATTTGGAAAGATAAACCGCATCAAAACTCGTGAGTGGGGTTTGTGACGTCAGAAGCAAGTAAAAATTGTACTTCCTTGTGACGTTTTGCCAATTTTAAAAGTGTCTTATCTGCGTCAATTTTGGTTTACGTCACAAAAGAAAAAATACGGGTCAAATATTTTTTGATAATCTAACTGACGGACTAATAAGATTTTTTCAGTCAAATACCCTATTAATAAACGAAATAATCACTAGTTTTTGTTAAAAAATTGTTATGAAGCAAATTTTTTTAATAGATAAATTAAATTAAATGTAATGAATATGCAAATAAAGTTGTAATGTTAGTTTCACTTTTTAAAACTGTTCTCTGCTTGTGTTAAAACTAAAATGATTTTGTAAATAATTAAGGTATACTTTTGGCACAATATAATATATTTAAAACAAATATTCCCTACAGAGTGTGTACTAAACATGATAAACATTATCAACCACTGTGATAGATAACTACAACGAGCAATCAATATTTTTAAAGATTTAATGATTACAAGTTCTAAGGCGTAGGTATGCTACACAATATTTATGAAGATAATTGGATCGCGATACTGGATTGTGATATTTATTGAGCGTTTAGATCAATGTATTGATTGTTTAAACGTTCAATAAATATCGCGTTATGTATTGACCGTGTAGCATTTGCTTACTCACTTCTATTGTATTAAAATTATTTACAGATACAACTTTCTGTTTTAGTTTCTGTAATAATGGATAAATATAAATTTTATTTTCGGATGACAATAAGAATCACAGACGAACTATTTTCCTACAATTTAATATGGGTCGTATCGAACTTGTCATAAACATTATAACTTTTTGAAATACAATATTATTACCTAATAGAAATACTAAGTATGGTCAATAGTCACTGTAACTCCTGAATAAGATATAATCAACCTATACAGGTTGGAAAAGATAAGGGTCAACGGGCAATTATTTCGACAATATTGCAGATATTGGAAATTTGTTCACTGGTACCGAAACGAGGGTCCTTAGGGAACAAAATGTATGTATAATGTATTTTTTCATTAAATCACTGTACGTCCATACATTGTGCGTGTTTTCATGCAATAGGGAATATGCATGTAACTTTTTTTTTCTCTTAATCAATAAAGCACAGTAATATAAACCCAAGAAAAGTATTAAAAGTCAAATGTTACTATTATTTCTTGCTCAAAACAATGATTAAACTTCAACAGTTTTCTTCTACAATTCAAACGTCCTTCATTGTCGCGGTCATAATGTGACGTCATAATCCAAGATACTCCTTTGTTTACATCTCTTTTGTAGCCACAAATCTTATAAATTAAATTATTTCTTGTGCTTTATTCAAGCAGAAATCGCACTTACTAACTTAACCTCAGTGAGAAATCAAACAGTTTGCTAAGAAAAGATTATTTAAAGATTTATTCATCTGGATTTTGATGTCACTTCCGGCATTTTCGAAGACGACGCGTTTCGAGATTACGTTCCGTTCCACGAAAAAAACGTAACATAAAACAATGAATTGTAAAATAAGTAATGAGTTAAAAAATGTAAAAAACAATGCAATTTGTGTCTTGACTCATAAACAATGTATATCTAAATAATGAAAGAGTTTTGAATTACATGCATATTCTCTATTACTTCGTCAATTAAAAATATATTTATAAAAAAAAGTTGTGGGAACTTTGTTGTGTACCTATTGATAAAATGGCATTCATATTTTTACAAAATAAATAAATGTGTCGATGCTAAATTTTTTCTGCTTTCTAATTTTTTGCCTGAAATTCAGTTGTTTTTTCATTAAAAGTGTGTTCAATGTTTTATAATATTATTATTTCTTCGGTATTATAATGGGATAACCGTCCAAAATAATCGCCTGTTGACCTTTTATTTTTCCACCAAGTAAATATACAAGGTTAGTCGGAAAGGGGGTACTAATCCGCAGGCCACTTAAAGTAGGTATCCCGGATGACGGTTTTAAAGCAAGTGTTAAGATTTCAAAATTCGATAATTTTTATATCCATGTAAAATAATGATTATCTTAGTTTTTTTTTTAATAGTCGTCCCTACTTATGTTACGAATTTAGAAAATGGAGCTTCTAATTCGTGACCCCAAATATGACCTAAAATGTAAACAGCTGATCATAGCTGAGGATAGATACATTTTAGCATATTTTTTATGTAATTTATGAACAGCAATTTCTCTTAAACTATTAACTTTTCGTAAAAGTGGTAGAACAAAAGTTACTCATTATTATGTATGGATACTTTAAAACCCTTTCGGATTAGTACCCCCCTTTCTGACTAACCTTGTACAAAACCAAATTGCGGTCCTAATCAGTAATTTGTATGAATTGAATTAATAATTATTCAAATATGAATCTACTACTAAAATAAGTAAATCTAAAAATAAAAGCGAGATGGAAAGTCATAAACACTGAAACTGGACAAGTTACTCATAGGGAACCTGAAATATCTTTAAAATAACACTATCAGGAAAGGTACAACAGAACACATATGATTTTTTTTTCAATTATCCCTATTAATGTCGAATTGATAACGAAGTCACTTGTCTCGTTACCATCGTTAGCAGAATCTATGTTGAAACAATCCTTTTCTGAAAAAATTCTAAAAAAAAGGATTGTTTTGATTGTTGATTTACATTCATATTATATTTACTCTTTAAACACCTTTTGAATATAAATATGCTTCATCAATTCAACATTTACAGTTAAAAAAAATGAAGCTTAAATTTTAAAAATACTGGACTCGGTTTTTTTTTGTTAAAGTACGTGAACCTATTGTTGGTTAGGTATATAGACCCGAATTTGGCAAAAATAGTAAAATAATCGTAGTATAGATAGTGGTACATTCCTAATCTGATGAAACACAGCAAAGTTATCCCAATTTTTAAATCAGCCTACAAGCATCATCCCTTTCAATTATCTTATAGGCGACGTACCTATAGATGACAACCGTTAAGCGCGCGTTTTGTTAACGCGCGTTTACAACTAAAAATAAATAAATATAAATTCGTGTTATTCTTGAAAAATAGACTTTACACGAATTTTATTCAAGGCATACCACATGCGGAAGGCTCCGTATGTAGTAATATGACTTATTACCTACAAATGCGTCCTCAAAGGAATACCATGAAATAAACCTAAACGACCAATGTTATGTGGTTAGTATTTTCTGACGCTGTCTGCAATGGTCAAGGTCTTCATGTAATCATATTGAATTGATTTGTACCTAAGTTGCTGTTAGATTTTATGGTTTTCATCTGTTTTAAGACACAATGTTCCTAAGAGATTTGGATCCTTAGATATAAACAACCGAACACGAGATGTCTGTGTGGTGTCGGACGTAAAGAATAGCAATACCCCATCTCTTCCCATGGGTATGGAGACATGGGGAGACTAAGGGATTCACTAGAGGATGGACAGCAGCGTTCTTTGAGTACTTTAACAACCATACTGCGATTACCAACCCGCCTGCCACGCGTGGCGATTATGGCAAACCCACCCAACATGGCTTGGGGAGGCCTATGTCCAGCAGTGGACGTCTTTCGGCTGAATGATGATGATGAAATAACCGTGTTGGTTCGATTCCAGTGACATAAATAAACAAGACGAAAGCAGTTAATATTGCTTTTGAAAAGTATTGTAGTTCCCTTTGATTAAAATTAGCTATCTTCATTTTTAAGGTACTTTCCCTCTAGGTGGCGTTAATTTTTTCACCCTGTTTAGAAAGGACATGGTATATGTGACAAACGTATAACATATCGCAGTAAGAATAACTACTGAAATGGTTGACTGCCAATAGTGTTGCTGAAGAAAAAATGTGCAAGCGCTTGTTCTGTTCATGTTGAGTATTATATAACTACTTCTCATTGACACATTACGATAAAGTGGTGTTTATTCTTCAACTACGAGCTACAGTATTTACTTCCCTAAGTCGTAATCATCAAAATACTTACGCCTGTATTCGTCGAAGGGGTCAGCAGAGGTGTTCTCCTATTGAAGGAGTCTGTACACTCACGTTTCGCCTCTTGTATGAAGTGCCATGTACTTAATAGTTGGTTAGTCTATTCCCATTTTTCGAGCACGATAAGCGCTGGAAGGTCGGCGCTGGTTACCTGCTTCCTTTATGTATACGCCCTTACAACAGTAACTGGGGCCTCCTCCGAAAAACTAACGTCAAAGTTACTGACGATTCAACGGCGAACATAGAATGTAATAATATAGTGGGTACGATCAAAGTATTGTCTCAGTAGACATAGGTATAAGCTAAAGCAGTACCTCAACTTACTATAATCTCATGAATTGAAATACTCACACAGACACACGCTCTGTATACTGAGTAGTTTTTTGTTTTTGTATGGAACTGTATCCCGAAAATACCTTATTTGTCTTGTTGCAGTGCGTGTCTGTGTGCGTGTGTCAAATCGGACGATTGTAGGTAGTTGAAGCACTGCTTTAGCTTATATGTCTACTGTGCCCTGTGGTATTGTCAAACAACGAACCACTAGAAATGTCAATTAACATTTGGGTGTATGGTGAACAAAAGACGAAATGCTAAATCGCGAAAATCGAATCGATCTTCTGATTCGAAACACTTTTGAGGTTGGAAAACGTGCGGAGTAGGCTCCCAGCCCCTCTATTCAGGGGACCTACTCCCTAAGTCCGTCAACGAAGTAAGTCGCCCGTCCGAAAGTAACCCGAAACGTAGGAGTGAAGAAAACAAGTGTCATGTTCAACTTTTCGGACGGGCAAAAACTTAACGGTAGTAGGGACAACTGTCAAATCGTATTGTCATTCATTCCTAGTTCGGGCCCCGAAATAATCGTATGTCCGTAGGTGATAGGGATAGGAAACGCTCGTAACTAAGGCCGAAACCACGGACTTCGTGCTTAGGGAGTAGACCCCAGAACCTTTTCGATAAGCAGTTGTCGACCGACTCGGTTTATCTCATTTCGTATAAGGCTCTCGTAACGAGAGAAAAAGAGATCATTCGACCGCCGACTAATCCAATCGCTCTGAATCAGGGTGGCTGGTTTTATAATTTCGTGCGCGTTGACCCACGACGACGACTTGGTTTCGTTCACCTTCTAAAAGCGCCCAGTGTTGCTAGTTACCGCCAGGTAGGTATGGCCAAAATTACAGAGCATTATCTGGTTATTTATGTTTTATACAAGGTTAGTCGGAAAGGGGGTACCTACTAATCCGAAAAGGTGTTAAAGTAGGTACCTACCCATAATAATAAGTAACTTTTGTTCTACAAATTTCCCCAAAAGTCAATAGTTTAAGGGGGTATTTACAAAACTGCTATTAATTAGCTGTTTTTCGGTACATTTTCCGATCAATCCGTGAAACTTAGCTAGATGTTATGGTAAGCTACTGATAGACTACGCTTTTGTCTAAAAATGGTACAGAAAACATTTTTAAATTTGTTAATTTATAATTAAATAATATTAATTTTTCGTAGCCCCCTCCCATGAAAATACTGAAAATGGGGTGAGTTTCGGTACATTTTCCTGAAGAATTCAAGGGTTTTAATAAATAAATACAATATCATTAGTTAACAGTCATATTAAAGTTAACCTGGTAGAGAGAAAAAAATAAGAAAATGTTTGGAATATGCACAGGAAAATAAAAAACAATTTTTAATTTTTTTCTCATATTTTGCTAGTCAGATGAACCTTAACTGTGTGAAAATAAAGTTGGTTTTCCATCTATCATTTTACTTTTTCATCATATCATTGTGAGTAGACTCGAGTCGCTTGACAGCTGAAATAAGCGGTCAAATAGATCCCTCCACGGTCACAAACATTTGAGTTGTCCTAACTTGAAGATAAAGGTACCCACGCTGTGCTGTGTGTGTGTTGGTCGTCCGCAAATCGTAATTTTACTATTTACCTACGCTTTCTGCAAACGCGTCCTCAAGAGAAATAGCTGTTCAAATTTTCATAAAAAATACGCTAAAATCTATCTATCTTTAGCTATGATCAGTTTTGTTTACATTTTAGGTCATATGTGGGGTCACGAATCAGAAGCTACATTTTCTGAATTCGTAACTAATGAAGGAAGAAGAATTTTTGAAAAAACTAAAATAAGAATCATTTTCTACGAAAATTAAAAAATCGAATTTTGAAATCTTAACACTTGCTTTAAAACTGACATCAGTGTTATTAAGTAGCTACTTTATGTGGCCTGCGGATTATTACCCCCTTTCCGACTAACCTTGTATTGTCAGGAGGGGTTCGTGGCTAACTAACAAGCGCGCAGATCGTACGATTCGCAAGATTATATTTGCGCTTGCTGCGGTCAGTCGGGGGATGGGTCACCGTTCGTTACATCAAGACCCCCCGACCTTAGAGCACGTTAAGACGTTGGTCTTGGGTATCATACGAATACCTATGACAGTTGTTACGGGTAGTAAGAACCCCGAAAGTCTCCAACCGGTCTAACCTTAGGATATAAGAAATGCCCAGCAATTGGGTTGTGGAGGTCTGATGGCAGTCGCTTCGTGTAAAATACTGGTATTCAGCCGCGTCTGGTTAGAACGGACGGAGGTAGACTTCAACTTAATTGGGAAAAGGCTTGGCAGAAGATGTCACTGCGTTAGGGCGTGTTTCCCTTTCCGTGTCCAACTGGCGACACCGGTCTCGCGAAATCCGCACGCCTTTGTTTTACTAGATACACATTTCAACCAAAACGTGCTCAGCTCGCGTCAACTGAGCACGTTTTTGCGATCAAGCAACGTTAAAAGAGGTTTTACGAAACAGTGTGCAATTGAATTGAACACGGTTTTTTAATTGGTCTGTTCAAAACAACCCTGTGCTGATTTAGAGCGTTCGTCAACGTTCGGAATAAATCGTGCGGGCCGAAGCAGGCGGGAGCCGCCGCCGCGCCGCGGGGGCGCCCGTGGGTGGACATACCTAATGGAAGAGTTTAAAAGGATTTTCAGTGAAATTGCCAAATATTTTGACATGAAAAAGTTGACGGAGCTCCTATTTTTGTCTGCAGGGTTTAAAGTAACCTAACACGAAAGACATGACGGGGGCTTCGTTCGCTCGCTCACTTTAGCCCCCGTCATCCCCTTCGAACCTAACCTATCAGTGTTGGGGTGCCCCAAATTCCCGAGCTCGCTTCGCTCGCTCTTCAAATTAGTCAGTGTGAAAACAAGTATCAGCAATGAAAGCAATGCCTCAACTAATACCGTTGCTGATTCAAAACGCTTTTCACGCAAGACTCGTACAGTCAAGAATCAAGTTAAAAAAGTGTTCAGTTCAACTGCACACTATTTTGTAAAACCTCCGCCAGCGCCACTTGATCACAAAGGCGTGTCCAGTTGACGCGAATTGAACACGGGTTACTTAGTAGAATTCCGTAGTAATACAAAAGCGTGCGGATTTCGCGAGACCGGTGTCGCCAGTTGGACACGGAAAGGGAAATACGCTGCGTTGGGTTGGGGCGCATGCAGCTGCGAATCCCGCGACCCCGGCCAAGGTCAGGAGAAGGATCGCCGTGGGTTTTTAGCCGGTAAGAGTCCGTATAAGGCCTGAATTACATAGAAACGGCATAAGGCGCAGGCACGGCGCAGGCGCGTCACTTTCATATCTACATTTTTCGTGCCGCTTCAATGTTTTTTGGCACAAAATGTTTGAAAGCGACGCGCCTGCGCCGTGCCTGCGCCTTATGCCGTAAGGATTGCCGGCCCCGGGCGATAAAAATAAAGGCAGAACAGGTAGGTATGTCAGGAAGAGAATAAAAAACACTTTAATTTCAACTTCGTTTATTATTAATCATCATTATTATTAAAAGTGAATATTATCATAATATCTATGAAAGTAGGCGAATAATAAATTACTATTTACATAGAAAGAGAATAAGTAGGTATTATCAGTTCTAAATAGGTATGATTACAAATCGGTGGATGGCGACGTACTGTGAAACTGTTGATTTTTTTTTCGATTACCAACATGTTTTTCTTTATTCGTCGAATGCATGTTTTTACTATAGGTATTATTAAATTAAGGTGTTTTATCTCACTATTACTTATTTTGTCAGTGCGACGCCATAGAATATCATGAAAATAATAAAAGCTTGCTTTGTAATCTATAAAGGTATTTATAGTCGACAACAAAATGTGTAAAATTACATATAAATCGAAACAAAATAATAATATATTTAAGTTTGTACAAATAGAATCGATATTACAGGTAAGATATAGTCTATGTTTAACATCAGAATATAAACTTGGGTCCGTCAGATAGAATCCCTTTAAATACGAAGAAAAGATTACATTCCCAACGTGTAATAACTTGGTTTTTAAATATGTTATAAACAATAAATGAGGTCTTTGGGTACAAAAATGTGTACCTAAGCTCCTCTGTGATATAATAGTGATCTAAAATGCCTAGGTACTTTTAGTTAATTACTTCTCTCTTTAGCCAGGCACAAGAAATTCGAATTAGGCGCCTTCGTTATAAAAATAAATTATAAATAGATACCTAGGTACTAATGGTTTTAATTAAAATTCACTGATTGACTAAAAATAAGTAAGTATAGGCATCGACTCCATGAATGAAAATATAATAAAAGGATTTGATAAACATTTCTAATTAAATGATTTATCATCCGTGCCCGATCTAAATGTAATTAGGGTTGCCCAGGCGCTCATTCACTGTTAGAATTACTTCACATACGAGTAGGCATGTGTTCAAGTATCTATCTATTACTGTGATCTCATAGTCTCATCAACGTTCCCATCCCTAGTTTCATTTAGTTCGTGCAAGGCGTATACCTACCTGTTCCCCGAAAAGCCAGTTAGGTAACAAGACTTGAGTTATTAAGCCATAAAACAGTTAATGCATTTGGAGCAGAAAATAGCTACTGAAAAATACTATTTCTATACAATAATTATTTCATAGTTATGTATGATTATTTAATATGATTATTAAAAGAGTTCAGACAGGCTCGTATAACGCAGTCCTAGAGAAATTTGTTTTAAGATTTGACTGAAAGCTGGTGTGTTAAACGAGTATTCATCACCTGAAAGAAGAAACCGTCAGGATTTTGAGAGAATCCCCTTCATTCAGTCCGTCTTTGTCATGCTACATTAGTGTTAAATAAATGATGGGCATACAATTATAAATAAGATAACAAAGAGGATATAAATATAAATAATTGAAAATGAACACAATTAAGGTCTCGTAGGTCACGAGACAATTTTGTTTTCAAGTTTAGCATATTATAAAAGTAAGTAGACACAAGTAAGTTTAAGTAACAAAGGAAAACAAAAAGGTAAAATAAGTGTTAGAGTAACAAGCACTGTAGGTATAAGATACATTTTCAACAGTCCAATATGAGATCCGCTACTTAAACCTATACGAAATGCACAGCCCGCGACAATTTCCCTACACTAGTTCGTTTGAAAAACGCATCTTAACGTCTACAAACACTGTTGAAAGACACAAATTGACACGTGATCCAAAACTACCAATATACATAAACTTACCTAATGTTTCAAAACTTCAAACGGACAACGCTATCGCAATAAATAGCTGAAAGGTTACGAAACGCGAAAACTTCACACCTTTATTTATCTATAGAAATCCATTATATGTATCATAAGAAGTTTAGTTTACTTTATAAGCAAAAGATAACAATTAGGTTCGTATATAAAGCTGTAGGTAAGTTTCTTACACGATAATTAGACTCTTAACAACTACCTACGTTATGTTGAGAATCGCTAAACGGAAATATCCAAAAGTCCTCCAAAATATATGTTTTCAGAATACGCGAAGAAGGATGGAGAGAGATGTAGGTACCTCTAGATTTTAAAGAGTAATTTGTATAGATATAGGTAGAAACTATATATTTGGCAATGATTATAATGTAAAGATTAGTGCTCTCCAAGAAAAGTGCTTCCGCGCCGCCGAGGCGGCTCCGGGCGACTGAAAACGTGACAATCGTGCTATAATTTCAAAGTTAAAATGTATTATTACATAAACTACATCATCTACTACTGCTCTAACACATGGATAACTTGTCATAAACGTAGACACAATGAAGTAATAATAGATTATTTGTCCTCTTGATAAAACTCGCCGAAAGAATTGCGCTATAATACCGCATCGCGGTCGTCTCAACAATCATCATTTTTACCTTTACATAAACTATTTTTTAAATCTTTACAATTTCACATTACTCATCTTTATTTTCGAAATTGTCATGTTTTTTTACTCCTAACGAATTGCTTTTCCGATTTACTACGTATTTTAAATAAAATACCTAGTCAGTATTTTGAATCAACGCTTAATTCTTAAATTTTATCATTATATTTACGATTTTCATAAGTTTACAAATGTTGCATCTCGTCTTCAATGTAGTTTCCAAAAATTGTAGACGTGCAAAATTTAATATTTGATAAAAATCGTCACATTTCGTTTTATGGCTTTGCCATATCTGCACTCAAATTTTATGAGAGTTTTTTATATTAAATATGGGGCAGTAAAAACCCAAAACGCATGTACGCCAAAAATTTCATATTGTCTTAAAATGCAAATTTAACGTTAATGGGGCGCAACACTTAAAAAACTAACAATTTATTAACAACAACAGTAAAGTGATAACGTTATGTTCTGACTAAATGCATAAAAATACCAAAAGTTGTTAGCGTAATGCTAGAAGACCAATTTTACTAACAAAATTCTTTAAAATCGCAATCGAACCGCAGCTGTACCACAGCTGCTAGGCTTCTTTCTTATAGATATAATAACGGTCGAACGGCCGTGGTTCAACTGCGGTTCGATTGCGATTTTAAACAATTGTGTTACTAGAATTGGCCTCCTGCAGCCCAGCAGGGTGCGTTGTGCGACCCAGTATTAAGTATGTTCACGGCGTGTCTGTGTGCTGACACCTTTATGAATCTATCATATTTTAGGTTTTGTTGATGACGTTAAGATTAGGCGATTGTTTGACAAATGGTTTATAATCGCTATTTTATCGAAAGTTATCTCGAGTGTCTAATGTAGTGCACTAACGATTTTTTTACGACAGCGTGTTTTCTTTGTCGCCGGTCATTCTCTCGCACGGATGTAACTTGGTTTTGAGTGAGCATGTACTCAATCTAACAAGTTTATTTGTTAATGTTGTTCCAATGTTAGTTCAAGTCCGTAAGTAGATGTTTTCTGGCTGTAGCAAGTCCGGTAGGTGGGATCTACTTGGAAGATATTATTCATCATTTACTTCAGAAAGAGCATTATTAGATTTGCCAACACGAAGCGGATGGCGAGGATGAATTAAGTATAAGACAAGTTGCGTACATTAAATGCATTTTACAATTTTCAATATTAGTAAGTTAACCAATGTTAGAAATAATATTTACAATAACTACTGCGAATGATTTATTCGGCTGGTTAAAGATTCGAGGTGTGTTTGGCAAAAGTTATGTAAGAATTTCCGGTATTTTCCTTCCTCAATGAGCTAGTATTGTTCGAAACTACATTCAAATCAAGTATTCCTTAGCTTTTTCGAGTGGGTGTTTAGTATTAGTTACTAACTGAGAAGAAGGTAGATATGTACCTAATGCCATATCTCTCGGTGTGCAACTGTTTTTAGTTGGAAAAGGAGTCGGAAAGGATGGCGCAGTGCCGTCGCAGACGCCAACTAAATATTATTTCATCACATCAATGAAATTTATACATTTTATCACAAATACTTACGCAAATCACTGGCTGACTGTACCGTGACTAGATTTTCCTTTTTTAAATTCAGTACTTTATTCAGTTTACAAATAGGCGGACTTTTAAATCCCACGAAAACTTTTGATTATAAATGAAAGATGTTTCATTGTTACTATAAATGGTTTACATCAAAACTTAGCTTGGAGGTGTCGAATTTGCAATTTGTAATTATTATATAAAATATCTACACAGGATCTTCAGTACTGCGGGCCAGTAAATGTTTTTAAAATAGTCGTCATGATTAATAACATAAGCCTCGCTCTTGGCTTGGTGTTCATATTGGCAAATATTACCTAGAATAATATTTAGATATTAATATTCATCCGTCGCCTATGCTGATAAATTAATACAATTCCAAAATATTACAAAATACTCTTACTTAATCCTGCTTTCTAATGGAATTTAAGTCGATCTAGGTGTAATGTCAAAATATTAACGTAAAATAAAATCTACAATTGTAATTAATTTAAAACAGTACATTAAAGTGCAGAATCGCAACTCTTAAATTCACAAAAAGATTCATCTAAATACAAAAAAATCCTAGATCTAAATTAAGACACACACGCAAGCGGCGGAATGATATTAGCTTTCTAAGTAAATGTGAAATCCGGCGAGAGGATGACCGTCGATTAATCGCCTCCAAGTGAGAGAGCTTGAACAATACGGGGGTCTGCCTTACTCCCCTCGCGGAACTCCTCGAGGGTTAGGCGATCGTCGTGGTTCTTGTCCATCTGGTCAAAGATCTTGTCGACGCGCTTCTGAGGAGTGTTGTCGTCCTCAGGCTGGGGGGTCTGGCCCTGGAGACAAAGGATAGGTTAACACTACTGTCTGTATAAAAAAGTTTGAGAATTGGTGTCCTGGGGGCCTACTCCCTAAGTCCGTCAACGAAGTTAGTTGCCCGTCCGAAAGTGGCCCGAAACGTAGGAGTGAACAAAACAAGTGTCAAGTTCAACTTTTCGGACGGGTAAAAACACATCGGTAGTAGGGACAACTGTCAAATCGTGTTGTCATTCATTCTAAGTTCGGGCCCCGAAATAATCATATGTCCGTAGATGATAGGGGGGAGGAAATGCTCGTAACTAAGGTCGAAACCACGGACTTCGTAGACCCCCTGTGCCGTCAAATATTGAATAGAAGATGTTTAATAATATAACTATTGATATGAAAGGTTTGTGTGAGTACGAGTTATATGATCATAGAAAACATTGTTGACACTTCTACGCGTTTTTGACAGATGGACTTATGTTAAGCTGTGTAAACAGCACTAAAAGCCGATTTGTGAGCAGTGAATCAACCGCAAGGCAACGTTTTATGGAATTTCAAACGCCTTGATTGTATAGCGTCCAGTAAATGGTGAACCGATTTCATTAGTTATAGGGACGCCCAACCATAAACCAATTCAAAAGGTTCATCAGGCGATGTTGGGAATAAATTCTAAAGAGCTAATGAAGCTGAATAGAAGCACAGCCCGTACAATTTAATATGGTGCGCCATGTTACAGGCCCATGGATGCTGCGGTATTGCATATTAAATACTGTATGTGTCAACAAAAAGTGAATAAATAATTAAATCTTTAATAAAAGTTAAAGGAACTAAAGGGACTTAAAAAACATTTTGAATTTAGTTACACTTTAATTGCTTTAGATTTTAACGCCATGCCTGGTCTAACGTCAGTTAGTGGTGGTCTGTGGTCAGTTTCAGGTACCTACGCTTGTTTCAAGCTGAATCGTTTCTAGAGTGCGCGCAAGATAAGTCTGCGCGCGGCCGAAATCGGAACTAATCACGGTCCACCAAAGTGTGTGCCGTTTTATCAATTTTGATAGTAGAACTACCTGATTGTAGGAATATTTAACGGGAAAATTATGTTTAGCGATAAAAAAGTTAAGCTTAAAAAGCGGTAATTTGAACTTTTGCGACCATGGAAACGTTTAGCACGCCCTCAGTCACGCGCAGAGTTATCTTGCGCGCACTCTAAACAATGTATTGCATATTATTATCATCAAAACAAACGTTCAGAATGAATACCTAAGTTGAATCACCTCTTAATTAAAAGTTCCATTTTACTTTTGAAATTACAAAATCTCTTCAACTGAAGACTTTCCGGTAGATATTACCTCGTATAAAAACTTTTCAGTTAAATAAAAAAGAAAATAATAGCAGACATTCGCTGCTTACGTCTTTGTTTTATTAATCGAAAGTAAATCTATCAAGATTATATCATCATTTAGATGACGTTAAAGAGAGTTTTTGTTGGAAAATCCAGGTGCTACGGTTTTGTTTTTACAAGGATCAGGAGCGGAACTTAATAAATGAAGGGGAGGAGGACGGTATCAATAAGGAAGCTCACGCTTACGGAAAACAAAGGCAAAGTAAACAGTGTGATTAAGTTGATGGGCCGGCCATTTATACGTACCACCATCTGATAGATCGCGTCGACTATGTTGTACATTTCATCCCGTGTGATGTAACCGTCGTTATCAACGTCGTAGAGCCTGAAGGCCCCTGAAATTTATACACACCAATTTACCTGCATAAATTCACTAAACAGGACAGCAGTTGAAGAGAATAACATTATTGGGATTTGAAAATACGTGTTAAACACGTGTAGACGCAGTATCTGCAATTAATTTTCAGTTCAGGTAACTGGATACTTTAGCGGAATGTGCTGTGTAGCCTATACAGGGTGTCCCAAAAACTAGTGTTAAGCGAGAGACTAGAGCAGAGGTTCTCAAACCTATTTCGTCTACCGCCCACTTTGAGAATCAATTATAAGATAGCGCCCCCAATTTTTTTTAAATTTTACCTCTTCTTAATAATCACTATCGCAATCATTACTTCTACCGCCCCCCTGTAGGCCTCTAGCGCCCACAAGGGGGCGTTATCGCCCACTTTGAGACACACTGGTCTAGAGGTAGAGGAACGTTAGAGGTACCCGAATCACCCCCATGTATGTTTCGCGAATTTTTGTAGTTTTCGAGTTATGATTTCTTTTCATTTTTAACCAAACTGACTTTAGTCACATTTTTGATCAAAGTGACGTCAATAGTTTTTTTTCCAAATTAGAAGAAATGAAAAATACATGAAAAAAAATTACTTAAAAAACTACAAAATGGCACGGCACACACATTGGGGTGATTCGGGTACCTCGAAGGATGGTAGGACTTCCGTTTGACACTATTTTTTAGGACACCTTGTAAATGTGTAATCGTTAGAATTAAATTACTCTGAATTCAGTTATGAATTGTTATTCCCTTCTAAACTGAATATATTATATTAATGATGAGGATTCTCTTTATTTGAGCGACCAAGTCTAGGACAGCAGGGGCGCAGTAGTACCGCGATCGCTGCTTCAATTTGTCATTCCATAAAATGGCTCCCCTATTATTCGGCTACAAAAACTGTCATGATACTGTCAACATCACGCATAATTTGTATAAAATGACAATTTGATGTGGTGATCACGCTGCTTTCACGCCGCTGCCCAGTTAGGGAGAAGCCACACGGTGCGGGTGCGGTGCGGTGCGCTGCTGCACGGCGACCATTTTGCCGCATCAGCGTGCACACGTAGTACGCGGCGTCGCAAGAGCCACGCGGCACGGTGCGGCGCCGCACTGCACCGTGTGGAACGGCTCTCCATCAACACATCTGCGGTGACGTCGGAGCGGTGCCGCTGCCGCGCCTACACCTTCCCCCCACATCTTGGTCCGGGGAGCGTGCGGCGCGGCGCCGCACCGCTCCGTGTGGCAGGCATGGTATGTATTACGCCGCAGCGGCACCGCTCAGGCGCCACGCCGGAGCCACACCGCATCGTGTCTAGCTGTGCTGCGTTACATTGTGTCGCCGAAATTGAAAGCTTTTCAAACTAGGTTGCTATAGTATGGCGTTATTAGCGTTATGTCCGCAGTTGTAAAGGACCATATCCTGATAGATATCCTGGAACATCCAGGTAACCACACAGCTTAAATAATAGTAGATTGTTGCACCGAGCGCAAAGTGAGTCATTAATGCCCGAGTGTTATGTTGGTGCCCGAGCGCAAGCGAGGGCACTAAATTAGCACGAGTGCATTAATCACTCACTTCAGCAAGGTGCGTAATCTACTTTTCTTTCAACTACCAATTTACCTACCGTGATAAAATATACCTACTCAAAATAAAAACTCAAGTTAATGAAAAGAAGGTTATCCTGCGACTTTTGCGGCAAAAGGTTATTAACAATTTCATTTGCAGCTGTTTTTATACTTTCTGGACTTGAATTCATATCGCTATCTATTTCCATTTTTTAAAACTTTTCTTGCTAAATAAGTATCAAAGTTTTACAATGGTACAAAATGCGCGCCATTTGTTTTTTTTTTTCACCAAGTCGGTTTTATTCAGCCGATTTTTATTTTCAGCCAGTATCTTTTTGATCTACCTAATCTGCCACAAATGGTCATACTGACTAAATTTAGGACAGTGTGATCAGAAGCTTCTAATTTGCCCTTCTGAATTAAGACGACTTAATTCAGCCAAATGTAATAAGCGTTTAATCACTGACCTCTGTACCTAATGCATAAGAATGCATACATTTAATATTAAACTTAACGGGAGACATTAAACCTCTGTGGTAAATTTATATCTAAATAGAAAATAAAAAACTGCACTAATGAAAAACAGCGCAGTTATGAAATTTCATACAACATTTCTGCACTGTTTGCAGTGCAGTAATGAGATTTCATACAACATTTCTGCACTGTTTTGCTTCTAAGCAGAAAATACGTATTTTGTGATCGGTTTTGTAGTGATTAATGATAACATTACTACGTAGTTGAAAGAAAAATTAATTAGGTATTAGATAGCAGAACATTAAAAACGTACAGTGTAGCTTTTCATCGAGGTTTCCCCGTGACGTCACCGAAAGAGCCCGTATGAACTCCTCAAATTCAATGGAGCCATCCTGAAAATAAGGGAGGTAATTTATTAGATTCAACGTTTACGGCGTTATGGTGTTAACAGAATCGAGTTATGAGAATAAAACACGGAAAGATTTCGCTACAATATATTTTTCCAGCGTTGGTGCCTGAATGCTGGACTCAATAGGCGTGATAATGCCCTCACACGGGCGATTAGACGTGATGTGAACTCTTTTGTCTCTCATTTAGGTCACACGTCGCTAGCTGTATTATTCAGCCAAATGACTGAACTTCATGGGTTTAAGTAATGGAAACAACAACAAGTCATCAGAACCGATGATATAATTAATAATCGTATCATAATTTCTCACAATATTATGAATTATAGCGCTACTAGCTTTTGCCCGCAGCTTCGCTTGCGTAAAATTTTGAACCCGCTACTGACGATTTTCCATACAAACTTTCATCCCCTATTTAACTCCCTTAGGGGTTGAATTTCGGAAAATCCTTCCTTATTCCTTGTCTACATTATAAAGAGAACCTCTGTGCAAAATTTCAGCTTTCTAGGTCCACGGGTTTCGGCTGGGCGTTGATGAG
The DNA here is from genome assembly GCA_905220435.1 of Amphipyra tragopoginis. NCBI lineage: Eukaryota > Metazoa > Arthropoda > Insecta > Lepidoptera > Noctuidae > Amphipyra > Amphipyra tragopoginis. Next base: position 21,654,137 of record HG991991.1, on the reverse strand, counting down.
TCAGTCAATCAGTCAGTCAGGACCTTTCTTTTTATTTATATAGATGATATTTGAAAACAAATAATTACCTACTATAATATAAAGAAAAAATGAGGCAGCTATAACAGATTTCACATGGTACGATAAATTGCTTTTAGAGCATTTACTTCTAATATCGAGTACCTAGTAAAATTTTCGGTTTATTAAACTACACATTATTGGTCGATGTTCTTTTACAAGTAAATGCTCTAATGTGTACACAATATAAAAATCAGTACATCTTTTTCAAAAACCGGCCAAGTGCGAGTCGGACTCGCGCACGAAGGCTTCCTTTTCATTATCTATAAAAACGGCAAAAAAATCACGTTTGTTGTATGGGAGCCCCCTTAAATATTTATTTTATTCTGTTTTTTAGTATTTATTGTTAAAGCGGCAACAGAAATACATCTTAAGTGAAAATTTCAACTGTCTAACTATCACGGTTCATGAGATACAGCCTGGTGATAGACGGACGGACGGACGGACAGCGGAGTCTTAGTAATAGGGTCCCGTTTTACTCTTTGTGTACGGAACCCTAAAAATGGAGTCTTATCTAATGTTTATTTATATAATTTCAGGTTGGATGGCATATATTTATTATTCATCTGGTACTTTAACTCGTGATAGTGTTCTAATTGCAATTAAAATAACATCTCATATTTCTGAATTTGAAGTTCAACGAAGCTTCTCGAGCGAGTTCCATTTGAACCTGTCCAACTGACATAATAATTCTATCTTATGAATATTGAACACTAGTCATCAGTTACCCAATATCAATTAATTAAGGGTCGAATATTCAGATCTTTATACGTGGAAAGTGGATCAAAGATCGTTTTTGCGTAACTTTAAGTTTCTCTTGACCGTCTTGAGCCATCTTGAGCGCAATAATAAATATTATATTCTACTTAATTCCGTTTTTCATCAATCATCATTATCTGTGGATCGCAGCAATGGTGCGGTTTACTGTTTTCCCTTTGTAATTAATATTAGTACATTGTGCTACAAATACAGTCCACTTAATTACCATGTTAGTGAGTTTTACTATGCCCTATTACTATACATAATCCACATTAGTGGATCAAAAGCATTTTAATAATTTTTAAACCGTTTTCAGATGATTTTATTAGGTATTTTGTTATTGTAATGGTATATTTCAGTAGGTAGGTAAAATACAAAATGAGAGAACTTTAAAAAGAAAAGTATTGTTGGAGAATAAATCAGGCGTCCACTTACATTGTTTTCGTCGAACACTCGGAATACTAGTGACGCAAACTTGCTAGGGTCACCTTGCGGAAAGAACTGTTTATAGATCTTGATGAAGCCCTGAAAATATGTTTTGAGATGGTTATATAAGTCGACATAAGTTTGTTTACCTATAGTGAATCAAAACGGTATTTTCTATTCAGGTTGACTTAGAAATGTGGGCAAACTAAGAGGAAAATAAGAAATAAGTTTTTTTTATAAATGATTAGCAGGGATCGGAATAGGTAGAGTATATTTACCTAAACTTCGAGGAAGGAAGTAACATAGAGTGGATAATACCTCCTCTAAAATTCCGGAATAATTATAATCACGTTTTAATCCCGGGGTTTAAAAATAACGAATTATTTATTGGACTTTATTTATGGTTACAAATTATTGATTAGAATACTTTTAATACAGAACCCTAAAAAATGTTATATGGGTCTTCGAATAAATAATTTGTAACTATAAATAAAGTCCAATAAATAATTCGTGATATATAAATCCCGGGATTAAAACGTCATTTTAACTATTCCGGGATTTTAGAGGAGGTATTATCTACTCTATGTAGGTATGTTACTTCCTTCCTCGAAGTTTAGGTAAATATACTCTACCTATTCCGATCTCTGGTGATTAGAAATAGAGAAGTACAACGGTGTGAAACTAAATAAGGACGGGCCAAATTAAAAAAAAAACCTTCAGTATAATGTGTACTGTAATTGCTTGCCTACCTGTTCGGTGAGGAGCCCGTTCGGACAGTCCTTAAGGAATCCTTTGTGCCTAAAAAGAAACAAGCCATCATTAATCTTATTAATTCTACGTAAAGCAAGAATATTTTCCTGTAGCACCATACATACCAAAGCCGGATTTCCTTCTCCGTAACTGAAACAAGTAAAAAACACAAATTAAATGAAACTCATTGAGCTACGAATAACTTTTTAACAAAGAGAGTTAGTTCTGTTTCTGATTGAATGGAACATCTGGTTGTTTATGTAACGTAACAGGCATTGATTTGGACCAGGGACATTCTTGGTCATTGCCCAGTACCTGGGTTGCGGAACTTGGGAAGGTCTGATGGCAGTCAAGGCCGTTTAACCTGGGCACATCCGGATAATGAGGCCCCTGGTGACCTTGACAGCGCACAATTTTTTTACAACAGACAAAGAAATAACCATAAATAATGAAGTATGCATTAGAGATTGCAATTGAAAGACACAAAAAAATATGAAAAACTAGTTCACTGATGATTTTTCTTTAAAACAGTCATTCAGATGTACTCCCGCCAGGGGTAGTAAATTCACAAAACACAATCCGTTAGCCTTTCCGAAGCGCACCATGATTCTCTTTAAAACAGTGTACTTACTTAGTATACCTACCATTAAAACGTATTTTTATATATCTAAACATGCTGTAATCGGAAAGCCTGATTTTCGGGCGAGAGTAGATTAGCTTCGCGCATGCAAAAGTTAATAAGCAAGTAGATATTGTAGTCAGTCATTATCGTTTGATTTTTTCGAACTAAATATCGAGGGGTAACGGGCTATTTGGTTTAAGCGACATTTAGGGTGATATTGAGTTATAATATATATATATATATTTGGAATCAGCGAATTTTTCTCATTCCAAATATATTATATATACAACTCAATATCACCCAAAACAAATAGCCCGTTACCCGTCGATATGATTATCGGTAATAAATATCATTTATCGTTTGGTGATCTGGCAGGAACTAGGGGGGTAGGTCTATAGGGGTATCGATCGCAGGGCCCTGGGAACGTGCCCAGAGTGCCCAGTGGGAAAGAGGGCCCTGTCTGCCTAGCCTTTTCCCAACTATGTTGGGGTCAACTTCCAGTCTACCTAAATGCGGCTGAATTAGGACTGGCCCAATTAGGACCAGGGCACACAGGACACCCTGACGTGCACGGCTTTTGACAACGCTTTTCAATGCGTTCAATTGCTAACGATTTCTCGATAGGCCACATTTAGAATTACAGTGGAAACCGTTTATTACGACATCGCTTAAAGCGATGAATCACTTATAGCGACTTACGAACACCATTTAGTTTGGTTTTCATTGAAATTGTTAAGAGAAAAGGCCGTTTATAACAACCAAATAACTCCGGATATAGCGCTCAACTGCTTTTAAGCGACGTAATTTCAAGGGAAAATAAGGATTTTCTTCTGGTTATAACGACAAGTCCTTTATTTTGTTAGTAAATTAACATTATTTTAAGGCATTGCTTACGTTTAAACGGTGTTATAAATGGCGATTGTCACTCAACTTGTAGACATATGGTGGAAAATGTTTTTATATAAATTATTAAGTTACACGGTATTTGAACATCTACTGATGGTAATAGCGATCACCGCTTAGCACGACTAAATCTCGCAGGTCCCTTCGTCGTCGTTATAAGCAGATTCCACCGTAATTACATTAGGAAAAATTGTGTATATGCGCAATACGAGTAGCCATTTTATGTGTCACTTGGTTCCATCCTGATCTATAATTCATTGTTCACACATAGGGAACAAAGTGAACTGTTATTTAACGGAACATTAAATTCGATTTGGGTCGATGGGAGAATTCTTTGTTTTTGTATAGAACGTGCGCACGTTTAGGAATGACCCATTTTACGTGTGCACAATTTCACGCTGGTTTATCATTGAAAACGATTGGGGTAACTACAACCGCAGGGGTTATTAATGTAGTAACTAACTATTTATTTTAATTAACTATGTGTTGGTTATGACACAAGAACATGTTTTAGTTAATCATCATTATGTTTTCATAATTGGGTCTTCGATGTAAGCCTGGGATTTGGACGAAGAAAAAGGGCACCGAATGTTGTTTACCCAGGAAATCCTTGTTATTACTGCAAATAACGTAATAGGAATAAGAATTGGCGTAGAGTGCCGCAAAAATAAATTGTCATGAATATTATAAACACGTCCAAGCCGTAAGTACGGTTCAGTAATAATGATAATGAAATAGTAGGTACGAGTACTTCAATATTTTATAAAATATAAACTCCTGCAATTTCCCACAGGAAATGATAGCCATGTTATTATCACATAGTTTGTTTATTCTAACAGATTCAAGTTAATAATGGAACTCCATAAGATGCATAAGTATATCTACTTTCAAAGGTCGTGAAATTTTATGTTTTCATTAAAAAATCGGCACGATTGAGTTACTTTACATAATTACGTAGTAGGCCTATTCGCCCAAATTTTTCCACTCGCAGAGGGTTTCTATCATCGCCGATCCGTGTGAAACTGTCGTATTATCGCTCGCTTTTAAATATTTATGGATGTTATAGTATCATGGGTGAATTTAAACGGTAGATTATAATATTTTAAAGGTGAGGATACGGTTAAGAAAAAGCGGATAGCGGTAAATCAGATTCTAAGTAATGATTGGTGAATGGAATATTTATGGTGTTGGTCTTTCCGGAATGGTTTATCATCTCTTTATGAAGGTATTGTTATTTGTGAGAATGCATAGAGCATAGAATGAAATTTAAACGTACGTCTGACCTAAGAATGACCTTAACAAGAGCACAGAATTCCTGATTCTTGTATCATGGGAATAATATTGCATTAAAAAAGGCAGATAAAGAAAACCACCTTTCTTTTTTTTTCAAATATTTAGTATAAGCTACCTAGAATCCAAGTTAGATTCCGCTTTCTTTTCCACAAAACCCGCCGCCTTAGTGACTCCGGAAATGTGATCGAATCGAAACTCATCATTTATACAAAATTAGCAAACCTTAGACACATTTCATCAACGAGAAAGTGTTTATATATATTGTCACTAGGCCGAAAATCATCATTTGGTGTGTGTATGGGAAAACGAAGATGTCACTCGTGTTGGTTAGTTTAAATGTTAAATAACTTTGAAAAATTATGTGATAGTGAAGTTTTAATGTTTGTGTTGTGCATCAAATGTGTTCTAACTTGTGGTTTTTTTTCTAGGTTATAACAGTGGCCACCTTGGCATTAGCAGACGCCGGTTATCAATACAATGCACCGAGTGTATCTTTCATACGGCCTGGTAATCAGCCGCCACACTTTCAAACGGGACAAAGTTCGCAGCACCACACCGCATCACCGAACGATAAAGACAAATCGATATCATATTCGATATCATATAAGGACTACGTTTATTCAAAAAACGATAATGTTAACTACAATAGCGGACATCATCACGGTGTAAACCATGCAGCTGGCAATGGTAGAATTGTAGCATCGCCGAGTATACAACCTGCTACTAGTACCGTTTTGAACAATGGCTATGCGAATACTGAATACGCACATATCTTGGGGCCAGCACCTGGTGTCAATTTGAAGAATAATTACGCACAGAATTTCGTTCCAATTGGTTATCATTTGAACAGTGGTCATTCTCAGAACTTTGCACCAATTATTAGTGGCAATACAAACAGTGGTTACTCACAGGCTACACCACTATCTAGTGTTCATTCGAACATCGGCTACGCGCAAAATGTTATACCAGTTGCTGACTCTAACTTAAAGAGTAGTTATACCCAGACATCATCAGCGTCTGCTGCTTCTCATCTGAACAATGGATACGCGCATACATTTAGACCAATCGTCAATATAAATTTGAACGGTGGTCATAGCCAGACCTCGACAGTACCTGCTAGTGGCAATTTGAATGCCGGTTACTCACCAGCTTTAGCATCACCTAGTAATGCCGGTTTAAGCCACAGTTACGCCAAGAATGTAATACCAATTGTGAGTTCCAATCTGAATACGGGCTTCTCACAGACTTTACAACAGTCTAGCAGTGCTGGTTCAAACCATCGTTATGCCCATAATACAATTTCATCAGGTGGTGCCAATCTGAATAATGGATATACGCAAACGTTGACACCATCTGGCACAGCTAGTTATAGCAGTAGTTATGCTCAGACACCGATACCATCCGTGAGTCAAAATCTAAATACTGGCTACTCACAAATATTATCCGCCAATGGTAATCTAAATACTGGTTATTCTCAAACCCTCGCTCCGTCCGGCACTGCTACTTTGAGCAATTCTTACGCCCAGACTGCTATACCATCAGGTGGTTCTAATCTAAATACTGGATATTCACAGACTTTGATACCCTTGGGCAGTACTAGTTCAAACAATGGATATGTACAGACTTCAATACAATCTTCTGGTGTCAATCAAAATTCTGGACACTCCCATTCCATAACATCGCCTGGCACCGCTAGTTTTAGCAATGGATATGCCCAGACAAGTGCACCATCAGGTGGTTCCAATCATAACAGTGGATATTCTCAGAATTTTGCTCCACATGGCACAGCTTCTTTAAACACTGGTTACGTCCAATCTTCACCGTCATCGGCCAGTTCTAATCTGAATAATGGATTCTCACAGAGTTTGATACCTTCCGATAGTGGTAGTTTAGACAGTGGTTATGGCCAGGCATCTACGCCTAACATAGGCAATTCCTTATCTCATCTTTCTTCTTCTATTATCCCCAATACTCGTTACGGACAACCCTTCTCATCACCAACCACTGTCACTTTCAGCAGTGCTGACGCTCAGACCTCTTCGATATCTGCTAATGATAACCTGAATACTGGTTATGTGCAGAACTTAATATCGGAGTCATCAGCATCATCTATAAGTGATTCTATTGACAGTGATAATATCCAAACATTAACAGGATCTTCCAATGAAAATTTGAATATTGGTTTTACGCAAACCGATAACGATTTCATTGGAAATCCCAACCCTGTAGGCGTGTCTAGCGGTGTACCTGGTCAGGCAATATTTAAACATATATATTTCCATGTTCCACCGCCGGAAGTAGAGGAACAGAAAGTAATTCCACCACCTCCTCCAGCAAAAAAGAACTACAAAATTCTCTTTATAAAAGTGCCATCGCAAGAATCGAAATTCGATTTAGCTCGTTTGCAGCAAATAGCTGAAATGCGCAATGCTGCCGCTTCAGTCGAACACAAGACTCTCATTTATGTATTGGTAAAGAATCCGGAGACTCAAGAACCGGTGGTCATTCCTGAGCGGACCCCATCGGAACACGAGGTGTTCTTTGTGAAGTACAACGATGATCCTTTGGATTTAGCGGCGCAAGTCAATGAAGAATTGAATAATTCAGGTTTAGTGCAAAGTATTGTTCCTTTGGAACCGGGTCTAGTGAACGGAAAGAAGTGAGATGATGAAAATAAAGAATTATCGCGTAGGCCTCATGTAGTTTAAAAGTGATGAGCATTATTGACGAAGCGATTGCATGTTGAGTTAAATTGTCTCTTTCAAGTAAATAGATCTGGAATTTCACACCGCAATACGTTTTGCTAATATTGTCCATCAGGTTTTCATTAATATTTGGTCCTAGCAAAATTGTGTTAGTAATAACACAATTTTATTATGCTACATGAAATGTTTAACTTTAGTGCCACAGTGAAATTGTGAAAAATGTACATAATATTATTGTAAATTAGGCTAATATCTAACCCGTACTAGGCCAGGGCGTGGTGGACTAAGGCCTAAACTTTTCTCATTCAGAGGAGAGCTGATTATGATTATGCGGGTTATATCGATATAAGTAGTAGGTATTTATATTCCATAAATTTCTTTGCTTCTCGTTCAATGGTTTGGCATGAATACAATTAATTAATACGACGATGAATATGTGTCCCAAATGTTTGTTAGGTATTTTTATAAAATTTCACTTTGAATTATTACGTATGTTTATGTTTTGCCTTAATTGCGAAAATCCGCCGTGCGAATTGTTTCCATTTTTATTTTATATTTGTACTTTCGACCATTAATTCCGACTTGTTATTTGCTTAATTATTATTGTACAGTGGGATTATATAATACAGGTTGACATCTCAACTTATTGTAATACGTACGTGGACCCAGATGAAGCCAAAGTTTGTGTTAAGTTAATTAAGTAATTTATTAGCTGCTAACGATAATAAATACCACTGTTGGGAAAACCTGATATTCGCTTTATCAGTTGTTTCTACAATATGCACTAACTGGCAAACTGATAGATAACAGAGCTGTGTGTGAAATCAACTAAAACGAGAACTTATTTCCATCAGTTCCGTTCACACAAGGCAACCAAACAAATGCACAGTTTTTATAATCGTGTTTGGTTTTAAACTGTAAACAATTTTGTGGCGTTTGTGTGTATATTTTAAATAACACAATAAACTTTGTTAAGCACATTATAGTGCCAATACGTGCGCATAGATACTATAAACAGAGTAAATAAAATTTTATGTAACATGCCCAAAACTATGTCTACAACATAATGTTGTTATGATTGTGAGTAAACTAGTTTGTATGCCTATCTAAATGTATGTTTTTAAATTGGTTACACAACTGAGTTATGTAATTTGTGAAATTCAACTATCATAATAAATTAACAATATTAGAAAATTAAAGTTAACGAATTGTTTACATTGAGTTTTTATTATAAATTTTATGTTACCGTGTGAAAGTTTTATCGACCCGTCCGGTAGCTCTCTGTCCTACTTTTTGACAAGAGCCCTAAGAACCTAAAATTAAAATATTGCATAATTTACATTTTATGTGGAATAACGCGGTATTAAATACTTGGACGTGCATTCGAATGAATGCTATAGGTATATATAGTCGTATTTACGATAATAGTTACCGAAAAGACAAGTTTAACAGGTATTTACTTTATTTATACGTAGTGTAAAATTATCAATCAGTCTGCAGCGCTTATTATTTGTCATTTCTGCCTAAGCGAATGTATTCTTCCCTTCCTTATCTCCAGACTTTTATAGTTCTTCTTCATTTATTAAAAGGAACCTTACGAGATACTTTCAAATTGATTAGGATTTTTATTGTCTTTATTTATGTTAACATTTTAAAGCGATTACTTTAGGCATTACTTTTTGTACTGTTTGTTTAATTGAAGTTGACCTGTGTGATTGTTGCGTCAAGAAGGCCCATCCTTTAGCAGCATACTTTGGTCTGTCATCTGTCATTATTGATACTTTCTCAAAAAAATTGTACAGAGGCGGACTTAATACTTTAGGAATTTTCTACCAGTCGAACTTAGGGTGATGCAGAGAAAACATGGTAGGTGCTGCATTATCGCCAATACATTTGCCAAGCGTTGTTTTTATGGCAATATACCCTATGCCCGTTCATGTAACGGTCATTGGTAAGCTCGTGGTTAACACTGGATGTTCTCGGGCTGACATGATCGCGTAATTCCACTAGTTCACTATTGTAATAGGTAGCTGATGACATAATCAAACTGGAATGATGATTAAAATTGGAATAGTTAAATAAAAGGTCTTAGAATCCACTGAAGGAGTGGGTGGAACACCGGGATGTGGCTTTCGAAGTACATATTTGCCTTTGGTTAAAATTTAACTAAGCAAATGTCGAACTGTAAATAGTACTGCCGCCTGCGACAAATTCAAGTTCCATCAATAATAGTCATTCGAAATGCGATATTCAGATTCTCATAGAATATTAATAAGTTTAAATGGGTTTCTAACGTACCACGTCACTAATAATATGATGAGTATAATCGCTTTCGGATTTAAGCAGAGTTAAAGTTATGTATTTATCTTGCCAAAGCTTTATTTGATACCACGAATGACATAAATATATTTTGGGTGCAGCGTTGATGAAATGCAGTACGAAAGTAAATGGATTTTTAGAAGGAAACCATTTGGAGTACGGGCTTTGCCAAAACTAATAAATCATGTCGCCATTGTAGAGACGTTACCCGTCCGGTTAGTCCAGTTTTTGTGCCTAGCCTACGTCACGCACGTCCATAGTCGTCATTTTTGATATGCTGACATAAATGGGTTAACAAACATTTTTCCGATTCTGATTTTACCTAATAATTTGCGCCTATACAATAATCACGGGGCGCTCGTAAACAAATTACATTTAGTGGCCGCAGGCCGACTGACCTTTGCCAAACAAAAGGAAATTACATCCTTATCTCTTTCATCTTGGCCTATTAATTCAACGTATACTTGGCATAAAATATTGTTACTGCCGTGCGTCCTTCCTATTGTGCAAATTAAGAGACCCACAAAATATTGATCGCTTTTGACCGACTTACTTGATATTGTAAGGGGCTGATTGACTAAAACTTTCTCCCCCTTATATCAAAATAAGGTTTAAACCAAACTAAGGAAAACACAGATTTAAAATATACCCATCAGTTTCTAACGTCGTTTAACAACAAGAGGAGGGGCGGTTTTTAAACCTGGGTTATTTTAGACCATGTTTTATAAAAAGTCTTATATAATAAATACTTAATGATTAAGGTTGATTGGGACGATTAAACGCTGGGATGCTACAGCCTAAAGCCTCGTCCCCACTAGGAACATTTGTCGAGCGACATGTGTCCCCGGTGACATCGGGCGATGTCGGGCGACGTCGGACGACATCGCCGCGACATTGTTGAAACTGTTCCTTGTCGCACAGTCGATGAAGAGTAGTGATAGAAGCCTCGTCCCCACTAGGAACATTTGTCGAGCGACATGTGTCCCCGGTGACATCGGGCGACGTGGGGCGATGTAGGGCGACATCGCCCGATGTCTCCGGGGACACATGTCGCTCGACAAATGTTCCTAGTGGGGACGAGGCTTAAAACATCAAACTGTCTGCAACATCTCGGCTGTCCCATTTCAAAACCTAGTAAGGGACACTTTTTACAAAAATCGTTTTATTGCATAATCTTGCTAACCTAGAAAGTCTCTACTAAATACAAAACCACCAGCGTTGAAAACTCACAAAATGAGCAGATATATTTAAGCATCGATACCTAGTAAGTGCCATTCACTGCCTCTGATCATTTTAAAACCTAGTAAGTCACTTTAACCACATGGTTTTACCTAACATAAATACTTTTCAAAAGCTGACCTACTTAACGTTTAAGCGCTCTCCTGTAAAATTTCGTTTTAAGCCCTTACTAGGTTTTGAAAGGGGGCAGCCGAACTGTCTCAGCACTTAATTTTGGATAATATGTATTTACATATACTAGGCCGTTATTTTTTCCATGTTCTTTCACTCAAATCGATACTAATATCGACTTTAGGAGACCGAACATTGTTTGAGGTAATAAAAGTTGCCTATATCTTAAGATTGATCGATTAGAGCAAAAAGGTGTGAAAAGTGGGATTGGATGTCGCTTAAAAGTTACAAAAACTGGGGCAGACCCCAAGTGGGTAAACGAATAAATAAGGCTGCACATTACGGCCTTTGTGATTATTATCAATAAGAAAAAATATCCAATGCTTTCGTTGTGATCAATACCAAATCAGAAACCGTATATTCAGAATCTCTACAAGGTTAGTCAGAAAGGGGGTACTAATCCGAAAGAGGCTTAAAGTACCCATAATAATGAATAACTTTTGTTCCACAACTTTTTCCAAAAGTCAATAGTTTAAGAGAAATACGTGATCAAAGATCTCAAAAAAAAAAAGCTCAAAAATCTATCTATCCCTAGTTATGATCAGCTGTGTTTACATTTTAGGTCATATTTGGGGTCATGAATTAGAAGCACCATTTTCTGAATTTGTAACTAAAACAGGAATGAAGAATTTTTGAAAAAACTAGAATAAAAACATTTTGAATTGAAAAAAAAATACAGAATTTTGAAATTTTAACACTTGATTTAAGACAGTCATCAGTGATACTTTAAGTGGCCTGCGGATTAGTACCCCCTTTCCGATTAACCTTGTATATTCTTTGGCGTAGGTACTAGGATAAGATGGTATTACAACCGCCTAGAGTCAACCGTTGAGCAGTAGCCCGCCAGGCATTAGACCCGCCTGGTTGGAGGATCCTCCCTTTTCGTTGGACCATATAGACACCATACCCCGTTCCTGTACATCATCATCAGCTCTGCTGTGCATGGGCCTTCGACTGGACTGGCTGCAGGAGACGGTCGTGAGAAATTACATATGGACACATCCACCAAGTTTGTCAAACTTATTTGTGACTACTAAACGTAGTACATAATCACTTCTATGGTGACCACAGTTTGATGTTAACTTGACACGAGGGAAGAGAAGCTTTAGCTCATTCTTTTGCGGAAAACCAAGGCTAAATGCAACTGGTAGTTTATATCATCGTAATCATGAGCCCATTAGAGCGGTTACGCACTGCATCCGATCCGAATCCGTGATTATACGTTCCGAAGTAGTCATAGAACTATTTGTATGGTAGTTTACGCACCAGATCCGACTTCTGTCATCCGATTTCTCTCCGTTATCCGTGAGTCTCCAATCCGGAAGAAATATTGACTGACCGAAGTAGCCGTAGTACTGTTTGTATGATCGCTTTCGCATTATCTCGGATTCAAACCGGACAAATGCTAAAGATCTGGCTCCTAAATTGCTTGGATTTGGATCAGAAATTGGATTAGTGTGGAAGCAATATCAGAATTCGGTCCGAGATTTTTAGACTCTAGATCCTTATTTTCCCGAATTCGGATCGGATGCACTGCGAAAAGCAATATCCGAATTCGGTCCGAGTTTTTTATCTCCGTATTTTCACGGATTCGGATCGGATGCAGTGCGTAACCGCTGTTACAGTAACACTTCTGGTCACGGGCCTCTTCTAGAATGAGAAGGATTTAGGCCTTAGTCCTCCACGCTGGCCCAGTGTGGGTTGGCGGACTACGCCCACAATCTAGAACTGTTTGGAGCCCTCACAGGTGTGCTGGTTTCCTCACGATGTTTTCCTTCACCGTTAACGTAAGTATATATGGTGACTGGTAATTAGTGACCGATACTTTAACACATGATTGTACTCATGATAACAAACAACTTTCCCAAAGAAACATTATTTTCATTTTATTTTTTTCATTCAAAATTTATTAATAAACCGTTTCGGAATGGACGCGGCTCGTAATGTTTTTTTTTTTTTGTTTATTAATAATGTTTCTTTGCGAAAGTTGTTTGTTATCATGAGTACGATCACGTGTTAAAGTATCGGTCACTAATTACCAGTCACCCTATATAGTGGCAGGAAAATAAAAGCAACAGCAAACAATGTTATGTTCGTATTTCAACGAAATAATCTTTAGTTGAATACGTAAAATGTAAATGAGCTTAATCCTCAATATAACCAAGGTTCTACAGTGTCGCTACCAAGGGTCACAGAGGTGAAACAACTTAAATGTGGCTGTGAAGGGTGTTAAGACACTGGGTACACATCTTATTCCTAAGTTCTTGTCTAGACTGAAAGTATCTTTGCTCAGGCTTGTGACATAATTATATCAAAACATGGTTAAGATTATCTCGTTCTCATCTCGCGTAGCATACGAACTTAAAGAGTAAGATATTAAACTTGATATGGTAAATTGTACAAAAACAAAGTCATATTGGGTGTTTCTTTTCGGAAATACACAGAAGCGGAAAGTAATTTTTAGGTTTGTCCGATAGTCGATAGATGGCAATGGTGTCGCCTTTTTTTACCGTCATCGGGGAAATGTGGGTGTACGAGAGTAGTAACAACTCTGCCAGTCTCTTCGGGGAATACAAGCAGAAAGAATTATCGCCACAGACCAACGGGGATCCGAGAATCACTTGAAATTAATAATGTATTGATACATGGATTTAACATCCCGTTTCTGCGAAACTATAATTAATTAATTACCTACTACTGCGGCTTCGCTCGCGTAATTTATAATTTAAAAAAAAACTCTTAACACACTACTAAAGTTTCTATAATAAGATAATTCAATCGTGATTCGAAAGACACGTGGCGCCATCTATGAACATTATTGTTGTTATCCTCGGGAACAGTACTTTTTTTCGGGATGAAAAGTACCCTCTATGTCCGTTTCTGTACACCTGACAACGTATATATAAAATTTCAGGACGATCGGCTCAGTGGTTTAGGCGTGAAAAGGTAACAAACAAACAAACTTACTTTCGCATTTATAATATTAGTTAGGATAGGATTAGGATATCTAAACACACAAATTCATAAATGATGATATCAGGCATTACTTTGCGGAAATCCATGACATACAAATATATGCAAATACAATATTTAGTTTTAATTCTTCACATTCGCATCCAAGCCAAAGAGTATAGTAATATAGTCCAAGCAGTTGACGAGTCAACATATCCTGAGGGTGCCCGTGGAGGGGAGAAACACGAGTCGTATCGGTTTGGTAGCATGTTGCATTTTTTTCACTTTTCCGTCTGCATGTGCATATCTTTGTTAGCGGGATGGTGATGCTGCATACTGTATCCAAACTAGCGATCTAGTTTAGCGGAATTAAAACTAAATATTGTATTTGTAGATTTGTACACAAATTCATATTTTTGCATGTTTCATTAATAAAACGTAAGTAACATAATTACACAACCTAATAGGAAAAATATTATGATTCAAAGTATTTATTGAGCTACTATAGGTAAGTATTTCTATCATAATATCTACAATATTAATGTATACTAGGATATAAATCTAAAATAAAAACTAACCATAATTATTATCTTTCATGATAATTTTTAAGTTACAAAACGAAAAATAATAGTTCAACATTATATACCCTTCTAACAATGCGGCAAGGAAGAGTTTCCATAGGAATAAAATAAGAATAAACAAACATTGTCATTCGCATGATATTTCATTTGCATGTAAATCATTTAGAGAGCGGTCGTCCATCATGGCGAGGTCTGGACGGGCAACATCGCGGGGAAATATATAAAAAGATTCTCTAGACCGCAAAAATATTATTTAAGATAGAAGTAAAATTTATTTTAAAACGTATTCACACATTCTGGAATTTTTAAGAACGGCTTAAACCAACGGTTATCTTTTATAGTAGGTAGAGTAGTATCAGTAGTTATAGGTACCTGGATATTGTAAAATAAGAAAGGACAAATATTCCTTAAAAAAAAACCATTACCCCTGTAGTTTCCCGACGAATCACGTGATTTGTTTTAAGTTGCATCGGATTAAGCAAAAGTTTCCCATCGGATCACGTAATCGGATGCGACTACAAAATAAATCAATTTTTTTTTTTGATATCATGTAGCTTTGCCCCACACTAAGATTTCTCTTGTATCGTGGGTGCGTTTACAGACACAAATCTCACATACACAAATACACAAACGCCCAGACCCGAAACAACCATCTGTAGGCCATACAAATTTTTGTTCCGTGTGGGAATCGAACCCACGACCGCGCAAAAGCCAATCGCTTAGCCATTGCACCAAACGTGTCGCAAAAAAAATTATATTATTCTTAACAATTAGAGTGATCCAATGCAACTACTTCGTCGGTAAACAAAGTAAACTTATTTTTTACGAGTAAGATCAGGGTTTACTGTAATCCGTTGGAAAAAAAACTACTTAACAACGTAGTTGCATCGGATCACTTGAATGGTTGGGAATATTATTGTATTATTTTGTAGTCGCATCTCATCACGTGATCCGATGGGAAACTTTTGCGTGATCCGATGCGACTAGCAACGAATCATGGGCATTATCCCCTTTGAATATATATTTGCTACGTCACTTCTAACTGATAACCAAAAATAAAATGGAAACTGTTGGACGGCTTGCAGTTTTTTTTTAATTCGATTTGGTTCAATTTAAACCTTGGTTCAGTCCAATTTAAACTTGAGATTTAAATTGAGTTTCAATTCGATAATCGGTGTATGTACACCGAGAGGACTCGCTCCGCGGTCACAAACGCGCTAGGCGAGGAGATGTACGGACATTGGGTACGTAGTACGTACCTTTTTTATTTCCTGTTTGACTGTTTTAGATGGTTCTATGGGACCGTTTCTACGTAACCGGGCAGTTAATGGTGAGACCTGAAGGGTCTCCAGCCAATAGGGGTAAGTAAAATACTTAACCTAAGCTAACTACTTGTACTACACTAACATCATGACTACCTGCAACAACAGCACTAAGGGCGACCGTGGCGGGCCTTGCTGGCGGAGGCTTGGGGGGGAGACAGCTTGATGAGGGCTGAATTATCGGTGTGAGGGTACGTACCTATTTGGGAGAGGCTTAAATATGTAGCGGACACCAATCGACTGCATTGATGGATGGACATGGACAGTGTACACGGTGTGCGTTCTAAAGCCCTTACATTTTCATCAGTACCCCAAGTGTGAGTTTTTTTCGTTAACTACTGTAGTTGCGTCACGACAAAAATGTATGAGAATTTAGGCTGCGTCTCTAGGCGCACCGTTCACTAACTAATATTCGCGCGTTAATTGAACGGTGCGCCTAGAGACGCAGCCTAAATTTTCATACATTTTTGGCGTGACGCAACTACAGTAGTTAACAAAAAAACTCACACTTGGGGTACAGTTCCGGTCAAATACTGAATCGTCTTTCAAAATTATACGTCGTTAAATTACATTTTCGTATTTTCAAACGTTTACTACATAAATAAATTACCAACCAGTTTTCAATAGTTAATAAAGAAAGAAAATCACTTTATTCAGCATGCAAATCGAGACACTACATAATTACTATAATGCCAAAAGGTGTAACGCACAAATAAGAAAAAAAACTATTACAAATTCTATTTATAATAATACGTACATGATAATTTTCTGGTCTAGTGAATGTGTTATTACGACCGCATTATATCTAACGTTTTAGTTGTAACATGTAACATAAAGTAGAATATTTGCCCAGTCTCCTTTATGTGATATACATAAATACATACACATTATGTAAATGGTTACTTTTATTTTTTACAAAGCTGTTTTTACGTAATTTCTTTTGAAGTTGCAACTTGCTTTAAAGCCAGGGTCGAGCGTTGGTAATTAATTTCAAGGACGGCCGCAGCTGACCTGACCTCTTTATTTTCTACCATTGACAATTTGAAGTTGAATAACAAAAACGAACCGTAATGGTTAAAAAGTTAAAATACCTTCCATTCCTACCCTCTATTCGGGAACGCCCTTGACTGAAAGCCAAGCTTACGGAAAAGTCGTTGAAAAAAAAACACTTTAAGCTGCAGGGCACTCCATTGGCTCTATTAAACCGATGCTTAGCCACTTCGTCTGTTGTTTGTGTTTGTTAATCGTTTGAAAACAACGAAACAGTTAAATGGTTTGTCTGTGGTCCTTGGATTTAGTATGATTATTATGATTCACCATAGCGTAGCGGGAAAGAAAAGCTTTATTATAATAACAGAAACGACTGCTTATCGATCTACTTTTCCAAGGATAGCCAAATATTCAGGGGCTGTTCAGAATCGATAACATAATCGATCTATGATTGTAATAAAAAACATTTTATTTTCAAGTTTTTTTATTCATGCCCGCCACGAATAAACAACGTAATGGATTATTGCAATTACGAAATTCGGTTCAACAAAATAGCACACATTCATAATTTTTTGCCGATAATCGCAAGTCCGCACAATACATATTTTTTAATGCTTGTAATTTCAAAATTGGAATTGATGTCCAAATCTTAATTTTAAAATTTGGCTTGATTGAAGATATTATAGATAGATATAATATCTTCAATTAGAATTAATTAAAATTTAGATAAGAAAATATAACATAGTTAACTGCAAGTCACTTACAAACATAAGCAAACCAATTTGCACTCGCTGTATTTTCTGAACTTCTTCAAGGACCCTTTGAAACGTCTACCGTTCACCTTCGAGGTAGAAATGAGCCTTTATAGTTTATGGGATGTATTTCGCGTTTACTAACATATTAGATTACTTAAAAGGGTTACTAATGCGTCAGGCGAAGGAACCGAGGAGCAAGGACGAAGGCCACCTCCGCTATTGCCCAAACGCATTAACTTTATCTACATGTGATGTTGTTCACTGCTGAACTTATCCGCTGAAAGTGTTCCTACTCTATGTTTTATAGCCCATAAAATCTTTACTGGACCCTAGATAAATCTTTACGTGAATGTAAACTTCCCGTGACAGTTCGCATGCAGGTTTTAAAAACTATATATGAAAATTTTCGAACGAAAACATCATACAAGTGTAGGTCACATTAGCATGAAAACGAATAAATATTATTGGCAACATTGGAAAAACCTATAGTTCGTTTCAAAATCCCTGAGATAAAATTGACAGGCGCAAATGTGAAACTTGTAGATTTTATAATTTTTTTTTCAAATTTGACGTTTCGCGCATGTCAATCTTACGGATTTACAGTTTTACAAATTTTTCCGAAATATCGAAAAATCTCTACCTTGAAACAGATTTTTGAGCATCTCGTAATGAAAAAATCCTTTTCTAGTTTTTTCTTTACATCGTATTATTCGTGAATAGTTTACTTTACTCATTGATAAGTCTTTTTTCTATCAAAAACAAGAATGTTTTCAAGAATTAGTATTTTTTGTTAAAATTTTCACAGAACGATTTTCTTTTCGCATAACTTTAAACTACAGTGGTGAAAAAAAAAGTAAGATTTTGCTGAACATATATTGTGTTGTTTTGGTAGGTATTGACCCAAGCTATCACCCCCTGCAGTATGTCGTGCTATTTACTGGACACCCTGTATATGAATATACAGGGTTATTTGTAAAACACCAACAACCTCTTAAGGGGTCATTGTACTCATCATTATGAATAACTTTTACTACGGGACCAAAATAGAAATCGTGAAAAAAAAACTGCTGTTTCCGTACATTTTGACGAGTTATGCGAACATAAATGTAGGGAATAGCTGATTTTTTTTTCGTGATTTCAGAATTTCTCATATTAGAGTAATTAAAACAGTGTGCACGTGTAACTAACGACAATTTGATGCTTTCGTGTCCTACGGAACATGTCAGACAATCAGCCCATACCTGTCCCACTACTGAACACGGGCCTCTTCCCATAATGAGAAGGGTTTAGTCCTTAGTCCACCACGCTGGGTTGGTGTAGGTTGGCGGACTACACAGTCCATCGAGAAGTTTTTTGGAGCCCTCATAAGTGTGTCTCTCTATTCCTCACGATATTTTTCTTCACTTATGGATGAGCACTGCATTATTAACACAAATGAAATAGCGCACTCAACCAGCATGGATTCAAAGGTCTATAAATGTTTGATGTTATGTAATTCACGGTTCACGTGTTTCACAATAAATCTTCGCTACACGTTCAGATAGAAAAATTGCAATTCTTTTGTAATATATCCGGCCTGCGGCTCGTAGCAGACCGAGCCACTCTTTACACTGTCTTCCTAAGCTTCCTGACTTCGACTGCTAGAATTTCTACCTAGCTTTATTTCAACTGATTTTATACCCTAATTCTTGAAAAGTTACGACTATCGGCCACAAAGTTTTGAATTAGAAAACTTTTGATTGGAATCGAGAGGTAGTATCTGCGAGCTTCTGTTGGTTTTTGTCATAATTAACTTGTATTTGTCGTGCTTCTACTGTGCATTGTTGGTAATTAGGTGACGTGGAGTGTATGTCAGACAGACAAGTCCTTAATAACCTGTGACACGATTTACATAAGCCCTGGTTTAGTGCTACAATTAAAATTAATAATAAGATGAGAATTCCGTATTCTATTTAGAGATTAACTTTGTCTGTTATTCCTATTAACTATTACTCTGTTTAACGAAAGATACGAACTTAAAATATATATATGTATTATACACTTTTTTTTTATTATTTGCTATTCTTTGCATGGTAACGTTTTGTAGAGAAATGTCAGGATACCCCTTACGGTGAAAAGGGTATAATTTCCAAATGGCCAACAAAACTTTATTTTGTGCTGTTATAGGGTTGAGTAAATATAAAATGATAGCGTTATTTTTAACGGGGTATTTGAGTGGTACAGTGCGCAACGGGGACAGATTTGAAAAGTTATATTTTCAATTGGAGTGCACTCAAAGTAATTGGATATGGTATCGAACACCCACATCCGAGAGACAACTGGCGTAAATATGTAACCTGGAATTAAGTACTTGGTTGGATTTATTTCGGCACTTCCATTCGATGTTCCATTTCAGTTATGTTACTCGAATATCCGTAAGTGAGATAAACCGCTTGTTTGGCTGATGATAATGTTACATCTACTGTTACTTATGCAACATTCGCCCACAGTTTATTTATAAATCAATAACTGATCGACATTAACGTCCGCTTTCACCATAAACAAACTAAACAATTTTATAAAATGATTGTTTAAACATTTACACATTGGTTAGCCCTCTCTAATCCCATCAGTCACACTCACGGGCTGATGGGAAGCAAAATTATCATTAATTTATATACCACTTAAAAAAATTAACGCCTACTTTTCAATTAAACGTGGTTGGTAGGATTCGTTATGGATACAATGTATTTACGCAACTCTGGCTTCCGGGATAATGCTGGCGCCAAAACGCTTCAAAATACAACAGAATAGCAGACTATGTCTGTATATGTATAACGTATACTCCGTCTCCTATTGTAATATTGCAATCAATGGAAGCCCGCTTCGTCATCTTCGAGCTTCGGAAAACTTTTCCCTCTAGTCGACGTAAAGCCTACGGCTATGCAAACAATACATTATTGTTCAAATAACAGAAATGCAGTATTAAATCACGGAATCTCCTTTTATCATTTCATAATTCTTTTTGCTTTGTTTTAAAATCTATACGATAAACCTGGCTAGCACCTGGCACCTTTACATTAAAGTCGGCGCCAAGCAATTTACTGTTCCGTAGTGTGCATTTGAGAGCCAGAGAGGTATAGGGGAATCCCTCTATATCTCTTTTAATTGATTGATGATTGATTCGTGTGCTCCACCTTAGACCCTGACTGTAGGTACTTACATCAGGTGCGACTAGGGTCAGGGGCCAATTCTACTAACAGAAACTTTTATCAATTGCAATTGAATCGTTCATTAAAGCAGTTTTCGTTTACAACAACTATCAAATTGTTTTACAACAAAAACAAAACCAAACATTTTGACAGTTTTCGTAAAAGAAAACTGTCTGAATGAACGATTCAGTTGCAATTGATAAAAGTTTCTGTTAGTAGAATTGGCCCCAGGTCGAATAATAAAAATAAAAAACGAATTAGGCACATTTGTTTCATCATAGCTACTTAATATTCTACAAGTGTTGAATACTTGAAAATTCACTCTATATTTCTGTAAGCCTCCATTTTATACCAAGTATTAACATTGAGTTAAGATGGTACGTTAATAGAAAGCCGAATGACCACAACCATCACTTTCTGATTAGTTCCAGATAAGTGGTCCAGTCAGCTCAAATATGGAAACGTTGTCTATTATATTTTGTTGTCTTTTACCTATGGCAACACTTGTTAAAACTAGTACGAACCCTGGCATCGTGCGAAATGCAGTGTACGAGTGAAGCGGAGCAGTTGAGGTAATAGAGAACTATTAAAGTTTTGTTTTAGTTCAAAATACAAGCGCGTGCCCACGAATATCGATGAGAGTGAATGGAGTGAATGACGCGACTAAACCGAAACTAAAATAGACACGTAATTATTAGAGATGTGCCGACTATGACTTTGGCCAACTAACCGATTAGTCGGTTGTAAAGAAGCCAACTAGTCGGCCGATTAATCGGCCAAGCCGATCACGGTTTCGGGGGTATTCGACAATTTCTGTTACGCTTCGTTTACAGCTTATTCGCGCGCAAGTCGCAACCGCCACCTGCGAGCGTGTCGGAACATGTTTTGTTTACTACGCATTGTTTCTTTTTTTATTTAATGTAATTCCTCCTATATACATTTTATTGAGAAATACATACAAAGTTAGAAGCCGGATAGTCGGCGCTCTTTGCCGAATAGTCGCCGACTAGTCGCCGACTACGAAAGTGGCCGGATAATCGGCTTAACCGACTAGTCGGAACACCACTAGTAATTATGTTTCTGTTTTACACATTATCTCAATATTATGTGAACTTTTTCTCAATTAATTGGTCGGTTGCTGTCCAGTTGCAGCCGTGCACCGTAGCAGTGCGGCTGTCATGCTGTGCACGGGCGGTCCTGTTATTTCATAAAGTCGACGCGACGAGAGACCAGTGCCTGCTAGAGAATATAATCAAAAATGAGATATACTGGATTAACATAAGCTTTCGACCGGTCAAGCGATCTGTTATGTCATTTCCATACATTTAATTGGCGTATCTATTCTCTGGCGATCATCGATTGCCATTTGTCTACAGACGCAATGCGGCGCCCGTACCGCGCAGCTACCGTATCGTGCCGAACGACAGTTGCACCGCTGCGGCACGGCTGCAGTCCGACACCAACCGTCTAAATTGAAAGAATCTTTTTTAAATAAAGGACAATAATTATAGCATCGGTGCTTAAATATCTACTAATTAGCTAGATATTTAAGCTAAGATGGTTAATCTCAAACCATTGTTTCCATACAGGGTGTTAACGAATTCGTGTAATTCCTTAAAACCACATGGGATTCAGTAAAAAAATAAGTTTCTTATTTTTTGCAAAAAAATAATTTTATTTTTGTGAACATTTTGATGCCACGCATAAATTAATGAAAGTACGGCGACACGACTGGCAGGAACGACTAACGCGATATCATTCTTTGCAGTCAGATAGCTCAAGGCTTTAAAAAGACCCAGAAATTGAAAATCAAAAAAAAAAAGAACTTTTTTTGGTTTATTTACGAAAATTCCCACCTAGGGTTAATTTTTATCACTAGTAGATCACGCAGTTTGAAGGAATTACACGATTTCGTTAACATCCTGTATATTTGCGAAAAATGAATTCCGATTCCATAATTCTTATTAGTGACATAAAATAGTCATCATCCAAATCAAAACCGGGATGTAAACCTACATGTTTAAATAAAATAAATGTGAATCGTCACAGGAGTGGTCGCTGGTCATGTTTACCCACAAAAATTGAAAAATTCTATTCGCTTCTCCATCGGAAGCAATTGAATTCTTGCCGGCGAGGGGCGTTCGTATCGAAGTATCGAATTCTTAAATATCATGGGAATGTCGCTTTTGGATAACATAATAAAGATTTAATTTTAAAATATTATCCGTTAGTGGAATAGCATGAAAATTTTCTGTATTTCATTGGTAAATCGGGAGGTGGAATAAATATAATTTTGGTTGAGGCTAATGGTTCGATAATGTATTTCAATTAGAGTAATTTCTATTTCAATTTTAGTGAGAGAGGTCATCTACCTATGAGTGCGCAGGCAGAGTTTCACATTTGAGATACGAGGGAGACGATATCGATGTAGTACAGACAGTTAAATAATATATCCATGGTGCAGATAAAGGACTGTAGATAATTCGAAAACACTTTTGAAAAAATGTGTTATAAGTAGCTTAAATTGCATAAAGCATAATTTTATGAGAGGTTACTATGTTACTGTTTGCTATGTCTCTGTATTATCTTTATCAAGATCAATACTCGTAGGATTAATTTCGTTTTGTTTCATTTTTATCGGTTAGGTACCCTAACGACGACTAATTTACCGAACCGAAACATAACTAATTTCCCCGCAAAGGAAGCTAAAAGTAGGCTTTACTCAACGTCCATCTAAAGTTACTTCGATCGTAAATCGTTATTTTAGTCGATTTGCCTCTAACTCTCCCTTCCAAAAATTCATCTGCGTAAAGTTTAGCGATTTAGGTACAAAATTATAGTACTTTTTTAAACACCACAGTTGAGTAGAAACAACAGTGATTTAATATTTTTAAGGGGTTCGGTTTTGCTTTGGGCCAGTTGGATTACCATGGAAAAAATATTATGCAGTCTAATGGAAAGCGTGCTGTTATTTTTGGTATATTAGTGATCTATAAGGTACTCAATAATTGCATAAAAACCATGTAAATTTATGAACTTCATAATGATAATGATGTTTTTACTTGGCTACTGTATATAAATAAACTACTTATAGCCGCAGAAACAGTAACAGTTACTAAACCAGTACCGTGATGTATAAAACATGTAGGGAATTATGCAGTCCTCAAATTGTTGTATCTGGTCGGTATTTCTATCCCTTCAGTTACGAGTATACCTACGACTGTTGTTTAAACCGAGTTTGTCATTGTTCTGATCCAGTTAGGATTCAAGTGTCCTACTGAAATGTCAAATCTCTCAGCGAGAAAGCAATAAATAGGCTTTGTAGAGAATTATTCCGCAAGGCCTCTCCGAATACGGTGGCCGACATAAGATTCATTTATCTTCAGTTTGGGTTTCAAGAACATGGGTGTCACGTTAATGTATTGTATGCTCTAATTCGTGTAGCAACTGTTTTGAAGTATTATTCGAATATAGTTCTATGTTAAGTACATAAATTCTGTAGAATAATGTTACATCGTGTTATAAATATTCCATAAGCGCACATTTTTTTGTCCTACATTCTGCAGAATCATGCTTACATTATAGCGCAATGATTTGCAAATTGGGAAAATATATTAAAAATAAAATATGATCAAGTGGACATATTTGTTTTGTTTCTTTGCAGTTATTAATAAAGAAGGTTATATTCTGGAATATGAGATAACAAAATTCTAAAATACGGATCGTTTTAACAATTCATTCCACTGGTTTTACGACGAAAATATTCAAACGTTCTGTCGGCTTCCTATTTTATTAAAAAGCTTATTTTTATTTGTTTGCGCCAGTGAAGTAGCAACCGTCTGGCATACAGTTCAATCATGGTGTTTGAATTGGATGCCAGACGGTTGCCTGTGGCCTCATTTTAGGTAATTATTTTGAGGAGGCGTTGGGAAGGAGGACACCATTGGTTGCCCACTCGGCTCAGCATACCTATAGTATAGCGATTTGTCCGCTAATTATGAAATAATAATTAGAAGCTAATCTGTACGTATTGCTGTTGCTAAAATTTAAGAAAGAATATTGGACAAGTATAATGTCTTTAACTGGTGTTGTTTTCGCTTAAAATCGAGTGCATGATCCTCCCGAAAAACTTTAAGTTATATTTTAATGTAAAATAGTATAATAGCAGTAGTTATTGTTTGCCTTTTTATTACAATGAGAATCGATTTTATTTAGACATGCGTTGATGCGTTGACATTTTTATAGAATAATTTTATGTTTTAATTATTGACTAAATGAAATATTGTGTATAATTTAACAAAGAGTAGGTACTAACTATTGAATGTTTTTGAATTTTAAGCAATTATTAATAAAAAGTTTAGATATCTGTTTTGTTGTCTATTTCATACGAGATCACTAAACTGCTTCATAATTTTGAAAATCGTGATTTATTCTAAATTATGAACCAGTCTCTGTGTAGCCGCGGTGTTCTGGGCATAAATATCAGGAAAAAAGTAGCTTCAGCGTTTTATCCTTAAATTTCTCAATGAACAACATCCATACAAAGCTAGCCGACATAGTCAATCAGGCTAGACACGCATTATTTTGAAGAAAGAGATCGTTCGTTTTATTCAGTATCTATAGACGAAGATTACATTTTTTTGTGCTAAGTTCTCATTCTAAGCCCAGATTCTCGTATATAATCTTCAAGAAAAGCGATGGGGTGTCCTTCCTAAGCTCTCGGGGTAAGCTATCGTTTAATTAATTTGCTCGGACTTAAGAATTTTAAATAGTTTAAGAATTTGCTCTATAATAGTCTATTTTATAAGAAGCTTTCTAAGACATGGTACATAAAATAAGATTAATGTAAGTTTATAGCATGAACATTTTGTACGGCGTAGGCAAGGTTTCCTATGTTGGTATTTTGGTAACATAGCCTCAAGTATGCGGTAACGTCTGCAAACATTATTATTATTTCACGATACGCATGTGCCGTATCGGATCCCAAACCTTAAAATGTCAAGATTTATGGAAAGCCGATATCCCTAATTTAGTTCGTGAGATGTACGGGGGAGGTTAATGTAGTTATTTAAACCACAGGTTTCAGTTAGAAACACAAATATAGCTGCTTGTGTTTATTTCAAAACTAAGCTATTTTGACATAACGTGTTGTTGCTGTTATAGGGCACGCAACACACATATTAGTTATACAGCACTATAAAACTCAATAGATTTAGATTAATCACAGAAACACATCTCAAATTACGTAACTGTGTGTATTTTTCCGTGTGGGGACAGGCTATAAAAAATTTCCTCATTGCACCATGGAAATGGATGCGTGTTGTAAGATTAAACAAAATCCAACACGCTTGCAGCATCTTCACGGTCCAACTGGGTAGGTAGCTACCACCCTTACATTAGTGTCTTATTTTATTGTTTATGTATTGTATTTTTACGTTTCTTTTATGGGACATACTCAACCTAGCCATGCTTTTGTTTGTGACGTCACAACCCCACGCATTCGTGGCTAAAGTGGCCGTACGCAGTAGTGGATTCTCTCACCTACATTTTCATGCAAAGCGAAGTTGAAAAACATGCGTAGCGAGGCCTTGCGCAGCAATGGAACGTCGCCTTAAGCCGTGAAACAATTTGATTGCGATTACTTTCCACGCACCCGATGGCGTAGCTAAGCTTACTAGCCGGCCAGCTGATCATTCACCGCAAGGTTTCAATTTCGGTAATCCGATTTGAGATCAACTATTTTTTTGGTGGATTTGACTAATTCAAGGTCACGGTGAATCAACAACTGCATTGTATTCTTCAAAACGCTGGTAAGCGTTGCCGTGCTGGTGCTCGCGGGCGCCAGTGCTTTTTTCGACGCTATTTTCTAAGCTATAGACAGAGATTATTCTTTGGGCGGTACTGTGCAGCAGCGGGAGGGGTGGATGAAAAGAGAGACGGTATAGTTCAGGTGCATTTGGTTCTAACAGCACTTTTATGCTTTCACGCATGTGAGTAAGGCATAGATTATGGTGTAAGTATTATATTATTGGAGTTCTCAGAAACGGCTGTGATGATTTCGATATTTCTTAAACGGGAGTTTCGGGGATGATGAACTAATTTTACGAGGTATTGAATCTTTTTCTTGGAACAAAAAGAATGAAATCAGTACATTCTCTTCAATAGGTACTGTCGATTTTTCTAGGGTAGGTAATAAGTTTTGTAGGGTGGGCACTGCCCACCCTTGCCCCTCCCCTAGCTACGCCCATGCACGCTTTAATTTTTGCCCCGTTTTATTCTGTGCCACTAGCTTTAGGATCTCGCCAAGAATATGCCTATCACGACTGTTATGATTTAAGCAATTTGTTATATGCAAACATAAAACGTAGGCCAACATTAAATGGAGTTCCAACACCATCTTACGGTACGTCCACATTTCTAGCATTTTGGCGTATGGTATCTTAGTCGCGTGGCACCGACGCGTATCATGATCGCTGGTTAGGACGCAAAATGATACGTGACAATGATACACGCCATATCTGATACGGCCCGACCCGCATTAACCGCGTATCTTGATACACCTCGTGTATGATGCACGTATCATGATCGGTAGTATGGACGTATTTTGATACCGTATCACGATACGAAGTTGCGATATGATACGTGATACACCGCATCTCGAGACTTGTCGGTTTTTCCGCGATCATCAAAGAGGAATACAATCGTCTTGTAGTATCACCTTCATGGTCATTCACCTACCTACTTGCTATTTATATTTTATACTTTTTTATTGATGACAGATGGGATTCTAATTTAGACTGGACTTTGAGATTTGTTTTTTGGACACCATGGATGTTTTTTTGATTTAAGATATTTTCTGTTTGTTTTATATAGAGAAATGTTATAAACTGAGGAATATTTCTATAGCAGAACAGTTTTTGATATTTTACTGAAATGAAGCGTATCAAGTTAAATAAAAAGCATTTGTGGAATTTCTACGTGTTTCCCTTGGTGTTATTAACAGCTGTGGCATGTTATCCAACTGGAAAGCCAGATAAAGAAGCTGCGCCCCGGTGGTAACCCCTTCTTTTCACTTCGTCTCCTGCCCTACCTACACTTGTGAGATCGGCGATCGGACCTGCTGTCGTCTACGTCTACTACTATAACTACGACTAAATGCTACAGCCGATCTGTTTGCTGCCGCCGGTTTCTGTCAAATGGCTGTGTGAACCATCGGCGAGCGTCGTGACTACAGGAAGGAATCTCGCTGACTACCCCAAGGGACGTGACGCTGTCCTGCCTCTTATTCTCTATTTCTATTATTGTTCTTTATGTACTAGGTATTGAATGCCCTACACATTCTTTACAACTGGTGTAGCAGACGCGCTCTCAGGAGGCTCTAGGGCCGTCTGTTACATTACAGTCTTGACAAGTTTGGACGTGAATGCATTTGATACGCGATCATTTCCTGCGCTTCGCCTGCCAGTTTGTCATTTGCCAAAGAAAAGACTAGACCTGCTTGATGATGAGTTGGGATAACGAAAGTGTTATACAACATGAAACACTTTCGAGATCGGAGAAAATATTGTAGCGTCCACATTTAGAACGTTAATATCGATACGCTTACACGATACTATACATATAAATAAATAAATGCTACAAATATGGACGTACCTTTGTTGAAAGATGACCTATTTAAGTCGATGGTTTACCTTACCGAAGTTTGTAGTAATTCAAACGTCCGGATCAGTGTCTTGTTTTTTAAAAACAATACGGACACAACCGTGTCAATTAGCTCGTGAGTTTCAGTTTATGTTTGGCCACGGAAAGTGATGGTTTTAATATCAAGAATTTCATATGAAGCGTGTAAGTTGACCTTGTTTTATTAGCAAGTAGCTTTTGCCCGCAGCTTCGCTTGCGTGAAATGTTGAACCCTCGTTAAGCCCCTTTTAGTGTAGTTATAAAGTCCAAAAAGTTCAAGTTAATTACCCCATGGAATAAGAATTTTCATATGAACGTTAACAACCCATTTCACCCGTTTAGAGGTGGAATTTCCATAACCCTTTGGATGTCTATGTTATTTAGGTACCTACTGTAAAAAAATCAAGTTTCTAAACCCCCCAGCGGTTTAGGCTGTGCGTTGATAGATCAGTCAGTCAGCTTCTCCTTTTATATACAACGTGTTACATAATTCCCCTTAAAAAAAGAAAATGTTAATCAAGTAGTCTTTTATGGTTGTTGTCATTTACCTCTCAGAGGAAATTAGGTAAGAATGTAAACAACTTTCTGGGTAGTCTACTCTTTACTTTTATGTTTTCAGGGTTGGGTTTCAGTGATGATTTTACTTTATGGTATGTCCAAATTTTTTTTTTGGGTCTTACTTTTGTTTTAAAATATTTCCAATAGACTCTTTAAAAGGGACCTTTTAATCTCCTTTCGGTTTTAGGGGTATTTTTGTAACACGTTTTATAGAAAGATGGACTGCTTGTTGGTTACAAAACAACTTGTGTCATTGCAGTACAAAGATTGTTATAGGTAAAACATCTTTAATCTATTCTTTACAGGTTACCGCATTACTAGTTATATTCTCTACGAATTTTGCCATTCAAAGCTTACCTATAGAAAATGGATTTTCTTTGAAATTTAACCCAATTTCTGCGAAAGAAGATCTTAAACCAAAAACATTCGGGTCATTGTTCGCGAGAATTCCGCAAGATTTTAAGCCAACAGATGAGGTCAGACGAGATGAGGTTCTCACCAAGGTATTTTTTCCCAAGAAGCCAGAATTGCCAGCGGGATATACAAATCAAGTAGCAAAATTAATATTACCCAGTAAAAATGAAAGTAATAATAACACGCGATCGTGGCCGAACCATGTAATTTTTTTTAACTTGCCTCTTGTTAGGCAGCCGTATAATGAATACAAGATTTTAGTGGCAACTGCGCCACCGGACGTGCGTCTTGGTGGTGACAGTAAGAGGATGTTAATATATGTTGTATTCCCAGAAGATGGAACTGGCGATACACCTGTAAACAATATACCTACGATATACTTTATAAATGAAAAAACTAGCAAAATGATTCCTGTAAAGAAGGTACAAGTT
This sequence comes from Amphipyra tragopoginis, assembly GCA_905220435.1. Classification (NCBI taxonomy): domain Eukaryota; kingdom Metazoa; phylum Arthropoda; class Insecta; order Lepidoptera; family Noctuidae; genus Amphipyra; species Amphipyra tragopoginis. The sequence continues at coordinate 21,624,019 of HG991991.1, read as the reverse complement.
GACCCAATACTGATTGTCGACAACAATCGAACAGTAACAGGATTAAAGAGTAAAGAAGTATCAAAGTTCCTCAGTTTCAAAAATAAATGGACAAACCGCTATAACTACAAGGTCACACGTTAAATACATATGATGAAAATTAATAAGTATTACATATCGATGGTCTAGAAGACAAACGTGCTAATTACAGAATTGGTAATTTTTCAAGAGAGCAGTTTAAAGTATTAGTATAACAATTTGCTATAAAACTTTGTGAATTGATAATGTTTGTGCCTATACCTTCATTACTAGTTAGATTATTTATCTTAGTAATAATCAGTTTTAAAGAAATATACCATCTAAGAAACATACTGAAAAAAATATCTAAAAATGAAAAAGGGCCATCACTTAGCACTTTTGATTATTAAATTGGTAGTGTTCACTTAAACTAATTGCGTATCTGTCTTATGGCACTTATCATTTAAAAACAGGATAGTCAGTTGTAATAAAATCTCTTAATATATCTTTTATGAATTGTGATACTCGCAGAGAAATGATTTAAGGTTATTTATTACATTTTGCAATTTATATTGTCGCTAGTAAAATAAAATAAAATAAATGGATTTTTTGTCTTTATTTTCATGTCAGTTGTTATGTTACAAATAAGCAACTACGATTTAGGCAGAAAGAGATCAAACATTAGCGCTTTGGTGAGTGCAAATTGTACAACATGCTCATTTAATACATTTGGTATAAAGATGTTCAAAACTATTTTTTTTGTACCTAGCACGTTTGTGTTCTAGACCAGGTTTACTCAAAGTGGGGTACGGGAACCCCTAGGGGTTCGACATTCGAGGGCAGGGGGTTCGCGAAAAGAAAAAAAAATACACCGTTTGCGACAAGAAACAATCCCATCACATTAATATTAAAAAGACACCTATTTCTTCTATTTATTGAAATAAAAACCATAATTTCTTCAACAGTCAATTTTATTAATTTCTTTCGGGGGGAGGGGTGATTTAATTAGTTAGTTTAAGGGTTTCGCTGTCACCTGGAAACTTTAACAGGGGTTCGTGGAGCCGAAAGTTTGAGAAACCCTGTTCTAGACCATCGCTATAATTCAGGTATTATTAAATTGTAATTATGTTCTTTGTAATGTACAGTTTTATATTATGTGAATTAGGTTAAATATAAAAAGGATTTTTGTTTAACTATGCAGTGGTTTCATTTTAGATACTTGTGTAATCTAAACAAGTGGACACCTTACAAGTTTTCTGTCATGTAGGTTTGCGTAAATTGTATGTGCGTCTAATGAAACCTCATCAATACCGGTGGTATTTTCATGTCGCAGTACGGAATGTAGTTATTAAATAGTAATGGGGAATTATAGAGCAAGTGACAAGAATTTTATTTGTCGACCAGACCAACAGTCTGAATTAATTACTGAGTAGCGGAAATATTACCTACAATGCTTGTCATAATCTACTCAAATTTTTTATACCCAATATTTCTTTTTTACGAATACAGCCTCCTAAGAGCAGCAATTCTTTTAAGTCAGCATTTCGATTAAAATAAGCATCAAAATTACTAAGCTAGCGACTAATTTTACAACTTAGCAACGTTATTTTTTTTTAAACCTAAAGTTAATCAACTAAAAAAAAATATGGGACAGAGAGACTCTTAAATTTCAATTTAGCTAATGAAATAAAGATTTGTACCTATTATCTTTTCATGAAAATGAGCAACAAAATATACAGAATGTCAGCGAGTGGCAGGGTTGCGACAGGTGTGGCGTATCACTTGCACCAATGAGCGACCTCAATTAGAACAAAACCGCACAAAATAGACCAATCGAGACGAGTTGTCACGTGGTTTTGTTTGTTCTTAATTTTATGTATTTTTTAATATGGTTCATGACAACTTGACCCCGAGATAAATCTACCCCGGCAACTCGACCCCATGACAACTCAACCTGATGACAACTCGACCCAGATAACTTGACTCCGTTAACTCAACCCATGACGACTTGATATTTTAGGGGGCTTGGGGGGCGAAGCCTCGGACAATAAGAAATACAGTGACAAGCAGATAGTCTGAAAGATAGGTTTGGTTTAGTTTAGAACTGTGACCACACAACGTTCGAGCCGAGCGAGAGAAGTGAGCGGTGCCACGGCAACGGCCGGCGAGTAGCAGAAACGATTCGCCGATCGCTTTCAGCTTAACGGGTTAAAATAATTATTCGCGTAGGGGACGAGTTGTCGGAATCGGGTTGTCGTGGTCGAGTTGTCGGGGTCGAGTTGTCGTGGTTGAGTTGTCGGGGTCGAGTTGTCACGGGGGTCCGTTGTTGGTGTTGAGTTGTCGTAGATTAGTTCGCGCGTTTGCCTTCGCCGTGAAAGAAAAGTGAAATAATTTTTCACTTTCACAGATGTCCAAAACATTTATTGATTGGTGTCATATTCCGCTTTTTTCTAAGACACAATACAAATTCAGTAGGTAAGGTATTTATAAATAAGCGTGCTGCTGAGACATATTACTAACTAGCTGTGCCCGCGACTCCGTCCGCGTGGAAGTCGGAAAACAACATTGTGTCGCAGCAACTAAACAACGTATTTGTAATAAATTTTTTAAATCTAATCACATTTATTTCCAATAAGCTCATCACCTACTCTTAATAGCGTGATAACTTGTACTGTACCGCCCCACTCTTTAACGGAAATTTTTGCCAAATTTGAACTAAATCTGTTCAGTAGTATTGGCTTGAAACTCCGACATACAAACAGACAAAAATTCTAAAAATTGTATTTTTGGCATCTGCATCGTTTTTAATACACGTAGCAATCATTTTTGTCCAAAAATATTGAATGTACAGTTTTTGCTTCGTTACGATTTTATTACATGTATAGATTGCAACATTTCATAAATATCTGTTGAAGAAATAATCTCAATGTACACGTAATGTTCTACTGCTCACCCCCAATACAGAATAGCGTTATAATTTGTACCCTGTAACCTGACCCGCTCTTTAACGGACATCTTTGCCAAATTTGAACTAAATCTGTTCAGTGGTATTGGCGTGAAGCTCCGACATACAAACAGATAAACAGACAAACAGACAGAAATTCTAAAAATAGTATTTTTGGCATCTGCATCGTTTTTAATACACGTAGCAATCATTTTTGTCCAACATTTTTATTATATGTATATACAGGGTGTTAACGAATTCGTGTAATTCCTTCAAACCGCGTGATCTAATGGTGACACTGATTGACCCTGCATAGGTATTTTTCAGAATCAACAAAAAAAAGTTTTCAAAAAATGAATCATGGTATTCTTAACTGAGTAATTTTACCGTACCAAGTTAACTGACTGCGTGGAGCGATATCGCGCTAGTCGTTCCCGTCAGCTGTGTTGCCGTGCCTTTATTCATTTATGCATGGCATCGAAATTTTGTATGACATAAAAAATTATTTGTTAAGAAAAAAAAAAAAAATATATTTTTAATCAATCTAAATCCCGTGCGGGGTTAATATATACCATTGATAAATCATGAATTTGAAGGAATTACACGAATTCGATAACACCTTGTAGATTGATGGTTGTTTTAATAATAATTTAGTCGCTACTCACGTGCATTTTTCGGGATTGCCCGACTAGTTTCGGACGTTTCGGGCTCCGTTTGGGTCCGAAAATAGTCGGGCAATCCCGAAAAATGCACGTGAGTAAACCGTAATTAATCATAAATATGAATGTGTCTCACGAAAGTTATAATACAAATTTAGTCGCTGACATCGTTATTTTTAGATGCTCTCAGTTGCTCACCAACCTAGTAATTTTGAGGACACCTTAGTTTTACAGTGGATAAAAATGCTTTTTAATAGAAGATTGATTAATTAAGTAGCACCCAATAGTTAAGTAGTGTCGGTTGTGCGACCACTCGACCAAGACTCACTCGTACGGTATAAGCATCTTGGATCGCAAGTGCTATAGAAGTACAGCTCTAATATTAAGTAAGTATCAGTGTTCATTATAATCTTAACATTTATGTTTGAGTAGGTATGTAATTTCAAACGCGTAAGATGGTTGACAATGATGTGTGTCTAATAGTGTTTTGTTTGTTTCTCATTATTCGTGTAGATAGAGTTTAGATAAAAATTAGTACCTAGTTATCGATTTCTTTTACTTTATCAAATTACTTAAAATATTTACTTATACACACATATAAGTACCGAATAGTAGTTATTAGCATATTTTTTAAAATTTTCCAATCATTATATGTTTGAATTGTCCGTCTAAATGCCAATTCGACAAGGCCGCAAGTGACTAAAATCGCAAGCCCCAAGTTGGGTGCCATTCGACATTTGCCGTGCGGCGACAAGCCGCATGCGGCGGGTGACTAAAATCGACCGTGTAAATGGTCAGTTGCAGGCGATCGCACCCGCATGAGGTGTGTTTTGCGATGTGTTGTTCCGCTGGACAAGTCGCATGCGATTTTTGTCGACCGTTGTAAATGGGGTGGCGATTCGATTTTTACAAGCGATGCGACTGGTGACTTGTCGCACGGCTAAAATCGACCCGTGTAAATCCCCCATACCACGTTTGTCAAATCTCGGTCGCTGTGGTAGAAATGCTTTAAATATATTTTGTTGCGTTATTTAATCCAAGCTTATTGCTTTATTACTAAACTAAAAAGATTAGTTCTACTATATAAAATGGACATACTAAAGATACTTTGCCATCCACCTTAAGGTAGTTGAAGTAGTTGAATAAAATATGCGCAGCGGCTAGCGTGGAACTGGATCTATAAAGTCCCCGATATATTCTCATAGATTACACGATTATTATGATCAGATCACGTAGCTACTAGCGCGCCAGGCCCATGCCCCGTTTTTCATAGAAAATAATAACGTCAGCACGTCAGGTGATGCCTTTGTCTTCTTAACGGTAATAGAGAATATGCATGAAATTCAAAACTCTTTCATTATTTAGATATACATTGAGATACATTACCTATTTTACAATTCATTGTTTTATGTTACGTTTTTTTCGTGGAACGGAACGCAATCTCGAAACGCGTCGTCTTCGAAAATGCCGGAAATGACATTAAAATCCATATGAATAAATCTTTAAATAATCTTTTCTTAGCAAACTGTTTGATTTCTCACTGAGGTTAAGTTAGTAAGTGCGATTTCTGCTTGAATAAAGCACAAGAAATAATTTAATTCACATGATTTGTGGCTAAAAAAGAGATGTAAACAAAGCAGTATGTTGGATTATGACGTCACATTATGACCGCGACAATAAAGGACGTTTGAACTGTAGAAGAAAATTGTTGAAGTTTAATAATTGTTTTGAGCAAGAAATAATAGTAACATTTAACTTTTAATACTTGTCTTGGGTTTATATTAATGTGCTTTATTGATTAAGAGAAAAAAAAGTTACATGCATATTCCCTATTGCTCTACTTCAAGCTTATGCCGTTATTGTTTTGCATCGTTTTTGTTGTTACAATGTCAAAGATAACCAAGGCATTCAATAACTAGTCGAAGATATCTGGTGGAGGCGACCTTAATCTAACTTTAAACAAGAAACTTAAATTGTCATTCAAGGTGTAAAGTTAGATACAATTTCAAGTTAGAGTTGACCCAGCTGTGTGAAATGCGTCAGCCGTTTAAGTTTGTTAAGGTAGAGTAAGGTAACATGGTCGATATTGGCCAGATCTTATGCGTTCAAAGTGCAATTTTTTTTTCTTTTTGTCTTGATTTTTCGTCCTTGGGAACCATTTCTACGTAACCGGGCAGTTAATGGCGAGACCTGAAGGGTCTCCAGCCAATGTAGGGGAAGTAAAGTACTTAACCTAAGCTAACTACTTGTACTATACTAACGTCATGACTACCTGCAACAACAGCACTAAGGGCGCCCCTAGTGGGAGTCAGACCTCGGCTTAGGGCGTTGCTGGAGTAGGCTTGGGGGGGAGACAGCTTGATGGGGGCTGAATTATCAGTGTGATTCAACGTGCACTAATGACAGGCAATTGTTTTGCCGCTGTTTGCAGAACTGCCTATCATGAAAATTAGGAGGTCGGTGCGCAGATGTTTGAATAATAAAATATGAAATCATATTTTGTGTGTTTTGATTGCGATTCGTTCTCATTTGCGATCTATGAACGAGAGCGAATTATATAAACATGATTCCATGATTATATAATTGGTCTCTAAATGATAATAAATCATCGAACTTGTTGGCGCAAACTCACCCGTTCTTCGTATGTGTAAGCTTGAAAACGATTATAGCGACCTAGTTGATATTTACTTACTATTACTAAATAACTACAACAAAATATTTTGTTCGACATGTAAAATAATTGACAATGTTTTTACCTTCTATTATATTGTATAGAACTAAAATATCATTCTGAATTATTGAAAACACAAGAAAAAAACTTGAGGCTTTCCATTAGCGCACCTATTTAAATAGCACTAGTTCAAATCATACCAATAGTAATAGGAATACTATTGGTGTGATTCAAAGTGGTGCGATAAATGGAATACCTCAAAAATTTGTTCTTTAATTTCTTAACAATAGCTAAAAGTCAAAATACCTAGTTTTAGCTTAATACGAAGATTATAATTAAATATTGTATAAAAAATAAAAATATGTTCGAACATGTTCTACATTGCAAGAGGTGTTTAGAAGTAAAGATTGTGCAGTAAGTTTTATTTTTAAGCCGCGATGTATATGAACTTTGTATGAATCACTGTAATAAAGTTCATAAATCTAAATAAATAAATAGAAAAAAAACGTACTAGGTTTTTTACGAATGAAGGGAAAAACTTGACACACTTATTTTATTATTAGGTATATTTCGTTTATAATAATAACTATACCTAATATTTATTTGTATTTCGTTTATTCATTTCAAGTTATTTATATTTTTGTCTATTATAATATCTGATGTGAATTTTGTTCAGTTTACATAGGAAATTAATCTTTCATGAAGGAAAACACAAAAAGGATTGCAGCTAAATCCATAAAATATATAAATTACTTTAATAGGTTGCTAAAAATCTATTAAAATTGTAAAACAGATACATAATAGGATTACTGTTATTTAAAATGTATTTATTTAGTAATCTGAGGCCTCGAAGATTTGTGTGATCTTCCAAGAATTCTTTCAGAAGGAATTAACCGAGTCCACTTGATAAAATTAATATAAAATAATTTCGTTAACCTGCGACTTGATATTCGGCTTTGCGGAAGATTCTTTACGATTAAAGTTTCAAAATCCACTTCTAGAAAAAAAAAAAACTTTATGTAGGCTTATTGTAAGTATGAATGTTGTGTATTTCTTTGTAGATTTTTTATTTGGGCTTGTTTTTGGGTTGACCCAGATTTTTTTGTTTAGTTCACATTATTTTTTTTATTACATTTTTTTGCAGCTGTGCCACTCTTTAGTATTTCTCCTGTATCGTGGGTGCGTTTACAGACACAAATCTTCACATACACAAACGCCCAGACCGGGAACAACTATCTGTAGGCCATATAAATATTTGTTCCGTGCGGGAATCGAACCCACGACCCGTAGCGCAGAAGCCAATCGCTCAGCCACTGCACCACACGTGTCGTCAAAAAATCATAATTAATATCGGCCGATAATGTTTTTGCTATTGCACAGTACATATTTTTTCAGATTATACAAGGTTAGTCAGAAAGGGGGTACTAATCCGAAAGGGTGTTAAAGTACACATAACAATGAGTAACTTTTGTTCAACAACTTTTCCCAAAAATCAATAGTTTATGAGAAACAGTTGTTCAAAAATCTCAAAAAATAATCTCTAAAATCTATCTATCCCCAGTTAAGATCAGCTATGTTTACATTTTAGGTCATATTTGGGGTCATGAATTAGAAGCACCATTTTCTGAATTTGTAACTAAAGCAGGGATGAAGAATTTTTTAAAAAACTAAATTAAAAAGCATTTTATTTGGAAAAAAAAAATATCGAATTTTGAAATTTTAACACTTGCTTTCAAACAGTCATCAGTGATACTATAAGTGGGCTTCGTACCCCCTTTCCGACTAACCTTGTATAATAGTCATTATAATACTTTAGCCCCAAAAAAGATCACGTGAGAGGCAAAATTATAGTTTTATTACAGTTACACCAATTTCGTAATTTATGTAAATCCCGCTTTATGGAGCAAGCGTGTATCGTGGCCGCAAAAAGGCGCGCTCGGGCGAAGCGTAATCGATTGCTCCTTAAACTCCAGCCGCCTGCAACCGCGCGGCTTACACACCAGACTTGACTGTCTTCCAACGAGATATTCAACAGCTTTAAGCGGACTGACGTACAGTATAGTGTCTACGTTAATGTTGTTCAAATCCGCTATAAACTGTAGACGTGTTATAAACTATAAAATATATTCATATAGTCTGTTATTTTATACGCTATCATTATAACGCGGTGTTACAAAACTCGGGTGCAGTCTGAACGCGGAGACGCTATAATTTTATTTAACAACACGCTAAACGAACTTGATTATGCGCGGTAAATGTTATCTCGCAACGCGCTGTTCACTAAAGAATATAATATTATTTCATTCCCTTACGCGCTATTGCTAGTCGCTACGCTATCTTGCTATCTCGTTCTGGCCCCGCTATGCGCGTTTAGACTTTTATTCGTTGAGTAGGTTGAGGCGTTATAATATAGCGCGAAGTCAGAGCCGCTATAGCAAACGCTATACGCTATGTACACATAGTCTGTTATATTTTGACGCTATACGTTTTATTAACTACCACTAGTCTACGTGCCTTGAAAGTACACACTCTTGATGCAACATGTAGAGACAATAATAAGAATTGCATATTGATATATTGAGAAGATTTTTCCCAACATATGACTTAATTGTGTTTTTTACAGGTAACTTCACACTTAAGCCGCATAATCATTATATATTTTGATAGCTGATATAGCAAGGCTTGCTTGGGAAAAAGTTTGATTATATTTATAATTCTACGCAGTAGTTTTTGGTTCAAATATGGAGAGTGAAAAGCAGCATTTTCGGCATATTTTCCTTTTTTACCATAGGAAAGGTAAAAATGCTGTTCAAGCAAGAAACAAAATATCCGATGTGTATGGAAAAGATCTATTGACAGAACACCAGTGCACCAGAACACCACAACTGGTTTGTAAAATTAAGATCGCCGCAATTTTGATGTTGAAAATGCACCTCGTTCTTTAGGCCAGTTTGACAGTTTTTGGATGCAAAAACTGTCAAAATGATTATTTTTTTTGTGTCAAAAAATTTGACGGCTATTGAAAACGAAAACTCCCTGAATAAACGGTTCGACCTTGTTTCGGTTGCGATTTATCAAGTTATTTTTAGGAGAATTGGGTCTAATTTTTATATCTGCAGTCTTAATTTACAAGGTTAGCCAGAAAGGGGGTACTAATCCGAAAGGGTGTTAGAGTACCCATAATAATGACAATTTTTTGTTCGACGACTTTCCCCAAAAGTCAATAGTTTAAGAGAAATAGCTATTCAAAAATTACATAAATATATGCTAAAATCTATCTATCCTCAGCTATGATTAGCTGTGTTTACCTACATTTTATGTAGCTGTATTTAAAGTAGGGATGAAGAATGCGGAAATAAAAGATATCGATTTTTTTAATTTTATCACTTGCTTTAAAACCGTCATCAATGATACATTAAGTGGCCTGCGGATTAGTACGCCCTTTCCGACTAACCTTGTAGAATCAATTCTTTATCATTTCTCTTCTCTTCTTTATAAATTCATGTCTCGTTTTCTTAGATATGATAAAATTCTAGCATTGGTGGACAGCACCTGCGTTCGATTTCAATGAAGTTAAATTGCGATAAGAGGATTAGGAGGTAACTGTAGGTTAACGTAAATATAGAAAATTCTAAAACCATTTTCATAACCCGCACTGATTGCCTCATTAATAGATTCCGTTTTTTTATTCCCTGAAGATATTCAATCGCTGTCCGTATTTGAAATTAAAATTTTGTTATAAAACAGCCTTTCAATTTACGAAGCCAGCGCCATAACAACCGCATTGTAATAACCCAAGTTTAAATATTTCGAAGAAAAATACGAAAATGGTTGGACGAGGGTCACTTTTATGTCATAAGTGTTTATGTTAAGCATTTGTTCTGCGAATTTATTGTCCGTCTAAGCATAGTGGTCAGGATCAAAAGAATCCACGTCGAACGTCATGTAGATACTTTTACAATATTGGGCAATATATTGCCTTTCACAATGCTTACTATAAGGATAATATTTAAATTTATCACAACCGCTTTTACCGTGAGTTGTTATAACAATAACAAATATTGAAGTTAGATATCGATCGCCTTTTATAGTTTGCAAGCGTCGTTTTCAATTTAAGTTGTATTCTCCATTGGGTAAACCCAGAGCCACCTATGCGATGAAAACGAATGCAGTGTTATGTAGTGGTCCGTTGATAGCATAACTTGTGGTCGAATTGTGGTTTGACGACATAATTTAACAATCGTTTCGGAACATTTGGTATAGATGGCGCAGACCAATTGATTATGTATGCGAGCGGCGACATCGCCTTTCCGCGGAGATTTGCCGTCGCCGATGAAAGTAAATGGCAAAAATAATATTTTTCTTTTAGCTTACCGTGTGAACTTTTACTTTACATGATTTTATTTTTTACAGTGATTAAAGATGTACAGCGGCTAGGCGAGCTGACCACGTAAGGAAACTCGCAGAAGGGAATTGATTCAATAAAGTAACATAGTGCAGGAATGGTTCAATCTCTATCCTGTGCATCCTCCGATCAACAATTGACACAGAAGAAAGTAGGCATTTATATACGAGCTGTGAATGATGATGATGGAAAATAAGTGTAAACTATACAGGGTTAATTGAAAAACACCAACAACCTCTAAAGGGGTCATTGTACTCATCATTATGAACAACTTTTACTATGGGACCAAATCTGAAATCGAGAAAAAAACAGCTGTTCCCTACACTTTGACGAGCTAAGCGAACATAAAAGTAGGGAACAGCTGTTTTTTTTGATGATGAGTACCATTGTATCATTCGGGTCATTACCCCTTCAGAGATGTTGGTGTTTATCAATTAACCCTGTATAATCTTCTGTATTAATAAAAAATAAATGCTGTTCGTTGGTAGGCGTATCACTTGAAAACGGCTGGACATGTCTGACGATTTTTTCTTTTTAAATGTTCCTTATACTTCGAATTAGGTTTATAAGGAAAGAAAAATTGGAAAGATTGTCCGGAAAATCGGTAAAACTCGGAAAAACTTAGTTTTAAAAAAAATTAAAATTTGGACAGTACAACCTAGTATAGAATAAATACCTAATTTTCTAAAATTACATGTATTGGCTATTTGAATGAAGTTAATGGATGACATGTAGCAGTGTCACGTAAATTTTTTTTTTTAATTTGATCTTTTTATGGTAAAAAATAAGAATAACTAGAAAATTAAAATAACACCAAATAAATTGCTACAAAATATTTGCATTCAAACAGGTAAGATAGTCTAGAAAATAAATATAAAGTTTGTGGCATGCCAAAAAGGGATCTCCAAGTTAATTCTTGTTGTTGTTTTTGTTCGCCGCGATCTCAAACTCACGCTCTTAAATCGAATATCAGGAAAGTTCGAAATACATTTTTATATACAAAATTGACAGTTGACGGCACGTTTGGTGCAGTGGCTGAGTGATTGGCTTCTGCGCTACAGGTCGTGGGTTCGATTCCCGCACGGAACGAATATTTGCATGGCCTACAGATGGTTGTTCCGGGTTTGGACTTTTGTGCATGTGAATATGTGTCTGTAAACGCACCCATGATATAGGAGAAATCAAAGTACGGAGAAAGTAATAATACATAAAAAATAATTAGGTACATTTTTAATTTAATACGACAGTTGAATTGACGACGTCTGTGGAACTATGTAAAATGTAAAACAATGTATGTAATAATTATGTAAAACAAAGCTCTTTAATTTAATACTTTTAGTACAGAACCCTAAAAAAATGTATATGATTCTTCAAATAAATAATTTGTAACTATAAATAAAGTCTATTAAATAATTCGTGATTTTTAAATCCCGGGATTAAAACGTCATTATAATTATTCCGGGATTTTAGAGGAGGTATTATCCACTCTATGTTACTTCCTTCCTCGAAGTTTACGTAAATACATTCTACCTATTTCGATCTCTGGTCATTATATATAAGGCCCTTGGTTAAAATGTTTCAACTGGCACCCTAATATCAAAACACACTCACAATAACTTTTAACAATCCGTCGCTTCGTCTCGAACGCTATGTACTACGCAATGAACATTATTGTATTTTTTAAATGAAAGCTATGATTTGCGATTGCGAGTATTTGTAGCGCATAGCCAGCATAGCCCATTTACTTAAGATGCTAAACGCATAAAAAATCTTCGTTAAGGTGTTTTAATAAACGGGTAAAAAGCAGAGTTGACAACAGTTCAAACTATTGTTAGGATGTCTTTTATTCTACAGACATCTGACAAGAGTACTTACTACTTTATTTTAATTCTCATCGGTTTACTACATATATAAGTTGTTTTTTTTAATACACATAAAAGCTTAGAGCCTGAGATTCCATACGGGCAAATTGGTAGACAAACTCTTTTGATCTAGGTGTTTGACCGAACATCTCTTGATTAACATCAACACGCTCGTAGGCACTTGAACATTCGATGATTTGGACTCGAACGTACAATCGTCTTTACTGCTACATTGTCTATTCCAAAACGGACAAATTGTAAGCAAATCGTCAATTTTGATAAGCAATAGGTCTGTTTGAACGTCAACAGGACCGAAGATCTGCCAATAATCCAATTAACTTCGAAGTATTGATATCCAATACGGCACTCCCAACAGGGACGATTCACAGATGTCGTTACGCAAAAGTGACAAAATTACTTCACGAATCATCCAAATTTAGTTGGCGCAAAATTTTTCCCCTTATTTGTCAAATTTTTATTATCCACGAAGAAAAATGCCAGCTATAAAAGACTTCGGCAGTAAACGTCGGATTCTATAGGCGTTCATAACGACTGAGCATCGAAATTAAATTATTTGAAACTTTTACTATTAAATTGATTTTGATAAACTAAAGAATATATTTGGAGCAGTGTTCTCAGAACATTCGTCTTGGTCTTTTTAATGAAAAACAATGGATGAATGCTTCGACAGACTGAACTCCGACAATACATAAGATCGATGGATCGCTAAACTTCGATACGCTTCAACTTTGGCACGACAACTAGGAAGACACAAGAAAAATGTAAGAAATGACTAAGTTTAAGTATCTCTATAATAATCTGTTTTAGCTCAATTTCAATCGTGCACACGTTTAGTCCGATGAAGTTTGAAGTAGAGTTCAATAAATATTGCATTAGTGAAACTCAAAATTAAATTAGGCAAGGCTAAAATGCTAGCAAAACCTCTCCATTTGGGCCAGCATGTAAAAAAAATGAAAGAGCAGCGAACTTTCATTCAACAGCACGATAAAAAACGAGCACCTCGCCAAAAGTTTCAAAATGCTTTATGAAATATCGACGCCCACAATATCTATTGTGTGTGTAATCGGGAGTACGAACTTTCCAAACAGAATCAGCAACACTTGATAAAGATGTTTCTTATGATGGATTATGCGTCCCTGTATTCGCTTGTGCCAAAGTTAACAAAAATTGTAGGTGCCTCAGAGATTTTGAATAAAAAGAACGAATTGAGGTAGTTAATCGTTAATCAAATTTAGAGGCTTAGAAGTGGCAAAAAGAAGGAATTGGCTCTGGATAGAGAAAGATGGAGATTGCTACACAGACAAGTGCTCAGCACTTACATTTTGGATGAATAGAAGCGGCTGGTTGAATTTGCAAGCGGTAGGTAATTCTAAAACACTCTTTAGAATTTCATGCTCCAACTGGCAATTAGTTGTTATCAGTTTTTGAATGTCCAGTGCCATGACATCATTACCTGCTCGCTTTACTATCAAAAGTGCTGTCTGTTACATTTAGAGGTTTTGGAAGGATATAGCCACTATCGCCACTACTGCCAGACGGGATGAGATAAAGTTATACTATGCCGGTGGAACCTCCAGCCCATTTATTTGCTGAAAACTCTCTTAAAATTTTAATCAATCGTATAATTAGTAATTACAATTACGTATATTAAAATAATTGGACTTTGTGGGTGATGACTAACTAATTAATACGGCAAAATGTGCAGTAAAATTTTTCAGTCGTGTCAGTAATAATTGATAAACCAATATGAAATAGTTAAATTTAAATGCATTAATTAATGTACCCGACAATGAATTTTATGTAGCCTTTAGTATGTAATGTGAATGGCTTGAAAAAAGCGCCCGCCACAAAAAAAAGTGTACATCACACGATGACTTTGTAAAGTCTGAGTAAATACAAATTTATCTAGAGTCTGAGGGAAAAGAGAACCGTCATGGATTTGAGGGGGGTTCCAGTGCTTAATTACCGTTTATATATATTTTTAGCAACACAAAACGGTTGCAATTATTACGACTATAGTAAATAAGTTATTATACTATACGGTTTAACACGTTATCGTGTGTAATCGTATGAAAGTCAATATGTGCACTCTTTATGTTAGTTCCTTTTACGCCACGAGACAGTTTTCTTTTTGAAACAGACTCTAAATAGATGTTATACCTTTACGTTTTTAATTCCAGTAGAAACTGTAATCTATATGCAAGGATTACTTTTCTCTATCCATTCTGTCTAAAGGACTCTGAACCAATAGACACCTCAGTCTGAAGCAGATTTGAAAGCAAAAGGGGATGAGGAGACATTTCGGAATTCATTTCCATGAAAATACGTAAGGTTAATGGACTAGAAGCCCTTTCTCCATTATTGTGTTTAATCCGAATAAATGGAAATTGAGAAGTTTTTAACGTTATGCTGATACGATATGTCCTGTGTATACATATTACAGAAATGTAATTATTGATTTCAAAATCTGTTTATTTTTGACACTGGCTATAACGGGCCTTTGTGTTGTGTTGTGTTCATTTTTCTCTCTCTGGAGCCGGAACTTCGTGCTCATGCATTGATTGTGACAGATGATGTATCGTAATGGCTCCTTTGCACACCGGCCGTAGTTAACGTATTTTTGACGTGCTTTGATAGATAACTTATTATTTGATTGATGCATAGTAAAATGAACGAAGTAATTGACATCGAAGTGGTTATATATCACAAAGCTTTTCAGATTCATCAAAATGTCCTTGATGGCACGGAACATAGAGCGTTATGGGCAAAAGTGGCATGTTTTGGAAGTATTAAATTGATAAATGACTAAATATATAATTATTAACGGATGAAGATGGACATCTTGAATTACTTGAGTGATTTGTTTTAGATTAAAAGGAAGGCAATGATCCAATTTGCGCTTTGTGATGAAAATTGACATATTTCTAGCTAATTGATCGATGTGTTCGCTACAAAATACTGTCTTCCGTATGTCTTCAGAAGACGTCCCAACATTAAAGTAACTTGGGTCCTTTTAGTTGTGGATACTCGTATTGAAGGACAATGCACAATATTGAAAAACCAATCTGGGACAATGGTTCTGTTATGTCATGAGATTCTCGTAAAACTAGAGTTTGTAATTAAAATATAAGTAGTTTTGTAATGTGTTAAAATATAATAAAAAATGTCCTAAGGATTGAAATTTTGCCGAGCTCCTTCCTGAGTAGTATTTAACCTAAGTGCCCCAGAGATATTTAGTATTATTGAGTAGCTGAAATACTTAAAGAGTGTCCACCGAAAGTTTGGCTTGCTTCAGTTGGCCAATCAGAAGTGTCGCGAGAGCGATGTATGGGAGTGGAAGTGCTCTGTGTTCATGTCTTGACATCGAAAGAACATATACTTTAGCTAAAACGGTCTTTGTAACATGGTTTGACAAACTTACTTAAACCATAATTAATTGGTGAATTTTACACGATTAGTCATGGACATTGTACGTAGAAGGTAATTGAGTGGATGAATAATCGTCCGTGTGGTTTCTGGAAAGGAATAATCCACCTCCTCTTCATCTTCACCCGTGGGAGTAAACGTGACTTACGGATTAATGTCGAGGGGATTGGCAGCAGCGTGTCCCTGTCGTCTAATAACATTATCAACCCAACAGCAAAGTGTATAAGTATAATGACAATATTCTCTAAGGCCGTTCATTGAAAGACTCACGTTCAACAGCGACAGTTTGATGGCTGATACGATGATGAGGAGTTATAAGGAAATCTTACTCACTAAGACCAAGTACTCTGTAAATAAATAGCTCTCGTTTTAGAGTTTCGTATAAGCTGTTGTTTCGAAACCATTTTTTGATAAAGATTTTATTTAAAAAATGTATTGTCAAACTAAATTTAGATGCCATTTACATTTTGGAAGCGTGGAGCTTCCGTGCGATGCTGCTTGATTTATTTATTATTAATTTATTGATTTAGTATTTAAAGGTACCTAAACATTACAAATGTTTGATTTAGTACCTTAGGTAGTGACTTAATTTAATTGCAATTCAAATAAATAAACTACTATTGTTCCACTCTCGACGCGTTCCCTTTTTAAATCAGAATTGGAATTGCATATTGAAGCGGCGTCCGTATTGAAACCTTTCAGAATATTTTATTGGTAGGTATGAATGAAGTCATCCCGTGCAAGGATGAATTCTGTTGGCTATAATAGTTATTTTAAGCATCTTCTAGTTATTTTCTTAATATTGGCATAGAGGATATCGCGAGGCCAAAGTTGTACTACGAAACTTTATAAAAATTCTTGACTCACAAATACTTACGAAGTTGGCTAGAACTTTGAAATTGTAGAGAAGTTTAATGCGCGCCTGCCGAGAATGGATTCTTGAAATTCATCGCCGAACAACGCGCTTACACGTACAAGAATTAATCGTGAATTGCAAACTTAACAAGTTGCCAACATATTTTACACCAAGAAAAATATTGCATTCTGTTACCATTTTATTTATTTCTACTTTTGTGTGAAATGGCGAATTTATGCCATAGCGCTTTCTATAATAGTACAGTTTTGTTGTAAAGAGTTATCAGACAATTCATTTGTACCTTCACTTACAGAAGGAATGACAAAAAAAATTGTTCGTCTTATAAGTTAAGTTTTCAGGAGCCACATTTTGCAGCCGTATCTTGTCAGTATGCCTATGAAACTTGCAAGACGGAGAGTTACCTACTTACTTCTAAAATTGTATTATCGTAAGCATAAGGCTTAATTTATACCACCGGAATGGAAACGACAAAATTGTACATAGCATAATGAACTTTACGTCCATCGTACAAAGTACAAACTAAATACGAGCCAAAAAAGGTCGCGCGTATTCCGCGGAATTGCGGCGGTGTAAATTGAGCCTAACATCACGCCTGTTTCCCCGAAGGGTTGCGCAGAGATGTATTATAGTGTGTATTGCCATTAACCGGGCATAAATCCAGACTCCGGGCTGCTACTGAGAAATTCCAAACGGAAAAACCCAATTACACTTTATCCGACCTGGGGATAGAACCCAGAACCTCACGCTCACCCTACTGTAAGCAATTAACATTATTATTTTTCTTACGTGTTGGTAACATGATTTTTGTTGTTATAATTAATGTTATCTCATTTTCTTATGAAGCGCATTTTTATTTTACATGTTTTCTGCTTACTTTGCAAATGATTTCCTATCGAGAGGAGCTATAGACTTTTCCAGACATGTTAAGATCAACTAGGAAATGAACATAGTAAAAACGTACCCTATAACCTGTGTGTACCTTTGTAGTTTCTATGACATAGAGGGAATTAATTTCAATTGTTTTCCATATTTAGGTATACTATTCCATATTTGCTTAATTTCCTGTAACGTTAATACGCTATGGTATGGTTTCATATAATTATGAAACCATACCGGTGATGGTGTACCGAAACTAAAACAGCGAATTCAGTTCATTACTCTTAATTGAAAATAAGTGGAAAGCAAATCACTCCATTCTAGGATAAAAATAATAATTTCTGCGGCTGTTAATAGAACGTGAATATTTTTAAAGGCTATACAAAATTAATTAATTTTTATAACAAAGCCGTAATTTGGGTTTGATAATTATTTAAAAATTTGTACTCAAAAAATATTTATTATATTTGCTTTCATTGTTTTAAACAATACACGCATCATCTCCAGCATATTATAAGTAATCACATCCATCCATTTGGCGGAGGCCTATGTCTACAAGTGGTTGTCTTTCGGCTGAATGAATGAATGAACATCCATCCAGTGGCGTTCCTAGGGTGGGGCAAGTAAGGCTCGTGCCCTGGGCGCCATTCAAGGGGGCGCGCAAAATCCACAAATTATTATACAACATAATTCATTCTATCATTCAAATTCTCTTCTTGTATTCAAATTATCTTGCGATTCCTACGATTTACTGACATAAAAAAAAGCCCTTCGAGACTATGTTTATTGTACCTATCTGTTTATTTTATATTTAGATAGTTTACGAAAGGGCGCAACTTCGATATTCGCCCTAGGCGCCATTTTCCATTAGTACGCCCCCGCATTCATCTTGCGTGGCACAGGCTTCATACACGGAGACATACTCCATCAGTAGAATTGTGGCGGTCATTTATTCGAATAATGGATATTTCCCAGTTTTTAAACAGTTTAGTTATTGCATATCTTTGTACCCAAATTAATGACAGCGTTCTTGTGGTACACAATAATGCTTCTATTTACACCTTTCAGACAAAACATATTTCACTTCTGGCCGCCGACGTCTTTTTTTATCTTTAGCCGAAGTTTGTATCTGTTCTACACAGTTTGTATCTCTGTGTACACAATTTGTATCTTGGCTGATCTCTTTGTCTTTCTGAATTGCTTTTTTTTCAATAATTTTACATTTCTCTCATTTTATATTAGGATTTGCTATTAGCAAAAACAACATGTTTTTTAAATCTGAAAATTCGGAAAACGTCCCGCTAATTTACAATTCAAAATGATGAGCTGTAAGCACCGTTGAAATTTTCGGTAATTTGTCCTTACACGCAGTTTATGTACCTTTCAAAATATTTATTATTTGAAATACAATACAAAAAAACAGTTTAATTAAATATTTCCAGTGAATTCGTTTCTGTACACCTTCCCTAACACCAGAAATGTAGGTAGGTACATAGGCATTTGTTACTCTTACTGCTAAAGCTAAAGCCTGCAAGAAATTGCATTTATCTCGTTCGATTTCTTTCTACCGTTTTCCAGCGAAAAAGTTGCAGGGTTGTTTTATTTTCCGGGAGCGTCTCGTGATGCGCAAATTGGATACTAAAAATAAAAAATAAAAACACTCAACGAAGGAAACGTATTAGAGTCGGCTAGGTACCAGGTATCGACGCTATTGTATTTGAAAAGCAAAATTTGGTTTTACTATTTCTTCAATTTGTTTTAATTGTAAGTATTCCTATAAGTAAATTAAATCTTTAGCGCAACTACCTACCTTTAAAGTTTCAGTTCCGCATCGATATTAAAGTCTTCAAATCGCGTAATGTGAGAAAAAATTCAGATATAAAGGAAATGCGTAGGTATACTTTCTCGGGATTGGCTGTAAAGTTCAACATTTATGGGGTATTCAATTGCATAGGTATCTTCCGAAGAGACGATATTAGAAATCAGGTCACCCTACCGCTGCCAGCTCCTGATTTTACGAGCCTCGTGTGAAGTTGGCTGAGTTATAAAATACTATGGGTGAGTTCCGACCATAAACTGTGGACCGTTAATTAAATATATTATTAAAATTGTCGCTTCAATAATTACAATGTCGTTGAGGTTTACACAAAGAGATAGCTGACATAGTTGGTTTAAAAGCTCGGTCACATCGAAAAAAGAAAAAGAGTGGCGCTTAACAGAAAGTGTGCAGCATGTGTGTAGCTGTCCGCTATAAAAGGTAGTTAAGCCACAGTTGGTCGAATTTGAGGTTTTGATGCCATTTTAAAGAGTTGAAAATTCTCTATCGTCCTGTCTTGGAATTGTTTTTATATCTGTTGTAGTTGCGAAGTTACACATAACACAAAGCGGCTAAGGTATGGTTAGCGACTTTTTAGTATCGTATTAGGTTGGGGAAAAAGACTTTTCGCATTATAGTATGTATGAACTTATAATAAAATCTCTTTGGCTATACTATTTGTATCTGGCTGGTTTTGGTATCATTGAAAGTTTAAATTTTAAAGAACATAATTCCAAATTCAAATTAGGAAAATGTGTGATTTTCATTTGTTTTTCGTACCGTCAAGATGAGTGAAACTAATGAAGAAATTCGATACTTACCTACAGTTTAAAATTTTACTACAAAAAAGGTAAAAATGTAACGCAAGCCGCGAAAAAAATTTGCGATGTTTATGGACCTAGTGCAGTGTCTGTGAGAGTAGCACAAATTTGGTTTAAGCGTTTTCAATCCGGAAATTTTGATGTCAAAGATGCACGTCGCTCTGGTCGCCCTATTACAGATAAAATGGATGCCATTTTTGAAAAAGTGGAGCAAGATCGGCATATCAGTAGTTACGACGTAGTTGAAGAACTCGGAATTGACCACAAAACAGTTTTGACGCATTTGAAAAAAACTGGGTACCGTACACAAAAAAGCTCGACATTTGGGTACCTCACGAGCTCACTGAAAGAAACCTAATGAACCGTGTGCTCATTTGTGATTCTTTATTACGACGTAATGAAACCGAACCATTTTTGAAGAAGCTGATAACTGGTGATGAAAAGTGGATCACGTACGACAAGAACGTGCGAAAAAGGTCGTGGTCAAAGGACGGTCAGGCTTCACAGACTGTGGCGAAACCCGGGTTAACTCGCATCAAGGTGATGCTTTGTGTGTGGTGGGATTGGAAGGGCATTATTCATTATGAGCTGTTACCACCAGGCAGGACCATCGATTCTGAACTCTACTGCGAACAACTGATGAGATTAAAGCAAGAAGTTGAGAGAAAGCGGCCGGAATTAATCAACAGAAGGGGTGTGGTTTTTCATCATGATAACGCTAGACCTCACACATCTTTAGCCACTCAGCAAAAATTAAGAGAGTTTGGCTGGGAGGTGTTAATGCATCCGCCGTATAGTCCTGACCTTGCACCTTCAGATTTCCACCTGTTTCGGTCTCTTCAGAATTCTTTAGGCAGTGTCAGGTTAACATCACGAGAGGACTGCCAAAACCACTTGTCGCGGTATTTTGATCAGAAGTCCCAAAATTTCTATAGCAATGGGATCATGTCCCTACCTACAACATGGCAAAAAGTTATCGAACAAAATGGTACCTACATACTTTAGTTAAATGTAAATAAACTATATTAAAAAATGTTTTGAATTTTCTTAAAAAATGCGAAGAAACTTTTTCCCCAACCTATTATTACTCATTTAACATAATTACAAAATGCTTGACTAAAAAGTAAAAATGAATTTTGTGAAAAAACTCAAAGGGAAAAAACTCAACTCAAATAACTGAAATATACTGAAAATTATAGAGCAATTAACACTGCACCTATTTCAATTAACAATTTTGTAATAATAGCTTCCCTTTCATAGAGACAACGATTCCCAACTTTTTCGCTTATAACTCAAAAGTAGACTTTTGGGCTTAGCTGCCTTCTAGATAACGTACGGCAGTATACAGGACCAGATCAATTTGATACTTTAAGGGGCGATTTCACCAACCTATAAGTAGTCCAACTATTGCCCAGATAAGCTTTATGTGACCTAAAAATATGACATTTGTGTGTTCAATAGTCTTGTTACTCTCATTATTACTATTGATATGTTGGTGAAATGCAAATGTTAGCTATCGAAAAACATTCAGACGAATTGAGAACTTCCTTCTTTTTGAAGTCGGTTAAAAAGTATAGAGACCGAATTAGCTTACATACATACACATACATACACTCACGCCTTTTTCCCATGGGGGTAGGCAGAAACTGTAGAACGCCACATGCTACGATCCTTACATACTCCTTTCGCTTCGTCCACGGTCATACATCTTGTCATACACGCACGCCGGTTGAAAGTACTACGCACCTGTCCTTTTTGAAGAACATCACCAATAACATCAATGTATGTCCTTCTAGGGCGTCCTCTACTGGCGTTTCCACTGACATTCGCCTTATAAATTCCTTTTGTTAATCGCCGTTCACTCACTTAGCCGAATTAGCTTAATGAACAGTTAATAGGTTGGTGAAACAACCTCTAAAGATAAATAATATTTAATAACGCTTTCTGGGTATTTATAAAAAAACTATAAAAAAATTAGTTTTTCTTAATCTACTGACTTTCGTCTAGGGTACATAGGATGCCTTACAAGGAATACGTCGAATTCGAGTTCAGCCTGTAGACGTCTTGCCAACGCACGGGACTCAGTGACATTTAAAATATAATTTAATAATGCACCAATATTACAAGAATTCACTTACTTAACTTAAAAATAAGAATAGACACACAGTCTTTGCTCGTTTTAACCTATCTCTACAACAGAGGATTAAAAATGAAAGTTGCGGGGATGTGCCTGTAATCCAAGCCATAATTGAGCGATTTTACTACAGTTACGAGTATATACACACTACAGTACAACTGGTTGCGCATTACTGTGATCTGTATACCTAATGACACAGATTACTTAATAGTCTACGTAATCCGATTTAACCGTATCTGTTTTTAAGGTTATCTGTCTAGGCTGTGATGTAAATATTTATTGAAATTATAATGAATATCACTGTCTGTATTCCTCGGAGAGTTAGGTTAGAGGTGTACCTACTGGGGGGCAATTCGACTAAGGGGGCTATTACATTATCATATACCTAGGATATGGGATATCCCATATATATGGGATCATATTATGTCTTATATGACCTCTTAAGTCATATCTTTGTATGGAGATTTGATTCGTATGACTATGTTACATTATCATATATCTATGACTTATAGATCTATGATCATATAAGGACTTGTCACACAGGATGCGTTCTGCGTCCTACGGTCCGGTCAAATTGAACGCAGCCTGCATCCTATGTGAACATCATTTGCGTTTTATATATTTTTAATGTAATTACGATCTGACTATGTGAGCACAAGCAAAGAACGTAGGGAACGCACTGGTCAGGCGGTCGGGGTGGGAAGGTAGCGGACGGGCTGCCTGGTTGCGAGCAGGCGAGCAGAGGGTGGCGGGCGGCAGGCTGCGGGCGACACGCAATAAAATATAAAATGGCCGCTGTTTGCCTTGCCCGTCAGATTGCTGGCCGTGCCCGGATCGCTGACCGGATGCCCTGACCGGATGCCGTGCCCGGATCGCTGATCGGTTGCCCTGATGAAGTTCACATAGGATGCGGGCTGCGTTCGTCTCAGGAGGACATGGGGCAAGGTCCCACAGAAGGAGAGGTCCGCCAGGGGCTGGCGGACCGAGGCCTGCCGGGGTTGCGGTGCATGCAGCTGCGAATCCCGCGACCCAGGCCAAAGGTCAGGAGAAGGAACACCGTGGGTTTTTAGCCGGAAAGAGTCCGGCATAACCCTTCGCCTTCCCAAGGCGAAGGATATCCATTTGGATTTTCTCAAGATAAAAAAAACGACGTAATTTAATTATTATTATTTTATCATATTTGCAATGAGCAATTCTTAAATATAGATACATAAAGCTAATCAGTAAAGTTATTTTTAAACGACTATTACATCTCTCAGTTATAATATCGTAGGTGGATTTATTTTCGCAACAGATAATACAAATGGTCTATAATCAAAACATTGGAATGGGTGCATTTATCCTATAGAACTCAACGTATTTTGTTCTATTTTTATCTAAAATCCAGTTTCGATTTTTGTTGATCAACTAGAATCGAATCATGTGTATTCGCTATAACAAAAGCTTAGAACTTTCATTGTTCGTGAAAATCCTATTAGAACTAAAGTATTTTTATACATGAAACTATTATAAAACAAAAGCCATTTTTGCCAGTATTTCTATTTCCAAATAAAACTATGATAAACAATATTATCAACAAAAAACGCCATGATTTTCGTATCGACATAAATAAAAGATTATGAAATTAAGACTTCCTATGACCGAACCGTACTCCTATGACAAGGAACGGTCATGGCCCCATGGTTTATTAGGGTGGCACCTACAACAACATAGTATGCATAGACTACGTTTGGTGCAGTGGCTAAGCGATTGGCTTCTGCACTACGGGTCGTGGGTTCGATTCCCACACGGAACAAAAATTTGTATGGCTTACAGATGGTTGTTTCGGGTCTGGGCGTTTGTGTATATGAGATTTGTGTCTGTAAACACACCCACGATAGAAGAGAAATCTTAGTGTGCGGCAAGGTTCATAAAAAAAAGACTCGCTATAGGTATCATAATAAAAAAAGTACTTATACCTAGTATTATTATAGAATTTAACACAATTAATGAGAGACCGTGTCCCCGCTACGTGTCACATTGTAGGTACAACTCAAATGAACTCCGCCGCTTAGTGGCAATTTCAGTTTACGTCTGTTACAATTTGGTAATGTAACATGATTTAACTGCAGTGACATTACCACCATCATGTTTAACTCGTATTCTGCTCGTTAACATTGGCACAGTTGCATTATATCCACGCCTGTTTTAAAACAATACTTTGTTATAACTTATAATATTCCGCAAACACATTGAGGTCAAATAACAAAATGTTTTGAAATATAATATGAAAATGCGGCCAATAGGTACTTAAATGGTACCATCTCAATAAAGATACACTCATAAATATTCAAAATAACGCAATAATGACTCTGTATTAGGTCGTTTAAGTTTCTAAAGTACAAACGGTACATCGAAAAAGCAGTTGGAGATGGTGCATCCAGTATCGCGTTACGTTACCTCATGTCAGGGTCAGCTAATTTGTTATTATAATTAGAGAAATAAAAACTGGTATTTTAACATATTTATTGAGTTTTCATGATTTCTGTTATCGAAATTCCTTATAGTAAAATTCTCAGCAAACGATTATGTAATGATAATGTAATGATCCTTTGATGGTTTTTGGTTTGAATAAATGTAAACTTGAAATATATATTTAAGAGAAACGTGAGAGAAACGCAAAAAGAAAGGATAACTTAAAAAAAATACAAAGATAAAGCATATCATAACTTGGATGAGTGAAGCTTCTGACCAAGTAGACAGTCGCAATTTATGGATTGTTGTTTTTACGAATTACTTTCACCGGTAGACATGGCTTAACATTCTTTTTGTTATCATGAATGTGCATTGCAAAAGTAAAATGCAACAGAGAGATTCTCCGACATTTCAAGCCGAGCCACAATTTTGTATTAGCTTATCAACTTAGTTTATCGTTTCGATCGACATTAACATATTACCTAAGGAATTCGGCGCCTGACGACATTGATAAATTGGTAATTTAGAACATATTCGACAACGATAGATCTCCATTAAGTAACATGTATTTGAAAATAAGACTACGTTAGAAATTAGTTTGTGAAATTCTTGAGGATCATACAAATATGTGTTTTAAAAATTGAATGGTTGAATGAATCTTCTTAAATGTCTGATGCCGGATGTTCTAACCAAGGCTAGTACGGGCCAAAACCATGTCCACATATATTCCGGTTAGAGATTTATATGTCGATATGTATTTTTCAGACACAAATGTTTTAATACATCTCTATATCGCGGTGAATTGTGCATTATAGCGTCCTTCCTTAGAAGGTTTGGTTCAAGCTATCGATATACATAGAATTAATCCGTTAGCGAGTATGTGCATGGCACTGCGTTGATTAGTCTTCGTAATCAAAGTTATGTCACGCTTAAGAAATCTTGTGGAATTCCAATAAACACATTCTAATTCATATAAATTAATGCAAAATGAAACGCTTGGCCGAATTAAAATTTTAACATAATTGACAATGAAGGTAAACAATTTGTCCTCCTTTATACTTTGAAATGAGATCATTGTCATAATTTTACCTCAAATATAAAAATATCTTTTCTCCAAGGTACTGAAACTGATACACTTTGGAGCCTTCAGTTAAAATTACCGGAACCCAAATAATTAAGTAATTATTTCCGTATTTTTTTTAAACAATACCCTTTACGAAATGGATTTTCAATGTAAATAAATATAATGTATGTAGGTGTTACCTCATGTTTATAGTTCTTTCTTCATGGAAAGTAAAGCCAACCAAGTATCAGTCAACTTTAGGTTTTATTATTATAACTTTCGTGAGACACATTCATATATTTATGATTAATTACGGTTTACGGCCGCGTGATCAGCTCATGATTAAGGACTCCGTTTGGGTCCGAAACTAGTCAGGCAATCCCGAAAAATGCACGTGAGTAAACCGTAACTAATCAACTTTAGGTTTATTGTTAAAAGTATTTTATCCGTACTAAAAGCAATATTGGAACACAATGGGGAAGATTTAACGTTAATCAGTGCTATATGTATGTATAGGTACCTACTACTTTAAAAATTGAATACTAAAAATCTCATTATTGCGTCTGTGTATGGTGCAAATCTTTTGAAAAGATTCAAATAATCAATAACCATTACCGTGGAAGTCAAGGTGACGTGTAAGTATCACTTAAAGATGATGATGATGATCAAATTACGTTTCAGTGATGTTCGCCGAACAATACTCGTCCATATTCCTATCAAGATTTCTTAATTGATACCTAACTTAGATTGTTTTATTACTCCAATTTGCTAACTTACTGAGTTTATTAAAATGGCATTGGTCTATTACATCGATACGCCTAATTTTCTTAATTAGGATAGCAGAGATGAAGAGAATGGAAGGTCATTTTGACATCGTAACAGGGAGGTATATTTACGATCGTGTTACGAAATCAGGATTCGTGTGCCAAATTTGACTTTACTTTCTGAAGATAATATATTTATAATAATAGTAGAGACAATATTTTAATTTTAAAACAGAATATAAGTACATTCGTAAGAATATTACAAAATGAAGTTATTATGTAAATTGTTATGCAAAATATAATTTTTACTGTTCTTGTATAATGTTACAAACTGCACAAAATATTTTGTGGTAATTTTAGGTAAACTACATACTTATGAATTCAGAAGCGTGTCAGTATTTATACAGATTGTTCGAAAAAGTAGTGTCAAGTGGAAGTGAAGAGGTAGGGCACCCTTAGAGGTACCCGAATCACCCCCATGTATGTTCCGCGATTTTATGTAGTTTTCTAGTTATGATTTATTTTCGTGTTTTAACTAAACTGACTTTAATGACTCTAAGGATGCTCTACCTTTAGACTTCCGCTTGACAGTATTTTTTTAAACACCTTGTATACATACAACACATTTTTTTTTGCAATAATTTCATATTCTAATCTCGTAAAAGGTGGGATATATCGGTTCCATTTTCCTTATTCATACAACCTCAGTAAATTGGATTATTGGCTAAAATCCGTTCAAAAAGGCGTGGAGGACTATTTGTATGTTATTGTAATAAGCAGTTGTTATAAATAGCATTTCGGGTCACATCGTAAGTTATAGCGAACTTCCGCAGGTACGCAGTTCAACAGAAACTGTAACCTCACCGCTGAATAAGGTATTGTTGAAACTTTGTAAATATTTTATTTTGTCAAAAGACGTATTTTGAACTAAATAACCTATTTGTCAAAGTTAAATCATGATGTTTACCTGAATAATTTGTAGAAATAATCAAACTGAGTAAGAGAGCGAAGAAAGTGATGTTACCAGAAGAGTGTTAAATATTAATGTGGATGGATATACAAGTAGAGGTATGCCAAAGAACAGATATATGTGTCGCAATCGAGTCGTATCCAGGACATCAACGCCATCTGTTCGATGGAGTTAGTGACGCGCGCACCATCGAGTGGTGACTTCAGTACAAGGACTTTATACGTAGCACTTATTACTTCTATGCTTCAGTATTGAATGTCAGGGTACTCTATGGCGGCGGTCGACTGAACCATCTCGTGTTCTATGATACGTAGCTTGTTATATTTGCTTGCCTATTTACTGTAATTATAACTGTTAGAATTATAATCTGATTGAGTACATACGATGACACCACCCACCGGAGCCCACGGTTATAAGGATCAACGATGAGTGCTGTGAATGAGCATTGTGAAGATGTTCATCCGTCATGTGGATTGTGTGAAAGATGATATGGGAAAGAAAGAAGTGAGTAGGTACTGAGATGACGGCTGATAGAGGAGAATGAAGAGGCCGCATGTTGTGCCGACCCCACCTAGAATGTGAAAAGGCCATGGGAAATGATGAATCTAACTGAGTAACTGGCTCTCCTTGAAATCTTTCGTGGAAAAATCTTATTTTTTTTAGATGTACCTAGTGCACATCACCACAATTTAATTGATAAATAGCTTTCGACTGTAAAGGAATAAATCGAGTGGAAACAGTTAGTCTTAATAAATCGAACATGTGTACTGCCTTTAACAGCGATGGATTGACGCGAATCGCGCGTCTCGGGAATTCTTTTATACTTGGATCGTTGTGAATGGGAGAACGCTGGGGTATGCCGTACAGTTCCTTGTGGCAAAGAATAGGACAGCACGTCTCTCCCCGTGCGTGTCATAATGGCGTTACTGATTATTTTCCTTTTGGGTTCCAAAACAGTCAAATCAATTCATTCCTTAATTGGTACTCACTCAAGGAGCACAATTGTTAGTTCCATCGTTCGTGGCTATTCTAAACCTATTACTGGATTTACAGTATTGTGTGTGCGCATGTGTATACGAAACATGGTAAAAATGGCATCTTTCTGGATGTTCGATAAGCAATCTGAAAGGGCCTATCGTCAGCAGTTCATTTAGATACTAGTTTTCACTACAAATAATAATCGCTAACAAGGAACAACGGCCCCATATAAACGTCGGGGTTATTTAAATTTTACTTTTCACAATTCCTCATTCTTAATAAAAAAGACAAATATTTTGCTACTGCAATTGTTTATTTATTCGCAGCATCTTTCAAGACACCCACGAGAATTTGTAACGGTATACATAGAATAATAAACATTTCAGATAGGTAGGTATTACGGTGAACTGAGATTTGATTTATAGAAGTTTTATCAAGACTACAAATATTGTAAGTCTCGAAAATAAATACTCTAGATTTTACTTTGTAATCGTTCTTGGCTGAGATAAATCGCTTTGCAGAGAAAGTTATTTTGTAGCATTGCCATTTATAAGAATTAATTGATTTTTGAAATTTTTCCAAAAGCTATTGCTGGTCATCGATAACGGATAAGTGGCTTTTTAAAATAAAAATAGTCGACGGTGGTATATACTTTTTTGGATTCACAAAATTAGGTACCTACCGAATTGGACAACAACTTCTCTTTGGTTAATCTTTATTGTAACGTCCTACTTTACTTTATATTTGGAACGTATTAGAACGTCTTCGAACTTTTTACTTACAACCAATGATTACAGATTATTCCAATTAAGGTAAAGTATGGTCCGTTTTTTAATCTCGGAGACTAAATTGACAGGCCTAAATGTCAAACTTGTAAATTTTAGGAACATTATTTTCAAATTTGACATTTCGTGCTTGTCAATTCAGTCTCCGGGATTAAAAAACGAACTTTAGTTAGAGCTCCACCAACTTGGCTGTGTAGGTGGACAAAATTGGACCTAACGCCGCCTCTTGGTAATAAAGGTCATATTGCAATGTCATTCCATTGTTCGCTGTCCACTAGCGACGCTGTCAACTCACAGCTAAGTTGGTCTACTTATATTCCAAGCAATAAGAAAGTGTCAAATTTTTGTTAACAAAAACAAAACCACACATTTTGAGTTTTTGTAAATGAAAACTGCACTTTTAAAGGAACCAGAAAAATTCCTGCACTTTTCCGACTACAAAAAATATTTGAATGAACCTACAGTAAAACTTGAACATACAGTATCTAGTTCGGCGTTCTACACGTACGTAGTAGATCTACCAGGGTATGTTATTATTATAATATTATTTAACCCGTACGGTGAGAGTCGTAAGGCGAAACTTAGGGATTATGGTTGGTAGATTTTGGAACTAGTTCAATCAAGTTTAAACAGAGATAATAATAACCACTTGCGGCAGATAATCCGCCAAGACTGGTGATTATGTATTAACCCTTCCACACATTAATTGTCTAGTATTAAATAAACTCTATTTAGTAGTGCATGGCTTCGGGCTATTATAAACCTACCGATACACATGTATGTAAATGTGCAAAGTCTAGAGAAACTACATTTCGCCTATCTGCTATCGCTACCAAAATAATTTATAACATCGTGCAACCATAATGGACACTTTATAACAAGTGCTTAATCGCTGCCAGCCGCTGTCGTTGGCGCTGGCGATAATTAAGTTGCAGTGTCTGCACATGGCCGAATGTTTAGCCTAATTGCTTTTCCATTAGTACATTAAGCTATTACTATATTGATAGGTACTGGTATGAAATCAGTCGAGCAGCCACCATTGTATTTGGCATATCGTAACGTAACAACGCCAATTGGGAAACAGTATTGCACCAATTTAGAGAATTCATAATGGTAAAAAAATGATGCTATAAACAAGAAAAGGATTGTGTCGCAACTTCCTCGCTTGGATGTAGGTATACCATGTGGCTGTATTCTTATGCAATCATTTTACGAGTGCTCAAATTGCTCTCGTACTAAAATCGATATGTAGGAAGTGGTACGTATGTATGGTCGAGGCGCTTGCCATCTGTCTACCCAGCGCGACGTCGCATCATCCGAGCCTTTGTACTAACTACTCCCAGCCTAATGTACGGCGGCGTGGTATAAGGGCGCCATACCACTTTACTACAATGGTTGTTAACGTCATGTCAATAAAAGAGAATAACCATGCGGTTGAACCATCGTAAATATCTCTGTATCGCTGGAACGGAAGAGACCCATGAGAACCGTGTTGCGTAACATCTTATGGAGCCTGAAGTACCGATTAATTAAAACAGCTAATTAAGTGATAATTTGTTAAAATCAACAAAGTCGTGATGTGCAGGGAAGTGAACGGCCAGATGCAAATGGCATTATGCCACTGTAATACAATCTTGCCGCTCTGTTAATAACAATGACCAACACGCTACTGATGAAACACTTGTTTTTAAATAACTCATATCACTTCGTTTTCTTACAAAAACATTCGTGTATTACTCGTAAATGCTAAGTAAGTGTATTTAAACTAAATTGCTATTTAGTTTTGTTCAATGAGATTAAGTGAAAGGAAATGGCGGGTCTTCGTATGATCGTTACTGTCGCGGTAAATGCTTCGAGCGCCATAAAACGTTCCGTTGTTCAAAGTTCTTACTTATGTTTTATTGGGCTCTTAAATTGTTGTAATATAGGATTAAGAAATATTGTCTCGGCAAAATTTCCGCAGCGATAAACACTTTTTATTTGAGTCCTGAGCCGCGAACAATGTAAATGATTTAGATTACTCAAACGAATGGAGCACGATATCTCCAGCTTTCAGTTTCGATTGTATTAGCTAAGCTCGCTTATTGCATTCTATTGATTTCAAAACCTAATGTTTCAAAATCATAAATAGGTACTAGGTATTCAAAATTGGTTTATACGTGTGTGCCAATCGCTGGTCTCCAACACAATGACTATAGCGATGCCATACGCGCCTATAAAAACAAGATCTGCAGAACATTCTCAAGTCTCAAGTGAATCATCACTTAGCGAGAGTGCTCTCAACACTACCTTGAATTATAAAGCAGATAGTATCAGACACGTAATAAGGCCTTCACAGTTTTCGCTAATCATATTACTGACTGCAGCTGTATTTTATTTTGCACTATTTATTTGAACACTTTTATTTTAGTGATCTCACGTACGGCGGCGTGTGCTTACTGCGTAGGTACCTTGTGTTTATAGAATGATTTAATATTTAAAATGTCTATCTAACTAAAGAAAATCCATTTTTTACCCAAAATACTTTTACTCGTCGTCTTAGTCCAAATTATAGACAACTAGCTTTTGCCCGCGGCTTCGCTCGCGTTAAAAACCCTCAACACACTACTAAAGTTTCTATAATAATAGAATTGAATCATGATTCGAAAGACACGTGGCGCCATCTATGAACGTTATTGTTGTTTTCTTCAGGAACAGTATTTTTTTCGGTATGAAAGGTACCCTGTGTCCGTTTCTGTACACCTGACAACGTATATGCAAAATTTCAGGATGATCGGTTCAGTGGTTTAGGCGTGAAAATGTAACAAACAAACAAACTTACCTACTTTCGCATTTATAATATTAAGTTAGGATTAGGATTAGGACTAGGGGTTGCTCGCGGCTTCGCCCGCGTTGATGTCATTTATCGCGTATTCCGCGTTTATCGGGGTAAAAGTAGCCTACATCCTTTTCCGGGTTCCAGACTATCTCTGTACCAAGTTTCATCAAAATCGGTTCAGTAGTTTAGTCGTGATTAGGTAACAGACAGACCGACAGAGCTACTTTCGCATCCTATCCTAACCAATATTATAAATGCGAAAGTATGTTGGTTTGTTTGTTACCTTTTCACGCCTAAATCACTGAACCATTCATCCTGAAATTTTGCAATACGTTGTCAGGTGTACAGAAACGGACATAGGGTACCTTTAATACCGAAAAAAGTACTGTTCCTGAGGAAAACAACTATAACGTTCTTATGATAATAGATGGCGCCACGTGTCTTTCGAATCATGATTGAATTATATTATAGGAATTTTATTAATTAATTTAATTAACG
This sequence comes from Amphipyra tragopoginis, assembly GCA_905220435.1. Taxonomy (NCBI): domain Eukaryota; kingdom Metazoa; phylum Arthropoda; class Insecta; order Lepidoptera; family Noctuidae; genus Amphipyra; species Amphipyra tragopoginis. Next base: position 21,591,177 of record HG991991.1, on the reverse strand, counting down.
CGAGCGGAGCTGCGGGCAAAAGCTAGTTTATAATATTAGTAAGGATTTATCTTTTTTATTGACCTGATATTTTGTTTTTAATACCATTGAAAAGTCAACGTGGATTTGGTGACTGTCGTGTACATTCACCAAGGACTCCCCCGGATAATCGTCTAGATACCGTTAATACGCTTCAGTAATTCGGGCGTTTAATTATTTAGGCGAGCAGTCGCAATCAAGGGTTGGTTACTTACCGTCGGATTGCGGCTTAATCGTCTAAAATAATACGGCCTTCTAAAATGAATAACGTTGTACGATTGCGTAAAAACGTAAATAATAATTTTAAACACATAGTGCTTGAGAAATTACTAAGAAACTATTCAGACTGGATTATGCCTACAGCTATCAGGACAAGCAGATTATCAAAAAAAAATGATTGCAGGAAAAACGCTAATGCTTGGAAACCGGTGGCATAACGACAAATGTAAAATATTATCTAAAAATATCCAACACGTTTAGTAAATTTTAAATTTCCCTGAAGTTTTCGTGTTGGTTACTGTAGGCCTAGCACGAATATTTTGACGTATGGTAACGTAAACGTAACGTTAATGTGAGCGAATTTTGAATCGAAAATACAATTTTTCTATAGCATTTTAGTTTAAATTTATGCGATAACCACAATTTGTATTATACATAGATATGAATTAAGTTTTCAATTCGGTTAATTACGTTATATTAAGTATTTCCAATTCAAAATTCACTCGCGTTAACGTTACGTTTACGTCACAACATTCGTGCTAGGCCTATAGACGACGACGAGATTTGACGACACGTTTGGTGCAGTGGCTAAGCGATTGGCTTCTGCGCTACGGGTCGTGGGTTCGATTCCCACACGGAACAAAAATTTGTATGGCCTACAGATGGTAGTTTCGGGTCTGGGCGTTTGTTTGTGAGATTTGTGTCTGTAAACGCACCCACGATACAAGAGAAATCATAGAGTGGGGCAAAGTATTAAAAAAAAAAAGATGAGCACTTTATTTCAGAGTAGGCACGGACTTTCCACATTCTTCATATCTGTGTCTGTAGACAAATGACAATCGATGATCGCTAGAGAATAGAAACGACAATGAGATGTACTGGAATGACTTAAGCTTTCGACCGGTCAAGCTATCTCTTATGTCATTTCGATTCATTTAATTGGCGTATCTATTCTCTGGCGATCATCGATTGCCATTTGTCTACAGACGCAGAACCGGTTAAAGGTTTGAAAACTCAATTTCAATCTTAACTTTTAACATCGTCCTTATCGATAAACCTTGACGTATTCACTGGTTAAACTTAAGATGGATGAACCGACGATCGAGCTTTTCTTGCAAAACTAGAAATGTTAACAGACCACAATATCATGCTTTTGCTGTAGTACACACGGCTACACATCAAGCTATTCATTTCCAGTTTACACTGACCCCTTATTGTAAGGAAATCCTATACAATGCGAGATCAGCATATACTGGAAATGTATAGCTTGATCTGTAGCCGTGTGTACAAATAAATATATAGCAAACATTATTTTTGTATACAAAAAAGAAACTTAATCAGCAAATGAGGCGAAATTTACGAAGAAACAAAGCCTAAACATAAGTTATCTAACAAGACAGACAATAAATTCCGAAGATAATTTATTACAACGCGATCGAATTGCTCAGAATTCACGATAATGCTGTGTACTTGTCTCAGAATAATGTAGCTTACGGAAACCATTTTACTGCTCAGCTTTTGGTACACTTCCAAACATCGTCTTGTTTGACTTACTTCTTTAACTTTATATATATATATCCATCGTTACGATCTTTTCCTTTACAGGATAAACAGAATTTCTGGCGATACCGACGTTCGTCGGTATATTTTCTCAGTTCATTTTATTTGTGTGACCAGAGGCAGTAACGGCGTGATGTGTTCCCACCGGCTAGTCCAGCAGAATGGTCACCGTTTACGTGGGTTATCATGCACGTTAAATAAATTATTCAACACCGACAGACCCTTCGCAGATTTTTTCGTCCCTCTACCTCCAAATTATTTGAACAGGGAGCAAAGGAGACGTTAGTCCGTAACGTAAACGTGTGAAAGAGCCGATGACGGGTACACAAAAGATTCCATTTTTGTCATTCACTTCGAACACTGTCATTTGTGAAATGTTTAGCGAGAGTCGTGCCAAGTCGATAGCTAGCATGTTAATGGCTCTTACCTTCAATAGATATTAATACTACACTTTATACCGAAAGCCTACCCGAGGTCGTAGTGAAGTGCTAAAAATAGCACTGCTATTTTATGAGTTATTCAGGTTGAGTTTACAGTAACACTCTTGATTCTGGGTCATTAATCAACCTATGTCAAAAACCTCCGCGCTCACTACGACAGGGCTGAAGAATATTGCAGGGTATAATGAAAATATGTAGTTTTTTTTGTATGTTGGGTGCCAAGTACTTCAAAGCTTTTTTAATTTGTCTCTTAATTATAAAAAACACGAATGGTAAAAAGGGTCGCCGCACTTTTAGGAATATTTTAAAGTTATTTACGCCCGAGTAATGAACAGTATGATAACATTGTTTTTATGGTAAGTACAAAATAACAGTTTTAAGATTATTTAGTAGGAATAGGTCACATCTACAAAGAAAGATATTTATGTACAGTAATTATTATTACATGAAAAGTGCAACCAGCTACAGTGCCAAGAAAATTTATTGACAAACTCTTCGTTCTCGTTCTGGCACACACTTACAAAACTACTTTTACACATAGAGGTTTTATAGGTTTGCGTTATTGCGTCCAAGCTTCATCTCTTCATCTTGATTATCTCAATAGTTGTCTCGTAGTTACAATAGACATTTAGGGAGTTACCCAAACTAAAAGATTGCGATACTGTTCTAATATGATGACGCACACAAGTTTTTATATTTTCGATGTGTAGGTGCTTGTGCAGACCACATGTTATCCATAAAACTTTATGTGTTGGCTTTCTTTTAATTTATTTGTCATTCATGTCGCACAATTATGTGGTTGGTTGCGTTGGCTTTTGGCTATTACCTAACTTTTGCCTCTTCAATTGTAGTATCTGTCTCTTCAGTATCTATCTAGCCATCGTAAAACGCCTTATTGTATTGTTTTATGGCTACAGATGAATAGCAAGACTTCGTACAAATGCTACGTTCTAATGCTGATGTCATAGTCGATGGCTGTTGTAATGTTTGATTTGGATTATTTTAAAATAATCATATTATGTGGTCGGATGTAACCGGTAGTGTGGTATGTCGACCACTCACCGTTGACGTCATTGAGTGAACGTCGGCAACGATCATTTTTAAGAGGCATTTATGGTGTAACAACAGGTTAGGGATAGTGATGGACCAATTTATGGATTTATACCGCCGAGTATCGAAGATGATTACGGTGAGAGTCGGATCACGCAACGTTGAAAGAAAACCGGCGAACGAGTTCGAGGCGACCTTACAAGGTCATCTTCCTATTCAAAGCAACGTATGCAACGCTTTAAAAATTCTTTAAAACCAGTGATTAAGATGTAATGGCGTGTCGTATTGGAATGAGGTCAAATACGAGTGAGCATCCGTGGCGTCCACCGCATCGTTATATAAACAATTAGTCGTTTCGAGAGCGTTCATATTCTGTATTTTGTTTTCTTTATTTCTCGTACGGCGCTCATTAGGAGGACTTTGTGGCGGGTTGTAATTTCAACCTTATTTTAACGCAGTTTGTGAGTGTGTGTCTCACATTTCGCACTAGGTGAGACGTAGCTCATAACTCCGTATGTCCGGGCTCGCGGCCTGTTCAGATGACAGCGAAAGTGGATTTGCTACCTGTTGGCATTTTTGGATTCGAGTCTGCCCAAATATCTGCCACTCCAAGCCTAGTGTTAGTAGGCTGTGTTGTAATTGTATGCCAAATATTTAAACGTAACGACATAGTCAGAACCGGGTATACGAGTTTTCATACAAAATTAAATGAGAGATCTCGGTTCGGGTACCCCATTCCTTCAATTCACTTTTACTAATCGTCTATTACTAAGCTTTTTTTTCCATTAACCGTGTGAGCAAAGAAGCTTTTAAAGAAAGTATCATTTAAATCGCATTAGTATTTAAAATGATTAGACGTGACGGCACCTTAAACTGGATTTCTGTAAGCGCACGCGCAGATAACTGCAAAGATAAATTGATCACGACCACGACGCGCCACTTTGTTGTTCTAATGAAAGTAACGAAACTTGTTCGCAACAAACTCTACATACTGATTGCTCTCATCGATACGTACGTTTAAGTGGCTACGATTATATAATGTTTGGCAAAAACAAGAAAGAGCCCACTCAGTCTGGTTAGCTTTACCATATAAGTAAATTTCAGTACTCAATTAAATCCGAAAATATGGGTTACAGTTGCCAAATCTGCGTTTTAATAAATAAATGAGCGCACAGCTTGCGTCCACGCGTTCTGCAAGCTGCGTTCCACGTTTCGATTGGTTCACAATGCTGTGCGAGCCAATTCAACAGAGAACGCATTACGTATACACGCGGCATGTGTATGCGCAAGCTCCATTACCTTCGAGTATAACAAATATGATTTACAGTCATTTTATGCAAAATTAAATTCCACGCCACTCAAAATATTTGCACAACTGAGAACTACGAGCTGATCAAAGGCAGAGCAGATTTCTAAACCAAGGATTACCTAATCAACAAAATTTTATAATCACAATGCAACTCACGGGCGGCGGTGGTCAGAAGCATGCGCAGTTGTTTTGAAAGGGGATTTAGTCGGTCGCTACTCACAGTGTGAAATATGTAAATTCGTATGCAGAATTGCAGATGTTAAAGCAACACTTAGTGGTCGAAGTACGCGTCCTTATGTGTGTTGATTTGAAAACGTTGCGACCTTAAACTGGCCCTCTGTTCGCAAGATTTATTAAATCCCTTCTCAGAGCCAGATTTTGTATGTTAATTTGTCTGTTTTATTCGTGTTTACTATGCATGCGTCGAAGTACTTCAGTAGTAAAATGCTCAGACTAGGTCATCTATTCAACGTGTTTGGCAAAAAGCATGCCATGCGTGTCCTGGCCTGGCAAATAGTATAAAAAATGATTGATGTTTGTAACACGAGAACGTTGATGACAAGTTATTGAAAATTCATAGAAATTATAAGATTTTAAGATTGCCTCTGTACCCCAAGTGTGAGTTTTTTACGTTACTACTGTAGTTGCGTCACGCCAAAAATGTCAAACAAATTTTTAGTTACGCTATTCGCCGCTAGAGGCTCTGCCGAAATTATCATACATTTTTGGCGTGACGCAACTACATAAGTAACGTAAAAAAACTCACACTTGGGGTACTGGTGTGGGACGCGACTTGTGTCGACACCCTTGCTCCATCCCATCTTCCTAGCTCGGCGGGCTGTGCTGGCGCTGCCGCCGCTGCTGCGGAGACCCTCAAACGGCGCAAATATAGCAACATCATAGGAAACTATGACTTTGAGTCATTTGGGGTGGAAACGCTCGGGTCATGGGGTCCGAGTGCGCGTCTCCTTTTTAAGGAAATAGAAAGAAGACTGGTCGACACTTCACGTGACCAGAGGGCTGGCTTGTTTTTCGGCCAGAGAATTAGCGTTGCCATACAACGTGGCAACGCTGCTAGCCTTCTGGCCACGCTTCCAGTCGACAGCGATGCGGAGGAATATTTTGATGCACTCTTCTAGTTTATATTGGTAGTTTAGTCTAGGATATAATTATTCTTTGTTTTTACTTTAGACGTAGTTTAGATTTATATTGTATATTGTATTAATTTAGGTCAAAAAACTTAATAGATTTTACTTAAATTTATTTCAGTTGTGGGATTCAGTGTGGATACATTTCGGTGGCCAACGCATTATTAAACATTTACGTGTCCTAAAAGTGGTCCCACACTGGTGTTCACAAAAGTTTGAAACAGTTTTATTTTGTAGCAAAATGTTTTGATAAGAAATGTTCACAATCATTCGTTAACAGTTAAATACTGTTTACTTTACCATTTGAAAGTGCTAGGAAAATGCTAGGGATTATATTTGAAATATTTTTAGGTGTATCGAAACGTTTGAATACATTTATTTTAACTGCTGGGAACACCGGATGTTTCCAATTGTTGAAAAACGTTTGTGAACACCGGTGTGGGAGCACCGCATTAGGCACTTTTTGCCAATCGTCAATAAAATCAAAAACAACACAGGGTATAATCGAATTCGTGTAATTCCTTCAAACCGAGTGATCTACTGGTGACACTGATTGACCCTGCATAGGTTTTTTCCAGAATAAACAAAAAAAAAGTTTTCAAAATATGAACCATGGTATTCTTTATTTGAGTAATTTTAGCGGCCCAAGCTGACTGCGTGGAGCGATATGGCGCTAGTCGTGCCGGTCAGCTGTGTCGCTGTGCCTTTATTTATTTTGCATGGCATCGAAATTTTCAGTCACATAAAAGATATTGGAACAAAAAAGTTTATTTTTATTTTTTAATCAATCTAAATCCCGTGCGGTGTTAATCTATACCATTAATAGATCATGTGGTTTGAAGGAATTACACGAATTCGTTTACACTATGTATAGTAATAGCCTCGAGACTAAACGCTTGTGGCTTATTAACGACCGCGAGGTTAAGCTGTGCTTGCCACGGTCAGTCCGTGGATGGGTGACCGTACATTACAGATCGAGACCCTTTCGTGTCTCGGACACATGACGGATGTACGACAGAGGAGAATATCGGCATTGCCCAGTAACTGGGTTGCGGAGCGGAGGTCTGATGGCAGTCGTGCCGTGTAAACTACTGGTAGTCAGCAGCATTAGTCGGAACAAAACAATAATCATAGCCTCGATAGAATACAAATATTTAACACGTTCAGTGCCGGGTGCCCTCCAGGAGGGCACCCTGTAGTGTCATTCGCCACGCCGGATGCCCTCGTGGGGGGCTCATTTTAAATGTAACTTTTTCTTGGAAAATGTACCGTCACAAAACAAGCAAACACCTACACAGGGTGTAAAAAGACCCATCACATAGCCGAAATCTACGCACTCTGTACATCAAACTAAACTACATTGACCAAAAATAATTGCTGGGAAACGACTTTTATTTTTTGGCATAAAAAAACGCTTTTTTTGTAGCGCATAATGTGTGGTTGTGGCGATGCCGCACGTTTGCATGCTGAGCTAATTAAAGCGGTCGTGTGCGTTTGATATTCGTTGCGTTTTTGTAACTTGAAATGCGCAATTTGTGAGGAAAAATTAAAAATTTTGATAAGGTTGTTTGGAAGAAAGTTTAATATTATCACTTAGAATACGATTTTGGAAAAAACTAAAAAAAAAAGTGTACTTTGACCTTCAATATCTCCAAAACCAATGGTTTCCCAGGTATGGTCTAGTAGAAAAAAATGATCCCAATGATGGGTAGAATATGTGGTTTTCGTTATCGTTTAGGGTCTTTTTACACCCGATATTTTACGACGTAGTAGCGTATTTTTTGCGGTTTTTAACCTAATACCAGGAACACTCCGCGAGGGTTCACTTTTAGCGCAAACGTAATGCCGTGGACCCTCCTGGAAGGTCCACTAGCAATATGTATGGCGGCATGGCGTATGAGCTCTATTAAAAGTGTGGTGGACTCGAATGTGTTAATTATTTTTTTAAATACGATTAAGAAAGAAAGAAAATACATTTATTTAGCACAGACTAAAAGGCACACCACAAATAAAGTAGAAAAAAAAAGAAATTAGTAGGAAAGTGTGCCTCACGGCTGCGACAAAAAGGCCCAGTTCAGCAAAAATGGAAACTACTCCGTGCAAACAATATCTCGTATACTTAGGTCATAATTACTATTAATTACTCTAACTAACAGCTAGTATGTACCAAATACAACTTAAAAGTAGAAGGCAACGTAACATCTTAAAATATTCAATTCTACGGTTCAACGTTTTAGATAACTTTACAATATCTATATATAAAACTTTTATAACGCCTATTTGCATTCTACCATTTAACTGCCCACACGGGAACTGACGGTGCATTTTATTTAGACATGAGGAGACACAGCAAAAAAGTTGCCTATTATTTTTTATTAGACATTCATACATACAATACTCACGCCGAGGTATAATGGCCAAAGGGGTAAGCAGAGAAGTTCTCTTATCTATCTGTTACAGGAGTCTGAACACCCACGTTTTGCCTCTTGTATTTACTGCCTATATTTTTTTCGGTTTCTCGTATACGAGAGTTTCTCGCTTGCCCGGCGACCCTCTAATACGAACGAAAAGAGAACGTTATAGCAATACGGCTGCCCATTTTGAGGTCCCGTGGAGCAAAAAGTGTATTAACCCGATATTGGGATTGCGCTCGATAAATGGCTATGGGCTCGTTATATCGACCGCCGCCGCGCCGTTGGGGTGAGAGTCTAAACTTTAATAAAAGGATCTTTATCTACAGTCATATTATGTTAAAAGGAAGTCGAGTTTCATAATTCGCCCAAAATAAATATGCAAATATTTTTTAAAGAAACAATGTTTAATATCAAGTTTTATTTTTATACTATGATCTGTATAGTTGAGACGTGTTAATAAAAAAGTTCTTGACATGACATTATTTGCATATGAAATTTTCACTTCGCTATAAACATATATGACAAAAGATAGAAAGGTTCTGTTTTATTTATTCACATTTTATTGCACAAGTAAAATGTCGTATAAAGTACCTCATCTGAGTAGATGGCTGCTGGCATCCGATCAAGTATTGGGCTAAGCAAAAACACGACGAATGTTGGTGCAATAAACTTATATTAGGCCATCCCTACTTCTAGCAATACCTACGATAAAATAAAGACCCTAAATTCCGGAATAAAATGTTCTTTTGTAACCGAATTATTCGATGAAAGAAAATCTAAATATAAAAGAATATTATTTAATAAAAAAATTGAAATCGGATTACTAACACTATCAGACTAACCTCCGTTTTTACGATTTTTACTTTATATTAAAAGACTTGATCCTAGAATGTCAGAGTTCTTTTTAATAAATATTTTTATTAGAACCAGACTTTAGCAGCTGCTTAGCTGCGACGAAAATAATTAATCCTCCTTAATGCTTGGGGAGCAGAATAGGTACGTCAAATAAGTAAGTTTTATATTTCGAACTGTATGTAAAATAAAAACCGGCCAAGGGTTCCTACCTTTATCTATAAAAATGGCAAAAATATCACGTTTGTTGTATGGGAGCCCCCTTAAATGCTTTTTGTTATAGCGGCAACAGAAATACATCATCTGTGAAAATTTCAACTGTCTAACTATTAGGGATGGGCCGAATATTCGTTTTATATTCGTTATTCGGCATATTCGGCAGGTTTACCGAATATTCGTATTCGGCCGAATATTCGGCTAAATCACCGAACGTTCGGCAAAGTGGTACTCAAAGTATTTTTACTGTATTGAGCCGTGTATGATTGAGTATGAGTTGAGTGTTAAATGGGTTATATTTATGAGGTAAGTAGTTTACGTGTTTTTGGCGGCACTATAGTTTTATTTCCAATAACAGCAGATAAAAAGATGGTTATTAAAAACAAAATATAAGTATGTAGCTGTTTTGGGATTAAGCTACAGTGAACACTTTATAATAAAATAATATATGTTATTATATTCAGGTCTACAATGTAAGAAAGAATTGCATGATTAAATTACAACATTTCAGTAGATATGATAATCATATTTCTAGTTTCTACTTAAAGTGGCGAAAATTATTTATTGAAAATAAACAGTCATTGTCTTATAAACTTTAAAGTTTAAACGTTAAAAGTATAAACCAATATAGTTTTTTTGAGAGAAAGAATTAATTGCATTTTTTATAGGTATTCATTTGAGAGATCAATCAATTACCCCTACACAAACAGAGTTACTCAATTATAAATATTAGTGACATACTAAGACAAATATGAGATTTTTATAAGAGACCAAATCGAATATTATAATATAGGAACATAACCTTAAGAATTCACATTTTTATTAACTTTTTATTTAAATTACATGCAGGTAAATTTTCTTAAAACCGCCCATCCGCGCGCTTTTCGTAAACGCATTCAGACTTGTATTGTTTACTTTAGGGAATCAATTATGCCGAATATTCGGCCGAACATTCGGTTCGGTAAAAGTTTAACCGAACATTCGGCCGAATGTTCGTATTCGGTGAAATCCATGTTCGGCCCATCTCTACTAACTATCACGGTTCATGAGATACAACCTGGTGTCAGACGGACGGACGGACAGCGGAGTCTTAGTAATAGTGTCCCGTTTTAACCTTTGGGTACGGAACCCTAATAATGACGGAGTTATAATTGTATCTGCAGTGTAATCCGTAGCAAGTACCAATTACAACAGAAAGCGTAATATTAAGCCATCTATAATATCTAAGAAATGATAAGTTTCTGCAATGAAACGCTCATACGATGGAATTTTGTTCAATTTCTAGCAACAAGTTTTACAGTAAAAACACTATCTAAAAAGTCCTTTACATAAATGTATAACAGTAGGTAGGTACTTAAAATATTTTCCGTTTAGGCTTGTCATACATTAAGGAAGTATTAAGCAAGTGTCGTGTAATTTTAAGATGACAATAATTTCTGCAAATGAACTTAACTGGCGGTGCAAGCCGGCTGCGGCCGGAGTGGGCTCAAGTATCATTATACTCGACGTGCTTGCACACTTTGATAACACTGTACAACTTGTACAAGTTTTGCTGTTTATTTTAAGTTAACTGCGGGGAATAAATGAACGTGATATTTTGTGTGTGCCTGCGTTTTCTCTCTTTACTCGTTTGGGGAATTTCTTGGTGTTACGTATCCAGTATACAATGGGCCTCATAAGAAGGCTCAAGGTCACCCAAAGGGCAATGGAGGGCTATGCTCGGAGTTTCCTTGTGTGATCATATCAGAAATGATGATATCCGTAGGAGAACTAAGGTAACTGACATAGCCCGAAGTCCGAAGCAGTGGACGTCTTTCGGCTTAATTATGATGATGATGACGTATACAGGCTTCAATAGTGACAGCTAGTTACTATCCGCCGGGGTTGCGGTGCATGCAGCTGCGAATCCCGCGACCCCGGCCAAGGGTCAAGAGAAGGAACACCGTGGGTTTTTACACGGTAAGAGTCCGGCATAATGAGGAACACAGAAGGAGAAAAAAAAAATACGTTACTATTCCAACTGTAATAAACCGGTAATAGACATCAACTTTATTTGTTAATGGCCGATATCCGTGATTTACCGCACGTTATCGGTTAAAATTAAGATTCTTATATCTTCACCAATAATGAAGCAAAGACTTAGATTTTGCATACGCTCTTCCTTACTTCAGCCTTTATCACAGGTACAATTAGCTTACAAATCCATTTATTTGCCCAGTTTGGCAATAAAAATGCTATTGGTAATAGGAACATAGGAACCGGGCTAAATGTTCTGTTGAGAAAATATTATTACAAAGCGTGACGTGGTTTGGTCTATGTGGGAAAGAGATCCAGTTTTATTTGGCCATGTTTAAGTTGTTCATCAGAATTTAGGAGTATTTAGGACTAGAGTGACGACGAGAGACTAGAGTCGGTTTGTTACGCACTCAGTGGCGTGGTTTAATTGCCAGTGTGTTAGGTCCTAGTGATTTACATACGAAATAGTGCAACAGTCCCGCTGTTGAATAACCAGTGAGACAGTGGCAAAAGTAAATTAGCACACGTTATAGGATGCCCGATATTACTTATTTTTGCTGTTTTCAGTGAAACATAAAAATATACTTTCAAATCATTACATAAGTAGCATGAAACAAAGTCGCTTCCCGCTGTCTGTCTCTATGTATGCTTAGATCTTTAAAACTACCTTTTGGATTTTGATGCGGTTTTTTTAATAGATAGAGTGATTCAAGAGGAAGGTTTTAAGCTATAAAACGTACACGTACGACACCGGGCGGGTCGCTAGTACAATATAATTAATTCCAAAACCTATAAACCAGTAAATACTACGCTTTAATCATCAGGATTTTGGATTTAGGAAGATATATTTCTCGAAGTGGTGGCAATTTACGACCTAAGATAGTTACAGTAAAAACTGGGTTAACGATGAGCCGATCAACTACAATAGTAAAATTTAAACTACTCCAGCTTTTTGCTTCTAATTCTACGTAAACAGACATTACCTCTCTTTTATCTATGTTTCAGATCAACTCGAATGGAAAGTTTATTTTATAGCATCGCTCCAGTCATTAAAATAAGTAGAATTATCATTCAAAAAGTTTTAAATGAGAACGTTGTAACATTAGTCCAATTCTCCAATTTACTTTTTATTTTACGAGAGCAAAGTGTCGGTACAATTGTTCACTTTTTTACTCAAAGCATTGAAAATTAGTGAAGGAACGTTATGTTATCATTTGGGATCGGAATTCGGATGCATAATTACCTAAGTATGTATGTAATGTTATTAAGTATGTAATTTTTAGCTATGAAAGAATGGAAGCGCTTCTTAAAATACCGTCTTCCGTCTTCGTCGTCTTCCGTCGTTCCAGAAACACTGGGAATGCATAACTAGTCGAGTGTATATTAAGGAAGCGACATCTTAAAATGACTTAAAAAAACCCGGGATTCTTGGATTGCATAATTATTTAAAATTAATGTTTAACCCCCGATGCAAATATGTGTGTGTTAGATAAACCAAAAAAAAACAAACTAAAATAAATGTCCTGGATCCGCAGGATTTTTATTTCGATACAAAAGCTCATTCCATATCTGCCAACATCGCAAGTTTAGTTGAATATGCATCCGAATATCCGATCTGTAGTTATCATTGATCCAAGACAACAAGGGAAACAATCTAAATCGATTGTTTCCCTTGTTGTCTTGGATATAATATAATTATACGGTGTGAGTCGAGCGAAACTTGAGACGAATAAACAAGTTAACTATGTTGGCAACATTGTGGGGCGAAAAATTAAGTAATACTTTCAAAAGCAGTATTTCTGTCCAAACTTCGGAGTTTAGAGTCGTAATCATTAATCATCGTTAACTGTTGGCTAATTATGTAGGAATATCCATTGGTTGAATTGATGTTTTTGATGCGACTAGTGGTTGCTCGTGGATCCGCCGGTATGGCGTGACGTTAACTTAATTACTACCAAGTTAAAGGATCAGAAATACTACGAGAATAATCTATAGTATTGCGTATTACTGTGTCATCATCTTCCTGCCCTTATCTCATGTTAATTGGGGTCGGCGCAACACGTTTTCTTCTTCCATTCCGTCCTGTGAACCGTCATGATACCACTGACTCCCTTCTCTTTCATATCATTCTTCACACAATCCATCCATGTTTTCTTTGGCCTCCCTCTTCCTCTCCATCCATCCACATTTATATTCATAACTCTTTTGGTCAATGTGTTTCATCCCTCCTCTTCGCATGCCCATACCAAGACAAGCGGTTCCCTTTCAACTTTTCTGCCACTGGCGCTACTTTCAAATTTCCTCTAATATACTCATTCCTGACCTTATCCATTCTGGTCACTCCACACATCTATCTCAATATTCTCATCTCCGCTACATGCAATCTTTTTTCATCCGTCTTCTTCACGGCCCAACATTCCGATCCATACAGCATATTGCGTATTACTGTGTGACCTTAATTAATCAGTACTGCCTAGCCTTTTCCCAACTATGCTGAGGTCAGCTTTCAGTCTAACCAGGTGTGGCTGAATACCAGTATTTTACACGGAGCGACTGCCATCAGACCTCCGCAACCCAGTTATTGGGGAATGCCGATATCCTAACCTGTGACCTTAATTACTATATTGTTGTATAAAAGGTTAGTCGGAAAGGGGGTACTAATCCGCAGGCCACTTAAAGTTTTTTTTTTACTTAAATTGTTTTAATGCAAGTGTTCAAATTTCAAAATTCGATGATTTTTATTCCATGTAAAATACTAGATTTTTATTTTAGTTTTTTCCAAAATTCTTCATCCCTACTTTAGTTACGAATTCAAAAAAAGGAGCTTATAATTTGTGACTCCTTTATGACCTAAAATGTAAACACAGCTGAGGATAGATAGATTATAGATTATTTTTTTTTGTAATTTTTGAACAGCTATTTCTCTTAAACTATTGACTTTTGAGGCAAGTGGTAGAACAAATGTTACTCACTATTATGAATACTTTAACACCCTTTCGGATTAGTAGGTACCCCCTTTCTGACTAACCTTGTGTACTGGATAACTTTTTTTACCGTCTGGAAAAAAATGGGTATAATAGGTGAACGGAGGAGAAGGCTTTTGGCATTGTTATTATTACTTTTTTTTTCTTCGTCATATTACTAAATTGATATAGCTACGGTAGAAACTCAAATCATACGCAGGTGTGTATGATTTGAGTTCAGATATTATTTAATCGATTTATTTGCTTCAAAATTTCTGTTTTTATTGTTTAGTATGAAAATTTACTTTTTTAAATTTATTTCTACTATGTAGTATTTATTGATAGATAAATATTTCAATAAGGCAATAATAAAAAAAACTATCCACTGGGTTCTACTCCGTTCACCTATTATACCCATTTTTTTCCAGATGGTAAAGAAAGTCATGAAGTCATCCGGTATAAATGATTCAATATTTATGATTCCGTCTAAGATATCCTGTTTGAGATGGTGGATGGAGTTAGAGGTGTATAAAGGATAACATAACACAACAATACAAAAATCCTTCCCTGAAAGTTGAAATAACAACTTGTAAAGTCAGCAACTTTATCGTGGAAATCCGTTCACTCGCTAATGAGCGCACGATCAGTTTCTTTAAACATTTCCTGTATTTTTATTTCAATAGGAACTCAGGGCGATATTTTATATTGCACATAGATACAGGGTACAGTCGATGATATTATTGTATCATGAAATAAAATTTGTCTGAAGTAGATTACTCGAAGCAGTCTCAAAGAGCCATAAAAGCCGAAGTTGTAATGTTAAGATGCATCTAAAGGTTAATTTAACTGCAAATGGCCGACATTATGGCTGTGACCGACGTTATGATAGAGATTGTAAATCAATTGATACCCACGTTTAATTGATTTCACAATATTGTTTAACGAAAATAATCAACTTCAGTTTACATAAAATCAGACATGGTTTTCAGAGTTGTCTATGAGATTAATTTAAACTGTAAAAAGGTTTTGTTTGTTTAATTTCAAGCGCTTTATAATCCGATTAGTCTGGATTTAATTTGCCGCTTAATGAAGTAATTTAAACCCTTGGCAATCAGCCTGATATGCGAAAAAGTCCGTTGTTTTCTAGAATATTCGTTGTAGTGCAACATTCTAATAAAAAGAGATGATTAATGTGAATAGGAAACAAATCCTAACGATCGGAATGACGAAATATTCGTGGACAAAGAAATATGAAAAATGGGTGACGTTAGATTAAGTGGGCGCTGCATGATAAAAATGACGTCTGATATTAATAGTTTGTACCATTTCATTCGCTTGGCTAATGCTCGTCTGCATATTTCATTACTGTTGAAGCTTGATGAAGAAATAGCTCATCTCTATAACACCTACATTTAATACAGGATTTTTATCTGCAGCACGATCGCTGACGCCGCTCTCCGTCTCCTACGTAGAAATTACTTTTGATGCATTCACTTTAAACTTTAGAACAGGTATTAGGTATCTACGTTGAATTCGTTCACATTTTTATAGCAGCAACGTCGTCCTCGACACTCATATTGTGAAAACAACTCGTTTTATTTTAATGAAAGCAGTATAATAAAAAAAGAGGAATTTACTGTTCGCTTGAGAGAATCTACAAGAGATCATCAGGTTGAGATTAAAGTCAGTAAAGTTTCATAGTTAATTGATTTGTGGGTGAATGTATTGGAAAGGTCGAACCAAGGTCCGTAGCTGGCCGTCGCGTCGGCTAAACTTGAACAAACGTACGTCACTTATACGTCCGTTGGGCAACGCGACCTCCAACCGATAATGAAAAGCATGCGAGGATAAAAAATAATATCTAAATCATTACTTACTGACATTGCCTACCACTGACCCCTGTGAATAGTCATAGTTCAAGGCGTCTGTCGTTTTACTGATTGGTCACACTATGTTTAACGTCTTCGATTATGGCAAGTTCGCGTTCAGCTTCAAAATTATATATGCATAATGTTCGTTTAACTGATTTTATCATTGTTGCGCCAAGAACGTTCCGTCTCGACTTCATTGATCTCGTTAGGGGATTTGTTTAAATTAATAGTTTGTTCTGCTTGCAAAGCTTTGGTCATTTGGTAATCTTCTAAGCGCTTTAATACTAGGGTCCGCTCATACAGCTGGCGAGAGGCAAATTTTAAGGTAAACGAAGACTTAATTAAGACACTATCAAGTCTAACTATACTTGGAAACTATACAATCTCTTTTTCGCAAGTTGTTCCAATATCTTTCGATTTCTCTTTTATGAATACATAATATAGTTACGAATAAAGTTAAATATTGCAAATATTATTATTGTAATATAATGAGATTTAAAGTGTGGGAAAATATCGCATAGTTAACTCCATTACGAGCTCGACACGAGTGTCAGTTCATGTTAACTATGTTTTATTATTTACATACAAATATTAAACGCATCGTTTTAACATATTGCTTACTTGATTTAAATACATATTGTATCAGTCAATTATGATGAGATATTATTGTGTATAGAAACATTAAAATACCAATATCTTCTTAAGGTATTGCTTCAGTGAGAGTGACTTTTGGCGTAATAATCTCAATAATGACACAGAAATATCACGAACGCAATACTCGTAATACTATACCGGATAGTGATCAGAATATAATTGGAACCTACAAAGCGCGCGTCGGGGGACACGTTGAGTTCAACAGTCCTATGGCGTCTATTTATTACGTACTACTAGATTAAAATAACATGCACAAAACATATGTTATATGGAGCTGTCTGATAACTTGGTATACGAAGGGTCAACTGCAATAATGATGAATGTCCAAAGTTTCTTTAATTCTAACTAAGTATATCATTCGGTCACTTGATATATGCAGTTCGTAATCTCGTTTACAAACTCAGAAATATTGCTTACAGTCACGAGATAAATACGTTTTTTTTTAAATCGGATACACGGCTAGAACAATCAGCGTAATAGGTGTTCATCTTTAAATCTGAGTTTTCTTTCACCGTTTATACCTACTTAAACTTAAATAGCAAATATCTTAAAACAAAGTAAAAAGGTCATTTAGCATTATTGCAGTGGACCCTTATCTCTTTAAACACATAAATAAGCATGGGCTGCATAAAAAGAGCCCCCACAAGTTACTTAAGCACATCCAGCGCTCCCTGGACAGCCATGCGACCAACTTTGCTGACTTGCCAATCATTTCACATTGGACTATGAGCTATTTATTCTCTTAAAGCTCGTGCTGACACGAGAGAAGTACAAAAATTACATTTTATAAATAACATTTTCATTTTAAAGTCATATGATTAATTAGTATTTTAAAGTGTGCCTCTTTAAAACATTCGAAGCATAAGTAGCTACAATTGGAAAATTACCAGTGGGTACGACCATGATGAATTTATAAGGGTTCCTTATTAGTTTATTACTAGGTACTCAACCTCGGGTACATGTTAATAACAACAGGTACCTACCTGTTGTTATTAACATGTACTAATAAGCACCTGCTTATTAGGTACAATTATTGATCGCTTCATATTCATTGACTTCAATGCCCTGTGATTTGACCAGAGATGTGAATTATTTGAAATACATGTATTTAAAATACAAATACAAAATGCAAAATACCTATTTTTATTTTGCATTTGAAATACTTTTTTTCAAAATGTATTTTCTATTTTATTTTAAATACTTTTTAAAAATATTTAATATTTGTAAAATGCAAAATGGTTTTATAATTTTTTTAATTCATGTTTCATATTTTTCATTCTTAAATTCTTGTTATTTACTATAAAGAGTATTTGTGCCAAGTTTCAAGTTTATAAATACTGGAAATAAGATTTTTCAAATAAATTTTATCACCCCTTTTCACTCCCTTAGAGTGCGCTTTCGCTATAAAAAAACAACTACTCTCCAAATTTCAAGTTTCTACCTTTAGCGGTTTAGGCTGTGCGAGAATCTTACATTAGGACTTGTTCTATAAATATGCATGTATGTGTTTAGAGATGATTTTTCCAATCTTTAAATCGCTATATTTCATGAATGATGATTCGCAGATTCAACATGAAAGAGGAACTCTTTGATCAAATACTAGTGTTAAAATTAGTGAAAAAAGGTATTTTATTTGAAAAACCTATTTTGAAAATACGTATTTTGCATTTTGTATTTAAATACTTTCATTGAAAACCATTTTGTATTTTTATTTGAAATAAAAATATAACCAAGCATTTTGCATTTTGAATTTAAATACTTTTAATATACTATTTTGCACATCTCTGGATTTGACTAATCATGCTTAAGTACTAGGAATAGCCAATAGTTTTCCAATCAAGCTACATTGGCTTCTACGATAAAATGGATACTAGTGAAGCCGTATCCATGTTAATTGATCAAGTATTCTCAATTGCAGTACGTGTTTGTAATTGGATACTGGAATCAACAGAAAAGCTCTTTCAGTTTGATCTTAAACGAGTCGAATCTGATAGATAGGTGTTGAACAGGAGTTCCTTTGGATTCAACAGTTAAATGGGGCTATTCGCCTCTCGAGTTAACTTTTCCGATATTTTCGAAGAGTTCAGACTTAGGGTCATCTGAAAAGTAGCTTTAAAATGGTTTCATCAAAAGCAGGCAGTTAAATCGGGTTGTCTCATATCCATTTAATCCTAATGGCTCATTTACATTATATGCGTTTAAATGGTCGTAACGTCCCATGCGGGTGCGCTTGAAAACTGCGGGACCTCTCCAAGAAATGTAAAGCGCTCTGTCGCTTTGCACAAGTAATTTAAAACGATTCTTGTGCTTTTCGAATGCGGGGGTATCAAGTTACAGCGGCCATTTGTTACCGCATTGTTTTTGCACCGGTTGCTTGTTCGCAGCGTTGTGCTGAGTGGAACGGATACCAGAACAATGAGCAAAACTTTACTGTGTTGACCTGATACAGTAAACTGTGTGTACAGTAACATTCCGCGTTTTGCGATTCAGGACAGACGGAACTTAAATATTGCGACGCAGATGTTCTAAATTTGTTGATTGGACAGTTCAACTGTACCAATATCTGAAGAACATTTTGCAATGTAATTGGTGTATTCTAGAGGGATAATTACCCGTTTGATTGTCATGAGCATATTTTGGAACCTAAAAGATACGGCTGATTTCTTTTCCGGTAAATTATTGCTTATTTAGGTAATGCAAATGAACATACATACATAATTTATTTTAACTTATGGCGTTGATTTTATTACAGGCTTATCGACGAGCCGACGAGACAGAAAGACGTAATCGATGTAACGCAATGTCTAAATTCGCCCGTGGCTAGTCGATAATTACGTAAACCTAAGTTCGGAGGTCTACTAAAACTTTGTCTTATCTTTAGTCTCAAATCGATGCGGTGAATGTACTTAAAATGTTTACAGAGTAAAATAACATCGTTGTGTATTTTTATTAAACGTAACCACCTTTTTGTATTAGAAACCTGGTTTTAGGGAATATTTTCACATAGTAAATAAAGAAAAGATAGAAAAAAATATTCAGCCAACGACACAATAACAGCATAAACAATAACACACAAAATCAAACATACAATACATATTTTATGGTGTCGAGCATGCTCACGCCAAAAGGGTCACCAACACAGCATAATAATATGCTGGGCGTCCAACCCCCAGCGCCGCGCCGGTTTTCAGTTGGTACCTACCCTTAACTAATATTTTAAGTGCGAAAGTAAGTTTGTTTGTTTGTTACCTTTTCACGCCTAAACCACTGAACCTATCATTCTGAAATTTTGCATAGACGTTGTCAGGTATACAGAAACGGACATAGGGTACCTTTCACCCCGAAAAAAAGTACTGTTCCCGAGGAAAACAACAATAACGTCCATAGATGGCGCCACGTATCTTTGGAATCATGATTGAATTATATTATTATAGAAACTTTAGTAGTGTGTTTAAGTATTGATTGTCAAATTCTAAATTAACGCGAGCGAAGCCGCGGGCAAAAGCTAGCTTTTTATAATTTCGTAATATTTGACGGGTCGATGGCATAGAATAAATTGTCGATGGGTGGGTCGTGTGAATGGTGCGTACTTTACTTTCAGCACTTACGTATAATTGTGAACTGCAATCTGCCCTATCATTGTTACTTAATTCATTTTCTACATTTCGAGGATATAATTATTACATTTTATGTTGGAAAATGATAATAACGAATTTTCTCGTTAATTCTCGCGCACGCCGCCGAACAAAGTCGTGGATCGGATTTGCGCACTTTGATTTTAATACGGTTGGTTTTATTTGCTTATTCGGAGCGTCGTTTAATGAGACCTTCATTGGGACTGTGGGCGGAATCAAAATACGAATTCATTTAATTCGTGTATTCCTTGTAAACGGTATTTGGACGAAAATGAAACCAATTAAACGATACGTTCGTTAATGCCGTCGATCATTACAATATTATATCGTGCAAAAGTTGCGTCCATTCATAAACCGGAATACTTTTAAAAACACGTTTCATTTTGACAAGATGTGTATACATGTGGCAGCGACAGTCACTTTTTTAACGCTCTCCTTTCTTTGTGTGGCCAATATATAAATTGTGCATTGAAAAAAGTTAAATTAAACAGGAGGGATTTTTCCTATAATTTAAATGTCCAATAAGCTTGCAGTATTTTGAAATGTAAATAAAATGCCTCCTATTTTCCAATTTAAGTGGTAAAATTTAATAAGACTTCATTGCTTAGCTGCGTTAAACCGTTCACGTGATAATAATGTGCATTGAGCAATTTAAAGTGATCGGGTGTTAATATGATTAGCGAAGACTATATTTTCAAAGGTCGAGCACCGTTCATTACCAATTGTAATGCAACATGCATATTGCAAATTGATGCGCTATAGCTGGTGTTGACATTGCGCTCATTAGTTCGTACTGTTCGTAGCAGTAATTAATGGGTAACACAATTTAATCATCCCTACTACATCACAAGCAGGGTTGTGTAAAGATGAACTTTCCATTAGACTTCTCAGTTAACTGAAAGGTGTTCTCGTTAATTACTGCATTTATCAGTTCTACAATTATCGTCGCTAATGTAATGGCTAATAACATTGTAAGCCACATTTGCATGCAGTCAAATGCATTTCATGAGTATTAGGTTTATCTTTTGTCTGCTTTGCGGTTTTATTTTTCTACTTAGCACTTTTATGTCAATGCATGTGTACATAATTTTATTTCATAAGTGGCGCTAAACGGACCTTAATTTCGGGTGAAATAAATGTTTTCAAGGTGGAATGATTTGTTTTAGACTAAAATACCTGTTTAAAATACCTGTTGTAAACATGACTAACCCCTTATAATTCAAGGATATTCTCAGGAATACTATATGAAATAATCATCAGAAAAATGCAGGTAGGTAGTCTAGGCATATAAATAAATCCATGAGAATATATTTTTTCTGTTAAAAATTAATAAATTTGCACCTTAAGGCCCATATTGTGAGACGCTTGGTGGTAGGATCTACATGGTACGCCTGGCTAGCTACCACCCTCAAATTAAAGTCCAGCGCCAAGCAGTTTACTGTGTTTCGACGTGTGTATGTGAGAGCCAGAGGGCTATAAGGGAATCCCTCTAATATCTCTGTTATTTAGATTCGTGTGCTCCATCTTAGACCCTGTCTGCGCTCACTATCAAGTGCCACTGGGGTCAAACGCGAACAAGTCAAATAATAAAAATAGCAAAGTTATGATCAAATAACTTGTTACTTTGTGACCAACCCTGTTACTAAACTACTAAAACATGTTACTTTGTGACCAACCCTATTACTAAACTACTAAAACATGTTACTTTGTGACCAACCCTGTTACTAAACTACTAAAACATGTTACTTTGTGACCAACCCTGTTACTAAACTACTAAAACATGTTACTTTGTGACCAACCCTATTACTAAACTACTAAAACATGTTACTTTGTGACCAACCCTGTTACTAAACTACTAAAACATGTTACTTTGTGACCAACCATGTTACTAAACTACTAAAACATGTTACTTTGTGACCAACCCTGTTATTAAACTACTAAAAACATGTTACTTCTTTGTGACCAACCCTATTACTAAACTACTAAAACATGTTACTTTGTGACCAACCCTGTTACTAAAGTACTAAAAACATGTTACTTCTTTGTGACCAACCCTATTACTAAACTACTAAAACATATTACTTTGTGACCAACCCTGTTACTAAACTACTAAAACATGTTACTTTGTGACCAACCCTGTTACTAAACTACTAAAACATGTTACTTTGTGACCAATCCTGTTACTAAACTACTAAAAACATGTTACTTCTTTGTGACCAACCCTATTACTAAACTACTAAAACATGTTACTTCTTTGTGACCAACCCTGTTACTAAACTACTAAAAACATGTTACTTCTTTGTGACCAACCCTGTTACTAAGCTACTAAAAACATGTTACTTCTTTGTGACCAACCCTGTTACTAAACTACTAAAAACATGTTACTTCTTTGTGACCAACCCTATTACTAAACTACTAAAATTATTGTTATTGACAATGCCCTGGAATTCACATAATTATTAACTGTTGTATACCTTTGAGTGGCTGTATAGGAACAATGTTAGGATAATAATAGACGTAAGTGGATTCCTGCGTGTGTTGTAATTGTCAGGCTAACGCAATTAATTAATATACATAGGGTCACATGCCATGACTGATTAAAGGGACTCAGAGTGTCGGGGAATTCGTTTAGGGTCCAGCCGTTAGGGATACTACAAGCTAGAGTCACCATAACAAAATGGTTATTATGAAACGCAGGAATTAAGCAAAATCCTTCTATAAAGACATTTCAGTCTTAAATACATACATATAACGCAGTTTTATTATAACCCGTTGAAAAGACTATAATGACTTCGAATGCTGTTATTAGGATACCACCATTAGGCCCGCGACAGCAACACCACAACTTTTTTGAAATGAAGAAAATTACATAATATTCACAGTTTCTACTCAAAATCATTTCGCTTTATGTAACTTTTTATATTATAGATAGTGCGACTTTGCTTAGGTATTTAAAATCTCTATTGAAAAAGTATCTATTGAAAAGACCAGAATAGTTGATTAGTCCAGCTTAAACGGTGGTCACGTCAGCCACACCAAACCTAAATGTAAATTGAATTGCAGGTAATTATCATTGACAACCTCCGCTGAAAATACTGCAGTCAATGGTGCCGATTCTCTTGTTCACCAACTAATTTAAAATTAGAGAATTGCTATCTTTAAATAACAGACAGCGCGAGAAAAGGACGGTGATAGATAAGAACTAAGTTAGAAATGTCAAATTAGTTTACGCCTTGAACTTCGCAGTGTTTTTAGTCGACAAGTTCCGACCTGTCGTCTAATTTGTATGGAGATTTTAGTTCAACTTTTGACAGCTCTTATTTACGTCCGTCTCTTTCTTATTCGATGAGAGTGAAAAAGATGGCAATAGCCTACATTAAGTTTAGCTTGTGCACAACAGAATCGGCACCAATGTATCTTTCCTAATGCAGTTTCGTCTAAACTAGTTGAAATTACCAAATTATTTCAAGCAATCCGATCAGAGTCCTGCAATTAGTACCCACAACCACACGACGGCGTCACTTTATCGAAGTGGACGGTGTTAAATTACCTAACATTGGCAGCCTGAAACTACTTCAGCCTGTGTAATTTTCTAATAATGCAGTTTCGTTTGAACAGTTGAAATTACCAAAATAGGCAACCCGTTCAGAGTCCGGCAATTAGGATCCACAGCCACACGACGATGTCGTTTTATCTAAGTGGATGGTGTCAAATGCTTCGGACAGCCTCTGCTGAATATTCGGGTTATCTGTAATTTTCTAGATATTGCAGTTTTGTCGATACCCGGAATTACAAACATTGAAGTTAGGTAGTCCGGTCTGGATTCTGGTTGCCAAAATCCAGAAGTCAGCGTCACCACAACAAAATAGACGGTGTGCAATGCAGGGGCCTAATTCTCCTAAAATAAATCTTGATAAATCACAACCGAACCAAGGCCGAACCGTTCATTCAGACAGTTCTCAATTTCAAAAGCTATCAAATTGTTTGAGACACAAAAAACAAAATCAATCATTTCGAAAGTTTTCGAAAACAAAAACTGAGTGACGGTTGTGGTTCGATTGCGTTTGGCAACAATTTATTTTAGCAGAATTGGGCCCCTGGTCATTAAAACTTTAATGTCAGCCTCTGCTGAAAATGAAGTCTAATTCTCTAGTTAATGCAGTTTTGTTTACTAGTAGGTAGGTAGTATTACCTACTCGTAAATACCAAAATAGAAGGCAGGGTATCCATTTCATATTCAAACTACACATTAGCGTCACATTATTTCGTCGGCCTTTGCACATTATTGTAATAACGCATTTTCTTTTATTTCCGTTGAGGCTACCCCGATTGGAATCCGTTTAAAGTCCAGCCATGCGGACCTACGTGTTGCCATAATAAGCAATGTATAATGCCAAATCCAGGAAGTTGTCAATGACAGCCTCCATTGGAAATTCTTCGACCCTTGTTTATTTTCCTACTAATGCAGTTTCGTTCATATAGGTTGACATTT
Organism: Amphipyra tragopoginis; assembly: GCA_905220435.1. Taxonomy (NCBI): domain Eukaryota; kingdom Metazoa; phylum Arthropoda; class Insecta; order Lepidoptera; family Noctuidae; genus Amphipyra; species Amphipyra tragopoginis. The sequence goes on along the minus strand of HG991991.1, from coordinate 21,566,320 downwards.
TAATGGGTTTAAAACCGTTGTCGATAGTGGTAAGCTAACTGCATAGCTTGTTGGTTGTTCTATTTTGATTTAGTTCACTTATACACACACGGTGCTTTTTTATTGGCTAGGGAGCTGCCACGATAGTGATATACAAGGTTAGTCAGAAAGGGGGTACTAATCCGAAAGGGTGTTAAAGTACACATAATAATGAATAACTTTTGTTCTATAAGTTTTCCCAAAAGTCAATAGTTTAAGAGAAATAGTTGTTCAAAAATCTCAAAAAAAAATCTCTAAAATCAGTCTATCCCCAGTTATGATCAGCTGTGTTTACATTTTAGGTCATATTTGGGGTCATGAATTAGAAGCACCATGTTCTGAATTTGTGACTAAAGCAGGGAAGAAGAATTTTTGAAAAAACTAAAATAAAAATCATTTTATTTGGAAAAAAATAATATCGAATTTTGAAATTTTAACACTTGCTTTCAAACAGTCATCAGTGATACTATAAGTGGGCTTCGGATTAGTACCCCCTTTCCGACTAACCTTGTACAAGGTGTAACATAAATAACTCACAATCTCTTATGGGGTCACTGTACTCATCATTATGAACAACTTTTACTATGGGACCAAAGCTGAAATCGCGCAAACAAAAAACAGCTGTTCCCTACATTTTGACGAGTTATGCTAGTAGCGCCCGCGCCCGCCAGCTTTGTCGCCGTGCTTTCATCTATCTATGAGTGGCAGCGAAATGGTCGTTTTGTATTTTTTTTGCTTTTTTAATTGATATCTTATTAGGTGGTTCATAAAGGACTATACAAAAAAATGAATTCATCAAACTTCATCTCCTGCTGGTTTCATTTATACCAGTAATAGATCATGTTGTTTTAAGGAATTGCACAATTTCGTTTACAACCTACATATATGGAGTGTAAACCAGCGTCGTTTTAGTGGCTAGAAACCTTTTAGGTGTCAATGTTTTCGTTATAAGTACCTACCTAACAAAAATCTAGGTATGTATGGGAAGAACTATTATTTTATTTTAAATATTTCTAAAATTCAAAGAACTAAAGCTGTTCAAGGGTTAAGTTTATTCCTGATTTTTTCCTACCTTCTGAAAAAGCATCGTGGATATGTATTGCAATCAAATTTTTTTTCTTCGTTTTAATTTTTATTAGTTTGTATTTCTATTTATGTTCATGGAGTTTGCTGTTCAATAAAAAACTTCTCTCTTTCTTTCTTTAAATATTTTAAAATATTTAACAACATTTTACTTAAAGGAGCCCTAATAAATTGTATAGGGAAGACTATGAAATCTAACATTAAAAAGCACTTAATTTTATTTTTTGTTTGTTCTTAGGTATTTCACGGACTTCCTTTAATACGTTTTTTAATACGTTTGTGTAATGATTTTGGAACAATAAACAATTTATTATTATTATTATTATCCTTTAATTTCATCTGTCTATCGGTATGAGTCTGTCATGTTCACTGAAATGTCCTGCTGATGGTGGCGTTGTGCATCGGGTCGTTGAGTTCCCTGCAACATGGTTGAGCTGAGCGACGCCGATGCATGCGTCATGCTCGTGAACGGGTGCTGTCTGTTGGGACTGGTCAGTTCGTAACTGATAAGGCAATCGTTTTAAAAGGCTAACTTGAATGAAAATTGTCAAACAATGTATTTTTTTAAAAGAGTGTCCATGGTATTTCTTTTCGGCTCTTCTCCAAAGGACCTACTACTTGGAACTGAGCACCTAGTGTTGACCTTTTGAAAGCACCAGAGATCTGGTCTACTTGAAATAAAAACTATTTGACTTTGACTTCAGGCACTGGGTCTGTTCGAGGGATTTGCACCTTATTTTTTAATTCGTTTATTATTAATTAAACCTATCGTTATCTATCTATAGGTGTTTGATTTCCGTCAGTCTCGTCTAAATGCTACCATATACAAGGTTAGTTTTAGTATATGCGAAACCTGAAATTAGTTTGTTCAGAATCACTAGGAGAATCGATTGACATATTTTTACACCACATTTTTTTTGTTTTTTTTTTTTTTCATAAATTTCAATTTTGTTTCAGTAGGTTTCTACCCATAACAATTGACGGGAATAGACACCTTGAGGCTTGAAATGGTCCGCTCGGTCAGTTTCCGTGTATTAGACAACTCCTGCATAGCACATCTCAGGCATTTCACACTTTTTTAGCGAACTTAACGCGACATAAACTAAGGTGTAACTTGGAGATTTACTAAAAAAAAACACATATTCAGGCAGTTCTGATGAAAATCTTGTTGGGGTGTCTCGGTTTTCGCATAAAGTAAAAATAACGTTGTATAGGTATTCTTTGTATCTACGGTATTTATACCTGCTCTGCCTAGCCTTCCGGTCTATCCTCATATCCGGTCTCAAATTAGATGCGGCTGCATACTATTATTTTACACGGAGCGACTGCCATCAGACCTCCGCAACCCAGTTACTGGGCATTACCGATATCCTAAGGTTAGGCCGGTTGTCAGACTTTCAGGCTTCTGACTACCCGTAACGACTGTCATAGTATTCGTATGACACCCGGGAGCGACGGTTTATCGTGCTCTCCGTGGCACGGAGTGGTCTCGATGTGTAAAATAAACACGTCCACAGACTGGCAGCGGCAAGCGCAGCATAACCTTGCAAATCATATTATCCTCGCGGTTAATTGTTAATTAGCCACGAGCTCCTTGATATTTATACCTATCGATTCGATATTATTATAATTTATTTTGTAACGTATATGTACGTAACTATGTTTTGCCCGCAGCTCCGCTTTAGTGAAATTTTCAGCCCTCGTTAAGCCCCTTGTTAGGTGTTGTTATAAAATCAAAAAAATCTTTCATCCCCTATTTCACCTCTTACTGGTTGAATTTCCAAAATCGCTCAAACACGTGTAAGTTTATTTCTCACCAGAAGACTAAATATTAAATTCAGTGCTTCTTACTTCAAAAATAACGGATTTCTCATACAAATTTTCGACACTTATTTCACCTCTTTAGGGGCTGAATTTACAAAAACGCTCATAATTCTGTACATTTATTTCTAATCAAAAACCTTGATATTTAATTTCATGCTTCTTACTTCAAAAATGACGGACTTACATACAAACTTAAATACTCTATTTCACCCCCTTAGGGGTTGAATTTCGAAAAATCCCTTCTTAAAAGATGTCTATGTTACAATAGGAACCTACTGTCAAACTTTCAAATTTCTAACTCCAGCGGTGTAGGCTGTGCGTTGATAGATCAGTCAGTCAGTCAGTCAGCCTCTTCTTTTATATGTATAATATACGTAGATGACATTCGTTTAAATGTGTTAAAATGTAAATTTTTGCACCGCAAAGGCAATAATTATACATAATTAGTAATCTGAAAGCAAAATGGTATGAGGTTAACGTATTATGTTGAATACTATAAAGCAGGTTCCACATTCGCATCCCAAAGCCGTGAAATGTAAGTTTGGATGGCGCTTGGTTAACGGAACGCGAACGCATCTACAGAATCCACACAAACTCCTGATGTTTTCGTAGTAATAAGCGAGATGTGGTGACAAGCGGTAGCATGTTAAATTGTGTAGATACCTAACTTTAATGAGCGTTTTGTGAGGTAGGAATGTGAGTTGGCATTGCATGTTATCAAGCTGAACCCGTGCTTTGGGGGTCCAAAAACAAGAATCACAATAATGTAATGTCTAAAATGAGGTCCGTGATGCTGAATTTCTATTTTTATTATTCTCGTAATTGTAGCACGCTATGGCACATGGGGAGCAGCAGCTACGTCTGTTTGACTGGAAGGAAACAGCAAACATTTGTGGGTGACATTGTTTTTCTCGTAGAGTTCATGCGCAAATCGTGGCAAACATTCACGCCGCAATTCACGCTCGTATTTAGAGCAGACATGAATTTGATAATCTTTCAAACTGTTTTTGCTAGGGCAGAAGGGAGTAATTTTCTGCATGCTTTTAAAGTTAACAATGACACATTTTCTGAGAATTAGTGATGAGGAACGATTTTGATTGCTATAGGTACAGAATGATTTTTTAATCACCTTTCAATTTTTTTAGGCTTTACGTATCATGAAAAGACAAAACATCTTTGAAAAAAAAAATTGCTTATTTTACTTTTATTATTTGGAATTTCGTTCGTAAGGTTTTCATGGTTATTTGAAATCATCATCATTTATCAAAAGTAACTTTGCGCAATCTTACCGACCTACAAGCAAATATAGAATATGAATATTTCTCGAAAGATCAAAATGAATAATATTTTACGATAAATCAAAAGTAAAGTACTTGACACCACTTGTCTCTCAGGAATCAAGAATCAGGAACCTTTTCTGTACTTCTAAGTAATTGGTGTTTTTCGTGTTACTTGAGAAACTGTCATTCTTCGCTTTGCTGTGCATGAAAACCCCAAGCTAGTACATATTCTTCTATGGAAATCTCACTTTGTTGATAACAAGACAGAAATTAGCATTGTTTTAGTTTTGGGTCCAGAAACGCAGCGGGCTTCGTTACGTTACGAAATGTTTCATAAGTGCTTGTAAATGCCTATTTTCAATAGAAAAGCTCTGAACTTTGAATTCTAAAAATGTTATGTTGTTTTTTTGGAATTGATACACAATACGTCGTACCAAACAAACGAAGCAAAGAATTCAATTAATAATAAAAATAACAAACATCGTATGGTACGGGTTTTGCTGATTCGCACAACCTATGTTTTTTCAATAGCCGTGATCAGGATTTTAATTTTGCGAAACAATTGGCTGTATTTTATCACAAAATGCATTCGAGCGTGTCGCGGTTTTTTTATATGATTTAAAGTGACATGAATGCACAATACTATAGGTAGGTATGTCTTCTCCATTTTTTTTGTAAGCATATTTTATATCTTAATTGTACCGTTATTTTTTGTTGTAACATTGTTGCATAGAGAAATCATACAAATTGGAATCGGCAATTATGAAAATCTAAACATTTAAATTAGTTTCCAACCTTTCGGGGATGTGACATAACAGTTCTTATCTCTATATCTCTTTTATCACAAATACTCTTCCAAGTAGGTATTCAATGAAAAATCTATTTATTCAATTTATAATACTACCCCTGTAACGGGCTGTTAAATTTTGTTCGTGAGAATCCAATTGCATGGCCCAAATAACTCGAAACTTGGCATAGATAAATAATCTTTAAAGCAAATCACATAACATGTTTTGGATTTTTCGGAAATCATTTCCGGAAGGGAGAAAGAGAGTGTTAAAATGTGAAAAAAGAAACGTTACTCAGGTGAAGTCGCGTGGGTACAGCTAGTGAAGTATAACTTAGGCATTATTTCGCGACACGTCACTCCCAGATTTTATATTTCACTTTAATGTCATCCGTTGGGACTGTGCGCGTGTATACGAATTCTTAGTCATAAACATCTCACTAATATAATTTAGAACATTTTAGCGGAACAGTAAAAAGCTTTTCAACTACTTAGTGGTTACTTTGTAAAAAGCAATAATTATTTTAAACACGCAACGGGCGGATACTGGACGAAGGCTCGGGCGGTGGTTCGGTCGCCACTCGTTACAATTATACAGCACTGATGTAATTAAAATTAAACTGGAAACCGGAAAAATAAAAGGAAACTCTTTTCATGCAACTCATTGGATGAAACAGGGTTTTTAGATTAACATTAAACTTTGTGGTTCATTGATGCTAATTTTAATTTTGAAAAGGGAGACGTAATATCTCTGGAATTACATTTTTCCGATGACTTTATTAAAATAGCTTTCATAGTAACCGGGTCTGGAAACGGGAAAATTTTCCTTATTGGCAATGCGAGATTCCAATTTAAACAGAGAAGGCTTCTGATAAATTATGACTGGAATATGAGTTTAAAATAATTAATAATTAGCAATTTTTGATTCCGTTTTGGTTGGAATTTGAGTTGAAAGTGAGAAAATTTACTAACATGCGAGTTTCGGCGTTCTAGTTTAAATATAGCCTGCAAAGTTCCGGTCTAAGATAGCCGTCGAACTTGGTTAAGGGCGTTCAGGGTTGAAGTAGATAATTTTTACTGCACACGCTTCTCAAAAAGTTTGCAATTAAATATGAAGTTGTTTACCTTGTTACAAGTTATGGTTATTAAGAAATAATTACTTAGTAAGGAACGTATTATATGTATTTTTTTTGTATAAATAAATATTAATTTTACTATAAGTAATGTAAAATATTAGCTACACATAAAAATGAGAGAATTGAGTTTGTAGGGACTAATGCTAGTTGTAGTGCTTTTGATAGTATACTACCAATTCTTTATCTAGATTATTTAAATATATGGTCTTAATTTCCCACATAAATCAAATTGATAGGTGTCCCTATATCTAATGTATTACAGTATAGTATAGTACAGTATAGAATAAACGAGAGAATTAAGTTAGTAGGGACGATTGTTGATTCTAGTACTTTTGATAGTATAGATAGTTTTGATACACTACCAATTCTTTACCTAGATTATTAAAATAATATGGACTTAATTTCCCACATAAATCCAATTTATTCAACAAACCCTGCAAACAATACGTCTAGAAACAAACACATTGCTCACTGCATTCAAGAACAAAAATGAGTTTTCACTATTCCTGCATTCACAAATCTATCTATTCAGAATTCCTAAATCTGTTTGTTTAACTTTGTATACTGGAAATGGTAACAAAGCAAGAGTTGAAACATTTTCCGCCTCTCACGTTGGATATTGTTTCAATTTAATACTGGTAGTTTTGTAGTTGCACTTGCGAACTGTGGCGCTGGATCAACTATTACAAAGTTACAAAGAGTATGGTCAAACAAAGTAATTTCAACGCGGGCTTTTCATTTACCTTTAACAGAGAAAATCAGTTTGCCCTGAAACTAACAACAAACAAGTTTTACGATTCAATTTCGCCAATCTTATGTGCCTTAGACTACGCAAACCAAAATAAAAACTTCTTCAACCGACACTATTTATCTATCCAGAACTTTTATGTATTTCCTCTATCATCGATTAAAATCTTTGTTTCGAGCGTAAATTCCCCCTTAGTTATACAATCGACCAGGTAAGATAGAATTTCAGACGCTTGATGCACGGATGCATTATACGGAACTTAACATAGATACCTATTGGTAAAAAAAAAGTTGTAATACGGATTATGTGTACGCGCCAAAGTAGGCTGTAGTGGATGTGGATATCGAGCAAGGCAATGTGTGCAGGCGAGTGGTGGTCGCTAAGGCAGCGTATCGAATGCGCCCGCGGCGGCCGTGGACCTCGTCGAAAAGAAAGGACCGTATAGTTGTTAAATAATGACGAGAGTTGCATGTTGCCGAGTGAAATGCTCGTAGGGATGGAGTGTTCTGACGAGATGAGCACCTTAGTATTTAAGAGCGGGTCGGCATGGCGAATGTCATCAGTTAACACAAGCTCACAGCCACAGGAACATCTCCAAAAAGTGGATTTGTTCTAATCGTTTACAACAACCGTCTTCGGAGTAAGGTCTTAAAGACTCGGAACCGTCTCACCCAAGCACAATATGCGCGCATTTATGGTAAGCAGCTCGCGGAATATTTAGTTAATTAATTTATTTAATTCCCTGTTTGGCACATGCGATCGATAATTAATTTTATATATTATTATTTTATTAAATCAGTGTTCCTAACGTGACATTTTATATTGAGTATAGGTAATCAGCGTTTCAGGCAACTATGGAACTGAAGTGAAGTGTTCAGTGATTGGACTATCGTAGTATGCCAAATAGTGAAAATAAACAAATACTTCAGTGACGTTGAAGTAGTGAATTACAAATTAATAGTGTTTGTGGGTTATCCTATAAATATCCATGATTTAATAGTCTTTTTTTGATAAAGTAGCATTTTGTGATTTTATCGTGAAACTAGCAGTCTCCATATACATATCAAAAGATATTTTCGGAGCATTGTAACTAAATTGGATTTGCGAAAAACACGTTCCTGGTTATAATCTATTTCTGGGTATTTTCTAAATAATAATCAGGGAAAATAAGTTTTTTTCACTAAAGACAAATGAGTTTTCCCACATGTGAAGTTTGAGGATTAAAAATGTGTAAAAAGGGAACAACAAGGGATAAAATTTAATGATAGAATTAGGGCAATGGTTTTCCTTTGTATAGATGAGCATCAATGAAATGGGCAGCGGTGGGCAACGCGAGTCTCGATTATATGGATCGCATTTGTTACTCCGACTCAGGAAAGGGGCACTCGATCATTATTCACTTCGGGTGCGATCTCCATTTCCACACGGCGCGAGTCTTTACATGTGCGCTATAAAAGTAACTCGTCCATCTGTATTCTAAGAACCTAGCATACCTGAGTACAAATCAACTTCGGTCAAAATTTCGCGTGTTCGCCCCTATTGCATAATACGGATTATTTCAACTTGTTTACGACTATCGCATACGAGCCAATCTTACGTCATATCCGATTTAATACAGTTTCTTATTTCAATAGAGTCACTTTCGTATTTGCTATATTTATTACAAAACTTGCACGGACAATCAAATATATGGGATAATTATGCTTTGCGAATTGATAATGCTGCGCGTTTTATATTTGTACAGTGTTAGTTAACTAGTCAGTGTATTATGAATGTTACCTACTTCTCGGGAGTCTTTCACTCCGTCTCGTCTAATGTGATGTGGTTAGTTAATGTGGTGATACTAACTAACTTAAGCAACTTACAGCTACATTGAGGTTTTCATACGGACATGATATAGCCCTTTTTAAAGTTACATAAAGTAAATCAATAAAAGCGGCAACCAGGATTCAGCCAGTATGGCTTACATTTCCGTCGATGCTCATACAAGTTGGAAATGAAATAGTATTTCGAGGAGAGTTTGCACCGGGTGCCGCGTAATCGGGCCGTGTATCGGGCGCGTCCGCTCCGGCGTCCGGACCAATCACCTTCGCCCCCCGCCCTATACAGGAACCCCGAATAGCTGCCCCGTCCCCATTCAATCATGACTTCATGTCAGCAGTTCGAGTTTAATCTTATACCTATGTGATGTATTATTGGTTTAAAATATGTTGTTGTTTGTTACAGGTACTCGCCTGCGTGGCGCTGGCTTATGGCCGCCCTGAAGCCCCTATAGGCTACAGCTACTCAGCTCCCAGCTCAGGATATAGCTCGGGCGGACATAGCTCGGGAGGACACTCTGGCGGCATCTCCCTCGGCGGCGGCCATTCGGGTGGCGGTATCTCGTTCGGCGGTGGCCACTCTGGTGGCGGACTCTCGTTCGGTGGTGGACATTCTTCTGGTGGAATTTCTCTCGGAGGTGGAAGCATTGGAGGTGGCAGCATCGGCGGTGGATTTGGAGGTGGTAGCATCGGCGGTGGATTCGGAGGTGGTAGCATCGGCGGTGGATTTGGAGGTGATGATGGTGGATATGCCGGTGGATACTCTGGTGCTCCTCTCGTCCAGAAACACATCTACGTCCACGTGCCACCCCCAGAACCCGTTGAGCAGAGACTGCCCCGCATCCCAGAAGTCGCGCCTCCCCAGAAGCACTACAAGATCATCTTCATCAAGGCCCCGACTCCTCCCACCCCCACCGCTCCCATCATTCCCGTGCAGCCTCAGAATGAGGAGAAGACCCTTGTATACGTTTTGGTCAAGAAGCCCGAAGAGCAGCCCGACATCGTCATCCCCACTGCCGCGCCTACTCAGCCCTCAAAACCAGAAGTTTACTTCATCAAGTACCAAACCCAGAAGGAGGGCGGTATTGGTGGTGGTGCTATCGGCGGTGGAGCTATCGGCGGTGGTGCTCTCGGTGGTGGAGCTATCGGCGGTGGTTCCGGCATTAGTGGTGGTGCTATCGGCGGTGGCATCAGTGGTGGTGACATTGGTGCTCTCATTAGCGGCGGATCTGGCATTGGCGGCGGTGCTGGCGGTCACGGTGGAGCCGAAATCAGTGGTGACTTCGGTGTCAGCGGTGGAGATGACAGTGGATCTGACGGACACAGCGGCGCCACCAGCTCCCAGTACGGACCCCCCGGACACGTGGCTGGACCCCTCCACTAAACGAAGATTAGCTTGGGTGGTAGGATAATAAGTGGAGTTATTTATTGCTAAGCGAAAATTATGCCAGTCCTAAATGTTACGAGTAAATCGCGGTTTCAATCCGTGATCTGGAATGTTTGAAATGATCCTGCCACCGCGCACCGCAGCGCGCGGCCGAACGCCCTGTACATAGTCACCTGCACCGCGTTCGCCCGCAAGCTACCCTACGACATAACACGACTCATCGATTATCTCATCATCGCCACTCATCTACTTGTTATTAGTGCACAGTGTTAATGTTGTTCCAAAAGAGGCATTTTACTGCGACTGTTATGTTATGTATTATAATATAGCTTTTTTTTTAACTTTTATAATAAAACCAAATGTGATGCTTAATCTGTTTATTGGTACCTAATGGGGAACGAGGTGCTCGGAGTGGACAATTGCGTCACGTCCGAAAGTAGTCGTGAAAGGTTGCCCCGTGAGTGAGGGCGTCGGCAGTGGCGAGTTCGGGCCCGAACGGGTCCTTTCTCGAGCTCGCTACGATTAGTTTCAACATAAAATCTAAATTTGAACAATCAGAGAGGTGTTACGCAAGACGTAACGTGCGGGCTGGTGAACGAGCGGTCCGCTAGTGGGGCGCTACGCTCACGTGTGCTTGGCCCGACTCGCTCTCATTAATGACCGCCTTAATGGATCATACGTGTAATTACACTTTCATATAATTTAGTGGATGTCGGAGCGGTTGCGTAAACTATCCGTTTCTTCACACAGCTGGGCCATTAATATTTTTATGGATTAGGGTATTCCAACACTTATGATTTCACAACCCATAAAGTGTACGTGAAATGGGTTTTATCTTTTTAAAGGTTTATAAATGAGCTGGAATGAGTATTAGAATTACAGTGATAAGTTAATTCTAGGACACGTTTCATCAATCATTGTCTCGATTTTGGCAACAGGTAGAGCGATGAGCTTTAGATTAGTTGATGAACTTGAATTATTATTATGCATAACAATTAGGTCTCTGTGATCAATATATTTTAACACAAAGTGTGCTACTAATAATAATTATGGTTCACGTGGTCTGAATAAATATCTTCAATGGCCTAAAAAGCTCATCTACTAGTTTATAAAATCAGTACAAACTGAATTGATACTTATTTTGTCTCCTACTTCTTTAGGGTTAGTCTTAGAGTATTCATTTACAGATTTTTTTATCGTAACTTACTTAAATTTTTTTTTTTGACTTTAATTAAAACGGTCTAAGACCAAATACAATAATTAAAGATAGGAAGAAAAAGAGGAATAAAAGAAGATACAATAAAACGGAACGAAAAGAACATATTAAAGAAAAACAATTAGAGACACCTGTTTCATAAATCCCTTAGAATGCTTCTGACAGTATAAGCATATTAAAATGAAAGACGGTCTCGTTAAAATTACAAAAATAACTACTTTCCCTTGCACCTACATAAATAGGAGCTTTTCTTAGAATAACAACAATATACCTGTACACGAATACTTATACAAACTTGTAAGAGCTCTCGAAAGATTAATTAAAGCGTGTCGTTTGTCTTTATTATGCCGTCAAAAGCCACGAATTACAAGTTGAATCCACACACGGCCAAACTTAGCGCAAACTATGAAGGAAAACAAATAAATTGGGTAAAACAATACAGCCTACGCACATAATATGTGTTGTGAATACCTATACCCTTTGCAAAGACAGTATTTACCGGCATTTGAACAGCGAGGGAGTAGTTTCCTCGAACAATAGTCGATATTTACGCGGGGATCGCAATAAACTTCTGGCTACCTTTCCCTGGCCGGCAAGAAATGACATTTTGTATTGGCATCGTGCCCAAAAAAGTTATGCCCAGGCATATCATTGGATGTGGTTGTGTTTGTTAACTCGCTCGATACTCGCCGTGGAGATATGGTAACGGCGGACGCGGGCACTAGCGATGCAGCTTAGCTTGATAAAGGCCAATGCAAACTATTGGCATGTTTTACTTTTTTCCTTTCGCCAGAAATGAAACCTAGGTTATATGTTAGAGGACAATACGAGAAATCAATAGCAAAAAGAACCAGGTCTATCAACCGTAACCGAACGAAGATAACCAGAGAAGTATTGCTAGTATCTTTTTGTCAGGCGTTACCCGCGTTACCTATTTTTCTTATATTATAATTAAATGAAAATACAATCATACGTGATATTATGAGGTTTCCTCTGATAAAATAGATTAAGTTGATTGTTGCTGTTACATTTTTTTCGCACTGGCAGTTTTTTTATCACTAAAACTAGCAAAAAAACTGATAAACGTATCGAATCGATACGCGTTAGTGGGTATACGTAACAGTGAAGCCACACTGCTCCGTTGCGTTGCGTTGCGACGTCGCAGCGCTAGATTTGGACCAATGAGACGTCGCAGGGCAACATTTGGAATCTCTAGGTTGGTCCAAATCTAGCGCTACGACGTCGCAACGCAACGCAATGGAGCAGTGTGGCTTCACGGTTAGGGCGAGGCCCCACTAGCGCGTTGCGCTGCGTTGCGACGTCGCAGCGCTAGATTTGGACCAATCTATTTGGACCAATTTATAGATTCCAAATGTAGCGCTGCGACGTCTCATTGGTCCAAATCTAGCGCTGCAACGTCGCAACGCAACGCAACGCACTAGTGGGGCCTCGCCCTTAGTGTTACGATAGCAATTTTTAACGTTGCACGCAATAAGTAAGTATCGCTAACCCAATCACGGGCGTACAGTGGTTGACAGGAGTCGATGATCGCTATTGCAACACTATTTAACGCGTATCCACTATAGGATAGGTCTTCTGGGTTACTTTTCTAAATTGTACTATGGAATATTCTTACAAAAAAGAAATTATAAGTACAACCATAAAAACCGAAACCAAAACTATTTATTAAATAATTAGTAGGTACTTCTGGTTTTACAAAAATCTTTGCCTTACCTTATCATAGAACAATTACATGCTACTAAATTCTTATAAATAAAGTTAATTAATCGTAATCAGTACTCGTCTCTCTTTACACATCATGTCTTATTATGAAATCCAGAAATTGAGCTGGAGGACCTAAGTTTTGTTGATGTCTACCCCACGACATATACCACAATACAGACATGACGTGGCTACAACAACCATGTGTTCTCTTCCCAGAAATACAGGAACAGTAATGTCCTTTTATTGCTGCTACGCCATCATTAAGCCCTTCTATCAAGAAGATCTAGAAAGAATATTTAAGATAATAATGTGGAAGCGGAGGACGCGGAATGACTCATTAGAGTTGCCGAGTAGGTAGTATTTAACAATGGGAAACTTAAAACATCACACGGAGTATTTTTATTTAAGAAAAATAACGCCTGATAAAAAACAATAGCAATCTACTAAACACTCTCTAACTTGGTTTTGTTACGGTTAGTAGACCTAATTCTTTTTGCTATTGATTTGTCATACAGTCCTCTAACATATGACCTAGGTTTCAATTCTGGCGAAAAGAAAAAAAAAAACATGCCAGCTATGTATGGCAAAAGTTGCATAGCCCTTTAATCCGACACATTTATTTACAATTGCAGAAGAGCTGCAAAATTTAATTTAACGGCACTGTCACTTATGTATTTGTCGAAGGCGTTGGCTGGAAAACCGTGTAGCAACAATTACTTACAGATTCTACAAAGCAAAAACAAATATTTTGGCCCTTAGTGTCTAAACACACTATGCCGAAGATACGCGACCGAAGTTCGGCATGATTACGCCTGCAATGCTTTTTAAATTACCTGCGACAAACCAGGCCGAAATCACGTCGCGTTTTACCTATATAAAAAACATAGACGCCGAAGTTCGGTCGCGTAATTTCGGCATGGTGTGGCGCCACACTTACAAAATTTACAACTTAAACATTAAGCGTAAATTAAAATTAATCAGACAATATGTAAAGGTAGGTTATTGTGCCGATGGAGCCGAAAGGTTTTGGAGTGGCGACCGCGTACCGGAAGACGCAGCGTGGGTAGGCTCCCTCAAGGTGGACCGATGAACTGGTGAAGATCGCGGGATTCCGCTGGATGCGAGAAGCTCAGGACCGGTCGATGTAGCGATGCTTGGGAGACGCCTATGTCTAGCAGGGAGGTCTTTCGATTGAGGTTATTGTGACAAGAGAACAGCAAGACGACAAAACATCAATGATCGATTTTTTGTCGGCCAACATAACAATAATTTGGAAAATTTAGTACTAAAATCCGTAAACTAGGACGAATAAAAATCTGACTGACCGATTTTTATAAAGGAACTTGTGGAGAGACGAACCTTTCAAAATCTGCATTAATATCAATGAATTAGGTAACTCCTGATACCCTAAAGTTTATTATCTCTCTTGGGCTAATACTGGTGACATATCTAACAGAAGACCACTTTTCCCGGAGCTAGCTTCTGAGGCGTGTGTGACCGTCCTTGTTTCGACCAAGAGGTGACATTGATAAATGAAGCCTTTCTAAGCTTAATCTTAAAAGTTGTTCAGGGAAATGCATTAACCGTGTGTTTGGTACTCGGCTGCGAAAAAGACGACATGGAAGGTTCATTAGCAGGTATGTGAAGAAGATGTCTTTTTTCTCATATTGTTGGTAAGGAACCGTGGTCACTGATTACTGAAAAGTAATGGTTTAATTTCATTACACTCAGTAATATCTATATATATAAATGAATTGCTGTTCGTTAGTCTCGCTTAAACTCGAGAACGGCTGGACCGATTTGGCTAATTTTGGTTTTGAAATATTTGTGGAAGTCCAGGGAAAGTTTAAATGGTGAGAAAATATGGAAAAATTGCGAGGAAAATAGTAAAAACAACAATTTTATTTTCCCATACAAACTGTTCCTACCTGTCAAACATTCGATGTTCGTCCCGTCGGTACGGTAAATTCGGGTGGTCAAATAAAAAATATTGTGTATCCAAAAGCACTTCAATAAACAGATTTTAAAGCTAAACACTTTTTTTCTTTACGTGGCATTGCAACGCATGGCCGGGTAGGTACAGCTAGTTAGTCAATAAAAATGGGAATTTTAATGAGTATTTTATGTAGGTACTGATTTTGGGCATTGCTTTTGCAAGCCACCATGAACTACCATGAAAATTATACTGGGCAACCTGTACGTCTTCCATAACTGGGAGTTTCGAAATGCTTCTAAATCACAGAAATGCAGCTGAGTGAGGTGAGGTTGACCACACCTGTCCTAATCATTACATACGGCCACAAGCGGCGGGCACTTATTTATTATTATTTCATGGGTACGTTCTATAAGCGCAGCGATTGGCTGCCAGAGTCCGTGGTCGCACTAATGCGGTGGGTCATTTCAGAATATAATGAAGTCCGCCGCTAGTTACTGTGGCTAGTAGATGATGTGCGCAGCTTTAGGATGAAACTATATTGAGAAGGAAGGGAAAGGAGATAAAAAAAAACCGGCCACGTGCAAGTCGGAATCCCATACTAAGGGTGTTACCAGACATGTATGTAAAATAGCTGTTTTTATTTAATTACTAGCTGTACGGCATGCGTTGCAATGCAGTTTTTCCTACTTACTACCTACCTACTACTTACCGACTACCTACCTTCAGAAACAAAATCAAAATAGTAACAAAAAGTTAAAACCATTTTCATGCATGCGGTAAACAAATCAAGAATATGGACATACTGAGATAATTTCGGTTTTTTTTAAATGTCAAAATTTTCTTTCATAAGAACCTTCTGACAATTACGAACACAACAAAAAAAAAATTGCGAATTCGGTACAGCCGCTCACGCGTGATGCCGTGACCAAGGGAAATAGGGATTCATTTTCATATAGATATATACATGGATAAAGTATGCACTACAATCATATCAAGTTTCACGTTTGCATGTATTACCGTTTTTAAGATAGAGCAGGAACAAAAAACGTTGAATAGATGCATTTTTTTCGAGGTTTCTTGTATCCCCTTTGGGTTTACACTTTCTATAATTTTTAATAGTATATTGCTATAGTAACACATATTCTGTGACAATTTCAATACAGCCCTGTAAAAGACAGACGGACTTAAGGATGGACAGACGGCGCCGGCGTAGGCTTAGTAATAGGGTCACGCTGGCACCATCTGGGTACGGAACGTTAAAAAAATACCAACAGGATACGAACAGAGAACTCACTTATTGGGTTTGCATTATTAGGTATATAGATTTCTACTTATTATGTAATAAGTACTGTGGAGCGCAAAAGAAAGAGAAAAATAGTTAATTGTTATACAAGAGCGCAAAGTTGCTTTTTAACAGCGTGCTCAATTTTAAAAAAAGAGCACGAGGTGAAAAACCTTTGCACTCGTGTGCAACACGTAACTTTTCATCCCACTTCAGCGAGGAAATGACATAATGTAAAAAAAATAAAACTTCCTCGTCGCTAGAATCACTCATTTTAGGTTTTTCACTTGTTTTCAAGTTTCTTGTTTGTTACCTAAGGTTTTAACACTAAGACGTGAAAAGAAATAGGCGCGCGTAAAGCAAATAAAAAAAAAAGTAATACACCAAGAAGGTTCCGAGTCTGAGTTTTAACAAATTAAAAAAGGTTGTATGATAAATTTGGCACCATGGAGGTAGAAGTAAATAGGTTTAATGAAGTTTTGAATTCACAAACTTGGTGCACACGATGTTCTAAATTCAATTTACTTTATCCTCTAGCGGATAAAAACGGCTTTTGCACTCAGATATCGAAGAGCAAAAATACTCTTAAATGAAAATAAATTTTATTCAGCCAAGGACACTAACAGCATAAACATAAAAAATCATCCAAAATTTAAGTGCTGGGCACTTGTCGGTGTAGTAATCTCCACCTTTCTCTATCCAGAGCCAATTCCTTCAATTCTCTGTATGTTATCACTTGTCTTTTCCTTCAATTGGTCTATGTACTTTCTTCTTGGTCTACCTGGTTTTCTCTTTGCTCGTAATTTGCCTTCTATGATGTTAGTTGTAAAGCTGTCGTGTCGCAGTAAGTGACCTATCATTTTCCCCCTTCTTCTTTCTATTTATTCTAGAATTTGTTTTAAACAATAAAACTTTGTGAATAAACAATTTAAAAAAACATAAACGATTCAAGCATACATATTTTATGCTATTGAGCATGCACTTGCCGGAAGGGTCACCAACTCAGCATAGCCGGACGTCAAACAACCAGCGCAGATTTTCAGTTTTTTTTCCTCTTTCTTTGGCCTAATCATAATACTGTTGCAACATAATGATGTTAAAATCACACTTTTTAAGGTATATTGCCAGTCTTTTTACACGTGCAGCCTTTGGGTGAGATATACACAGAGGGCCTATAACGCCCTACGTATCCAATATAATAACGCGTTTAGGATACTGTTGGGACTCCCTCGCTACTGTAGCGCATCCACTATGTTTGCAGTCGCACGTACAGATGACTTCTACGCTATTATGCGGAAGAGAGTTGCGTCTATGATGGGCAGAGTGCGGGGGAGTCCTAACACAATTTTGAGGGTCATGGCTGGAAAACCAGACAGTCCTATACTGAAGCACTGGGTATAAACACTCATTTGTCTACCCGGTGCTCGGTTTTTAGAAGAGGATTTATATAGGTAACATAATTACCTACTAACATAGTTATAAGTTTTCTTTTTTAATAATAAAACACCAATTTTGTATGGATAACTTTTATACATATGTTTTATCCGAAATAAAGATTTGAATTGAATTGAATAATACAATCTAGCCTTATAATTAGGCTAATGAGTAATTTAATGATAACTTAAACTGTTAAATTGTGTTTTACTAAGAATGTGTCCAATAGCACTTTTCTTGTTGTCTTTATTAAGGCGAAGACACTTTGTTCATATGTGTTCTTTATGGGTAGCACTTGTACTACATTACACTTATTCACTATCACTAAATAGTTACTAGCTCGAACGGTTTTTTTCTTTTGAGTCTTCTCACTATGTTCTCGTCGTCGAGAACTTGGATTGCGTTGACGTTCAAACGATGAAGCCTACGTTCGTGAGCTTCTGTATACTTTCTAATTACTATAACGACGAACTCTACTTTAAGGTCCCTATTTTCGGTGCACACAAGTACACATTACAAATATTTTTGTGGTAAACTTCTGGCCATGGCTCAAAAGAGTTTCACCCAAATCCCTCGTTTATGAAGTCGCAGGATCCGGCGCGCACTCCGCCTCGTTTTCGTTCGTTTATTGTCTTACATACAACTACAACTTAAACAATTCTCGTGGAAGTGATCATAAATGTGTTTGAATTGTCCGGTTCACGCCCTGCATCACGCCCCACGTATTTATAAACAAAGCCTTAAAAATTGATAAAATGGCAGCTTGTAGCCTTGACAATGGGCATTGTTCATTTTTATTTATACCTATGTTGTAATTGAAAAATCATTTCGAGGAAAAGAATTACTGATCGTTACCAACCAATTAATAATGAAAAATATTCTTGATTATTGATATTTTCGATAAAATACGATTGACCTTGTTTGCCTTTTAAATTACGTCAGCTTGGGCCGTACGGGGTCTTGTATAGTTGCCTCAGAAAATAAAAAGTAACAACTATCTGCCAAGTGAAAATGTCATATAAATCACATACTTTGTCTAAGCCAAGTCTAAGCATAAATATAAATAAACATAACCTAATCACATCATCGCAATACTCAACAGTATTTTATTTGTATCGATATAAACTAGTATTTTATTGCATTCTCAACTAAAGGCAGGTTTGGCGAGGCAGCTTTAGCAAAAGTATTACTCACTGTTTCGGGAAACGAACAATAACAGCGCGGCGTCGATTGCTAACGTAGTCTTAATCCTTAAAAACAACTTTCCGTTTAGAATTTCCTATTGTTTCGGTTGAAAATAGGTAATCAGAGAGTTTTTTTTTTGGTTTCTTTCATCAGAGCCGATGACGACTATTCTGCACTATTCTGACTATGCAGCGAGGCGACCGTCGGACTTTCGCTTTGTGATAGAATTATGTTAGTGGCACACACACTAATAACACACACACTACGAAAAGCCTCGATTGAAGTTCACAATAATTAGGTAACTAAAATCGAAAAAAAACTCGTAGTATACCCAAAAGCACGTGTTAACCTTCACCACTACCAACGAAAGTCCGTCTCATAAAAGAGTATGTAAACGGCCTAAATGGGTTTTATTAAATGTCATAACATTAATTGACAGAAGACGTGGTGTTGACAGTTTTTATTATGTACTAGTGAAATAGTAAGGCATCGGCACAAATCTATAAATAGTGCCACTGATGACTTTACCTTCCATATATGTCTTTTTTTAAAATTGAATCTCACGCTTAGAAATTTCAGACAATTCCTACCATTATTTCTTATTTTTTGAGGATGCAGAAAGTATGGGATCATATTATTCATAAGCTTGTTTCCCACGGTGCGTGATATCGTGCACCGCGACCAAAGAGAATTTTATAGTCTTTGACCGCGACGCACGAGCTCGCACCGACGCACCATGGGAAGAGAAGAGATTCGTCCGTGGTACCGCGGACGCGTGCGGAGCGGTGCATAGTATCCGCCGCGAGTCGATAACTTCAAAGGTGCGGTGTGAGTTCTCTTTCAATTGATATTTCGGAATGAAAAAATAGCTTCGAATCACGTACCCTCATAATGTGGCTTCCCACGGTGCGTGATTTTACGGATGATACCACGCACAGCCGGTGCGCGCTACCACGCACCGTGGGAAGCCAGCTTTACCAAGATCCTCCTGAGTTCAAAACTTGCAAAGATTTAATAAAATTTGTAAAATACTACGTTTAAGTAGGTATATCTAGCCGGCTAGTCGCACCACACTTGGTAAGCCTGGAGCTCAGACGAGCGAGACTTTTTCACAAGTTGCATGATGTTGAGTTTATCTAAATAAATTGTTAGTGGCTGTCTTCGGTATGTTGAGATTCCTTTAAAGCGTAGTTCAGACTACGCAATAATATTATAGCTTATAGCAAATATTGTACAGCACAACGATATCGCTCAGCATACACTTTATATGAACATGTTCACACAACGCTATGGTATAAAGTATTGGCTTGCTGTACGCGATAAACTTGAGCGATTTTCAGAGCTATAGGTATCGTTCGATCCTCCGGTACCCGCCCCGCGTCACTTTACCCCATCCGTC
This sequence comes from Amphipyra tragopoginis, assembly GCA_905220435.1. Classification (NCBI taxonomy): domain Eukaryota; kingdom Metazoa; phylum Arthropoda; class Insecta; order Lepidoptera; family Noctuidae; genus Amphipyra; species Amphipyra tragopoginis. The sequence continues at coordinate 21,546,060 of HG991991.1, read as the reverse complement.
ACCCGACGGATCGCCGTCAAATAACTTGTTATACATAGTAGACCGGCTTGCCACGTAGCGTATAGTGTGAATGTCATGCTATATAGTTATAGCTTATGACGCAATATGCTTTACTGTATAGCGAAATAGTATAACTGCGCTTAAAACTGAGCTCTTTTCAGCGATCGCTTCCTGTTGTCTAGCTAAAAAGACGCCCCTTATTTTACGACAAAATTATATAATTCATTTATTCATATACAGTTTAATCCTTATTTACGGTTACGACAATGTTTGATAGAAGCTTTCGTTGGAAACCTGTAGGACTAAACAATGACGCCTACAAGATAATTTCTTGACCAAGATTTTGAATAAGGTAGTTTTTTATATTAAATCTATATGTGCTAATTACAAGACATAAGTAGTTATTATATTACGTAGCAATAAGTACTTGTGTATTATGTAACACAATATTTGCATTGTATTGCGAATTTTGTTTATCATAATTTGTGATAATTAGGCCCCATTAAGCTCGGAGGCTCGATATTGTTTATTTGCTACGGTGTTGTATATTAATGCGTTTATTTGCTACTATAACAATGAATGTTATTGGAGAAACAATCAGAAAAATATAGCACTGTAAATAAAAGAAAAAAACTCTATAATAAAATTGGAGACTAGGTATTCACATACTAAACAGTTTATTTTCTCAAGAATTTGGTATAATAGTTACTTAAAATGACGACGAAATTGATGAAATGGTAATTATTGATGAAGAAATGTATAGGTACAAATTGCTGTTGACATATCTTATAATTGACAATTGAAAAAGTATCGCGTGGTACCATGGAAAAAAACAATGGTGTTAATTCAAAATTTGTGACTTTATTTGAAGCCACCTTTATGAAAAGTTTTCCAAAGTATATGAGTATATCTCTTCATAATGAAGAATACAGTGAAGTTCACAGATAAATATAAAAAGGAACACTTAGTGGCTGGTAAAGTAACAAAAAAAAAAATGTACCACAGATAACTACGTTAAACTTTACCTAAAATAACACACTGAAACAGAAAACAAGGCAATATACAAAAATAATTTACAACAAAAGAGAGTAAATATGCTGACGGCTAGTAAAAAGGCGTTGGTTTAGAGCTTGTCTAGTACACGACCCTATTGTCTGTAAATGTAAAGTATACGGCATTCAAAAACAATAAATACTCATTGTTTGGTTGAAATTCTTGCACCAACAGTGAAAAGAGCTAATGATCTTCAAACGGCTGAACAGATTTTCTTGAATCATAGCTTAGAACATTCTCAATCAAGTCACCTTTCAAACAAAACTAAATCAAAATCGGTTCATTCGTTTAGGAGCTACGATGCTACATACAAACACACAGATACCTACACACGTTAAACTTATAACACCCCTCTTTGCGTCAGGGTTCAATAAACACATTTAGAAATGATTTTTAAAGGCATAAAACGGATTTACACGTCATAGCGAACAGGCGTATAACTGCTAAAGATGATTATATTCATAATCAGAATTATGACCGCGTTTAACTTAAAGTTCCACAATTACGTATCTACTTAATTAATTAGATGTCGTCACGAACTAATAATTTGTTAATGTGGAATTGGGGTGCAAACACGTTATTAATTACGTTCACCCTGACGTGAGCGCCCTCCATCTAGACATTAAATAATAGTACACTTCAAGAGCCAAGTCTGCACTCTACATATTTTGATCCCTTGCATAAATATTCTCGAAGTTTTCATATCTACCGTAGAAATAGTCAATAAAATAAATCCTAACTTTACGATTATTTCCGTTTTATTGTTTTAAATTTATATTTCTGTTGCGATCCCTGTGTAATTGTCGTTATCAGTTATAGCTTTGTACGTAGTAGTTACTTACTTATTAAATTTATATCAATGAAGATTGTCTCGTGACTGGAAATAATATACTTTACTCAGTTGTCGCTTTGCTTTTTCTTAACACGTGTATAGGTTCGAACCTTATAGGACAGAAACGAAATTTGTATGTATAATGTCGATTTTATCGAAACTGTTGTAAGAATCATCACCTTTATGCTAAAAACGCATCGACGTTAAACGGGCACAGCGCACAAAGGCGACCACCAACATGAGTTTAGCCATCATGATCGCCAGTGACGCCAAGTAATTGTGGTTTCATATATGCCTTAATGTAAAATCTGCCCTATAAAGGGTTAAACAAGGACTGCTGTTTACACGTATGACGTGACATAGTACCAAATTTTGCCTGTAGCTTAATTTATTGGGCATTTTATTTATTGCGAAAAGGTAATCGACATTTTATTCGTTTAGTGTTAAGCATCCGGAGCTTTCTGGCAGTAAAAACCTTATTAAAGTTTGACCGAGATTGGGACGGAGCTGCCGTTTCGCCCGGATACGTGACGTAAACAATACTTAACAAAAAAATTGTGCATTTGAGTTCACTCCTATTAAATAAACACAGTTAACTTACTTATTAAATTTATATCAATGAAGATTGTCTCGTGACTGGAAATAATATATTTTACTCAGTTGTCGCTTTGCTTTTTCTTAACACGTGTATAGGTTCGAACCTTATAGGACAGAAACGAAATTTGTATGTATAATGTCGATTTTATCGAAACTGTTGTAAGAATCATCACCTTTATGCTAAAAACGCATCGACGTTAAACGGGCACAGCGCACAAAGGCGACCACCAACATGAGTTTAGCCATCATGATCGCCAGTGACGCCAAGTAATTGTGGTTTCATATATGCCTTAATGTAAAATCTGCCCTATAAAGGGTTAAACAAGGACTGCTGTTTACACGTATGACGTGACATAGTACCAAATTTTGCCTGTAGCTTAATTTATTGGGCATTTTATTTATTGCGAAAAGGTAATCGACATTTTATTCGTTTAGTGTTAAGCATCCGGAGCTTTCTGGCAGTAAAAACCTTATTAAAGTTTGACCGAGATTGGGACGGAGCTGCCGTTTCGCCCGGATACGTGACGTAAACAATACTTAACAAAAAAATTGTGCATTTTAGTTCACTCCTATTAAATAAACACAGAAAAAATATTCTATAAAAACGCTTGTTTCCACAAAATAGTGTACCTACGTGCTTGCTTGTGTAACCTACTTACCCGAAAAATATGATTAGTCATGTGACAAACTTGCGTCATTCTTTAACGAGATTTTTATAAACCTGTCAAAATATGTCACGGCAATGCCAGTCAGCTGAGTTGACTCGTTATGGCATTTAAAGTAATGACTAGTTTAACAAAATAAAATGCAAACCAACTGAAAATGTAAAAAAAACTTTAGAAAAGACAAACGAAACTAACTGATAAAAGAAAAAGAAACTTATACCATCTTTATAAATAATCTGAAGCTATCGTTGACAAAGGGTCTTCACGTTTTTTTCTGTTCTGTAAAAGCGCGCCGCTATCCGGGATGCCAAGAGACTGTGTTAAAAAGGTTTTATTCTGAAAGCTACTTCACCTGTCGCGCCATTGTTGGTCCAGTTCCGCCCGCGGACAATGAGTGCTTTGAGCTTTGAATATATATATGTATATGTATACTTCTGTCGCTAATAGGCATTTAAATCACAGTTAAACCCTATTCAAGTTACTAGGGCTATCGAGCAATCGGCATCGACAGAATCTGCTATGGTACTTTCATTTCCGTGTTTGGAGTTTGAGTATCTAGTAACTAACAATGTCCAGTTTCGCTAACTAAATGTCAATTAATTTATTGTTATAAAAAGCTCGTTATAACTGTACGGACTCGGTATGATTCAGTTTACGTAATTAGGTTTTCTTAACCTCGTTAATTCGTTTTCTATCTCCACCTTGTATTAGGCTCGCTAAGTGCCGGCGCCCAGTGACGGCACGGGCGGCGTGGCATGGCGTGGAAATGGATTTTTTTGTGCACAAATGATTTTCGACCTTACATCAATGATTTTAGCACTGACATCATTTTATTTTAATCGAAACGTCTCGCGTGATGACGCGACTTACCGCGGTATGCCGAGATACGGTGACGCGTACAGCACGTCGTGGCATTCCACAAGATGCCACGGCACGCCGCTGCAACACTTGAGACCTTCGATCAATAAGGATTATTGATCGAAGCTTGAGACGCATAGGTTACTGTTGTATGTTAAGGAAAGTGCGTGCTAAGGTGTCTCTCTTCTTCCTCAGCGACAATGCATTTTAAACCTTATTTTAAAAACTTTAGCACTTGTATTTGCTTAGCATCCCGCGGTACGACGTGGTATGCCGCGGGATGCCACCGGATTATTCGGTATGCCAAAGCGCGCCGTGCCACTCCATGCCATGCCGGCCCTAAGTGTTGTTTGAAAATATATTGTTAGCTTATATTTTATTTCAAAAAAAAATATTTTTTCTATTTTTGTGTTTGCGATTTATTCCTATACTGCGATTTGTAATGTTACTAGCTGTTGCTCCCGGTTTCACTCGCATTCTAGGGGAAGTACCTACCTACTTCATGTTCTCGGATAAAAAATATCATATATTCTAACCCAGGTCATGGACTACTTGTGTGCCAAATTTTATTCAAATCCGATTGATTGACAAAACATCCAAATTCACAAACTCGCAGAAATTCAAACTTTCACATTTATAATATTATTAGGAGTAGAATAGGATCTTATAGGATAGGATACTAGGATTTCAGAAAAGTCCTTTGCAACATAATTTCTTGACTGAGCTTTCGGGTACGTGATGCGTTCAGAGCAGCGCTTTGCGTTGTACAGATCGAGATAAACCTGCTCATACTGCAGGTACAACGTATTTAATATGTACCGTTCTATAAAACGCATACTGCTACGCTGCACGCGGCGCATCGTCTTGAAATCGTAGAATCAGGAACGTCGTAAAGTAAATAAATAGAGTTGCTATATTTGTGTCACGTAACGCCCAAAGTGCGGAAGAAGCAATGTGTAAGTGCGTGTTGGTAAATTTGTTTTCTCTACAATTCAATACATTTTGAGTGGAGCATTATTTACATACATAAGAAGTCGTGCAACTTCACGTGACAACAATATAGATGATTGGCGTGACGTGAGTGCAAATCGTTGGTGGAAATCGAAAGTGCCTACGTCATGTTCACCCGAATTAGCTACATATTGGCAATATCTACATTTAGTAAAGTTGTAGTTTAAAAAAAATGCAAAATTTAGAGAAGAGCGCTTATGTAATCATTGTATTACGCAAACTGCAAACACAAAGTATGAATAGAAAAATGTAGGTATAGAATAATTAAAGAACTTGTTGCTGTATCTTTATTTTAAAACGATATCTTAAAAAAAGTTCGAGATTTAAAATTAATTGAGAGTCTCGGCAGTAGGCCGCGACGGGTGGGATACTCAACTTCAAAAACCAAAACATCAACAATCAAAATATCAACACCATAATTATAATCAACAGTTTAATTTTTCAATTAATCAGAATAACATTAGCTTAAAACATAAACGGTTCAAAATGTCAACACTTCAGATGAGCAAAGAATCTGAATGTCACTGATTTATAACGTAAATTGTTCACTTGATAATTGTGTAATTCCTTCAAACCACGTGATCTACTGGTGACACAGATTAACTCTAAAGGGGAATTTTCGAAAACAAACCAAAAAAAAAAATTGAAAAAATTTTTGGTTTTCAATTTCTGAATCTTTTTAGAGCCTTGAGTTATCTGACTGCAAAGAGCGATATCGCGTTAGTCGTTCCTGCCAGCCGTGTCGCCGTACTTTCATTAATTTATGCGTGGCATCGGAATGTTCACAAAAATAAAATTATTCTTTCGCAAAAAAAACTTACATTTTTACTGAATCCTTATTAGGTGGTTTAGATACGATCGGTAACAAAGCCGCATGAAAAAAAAAGATTTTTTTATTTTTAATCAAGCTAAATCCCGTGTGGTGTGGGGCCTGTCTACACCAGTAGTAGATCATGTGGTTTTAAGGAATTACACGAATTCATTAACACCCTGTATACTGCGATCACTAATCAAGTGAGTTTATTAAGGCTGTAGCTAATTTGGGTACAATTGCAGCGTTCCTTGTACTTTCATTTTCAGCAGTGGAGTATAATGAAGTTATTCCATCAATAGGTGCGCTCTATAGCTTGTTTTATTAATACTTACAACAGGCAACAGTAAAACGAATGTCTCCGCAGTCTGTAATTCTAGCTTAAATTGTTCACACAAGGTCGTCATACCATTTTTTTAAACAAAGTTACGGACATAGGGACACGTTGAAATATTGAAAATGATTTGACCTCAATACTGTTCCAATACCGAAGTAATTAATGAAATAAGCTTTTTACGATAATAATCAGACACGGTTTAAAAAAATATCGGATTCCATTTAGTGACTATTAACCCATATTACATGATATGTAGAAACTTTGAATTGTACAGTTTGTTTTATTTGTAATTTGTAATGTAAAGTGGTCTACACACCAAAGCCGCTGGCCCGGCGGCTTTACCCGGCGGGTCATGCCGCCGGGCTTGTTTTGCGTCATGTTCGCTCGCTTAGTTCGCGTTAGTTGGCCGCCGGCATAACCCGGCGGGTAAAGCCGCCGGGCCGGCGGCTTTGGTGTGTAGAAGCCTTAAAGGTGGTAAAGGTGCCTCAAAACCATAAATAACTATGCTAAATATTACATTTTTCAAACGGTATGTCGAGTCCTGATTTATTTATTTTATTGTTTATTTTATGTTAATGACAAATATTTTGATCAATATTAATTACTTTATAAGTATTAGATCGAAAAAAAGATGATGAAAGAAGAACAAAAGATGAGAAGATGATGTAGTGACAAAAATTTAAAGGAGTAGGTACCTCTACCTATGCTCTTGTGGTTTGGTCATGTTGAGAGAATGAGTGAACGGCGATTAATAAAAAGAATTTATAAGTATCTATTTAGTCAATTCAATAAAATTCGTTCTAAACAACTTGACTAAACACACATCCAAAAAGGAGTCCATAACATCAAAAAGTGGTTATTAGCCTTTTTGCTAGAGTCGATGCTTCACAATTATAAAACTAATACTTACCTAAGTTGATAACATCTTAAACCTTATTGCGCACAGTGTGAGAAGAAATCGAATTTGAAATCTGATAAACATTTCAAGTCCGCGACTGTACATCGATTATTGGTGATGTTCTTCAAAAAGGACAGGTGTGTAGTACTCTCAACCGACGTGCGTGTGTGACAAGATGTATGACCGTGGACGAAGCGAAAGGAGTATGTAAGGATCGTAGCATGTGGCGTTCTGCAGTTTCTGCCTACCCCCATGGAAAAAGGCGTGAGTTTATGTATGTAGGAAGTTAATTCGGAACGCATTATTGTACATGGATGCAGCGATGAGTGAAAGAGAGAGTATGTGTGAGAGCGAGAAGGAGGAGTGTGGCGAGCTAACAAAAGACGATTATGACGACTCGAAGATGTTAAATGTTTTAAAATATTAAAAGAAGATTTGAAAACCAAAAGATGTTTTATTTCGGTCATCCACGTCACCCTACATGTATGTATACGTATGTATGAATGAAATTGATTGTGTTTTTTTACTACTTTTTTCTCTAGACTGGAACTCGTTACACACGTTACAGCGAGACGGGATCGCGGCAGACCGTGAAGAAGATGGCAGGACGAGCTGAATGCCTTCCTTGACAACTGGCATAAAGTCGCTCAGAATAGCGACAGATGAAAGAAATGGAGATAGGCCTTTGCCCAACAGTAGGACAATACTGAACTTGATACTTAATAATAAACTAGCAAGATGTTGATAACATTTATAGCTAACAAATAATATTATGTTCACAAACAGCATCAAACTTTGTTGCTTATTTGATGAAATAAGGATCTCAATAAAGTTCAAGTCAAATACTTCCACAAGAAACTTTCAAACAGGTTGTTTTAGATCGTTAGACATCTTATCACATCTTTCACAAAACCGCACAGAGAAGAAACAAGGGGAACAAACGGGTAACCGTTGGAGTTTGATATCTATTCGTTTGCCCCAGTAACTATGAATGAAATCATCGCAAGCTGGATACACTGGCCATATTGTATGCAGCCGTAGTATAGCTTGACAATATGGGGACATAGCATCGAGGCAATGGGTAGACATACTCGAATTGGAAGGGACTTGAATGAGGCATGGCGCCGCCGGCCTGTTCGTGTGAAACTTAATGTGGTGTAGTGAAATCTATTCAGTCTGCCACAGTCCACTGCAGGACATAGGCTATCGCTAACGCTCCATTTAGTAAGTAAACTACTGAGGCAATAAAAGGAAGATACTGTATCTATCTTTTTAATTACTCTACAACAGCGCTCATGAAACAATTTTTATAATCTATACATTATAAAATCGTAACGAAGCAAAAACTGTACATTCAATATTTTTGGACAAAAATATTGCTACGTGTATTAAAAACGATACAGATGACAAAAAGACAATTTTTAGAATTGCTGTCTATTTATCTGTTTGTATGTCAGAGTTTCGTGCAAAACTACGGAACTGATTTAGTTCAAATTTGACAAAAATGTCCGTTAAAGAGAGGGTCAGGTTATCGGGTACAAATCATAACGCTATTCTGTATTGTATCGATCTGAGAATCAGCCACATGTCATAAGTATTAACAAACTCTTAACGAACACCAATTGCTTGAATTTAACTCTCAACGTGGAAATCGAGCATTTTTTATGAAGATTTTTTGTAGATGGATGTAATTCCCCTCTTCAGTTTATTTGTTTCACAACGTTAACAGATTTTCAGAACTTTCAGATCAAATTATTATTATGTCAGAAGAAAACAACAGTTTACAGAAGACAAGGTACCTTTTTTGAGTAGTTAATCTAACCGACATGGCAAGGCATGGCATATATCGGACACTTAAGAATCAAAATCCACCGTGTCTGTTCTTAGCACATAAGAACTGCTCCAGGGACTTTCATAAGAATACTACAGTACGCGTAAAATAAGTTTGCCTCTCTGAAACCAGGCTTTGAGCGTTCTGTTCCTCACTTCAGAGGGGCAAAGTTATTTTGTACGCGTAAAATAACTTTACCGCTCTGAAACAGGGATTCAACGTTCTATTCCTCATTTCAGAGAGGGAAAGTTATTTCACGCGTACATCACTTTCTGTTTTTATTGAGACAAAATGATGCTATAAGGCCCGGTATCCACCAAAGCGGAGAGAAGAGGAGACGAGAGGAGATGTGCTGCGAAGCTGGCAGGTTATTTCCACCAAAGCGGAGAGGTGATGCGTAGCGGAGAAAGGGGCGCGATAGCCCCCCGCCGCTCGGCCGCCCGACTACACATCTACGCTCTGCCGCGCCGCTTGCTCGCTCCCAGCACAAAATTCTATAGAAAAATGAGACATCTCCTCTCTTCTCCGCTTGATCCATTTCCACCGAAGCTAAGTGGAGAGGAGATGTGGAAATAACGAAATTTGATTGGTTATTCAAAACATATTATCTCCTCTCGTCTCCTCTCCTCTCCGCTTTGGTGGAAACCGAAGGTCATATTTTTCACGTGAGCAAAGCCACGGGCACAGCTAGTAGAAAATAATAATAGAGTCAAGGAATAACCGATTGAATCAAGTTATGACCTGGTTTGTGGCAGCTCCGTTGTTATATTATTCAGGCCCGGATATTGTCAGGATGGGAGCTACGGCAAACCAGCGTCTGTCGTAAATTGATCTTAGACAACACCATGCAATTAATAACAGGATACAGAACAACGTGACCACAAAGGCTGCACAAATGCACATGACGACGGAGTACGGTACCTAGTTAGAAATCGGACCCCTTTATGCACTGGTACGTACAAACTAATGGTGGGTGCGAGAACAAACATACCTTAATTTGATATTTGGTAAGAATTTTACGATATATGTCCAAGAACTTAAAAGTCATACTTTGCAATTGAATTTGCCACCTTAATATACACCATGGGCCCGAGGTACGAGAAAGATTTTCACCATCGATTCCGAAGCCTAATTGGAGAAGAAAAGCTAGGATATAGTTTTTCGAATAAAGGTATTTATTTATTTATTTAAAAAGCAATTGCTTACTGTACTTACAGTTACCCAACACGTACAGTAAGCTAACATGTTATTTCTTATTAGGTATAATTTTAAACAAGATTCTCAATCATCAAATCATCAAGAACTCGAAACAGTAAACAACAATATCGAGATATTATTCATTATTTATGGAAATTCACAAGTCGAAAATCTCTAGGGTAACAAGCCCCATGAACGCGACGTTGCGACTTTTGTCATACCTTGGTTATACGTTATACCATACCCAACACGCCGTATGTCGTGTTTTGTCGGGGAGGTTCGTGAAGTGAGATTTTTTCTTATCCGCTCACACGTTAATTTTTACATTGCCAGCTCGACCTAAGGTATTGTTTACAAGTAAGTACTAAAGTTAATTGATTTATTTTGTTCCGAAAAACAAAATAGATAAATTGACGGAATTGGACTTAATGTTGATGTCATATTAATGACCCATAATACCATCAGAAAGGCGTGTTTACAAGTTTTCGGGTGCCTCGAGCCCACGGTGTATTTATCAACAACTTCAGTGGTAAACATGAGTTTAAACGGTAAATAAAATCATAACATTAGTAATAAAGCCATACTCGATGCAAATCGACACCGAGCAATATTATTTGATGGTCTCTATCTAGGATTTTGGGAGCAAGCACCGTTCATAGATCCCATAACCATGCCCGACTGAAGAGGAACAAATGATCTAAACCTGGTAGAGGGTGCAAGCAAGAATGATACATAACACCAGCCAATAGAGATTTAATTTATTTGCGTCTGTAACATTTACGATCACTAGATGCTTCGGGATTCAAGATTAGGACCGCTATTACCAGAACGCGTTCGTCTATTAAAGTGATATTGGTACTTATGAATCTAATTTTGTGAGTAGAAGGTGTACGTATTAATTAGTTCTTGAAAATCGGGACTCATCTATATAAATGACATCTGCCTCCTAACCCAACAAATGATGTTAAGTCATTCGGCAGCCGAGGCGAGGCTTACTATATTTTCGAAATATGTATGTTATTAAATAGATTGTTATGCTCATTCGGTATACACATAGATACAGCATAAATTATCATGTTGTCGTAAATGTCTACTCCATTTTTATGTTGTCCGTGGCTTTAATAAATATTTTTTCTTTCTCATTCACAAAGAGCAAAGGAAAAACTCAAGGGAAAACAATCGTAAGCATATTATAATCAAATCCAAATGTGTGAGGCGATGAGCCGTCACAAAAGTCGGGGCAACCTGCGAGCAGACTTTGGTGTCAACCCTCCCTCGCAAATGAAATACGTATACAAGACTAGCTTTCGCCCGCAGCTTCGCTTGCGTGAAATTTTGAACCCGTTAAGTGACGATTTTCCATACAAACTTTCATCCCCTATTTAACTCCCTTAGGGGTTGAATTTCGAAAAATCCCTTCTTAGTGGATGCCTACGTTACAAAAAGAATCTACTGTCAAAATTTAAACTTTCTAACTCCAGCGGTTTAGGCTGTGCGTTGATAGATCAGTCAGTCAGTCAGTCAGCTTTTCCTTTTATATGTATAGATACTCTGTATAGTGTATACGTACAAGATGCCTTTTTGAAAATGGCAAAACTTATAAAACATCTGCATCATTTATGCAAACTAAGTACTCAGTTTCCCTAGAATAAGATATAGCGAGCCGAAAAGACTTTTATTTTTATTGCACCGTAATTGAGGTCGCATAAAAATATCTTTGATAAATTAAGAAAGACACCTGTCGATTCGATATGCAGTTCTGAATAAAATGTTTTTGAAGCTTCGGGGAGCAGGTGAAACGTTAATGAAAACTGTTGTTCACAGAAATTTATCTAATGACCAATTAGATTTTACTTGCATAGTAGCCTTAACAAAGTTTTTTCTTGAGAATTTCAGTAAATCATAACAGGACGTGAAAGTGGATCAAAAAGCAAAATACGTCTGCTGTTTGTTTGTTTTTTTAAAAAAAACGTTGCCCCGCACTAAGATTTCTCTTGTGTCGTGGGTGCGTTTACAGATACAAATCTCACATACACAAACGCCCAGACCCGAAACAACCATCAATACAATTTTTTGTTCCGGGTCGGAATCGAACCCACGACCCATAGCGCAGAAGCCAATCGCTTAGCCACTGCACTAAACGTGTCGTCAGCTGTTGTGTTTTCTTTGTCTTAAATAAATTATTTTTCCACCTTTCCTAGAATTTGTGTATGTGGCTGGAAAATTATCTAATTTACACTGCAGATTAAAATTTAATAACTAAAACATTTCATACAACATTCTCCGAAACGTTTATATTAACATTATTTATGGAATCCCAAGGAAATTATTTTATTTATTCTAAGAACTGTGTCACGTTCTATGAACTGTATATTTCTATATCAATGTCATAATACTCTCACGTAGTATGAAGTACAATATCAGTCTTCATAACATTACGCTGAATTAATGTTGATTATTCCTAGTTATTTAGAGGTAACATAATCATACTGTTGTGTATTTTGTATTTTAACATTTCCGCATTTTACCTGCATTCACTATCTACGTCAGTAGTGTTGGCAACCCAACATTAATAATTAGTGTTGACTGACAACACTACTTTATTAATAAATTACATTATTGTGTGGCAACATTGCCTTTGTATTAAAGAAGCGCTAGCTTCCGGTCCGATTTGCGAACCAGGTGTTTTGTATTAAAAGTTCGAATTATAGCAATAAATACAATAAATTAATTGTTTATAATGTACATAAATAATCCGTTTCCACTAAGACTTTTATTCACTACTATTATACAATAACCACCCAAATACACGCTCAAACAAGATGGATCTTTTGTCAATTATGTTCTATCATTGATTTTCGTAAATATAAATTGTTTTTCGTTTTTGTTTTTTGTGCAAACAAATACTGAACACAATTACTTTAAACTCCACCATCCTAGAAGCGCGTTAAAAGTTATTTGAAAAGACACAGATAACCTAATTTCTGTCTGTTTCTTCCGTACCTAGTTAGCTCAGTGAAAAACTGGTTGGTCAGCTTTGGAAAACTTAGCTTCGAAGTTTGGTGGTGTTCATGTAGTCTGCAAAGGACGCTGAATCGAAATGCAGGATCGCCAGGATTCAAACCATTACATGAACTTGAGGATGTAGGCAAAGTTATTTTACGCAAAAAAATAGCATCTGCTTGCATGTTTTATTTAGACTGTGCTAATAGTTGCGAATGATAAAAAAAACCGGCCAAGTGCGAGTCGGACTCGCGCACGAAGGGTTCCGTGCCATAATCTATAAAAACGGCAAAAAAATCACGTTTGTTGTATGGGAACCCCTTAAATATTTAATTTATTCTGTTTTTGGTGTTTGTTGTTATAGCGGCAACAGAAATACATCATCTGTGAAAATTTCAACTATCTAATTATCACGGTTCATGAGATACAGCCTGGTGACGGATGGACGGACAGCGGAATAATAGGGTCCCGTTTTACCCTTTGGGTACGGAACCCTAATAAACGATATCGTCTTTCAAAGTACATTCAGGCGAAGCATCAGGAATAGTGATGGGTAACTCATCTACTTTAAACGAGTGTGAGAGAGGTCCTCATTTTACCTCTTGAGGTACACATGAGGCACCCCTCATTCGAGGAGAGGATAGGTGAGAGAGACTGGTGAGTGGCGGGCTCGCTTGCCGCTTCGCTGGGTGAAGGAAGGAAAGAGAAAAGGCGCCGATTGCGCGAACAAACGAACACTCCTTATCAAATATTTGCATCCCAATCACTTACACACTCACTTGCTCATCAGTCAGATAAACACTCGCGCTTATACAAATAATAAATTAAAGAATTAGATGAGGTGGTTCAAAGTTGAAATACGAGTACCTCCCTCATTTTTATTTTTTAATTATTACTTTTCCTTTATATGCATAATCTTATTATTGTATAAATATTATGATTTGCTTTGTATAGAGTCAGTTAATTTATTCACCTGACAGACAGATCTGTGTTGCTGGGGAGTTTCTTCTTCACAGCATAAATACTAGGAAGCGGTGAAGGGAGGGATTTTTTGGGGGCCTGTCTATTGTTAATCTGACGCTCAAAAAGAACTAAGTAATTTCTAGTCTATTTTGAATAGATGAGTTTAGTTGAGTTTCAGTTTGATTTTGAGGAACTCAAACGAGGTAACTCACGAGTGAGGGGCACATCACTATTCAGGAAGCTCTCAAAAGATCTCCATAAAAGTAGTAGGTAGGTAGGTATCGGTCCAGTACTTCAGCCCGACCAGACGACATAATTAATTATCACGAAAGTAAGGAACGTAAGGGGTCCTTTCCTGAATGTCAATTTGTGATATTTTCTAATTAATTACTCGCAATACAACAGCAGATACTAATTAAGTCTCCGTAGCTGTAGCTTTGATATTTTTATGAAGAAATAAATAGACGATATTAACTGTGGTAACGAAATTTTACTTTGCGTTACTCATAAGGAAAAATAACGAGAGTCAATAAATGTTTAATTAGAGATAAAGACGTTTGCGGGCGGACATCCCTACTTTTTGCGATGGACGAACAGATAGAAATTTAAGGATTGTAGCTGACTATGACTATTTTACCCAATAGGGTATTACGCCCATTTTTTAAAAGTGTTAATTAGATTCTATAGTGCTAATGAGCCACTAAAAAAATCACAAATTTTTTATTCAATCCATAAGTGCCATAAAAATGCATAAAATTTTGCATTTTCAAATTTCGCGCGTTGTTTGACGAAAACGCTGGACGCAGTGGACGCTAGTGGACGCCATATTGCTCTATGGTCATGACGTCAGTTGGCTGTATAAACAAATGCAGTGATATTTTGTATGATAAGTTAATTGTTTAGTTTTCCTTGCTTTCCTAACGTTTTCCGACTGCTTTTTGCCCAAGCTATCTCAATAATATATTTTAAGATTTTTTCTCATTTAGAGTAAAATACCCTATTCTGATTACTGTACATTATGGTACACCAAGAATGCTAACAGATGGCATTAAAAGGTCAGTTTAACAAAAAAATTAACTTTCATTATATTTCCTGAAGAGTTTTCTATAAGACATAAGATCATTTTAATGAATGATACACGTAGTTTTCTGTCTTATGTATGGTCATTTTTTGAAATAAGATAAAGAATGTTTATATATGTTGTGCTGACCCTTTTTCTTCGTACGGGGTAGAGAATCGATACCAATACGTGAGGGTATTGGCACCCCTGTAAGGAGATTTTACTGTATGAACGAACCTAATGTAGCTAAAAACGCGCAACGTTGAAAAACTCATTCAGGTTATTTATACAAAGGAACCTTCAAAAAGCGTGAAATAAGCCTCCTGATATGAAAAACGTATTTACGTTTTGTGTTCATTTAGAGCTTTTTCAGAAAGGGAGAAATTAGACTTCTACATCTTTACAGTCTGTCACGAATCTAAATGAACGAGGTGAAATAGAGAACTAACATGAAATGTACTGGATTTGGCAGGTTTTTTGTAGGACTCTTAAGTGCGCAAATGACCGGAAACCATAATTCCTGACTAAAATATTATTATGTAGGTACATTTACGGTCATAAGAGTATTAAATTCGTTTTGATAAAAAGTTATTTCATTAGAAGATAACCTATAAAATCTTTTCAGTCTGTTCAAACAAGATTCACCCGAGCGACGTGCACTCTGAATAAGAATTTAAAGTTTAATATTAAAGTCTGAATTAATAGTAAGTAACCATTGCAGTAGCTCAGCGATAAAAATATAAGCAGACAGTTACAACTTAAGAATATATTATACCGCTGTTTAGACTACGCTATAATATATTATAGCATTTAGCAAATATTGTATACCACAACGATATCGCTCAGCATACATTTTATATGGACACGTTCACACAACGCTATACTATAAAGTATTGGCTTGCTGTACGCGATAAACTTGAGCGAATCTCCGGCCTTGCCCCACTTCTTCCCCGTCCGTCGCCCGATGGATCGCCGTCAAATAACTTGCTATACATAGTAGACCGGCTTGCGATGTAGCGTATACTATGAACGTCATGCTATACAGTTATAGCTTATGACGCAATATGCTTTACTATATAGCGAAATTAGTATAGCGTAGTCTGAATTGCCTTTAAAAGTGTAAAAATTCAAATATTATTTATTAAAGATATTTTAAATCCATGAATCAAAACTTGTAACTTGTACATTCATAACTTGTAAAAAAGATATCTCAGCAGTTTTTCTAATTGTAAGAGCAAAATCAGGTAAGTAGGTCAGTATGTTAGGTCTAGCTTAATTACCACTAGGCCAAGCCTATCTGATTGTTTGTGATGACAACATGGCAGTGTCCCAATCAAGAGGCATGCTACTGACGCAGGCTATTGACGGACCACGTACAATGGGATCATAATTCATACTGTTATCAATGACGCTTCATTTCCTCGAAGATGTTTGTCAAAAGCTTTAGAGCTCTGTGCAATATTGCTCTAAAGCTTAGAGCAACTTGATCGACGTCGTCATCGACGTCCCCAACATCGAGAGGTTGTATAGTAAAAGCTTAAAATCTCGTCTGGCAACAAGGTTGTTCGTCAAATAGGACTGGTGTGTAGGACGATCGTTATTGTTGATACTTTTTATTGCTTGATAAAGATTAACACATTGTAATTCACAATGTGTGCTATTTTAATATACTTAAAAAAGTCTTTCAACTTTGTTTTAGAAAAGGTATGTATCAAAAACCATCACCATTAGAACCGAAAGGGGCGTATCAACACTTCGTTAGAAATAGTAAAATTCATTTGAATAACCGAACGTATCGATCGTATACTGGTATTATTAATATTATTTTGTTGGGGTGGTATGGATTTCAAAGTCTCTTTTATTTTCCCATGAAAACACTATTCATCTGACGACTATATTTGATCAATTGAAACTGTTTCCCCATTGTTTGGTACGTCCTCTTTTTTACTTTAATTCTGAGCGATGCACGTGGGCGCTTGTGAAATTTTCAGCCTTCCAGTTTATGCGCGCGTACCGCTGGATCTGATACAAGCGCCCCATTTCTTTTTTAATCCCGCTCACAAAGCACGTGAAACAGGTGGAACTGTTTCGAAGCGAACACTGCGTCATAAATATCAAGATCTGTCTACCTATCAATTTTTCTCGCGACTTGTAACAACTGGATTCTTATGAGAACGGCGAGGCGCAACGACATAAAAAACTTTTATGTTGAATAGTAAGGAGGTATGCCATGTTTTAGGACGAGGAGACATCGTAAACTTTGTTTTATCCATGGAGTTTGCCGAGATTGTGTCGCGACCTTCACCAAACTAGATAAATATCTTTATGAGATTTATAGTTTATTTTCTTGTTGATACTATGAGATGGCAATTATTTTTATCAAAATTCTCTTTAATGTAACTTGAATGTCAAACTGGTCAAACTTTGTTATTTAAATGTTATTCCACTATAACCCGCAGTCCTCGTTCATATAAAAGACAGTGATATATTATTATCTGGTAATACTTTCCACGAGAAACGTGCGACCTTGCTGAAGTTTCAGCGTTTGACTGGGCACGTTAATGTTGTTAGAACCGTTAAACTATAAAATACTTTTTGCTAGATTTATCCTGTTACTCGGCGAATTAATCCCTGTATTCTCTTGAAAATATAAAGCCGGTAGGTACCAACCGCTTTTTGCGAGGTCTCGTATATAACAGTTTAAGGTGTAATAAGGAGTTAATCGATGTTATCTCCTTTGAGATATGGTTTTATGCATAGATAGGCGCGGTTTATCGTATACCGTACGAAAGTAATTACATAAAACTTAATTTAAGAGCCCGGATATAATTATAGAAGATGTACTGTTCTGAAGAATGGATACTTTTAATGGAAACCCTTTGATATCGGTTTCCTCTTTTACAGTTCCTCGGCGGCTGAACAAAAGCAGTTTAAAACCAAAAATACAGACAAAATAATTGCTACCGTATATAAAAACAGATCATTACAGTGAGTGAAATAATATGAGTTTCTGCTTATGGTAAATAATAGGGCTTTGTGTTTGTTTGTTATGCATTGATTGTTATGTCATAGACAATCGCGTGTACGACAATCAACGTAGCGTGACATTTATGGTGCCTTTATGATGTTGAAACATTTTCGCCAATCAAAGCTGTCTTATTGCTGTGACATCTATACTACTGTCTCATATTTCAGACAACGTAATTAAAACAAGAGTTTATAGCCTCAGTAGTATTTTACCTAAAGTCACTGTTCCATTTGAACTAAAGCGTTTTAGCTAATTGTTTCCGTTGAAAGAACGGCCGACAGCGGTACAATTTATGGCCCGCATTCACTAGCAATCTCTAATAAGAGAATTCTCTGATCATGTACCAGGTTTAGAGTAGGTTCTAATCTTTTCGCGCCTACGGGATTAAAGACTATAGATATTATACTGATGACATCATCCATACTGTGACTGCCAACCCGTTTGGAAAGGGTGGTGAGTGGCATTACGCGCCAAGATTCCTTGTCTTTGTGGTTCAACTATGAACGTGTACGGGTGCTATGTGTGTACATACGACTCTAATGAGAATCTTTGAGAGGAGGCTTAAGTTCATTCACTATTTACAAGGCGGGTGCCGAATAAATGCCTACATATTAACGAAGTGCTAATTTTAGAATTGATTAATCTTTAAGTTTATGTTTATTACTCCGCTTATTAATTGCTTCGTAATTAAGGGATATCCTAAATATTTAATGTTAGTAGGAACAGGTTTGTATAACCCTGCTAATGTTATAAATGGGAAAGTAACTCTGTCTGTTTGTCTGTTACGCTTTCACGCCTAAACCGCTGCACCGATGTTGATGAAACTTGGTACAGAGACAGTCGGGAACCCAAAGAAGGATATAGGCTACTTTTATCCCGAAAACCGCGAAATGTCTTCGCGATAAACGACATCCACGCGGACGAAGCTGCGGGCGATCTCTATTATATTAACACATGTATAAGTTTACCGTGTGGTTTCCTTCTAGCAAAAACCACCACCTTTGGTTTTGTTGGTACAGATAGAGAGCATCACCACCTAGCTAATATTATCATCCTGCGAATACTTATGTTAGTTCATCAGTCCATTAAATAAAGAAAAAAGAAAATTCATTTATTGCCATCATAAAAAAAAATTACAAAAATATAAAAATGCTAGAAGACTGGTCGACACTTCACGTGACCAGAGGGATGGCTTGTTTTTCGGCCAGAGAATTAGCATTGCCATGCAACGTGGCAACGCTGCCAGCCTTCTGGACAAGCTTCCAGTCGACAGCGATGCGGAGGAATATTTTGATGCACTCTCCTAGTTTATGTTGGTAGTTTAGGATGTAATTATTTTTTGTTTTTTTAGATTTAGTTTATATTGTATTAATTTAGATTAAAAATTTATTGCGTTAATGTTAATTCTCAGTTAATAAAATGCCGACAATTTAGGCTGTCTGGCAAAACGTACTCGGCTAATGTTTAAGTACAGGGAGAGCTGCATGCTATACAACGCTGGTTTTTAGTTCACTCCGATTAGACTTAAATACTACTTTCTTATAATCTGAATGAGAAGGATTTCGGCTTTAATTCATCTCACTGAGCTGGTGCGGGTTTCCTACATCATTGAGAACATTTTTTGGGAGCCTTTATGTGAGTGCTGACCTTTTCACGGTGTTAATCCAATTCTGACCGCACTTGAATTCGGAAAGTCAGAGCTATCGATAAAAACAACTAATTATACGAGTACTAGCGACCAGCCCCGGCTTTGCACGGGTACATTTTATGGCTTAAAACCTTCCTCTTAAATCACTCTATCTATTATAAAAAACCGCATCAAAATCCGTTGCGTAGTTTTAAAGATCTAAGCATACATAGGGACAGACAGATAGCGGGAAGCGACTTTGTTTTATACTATGAGTGATTCGTTTAATTTTTTTTTCCACTTGTCTGTATCAATATCGGACTGTCTTGCTTGGAGAACAAGAGTTCAACTGCTTCTATCACTATCGCAACCAATACCCAGCGTTCTGATTATGAAGATTTTTGGGATCTGACGATTTTTGGGATCACGACCTGGGAGAATAATAAGGTCTAGGATCATGAGCGGTTACGGGCTGATATGATGAAACTGTACTTACTACCTGTACTGTAGGTGCCTTTGTAAATAGTAGATTGCGTGACGGAGAAACACGTAGCAGGATGGTCTATTTAGGGTTAGTGCAAACTGACAGAGTCGCGGCGAACAGCTGTCTACTGTTTGCAAGGCATGCCCAGCATCACACCGATAATTCAGCTCTCATCAAGCTGTCTCCCCCCTAACTCCCCGCCAGCAACGCCCTAAGCCGAGGTCCGAGTCCCACTAGGGGTCGCCCTTAGTGCTGTTGTTGCAGGTAGTCATGATGTTAGTGTAGTACAAGTAACTGCTTGTACTACACTAACATCATAGCTAACTAGCTTAGGTTAAGTATTTTACTTCCCCCCCGATTGGTTGGAGACCCTTCAGGTCTCGCCAATAACTGCCCGGTTACGTAGGAAGGGTCCCCTAGGACCACCTACAGCAGTCGAATAGTTAATTAAATAATAATATGCATCGCACGGCCGCGTGTAGGCTCGCACCGGTGCGGCGGCGCTTTTGGACGCTTGTGGCCGGTCGACCGCTCTTCGCGGCGCTTTGAGTTTCCCGGTGTGATTTTGTTTTATTTGTGTTTCACTATTCCAATTCCAGCCGTATGTAGAAGCAAATTAAGTGGAATTCCAATTGGTAACACATTTTTTGTTTTGCCGCCACACCATCGGTGTGTGCTCACCCTTATTACTCGTTCGTTATGCACACGATCCGCGTGTACAAATTGAAGAGATTCGTGCGATTTTTCCATTGCTAGGTATATTGGTTAGTGTATTTGATTGTTAGCGCATCAAAATAAAACTAGAACGACGCGGGTTTTTAGTTAGAACTACGCTATTTTTTTTTGTAATTGCAACTCTTTTTTTGTATTTGGTAAACTGGGATTCAAGTTTCAAAATTTTTTTTAAATCTTAGAATGCACTCATACCTATTTTCTTGTTTTATTGTCACTTAAAAACTCTGTAAGCATATAACGAGTTGCTGCTAAATTTGCTACAGAAACCTGAAGATAATTTGGCAAGAGTATTGAATGATGTTGAGTACTTATACTGAGAAATAATATATATCTATAGCAGTAATCTCTGGGCTATTCCACAGTCAAAAGCTCGTTTACAAGAAAACGAACGAAGGAAATAAAAGTAAAGTGACAATTACGTTCTCAAAACAGTTAAATCTTCAGAAAGATAACATAATAATATATAGAATCTGTAATTTTCTTGAATTCATGGATTAAAGAGCCTTACAGTATTTTTAAGTGACAATAAAGTAGAAAGATATAAAATCTTGAACCTTATCGTTCTCTGTTAGAGACTATATAGATAAGTTATCGTGTAAACTACTCGAAGGCGAAAACAAGTGAAATCCATAATTTTTCTATTCAAAAAACATAGAACGGTACTCTACGTTTATAGGAACTTGTTATAAGTTATACGCCGAAGTTTTAAGAGTTTTAAAACTAAGAGGTAAGTACTTTTGATGATGAGTATTTACTATCGATCCTTGAGCTCAGATTAAAAAATGAGCAAGAATTTATAGTATCCGCCAGTCTTATGTTCATGTTTTAGTTAAATTTTCAGCGCTATTTTATGTTTTTTTCTAGATCAATTTAGTAGTAAGACCAGTATGATCAGGGGCCCAATTCTTCTAAAAGAAATCTTAATAAATCGCAACCGAACCCGCACCGTTCGTTCACGGAGAAGCCACACGATGCGGTGCGGCTCCGGCGCGGCGCCTGAGCGGTGCCGCTGCGGCGTAACACATACAAATTTCCATGATATACCACACGGTGCGGTGCGGCGCCGTGCCGCACGCTCGTCGGACAAAGACGAGGGGGGAGGGTGTATGACGACAGAGCGCAGATGTGTTGACGGAGAGCCGTTCCACACGGTGCAGTGCGGCGCCGCACCGCACCGCGTGGCTGTTGCGACGCCGCGTACTATGTGTGCACGCTGATGCGGCAAAGTGGTTGCCGTGCGGCGGCGAACCGCACCGCACCGTGTGGCATCTCCCTAGACAGTTTTCGTTTTCAAAAGCTGTCAAATTGATTGACACAAAAAACAAAACCAATCATTATGGCAGTTTTCGTAAACACGAACTGACTGACGGTTGTGGTTCGTTTGCGTTAGGCAACAATATTGTTACTCGAATTGGCCCTCAGCTGGCTTTAGACTTGTCTTTGATTCACATCAACTCAAACACAGACGTACCCAATTGTTGATTAATCTCCTTGTTTGATTACACATCTGGTACAGCTAACAGTCGGCATCATAGAGCAACGCGGCCATCGATGCACCGAGTCGTCAACCGCGTTGCCCAAAGGGCCTGTCCACATCTCCACGTCACAACGTGGTCAACGTAAAACGGTGCGGTAACGCGGCACGGTGCGTTGACATAACGTGCAAATTTACGTTACTGTGTATCGTAACACGTTCCGCCTCTAGCCGCAAGCGCGCACACGTATATGTGCTCCGCCCGCACTCTCCACGCCCGCGAGTTACTCGCCGTCTATGTGCTCCGATGCTTTAAAACCATACCTTACTGTTTCTCTTATTAAAATTCAGGATCTACATGGTCATCGATAAACCTTACAACGATCCTGACGTGCATTTTTACGATACGGTAACGTAAATTTGCACGTTACGTCAACGCACCGTGGCGCGTTACCGCACCGTTCCATTCCACGTTGACGACGTTGTGACGTGGAGATGTGGACAGGCCTTAAGGTTCACATTATCACCTACTGGCGTTTGATGGCTCAAACGATTAATGGTTGCTGATTGTATCTCGATTGTTCTGAGAAATAATACCGCAGTCTTGTTTAATTGCGTCACCGTTTAGTGATTACGCATCGAGATACCCCTGTGCCTGGAAATTGCAGCACAGTATTACAGCCATGAAATAAACTAGGCAGAGGTACCTTATGTTTTTTTTTGTTGTGCACTGCGGAAGTGGTTAACACAAAAAAGCTAAAACAACAAAAAGGATCTCTTAAAAAAAAAAAAACTTTTCGCTTCTGCGCTTATTAAAGGACATTGTATCATGCTGCATTAACTTTGTTAGACATGTGTAACTTAATGTAATATTTTGCATGCCTATATTACCATTGAAATGTCTTGGTCTTTTTTTATGTAACAATTACTTGTGTCTTAAATCAAGCAAATAAAAAAAAATTGTAAATATAAATACAAAAAGCATTCAAGAGCGCACACCAGAGCTTCATGAAGACACAGTCCATATCCTCGAAAGCTCGTTAAACCGTTAGTCCCCTGATTTGGTACGTCTACACCAGTGCGCTTTCATGTTCATCTTGCGATTTCAACCTTCAATTCCTCTTGCGTCAAGCGCATGCAATATTGAGTGCCATAAGACGCGTGCAGCTTATCGTCAACACCAGTGCGCCTCGGTTAGGCGTTGATCGACATACAATAGACGGATTAGCGTGCGCTAGGAGCATGCGCTTTTGTCGAACTAGTGTTAAGGCATGCGCTATTGCATGACGCATGCTTCAGACGAAGACGCAAGAGGAACATGAAAGCGCACTGGTGTGGACATAGCTATTCAGAATGATACCAGGGGTCTAATTCTCCTAAAATAAATCTTGATAAATCACAACCGAACCAAGGCCGAACCGTTCATTCAGACAGTTCTCAATTTCAAAAGTTATCAAATTGTTTGACACAAAAAACAAAATCAATCATTTTGAAAGTTTTCGAAAACAAAAACTGACTGACGGTTGTGGTTCGATTGCGTTTGGCAACAATTTATTTTAGGAGAATTGGGCCCCAGTTGTCGAACGATTCGGTAAGCTATGTCTTTTTCTGTCGTTGCGAGAATCGTAGACGAACGAGATAACAAACCAGATCGGTCGAAAACTGTTTGTCAAAAAGGTTCAGAATCGGAGGGCAGTTCCGTCTGTCATGCGAGTAAGTATGCACGTATTATCGGTGACAGCCATCAGATGAAGTAAAACCCTAAAGAATGTATCAGAGCGCTTGTGAACTAGGTACTCGTACACTAGGTACGTCTAATTCGAATCCGAGAAAATACGATCCTTGAAACTCTGCTGCAAATCTATGAAATTTTGATCGGGTGTAGTGTACGTTCATACAAATAGTACTGCAATTTGTTCCGATGGTATTTCCTCGGATTCGGATCGGCCGCAGTGCACAAGCGCTCTTATAGGATTGCAAAGGGAAAATAACAGCCGCTGTATAAAATTCTGATATTCACCGCATCCGGTTAGAGTGTTGTTAAAGTTGATCGCAATATTCCTAGGCAAGAATGATGATTTTCTACTTGTTACATTTTTAAATAGTTTCTTTAAACGGGTGTTACTAAAGGTGATGGATGTCGAGTAAAGCTTGCGTTGTACATTGTTCCCGCGATGTCAACCCTCGTCGGTTTCAGACGCGCTATAATAGAGCCCGCTTGCTCGTACCTACATATCATTAGTTCGGGGTGACGTGATCAATATTTTTGATTAAAGTTCCTCTATTATCCAACTCTAATGTGGCTGTTATTATGAACGGACAAGTTACTCTACACAGCTGTGGTTAAACCCCTATGTATGAAACTTATTTCCGGGAAGCAAAAGAAAATTGCTTGTAAGCTTAAAGTTATTCAAGTTTTTCCATATAAAAAATTCAACATGTTTCACGGACGCATTCATTAAGTAACTGCAATTTATTTAATAATATATTATACTGTAGGTAATGGTTGGTTGGACGACAGTTTCTATTTACGCAGAAGTAAAAATATGCAGTAGGTTTTTCCAAATATCGATTGATAAGTAATTTGTACACCTTTTAATTTCTTCGGTGACTTAAAACTGAAAACCGACAACCTGCTTTAAATGCATATAACACAAAATGAAATTTACTCAGTTATTTTACAATTGAAATTAATTTAACATAATTACTTATCTCATGATTTTTTTTCCAGTTTAGTTCAATTCAAGATTTCAATTGAAATCCCATCGTTTTGATAGGTTTCATATTAAACGGAACTAAATTAATTTTGTTGCAAATGGATTTTGTCGCTCTTACAGCAAACGTGACATAATCTCAATTAAAACGATTCAATTAACGTTCCTAGCTTTACCGTCGTTAAGTAATAAAGCTAAAGCAAAACGCGGCGAATATTTTATACCTACAATTAAATTGTGGATGAGCGAGCCTTGTCGCCAACAAACTCGGGTGTCAGGGATGGGAAATACCAACACCTAGGGTAGTGAAAGTAGCCGCAGGCACGCGAGCCCCGACCTCCGCGACCTCGCAACCCTCGCAACGAAAGGGAGGTGTCAACCGCGGCCTCATGTCAACCAACGTAGGTAAGAAACTAAGCAGCTGCCACCAATTATGTCGCCTTAAGGCTTAAAATTAGTGGTATGTCTAACTACAACAAATTGAGTGCACTGTGAGTTACCTGACTGTTTTGTACGATAAACTGTTTCCTTACACGAACTTTATTTGTTAATCTAAAGTTGGAATTGGAACATCTACATTCCTAACGTTATAAGAAAGATTCAAAGCAGAAACAATAGTAGTTTAGCTAACGTTCATGTTAGTAAGATGTGACATTGCTCGACACCGATCGAGCGCGAGTTTCAAAGAATTCCTCCCTTATTCCGCTTGCTTGGAACTATTTGACATTATAATTGTAACCGAGTAAGAAAAGTTTTGTAAGGGAAAAAGAAAAGTTTGGAAACGTTTTTCTTGCTAGAATATTTTACCGTGTTTTATATTTCTACTTTATTTTCATAATTTGGGGTTTCAGAGTTGGCAAAGCACGCGAAACAATTACGTGGGCCTGTATCTAATAAGACGAGTTATTTAATGTATTTAGTTGTTGTAAGGAAGTAAAAAATATTTACGATAATAGTAGGTACTGTTTAGCGTATATTTATATGTACATATGTACGAGATAGGGCAATGTTTATCGGTGGGGCGGCAGTGGCGAGTAGAGGCGGGCGGCGAGTCTCTCGAGGCAGCCCGGGCGGCGCCGGCCGACAAACTTCGTCACTTAACTTCGCCATAAAGCTAAGTTCGCCACTTATTTGGGAAAACTCCGCAATTACTACACAGCTAAGATCCGGCTACTTCTGACTTTACGCTGTTATTTATAGACAAATAAACTTTAATTACCTACTATCTTTACCATAACTAATTGAAATTGTATCTTGATTAACGGTTTATCTAGTTATTAAAGCTCGCGACCTAATTGACGACTGATTTGTTAAATAGCTTAATTACTGATTGTGATGCCGGTAGCTCTAAGCTATTATTAGCATAAAATACGACGACTGTTTTGGTTACTGGCGGAGCGGGATTACCATATGTTTGTCAATCCACGTGGTTAAACGGATTACACCTTCAATAAATTAATTTATTATGCATGAAATTTACACTTTAGTGAGATTCTATCAAATAATGAATCCGTGGACACCATTTCTATACAGCTGGATTAAATTTAAGGTTTCCTGGAATTTATTATGCGGATTATCTCTTTTTATTGATCAGGACACGATCGCAAAAAGGGATTTATTTATTTTTAATCTATCTTCAGATTAACGCAGCGGCCATGACCCACAGTGTCTTAACGATAATTCGTATAGTGATTAAGAAGTTATGACAGATAGGCTCGAGGCGCACGGCGAGGCGCAAGGCGAGGCGCAAGGCGTGAAAGGCGTGGTTTGTTTTCATGGCAGCGCGGCACGCACAGCCGTGTCATGAATCATGATCATGACAGTGTCGCATTCACTTCACTTTACCATTAATACCTATTTAGGCGCCCAGTCGATATGACTACACGAAATTGTATCGCTCCGTGTCGCGTTTTTGTTGCTTACGCATTGGGGTGTTTTATTTTTATACCCGACTAGCTGTTGCCCGCAGCTTTGCTTGCATAAAATTTTAAACCCTTTTTAAGCCTTTTTTAAATGTAGGTATAGAATCAAAAAAATCCGTCTTTTATTACTTACTTTGCAGTGTTTGTGCCAAATTTTAAGTTAATAACCCCATGGAATAAGGGTTGTCATACAAACGTTAACAACCCATTTCACCACATAAGGGGTGGAATTTCCAAAAACCTTTCCATAGTGGATGCCAACATTATTAGAGGTACCTACTTTGTACCCAGCCAGAAAGCCTATTATTTGATTTCATGCTTTTAACTTCGTAGAAACTTTTATCCTCTATTTCACCCCTTAGGGGAAGAATGTCCAAAAACTCTCAAACGTTTATTTCTAACCAGTAATCTAAACATTGAATTCCAAGTTTCTTACTTCAAAAGTACCAGATTTCTCATACAAACTTACAACACTTATTTCATCCCCTTAGGGGTTGAATTTCCAAAAACCCTGAAACATGTGTACGTTTATTTCTGACCCGTAACCTAAATATTTAATTTCATGCTTCTTACTTCAAAAGTACCAGACTTCTCATACAAACTTACAACACTTATTTCTCCCCCTTATGGGTTGAATTTCCAAAAACGCTTAAACATGTGTACATTTACTCCTAACCAGAAACCTTAATACTTAATTTCATGCTTCTTACTTCAAAAATGACGGACTTGCATACAAACGTTAATCACCCTTTTCACCCCCTTAGGAGTTAAATTTCGAGAAATCCTTTCTTAATGGATGTTTTCGTCACGTAAGAACCTACTGTCCAAATTTCATATTTCCAGCTTTAGTGGTTTAGGCTCTGCGTTGATGAATCAAATGTCAGTCAGTACCAGTAGTAAGATTTTTTTGCGTTGTTCACTGAACTGACCTTAATTTATAGTCCATATGACTTGCTTTGTATTTTATAATTTATCTGGGCACCGCTTTAGGTTTGGATGACTACAAAAATGCATTTATTCATAACATTCATATTTCTATGTAAGTATCATTAGAAAAATGTTACATTTATTAGAAAAAATGCAAAACTAAAATGGCCACTTATATGCTATCTGAAATTACTAAGCCCGATAAGCCAGTTTTTATTAGTAATTTAGTGCTTGATACGCGAGCTCGGCGGGCGGCGCAGCGACGGCGATACCCGGTCTTGAAATCACACCGCCCGTTCGGCCGCGGTGTTTATGGTAAGGTCCGTACTATATCATACAACTAGGTCTAAAGGCTATTCGTCTTGAAAATGAAGCCATTGTGCTTCTAAAATCGGAACGTAGCTATAATACTAAGCAAGTTTCCAATAGTTTCCCGAATGAAATTGGTATTTACCGCCGTTGAGGTTCGTCAAGCTTCTGAAAACGCTTTCTTACATACAATTTCTCAAGCATTTTTCTGAATATAAAAGTAAGTACTTACAGTAAGTTGCGCTCGTCAGCCGGTCGATCGTGTCTTGTTTTAGTTTTGAGTTCTTCTTGCCCATTTTCGCTGGTGGACGACTGTACGGCACCAGTAAGCACTCACACTAAGTTTAACGTCTGTATAGGTCAATACGCTGTGACGTATTACATATTATTCAACTTGCGCCCGCTTTACTCCACCTGTAAACAGGAATATTACATTAAAATCCAGCTTAACAATTACAATTGACTGAATATCGATCTACAGGAAATAGTATGGAGGACTAATAGTTTTTATTACACACTGCGACATAATATGGTCACGTAGTGTCACAATTTGTACGAAGCTGCGTCAACAAGGTCCCTTGCGCTTCTACCTCTCTTTGTCTAATACAAAAACTTCGATATATCCGTCTCACTCTGTATAAATTATAGCTGTTTTCCTTCTCCTGAATATTGTAGGGTGAGTAGCGAACGGCGGCGAGACGTAAACGAAATACTTATTTTGGCGTATCTTCGGCGAAAACAAGCCATTTATAGGATGGTGATAAATCAACTGTTCTCATGTTCTGATATAAATGTGTGTAGGCAATATTTAGTGAATAAGAACAGTCTAAATCATAAGCGGTGGAATTGTTTCTTATACTATAATGGTGAATATTATCATGTAAATGTTCACTTCATCAAGATATACATACTATATATATACTTCAAGCTTTTCGATTTAAACATTCAGTTGGTTACACACATCAGAAAGCTTAAATTTATGCTTAAGTACCGTATGTTCCCGTCATTAACTTGAATATGGAAGCGGTGTGTCAAAGTATATATTGATGTGTACCTAAGTATCTTATCCCAACACTGTCTCGATATTAGTCATATAATCTAATTACCAGTAGGCGTCGACGCCGCTTCGACTGCAGACGACGCGACAACGGCTCAATCTAATATAAAATGTATTACTTTATACAATAATTTATTCAGATAGTTCTACAATTGTGGCGTTGCACCAACTGATCAATTATTCAGTAGCAGCCCGACGAAGTCCACTAGACTGACAATTTTCGACATTCTTTATACCTATAACTGAATATAAGACAAAAAATGCTAAGAATCGAGAAATTAATTTCAGTCGAGGAACGTAATAAATGGGTCCCTCGCGTTCATTCTACTGAAAACATTAGGATAAAATAAAAATATACCGTTTTGTAAGATTTTTTACCTTTTAGAGTAACTGTATTGTATCTATCCTCCAGCACAACAGAGCACACTCGCACTCCATCACAGTATAACTACAGGAATACACACTATTAATTTTGTTTTCACAGTTACACTGTTTTCAAATTTTCGGTACGATATCTGAAACGAGGGAGAAAATCTCTCGTTACTATTGTAAGTGGCGAATATTTACCCTTTGTTAATATAAATATTAACAAAGGGTAAATATTCGCAGAGCATTTCGCTTTTTCATTAACGCTCGCAAAGTTTTCTCAGCTAACTCTATTACTTAAAAGTTTTCTCGGTAGGTAACAATCCTTCTATTTTAATTCTGTTTTCAACAAAGATGATTTATGGGCGAGGAATTTGAAAATAGTATGAGTTACAGTCTGACTTCACACGTATAATTTAGGGTGGGTTTTATTTTTGAAATAGCGCCGTGCGAACGGGAAAGCACTTTTCGTGATGATTTTAAAGGTATGTTGGTAAAACGTATCCAGAGTGCACTTCCCGTCTTTATTTTTACAAAAAAACATGGCATATGAATGACATGCGTATTTATCCTCATTTCTAAAAGGTTTCTGTTTCGGTCATAGCGTGCGTGTTTAATGCACCGCTGGTGTTTCAACCCTTGAAAAGTATGAGTTTTTTTTTTTCAGCTTTCACATAATGGGTTGCATGCAACCTACAGGTTGCTGTGCACGACAGGAAAGGAAACCTCATAATGTTCTAAGTAATTTGATCAGAATTGTGTTCTACGATACAGTACACAGTGCCGCTAAAATTAACTAAATTAGCTGGTGAGTCAGGTCTTATTACAGTACATTTTTCATGTTAACGTAAGATTTAATATGACATATCTCGACATATACAGTGGTGGACATATAATTAGAAACACCAAGTGCGAATTTTGTTTTTAGTACAATTTAACTTGATAATTAATGTTATACGTATCATAGAGGGCTAATACCTATTTATCTATAATGTATCCACATCATGAAGTATTATTATGTCAGTTTTGCAAATATCATACAACCGGTTATGTTAAAAACTGGTATACTTTATAAAATAAAATGAAGCAGCACAACGTACCAAGATGGACAACTAATTAGAAACAGAAAAAAAAACATTACTATGAATATGAACAAAGGTAACGAAACAATAAATAATGAAGTTAAATGGTACAAACGTTTTACAATAAACAATTAATGTTTGGTTGGGAAGCCTCTGCTGTTGATTACAGCTCTATAACGACGTAGCATTGATTCTATCAATGTTTCATACATTTCCAGGGAACATTTCTCCATGCTTTTACAAATGCGTCTTAAAGTTGTTGTAGTATGATACTAGTAGTAGTACGATATTAGTGATATGTTTATTGGACTATGTTTTCTTTACAATGCACCACAAATTTAGATTTAATTCAAATCCGGACTATTTGCAGACCAATCTAACACCGACACTACAATAATCCAAACCAAAGAAACAGCGTGAAAGCATTTCTAAGAGACTAATTAGTGTCGGTGTTGTTTGTGGTACATTGTAAAGAAAACATAGTCCAATAAACATATCACTAATATCGTACTACTACTAGTATCATACTACAACAAGACGCATTTGTAAAAGCTTGGAGAAATGTTCCCTGGAAATGTATGAAACATTGATAGAATCAATGCTACGTCGTTGTAGAGCTGTAATCGACAGCAGAGGCTTTCCAACCAAACATTAATTGTTTATTGTAAAACATTTGTACCATTTAACTTTATTATTTATTGTTTCGTTACCTTTGTTCATATTTATGCTAATGTTTTTTTTGTGTTTCTAATTAGTTGTCCACCTTAGTACGTTGTGCTGCTTCATTTTATTTTATAAAGTATACCAGTTTTTACATAAACGACTGTATGATATTTCCAAAACTGACATATTAATACTTCATGATGTGGATACATTATAGATAAATAGGCATTAGCCCTCTATGATACGTATAACATTAATTATCAAGTTAAATTGTACTAAAAATAAAAGTTACACTTGGTGTTTCTAATTATATGGCCACCACTGTATACAAGGTTAGTCAGAAAGGGGGTACTAATACGAAGCCCACTTATAGTATCGCTGATCACAGTTTGAAAGCAAGTGGTAAAATTTCAAAATTCGATATTTTTTTTCCAAATTAAATGATTTTTATTTCAGTTTTTTCAAAAATTCTTCATCCCTGCTTTAGTTACAAATTCAGAAAATGGTGCTTCTAATTCATGACCCCAAACATGACCTAAAATGTAAACACAGCTGATCATAACTGGGGATAGATTTTAGAGTTTTTTTTTTGAGATTTTTGAACAACTTTTTCTCTTAAACTGTTGACTTTTGGGAAAAGTTGTAGAACAAAAGTTATTCATTATTATGTGTACTTTAACACCCTTTCGGATTAGTACCCCCTTTCTGACTAACCTTGTATACTACCACCTACTTTTCGACCCGTATGAGTTTCAAGAGCAAATTTAAGGAAACTACATAATTACTTAATGAAGCCGCTATGGTAAGCCATGGGTTTCCCAACTTATGCACCAATTTTGGTGCAGCAAACTTTAAGTGTAATAATTTATACCTATATATATAGGATTGTGTTAGTCGTATCGCTTAAGCAACTTCAGTGATGCTTAGAACTTTACCGGGATTGCTATTAATATAAACTTTAAAGAGCATTGATTAGTCTTTAAAGCGAAACAGGACAACTTAGAGATACACATATTTATGGAAGTGGCTCCACACTTTTTGGTGTGCTTGAAGGACTTTACATTCATTGTATTATATATATTTAATTAATATATTGAATATAATGCAAAGTGTATTTACAATTTTAAATATGTTTCAAGGTAAAACCGAGATTATTTCACCAACCTATCATTAACTGTTAATTAACCTAATTCGATCTGCAAAATGTTCAATAGCTAACATTTGCATTTCAACACGTATCAATGGTAATAATGACACGATTATTGAACGCATACATTTCATATTTAGGTATAGGTCACATTTAGCTTATCTGGTCAATAGTTACGGGCTAAATTATTGATAAGTTGGTGTATAACCCCTAAAATGGGAACATATTTATACTGGGCCGATATGTTTATTATTACTTCTGGAACAGAGGATTTTTTTCGTGAATAATGCTGACTGCGTAATTTCTACACTAGATAGCTATACAGAATGTCCCTGGAACTATGGATCAAATCGAATAGGGGCGTGGGCAATGTCAATTCCAAACTTTTTAACCCTGAGTATGTCGGTGCAATTTTTTGTGGTTCAAAAGTTATGACCAATTATTGATTTTTTTTCAATCACTTCGCATAGAAAAAAATCAAAAAAAAAACTATCAGAGCTATCATTTTTTTTTCAGGACTTTGGCGAATAGTAGGCCTTTCTTGTGGTAATACTTTTACGAAGCTAGAAAACACGTGTTCAATACGAAAAAACATTTACTGCAAAGGCTGCTTGGTCCTGCAAAAATTTTACTCAAGTTTTTACTTGCCCACGCCTCTATTCGATTTGATTCATACTTTCAGGGACATCCTGTATAGTCGATATCATTCAGAGAAAAATCCTCGTGAAAGATGACAAAAGTCAAAAGTGTCCAAGTTAAATTGTTTTGTACGCTATTCGCTGCACTAGTTCAGTACTAGTTTACTGGACTACAAAGAATAACAAAATAGTGTCAGCAAAGAAAGAATTGTTGAAAGTTTTTCTATTGTTTCTTGGTATGTTTGTCTTTTCTTCTATAGCGTCATTATTCACGACGTTTGGAAAGCCACTTTCCAACAGAAATATAACAACTACCCGATTCATGTTTTTTTTCGCTTTCTGACGGTATTTTTATAACATTGAAAAATCTGAGGGAAGTCCTGGAAGCAAATTCTACCAACAGAAACTTTTATCAATTGCAACTGAATCGTTCATTCAGAAAGTTTTCGTTTATATTTGGTTTTGTTTTTGTTTTCAAACAATTTGATAGTTTTTGTAAACGAAAACTGTCTGAATAAACGATTCAGTTGCAATTGATAAACGTTTCTGTTAGTAGAATTGGACTCCTATTCCTGACTTTGCTTTAAAAATACTGCTACGCCAACGTGAGTGTCAATGCATGTAAAGCATTGATCAACAAAATGTCATTACTCCCTTATTTCAACAGCCAAATGTTACGATCGCCGAGCAGAACGATACAGAATTTAGTTGTGGGGCTCACGTTTCTTTACTCGCCCTAGTCATTGGGAAACAAGTAAATATTTCAACGTTGCAGCTATTTTATTTGACTTGAAAGTTCATGAAGTATTATTTCTCTAAGATCATAGTAATATTTAATTTTTGAAGCTACAAAATGAATACAAACTCCGAGCAACAGAATGACGTTTTAGTGATATAGTATTGTGTGTTTGTTGTGAGAGCTCGGTATACGGACAAGATTCCTTATTTTTTTGCTTTTGGAACTTTACAACACTTAATGGAATTGAATCCAAAATCCTTATTTTTCTTTTATTTGTATTACATCACACAATTTCTATACGTTTATAAAAGAGGCCGTTGCAAAATGGTGTCATTTATAATTTAATGTATACAAAATGAACGATTTTCACTAATTTTTGCCATGATTACTAATTGACCAATCGCAGTAAAATAGAAGTCGTATTAAAATAGAAGGATTTTTTTCATTAACTGTTACTTGTGGCTCGACTCGCGCGTTTTTCGCGACTCGCGCGCTTTCTTATACAGATATAAAATAGAATAATGTGTTTTTTTTAAAAGGATTGTTATACTTTCTATACTCTGTGTCTCTATTGAATATTTTTAATTTTTGCCCCTGTTAACTTTTTTCAGAGCGAAACGAGCGCAATGAAACAATTTAAGCTGTTTCGCTACGTTTTCGATCCGCTACAATACCATTTCAGACGAGTTATGTTAGCACTATATACAGTGAGAATTAACACTAAAGGTTGTATATATCGCAATGCATTTTCGCTGAGGCTATTTATTCGGTAAAACAGTAAGTTATGATAATGACAATAGCAGCCACAAATATTGTAATATCCTTGTAAACGTCGTTTAACTCGTTTTGCTGAAAAGTTATAGTTTTATAGACAGATAATTAAAACATTTGACTGATGGGATAAACGATAATTTAACATTCAATGTTTGTATTTATATTTTTGCCTGAAATAGACACAAAACCTTTTTGATTTAATAATATCTATAGTCCGGCCGTATTGTATGAAAGGTAAATCATTGAACGTGAAATTCATTCTGCTTTATCTATTTAACATAGGTACATATATACAAGGTTAGTCAGAAAGGGGGTACTAATACGAAGCCCACTTATAGTATCGCTGATCACAGTTTGAAAGCAAGTGGTAAAATTTCAAAATTCGATATTATTTTTTTCCAAATTAAATGATTTCTATTTTAGTTTTTTAAAAAATTCTTCATCCCTGCTTTAGTTACAAATTCAGAAAATGATGCTTCTAATTCATGACCCCAAATATGAGCTAAAATGTAATACACAGCTGATCATAACTGGGGATAGATAGATATTTGAGTTTTTTTTTTGAGATTTTTGAACATCTGTTTCTCTTAAACTATTGATTTTTGGGAAAAGTTGTAGAACAAAAGTTATTCATTATTATGTGTACTTTAACACCCTTTCGGATTAGTACCCCCTTTCTGACTAACCTTGTATAGAGAACACTTATTCTTTATTCGTTTATTTTTATTATTATTTGGTACGCGTAAAATAAGTTTACCTCTTTCAAGTGAGGAACAGATGGCTGAAATCCGGTTTCAGAGCGCCAAAGTTATTTTACGCGTACCAAATAACTATGCCGCTCTGAAGTGTGGAACAGAACGCTCAAAGCCAGGTTAAAGAGAGGCAAACTTATTTTACGCCTACTGTGATGTCGTGTCTTTTAACGACTCTTGAAGCAACATGAATGTTTGATTATCAAATTTTTGATTATTTTAATACAAAATTAAACGCAGGGCCGAGCTCTACCAATCAAATGTAATGTCTAACAAAGTTAAACAACGTTGGATTGAGGCTGAGTTTCTGATCGCAAGCGGTTAAAGTCAGACGTACGATAATGATGTCCTATTTGCAAATAAGAACTGAAATAAATATCAACTCAGAAATAATATTACCACAGTAGATTATAATAAGCTAAAACAGTACCTCAACTTACTATAATCGCCTGAATTGACACACACAGACACACACTGTTTATTGAGATACTGCATTTTTTGCATGTGACTGTATCACGAATATGCCTTAGAAGTCTTGTTGCAGTGCATGTCTGTGTGAGTGTGTCAATTCGGACGATTGCAGGTAGTTGAAGTACTGTTTATCTTATATAATATATACTGTGACATAACGTAGAGATAAAAACACTTTAAAAGCCTATTTGTAACCGACCGCTTGGTGTGCATGTTCTGAATATCGAATAACAACTTTATGTTCTCTTCTTTAGACGTAAATTAAACATTTAGGAGATATTATGCAGAAGATTATAAGTTTGTGTTTGAATTTATTGGGGTTTGTGTGAAACAGAAGAGGAACAGTACCCCAAGTGTGAGTTTTTTTCGTACTACTTTTTTTCGTACTGTAGTTGCGTCACGCCAAAAATGTATGAAAATTTAGGCTGCGCCTCTAGGCGCACCGTTCACTAACTAATATTCGCGCGTTAATTGAACGGTGCGCCTAGAGGCGCAGCCTAAATTTTCATACATTTTTGGCGTGACGCAACTACAGTAGTTAACGAAAAAAACTCACACTTGGGGTACTGGATTTCCTATCCCTTGTGTACGTGTGTGTGTGTTGGATCACGTACGTCCTGCCTTACTCCACTAAATTACGTGTGTCCATCGTTAGAGGATGCCGAGAGCTTCTACATGCTGCAGATTAGCTACCTTGAGTTATGGATAACTGTATTGAAGAAGGTTTTTTCTTTTAAGTTACCCCTCTCTTAGTGGGTGTTTCACCAAGCTATAATTAACTGTTCATTAAGCTAATTTAGTCTCTAAACTTTTTAATAGCTAACATTTGCATTTCACCACATATCATTATCAGTGATAATGACCAGATTATTGAACACATAAATGTCGTTTGTAGGTCACATTTAGCTTATCTGGTCAATAGTTACGGACTATTTATTGATAGATTGGCGGAATCGCACCTTAGAATAGTAAAGCTACTGTATTTTTGGTTCTAGGTTTCAACACAATAAGGCTACATCAATAGTCAACAGCCAAGGATAAAATGTATCACCATCTCAATTTCTTTCAGTCTAATATTTCTATTTTATACATGGTCGGACGGAAAGTGTAATTGAATTTTTTCATGAAGTAAATCTCGGTTAAATCCCCAGGATTAGAATTGTGCCCGGGATGCCGATAAGCTCACCCTATATAACGTAGAGCCTAATATAGACGATCTGCTGGCATTCGACATTGTACATCTACCTAAACTTGGGCAGACGTGACCATTAACTACATTTATAGGATACTTAAGGTATTTGCAAGTACACAACTCAATGCACAATGCCTGTGTACGGAATAGACACTTCTGTAGTAATTAGAACTCTGAAACAAGGACGACGGATTAACAAGAAAATGACTTGTAGCTAGGGTTGTGAAGTGACGGTCACATGTAATGTAAAGTGACCGTCAAAAGTGTCTGTCATTTATAATATATGCTTGGTGATAAACATGTTATTGTATTGAAATATATCCGCCTATGATTTTAATAGTTATCAATAATTAAGTTCGTATAATAAAAAATTGCTAAACTATCTTTTCAATTATAAAGCGCAGTTCAGACTACGCTATAGATACTATTTCGCTATATAAGGTCTTACTTTAATATTCCACGATATTTTGCATAGCGTCTTGGTGAATGCTGGAGATTATGCTGGTGTCACTAAAAATTAAATCAGTTGTATTTTTTTTGTCATATGTTTTTGGTAAATTATCATTTCATTATTTACGGGTTAAGTCAGTAGGTAAGGTAATACTAGCCACGCGTTCATTGGTAAGTTGCGTGCATGGATGTCATTAATATATTGTATTAAAATAATTGATTTATTCGTGTTATTTTTTAACAGAAAAGATAAATTATAGCATCACATTTTTTGTGATACGTGCTTCATCTTTAGCATTTATAAAGACACCATTCAAAATATCGTGGATTATTAAATAAGACCCTGTATACTATACCATATTGCGTCTTAAGCAGTATGACGATATCGCTCAGTACAACATTTTATATGGACACGTTCACTCAACGCTATACGATATAGCGTATAGTGTAAACGTCATGCTATAGGTACAAGGTTAGTCGAAAAGGGGGTAGGTACTAATCCGAAAGGGTGTTAAAGTACCCATAATAATGAATAACTTTTGTTCTACAACTTTCCCCAAAAGTCAAGTTTAAGAGAAATAATTGTTCAAAGATTTCAAAAAAAAAAATTCTAAAATCTATCTATCCTCAGTTATGATCAGCTGTGTCTACATTTTAGGTCATATTTGGGCTCACGAATTAGAAGGTCCATTTTCTGAATTCATATACAGCGTGTCCCAGAAAGTAGTGTCAAGCGGAAGTCCAGAGGTAGAACATCCTTTGAGGTACCCAAATCACCCCTATGTATGTTCCGCGATTTTTTGTAGTTTTCGAGTTATGAATGTTTTTCATGTTTTTTAATCAAACTCTGACTATAACGACATTTTTGATCATAGTGACGTGAATAGTTGAGATACATGAGTATTTTTTTTTTCTAAATTAGCTGATTAGTGACCCTTTCGAATGCATAAACATTTGTATGTATAGATTTATAGTATAGTAAATTCCGAATCAATCAGACCAGTAGAAGTTGCTCATATTCCTTCGACAACCAGAAAAGAGCTGATGATCTTCAAACGGCTGAACAAATTTTTTTGAATCATAGCTAAGAACACTCTCGATAAAGTCACTTTTCAAACAAAAGAAAAAACTAAATCAAAATTCGTTTAGGAGCTACGATGCCACAGACAGACACACAGACACACACGTTAAATTTGTAAAACCCCTCTTTTTGCGTCGAGGGTTACTAAAAAAGAAGTCATTAGTTAGTTTTAATCAATTTTTCATTCACCCTTTTACAACTGGAACTTTCGATTATATATGCTTTGAATGAAATTTTTATTGTGATGTCGTAGAGATAGCTCGATGAAATTTACAGTGTAAATAGCTGATAAAATGGATAAGTTTTTAAAATACATCTGACGCAAAAAGTTTAGGGAGATTTATTTTTAAATCACCCACAAAGATGTAGGAAACATGCAGGATTTTAACTTTATGAGAATTCAATATTTTTTTGTAACGCATTCGTTACATCTATGGTTACAAATGTTTATGCATTCAAAAGGGTCACTAATCAGCTAATTTAAAAAAAAAATACTCATGTATCTCAACTATTCATGTCACTATGATCAAAAATGTCGTTATAGTCAGAGTTTGATTAAAAAACATGAAAAACATTCATAACTCGAAAACTACAAAAAATCGCGGAACATACATAGGGGTGATTTGGGTACCTCAAAGGATGTTCTACCTCTGGACTTCCGCTTGACACTACTTTCTGGGACACGCTGTATAAAGCGATGAAGAATTTTTGGAAAAACTAAAATAAAAATCACTTTGTTTGGAAATAAATTATCGAGTTTTGAAATTTTAACCCTTGCGTTAAAACCGTCATCAGTGATACTTTAAGTGGCCTGCGGATTAGTACCCCCTTTACGACGAAACTTGTAATAGCTTATGACGTAATATGCTTTTATAGCGAAATAGTATAGCATATTCTAAACTGCCCTTGCGATTATTACATTCATATTTAGAAATACAAAACATCCATCGGTTGTAGTTTTCCATACAAAATAGATATAGATAAAATACACTTTCATAATGAAACAAGAGTCGTTGCAAAGCTTGCGGTTTTACTTATTTATGTTTGAGTTTTGTTGTTTTCTGAAGTTCTGACTGTAAATATCTATCGGTATTGAGGATGGAATATCGAGTTACTTTTATATTGAACTTGACAGTCCTGACAAAAAGTGACTGTAAAATATACACTGAGTAAAGGCCGATTTACACGAGGAGAGTTTCTCGAAGCGAGACTCGTTCTTTCGTTGTCTTTCTCTACGATGAAAACAGAGATAGCAAGAGACTCGCTTCGAGAAACTATCTCCGTGTAAATGAGCCTTTAAAGTATTCAATTTGTTGTTACATTGGTTAAACACATATAACATGACGGTCACTTTACAATACTATCTGATATTAAATTGTATTTTATTTTAGACTGAATATGTAGCATGCAGAAATGAATATAACAATAGATACAAGTTTTTTTTAAATCAAAATTGGCTGATAACAATGAAGTTATTTCTGTCGTGTTCGCTTCTGATTAAATTTATTTAGTATTCTTTTGTCGCAACTATAAATAGCTCAATGGTTTCGCGTTTATTCTTTCAATTCCATTTTTATTAAGTCAGATTATATTTCAAGAGTATAAAAGCTTAAAAAACCGTAACAAACAACGTTCGCATAAATGTTAGAAAGTATTTATTAGTCTGAAGTCAGAAAGTAGCCATTTAAATTCATCCCTTGTGGTTCTCGAACCTTTACAAGGTTTATATTGAACTAGGAACTAAACCTGACTTCACTCTCACGATTTTTTAAATTATAAATTACTAGCTGTTGCACGCGGTTTCAATCACATTCTATAGTAAGTAGTTCCCCTTCGCGTACGTAGATATAAAAAGTATTCTATCTGTTAATCCAGGATAATTATGGTTTATCTGTGTGCCAAATTGAATCCAAATCTGTTCAGCCGTTTATGCGTAATTGAGCCACAAACAGCCATCCGTCCATCTTCACAAAGTTTCACATTTATTTTGTTAATAGGATGATTAGTTTTTACCATCCAAAAGCGTTCTACTACACGATCACGTCACATTAGATTTACTTATGTAAATCTAATGGGGTGCGTGAAAAGAGCCTCCACGGGTGACGATACATAAGTACGTCCGGCGCACCCTGGGCAGTCAGCCTCGCTACCAACCTTGCTGACTGGCTAATCTTTTCACCACAGCATGAGCTATTTTCGCATAGCTCGTGCTGATACGAGAAAAGAAGAAGATTAGATTTACGGACACGAAAATATAAATAAAACATTTACCTGATTTTGTGTCCAAAACCATTGCACGGTCATCACATTTTCATTCAAGTCAACATT
Source organism: Amphipyra tragopoginis (assembly GCA_905220435.1). Lineage (NCBI taxonomy): Eukaryota > Metazoa > Arthropoda > Insecta > Lepidoptera > Noctuidae > Amphipyra > Amphipyra tragopoginis. The sequence continues at coordinate 21,504,984 of HG991991.1, read as the reverse complement.
ACTAATTTGAACTTTCGAACTTTAATGAACGTAGAAATACCCGATGCTATAAAACTACTCGCATTCTTTTTTTAAGTTGTCGAATTCTTACTACCTTTTAGTATAGACAGTAGACATGAAATAACGGCAGTCCCTTATAAAAAAAAACCATTCGTACATTCTCAGACAGACAGTACGAAATATAGGTTGAGGTACGTTTTGATTAGTTTTCGAATAGACGCATGTGCTTTGTGCACACTGCCTAATATAGAGTATTCGTTTCAGATGCTTTACACTACGGCCGACGTATCTTGGCGAGTCTGAAGTTAGATGTTTGGCTGCGCAATGAATCTTTTAGAAACGAAATTGTCTACTGCGCAGCTAATCAGCTAACTTCAGACTCGCTAAGATACGCCGGACGTATTGTAATTTCGCTCTGTCTTAATAAAATAGAAAAAAAAACGTACTTCGGAGCACAAATTCTACAGTTTGTTTTAACGTTTTAAAACATAAGCGATGTCCTTATTTTGCACAGCTATTTTTATTTAAGCTTTAATGTGGTTGTATTAAGCTGAATTGCTAAAGGTCAAGGAAACGCCGCCGCCGTGTATTTCTGGACGTTCTTGTAAGAAACACCAGAAACTTTCTGCCAGAGAAAGTTATAGGTTTAACAGTATTGCAGAATAAAGGGTAGAACTTTACCCAGAAATGAGACTATGAAAAAAAGAATTTGCTGTATGCAACAGACTTTACAGTCGCGGACTAAAGTCGTATTCTTAAAATGAAACTTTACACCGAATATTGCAAGACGCTGGATGCAACAAAACTACTTTCCAACTGTGAACTAAGTAAACAAATTATTTAGCCGCATCATATTTTGTTTCCGAACTTTCTTACTAACTGAACACACCCGAGGCCGAAGTTGCTTCTAAGTGTTTGCTTACTTATATGTGCAGTTTAAACGACGAATGAAAACTTGAGTGTGAGAGAATCCGTGTACGCGCACAACTTGGGTGCCGTTGGTTTTGTGTTTATTTACTCAAGTTTAGTATTATTGCAAAATGAATAAAGCTTTAGGTATATGCTTTATACTTTAAATTTAATCAAACCCATCAATTTATTACATTATGCAATTTATACAACATAAAAGCTTGTCGCGAGATTGAGCTGTGTAGTCTAAATAAACAAGAATACACTATGTAACTTGATCTTGAGAAAAGTAATTCTATGAATGTTTGTATGTATTTCATAAAATACATTTACATTGGTAAATCTTGCGACAAGCTTTTATATCATAAAAATTGTATAATGTAATAAATTGATGAGCTTGATTTAATTTGAAGTACCTATAAAGAATCATTCAAGCGTTTAATTTAAAGTTTATTTTCTTCTTTTTAGAGCATTTGTATAAAAACTTGTTTTTAAAAATATTTTTTTTACTATTAATTTATTTTATTATTTTATTTTATTACTTTTAAGAAGGCTTACAGACTAATAACAATAATAGGTAACAAAAATATATAGTTGAGTTGCTAATAACACTAATAATAATAATTATACACTTAACCAAAATTTACGAGAGTTTACTTACATTTCACCGCCGTTTTTGTTTTATTAAGTAGTTACCTCACATTGTGCGACACAGTCGTGAAATTGCAGGTGCCTCAACTGCCCGAGTCGCCTTGTGAATAACAACTCTAAAATTAACATGTGAAAATTTCAAAGTGTTGCCACATGCATGTGGGCTTCCCTCAGGAGTCTGTCTGCACTTAGCTGCACAAACTTACAGAATTATACCTACAGTCTAAAGAATGACACTTTGTTCACGAGAATTTGAAAGCTTTAGCTCGCTAGCTAACTCGGATTGCTTAACACTAATTCAAATAAGCTCCCAGATTTACGGACCCTATCTATAAGAAAAAAGTTGTTCTTATGTTATCCTTTATCTCGGCAACCCTCTTTTACGTTTGTTTTATATTAGGATTTCGTTATAACGTTGGTGTTACATTAACATAGACATGTTATTTGATATGTCTGTATTATTGTTTTTTTTTTTTTGATAATCTAGGATTACCATTCGAATTTAAAAGCTACGTTTAGTGGTGAATATATATTTTCGTTATAATAAGCTACTTCTGCCCTATGTTTTTTTAAATGATGTAAAGTATTAAAGCCGATTGGAAATTTTGTGTGGAATAATGTTGCTTATTTTTTTTATACATAATTCACTAGTGTTTATAATCCTTCATTATTGTTACTACGAGTAAGTATATTATTTTCCCGTTGTTTTTGCTAGAACCTAAAATGCGTGCTGTATCTATATGATTGTGTGATATGAATAAAATCCACTGGAATGTAAGCATTTTTGTGTCGAGATATGTAACTAAATAAATCGACAAAAAAAAGAATTGACAAGGACGATTCTAAAGCGTGTGAAACTGTCGTTTTCACTTAATTCGTATTTTTGATTGTTTGTCTCAAAAGGAATAACTATTATGTAACTCTCTGCAAAGTCAAATATGTATTGTACCTAAGTCTCATAATTTTCGTGGTTAAAATACTTCGAAGATGCATAATGTGCCAATCTAAAGTCAGTATCCATTCAAACTTCACAAACATAAAATAATATAGTCTAGTTCGTTGGGTTTGAGATCAAAACTTATCCACATTAGACCCCACTTTCTTTACGATCATCATATTTCAATGTCAAAGAACTTCACGTACCATGAACGTATTACTCATTATATTTATAAATGACCTCCTAAAGATGTGCCGGGAAGGTTTGTCTTACGGAATGTTGGAATGTGTGGGTGAGAAAACGATGTAGTTATACGCCTCCAGACTACCTGCGCATTTCTCCCTGCACCAGCGTACGTGCCACGCTGCATAACAAAATTCCTTAAGAGAAATTCTTTGGAATGAAATCACAATTTATCGCAGCCGATATTAAATTGTTGTTTCATCGTTTTATCTGGTACATTTGAGTTATCGCAGTGAAGTTTGCGGTGGAACAAGCTTGAACTAGATAATTCAGTAAAGAGTCAAACGAGGACTGGCGGCAACGATGCTCCATTTGAAACGTTAGCTTGTTAACTCGAATTGTTATTTCAAACAAGCATTGACGAATGAAACCACTGGTCTTACTGCCGAAATTGGAAGATTACGCGTTTTCTAAATGAAAACAGTATTGGCTATAGAAACACCGAGCAATAAATGGGTTTCAGCCGAGCTATTTTGAACACGAAACTGGTTATGGATCTAGTTGGGTATTTTATAAAATTTCACCAAGTTTAACTAACTGTAACACTAGTTTTTTTTTTTAATTTGATCGTCTCCTACCCTAACAAAATAGTACATTCTAACAGTATTCTGGCTGTAGGGCAAAGTGGCATATGACCACGGACCACGGCTATCCTCTGAACATCACTATGAATATGTATTAAATACATTAAGATATATTACGTGTTTTTAACAGACGATAAATATTGAATAGTTTGCCCATAACAATTTCAGATGATAATATTTTCTTGTTTCATTCATTTTGTAGTAGTCGGGTTGTAGTTTTTGAACTTACTTTTTTGTAAGATATTTTTAGATCAGAGAAATGTGAACAGTGGAATCCTTTTTAACCCTCAATATCCGTTTCCTGTCGACTAACCCTTCTTCGTCTTTAACTGTAACGAACCTGAACGTGAAAGTAATCTCGAAGAAATCCTATTTACCTATACATGTAAAATCATGGACGGTTAGTTTTACAAATTCAATTCTCCAGACAAGAATTATTTCGTGTTCGTTGTTTGTATTAGAGTGATTGTCGTATCGGTATAACAAACTATTTACTCTTGTTTAATGAGTAATTTATTATAATAGCTTGGTACTCTCGTGGGGCTGAGGGTGTCTTTACTCGACTATAACGTTTTTATTCCACCTGTGTGTACTATTATCACAGTAGTGTTGTGCTACAGATATGTGTGCCTGCGCTAAATTGCCGGCTGTGGCGAAAACTTGATAAACCTACGTTGTTTCTACACTTCAAGAATTTTGCTAACAAAGTATTGAAATAATCCTAAATGATTCCAACCAATAGGAGCATCAAAGTTATACACAAGTACCTATATTGTTTAAAAATTTCAGTGTCAGTTTTAAATTGTCGTGTGAGTTTAGCGGTTGAACGCTTGCCTTCCACATAGGAAGTGTTCCTGTGTTCGATACCGGCCCGCACCTTCGTCTTTTCGAATTCATGTGCGGATCAGAATATGATTTCTTTATTCATCTAAATACCTACAAATTACATTTTTAAATATTTCTCTTAAAAAAAAACATTTAAAAATATAAAACATAGTAGCCCACTGGCATCGGGAACAGGGTCCAAACTACCGGTGGTCAGGGCCTCAGAGAGAGGAACTTCCTAACGATACGCGCCGTGTCGAGAAGTACTGCTTTCTGTATCAGGCCCTTGATACAGCCGCCCAACGAGAGCCTCTTTAGGTGTTGGTCGAGGCTCTTGGCCATTCGCCGTAACTACTATCGGCACAATTACTGCTGAATCAACATCCCACATGTCGACAACCTCGTGTGCCAAGTCTTGATATTTAATTTCTTTAGAGAATATGATTATCATTAGCATTAACGGTGAAGGAAAATATCGTAAAGAAACGTGCACAACGAAGAGGGCTTCAAAGAGCAAATTTCTCGTTGGGGTGTGTTGTCCGCCAACCCACACAAGACCAGCGTGATGGACAATAGTCTTTACCCTCCTTATTTGAGATGAGGCCCGTGCCCAGCTTTGGGACAATAATCAGCTGATTATGTATTTCACAAAATAAACTAGAAGGAACAGAAGCAAATGACTCCTTTTCTGCCAAACATTTTCATGATACAGATGTAAGTGTACTCAGAAAGGACAAGTTTAAAACAAACCAATTGTGTAATTTGGTGCAATATAATTTCCCAGGAAGGGTTCTTGGGTCCCACTTCAACCCGTGAAGTGTATAAATTTCCTCGGTGTGCCGAGAGCCGCTAAATTACATTTGCGAATTGCTATGCATTTATTATTTAAACCGAATGCTATCCAGCAGCAGCATTTTCCATTGAAATATTTTATGTTTCCTGCCATAATAATGTCGAATGTTCTAAGTATCAAATTATGTACTGAAATGTGATCTGTTTGCGGATGAGTGGAAGAATATACTGTCAGAAGCATTGTGAGGGATTTATGAAAGAGGTTTTCCAATGGTTTTTTCTTTCCATTTAATTGTATGTATCTTCTTCTTCTTATCTTTATTAGGTAATTGGTCTAAGACCTAAGGTTTAATTTATATTAAAGTAAAATAAATAAATAACAAAATGATGAATGTACGCATTGCGAATTTGATAAGGTGCATTTATTATATTTCTTTTAAAAAATCTTAGTTTTATATCGAAAAACGAAATGTTTGAGTTTAACTCTCAGAGATCAAGATTCTAATAAAGTTTTTAATAAAATCGATGTTATTGAGTTTTCACGGAAGTCTGGATTTATCTCTGTAAATCCGAAGACAAGTGAATATATATTTAGGCGAGTAAGTTTTAAGATATAGGCGACAACGGACGCCCGAGCCCGGCCTCAATAACAGAGGAATCAGAAGCGTATCAGAGACTACTGGGGATTACGTATAACCAACGCCGATAAAATACCGTACCCCGAGGATATATATAAAATATGGGCTTGCAATTTACAAGAACTGTCCCTTCAGTACGTGTCTCGGGAATTCTTCATTGTTTACCAAAAACGTTCCTAGTAGGTATTTATAAATCCTGATAATGAAAATGTAAAGAAGAGGCAGACGAAAAAAAAATTTTATTTGAACTACTTAGTAATGTTAATCATTAATCACTACAATACCGATCACAAAGTACGTATTTTTTGCTTAGAACCAAAACAGTGCAGAAATGTTGTATGAAATCTCATTAATGCACTGTTTTTTATTTTTATTTAGATATTTGGAGATGGTCCATAATCTATGGACCAAAAACCTAGACTCGATTGGGACTAAATGGGTACGAGAAGTTTCATTATAATGTACAATTTACCGCAGCGAAAGGGCAATACCGAAATCGATGGGGTTATAGGAGCTATAGACTAACAAAGTATATATGAAAAAAATCTTGACTAACAAGTGTTTTTTAAAAGTTTATCTAATATCAATAATATATTAACGATAATAATGACAGGATTACTGTAGTATTTATTACTATCAACCATTTGGTATCTGATTATTACTAAAATCACTTCTCACTCACTAAGCGATTCACGAGAGGATGGGCAGCAGCGTTCTCTGAGTACTTTAACAACCATACTGCGATCGCCAACCCGCCTGCCAAGCGTTGCGATTATAGCAAACCCTAACATGGCTTGGGGGAGGCCTATGTCCAGCAGTGGACGTCTTTCTGCTGAATGATGATGACACCATGCTGGACTGGTGTGATTTAGCGGATTATGTTCTTACATCATCAAGAACTTTTGTTTTTTAAGCCCTTTCAGATGTTCTGGTTTCCTCACGTGGTTTTCCTTTCACAGTTAACGCAAGTGACAATCAAATTATGATCCGCACATGAATTCGAAGCCAGAAGTGCGGGCCAGGACCGAGCTCGGATATGGAAGGCAAGCGTTTAACCGCTAGGCAATTATTACAGCTTTTTACTCAATTTTATAGTCTTTTATAGTCTCGTGTAGTGCCGGACTTAAAGAATAGCACTTCCCCATCTCTTCCCGTGGGTGTCGTAAAGGCGACCAAGGGATTCTCTAGAGCAGTCTTTCTCAAAGTGGGTGATAACGCCCCCTTGTGGGCGCTAGAGGCCTACTGGGGGGCGGTAAAGGGCGGTAAAAGTAATGATTGCGATTGTGATTTTTAAGATTTTGTACTTTACAAAATCTTAAAAATCACAATCGCAATTTATTAATTGCTTTAGGGGGCGCTAGAAAATAATTGATTCTCAAAGTGGGCGGTAGACGAAATAAGTTTGAGAACCTCTGCTCTAGAGAATGGGCAGCAGCGTTCTCTGAGTACTGTAACAACCATACTGCGATCGCCAACCCGCCTGCTAAGCGTGGTGATTACGGCAAATCCCCCCCTTTTGGGGGAGGCCTATGTTCAGCAGTGGACGTCTTTCGGCTGAATGATGACGATGATGATGACTCAATTTTACTCAAAAGAGACTATTTATCAAAAGTAAGAAAAATATTATCAAACGTAGGGAGTATTTCACCAACCTATCATTAACTGTTCATTAAGCTAATTCTGTCTCTAAACTTTTCAATAGCTAACATTTGCATTTCACCACATATCAAGAGTGATAATGACAAGATTATTGAACACATTTTGGTGGTAGGATCTATACGGTATGCCTGGCTAGCTACCACCCTCACATTAAAGTCCGGCGCCAAGCAGTTTACCGTGTTCCGTCGTGTGTATATGAGAGCCAGAGGGGTATAAGGGAATATCTCTAGATCTCTGTTACTTTGATTCGTGTGCTCCATCTTAGACCCTGTCTGCGCTTGCCATCAGGTGCGACGAGGGTTAAACGCGAACAAGAAAAGTAATAAAAAAAAACGTATAAATGTCATAATTCTGGGTCACATTTAGCTTATCTGGTTAATAGTTACGGACTGCATTATTGTTTTCGTTTACGTAAACTGTCAAAATGTTTGGTTTTGTTTTTGTTGTCAAACATATTGATAGTTTTTGTAAACGAAAACTGTCTGAATAAACGATTAAGTTGCAATTGATAAACGTTTCTGTTAGTAGAATTGGGCTCCTGTGCCTGTACTAACACAAATGCGAAAAAATATCACTCTGTATTTTTATACTATCGATTGGTAGGGTGAACAATAAGGATTAAAATCTCTTTAATAAACACAAACTACCAACTGTGGTCGGTGCCGGCAGCGGAAACACTTCCTATGTATATCTATTTAATAACTGTAGAACGAAAATAACCTCTATATCAGTAACATTGAAAGTTCACCGTCTCTCGTGAAAGATACGAAAATGTTTATGTAAGCTCGGGGATTTTAGGCTCAAATTGAATTCAAATTCAAAAGCATTTATTCAGAGTTGTCTTATATTAAGATCTTTCTGATTGTCAAAGACGTTTACGAAACATCACAATGTGTTATAGCTGTCAAGAAAGCAAGAAACTCCAATTAAGCAATTCCAGCAATATATTTTACAATACTGTACCGAGTTTATTTAAAGTATGACTTCGTGTACGTCATGGTTGGTCGATCTAATTTGCTCGACTTTTATATAAATATATATAAGTAGCTTTACTTTGTAGTACCTAACTCATTTAACTACAGGGTGTAAACGAATTCATGTAATTCCTTCAAACCGCGTGATTATAAGTCGCGCGGAGAAGGTTTGCCGATGGCCTCATGACGTCACGCGTCGATGGTCGGTACGATTCAGGCGAGCGCGGGTAGCGGTCGGTGAAGTGGGAGGCGCAGTCATCGGCAAACCTTCTGCGCGCGACTAGTACTAGTGACATTTATTTTACATTTTTTGAATGTCAACAAAAAAGTAATGTTTGATAGAGTTAGTTTTTCTGTTTCTGAATCGTTTTAGCGCCTCGAATTAACTGACGGAGGGAGGATCGGTCAGGAGCGATATCGCGCTAGTCGTGTCCGCTAGCTGTGTCGCAGTGCCTTCATTAATTTAAACGTGGCATCGAAATGATCGAAAAAAACAAAAACTACTTACTTTTTTTTTAAACGTTCCGCTACTGATCGGTTCTAAACCACCTAAGGTTTAGAAACAGTCACTTACTTACCCCTACAGAAAGTTTCATTTTAATCAAGATGTATCGTTTGCCCGGTCTATGTACAACAGTAGTAGATCATTGTGGTTTTAAGGAATTACTAGAATTCGTTTACATCCTGTATAACTACGTAATGGCAGTTCCGATTAATGTTTTGTTTAAGATAGGTACCTATTTATGTCCAGAAATCTATATCTATCTATCTATGTATATAAAATTAATCCCTATTTCCCTTGGTCACGGCATCACGCGTGAGTGGCAGTACCGATTTCGCAATTTTTTTTTGTTGTGTTCCTAATTCAGGAGAAGGTTCATATGAAAGACAATTTTGATATTTAAAAAAAAATGAAATCATCTCAGTATGTCTATATTCTTCATTTGTTTACCGCATGCATGAAAAAGGTTTTAACTTTTTGTTACTATTTTGATTTTGTTTCTGAAGGTAGTTAGTAGGAAAGTAGTAGGTATGTAGTCAGTAGGAAAAAGTGCATTGCAGCGCATTACAGGGTACAGCTAGTGTTATTGTAATTATGTAAGTTACTTAGTTTCAAAGCTGTCAATAAGCAAACCAATTACATATAAATTAAATGTCAGCCTATCTATTGCTTAAGACAAACAACCCTTAACCACAGTAATCTAGCTACTTATCGTTTATAAATCGTACCCAGCAAAATGGGACAACACGCTGGTGAGACAGCCTTATCTGAACTGAATGCCTGCCGCGATAAAAGACGATTCAGCAAGATGAAAAGAGTTTCTTCTACCCGGCTCCAACGGGAACCATCCTTTTAAGGTCACTCAATAACGTTCGTGTGATGAATTAGTTGCTACGTCAGAGTTTTCATCTCTGCATTCTTTGTGTGAAGGCGTTTGCTGCTCATTCCTTCGGTAACAGGATAGAATAGTAGTAGTATTCAGTACATTTGAAAAAATAATAATAATAATAAACGTTTATTTGGAACAATTTAGGGATTAACAATCTTTACAATAGAAATGATGATAGCTACAAAAGTTTAAACTGTGGCGCAGCTTCAACGCCCGACAACAGAACAGAGTCAAATACATTTTGTTCCAGACTATCTCAAAGGAAATAGCTATGAATAATTAGTGAAATTACAAAAACAAAAAAAAAAAAAACTAAATCATGTCAAGTGTGGTATGAGGTGTTGGGGTGTGTGAGATGTGTGTGGGTATGTTTATATAGTATGCACGTGGATGTGCATTCATAATATTTGGTAGAATAAAAGCAATGTATGCATTGATATATTAAAAAACCCAAAATAAGGGTTTTTTTAATACCCCAATGAATGTATGCCGTAGTTATTGTACGGAGGGAATCCATGAGGATTTTCCCACGAAAAAAAGAGTTATTGGAGGTTAGTGAAGTCCTGTCAGTGTCAGGTAAGTGTTGCCAGGGCTGAAAAAAAGACTGACGTTTCCTCGACATGTTATAAAGGGTGTAAACGAGTTCGTGTAATTCCTTCAAACCGCGTGATCTACTAGTAACACAGATTAAACTAGTACTAGTTTTATTCAAACAAAACATTTTTTTTTAAATAAAATACCTGCTTTTCTATTTCTGAGTCATTTTAGCGCCCCGAGTTAACTGACTGCACGGAGTGATATCGTCCTAGTCGTGCCCGCCAGCAGCGTCGCCCTGCTTTCATTTATTTGTGCATGGCAAAAAAAGATAATAAAAAAATATGTTTGAAAAAACTTTTTTTTTCTCTCATAGCTCTTTAATTACCGCAAGAAAAAAACGATTTTACTTTTTTTATTTTTAGTCAAGCTAAATCCCGTGCTGGGTTCATCTATACCAGTAATAGATCATGTGGTTTTAAGGAATTACACGAATTCGTTTACACCATGTATATACGCAAATCTGTTAAAAATGGAGGAACAATTCCAACACCTATTCGAAAAAATAAAATAGAAATACTAATCAAACCAGTAACCAGAGTCTATATTTAACAAATACAGTAAGTAGTAGCGTATAAAATGGATGAAAAACAAAACCCATCATAGAAGAAAATAATGAATGAACATAAAATAATTAATGAATGAACATAAAATACTGACATTTAATTTATATAGAATGATACTCAGGCATTACAAACAGCAATAAAGCTTATTTTATTTATTTTTAAGTAAGATGTAAACAAGACTTCAGTTGAGTAATTCGTGTCCATTGAAATTCACCTCAAATCAAACCCACTGCATAATATCTTATTCATGTTTGCCGAATTCACGTTTAATTCAGTTCAGCTGACGTCTTGTTACTAAAATGACACTTTAGTGGAGACACCCTTCCAATTTCACAGTTTAATTCCACAGTTCCCAAGAAGAGGTAAACTTTAGATACATAGCAGCTAAAATGTATAACCGTTAGGTGTTAGTTTACCAACAGTTAATATGAAAAGTTTTGTTTACTTTACGCTTTGCCCCGGCGTGTATTTACATGCAATAATTTTTAATTTACGTGACTCTGAACTAAGCAGTCTAATGTATTAAGAAATGTTTGTTTAACATTAGTTCGTTTGCAGTTTTTAATAGACTATGGTTCCACGGATTCTCTTTCGTTAAACAGCTTTCGGAGTTTGTTTTGTTGTCGATGCCTTTTATTACCGCAGTAGTGTCTTGACCGAATAACGTTTTACAAAGGAATGCGAACGTGAATAAAACATTATTCTGCGCCGAAAGGGTGGTGGATAGAGAACTAAAATGTGTGGCTACAGGTTTATAGTTGAGGCCCGGCTAATAAGTAAAGCGCTTCATATTACATTATGGTGGGCTTAAACGTTTTCATAAATAGCTTATAGCGGAGTAGTGCGGCAAAATAGTTGAGTGATAAAGTAAGCTGTAATTATGACACTAGGGTAGGGCTACTGAGAACCGGAGCGATCGATGTTGCCTGCCGAATTTTGTGGAATTACGTATTACGTAGTTTAGAGCACGTTTACATCATGATTATGTACAGGCCCTAAAGTAGGTACATCTATTGTTTAGCAAGTTAAAGTGCTTCTCCCACCGAAAGTGGCGCCACTTCAGAAAAAAAAGCATTATTTCTGTGAACACACAACATATTGAACATTTTAGTCAAGTGTTGTAAAAATTTTCGAACACCAAAAAACAACACTTGACATCCTGGGTTAGAAGTTTTAGTAATTAATGCTAAAAACGGCCGTTTTTGGTACTTATCGCTAAAACTTCGAATCCAGAAGCTCCAGTGTTGATATTTGGTGTTCGAAAATTTCTATAACACTTGACTAAAATGTTGTACGTACGAAATTTCAATGTGTTGTGTGTTCACAGAAATAATGCTTTTTTTCTTAAGTGGCGCCATTGTTTTTGGTGGAGGAAGCGCCTTAACTCAATACCACCAAACCCACGTTGAACAGAAAAGTTAAATAAAATGTTTATCGCCTTTTACATTTAAAGCAAAAGCTAAAATTAACTTAAGTCTAGATAAATCAGGAAATCGATTTTCTATAACCTTATAATATAAAATTTTACTGTAGCGTTTAGTCTTTATTGGTTTCCGTAAGCTAGGACCGTTGCTGCTAATAAACGAAGGCAAAAGGAAATTCTCGCTACATTAAAGTAAACTGTATGACAGAATTATTTTTACAAACATTCGTTCCGTTTAAATACGGAGAATCGTATTTCATGTCAGCGTTTTATTTTCAGTAAGACCACAAGATTGCTTAATAGTCCGTCAATCTAAAGAGATCGTAAGCTTCCTTGAACATGTGTTACTTCATTTTATGTTAGTCCGTACACTCAATATCATTGTGGCTATAAATTTAAGCGAACCGATCGCATAAGATTTATTGAGTTAAATATTCACGTCGGTACGGTATGGTTTATTTATGCGTAAGCGTATCTACAAACCGAAGACAGCTCGCTAGATAACAATTGTATTTGTATGCAGTAGCACCCGATTCGATCCTCTAGTCTCAATCATTCGATTGTTTTGTTCGGGTCCGGACTACTGAGACCAATTTTTTCTCATTAGTTTGGTTATGACGTCAAACCGAGCTACCCCCTTTCTGACTAACCTTGTATAGCATGACGTTCACAATATACGCTATATCGCTAGTCGGTCTACTATGTATACCAAGTTATTTGATGGCGATCCGTCGGGCGACAGACGGGGAAGAAGGCGTAGAAGTGAGGCGGGGAGGGGACCGGAGAATCGTACAATATAGCTCTGAGAATTGCTCAAGTTTATCGCGTACAGCAAGCCAATACTTTATAGCATAGCGTCGTGTGAACGTGTCCGTAAAAAATGTATGTATAGCTATATATTGTTGTGCTATACAATATTTGATATATGCTGTACAAGGTTAGTCAGAAAAGGGGTACTAATCCGAGAGGGTGTTAAAGTACACATAATAATGAATAACTTTTGTTCTACAACTTTTCCAAAAAGTCAATAGTTTAAGAGAAACAGTTGTTCAAAAATCTCAAAAAAAGTCTCTTAAATCCCCAGTTATGATCAACTGTGTTTACATTTTAGGTCATATTTGGGGTCATGAATTAGAAGTACCATTTTCTGAATTTGTAACTAAAGCAGGGATGAAGAATTTTTGAAAAATCTAAAATGAAAATCACCTGATTTGGAAAAAAATATATCGAATTTTGAAATTTTGACACTTGCTTTCAAACAGTCATAAGCGATACAGACTATAAGTGGGCTTCGGATTAGTACCCCCTTTCTGACTAACCTTGTATATTATAGCGTAGTCTGAACTGCGCCTTAATCCTATAAATTCACCTACGTTACTCAACAGTTTCAACATAAAAAATAGTATCACGAGAGATGTGGTTATTAATAATTTGCAGAGGCCGTCCTGAAACAATATCGTTTAAAAGTTATGACACAATTTCACTGAGCTCCTACTAATCGACGCGACGGCTAACGAGATTAATCGATGAACAAATCATTGCCTTGAGTAACGATAAACAGTGTAGCCTCGCTGTCTAGAAAGACTTGACAGTTACATAGGAAAGTACCTACAGATCACGTGTATGTCCATCTGGCAGGCTCCAATCATATTTTCCGACAGGCTGTAGCTTATCATTCAGACCTTATTTTGTACCTAAATAAAATGGATTATAAATATTTTGCACCTCAACAGTTTTTGATTAAATGACGATATGTTATGCTTTTCATATCACCGAACAAGGCAGAGATTTTGTACCTATTTTGTACCTTACAAAACCTGAATTATTGCCTGCTAGCTAGACGCTTACAAAATAAGGTCTTGATGATAAGTAATCTTCCATCGAAAAATATGATTGGGGCCCGTCAGATAGACATACACACAGATCACGACTAAAACGCAGACAAAGCCTTGTTCTTGATGAGCAATGAGATTTAAAATAAACTTTTGTTATTCCCATCCACCTGTTCGGCAACTAATTAACACAAATGACTCGGGATCCTGGAGGAGGCGTGCAATTAATTAATTATTAAAAACTTGCTCGTCGCTCAACTGTAACTGATCTTTATTTATGTGACAAGTATAATAAATAAGCCTCGTCGCCTGGAGCCTCGTGAATATTATCTAAATATTTCACGAGTCTCTTGATATTTATAGTTTGATATTTATATCTTCACCAGGATTGTGTCAAGTTTCGGATATTGAATATCTTTTGATCACGACTTTGTTTCGTTGAAATTTTAATGAATGTCGCACACTGCGCCTTCTGAAGAAGCACTCAATAAAAGTTACGTTCGAGAATTTAAAGCCTCGTCCCCACTAGGAACATTTGTCGAGCGACATGTGTCCCCGGTGACATCGGGCGATGTCGGGCGACGTCGGACGACATCGCCGCGACATTGTTGAAACTGTTCCTTGTCGCACAGTCGATGAAGAGTAGTGATAGAAGCCTCGTCCCCACTAGGAACATTTGTCGAGCGACATGTGTCCCCGGTGACATCGGGCGACGTGGGGCGATGTAGGGCGACATCGCCCGATGTCTCCGGGGACACATGTCGCTCGACAAATGTTCCTAGTGGGGACGAGGCTTTATGGTTTAAATGCACGATATTTATCAATTATATTTATCAAAATTTAATTGGTTCGTTTTGCTTTTATATAACGGCAATTATTTTATAAATAATAATAGTAATTTAGTTTATTGCTCTCTCACAAATAGTTTAATATAATTTGTGCTTAATCCAATATTATTATGATTTAGTTTACCTTTTATGAGAGACTAGTAACTGAGATTGGTATGAGATTAACTGTGTTACAGGTATATTTAATATTATATATTACACTTAAATTAGGATATAGATTTAGACGAAGAGCGTAAAATGAGTGTAATGTGTGCATTGACTTAAAATGTGTTTGTGATTTTTTATATTTTTTTATGAAAGCGTAGTAATTCAGCCAGTTTTTCAGTTGCATCTTAGTCGAGGGGTTTCAGACAAACTAATATTTTTAATTAAAATTTTGATTTACGTGATGAGTATATTTACAGAGAAGTGTTTGTAAATCCCTACTAATATTATAAACGCGAAAGTAACTCCGTCTGTCTGTCTGTCTGTTACGCTTTCACGCCGATGAAGTGATTTTAATGAAACTTGGTACAGAAATAGTCTGAAACCCGGAGAAGGATATAGGCTTCTCCGAAAAACGCGGAATACGCGATAAACGACAACCACGCGGGCGAAGCCGCAAGCGACCCCTAGTTTTATTATACAGATAGCTGCCAATAAAAGATTATGTGAGAGGCTAGTATAAACGCCGTGTGCTCTACCCATGGGTGTCGTAAAAGGCGACTAAGGGATTCACTAGAGGATGGGCAGCAGCGTTCTCGGAGTATTTTCACAACCATACTGCGATCGCGTACCCGCCTGCCAAGCGTGGCGATTTTGGCAATCCTCCCCAACATGTGGCGATGCTTGGGGGAGGCCTATGTCCAGCTGTGGACGTCTTTCGGCTGAATGATGAGTATGAATGCGGATCAAATACCAGATGTTTTTTTTTTTAGAACTGCCTATATAAAAGTCTACCTAGAATAGGATATTCCAAACTTTATAAGGTTTAATGGTTAGGTAGCGGAAAGGGACTCCAGCACCAACCTTCAACACGGCTCTTTGCGCTCGCTCAAGTTCCAGAAGGTGCACTTTCCCAGTACCTCTCCACGAAGCAATACCTAGATACAGTAGCTTACTAATGACTGCATAATTTACAACGATGAAACATAAAAATAAACTGCAACTAATAATTATTTTCTTTCATTACTCGTTACTGCGATGTTGCCTTCGAGGGCTGCGAACGCTCTAGAGGTTATTTATCAATGGAATGGGTGTATTAAATTGAATGAGCGGTCTGATCGCCGGTTGGCATGATATTATAACGATATAGACGGGAGAATGAATGGCCATTCTTGTTTATGTTACCGCGCACGCAAACCTTTCTGTGTCACACCTCTCTTTGACAATTACTAAGAGGCTCATATTGACAGTTGGAAAAACAATAATTGATAGCTTGATAGCTTTGATAGGTATTGCACACTGTAAAAATGTTATCTACTTTTTCGCTGACATAGAGCAACACGGCCACCAATGACTTTTAAGTTCGCTGATAACAATTTAGAACTGAATACATGTCGGAATTTTGTCAATAGTTGTCATGAGCTATCGCCAAGTCCTTTTGGAAAAATAAATTTCAATAGGCGTGTCAGCTAGCTAACTAGTAATTTGACTATTTTTGCTTCCATCTAATTAACCGAAGCTTATGAAACTATCATCATTTTCGTAGAAAATAATTATGTAGATACCTTCCTACTTTCTTGAAAAGCACCAGGTCGTTGCTTTAATTACAATACTGCACTTGACGTAATGACTTAAGGCGGTTAATCGGGCTAGTGAGGATGACAGATTGACATCCAAGGCCTCGTTCAGGGAGACGCGTTGCGCGTTTTCTCCGTTTACGGAGAAACGGCACGTGAAGCGGCAGGCGGAGCCCGCGGCAACAGCCGTTGCGTTGCACGCACAAATAAAAACATATGGTAATGTGTAGTTCCATCTATGAAGACACGGGGCGTTGTGCGGCGCGTGGTGCATTGCGTGGGGCATGACGGGGTCCGCCGTGGCCACTGCAGCTACTTTGGCAGTCTTCTTTGGACATCTCACAACGCAGACGTGTTATTTTTATTCTTTCTCCATTTTGCAACAAACAAACACCCTAGCTGGTCTTTGGTGCCAAAAACAAACAGACGCGCGGGAACGCGGGATACGCGGCGGAGGACGTTACGGCCTTACGGGGGCAGCTGCGGTGCTCTGTCGAAAGTAGCGCTCAATATCAAACAAAACGCGCGTGATCACGCTTCTACATGAACACTCTCATAAATAATTATTCACGCTGACATTTAATTGGTTGTTTTACTAGAACAAACGTTGTTCAGACCGTGGTCTACTAACATAACAAAGCAATAAAAAAATACTAGGCGTTCAGGTGTCTATAACGTATGCTACTCCAATGACATCTACAAATTTTGCTGCCACGAGAGCAGCGCCACGGAGAGCCCGAGTTTTTTTTTTTCAAAACTCTCAATTTCCTTGCGGTTGGCCGATAACAACTAGTATTGCTTGTGGTTGAAATTCGACTATTATTTTACATGACGAAACGGCATTGTACACACATTTTTGTGCACATCTGCAGCACTAGCACGTGTAATAATATAATGACAAATTAATTTAAAAAATCGATACAATTCTACAGTCTTAATATCTGTTTAAAGGAGGCCATGGGGGATATTACGCTATCATATACAGGATCATATCTCTTATATGACCTCCAGAGTATAATCTAAGGTTCCGTATGATCCCCTCCGAGTTATCGGTAGCCGAGATACTCCATGGGGTAGAGAGTTAGCTGATCTCTTGATTATGGCTGTAGTTTGTAATTCTGTTTATTGTATCAGTTTGTCTTCGAGTGTCTGCGGGAATTGTTCACTTTTACCTATTTCTGTAGAACCGTCTTTTAACCCTCTTATAAATTGCAAGCAAAAGAAGCTAAGTATCAATATTTGAATTACGGTTTGAGGCACTTGCAATAGCAAATTTACTTCATTCACCAAAAATTATTTTTTTTCGTGCTGTTTCTGTTACATTATACTCGCCAAACTCCTTTTTAAGGCCTTCTATAAGTCGTGTCAGGAAGTAACATAAGCCTGAACGTTCAAAATTCCTGGTTGCCGAAAACAAATTAATTCTTATGATTTGATTTGGAAACTATCTAACATAATATAGCGTTCCAATTGCCAGACCCCATTCCCATAGGATGCCGCGTACGGGAGTTGTATTCACAATTAGGTAGGTGCAGATTTGGCAAATTGACAAGGTAGTGAGGGGACGGTCACAAAGATGGCGTCGAAAGTCGATTTTTACGGGGCTCTTCGTTTAGGTCTTTTTCAGCCGTCAATGAATGGACGAAAGATATGGTACGTAGCTTTAATGAGTGTCTACAAGTGACATTGACCTCACATTGCTAAAAAAAGATTTTGAGTGTAAGAGATGGGCCAATTCCACTAACAGAAACTTTTATCATTGTCAACTGAATCGTTCATTTTGACAGTTTTCGTAAACGAAAACTGTCAAAATGTTTGGTTTTGTTTTTGTTGTCAAACAATTTGGTAGTTTTTGTAAACGAAAACGTCTGAATAAACGATTAAATTGCAATTGATAAACGTTTCTGTTAGTAGAATTGGGCTCAAGGTGTGTAGGTACCAATGGAAAATGGCTCTTAGGACGAACATCGAAGTTGCACCCCTTCGTAAACTATCTAAATCTAAATATAAAATAAACAAATACACTAAAATTTGTCTCGGAAGGCTTTTATAACTTAGATAACATTATGAAAATTCATACTAGGATACTGGAGTCGCTTTTGAACACGGTCAGTAGAAGCGAGAACATTGTTCCAAAATCCAGTTAAAGTCAGATAATCGTAGGAATCGCGTGATAATTTGAATTAAAATATGAATTATATTGTTGGTTTAATTTGTGAATTTTGCGTCCCTCTTTGAATGGCGCCCAGGGCACGTGTTCTACTTGCCCCACCGTAGGCACGCCACTAGATCAATCTCCGCCGACACAGCGAGTAAAATATTGCATAAAAACATCTTTGTAAATTCATATTTCAATTTAACTACATCTTTTTGCAGCATATCAACGCTGAATATTTTTAGACTGCGATCAAGATCCACTCAAAGCGCTCTTAACAGTATGCAATATGTGATTAAACGAGTTATACGAGTACCCCAAATGTTAAATAATTTAAAGGCAGTTTAGTGCTGTGTTGCAGTTTAGTGTTGTGCAAAGAGCTCGATTTAAATAAATGTCCGATCTCTACGCCTTCAAACCAGGTAGTCCAAATTAACGCCCTGGGTAAGGCGAGACAAAAAACATAGACATCTGTAAAAAAAACCGGCCAAGTGCGAGTCGGACTCGCGCACGAAGGGTTCTTTACCATTAGGTATCTGTAAAAACGGCAAAAAAAACACGTTTTTTGTATGGGAGCCCCCTTAAATAAGTATTTATTTTGTTCTGTTTTTTAGTATTTTGTTGTTATAGCGGCAACAAATACATCATCTGTGAAAATTTCAACTGTCTAACTATCACGGTTCATGAGATACAGCCTGGTGACAGACGGACGGACGGACACCGGAGTTTTAATACCTAATAGGGTCCTGTTTTACCCTTTGGGTACGGTACCCTAAAAAACAATGAATGAAATTGTTCACCAGATAGAGACAGCACTATATAGGTAGAGCGCACCTTACATACCTCAAAAACCGTATAGTAACTTCACATCACTGTACAAAGTCCGTTTCGCGCGACAAAGATAAAAGTACCCACTCCAAAAACTGGAAAAGCCTTTAAGATCTTTTCATCGATTTTATGTATTCAAGAATTTATTTACACACAAAACATAATAGAAGATAATTAATCAGGACCACAGCATACACTTAATAGGCACTGCTTATTTTTAAAATAAATATTTTCCAGCAAACCTGTGTTTGTGTTTATTTATTTTTTCAACAATCGTTTTTTATATAAAAAATATTGTTAAAAAATAGTTTGACATTTTTCAAATAAGTCACGTATACTATTGCGTAGGAGAGGTTAAATCGCACTCACGAATTAAACATGGTTTCAGAATTATTGTGCATAACAAAATTATCAGCAGTATACGCCGATATTGCATGCTTTAAACCAATTTGCAAGTTAATTTTGTTTGTACGTATAAATGTAAATTATTTGTCGACATACGAAGAAAGATTTCATTAGTTATTTACTTCTATGGTTTTCAAATCAAAACTACTTAAGTTGTCTACAATTCTTTTCTTAAAAAGTCTGTTCTCAATTTTAAGTATTTTACGAAATAAAATCAGATTAAGGTCTAGAAATACGTGTCCCGTCTGCAAATCCCTTAGAAAGCTAATTTGAAATGAAAACGACAACTTAGATTAGATTTTTACCTAGATTAATGTAATCCAATGCGAAATAAATAACTGGATCAGTTATCTCTATATTAAGAGTGATGTATTTTGGACTGCTTTTTAGTAAAAAATTAAGCTAATAATCAAAGCAACCGAAATATTCAACTTCGGATGTCATTTTAATCTTTTCAATATTATGAATGCACGCTGACTCTTACGCTATTTTCAATTCGGCGAATACTATTTTTCTTTTCATTTCCACACACGAACTATTTGCATGTTTCTGTTTCAGATTTTCAACCGATTTCAACCTGACTGCAGTCTGCGATCCGGCGTTGTAATGTGAGGACTATATTGCTTTGAAAGCCAACGCACGTTTAAATCATCGTAAATATGAATAACTTTAGAATTTATCGCATAATGTAGGTATTATTTTAAACTTGTTATTGACCACTAAATTCAAGTAAAATTCTTCAATAAAACATACTTCTTTAATACTACCTATATTATAATACCTACAACATATTAAGCTAATTCAGACTGGAACGCTACATTTTCTAGCTGACATATTAATTCCTGACGAGACGTTCAATTAAATCTTACAAGTTACAACGTAGTGCAATTAATTAAGCCCCATGATTATCATGATTAGTTACCTAAGCCCGTTAGACACATGAGGGTGTTACACTTGCATTGTGCAGGCTCTGTCGGCTCAGTACGACTCGAACTACAGTGACAGACTGCCCCAACTTTATGTGAGAGATGCGGCAATATTTGAGACAATGTCTTGTCACGATGTAGTGTATTCTTCCACCTGAGCCTCACCATATAGATTTGAGAGTATCCACACAGATATGGGTACTACAATGTTTTGCAGTACGAATACAAGAAACTTCATAAATCATTTACAGTACGGCCGAAACGTCTTGGCCGCCCTGAACTTTGTGCAAGTGCTTGCGCAATCGAATTTTTAGTAACGAAATGGCTTTTACTTACCATCATCTTAGGAATGACCATATTTTAAACAAAATTTATTTTAAAGCTTTTAGTAGGTGATTATTTTCTTTCGGAGTATACACGCGCGAAACTTTGGAGAGTCTATGTTCGAGGCGATAATGTAAAGGACTTGACGGATTGCCAGTTGTTTTAAAAATCCCTTATATCATTATACGAGTAAATAATGTTGGTGAATTACTTTGCTCTTGCATATTTAACGTCATTAAAGCGAGGTGACACGTTTGAATTTAAAGTATAAGAACTTGTAAGACGATGCTACAAAACTTCAAAGATTCTTGTTTCGTTTTATAAATATTAAATGATATTCTAGTATTTTTTTCCTTAATATGTAATTTTCAAGTAACAATTTAATTGTTAAGTTAAATGCAATGTTACTAGTATCTATAAAGCTTGATTATAATGCTTTTGTTTATGTGTTTATGATGGTTGGACGAGCTTGACGCCTACAGAAGGGATTGGCGCCTACGTTTGTCCGACGCCGAAACCACGGAAAAAACAAATGAATACCTTTGCCCTACATTGCATGGTCAAGCGTTAAAAATACGGCAGGAATAGTTAATCCGAAAAACCATTTATATCTGTCGGGTTAGTCTTTAGCAATTGTATCTATCCACGTAATGCACGTCTCGTCTTCTGAATCCTAGCGTTTTCCTGGCTTTCTGCCAGAGTCAGCTTTGCTTTGCTCACCAGAACACCGAGTTCCATGTAGACGTTCGCAAGCTGCCGCATGAATAGTTTTTCCACGATTTCCGTTTTTCATAGTACTCAAAAACATACATTTATTTTCTAAAATCAAAGGATTAGCTAATATAATTTAAAGTTAGCTGTAGCAAAGTTTTTATCACAAAATCCAACCAGTCCATTTTGTGGTTTTATGGACTATGTGTTAGGTCGAATTAGTTTCTGAATTAAGCGACTGAAATAAAAGTTCCGAATGACCGAAAAATGGGTGATTTTTAACCAAAAAATTAAGTGGTGGCGGACAGTGGATTTAAATAAACAATGTATATATTATAGTGACGAACATTTGAATAAATACATATTCGTCAAGAAGTCAGACAGATCAGAAACATCCATTGTTGAATGGCCCTTGTATTAATCGATAAGTTGAGCGGTCATAATGCCTTAATCACGGATTGATGATGTTAAAAAACAGTGATAGCCTAACAGTTGAACGCTTGTTTTTCATGCGAGGATGGTTTAACAAAGGTCTGAAATCGATCCCGACTCACACTTCTGGTTTTTGAATTCATGTGTGGATCAAGATTATCATTTGCGTTAGCGGTAAAGCAACCACCTGAGAGGGCTCCAAAATGTTCTTGATGGTATGTGTAGTCCACCAGGCACCAGGCCAGCATTATTTGGGGCAGAAATAGGCTGATTATGAAACTGATTGATGATCGCAGTTTCTGGTTAAAATATAAGTACAGAATACTACTGCCAGCCTTTTGATACAATCTACTCTATTCATCTTTTACTTCACTCACAGAAAAGTGGTTTTATGGCCGTTTCTATGCCGGGAATCACACTTACTGCTGCATAAATATTTATCTCTATAAAAGAAATATGAAAAGTAGTCGACAAATACGAGGTGCGGTGGCGGACAAAGGGTACCGCAACGTTTCCCGTTACCGTATCGTTAACTTTGACTGTTGGGTTATAAAAGCTTCCATTGATTCGTTTAATGGGTGTAGTGGATAATACGTAGTTAAATTCACCGACCGAAAAATTAAGTTCGTTGGAATATAGCAGTTCTTTCAGCTCCTATTAACACTATTTCAGTAGCATGCACGAGTTCTGGAAAAAGTGGTGTATAGTATGTAATTAGACCATCACAAATACGATGTTAGGCCTTCATAAATCGCGCTTGACAGCAAAAATATCTGATATCATTATAGTACCACTATTATGATATCAGATAACCTCAACCTGGTCGACATAATTCACTCGTTTAACTGAGCCTATTTTCATCTTTTGAATGTCAAAATATCTTTGTGGAAAACACTTACTGACCGACTTCAAATCTCTTAAGGGATTTACACGGGTCGATTTTAGCCGCACGGCGAAAATCGATTGCCTAAATGACAATTCGACTAGGCCGCAAGTTACTAAAATCGCAAGCCCCAAAGTTGGGTGCCATCCGAATTTGCCGTGCGGCGACAAACCGCATGCGGCGGGTGACTAAAATCCGGTGTAAATGGGGTGGCGATTCGATTTTCACAAGCGATGCGACTGGTGACTTGCCGCTCGGCTAAAATCGACCCGTGTAAATCCCCCACAAGATAATAGCACCCTTATATTTGTAGCCGAAACATTCGATTGCTAAAGCTAAGCAGTTTTCGGTTTCATATCGATTACCTGAGACAGGCAATTTAAATTCTACACAAATAATTTCACGAAGATTTGATTTGACAGACTTCAAAGAGTATGAGCGTGACGTGGATGAAAAGCCTTACATTCAATTTTAACATTAATACGACGTACTGCCATTTATATGTAAACGAGGTATCTGCAAATATAACGGAAATTACATTCCCGTATCACTTATAGACATCTTATGTGCTAATGTTATTCTACTAAGTAGGTATGCTTTATTTAGCACAATATCGATTTTTGAATCGATTTTTTTTATTCCTGATTAAAACCATGAAAAACTGCTCATCATTTTGTACAACTTTTACTATGGGGCAAGCTATAAATTCGTATGGCGTCGGCGTCCGTGTAGTGTCGGACGTAAAGAATAGCACTACCCCATCTCTTCCCGTGGGTGTCGTAAAAGACGACTAAGGGATTCACTAGAGGATGGGCAGCAGCGTTCGCTGCGTACTTTAACAACCATACTGCGATCGCCAAGCCCCCTGCCAAGCGTGGCGATTATGGCAAACCCCCCCAATATTGTTTGAGGGAGGCCTATCCAGCAGTGGGCGTCATTCGGCTGAATGACGATGATGATGAAATATTCGTGAAATAAAATCTACTGTTCCATACATGTTGTTAAGCAAGATTGATTATTTTGTATGGAATACGAGATTAATTTTTCTTAAATTCCGAGTTGTCCCATAGTAGAAGTTGTACAGAATGATGAACAGTTTTCATGGTTTTCGGATGTATTTCGCTTTAAATACCAAGAAAGACCAATACTGTAGCGGTAATCAAACGTAATGTGGAATTCCCAAACTCTACATTTTCATGTCATAATGCAGGGATATTACTGAGCCGTGAACGTGGTATGCGTTAATCAAATCTGACAGGATAAAACCATGGCTTTGAAAATCATCGAGTGGAGGCACTTACAACGGACTTACTGATAAACTATAGCGCTCAATGGCCGTGCCACTGAAAAGCTGTCCATGTAGCAATCAGCTTATCTACGAAGGTACACCACATCCGCACTCCCGAAAGTGCGCACTGGGCTGCAGTCGTTAAGACCACAAAGGCACCTGATATCAGCGCGCCATTCTATTACCACCTTTATGTTTAGCGCATTAAGAGTCACTAGGGAGGGATTATACAGCAGATGGCCGTGGGTAATGCGTAGGTGGAACGTGGGCGACCACGACGTAGGTATACTTGCTAACTGATTATGTTCCAGGATCTTCTACAACTTTCCAACATTTTAACTGAATAAATGAAACCCTAGCCTATCGATATTTTCAAGGTACATTAATCTCAAATAGGGTTATATGTACTTGTTTTAAAATCTTTTCTACAAAAATTGTGAAATATATCTGCAACATATTTCTACAGGGTTACTAGAGCATCCAATTTTTTTTGAGTATTTTTAAATGTTCATACTTAGCCTAAAAGGATATATTATCGTTACTGAGAAAGCCCGAAATGTTATGTATAGGGAGACACATCTCATGGATATTTAGAAAGACAAAAACAGGGTGAAAATATGGCGCATGGATAATAAATAAGCCCTCCAGTTGAACGGCGCATTATGGCGACGTTGCGAAAACAACCGGTGACACAAACAAGCTTCATCAACACTTATTTTGCAATGCAGTGTATTTGACAAAATGAACGGCAATTGTGCGGTACAATGCGTGCCGTACAGGGATACCCAGCCGTGTGAAACATCATCCGTTTTATAGCCGCGTGAAGTTTAAGGTGCACTATTGTTCAAAGTTACGACCAATGACCAACGACAAAAATACACACTAAAGAGGATTGAATTGGAATAAATGTTTTGAAAGATCTGCAGACTGTTATAAGTGGTTATTCTGAACCAATCATTTAATGTCTTCCCTTAATTAATTCGGAAACCCTTCTAATAAATGAACAGATTAATTAATAAAACACATTCACGTATCCACGTTTTAATGAACCAGCTTACATTAAATCTCGAAATACATTTCATTCCTAACACTGGAGGACATTTTGGCCGTAGGTACAATTGGGAGATAAAATTGTCGGCACCCCTCCGAAACTTGCCGTTTATATGTTAATTCGGAACGTTTTATTGTTTCCCCGGTACCAACGTGGAAAATAAAATGAGAAGCGATTTTGATTTCGGCGAGAGAGAATTGAATGGTCACTATGTGGACTTTGACCGTAAGTTTAGATTGTTATGGTTTAATTGTAGATATGCATAAAGAACAATGATCACTCGGCTAACATGCTTGGACTAGTAAAATCTAACAAAACGTAACTTGATGAAACATAATGTCGTTTCATTCGCCTACATAAATATAACTAAGTACAGCCTTCAATATATTTTTAAAAGGTCGGAGAGACAAAATATTTTGCCACTTCCATTAACAGATTCAAAACATGATGCAATTCCAAGTCCATTAAACGAATGCCAAGTCAACAAGAGTAGAAGATCAATCGGAGTCTGTAAGCAATGCAAAAATATAAAAAAAGGGAAAATAATATAAAATCGCACAGAACACCAAAGAATATTGTAACAATAAGCGAGGAGAAGACAGTCGTCGCCGAAACTACAACGACATGGTTACCATGGACACGGTCAGCGCAGAAAACCACAGATTAGTTAATAGTAGCTAGCTACAGAAAACCGTCAATTTATTTTTACTTGTCAAGAATAGGGAGGGACGTAATCAATCGGTTTATGACAGTATCGATTTTTAGATGTAAAATCATTAGTTTTTTATCTAATTCATGGCTTTATTAAAACAATTTACCACGAAGTAACATCAAATTCTATTAGTGGCTAAGCTTAGTATAATATTGATGTGAGTTTATACGGTTGACATTGCCTGGGATTTTAATTTCGATTTATGAAATAAAATCATAATAGACTAGAAAAAGTATGGACTTCTCTAGTAACGTAAGTAATTACGGATGCGTTCGAAGTTAGATATTTTATACAGCGTTCTGATAAATAAAATAGTATTTTTAAAATAAGATTATCTATATTTCCCCATCTTTTAAAAATAAACGAAGATATCCAATAAATACACTAACAATGCACTAATATATTGGTGACAGTTTCATCTCGGGAACAATTTCTAGTCCAAAGTGACCATTGTTCTTTAGTAACCTAGTGCCCCAATAGTTCCCAGTAGCATCCACGAATGACGATACTTAAGTACTTCCGGCGCACCCCGGGTAATCTGCCTCGCTACCAACCTTGCTGAATGGCTAATGTTTTCACCACGGCATGAGCTATACGAAGAAAAGTATCCCAATTAATTTTAGATTCGTTTTCTAAAGGCTCTTAGTTTGGACCCATGTCTCCGCATTTGAAAAGAAACTCTTGAAGGGAGATAGCAACAGAAAAGAAGACAAATATCAAAAGCTATTTCATATTTCTGATTTTATATTAACTCGGACTGTACCCTACACCTTTTTTTACCTTATGTATATTGCAATCTACAAAGACCGTCCTTTCCATGAAAAATCTAATTCATTGGCTGCATCGTGCCCAAATTCCAACGTGGACGTTTGCAGGGTTAAATTGTTACGGCAACAATATTTTTTGATTAAATGATTACTTTGTTCCATGTGACTAGACACCCCTGTCCCCAGTACGAGTAGGAGCTCGCTAAACTCTTTCTCTCTTACACACTCGCAAGAAAAAGAGACAAATATTATTATTCAGTTTAGCGAGCTCAAAAAAACTATAGCCTTTTTCGTTATATGCAAACACGTACTAGACCGGGTACTGCTTGTGCAGTAACAAACTAAATAAAGAACCAATTAACTCTTTCCTTACTAAGCGAGGTCTTCGGAGAGCCCTGCCTTCAAAGTTAACCTAGTTACGTTTTAATAGAAGGTACTTAAGGCTATAGAGGTAACAAACTCGATCCCCCTTATTACAAAAGAGGGTTTAAACCAAGACTGGGGTAAACGCAGATTTAAAATATACCCATCACTTTCTTATGTCATATAACAAAAAGAGACGGGGCTATTTTAAAACCCAGGTTTTTCTTAGACCATCTTTTGTAATAAGGGGGGATATGACCAAGATGATAGTCTACAACAGAACGCCAACCACATTATTGGATATTCCTAGTTGTTATTAGTGAAAAGGTTTTCTTGCCTACCCTCGATTGTATGCCCGGATATAATTACTGTAGGCTTAAAATAATGATAACGCCTTTACCAAAATGATCCTTGAAAGGTTACTTTGGGTTATACGGTCTTTGTGTTTGTCGTTCACACCCAATTCGCCGAAGATAGTATTCAGTTTCATGTGGGCCTAACGCAATCTTAGCCACATTGCCATCCACGGTCTGGAACGGCGCACATTATTTATAGAAACACAATAACTTTACCCGACCTGGAGAGAGAACCCAGAATCCGTGAAGAGATGTAATATATGTAGGTACGGTTAATGCTAGGTGGATGGATAAAGCTGACTTTATCCACTTAAACCTAGTTCTCAGGAAAAAGTTAACGTTATCCAATACTTATAGCTGGATAATGTCTGAAGTTCATAATAATTTTAATAATAATTTTTAACTTTATCCAAAGATCTTTCATAGAACGAGGTTTTGATAAAGTTAGCTTTTATAAATCCACCTAACATTAACCGTTACATATACAGGGTGTCCAGTAAATAGTATGACATACTGTAGGGAGTGATAGCTTAGGTCAATACCTACTAAAACAGCACATAAAATTTTCCGGAAAATGTACGGTTTTCAAATTAAACAAAATTTTCCAAAATGTTGAATAATGTAAGTTTTTTTTTTCTTGAACACGTTCTCCTTTTTGATATAAACGAAATCAATGAGTACAGTAACAATTAACGAATAAATTGATGTAAAAAAACATCAGAAAAGGAAATTTTCTTTACAACAGAGTGAAAAATCAGATATTCGATATTTTGGAAAATTTTGTTCAACTTGAAAACCGTAACATTTTGCGGTACATATAATTTGTTATTTTGGTAGGTACTGAACCAATTAAGCTATCACCCCCCGCAGTATATCGTGCAATTTACTGTACACCCTGTATATACATTTATCACATTTTAAGGCACTCATTCAATAAAAGTCAATCAAGATGTGGAAACCCTATTTTATTTGCTTTACAGCCAATAAGATTTAATCGACATCCACTAACAGACCCATCTGGTCATAAATCACAGCCATTTACATGAAAATCGCTTTGATTTTCAAATTTCAGTTATATTTCAGTTAGAACGCTCATGATTCAATAAAGCTCCTATGAGGGTTAGAAATCAGAATTTGTAGGCTCCGTCAGAAGCCTGAATATTATTTGCTTTGCATTCCGAAAATAGGAATTCATGAAATACATTTCTCGCGACGGCGGTTGGTGCAAACTCTCAAAATTAATTACTCAAGTGTCTCCGTTGATGTAAAACAAAGATAGATATTATTATCTATAGAGATACCTGTATTGTGTTGGAAGCTCAAACCCTGCTAGTGACTTTACAAAATAATTCGGTGGTATATTTAAAATTGAATTATAAGAACATTTTATTTAATCTCAAACACCATTAAATTGAAGATAATTTGAAATGTTTAAATATCTATTGTTTTAATGGCATTAACGTGTATTTAAGTTTTAGATCTTCACAATAATAAAATATATTTTTGTCCTTTTTCTTATTTTACACATTGCTGTCTACATTTTTATCATTTTCGCAGGTCTTCTGGCAGAAATTTATTTTTAAAAACGCAGTATGTACTAAATATAATAAACGTTGTTTCTCTTTATGTTATATTGTGTGTACAAAAGTTTTTACGTTGTTTTTTCATTTGTAGAATTACCAGACAAAAATCCATAAGCGCCAAATCTATCTGCCTAGCCTTTTCCCAACTATATTGGGATCAGCTTCCAATCAAACGTGATGCAGCTGAATATCAGTATTTTACACTTTTTTTTACAGTTGTCCTAAGGTTAGATACGGTTGGCAGACTTTCGGGCTTCGGACTACCCGTAACGACTGTCATAGCTTTCGTATAACACCCGGAACCGCTTGACGTGCTCTCCGAAGCACGGAGGGGTTCTCCATGGGTAACGAGCCGTCCCCCATCCACGGACTGATTGCGGCAAGCGCAGCTTATCCTTGCAAATCGTATGATCCGCGTGGTTTTAATTATCTACAAGCCTCCATACCGCTCCAAATCCATAAGCATCATATCTATACAAGTTTTAGTATATACTAAACCTGAAACTAGTTTGTTCAGAATCACTAGGAGAATCGATGGACATATTTTTTACACCACATTTTTTTTTCCTTAATTTCTATTTTGTTTCAGTAGGTTTCTACCCATAACAGTTGACTGGAATAGACACCCTGAGGCTTGAGATGGTCCGCTCGGTCAGTTTCGTTGTATTAGACAACCCCTGCATAGCACATCTCAGGCATTTCACACTTTACTAGGGAACTTAACGCGGCATAAACTACGGTGTGACTTGGAGATTTAAAAAAAAAACACATATTCAGGCAGTTCTGATGAAAATCTTGTTGGGGTGTCTCGGTTTTTGTATACACTAAAAATAATGTTGTATATGAAAATGAATTGCTGTTCGTTAAACTCGCTAAAACTCGAGAACGGTTGGACCGATTTGGCTAATTTTGGTTTTGAAATATTTGTGGAAGTCCAGGGAAAGTTTAAATGGTGAGAAAATATGGAAAAATTGCGAAGAAAATAGTAAAAACAACAATTTTATTTTCCCATACAAACTGTTCCTACCTGTCAAACCCCCTCAAATTAAAAATATTGTGTATCCAAAAGCACTTCAATAAACAGATTTTAAAACCAAACACTTTTTTCTTTACGTGGCATTGCAACGCATGGCCGGGTACAGCTAGTGTTCAATAAAAATAAAATTATTATCACAAGTGCATTCCACAATTTTTAAATTGATTTTAAATTAAAATGTTTATTGTGTTTCATTTTCACTCGAACGCTGTTTTGTTCATAACATGTTTTAGGCCTCAACCAGGAATTATATTAAATTACGGATTCGCCTCAGTCGCAGAGGTGTCTTAAAATTTAATACAGGTGGTGTTCGCGCACGAATGCTAGTGAATTTTCCGCCTCTGGCTACGGGAAAATCGACTCTTACTACCCTACCATGGGGTAATGGCACTTTTTACGGTTCTGCACTGTAATCAGAAGGAAGAATGATTTTACCTATTATGGTTGTGTAGGTACGTATACAATGGGTATGTTTTTCGATTTTCCTATACGCTTTTCACTCGTAAGCCATTGATTTCTTTCTTCAGCTTTTTTCTTGTTGCCTTTATGTCCGCATTCATCTCATACGGAGGGAAGAATACGTTTCAATGCACCTATTTTCCTTTTACGGTCAAGTTTCAGGGTGAAGAGAGACGTTTTATCGTCAACAAACTGTATGCTACACACTTTTCTCTACACCCCGGGTTTTATATTTGTTTAGACAACCCGCTGTGACAGTTTGGAAACAAGTACCACTTTTTAAAGTTTACCTGACTTTATAAATGGAGGTTTACCTGTGCCACACGTTACGTAGAACATATTGCATAACAGACGTTACTTTGTAACTCTGAAAACACATTTGCTACAAGCTTTACAAAGAGACATCAAAAAATCCAAAAAGATTTGTTCCACAATTTAGTTTACCTATTGTGAAAAATATCAAAAAAAAATTATACTCATGGAATCTTGGACAATTTAAGGATCACGGCATTATTTTAACAATATAAGTATTTAGCCTTCCAGTTCATGAAATAAGATAATATTTGAAATAGGTACGTAATATTTTTCTTCATATAATAATATTTTTGCTTTACTTGAGGCTAAAAGAAGTGGAGCGGCGTCTTAAAGAATCTCTAGGCGTCTATTTTCAAGAGGAAAAAATTAAAATTTACCTTAGTCAAAGGTCTTTTAAGTTTTTTGTTTTCTTTTTCATAAAGTTTACGACGGTGTCATTCTTGTTTGTCGATGTTTTCTTGTAGCTGATAGCAAAAGTACAAACATCAATGAAGCGTTGTATTTCGCAAAGCTGAAATTATGACACTAAAACGTACAAACACGTGGTTGCCGTATTTTTTACAATCGACACTGTGGCTACGACTCTCAGCAGCGATTTAACTTTTCTCATTCCCTTCAACGCGTTGATTTCACGGTAAACTCAGCCACTCCACAAGCCGGCGTAAAACATACAAGATGTGTGGTCACACCGTAAAAAATAATTAATGCTGGCGACAAACTTAGCAATTTACCGAGTTGCTCGTAAAGCGTGAAGTTTTGCCCGTCAACCGACTGAGTGCCACACAACTTTGGACAATTCCGACGATACGTCGACGCGTCAAATGACGTCAGGGAGGTGACGCCGCCGCCCGGCCTAATGGAATATCCTACACTAATGAATATTTCTAGCTACATACTTTTACGCGCTCTCACTACATTATGATGTTGAAGCTCGCTATAAGTCGAGCTACCATCAAATGTGCCGGTTGGTTATAATTAAACTATATTTTATACCATATTTTTCTTCATGCCTATATTTGAAAAACGTCATATTATAGCTCAGTATAAATCACAGTCGCAGCGAATGAAACAAAACACGTTAAATAATATGACGTTAAACGGAGTATTACCTAAGTAATAAATCTAGTAAGGTTCGGTGTAACAACGCCTACATTTTACACGGATATCAACTCTACCACGGTTACCCACAAGGAAATACGTAAGTTTTCGGCCAATTTATGGTTATGTTTTCTATAATACACCAACACAAATTTTATTTCTACGCGGCTTTTGGTCTAATGCTGGTTTACTAACGCCGTATTCGGGGTG
This sequence comes from Amphipyra tragopoginis, assembly GCA_905220435.1. NCBI lineage: Eukaryota > Metazoa > Arthropoda > Insecta > Lepidoptera > Noctuidae > Amphipyra > Amphipyra tragopoginis. The sequence continues at coordinate 21,472,495 of HG991991.1, read as the reverse complement.
AAAAACGCTTTGTAAAATCGAAATACTATTCAAGCAGCAAAACCTGAAAAAACAATTTAACGGGTCAAAAGGTAACGAATTTCCGAAGTTGAGGGAACTTTATAAAAAGCCTAAGTGAATAATGAACACGCTTGATAATAACTCAAATGATAAGGGAGACCCGTGACGATATTGAGGCCTCGTCCCCTAATCTTCTTATCGAGTAAAAGTCAGACGAAGCGGGATCATGAGGCTCACACGTCGCTATATCATTCGTCAGCAGAATCACATCATGTAACACTAGCAACGTCATTTTTTTTAAACTTTTTCCTCCTGTTTCTCGGTGGCTTTTACAGATACAAATCACATGCACGAACGCCGGAACAACTATCCGGGAATCGAAACCTCGACCCGTAGCGCAGATGCCAATCGCTCAGCCACTGCGCCAAATTCTTAGATCTTCGGTTCAAATCATATAACCTACCAAAAACAGACGTATCAAAAGAAAAAAATATTTTGCGAAATATGGTTACGTAATTGCGTAACCAGCGAAGTTTTCTTCCTGTAAAATTTTATAGCATTTGGCAGAGAAACCCTCCGCGTCTTCCGTAGAATTATTCTCTCCTTACAATCAAAGTTATTTCAAGTTTAATATAAATGTAATTTGCACAAGATTTCGCGGTAAATAGCGGATAGGAACATTGTTGTATTATATCAATTCAGATTACGTACATGTAAGTATTTATCATCCATTAGGGTGATTAGGGAAACCGTTACTCCTTGCCTAAGAACCTGTACAAGTTATTTATATTTTTTTTACACCTTACGGGTTTTCCTGCATAACCGACAAATGAACGCGATCAAAAAATGGCATTCCCTTTTGGCGGCTTATTAGCAGTCTGTGGCGTAACGCAAACTTTTCATCGCATCGTGTCGCGTTGGTTCGCGTTGCGTCGCGTTTGTCGCTTACTTAGGACGCCCCGTAATATTGATATTCAGTGAAAGACCCCTTTTGAACGTCCTTACAAAACTTTTCATTCGTTATTCAGCAGTGTCAGTTTATTATATCTGACATTCGTTGTGAGTATAAGGAAAAAAGTTTAAATGTGTTCGCGTTTTCAGCCCCATCGTGGGGACCGACTGATGTGGGATTCGTAGGTACCTAAACTTTCCTTTGTATACTCTACTAAAGTAGGAAAGCTTTTTATAATGCCTACATATTTTCCCTTTTGTATAACTGTCTGATTGTTGGTTTTGAATAATTGTGTTCAACGAAGTTAAACTTTGTTGACATTTAAATTACACTGTACATGTGTACTTTATTTGTTTTATGACAGGTCGAACTAAGGGTGAATCGTTAATTTGTATTGTGGATACACAGAGCTATTTGTTTAAGGCAAGGATGGGATCGAAATCGGTTCTAATACTATAAGTGAAGAATAAAAGAAAACTAACAATAGTTGAATGAATCGTATCGTAGCAGAAGGCGTTTGAGGGCAACATCGATGAGATTGGAGTCACGTTACCGGAGTAGACGCGGCGCACTGCGAGCCGGCGACACAATGTTTTGTTTCACAGTACATTCAACATATTGATTAAGAGCTCAGGCTCATCTCACAATTAATAATGTCTATTCTGTACCTAACAAACGTTCTTTTCACACAAAAACTTCCAACGCTTCCATTATAAATTACTTTAATTTTATTTTCTGTGTATTCAATAAAAGCTGACAGTGACGTATAATTGGACCATAATTAAACGATTAAGTAATTTGCGGGTGTCTCGATTATCTCGTTCGATCACCACCCGCTCGGCTTTTAATTACCTATACCTACGTTTATTACAATAGAGCATCCGCTAATCACGCCACATAAGTTTAGTTGGGATTGTGACGGTGGTAGTAGTGGCGTCTAGCGGAATGCGCCTATAAAAGGGCCGGCACGCTGCACTCTGTCCTCTCTCGCGCCTCAGCAGCCGCTAGTTAAGTACTACATCTACTCCTGAAGACCGTAGATTCCTCGTATCGTATTGTCTAAGAACCACGCCCTGTAAACTAACTTGTAACTATTATAAAATATATATTTTATGGTTAAAAGTGTTTTCCTTAATATTCTTATGTAAGTAGACTCCTGATAAACTGCTTCTGCTTCTTGCTAGATTCTGTTTTTATGTGCACATGCTCATTAAGGGTTGACTCCTCAAGCCACCCTTAACCCGCTAAGCGTGACACTGGCGCCCAACGTGGGGCCGTCGTGCCTCCACGAGTGACGATACTTCAGTACGTCCGGCGCAACCTGGGCAGTCAGCCTCGCTACCATCCTTGCTGACAGGCTAATCTTTTCACCACGGCACAAGTTATTCTTGTATAGCTCGTGCCGACACGATAGAAGAAGAAGTTTAGTTAATGGGATTTTAAACTAATGATTTATAAACCAGAAACACCATGATAAATTTCGCTGCTTTACCACATGAACTAAACTTTGAATATGTTATGATATCGGAGCAGGCAGTGTGGCTTCAGTCAAAGTTTCCACCGCCGCCGCGATGTTCGAGTTAGAGCGAAAGTGAGAAGTTAAATCGTTCAGGGTTATGAAATTATGAATGCACGTCGTGATCCTGAACAGGGAAAGCTCAGGAGACGTACGACGAATGGAAAGTAATGGGTCACACCGGCTACGATTACGCCTTTAATAAGAAAATACTCGCGGAGCCCGGCTCTTTACTAAATTCTGTTTTGTTTTTAATGGTATAACGAAATAAGTCCCTAGGTATATACATATAGGTATGTATTTGTTTAAAGGTCTAGAGTTCGGTTACGAATGGGTTACCACCTGAGGTTTCCGAGGTATAGGAAGCAGCCTCCACATGTATTAGTGGCGTCTTATTGTTTAAAGACTACACGTAACTTCATAGAAACTCACACGAATTGTACCTGAAAATCTTCTAATTGTGAGGACCCTGGTACCCAAAACACAAGTTGTATGTTACCTTGGGTACCAGTGTTCAACTAAATTTGTATACCTACCTGCGTTTTTGTTTCAACAATGTATTTTTATATAAACAATAAATATGTATTCTATTCTATTCTGGTGCAATAACCAATCACGAGATATACATATATGTATATATCTACTCATAGATCCATTAGAATTTTGGGAGCATATTGAAATCAAGCACGATTTTGTCGGTCGAGTATGAACTTTGACCTAGTGGACCGTAAAATTAATATCATAGTTTGATAACGTCCTAAGTATGTACCGTACATATTACATTTCGATACTTGCTCATTATTTATTTTTCTCCAAACGTATTTAATCCTGGTAAGTTGTAATTCACAGTATTATAAATATATGATAATTATTGTAATTTAGGTACATTTTGTTTGCTACATTTTAAATCCATTTCAATTTAAATTACGTTGCATATTTTTTTGTTTGGCTTTAATTGAAATAAAATCATCATTGGTTTATGTTGATTGGAAAATATTTATTACGTTAAATAGTGATCCAAACAGGAATTCAATCCTTGATTACGTCGTTATTAGAGACTACAAAAAAAAGATTAATTCTGAACAAACCCGAAATAATCTACAAAGACTTAACGGTGGCTATCGATCACTTCCTCTAGCCCCATAATTCAAGAATACAAAGGAAACATTACTAATGTTCACAATAAAAAAAAGTATTAAATTACTTCTTTTCGTGTAACGGCCAAGGGGCATTTTGTTACAACACTTAAAAAAACAAGGGTGTTATTTGGGCGTTGGACATGTTTAGAGCAAACCAATATAAAGGGCACTTTGTCTTCAATGTTCCTTATATTGCAAACTGTGTATTAGAGTAGTTACTGTCTTGTGACAGATGCCACCAACACCGTTATAATTGAAAGCAATTAGTGTTGCATTAATTTGTGCGCATTCCTGCGCAAACGTTTTGCTCGTGTAAATTCAATACACAATACCTATATACCTACAATTTTTAATGTAATAGGCTGTATAGAATATCTACTTACTTAAGATAATATAAACAGAGTAAGGCTGAACATCCACCAGAGCTGTGCGAGGATAATGTGCGGTACGAAAATGTGTAGTGAAGATGTGAAACGATGTGACCCTATCCACCAGAGCTGTGCGAGGAATGTGTAATGTGTTGATGTGTACAAATGAGCGGTGCGAGGATAGGTAGCGGACTCTTTTCGAATATGAGGAAGAATAATACACATTTCTAGCAACACATTCCTCGTAACACATTCCTCGCAACACATTCCTCGCAACACATCCCTCGTTCGCATTTCTTGTTTGTTTTGTATGAACAAAAACCTCGCACCGCTAAGCCCATATCCACCAGAGCTGCGCAGAGCGAAGCTAGGTAAATGAAGTGATTCTATTGGTGCTTACAAAACACATTCCTCGCTACGCACAGCACAGCTCTGGTGGATGCTCAGCCTTATTGTGTCTACGAGTCTTACTTAGTAGTTAGTAGGTATGTATCCGATTCTGTACCCAAAAAGTAAAAAAATAATCTCAGTCTTTCATATTCTTAACCTTGACCGACCGTTTCGCATTTAAGTCGGTCAAAGTTAAGAAGCCTTTTCGGAGCTTGCATAAGAACAGCGGCGGCGCAGGCGCGGAGCGCGACTAAAGATAAGCTTCAAATAAAATAACATGAGTGCAAGCCCTAAAGACGGATCTTCAATAAGCTTCATTAAAATAAACATTACTTTAAATAAGTTTTTAAAGCCACTTAAAAAGTACTCGCTTTTCTGAGCAGATGAGAAAAAACTCAAAAGGTTTACTTTATACCGTTGCTGTGTTCATGTGACCACCTTCCGACTCCATCCTCAGATCACCTCAATGGTATCATAGCATTGTATTGTCACCAGAACTACATTACATAGTTTCAGTGACAAATAAAATGCATTGCATACATACTCGTATTATGTATACCCTTCAGCTCGAAAAAAGTGGGTTAAAAGAGTTCCAATTTTGAAAAGTAAAACACTTTAGCGAACGTTGCAAGTTAAATAAAAGCTTGTAATATCATTATCTGCCAGACTAAGGGTGCCTTTCCACCAGAGATGTGCTATGCAAGGTTGCTATGGATGCGTTTGATATCCACCAATCATATTCATTGGTCCACATAGCATAGCACTAATGGAAACTGATTCAACTAAGCTACTTTTTTTATATGGAAGGATGCGTGCTGTGGATGCGTGCTATGGATGCGAGCTATGGATGCATGCTATGGATGGTCGCGAGTGGTGTAGCTATGTGCAGAGCAGTATACCTACAGTAAGTGCGCGTTTGTCACCGAGCACATCTTACTCGCTCCGCTACATAGCTTAGCATCAGTGGAAACGGTCACATAGTTTCGTAGCTTAGCTTTTATATTCACGCAGCATAGCTGCGTAGCACATCTTTGGTGAAAAGGCACCCTAAGAGTGCTTTTCCACCAGAGATGTGCTATGCAACGTTGCTATGAATGCGTTTGATATCCACCAATCATATTCATTGGTCCACATAGCATAGCACTGATGGAAACTGATTCAACTAAGCTACGTTTTTATATGGAAGGATGCGTGCTATGGATGGTCGCGAGTGACGTAGCTATGTGCAGAGCAGTGTACCTACAGTAGGCGAATTTTCGTAGCACATCTTACTCGCTCCGCTACATAGCTTAGCATCAGTGGAAACCGTCACATAGTTTCGTAGCATTGCTTTTAGATCCTCGCAGCATAGCTGCATAGCACATCTCTGGTGGAAAGGCACCCTAACGTGGAAGTGGGCGGGCCACATTATATGAATGCATCCGGGAAGGTGGGATCGTATTACTACACAATGGGTGCCTGAGAAAGGATGCGAGACAGGCCGAGGAAACGCTGATACGACGATATAGACGTCTTTTTGAAGGATTGGTCGAAAAAGGCAAGGGATAGAGAGTTGTGGAAAAATGGCGGAGGTCTTTGCCCAAAATCAGAAAAATCCAGGCAAAAAAACTAGGTGAAGTATTACTTCCAGTTGCTGCACTGGATTTGCTGGTGATTCTGCTGCTCATCACCGATCAGGGAAATTCAGGTTTACAAGTGATGGTGATTACATCATCAGTCTATGAAAATTGTGTCTTCAACAGAGAAACCTTGAAAGCTGGTATCGAAAATATTATTCAATTTATCAAGTTTGACTTTATGAAGTTTTTCCGATACGAAATAACATACAATTTATTGGTAGAAAACACCTAATGTGAAGTGTTTGCGCTTGTCATGGTGCAACGTGCTATTACGTGACATGGTAAAATATACACCTGCATAATGTAGTGATGAAAACTTTTCTAGAATATTTTGTTATTCGACGTCAGCAATATGGAACAAGGTAATTAAATACCTAATGCTGACACTAAACCAATAAAAAAGGTAAATTCTGTAAAACACTTTTTTTTATTGAACGTAGGTCCGGAGACTCGCGTGTCGTATCATATTTTGTAGGCAATACTTATCTACTTGGAGCAATATCTTTACCACACAATTTGTGGCGAAGCTATACAATTGAAATTTATTCAACGTTATGGTCCGCCCCGCTATTATTTTCACCCTAAAAAGCCTTTGTATAATTTTCCAATATGTCCCCCACTAAAGTTCACTAAACTAGAATGGCTATTAATTACTATATTAGCATAACAGCATTTTATGCCCATAAAATGAATAGAAATATCGGCATTATGCAATACATCCGATTTGCGGCTAAAAGCCGAATTGCGGTTACACCTAGGCTTAGCCGGCTACAACTAGATGCGGCCGGTTGTAGTTGGTTAGAATTAAGTGTAGCCTATTTAATGACGACTAGGTGTAGCTGGTTGCTTTCGGCTAAAACCAAGTGAACTGAAGTCTGAGCACCTCGACTCGATTATTTTAGAAGTAGAAAGTTATCGCAAGTTAGATCACTTTAAACTTAGTAGTAAAAAAAAATAACAACTCTGGAAAATTTACCGTCGAAAGACTGACACAATCGTTAAAACTTAACCCTCTTTTGACCCTCTTTCGATAAATGGGATCCTAGTTCTAACCAAGTGCAACCGGGCACACCTAGTAAACTGTAATGTAACAGACGGCCCCAGGATCTCCCGAGCACGTCTGCTACTCCAGTTGTAAAGAATGTGTAGGGCATTTAATACCTAGTACATAAATAACAATAATAAAATGGTTTTAGAATAAGAGGCAAGACAGCGTCATAGCCAGCTAAAACTAGGTGTAACCGCAGACGGCTTTTAGCCGTAACATATCCATTCAAAAGTTTTTCATTAAAATATCCTCTTCTGTCCTTTTGCAGGAAAATAAGTAAATACTGTAATTTTACTTTTTTTTCCTACGTGTCTATTGTATTGTTCCAACGACTATAGAATAGGCAATATGAAATTAATGTTTCAATAATTGTTAATACATACATATAAATAAGCCGACATACTAAAGCGTGCTAAACATGCGGATTGAAAATTAACATGAAATATTCCTCGCTAATGAGGTAACTGTGCCCGAAACTGTCGCATTGAATTTGATTCATTGTCAGTGATATTTGCGTCAAATAAAGTTCTATTTGTGTGTTATCAATCCATCAACGTTAAATTGCATACAGCCCTTTAACCGCTCATGAGAACAACAGACAGGCAGCCAACTAGCAGCGGTCTGTGCCGATGACATTTGATTCTCTGCCGCTTACTTGCTTAGTAATCTGTACGCCACGTCTGCATCTGAACCCATCAGAGCGCACCACTTCACTATCATTACAAACTCGAATAAACAAATGGAAATCGTCGTTCATCCAAGTACATCAGCATTCGGGCTTTCGACATTTATTATTCAACATTTTAAATATTTTATCCCTTAAAGTATTCTTAATTTTTCTATTTTTCAGTGGACTTACAATATTTTTGCTTATCATAAACATGTCGGAGGAAGATCGCGTTATCCGTATTTTCATGAACACGCGAAGGAATAAGACGGCTCGTTACGCGATCTTACTAAACCTAGTCATTTCGCGAAACCACCGACTGAGTCATTAGTTTAGTAAAACACGAAATCTATCAAAACAAATTGACTGGTGGGGCGAGGGAGGATTGGGTAAGCGTGTACAAACCTGCACGCACGAGCTATCTATATTTACTCCATTTCATATAACAATAGACAAAACTGGTTCACCAAAGCACAAATACCTATCTCTAGAACCATATTATTTCTGCAATTGAGTTTCAGCTCATATTGATTGACCGTTGGAGTTCATAAAAGCATAATTATCATTGTGTCGAATCCCTGCTGGAAACAAACATATTGCTTATTTTAATAAACTTCCTTTCTAATATTATTAGTTATCTGTTGTAATATTATACAAAGTAAGTATATTAGTCTGTTGCAATACAGGTACCTACTGTTATCTTCTCATTTAATAAATTTCCCATCACTCACCGCACCCATCTTTTTGTTTGACAGATTTGATCATACTAAACTTGTTTAGTAATTTCACGAAATACTAGACTTAGAACGTCGTTTCACGAAATTACTAAATTAACTTTAGTAAGGTCGTGTAATGAGACTAACTCTACGTGATCTACGTCTAATTCCGAATTTTCGCGAAAATGCGCGTATTCACGAAAATACGGATTACGCAATCCTGCGCCGACATACACATACCTACGGAAAATGTCTTAACTAATTTGTAACATATTAAAAGTTATCCTGTTTATTCCTGTACCTGGAAGTACCTGAGCTGCGGCATATTTTTATCATTATAACTTTGTTTGTTATTTTACTGAACATTGTTTGTCACGGAGCTTTCCTTTGTTGAAGTTGTTCTGAAATGTTTACGATAGCTTGGTTACGTTAAAAATAGGATGTCGGTGAGGCGCGGCAGGTCACAGGCCGACACTTGGCCCCACAATGGCAATTTAGGGTTGACCCCTACCCTCCACGACTATCGCAAGACTATAAGCCAAGCCGACATTATCTCATAAAATTTTATGATAGGTCATGAAGGGTAATCTTGTTTTATTTATTTTGATTTATGGCAATTTTAGAAGTGGCCTCTCGAGCGACGCCCTCTGGCATCGCTGAGCTTTGTGAAGGACTACACTTTGATCCGGTTAAAATTTGACCCGTTTACATTGTGTGTGGTTAGCTTGACCTTGTCAAACGTTCCCTCGAAATAGAACGTGCATCACGACAGTATTGAATCTGCCAATAGCAAATACCAAAAACAAGCCCGTTTAATGGAATTGAACGGAACAGCGCGTAAGTTACGTGATTTTGATACAAGTGAGGGCTAATATTGTATTGGTATACGCGTAACAAGTTTAACCAAAAATATCCAGTGGTTACATGACAACACGTACTGCGTGTATATTGCATTTGGATAAAATGTGAGCTACGCGGTGTGTATAGGTGGTATTTAAAGTATTGTTGGGATATCATAATTTTCATCATGGTTCCCGGTCACCAAGGCTTGCGATCGGTGTTATAGACCACTAATTTTCTGGATACCTACGCAAGCCACGCAGACAGAAATTTCGAGAAACAGGAGGGTTTCAAAACTTATCTTGATCACACAATACAAATCTGTTTCAACTTGTTTGTAAGAGATTTTGCCAGATCATCCCAACTAAATTAACATTTCGCTCTAGTTTATGTAATACCAAAATTTTAGAGCTTTATTAAGGATCGGTCACTCTGGGGTCATTAGAGCAAGATCGTCAGGTATAGCGGTATGATTTTCGCATAGTCAACACTAACGTAATGCACTTGTTAAAACATTAAACTACTGAAATGTTCTGAAAAGGTTGATGTCTATTAAAATTGGATATTCATTTTACGGTAAGGATACACGGTGACACTGGCATTCGACACAATGTAATCGCGACACTGAAATTAAACCCGAGCTAATGCGCAACTCAGTGTAACGGCGATGTACACACAACGACCCTCAGTGTCGACACTGAGTGTCGAGTGTAATGTGTCGCCGTGTACTTAACTTTACAACTGGTCGCTAACAATTTAATAATGTGTTGAATCGAATCATATAGTGGTCGCTAGTCATGGTCGCGCCCGTGCCTGTGTGATAAGGTTGTTCGATGTCCCGCGTGACGTCACAGATGCTAAGTTCGTCCGTCGTCGCTCACCAATTTGGCTAAACCTTTATCCCAATGCATTAGGGTTCCAACTTAACCGTCGTTTTGTTACGTAATAAGCTGAAGATTTTGAAATTTCGGACAAAATTAAAAGTGCTCTCAGAAGCGTTAGGTTCGGGAATACAGTTTCAAAACCTTGACACGAATTTCGAAAGCTCTTCTACAATACAATAACCCTGACCTTTGTTGGAATAGCCAAAACTCTTTAAAATTTTAAATAAAATGGAAAGTGCATACAAAACCGTCACCTATGGAATATTACAATACCTTGACACGATTTTTGTAAACTCTGCTACATTACAAACCATGCCATTCTATATCGAGTTTAGGTTCACTTTATTTATTCAGGAGAGTGGTGTATAAAGAGACTATTACACTATTCATGCGACACGAATGTTCCTCAGAGAGACACGAAGTTGATACCATAAAACTATGGAGCGACGTATAGCAAGCTTCAAGATATTACCTTTACATTTCCTAACTTGATCCATACCTGAGGATATGAGCTGCAAAGGTGAATGCGATCCTGTGTGCAAGCTTTAAAATAGTATGTATCTTCCATTTGAAGTAAAATCTCTTTGAGGAATATTCTCATGAATAATGTTTAATCTTTTTGAAACTATTTCAGTGCTCATCTAGCACAGAGTTTGTAACTATCTTTGCAATTTACAGTAGGTATGTGAGAAATATCTAAACAAGAAGATGCTGAAACTTTGTAAGTATAAAACAGACGCGTTTCTCATTTAATAAGCAAAGTTACAATGTGAATTTTATAGGAAGGAGCTCTAGGCTAATTGCCAAACACGCGGATCATATGATTTGCAAGGAGAAGCTGTGCTTGCCGCGGTCAGTCGTTGGATGGGTGGGTGACCGATCGTTACACATCGATGCCTATCCGTGTGTGTTAAACCGTCTGTCCCGGCTGTCATACGAATATCTATGACAGTCTTTACGGGTAGACAGAAGCCCGAAAGTCTGACAACCTGTCTAACCTTAGGGCCTTTTTCCTGTCATGCGGGTTCGTGCCCGCGAGCGTGCGTCATCCTCATGCGTGGCGCTCGCAGTTCACCTTTTCGTGCGTGTTACACGCCTCACAATAAATACACATGTATGAAAAGGTGAAATTCAGACGCCACGGATACGGGTGACGCACGCATGCGGGTACGAGTCCGCGTCACAGGAAAAAAGCCCTTATGATATCGGCATTGTCTAGTCAATGAGTTGCGGAAGTCTGTTGGCAGTCGCTCCGTGTAAAATACTGGTATTCAGCCGCATCTGGTACGACCGGAAGCTGACCCCAATATATATAGTTGGGAAAAAGCTAGGCAGAACGAACAATTTGAATTTCATAAAAAATCTTCTGAATTTTACTTACTAGGTGTTATTTTATCCCACTTCTGCAATTTTTTGGGTTACTGTGCATTTTATTTTGTTCAATTATGAATATATATAAATGTATCTTACGTTTTAGTAAAGCCCGGAAGCGTCATGCAAACAAAAGGAAATGAAACAAAGATAAGAACTCTGCATGATAAAAATACGCCCGTCTCGGATTCTGTAGCGTTTTATGCTTACTCGGATCATGAAAGCTTGCGAAGTTAATCCGACAAAAGCATTTAGATATTATCGAAATCAAAATTTCAACAGTGTTAAAATAATATTTTCAAAAGAAGCAATTAAATTGATAATTAGTTAAATGGTTCGCAATTTAACGATCAGCGTTTTGTCACTCTCGCACTCGTGAATTAATTTGGATATTTTAGCGGCGTTTAATGGAATACATACACTGTTATTAAATGAAACTGATCCAATTATCGATACCAATATTACACAAAAACAGACAGTTTACCGGAGTATGCCGAAACTATTAATATTAATTAATATATTAAGCAAACCTTGTTACAGTAATATTGACCAATGAACCCACGTACTTTGCTTAGCTTTCGCTTTATGAAGTTAGGTTTTTAATTTATTGAACCATTTTGAGATAAATTCCTATGAACTACCAATAATTTTCTTTCATTAACAACATTTAACATTCAAAACCACAATGATTCTTCTCCGACATTTTTAAAATGGTAGTGGTGTCGTCGTCCGGCCGTAGAATTGGGAACATTAGAATGTGCCTAGGCATATTATGAAATAGCACCATTTCTCGAAATGACCTACTGTCTAGTAGTCATATTATCATGATGGGCCCAATTAAAAACATTTGCCATTATGAAATAACCAATCGACACTAGGTATCATTTGGTATTTCATAAAATATGTAGTTACTTTTCACGCCAGTAGTGGCGAGTTCCCCCTTTGTTTAGTGTTTTACACTTTTACAATTTTTTTTTTACGAACGCGCCGTTTTTCTTCTTCGAACCAAATTGATTATTGTTAAATAGAATAAAATTCATCATGGAATTCCAACGTAATATAAGCAGTAGCTTCATGCATTTTATACCAACCTGTTAGGCTGGGTTGTATGTTATTAAGTAACACATACGTTTCTGTTCCTAATCTTAGAATATATTCAGCCCATATTACATTATAGCGTCATATAATTGTCACTTATGTTGAAGACGTTGCTAATCTGTAAAATAATCATCAGTAGTAATGCACGAATAATGTTCCACTGCTTGGTTCCTATAAACAATAACGGGAAGATATGTAACCCCATCGAAATTGACCACACAAAAAATATTGTTTGGCATCTGCATCTATACCTACATAACCCTAAATAAAAATATTAGAATACTTATTATTCAATATTGCACTAAAAGTTTGTATTTTATTATTGTTTTGACACCATACAGGATCGATGTTACTATGACCTGTAAAATCGTCAATCGCTTGGCATTGAATCGAAAGATATGATGCGTTAGGCTTATCATGAAATTGTGCTGTTTCATGAAATGCCCAGGCACATCAAGATGCGCCCTATTCTACGATCGGACGACGACATTGGAACAATTCAGCCCATCCAATTTGGTCACAATGTTATCATAGTGAGTTTCCTTCGTTCATGCGTAAAAAACAAAATATGGAAATATATTCTCACAGACGAATTTCCGCGATAACTTCCGGTTTTTTACGGCATCTATGTTTCATTTCGAATGTCAATACGAATTTATGAATTATGTTGTAGAAGAAGCGTAAATAATTTATCGATAAACTGTGCGTTGAAAATAAAAAAGGGTACCGGCTGAAGGGTCTTGAAATTAGTGGATCATGAATACTCTACATATTTAACAATTGATCATGGATCATTTTGTTTATTTTTTTTACAGATTCAATGTTTTCTAGGCGATAATCGTCCTTACCGCAATAGCGTAAGGATGGTGGTAGCGTAGGGATGGTGTAACCGAACCGCGCAAATGCGACATATGGGCTGCCTGCTGGGTGAAATCGTAAAGTTGTCATACATAATCATTGCGTTCCCGAGTTGTGTGCGCGACGCCGAAACGTGTGCGCGTACTCCAATGTTTTCCTTTGCCCTAAAAAGTTTCAACGAAGCCGTGTTCAATCTTTAACCCAAGATAAGCTTTTACCAAAACAGGGATGTGTAACATTGCTATGATAAACAATAGGATTACAATGTTCTCCTGATTCCTCTCAGCTTCAGGTCTGAGAGGTGGATATCGGCTGTAATTTTAAATCTTGAATGGATAATCCCATAACACGATACATAGTCGCAACTGGCTCACTGCACACTGCACACAACATGCTACCTACACTCACGTAGGTATAACTCACAGTGCTCGCCTCTTTACCGCCGCGCGATGTAATGCCTTCACCCATAGTACACCTGCGTTAATTTTCATATTCCTGGGACAGCTACATTATAGGCACAGATGAGCCAATAAGGTTTGAGAGTGTTTTTTTTTCTTATTGCTGTAAAAATATTACATATCGTAACGGAATCTTGGGATTTCTTCTATTTTGCCATGTCTTTCTTTATCTTTCTTTCCGTAGAAGGTACTCTGCAAGTCTATCATCATCATCAGTAGTAATACAAAAATAATGTTCCACTGCTTAGTTCCTATAAGCAATAGCGGAAAGATATGTAACCTACCTACTCTCAAAGCCTGTTAAAATTATCGGGATACATAAAATGTACAATTCTATTTAGATAAATCACAACCGCTTTACGTACACAGTAAAACTTGTTTTATTTCTCCGCGTAAAGGATTCAGGAATGATTACTCTTTTTCGATTCGGATAGCTTAGCTCAAACTCTTATGGGAAGAGGAACAACTCGCTAGACCATGCTTAAAAAATATCTCGGAAACTACAAATTACATTTTTCTTAGTTTTCGAGTTATTAAGGTTTCTGTTGGTGACCTGAAATCATTGCTTCAAAATGTACTTACTTCTATTCTAAATTCTGTCCCCGCTTTTCGCTTTGTTGGATACCGGGCCTTAGACTACACGTAGAGGGAAAGTGACCTAACCAAATATGGAATAGTAAGTATCCCTAATCTGCATTCTAATTGCGCAATACACTCGTAATTGCTATGGCGTTGATTTTGACAGGTCAATAATTCTCATAGCAACGTATGTATTAACAATCCGACTTGTCCACAACTACGTACCACGCCATGAATATTGTCAAAATAAAAGCCATAGTGATGATGAGTGTGTTGCAAAATTAGGATGTTGGAATAACAATAATGATTCATTGTATTTTTATATTATTGTATTCCATATTTGGTTACTTTCCCTCTACGTGATTCGACGTGATTTTGTCGAGTTTCAGCGCGAGATAGAAAATTATAGGGTTTGAAATGATCAGCGTAACGTGACTACTTACCCTAGCCGAGGAACTAGTGGCCACGACCGTCAAACTTGGTAAAGCTATATTTAAATGCTATCAAAATAATTACATACCTACTTAGTAAAACAGCATATCACTTTTAACCAAATCACTTTTTATGTTAGTTTTTAATGAAACCGTGTTTTTTGTGTAAACTTTTAGTAGTTATTTCAGGCCTATTTGTTAAAAAAGCCACATGGTCTACGATTTTTTTTAAACATCATATCATAACTATTGTTTTATATCTATCTGCCGTCTAGTCAAAATCAACTCCGATAAAAGGGTTTCAGATGTCGAGACAGACAGACATTGACAAGCTGATAAAAGTCTAAAAGTTCTCTGTTTTAAATTTTAATAAATATTATAAAAGTGTTAATCTTCATAAGATCTAAGATGAAGAGGCTGCTAGGTAGGTATGTTTGGAAAACCACTACCATGACATTTATAATATTAGTAATTTCATTTATTAGGTTTTACACAAACAATATAATTACATAATTACAATTAAAAGTATATATAAAAAAAGAAAAATATATCCTCATAAAACTATAAACTAAAATAGGGCATCAAAATATTCCTACGCATACCATGGTAAATCCAATTTTAATGGGGAGTCCGAATGTTTTAGGAGCCCAAACCTCTTGATGAATAAGTTGAAAATCTACAAAAATATTTTTTTCAGTTTTTTTATTGTTTGTTTTCTTTTAAACAAGGAATTTGCATTAGTCATTTGTTACACTTATAATAATAATGTGCAGAAATGGGTAAGGCAAAAAAAACACCGCATAAAATAATATCCCATTCTCCCCTCGGTAAATGTCCTCAAAATATCTTATGATTTCGCTTGACGTAAACATTTTTATATTCCAGAACCAACATTATATAAGCAAGGATGTGCAAACATACGCAAAGACAAGGGAATATTGCAACAATATGACAACACAACCAGTGTGAAACATGCATCCATGATTTAATTTGTGTAACATGATGGGCAGGGGATTACAAAACCACTTTGTCACCTAACCACCCTAGCCTAGGCTTACAATAAGTCACAGAACATAACTGCCGTCCTATTTCTAAAAGGCCGTTAAGTGACTAAACCTAATTTTGAGTTATGAGCAAAAACGTCGAAAGTTTTGTCCCTAGAAATTCTGAAGACATACAGATGTTTTTGATTATACCAAATTATTGGGCTACTTTAAGCTCATTGTATAACTTTTAATGAGTTACAGGACTAATACAGTTTTTAAAATTAAAGTTTTTGTTTTTATGTGATGCTTTTTTATACTGAATTTGACCATCTACAATATGGTATGGTATTATATGGATGTCTTCGTAAAAGTCTCTGGATCTCGTAATTGACAAATGATAGAAAAATACGGACCAGACTGGTCGATAGAGAAAGTGTAGCGCTTTTACGTAGTTTATAAAACTCAAAGACAAAATGTCACTTTACGGTCTTTTAGAAATAGGACTGCAGAAAATAGATCAAGCACATAGATTCATTGCCTTAGTGACTTCTTCTTCTGCCTGCCGTGATCCCAAGTTACTTGGTGTCGGCGCAAAATGTTTTCTTTTTCCATTCTTCCCTATTATCCGTCCCGCTATCATTTACTCCCTTTTCATTCATATCATCTCACACAATCCATCCATCTTTTCTTTGGTCTCCAACTTCCCCTCCATCCATCAACACTTAAATTCATCACTCTCTTACCTCCGGTTTCTGAGTTGAGAATTCGGGATAAGCAATAACTTAAATAATATTTGAGTAAGGAGTTGTCAAAAAAATGCTTTAAAATCCGTCATTTTTTTGACAACTTCCTTTTATTTAAGTACTGTTGTTACTTATGTACTGCTTATTCTAGAATTCTGAATTCAGAAACCGGAGGCAAGTCACATGCTTTTTGTCTCTCCTCATATAGTGACATAATATAAACAGCACCTGTCTCACTGCAGGGCTCAGTTCTTTTTTCAGAATAATAAGTTGGTTCACCAAGACTGTTCCAGATTACACATACCATCAAGAAGTTTTTTGAGCCCTCTTAAGTTTGCTGGTTTCTTTACGATGTGTTTCTTCTGTTCTTCTTCAGTTACGCAAGTGATAATCAAGATTTTAAAATGAATTCGAAAATTCAGAGGTGCGGACTTAAATCGAACTAACACTACTGTAATAAATCCTGCAAACATACAACCTAAGCTATCACTGCTATCGGAGACTATACCTTTGATGCTATGATACCTCAGACGCCGAACTGCATCCGCTTATCATAAATAATAACAGTACCGCGTAAATGCAACGCCCAACTCCGGCAAAATCGCAGCGAGCTCAGTGGGACTTTGCAAGTAGTTACGATTACACAAGTATTTTGTTTGTCGTATTAACGACGTATCGTCGTAACTGCAGCTTTCTACAGTAATTGAAGCTTTAGGAGTATGTTTTCATCATTTGAATATTAATATTTTAATATTGCTGACTTTTATTAAGACCAAGATTTAGAGGTGATTTCGCGCAACATAAAAACAGATTTAATTTGAGATTTGCATGCTACGACTTGATCTTGATTAAAAAATATAAGAATCGTCTCGGTTCAGGCAGATATTTTCTCGGGTTTAATCAGATGTGGCTTATATCGCTGTATTTTACATACGTTGCATGTAATGTCGTCCTTGGAGTTTTTTTAAGTTAACTTCGGTATTTTTAGCCACTGACATGCACATGTCTAAATTATAGGTACAGTTGCATTGATTGAAGGGAGGGCTGTTTGGGGGATGTCTATATTGTAAAATTGACGTTCAAAAAGAACTAAGTAATTCTAGTCTATTTTGAATAAATGAGTTTTGAGTTGAGTTTGAGTTTGAGTTTGAAGGACTTTTTTAATAAATGTCAAACTCGTGAAAAATATTTCAAATGATATTTGATGAAAATCTGATGATTCTCTTGTGGCATCTATCACGCCACATGCGAACAACGCAACACACCGGTGGTGTAGCAGACTACAGCGACAATAACGACAACTCTCATAGTTGACGCCATGACAGTTCTTACATCGCGATATTAAGATTTAACCACGCAGATAGTACCTATATACAAGGTTAGTCAGAAAGGGGGTACTAATCCGAAAGGGTGTTAAAGTACCCATAATAATAAGTAACTTTTGGTCTACAAGTTTCCCCAAAAGTCAATAGTTTAAGAGAAAAAGCTGTTAAAAAATTACAAAAAAAAAATATGCTAAAATCTATCTATTCTCAGCTATGATCAGCTGTGTTTACATTTTAGGTCATATTTAGGGTCACAAATTAGAAGCTCCATTTTCTGAATTCGTAACTGAAGTAGGGACGAAGAATTTTTTAAAAAACTAAAACAAAAATAATTTTACATGAATTTTGAATTTTTAACACTTGCTTTTCATCAGTGATCCTTTAAGTGGTCTGCGGATTAGTACCCCCTTTCCGACTAACCTTGTATATAACCGCCCAACATCAACCGTTGGGCAATAGCCCGCCAGGCCCAAGACTCCGCCTGATTGGAGGATCCTCACTTTGGTTGGAATAACACTATACCTCGTTCCTCCACACTCTATAAATAATTAACAGTTCGGGTATCATAATTAAGAGTTTAATACCAACTGTAAAATACCGACTGTAACATACCGACTGTAACCGCAAACCGCATAACTAAAGGATAATAATTAAATTATTATTACGCGCATTACTGTCCCACTGCTGGGCATGGACCTCTTCTCAGAGAGAACACCGAGAACTTTTTAGAGCCCTTTCAGGTATGCAGATTTCCTTATGATGTTTTCCTTCACCGTTAAGGATGCTTACATAAAGAAACAGGTTTTCCGGTCCCGACTTGTCGGTGCAGACTATTACTGTTGTATTTCAACCTGTTTCTTTATTTGTAAGCGCATAAGATAACACGGAGCTATATTACCCGCACCGATCGGTACCGACTTGTCTGTACCTTGAGCCCGATTCTTGTAAGCACAATTACGCAAGGGATCAAATTTTGATGCACACATGAATTCGAAAAATTTGTTAATTTGATTCAATCAGGATTGAACATCTGATCTTCGTGCATGGAAGGCAAGCATTCAACGGCTAGGCTATCACTGCTACCTAATTGCTGCTGATTGTGTTTAAAGGTGCTTACACGTTCTTAGTCTTTAAGACAGTGCAATGTTAATTCTAAAATATAGTAACTTGAACCGTGCAAATAGTCGTTAAAAGTTATTCGATATTACAGCTACAATTTTTTACAACACTAATAACTTAAATCATTAGTATATTTGTGCTCGAATTTAACACCTAACTCGACCTCTACTAAAAATTGGATACGTGTAAATGACTAGTCGAATATTTAATTCAATCTTATTTAATTTAATTCAATCTTATTTTTAATTCACTTTAATTTTAAGTATAATAAAATATTGATAATAGTTCTAATTACATTGTTATCCATCTTTATATTAATTATTATTGTATAGTGATAACTAAATCAAATTATGCTGTGCTTACTTATAATTTAAATGCATGCAATGCTATTGTATTTGTAAACGATACGTACTATAAATGTATTTGTGTGTATTCAGTTGGTTTACCTAAATAAATAAAATAAATATTTGCATAAATAAAAGGCAATTTATCCCATTTCTATTTATATTTCTTAAGGCAATAAATAACAAATCGTTTCAGCAATTATCTCATGGCTTACTGACCCTACACGAAGTGCTGAAATCATTAAGGTAAGCATTTCTTTTCCTAGTCCTTTTCGGCCGCTTTGCTATGTAATCGTATAAAAAATCTGCTTCGTAAGATACATAGGTATGTTACGGTTAATGTAAGGTGGATTGATAAAGCAAATTTTATCCAGTTAAACCTAGTTCTATCGTAGCCTTTGGATGAAGTCCGAAATTCATTTTCAATCATATTATTGGATAATGTCAACTATAATCCAGACGTGGCACGTAGGATAAAGTTAGCATTATCCCTACTAATATTATAAATGCGAAAGTAACCCTGTCTGTCTGTGACATTTTTACGCCTAAACCGCTGAACTGATTTTGATGAAAACTGGTACAGAGATAGTCTGGAACATGAAGAAGGATATAGGCTACTTTTATCCCGAAAAATACGGAATACACCGTCGACATCCACGCGGTCGAGGCCGCGAGCGACCTCTAGTCTTGATCAGTTGTGTTTACATTTTAGGTCATATTTGGGGTCACGGATTAAAAGTTCTATTTTCTGAATTCGTATCTAAAGTAGGGATGAAGAATTTTTGATAAAACTAAAATAAAAATAGGTAATTTGAATGGAAATAAAAATTATCGAATTTTGAAAGTTTAACCCTTGCGTTAAAATTAGTGGTACTTTGAGTGACCCGCGGATTAGTACCCCCTTTCCGACTATCCTTGTTTATCTATGTATGAATAAATAAAGTTTGGTGCCGATGCACATCCTTCCTAACTAATATTATAAATGTGAAAGTGAGTTTGTTTGTTTGTTACCTTTTCACACCTAAACCACGGAACCGATCATCCTGTTGCATATACGTCTTCAGGTGTACAGAAACGGACATGGAGTACCCTTCACCCCGAAAAAAAGTACTGTTCCCGAGGAAAACAACAATAACGTTCATAGATGGCGCCACGTGTCTTTCGAATCACGATTGAGTTATATTACTATAGAAACTTTAGTAGTGTGTTAAGAGATTTTTTGAGCTTAATTAACGCGAGTGAAGTCGCGGGTATAAGCTAGTTTCCCTATAAAGTCAGAATTTGGGTGGGCGACACAAACTTGTAATTTAGGTACAGCAGTCGATTTTTGTGATGTAGGCACGTCGGGGCAAGAAAGATGTTCGGTTTTATCTCAGAGCAATTTGTATGGCGTCATCTCAGTCGCTCAACACTGTCAATTTTTGACGCGCCATTTGTCACTTAAAAATATAAATATGGAGTTATTTTAACCACCAATTTTTTAAATGGCGTCTCCCTATTTTGAATGGCAAGCCTTTACCTGGCGCCAGTCTCACGAAATTGTAGAATAATGTGTATAAAGTTACATATAGAGTACTATTTTAAAAAGATCCAATAGTGATAGTGAGTTGCTGAAGCTACGGGAGTTTCAAGACTTAAGCCTTTAACAGATAGTGTAAGGGAGATGAAGCCTGATGGATGGAGGATGAAAATATATTTATTATAGACGAATATCACAATTCTGTCGTTTAAGTATTTTTAATAGTACCTTTTCGAAAACGAATGGTTTAAACAACATCATCATTCAGCCGAAAGACGTCCACTGCTGGACATAGGCCTCTCCCAAAGGAGGGGGGCGGGGGGGGGGGGGGGGGTTGTTAAAGTACTCATAGAAAGCTGCTGCCCATTATCTAGAGAATCCCTTTGTCACCTTTTACGACACCCACGGGATGAGATGGGGTAGTGCTATTGTTTAACGGCCGTTTTCAATAACCTATATATCGGCGGTTTCGCCTACTAGAGATAGAAATTTGACATAAGCTCCATAGAAGTAATGTCAAATTTCTATCTGTAGTAAGGCAAACCGCCGATAGATAGGATATTGAAAAGCGGCAAGTCGGCGGTAAGGTAAGTCGGCGGTAAGTCTACGGGACTACACGAGACTATATAGATATATGGATATCAAACTGACAGTATAACGTAGAACAGAGAAAACGCTCTACAAAACCGAACATAGCCGATCGTAGCCGAACATCTCACTCTGTCCCTGACGTGCCATCTCAAAAGCCGACTACATTAATTACTTTCTGCTTTTACGTTATTAAACCATTAATTACTGATATTAAAACTCATTTAAGTCTAAATAATGAAATACTGTTTACAGGTTCTTTAAATATTGTTTATACTCCATTATTAATTTTTACGGGCATATTGCCTGAGTAATTAGAAGTCCAAGTAATACCATGAGGGTTTCTGTAGTTTCTGCCTACCCCTAGCCAAAAGGCGTGTTGCAATATAAGGCGTTCCAAAAATTGTGTCATGCGGAAGTCCAAAGCATCCTTATAGGTAAGCGAATCACCACCATGTGTATGTTTCACGATTTTTTAAAGTTTTTGAGTTACATTTTTTTTTCATGATGTGACATTTTTGTTCATAAATTCATGAACAGCTAAGACACTTGCGTATTTTTTTTTAAATTAAGTAGTATCTCTGGTCGTCTAAACCTGCGTATTTTTTTTTTTTTAAATTAGTATCCCCTTTCGTCTAATAAAAAAAAAACTATTCAATTCAATATCAAAAATTACATTAAAGTCAGAGTTTGGTTAAAACATGAAAATAAATCATAACACGAAAACTACAAAAAATCGCGGGACATGCATGGCGATGATTCGGTTATCTATAAGGCCTAATTTAGGCTGCTCTGGACTTCCGCATGACACTAATTTTTGTATATAATTATATATTTATTCAAATAATAGTTTTAAAATTGAATTAATTCAGATTGGAAGACACAGCGCTTTTAATAAAAAATCGAGTAATTCTGCAATGTTGCTGATACATTGATTGCAAATGTTGCTGAAATAGTCCAGTAAATCTTATGGTATCATAAAGTATTGGCAAATGTGCATCTAAACCAAAACTATTTAAATTTCATATTGATATAAAATGTGACAAATTGAAAGATATACCAATATTAATATTTTCTTACGAAAGCTGAAAAACCGATAATACTAAAATTGTTAATTGAATTGAATCACCTACTAATAGTGAAGAAAGCCTAAAATATTTGAGAACTGACTGACAATTTAGTTCAAAATATTAAGATGTCATATTCAACCAACGCCTACGGCGTAGGCGCTACGCCGACTACGAAAGAATACGTTTTAGTAGCTTGTCATTTTTAAACAAAACGTTAGCCTTCTTTAGACGTCCGTGCAATAAAATGGAAGTCTACAACAACCATTGACCAAGTCCTCATTCTGCTCTCAACTCAAGTAGTAAGATCAAATATGTCTAGCATCAGCAAACAGGTGACGAGCGCGCTATTTGCCCTTACTTAGTGCACTGTCTGTACCTAAATACTACATCTGTGTCTTCACTTCGAGTCGCAATTCAAGATGTTTTAAGAACATATTATATTATAAAACTATGTACAGAAATGGCTCGATACTGGCTCAGAATGCAGAATATAAAAACAACTCCGTCGCTACCACGTTAATAGCTATACTTAATCACTAAAAAAATGCCATAAAAATTGTATTCGCTTTGTGTACGAAAGCTTTTTAATAATTTTTAAGAGCAATATTTTTGTATTCAACCGCCATTTTATACTTTCATATTAAAAACTAATACCTATAAAGGACAATAGCTTGTGGATTAACCTCGTGCACGTGATCGAATTAAGAAGAAAAGGCTTAGTCAGAAGGTTGTACGTATCAGATAATTATGGGCGCTACAAAATGCTGGCAGAGAACGTTAATGTGAACTTTTATCGATATGACTGCCCGTTCGATTCGCTGAGTACCCCGTACCATGTATCTCTGACAGTAAGAACTTATATTACGCTCATTCCGAAATTACGTACCCGAACTTAGCCATGATAACGCTTGTAATGATTTTTAAATTACCGAAAACACACCCCTTATTACAAAAGATGGTCTAAGAAATACCTAGGTTTTAAAATATACCCGTCTCTTTTTGTTATATGACATAAGAAAGTGATGCGTATATTTTAAATCTGGGTTTACCTTAGTCTTGGTTTAAACCATCTTTTATAATAAGGGGGACCATGTTTAAATTACGTTGCTCCTTGATTGCGGGCGTAATTAAGTCAAAGTTCCGCTGCGTAATTTCGGCATGGTATTTCGCGACACTTACACGCTTACGGGGTTAGACAGTAACTAGAAAAGACCTCTTCCTCATTTTCCCTATCCCTCCAAGTATTTTCCGGACGATAAAACCAAAAATAGCAGCGGCATGACACAAATTCACATGAATTATTAACAACGTCAGGTGGAAAGTTCATAAAATAAATTGAAAACATACGTAGACATGCGTAGGGCACGTTTTAGCAAAAAACTTCGCCCGCCCTCGGGTAACGTGTTCCTAAATAGGTCTTCTAAAAACTTATGGTTGTTCATTACAAGTCAGCCAATGAAAGGGACGTGGCTGTTTCGATATACACAAAAAATGTGGGTTTTATACCATCCCACAAGCGTAGCTATTACTTAAGTAGAAAAACCTTTTATGATGTAAAAATATAATAAATTAGTTAAGCTAAACGCTTAATGCAATTGTACAACAGATAATACTATCGGTAAATTATTTCTACACCGCGATAAGATAGGGGTATATATGGATATGCGAAAAATTACCTAACCTCATGCCATTAATTATTGTAATATAAATAGACTAACTGAATGAGATTCGACATGATTCCACAGATAAAATCTATCCGTTGCTAGTCTGGGAGCACGATTGTCAATAACTTTTGTTCTTCAACTACCCTTTTACGAAGAAAACATGTCAGGCACCGCTCAGATTGGGGGCGTCGGCCGCTGGGAAAAATAAAAGAGACATATCTATTCTACCCGTTATGTATATATGATGCGGTTTCGTGAACACGGTTAAGTAAGTAGGTACATTATTTCCAATACTTCAGTAAATGTACGGGACGTTCAATGCTGAAACACAATCTACAAACTACCAATGAGCTACTATGTGCTTTGTACTTTGTTGTGTTCCTTTTCTGTCTTTTCGTGCAAGTGTTGTGTAAGAAAACTTGTGTAAAAGGAAAGATAATATATTTTCTAAAATGTCAGTGGTCAGTTTTGGAAAGTATTCGGATGCAATTTGTGACAATTCTCCAGAATATAGAAGCGATTTCATATTTAAAAAACATAATACACATATCACAGGAACATTGAACATTTAACGCTAAATAATCTTTAATTACCTATGTACAACTGTACGTAGATTATGAAAGAAATAAGACAAAAGCTTACTCTGAAGAGTAAGTACTATTGATTTATTTCAACGCAACTTATACTTGAACGACAAAGTATCACTTGAGTGATCCACATTTCTCAATGCTGAAAGCAAACTAGAGATCGCTTTTTGTGAAAAAAAACGCGAAATCCCTGTACAAGGGAGATGAAAGCATGATGTAAACAGGTCAAAGAGGTGGAGCACACATGGGAACATAGTCACAAACATAAGAATACTTCAAATGCGATTCAATCTGGAATCACGCAGCCAGCCCATTGTAGTCAAAGGCTCCGTCTGTCACACCACTATGTGATTGACGACAATACTGACTGACCCTCTGTTATATACTGAATGAAGAAAATCTATTTTTCGTCCGATTTTACGTAACTTTGTTATCCACGCAGATATTAAGGGAGGAATAAAATTTTACTAGCTACTCAATTCTACTAAAAGTCAAACCTAGTTTTATTTGGGTACAAATAAATGAAGCTCAATTAATCATGAAAAAGAAATTTCTTCTAAAAGTTAACAAGGCTCAGAAAAACTGATGTCTAGACATCCATAATTTTGTGTAACATTGAAAAAGTTTGTATCAGTGAATAATTAAATGCGATGAGGCCGACCTGGCAAAAAGGGCGAGCTAATGATGTCTTGCGCGAATACCATTACATTTGGCACTGCGCATCGCTTTTCCGTCGCAGGTGGAACGTCATAGGAAGTAAAAAATAATAAACCTCGTTACTACCAGTATTGATAATCTTATTTTTGATGCCTTTTTATCATAGTTATAGACGACTATCAGTGGGACATCATTAAAAATTCATGCTCTAGAAAAAATATAATGACGTTCTTGCTTTAATTTAAAATGTTTAGCGACCTAAAAACTTGTCATGACGGAGAATATTTCCTCATACTTAGGTGCAGTAATAAGGACAGTAGGTATGTGACGGGTCTCTTGTCGATACAGCCAATAATATTTTTTATGAGGTAATAGAAGCTCATTTCTTGAAGGCACCTACAAACGAGAGATGTGGAGACCACATTGCCATTCCGAGTAATGACCGCACTTAACCGGGACGACGGTTTTATTGTTATTTATTTATTTAATGAAGTTATTAACCTACAGACATATCTCGCAGTTTACAGTATTAACTTACAAACTTGTTTATTACTTCCTGACTCTCTTTTCGAGGAAACATTTCGTAATATTATCGTATGAGTAGACGAGACACCCAAAAGCTTAAAATTATGCAGTAAATTAATAAATAATTCATCAATGTTTTTGTTCGAACAAAAAGGAGAAATGTCTCAAACAAAATACTGCTCAGCATACTTAAGAAATTATTTAATATACAATTATTTTGCAAGCTTCTTATCCTCTATTGGAATATTTACCCGGCTTATGGCTAAACGCTTTGCATAATAAAAACAAATTTATTCCATTTATGTATTATAATACTACAATAGGTTAAATTCCCATGAAAATGTCGTAAACACATCGATGAAACTGTATTTACGATGCACAGGTAAGTACTTCTAATATAATAAAATAAACAATCTATAATAAGTCGGAATGGATGTACGTGTTATTGGTGCAACTAAACAGACGGCACTTGGGTTGAATGAGTCAAAGCCAAAGCATAAATGGCTTAGTAAGGGCACCGTTCGCCCAAACTGGGACGCTTGTAGGGGTTCAAACATTCCAAATGTAGGTATTTCGCTTTAGTGCATTTGTCTAGTTGGCTCGCTTTCAGGTCATTACGTGTGTAGCATCGATTTTTCAGACGTTAAAAGATATGAATGTTTGAAAGTGCGCGTCATCCCGCGCTCTTACCGTTTTCGGTGCCAAGTCGTCATTTTTCTCACAGCTTTTACTTTAAACTAGAGAATGAGCCACCTGCTTCCAAAATAAACGTTTATGAAGGTAGTTGAGATGCTCTCTGTAGTCTACTATTTGATATAAATGTCTTGTTTCTGTCCAGAAGTCAGCAGTGACAATAAATGACCCACCTACCTATATTTAGGGATAACAATAATACGTTTTACATAATTATTTTCATTCATGTAAAATACGGTATAAAATCAGTAGAGCACGAGTATAATGAACCTAACAGGCAATTGAGCTTAGTCTTATAAAAGATTACGCCCACTTGTATTTCATTACCTACATATTGGATTTTATTTTCACATTTAACAACTGATACCATTATCAGATTCTCTCTACGTGGTGCCTTTACAGTGTATTCACTACTTATCTTTAATCTTTTAACGAATTTTTGAGTACAATGGTATTATTGAATTCAAAAAACAATATGTCAGCACTCGTGCAGGATTGCCAGGATTGCGATCTTTATATCCAATATCTGGCCATACATGCTTTAATTTAAACCCACTGTTGTTGTAAAACAGCGCATATGCGTGCCTTTTCAAGTATCTATTGAAATGTCTCTCATACATCAGCAGTACGAGTATTGTTCGAATATTGCTCGAGTATTGTTGTTATCAATAAGCATTGAATTGCTTGGCGTTTGATTGCTCGGCTCATACCTGCCCCGGTTTTTATTTTTGCGTGACTATGCAATGTTAACGTTCGGTGAAAACAATGTGTGTTGTTTACACAAACATTTGATATATATATTGTTTCTGTGGCAATAATTCACAGCAGCAAACTGTACCACTTCATAGTCGTTAATATTGGATAGTGTCAGTGTCAACATTGCCAACGATACATCGACGTCTATACGGTTGGTATACATGCTTATTTCCGTACGAACACTGTGATATTAGGATTATACCGAATTAACACTTAGGTACTACGGTACTACGTTAATTAAGCATTTAAATAATACAACAAAGATTTTTGACGGAGTAAAACTGAAGTATAATTTCAATATTTACGTTCACGGCTGTTGATTTGTAGAAGTGTTGTTTTGATCTTGTACAGCTTATTCCGATTGAAACACGGAACTCAGTTATTTGTTTGTTGGAATACAAATTGAGTCCACAAAGCGTAACTTCGCCTCGTCTCTGAACTAATAGTTCCAGTCGGACGAACAATAATTCCTTAGTAAAGAATAATATTACTAACAACTGCTGACTCAATATGAACTTAAGGGATGGTTCACAACAAACATAAATATAGTCAGCCGCCGACTATGAACAGGCTCACTGTAAGCTTCAATATGAACCTGAAGTCCGACCACATTTTCGTTCACATATTATGCTGACAATACGCTGTAGCGTACAATGCGCCACTAGTGTGAACGAGAAAATCCGGTTTATTTAATTTCCCACTTCAGCCGCGTAGCCAATCAACGTCCGAGGCGTGTATTGGTGTAGCACATTAATTGGCCGCCCAAAAGCCGGCGATTACGATAGCGTAATAGCGTATTATGAGTTCGGTATGAACGTATAGTTGAAAATGTACGCAAAATAAGGAAAGGACTCTGAGCGAGCTCTACGTTTGGTTGTAAACCGTGCCAAAATGTTTAAACATCATTAAATAAAGTCGCTGCAACTTTTTATTTAGACTTATGGAACAAAATGACATCCTTTAAAATAAATGAAACGTTTGACCGTTCGTTTATAACTCATAATTTAACTTCTGCTGAACGACACTATAAGCGTCATGCAATATAACTCGGTTATGTCATTAATTGAGAAAAATTATAGTATAGAAAACATATCAAGTTCTACGACGGAGCCGAGGAATAGCTAGTTTATAAATAATGTAATACCTAGCCTATATTACCGTGGCTAGGAAAAGGTGTATTTTGATTGCTCATAAAGAAAACCTAGACACACGGCAGAGTGTCAAGCCAAGTTCGAAAAAGAACGCGACGCACCGGCCATGTGTTATTAAAATATACCGTTATGTATAGAAAACATATCAAGTTCTACGACGGAGCCGAGGAATTGCTAGTTTATAAATAATGTAATACCTAGCTTATATTACCGTGGCTAGGAAAAGGTGTATTTTGATTGCTCATAAAGAAAACCTAGACACACGGCAGAGTGTCAAGCCAAGTTCGAAAAAGAACGCGACGCACCGGCCATGTGTTATTAAAATATACCGTTATATTTTGACATCTAAAACACATATAACATAAGACGGGTAAACCATTTTATTAGGCAACTGTGCCCCCGTATTTTTATTTAATGGAGTCTTGAAGGCGGGAAGACTCTCTCGCCAACTGCAGAATTGTCATTACTCCTTTTTACACTCTGCTCCCTAATGGACCTATAGCGTTCTTTTTCGTGACGCATTCTTTATTTCAGGCAGTACTCACTTATTTTATGGCGTCGAGCTAAGTACTTATTTAAAATTTTGACGATACGCTTGGCACAGGCACAGTAGCTGAGCGGTTGGCGTTGTACGGTTCTCGCTCGATTCTCGCTCGGGATAAATATTTGTACCTATGGCCTGCAGATAGTTGTTCCGGGTCTGGGTGCTTGTGTATGTCATGATTTGTAACGCACCCACGCCCCACGCGGCCACGGTACAAAAGAAACCAGAGAGTCTAGTTTTTTAAAAAAAAAACATGACAGCACTTCTTTTTTTTATCATCTTATTAAGGACAACCGTGTTTTAAGTTATAATTTAGATAATGTATTTAATTTATATAAATTGCTTAATTTGATCTGTGACGTAACTACAGTATAGAGTCACGTGCACATAATGAAGTTAGGTTGCCTCGGTTGCCTTTGTTCAAACTACACATCTATGTTGCAAAGTACCTACTAGTTCAGTTTATAATAACTGCTTTACACTACTTTATAGATGAGCTTTATTTCTAAGAGACGTGTCCTATTTTGCCAATTAGAAATTTCATCAGGCTTCAAGTATTTTAATTAATTTGCTGGCACACAACATTCGTAACAACACAGTTGCTAACAGAAAAACGAGTAGAACTATTCAAACAAAGTTTGAATATCCCATTTTTCGTACCTTTTTGTTGAGAAATAATTTCATCAAACTCTCCAAATTTTCGAAAGTGTATTGACTAAATGAAATACAACGTTGATATGGTATTTCGTGAATCGAGGATTCGCAGCCTTGTTGGCATTCCTTCAAAGCTGCTTTCGTTTGACTAATTAGTGGCAACATGCTGTTATTATTCGAGTGGGACAATCCAAGCCAATAAAAATCCACGAATATTCACAATACAGCCAACAGATACCTTACATTGAAACTACACGAAAGTAGGACTTTTTCCTCCTCTAAAATATTTGCGCTGTCGACCTGCTTTAATATTTTTATTAACATTGTCTCGAAAAAGTTAGACATACGAGACATAAAGTAAATGAGGTAGTAACAGGTAAAGGTATAAACTTAAGAGCGCATAACAAGAATGATGTGTAATATAACTATAAGTACGGATCAATTTCATGTTTTGACGCGGAGAACGTCTCGGCGACATTGCTAATAACGCAATCAGCCGAGCCAACATACCGCCTTTGTCCAACTAAAACGAGAAAAGACTCGCGTTGTGGCAAAAATAGCTTCACAACGGGATCGCAATTAGACATGATTACAGCCTCCTTCGCTCCACCTGAGATTTAAAGCCATTTAAAACAACGACACTGGAACATTATGCGCTTTGATGTCATTATTCATGAAAACCTACGCGAATAATTAAAAATAATAATGATATTAATTAAGTTTATAATATTCTTCATGTAAACAAGAAAGTCAACAAAGAGAAAATGACGAAATTAGATTATTCGTTACGTTCTACGAGTTGTGAAGCAAACAGACATTTTTAATAAAGAACTAAATGTAAAAAATACACAGTGCTTTCACAAATTAGTGCCTCCGTTTTGTTGTTCGCTATTAATGAAGATAAGTGCAAAATTTATACAGAGTGTAGGTATTGAACGGAATATTGAGTTAGTATTGATTGCGGAGCGGTCAAGTATTAGAAGCTTTTTCGGGATTTGCTCGTGTAATTCACTTATGTGTCTCATCTGCCGCACCCCGCTTACTAGCCACTCCTGTTTAAACGGAACACCTAAAAATACCCGACCAGTATGTCAAGTTGGAAGGTAACCTTTTATCTACTTTTTTAAGGAAAAATGAACGTCAAGGTTAGGAGACTCGATAAAGGTATTTTATTTTCATTGTTTTCGATTCGGAAGAAAAATAAATACCTTTAATAACTACAGGTTGTAAACGAATTCCTGTAATTCCTTGAAACTGCATGATCTATTAATGGTATAGATTAATCCCGCACGGGATTTAGATCGATTAAAAATAAAAATAAACTTTTTTTTTCCCAAATATTTTTTTATGTTACAGAAAATTTCGATGCCATGCATAAATGGATGACGACACGGCGACACAGCTGATGGGCACGACTAGCGCGATATCGCTCCACGCAGTCAGTTAACTTGGGACGCTAAAATAACTCAGATACAGAATACCATGGAATTACACGAATTCGTTTACACCCTGTATAATATTAATAAGATTGAAAAATATTTGTTAGATTTAGAATAAGATATTAAATAAACTGTTCATTGAAGATTGTCTGGTTTTAAATATATGCCTTGTATAATCATTAATTATGAAGTTAATAAATTTAAAATTCCGTATGGTCGTGACTCGACTTGGCATAGGTCATATGTGCTTCCTATGGACGTCAATGATGAGTTAATACAATGTCACTGATGGGTTTTTTTATTCCAGTTCTTATCGTATTGAGAGAATACCAGGTGTTCCAACCCAGACACCTGAGAGGCTAAAAAAAACTTTCAATGCTATTTTTGTTCCTTTTTAAAATATAATTAAGTCTTATTTAACCTTTTGACCGCCACAGTCATGTATACATGACAAAGCAAAATGTGTCCAGCACGCCACGGTCACGACTACATGACAGACTTAAAGGATGAAATTGTAGCTTGGCGCCGACAAAACGCTTTTGCTTTTTTTCAAAAGATTAAACAAAATTTCAAAATTTCAGTATTCAAAGCGGGTACTTTCCTCCAATGACCAATTGATATGAGACACCGGTATATTATGTAAATAATATATATAAGGCACCAACTAAGTAACTAGAAACAAAATTGGCACGATTAATCATTTATAAAACAAACCACTTTTGCTCTACGACTTTTGTAAGTAAGACAACAACAAAGTTCTTCCCATAAAAACTCGTAAACGGTAACTTTGTAGGGGACGATGATTTTCTTTTCTTCCAAAAGCCGAAGAACAAAAAGTTTATATTTTTTTTTTATGTAATTGTTTGGAAAACGATCCGACGGCCCATCTGCTGAGAAGTGGTTTCTGCCGCTTATATACACCTACTGCAAGAGTATTGCTAAGACCATTGGCCTTATAGTCCGGGAGGTAGCGTTGCATTTTAGGTAGTGTTTTTACGCCGATCGGTTGCTATCTTGTTCAATAGATCTCGAATGATCGATAAGGGAACCGAGCGTCAGCTGACGCACCCGCGGTGGGTGTAGGATTGAAAGGTTAAAGAAGTGGTGAAAAAAATAAAAAAAATAAGTCATAGTACGCCGGTTGAAACTTTTTTCATAAATATTTTACATCATACTGAGCTAAAAAAAAATCGTCAGCTGCATGGTAGAGGGGGGATTATGCGTCAGCCGCTCGCATGAACTTGTAAAAGAAACACGTAAAATAAAGTTATAGTACGCCGGATGAAATTTAACACAGTGATTGTTTAAATTATCAAAAGTACGAAAACAACAATCAGCTGCATGGGTAGCGGTGGAAAAACCGTCAGCTGACGCAGTAATGCTTGGCGGTAGAAATAGTTGAGATGCTACCATCACAAGTACTACTACTTCCCCGACGAACTCATTCACAAAGAGCTTTAATACTTACTCTTCTTCTTCTTCCTGCCCTTATCCCATGTTACTTGGGGTCGGCGCAACACGTTTTCTTCTTCCATTCCGTCCTGTCCCCCGTCATGATATCACTGACACCCTTCTCTTTCATATCATTCTTCACACCATCCATCCATCTTTTCTTTGGCCTCCCTCTTCCTCTCCATCCATCCACATTTATATTCATAACTCTTTTCGTCACATGCGTTTCATCTCTCCTCTTTACATGCCCATACCAAGACAAACGATTCCCTTTCAACTTTTCTGTCACTGGCGCTACTTTCAAACTTCCTCTATATAGTCATTCCTGACCTTATCCATTCTGGTCACTCCACACATCCATCTCAACATTCTCATTTCCGCTACATGCAATCTTTTTTCATCCGTCTTCTTCACGGCCCAACATTCCGATCCATACAGTACGACAGGTCTTATCACGGAGTTGTAGATTTTCCCCTTTAACTTGAGAGGCATCCGTGAGTCGCAAGTTATTCCAGTGACCTGTCGCCATTTCATCCATCCTGAGTTGATCCGGTGTGTTACGTCTCGGTCTACTCCGCCATCCCCTTGGACAAGCGACCCGAGGTACCGAAAGCTTTAATACTTACTACTGCTACTAAATAACGAAAATAACGCTCTAAAAGTTTTCTGCCCACTAAAAGAGCAAAGTATATGTCCCATATTTCAAACCATATTTCGTATGTGCCCGGGTGTTGTGGTATTAGTACTTTCTATCTAGAGACATGTTGTCGCTAATTAGTCTTACAGTTCAGCTTTGCTTCAATGAACTTCTGCCCGTAACCGTATCAACGCTCGGCGCGCTGCAGAGAATATTATATTTCCAAAATAACTTTGAAATAACCTTGAAAGTAACTTCAGTTAGGTTAATACGTTCACGTTACTGCACACTTGACAAGTGCAAGTTGCTTGCGTTTGAAGCTAACTTGCGAGAACGAGTGTGTGATGACGTTTGTTCAAGCTTACTGACTATCTCGGTCAAGTATATACCTACCTACTTGTGTAATCCCCAATCGTAAGTATGCAGTAACTTGTATGATCGCAAAACTTTGGTATATATTTCCAACATTTCAAGATCATACATTTATTTTGTCTATAAATTCTAGAAATGAAAAATGTTACGTCAAAACTTTCCTTTGCGATTCGTAATATCTTTCGTATGCAACTTTGTTACAACAGGATTGTCAGCATATCGATAAATATATGAAGTTGGCAGCTTAAGTGATACATGTGTTGCAGAAATATATGATATGTCTGTCTGTGCACGGAGTATAACGGGGATATCATAAACTAACTCGCTGGTTTGCAACACAAATGTGTAGATTCAACAAAGAGGATAAGCGGGGGCAACGGTACGTCATTATGTCCTCGTGAGTGAGTCCGTGCAGCTTTGTCACAGATACAATAAATATAAATATACAAGAACCGAAAGATAAATCATAAATCTAATGTTCGGGTCCTTTACCCAATAACGTATCGTTTTGTTTACCAATCGTAACATTTGAACCAAATAGAACTCGGATAACCAATTTTTCCTGTGAGCGTTTCTGTAAGGATAATAGGGTCTCTCCTAAACAAAGCTATGAAAACTATAATTCGTTATCGGTAAAGATTCAAGATGCAGGAGTCATATATTTTAACCAGTAACGGTCGGTATGATATAGGAATAGAGCATAGGCAAACTATATATACGTGAAAAAACCATTTCCATTCTGCAGACATATACCAACATGATAAATGTCACATCGATTTAACGATGTGCTGAAAATATAATATACAGGATGTAAACGAATCTGTGTAATTCCTTCAGCCCACGTGATCTACTGGTGACACAGATTAACCCAAAATGGGATTTTTTGAAAATCACCAAAAAAACAAAACAAACAACAACTAAATAAAATCTTGGTTTTCTATTTCTGAGTCATTTTAAAGCCTCGAGTTATCTGACTGCAAAGACCGATATCGCGTTAGTTGTAGTAGATAAATTTTTGCGTGGCACCGAAATGTTGAATCAATTTTTTTTTTCTGAATCCTTGTTAAGTGGTTTAGATACGATAACAAAGTCGCATGAAAAAAAAGAATTTTATTTTTAATAATTCTAAATCCCGTGCGGGGCCAATCTACACCAGTAGTAGATCATGTGGATTTAAGGAATTACACGAATTTGTTTACAGCCTGTATATAATAGTGTGGGGACGGGCTACAAATATACGTAACTTCCTCACCGCACGCTGGGATACGCGTGTTATAAGATTCAACAAAACCTGTTTAAGCCGTTTCTGAACGCAACCATAGATGTCAACAAGACAAGCGCGGGCGCGCGGGGGGCGCGGTTTCCCGCGCTATTGCAATGACAGCCACTTCACGAGACAACAAGAAAAAGTTATTATTCCTTATAAATATTGTTAAACTGCATTAAACTTCATACTTAAGATCAAGAAGGCGTTTCATTAAGTGGAGTGGCCCCCAACAAAGCAACTAAGCAATCATTTGGTGACCCCGACGTGATCCGACCGAAAAGTACGAAAGTTTTCGTCGCAACGTGTTGGTCATTCGATTTACAAAGGAGCGAAGAATCCAAACCTCGAGAAACTCGCCAGCCGCCAGCTGCAGCCCATCATTTCCGAGGGAAGTGCATCCATCTTTCTATCTTCTATCCTTTGATCCTGTGCTTTAATTTGTGTAGACATCGTTGGTAACTCCGATGACGAAACAAAAGTACGATACCGCAAGTTGAAATAGGTATTTAACTTTCCAAATTGCGGCTTAATCCACATAATTTCTATTAAATAGTGTTTATCCTATTGTTCTTAACCCTACTTGTCACTTATTTATTGTGTTATTCAAATAATAACCCATTTTAACGATTCTTCTAAGATTGGTGTTCGTAATTAGCTATGTAAACACTAGCATTCCAAACAAAAAGTGTTTAAAGTGTCGAATTGCTCCCACATTCATTCTAACCCGAACTAGTTCCCCTTCAGTACTATTTAGTATACAACAAACTCTTACATAGTTGTAAAATGATTTCAGATGCACTCTGGGAGTAGGCTTGCGAGATTTAACGTGTCGATCGCCGTGCGTTTGTGCGCAATAGTATTACGCCGACGCGTGTGAAACCGGTTTGTTATCATCTTCACAAGGAGAATCGTAATGTACCCATTGTTTATTTCCATTAATTTTATAATAGTTGTGTTTACGTGTTTGCACCGGCATCATGTTGGATTTAAAGGATTTAGTTAAACAGAGAGGCAATATCAGAGCTCGTCTAACATTATTTGAAAAATATATAGAATCAAGCAAGTTAGATATTAAAGAATTACCTCTGAGACTAAATAAGTTACGAGACCTGTCTTGCACCTTTGATGATACTCAATCGCAAATTGAGATGTTGGATGAAGACTCGGATAAGCAAATTAATGAGCGTGAAATTACAGAAAATATATTCTTCAAGTTGATTGCTAAAGCACAGTCTATGTTAGACAACTTTGAGAAAGATCAAGACAAATGTGAGTCCTCATCCAACTCAATATCCAAATCCTCAGTATCACATGGTTTAAAACTACCACCGATTAAGATTGCTACATTCAATGGTGAATCAACTAAGTGGCTTTCCTTTAGGGATATATACTTATCGCTAATTCATAACAATGAAAACATTGATGATGTGAACAAGTTTCACTATCTTAAATCTTACCTAGAGGGCGCTGCTTCTTCAGTCATAAGCGCCATAGCTATCTCATCAAACAATTATTCAATCGCATGGGATTTACTTTGCCAGCGATACGATAACAAACGTCTTTTAATCAATGAACACATTAAGTGTTTGTTCTCAATTGAACCCTTACATAAGGAATCGGATGTCGGCATACACAACTTAATTGATTCTTTCTCTAAAAATCTAAGTGCGTTGAATTCACTAGGGGAACCCACTGACAAGTGGGATACACTTATCATTTACCTAGCCTCAACAAAATTAGACAGCAAAACTGCCAGGAAATGGGAGGAATTTAGGAGTGATGAGGACTCTCCAACTTTAGAACAATTTTATTTCTTTCTTCGTAAACGAGCAACAGTTATGGAAACAGTTAATGTTGGTAGGATTGTTAAAAATGAAAAACGTCACAGTTTGCCCAAAACAAAATCATTTATTTCATCTGCTGTTGATTCTTCTTCCAGTAAAAAAGTGTGCATTCTCTGTAAACAAGATCATAAGTTGTATGAGTGTACTAAGCTTAAATCTCTTCCTGTTGAGGAAAGAATCTCACAAATTACATTGTTAAAGGTATGCAGTAACTGTTTACAGGGAGGTCATAAGGCATTCCAGTGTGGGCTAAGTGGCTGTAGAATATGCCGAAGAAGGCATAACACTCTCCTACACAAACAATCTCCTTTACAGAATACACAACAGAATGAAAAGCCATCATCTACTTCTGCATCTAGTACTACATCTACTGGTGATAATAATTCCAAAAAAATTGAAAGTAACTTACCTGTAGTTGCCTCCGCTGCAGCATCTGGTCCCTCCACTTCCATTTCGATGTCTGCTGTCTCCACCAATCAAGCTCTTCTGTCCACTGCGTTGGTCAAGGTGACAGTCGATGACAAATTATTTATTTTGAGGGCTTTACTGGACTGTGGTAGTCAAACATCTTTCATCAGTGAGAAAGCTCAGAAAATGATTGGTACCTGCAAAGAAAAAAACTATTATCATTGTGTTTCTGGTTTGGGCAATACAGTATTAAATGTCACAGAGCATTGCAACATAGAAATACATTCTATGCACAAATCTTTCAGCAGGCTTGTCAAATGTTTTGTTTTACCTCAAATTACTGATAGTTTGCCCCATACTGCAGTTTGTGTACAAGAATTAAATATTCCTAGTAACATTCAACTTGCCGATCCTAAGTTTTATTTACCAGCCGAAATAGATTTATTGCTAGGTGCCGATATATTTTGGGACCTGATTCAAACGGCTAGAGTGGGTTTGGGTTCACAAAGGCCAATACTACAAAAAACTCACCTAGGGTGGATAGTAGCTGGTCCCACGGGGGGAAGCTACTACAATAGTAATAATCAAAAATTACATTGTCATTTTTCGCAAGGAATTAAAGATCAATTAGCTAAGTTCTGGGAACTCGAAGATATTCCTTCGAATATTGACCACAATAATAACGATTGTGAAAAGTTGTTTAACGAGTCTACGATTCGCCAGAGTGACGGCAGATTTTGTGTTAAAATTCCGCTTAAGGATTCTATAGACATATTAGGTGATTCGTACAGCATCGCTGAAAAAAGATTGTTTCAACTTGAGAAAAAATTTAAAAACAAACCAACTTTGAAACAACAATATTCTGATTTCATTCGCGAGTATGAAAGTTTAGGTCATATGACTCAATTAAACAGGACGCCTGTATTTGGTTGTTATTTCCCACATCATGCAGTAATACGAGACACTAGTGAGACTACTAAACTACGTGTTGTTTTCGACGCCTCAGCAAAAACATCTTCCGGAGTATCGTTCAACGACATACAACATGTCGGACCAGTAGTGCAGGACGACCTATTTTCTATTCTGTTGAGGTACAGGCAACATCGGTATGTGGTCTCTGCAGATGTGGAAAAAATGTACCGCCAAATATTGGTGGATCCGAGTCAGCGAACTTTGCAACAGATTCTATGGCGCGACGATCCGTCAGAACCGATTAAAATATTTCAATTAAATACCGTGACATACGGAACGGCTTCGGCTCCATTTCTCAGCACAAGGTGTTTGGTACAGCTCGCCAAGGAATGCAAGGACGATAAAATCTCAAACATCATAAAAAAAGATTTCTATGTCGATGACTTTCTCTCAGGAGCTGAAACTGAAAGAGAGTTACAGAGTATCATAGAGTCAGTAACTGCAATTCTTAATTCCGCTTGTCTTCCTCTTCGCAAATGGCGTACCAACTCACCATCCGCAATTCACGACGATTCAAACCCTTCATCAATCAAAAACTTAGATTTAAGCTCTCAAACTTCAAGTGTGTTAGGTTTGAAGTGGGACCCGGCCCAGGATGTCTTCCGTTTTTCAGTTGACATACAATGTGAACAAGTCGCAACTAAACGTTCAATTTTATCCAAATCAGCTAAGTTATTCGATCCATTGGGTTTACTTGGTTTATGTACTATTGTTCCAAAAATAATACTGCAAAGGCTATGGCTATCGAATTTAGATTGGGATGAACCTGTAGATAATGAAATACAAAAGGAATGGACTAATTTTTTAAGCAATTTGGAAACTCTCTCTAAAATTGAAATTCCTAGATGTGTTCTCATTAGCGAACCAGTTGTAATTGAGCTTCACTCATTCTCAGATGCTTCCCAAGTTGCCTATGCTTCTGCAATTTATCTCCGCTCGGTTGATAGTTCCGGGCATACTATCGTTAGATTACTCTGCGCTAAAACTAAGGTTGCACCAGTAAAGTCTGCAACCATACCTAGACTAGAGCTGTGTGGTGCCTTGCTTTCCGCACGCCTAAGTAATAAGGTTTTAACGGCGCTACGTTGTAAAATTGACTCAGTTTTTCACTGGACGGATTCAACAGTGGTCCTGGGTTGGTTGTCTGCTCAAGCTTGTACTATGAAAACCTTTGTGTCGAACCGTGTTAGTGAAATACAAGCACTGACTAAGTCAGATACTTGGAGACATGTTCCTGGTGCCACAAATCCTGCAGATCTAGCGTCTAGAGGATTAAATCCTAAGTCAATTCAGTCAGCTAAACTTTGGTGGGAAGGTCCATTGTTTTTATCTGAGGACTCAAGTAAGTGGCCTCAGACTATTAACAGCAAAAGTATTCCTGAGTTGCCTGAAATCAAAACTAATAAAAAGGTAACTACAATTACGTTGCAGTCAACAGCAGCTCGTCCTAGGCTGGTAGATTTTGACCGAATTTCCAGTTTCACTACTTTGCAAAGATCCATAGCCTATGTCCTACGTTACATAAATTACAAGCGATTTAAACAGGCCAAGGTTACTACTGGTCCATTCACACCTAGTGAATTGGATGCTGCATTAAATGTTTTAATAAAACAACATCAAGATGAATGTTTTTCTAATGAGATTAAATTGATTAAAAATAAGCGTGACTTACCTTCAAAATCCAATCTGTTATCTCTGAGTCCATTTCTCAATGATAGTGACATACTCTGTGTAGGTGGCCGCATCCAAAATTCCAATGAAACCTGCAATAAAAAACATCCAATATTATTAGATACTAATCACAATCTTACGAAATTATTATTCATTCATTACCATAAAAAACTTTTGCATTGCGGCCCTCAATTGTTGCTCAACGATTTAAGAAATAAATATTGGCCCTTGAGAGGTAGAATATTAGCCAGAAGAACTGTGAACAATTGTAAGTTGTGTAGAATCATAAAAGCTAAGAGCATTAATCCTGTAATGGGAAACTTACCCGCTTCCAGAGTTACTCCTAGTCTTCCATTCCAAGTAAGCGGTGTTGATTTTGCCGGGCCGTTCTACATCACCGATCGCAAGGGTCGTGGGTGTAAAATCACAAAATGCTACATGTGTCTATTCGTCTGCTTTAGCACAAAGGCGGTGCATTTAGAAGTAGCAAGCGACCTTACTTCCGATGTTTTCATTTTGTGCTTGAGACGTTTTATATCCCGCAGAGGAAAGCCCTTAAACTTGTACTGCGATAACGGGACAAATTTTGTCGGTGCAAACAATGAATTGGCAAAATTTCTAAAGTCAAGCAATGAATGCGTTACCGATTTTGCTGCCGACGAAGGCATTACGTTTAAATTTTCGCCAGCCTACTCCCCCCACTTTGGTGGGCTTTGGGAGGCAGGCGTTAAGTCCGCCAAATACCATACCACTAGGATTTTAGGTGATAAACATCTTACGTTTGAGGAGTTATCAACGTTGTTTGTGCAGATTGAGGCAATCCTCAATTCCCGTCCGTTGAGCCCCCTATCATCTGATCCTAATGACCTTACTCCTTTGACACCCGCGCACTTCCTGATCGGCAGGCCATTAACTTCGTTCCCATCGGAAGCCTTACTCAACACCAACACCAACAGACTTGACAGATACCGAAGTCTAGATCAAATGCGGCAACATTTCTGGGAAAGATGGAGAAACGAGTACCTCAGCGAGTTGCAGCAAAAACTCAAATGGCGCATTTCGCAACCAGGACCTCAGGAGGGCGACTTAGTAGTCATCAAGGAGCCAAACGTTCCGCCATTGAAATGGCGTATGGCGCGGATCCTTAAGCTGTATCGAGGGACTGATGGAACAGCGCGAGTAGCAGACGTCTACACTTCAAAGGGCACTTTCCGTCGTGCAGTCCATCACCTATGTCCTCTACCCGAGCCAACTTCAACCGCAGAACCTCGAAACCTTGAAGCGTTCGAGGGGGGGGAAGATGTTTAAGCCGTTTCTGAACGCAACCATAGATGTCAACAAGACAAGCGCGGGCGCGCGGGGGGCGCGGTTTCCCGCGCTATTGCAATGACAGCCACTTCACAAGACAACACGAAAAAGTTATTATTCCATTTTGTATATTGTTAAACTGCATTAAACTTCATAATTAAGATACAAGAAGGCGTTTCATTAAGTGGAGTGGCCCCCAACAAAGCAACTAAGCAATCAAAACCCATCACCTTAGTGGTAGGATCTATACGGTCCGCCTGGCTAACTCTTACATTAAAGTCCGGCGCCAAGCAGTTTACTGTGTTCCGTCGTGTGTATGTGAGAGCTAGAGGGAAATAGGGGACTCCCTATATATCTTTGTTAGGTACTTGGATTCGCGTGCTCCATCCACCTGTCCGCGACAAAGTAAAATAATAAAAAAAACTTCGCCTCGACCATAAGCGGCTCTCGTTAGATGGCTAGATCAAAGGCCTGATACAGAAAGTAATCCTCCACGCCACTGCGCGTATTGTGAGGAGGTTCCTGTCCCTGGAGCTATAACCACCGGTAACTTGGACCCTGCTCCCGATGCTGGTGGACCCCGATTTTTTATATATATTTTGAAATGTAAATTGTAATATTTTGAATGAATATAGGAGAAAAATACTTAGAAAGAAGAAATACTGCAAGTGCCCGAGGTAGTAAATAGACCGTAAATAATGAGCTTCGACAGATATGACACCGCTGCAGATGGCCAGACACATCCTTAGTCTTTAGATATAGATAGTGTTAAAATGGCCATATTTTAATAACTGAATATTCAATTCAATTTCAAGTTGAAATGTCTGATACCCTGTGAATTCATTCAACAAGAACACC
This sequence comes from Amphipyra tragopoginis, assembly GCA_905220435.1. Classification (NCBI taxonomy): domain Eukaryota; kingdom Metazoa; phylum Arthropoda; class Insecta; order Lepidoptera; family Noctuidae; genus Amphipyra; species Amphipyra tragopoginis. Next base: position 21,430,408 of record HG991991.1, on the reverse strand, counting down.
CTGTCCCAATCACGGCATCTACTGTGAAAGATCACAATATTTTTAACCGACTTCAAAAAGGAGGAGGTTCTCAATTCGGTTGTTTTTTTTTATGTTTGTTACCTCATATCTCCGTCATTTATTAATCGATTTGAAAAATTATTTTTTTGTTCGAAAGGATATACTTCCCGATTGTTCCCATATAAATTTTCTTATGATTAGACTATGAACTTCAGACATATGGAACGGAACTCCTCATCGGATCAAAGCAAAATTCTCAAATTACTAATATTGCTTTGTTTATATTTGTTGTTGGGAACTGAATACTGGAAAAAAGGAGGGGGTGCGTGTACCCCCCTCCCCTCCTTTGGAATGTTTTCATTATATCGTGTAAGGTATCATTTGAAAGGACTTTTTATGCCCGACTACGTCAAAGCCAAAAAGAAGGGTTATGAAGGAGGTTAAAATTACGACACTAAAACGTATTTAATAAACATAAACTTTAAAAAGAAGTAAAAACCGACTTCAAAGAAATACTAAAAGGAGTAAAATAATTACCATAATATAAAATTAACAGTTTCAGAAGTCGGTGCAACTCTACACTGAAGCAAATAGAAGCCACCGACTCCTGAAACTGTTAATTTTATATTATGGTAATTATTTCACTCCTTTTATTATTTCTTTGAAGTCGGTTTTTATTTTTTTTGTAAGTTTTTTTTAAAAACCAACGTTTGGGTACCGACGGACACGTCTCTGTTAATTATTAAATTAACGTGAAAAACATCTTAGCAATAAACAGAGACAGAATATAACGCTTGCAGATAAATTAATTATTAAAGCACACAGTGGTCCGTAACTTAACTTCGAGAGTCATATGTTCGATTAATGGAAAGTCGACTGAACGATTGTTCGAATGGAATATATTGCGAAACAACCTTTTGTCGCCAAACGCTACTTCGACTGAACGATTCATCGAATATTGAATAATCGATGGACTGCTCTTTCGAATGAATAATAATCACTAATCATTAAATTTAAACGTTGTTTTATTTTTTAAAGTGGCAAATGTAAGCCATCGAGCTCATGAGGTCAAGCCTGTCCATGTGTTGCTTTTGATTTAAAAGTTTTTTTAGTTTTTCTTCTTTCCCAACCTGTTTTTTCTTTTTGGTAGAAGAAACTCGATTAAGTATTCCTAATCCGACCCGAAATCCTAACCCGGTCGGGGGTTAGGTTAGGAACTTGAAAAAAATGATAATATTTGTTCCGAACGTAGGTAACCCTCTTCCTAACGTGACACGACGTATCGTTCCTATCATAACCCAAATTGCGATATAGATAGGTTTTCCCCAACTTAGGACTCTTCCACAAATTAGCCTTGGACATTGTATAGAAAAGTTATCTTATTAATGAATGTGTTCAAATTACGAAAAAATGCTATGTACTAGGACATCATAAATGCAAAGGGGTGGGGTGCAGTAGTTAGAACTGTCTGCACCCTCCTCCCCTTCGCATTTATGATGTCCTAGTACTCTTTGGCTGTGTAATGCAGTCTGGGTCGAGCTTGTGAAAGAAACTCTTTATCGAAAACCTCCTTCTCTCTCGGAATCTCTATGCTTTAAGATCGTCTCGGCCGCGGGCGAAATAATTTGCGGACGAGTTGCCACCTAAATCGAGGAAAACCTATCTATATCGCAAATTCGGGTTATGATAGGAATGATACGTCGTGTCAGGTTAGGAAGAGGGTTACCTACCTACGTTCGGAACAAATATTATCATTTTTTTCAAGTTCCTAACCTAACCCGCGACCGGGTTAGGATTTCGGGTCGGATTCGGAATAATCGAGTTTCTCCTACCAAAAAGAAAAAACAGGTTGGGAAAGAAGAAAAACTGAAAAAACTTTTAAATCAAAAGCAACACATGGACAGGCTTGACCTCATGAGCTCGATGGCTTACATTTGCCACTTTAAAAAATAAAACAACGTTTAAATTTAATGATTAGTGATTACTATTCATTCGAAAGAGCAGTCCATCGATTATTCAATATTCGATGAATCGTTCAGTCGAAGTAGCGTTTGGCGATAAAAGGTTGTTTCGCAATATATTCCATTCGAACAATCGTTCAGTCGACTTTCCATTAATCGAACATATGACTCTCGAAGTTAAGTTACGGACCCGTGATTTACTGCATGGTCTACATGAGGGCTCGTTTATGTTACTATCGTTTCACATTTTCCGTCGCGTCACAGAATATAAAGCTAAAGCAGCACTTCAACTACCTACAATCGTCCGAATTGACACACTCTCATAGTCACGTACTGCAACAAGACTTCTAAGTTCGGGATATAGTCACATTCAAAAACAAAAAACTACTCAGTACCTAAACTGTGCGTGTCTGTGTGAGTGTTTCAGTTCGGACGATTGTAGGTAGTTGAAGTTCAATTCTGGCGACTACAGTAAGTTGAGGTACTGCTTTAGCAGACATATAGCCGTGTACTGTCATATCATAAACAACTACAACTCAAACAATACGCATGGAAAAATGCGTCTCCATAAACACTAATACATCATCATATGGTTGAATTGTCCACTTTACGCCCTGCATCATGCGTCATGCTAAGCTCCGTGTCTCCAAAAGCGAGGCCTAAGAATTGAGCGGGAAGGTGACTTATGATAAATGTGTCTTCAGCACAAAAGGGAAACTAGCTGCTGTCATCATTACTCACTATTATGAGAACAGCATCAATTTTCCCGCGCATACGAAAGGTGAGTGAGTCACCGGCAGGTAGGGGAACATTTCTATGCTATTTGTCACACTTGCAAACGACTCTAAGCCGGTGCAGAGTCGTCTCGCGAGCAAAAGGGATTGTTGCTCTAATTGGTGCCTGTCCCTAACTATGGCTCTGTGGGCCTAACGAGACGTTCTCTCTTCAGACGTCTTTTTGCTGTCAGCAAAAGCTGCTCTTAAAATACCTACAGCCTATGAACAGAGCGTTTTGCTGCACCATATAACTATGGTGCAATATTTATAAATACTGCAGAATAGTTGATGAGATTGTTTGATTACACAATTTAATGTTTAAATTCGCGTACATGAACATGCATATAGATAGGTGTTATAATCAAAGTTGTGGACATTCGTAATTCACAGATATTTTCATGGAGTATGGTATTGTGACATGATAAAGAAATAATTATAAATGAGTTCATCAAAATGTCAACTACAGAAAACAACGTAGATTTTTCAATAAAAGCTTACATCGGTTTTCATGTAAACATGATAAGACACGCTTTACTGTATGTTTGCGAGGTTGAAACACGTATTCTTCCTAAAGTTATATAACACAAGAACCTATTCGCTCCTGAAATTAGATTAATAGCTTCATATTGAATGGTCCTAATAAAAATAAATAAATGCCCACGCTCGACGCGCTGGCTGATCTAAGTTAGTCGAACGATTCTCCATATTTCACGTCTCCACAAGACAAACCATAGGCCGTTTCCGCCATACGCATAATTTCCTGCTTTTGTTATGATAAAACAATAAAACCTTTTGATCTGTGATGGTTTGTTCTCGGAACGGAATGTGGGGGGAGGAAAAGGCATCTGAGCCACGGGAATCATGTAATTGAATGGATGGTCCCAAGCTTATATCTTTGTGTGACGAGATTTTCAATTGTTTTCAAAATCACAGCTCAATACGGAGTACCCACCAACAGATGTTTTTTCAATTTCATCGAAGTATTGATTAGCTAGCTTTACTTTGCTGAATATTTGTATTTCTTGGCACGCGCTCCATGCGACTTCAAGTTTTATTTCTACAAATGGATTTTCATTTGACATTATGAATCTTGAATTAATACTGTCTGCTGTATATCAGCTTTTACCGTATAAATCTTTCTCACAGCTTATTATTTATTGGAATAACGTACGTATTTTATCTTTTCCTACAGTTTATCATCACTTTGAAATTGCTTGATATGAAACTTTACAAAAGCTTTTCATTTAATTAATTAACAATAAATTCGAAGGTGGTTGTTAATTTAATGGCGTAATCATAAATACTCAGAGATTCCGTTTCAGACAATGCCGAATATTGGAAAAATATTATTTCAGTAATTTAATGCTGTAATCGTACTGCAGTTAATTTATCGAAATAAATATTTATTTATAACTACTGTATTTCCCACGTGCTTTCCGGGTGTCAAATCTTTGTTTAAATGTATTTTTTTATTCTTTAACTGGTTCGCGCTTGATGGTTTGTCTGTCACATTTCATTCAAGTCAAAAACGTTACAGACAGATTAAGTACATCCAAAATTGTTTCCATAGGCAATTTCGGCGAACTGTTGATGCATTCAGTAGGTTAGTCGTCGGACTTAATGTGGGTATTCGGCGAACTGTCAGTACCTATACGATAAGTGTACCTACGCCTGTCACTTATTAGGGAGCATTCACACGTACCACAACCACACCACATCGCAGCGACAAAAAGTGGTCAAGCAGTTACATGTGAATAGTGTTGCTGCACCTTCTTGCAGTTGCCTTGTGGTAACTACAAAATGTCGATGTGGTTGCGTTGTCGCTAGTAGTTGCGATGTGGTTACGTTGTGGCTAGTGTTTTCAGACAGACAGATCGACTCCGGCTCTCAGATGCGCGCAGTTTCGTTGCGTCGACGCAACGTTGTGTTTGCGAGGCGGCCGGCCGTCCTACTGCGCGGTGTCGGTGGTGGTTGCGTTGTGGTCGGTTGACTTTGGCGACAAAATGTGGTCCGTGTGAATTAAAGTATTCATTTTCATACAAATTAGTGCCTGCCCACGTGTTGTTGTTGTGGTGTGGTTGTGGTATAGTTGTAGACAACAGGCGCGATGTCAGCTACATTCCGTTTATCCAGCAAGCACTTCTAGGTACTTTGGCACACGTATCGCGTACCTGCAAAGTATCACATCCTCCTTGCCAAAACCAGAACAATGAGTAATCTTTCAAATTTCCGCTCACACGCAAACCACAATAGAAGTCGATGTTTCAGCCAAGTGTTGCCAAGTTAAACAAAATCTCGGCGACCTACATGCCATTCTCGTAACCTGATGTTTTAATACCATATTTTTGGCTTTGAAAAAACCGAGTCAAAATACTGTTGCAATATTATTTTACCAACCACTACTATCATTATTTTACTACTTTAAATCAGGGTTTTAAGAACTTTGATGATAAACCCACTTTCAGATTACTGTTTGTAGTAACGTAAGCAATAGACGGGGAAATGTGGTCAGCTATCCGTTGTTGTATAGAAATAAATAATGAACTGTATTTATTAAGATTTTATCTATACACGAATTCAGTCCCCATCTGGATAATGGCCTAATGGTCTACGATTGTTCATTACCTTGCTTTCTAGGAGTGGCCCACAACGGCCTTCGTCGTAGACCCCAAAAATACCCATATCTAGGTAGATGTAGATTCATAATGATGTGCAAATCTATTGTACATATCGCACACCTACATGTAAACAGAGACAACTCAAAAAAATTACATTTTTCAGGAGACGACAAAAACGTATATCTGCATTTTTTGTTATACGTTTTTTTCGTCTCCTGATAAATGTCATTTTTTTGAGTTGTCTCTGTTTAGATCTAGGTGTGCGATATATATTTGTGAAATGAACGATATAATTTTAAATATAATGAGCGTGAAGAACGATATAATGGGGGATAAAAGATTTTAATTATGATATACCTACATGTTTAATTAACAGGATCACGGTAATGACAACGTGTTATCAAAATTAACTTGCGGTTCAAAGTAAATTACTCCCATTACGTCTTGTTTTGTTTTACTGGGTTTCGCCGCTTTGCCTATTTCTACAACTTTTAGATTGGAAAAATAATCTCCCCAAAGACAACACGTACCTTCTATTTTATATTTCACTTCTGAGACGAGATAAAATGTATGTCGAACGGTGGACTGTGAAGGGCTAAATAAAAATATGAGAGTATAATGCTATAAGAACAACAATTCTATAGAAAACAAACATCATTTTCGAAAAGATGAAGTTTCAAATTCAAACACTAGCAGCAAATAAATTCACCTGTAATACCTCCGAAAACCAGCATTCAGTTTTAATTTGAAATAGCTTTACGTCCACCTAGACGCTAGTCGTCCGTTCGCTCTCTGACCTTGAGTGTCGTAACGGGCTGCTAGGGGATTATATCAAGGTGAGTGGGCAACGTCCACTAATTGAAGAAATAGTGTAGTATTTTCTAGGAAACCCTAGATTTCCTGAGGGTTGCAGAGGTCAAACGGTCGTGTCTCGTTAGTAAGCGCAGTTCCTTTGAGCGGAGCGGATATCGGCAATAGACTGGAAAGCACTGGGAGAAAGGAGAAATGAAAAAGGTTCTTTGTCTGAAAATAACTGCTTTGACATAGGTTTTGCTTATATTGCAGGTTCTGTTTAACAATCGACGTAAAAATATGCACAATTTGAATGAGCATACCCCCTTTACGCTTCACGGTTTCGCAGCTGAAAGCACACAATTTTAAAGGTGATTCGGAAAAGTGTACCTAAACCCACCCAGTATTTTTGCAAATTGATTCTGATTAATCTGATTAGTTCCTTAAGAGTTGAAAGGTACCCACATATTTATTTAAACTAGCATCCTTGAATAACAAATTAAACACACGAGACACTTGCAACATCATATCATACAAAATTAAATAATATCCGTAACAATAATTAGCAGCTTCATAACGTGGAATACGACTGTTCCCAAAACGTACACCCGCCTCGAATAATACAGGGTTGGCACGTGCACTTGAACAAATTAACACAGCGAAAGTATTCCAAAGGGTAGCGCAGGGTCTCGGGCTCGAATTCATCGAAGCAAGCTGACCATGTGTTGGAATGTATGTTTCTTTATTAAGGACGGACGGACCGTTTGTTATGGGAAACTATGGCCAAACCTACGCTTTGCTTGATCTAAGAGAGTGGCCCAGAATCGTCTGTTATAGGAATATATGGGAATTCGTACAAATATTTGTTATGGCATGGGTAGGCCTTGCCAAGTTAAGAAAGCCCGTGGCGGTTACACATTGGCACAGTGGTTCTATGGGGAGACAAAACCTTTGGAAGTCGCACGAAACTTCGGGCCTTTAAAAGATAAATAAAACAAAATATAAATTGTGAATAAAGGCCGATTTACACGAGAATAGTTTCTCGAAGCGAGACTCGTACTGTCTTTGTCTTTCTCTACGATGAAAACAGAGGAAGCACGAGACTCGCTTCGAGAAACTGTCTCCGTGTAAATGAGCCTTTAGTCAAGACTTTATTGTACAGAATAGAAACTCCGTCCATAGTTACTCTTTTGGTATCTAAACCGATGCGAGTCATAATAATATAAGAGGACGATGATCACATCAGAAGCGATAATCCTACAATTCAAGTTCCGTAAAGTAAACACGACCTATAAATCATTGTTTATGTTAATATGCCATTTTATGTGAAACTTTATATCCGAGAGGGACGTGTACACGCGTACTAAAACCCATCCTAAAATATTAAGGAGATTGCTCGCATTGAATTTTATATTTTCAGCGATACAACTTGTCTTTTTAGGTTCCGTGCTCGTCGAGAAATGCGGATCGCAAGCTGATTGAGATGCAGATGCTTGGTAAATTTTTTGTACCGATACTGCACCGATATTAGGGAGTAGCCTGTGAAGCGAAATTACGCAAAATTGTATTAAGCGAATTTTATCATAAAGATAAACTTAATCGCATCTCTTAAACCACACATTTCTAGGTAATAATAAGAGTTACCATTGGTTGTAACTGTTTATTTTTATACGTATTTTGCACATTATATCCTTTTCACCGAACGGTGAGTTCTGACTAGGGTTTTCGCCCCGGGTACCCGGAACCGGGAATTCCCGGGAATTTGGGGATTTTAGGACCCGGGAATCATTTGGCGGGAATCTCGGGTACCCGGGAATTATTTAAAATGAAGAAATAATGATGAAAAATGAAGGGTCTACACGCTTCCGAATATTTTAGAGCGTTATCTGTCTCTCTCGCGTGAAACGGACATTGTACTGCGTGGTGTGAACTTAGAATGGGCTAAAAGTATCGTGATGTCAGGACACGTACTGTTGTCTCTGTTTAGTAAACACATTCTAAACGCTTGTTTTTTTTTTTTTTGTAAATGTTTCATTTGTAGAAACTATTCACAATGCTTTTCTTTTGTGAAATAGTTTCGAGATTAATAATGAAAATATACAGGGTGTAAACGAATTTGTGTAATTCCTTCAAACAGCGAGATCTAAGATTAACAGATTAACCCTATATGGTTTTCATATTAAATACAAAATAGAGTATTTTCAAAAAAAAAACTGATTTCGAGCCATTTTTGCGCCCCGAGTTAACAGACTGCAAAGAGCGATTTTGTGCTAGTCGTGCTAGCCAGCTGTGTCACCGTGCTTTCATTCATTGATGAGTGGCGTCGAAATGTTCCAACGCATAAAATTTTTATTTCGCAATTTTTTTTATTTTTTATTTAATTATACCTTATTACCTGGTTAAGTTTCGATCACATATCGCTACCGCAAGAAAGAAAACTTTATTTTTTATTTTCAACCAAGTTAAATATGGGATTTAACTTGGTTGAAAATAAAAAATAAAGTTTCTACACCAGTAGTAGATCATGCGGTTTTAAGGTAGGTATTACACGAATTTCATTTTTTTTTAATAAGCGTTTTTTTATTTTAATGTAAAAGTCTACTGATATGTTAGACAATTTATCTATAAAATATGTTTAAAGTACTTACACAAGTTTAATGCTGAAATATATGAGAAGAACTATATTTATACAACAAACATGAAAATTCCCGGGTACCCGGGAATTCCCGGGAACTCAAAAAGGCCGGGAACGCGAAAACCCTAGTTCTGACGTTTCAGTTCAAAACGTTACCATAGAAAGAAAATAGAATAGGTATTAAAAAAAAAACAGACATGTTTAATATAGCTATTTTATGGTTTTTGATGATGTCGTTTACGCTTTTTCGATAGCAGTTTCCTTACAGCTACAATTTAAGAAATTACCGCTTTGTCAGGACAGGACTCATCTTATGTTGAACAGGGTACCTATAGTTGTTTTTTACTTTAGTAATATACTTAATAGTACTTAATAGTAATAAACAAGGTGTTAAAAAATCAATTCTAAAAATATGGGGTTACTCGGTATCAGAAATTGAACAACTTTTGTTCTACACGTTTTCGAAATTCGCGTATTTTTATAACTTTCCATACAAATCAAAAAAAAAAAAATATTTCATTTTTGTATGGAATAGGCATAAAAAATTGGCGAATTTCGAAAAGTTGTAGAACGAAAGTTGTTTAATTTTCGATACCGAGTAACCCCACAAAATTCTTAGAGTTGATTTTTTAACACCCTCTAAACTAGTTGAGATTTATATTGTATAGGTATAACAGGATAAAATTCATATCACAAACGTATCATAATATTGGTTGTATCAATAAATCTGTAATATAGATCCGCAGAAAATATAAAAAGAATTGCGTATAAAATTAAGGTCGGTCCTTCAACACGATTCCATTCAAATAACAACCCTTTTTTGATTTGCACTAAAGTGACGAGCTGTGAGACCCGTCCGATTCCCGATATCTCCCTCGTATTATCAATTTGCATGTGCCGGAACATATCACGACAATTGACGTGTACCCTTAATGGCGAAATATGTACCTATTGTATCTTTTGTACCGGTTTACATTCAATGGAACAATTTGTTTCCCCGCGAAATTCAATAAAAATGTTGTTGCCTCACCTTGCTCTTAAATTGCAGCTTTTAAATGAAACGATATACCTACTCAATTTTTATTTCGTTAATTTTCCGAGGAAAACCGAATTATCTTTTTTTTTCTTTCATCTTGTAATCGTTTTTTTCTGGATATTATTTAACGGTTATATATCAATCGGGTATTGAATACAAACATGTATTATCGTGCAAGCAACGGGGATAATCCCTATATTATAATAAATGTTTCTCGCTTAAATATTTGTAACATTTTATTTACTTTGTACGGGTTGTGCGCGGATAATATTTCCTACAAGAAGAAAAGTGGGTATCAGGTACTTAAGCACACCTGTGTTAAAGGTGCCTCCACATTTACGTACGCTACGCGGCGTAGCGCATTTTCACGTCACTACCGACGCGCAGTGCCCAAGGCAATCATCGTATTCCTAATTTAACGCTTTTCCTGACTTATCGAAGTTTTTTGTATTTTCTTATTAAGGTTTAAAAAATACTTCATGTTACTGCTAGTTCTGTTTTTTGTATAAAAATGCTTGCTTTCGATTTAAAAGAATTGAAACAATAATCTAATCGAATTAAAGTTAACCTCTTAAAGATTATTTAAAAAACCTCTTTTCATACAACAGAATGTTACATAAGGAGCGCGTATCTAAAACTCGTGAAGATCTTTACATAAACTATTCACAAAACAACGTTGTTATGCTGTGGCGACGCCGGATATTAAATGTTACAAAGACAAAAAATCAATGGGCAACATAGTCCTAGTGTCAAAATGTACAAATTGCCTAGTGCCAAAATGTAATTTTGCCCAAATGCCGCTATGATAGAATACAATAAAGCTGTAATGTTCAATTGTACAAATTGCCTAGTGCCAAAATGTCATTTTGCCCAAATGCCACAGAACAGAATAAATGAAATGACATTTCAATCATCTTTTTCAAGGATATCAAACTTTCAAGGAGTATTTATACTCAAAGAGATTAGGTAGAGAAGAGATTTTAATTAGATATCCAGTGCAGAGAAGTATGTTGGTTGATATCAAGTAAGTAGCAGATAGGTGTAGGTATGTAGGCTCAGTCGTTAGTGATCCTACCTTCGAAGCCTAGGTTTGTGGGTTCGAATCCTGACTGTGTGACAATTGGACCACGATGCATTTTGGCACAACTATGTTTTATCTTTTGTACATTTTGGCATTTTGGGTCTAATAACAATTAGACCCTTATGCATTATATCACAATTATTTTTTGTCATTTGCACATTCATATACATTAAGACTTTTGTACATTTTGACACTAGGACTATGTTGCCCATTGATTTTTTGTCTTTGTAACATTTAGTATCCGGCGTCGCTGTGCCTTTGGTAGGAAAAACAAAAGCGTGGCCATGAGATAAGCGGGCACGCTAGGACGGAAAACGCTAACTCAGGTCATTTCCGATCAATCTCCGCCGCTGAACTGTTACTCCAACGATCATTTCATCTAGAGTTGTTCTCCAAATTAACAGGCTGCTCGAACCGTGATTTCATAAATACAAATCAATTTATGTAAATGTGTCACCTACCTTACCTTGAGCCAATGATAAATAAAGGTCTTGTCTTCCAAAACACCATTTCATTTTAATATGTTTCTCGTTTTTCATTAATAACGGTTTATTAAGGCAGGGCTGCATCTTTTTGTGCTGTAATAGCATAAGGTAGTGCGATAAGCTTGACAAGCGTGGTAATTAATTATGGGCGTATACATAAAGAAAGCAGGCAACCAGCGCCGACCTACCAGCGCTTATCGGTACTAGTCCGTGCAGGTAACCGCTACATAAAGGAAGAGGGTAGTAGGGCTGGCATTTTTTAACAAAAATACGCGTTGTTCCCTTGCTAATACAGCAACAAATGACGGCCTACCAGCGCTGATCGGAGCAGGTCGAAACTTGTTGGCGATGTTCGGAGCTTGTCGGCGCTGGTTCGCCACACAGTATAGAGACTACCTGCGCCGACTAACTGCGCGGACCAACACCGACAAGCGCTGGCAGATCGGCGCCGGCATCCCGCTTTCTGCATGTACACGCACTATGGCAATATTACCTCGCAACTATGAGGAAGTTCATGTTAGGCAGTGCAAGTTTGGTGGCTAATATGGTGATAATGACGTTTCCAGGGAAGATTTCTTTTCAACTCGTATTACCGATTTATAATATAATATATTTGCCCTGTTTTCCGTCTCGGAATAGGCCACTCCACCTCGTTAATGGTTGTAAGAGGCAACTTAACGAGTTATATCAAGTGGACGTGAAGTATTCACTGATGTTTTTACTGCCTCCGCTTACTCACACGCTTGACATAATTCTTTTTGGTTTTTTTTTGCGGTCTGCTGTAACTGTAAAATTATTTTTTGAAGGAACCTTAAAGTATTGGTTTTCAAATTTCAACCTTATTGATAACTAGAGATCGCCCGCAGATTCGCCCCCCCTGGATGTCGTTTATTGCATATTTTTCGGGATAAAAGTAGCCTATGTCCTTCTCCAGGTTCCAGGCTATCTCTGTACCAAGTTTCATCAAAATCGGTTAAGCGGTTTAGGCGTAAAAGTGTCACAGACAGACAGATAGAGTTACATTCGCATTCATAATATTAGTAGGGATTTATTTAGTCTCGAAGACGTACTTTGTATTTTGGTATAAGCCTTAAAACAAAGTCTTATTAAAACTATTTAATTAAGAATATTTTACATTCAGATACGATCTCTTCACATTTATAATAGAAGGAGGCTACTATAATGAATAAAGGAAACAGACACGAGAGTTAATTGTGTCCCTAGACGCTTTTCCGTGACCTAAATTATTAACTATTGAAATCGTAACCATGAAAGCTAAAGTAGATTAATGTCGCAATAAATAATTGATGAATAAAAGAAACTAAGTACAATCTGCAGAAATTGTTCGGTTTATCGAAATGTATAAAGATTTATCGAGAACTCGTAACATCGGGTGAGACCCATGTCAAAAGTTTGGACAACAATGTTAAGTTAACAGCGATTTCGCAACTATGTCGTATCACGTATCAACTATTAATTGATACGACAAATCGCAGCATACTCGCCATAGGGTTGCCAAAATGTGTGGAAACAACAGCTCTTCGACAAGGTTAATCGTACGCCCCGGGCCCGGTCATGCTAACATTGTACTAAATTATCAACGATTTTGATCCAACGAACATTTTTACCCTAAAAATATTACTGACAGCTCTTTGCGATAAATGGTCTCACAAATATTTGTAATGGAGATTTATATCCAAATGTAGGCGAAAACGCCCGTATTTATTTGCCTCGGCAAACTATGGATGAGTAAACATGGCACTCAACATAATTGTGTTAGTAAAACAGCTTCCCTATAAAGGAACACATCTACATGTACATAATCCGTATCGGAATAATTATGTGTATGTTACTGTAAAAATCATAATATTAGTAAATCTTAGGTTTTACTGGTGCATCTTAGAATTTACCAACACGAGTTTGTAAATGTAAAGTTTGACATAAAATAAGACGATTTTTCGGGCTTTTAGCATTAGAGTTTGGCACATATTAGGTTTTACCAATGACAATTAGTGAATGTTGGAATGAATGGAAATCATTATTCAATAAACGTCATAATAACGAATCAATAGCTGCAGGTAAGTTACCTACATAATTTCTGTACAGATAACAAAAAAAAACTCACTAACATAATACCTACTCTGGCTTCGCTAATAATTCATTAATTGTTGCTAATAATTCATTTGGTTTATTTGTCATTTATTAATAGTATAATACCTTCATAATATTAAAACATTTTCAAAACAGTAAAATAAGCAAAACTCATTTTTTTTCTGACAAACTTTATTTATGCTGGCTAAACTTATTATTCGTTCATTGTTCTTATCATTTGGTATTATTAATTGTCTAAACATAACTACTTTTGAACATTTACCGTGTCTACGAGTGAATGCAAAGTCCGAAATAAACGATTTTCACAGAACAGTCGGACTTTTGCCATTAAGTCTTGGTAAATCTTAGGTTTTACTGGTCAATCGTAGGATTTACCGTAGTTCCAGCTTTTACAGTGACATATACAAGGTTAGTACCCATAATAATGAATAACTTTTGTTTTTTCAACAACTTTCCCCAAAAGTCAATAAGTTTAAGAGAAATAGCTGTTCAAATATTTCATGAAAAATATACTAAAATCTATCTATCCTCAGTTACGATTTACGATCATGTGTGTTTACATTTTTGGGTCGTATTTAGGGTCAAGGATTAGAAGCATCATTTTCTGAATTCGTTACTAAAGCAGGGACAAAGAATTAAAACTAAAAAAACTAAAATAAAAATCATGTTAAATGAAAATTAAAGTGATCAAATTTTGATTTTTTAACACTTGCTTTGAAACAGTCATCAGTGATACTATAAGTGGCCTGCGGATTAGTACCCCCTTTCCGACTAACCTTGTATAATACACGTATTATAGGGACAAAGCAACTAATACCATTTACTTCTATTCATATTCCCTTTTGTTCTATAATCATCGAATTGTAAATGAAAAGCAAAGTGTTTCCAGAGTATTTTTAATAAAACTGTGGGCCTCATTCGCGTTCTTTTGATAATATGAAGCGCACTTTCACGGCGACGCAGTAAAAACGCCAACCCTCACGCGCCGTGGAGCACCGCAAGCTGAACCTCAATGTCAAGTTGCTTTGAAAACGGTTTATTCATTAATCTAAGTTATTTTAAAATCTAAAAATGTAGGCCTTTCTGTAGATAATAAGTAGAAGTGCAGAGTCAACATTCACTTGCCCGTTTGAAAGCAAACACAATTTTTAATCGTATTTCTTAATTAAACACTGATTTAGAGTTATGATATAGATGCTATTGTTTTGGACCCTCTTAAGAAATACCTTTAAATTTGGGAACGCAAAACGTGCCGCACTTATCTTGGAGGCAGTTTCATGTTGTGTTTCTAATAAAAATATAAATAAATTGTTTAAGATCTGGTACAAAAGGGCATGATAAAAGCATAGAAGATTTAGATAACGATAGGGTAGGCCCTCAGGGATATACAGGGAACAAGGGAGCATCGGAGGCGTCATGGCCCGTGTAATTAGGCCGTGACTCGCTCGACCTTTTGCCCATCTGCACGGCCTGGCCCTATTCTACTTTTATTTCAACTTTCAATCTCTTTTCATCATTCACCCTTTCCCTCCGCAAGCCTTATGACTTTGAAATCGAATGGATTATATTACAGTACAGCCGTATTAAATAAGAACGGTTTGCTTTTAAAACGTTCAATATTAAGTTTATTCTGCTAAGTGGAGAACTAAATAAAATACTTTAACTCATCTGAACTACAATAAATCTGTAAAGAGGCTGTCGGGTTGTTTGATATGCCTGTTTTTATAGTTTAGGATTTTTAGTAGAATGAATAATGTTAATTACGGCCAAAAGCCATAGTGCGGTTACACCCAGATTTAGCCAGTTACAAATAGGTACGCCCGGTTACAGATTGTTAGAACTAGATGTATCCGAGTTGGAGTGCTCAGACTTCAGGCTAATCATAAGGGGTTAAATTTATTGTCATTAAATTAATTCTTACCAACTGTAACCGGCCGCAACTAGTTTTAGCTGGCTAAACCTAGGTGTAACAGCAATTCTTCTTTTAGACATAACATATTATACTATGAACAACTACACACACATATTAAAGATAAAGTTTGATCCATTAAGATTTCAAGTCTTCGATCTACGTTCCTTCAAACACCTCTATCGCAATCCTTTCATGCATTTTATATAAAGTACTAACTGCACTCTGACCATTACATATTGCGTGTGAAATTAATTAATACACAGGGTTACTCAACTGAAGGAGTTTATTAAAACCGATGAAACAATCGACCGAATCGAAGAAGAAAAGACGATTTTAGTCGAACGCTCGAGCCTCCATTCAGTTATTAAACGGATTCTTATTCTCTCGTAGGGGCACCACCTTAACGGTGGATCCAGACATTGCGAGGCATGTGCCGCGAACGGCGCACAACGCATGCGTATCCCTACCGACACTAGTGGTGGTTAATAAAACGTATAGCGCCAAAATATAACAAAATATGTGTACATAGCGTGTAGCGTTTGCTGTAGCGGCTCTGACTTCGCGCTATATTATAACGCCTCAACCTACTCAACGAATAAAAGTCTAAACGCGCACAGCGGGGCCAGAACGAGATAGCAAGATAGCGTAGCGACTAGCAACAGCGCGTAAGAGAATGAAGTATTATTATATTCTTTAGTCTACAGCGCGTTGCGAGATAACATTTACCGCGCATCATCAAGTCCGTTTAACATGTTGTTAAATAAAATTATAGCGTGTCCGCGTTCAGACTGCGCCTGAGTTTTGTAACACCGCGTTATAATGATAGCGTATAAAATAACAGACTATATGAATATATTTTATAGTTTATAACACGTCTACAGTTTATAGCGGATTTGAACATCACTAACCGACACACGCTGGCTCGCCTCGCACATGCTCAGCCTGTGCGCAGCACATGCCTCGCCACAAACATGAAGACAGACTAACGAAGCATTTGCTTCGCACGCGATGGCTCAACCCGAGCATATGTTGGCATATATATTTTTTCAAGACGCACGCCTCATTCCGAGGCATTCGTTGTGCGCCGTTCGTGGCGCATGCCTCCCAAAGTCTGGATCCACCTTTACGAGAATAGCTCAATAGCTGAAAAGGTTAGCCAGACAGCAAGGTTGTTAGCAAGACCTAGTTGTTAGCAGCCCAGGGAGTGCTGGAAGTACTTGAGATTCATCATAGAGCCTATTTTAATCGGACACTTGGCTGACCGCGAATATGTAAATAATTTCAAATTAGTGAAAGTTATTAATAGGTCCTTTAATTTTAATTACAATCCCACATGTTTTTAGCGGTGTAAAGTGCCCATGTGGAAAGGCGCAAGAACCAATGTATCTCTACCACAATATACGTGAGCCGTTCAATGAATACATCAAACACGAATGAACATATCTCTTTGGTTCCCTCTAAAATGTATAAGAGAATGAAAACACTTACTTGTGCTGAAGTAAATAAAAATGAAATCAAAGATAAAGCATATATTAAACGACAAACATTTCCAATGCCGACTTTTGAAAGTCAGGCGAGCCAAGACGGAAGCTTGTTGCAAGTTGTCGAATAAAACGCTTAACGTTTCAATATTGAGAAATTGGATTACTGAATATAAAATACATTTTTATGTATTGGAAAAATGGAAGGTTGGAGGGATAATCATTGCAATTTTATGGCTCGGGCCATATGCCACCGCCGGGCCGTAATTTACTAGTAATTCATGATCGAGCCCGGCTGCACGTCTCGAGTAGGAGCAGGGGTAAACGTGCACACAAAATTCAGCCAACATTATACAAAGTTTATAATGCTTCTAACCATAGAGAACATTGTTAATAATAATGCTACTGCAACAAGGTAAAATTAGAAGTAAGAACGTAACTTTACACATTTCTTCTAAAACTTTACATCAACATTTCTACCACAAGTCCAAAAGTTGAAATTAAATAAGTCCGTTGATATTCGAAGTTCGAACGTGTTACGTCACTGCCTTGAAAACGATGACGTTTTCTTGATGGAGACGGAAGCGATGTCGGATAATATTTCATGTGTATCGTGTCATGGGGTAAAACTTGCAGTTATTAATGTCAGACGTCTTGATAGACTGTCAGAACTTCTATGTTTTATGATCGGATTTATTGTCATAGCTATTAGCCATACAGTTGTTTGTTTCCGGAATTACCCGTTTACGTAAAATATTAACAGAAAATTTTGTGGTACCTACATTTAGGTATTTTTTGTTAAAATTTGTACATCTGAAAATAGAAATAATAATTCTCTACATACGAAATTTAGTGATAGTAATCTAGTAACATTTATCTCTTGGTCTTACCAAATGGTAGTTGCTTATATCGTGTAAAACATTAATATCCAGCCGCATCTGGTCAAAGACTTGGAATCAATCCGAACATTCTTGGAAACAGACTAGTATGTGGTCACTAAAACCTTCATTTAATATCTGTCTTTATAAATCTCTGATAAATATAATAAAAATATCGATCACGTATCTACTTATTTAAAACGATGAAAACATTAAAATAATGGGGGTGCATGAAAAGAGCCTCCACGAGTGACGATACTTCAGTACGTCCGGCGCACCCTGGGTAGTCAGCCTCGCTACCATCCTTGCTGACTGGCTAATCTTTTCGCCACGGCATGAGCTATTCTTGTATACTTGTGCCGACACGATAGAAGAAGAAGATTAAAGTAATATAGTAACAGAATTTGATTATCGCTTGACGGAATAACGGTGAAGGAAAACATCGTGAGGAAACCTGCAGAGAGGGCTCCATAAAGTTCTAGAAGGTAGGTGCAGTGCCAACCCGCACCAGGCCATCGTGGTTGGGACGGTATTGGGCTGGTGTAGTAACACAACAACAAATAAAGTTTTTATTAAAATTATATAAGGTGTTAAAAATCAACTCTAAGAATTTTGTGGGGTTACTCGGTATCGAAAATTGAACAACTTTCGTTCTACAACTTTTCGAAATTCGCAATTTTTTTTTATACCTTTGCATACAAATCAATTAAAATATTTTTTTGATTTTTATGGAAAGTTATAAAAAAAATACGCGAATTTCGAAAAGTTGTAAAACAAAAGTTTTTCAATTTCCGATACCGAGTAACCCCATAAAATTCTTAAGTTAATCTTTTCACACCTTGTAAAATATAATTGTTTATTGTTTAAAATATAATTGTATATAATTGTTGCGTGTATGGAAGCGTAGACGAGAAGTGTTCGTTCGCAAATCGATCTTTCGGAACATCGTCATTCGATACGGTTCGGAAACAACGAGACAAGTCACGATTATTTTTCTCCTGTATTTTATGCTGACATAATAGATGACTATCTATTCAACGCTACCTCCCACGCCTTTAGATAAAATGACATTAACGTTCATTAATAATACATTAATTAATGAACAAAATAGACGTAGACATGTCCATTTCCATTGTTTTCAGAAAGTCTGGTCGTAATTAAGTCCATTATTTTAAGTGATCAGCTGCATGCAGCCTCCATTTAAATTGAACGCAATTTAAAGCCTAATAAAAACAATATCATCCCATGAATAACAATGATTTAAAAAGGTTCCAATAACTTAAGTAATGTGTTGTGTAACAACCTTAGAAGAGTACCTACTTACGTGACATTTGTAGGTTTTTTTTAAATGTCTCGAGAGTAAGTGCGACAGTCATTGACTTAGAATAAGTATGGACCTCGGGTCATCGCTCAAAAATGTCCGAACCGAAAGTGAGTTAAAACACGATGAATTTAAAAAGAGCTACACTTGCGCGCGTCATTCTTCTTTTGGGCGAACAAGCAGCTACACCTCAATGTCACATGTCAACAATGCCGTTCTGTGTAGTGAGATCGTGTAAAAACTACTCAAAAAAGTGAAAAAAGTTGATGGTGTATCACATTTTCAGTAGGTATATTATTGTTTTACAATTTTAAAGTATTATTTTGTTAAGGAACATTGTATTTTGCTTAAAATTGAATTAATTGCAAGAGCAAAACACACAATAATCCAACTAAACAAAAAGTATCTTATTTTCCTTCCTTTGTTTGACCAATTATGTCAACTTCATTTGGTTGGATTACCATCAGAAACTTGACATATTTGTCAGACATTAGAACAAAGATTCCAAAGAGTCGTTATTTTTACGCGATGTTTTTTTGTATTGCGATTTTGAACCAATTGCAATTTGTTTTATTCTATTCATTTATTTTTAAACTTTCATTGTATGCAAACATATTATGTACGAAAATATGTATGTTGTCCTTCCGTTTCAAAATTGTATTGGTTTTTCGGTCACTACCAAGTTTCCGATCGAGCTGAAATTTTGCAGGTAGGTATGTGCATCTTAGATCATTAAAATGTCATTGAACTAATTTGATGATGGAGCCAAAGATTAGGCAGGCACAGGAACAAATGGTAGGCTTGTCGAGTTTCAGCTCATGTATTTTGTCATTATCAACACTTTTCATTACATAAATAATGACGTAGGTCCGATAGTAGAGCCGGAAAACGGGCTCTGGAACTCCCTAATGGCAAATAGTGAACACGTGACGTTTGGGCTCGTTTGTTTAGTTATCATAAACTCTTTTAAATACACATGACAAAAGATAGTTTCATTCAAAAAAAAAAAAATGTGCCTCTGATTTAATTTCAGTTTTCTTTGAGATCAATTAGATGATGATGATGATGCTGATGCTGATGGTGATACTTCAGCAAAGGAAGCGAAATCGCGTTTTTGAAAATGACGATGTTGTAATTTTGCAAGAAATGTTCTATGCTCTTTCAGTTGGTTTAAATATTTAGCGATCGCAATAAAATAATATAACAAATAATAAAATCTTTTAAAAATTAAGTTGCTCTATTACTCCTATGTTCTCCAAATTTTCGTTTAATATTAAATGAAGTTTCGAAATTTGAAAAATTGAGCAGTGCTGTCATGTTTTCGTATGGTAAAAATTGTTGCAAGCAAAATTAGGCACTACGATAACGACATAGGAATTCGTACATCGTAAATGAGCTTGTTGGTATTTCTAAGTTTATAATATGTCAATTCAGGACACTTTTATCGTGAATTTTGTACTACACTCGTTGTCCATACTTATTCTAAGTCAATGGCGACAGTGTATTTTATTTAAAATGGTCTCGTATGTTCTGTAAAGTAAACCACAGAGGACGTCAATTCCCTAGATTGACAAACAGAACCCCCATTTAGATGTTGCTAGTTCACAAAAAATATGCGTTTCAACGACAGGTCGGCTTCAATACGTGTTGGCGGCGAACACCGACGTCTCGTCACTAATGCGGTGATTTGTATGCAAGTCTGTTTGTTTTCGTAGACCTCCCCTTATAAGCTATCCCCCCGAGTCTACTACCCTCATTGCGTACAAGAAGCAATATAACTCACTACCTCAGTAAAACTACTAATTTGATTTCAAAGAGCTAAAAATGTTGTTGTGTAAACGGCATTCATTTTCATTATTCTCTCGACACTATTTTTTCCAGTTCGCCGAACTTTTATCATAAGATTAAGAAATAACTTACTGCGCATTCTTCGTGCGTGACGTAAACATTATTTATGGTTTTATTCTGGATTCGCGAAAAACAACTTTCTTTTTTCATTCGAAACGCAATAAAAATGTAGAAATTAAGTCGGATAACACGGTTTTGATTTTTTGAGACTTTCAGGCTACGACACATTTTTTTGAACTACCCCCAAACTTACGGTCCCTGTCGTTAGTTACCTACCTACTTATTTATTTTCGGAAACATTGTATTTTGCAAATAAATTGATTATTTCTCTACATAAAAATGTGATACTTACCTACTTTCAGAAAAAGCTTAGGTATAGCTATTTTTAAGGTCAGTTATTATTGTAAAATAAAGTGAAAAATTATATTACAGTTGAGAAAGAAGTTTTTTCGTGCTTAATAAATATGAATAAACTATGATGCTTAGCAGTACGTATAAAAAAGATACACCAAACCAAAATATAGTAAACACTATCTAAGGTTAGCAATCCTTTTTGTAGCTTGCCTATTTCTCCTCGAGATTTCTGTTTACAATATTCAGCCTAAAAGTGCATACCTAACTCACTTTTACGTCCATTACAGTATTAGCTCTTTGACGGACCTCTTGGTTTGGTACCAAAGGAGTGATGGACTTGGAAGTGCAACGAAAATAATTATGTGCAGAAGCTACTGATTTCATTGGACCGAACTTTAAATTGTGGTCAATACAATATGAATTATTAATCAATACAATATAAATTATTAATACCACAGTGATTAGTAGATTATGCATAAACTGAATATGCATGGAATACGGTTATAACAGCAACCATCATGAAAATTATATAAAATCGATTGGAATGCTAAAATCGAATTAACATTCACCTAAAATATGCCATTTTGTACATATTCATTTTAAGCGCACATTTGCGAAATATGAAGATCCTTTTTTAGGGTTTCGTACCCAAAGGGTAAAACGGGACCCTATTACTAAGACTCCGCTGTCCGTCCGTCTATCACCAGGTATCCCACGAACCGTGATAGTTAGACAGTTGAAATTTTGCCGCTTTAACAAAAAATTCAAAAAAAACAGAATAAAATAAATATTTAAGGGGGCTCCCATACAACAAACGTGATTTTATTGCCGTTTTTATAGATAATGATACGGAACCCTTCGTGCGGGAGTCCGACTCGCATTTGGCCGGTTTTTTTATAAAAATCGTACCGTACCAATTATTTTGTGTTTACTGTAATATACAGGGTGTTAACGAATTCGTGTAATTCCTTCAAACCACGTGATCTACTGGTGACACAGATTAACCCTAAATGGGAATAACTGAAAATAAACTGAAAAAAAAAATCAAAAAGAAATCTTGGTTTTCTATTTCTGAGTAATTTTAGAGCCTTGAGTTATCTGATTGCAGAGAGCGATATCGCGTTAGTCATGCCTGCCAGCCGTGTCGCCGTGCTTTCATTAATTTATGCGTGGGGCATCGAAATGTTGACACAAATGAAACTTTTTTTTTTGCAAAAAAATAAATTCTTATTTTTTTACTGAATCCTTATTAGGTGGTTTAGATACGATCGGTAACAAAGCCGCATGAAAAAATAATAATTTTATTTTTTTATTTTTAATGTAGCTAAATCCCGTGCGGGGCCTGTCTACATCCGTAGTAGATCATGTGGTTTTAAGGAATTACACGAATTCGTTAACACCCTGTATGTAAATACAAGTGACCTTTGTAAAACCACTTAAATTTCAGTCTGTCGTCGATTTACTGTTTCTAATTCTCAAGTGCGTCGGTAATAATTCATAGCGGGTAATAAATGTCACTGGTGAACATTGGCTTCCTCCATAAACTGGCACAACGGCCTATCTTGGAGGATTATGCTATAATCAACACGGTTCGCTGGTCGATATACAAGTTTAGTCGGAAGGGGGTAACTAAGCCGCGGGCAATTTAAAGTATCACTCAGAGCCGTTTTAAAGGAAGCGTTAAAATTTTTAAAAAATCATGCTTTTTTATTTCCATTCAAAAATTAAAAATAATGTTACAAATGTATTTAAAAATATCGATAAACTCTGTTTTGGTATGTCTACACCAGTGCGCTTTCATGTTCATCTTGCCCTTTCGTCTGACGCATGCCTGAAGCGCCATAGCGCATGCAATAGCGCATGCCCTAATCAAACTGTAATGTAACCGACGGCCCTAGGTCTCCCGAGAGCACGTCTGCTACACCAGTTGTAAAGAATGGTGTAGAGCATTCAATACCTAGTACATATCATAACAATATTAAAATGCTTATACATCATAGAATAAGAGGCAGGTCAGCTTTACGTTCCTTGTGTAGTCAGCGAATTCCTTCTTGTAGTCACGGCGTTCGTCGATGGCCCACACAGCCATCTGATAGAAACCGGCGGCAGCTAACAGACCGGCTGTAGCATTTAGTCAGTTCGAGTCTTAGCAATCAATATTGCATGCGCTTGACGCAAGAGGAACGTTGAAAGCGCAAGATGAACGTGAAAGCGCACGGGTGTAACAATACCATTTCATGTACGAATTAAGAAAATGGAGCTTCTCATCTGTAGCCCCAATCATTACCTATAGTGTAAACACAACGGATGATAAAGGTTTAATAAAAAATACACTAAGGCATCTTTCAACAGCTGTTTCTCTAAAACTATTGACACTGAGGAAAGTTGTAGAACAAAAGTTATTAATTATTACGGGTAAGTACTCTATCGGTTTAGTACTCTCTTTCGAACTGACATTGTAGATAGTAGAATGCAGATGTGTCATCAGCAAATTGGTAACGCTACTCACCATCCTGTTAATGAATATAAAACTGTTTATGACTAAAATAACGCCTGTCCAATGAAATAATAATAACAGAGGCGAGCCTTTAGTCTCTTTGTGAGTACTTTAAAAAATTGACAATAGTTTTAATATAATTTCAAAAGCCGTGTACGCACGAGCGAACACGAATATCGAACTTATTGTTTGCACGTGCGTACCACTACCGAACAGTGTGTTCGGCGAACAGCTTCATAGAAATTCGTGTTCGATGTTCGTGTTCGGTCGTGCGTACCCGGCTAAAAAAGTATAGAATACGAGGTATGAATAGAACAAGAACACGATTGATGAAAAATAAATACACACATTTCAAGTTTTTGGAGGAAGCATTTTCTGTCCTTGCCACGCAAAATGGACATGGAATGATGTGAATTAAGTTACTACGAAGTTTCTGAAGTATGAAAACTATGAAGTCGGTTATAACTTTGGCTTTTTATAAAATATTTCATTTGCTTGCTTTTCACTGTTGACTATGTTTTTCTCAAAAGTTTCCAAATATCCAATTTTATTTTTTGACACCCTTCTTTTTTCAAACATCTGATTGACAGAATTTCATAAAACTCCAGTAAGTTTTTTCTCGACTAGGTATCGAAACCAGAGGGCTACTGCGTAAAACGAACGTCGAAGTTTTGGATGGAAACGAAACAATGACGAAATTCGAACTTATAAATAGACGATCAAAGTATTGTCAAACAACGAACTACTAGATGTAAATTAATATTTGGGACTAGAGCGAATGAAAGACAAAATGTCAAATCGCGTAATTCGAATCTATCATCGGATTCGAAACACTATCGTGGTTGGAAAACTTGCGATCCGTCAGCCGTAACTTCGTAGTTTGATTTTAGGAGTCATCATTCAGCCGAAAGACGTCCACTGCTGGACATAGGCCTCCCCCAAAACCCCTTTCAAAAGGGGTTTGCCGTAATCGCCACGCTTGGCAGGCGGGTTGGCGATCGCAGTTAGGTTGTTAAAGTACTCAGAGAACGCTGCTGCCCATCCTCTAGAATATTTCCCTTAGTCGCCGTTTACGACACCCACGGTAAGAGATGGAGTAGTGCTATTCTTTAAGTCCGGCCACTACACGAGACAATTTTTTCTCTTTTTCAATTTCACGAGACGATTTTCGGAGTAGACTCCTTGAACCTTACGCAAGAAAACCACGCGAGGGAGCACTAACACCGGGATTTCTTATTACGGGTACACGTTCCTATTTTCAGCCACCGACCAGCCAGAGTACTTAATAGTAATAAGTAATTCAGTTCCAATTAATTCAGTAATCACTAACTGATTGGAGATAGATGTTATATGTTAAGTTAACATATTCTGTCGTGATAGGTATTATCCTAAAACATAGATATAGCTAATGGCTCGCCATAGCCGCACTGTTTCCGGCAAGTACGTGACAGCCGTCTATCCGGCTGATGATTAATGGATAATGTTAGCACACTGCTAGTTGCTCATTAGCGACTCTATAATTTATGTAGTTATTCTAAAAGTAACTTAAGCTAGAATTTGTTTTAGGTTAGATATTGTTTTTACGGATTTGTAAGGGGCTGATGCTTTTTTTTTGGAGGAGTTTGATTGGTACCAATATTGATTCCTCTGTTGTGGGATCGGTGCCGGTGGAACTGTTTATCGGTTCCCTGATGTTGACATTTAGAAGGTACCTATGAGGCTTGCATAGTCACAAAAGTGTACAAATGCCTCGAAAAAAAAAGATAAAAAAAAATGTTTTATTTAGAAAGCTATAAATTCAAAAATGTTACGACTATTTTTGTGTATCGTGTAATTCCTTCAAACCGCGTGATCTATTGGTGACACAGGTTGACCATGAATAGATATCATTATACCCTTTTCACCATAAGTTGATTCCTGACGTTTCTCTACAAAACGTTACCAAGTTACCATACAAAGAAAATCAAATATTTTTTTAAAACAAAACATGGATAATATAGCAATTTTACGGTATTTGATGATGTCGTTTACGTTTTTTCGATAGCAGTCTCCTTACGGCTACAATTTACGAAATGACCGAGCTGTCAGAACTCATCTTAAGGTGAAAAGAATATAAGATAAAACAAAAACGAATTTAAACATTACTATTATTCTGTTGTTGAGTCATTTTAACGCCCTGAGTTAACTGACTGCACGACATCGATACCGGAAGTATCACTTAGCGTAAGGGACAAAACACGACTTTTCAGGAGAGCCAAAAAACTGTTTTTATTTTCGAAAACTGTCTATATCTTTTTATTTTATGGTTCGATTTTGATGGGGTCTAGGACAAAGTTTCTTAGATTTTTTGCCTCTTTTATACTAAAAATAAAAAATTTTAGAAAACCTAGTGGTTTCGAAAATAGCATGTCCCTTACGTTAAAAAATCATGTTTAGTTGTGCCCTACGCCACACAAATTTTAGATGTAAACCGACGTGAATGATAAGATACAAGAAGGATAAGAAAATTGTGTGTTATTTTAGTGTAAAGGTCTCTATTAGTGTTGCATTTTGATGTAAGAAGACCGTCCTATTGTAGTTAATGGTGATATGGAACCGTATTACTATGGAGTTAAGGTCTATGACTTGTAAGACTTATTTTTTTAAAAGAAATAAATAAAACCATCTATATTAATCAATACTTTGATGTAAAACAAATGATTCAAGCTAAATAAAAAGTCTTTTTCCCCATAAAACCGAAAGTAAACTAACACAAACTTTTGAAACTAAATTAACAGTCTTCTAACCCTGTAATTGAGACTACTTTATCTATTTTTACTATACCAATCAAAGAAAGTACATAATACACTTTATGATGAGAACATAATTTAGTCGTAAAACGAAAATAAACTTCTTAAACGAAAATTAACCAGAAATCAGTAAACATTGCATAAACCTTAAGGTTAATAGAAAAATTATAAATAAAGTGAACAATTATTACTAAAGAGAGTCAGACTTACCCGTAAAACCGAAAGTAAACTAACACAAACTTCTCTACTAAGATAACCTATGTGCAGTCTCTAGTGCAATAAGGGTTTTCTTTGATCAAAAAGACTGTTAATTTGGTTTGAGAAGTTTTTGTTAGTTTAGTTTCGGTTTTACGGGTAAGTCTAAGACTGTTCATTTAGTTTAAATCATGTTTTAAATATGTTTTGTCTCACGGTTAAATGGTGTTAAAATCTTGGTATTAACAAAGTTTTTTCAACTTGAATTGGGAGATATAAACTCTTTAGTAATAATTGTTCACTTACTTAACAATTTTTGTATTAACCTTAAGGTTTATGCACATATACAATTTATACAATATTTACTGTTTTTCTGGATTGATTTTATTACTTAA
The DNA here is from genome assembly GCA_905220435.1 of Amphipyra tragopoginis. NCBI lineage: Eukaryota > Metazoa > Arthropoda > Insecta > Lepidoptera > Noctuidae > Amphipyra > Amphipyra tragopoginis. The sequence continues at coordinate 21,403,242 of HG991991.1, read as the reverse complement.
GTTATTGATTTACGATGAGTCTAAAATAAAAGTGTTGATAAAAATGAACGGATTTATTTTGCTAATGAAAAATAAGTCTCACAATTCATAGACCTTAACTCCATAGTAATACGGTTCCATATTACCATTACCTTTAATAGGAAAGTCTTACTTACAACAAAATGCAACAATAATTGACATGTAACAGTAACGTAAGAGACAATTCTATACATGTTGTTAAAATATTTTGAAATAAAGTTTAATGTAAGGGACCAAACTATTTGACTGCAGTGACTTACTTTACTTTTCGTGTAAGAAATATTTGTAAAGGTCTTTTACATCCTTTTTTTAGATAAAAATTGTTCTTGGCTGTTCAAAAATGAGTAACGTAAGAGACATTTTTTCAAGATAATCCAAATTCTGAGTACGCCAGTCGATGGAGCAGAAAATTCCGAATCCAACGATGTATATAACTCATTTTGGCCAAAATGTCCCTTACGCTAAGTGATACTTCCGGTATCGACATGGTTTAGCTATAATAACATAAAAAAAGAAAAAAGCCGTGCGGTATGAATACCAGTAATAGATCATGTAGTTTTAAGGAATTACACGAATTTGTTTACAGCCTTTATAATAAATAACTATAGTTCCTATTAACACTTTAATTCACCTATATTATATTTTACTAGCGACCCACCTCGGCTTCGCACGTGTATGTTTTACAGCTTAAAACCTTCCTCTTGAATCACTCTATCTATTAAAAAAACCGCATCAAAACCCGTTGCGTAGTTTTAAAGATCTAAGCATACATAGGGACAGACAGCGGGAATCGACTTTGTTTTATACTATGTAGTGATGTACTCAGTCACGGCACAAGTCAGACTTCTGTGGCGTTGAGTAATAAATACCTTTTCTCTGAAGACGCCATTACCTACATCTCATGTAATGACAGCAAGCTTACATCCAGCCAAAAAACAAGAATGTTGGATACTCATGTAATATGATATTATTGATTGTCCAGTGTATCCTGGACGCCAGATTTTAATAAGTAATACCACAGAATATATTTATTTGAATAGATACAGCAAGTTTGTCAAATTGAAGAAAAACAAGCGTGACACATATTTTTTTTCACCGGCGTAATGTGAGTTTTCCCCCTGGGGAGAAAACGCTGCGAGTTTTTTCAGTGAAAGTCACGCATGCAGGTACTTCCTGCAACCATTCGCGCTTGCAAAAATGGTAGCGGTTCAAAGCGAACTGGGTGCCAATTCTACTAACATAAACTTATAAATTGCAACTGAATCGTTCATTCAGACAGTTTTCGTTTACAAAAACTGTCAAAATGTTTGGTTTTGTTTTTGCTGTCAAATAATTTGACAAGACCGAGAATCTTTTTTTAAATAAATAAATGGTATTCGATTTTTAAAACCAAGGAGTTTTCAATTGAAAAGATTTTAATATGACAGGAATAGTGGAAATATTCCATTCCCGATACTTTTAGTGCAGCCCTCGTAGAGAGTAAAAGAACAAAATGACACGAATACGTTTATTAAGTTAAATCGTTGTACGTTCTTTGACGGAATAATCGCTTGTCGACACAGTGTACTGTACAAGTCCCTGTATTAACTATATTGCGTACCCATCTCTAAAATTTACTCTTCACGTAATTGTATATGTAACGAATATACTTGGGAGCAAATAAATCGAGCCACGTCTATTTTTCACGTATAATAAATTGTTATTATTTTTGGTTCCTATTATGGAACAGATCAATTCGAAACATATATCGCCTAAAAGATTATTTGATAACCTTTACAATGAGGGTAGTTTTTGGTCAACTTAGTGTAGGTATAATCCATGAAACCAAAACTAATAACCAGGGGCCTAATTCTCCTAAAATAAATCTTGATAAATCACAACCGAACCAAGGCCGAACCGTTCATTCAGACAGTTCTCAATTTCAAAAGCTGTCGAATTGTTTGACACAAAAAACAAAATCAATCATTTTGAAAGTTTTCGAAAACAAAAACTGACTGACGGTTGTGGTTCGATTGCGTTTGGCAACAATTTATTTTAGGAGAATTGGGCCCCAGGACACGTGAAAAAAGGAGTGACTCGATTTATTTGCCCCCAAGTGTAGTTACATTTATTTCTTGAGACTAGAATATCATATTTGTTTACGAAAACTCCTTTATAATTTGGCGCCTAAACAGGTGTCGAATCCAGGTTCCATTATAATGTATCTAACCTGTAATATTACTATCCTCCTTAAAACCCATCAATCCAACTCTCGGACTAATATTAAAAAATCTGTACAGTAAGTATACGTGCTTACATAAAGTGTAATAAAAATAAATGTTACGCTCTATGATATGCTCTACGAGGCGTTCAAATGCAATTGTCACGCGTCCAAACCCGTGTAGGCACTTTATAATTCTTCTTATAAATGTACAGTATTTTTTAGTATAACCACTAGGTATACTCTGGCCAACGAAAGATGAGTCCTGATATCGCGGTCATTTCCTAAATTGTAGCCGGAGACTGCTATCGAAAAAACTTAAACGACATTATCAAAATCCATAAAATCACTATAAAGTAACTATAAAACAAAGTCGCTTCCCGCTTTCTGTCTGTCCCTATGTATGCTTAGATCTTTAAAACTACGCAACGGATTTTGATGCGGTTTTTTTTAATAGATAGAGTGATTCAAGAGGAAGGTTTTAAGCTATGAAAGTTTAAGTCGCTAGTTATGCATATATTAAGCATGTTATGTGTTAAAAAATATTTGATATTCTGTATATGGTAACGTTTTGAAGACAAACGTAAGGTCACGTTACATTGAAAAGGGAAAAATACAAAAAATATTATAGTTGTGTTTTTTTTTCCTGCAATGAGACACACAAACACGAGTTCAATACCTGAGGACGCTTGTGATTGCCACATCTGCAGCATACCACCATACCACCCACGGTTGTAACGCCGGGAATTATGCATTCACATTGTCTTTGAACCACCCTATAATTACTACTACATACTGCACTTTTCCCTTGAATACCCAATTAATATTTTCTGCGAAACGCGTGTACGCCCCCACGATAAAACGGGGCTGTGAATGACACAAAGGCCCAATAATTACGATAAATCAACCATCTAGCCCTTCGTAATCCACTGCTGGACAAAGACTGATTACCCCGATTAAATAACGATAAAATAATTTTAAAAAGGACTGCGTGTTGCTGTTCCATCCGCACCGACAAGATAATATGTATTGGGTTTCTAGAAATGAATGAGCAATTACAATAAATTGGCAATTAAGTACATACATAACGCAATGCCCTTGTGTAGCCAAATATACCAAAAAGTTATAAATTTTTATTATGCCTCCAAAAATATTTGAGGCAGCAAAAAGACAAATGAAAAATTCACAACCCGATGCAAAAACGAGCGAAAATATCTCTTCAAATATTTTAATACTCGTACGGATAACCTCAAGAGTTTATCAGTTAGTTACTTTGAATATAGTTGATAGATCTTATTCCTAGGTTGACACTGAGCACAAAGGCTAGGAGAGCGACGTAATGACGCAAGATAAGTACTTAAGTACCTAGCAAAGTTTAAAATAATTAAGGACGGAACTATTGCAACAACACGCGAGTTTTTAAATAATTTTCAAACTGTATTTCTTTTTCTTGCCAAGATGAGTGAGGATTTTGGTGCTTGCATTCAGATAGAAAACTAAAAACGATAAAGCCTAAATCACATAGGTAATAATATTATAAGCTAGCTGTACATTTTTAACATTTGCTACAAAGTAGAAATAATAATTACCTACACTTATTCCGGCTTCATTATAAAGAAGATATATATAAATTAATTTTAAAAATAGTACTTCTCACTTTGAAGAGGCTTAACTTTAAAATTAATAGTTTGAACTTCAATTTTAATACTTCTAACTTCAAAGTTCCCGCAATAGCAAGATAGCTGAAAGGTGGGTTAGGTTACTTAACGCACGAGCCGAGCGAGCGAAGCGAGCGGTGCTGCGTAAGCGGCCGGCGAGTGCCAGAAACGATTCGCTTCGCCTATCACTTTCCAATATTCGTTTAATACGTGTATTTAGAAACAAAGTGTTTTGATTGTTTAAAGTGCAAACCATTAATTTTGTAGTGGAAAGCATTATTTTTAAACTGTGCCTTGAACATTTTTAGTCGTTTTTTCCATTAATTTTAAAGTGCTTTTAAATGCATCCCATTATAATGTCGGGGATATTTACTATAGCTACATGTGTGACGGGCGACAGACCTGGATTGTTATCAAATAGGTACCTAAGACCAAAAGAGAATTTAAACTAAACCAAAATTAATATATTATAATGGTGTTCCGGCTTCATCATCAGATCAGTCCTACCACTACAAAATCACAAAAAATACACGTGTTTGCAAAATTTTAACTTAAATGTCAAGTGGTTGACATCGAAGTTTTCATGATGAAAAGACGGGCAGGTGAAGTTAAATAAAACAAAATCGAAATTAAACAATGTCAATCAGAAGAATGACAGCAGTCGACTAATTCTGTTTTAAAAATCTAAATCCACACATTTACATTCTGTCAAAAAAGTATCGGGAATGGATGATTTGTTCATGGTTCCAAATTCTTTTCTTTTTTTTGTTGTTAGATTGGTACAACTGTTTTCCATTTTGGCGCGGAGTTTGAGTTGCATCTGTTATTTAGATTATATACAATGTTGTTTTTAGTCGGATCATATCATCTTGTGTGTATTGCGAATTTCGTAATGGATAAAAACATCAAACAAAGAGTTTGTCTTAAATTTTGCATCGCCAATGGAATTTCGTGTTCGGAGTCACTGAAAATGTTACAAAAGGCTTATGGTGAATCGACTTTATCAAAAACACGTACATAAGAGTAGTACAAAGCGTTCAAAAGCGGTCGAGATTGTGATGGAAGATTTGCCTCGCTCTGGTAGGCCATAAACGTCTTTAACTGAAGTTAACATCGCAAAAGTTAAGGAAATAGTGACTGAAAATCCTCATTCAAGTTTGAGAGAGATGGCTATCTCTGTATCTATAGCTGAACTTTCTGTGTCTCACGAGTCGATCCGTACCATTTTAAATAATCACTTGGGTATGAAACATGTTGCCGCTCGGCTAGTCCCAAAATACCTGAATTTTCTCCAGAAACTCAATCGCATAAGAGTCGCTTCCGACCGAGTCAATTCCGACCCAACATTCATGAAACGCATTGTTACTGGTGACGAGACGTGGGTTTATTAGTTTGACATGCAAACTACTCAACACAAGCTTCGGAATGGCGTCTTCCAACTGAACCGAAACCGAAAAAACCACGCCAAAGTCAATCAAAAGTCAAAGTCATGTTGACTGTTTTCTTTGACTATCGGTGTTGTCCACTCGGAATTCTTGCCGGAAGGTCAAACGGCAAATAAAGAATATTGTTTGATCGTTATAAGAAAGCAAATTCGACGAAAAAGGTCAGACTTGCGGAAAGAAAATTCTTGGATTTTGCATCACTATAATGCGCACTCGCTTAAGGCCATCATTGTGAACGAATTTTTGACCAAAAACTCAACAAATACCATCGAGCAACCACCTTATTCACCAGATATGGCTCCAGCCGACTTCTTTCTTTTTCTTAAATTCAAATTACCACTTCGTGGCACCCGTTTTCATTCGGTAGAAGACATACTCGTAAAGGAGAATTCGCGGCGAGAACTGAACTCAATTCCGAAAAAAGCGTTTAAAAAATGTTTTGATGATTGTATTATTGGCGTAAGTGTATCGTTTCTGAAGGAGCATACTTTGAAGGCGATAAAATAAATTTGGATGAATAACTAACATTTTGTGTGATTGATCTTTTCCCGGTACTTTCTTGATAGAGTAGTATATTAAATGGCGTCTCAGTTTCAGTCAGTATTAATTTAATACAAGTTACTTTTGAATGTCACTCCTTGTTTCTACCCGCACCCTTAGCCGTTTTTGTATTCATTTACATAATCAATATGCAAAACCAAGCTTTCTAAAGATTTATGACATCCTGAGCTGTGCTGGTCGCCATCAATTAGCCGCTATCCATATCGACCGCCCATTATCACAATAGATGACTGCCAGACACTATAACGGATAAAAATACCCTCTATTTCTTTTAGAATAGACTATATATATTATACCTTAAGCAATATACAGTGAAAAACGAGCTCAAGTTATGTATTCGTTTGTAAACATTTTTGTTTATTGACACTTTGTAAGAAACAAGAAATGACATGTTTCTGAAACATTGAATGTTGCGGTAAGCACTACTGACAGAGTTTAATGGCCAAAGTTCCGAAACATTGTTTCGAGAAAGATTTACGTGGTTTTTCAAAAACTATCTGCAATTTTTTTCTGAAATATTGTTCACATAATTTTATTCACAACCGGAAGTTATGAAAATAAGGCTATAATTATATAATAGTGTTCAATCTAAACGGTTATAGCAACACGTGAGCAGCATGATATTTGAACCATAGTAGCACGTTAGTTGCGCGAGAAGAGCGAGATCGTCGAGTTAGTTCCATTTCAAGAAATATCTGTAAAGTGTACTTTTTGACTAAAGTCGCGTGCGCCACTGTCCTGCCGCGAGAGTAAACCTAGTCCTTTAAAATCTATTAAAAGGTTACCTGAATCAAGTTGACTAACTCTCAATGTACAAATAAATCTGTAAGTCAAGGTCAACAAGATCTTCTCGCCCGATTAAGGGCAAAGGCGCGGGTAGCATCGCCGAATGTGACGAAAAGCGAATAAAGCGAAAAACTCACGAAAAGCCGTCGAATGTTAAGAATACTTAACGGGTCAAGATGTCGAGGTCAAAATGCTCGATTAAGGTTTGTAAAATTATTGTTTGGGCTTCTAATTACATCAATCATTTAGTTGGTTATTGAATAATATCATTATCCAAGCCAATTAGGGGCATAATTACATTGACGTGAGCTTCCAGACATCCAGACCAACCAGATGCTGCGTAATGTCTGTATTTTACACTAGGCGACTGCCATCTGTCATCCCTAATCCAACCAGTAGTGATATTAGGGTAGGTATATATTCCATACAACTTATTCAAATAGAAACCCTGTAGGGTAAGTAGATGGCTAATAGAATATCCGTATTGTGGTGAATGCGGCATCCGCAGTGTGTGCGTTGCGCAGCTAACATTCCTGTTAAAAAGCATTCCTTCCCTAACCAGAGCACACGTTTAGCACTCTACATCACAAATTCAGTGAGGTTAATGTTACTTTGTATACCTACAATATCTCAGCATTGAATTCAGCTTCACCATAAATTCAAAATTCGTTGCGCTTCATTTCCTTAAAAAAATGTCATAACGCCATCTCTAATTGTCAAGTGCTGCAGTCCTGTTCACCGGTCAAGGTTATCTCTCCAATTAATATCGAAATGGAAGACAATTTATCCGACCGATTAACGATGCATTCTTGATCGTTAGTTCTCCACTATATTCCATCAGTTCTAAAAACTTTACTCGATTTTAAATTCAATTTATCTCAAATTCAATAGCTTAAACGATTTCGAATGAATTTTCCGGATTCGTTTTAATCGGATTGTAAAATAAAGTAGGTAGTGTAGGTTTTTGTTTGGCAGAAGTGTAAATTTCACGGAATTTACATAAAATATCAGGCGCTCGCATTTAATACACAGGAATCAAACGGCTAATTGAAATAAAATTGACGCATTTATATCTTTCCGTGAATTTATGAATAAATCATTTAACAATTGCGGCTTCAACCTCCCACCTTAGTTTTAATTTTTTATTGCTACGAATTGTTTCAAATATGGGGGCACACAATACGCTATTTTAGTTAAATAAATGTTACGAAATCAGCAAATGACATCAAAACATGCTGCGTACGTGATAAGCTGCTGCAAAATTGTATAAAAAAGCAAATCAATGATGTAATTTTAAAAGGTATCTTACATCGCGGTTCTATTTATAAAATAGAATTTACAGTCGCCGCTCGTAGGGTAAACAATCATGAAGAGACCTAAACTAACACCGTCGGAGGGCGCAGCGCGAACGATTTTTCCACACGAATAAGCTGTAAGTGGTCCACAGCGCAGGCCGTTCCTCGCAACCCGCATCAACGAATCCGCACAGTATAATTTCCCTTCTCCTATAAATAATGTATCTGCAACTTTAACCGTATTCTCAGAGGTTATCGCGACCCCAAATCACAATATTATGCAGTAATTGCATTAACACCGATGTTGTATCGACACTGTGTTCTAGTTTGTATTTATTCAAATGTATGCTCTCTATAAGGATGACGCCAGCGGGAATGCAATTTACTGTCCTCTGCGGAGGCAAGCGAACTTCTTACAGTAAATATTCATTACACTAAAACTTTTCTATCTCGCGTTATTCACACACTCTCCCGTGTTTCTGTGTTGCCGCTAAACGTCTGGCGCGTGTTTGCTGAGCCGTAAACTCCTAATATTCATGCCTGTGTCTTGGAGTAGGTACATGGCCGACATGGGCGCCCACAATATTCCGATGTACAAACTTACGCACGACACGTAAGTAATCTACTTACATAAATGCTTAAAACAATTTACGCAAATATTTTGTAAAGTGCTAAATTAATAACTCGAAATAATTAACGTTACGTATCTGAAAAACGATTATGAATTATTTTTATTTTAAGAACTGTCGTTCTGAATATATTATTTTTGTATGACCACATTCTCAATTTGGAAACTCAATAGGTAGTGCGTAATTATTTTTGTTGAATCTACTGTGATGCTGAATTTCCTAATCTGATTCGCTTAACTTTGATTCAGGACCGGTAGAAAATAATCAGTTTGTTTATTGAACCTTCGACGTTAAGGTTTTACTTAGGCACGCAATTTCCGCACCAGATCACCACCACACAAAATACCTACATGAGATAACAAACTTTCTGCTTAATCTGTAAGTTATTCCACTAATGTTTTAGTCAACAATAAAGGTGAACTTTGAAAACATTTAAATTTGATGTGTGCACGTGGAAGTTGACTTTGAACAACATTCACGTGGGTCATAGCAGTCATCAGTCTGTGGTTACTAGCGGTCCACTACTAGCTACCGTCCAATTTCTGACTAAGGTTGTTGTGGTTTAAGCCATATGAGTGATACGATTAGTTTACACACAAATTCCTGTGCGAAAATAAGTAAATCCTGTTTCGTGATTGTATTGTGGTGTGTCAGAGACAAGCCTAAATTTAAAGTGGTGCTCGACAAAATTGGAATGAAACAGGATGCTCCCGAGAAATATATCAAGAATGTATAGCGTATTACGGCGAAGATATAAAATGTAAAAATATTTCTTTGAAATGGGACCTATCGCGGCGGGTAAATGTTTCCGTGAGTTTTCACAAATGACCCGAATCTGCTGATAATTCAATCAGTATTTTATTTTGAACGTTTATTTAAATTTTTGATATCTTCTTTTACATTATACTCGACCAAAACAGTATAAAGAGAGGAGAATTAAAAGGTGACTTTTTTGTAAAACAAAATGTTCATGTCTGGTAGAAACATTAAACTTAATAAAAATTTCGGTGCTTTACATAAAATGCAGTGCCGTCGGGGACTGAAGCGCATTACGGCCATTCTGTTTCGTGTGTTATCTCTGTTTCTCTTTTTAGCGTATACAAAAGGACAAAGAAATGTTAAATTCGTTATCTCTAATCCAGAAAAGTGAATACATGGTTGGTATTCGTGATAACCACCCATCGATGTGCTGCACTTACGATTACTGATCAGATATCATTCGATAACTAAAAGCATGTTTATCGGAGTAGCTAGAACATTTCATGAGTGAAATTTCAGTTATGTTCATATACCTACGTAAACAAAATCAAATATGGATATCGCCATGTTTATGTCGCTGTTTGATGGATTAGCTTCAGATAACATTAGAGAAAATTGTAATGCCTAAAAGTTTCGCGATATTAACCACTCGACGTAATAAAGCTTGACTTCACGTGTTCTTATAAAAAGGTTTTATCGTAAAAGCTCGAAATTGAGCTCAAAGCATTAGGATATAAAAGCTTCGCAAGGCTAATCTGATTTCCATACAGATGGACGAAAAAGCATTCTGCAGTTCGTAATTAATAATTCTTTTTAGTTAATTTTCACTCGTTTAGAATACCGCAGTCAGCGTTTTAAACGTTTGTACTGGTAGCTCGTAAAAGAACATGCGAGTAATATTATTACCGAAAAATAGAGGAACACTATATTGAAATGGAACGGAGCGCCTCGGATCAGCTTTGAATGTATGCAGGCGGCTATGCGGGCCTTAAATTTTACTTGCGACTTCGTACAGAACATCTGTGCCCAGCATTTAAATTCTTTGCCTATTGCAAATAAAACACGGCAGAGTCGGAATGTTTCAAAGTTTACAATCAAGTTTACAAAATGGAGATCATGGTGGATACGCACGCGGAATAAAATTTACTTAAATTGTATTACGGAGACAAAATACGACAAAAATATATACTGCGTCACATTTATAGTCCGTGAACGTACCAAAATATGAAGAATTTTTCTTTTCTCCTTTTACTTTGTTGGTGTCGTTTTTCTCTAAAGAATTCCTTAGTGGCCGAGTAAATTTCAAAAGACTTTCAGGACAAACATATTTTTACAACGATAACGCATTATTTTCGAATAGCTAGCTTATTTTTTGTTCAAAATATCCCAATAAACGTTTGTATATTTCGTAAGTAATACTAAAAAACAGTACATTTTATTGGACTATATAATAACAAGAGTCGTAACGCTGACATAACTACGAGGCTATTAGAATAAGAGCCGTTTATCTAACAAACAATAACTGTTGCCGTTACAAGATAATGTATGAAGATAGATCATTGAGCAGCAGCTAGACTCGCAGCGGATAGCGGAGCCGCGCATAAATGATAGCCGCTTTATTAGACCTCTACGAATTTACTACGGAGCTACGAAAATCCGTAGACCTACGAATTTCATATGTTTTTCAATATTTACGTGCTCCATATAACTTGACTTTGAAAAAATGCAACTGCAGAATAATTTCAGATCCACGAAATATTTCACAATTAAAATAACTACTTATTTACTTTATGATTTTATAGTGTTCAAATGCGCATTCAGCTAAAGGCGCCAAAGTATTTTCGCCAGGCTATTAAATATGTTTTATCACTTTTATTCTGGAACCAAAGCACATAAAACTCAATGATTTCTTTTCTATGGATGTATTAAATTACATTCAAGTACGATTTGAAAAACTTAAATAAAGTCAAACGTTTCTAATATTATGAATAGAGCACTGAAAAGGACATGTTAAAACAAACATATATTTTAATACATTTTAAACTATAATACCTAAGTATAGCAATAGTATAGTATATTATTTGGCGCCAGCTGTAAATTCTAAATAAGATAAATCAAATATGAGGGCAACAAAAGCGATGTCAAAATGTTATATAACATGTGATGATGCATATCTGATGAAAAAATAAACAAGTAACAAATGATTGTAAGTAAACAAATAGCTTACCGACTTCCCTGAGAAGTTTGGAGCCAACAACCGAGTATTTAAGTTTAGGATCTAGACTCGGAAAGTATTGAGAACAAAGATAACGAAGTCGGAGGAGGTCGGTAGCGCGGGAGGTCTCGGCCGGCCGTCGGCGGTCGGCGGTACTACGCGCCACGCGCTCGCTCGGGGTGAGTGGTGCGAATGCGGCGAGGGTGCGAGTTCGTGTGAGGCGCGCAAGCCACGGCAGGTCCGCTCTCCAGGGCGGCTCGACTAGAAATCGGCGTCGCCCTCCGCCACGGTTATGTAACACGCGCGGCGTAGCGCAGCGCGGCCCGGACCCCGCTCACCCCGCTTTTAGGGAAAAGATGAATGAGTAAAGTTTCCTAACGGACGTTAGTCCATGGATCGCACTCGGTTTCAGATCGGCCCGCGGTTACATAAAGCTTCCCGGCACATGCGCGATGGGTGCTCAGCGTCGCATCATGACCACGCGTGACTCACAACGCCCGCGCCGGTACTCTTTACGTGCTTCTTGAGCCTACGTTTTATGGACGACGCATACATCACCCGGCCGCGGCAGGTACCCTCTCTGGGAATAAGTGGCGTTCCCTACATTCTATGCACAGTTTTATAACGTACTACGTACGTACCGTCATAATTCTCGACGGCAACGTAACTATGACAGTTCATTCGAATTCGTACGTAACGATATTTTATGACCACTAGGAGGCATCCAGAAATGGCGGAACCCTTACCCGCAGTGCCATTATAAAAGTATTAGGTATTAATTAATATCCATGTACCCTGTAAAGGTCACCTTTATTAGAGTTTATATGGATCCCATAGGCCCATACTTTATGGAATGTATGCAAATCTGGCATACGACCCTTTAATAGATAATAATATGTGGCTTACCTAATTAATAACGTTACTTTTTAAAGGTCATGGTATATATAAACCTGCACAGAATTTTAGTGGATAGTAAAGCAAAAGTAATCTATAACAGCTATATTGATGTCTCAGGAACGCGCGAAACAAGAGTGAATTATTGTAGCTGCTAGAGCTTGATGTTCACGATGCGACAGCTGTACGTAAACGTGTCGTGTAGTCAAGTTACGATAGTAAATATAATGATAAATGATTTACGTATTTTAAAGACACTTTTACAACTCAGTATATTTGGTGTTTTATTTCTAGATGCCGCTGGTGTGACGTTTCCTTTCGACTGTCTCTCAGATATTATATAGACATTTATTTATTATATACTATTACTATTATATAGATATTCATTGCAGTTTTGAGTTGACATATTCCAACAGACGGCACCCTTGCATCAGTCAGCGTGTATTGAGCTGATGTCTGTGATTCAGCTACACGATGACATGATGACCCTATTTTAAGGGGCTCGACGACCCAACACACAACGATAACGATCAGCGTGCGTAGGGTATATCAAATATCCAAACCGCCAAACAGATATGAAACTCATGTATGTATTACTAGCTTACATGGTATCTGGACATCAACAAGAAGTGATTGCTCAAAGATCCAAAATTGTTTTATGCAGAAACTTGACAGTGATTATTTTTGTTAACAAATAATGACGTCTATGTATTTTTTTAAAGAATATTATTATGATAATAAACAATTAACTTGTTTTATTGTAATTCCAAAATATTGTTCGACTTTTGTAATTGACTGTACTTAAATTCACAATTCTGAAATTAATGTCATAAAGAATGAAATGATCAAATGTTCATTACAATGACAAAGTTAAGATAACAAAGCAATAATCAATCATTACAATCTAATAAATAAAAAGAAAAGTCCTGACTGTCTGACTCATCAACGCCCAGCCCAAACCCTTGGACCTAGAAAGCTGAAATTTTGCACAGAGGTTTCCCTTATAATGTAGACAAGGAATAAGAAAGGATTTTTCTAAATTCAACCCCTAAGGGGGTGAAATAGGGGATGAAAGTTTGTATGGAAAATCGTCACTTAAAAATTTCACGCAAGCGAAGCTGCGGGCAAAAGCCAGTGTCAGGATAAAAAACCGGGCAAATTCTTCTCGGACTACGCACTGTGTAGGGTTCCGTAGTCAGTACGGGTATAAGATCTTTTAGTCAAGCGTAATGTATGGCACAATTCAGGCTAAAAGACAAATGTAATACCTTACAAACAAACACAAATGTAAAACCTTTTTTTGTTTATAGACTCGATTAATTTATTCACTTGAGAGACAGATCTGTGTTACTGGGGAGTTTGTTGCGCCTTTCTTTCTCCCAGCATAAATACTAGGAAGCGGTGAAGGGCGGGAATTTTTGGGGCTGTCTTTCATAACATTGACGTTAAAAAAATCTAAGTAATTCTAGTCTATTTTGAATAAATGAGTTTTGAAGTTTGAAGTTTTGTAAAATACATTTGCAATACAAAGTCATTGAATAGACTTCGAAATCAGGGGGCCAATTCCACTAACAGAAACTTTTATCAATGGCAATTGAATCGTTCATTCAGACAGTTTTCGTTGACGTAAACTGTCAAAATGTTTGGTTTTGTTTTTGTTGTCAAACAATTTGATAGTTTTTGTAAACGAAAACTGTCTGAATAAACGATTAAGTTGCAATTTAAAAAAGTTTCTGTTAGTAGAATTGGGCTCCAGGTCGGTCGGAGCAAAGACAACATGTTGAGGTGGGGATTCAGTGATGGTACCGATTTGAGCTGTTTGTGCGGTACAACACTTACGAAGGCCCATCTCACATCATGCCGTGCGTGCCCTTACAGCTGGACGCAGGAAGACTTAATGGTTGCCAATGACAACGCAGTCCAAGTGGCCAAGTTCTGGGCCGCAATATACAGGGCGTCCCACGACTTTGCCACATGGAGGGGAAGTACCTTAAATACTGTAGATAGAAAAATTTACTGAATGAAGACTTCATTTTTATTTTAAAAACAATACGAACTGCATTCAAAGAATTTTAAATAATCACCTGTCTGAACCGGGAATCGAACCCCCTAAACGTGAAAACAAAAAAAACTCTTTTGATAATCAAGCTTACCGTTGTTTTATTTATTTTTTCATGGTTAACATTTGAAATAATGCTTCGAAATAGTAATCAAGCAGAAATTAGTACATTAAAGTCAGTTGATATAAGCACGACATAGAGAAAATGCTATTTATTATTCTGAACAAAATTTTAAATTAAATGTTAAACATGGTGTTCGATTTATTTTAGATGCTATGTTATTGAGAAGAAATAAATGTATCTGATCGAGCCTTTCGATTAGTACAATAAAATTACAGTTTTTTTTTTAAATTTCAGATTTAGCGGGTTCGATTCCCGGTTCAGACAGGTGATTATTTAAAATTCTTTGAATGTAGTTCGTATTGTTTTTAAAATAAAAATGAAGTCTTCATTCAGTAAATTTTTCTATCTATAGTATTTAAGGTACTTCGCCTCCATGTGGCAAAGTCGTGGGACGCCCTGTATAATTAAGTTTGTCATCAAAACGCTAAGAAGAAGAAGAATACAAAGTTATTTTTGCAGTTTATTGTAGTCATTTTTTATGGATTTTCTATGAACTTCTTACAGATCCAAATACATGTCGTATGTTGATCGACTATTACTCGTTAACTAGTAGAGCCTACAAATTTTTATTTTTATTTAGTTGCACACATTTTTGTACTACTATTGTGAATACTTTGCACAAATTCAGAAGAAGTGGTTTGGCTTGTATACACTGGGGAAACATTACTCTAACAAAAATTACCAGTTTAACTTAACTGTTAAAGTTGTAAATATGTATAGCCATGCGAAATAAATAAATAATAAATATTTTTGGGACATTTTTACACAGCACCATCTAGTCCCAAACTAAGCAGAGCTTGTACTATGGGTACTAGACAATGGATATAATACTTATATACTTTTTTTTTTGTAAATACATACTTATAATACATAAGAAACACCCAGACCAACACAAACACTCATGTTCATCACATAAATATTTGTGATGTGTGGGAATCGAACCCACGACCTCGTGGTCAGCAGTCCGACACTCGAACCACTAGACCACAGACGTCGTCAATAACTGCTTCTTACCGCTAATATTTTGCGAGTAAAATCGCTATAACATAGAGACGGACAGACAAATAGACAGACGGACAGACATGGTAAAACTATAGGGTTTCCTAGTTTGACTACGGAACTCTAAAAAAGGATATAATCATAAAATAAATCCAATGAATAGACTCGTGTGTAAATAGAGCGAGCAGCTGAATCCCAAGCATGTTTGTCGTCCGTAGGTATACGTAAATAGTAGGTCACTATTTTTGCAAAGTTTCTGCTTTACATGGAACATTTAGACTGAATTCTTAAACATTGTTTATAAAAGTGTACCTACGTAAACGTGGAAACCAAAATTATTTTTTCATTGATAGAGTAAGTTTAGTTGTGTTAGGGCTGATTTTTCAATCGTCAGATAACTTTTATCTAAGGAATAAGTTTGACGTTTTGACAGCTTTTCTATGGACAATCTGTTAAAATGCCAAATTTATTCTTTAGATAAAACTTATATCTGACGATTGAAAAATCGGCCCTTAGAGAAACAATTATTTCTTTATATAAACAAGATTTCAATAAATTTATTGGGATGCGACCATCGTTATGCTGATTTCATAAAAAATATCCCTCCGTGTATTCTTTACACATTTAATTATACTAAGTAGCTGTGCTCGCGGCTCGGGCTGCGTAGTTTTTTTTTCTATTTTTTTTTAATTTTTGTATCACTGCGGCTCGTCAAGAAAAAAACTAAAAATTAAGAAATCCGATTGCAAACAGAAGAGAAAATGGTATTTAACTATTTTTATAATAATAGTTACTCGTTCCAAAGTAATTAGGTACATTAAAACAGTGTAGTACCTACTTTAGATTTAACATTATTAACATCGTCAGTTTGTGTTTGTCAAACTGACAATTTGGCATAGCTACTGTGTCATAGTTACTGCTTTTCCGGAACTGTCTGGAATACGCCTCTATTCCCCGTAGCACTCTAGTACCATACATTTAATTGTTCTAGCGGTTGCTGCTGCCCAGGCTCACAGGCCTTATTGACCAAATTTTGATACCAGAGCAAGCGGGTTTGAGACCAGTGAAGTCATGCTCAAACCAAACACTCAAAGTTACCCAGCACATAGAAGATAGGTTTTAGTTGGGGAAGGTATAACTGGCGCTGTATTTATGGACCTTTCAGCGGCCTATGATACAATGAACCTCAGGCGGCTATTATGGTAAGTGGAAACCATGACCGGCGACCAAAAATTTGTCATAATGCTTCGGAAACTCCTCCATAACCGTCGCTTTCGAGTCAATCTCCTCTAAGACCGTAGTCGTTGGAGATCGCAAAAGTACGGTCTGCCACAAGGCAGCGTTCTGGCCCCAACCCTTTTTAACATATACACTAACGACCAATCGGCTAGCCCAAATACATCCCGCTTCTTATACGCTAACTGCGCAAGATACCAACTTTGAAGAAGTGGAGGCCAATCTTACCACGGCTCTTAACGTCTTGAGTCTATTAGAGGAGGAAAACTCTCTTAAGTACTTAGTTAGTTTATCATCGAAACGCTAAGAAGAACATCGTCAGTAAACGGCTGCTGCCGTCTAAACTTAAAGAAAATTGTGTTATCTCCAAATAACACTATTTTAGTATTCATCTTTTATAACACAAGGAATGTTATGAGAAATAAAAATGAACCAGAAATGGAGCCCAGCGGAACTCCCACAGCAACCATAGATCCCTAAGATCTCTTTCCGTTAATATCAGATTTATTCAAAGAAATACCAATTATTTATGATTTAGCCACTCTCTGAATCCTAATACACAAATAAGAAATAACAAGATCCAAAACAGTCTTCCCAATTCCACAGTGATGCAATTTCTTAAGCAACGTCTTGAAAATGATTACTATGAACGCTGCAACTTGGAAAATAAAAAAACCGGCCAAGTCCGTGTCGGGCCACGCGCAGTAATAGGGTTCCGTAGTTGCACAAAAATGCGGACTAAGAAGAGGGTAACAATGTTATTAAGCAGGTAATTTTTCAATGGAATTTGTACGAAATTTTTACTTTTCCAAGTACATTTTGTAAGTTGGTCGACTACCTATTACTGGTAAACTTGTAAAGCCTACTTAGCTGTGTTGGTTTTCCTTTTAACTTTTGTTGTATATAGGTACTACTACCGTGATTTTTTTCACAGATCCAAAACTAACCGTTTAGCTGGCAGGGGGTGGAACACTTGACTCTAACAAAAATTAGCACTTTAAAGCTAAATATTTAAGAAATGGATCCCTTAATCGAAAAATTGCTTTCACAAACCCGCAATATTTTTGAAAGAACTTATCCAACTACATCCCACACCATGGGGTAGACGAGAAAAAAAATACATCCTTACTTTAAGTGTACAGGAGGTACAGTCAGCATCAAATATATTGGGACGAACAGACTGTTCATAATTAGCTAAACAACTAAAGAAATTAAACTTTATTTGAATGGGATAAAATTCTTATCAGAATGACAGTTGTCGTGTACTGTGTTCATTTTGAAACACTCCTTGTGTCATTGTTAATGTTATACCTATAGTTTAATTTTCTTAGTTGTCCAGATCATTTTGAAGTCTGTTCGTCCCGATATATTTGTTGCTGACTGTACAGTAGCGTTCATAAGTCCATTAGCAATCTCACAAAGCAATAGACTGACACTTTTGTTTGACTTACGACCTTCTTTAATTAGTAATTTCTATACTATAGGCACACACACACACTCAATATTGTCTACAACTGATTGTAGTTCATAATTTCAATTATTTTAACAGATAGCATCCTGGCTTAGCGGTTAACGCATTCGGCTGCGTATCGTGGCGATCCGTTGGTTCAGACCTCACGTGCGAGGTGACTTTTTGTAGTTTTAATAATTACTCGTAGTAGTTCGATAATGATTAGTTGTTGTCTCTTTCGTCTTGTGTAGTAAAGTTAGTAGGTAGACCACAGAAAACTAAATAAATTATTTCGATTTCTGTAAGGTAGACAGACGCAGTTACGACTCATCCAACTAAATCGAATAGAACGTTGTTGGTTGGTTGTTATTGTTGGTTTGTGACGTGTGAATCTATTAAAGTTTAAATATTTTCAATATGCAGGCAAATATAAATATCGAAGCGAGGGCGAATATTATTGCACTGCGTAAAAGTGGATGCAATATAACACAAATATCTAATGAAACCGGACTGAGTGTGAGTGTTATGATTTAATTATTTTATTGGATAAAAAACTAAGGACCATCAAAGATTATCAAAGACTATATTCGATCATTTATTTTAATATTTTTTTAAATAAAGTTTTAAAATCATGATGTTACAAAAGAAAAAGATAATAAATAACTTTAAAGTTTATTTATTTGGATTAATGAATGATGAATAACAATAATATGTGTAATAATTTTATTTTTAATAGTGTTGTGTTTCTAAATTATTAATAGCAAACTAATCAGTTTTAGTATTTTGCTTATGGATGCCTAACAGTATTCCTTTTTTTGTTTTAGAGAAATACTGTGAGTCGGTGGGTTAGGAGATATGAGGAGGAGGGAAGCCTTGCTAGTCGGGAGCGAAGTGGAAGGCCGGTGCTTATTAAAGAGGCGCAGCGACGTCACATGGTGAATGAAATGAAAGAAGTGGTTTCATACCAACGAGACATTTTGCTGAAGTATTCGACACATCATTACTGACTGTTCGCCGTGCACTCCACGCTGAAGGTTTGCATCACCGAAGACCAGCTAAAAAACCCTTTTTAACGGAAAAACATAAACAAAAACGTTTACGTTTCGCACAAGAATATTTAGACTTCGACTGGGCCACTACTATATTCACAGATGAAAAAACGTTTAAATCGAGCCAAAAGGGAAGACTTCATTTATGGCGTAAAGATAGGTAATACACGCTGGTGTGAAAAAAACATAGTTCCTAACACGGAATCAGGCGAATCACGGCCAATGTGTGGGGATGGATGAGTGCAGCAGGGCCAGGGGAACTTGTATTTATTCCTCCACGCGCCAATAGCGTCACTTATATGGAAGTATTAAATGACGTCATGCTACCTACTGTGCGTAACGTTTATCCAGCTGAAGAGATTAGGGAGATATCTTTTGTCCAGGATAATTGTCCAATTCACCGGGCGGGCACTGTGCGTGAGTGGTTTATCAGACACCCGGAGATAACTGTCATTCCATGGCCAGCCCGATCTCCTGACCTCAACCCTATAGAAAATCTATGGGGTTTGATGGTGCAAAGATGGGAAGCACGGGACGAGAGGTGTCTTGAGCAGTTAAAATCACATTGCACGGAGATATGGGAAAATATAAGAGGAACAGAAATATGTTTTAATCTCATAGGCTCCATGCGTCAACGTCTTCTTGACTGTATCGAGAATAATGGGGGATACACAAAATATTAATTGTTTTATTATAAAATTATTAAATATGAATATTATATTACGCCATATTTTCCGTGATTATTTATGGATTAAAATGTGAGGTTTAGTTTCAATCTTCTTTTCGTAAAGAAAAAGAATACTTAAGCTATAACCTCAATAAGTCCTAATGAATAAGATTTGTTAACTTTGAGGTTTGAGATCACACGCAGTAAAATAAAAGTAGTATTACTGTGTAATTTAATTGTATTGTGACAACGAGTCCGCACTGGATATATTTACGTGGGTAGATTTGCGTAGATTTGCTAGTTGTGGTTTATTAGAGTACCCACTATTTAAAACACAATATTGTTTTAATACTAAGATACAATATTTTAAGCCTGATTGTCATAGTTCACTGATTAGCTACTTTACTTCAATGAATCGTTCTTTATGAGAAAATAAACTGTTTTAACTAGAAGTTTATTTATTTATATAAATATATATTATATAATAATTGTAGCAGTTTTTTTTAACTTTATGTAATTAATTAATTAAAATGAATAAACAATAAACTTTTTTGTTTTGTTATCACTTATCACTTATCACGCATTTTTATTCTAAACCCTTTAACCCTTAATTTGGTCTCGGTGAGTATACTCAACGTTACAAATAAAAAAAATCTAGACGTCAAATTTTCTTCTGCAGTTTGAATTTTGTAGGCTAAGAACACTTCAATATTAGTTTAATTTGATAGGAAAAAGTATTTTGCCAGCCTCGCAACATTTTACTTGACTTTAGCTAGCAAAAATGGCAACGAGACAACATGCTGTGCGAGCTTTACAGGTAAATATTTATTTTTGTTGGTTTTCGGGCGAATTTTGATACATACGTTACTTATTTCTATTTAAATAATGTGTAATCAATACGATAAAATTATTTGCAATCCGTTTCTCACCCGGATAAGAACACGACAAGGCAGTAACCATGATTGTTAAGTATACTCAACAAAATCCGGTGGTGAGTAATCTTGTGTGAATACAGTATGTAGAGTATACTCAACAAATCTACATGGTGAGATTTATTGAAACAATGGTTCAAGGGCTTCATATCGGCTTGATCAGCTTTTTTGTGGGAATGGTTTTTCGGAATGAAAATCAAGTTTCGGTTTAGCTTAAAGGCATGACATGTATCTTATTTTGAAATCAAATTGTATCATGTCGATTTTTTACATGGTTTTGAAAAATCGACTTTATCATCTTACGATTAAGTTCAGTTTCCATTAATATGTAATTATTTTTATGACCTTTCCAATAGGTTTTTTTCATTTCGAACTGAACTTAGCTGTTTTTTTTTTTGTGTGGTATCAATACAAAAATATGTGAAATGCATAATTTTCAGACCTTTCACGCATTAGCGTATTAATCTAACCTTTTTTTTTGCACGTCATTTATTCGTATGCGTCGTGTTATTTTTGTTTGTTCCGTGCTTGGGTGTCTGCAAATATCTATATTATTTTCAGAATTCAAGATCAAGGCATATCAGGAAATTTATAGAGCATTGCATTCACGAAGGAAGGAATGTAGATAAAACTACAATCCAAGATTTGAACCCTGAAAAAAACCTAAACGTCCCAGGCCTGTAGATGACATAAAATGTGTTATCTTTAGCGGGTAGTAGCACTGGGCAATGTTGACAAAGGAAGGTAGTCGTCGATATGGATCAACCTACCCGATGTTATAAAGGCGTTGGTCATTCGACGAAGCGGAGCATTCTGTGTTGATCAGCTGAAGCAGTCTGACCTTTTATATCTGACTAGCTTGCCCTTATTTTCTGATCTTGTATAATTGTGTAAATTATTATATTGTGATCTAGTTCATGTTACTAATACTAACCCAAATACAGGTGCTCTGAGTAGTGGAGTGGAGAGTCTTATGTTGGTTTTATTTACTACATTTACCTTGCTCGCAATCCTGACATACCGATATTAGCTATAACTGTAATGATAGAATCACTCCTAAACGATTATGTTGTTGTGTCGTTTTACAAATATAACAATATCGACCATTTCCCTGAGCATGGTAAGGAATATGGTCGATGCGCTTACTGTAAAAAAGGGTTTACTACATTTTTTGTCTAAAATGTAACGTTAGGCTATGTTTTGTTAAAGAAAGAAATTGTCACTTCAATTATCACCATATTTAACCACACTTACTGCATGTAAACGTGTTTTTCAATAAATATTTCTTTTTAATAGGTATCCCTACATTTTGTTCAATTTAAAAGTGTTGGTAAGCTGGATTTGTTAAGTATACACAACAGTTATATTGTACCTTAATTGTTTAATCATCGCATTTTGTTGAGTATACTTAACGTTGTGTTTTCAGGAAATCCTGCAGGCATAATTTTTTATTTTATTTTTCCCGTTTGTTTTGAATGCATATGAACACAATATATTAACGGCCTCTTCCTACTACAACTTTTTTAGTCTTGCCAAATTAAGGGTTAATGCAATAACAATAATAAAAAGATAGCAATACTATCACCTAGGTAAATATTATTGTTGCAAACAAAAATAAAACATTGACAAAAAATGCATCACGAGATCAGAACCTAAACCGACACGCACCTAATTCCGACGCTTTACGCTTACCGCTATTGGTGCCTAGTAATTTCATTTGAATTTTAGCAATCCTATGAACCGACCAAGCAAGATCATGCGTATGCTGCGTGTATAACAAAAGCGACGGAAATATATTTTTGTTTCGTGTAGTGCGACGCGATGTCAGTGTGTGAACTCTGTGGCTGTGGTATGCGTACTGTATCGAGACACCACTTACACATACAAACATACGGACTGCACCGCGTGTGTTCACAGCAATACAAACCTTAGCGTGCCAATGCACTTATGAACGTTTACTGTACAATAAAAAAAACTTGATTTTAGTTTACCATTTTGTCGGCGTGATTAATATGTAAGTATTATATCCATGCCAAATTATAGCTTTCTAGTACTAAGAGTCTCTGAGCTAAGCTACGGACGGGCGGACAAACCTTCCTTGTTGACTACGGAACCCTAAAAACGTTCCAATCTTCATCTTGTTCAGATATTGATATTATCACCACGTTTGGGTAAACATACACATCACGGTTGGTTGTCATCAGCGCAAAACAGGATAATTGTAAGAGCCTACCCGTCGGCGCTGTATAGGGTTGCAAGGATAGTCAGAAAGGAGGTAGTATTAATCTGATTATGATGAATGAGTTTCAAAGCAAGTGTAAAAAAAAATCGATCATTTTTATTTCCATGCATAATGTATACATATTTTTTTTTTGTTTTTGCTTTATCGGGTTTTCTCCATCCCTGCTATAATTACGAATTCAGAAATGGAGGTTCTAAACCGTGACCTAAGTATGACCTAAAATGTAAACGCAGCTGACCATTGCTTTGGAATCATATCGATTGCAAAAGTATTTTTTTAAACAATTTCTGTCATTTTTTAACGTATAATTTAGTAAAAGTAAAAGGAAAATGCGCGATATATTGTACTATCGAGGAAAGAAGCATTCAGCCTAGTAAGCTATAGGTGTAAAATTCTTCGATACAATTTGTTTCGCACTAACGTTACATCGCACAAATAAGACTTAGAAGTAGGTAATGTAGTTTAGGAGTATCGTTGATTCGTCATAAAGTGTTCGATCTAATGAAAATCGAAGTAACGGTTTTCGCAGTGGCGTAGGGAACCCCCTACATGTATGTGTACTGAGTATATTGCTAGGCGACTTTAGCGCAGCAGGAAATCCAGTCTTTAGTCAGCTTTTCTGGCTGACACTCGTGAAAAGAGGGGTTGCCGAATCGTCTCCTGGAAATGAACCACGTGTTTTATCATCTGCCTTGCTCGTTTCAGTTGCAATAAAGAGTACCGCAGCTGCATGCACCGCGACCCCGGCAGGCCTCGGTCCGCCAGCCCCTGGCAGACCTCTTCTTCTGTGGGGCCTTGCCCCACGTCCTCCTGAGAGGCGCGCACGGAACACAGCGCGCCGCCTTCTCGGGCCTGTCACTAGTCGGGCGACGGGCCCCTAACCCGCCGCCCGCAGGCCACACACTGCAGTGGCCGGAGATCGTCGCGCGACCTCTGGCGCCCGGTGCGTCTAGCACGGGAAGAGAGAGTGGCAGCTGCCTCTCTCTCCCTCTCCATCACCTCCTCGCAGAAGGAGGCGATGGCTTCCCGCGCACTCTCGCTCCCGACCATGGACAGAACCACGGCCGGAAGCGATGATCCCCTCTCTAACTTTCCAACCATGTCATCTAAAAATCAAGCTTGTAGCACCTAATGGAAGCTTTCAACGAAAACTGTTTTAAACAAAATACGAGTACGTTAATAAAGTTTTGGAATATTTCGACGGTTAACTACCAAGAACTCCTACCTGTCATTTTTTGACAAGCAGCTTTTTTAGGGTTCCGTGCCCAAAGGGTAAAACACCACCACACCAGGCCGTATCTCATGAACCGTGATAGTTAGACAGTTGAAATTTTCACAGATGATGTATTTCTGTTGCCGCTATATCAAGAAATAATAAAAACAGAATAAAATATATATTTAAGGGGGCTCCCAACTCCCATACAACAATAGTGATTTTTTTGCAGTTTTTATAGATATTGGTACAGAACCCTTCGTGCGCGAGTCCGACTCGCACTTGGGCGGTTTTTACTAATTCTCTACATAAATAAACTACCAAGAATCCTAACGTAAAAAAGCTGCTTCTCAAAAAATGACAGTTATGAGTTCTTGGTAATTAACCGTCGATTTGCTGCTTTCAGTTGAATGCTATTTTGAGTTTACCGACGGCAATAATAACTTTGTTTTTCACAATATCATTGTGAAAATTATCAAATAGGTACAAACTTATTTTTGCGGTCGGTAGAGATAACGTTGATAACAAAAGGCCGGGCAGTACGGACGACACCATAACAAGAGAAGACTCTACCAGCTTACCGCTCTAGTATATAAAACATATTTTAAGAAAACACTAGAACAATTATTTTCACGGAAATGTGTAGAAAACTTAGAACATATACCTATAGAAGGTAGAAAAGTACAAAATGGTTCGAGGTAATAAGATTCCTTGATTAACTACTAACGCCATCTATTGGTTGTAGACAGAACTGCGACAAAGCCTTACTGCGACAGGACGTCACTTCAGCACGACTCATGTCCGACAAGACTTCCTCAAAGTGACCCTACGGGACTTCGTCACGAGGATGAGTAGCTGCAGTGTCACAGAATATATACAAGGTGTAACTTAATAACGCACAACCTCTTAACGGGTCACTGTACTCATCACTATGAACACCTTTTATTATGGGATATGAAATCGCGAAAAAGAATCTGCTGTTCCCTACATTTTAACGAGTTATGCGAACATTAATGTAGGGAACAGCTGTTTTTTTTTTGCGATTTCAGTTTTGGTCCCTTAGTAAAAGTTGTTCATAATGATGAGTACAGTGACCTCTTAAGAGGTTGTGCGTTATTTAAGTTACACCTTGTATAAGCTAAAGCAGGGGCCCAATTCTCCTAAAATAAATTGTTGCCAAACGCAATCGAACCACAACCGTCACTCAGTCTTTGTTTTCGAAAACTTTCAAAATGATTGATTTTGTTTTTTATGTCAAACAATTTGATAGCTTTTGAAATTGAGAACTGTCTGAATGAACGGTTCGGCCTTGGTTCGGTTGTGATTTATCAAGATTTATTTTAGGAGAATTAGGCCCCAGTACTTCAACTACCTACAATCGTCCGAATTGACACACTCACACAGACACGCACTGCAACAAGACTTCTAAGTTATATTCGGGATACAATCACATACAAAAAGTGTATTACTTAGTATACAGTGCGTGTCTGTGTTTCAATTCAGGCGATTATAGTTAGTTGAGGTTACTGCTTTAGCTTATTATATCTACTGTGGCAGTGTCCTGAATGCTAATGACGACAAATACAATCCGTCTAGCAAGCTAGGTTGGTAAGATGGAAATTTCCCCTCTGACTGTTGTGGTTTATGGGACGCTTAAGTTTAGTAGCGGATATGCACCGGCTGGTATGATAATAATGATGATACATTAATAGGAGTAAGAAGAAAATAAAGGATCACACTTTCAATAAATGTATTTATTTATAGTGATAATTCACATACTACACATATTTGCATCTACATCTACAAATAATTTCAACCTACAACATTAAAATAGTCAAGTATAAGTATAATAGGTAATCACCTAATCTGGAAAAAAATATATCAACAAACGATAAGTAATGAGCCTTTAAATTTCATATTTTGTACATTAAGGTAAAAAGAACGAAGTGAAAATAGATAGATACCTACTTACAAAATATTAGATGTCTAGAACAATTTTTGTCATTTTCTGTTTAAAGTGGATACTAACGTGGGCGAGGATTCAGTCTCTGGTCCAGAACGTTTGAATAAGTCAGTAGTCGACCGATTTATTTTGTTCCCCTTTTATCTACGACTCTCGTAACGACACGACGTATCATACTGAATCGTTCGACAACTAACTTATCGAAAAGTTCCAATTGGTATCAAGCGGAGGTCCGAACGCGAAGGGTTTCCAATGCGTGGACGTACCTTATGCCCGACATAAGACAGAAAAAGCTCTGAGCAGAATGGTATTGCGGACGCCGGACGTAAATTCCTAAGTCAAGCTACTGCGTGCTTTTCATCTTGAGATACATAATAGTCCGGCTACACGCTCAATCTTTTTTACGCAAATTCTAATTTTACACAAGTAAGCATGCACAGTAGTCGGCTTTTGAGATAGCAAGTCAGGGACAAGAGAGATATTCGGCTATGATCGACTATCTTCGGTTTTGTAGTATTTTGTAGTTGTGATGTCAGTCTGTTATAATTTATAATCTTAATAGAAATAATAAAAGCATTTGTGTTCGTAAAAGTTAAATTCTTAATCTACAAAATTGTGATTTTTTATCTATACCTACTTATATACATATATTTTCATCATCCTCCATCCATCAGGCCTGCTCAATCTGTTAAAAACTTAAAATACGTCTTGAAACTCCCGTAGCTTCAGCAACTTGGTAGATTTTAAAGATATCTATTTTAATAAGCTCCAAGAATGTTATTAAAATAGTTAACCTCAAATATACCGAATAATGTAAGGCATCATTCGGTTACATTCAAAACATATATAATACACAAAAAAGAGTAACGCCATTTTAAAAATCGGTGGCAACTTCCACTCCATTTTTACAGTTACAAATGACACGTCATAGATGCATAGCGATGAGCGACTAAGATAACGCTATACAAAACCGAATTTAACCGAACATCTTTCTCGTTCCCGACGTGCCATCTTAAAGCCGAGTACAAACTTTGAGATGGCAAAAAGTTTACGCAAACTATTACAATACCGTTTGCGCAAAGTTTACACAAAGCATTTGCGCATGCAAGTCGTTGTGTATAGCCGGACCGTTAGATAAACTAAGTATTAGAAGTAAATATAAATAAAAACTGACTTTGGTTTTAGTGCGCAGAAAAAAACAAAATCAATATATAGGTACTTACATTATACATCTCAAAAAAAACTTCTAAGACGGGCAACAAGTTTTCGTCTCTGAAAGGCACTAAGACGTGTTTATAATGTTTCAAAACTAGTATTTTTATTTGAACATTTTCTTTATACAAATGGTTCATTTTTCAACGATGATTTTGGACAGTGTCTCATCTCACGCCTCCTCTCGTGTTAATTGGCTAATTCAGGATATTAATTTAACAATATCAACGTGCCTCCTCATGTTCTGTATCAAGTCATTGCATGCTAAACTCGACAGCAATAACAGAAATAGAGCGGATGTCTATTGTTTACAAGTTGGCGTTCTCCCCCCTTTTAGCGTAACCCCTCGCTCCAGTGGTATGGCGGTACTGTCTAGGCATTGGTCCTTGAAACACAATCCCTTTTAATTAAACGTTAAAGTCTGCGGAAAGATCAAATTGTATGGTTGTATGAAATTGTATGGAAATGACATTTGCTTACGCTCGAGCCAATGTCATTTCCATATAATTTTATCTTTCAGCAGACGTTAACGTTTAAGACAAAGCGATTTTGTGGTCTTGTGTAAACACGGAAGTCCGTCGCAGCCGCCGCTTGGCCAGAAGAGGTAGGTAATGTTTCTTTAAAAATTTTAACACTAATGACTGCCTACGTGTAAACAGAGAAGTTAATTCTTGACGATGGACAGCACTGATGTCAGTTAATGGCTTAATGTCAATAAATCGGAAATAAACATCAAGAGCGATATCGTGATATCAATCGGTGAATCATTAATCAATTAATTGGTATGATTATTTCTATGACACTAAATAATCTTGAATCTAAATCATAATAGACAGGGTGGAATATTAATATAAGACATATTTAATACTGTTTTTACACTTCGAATGTGCATATTTATCTTATTAAAATTTAACATTACGTAGTACTTACAATTTAATCTCATGATATAGCTCAAAAATTATACATTTACTGCAAATAACGGATTTATCTAACGTAGGCCGTATTTTTGCTAAAACCGATTTTAGTCAATTTATCGCCAGATGGGTTGGGTTCAGATAGACGTTCTACAATCCAGACGTTCTGAACCCAACCCGTGAAAGTCTAAAAATGATTAATTACTCATTTCTTTGAATAAATAATTTACTTTAAACCCTTGGACAAATAAAAAAGAAAAACACCTCGTCGCTCAACACAAAAGCGAAACACCTTTCGATATGACCGTGTGTGTGTGCGTTTGTTATTATTTCTTCTAAAATATAATAATTCCATTAAAATGTAAATTGACATTGGCCTCACAATATCAGTCGTCTCTGGAATCGAGTGTGCAAATAAATAGTTTGAGTTTGACACGAGTAACGCACCTGTGACCAGAGAGGCACTGTTTGCAGTTTAGGTTTGGTACAGAAATGTATGGGCATGCAACAAGATGTTTTCCTTTGCTTCATCGACTACGAGAAAGCGTTTGATCGAGTAATGATTGCCTTATAACGCAATCGTGTAAAGTGTGGGAGATAATGGAGTCTGCGGAAATACAACTTTCGGGCTATATACACCTAAGACCCCTCTCCTTAATCAAAACCTACAAACACTTCGACCGAAGATGTTAGACATCAATGAAACTGACATAAGGTAATCGTTGCAGGAGGACATCTTTGGCTGCTTGAATAAAGAACTCAATTCTTTTTCAGGAAGAAACAAAGTGTGCGTCTTTGATGTTTGGGGCGCCGTCTACTGCAGTGGACACAAACAGAAGTAGACGCCCGAGATAGAAAGGTGACACTGCACACTGTTGACTGCATATCGAATGCATCATCCACTCTACACAAACGTGAAGTGTGCATTCTTAGGGACTATTTTTCCTAAGGCGAAGTGGGAATGTAGTCGCAGTGAACAAAAACTTGTAGTACTTGATACTGAAGGCCACATAGAGCAAGGAGCGCCACTTGTGCTTTTACCGGGCCTTGCGCGGGCCAAGGTAGATTTCCTAGCGTCCGTATCCTGGCTACGTTCGGTGATGTCTGTGCGATTATAAACGATATTATGATGACGAACAACTACCGGAAATAAACAGGGCGAAAATTTAAGATGGGCCAGTAAGGGCAGCTAGTAGGTATATCTGTTGTAGCTATATGAAAAAGTTTTTAGGAGAAGGTACAGTCGCGGACGTAAAATGTTTACAATTATTACTAAGGTCAATAATTGCTTGCACATTACTTTTTCCTATGGTCGTTAAGTCGCTCGCAAACAATTGACAGGGCAAAGGTATTTGTGTGTTAATTGCCATGAAAAGGTTTAATACTAGGTAGAATAGAAAAAGAAATCAATCTTATTTAGTAAATTCAATCAAATTCGCTCTATTTTGACTAGACACACTTATCCAAAAATGAGTTCATAACATCAAAAAGTGGTTAATAGCTTTTTTGCTATAATCGACGCTTCACAATTTTAAAAAGTAATACGTAATAGTACCTAGTAAGTTAATATGACATCTTAAACCTTATTGCGCACAGTGTGAGAAGGAATCGAATTTGAAATCTGATAAACATTGCAAGTCCGCGACTGTACATATTTTTTCAGAATATTTCTCGCTGCATTCACAGATTTATACCTTCTTTGTAGCCCGTATTCTCCCTGGCGGCTAGTTTTTCCTCGGTTATAAAGCTTTTAAGGTCGGAATAGAAATAGAAGAATAAAATAGCAAAATGTATTTATTGGTACATAGTACAATAATCAACAGGTACACATGAAATTTATTAAAAAAAACTGCCAAAGGGGCCGTCAGCTCAGCCTTAGATTATTTACTTCTAGATGTAGCCATAATAACATTAAGAAGTGTGAAAGTGAGAAGCATATAATTAAAATTATTGAACAAAATTAGTAAGAAAAATGAGACAAAGCATCGTGTCTTAAGTCTCACATTACGTGCCATTTCTTCGCTTGGCGAACTTTTAAATGTTAGCGAACTCAAGAACCAACAGTCACTGTCACGGAACGTTGCATCCCCCATATTCTTGTATTTATGAGAAATATACTCCATTAGTTGAGTGTATATGTATTGTATGCTCTACGACGGGAAGATGCAGTATTTTATTTTAAGGCTTAAAACGCACTAGCGGCCAGCCGCAACGCGACGTGCCGCGCCGCAGCCCCAAAACAACCAGAGCGGTTGAAGGCTGGCTGCAAATCAGTGCGTCGTATCATGCGGTTTCATGTAAAAATCGATGTGCGGCCAGCCGCTAGTGCGTTTACGGGCTAAGAGCTCGTTCACACAGAACATTCATATTTCCAAGATCGTTTTTAACGGATCAGTCGCTACTGGCGGTAATGTTCACACCGCATTTAATACTGTTGTATGTGCGAGCTCGCATAAACAACTACATACTTCATCGCCGAATAAAAACGTATACGATAAAACGGACCTGTAAAACGGACCTCTGTGTGAAAGAGCACTTATATTGCTGTCTTATAAGCGGCCACGCGGTGGCTCTATCTAGAGGTATATAATACAAGAGCTGAGCACAATGTCAGATAGTAGTACTAGGTACTACCACCTATTTTACCGTAGATTTTCAGCTGGAACCCACAAGTGTCATACGCTTTAAACCAGGTAACCTATCATTTGAACTAAGGATGTTAACGTGTATAAACGTAAGTTTAAACTCAATTTCCTACAAAATGTCTATATGAAATATTTTGTGGGAACTACCTTATTTCTTAAACCTATTCCTTTTCTCACATTTAAAAAATGTATAGTCAGCACTGTAACATTTTTTGAATGCGATTCTATTTATGAAAAAAAAATGGACAGTCTCAAGAACGCTTTCCGGTAGCTACAACGGTTAAGGTAGCTGCCCTTACTGCCCCATCTCAAATTTCCATCCTGTATGTAGAGTGAAGGAGGGCAGGAAGAATTCAGAGAAAGATTTCCACTTATTATGAATTCAGAATAACGGGCTGTGCTCGCTGTTTCAGTTTATGAAACATCGTCCCTTAAACCATAAGGCACGGTTTACACCAAAAGTAACCGCCTAATATGAGAGAGCATTACGCGGTTTCCCGATTTTTCATACATTTTCAACCTTACATTCACACCGAACTCACAATACGCCATTACGTTACGAGTGACCGTCGACTTTCGGCGGCCAATTATTGTACTACGCCAATACGCGCCTCAGACGGCTACGCACGCGGCTGATGTGGAAATCTAACCAAACCGACTTTTCTCTTTCACACTAGTGGCGCATCGTACGCTATAGCTTATTGTCAGCAAAGTACCTATAAACGGAAAATATAGTCCGACTTCACGTTCATACTGAAGGTCATCGTGAGGTTGCTCACAGTCGGTGGCTGACTATACGTTTGGTGTGAACCGTCCTAATAATTACTTTCCTTACAAATTATTACGGCCGAATGCATTCCATGAAGCAAATTCGTGCGTACGGCTCGTACATAGTCGTAGAAGTGGATCGCTATATCTTTGGTGCTTCACTTTTGTGTTTAGCGCGCGGTGTCCTTGCTTTTGAAATCTAAATGAAAGAACAAGATAATTTTTTATCTGATTAAATTATTCTGAATGTCAACCGCTTTATTGATTTTATATCTTTATGTAAATATAGATATCGTTAGTATAATATATTTAATTATTTACAGTCTCGTAATGGTTTTTTGTCAAAAATACAGTTAAAGAATGCGTGTTTTGTAAAAACGGAATACGTATAGGAATTTTAATATAATATATTTATTTTAATATGTAATCGTCCTCCAGTGTAAGGTGGAACGAGTTCCTTTGGTTAATTTACGTTGGACACCCGCCAAAATGCGCAATAGCGATATAAATTCATAAGTGTTTATTTTCTTCCCACGAATAATATATAATTATATGTCATCGTGTACAGTGTAGTACTCTTTATCTAATGCTGTGCTTAATTATATTTACCCTTTTCTTAGTATATATACAACATCGTTTTGTGAAGCATGAGTTAGTAAAGCTTATATTTACAATTAAATTAATTTGTTTTTATAATATATGGTAACGAGAAGTATATACCTACTGTCATTAAATACACTACAGAACTAGCAGATTGTCATGCATTATAAAGCGAAACTTATCATATTTTATTGCAATTAAGTACAGAAATATAATACTTAGAAATATCTGCAGAATTAAATTTAAACAAAAAATGTATAATAAATATTTATACTGCTAATAAATTAGATACACTGCAAACAAATCCAGCTTGTGACAGCATTCTCTAATATTAAATATGAATAAAAACATATGTATTTACATAATTATCTGCGAAATATATTTGAAATAACTGGCAGTTCTTTAGATCTAAGTTTAACCTGGCAATTGACCTCGAGAATACATGAAAATTAAGCTGTATGTGCACGGCATAGACTGGTTCAGTGTATACATTTGCACATTTCAGCTATAAAGAAATTATTTGTAATGTTAGCCGTAACAATTCTTAATTCACTGCATTCTTAGATTACAGGGTCCCCAATGAAAACATGTGAATCAAGCATTATGTGGAGTCTATTTGCTATTTTGAGTAATATTGACGAAAAGAATACTGTTCTTATTGCTATGTATATTAGGTAATATAATACTATTAACTTCGCCTTACACAAACAGCGTGGTGTAGCAGCTGGTGTCATTACAAAACGTCCAACTAGCAAACCACGAAAGTTTATATTTATAAAGCTTTGTTAAAATCTGTTAAAGCCTTTTAAAGTCTTTTCCTTCAGAGGTATTTCTTTTTAGATACTGTTTATTGTCACTGTAGTGTTTTCACTTGTAAATGAATATTATTATTATTCCGAACTGGGTTGTTTCAATTTAAATCACTGGAAAAACACTGAGTTCATCATGAGCATGCAGGATCGTCATTGCGTCTCCTTGTTAGAGGCTCGTGCTAGTATTGGAAACTTCTGGAAGCCTCAGCATCCTGTCGTGTAATATTGAAGGCTTCTGTCTTCAGGAAATCCACTGTTTTGTACGCACAGTCTGTGTCGACGGCTGACATCGATTTGCCGTGTGCAATTTCAACTTTCTTACGAGGTTCTGGCCCCTAAAAAATATATATGAACAATTTAACTCCTAAAAAATAAAAAGTTGAAGTACAATCCAAAATGCCGTGAATTTTTAATAACCTGAAAAACCATTGTTGCCTTTTCGAATTAGATGAAAAAAATAGTGTAACTTACAGGATAATCATAATAAAACAATATTTTTGAACGAAAGTAATGTACGTTTGCTTACGTCCGATACGAATCCGAGAAAATGCGATTGGAACAAGCTGCAGTACTATTTGTATGAGGGTTGTTAATAACATCCAATGCGAATTTCAGATTTGCAGCAGTTTTCTCGGAGCGTATTCTCTCGGATCCGAATCTGACGCAGTGCACAAGCGCTTTCATTATCTATTAAGAATGTAGGAATTTTCAAATTGTCGGTTAATTAAAAACTCATAGTGTTGATATATCTAGCTTCCATAAAATCAGTTAGCGGAAATATTTGCAAAGCAAACTATGGATCTCAACATATTTATTGCAGCTATGAGCGTGAAACGAGATATGCGTTGTAATGTTGAATGCTGACTGTTTGACATTTAAGATAGTTTTAATTCAATATTTGTGTCAAGTGTCGACCCAGTGCCCTCCCTGTATTCAAGATATTTCAATATTATAAGTGGCGACTAAGGCTGAAGCCAGACGAGCGTAATTTACGCCGAGAAAATGAGTCAGCGTAATTTTTTTGAAGGATATAACAGACTCATTTTGCGTCATCGTGTGGCACGAATCATGATATTGATATGAAACTGAGCGACTCAATTTACGCTCGTCTGGCCTCAGCCTAACAGTGTATGGAATAGGTAGAGCTCAACTACGATAACATGGCACGTCCCGCCAACATCTCTCTTCAATGGTGCCGATTCTGTTATGGAGAAACTAAACTTAATTTAAGCTATTGCCATTTTTTTCACTATGATACAATAAGAAAGAGACATACGACAATGAGAGCTGTCAAATTTAGTTGAACTAAAATTTCCATACAAATTTAGAAGACATTTAAAACGTGTCGACTAAAAACATGGTGAAGTTCAAGGCGTAAACTAATTTGACATCTCTAACTTAGTTGTTATCTAGCACCGTCCTTTTCTTGCGCTATCTGTTAGTAAAAGATAGCAATTCTCTAATTTTAGTTTAGTTGGTGAACAAGAGAATCGGCACCGATGTGTGTGTGCATATGCCAACGAGTCACCATGTTTGTGTTAGATCTTTAGTAGATTTATTGCTCGACTAGTGCTAATAAAGTGAGCGCTCGACAAGGCGCACGTGTGCCATTCATACAAACCTCCAAACGGTACAACTGGCGAAGCGTAAGCTGAGCTTTGCATTTGTGAGTGCACATAGAATCGATTGCCAAAAAGCAGTATAAACCAGTTCAAATCAAGCAATGGACGCGTCTGCATTCATTCTCACACAAATGCAAAGCTTAGCTTAGGCCTCGCGGACGGTACCATACTGTTAATTAGCGACGTCAAATCACTAGGATTTCTCCTGTATCGTGGGTGCGTTTACAGACACAAATCTCAGATACACAAACGCCCAGACCCGAAACAACCATCTGTAGGCCATACAAATTTTTTTTCCGTGTGGGAATCGAACCCACGGCCCGTAGCGCTGAAGCCAATCGCTTAGCCACGGCACCAAACGTGTCGGCAATAACGTAAATGTGTGTGTGAAAAAAATATCAGCTGTTCCCTACATTTTAACGAGTTATGCGAACATAAATGTATTGAAAAGCTATTTTTTTTCGCAATTTCAGGTTTGGTCCCATAGTAAAAGTTGTTCATAATGATGAGTACAGTGAATCCTTAAGAGGTCGTGCGCTTAGCCACTGCACCAAACGTGTCGTCGTGTGTTGTTTGAGTTTGGCCTACAGTTGCAGAAAGCACACATATCTGCGTTGAACGTATGATGCGTTGTAAATATTCTTTCTCACACATTTTTTCTTGCAGTGTCAATGAAGGGGCGTGCCATGCATGTCATCGTAGTTGATTTCTACTTAGTAAAACTGAGTTTTCAGTACCTTTGATTGTGAAGGTTTCGACGTGTGTAGATCTAAGTCTAAATACTGCAGCACATTATTTTCATCTGCATGCCCGTGATGTAAACCCCCCTGCAAAATAAATTCATGGATTTGATACCATCATAACAGACACATATATCAATTGGGCATTAGCGCCTAATCAGTTTGATATTTACCTGGGACATTATAGTATTTATATGGCTGATGCTTTGACTCGACTGGCGAGGCTTGAGTGCTCGGTCCACTGCAGGCGGAAGAGACGGCAGGTTGCAGTATTGCATTGACTGTGAAAAAATATACAACTTTAGTTTTAGTATACACTAAACCTGAAACTATACTTGGCAGCAAATAAATCGAGCCACTTCTATTTTTCACGTAGGTATAATTGTTATTATTTTTGGTATTATGGAACAGATCAATACTAAACATATATCACCTAAAGGGTTATTTGATAACCTTTACAATGAGGGTAGTTTTCTGTATTTTCAATTATATAATTCATTAAACCAAAACCAAGACACGTGAAAAAATAAGTGGCTCGATTTCTTTGCTTCCAAGTGTAGTTTGTTCAGAATCACTAGGAGAATCGATTGGCATAGTTTTTACACCGCATTATACCTATTTTTCCTTTTTTTTTCATAAATTTCATTTATCTCTCAATAGGTTTCTGCGCATAACAGTGGATGGGAATATTATTATTCTTTTCCTTATGAATAAACTTTAGTGCTTCCTTGTAAACAATACCTTAGGTTGAACTGGTAACATTTATAAATTATCGCGTGTGTGGATAAGAAACTTCTCACTTCACAACCCTCCCCGTCAAATAAGACATACGGCGAGAGGGGTATGGTATGACAAAAGTCGCAACACCGCGTTCCTGGGACTTGTTACCATAGATATTTTTCGAACTGTGAATTTCATTAAATAATGCATATTTCGAAAATTAAGCTTTTTTCAACAAACTATATGTAGCTTTTTTTCTCCAATCCATCCAATCCAATCTCCATCGGAATCGAAGGTTTAAAATCTTTCGGGTACCTCGGGCCCACGGTGTATTACTCAAAGATCCAGTTGGAGGATTAAATGGTCTTTAGCATCCTAACCCTAGATACCATACAAATAAAGTATGTGTGCACCAGTACCTACACTCCATGCACCCGTTAAGCATGTGCAATAGTAAAGATGGGATCAGACCAAAAGAATATAGAGCTAGAACACAGAGCGTCATTGTTTGTTGTTTTTTTGGTGTAAACGATCATTTGTTTTCATAATTTACATCAAAAGAGTACCAACGAGCAAGAATGACAACAAACAAGAACTGGAATTCTTGCACATGCGCTAGAGATGTTTAGATCAGGCGAAGTCAAGGTCAAGTGTCTGTGGCTGGTTGTAGACTAGGTACACTATGTCTGACTCTGAGAGAGATATTGTAATGGGAAGTTCTGCATTTACCATTCTGTCTAAATTTGAAGGAAGAGACGTTGGTGACTATAGGTCTAGCGCATAACTGAGTCAGTGCCTGGGGTATAGGAGTGGCACGGGAGGGGTGACATATGACGTGTCATGACGTGTCCGAACTATCTCGCTATAAACGTGATAAATATAATGAAGATATCTCTTCAAACGAACACAAGAACGCTTTGAAGAGACCGCTTCGAGGACCGAGCACGCTATAAGCAACTGTTCGCACGCTCATGCGCCGTTTACATCAAGCGAGTGAGCATGCTTAGAGAACAAACCATAGAATCTCCGCAAACAAGATAGAACAAAAAAAGAATGCTCTGTCTCTGTTTACACCAAAAGAATTTGATGGGGTGGGGATAAAATGAGCATTCATTCGCTCGTTTTGTCTGAACCCACCTTTACGTGCGATTTTTTCTTATAATCTTGGATGTTATGACCTTCTTTATTCATTGTAACACATACATTATGTTTTTAAATACATATAATATGATAATTACTATTTATTATCATTCGTAAGAATGACTAAGTTATTGATTAGGTGTTTATTGACATTCTAGGAAATTATGATAATTATTATTGTTCATTTGAGTGAATCACAATTGCGATTAGTTAACACACAATGTAAACTACGCCCTGGCTCACTCATTTTTTATATAAATTTTTAGTATCTAACTGATTTTCCAGAAACAATATTTAACAGGGTTATTTCGTAGCGGGATTTCTATCTGTATCTTCTTACCAACCGGTATTGTCTACAACTATGACTCTGTTATAGCGTGG
This sequence comes from Amphipyra tragopoginis, assembly GCA_905220435.1. NCBI lineage: Eukaryota > Metazoa > Arthropoda > Insecta > Lepidoptera > Noctuidae > Amphipyra > Amphipyra tragopoginis. The sequence goes on along the minus strand of HG991991.1, from coordinate 21,365,294 downwards.
TCTCCGTTTGAACCACCTGTAGGCCTAGCACGAATATTGTGACGTATGGTAAACGTAACGTTAACGCGAGTGAATTTTGAATTGGAAATACTCGTTTCGCACGTAATATTTAATCGAATTGAAACCTTTATTCATATCTATGTATGATACAACTTGTGCTTGTCGCATACATTTAAACTAAAATGCTATAGAATAGTTGTATTTTCGATTTAAAATTCACTCACATTAACGTTACGTTTACGTTACTATACGTCAAAATATTCGTGGTAGGCCTACTGTTACCATTTCTCTGCCGGCAAAAACAGGCCACATTCTCCACCAGTGGGTATGTTAAAAACCGACAAAGTAATTATGTCTAGATATTTGCGGCCTCTTATAGACAGATAGGAGGCTGCAAATACCTCACTATTTTTATTTTAATGCTGTTACACAGTGTACGTTTTCAGGCTGAACTATTGAATAAATGAAAGTGTGCTTACCGCATGCCCCGGGGAAAATTCCTCTTCTTCTTCAGGACATCGCACGACTGGGATTAGTAGCCGGCCCGGGGAGGAAGGCGCACCTTGTGACATTCGACGCGGCACTCGTAACCGCAGCTGTCCGTGCGCCTGCAAATGAAATGTAATCACAGTTTAATTCACTACTCCATACTGCGGCAACCTTTAGATTGAGTCTTATTTTTCACAGGGTCTTCCCAGGATGCTAATGATATACTGATTTATATGATATCTATAAATGTATAGGTTTAATATGTATTTTTATTATAGTTGTAAGTAAAGCATAATTGTGTTAGTATTATTATTCTCAATAATTTTTATATATGTTTCCAATATTTGCTAAATTCCTTTTTTGTACCACTTTCGAAGTGCTTAATTTTTGAGCCAAGTGTTGACTGGTAGGGAATGCCAATGGCATTAAGTTCGCTGTTGCAACCCACCGCCTTTGATTAGCTCTCAAAATACTTATTTTTTATTATTAATGCATAGGTTTCCTCAAGTCATTTTCCTTCATCGTTTTAAGTTGGACATAAATTGCACATTTATGTATTTTATTGTATTTTTTCCCTCACATAGGGCTTCCCAATTAATACTAGGAGGTACGACAAAACCCAAACGTCATCACGTCATACAAGTTCAAGTTAGTTCATAACCTCTACTTCTACCTTCACAAATAAAAACTTGTCTTAGCAGAACAGGCTTCGAAGCTTATCTTCTTCAGCTCTCGTGTCAGCACGAGCTACAAAAAATAGCTCATGCTGTGGTGAAAAGATTAGCGAGTCAGCAAGGTTGGTAGCGGGGCTGACTGCCCAGGGGAAGTATCGTCACTCGAGGCTCTTTTCAAGCACCCGTTCGAAGCTTATGACAATAATCATTTTAATTGAAATATCAAGACTTGGCAGACACGGTTGTCGCCATGTGGGATGTTGATTCAGCAGTCATTGTGCTAATAGTCGTTACGGCCAGTCATTTAATTGTCAAAAGCCTCGACCAACATCTAAAGAAGCTCTCGTTTTGCGGCTAGATCAAGGGACTGATACAGAAAGCGGTGCTTCTCGACACGGCGCGTGTTGTTAGGAAGTTCCTCTCTCTGAGCCCTTGATCGCCGGTAGCTTGGACTCTGTTCCCGATGCCGGTGGGCTACTATATTTTCAAATGTTTTTTTTTTTAATATTTTTAAATGGATACTCGATATTTTTATTGTATTGTGTAACAGCGGATTTTGACGTCATTGAATTGATTAAGCAATGAGCAATTAATGTGAACTTGTATTGCCTTTCGGTTTTATGCAGACTGTAGATTGATAAGTAATCGCATATCTGTGTAGCACGTGGACTTCTTTACTTGTATTCGAGCCCGAGTACCGAAAGAACATTACATGTTTTTTAACCAACTTCCAAAAAAGGAGGTGGTTCTAAATCGAGATGTATGTTTTTTTGTATATTTTTTAAGAGATATCGTCAATTGTAAACCGATTTGAACGATTATTGTGTTTGAAGACTAAACTCCCAAGGTGGTCCCATTTAAATTTGGTGAAAATCTGATGAAGACCTTCGCAAATAGACAATCAAACTCTTCAATGGATAACAGCAAAACACTCGCGAATGCTGTAATCGCATGATTATTTATTGTTTATGACTCTTAAAATAGGAAACGAAAGTTACTTATAGAAAAACAGACTTAAAAAAAATGAAAAGAGTAAAATTATTACCATATTATAAAATTAACAGTTTCAGAAGTTGGTGCCTTAAATTTGGTTCAGCACCGACTTCTAAAACTATTAATTTATTTACTCTTTTCAGTATTTTTTTTGTGATGTAGGTTTTTTAGAACTTTTTAAGACTACCTACAGAGTATTTATATATTTAAAACTTTATGCAACAAAAAAAGTACAAAGGCGGCCTTAGGCAGGCTCTCTGGCATAGAGAGTACTTAAACTACTTACATTATCATGGGCTTCAGCAGGCTCTTGAATCTTTGGGCCTTGGAAAGGATCCTTTTGCAGGACATCTTTATTTCTACCTGCAAACGTTTTTGGAGGTCGCGGTGGGACTGGCGGTCCTGAAATACATTTTTATTATAGTCGTTTTTTACTTAAAATTTAATAAAAATGTTTCTAATAATACTTAATGGCTGTCTATCACACACTAATCGTCTCAGCAACATTCAGCATCGCTTGAATCAAGCCGATCCGTTTTCTTTGTAGGGATTTCACGCGGGTAGTTTGAAGTTACCGAGCGATAACTATGTATATTGCTCTCATGCCGCGCCCATTCCAACACGATACGCGAGGCGATGCGATGCTGATACGGTATTGAGAAGATTATTGATCTACGATTATAAAAATCGTTCACGTACCGTCTTCAGAACCATTCTTCTTCGGACTCACTGATAATTTGGTAAAAGATTTCGTCACAGCCCAGTCTGCTAAAAGAAAAAATACATGTCATTATGCTTATGCATGCTGCAGGTGCATAATACTAAGTACATAAACATTTGCTTTATGACCAGGGGCAGGTCCAGGACACGATGGAGTTAATGTTCATTTGCAGAAGATTCTAGCAATTCTTGTGTCAGGTACTTATGCGCGAACAGTGGTCACAAATAAAACAGGAGATCCATCGGATAAAAGCAACTATAGGCCCAACTCATTAGCTACTATTGTGGTGATAGTACTGGATAGTAGACAGTAATTTAAAGTAGAAGGACGCGACGACACGGCCAGTTTGACAGCGATACTGAGCCAAAAGCATACTGATTTGTATACACCAACAGGAAGACTCCGGTCTATGCCTGCTTCCTAGACCTGTGAGAGCTTTTGATTTGGTGTTCTGGCACAAAATGGGATGTCCTCCAGAGGAAGTCATAAAAATATTTTGTTTTCGGTACAGTGCCATGCGTATAGATTGAGATATGGAGTTTGACAAGAAGGGGTAACTCCTAATGTCTTCAATCTGTTCTTAAACGGACTTATCGAGAAACCAACCAAGTCCAAAGATGGTTAATTTGAGGTTGACGAACTCTCCCTTTAAATATATTAATTAATGTACGTAATAGCGTAAAATGTAATTATTAAGTCAAGTTTAGTATAGTAGTATTATACTAATATACAGGGTGTAAACGAATTCGTGTAATTCCTTTAAACCGCGTGATGTACTGGTGACACTGGTTGTCCCTGCATAGGTTTTTTTCAAAATCAACAAAAAAAGTTTTCAATATATGATCCATGGTATTCTGTATCTGAGTAATTTTAGCGTCCCAAGTTAACTGACTGCGTGGAGCGATATCGCGCTAGTCGTGCCCGTCTTCTGTATCGCTGTGCCTTCATTCACCTATGCATGGCATCGAAATTTTCTATCACATCAAACATGTAGGTATATGGAAAAAAAGGTGTTTTTAATTTTTAATCATTGCGAATCCCGTGCAGTGTCAATCTATACCAGTAATAGATCACATAGTTTTAAGGAATTACACGATTTCGTTTACACCTTTATAGTCCAAGTATTACTAACAAGAATGTGGATCATGATCTGAAATAAACAGTAAATTAAAATTAATACACAATACCTTAATCCTCAAAGAGAAATTGTGCTACCTAAATACTAAGAACTTTTTAAATAAAACTCTTACGTAAGTTTTGATGACTAGCGTGCAATGAGCCGTCGTCTTCGTCACTCAAGTTGGAGTCATTCTCGGACAGCTCGGAGTTGAGTCTAATGTGAGGTTGGCTCGTGTACAGCTGGTGACCGTCATGTCGTGTACTCATCACTATATTTTTCGGATCAAACGTGAAGGCCCGCTGTTCATCCTGCAACGTTGTAATTATTGAAATACTTTCGTCCTTGGTTCTCATTCGAAATTAATTACAAGGATACGAGCGACATTATCTATAGTCTAAAAACCGCGTCATTTGTTTAGAGGTCGCAAGCTTTACAGTCGAACGTGAGGACCCGGGAGTCCATTACAAAGTTTTTCTGTCCCAACTTCGTAATGGTGGCCAGGGGCCCAATTCTCCCAAAATAAATTGTTGCCAAACGCAGTCGACCCACAACCGTCAGTCAGTTTTTGTTTTCGAAAACTTTCAAAATGATTGATTTTGTTTTTTGTGTCAAACAATTTGATAGCTTTTGAAATTGAGAACTGTCTGAATGAACGGTTCGGCCTTGGTTCGGTTGTGATTTATCAAGATTTATTTTAGGAGAATTAGGCCCCAGCAAATGGCAACAAACTCGCTGTTTACTACACGCTACTGAATACTGTAAAACGTCTTTTATTTTAGAACGTGGTTGTATGACTGGTCACCTCTGGGGTCTCACTTCATTGGCGTACCTATACCAGTGCCTGTAGACAAATGGCAATTGATGATCGCCAGAGAATAGATCTACGTCAACTAAATGTATGGAAATGACATAACAGATCGCTTGACCGGTCGAAAGCTTATGTCAATCCAGTACATCTCCAAGGACTTTATATAGAACTGGACCGAGATCTTGGCAATTTATATTATCTAAAATAGACTTTATGTGCAAAACATAGGACATAATATGGCTTGGCAAACATTACGGTACACTTGAGATAGCAATAATTGTACCTTGTGTCCCTGTCTAATACACACTGTGTGTTGTCACGTAAATAGAAAATGCATATTCCTAAATTAGTAGAATTTTTGAACTAAATGTACAAATTCATAAACCAACTTTTTTCATCTTAATTTATCCCAAGAGACGCGATACAACTATCGGAACTTATGTTCGTCAACGATTCGTTCTATGAGGACTTTTTTTCGTCAACGTAAGGCCAGGAGGCGATTTTCATATAATGTGCTTTTATCTATAGTTTTTTGACAGCTTGATATTAAGTCAACGCATTTATTTCAATTAGACCATATAAAGACACTTTTGATTTATTAGGTATTTATAATAGGAAAAAAAAGAAGTTACTGCCGCGTTCCAAAGTGTAGATTCCTATGGATTAAAACGGGCAGTAAACTACATGGTTACTCTTTTGCATCAAAAAAAAAAATTGGCATTTCGACACATTGTCCATAGAAAAGCTGTCAAAACGTCAAACTCATTCCTTATATAAAAGTTATCTGACGATTGAAAAATCAGCCCTAAATATTATAAATTAAACGATTTGATTGGTACCTATAATAAATATTTTATTACTAATTTAACAAAAAAAATCTAGGTATTCTCTCTATCTGACTCGTAATGAAGATAAGAGAACTCGGTTTGGGCTTTTCTATTTAGCTTCTTCTCAATGGTAGTAAAAAAAATACAAATGCTGATAACCCCATTTGCATTGACGTAAACCGATAATTTGAATTAAAAAAAATTAATAATTGGATTTATTACACAATTAATTTGGAATTTGCGTTGTAAATGCTTGCAAAAGCGAATATTACCCGGACTGTGGAATATCTTTTCACAGAAAGGGTTTTTCATTACTTGAATTTTCTTACCGTTAGGGTGACCATGATACTTCTAGTAGCAGTACATACAAAATCTAAATGTCTAATCTGGGATAATTTTTCAAAGATTTTTATTATTGTAACTCTAAGACCGCAATGATACTCATTTTCAAATTTAAATCAAGGCATTGATACATTATTTAATAGCTCTAAAAAGCAAAAGTTTCACGTTCAAAAGACCTTTGTGACTCTAAATAAAAGAAACAACGTGGTTATGAACGTACCAACGTGGATTAGTTTTGTCAACTTTTTTTAGCGCGTAAATTTAAAAAACATCTCGAGTTGTTTTGTTCCCCACTACATCGATGTAGTTATTAAATACTTTAGTTAATGCAGTTTTAAGTGTTTTTTTAGGTAAATTTGTTTCCGCAGCGTGATATTCTGTCATCATTCAGATATCTGTATCACAGTTAGTCAATCGAAGTTGTCAATGAAATTGTAAACTAGCATTTCGTTGTGATTTCATACTTTATTGTGAATCCTGTTTCAACAATGTCGTACGTTCGTTTACTTACCTTTATCAAAATATCGAATTAAATCTAGGCACATAGTCTCAGTTTTTTTTTGTTAAAATGTATATTAAATGTGATGCTTTTATTTTTAGTGAAACACAAACAAGACGTCGCCGTCGTGTTAGTATGACCAAACTGCTTCACCTGTGGGAATTTTTAAATAACTTTAAATAAATTGCATATAATATTGCAATAGGTACCTATATTGGTTTATAAATTTCCTTTCATCAATTTGGAATGGGTTATTTATTTCCCTAATGCGACGCTGTCGCTTTTTCTCCATACGATATTTACTCTCTAAATATTCAAATATCTCGTACTCGTCACACATTTACAAAAACAGTAAAAAGTGTGATCTAATAAACACTTGTAATTTTTATACAAAGTATCGAGTTTAGAAAGTCTTATCGACCAAATTTTAAGTGGGTCCTCACAACAGTTTACCTCTAATAACAAAAACAATGTTGAATAAGCTCGTAAATATTAACTTTTTCAAGATCGCTTATTTTGACATTACAGCCGCTCAATATACGCTCTGCTGCTATCAAATAACACATCATGGTATGAAAACTATACAAAAGAAAAGGTGAACGGATTTCGTAAACGTCAACTTAGCAGGCCTGCTACAGGCCTGCTTTAACGATGTCATAGTACAAAAACGCAGGGCAGTTCAACTTCCAGGCAACTTCTGCCCTGCTTTAAGAGGTCATAGTAAGCCCCCTGACCCAAATAGGAGCGGCGGCGCGGCGACCTATAGTCCCAGCCTAACATCTGAATATAATTACAAAATGTACCTAAACAAAAAAGGAGTAGTATGTACCAGGGATGTTACGGAGGTGGTTTTATCGGAACCGAAGTCGGAGTCGGAGTTTTTAAATTTGGTTTGTCGGATTCGGAACCGGAACCGGAATCGGAGTCCGAGGCGGATTCGGAGGTGTTAGCAGAAGAGAGATGTGTTAAGGACAGGCCTAATAAAATAAAATAGTATTTACATAATTTCAGTCAGCCTCTTTAATTTCAATTAAAAATAATAAACCTACATACTTAGTAAAGGCGCAGGCGATAAAAAAAATGCTTCGACCTCCTATTCAAACCTACGATTTAAAAGTATCGGAGCCGAAGTCGGAACCGGAGATGTAATATCAATCGGAAGTTCCGACTTATCGGAGTCGGAGTCGAAGCTCCGTAACATCCCTAGTATGTACAATAATCGTGTAAATGTTAGAAGACATTGCTAATTATGGTTATATATTTTTCCGATTGGTTTAGTTAACTTGCGGTATAAAGATATTGTAATGCTTTAAAGGACATACAATATTTAGTAATACTAGGCAGGACTTATTACACCATAAGTCTGCCATATGGTTACCCTTGTGTTAGAAAGTGACAAGGCGTACACTTATACCTATCTCACGTGATTCGCAGAAATCGACAAGTACTCATTCCAGTTGTACGTAGTACTTATTACTTCTATGTACATCTCATTGTCGTTTCTACTCTCTTAGCGATCATCGATTGTCATTGTGTACAGGCACAGTTTTGTTAATATATTTTAAATCATGTTCAACAAGCATTTTAATTGTTGCCTTGACATGTAAAAATATTCGTTAATTCTAAAGTGCTGCATATTTTAATTGTTATTATTTTAATTTTCTATTTGATTGTGCTGTTAAAATGTTACCAACTTTAAAATTATTGTATGCCATTATGGCGGGTCATAGCTGTGTACAATTTCGGAAACATGTAACAACTTATTGCTTACCTATGTACCACAATAAAGAATATTTGTATTTTTGGTGGCTGAAGTATGGAAAAGAATTGGAATTGTCACATTAGTTGCAGTTTAATGATGTGGTTCAACTCTGGGGTGTGTGTAAACAATCGTCTTAAGTCGACGATAACGTTATATACTACTTGCCATAGCACTGAGACTTTGGCAATAATTGTTTTATTACACTGAGTGAGGTATTGAAAATATTTTGTTGTTGGTGAAAGGTTTAGTTTTTTGGCGGGTGCGGCGTCGTGTTGCCCGACCTAAACCTATGGAGAACGAGATAAACCTATTTACAACTATTTTATAGAATGCACCGCTACATAAACTGTTTCTGCCGCTGCGCGCTGTCACGTAAATGCAGCATTCAGGTCCAAATCTACAAGCAAGTTTTACTGCGCAAGTCATTGCACTCCGTTGTTTACTTAGTTCGTAAAAGGACAATGGGACAAAATGTATGGACCCCGTCCCCACCCTTGTAGCACTATAGAGTGAGTTTGAATGAATGAACGAATGAATGAACAGTCGAGAATGAGTGAAGGAATGAATGAAATCGGTTTGAAATAAAATAAAAATGATATTTATTTTTTTATTATTTCCTCATTTTAAATCAATTATTGGCTGAAAAATAAATGCTAGACTGACTTAAAGATGAGTCATTATATTCAAAATAAACCGTTTATAAAGTCAATGAATCAAAAAACTCCTAAATGAAGAGTATTATAATTTGCCCGAACATGAGGACGGGACGGATGTGGGTGTGGGAATCACCGTATCTCTCAAAAAGAACGGCTGCGCTGTTTCGGGATTCACCTCTATTCTCCATTTCCGGAACCAGACCCCGACGGTGCTAGCTGCGGTTTGAAGGGTTCGAGTGATACTGTCGAGACTCCTACTGGAAAAGTAGATGGCCGTGTCGTCGGCAAAGAGAGCCAACTTGGCGAATCCACATTTGGGAATGTCGCTGGTATACAGCGTGAACAGAAGGGGCGATATCACTACACAACTCCGGCGCGGATAGGGCGAGGAGACGAAAAGGTGCCGTCTAGGCGATAGCGGAAGGAGCGATCCGACAGAAAGTCTCGAATGATGAGCACGAGACTGTACGAGTTTGTATAATAAACCGTTGTGCCAGTTCTTGTCGAAGGCTTTTGCTACGTCGAAGAATAGCGTGCCCTTTTTGTACGAGCGCATGAAGCGGGAGCGACTATGCAGTGCAATTGTCGACTGTAACAGTGCTTGGTTCGAAAACCGAACTGTTCGTCGGGGATGCAATTCTGAGTACGATGCGCAGGTAATGTAAACCCTGTCGGGTGATATTACGTTTGAAAATGGTAACCGCTGCCTAGGGCCGCGCGCCGCGTCTCGCCTCTGGAAGCGTGCGCCTCTCGTTATCTCTTTCTCACATTGAACTATTGTTACACTAGCTTTGGAGCTCTTCAAATAACCCCAACTAACTAAAATAATTATATTCATATTGAAGTAATAATATAAGCATTTTTAAGGTAATTTTTATGTTACTTTCATGCTAAATAACTATTAAACTATACATTTTACAGATGAGCTGTCATACAATAAAATTAAGAGATTAATAAGGTCTTTCATATACAATAGGTAAGAAAGTGCTACACTACTGGGGACGTTTTGTCCCATTGTCCTTTGCAGACGTCCACTTGCTGCAGATATGTCCAGCTTGAAAGTCGTTGCGCAGTACATATTGCTACTGGATGTTGCGCTTTAGAACGGACTTGATCTGATTTGTTCCCAAACAAAAAATCTAGGATCTCTATTTCACCGGGAGGCATGGTTAAACTGGTGGTCGAGTGAGTGATGAGTACAGATCGGATATTGGGATGCATATTCACCTAAACTTGCGATGTTGGCTAATATGGAATGAGCTTTTTTTGTATCGAAAAAATCCTGCGGTTCCGGGACAATTATCCTAATTTATGTTTTTTTTTTCATTTATCTAACACACACCACTCTTCTTACACTCTACATACACACATATTTGCATCGGGGGTTAAACATTAATTTTAAATAATTATGCATTCCAAAAATCCCGGTTTTTTTTTTTAAATAAATCATTTTAGAAGTCGCTTCCATACTATACACTCGACTAGTTATGCATTCCCAGTATTCCTGGAACGACGGGTTTTTTATACAAAAAAATAAATTTTAAGAAGCCGCTTCCTTACTTTCGTAGCTAAAAATTCACTTTAGGTAAATATGCATCCGAATATACGATCCGTAGTGATGAGCCTTAAATCGCTATGCATTCGATTAGTTACTCGAACAGCGCTGAGAACTCAATCTGGAGGCGCATCGAAGCAGCGTGAGCAACGTCGCACAACCAAGCGGTCACCAAGTGAGGTCCCGTCCATAGAACTACTATTATACATTTGGTTTAATAGGGACTGGTTGACGTCCCGGTGAACCCATAAATAAAGTGCCAAAAAACTGATGGGTAACGTGCAGAATACTGAGGTAGTCTTCAGAATAAATACAAATACAAAAGTCATAAAACGTAGTTTAATTTCTGCTATTACCTAATTTATATGCAGATATCCCACGTAATTTGCAGATTCGTGTGTGAGCACCAGTAGGATATTAGAAATGTACGTACAACAAAAGAAGAACGGACATTCGTTATCAAAAATCTAACCCGGCTAAAAACGCTACATTTGATTGGGGTTCAATTTTTCGTTAACGTGGATGGCAAAATCCTAAAGTATAGGGAATAGCGAAAAATTCTTAAAGAAGTCTCGGGGCCGATTTTGATAAAAACTAAAACTGTATACTTAGATTCGCGGACCATGCTATAGCCTCCCTATCCCTACTACCATGCCTTTAAAATATTAATGTCGGTGCCTGTAGGAAATTAAGTGACGAATAAGGCGGTTCCTCCGCGTTGCTGCAAGTCGGAGCAACACGCGTCAGAACGATTTTAGCATCGCACTGAATTATATGGAGTCGCACACAGCTATCGCACGGGTATTGCATAGACGCTCGTCTCTGTTGTACGTACACGGTTGTTGTCGCTCCGACTTATGCCACCGTGAGGGAACCGCATAACAGATCTAATCTAACAATGCTGAATAATTATTTCAAAATTACTAATCAATATCCTAGCTTCGCAGCGCATACATCAAAGGGTCATTGCGTTTGCGTAGACAAGTACAACACACGTAGGTATCGACGTTACGCGGCAATGCAGCCACCCTCTCTCCCGGTTCCCCTCACCCTTTCCCCAGCTAAAGAGTAAAGGTTAACGTCATGTATGTAAACCATGAAGATTTAAGTAGAGGTGCTCGTTTTACTATCGACTGTGCGCCGTTAAGAATTTACTTTAAATACCTACTATATTGCTTTCACGGTAACTTGATTAATTTGGCAGATGTCAGTTCATGACATGAAAATAAATTGTAATGGCGCTTGTGTATGACAATTTAATTCAAAAAAGTATTAAATCAATTTAAAATATTAGTAAAGCGTTACCCAAAAGATTGTTTTAAAATCAGAAACATAGAAACAATATAGATATATGTGTTTAACGCCATAATTATATATTACATATATATGATTTTGAAAAAACCCCGACGCGTTTTCAAACTTGCGTCAGATGGTACCTGTTGCCAGAGACGTGCGTATCGATAAAATAATTTCGATAAATTTATATTAACAGAATGAATATTTTGACTATCGTAATAATAATAGACGATAGGCTCAGTTGATTGAATAATTAAAATAAGGCTCATTATAGCCCAGTTGCCTTGCAAAAGGTCGGTCAGTCCTAAATTTTGGATACGTGTTATGGATGTGTTCTTATAAAAATTACAAATTTTGTACCTTGAGTGACCTCGGCGCGCTCTGCCATCTTAGGTTAAAGAACCCAAAAATGAGTTTTTATTGAATAACTCCGTATGGGTTTAATACCAAAAATTATTCACATCTGTTTTGTAGAAAATTAAATTCTTATTTTTCATTCCCGACTCAAAATCAGAGGTATTTTATAGGTTTGAAGCCCATGTCTGTCTTTCTGTTTGGCTGTCTATTTCTCTCTCTGTCTGTGTGTTTGTGGGCTTTTCATAAAAAACACCTAACTTATCACATCCAAAATTCAGGACCGACGAACCTTTCGCAAGGTAAACCTCTTTTTCGCGACCCGGCTACTGGGCTATTATTGGTGATAAATAAACATTTATTTTTACTCATCCCATACCTGCTGGATTAATTATCACATCAGTACGTAATCGTCTATTGTTGAAGATATGCATGCTAATTGACTTAATCCTAATTACTTAAATCACAAGTATTTGAAAGCTACATAAAATCACATTACAATAATTTGTCAAAATCTCGCTGAAATTTTACAAATCTTATCGATAGTTGAATCGACTACAGTCACATGTCTAGCAACTCCTATCGTGAAAACCAATTACGCCTCAGAAACACAGAGGCGGATATCGTCGGCCACCAGTGCAAACCTCGTTATTGCCATAAGCAACATTTTACAGGAGACGGATAAAACTGTTTCCTGCAACATTTTGTAAGGAACTTTTTTTTTTGTTTTAAATTTAAACATTATCTACTAAGAAAAGAGCATTTTGTCACAAGGTTTTCTTGGAAAAATATAGGATATTTATCGTTAAATACGGGGATATGGGGGTTATCAGCAGATAAGCAGGTTTATTACCTATTCATGATCAGTTTCTTTACTTGCATTAAATTGAACTCAGACCAGTGTTAAATATGGGATTGCGAGGTTTTCTTGCTAAATACGACATAAAACTTGTTTGACCAAAATTACTATTTACGAGGTTTTCACTGGTTGCCGACGATATAGAACTTGAAACATACTTAGGGATTTTAAAATTATAATATACCTCATGTTAGTCATAACCTACATTGATAACACCACAAAATGAAATTTTGCTGAGGCTACCTGACCTTAAGATTCAACTATTTCAAACTATATGAAGTCCTTGACCTATTTTCTTTCCTTGTGACATTTTGGGCTCTTTCAATTTAGACGTTTCGTGTCGGACCGCTGCGGTGCCGAAGCGGTGCGTTTGTCGTATTGCGCACGGACGGTCGCTTGTTTTCATACAAAGCGCGCGGTACGGCAACAGTGCGGCGTCGGCACCGCGAACGCTCGACAACAGGACGGCAACATCGCAAACTTTACGTGTTCTTTTCGCTGTTGAATAGTGCGGTGAATAGACGTGAGAGCTAATTTCATCGAATTTTCATTTATTTTTTTGCTTAAAATACATATAAACGTGGAAAATATAAATAAATGAAATTTAAATACGTCCTACTTTAAGGAACTCCAAAAGCGACAAATACAGTAATCGCACGGAAATAAAATAGTTTTTTGCCGCAGAATTTTACTTTTATCTAATTCAAGTAATTCGTGGAAACATTCTATAGGCATTCCTAGGTAATTAAAAAAAATTGCTTGGATCTTGTTTTAACCTAGGGTAAAGATTATGGAAATCACCAAAATTACATGTTAACGAAAACATCGGTGATGCTCTTTTACGGGGGCGTCGTTTTTGTTTCTGTTTGATGTTTTTCAACAAGAGCACTATCAGTAATGTTTCTTCGTCAGAGTCCATGGCTTAACTGCTGTCAAAGATATTTAAAACATCACTAGCATACAAACGCACGGCAGTCAGATACGCTTTCAATTTAGACGTTTCGTGTCGGACTGCAACCGTACCTACTGCAGCGGCCCGGCAGCGGGTTATTTATAACCAGCGGCACGGTAAACGTGCGGCAGCGGTCCGACACGAAACGTCTAAATTGAAAGAGCCCTTTAAGCACGATAATAAACTGAAGCGTTTCATATGAAAGGAGTCAACGTTATTTCATGATTCGTGATCCAAAAAGATGCACATCGGAGTTCCTGAACAACTTCAACAATCCCTACTATTATTAATGCGAAAGTACCTCTGTCTGTCTGTTACGCTTTCACACCTAAACCGCTGAACCGATTTTGTTGAAACTTGGTACTGAGTCTGGAACCCGAAAGACATACGTTACTTTTACCCCGAAAACCGCGAAATATTTACGCGATAAACGACATCCACGCGGGCAAAGCTGCGGGCGACCTCTAGTGTAATATAAATAACGTAAACTACGACACATAAATCAGATTCAAGATCCTGAGATTCAAGTGGGGAAGGAACACTCAACTGATAAACAAGTCCATCAATTGCACCGGTGCACAAATAGCACGTTGCACTTCTATTCCTCGATCTATTTCCAGACACATTTTCCTCGGTTGACTCGAAGGGGAACTTAAATCGACACATACTTTGGATGCTTAGGAACAAATAAAACATTCAAGATAAATTATAGACATATAACTTGTGACCTACCTGGGCGCGGACTCCCGTGATGCATTCCGAAATAGGAATGTAAGGGCCGGTACCATCAGCACATTCGTAATGATCATTCATAGCTGACATGGCGCTCAAGCTGTTTTCATATGTGTCTGTAAGACAATAAAACAACATCTCAAATATATACTCGAGTGTATCTTACAGACTGCATTTTGACTGCAAGTCAGCTGCAAAGTGCATTTTACGCGAATTTTGCATAAACATCCGTTATTACAGTTTTTTTCACGTCTGAAATGTTTGCAGTTAGCGAGAAGTCGGAATGCAGTCTATCTGTCAACACTGTTTAAGCAAACGTTAAGAAAAAATATGAAATTAGAGTTTAAACTTAAGACGAAATTTACTCCGCAGGCAACGCATTGCTTTTATTTATTCTGGTAAATTTTTCACCAACTAAGGCTGCTGTTTGCCCACATTAATTTTATGGTTGAACAACCGTTTATGTAAAATTCAAGTACATTTTTCGATAAAACAAATGTTGTTGAACATCAGCCTTAATTAACAAAATCAATTACAAAACTACGAGTTAGTGGGTTAAAAAATCTAAGCCTAGTCTAATCTAGTGAGCGCTTAGCATAAAAGAGGTACAAAGATTTGAAAAAAAAACGTTGCCCCCCGTTAGGATTTCTCCTGTAGGTATCGTGGGTTCGTTTACGGACACAAATCTCACATGCACTATACTATCTGTAAGCCATACACATATTTGCTCCGTGCGGGAATCGAACCCTCGACCCGAAGCTGAGAAGCCGATCGCTCAGCTGCTAAATAATATGACGTCTCGACTGGAGCACCAATCGAGCCTACAAATTATTATTTTATTCGCTAATTCGTATTTCAAATTGAAAATTCGCATTTCAAATTAGTCGCTTTTGCAATTTGCACAGCATTTTAGTAACAGTTATACATTGCAAATGAAACCAAAATAATTAGGCATAGCTCTATAAAATTCACAAAATTTTAATAACATTTATATAACTATAGCGAGCAGAGCAACTGTGTAAATATAGTATTATTTATTAAGTTTTCATTAGGCATTTGACATTCGACAGTTTGGGCATTCGACGCTGAAAGCAAACAGAACACTATACATATAAAAAGAAGCCAATGTAAAATTGAAAATACAAACACATTTTCTTGTAACGTCAACCTTAAAGGCCCTTCTAAACGGGCCATATTTTTACTGCATTATTATCAATTGTTTGCTGCAGGATATGACTGGAAAATTAATGTCTCGGCAATATGTCTGCAACAGTATGGCCCGTAACCCTGTCTCCTACACGGGCTACAGTTAGGGCAAGTTGGTGTTATATTCTGCAATGAATACAACAATGAATCCGAAAACGAGTCACGGCAAACTTCAACAAGAGATATGAGAGCAAGACGTATGCCGTAGAGTGAAAAAAAATAGAGATGGATGGGCAATGTTGCAGTATTTTCTATATACCTACTAAACATGTTTGGCTATAGTGCCGGGCAATAGTAAATATATTGCTGTATTGTATAATATTTATTGTATATTGCTGTCATTGCTGGCAACTCTGTTGCAGACACATATTGCAATAAAAATATGGCCCGTTATAAGGAAACGTCATAACAACCTGTAATCTAAGTTGATTTCAAAATGACAAAACAGAACAAAAGCGTATCGGCCTCGCGCAATCAGGGTTTCGCACTGGAACATAGGTACAACATATCTTTTTTCAACAAAAATTGTATTGACGCGAAAGTTCAAAATTTTCCTTTTATGTATGACTCAATTGGCTACTAACCCTGATAATATCGAAATTTCCGCTTTAGAAACCGAGAAGATCAGGGGAATCTTTATTTACATATGTTATAAAGTTTTTAATTATAATGAAATCACCAAAAGAAAAAACATCATACGCTGCACACGACAAAAAAAACCTTTTTGAAGAGGCCCAACTAATTCCCATTAAATACTAAAAAAAAAAATATTTCATAATCTTCGAATGTCGAAATATGTGCACCACGTAGACTTAACATTATAGCAAATTTCGAATAGAATCTTTAATGTAATGTCTGCAGTTTGTCATAATTTCCGACTTTATCCAAAGGCCTTGGATAGAACTACGTTTATCTGGATAAACTTAGCATTATCCGTCCAACTAACATTAACAGTGGCATATACATTAAACAGTGTATACGAAACTAAAATCCTGAAAACATTAATATTTTATAACGCAAATTAAAAAAATAACATTCACTAATTAAAACAGAAAATGAGATAGTGTTCAGAGTAAAACAATTTACTAAGCACTTGTTTTAGAACTAGGTCCTATCTACGACAAAAACATTTAAATAATCAATTGAAAGGAGTATATCTAATCGGAAGACAACCGCACTGTTTGTGTCTGTTACCGTAAAGGTCCAAATAATGGCAAAATTTAAGATAAACCTACAGAATCTAAGACAACAGTAAAATAAAATACTTGTGATGCTTGTAACTTTTTACCTCGGATACAAGATAAATGTTGTCATTTGACATCCCAAACAGGTTAGGCTGAGGTTACATTAGGCCGTGCGGCGACCTGCGACACATAAGCGAATAAAACAAATAAATTGGCATTCACGTACAATGGCTACACTGTAAACTAAACTTTTGATTTTTGATGTGATAGAAACAACACACAATACAGTGTAATCACGACATCGGTTACACCAACCCATAAGCAAAATCGAAGCCAATCATAATTTGTTACTTGCATGATTAGTTCAATGGTATTACTAAATTGTGTTATCGAAGCGTTAGTCGGTTAATTATGCCGAGGCATAAGCCATACATTATCTCGTCTCGTGACGAGACAATTCGACGACAAAATTATCTCGCGCTGCGCATGATAGCCTAGCATTTAGTTTAATTATAATAAAATAAAAGTTTAATTATATTTGGGCCCCTTCACAATTACTATTGCTTTGCTCGACTAACATATATTGTTCGGGCAACGCATAGGGGGTGAGCTGAAAACCAGGGCAGACAAATCCTTGTAAGCACAAGCTGAGCTCATTTCCTGTTGCCGTGTTGTAAACTGTAATCTTAAGATTGTATTGATAAAATGTAGTTTTGGCTATAATTATCTTTCAATTTAACTGCCACGAAAACATTAAAACAATGCTCACTAGTAATATTATGTCGTTACACTATAGGAAGTGAATAAGGTAATTATTTAGTCATTTATTTTGCGGCAAGTTTAATTCTCAATAACAATTTTAGTGGTTTCAGTCAAGTGGCTACACAATTTCGGTAAAGACATCGGACCGAGGTACGACTGGACTTGATAGTGGAGCCTCAGCCTTAGGTTTAAGTGACGTAAAAAGAGTGAGCCGAGCGAGCAAAGTAAACGTACCGCGACAGCTGCTGCCACATTGTATGTTAATTAATTTTGATTCTACCGCAAGAAGCTAAACCCAAACTCAGGTTGTGTCACCATTCCGTTGGACGTATTTTCAACATATTATAAAACACTATACGGACGTTTACAATAACGTCAATCAGTAACATTATAATACAAAAAATACAACCGAATTGAGAACCTCCTCCTTTTTGAAGTCGGTTAAAAAGCCACATTGATTGCCATATACTGGGTGAAAATTCGGCTTGGAACAATAAGGGCTTTATTACCCTTTGTAGCAACAGGAAAATGTTCTTAGGAGACTGTCGATATTTTTTTAAATATTTTGTACCTCTTTCACAGGTTTTGTTTTTTCTTTTGTTCAGTCAGCGTGAAAAAGGGCAGTTTTCACAAAACATTTGTATGTAAACATTTAAAATAATCTAAATATTTTCAAAATTAATTGACTGTCTGTTAAGTTTTTTTTTCATGTTGATACAGCGGATAAAGTACCTAGCTACCGTCCGCGTGGCCTAAGCTGAGCTTTGCATTTGTGTGAGAATGAATGCAGACGCGTCCTTTGCTTGGTTTAAACCGGTTTAAATACTGCCTTTTGGCAATCGATTCTAGGTGCACTCACACAAATGCAAAGGTCAGCTTACGCCTCACCAGTTGTACCCTTACTGCCCCGTACCAAATTTCCACCCTGTATATCTGTTATATGTATAACAATGAACAAAATTACTAAATTAAAGTTCTATTGTTACACCATACCAGCACTTTTTACGATTGCATCACCTGTTGACTTATTTTGGTATAGGTACACATCCCTAGAAGCAATTAATATAAATGTTCTTTTACCTAATGTTTAAACAAATGAGAAATTAAATAAAAATATGTTTGAAAACAAATCATACCTAATGCTTTATTCCTCCTAATATTAGCAACTGGTACTAATTCTTCTGTGGCTCGCAGACCACACACTCGGCAAATAGCATCCACCCATTGCTCCATCTCAGCCTCGCAATCTGCCTCCAGGTGATACGTTCTGCGTTGGGTTTGGATTGTGAACACAGATCCACGGATGTTAGGGTCGAAAGGAGCCTGGCCCTGTCGCTCCATGTGAAGCCCAGCATCAACCTAAAAAGTAATATAATTGAAGCACGCCAAAAAAACACAATAAATTGTATTACATAAATAGTACAATTTAAATAAACTTTATTGAATACCAGACTGTAATTATCATTTAATAATTAAGAATTCAAAATAAAATTATGAGAAATTTATGTACAAAGATTTTGATATTTAAAATCCTAGTACTTTTAAATTAGGCGCATACGGCCACTCACGAAAACTCGCACGAACATTGTCAATATACAATAATAGAGTAGAGGAAAAAATAATGTATCAAAAAGCAGGAAAACTGAATACTTATTGATTGAACAAAATTTATTATTAGAAGTCACCTAATTCATCATTTCGATGATATATGCAAATAGTATGTGCATAGCCTCATCAAAGGTAAATTAATTAAAACCGAATGGTTAAAATTAGGAGTTTTGCATAACAAAAAAAACTGGCCTAGTGCAAATCAATCAAGTCCACCACAGTAACTTTATCAAATTACTAATACCTATGTATCAAAACAATCTATAACAAAAATAAAAATAAGCCTCATTAACCATGTACGTGAATGTCTTTCTATTAAGGACGTATGTATTTTAAAATCTGTTAAAAAGAAGCTGTTTTTCGGTACATTTTCCTATCAATCTGTGAAATTTGGTTGATAGATTACTACTTTGTCTGTAATAAAATTCCTTTTTTAAATTTCCATTTTTTTTATTTATTTATCTGTATAAATTAAAATAAAAGTACTGACTGACTGACTGATTGACTGACTCATCAACGCCCAGCCCAAACCCTTGGACCTAGAAAGCTGAAATTTTGCACAGAGGTTCCCTTTATAATGTAGACAAGGAATAAGGAAGGATTTTTCGAAATTCAACCCCTAAGTAAGTTAAATAGGAGATGAAAGTTTGCATGGAAAATCGTCACTTAACGGGTTCAAAATTTCACGCAAGCGAAGCTGCGGGCGAAAGCTAGTGATAATAATATAAATGTCAGCCATAAAGTTAATAAAATCAAATTAATAGTAGCATTATTTTTTAAGATATTAGTATGGTTTGAGTCATTACTAAACTGCATTTAAAATTCAGTCTAACTTTTGTTCATTTCAATTGTTTGGTTGATTTGTCTCTTAAAAACATTTAAAGAAAACATTAATATTTGCTTCAATAAATTAAGAAGTAGATTCCAAAAAAGTAAGATTTAAATAGTACCAATTGCATAATTAACATTGTAAAAATAAACTTTAATTATGAAACCCAATAATTTATTATTTATTTTAGTAATAATTATGTCTTCTAACCTCGTAAGGCCCAGAGATAAATGAGTCATTCTTTGTTATGACCCAACAATCCTTTTGATAGGACAAATTATACACCATGTCCCAAAAAGTAGTGTCAAGCGGAAGTCCAGAGGTAGAGCATCCTTAGAGGTACCCGAATCAACCCCATGTATGTTCCGCGATTTTTTGTAGTTTTCGAGTTATGATTTCTTTTCATGTTTTAACCAAACTCAGACTTTAATGACATTTTTGATCATTGTCATGAATACATGATAAAAACGCGTGTCCTATTCATCTAGTTTAGAAAAACTAACTATTCACGTCACTATGATCAAAAATGTCATTCAAAGTCAGAGTTTGGTTAAGACGTGAAAAGAAAACATAACCCGAAAACTACAAAAAATCGTGTGACATACATGGGTGTGATTCGGGTATCTCTGAAGGTGTTCTACCTCTAGACTTCCGTTTCACACTACTTTTTGGGACCATGCTTAAGACCAGAGAGCTTGATTATAAAGAATGTGGCTTTTTTGACCCATGTCTCTTTTTACCACCAATGATATGATTTTTAATATGATCTTTTCAAAGGCCCTTGGGTGGTTGAAAAAAGCTCTGGGCCTGAACTACCATTTTTATTTTGGATTGGATGCTTGAAAAGAACTTCCATAAGTGATGATACTTAAGTACGTCCAGCTTACAACAGGACAACCTTGATGACTGGCAAATCTTTTCACAATGGCATGAGGTACTGCCATATAGCTTGTGCCGATATGAGAGAAGAATTTTGGGTGTTGTGAAGAACCATGGCCTGACAAATGTATGACTATTCTCAATGTTCAATATTAATCTCTGGTATGCCTAGTTCTGCATACCATGCCGTGATGCATGAAAGTCACTTCATATATTAATATGATACCAACAAAATTTTGAGCAACTGCATTTGAATATAAAATAATTTGATGTTGAAATAAATAAAAGATATGAAAGCCAAACAGACAAAAGATGTAGAATTGATTCTTTGTTGCTAAGTAAAATTGCCAAACTAATGATTTTACGAGGTACTGCAATTTATTATGACATTGTTGCACATGTGTAACGTTATCAATATAATTACTGCAGTGTTTCCAAAACAGTCTGGGAACCCCTGGTATATCATCATCATATTGTTTCTATCCCAATTCGTTTAGCTTTGTTGCAACATATCTCTACTCCCTCTTACAATACCTCTGGTTTCTGATTTGAGAATTCGGGATAGGCAAATACTTAAGTAACATTTGAGTATGAAGTTGTCAAAAAAACACAGATTTTAAAGCATTTTTTTGACAACTTTGTACTCAAATGTTACTTGAGATATTTGCTTGTCCCGAATTCTCAAATCAGAAACCGGAGCTTACTCATTCATTATCCTATCTTTTCTTATCTTCTATCTAGTCTTATCTCAGTTGCGTTCAATAATCATTTTTGTGGACTAATATTACAATCCATACAAGACAGCGGGTCATTGTCTTGTAAAATCATGAAAGGTCAATTTAAAAGAGTTATCTGTGTTCACACTAATGTTTTGATGCAGGTTTATAGGATCCATTCATTGTTTTTTTACTTGGATCTTACTCTGTATGACAATAATAGACTCTTCATATGACTGATACTTATGAGGCATCAACATACTACCTATCACAACTATCATCCTGTACAAAAGTGTTGAAAAAAGACAAATCTGACAAAGAATAAGCTCCCTCTCTTAACTTACGGGTGTTGTTGACAACCAAAGTTGTTGAGAATGCACTGCAACATCCTATATTTAAAAGGTAATAACACACTGCCTCAATTAGCAATGTGCAATTAAGAACAAAAACCAAATTAACCAACATCCTGGAAAAAATAGACCTCCAAAAATGGAGATGGACTGGCCATATGTTGAGATCTGTACAAGAAAAGTGGAGCCAAACTACAACGAATTGGTATCCAAGAGATGGCAAGAGATGTCGAGGACGACAACAAATGCGCTGGGAAGATGAGCTGAAACTTACTGCGGGACCCAAATGGAGGAGAGTTGCTCAAGACAGGAAGCATTGGAAACTACTGGAGGAGGCCTATGCCAAAAGGCACACTGAGTTGAGAGGCATCATATAGCAAAACGAATCAAACAATACAGTCTTAAAGATGTAAAGATTAATCTCACCCAGTTGTAACGGGCTAAATAAATAAATAAAACACACTGCCTCTAATCAACAATGTGATGGCCAAGCATGATTACAACAATATGTCAGTGTGTTACAGCTGTCATGGGGAGGCTCGTGTTCAATAATAGGATGTTTACAGGCTGATGTTGATACCCTTACAAGAAATAAATCCGCCCCTAAGACGACCCTCTGACCAAGTAGCGAAATTTATTACGTTTCTGGTAGATGGTAAAAATCACGACACTTATCAAGCACTCCTTTAGTTTGTTTTTTACTAGAATAGAACGTGTCTGTCAAAATGTGGATGTTTTTTATATAAAGATAAATAACATTCATTTCTATGGACTTACTTGTTCACAGAGATCCAGATCGATGGTGCCCTTGAGGCGACGGCAGCTGCGATCCGCATAGTAATCTAAAAAATACTGTCCCGGGAGTTCGCCCGACTGCCGCAAGGCAAACCAGCGCCTGCGCCATCTCTGTAGTACACAAATTAAACACTACACAATTCGTCAAATACCTTTTGTTGTAATAAACTTGACAACAATATGCCTATTACTTTATTTGAGCATAAAACACAACCGATAACTTACTCTGTCAACTAAGGTAAAATGCCAAGCTAAAGTTGAGCTCACCGTTCGCCAAATGCGCCTGTTCGGTGGAGATTTTGTCAACCACCCTTCGAAAACGATATTTCTAGACATATTTTCGGATTGCTAATACCTTTACTATCAAATCAAAATGAGTCACATATTATCATCACTGTTTCGCGATTGTGGTTCTTTTCTTTTACTACATTCACAAACGTTCACCTGTGCGTTCACCTTCACCACTCAACTCACCACCACAAATATTTTTCTATTTTTTTCGCTATTCCTATTCATTACAGAACCACAGATTAAGAAGAGATACCATAGAAGTACTAAGAGAGATAGAGTGCGCGCAAGATAACTCTGCGCGCGACTGAGGGCGTGCTAAACGTTTCCATGATCGCAAAAGCTCAAATTACCGCTTTTCAAGCTTAACTTTTTTATCGCAGCATAATTTTCCCCTTATATATTCCTACAATCAGGTAGTTCTACTATCAAAATTGATAAAACGGCACACACTTTGGTGGACCATGATTAGTTCCGATTTCGGCCGCGCGCAAAATTACCTTACGTGCACTCTACTATTATGGACGCTAAAGTCTAACCTCAGCCTTAGTACTATTTACACATCTTATAAAGTATTAATTGTACTTAACAGAACTAGTGTTGCAAGCGCTAATTAAACCACAGGTGTTGTATAATTTTATTGATTGATCAAGGATCATGTTGTTTAAGTCGCGCGGAGAAGGTTTGCCGATGGCCTCATGACGTCACGCGTCTATGGTCGGTACGATTCACCCATAGAAGTAATAAGTACTACGTACAACTTCACCCGAGCGCGGGTAGCGGTCGGTGAAGTGGGAGGCGCAGTCATCGGCAAACCTTCTGCGCGCGACTAGTACATATATTAATCGCCTAAAGGCTAAGGTTAGACTAATAATAAATCAGCAGTGAATTGGCAAGCAGTTTTAGTGCCAATTGCTGCCTCCTCACCTCTGCCTGTTGAATGTAAATTGTAAACTGCACCATTTCACAAAGACTAAGGGCAGGCAGCTGCACGAGCGGCCGCGCGCATTCGCTTGGTGTCGATCGATGCCTGCCGAAGTAAGCGCTGCCGGCCGCTACCATATCTGTGTGAATTTACCCTAAGAAGCGATCTGTAGTTGTGACAATCTAATAGGTCCGATTTGACAGCTGTCAAAATACTAGGTGTAATGTCAACACTAGTAATAATTACTCCAAAGCGAGGCGTTTACTTTTATTTTATCAATGGTGCGCTATTTTCAGTTAAATAAAAGGCGACTTTCTTTATGATCGAAAGCGTGCAACGTCTGTACACATTAATTTATTTTGACCTATTATGCAAACGTCAAATCGGACCTATTACGTTGTTCGAACTGTAACGACCAAACTATTTGTCCATTAGTGACAAATTAAAATGTGTTTCATTGAATAATTTGCCAAAGAGCCAAAGTTGTATGACGATTTCCCATGGAAATATTCACCTTCGAACTATATAATTAACAAAAGAAATTAAAAAACGAAGTACATATGCAAATCAATTGTCTCTTTTTGTAATACTAAGGTTTATACTAAGCATGACTAACATAATTTTTGTCTGGTTAATTCTTGTCAGTTATTCATGCGACTTTGGTTACATCCTTAGAGCAACGCGGTTGTGGTCGAACTTAAGTTCTTATGGTCGATAGTGCCCCATACAGTTCGACAAGAGTTCGACATGGCTCTAAATTAGGGTTGCCAACCGTCCTGTTTTTTCAGGACATGTCCTGTTTTTTGTAGTCCTGGGATATGTTGGATAGTTTTTAAGCAGCGTCCTGGTAAGGTCATGTATTTTAAAATTCGCGCGCCTCTTTTGCAATCCTTACGTTACGGGCGCCCTATTACTAAATTACTTTTTTTTTAATGTGATTATGAATATTACTTGAATTTAATTTAACCTATTTTCACTACAAATTAATTTAACTATTGCTACTCTATTGCTGCATCCTGTTTTAAAACTAAATTGTCCTGGTTTTTCCAACGTCAAATCCTGTTTTTTTTAAATTTGAGGTTGGCAACCCAGCTCTAATTGAACGTGGATGGTGGCGCTGCTTGAGAAGGAAGATGTCAAAACCTGTCAAATCCAGTAAGTACATTTCATATTAGTTCTCTATTTCGCCACGTTAATTTAGATCCATGTCAGACTGTAGTTTCTCCTTTAGGGTCAGCTCACACCGAGACGCGACGCGACGCGACGCGACGCTGCGCGCATACTTTAAAAGAGCGACTCAAAATACAACTTTATTTTCTACACGAAAAGATACACATTTCATTGTGAGAATTCAGAATACGTTGCACCACGCAGCGCTGCGCCTCGTGACGCCTCGCGGCGTAGCGCGATGCATCGCGACGTAGCGTAATGCGTGGCGTGCAAGAGCGGCGCCGCGCCTCTCAACGCCGCGCGACGCCGCGATGCGCCGCGAGGCGCAGTCGAGGCCGCCGTGGCAACTTGTCTGTACTATTTCCGTCCAGACTTCGTGTAGAGTTGATGCAGTTCGGTCGAGTGCTCGAGTGAAATTATAATGATTGACTGAGATCTTGTAATAATCGGACTTCTTGCAGAAGAGGCAGAGCAAGAAGAATACAAAAATAAAATTAAAAGGAAGACATCACACAGGAGTATTTGGGTGCATAATTTATGGAGAAATAGAAGAATTCATGATGAATTTGAGGCCGGGGCGGAAGCACGTGGCGAATGTAAACACATTCCGCTGCGCCGCGCGGCGTCTCGCTGCGCAGCGAGGCGTCGTGTTGCCGAAGATTTTACGATGCGCCTCGCGACGTTGCGATGCGTATCGCGGCGGCGCGCGGCGCAGCGCGTAATCACGGGCTTCTTCCAGTATCGTCGCGTCGCGTCGCGTCTCGGTGTGAGCTGACCCTTACAGCAATAAAAACACTAGAAAGCGGTGAAGGGCGGGTGTTTTCGGGGGCTGTCTTTTGTAACATTATTCAAAAAGAACTAAGTAATTTTCTTAGAATAATAACTAAAGCAGGTATCAGGTATAACTGGCTGAAGTCCGCAACTCCACGTCTAAGCGCGTATTTTGCGTGATGGGTGCAGTAAGTGTAGTTACTCAAACTAAAGCAGTAATTCTAGCCTACTTTGATTACATGAGTCTGTATGAGATCTTTATCGTTGTTTCGCTCGATGAGCAAAATACCGTGGTTCCCTAACATTGGCTACTGTGAAAAGGAAAACTGAGTAAACTGCGAAAGATACACAAGAAAAAAATGGTCAATTGCTCCTTATTAAACTGTAAAAACAGAAGTAAAAAAGGCGGTGTAATAAGTTTTTTTTCTTTTCCCAAAGAAGAGAATATAGCAAATGCGTGGCTTCAATATTGTAGACCAAAAACAACAATAAGAACTGTTATGTACACACGGCTACACATCAAGCTATACAAAACCAGTTTATCTTGGCGTCACTTTGTATAATCTTTTCGCACAAGTAACGGTCAGCTTATACTGGTTTTGCATAGCTTGAAGTGTAGCCGTGTGTACTTACCTTACTACATATTATTTCATTTATCTACGCGCACGGACTAGAAAAAAAAGAAGGACTCCGCGCCACGCATATCAAAAGTGAAGCACCGTACCGATCTATGTGTGCGTGATTTGAGGGATACCAGATAAATGAAAATTTCCCCATTTTATTTTATATTTTGAAAGTTTCATTTCTTTAAATGAAGCCTTATAAGAAGTCCGCTTACATTATTTAATTGAAATTAAAAACATATACTTAGTTAAAACTTAAAATTAAGTATTTATTTTGTATGAGTGACAAGAAAAACGTTTTCGACGGAATTCAATGTTCTTCATCTCTGCAGGCTCTTATTATTTTAACCAATCATTATTCCATGGTTGATTTGCTGTAGGAAATCTATAAAAATAATCATATTCAATACTTGCAAAAAACTCACAAAGAACACAAAAAAATGGATTACCCAATCTCTCGGGAAAATTACCCATTTATTTTCCGACAGCACTTCTATGTCTTTTGAGGTTTTGTGTTCCAATAGTAATGATTTTAAAATGTCAAAAATACAATAAATCAACAGGTTAAATAAGTGTCTTACTTGTGAATGTTATTCCTTGACACTTTTTCTGGGATGTAGAATTATTTTTAAATCATTTCACAACACAAGAAGGCATTATTTTATTTTATTACTTGACGTAAACAGTACCTACAATGACGGCGCGGTGCCGCGTAATGGCGGCCAGTCGGCACCGTATGATGTAAATGTGTGCGTGAGGCATGTTTGTACAAACGGTCCGGCATACTTATGGTGCTTCACTTTCGATACACGTGGCGCGGAGTCCTTCTTTTTTTTCTAGTCCGTGTCTACGCGTTGTAAATTCCATATAAGGCATCCTCCTCCTCAAGTCGTACTCCTCATTACTGAGGGTCGTGATCCTCCCTTGAAATATTTTTTTCTCTGATGATGTTACGCCATCTCTGTCTATCCTTGGCCAAGTGAAGCGAATCGTGAAATTTCCTTATCGAGAGAAGAGCTTATCTGGTCAGACCATCGCAAAGGGCTGCGACCCCTTGGTCGTTTACCGTCCACCTTGCCGGTAACCATCAGTTGTTCGAGGTTATTGCCATCTTTTCTCACTCTATGGCCGAAAAATTCCAAAACTCTGCGGAGACAGTCGTAGAGAGTCTTTACATTGAGCTCACGTAGGATGGACTCGTTGGTGCGGAATGCAATCCAGGGTATCCGAAGCATCTTCCTCCAACACCGCATCGCGAAGGCATCTATACGAACTCGGTCGGCCTTTCTCAATGTCCAAGTTTCTGCTCCGTATCCGAATATTGAGAAGACCAGCGTGTTGACCAATTTCACTTTGGTATTTCGCGAAATGTTGCGATCTCTCCATATTTTTCCAAGCTGAGACATAACATTCTTGGCCATGCCTATGCGTCTACGGATTTATTTTTCGCAAGACCCTTTGTTGGATATGTTGGAGCCCAAGTAAATGAAGTCATCAACCGTTTCGAGATTAAGAGCACCAGTAAACTCCAAATTTTGTGCTCGCTCCACCACCATTAGTTTGGTCTTTGCGTGGTTGAGTTGTAGGCCCAATTCCATGCTGATGTTTCCCATCCTTCCAAGAAGTTCTACCATTTCAAACTCTGAGGCTGCTAGGAGAGTAGTGTCATCAGCGTAGCGGAGATTTGTTAGCTTGGTTCCGCCTATCGTCACACCACCTTCCCAGTTTTCACAGGTACGTCTGATGATATATTCTCCATATGCGTTGAAAAGAATGGGAGATAAAATGCAGCCTTGCCTTACGCCTTTTTCGAAACTAAAGGGGTCAGAAGTGGTTTGGTCGACCTTCACTATGCCTTTATTTTGAGAGTAAAGGGCTTGAATAAGAGATACCAGATGATGCGGTACTCCAAGCTCCAAAAGCATTTTCCACAGGCTTTGCCAGACTACGCAATCGAAAGCTTTACTGTAGTCTATGAAGCACATAACGAGAGGTGTGTTAAATTCAGATGACTTCTCTATCAGGTGGCGAATGTTGAGGATCTGCTCGCGAGTTCCCTTGCCTTTTACAAAACCAGCCTGTTCTTGAGGGATCTGCCAATCTAGAAAGTGACGAAGTCTGTTGTTTAAAATATACAGGGTGGTAATTTGAGATGGGGCATGAAGGGCAACTACCTTAAACATTGTAGCTACAGGAAAACATCCTTAGAAGACCACCCTTAACTTTTAGGATAATTTTATTTAAATCGGCATTCACAGATTTTGAAAAAAAAGTACAGTCAGCGAGAAAAAGGGTTGTTTTCACAAAACTTTTTTATGATGCCAATCGATTCCATTTCCATAAGGATCAAAAGACTCTTTCGGACTAACTGAGGTTGGAGTACTAGAAAAGTTAGAAATCGCAAAAAACTTATTTGAGATGGGGTAGTAATAGGGGCAGCTACCTTAATCGTTGTGGCTAGAGGAAAATGTTCTTAAGAGACTATCCATGTTTTTTGAAAATATTTCGAACTGCATTCACATATTTAGAAAATAAAATAATTTATTTTTTCAGCCTTAACATCACTTTTAACAAAATGTTGTTGTTCGTGATTTTTTACGTTTCTAGTAATTTTACTTCAGTAGGTCTGGAAGAGTATTTTGTTCCTTATGGGTAATAGGATCAATTGGCATCATAAAAGAGTTTTGTGAGAACTGACCATTTTTTTGCTGACTGTACCAATTTTTTTTTTCAATATCTTTTTATGCAGTTCGAAATAATGTCAAAAACTATGGCCAGTCTCCTATCAAAATTTTCCTGTAGCGACAACGATTAAGGTAGCTGCCCTTATAACTAACCCATCTCAAATAGTTTTTTGTTATTTCTGACGTTTGTAGTACTCAAACCTCAGTTGGTCCGGAAGAGTTTTTTGATCCTTATGGGAAATGGGATCGATTGGCGTCATAAAAAAGTTTTGTGAAAACAGCCATTTTTCTCGCCGACTGTACCTTTTTTTCAAAATCTGTGAATGCCGATTGAAATTATCCCAAAAGTTAGGGGTGGTCTTCTAAGAACGTTTTCCTGTAGCTACAATGGTTGAGGTAGTTGTCCTTCATGCCCCATTTCAAATTACCACCCTGTATAGCAGTACCTTGCTGGCATTAGATATTAAAGCCAGGGTTCGATAGTTATCACATTTCGAAGTGGAGCCTTTCTTATGTAATGGCAGGATGATTGATTTAGTCCAATCGCTTGGCCGCTCACCAGAATGCCATACCTCATTACAAATTTTGTGTAGGGCATCTATGCCCGCCGGTCCGGAAGCTTTCAATATTTCCGCTGTGATCTGGTCCGGCCCCGGTGCTTTTTTGTCTTAAGTAAGGCTATGACAGTTTTAATTTCCGAATACATAATAGATGGTTCTTGTGAAGTCCTATTCCACTCATTGGTTGGTGCATCGCCTGCCGCATCAGGATTTCTGTATAGTTCTTCACAGTATTTCCGAAATCTTTCTGAAATTGCGTTCAGATTTTGGAGTGGTATGCCATCTTCGTCTTCGATTACCCATGTTTTGGGTTTGAACTGGTTGGTTAGAAGTCGCACTTTCTTAAAAAAGTCAGCACTTTGGATTTTGAGCGCGTGTGCTTCAATTTCTTGGCAGATGCGGTCAACGAAGTTGTTTTTATCGCAACAACATTACAACTGAATGAGGCGGCTGAGCTCGCGAGTATACATATAAAATTTATAAACATATATGGCATAGTTGTGCCAATTTGGCTGTACGCGCGAACATAACCGAACCTAATTAGTTTTTGACTTATTTTAGTCAAGTCGAGTTAATTGCGTTCTATTAGGTTTTCGTCGTGAACTTTATTAAGGTGTTCCATTTTATCACGTTCAAACAGACAGACAGACGCGGCGGGTGACTTTGTTTTACAACATTTGTTTTAAAGTGATTTTTTTGGTTGTTTTTTTAGTCCTAATTAAGGACAGGCAAAGGGATCTTGGCCCGTACAGCCAAGTCAGTTTTTTTTTTCAAGTGATTTTGGCGTAGCTTGCTGAACTTTTTCGTTTCTGTATGTATGACTTCAAAATCGATATCTAAGGCTAAGGTTCTTAACTTTCTAATGTATTATGGTGGTTGAGAGATGATGATTATTTTTCAACTTTCAGGTAACGTGTGTTCAGTTCATTTTTTATCATCTGACTATCATATGCCATTGAGGCATATTTTGATGAACGAATCGCCAAGAAAATTTAGGAGGTTAAAACCGGACGCCGTAACTTCTTTGCACATAAATTCAATCGCTCAACCCTCGTCATGCGCCAAACCAATAATAGACAGAAGGTAAATACTGAAAATGATTAGGTATGCTTTTCGTGTTTGCTTATATATCTAGAAGTTAAAGTGATTTTTAAACTTGTTCGTTCATGTCAAGTATGACGTCACTGTGACTTATTTGATTCAAATCTATCTGAATGTTGCCAAATGTTTATTTCTTTGTTTCAGTTCGGTTAATGTTACAAAATATTTACAACCTGACCTACCTATTACTGATTGTAAAGAGCAAACTAATACGTCTGAAACCGCATGCTCTGTACAAACACAAACAATCCAAATAGAAACCCGCTGTATAGAAACCCAAACAATAGAAATGTGGTAATATTTGCATAAATTATTAAAGTACAATGAAATAATTATATAGGTTAATTTTTGTGTTTCAGTGCAAACACCGTAACCATTCTTGCTTCAGAATATAAAGATTTAATTACAATAAAAAATAAGAACCAAGGATTTCACGGAAACTCAAAGAATCGTAGCCTTGTTTGTCATTTGATGTTTTTTTTTGTTGACATTTGAACTTTTTATTAAGTATCATAATTATACATGGTTAATCAGAAAGGGGGTACTAATCCGAAAGGGTTAAAGTAGCCATAATAATGATTAATGTATAACTTTTGTTCTAGAACTTCCCAAAAAGTCAATAGTTTAAAAGAAATAGATGTTCAAAAATTCCATAAAAATACGCTAAAATCTAACTATCGTAAGGTGTGTCTGTGTTTATATTTAGGTCATAATTGGGGTCACGGATTAGAGAAGCTCCATTTTCTGAACTCGTAAGCAGTGGTGAGATATTTAAAAAAAAAACTAAAATAAAAATAAGTTGATATGTTTGCATGGAAATAAAAATTATCGAATTGCTTTAAAACAATCATCAGTGACACTTTCAGTGGCCCGCGGATTAGTACCCCCTTTCCGACTAACTAGTACTAATACTTATAAATAAAAATTAAATGCTGGTTGGTAAGCGCCGCATCACTTGAGAACGGCTGGACCGATAAGATAAGGCTTTATTTATTTTTAATGTACGTAATATTGTCCGAATTAGGTTTTTATAGAAAGAAAAATTTTAAAAGTTGCCCGGACAATTGGCAAATTAGGGAAAAACTGGAAGCTCTTTTTTCTATGAAATTTTCATAAGACAGGACAACGTCTGTCGGGTCAAATAAAAACAAGTGAGCCCACGTTAGTTGCTAGTCAATATCGTTTCGTCATACCTACTGTGATTGTTATAAATAATAACGATAAAATAACCAATAAAATACCTATAGAAAATGTATAAGTTCAACGTGACTCGTTAAGGAGATGGAAATGGTTTGTATACATAAAACCGTTTTGTTTTTTTGTAAGTTTATTAGAAATTCTTATTTTTTTTTGTTCTACCTAGTAATAGGATAAAAGTGTCGCGTTTCTGAGGCCTGTATTTAATAAACAGCTCTCATTCGAGAAATTCGTCATATAGACTAGTCAAAATAGACATTCAACGTCGGAATTCGCAGAGCTGAAAATTGGCAAAGACCTTACATACATCATTACAAATGAAATGTGTAAAGTCCCCATCGATCCCATTTCTGCAAAAAAAGCTATTCAACGTGAAACGTCGAAACAATCGGTTATTCGTAAATATCTCTTATGGTACAATTCCGTGCATCGCGGCCGATCGCAGCCGCGCGCGATCGATCGCGTGCGGCCGACGCGCGCGGCTAATGCGTCAATAGTCGTGTCTATAATATACTGACTAAGGGTCTCCCCACATTTATCGACGCGGAATCGGCTTAAGCCGAGTGCGTATCACCACACTACTCGACTTATCTATACAAACGGCTCGTTTCGCCGTCGGCCGGCGCGTCGCGACGCGTCATCCGAGCCGAGCCGATGCAAATGGTATTAGTAACACCCTTATTACGTAGACATAAAGACTTTTTTGACCGGTGTTAGCCGATTCCGCGTCGATAAATGTGGGGGAGACCCTAATCTGTCGTTAGCCGCACGCGTCTGTCGCAGACTTCGGAAGCGGTGCCATACATTTTCATACTCTGACTATGACGCATTAGCCACCGCTGGAAGCTGCCGGACGATGTGCGTGAACTGCTGACGGAGAAGAACGCGTCCATCCGTGCCTATGACTCTTTTCCCTGCGAAGCTAACCGCGCCCATATGCGTTCTCTACAGCGTGCTGTAAAGAAACGTGTACGGGAGGTTCGGGAAGCCCGCTGGGACAAGATGTTGAGCGACTTAGAGCCATCCCATCTGGCCTTCTGGCAATTACAACGAAATCTAAAATCCCATTGTATAGCTTCAACTCCTCCTCTTAATCGTCCGTACCAAAGGCCGGCCTTTGAAGACGACGAAAAGTTCGAATGTCTAGCCGACAGTCTTGAAGCCCAATGTACTCCCAGCACCCAACCCGCAGACCCGGTCCATCTTTCCAATGTGGATCGCGAGGTCGAACGTAGGGCCACCCTCCCTCCCTATGAAGACCCTGACGACCCCTTACCCCCCATCACCGTAGACGAGGTCCACACGATAGTGAGGAAACTCAAACCTAGGAAAGCCCCCGGCTCAGACGGTATCACCAATAAGGTGATCAAACACTTTTCCGCCCCGCTCATATTCCTCATGACCGCCATCTTCAATGGCGCTCTGAGTAATAACATCTTTCCACAAGCTTGGAAACAAGCCACCGTTATCGGTATCCCCAAACCCGGCAAACCCAAGAGTGAGCCCACTAGTTACCGCCCCATCAGCCTTCTCAATGTATTTGGGAAAATCTATGAGCGTCTCATTTATATCCGTTTAAAGGATTTCGCTGACTCCCGTAAACTCATCCCCGACGAACAGTTCGGTTTTCGAACCCAGCACTGTTGCATTCGACAATTGCTCCGCATAGTCGAACACATTAGCTCCCGTTTTATGCGCTCGTACGAAACGGGCATGCTCTTCTTCGTCGTAGCGAAAGCCTTCGACAAGGTCTGGCACAACGGTTTATTATACAAACTGTACCAATTCAACGTGCCGGACCGTCTCGTGCTCATCATTCGAGACTTTCTGTCGGATCGCTTCTTCCGCTATCGCCTAGAAGGCATTCTCGTCCCCTCACCCCATTCGCGCCGGAGTCCCTCAGGGCTCCGTGCTATCGCCCCTTCTGTTTACGCTGTACACCAGCGACATTCCTAAACGTGGCTTGGCCAAGTTGGCTCTCTTCGCCGACGACACGGCTATCTACTATTCTGGTAGGAGTCTCGATAGCATCTCTCGAACCCTTCAAACTTCAAACCGCAGCCGACGCCCTCGGGGTCTGGTTCCGGAAATGGAGAATAGAGGTGAATCCTGAAAAGAGCGCAGCCGTTCTTTTCGAGAGACACGGTGATTCCCACACCCACATTCGTCCCGTCTTCATGTTCGGCAAACAGATCCCTTGGGAGATGAAAGCCACATACCTGGGGGTTATCCTAGACCACCATCTGAGTTTCCGAGACCACATCAAAGCGGTGCGCGCTCGCGCCGCTTTCGCTGTCGGTCGCCTCCACCCCATCCTTAGAGCGCGCAGTAAATTGTCACTTAGAAATAAGCTGAGAATCTACGTGACGTGCATCCGCCCCATCTTGACTTACGCTAGCGTTGTTTTCGCACACGTTAAGCCTTGTCGTTTCAAATCCTTCCAAACCTTCCAGAATCGAGTGTTGCGCAAAGCCGCGGCTGCCCCGTGGTTCATGCGTAACGTCCAACTCCATCTCGATCTAAAAATGCCAACCATCAGGCAATACCTCAAACGCATTTCCAAGCGTTACTTCAACACTGCCCCCCTCCATCCGAACCCCTAGTCGCCGCAGCGGCCGACTACAGTCCCTCTCTCATAAGTAAAGTTCGCCGTCCCAGGCACACTTTTTTAGAACCCGATGACGAAATAACCATCCTCCAGGAGGCGAGTAAATCGACCAGCACAATACACAACGTCCGCCGCCGTCCGGCATACCGTCCTCGCCGCCGCCGCCGGTCACGTTCCACCGAGCTCTCCCGTCGTAGAGCCGGTCGTCTCTTCAGACTCCGCAGTCACACCGATAATTCAGCCCTCATCAAGCTGCCTCCCCCCCCTATATCCACGCCAGCAACGCCGTAAGCCGAGGTTCGAGTCCCACTAGGGGTCGCCCTTAGTGCTGTTGTTGCAGGTAGTCATGATGTTAGTGTAGTACAAGTAGTTAGCTTAGGTTAAGTATTTTACTTCCCCCCCAGTGGCTGGAGACCCTTCAGGTCTCGCCAATAACTGCCCGGTTACGTAGAAACCGTCCCCTAGGATGTCCTACAGCAGTCAAATAGAAAAAAAAAAAAATGTCGCATTAGCCGCGCGCGTCTGCCGCACGCGATAGATCACTCGCGGCTGCGATCGGCCGCGATGCACGGAATTGTACCTTTAAACGGCAAGTATTATCGTCTTAATAGAATATTCCTACGAATTATGATTATGAGATATGGCGATTAAATAATTGGAAAATAATCTAAATAAACAACAAGTCCCTATGTAACGTTCTCACACAGCCTAAACCGCTAGAAGTAGAATTTGAAGAGTAGGTGGTTGTACAAAGGATTTTTTAAAAATAAATCCCATAATTCATTGAAAAAAGGTGGTGATGAAATTTTCGTATGAAAAATCTTATTTCCTGGGTTTATAAACTTGAAAATTGACCGTATACCATAAATGAAAACCACAAATTAAAAGGCTCCCTGTTTTCCTCTTACCATTCTTCCAGTCCATCCAA
Organism: Amphipyra tragopoginis; assembly: GCA_905220435.1. Classification (NCBI taxonomy): domain Eukaryota; kingdom Metazoa; phylum Arthropoda; class Insecta; order Lepidoptera; family Noctuidae; genus Amphipyra; species Amphipyra tragopoginis. The sequence goes on along the minus strand of HG991991.1, from coordinate 21,329,471 downwards.
AGGTTCACAGGAAGAGATCGCCTTGACCGATAAGACACCTCATTGTGCATTTTTTAATTTAAATTGTGTTTCCTTGTTTTCGTTTACATGGTGTGGGTCAAATAAAGACGGTATAAATAAATAAAAATAATAAAGATTCGAAACTGACTTTGGTATGGTTTTAGAACCTTTGCCTGCCCACATTGGCTATTAATATTACAACAAAGAGATTAACAGGTTGAATTTCTTTGTATTACAACAACCATTAGTCATCAGTCATCAGACTCGTCAGTGGGTATATTTTTTGGCATGAGTATGACTACATATTATTCTCTACTTTTACTTTCCTCACATTCGAAATGAAATGCCCGTAAGTATGGTTAATCTCGGGTAAAAGTAATCTATTTCCAGCCCCGGATCTTGTTTTTTTTGAAGCGGGGCGTAAACTGATAAATGCTTCCCACGCCCGCCAATATTTTTACCTTTATCATCATTGTCATTTCAGCCATCAGACGCCCACTGATGGACATAGGCCTGGGGCCCAATTCTAATAAAATAAATCTTGATAAATCACAACCGAACCAAGGCCGAACCGTTTATTTAGACAGTTCTCAATTTCAAAAGCTATCAAATTGTTTGACACAAAAAACAAAATCAATCATTTTGAAAGTTTTCGAAAACAAAAACTGACTGACAGTAATTGTGGTTCGATTGCGTTTGGCAACAATTTATTTTAGGGGAATTAGGCCCCGGGGACTGCGAATACGCGTTTTTTTTTTCAAAATGGTCTTTTATATATTATGTTTGCCACAAACGCACCTTGTTTAGCGTATATTTTGCTACTTAAGAGAACTAATATGTATTATGCATAGAAGTAATTCGTACTTGTATATGGTATAACCTAGAACATACATACTTTTCAGAAAATCTGTGTCGCTTGTTGATCATTCTATTTTCAAGCTACCAACTTAATGCACACAAGTATTAAAAAATTGATACGTAACTAAAAATACATTTTCAGGTTTCATTCCATTAATAAGAGCAGTTAGCCTGAGAATAGATGGATTGATAGATCTGGGTCCCAACTGGAGCTATGAATACCGGATCATGAGATCTTCCAAGGAAGATATGACCAAACGCAGCTTAGGAAGACACGGGAAACACCATCATTCATCGGAAGTAGCCTATCTTAGACACGAAGATGAAAAGCGGTTCCACAAGGACAAGAAAAAACTCCGCAAAGCAGAACAACGACTCCGTGAAGAAGCAGAACGATTGCGTGAAGCTCGAGATCAAGAACGTAAGCAAGCTCAAATCGAAGCTCAAAGAAAGCAGCAGGATTCAGCATCAACAAACAAGTATCACGAAGCTTCAACTACACCACACAAATACATACCAATCGGAATTCCTGAAGAAAGACAATATTTTGAGCACAGGTTTTCTGACATCGTAATTCTAAAGATGCCCCGACCTACCCCCAAAAGTAAGTCGGAAATAAAACGTGATAGTGAACCGGCACTGATTCACCTGAACCAGACAGAGCAGAAACGCGAGAAAGAACTGAAACCGAAACGCAATAAGAAGAAACATACATTGCATAGACCCAGCACATGGAGTTCTATGGAGCATCTCCAAATTAAAGATGATTCAACATCATTGGATACCTCGGAACTGAAAACTACCAAAATGAAATTCACCATGCTTGATATGGATGATTTTACGACCAGGAAGAAGAAGCACAAGATGTTGAAAACTACCGAATCTAAAACTGGATTTCGAAACAAATTTGTTGTGCCATTCGTAAAAGATTCTAATAAAAATGAAGACAATTCTAAGGTTGCTTACAAGAAAATAGAAAATGTTACTAATATGACTACAACAAATGTTATTAGAATTCTAACAACTACACAAGTGACGACGGTTAGAACAGCTGAAATCTTCAGCGACCCACATAAAGTTAAAGACAATGATAAAATTAATGAGTTCAACGATCACATTTACAAACATAGTTTAAAAGTATTTGACATTATGAAACAAAAAGCTAGCCTCTATCGCCTGAAAAAGCAAGCTGACGCGTTAAAAAAAAGTTATGAAGATAAATTCAAAGAATTCCTAAGAGAAACTAGTAATCAGAAAATAAAGACCCGGTTGGGAACACAAAAAGTTATTCTTAATACCATTGATACGTCGAATCAGATGCTTAAAAGGCTCACTAATTTTATGATAGGAGATAATATGAATAATATGGGTACGGCTAAATTATTCCGAAAAGTAATTGATAAAGAACACAATTTAGAATTAAACTATGCTTGTAAAAATATCGGTATATGTCGAACTCAAAATAGCTTCTCAGTGTTTCTTACCGATATTTTAGAAATACTGTTAGGGACTGATGATAGAAAGCTTAAACAGTCCATAGACGCGATGACCGAAGTTGTTAAAAATGCAGATTTTGACAATGTCTTAGGTAAACATATCGAAAGAAAATTAAAAGTATCTATAGATAAATTGGAAAGGCTACCAGTGGTTTTCTTGAGACCATTGGTCATGATTATTAAAAATATTATACAAAATAAAAATAGCCCTATAATATTAACAAGTGAATCTTTAGTTACGAGCAGCCGAGTTAATGGTACATTGGCATTTTTAGAAATTATTGACTTGTTAGACAAAGAGCTTCCTCCAAATGAAGCTAATACGTTAGAATGGAATGATATAAAGACGAGTTTCAAAGAATTTTCAGAAGGTAAAAGAGATGATGTACAAGAAATAATGGAGGTTTTCGTAAAACATGTAAATATGAAAGTGGAAGGATTGGACAAGACGAGCAAAAAAAGTGTGTCTAAAAATATGGAAGTTATTTTAAAATCAACTGAATTTACAACATATTAAATATGTTTTTGGATTTTATTTGTTTTTTATATATAATAAAACCATTCGATTCGATATTGATTTACGATGTAAAAATGTAAAAAAATACACACATAAAAGGGTCTAGCACGTTTTAGCGAATTACTGTAAGTGAGGTTCTGCTAATAGCTCATTTTACGAATTTTAATCATTCATAGTTATCGCCAGTTTAGTTAATTCTTCGCAAATATATTTTAACGCCGCTCGGTTTAGTATTAAAGTATCTCATTAACAGTCTTCCATATATTATTTATTCGCCCGATTAATAATTCCCCATTAATAATCTCCATAATTTTATTGAAGATGTTAATCAATGGTAGCATTGATCGTGACGTAGCGTTGGGCAATCGTGGGACAAGGATACTTAGCGTAGCAAATTATTATAACATGAGGTGTTATAAGTTTGAAGTCTATGTCTATTTGTCTGCGTCACCGTAGCGACAAAACGGCTGAACCGATTTGAATGAGATTTTTTTGACAGTACTGGGGGCTTACTATGTCCTCTCATGAAAACGTTCAAATGCCAGCCAGTCAATTTCCGTTCAAAAGCAGGCCTGCTTCTGAATCGCTAAAAAGCGTACCATGTCAGTACTAAAGGTGAACGACTATTGAACCAAGTTGAATGGTAATGCTTGTTCATGGTACGAAAAGTCTATACAAAAAACAAGGTGAACGGATCTCGTATACGTCAACGTAGCAGGCCTGCCGCAGGCCTGCTCTAAAGATGTCATAGCACAAAAAAGCAGGGCAGTTCAACTTCCAGGCAACTTCTGTCCTGCTTTAAGAGGTCATAGTAAGCCCCCAGTACCATTGTATCACACAGCCATAGAAGTAATGTACCAATTACGTACAATCAACTTAGAGCTTAAAAGTAGACAATCAACTACCTAATAAATATATATATTTACACGGACTAGAAAAAAAAATTTATAAAGACGTCGGCCTAAGTAATGTTCCACAGAGAAAAAAAATGCTGTAAAGTTTACAGTGTAAACAAACCTCAAAGGGCATGAGCTTGAGAATGACGTAGGCTAGGTATGCATAGAAGTAATATGTACTCTTTATAAAAAATCCTTGGATGTATAACATTTGCTTCCTTTGCTTCCCTCTCACTCGTTTGACGTTTTGACCAGTTTTGACGGCTACGTCTGTCTGTCATGGCGTTGGCGTCATGGCGTTGAATCAAATTCACAAGTTTTAGGTACCAAAGAACACAGAGTAAGAATAAACATCTACATCTGAGGTTGTACAGAAAGAAATCAAAAATACTCTAAATTAACCAGTATGGAAAAAGTAGCTCCTCATCCAACCTATCCCGCAAGTAATGTCGCAAAATTCAGCGGTTATGATCCTGACAAGTAAATAAAATACAAATAATAAATAAGTTCAGTACTATGGTGTGCTTTAAAGTAAATTGTTTTCTGCCTTCAATGTTATCTACCTACTAAATACAATTCCAAGACTTTCTCATTGTTAATGATGATAAATGTTCTGTTTGTTCGTTTATAATTATTATCATGACCACTGATTAAAAATGGGTGTCCCAATAACAGAGAGCTGTAAAGACTGTAATGCACCATCATAGATTATCTATTGACATAATCACCACCAGCAGACTGATTGCTGATCGCAGTCGTTGTTATTGGGGCAAGCAGGAGGAAGCTGCTTCTCATCCTCTTAACTTTATGCCTTAGGCTGGTATTTCACTTATCAAATATTGTCCATGATTTGATCAAATTTCTTTTCTTTGAAATTCTTAATTAAAATTATCTAATTTCTTTGATCAAATGCACAATTTCTTTGATCAAACGAACATTGGACAAAGATATTTGATAAGTGGAATACCAGCCTTAGGGACAAACTTCAATATCGATTCGCATTTAATTAATAGAAAATGGCTTTTTTGTATTAAGATGCGTATCGTATCGTATATCGTATCCAAACGTTTACATTTTCGCATCGATTCCGGTTTAGCGTGCATTAGCATGCTTACGCAATTGATCGGAATCCACCACATTGAATGCTAGCTCTAATCTCAAAAATGTTCAAATAATATAACAATAGGTTGCCAAAACCAATACACCAGTTTGTCTTAAGGCGGCTTCCCACGGTGCGTGATATCGAGCACCGGCTGCGTGAGGTATCATCAGTAAAATTACGCACCGTGGAAAGCCACTTTAAAGGGTGCTTGATTCGAAAAATTTTGTCATTCCTAAATACCAAGTGAATGAGAACTCGAACCGCAGCTTTGAAGTTACCTACTCGCGGCGGATACGGCGCGGCGCACCGCTTCGCACGCGTCTGCGTTACCACGAAAGAGTCTCTTCCTATGGTGCGCCGGTGCGAGCTCGTAAGTTGCAATGCACAATATCACGCACCGTAGGAAGCCATCTTAATAATACTGGTATCAAGTATAAGTAGAAAGTATCAACCGCTTTCGAATCTTCACACATAACAATTTATTTGCAGATATGTAATTGATAAGGTATCGCTCACCGTGGTTACTAATGAATGCTTGACCCCTGGATGTCCCCCGTACTTGACTCAGAATGCCGTTGCCAAATACCTGGCGCCACTCACTAGAGAGCTGACAGCAATACCACTAAGGTTCATAAATATCTCGTATAACATTTTGTAACGTTATTTTCACTAATATGATTAGCGTTATGTGACAGCTGACAGGTGGAATGTAGATGGAACTGCTCCAATATTTAGTAAGGCACGCCAATATACTTCCTTTAAAGTCACAATGATTATTGGAAATATTTGATGATTATTGACTTGTTGCCAAAAATACAGAATGGTAGGTACTTTTTCTTAGTTATGTCAGTTCACCACCCGTCTCAAGCTCAGTGGCGTAGCTAACGTATGGCTAGGCGCTGCAGTGCATCGGGGCCCCCAGGCTCGAGGGGCCCCTCGGCCTCCATGAACGACGTTCGAAAAAGTTGTATAATATCCTAGTTGAATAAATAATTTTTGTATTAAACTTTTGGCCCCTAACCAACGACTTTTACGTGAAAGCGTGACAAACAAACAAACATTTACATTTATAATATTATTAGGAATTACGATGAATTAATTATCTGCTGCGTTATACATAATGCTTAGTAGTAAATAGCTTTGCTTTATTATGCCCTGCAGTGGGCGATAAGGAGCTGATGATGATGAGTTTTGCACCTTCAAAGTACCTATTTAGTTTAAATAGGGCCCCAATTTCATTTTTGCCCCGGGGCCCTTGGTTACATAGCTACGCCACTGCTCAAGCTACTTAAGCAACTTTTTTAGGCTTATGTAGTCAAACTTCGCAAAGTTTCGCCAAGTCCGTCTGTATGTAAAGTGGGGTTGTTTTTTTATTTGCGTACCCCATCATGTAGTCTAGTCAGCATTTATATTTTTACTCATATCCAAACAGGCCAACGATAAAAGAACTGCCTGATGCAGTCATAGACCAAATGGTGTTAAGGGATAAGGCTTTCTGGGTGGACAAGCCAGGCACCAACGACTATACAATACACGACGCTTATTACAATTACGGAATGATGACCGAGGTTGTGAAACCAAGTAAGATGTTATATTGTTTATGATGAATTAATTGTTTTGTATCCAGTTCGATGACATGCAAGACCATCGTTTGCATTGGCGTTGCGGTTGTTGGTGTTTTTGTGCGCTTACAAAATAGAGGGTTCCTTCGACGAAGGGACAATGAAGTAGGTACCTTCGGTAGAAGGCTCCTAAATCCAGCCCTGGCCGGACGTAGGACTTAAGAATCGTTATTCTTTTGTCTTGGAAGATCTTTCCATGATCAATTTCCACTTTTAACCTATCCTAACCGAGTCGGACTGCTCAGATTTCAGGCTAATCCTGACAGGTTAACCGAAAGCAACATGCTACACCTAATTATAGTCAAAATATACAAGATGTAACATAAGTAACGCACAACCTCATAAGGGGTCACTGTACTCATTATTATGAACAACTTTTACTATGAGAGCAAAACTGAAATCACCGAAATTTTGACGAGATAATTTAAGCGAACATAAATGTAGGGAACAGCTGTTTTTTTCACGAATTCGGGTTTGTTCCCATTGTAAAAGTTATTCATAATCATGAGTGCAGTGACCCCATAAGAGGTTGTGCGTTATTTATGTTACACCTTGTATAAGAAATTTCGCGCGTCTGAATTTTTCTGACGAATATTTCTGATAATGTGCTGCCGAGCTGATCCTAGGTGTAACTGCAATTAGGCTTTTAGCCGTAACATTCTCTGAAAATTAATTAATTATTGACCTTACCCTCTGTTAACAGCACATCAGGACGTATTTCCTCGTTCGTACCAGTATGATCTAGACTGTGTTAGGCATCGACGAACTCATGCCTGTGACGGGCTTATGCAACCAGAAGGTGAAGAGAAGGTAAGGACAATCAAGTGTATTATTCTATTATGATTTACCCCAGAAGTGCAATGGGTATTGAAAGTATGACGAATCAACGCAGAATATTACAAACGTCCTAACAATTAGCATGAATGTGATGCAAATAAAATAATAATATAATATACAGAAAATTAAAGGAAATTTTTAATACTTAGAGAGCATTTATTCCCCACAAAAAATTGCCCCTATCGCGCAGTCCGCTCCACCACCGCGCGACAACCGCGCTGGCATCGCGCGCGCGCCCTCATAATGTGGTCGCCGCCAATCACCTCTTCACTTCCCAAGTTCTTCAAGTTCTGTCGTGAGTTTAAAACGTGTTCATCATGGAGAACTTGACCAAGAAAAAAAGATAAACCAGCTTTGTACTGACTGATTCCCCACCGCGCGTGCGGAAAAGACGCTATTATACACGCGGTGCGGTGGTGGCGCACTGGCCATGGCGGCGCGGAGACAATATCACGTCGTTTGTGCAAAGATTGTTAACTACTTACTTATAAATAAAGTGCACTTTATTAATACGAACATGTTAGTGCTGTTTTAAAGAGGAGTGCTGACTGTTAATGCACGAAAACATTCGTGTCGTCTACCCATGGCCTAAGAAGAATATAGCAGGATGGTGACGAAAAGGTTGTTCTTCCCAAATCACGTATCATTGTCAGTGTATTCTGGATAATCATAGTTATGTGCGGTAGCGTCAATCTGCTTACTATGACATTACCGTTGGTTAGGTAGGTACCTTCCGTTTGGCAATGGACAGAGCGAAGCAAAGATACAGCGAACTGTTCGAAAACGGCAAGCGAACTCCTCGCAATGCGTCAACAGTGTTTGCAGTGGGCACGCGAACTTCTCGCAAACATGTTCGTGATACGTTTGTTTCGTGCACGTGCGCAGATGGGGGGACACCATTACATTTTGCAGTTTAAAACAATATTTATAGAGGCTTATTTTGAACAGAAAACAAGGCCTTGAAAAAAATCTAGGCTAATGAAATTTGTCTAACTGTCAATCCTTAATTCACTGTTACACAGAAACCTCTTAAGGCCCATTGTCGTGACTGTCGTGACCTCAGTATACCAGCTCTGACTCCCTTCCAACTGGCGTGGGCCAAAGACCCTGGTCAAAAGAGGTGGCGGTATTTTCCCGATCTGAAGGCTACTTTGACGCGGCAAGAAATACGAGACTCAATGGATAGGTTAGTGCAAATGAGTATACTAATACAAGAGATATAATTAAACAAATGAACTTTAAAAATAATTGTTCCCACTTTAAAAGGCTTAGTTTAAAAATGTATAGTCTGTACTTTAATGTGAGGGTGGTAGCAAGCCAGGGTTCCGCATAGATCCTACCAACTAGCATACTGGGTTCTTATTGAATCTTACATGTCTACAAATTCCCAACGTGCGGTGAGGAAGTTTAATGTTAAAGCCCACACGGGATTAAAGCTTACCTCCGGTTTCTGATTTGAGAATTCGGGATAAGCAAATACTTAAGTAACATTTGAGTATGGAGTTGTCAAAAAAAATTACGGATTTTAAAGCATTTTTTTTGACAACTTTGTAAGTACTCAAATATTTTTTAAGTATTTGCTTATCCCGAATTCTCAAATCAGAAACCGGAGGTTAGTCTGAAAACCTTGATCCGTAAAGCACGGTCAACTACATATAACATATACCTACTCAAGTACATACAGTCATATAAATTATTGTGAGTTTAATATTGTTCCAGTGTTGGCCGGCCTTTCCAAAATGAAGCATGCAACTGGTATTATCAAAACTACCCTCCGGTTAATTACGAATGTATAATTCGCAAATTCTCCAAATGATATCTTCGGATGGACGACAACAGATTGGTTTACGATTTCCGTGATCTAGTCCAATTTATTGCTCCCACACCGCTGTTAAAAATGTTTACAAACATTAGTTAACATTTTCTAAACAAACATAAATAAAAAAATATCTGCAAAAAACTATTAAAATAATATCTAATACTTAATCTATATTACATAAATTAGATTTATTATTATCTGATATTTTTATCTTTTCCTAACATTTGTTAATGTTAGAAAATGTTTGTAAACATTTTTAACAGCAGTGTGGGAGCACCATTATTAGAACAAAAACTACCACCGTCACTTACCTATACATAATTTTAAGCTTATCCGGAAAATATTTTATTAGACTGGAATAAAAGGAAACCATATCTACATAGCGTTTTATTTTCAACTCAGTAGTATTGTTTTGATAGACAGATCATTTTCATTTGTGAAAATATAGTACTTGAAAAAAAATTCCTTAAACATTCTGCCATTTGCGGCGTACCTATAAATATTTGTGCAATAACATTTTTCTTAGGGCTGATTTTTCAATAGTCAGATATAATTTATCTGAGGAATAACGCCGGATGCGAGAAGCACAGGACCGGTCGCTGTGGTGACGCTTGGGGGAGGTCTATGTCCAGCAGTGGACGTCTTTCGGCTGAATGATGATGATGATGATGAGGAATAACCACGAAAGCAAATACAAAGAGGGGACGTTGTCATTGTCATTAAATTCCTATAATACGATGCGTGAAATTTTGCGGGGCGAGGGGAACGTAATACCCCGCAGCTAGTGCTTTAGGGCGTATAGTGCTACATAAAGGAAGCGGGTAGAAGCAGGGGCTGACATTTTTTAACAAAAATACGTGTTGTTCCCTTGCAAATACAATAGGTAACAAATGACGGCCTACCAGCGCTGATCGGAGCAGGTCGGTACCGTAGAAGTAATAAGTAGGTACTTTATATAAAGTCCTTGGTCGGTACTTGTCGGCGACGTTCGGAGCTTGTCGGCGCCTGGTCCGCGCAGAGTCGGCGCCGGCGCAGTTCATAGAAATAATATGTACTACGTACAACATAAAGTCCTTGGCGCAGGTAGTCTCTATACTCTGTGGCGAACCAGCGGTGTGAGCACGAATCTTTTTATCGAGCCGATTCGAGAAATTATCTATTCTAAACGTCAAATTTGACATAAGATATAGATAAAACGACAACTGTTGCAACTTTCATCTTACAACTTTCATCTACGCATCACTTTCGTAGATATTTGCTGTGGATATTTGTATTTTTTGTAATATCGCTTGTCTTATGACTGAGGGCGAATTCTTCGCAGATGGAAAGGTCTGTAGTTAAAAGAGTTATAGGTTTACCGTCGTTTCGTCGTGTCGGTGAAACATTCTCTAGCTGGAAAGGCCTGTCGTCGAAAGTGACGCTTAGATGAAAGGTTCTCTCGGCGAAATGTCCGTAGGTGAAAGACTCTGCTGGGGAAACGGAAATAAAAGAATCATCCTGTCGACGAACAATCCAATGGCGAATCGGTCTTAGGAGAACGGTTGCGGAATCTTTTATAAACGCTTACGGACATACGCCACTTGATTTTGTCAGAGGGGTACGCGTATTCTTGCTCCGATCCATAGGTATCTGCTCTAAGGTAGAGGTAGGCCAAAGAAAAGATGGATGGAATGTGTGAAGGATGACATGGGTAAGAAAGAAGTGAGTACTGAAATGACGGCTGATAGAGGAGTATGGAAAAGGAATACATGTTGTGCCGACCCCACCTAGAGTGGGATGAAGGCAGAGAAATGATGATGAAACGATATCCTATTCTATACAACACGAATTTAGTCCAATACAGGGATCATAATGTGAGCAATAAAACGTAGGAAAAAATTGCGGAACAAAGGAAAACACCCGGTAAGTTTACAAAACCTTCATCTGACCCTTTATTCATTAAATCCATAGCACACGACCACGACCATACACTTCCACTGCTGTTAGCTAATAGTCTTTAGAAAGTGAGTCGTCGCGTGTTGGTAATGTGCTCGGCACATTGCGTGGCGTTGCGTTTCAATAGTATGTTTACACCTTTTATGCCCAATTTCTGGTCGATCTAATTGTCTTATAATCTAGTCTTTGCCTCAGATACAGAAGAAAACTTTCTACTTTTGTGTCATATTTTATTCCATCTTCTTTTGTTTGTACAAAATGTCAAAATTATAAATATGTTAAAACACTTTTGAAAAATTATAAATCTTTAAAATCCCCATCCCCTAACATAAATAACGATGGCGAGTAAGGATGATGGCCTCTTCCTCCTGGAGGTTCTCATCGACAAGATGGTTTTTGTGAAAAGTCCGTGTTTTTCCGACAAGGACTTCAGGACATGTGTAACCATAGAATGCCCATCTGTCGCGCCCCTTGAAATATGTGACGATGACCCCGGGTCGAGTGTAGCTAAAAGTGGGGGACCCTTCGTGAAAACGTTCAACAGCGGCAAGTCGTGTCTCTTTTCCCTTAAAGAAGCCGATATTACCACAGCCATGAGTACCTTCCCTATAAAAGTGACAGTATACAAGTCACTTCCATGCGGTTGCCTACCGACTAAAATCGTCATGGGGGAAGCGGTAATAGATATGACAAAGGAATTTGTCCAATCACGTAAAAACTATTTGCAAGATCCCACGACTGTTAGCTACCAAGCTTTAAAAGATACATTTCGTATCGTCGACTCCAACGGCGACGAGACGGGTGAAATAGTAATCTTTTTACGCATCTCTTGCTTTGGGAAGCTAATAATTACAAGATTCCAAGGTGGTAGCGGCCCACCTAATTTAGGAGCTGGTCAAGGTCCGTCAATTGTAGATCGATCATGCAATCCTCGGAGGGAGTTCCAAACAACTCAGGATCCTTGTGTTTGTGGCGCTGCCCGAGCCACATCTGGCGCTGTTCCTTGCAGTGCCCCCTGCCAGGCAGGTGGAAGTGGTGGCGGTGGTGGTGGTTATGGTGTTTGTCCTATAGGTAAAAGATTTTTAACTAAGTGTATTATTTGTGTTCCTTGTTGTTATAAAATCTTACACCATTAAATCTTTTCAGCTCGGGATCCTTACAACTCTATGCCATGTGAAGATCCGGACGACCCTTGCTACTGCTCTGGTCCTAAAGAACCTCCAAAACAACACATGTCCTGCAGAAATACAGACCCGTATTGTCTGCACATTCCCAAAGGTGAGAACCGAAATTATGAAAATTTACAATTACTGGATCAAAGTTAAATTTTTGTCGGATAACTCTAATTTTGACCCAGTAATTTACATTAAATATTATCGTATCCCCATTAGTAGGCCCCTGTACCAAGTTAGGATAAAAATAATGTCGTGGACGAGATATTTTACACGTATGTATATTATGCGAGCTTGCGATATTTGAATGCATGAGAATCAATTTGTTGATGGCCAGGTCCCAGTAAAGCATTTGAAGAGATAGGATCGAATTTGGGTGGCAACGAACTAAAGATTAAAGTACCAGCCAGCGCAGCTGTCATCAAGAAGATCAGTCAGACTCACTGTGCAATGCAATGTCCGTACACGAAAAACAAAAAGGAAGAGGGGCCTTGCATACCACCTTGCGGAAAAAATAATATAAGTTTAGCATTCCCACCCGAGGCTATTTGTTGTCACGGTACGCGGCCGCAAGGCACGCAGTTTACTTGTACCACAGAAGGATGTGTCCAGACGTCGAAACATGGCCAGCATGCGCGCGGTGATGCGAGAAATGAACCTATCAATAAAGATGTTTTCGTATTAAAGGTTGCAAAAACTGCCATCCATGGCGATAAAAAATGTAAAATAGAATTAGAACTCGTTACACCTAAGGGTCCAGATAAGAAGCAACCAATCCGTAAAGCAAACATGAGAATCGCAACCGATCCAGATTGTGAATGTTTTACCCGAAGGGCGAAGCCTAAGGGGAAAAGAAGAATATAAATTATTTAGAGCTAACCGCTAAACTATAACAGTTCTTTATTTCATCATCATCATCATAATCAGCCCACTCCTAGCCCACTGCTGGGCACGGGTCTCTTCTCAGAATGAGAAGGGTTTAGATCTTAGTCCGCCTCGCTGGCCTGGTGCGGGTTTATTAATGATTTCCAAATTTATTATATCTTTGTGTCATTATTTCTGTAATTTTAGTTTTCTTGAATTTCATAACGATGATTACCCTGATAAATCACCAAATTGTTCAGATTGCTGCCCGACGGGGAACAAGGTCATATTCCAAATGCCTTCGGACACCTGCGGTATGAACCACAAGCAACGAGCCCACTTTAACTTCACTTCTGATGGAGTGGGAGACGTAGCTCGAGACGATCCCAACCAGCTCATGCCCGCTACGGCAGAGGACTACCATGGGGTTGTGTATGACTTTCCACAACAAGTGATTAAACTACGTATTGGAAAAGTAATAGAGATGCCAGGTCGGAAATCTAAAATGGAATATCAATTCATCACCCCTGCTATGAATACTCGAAAAGTTGTACCAGTGACAGATACTCGCACAGCGCAATGTTTACCCACCTGTCCAGATTGTTGTTACCACTAAATCTCATAAACGTAAACTGTAACGTATAAAATTTACGTTATGTAACCATCTATTGATTAAATGTTTATGCAAGTGAAAGGATTTTATTTTTCTTTAAACAAAGTAGTGCAGGTCCATAGGTACTGTTATATTGACACTAGTGCCTAAATGATTGTTTATTTAGTTCATTGCTAACATAAATAAAATGTCGTCAACTCGTCCTAGGTGCCCTGCCGAGCTTGCCGATTAATCAAGATTTGACGGAAGATCAAATAATGGAAATTAAATCAACAAACAAGGAATTGAAACTACTTCATGTAGAAGACCATTTCATCAATTTATTCAGTACCGGATCATCTATACCCTGTTCTGAAACAGCGACTGTTGTCGATGAGTATTTACAAACATTTCTTGACAAACCAAAATTTTCAATCGGATCAATCCAGACTCAATTAGATCTTTCAGCAACTTCTTTGTGTACTATCAGGTCTAAGAGACGCAGTGTCTCATTCTCTGACAAAGTGGATGTTTCCAAATCGTACATGCATTTCTTTGATTACCGAAAAAAATACTGCAATGATATTCCTAAGAATACATTTGGTAAAAAGGAAACAACCGTTTACATGACGCTTTTAAATGATTCCTGCCACCGTCACACATCGGGAACACAGGCAACAGCTTCCATAAACAAATGCTTACAAGTCTCTTGCAGTAACGCCGTCAATAATTATTATCTTTGCAATTCTAGTAATTCTAATGACTGTTCTACATGCAATACCTCAACATTGACCTATCAAGATAGTCGAAGACAATTTATTCCGGATAACAGAGTAAGATATTCAGATGTTTACTTTTTCGGAAAAAAAAAAGATGATTCAAATAAAAAGGGGATGGAGAAGAATAAAAAACCGGGAAAAATGGTAAACGCTGTCAGAGTTCAAAATGATGCCGTTAAATCCAGTACTGCATCAGTCCAAGCTAAGTCAGCGAGCAGCGCTACTGGTGCACAAACTAAATCAGTGTCAATTAACGAAGGCAACGTACCATGTCCATCTGCAGCTGGCACCAAAAATATGGTGGCAACCGTGTCACATATACGAATCGGACCTAGAGAACCATGTCCTGTGCACGGAATGGACCCATGCCAAGGGCCCAAATGTATTGTTGCTGTATCAGGACAAGATGAACAAGGTCCTGTTAAGGTTACTACAATGACTAATCCACGCCGTGGTGTATTTGAGTTGGTCATTCGTAAAATGACCGGAGCTCCACTGGCAAGAAACGAACTAATGCTCGAGTGGACACCGCCGCCAACCCGCCCATCTACTTGCGGATCGCCATGCGCGACACCATGCAGTTTTTATGGTCCTCCTTGCCGGCCATCTAGGTGCAAAGTGACAGTTTGCCGTGCCTCTCCGTGTAGGCCTCCTAGATGCTATAGAAGGCCATGTAAAAAGCCATGTGGGTCGTTGCCATGCCGACCAGTCCCATGTATCAAGTGCTACAGGGCATCATGTTGCGGTAACCCTTGTCAACCTTACAAGCCTTGTCGACCTTACAGACCTCGCAAACCTGTTCGACCTTACAAACCTTGTCGACCTTACAAGCCTTGCCATCCATGTAGGCCTTGCCCACCATGTAAGCCTTGCCCACCATGTAAGCCATGCCCACCATGTAAGCCTTGCCCACCACGTAAACCTTGCCAACCATGTAAACCTTGCCCGCCATCACCGCAATGCTGGCGTTGCCGGTCACCGCCTCGATGCAGGCCATGCCCACCACCGCCGCGATGCAGACCGTGCCCTCCGACACCATGCAAATCTCCTTGTGCACCGCCATCTTGCAAACCATTTTGTTATCCGTCACCTTGCAAACCAATTTGTTATCCGTCACCTTGCAAACCATTTTGTTATCCGCCACCTTGCAAACCAATTTGTCATCCGCCACCTTGCAAACCATCTTGTTATTCGCCACCTTGCAAATCATCTTGTTTTTCGCCACCTTGCAAACCAAGTTATTTTTCGCCACCTTGCAGGACACCTTGTTGTCATTCACCTACTCCTTGTCAAAGTTCACCGTGTTTACGGCCTTGCCCCGTTAGATGCAGGAGACCTCGTAAGAGTTGCAGCCAACCGAGAATTAAAGCACATCGTAAGCTAATATCTCCTTGCTACAATCGCTCAAAAGCATGCCCGGTAGTACGCTGTCGTAGCGTACCTGGACCGTGTCTTGGATGTGGCAGCGGACCTTCTTGTCCACCTAGAAAGTGCAGCTCGGTCTTTCCCTGCCGCCCTCGTAAATGCTACCCAGCCTTTCCATGCTCGATTCGGAAGTGTGGCATGTCGCCTTGTCCCCCACGGAATCGCTGTCCAGCTTCATCCTGCTCACCTTTTGGCTGCCCACCTATAACCTGCCTACCTATAACCTGCTCACCTTTAATCTACCCGCCTATAACCTGCCCACCTATAACCTGCCCACCTTTAACCTGCCCGCCTATAACCTGCCCACCTATAACCTGCCCACCTATAACCTGCCCGTCGCGAACAAGCAAGACAAAATGCTGCAAGAACACCTGTAAATGACAAAACTATAGGAACTAACTACAAAATATTTAATGCAATGACGTTAATAAACACATTTTAAGAAGACATGGTGTTGTTTCCTCTGGCATAATGTTAAGATTAAATTACCCTTATAAACAAACCTATTCAACTGCATACGTATAGTTGATAGTTCACCTATAAAAAACAATGGTGAATTGGTCCACTCGGCATGGCACGCACGACTTACTTCTAAAACCGGGACTCCACTAGATGCCACTAGGGACGAGTTGACCGGCTGCCTCGACTCACGGCATAACATATGGAGACTCTGCCGCGGGTCGAAGCTTGCCGTGACTTGAACCAAATGAGGCGGCCGCGTGGTCAGCCATTTGATGTCGGCAACATGTCCGTGCTCAAAGGTGAAAGCCATGCGCGCGGTGGAAACGGTCGAAATGTGTTCGATAGGCGGCAAGAAGAATAACGAAAAATTAATAGAATTAATTATGTTACATGAAAGCCACTTGATTTTGTGGTATCCGATTTCACCAAATGACTACGATAAATCATTAAATGAAGACATGGAAAATTATCGAAAAAATCCAACTACCCGTAGCAGAAATAAAAAAGGTAATGTCCTCTTTGTGTGGGCCATGGCAAGTGAGGAACTGGCTCGGGCTGCGCCCGGCTGCCTCATTTATCGTGTAGGTTGCTCAAGTGGAAATGCACAAATTTGCCGTAGCTCGCGGCACTCTTAGGATGAACCAGCTCGTCTCGAGGCTGTGCATGTGGAGTCCCAGCTTTACACTTCTGTTGTATTTAACATTACTAAGAACGCAGCGATTGCCCGTTAACCGTTAATCATATTTTTATTAAACATCAAAAACGGATTTTTACACATCAACTCATGACAATCGAATATGGATTTTTTGTCCTATTGTCATAATTTCATTTTATTACAGTACTGGTAAAGCTATAACAACTGGTATCGAGATAAAATTGCTGACATGTGCAGTGATATTACGAATGAAGAGACAACATTGTCTAAAAGTTTTATCAGAAATTCCTTGTCACAAAGTAAAACTTCGCTCTCGTCAATTTATAAATTTTGCGTCCGAAGTTTGAATAAAATTAACAAGCATAAATATACCACAAACGGCCTCTAACGAAGAAAGTATCCTGCATAGCGACAGCATAGAAACGAATACTATTCTGCCACAAGTTACCAGCTATTATTACTTGAATAGGGACTAATATAGTTAATTTTGTTATTCATTGGCGCCTAGGATGAGATCAACGTCAGAGGATTTACATAACGTCAGTGAAGTTCTAACAGTGCGTAAGGGCCTGTCCACATCTGCACGTCACGACGTCGTCAACGTGGAACGGTGCGGTAAGGGCCTGTCGACATCTCCATGTCACGACGTCGTCAATGCGGAATGGTGCGGTAAGCGGTAACGCGGCACGTTGCGTTGACGTAACGTGCAAATTTACGTTACCGTATCGTACCACGTTCCGCCTCTAGCCGCAAGCGCGCACACATATATGCGCTCCGCCGCGCTCTCCACGCCCGCGAGTTAGTCACCGTCTATGTGCTCCGATGCTTGAAAATCATACCTTACTGTTTCTCTTATTAAAATTCAGGATCTACATGGTTAACGACAAATCTAACAATGATCCTGATATGCATCTTTACGATACGGTAACGTAAATTTGCACGTTATGTCAACGCACCGTGCCACGTTACTGCACCGTTCCACGTTGACGATGTCGTGACATGGAGGTGTGGACAGGCCCTAAGTAATTTTGTGACTAAAAACAGACAACACTGCGAAAGTCACAATATTACTTGAAATGAAAAAGATTATTAGGATTTTCAAAAGTTTAAATCCTCAAAGAGTTCATTTGTAATGATAATTAAAAAGAATATTGTGTTCATCGTAGGTTACGCTCGTTTTAAATAGTTTTTACACTCTCTTGTAAAGTAGTCATTTTTGACTTCCGCACTATTTGAACTTCACTGACGATAAGGCTTGTTTCACATCATATTGCTACTACTAGCGACAACGCAAACATATCGACATTTTGTAGTTACCACAACGCAACTGCAAGAAGCTGCAGCGACACTATTCACACGTAACCACTGCGTGACCACTTTTTGTCGCTACTATGTGGTGTGGTTATGGCACGTGTGAATTCTCCGTAACTTACAATTCGGTATGTAAAGTTAAAATTAACGTATGCTGATTCCAAAACCATTTCCAAATTTTAGTTTTCTAAACTTTATTTTGCTATTTCCAACTCTTGAAATTATAAGATGGTGCTTATTTTTACATAAATGCACGAATACGCTTGACATCTATTTGACCTCTCGCTCGTCGTCTCGTCACAGATTCAGCGGAATGGGCTAAACCTCAAAGCTAAAAACTAACTATCTAACTAAATGTGGTAAAAAATCAACATCAAAACTATTCAGTGACGTCACGGAATAGGATCACTAGCAAAATTTTACAAAATCATTAAATAATAACTACCGCGTAGTAAACAAATATATTCTAATTAGTGTCTTAAAATTAGGGATGGGCCGAATATTCGTTTTATATTCGTTATTCAGCATATTCGGCAGGTTTACCGAATATTCGTATTCGGCCGAATATTCGGCTAAATCACCGAACATTCGGCAAAGTGGTACTCAAAGTATTTTTACTGTATTGAGCCGTGTATGATTGAGTATGAGTTGAGTGTTAAATGGGTTATGTTTATGAGATGTTTTTGTCGGCACTTTAGTTTTATTTCCCATAACAGCAGATAAAATGATGGTTATTAAAAAACCAAATATAAGCATGTAACTATTTTGGGATTAAGCTACAGTGAACTCTTTATAATAAAATAATATATGTTATTATAATCAGGTCTATAATGTAAGAAAGAATTGCATGATTAAATTACAACATTTTAGCAGATATGATAATCATATTTCTAGTTTCTACTTAAAGTGGCAAAAATTATTTATTGAAAATAAACAGTTATGTTCTTATAAACTTTAAAGTTTAAACGTTAAAAGTATTAAACCAGTATAGTTTTTTTTAAGAGAAAGAAATAATTGCATTTTTATAGGTATTCATTTGAGAGATCAATTAATTACCCCTACACAAACAGAGTTACTCTATTATATACAGCGTGTCCCAGAAAGTAGTGTCAAGCGGAAGTCCAGAGGTAGAACATCCTTTGAGGTACCCAAATCACCCCCATGTATCTTCCGCGATTTTTTGTAGTTTTCGAGATATGAATGTTTTTCATGTTTTTTAATCAAACTCTGACTATAACGACATTTTTGATCATAGTGACGTGAATAGTTGAGAGACATGAGTATTTTTTTTTTCTAAATTAGCTGATTAGTGACCCTATCGAATGCATAAACATTTGTAACCATAGATGTAACGAATGCGTTACAACAAAATATTGAATTGTCATAAAGTTAAAATCCTGCATGTTTCCTAAATCTTTGTGGGTGATTTAAAAATAAATCTCCCTAAACTTTTTTTGTCAGATGTATTTTAAAAACTTATCTATTTTATCAGCTATTTACCCTGTAAATTTCATCGAGCTATCTCTACGACATCATGATAAAAATTTCATTCAAAGCATACAATATCGAAAATTCCAGTTGTAAAAGGGTGAACGAAAAATTTATTATAACTAATTAATAACGTCTTTTTTAGTAACCCTTGAAGCAAAAAGAGGGGTGTTATAAGTTTAACGTGTGTGTCTGTGTGTCTGTCTGTGGCATCGTAGCTCCTAAACGGATTTTGATTTAGTTTTTTCTTTTGTTTGAAAGGTGACTTTATCGAGAGTATTCTTAGCTATGATTCAAGAAAATCTGTTCAGACGTTTGAAGATCATCAGCTCTTTTCTGGTTGTCGAAGGGATATGAGCAACTTCTACTGATCTGATCGTTTCGAAATTTACTATCCTGTGACTTCAATGATATTGATGACATGTAACAAGAAGGAGGTCATTACAACTTATCATAAACTTATAGAATCAATAGGCACACAATACCTCTACTGTAAGTTGGGTATCATGCTGTTTCAGATGATGCTTGAGTATCAGGTCAAGGTTACCATGTTATTGTAATATCATTGTAGTCACAGAATAGTAAATTTCGAATCGATCAGACCAGTAGAATTAGCTCATATCCCTTCAATAACCAGAAAAGAGCTGATGATCTTCAAACGGCTGAACAGATTTTCTTGAATCATAGCTAAGAACACTCTCGATAAAGTTACCTTGCATACAAAAGAAAAAACTAAATCAAAATCCGTTTAGGAGCTACGATGCCACAAACAGACACACAGACATACACGTTAAACTTAAAAACACCCCTCTTTTTGCGTCGAGGGTTACTAAAAAGACTTTATTAGTTAGTTTTAATCAATTTTTCATTCACCCTTTTACAACTGGAATTTTCGATATTGTATGCTTTGAATGAAATTTTTATTATGATGTCGTAAAGATAGCTCGATGAAATTTACAGGGTAAATAGCTGATAAAATGGATTAGTTTTTAAAATACATCTGACAAAAAAAGTTTAGGGAGATTTATTTTTAAATCACCTACAAAGATTTAGGAAACATGCAGGATTTTAACTTTATGACAATTCAATATTTTTTTGTAACGCATTCGTTACATCTATGGTTACAAATGTTTATGCATTCGATAGGATCACTAATCAGCTAATTTAGAAAAAAAAACTACTCATGTCTCTCAACTATTCACGTCACTATGATCAAAAATGTCGTTAAAGTCAGAGTTTGATTAAAAAACATGAAAAACATTCATATCTCGAAAACTACAAAAAATCGCGGAACATACATGGGGGTGATTTGGGTACCTCAAAGGATGTTCTACCTCTGGACTTCCGCTTGACACTACTTTCTGGGACACGCTGTATATTAGTGACATACTAAGACAAATATGAGATCTTTATAAGAGACCAAATCGAATATAATATCGAATATAATAATACAGGAACATAACCTTAAGAATTCACATTTATATTAACTTTTTATTTAAGTTACATGAAGGTAAATTTTCTTAAAACGCCCATCCGCGCGCTTTTCGTAAACGCATTCAGACTTGTATTGTTTACTTTAGGGAATTAATATTCGGCCCATCTCTACTTAAAATAGCCTAATCTTTAAGAAAAAACATAAAAAAAATACAAAAAAAAACTTTACATACCGAATTGTTGTATTACGGCGTAAGTTACCTATACTAAATTAATTTTGATGTTCTAAAACAATAGATTCGATAAATTATAGCAGTCACTATTGACAATAAAGTACGGCAATATTGTTCCTTCGTATGTAGCATGTACATGTAGCCTGTTGTCAATATTTACGGATCTTCATGAGCGGGTAAACGTCAAAAACGCCACAGTACCGTGCCAGATTTATTCACGTTGAGACACATCCGATGCGTAACAGTGTGACCCAACGGGATAAAATATACCTCTTATCTTGGGTAACACTATGACACAACGCAACTATTTTTTCCCAATGGATCACACCCAAAGATCCAATCGGCATACTAATCCTAATATCAAAATTGGGCATACCCATATTTATTTGTACAGTGATCTCTTGCATTCCTAGCGGCTCTCTGTTCCCTCTCAGCCGTTATAATATGCGAGTAATCCTTCAAATTATATTTTGTAATACTTTAACGGAAAATATATTAATTTTAAATCTATATAATAGTTATAGTATATAATAGTTTTAATAGTTAACGAAATTTTTTATTGCCTAAAACCGTGATGTGATTGTGTTTTTATTTAAACTTGATTAATTAATATGTAATGATATTTAGATTAGAAATAATATAATGGAACGCAGCCGACAGCATCACGGTCAGTGAGACAAGGATGCCATTTCCACTAACAGAAACGTTGACATTTTGACATCCCATCCCATCACCACCTCATCTCATCCCATCTCCATTTTGACAGTTTTCTTGTCTATACAATGTGTCCGGTCATGGACTAGCGATATTCTAGGTACATAAATAACAACTATTCTAGTACAAAAATACACTACACACTAGGGTCCAATCCACTTCCATTTTTTTGTTGAGATATTCGTGTGTACAAAAAAAGTCATATCTCTCAATGTTTGGTTCCTACTGAGATAAAAGTAGGCTTATTCGGAGGGCAACAATACTGTCGTTTACATTACGATACAATGGGTTCACATAAAGACATACAGTTGTAGACAATATCTCAACAAAAAAGCAAAATGGCTGTCAAATAGCGGGGAAGTGGATTGGACCCTAGTTTGTAGTGTATTTGTGTACTGGAATAGTTGCTACTTATATAAGTTCCTAGAATATCGCTAGTCCATGGCTGGACACACTGTATAATAAACAACGATCCACCGTTTCGGTTCAACTTGATTCATCTTCATTTCAACTGCAGTTGTGACTTCTATGGGTTCAACCGTTCAAACAATTTTTGATAATATGTATTACTCTACTCTATGGATGCCATTCTAATAACTCGACCTTACTTGAACCGAAGCATGACCTGACATTAATCGTATTTCACTAAAATTTTACACACGGTTGAGTCGAAGCCAAACCATTTCATAAACAACTGAACCGTAAAATCTATGTCAAAATAGCGGTTATGCATTAGTTTATCATTTTGTACATTTGCAGATCGTAAAGAGCTAGTTATCGATTCGTTTCTTGAAATAATTATGTTTTATATGAATCATATTGTGTTGTGCCCATGAAGTTGACCTCAGAGGAGTCAGAATAAGTGTTTCGTAAATAATAAGCATCAATGCTTTCGACTTGACTGGACTCTAAAGCCTCGTAAGATCTCTGATTGAAAAGATTAGCTCCTTATGTCAGTCTTTTTTCTAACGATATTGATACGGAGACAAAGGTAAGATCCTCTATACATACATAACATGAATTATTATCAGAAATGTGACTACCTATTTAGAGTATTTATCTTTTATACCAATAATCTGATCTTGGTGGTTTTGTTTACAGGATGAAAACGTTACGTGTCAACAGGCCATTATTTTGTCAATATAAC
Organism: Amphipyra tragopoginis; assembly: GCA_905220435.1. NCBI lineage: Eukaryota > Metazoa > Arthropoda > Insecta > Lepidoptera > Noctuidae > Amphipyra > Amphipyra tragopoginis. The sequence goes on along the minus strand of HG991991.1, from coordinate 21,306,113 downwards.
AGGTAGGTACTGAAAAAGTTTGAACTTATATCAAAACTAGGTTACAAGGTACAAAATGACACTATAATCTTATTTTAAATTAAGTTGCTATATATTAAAACTTCCACTCCTCGCTTTCCAAGGAATTCTGCTGCCAATCCTTCCAGTAAGAATCTACTTTTGGGCCTGCCGCGACATCGTCTAACGTTGTGTGGGCTCCACTCAGTGGTGAGTTTTGCCCACAGCTCGTCTGACATGCGGCAGACGTGACAGATCAGTACCATTTTAAACTTGCGATTTCCTGACGTCGGCGATCTGAGTTTGGGAGCTCAGTACACTATTCCTTATACGGTCTGATAACCGGAATCCTGAGTTACTGCGCTTCATTGGTCGCTGGCTAACCCCTAGTGCGGACTTCTGATTTTTTATCAAAGTCCAAATCTGAGCACCGTAGGTAGATAGGCAGATTACATACGTCCATGAGCTTTTTCTTGAGTACTTATAACAACTTAAATTTGATTGTATAATTTGCAGATTCTGTAGGAAGTTTGGCATAACTGGGGCATAGATAGCACACATGTTGCTATAGTTCTACCACAACTATTGTGAAGATACAATTTTGACCAAAAGGGTATTTAAGGTATGTATTCTTTGTATGTTGTGTAATATAACTCTAGTTTTTATTATGATATTCCAAGATTTCATATCCGTTTTTGCATTTCAGTTAATAATTGTATATGTATAATTTCGCAGATACATTTATAACCCAAAAGTTGCAGCAAAAATAACGAATGCTTGCGTCCTTCACAAGAAGCTGGACCTTAGTGACGAAAATCAGGGGTAATTAATAAAAAGCGCGAGCAAAGAGCCAAAGACGCTCACAATGACGATGCGCGGTTAAGCAACCGCGCCGTGCAAACGATCTAATGCAGCAAGGTTTGGTGAACGACGCTTATGGAGCACTAGGCGAAGAAATTAAAGTTTTTTGTTTAATTTTTTAATAAAAAACTGTCTCATTTATATTTATGAATAAAAATGATAATTTTATAAAACAAGATTCTTGTTCATTATTCAAGTGTTTAGTACAATTCGCCGAACGTTAAATGGCAGGTCGACAATCAAATGTTCGACCGTCCATTACGTCGAAAAGGCAAATGGTCGAATGTACAGGTCGAAACATTAAAAGGTCGAAATATCATACGGTGGAACAGTCAAATGGATACTAGGATGAATATGGGTGTGTGGTATGTGAAGTGGTGAGTGAGTTGATATGACCAGACTAGCTGAGTGCTAGTCAGGGCGGGGGAGTGCTTGAGCATATGTTTGAAGATTGTGATGATAGGGTTGCTGTAGCGTATTTTAATTTTTGTTGTAATTGTAATCTTTTATGAACAGCTATTTCTCTTTTATTGACTTTTAGGGAAAGTTCTAGAACAAAAGTTATCTATACTTGGGAGCAAATAAATCGAGCCACTTCTATTTTTCACATATAATTCTTATTATTTTTGGCACCTTTATGGAACAGATCAATTCGAAACATATATCGCCTAAAAGGTTATTTGATAACCTTTATAATGAGGGTAGTTTTTTTGTCAGAATTATATAATTCATGAAACAAAAACTAATAATCAGGACACGTGGAAAAAAGGAGTGGCTCGATTTATTTGCTCAGTGTATTTTGAGTATTTTAACAACCTTTCGGATTAATACGTACTTCCTTTCCGACTTACCTCAAATTATATTATTCAAATACAAACAAACTTACAACAAACCGAAAGGTACTAAGTTAAATGGAGCAAGGTAAAATCCGATTGCTTATTGGAGTCGTGTCGGGGCGTTCCGAATGCTGCGAATACAGTGGACGCCGGATCCATTTGATACGTGAACTATGAACGCTTACCTCTACACAACAACCGCAGCCCGGCCGCCATGCGCCATTTTAAAGTTTTATTAAGTACCTACTTACATCATGTACTACATAGTACAGCAGTGATAGTTTAGCGGTTGAATGCTTGCTTTTCATACATGGGTCTGAGTTTTGTCCCGGCCCGCACTTCAAATTTTACACGCTCAATTCTGATCTTGATTCATGTGCGGAGCAGAATTTTCGAAATCAAAATCCAAGATGGCGGCTGTGAAATTTTACGAGATATGCATCATTGGTGTCGTTTCCGTGGTTTTCAGGGGTGCTGATGACGAAAATGAGGTCGAAATCAAAATCCAGGATGGCAGCTGTGAAATTTTACAAAATATGCGTTATGGGTGTCGTGTCCATGGTTTTCGAGGTGCTGATGACGAAAACTGACCTCATTTTCCGTTTTATTCATCCGTTTCATCATCAGCACCCCCGAAAACCATGGACACGACACCCATGACGCATCATCATCTGCCTAGCCTTTTCCCAACTATGTTGGGGTCGGCTTCCAGTCGAACCGGATGCAGCTGAATATCAGTAGGATTTTACATGGAGCGACTGCCTATCAGACCTCCACAACCCAGTAACTGGGTAATACGATACTCTTGGTAAGACTGGTTGTCAGACTTTCTGGCTTCTGACCAACAGTAACGACTGTCAAAGATCTGCAAATGACAGCCGGGACCGTGCTTTCCGAGGCACGGAGGAAACTCGCTATGGTAAATGGTCACCCATCCGCAGACCAACCTCGGCAAGCGTGGCTTAACCCGGAAGATCGGTCTATGCGGCTGTAATTATTTAGCCACGAGCTACTTCCCCACGCCTCACGCCCATGACGCATATTTTGCAAAATTTCACAGCCGCCATCTTGGATTTTGATTTCGACCTCATGTTCGTCATCAGCACCCCTGCAAACCACGGAAAAGACACCAATGATGCATATCTTGTAAAATTTCACAGCTGCCATCTTGGATTTTGATTTCGACCTCATTTTCGTCATCAGCACCCCCGAAAACCACGGAAACGACACCAATGATGCATATCTTGTAAAATTTCACAGCCGCCATCTTGAATTTTGACGTTGACGTCATTTACATTTGTATTTTACTGAATCCTGTGGTTTAGATTCGATCACTTAGCCATAGGTACCGCATGAAAATAAAAGTTTTTTTAAATCTGTCTAATTTCCCTGTATATTTTAAAACAACTAAAATATGTACCTACGTTAAAGTAATTTATCGATTTACCAGAAGAGGTCAAAGCTTTAAAATGACCGCCCTGAAATATTGCAATTTTAGACTTGTCGTATTCACGCCAGCCACGGACGTACGGTGCAACCTACACGGCGCCGTACAGGGCGCCGTATAGGGCGCCGTACACGGCGCCGTGTCGCCGTACACGGCGCCGTGTCGCCGTACGCGGCACCGTATGCGGCGCCGTGTCGCCGTCCACGGCGCCGTACACGGCACCGTTCGCGGCACCGTGCTGCGGCGCGGCGCCGCGCCTTTTCACGGCGGACGGCGCCGCACCGTAGACATGGGGCCACGGCCTAAGGGTGAGACTGTACCATATAGCATAGCAACCAAGTAGTACATATTACTTCTATGAGAGCAACGCGGTCGACCGCCTTGCTCTATGGACTGTACTTTTGTCTTTTGCCACTGTCTATATCATGGTGTTTCTATTATCTTTGCCACTGTTTATAATTATTACGTCTTGATAAAGCTACATAAACTCTTTGATTACGTCGTAATACATAGTGCCTTGTGCCTTGATGGCACATTCAAAATTTTTGTTTAAATTTTTGTGAACAGAAAAATGACCGAACCCAACCCTACTGCGAAAGGCACACAAGTGCAAGGAAAAATTGGGAAAGCTCAAAGACCTTGCCCGTGGCTATGCAACTTAGTACCGACAAACGTTCCTTCCCCTGGACCAGCACAAACTGTATTGCATCCTCGAAAAGATGTTTTTGTTCTAAAGGTAAGAAATATTACATATTTATTTGAGTAACAGTTACTTAACTGTCCTAAAAAATAACCAAGATGAAACAGGAAATATTTCTGGTAAATGGGAATCTTTGTACTTACTTACAAAAGGGAGTGCTTGGATTAGGGCTGAATACATCATATTCATCAAATGGCAAAACTGAGCGTTACGAGAAGAGGCTACAATGCTCTCAATCAACTGTTAATAGACAAGTTCAACGCAGCATTGAGACAAAACAATTTTCAAACGTGGTGACGATGGCAGTGGAGTACAGCCGGCAGACAATGTGTTGGCAGACCAGTAGCGAGATAAGATGACTTGCAAAGAATCGTGAGTTCACCTGGTTGCAATTGGCACAAAACAGGGAAGCAGGGCACAAGTTGGAGGAGGCCTATACTCAGCAGTGGGTGCAAAAAGGCTGTCTAATGGTGATATTACACGGTTCAACCAAATTGATTGACTTTGGTTGGAAGGTGCAAAAATTAAAGCATATGCTATTGATCAATGATATTGAATAATTCACCTTTATGTTTACATGGTTCAATTTGGTTGCTTCATCCAAATTGAAAGGCAGAAGTGAACCGTGTCACCGTGTCACCATAAGATAATGATGATTGAGACAAAGGACTAAAATTGTTTTATACTTGTGCTTTCGTCTTTTTGTATCTGTAGGTGGCCAAAGTGGGACCAACAGGAGATCGGCGGTGTAAGATGGAACTTGAGCTAGTTACACCCAAGGGCCCTGAGAAGAGGCCCCCATTTCGCATAGATACCAGAGAAACACAATGTGAACCAGACCCGCCACCATGCTGCTGTATGAGGCCAAAGAGGAAGAGGAAACCCTTGAAACAGTAATTTAAAGATTTTTTATAAGCAAATGATATTGTTACAATAATTTTCATTTCCATTAAATTTCTGAGTATCAGTTATGTATTTATTTAATTTTAGGTAATTTAATTACAAAACAATATACAAAATCAAAGGTCCTTGTTTACAATATATGTATAGAAGATGCTCCTTAAAGGATAAGTAATTAAGTATATTAGTATATGTAATTATTTAGTCCGTAGAGTGACGGATTAAAAATAATAGTTACATCAGTCGCCGGGCAAGCGAGTCGTAAGAGGCGACGAACCTGGCACTATACTTGTACCCGTAAAATAACAATAGGCTCGCCACCTATTATTACATGGCATTAAATACAAGAGGCGAAATGTGTACGAGACTTCTGTAATAGGAGAACATACAACACAGTTTCTTTATTTTAAATACTTCGTGCAGCACCCTAACTTTCCCTTTATTAATTTTAAATACTACGTGCTGCGCCCTAATGTTCCCTTTTTTATTTTAAATACTTCGTGCAGCACCCTAACTTTCCCTTTCTTTATTTTAAATACTACGTGCAGCGCCCTAATGTTTCCTTTTTATTTTAAACACTACGTGCAGCGCCCTAATTTTCCCTTTATTTATTTTAAATACTTCGTGCAGCACCCTGACGGTCCCTGTCTTTATTTTAAATACTACGTGCAGCGCCCTATTGTTCCCTTTCTTTATTTTAAATACTACGTGCAGCACCCTAACGTTCCCTTTCTTTATTTTAAATACTACGTGCAGCGCCCTAACGTTCCCTTTCTTTATTTTAAATACTACGTGCAGCGCCCTAAAGTTCCCTTTCTTTATTTTAAAGACTACGTGCAGCACCCTAATGTTCCCTTTATTTTAAATACTTCTTGCAGCACCCTAACGTTCCCTTTATTTATTTTAAATACTACGTGCAGCGCCCTAATGTTCCCATTCTTTATTTTAAAGACTACGTGCAGCATCCTCACGTACCCTTTATTTATTTTAAATATTGCGGTCAGCACCATAACGTTCCAATTCTACTTTAATTTTCTTTCCGTATCAATAGACCAACTCAAATTTTCTTCGACCAATAGCAACCAGAATGGCCCTTTCGTTTACCTCCGAGTGCAGGTAATCGTGCATAACGGGCAAAGAGGCTCCGTACTCACACTGTGCCTGGGACGAGTTGATTCTAGCAAACCAGTTTATTTCTACAGTGGCCTACCTGAGCCCGCAATCGCTTAAGGGACTTCCATATTGGCCTCTGTAGTTCGTGTCCAGTGGGCAAGTATTCTGCCGGAGTAATGAAGTAGGCAAGGTAGGATGTTTATTCCTACACTGTCCGCACCTCCTGTCTTCCTGGGGGTAATGCGTCTCAGGAAACTTTTCCGACTTTCAGCCGGGCACGTGGTAACCGATCCCCATAGGGGGCGACAGGTGGTAGCTGTCTGTTCCCTATTTCCCATTCATAATTAGTCCAGTAATTTCACGGCGAATGTCTGGTGCACGTATTCCAGCCAGTGGATACAACACCACCAGAGAAATAGGTTTTAAGCATCTCGTAATGATGTGGCAGGCATAGTTTAGCGCTACGGTTACCTGTTTCGCATGGGCTGAATAATGCCAGACTGAGCATGAGAATTACCCAACACAAAAAGGTTTGTTTACACAATGTATAAGATTCGCGTAAATTCAAAAAGTATCAAATTCCTTCGGTTCTAAGTGGTTTCTCGGTTTGTTATTATTAGACATACTTAGCTCCTATTACCTGAATGCCTGTTATCTTCCTATTAAGACCCATATTGCTGTATGACACAGATCTAAGCGCAGTGTAGAGCCTCCCTATTATGTTAATCAACTTTCATAAGTCAGTGTGGTATTCTGTTTTGATTTATGTCTTTCTGAGTAGCGAAGGATAGCAGTCAGCTCTGCATATTTCTTTCCATCCATCGCGAGGCGAAAAGTATTTCTGTAGAACTTGCTAGTTTCCTGAAGTTCTTTGCTAGAAAAAATCTTTTGTCTAGTGACTTATCTAGAATCATTGCCGTAACTAGCCATTTGAGCGCCCTGTGCAAGTTTTGAATGCGCCTAGAATGCTCTAACGCAGGACTGAACAAAACTATGCGCCCTACTATGCGGTAGTGTGGTGTGGAACCAAGCTGAGTACCTACACATATTTTACTCAACTTTTTTTCTATTTCAAGGTAAAAAAAAAATAGCGCGAGCCATTTCGAAGCTGGGAGTATTTTTTTAAGAATTAAAAAGAGAGTCATCGTTACCATTTTTATGATGAGCTCTATATGAGATTCGACTAATTAGAGCCGTTTTCAATAACCTATTTATCGGCGGTTTGCCTTACAAGAGATAATTTGATTTGACATTAGTTTTATGGAGCTTATGTTAAATTTATATCTCTACCACAGTAGACATATAAGCTAAAGCAGTACTTCAACTAGCTACAATCGTCCGATTTGACACACTCACACAGACACGCACTGCAACAAGACAAATAAGCTATTTTCGGGATACACCTCCAGTTTCTGAATGGAGAATTCTAGGATAAGTAGTACTTAAGTAACATTTGAGTACGGAGTTGTAAAAAAATTACGGATTTTAAAGCATTTTTTTGACAACTCCGTACTCAAATACTACTTAAGTATTGCTTATCCCGAATTCTCAATTCAGAAACCGGATTACAGTTCCATACAAAAACAAAAAACGACTCAGTATACAGAGCGTGTCTGTGTGAGTGTTTCAATTCTTGAGATTATAGTAAGTTGAGGTACTGCTTTAGCTTAATGTCTACTGTGTCTCTACCGTTTTCTATTTCAACTACCAAAAGAAAAACCGACTTCAAGAAAAGAACTGACTAACAGTTTCAGAAGTCGGTGCTTATCTAAGCTGAACCAAATTGAAGCCACGGACTTCTGAAGCTGTTCATTTTTATTTTTCTATTTTGAGTGGTTTAAACAATTCATAAACATGCGATTACAGCAATCGCGAATGATTTCCTGTTTAGATCTCAAATAATGCATGTCAGGTGCGTTTCAAGCAAGCGGAGCTTTAAATTTTTATCTACTAAACAAAACGAGGAAAAACTGGTAACTGCATTGCATCCACATATTACAGTAAAAATATGGCCCGTAATAATAAACAACTTGTTAACCACAAGCCACAAGATCAATACTTTCAAGTGTGGTTAAACTGTAACCAAACTATTTTAACTCTACTGCACCAATTGACATTCATCAATTGAAAATAATTACGATATAAATTACAATACGATCAATTTATTAGAATAGTTTTACGACGCAACCACAATCGATGTGTACAATGCAAGACAATGCATTTATTATACATTGCACAACCGCAGGATAATCACTTAATTCATAAAGGGACGTTTGATATACAGGCTGGAATCGTTAAGTGTCAACAGACGGTTTTTTCGTTAATTTAAGAGATATTTAATTTAAAAAGTTAAGGCTATTATCAAAACTAGGATAAATGGAAAGTAAAAAAAAATATATATAACTTCAGGAAAAAGAAAAGCCACTTATTGAAAATTTTGTCTTTCGCTCCCTCCATACATTTAGAATGAGAATTTCTTTCAACTGATCATACTTATCAGTCATACCTACGTAATCTCTCTCTCTTCCTCACTGTTAATATGGTGGCGGAGTTAGCCTTACTCGACTTCAGTCTATCTTAGTCATCTCTGTAATAAAGTTTCATAACACCAGATTCCTGAGCACTACCTAAATCTAACCTAGGATTTCGAACAGAAAACAGACAGATTTTGTAGTTCCAGATTGCCTACGTAATGCGATAGCCTCTTATTTTCATATCTAATAAATAATGATATTATTATTGCATCCAGTTTATTTAACTAATAAAAAGGGTGTACTATGCCATATCGAATGCCAAAACATCGAATTTCAATTGATCGAACACTATAAATCGAATGTTCAAATAGTCGAACGTTCATTTCATCGAATGGTTAATAAATCGAACATTCAATAAATCGAACACTCAATACATCGTGTGTTCAAAATATCGAATGTTTGTTTGATCGAACGTTTAAAATATCGAATGTTTGTTTGATCGAACGTTCATCGTATCGCATATTCATTATATCGAAATATTAACATACTGATTACTTATTAAATTGAATATTTAAAACAACGTGCATGGGTTTGAACACACAACCCGATGCTTATAACAAGTGGGTCTATAACCTCAGGGCCAACACGACAGTTAATTTAATTAATAACTAAGTAAAAAACAAAGAAAAAAGATTAAGCAGTGTTTTTCTTCGACATAGCCGTAATTTTTGTATATTAATATTCAATATAATAAGTAGTCAGTATATTAATATTTCGATATAATGAATTTGCGATTCGTTGAACGTTCGATCAAACAAACATTCGATATTTTGAACACTCGATGTATTCAGTGTTCGATTTATTTAATGTTCGATTTATTAACCATTCGATGAAATGAACGTTCGACTATTTGAACATTCGATTTATAGTGTTCGATCAATTGTTAATCGATGTTTTGGCATTCGATATGGCGTAGTACACCCAATAAAAATACTAATAGTTCAATGACAATGCTACTTATTACATGGCGCTAAATACCCGAACTTGTGGCTGTATAACAGAACTCCTCTGCCTACGTGTTAAGGGAATAGGCATTATGTGTATTATTTTATTAATTAAATAAAAAAACCATAAGAACTTTTTTTTTTTTTATTTGGGTCTCTTTGCGTACTCCGTAGTTTTGTTTTAGTAAGAGCGGTTACGCACTGCATCCGCTCCGGATCCGTGAAAATATAAAACACTCGGACCGAATTCGGATATTGCTTACGCACTAATCCGATCTCTGATCCAAATCCAAGCAATTCAGGGGCCATCTTTGGCATATATGTCCGATTTGAATCCGAGATAATGCGAAAGCGTTCATACAAACAGTAGGTACAACGGCTACTTCGGTCCATTCGGTATATTTCTTCCGAATTGGAGACTCACGGATGACGGATAGAAATCGGGTGACAGAAGTCGGATCTAGTGCCTAAACTACCATACAAATAGTTCTATGACTACTTCGGATCGTATTTTCACGGATTCGGATCGGATGCAGTGCGTAACCGCTCTATCTTGTTATTTTTCGTTTTCAGCTAGTTCTATTAATTAAAAGTTTAAATAAAAAATGGTACCGACTTTGTCAATAGGTACAAGAAAGAAATATTATCCATTTTTATTGAGTTATTATTAATCCTGTCATTCAGTAAAAAAATTAGCTCGAAAACTAAAAACAAAAAAGTTATAAGCTTCTTGAATATTTCATGAACAAAAATGTCATACTAAATGTACGGAAGTAGGTGAAATCAAAATTCTCGATATATGGCGATTATTTTTCCAAAAATATTTACGTTATTTTAGTAACTAGGCGGCCTAGTTTTGATATTAGCCATAAGCTCTGAAAAAAATCCTAAACTGACGGAATAATTACCTGTTGACCTGGGCGTAGAAATAAATGTTTTTTTCTTTCTTTCTTTCATATCCAAGGCTAGTCGGAAAGGGGGTACTATTCTGATCTGAAAGAGTTTTAAAGTGCCCATAATCTTCTATGTATATAAAAATGAATCCCTATTTCCCTTGGTCACGGCATCACGCGTGAACGGCTGGACCGATTTCGCTAAACTTTTTTGTTGTGTTCGTAATTAAAGGTTCTAAAGAAAGAAAATTTTGATATTTAAAAAAAACGAAATTATCTCAGTATTTTTCGTATTATAAGTTTCGTGAGACACATTCATATTTATGATTATTTACGGTTTACTCACGTGCATATCTCAGTATGTCCATATTCTTCATTTGTTTACCGCATGCATGAAAATGGTTTTAACTTTTTGTTACCATTTTGATTTTGTTTCTGAAGGTAGGTTAGGTAAGTAGTAAGCAGGAAAAAGTTCATTGCAACGCATGCCGGGTACCTACAGCTAGTAATGAATAAGTTTTGTTCTTCCATTTTCCTCAAAAGTGAATAATATAGAAACAGTTGTTCAATAATTTCATAAAAATACACTAAAATCTATCTATCGCCAATCTAAATCTAAAATTTACTATCAGCTGTGTTTACATTTTAGGTCATGTTTGGGATCACAGATTAGTAGCTTAATTTTTTGAATTAGTAACCAAAGGAGGGATGAGGACTTTTTCAAAAATCTAAATAAGTAAATATCGTTTTGCATGGAAATAACAATGATAGAATTTAGAAATTTAACACTTGCTTTAAAACAGTCATCGGTGATACTCTTAGAGCATGTACCTAATGCTCTAAGGTGATACTTTATGTGGCCCGCGGATGAGTACCCCCTTTCCGGCTACCCTTGTTCATCTCTCGTGTCAGCACGAGCTATACGAGAATAGCTCATGCTACCCTTGTTTATACAAGTACATAGGTGTTAATAAAAAATAAAAATCAAGTACCTAAGTATCTTGACAATAAGTTTTATTTTTTATTAACACCTGTGTACAGTAGAAAAACTAGCATTATTGGCAAAATATTGTTTTTTGCGCCATCAGTTAGCTTAAATCGATATCTTACATGTGACAACTTATCGTAACTGTCAAAACACACTAAACGTACAAAAAACCGAAAACAGAAATATCTTCTATTTATCATTGCTTTATTTTTTGGAAATACCTTCGAAGTTACCTAGAGCCCTAAAGGAACATGATTTGAATTATATCTTACATAAAATAATAAGCTTACATAAAATTAACAAACTTGGATTTTGGATTCATAAACAGGATCTGTATTTTTATAAATATTCAGTTTTTATGGTCTTTTGTAAACTTAACCTCAAAGCACCAGGGGCCTCATTCTCCTAAAATAAATCTTGATAAATCACAACCGAACCAAGGCCGAACCGTTCATTCAGACAGTTCTCAATTTCAAATTGTTACATTTCATGCTGATTTTCTAAAAGTGATTGAAGTGAATTAGAGCGGTTTTCTCTTTTATTAATGAGTATAACATTAGATAGGTACAGTCTTAAGAGAAGACAAGCACGTTGTAGACGGAAAGGAAAATAAAGGAATGCTATGCGTGTTACATCAGGCTCGTAGACCACTGCTGAACGTGGGCTTGTGGCAATCTTGCCATAATCGGCAAACTGAATAAACAATACGGCAATTGAGAGTTGCAGTTTCTTCTTGACCATTCTCTTGTCTTAAAACCAGGGGACGCTTAAACCCATGCGAAGAGAGGGTTATGTTCTATTCTTTGCCAAAAATTCCACATTGTCGCTTAAGAATTCTTTTTAAAAATAAATCTAAATCTAAGTATTATGAGATTCGCGGCTCCGCCCAAGTCTAAGGTTCCAAACCAAACGCTCAATCTTGACTTGAACATCGCCGTAAGTAAACCGATAATAATCGTAAATATAAATATAATGAATGTCTCACAAAAGTTATAATACAAAAATATTATGAGTCTTCAACATTTCCTGCTAAGCCCGTGATATCCTTTGATCTATGACTTATTATAGTGGCTGATGTCGCGTGACGAAATAGACTATGATAACGCATTGTATTCCGCTCTATTGATTCAAAGATTCTGGCGAATACCAATTCTAGATGTAAATAAATACCTACTAGGTTAGTCGGAAAGGGGGTACTTTTAAGGATCATTGATGACTGTTTTAAAACAAGCTAAAATCGATCATTTTTATATTGAAATAATAACTTTATTATTGAATATCAATAAACTATTATTATGTTATAAAAAAATAAACTATTTTAATTTTTTCAAAAAATCTTCATCCCTGCTTTAGTTACGAATTCAAATAATGGAGGTGATCATAACTGAGACTAGACAGATTTTAACGTATTTTATATGAAATCTTTAAAAAGCTCTTTCTCTTAAACTTTTGGGGAAAGTTGTACAGCAAAAGCATTATTATGGGTACTTTAACACCCTTTCGAATAAATACCCCCTCTCCGACTAACCTTGTATAAGCCTAGTACCTACTTATCTCTTTGTGATCACGGCTCATCTTCCGTGTGGAAGATGTCCAGTCCTTTGGAAGGCATACGGGGGACACAGGTCCAACGCGCAGAGGTCCCTTTGAGAACTTTAATCTAAAACGGGGTGGGGCACCAACCGGGGACTATCTACGACTGCACTATTGGAGTACAGTCATGGACCATCCCAGGTGGGTGCAAGACTATTGTAAAATATGGTGAAAAATATCTGGTCTATGGGAAGGGGTGTTAGGTGGACTGGATAACTTCTATTGCCGGAAGAAAACGGCGTCTGCCTTTCAACATTTAAATTGAAAACTGTTGGCAGACGGTGACTCGCCAGCTCACTAGCTGGGCCCCCTGAAAAGCCGCCGGTACATAGGCGAAGGGGTAAGCCTAGTTATCATTAGCATTTAGCATAGCATTTTCGAAATAAGTTGAGGTCATCTTCTTGTCTGAACAGACGTAGCTGAATATTTGATTCATTTTGTTTGAAGGAGTATGCTCCAGAGGTGGTATACAGTTTTGCCTTAGATATGCTCTAAGAGTTTTGCATATAGGTCGCTGTGTTACATAGTGTTTTAGTCCAATATAAACGGTGAAATAAAATAACTTTTAAAATCATTGCTCTATTTGTCGCAAACGCGACTGCTGAGCGTGAGTTCCTGGGTTCGATACCCAAGTCAGGAAGCGTTATTCGGTTTTTCCGTGAGTAATTTCTCAGTAACAGCCCGAAGTCTGAATTTGTGTCCGGTTGATGGCAAAGGGCTAATCCCTATTCATGGGACATAAACTTAATTTTTTTGGAGCATCTCCCTTCCTTTTCTTTCGCAACCCCATTCCGGGGATACCGATATTTTAAGGTATAACGTAATTTAGACTTGGACTTTGACCTACCTAATTCGCCACTAAACTGTCTCGAGGAACTAGTGTGTCGCCAGACACAAATTGTCCCCGACACTTACTTCAGAGCAATGATGTTATATATGTATGAATGTTATATAGGACTAGATCAGCAGTGTACAGCACCATGGCGTTACTACTTCGTATATGTCCGCAGGCATATCTGACTTCAGTTGTCAGCTGGACGTCAAGTGAGAGATTGCTCCGCGATAAAAATATCAAAATGGTGAAATGTGCAGTTAAAATTTGCATGTCACGATCTGAAAAGATTAATAAAGCACTTGGTGCTAATTTTTCATAAGACTATCCAAAAAAAAACATTACGAGACCAAATAAATTTATCAAACATTGTTTTTGCCGTCAGTGTTACCAGTAAAAACGATTTTGATTTTGCCAGACTGTTGGGAGTTTAGTGAATGATCAATGTATGTTCCTTTAAGTCTAAATTATTGAAATATAATTAATAAAAAATAAATATTATGTACCACCATAGTGCATAGAAGTATAAATAAATAAATAAATAATAAATAAATATTATATTTACGCTGACGCATTTTTTTTTCTTCCTTAATGTACATAATTCGACCTTTCATAGTAATTGATTTCATTAACACCTTCATTCATTCTGGGGAAATTATGTAGATCATTGGCAACTCTGGCCGTTTTTCCGATAACAATGTCTTGTCTCATTCCAACATAATTAGTTTGACGGAAGTAGAAATGAGACAAATATAGTATTTTGACAGATTGACATAATTTATGTATCCGTTTCAAAGCTACCACTTTAAACTCGTAAGTGGTTACGTTTTTCAGATTTTTTTATAAGGACGCTGCTCCTCTAGTATTTTATAAGCCCATTGCTTCAGAGCCTGAATACACGTCCGATACTCGTCTCAACAGACCGATAGTCTGATGACTACCGGTCGGTGCATAAGGAAAGGCTTGAAGTCTGCGTCGGATACTGTACTGTGTGTATGTATACTTAAAGACAATACTGATACAGTTCTTTATTCAGTGACATCCCCGTGGAAACAGGCCCTTAGGGTTACGCGTTCTATGATTAGGTTTCATGAATGCGATGACTACTCCGAAATCTGAACTTTATTTACTGAATTAATGTCATAAATATACTGGAATTGGCATTGGGACCTGTGAGCTTGAAAGTAATCATTTCAACAAAAAGAATCTATGTTCGACTTTAGGTAGGACCGCACTAGGCGGAACTGCACCGCAGCGGAACTGAGCGGCACGACGCTTAATTTTTTGGTAAGCCGCACGTGAACTGCAGCGGCGCTACAAAAATACATTCAGTAGCTAGGCAACCTCTGAGCAAGATGAACGACGAAATGGATAATAATATGATTATTATTTCCTTGTGCGAGGAAGAGGAAAGGATCGAGCAAGAACAGGCAAGAAAAAAGCAAAGAATATGGCTGCATGAGTATTTTACGTTTTTGCGACGACTTAAGAATGATCCAATAAGATTTCATACTTATTTTAGAATGTCTCAATACAAATTCAATGAGTTATTACAAATTATGCAGCCGCATGTACAAAGGATGGACACACTATTCCGAAAAGCGATAGGAGTGGAATGAAGTTTGTCGAACCGCACTCCGCGGCAGCGGAACTACACGTCGCGACAGGTTGCGACACTTTTGGTCAGTTGCTCAACTTTGCCGCGCAGTTCAGTTGCAGTGCAGTTCCGTTGCCGCTTAGTGCGTGTTGTCTCATATAATTTCATATAAAGAATATTTTGAAGCGTCGTGTCGCTCTGTTCCGCTGCGGTGCAGTTCCGCCTAGTGCGGTCCTACCATTAGAGCGAATAATCTATGCTTGACTTATAGACCTGTACGTAGTACTTATTACTTCTATGTATAGACCAAAGAGATGCTGTATAGAAGGAAGTCTATTATACATATAATACTAATCTGTGAATTAGTCTTTCAAAATTCCCCTTATATTATCTGGTCAAAATTTTTGTGATTTCTATAATAATAAATAATATTAGCATCTGATATGGAAAGTTCGGATCCGACCACCAAATCTAGAAAGCCTTATGAAGAAATTTGTGCTATTTTCAATGGCAATGAGGTAATGTTTAATAATGTGGTAAATAGCATTAATTAAGACGGTACTCTTTTTTACGGTATTCCATGATGTCAGTAGCGAATCATCATGCTCCTGCCCTTATCACAACTTATTTGCGGTCGGCGCAGCATGTATTTTTCTTCCATACATCGCTATTGGCCGTCATCTCAGTAGTCACCTTCTTTCTAGTCATATCATCTTTTACATTATCCATCCATCGTTTCTTTGGTCTTCCTGTACTATTATAACCATCCACATTCATACTCAAAACTTTCCTCGGTCAGAGGGTCGTCTCATGTTCCTTATTCCTCCGCATCACATGCCTATACCATGACCGGTATCCACACCACACAACTTCTCAATCACCGGCGCCACTTTCAGACTTCCTTGTACATACTCATTTCTAATTCTATCCATTCGCGACCACAGATGCCTCTTAGAGTTCTCATGTCAGCTGCATGCAATTGCCTTTCATTCGTCCCTTTTGTGGCCCAACATTCTGATCCATACAAGACAGCAGGTCTAACCATTGTTTTATAGATCTTCCCCTTAAGTTAAGGGGAATGCGGGAGTCGCAGATTGTTCCCGTGACCTGCCGCCATTTCACCCACCCTGTGTTAATTCTGTGCTTGACGCGATCTATTTCGCCACATCATTAGCGAATATAGCAAGCAAATTCCTTCACTACAAAAATAATTTCGTCGTCTCATTTGCCACCCAGGGAAACAGAACCAAGGCTCCTTTGTTCTATACAAATTGTATTTAAATTTAATTGAATAAACTTGAAATAACAGGTAAAAATCCGAGTGCCTAAGAGCACGTCGAAGCCACCCAAGCTGACTCCTTCGCAGCTGAAGTTGCAGCAAAGTTGTACTTGTGATGAGGAAGATTCTATTTGTTCGGAGACTTGCGGCCTGGTCGACGGAAAAAGCCCGCCAAACAGGATCGACTTCCAGGTAATAAATAAAACTATAAACTTCTTCTTGTGTCTAGCTATGTCCACGCCTAGGCTGTCACCAGTCATATCGTTGACTGACATTTCTTACTTTGCTGTTCAATCAATAACCTCAGCCTATCACAGTGTACTGCTGGATTTCGGCTTCTCCCAAGTTGCGCAAAAACGCTCGTTCCCCCTTTTTTTGCTTTCAGTACTATGGTTATAAAGAACATACTGGGATTGTTTCATCTATCATTCATTGTATTTTTTTCAACTTGCTACAATTCAGACTGCATCATTGATTTGTGTTTTTATATTTTTATGTATATAATTGCTAATAACACTGTCATTTATGAATCTTGTCTTTTATGTATCTGTAAATAAAATAAATCAGCCTGTAATTGTCGCACTGCATGGCAAAAGGTCTCTTCTCATATAGAGAAGGAACGATCATGGATCACCACGCTTGCTCACTGCGGTTTGGCGATTTCAGAGCATTAAGTCCAGGTTTCCTCACGATTTTTTCCTTCACCGTATGTCAGTGGCGTCTTAGATTAACTAAGAAAGTACATGTGACATTGAAAAAGTCACATTGGTACATGCCTTGGTTTGAACCCGCAACCCGGTGCTTAACAAGCGGGTCTGTAACATCCAGGCCACAACGACGTCTCTTTAAAGAATCTTTGATTTTAATTCCATTTGTTGTTTCTCGTAGATACCTGATGACATTTGCGAGTCGCTCACAAACAGGACTGCTCTGAATTCGGAACTGATTTACGCAAGGACCGTAGGACAGGACACGTTGTGCAATGTATGCAATGTTACGCCCAGTGACGCTCCAAAAGGTGTGCAAGCGCAAAAATTACTTCATCCAGACAAAGATGTATTCATACTAAAGATTGGGAAGCAAACTGATGAACCGAACCGCACAGGGAACATTGAGGTGAGGTTCATTGTCAGCATCATCACATTAACCCTGTAAATACCCAAATTATTAGAATTTGAGTCGCTAAAAATAAAGAATATAGGGTTAGTAACATTTACCGAATATTCGCCAACCATTAAAATTCTGAAAACTGTAGCTGAGAGCTTCGGATCACTAATTATAAAGCAGTTTGTGAGGAGGTTGATTAGTACTAACACTAGTTAAAAGCGATTTTGTGTTACCAACACTCTATGGATTCTTTGGTCCGAATTAAAAGTTTGTTATTATATAATCATTAGAACTTAGAACGGGATATTTACCATGTTTATTATTTGTTTTGAGTTTCCGATATTTCGGCACCGTTACAAGCGCCATGATCACGGATAAACTGAAGTAATTGCGGGTGGATGTTTATGAGCAGATAAAACGGTCTACCCTCTTTCTTGTTCGTTTTTTGCGTTCGACGCCACTACCATTGTCACTTATGTCACTCACAACACGATTCTGTTCCCGGCACACAAAACTCACTGTATCCGTTCGCGGACTTTTTTTAGTAGTTTTTTGGTTTTTACACAATTGAACCACTGGGTTCCAGGTCCTCGATAGTTGAAACCCATCCTCACGGTTGAAATTCTGATATTTGGTAATCTCTATCGCTTCTCTTACCAGTCTAGGTAGATAATGGCGTTCTGTCGAGATGACCTGAGGGCTATGTAACTCAATCCAATGGTTCGGTCCCGATTCTAAAAGATGTTGAGCTATGGCCGATTTTTGGATGTCATTGTTTTTCACAGCCCTTATGTGTTCCGAAATTCTACAAGCTACAGTACGTTTTGTCTGACCGATATACGACTTTCCACAGCTGCAGTCTACTTTATAAACACCAGGTTTCTCCAACGGAAAATTGTGTTTGTTATTATATTAACAAAAAAATAATTTACTTCTATGTCAATATCCGTATGCTAAGAATGCAGACGTTAAAAACTCCAATTATGATAATGAAAACGCAAACTATAACACTGCCGTCAAACAATGAGACAAGACTAAAAACAATCTGAAACTACTTATGTACCTACTATGATGTTAAAAATCCAAGAAAATAATTATTTGTTAAAAAAAACAGGTAATTCGAATATTTACCCAGAAATGCTTTCTCATGCTTTTTGTGATTCCCGCAAATCGCAATCATGTTTCCAAACCGGTCCAGCGTAGGACTTGGTAGGATTGGTATGAATGTTTTGCCTAAAATCGTACTACATTGCATTGGCTCTCAAAAGTGAAATTGGATCTGGACACAGACTGCGTGTTGTGTTACAGAGAGGAATGTCATGGCTCAACGCAATTTTTTTCTAATGGTGATATTACACGGTTCACTTCTGCCTTTCAATTTGGATGAAGCAAACAAATTGAACCATGTAAACATAAAGGTGAATCATTCAATATAATTGATCAATAGCATATTTTTTCATTTTTGCACCTTTCTACCAAAGTGAATCAATTTGGTTGAACCGTGTAATATCGCCACAATGGTGATATTTACACGGTTCACTTCTGCCTTTCAATTTGGATGAAGCAACCAAATTGAACCATGTAAACATAAAGGTTAATCATTCAATATCATTGATCAATAGCATAATTATGCTTTCATTTTTGCACCTTTCAACCAAAGTGAATCAATTTGGTTGAGCCGTGTATATTACACGGCTGTTGTTTTTTGTTATGCCGATATTCGGCATAACAAATGTCATAAATCTGTTGTTACAATTAAACATAACACGCCTTTTTATTTATAGTTGTAGGCTGGAACTATAGAACGCCACATGCCACAAAAACATATTTTGTATTTATTACATTATTTCATTATTGCATGAATATTTGTTTTACGTTACGTTTCTACAAAACTTAAAACCTACTTTTTTACTGTAGATAACTTACCGACCTTTGCCTAGCAGAGCGAAGTACCCACATAGCTCTGCTAGCTATGGTCTTTGGCATTTGGCAGGGAGATGGCAATCTATCTATTGGTATTTTTCGATCATTTCAGGTAGAGTTGGTGACTCCTCGAGCACCAGCTAAAGCGCAGCCGAAGACGCACCACTGCATGCAGATCCAGTGCGAAGATGAAGATATACCGTGCTACATGCCATGCAGAACTTGTCAAGGAAACATAATTAGGAAGAGGAGAATCCGGCGCCCCAGATGTTGCCCCTACTAACACACTGAAAACATTTTTCACCAAAACGAACTTAGTCAAGACATTTTTACCTATTTTTGAATTCATTTTAGTAATTTTTACTTACTTTGAATTATTATCTGTATCAAAATAATTCCAACTAAAAAGAATCTAATATATCTAAAAGTTTATAAGAAAAATGGAAAGAAACAGAAGTAGTTTTATTATAATCATATTATTATCATAACATTTATCATCTTTGCCGTTTCATCAGAATGTTCGAGTTTGGTGCCTTTGCCTTTGGTGCCACTAATGACGAATTAATATTCACAGCCGAACATATTCCTTCCAAATTCCATTACAATGAACGGTCATTGGAACGATATTGATCAACGGTTTGCTGATCGCAGTTTGTTGTTTTTAACAGACTTATTATACAGGCTGTCCCAAAAAGTAGTGTCAAGCGGAAGTCCAGAGGTAGAGCACCCTTAACCTGAATCACCCCCATGTATGTTCCGCGATTTTTGTAGTTTTCGATTTCTTTTCATCTTTTAACCAAACTCTGAATTTAATGACATTTTTGACTTAATGCCTAGTTATTTTTCTAAATTAGATGAATAGAGAATCTAATTGAAAAAAAAACAGGCATGTTTCTCAACGGTTCATGACATTATGATCAAAAATGTCCGGGTGATTCGGGTATGTCGTAAAAGTGTGTACGGACCTTAGTCCGTACACACTTTTATGACAATGCTTACGTTCCAATGTACGCGTAACCGACCACGCGTACGCAGGAACGCTTAGTCCGTACAAGGCTTATGACAGGCACCTCCATATTATTACTAAGCGTTCCTGTGTACGCGTAACCGACTACGCGTGCATTGGAACGCTTAGTCCGTACACACCTTAAGGATGCTCTACTTGTAGACTTCCGCTTACACTACTTTTTTGGGCACTTGTATAACCTTATTCAAGAAGATAGCAGCAGCGATCCTCATGAAATAATTCTTGGCTGCCTTCACGAGATCGACGGATGATAAGAGATGTTCTTTTATTTACCAGGAACGACAAGATCTGCTTCTTTCTTAAATTAATTGAAATTGTTACTATCTTACTAATAAATCAAACAAGCGGCTTTATTGATCCGAGACCTAGTTTCGTTTAAAATGATCTAGGACACAGATTGCCTTTATCGGCACGGCTCCGTAACTATTGTAATTGTCTCGTGGGCATAATTTTATGGCTGAACAGCTGAAGCAATCCGTAGAGAGATCTTGAAATATAACTTACGAGAACTATACATATTCTTACATGAAATAAAAATGTTTAGTTCATAGACTACTAGCGACCCGCCCCGGCTTCGCACGGGTGCAATGTATTATGCATTAAACCTTCCTCTTGAATCACTCTATCTATTAAAAAAAACCGCATCAAAATCCGTTGCGTAGTAATTAAAGATCTAAGCATACATAGGGACAGACAGTGGGAAGCGATTTTGTTTTATACTATGTAGTGATACACTATAGGTACAACGTTATTTTTACTTTATACGAAAACCGAGACACCCCAACAAGATTTTAATCAGAACTGCCTGAATATGTGTTTTTTTTTTAATAAATCTCCAAGTTAGGTACACCTTAGTTTATGTCGCGTTAAGTTCCCTAAAAAAGTGTGAACTGCCTGAGATGTGCTATGCAGGGGTTGTCTAATACACGGAAACTGACCGAGACGACCGTCTTAAGCCTCAAGGTGTCTATTCCCGTCAACTGTCATGGGTAGAAAACTACTGAAACAAATTTTGAAATTTATGAAAATAAAAATGAATAAAAAAAAGTGGTGTAAAAAATATGTCAATCGATTCTCCTAGTGATTCTGAAAAAACTAGTTTCAGGTTTAGTATATACTAAAACTAACCTTGTATATGGTTTAGTTACTTAAACATTGGCGACTAAATTCGAATTATTCCACTTTGCCCCACCAGCCGCCCCACTGGTGGGGTAAAGTGGAATAATTCCTAAATTCATCTCCAACCTTTTTACCCGACTGTGCAACAGCAAAGTCAGGGTTATGCTTTTCACGGGCATCTATGTATGTGGGATTCTTTATACCCTCGAAACGTCCCCAACGGCTGGATGGATTTTAATGCAAGAGGTGTCTATCGATTCATCTCAGCCGTGTGATGGTCAAGTTTTCTTTTAATACAATCTCTCATCATTACAATCTTTGTGGAAGATTACATTGCCGGCTACTTACGAATCATGTAATTCGCAAATTAACTTGACCAAAAACATAAGTAGCCTCCGACTGCGTGTTATGATATGACAGCATGATTTTATGAAAATCTACGTATATTTTTCTAAGACGTACAATACGTCTTGTTTAAATTTTATCAGTTTATATTTTTTATTTTCTTCATAATTTTTTTTCCATCTGTTTGCTTTTTATGCAGTCGGTTTTTTTGATTCTTTTAATTAACTTTTTTTATTAGTCACAACCTTCTTTTCTAAACATTTGCTACCGAATATTAGTAGGTATAACAATACTACACAATGGAAATTAAGAAGAAGCAGATTTCCATATTTTCGGTAATAACTAAATTCAAAAGCTGTAATTAACGGGGGTGACATATTCTTACAAGAATAAAAGCCCCTAAAACAAAAAAAGAGCTTTAATTAGAAAACGATAGTTCATACACACAAACATTCTTAAATACAATCAAAATACAAGAATGTGTAATTTGCATTGCATTTAACTGTTTCTTAAGCAAATAGTTCGGCTAACTCCGGAGCGTAAATGTGCACAATCCGTGCGTGCGCATCTCTGATATCGTGCATGCTCTGTGTAATTCATTAGTGAACCGGCACTGACGGCCCTGTCAACAGCATGTCAATATTGCATCAGACGGGAGACGCCCGCGTTGAAATGCGGCTGGCAATGAATTTGCCCAAATGTGGCCTTAGCCAAACCCACTCACTTGCGCTCAGACAGTTCGACTCCTAAGGTCTTGCGGCCATGATATTACAAACATTAGACCAGTATAATTCGTTAGCCATGAAATCGGTAATATAACTACCGATATCGAATTCTTATTGATAATGCAAAATTAAAAGAATTATCTTCGCTTTTAATAAGCCTCGTTTATAGAGAATTGGAGACGCAGCATCCGCCGAGCACTCTGCCGCGTTTTCCGCTGCGTACTCTCCGTATTAAACGTTCTAATACATCGTCATGTTTGAATTTATTGTCCGGTTTAAGCCCCGCATCACACTTCTCGCTAAGCTCCACGTCTCCATAATCAGGGCACTATAAACCATATGTCGGAACTTAAGTGTATTTATTTTGAATATTAATTCTGAAATAATTATTCATCGTGGAAACAGAAATTAGGCATATTTTTAAATAGATAAACAATATTTAAAAAATAATAGCCCACCGGTATCAAGAACTGAGTCCAAGCTACCGGCGATCCGGGCCTCAGAAAGAGGAACTTCTTAACAATATGCGCCTTGTCCATAAGTGCCTGCCGCTTACTGTATCAGGCCCTTAATCCAGACGTCCAACGAGAGCCTCATCAGATACACCCCTACTTCGGCTTGGGAGAAGTACTCGCTGAGACTGCACATCTCACGGTTGTAGAGGCTTAGCGTTTAAAACACTCAACGCCCATACTTCCGCGGGATGTACAGCCTTATCAGCGAAGAAAGTGGATAATGCATTCGACATCGTACAGACCCTCCGGAACCCAGGGCGTCAAGCTCTGTTTGAGTCCACTTTAGTATGCTGAAGGAGTACCTACATCAAGACATGATAGGGCATGACCCACCCGGTAAAAGCGCGCACCTTGTTTCCGCCTTAGAATAAAGACTTTAAAGTACTTTTTCAGGCGGCCATAGAAGCGTGCCTATAAGGATTGCCTCATGTCAGCGTGATGCCTAACGCCTCCGACATGCCCGAGTATTTGTACGTTTTGATTGAGGAGAGAGATCTAAGGTGCATGGAATCCAGGAATTGGGATCCCATAGATTCTATAATCTTCCCTGGCTTTACATGCATGACTGCACATTTGTCCACACCAAATTTCATTCTACTGAAAGTTTCAGGTACCTTTAGTAACTCCAACAGTCGCAAATTGTTGTGGGCAACGAGTTACAGTTTGTCCATGTAAAGGAGCTGGGATATTATCTGACCACCTCTTCTCAACCGGTAGCGTAACCCCGACCTCTCCAGCAGTGTGCTTACAGGATTCAAGGCTAAGCAAAACCACAGCGGGCTTTAACTATCGCCCTGAAATATTATATATTGCGTTTTGTGTAGGTACATACATAGGCACACAGTCATGCATTATAATCTAAATAACAAAGCATCTGCGTATGCATACTTTATTAATTACAGCCGGTAGCTTGATCTCCTTTTCCTGTGTATAGTTTAATTAATGTAAATAATCTAGGCTTACACATTTGTGTCTACCTGGGCTGTTTATTTCAGTAAATACTATCTGGAGCAACGCCAAGGTGTATCGAACTTAATGACGAATTATTTAAGAATCTAATTATTTTGTTATAGCAGTCCACAACTGGAGATAAGCCTCTCCATGGGCACGCCACTGAGATAGATACTCAGCTTCTCTCATCCAGCTATTACAGGATCTAATGATTTTAAGGAACAGTATTTCTAAAGTTATATAAATCCCTTACCAAATTCTTTCGTGTTTACATTAACCATTTTAGCGCATTTTTTTCTGCTGCTTCATTCGTTTACTGAACTATCCCAACTCTTCTCCTCATTTGAAACGTTGCTAAGTGGTGGCATCTTGTCGGACCATCTGAAAATCTTCTCACAAAAAACAGACCAAGTGTGTGTCGGACCACGCACAGTGTAGGATTCCGTAGTCAGTAAAGCTATAAGATGTTTAGTTAGCCGTAATGTATGGTAAATAATTCAGGTTGAAATAATAAATATACAACTAAAACTATAAAGTTTTTTTTTTACGTAAAACTTTGCCCCACACTAAGATTTCTCTTGTATCGTGGGTGCGTTTACAGACACAAATCTCACATACACAAACGCCCAGACCCGAAACACCCATCTGTAGGCCATACAAATTTTTGTTCCGTGTGGGAATCGAACCCACGACCCGTAGCGCAGAAGCCAATCGCTTAGCCACTGCACCAAACGTGTCGTGGAGTTATTTTTGCAGTTGATTTATACATATAATTCTATATGGACTTCTGTGTTTTTTTTCTATTTATAATTACCCGACTACATGACAGACGTTGGTTATTTCTCGTAAACTAGCTAAGCCTACTTAGCTGTGATATTTTTTTTTCTGATTATATGTTACTATTGTAGATACTCAAAATAGCTGTTTAACGTATAGAGGGTGGGGAAACGTAGCTCTAACAAAAATTCCCACTTTAAAGCTTAATATTTCGTAAACGGATCCCTGTATCGAAAAAGTGTTAATCAAGCCCCGCAGTATTTTTGAAAGACTAATTTAACGATATCCTACATGACTGGGTATACGAATAAATAAAAAACCACTCTTTCTCACATTACGTGTAAGCAAAGGTACCCCTAAAAAATCATTTTTATACGATTTTATTTCATAACCTGGTAGGCGTTATAAGTATGTTTAGAACATGCCAAATTTCAGATTCATAGCAATAACAGCCTGCGAGTAAAACGGCTCTGACATACAAACAGACAGACCGACACAGCGAAACTAAAGGGTTCCTAGTTTGACTACAGAACCCGGAAAATATCCAAATAAATACTTTTGGTTCTCTATTTATTTTGTTGTTCAGACTTAAATACGTGGTCTATGTCTTTTTTGTACGTCCATGGTCTATGTATAAAATTATCTTCATTCACGTACAGTGTACAGTGCTTTACATAAGAATGCCGAGTTCTACTAATATTGGCTGCTAGTGTATTTCTTTAAATATTTAAATAGGAATAAGGTGAATGTATTTAGCTCGTACACTGTACTATGACCTACATATTGGTCATTATACTCTTGCTAAGGCAACGAGAAGGCTTGGGCAGGTAAAATTTTCTTTAAAAACGTTTCTATATTTAATCATTCACATATTCCAAAATTGTCGAGTGCCTCGTTGGTCTAGCTGTCGCAAGCGCGACTGCTGACCGTGAGGTTCCGCGTTCGATCCCCATGTCGAGCAAAATGTTATTCATTTTTTCCGTGTGGAATTTCTAAGTAGCAGCCTGGAGTCTGACTTTGTGCCCGGTTGATGGCAATAAGCTCGCCCCCTATTATGTACATGGGACGTAAACATAACGGCGAAATGAGGGTGTATACTATACACCTCTGCCAACCCTTCGGGAAATAAGGCGTGATATTAGGTATGTTATATTCCAAAATTATCGCATTTCTGTGAATTAAATGTAGTCATTCCATTATGTTATACCTATATTATTAATGTCAGGCGCAGTTCTAAATATAAAACAAACAAGAGGAAAACAATAATTCGTAACAGCTTTTCCTTGTAAAAATCTATGAAAATGGTCATACGGTTACCACATGTTACGTATAATATGACACATTGCAAAGTTATGAATTACAGTAGTTACTATTCATACAACAGTGGATGTGCATAGTAGGTAATGACAGGGTTAGTACGCAAGTTTATTGTTATATTTAATTGAATAAAGATTCGAAAGCTCTTTTATTCATTATTATATCTAACGACCATTGTTCTACGATTTGTGGAAATACAAAAACTAAACTTACACCGAAACTCGACAATCGAATCGTTAATTTCGTATTGGAAGATTTTAGCGTTTTCGTGTTTCAAAAAGTCATTGAACAAAAAGTTATGAATACTCGTAGCTAAGGGCCTATGCACACGACGTCCTTTCTACGCGCCGTCGGCACACGTTTCCGACAAACTCCATACATAAAAAATCACTATCACTTTTTTTCAGTATGGAGTTCGACGGAAACGCGCGTCACCGGCGCGTAGAAAAGACGTAGTGTGGATAGGACCTAAGAGCTTGCCTTTTACTTTCAAATTATGACACCAATGCCTTTGTCTTAGTATTTTGATACCCTATAGCTTTACGAAGCGCCGCGCCGCCGCCGTTGTAACCTCCCCTCACTGTTGCATCATTCCTCCTTCGCAAGAAGCTATAAACACAGCAATGATTCTTATTTTAGAACAGTGACGTATTTACTTTATTCTTAGGATTTGCAAAATCATTATTATTATTGTTAAAGCCCGATTATGAGCGTTATCAAGTAAGTACACTGCATCCCTCACAAAATAATAATTCAATCAAGCTTGATTGAATGATTCAATAATTGAACATGAGGATAAGTATCCATAGATTGAACGTACTTAATATTAGATACAGCGATCAGAAATAGATGCAAAGCTTAAATGGAGACCTTGTTTGGCCTAACTTTGGATTACATCAGTGGTACTTTGTCACGAAAACAGTCTTACATTCGACGTGGTTCCTCTGTCAGCATTACTTTCAGCGTTGAAGAATTAACACGACGACTCATCATCTTCCTGCCCTTATCCCATGTTACTTGGGGTCGGCGCAACACGTTTTCTTCTTCCATTCCGTCCTGTCTACCGTCATGCTATCACTGACTCCCTTCTCTTTCATAATAATATCATTCTTCACACAATCCATCCATCTTATCTTTGGCCTCCCTCTTCCTCTCTATCCATCCACATTTATATTCATAACTCTTTTGGTCACATGTGTTTCATCCCTCCACTTCACATGCCCATACCAAGACAAACGGTACCCCTTCAACTTTTCTGTCACTGGCGCTGCTTTCAAACTTCCTCTAATATACTTATTCCTGACCTTATCCATTCTGGTCACTCCACACATCCATCTCAACATTCTCATCTCCGCTACATATAATGAATTAACACAACGACTACGCTGAATGATTTCTTAGTTGGATGGGTATGAAACTCTCTCTCTCTACCTTTTTTTTTTTATCGTGGGAAAATCCTCATAGATACCCTTCGCCCCGGGAAGGCGAAGAGTTATGCCGGACTCTTACCGGCTAAAAACTCACGGTGTTCCTACTCCTGACCCTTGGCCAGGGTCACGGGATTCGCAGCTGCATGCACCGCAACCCCGGCAGGCCTCGGTCCGCCAGCCCCTGGCAGACCTCTCCTTCTGTGGGGTCTTGCCCCACGTCCTCCTGACAGGCGCGCACGGAACACATGCGCGCCGCCTTCCCGGGCCTGTTACTGGTCGGGCGACGGGTTAGGGGACCCGTAGGCCACCCACTAGGGTGGCCGGAGATCGTCGCGCGCCCTCCGGCGGCGCCCGGTGCGTCTGGCGTGGGAAGGGAGAGTGGCCGTCGCCTCTCGCTCCCTCTCCGCTCCCTCCTTGGCCGCCATCACCACCTCGCAAAAGGTGGCGACGGCTTCCCACGCACTCTCGCTCCCGACCATGGACAGAACCACGGCTGGAAGCGAGAGGTCACCACCGACCGCCGCGACTAGTTCGCGGCGCTGCGTTGCCCACGCACGGCACTCCTGCAATGTGTGCAGCGCCGTGTCATCCGGGCAGTCGACGCAGTGGTGACATCCGGGCGTCTGCTCCCGGCCTATGCGACACAGGTACTTCCCGAAACATCCATGTCCCGAAAGCACCTGCGTCAGCCGGAAGCTCAGGGCGCCATGCCGCCTCTCCAGCCACTCCTCCATAACGGGTCTTACCGCCGCTATTGCGGCGTGCCTTTCTCTCTCTCTACCTAGCCTTTTCCCATCTAAGTTGGTGTCAGTTTCCAGTCTAACCAAATGCTGCTCAATACCAGTATTTAACACGGAGCGACTGCCATCAGACCTCCACAACCCAGTTATTGGGCAATACCGATATCCTAAGGTTAGACCAGTTGTCAGATTTTCGAGCTTCTGACTACCCGTAAGGACTGTCATAGGTTTCGTTTTCGCATTCGTATGACACTCGGGACCGGCGGTTTAACGTGCTCTCCGAAGCACGGAGGGATCTTGATGGGTAACGAATGGTCACACATCCACGGACTGACCTTGGCAAGCACACTTTAATCTTGCAAACAGTCGATCCGCGCGGTTGTTATTTAGCCACGAGCCCCTCTACATATGGATATGGGTATGAATCTATTGAGAACTAGCTTTTGCCCGCAGCTTCGCTTTCGTGTTTTGAACCCGTTAAGTGACGATTTTCCATACAAACTTTCATCCCCCATTTAACTCCCTTACAGCGGTTACGCACTGCATCCGATCCGAATCCGTGAAAATACGTTCCGAAGTAGCCATAGAACTATTTGTATGGTAGTTTACGCACTACATCCGGCATCCGTCATGCGATTTCTATCCGTCATCCGTGAGTTTCTAATTCAGAAGAACAATTGACGGACCGAAGTAGCCGTAGTACTGTTTGTATGAAAGTTTTCGCATTACCTCGGATTCAAATCAGACGCCAAACGGATATGCCAAAGATGGCCCCTGTATTATTTGAATTTGAATCAGAGATCGGAATAGTGCGTAAGCAACATCCGAATTCGGTCCGAGATTTTCACTCTAGATCAGTATTTTCACGGATTCGGATCGGATGCAGTGCGTAATCGCTCTTAGGTGTTGAATTTCCGAAAATCCTTCCTTATTCCTTGTCTACATTATTAAGGGAACATCTGTGCAAAATTTCACCTTTCTAGATGAGCCAGTCAGGACTTTTCTTTTTATTCATATGTAGATAATATATGGGTATTCAGTTCTAAGCAGAAAAGTTTGAAGTAAAGATGTATTTCTTGAGCCTGTGATATCGTTTCCAGTTTAATTGGCCCGTATTAAGCAGCGTACCTACTTTGATTGTGGATTGGCAGTGAATTGAGCTGATGGGCTAAACATGGGTCTCCCTTCGACCGCTAAGAAGAACGATCATGAAGGGAATAGGTTACATCGTCTATACAGGTTGGTTCAAAAGTCGTGGATCAAACGAAACAGGGCGATAGTTGGGGTTATTTGCAGCATTTTATGGTACAACATTTTTTTTTACAGTAAGGTTCTAAAGTTACAAATATTTTTTCATGAGACTTAAAAGATATTGAAAAAAGTGCCAATACTCATAAATCATGGTACCCACTGTCATAAAAGCACTTTCAAGCAACTAAACACAATTTATTGTTTTAAAATAGGTACCCATTTTACTCTAATTGCCTATTTATAACAAATTTTAATATTTAAAAAAAAACACTCTTAGTGTCATAACTTTTAAGGAGATCAAGTTAGGGCTGTGCCACACAGATATTTTTTACTGCAAATAACCCCAACTATCGCCCTGTTTCGTTTGATCCACGACTTTTGAACCACCCTGTATACCGTATAGGAATAGGTACATCACGCTGCAAACTGATGGATGGACACAGTAAGTTATCTTCGTTTAGTTGGAATAATCTGACGCCTTTTACGACTCAATTATTACCTGTACAAGTTTATTACATAATTCTACAGTTATCACAAATTTTACGGTTTCGTAGCCTTCGTAGCGACTGTGCTACGTCAGTCCTGAAACGTGCGTACGTATTCTAGCATGAAATCGTGGATTTAACATACTTGATAAAGCAACAATATAAAGCGTGAATTACATAGAAGCGGCGTAAGGTAGCGACGCGGCGCAGACGCTTTGCAGGCGGACGCCGCACAGTGCCGCTTCAAATCTTTTTCGTACAAAATGTATGAAAGCGACGCGCCTACGCTGCGCCTGCGCCTTACGTCGTTTCGATGTAATTCACGCCTAAAAAGAAACAGTAAAACTACCTTTTAAAAAGGCAATATTTTTAATAACAGGAGCATTGTTTTATTATTATTATCTAATGTTCTTCATCTCATTATAAAAAGAAGGTATAAATTGAAACGGAGGTCATGAAGTCACTATTATGAGTCGTAGTAAACGGTTCTTACTTCACTATTGTCATAAACGTAAAAACTCAAATTAAACTGCAAACAGTAGAAGCCTTACTAAAAATTCAAATCTACGCTATGAAAGTCAAAAAAAACTGTGCATGGCTGTTATACTTAATATAGGTTTTTTTTATTTAAATACGCGAAATAATATCACGCTTTTCTCCTCCATTGGCTAAGTAAAGCGGCAAGCACAACAGCCGTTGCGTTATACGACCTATAGCGATAAGGTGTAATCAAAAGTAATAGTACTGTATACATTGTTGCATGTACTTATTAAGTTACTTATAAATCATGACGTAGATAGTACGTATCTAGTATGTAACTTATCAGCATTCCATTAGACATACGTATTGACTTCAGCATTTGTGTGACCAAATCTGACGATTGCAGATTCGGTTGATAATCGCAATATAACATTGATTTGCTTCAGTGATGTGGACACTATCGATGGAATAATATTGTAAGACGAAAAAAGAAAAACAATACTTTGGGAAATACTGATTTTTATATGTACGAATTAACCTCATGCTGCGTGATTGGCAAGTCCGAAAAATATCCAGACTTCGCTCTACATTAGATCTCGGAATTTTTATAGCAAAAACAGTCGCGCGACTTGGCTCTTTTCACATTAATGTTTTTGATGGGATTAACAGGTTAGCTTTTAATTGCAAATACAAGTTTACGTATGTTTAAGGTACTACACATTCTTCCCCCGTGCGTTTAGAACAAAGAGGATTGTCTGAAATATTTTTATCGTGTCCCGTTTGTCTGATGCAATGTTGCTGTTAGATTTCAAGGCCCCAATGCAGCTCATGCAGTTAAATTAGTTGCCAGTGTAAAACAATCGCGATAATGCTGACGAATAAGTTTGAACATAAACGCCCGCCGAGTAACGAAAACAAGTACTTACTTCAATAAGGAGAAAAAAATGCATGTGTGTCTGATTTGAATTTAGATAGTTACTATTCAATCGATTTATTTACGTCGAAATTCCTATTTTTATTGATTTACTTAATATGAAAGGACAATGGGACAAAACGTCCCCAGTAGTGTAGCACTTTCTTACCTATTGTATATGAAAGACCTTATTAATCTCTTAATTTTATTGTATGACAGCTCATCTGTAAAATGTATAGTTTAATAGTTATTTAGCATGAAAGTAACATAAAAATTACCTTAAAAAATGCTTATATTATTACTTCAATATGAAAATAATTATTTTAGTTAGTGATAAGGGGTTATTTGAAAAGCTCCAAAGCTAGTGTAACAATAGTTCAATGTGGGAAAGAGATAACGAGAGGCGCACGCGTCCAGAGACGAGACGCGGCGCGGCCCGAGGCAGAGCGGTTCGGTAGTTACCATTTTCAAACGTAATTCACGCAGATAGGGTTGACATTACTTGCGTATTGTACCCACTTTTCCACAAAAAACAGCTAATTCCACCCGGCTCCATCTTTCCGTGGTGTAACCTTACCGATAACGGACCATCTCGACCTTCTTGGGACCACGTTGACATCGATCCTCCACTTTGGTCCATTCATTGAGGCAAAGGCTCAGTTGGCTGCTAAAAAGTTGGGGATCCTTGCAAAGGTAAGACGGTACTTCACGCCTGAACAGCTGCTTAACTTGTATAAAGCGTAAGTTCGGTCATGCATGGAGTACTGCTCTCACCTCTGGGACGGATCTGCCAAATACCACCTCGATACACTTGAGTCGATCGACAAACGGGCCAAGAGGCTTATCGGAAACGATGCACTGGTCAACCCAAAGCTCCAGAGCCTTAAACATCGACGCCGAGTTGCCAACCCTGTCGGTTTTTTATCGGTTACACTTCGAGGATTGTGCGATGGAACTGCACAATTTCATTCCGCCTGGCCCTTTCCATCATCGGACTACAAGACGTACGGCAATGCGCCATCGGTACATGGTGGATATCCCACCCATACGTACAAAGTGTTTTGCGAACAATTGTTCGCACAGCTAATGAGTGGGATTCCCTGCCGGAGTCTTTGTTTCCTGATAGCTACAACCTTGGGGTCTTTAAGTCAAGAGTGAATAGGTTAATTCTAGGCAAGCGTGCTTCACCGTCGACCACTTCATCGCTTACCATCAGGCGAGATAGTGGCAAAAGAGAGACGATTGACAAAAAAAAAAAAAAAAACGTACCTCGGTGTCGGGAGGCACTTAGCAAATATCGTTGGGCTAGCCGGGGATGAAGTAATAATTATCGAAAGTAAAAATGCAGGATATAAAATAAACTGATTTTTATTTATAACCTTCTCCAGAAAAATAAAGAATCATAATTATAATACTCATTTCGGTATTATTTTTGATTTATTGACTTTATAAACAGTTCATTTTGAATATAATGACTCATTCTTTAAGTCAGTACAGCATTTATTTTTCAGCGAATAATTGATTTGAAATGAGGAAATAATAAAAATTTCAATATCATTTTTTTTTATTTCAAGCCCGTTTCACTCATTCCTTAACTCATTCTCGACTATTCATTCTTCCGTTCATTCAGTCAAACTCACTCTATAGTGCTACAAGGGTGGGGACGGAGTCCATACATTTTGTCCCATTGTCCTTTACTTCAAATTAGTAGTATGTATCTATTTATTGATAGATAAATTCAATTACAGGCAATTAAAAAAAAAACAACTATGCCATTGGGTTCTACTCCGTTCACCTAATAAACCCATTTTTTTCCAGACGGTAAAAAAGTATCTCGGTATTAAAGGGCCCTAATATTATTTTCCGTAACACTTTAACGTGGTCTTAAAATTTAAGACTAAACCGTTAATAACTTCAAAGGCTTAATTGTTTTTTACGATCGCTTTGTCGTTTATTTAATTATACCGTGTCATGTCCTTCTCTTTTACTATACATAGTTCCTTTTTTTGGGTGGTAAAACTGTGCTAGCAGAATTAGCACTTGTGAATCATAATCCAAAAAAGGATGGTTTCTATAACGACTCACAGTGTCAACAAACCGTTCTCTAACAAAAACTGTGTTATAGTTACATTATTGACGTTAATAAACTCACGTACAATTTTGTCCTAGGTTGTTGCCACATTTCTTTTACGTCACTGTAACTGTGAATAGTAGAACTAAACATTTTTACGTAGATGTTGAATAAGCGTACGATACGCAAACGTTAACAGGCCGAATTAAAAAATGTGTGGTTTGTAGGGCGCCACGCGTGCAGCCAGGGGCGCCGCCACTCGGTCGGGTTGCGAGCGCTGGCTTGACATTATTCGTACATGAAGAAGCCGGCCGACGTTCCCCGGTGCGCTATGACGCAACAATCGGTCTCGCTTGCTTGTGCCATGCGTATTGCGTACGTTTAGTCTGGCATCGTTCATCGGTTCATTCTGATTTTAACTCGCGAGTCGGTCGCTCGCGTTCCGCTCGCTAAATATAAAGCACGTGGCCCAGTGCTTCAGTTGTTTCGCTATAACCTATAACCCGTTGCTCGGCAGCCGGTGCAAGCTGATAGACAGAGGTGAGTGCCGTGTATACGTTGTTAGTATTCAGTAAACTGTAACGCGATGCTTTGATTGTGTTGACGCGTTTTGGTATTCTTAGTATTCGGCTGAATTAAACGAGAGCTTTTTTACTGTTACATATGGATGTGTATACGTTATCTGAATTGCAATTGCATTACATTTTAGCGAGGAATGCGATGTTGAAAAATTATTTAGTTAACGTGCTAGTTTATGCGACATTAAGCGATAATAGTAACATAATATCGTACCATCTGGGTGTAACTGTTATTGACATTACAGTAGGTAGCATTATTCAGGTTCACTAGCGGCTGTTTTCAATAACCTATCCATCTGCAGTTTGCCCTACTAGTCATAGACATAAATTACCAAATAAACATTTACACATTATGTAAATATAGCATTACTTTCATGGAGCTTATGTCAAATTTCTATTTCTAGTAAAACCGCCGATAGATTGGGTATTGAAACTGGCTGTAGTGATTAATAATATTTGTCTACAAATAAAATGTCAAGATTAACGTTTCAAGAAATATAAATATTGTAATTTGTTTTCGCATCGTTATCTGTACCAAATTCTTATCTAAGTACACTAAATCACTTTGTCAATATTCGGCGACATATATGCTTAACACGTTACAAAAGGCGCGAACGGGCATTGTTAATTGATGATGAGCATCAAGCACGCTTCATTCATTTAACTTGACATTCAAACTATAAGTGCAGATAACCGGTTGTCAACGTGTAGCAGGAGACGGGGGCTGGCCGCCGAGCCCACATCTGTCTGCATCACTGTATAAATAAGCACTTTTATGAGCTTACTTGCAGCTGGCTGTTCCTTGACATTAATGTTTTTAGCCTCCATTTGTGTCTTTACCTTTTCTGTAAGCTGATAATGTTTCTCTTACTTCCTAAATAGAAATCAGCACTTTATTTACTATTT
Organism: Amphipyra tragopoginis; assembly: GCA_905220435.1. Taxonomy (NCBI): domain Eukaryota; kingdom Metazoa; phylum Arthropoda; class Insecta; order Lepidoptera; family Noctuidae; genus Amphipyra; species Amphipyra tragopoginis. The sequence continues at coordinate 21,270,939 of HG991991.1, read as the reverse complement.
TAAGTAGTTTACTTACTAAGTAAAAATGCTGATTTCAGGATAGAATTTTAGACTCACAATGTGTTATCATATCACAGATTTCAGAAACGTAAAATAAAAACTCTTCGCATTTCGTTGTACGAAACGTTTTTAGGGATCCGTACCAAAATGCTAAAAAAAGGAACCCTTATGGTGAGACTTCGTCCGACTGTCTGGCACAGCTGCTTATTTCAACAGCTGATAACGCTATCGACTTGAAATTTGGAATAGTTTTAAATAATGCTAGCATACTTATTGCAAATGAAAGTATTTTAAAAATATTTATTTTCTTGTAAAAGGGGCCGAAATGATGGTCGAAATTTTAAAGTGGGTTTACTGGGTCATATAGGGTATCATATGAAAAGGCTTTATTTGCACATTGTAAAATATATTTTCACTTCCTTTTATGCCGTATAGTTTTCGGAATATATTTAAATATTATGAATAGTGTCTAAAAAGTACCATTCTCTTATCTCAGAAGTTTACAAAGAGAAAAATCTGAAATAACTAGTTTTGATAGGGGTTTATGTAAATATTACTTACAGGAAAAATTAAAGGATGTCTATAATTTGCAGTTTTTTTTAATAAGCAGAAATCCTTTGCAAAAAAAAACGACGTGGTCCCAAATAAATTAAAATTGAACATCCTATGGTACCTACTCTGATATATTTCACAGAAAAAATAAAACGAAATTTCAGACATTCACAGTGTTCAAAAGAAATACAAAACAAAAACATTTTTCAATATTATATTGTACTGAACTCTCGGTGCACGAGTCTGTAGTTTTTATTAAAAACAGGCACATTACTTTATTAATATTATAGAAATCATTTTAATAAAAAAGTTTTTTTATTACACAATTTATACGTATCTAATAAATGTTCCCGCTTATTATTTTTTGTATAATTATGTCGAACGTTCCCGCCTTTAGTTAGCTACATCGCTTTTCTCAAATAAACCTGTTTGAAAACATAATTTCAAGGCTCAGAGGGCTTAAAGGCGAATTTCTATAAAGGAGGAATTACTAGAAACATAATTTAATATAATAATAGGTACGTTTTTGACTTGATAAAATCCCTTGTTGAATAAAATACTTAATTGTTCTAAACGTTTTTGTTTCGTCAACATTTATTCAGCTGTTTTAAGCTGAGTTGATTAACTAGTTATTAAAACCTGGATACATAACAATGTCCTTATTAGTTTTCATTAACAAACGTGTCATTATACAAAAATAATAGATTATGGATATAGGTTAACTCATTAGGTACATTACTATGTAATTATTTTATCTTAGATAATTCTATGGTTCTATGTTAGGAGATGTGGTTTCCGCACACCGTTTTTTTTTTTTTTTAATTTCGGCCGAATGTTAATTTTACCGTAAATACAAAAAAAAATAACCACAACATCTGGTAACACTACGTTGCAAACTACTGCAGTAATTACTTTAACAGCGTTAACTTTCTAAACAATATTGATTGTATCGTAATCGTAACATTATTGTAATGTTGGAGGTACTTCAGCGAAATTAATGAATGTAGGTATCTAAATATAATTTTGCACACATTTACCAGTGGCCTGTGAGGTCATTGCTTCTTGGCACAGTACCTACTCGGTCAACTTATTACCTGTCATGCCGTGTGTAGTATCATTTGTCTAATTTCCAAACCAGACTGAACTGGAAACAAGGGCTGTTATCGCAGTTAGGTGCATGCTACACGGTCAATGTTTATTGCGATATTTGGATCGCGAACCCGGATGATGATATTTTTTGCGCGTTTAATCCATCAATACACTAATCAATAATGTATACTTAAAGTAAAGAACTGGCTCTTTACTCTTGATTATGAGGATGTGGAGAAAATAATAAGTAATTAATCTCATTTTGCAAACGAACACATACATAGAACATACATTTCTTTCATACACCTACATACATACATATACAAACACGAACCTAGCCACACCACACACAGCACGATATAATAATTTAATTGAAGAATTAATATTTTTTCATACTTATTTTCATTTCTGATGTATTTTATTTTTAATCTGTTTTATTTCCTTGAAAATTGTATTTTGTAGCACACATGTTAGTCTTTTCTTATGTTGACATTAGAATCTAAGCCAAATAAAATGGGAAAGGGACATACAGATACAGGTACCTACACCTAGTTCAGGAGTCAGAGGCTTCAAACAAGTTTCTGTAACGTATTATGTCAATAAATAATTATTATTATTAATCTAAACGCTCAATAAATGTCACAATCCAGAATCGCGATCCTAATATCGCGTGTGTAGCATTCGCTTTACAGTTACGGAATTATACATAATAAACATTTATTATGCAAACTTTTAAGTGGCTTTTAATTAATCTACATTGTAATGAAAGTTGTATACAGAAATACAGACTAAATAGGTATAGTAGGTATTTATTATACGTAAGACAAAATAGTTATTTACCGATTCTTCATACAAGTATTGTACCTACTGTCTGGAATACTTGACGATTTTAATTGTAATTATTTAAATTAGTAAACGTTTATTTACAATTCTAATTAATTATCTCATAATGTAAGCTCAAAGTTAACATGAGATAATAAGGCGAGTAAGAAATGACAATAATATGTTTATTATAAATATTAATTACGGACTCTAAATATTAATATTTAAGTGGCATGTTCTTGATGATTCTTTATCATGAGACTATAGCAATTCATGTGAATTAACTAACAAGTGGAGATTAGGACAATTTTCAACAACACTTTATTAGAATTAGGTACGTCGCTTACGCACAATCTTGCTAAGTTCGCGTAAAAAAAAGAATTTAAACATAGAAACATCGCCATGTATTTAAGCTTTTTATAATCTGCCTAGGTACTCCCGTTATATATCGTGCCTCTGTACAAAAAAGTTAGCAAAAAACATGTTGAATTGCTTTTTTGCGCAGCTTAACAGTTATAAAAATGCTCGTAAAGTATTAGTTACTGTGGTAGTTAACTTTTTTAAATAACAACAAGAAATTAAACAGCTATAGAGAGTTTTGAATTTGATGTAAGATACAACCTCATCTCGGTGCCGTGTATGAACACTTCATGGACTCGGTGACTCTGTGTAAGGAGACTCTTACAATATTAAACAGCTCTCATTTAATTTTGAGAGATTTTTCCGCTTTCCTGCTTAAGAAGCGTTTGGAACCGACATTAGATAAATATAAAGAAAAATTATTTCTGATGTACAGTCGCGGACTTGTAATGTTTACCACCCTGAGGACTATTATTGCTTGCACATTACTTTTTCATAAGGTCGCTCGCAAAGAATTGACAGGGCAAAGACAGAAGAGAAAAAAAAATCTTAGTTGACACAAAAAGGTTAATTTAAAGAGGCCATATACTAGGTGGCATAGAAAAAGAAATCAAGCTATTTAGTAAATTCAATCAAGTTCGCTCTATTACAACTTTTGACTAGACACGCGTAGGTATCTAAAAAGGAGTTCATTACATCAAAAAGTAGTTAATAGCCTTTTTGCTAGAATCGACGGTTCACAATTTTAAAAACTAATACTTGTGTAAGTGGTATGTCATCTTGAAACTTATTGCGCACCGCACGAATTTGAAATATGATAAACATTTCGAGTCCGCGGCTGTATGGCATTCTACTTTATGCTACCCTTTTGGTAGATCTCTCAAATGAGAGATGAGAGCTGTTTATTATTAATACGGGTCTGCGGCGCCTATTATTAAAAATCATTTTAATACATTATGTACCTATATCATACATACTTTTGAAATCTTTTTTATATCATATCAATTACTTAATATCAAAACGACACTTGGGTGGGATCTCTCAAATGAGAGACGGCCAAATTCACAACCTAAACGGAAACTGAATTGCGAGTAGCGGTTGAAAGTTTGGCCTATAGGCCTGTATCATGGCACTTAGGGGCAGAATCCTAAAATATGTTATTATTTAAATGTCATTTTACTTTCTTCAAATATTTATGTTTTTCATCAAATCAACATTTCAGAAGTTATCAAAACTATGCTTAGCATTTATAAGGTCCTAACCTCCGGTTTCTGATTTGAGAATTCGGGTTAAGCCTTAGAATAAATAAGCAAATACTTAAGTAACATTTGAGTACAAAGTTGTCAAAAAAATGACGGATTTTAAAGCATTTTTTGACAACTACATACTCAAATGTTACTTAAGTATTTGCTTATCCCGAATTCTCAAATCAGAAACCGGAGGTACGTATCTATTTGTTGTAGGATGTCCGGTTACAGGGGGCCTACTCCCTAAGTCCGTCAACGAAGTTAGTCGCCCGTCCGAAAATAGCTCGAAACGTAAGAGAGAACAAAACAACTGTCAAGTTCAACTTTTCGGACGGGCAAAAACACACAGTGGTCTCGAACCTACCAATTTTTCGGTATTTCTACCGATATGGAACCGCTTCTACCGAAATACCGAAATGTAAACAATTTCTCCCGATTTTTGAGAATAGGAGGTTCGTCCGATTATTTACCGATTTTACACTTTTAAGTTGGTTTCTAATGAATCAATCACTGGTCTATTACATGCAAAACGACTCTTTAATACAGCTAATTGTTATGATTTTGAAATTAATTCGAAGATGACCGCGGCTATGGCCAAAAAATATTGGTAGAAAAATAATGATACTTATGTGTGATTGTTATAAATTAGTCTACGTAAATTTTTTTTTCAATAAATGAACGAATTTGATTGAATATTGTATTTTTTTGTCAAATACCGATTTTGGGTACAAATATACCGATTTTAGCTGGCAATTCTACCGATCTCGCTCTATGACGTTCGAGACCACTGAAAACACATCAGCAGTAGGGACAACTGTCAAATCGTGCTGTCATTCATTCTTAGTTCGGGCCCCGAAATATTCGTATGTCCGTAAGTGATAGGGAGTAGGAAACTCTCGTAACTCAGGCCGAAACCACGGACTTCGTGCTTAGGGAGTAGGCCCCCAGGTATTAAATAGACCACCTAACATTTAACGAAGGTATCGTAAAATGAGATCAACACATCAAACAAAGATAGATCATCAAAGAAAGGCTAGGTTGCTGAATCCTCGTCAATAACTTTTTATTACATCATACGTCACTAGGTTCATTAAGTACCTTTAAGAGGGGCTTGAGATCGTTCTATAGTGATCTATACTATAATATAGCGCGCCATGTTTAGCAGCGGATATATACGGATGATTGATTGATTGATACGTTCGGAATAAATATTCACTTTGCATGCGCCTGCTACGAAAAAGGTCGCCCATACCATATCTCGTCTCTGGAAGTTGAATCTAATCAGACAAAGATAATGCTTAATTTTATTAAAGATAAATCATAGTGAATGTCATCATTCAGATATAATATTCTAACTTAGTACGTGACGAAAAGTACATTTCCTCAGAATATTATGAACCAATAATAGATAGTAGCTGGCGCCCGCTGCGGTCTGAAGGCACTAGGTATGATCAAACGATCCTATCTCCTTTTCCAGGCTACAAGGTACCTCAGTGCCAAATTTCATCAAAATTTCATCAGTAGTAAATAAGTAACAAACAGACAAACACTTTCGCATTTAAAATATTTTATGAATTTAATAACGAAAAATTTTACTAACCCAAAAAGACGATTAGCGTTCAAGTACACGACCACGGTCGTGTAATGCATCGCAGTTTTGGCCGTTCATTGCTACCTGCATCGCTTGCATTGTATGCAATAAAAACAAATTGTATTATCAGAAACTTGCTGTGCATTCTCGCTACACGGTTCCAAGAAAGATGTACACAAAGGACTTTAATTTACTGTTGTCCTCAGACTACAAAAAAACACAATATTATAATTTGTAATATGTATTTACAGCCCAATTTGGTAGTTATAGTTGCAATGAGAAAACTGATCTAGATTTATGTGAAACGTTAATAATTAGTACTAAATTCCTTGAAGTAAAAGCCAGGTTATCGTTCACCTATAATTTTTAATAAACTCAATTATTATTGCGTTATTAACTCCGAGAAATGCAGAACATTGCGAAATCGATGTCGTAAGTAGACACCGCATTGATGGAATATACACTCACTTGTCAGGTCGTATGCATCCCCCCTTAACTGTCTTATATTAAAACTTTGTTGCTCAATGGGTTTTAAATCATATCTATGAGCGATCATTAAGATATTGACGCTTTAATTAAGGTGATAATTGATACGATATCAAATCAGAGGACAGTGATTTAAGTCTGTTGATACTTGATAACCAGCAAAAATCGAGAAACCTACGGTCCCGAATTCGATGTGTATCAAAATTGTTATATCTTGAAACAGAGATACGTATTTGCAAGACACATGCTTATTGATACAAGGTTAGTCAGAAAGGGAGTACTAATCCGCAGGCCACTTAATTAACCCTTTATACGGCAGTGGCAATATTTCCGCCACCAACTATTTTGGAAGATGTCTCGAAAGCCTCCTTGTTATATTTTTATTGTTATATTTAAAAAGTTGGCAATATTATTATTTTTTCCTATTTTCTTTAATAATAATAATCACACCTCAAAATTTTTTTTCTTTTCTTTTTTTATTGTTTTATAAAATAATGCCAAATTCTTTATTATTTACTTTTCCTAAAATCTTCTGCCATGTAAAGGGTAAGTATCCCTGATGACTATTTTAAAACATATTTAGTGTTACATTTTTAAAATTCGATAAATAAAAAACAAACAAATATAAAAAATCATAGCTGAGGGTAGATATATTTTATCCTATTTGTCATGAAATCTTTCAACAGCTATTTCTCTTACAGTACCTATTAACTTTTGAGGAAAGTGTTAGAACAAAAGTTATTCATTATTATTGGTACTTTAACAACTTTTCGGATTAGTACCGATCCCGTTTCCGTCCAACCTTGTATAATATAATCTTAGATAGATCACTGTAAAAGTAGATTTTTGTTCTAGAATTTCATACCCTACGACACATTCAAAGAATTATTAAACTATACTTGGGAGCAAATAAATCGAGCCACTTCCATTTTTCACGTACTTAGGTATAATTGTTATTATTTTTGGTATTATGGAACAGATCAATTCTAAACATATATCGCTTAAAAGGTTATTTCATAACCTTTACAATGAGTATGGTAGTTTTTTGTATTTTGAATTATATAATTCATGAAACCAAAACTAATAACCAGGGGCCCAATTCTCCTAAAATAAATGGCTGCCAAACGCAATCGAACCACAACCGTCAGTCAGTTTTTGTTTTCGAAAACTTTCAAAATGATTGATTTTGTTTTTTGTGTTAAACAATTCGACAGCTTTTGAAATTGAGAACTGTCTGAATGAACGGTTCGGCCTTGGTTCGGTTGTGATTTATCAAGATTTATTTTAGGAGAATTAGGCCCCAGGACACGTGAAAAAAGGAGTGGCTCGATTTCTTTGCTCCCAAGTGTATATCAATTACATAAATTATTACTTTTACTAATTGCTCACATACAAAGACAAAATAATCTGACCTACATACCGACGCGTAGGTAGACACATATTTTAAATTCATCTTGTGGGCGAAGAATACTTATTCATTAGTGCTTAAAACTAAAAGTAATTTTCTAGCACTCTTGCAATGCAATGAGTCTAAGATTATTTATGAATCCAAGGCCATATTGTATCTACATAAAACATTTAACAGGAATAACGCAAACACTCAAACACCCCAATTAAGTAGAATATTCAGTTGTAATCATAATACTTACACTGAAATTTTCTTTTATGTTCTTAAATATTGTTTATTTAAGAAGATAGTAGTTTTTTCTTTTCATTGTTAACTGCATTTTAAATTCAGTCTTATGGCCTTGTCAGGCTAAGTTTCAGGTAAAAAGAACGTTTGACATTTTTTTTACTAATATTTAAAATGTCTGGAATCGACTCAATTGCCGATTCTTAACTCTTTTCTTCACTCTTCTACTATACAACGTGTAAAATGTATTATTTTACACGTTGTGTATCGTAAACCAGCTCACGCAGTTCCACTACTTTTGACACTGCGTTTAAATTTATAACAAGGAAAAATGCAAGGGCCGTATACTCGTAGTAACATATGCTACATATAAAATTTACCTCTAGGTTTACATGCCAATGAAAATTTTCAAAATGAATTCGTCCCTGCGTATTCGCCAAACCGCCAAAAATAGCGAACCTTGATACATTACTCCACTAATTACATTGCAAGTTGCATAGTCTAGGTTACTATTAGGTACATCAGAAAATGACACTAATATTATAAATGTGAAAGTCTGAAGATGGATGGATGTTTGTAACTCAATCACGCATAAACTGAACGGATTCTGATGAAATTTGGCACACAGATAGAACATGTCCCAGATTAACACAACAGCTATGGTTAAGTACCATAACTTTCCCTTCCCATCTCTTCCCCTGTGCGTTTATAACTACAAAATTTTCCCATCTCTACGAAACGTAATGGTATGTCTACACCCGTGCGCTTTCATGCTCATCTTGCGCTTTCAACTTTCAATTCCTCTTGCGTCAAGCGCATGCAATATTGATTGCCCTAAGACGCATGCAGCTTATCGTCTACACCCGGTGCGCCTCGGTCAGTCGTCACGTCGTCAGTCGATATACAATAGATGGATTAGCGTGCGCTAGGGGCATGCGGTTTTGTCGAACTAGTATTAAGGCATTCGCTATTGCATGCGCTATGGCGCTTCACGCATGCTTCACACGAAGACAAAAGATGAACATGTAGGTGTAGACATAGCTTTATAGGGGAACAGATAGGACTAAAACACAGCTATACCCTTTTCACCGTAAGGTGAGTCCTGACATTTCTCTGCAAAACGTTACAAAAAATAAAAAACAATAAAAAAAATGATTATATTGCTATTTTACGGTTTTTGGTGATGTCGTTTCACGGCTACAATTATAGAAATGACCGCTATGACAAGACTCATCTTAGGATGAACAGAGTATAGTACCTACTTAAATAATTATTTAAACAAACAAACTGCAGGAGAAGCATAATGTGTATACAATTGTTCGTGTTACCAAGTAGGTACTATTCTATCGATCGAGGTACAAATTGCAGTGCAAACAGGTAGGTCGTATGGCTAACCTTTAGTTGAGTCATAGGGCTGCAATTGACCTAATAGACATAAAGTCACCTTAACGACTGACCTGGCATAAATATTAAAACAAATTTTATAGGGCACGGTCCGAATAAAATGTTTACCTAAAGCCATGTACAGACTAAGCGTTTCAATGTACGCGTCATCTAGGTATGTTGAATACGCGTACAGGCTAATTGAGCGTTCACGTGTACGCGTAACCGACTACGCGTAAGTTGGAACGCTTAGTCCGTACAGGGCTTTAGTCCGTACCTGCAGCAACGCGTACACAAAGGGGACCTGAACGCTCAATTAGCCTGTATGTGTATTCACCATACCTAGATGACGCGTACATTGGAACGCTTAGTCCGTATAAGGCTTAAACGTTCCTGTGTACGCGTAACCGACTACGCGTACATTGGAACGCTTAGTCCGTACAGGGCTTTAGTCCGTACCTGCAGCAACGCGTACACAAAGAGGACGTGAACGCTGAATTAGCCTGTACGCGTATTCACCATACCTAGATGACGCGTACATTGGAACGCTTAGTCCGTACAAGGCTTAAGCGTTCCTGTGTACGCGTAAACGACTACGCTTACATTGGAACGCTTAGTCCGAACAAGGCTTTAGAGTATTTTTATATAAACTAAGTAGTTTGCTCCTTTATTTTTACATGAGTAGTACCTGCGGGAGGGTTATGATTACAGCAGCCATATAATTAATAACATAACATCACGCCTGTGTTTATAGTACATCCTCATTTCGCCGTTATATTTAAGTCCCATGTAATAGAGGGCGATCCTATTGCCATCAAGTGGGCACAAATCTAGACACCGGGCTGCTACTGAGAAATTCCACCCCGAAAAACCATACTTTGTCCGACCTGGGGGCTTACTATGACCTCTTATGAAAACGTTCAAATGCCAGCCAGGCAACTTCCGTTCAAAAGCAGGCCTGCTTCTGAATCTCTAAAAATCATACCATGACAGTACTAAAGGTGAACGACTATTGAACCAAGTTGAACGGTAATGCTTGTTCATGGTACGAAAAGTCTATACAAAAAAAAAGGTGAACGGATTTCGTAAACGTCAACGTAGCAGGCCTGCCGCAGGCCTGCTCTAACGATGTCATAGTACAAAAAAGCAGGGCAGTTCAACTTCCAGGCAACTTCTGCCCTGCTTTAAGAGGTAATAGTAAGCCCCCTGGGGATCGAACCCAGGCAGGACCGTCCGCTCAGTAGTTAGTAGCTCACTAGACCAACGAGGCAGCCATATTATTAAAGTAGGTGACATACCTACCTGTTCGTAAACTACTCATTATATTTTAGAAATCAAATTGCCTATCAAATTCGTCTCATTTAACTTCTCCATGTATTGCTACTCGTCCTGCGGTGCGAGCATGGATCTTTTTATCGAGTCGATTCGAGAAATTTATCTATTCTAAACGTCAAATTTGACATAAGATATAGATAAAATGGAAACGCCAGTAGAGGACGCCCTAGACGGACATACATTGATGTTATTGGTGATGTTCTTCAAAAAGGACAGGTGCGTAGTACTTTCAACCGGCGTGCGTGTATGACAAGATGTATGACCGTGGACGAAGCGAAAGGAGTATGTAAGGATCGTAGCATATGGCGTTCTACAGTTTCTGCCTACCCCCATGGGAAAAAGGCGTGAGTTTATGTATGTATTATCTATTCTAAACGTCAAATTTGACATAAGATATAGATAAAATGACAACTGTTGTCATAAATAATAAAAAGATCCGTGCACGCACCACTGTTTCGTTGGGCTTGTCTTAATGATATCATTACTTGCTTATCATGAATATAACAAAGGGCCATGCTGATTTTTATTTATAGCTTGTTGCCCTTTCTACTTGTAGTCGTTTTCTTGTCTTATTTGAACATCTACAGGTCCAGTCCAAATTCCCTTTGAACGGTCATCGCCTCTACACAATGCACACACAAGTCTTATCTCTAGTTTATTTAATAAGGTACTTATGCCTTTTAATAGACACAAATGTCTGTATTTACACATCTATATAAACAAAAATGAATCGCCGAAAATAACTTCCGAACAACTGCACCAAATTGGATAATTGTTTTTTTGTTGTGTGTTCGTTATTGTCAGGACAAGGTTTATATAAAAGAAAATTTAAAAAAACGAATAGAATAATAATCACGAAAAAAAAATGGCGGTACGAAATTCGCCGGGTCAGCTAGTTTAAAATATATATTTCATAGTAAAATATCATATAAACATAGATCGGTTTAAAGATTTTGTTGGAGCTCATTTATTATTTACCACACACGTTAGAATATTTATTTAAAACTTTACAGCTATACAGCGTGTCCCAGAAAGTAGTGTCAAGCGAAAGTCCAGAGGTAGAACATCCTTTGAGGTACCCAAATCACCCCCATGTATGTTCCGCGATTTTTTGTAGTTTTCGAATTATTAATGTTTTTCATGTTTTTTAATCAAACTCTGACTATAACGACATTTTTGATCATAGTGACGTGGAATAGTTGAGATACATGAGTATTTTTTTTTTCTAAATTAGCTGATTAGTGATCCTTCCGAATGCATAAACATTTGTAACCATAGATGTAACGAATGCGTTACAAAAAAATATTGAATTCTCATAAAGTTAAAATTCTGCATGTTTCTTACATCTTTGTGGGTGATTTAAAAATAAATCTCCCTAAACTTTTTTCGTCAGATGTATTTTAGAAACTTGTCCATTTTATCAGCTATTTACCCTATAAATTTCATCGAGCTATCTCTACGGCATCATAATAAAAATTTCATTCAAAGCATACAATATCGAAAATTCCAGTTGTAAAAGGGTGAATGAAAAATGTATTATAACTAACTAATAACTTCGTTTTTAGTAACCCTCGACGTAAAAAGAGGGGTGTTATAAGTTTAACGTGTGTGTCTGTGTGTCTGTCTGTGGCATCGTTGCTCCTAAACGGATTATGATTTAGTTTTTTCTTTTGTTTGAAAGGTGACTTTATCGAGAGTGTTCTTAGCTATGATTCAAGAAAATTTGTTCAGCCGTTTGAAGATCATCAGCTCTTTTCTGGTTGTTGAAGGGATATGAGCAACTTTTACTGATCTGATCGATTCGAAATTTACTATCCTGTGACTTCAATAATATTACAATAACATGTTAACCTTGACCTGATACTCAAGTATCATCTGAAACAGCATGATACCCAACTTACAGTAGAGGTATTGTGTGCCTATTGATTCTTTAAGTTTATGATACGTTGTAATGACCTCCTTCTTGTCACATGTCATCAATATCATTGGAGTCACAGGATAGTAAATCTTGAAACGATCAGACCAGTAGAAGTTGCTCATATTCCTTCGACAACCAGAAAAGAGCTGATGATCTTCAAACGGCTGAACAGATTTTCTTGAATCATAGCTAAGAACACTCTCGATAAAGTCACCTTTCAAACAAAAGAAAAAACTACATCAAAATCCGTTTAGGAGCTACGATGCCACAGACAGACACACAGATACACACGTTAAACTTATAACACCCCTCTTTTTGCATCAAGGGTTACTAAAAATAAAGGTTATAAGTTCCTTTTAATCAATTTTTCGTTCACCCTTTTACAACTGGAATTTTCGATATTGTATGCTTTGAATGAAATTTTTATTGTGATATCGTAGAGATAGCTCGATGAAATTTACAGGGTAAATAGCTGATAAAATGGATAAGTTTTTAAAATACATCTGACGAAAAAAGTTTAGGGAGATTTATTTTTAAATCACCCACAAAGATGTAGGAAACATGCAGGATTTTAACTTTATGAGAATTCAATATTTTTTTGTAACGCATTCGTTACATGTGTGGTCACAAATGTTTATGCATTCGAAAGGGTCACTAATCAGCTAATTTAGAAAAAAAAATAACTCATGTATCTCAACTATTCACGTCACCATGATCAAAAATGTCTGTATAGTCAGAGTTTGATTAAAAAACATGAAAAACATTAATAACTCGAAAACTACAAAAAATCGCGGAACATACATGGGGGTGATTTGGGTACCTCAAAGGATGTTCTACCTCTGGACTTTCGCTTGACACTACTTTCTGGGACACGCTGTATAATTACAATCTCTGCAGAAAAATTAATGTGTACTTTCAATTCTTCCCCTAATGAAAATTTTGCTGTTGATATAAGAAATATTCTAATAATTCACAAAGGATTAATTCGCCCTCAATTTTTTACTGAAATATTTATTGGGTTATCTCATGAGTACACTACATAAAAAAAGGAAGTCGAATTTAACGCTTTGATACAGACATAGCATCTTGTTATGCTGCATGGGGAAAATCTACATGGGATAATGAGGAAGTTGGGAATATCTGTCGTTAATAATCCCACAATAACTAGCACAAATTGTACACATAACGGAAGTTATAATTCGACGGCCCAATATTTTAGTGGGTGGTCTATCTAATCATCTTCTTAGAGCCCTATTAGTTCACTGTCGATGATGAATAAAGTAGATTGGATACCATGAAGTATCCGATCTACTTCATTCATCTTATATTAGACTGACGTGTGTCTCTGGCTTTGTCATTTATTACATTTTCATTTTTGCACAATACGTTGCTACCCCTCGAGCACAGATCTTTTATCGAGTCGATTCGAGAAATTTATCTATTCTAAACGTCAATGCTCACACTGCTGGTCCGTCCGATGCGTCTAAAAATAATAATTATGAGTATCTTTTGTACTTACAAAACTGCACCGTCATTTGAACGCAATAAAGTAATTTTGGGAATGTAGCAAACGGCTGCATGATTAGGCAGACCACAAAGAATATATTATGTTAATGTAATGTAATTCATCGAAACCATATTTTCTACGGTTTCGAAACTTTAACACAAACCATCTTTAACCAGACCTAAATTGCTATTAAATATAAGATTAATAAGGTTTATGGCATATAATTATTCAGAGTCGATTATTACAGCTGGTGAACAAATGACAAGAAATAAATACGTTATTTAACGCTTTTGTTTTACTTTAAATTGTTATTGTGTTAGGTACTCCGTTATCGTGTCCATTTTACTTTTTATTTGCATGTGTGCAAATAAGACTAATTAAAACACATTATTTCTATAATCTTTGATAACAATTTCTTACATTACGTTATCTTTCTAAATGTAGGCCACAAGCCACAGTACGTAACTTTTATTTTACTGTTTATTTATGTAGGTACGACATGTCTAGGTATGACAAATTTAAGTGACTTGTACATAAATACGATATTCATGAAATTCGAAGTGTTATAGTCATTTCTATAAACAGAAACCGTCAACCGTTTTCATTTATTCAAAGCATGTTCATGTTTTTCGTTATCTTTAGTAGATAATAGAATATTACTAGATAAGCATCATTCTGTGAATGGGGTTAGTATAAAAAACTGCATAATGTAGCGAAATATAAATCCTTTCTTATTGAAATTAATTCAGATGTCTTCCTATCTACTTTGTATTTCCTCCTTAGACACTGAATACTCAAAGTCAACGTTTTTTATTTCAAATAGACCAGCATGCTTATTCTCAACCATCGGATGAGTTTCCGTATCCGAACGGAAAGTATCCGACGGATTGATTCCCGATCCGATGGATTACAAAACTTTATTCACAGTTCCTATCGGAAGGGAGTTTCCGAATCCGTGAATGGTTTTAGGAAGGTGTGTTTACGGTGTATGCTACGCAATGGTAGAAAATAAATTACTGTGGTAGAAAATGTTAAAATGTAAATATAATACTATTATTATGTGTTTCGCAAATAATCTTATGTGCAACTATACAATATACATTAATACATAAATGTCATCATTTTTTTAATAAAATAATGTCTAATTTATGCGATCGTTTCCTTATTTCAAAACATGCTTTGTAAAAAAACAACTTTTATAATCTGTCAAACCAAACGGGGAAATAGACAATGTAAATAAACAAAAATGCCGTATTCATTTAATTATTGATAAATATTCAATGAAATTATCAACCGAAAACGTGTGAAGTTCAGTGTGATCACCAAACAAAACTCTAGCGTGTGATGGTCCAGAAAAATGAATGTAAAAATGTTATCTGTGTCGTATAATTCTTGTTATTAAATTTTTTGATATGTAAAACGTAGTTGAGTATAATTCGATTTTGTAGAAATGGGTTATCACAAACTCATTATTACTTACGTGTGTCTAAGTAACCACCTAAAATAAAGTATACTTTGATACATCGAGCATTTAAAAGCGGCGGCCAAAACATTCTTAAAACTTGTTATAAAATAGGTAAACTTAGCTCAAATATAGCTAAAAATTATTAACATTCCTTATAATATAGTTATTAAACAGTTTTTAATTCATCCCAGCAGAAATTGTATTGTTTTATTTAAAATCGAGTGCTTTCCGACAACAAATAGCTCTCGGATTAGTTTCCGTGAATTGGCGTCTTCATTCCGAATAGAACTGTCAAAAGTTTTCGATTTCGGATTTGTGAATAGAGTTTAGAGGGCACTGTCGGATACTTTCCGATCGGATTCGGAAAGGGCAGTTTCCGATGGTTGAGAATAAGCATGCAGATTTCAGGCACTTCTAAAACGTCATAACAATAAGATACTGAGACCGCTTTTCAGGGTGCCCAGCTAGTGAGCTGGCGAGTCAACGTCTGCTAAAAACAATTCAATTGTAAATTTGAAAGGCAGACGCCGTTTTCTTCCGGCAATAGAGTTTAACAGTCCACTTAACACCCCTTCCCATAGACCCGATAATTTTTACCATATTTTACAATAGTCTTGCACCCACCTAAGACGGTCCATGACTGTACTCCAATAGTGCAGCCGTGGATAGACCCCGGTTGGTGCCTCATCCCAGTTTAGATTAAAGTTCTCAAAGGGGCCTCTGCGCGTTGGACCTGTGTCCGCCGCATGCCTTCCAAAGGACCGGACATCTTCTGCACGGAAGATGAGCCGTGAATAAAAGAGATTCTGACTTTAAAAAAAAAGCAGTGAACTATCTAAATTATATACACATGTGTAAAGACATAACCGGTTTACTTTAAGTATTATGTAAATAACTCCAGCACACATACGACGTTAATCTAAGATCAAACTGTACTTGAACCCATTATTCATAAAAGATTGGCATTTTTAAACACTGATTAAATTAATACCTGTCCTTGTCATTTGTATGTCAATTAATAGAGATGGCAATAGACTTAAGAGCAATTTTAGTTAAACAACCTTTAAGCATCGTTTATGAATATTTGTCTGTTTTGAAGCGTTAAATATATTTGAAGAGGAATTTGGATTTAAAATATAAATAGCCACAATAAGTTTAGTGTAAATACGCAACACTATTGTAACGCTGATTATACTAAAGTTATTGTCATTTAACCACGCTACGTAACGCCACGCCACGTTATCCTACACGTGGCAAAACTTCACAGGGTTCCTATGCTCTGTTCAACGAAAAATGAACAGAGTATGTAATTTTATGTATATAGCGGTAATTCCGTAAATTGTAGCCGTAAGGAGACTGGGATCGAAAAAACGTAAACGACATCATCATAAATCGTAAAATAGCTACAAAATACAGGTTTTTTTTTTTTAAATTTTATATTTTTTTATGATAACGTTTTGTAGAAAAACTCCAGGACTCACATTACTTTGAACAGGTATCGTTAATACAATACAATAATTTAAAAAAACTAAACTTTAGTTAATTAGATAACAAGATAGGTACCTAATTAATACAGTAGCGAAGAACATACTCGTATGTATCTTTGCATCTAATTTGCCCCCTATTTTGTTTTGAGTACCTACCTATCTAGTATCTATTTCGCCCAAGCTACAGTTTTAATAACACCGTAGCTGTCGTGACGCAAATGTATTCTAATTTACCATGACCTTTCACGTCATGAATACCTACTTTTATCACAAAGAAAGCAATTGAAAACAAAGAAGCAGATTGAGATTAATAAATAAAGTAATATTCAAACAAAAGATAATATCATCCTCAAGAATCTTGAAAAAGTCCTTTGTTCAGCAGAGATACGCGTATTTATATACTTATTAAATCACTTGTACATTCGTAAACATATACGACGTAAAGTGACGTACAATCACGTGTAAATGCACAATCGTAATATGTATACGTTACCGTTGAAACCGAATTTCCATAAAAACATTAAGAAAACAATTTGTAAACAAAGATTGCGTTTAATAAATAAAGGAATTTCAAACAAAAAAAGATTTTATCCTCAAGAATCTTTAAGAACTCCTTTGTTCAGCAGTGATAAGTCACTTGTACAGTCGTGCACATCGTATATTTACAGTCACGTGTAAACAAATGTTTATGTTACCGTTAAAACCTAGCCTACCGTTAAAAACTAGTTCTGACTAAACGCCTTTATTACAGCCAGTTTTGTCTAATTAAAACTAGTAATTACTGATGAAATAGTTTGAATGCTAGATAAACGCACTTCAACAAATAAAATCTAGTTCTTACGAAATGATTGATAATGACCCTTGTTTATTTTGGTCAATTATTAGATAATAATAACTGGTGCAAATCAAAAACAATTCCAGCAATTGGTGAATATGATTTCATGCTAGAATAATCAATTTAATAGGTTGTCTGGGTGAAATTGAAGATCATGTTCATTTCAAATTATGTCATGGTCGGTTAGGTTAGGTCAGAACTGTGACCACAACGTGAAGCCAAGGTAAGTAAGGTAAAAACTACTTACCTAATTTGAATGTTAACATAATTTGGCTTTACGTTGTGACCAGGGGCCCAATTCTCCTAAAATAAATTGTTGCCAAACGCAATCGAACCACAACCGTCAGACAGTTTTTGTTTTCGAAAACTTTCAAAATGATTGATTTTGTTTTTTGTGTCAAACAATTTGATAGCTTTTGAAATTGAGAACTGTCTGAATGAACGGTTCGGCCTTGGTTCGGTTGTGATTTATCAAGATTTATTTTAGGCCCCTGGGGCCTAATTCTCCTAAGTTCTCAATTTCAAAAGCTGTCGAATTGTTTGACACAAAAAACCAAATCAATCATTTTGAAAGTTTTCGAAAACAAAAACTGACTGACGGTTGTGGTTCGATTGCGTTTGGCAACAATTTATTTTAGGAGAATTGGGCCCCAGGAACTGAAAACGGTTGTTAAATTTCGTTAACCAGCTCAAATTAACGATACCATTTTTTCAACTCTTTTCGTGTAGGTACCGTTATTTAACACATATTTCATTTTGGTACGGTACCTACCGATATAATAATTAGCCCCGTGGGGTGGACGGGACGCGGCAGTCTCACCAGTCCCTGATTGTTTCAACTGCTTTTTAACCGACTTTTTAAAAAGGAGGAGGTTCTCAATTCGTCTGTATATTTTTTTAAATGTTTATTCTGGTATATCTCCAACTTAATTATATGCACCGATTTGGATGATTCTTTTTTTTTTGTTTGAAAGATATTTCTCCTGAAATGAGCTCATTTAAATTTAATGAAGATCTGATGAACTCCTTCAAAAATGGACAATGGCGCTCCTCAATGACGAATAGTATGATTGGGTTACGAGCATAGTCTTTAGTAGGTTTAATCGTGTTTTAAGTAAGGCCACTAGAAAGAAACAATAAAAACTTTTTAATAAAAAATTAAACTGACTTCAAAAGAACTAATAAAATAATTATCTTTATGAACTTAACAGTTTCAGAAGTCGATGCTAATTCCACGCTGAACCAAGTTAAAGGCACCGATAAGTCGGTTTTATTAATTAGACAAAACTAGTTTTCACTAGTTAAAACGCCTTTTAATTGAAGACGAATAACGAGTTCACGGTAACATACTCGTACACAATTTCGCTATGAAATTCAGAAATATTTGAAACTGAAACCATTATTTAGTTTAAAAGTAAGGTAAGTGCGTGTACAATACTGACGTACAGTCAGCGAAAAAAGGAGCCAAAAATGTTTGTTTTCAAACTTGGTATTCATTGGAAAACTAAGTAGTTGATATAAAATAAAAGCTTTAAGATATACTCAGAGTTGTAATATACTCTTTTACAATTTGTACGTAAATATTCATAAGCTGAAATTAAGTTGTTTACCAACTAATGTATGATGACTGTACCTACTAGACGCGCTGTTCCGGATGAAGATCATGTTCCAATGAACTACCCAATTAATTTAGGGATCGGTCTAAATTTGAATGCATTCTTGGGGCACTGTATGCATTACAACATTCTTAACAAAGTGCATCATATTTTTTATAATAGGTAGGTACCTACACTACTACATCCATGTCATTACACATACACATGTTATATCTACGCGGTGAATGTCATATGTATGCATTCGGTTGTTTTGGCATAGCGCCCGATACGATATTAATTTTAAAAACAAACTTTCTTTGTCTTATCTTGCACCTATTACATTGTCCTATATGCACCATTCATCAGGCCTCGTAACTTAGGTACGAGTCGCTTGATGATTTATTGTGAAAATATGAAAATACCTAAGCAATAGATGACCCAACCGTTTCTTCGTAAGTCCGAAACTAATCCATTTTTACTGCACTCGGTACATAAAATATGTACTATGAACTATGAGTCTCAAGTGCAGATTTAGCATATCTTTATTTATTTTCAATTTAAATACCACGGAGAGTATCTTTGTGCATAGAATAAGAACATTTACCTATAATGCATCTAAAACAACGCATCAAATAAAAGAAACCATTTACAAAGAAGAAATAATAATTTTATATTAAACTAGCTGACTCGGTGAACTTCGTACCGCCATTTTATTTTTCGTGACGTTTTATAAAAAATAATCTGTTATACAAACCTTGTCCTTACAATAAGGAACACACAAAAAAAAAAGAATTATCCAATTTACTGCAGTCGTTCGGAAGTTATGCGCGTACATACATTTCGGCGATTCATTTTTATTTAAATAGAGCTAGATAGCTAGAGGAGCTCGTGGCTAAATAATTACAGCATAGACCGATCTTCCAGGTTAAGCCACGCTTGCCGAGGTTGGTCTGTGGATGGGTGACCATTTACCATAGCGAATTTCCTCCGTGCCTCGGAAAGCACGTAAAGCCGTTGGTCCCGGCTGTCATTTGTAGATCTTTGACAGTCGTTACTGTTGGTCAGAAGCCAAGAAGTCTGACAACCAGTCTTACCAAGAGTATCGTATTACCCAGTTACTGGGTTGTGAAGGTCTGATAGGCAGTCGCTCCATGTAAAATACTGATATTCAGCTGCATCCGGTTCGACTGGAAGCCGACCCCAACATAGTTGGGAAAAGGCTAGGCAGATGATGATGATTTTTATTTAAATAGAAGATTAGCTAGGCTGGAAGAATACCTACATAGATCTATTTAACTAAAGGCTATGATGACACACCAATTGACAACATTTCAAAACTGACACGACCTTAAAACAAAAATACCGTTTCTTTATTTTCGTGTCCTGAGTTCAAATATATGTTTATTATATTTTTTCATTTCCTCATTTCTGAGAAAAAAAATGAAAATCAAAAAACATGTGATGACGTCACATAAACGGTGGAATGAGGAGTTACCTTTGCCTATGCGTTCCAATGTTTTAGATGAAAACATTTAATGTCAAACAAGACATGTCAATGTCACTTATGAAGTTAAACAAGACTGTGTTAAATGACAGTGACATCTAACTAACAGTTTTTTTTGACGGCTCACAGTGAAGCAAAGGTTAGATCGCCATTCCACCGTATGTATGACGTCATTTGGCGCATACGTCTTTTTAGAATACGCCGAATTTCAAAATTGAAATTATGAATGAAAAGTACATACCTAATTTCGAAAAACGGTAAAATACGGGTGCTCTGGATTTGGATTTACTTTTATATAACGTAATAATACATGCAGGTTAAAAATATGAAATGTTGTCAATTGCCTCGGCATCGCACTCATCACCTCGTGTCGGCTTTGCTATCGTTCTGTGTGTCCGATCTGCCGATCGTCACCGAAGTGTTATTATTGTCTTGTCACTGCGTTGACACTTTTTTACAACTCACCGTCAATGAACATGTGTCCAGTAGCTTTCATTTAATTCGTGTGCCATAGCTATCACATCTGTAGCAATTTTGGTGAGTAGGAAAAAAAATAAAGGGAGGAGGAAAATCAAATATTGGATTTTAAATTAATACAGAGAAAGCGAGGCACTCGCAAAGCATAAGTGCAGGGACCACAGACTTTCTGCCACTCACATACAGCAATCCTTTCACTAATATGCAAGGCAAGGCGTTACGACAGCTGCTTAAAAACTTTCATACAGCTATTAACTCTTATAATTATAAAGAAATCAGAACGATTCGAATGGAGTTGATACTGATAAGTCTGCTAAAAACTTTAAACTCGCCGGACCTTATTACAAAAGATGGTTTAAACCAAGACTACGGTAAACCCAGGTTTAAAATATACCCATCACTTTCATATGTCATATAACAAAAAGAGACGGGGCTATTTTAAAACCTAGGTTTTTCTTAGACCATCTTTTGTAATAAGGGGGGACAAGTCTTCTTTATTGATACATTTTACGAAGGTTTTAAGACCATCTGTGATAAGTAAAAATTCAAATTGGAACGACATTTATTTGCATTCATACTGAAAATGAAAGTAACCTAAACAGCAAAGTGTTCCTTGCACCGATTTTTGTACAGGAAAGCAGCCTTGAATGAAATATTTTCCTCTATTCTCTCGTAAATATAAAAGCCATTATTTCAACGCCTCTACTTATCCAGGGCTCGAAGGCGAAACATATCTCGCTAGGGTGATATGACCTTCTAATAGGCTTTCATTACAGGAGATAGCTGAGTGGGTTGTTTATTTGTAGAATAGGATAACGTACTGTTTACTGACTTTATCTTAATAGTTTTATTATATAT
The DNA here is from genome assembly GCA_905220435.1 of Amphipyra tragopoginis. Lineage (NCBI taxonomy): Eukaryota > Metazoa > Arthropoda > Insecta > Lepidoptera > Noctuidae > Amphipyra > Amphipyra tragopoginis. The sequence goes on along the minus strand of HG991991.1, from coordinate 21,248,795 downwards.
TTTGTATAAATATTTGCAGACCTATTATTGGTTGAACGGAAAGACCCGAACGCCCAAACACTATGTAGGTACTTATTACTTTTTGTTTCATAGTTCTCGTCTTGCATTACAAGACCCGTTTGATTATTTCTTCCAGATAACCTTTATTCTAGTGAAGGTTTCAGTCAACTTAAGTTAGTATAATAATATATTTATCAAATTATTACATTAGCTTGTCGAGTTGCAAGTTTGGGAAGATGACTTTTGCTTTCTTATCTCAAAGTGGTTTGTTATTTTTATGTCAGTAACGATATCTATATTTAGATGCTTACCGCTCAATATTTTGCTTCCGACTATCAATGCACTAGTCATGCTTTCAGCTTTTGAATGAGTTGACACTTTACTAGCTTACCTAATATTATTATGCTACTTGTCTGTCTGAAAACAGTTGAATTACCTTTACTATGTCAATAAATGATGTGCTGTCAATGATATATTGATCTAATGATAACACTATTTGTGTAAATAGTACACTTCAGATACAATACTGTTTGTATTTTATCTGAAGCGTTTGTAATCAATTAATTAAAATTATAATCAAGAAAGTTATCTTAATTTTATCATTCATTGCCTTATTTTCTGGACCTAACCGTTATCGATCACTAGTCTCAAACTCGTGCGTACATTAAATATTGAATGATACCAGCTAATTATAGGTTTAATTACTAAGAATTATTTATTTAATTCCAGCCTGTGGGTGATTGTCAGAGTAATATATATAATAACGGTGTCCAATGCGGTCACTATAAAACGGTACCCTGGCACATTTACCGTACAAGCGTTATCACACGTGCGAACCTCACGATCTCGTCCGCAATCTACTGAACGATATTTTTTATTGAGTTCAATAAACTTGAGCATCGTAAACTCGTAATAATGATTAATATTCGTTGCACGTTTTGTATAGGTACAACACTAAATAACGTGTCATGTGGAAGTAACGTAAGTAACAGTATCTCGCGGTATTTGCATGGCTTCTTCTACGGTGTAGGCTACACGGCCCTTACTGGGCTTCATATTTCGCTGTCACAGTAAGTGAATGGTCGCGCGTCACTTGCCTGAAATGCGATAGTGTGTTCGGTGTTTTGTCGATACACTTTTTGATTATTACTTAACAGACAGTTTCATTAATTTGTAGGCGTACCTACCAAGAGTACCAAGCGAAGAAACTTATTTTAAATTGTAATCAATTAAGGTAGGTAATTGAGGTACAGTCACATGTTATAATATATAGTTTATGTAGGTATAGGTACACGTGGCGGATTCGAAAGAGATTTTCTTCTAAAGTATTGCTTAAAATAGTTAAAATTAAGAATTATTTGAAACCATGATGGGTTCGCAGATAAATACCTACTAGGTATGTGTGCAAAAATATGTCGTCCATCATCATTAATATCAACAATTCAAAAGAAAATTTCTTTTTTTTTATTTCATTTTTTGTATACATATTGTTATTACACGTCACTGTATCTAAACTATAGATATTGCTTGTTTATCTTTTCTAAGTTTGGTGGTTAGTGTATTTAAGTACAGTTTCTGTTTCGTTTCATAAGGCCTTCTTATCTTATAAAGTTATTAGGTCTTATTTCATATTTTTCTAGTGAATTTTCTGGAATAAGTATAGTTTATACGCCTCCCAACTAAGCAGGTACCTACTAAAGTACTAAGATTCAAAATTAAATGATAGGTACCGATATTATTTTGATACAATATCGTATATTTGATTGATATCAATTTACGCAAGAGATCTACTTACAACCATACTTATATCTAATAATATCACGACTTGTGTTTTTCAATAAATTAAACCGATTTTTGATACAGAAAATCAGTCAAGAGATTCAAAGATTATATTGGTTAAATTGGTTATTTATAGAAATGTATCATACAATAATTATGATAAATATATATTGCTATTAGGTTTTTCCGCAAGGAAAGTGTCAGTAGCAGGCAGGCTTGATATTGTACCCGATAAACAATAATAAGGTAACCCCTACGACCCCCTACGGCTGCCTTACTCTACGGGTAATGCAGAAGTCAATACGTAACCCCAAAAATATTATTTTACAACAATATCACTCATCGTTAGACCAATTTGCAAAATATCCAACAAAACTTATACAATCCGCCTCTATCCGTCCGGATCCATAAGATTGTACTGCGCGTATTGATAATAAAAAATAGCTTCCGTCGGCGGTTATGGTCTTATTATACTTATTATAAACAATGACACAATTGCTAAATTAACACTGAAATAAGGAAATACAATTAAGTGGTCGCGTGGATACGTTGTTTAATAAAACGTGATGCTCTATACGTAAACATTGACTTTATAAATAAAAAGAGAGGTAATAAATAATAAGAGAAAGAGCCACCACGTAACACCTTCGAACCCCAAAAAAAACGGTACAATTTTTTTTTTTGAAAATAGAAAATTTCTGATATCTGAACTTTTTTTAGAAATTAAAATTATAGAGTTCCACCTTAGAGCATATACCTAAGTTCCACAGTTAACAACACCTTAATAATAAGGGTAGTTAGCCTAAATTGAAGCCAATAAGCTTGATATAGGTGGTGATAGATCGATCAGAGCGCCGCACAAAGATTGTTGATATCACTGTCCCGCATGACGAGAATCTCGTGAAAGCCGAGAAGGACAAAGAAATCAAATACCTTGACTTGGAACACGCGGTTGTCGACATGTGGAAGATTGACTCGGCTGTCAATTGCCGATAGTCGTTAAGGCCAATGCCTTAATAACCAAGAGCCTCGACAAACATCTGATGAAGCTCTCATTAGGCGGCTTGATCAAGAGCTCGATCCAGAAAGCGGTACTCCTGGACACGGCGCGTATTGTCAGGAAGTTCTTTCTGAGGCCCTGACCGCTGGCATCTTGGACCCTGTTCCTGATGCCGGTGGCACAGATAAGGTAAAGCACTACTTCAACTACCTACAATCATCCGAATTGACACACTCACACAGACACGCACTGCAAGTTCGGAATACAGTCACATACAAAAACAAAAAACTACTCACTCAGTATCCAGTGCGTGTCTATTTGAGTGTTTCAATTCAGGCGATTATAGCACATGAGTAGATAAACGGAACAGAGACAAAGCTTCATACAACCGCGCAAATCGGTTGCACGCGGGGCATGTGTGCGTGACCACTGGCCGCTTGTCACGTACGCGGCGAGATTGAAAAAAACCGGTTTACACTGGCACAGCCAGTTGACAATCTCAGGGTTAGTGCGACACACGTTGTTTGTTGCTAGTTGGAATATTTTAATGTAAAAACGTGGTATTTCATTATTGATAATGGTTTTTTATTGTACTGTGTGTATGAATAATACTTGAAAAAATAAAAATATATCATACATTAACTATTACGGAGTAAAGCTGTGAGTTCCAAATTAAAAAAGAAAGTTGTTCTTATGGATTTTTTATTTAATTAATAAAAAGAAAACCGAATGCCTATTCCGTTAAAGCGAAGGCAGAGGAGTTCTGATATACAGCCACAAGTTTTTGATGACGGTATTTAGCGCCATTAAGGCCGTGGCCCCATGTCTACGGTGCGGCGCCGGCCGCCATGTGACGGCGATGGCTAAGTGATCGAATCTAAACCACAGGATTAAGTAAAATACAAATGTAAATGTCGTCAACGTCAAAATCCAAGATGGCGGCTGTGACATTTTACAAAACATGCATCATTGGTGTCATTTCCGTGGTTTTCGGGGGTGCTGATGACGAAAATGAGGTCAACGTCAAAATCCAAGATGGCGGCTGTAAAATTTTACAAGATATGCATCATTGGTATCGTGTCCATGGTTTTCGGGGGCGATGATGACGAAAATGAGGTCGTAATCAAAATCCAAGATGGCGGCTGTCAAATTTTACAAGATATGCATCATTGGTGTCGTTTCCGTGGTTTTCGGGGTGCTGATGACGAAAATGAGGTGCAAATCAAAATCCAAGATGGCAGCTGTGAAATTTTACAAGATATGCATCATGGGTGTCGTGTCCATGGTTTTCGGGGGCGATGATGACGAAAATGAGGTCGAAATCAAAATCCAAGATGGCAGCTGTCAAATTTTACAAGATATGCATCATTGGTGTCGTTTCCGTGGTTTTCGGGGGTGCTGATGACGAAAATGAGGTCGAAATCAAAATCCAAGATGGCGGCTGTAAAATTTTACAAGATATGCATCATTGGTGTCGTGTCCATGGTTTTCGGGGGCGATGATGACGAAAATGAGGTCGAAATCAAAATCCAAGATTTTATCTTGTAAAATTTCACAGCCGCCGTCTTGGATTTTGATGTTGACGTCATTTACATTTGTATTTTACTGAATCCTGTGGTTTAGATTCGATCACTTAGCCATAGGTACCGCATAAAGAAAAAAGATTTTTTTTGTAAATCTGCCTAATTTCCATGCCGGGACAATTTAAACCAGTAGCAGATCATATGATTTTAAGGAATTATACGAATTCGTTAACATTCTGTATATTTTAAAATAACTAAAATACATACGTTAAACTAATTTACCGATTTACCAGAAGAGGTTAAAACTTTAAAATGGTCGCCCTGAAAAATTGCAATTTTAGACATGTCACATTTACGCCAGCCACGGAACTAACATGCGGTGCACCGTACACGGCACCGTGCGCGGCGCCGTGCTGCGGCGCGGCGCCGCGCCGTTTCATGGCGGACGGCGCCGCACCGTAGACATGGGGCCACGGCCTTAATAAGGAAAATTGTCGTTGAACTATTCGTATATATATTAGTTAAACAAATTGGTTGCAATACTATTATTATTTATTAAACATGAAAATAATAGGCTATCGCATTACGTAGGTAAGCAGTCTGGAACTACAAAATCTGTCCGTTTTCTGTTCGAAATCCTGGGTTAGATTTAGGTAATGCTCAGGAATGTGGTGATATGAAGCTTTATTACAAAGATGACTAAGATAGACCGAAGTCGAGTAAGGCTAAATCCGCCGCCATATTAACAGTAAGGAAGAGAGAGAATAAGTAGGTATGACTGGTATGATCAGTTGGAAGAAATTCTCATACTAAATATATGGAGGGAGCGAAAGACAAAATTTTCAATATCTGGCTTTTCTTTTTCCTGAAGTTATTTATATTATTTTACTCTCCAAATAGCCTAATTTTGATAATAGCCTTAACTTTTTAAATATCTCTTAAATTGACGAAAAAATCGTCTGTTGGCACTTAACGATTCCGCCCTGTATATACTATCTGCCTGTCGAATGTTGATATCTCGATGCAGGATAGTTCGCATGTGGGGTGATAGATGTCGCCACACTATCATACTGAATAATAAAACTATTTAACAAATGCTTAGTTTAATTTGTTTTGAACTATTGTGACAACCCTACCAAAATAGGTAACAGTTTTGCACGTTCTTAAGAAGCTTTGTCTCTGTTCCGTTTATCTACTCATGTGATTATAGTAAGTTGAGGTACTGCTTTAGCTTTTACAGGGTGTAAAAAGACCCATCACATAGCCGAAATCTACGCACTCTGTACATTAAACTAAATTACATTGACCAAACATAATTGCTGGGAAACAACTTTTATTTTTAGACATAAAAAAACGCTGTTTTTTGTAGCGCGCAATGTAATGCACGTAACCGACTGTGCCTGTGTGTGTTGTGCAGCGGCTACACAGCTGAGACAAGGCGTTCGTGTGTGTTTGATATTCATTGCGTTTTTGTAACTTCAAATGCGTAATTTGTGAGGAAAAATTGAAAAGTTTGATAAGGTTGTTAGGAAGAAAGTTTAGTATTATCACTTAGAATACGTTTTTGGAAAAAACTAAAAAAAAAAGTGTACTTTGACCTTCAATATCTCCAAAACCAATGGTTTCCCAGGTACGGTCTGGTAGAAAAAAATGATCCCAATGATGGGTAGAATATGTGGTTTTCGTTATGGTTAAGGGTCTTTTTACACCCGATACAGGTATCTACTGTGCCGGTGGACTACAATATTTTTGTTTCTTTTTTCTATAGAAATATTTAAAAATTTAATTTTATACGTATTTAAAATGAATAAACGGGTATCGTTTAGGGCAGTAATAATACGTATAAAGCAATGCCAGGTACCTATTGAAATTTGTTTAATACCTAAGTACAAAGTGATAAAGTGTTCACAAGCTACACATTGTCAGATTTATGACTTATCATGTTACAGTGAGAACATGCTACTCAGAAACCGCAAACCGCTTTATTTCCTAATATTAAAGATTCCTGGCACAATAACAATGAACTGATTTGAATTACCAATAAAGGATTAAATTTACACAAATAAGCAATATAATATTATGATGGCATTATAATAATAATCAGAAGATATCCATTCCTTGCGTTACACTAACTGTACCTATAATTTCAGTATAAAGTATGTACATGACTACAGATATATTCTATCAACAGCATTATGATATGTTAGACTCAAGTAGACGGTAGCAATAAACGATATTATCATGCGCCACCTATCGGTTGTTGCTGCTAAGAATTAATGGATTGTTTTCTTTGTTTACACAAGATGAGACAGATGCGATGCTCTTTAGGTCACGAAGATAACAGATTCCATTATCAGTAGGTAGAACGTTATCACCAAAACAAAGATAAGGCGGTTTGTTGTCAGATGGATGCACGGAAGCGTTTTAAACAAAGGGTAGTGTAACAATTTCCTTTGCGATGGTTGACTTGGCATCCGGCATCCTTATCGTGCTTGAATGTCCTACAGATACATCTGTAGGACATTCAAGCACGATTAAAGATCCCAGTATATTACCAGTAAAAGTATCAATTTCACCTCCACCACCTGAACTAAAAGCGATCTCACTACGCTCGGGCGCCAAATAATCGCGTGTGAAATTGATCACTTTCTTCCCTTGGTTAACAAACTACTATTGCTTTATCACAAAATAATTGTACGAAATTCGTCTCGTTGATAGTAAAACGTAAATAAAATTCTGTTAACATCATTTACTTGACAAATTAAATTAAAATAACATATTTATGTAATGTTTATTGCATGCGGTAGTGTATGCTTAACATACAAATTAAGATGAATAAATACATGACTAAAATCAACAACGCATTAAGCGTGGTAATGTTATCTGGTTAATTAAATCTAGTAAGTACGACTTAACTCGGTCTGCGTCGGACTTCATCATCTTCACCGCAGTAAACAGCTGTGATCCCGGGAGATTTCCACAAACACTAACTATACTATACACAATAACTATGTATTTGGTATTGTATTTGTATACACTCAAACTAACAACAAAATTATACAAGGTTAGTCGGAAAGGGGGTACTAATCTGCAGGCCACTTAGGGTTGGACCTAATCTGGCAGCACGGAATCGCCTTTTTCCGTCGCCCTTTCTCTTTCTGTCGCTTAGAACTGCCATTTGCTAGACCGAGACAGAAAGCATAATGCGATAGCACGCGGCGGAATCCTCGAGGCGATCGGCATCACGGACAAAATGCAATGGTCGGCAATGGCAGTTCTAAGCGACAGAAAGAGAAAGGGCGACGGAAAAAGGCGATTCCGTGCTGCCAGATGAGGTCCAACCCTTAATGTATCATTGATGACGGTATTAAACCAAGTGTTAACTAAATTCGTTAATTTTTATTTCCATGTAAAATAATTTTTATTTTAGTTTTTTCAACAATTCATCGTCCCTACTTTAGTTACGAATTCACAAAATGGAGCTTCTAATTCGCTGCCCCAAATATGACCTAATAAATGTAAACACAGCTGATCATAGATGAGGATAGGTAGATTTTAGCATGTTGTTTTTTTGTAATTTTTGAACAGCTATGTATTTCTCTTAAATTATTTAGTTTTGTGGAAAGTGGTAGAACAAACGTTACCTACTCATTATTATGGGTACTTTAACACCCTTTCGGATTAGTACCCCCTTTCTGACTAATCTTGTATAATTTAGTGTCATGTAATTTTATTTATTACAGTGATCAAATAATAATATTTTATTGTTATAATTTTATGTGCTCTAATTTCATATAATTTTCAGTTACTGCTTAAATATTATAATGCTCATTTTTATAACTCATTAATTATTCATATTTTCATTTATATGATCTAATCAACATAATTTTATATCATAAACAATTTAAAAGATATAACAAAATGTTGTTTTTTGATAGTTCCGACTGATCAATTTATAATCATGTTGAATTTTATTGTTTTCGTTCTATGACCAGACCACTAGAAGGGGGCGACAGGGGCTTTGTCATCCTCTTCGAACGCAACCTTATTTCTGGATTTTCATAACGCTTTATATACCTACTAAAAATACGTTACATCAAATAAAAAATATAATTATACATTTTTAGAACAAAAAATTATAAATAGATATGCAAAAAGAGCGATAAACGAAAGACAATTATATTAAATTAAGGTTAGACCAATAAATGTAATTAACGGAAATGTTAAATGAAAATTATGTAAAGTATTTTTAGGCGAAGTCAAAATTATATGATTTTAATGTTATTATACCAAATACATCCAGCGGACATTGCTCGAATGCAATGAAATTAACTACGAACAAAAGACGTACATTATGTATTAATAACTACAATTGCAACAAGTATAATATCCCGTATCGATGCATACGTACAATACGCGCATTTTATCTTGGCCGCCCTGAACATAATGCAGGTGGTTTCACAATACTTAGATTGTTTAGGTACAAAATGATTTTTAATTACATTTAATTAACGCCATCTTAGGCCACCGTTAGTTAAGTGAAGATTATTTAATACATTTCACAGGAAATGTTACACATGCGCAAAAGTTCGGAGGGCCTACGTTCAGAGCGGCCAAAATGAAATTTTCGAATTGTACGTCGCCATAAATAAATACTCTTCAAAGTATGTAGTTTTATGACAGCGGCGTTGAAAGGATAGACGACAGCTAGGTAAACTATACCACTTTTTACTTCATGGTCTATTTATTGTATCAGAAATTTGCCATTAACTAGCTTGCTATAGAAACGCTAGTGGGATCGTGTCGAAAGCGAACTTTTCACATCAAAAGCCAACTTGTCCGAAATCGAGTATCAGAGCGTAAATTGTTTTTTAAAAGCAATTATAATAGCGACTTCGTGTAATACGATAAAAACTGCTCAATATTTCAGAATGAAAGTCTCGCAAATGTTTTTACTACAAATTACAAATATATAGGTATATATTATGTATCGGAGTTTCCTTCTTATTTTAGATAGAGTAATCCACCGTATCATATTCTGATATTTGAATCCGAAATAGTTAATAATGACGATATTTATTAATTAATGTAGAGGAAGCTTAAAACCTAATCATACGACTACGTCAACTGAATAATTCCCGAAATAAGTATAATTACGAAATACGCCTCAGGTTGATCCAGCTTTTATAAAAAATGGTCCAACTAGAGAATTATATAAAAATATACTTAAGGTAAAAACAGTGAACGCTTATTTAATGAAGGATACCGAAATAACATTTCGAATTTTCGTAATAAATTAGAAAGTGTGCCTACAGTAGGTTATGTATGTAGGTAGGTACCTAACTACTTAAGAAGGCTTAGTGACTTCGACTTGTAAGAAGTAAGTGAGTTACACATGAATGCTTGTTTGGAGTTACACGAGCGACATAAGAAAACCTTGAAAATTAACAAGAGCTCCACCGGGCTAAAAATAAGAACAGGGTAACTTGCGGAAAAAGTAGGCAGTCTTGCAAACTGACTCATTAGTCATTTAGTAATATTCCACGTGGCAATATTGTCACACGTGTAGGTAGATATTGATTGAATGGCCTAGTATCGTAACAGACGATCACAGGCGCCTGTTTTGAATAACAAAACATAGCAGTTCAATTGAGGTGAAAATTCAAGCGTTTCGCGATTATCGATCAACCTCACTTAAGGCGGTTACTCGGGTTAGTGAGATTAACATTAACAGATCGACATCTAGGACGACACGGTCCCAGTGGGGGTAAAAGTTGGGGGGGCGCAAGCGTACGATTTGTTAAAATAATTTTACATCACTCGTGCTCTGAGAGTGTTTCCCTAAGGGAAGAAAAGTAATTTCAAAATTGAACTTAGATTAACTTTGTACACTGTCTAAAATTTTTTTTCCCTCCCTTTTCGTACCTACTCGATGGCAATGGAAATACTGTTACAACTTTATTATTTTTGTTAAATTCCTAATAATGTTAATTGATTTAAGTATTATTTTAATTAGGTGAATAAGAAATTAAAACCATAATAATAGTAGTAAGCATAAAATTCAAAAACATCGATTATTTATTATTTTACAGTACCTTTAAATATAATGTATTGTATAATTTTCAAAGCGATACATTCCATAGTTTGCTCAACAAAAACAATTCAAGATGTATAGTAATTTGAAAATTAGAGTCTAGTAACCCCCCTATTACTATAATTGTTTGTTATGACATCATCGCATCGATCGCTTTGTCGCCAGGTGACATTGGGATAATAATTATGCTGTGTCACTTCGAGTTAGCCCAGATTTTATCATTCTCATTTACAAAATGAGTCAAAGAGTAAACACAAAAATATTGTATTGCTGCATTATAAATAATTCCTAATATTCCCCTTTACAGGGACTACTCGACTCAAATTCCCATACATCTAAAAGTAATTTTGTTGAGAAAAGAACAGAGAGGAACGCTTTAAAAAAAATATATTTTATTTTATGATATAAAAACGAGATTATTAAAATAAACCCAAATATTTAACGTACAGATGTACCTATTAATTGAGTTGAATTTAGGTGACGACCACATTGTCAATTTGAATATTGTACTCACTATAATAATAAAAATTGACACATCTGCATGACTTTGACAGATGATGACTGACGGTTTACTACCTGTTTAATGTGTCACTTGGGGCCTTAGATCTCACTGTAACACATCAAAACGTCACACGCAAATAACACGACTGGAATGCGCAATCGAAAAGATAAGGTCTGAATTTGACATCATCATTCAGCCGAATGACGTCCACTGCTGGAGATAGGCCTACCCCAAACAATATTGGGGGGGTTTGCCATAATCGTCACGCTTGGCAGTCGGGTTGGCGATCGCAGTATACAGTTACAGTTAAAGTACACAGAGAACACTGCTGCCCATCCTTTAGAGAATCCCTTAGTCGCCTTTTACGACACCCACGGAAAGAGATGGAGTAGTAACTACTATTCTTTAAGTCCGGCACCACACGGACGAATTTGACATAATATTGTCAAATGATCTTTTCAAGCAGTGCCACCGTAAATTGCAAAATAATAAACGTAACGAGGTTGCGTTTTTCTTAAATTTCATAAAGAATAAGGGCGCAGTAATTTTGCTGTTTCCTTGAATTTCAGAAAGGATAAACATTTCGCATTAAATTAAGTACCTGAATAGTTTAAAGTGTAGAATGTCTAATGCCAATGACCGGCCTGATACATGTTTGATATGAAGCAATAATTCACACAATCACGCGCAATTGTTCATATTACCTTAGTATGTTACACCTTTACGCAAATATTTTCATAACATCAATACTATAATAAAACTATACAGGACTAAATGTCACATTGGAAATATTTTCACGAAAACCATACTAGAAATAGGCAATGAATACGAATATAATATTTTTAGAATTAATGTTCGTCTGTTTGTTTGTTACCACATCACGCCAGAACGGCTGCAAGGATTCCAATAAAACTTTTACTGTTGTCTTACTTATAGACTGACTTAAAAGCTAAGGTACCTTTTATATCGATTTAAGTCCTGAGATGCAGTTTGAGCTCTTTATTGTATGCAGCCCCGTACAAAGCAGAGGTCATGATGGATTGTATGCTAAACAAAATAGAAAAATAACAAATGTTGATAAGTAACATTTACCGCACATTGTAATTGGTTCTGTAGTCTGGTGGTCTGAAATATGTATAGACTGCGAACAATTTCTACTAAGATCAAATCCCCCAGAAGCAAAACTTATCCCCCGGAAGCAAAACTTTACGAATTTAATTTTGATAATCCTTTTTGTTTCTGAAGATATCATTCGAACACAATAATTGTAGAGTTAAAAGGCACATTCAACCCACTCTTTCAACGTACAATTTTTAAAATAATGATTATTTGACCAATAATTTTATATTATTTTATTTACTTTGTTTATCAACTAGAAGGCGTTAATGGTTTTTCAATGCAACGGTGACCATAGTGTCTACTGAATGCTAAAATTAAACTCTCAGTGATGGGGATCAGTGGAAATTCCGATCGTTCGCATTATTTGTTTACTTCCACAAGTATGTAGTAGTTGCCGATGATACGGTTTTGTGTAAAAAAATACATCTAATGTAAATAATGACATGTAGGTACCTACTTAATATAAGACTCGCACAAACTAAACCCGCTAAAGATTGACACTTAAAATTAGAGAGTTGTTGTATTTTATAGCGAAAACGCACTATGAGAACTGAGTTTTTTTAAAGTCAACCCTTAATTGTTTAAAAAGGGGTGGTACAGCTTATATGAGATATCATATTCCCTGGGTTTGCTTTAAACTTCGCACAATAAAACGACTGTTAACGTTACGTTTTTTGTATGGGAAAATCTTATTGCATGGCTCGGTTAGCTGTAAAATTGACAACAATTAAATTCTAAAGCAAATAATAAAGAAAAAAGTTTAAGGATTTTTCGAAATTAACTCCTGACAGGGGTAAGTAAAGTTTATAAGGAGAAAAACTTATACAGGCAGAGCCGCAAGGGCCCAGCCTCGAGGCACAACTAGTTTTTGATATGAATACAATATGAGTAAGTAGTACCTTTAACTCAATAAAAGCCGTACTTTGACATACTATGACTTATGGTACTATTTAAACGTGCATATTATGAAAGTTCTTGGAGCAACTAAAATACTCATCTAAAATAATTTGTGAAGAAATACAAAGAACTAAAGATTAAAACGCCGTAACGACTTAAGCAAGCTATTACATAATTTATTTACAATAATTTATCGCATCCTATTCTCGAATAATAAATAGTTAAAGTAACATTAAATAATGAACGATGATTAACTTGTTGAATAAAAATAAACAAACACTTATTAACCCTCTCTATAGATATTATGACTTAGGGGATTTGACGCACTTTTAAAGTAATTATAATTAAGCCCAAAGAATAGATGAATAGAAATATAAAATCTGTTACGACCACTAGAAAGAAAAAAAATGGGAAAATAATCCTAAATATTAACATCTTGCTATCAGATTATAAGACTTTATTCGTCTAAGGTTTTTACTGTTTTTAAAGAGTAAGTCGGGATTAAAATCATGAAGTTACCAGCAATATATATATGTCACGTTTTTGTATCGGTAATATGGCTTGTTCGCCGCCTGGAAGCACCACACGACCACATTAATGGCTTGTTTACATTACCCCACTAAACTACATAGGTACATTGGTTGTTTTAACCTTAGATACAAACACATGAAGCTCAAAAACTAATCAATGTAAACTCAGTTTACGGAAATATTTTCAATAAAACACAGCCCACATTTTTTTCTTGTACATTTTGAACTGAGTGTACGGGACATTAAATACAATTTAAATATACATCTTCAACTTATATTGAGAACATAAACATGACGTAACAAAAATAATAAGATCATTGAGGTTGCATATTAAATAAACGTTACTGCAGTTCTGAATCTGACTGTATTCTGTTTAGTTTCACAAAAGTTTTTATTTGGTAAAATAAGATACTTAAGTAAGATAAATATCCTAAAGGAGCAAGCACCTTGTTTGTACCTGACGTCTGCTCTACACAATAGGTTCACAAAAAATATTGTCACTGTATTACGTAGAAAGAGGGCCAATATCGGCCACTCTGTGACGCTAATAGTCCAACACGAAGGGAAACAGATAACACTAAAGCTTGTGCATTAACGCTTGACATTTCAACTTAGACACCGCACTACCGAATTGCACACGAGGTGTCGGCATTATCACGAGGTCTGTGGTGGCGATTGAATTGCTGATATCACTCGATATATGGAGGCTAAACGTTTCGTGTTATCAGTCGTGACAAAGCTATTGGCAAGTCAACACGTATTCTGACGCGTAGACAGTATCGTTAAGAGCTTGATTTCAAGTAAGTAACTCAATCTTAATCGGATTCATCTTATTTATATTACTGCATTTAAAGAAAACATATTTTATATGTTTCAAAACTATGCAACTATACAGAGTGGTAACGTCATAAACAATTTTAAATTTTCGAGTTGTATTTTTTGTATCCGATTTAACTTTACGACTTTCATAACATGGTAAAACATTGCTGAAAAAATGTTCTCGTAATTCAAGTAAAGCCTAGTCGAAAATTAAAGAGTTTATTTAATACTGTGACACTAGCTATGCATAAAGATAGGCCTATGCTGCAGCTAGAGGGTAAAGAGTGACGATGTTAAGTTAAATATTAAACGAAATTAGTTCGAACAGTGTGTTATATCGTTAAAACTTAAAGCTTAGTAACTGTTAATGTACATAGACAAATGATACACAAAATGAAAATGGATGGAACTGTGGTAACTTGTTGACGATAACGGGCCCAACAACGATAACAATATCTAAATTGGTTTAATATTTTACGCGCATGACTTTTTATTGGTTTTTCTAAGTAGCAAAAACGCCAGAAAGACATCAAACAAAATAAAATGGTGTTATGATACATAGAAAAGTGTTCTTTAGCCACTTGAAGATTTAAAGAAAATATAAATCCCTATTTTTATACAACGTTACAAAAAAAATATAAAGTAATATCTATCTATCAAAATAATCATTCAGAAATACATTTACACAGAAAGATTACAGAAAAACATCATTTAGAAATAAATAAACGTCAAAATAGAATAGAATATTTTACTTATCATAATGACATAACGAGACCGACTGACTAATAATATATCTACCCACGCATGCTCAACCCAACCTTGATCTTCGAAACTCGCATAATATTTGTGTTTTAAGCATGACTCGAGATATTTCCTCAAATACTTATCCGCTTATATGTAAACTTACATAACATAATCGACGAACAAATATAATGTTACCGTCTTATAATATTGTTACACTCTGTTCAACGAAGTCCTGAGTCCTGACGTAGCCGTCATTTTGTAAATTATAAACGTAACTTTTGTCACCGTGACTATTTCATCACTCTTAAAGCTGGCGTCCACTAGGCTCGCCGAGTCGAGTCAAATAGAACCGCAATAATTCGCCTCCTATACATTTACTATTAAACTGCGTCGATCAGCGACGAGCTAAGACGCGCCGAGTCGCATAACTCGCCCGCATCGCTTGTCACGCGAATTTCTGTTTTAACGACTTGCGATTTCTGACTGTTTCGCGCCACACGGAACAAATGCGACTCGACTCGATTCGACGCGTTTCGGCTGTAGTCGACGCCAGGCTTTATAAAATCTCGCACGGGTGGCTTTTGTCACCGTGAAAATCTTGTCACTCTTTCAAGTCTATTGGTATGTGTGTAACGACATGATATATATATATGCATCTCCATACATACTCTTAGATTTTATAAGAGTGGTGAAATTTTCACGGTGACAAAAGTCACCCGTGCGCGCTAGCTAGCTCTAAGGAGACTGCTATCAAACGAAATGATCAAAAACCGTAAAATAGCAAAATTATCCATGTTCTGTTTTTTTTTTTAATATTTGAAACTATGGTAGGTATGTATTGTAAAGTTTTGTAGAAAAACTCCAGGACTCACCTTACGTTGAAAAGGGTTTACAACAACTGAAAACTAAAACCAGAAAAAGAGAATCGGCAGGAAAGTATGGAATCCGGGGCCTAATTCTGTTAACAAAATAGTTGGCAAGCGGCAAATGAACCACATCATCATCACCACTCAGCCGAAAGACGTCCACTGCTGGACATAGGCCTCCCCTAAGCATCGCCACATCCACTTATCCTGTGCTCCATATTGGGGGGTTTGCCATAATCGCCGCTCTTGGCAGTCGGGTTGGCGATCGCAGTATGGTTGTTAAAGTACTCAGAGAACGCTGCTGCCCATCTTCTAGTGAATCCCTTAGTCGCCTTTTACGACACCCATGGGAAGAGATGGGGCAGTGCTATTCTTTACGTTACGGTACCACACAGTATCACAACCGTCATTCAATTTTCTTTTAAACAATTTGACAGTTTTTTTAAACGAAAACGATCTCAATACAGTTCAGCCAGCCCCCGGATTCAGAACCTTTTCGATAAGCAGTTGTCGACCGATTCGGTTTGTTGTCTCGTTCAGTTTACGATTCTCGTAACAAAAGAAGAAAAAAAAAGCTTTCCGAATCGTTCTGACCGGTTCGGCTTCGATTCTTAGCTTAGATAGCTTTTGCCCGCAGCTTCGCTTGCGTGAAATTTTGAACTCGTTAAGTGACGATTTTCCATTCAAACTTTCATCCCCTATTTAACTCCCTTAGAGGTAGAATTTCGAAAAATCCTTCATTATTCCTTATCCACATTATAAAGGGAACCTCTGTGCATAATTTGAGCGTTCTAGGTCCAAGGGTTTGGGCTTAGCGTTGATGAGTCAGTCAATCAGTCAGTCAGGACTTTTCTTTTTATTTGTATAGATAGATTTTATGGTGGCTCATTTCTAATCGCAATGAGAAAAAAGTTATGACGTTGCAAAGTGCTGCATTGCTACTGCGACCAATACAAAAAAAATAACTTTACATCGCTGTTGTATATTTGAATGTATTACTATGTGTGTGGTGCATTCCGCGTACGACACCTAACTTTTTGGGGTGCATGAAAAGAGCCTCCACGAGTGACGATACGTAAGTAATGTAAGTATGTCCGGCGCACCCTGGGCAGTCAGCCCCGCTACCAACCTTGCTGACTGGCTAATCTTTTCATCACGGCATGAGCTATTCTCGTATAGTTCGTGCCGACACGATAGAAGAGGAAGACCTAACTTTTTTCTTAATGCGATTTTGTATGAGCCTCTATAATAACTATGGTAGTAAATTTAAATTGCTTTCTACGGACATAATGTGTCGACGTTACTGCTCTTGAGAAATATTCCGTCTGGTCCTTTCTTCTTTTAAAATTAAAAGGAAAAACGGTTATTAGACTGAATAAAAGCCGCGCAACTATGTTTATTATAAAGTTTGGTTTTTTATTTTATTTTTTTCTAGTATACTGCTTGTAAATGGTCTTTGCGTAACCGGGCAAGACCTGAAGGGTCCCCACTTACAAACTTTTGTGCAGTTCGTAATGCAACCATGTTTATTAAATCGTATAGCTCGTGATGCAGCCGTGCTTATTACAAATTTTAGTTCAGTTTAGTAATATATATAAATGGTTCTTCACAATGACTAGTTTTATGCATATTAGCATTAACATACGAGGGCCGTCAATTGTTTCCCTAGCCATTGAGAATGTGCATGAAACCATTAAAGTACTACCACGGCTCATTGTAAAAGTGTTAAATAATTAAAAAATGAATTCTAACATAAGTACGTCGCAAAATGGCTACGTCCTGTTTCGACAACTTCAATTTAAACAGAAAAATGTAGCTGTGACATAGTTTTTCAAGAGGAAAATTAAGTTAACGACGGCTATAGGTACCTACTCATGCTTAGAGAACCTACAGTGCTCCTATCTACGATATAATAAGTGATAAAAAATACCCCAATTTATGCTAACATGACAATGTTGCCACATATTAAAAAAAATGTTTCCTAATCAGCCGACTGCAATGTAGGTAAACCCGTTAAACAAAACAATGACACGTTTCGTATTAAATAACTTTATGATACATAATTTCAGTAACTTTATGGCACTTATGTAATGCAGCATGTGTCGTATGCAACTGCAGTAATTTTTATTGATGTCAAACACTTAGAACTTACTTAATTAACTTACCTATTTTATTGCTAGAAAATAATTTCTTGCAAACGTCGTTGGCATTCCATAATTATATTCAATCTGTTTAATTAGTCATCAAACATCGTTATTAAGATTTATCTGATCAATTAAAAATAAATTATAATTAATATGTAGTTAAGCAATGTGTATACTACGATATTATGCTAATGTTGTTCTGTTTTGTTGTCAGGCAAACAAGGAAACCTTTATCGCTATCGGCTGTCGGCTATCAACACATCAAAATGGTGAATGTAAGTACAGTAAACATGTTTTGTTTAAAATTTGATCGAAAATGATATAAGTGTTATGTAATAAATGCAGTAGATAGTAGACCAACAACGAAGATTGGTAGAACAAAAATAATACTTTTTCACCGTAAAGTGAGTCCTGACGTTTTTCTCTACAAAACGTTACCATAATAGAATAATTATATTTTTTTTGTCTTTTTAATCTTACCCTTACGGCCGCTATGTCAGAACTAGGGTTTCTGCTCGAGAATTCTCGAGTCGAGAAATGTCGAGAAATCGTGCCAACTTCGAGACGAGAAAAAACACTTCGAGAACTCGAGAAATCAAACATTTTCTGTTATTACTGTAAAATTAGCTTAAAAGTTACTTAATCTGGCTTCTGATCGTTCTCTTTACGGGGCGCGAGTAAGCGAGCCAAGCAAAACAGACACATAATATACCTACAACTCCAAGTACGCTGATTATAATGTGACATAAAACGTCAAATAAAAATTAACCGTAAGATAAACTCCGTTCATCTATTATTGGGTTTCTGAATACAGTGTCGACGACTAGATAACTATCGAAACAATAAGTAAGTTCGTAAATTGACCTCTGGATGGGGTCTCTTTTTAAAGCACAGTTAAATATATTTTTCTCGCCTTAAACTTAACAACTTTTGGCAGGTAGGTCCCAGGTTTAAATGATAATCTCCCCTGCAATCTGCAGTGATTTTAAAACGTACCATTACTTAAGTTACATAAAATATAAAATTGAAATCACAATATTTTCTCTTTGTTATTTTTCATCATAGCAACAATACAATAATACTATTAAAGCAAAACATTTTAAATTTTTATTGTAATTTATAATATTGGGCAGTAAAGTTTATTTATATCTGAAAGAA
This sequence comes from Amphipyra tragopoginis, assembly GCA_905220435.1. NCBI lineage: Eukaryota > Metazoa > Arthropoda > Insecta > Lepidoptera > Noctuidae > Amphipyra > Amphipyra tragopoginis. The sequence continues at coordinate 21,229,620 of HG991991.1, read as the reverse complement.
AAATATTTCTAGTACCTATTTTTGTGGTGTAAATGATGGGTTCTAGAGCAGGATTGGTTATTTCACAAGTTTTATCATAGTGCCCTTGTTAAAATGATATCTCATGTTAAACTCTTCATCCGTGAACATTTCGGATGGATTTCTTCGATGCCTTTTTATTGGTACTGATATATTTGAAATAGTCTCCAGCACTTCCAAATTAGACTCCGATGAACTACTCGAGTCCATTTCGCTGGGAATCCAAAACTCACTATCCAAATTAAATACTAGTAAGTAATAAAACTCCAAATACTCTTGTTATAATATGATATAAAACGACAAATAAAGTTCTGGAACCGATAAAGGCCGCAAATTGCTCAGTCAAGTTAACTGTTTAAGTTTGAACTAAGATCATCTTCTGACTGGGGTGTCCAGAAATGCAATGTGTCAGTTTATCGAACCAATAGCGGTAGAATAAATAAACTACGGTTAGGAGTACCTCAGAAACCGGAATAATAAGTTATCTGAAGTTTGAACTAGGATTATCTTCTGACTGGGGTGTCCAGAAACGCAATGAGTCAGTTTATTGAACCAATAGCGCTATCAAACAGATAAATAACGTTCAAGAGTACCCCGGAAACTGGGCATAAGCTGATTTTTAAAGGTTTTTAAAAATTTCTCGAAAGACCCGAGAAACCCGAGAAATCGGGCTCGAGAATTCTCGAAACCCGAGAAAAAAAATATGTCGAGAAAACAGAAACCCTAGTCAGAACTCATCTTTCGTTGAACCTACAAGTAATTGATGCAATGCGACCAACCCATAACCAGAGTTGATATATTATAAAAGCTAAAGCAGTACCTCAACTTACTATAATCACCTGAATTGACACACTCACACAGACACGCCCTGCATATTATACTGAGTATAATGCACTCTTTGTATGTGACTGTATTCCGATGATACCTTAGAAGTCTTCTTGCAGAGCGTGTCTGTGTGTGTGTCAATTTGGACGATTGCAGATAGTTGAAGTACTGCTTTAGCTTATAACTGTGCGGTATCTATCTAATATATTATAATATCTGTGCCATAACAGTCAACTCTCTTAATTTGGGAATATCGTCTTAAAACACATGATATACCTACAAGCTAAGTACCTAAGGTTCTTGATCCACATATTGGCCTATGCACACGGCGTCTTTTCTACGTGCCGTCGTCGCGCGTTTCCGTCAAACTCCATACATAAAAAAACACAATGACGTTTTTTAAGTATGAAGCACAGTAGATAAATATATTTATCTACTGGGTATGAAGTATGACAGAAACGCGCGTCGAAGGCGCGCTAAAAAGACGTCGTGTGCATAGGCTCTAAAACAAAGATTATCCAGAAAGATATAATAACTATAAAGTCATTATTTTCTTTTTTACTTTGATGTTAATAGGTAGCTAAATATAGCAAACGTGTTCAAACTAGTATCGAACGTTTTCACACTATTACGAGACATATTAGGCGGATGTATCACAGTTTTACACACGAAACCAGAAATAAGTTTACACACGACACGATGACACGAGATAAAAACGTTTGTATTAGCGTTCCACCCGATGCTTAATACGCAAACCATATATAGATAACTAAACAAATAATTAACTTTTCAAGGTTCACTTAATGCTCTATAATACTATATAAAAGAAACTTGAAAAAAGGTCAAGACGAAGACAGACGATATCGAAAGGATTTTCCTTGATTATTATGCAGTTAGAAACTGATTTTTGTACCTGCGTCAGCTTAGTATTATAATTAGATACATAAATGATAATTTATCGCCAAAAGTAAAAAAAAACTTAAATTCATTTCGTAATAATTAAACACATCTATTAATTATAGAATACAGTTTCCTTATTTTGCTAGAACAAAATTCTAGTGTGTTCTTGTAGCTTCCAAAAAGACAAAAAAAAGATTGAAACATAGTGAATAGTCAGGTAGTCACTGGCGATAAGACTTATCTGCAATCTAGATTGTTTATATCACAAATCTGTTAGAAGATAAATATCTTATTTATTTTAAAAAAGATGTGAAAGGTCAGCCATTATAATAATAACTTCTTGGTTCATTTTGTATCCTGTTTTCCAAGTTTAATTCCAATACATTATTACATTTTAAGTTTGTGTTACGAAATCAGTAGTAGTTGTAAGTACTTTCTTTTTTTATTACTTATTATTGTCAAAACTTAATATGAAGAAAATGCTTAAAAATCGCTCGTGTAAACATAGCATTGATGTGTTTCTAAAACAAAAAAGGTCAATCAAATAAAATAAGAACACGATAGCAAATGAATTTGTAATAGGCGATAAATAAATTAAGATGAAGAAATAAAGTTTGTTATGCGTGATCTATACAGGGTGCAAACGTTAAGTGTCAACAGACGATTTTTTCATCAATAAAAGAGATATTTAAAAAATTAAGGCTAATATCAAAACTAGGCTACATGGAGAGTAAAATAATATAAATAACTTCTGGAAAAAGAAAAGCCAGATATCGAAAATTTTGTCTTTGGCTCCCTCCATACATTTAGTATGAGATTTTGGTTCAAGTGATCATGGCGTCGGAGTTAGCGTTACTCGAATTCGCTTTATCTTCATCATCTGTGTAATAAACCTTCATATCACTAAATCCCTGAGCACTACTTAAATCTATCCCGGGATCTCGAACAGGAAACAGGCACTTTTGTAGTTCTAGATTGCGAACGTAATGCGATAGCCTATTATGATCATGTACAATAAAAAAAAGTGCAACCAGAATAGGCTCTCTCCTTATTACATAGGACTAAATACCGTGATGAGGAACTTGTGGCTGTATAACAGAACACCCTGTGCATACGCCTTAAGGGAATAGGAGTGATGTATATTTTTTATTAACTTCTTCTAATAAAATTCCACAAGAACAACAACTTTTTTGAATTTGGAACTCAAAGCTTTCACCGTAGTTTTTTTTTAGTAACTTTTTATTTTTGTTTTCAGCCAATATATTTGATTAACATTTTAGATAAAAAATGTTGCAGACCTTGTGAATAGGTAGGTAGGTACAAGAAAGAAACATTGTCTATTGTTTTTATTGAATTAATAATCCTGTAAATACAGTCACTACTTTAGCAAGAAAATAAAATGCTACAAAATTATAGGCGTCTTGAATATCTTATGAACAAAAATGTCATACATTGTATGGAAGTAGATAAAATCTGAATTCTCGGTAAGTATAAGGAGGAAATTTTTTCAAAAAACTATTATGCTATTTTAGTTATTAGACGGCCTAGTTTTGATCTTAATGGCCTTAAGTTTTAAAATATTTCCTAGTTTGACGGATTACTCGCCTGTTGACACTTTACGTAAACCACCCTGTATACAGGGTGACTGGTAATTAGTGTCCGATACTTAAACACATGATTGACCTCATGATAACAAACAACTTTCCCAAAGAAACGTTTTTTTATTATTATTTAATATTCTCATACGGAATTGCGCATACGACGCGCTTCCGGGGGTGATTACAGCTGACTAACTAGTTAGGCTATTGTGTTATGCGTCACAGGAACAAACGGGCGCGGGGGAAAGGACAGCATTTTTCCACTAATACAACGTGTGGTCATTTTGTGCAGCCGAATTTTTAATTTGGAAATAAAGTTGCTTCGTTTTATAAAAAGGTTGCTTTGGGAAAGTTGTTTGTTGTCATAAGTACAATCATGTATGTAAGTATTTGATACTAATTACCAGTCACCCTGTATAATATGAACCAGAGTCAATTCAAACAGAGTTCCGATAACTACGAAGCTAAACTATAAAGTTAAAAGGTTATTATCATCGTGATGATAACAACTTTTTATGAGTAGCTACTATAATTATAATAAATAACACAATCAAACTTAATGCCACAGAAAATAGTTGAATTTTTGTTCCCCAGTATCACGTCTGTAAGTTAAGTATGTCAGTATTCTAATTATAATTTTGTTCTGTAGGAAGCAAATGGCAATGCGCCTGCGCCGCAGGAACTGGAGACGTTCCTGTCTCCAGACGAGAAGAGAAAGGAAAAAGTCATCAACAAGTACGTATCTTTTCTGTATTTTGAATAAGAATAAAAACATATTTTTATAAATAAGTTCTCATATTGATAAACTTAGTAACTTTTACTAATTTGTAGTTTTAACACTACACTGCTTATTACTATGCAAGGTTTATGTACCAAAGTGGTGATTAAGATTACGTATAAAATAATCACATGTCATTCAATTTTTTACCATAAATGACCTTTAATTTTTTTTATAATATTGTAATAAATTCCATTGAAATGATAATTCCTTTTAAATTTTTCCTTGTAACATTTACCATCCGTTGTTTTGTTTTTGGACTAATTTAAACTTTTTCTGTGTAGATACAACTTGACGAAAGATATGGAGTCGGCTGATTTCGATCCGTTCGCTGAACGAAAGTTGGAGAATCCCACTTCGTAAGTATATTTTACTTTTTATCACGCCTTAGCAACTCTTTGGTTCATATGTTCGTCAGAGCAGAAAGTGAAACGAATTCCGTTCCATTTCCTTCTCTCCCTTCAACAAATATCTGTCTGTCATTTAATTTTGATGCGTAGCAAAATAACTTAACGCTCCTAATCCTAACGCAGATAGCAGAGATATAATAAGTGACAGAATACTACTAAAATCATATTTTCTATAGGTGGAAGTTAGAATCTACCCAAATTCTTAGCACACGTATAGGTCACAGGGTCGTCATCCTCTATTCTATTTAGTAATAACCTCTTATAAATCTCCCTAGATTTTTTATGCCTTGCATTGGACGATTAGTGCAGCCTTTAGGCAAGCATTTCCTGAAATATCTATTAAATAAAATAGAAGCTATTTCAGTCGGTATTTAAAGAAAGTATGCAGAAATTTCTATATTTAGTGACCTAGAAACCTATAAAAACGTAAGCAAGTAGTTTACATGCCTATAGAATAAGTTTATATTTTGCCACGCGAACTAGGTATACCTAATTACTTTTTTTGAGCAAATGCGATTTACTAATAGCTCAGCACATTACAGAACGTGTTAATGAAATATTGCAAAAACTCCAGCGGATTTTTACTGTAATCAAATATTGGTTCAGCTATCCTTATTATTTGTTTACAAAAATGTAGAAGTTAAATGTCCTTTTAATTGACCTGAATATTCTGATTCGAATATTCTGATTGGACGACTGAGTTCCGCCCGACCGCCCCTTACTTACTCACGTACCTATTGAACTTTAGTGTAGGTAGGTAAATGGTGAGTGTGTTTGGCGATAATTTAGAAATAACTTTATGAAAAAATATTTATTTGAAAAAATATAGCCTACATTAAAAAGTAGTTGATCCTGAACAAGCCACTTTCAGGTATTGCGTATTTCATTAACACGTTAGTTTTAAGTGCCCATGTTAAAGATATACTTATCCAATGACATGGGGTAACCAATGGTAAGGCCGTGTTGTTCCACGGCTGATGACACGACACGACAAAATGTGGTAAAGACACCGAGCACCATATTTTTCTATGAACCGCTTACTACGACACCTTCGTATCGTGGAGCCACGGAAAAATGGCTTAAACCTTTTATTTGATAAGTGAACATACGGGATAGGCATTTGACGGTTGTTAAACATTCGGGTTCAAGACTATGGGTGCTTGTACAAAGAAACAGGTAAATTAAGCCTTAAACTTAAGCTTAAACCCGTATGATCCGGTCCAGGTAGCCGGTACCGAAAAGTTTCAACTTTTTTAAGATAACACTGGAGTACTTTACCCGCACCGATCAGTAACGATTTGTCTGTACCGGTAACCCACTTCTTTATGCAAGCATATTCGCAGACAAATGCGTTTTCTTGCATTTTCTTTTTCCTACAATTAATTTCTCTTTTCTATACCCTCATAAGAGCTACACCCTGGTTCTAAGAGTAATGGTTCCTTGCCTGAAACCGCCAAAACTTCCAATAAGATTAAATCTTATGCAAAGGCTTTTCGACTTTAATCCCTTAGTAGCTTCCTACAGAATTTATTACGGAGCCATACTGAAGCAAGTTTTAAGCCGGAAACTGCAGGCCAATACCTACTTCCTTCTACTAATTCCAATCTTTCTCGTTTCCTCTTATGGAGAGATCAGCTACTAATGATACCAATGATAAACGCATCGGCACCACTCAATGTATGAGTAATAATTGATAAGCGCTGTGATTTCCTGGCCTTGCGTAGGTAGTTAAATTCATAGCTGAGCGTAATTAGGTCTTCTGTTAAATAATAGACACAATTGGTGTCGTAATAACGCTGTATTACATAGTGGCATTGAATCCTGCAGAACGCAACTATATCAATAGACTTTCATTAGCTTACCTCTCCCTCTTCGTAGGTACCCATCACTTATGGAATATTTTGTTTAGATTCTGCCCTTGTTCCAAGGAACAAAAATATTCCAGTTCTTTTGTGCGAAAGTTTTTGGGACTTACATGTCTACTGCTGAGATAAAATAACTTTCCAGGTAGACATTAAGTCTTTGGCTCTTAGAAATCAACAATTCGAATTTAAAAATTGAGTTTCGTCGAATGTCCCCCTTAAGTACTCAAACTCTTAAAATTCTTGCCTGTTACATATGTAACACGAATAAGGCAAACAAAAATAGCATGTTTTTCTTGAATTCTGTTAACCTCAGGATAACCACTGCCTTGGGCATTTCAAGGTTAACATACAACAACACAACAGCAGTATCTAACCTACTTTTTACGAGCGCATCTTTCAAAATAATCTACTAATTAAGTACTTAAAAATTCTTATGCTTGACTGAACAAATACGACATACAGCAGCTGTGACATTGATCGCATAATTTGTACTAAAAAATGTGTCCTCCCTGTCGCGATTTGAATTAAGTTGGTAACATCGACTACGATACAGCAAAAATTGTGTTACTCGATATTTAAATATATTTAGAGATAGAACTATTCGGAGCAACCGGCTCGATGTTACCGAGAAATTTTGGTGATTTTTCAGAAACATGGACACCCTGACTCATCTGCTCAAGGCATCCCTCGGCACCGGTATCTTGGCTATGCCCAAAGCGTTTAAATGCGCTGGGCTCGTCTCTGGCATATTTTTCACCATCCTCGTGGCAGTCGTTTGCACTCACTGCTCTTACATTCTCGTAAGTATTGATACTTCAAATTCACTGCAATGCTATTTTTTACTTTTATAACATTTCTGCAAAATTAAATTTTAATTGCTTCAATACGATGTTTTCCCTTTGTAGGTTTTGCTATGCGAGATTTTGGCCGAAAATTTAACACATGTCAGCACGTGTGAAAATAAATAAAAATGCCTTGCGAATTTTATGAATTAACAGCCGCAAAATTAGCTCGCCTCGGATCAATATCATACTTAGCGCAAGATTAAGGTCCGAATTAATAAACTACTCTCAACATGGCGGCCTGGAAGCAGCCCCTGCTAGCGTTTTATTAATACACGCCTACGTCTTGACTTAGCACATCACCCAATTTTTCTCTACAAAAACCTTCCACCATCTCCTTTTTTACAAAATGCCCCATATTTTTGAGACGCATCTTTAATCATTCTATTGTTAATAAAAAATGTTTTTTATCAACAGATCAAATGCGCGCACGTGTTGTACAGAAAGACTAAAAAAACTCACATGACCTTCCCTGAGGTGGGCCAGGCGGCGTTAGAAAATGGACCACAGGGGCTTCGAGGATGGGGCAATGCTTTTCGGTAAATTGAAATAACTTTAGATAGATAACACAAAACAATATTGTCCTTCTTAAATACATATTTCCGAATAATAAACTGAATTTATTTGTTTCCAGAATCTTTATACTTGTCAGTCTCTTCCTCACTTATTTTGGAACCTGCTCAGTGTACACAGTAATCGTGGCCAAAAATATTCTACAGGTAAATAACGTCTAATGAATAGATAATACTTAGATTTAAGTTAATCTACATAAGTATATTTTAAATAACCCAGACTCGATACCTACCGGATATTACCTAAATAAGTTCTTACGGAAGAATATCTACATTAATTCTTTCTATAAAATCAATCTGGACTTTTGGTTACATCAATAAAAACCTGTTCATGTCATTATTTCAGGTCGTAGCATACTACATGGGTGAAAAAGAAGAAGACGTAGAAATAAGAATATTTATCATCGCCCTGTTATTACCACTCATCTTTATGGCATGGATCCGCAATCTCAAATATCTAGCACCAGTCTCCATGATCGCCAACGTGTTCATGGGTCTCGGTCTTGGAATCACCTTTTACTATCTTGTTGGAACCGGCGAACTGAAGGTTGATAACATTCAATCAATGCTCTTCAAAGCACCTGTGGAATGGCCTGAATTCTTCTCGTTGAGTATTTTTGCGATGGAAGCCATTGGTGTCGTGATGCCTCTGGAGAATGCCATGAAGACGCCACGTTCCATGCTCGGTCTGTGTGGAGTTCTGAACAAAGGCATGAGCGGTGTTACCCTGGTTTACATCCTTCTTGGTTTTCTCGGATACCTGCGTTATGGCGAGGATGTCAGTGATTCAATCACCCTCAACTTGAAAAATTCTGAAATGTAAGTTTCTTCAGTGCTCAGTTACAAACAATGAATATAATAGATATCTTTGCTAATTATTATCATAAAACTTTCACCAATGGTCTCTTTGTTTAATAATAATTATTACTTTCATTTTAATTTATCATCATTAAAATGAAATTCATATTAAGTTAGTTGGTTCCTGTTGATACGTTAAATATTCGTATAAGCGTCAGCATTCGGTCGTCATATAATAAACATACATAGGCCTTCTCTTATACATTTCCTTAATGTACGGTCGTGTATAGTGTTGCCAGATGTCCCGATTTGCGCGGGACGTCCCGATTTTCAGGGGTCTGGGGACGCGTCCCGATTTGTACCTGATCGGGACGCTAAATGTCCCGATTAATCAAAAAATGAAAAAAAAAAAACATAGAAAAAATGTACATTTACGCTACGTAATTTTTTTAACACGGAACGCTATCTATTTGCTTTGGAGTACGATTTTATTTTATAATTTCTACTAGTCTAGCAAGACTGATTACTTGTTATGTAAGATTGAATAGACTTAAAACCCCTTGTTTTTTTTTTGTTTACTGTCCCGATCTGCAACCCTAAATCCCGATTTTTTTGACCTCATGTACCGTATTACAACAAATCGGACCTGGCAACACTAGTCGTGTATCACGACACGGCCTCGCGATGCTTTTTTATAAATATTATATTATAAAACCTGTTATTGAAATAACGCAAGACCTGAAAGTAGTTTGTTTAGATTCGAGGGTAGAATCGATTCAACTAATTTTTAATGTAGGTAATTTTTTTTTTATAAATATTTTCACATTGTCGTTTAAAATTTTGCGCAAACCACGCGCACCATTTACCTACACTAAAATGCAATACATAAGTAAAGGGGCGGTCAGCCTGGCGAGGTGCAGCATGCGTCCAATCAAAATAATCAGACTAGAAAATTCGAATCAGATTTTTCCGGTCAACCTAATCGTACAGCTACAATTTTTTTTTCTCTCCTATTGACTGTCCTGCTGCTGAGCAAAGGCCTCCCCTTTTGTCTTCCAAACATCTCTATTTTGTGCTGTTTCTATCCATGCAAGCCCCGCAAACATGTCTAGATCGTCACGCCACCTACGCTGTAAATAATTAATTTATAAAAATAAACAATGTATAGCAGGATCAATTGATTACAATAAAAATCAGTTAAGATGTCTGGAGGTTTTGCGTTAGTTAATAATAGATACCTTATACATATATGTATAGACGATATTCATTACAATGTCTTTTTCTTTACAGTCCTGCCCAGATTGTCAAGATTTCTATCGCTATTGCCGTATATTGCACATACGGACTGCAGTTCTTTGTGTGCGTCGAAATTATGTGGAACAGCCTTAAAGAGAAGTTCACCAAGCGACCAGATCTCGCCGACTACATCATGAGGACCATCATGGTGACCGCTTGCGTGTTGCTGGCAGTCGCCGTCCCCACCATTGGACCGTTTATGGGTGTCATTGGTGCTTTCTGCTTTTCAATTCTTGGACTAATTGCGCCCGCTTTCATCGAAGTTGTCACGTACTGGGACATCGGTTTTGGACCTGGCAAATATCTCATCTGGAAGAACGTATTAGTGCTAATCTTTGGTCTTTTCGCACTAGTGTTCGGCACTAAAGATGCCATAAAAGACATTATACGTGTGTACAGTAAATAAGGCAATGCTTTTGTGCGTAACCTTTTATTCAAAGATTCTGTGTTAATGTGTGATAGATATTAGCGTACAGCCTAGGAATTAGTAGGTATAGGTAGATTATTTTATACCAGTTTTGCGCGTGATACTGTGGGTCGATTAAATAGTCAAGTGTCGAGCTGATCGTTATCCTCTCGCATGATTCTGTTAAAGGCGGTATACCTAGGTACTTGTAAAACTATTTAGACCAAGTGTCTCTTGTGAAACGAATCTGAAAATTCTGTTGTATTGGTAACTATGGGTCACGCTGCTAAACAAATGGTGCTACGTATTGCATATTGTCAATATTTGCTCCACATTATTAATTCGACATTGTTACTTTATACTTTAGATAGTGATGTTTCCTATTATTCTGCGTATTTTATAAAATATATATTATACAATTATAATTGGGGCATGATAAAATTATATAAAATCGCTAATACATTCCCAAATCAGAACTGAATACTGTTGGATGGTGTACTTAAAACTATTTAAGTCAACACGTAGGTATTGTCGAATGTGTGTTGTAGGCACGATAACGTTGTTAAAAATTATTGTTGGTCCCAAAAAAATTAGCTACGCATGTCCACGATAGTTAAGTATTTCGTAAAATAAACAAAGACCAAAATTAAATAGCGATCGAACATTTTGTAACAATCAGTGTTGTCAAAACTTTATATCATTTTCATTTAATATAATTTTCAGTATAAATGAACAAATGCTTTTCATTAGTCTAACGTCTTTCCATTGAAATGAACATTTTTTACTTATATTGGTGACTGGGATCTTGCATTTAGTGTTTGTAAGCTTAAATGTTTTTTATATAACTGTAACATTATTTATAGAAATATGTGTGTATTTTATAAGTGCAATATACGAATTTGGATTTTAATAAATAGCACTTAATTATAAGTTTTGAAAAATATATACCGAAGAACTGAAATAACAATAAGTACACGAAGTCACTTGTGATAAATAGACGAGAAATATCAGGAAAAAGGCCTTCTGTATTAAGATAAATAGAATAGTAATCAGAGTATAATGGTTTAATGAGTCACTATTGACTTTTTTACAATTTATCACGTACTTACTAAAAACCTATACAACGACCATCGATAATGTATTGTATTTTTAAAGTAAAATGTAAGATTATAAATCTAAATCAAGTTGCTTTTGTTATGAATTTTATGAAGGTATCTAATAATATCAATCATCAATATCTGTAATATGTAAGTATACACTTTTTACAAAATTTTTAGACGTAATGTCGAAACAAACCCAATGAAGTTCCTATTTGTGCTTAAATTATATAGAAAATTAATTTTAGGTACCTAACTAAATTTTGTTTTGTTCTACCGCAGCGCACCAAACATTGATAACAATTTGTTTGAAATATTATCAGTTATATGATATTATTTTGTAATTTAATTATAATCTTAAATTACGCGAATAAACCATTTAAAAGCTCTGTACGTTTACTCATTCCATTTGAAGTATCTACCCTACAAACATTTTATTTTTCTATTCGCCTGCTGTACATGGTCCTTGCAGACTGTTTCTACGTAACCGGGCAGTTATTAGCGAGACGTGAACGGTCTTCAGTCAAAACCCTCCAGCCTACACTATTTTTAGGGTTCCATACCCAAAGGGTAAAACGGGACCCTATTACTAAAGGCCTCTACACACCAAAGCCGCCGGCCCGGCGGCTTCACCCGGCAGGTTATTGCCAGCGGGTTATTGCGGTCAACTAAGAGAGCGAACATGATGCAAAACAAGCCTGGCGGACCTCACTAATGGTTTTGCGTCATGTTCGCTCGCTTAGTTGGACGCAATAACCCGCTGGCAATAACCTGCCGGGTGAAGCCGCCGGGCCGGCGGCTTTGGTGTGTAGAGGCCTTAAGACTCCGCTGTCCGTCCGTCTGTCACCAGGCTGTAGGTATCTCATGAACCGTGGTAGTTAGACAGTTGAAACTTTCACAGATGATGTATTTCTGTTACCGCTATAACAACAAATACTAAAAAATAAATACGGGTACCTCGGGCCCACAGTGTATAGGTAGTTGTAGGTTCTAGATAACTGTGATGCGCTATAATTGCGCTCTCAGTGTTTAAAGTAAGTATGTAAAATCCTCATCTGTTCTCCAATTTAGCCATGAGCCACTCATGAAAATAACATGCTCGGTTTGCAATGCTCGGTTCAATGTACCCGCTCCCCAAATGCCAAAATGTTCCTCCCCAAATGTTCATTACCTACGTGCGAATTCTCGCCGAGTAGAGATAATGCTATTTCAGTATGTCATAAAATAATTAGTAAGCATTATCAGTTATTACGGTCCCACTGCTGGGCACGGCCGTTTTCTGAAGGAAGAAGGGCATAGGCCTTACTCCACCACACTGGCAGGGCGGATTTCCCTATAGGCCAATAGGGCGGTAGGGGGCGGCAAAACTTGGTGGGTTTTTTTAGTATTTTTTTATTTTAATTTAGTTCCTATAGTTCATTTAATTTTTCGTGATTTACAGCGTGTAGGGGGCGGCAATATTTCATAGGCTTAGGGCAGCCAACGTACCTATCAAATCCGCCCCTGCACACTGGCCTAGTTCGTGTTGGAGGGCTAAACACAACATCGTAAGGAAACCTGCACACCTGAGAGGGTTCCTAAGTTTTTGGTTACCTACTTTATAGAATTCGGGTGGGTATGCAAAAATATATAAAATACCCTATAGGTATCGACACTATCGACCATAGTAGTTGGAGCGCCCCTTATTTCGTTTGACCCAACTATACTCTTATTTATTTTTATTTATTTAAACAATTTAACTAGAACGGTCACAGACCAATTACACTAATTAAATAGAATTACAATTTTCGCTAACTACTCACATAATCATCATTACACAAAATGAATAAGTAATAGATTACATTTCATTTACATAAAATATAACAGACAACAAAAATTACGAATCAAAATTGAAACCGATCATACATCTCTCTCACACATCTTCAAGCAACCCGCCAACAGATTCACCCATCTATCCTCAAACAAATCAGTGTCTGGGTATGAGTCCAGGAGATCGTAGAGTGCGGAAAGGGTGCGCGGTATTGGGGACTTAGCTCGGCTTAGAGTACGGCACGCTGGCACTGCAAGCAATTTATGTCTCCTACCTCTCAGATAGTTACTAGGGGTAAAGAGTCGACACAGTTCATTAAGCAAATCGGGTGAGTCGATTTTTCCACGTAGGATGTTACACACCGTGACAATTTGGTCAAGGTTCCTTCTGGTTTCGAGGGAATTGTAACCGAGACAACCCAGGAGAAACTTGGTGGGGTAAAGATATGGGTAATATCCAAAGACCCTCTTGTAAGACATCTAAGGTACGCCTTCTGTACTTTTTCGAGTATTAGAGTGTACTTTTTCTCATGGGGGTTCCAGATAGATCCACTAGTTTCCAACTCTACTCTATATTTGTATGCATACTTTTGCACTACACATTTTTAATGCACAAGGGCATGATATTTTAGCTAAATAAATGTGTTTTTAGAAGACAGAAAATCTGACTGGAGACCTAAAAGATTTAATTAAAAAATCTTGTGGAGACTGCGAAATATTCGCATTTCAAATCTATTTTTATCCGACTGCGCGTCAGCAAAGATAGTGTTATATTTTTTACGCGTATCTATGTACAGTCCGCGAGGCCTAAGCTGAGCTTTGCATTTATGTGAGTGCACATAGAATCCGTTGCCTAAAAGCAGTATAAACCGGTTTTAAACCAAGCAAAGGACGCGTCTGCATTCATTCTCACACAAATGCAAAGCTCAGCTTAGGCCTCGCGGACTGTACATACCTAAGTATCTATGTATGTGGAATTCTTTATACCATCGAAGGCGTCCCAAAACGGTTGGATGGATTCTAACGCATTAGGTATCAATCGGAGGCTACGTATGTTTTTAGTCAGTCAGTTTGCGAATTATACATAATTCGTAGGTAGCCTCTGACTGTAGGTAGGTATGTTATGATTTGAGAGCATGATTTTTTTAAACAACCCGCTGTATACTGGCGTTATGGGCTAAGGCCTGAATCCTTCTCATTCCGAGAAGGGGCCCGCGCCCATCAGAATAATGGACCGGTTATGTTATGTATAAGATTAAAAGTATGTCTTGTAGTGGCGAAGGCTCCATACAACTCGATTCCTATCGGCTTCCCTTTCGAAATATGGCAAATACTAGTATCTATTATTTTCAATTATCATTTAAACAAATAATTGGTTCGACTTCCCTTTTAAGAAAATTCACCCTTCGCCACTGATGTCTTGTTTTCATCTTTTTAGTTCGCTTTTTATGCAGTCTGGTTGTCTTTTTTAATGGTTTCAGAGGCTTTAAAGATTGAAGAAATAATGTAGGTATGCGCATTTGTGGTACAGGTGCACGACATATTAGATACTTAGGACGATCCCTGCTGTAAAATAAACTAAATACAGTAAATAAAACAACGATATCGAAAATTATTATATTTATTATGAACAGTGTCTATTCCCGCTAATATTTCCAAGAGAGCTCACTGCTAGCTTAACAATAAATGTTACAATTTTACAGACGTCTCCTTCCAAAACTCAGCTTAATGATATCAGCAATCAATTAAAGAGTTCTATGAACATGCATCAACTTCGTATGAAATAAAATTATATTACATAAATGACTTACTTAGTTTTGGAGGCGGTAACCTTAAGTATTGACGATACAGTGTCAAAAGATTCACAAAAAAAAATCGAATACACCCACTACAGGCATGGGGTTCGTTACGTGAACACTTCATTAAGGTATAGTTACATATTTAAATCTGAACTATAATTTCACTTGCTATAATTCTATTGCATTCTATTATATTACTGATTTAGTAAGTTAAAATTGACTGTGGCTATAATTATTCATTTTCATCGTAGGCTACACCTATCACGATTCTATAGATCTAATATTTAATTTATCATAATACAAATATTGTAAAACTGTGCCATAATTATGAATCCTTCTGATAGATAAACAGTATAATTGAGGAGTTAATTATATTTATCTAATTAATTATCTAAGAATTCTAAATAGCATGTGAAATTATACCAATAATAATTTTACAATGAAATCCGGTGAAAACACACTAAATGCTCACGGTACAGGGTCGGACTTGAGATTATCGATGTACGATTATTACAACCTTAAAGTTTGGGGACCTATGCGTGCTGAGCGTGTTTTCGCCGTCACTAAAATTGACACACCGCTATAATAAACGTAATGTGACCTTGCACATACGTAATTTTGTTTATATTGACTCTCGGTAAAGCCGTGTCTGGAAACAAATACACGATAAATGCACATACATTAACTACACGCAATTTAAAGACCATTGCATAGTCCAAAAATCAAATCTAAATTTCTAGCTTCAAACGACTTGCTTTCAACATATTCCACAATTAATTTCTTTGCTAAGAGTACATTCAATCTAGAGATTCCAGCACCTCACATAACCTATTAAAATTATACAGGCCTTCCATTTCAATCACGAATATAATTTAATTCTACATGTTTTAATTAAAAAACAAGACCTTACGTACTAAAGCTAAGAAATTGCAAGAGTAAATAAATAAAAAGATATGAGAATAATACTTAGGTGTACACGTTATGATATTATACCAAATGAAAATTATTCCTGGTGATTTCCAATAGGCAGAGGTATTGAAAATTTTGAACACTTATCATGTCTAATAGCTATACGATATTTGAGGTAAAATGTTAACAATTTTATTCAAATTTATTTATATCAAAACACGATTGGTAATGAGCTAAGTATGTAGAGTAACAACGAAATTCGTGCAGGCACTATTCTCACTGTAGTTCTAATAAAATACTTTCTAGTCTGAGAGGATGTAATGTAACGATAGAAATTCTGTAACATTCAGAAAGGTCACTCCGTTCCTTACGATTTTTGTGACCATTTCGTTCTAACACTACGGCAGGTGAATTAGCAAATATTACTTTTAATAACAACAGAAGATCCTAGGAACTAGGAACTCACAATGGAGAGAATTTCTAAACGTTACAACTTCCCCTATTTATGCAAGTGACAGTTATGCATGCAAAGACATGTTACACTACTTGTCACAACAGGCTCTTAATTATTTAACATTAATTCCTTAGATTAAAACAATTCCTGATTTCATCTATTTAGTTAAATTACAGGTTACGTTCGATGGGCTGTTATAGCAAAATATATCGATTTATGCGACTGTTATCCTAAGGTGGCGTTATTACCTAAATATTTAATATATATTATGTACGGTAATGCAACGACTTCACGCAGCAATAAGGATGTCTAAACAATCAGTGTTTTACGATTACTGTATGTTATCGCTTTTGTTACTAGATATGACTAGTTAAAATTAGAATTTACTGATAAATGAATATGAACGTCAGTTAAAACATGTCTAATAAAACCTAGTTCTAACGAAATGACGAACGAAATAGTTGATAATGTTTTTTTCTGTTTTGAATGAACAACAACCCCATCAATTGACGAATGTGATGAATTATGCAAGAATAAGAAAGAATTAGAATTAACTAGAAAACATTTTCAGTTCAAATTATGTCCTGGTCGGTTAGGTTAGATCACGACTGTGACAACAAAATAGCTTAATATGCTAACATTCAAATTAGTTTTTAGTACTAGTCATAACTAGTTGTAACAAAGGCTTTTAAGGTTTTCAGTAAGAACGTGTTTTCACTAGTTAAAACGGTTTATAACAGTAATAGATCATAATGTTATAAAACGATCAATTTTCACCATTTTAACCTGTTACTGTATTTTACGTAAATTAATTAGGTACGTTAAAACCTTAAACTTTTTACATAAGTTAGTTATCCTTCGAACAATCGCTCGGTCTGCAAGGTAAGCATTTACAATAACGTTTTAGGAATTTTATAGAATAGGTTTAGAATCAGATATAATTTACCTGGTTCAAGCACTTTTAATATGTATAGTATATACTTTTAATTGTAACATGTAGACTCTAAAAGGATCTACAGGTGATGTTTTAATCACCATCCATTTTTTTTAGGCTTAAGGAAAAAAATGAAAAGATTCAATTTTTTGAAACAAAATACAAGGATAGTCGGAATGGGGGTACTAATCTGCGGGCCACTTAAAGTTTCACTGATGACTGTTTTAACGCAAGTGTTGAAATTTCAAAATTCGATAATTTTTATTTCCATGAAAAATGCATTTTATTTTAGTTTTTTCAAAAATTCTTCGTCATTACTTAAGTTACGAATTCAAAAAATGAACCTCCTGATTCGTAACCCCAAATATGACCTAAAATGTAAACACAGCTGATCATAGCTGAGGATAGATAGATTTTAGTTTATGAAATCTTTGGACAGCAATTTCTCTGAAAATATTCATTTTTGAGGAAAGTGGTAGAACAAAAGTTACTCATTATTATGGGTACTTTAACACCCTTTCGGATTAGTACCCCCTTTCTGACTAACCTTATATGTAGGTCAAATTTTCACAATAAATAATTTTCACGAGTAAATTATCAACTTAGCGTGGTTACTAAGCCAAACTTAAAATACTAAGTTTGTCGCGCATGCACTAAATGAAGGGCTCTCTTACCACGTTAACCGCCTTGGACTGTGGTTGATCAAACTGAGAAACCCAATTCGCTCCCGTTCGCCATAGGGTGGGGCCGGCCCTACATCAGAGTGAGTGGACCTACCAATTTTTTTTTTTTGCTCATCCTTTTACCCCTAGGCATGATAAAAGGCCAGTTTTCTTTCGGTCATTTTGCTATGTCGGCCATGTCTGTTCACTCAAGTCCCTTAACTATTGATGCGGTCAAATAAATCCCTACACGATCGCAAAGATTTGATTTCTTTTAAAGGCGGCACTTCACTTGACGTAGTGTATTCGTGTAGTTGCTTTGTTTGCCCGAAAACGGTAATGTGTTGTGGAGCTATTCGTTTGTATTTGCTTTATTCGCACAATTATGGCAAATAATGCAAATAGCAAACACGCGTTTTCGTTCACTTGTCGGTTTTGGTCACATATTAGAATCAAATAAATTTGCTGTATCAGTCTATGTGTGGATGATGCATAATTTTGATATTTGCGAATACAGCGATACCGCTACACAAGCATGCATCGTCAAGTGAATCACCATAACATGAAGATAAAGTTACGCTGTGTGTGTGAGGGCCGTCCCCGCATGTAGTAATGTAACTTATTATCTACGCATTCTGCAAAAAATATTCACATCAAATATATTTAACAAAATTACTTTATTTCGTTTTCAATAAAGCTATTGAACTTATGCAAATTAATTAGAGTTTACTAGACGTGCGCTATTATAACATTTTCAAATTAAAATCTCAGTTAAAGTATTAATATACTGAATCGCTTTCAGTCTATAAAAATACAAAATAATTGGACGGACATCTAATTTGAGGTTTCAATTTCAACGCACCAAAAACAATTCAAACATTCAAAGAACTGAGCACAAACTAATTATTACGTTTTTTTAAAGTTCTCACCTGCGGAGGTTCAGTCGTTCGTACATTCTACCGTGTTTTGTTTCAATCAATCGATTGATCGCTATCAAGTTTTCTCAGTAGTTTCAATATTGTGACTCATTATTTACCCTTCGCATCAAATGCAAATTAAAATTAAACTGTAGATAAAGCTGGAACTTTATAATTATTCATTAGGTACTCAAATCGCGACCCACCAGGCAACGAGGACGTCCACAAGACAACAAGTATTAAGATTTATATTGGCTGTCTGCTGTCTTAAATATATTATATACTCTCAAAATCGATACCAAAATAAAAGCTTACGTAAATTAATATCGATCCTATACTTACTAAAAAAATACCGAGCATTTACACAATTATTACAAGAATAATAAAATATACAAAAACGTAGTGACTAATGAAAGGAATATCCTAAATTTTAAAAATGGCACAATTTTTTGTTGAACATAAATTTGGACGCCTGTTTTTGCTAATTGCGCAGATATATCATTATGAAACATTAAACTCATGTATTATACTTTTTAACAGTGTATCACACGATACCTAAGATCTTATCGAGGTTACATTGGAAGTTACAGTGTCTTACTGATACTTATATTTCGAGAATTGCTATAAAATGAATATATTAACTTTAAATAAGGCCTCCCTATGAGGCAACTTGTGAGATTCGTCGCTAAATTGGAGAATTTATTGTGCCCCTAACTAAGACAAGTAATTCCGACAATACATACCTAAGTAATGGTCTACGGAAGATCTTAATATCAGTTATTGCGTTATTATTTTATTAAGTTTTATGAGTAACTTCAAATTGCAATTACTATGCAATAAACCTCATTTTAATGAAGAGAAATGGCTCATTAAAAGGCTGGCGTAAACACGTATTATTCAAAAGTAATCTGCGTGAATATCTTATTATCCATTTTAAGGGCCACTGCACTTCTTTTAAAAAACGAGACACCTAAAATAAAATATATGAAAATAGTCGTATGCACATAATTCTGCGCAAACGTTTAATGAACATTGTTTTAAAAATAACCCTGCCTTTGCTTTCGCGCAGTCGCTTAATGACTTAACTAGCTAAACTATGGTCTACAAGATCTAAGCCAAATATCTAAACTTTACAAACCGTAAATTTATAATTAAATTAATGAAAACCTGTTATTTTAACAATATAATATGCAACAACGTTTTCTTCAAAGCGTGTACATTAATGCTATTAATATATATTGATATATTGACCGAAAACATAGAATCTGTACACAGACTTAAGTATTATCTTAAAACTATTTATATATTCTCAAGTAACAATTTAACTGACATTATTGCATTTCTCACTGGAGGTTAGTTACTCGAAAGGAATCTAAAACCTACCATATTCTTAACACTGTCTATACACCATTTTTTTTGTATATCTAATGGGATTTTTAAATGGGAATTAATGACAAAGTACGAAATATTTACAAATTGATAAAAGAAACAATCTTGTTCATCGCGCGTTAAATAAAAATGCAACAAAGTTATTAATTTTTAAACAATGTTCTAGCAGTAGCTAGACCCTAATTTAGGGCCCCGATAGTAATCGGGACCCTAAATTAACAAAAAACTTAAAATATTACGGGATATTACGTGACACAGCTACAGTAAAATTTAATAAAATAAAAAAAAGATTCTACGGTGTACTTACCTAAGTGCTTTACTCTTTACTATCCGGTATAGCAAAAATACTTTTCTTTTTAAACCCATTTATAATTGCAACAACAGCACTAAATGTAACTAACTGCACTGACTCGCGGAGATTCTCACATTACTTGTAACATTATAATATCCCTACACCGATTATATCCGTCGTTGTGTCACTAGCAACTCTAGCAACTTAGAATTTAGTATACACCCAAATATTCCACAAAATCTAAATACATTCTGCAATCTAATATGATATTAACCTGAAAAATACATGTACGTACATTTACAATTATGGCAGTTTTAAATACACGAATTATTTGTTATATACTTTAAAATTTACACAACATGGTTGTAAAATTGAATATGGATATAACAGGCATAATCCATCTCATATCAAATTTCTTATTAAGGTAAGTACAATAAAAGGCAGCTGAATAATGCACAACATAATGAATTTTACACACGACATCAAACATCTTAATATGTTCGAAGCTACTTGACGTTACGTTAATAACAAATAAAAGCTTGTCAAAAAAAACTCGTATTATATTGATAGTGTGTATTATTGTATCTGTCTTATTAAGTATTGTCAATGCATATTGTTATGTGCATGAAATAAATCATGCCAGTACAACCTGTTTATATTGCTGTGTAAGTTATTGCAAATAGATTAATCTAATTCCCGGAGGCTCAGAACCTCTGGTACGTCATTACTAAAGAATACAAAAAATACTGGGTACGCGTAATAAACCATAGTGCCGACATTGCTTCTTTTTAGAAGAGTGTTTTTTTTAAACTAAAAGTATTACTGCTCTGATTACAATAGTGTACATGGTATCTATCTATTCTTGTCTGTTAGAATACCTCAGTAGAGCTATGTAGAACATGTTAATATCGGAACGACGTCGTCACTTTAATGTTTATTGAGCCTAAACTGTCAACGTTCAGATACATTATAATTGCTATTAACAATATCTAACACAAAACCAGAAAGGCAAAAGATTATATACTAATACGTGTTCAGAAATAGATTGCAAAGATACTGCAATAATTAAAAAGTTTAATACATCCGCAAGCACGCTATTGCTTCTTTGTCTTTTAATATTTAAATAAAATTAATTCCTAATACAGATCCTTACTTTGTACATAAAGTTTGTGTTAAATAATAGCGAGAATTACTGACTTTAATCACAATAACTAAAAATATAATTACAACATTGTAATGTCGAAAATAACTGGCCATTACATTGGATAAACAAAAATAAAATTAAACGTGATTAATATTAAAATTGATATTCTATTTAAGATCGTACATTTCCGAATGAGATTCGATGAACCGTGGCGTAATGATTCTCCCAGAGTCGACGACAGGCGTGAGGAGTTCCTCGGATGGCACTTGGATACGAATTCTATTGTCTGAGGGAAGATTGGTGGCGCCGTTACTAGTGTAGAATCCGAGAGAGACAGGTTTGTGGTGTTCCTCGTTATTATAAGCTTTGTACTTGGAAGGGCTGATGGGGTGCAGATGCGACGGGCTGGCGGACAACGGGTTGTAGGTTACATGGATGCGGACCACGTCGTCTGACATGGGCGACACGGACGGCGGATGCGGTGTCGCCCGCGGCGTTGAATGCGCTGTCGACGGTGCCCTCTGTATACTCAGCCCGCAAATCCCCGAACTGAAATCATCAAAATATATTCTGTTAAAACATTATTACAATGGAATAATCTATCGTTTTATATCGGACAAGGAAAATTATGCATTTCTACAAAGAGATAAATTTTGTTTACTAGGTAAAATGAACTACACATACCATGTACACGCATCGAAAGGAACTACAAAGCTGATAATACAGATAACTGGAAATCGGAGCTATGTGTTTCATTCCGCCAAACTCAAAGGGCACTTTGTCTATACGTTAAATATTTTTCCAAAATGTCGTATAGGGTAGATTTGATACAAAAAAATATAATTATTTATATCTGTATGTCGTCTGTCTGTCCGGGCATCACCTAAATACCCGTATATGGATTTTGATGGGAGTTTCGCTGATTAGAACTGCGGTTAAACTGGTACTTATATCATCATACTATTGCTCATAGTAGCCGAGCAGCGGCACATTATTTTTGCATACTGCCACATGTGAGATTAATACGTCAGGTAGGTATTATATACGAATAAGCTTAATACGTGAGATATCTATTATCGCGCTACATACAATGAGACAGAGCAGATGTTTAATTAAAATATGATCAGAAATTTCAAGCGTAACAGTGCTGTGATGTGTTTGTCAGTAACCAGAATGTTTTTGTTCGAATCTCAGTTTCAAAATTAACTTTTTGATTTTGTTTTGCATTTTTTTTTTAATTTTATTCTATTTTAGCATTATAAAAAGCCCGTCGCCATCGTGGCGTATTATTTAAGAAACAACTACTTATATATAATAAATAAGTATACTATCAACTTATTAAGTAACATTATTAAGTTGGTATACCCCCGAATTACAAAATCCGGGTTTACCTTAGTCTTGGTTTAAACCATATTTTGTAATAAGAGGGCAAGCACTTCGGAACCGTTGCAATTTTGGGATGAACCCACTCCTAGCCCAGACTAGTACCATATTGATCGTACAATCGAGCACTGATAACCTTAACCACACATAGAAACTTGTCATATTGCATACATTGTGGTTGACGTCAGGATTATCTGTAATGAGTATTTTAATGACAAGTAAGTACAGTACAGTGGAATTAATTAAAGCTTATTCATTCATTCAAGTACAGTACGGTATAGTTTGACAATTCCAAAGTGGATGTGGTTTTTGTAATGTACGATTTCCACAAACCGGGCCACGTAGAGCGTCGCAGCGGATGCGCGAGCATGTGCCCGTAGCCGACCGCGTCCGCCCGACGGCTATAATCTGCTGGAACCCGGGCGCATGCGCGCACGTGCTCGCGTATCCGCTAGCATGCTCTCATCGACTAGTGATGTTTTCGTGTCGCAGTCAGTTTCTACCTACGGTGCGGCCGAGCGGAGCCGACCGGACGCGACAACCACCGAGCGCCGCCATCCACGTACGCGAGGAGCCGACCGGCTGCCGCCTCGTCCGAGCGCAGCCGACCGGCTGACGCGGCATACGCGCGGATCTAACCGAGTTCCAAGCAGTGTAAATTCCATGCAAACATGAAAGTTAACTATTGTATAGAAGCCTAAATTTCCTTTAGCACAGTGTGAAATGCGCTCCGGCGCGCTCCAGCGTGGCCCGTTTGGTGGAAATCGTACATAAGTCGACTCTACGCCCAATAAATGGTAAGTCCCAGTAATGGTAAGCCCCAAACGTTCAGGCGGAATGAGTGCGGTCTACATCTACAAAGCATCTCACCCATCTGACCCAGTGGCGTCGTCGCTAACGTTGGAGTGCGTGTCCAGGGAATTATCCATCGCATGCGAGCGGCCGCTTGAGAACACGCTCAGGTCCGCCGTGCTGGTGACACTGGTGTCGGCAAGCGAACGGCGCGACCCCAGTGCGGACACGGAGTCGTCGCAACGAACGCCGCTCGCCACGCCGCTGTGCTCTATACAACAAGTGGATTGTACAATTACAAGAACATACGATGAAACTTTTTCTGACGTACTTTTGTTAGTATTAAATACAGTCATACCCCGAATTCGGGAAATTACATTGTTGGATTTCCTTCCCGCTGCCTTCTTAATATGGTCATTGGCAGTTTTTGCATACTGTCTAATATGACGACATGATTCACATATTTCCCAATAATGTTCGAGTAGTTGAAGGATATGAATGCATAAGTTTTTTTAACTATTATTTTATAGCCACTAGCTTTATACGCTAAGCACACAAACACAGCAACACGTTCATGCAAAATATGTAATTTATTTCTTACCTTATTTAGAGCACATAACGTCAAGCAAAATCAATGTATGTAGTGTAACACAAAACGCACATGCAATATTTATGAGCTTCAAAATAAAATCTCTGCTCCTAGCTCGATGAATAAATTCAATAAGACATTATGAATCGTTCTTATTTATTCAATTAATACATGATATTTACACTAAAATAATAAAAAGGGAGGTAATAACAATGGTATTTAACGTATTCGTCTTCTCACTTTCTTATATTTCATATTATTTACAAGATAACTGTGGGTTTGAGGATCACTTCGAAGCGTAGGGATCGTGCTGTGGACTGGGGACTCTAGGTGGATGTCCATTGAAGCATGGGAGTTATGAAGTGGAACGCCGAATTGAGGATTGTTATCTGAAGTAAAAACGTTTAATTGTGTTATCATTGTCAATACATGGAAAGCCCCGGGCTCAAATGTATCTATCTCGTTGAAGGCTATCTAAACACTTCAGAAAAACGCGAACGATCTTGATTGTAGAGGTAAGTCATCAGGTTACCAAACTTTAACTATTGGCACTCTGAGAAGAAAAGTACTACTAATTTAATTGCTATTATTTACATTTAACCTAACGGGCCAAAGACTGGATGAAAGCTAATATAGAAAAAGTGGTAGCGTGTTCCTATGTGACAGCTGATACTGTTAAACGTATAGCATAGAGTTTGCTGTCCCCTCTGGGGGCAAAAGCGTGAGTACTGTGTCCATTGCGTAGTGGAGAGTTACCACAAATGTAGAAAAAATTTATCATTAAAGGTGGTTGTAACTAAAACTTTGTGAGGATAACATTCAAAAACGGTCAAAATTTACCTACATTTGCAATGAAATTTTTAATAGACCATCAACACGTTTTGTTGAGCATTGAACAAACGAGATGTCTTGAATAAACATTGTCGTACTTCCGTGTCAAGTGATATTTTATTTAGTGTTATTTATCTACTGTAATAACAACAGAAAAAAAAACATTTTAAATGTGATAATTTAAAATACAACTAAAAGCGACACTGATAAGATATAATATGTGTGCTGTGTCTACATACATAATGCACAGTATGTGATGTCAAAATATACGACTAAAACGTACCATTTATTACTGTTTTTTGTTATGTTTTGAATATATTTATTTATTGGCGTTCCTCATACCACCACGGGCGGCAAAACTAAAAATAAAATGATATAAATATGACTTCTCGGGATATTCAATGCGTTGCCCATCATCGATTACATTTTTGATTAAACTTACATTCACAAAAAATACCTCGCTCTTCGAGGAAAGTAAACCCTAAAATATTGATACCAGTACTTCGTCGTAAAGGATTTGATCAGAACAATGTTGGTTTAGTAAAAATAATAAATAAGAAAAACGGTGTATAATACCGTTATACAGTAAGGCGTAAAATGCATAATTACACAGTGAGCAACAACTAAAATACGAACTTGTTATGAATCAATTTATTGATTAATTAAACGTTTTGTTCCCATGGGTTAATAAATTCAGGTCATATTTATGGAGGTTTGTTGATCTTAACTTAAAACTAAAGATAATAAAATAAGATTTACTACTGTACCCAGCTATAAATTATCAAAACGTCGGATGATAGGGGTGGGTTTATGTAAAATCTTAAATATATGAGAAATAAAATCATCGATATAAACACTATTGAGCAGAGATTCATTTAAAGCAGACGTTATTAACGAGGTAGAAGTTTCGAAATTATCTGTAGTATAAGTCAAATGAAAATGTTGCATTAAGTGCGTTTTGGGCAGTTTTGGTGATATAGTAAGAAATAAATGTTAATAAGTTTGTGAGTAGTATTAAACAGAATAAATAGTGGGGCGTAGCGCTATCCTATGCTATGAGAAATAGCACAAACAATGCAGGAAGCCGAGGGATCGGTCTTAAGGTCTGAGGAGTTAACAGCCTAATAAAAATTAATTGTGTTTAAATTATTTCAGCCGCTTCATTGCGCATAGTATTACTAAAATGTTTTGATTCTGTTCCTAAAGATTTGTAAAACAAGCTCCTCAAATCTTAAGAAATGCCATGTTATTTTTATTAAATGCATGTCGTTTTAATCGTGTTAATCATGACATAAACCCACCTCCATACCACCAATAAACATGCTAGTGCACAAATTCCAATACATACTTCTATTTCTAAGTCTAAAACAAAACATGACTAATGGCAAAGTTGCCATTATTTTGGATATTCGTGAAGTGAAATACATAAAAATTTGGCAAGCAGTGTGAATCTCGTCCATAGAAGACTCTGTGTATATAGAACTCAATGGAGCAAACACCGTAATACGGAACATAACCATCATAAGACTTTTAGAACCTAGAAAACGTACAGTCTAAACTAGCGACGAGCTCCACACTCACAACACTAATTGATGCAATAGGGATACATACGACATTACGTCATACTACAAAATAAAATATACAATAATATCCCTAATAGTGTATCATAAAAGATATAAAATTATAATGTCCAAACAATGGCTATCTTTATTATATCACTGCTGTACTCAGATTTGGGATATTGCTGTATTTACTATAAACGGTGATGAGTAATAAATGGAACCAGGAGATTTAATGACGAATATGATGCTGTCTTCGTATAAAACAGGAACATAAGCAGTCTCCCTATATAGAACAAGCAAATTATATTCTGAATAACTTTTTGGTTTTATGTCTTGTGTCAACTGTCTAGTATATCCACTTACTCTGATAATAAAACTTGAAACTAAAGCAAACAATAGCAACGCGTTACCACACGACATAATACCTTCTGCCTTCTTACTACATATCACATTCTAAGGAAAGGGCGATGGTCAAAATTATTCCTAAAGTTTTTGAATTATTTCAAGGAACCGAGATCTAAATCGTTTCTGGTTCTTTTTTTCGGATTATTCCGATCTGTCCCCCTGATCTGTCCCCTCGTCGGTAAAAGGGAAACATATCGAAACTTTTTATTTTTATTTCCCCCCCCTAAAGAACAGCAGGGGACAGACCAGAAATAATTCGTTCGATCTGTCCGTTCGTCTTGGTGACAAGGGAACAGATCGATTTTTTTATTCCTGATTGGCCCCGCGAAGGGGACAGATCAGGGGGACAGATCGGAATATTCCTTTGTTTCTCCACGGGTATAAGTGTATAGTAATATTAAATAAAAAGATCAGTAGCTTAAAACCATCAGATGCATCCAGATTAACGTTACTTGCATACTTGCCAGTTTTAAGAAAGTTCTTTGGTATATTTCAAGAGTTCCCTCTCTACAGGGTGTAAACGAATTCGTGTAATGCAAGGGATTTAGCTTGACTAAAAGTAATTAAATAAAATCTATTTTTTCTTGCGGTAGGAGTAAGTTATCATATTTAAACAACTTAATAAGGTTTTAATAAAAAAATAAGCAAAAAAAATGACTGAAAAAAAAAATGAATAGAAAGCACGGCGACACAGCTGGCGGATACGACTAGCGCAATATTGCTTCGTGCAGTCAGTTAACTCAGGGCGCTAAATGACTCAGAAACAAGTACAATAAGAAGAAAGAAAAAAAATGCTTTTACTGAAAAAAAAGCAGTGCTTGGTCAATCTGTGTCATCAGTAAATCACGCGGTTTGAAGGAATTACACGAATTTGTTTACACCCTATACATATATTTTACACTGGAAAACGATCGCAATCAAATCATTATGTAAGTTTGGAGCTCTTCTGACCAAATTTTACCGTCATCGACGTCCTCGAAATGATTTTAATGCACTTAATTCTCAGCATATAGTCCACTGCATTCAATTACCGTGACAAGTGTAAAATGATTCATCCGATACTGTTTAGGTATGACATAAGATTCGATATGCTTCGTTGAATTCTTAAAGTATTATTATTTTTTGTCCATTGCCCTTTAAACTCTTCCTACTATCGACAACAAGTATCTTAATAAGGTAAAATAAATAAAAAAAAATATCTCGTAATTAGTGATGATAATATAAAATAATCGACAGAAAACTCAAATTTTTACTTGTTTATAATTTTAGCTTTCAATATTTGACATAAAAATGAATCACGTTTTTATTGTTTAATCATATTTTACTTAAGCTCCTTTGGAAATCTACAAGCTTAAAACCAAAACGATTTATTTATAATAAATAGGGTGAGAAGGTTCAAAATGATATAATAATTCGGTTTTCTTTTTTTAACCAACATAAACTTTACGGAAATGTGTGGTTGCAAGTTGTTATTCTTGTTTGGTGATCTAGTAACCACTAACATATCATAAATAACTTACTTGTATAAATGATTAATTTACACATTTTAATTAATTTGTACTTATTAGGTCAAAACACTACATCATGATTTACCGAAAAAATCTAAGAGTAGTAAGTCCAACCTAAAGCTTTGTCAAATACACACTATATTAAAAAGCGTTTGGCCGGTATCTAGGACAGCATACTGGGCAACTACAATAGGACACAGCAGTGAAACAGTGTCGAGAAGAACACCTATGATTTGTGACACGGAGATACCCACACTGTTGGTGCATCGAACCCTTCTCGCAATAATGCTACCGCAGCTTAAATCTACTGAACATCACGGCCTAAACATAAATTTATTGCTACAACTATACCTAAGTATTTTAGCCACATATTTTTAATTCCAGGCATTCATGGATCACAACTCTTCACGATTGTACAAAATCGGTCAAGAACATGCATCGATGATTACCATTAATAAAATGTGAATACCATGCAAATGTAATTTATGAGAGGCATCCAAAGGCATGCCGAAAAAAATAAAGCTACATAAAAGTAGCTTTAAAAAATTTGACGAAAACTGAATGATAAAAGCGAATGAAGAACAAATATAACTAAAATTTCCCAAATGCGATTATATACTTGCTGATTTTACATTGACACATGAGTTAACGCTCGTTTGGTTGTTAGAAATGTAACGTTATACGCTAAAATGTCGGGTTGTAAGTATTCACTGAATGTGCTTCAACAAAGTTTCAATGTAAATGAGCAAGTTTTATAAATGCGTGAAGTGGTCGGAGCCAAGGCTTTCGTCAGAGGTGGTACGCGAAGTGGTTAGAGATGCGTCCAAATTACCTGACACTGTGTCACTCTGTGACACCCGAAGCTCCTGCAATTCCATTGCAGCCTTTTCGCGTCTGTAACAATATAAGTGCTAGTTAGAACAGCGCAACAGTAATACTATATTACGTGATGTCAAAAAAACTTTCCTAATATTCTTCTTAATAACTATTTACAACAGTAAATGCTCAATACGCTAGATCAAAAACCCAATATCGATCACAACGAAACATGTATACCAATTCATAAGCAATAATACGTTATGAATTCTGCGTAAAAGTAGATCACATTTTTCGAGATTCTTCTTGAAATCAAAGATTTCAATATTAAATTGTAGCTGACACTTTAACAAAGCTTTCTACTTTTAATAGTGTTAAAAAATACCAACCAGTTGAAAGTTATAATTAATTAATCCAAATATAGAATGATTATCTCAAAAAGTTACTATGACACTAAGCTTAAAAAATACGAAAAAAAACATCATTTCATCAGTTATCCAACGAGATAAGAATGTTAAAAATCCTGTATAGTATTAGTAGTAGTTCACCCCGACGTGAGCGAAGCCGAGGGTTAAAAATTGCAGTAGTACATAACGAAAATCAATAAAGGGTAAACCGCCCCCCCCCCCCCTAAGCCCCCGAAAGCAACGCCCTAAGCCGAGGTCCGAGTCCCACTAGGGGTCGCCCTTAGTGCTATTGTTGCAGGTAGTCATGATGTTAGTGTAGTACAAGTAAACTCTTTTGCAAAAAAAACGGGCACTTTAGATTTTTTTCTCTACTTCAATGAAGAAGAACAAGAAATAGGTTTTATTAATTTGACGATGTATTGGCATCTTAGAGCATATACCTAATTGGCATGTTATTTGCATAGAAGTAATAAGTACTACGTACAACTGGAATGAGTACTTGTCGATTTCTGCGAATCACGTGAGATAGGTATAAGTGTACGCCTTGTCACTTTCTAACACAAGGGTAACCATATGGCAGACTTATGGTGTAATAAGTCCTGCCTAGTATTACTAAATATTGTATGTCCTTTAAAGCATTACAATATCTTTATACCGCAAGTTAACTAAACCAATCGGAAAAAGATATAACCATAATTAGCAATGTCTTACAACATTTACACGATTATTGTACATACTAGGGATGTTACGGAGCTTCGACTCCGACTCCGATAAGTCGGAACTTCCGATTGATATTACATCTCCGGTTCCGACTTCGGCTCCGATACTTTTAAATCGTAGGTTTGAATAGGAGGTCGAAGCATTTTTTTTATCGCCTGCGCCTTTATTAAGTATGTAGGTTTATTATTTTTAATTGAAATTAAAGAGGCTGACTGAAATTATGTAAATACTATTTTATTTTATTAGGCCTGTCCTTAACACATCTCTCTTCTGCTAACACCTCCGAATCCGCCTCCGACTCCGATTCCGGTTCCGAATCCGACAAACCAAATTTAAAAACTCCGACTCCGACTTCGGTTCCGATAAAACCACCTCCGTAACATCCCTGGTACATACTACTCCTTTTTTGTTTAGGTACATTTTGTAATTATATTCAGATGTTAGGCTGGGACTATAGGTCGCCGCGCCGCCGCTCCTATTTGGGTCAGGGGGCTTACTATGACCTCTTAAAGCAGGGCAGAAGTTGTCTGGAAGTTGAACTGCCCTGCGTTTTTGTATTATGACATCGTTAAAGCAGGCCTGTAGCAGGCCTGCTAAGTTGACGTTTACGAAATCCGTTCACCTTTTCTTTTGTATAGTTTTCATACCATGATGTGTTATTTGATAGCAGCAGAGCGTATATTGAGCGGCTGTAATGTCAAAATAAGCGATCTTGAAAAAGTTAATATTTACGAGCTTATTCAACATTGTTTTTGTTATTAGAGGTAAACTGTTGTGAGGACCCACTTAAAATTTGGTCGATAAGACTTTCTAAACTCGATACTTTGTATAAAAATTACAAGTGTTTATTAGATCACACTTTTTACTGTTTTTGTAAATGTGTGACGAGTACGAGATACTTGAATATTTAGAGAGTAAATATCGTATGGAGAAAAAGCGACGGCGTCGCATTAGGGAAATAAATAACCCATTCGAAATTGATGAAAGGAAAGGGCAATGTCCATTTTAGGCTACGCGTGAACATAATACTACAAAAATTATAATTTTAACAATAATAATTTCATATTTTTTTCAAACCTTTCTGATTATATCTTTGTATCAATCAACACTTTCATGAATATGAATTTTACCAGTATTTTATTTGATTTTATGACTACCGGTCATCTATGAAACAAGGCAAATGACAGTCAATGACAGTTGTCATTCGCTTTTTTAGAGTCAGGGTTGCCAAAATCTTACTGGCCATTTTTATCCATTATTTATCGATTACTAAATGCTACTGGTGATATAAGTGTACTTTCATTATTATTTTTTGTTTACTGATTTTATCAGTCGTATTACATTTATATTTTATTAATAAAATTATTTTCAAATGTTTAATAGCAGCAATGCAGCAGCAGAAATGTACTAAAACTAATGAGAAACGTATCCGATTATTAAAGATTTTTATATCGATTTTTGAGTTTATCATGTATAGCAACACAAAAAACTGAAACAAAATGTCATGTCAACTATGTCAAGATCTGTCACGATATGTAGATGGGTAGTGGAAGCAGTAAATGGCATTTTTAAACAATCATTTAAACTGCTACGATATGAGTTTTTTAATCGTGCTTCCACTCATGCCATGATAGATTTCCGCGTTGCTACAGCAATAATTAATAAGTTTCACCTAAGAGACAGAGAGGATACAGCGCAAATCCTGGAGATAATAAGTGAAAATATGTATCGAGAAAATACTTTAGCTGATTTTGTGCTTCAAAATAATTTAAATAGACGACGAGCAGACTTTCTCAGTATAAATGTAAACATCAACAATTTCCAAGAATGGAATATAATGAATTAATATTAATTGCCTGTGGAACATACCAGCTAAAACAAGCGCGTTCATATTATGGCAAACATATTCGAGGCGACGGTTCCTATACCATTGAAGTGTGTAGAGACACTGCCGGCAACCCACTAGACAATTACCCTATACCTTCGGCCACCAGCAGATAGTTACGAGGTAAAATACACAGCAGACACATAAGCTGAAAAATATATTTCGTATATATTATTTATGAAAATAACAATGGTAGGGAAGCAATTAAAGAATATTGTTGTAATTGCATGGTTGGCCGGAGAACAGTGGGTTGCTGCGCTCATGTCATGACTATTATATGGTATTTGAGCTGAGCAAGGTACCAAGAACATATATCTCCACCTGCCCAGTTTCTAGATAACATATTATTAACGTATGAATCAGAATAAAATAAAAATAATTCATAAAAAATGTCTTTTATTTCACATTTATAACCTTATTTGTCACATGTAATAAATCCTATTTAAATACTTTTGATACTAAATCATATTCATATTCTTTTTCTTAGAACTCCTAAGTAATTGATTATTGTAAAAATATATTTCTCAATGTTTGTTCATGCCAGGCCAAAGTCTCGTACTAAATGGACAATCCCCTTTATAAACCAATATAGGTACCTATTGCAATATTATATGCAATTTATTTAAAGTTATTTCAAAATTCCCACAGGTGAAGCAGTTTGGTCATACTAACACGACGGCGACGTCTTGTTTGTGTTTCACTAAAAATAAAAGCATCACATTTTATATACATTTTAATAAAAAAAACTGAGACTATGTGCCTAGATTTAATTCGATATTTTGATAAAGGTAAGTAAACGAACGTACGACATTGTTGAAACAGGATTCACAATAAAGTATGAAATCACAACGAAATGCTAGTTTACAATTTCATTGACAACTTCGATCGACTAACTGTGATACAGATATCTGAATGATGACAGAATATCACGCTGCGGAAACAAATTTACCTAAAAAAACACTTAAAACTGCAATCACTAAAGTATTTAATAACTACATCGATGTAGTGGGGAACAAAACAACTCGAGATGTTATTTAAATTTACGCGCTAAAAAAAGTTGACAAAACTAATCCACGTTGGTACGCGTACGTTCATAACCACGTTGTTTCTTTTATTTAGAGTCACAAAGGTCTTTTGAACGTGAAACTTTTGCTTTTTAGAGCTATTAAATAATGTATCATAGTCAGTGGTTATACATAATTTTAGATACAACGTGTACTTACCCGAAAAAACATGTTTTTATTATTTAAAAAAAACCGGTAAATTGCTAATCAATTTTATTTAGATTTTTGAACGTTTTCTATTACAAAGACATAGACATCTCAGCAGGCCACAGACAAGCATTACCGTTCAATAGTCGTTCACCTTTAGTACTGTCATGGTACGATTTTTAGCGATTCAGAAGCAGGCCTGCTTTTGAACGGATATTGACTGGCTGGCATTTGAACGTTTTCTTAAGACGTCATGGTAAGCCTCCAGTTCACATAATATAACAACGCCGATTTCGACTAGCCCCATACTCACAGATACTTTGCAGTGTACATGGCAGCGGTAGCTGATGAATGCCTTGATTTAAATTTGAAAATGAGTATCATTGCGGTCTTAGAGTTACAATAATACAAATCTTTGAAAAATAATCCCATATTAGACATTTAGATTTTGTATGTACTGCTACTAGAAGTATCATGGTCACCCTAACGGTAAGAAAATTCAAGTAATGAAAAACCCTTTCTGTGAAAAGATATTCCACAGTCCGGGTAATATTCGCTTTTGCAAGCATTTACAACGCAAATTCCAAATTAATTGTGTAATAAATCCAATTATTAATTTTTTTTAATTCAAGTTATCGGTTTACGTCAATGCAAATGGGGTTATCAGCATTTGTATTTTTTTTACTACCATTGAGAAGAAGCTAAATAGAAAAGCCCAAACCGAGTTCTCGTATCTTCATTACGAGTCAGATAGAGAGAATACCTAGTTTTTTTTTGTTAAATTAGTAATAAAATATTTATTATAGGTACCAATCAAATCGTTAAATTTATAATATTTAGGGCTGATTTTTCAATCGTCAGATAACTTTTATATAAGGAATGAGTTTGACGTTTTGACAGCTTTTCTATGGACAATGTGTCAAAATGCCAATTTTGTTTTTTTGATGCAAAAGAGTAACCATGTAGTTTACTGCCCGTTTTAATCCATAGGAATCTACACTTTGGAACGCGGCAGTAACTTCTTTTTTTTCCTATTTTAAATACCTATTATATCAAAAGTGTATTTTTAAGGTCTAATTGAAATAAATGCGTTGACTTAATATCAAGCTGTCAAAAAACTATAGATAAAAGCACATTATATGAAAATCGCCTCCTGGCCTTACGTTGACGAAAAAAAGTCCTCTTACAACGAATCGTTGACGAACAAAAGTTCCGATAGTTGTATCGCGTCTCTTGGGATAAATTAAGATGAAAAAAGTTGGTTTATGAATTTGTACATTTAGTTCAAAAATTCTACTAATTTAGGAATATGCATTTTCTATTTACGTGACAACACACAGTGTGTATTAGACAGGGACACAAGGTACAATTATTGCTATCTCAAGTGTACCGTTATGTTTGCCAAGCCATATTATGTCTTATGTTATGCACATAAAGTCTATTTTAGATAAAATAAATTGCCAAGACTTCAGTCCAGTTCAATATAAAGTCCTTGGTTATTTGAAGCATCCTGGCATGATTCTTTACGTTTCAAATTTAAAATTTGAAATTAATAAAAGAAAAATAATGATTATTGTGGATTATTCTAAAATTGCTTTACTAATGGCGCGAATTGCTGAAACGATTTTTAACTGATTACGATATTTTAAAACTTTTTGGATATTTTCTGCAAATTAAACAATTTAATCTTTCTTTTTACATTAAATACCACTTTTTGACATGAGTGATAAAGCGACAAGGGCCGGTAAAATTATAGCCCTACTTGAAGAAGGTTGTTCGCAAACTTACGTGTCTCAGCGGCTAAATGTGAGTCGTTCAACTGTCCAGAGGACTTGGCAACGGTATCAAGAGACCGGTTCGGTCAAAAGAAGACCCGGTTCGGGAAGAAAACGATGCACAGAACCAAGAGATGACCGCTTTTTGGTGAGTCAGGCGTTGCGGAATCGTAAGGCGTCAAGTGTGGAGCTGAAGAAGAGCCTTGAAGAAGTAAGACGAGTAGAAGTTAGCTTGTGGACGGTCAGGAGGAGGCTTTTGGCTGCCAATATCAGGAGTTACCGCCCAGCTCGGGGCCCTAAATTACTCCGTGAGCACCGTGTTGCTCGACTTCAGTTTGCTCGGAACTGTGCTTCATGGACTCTGGAGGACTGGAATAAAGTATTGTTTTCTGATGAAGCTAGAATCTCTTTGTGTGGAGAGGACCGACGCCGGCGAGTGCTGTGAAGACCACGGGAACGCTATGCGGAAGTGTGTTTCGAAGAAATCACTCCTTATGGCGGAGGCTCCGTTATGTTTTGGGCAGCAATTAATTCGACGGAGCCTGCGGAGTTAGTTTTCATGGAAAATGGAACATTAAATGCACACCGGTACATAATGGAAGTCCTAATTCCATATGCACAACCCACATTGACTGCACTTGGGGAAGATTCCATTTTTATGGACGACAATGCTCGCCCGCACCGTTCTGGCGACGTGGAAGCGTACATGCAAGAAGTTGGGATCCGTCGTTTAGATTGGCCAGCTCTAATTCCTGACCTCAATCCAATTGAGCTCGTCTGGGATGTTCTAAAGAGACGGGTAAGATCAGTGCAACCTGCTCCCCAAAACATCAGGGAGCTAAAAAGAGTCATTGCAGAAGAGTGGGAACGTATTCCTCAAAACGTTATTAAAAACATCGTGGAAAGCATGCCCAGAAGGATTCAAGCTGTGATTTTGGCAAGAGGAGGTCACACTCGTTATTAGGTTTTTACATTTGTAACTTTATTTAATTAAAAAAAGAAAAAAAAACTTGTCTTTATTGCCGACCACTTCTTATTGTTTGGGCGTGTACATCGGTTTTAAAGAATCCATCATTTTTTTTCTTTTAATTACCCGAATCGACTTCACGCGCATTAATTTACACGATTATAAGTATACAGACTACGTCAAAGAAATAAGTTTCATTTAATTAACTCAAATCGACCTTCGAACGTAAATTTCCTTAGGTGCCTGTTTTTTTTGCAAAAGAGTGTAGTTAGCTTAGGTTAAGTATTTTACTTCCCCCCATTGGCTGGAGACCCTTCACGTCTCGCCAATAACTACCCGGTTACGTAGAAGGGGTCCCCAAAGACCATCTAAAGCAGTCGAATAGAAAAAAAAAATGGTAAACGGTCAGAAGCTTGGAAACTTCTTAACTCTCGTGGTCTAACAATACCTTCCCCTAGTGCCGATGTCCCTCCGTAATTTAAAGCAGAAAAAGGCAGCAGCGCTCCGCTTAAAATTCTGAAGTTCGGCCGTATCTCCCCCTGTCCTTTGTTTTTTCTTTCTCATTTTTTAGGGTTCTAACAAACTAGTTATTATAGTTTCGTCATGCCTCGTCTGTCTGTCCGTCCATCCGTCAGTCACACCCTCGTAAAATTTAGTTTCTAACCGTTTTTTATACAACTTCGCAGATATAGCCTTATCGTCGCCAGGTAGTTTTACCTTGCAAAAGGTTGTTCAGTCCTGAATTTTGGATATATGTTATGTTTAGATATTCTTATGAAAAATTCAAGTTTTGGACCTCAATGACCCCAAAAATGTTTTTTTACATAACTACATAATATGGGTTTTGAGCCAAAAATTGCTCAGACCGTTTTATAGAGAATTAAATTCCCTGCAATTATTTTCTGACGCATTTTTTTATAGCTAATAGTTTACGATATATTGCGCTTTAAAGTAGATTTAAATTAAAAATTACTAAGCATTTCTTATTTTTCATTCCTGACTCAAAAAGAGGAATAACGTTTTTAAAACACGTTTGAAGCCTATGTTTAAGCCGCGAAGCAAAAAGAAGGATGTATTATAAGTTTGAAGCCTATATCTTTGTGTCTGCAAGTCTGTCTGTCTGTCTGTATGGCTGTCTGTTTAGTGTATGTCTGTGAGTCTGTTTGTGGCATATCGTAGCTCCGAAACGGATAAGCCGATTTCGTTAAGATTTGTTTTGCTCGAAAGCTGGTTTAATTAAGGTAACAGGCTAGTTAGCAAATTCAATTCCATGATCTTGCAGCGGCTGCAATACCGTGCAATGCAAACGAACTGTGAAAAGAGCTGATAATTTTGCAACGGCTGAACCGATTTCTATCAAACATAGCTTATAATTAACGTGATTAAAACAGGTTTCGAGCAAAAAATATCTTAACGAAATCAGCTCATCCGTTTCGGTTTGTTATTTTCGGTTTCTTATCTCGTTTTCTTTTGTAACGGAAATCGTAGATATTGTAGATAAACCGAGATACCAAACCGAATCGGTCTGCAACTAACTTGTCGAAACGTTCTGACTACTAGAAGGCAGGTTAGACTAGAATATCCGACCTCAATATATACTTGGGAGCAAATAAATCGAGCCACTTCTATTTTTCACGTATATTTGTTATTATTTTTGGTACCTATTATGGAACAGATCAATTCGAAACATACATCGCTTATAAGGTTATTTGATAACCTTTACAATGAGGGTAGTTTTTTGTCAACTTAGTATATAATCCATGAAACCAAAACTAATAACCAGGACACTTGAAAAAGGAGTGGCTCGATTTATTTGCCCCCAAGTGTAGTTGGAGGAAGGCGAGGCTGATGATAACTAATAACATAGGCACCAGTGGCGAAGGCTCCATACAACTCGATTCCTATCGGCTTCCCTTTCGAAACGAGTAGTTACTGGAATTCACGCATCACACTTGAGCAAGGTAAGCACTTTTTCGTCCGGCTTCCCTTTTAAGAAAATTCACCCTTCGCCACAGATAGGCACATCAACCTAAAGTGCGGTGACCATACGTTATTGTTTAAATATTAACTAAAGTGAAACAAATCTTCGAAATACCTTTTGACAGATGATAGTTTTTTTTTTAGTTTTTTTATTTGATACTAAGCCTTCGTTTGAACGCCATCTCGCCTGATGTTAAGCGATGATGCGGTCTACGAAGGAGCACGCTTGCCTAGGAGAAACCGATTCATTCGTGACTTGAAGACACCCAGATTGTAGCTGTCGGGGAACACCCACTCGGGCAGCGCATTCCACTGTTTGGCGGTTTCACAATGATAGTGGAATCAAAGCACTTCGTTCGGGTTTTTGGTATATCAACCATGAACCGATGGCGGTCTTTCGTGCTTATGGCTGTCCGATAGAAAAAAGGGCAGGTGGGAATCAGATCATGCAGATCTGAAGCACACTCTCCGAAATGTATCCGATAAAAAGCCGATAGACTAGCAACTTTGCGCCGATGCTCAAGACTTTGGAGCTTGGTCTGAATAAGGGAGTCGTTGCTGATGAGCTTCTTGGCACGCTTCTTAATGGACTCCAACGCCTCAAGCTGGAATTGGCTGAGCCATCCCAAAGGTGCGAGCAGTACTCCATGCACGAACGAATCTGTGCTTTGTATAATTGAAGCAACTGTTCCGATGTGAAGTACGGCCGCACCTTCGAGAGGATACCCAACTTTTTAGCAGCCAATTGAGCTTTGGACTCAATTTAGGAGCCAAAGTTGAGGGTTGACGTCAGAGTAACGCCCAAGAGCTCAAGATGGTCAGTTATCGGTATAGACACATTTCGAATAGTAGGAGCCAACTGGAATGGCCTCCTTTTGGCAGAGAACAGACACGCCTGGTTCTTTGCTGCATTGAACTTGACCAGGTTGGCATCGCCCCAATCGGAGACTGCCGATTCGATTGCCGATTGCCGACAGGGAAAATTCAAGCGCTCGACCATGGCCTCTCTCAGAGACTGGATTTGTGGTCCACTGGTCCGTGCATTGGCTACGTAGCTCTCTACAAGAGTGCTGTCGTCTGCATACTCAAAGGTTCCGGGCTTTAGCAGGTCATTGATATGCAGCAGGAAGAGCGTCGCAGAGAGCACTGACCCCTGGGGGACACCAATCATAATGGCCATTCGATCGATTTTCAGATTAATTGGACTAGGC
This sequence comes from Amphipyra tragopoginis, assembly GCA_905220435.1. Classification (NCBI taxonomy): domain Eukaryota; kingdom Metazoa; phylum Arthropoda; class Insecta; order Lepidoptera; family Noctuidae; genus Amphipyra; species Amphipyra tragopoginis. Next base: position 21,189,864 of record HG991991.1, on the reverse strand, counting down.
ACATCTTCGGTGCCGTGATTGGCCGCCGAATTTGACCAATATCCAATCGAATTGCTCGGGGAGCTTCCGTTCAGACACCAGTGGCCGAATGTGAAACGTTGTAAACTTATTTGTCTGTATCTCCTATACCCCACTGATTTGGCTAGTGAATTGGTGATACTTACACCGATTGAATTAATCATTATAAGTGTGATTATATGCAATTGTTTGGTGGTATAAGTTTCGTCATGATCGATTGATATCATCAGTTTTCTGGGTTTTTTTAATGTTCTATTTAAAATTTATATTCCATCGAAAATAATTAACCAAGGATTTCGATAGATTTTTAAATACTCCATTCATCTTTTCTATCACCGATAATATGCGGGATAGGTTTAAGAAAGTGTAGGTATTGGTTGTATCTACAAGGATAGTCGGAAAGGGGATACTAATCCGCGGGCCACTTAAAGTATCACTAATGACTGTTTTAAACCAAGCATTAAAATGACAATATTCAATAATTTTTATTTCTTTAAAAAAAAATATTTATTTTCGTTTTTTTCTAAAATTCTTCATTAAACTTTAGTTACGAATTCAGAAAATAGAGTTTCGAATCCGTGACTCTAAATATGACCTCAAATGTAAACACAGCTGATCATAGCTGAGAATAGATAGATTTTTTTATGAAATCTTTGAACAGATATTTCTCCTAAACTATTGACTTTTGGGAAAAGTTGTAGAACAAAATTTATCCATTATTATGGGTACTTTAGCACCCTTTCGGATTAGCACCCTCTTTCCGACTAACCTTGTATACGGGAAACCATGTTGTTAGTGTATAAAGTGTTATGATTAAAGACCTACAACAGCTAAGGTAAAGGCAAGAACCGTAGGTACTATTAAGGCTAATTTACACGACGCCAGTTTCTTGAAGCAAGATGATTCGTTCTGTCTTTGTCTTCCTCAGCGAAAAAACAGAGATAGCATGAGAGTTGCTCCAAGAAACTGGCGTCGTGTAAATCAGCCTTTACTCTTGCATTCTTACCTCAATATCACAGTAGCTCTAGCCTGTTTTTCAGTCTCTGAAAAGTTTTCTGCCCGCTGTCCAATCTTCGATTTTTTGTCGGGCTCCACAAACACGCCAAGCTGTCGCTTTGGTAGCTCGTTCGGTGGCGGCGGGCCGGGGTAGTCGAGTTTGGCTCGTTTCAACTCTTCCATTGATCGCTCCAAGTGATAAATTACTATGTCGTCTTCAAACCCAAAATCTTTATGTAGCTTAACCTACAAATTTAATATCAAATTCATTTACAATATACAATCTTGTATTAATATCCAACTTGGATATTAATACAAGATTGTATATGCTAAGTTAAGATTTACACAGAAAATCAGCAGACCTGAATATAATTTACAATAAGATCCATGTCATTCAACTTCATGATTGCTTTCTTGTGTAGCTTGAGTATTGTGTAAGCCATTGCTGTGACCACTCTTTCTCCATCTAACAAATATATATCCCAAACCCTGAGGCAAAGGCTAAATGGCACTCTTTCCACAAAGCAAACAAAGAACCATTTGAGGGAATACAGAATGGCGTCTAAACCAAACTTGTCAAAATGGTGTTTCAATTTTGGCATAAATTTTGTGAGTATTTTGTCATGGTGCCCCAGGAACCTTGTTAATTTGGGGAATCCCTCTATGTATAATCCATGCATAGCATACTTCTTATCCGATAATAGTACAGCCAAGGCCCAGAACGCATCTTCTTCATCCATGTACATGAGTAGTACACCGGCCAGGCCAGACATACCTTGACAGTAACCAACTTCAGAGTTATACATGCTATAAGCACAAAGAACATTGAATAATGAGCATTGTTTTTCCGAATATCTTTCTCTATAAAATTGATGTTCACGAAACTGTCTGTTCACATCTGAATCTATTTGCCTTACATCTGTGGACCACAATTTAGCTAGTTTCAACATTTCTTGAAATTTTCCAGGATTTGCAGATTTAATTCTATTAACATCCATCAACTTGCACCAAACTTTTATTCGAAGTGAATTTGGAATGCCTTTGTATATTCGCCTATGGAGTTTTTCCTTGGTGGTTGGTGCGTCCCAATTAGTAAGCATTTTGACCCATTTTTTCTCCCTCTCCACTTCAATATTGACTTTTTGAGGCCCTGTTTTCTGTGGCAGGCGCTCATCGTGTATGAATCCATATCTGGAAGTATGATCATCTTTGTACATAAATGGAAAGTTATCACACAATTATATATAGATATCTACAATGGCCATAGCTAAATTTAGTATAATATCTTTATTAGCATAACAAACATATTTCGCCATGCATTTTAATAGCTAAATAAAATATCAGTCGCTCAGCGATAATAAATAAGGTTTCTACTAAATGTTACACAGATATTGGTACACTTAGATCCAGAAATCATCAGCAGCATGTAGTCTTTTACATACTTTTACATGGGGTACACTAAAGACACCTTAAATTATTGATTGTGAGTGTACAGTCATATTTATTCACCAATATGATAGATAGATTGGTTGTATTGATCATGGTATCTTGTTATTAGCGTGCAGGAGAATGCTCTTGCTGTGCATTGACACAAATCTTTTTTCACCTCTTACAACACTCATGAGTGGAAGGGGGCACATTATTCTTTGCTGGAGAGGCCACAGCCAGTAAAGTTTTAATTGTGCAAGTAAGCATTATGCATAATTATAATATATTATTTAATTATTTAAATTGCAATGCCTTAACAGGCAACTAAGTTCTAAGAACCTACCTATTTGTTAACATCCTAAAAAATTCTGGACACTTAGTTTGCAATAAAGAATTTGAATTTCAATCATGTCAATATTAAACAATATTTTGCATGAAAGTATACTGGTGATTTGTTAGTCTGTGTAAGGTATTACAATTGATATTATTTTGCAGCTCTGCTTACATTTCAGGTATTAAAAAAAATTGCAATGTTGGAGAATATCAACAATATAAATTAATCACTACTTAAACATTAAATTACTTATATGAATGAAAATTATTCACACATTTTCATGGCCTTGCTTTTACTACCCTAAACATAACATTACACCTTTATTCCTCGAAGGGATGGGCAGAAGTGTATAAGTACGTGTACGAATCATTGAATTAAGTTCCATGTAATAGGGTGTGAGACTATTGCCATCCACCAGGCACAAAATCAGACTCTGGGCTGCTACTGACACGGAAAAAACCTAATAACTCTTTGGCCTGCCTAGGGATCAAACCCAGGACCTTACGCTCAGCAGTTGCGCCTGTGTTCACTAGACTAACTAGGCGGTCTTTGACTACACTAGTAGTTTTATAAAATAGTCTGTCAAAACTAGACCAACTTTTACAGTTAATTATTAATATTGAAAACAAGTGATGTATACATATAAAACATAACATTATGGCTTATTCCCAAAGTTGGCAGAGGTGTAATAGTACACCCTCATTTTGCCGTTATATTTAAGTCCCATGTAATAGGGGGCGAGCCTCTTGCCATCAACCGGGCACAAATCCAGATTCCAGGCTGCTACTGAGAAATTCCACACAGAAAAACCCAATAACACTTTGCCTGACTTGGGGATTGAACCCCGGACCTCACGGTCAGCAGTTGCGCTTGCGACCACTAGACCCATGAGGCAGTTATGATGTACATAATGGTGTTAAAATAGCTTTGCATTCATAGCACAGCTCTTATAATAAAATGGTTGATAACTAGATGTAGCACAGCCTGTCACCAGCAATGGACTGTTACAAGCTGAGTTTAAGAACCAAATAATCAAAGAAGGAAGTTCAAACTTTTACTCCTACACCAATGAGATCAAATCACCAATCATATATTTTAACTTTTATAACCTTTAACAACAATCCTATGGTACAATCCGCAAGACATCTATATTAGGAAATGAGTAGTATGTTGTGGTACACCAAATCAGTGGTCCAGTGCATGTTAGCGACATTATCTTACAAAATCTAACATTGCATCACTACATCAGAAGAATAAAGAATATCAATTGTGACTCACAAACACATATATATTATCATAAATTTAGAAAAATAGAATAAATATGTGAGATAAACAGTATATTAAACATTTAAAATTTATTCAACAAGAATATTGTCCGATTATTTTGTATAGATTATCTATAAATATCTTTCAACCTTTTCAGATATGCATACAAGTGTGGGCAAAGAGTATCACTCAGAAATAGAAGCCCCATGCAGTGGGGCTCCATTAACTTACTCAACAATGCCTTGGTAACTTTCAAATGCAATTCCCAAACCCTCATGGTTTTGTGGGAATTGGAGAAAAAAATGACAAGTGTAAAAAATGTATGTATTTTTGGTCATTATACATGATAGAATACATACATTTCAGTCTCAAGAAAGTTCATTATTTTTGTGAAACAGTATTCTTGTCAAATATTCATTTGTACACATCAAATAAAACTGCAATGCAAGCTTAGCATCATTTTCTAAAAACAAAAAAATCAGCTAGTTCATAAAATACCTGCAACATGTCTTTCAAAGATTTATTTTGCCAAATATGTGTACATAAGATGATACAATATAAAATTTACAAAGATTAATACTTGGTGAATCAGGACACAATAAATACAATACTGTTAACAAGCAAAGGCCAAAGCTAAACAAGTAATAACTTAATAAGTAAACATTAGATCATCAAGTATATGCAAATTTGGCATACCGATCAGTTTTGTGGTACTCCTCGAACTCCGGGTCTTCCCAGGGATCTATCTGGCCGACGAGGTTCTCCCGACCTCTCTCGTATCGCTGGAAGATGCGCTCCCGCTCCTCGGAAGCCCGTGCCAACAGTGCCTCCTCATTCATAACACAGCCTGGTCGTACCACATACCGAAACACCTACAACGACCTACTATCTTTTCACCGGACCGACCTACAAAATACTTCTCTCACTTAACATATAACTAACCCGTTACAGGGCAGACTTATAAACATTTACTACTGTTAAACTCATCACGCCCTTTTCAATTGAAAATTGTTGGACGCTAGACGATTTGACGTGCTGTCATGTCATAATTGCTACCAAAGAACCAAGTTATCGGCTGGAGACTAATACACAATCCACACGAAAAATGGTTTTACATGTAATGAATAACGAAATAAATCCAACAGAAGGTACGTAACATTAGGTCCATGAAATCATAGCGATTTCAATGTTCAAATTATAGAAATACGCCCTCTTTTTCAATTAGAACAGGAAAATTACGAAACGAAACTTAACAGAGATTCCTTTCCTACTCGTACCTAAAATATGTTTAGCTACATAATTTTTTTACTTTGGTTTTCTTTGTCTAAAACATAACATTTTATGTGCAAAAATTAAACGTAGCTAGATGTTATAGCTCTATTCCACGAAATTAAATATATTTAAAAATAAACATTTAATATTGTTCTTACGTATATATTTATGTATTGTTTATTGCTCTAAAGAAATTGCAACTAATTTTCCAAAGCTAGAATCATAATTTCACTGTCCTACTATAAACATTTTCAGTTTGATAAAGCTGCGAATACACAAGGTGTGAGTTTAATAAAGGCCAGTTAGGCCGTGGCACTTCACATGGCTATTTGTATATACACACATCAAAAGTGTCTAGGGATCAATATATATTTTTGCAATAACTTTTCTCCTGATTGATAATAATTAAAATTTTCTTTAAGGATTCATCAAATAAAGTGTTTTCGTTTGTCACAGTAACGATAAACCAAGTCACCTTTGCATTAATAAAGAAATTTGCCATTTTCCTAATAAAGGGATTTTTGACATTTGAACCACTAACACAAAAGTTCGAAAAAAAGACTGAAATAACAGTTTTCTTTAAAATTTTATTGGGTAACTTAAACAATTAATAATCCGTGTTTCTACCGCGAACACTAACAACACAAGAACATCGGTTTGGCATACTCAAAATGAGTTCATCCAAATCACGCTGTGGAATGGCCGCCCATGTTCGTTGCAACAACAAAAAAAGGTCTTCTTGCGACTGGATACCCTCCATATTCGGCAGAGCTCTTCTCTGTAGCATATCCCATGCATGCTCAATCGGGTTCAAGTCTGGCGACTGAGCAGGCCAGGGCAGGACATTGATGTTAGCTGCGGCGAGAGTCTGTCTTACAACTCTTGCGGTGTGCGGTCGTGCATTATCATGCATTAACTGAAATAAGGGACCGATTTGCGCTTGTAGAGGAACGATGACGTCTGATACAATCGTCTCAGCATAAATTTGAGCGTTGAGGTTGCCTCTGATCCAAATCAACTCAGTTCTTCCGCCGATCCAAATACCCGCCCATACCATGATGGTTCCACCACTATAAGGATGGACTTCCTGGCAGGATTTTAATCGCTGTTGGCGTCCAGGGGTTCTCCAGTGTCGTATACGTCTTGTATCCGGTCTCATACCAAAACGAGACTCATCAGAAAAGCACACAAAACGCCATTGTTCTTTTGCCCAATTTCTGTGTCCAAGAGCCCATTGATATCGAATCCTACGATTGTGCATTGCTATAGGTGGTACCCGTAGCGGTCTTCGGGAATGAAGGTTCACTTCATGCAAGCGGTTTCTGACTGTTTGGTCGCTAATTAAGTTCCCTGAAGAGTGATGAAGCCTCACGGCTAACATCATGGCGGTTATTGTTGGAGCTCTTCGAGTTAAGATTTGAATGTATCGGTCTTGTCTCCGTGTGGTGCAGCGATACCGTCCTCCATGGCGCTCAGCCACGGTACCAGTGCTTCGGTAACGTGTCCAAAGTCGACTGATAACACTCTGACTTGTATTCAGAGCTAAAGCCACAGTACGTTGCCGGGAACCAGCTTCTATCATTCCCACGGCTCTGAGCATTTCTTCCCTGCTTAAATGACGTCGCCGCTCCATAATAACGTTGGTTTTAATCAGTAGTAGGGAAACAGTAGCACTAATAATGTCTTCAATGCGTTGTATGTTTTTATAGGGAAAATATTGACAGCTGATTTTCATCTTTTACTCGAATTTGATTCACAGTTCCTGATTCAAATTATGAAATGCACCAAAAAGGATCCATATAAATTTATAAAATCATAAATTTATTACAAAGCCACATCTCAATCTCAAGAAATCCGCATAAAAATGCTTGATCCCTAGACACTTTTGATGTGTGTATTTGCGTATTTGGCTTAATTGGCAAACAATTACCAACGTGTGGACAGTATATTTGACAAAGTATTCGCCTTATTTGTCTATTTGACAAACATGGCCAATACCAAATACGCGTTACCGTGCGTTTGTCGGTTTCTCGATTCTCGACGCACATCAAAGGGTTCGTATATGCAAATACGCAAATAAACCGTCCACACAATGGCCATATTCAGAAGTACGGACGTGATGTATTTTGCGTCTCTGTTGTGAGCTCAAACTGGAACAACTATTGAATTACTGGAATTGTACCAAATTAATACAAATGTTACACGTTAGTTTTGGTGAACACATTGCCTTCTGACTTCTGCTGCCAAATTTTTGTGTGTTTGTTATTTGGCTGCCATGTGTGGATGGTCGTATTTACCTGTATTTGCATGTTTGCGTGTACGTCATATATTTAGCCAAATACAACAAACACCCAATAGCGAACACAAATAGCCCTGTGATGTGCCACCACTCACTCTTGGACACTCTGGCCTAGACGATCAACACTGCTTGTCAAACACTCAGCGTATGCGCATAAGGTTGTAACAAGGTAAAAGAAGTAATATGTACTACGTACAACATTGTTAATTGTAAAATGGCTTGTCAAATGTTACATGTTTGACAAGCATGCTGGATTTCACATCAACTAATCTGGTTTATTCGGATATATGTCGCAACAGAGTGAACTTGCATTATCTTAGTTTGCTTAGGTGTATAATATATTCGTTATGTTATGAGACGCACTGGTGTGATTTGCTTGAAACATTAATAAACTTGTTACTTAAGTTTTCTGAACTTCCAGCGCGTTTTAGTTTCCCAGTCAAACATGATAATTCATAACGGTAAAAAGTGCTCGATTGTCTAGCATCGTCGAAAATTGTCTAAATTCTTCATGAGAATACTTGATGTTGAATCAATCCACTAAACCCCAAATGTGTTAAGCACTTTAATGCTTGACACAGATTTAGACAGACAGAAGAAGCAGATTTGATCGTGTAATGAGCCTTTACGTCCTACGAAATCAACTATGAGATTGTCTCCTTTATCCCATAGACCAGTCGCTAGGTAGTTTTACCTTGCAAAAGGTCGGTCAGCTCTGAATTTTGGATAATAAATGTGTTGTGTTTTGGTGTTCTTAAGAAAAAAACAAGTTTTCGGTCTTGAGTGGCCTGGGGTGGGGCTCTCCGCCATGTTGGATTATAGACCCCAAAAAATTGTTATTATTAAATTACTCCTTGTCTATGGGTTTTACGCCAAAAATACATCCAATTTTTATTTATCTACAATTCCTAGTATTTTTTTATCTATCCTCTAATAGTTTACGACTTGTATCGCTTTAAAGTAGACAAAAACACAATTATTATACATTTCTTATTTTTCACTCCCGACTCAAAAAGAGAGGTGTTATACGTTTGAAGCTTAAAACAGTCTAGACACCAAACCCGCCGACCCGCCGACATGAGTCGTCGTCTTTTTTGTCGGCGACTTCACATCTCGTTCAAGTAATGAAACTTTGTCGGCGGCCGCACGAAATCAGTAACTTTTTAACCAACTTTTTTAGTAACAGCTCGAGTGCCCGGCGGGTAAATGAGCGCGTACGCAAGTCGCAGACATGCCGCCGACATGTTGCCACAAGTCGCCGGGCGACACGCGCGGTTTCAAGTCGCCGACATGATTCTTTTGAAATAAAGCCGTCGACATCAAAAGTTGCGGGCTGAGTCGGTGGGTTTGGTGTGTCACTCCTTCCCCCTTATTACAAAAGATGGTCTAAGAAAAACCTAGGTTTTAAAATAGCCCCGTCTCTTTTTGTTATATGACATAAGAAAGTGATGGGTATATCTTAAACCTGGGTTAGTCTTGGTTTAAACCATCTTTTGTAATAAGGCCCCTTACGTTTAACCCACGACGCAAAAAGAGGGATGTTTTATAAGTTTGAAGCCTATTTCTGTCTGTATGTAAGTCGGTCTGTCTGTCTATGAGTTTGTTTGTGGCGTCGTAGCACCGAAATGGATGATCCGATTACGTTTAGTTTTTTTTGCTCGAAAGCTGCTTTATTCAGGATAATTTTCTGCTATAATTGATGAAAATCGGTTCAGTCGATGCGAAATTATCAGCTCTTTTCACAGTAAGGTTACGTCACAGTTTACTTCCATGATCTTACAACGGCTGCAATGCACACCTACCTTTTTTTTACTAACAAGCAATTATTTTTAGGTGCCTTTTATTTATTTCGGCCATCACAACAGATCGTTTTTTAACGAAATAGATTCTACGAGGGGAATTGTCAGCTTGCAAATAAAAAACATGAAGCCTTTAGTACCGTGAAACCGGGCATCATTGCCCGCAATTTTAATTATTTTTGAGATTTTGCAAAAAATATTCACCAAAACGCGTAATAAAGTTAACCATGGTAGCAATTACTATTTAAGGCTTTAAATTACAAAATGTGGTGCTTCTAGCTTTAACAGAATCTTAGAAAAAGGCGCTTAAATAGCCGGGCAAAATTATACGCACAACCGTCCAACATTGCTCAACCTTAATTTCTCTGAAACTATCAGTTCTATGGCTTTAGCATTAAGGTATGTTATAATGAATTATGCAAAGTTGCCATCTTTCGTGATCAATGTGTCAAAAACATTGCTTTTATTTATTTTACTGCTGTGGGCAATGTTACACTACACACCAGCTACTTTTTCATACAAACTAAAACGGTGGGTTAGGGTTGATGCCACATATTGTGATAAATAATAATCTTTTGAAATATTAGAACTTTCCCCGTAACATGTTTCTCATTCCTCTGCATTACATGCCCAATACATGACAACCGCTTTTAAAAAAATATTATTTTAATTATGGTTACCAACCCTAACACTATTTTTGCAGTGGGCAATGTTGTCACTCCTATGTTCAAGGAAGTTTGGGAATCATTGCCCACTCCATTATCTATCTTGAAGTTTTTATGTTATAGGTCTCAAACTAGCATAGATATGAAGCGTGATACTTATCATAACTCTAGTTTTGAAATAAGTTGCCTGAGAGATGTCGTACGCTGACCGTGTGTAAAAACGTAAGACAAGATTTTGGCACCACCTCACACTTTTTCTACTTTTAACATGTCTGACGGGCAACTGGGTGAACTTAGCAACGTAACGAACATTTCATTTTGTCAGAAAAACATTCAAGTTTACCCCAAAGGTAAAAAAATGTTGTCAGCTATTTAAGTTTATTTGCAATTCAAGATTTTAGTTATTTTTCGTGTTAGGGCAAAGATATCCGCTAAGGGCAATGATGGCCGGTTTTACCGGTACATTTTTAATTACAGCTACATTACAAAGCACCAAAAGTATGTTTGTGGATTGTGGATAGAAGTGATTAACATGTCATTAAATTTTCGACAATACTACACCAAACCCTTAGACCAAACCTCACCAAACACATTGTGTAATGACTTGATAATGTTCTTATCTATCGAATTGTAAATTAGCTTCGATTGCGTAAGGAGTGACTTGAAGAATTTATTACTTTTGGATCAGTAATAGTGATGGTCAATTATTGTTCCAAAAAATTACAATTGTAGTTATTCGATAAAACTTTCATTCTATAAATATTGAAATGAAATATAACTTACTAAATAAAAATTAACTTGAAAAAACTAACTTTAATAAATAATTATATATAAGACAGTAGTTATTTATTTATCAAGTTAGCATACCTGAAAAGGTACATTAAAATTGAAATTGCGATTTAACATACACGTAACGCCATCTATTGAGCAAATACATTTCAAATGATGGGTATTTCTTCTCGATAGCTATAGATTCTAATATCTTTTGATTGAGCGAACCGATTACGATGACACAAAAACAATATTTTGACTTTGTAAGTCAACCGCATTGAATCGCTACTTTTTACGTGGTGCGTGCACAAAGAAACCGACAAACAGCCGAGAAACCCGAGTCGTGTCGATTAGTAGTTTATTGTTAGTAGCTAGCTGGATCATCATTCAAGCAAGTCGGTCAGGCGCGTAGGGTCAGCCTTCGTCGCGTCTACTATAAGTGAAACCATCAATCGAATAAGTCGAATGATATGAATAATTGACTAATCAGACTATTATCATAATCGCACATCACTAATCAACATTCAACAGATAACATTTTAACCTGAAAAGCCATTGTGGTGTGTCAATTTTTTAAAATGTTCAAAGTAAGTTTCAAACACTACATTACAATATTTATAATAATTTAACTTTATAAGTTTCACAGAGTCCTTTTGGTAAGTTAAATGCATTCCAGGGTACATAAAGTGCTTATATTAGGGGAATGCATTCATAATTTTAAGCCGGTCGGTGCTAATAAATTGAAATATGTAACTCTTGACTAAATTAATAATGTTACAATTAATTTAATTGTATCAATAATAATTTTATAAATGAATGTTTTAATATTGATACCCAACGCAAAGTTAAACAAGATGTAAAAATATTGGTGTGTTTTGTTTTGTGCGGAGTTATGCATGCTTCTAAGCTGTAAGTTCAATTTCTACAAACTAAAAAAAATCTATAAAATCAGACGCAGTTGCGTTTGTAAGCAACAAGTGCTGTAGTAAATAGGTGTACATTTAGTTTTAGACTATATGTACCTACTAATTTCGGTGATTATTAAAATTGGTTTTCACTCCGCTAGGGTCTAGTTGGTTTAGTGACTGGAGGAGCTTCTGGGCTAGGGCGAGCTACTGTGGAGCAACTGCTGAAACAAGGTGGAAGAGTTGTAATATGTGACCTGCCAACCAGTCCTGGACAAGAGACCGCAAAGCAGCTAAAAGAAAATGTTGCATTTGTACCAATTGATGTAAGTTAACCCGTGGGGCAAAACTGACAGCAATTATAATGTATTTTTCTTTTCAAATATTCCTTGAATATTAATATTTTCAAATTAACAAAATAAATTTTCTTGTACACTATGAACAAAAGGTAGTTTTTAAAGCGTAGATGCAGAATCACAATAAATTTTTATGTTATCACAAAAAATATACTACTTAATGCAAAAGGCAACTAATGGATCAACCATTCATAATCCTATTCTTTAAAGCACCAAACTCACTGAGATTGGGGCCAGAGCAGGCCAGGGTGGGAGCAGGACAGCAGTCTTTGAAACTATTCACCTGGACTATTCCTGCGGCAGTATTCCATGTGATATCGCTATTCCATCTCTCTCTATTACAAAAAAAAACCAATCCACTCCCGCCCCGACCTGTTTGTGTGTACTGCTAAAGTAATTGGGTTGTACCCACAGGGCAGACTAGGTACAATACGGCCGACATATCTTGGCGAGTCTGAAGTTAGTTGTTTGACTTAGCAATGAATCTTTTAGAAACAAAATTGTCTACTGTGCAGCTAACTTCAGACTCGCCAAGACACACCGTCCGTATTGTACCTAATATGAAAATCTTCTCTTAACAGGTTACTTCAGAAAAAGATGTTAAGAATGCATTACAAACCACCATTGACAAGTTTGGCCGTTTAGATGTGGTAGTAAACTGCGCTGGTGTGGCTACTGCATCCAGAGTCTACAACTTTAAAAAGGATCAGCCCTTTGATTTGAAGAGTTTTCAGAGGACTATTGAGGTACTTGTGTATATTTTTAAGAGCTTAACATGTCACTGTCATCTTCTGCAAATTTTTACCCGAATGTGCAATTTCAAATGGCAGGGTTATGTTTTTTGAGCATATCTATGTACGTATCAGTGGCGAAGGCTCCATACAACTCGATTCCTATCGGCTTCCCTTTCGAAATATGGCAAATACTAGTATCTATTATTTTCAATTGTCATTTAAACAAATAATTGGTCTGGTTTCCCTTTTAAGAAAATTCACCCTTCGCTATTGGTACATATGTATGGATGCATGTGGCAGTCTTTATATCCTCGTAGTAGAATCCCAAGGCTAGATGAATTTTGTTAGGATGGCAGACAAATCCAGGTCTACCCAAGGCCTTTGGATAAAGTCCGTAATGATTACAAATTTCGGATATTATTGAAATAGGCTACACCCAATTTTAACCAATTGCCATCGGCCACACCTGGTTATATCTGGCTACACCTAGGTGTAAACGGAATTCGACTTTTTGCTGTAACAAATCTCTGGCATTTCTATTTTATAAGTTGTGATGCATATTATTATTTGTAATATACCATAGTATAGTTCTATTCAAAATTTATAATTTTCATTGTGTTTTTATAGGTAAACTTAATAGGTACATTTAATGTGATCCGGTTGGCGGCTGGCTTGATTGGCAAAAATGCTCCAGATGCTGATGGGCAGCGCGGTGTTATTGTGAATACAGCCAGTGTTGCTGCCTTCGATGGACAGGTAATTTTGTAGCTATATCTCTGAGAAGTCTTCTATAGCCTGGAAACTCACCATTTTATTTAGGCCTTTTTGTGACCATTTAACTTATGAAAATTATTGTTTGATTGTAGATTAATATTAATGATCGATTTTCGTTAATCGCATTCGTCATGCGAGAAAAAATTAACAAATCTGTTTACATGCACTTTTAGAAATTGTTAGTTTTAATTCAGGTGATATAATGTATAATATATCAGTGCATGTAATGAAATTGAATCCAATGAAGAAGATTTATTCCCTTTGCTCCATCTCAATAACATAACATAATCAGCCTATTATTGCCCCAATACTGAGCAAGGGCCTCTTTTTAGAATAAGAAGGGTATAAGCCTTAGTCCACGACGCTGGCCTCTTGTGGGTTGGGTCAATTTACTAATTAATTCTTCTCTTCTCCTGTGTCAGCACGAGTTATATGAGGATATAGATACCGTTTTGAAAAGATTAGCTAGTCAGCAACGTTGATAGCGGGGCTGACTGACTAGGGTGCGCCGGACGTATTAAGTATTGTCACATTAATTATGTAACCTGAATTTTATTATAACCTACTGGTTTTATTTTTCTATTTTTGATAAAGATAATCACACCTCGACTACGAAAATATTAATCATTCACCTTGTATCTGATTAGATTACCTCAAGTAGCGATTTTAAACTTTTGCACAGAGAATTATTCACAATATAATATGATAAATGTGTCAGATATGGACTAAGGCCCTATGATCTGAGTGGCATTAAATTTTTTATCATTGTTGATTGCTACCAATCATGCCCCTTCTCATGTTTTTGGGATTGAATATCCAAACCCATATATTTTGATTACCAATACATTCAGTCCTGCCTATCATAGCGACGGAGTACAGATGACCAGAATATTATACAGGATGGTAATTTCAGCTGGGGCATGAAGGGCAACTACCTTAACCATTGTAGCTATAGGAAAACATTCTTAGAAGACCACCCCTAACTTTTGAAATAATTTCAATCAGCATTCACAGATTTTGAAAAAAAAGTACAGTCAGCGAGAAAAGGGCTGTATTCACAAAACTTTTATGATGCCAATCGATCCCATTTCCCATAAGGATCAAAAGACTCTTCCGGACCAACTGAGGTTGGAGTACTACAAAAGTCAGAAATCGCAAAAATCTTATTTGAGATGGGGTAGTAATAAGGGCAGCTACCTTAATCGTTGTGGCTAGAGGAAAATGTCCTTAAGAGACTGTTCATAATTTTATAAAATATTTACGTTTTGTTCATCAGTGTTCCATTAATCCTACTTTTTAAGTGGCTAGGAACACTTACAGTTGTACTTGTTCTTCTAACAAACCACCAACATCGTTCGTTCAACATCTTTGAAAGTTTTCCTAGCCATTAAAAAGCTTATTATAATAACTGTTAAGCAGATGATACAACAAAACTTTTTTGCTTATAGATTGGCCAAGCTGCTTACTCAGCTTCCAAAGCCGGGGTTGTGGGTATGACTTTACCCATCGCCAGGGATCTTGCCAAGCAGGGCATCAGGGTCGTCACCATTGCTCCAGGTTTGGAAAAAACTTTTAAATCTATGTACCGGTAAACCGGGGTTACTTTCAAATACAGGGGCGACATTGATAGTTACTAAACATTTTGCATTTGGTTAAATATCTGTGTGAAAATGGAACTTGTGCATTTTAATTTAATATTGTAGGGAACGTTGACAGTTTTCCTATTTTACCATTCAGTATAGAGGTGTCTGCGATGTTAGATGGCGATGATAAAAAATATTAAATGACACCCCTGAATATGTAAAAAAAACGAGTTTTAGATTTTTCGATTGGGGCTACTTTGAAATTCAATGATAGAACAGAGATCATCAAAGTAGAAGCTCTACGGTCCAAGTTTGATAAGGAACATTTCTCCTTTTTGCTATCGAAAACTGTGCTCTATAGTTTTTTTTATCTAGTCTATGTGATTTTATATATCTCAGTTAATTGAGTCTACATAAAATATTTTTGATGTAGCAGCTAAAAGCGAAAATAAATAAGATACAAACACATGAAGCTCAAAAAATTGATCAAAGTAACCCCGTTCTACGGTACATGTCATTATTAAGAAAAATAAACTGTTACTATTTCGAATCGGAACGAAATCTATACTGTAAAGAGTTAAATATAAAATTTATTGAGTATCTTCTGCCGAAAAGTACAAATAAGCCTACCTCTTCTTCAACAAAGTTAAATAAAGTATCCGTTTAGTTTGTCATTCATTTATGCATGTTTGTTTCCTCTCTATTTCTAGGTTTGTTCCGCACGCCAATGATGGAGATGCTGCCTGAACCAGCGATCAAGAGTCTCGAAGCCACCGTGCCGTTCCCCCCGCGGCTCGGCCATCCTCAGGAGTTTGCCCTACTCGTCCAAAGCATTATTCAGAACCCCATGCTCAACGGTGAGACCATACGTCTCGACGGCTCGCTAAGGATGCAGCCCTAGGTACTGTGCACTAGTGACTTTACTCGTATTGTAAAACTGTATGTAAGTAGATAGATATTATACCAAACTATGAAACCTATGATGCCGGTTTTTAGTTAGAGATGTAATTAATTATATATATTTTATTTTCTATAGAATTATGGTATCTAGATAAATAAATTTTGTACTTTGTTGCATAATACACACCTATATATTTTTTTTTTATTCTTCGTATGTCCTATACAATGATATTATATCATAGATATGTTACGTTCTACAAAGTAAATGACGTTTAAAATTAAGTAGCGCTGGCTATGCTTACATTCCGAAATCTGTTCTAAATTACCATTGGCAATATTAAAATTGATAATGGTAATCAATGGTAATTGACAATTTGTCATTGGCAGTAATATCTTAGGGGACATTATCTTTGGCAAAAATACCCCTGGAAATTACTATTGCCAATAGCAAACCGTAGGAATTACTGCCGATCCGAATAGCTGCTGCCATGCACGAAACGTCTGACTCGTCGTAAGGTTTTACGCCGACTAATAGCAACATTAGGTGTACGTTACCCCAGCAAGAAAGTGCCTCCTAGAGTGATATGAGTGAAACGTATAATTAGTGCGTAATCTACTGCAAATGTGCGCCACATAAAAAAAATGTGCGCTTTGTCGTTTTGAAAGAAAACGGAAATAATGATTCTTGCTGGGGTAAAGTTGTTCCAGAAACCCGGCCGAGCCGGTTTCTTGTATTTTGCCGTCAAAGTCACGGCACCGTCGTTTTGACTTTCAGCAATATTGCATGCATGCACTTTTGAAACTTTTTATGGTTATTATAAGCGTCAAGAAGTACCGAATACAGTTTTCAGCGAGCTTATACGTTTTCTCATTTAGGCGCTGCGATATTTTTTCGGGTTTCCAACAAAGCGCTATTACTTGAAAATTATAAATATTTTCTTAAATCTAATTTTGTCACAAATACTCACAAATAAAGAGCTACTCGTGTATGTTTATTCTACAGGCGCACATACAATGGTTTTAGAGATACACGATTCTGCAAAACGTTACCCAGCAGGAAATGCAATATCTCGAAAACCCGAAGACGCACAAATTATATTTTCGGCGCACATTCTTGCACAAATATAATATTTCTCTATCCGGTCATTCGTTAAGAATTTTCTTGCTGGAACAACGTTACCCCAGCAAGAATCGTTTTTTCCGTTTTCTTCCAAAACGACAAAGCGCACAATTTTTTTATGTGGCGCACATTTACAGCAGATTACGCACTAATTATACGTTCCACTCATATCACTCTAGGAGGCACTTTCCTGCTGGGGTAACGTACACCAACAGTAGAGTCCACACTTTTGCACATAAATAACATATCTACTTCGTCTTTGTATATAATATCATTGATCCTATCTATATTTAGTTAGTATTACGCTTCCTTTAGACGTATTTACCAAACTGCTATAAATTAGCTGGTTTTCAGTAGGTACATTTTCCAATCAATCCGTAAAACTTGGCCAGATGTTATAGTTAGCTACGGATAGACTATGTACTTCATTGTCTAAAAAAGGTTAAAAGTTGCTTGATAGCAGAAATAACCGGTCAAATAGGTCACAAAGATTTAGATTGACCTAACTTGAAGACTAAGGTACCCCGTCCGTATGTGGGCCGTCCTTGTATCATAATTTGACTTGTTACTCACGCTTTCTGCAAAAGCGTCCTTAAATAAATGGTGTTAATACACATTTATAAGCCAAAGTCGTACTACAAAGGTCTCGATTTAGAAACTTGTTAACACTGTGTCGAACGAAAACCTCCATGCAAAAGAAAAGGTGTTCAAGCCAATGTTTATAATCTAAACAACTATTAAACACGTTTTTTTTTTTTTGTTCCATAATATTTCGTTAAAAATTATGTATTGTCAAAGATCTTATGATTCAGAGGTTATAGTGTATCTTAAGCACAAAAAAATTACATATTTTACGTCAAAATGTTATCTTCTGGAAGTCAAGAGCTGCAAGAGGGTTAAATGTTGAAATAACTTTCAATTATCTGTTTAAATGTGTCTGTCTTATGTATATGAGCGTTATCTTTACGTTAAACATATAATCGTATCCTGCTGAAAGAACAAGTCTTTTAACTTTTACCTTCCTTAAGTCTGAAGAAGGACAACCGGCCTTCGTGTACATATTTCGGTTAAATCGAGTAAGAACATATTGGGAGCGGGAGTAAAACTGTGTTTTGCTCAGACCAACAAAAAACGAAAGACAACATTACTCACAATTCTAGTGGAGCCGTAAAACTATGAATAGAATAGAAATTAATTTGCGAGAAACACGGTAGGTACATGGGTCTTAAAATAATGCAGGTACAGACCGTACAGATCAACATGTTCGCCGGCATAGCGGCATGCAAATTAATATAAAAAATTATCCTCGTAATATAAACTAGGAAGTTTAGATTTAATATTGTATAAGACTGAAATAATTAAATTATAATGTTTTAAACATTATGCTCATGATGCTCATCCAACCAAGTAAATACGCCTGCTCACGTACACAGGTTAATTAAAACCGTGGTCAACGTTCAACGCTCTTCAGGGACCTTATTCTCTATGAGATTTAAGAAAAACCGATTGTAAAACGAACGTATAAACGTATGTTAATACAAGGTTAGTACAAGGGGGTACTACCGTACTAATCCACAGGCCACTTAAAGTATCACTGATGACTGTTTTAAAGCAAGTGTTAAAATTACAAAATTCGATAATTTTGATTTCCGTATTATTATAGTTTTTTCAAAAAATCTTCTACCGTTCTTTAGTTACGAATTCAGAAAATTGAGCTTCTAATTCGTGACCCCAAATACAACCTAAAGTGACAAATTGTTTTTAGCGTATTTTTTTTAAATCTTTGAACAACTATTTCTCTTAAACTATTGACTTTTGGGGAAAGTTGTAGAACAAAAGTTATTAATTATTATGGTTACTTTAACACCCTTTCGAATTAGTAAGTACCCCCTTTCCGACTAACCTTGTATACGTACACTTGTATAGTACATAATGTACTTTTAAATTAGGTATATCCTAAACTAATCTCAGTTGAGTACATATATGTTGTTGGTTGGTATTCCCGGTTTTATAAGCTGAAAATATTTAAATGGCTGAAGTGAACAACCGCGATTAAACTAGCTTTTAAAAAAAACTAATTGAATTCGGTTCGTCGGATTTGTAGCTAGGATGCCACAGGATGACAGGCAAAGGCTACAAACACCCAGAGCCGCATTTAGGATCTGTAGACCCCTCGGCTAAATTAAAATTCATAAAGCCGGGTATCCACTTAGGTTCGCCGTGGTTTGCGAACGCGCCCGCTCCGCAAACCAAACATAATGGATACGTCGTGATCGCGGAGCGCGACTGGAGCACGATCGGAGCACGGCGGAGCGCTCGGGAAGCGGTTTTTTGCGCGATCTCAAAGGGGAGCGCAGTAGGGATGGGATATACTTGCAAAATTCAATACCAGGGCTTCCAAGTACGAGTATGTAAAAATACCAGGGTCGAAAACCAGGGTTCAAAATACTTGAAAGTATTTGGCAGTATTAGATCTAGTCGTACCGTGCTGCAATATTGTACAGGTTTTTTTAGATGAAATTAAATCTTTCCTTCCTACTTTTTAATCACACTTTTCTTAGGAGCCATATTTATAGATTTCTTTATTATTATTTACAACTAATACCTAACTATTACATATACAAAAATCACAGTCTTATTTACAATCTATTATTTATAGTTCAAAAATCGTCTATCCTATAATCCCTCGAAATCACTTCTTATATTTACAACTCCTAACTAATAAACACAGAATCCACACAAAAATGTTCAGTTTTAAATGTTAATTACACACTTATTGTTATTAGTACAAAAATTTACACTAAATTCAATAAATTCGTGAATTAACGGTGACGGTCAGTTGGTGACGTAACAAGTTCGCATCACAACAACAACGTACTGACAAAAAAACGAAAACAAAAAATTTATTTGAATGTAAACATAACAATTACTATAATTACTTATAGGTACTTAAATTACTTTCGTACTCGCTATAATGTGTCTTATTCGTATAGCAGTAAGGAAGAGCGAACTAGTCTAAAAAAATGGAGCCGAAAATGTTTACGCAATTATGTTCCTTATTTTACTCGGGCACCTTCGGAATAGTTCGGGCACAGCCATCGAGCCCCGAACTCGCAACCGCGAGCGCGAGCCTTGCGCCCTTGGCTTCCAGAGTCATCCTAACGAGCAAAATCGTATTTGTGGGAAAGAAAATACTTTTATCTTGCAAGTATTTTTTTTCGCAAATACGATTATGCGCCTTATTCTTATGAAAATATGGATCGATTTCCCATGCAAGTATTTCCAACTCGGCGGCAGCAGTGCAAAAATACTTTAAACTTGCAAGTATTTTTTTGGCAAATACGATTGTGCTCCTTATTTATATGACAACATGGATCGATTTCCTATGCAAGTATTTCCAACTCGGCGGCGGCGGGGCTAAAAATACTTTGTACTTGAAAGTATTTTTTTCGCAAATACGATTGTGCTCTTTATTTATATGACAACATGGATCGATTTCCTATGCAAGTATTTCCAGCTCGGCGGCGGCGGGGCTGAAAATACTTTATACTTGAAAGTATTTTTTTCGCAAATACGATTCTGCTCCTTATTTATATGAAAACATGGATCGATTTCCTATGCAAGTATTTCCAACTCGGCGGCGGCGGGGCTAAAAATACTTTGTAAGTACTTGAAAGTATTTTTTTCGCAAATACGATTGTGCTCTTTATTTAAATGACAACATGGATCGATTTCCTATGCAAGTATTTCCAGCTCGGCGGCGGCGGGGCTGAAAATACTTTATACTTGAAAGTATTTTTTTCGCAAATACGATTGAGCTCCTTATTTATATGACAACATGGATCGATTTCCTATGCAAGTATTTCCAACTGTGGAAACCAAGGGCGCGGGGCTCGTGGCAGCGCAAGCGTGCGCCCCGCCGCCGCTGAGTTGAAAATACTTGCATACGAAATTGATCCGTATTTTCATGGTCATAAGGAGCATAATCCTATTTGCGAAAAAAATACTTGGAAGTTCTAAGTATTTTTTTCGGAAATACGATTTTGCTCCTTATTTATAGGGTGACATGGGTCGATTTCCTATGCAAGTGTTTTCAACTCTGGTGTGTTTCGCCTCTGCCGCGTCTGACTAGCAAATACTTTCATACTTGCAAGTATTTCCCGTCCGCACCAGGGCGCCCTTCTTCGAAGTGAAGCCCTGGTTTTAAAACGTGGTAGCGTAAATACGTCTCATCCCTAATACGATTATGCGCCTTATTCTTATGAAAATATGGATCGATTTCCCATGCAAGTATTTCCAACTCGGCGGCAGCAGTGCAAAAATACTTTAAACTTGCAAGTATTTTTTTGGCAAATACGATTGTGCTCCTTATTTATATGACAACATGGATCGATTTCCTATGCAAGTATTTCCAACTCGGCGGCGGCGGGGCTAAAAATACTTTGTACTTGAAAGTATTTTTTTCGCAAATACGATTGTGCTCTTTATTTATATGACAACATGGATCGATTTCCTATGCAAGTATTTCCAGCTCGGCGGCGGCGGGGCTGAAAATACTTTATACTTGAAAGTATTTTTTTCGCAAATACGATTCTGCTCCTTATTTATATGAAAACATGGATCGATTTCCTATGCAAGTATTTCCAACTCGGCGGCGGCGGGGCTAAAAATACTTTGTAAGTACTTGAAAGTATTTTTTTCGCAAATACGATTGTGCTCTTTATTTAAATGACAACATGGATCGATTTCCTATGCAAGTATTTCCAGCTCGGCGGCGGCGGGGCTGAAAATACTTTATACTTGAAAGTATTTTTTTCGCAAATACGATTGAGCTCCTTATTTATATGACAACATGGATCGATTTCCTATGCAAGTATTTCCAACTGTGGAAACCAAGGGCGCGGGGCTCGTGGCAGCGCAAGCGTGCGCCCCGCCGCCGCTGAGTTGAAAATACTTGCATACGAAATTGATCCGTATTTTCATGGTCATAAGGAGCATAATCCTATTTGCGAAAAAAATACTTGGAAGTTCTAAGTATTTTTTTCGGAAATACGATTTTGCTCCTTATTTATAGGGTGACATGGGTCGATTTCCTATGCAAGTGTTTTCAACTCTGGTGTGTTTCGCCTCTGCCGCGTCTGACTAGCAAATACTTTCATACTTGCAAGTATTTCCCGTCCGCACCAGGGCGCCCTTCTTCGAAGTGAAGCCCTGGTTTTAAAACGTGGTAGCGTAAATACGTCTCATCCCTAGAGCGCAGTTTGTTCGTGGACGCGAGCGTGTCACGACGTGTTTGTTAAGTTCGCGAACATGGAGTGGTCCGATGAAAAATGTCTACAGCTCATAGAAGAATACCGTAAACATAATGTTTTATGGGACCCACGAGATGAAAACTGAATGAATGATGAAGTATAATTTTTATAATGGCCACTTATTTCTTGGGATTTTAATATATGCATTATTTCATTATTTTTTCTTCCCTTATACATATTAGCTTGCCAAAATCGAGGAGGTCGTTTGTATTCCATCACAATATAATGTATCAAAATATAAGCTGCACTTCCTACTAATTCTGGAGGCGGCATGTTTGCACCGACCGTCTGTCGTGTGTCGACTGGAGACCGGAGCGCGGAATGTTAGTGCTCCGACAGGAGCACTGATGTTGCAGCCTAAGTGTGTACACTGTACACGTTCACGTTCGCGGAGCACACAGTGTTCGCAAACCACGGCGAACCTAAGTGGATACCCGGCTTAACATGATTAATTAACATTGTTCTGAGAAATCTATATTAAAATATAACACTATTTATGTCTATTTTGAGAAATATGCTAAAATTTAGAATTCGTGAATTTACTTTATGAAAGTAACACAATTTTGTTATACACACATATTTTGTGGTGCAAGCCCTTAGTCTTCGTCCTATGCCTAAACACGGCCCTGAAAACACCTCTAGGAATTTAATAAAAACCGGCGAAAAGCGAGTCGGAATCGCGCACGAAGGGTTCCGTACCATTATCTATAAAAACGGCAAAAATATCACGTTTGTTGTATGGGAGCCCCCAAATATTTATTTTATTCTGTTTTTTAGTATATGTTGTTATAGAGGCAACAGAAATACATCATATGTGAAAATTTCAACTGTCTCTTCACGGTTCTTGAAATACAGCCTGGTGACAGACGGACGGACGGACAGCGGAGTCTTAGTAATAAGCTCCTGTTTTACCCTTTGGGTACAGAACCCTAAAAATGTTCCATTTTGAGACCATTTGTGAATGTGGTCCGAAGTATTAGTAAAAACATCCTGATTTTCGAAATGCCAACTTAGTGCACTCAGTTGCAAATCGATGAGGCTCTGATGATCGTCAAATTGTGGAAGAACTATGATAAATACTAGGTCGAGCTTACTAGGTCGGTGACGAGCAGCAGCGTCAGTTATTGCGAGAGTGAGTCCACGTAAAGACTACGGCCCCATTTAATTTTATGGAGAAACCTACTCCTGTAGTTGACTGCGAGGCTCAATCGCAGAATGACCTTTTTTTTCTATTGGTCTGCTGTAGGCGGTCCTAGGGGACCATTTCTACGTAACCGGGCAGTTATTGGCGAGACCTGAAGGGTCTCCAGCCAATAGTAAAATACTTAACCTAAGCTAACTACTTCTACTACACTAACATCATGACTACCTACAACAACAGCACTAAGGGCGACCCCTAGTGGGACTCGGACCTCGGCTTAGGGCGTTGCTGGCGGGGGCTTAGGAGGAGGAGACAGCTTGGTGAGGGCTGAATTATCGGTGTGACTGCGGAGTCTGAAGAGACGACCGGCTCTACGACGGGAGAGCTCGGTGGATCGTGACCGGGCAGAATGTCCACTTCGCAAAATGTTTCGGAAGCTGGTTCACCCGAATGCATAAGTGCATTGGGGTTGGAGGGGAATATTTTGAAAAACTATAAATAACCTTTTTTCATATTCTAACAATTTTTCATTTTACTATAAATTTTTAGAACAGCCCACGTAGATCATGTGGTTTTAAGGAATTATAAAAACCGACTTCAAAAACAATAAAATATAAACAGTTAAGAAATATGTGCCTTTGATTAAAGAAAAAAATCGCACCAACTTCCTTAACTGTTCCCATATTATTTTATTGGTTTTGAAGTCGATTTTTACTTCTTTTTTAAGTTTATTTTATTGTGTATACAGATTTACTCACCTGTCCTGTCGCATTTTGCGAAAGAGACATATTGGCGAAAGGGACATTTTGCGAAAGGGACATTTGACGAAAGAGACATTTTGCGAAAGAGACATTATGGTGAAAGGGACATTTTACGAGAGACATTTTGCGAAAGGGACATTTGACGAAAGAGACATTTTGCGAAAAAGACATTATGGCGAAAGGGACATTTCGCGAAAGGGACATTTTGCGAAGTGGACGTTCTGCGACTGAGCCGACTGCGGTACGCTGAGTTGATTTAAATTACAGTAACATATTATGAGTTTATAAGTTTATTAAGCTGTGCGTAGCCATTCTATGATTATCACGTCACGAAATTAAAGCTATAGATGGCGCTATTCTGAATTCATGGGATATGTTTCCAAGTGGTTGAGAAAAAAGGGGAAGTAGTATGGCCACACATTGACTACCTACTATCGCGTGAGCGATAGTAGGTAGCGCTATTTATTGGTTGTTGAAGCGACTAAACTACACACTAGATTTTTAGTTGCATAGGCTACCTTCTCCGTGCTCGAGCGACCGAGCGGCTGGTCAAGCTACTATCCTATCGTCGTGGCAGCACAGCAATGTTTGAATTTAAACAAAGAGTTAGAATTATGCACACTTTGAAACAAACTGAAATAGCCTTTTCAAAGAGAGGACAAACCCTTAAAAATATTCATTTTAACTTAAAAAGAAATTAATCCACCGTTGAATAATATAATGAACTACTATTACAAGCAATGCAAGAAAAACAAAAACAAGTTGTACCATAATAAAGTTTTGTACTGTAAAAGTCTGTTCTAAAGTATGTAGTTTTGTGTTTTGTATCTTCATGTAACGAAATGTATAAAATCTAATGTCCAATTCTTTTAAGATATACATAATTTTTTGCTATTTGGTAACGTCAAGTGTCAACAGGCGATTATTTTGTTATTTTTACAGATTTTGAAAAACTTAGCTGTCTTCAAAACCATAAAATGACAAATATGTTTACGTTATTAAATCGCCATTATGTTAGAAATTTGATTTGATTGAAAAGTAATCTGTTTCGATGATTATTTAATTATTATCATTTATACGTAATTCTATAAAACTTTAAAGTAATATTTACACTTGGCTACTAAACGAATGAAACGGCATTCCAGCCGATCAGTTTGATTCTATAAAGAAAAATAGTATTTAGTAACTAATTCTGGGTATTTTTCAAATAATTTTCCAATTCGACTTAAGGTCGTAGGTCACATACACGACCCCGCTCCAACACCGCTCCCGCACAACACCGCCTTAAGGTCACGGTACATTATACCGGCACAGCAACTGCACAGCTGCAGCACGGCGCCGGCGTCGCCTCCAATTTAGGCTACGGCTAGCCGTCAGCGCGGTAACTACGCGTCGTCCATGAGGTGCAAGCTCGCAGCCCGCGCGCCGGCCGCGAGGTGCAAGCTTGCTGTCACCGCGAACATAGTTGTTATATGGCATTTGTGATTGAACACGCCTAGGACTTGCACGTTCTCGTAATGTGTTTCACAACGTTGATTCGCTGGCGACTCGGAGTCGGCGCGCCGTAAGCATGGAGTCGGCGCGCTGTAAGCACGCGGTCCGCTCGCTTGCAGAGCGCAGGCTATGAGTCTAGTTATATGGTAGCGGCAAGCGCGCTGACAGCCCGCCGTTGGCTTTTTCATATTGACATTATGAAATATATTATACGACATACGATATAATGCTCTAATTTGAATGACAAGTTAATTGCTGGGTTGGAGCGGTGCCGTTGCGGTGCCGGTATAGTGTGCCATGACCTTTAAACGGAGATGGCTGCTCGCTTTCTACGCGTACACAGGTAGCAGGCAACCAGCTATCCACGCGCTTACAGCTAGCAGGTAAACTACACTGTCCACGCGCCGACCGCTTTCGCTTCCCGCGCACCGACAAGCTAGCAACGTGCTTCAAGCGAGCAGTCTGCGTGCGTACGCCGCGCGGATCGCCCGCTTGAAGAGCGTGGTAAGCGAGACGTCAACTATCGAGTGGTACGAAGGCGGTAAGCTCGCTTACAACGTGCTATCTGCTAATTTGTGTTGTCAGTGTAAAGTAAGAGGCCGCCCTGAAGCTCACATTTCAATGAACATTATTTTGCCGGGTGGGAGCGGTATCCTTTAAGTCGGCTACGACCTTTACTCACCATGGGGTGCTAATTTTTTGCATATACTATAATATAATTTATTGCACTACCATCCCATATAAGGATTATGTGCGAATAAGAGTTCCTTTGTACATGGGAGTACATCTGAAAAAAAAAACTTTTTTAACGATTAATTTCATATTCTTTAGGCGTTATAAATATAATTATGTACAGCAGCACTATTCGTCTGCGAGTAAAATTGCTGTGACATTCAGATGGACCGACAGACGGTTATAGGGTTATATAGTTTACTATATAACCCTAAAAAATACAATTACTTACACCTAATTTAAATGAAATATTTTGAATTGTACAGACAGTTACAAAAAGATGTATTTACACTTAGCGAAATTAAAAAGCGATTTGTAAGAGTAGTTATTTAAATCGTTTATTACTGCACACATCATCTGTCAACACATACGAATACTTGTTTCGTGAAATTGAAAGAAATCTTTTATGTTTTTTTTCTGAATTTCACTGTTTAATTTTGCTAATTGTTTACATCTTTTTGTAGCTGACGTTGCCCACACAGGTACCTACCTGTTTATTAAGGATAGTCACACCACAATTTTTTTCCTGTAATTTTTACTTTTTATAATTTAACAGCTCATGGATCCTAACAAAATCTATTAACCTTTTGACCGCCACAGACGTCTATGAACGTCAAATTAAAACGTGCTCACGACGCCTCCGACAGCATAGCACGTAGAAAACACCACTTTTTTACAGTTCAAATGTTTGACATCCATAGACGTCCGTGGCGGTCAAAAAGGGTTCCATCATCTTCGCTGCTTCAAATAGAACTCATTTTCAAATTCGTTTATCGCTATCGGAAAGTATTTTGCACCGTCAAGACGACCGTCATGCAATCGACGGCATATCTACTTGACGTTACATTGCCAAAAAACACGCTCTAAGAAACAACGCAGTCTTGTTAACAAAGGCAGCGTTTTAGTGACGATATTCAGCACTACATTATGCTGCGGCAACGCTTTCCTGAAACCGCAACTTATAAGATGTCAAATTAGGAATACCATAATTGAATATTTGCAGAGACATTTGCAATCTCGTGAAAATCATTACGTTTTTTATTGCAGATAGCCATTAACCACACCTTTCCACCATGGGGGTAGGCAAAAAATACAGATCGCCACATTCTTACATACTCCTTTCGTAAACTTTTATACATCTTAGCATACACTTAAAGAAAATTAATACTAAGGAATAAATAAAATTAGAATTATTTAAACGAAAATATCATTTATTTCTACAATAACGGGCAGCGGCGCGAGCGCGCGCCCTCGCCGCCGGCGCGTACGTGCGTCTCACAATATTTATTAATCACCATGAAAATAAATACATTGAAGATGCTCGGGCGACATCTCACACCGCCTTACATATCATCTATGTTGACATCTAAAAATAGATCATTGTGTTTTAAACTTAATGACACCTCTAAACAATAATGACAATAAAAATAAGTTTAGCGATTTAGCGACAACAATAACTATTATTTTATAATGTATAAAAGACGCAAATGTGAGGTAATGACACGGTACATAATTATGTGGCTGTGGTAGCTAATGCCGGTTGCTCCACTCTAACTGAACTTCAAGGAAGTTGTTTTAGTGACATTTTCAGTTGTCATTGATTTTAATATCAATATTAAATCCCTAACAGGAAATGTGTAATAATTAGATAGTGCCGTGACAAGTTCACATTTTATAGTTACATCTATTATATGAAAATATTATTTACTATCAATAAGTGATGTTAGCAGTGATGTGGTGTTTAAACGTTTGACGTTTAAATAGAGCTAAGTTAAACTGCGAACACTCGTTCAGTTAAAATAGGAGCAGCCTCGCAATAAGCCTTCTTGGCTGAACATTATTGGGTGTACTTATGTTATTATAATAATAACATTAATAACTATTACAACGGTCACTGGACCGAGATGCGAGGGTCGTGTTCCGCTCGTGGCGTGGATGGAGCCGTAAGGCTCGGCACGCTTCGGGACCGGGCTCCTTGTGCGTGTCCGAAAAGAGGTTTTCGTATACTACTACAGATACTCAAGCTGAACATCTCAGCCGCAATCATAAACCCGCACCCCGACTCGTGACCTCACCACCTTCTATAATAGTAACACATAAATAGCCATACATCTATGGTATCAGATAAAAGATTTATTTTAATTTATTATCAACAGCAAATGCGGTATTGCATTGGTATTTGCCAGCCCCATGTTTTCAGATACAACAATAACCATTTATGACGAATGAAAACTGTATACCTCGCCCTATCTATATGTACAATTGATAAAATAGAACTAACACGGCGCGCGAAACAAAGTTAAGTGCAACAGAAATTATCGCTTAGGTACTTAAGATTTACAGCTAGTATGAACCCTTCAGGCTGAGGCCTGTCGATTCGCTCAAATTCACATCCTCACATAAACTTAACCACGAGAATACTATACACAGACTAAAGTTAAACAACATCGACTGAGATTAATCCTAACTTATCGTTAATGAACAACAAAGTGGTAAACTTACAAATTGCAACGCTTTGTCTATCGCGCGTCATTTAGCGTTACGTTTAGCTATATTTTGGAATGTGTGCGACGCGTACATATTCATCAGCAACCGATCAACTAATATAATTATTATCGAGCAAAGCACGTGATGATGAAACGAATTCATGCAACTGAAGCGAACATCGCCACCGGAAACGGGATGGCGCACGGCGTCCGCGATAATGTATGCAAGACCGGGTACAGATGCGTTACGCTGCGCGAGCGAATCTGAGCGAAATAACAGTGCCCGACTTGGACGAGCATCACGCTCCCGTGAGCAAGTCCAACGCGGCGACCACGAGAACGCGATGATCCCCGCTGCGCAGTTTGTATAAACTAACTATCGCTTACAATCTAGTTGAACTCAAAA
Source organism: Amphipyra tragopoginis (assembly GCA_905220435.1). Classification (NCBI taxonomy): domain Eukaryota; kingdom Metazoa; phylum Arthropoda; class Insecta; order Lepidoptera; family Noctuidae; genus Amphipyra; species Amphipyra tragopoginis. The sequence continues at coordinate 21,160,312 of HG991991.1, read as the reverse complement.
TTTACATTTACATAGAACACTCATCGTGTATCTTAACTTTAAAATACTTATAATTTTAAGTCATAAATATAGATATTACTTACATAAACACTAAAATACAACTTTATGCTGTATATTACAACCTAATCTTAGATGTAAATAGTAGGTTTAGAATTTTATAGAATAGATTTTATAAATATTCAAATCAATTAAATATTTAAAAAGATTAAATGATCGTTGATTAAATCAAATGTAGAAGCGAATGATAAAAAATGTAATAGCAAATTTATCGACTAACAAAAATTAATTTATGAACACTGGCACCTTAATGTTGAACCGTTTATTGTCAAGACTGTTGTGTCAAGAGAAAGTAAGCCTTTGTAATATTCGTGCGGAAGCGTTATACTTAACGATCGGGTACGGGTAATAGGTATTTAGGAAGTAGGAGGGCGCTGGTTTCAGTTATTTCGACCAAGCACCCCGCGCTTCAGTTGATCGCAGTCTTTAGACAGCGTCTGACCCTTTTCGATAATTTCATTAATGGCACACGTCTCTTTAATTTTGCGCTTTGCCGCCATTCAACTGACGGATGACTACACCACTATGCATACACTTGATAACTTATTGGAATATATAGTAAAAAATATGTCTCATTGAACAAATCATAAATTTAATCAGTTCGCTGTTAAAGAGATATACATTACTAATACGTCACATTATATTTTTAACTAATATTTATTGAAATCTTAGTAATGACTAGTTTGCATCAGACAATAACTACGAACAGTGTTACTATTTACAACACCATGCAAGAATGGTGCTCACATGCGGGCAACATTTTCACAAGTCGTAATTGTTTCGATTGCGAAATTAAGTACTAAATGTAAAGTTTAAGTTGTTTATAGTTTAAAAGAAAATGTACATCGTTTAACCTCTGTATATAAGCACACTCCGGATGTGCTGGATATAGATAGACCAAATTCATCGTCTAATGCAAAAAAGCCATGAATATCAATACATAAAAATATGTATATTATTTTACTTGTAATAAAATGTATGCATGTAGTCGTTTGCTCCGAGGCAATATGATGCGATTCCTTAAATTAGAAACGTGAATGTAGCATGAATAAAATATATCTATCAAAATAATACTGTCTATCTAAGCAAAAATATCGATGTGACTGATGATAAAATATTAATATTTAAAATGGTAACGTGTTTGGTAAAAAACTCACAGATCTAATTAAAGGAATCGAACATTGAGGTATAAACGGCTTTCGAACTAGTGGTGCTAATGTTTTGTAACTTGTCTAACACGATAATATTAATAAGAATTATGAGTTCACCGACTTTCAACCATGAACCCTGTCGATAAACGAAGTCTATTTTAAAGCTGCACTGGACAAACGGGTGATTTGATTAAAATTGGTCACATTTATCGCTGTGCTCGCTATAATACGAGCAAAATAATGACCCACGCCGTCTAATGTACTTAACTATGTCATACCATCACAGATCAGCTTTGCCTTCGATAAAGCGCCTAAACTTGAGAAGCTGCGAGTTACTTCAATTCCCTTTGATCTCATCGTTTGCGATGTAGAATTGAAGTGACGTTAGCGAAGAATACTTTGGATTAAGGACGATTTTCCGAACGATCGCAGGATAAAGTGCTCATAAATGTATCTAAAATCACTGAATGATAATAAAATATTTATTTTTACTAATGAAACGAACGTTACAATCAGTACGTGCTTATTCCAAACAGTTTCTTCCTATATCGAAGCTTCATAATGTAACTATTTTAGTAAAACATTACGCTTTAAGTTATAACAAGATGTACACATACGTGAAGTTTCTAACTGATATAACGGTTCTAACTATGTACATAGAAATATGTGGTCGTCGATTATAAAAAGTGTAGTCGAAATGTTGTAATGAAAGTGTATTAAATATGCAGATATTAAATACGGCAAATAACTTAAAAACTGTTTAGTCTATATGTAAATAAATGTTTATAAAACTTTTAACAGTGCTGATTAAAGAAATTCAAGAATTGTGTATATTTTAAAAATTGTACCACAACAACGTTTCAAGGAACTTTTTTTAAAGTTGTTTGTTAACATCGATACAGGTACTAAACTCTGTTCTATTGTACCCTTACTGTATTCCAACTAGTATTTTATTCACATCTATAGAAAGTTTAATTCGTGAACTTTTAAAACAATGTCATGATAATAAAATTACAGTGTATCTGAGTGTTCACTGGACGGTATTATAGATAAAATACGGTGCCATCGTTTTTGTACACATGAGAGCTTAGATAAAAAAACTAAGCCAAAGTAATGAATAAACCATCACTCATAATAAAATTTATAGTATCTACTCGTTGACGCAACCTACTACCTAAACATTCGCACTTGGTGCATTGACATTACGTTAAAAACAAATTATTTGAATATAAATATTCACTTTTAACACAAACCGTCAAATCACATTTATAATTACTTAAATCATTCGATATCGTACACAAAGGTACCCAAGTGTACTTGTTTAGCGTCCAACGCTTGGTTGCCCAAGCTACGGACAACATTCGCTACCATCACGTTATTATATGCTCAGATGTCGAAATAAACAAACTGTTGTCAAATGGGCAGTTTCCTTTTATCAAATTGACACCATAGTAAAATGAAAACGTTCTCAAATTAAATTTGTAACGTCGTTATGCCAGTTTTACATATATGTAAGTATATGATAACATTATATATTCAATATTATGTATAATCACTTCCACTTTAAAAGTAGATCTTTACACTTGATTACGTACGCTACTATATTATTTGTTAGAAAAATACGAAATCATGTACTTTCAGTTAACATATTATATATGTTAATAAAGAACAATATGTTTTATATAAAAATACATCGCCTTCCTCGGCCATCAGCCGACAGACGCTAGTACCCATATATTTTTAAAAATCTATGATTTTTAAGGCTTCTTGCACGTATGTTGAGAAATATTTTACATAATTACACAATTATAAGTAGAGTAAATCACTGTAAATGTGCTTATGTTATTTACAAGGATTATACATATTTTAATTTTGTACTGGTATGGCCAATAAAAACAATACTTGATTAATTTTATACAACATTCAGATTACCATTTTTTAAGGAACAACTGTAAAAATTTTAAACATCATTTAATTTGCGAATAATTATTCATTTATACATAATATAATACACATAGACCAATATCAACATTTGATAAAATTTCTTTCATATCTCAATCAAGCCAAATCTCTATACTAAACTTCTCGCTAACTGCACTATCTTCACACCCGTCAACAATCACACACGCCGCGAGACATGTAAGCTATAGAACACAACGTTTTATAAGATATCAGTGAAGACGATTTAATATACATTCAATTGTAAAGTGCTTTTTATAGTCTTAAAAAGAAGATAATCCGTAAATTTAATAAGTAACGTCAAAAAGAAATAAAATCGGGCATCGCCAGTTGCGTTGCGCGACCACAACATATTGTATGTACGTATGGTACTGAATACAACTAACATTTATAATTATATTACACATAATGATCATTTCAACTAACATTAAAAACGGTTTTCATCAAATTTCTTCGTTTATAATCACAGACACTTTCCTAAAATATGTATTGTAATATTTCCCTTTACTTACGCACCGGAGTTAAAGAGAACCTAGTTATATAATGTACTTACACAATTTTGAAGTAACACGATATAGACTGCTAAATAAATTAACCATAGCTACACAAGACTGGTGTATAATATTTGTATATTATTTTACAGACAATAGGTAGATAAATATTTGTTTTATCTGTATCGGACTAGGCACGCGCGGCACCGCAGGCCGGCGCTCGGCGCAATAACTTAAATTTGATAATCACACACCAAGTTATAAACTAAAACTAACTAATAAGTAAAGTTTGTTGCATATTCTATCTGATGTGGTGTCGGGAGCGCTTGGCGCTTTTGTGGTCTGTTTCTCTTGACTGAGACTTCAAGATCTGTAATCAGAAACCGTCAATTTTTATTATTACCTGTTTAAAAAAGATCATTTTTTACATACACCGACCCAAAAGGAAAATAAGTGACCGAGTCGTGACATGCACATATCTACGTTTGAAATTCAATAATACGTAATGCATATCATCAAAGTAAGTATAAGAGACATGAGAGCACACGTCACGGTTCAGTATTCTTAGTAAAATTTTGAAGCCATACACTAACATAGGATATAACTAAAACACAAACTAAAATAAACAATAAGTTTAGAAAAACATAAGGATCTAAAGCAATATTAGTGAAAAAAGTAATAATGGTTTTTTAATCATGTACACATAGCCGATACGCTATTAATTACTATCGTAGTTATAAAAATTTTGAAGATGCGCGTGCGATTAGTATCCCTTCAGTAATGAGTTAATAAATCAGATATTTAATGTAAAATGTTACTGATTAAAAAATTATCTAAGATTTAATTTTCTCGCTAATTTATGATTGAAGATATAATGTCATATTACACAAAAAAAAAACTTTACCCTCCCAAATATTAGTTTCCTTAGGTCAGTATTGCATAAACCTAACATTTTCTTTAATTTGCCGCTTTCGGGTCGAATTCGATCATAAACTTAGCAGTAAAACTGTTGTTTTATTATTTGATTTATCATCAACACAATATTTACAACACAATCTTTTATTTGTTACATAAAAATTCAGGCCGGCTGTGCGCTTGATGCTACTTCATAAGAATTCAAAACCCACAAAATAAATGATTTGATAATCTGTCCTACAGCAACCCACAACTTGATTACGTAATCTGGACGGTCAGTGTCGACGTTAATATTGTTGTGTATCACATACACACGTCAATCAATACGTACCCCAACAAACGGGTAAATCTATACTTTACGGTTTTGGTATTCAGAGCCCCAAAAATAATCACTCGCGCATTGTAACATACATAATCTTGCAGCCAATTGTTTTGAAACCTGACAAATATTGTAAAACCGAAGTGATTTTGTCATACACTTAAATTTATTCAAAATAATTTCAAAAGTATGCCAATTCGCGTAATAAACAACTTAAATATAAAATAAATATCTGGTTTTATTGCCTTTAACCATAGAATTGACTAAAAGTAAAATAATATGCAGTGAAAAAAGTGCCAAAATCATAAATTAGAATTTTAATTTAAAAATGTGCAAGTAGGAAGTGCGAGGATGGTCTCGGTGTGTACGTTTATTACGAGAATGCTTACTCTATATTGGCGATTGTTGCTCAATCGCGTCGCTAGGCAGGAATCCGCACCTGATACACACAGAGCAATTTCTTATAGTGTACACATAACTACAAAGCTTTACGTGGCTTATGAGCTGCCTGGAGTTAACTTTTGACTATTTTATAAAACTATAAGATATCTTCCGGTGATTTTACCTTAGCTTTTACCAAGAATTTAAAGGTATAACTTATAGTACCTAAACAAATTCATACGCAAATATGGTCTTCTGTGTGATAATATGAGACCATCCTCATTTTAATCTTCCTATCATTCATCAGCACAATGTTGTAATTAGCAATACGTACACCATTAAATCATAAATAATTTTATACGTTTTGGTAGACACTATGATTTTTGCTCTTCCCACTTAAAATGGGTCAACATCGCGTAATAATTGTCCGTTTAGTTATAAATTTTCACGAGATGGCATACGTTATTATTATACTATAGAATATTATGCATATTTCCATATCATTTGTGGTTTATTAGCTGTGGTTTTGACTTAACGTGATTTTATAAACAAACAAACTATATTACAGAATCCTAAACAATTTCCAATCCCCAATGTTATGTTTTGGCGCCTTCTTTCCGCATTTTACCCTTATTGAATAATATCTCTGTAATAGGTTGCCGATATATACTTATTATTACTCAGGACAACAGGAATGAAACAGTAGTAATGTACAGTATAAGAATGCTTCATTATACCCGTCTTCAGCCATTATAATTGGGTGCCTTTGAATTCGAGCATATAAACGATACACTTTTAAATGGTTGTTGATTAGTTTCATAGTGGTAGATAGAATTGTTAGACTGAATTGAATATCTAATTTGTTCATATAAAGAGACTTGATGTAGCTTCAGATAACTGAGAGTAATTGTATTCTTCCAAAGGAGCGTAGCTTTAGTTTATATTATCAATGTGCATCATAACTATTTCGAAAACGTAAGGTTTGTTGGTCATATTATACCGGTGTCCCAGAACACGTGGTCATGGAGGGAAAGTACTTTAAAAACGTTATAAGGTAATAAGGTTTTATTAAGACTTTAGACTCTTAAAACACTGCTAGGATGCTCTCTTCATAAGTGTTGTCTATTCGCAGAATATGAAAGATAAGTAGGTAAACTATTCTTTCCAAGTAGAGTTACTCAACTTTAAAAACGTTTTGCCACTGATATGTTTGAAAATAAACATTATTATGCTGATAAGCTGATATAAATAGCTGTCAAAATCTACGATTTCATTATAGTTTAGAGTTTAACCTTTACGAATAAAATCGTCACGGCTATTTGCGTATTATGAAAATATGGTAGGAACAATAAAAATATATCTTCTATACGTAGGTTTAACGAAGATTTTCTAGCTTCATCTCGTAACATAATATCTACAACTCTAAATGGTTAAACAACCTAATTGAAATGAATCCAAAGAAACAACCAAATTCACTACGACTAACAAGAATGTTATTATTTATATCCTACTAATTTAATAAGGCGTTATGTACCTATTGCTTTATTAAATTAGTGGTATTAACTACTACATACGTAGCCTCTTGTAGCCTTTGTTTTCATAGGTAGATTATAAAATGTACAATTTATTATACTTTCTTTAGATAAATATCAAATATTTTTGAATTATACTTTTGATTTACTGTTAACAGGCTACAGAGGCACGTAAGTTAAATGCGATATTGGTCCAGTGCCCTAGAATATCTCTTATTTCAGTAAATACTGTGAATTTATAAATATAAAAGTAATATCTATTCATAATATGTTATCTACTTGAGAAAATTGCTCTGACTATTATATTTTGATTTTGTTAACATATCTAATACTGTGAATATAATACAAAAGCGTGGTGCAAGTAATGGAACAGAGTTACCAAGTCACTGATATTGAATAGTTATTGCTTTAATTATGAATTGATCAACAATTAATAAAATAAGATTTCATATCCGTGTACTTAATAAAATTGGAAACTCTAATCCAATAATATACTGCTCAAACAAACAAGGGGCCACCTCAAGTTATACGTAATGAGTTCATATATTTCTTTAACGGAAATCGATTTTTATAGACACTTATCAATGTTTTGAACGTGATCTTTAATGTTATTTTCGAGCGGGTAACCCAAAAAACCAATGTGCTAATAAATCAATCTTTGCACATTTTTTTATTCACTCCTGTTCAGTGTCTCGTTGTTAAGTGGTGCTGGTGACATTATCATTGTTTAGCTGTTTTGTTTAGTTACAGCATTTGTTCTGACTACTATGCCTGGTTCCCACCGTCAAAAGGACATGGAAACCGCCGCAAAAGCTATTGCTTTGCTGCAAGAGAGGAAATTACAGAGGTCTATTGCTACACCTCTTAGCGTGTCGCGACGAGCCATCTTAAACGTGTGGGATTGCTACCAGGAAAAAAGTATTACATGTAAGAGAAGCTGTTCAGTAAGAAATCGACCCACAACTTCTCAGAAAGTGCAATGTAGTCGATATCAGGACGTAGGGAGCGAATCGTTACCGCCCCTTACGTTTCAAAACCGACATACGACAAGTCATGAGTACATGAATTAGTGATAAAACTATGCGTAACTGGTTGCACGAAGACGCCTGGCCAGGAGTCACTGTGAAGCGCGTTTAAGGTATGAACGCGAAAATTTGGAATGGACAACTGAGGCAATCTTCGCAGACGAGTTTAAATTACGTAATTATTATTTTTTGTGTTCCTAGACTCTTGGTCTTAAAAGAGAACAGAATACAAACATTGTATTGAACCGTGCATCCATGAAACTGACCGTTTTGGGGCTCTTATGTGATTTATGGGTTGAAAAACTTTAATGGGCAAAACAAGGCTGGTTTATCCGGATGAGGGTACCGCCACCGCTGCCAGATACATCAAGCGCCCAAAGCGTCCAGCGTCATTCAACGTCATGTCATCACATTTTCACGTTGCATTGGTAATGATTTCATTTTTATGCAAGGAAAAGCTGTACTGCATGGACGCTAGCCCACCAAGAAACCACCACGCTAGACCACCAAGAAAGCTCTCTCTGATGTCAATATCTCAGTTTTGCTATAGGCAGCGATGAGTCCCGATTTCAACCTCATTGGACTTGTGCCTTGGCCTCAATTGAAAAGGAGCCTAATAGAAACCTAAAGTTACGTCAACAGCCAACAAGTGCTTATTTGTTCGGTACGAATACCCTACCGAATAAAAAGTAACCCACTTAACAATGAGAGTACCAAACAGGCTCAGAGAGTGCATAATACATAGCAGAGGAGGTGCTGCTAGCTATTAACTAGCAATCCTTATCATCATTCTTCGCATAAAGTAGTGACAACAAATGTTAAGACATGCTCATATTGCAGTGTTATAATTCCCCTATAAACTCTTTTTTTAGGGTAATTAAACTCATTTTTTTTGCATCTCTTTTAAAGAAATAATGAAATCTTGCGTTGAACATATTCATCCATAAAACCTTATATTTTTTTACATATTTTCACCTTACAGTAGAATACAATGTGGCCCCTAATTTGTTTTAAGTAGAATGTATTATAGAAATATTGATATCTAGAGCTAATATTGCAGAAACAAAGTAAAATATACATATAAGTATGCCTTGTATGCACATATTCTTTAAGAATGAACTATCGTGTCTCTTGGTACCCATTTCTGACGCATAGTGTTAGTACACGTATTATGGATTGAGAAAGGAAAAAATATGGAGTCTAGATGATTTTTTAAATTAGTCACTGTTTGTTTTGACCATACAACGGTCAACTCGATTTTCATAAGAGTTCCATATTTCTAGTCACAGTGGAAATAATAGAAAAATCATTCTCTTCTGACTTGAGTTTACGTAAAAACAACCGTTTTTTTTTACTTTTAGCCTTTTGTTTTTATAATCTTAAAACAATTAAATAAGATTAGCACCGTGTACAACAGTGTATGTGTTTTTAAAACATTCGTTATTAATTTTAGTACTTTACTAAGGTTTTAAAAGTAAATAACGAATATATGTGTCATAAAGTTCAACTTTATCATTTGTGTATTAATTTAAGTAGAGCATAGAGACTCGATACTCTCGAAATAAAGAAGTGTTCAACATTATTAGCTGATCCTACTATGAGGCAACAGTTTATTGCATAGAAACGATGCAATAATCTGCTGCCTCATCTATGCTATAGATGAATGGAATATAAATATATAAAAGTATCATAATGATATAGAATAACATACAATCGGTCAAGTGTCGACGTGTGCTCGGCATTCCGGTTAACCATTTCACCTCCGTTCGGCCTAGAACGAGATATTTGTTCCATTTCTCATCTGCTTACTAGAAGAGTATCATAACTACCCTCAAAGATACCCATTTGTATTTTTTTAAATCATCTAACCGAAACTTGATTTACAAAAATGAAGGCCAAAACGATACAGTAGGTTAGAAACTATTTGGTTCAGAGATAATAATTGCAAATGTTTTAAAAACCATTGCTTTAGGGATTTGGCATGCTACTTTAGATGAATTTGGACATATACAATAGATATAAGCAGTACGAAGAGATACTTACTTGCGCTTCGCGTGCAGCATTTCCATGAGAAGGGTCTGTGTTGGCGCTTGACCGGCACAATGCCGCTGGTATAGGTGCTCCTCTCCCCGGGCCGCCAAAGCATGAATCTCAGGTACAACCATTACTAGTTTGCCGAATTTATCCTGAAATTTTATAATATATTACTTAGTAGAGATCGTATGATGATATAATATCTGTACTTTTTTCCGGTAATACCTACTAGAAACCTGACTGCTACAACCATAGTAAGGAATGCAAGGATATTTTCCTACGTAGTGTTGGAAATGTAAATATATAACTTTTAGATAACTTTGTGCCTAGATAATAAAATAGGCGTTAAATCAAATTATTTAAATTTTGTAATCACAACAAGGTTTTGTATATCAGTTAAGATAAAAATATTTTTGTTTGGCCATATTTCCCTGTAGAAATTACCCAAAATAAGAAGTTTGTGTCTCTCTGTAATAGAAAAACCGAAGACATATTTGCTCTATTAGGCGAGATGTAATCACGTCAAACAATCAACACAGCCTATCGCAGTCCACTTTTGGAAACAGGATTGTACCAAATAAGAAGTAGCTTAGTTAGCTGCTTAATCATCACGCTGGGCAAGTGTCATGGTAGAAGATAGTTGGGCATAGTAGTCGAATTACTCTTCTACTATCTAAGGGCCATGTCTACTAACCTGTATCGTAGGATAACAGGTGAGCGTATAGTCGAGAAGTGCAGCTTGAACTGTCTGATAACCATCTCGGACGCACTTCACATTAACGATGCCTCTCACTTCTGAAACGTCAAAAAAATCCTTCAAGACAAAAAGACAAAACTGTGGAGTTAGTATGCACATGAAATAGTGTCACAATAGAAGTCTTACATAAAACAAAACAAAAACATGAAGTAAATCATTCGCATTAGGGGCATCAGTTACGTATTCATTATGGCATACAATAAAATAAATGTTCTAAAATAAAAGATATAGTTAATAAAAATACTAACCAGGATTTAATAGAAGTAAAAATTTAACGCATATGTAGTCTGGAACATCGAATTTGAGCTCTGCTAGTTTGTTCTGGAGCTCGTTGAAGTGATCAGCAAGAGAGGGGACACCTAGCAGACCCAGGCAAAGGAGGTCAAACTTCTGGCCGTTGTGAAGAGTAGTCTCGTCTGGCAGGCCATTGTGCATTCTCTGGTGAAGGTGATCTAACACCAACATGTCGGACCACGAATGCTGCAACAGCTTCATTTGATCATCAACCTGCAACAAATCATAACCGCATTGCTACACATGCAGGGCGGAATAGCCATCTTATCGCAATAGTTTGCGATGTGGATCTTCAGATTATATTTGTCGTCACTAATAAAATGTTATAGGTATATTTAACCTTTACGTTAATATAACACTTAAAAAAATTATAATATGGAAGCAGTTAAAATAAATCGCTTTACATAATAAGTTAGTTAGTTATTCGCTTAGCGTAGCTGTATAGAACAATATATCAGTAACTGCCCCTATATTATTTCATAATATAAAATATTGTACAGGAACTTAAGAAAAGTAAAATCATTTAAATCAGTAAATATTAGTGACGGCTAAAATTGGGCTAAGATAGGAGTTACGATGTCTTAGTGGTGTAAGTTCAGGGTAGAGCTGTATATTGAACGTCTACCTCCATACTTGTTAATCTATTCGCGAAACATCATTAAAAAAATACAGACATTTAGAAACGACCACGAAGCTTGCGTGAAGCAAGCATGATGCTTATTTTGACAGCGCGTCACTCTTAGTATCAAAAAAAATTCAGGTGTCGTATGTAATCAAAATATTATCTGACAGTCGCAACCGACGACGTCGTTCCGTGACCTACATTTTATTGAGTTGCATTAGAAAACACGGGGCGGAGCTCGAGCGCGTTAAATTTGCCGTTTACGAAATGTTACAACTGAATTTTAGAGCTCGAAGGCATTGCCACACCGCATACTGCTTGCTCAACACGATGGATCGAGATGGAAACGATGAAATTCAACTATCTTACTAAATAAATCATTATTTAATTGTGCCAAATAATGGCATTGTCACTACCTACTATTCGTAATGAAATAACTGATTTTAACGTGCAGTGTTATTGGTCGTATATATTCGTAATAATCAATAAATCTGTCATACTGTCACATGCGCGTTTGTGGTCTTTGCAAAGAAAACGTAATTGTTTTCCTACACGAGCTTGAAAATTATATTGAACCCTAGTAATACGACATAATGCGCCAACATTCTCAGTGGACGCGCGAATATTTGATATCCGTTTCTATTTTCATTGCTGTAGAGCAGAAAATTGCGCAGAGTGGGTGTGAGTCATTTGCCGTTTTGGAGCTAGCACAGTTAACACTCCCTTTGGGCGGCCATCTTGAACTGAGTTGTTGGTAATCGGTAGTGCGCGAAGTAGGTCAAAGTCGTCTTGAATAGCCGCGTGCCCAAAACTTTAGATACCAATGTCGGGAGTCTTATTGGATTTACGGATTATAGTTAGAGATAATTTCTTAATACTTAGTGAAATAGTGGATTCTAAACTATTTCGCATTATGTAGATGTGTATTTTATTTTATGGTAAGCGGACCATTTGTACGATTTTTTTTCGATATACCTATATATACATACGACAGTAGTTAATAATAGCGCTTGAAAAGGGTTCGCTACTACCGTGGCCCAACCGAGAAGCCAGAGCATTTTTATATTTTGAAAACTACAGTCTATCTATTTTTAGTTTCTTTCAATCACCTAATAAATTATTAATAATAGACGGCATTCAATTATAAAGTTTCTTCGTTGTAAAGAAAATCGATTTCCGGAGCAATAGTGGCTTAAAATCTTTGTCATTAAACTAAGCTGGTTGGGTTTGGGTCACTTTTCCGTTGAGCGACTCAGTTACTGTGCGAGTGTATAAAGACAATTACCCCTATTTAAAAACACAACTCCACCCTCACCTCTATGCTGTACTGCTGCTTATCTAACAAAGAAAATTTAATATAATATCGAAATCGTTTCATTACCAAAATGTCGAATATGTATTCAGATAAGTAGTAGAGCGTAAAGGTATTCAAATGACTAGTTATCGTTATTGGGAGTTTCGAAACTAGGACTTGGATAATGTTTAGACCGCAGAAGATCGAATACTTATAATGAAAGTGATAGGCTAATCATATATTTTATTAGTGTCTCTTGTATCTGCCTAGATACCTACTGAAAATAATTTTAAAGTTAACTAGGTACCTACTTGAAAATATACTATCATTCAGCTGAGATATAATAACACAAAAACCTGAATAACTTATTTTAGCTATTTTTATAGAAACCAGATTTTACTCTATATACCTATATATATTTTTTAAATAGATTAGAGATTATGTAAAACCAATAACCTAAAAACCCGATGAAAATACCGGCAGCTCAAGTTCATCGCGCTGTTATGTGACTAATCGCAATTATTATTACGTAAGAGAAAGCGAAGAAAGGCCACGGAACTTGTTACGTCTCCGTTACCGGCGGTTACGCGGCGCGGTAAAAAGTGCTTTCTCGCGGCAACTCGGCCACGGGCAGTGTGTCAAGTGCGGCGGCGAAAGTGCAGCGTTGCCGCCCCGCGTGCCCACACCGTTACATCACATCCGTCTGGGGAAAGTTTAGGTCATCAACATCTCTTTGCCTCTCATGTGCCCGGCGTACACACGCCCTTAAGAGCCTTGACAGCGCCGCATACGTTCTAATATGTAGTTTTATTGGGTTAAAAAGCTAAAAATATATAAGTGGACTTCGTCTTGACCTACATTTAAACAAGTTGTCTAACAAAGAGAGCCATTTAAAATACTATGATTTCCGTAAACAGTCTAGCTATCTACAGTGAAATATATCTTCGTTCACCATCGTCCTAATTCCGAGAATGGGTCGTAAAAATGTCGCGTCATTTTAGCACAAACAAAAATTGCTAGTTGTGAAGTGGAGGCTGTCTGTAGGAGCGAGACGAAGCGATGAGCGCAGAGTGGCAACGTCGCTCGCCCACATGACCGACTGCGGCTCTTGCGTAAGCGTACGACGACCACGGTGCGGCCGCCGTGCGCCGCCGCTACCAGCCAGCGCCTTGCTCCCGCTCCTCGCCGATTGACTCCTGCTGATTGATTGAACTCCCAGCTCGACACGCGTAATTAGACACTGCACGATTCCTTTTAAATTCTTTATCGCAACAACCGTATCATACGAATACTATTTCAAAATTGTTTGTTGTCTTTATAGTACTGATTTCACGTGTTTGCAACAATAACGTCACTTTTAATAAGTAAAAATCCTATTACGGCCATTATTACCCGTGGGAACTAATTATGAGCTTGCAACATAGACTATATTTTTGATACTTGTCTGTAGTTTAGTATGTTATGTATAATTGAAGTGCGACAGCAGTGGCAGGCGGCACACTTGTCAACTGTGGGAACTTGACCCAGTTGGTGCGTCGCGGCGCGGGCGGCGCGGCGTATCGATTGCGAGAGGCACCGCGTCGCCCACTGCGTCACACGCGCCCCTTACACGCACACAACCACATCGTAACTAGTCACTATCTGTTAGTACGCAAATTACTATAACCATTCGCAATGCGTTACAATCAACTATAATGAGTAATAGACAATGCAGCAGCGCAATGCGTCGCATTCGCTAGCAAATTGGTGTACACCAGGATAGGGTTCAAGGATTTGGGACAGGATTTTCATACTTAGCTGGAAATTCACCTTTAAATACTTAAAGAACACGGTGTTTCTCGCCCAATCCACTTGTGAGAATAAGTTTTGGTCCAGTACTTTGCACATTAACTCAAAGAGATCGACCTCACACTGATTGTAAGTTTGGCTCTGCAAGAGTCCAAATAGCGAATTCTGCCACTCGCGATCATCAATAGTTTGTACGAATTCGCGTATCATGGGTGAGACTCGCAGGGTTTCAGTGCTTGTGGGTTCGGCGGTGCTCGATGGTGTGGCGGCGGCTGTAGCTGGTGCGTCGAACGCGAACGCGTCCGGGGATGCCGAGTGCGGCGAATGTGCTTCCCACTTGTCGTGGGCGGGTGGTGGTGGCGGCTGTGGTGGCTGTGGTTGGGCAGCCAGTAGGGCCGGCCCCGGTGACGACTCCGGCGATGACGTCAGTGACGAAACTTGTGGAATCTGTATCTCTTGTTTGACTGGAACGGCGGCGTAAGGAGAACCGAAGCCAAGGACCAGACCACTGTCGCCCAGGGAGCCGCGCAACGTCTGCACAGCGATTTGCCGTTGTCGCATCATCTGCAGTTTACGGGCGCGATCTCTTTTGTACATGGGACCAAACTTGTTTCGTCCTCCGCGCATGCGATCAGCTCTTACAGCTGAAACAAAAAAAGGACAATTAATATAGTTTAATGGTTTCTAAAACAAATAAAAAATAAAGATCGCAATATGAAGCCTACAGAAAAAATATGGCACAAATATACTTGGGAGCAAATAAATCGAGCCACTTCTATTTTTAACGTATAATTATTCTTATTCTTAATTGTTATTATTTTTGGTACCTATTATGGAACAGATCAACTCAAAACATATATCGCCTAAAAGATTATTTGATTTTTTATATTTAATTCGCCTATTTGATAACCTTTACAATTAGGGTAGTTCAGTTATCCATGAAACTAAAACTAATAACCAGGACACGTGCAAAAAGGATTGGCTAGATTTATTTGCCCCCAAGTGTAGAAAAAATTCAAACAAAAATTCGAAAACAGTAATCGAAAATGACATGGCGAAATTTCTTTTGACCAATCACCACTCAGAAAGAGTGATACAGTACAGATCTGAATTAAAATTATTAGGGACTAGACACATTTATCAATGGCCATTTTATATGAAGATGCGCATGCTTTTAACCTTTCGTATCGATTTACCTTTCGCTTCAAACTAAAGTAATTTCTGTTGCCTACAAGTGTAGTTAATGCTTCCGAATGATGACGTATGCGAAAGCATGCTTACGCAGTTGATCGGAGTGGAGATGCGTAAGCACTCTTATGCAAGCTTACGCAGCTAAAAGCACACGCTCGTAATTTATGCGCATAATTTTTTCTAAAACAATTCACTTTTTTGAGAATTGATGCTGATTAATGTGATTAGAGGCCTTTATGATGTATCTAAAAGTTATGTGAATATAAATTTTCTAGAAAAGAAGGAGTCAAACATTGTGTACCCTTAATAAATCTGTTACACTTATTTCGACACTTTTTCTCAAAGTTATACAAAATTACCCCTATTACTAAATCAATTAAGATTTTTTTAACACCCTACGAACAAAGAGGCATGTTATAAGTTTGAAGTCTATGTCTGTCTGTCCGTCTGTCTGTGGCATCGTAACGCCCAAACGGATGAACCGATTCAAATACTTACGGTTTTTTTGTTTGAAAGTTAGTTTGATCGTGATGGTAATAGACTTGTGTTATGGTAATCGGTACAGCCGTTTCAAAATAATCAGCTCTTTGCACAGTTGGTCTAGTGATGTCAAAGATCTTTGGGTAATGTTCGAAAAGCAAACTAAATTATCATTTATCTCCCGTAGACGCCGTGGTCTACACAAAGCTGGCTGTTTACTGTTAGGTGTTGGATCATTTTTGAGCACGTAGCACGCGATTACGTGAACAGCAACAAAATGGCGGCCAAACAGACCGCATAAGGTTTTTCGAGAGCGTTTTATTAAAAAGTTTTAAGTTATTGTCTGTAAAGGATTCGAATTACTTCTACTTTAAAAATGAGCAGTATTTGTAAGATATTGGTGCTGATTTTCTTGGTCACCAACTAAACTAAAATTAGAGAATTGCTATCATTTACTAACAAGCAGCGCGAGAAGAGGACGGTGACAGATAAGAACTAAGTTAGAGATGTCAAACTAGTTTACGCCTTGAACTTCACCATGTTTTTAGTCGAGACACGTTTTGAGATGTTGTCTAAAGAATGGAAATTTTAGTTCAACTAAATTTTACAGCTCTTATTTAAGTATGTCTCTTTCTTATTTTATCAGAGTGAAAAAGACGGCAATAGTCTAAATTAAGTTTAGTTTGTGCGTAACAGAATCGGCACCATTAACATCGTAAAAAGTTCTAAAGAAGATTAAAACTAAGACTACATGTCATTTTGATTTTATTTGAATTTAGTTAACATAAATGTGTTTCTTTGGCTCACTTGATGAGATTTTCTTTATTACAGTAATTGTCAAAGTTCAGCCATCCAGTGTTGGATAAACATAGGTATATACTGGTAAAGGCCGAATTATAATTCATTTTAATTATATTTCGGAGTTTACCCAAAGATTAGCACTGTGTTAAACTGAGTATACCTAGGTTTACTCACTCTTCTAGCATTAGGTTAATAAATGATTACGGACATTCGATTAAGAATATATTTTAATTTGTAGGTTTTTTGGATTGTTATAGTATAGTTTATCTAAAGTAACGGGATCATTTTGTGAATGCTTTTGCGTTTTATGTGATTGTACGATGTAGTTAATTGCTATAAGTTATTATTTGACATTCAATAAATATTTAATAACTTGGGCTTGAAATTTAGGACGGTGGCCTCATAACACACGCGGGACTCGACCGCTCTTTATGATTCTGGCTGAATTCCAAATTCCGAACAGGCGCTCCTCGCGATACCAGAAATTTATGTTTGTTCCGATTCTTTGTACACGAAACTGACTGACATCTTTGTAATCAATGTTATTTTAGTAGCAGCCAATCTAATTTAAATATTCATATTTTGATGTTTATATCATTTGTGCATAAAATGTGTACGAGTATATTAATTAGCCTATTAGGTTTTTTGCATTAAGAAATCAAGTTTTCCAAACTACGTTAATTTTTTTATAAGCCTGGCTGTGTATATCTCCATCCTACAACCAAGATGCTGTAGAATGCATACATATATATTTCGATGAATAGAAAAAAAATGTGTATGATGTATACATCCATCTATAGTATCTAAAGTAAACGAAAATAAAACAATTTTATTTGAAGGAACTTAGACAATTTTTAGCGCATGCCGCACAAAATAGATTACAAATTTCGGACAGATTTGATAACGTCTAGTAACTTACTATTAGTAGGCCGCTTTCCACAACTATAAGAATACAAGAAATAGAGAAAAGTCCTCAAAGAAGTCGTGAGCGTGATTTTGGAAAAAACAAAAAACTGCATTTTAGCTAGTTTAGCCGGGAATGACATCCGATGATTTTTGCAAAAATATACCATCATGTATTGTAAATCAAAGGAAACGGTTTTTTTTAATGTTCCTATATTTTGTTACTACACTAGAAATAGTAGATTTCTATTTTCTACTCTTTGAAGGTAAACATGTTTTTTTTTTCAAAGAATGATCTTATCATTGTACGTGTACATTATCTTATCAAACTGTTGGTTGCCCCAAGAAATGCAGTAAAATGTTCAAGACCACATAAGGTGCATTAAACGCAATCGATACCATAAGGGCTGAAGTTTTTTTTTACCACCACTTTTGCTTCCCTTCATTTGAAACATAACATTCCTTTGCAGATTTTGTTCATTATCAGCAACATTATCAATTGTTGCAATAATACGGTGCTCACGATTCCTTTGAAGACTTTTATCTATTGTAACAATGTCAGATTTAGCCCTATCCCTGAACCCATCTCAAAAACTCATCCTCTAACTAAAATTTACAATGATTATCGAATTTGAGAAGACAGAATAAATCTACCGGAACTTGTATTTGTGTTAATTTAATTGTTCATTCATTTTCGTTTTAGCAAAAAACGTAGGTATTCCGATATGAAATGTACAGCAGAATGAGTAAAACTTCACCCAATGATTCCAAGTACAAGTATCTAGAATTTATACTATTATTATCATGTGATATAAAGTGAAGTGAATCTTGGTTTTATCTAATGCATTAGTGCTAATTCGTCATTAAATTACATTCTTTAAAATCTGAAGATATATAACACTAAACCTGGAACGGAAAGGGGCTTTCAGTGAGTCGCCAGTCCGCCCAACTCACGAGTTAAAAATAACAACCAGTTTTTATTGTAGCCAACGCGCCACTGCGCGATAAAGACGGACTTATAGGGCTTCGCAAAGGGTTCAAAAGAGACGGCGAGCGTAACGGATTTAAGCATTGCTGTGTGCAATTCCATTAGTTTCGTATTGCAGACCGGGTTGTTTCACGAAAGGATTGTATGCGTTCGCTTATAACGAGTAAAACAGAAGTCCACTACTATAATATAGTACATACATATTATGTGAAATTCACTGTACATTTTGAGTTACTAAGTTAGAACTTCAGATTTCCTTTATGAGGACCTCTTGTAATTGAACTCAAGCATTGTAGATGTAGCTTCACTCACACTTGAGTTACAGTTAAGGCTACAGCCGCACAATTGCAAACATTTCTTGTGAACAAGTTTATTCTTAAAAACACCGCATCTAGTTATACTGGGAGCCGTCCCCAACATGTTTGGGCAAAGGCTAGGCAGAAATAGAGAAATAGGCAATATGACATTAGGCGGTTAGAAGGATTGCCACACTTTTGGACTTCTGATTACCCCTAACGACTACCATATGTATTCGCATGACAGCAGGAATCGGGGCACAGAGAGATCTAACGACAATCACCCTTGATTTGCTGCATTGCAGAGTTTTGAAAAGTTCCTAGTATTACATACATTTATAAACTTAGTCACACCTGTAACCCGGAAGAAGACCTGTTCTCCTATTACTAGTGTCTGTTCGTTTCCCCTCTTTTGGTACCCAAGTCTCATGTCTAGTCTCTCAATAGGTGGTGAGCCTATGGCCATTTTTTGTTCACAATTATCGTGCCAGGTTTGTTGCCTCTTTCGACTAGCTTGCCTGGCGAAGGAGAATTGTATTCTTAATCCGTCGCCCCGGACATTTCGAGTAAAAAATACCCTGTGTACTGCATACACCTCTGTGCTAATTTCGACTAATTTTGTTCAGCGCGAACAGTCACGTCGACATGGAGTAAAACACATCCAAACAAAAGAAGGGATAAATAACGCCAGGCAGAACAAATGCAATTTGTTTCTATCAACATACTAAATGGAACAAAATGTAGCCTTACAGCTCATACAGCTCCAGATATGTAGAATGACCAGGAAAAAAACTTCCACTACCTACTTTTCGATACTAGCTTCTACAGTTCCTATTAAGCCATAACTCGTTTCTGCAAAATGTTAACTCAAAATGACGCCTGTTACGGAATTACGAATTTTGAAATAGCTAGGCACGCTATTGCTAAAGTACTGGAGTACATTACTTTAAAGTATTATATTGCAATATACTTAATTTCAAATGTTTTTCATCGCGATGTACGTTAGCTCGACAGCCCACGCTACCAGCGCGCGGCTGTGCAAAAGTTAAAGGAAGTGTCTAGTGATAAAGTACTATTTTTCAATACACGTAACGGCAGTGTAGTGAGTCTGGTATTCTACCGATGTTGCTATGCTATGCAAGACCTATACTAACTGCTAATAAAAATGTATAAGTAACTTTGGTAAGACCTAATCAAAGATCATGAAGTCCAGTATTCGGAAGATCCCGGCTTAGGGTTAGGTTTAAACGATTCTGCATCGTTAAAAAAACCACAATGTTGAAAGCGATCACTGTTCATTTCTAACCTAACCAAGTCGGGGTGCTCAGACTCTAGGCTGATCTTACATACAGTTGAATTAACATAATTCGAAATGGTGTACTTATACTATCATCAACTTCATCGTACTCCTGTTACTTTAGCAATACCGTTCACCGCACCCCTGTACTTTACCTATATGATACATCGCTATTTCAAACTTCGGAATTCCATATTAACCTATGTACTCGTAGTACTGTAATTATAGACACAATAGATAAACAATGGCGGTCGTACCGTTTTCGGTACACTTGGGCGGTTGAGATTAAGTATGATCACAATTCTGACGGAGCGAGTCGGAACGCATTAGCCCGAAGCGAAACAACGCGCATCGGCGCGCAGCGGAATAGATGGAAGCTCAGTAAAGAGAATTGACTTCTATCTAATTACTAAAGTTCATTATTTGCATATGTGCTCTACTCTCTCTTGGGGTAATTCATCAACTCGTCCTACATGCCTACGGCCCATTTAGGACGACTTGCAGAAAATCAAAATAAATAAAATTTTCATTCTGCAACTCGTCCCACGTTTATTTTTGTGTGGAACTTTAAACTTTATCGACATTTGGTACAGTTAATAAGACAAGATTTAATTTTAACAACATTTTTAAGAATTTTTAGTTTCTACTTTCGTTTTGTTTATAGATTATATGACGGAGTCGCACTACGGCCGCTACGCGTTACGTCCTTTATATTTATAACAGCCCTTATTCTTGAAGGTGCATTTTTTCTCGGATCACTCGCGTTACAGCCATTCTACCAAACACTCAACGTTAGAAGTGCCTGTGATGAGAAAAGAATCACACAGATCACATTAACGTTTTGTGAAGCATGATACCAGGCGAGCAGACTTATCAGGAGATACTTTTTTTCGCCCACACACCCGCAATAATGTTGACAATATTGTATTGGCAATATTATTGCGAGTATTATTGCGGGTCAGACTGTTCGTCAATCGCTGCCCGCGGTAAAATAAAATGTGGAATTAACATTTTGTGAAGCATGGTACACACGGCTACACTTCAAGCTATGCATAACCAGTATAAGCTGACCGTTACTTGTGCGAAAATATTATACAAAGCGACGCCAAGATAAACTGGTTTTGTATAGCTTGATGTGTAGCCGTGTGTACTAGGCGAGCAGACTTATCAGGAGATACTTTTTACGGACGCTAGAAAGTCTTACATCGGGCCCATGAAGGGCCCGGTAGAAGCGTCCGTGAAGCTCCTTACTCCGCCATACCTCCCTGTGGTCATTTAACTTTTTTTTTATTATTTACATACTAACACTTTTGCTACTGATTGTACCTTTTCTCATTTTGATAGTAATGTAGGACGAGTTGCAGGATGAAAATATTATTTATTTTGATTTTCTGCAAGTCGTCCTAAATGGGCCGTAGGCATGTAGGACGAGTTGATGAATTACCCCTCTCTTGCAAGACACATGTCAAATGTTTATTTTAGAGAGGTGGCTTAACATTATCGAAGGTTGGTTATTCGATTACCTCTTCAAGCGGAGCGTGCATTTTTTTATTGAATAACTTCAGATTCTGTGATTATTTTGCGTCAACACTGTTTTCACGTGTCAACATTAGGACAGACCGCTTAACTGTGCCAGGAATTATAAATAAAGGACAATTAAATAAAAGTGTAACAACACTTTATAAATGTAAGATTTTACAATAAAATCGAATTATTCGAGTAACTTAGGTTGACTAGCTTTCGAGATTTGTACACAATTTTTTAGGTCTACCTACAATGTTTTTATAATTTTGGAAAAAATATTTACTATTTCTACTACTATTTCCTTGTAAATTCTGAATCTTTAGCTGGTCATACGTAATCGGTAGTTTAAAAATATTTTTGAACGTTATTATTATTTTCGACCAATCAATATTTTTTAGATTTTTGGAAGGCAAAAGAGGAGAGGTCCTTGTTACATTTTTTTTTAACATTTTATTAAATTTACTTTTCTTTTTCTGCTGCCATATGCGATTAATATTTTGAATAGTTAAGTAATTATCATTTGAATTTTTCAAATCCAATTTGTTGCTTCGAAAACTCGTCAATACTGTTCGAATAAACATTCGATTTCATTAACTCAAATCGTCTCTGCATAGTGTTTGCATCAGACTCGAACTCATAGATGTGTTTATACATTTATACCATAGGCATCAGTGTGGAGTAGAGTAGGCTTTTGTAGATATTATAAATAATAATAATGATAATTATCCTAAATATTAATGTTTGCTAGGGTAAAATTTGTTCGTTTCGAAAACAACGGTATTGGTCCTGTCCTACGGATTCAATTTGTAGAAATCAGTGCCCAGTTATTGGCGTACTGTGATAAGATTACAAACTATGAACTTTTGTTCGCGGAAACAGCCCAATAGGAAGCATGTCCTTATAATTACAATGGGATATCCGATTATACTGGAAATGTATACCTAGCTTGATATGTAGCCGTGTGTAAGGGCTTTACGATGTATTTTGTTATTATTCCCTACATTATGAGCACAGGCCTGGCTTGATCTTTGACCCGACAGCATCAACTAATACCAGACTCATTTAGACAAGAAGAGTTTTTCGTAACAGATATTTTTGTTTCTCTATCATTACAAAAAACTACATTTAAAAAAAAAACCTTCACTATCTATCTGCTTTTAATGAATAATTAATTAAAGAATACAAAAAAACACGACTGCTTAAAAAGCGAACTAAAAAGTTGGTAAAAAGAGGATGTAGAAAAAAAAGAACTAGTGTCCGACCGAAACAGGATTTTTAGCCGAAACAGAAACCGAATCTTCGGCGCCAGTCTCAGTTTCGGCCGAAACCGAAACCGAACCTTATTTAGACATGTAGAAAATTCTATTCTATTGTACAAGGTGGAGCAAAAGCAATCACGCAATGTTGTTTTGCTGTAATTTTTTTTAGGAATGAAAATGTTTGGTTCTACTTGTGGATTATGTTTATTTAATGTATTAGATTTTTTTCCATCAAGTCGAGAAAATGATATCGGTTAAGTGGCCGCCATAAGAATTGATACCATATTGGCTCGTTTTATGGCAGTTTCCATCACTTGTGTCGGAACTTCCGGCGAGAGGTTCTCGCATTCCCATGTGCAAATCGCCAAAGCGAGAGATTAGACGCCGCGGATTTTTCGGAATATCGGTTGTGGCTCGTGCACTGTGCGCCGTTGCTCCGTCCTGTTGGAACCACATATCCCCCAGTCACAATTCATCCAACTGAGGAAGGAAATGTCGTTGATCATGGCTTTGTAGCGCTCGCCGTCCACAGTAACGGTAGGGCAAGCGAACTTCTCGAAAAAAAAATTGAAAATGCCATAAAATGAGCCCGTATACGATCGAGCCGGTCATCAATTCTGAGGGCGGCCACTTGACCGATATCACTTTCTCGACTTGATGGAAACAAAATCTAATTAATTAAATAAACATTATCCACAAGAAGAACCAAACATTTTCATTCCCAAAAAAAATACAGCAAAATAACATCAGGTGATTACTTTTGCCCCACTTTGTATAGTGGAATCTAGTATCTTTTTTACACATATTACAGACAGTTTTCTCAAGTTAAATGAAAGACAATAATGGAAATATGTAACGAAAATAGTTATTCATTTATGGTATACTATAATAACGATATAACATAAAAAAAATGTTAGACTTTTTGTCAAAAATCAACACAAACGTAAAGTAGGTACAGACTTCTTAATTGAGTATTTGTGTTCAATGTCGTAAAGATTAATTTATTATTTATTAACATTGAGATCTTGTATTTGATACTTGGTAGTTAAAGAATTATTTACCTAATTATCAGTATCAACAAAAATTACAATAAATTGTACTAAATTCAGTTAACTTTGTCAAAAAACAAAAAACAAAATCACAAACAACATAACCACGCCGCATGCCGACCGGCGGACACAGCTGGGAACCACACACGAGTCCCGAACTCAGCCGAAGTTAGCCGGAAGACGCGCGACAATTCACGGACACTGAGTTTCGGCACGGCCGAACTTTCGGCTGATTTTTGGCCGAAACCGAAACTGTAGCCGAAACAAGATTTTTTGGCCGAAAGCGAACCGGTCGGACACTAAAAAGAACTGAAAAGATGTAAAACAAGACAATTTTCACTAAATCATGCTAACAAATAGGAGGCTACGTATATTTTTTATCAATTACATAATTCATAGGTAGCCTCCGACTGCATGTTGTGATTTGATAGCATGATTTGTATTGTTTCCATCTTTTCAGTTCTTTTTTTTCTACATCCTCTTTTTACCGGACTGCGCGACATCAATGACAGGCTTATGTTTTTCACGCGTATCTATGTAAGTATGTTATTTCTTTAACTAAGGTAAGTGTACCGGTGATGGACGGTTTAAGGTCGATGGAGTGAGTAAATAATTTCCAAAAAAAAAAGTTTCGATCCGATTCTTGCAATGGTTGCAGATAAAGTTGGTTAAGGATGTTTAGCATCTAATAAGAATATATTTCATTTATTTTAGTAATTTCTATGAACTTAAAATTACGAAAGAAAATTGGCTTAAAATTATCTAGTAATGGACGAGTCATACACCAATGAATGACGCCTAGTAATGCACAGTGTTCCGGCTTTGGACACCTAGTAATGGACACTTGACATACACAAATAAATAAAAATACTGTTGACTTAGAAACAATTTTTATTTGTTATTACGTTTTCTTAAAGCAAAGTTATTATTAATCATAAAATATGATGACTGTAAGAAAACTTGTTTGTAGTACCTATAGTAATGGAATGAACCAGTGATGGACACACCGCTAATGAACACGTCGTCCATTACTGGTAAAAAGCTTTATAAAGTCGTCGTAAAAAGATATTTTATTGACCTCGCCAAAAAATCTTAGAATCGACTAAAAGCTTTAAAAAATGCACTACCCTAGTAATCGACACTGTGTCCATAACTAGGACGTGTCTTAAAAACAGGTACCAGTTTTGGACATAGCAAAAAAAAGACAAACCACGTCATATTTGCAATATTTTAAAATTATTTTGAATGGAAAAGAGTTTAATTATGCTACAAACTTAATATTTATTAATTATTACTTTAATTGATTTTACAAAAAAAATCATCAGCACATTACGTCGTTATCAGATTCACTAAAAAAAGGGTATCACCGAAGACACGGGCTGTTTATCTTTCCACCATCTTGAAACTGAACAATTGACATACATCAACTGTCAATATTTTGACACTTAAATCCCTTTTATCTATGGTAAAGTATTGCTAGGTAACAAAAGCGTTGTAGTATCCTTATTTTTTAGGACTCAACACAAAATGTTCATCACTGGTACGCTGTCCATTACCGGTACACTTACCTTATTGACTTTTGGGGAAAGTTGTAGAACAAAAGTTATTCATTACTAGCTGTGCCCGCGACTCCGTCCGCGTGGAAGTCGGAAAACAACATTGTGTCGCAGCAACTAAATAATCCATTTATTATAATAATAGACAAAGGTGTCCCACTAAGACACTTATATCTTTTGAACCATTTCTTTATGTAGAGTTTCAGCTCCTCTTGATTGACCGTAAAGATTCATAAAACCGTAATACTAAAAACGTGTTGCTTATTTCTATACATTTCCTTGCTAAAATGGATTATAATTGAATATTGATACTTCTATTATTGAAGATGTAACAAAACCATATCGCGATACAAAAATAGCTACAACGCCGTCTTGTTACAATCTGCGAACTAAATTATGATTTCATTCGAGGTGTGGTAGGTATAGAAAAGAACTTTAAATATTAAAAAAAAAAAACTTATAGAAGACTTCATTTAATTTTAATACGTTATAAATAGGTAGGTACTGCTTTCAAAAAGTCTGATCTGGAAATCGAACCAACACAAACGCGAAAAAACATCATCTATATTTTTATTTCACCAATCGATATGATCGCTCCAATAAACATAGTGCCTGAAATTGATGGAAGACCATAAAAACTAACATTAAGTACCTACCTAACTTAGGTACATTTCAATTCAAACACTTATTTATTGTTACTTCTTATTTCTTGCACTTCCTTCAATTTAAGACAGTGTGTTTGTTGGAGAGATTTGATCCTTATTATTGACCTTATAGATATCTATCAACAGGTGCCATAATATAATACCGGATGGTGCATAAAGCTTTGTCAGTTCGATTCCCGGTTCAGGCAAAAAAATCAGTAGGTAAAAGGTAATTTCTTACTTTAAAAAAAGTGAAATGAAGTTTCCTTTGAGTGAAATTTGCTATTTTTAATATTTAAAGTACTTTCCCTCCATGGCCACGTCTTTGGAACATTACCTAAAGCTTAAAAAAACTCAATTAAATAAACTTAATAAAACGACGGCGACAGGCTTTGAATAGTTCTGACAATAATGAACAAAATAAAATAAAATGTAGAAAAACATTCGAAAAAGTGCATTGAGTAGATAGAATGATTACGAAATACTAAATTTCAACGAAAGGACTGGGTGAGCGCTTTCCTTGCAAATAATCATGGCCACCGATTTCAATTTCAATTTGGACCTTATTTTCGGCATCAGCATTCCCAAAAAGTATGAACATTCAATGAACAAAAATCCTACTATTAGTCCACATTATGAATTAATTTTATTGTGAACAACAATAAGAAATTGACCTAATAAATTCTAAATAACAATATCTTCGTTTTTTTTTTGTAAAAGTTTAGAACCTTCTTCATAAGGATAGCATTTCATTAGACCTTTCGTAGACTGAGAATAGGTACCAATTCAACAATGAATATTAGGTAATTTGTGGATTTACTCGTAGTAAAATATTTCCTCGCAACATTATTTGATACACGTAACGCCATCTATTGAAAATAAACTAATACATGCTAAGTTCTTCTAGAAAACTTAAAATTCGCATAACTTTTGATTGCGTGAACCGATTGCGATGAAACAAAAAACATATGTTACTTGGAGATAAGCACAACATATGTTTATAAAAGTCAACAGCATTGGGTCAGTTGTTTTTACGTGATGCTTGAACAAACAAACAGATAAACAGATAAACAGACAAACAGACAAACCAACAAACAGAAGAAACAAAATACAAAAATGTTAAAAATGGGTTCTTTTGGTTATTTTTTAACACCCCAACCATGTTTTTTCAAAATATTTGCTATGTACAGATACGCAAAGTCTACAGATTTGATAAATGTATAGAAGATATTGATTATTTGCATATCTTTTGAATGCGTGAACCGATTGCGATGAAACAAAAAAAATATGTTACTTGGAGATAAGCACAATATATGTTTATAAAAGTCAACAGCATTGGGTCAGCTCTTTTTACGTGATGCTTGCATAAACATGCAAACATATGTTTAATCTTTACTTCCCTAGATGGCGTTGGCGTCGAATTAGATCGCGCTATGGTTTCGTTACCGCGCGATTTATAAGTTCTAGACAAAAATTTCCTAGTTACTTCTAAACCACGATTTTATTATATGTATAGATTATGGGTACTTTAACACTCTATCGGATTAGTATACCCCTTTCCAACTAACCTTGCAGGAATAATTAGTGAAAATGATGGAACAAAAGCAACGTTACAGGTGTGCAAAATTAAACTTTTTTTTTGTTATTTATAACTTTTTAAGCAAGTTTTAATTTTGCAATCAAAAGTTTTATACTACATCTACGAGGGCTGCACTAAAAGTATCGGGAATGGAATATTTCAACTGTTCCTGTCATATTAAAATCTTTTTAATTGAAAACTCCTTGGTTTTAAAAATCGAATACCATTTATTTATTTAAAAAAAGATTCTCGGTCTTGTCACAAGGTTTTGTCAAACTTGTTTGTTGAGAAAATGGAATTGACTCGAGAAAATTCAAGAGCGATGATTTATTATGACTTTCGAAGTGGTTTAACACAAAAACAGTGTTGACTGGATGATTTCTGCATTTGGTGATGAAGCCCCATCCAAAACCACAATTTATCGCTGGTTTGCTGAATTTCAACGTGGACGTGTTCAAGCTCAGTTATTATCCCCGTCAAGGTCGTCCAAAAACTACAGTCACCCAAGAAAACTTTGATGCTGTGCGTAAGCTGATTGAGTAAGATCGATATGTGACATACCGCGAAATTCAGGCAACTTTAGACATTGGCATGAGTCAAATACAAATAATCTTGCATGAACAGTTAGGTGTAAAAAAGTTGTTTTCCCGATGGATACCGCATTTGCTCTGTGAAGAGCAAAAAGCGGCTCGCGTTACTTGGTGCGTCAGAACTCTCGAATGATTCCACGCAGGATCCTCGAATGCTGTATACAACATCGTATCAGGTGACGAATCCTGGATATACGCGTACGAACCCGAAACAAAAAACCAGTCACGAGTTTGGGTGTTCGAAAATGAGTTAAAGCCAACAAAAATTGTTCGTTCACAGAGTGTTGCAAAAAAAATGGTGGCCACGTTTGTCTCCAAAACCGGCCATGTTACGACTATTCCTCTTGAGGGACAAAGAACGGTTAATGCAGAATGGTATGCTAGCATTTGTTTGAGACAGGTCGTTTCTGAACTCCGTAAAGAGAACTGCAACCGCCGCATCATCCTCCATCACGACAATGTGAGTTCTCACACCGCGTACAGAACAAAAGAGTTTTTAGAGCAAGAAAACATAGAATTATTAGACCATCCGCCGTACAGCCCCGAACTAAGCCCTAATGATTTCTATACTTTCCCTAAAATAAAGAATAAATTGCGTGGACAGAGATTTTCATCACCTGAAGAAGCTGTGGGCCCTACAAAACGGCCATTTTGGAGACCCCAACTTCCGAATGGAATGGTTGCTTCAATGATTGGTTCCATCGTATGGAAAAACAATAAATACATTTTTAAATAGTAATGTTGTGTCGTGTTATGTGACAGAATCCGTCTTATTACGAATGATGGTCTTAGTAAAATCCAGGTTTTATAGTAGCCCCGTCTTTTTAGGGTTCCGTACCGAAAAGGTGCCAATGGGACCCTATTACTAATAAGCCTACGCCATCTGTCCATAGCCGCATCGGTCCGTCCGTCCGTCTGTCTATCTATCTGTCACGGGACTGTATCTTTTTGACCGCAATAAGAAGCCACTTTAAATATTCACAGAATATGTGTTACTATTAGCATCTATCATGGCAAATATTAATCGTAAAAAGTTTAAATCCAAAGGGGCCCCAAGAAGAAACTTCGAAAAAAAAAACATATTTTTTTTACTGCTCCTTTCTAAAAACAAGCGTGACTTGGTATGATTGTAGTGCATATTCTATAGTTAAACAACAAATAATAAAAGAAGGAAATCTAGTGGTGGTAGGCTAGGTACGGAACCCTTAGTGAGCGAGTGCGACTCGCACGCCGTTCGAAAGTCGTGAAGGGTATACTTTAAATCTGTATTTAGCTTAGTTTTGGTTTAACTGATCGATCACCGGAAACGTAGACACAATAAATAAACAAAGGAAGCCTGCGCAGATAGACGGCGTTGGTCATTAAGAGGAGCCCTATCTCGTAATAAGGGGGAATAAGACTGTTGTCTAGGCCTCGGCTCATTCCGCAATCCATTAAAAACGTTAAAATAATTCGTCAATTAGATTCAAAAGGTTTAGGTACTTTATTTAGGCAGGTTCTTTCGATACATAATACATACACCATTTTGAAATAGGGCCGGCTCCGCATTTAGGTCCTGAGTGGTTTGTTATTTGATAATAATAAGATTTAATAATTATGAAACTTTAAAAAAAATGGATTTTTGTTTTGTACAAAATTTGATTCTCCTATTTTTTAAACTATACTGAAAATATACATACTTACGCGACATTCCAATTTGATAGAAGACAGTACCTATGTATTGTGAAATATACGTGTATCCAGCCGACATTTACGAATCAGTAATTATTTATAGTTAAAAATGGATCGATACCAAAACAAGTAGAATTTCACAAACTTGAATGCGTTGATTTAAGCATCTAATGTTAAAACATAATGAGCACATAGCGTATAGCAGCCGATAATGCGGTAAACGAGGTCAGTCGTTTATTACACGACTAAACTAGATCAAGGTCAAGGTCATTTTTACAAATCAAAAACATACGTCGCGGTGACAAACAGCCGGTGTGCAGAAATAGATACATACGTTTGAGTTCACCTCGGATTCTGAAGTTATTTGTAGATCTGCCCCAGTTGTAGATGGGTCAAGGTCGACCTTGGAAAAGAGGTCATGGAAACGCATCATATGTCTCGGCACTATCATCTGGATACGGGAATATTTTGGATAGAAAATAAGATACCTTTACACACGTATTTTTTTTACTTTTATTACTGTCACTACCAAAGAACCGACCTTGGCATACGCGTCAGGGCCGTCAAATGAAGTAATCGTGTCAACGAGATAAAAAATAGTATGTACCGAAAGGACGGGAAGAGGTGGGGATCGCTCCTTGTACCGACGACTCGGTGAAACTTGGTCAAGGCTGGCAGTGCCCCTCCTCTCCCCTGTCGATCCCCTCCGGTCCGAGTACCGGCGGAACTGGCCGATCGCATCCGAACGCCCGCACGCACTCGATCGCGCGCCCAGATAGCGGCAGCGGCGATCGTTACACAACCGAGATAAATCACCCGCGATGATCCGCTGAACTGTGTCAAGATCTCATCAATACATAGCAGAATTTAGCACCAGTAAGAATCCAATCAGATTTAGATGCAGTTCAAAAGTTCCTAGGTTTCGTGTACCTAACAACTGCAGTATGGTCAGAATAACAAAAGATTCCATTATTTTCTTACCAGACTCTTGCAGTTCAATAAAATATATTAGATAATTGCGGTTGTCACCATTGTCATGATGGAAGTTATTATGCGCATACTTTTGTAACATGATTTTACGCACCGGAACCGGTTTTTACGCCACGGAGGCGGGCTTGAAGCGCCTGCGCACCAAAATCCTTCCAAGATGGCGGCGCTGGTAGAACTGTCGTAATAATACGACAGGTAATGCCTAAAAAATAGAAAGGCCCGGTGTACGAGGCCGCTCTGTCGAAACACTCGATTCGGGTCAAGGCAGCGCGCCGAAATAGTCGGCTGGCGCGCGCGTTTTTATTGTGATCTAACATCTGTCGCTGTCCGCGGCCGTCCAACCCCTGCGTTGCAGCGTTCCGCAACTATTGCATGCGAGTTGTCAGTACATAGCAAATACTAGATTTCTCATTATCATCGTCCGTTCCGCCGAGACTTATTAGTATAATCAATTGGAATACAAATTAAGAATTCTAATTTGAGATAAATATACGCAATTCAAATTAGATTAATCCTCCCAATTATTGTTCTGAAACGCATCGCAAATCACAATAGTTGTTAATTATTACACAAAAAACATAATCCGTGTAATAGATACCAAAGAAGTCCAAACTATACCTACGGACATTTTTGGCCGACATCTAAATACCTAGTTCGCGAATAGAGCTCTACTGCCTGCTGATTTTGAAATCAGTAACAATATATTACAATGTTACAAAACTTATCTAGACACAAGGCAGAGTGAAAAGCAGTGTTCGAGAAAAAAAGTGACGCATCGGCCATGTCTTATAATACAACAACCATTTTTGTCATATTACACGAACCAGTTTGAGCAAGTTTCGACCCTTAAAAATCTCTTTAGACTCCTTCGAGTTATTAGACCTACTACACATGCAATAGTGTGTGTCTACTAAGTTCTCCCGATTACCTAGTCATAAACATAAATGTATCTTATGTTTCTTGAGATATCCGAAAATCGTCATTTTTATCACTCACTGACTGACTCATTTACTCATCAAAACCCTTGACCACATCCAGGTATTTTGAAATTTGGCAACGAGGTATGTCATTGGACGTACACAAAGGAAAACAACAGAAAACATGAAATTATAGGTAGGCCCCTTAATGGGCTAAAGTTTTAAGAAAAGTAAATAAAATCAATTTGGCAATTTTAAAAACTATCTATATTAAGTATTTTCTATTAAAGAAAATAGTACCTAAACGAGATTATATCATTATTTAAGTATTGGTACAATCATCAAATGAACTGTGTGAAATGGGCAGGCTCATACTCGGACATGTATAGATTGGAGTGTGGAGTTAGGCAAGGAGGGTTGACCTCACCCAAACTCTTCAACCTATACATGAACCGACTAATCGGCGAGCTTAGCGGTGCCAACATCGGCTGCCACATTGATGGAGTGTGCATAAATAATATAAGCTATGCAGACGATATGGTACTGCTGAGCCCGTCGATTGGAGCTTTGCGTAGATTGCTGCATATGTGTGAGTCTTATGCGGAGGCCCATGGTCTCAGATACAACGCCAAAAAAACTGAAATAATGGTTTTCAAAGCGAGTCGTAAGTCCTATTCTACCGTGCCACCCGTGATGCTTTACGGCACGCCACTAAGAAAAGTCGCACAGTTTAAGTATCTGGGACACTGGGTCACCGAGGACTTAAAGGATAGTATTGATATGGAGAGGGAACGTAGGGCGCTGTCTGTCCGCTGCAATATGTTAGCTCGCAGGTTTGCACGTTGTACCGACCAGGTCAAAGTGACACTTTTTAGAGCTTTTTGCCAGACGTTGTACACGTGCAGCCTGTGGGTTAGCTATACGCAGGGGACATACAGCGCTCTGCGCGTGTAATATAACAACGCGTTCAGGGTGCTGGTGGGGTTGCCTCGCTATTGCAGTGCATCAGGCATGCTAGCGGATGCCCGTGTTGATGGCTTTCATGCCATCATAAGAAAACGCTGTGCGTCATTACTAGGTCGCTTGCGTGGCAGCCCCAATGGCATCTTGAGCGTTTGGGCGGACCGGTGGGATTCTCCGCTGCTAGCGCACTGGATACATCTGCACATGGATAGGTGACCAGTATCTTTTTATCTATATTTTTATTACAATATGTGTAGTATTATTAGTGTAATGCGAACATTTAGGTTAAGTAAAATTTGTAACTATACTCTTTTCACCCAAAGATGATTCCTGACAGCTCGGTCATTCCGTAAATTGTAGCTGTAAGGAGACTGCTATCGAAAAAACGTAAACGACATCATCAAAAGCCGTAGAATAGCTATATTATACATGTTTTGTTTTTTAAAAATATTTGATATTCTTTGTATGGTAACGATTTGTAGAGAAACGTCAGGAATCAACTTATAGTGAAAAGGGTATAACACATTTTATGGGTGTCAAAGCCTGAAATAAATGATTATTATTATTAATACTGCCAGATTTAATGATAAAAATATATCAAGGAGGCTTTCGCGACATCTTCCAAAAATGTTGATGGGAAATATATTCCCTTTGGGGTTTATTAAGGGTTATATGTTAAGGTAGACAAGTTTATTGGTGAGGTTACTTACAGACGCTAGGTATGAAACTTTTATACACTAATAAGTGTGGAAGTAGGAGTACATAATATACTTTATATTATTGTTTCATGTAATTAATATAATTATATGTTATAAATAAAGAGAAGGTAATTTTTCAAAAAATTATAATATCCCACCAAAACATAAATGTGAAAATATGCAACTTGGCAAGTTTCAGGGTGCCTTTCCAACAGAGATGTGCTATGCATACTATGCTGCGAGAATGTAAAAGCTAAGCTACGAAACTATGTGGCCGTTTCCCCTGATGCTAAGCTATTTTGCGGAGCGAGTAAGATGTGCTATGAAAATGCGCCGCCGCAAGGTAGATGTGCGAGGAAGATGCGCAACTCGAGCCTACATTCGATGAGAAACGCGTGCCTACTATAGGTACACTGCTCTGCACATAGCTACACCACTCGCGACCATCCATAGCCCGCATCCATAGCTCGCCTCCATAGCACGCATCCTTCCATATAAAAAACGTAGCTTAGTTGAATCAGTTTCCACCAGTGCTACGCTATGTGGACCAATGAATATGATTGGTGGATATCAAACGCATCCATACCAACGTTGCATAGCACATCTCTGGTGGAACAGCACCCTTAATGGTCAATTAATTGCATTTAACGGTAAACATGACTTATTAATATTATACAAGCTTAAAATGTAACTTTGCAAATTGTCATATTTATACTACAAAAATAATTAACTTATGCGTGAAACTTGCCAAGTTACCATCCCGCAAGTCCTTTGTAACGAACGGCTCCTTTTTCACTTTTATTTTATGCTTTGGTGGGTTTATAATTATTGCATATATTTGCTTACCTAAATACAATTCAATCAAAAAGTGTCTCAGTTATTATTACGTAGAAAAATATCATACAAATAGGTATAGCGATGGCTTTATTACGTAAAGTAGTGTGGACACTAAAGGCAACGAGCCGTGTAACAACTATCATTATTCGTCGATCGCGGTCCGTCTGGCACCGTACTGCCGGCCGCACAATTTATTGTATGGGGGAACAAATTACTGTATACCAGAATTACTAGACCAGCATTACGCCAAGACATAACAGAAGTTATAATTCAGTTAAATTAGCTGTAGACGTGTCTGTCAAGATGAGAGAATTGATCATTGACACACAGCTATTACGCTGACAGTTTATTGAAAAAATAAACAATATGTAACCTAACGATTGGAAATGGAAAAGAATGTCCAACAAACCCTGGCAAATCATTGTTTTAGCCAAAGTCCTATATGTATGTACCGCTGCTTAGCAAAGGCCTATCTTTTTGCCTTAATGATTAATCAATGACAGTATAATTACAACAACTCGCGTTGTACCATAAATGCAAATATGTTTTGGATTTGCAGCTAATCATCGGATATTTTTTCCACTCTTGCCAATTAGCAGATAGAGACATACCGTGTACTATTCGTCTGAAATGTCAATTTTAGAGATAGGTATAATTTTCTTGACAGCTAAAAAGAAAATTACTGCATAGTATTTTACTAAATAAGTACGTTTATAAATTAACATTTGTAATACGAAACATCGTGTTTAACACGTCATACGTAAATCGTGATGCAAACAAATTAGGTTCGCAAATACTTTAGTCCAATTCCAAATATAGTTTATAATATTAATTATTTTAAATACCTTTCATTGAATAGTGATAGACCAATTTACTTTCATTAGACGAAATCTTCAGGTCCTGGTTCCAAGTCTTGAAATAAAAATTATGTACCTACCTACTCAAATAATTGCTTTATGTATAGACAAGACAATTCGATGCTGTGCTTTTTTTGAGCGATAATTAATATTTTATTGCTACGCAATTTTTTTTTGATGTTTTTCAGAAGATTCCTTCTTGTCCAATTTGCCATTTATTTATTAAGTACCTAAGGCACGTGTTTTTTTTTAGGATGTTTAATATTTTATCGCTTTGCATTGAATTTTTCAAAATTTCTGGGAAGATTCCTCCTTGTCCAATTTGCCAATTATTCATTAAGTATGCACGGATAAGTAACGCGATACGTGTCCAGGTCACATTTGGGTAGCCCATTGCGACAGGTCGACCGAACGTCTTGTGAAACGGCGCTTGCGCAGCGTACCCCACCGACGACGGTCGATTGTGTCGAAACGCACGATACAGTCGCCGGCGCACGCCCGATTCACAACCCCCACTAGACTTCAAATCGGATATAATGCAACTTTGTGATCAAATAATAAATATGTTATAGAAAGTGATCTACGTGGCATTTCCCTGAAGTTACCAACTTATTTCATATTGTGGTATTTTTTAGGTAACTTTATCGTGAAGCAACACATCGCGACTCTGCGTATACACGTTGAAGTTGCTTACGTAAGCTACAGGTAATTTCGCGCGTAGATAGTGCTCAGTAATGAACCATTATTGCCTACATTCTAACTACCAAAAGAGAAGCACATACACACATAAAAGATTCAATATTTCTAGTTGTAATTTTAATCTTATATGCCAGAATTGTACTACTTTTTTAGACAATGTACAATAGAATCTAGTGTTTGCATTTATTCTGTAAAGTGTGACCTATGTTGATTTTCTATGTAGCAATATGATTTGACGCAATGTGGACAATGTCCTGTTTTCTTAAATAAAAATTGTTAACATAAAGCTATGCACTAAATACATTAACAACCTTTTAGAGCCCATTGGTTTGGTGCTTTAGCGGTGGCATTGCACAAGGCTTGCTGCAGGTCGGGCAGGCGGTGCGAGGCTCTTGCAACAGTCATTATTCGGGTCAGGCAACTATTTGTGTGAATTGTGTCATCTGACATATTACTCTTGCGATAAATATTGGTTGTTTACTGTTTGTAATCTCGGAAATTGAGGTTTTTTTGTAACTTTAATACGTATTAATTGTTTATCGCTCTTGTATAAATCAGGTATTCGTATAACATTAAAGCATAATAAGATATTTACCTAAGTAATTCTTTACTATTCTATTCTGTATAGGTATTTTAAAGTGTATATAATTTAGAAAAATAGGTTTATATAAAATAAAAAGTTACAAGAATGTATAAGTATACGACCAAAGGTACCGGTGTGTAGGGATCCAGAGTAAGGAAAGTCCGCATGATGCGTGCTGTGTCCATGAGTACCGCCTTTGTCAGGTCAGGGCTCAGGCCCTTGATCCAATAGTTCAGCGAGAACTAATAAAGGTATTAGTCGAAGTGAAGCCCTTTGTTATCAAACCATTCATGACACCACTATCAGCACAATAATTCGTGAATCCATATTCCACATGCTGGAAACTGTTAAGCTAACTTCATAAGCAAGGTCGATGTATTAGTATTTAATTATTTTGAATAAGTTACCATTAATTGATTTTCTAAAAAGTAAGTACTTGTATAATCAAGTATTTAAGTAAAATACATTATCTCAAATAAATATTGGGAATCGTTTATAAAACTTCTTGCGTACAATGCGTTCGTAAAAACGATTAACTAATAAGTTGGTAGCACTGTTGCTAATTTTCCTGTAAAGTTTCAGCGCTATCTGCTATCTGTGAAATAGTTTTTTTGCGACTTTGAATTATTGGTCATCAATCTTTTGCGATTTTTATCATGAATCAAAATTACGAACAAAGAATTTACCTCAAATTATTGTACTAGAGAAATCGTAGGTTTAATGAGTAAACCTTATCACAAACAAGACCATACGAGTGGTGTAAAGCATTTAAAAGGCCGAGGAGTAGTTGAAAACTTGCCTCGTTCTGCTCGACCTTCTACGTATTCGGCTGAAGAAAATATTAATCAACAAAGTCGAGGACATGGTGACGGTAAATAATCATGCTAGCTTATGAAAGATAAAGATGGCAAGAAGTAGACATGTCTCACGAGCCCATTTGCAATGTTTTAGTTGATTTTTTAGGCATGAAACGCGTCGCATCGGGTGTTCTGATGGTGTTGAATTTTCTTCAAAATACCACGCCAACCAGGTATGCCTACAGACATGCCTGAGTAAGCTAATTTGGATATAACATTCATGAAAAATATCATACGGGTGGTGAAACTTGAGTTTATTTGTTCAACGTGCAAACTGCTTCCGCAGACTCAATAACCACTTACGGCAGATTTTTTGATTCCTTTCATGTCACCATGGATTATTCCCTGGCGAAAGTGTAGTAAGTGGGTCTTATTTTGAGGATGGAAGGACAAAATAAATTTAGACTGGACCACTCCAATACTTTTTGTATAAGGTAGGTACCTATAAAAAAGTCCCGATCTTTATTTGACATTGTAATATATTTCCGAAACTATCGCTAATGTGTAAATTGGCCTATATTCATTAATTATTTACAATCCACCATACCTACTTAGCCTACTCTTTTTGTGATGTAAAACACGTTTTATATACGAAAAAATGGTAGTGCTTCTTAGATCTGTTATTATTTCTCATTCTCGTTATTACCTTACAATGTCTGTGTGCTTCTATCAGTCAGATAATGGATTGGTTGATTGTTTCTCATTAGTTGAGCAGCTTATACTGGGAACTTGTTATTTTAATTATTCCGGGTGTCCCAAAACACATGGATAAGGCGATATTTTTTGCGTTTGTATTGGTTCGATTTCCAGATCAGAGATCAGACGTGTTCTGGGAAACCCGTTACATATGTTTAAACGTAATAATGATCAAGTGCTTTATAGGCACACAATTTACAACAATAATGTTGAAATTTTGCTTACTAGAAGAATGTGTATAATCAGTAATATGGGTGGGCTTTACAGCAATGTCAATTTTTTCAACCTTAGGATACGTCTAAAATGCGTCTGGGTTTCTTTATTCTAATTTTCGACTATTAGATGTTGCAAACATCACAGCATCTGGCGAAACGCGCAATGGCGAATGGCTCACGCACACAGCGGCGCCTTAATGTAGCAGTACGCACAAACACAGTCAGCGCGCGCGCCGCATCGCGGCCCCGCTCGCAAGTAGGTCAGGGCGATCTGCGGCCGCGCGCGTTTTAAATTTAGAACGATCCGCACTTCAAGCTCCGCCCCGCGCGATCGCCTAACTACAAGTTAATGTATTATTATTGCCTTCAAAACATCCACCTGTAACCGCACCCTTGTACCACGATCGACCTATTAGTATCAGAAATAAATGCAAACATGGCTATAATTCATTTGATTTAAGTCTTTAATTCATATGTACTTATGACTAATTACTTGGTACTTAACAGATGATGACAGAATTATAAACTTGAATAGATTATTGATTCTCATTTGATATATTTACCAAACTTGACTTAACTTTAAGAAAGTACGAGGACTTTATATTATGGCAAGTCTTGTCTAAATCAGTAGACTTCAAACATGGTTTAATATCGTCTTTTGAACACTATCTTCAAATTACTAAGTAAGGGTTGAAAATTTGGCATTTTCAAATAGTCTAGTAGGTAATCGATAACGATAATTAATTGTTTTAAAGGCAATTATATTTTTGTCAGGCAGCGGAAGCATAATTGCGTTGTTTTAGAATATAAGTACCTGTCGTTAATGTTTTTAATACGATTTATTGTAACCAGAATCTATTTCATGACAGATCACTTGTTCAATATGGTTTTTCTGTTTGTTTTCTTTAAGTTGTTTATTCTAATTAAATTAGCGTATTTACGTATAACTTATTTCTTTATTATTATTAACCTTGCCCGAAACTTATGTGTCCTATTTTTATAAAAGACATCAAAAAAGGGAAGAAATTAATTTAGATATAAGTATTTTATACTCTATTTTAGCTGGCATAAGTACCTAATTTTAAAGTGCGCCTTGGCAACAAAATATAATTTATGAAATTAATTTGGTCTTCGTTTATGGGGTACGTAGCAACATTTATCAAAGTAAGTCTCAGACACCCTGCAGCGGCTCAGGGTCGACCTCTACGACAAAGTGGGTGAAGGTCGGCGGGGGAATCGCCGTCGTCGTTACTCTCGTATGATGGCATGATAGACGAAACATTATTTCTAGCTTTTATTGTATTAAATTGTGCTAAATGATGTAATCCTATTTAGTCCAATACCTAGTTGCGACCAACATGAATTGCGGTGGACGCACCCTGACATGACATAGTGCGATCAGGCGACATAAACTCCGTGATAAAAGAGAAAAATGTTTGCTTAGCTTATGAATAAAAAAATAATAACAATATGATAAACAAGAAGTAGTTACTCACCTTCGAGTTTCATGCCAACGTCGAGGCACTTTTGGAAGCGGCAAAATGGGCAGCGCTTCCGTTGTGTTTTGTCTATGTGGCAGGCTCGCTCAGCAACGCACGTGTACACCTTCTTATTCTGAACGGTCCTCTTGAAGAAACCCTTACAGGATTCGCATGTTAGGAGCCCGTAGTGGTAACCGCTGACTTTGTCGCCGCAGACGGGACAAAGTTCTTCGATTACATCCTTGGTGTCAGTCTGGTCGCACACTGTGCCGGCTGCTGGCAAATAAGCGCCTGGCTCTCCACCGGCGCCTGTTGGAAACAGATATGAAGCATCCAAATTGGCGTAGCCGAAAGATTGTTGCTCGGGAGGGCATTGATACGCGGCGCCTTGCGGCACGTACTGTTGCGATGCACCCGAGGGGCCCCCGCCTGAGCCTGACCCTTCAGGGCCTGGGCTCAGATCAAACGGGGACATATTGAGGGACATGAGGCCTGTCTGCTGGTCCATCGTCATGCTCGGCCGCGCAGTGCGGCTGTTTATTACAAATCCCTACGGCGGCGTTCAACCGCAACAACGTTCACACAGTCACAGAGTTCACTAGCGGTCTGGCCGCAACACTAGCTGCCGCTCGCGGGCTGCACCTGTTCAAGCACTATAGTAGGAGGCACATAAATCCAACACATTTTGTTCTAAACGAGTGGTGTAAGAAGTTAACAGGCGTTAAGCGTCTGTGTCAGTCACCAAAGTAAGTATTACTACTGTTCGTACAAGTGTTGACAGCGCGTGGTATGTTACGATCGCAATTGAGTATTGTTAACAACAAGCGGCACGCGTGCCGCTCGGTGGATGTACCGCGATCGACTGGCGGGTAGCCGGCCGGCGACAACGGCGCGCGTGCCGGCGCCTCCCGCATGCGCGCCCCGCCGCCACCCGCAGGCCCCCGCCCGCTCGCACAATGGAAAACGATTAGGAGCCCATGTAATAAGTGAAAGTGAGTCGGTGACCCACTTTCCCGCGATCCAGGTCTATGTTAGTGCGCGTTCGCGCGGTTGCGCCACCGAGCGGGCGGAGGACGGCGCGGGGGGCGGCCCACTGACCCAGTTGCGCGTAGTGCCGCAGCAGGGCAGGGTTGCCGCGAACACCGAGCTAATGTTTACGTTCGCACTGCATTCGATTATGAGTTGTGTTCGCTGTACGTATACGTAATGCAGCAATACGTACAAACGTAACACCTTCGACTGCTTATCCGACTTTAAGAGCAAGCGTGCTATTAGTTGCCAAGGGTTGCCAAGTAAAATATTACTTTTCGATATTATTATGAATTATACAGATACATTAGTTATTGGAAAAAGTGGCTCGAGTGTTCTTTAATAGGTAGGGACTTTGAAATTGTCTAAGACACTTAACAGTATACAACGATATTAACGAAAACGTATAAAATGCTTACAAGACTGCTTAACTTATTCACATAAAAGTAACCTGTCTTGCATCTGCAAGATAAGGTCCTACCTAAGTATACATATAAATCGCGGTAATTAATAGTCATGCGTGGTAATTATAAACTAACAAAGAGTCAAAAAGAAAAACGATAAAAAAGTACACTCTCAAGAGGCTAAAGAGATGAGAGACGAAAACAATCCCCGATCATAGTAAACTATGTTCAGGGATAGAGTAGGTAGTACCAATAATTTCGAGTAGGTTGTCCAAAATCAAAACAGCCCATAACTAAGCTGTGAGGTAATAAACTTTCAAATTGTGTTAAAGTTATGCTCTGGGAGTATTTAAAAAAGATAAATAAACTCACGGATTAAATTATTTTAATACCCTCGGGTCGATGCGACTGGATAATAAGATTGTTTTTTTTTTATTTATAAAATCCGACTGATAAAAAATTGATTATTAATTATTACCTATATATATTTTTAATAACTACAATTCACCATATCATTTGACCTCGTGGGTAACGTAAAAAAGATTGTATCTGACGTTGAACCAAGCACTTTTTCCTACGGCTATCCGTATGTGCGTAACTCCTGACAACGGGCTACGAGACAGGCTCAAGTTCATTCGGTAGGATGGACGATCATAAAAAAGATAAAAAATAAATTAATCAATACCTAATATTATTGTATTATAGTTCGGACAACGTAATAGGCCCGATTCGACGTTTGCTTTAAAGGACAAAATTAATGTGCGTACGGAAGTTGTACGCCTTCGATCTTAAAGAAAGTCGACTTTTTATTTACCTGCACATAGCGCACCCAATTAAACTAAACGCATTGGAGTAATAATTATTATTAGTGTTGACATTACTCCTAGTATTTTGACAGGTGTCAAATCGGACGTCTTAGATTGTCGCGAGTGTAGTACATATTATGTACATGGTTTGTGTTTCGTTACACATGCAAGATATTCCAACTGTGTGGTGATATATCGCAGGGAAATTAATGACGTTACCAGTAATTTACTTCAAACGGTTGTAATATTCGACAACATCCATGATTTCGTGGTATCCCTAGAGATTTAATGAAATCCTAGGTATCGTTATTTCCCTGCGACAGTTATAATGAAATAAATCATACCTGCATAGTATTATTATGAAATTTTGTGAATTAGCAATTACGTATTCGAAATATACAAATACGTACCTAGGTAATTTTCGAGTCATAACGAGAGCCATTTAATATCAAAAGCGAAATAAAGATCTTGACCTGGATTTTGTTAAAATCAGTCAACAGGTCACGAACGAGTGACTGTCTGTGACAGCCTTGTATTCGCAATGTAATTTGATTCGACGTGTTCTACAGCACTAAACACATCGCAAACGGACGAGGCTTGACTTCAGTACGAACTCTCGTGTGCCACCACTGGTCTTCAACGTTTACACGTGCAATATACAGTTATTTTATTCCAATTGCTCAATTCATAGGCGTTGAGGGAGCTTCATAATATATTTGAAAAATGCAGTTTATAATATTATAAATATTAACTTTTTCTTATCTAGCTAGTGCTTTAAATATGAAAAACAATATGAAAAGTGGTAATTCACTCGACACATTGCGATTCGCTGGACACAGGAGCTTTACTTTGCTGACTGTGTACAAAACAAGGCTCATAAACCTACCAATAAGAGCAAAATTAAATAAATAACGTAACTACTACGCCTTTACAAACACAAAACAACTAGAAACTACATATCGTGCATATTAAGCCACAATGACTCAATAGTTTCGATTTCATAATCAAGACCTGAATACCGGATGAAAAGCGACAGCGAGGTAGGTATACCCGAAGTATGCCGTTTTCGCTATCGCACAGACGCCGCGGCCTCCGACGAAAGCAAGAGTGCTCGCAGAGTCGCACGCGCAATGCTTTCTTCATGCGCGCAACTGACGTCACACTTTCTCCGCCCGATGACGCATGTTGATGTAACGCATCGTAATACTGTGGTAATAACACTGCTGTGCACAGCATTAGTGTGTCACGACGATGTATATATAATATATTTTATCCGCTTAGATAAAAACGATTGTGCGTACTCTTTTGATCTGTTTTATTGGATTTCAAATGGTTTTTTTTATTTATTAACCTGAAATAAAGGTCACCTCGTTTTACAGAGTTCTTAATGGACTCCAATGCCATTGTAGCTTCATTCATTTCTGTTGTTACAGTTAACCTTATTGGTATTCGACTAAGATTATTATGACAATATTTACCTGCATAATTTTAAGGTTTGCGATCATCATTCATCTACTTATATTTTTTTGGAATTGTATTTGTTCCGTAAATTAACGTTCTT
This sequence comes from Amphipyra tragopoginis, assembly GCA_905220435.1. Lineage (NCBI taxonomy): Eukaryota > Metazoa > Arthropoda > Insecta > Lepidoptera > Noctuidae > Amphipyra > Amphipyra tragopoginis. The sequence goes on along the minus strand of HG991991.1, from coordinate 21,116,272 downwards.
TTTCTAAATCGATTCACATTAATACGGTGTTTAGGCTAATTAATTTATATCCGTTTTGCACTAAGCATAGCATAGCTCTCTCAAATGTCTGATGAAATATACAATTGTACATTCACAATGTTCGCGAAAAAAACATTCCGCGGTCCTGTAAAAGCTTGAATGGAGACTTTATTAGCGCTAGTCTTTGTGTTCGCGAAAACCCAACCACGCTCGGATCTGTGGGCGGAATGCGAACCGTTACACGCTCGGAAAGCAGGGACGTATCAACAATCATCATAATATTTTTGTACGAAATCTAAAAAAAAAAAACTGTTTCTTAAAGTTTATGTCCATGATTTTCTTTCCAGTGTAAGCTGAATTTTAAATGGTTCTGACCAGTTACTTCTCTCGTGTCAGCAAGAGCTATACGAAACTAGCTCTTGCTGTGGTGAAAAGGTTAGCCAGTCAGCAAAGTTGGTAGCGGGGCTGACTGCCCAGGTTGCGCCGGTCGTACTTAAGTATCGTCACTCGTGGAGGCTCTTTTCATGCACCCCTGACCAGTTACTGAAAACTGTTGTTATATTTCGATGTTTTACTAGCTCGAATTAACGAAACCACTCCTGATTTCCCACGAAATCATTTCCTGTATACCGTTATTTAACACATATTTCAGTACCTTTATATACTTTGAATTAGCCGCGCGGGCTAGCAGCGAGGGGTGGGGCAGTGTCAACAGTCGATAAGTCTAACTATCAATAAATATCCATACTATTTTCCGCCCTTGAAAAATTTACTATATCTGCCATAATCGTTTTTTTTTTCGATTAATTATCGATACCGTTATTTAACCATTTATTTCGATTAATCACAATAAATTCGGTAAAAAAATGCGATAAGTACCTACTGATATTTTAGGATACCGGAATTTTCAGTAAACCATTTTAAACAGGAATGACGTCAAAACGATACAAAGCCCAAAGCTTGGCACTATTTAAGTGGAAAGGATCTATCGCAGAAACTGCCCGGTTACGTAGAAACGGTCCGCAGGGGTCATACAAAGATTTTAAAAAAAACTGATCGCAACAGCAGCGGTTACTAAAAAGACGAGACCAAAAAAGATTTGTCATAATGTATATTAGTATACAGACGTAAATTATTTCCTTTTCTTGTCTTTATATTTTTTATTTATATGAGAATTTTATAATATAGCAATGTCATGAATTAAAGACGACGTTTTTCCCTTTATTTCCACGTTAAAATTGTGTGGTTATTTTAAGAAAGATGTACGCAAAACAGTAACATGCCATTCTAATGAAATGTGAGGGTTGGCAGATTTTCCTGCATGGATGAGCTACACAAAAGCATGCAGTACGTCACCATCACCATTAAGTATAATAAAGTTAAAAGAATGTTATTTTGTGTATATAATTGCAAATGGTTACTTTTCCGGTAGAAGCGTCTGTTAATTTCCTTGTTCCTCTGTACCTCCCTGCGGCCATTTGTATCAAGTACAGTTCTCTTTAGCCAGGGAAAGCGGGGTGAGTCCTTCGTCCACTGCCACTACATCTCGATGCATCCCCACTTCGGTTTGGGAGAAGTATTCTCTGAGACTGCACATGTCGCGCTTGTGGAGGGTCTTAGCATTTAAAAAGTCTCGACCCTCGCTTCTTCTTCCGACTTCCGCGGGATTTACAGCATGAGGCACCGGTGCATACAGTTGCATTTACTTTAGCACACTTATGAGCCATGTATGTGCCACCGAATCGTAGAACTTCTTATAATCTATCCAACATGCCGACAGATTCTTTCGGGATCGACGAACCTCTTGGCAAATAGTTATGTCAATGCTTTTTAGTACCGCGGGATCCATTCCTACATCCATTCTGAGAAGTACTATAATCGAATTACTATAAATATGATGGTCAAGTATTGCTCTCAGAATGAATGTAAGAAGTTTATTAAATATACTGCTGGCAAACACGTAATCGGTCTATAATTTTTGGATTCCACGGTGATACCCGATTTATAGAGCAGGTGGGTTACTCCTGTCGTCAAGAACGATGGGAGCGACCCAGATTCCAAAGATGACTGGAATTGTGAGGCCAAACGATTACGCGAACTGCGTGGCCATTTTAACCAAAAGTTTTCATTATTAAAGCTTGGATCCTCCGCTGGATCACTATTCTTCTTGTTTTTTTTTTAAAATTTAAAGAAGTATTTTATATAAGTATAGAAGAAATATATCTTTATTTTTAAAATATAAAAGTATACAAAATTTGCTACTCTGTGAGATTCTGAATAGAATTATTCACACAAAGAATATAAATGTACCTACAGCACGAACCCTGCACTGCGTTCGACAATATTTGTAAAAGCTCTATTGTAATACCGACTGTCACTTTCTAGTTAAGTTCAGCATAATTAGCCCGTTACTGTCCCACCGCTCGGCAAGGGACCTCTTCTCAGAATGAGAAGGATTTAGACCTTAGTCCACCACACTGGCCTACTGCGGGTTCGCTGAATACACACACCATCAATCAATTTATGGAGACCATAGTGCTTGTGAAAAAATAAAACTTATTTGTTAGGTAATTATTTTTAATTAATATGAGAAATTACAAATTTTGACATGTATGTTCTGTATTTCACGTAGGTAGCGATTCAAATGGCGCGCCGGCCGCGACGGAGGGTGATATAACTTAAAGTGGGCGTTGGGCCGCGGTTGGAGTTTAGGGGGTTGAGTCGGGGGGGATTCATGTGAACGGGGGCAGCATTTTAGGTTTGGAAACCAAGTGCATTAGGTCACTAGGTCAATGATAACATTCTCGTTCCTGGAATTACGCGTAAGCGTTGCCGTTGGGAGGCTGGGCAGCAACACGCTTAAGAACCAGTAATAGTAGGTTTAGTGGCATTAATGAAATAACTAACCTACTAATTGTTCTTCGAATCAGTCTGACCATTATAAATTATTTACAAAACCCAAGGGTTACCATGTTTCTTATCAAAACGATATAATATCATTCATTGTTTTAATATGACACCTCTCAAAGCAGTTTCTCATCATGTCAATGTCAGGTCTCCGTTTAAAAGTTCTGAAACACACAACTTCATTGCGACTTCAGACATACAATCATAAAAGTAAACTTGAGATACATACAGCATCATAATTCAAATTGATGGCAAAAGTATGCTTAGTCAGCCTATTGCATAAATGTTTTACTAATCCAAACCTTAGAAACTGGTACTATTATCTAGCCCACAAGTTTTCCAGTAATTAACATTCAAATATTACAATTTTTTTAGGTTTATCGTAGACAAGGAAAGCACGGGGTCGAACAAATTGCCATAACAGAGCACAGAGTAGATGCCTTTAAAAAAGCAGCGTGTTAATAAAGGCTCATGATGATAGTTTTGATTTAATAGCCTATTGTGTCCTACCAACTACTGATGGGCGAAGATGTCTCCTTTTTCATTTGGAGCCTCTTTATTTCTTGAAAGGATGATGACCAAAATTGTAGGAGCAGTTGTGCCTTTTATTTTTTTAGCAGCCGTTGATAAATTGCCGGCTTAATCATAATAATGAAAATCTATCATAATTATGAATGCCAACCCATTCCCAGTTTAGTAGAGCCTTTTCTCCAACATACTCTTAGAGTTATGAGGCGCAGTTGAGATTGATGTTTCTGATGCGATAGATCAGTTTAAATCCCAGTATACGGCGCACAGACCAAGAGTTGTTCAGTTAGTGACCAAACAGCAGGTTAGGACGGACTGCATACACAAATCGAAAAGTTTACGCCGAAGCGCTATTGGAAGGCATACCTTTATGTGTTCGTTTTGCCAGATTAGCAACGAGAATACCTGCGAACCGATTCAGAATGCTGCGATAACTCAGTTGTCAAACGGGACATTTTGTTATCTCGTTTTGTCTACGATTCTCGTGAGGAGAGTAAACGAGATATTAAACCGCATCGTTCGACTGCTGACTTATCGAAGAGTCGTGAATCAGTGGGCTGGCCAAATTGGATTCTCTTGGGTGACTTGCGTTAAACCAAACTTCAATATTCATCGCAACATTGGTTTAGGTACAAGAGATCCATTAGTAGTGAACGTTGGATTTTGCGGTTTCAACCATACATTTCAATGTTTAATAGAATCCATTAAAATGCATAGTGTGCAGCTTTTTTCTAGAGAAGTATGTCTCGTTCGATAATCAATCGTTTAAGTCTTAAAAAGTCGGAAACAAAAGAATTAGGTTCAAACTAAGTTGAGTGGTTGGGAATGGGATAGAACGATCGACTCACTTTTCCGGAAAGCTTACCACATAAAATATATTTTTTTTAACCCTCAACGGGTAATTTAGCGTAGCCCGTAGTAGAGGAAGACAGGCAAGATTTTAGGTAGGTACTTTACGCAGATGGAATGAGCGCACGTTAGATTTAGCAAAAGGTTTTTTTTTGAGAATTAAATTAAAGATAAATATATTTTAGAGCTAATATAATAAGTATAATATCTACATTTTTTTAGATAGTTGTTCTTTCTTTCCCTTCCTGTATATACATAGAGGAAAGTGTTTCATTTTATACAAGACTTTATGAGCTTTATTGGATTGGCAATATTTACCATCTAATTCAATATGTCAAGAATTTAAAATTCCACTCTATCTTGCATTTGTAGACTATTCCAAAGCCTTCGACAGCATTTCACACTCCGCAATTTTTAAAGCTCTTGAAAAGCAACAAGTGATTTCTACGTACATACAGCTGCTACAAAAGATTTACACCCATAGCACAGCTGCAATAAAGCTAGAGAGAATAGGCCCGAAATTCAATATCTTTAAGGGAGTCAAACAGGGTGACCCGCTATCTCCTAAATTATTTGCCAGTACCTTGGAAGAGGTCTTTAAGACGCTGGCGACCAAATGGCAAGACAAAGGCATTGTCCTCGGCGGGGCAAGATTGACTAATCTTCGTTTCGCCGATGACATTGTTCTTTTTTCTTCCTCAGCCACTGGACTAGAACAGATGCTACAAGAACTGAGCAATGCAAGCCTTGAGGTTGGACTGAAGATGAATATGTCAAAGACTAAAGTTATGACTAATAGTTCACCTAGAAACGTGCAAGTGGATGAGGAGAAAATGCAATATGTCCAAGATTATATCTACTTGGGCCAAGTAGTCTCCTTCCAGGCCAGACAAGATAAGGAAATTAAAAGACGTACCGAAAACGCCTGGAAGAGCTACTGGTCCATGAAAGAGCAATTCAAGGGCAGTTTGCCCATGTCACTAAAACGCAAGCTCATGGACTCATGGACATGTGCATTCTCCCCATCTTGACATATGGTGCACAGACTTGGTCTTTGACCAACATCCAGAAATCCAAACTCAAGGTTTGCCAAAGGGCTATGGAGCGCAGTATACTTGGTGTTAAATTAACTGATCGAGTTCGAAACACAATACTGCGCTCCAAAACTCAAATTGTCGACGTGGCTGAAAAGGCCGCCCAGCTGAAGTGGGACTGGGCAGGGCATGTCTGCCGTATGCCAAATGAGCTGTGGGCCCGTATAGCACAAGAATGGAGCCCTGAGACAGCGAGACGGGGTCGCGGCAGACCGCGGAGAAGATGGCGGGACGAGTTGGATGCCTTTCTTGAGGTTTGGCATGAAGCTGCAAAGAATCGCGACAAGTGGAAGGAACGGAGGGAGGCCTTTGCCCAGCAGTGGGACAGTACAGGCTAATAATGATAATAGCCAAGAGCCTCGACCAACATCTGATGAGGCTCTCGTTAGGCGGCTGGATCAAGGGTTTGATTCAGAAAGCGGTACTTCTGGACACGGCGCGTATCGTTAGGAAGTTCCTCTCTCTGGAGCCCTGACCGCCGGCAGCTTGGACCCTGTTCCCGATGCCGGTGGGCTACAAATTTTTATATTTTTAAATGTTTTTTTTTTATAATGAAATATTTAAAAATGTAATTTATATGTATTTAAATGAATAAACGAATATAATAATAACCGCCGGTGGCTTGGACCCTGCTCCCGATGCCGGTGGACCCCTATTTTTTACATTTTTAAATGTTTTTTTTGTATCTTTTATAATGAAATATTTAAAAATGTAATCGATAAGTTTATAGATCAATAAAGGGAATAATAATAATAATTCAATATGTGTAATTATTAGTAACTTTTAAGTTGCAATATTTTTATTTTATATGTATAAATAAAGTAAAGTAGGTAATCGTACGTCGTACCCAAGATTTGATTTGGGGGAGGATTTTAATTAAGTTTTATAAGGGTGGGATTTTAACTTCAAAATCGCCATTTGGATTGGAAATGCATGGGTCTCGATTCAGACTTTAGCGGTAACATAATGTAATAATAATGATAGCTAAAAGTATCAAACCCTGACTAAAATATTCTATCGATATCGCATCAATAAGCGTTACTGTTTGCTATCCAGCAAACACATAGGTAAATAAGTATATACCTACATAATATGCTCCAATACACAGATGCTTGGAATAACAAATTGGGTTACACAACCCAATAGTTGCAAAGAAACGGGCGACCTGATTCTGCGATGAGACGATTTCCCTTCGTTTCAGATACTTTTCGCAATCATTTAACTTTAAGATTGACAAAAAGATTAAAAGTTGATCGACAGAAATAAATTTCTACATTTTAGCAATTTTGAATTTGATTTTACTAATTTAACATACCTTAATCTGCATTGCTTATCAATTTATATTTGAATAACCGGAGGCTTGATCTGGAGCAGAGACGGATTCGCTGTTGCATGTTGCAGTCACTGTATACGCAGTACCAGTTTAACGTGTGTGTATTCGTTGCAAAAGTCACTGATTCGATTTTCACATCTCGATTGTCATAGGTTATGCCAGTTTAAAACTTCATCATTATCGTAGGCAGTAAACGAACTCTGCTAAACATGCAGTTACTGCTGTTACTTATTAATCTGTTAGTCTGATGCAGGGATTTGACATTTCGGATCTGGTTATATTGATAGGCAATTTTTGGATATCCGATAATTTCGGATAGTTTCAGATCTGGATATTGAACTTTTTTAATCAGTAGTATATGAAAGCAAAGTAAAATATTTACAAAACGAGCAATATAAACTTTGATTTTTACTAAGATACCACAATATCTATTAAATAGTCCGGTTAAGTTAGCCCAAAAAATAGAGGTGGGTTAACAGAAATTCGCATAGAGCTGAAAATTGGTAAGAATGTTCGGAACACCATTATAAATGAAATGTAAAAAGTCCCAATCGATCCGACACTTGCAAAAAAAAAAATCAAGGTCAAAGTTCGCAAATATGGGTTTTTTGCGTTTTTTAGTCAAACGGTAAGTTTTATGATAAAAATAAGTCAGACAAAAATTGTAGATTATGCAAGTACCTATCTATATAAATTGTCTACAATTTTTCTCCTAAACGTCACCGTTTCTGAGATATAGTGGTTGAAAAAGTTGTATTCTTCATAATATGCGTTTCCACGTCACCTGGAAAGTAGTGTACTTGGCGCGTTTTTTTAACGTAGTTTCCCCAATAGGCCTATCCCACAATCTATTGTGATCCTGTTTAATTCAATACTATTTCAAAATATGTAAAAACTGGTACTATTGGAAATGATGAAAGACGTGTGAATTCTAAAAAAATAGGTAAAATTATCCGTCTCATTCATAATCATCTGATAATTCTGCTTCCTCTTCTTCTTGTTCGTCTTCTTGTACTTCTTCCTCTGCTTGTTCATCTTCTTCCTGCTGGGTGTAATGTCTCCTCACTGATATTGTACGAATCCTCTTCTGATGGTGATTCAACATTGGAGCACGAGTGACCTTGACAACTGGTACATGTTAATGTACTCTATCTATGGAGTTCCAAAAAATTACCTGCTTAAATAAATTCCGATACCTACGTGTGTTTTGTAAAAAATACTCGTAATAATAATCGAGTGCCATTATGATGTATGATATATATGAGTCTTCCTCCAACCTCTGCTTCTGCTCATCAACATCTATTTCGGGTATATTATCAAGTACAAGTGTGGCTTGGTAATCAATTGGACTTAAAAGACTGGAGTTGGAATTTAATTAACAATACATTGGAACCAATTCATACTTTACTTCCACCTGCACCGGAAACACTCCTCAAAACAATTTTTTGCAATTGTAAAAAAGGGATGTAGGTAATGTTAAATGTGGCTGCAAAAAAGTTGGATTGTTTTGTTCATTAGCATGTACTTGCGTACCAGTTCTCAAGGTCAGTCGTACTCCAATGTTGAATCACCATCAGAAGAGGATTCGTACAATATCAGTGAGGAGACATTACACCCAGCAGGAAGAAGATGAACAAGCAGAGGAAGAAGTACAAGAAGACGAACAAGAAGAAGAGGAAGCAGAATTATCAGATGATTATGAATGAGACGGATAATTTTACCTATTTTTTTAGAATTCACACGTCTTTCATCATTTCCAATAGTACCAGTTTTTACATATTTTGAAATAGTATTGAATTAAACAGGATCACAATAGATTGTGGGATAGGCCTATTGGGGAAACTACGTTAAAAAAACGCGCCAAGTACACTACTTTCCAGGTGACGTGGAAACGCATATTATGAAGAATACAACTTTTTCAACCACTATATCTCAGAAACGGTGACGTTTAGGAGAAAAATTGTAGACAATTTATATAGATAGGTACTTGCATAATCTACAATTTTTGTCTGACTTATTTTTATCATAAAACTTACCGTTTGGCTAAAAAACGCAAAAAACCCATATTTGCAAACTTTGACCTTGAATTTTTTTTTTGCAAGTGTCGGATCGATGGGGACTTTTTACATTTCATTTATAATGGTGTTCCGAACATTCTTACCAATTTTCAGCTCTATGCGAATTTTTGCACTTTGAAATTTCTAATTTGACCGGACTATAAAGGGCTACATATCAAAGCAAGTATTTAAATGCCGCCAGTGTCCGAAATTATACGAAACATTTAAATCAGTTTTTATTTCGGGTATCCGATGGTTTCGTTTACGGAGCTCCATAACATCCCTGCATTCTTATTCTCAACCATCAAATGAGTTTCCGTATCCGACGGATTGATTCCCGATCCGACGGATTATAAAAAGTTATTCACAGTTCCTATCGGAAGGAAGTTTCCGAATCCGATGAATGGTTTTTGGAAGGTGTTTTTACGGTGTACGCAATAGTAGAAAACAGATTATTGTGGTAGAAAATGTTAACGTAGTAAATAAAATATTACTATATGTATTTCGAAAATTATCTCATGTGCAACTATAGGTATAATATAGATTAATACAATACGGCCGACGTATCTTGGCGAGTCTGAAGTTGGTGGTTTGGCTGCGTAATGAATCTTTTAGAAACGAAATTGTCTACTGCGCAGCTAATCAGCTAACTTCAGACTCGCCAAGATACGTCGGCCGTACCTATGGTACATACATTTCACCAATTTTTTATAAAATAATGTTTCAATAGTATGATTGTTTCCTTATTTCGAATCCTGCTTTGTAAAAAAACAACTTTTATCATCTGTCGAACGGGGAAACATACAAAATATAAACAAATACCATAATCACATACTTTGATTATTGATATCAATATGTAATCAAATTACCAACCGAAAAGTTACTGTGTGAAGTTCAGTGTGATCGCCGAACGGAACTAGCATCTGATTGATGGTCCAGTAAAATGAGTGTAAATTTTTTATCAGTATCGTATCTACAATAATAATTCTAGTTCAGTTATGTTGTGTTTTTTTTTTTACTAGGAAAGTTTTGGGGTAGTTTTGATTTCTTTCATTCCATATGTATTTTGGGGTGCTGAATCCGAATCTGAGGTTTGCGGACAAAATTTCGTGACGCAACATTGAAAACAGCGAAAAATTTCTGCTTTTCAATGGCGAAGGCTCCATACAACTCGATTCCTACCGGCTTCCCTTTCGAAACGAGTAGTTACTGGAATTCACGCATCACACTTGAGCAAGGTAAGCATTTTTTGGTCCGGCTTCTCTTTTAAGAAAATTCACCCTTCGCCACTGCTGCTTTTTCCGTTTTTTTTTCTTATAACTCGAAAACTATTAACTTTTAGTAAATGTTCTGTTTACAAAAATTAAAGTACCTAAAATTCTCTACAAATACCACTATTTAGTTTCTTTTTCAGACGAACCCTTCGGTCTCAAGTGCGACTTGAAAATTGGCAATTTTCAGCAGTCTCTGCAAAACCCGCTTTTTACATTCCAAGCCTTCATTTTTTATTAGAATGCTGTCATTTGATAAATTTCTCCTAGTTCTTTGCACAAGTAATTAAAAAGAAAAAATGGTCTAAATTACACAAATTCAATATCAAAAAAGGTAGGACTAACAAAATAAAACTTAAAATATGTATGTTACTTAAAATCATTTATTAATATTGCAAATTATAATATGCAAAAATTATATGAGCCGTTGTCTTTTAGAAGGTCCTGGCTGAGGTTCTTCAGTGGCGATGGGTCCCGGTACATATTCTGCTTGTTCTGGAAAATAAAAGAGGTGATGAGACACTGACTTGTGATCATATATCAAGGAGATATGAATGACTACAAAATACCTTGCGAGATTCGATATACCTTCGTCTCTTTCTTCAGTCTCTTCTACGTCTATGTCAGAGCTGTCTTCCAGGGGCTCAACGTTGTCATACAGTCCTTCGCATGATGAGCAGATTGCGGAACAATGGAGGCCCACCTTCCTGCATCCACAATTGCGTTGGCAGCCCTTTTTACATTAACATGAAATGTACCGGAGTATTGAGTTTGGTGCAGGGAAGGTCTGTCCTTCTAAAAGACAACGGCTCATATAATTTTTGCATATTATAATAATTGTAATATTAATAAATGATCTTAAGTAACATACATATTTTAGATTTATTTTGTTAGAGTCCTACCTTTTTTGATATTGAATTTGTATAATTTAGACCTTTTTTTTCTTTTTAATTACTTGTGCAAAGAACTAGGAGAAATTTATCAAATGACAGCATTCTAATAAAAAATAAAGGTTTGGAATGTAAAAAGTGGGTTTTGCAGAGACTGCTGAAAATTGCCAATTTTCAAGTCGCACTTGAGACCGAAGGGTTCGTCTGAAAAAGAAACTAAATAGTGATATTTATAGAGAATTTTATGTACTTTAATTTTTGTGAACAGATCATTTACTAAAAGTTAATAGTTTTCGAGTTATAAGCAAAAAAAACGGAAAAAGCAGAAATTTTTCGCTTTTTTTGCACTTTTTTCAATGTTGCGTCACGAAATTTTGTCCGCAAACCTCAGATTCGAATTCAGCACCCCAAAATACATATGGAATGAAAAAAATCAGAACTACCCCAAAACTTTCCCACTAGGGGGACCCTTTAGAGTATAAATTGACTGAATTATTCCTTGTTATTTCTAACGTAGTTGAGTAAAATTCGATTTTGCAGAAATAGTCCGGTCAAGTTAGCTCAAAAAATAGGGGTAGGTTAACAGAAATTCGCATAGAGCTGAAAATTGGTACGAATGTTCGGAACACCATTATAAATCAAATATAAAAAGTCCCCAGCGATCCCACACTTGCAAAAAAAAATAATCAAGGTCAAAGTTCGCAAATATGGGTTTTTTGCGTTTTTTAGCCAAACGGTAAGTTTTATGATAAAAATAGGTCAGACAAAAATTGTAGATTATGCAATCCTCTATAAGAATTGTCTACAATTTTTCTCCTAAACGTCACCGTTTCTGAGATATAATGGTTGAAAAAGTTGTATTCTTTATAATATGCGTTTCCACGCCACCTGGAAGGTAGTGTACTTGGCGCGTTTTTTTAACGTGGTTTCTCCAATAAGCCTATCCCACAATCTATTTTGATCCTGTTTAATTCAATACTAATTCAAAATATATAAAACTGATACTATTGGAAATGATGAGAGCCGTATGAATTCTAAAAAATGAGGTCAAATTATCCGTCTCATTCATAATCATGTGATAATTCTGCTTCCTCTTCTTCTTGTTCGTCTTTTTGTACTTCTTCTTCTGCTTGTTCTTCTGCTTCCTGCTGGGTGTAAGTAAATTGGTCTAACAGCGATGTATCAGATGTCTCGTCACTGATATTGTACGAATCCTCTTCTGATGGTGATTCAACATTGGAGCACGACTGACCTTGATAACTGGTTCACGTCAATCGCCATCAGAAGAGGATTCGTACGATATCAGTGATAAAAAATACAACTTTTTCAACCGTTATATCTCAGAAACGGTGACGTTTAGGAGAAAAATTGTAAACAATTCTTATAGAGAATTGCATAATCTACAATTTTTGTCTGATCTATTTTTATCATAAAACTTACCGTTTGGCTAAAAAACGCAAAAAACCCATATTTGCGAACTTTGACCTTGAATATTTTTTTTTGCAAGTGTCGGATCGCTGGGGACTTTTTACATTTGATTTATAATGGTGTTCCGAACATTCGTACCAATTTTCAGCCCTATGCGAATTATTGCACTTTGAAATGTCTAATTTGACCGGACTAAAAAGGGTTATCACAAAGTCATTATTACTTACGTATGTCTATGTAACCACCTAACATTAAGTATACTTTAATAAATCAGACATTTAAAAGCGACGGCCAAAACATTCTTAAAACTTGATATAAAATAGGTAAACTTTGTTAAAACAGCTTTAGACCCAATTTCACCATACAATGTTAGTTGTTAACGTTCTGTTAAGCTGTCAATGTCAATTTCAATGTACTGTTAAACAGTCTGTTAAAATGTTTAACAGGACATTAATAACTAACAGAGTATGGTGAAATTGGGTCTTATGATGATTAACAGTCCTTATATTTTTGTTATTAAACAGTTTTTAATTCGTCACATCAAAAATTGTGTACTTTGATTTCAAATCGAGTGCTTTCCGACAGCAAATTTCTGGCGGATTAGTTTCCGTAAATTAACGTCTTCATTCCGAATAGAACTGTCAAAAGTTTTCGATTTCGGAATTGTGAATAGCGTTTACAGGACACTGTCGGATACGGAAAGGGCAGTTTCCGATGGTTGAGAATAAGCATGCTGGTCTGATGTTGTGTTACGCACGTACGTTTAGACGTTAAGGTTCACTTCGATATACGTGTACAATTATAGAAATTGTACAATTAGAATAAGAAAAACGTACCTTTTTTCTGGTTTCAATAAAGTTTTTGATTTCGTTTATTATTTTACAATAATTTGTATTGTCGTTACCACCACACTTAGCATATTATACTTAGATAAGATGTTCGCATTAGGTGTAGAGTTGTAAGCACAGGAGGGGTTGCTGCCTATGTTCTTGACAGAATATCTACCCTAATTTACAGTGGTAGAGATGGTTGTAGAGTAGCCAGGTTGAATAAAGATAGTAGTTGGTAGAGTAAAGTGAACACCATAATATGTCGAACGACTCGCTGGTCGCTGCTCTCCACAGTATACTTAGCGCTATTTTAAATGTTTTTTTAGGTAATTCCAAGAGTCAGAAACTTCTAATGATGGTAAATAATAAAGAGACTGCTAGCGTATTTTGAATTATCGATAATTTGATGTTTATATTAATTTAATACCTATCGATATAATGGTCTGTCGAGAAAAAAATAACAACTCGTATTTTACGAAGAATATGACGACTGAATTTTAAAAATGAAGATGAGATCGAGTGTAATAATAATACAGTTTTAATCAAATCAATCACTTGAGGCGACAATTGGTGTCTAAAAAGACACAAAAAATTTATTAAACGTAATACCTCCTTCTCCGGTTTAAATAACTTTGTTAAAAAGCCACTAAAAACATTAACTTAGATAGGTACCATTAAATTTTCAACGTGGGGTATTGACTACCATAGTAACACGACAATACAAACAACCCCGAATAAAATGTTCCTAACTTCTACCTACTTCATTGAATTGGTTGGTTACGTATTGTTTAGTGTTTCACTCATATTTTATAAAATGAAATGTTTATTTTGTTCGTGCATTATATATAGGTCATAACAAAACAATAACATATTGAACTTAGTTAAGTAAGTTTCTACGAAAAACAGGAAAACGGGATTGGCCTAATTCGCCCCTGTACGGCCTGATTGGTAGTCCCAACATGCAGATAATGTATCGATTTACAACCGTATGCATCGCTGGATCTTTTGCTAGAATATTGAAACTTATTATATTATTAATTTCAGTAAATACCGCGAAATGATAAACTATTTATAAAGTATTGATTAAATGATTAACTGAAGTAACGCTTTTCATTTTTTAGATGTTTGCAGCGGAAAAGTATTCAAATAGGTGTTAACAAAATAGGTGTAAAACATTAACATTATATTCGACTCGTTGAGTCGGCAAGTTGAAAACGAAGAGGAGAACAAAAGACACAACTCTTCCATTGTGCCAGAAGTAACCGTTAGAGCATCTACAAAAGTATACAAAGCATTATATAGTTGAAATATGGATGTATCATAAATCCTTATACTTAGTAAACTTTCTCATAAATTAGTTTATAACATGGCTTTGAAACATTCTTTTGTTCTTCAGTTTTACGATTGAAGTTAAAATAGTAAGGTAAGGGTGAAATTAATGTTTTTAGGAAAAAAGGGTAGCCAGTGGGGAAATTGGTAAATTATAGTTAGATATTGATTGGGTTTACGTTGAAACTTAATATAATATGGCTTTATTACAAATTTACTCTCATTGGAAACTATTACGTTAGTTGCAAGAATCACGGGGCAGTTTTTGTAGCATGTGTTAGCTTAAATATTGTAAAATATTTTTTAACATCACGCCTGTAATCCCCAAATTGTTGGACGGAGGTGTATAGTACTCCTTCATTTCGCCGTGATGTTTAAGCCCTATGTAATAGGGGGCAAGCTTATTGCCATCAACCGGGCACAGATTCCGGACTGCTACTGAGAAATTTCTCCACGCGGAAAAACCCAATAACACTTAAATAATAGATAATAATATGCACGGAAGATGAGTGAATTCCAAAGAGATACAAAAATAATTTTTAAATCTATTTACTATGTGTGTCTATTATACAGGGCGTCCCACGACTTTGCCACATGGAGGGGAAGTACCATAAATAATGTAGATAGAAAAATTTACTGAATGAAGACTTCATTTTTATTTTAAAAACAATACGAACTGCATTCAAAGAATTTTAAATAATCACCTGTTTGAACCGGGAATCGAACCCGCTAAATGTGAAAACAAAAAAAAACTGTAATTTTATTGTACTAATCGAAAGGCTCAATCAGATACATTTATTTCTTCTGAATAACAGCATCTAAAATAAAAGGAACACCATAAAATTTAACATTTAATTTAAAATTTTGTTCAGAATAATGAATAGCATTTTCTCTGACTATGTCGTGCTTATAACAACTGACTTTATGTATTACTTTCTGCTTTATTACTATTTCGAAGTATTATTTCAAATATTCATCATGAAAAAATAAATAAATCAACGGTAAGCGAGATTATTAAAAGAGTTACAATTTGTATAGGAAGAGACACATTTTGAACATTTGATAAATTAAATTGTTTGTAAGTTGCACAGTTAAACGTGTGTTAGTATTTCAAATAAATGTTAAATTTCATGGTGTTCCTTTTATTTTAGATGCTATGGTAGTTAGAAGAAATAAATGTATTTGGTCGAGCCTTTCGATTGGTACAATAAAATTAGTTTTTTTTTTGTTTTCACATTTATTTATTTATTTATTTATACTTCTATGCACTATGGTGGTACATAAGGCGGACTTAATGCCATAAGGCATTCTCTACCAGTCAACCTTTGGGTTAAAAAGAAAAGCATCGAAATAGGTACAACAAAAAAATAAATAAAAATGAGTTGACAATGTTGATCAGAATGTAAAACAAATTGGTAAGATATAAATTACATAAAATACACATAATTATACGAATAATAAATTATATAGATATTATAAAATACAAAACTATAAGAAAATCTAAATGCAATTATGACGAAGACTAAACTAGATGCACTAGGAGTGCAGCGACTTCAAGTAGTATTCCTTAACTTTGCGTTTGAACGAGAATTTACTCGGAGCTTTTTTAATATCAAGGGGGAGCACGTTCCAAAGTTTGATTGCTGAGACAGCGAAGGAGTTAGAAATGAAACCTGTGCGGTGGGAAGGTATTTGGAGAACTAGATTTTCAGAAGCACGCAGGTTGCGATTGTGAGAACTGCCCAAAACTTGAAAATATCTTTTCAGATATTACATTTTTTAAGATTACATTTAGCGGGTTCGATTCCCGGTTCGGACAGGTGATTATTTAAAATTCTTTGAATGCAGTTCGTATTGTTTTTAAAATAAAAACGAAGTCTTAATTCAGTATTTTTTTCTATCTACAGTATTTAAGTTAGTTCCCCTCCATGTGGCAAAGTCGTGGGACGCCCTGTATACATTAAATATTTTTCCAAAATTTTGATTGGGGGATGTTTTATTATCGATACAGAAAGTAAACATTTATTTTTGGAATTATGTTCTGTCTGTCTGACTTTCTGTCCGGGCATCACGTAAAATCCCGTGGATGGATTTTGATGGGACTTTCGCTGATGTGTCGCGTAAAGTGCTACGATTTTGCTGGTACATATACCTGCAAAATCGCTATTGTTCATAGGAGCCGAGCAGCGGAACATTATTTCCACATACCGCGAAGTTATAAGCTTAATATTCGGATCGTAAAATCGCGTGAATCAATTTTGATGGGCCTGCGCTTATGCTGGTATGTAAAATATAACGCTATTGCTCATAGAAGCCGAGCAGCGGAACATTATTTCAACATACTGCGAAGTATAAGCTGTAGACAGACATAGTGCTGACAGCAGTGAACGGTCGGTGGTTCAAATTGTCCTGCGTGCAAACCTCACGTCAAAGAAAGTGACTTTTTGTAAAAAAAATTGTAATGTTTTTTATATTTTATTTTGTTCATTATTGTCAGAACTATACAAAGGCTGTCGCCGCCGTTTTATGAAGTTTATTTAAGCCTTAGGTTATGTCCCAAAACACATGGCTATGGCAGGAAAGTACTTTAAATGTTAAAAATAGCAAATTTCACTCAAAGTGAACTTCATTTTATTTTTTAAAGTAAGAAAATATTGCCTTTACTCTTTCTTTTGCCTGAACCGGGAATCGAACTGATAAAAGTATCATCCGGTATTTTATGGCACCTGTTGATAGATATCTATAAGGTCAATAATAAGGATCAAATCTATACAACAAACATACTGTCTTAAATTGAAGGAAGTGCATGAAATAAGAACTAACAACAAATATGTGCTATAGTTGAAATGTATCTAAGTTAATGTTAGTTTTGACATTTAGACACAATGTTTGTTGGAGCGATTTGATCCGTATTATTGATCCTATCGATTGGTGAAATAAAAATATTGATGATATTTTTCGCTTTTGTGTTGGTTCGATTTCCAGATCAGACTTTTTGAAAAACTTTGAAAGTAGTACCTATTTCTAACGTATAAAAATAAAATGAAGTCTGAATAGAGAAGTAGTAAGAAGTAGTGAATAGTATGAACCTTTACAGTCAATCAAGAGGAGCGTAAACTCTACTTGAAGAAATGGCTAAAAGATTTATGTGCCTTGGTGGGACACATTGTCTATTATTATAATAAATGGAATACATTTACATTATTTAGTTGCTGCGATACAATGTTGTTTTCCGACTTCCGCGTGGCCGGAGTCGCGGACACAGCTAGTATTATAATAAAATCGTGCACAACAACAAATTTTATAAAATTAAGTAAAATTAGCGGATATTAAATAAGAACCTCATAACATCATGTGTGCCCATGGGAATAAAGAACTGCTTCGCTCCGAATAACAGCATCCCAGGGTCGGAAACCGCCACGATCGATATTTCATTATTAGACAATACGATTACTGGAGGGCTACATTCATAAGAGAATTATAACAACGGGGACATTATTGTTTAGACATACGTGTATATTGTCATCACATGAGCCTACTGTGGCAAGTACATACCATATAAATAAAGCGTTTCGGCCTGCGTGCAAAATATGGAGCAGCATTTGTAAGGAATATTCGATAAAACCGTTAGATATGAATAACTGTAACAAGACAAACGGGATTTCTACTTAGGTGCGCATTTTCACATACTTTTACGTTGAATGATGTCTTATGACTTGCTAATAGGTAAATGACAAGACGTAAACACGTAAAAGCTGCTTCACATTAGGTCGGACCTTGTCGTTGACCGGCTATCGACTCTAGCTGTTCACACTAGGTCGTGTTGACTCTTTTTCGTTAGACCATGTTCGGCAGGTTCGGCTGACCATGATCAATATAGATCCAGTCGAGAGTGGCTCTAAAATCGTAGCAAAACTTCCGGTAAATATGTCTTTGCCTATATTTTTATCGGATCTCACTAATGTGAATAAGCTATTTAAATACATAGGCCAATTTATTATAGTCTTTCGGATAAATGTGTTTACGTGGAAAAATAAAAGGAACATTGTAATCGATGTATGGTTGCATTAAGGAAATAATATACCTAGTACAATCAATACGTTCTGATAGTTGTTTCAAATAACTGGTTAAAACTTTAGTATCTTTGTCGAATTATTAATACGCCGCTTTAGGGCCTAGCAATATTTTTGTTACATACCTACTGTACCTACTAGCTTTTTCCCGAGATTATTTCAATTGATCCACACAATGTGTACTTATGTAGACACTTATGACACGAAACTACACCAATTTCATGTAATTAATATTCACTATGAGTCATTTTTAGAATAATTTTAATAAACTCCGAACTTCACTGGATGAATTCCCGCCAAAAAAGTCCCTGTCTTATTTTATTTGACACCCAACCGTGTTGTCAGACCGCGATTTTAAGCTTTTCCTATACAACTTCATGTAAACACATTTATCTGACAGACTATATCCGACACACTTATCGGGGCGATTAAAGTGTCGGTCCGATCCGACCTAACGTGAACCAGCTCTATCATGACTTTAAAATTACAATATTGCTGAAGTTCTACCTGCGAGTATGGTTCTGTTGAAAATGATTGCATTGCAAATGCAATGCAAGAAAATTATTCCTGCTATCAGGGACCTAGGTTAATTTTCACATCAGACTATATATGTGTCTATTATTATTAACCAGTATTGTCCGTCTGTTGGGCAAAGGCCTGGCACAATTCCTTCCATCTATCGCCATTCTGTGCCGCTTCTTGCCAAGTTTTAAGGAAGACATCCGAGTCATCTCGTAATCTCTATGTGGTTTGCCGCAACTCTGTCTCCCTGTCTCGAGGCTTCAATATCTTTGTCTTGCCATTTGGTTGCCAGCGTCTTCAAGACCTCTACCAAGATACTGGTGAACAATTTAGGAGATAGCGTGTAGCCGTGTAGCATTTTTCGTTTCTACAAACTTATTTTGCCCTGTTAAAAATGAAGCACCTAACGTAGGTGCTTCATTTTTAACAAACATTTAAATTATGATATGCAAAGACTTACTTGAGAAGGCATTCGCTGGACTGTACTGTAATTCAATCTGTCCTAAGACAATGGAACACCCCGCGAACAGTAAGTTACATTTTGTAATTACACACTACAGTGTGATAGGATAATAGTTTCTCTATATGATATACAAGGTGTGTCGTAAATAGTGGTCCAACGTTAAGGGGTCGATACGCGATATATTCAGCTATCTATTCCACAATTTTTTTTTTTTTTTCTCTTTCTTTTTCAACAAAAATATCTAAAAATTAAAAATTACTTGCAAATGATAGCACATGTATTCAGCAGTTATAAACAAAAAACAAAATAGCAAAATAGTGTATTGGGTTGAAATTACAGCTAAATTAGTAAAACGAAGAGTTTATTATTTTAATAAAAATAAAAAAATTATAATTCTGAGACCTGTGGTAAAAAATGGTTCAAATTGTGGTATACGATAGCTGAATACACGGAGTGTCAACCTGTTGGACCATTATTTACGACACACCCTTTATAGGGTGGTAATTTAAGATGGGGCATGAAGCGCAACTACCTTAAGCATTGTAACTACAGGAAAACGTTCTTAGAAGACTACCCCTAACTTTTGGGATAATTACAATCGGCATTCACAGATTTTGAAAAAAAAGTACAGTCAGCGAAAAAAAGGGCTGTTTTCACAAAACTTTTTTATGATGCCAATCGATTCCATTTCCCATAAGGATCAAAAGAGTCTTCCGGACCAACTGAGGTTGGAATACTAGAAAAGTCAGAAATCGCATAAAACTTATCTGAGATGGGGTAGTAATAAGGGCAGCCTTAATCGTTGTGGCTACAGAAAAATGTTCATAGACCGATCTTTCGGGTTAAGCCACGCTTGCCGAGGTTGGTCTGTGGATGGGTGACCATTTACCATAGCGAGTTTCCTCCCTGCCTCGGAAAGCACGTAAAGCCGTTGGTACCGGCTGTCATTTGTAGATCTTTGACAGTCGTTACTGTTGGTCAGAAGCCAGAAAGTCTGACAACCAGTTTTACCAAGAGTATCGTATTAACCCAGTTACTGGGTTGTGGAGGTCTGCTAGGCAGTCGCTCCATGTAAAATACTGATATTCAGCTGCATCCGGTTCGACTGGAAGCCGACCCCAACATAGTTGGGAAAAGGCTAGGCAGATGATGATGATAACCATTTAAGAATCTATAATGTGCACAGAACTTATTATAAGTTCTGTGATAATGTGTCTCTCGCAGAGACTACATCCCTAAAAGTATTAACTTGAGGAGAGTATTTATGTCTTATAGCGAAATAGCTTATTAAAAAGTTTTTTTCTAAAAGTATCCCCCAAGCGGTTCCTCTACTCTTGGGTCGCCACGAGCTATGTGAGAATAGCTCATACCGTGATGAAGAAATTAGCCTGTCAGCACGGTTGGTCGCGAGGCTGATTGCCCAGGGTGCGCCAGACGTACTTATGTATCGTCCCTCGTGGAAACTAAAAGAGTTTTCATATGTCAATTTTTATTCCCTAGGTTTATTAACTTGAAACTTGTCTTCTTATAAATAATGAAATATTTATGGAGAAAGTTTCCAAAACTACCCCTTAAATTAGACGCAAACAGGTGTTAAAGTTTATATGGAAGAATCTTACTGCGTTTTAAGATTTTGCGAAAATCAAACCTTGAGGGGATGAAAAGTGGTAAATTTCATATGAATCACCTTCCTGCCTGGGTAAAATTTGGTACAAATACTCTTCAAAGTAATTAAAATAAACTAAATAAAGAAATATGTATTTATCGATTTCTCAAACACTCCTGAAAGGGATACATAAAAAATACCTAAATAACAGTGGCAAAATCATTGCTGAGACTTAAAATAAGTGTCTAATGATGAAAGGTATGTTAAAAAAAGACCAATTTTTTTCTAGATATTAACACAGCTTTAACATTTCACAGGGCAGCCACGTCGAGACCAATCACGGCGGCAAGCCGGGCCATCGTTGGCAACGGTGTTCGGTGATAGTGCTACGGCTTCTGACAAATTTTAAAAGTCCTACGGTAACTTGTGCTATTTAACAGACTGCGATTTCACCCCTCGATTTGGAGTTGAGAAGTGAAAAGTGGCGCATGAATTTTGTAGATTTTTCTGTAGTGATTGACCAAGTGAATTTCTTTGAGTAGGTATCAGAGGGAGTGGAGATACTTCTTTAGTAAGAGGCAGAATAAAATCATGGTACGTGTCATCATGGAGGAAGTACCTATCTAAAATGTATATTGTGTTATGACGTTGGTGTGTTACAAAGGAACCTAGGCACCAAAGAAATAAAGCAGCACCAGCTGAATTGTTGTGTTACTTATTAAGAAGAGCAAAAAACAAATAAATGTAATAACACCATTGTACCCTTCACTAAATTATATTGTATAAGAGCTATGTTACAATTTTGGTGTACAATAAAGTATATTCTATTCTATTCTAACACGAAATCTTGTATTATACCCTACACCTTACAAAGTAGAATGTTCGTATAAAACTATAACAGAGGGATGTGCTCGCAACTGCTTTCATAGGGTAGGTTTATATGGGCTTCATTGAATTCACAACATTTTTTTAGAATAATATTTGTTGGTTAACAACTTCACTGTCCAGATAGCAGACACAATAGTTAAACAATGCAGATGTTCATATGTGATTCACGGGACAGGGAAGTGGTTAAGGTATCAGACATGACGCTAGGCGCCTAGACTAGCAAAGCGATATTCATAGGATTTTTTAATAGAGATCTGTTGCTCTGATGAAAGATATAATGAATTGAATTACCTACTTAATAAAAAATATAATTTGCTTTGTATAATCATAGATATTCTAATCTAAATATACTTTCCGAGCTATTTTCTCAAACCCTAGGGATAAGTCGCGAACGAGCCTGCGGACGGCGAGCGTTGGGTGGCTCGCCGTCCGATCAGAACCAGGCCCGGATCAACGGCGTGTTGAGTTCCACTCGCGCCTCAAAGAGATGTCAGTTTAGTAGACGGGGCCAGTTAGGGCCAGTGCCTCTCAGGGTTGCGGAATTTGTTCGAAAGATTTAGTACGGCCCTGGATCGCAAAGGGCATTAAGAGGAACAAGGATGGGTTTTAGTCAGTAAGAGTGACACTCCCTTCCGCTCCACCCAGAGCGGAAGAAGTAATTTGATGATATAACATCCTAAAAAAAAGTACATTACGCACCAGTTAAACGGGATACTTATGTTAACCAAGTGAAACCGCACGGGCACTGCTAGTTAATAATATAAATGTGACTGCAGACTTGCGGAGAGGTGACGTCACGGGCGAGTTGCAGATCATAATCATTACGCGCATTAAATTACATAATACAAGTCTAACTAAAAATACAGAATTTTATGAAGTACTCATGCTAATTGTAGCTCTCATTGGAGTTGCTTCATAAACTTGACATTAAGGTCATAAATGTCTTGAGCCTTGTTTTAATAATCGGCAGAAGTTGCATTTCTGACACTATCTGGTAGGTAACCGATTATACAGTGTGCTAGGTATCAGTGGCGTAGGGTGAATTTTCTTAAAAGGGAAGCCGGACCAAAAAATGCTTACCTTGCTCAAGTGTGATGCGAGAATTCCAGTTACTACTACTCATTTCGAAAGGGACGCCGATAGGAATCGAGTTTTATGGAGCCTTCGCCACTGCTAGGTATTGAACTACCGAACACTTTTCCGACATATTAAACACTTAATTGTCGACAAAAACACCCCCTTTTGTAATACCAACCTCCTCTTCTCTAAATAGCATATATTAAAATTTATGACCTTGCCAGTAATGTAATAAAAAAAAACTTTGTATCTAGGGGCATAAAAGGCTTAAGTATTTTTTTTTTTATTTTGTGTCTGTAAATTCCTTAACCATCTTCATCATTTCATAAAAAAAGGCCAATCGTAAAACTTAGTTTTCGTTCATTTTCTTTTTAACTGACTTCTTGCCTCGCCAAATGGTTAAGTGACTATTTTAGAAAGGAAATAATTGAGAAGCAATTTTTTATTTTTATTTTCCATTTTTAATGAGTTTTGGTTAGGCAATAACTGAGATAAATTTTTTGGGAGATTCCTGTCTCTGGAGCCCTGTCCACCGAAAGCTTGAACTCTGTTACCGAAGCACATGGACTACTATTTTTAAAAATTTATTTAAAAAAAAATCTTTTTTATAGATATTTGAAAATGTTCAATGGTATGTGTTAAAAGAAATTAATGAAATAAATAATTGTAATAATATTCGTACGATTCTATCAAATTAAATATAAATAACACGTTCAAGTTTTTTTTACATTGTTTATTATTAAAACCTTTTACAAAGCGAGAAACTTCTGCTTGTCCGGTTTACTTTATAATTTCCCTGTATCAACTAACTATACCTATATGTATACCTCAACTTTTCATTCACTTTACGTGGAAGCTTGACAAGGTCAGCAAGTTGTGCTATTTGTACACGGAGCAATTATTATTTCACTGGCCGAGTTTATGCATCTCGTTTCTTTTTATTTGTTGTTGGTATTTCTCCATGTCCAAGCAAATAATCAGTAATTTTGAAAACAGTATTTGGCACCTCTGATCTACAATACGAAAAAGATTTTTCAATACTTACTACGATATGGTTCAGTTTTGTATATACAGGGCTACTGGTAATTCGACGTATTCCTTGCACCACGTTATAGGGGGGCTAATATGCAACAAATTTAACCCCACATATGTTCTACGAAATTCAATGGATTTCGAGATATTGCAATTTTTATATTATTTTTAATAATACCCAGAATTCCTCCTTAAACATTATTTATCTATAAAATATCAAATTGATCGGCTTTGGTTACGATATTAGCTTGTAGCTGATACTTTTACGAAGCTTTCTGCGTATTTAACTGTTCTTAATGACCATCCAATTGAAAGTAATCATTAAAAGTTAAATAAGTGTATTAGAAAATCATCGAGGTACACGATAAAGAATGATGTTTATCTCAAAAATTTACTATGACACTAAGTGTACAAAATGCAAGACAAACATCCTTATTTAATCAGCTATCCAACGAGGTATAGACGTTCAAAAAATATTTAGACACAAATGTATAAAATGTCTTATAATACTGACCAAGGCGATTTCTGAAAAATCTCTACAAGCACGCAGGTGGCCCATTAAGTGCAAATTCATTGCATAATCCTCGCGTAGAGATTAAACAGCAGTCTGTCGGGCACCAACTGTCCTCTAAATGTCAGGATTAGATTAGGTCAGGTCGTTAGGTTATGTTTGGTCAGGGTTAGGTAGGTTAGGTTAGGACCTAAGTGTGCGAGGGAACACCGGGGTGGTTTTAGTCAGTAAGAGTCTGACAGACCCCTCTGCCCACCTCCAGGACGGAGGACATCCATGAGGATATCCAGAAGCCAAAAAAAAATGGTCAGGTTAGGTCGTTAGGTTAGGTCACGGTTAGGTTTAGGTTTTGCCGGGAGGACACGGCGTGGCACACGCTGGCAGAGTGTGCCGCTTGGGAGGAGCCGCGCCGTGCCCTCATCTCAGGAGTAGGCGGTAACCTGTCGCTGTCGGCCGTGGTCGAGTCCATGGTCGACAGCGAGGAGTCCTGGGACGCGGTGGTGTCCTTCTGCGACACGGTCATGTCGCAGAAGGAGGATGCGGAAAGGGTGAGGGAGATCACCTCCACTCACCCGGCCCGCAGCAGACGCACCGGGCGTCGGCGGAGGGCGGACAACGCCCTCTTCCAGCCCCCCTAAATGGGTCCAGGGGCGACGGACTTGGGGAAGTCTGTCGCCCCCCACTCATCAGGACCCGAGGCGGCGGCGCGAAGTGTTCCAAGCGCGCCCCTCTTAGACGGCGCGGGGGGAGTCTAACACCTCACTCCCCCCGCTAACCCGAGGAGGCCCGCTGCGGCGGGCCGGCACCAGCCGGGGGTTGCGGAAGTGTCGTAAGTTCCCGCGACCCTCGGCGCAGGTGTGAGATGGAACACCGGGGTGGTTTTAGTCAGTAAGAGTCTGACAGACCCCTCCGCCCACCCCAGGGCGGAGGACATCCATGAGGATTTCCACCCCGAAAAAAAAAAAAAAAAAAAAAAAAACGGTTAGGTTTAGGTTAGGTCACAACTTCGATGCCCTGGGATCTGGAGACGAGGGCCCTCGCGCTGAGATATCACCAAAGCGAGGAGGCGCTTGAGCGGAGTAGTCTCCGCCAGATCCTAGAGGCTGTGGAGGGAACGAATTGCGCAACCCAACGCAGGGCACGCCGCATTAGTGGCGGTAAGACCCGTAATGGAGGAGTGCCTGGAGAGGCGGCATGGCAACCTCAGCTTCCAGATGACGCAGGTGCAGATATCTCAGCGCGGGGGCCCTTGCCTCTAGATCCCAGGGCATCGAAGTTGTGACCTAACCTAAACCTAACCGTGACCTAACCTAACGACCTAACTTGACCATATTTCTTTTGCCTACTGGATATCCTCATGGATGTCCTCCGTCCTGGGGATGGGCAGAGAGGTCTGTCAGACTCTTACTGACTAAAACCACCCCGGTGTATCCCTCGTACACTTAGGTCCCAACCTAACCTACCTAACCCTGACCAAACATAACCTAACGACCTGACCTAATCTAATCCTGACATTTAGAGGACAGTTGGTGCCCGACAGACTGCTGTTTAATCTCTATGCGAGGAACAAGCAATCAATTGCACTTAACGGGCCACCTGCGTGCTTGTAGAGATTTTTCAGAAATCGCCTTTGTCAGTATTATAAGACATTTTTACATTAGTTTCTAAATATTTTTTGAACGTCTATACCTCGTTGGATAGCTGATTAAATAAGGATGTTTGTCTTGCATTTTGTACACTTAGTGTCATAGTAAATTTTTGAGATAAACATCATTCTTTATCGTGTACCTCGATGATTTTCTAATACACTTATATAACTTTTAATGATTACTTTCAATTGGATGGTCATTAAGAACTGTTAAATACACAGAAAGCTTCGTAAAAGTATCAGCTACAAGTTAATATCATAATCAAAGCCGATCAATTTGATATTTTAGAGATTAATAGTGTTTAAGAAGGAATTCTGGGTATTATTAAAAATAATATAAAAATTGCAATATCTCGAAATCCATTGAATTTCGTAGAACATATGTGGGGTTAAATTTGTTGCATATTAGCCCCCCTATAACGTGGTGCAAGGAATACGTCGAATTACCAGTAGCCCTGTATAATTTAAATTTAGGGTTTCCAGTGCTTATGTGAAAAATCCTGATCTTTCTGTGGCCAATATTGCAATTAGTGTCCGACCGAAACAGGATTTTTAGCCGAAACAGACCCCGAAACCGAATCTTCGGCGCCAGTCTCAGTTTCGGCCGCAACCGAACCTTATTTAGACGTGTAAAAAAGTTTATTCTATTGTACAAGGTGGGGCAAAAGTAATCACCCGATGTTGTTTTGCTGTAATTTTTTTTGGAATAAAAATGATTGGTTCTTCTTGTGGATTATGTTTATTTAATTTATTAGAATTTTTTCCATCAAGTCGAGATAATGATGTCGATCAAGTGGCCGACGTCAGAAATATCCAACAGGAATGTTAGAACCTATCGCCGGAAGTTCTGACACAAGTGATGGAAACTGCCATAAAACGAGCCCGTATCCGGTCGAGCCGGCCATCAATTCTGAGGGCGGCCACTTGACCGATATCATTTTCACGACTTGATGGAAAAAAATCGACTTAATTAATTAAATAAACATAATCCACAAGAAGAACCAAACATACCCATTCCCAAAAAAAAATTACAGCAAAACAACATCGGGTGATTACTTTTACCCCACCATGTATAGTGAAATCAAAGTCAAAGTTTTTTATTTCAAATAGACCAGATTACAGGCACTTTTAAAACGTCAAAACTAGGTGCACGGTTCCAAAAGGTAGGTTCTATGGAGAAGAGCCGGCAAGAAACTCCATGAATACTCTTTTTAAAATAGTATCTACTTAGTATCTTTTTTACACATATACTTACAGACAGTTTACTCGCGTTAAATGAAATGAAAGACAATAATGGAAATATATAACGAAAATAGTTATTCATTTCTGGTATACCTTCTATAATAACAATATATCACCAAAAAAAATGTTAGACGATTGTCAAAAATCAACACTTATACGTAAAGTACAGACTTTTAATTTAGTATTTGTGTTCAATGTCGTAAAGATTAATTTATTATTTATTGATATTGAGCTCTTGTATTTGATACTTGGTAGTTAAAGAATTATTTACCTAATTATCAATATCAACAAAAATTACAATAAATTGTACTAAATTAGGTAAACTTTGTCAAAAATCAACAAACAAAAACACAAATACAACACAACCATGCCGCACGCAGACCGGAAAACTCGGCTGGCAACCACACAGGAGTCCCGAATTCACCCGAAGTTAGCCGGAAGACGCGCGACAATTCACGAACACTGAGTTTCGGCGCGGCAGAACTTTCGGCTGATTTTTGGCCGAAACCGAAACTGTAGCTGAAACAAGATTTTTAGGCCGAAACCGAAACCGAACCTTCGGTCGGACACTAATTGCAATCAACTATTACGACATTGGAAAGGGTACTAAAACATTAGAATTTAGTTTTTCTTATGCGTGTTTTAATAGAATAAAAAAAATTGTCGCGACTTATATATGTATTGTCCTATAAATGTCCTAAAAAACACTGAATTCCCCGATTTGTCTTAACTTCTATTAACTTGCTCGACTTTCCATGTTTTTCCAGAAATTTAACAGTGAGATGACGGATCATTTATAACAGCAAACAACAGCAACACTGAAAAATCAATTGAGACTTCGCAGTTGACAGCTATGCGGGAAATATTTTGATGCTATTGTTTAGTTTATAGTCTTAAATTACGATATATTTTCTATTTTTCGCAAAATCAAAAAAAAAAAAAACAAATATGACGGAGAACAGATGTTTCAATGCAGATTACAAATGAATGCAATAACGACATGTTTAAATTTATATCAAGTCAGAAAGCGAAGATCAAGACCGATGCAATCCCCATCGAAGATATTAGAACTTCCAAAGAAGATAAAGTTAAAGTGTGAAGTCAACCAGCACGCGGCCGTGTTTGCCCATGTTTATATTATCTCGGCAGACGGTAATTCGCGTATTGGTCGAGACTCACATGACTCTCGTCAGCTATGTTAGTATATTGGACGATGATTAAGCAGACGCCCCTCACTCAGACAGGTTTACTTTTACTTTTCTATTTCACTTGGGTAATAGCTTTTCATTCATTAATTAAAAATATTAAAATATATTTGCTGAAATTTTATGTTTTTCTGTAGGTCCCTCAACAGAATAGGCCACCCATTATCCAATTCTGGGGTTCCTGTTCTCTTTGGGGTGAGTAATAAAATATGATTTAGAATTATTGGTAGGTAAGTACACTTCCGCGTACTATTGTGTGTACATTCACGCCACTCCTTTATAAATAAAATAATAGGCTTAACTCATGTTGTCATTATTATTGTGAATCGTAAGTGTTGAATGCAGTGCTTGAATACAATCACCCAGCAGCATGCATTAGCATAAATGCATCAGAAGCGATACGCATAACTTGGCACGACATTAAGCATAATTAGGCGGTGACCCACTTTTTTATCAAAGCTCGCGTCGTCGATACTCGGCGCGGGCGCATGGGGCACACATGCGCATCGCAATCGCGAATACAACGCATGAGAACAACACACCTGCAAAACAGCGTTCAGTACAACCGACAGAGATAAACATTTATTTATATACATTGTTTGTAATCAAACTTTAAATAGATAACGTGTGATAGCCGCATACCTACTAGGTATTTTTATTTTATCTTTGCGATATAGGTAGGTATAAATAAAATAAAGATCGTTTGTGTTGCGAACAGCAGATGTCTCATACTGCTGCCATATGGAGAAAGGCTATAACTAATAACTACCTCGAAGTTGATTCTGCGTATAGAATATGAATACGTGAAGAGAAACGCTCTAAGAAAAAGGCGAATTTTACAGGAACTGTATTCTATAGTGGAGGATCCTGTATTGGTTTCGGGTGGCATTAGTTTCGGAGCTCGCACGGAATTAGGCATTATTGAAGAAAACTCACTAACTGCTCATCGTTTCATTATAGACATCCCAGAACCTGATGCTGTGACATTTGAAGCATTTTAAGAAAAAAAAACTTGTTTCTTTATACTTCAATGCACTAAGGTGGTCCATAAGGCGGACTTTATGCCCTAAGGCATTCTTTACCAGTCAACCTTTGGGTTAAAAAGAAAAGCATCGAAAAAGCTACAGAAAAAAAAAAAACTTTAAAAAAAGTAAAAACCGACTTCAAAGAAAAACTAAAAGGAGTAAAATAATTACCATAATATAAAATTAACAGTTTCAGAAGTCGGTGGCTTCTATTTGTTTCAGTGTAGAGTTGCACCGACTTCTGAAACTGTTAATTTTATATTATGGTAATTATTTTACTCCTTTTAGTTTTTCTTTCTTTGAAGTCGGTTTTTACTTTTTTTAAAGTTTATTTTTTATTAAATACGTTTTAGTGCCATAAATTTAAACCCCTCCTCTTCACAACCCTTCTTTCTGGCTTTGACGTAGTCGGGTATAAAAAGCCCTTTCGAATGATACCTTACACTCACCCCGATAATTCAGCCCTCATCAAGCTGTCTCCCCCCCCCCTATGTCCACGCCAGCAACGCCCTAAGCCGAGGTCCGAGTCCCACTAGGGGTCGCCCTTAGTGCTGTTGTTGCAGGTAGTCATGATGTTAGTGTAGTACAAGTAGTTAGCTTAGGTTAAGTATTTTACTTCCCCCCATTGGCTGGAGACCCTTCAGGTCTCGCCAATAACTGCCCGGTTACGTAGAAACCGTCCCCTAGGACGACCTACTGCAGTCCAATAGAAAAAAAAAAAAAAAAAAAATACCTTACACGATAGAATGAAAACATTCCAAAGAGGGGGGGGGGAGGCACCCCCTCCTCTTTTCCAGTAGTCAGTTACCAACAACAAATGTAAACAAAGCAATATTAGTAATTTGAGAATTTTGCTTTGATCCGATGAGGAGTTCTGTTCCATATCTCTGAAGTTCATGGTCTAATCATAACAATATTTATATGGGACCAATCGGGAAGTATACACTTTCGAACAAAAAAATAATTTTTCAAATCGGTTAATAAATGACGGAGATATGAGGTAACAAACATAAAAAAATAAAAAAAATACAACCGAATTGAGAATCTCCTCCTTTTTGAACTCGGTTAAAAATGAGATGACAATTATAAACTGAATATACTATGATTTCATAAGATGAAGCTTCATCTTTTAAGCGTCGCCAGACGACAGTGCACTCGGGTTCCGCAATTTCTTGTAAGAAGTTTTTATAATCCAACAGGGTGGGTCAGTGTGGTCCCGGACATGAATCCAATAGAACATGCCTTGGCCTTCATATGCCGTAGGGTTCGAGAAAAACATCCAGGTTCCCAGGAACATTAGAGGATTAAAAAAGTGTTTCATGCAAGTATTGTGGGACAATAATGTGGCTCAAGAAAAGATAATGAATTGATAGGTAGCATGGAGAAACGTGATACTGATTAAGTCCCTGGTAGTGTTTAATAAGAAATAAATAAAAAAAAGGAAATTAAATAACTTATTAATTATTCCGGATAAGATACGCTGAAAATAACGAAATGGATATAAATTAGGAAGTTAAGTATTTTAATTGCCAAATTCAATGAAATGATCATTGATTTTGTCCTTTCTTAATTTTGAAACATTTAAACAAAAACTTGAACATTATTTTGTGTTTCAATAATTTTTATGGTGGATGTGGTAAATAATAATCTCACTTTAGCAAACTAAACATTTTATGACCACGTATTGTAGTTAATGTAAAAATACTAAATATGGATAAAATCTAGACTATACTAGTACATATATGTAAACATTAAATATATGTAGGTATACAGTAAATACAGCTGCATTATTCATCCAGCTTTACATTCTATTAAAACCTTTTATTAAATTAAAATACCGTCAATCTGATCGAAACCATTGAACAGAGCGCTAAAACCACGTAAATTATATACACCATGAGTACTGGAATACTTTATTACACTTTTTGTAATCTGATTCAAAATATCTACATAATACATTTATTCTGTACCTACATACTATATGATTATATGAATAGTGAGAACGCTATTTCTCACATACATGTAAATAAGCGGAGCCTTGGCCTGGTTACCACGATTTTAGCGTTATTACAAAATACTCAAGTGATGCGGCGCCCGCGCACTGGAGTGGGGACTACGCACACACAGACTAACCTCCACGACGCCAAACAAAAATATTTCTCTGTTTATAACATATTGATATTATACTTTTTTAAATAACTGATGTAATTTTTCCTGGATTGAGTAACTAAATCAGATTATTTCCATTGCTTCACTGTGCTTTTATTACCGGGATAGAAATATGGAACCTCTTTGCTTGCTGCGTATGTAGACATAGATAATTAATAATATATAATAATATGAAATCCTTGATAATAATATATCAACTACGATCCCGACTCAAGGCGGTTTTGTGAGCGCATTGCTTTGCAGGTGCTAAGGGTAATTGACAATCATGGCAAAATAAGTAGAATATCGTTCAAAGTAGCGATCTAAGGAGTTGGCCCAAGTTCAGTAAGTACTTAATCTAATATTACATGTGAAAAGCGAAACAGATTTTAATAATAGGGAAAACACTGCTTTGGAGACGATACCTTTTTAACAAAAATATAACGGGTGTAAAAAGGCCCTTAACGACAACGAAAACCACATAATCTGCCCATCATTGGGATAATTTTTTTCTACCAGACCATACCTGGGAAATCATTGATTCCGGAGATATAGAAGGTCAAAGTACACATATTTTTTTTTAGTTTTTTCCAGAAACTTATTCTAAGTGATAATACTAAACTTTATTCCAACTAAACATTATCAAAATTTTAAATTTTTCCTAACAAATTACGCATTTGAAGTTACAAAAACGCAATGAATATCAAACGCACACAACCGCCATGGCTCAGCTGTGTAGCCGCTGTACGACCCACACAGACACATTTGGTTAGATGCATTACATTGCGAGCTACAAAAAAAAATAGTTTTTTTATGCCTAAAAATAAAAGTCGTTTCCCAGCAATTATTTTTGGTCCATGTGTTTTAGTTTAATGTACAGAGTGCATAGATTTCGGCTATGTAATGGGTCTTTTTACACCCTGTATTTTAATGTCATGTTTCGTAAGGGCTCATATGCACAATATCATATTCTTAAATTAAGAGACAAAAGTTTTCCAATTACTTTAAAAAATGTTTTTACTTTTTCCGCAGGGTTAAAACCAGCAGCATTCTTAATAACTGAAATACCAATCCGTTAGGTAAACATGGTGATCATTTATGACAATATTCCGCCAAGAGCGCGACGTTCATTTCAGTGGATGTGTACAAACGGATACGTTATCATGATAGAATTTTTCCAAATATAATTGTAATGTGCATGAAGCTTCTATTGAAAGCTAGTTAGTTGTTAACTTCAGGCCAGCGTTACGTGAACTCTACTGCTTGTAGCCTTGCTTTCTACAATGTAATAGTAAACAAATTAAAATCATCAAAAAACATGTTTCAAAACCTCTCAAACGCTTGTTAATTGAAATGCTGAAGGTTCTACAGGCTCTGCATTGTGTTAAACTACAATTTGTATCTAAGAAACGTAGAATTAAGGAATAATGTTATTTTTTATCTGGTATTTACTGAAAAGATTAATGGATTTTAAGGCTTCAAAACGTATTACGTCTCTGCGGTCGTTACAAAAATCATAATTATATCAAATCAAATAGAACAACATATTTATGTTGAAAAATATCAACAAGTGATTTACTCCCTGTGTAAGGTACATCACAGTACAATTTTAATATAAAATGTGCAAGCAGGCATACATATAAATGTGCAGCACATGTGGAAGTGGCACAAGGTTGTCTGTAGAAACGGTTGCGCGGGTTGTAAGGAAACAGCGGATACCGATAATTTGCCTGAAAGCACCCATTTTGATAAATCAAATATACGACTCCTCTTACACACACCTACGTTAGCGTGTTAGTTTTTTATTAGGGCATCAGTCTATGAAAAATAATTCAGTGTACGTTGAAGACGCTGCTACCGGCTGGTGTGACAACTTTAATATTTGCTAATTTATTTACTTTACCAATGAAAAATTATAACATGCTGTATACTATACATACGTACGTATTATTATATTGAAATATTGATAATGTACTAATGTTTGGACGAGTTATGAGTTGTATGTAGCGTTGCCTAACTTAGTAAGGTCATAATATGAAGTGATTGGGTAAAGAACGTCAGTTTCAGAATGATGTTGATAATCTAATAGAATTGAATTTGTATTTAATTGTGAATTGTTATAATGAATCGTTAAACGTATTGTGCAACTTCAGCAAGTTACAAATTAAAACACTGTTTTTTATTCCCGGACGAAAAAAGAGTGGAGTTATGAGTTTGAAGCCTATGTCTGTTTGATTTGAAACGGATGAACCGAATGCAATGCAGTTTTTTGTTTGCAAGCTAACTTAATCGGGGTAGTTATAGATTATAGACGTTGTAAAATAATCAGGTGTTTACACAGTCGATGTAAAGATCTCTGCCGTATTTATTAATACATCTCGCTCTTGTCACGGCTCATCTTCCGTGCGGAAGATGTCCGGTCCTTTGGAAGGCATACACGGGGACACAGGTCCAACGCGCAGAGGCCCCTTTGAGAACTTTAATCTAAAATGGGATGGGGCACCAACCGGGAACTATATATTATTATTTCGTATTTATTATTATTTTTCACTTCTGCTCGTCTGATTGACTTAAAATTTCTAACGTATTTGCAAACGTAGTAACAATATATTATTGTACCATTGAGCTAATCTGATTAAGGGTTTGGATCGGAAGTTTGTTAACACTAGTCACAATAGCCAATAATCACCCAAAGACCAAAAAGATTGATTTTGTCACATAACTTGTTTTGACGAGGACTTGGAAGGTGGCTTACAGTTGCGATCGGCCCTCCGCAATGACTAGTTGCAGTTGCAGACCCATCGTGATTGTGGTCGTATGACTCGTTATACAAGAAGCAGCCATAATCAACGTCTAGGGTGCTTTTAAATATATATTTTTTCGTATCTTGATCCATGATATCGGTTATTTAGAAAAGACATTGGCATTGCCACTTGCCACCACTCCCCAAGAATCTATACTATAACCTATAGCAAATTGTTAACATGCATTTATTTAATTTAATGTGTTGTATTTAAATATAAGATGGGTAACAAAGGAGTTTGTTCATAGCAAGGCAACAGTGACGTCCCCACAGAACACATTCATTGGTACGCGTATTGCAACATGCGCGAGCGCCGTGTCCCACTTATCAAGATAAATTGAAATTGAATTTCGCCAAAGGGCAACAGTTGTAAGCGAAGAGGCAGAATATTAAAATATTTCGAACATTTCAGCTACGAAAGCTCTAGAAAAATGTGTAGGTATCTAACGTATATTATTATGATTTTAACAAGAACATATTTATAGCTAGCTGTGTAGGTATATATTGAATTATTGCACAATTTCGTCTGGAGACAGTGGATATAACTGAAACTACTTGAATCGTAGTATGAATAACTAAATTATTTAATGTAGTGAGGCAATTAAATAAAACTTATTGTAGCACCCTATTACAATTTTATTGAATATTTTAGGTTATATTACAAATTGTTAAAATTAATATATTCAAACCACACACAAACGCGATCTAGAAAATACAAAAATGACGTATTAACGAAATCCTTTGTTCTTTGGGTATTCTGGTTGCACATCGGAGTCAACTCTTGCACAATCAAGTAACCTTCGAAATGGAAAAGAAACGCACGCGCGGCCCACGTCGTCGTTCGCCATATTGAAACGAGTGGTTGAAATGTTAAACGACTTCAAAAGCGTTGGAAGTTTTTAATAATACTTTATAGATAACTTTTACTTTTTGCTTCACATTAATATTACCTAGTTTTACTAATATACGAATCTTTATAAAAAAAATCATTTCGCAAGTTTAATTTTATCTTTTTTCAGTTCATCTCGATAAAAATAAAAAAAAGTTGATACATTATTATGAAAGTTCACGCAGTGTCTGCATGAGTAATTATTATAGGACTTTTAAATCAGGACGTGGCACTTGAGTCGTTTGACAATGCCAATTCAGAGAAATGGTCTTGGGTTCAATCAATTGTCGTATTCATTGCTTCAATATCTCCTTTGTAATATTATGTAGGTACTTGTTTACAACATTGTAAGTAAAGCCTAGTGAGCACACTGCAACTAAGCTATTTACGTACATTTATAAAATATAGAAACGATTACGTACACACAATCAGGTTAAATATATTTCAGACATGAAAAAAGAGGTCAAATGTGAGTTTATAGGTACTCACGTGACTGTTCATTTTATTATTCCTTACTTATTTTGATCGTATTGTTTACAAACGACACAGAATTTATATTCAAGCATTTTTATAGGCACAAAAGATTTATGAAGTAACAAACTGCTGACAGTTATCATTACGTACATACCTACTGGTATTGTATAAACTCAACTTTGCATTATTTTACCAGACTATTATAGTGGGTTTTTTTAGAAACAGACATGACTGTGTGATATAATGTTTAAAAGTTCGCCACCTCAAATAGAAATCGTAGTAGCATTGAAATAGTTTAAGTCTCATTAAAATCACCAACTCTGGTTGTTTCTATGCAAAGTTTCAGTAATGTATTACTTTTGGTTCCAGACTTCCATAGCAAGTCTGTTTTTTTAATTTCCAAATGATGAATATATAATGAATTTAAAAAAATATAGAAATACTGCTCTGTAAATAGGTGCGTTTAAGTGCGGACTTTGTCTAAAATAGGGCCCTAAATACATGCGACGAGATAATGAGAATCTGATCCATATTACACAAGAGTTAAAACGTGATTAACTCTTTTAAAATCGGGTAGGCAGAGCGTTGAATATAACAGTTACACTGGACGGCCTTTAATTTTAACTATTGATGAAACAGGAGAAAAATATGCGACTCAATCATTGGCGACCGCTACTAAATATTCAAAGAGATATCTTAAATCAAAAGCATCTGTAAAAAGTGGCCAGAAAGTAATAGTTGTCATAAATTACGATTAGGCATTTCACGCGACTTTTGGTTATGATTGAGGCTGATTCACAGGTAATACTGGGCAGATTTCTTGCTATAAATAAATATTGGGCCCAGTCCTACACTGGAAGACCAAAACGATATTGAAAACAACGGTGTCGACCAGAATTGTGATTTTTTGGTGAATAAGGTAATTAAATGGCTTCAGTTATCTGGAACTTATAGGTGATCACTATAATTAATTGCCGCTTAAAAGGGATTATTAACTTCTATAAATAATATACATATAGATTTCGAAATGGAAATCGGTAAAATTAACCGAGAAAGCTACTACTAAGTCTTTTGCTTCATTAGGATAATTTGCGTGCTCTCAGGTTTCGTGAAATCATGACTAGATTTCATAATCTAAGGTTTTCTTTTCTGCTTGATCTGGCCCTGTCTTTCTGACTTTCACCTCTTCCTTTATCTACAAAAACATTAGGGTAAACGGAAACATTTCAAAAAAACATTCTCCAAACTGCAGTCAATGCTTAGTTTAAGGTTCCTTAGTTTTTTTTAAAGAGGAATGTCCCTTATAAATGGGTTGCATCGAGATTATTGGTAAACAGCGCGATTAATCCAAATAGGTTTGTGATTCATTCTTTTTTTATCTTTGACTGTGTATGGACTTTCCTTGCGGACCGTTTCTACGTAACCGGGCAGGTATTGGCGAGACCTGACAGGCTAATAACGCTGCGTTTGATGAAAGATATTTCGTTTCGTATTCGTAATCATAACTGCAAGTAGACTGCATATCCAGTGGCAACTGTAAACTATAAAACTGCCAAATGCAGCTTGATGGCAATTAGTATGTAGGCAGTGCAACTGCCGACTGAAACGGGATAATTCACCAAATGCGGCGTTATTAGTTATTAGGGGGTAGATTTTGTAAACACTGGCATACTTATCCCTTAAGGCCCAGTCTCTACCAAGCGGATATGTGCGGGGATGTCCGAGGCGGAGACGAGAAGGGATGTTTTTCAGCTAGGGTGTATCCACCAAAACTGTGCGGAGATGCGTACTGGCTAGACTGTAGCGGAGATGTGTGCTGGCTAGAGTGGAGATGTGCGCAGACTAGAGTGGAACTGAGCTGCGTGCGGCGAGCGTTGGATGTGAACGCACAGTTCAGTACGATCTGATACGAAAGGTAGACGTCTGGGCACAGCTCACTGCACGCCGCACACATCTCATCTCCGCTGCGCGCCGTCGACAGCTTGCGAGGCAAATCTCCGCCATGTTCCTTAAATACTATTGTTTTGCTTGACTGTCCTTCCGAAAGTTATAGCTCGTTTTTCTTTGAATTTTGTACCTTAGGCAGAACCAGGTTTATAGTGCAGACGGCATTTTTAAAAGGGAGTGGAGGTTTCGTAACTTTCTTTGATATCGACGAAAAAGATCGTTTATTTGTCAAGAGTTTGTAGTATAGCAATCTATCTATTTATCTATGGCAAGTCGGCAACGTAGAAAAAGCGAATTCTCTTGAAGCACGTAAGCGACATCATGTCTCTTCGT
This sequence comes from Amphipyra tragopoginis, assembly GCA_905220435.1. Lineage (NCBI taxonomy): Eukaryota > Metazoa > Arthropoda > Insecta > Lepidoptera > Noctuidae > Amphipyra > Amphipyra tragopoginis. Next base: position 21,077,870 of record HG991991.1, on the reverse strand, counting down.
TTAAGGTATAAAGACTAAATGCCAAAATGTAGGTTTTAACCAAAGAAATCTAAATAATGCTAAGATTTATGTGGTTTTAACGATAACGTTGATGTGGAAACTTTTCGAGTTTGGACGCATTATAATATTTCCGTTTCGCTTCTTCCTATAAGAGGATATTTTTTAATAGTTATTTTATAGTCTTAGCATGAGAGCCCTTGGCAAATTCCAAGAAAATAATGAATATAAGGAGCTTATTTTCCTCAGGGCCACTAGGATTAAGTTACTATAAAATGGCTTTTCAGCGTTTAAATCCTGATAATTCGTAGACATCTCAGGTAACTCTTTCTATACTGTGCTCGTTATAATGACGATACCTACATGTTACCTTTCTTTGCAAATAATTTTCTTCATAAAACTTGCTGAATATTTATTATAAATAAATATTCTTTTTTCATAACATAACATGGCAAAGTATGTTTAGACAATATTCCCAGCGATACTGATCGTTATTCTTGTAGACGGTAGTCGTTATTTTTCCTACTTTAAATAAATTATGAGAAGCGCCAACGGAAGTTTATTCATGCGCATATTCCACGTAAAGTTTCTTTGCAGTGATGGTAGCATTTAATCAAAGTTATGTCAACAAGACCACTGCTGTGTAATCAATTCCAACATAAATTGAAATATAACTGCAGCTCCAGCCTTGTTCTTCGATAACACAGGTCAACAGTGAATCAGTTGGCTCGAGAATTGAATCAGGGTACGGTCTGTCGATGTATTCGAATAAAATATTTAGGTATTTAGTTGTCCCGGCATTTAGTTAGTTTTATCAAGTAATTCTAATAATTGAAGCCATAATCATACTGGCGTTCTTCAAGTGTATCCGTAAACTGTTCGCACGGTGCGGCGGCGTTCATCCAGGCAGCGTAGGCGTCCATAAAGAGTCACAAACGAAGCAGATACTATAATATTCACTCTATACAAAAATCAATGGCCTAATACAAACGGCGCATATAGGTACTATCTATTTAATCGTTAAGTATTTTGAAGAAACCGACCGATGTCTACAGATTCTGCCAAATATAAAATATCTGTAAATACAAATTTTAGTAACTGAATGTATAGGTTTTCAAATATTTTCGTATCTGTTCCGTGTGTGCTACCTTCAGATACTATACTTTTTGTGCAGATAAATATTATAGTATGTGCACCGTGTCAGTCAGTGACAGTCTGTCTGGCACCTACGCGCATCGCGCAAGTGCCTTACGCAGGGTGAACGCTGCTTTAACTTAACACATCCGTTGTGCCCATACCATACACTGCTCGCTCACACTTTCCCAAAAATCATAACAAAAAGAAAAGATTAATCGTGGAATGCGAATCAATGATGTTCAAAAAATTTGACGACACCTTTGGTGCAGTGGCTGAGCGATTGGCTTCTGCGCTACGGATCGTGGGTTCGATTCCCGCACGGAACAAATATTTTTATGCCCTACAGATAGTTGTTGCGGGACTGACCGTTTGTGGATGTGACGATTTGTGTCTGTAAACGCACCCACGTTACAAGAGAAATCTCAGTGGGGCAAAGATAAAAAAAAAAAAACTATGATTATAGAATTTAATTTTACACACGGATCGTATGGATAATGTAATGAGAACATTCTGAAGTTATTATACCGTACACCGCATATTTTTAGTAGCTATGAAAACTTTCAGGTGTTATTGTACTAGTCATGAGTGTCATAATACTGATAATGTTAGCCTGTACAATCCGTTAAAGACATAAAAAGCAACTTTTATTCTAGGATTTAAAAAAAAGTTTTCCTTTTCATAGTACCTATCACAGAAGACTAAAAAAAAAGTTCAAATATTGTTTTCTTATTCCAAAAGGCGAAGTACCCCAGTTCCTAGCCCCTATTAAAATATGACACGTACGTATACGTTACATTTAAATTACTCTGCGGTGAAGTTATTAAAAGCGGAGCCCTATAATGTCAGAGTGCACAGTGAAGTAGGTTATGCTTACGTCGGGCAACGGCCTTGCAACAGGTAATTTGTAAAATATGTATTTTTAATATAGCATCACTGTTCAAATGACTGAAATTTGCGACATTATAAAAAATAACAAGACATCTCTTTGCTCGACTTGGGAATACAACTTAGGAGTGGGTATGGCTCTCGGCAGCCGCCCTTACGACCTCTTGACTCTTGACTAAAGACGCACTTTATTAAATTTCTCCCTGCTTATAAATGGCTTTACTGTTTTACAAGGTTAGTCGGTAAGCCACGGGCAATATACAATATCACTGATCTTACACATGGACGCGATTCGACCCGCTTTTGATTGTCTCTCGGACAAAAACCGAATTAGCGTATATTTTTTTTCGTTATTCTTCTGGATACCTGAAAATAGTCATTTCAAATCGTGTAAAATCTGTCTATATTAAACTGTAGAGGACTAAGTCTTCACGTTGGAAATATTTGCTTAAAAAGCTAAGGGTTGCTAGAAATAAGGAACACAAATTAATCTTATTTACTATAAGGTACTTATTGCATGTTTAATGGACTATTTGTTGTTGCTAGTCGGTTTGATCTTCGTTAAAATTGAATTGCAAAACTATTGCCTCGTGTAGATGATCTGTGTTACGTCGAAGAAAACACAGTCCTACACAGTATCATGGTATCGCGCGAGATCAAAAACTTTCGAAGTTTTTTTCTCTTTATTCCCGCCGCTCATATTATTACGTACGACCCTACTGTGATAATCTAGAGCGCTTGTATTATTTATTATTATTTTTCTCGTTATGTTCCATTTTTTTCCACTATGGGGAATTGGTCCATACAAAAGTGATATCAACATTCTGGTGATAATGTCCTTTAAAATAATTTTATTTTATTTCCAAATGAAATAAAATGTTTGTTATTTATTTCAAAAAACGATAACCTGTAATGGAGGTCCTCTGTGACTCCAAATATGACCAAAAATGTAAACTCAACAGCAGCTAAAGATAGAGTTGCCGTAGGTATAAAATCTTTGAACAGCTTTTTCTATAGAACTACAGATTTTTTGGAAAAGTTGTAAAAAAAAGTTATTCATTATTAAAGGACATTAAATAATATTTTTTTCAGATCACTTAGTACCTCCTTTCAAAATAACATTGTATAAAACCACGTGGTCGAGAAAAACGATTGTTATAAAAACAGTGGTCCTATTTATGTAGACGTTGTAAAAGTTTATTGCAAAGTTTTTTTACTTATAATCATACTTTCTGTACGATTTTGCTTATGCTTTATAGCTGTCGGGGGCAATTCAAGTTTATATAGCGTGGAAAGTTTGACGTAACTGCAAAAACTCAGTAAAGTATTGATTGTTAGTGAGACTGAGTCAAGACCGCCATGCTACAAGACCGTATCCGCGTCCGCGTCGACGCGGCGTATTAATCATCACTATCAGGATATGTTCTTAGTAATGTCCTTATTATTAACTGTCATTCTCTCATACATTTACGCAACTCTAAATAAATAATATAAAATGAAAACTGTCGATTGTTTATTAAATACATTATTAGTATATTCGCATGTAATGGTAGGTAATGAAGTAATGATACATTTTTGTAGAGACATGTTCCTAAAAATTGATCTTTTTTCAGGATCTTTTTAGTGATTCAGATACTCGTGCGTAATATAGGTAGTATTTGGACTAAGAAATATGTACCAACTGCTTCGCTTTTAAGACAATCTGTATACCCTTTGCCTTATTTTGAATTTGTTGATTTGTTAAATAATGTTAGCTGCAGTCTCTCAGGACCTTGGACGGCGGGAGACGGGGGCGAGCGCGCGAGGGGAGGGGGGGCATGGTCGCGGATGACGCGCGCCCTACTGGCACACTGACACACTTACCCAGTGACAGTGGTACTGCTTTTGGTCTGACGAGGTCGATGCGTCCTACCTACGTGTAATCTTATGTATATGTACACAGATAGACTTAGTTTCATAGTAAGTGCGGCGTAGTTCCGATTGTAGCGAACAGAACCGCTGAAATCTCTTCTCGTCTTGCCTGAATAGGTATGGCACAAGTAAATATTTTTTTACTAGTCATCCGTAACATAACTATGGTAAATTACAAACTTAAGCTGTAGATTGGCATATTACGTAGTTATAGAAAATGTCTTAATTTTTTTTTAATTATATTCTTCTCTTTCTGCCTGAATGCACGTTATGTCCTAGTATAATATTCACGCAATTAAACAATAAATAAAAAAAACATTTAATTTCATTTTAAAATTTCAGAAGTTTTTTTTATATTTTTTGATATAAAGTAATATAAGTAACTAAAAAGAAAACACACGGGACCGACATAGTACAATGTGGCGCAATCCTATTAAATTGTACGTGCAAATTGTACAAAAAAAAAAAACAACGTGATCATTCTAATAACACAAACCGAAAATATTGCAGAAGGTACCGTAAAGTATTGCAGCAGTACGCTAACCACACGGTATGGTACGCATAATATAATAATTTGACTCTGTAAATTTGACGACCTTGGTGGAATTGCGTTTTTGTACACAACCTTGAGCGTATAACTACATTCATATCTGTTTTTTAACATTAATTCAATTCACCAAAAAATAAATCTCAATTTCTATGAATTGACGAAACATTTCTGTGTCAAGGTTCCGTGTAAGTATTGCACAAAGTTGAAAGGTAAAATCTACATAGTTACTTCAACCTTGCTGAATATGTATTTAGCAATTAATTTTAATTAAAATCATTAGTCAATAATTTTCATTAGAAATAGTGATGCGTTACTGAAAACAGTTTTATGTGAGAGCTAGAGGGCCACAGGGGAATCCCTCTATATCTCTGTTACTTGGATTTGTGTGCTCCATTTTAGACTCTGTTCTCGACTGTGTGCTTAGCATCAGAAGGCCAATTCTCGTAATTAAAAATGTTCAAATTATAGTTTCGATCTAATCTCAGTCTAGTCTCAATATCATAAATATGACAAATGGTATTCTTGTTCGTTAGCAAACAACGTCAAACGTGAGTTTATATTGAAATGAGATTGAAAGTTGACTGAAGCCAAAACGGTATTCTGGTTACATTATGTACTGACCCATTTTGACAAGTTGGAATTCTAATTTATTTCTAGAATTTTAGTCTATGACTGTTAAATCGGTATGCTATCGGTAATAGATTTTAAGTTGACTGAATTGACATTATATCGAGATAGACTGAGATGATGCTGAAACCGGACCGAACTTTAAGTGTACCAGAATACCATTTTTTATTCAATTCATAATTTATTCTCAGTTCGGTCAACCTTCAGTCTTACTTCAAATTAATTACAATAATTGGGCTTCAGGTGCGACCAGCTAGGAACAAGCAGGTCCATGTCAAAGAAAAAAAAAAACAATAAGCATCTAGGAAAAATTTAAATCTTTATACATAATATAATCAATCACCTACGGTAATGTCACTTTGCAAATTCGTAATTTCAGATTTTATTCTAAGTTGGTTTGTTCACTTGTGGGTAATGTTTAAGATAAGTAGGTATTTCGCTCACTACGGGACACTGTCCGCAGTTCGTATTCGCGCAGTTTCAATTTGAACTGTAAAATTTTGTAAAAATCTTGTACTCTAACATCTTTCACTGTTTTCTATACTTAGCAACTCTTCTTCAGTTAGGTTTCACTGTAATCTTTACCTCGTCTTCTCTTCTTTTGTGTCGTCTACCCCTGTTCCTTTTACTTCCTCTAGGGTACTACTCTATCACAATATTGCTCCACTTGTCTTGAGGTACATCGTATCATGTGGCATGTCCATTTCCACTTTTATTGGTAGGTATATTTTGGAAAGTATATCTATAGACTTTGTTATTGCTCTTACTAGGTTACCTGAGTATTTCTTACTCTATCCTGTTTTTTAAACGACTTCAAAAAGGAGGAGGTTCTCAATTCAGTTGTTTTTTTTTTTATGTTTGTTCCTCATATCTCCGTCATTTATGAACCGATTTGAAAAATTATTTTTTTGTTCGAAAGGGTATACTTCCCGATTGGTCCCATATAAATTTTGTTGTGATTAGACCATGAACTTCAGAGATATGGAACGGAACTCCTCATCGGATCAAAGCAAAATTCTCAAATTACTAATATTGCTTTGTTTGTATTTGTTGTTGGGAACTGACTACTGGAAAAGAGGAGGAGGTGCGTGTCCCCCCCTCCCCCCCCCTTTGGAATGTTTTCATTATATCGTGTAAGGTATCATTTGAAAGGACTTTTTATGCCCGACTACGTCAAAGCCAAAAAGAAGGGTTATGAAGGAGGGGGGTTAAAATTACGACACTAAAACGTATTTAATAAAAAATAAACTTTAAAAAAAAGTAAAAACCGACTTCAAAGAAATACTAAAAGGAGTAAAATAATTACCATAATATAAAATTAACAGTTTCAGAAGTCGGTGCAACTCTACACTGAAGCAAATAGAAGCCACCGACTTCTGAAACAGTTAATTTTATATGGGGAATTATTAATCGGGCGAATAAATAATATATGGAAGACTGTTAATGAGATACTTTAATACTAAACCGAGCGGCATTAAAATATATTTGCGAAAAATTAACTTAACTAGCGAAAAATTATGAATGATTAAAATTCGTAAAATGAGCTACTAGTAGTGGGAAACAGTTAATCTAAGCTAGCAACTAAAATTCCAAGTGTCCGAATTAAATACTAATTTGGGCGAAAAAAATACTGAGTGGGCGAAAATATACATTTCCTTACCCCGAGACTGATAGGTTAGGTTCGAAGGGGATGACGGGGGCTAGAGTGAGCGAGCGAACGAAGCCCCCGTCATCCACTTCGTGTTAGGTTACTTTAAACCGTGTATCTGTACCTAGCGATTGACCATGCCCTGCGTCTTAACGAATACATTAAATAATTAGTTCTATATTTGTTCTATCGAAATATGCATAATACGCAATCACAGAAACTACCTACGCTTAGAAAGAAGATTTTGTTTTTCAAAATTTTGTGAACTTCGATATATCTACATTACAAATATTAAATAAAAAATATTAATAAAATCTAATTTGAATTGTAATGGGGACAAAACTGTCACATTATAAGCGAAAGAAATTTATTTACCTAGAAATACATCGCTAGCTTTACTTCTTTGTAGTCTTTTTTAACTTAAAGTAATGAATTTTTATAAGTAAAAAGTAGATAAGTAATTAGAGTTAATGTAGAACTAATTGTCCATCTAGTTTTTTTTTAAAGTGCGTAATTTAAAAGTACATCGCTGGCTAACTGTTACAGAAGAAGTATTTTTTTATAAAAACTAAAACGGAACAAATTGCGTATTATGCATATGTCGATAGAACAAATATAGAACTAATTATTTAAAGTATTCGTTAAGACGCAGGGCATGGTCAATCGCTGAGTACAGATACACTGGGTAAACAATCAATCCGTAATTTGTCAATTCACTAGACAATGTCTTATTAATATAGTACCAACACATCTAACAAGGAACATAGATCAATTCGTGTTTCAGTTCCTGATTAGCCTTGACACGAGATAGCCTAAAACTACGGGAATAAATATTTTTTTACCGTACCTAGTTTGATATCAGAAAAGGAATATTCATTTATAACAAAAATGCATTGCAGTTAAATAATGAAAAGGAGAACGGGACCCAAGTGGTCCCGAAGGCCAATAATGACACATATGTCATTAGAAAGCTATTTCAATTTACTATAATAGTTATTAAAGCGTCTCAGTGAAAAAAAATGGTAAAGTTATTTTTGTTGCATTGGTCGCGGTAGAAATGCAGCACTGCAACGCCATAACTTTTTTCTCGGATATGAAATTAGCCACCAATAATAACTGAAACTGAATTGAAGTAGCTTTCTAATATAATTATGTGTAGTCGTTATTGGCCTTGAGGACCAGGTACCAAACCTTACTGCCGATTCTCCTTTTTTACTTTTACATAAAGCATATACCCTTGTATCTTACGTAGCATTTATACAACCCAAATTACAGTGCAGTGCTTTAATGGAAATTAAAAAAAATATGTCAAATATTTACCCAAGCGGTAAATTGTAAACGGGTTATTCCGATGCTCGTAAAATAGGTCAACAAAATTTTCAGATATAGAGCTATCGAGTATTGCAGAGCATTTATTAATAAATATAGGTCAACAGTTCATTCATAGACTCAGGTCGATTCTCTGTAATAGGCCAGCCCCTGATTCAGAACTTTTCGATAAGTCAGTTGTAAACCAATTCGGTTTGTTATGTTGATTTGTCTACGATTCTCGTAACTAGAGAAAACAAGATAACAAACCAAAACGTTCGACAACTGTATTACCAAAAAGTTCTGAATCAGGTGGCAGCATCTGGTATGGTCACTTAAATTCTGAACCGACAAAACGCACTCTTCTAAATTTGTGCTCAAACGAATTGGCAATTCAATAAAATTATCGGCCCATAAAAAATTGCATTACGCGACGGATTTTAGTATAATTTTTAATTACGCTACGTCAGTACTTAAAAGTAATGCCCTAAATATTATGAGTGCTGAGAACTCGTGGATGTCGATGGATTTCGTTTGATAATTATTTCATTAACCTGCCCAGTTAGGGGCATGTCATTAGTAGACTACCTCAACCTTCGATTTGAGGACGCAGTATAGCTTTCAAATATGAATTAGAATCGATCTCTTTTCAAGTTAACGTAATGTCCTCGACACAATTTCTGCAACACAGTAAAAGCGTTTTCCTTAGATGGTTCTTATATTATATGGTTTATAAATATTCCGCCCAACTTGTTTTTTTTAAACAGTCACGGTGTTCTTCTAAAAACAAAACACTAACTAAATTATACTTTTATCATCATTTCAATGGTTTTCATCAGATTTCTTTTTTATATCATTATCAATCATGCTGATTCCACTTGAAAACTTGCCTAAATCAAGCGAGTACGTCAATAAGTTAGTCTTATCTAACAAGCAAATAATATGCACTTCCTGTGCATTTTAGTACTAGATGACTGTGTCAAGGCTCTTGTGTTGTTTTAAGACTACCCGTGAAACAAATAATTCAATAGTATCAATCGATCTTAACTATTTAATTTTACTATTGTTTTAGAGTTGACCTTTCTTTGTAAGGCTGAATTGTTTTTGTCATTGTTTAAGAAAAAAGAAACAATCTGGCCTTGTAATTGCGAGTAGTCGAGCCGGAAAAAAGTGATTTTAATTAAATATAATTACTAGACGGTAATGATAACATCAGATCTGTTTTGTCTACTAATAAAATGGTTCCAAGTTGTAAGTGCATAGTAGACGATATATATAGCTTTTCACGATTATTTACAGAGCCGACTACCTCGTAATCAACAGGTGTTAGAACTTGTATTTATTTTTATTACGTGCATTTGTTTAATCCAGGGCTTGACATGTCATAAGTCATAATTAACTATTACATATTATGAGGCGTTGTTAGTGGAAATAAAAAATGGTACGAGTACGTATGCGCGATAGAAGTTATACTACGAAGTTATCGACTTTCTAGCAGTGCTTATTTTTAAAGTAAAAATGTAAAAAAAAACATCCTGATTTTTTGTTGGGTGTTCAACCGAATTGAATTTAATTGCATCCAGAACTTTTTATCCGAATACATACGGGAATGTCTAGTTTTTATCGATATTTACTCAAAGTAGTAAATATCCAGAAACTTACTAAGTATTTACTTATTTTTTATAAGAGAATCGTTCAACGAATAATCAGTTAGAACAACTAATGTCAAAGTAGGCGACGCTAAATGTTACGCTTAATGTTAGTTCCTCACTGTTTTGTATTATGCATTCATGCTCAACGACTTTAGCAGCCACCATGGACAGCTGTAATTGCTTCTTATAGCGTAGAATGTTTTGTTAAACAATTAATAGATGCAAAATAGAACACTAATACCACAGTGAACCTACTTATTACATACAGTGGGTCAACGCCCATACATTCGACAGGTCCTATGAAATGTCAAAATTATGTAGGGGCGGAGGTTATATGCAGTATGGCTACTTGGGGCATAACCTCCCCCCCTTCACCCCGCAACCGGCACGATTGCTCTGCGACAATGTTCTACGTTGACCGACTGTAAGGAGTAAGACATAGGTAGACTGTGCTAATACTATATTTACTTATTGTAAGTTTTTTTTTTTTTGTGAGTAAATAGCACAGCGTTGTTAGACTATTGGGACTATTTCACAGTACATACGTGACACGTTTCATAATACATACGTACATAAAGTAGGTGGTACCGACTTGTGCCTTAAAATACAAAATAATAGAGGTATTTTAATATAACATCGGTATGAGCAACGTCTGGGGTCGACGTGAATATAGGCCAAGTTTATACGAAAGTGGGTCAGGGGGATTTAAACAACTGGGAGTTAACGATCGTTCCTGGACGGATATTTCTGTACTCACGTTTCGAAATTGTTGAGTATCTCATGTATGTATGTGATCCTATATATAGATATACACATGTGCATTTTTTTACCTTTTCAATTTCTAGTATCACGGCATCAAATTTGTGACTACTAACTCCAAACTTGTTTCCTATGCGCACCTACGTAGGATATGATGGAATAATTATTTTCTCGGTATATATTTTATTTTATAACGCTCCAGATGAGCAAGGCGAACGGGTCATGATCATTTCGAGAAGTAGGTCAGAGGGAGTCGCATTCATGTCTCCCCTCGTTTCGCTCGGGAGAGGGGGTGGGTGGAAGACGGCTGCGGGTTTAGCCCTGCCCTTGCTCCGTCATCTATTCCAGCCAAGGCGTAGCTTAAATAGAATAGCTAAATCTCATTGACTAGACTACATTTAAACATACTAACTTCAACATAATGTTTCTTCCATCTGCAACGTTTATCTTTTTACCCGACTGCGCGACAGCAAAGACAGGGTTATGTTTTTCACGCGTATCTTTGTATGTGGAATTATGTATATCCTCGAAGCATCCCAACGGCTGGATGTATTTTAATGAATGAGGTGTCTATCGATTTGTCTAAGCCGTGCGATGATTATAGGCTAGGTTTTGTTTTTATAAAATCAAAATGGGGCCCGTGAAATAAGAAAAGAAGGGTGAAACAAAAAAAAACGTCGCCTGCCGTATTATGTAGGGTTAGAGATGTGATTAAAAGTTATAAAAGATTATTTGTTAAAAAGTTATTGTTAATAAAAATTAACTTGTTAAATTAAAAGTTATAAATATAACGGATAAGGTTATCAGTTTCGGTAACGTTTTCATTAAGTTAATTTTATTCTTAGGTTGTAAATATTGAAAGCCTGTTTTTAGTTAAAAGTTAAGTTTTTTTAATATGTTGCCTAATATAATTTTGAGAACTAACCTTTAGTAAGAAGGTACGCATTTACCTTAATCAAAAATAGTTTTTATTTGTATAAACTAATAACATACCTTTATTATTTTAAATTATTTAAGTACATTTTATTGGCGTTTAAAAACATCAGCTGCGTGATTTTAGTTGTTGTGAGCCGTGTTCGCCTGTCGCTGATTATGTACCCTGCTTTTGAAAATGCTCTTTCGCAAGGGACGGAAGTTACCATAACGTTACTTATTCACTTTTAGTTTAAATTACTTTAAATATTAAATTAAAAAACCTATGTAACACTGAAACCGAAAGGGTCAACTCAAATCAACTGTTGAATGAAATTTATTGTTTAGTTTTACCGTTTGTTTACATTATAAGCCTTTAAGTTGTTTAACGTATAAACATTAAAAGTTAGTTTTATTTCGCATCAATAACAAAACCTATCCTTAGCGAGATAAGACTCACAGTTCTATGAATTCAGCTCGCGACAAGGTATTAAATGTTATTTTTCTTGTGCCAAGCAATTTTAGTCTTATAATTTGAGCAATCAAAACGTAATAATGATCACTATTGTTTGATCATAAACTCTTACCAAGTGGCGCTGAATAAAATAAAACTCGACTCGTTTTGTTGTGCCTACGAACTAACTGAGTTATAACTTTTAACGATTATGTCAGAATTACTTATTGATGTTAATAGTTAAATAAAATTATTGTGTTAAATTAAACGTTTAAACTTTTAATCCTCACTTCTATGTAGGGTATCGCTGAATAGGTCTTTTAAAATCAATATGATGTTTCCTCGACCATTTTACAGCCATAAGCTCCGTTTAAGAATTACTACATGAAAGTTGTGTAGGATCTATATTGCGGACCAGAGCGAGATAAGGTAGGTACCTAATGAGGTGTCTGTAGATAGATTTGTTTCATTATAATCTCATTACAACGGTAGGTAAAATCCATTGACAAAATAAAACTAAAAAGAAGTAAATAAAAAAAAAGAACCTCCTGCATAAAAAGCAAACAAAAAAATAAGAACTGAAAAGATGTAAACAAGACGTACCTACTTCTAATCATAACATAAAATTTACATAGGTTTTAAAAAAATCATGCTATCAAATCATAACATGCAGTCGGACGCTACCTACGACTTATATGTCTCTACACTTGGTAGTAAATAAATCGAGCCACTCCTTTTTTCACATGTCCTGGTTATTAGTTTTGGTTTCATGGATTATATGTATACTAAGTTGACAAAAAACTACCCTCATTGTAAAGGTTATCAAATCACCTTTTAAGCGATATATGTTTCGGATTGATCTGTTCCATACTAGGTACCAAAAATAATAACAATTACTTATACGTGAAAATAGAAGTGGCTCTATTTATTTGCTCCTAAATACTCGTATATAATTCACAAACTGACTGACCAAAAAAACATACGTAGCCTCAGACTGCATATAGGTTGATGGCATGTTTTTTTAAAACCTTCGTAAATTTTACGTTATGTTATGATTAGAAATAGGTACCTCCATCTTGTTTACATCTTTTCAGTTCTTACTTTTATATTTCGCTTTTTAAACAGGGTTTTTTTATTTATTTATTTATAACACTTTTTTAAGTCCAACGTGACTTCGAGTAATATCTACGTATGTGTCAGGTGTTTCCCACAGGGATTAGGTTGCGTTAATTTGCATAAATCCTGGTTTTCTATGGCTTAACATCTCTTGTTTCATGGTGAATAATTGTGGAACAATCAAACAAACTTTTGGATTTACATATTATCTAGGATTAGATTACATTAAATCTACCTAACCAAATGCTACTGTGATAACAAGTGGAAATAGTATCTATCGATTTCTAAGCGTGAAGGCAGAAGTAAGCATAAGCAAACAACTTTTTTGGAGTTGCAAGAATTATAATAGTAATGTTTTTTTATAAATACCCCAAAAGCTTGTTAAATGTAGTGAATCATTTCACAGTAGGTGCATAAGTTCCACATATTCAGCTTATTCCAAACAAATCTATACCGTTATTTCGAGGCAATCTCGATGCTAAAACATATAAAATAGATACCTAGTTAAAGCATGGCCACTATTATGCAGCCGCGTTACCCTTGACGTAACCGTGAATGCGTCGCATGCACTGGCACTCGCACTGCATACGCATAATCGTGTTTCCACCACTTAATAGTGCATTCATGTACACTGTTTATATAATTTAAACATCCATATATTGCTGCAAGCAGGTCAAGTTTATAAAAACCAGGACAGAGGATAACAGAAATACAGCGGACAGTATAATGTAGGTCACACAACACTATACCTATACACACGTGGACATGTTTAATGCCATTCGTATTACGTGCACAGTCATTTCTTAGGTAAATATGTGCTAATATTTAAAGTAGGTCTGGGGTGACTGTTCTAAAAGACACCGCGCAAATTATGGTATATTATGTACATACATAAATAAAATAACACTTATGATTCCTCACGTGTGAAACAAGAGTTAGAATTATTGCCAACACGCTTATTAAAACTACATTTGTAATAAATATAGTGGGTTATGTCGTTAAAAAAGTGCACTATACTATACAGTGCATTGATAAATTGGTTACGGCAATTAGGCAGGAAGATGTAAAACACACACAGGCCGGTTATTGGTATAATAACACATCAAAAATCTGTGGAGCGTGGTAACATCCAACGATGATGATGGGTCTCTACTCTACCGTAGAATGCTCTAAAGAATGGCCGCGCTATTTTCTGGTTCCACGCTTGACATACCAATTGGTGACCGCAGTACGGTGTTATTACACAGGTTATAATCCTTTAGTAGCCTCCTTTTACGTCACTCTCGGGAGGATGAGGAAATGCTATTGCCTATACTTAGCTGCGCCTGTTCTTGCCTATCTCTAACCACGCAGCGTAACATCGTTTCATGTTATTATAATTGTATATACCGTAATTCTCCTACGACTATTGCAATTAAAGAACCCCTTTCATTACGTTTATGAATACTAAATATATAGGTACTGTATTTCCTGTGTTTAGTCCTTCGTATGGTATTAGGTGCAAATATACTTCTCATAACGATCAATGTTTTATAGTTATTGATCTAAAAATGGTACTTTTGTGTGAAATGTATAAGATTGACTAGGTATTGAACTTTTTCATTAGTTGACCATTCAGGGCTTAGTACATTACCCGATTTTTATGGTCCCTAACTCTTGTATAGTATAATGACAGTCCGGGCGTCCTAACTATATAGGATGCCCGGGCTCTCCGGTCTTCGGTAGGGACTCTTTCAAGCAGTCCCTAAAAATCGTAAACGCTTTACGGGTGTGCATAATGTTTTTCCTTCATTACGATTCCATGAAAATTTTATAATAATTGGATGGAAACTATAGACTGAAGTTTCAGTACCGATATAAGAAAGACTAAAAAATGACGGTGTTTCAGTATACGTTGTCCCTGTGTGACAAATTTTTGATAATTCTTTAGTTTTTTTGTTTGACTATTTCTGTTTGCTTTTGACTATTTCTATTATTAGCTTTTGGTTATTTTGGGCCACGTCGATCCACGTCCAGACAATGATCGTTTTCATGTATAGCACAGACGATTTTTTCTCTCGAATGGAACAGTGGTAGTGTTTTGTTTTTATATTAGATTGGTCACATAATATAGTAGTATACCTCGTGCGGTAAAATCGAATGAGGGGTTTTTCCGCATAAACTACGTATTCAGTAACTTCAATACGGAGAAACGATTGCCGCCTTATCCGGCCTTAAACTTTTTATTTGTTCCATAATTAATTTGGTGACTGTTGCTGACACTTATTCGTTCGAAACCCGACGGCAAAAAGCCGTCCATGCGATTGACGCCCATAAATGCATAATAACAGGCCACTATAGTTTACTGGCACATGTTTCATTGTCTCTACATGACATCAAAACGTCACTCTATAATATTCTAACCATGAACATATTACACGAAGCGTATGTGAACGTGGACATCGCCAACAATTTTGTAACACATTATTATGTGTAATACTGCACAGTTAAAAATGAGGGAAAGAGACAGATACAAATGTTTTGAAAAGATTCGCCCAGTGGCTCGATCCGAACGAGCGAATAAGTAGGCGAAGGTCAGACGCCATTGTAGTCGACGTGAATATAGTGACGTTACACCTTGAGACTAGAGATAAAGCTGTAGTTGTATGAAGCTGTTAAGTTGAGCCTCAGAGTGGTCCCGGACCGAAACTGCTGCCGGATATACTTGATGTATACGAAAAATTTGTAAATTAAAACAGATCTCTCGTCTTTGGCGTTAAGCCCTATTTGAAAATGAGATAATGTAAAATTTCAAGTTGTAAGGGTTGTACCTACCTACCTTTTCTAAAGTTTTTCTTCTAAACTACGTAAATACGTATATTCATTTGGGTTTATAAAGAATCCTCAAATAAAACAGGAATCATGAAAAAATTAGCAATTTTGCAGAAATTACTTAAGAACTTAATTATGCCTTTTATTTTTTTACTTATTTCCTTAAATAAAGAAAGTGTCATGAATATGAATCAGAGCTAATTTCGAGAAATTCCAATTTTCGTATGTACTATGTACCTACTTATATGAAATGATTTTATAGTTTTCCCTTACCAACCCCTTAATACGGCTATTATATTAGGATTCATACTATAGACGTTTATAATGAAAATGTTGTCATAATTTGCATACACATAAAATAAGTCGTAAAAATCTTTTCATATACTTAATGTTACTTCTAATATTTAATTAAACGATAGTTGAACTAGAGTATTTATGTTGGTGAACACCAGATTCATATACATATAATTAAAAATCATAAAAATTAAAATCATTAACAAAAAATAAAAAAACATAACTTTTCCTGATCATTGGCAGTTAGTCATGTCATAATTCACGTAAACATAATATTTAATTGTCATAATGTTAGTAGATCCGTGACCGCATGCAAGTGTTCCTGAATGTGTGCCGCCCGCCAGAAGACATGCTTTGTCGACCTTTCGCTTCACAGGCACTTTGTACTCGTATATTTGAATTAAAGAAAACATTAATTAGATTATAGAAAATATAGAACTTTATGTGGACCCTATGTGCACAAGTACAGCTCCCCACCGGGTATTAAAGAACGAGGTGTATAAATATTACAAACAACAAAAATATGTGAGCAATTGATTTTTAGTTTTCCAAAATAGGCAGAAGTAATAATGGAGAAGCAGCCATACAATAACAGGCAATATAACCTTGACTAAAAGTTTGAGATTGTGCGAAGGTTTTGAGTGAGTAAACAATAGAAGACGGTGAAATACTAATATTGACAAACAATTAATAATATTGCGTAATTTGATAGCACTGGGCAATCCCTCTGCAAAAATGGGCAAGGGAACACACCTGAAGGAGCATCACCTCGGAACAGTGCAACAGCTCAAAAAAAGCTTATATTGTAGGGTTACTAGAAATATTTTTCCTAAACGAGCATGTAAGATATAAAGTATAAAGCTTAACAAATTGATAGATATATTAACTCTGTACGAATCTCCAGTTTTCCAGTGCTCCTCGAATTTAACAATGCAGAGACTTAATACATTGAAATGACTAACTGTATCACTAACTAAGCGATTAATACGAATAAAACATTTAAACGGCTCTGAAATTTTAACAATCACAGATAATGTTTTTTTTATTCAAATTTTTCTTCGAGGTTTTAATACACTTATCGTGACTATGACAGCTTCATAGGTTGGTATCTCCTAATATGTCGACATCAGAGAACTGCTATACTACGCCGGCGCGGGCTTCCACACCAGAAGAATGGTTAAAGTTTTAACATAAAAGTCCTTTTAACATAACTTGTGTTACTTTCAACCAAGTGGATTATTACGATGGCTGATTTGTCAGTGGCTTTAGCGATTTATCGCTAACTCCATGTCGTCAGTACAGCCATAAACATATTTGCTTCTTTAGTCGCAGTAACACTGTCATCTTGTTAATGTAGGCTTGTTTTGAGAAGCCACGAACCAGGTGATATTCTCACAAGGTCTATATACTAAATAATTATACTAGATATTAGTGATAAATCGGCCACGTTTTATAATTTCCTCCAGGTGCACTCTTCAATAACAGTAGATTATGGCGACAGGTACTTAAACAGTTACGTCATCAACCGTAAGTTAATGAATGGAGGCAAGTTAAAAAACCTTGGATTGTTCTGGAAATTTTGACGAACATGAACGTTCCTTCTGAACTCACACGTTTAAATGTACCTGTATGCAAACCCATTGAACGAATAACTTTAGGCTGTGGTTCACGTGGGATCGTCATGAAAAACTTTAACTTATTTCGGGTGTTATGAGTACCTAGGGTTTGGCGGCCATCAACGCAAACAACAAACATAGTTAGTATGCAATATACGTCTGACAGTCTGACCACACATTGCGCCTTTTACCATCACACCGGGTTTTTGCAAAATAAAGACGAGAATTGCTATTAAGTACGGCCCAACTTCACGTTTATTTCTTAAAGTTCGAGATCGAAGTCAGTAAAGCAAGCAATGGACATGAAACTGTGAACAGGTTTGCATAGTAAATCATGACACTGACATCGTAGTTGCTCTCCTCGACCTAGTCTGCTGGTGAGCCATCTAAGGAGAATTATCGAGAGCAGGGTCACCGAGCTCTTAAGGGGGCATTGTTGACTGCCTTTTTATTTTAACATCATGAAAATCCAGAAATTAATCAATATTCATCAATTACACTGCGGACATTCATAATAAGCTGACTCTGAATTTTGGGGTGCTGCAAGTGTGCTATCCGGAAAATCCATAAGAAAATCATCACTCTCCTCGTAGTTAAAAATGGAAACGATTATATTTTATATTATTATATTGAAATAACGAATAATTGTATCACTGTAAAAAACATTCAAACGGCTCTGAGATTTTAACAACCGTAGGGAATGATTTGTTAACACAACATGGTTAAGGTATTTTGAATATTAACATATATACATACATGTTTAATAACATAGCAATAAATTAATGTAATTACAACGTCGTTGATTGATCGATTGTCAAATAGAAAAATGGTATCCTTGCAATCTTTGTAAGAGTATAACGAAATTTGAATTTCATTTTAAGTTGGTATGTATCAAAAAATGTTTTTCTTAAAATCAATTAGATTTGACTAATAATAAAAAAACACGACCATACAAGCCGAATTCGTTTAGTAATCACCGCCTGGCAATACACCGTTACAAACCTAAAGTTATAGCGTGTCGGTGCGTTAAGTGAGATACTGCTGATGTCATCATTTATATCTTTATAGCACGCTATGACATCAAGTAGCTGAGTAATGTGTATAACTTTTTAGAGGCACGTAAAATTTATGTATAAAGTTTCAAAACCCTGAAGTCCATTTTACAAAAAAATACAAATAATATTTTAAATACTCGAAATCGAGTATCGCTCGTTGCGACACTGAATCAAATTAATTACCTCGCAACCGGGCGTAGTATTAAAAAACGGTTTGCGCAAGAGTCGATCCGTACCTTGACACAGATAGCACACAAACTGTCGTTTTGAATACACAAAAACCGGACGCTGCCTCCACTATTTTAAAGTTACTTGTGCACAGTCACACTCACACAATATTTTACTCATGCACATGAACATGCTATGTAGCCTAATAGAAAGTCATTTTCATAACAAAATATCGATAAGTATCAACTGAATTGCCTAACTTAGAATTTATAAATCAAAACTTGAAGACATATTCACTTAATTTATAGATTATAGTTTAAACTCATTTATTTTCAGATAATGCATAACGTCCAGGAATGATACTTACTTTCAAGCTTATTTTAGGGTTGTTTATAGATGGCAGCCCTATATGCGACACAAAAAAATGGCTAGAATTTCAAATTGAGGTTAAGACATGCTAAGTTATTGGCAAACTCTGCGAGACAAAGAAGCTCATACAAATAAGACGCTACACGTGTACGAAGTTGCGTAAAAAGCACTCTGTTTAAACGTGCTTATCTGTGTATTGGCAGGAGTGGACAGGGAATGAGAACAATTTAAAAGAAGTATCACTTCCAGGTGTGTAGGCACTGTTGAAAACATATATTATCTTGATTTTTTTCTGGGCAAATTATGTTAGTGATGAATGTGATGATAATACTTACTTCGATTGACTTAATTATTAAACACACAATGACAATAAAGTATTTATTTGAAATGGGTCTTTCTTTTCGTATTTATTTCACATTGTGTGTTTACGATATTTGAATATGAACATAACGTAATATTATTATCTGTATTCTCCGAAGCGTGGGACAGAGGTGTATAATATTATACTCTCATTTATGTTTAAGTCTCATGTAATAGGGGGCGAGCCTATTGCCATCAACCGAGCACGAATCCAGACTCCAGGGTGGTACTGAGAAATCCTAGAGTGAAAAAACACTATTGCCCTAGGTCGAACAATGACACTACCCGACCCGGGTATCGGCAGTCGCGCTATCGACCACTAGACCAACGAGGCATCAATTTTAATCTGAAATTGTTTTAAAAATCGAAACCATTTACGTCGGAGAAAAGTATAAATAGAAGTCTTGTAAGTTGTCATTTCTTTTCATACCTACTATACGACATGAATTAATAAATAATAATAAATATTTTGGGACATTTTTCTACACAGCACCATCTAGTCCCAAACTAAGCAGAGCTTGTACTATGGGTACTAGACAATATAGTACATTGATTTACTTCACAGCTAAGTGTGGGTAATCCGTTTAGCTGGCGTGAAATGGACCATCCTCTTACGCCAGCTACGCCTAACAACATTAAACGCGGGATGTCGCTCATTTTCAATTGAATCGTGAAAGACCCTACTTCCATTATTTTTTGCTTTCACTAAAAGAATTTTATGATTTGTTGCACATCTGTATTGATCTGATAGTTATTTTTAAATCCTGATGATTGTTAAATTCTGAGATTTAGATACACATACATACATAAACTCACGCCTTTTTCCCATGGGGGTAGGCAGAATGCTACGATCCTTACATACTCCTTTCGCTTCGGTGTTAGATTGGTCTGCAAATAGTCTGGATTTGAATCAAATTTAAATTTGTGGTACATTGTAAAGAAAACATTGTCCAATAAACATATCACTAATATCGTACTACTACTAGTATCATAGTACAACAACTTTATGACGCATTTGTAGAAACTTGGAGAAATATACCCTAGAAATGTATGAAACATTCATAGAATCAATACCACGTCGTTGTAGAGCTGTAATCGACAGCAGAGGCTTCCCAACCAAGCATTAATTGTTTATTATAAAACGTTTGTACCATTTAACTTCATTATTTATTGTTTCGTTACCTTTGTTCATATTTATGATAATGTTTTTTTTCTGTTTCTGATGAGTTGTCCACCTTAGTACGTTGTGCTGTTTCTTTTTATTTTATAAAGTATACCAGATTTTACATAAACGGTTGTATAACATTTCCAAAACTGACATAGTAATACTTCATGATGTACATACATTATAGATAAATAGGTATAAGCCCTCTATATATAGATACGTAAAACATTAATTATCAAGTTAAATTGTACTAAAAATAAAAGTCACACTTGGTGTTTCTAATTATATGTCCACCACTGTAAATATCTTAACGAAATTAATCGCCATTATTTTAGAAATTTGATTAACACTGCATATATTATTTATTTTTTATTTATATTAATTTGATTAACATACATAAAGTATGAAAAGCAATCTGTTGGAACGATTATTCCATAATTATACGTAACACCATTAAACTTTAAACTGATATTGGAAATTGGCAACCAAATGAATAAAAGCCACCAATGCATTTTAAAAAAATAAGAAAAAAAGTAAAAAAAAAATCGCGCCATAGATATGGGAGTACGACAAATTAAAATTTGGTGAAAGGTTTTATTTTGGAAAAACATTTTTCAGTTTTGATACCAGTTTGTTTTTTGAAATAGCATTTAAAAACCGTATTTTTTGCATAATGTATATGGGCGTCGTAAAAATCAAATTTTGGATATAAAGCAATTTAACTTAAAAAGATTATAGTGTCATTATGTTCCGTAGGCAACCTGGTTCTGATATTAGCTAAAAGTTTTTCAATACCTGTTATGTTGACGAAATAATCGCCTGTTGACACTTAACGTTTCCACCCTGCATACTGTTTTTTAGTTAAACTTATGAAATGCTCGCACGTAATTTTTTGTTAATTCTCCATGAACTGAATTACATATTTTACCACTTACAAATCCACTGTTATTGGAATATACACTTCTCTCTCTTCGATGGTCTGTTGTTAATTTCGGCCGATTAGCTGGCTTGTGTGGTACGTTCCTTCAATCTTCTTCAAATCGTAGAGCCACTTACAGTCACCCTGCGAACAACACGGAGCTGCTGCTGCAGTTGAAAAGCGCGAAGGCGTCGATTTCGCAAACAAACGGTTACAATAAACCGGTTCCGTATGGCTACTCCCTTCCGAGACATCGGTGGCCGCATTGCTCTATGGGTATAATGTACAACTGTTCTACTTTGAAAAGAGCTCGATTTTTTTTTTCTGAATTTAATTTAGCATTTATTGCTCGTTCAAAATACACTTCTCATCAAGAAAATGGAAACACTTCCGAAATTATCTTTCTGGCGACCATTAAACAAAAAAAGGATTAATTCACAGAAAAAAACATATTTTAATAGCTGGGAGTTTGGCCTCTTTACAATGGTGTACGAAACTTCCAAATTTAATTTGTTGTTTTTGAATGTTTATCCAATAAATGAATGGAACATTGTTTTAAGATAAACGTGTGTTTAGAGTTGGAGTACATTTATCGTGCAACAAACACAAAATAACGCATTACTTTAAAATTTTCTCTTTGTAATTTGTTGATTAGGCTCTGCGACGTCAGATAAAAAGTTTTTTTTCAAACATACATACTTCACCCGCTGCAGCCGCATAAGTAGTGGCATTGCTGGATTCTGGGGTTAGTCAGCGTGTTGTGACTGCAAGATTGCATCTAAGCCTCTCGTCTGTTCATAGAGTGTACCAACGCTATCGGGAGACTGGTTTATTTACGCGCCGTCCAGGATCTGGTAGGAATGGGGTCACTTCTGAGTGAGACGGCCGATTTATTGAAACCGTTTGTTTGCAAAATCGACGCCTTCGCGCTTTTCAACTGCAGCAGCAGCTCCTTGTTGTCCGAAGGGTGACTGTAACTGGCTCTACAATTTGAAGAAGATTGAAGGAACGTAGACTGGTACCACAGAAGCCAGCTAATGGGTCAAAATTAACAACAGACCATCGAAGAGCTCACCAAAAAAAATCGAAACACCTCGCAAGTTTTTGTTTTGAATGGATTATTAGAAAAACATGTTTTTTTTTTTTAAATAAATACTAAATGCCATTTAATAGTAGGTAGCATAAGGTTTAGAATTCCTTATGTTGATGTTCCATAATTTTACTCTCGTCAGAAAAGAGAACCTTGCTCATTTGTAGGTTTGAACAATGTAAGTGCACAAGTGCAAAGTTAAGACACGCTCTTCGATGGTCTGTTGTTAATTTCGGCCCATTAGCTGGCTTTTGTGGTACCAGTCTACGTTCCTTCAATCTTCTTCAAATCGTAGAGTCACTTACAGTCACCCTTCGAACTACTCGGAACTGCTGCTGCAGTTGAAAAGCGCGAAGGCGTCGATTTCGCAAACAAACGGTTGCAATAAACCGGCCGTCTCATGCAGAAGTGACCCGATTCCTACCAGATCCTGGATGGCGCGTAAATAAACCAGTCTCTCGATAGCGTTGGTACACTCTATGAACAGACAAGTGGCTTAGATGCAAGATTGCAGCCACAACACGCTGACTAGTCCCAGAATCCAGCAATGCCACTTCTTGGACGGCTGCTGCGGGTGAAGTATGCATGTGTGTTAGAAAAAAAACTTTTTAACAGACGTCACAGACCCTAATCAACAAATTACAAACAGAAAATTTTAAAGTAATGCATTATTTTGTGTTTTTTGCACGACAAATGTACTCCAACTCTAAACACACGTTTATCTCAAAACAATGTTCCATTAATTTAAAGGATAAAAATTGAAAAAAAAAAAAAAAATTGGAAGTTTTGTACACCATTGTAAAGACCAAACTTCCAGCTACTAAATTATGTTTTTTCTATAGTGATTAATGCTTGTTTTTTGTTTAATTGTCGCCACAAAGATAATTTCGGAAGTGTTTCGATTTTTTTGATGAGAAGTGTATTTTAATAATTGATTGTCAATTCAATACATATAAAATCAAAAGATTTATTAATGCCTGACTGTCGTTTCACTAGTACTTACCGAACCCTCGTTTATTCTCTATATATCGTGCTCTAAATCTACCATGTTTAAAATGTTTTATGATAAGAAATTTCTACATTATTTACCTTTTATATTTTTGAAATATTTGCAGTGGGACGTTATTTTTTTTAATTATTTTAACACTCTTTACAATGTTTCTGTAGTACCATAATCATTCGCCACTAGAATTATAGGAAGAGTTATTTACTGACATCAATTTAATTTTCGTACCCTGACAAAGAAGCAGTCGTGCTTAAATTTTCAGAAATTCATTAAAAAAAAATTATCGACATATGAGTCTTCCTAGGCCTTGGGTGTCAATAAGATTTTGTTTTATTTTAAATGTATTAATGTCGTAGCTACAGGGATTGCGTAGGTACCTATGTGATGATTTCCCGCCGCCCGATCAATAATTGTTTTGAAATTGTTGTAACAGATACAATTTATAAATAAATTGAAAAATGTTTCCCTTATACTATTAAGTTATTCTTTATAATTCCCTCCTTAAGAAAACTCACAAAAATATGTGCTAAGAAAGTTAAGTTTTTAATTTTTCCTGTCAAATTAAAGAATATGGATTTATGAGTTAATGGTCCTAACGTCCTCTGGGATAGAACGAGTAGAATTCACGCTGTTCATACCGTTGTTCATAAAGTAGGTATTTAATAATAATCTAGAAAAAAATCTACTTAAACCTTTAAGACCAAGCCTACTTGTGCAGTCTCTAAAAAAAACGAAATTTCTAATAGTAATAATGCAATGCGGATGAACCGCATTGCATTATTAGAAATTTCCGGATATATAAAATCAAGCGGATGTCCTGATAATATTTCGGTTATCGGATAGTATGCCTAATCAGCACCTTATTCTATTTCAGCTATCGGTACGTGCGTGAACGAAAATCCAAGTAACTTTAAGTCTTATATTTTAAACAGTTTGGGAGAGTACCTTCATGTTTGACGGTTGGAAATCCAAAGTTTGTATACCACATATTTTTTTCTAGTTTTCAAAACGTAAGAGATAATTATCACCATTTGAAATGTAGTCATATTATTTATTAAAATTGTAAAATATAAACTGCAAAATAGGAAATACTCCAAATTACAATAGTCGATTTATTCAGTGCTAACAAGACCTATTTATTGATCAATATTATTCGTAGGAAAATAAAAGTAAAAATACATTTAATGAGTGAGTAATTGTGCCTACAAAAAGGCGCTTTCTGCATGCTGTGAAGGATGGAGCCAATAAACTAACCACTGAGGATGTAGACGACCGGTCAAAGTGGAGGAAAAATATGTGTGAGAAGACGGACCCTGGCAAAATCGAGTTACCCCTCTCAAACTCCCGATCAATTAATTGCATTGATATAAGATTTTCATGGTAACCGGACAATAGACAAACTCATCCGTACATAGATTTCTACAATTATTATTTATTAGTTTCTAACCCCTTAGCTAAGGTGGCAATCTTTTTCAATTTGATCAGATTATCACAGATAGGAGCCTGTACTTATCAGAAATCTACGGCCTGCCTGAGACCTGTGACTCCTGTGAGTCACCGGTAGCTTTCGTTACATAAACCTTACATAATGATTAAAATTCGAGGTCGTGGGTTCGATTCCCACAGGACACAAATATTTATGTGATGAACATAAGTGTTTGTGTTGGTCTGGGTGTTTCTTATGTATTATAAGTATGTATTTACAAAAAAAAAAGTATATAACTATTGTTGGCGACATTGGAAAAATGTGTACCACAGGTTAAAAAGAGCGGCACGCGCATGCGCTCTAGGGTAGTAAGTAAAATAACCGCCATTGAGGAACGTCCGATATTTTTGCTATTTTCCCTTTTTATGATTAACTTTGTTGTGATAACTTAATAACTGATTGTGATTCAGTGTCTATGTTTTTAAAAAAGTACCTTTAGTTCAAGGTGTACAAGACTATATACAAGGTTAGTCAGAAAGGGGGTACTAATCCGAAAGGGTGTTAAAGTACACATAATAATGAATAACTTTTGTTCTACAACTTTTCCCAAAAGTCAATAGTTTAAGAGAAAAAGTTGTTCAAAAATCTCAAAAAAAAATCTCTAAAATCTATCTGTCCCCAGTTATGATCAGCTGTGTTTACATTTTAGGTCATATTTGGGGTCATGAATTAGAAGCACCATTTTCTGAATTTGTAACTAAAGCAGGGATGAAGAATTTTTGAAAAAACTAAAATAAAAATCAATTTATTTGGAAAAAAAAAATATCGAATTTTGAAATTTTAACACTTGCTTCCAAACAGTCATCAGCGATACTATAAGTGGGCTTCGGATTAGTACCCCCTTTCCGACTAACCTTGTATATAAAATTCAAAGGCCTGACTCACTGATTGAGATATCAACGCACAGCCTAAACCGCTGGGGTTAGAAATCTGAAATTTTGACAGCAGGTTCCTTTTGTGACGTAAGCATCCACTAAGAAGGGATTTCTCGAAATTCAACCCCTAAGGTGGTGAAATAGAGGATTTAAGTTTTGTAAATCCGTCATTTTTGAAGTAAGAAGCATGAAATTAAACATTAAGGTTTCTGGTTAGAAATAAATGTACATGTATTTGAGCGTTTTTGGAAATTCAAGCTCTAAGGCAGGGATGCACAGACTTATTAGGATTTGGGGCCACTCGAGCGGACTATGAGCTAAAGGCGGGCCACCACAATTAAAAACAATAAAAAAGTTGAAATTAAGAGATCTTAAAAAATATAAGTATCGTAGTGTGGGCTTTTGATAAAATTCAAAAACTTTATTCAGAAGCTAAAGCTGACCATTACTGATAGAATGCAGTATTTTCATACAAACGCATAAAAGAGTTTAATTCTCTGGCGGACCGCATGTACATCGACGGAGGCCGCCGCGGGCCGCAGTCTGTGCATCCCTGCTCTAAGGCGATTAACACTCGGCACCGCCTAGCGCGGCGGTGCGCGGTGTCGTGTGTTAATCGCCTAAGGGGGTGAAATAAGTGTTGAAAGTTTGAATGAGAAATCTGGTACTTTTGAAGTAAGAAGCATGGAATTAAATTTAGGCATTTGGTGAGAAATACACATACCTACACGTGTTTGAGGGTTTTTGGAAATTCTACCCCTATGGAGTGAAATAGGGATAAACGATTTTTTTAAGTTAAAAGCTATCAATTAATAGGGTTTCTGGTTAGAAATATATGTACACGTGTTTGAACGTTTTTGTGAATTCAACCCTTAAGGCAGTGAAATAATAAGGGTTGAAAGTTTTGTATGAGAAATCTGGTACTTTTGAAGTAAGAAGCAGAAGAGAAATTGACCTACTGGGTGACTGATCTATCAACGCAGAGCCTAAACCGCTGGGGTTAGAAACCTGAAATTTTGACAGTAAGTACCTCTAATAACGGAAGCATCCATTAAGGAAGGGTTTTTGGAGATTCCACCTCCAAACGGGTAAAATGTGTTGTTAAGCTTTATATGAAAATTCTTATTCCATGGGGTTATTGACTTGAAATTTGGCACAAACACTCTTCAAAGTAAATAATAAAAGATGGACTTTTTGAACGTTATAACTACACTAAAAAGTGGCTTAACGTTGGTTCAAAAGTTCAGGCAAGCGAAGCTGCAGGCAAAAGTTTGTGTACTATAAGTAGATTCACACTTACACTCATAATGGTTGCGTGTGAAACTAGATCAAAAGCTCTTTGGTTTGAAGCGAAGCGTCTAGCAAAGCCAATTTAGACGTCCTGAACCATTATAATAATAAGAATTTACTGTCAAGAAATGGTATAAACTCAAAACTATGCTAAAGAAGTTTCCAAATAACATGATAGGCGATCTGGGTTTGAAATCGTATCGGCCTAACCCTTCGAGAATGATATGCTTTTTCGAAAAACACTATGGCTTAAACAGAGTTTAATCAAACTTCATGGTGAACGCTTGTCACTTGGCGTATTCTACGAGATTTTTGAGTTAATGTTAAGTATGACTGACAAAATGCAGCGCGCATTTATTTATAAAGCGATGCTTGACAGCTGGGCTTATCCTAGTTTTAAGTAAACATCTATATCTGCACCCTACATTATTTTGTCTCCGGCTGTGATAACTGGAAAATTATTATTTAGCTACTTATCCTATTTTTCTCGTAAGTATTCAATCCCATTGCAGTTTCCAAGACAGTTACACATAATGTTTTTGTTAGTTAAATAAATATGGATGGAGATTTTTTATTCATGGGAGTTTTCTAATTGTATTAAAAAATTAGGAGTTAGTTAACAATCGAAGACCGACCATGGGTTTCGTAAAATGCAACAAAGGGATTACGTCAAACAGATGACCAGCAGTGTCCTCTTGCCTGCGATACATATAACAAAAAACTACGATCACCAATCCGTTCGGCAGTCGTAGTGATTATGGCAATTTACCCCATAGTGGTTTAATGTAGCGGAAATTAGGAGGCGCGTGTTCGGCGTTTACGGGCTGATTTGAAAAACAATCGATGCTTTTCACCCGCCTGCTCGACAGTTAAAAACAGGGTTATGGTTTTTACTATAACAGAATTGTTGTTTTAACAACTCTTATAAATTTAGGAACAACGAAATTTTTTTGAAATGAAATGGATGGAACATAAATCTAGATTTTTCATTAGATGAATTGATCCATAGTATTTTAAACCCGTTTAATAGTTCTGGTCATTTGAAGGGGTTGACAGGTATATTATTTCTATAAGCTTTTCTCGACTTGACTTCAGTACAAAAAACTACCTACTCCTTTTGTAGGTCCAATAACAAATAAAACTATAGAATTGCATTCAATCGTGTAACCTTATGTTTCCGAAGTTCATTTTTTATTCAAGAGGCATGGGAATGCATAATAGCATGAGATTTCCGGATTTAACCTGCGTAACGTTCTTCCTATCTTCATGAATGTTTCAAACACCTAACGTGTCAGTGAGGTTATTACTTGGTCGATTACACTATGATCTGTTCCTTCATAATATCTAGGTACTTCTACAAAAATCACCAAGCACGGCTATAGTAATTTCAACAAGTTGCTGCATTGCGAAAATTCACACATGTTCATCTGAGAAGTGCCATCCAAATTCATGACAATGACATAGGGGTCTTCGTCAATCTTATTCTCCATAGAATGTACTCCAATCAAAATTAATCTTTGGTACACAGACAAAACGCTGGCAAAAGAGAGGTAATATGGAGGATTTCATTTATCTTTCATAAGAAACCAATAATTGTTTTCTCAGTATTGGAGAAGATTTTCTTTATTTTCTTGATTCATGGCGAACGTTATAAATTATTTTCTAAAGGACCTTCACGTACTGAACCAACGTTGACGCAAAAGCCTTTCAAAGCCCATGTTCTCGTCACATTTGAAGACGTGCCTTTGAAAGGCAGATAGTATTCCCGGTAAAGTAGGACACGGATTACCTAATAGTTGTCGCGTTGATAAAAAGAGGGAAAGACGGAATTGCTAAGAGTTCCGATTCAAACGATTCAAGTCCAGTTGCAGACTTGAATTGTTAATATTGTAATGTAATAGAATACAAGCGCGAATATATTTTGAACCATGATTTTTAGATGGTTATTTAAGGCAGTTTTGAACTTAATCTCTTAAATAAACAAATAAACGGATTGTTTTTTAGCGTTAA
This sequence comes from Amphipyra tragopoginis, assembly GCA_905220435.1. Classification (NCBI taxonomy): domain Eukaryota; kingdom Metazoa; phylum Arthropoda; class Insecta; order Lepidoptera; family Noctuidae; genus Amphipyra; species Amphipyra tragopoginis. The sequence goes on along the minus strand of HG991991.1, from coordinate 21,048,400 downwards.
AACGCACTAGCGGCCAGCCGCAATGCGGCGTGCCACTTGCGGTTGGCCGCACATCGATTTTTACATGAAACCGCATGATCTAAACGCACTGGCGCACGACGGCTGGCCGGAAATCAGTGCGTTGAGATCATGCGGTTTCATGTAAAAATCGATGTGCGGCCAACCGCAAGCGGCACGCCGCACAGTGGGCCCATACTGAAAATTAGTGGACATAGGCAACAAAGTTCCAATATCGATGCGATTTTTTTTTTATGACGTGTTATGATATTCCTGACAACTTTTATCCTTATACAATTTCTTCTAAAGTTGATAGTTTGGCTTGAAAAAAAATAATTAGATTTTTTTGTATGGAGCGAATCACGTTTAATTTTTTTTCTTCAATTGTACTAATATGTTGGGTGTGTGGCGTGAGTATATGATAGCTAGGGTCATTCCCTACCCACGAAAAAATAAATCAGCGCCGGCCATCTGCGGCAGCGCGAGTAATCATTTGGTAAAAAAATATATATTTTGTATGACATTTTTTGCCATTTAAAATAAATTCAAAGTATATTTTTTGTCTCATTTGGCTGTTTTGACCTTCTTTTTAGTTAAATATATAGTTTTAATAGCGCATAGGTACTTATAACTAGTAATTCTGGTAGATATTTAGTTATTATTGCATGTTATCGGTAGCACCTGCATTGTGATTGATGACTCATTTGTTTGTGCGCTCGGCTAAGTGCATAACTAATGAGTCATCGAAAAATGCTCGTCTCTGATTGGCTGAATAATTTTCACTCACTGTTATGCCCCCTACTTCAGTAATTAACACTGACTATAAATATAAAAACATTCATTAAGTCCATCTAGTTTCCCTCGTGTCGCTTATTTGTGAACACAGTGAAATACTTTTATTCTTATATTTACATTATAACTATGGCTGGATTTTGTACCAACCTAGACCTTTTTGTGAAATTAAGAAGTGGCGGTGATCTGAAAAATCATATATTTCTATATGAAAGTATCATTTCTTTCTTGACTACCGAAGTTTCTGAAGAAGACAAGAACCGAATCAAGGAGTTCTGTCGACTTTTTGGTGTAAATCTAAATAAAAAGTGGATAGAGTCAAGTAGAAATCAAAAAACTTTCATGAATCGTGTAAATAATCGCAAGTGGTTGGAAACAAACATCAACTGGCCTGTTTGTGAGAGTGTTGACCTGAGAAGTGAGATGGGCTTTTCGAACGCAGCCTTATCTGAGCCTGTGGATATAGATTCCGATGTTTCTACTCTTGCAGTATGTACTGCGGAAGCGGGAACATCTACAGAAAAGGAGCACAGAAAACCGTTCGAAGAGTTAAGTAATAAGCAAAAAAAAAGACGTTCTACTTCCATAGTAGAAGAAAATTCCGAGGAAGAGTTGCAGCACTGGTACATAACAAAATTGAAAGACAACGGCAAAACGAATCTGGCAAAAGTGGTCGAATACCTTTCCAGTAATCCAGATGCGCTATCCGAAGTAGACGAGCTACTATCCAAAAAGCAGAGCTTAAGTACTGTCTCTGAAGACAAGTGTTTAGCTCTTTATACATCAGTTGCGCTCTCGAAATGGAAGTACTTAGCTCTTCGACAATTTCTGAAAGAAGAAAACTGTGCTGCTTTTCCATCTTATCCAAAGCTTGTAAATGCCAAGAAAAGATGTTACCCACCACAAGAGAGTATGGAGATTACCGAAAAAGGAGCTCGCATTAAATTGCAAGCGCTATTGGACCACACTGTGGAGAGGATTTTTCTAGATTTGAATTCTGTTGATAGGTCTCAAAATGAAGAACTCAAGTTGACCTGGAAATGGGGACTTGATGGTTCTTCGTCGCAGAGTAATTATAAACAGAAAATGTCAAACACAGCTACAGAGTTCGATGATTCATCAGTAGTCATGATAAGCATCGTCCCTCTTCGGCTAGTGTCTACTAGCCCATCATCTGGGATTGAAAATATAGTTTGGGTGAACCCCACACCTTGCTCAACTCTGTACTGTCGACCAGTGAAGTTCACTTTCACTTCGGAGACAGCTGATTTTATAAAATCTGAAGAGTCTGAGATGAAAAAACAAATTGATGAACGAATATCTACACAGTGTGGAAATATTATTGTATCACATGAATTGCATATGACCATGATTGATGGAAAAGTGGCCAATATTATTGCTGAAGTACCATCATATGCAACGTGTCCCATTTGCTTGGCAAAACCGAGCGAGATGAATAATTTAGACGCTTTGACTTCCAAACCACTTCGTGAAGAAATTTACAAACAAGGAATTTCTTCACTGCATATGAAGATTCGGTGTATGGAATGTCTTCTCCATATATCTTACAATCTGGATTTTCAACGATGGACTGCTCGAGGCGAACATAAGGCTTTGAAACAAGCTAAAAAAAATACCACGCAACAAGAGTTTCGTGAGCAAACTGGAATGCTGATTGATATAGTCAAACAGGTATGTATTTAATTTTCGCTCTTTTTATGTTGTTTGGGTATTATATCTCTATGTATTGTATATTACAGTATTGTTTTCCCATTTTAGGGTTTTGGAACGACAAATGACGGGAATACTGCGAGGCGCTTTTTCCAAGATTACAAAAGATCATCCAGAATAACGGGAATTGACGAAAATCTGATTTTCAGATTTTCCGTTATTCTACAAGCCATATCATCAGGCAAAAACATTGACTGTGAAAAATTTAGAAGATACTGTAGAGAAACAGCTGATGTGTACGTGCAACACTATTCGTGGTATTACATGCCAGTTAGTGTACATAAACTTCTAATGCACGGTGCAGACATCTGTAACCACTTTGGTGTTTTGCCAATCGGTAAGTAAAAAATAAATATAGTTTGATGTATTTTTTGACTCGATTGTGTTTTGAAATTAAAATGTATGTACTTATTCGTTTTAGGTACCTTATCTGAAGAAGCTTCGGAAGCCCGTAATAAGGACTTCAGAAACGTCAGGGAGTGGCACACTCGGAAAACGGGGAGAATAGCAACAAACGAAGACATCCTCCATGGACTTCTAATAAGCTCTGATCCCCACATATCCTACATAAGGCCTAAAATAACGACACAGGTTCATAATGAGTTGTTGCCTGAAGCAATTCAGTTGCTACAGACTACTGAGCCTCCCTGTGACAGTGAGATTATGGAGGAAGAAGAATGCCTCACAGCAGAGTCCGAAAATTTGCCGGACCCACTAGCACTTCTGGAACAAGAAATTATGTGATCCGGTTCTAGATTATTCCCACAAAAGCCCATCAGGGCTAGGAATATGACAAACAGCCCTTTTCAGGGCTACAATTACTTCACTGTTTCATATTGATCATACATACGATAACTTATACTACATATAATATACATACGCTTGATTATCTAGATAATTATCAACGACTTGCCCGTACAAATTTAAATTATTTCACCTATTATTAACAAAATTAGTATAACCTGAAACTTATTACGATATTTATTCAACAATAGATAACGTGCAGTTAAAAAAATAACACAGCCAATTAGAGACAAGCATTTTTCGGTGACTCGTTTGTAATGCGCTTAGCCGAGCGCACAAACAAATGAGTCATCATCAATCACAATGCAGGTGCTACCAATAACATAGCAATAATAACAAAATTTCTACCAGAATTACTAGTTATAAGTACCTATGCGCTATTAAAACTATATATTTAATAAAGAAAAGGTCAATCAGCCTAATGACACAAAAAAATTACTTTGAATTTATTTTAAATGGCAAAAAATGTCATACAAAATATATATTTTTTACCGAGTGATTACTCGCGCTGCCGCAGATGGCCGGCGCTGTTTTTTTTTTCGTGGATAGAAAATGACCCTAACTATCATATACTCACGCCACACACCCAACATATTAGTACAATTGAAGAAAAAAAATTAAACGTGATTCGCTCCATACAAAAAAATCTAATTATTTTTTTTCAAGCCAAACTATCAACTTTAGAAGAAATTGTATGAGGATAAAAGTTGTCAGGAATATCATAACACGTCATATAAAAAAAAATCGCATCGATATTGGAACTTTGTTGCCTATGTCCACTAATTTTCAGTATGGGCCCACTGTGCGCCGCATTGCGGCTGGCCGCTAGTGCGTTTTAACGCTTAGAATACACGACCAGAAATAGTGGAGCGGAGTAGTCCAGCGTAGAGCACCAACGTGAGCGAAGCCACCGGGAATTATTTTTGGATAGTATTTAAGCGCGCAGCGAAATATTCATGTTTTTTTTTAAAAAATATTATAGTTTCTTATTATATTTTTATTGTGTTTTTTCTTCTTTAATGAATTAATCAATATTGTAGGAAATCTATAACAAACTAGATTTGAGATCAAAATGAAACTTATAAGGATAATTATTTTGAAAACAAAGTTGGAGTAAACATTAATACATTGTTGAGCAATTTAAGAAACGCGTTAAAGAAAATCTGTTAAAAGATTGGTATATTTTGATGCGCAGTTAGTATATTTGATGCATCATTATTTTAGATATGGAAACAGTATTTGTAGTCGTTAGTTCAGATTTTTGAGGTGAATAAGTAAAATATATAGCGTCCTGTTTTGATTAGTTTTTTTTTTTAATTTTTCTGTTCTACAGGTTTTGGTAGACAATTCGTTTATTTTTAACAGAATCATATAATTGATGCTAGAGTAGTTTTAACAATGGAGACATTAGATGAGCGTTACTTATTTTGATGTACAATTAATTGATATTGACGCAGCTTTAACATTTCTAAACAAAGTCTCTGAAAAAATTATATTACATTTCAAAGTTTTACTGATATTCCCGTTAATTCCAATATTTTTTATTTTTCCCATTATTTTTCGGCTCTGGGGAAAATTCTCTAACGCTCAATTTTAAGTTGCTGTTAAGTCTCGTTCTGTCACTAGCTCCGCTTCTCGTGATTCTAGATATATAAAAACCGTTATTTTATTTTTTTAACAATATTAATTTTGTGTTACAATAAAACTTCGTATCTGAATTTATTTGATATCATTTCTTCCTTATAAAATATTGTCTCTAACAGAATCCGGCCGTCCGTTTTTTTCATGCACGGTGTATGAAAAACCTCCGCAAAATTAAGTTTATCTTCTAATATTTCCACATTGATTTTCGGATTTTTCCCATGACTTGTGGTATAAGACCTTTTGTGCTAAACAAAATACTAGGTGAATAGGAAGTACCCCAGAAGGTTTTGTTTGTAGTCACAGAGATAGCTAGTATGAAAATACACTGAAATACCGTCAAATCCGTAATTAATCTTTTTATTGCATTAGACACTTCCATTTTCTACAGGACTAAGTATGAGGCTGTAGATTTTAGAATTTGGTATTAATTTCAACTCGATACTTTTAACCGTTCCTTGCGAAAAGGGTCTTGATGGACGGACAGAGAGACAGACCCACAGACGGATGACAAAGAGATCCATTAAGGGTTTCGTTTTTTCGTTTCGAGGTACGGAACCTTAAAAATACCTAAACTTTAGTTAATTAGATATCAAGATACCTCTACAGTAGCAAAGAGCGCGGGCGTAGTAGGTATGCAAGCCTCATGTCACACTTGTGTGGCTTGAGGCTTGTGTATTCGGCCTGTGTCGAACGTTAGTGGAGTATGGTCACAGATTAACTAATAGTTCCTTACGTATGGTGGTCGGAAATACCTCCGGGTGGATCGAGTACCGATAACTGTCAAATCGAATGTCTAAACATGTATGGAGTGTCGAGGCACAAGCACCCTAAATAGCCGTTTTTTTATAATAGTAAAATATTTTTTGTAATCGGTCCAGTCACTATTTTCAGAAATGAAACAAACTCACGCTCTCTTTATAATGTAAGTATTGATTGCTGTTCTAAAATAATCTACCCCTACGCTTATAGTGTGGCACCGACTAAAAAGCGATGGCGCGTATTTTAGTTGAGGTAGGAATCTTCGCATCGCATCGCATAGAGCTCTTGCTCTGACTACTTGCGCGCTTTCCTAATCCACAAAGCCTTTCCAACCCCTTCTGTATTCCGTGGTAACACCACCTTCTGTTGGATGTAGGTGTTTTTCATGTACAATGTATGAAAAAATAACCGGATTTTCCACTTTACTTGTGCTATACCTTCTTTCGTGCCACATTACAAGATTCTAGGTAAACGGATTCTACGGTTTTGACGTGTCAGTCTCATCAGTATGAAAATAAACTTTGAAAGGCCGTATCTTTTTATCACATGGAGTAAGAAACATTAATTCTTATAGGACTATTATGAGGCTGTAGACTTTAGAATTTGATAATAATTTCAACTCTATACCTTCAGCCGTTGCAGAGAAAAGGTGTATTGACGGACGGACGGATAGACAGACATAAAAGTGGGCCTATGAACTTAGTTTTTTTTTATTTGGAGCTTCGGATTCCTGAACCCATTTTAACTTTGAATTCATTTAAAACCAAAAACTTACCCTCAATTTTAAATCGATTATTCAATTTCAATTTTGTTCCTGCGTAGATTAAATAATCAGCACTTATTTTCTTTTTTGTCAATCAATAAATTAAAAATGACCAGTTAATATCATTTACGTTTGTGAACGTCTTATTCATCAAGCATTTGTATTTTCTAACTGCATCTGTGGATGAGCCGCGATAAGGTAATGACAGCTTTTTCCTGGTGACCTTTCGAGCCCTCCATTGTATTGCATTGTACCCCTCGTTTACATCTAAAAACAAGTTGCGATACAAGTTGTAAACAAATTGTGTTATGGTCTCTTTTAAAGTAGTTACTTGTTTTTAACATGTAATGCCCATGTATGAATATTTAAAAAAAGTTTTTTTAAAGATCTATTCATGTTTTCTACAAGTAGGTAGGTACTAAAAATGCCTTTTTTGAAAACAAATGTATCATACATGTTTTATATCTTGGTATAAACGAGGACTGTATTATAAAACCGTTTTAACGGCGTTTCAGTGAGTTTAGCTAACAGAAAATGATTTTGAAAATCTGGAAGGTTGAATACGGGCTTATAATGCATCTTGGGAATGGTCGTTTGCGATCTGCGGTAGGCAGATTTTAGCCGTTTGGGGTCAGAATCCAATTTAACCAGATGCAACCATCAAAGATTTCTATGCCCACCAGTAGCGCCAACAAATGGAATTAATAAGTAGGTACCTAAGACGAGATGCCTAATATTTTTCAGACTTCCGAAGTGACTGTCGAAGTTTTGGTTTTGGCACGAATGAGTCGTATCGAATTATTGTATTGCCATTTAAAATGCCGTTAACGTTGACCAGATCTACTCAGTGAGTTTATTAGAGTTTTAATATACGCAGGTGGATCAGAAGCATGGGGCATGCAGCTGCGAATCCCGCGACCCTGGTCAAGGGTCAGGAGAAGGAACACCGTGGATTTTTAGCCGGTAAGAGTCCGGCATAACCCTTCGCCTTCCGCGGGCGAAGGGTACCCACGAGAATTACCGCACAAAAAAAAAAGATGGTTCAAAAGCATAGTACGTACATAATGGTCAAGTTGCACTTACATACCTCTAAAATAGACTAAGGATTACTTTTTTTTTTTTCGGGGTGGAAATCCTCGTGTATGTCCGCCGCCCTGGGGTGGGCGGAGGGGTCTGTCAGACTCTTCCCCCCGGTGTTCCATCTCACACTTTGGGCGGGGGCCGCGGGAGCAGTACATTCGACCGCAGCCCCTAACTAGTGCCGGCCCGCATTTGCAGACCTCAATCGCGGGGGGGAGTGAGACTCCCCCTGTGTCATCTAGGAGGCGCGCGTGGAACACTACGCGCCACCGCCTCTGGTCCATTTGGATGGGGGAGGCGGATGTCCCCAAGTCCGCCGCCCCTGGACCCGTTTACGGGGGTTGGAAGAGGGCGTTATCCGCCCTCCGCCGACGCCCGGTGCGCCTTCTGCGGGCTGGAAGAGTGCTTGCACTCTCCCTCTCCCTTTCCGCAGTCTCCTTCTGCGAGATGACACTTTCGCAGAAGGACATCACCGCGTCCCAGGACTCTGCACTGCCGATCATAGAACGAACCACGGCCGGCAGCGACAGGTCGCTCCCCACCTCAGAAACAAGGGCGCGGCGCGGCTCCTCCCATGCAGTACATTCTGAGACTAAGGCTTACTAGCGCAACATTGACGAATTGTTTAGTTAGCCTGGGCTTATAGTTTGTATGGCAGTTGCACGAATTTATTTGTTTAGTCCTAGGATATCAACTAGCCCTGGGCTAAACGATGTTGCACAAGACGGCCTCACTGAATCAATATACCTAATCAAAGATTGGAAAAAAGGTAAAAACATAAATAAATACTAACGATATAAAAATATCGATAATTATTATCTACTCAGTTATTATTAGTTACTAAAGTCTTGTGATTGAACGCTATCTATCAGTTCCTATACAGCCCGTACCTATTCATTCCCGAGCAAAGAGGTCATCTTTATGACGCCCACTTTTCCGCCACATTCACCGTCGCGTTGCCTTGGTATTTTTCCCCATTATCTTACTTACCTATTTATAATTTAAAACGCGCATCAACAACACCAGTAAGTACTTACTGTTCAATGTGATTAAGAAAACTAGACTGGGTGTACACGAGTCTCTGATTACGAAATATCAAGGACATGGGCTCTCAATTACATCGGGAAGCCTTACTAACTGTTACGTAAGTGCCACCTAGCCCTCGGTTGTGGAAGAAACAATTTTGAATTCCCTAGCGGCTGCTCAACTAATAAAGGTAGGTATTATTATTAAACTGTTCTGTTCTAAAGCATATGGGAAAATAATAAGCATCGTACGGACAAACAGAACGATCAGCAAAAATATTATTTTTGTACCTACTTCTATTTCTATGTGCTCAATTGCGAATTTAATGTCTATGTGGGTGTAATCAATTACCCCACATTTTTTAATATTTCGTATTCATCGTATCCGTAGATGATTGGTTTGGAACTCTTACTTATTTCCGACCAATTCATTTTTACAGAAAAGTTCTATATAGCTTGCTCAGTAGAAGATAATTAACTAGTGTACTAAGTATTTGTGGGAGGATTTTTTTTTATTATTAAAGAAATATGTCCCTGTTAAAAAAGTTTTTTTATTCCACTCTTATTGTACAGTGGTGGACATAAATATAATTAGGAACATTGGCTGGAGACCCTTCAGGTCTCGCTAATAAATGCCCGGTTACGTAGAAACGGTCCACGAAGACCATGATTAGGAACTATTACTTAGTGTTGCATGCCATATAACGATAACTCTCTAAAAAAGGGTAAAACGTGCAGGATGGATTTCAATAAAAGAAAACATTGGAGGAAGTAAAGCTCCCTTATACCTAAGACTTCTGTTATGTTTTAGTTTGTTTGATGAATCTATATAAATAAAAAAGAAAAGTCTTGACTGATTGACTGCCCAGCCCAAACCTTTGGACCTAGAAAGCTGAAATTTCGCACAGAGGTTCCCTTTATAATGTAGCCAAGGAATAAGGAAGGATATTTCGAAATTCAACCCCTAAGGGAGTTAAATAGGGGATGAAAGTTTGTACGGAAAATCGTCACATAACGGGTTCAAAATTTCACGCAAGCGAAGCTGCAGGCAGAAGCTAGTTCAATATAAGAACCGAAAAAAAAGAGTTTGCTTTTGCTAATTAAACGTGTAATACATTTAATAGTGGTGTATCATAGATTCATAGTACAGTATTCAGATATTTGGGCTTTCTTACTGCGTTGATGGCAGTGCCGAGTTGTGAATGTGACATAAATTTCATCATAATATACAGTTACGACACCCGGTCTCTTCGGTCTTCCATCGGGACGCGAATTTCCGTGCACCAATTATGATAATTATCTATTAAGATTAGGTTTTGTAAATGCAAATCTCGAAAAAGATCCTAGTCTGTTACGGGGTGTCTTGCGTAAGCTAAAAACGCGAAAAAGTACCGGGGTGTCCTGCATAACGACAACGTGACGCGATGAAAAGTACACGTTACGTCGTTTCCCATTACAGACTACTACTTAGGCCGCTAGCAAGGAATCCGTTGTTTTAATCAGGTTCGTCGCTTTTGCAGCATTACGTGCCGTTGAGTTTGTCGCTTACGCAGGACGCCTCGTACCAGATAAGAAATTTTAAAAAACGGGTGAAAACAAAAACATATTCTTTTAAAGTAACAAGTTACTTATATGTAAATTACGAAATTAAATGCCGAAGCGAATTAGTTATAATTACTACATTATAAGTAGTATTAATAAAGGAGGAAGAAACCCAACACCCGTGTGCCACCCACCATTCCGCTGGGGTTTTTTAATGGATTTTATTTTTTAAATGGTGGAAAGTGATCGGCGTATCGTTCCTGCCATTCGCCGGCCGCTGCCGCGTTACCGCTCGCTCGGCTCGTGGGTTGTGGGATGACAGTTCTAACCTAATCTACCTTCATCTGTTTGTCATTTTATTTCTTGTTGTGAGGGACTTCGCCTCCCCCCGCCCCTCGAATTCTACCTACAATCACGGTAAACGCAAGACTACGACGAACCCTATTCGACTAGGTTATGGGACACTCCATTTAGTTTACGAAAGCTAATCTATTTGCGTCAATCGAGTTAGGTTTCGTACCTCGTAAGTGAATCATAAAAGACTTACCGAACTCTATGCTATTAAAGTGTTTATTTTTAATTGTTTTCACTAAAACTGGGTAGGTAATGATTGTGAATAATATAGACACAGCAAAGCTAATCTACAATGACCGTGATTGAAATGGTATATGGGGAACGGAAATTCGCGGTCGGGACTCTTTCAAGCGGGCCCTAAAAAAATCGGACAGTGCAGTAAACACTTATTATTAAGAATTCATAAAAGACTTTTCATGAATTCTACTTTGATACTTGTAGACTTAATTATTTTCACAAGTGATGAAACCCAATACAAATCAGTCTTTTCAAATATAAGCTACAAGCTGTGCCCGCAGCTTTGCTCTAGTGAAATAAGTCCTATAAGAATATTATTCAAAATGAAAACTGAATGTGATGTAAGTGCTCTTAAGCAAACTTGCTTTTTCTTGTACTGAAGTCGGCTAACGAGTGTTCACCGGAAGTGGTCGGTTATAGTCGTTAAGAGTCCGATTTACCCATTTGCCTTGCCTAGACAGAGGGTATCCATGAGGATTTCCACAAAAAGTATTATTCTTTACGAATTAATCCCTCAACTGTAGTTTTTCTTGATTTGATCTGTAACTGAAACTCTCAATCACCGTAATTATAGACACAATAGAAAAGACAATTAAGTGTCGTCCTGGGACGACGGGCGGTACGCAACCGGTTAAACTATTTAATGTTACGAAAGTAAAAGAGGGAAAAAACATTCCTATCTACATTTCTTTCAAAATAAAGTATCAACTCAGATCTTTTGCTTGATCTTATAAATGAGAATTGGTATATTCTAAGCAATATCGACTGCCAAAATGTTTGATCCTCTATTCTATAATATACTCGCGTTGATTAGGATTATTCATTTTCGAGTTTTTAAATAAATTGTTCACACACCCGAAAATCTCACGCTTGATCATCATCTACCTAGCGATTAACCATCTTTGGGGTTGGCTATCAGTTTAACCAGATGTGGGATGAATATCAAAATTTTATACGAAGCGACTGTCATTTGACGTCAGACTTTTGAACAATGAGTGACATAGGCACCTATTCGTATAACAACCAGGAACGTCGGTTTATCATGGTCGTCGATGTACACCACACCTTGATAGTGTTTTGATGTGCAGGAAGGTTTACTCATCTATGGACTGATCGTGGCAAGCAAGCAGTTTAACCACGCAGATCGATTGATCCGCGTGGTTGCTATTTAGCCACCCATGACCCCTTTATCTCTTGCTTGATGACGATAATATTTAGTAACTTCTTTATCATTCGAACAATTCAGCTCAGAGTTATAAGAACCAGAACCCAGGTTCATAAGAACGCTGACACCATCTTACCCCATTTTTTCATTTAACCGTCTATCTCAAATTTTAAAGAAATCGCACACAGTCATACAGTCAATATATTTTCCATACATTAGGTTCTTTTTATATTTCCATGTACAGATTGGAGTCTGTTATAGTTTTTACTATACACCGTGGGCCCGAGGTACCCCGAAAGATTTTAACCATACAAAAGTCCAATTCAGTCAATTTAACTAAGTACCTATTTTGTTTTTCGAAACAAAATAAATCAATTATCGTTAGTAAGTACTTCCTTGTAAACAATACCTTAGGTCGAGCTGGCAACGTTTAAAGTATCGTGTGAGTGCACACGAAAACTTCTTACTTCACGACCCTTCCCGACAAACCACGACTAATGGGGGTATGGCCAAGGTATGACAAAAGTTGTAACACCACGTTCATAGGGCTTATGTTACCTAAGAGATTTTTCGAATTGTGAATTTCCATAAATAATGAATATTTCGAATTACTTATTAAGTTTTATTCGACGAACTATATCCTAGCTTTTCTTCTAGGTACTTCGGACCCATGGTGTATAAATAATATATGTATAGGTAGATTGTATTTCACATTTCAATTTTCTACTGAAGCAGAGAAAATGTAGCAAGAACAGGAATTTTCAGCCACAATACACACAAAGATAAAAAGTTCCATTATTTAATTCGAGTCTTGGTAAAGTTATTAAAAGTTGTCTTTCAAATGCATCAAACCTTACAATTACAATACGACGACCGGAGAGTTCCGGAAAATATTACGGATATCCACAACAAATTTTGAAACAAGTTTGTTTTGTATTTGGAAATCTTACACGGTTGCTGTTGTCATGTTCGTGGGCGCGAATGTGATTGGCTGAACTTAGCATCCGCTCAACTTAACTTTTAACAATCAAAGTTTGGATAAAGTCAGCCGTGAAAGTTTAATGTAGGTATATAAATTGTTTATGAGATGGAGTTGTCATAATTTTGCCGTTCGAAGTCTCATTGTGAGTATATCCTGTGAGCCTCCACGAGTGACGATACTTAAGAACGCCCAGCGAACCCTGCGCAGTCAGCCTTGCAACCAACTTTGCTGACTGCCTAATCTTTTCACCACCGCATGAGCTATTCTTATATCGCTCGTGCTGACACGAGAGAAGTATCTCAAAGTTTCTTTTAGAAACATTTTTTTTTATTTCTACTTCTACGAACTAAGAAAGGTCTATACTCAATAATGGATGGATTCTGGCTAAAGCGTGAATTACACAGAAAAGGCATAAGGTGCAGATACGGCGCAGGCGCGTCGCTTTCATACGTTTTGTCGTGCCGCTTCAAATCTTTTCGCAAAAAATGTATGAAAGCGACGCGCCTGCGCCGTGTCTGCACCTTACGCCGCTTCTGTGTAATTCACGCCTAAAGATGTCGATGAAGATGGGCGAGAGATCAGAAAAAACACCATGATACGATACTACATCATACCGTATACACCGTTAACATTATACAGTATACCAATATATGTATGTATAGTTAACGTTGGTATAATGACTAGACAAAATAACTTGATGCTCATAGCTTGAACCACATCTCTTGGTCATGATGGGCTCAGAGTCAAACATCTACGGCATGTCGGTTTACTGACGACCGTTTTAAAGACGAAATAGACACGGAGTGGGAACGTACAGCACTGTCAGTTCAGGCAAACATGCTGGCCCGCAGATTTTCTTCTTGTACAGACGCCGCCAAAATTACATTGTTTCAAGCTTATTGCACATCGCTGTTCACCGTAAGTCAGTTCAGGCATATCCAGAAGACGTACAGTACTCTGCGGATGAAATTCAATTAAGCATTCAGGGCATTACTGAGCCTGCCTCGCTTCCACGACTCGCTTCTGTAGCGCATCGTCATTGTTTATTACTTATCTAGCGCAAGAAGTCTGGCGAAGAAAGTGATATTTTCCTGATTTTTATGATATGGTTTTCGTAAATAAGTACTTATTATTTAAACGAAAACTTCCATTGGCTGAATAAAACAGTGCTGACTTTGTAATAATAAACATTTATAGACTGTATCTAAGGTGTTTTGATGGCATGTTTCGGGTAAATTAGGAATTTCAGCATGAAAAGTATGTCGCAGTTGTTGGCGCCAACTGATGTATGCCAGGTCACGAGGGCTGGGCGTCATCCGTATTATTTTTACTGGCCCATCAGAATGTAGCCCGCTTTAAGCGTTTATTAATTCGCTTTTACGTACTATTTAGTTATTTTACAACCCGTTATAAGTATACCTATTACAATAATTATGCATTCGTACCGAGCTACTAGAATTTATTTTCCCCGACATAATTTATAACGAATGATCTAATTACGAATATGTATTATATGTATATATACGAGCAATCGTTCCAATTCCAACAATTCTCTGAAATAATTACGGTATTTAGTAATTTGTTGGGAAATATTGTTTAAATCTCTGTGGTAAGCGTTGTGGTATACATGATAAACATAGTTAAGTTCAGTATGATTATGGATCTCTGTCTGTATTGCGTATTTCGTTACAAATGTGTGTGTGCGTGTATTCGTGTACGGACTGGTGGATGTACGCTTGTGGACGATACAAACGATTGCTACTCTGACGCGTAACTAGGTCACTAGGTCACAGACGAGGTCCACTGATAGTAAAGAGCTGTTGTTTCCCAAACTACATACGGTTTTATAGAATCATGTGAAATAAATACAGACCATATTATTATGGACACCATGCCATCATTATCAGTATGTACTTTGCATTTTCGATTTTATAAGGGATTCCTTTTACATAAGTCCTCAAAGCAAATAAGAGTGATTTTTACACCCGTATTCTTAAATTAAATACTTTTAAAATAAATACTTAAGTTATTTTAAAAAAAAGATAAACAAAAGCAAAATTGAAAATGGAACGTTGATCAGATAATTTTAAAATCTAAGTACCTACTTCTGAGACCTCCATGGGACAATGTAATTTATTGACAGTAGATGAAAATGAGATAAATAAATTAATTAATTAAATATTGGAGTAGTTAGCTCGAGCGCTGTGTACATTGAAGTGTGCGTGCTGTAAGTTATTTGTTCTATTTAAATGTTAGTCGAACGCACCAACCTTGCTCCACATTCAAGATTACAATTAAATAAAAAACAGCTAAGTGCGAGTCGTATTTCTTGCAATAAAACTATTATCAAGCAATATTTGAATTACTCTGCTGTTACATTAATGAAAGAAACTTGAATTAAGGATTCTTCTTTAATATTTATTTTCTACATATAAGAACATTTACGGAGGTGAGGTTTCTTCATTGGAATTTGTTGAAGATTTATTAAAATATTTCATCCGACTCATACTTCTCTATTAAAACTTCAACTAAGTAACTGTAGACCCCTAAAACGTATCCTGGGATAACATTCCAATTTAAAAAATCAGAATTAAACATTCGATTTTCTTAAACAATAAAAAAATTAAGCAACATTGTAGAACGTAGCAATAAAAAACCTTTAAGTAATGATAGGTTAGGCTCGGTATTGATCGGTTTGTTTCGTAGTTTCCAGATTAGGTCGTACAACTAGACAACCGTGTTTCATGAACTTCATAACACGTACCGCCAGTACCTACATGCTGAATTACGCTGATACCTCTATGGGATGTATGCATACCAATAGCCGATATTATGTCCCATAATTTACTTATTAGTATAATTTACAAGGTAACAAACAAATATCATCATCTAAATTGGCTAGTTCCTGTCTATTGAGCCCGGATTTAGCTGTTTAATGTTGTTTTACAGCACGTACAGCTTCACACGTATACCTATATCCATGTCGTTGTTAAAGTTTATGGTTAAAGGGTAGTGCACCTTTTACCTACATTGTTTGATTATGATGAAGACTTTTAAAACTTTTATAGAGAATAAAATATTATTAAATTGCTTCCACGAGCAATGCCTTGAAATAAACACTTAAGAATATTAGGCAACGTGATAGCTACTAGTTGTGCAACTTACATTGTTATGCGTTCTTTAACAATACACATTCAAGGAGACCACCAAATTAGACGTAAAAACATCAATCACTTCAAAACTTGCATTGTATTTCATTCTATTACTAACTCATGCCAAACAGTAATAATCAAAAGACTTAAAACGTGTCAAAGTATGAAGAACTTGTAAGAAAATATTACTTGAAACCGGATCTATCTTGCAATCCTATGTTAAGCCTATAGGGTATGCAATTGGGTTTTTGAATGTGGTAATGAAAACAGATTTTTCAGTTATTATTTAGTCATTGTTTTAAGTTAACATCTTGACCATATAGCATTGATGAGAATAATAAACATAAATTAATCGGTATTTCATTTCAAATGTGGTTAAACATGTACGTTTAAAAAGTTTGAAGAAAGAGTATCATCATACGGCAACCGTTATCTATTTATCTACTGATAATATTATACTGATAAGACTTAGCTTCACTCAAGCTTACAGAAAACGAAAATAGAACTAGTTGTGTGCAAGAATATCGTCTAAGCAAATCAGACTGGAAAATAGGTCAGGAAATCGTTAGAATAAAGTAGATTTGTCATGATTTCAATGAATTTCTTTAAATCAATTTATTGTTCTTTTTTGAAGCGCAGAACAACAAAGGAAATCGATTTAGGGCATAGGCAATACTTTGGAGACGTGCAATAATTTGTTATATTACACATTAATAAATGAAAAGACAAAGGCGTAGCAGAACCGTCTGTCTATGGAGGCAAACCGGAGGGCAAATGAATATAAAAGATGATGACGTGAAAAACACTGCCGCTCTGTGAAAAAGTACCAGGAGATAAAGAATCTACAAAATAAAGTGTTGAAAGAAATATTTTGAAGAGAAGAATCGGGAAATATTAGACCAGTTTAGTGCAAATAACCAACTATTTTGGAAGGGAGTGAAACTGTGTAAAAGCGAAAACTGTAAGATAGACTGTATAAAAGATGAGGATGGACAGCTGTTGACGAAAGAAGCGGGTGTGTTGGAACGGTGGAAGACGAACTTCAGTAAACTTCTTCAGAGTGATGAATAACCTAACAACACTGAACGTACATTCAGTGTTGTTAAGTCGCAGACTAAGAAGACCGTGAAAGTTCGGTTGCACGATATGGATACAATTATGAAGGCAGTGAAAAGAATGAAAATAGGAAAAGCGGCAGAGAATGATAAATTTCTCTGGAAATGTTAATGGCCAACGTTGGTCCGACTGCTTCTTTATTATACCTGATTTTTAAAAGGTACAGGACAGATGGTCGCGTACCATATAATTGGCGAAAAGCTGTTATAGTTCCACTTTATAAAGTAAAGGGATCCAGACAGAAAGGCAAAAATGGTAGGTAAGTGTGATAAAGATATATAAGAAAGACGAATTAAAAAGAATAATTTAGTTAATGGCGTCCTAAAAAGTTTCATAGATAGTAGTCTAATATCAAAATAGGCACGTGTGGCTGTCCATAATATTATTAATTCCTTTTTCATGTATGGAAGTGACTGTTGGGTATGCAAGGTAAATGCAGTAAAAATGCGGTACTTGCGGTGTATGTGTGGGGTGAAATTATAAGGCAGCGTGAGGAAATAAAGTGAGAGAGCTGCAGCAGTGATTGGAAAGAGGATGTAATAACTAAAACAGCGAAAGGAAAGCCCCGGTGGTTCGCTCCTTTAAAGCGGATGAATGATAGTAATGAATAGAATGATGTCGGTCCCCCAAGATATTTAAGCATCGTCTTTACCTTCACTAATGATATTCAAAACACCAATGCATCGTCGTTACGAGTACTAAGTATACAACATTCGGACTATGACGATCTCTTCTTGTATGTCCGTTAAAAGTTTTGCAACATTTTACTTGATTAAGATAACTCATGGTGTAACTTGTGGTTTTTTAGTAACGCAAACTTGCGTAGTAGGGCTAGGTTATGGATTTTGTACAATTACAAGTACTGATACCGAATTTCACCTTAACATTTCGATCTTGTAAACGAGTCTACAGGATTTAGCTAATTTTCCCAAAGTCCTTCTCAGTAATACAGAGCGGATAACCCATCATGCACCAGTTTTATAATGCACCCAATCCAATTGCCTGAGGGGACATTTGCACGTGCCGCCTCCTGTCTAAATATGTAAGCAGTGAACTAGATTCGCACCTAGCTAAAGCATCAAGTTGTGGTTTTCGAAACTTTACGTACCTAAAATAATAATACGTATTTAAATTAAACGATGGATATACTTTAATTTAATCTTTATCTCACCGAAGCACGTAAGTAAGTACTTATATTATACTTATATTTGCGCCTGAAAGCTGAGGAGCTCGTGGCTAAATAATTACAGCCGCATAGACCGATCTTCCGGGTTAAGCCACGCTTGCCGAGGTTGGTCTGTGGATGGGTGACCATTTACCATAGCGAGTTTCCTCCGTGCCTCGGAAAGCACGTAAAGCCGTTGGTCCCGGCTGTCATTTGTAGATCTTTGACAGTCGTTACTGTTGGTCAGAAGCCAGAAAGTCGGACAACCAGTCTTACCAAGAGTATCGTATTACCCAGTTACTGGGTTGTGGAGGTCTGATAGGCAGTCGCTCCATGTAAAATACTGATATTCAGCTGCATCCGGTTCGACTGGAAGCCGACCCCAACATAGTTGGGAAAAGGCTAGGTAGATGATGATTTGCGCCTGAAAGCTAGTTACATTCCAAGAGATAGTTTGAACTTGAAACAAGGATGTGATTTAAGGATTGATTACGGTAAACGTTTATGTTCGAATATTACCATAGTTTTAGTTATTGGTCGTTTTCTGGACTCGGGGTTAGGTCTTCGGCCCTTGACTTGTCCTAGTAGTTTATGTTACATCAATAGAATTTCTTAGCTAATGTCTACTTCTACATCTTGGGAGTTGAGAGCAGATCTCTGTTCATAATTTTATTTACTTAATTGATTCGCGTGTATTTGTTTGCTTTATTGACCAAATATTTTTTTAAGGCTGAGGCTACTCTTAACAGCGCGCTGTTAAGAGTAGCCTCAGCCTTCGCTGCAGCGACGCGAACTGCGACAGATAAGTACTTAAGCGATTGAAACTAAATTAATATTCACGTGTGTGTCTGGCTACACTACAAAACAAAAAGTTTACGAGTAATAATTGACCAACTTATATCATGTTAGTCGAGTCTGTATAAAGTAAATAGAAACTCCATACAAACTGACTTAAAATAACTGCAAAAATAACTTTGTATTTCAAATCAAATCAATCAAATCAAAAGTTTTTATTTCACATAAACCATTACAGGCGCTTATGAAAAGTCGAATTTAGGTGCACGGTTCCAATTAGTCGTTTCCTATGGAGAAGAGCCGGCAAGAAACTCCATGGTTACTCTTTTAAAATCCATATCTTTAACAATTTGAGTGGGTACAGTTATGACTTAGAATAGTTATGAGAGAGCAAAGTAGACTTAAGAGCAGGAACCACACAAAAAAGCAAAATGAAAAATATGGTCAGAAATTAACTAGGTATCCAGGCATCTAGCAAGTCAAATCAAATTTTAGCAAGTCAAATTTTAAAACATATATAGGTATTTAAGTATCTTTTAAGCTGAATAGTTCACTACACATTACGCTTGAATAAAACTTTTTATAGCCGTACTGATTACGGAACCCTACACTGCGTGATCCGGTGCAACTTGTAACTGGCCGGCTTTTCTAAAAGAAAACAGTTTTTTGTTTTCATATGAGAAAACAAAAAACTGTTTCCATTTGCCTTTACATAATTCATATTACTGGTGACCAAATGCTTTTATTTCAACGTTCTAAGATATGTGATTGACTAACTAGGTACCTAAACCAAGATAATAAATAAATACAACATAATCTTCCGAAGCTCGCTTGTCAGATTCCAAACAGAACTTCATTCGCCCTACTTCCAAAAATACCCAGAACATTCGCAACAACGCGTCATTATGACAGAGGCAATCTGTAGAATATCAAAAAGTATAAGAACCAACTACACTCCAATATGGCTTCTATGAGCTTGCAGTGAACTGGTAGCTTATTGTAAGTATCACATCAAGACGGTTATTTCATATGGTGTAACAACCAGAGTGCCATGCTCGAGCTACTGCAGCCCGCAGTCGAGTAAACGTGTCCTACTGACACCAAATGAAATCAAAATGCGTCGCCGCGCCACCCATTGAATACAAAATCACACAGCCATTTGACAGTGTACTTATGTACATTCATTCACCGTGATGTAGTTAATTATACAATCAAACTATTCTCGAAACATGTTCCATGAACAACTATTATTCAGTCAGTAAGTCTTAAAACATTATTTAATTTTCACACAGCCAACTCTATCGCAGGATAGCGCGAAAAAACCAATGCGGCGTTGCCACACCGTGCAGCCGAGCGTACGAGCAGGTAGACTCCACAATGCATATACATAATGTAGCTATCTAATCTATGTGCGTATTATTATACAACACTTGTCTTCTTTGAATAGCTAATGATATTCACTACAGGTATTTATCTCTCAGACCTCATGTCCCCAATTAATCTTAGTAGACTCCAATTTGAATATTAGTAGTGACACTGAAAACTACACATAATTTAATTTTTTCACAAGTTAAATAACATTTAAACACTTTGATATCGATGGATTTAAATTGTGCTGTCACTATATTACTCAAACTTGAGTTAATAACATGCTTGATCACTTCTCCAAGACATTTCCATGATGGTTACAAAATTATGGAGCATCTACAAGTAATTACGAGATAGAGCATGGTGCACTTACCGCTAGTGGGGTTCACATAAGCAAGTTTTAAGTCCATTTCAATAGTTTGTGTCGGTTTTGATTCAATTGAGTTAATTTCATAGTCCACGGGGACATCAGTCACGATCTCACTCTTCGCCTGGCTCGTGGAGGCGGCTAGACTTTGCGCTACACTCATTTTTGGAGCGTCTTCGTGCATTATACACAAATAATTGGACAGGGCGACAGAATAATGCCGCCCGGAGAACTTTTATTATTTCACCTACGCCGTAAAAGGATATGTTTTATCTCAAAAATCACGCTTGAAAAGCGATAATTCGTTTTAAAAACAAAATGTAGGTCTCTAGGCCACTTCACTTACACTTTGATATTCCGACCGACATAACTCAGGTTCAAAGGAGCTACCGTACTCATGACTGACATTGAAATAAGTCGGTAAAGGGCAGTGAGAAAATAACCCAATTAGAAAAAAAACTGTGTCATGACCTATTTTATAAAATAATGTCTTTATATGCCTTCTTTAATACTAAAATTGATTTTTTTTATTAAAGCAAATGTAATAATATGGTATTGGGTAGA
The DNA here is from genome assembly GCA_905220435.1 of Amphipyra tragopoginis. Lineage (NCBI taxonomy): Eukaryota > Metazoa > Arthropoda > Insecta > Lepidoptera > Noctuidae > Amphipyra > Amphipyra tragopoginis. Next base: position 21,026,998 of record HG991991.1, on the reverse strand, counting down.
GAAAAACCATTGAAAGTACTTTTGCGAATATATTTCAAGCAACGCCTGCTAGCTTAAAAAAAACATGCAAATGATGCAAAATGACTACGTTTGCTTATGAACATGCCGTGTTGTGTAATAAATGACCGTTTCTATTGCACAATCCTTTCACAAGGGCTCCGAATGTAGGTCAATCTTTATGAGCATGAGTGCAATGTATAACTTTATAAACAAACGCCTAGTTAAATAAAATGTATTAATTACAATAAATTTAAATTATAATTTAAATTGTATTTTTATCTATCACGTATTAATAGGTTGTTCTTAATTAAAAAAAGTTAAAAATATATATCATTGTTTCCGGTGCTCTATAACGCCATCTGCCTTGAATATTTGTTTATGTCACAAGTAGTTATTAGTTCTGTCATGTATCAATAGATGTCGTTTTAGGTGGCCACTCTCTGAATCCAAATCTTAGACAAAATAAGAATATTTTCGTCGATATCACACAGTATACCTAATGTTTGCATACACTGAAAAGCGGAATACACTCATAATACAATATAAAACAGTGCAACTAGTACTAAGCGTTTAATGGCAGCGCTGCTTGAACGGAAAAAGCAACCAGTGTTAAATTCAGTAGGTAATAGTCAAATGTAGTTCCATATTTTGCCGTCTAGTCTACCAAGCCCTAGTAATAAAATATCTGTGACCAAGCCAAGATAATGGTACCGCGGGGAGTTTCATGTTTTTAATTAAATAATTGACTTGACGCCTACTAACGTTCCAGTAACGTATACCTATTTAATAAAAACCACATAATTATATTTTGATTGAAATAAATGCAGAGGAACTGTGAAGCTAATAGCCAAAACCACTGCTGTCTGTTTTTGTTTGTCTACACAGCTGACATGGTTTTCAATAAAACTATACTTACTCGCAATCAAGTCGCTGATGGTGACTGTAAGAACATATTTGTTCATTATCATTATTATTTCAACGTCGTATTACGAACGATTCCATTGCTACAATGTTAAAAAACTGAACTAAAAACAAAGTAAGTACCTATTTTAGGTACCTACTTTATTTTAGCGCGGATAAGACGCTGTACACTGGTGAAGCTATGGTTTCCAGCAAAGAACAATAGGCCGCACCCTCCTTTTTCTCGATTGTGTTGAGCTTGAGGGTAATTTCAAGATGATCTTTGAGCAGCAGAGCTATGAATGAATGCACCCTTACAAGTTTTGTTATTGAGCGGTAACCAATCGGCTTGCCAACATGGTGATGACCTGCTCAATCAAAACCGTTCGAGTCTATTGAAGTCATCTTCAGAGGCGGGCCTTCATGGGATGATACGATTTCTTTACAGGAGCTTTGTTGACATTACGGAACCTGACTTGATACCTATTTATGTATGGGTATGAGTGTTGTGGAAGAAAAGCCATATTAAATAACAATATATTTTATTAAGTTTCCTTTTTGAAAAAGTCTCGTATCTATTGATCTTCATTTATTTATGTAATTGTGCTCCTATTTTACAATTCTTTAATCGCGTTTGATTCACCATTGGAAAACACTTACACATTCTACCATTTATTACAGTTGAAATAGCAATTCATAAAAATCCATTTACATACCATTGTTTACCAATAAACATTTTAGGGAATAAAAGTAAAGCAATGCAGGGCGTAAAATGAAAATATTAAATTATCTCTTTATTTAATAAAAAATATTGGTTAATTTTCTTAAAATAAGGTATTTATCATGATTGCATGTACTTTATAATTATAGTGAACAACAGGGACTGTTCGTATTTATGTTACACAAAGACAACATGTATATTCATCCTAATAGAAAGTGATATAATAGTTCACGTATTTTTATTTAGTTAGATTGCATGGCATTAGTTATAATCTCCCTGGAGATGATGAGTCTCTGGATTTGTGATGTGCCCTCGTAGATCTGGTAGATCTTAGCGTCCCTCATCAGTTTCTCTACGGGATATTCAGTGTTGAAGCCATTGCCGCCGAAGATTTGCACGGCGTCTGCGGCAGCCTTGTTGGCGATCTCAGAAGCGTGGCACTTAGCTACCGAAGCGAGGACTGTGTTCCTGATACCTGTATGATAAATTTATTTTTTCATTACATTACGTTAGTTTGGTGAAACAGAACAATTTGTGATGCTTAAGTCGGACTGCTGAATAAATACTCTTTCAAACGTTTTTAGATCATACTGAACAAAGAAATTACGATTATTTTTTCAGTGATTTCTTATTCACGACAATCTAAATACATAATTCGCTCATCCAACAGAATAATGACGTAATTACATTTTCCCAATTTTTCAGGCGAAGGGTTTCAAAGTTCGGAATTGAAAATATAAATGTATTTCTAATAATTTTGACTAAATGTTTAAATATTCACGTATGTTAGTTTATTATCAACAATTATACATAATAACTTACTATGAAAACTCAATAAAACTGATTTAAAGTGCCATTTTTTAAATTCTGTGTTTACGTCATTGTTCTGTTGAATGAGCGAATTCATCATCGCCATATTTGCACATTTCGGCTGCGGCGTCGAGGCCCATTTTTCAATCTGACTATAAATACTTTAACCTACTTATTAAGTGTGGCCTTTTATATGATGTATTTTGTCAGACTTGCATACAGACACTATTGATCAAACCCAGTTCATGCATACACATTCTTTTAGTATGACAACTTTATTTTATAGTATTCTATTTATAAATTAATCGATGCAGCTAAATACATCTAGAATAGAAGAAAGAAAATTCTAAGTCAAGTTTTAGCTAAAGTAGGTAATTTTGGTATAATAGTGGTGGACATATCGATAATATTCTTCAAAAGGGAATAAATTTTCTTGCAAATTATTCTCCTGATATTTGAGGAGGAATAATATTGAGAATGGTGAGCAGCATTCTAATTGCGCAAAACACTCGTAATCGCTGTGGCTTTGATTTTGACAGGTCCAACAACTTCCATAGCAACGTATGTATTAACAATCCAACTTCTCCACAACTTCGTACCACGCAATGAATTATTGTTGTATTGTCAAAATGAAAGCTATTGAAATTACGAATGTGATACGCAATTTCCCTGCCAGTTAGAGGAGCCCTCTATACCGCCAGAGATCACTTATACATTACCATGATCAGCCATCCAGGCAGCTCTCATCCAGGCGAGACGCGCAGTCTCCACGCCGATGGCCATGTCAGCCAGCATGAAGGCCACGGCCTGGTGCCGGGCGATGGGCACGCCGAACGTCTTGCGCTCCAGGGCGTACTTAGTGGCTTCGGTGAGAGCACGCTGCGCCAAGCCCGTAGCGCCGGCGGCTACCTATTTATTATGGCAGGTTGTACATAAAGTATAGCTTATTTTATGTGTTTGGCTGGTCCGAAAAAAAACAGAATGCACGTGACTCCTTAATGTTAAATGCATGATTTTGTTCAGACTGATATGTATTAATAAAATGAATGATAGACTGCTGGTTCGACTATATTGATTTGGATTGGATTGGCAGAATAAGGAACTTCTCCGAAGGATGACAACAAAAGTTTTTAAGGACACTCTATGAGATTGACTTGCGATAGATAATGTGTATAAGTACAGGCTGTAAAAAGACCCATCATATAGCCGAAATCTACGCACTCTGTACATCAAACCAAATTACATTGACCAAAAGTAATAGCTGGGAAACGACTTTTTTATGGTTGTGGCGATGCCGCGCGTTTGCATGCGTGCAGCGGCCACACAGCCGAGCCAAGGCGGTCGTGTGCGTTTGATATTCATTGCGTTTTAATAACTTCAAATGCGAATTTAAAATTAAAAAATTTAAATTTTTGATAATGTTTGTATGGAAGAAAGTTTAGTATTATGACTTGGAAATCGTTTTTGGAAAAAACTAAAAAAAAAATGTGTACTTTGACCTTCAATATCTCCACAACCAATGATTTCCCAGGTATGGTTTATTCGAAAAAAATGATCCCAATGATGGGTAGAATAGGTGGTTTTCGTTATCGTTAAGGGTCTTTTTACACCCGATATACATAGTTATACAACTGACTTAGGCTTTAATTCCCATTAATTTGGAAGTCGAACCATGAACCCGGCTAAATCCTGACATTGATAATAAATATGGTACCAAACCAAACATTGACTGGTGTCCTATAATGAATTGCTAATTCTTTTCCAAACAACCTCTCAAATATCCATTTTATATAAAAGGCTTCATTCTCCTTTACCTGTAGGTACTTGTACTTTCGACAACACCGAAAATAATGAAAGAAATCAATGTTTAAATATATTATTTAGATGAGTACTTTGACATCCTGTAGTTGAAATTCTCATAATAATTCCATTAATAAATAAGTACGATTTTGATTCCGTATTTCGTAGAAGATAAATGTACTGTACGAACTTATGCAGTATGAAATAGGGTGAATTATAATGTAAGTTACCGGCGGGCGAGTCTTGTCGAAAGCTCCCATGGCGATCTTGAAGCCACCACCTTCTCCAATCAACACGTTTTCTTTGGGGACGCGCACGTCTTCAAACGTGATGCCGCGAGTGTCCGAAGCACGCTGACCCATGTTTTGTTCCTATACATAAAAATAATATACGTAATAAAGTACATTCTTACGTGATAAATTAATAAAAATACAGTTTCTGCCATTACAATTAGTTTAAAAGGCTTCCATGTACGTAATTTCCACAAAGTTCACAAGGAAGTTATATACATTAAAACGTTCATCGTTTCGCAAATAGGCGAAGGATTTTCTATGCATTAGTCAGTTTCCACTAATGTTTGAATTGTTTTGAATTTGTTTTTAATTGAAACCTGGCTCGTTTACTAAGTTTCGAGGCAATCAATTTCGAGAAATGGATGGAAATAGAACTTTTTTGGAAACGTGACCAAAAAAACTGCAGAAGAAATTATGTGAAAAGTCATTAGGTAATTTTTTTCTAGATCTTGCTTGCGTTAGTTGGTCGAGTAGTTTAAAATAAATGCTCAGCTTCAAACCTTGCGTCCGGGAGTAACTCCGGGAAAATCTCTCTCGACGATGAATCCGGTGAACGCCTTGCTAGCGGGGCACTTGGGGTCGGGGTTGGTTCGTGCCAGCACGAAATACCTGAATTTGTAACGTACCTCGCGTTAAACATAGAAAAAAAATATGCAACGAATCTGCATAACCTGACCTCGTAACGTTTCTCAAACGTATTTCTGTGAGCAATAATTGATATTGAAATCTTAAGAGCTAGATATACCAGTTGGCCACCCCTCCGTTCGTGATCCACATTTTCTGTCCGTTGATGATCCACTCGTCGCCTTTCTTCTCGGCTCTGGTTTTGACACCGGCCACATCGGATCCCGCACCGGGCTCGGTCACACAATACGCCTGAATAATAAGACAAACCCCTATTACGTTCTACATTATTTTTGTAAAATATAATATACTAGCTTTTGCTCGCGGTTACGCTTGCGTTAATTTAGAATTTGACAATCAACTCTTAACACACTACTAAAGTTTCTATAACAATAAAATTCAATCATTATTCGAAAGACACTTGGCGCCATCTATTATCATAGGGACGTTATTGTTGTTTTCCTCAGGTACAGTACTTTTTTCGGGATGAAAGGTACCCTATGCCCGTTTCTGTACACCTGACAAAGTAATATGCAAAATTTCAGGATGATCCGTTCAGTGGTTTAGGCGTGTAAGGTAACAAAGTACTTTCGCATTTATTTAGTTAGGATTTTTTATACAGGCTGGAAACGTTAAGTGTCAATAGACTATTTTTTCGTAAATTTAAGGGTTAAAATACACGTCCGATAGTTGCTTCCGGGAGCCGGATCCGACTATCTGATCGGATTCATGAAATACACGTACGATTCTCGTGTACGATTTTTTCTGGACGAAGACGACGACGTCCGAACGATGCTTACGATTCTGACATCCGATCCGATAGTCTGGTCGTACGTGTAATTCATGTTTAAACAAATGTATGACGCGGAGGCCTTCAGATAGTCTGATCAGACTATCGGAACCGACTATCGCAGGCAAGTATCGGATGTGTAATAAATTTGGACTGTAAGAGATATAAATAACCCCAGAAAACGAAACATATCGAAAATTTTGTCTTTCGCTACCTCATTATATTGTGTAGGTATGAGATTTTTGTTCAAGTGATCATAACTACGTACAATACGGCCGATGTATCTTGGCGAGTCTGAAGTTAGTTGTTTGGCTGCGCAATGAATCTTTTAGAAACGAAATGGTCTACCGTGCAGCTAATCAGCTAATTTCAGACTCGCCAAGATACGTCGGCCGTATTGTAATCTCTCTCTTCCTTACTGTTAATCCAATATGGCGGCGGGGAACTATGTAATAGTTCAATGACAATATTCCTTATTACATCAGACTAAATACCGTTATGACGAACTTGTGGGTGTATAACAGAACACTTAACGTTTCCACCCTGCACGTGAAAGTTGTAATTTTGATGTTCTAAACTGTAGATATTTTCACAATAAAGTTTGCTTATCAATATTGAATAAAAAAAAACATAATATACTTAAGACTTACAGCAACCAGAGGCTCTTCGATAAGTCTACCGAGGTACTTCTTCTGTTGCTCCTTGTTGCCAGCGATAATGACGGGCATTTGCTAAAACACAAGGTTAACGATATACCATACACATCATCATAAAGCTTGCTTATTACGACTCAATACAGCCTTAAGCATATAAAAAAACTATTAATATGAGATGCCATAACGTATTTTGGTTACAAAACAAAAATTGCGCAATGTATAAATAGATACATACAACATATTTTAGTTAATTTTTTACTTTAATATTATTATGTGGTTGTAATTTAACGCATTTAATAATGAAATTTTTAATTTAATACCTGTATTAGTGTGTTAGTAAGTTATCAAATAACGACAGTGCCATCTCCAAAACAAGCTAAACTAGGAAAGAGTAGTGGACATATTTTTGCTTTTTTTTACTTGAATTCGCGTTATTTATACAGCTATTACGTTCTAAGCAAATCAAGGGCCAATATAGCCATTACCCTTAAAGTTTTCATGGAATAGATAATATGGTTTCCGGAAATCACTCTGTAAACACAACACAATCAATGGTCAAAATGATTGTAACGGTTACTAAAGCACTACTAGTACTTCCTAGTAAAACTAAGGTTTGGTACTATAATTATGGGGATCGTGAGGTGGAATTAATCTCAAACTCGTGCATTATGCAAGCCAAGCAGGGCACACAAGCCACTCACTCCAAGACCACTGGCTTCCATTGCGGTCATAATGCCAGTGCACCCGTACGCCAGCTCTTCCGCAATCATACACCCATCAAAGACATCCATATTCATACCACCTGCAGGAGATAACACTAATGATAAGCTTAATGAGTTTTATGGGAACGAGATGAGAACGAAATTGGCAGGACAACTGATAGACGTCAGGAATCAAGTTCTGCCAAGATTTACAAGTGAAAACGAAGAAGTAACGCTTTGTTCGACCACATACACATCGATAATATTTCATTCTGATTCACCTAGAAGCGTCAAGTTACATTTATATTATATTGATCACGTTGTAGCCCGAGAACCATGGTATATAATCACGTGTTATTTATAAGATATGATAACAAAATCGATTTAATTACATTCTATGAACTGAAACAACATAAAGATTAAATAGTTTAACTAATCTAACGATGAATGGAATTCTATTTCTGAATGAAGGTAATATCATATTTTAAGGTGTCATAATTAGGGATCGGATATTAGGATGCTTATTTACCTGAAGTAAATTTAAATGTAAATTTTTAGCCATGAAAGTATGAAGCGGCTTCTTATTTTTTTTTTTTTAAATGAAACCTGGGTGTCCGGGAACACCGGGAATGCATAACTAGTCGGGTGTATAGTAAGGAAGCGACTTCTTAAAATGATTTATGAATAATTGCCCTAAAAATAAGAAAATAAATTTTAAATTAAATCAATCCAATCAATTTAGTACATGTATTACACAATTTTTTGTTTTTTTTTTTAAGATTTGCATATTATAAAGGAAACATTTTCTTTCATAGAATTGCTTATAATAAGCATGTCAAGCAAGACTAGTTAGTAGACAGGTAAATCTCGCGACAAGCTTTTATATCATTTAATAAATTGTGTAATACATACATGATGTACTAAATTGATTTAATTTAAAGTTTATTTTCTTTTTTTTAGGGCAATTAAATAAAAGCTTGTTTTGAAAAAGTTTTTTTACCATTAATTTATTTCTTTATTTTTTAGTTATGATTGGGAATGTTTCTAAGTCTGTTGTCGTCTCCTCAGCAAGCCCTTTCATTTGTTACTCATACTGTGGTAGTACAGAAAAAAATAACTAGTCCGCCATCTTGGATGATCCGCCATATTTATTGGAATTAGATCCGCCTTAAATATTGGAATTAGAATGACGTCACATAGCTAAGCATGCATTGTCATCCAAAATAAGCGTGTATACCAAATTTCAGCTCAATCGGTTAAAGATAACTGATTTAAAATTCAGTTGCAAGATTCCACCCGGACAAACATACATCATACATTTCGAGTTAAATAAAAGCTTGTAAAGAAAACCCCGGGATTATTGGATTGCATAATTATTTAAAATTAATGTTAAAACCCCGATGCAAATTTGTGTGTATGTAGAGTGTAAGAAGAGGAGTGGGGCGTTAGGCAAACTAATAAAAAACATAAATTAAAATAATTGTCCCGGAACCGAGGGATTTTTTCGATACAAAAGCGTATTCCATATTAGCCAACATCTCAAGTTTAGGTGAATATGCATCCGAATATCCCATCTCTAGTCATAATATTCGTATACAATTCTTATACATATTTGTTATCCTAAAGCGCTTTTAGAGTTTCCATGAACCTCATTTTTGCACGATTTAATGAATGATTTTGAGTTAACATTGACGCATACATAAAGAATTCAAACGCAACAAGGCAGACATGTTAAGATAGAACATGAATGTATATTTCTCAGTGTGGTTCTTACCTTCTCCGACAAATAAGACAGTATATTTCAAAAAGTATTGAAAAAATAGAGCGAATTTTTCGCTGCGATACTGAGAACTGTACGTTCACCCTAGGGTTGCCAGATCGGAAAACCGAAATATCTGGACAAAATTACAACACGTCGGGATTTTGAGGTTGTTGTCTGGAGAAATAAATATAATAGAGTTAACTTTTTTATTTTTAAATCAATAGCCTACAAAAAACTAAACGTTATTAAATTTGTACATAATTAACTCAGATTTAATTTTTACATTGCCACATGTATTTGGTATTGACTTTTACTGAGTCCACTAACTTGGATTCTTTAGGAGAATAAGGAAAAACTTTAAAATTAAAGAATTTTACGATTAGTTGTTTGTCGTTTGTCGGAGATTTTGTATTTTGACGGGAGTCGGGACATCCTATGAAGTGTCGGGAGAACCCCGACGAATCCTGACCATCTGGCAACCCTAGTTCATCCGGTTCACCTCTAATATAGAACTTTTTGGATAAGAAACATGTACGAATGAAAACGAAATTCCAGGAAATATAGAGCAAATAATATTTTGTTTTTCTGCTTAACAGAAAGCTAAGTTTGTGTGTGTACGTTTTTAGTATATCGTGAGATCTGAACTTCTGTTACTTGTTGAGTAAGATTGTGCCACCTGCTTCACCTTGATAAAACATGTGCAAATATTTATACTTATTCAAATAAGAAGGGTCAATTATGATGGTCAGCTCTTTGTAATAAAATACAAAAGTCTTTATTGTTTTTTTTTTTACTTTGTGGAGAGAGAATTATATAAGATATTGATAATATTGTTCTGGTATACAAAACAATGTGTTAAATTTATGAGATTTTGTAAAAAATAATATTAATAATGAAATCTGGTTAGCTATTCAGTTGGATGGGAAATTTTTGTTTTTTAGTAATATGTCCATCCAACAGTGTTTGTCAAGTATATTTGCTTACGAATTTTTTTATCATTTGGTATTAGTTTTCAGATTAGTCTTAAATTCTACAATTCGGATTAAATATAAAATGTTTGTTCCCTTGTTATTCAAAGTCATGCACGCTTTTAACGAAATACGCCAAGTATTTAAGAAACCTCGAAACCTCATTTTTTTTTTAATCTTACTTCTTTCTGAAGATTGATTGCGTTAATTTATTCTGACCAAAATGTAGCTCAGTACCAGTTGTATTTACAGAGAATAATTTGCACTGACATCTGAAAACATACGAGATGTCCCAAAAATAATGTCAAGCGGAAATCCAGAGGTAGAGCATCCTTAGACGTACCCAAATCACCCCCATTTATGTTCTGTGATTTTTTATGGTATTCGAGTTAATTTTCTTTTCATGACATGACATTTTTGATCGCATTGTCATGGACAGTTGAGACAAATGCCTTTTTTTTTCTTTTTTAAATTAGATTTGCTATTCGTCTAATTTAGAAAAAAAATTATTCACGTAACTATGAACAAAAATATCATTAAAATCATTGTTTGGTTAAAACAAAGGGTCTAAAGGTGGTCTACCTCTGGACTTCCGCTTAACACTACTTTTTGGGACACCCTGTATACGAAAATACTGGGTGGAAATTTGAGATGGGGCAGTAAGGGTCGCTACCTAAATCGTAATGGCTATAGGAAAATGTTTAAAGGAGGCTGAAATATTTTGCTCCGAATTTAATGATTTTGAAAAAAAAAAGTGTGGTCGGCAAGAAGGGCCGTTTTCCCAAAACAATTATGATGCCAATCGATCCTATTTCCCATGAGGGTCAAAAGACTCTTCTGGACCAACTGAGTTTGGAGTACTAGAAACGCCAGAAAACGCAAAAGGAAAACTTATTTGAGAGTGGGTAGTAATAAGAGCTACAGTAAAATGTTCTTTTATAAGAGACTGTCCAATATTTTTTTAACATTTCTTACTTTATTCAGAGGTTTCGAAAAAAAACCGTATAAACGTAACTTTAAACTGAAATTCGTTTGTCGCGATTTTCCTGATGACCTTTCTAGAACTTTGACGACACGTTTGGTGCAGTGGCTAAGGCCCGGCGCAGACGACAGACTTTTTGTCCGGCGGACTGCCGCGGACAGGAATTGACGTGGTTGGTAGTCTTTGCCGGTCGCGAAATTTAACACGGACTCAACGCACACGACGGTAATTTTGTCTCTAGTTGTCGTTAGAACTCTAGTGTCTGCGATGGCAAAAACTACCAACTACTTATATTCTTGTCCGCGGCAGTCCGCCGGACAAAAAGTCTGTCGTCTGCGCCGGGCCTAAGCGATTGACTGCTGCGCTGCGTGTCGCGGGTTCGATTCCCGCACGGAACAAAAATTTGTATGGCCTACAGATGGTTGTTCCGGGTCTGGGCGTTTGTGTATGTGAGATTTGTGTCTGTAAACGCACCCACGATACAAGAGTAATCTTAGTGTGAGGCAACGTTTTTTAAAAAAAATAAAAAAAAACTAACCTCAGTGGCTCGGGAAGAGTGTTTTGATCCTTATAAGAAATACATAGGTCGATTGGCAACATAAAATGTTTTGTGGGATCTGCCCATTTTCTTGCTGACTATACTTACCTTTTTTTTTTAATCTTTTAATCCTGTTCAGTATATATTTATAAACTATGGCAGTCTCCTAAGAACGTTTTCCTGTAGCTTCAAAGGTTACGGCAGCTGCCCCCTCTCAAATTTCCAAACTGTACCTATAGCTATAATATAATAATATACGTTGATGGCACCCCTGGTTATGATTTAACATAGTCGATTGAAAATGACAGGACTCACTCCTAAGTTCGTGCCTCCAATTGCTGTAGTTATGCCTGTGCATCCGAAAGCCATCTCTTCGCCTACGATACACTCTTCCAGGACTCCTAAGGATCCAACGCCCCCTGAAATATCTCCTTAAGCTCAAACTGACAGCTCATTTATCAACTGTTTTCCCAAATATGTAGGAGTTGGCTTGCAGTTATGCCAGATGCCGTTGAGTATCTCGAACATCTAATACACGTCATCCTCCGATTTCTGAATTGAGAATTCTAGGTTAAGCAGTACCTAAGTAACATTTGAGTACTGAGTTGTCAAAAAAATGAAAGATTTTAAAAGCATTTTTTTGATAACTCCATACTCAAATACTACATAAGTATTGCTTATCCCAAATTCTCAATTCAGAAACTTTAGGATATTCGCTGAATTTCAATATGATGAGTTACTCAAAACGACTGATTTTAAAAGGTTACGCCAGACATGTTCACTGAACAACTGAAACAAATTTCTATTATCTTAGTGCACGTACTGTAGCTAATTTACAAGATATTCGGCAGGTACAACGGGATGAAAAGTACCTTTTGGAGCCTTTCAAAGCCGGGATCAGCTAAGTCTGATTCATTCCGAAAAAGCTGTAGCTTGGAAATAACTGTGCTAGTCTGTTGAGCTTGTAATATCTTGAGCTATTAACCAAAGTACTATCAACGTAGCGAAAAAAATACAAATATTATAAAAATAAATACAGTTGAGTTTTTGAAATAGGACAGCAGGGCCTATAAATAAACTAAGAGAAATAGAGAAAAGAATGTGTGAGCTCGATTTAGGAGAATAAAAAATGATCATGATATGAATGATTTTCTTTGATTTACCACACAATCGTTCTTTGCAAGATATATGACAGTTTCAGAAGTCGGTGCAATTTTACACTGAACCAAATTGAAGGCACTGACTTCTGAAACTATCCGTTTTATAATATGGTCATTATTTTACTCTTTTTAGTTTTTTTTTTTGAAGTCAGTTTTTACTTTTTTTGAAAGTTATTATACACAAACATGCAATTATAGCAATCCCGGGTAATTTGTTGACATCCATTGAAGAGTTCCATTGTCAATATCCGAGGGTCTTCATCAGATCAGAAATATAATATATATAATTATATAAATCCGTCTATGTATGACGGAGTTATGCCCAAAAATATATAGAATATAAACATCCGAATTGAGAACCTCCTCCTTTTTGAAATCGGCTACAAAGCGATATTATCGATTGTTGCAATAAACTGATGGTATTTTCTTGTTTTTTTTTTCAGGTTGAACCAGAAGGTTTTTGAATACTCTAAAATTGCATGTTTTGTTTTCCCCAAAATCGAGCTAATCCTTGATCACTTTATCCTCACTTTTCAGTTAAGGTTCTGGCTCATTAAATCGTTTTTAAAATCTCAAATGTATAAACAGTAAGCACGTAGACAGATCACGGGCTATTACACAGGTTTTCTTCGTATAAATGAAGTCTATCAAAAATAAAATTTTGTATACCCACACAGAATTTTATTTTTTAGATTAAAATATTTTTTAGATTGCTTCTAACATCAATATTATTTTGAAAATCGAATCTAAGCTTATACCTGGCAATACATACATAAACTTAAGCCTTTGTCCCATGGGAAACTACAGATTGCCACATGCTACGATCCTTACTTACTCCTTTCGCTTCGTCCACGTTCATACATCCTGTCATACACGCACGCCGGTTGTGAGTACTTACGCATCTGTCCTTTTTGAAGAACATCACCAATAATATCGATGTTTGTCCTTCTAGGGCGTCCTCTAAATGCTAATGTGAATCTAATTATTATTATTTGAACCGTAACAGAACAGTCATACAATGGAATACGATTCCTCTATTCTCCGTTGAAAAGTTAAATAGAAAATAAAATATATAGATCTAGGCAGAAACTAAAGCGGATTCATCGGAAAGTGTTGTATTTGCTGCTGCTGAATTATATTTTGGTATGAAACTGCAATATGCATGAATGGATTTTACACGTATGATGTATAATAAACAAAAGATGTATTCTGTAGTATTCGTTTCGTATTTGATCCTAATTTGTAAGTGACGTGGGTATTTTGTGATGTGTGACTTTATATAATTATTGCCAAGAAACAAATGTATTTTAATCAGACGGAATTATATCACAGGTTGTTACACATTGCGTTATTCGAATCAAACAGGGCTGTTATACCTGCGTAATTAAAATAATTCCTCATTACTCAGAATGTCTAATGACTATGTATATACCAGCTATAACATTGGTTAATTACCTACTAATAATATAATATTTATATATTTTATATAATAATATAAAAATAGGGGTGCATGAAAAGAGCCTCCACGAGTGACGATACTTCAGTACGTCCGGTGCACCCTGGGCAGTCAGCCCCGCTACCAACCTCGCTGACTGGCTAATCTTTTCACCACAGCATGAGCTATTTTCGTGTAGCTCGTGCTGACACGAGAGAAGAAGACCTACTAATAATTAGCTAAGCCTGGACACTCGGTGCGCTGTGCTTTGCCTTACCAAACTTAAATAAATGAAATAATGATTATAATGGCTGGATGTTTCTTTACAAGATTTGAAGTATGACGAATCTTGCCCAAACCAAAAAAAGTCCAAATCGAAAAGCTATAATTATTAAGTTAAGGGCAGAATAAGTTCCGCATGCTATCACCCCATATACTAGTATATGATCCACACATTATAGTAACTGCTTGCTCACTCCGACTTCGGTGATAGTCATCGCCGCCATTATGCCTGAGCAACCGTACGATAGCTCTTCACACACGAGACAGCCGTCCAATACTCCTAAACCTACGCCCCCTGTGAATCGCCGTTGATTAAGTACCAAGTTAAAGCTATTTCGAACCTTTAGTTTTAATATAAATATCTCCAAATGTTTAAATCAATTCCATGAAAACCTCCCTCAGCGACAGGCCTTAATGTACACCTATACGGTTCAATTCCAATGACTTACACCTATAGAGCTCGTGGAAATGGCGGCTTTTATGCCTGCGCATCCGTACGCCATCTCTTCTGATATAAGACAAGTGTCCAGCACTCCTAACCCCATGCCTCCTGGAAGGTTTAGCTCTAAATTTAGCCGTGAAGGGCCAATAGTTACATGACAGTTGTTAGGGGGAAGACTACCGGCTCTTTAAAAAGAAGGGCATGCGTTTTTGGGGTTACTAATTATTTATTATATCTTACTAGCTGTGCCCTCGCGGCTCCACTCGCTTAAGAAGCTAGCTTTTTATGTCAGAAACTCGTCAATTTGATTGAACCATACGTGAACGCATAGAAGACGAATAGACGTACAAAAATTAAATTTTATATAGTGTGGAACTAAAAGGCGGTCGGCGGAAATAAAGTACCTTAATTATTGATTATCATCCTATCATATCATAATTATATAAGGAATGTTTCCTATCGTATTTACTATCGTATTTCGATTATCGAAATTTACTATCGTAAATTTCATGCAAAGGAAACATTCCTTTATATTTAAAAGCATGTATCTGCATGTATATATGTGATTTTCATTTGTTTTTCGTACCGTCAAGATGAGTGAATCTAATGAAGAAATTCGATACATTTTAAAATTTTACTACAAAAAAGGTAAAAACGCAACGCAAGCCGCGAAAAAAAGTTGCGATGTTTATGGACCTAGTGCAGTGTCTGTGAGAGTAGCACAAATTTGGTTTAAGCGTTTTCAATCCGGAAATTTTGATGTTAAAGATGCACGTCGCTCTGGTCGCCCTATTACGGATAAAATGGATGTCATTTTTGAAAAAGTGGAGCAAGATCGGCGGCATATCAGTAGTTACGACGTAGCTGAAGAACTGGGAATTGACCACAAAACAGTTTTGGCGCATTTGAAAAAAACTGGGTACACAAAAAAGCTCGATATTTGGGTACCTCACGAGCTCACTGAAAGAAACCTAATGAACCGTGTACTCATTTGTGATTCTTTATTACGACATAATGAAACCGAACCATTTTTGAAGAAGCTGATAACTGGTGATGAAAAGTGGATCACGTACGACAAGAACGTGCGAAAAAGGTCGTGGTCAAAGGCCGGTCAGGCTTCACAGACTGTGGTGAAACCCGGGTTAACTCGCAACAAGGTGATGCTGTGTGTGTGGTGGGATTGGAAGGGCATTATTCATTATGAGCTGTTACCACTAGGTAGGATCATCGATTCTGAACTCTACTGCGAACAACTTATGAGATTAAAGCAAGAAGTTGAGAGAAAGCGGCCGGAATTAATCAACAGAAGGGGTGTGGGTTTTCATCATGATAACGCTAGACCTCACACATCTTTAGCCACTCAGCAAAAATTAAGAGAGTTTGGCTGGGAGGGGTTAATGCATCCGCCGTATATTCCTGACCTTGCACCTTCAGATTTCCACCTGTTTCGGTCTCTTCATATTTTTTTAGGCAGTGTCAGGTTAACATCACGAGAGGACTGCCAAAACCACTTGTCGCGGTATTTTGATCAGAAGTCCCAAAATTTCTATAGCAATGGGATCATGTCCCTACCTACAAGATGGCAAAAAGTTATCGAACAAAATGGTACCTACATACTTTAGTTAAATGTAAATAAACTATACTAAAAAATGTTTTGAATTTTCTTAAAAAATACGAAGAAACTTTTTCCCCAAAATATTATTATGCATAGATAATTATTTATTATGTGACACTAATTTTGTATTTGTTAAATGTTGTAGTTACGTAATTTACTTAACATTTTGGGTTAATTTATCAAAATTTGAGGTACCTTGGTAAGTATTTTTATGATGATAAAATTAATGTTGCATCGTGTAGTATATACACCGTGGGCCCGAGGTACCCGAAAGATTTTATTCCGATGCCTAATTGGAGAAGAAAAGCTAGGATATAGTTTGTTGAATAAAGCTTAATTTTTGAAATATTCATTATTTACGGAAATTCACAAACCGAAAAATGTGTATGGTAAGTCCTATGAACGCGGCGTTGCGACTTTTGTCATACCATACCCCTCTCGCCGTTTGTCTTATTTGTCGGGGAGGGTTGTGAAGTGAGAAGTTTCTTATCCACTCACACGATAATTTATAAATGTTGCCAGTTCAACCTAAGGTATTGTTTACAAGGAAGTACTAAAGTTAATTGATTTGTTAAGAAAAACAAATCTTAATTGGACTTTCGTTGATATAAAATTTGACTAATAATACCATCAGAAAGGCGTAGTTAAAATCTTTCGGGTACCTCGGGCCCACGGTGTATACTTCAAAAGGAATGCCAAATACGGATATATTAAAATCCATAGTTACACCATAAGGTACTAGATAACATTACCGCAGTGTTCGGGGATGTGTCCGTTCATTAGTCCGACCTCCCACGCCTTCTTGACGATGGGCCACGGGTATTCCCCAGTCTTGTCGTACGTGGCGGCTACCGGAACGATCTCCTCTCTGGTGAACTTCCGAGCCAAATCTTGCAACGCTTTTTGTTCGTCATTGAGCTCTGAAAACAAAAATAAATTCGCATATGGTCAACCTAATATCCAAGCATTTTATTTTTGTCCTCTCTCTAAATGAATATAACTGTTTTTCGATACGGTGATTATAATTTGACGGGAACTTATTGTCTTCTCGCTTTCTGCTGCCCAAGTGAAAACTACCTGGCGACTGGGCTACGAAGCTGGTAAGCAAAAACTATTGTATCGATTTATTCCCGATTTTTCACTTTGCAAACTTTTGAGATAAGGGTATTTTGAATGGTATTTTTTCCGTAATTTTTCATAATAAGACAAAAACTATGCAGCCTTAACAAAAATAAATAAATTATAATGTGCTAATGAAGCCATTTCATTATTATACCAGACCTGAACTAGTATCCCCATTTTAAAATTTCAACGCCCCTTTTCGGTCCCAATATCATTGAAAAAAAATATATTTTTCAATTCCTTCATTTGCACTATACATAGATGGACAAACATTATTTAAAACTATAGTAGTAGTAGGTAGTTCCTGAAATAAGCAGCTGTGACAGGCAGACGGACGGAGGGATGAAGTCGCACCTTATATGGGTTCCTTTTTTACCGTTATGGTAGGTACGGAACCTAAACAAAACGAATACTAAATATTTTTCAACAAAATTGCAGTTTCTCCAAATCTACTTCGAGTTCCGGCTGGTGTATGTATGGGGTGCTGGTGTGGGGACATACTATCTGCGTCTATACTGTGTTAACTGTGTAAGTATGAAATTAACGGACTTAATATGTTGCAGTTGCGAAATAAATATAAATACCTCATGAACGTTCTGTTTGTTCGGTAATTTATTTGTTTACTTATGAATTCGATCATTGGTATGTACGCAGCGATTAAGTATGGAAACAGAGATGAATACATCAGAGAATCTGGTATCTAAATATTCAGAATGATTGGTTAACTGATATAATTGTACTTTGCACAGGAGTTTTAACGTGTTAACCTAACACGCGGTAGGTAGTGTCGTTCTTTGTATTACGTGTAAAAATATCTAATAATGATAATGAATGAATTATCAATAAGTACGTAGAAAAAATAAGCCCTGTGGGTTCAAGTGTGTCACTAAATCCGGATTATGCCTCGATAACATAAAACAAATATTATCATTGACAGTTACTGTTATCGTAGTCTTTTGCCAAGTATTTTATAAAAAAGTATTGATATTGAAATACTATTGCCGACGTTAATGTCAATAGTTATCAGTAGTTTAACATCACAAAACTAAAAAACATAATATTATGTAGAATATGTACCTACATATACAGGGTGTTAACGCATTCGTGTAATTCCTTCAAACCACGTGATCTACTGGTGACACAGATTAACCCTAAATGGGAATTTTTGAAAATCAACTGAAAAAAAAAATTCAAAATAAATCTTGGTTTTCTATTTCTGAGTCATTTTAGAGCCTTGAGTTATCTGATTGCAAAGAGCGATATCGCGTTAGTCGTGCCTGCCAGCCGTGTCGCCGTGCTTTCATTAATTTATGCGTGGCATCGAAATGTTGTCACAAATAAAACTTTTTTTTTGCAAAAAAATAAATTCTTATTTCTTTACTGAATCCTTATTATGTGGTTTAGATACGATCGGTAACAAAGCCGCATGAAAAAATAATAATTTTATTTTTTTTATTTTTAATCTAGCTAAATCCCGTGCAGGGCCTGTCTACATCAGTATTAGATCATGTGATTTTAAGGAATTACACGAATTCGTTAACACCCTGTATAATTACACATATTAATTCCCTGCTTTATTGCTCATGTAGTCGCAAGTGCGGCTCCCGAGTCTTTGTGTATATGTTTAGAGGTTGTGCCAAAGTATTATTTATTGGTTTTGACGTGATAACACCTTTAAATTGGCTACTAAGGTTCCGAACTTCCGATTGAGTTACGCTGTAACGCTTTAGTCGTCCGCAACGATTTAGTAACATTATTATGTTAATATATATCGTGCGCCAAGGGTTGCGGCGCCAAGTGGTGTGTATTCCAAAAATAGAACAGAGTCTGGTGCTAATTGTACCTATTGGACTTGCGTGTATGTGCGCTTACGTTATCGAGCGGGGATAGATTCAATGGGGTTTTAGAAATTCACTCGCCGCGACTCATCTTGAGTTGTTTTAAAGAGTAAGCTAAGCAGAAAAAAGTTTCGTCGTCGAGGGAAAAATTGTGCTGGGTGACCGATTACAAAACGTTATAAAACTGCTCATTCTAGACAGTGCTGCCCAAGTACAAGAGCAAGAAACGCCAGAAGCGGCGGAAAAGGGCTTACACCGGTTCAAACCGAATGGAACACACCCAATTAGTTCGTTTCTTTCCTCGTTAATTACGCCCGGGAAGTCCACATAATACGTTTTCACCCAAAAGAGATTACCGCGATGTAGCGATACTATCTACCCGATTTTTCAACAGGAAATTCAACCTTATTATTAATCGCTGTAGGCATGTCCCATTTTACATAGGAGCTAATTAGTAATTGGGGAACTGACTACACCGTACTTCCTACTGACTCTTTACGTTATTCATATTCACTTAATACATGTATTTTTTTCAATGATTTCAAAGTTCTGAACGGATCATACCAAAGCACATTCCAGTCGTGGGGATGGGTTTGGCAGCAGCTGCAACCGGAGCTGATGTTGACAGCTTCCTGTAAATGGGCCGGGTGGCGCGTATGACCTGGAACATAAAAGTATAATTTTCAAGATTTAGCTTTTAGCATTTATGGCGCTTACAAATTAGACGGTCGCTGTTGCGCTGCGAGCGGTTGTGTTCTTTCATACAGTTATCGCGACGAGTGAGCAGTGCGACACTTAATTGTATGAACATTTACAGTTCATAAAATTAAGGCATAAGCAATTTATAATATATTTAGACACAAACAAGCCTGAAACTGCTTTTGCACGTTACGCCGCTAGCACACTGCCAAGAAAGCGGAAAGGAAGAGAACCGAAACACTAACGAATAGCGAATCTGACTAGTATGATTTTGTATGATGTAAAAAATCCGCTTTCTTGTTTATGTGGGTACTACAACTGAGGGGTATTAAAGGAAGTGAACTGAACTGCATGCATGCAACAGTACCTATAAAAGAGGCGCACCAAACTTAAACTTGGCTGGAGACCCTTCAGATCTCGCCAATAACTGCCCAGTTACGTAGAAGGGGTCCGCAAGGACCATCCAGCAGTACAAAAGAAAAAAAAAAGCTGCAGTAACTGCACGCGTGCCAAGCGCCTGCAGCACATTCGCGGCGCGTTCGCCATATCTGTACAGACCCTAAGACAAAGTGCGGTACACGCTGTTCGTTGCCGTGACAATCATATTTTATGTAATTCAAAATGTCACTCTAGTCTGCCCTGTTTCTGTCGTATGTCACATCGCTGTTTTTTTCGCAGGGAAATAAATGGATGGCACGAGACTAGCGTACGTTGTCGTATGCAAGGCTCTGCTTGTGTAAACCAGACATAACTGACTGATTGCTGATTACCTTATTATCAAACTGCTTTGTTTTTGTTTATGTGTTGAGCTGATTGCCATTGTGAGTGATTAATTATTAATAATATTATTATCATGTTATGAATATCCGATTTTAAGTCCAAAGACTACGTAGGTGCTTAAGAATTTTAATGAGGTTCATGGACTACTAATAAATACGCTACTCGTTTAAGTAATAACAAGACTGATTGATATAATAAACAAAGTTTTGTTTTGGTTTTTAATATTTATGTACATAGGCTATTGCATTAGGTAATAAGTACCTGTAATGATAGTTTTATGTTTATATGAAATAAATAAATAAAGTTTTCATTAAGAAAATGTTTTTTTTTTTCGTTTTGCTTTTTAATTTTTAACCAGAAGGTGCGGCTAGACTTAAGTTTAACCGAATTCAGCCGATTCAAGATGAAACAAAACAACATTATCCAAATGTTAAATAAACTTAACATTAATCGGCTAATTATATTCACACCTATCGTTAACCTTTTAAGGCTTCTACACACCAAAGCCGCCGACCCGGCGGCTTTACCCGCCGGGTTATGCCGGCGGCCAACTAACGCGAACTAAGCGAGCGAACATAACGCAAAACAAGCCCGGCGGCATAACCCGCCGGGTTAAGCCGCCGGCACCGGCGGCTTTGGTGTGTAGAGGCCTTTAACCGCTTGGTTTTTTATCAATTGCCGTGCCCCTAGCGCGGAGCTCATAAATCGGCAAAATTATAACTACTATGAAAAGAGTATTATAAACATGTTATGTCAATAAATAAATACATTTTAAACACGTCGTATTTACATTAACATTATATCTTATGATGTACACGTAAAACTATAATGTTCACGCCTGGCAGATGGATGGGTGATCGCAGTTCGTTTTTTAGTAGACAGGTGGACGCAGTTGCCCTACTTCTTGGTGTAATATTTTAGATTACACTAAAATCGACGTCAATTTCTCAAAAATATCTAACTCACTAATCGTTAATTAATTGGAGCCCAGGGGGAAAAATGTTTAGAACATTTGGTATAATAGATAAGTTTCTGTCAATTCTGGGTTTTAAATACACATTCTCCTTCTCTTTCAAGTTTTGGGCCTATACCTAGAAAAGTTGTATAGGTGGAAAAAAGACGAACTGGGATAGAAAGCTAGCCTAGGGGCGGCTCGAACCCTAAATCAGTTATGTCGCAGCGATATTCTGAAAGGCCACACATATTAAGTATACTGTAGCGAAATGATAAAGAAACGAAATATTGTTAATTGATTATATTTCTTACAATATTACATGTCACCCTTATTTCCATTCATCCAACTCGACAGATTTTCAACTAAATAGATAAATCTTCATCTCGACAGATTTGTAAGTCGTCGGAAAAAATACATCCATACACGTACAAAGTTTTTAGGTAAATTTACATGTCTAAATTACAGCCATATTATTTTGACATTAGTTTTAACTTTAAATTTAAACAGCCCTCCAAAAGAGTCCTAGTTCCGCTCTTTACACAAATATTGAAGCCAAGCGTGAATCATTCACCCGGGTAATGCAGAATTTGAGCAGTTTTCAGAAACAGTATTCAATCACTCTTAAAATACATATGAATAAAAGTGGGAATTAATTTTATCAGTGTCATTTGGATATTCTTGTCAAAGTCGTTAGTTCGCTCGCTCCGCCATTCACAGACCAAGTGTTCGCACAGGAACTGGAAGTAGATTGAAAGTATTTAAACTATCTTTTGTTTTAATGTACTTACTGTATTTATTTAAGTTCATTATTTAATCATAGTTATAGAGATAGGTGGTAATTATAATAGCTTAGGTATTTGACCGGACGTAGTGCAGTGTGCGTTCCCATAATAATATGAGATGTTTATAGTATATTTCCTATCTATGGCGGGGCCGGGCTGTCATAATGTTTAGTAATTAAATTAGTAATACACAAAAAATTACAGTCAATTTGCTAATAAAACATCTGCAAACCGCGTTAATAATTATTATAAGTATTGCTAGCAATGATTCCAACAATAGACTAAAGTAGAAGTAAAGTCCCATCCTATACCTACAATCGCTCGACGAGTCCATTACTGTGTGGGTGGTATAGCATAGTGCGTATCCTACTAACTCCTACTAATCTTAGACTTAATATAATTTCACAAACAAATTTGAAACTCAATAAGAATTTAACAACCAGAGCGCTAGACGCGCCTCGCCTCACCCCCGCTTAACGGCTACTGACAATACGAGGGTAAGGTGAAAAGTTCTCGGCCTGACAGTGAAAGACTACGATTTTCAGTTAAAAAAGGATTTTATTTTTCTACATAATCTCCCTTGACTTCAATACACTTGGTCCAGCGTTTCACCAACATCAGTATTCCTTCCCGGAAGTGAGAGTCTGGAAGGCTGTGGAAATATTCATGTACGGCCCTCTCAACTTCTTCATTGGACCCGAAGCGCTTCCCAAA
The DNA here is from genome assembly GCA_905220435.1 of Amphipyra tragopoginis. Taxonomy (NCBI): domain Eukaryota; kingdom Metazoa; phylum Arthropoda; class Insecta; order Lepidoptera; family Noctuidae; genus Amphipyra; species Amphipyra tragopoginis. The sequence goes on along the minus strand of HG991991.1, from coordinate 21,003,629 downwards.
AACTTTCTTGAAGATTAGGAGCAGATGGAAGTCTGAGGGTGCCAAGTCAGGAGAATATGTGGGATTCCCGAGCAAATCGTACCCCAAATCCCGCAGTTTTCCCAACGCCAATGCACCCTTGTGTGCAGGTGCGTTGTCCTGGTGAAAGATGATCTTGTTCTTCTTCAAGCCAGGCCTCTTCTGGTGAATTTTGGCATCCAGCTGGCCAAGAAGGTTGGAGTAATATTCGCCTGTAGTTGTTCTGCCTTTTTCAGGGTAATCAATTAACAGAATCCCTTTCGCAACCCAAAATACGCTGGCCATGGCCTTTCCGACAGATGCAATCGACTTCGCTTTCTTTGGCGCTCAACCACCGGCTTCCCCCCACTGCTTGGCCTGCTGTTTCGTTTCTGGCGTGTAGTGGTGGACCCATGTCTCATCCACGGTGACAAATCGCCGCACAGAATAGATCGGATCCCTATTGAATCGGTCCAAACATTGCTGCGAAAATCGTTTGCGCATTTGTTTTTGATCGGCATTCAGCAAATGCGATGCGAACGAAGGATTTTATGACCGCACGAGATTCAAGTTTATCCATTCTAAAGAAAAACACGCAAGACGTCTACTGAAAAAAATCGTGTTAACAAACTACATACGAGAACAAGTTGAAACTTGTCATACGAACTAATGACAAATGCACCCAGGCAGGAAACATACATTTTTGCTGATTGGAACACCATCTCTGTGTCAGGCCGAGAACTTTTCACCTTACCCTAGTATAACATTCACTAACTAACGATATTACAATTTCGCTAGTGTAGCGAAATTATAATAAATCTAAAATCAGGAAGTAAGTAATATTATGGGAAATACGATCGAATACGATATTTCGTTGCTTAGTTATTATAATGGATTCGCAATTTGTGCCCTTCGCGAATGGTCCCATTCGCAAATCGTCTCATGTGTATAGTTTGAGTGGGTGAGAGGGTGCGTGTGTATGTGTTAAAGCCAATGTGATTAAATAGCTATATACATAATGACTAAATTGTCTAGACAATGTGATAAATTAATTACTTTATCCGGATATTATTCATAATATCTGGTCATAGTTATTCAAAGTAATAAATACGGTCCGACTTGCTTCCCCCCCCCCCCCCCCGTTAACGTTTTCCCAATTAACGTGAAATTATAATCTATGTAGTGCCTCCACTACCGGCGCCGGTTATCAAACTGGCTGCCGGCGCCGCGCTGACTACATACTCTGTATTTTAACGCCTTCAAGGCCTCTTCAAACTCTTCATGAGACGATTATTCGTCACCCACTTTCATTTTCACAAAAAAAAACGAATGAAGGGTGGGTTTCCAAAGCAGAGTCGACGGAGCCCCGCTGAGCGGGGCTCCTATTTCTGTCTTCAGGGTAACCTAACACGAAGGGGATGACGGGGGCTTCGTTCGCTCGCTACTTGGAAGACAAGTTACAGTATTTAGCCCAAAATCTAACCTACCTTTCAACTAACATACCTACCAAACAACTTATTACCGCCGCCGGTGTCCATTTTGAGTGCCGGCAGGGGAAATATTAATTTTTTTAAACTTTATAATCTTCAACTATGTATACTGGTTTTATTACTTTATCCAAGTCTCCCAAGATATTATACATAATAGCTAGTTAATGTGATTAATTCTGTGTCATTTATCACTTTGACCAAATTTAATAGATATTATACATAATGGCTGGTTATTATATATAATATCCGGATTAATCACTTTCGCTGTAACATATACAAATAATGTTAATATTCTTATAAGCGAATGTCAATAAGCGTTTCATACGAATAATGTTCATCTATACTCGTCGTATATAAAATTCAAAGTCCTGACTGACTGACTGAAATATCAACGCACAGCCTAAACCGCTGGGGTTAGAAACATGAAATTTTGACAGTAGGTTCCCTTTGTGACGTAGCATCCAACAAGAAGGGATTCCTCGAAATTCAACCCCTAAGGGGGTGAAATAGAGGGTTTAAGTTTGAATGTAAGTCCGTCATTTTTGATGTGAGAAGCATGAAATTAAATATTAAGATTTCTTGTTAGAAATAACTGTAGAAGTGTATGAGCGTTTCTGGAAATTCATCCCATAAAAGGATGAAATAAGTGTTGAAAGTTTGTATGAGAAATCTGATTCTTTTGAAGTAAGAAGCAGGGGAGAAATTGACTGACTGGGTGACTGATCTACGCATCATATCAACGCAGAGCATAAAACGAAAAATATCCGAAAAATAAAAATTTCTATTTTGTAACCCCGATTAGAAACTTGTAATTTTGACAGTAGGTACCTCTAATAACGTAGGCATCGGGTTTTTGGAGATTTCACCTCTAAACGGGTGAAATGGGTTGTTAACGTTTATATGAAAATCCTTATTCTATGGGGTTATTAACTTGAAATTTGGCACAAACACTCTTCAAAGTAAATAATAAGAGATGAACTTTTTGAATTTTATAGCTACACTAAGTAGGTACTTGTTCACGTTAACTCGCGGGCGCGGTCGCGAAATATCAAACGTATGGCATAATAAGCAAGTGTTCACGTACAAAACGCAGGTGCGGGCTATGTAGCGGGCGAACTCGCGACGGGAGCGCGCGGCGCGCTCGCGATAATATCAAACGTATGAAGTTGTTTGCGAGTGTTCACGTCGAACTAGCGGCGGAGCGCGCGATTAACTCGCGTCGTCAGGTAAGATCAACCCGTTTGAACTTGTCGCTGGAAATGATAGCACGTTTTGCATCATGTCGTTTAATACAGAAGAATTTATCAGTGCTATTCAGGCAAGAACTCCAATTTGGCAAAGCAAACATCATTACCATATGAACAGAAACGTTTTTAATAAGTTATGGAAAGAACTTGTTGAATTATTTCTTGATATGGAAGGTAAATAAAAAGTATTCATATTTATAGGTATTTTAAACTGCTTTATTTTTGTAACTATAGTTTATGGTATGAAATCTCATTTTAGGAATTAATTTTCGATTAAAATACAAGATCGTCGTCCATGTTTACAACCTCTGATAACACGTCACACTCGCGCAAACGCCTGGCGGCCAATGTGAACACGAACTCGCCAAGTCCACCGCGCCCGCCACCGCGCCCGCACCCGCGAGTTGTACGTGAACAAGCACTAAAAAGAGGCATAACGTGGGTTCAAAATGTCACGCAATCGAAGCTGCGGGCAAAAGCTAGTACCTATTCGTATAAAACGCTTAATTTACTTAGCAAAGTAAACTCTAAGTGCAGTCTGTGAATCTCGCCCCATGTGTGTTTTATTCATCTGGGACTGTATGGGGAAATCCTAAACCAAAGGAGCTATAGAAAATCTTTCTTTGCATTTGCAAATCTTTCATGAAAATAAAATTATCATTTTATTTTTTTGGTAATCACGTATGAACCTAAAAAAAACTTTCCATAAAAATTAAAAAAGTCGGCAAAAATAATTAAGTATTTAGTTTCATGTATGGTTCAATTTGTACTCTGGGAGAAAAATAAAATGAGCAGAAGAAGTTGGTCACTTGGTAACATAGAGCATCGCGGCCACCGATGACTCGGTCGTCGAGCGCGTTGCTCTAAGCTTGGTAATAACTTATTCATACAATTAAATGACACACAGACCCAGTTAATTCTATCCCACACACTGTATAGCAATGTATAAAAGACGTAAACACATTCTGACGCAGTGTACTGTACAGTGCTGTTTTTTTTTTAATTTATACGTTTTTCCACACTAGGATTTCACCTGTGTCGTGGGTGCGTTTACAGACACAAATCTCACATACACAAACGCTCAGACCCGAAACAACTATCTGTAGGCCATACAACTTTTTGTTCCGTGTGGGAATCGAACCCACGACCCGTAGCGCAGAAGCCATTCACTCAGCCACTACACCAACCGCGTCGTCGAATATGGCTTGTAACTTTAGTGCAAATAGGTGTGTTTACCAACGTAATATGTATTATTATTTTTCTGGCTAATGTGGAATCTATTTTCGCCATATAATAAAAGGAGAATGAATAACGTGCGCATGAGCAGGCCCTAAAAGCAATAATGGTTCCCAGAAATTGTATTGAAGCACAGCTAAGGTTTAAAATTCGCAATAGCAGTTTTGAATATGAATAGGTTCATTTCATTTGACTAAATCTTGTTTAGTTTATTAGTTTTAATTATGTAACTTTTACTATGAGTATATGATAATCATTTACAGATATTTTTGTGAACTTTGGATCCAATATCAAATGAACAAACAACATACAAAAACATGCTCAAGGTCAAAAACAAAAAACTGGGGCCCAATTCTCCTAAAATAAATCTTGATAAATCACAACCGAACCAAGGCCGAACCGTTCATTCAGACAGTTCTCAATTTCAAAAGCTATCAAATTATTTGACACAAAAAACAAAATCTATCATTTTAAAAGCTATCGAAAACAAAAACTGACTGACGGTTGTGGTTCGATTGCGTTTGGCAACAATTTATTTTAGGAGAATTGGGCCCCTGTTATACACTATGATTTAAATTAACAACGATCTGTGATGCATTCGTTTGTAAAAGGATTGTAATTGAAACGTCAACAAAAAAAAGAAAAAAAATGCAATGACTAATGAAGTAATGACATAATTGAAGTGAAAATTGTATGTACAAATAGATGCACAGACAAAATATGAAGTTTCCAATTATGTACCTATATTATTACTTTTGCGAGAAAATAAAAACATATTTACAATAGTTTCTGTTGTATAGGCTATACTTTTTATTATTTATATACATCTTTTTTTTTTTCTTTTATTAAAACATTGCCCCACACTAAGATTTCTCTTGTATCGTGGGTGCGTTTACAGACACAAATATCACAAACAAACGCCCAGACCCGAAACAACCATCTGTAGGCCATACAAATTGTTGTTCCGTGTGGGAATCGAACCCACGACCCGTAGCGCAGAAGCCAATCGCTTAGCCACTGCACCAAACGTGTCGTCAAAAAATTAATAATAATAAATTTATTTAATCTAGAGGAGATTACCTACAACACCCTCCATCTTCGCATCACATTAGGCAATGTCCACTACTGAATATGAACCAGTATGATTTATGAACACAAGGTTACATTTCCATAACATCTATAGTTGGCAACAGATTAACCACCAAATCAAGTACAAGGACTAAAAAAGCAACTAGTGGATTAAGTCTGCATCCATCAGCAGACTTAACCATAAAAGTAATAAGTACCTACTATGGCCTTAAGAGTTTGACAATCTATTTGTCTAAAATAATGGTGAAAGTGAAGGCAGCATAAAATAGGTAAAATATACAATATGTAACATAATAAATGCAAATCATAAGAGTAGTTTGCTAAGAACAGGCTACTGACCCGAGTTCAGTTAATTAAAACATAATTAAAATGCGTTTTTTTACATATCTGTCTTGTGTAAGTAATTAACATAGAGAAAATTGCAATTTAAATGCAGGTAATAGTGAAAAAGTAATACTATTTGTTTAAATACAATATCTTAATTATAACTGAATATTCTAATTGGGGTGTCTCAGTGCGAGCATTGTTCCTGTTACTTGTTGAATATTTTTTTTTTTACTTTAGACTTGTATAGTTATAATTATTTATTGCTAAAGCATACTTTAGGTTTTTATTAAGACAAGCTGATAGCCTATCAACTGGTAGGCATACCAGTAATCTTATCTTCTAGTTGTACTTTACTACATGGGGCAAAGAACAGCTGATTATGTTAGGCTTATAACATTTTGCACTTAAAAGTTATGTAGTTTTGTGTAGATACACAGAATACTGAATACCTATATCAATACCTCTGGGCTCAAAGGGAGTATAGCACATTTTTGGCGTAATGACATTTTCACATAATTACAACGAAAATTCGGTTTTTTTTTGTTGTATTTTGCTTCTCCTGAAAACCCATGTTTTGTGCTATACTCCCTTTGAGCCCAGAGGTATAGATATGCAATGTACAGTGGCATGAAGCTCACAAAATGCATACTGGCCACATAAAGAGAATGTGGACTAGGCACTCCTCTGTAGCTCTATGCCATATCAAATTCTAAATCATTGAATGTTATTTGTACAAAAAGAATACATTACAATATGTCATACAATAAGTCATTATAAATCGCTCAGCATAATAACAAGCAGTATCACTTAGATGCAACGAAACATGTGCAGCCAATGTCAAGCTAACCTGCATGTAAACCAGTTTCCAGGATTTCTAATTTGTGGGATGGCATTTTTATTGGATTGCATCAACTAGTTTATAATTTAGAAATAAAAAAATAAAGTAAATTGTGGAAAAAACACAACCTTCCATACCAATATTGGAAAATAAAATACTTTATGCAAGCAACTGTGAGTTTCCCCGCCCCTAAGATGACCCTCTGACCAAAACTAATTCTATTCTTTGATTAGACATTCTTTTTGGCCTACATATGGTACATTACCATCAATAATAATTATTGATGAGTAAATCTCAAAAATAATCTGTTGGGTAGGATAATTATTATCCTACTCAACAGATTGAATGACCTATTTATAAATGTTAAATAATTCCATGAATATAATTAAAGTAAAAGAAAGTTAATGTACTGTACGGTATGATATAGTAAGAGAATGCAAGATATAATATGTTTGGCTAAACTGTTCAATGAACTTTGGACTTTGGACTTGAAACTAGGTAGCTACTATAATAAGTGGTTAAGGTTACAAAATTTTCCACAAGGTTTAAGCAAATTTTAAGCTGACAAACGTAAATGGCACAACTTTTCGTTGATCAATTAACTTGAATCAGTAGAATTCTTAATTACGGGCATCTGGTCTGAAAAAAGAAAGTTTACTTACTTGAGTAATTGGATTCATTTTGAATTTCTTCCTTTGTAATGGCTCGTATAAGTTATGTTAAAACTACTGGCTCTAAATATTCAATAAATAAGCTTGTTAGACTTTGAACTAAAAATTGAACTATGCCCTTGGTATTCGTCAAATACAGAGAATTAGAGACAAACAAACTCCTGCGCCGAGTCGACGTGAAATGTCACTTATATATAGAACGGTCACAGATAACAAATAAGAAGTGTACTGGTTTACTTGCTTTGAATATAAGTCTTTTAGTCATTTTTATTACTTTGATGATTATACAGAATACAGACACCGTGTAAACGAATTCGTGTGATTCCTTAAAACCATTGATCTAATACTGTTACAGATTTATCCAACATAGGATATAACGTGATTAAAATAAAGATATTTTTTCGTTTTGCCTGGCGATAGATAGTGGCAAGTGGTCGTATCTTCGAAGGAGCGACTTGCAAAACCTAGCGTTGGACATCTTCATGGACGCCGCAGTAGCGGCAGTAAGATCCGTTATGGAGAAGCAGCGTAGTGCCCACAGCTTCCGGTTGACGCAGGTACTTTCGGAACATGGCTTGTTCGGGAAATATATTTATGTATACCACAATGTAGTACCACAACCCTGCGTGAGCGACGCAGCGCCGCGCCGTGACCTAGTGGCGGCAGTCACTTATGACCTCTCGCTTCAGCCGTGGTTCTAGTATTTGCTGACGAACAATTCCTAACAGATACTTCACTGAACAAGCTCCTACATAAAGTAAGCCGGACGGACCGAATAGGTAGATCCTACCACCGTGTTGGGTTTTGTTTAATCTTCCAACACGCGTTTATTCCTAGCGTGCGGTGAGAAAGTTTTATATCCGAGCCCTCACACGAGATAAAAACCCATCCGTACCTGAAGTATGTCAGTCAACTTGTGTAAAAAGATATTAAAACAAAATTACTTGCAACAAAACAAAAAATGAGTTAAAATAAACGATTATAATAGTGCTCACCTTGCCAAATTGATGCTAGGATAGAGGACTAGGTACTAAGCTGAGTTCCAGAGTAGGTAGGTAGTACCTACCTTCCTTGTATTGCCTAAAAACAAATCCATTCTCCTAAGAATCTAGGCTGCTGTATAAACAATTATCTGGCTCAGTTAGGTATGAATAATACCGTCTCATGTATCTAAATGTTATGCAACTGCACCACGCACTTGAACTCACAACACACTAAGTACATAGTATACACTTCGTTACATTGAAGGTATATACATGATAATAATTAACTGTACAATGGCTGCATGTTTTTATAATATGTCGGCTTAAGTTAAACACCGAGGTGATGCCAACCCAGTCATTATAATTTATATTGTGCTCCACGAAACAGGTAACGGAAAAATGGGCTTAAAAAAAATTGTAATTGTTTCCTTGATAGTTATGGTGACGGGAACATGGGCCGGAGCACGGGAGAGGAGTAAGGAAGAACCAGTGGAAGATAGAATATATCACATGAAGAAAAGAATTGATAATCGTTCACAGACAACAACTAGCCGAACTGTGGGAGACACTGTCGTAGAAAAATTTGTCGAAACCCTCATGTCGAGTGAGAGATATTTGAAAATGATAGAATCTGTGGAACGCAAAATGCACCATATGGATACGACGTTTCATGAAAGAACTAACAGTATTCTAAAATATTTATCTGAGTTGCTCAGGATGACAAAGGCATCGACTCCCGAAATTTTTAAATCAGATTTGGACAAATTTAAGCAGTCAATGTTAGAGCGATTAGATAATGAACATCCCCATATGCGCGGTAAGTGTCATTTTATTTATCTAAACGAAGGCCCGAAGGGAAGATTCAGTTAATAAAAAATAAAAAAACCGGCCGAGTGCGAGTCAAAATCGCGTACAGAGGGTTCCGTACCTTAGAAGGTTAACGTAACTGATTTCTTAAAAAACTGCGCCAGTTACAGACTTCGTAAAACGATGTTTCCTGTAATATTTATTAAATCTATCAACTAGATTTATTCCAGATTTTTCGCTTTGCGAACTTTGGAGATAAAGGCGTAATTTATATTGACAGTGAGAGTGGTATTTTTGCAGTCATTTTACATAATAAAAATTATACATTTTATAATGTGCAAATGAAGCTCTTTCATATGATACCACACTTGACCTAATAACTCCATTTAAAAATTTCAATGCCGCGGGGCGTTGATCTGATTCTGTCCCTATTGCAAAGAAAAGTTTTTTTTTACAAACTTTTATTTTTCATTTCTTTCACTTGCAATATGTATACTTAGATGGACTAGACCGAACTGGCTAAGCCAGCTAAGTATTTAGGCCAAACTAGATTCTCCTGGGCTAAACTAATATATCCTATTGTCCTGACACGCTTAGGATGAACCGGTTTGGCCTAGGACAAACTACTTTGGCCTGAAATAGAGTTCAGCCGGTAACATAAATATATAATTGTTCCAAATTTCAAGCCGATAGCATTAGTAGTTCCTGAAATAAGCAGCTGCGACAGACAGACGGATAATGATTCTTTTTACCAGTTTTAGTACGAAATCCTAAAATTGTAATTAATAATTTATATCACTACACCACTACATAGTATAAACAAAGTCGCTTCCCGCTGTCTGTCCCGTCCCTATGTATGCTTAGATCTTTAAAGCTACGCAACAGATTTTGATGGGGTTTTTTTAATAGATAGAGTGATGTATGAGGAAGGTTTAAATGTACATTGCACCCGTGCGAAGCCGGGGCGGGTCTCTAGTTTCATATAAATCATCAACAGATCGAAATTGTACATAATACAAAAAAGCTTTTTTAAGTTTACTTACTTTATTTTCTATGTTTATAAGTAATTCAAAAACCGACTTAAAAAACGGAAATTGACCATATTATAAAATTAATAGAAATAAGTCGGTTTTTATACTTTTTTAAGGCCCTTCATTTAATACTTTTAGTGTCACAAATTACAATTACAATAGTGTACACACGGCTACACATCAAGCTATACAAATCCAGTTTACACTGACCTCTCATTGTAAGGAAATCCTATACACTGCGAGATCAGCTTATACTGGAAATGTACAGCTTGATCTGTAGCCGTGTGTACAACTTTTGTGGACCAGTAGGTATAGATACAACTAGAACATCGTAATAGGTAATTAATTTTTAAACTATTATTAATACGTATATTTTATAAAAATATTGCGTCCTGCCAGTTATGACATACGAAGCCGAGATGCGGATATTCACATTAGGCTGGTCCACAAGCACAGAATAAATAATACAAGCACAAGTTTAAAGTTGTTCAGCGGGCTATGGAACAATTCGCTGTTTTCTTAAAATAGCGCCACAAAGTTCGAGATAGTGGGTATAAACGGTGCAACTCGCGTTTTAGCGTATAGAAGAAAATTACCTAATGTAATTTTCGTCGTGCTCTATACGGGCATGGACACAGGCGGTATATCCTCGGACGCATCGGAAAAACAAAAACCATATAATTGAATGGAACTACTTGATTTTTGTAAACATGTGACGCGAAATTGTAAAGGTCAAAGTGCTAACCTGTTAATAAAGTTAGACCAAGCGTTAACAATAACCTAGGCAACAAAAAGACAATTGTAGATGATTGTTATATTGAATGTACGCTATTGTTTTATGTGAACTTAAATAATGTTTGTTTTAAAAAAAATCTTTTGATTGTATTGCGAATAACTAAGCAAAAAATTATTGTTTATAAACTTTTTTTTTTTAAATAAATGTTTAATAAACGAACGACGTTCGTCTCGCGACCTCGCCGCGTGTTCAGCTCATGATTAAGGGCTCCGTTTGGGTCCGAAACTAGTCGGGCAATCCCGAAAAATGCACGTGAGTAAACCGTAAATAATCATAAATATGATGGGAAACTACTTTTATTTTTAGGCATAAAAAACACGTCCGATTTGTTTAATAGATAGATCACCCCTAACTGAAAAAACAGTAAACCGATTTTGTTGCGATTTTCATCCGTTAACTGAATTTTATTTAGCTCAAAATCTGTGCAAATATCATCAAAATCGGTCAAGCTAAACCGGCGATAAGATTTTTTAAAATTCTATTTCGAACTAAACATCCAGTATCTTCTGAAGACTATTTCAAAACAGACAATTTATACGAGTTTGTTGCCATAGTAGCTTTCTGTAGATACTCTTGAAAAGGGCTATCCAACGATGGAGAATTCATTTTGATTGGACATGAGTACCAAAACGCCGATCATCCTTTGCCGCTGTGTACCATAGGGTGGCACACTGGCTCACCCCAGAGTACACAAACAACACAGTACATAGTTGGTGCTAATCACGAGTAATAAAACAAATAACACGATAATTAGATAATCAACAAATTTATTTATGAGGCTCTATGTTAACAATTTTTAAGGAAGTTTTAATGTACGCGAATCTTTTAAAATACAAGTAATAAGACTGTTGTACGTAGGTACTTAATTAATTTTTGTTTCAACTACGCAGTAATGTTATCATTAATCACCACAAAACCGGTCACAAAGGATGTATGTTTTGCTTAGAACCAAAACAGTGCAGAAATGTGCTCATTATTGCACTGTTTTACATTAATGCAATATTTTTTTTATTTTTTGTTAAGATATAAATTTACCACAGAGGTTTAATGTCTCGCATTAAGTTTATTATAAAATGTATGCATTAGATCAAAAAGATACTGGCTGAAAATAAAAATCAGCTAAATAAAAGCGACTTGGTGAAAAAAAAAAACAAAAAGCGCGCATTTTGTACAATTGTAAAATTTTGATAGGTACTTCTTATTTAGCAAGAAAAGTTTAAAAAAATGTTAAATGGATATTTTATCACGGTAGGTAGATTGGTAGTTGAAAGAATAGTATATTGTTGCACCGAGCGCAAAGTGAGTCATTAATGCACGAGGGTAAATTAACACGAGTGCATTAATCACTCACTTCAGCAAGGTGCGTAATCTACTTACTTTTCTTTCAACTACCAATTTACCTACCGTGATAAAATATACCTACTCAAAATAAAAACTCAAGTTAATGAAAACAAGGTTATCCTGCGACTTTTGCGGCAAAAGGTTATTAACAATTTCATTTGCAGCTGTTTTTATACTTTCTGGACTTGAATTCATATCGCTATCTATTTCCATTTTTTAAAACTTTTCTTGTTATAGAAGTATCAAAGTTTTACAATGGTACAAAATGCGCGCCATTTGTTTTTTTTTTTCACCATGTCGATTTTATTCAGCCGATTTTTATTTTCAGCCAGTATCTTTTTGATCTAATTCATAAGACTTAAGATAAGACTGCATACATACATTTCATATTAAACTTAACGGGAGACATTAAACCTCTGTGGTAAATTTATATCTAAATAAAAATAAAAAAACTGCATTAATGAAAAACAGTGCAGTAATGAAATTTCATACAACATTTCTGCACTGTTTTGCAGTGCAGTAATGAGATTTCATACAACATTTCTGCACTGTTTTGCTTCTAAGCAGAAAATACGTATTTTGTGATCGGTTTTGTAGCGATTAATGATAACATTACTACGTAGTTGAAAGAAAAAGTAGATTACGCACCTTGCTTATGTGATTAATTAATGCACTCGTGTTAATTTAGTGCATTACATAACACTCGTGCATTAATAACTCACTTTGCGCTCGGTGCAACAATCTACTATTATCGACACTCATGTCGTAAAGTTCCAAATAAGAACTGAAAAATAGTACTTTACTACTTTACTTACTTTATCAGATCGCGGTCACAAATGGTTATTCGAAACAAGTACTTAATTGATAGTTTAATTAAAAATAAGCAGAATGACAGGGCTCGTTCGCTACTTTATGCACATCCCCCCGATCGTATTAGGTATAAAGTATGTTGGTAGTCTGGGTTACCTAGGCCCATTTTCAGATAAAATTGATGATACTCTTAGAAAACATAACGTCTACGTTGCTTTTCGGACAGAACAAAGTTTGCATCATCTTTGTAACGGTAAATCTCATTTAGAAAATTTAAAAAAATCCGGTATTTAAGTATAAGTTAGTTTGTAACGATTGTAACGGGGTCTATGTAGGTCAGACAGGCCGTAATTTCGATATTAGACATAGGGAACATATTGCCGCATATAGGAATGGCCATCCGGAAAAATCTCATTTCGCAAAACATTTAATTGAGACCGGCCACTCCTTGAGCGACAATAATAGTTATAGTATTTTGCATGTATGTGATAAGGGTTTCCGGTTGAGTGTGTTGGAACAATTAAGTAGCTGTTGAATGACCAAACTAATGTCGTGCCATCTCCATTATTACGCATTTTTGTGGGTACTTCGACGTAAACGTCACAAACGTCACAAATGTCACAAACGTCAAATCGTGACGATTTAAAGAGGGGCGCGCGCTTCACAGCCCCTTGGCTGGAGACCCTTCAGGTCTCGCCAATGACCGCCCGGTTACGTAGAAATGGTCCCCTAGGACAACATACAGCAGTGCAACAGAAAAAAAAAAAACACTACCCCAATCGCGTCCTAGCGGTCGAGGAGTCAACATATCGAGGATGCCCCGTGCAGGGGCGATACACGTTTCATGTATTGGTTTGGTTGCATGTTGCATTATTTTTTCACTCTTTCTGCATGTGCATATACTTGTGAGCGGGACGGTGGTGCTGCATACTGCATCCAAACTAGCGATCTTGTTCAGCGGAATTAAAGCTACTTATATATAAAAATAGTAGGTACCAATATGACATGCTTTAATTACGTGCATCTGTAATTTTAAAAAGTTTTATTAAAGTCAATTTTTTTTTGGCCGTTGCACATTGTGGCACTGGTGCAGGGAGGCGCGCGCGTGCCCGTTGGGCTGCTGGGTTTGGGCGCCATTGGTGCCGATTCCGTTAAGCGCAAACTAAACTTAAAAAAGACGACACGTAAAACGTGAACTAGTTTGACATCTCTAACTTAGTTCTTATCTATCACCGTCCTTTGGAACGATAACCGGACACTGCTCACTAAACAAACACTTCCACACGATAGGCATAACGGACAGCCCTCTGTGCAGAGCATGTATGGGGGCCGAAGAAACGGTCGCACACGTGCTCCTGGAATGCACAGGGGTCACCCAAATACGAGAAACAACCCTTGGCGCACCGAAATCACTCGCAAATGTTCTGAGCGGACTGAGAGCCCTAATCTGCTTCTGGAAGGAGGTGGGCTGGTTGGAATAATGGCCGCCATGGCCCACGTACAATGGTCCACTTAAAGGACTAAGTGCGGAAACCACATCTCCTAACATAGAACATCACCGTCCTTTTCTCGCACTGTCTATTAGTAAAAGATAGCAATTCTCTAATTTTAGTTTAGCTGGTGAACAAGAGAATCGGCACCATTGTTGTTTTTAATACAGTTTTGGTCTTTTATTTACCTATTGCATAAGTTTAGATAAGTAAGTAGTGTATGAAACTGTAATATGTACCTAATTGATTGGGTATTAAAACACTCGTGTGATACTATTAAAAACCTCGCCTACGGCTCGGTTTTTAAACGCACACTCGTGTTTTAATAACCCCTATTATGCAACAGTTTCATAAACTACTATAACCACAGAACAGATAAAAGACGTTAGAAGGGCCTTGTGGGCGGGGCAGGCGCGCCACACATATGAGCAGACGCTCATATGTCAACCGAAATTTGTTTCACCGGTCAACAGTCGCGCTCTTACTGTGACAGCGTACGGAGATCCGCGAAAAAAAAGAATTATGCCGTCTTACATTATTATAACGTGACGGAAAAGAAGCTAGTTGAGTAGTGTAGCCAGAGAAGGGATTTCTTTTCACCGGCATGTCCAAAAACCTTATAATATCAGTGATATTTGTAATTTTTGCAATAGTATTATGTAATTTGTAGAAAAAAACGATACAATCCCACACAGATGCAAAATTATACATTGCTTGCAATACATGGGTACCATCTTGTACTACGTGAGCGACAGCGCAATGTATTGCGTTCAATGCGAAAGTCGAGTGCAGCGAGCAATTGTTTTAATTCAGCGAAATCCATACGTATCGATAGTGTTGTACCAAGTTGTAAACAATATCGGTATGTGTGGTATCGTGCAATATCGGTATATATGGTATACAAATGATTATTATCAGTAATATTATAATTGAAATAACTTTGTTTATTGCCACGAATTATATGTAAAATTTTATTTTTAGGTTTCCAACAGGTCCAGACAAAAGAAAACTGGATTGAGACAACTGGTAGAATTGAATGGATACCTATTAAATGTAGCACAATTTGTTCTTAACATTTTGCAGAAAATTATGCAATTACAATTCACAGGGTTATTCAAATTAAATTAATTAAATTATATTATGTTAATACGCCTACGGGAAAACAAAAATCGAAATTTCTTTAGTTTTTTGCAAATTGTAGCTTTTACTTATTTACGTTTATACTATTCAAAATGCGATTTGCGTCGGTATCGGTTACTCAATAATATATTCAATATGAAAGTCGTAAGTATACTGTACGTACTTTTCTAGGTTTACGATGCTCGAAAATAGAATTGTTTCCGAAAAAAACATGTTATGTAGTGCATTATGATGATGATTCATAATAATTGACATGATTTTATTGATTATTTTTAGCAAACTTAGTATCGTTACGGGTGCAAACAACATAATTATGACGTAAAACAGACCTGCAATTGGCAAAAAACTAAAGAAAATTTGAATTTCACGGCTATATCGGATGTTCCCCTTAATTTGACATTATTATTTCATGTGTTGAGGAAGTTCACACTATTCGTACCCCGTTCGAGGGTCTCAAAATTAGAGCGAAAAATTGCAAAACTTAGGACCGATTTTTCAATCCATATAAACAGACAAATAGCATTTATTCAACAGATAGCAAACAAATGATTTTTTCAATCGTCAGATAGGCTTTATTCGACGAATAATTTGACTACCTGAGGAATAACTTTATCTTTCCCTTTGACGGCCAGATAACCGCTTATTCAGTAGATAGTTTTATTCGATGACTGATGATGTAAACAAAAAATATAATTTTATTAGACAATTCTTGGGTTTGCGTTTTCATCAAAGTAAAATGGATGTATATTATTTGATAGCACTGATGATCTGGCAATAATTGAGCAAGAAGCTCTGATAAATGAATTCAGAAATCCAGGAAGGAAAGTAAGAATTGTCACATCCAGGCCCAATCATTTTCCGCCGGAGGGCGCGCGACGTTCTCCGGCCACCCTAGTGTGTGGCCTGCGGGTGGCGGGTTATTGGACCTGACGCCCGACCAGTAACAGGCCCGAGTAGGCGGCGCGCAGTATTCCGTGCGCGCCTCTCAGAAGGACGTGGAACGAAGCCTCACAGAAGGAGAGGTCCGACAGGGGCTGGCGGACCGAGGCCTGCCGTGGATGCAGTGCATGCAGCTGCGAATCCCACGACCCAGGCCATAGGTCAGGAGAAGGCACACCGTGGGTTTTTAGCTAGTGAGATTCCGGCATACATAACCCTTCGCCTTTCCTGGGCGGAGGGAATCAATGAGGATAAAGGCATGATAAAAAAAAAACATGCCCAATCATTTTACAGTGTGGGATTCAAAAGAATTCCATCGCCAATTCAGACTTTTAGAGTCTGTGCAATATTTACTTATAAATAATGGTAGAGGATAAAATCAAGCATCAAACAAAGGTTGAGTTTTCAATCGTTTATTATACAAAAAATTACTGCAAAATGGGTTCATGGCTACATAACAGAGCTGTAGTAATTGATAGTGTAAATCTTCCTAGCGAACTATGTTGGGAATTTGGGATCGTCTGCCAGTCTGACCGGATGCAGTCGAATACCAGTATTTTATATGAAGCGACTGCCTATCTGACCTCCATCACCCAGTTAGTAGATAACACGATAGCTCTTGGTGGAACTGGTAGTCAGACTTTCGGGCTTCGGTTCTGTACATTTCCTGTCTGCATAGATGACTTTTTTTGGTACTTTTTTTAATTCCCTCATACTTAAGTTTTAATGTATTCCATGAAAGGACACTGGTTGCGATTCCACCTGAATTTAATGAGCTCTCAGTTTTTCTCCATGCAGATCCTTTTCATTGTCTTTATTCGTCACCGCATCGGTCTTCTTATTTCTATTACGTGTTTGTATTTTTCGATTAAACTTATGAGGAATTGAATTACAGCACTATTAAAATTCACCGAACGCTCTCTATTTTTTTGATTCCATTGTAATAAACATATAAATATATTATAATATTGATTTACAATCCAAATATATAACACGACATGACAGGAAGATAGTCTGACAGTGTCATTTTTGCCATACAGGTAATTAATGTACTCTAGACTCTGTGCAGGTAATTGAAATAGTCTGGCCTGCTCTAACGTTCGTTTATGCCATATATTTATCTCACCTCCCTGAAGTTAGCGTTGCTAAAGTCAATGAAATCGGTCAGATAGTAATTCCTGAGATAAATGGCAATTGAAAAATTGACAAACAATTATCAGGCAGTTACACAGCCAAATAACTTTATTCGTCAGGTAGTTATCAGGCATTTTATCTGAGGATTGAAAAATCGGCCCATAATGTAACAAAATTACAGTAATTTTATCGATATAAGTAATCGACCTTTTGGTTGCCGTAACATGTATGAGAAATAAATTTGAATTTGCGCGTGTGTGAGTGTACGTCGAACGCAGAATTTGCGTTAATGTGACAACTAATAGCAAACTCGAAATCTATGTGCGTGTGGTTTATTTGTGTGTGTAATGCGCGTACGTATTGGGCTCTTGCTTGTAGTAGAGTTAAAGAGTGGGAGAAAAGCGGCGACACGCGTTCTAATACAAATCAGGAACTATTTCCTTTCTAACCTCTTTATCTGTTCTGTGACTATAACAGAGAAGCTTGTTATTACACGCATGGAAAGTGTAAACTAGCATGGAAAACAAGCGTAAAAATTGACCGCTGTACGTGACGTTCTTGGACATGGAAATAGCATTTGATCGGGTTCCTAGATACTCAATCCAGTGGAGCCTACAAAAGAAGAATTTCCTCGAGAAATACGTCGATATCGTCGACACAATCAGGTCAGTGGTGTGAGTGCCAGCAGCATGTATAGTATCAATACCAGCGAAGAAAGGAGAACATCAAGGTTCAGTCCTAAAACCCTTTCCTTTCTGTCTGATGCTAGATGCGGGTACCGAAGATGCACAAAACCGAGCATTGTGGACATTCATTTAAAAAAAGCGGATGATGTAGGTAGCTGTCTGCATCAATGAAAAAGCTCTCCATAGGATTCTAGAGCGGAAAAGCTGCTTAGTATTGAGTGTTGCTAAGACCCGGTATATCACCGAACTAGACTCAATACTGACGGTCAACAGGTCAGTGTATTCAATAAGTATAATATCTGGGTAGTATGATGCACGACGGTGGCAAAGGCGAATGCAACACAGCGAAGCAGCAGCTTGGGTTAAACGGAGAAAAGTCACTGGTGTGACTTGCGACACGAAGATGCCAGTTAAAACTCGTCAACAAGTCAATCGTAAGACCAGTCCTTATGTATGGTAGTGAGACCTGGGCTGTTATCAAAACCCAAGTCAGAGCGTTCCAGACAGCCGAAATGAAAATGCTGAGGTGGATCAGCAGCATGACAAAGTAAGATAAAATTCGTAACGAGTACCTACTTGAGAAGAAGCCGAGGCGTGCGCGACATCGCTGATAAAGTTCAGGAAAGTAGGCCATGTAAAGAAAAACCCACCTGACTACATCGGGAACAAGGAACTGCGTCTATCTATTCCCGGGCGGATATCCGGAGGAAGACCAAAGACCAGCTGGATGGACGCGGTCAAGAAAGACCTCGTAGAGTGCATATTCTCCGAAGAAAACGTAAACAGGGTTATGTGGAGAGAGAAAACAAAGCTGACCTCGTCACCATGTGGAACTAAAGCTGGGAACAGAGAGAGAGTTACTTAGAATACACAACAGAAAAGTCTGAATCATAGTGGGGAAGTGAAAGTCCGACAGAAGGGAGCGCGAGTTATTTCCTGATCTTTTGCGAAAACATGACGTCACGTCATTGTAAGGGAATTTTAGGCTTTGTCTTTTAATAACCGACTAATCAGAAAAGATACGGTTTTTTAAAGTGTTTTCTAACTAAGTCACTGACTGACACATCAAAACTTATAAGGTATTCCCGTTTACCTGGAATCTTGATATTTGACACGAAGGAAGGTCTCATAGCACAAGTACCTAAAAGAAAAACTCCGGAAATCAATAATAATAATGTCTTATTCAACCTAGACTTATTACGTCACAAACTTAATGTTGCGGTTCTTGCATACATTGTATATTTATAAAATTAAAACCAGCCAACTGCTTTTCGGACCACGCACAGTGAAGGGAGTCAACAGCCATATTAAAATTCAAATATTTTAAACGATTTCATAGTATAACATTGTAGGCGTTATAAAATACGAATACTTAGCCATGCCAAATGTCAGGTTTATAGCACTAATGGTCTGCGAGTCAAATGGCTGTGATATACAGATGGACAGATAGACGGTCAACGGTCATAGCGAGACTATAAGGGTTCTCAGTTTTTGCGGGAGAAGCCGTCGCCTCCTTTTGCTAGGAAGTGATGGCGACCAAAGAGGGAGCGGAGAGGGAGAGAGAGGCACTGCCACTCTCCCTTCCCGCGGCAGACGCACCGGGCGCCGGAAGGCTCGCGACGATTTTCGGCCACCGTAGTGTGGCTTGCGGGCGGCGGGTTAGAGAACCCGTTACCCGACCAGTAACAGCCTATCAGGATAACGTGGGGCAAGGCCCCAAAGATGGAGTCACCAGATCGCCATGAACTGGCGGACCGAGGCCTGCCGGGGTCGCGGTGCATGCAACTGCGAATAACTGCGAACCCTAAAAATACCGCAAAAATTAAGCTTGTCACGTAATAAACTCCACTTTATGGATATGAAACTGTACGGAACCCTCAGGGCACTTGTCCGTTTTTTGTTACTAAGTAAAATCTTTAAGTAAGTACATGCAGTACCTACTTAAATATTTTATTTAAAGACAATTAATTATCTTTATCTACACGTCTGCCACCACTTCTGAAGCCCTAAAATAGTAAAGTTGAATACTTAATAACTTTTTCAATCACGCTGTTTGTTTTGCTCACATCTTGTTTCTACATAATATCCAAGTCAAGCCTTTTTGATCTGACTAAGTACCTACCTAGTGGTATTTTATCTATAGATTCAGTGCTAAAACTATCAGTCTTGCGCATCAGAATAACATATGTGTGAAACAATATTATTGGAAAATGGAAAACGTATCCATACACATTGAATGTTTCTAGTCTGAAAATAGAAAAACAAATACATCTATATATAAAATTCAAAGTCCTGACTGACTCATCAACGCACAGCCTAAACCGCTGGGGTTAGAAGCTTGGAATTTTGACAGTAGGTACCTATAATAACGCACGCATCCATTAAGGAAGGGTTTTGGAAATTCCAACTCTAAACGGGTGAAATTGGTTGTTAACGTTTATATGAAAATCCTTATTCTATGGGGCTATTGACTTGAAATTTGGTGCAAACACTCTTCAAAGTAAATAATAAAAGATGGATTTTTTGGATTTCACTGAAAAGGGGCTTAATCAAGGTTCAAAATTTCACGCAAGCGAAGCTGCGGGCAGAAGCTAGTAAGTACATAAGTTACGATTACTACTTTATTTTTAATTCTATCTTTATCTGCTCACTACTACGCACGCTGTAGTGGCAAAGAAAATTATTGTATGTATATAAATTGTAATTGTAGAACATTCATGTTTATAAAATATTTATCTTAACATTGTCAGAAATTATGAAAACATTAATAAGAGAAATCTGAGCGAATCACCACGTTAGTGGATTCACTACTGAAGCATTCACTTTGGTATGTTTTTGTTTAGCACTCTCGTAGTTTTGTAAACTCCAGTGGGTATCGGACCGACGATGAAGTTAAACGCCAGTCGTTTCACGTCGCTTTTGGAACACACACCGCACTATGTTCCCAAATCTTACGGTATTACAGATAGCACTCATCGCCCTCACTACCATATCTTGTGAAGCGACTAGGGACCAAAGAGGTCGACAGAAAAGCGACACCGCTGAGAGATCCACTTGGAAAAAAGAGTACGAGGAGGAATTAACTGACGCTATGCTTTCTACCAGGAAGCGAGAAAATTTTACCCGGGCGGCACAAGACCCTCCAATGAATGAAAACGAGGCTGTAATCGAAAAATTTATGGAGAGCATAGCTACGAGTGAGAGATATCTAAAAAAAATTGACAGTATAGAATTTAGACTGAACAGACTAGATATTGAAGTTCACGAAAAGACAAATGCCATATTGAAGAAATTAAATGAAATTTCAAAAACTATTGGTAGTGATAATTGTGCTGGGAAATTGGATTCCACTCTGCTTGCACTGAAGTCTGATATGAACACCATCAAATTCTATATGGACAAGAACTCAATGCATCGCTCTATGACCAGCCCGGAAACAGGTATCGTTTTTGCCTAATATTGGATATTGTACTTTGAAGTAGGTAAGTAAATTAATTTAGAAAAAAAACATTCGGGAAATTGTAGTGACCGTCGATATTCGTATCGATTGTTCATTGAACAGAAAATGAAAAGAAAGCTTTTACAAAGTGAAGATTTGTAGAGATTCAGTGTAGACTTTAGTAACAAGGCCATGATTATTACTAAAGTCTACAATAATTATGGCGTCCACTGTCGTCAGCAGTAGACGTTTGCGGGCTCAGATACTAATGGTTCATAAATGCAAGGTACTGCAGAGTAGGCACCATTTTTAATTGTTATCAACCACAATAAACCTTCTGAAAAATGACTGTTTTTAACAACAATCTATTATTTTCACGTCTGACTATCAATTACGATAAAGCCAGTGCTATAAAAAATGTTTTTTTTTCTGGTTTTCATAAAGGTACTTTTAGTAACATTATTATTCCGTTTATTTATTTACAAATACATATAAGTACAATTACATTTTTAAATATTTCAGTACAAAAAAATAAAAAAGCATTTAAAAATATAGTAGTTTACCAGCATCGGGAACAGGGTCCAAGCTACCGGTGGTCAGGGCCTCAGAGAGAGGAACTTCCTAACAATACGCGCCGTTTCCAAAAGTACCGCTTTCTGTATCAGGCCCTTGATCCAGCCGCGCAACGAGAGCCTGTTTAGGTGTTGGTCGAGGCCATTGCCGTAACTGCTATCGGCACAATTACTGCTGAATCGACATCCCACATGGTCGACAACCTCGTGTGCCAAGTCTTGATATTTAATTTCTTTATCTTTCAATCAATCAATCAATCAAAAGTTTTTATTACACATAAACCATTACAGGCGCTTATGAAAAGTCGAATTTAGGTGCACGGTTCCAATTAGTCGTTTCCTATGGAGAAGAGCCGGCAAGAAACTCCATGGTTACTCTTTTAAAATCCATATCTTTAACAATTTGAGTGGGTACAGTTATGACTTAGAATAGTTATGAGAGAGCAAAGTAGACTTAAGAGCAGGAACCACACAAAAAAGCAAAATGAAAAATATGGTCAGAAATTAACTAGGTATCCTATCCAGGCATCTAGCAAGTCTACAAAGCTCTCACATTTACAAAAAGTAAAAGGACGCTAAACTATATAAAACAACTGACATGGTTAATTGTCATCAAAACACATTACAAAGAAAATCACTGTATAATAAGATAAAGATATCTTGAGAGTAACGTTAGTAATAAAATAAAATAAAGCTAATCGTAATGAGGTTAGTTAATAGACATAGGTACACATACGACGTTAATGAGGTACCAGGGAAGCCACATGTGCAGAAGGAGTTATTGCCAAGCATCTTTATCGTCAACGTAGTCCTTGACTTGTAATACCTATGCTTTTTGGATAAGGATACGTTTAATATGGGCTTTAAACTTTCCCTCACCTCGGTAAGATCAGTTACAGATTTCGGCAGCTTATTATAAAAACGCACGCCATTTCCTTTCTCAGCTTTCACGAGGTTCTCGTCATGTGGAACAGTGATATCTACAATCATTGTGAGACGCTCTGATCGATCTATCACCACTAAGTATATCAGGCTTATTGGCTACAATAGACCTGTCAGTGATGATAGATCGATCCCAGTACAATGTGACATGACTATTCTCGAGAACTGGGTCGGGCACATACTTGTAGTATGGTATTTCAGCGTCCACAGGGTTGTATTTAAGGGCAAGTTGCTGATGGATAATCCTAGCTACGAGGTTGTGTCTGTGCACGTAACATTTAGTAACATTGTTATTGCTGATAATGGTGTTACACCGGCTAGGTATACCTAACTATACCGTGTGTCCCAAAGTCCCAAAATACATGGTCACGGAGGAAAAGTACTTTAAATATTAATTAAGCAAACTTTACTTAAAAGTTACTCATATTTAACCGACTTCGAAAAGGAGGGGGAGGGATATTTGATGCGTACTTTTTTTCTCCTTTTTGTACGAGATTAGTGTACCGATTTCAGTTTTTTTTTTGGTTCTTTTTTTTCTCGAATTTGTCCTACGTAAATTTGATTACAATTTTTATTGGTCTCGTGTAGTGCCGGAATTAAAGAATAGCACTGGCACTACCCCATCTCTTCCCGTGGGTGTCGTAAAAGGCGACGAAGGGATTCTTTAGAGGATGGGCAGCAGCGTTCTCTGAGTACTTTAACAACCATACTGCGATCGCCAACCCGCCTGCTAAGCGTTGCGATTACGGCAAACCCCCCTTTTGGGGAGGCCTATTTCCAGCAGTGGACGTCTTTCGGCTGAATGATGATGATGACGAATTTCATTAAGTTTGGTTGAGTAGTGTTTTTAAACAATAATATTAGTGGTTTGAAAATGACATAAAGATATAGATGACACTCTAGTTGTAGTAGTGGTCCACGAATTTGTACCCTAATGTAATTGTAATTAGCGCAACTAAACAGTGTTAAATAAAAAAAGCTTAATCCGAGTAAAACTGACGTGCTAAAATAAAATAATAAAATAGATTTACAATAAAGTCGACGGGTCCTACGTATACTAGTATAAGTGCAAAAATCAAACTTTACAGAAGAGCAGTTTAAAAGTTCGAAAGCTTTTAAATTTGACGTAAATCAAAAGAAATATTTGAAATTTTCAAATGGTGTGGTATGGTCCATTCCAAAATTTCAAATACTTCTACTGATTTATGTCAAATTTAAGAGCTTTCGAACTTTTAAACTGCTCTTCTGTAAAGTGTGATTTTTGCACTTATACTAGTATACGTAGGACCCGTCGAAGTGAGAATGATTATAGGTACTATTAACACAGTGCCGGATTAAAAAACTACTTGTTGTCCTAAGCATTCCACGCCTATGGGCCCCCCATCTACCATAAGTGGTGCCGGAGCAGTTTTCAGATGGAGCGCAATCAAAATATGGCGTCTAAGCTAAGCTCAAGCTACTCATACAGTACTTTTGTTCCTTAAATAATAAAAACTTGTTGAGTTTACAACTAAGTGAAAATTTTGACTTATTTTGTAAGTATTTCGAATTTATATGCTTATCAACCAACAAAGTGGAAAAGAACATCGGAGGTTAGAGCGAGCGCAACGAGCGCGAATTTATATCAATAATTAGTCTCTTCTTTAAAAGCCTTTGACTATGCTTGACTCAGATATGATATGCATTAAGCAGTTATGCAAACTCAGATAGTTACTTGTGAACAATAAATAAATATTTTTTTATAAAAAAAGAATAATAGAAAAAAAAAGAATAGGTACTTTATTGTTTTATACAGGGTTATTGGAAAAACACTAACAACCTCATAATCATATAGATCATTGTACTCATCATTATGAACAACTTTTACTTTGGGACCAAAACTGAAAACGCGGAAATAAATCGTCTGTTCCCTACATTTATGTTCGCATAACTCGTTAAAAGTTGTTCATAATGATGAGTACAATGACCCCTAAGAGGTTGTTAGTGTTTTTCCAATAACCCTGTATAATACCTAACAAGTTATACCACATACTGTCCCCCTTTTTCTATTTTCATAATGAGTTGTCTGGGAGACATCGCTTTTAGCGATAGGGCCGCCCGTTGTAGGTGCATTTTTTATGTTTTTTCATAAGTAGGTACATTGTGTATTTTTCTTACGTGTCTATGGCATACAATAAAGTGTAAGTAATAAATCGTATGTAACTCAAACATATCTAAAAGAGATTTAATTAACTACTAGAGTATTATAATAAACTTTCGTATCTATTTTACACCTGTTAGCGACGCCGCATGATTTTTGATATTAATTGTGAATATAAATAATAATATTTAGATCGAGAACTTTCTAGAACAGTTTAATAGAACATACTAGAAGTTTGTCGTATGTTCTGGAATATTCTTGAATAGGATATCGATCGACTAAGTATTTGCTAGAACATTCCAGAACATGTACTAGAAAGTTCCAGAATATGTAAATACTAGAACGTTCTAGAAAATGTGTCGGCATCTGATTGGTCGATGGTATAATATAAATACGGCCGGTTAGTCCCGACAAGTCAGTTGTTATTTGGAAATCGAACAATTCAGTTGTGATTTAGTTCCGCATAGTCAATTGTAAATTGACATTGGAACAGAATAGTGAGTTGTTATTCGGATATTGAACCAAGCAGTTGTATTTCGGATACTGAACCAGTTAGTTGTTATTGAGTTCCGGATAGTCAGTTGTAAATTGACATTGGAACAGAAGAGTTGTATTCTGGACTTGGAACAATTCAGTTGTGATTTAGTTCCGCATAGTCAATTGTAAATTGACATTGGAACAGAATAGTTGTTATCTGGATACAGAACAAGTAAGTTGCGAATAGTGAATAGTTAACAGTGAATTGTAAAAGTGAGTTGTAACTTGGAATCAAGCAGTGTATACTGAAGAATAAAGAACATTGGAGAATTTGGAAGCTTTTTATTTGGCATTACTGTAAGTCCCGCCAGTCCGTGAATTTGGTTACGAGCTTTAACACCTTCGTCCGTAACAATTTTTGGTCCTTCGAGCCGGATTGGGAAGATCACGTCAAGATGCCGATCAGCCGCTCCAGTTCACCGTGCCGTTCTAAATCAGAACATTGCGAAGAATCCGAAGACAAGTCGACTACCAATTGGTCAATGAACACGCTGACAGAGTCGAGTGCCGCCGCCCCAACGCCCATGCGGAAGACACGTCCTGCCACTGCTGCAGCCGCCGCCGCACCTACGCAGACTGCGCGCCTCACGACTGATTCATCTGTGACGTCGCATCAGGCACGCTCTACACAACTGCTGCAGGCACAACCGCGCTCCACCCTGCCGTCTGATGCGACGCCATCGCGAGCGCTAACGAAAACGTCGACAACTACGAAGCCGAAGAACATTGGAGGAAAAATTGAAGTTCCACCGTTCGCTTCTTCGGAAACGTTAGCCCCTCCAACTGCCACAAGGTCAACAAAGTCCTCGAAGAGGATGGAGTTGGAAGAACGTAGAGAACTACAAAAGAAGCAGTTGGAAATGGCGAAGGCCGCAGCAGCCCTAGCTCAGACCGAGCTAGAACTCGCCCAGTGCCAATCAGACGAAGAATTGGAAGTCGAGTTCGAAATGGAAAATTCGACGCATGTCGAGCAATGGGTAGAACCGACTGCTATGTGTTTGGAAGAACCGAAGCAGGATGACCCAATTCAGAAGAGTGAGATAAAGGAACTAGCTGATGCTATTATCAACGCTGCGAAAACAACTCAACCAGCCTCGTCACTCGCACCGCCGAAGTATACTTGGGTACTACCAGACTTCAATGGAGCACATGAAGAGTGGCTGCCCTTCAAGAGGGCATATATGGATAGTGCGAACCTATGCAACGATGTGCAGAACATGGCTCGCTTGAGAAAGGCTATCAAGGGTACAGCAAAAGAAGCTGTAAGAAGTTTATTGTTTGTGGCCTCTGACCCCGAGGAAGTGATAGCCGCTTTAGAACGAAGATTCGGGAGGCCAGAACAGCTAGTGCTCGCGGAAATGGAAAAAATTAAAGAGTTACCACGTGTTAGTGATACGCCGCGAGACATATGTGTTTTCGCAAGCCGGGTCAACAACGCAGTAACCACGATAAGTGTGCTGAACAAGCCGCAGTACTTGTACTCGCCGGAAATGAGTAAATGCATTATAGAAAAGCTTCCGTCGATACTGCGGTACAAGTGGTTCGATTACAGCGCACGCAGCGGTGAAGAACCTGAACTGATTAAGATCAAGAAATTCCTGAACGCAGAAGCAGATTTATGTGGAACATTCGCGCCGCCGGAAACGACTAAGAAGAAATACGGGAATCCGCGTCATCCGGTGCACGCGACTAATGATGACGAAGAAAGCACCGTCACAACAGCCACGGAAGGATACAAGAAGTCCTGCGCTTACTGTGAAGGGGAACATTGGATCACCGACTGCACGAAATTTAGAGAAGCGAGCATAAACGAGAGATGGGAGATAGCAAAGCACAAGCGCCTTTGCTTTAGATGCTTACGACGACGTCACACGAGGACGAATTGCAGAGGACAAGCCTGCAAGAAATGCCAACGCCCACATCATACAATGCTGCATTCGGAGCCAACACGAAGATCGGCACCACCAGTGCAGCAAGAGAAACCCTCGCCTTCATCGAGTGACCAGACCGCAGACGATAAAAATGTGGACAGCGTCGTGAAGTCCGCATACGCAGCAGCAGATGGGCCCAAAGTATATTTGAAAATGATACCAGTGGATATCTATGGCCCAAAAGGTTCTGCCCGCATCCTTGCTCTACTTGATGAAGGATCTACAGTATCATTGTTGGATGCTAAGGTTGCTGCGCGTATTGGAGCCACCGGAAAGAAAGAATCGCTCATCCTGGAAACCGTCGGTGGAAAGATTATCGAAAAGAAGGACTCACAGCGCATGAACCTGAAGATTAAGGGGGCACATCGTAGTGACAAGCGGACATTAAAAGACGTACGCACAGTGGCAGATTTGAAGCTCTCGCCACAATATGTGGACATGGCGATCATCGAGAAATGCAAGCATTTAAAGGGGATGAAAAATGAACTCCTATACGAAGAAGGCAGACCAGCTCTGCTCATCGGCCAAGATAATTGGAACCTGATAGTTACGAGAAAGGTATTGAAAGGTAAACCGAACGAGCCTGTCGCGTCGCTGACCAGCCTTGGTTGGGTGTTGCATGGATGCTGCACCAAGAATGCTGCTCTAGTGAATTTTGTTAATCACTGCCAAACCGCATGCTCCAAAGAAGTCGATTCGAGTAGGGTACAGCAGCGACACCCCAGCAACGGTGCCGATGAAAAGGATCAAGCGCTGTTGGACGAAAAGACGAAGCAACAGCCCGATGAAAGATCGTACGAGTTCAGAGTACTGTGGAAGACCGACACACAAAATGGACTGCTTGGCATTGAGCGAAAGCTTGACAAGAACGCAACGCTCAAGAAAGAACACGGAAGACACAAGGAGTATCCGCTGAGAATTGGATACGCCGAGAAAGCACCGGCTACCACAACTCTGGGCCGCACCAAATCAAGACGGTTTATCGGCCCTCGATTCGTATATCGGCCTGAGTTAAAATGCCCGGTCAAGAGTTTCGAAGAAATAGAACTCACCGGGGAAGAGATCAAAAGGAAGGAAATAGTTACAACAACCAGAGCGGATCGAAATTGTGAATTACCAGATCCAACGCGCTTACTTCATGCAAAAACAAAAGGTTTTATGTTTGTGGATCTGCGTAGCAGAAACAAGGCTACCGTAAATGCTTCCCGTAAAATGGAAGATAATTGGAAGCCGTATAAGAAGAAAGAAAAGAAAGCAGTCTCCTACCAGAAAAATATGAAAGAAACAAGAAAATGGCTGCCAACAGAAAAGCAGCATCTGCAGAAAGCAGAAACTGCGCTTGTGAAAATGGGCCAGGACGAATCGCTCCGAGAAGAAACCTCGTGTATGAAGAAAAAGTTGCCTCTTGAGATGTCGAGCAAACTTAAAAAGATCGACATCGGAAGCCGTGTAAAGAAGCTGAGCTCCTGGCCACGAGGAGAAGTCATCAAGCTTTACATCGGACCTGATGGCAGAACAAGAATCGTCGGCGTACGAACAGCAGGAGGAGTACTGAGGCGACCCACTTCGCGTCTCATCACCTTGGTACCGGCAGCGTCGTCGCCACCGATGGATGGAGTGCCCGCAGAGCGCGCACTGGGGGGGAGACTGTTAGCGACGCCGCATGATTTTTGATATTAATTGTGAATATAAATAATAATATTTAGATCGAGAACTTTCTAGAACAGTTTAATAGAACATACTAGAAGTTTGTCGTATGTTCTGGAATATTCTTGAATAGGATATCGATCGACTAAGTATTTGCTAGAACATTCCAGAACATGTACTAGAAAGTTCCAGAATATGTAAATACTAGAACGTTCTAGAAAATGTGTCGGCATCTGATTGGTCGATGGTATAATATAAATACGGCCGGTTAGTCCCGACAAGTCAGTTGTTATTTGGAAATCGAACAATTCAGTTGTGATTTAGTTCCGCATAGTCAATTGTAAATTGACATTGGAACAGAATAGTGAGTTGTTATTCGGATATTGAACCAAGCAGTTGTATTTCGGATACTGAACCAGTTAGTTGTTATTGAGTTCCGGATAGTCAGTTGTAAATTGACATTGGAACAGAAGAGTTGTATTCTGGACTTGGAACAATTCAGTTGTGATTTAGTTCCGCATAGTCAATTGTAAATTGACATTGGAACAGAATAGTTGTTATCTGGATACAGAACAAGTAAGTTGCGAATAGTGAATAGTTAACAGTGAATTGTAAAAGTGAGTTGTAACTTGGAATCAAGCAGTGTATACTGAAGAATAAAGAACATTGGAGAATTTGGAAGCTTTTTATTTGGCATTACTGTAAGTCCCGCCAGTCCGTGAATTTGGTTACGAGATTTAACACCTTCGTCCGTAACAACACCATTACTAATTATTTACTTCTTTCTTTTCTGTAAGAAACGTTGCCCCACACTAAGATTTCTCCTGTATCGTGGTTGTGTTTACTAGACACAAAATGTTCACATGCACAGATACCTGGAACAACTAATTATCTGAAGGCCATACACATATTTGTTTCATGCGGGAATTGAACCCACGACTCATAGAGCAGAAAGCCAATCGCTTAGCCACTATGCTAAACGCATTGATATATTAAAATATATCAATGGCTAAACGTGTCGTCAAATTAAATATTGGTTCTGAAGCCTTACGTTAGTAACTATTTAATAAGTGCAGAGGTTGCATGCCTTCTTCTTGAGTATGTAATCAAGTTAATCAACATTGAGCCGGTATACAGCTCTCATTTGAGCATTGATGCATCTTAAAGTTTATAGAAATCATTTCGAGTAACTTTCGACCCAACCATAACTGAAAATCTATGTGACCTACACATTTGCAAACTATCTGGGAAAATGTTTAGAAGTAGGTCATTGATTTCGAAATTAGGTCATACTTAAAAAAAATAAGATTTTTTGGCGTATTCTTCAAACTTTTTCCTAATTACCTGTAGAGTAGGTAATGTTTGTCTTGATTATACACATTTTGTTAGAGTCATTTTTAATAAACAATGCTCTCGGGTGTTTCCCACAAGCCTGATCTACGGATTACCGTCGATAGTCCAACCAGTTGGAACAATGGGCCTTTTTCATTCAATTAATGGCTCGAAATCTCACGAGATCAAGATCGCGCAGTATTGATACTGCATTCCCATACAGCTCATCTTTTATTGTTGTTTAATACTAAAGTCTAAAATGGAATATGTATTGTCAGCAGAAAATGGAGAATCAACGCTGGATGTTCGGATTTCGTTCCTGGAAAACCACATGAAGGCTATCCAGGCAGGCGTGGATACCATAGTGTCCACCATATCTGAAGTCAAGAACAGACAGTATTCCAGAACATTCCCCAAGTAAGTTAATTTTCTGTGTTTGAAAATCTGTTTTGCAAGTTGCATAGTAAAGGGCTCGTTTAGAGAGACGCGGCGCGATGCGCTTCGCGTTGTGCGTCACGTCACGCGGCGCTTCACGCGACACTCCGTTTATGGCCATGCGGCGTGTGCAGTGTAGCGTGGCGACACTTGCGTCTGTGTTCGCAACGTCTCACGCGAATACATAAGCTTATGGCGATATGTGGTCTCGTTTACAACGCGTGCGCCGCAGTGATGCTCGCCGCGTGCTACGTCGCGGCGTCGCGAGCAACGCTACATAACAAACAAATAGTCCCTACTACATGAACGTTCTCGTGCATGGCCAAGGCCATATGTTCAAATTGACACAATGAATTGAATTGAAACAAGCCCTTGCGCTGTTAGCACAGTTCCGTTGCGAAATCACAAAAAAACTGTCGTAATGAATTACGTATTAAGTATTAGTATTTCCCGTATCTTTTTCTTTCTTTAACTTTATGCGATTTGCTTTGCTTTTCTATGTTCTTATCTGTCAAGTTTTGCGAACCCATTTAAGCTTAAGCCCAGATGATCGCGCAGTCCCGCGAGAAATGTTCAGCCCAAAGTTTTAAAATATTACTTATCCTTTGTTGGTAACGAGTATGCCATCCGTTGACTTGAGAAGTGCGTTTCCCCGATACGGGGTTTCTATCAAAATCCGTACTTCACCGAAGAAAATTCCAAGCTGGTTACTGTCCGATAACCACTGAATATAGGTACTAACTTGACTTTAATGAGCCATGATTCATCTTTCGTTACTCGTGTCAGGTTCCTCAAGTCTGATGCACTCTGTTTGATATACAATACATAATCTGTTCTTTGATGTTTCGCGCATAAATATTTGGTTAGCAAGAAATTCAGCTAATCGTCTGAGCTCCCCGATTCGTAGGTATATGTAGTTCTGATTAGGTTAAAAGTCATCGCAACGCAATCACTTTCCACTTGGTGTTTATTTTTTTGAACAATGCAATAGCGTATAGCGTACCTGCCTATGTCCAAAATCTGACATTCTTTTCTTCGCTGATCATGCATGATCAATTACACATTTTCCCTGACCAAAACCTGGAATATTTTAATATTTAGCCAATCGTTTAAATGATAAGTACTTTAGTATATCGTATTTGTATTGTAACAGATTGGATGTAGCTGGCACTGTAGACAGCGTGTCTCTCCTCAACGAGTTCAGGAAAATGCTTCGTGAACAGAAAGTCAAGAAATGTGATTGCAAGTAAGTCACTTATTATGTTTGTTAATGTTAAGTTTTTCACCCGCGTGTCTGTGTTCTGACTTTTCAAGTGTTGATGTCTGAACTTCATAACTGCTTAAACATACACATTAGGTATGTATAGTTTACACGACCTGAATACCTACTTGTCGTTAGTGCTTACCGCTTACACTTGCGCAGGCTACTGCGCATCGCCTCCAAGCAGCATTTTTACGATTGGCCATATCGGCGTAGACCTTTGCCAGGCGGGGCTCACTGCAAAGTGGACTGAACAGTACAGGCTGTAAACAAATTCGTGTAATTCCTTAAAACCATCGGATCTATTATTAATATTAAAGGTTCCCATATCCATTTGCATAAAATTTTAAGACCTAATATGACTTGGCATACTTTTGCTTCTCCTAATTATATTTTCGCATAACATTATTTACGCATAACAGCTTACGCATATTTTTTTAAGCATAATTTCTTTAATCATAATAATGATTAAGCATAACATTTTAAAGCATCAATTTATTTACGCATATGAAACACATTTTTTACGGTCATAACAAATAAGAAAGAAAGAAAGAAAAAAATATTTATTAAGGACTCCCACAGGCAGTTACAGAACAAAAACAATATACAAAAAGAAAAAGGATAAAAAATTAAAACTACCTGCACGAGGCCAAAAAAGGCTCCTATCTCAGCATAATGCTGCGACATACAAATAAGCATAATAATGAACTCCTAAAATGTTAGACACTAATACACATTTTTATACAATATTAAATACAATATGACATAATTACTGATGTCATAATGATCTGCAGGCCTAAAATTTTCATGCACATATTTTTAGGCATTTAGGCAGACAACCACGACCTATATCGATTTATGTTTATCTTAACAACAAACATTTAAGCTATGTAAGGTTGTTTGGTTTTCCAGAGCAGAGTCGACGGAGCCACGCTGCGCCCCTCCCATTTCTTTCTGCAGGGTTTAAAGTAACCTAACACGAAGGGGATGACGTCATCCCCTTCGAACCTAACCTATCCGTATCGAGGTGCCCACAATTCCAGAGCTTGCTTCGCTCGTTCTTGTCGGTGGAAGACAAGTGACAGTGTTTTGCCCAAAAACCAAGGCAATGTTTCCGTTATTTCTATTAATTGTATGCTTAAATACTATTATGCTAATAGTCGTTATGCCTAGTAACATTATGCGAATTAAATTTATGCCAAAACAAATTAGCCTTCAAGATTATGCCAACATAAACTGTATGCCAAAATAAAATATGGCAAAGTATTATTATGGAAACACAAATTATACCAAAATAGTTTTGCCAAAGTATATTAGGAAAAAGAACACTATGCGAAAAGAAGAGATCCCAATATTAAACATGCAAGGTGTTTTTCTTAATTTAGAATAAAAAAATAATTTGATGTTTGGTTTGCTATAGTTCTTAAGGTGTAAATAAAAAAAAACAGACAAAAATACAGAAAATAATAATTAAACGCGTAAAACATTTCAGTGCCCCGCACTGATATGATGATAATGCTGCTCTGATGATAATGATGATGTGACGGACGCTCTCTCTTCGGAGCAAAACTGTATGTCTAGCTACAAGGATGAGGAAATATTGGACGCAAAGAAGATGATTGGCGAGACTGCAGACTAGAGGCCAATGTACGCCTTGGAACAAGAACGAGAATCGTTCGTGGCAAGAGGAACCTGAAATTCATCTTCTAAGTGTCCGGAAACGGATCCGGATGATGTCCTCAAGTTACGTGGCGCGGGACCTGTGCAAACTGCATCCGGAATTTAGTGGCGTCATGTAATGATCAACATGATCAAACGTCGTGATCAAAGAAAGATAAAACGTCGCTGAAGACTGAAGACGCTTCAGATTTCTGAGGGCACATCTGCCGATTGTAGACAAGAATGACGAAGAGACGTTGTTACGCAATGCTAACTCTACGTCAGCAACAATACCACCGACTGCAGACGGTGTACCGTACAACGTAAACATGTGCCGAGGTGGCGCGGTTCAGTTTTCGTCTATCAACAAAAGTATAAGTAGTTGCGACGAATAGCGAGCCATGAGCGCGGTGCAATGACCGTGAAATGCTAAAGACGAATTCTGTGAGTGACACAATAATTACGCTATGGCCTAAAAAGGTATCTCAAACAACAACTGGGGCTCCCAAGAAAAGTTATGCATAGAAGACTGCTAGCCACAGTTCAAAATGTAGACCACCAGCTGATCATGACTCAGCCAGTGTTTATATACAGCGGCATCAGAAGCAGTCTGTTATGAAAGCCAGCAATGTGGACAAGGACGGCTTTACCCGGAGAGCTGAGAGAAAACAGAAAAAGTTGGTTTCGTCGCTTGTCCAACAAACGCGGTACCGCTTCTGCAACCGAGGATGTCCTGCAGCGTCCACCTCGATGTTGTACCTACCTGCCTCCTGATTCAAAACCTTTTCGATAAGCATTTATCAACCGACTCGGTTTGTTATCTCGTTTCGTCTACGATTCTCATAACAATACAAAAAGAGATAGCTTACCGAATCGTTTCACAAATGATTAATCGAGTCGTTCTGAATCAGGGGCCTGTCCCGGTTGAAACGTCGGACACCGGCAGGTAAGATCCTGCAATATATCAGGAAGAACCAAAGTGAAATCGGTGTCAAAGGACGGGCTCTACTGAAGTCGGCGATGCATAAGTTCGTCTTTATTATCAGCCTCGCGTCACGTGTTCACATTGGAAGCGTCAGGTGTCCTACTTATAGAAACAGCCTTGCGCAACAACACTAATTCGGCACGTAAATCACGTATGAAGTTATCCGACGCTTCCAACTTGGACTGCACCTCAGCCAGGCTTGTTTTCAGGAATGTGATGTTCTTCAACAGCCGGCAAGGCGGGTTTTTGGCCGGCAGTTGTATTCCGTCGCTAGAGGGAAGCAAGACATAAATCTAATTCCCTAGTTTAGTCAATACATATATAAATGCTGTGCTTTTATTTTTGTAAACGTTGTATTTCAGTCCATAAAGTATGGGGTTGAAAATATAGGTGGATCTGATGAGTTACCTAAAATAACTATAAATAAAAATAAATGAATGGACAACCAGCGCGGTATCGGCTTGCGCGCTAAAATACCTGAAGAAATTACACGAATTCGGATAAATCCTGTATACAATTAATGGATCCATGGGCTACTTTTGCTCTTAGTTTAACCATTTATTTAGTTGAACAGTGAAAACACTTTCAGGAATGCCAGAATTGACCGATCGGAGCGGTACCCGACAGACTGCCACGAGATCCAGGTTCAAGGGTTTAACGTGTCAGGGATCTACAAGATTAGACCTGATGACATGGAGCCGTTCTACGTGCTGTGCGACCTTACAACAGCGGGAGGAGGTTGGACGGTAACCTATTCCTTTTAATTCCTGATTGCTGGTGTAATGGTACCTACACTGGGCAGTAGCGAGCTTGATGCCTTATAAAATTCACTAACAAAATAGCGATTAACGGCACTCCATAAATTGTTGCTTGATAGTCCTCTATCTAAACTAAGTATACCAAGCAAGAGCAGCTAACACCACCCTGGGTATCAGCTTCGATTTGGATGTTGTTGGGACAAATACAAGGTTAAGAAAGGGGGTACTAATTCGAAAGGGTGTTAAAGTACCCAAAATAATGAGTAACTTTTGTTCTACCACTTTCCCCAAAATTCAATAGTTGAAGAGAAATAACTGTTCAAAAATTACAAAAAAAATATGCTAAAATCTATCTATCCTCAACTATGATCAGCTTTGTTTACATTATAGGTGATACCTACTTGGGGTCACGAATTAGAAAATCCATTTTCTGAATTCGTAACTAAAGCAGGGACGAAGAATTTTTGAAAAAACTAAACCAAAAATAATTTTACATGGAATAATGGTAATCTACATCATTAATACTTACATTAAAATTAAAATATCAAAATACAAAACTATTCAAAAATATATCCGAAAAAAAAGTAAAACATTTCGGAATGGCCTGTTTAAGACCAAATAGGAGCGTACTTAGATAGGTTAAATGCGATGTTGCCGTGTTTTTTTCCAAATTGATGGACAAGTGCGCATGTACAGCGCTGCTAATAAATACCATTTTTTTTAAATTGTTTTTTTTATTTATTTGTGCTGGTTGAGAATATTTTTTTTAGTTTATACTCTGCTGGTTAACTGGAACGCCTTTCGTTAGTTAACATACTGAATGATTAAGGTTTTTTAGTATAGGGTAAAAATCTTCATTTTTGATATTAAGTACAAAATTTTACATACCTACTTACCTACTTCGTCGGTTTAATGTCGCTTGTTCGCATTATAATCATATCTATGTTGATATTAATGATAATGCTATGAGTTACGTATACCTATGTGCAATCTTAGATCAAATAAAACTAAAATATTAAAATCTGGTTATATCGTTGAGTTGAGCATTCCATTGTTCAGCCAGTGTTTTATGTAATGAGAAGAAATTAAAGACACGTACTCCGTATTCATCTCGCTATGTTGAATAAAAACATTTAATATGAACCATAATAATTATCTTTACAGTACCTACCTGTCGCTCGTAGGTAATATTTCCCTTCATTGTTCACCAGGTGTTTCAAAATCGGTTTGATGGCTCTCAAGACTTCTTTAAAGGTTGGCCCGACTACCAGTACGGTTTTGGTAACCTTGCGGGCGAGTTTTGGCTCGGATTGGAGAAACTCAACTATCTGACCAATCAGAAGCTGTACGAATTGAGAATAGAGATGGAAATGCAAGATGGCCAGGATGCGTATGCAGGCTACTCCGTGTTCACGGTGGGCCCCGAACACGAAGGATACAGAATTAGTACGCTTGGCACCTTTTACGGAACGGCAGGTCCGTATCACTTTGTTTGGAACGATCAGCAGTATTATTCTCTAAGGATACAACCTGCGCATCAGCGCTGCCGCAGCGGCGAAACATAATTTGGAATTCAGGGGGTCTACTCCCTAAGCACGAAGGTTTCGGCCTTACTTACGAGCGTTTCCTACTCCCTATCACCTACGGACATACGATTATTTCGGGACCCGAACTAAGAATGGATGACAACACGATTTGACAGTTGTCCCTACTACCGATGTGTTTTTGCCCGTCCGAAAAGTTGAACTTGACAGTTGTTTTGTTCACTCCTACGTTTCGGGCTACTTTCGGATGGGCGACGAACTTCGTTGACGGACTTAGGGAGTAGGCCCCCAGGGCCCAGGTGCGAATAGCTACACTAGCGTCTGAGGCTGTGACAGCAGTTAGAACTACTCAACGTCGAGCATTTAAGCAATTGACAGTTCTTCCCAATACTTAAAGATACCTATTACACATTTTAAACCCCTATATCTCTCAGGCGAGATTGATCGATCATGATTCAAAGAAATTTGTTACAAGCCCTAATTTGTCTACGAAACAGCAAAGATGTAGAATAATTATCTTACGACGAAACAGCGACGAGAGGTTACAGCCTAGAGTTCGTCGACGACCATAACCACGCCAGTGAATACCGTTTGAATCAGCGCTACACGCTCGGTCGATCGCAAAGCTGTTTTTACGACGAGCTCGTCATAGCGTACAGCCAAGAAATTGTCCCTTAGAGAATAGCATAGCTGAATTGACCCACTTATGAAGTTGAATAGCTTTATACTAAATTTTAGATAATAGGTTAATAGCTTTTTTACATCACGGTTTAACGATGCGACGTTAAGTTATATCTTCCATCTTTGTATTTCAGGCGACTCACTATCGTATCACGCCGGCCAGAAGTTCTCAACGTTCGAAGTTGACAATGATGAGTGGAAAGACGGCGCGTGCGCAACTGAACATGGTGGTGCCTGGTGGTACAAAGAATGTGACAAAAGGTACCAGTTAAATTCGAAATTCATGGGTATCAGTGAAAATTCGACACATCGAAACTCTGTGCCTCGGAAAGCACAGCCGTCGGTGACGGTAGTTGTATGTCATCAAAATTCACGTTATATTTAGGTACCTATGATAGTTGTTACGGACAGTTACAGGCTCGAAAAGTCTGACAATTGGTTTAATATTAAAGTATCGGTATCCCGTAGTAGGTAATTTAGTAGAAGAGGTCAGATACCTGATGATATATGTGTTAAGCTCAGTGTCAGGTACTCAGCCGCCTCTGCATAAACAGGAAGCCGAGTGTTGTTTATGACTATAAAAGGATTCAATATCAACAGTAGGTGTTGGGCCTAATACGATGAACGACATCCACGTGCACGAAGCCACGAGCGACCTCTAGTAAACTTACTTGGGAGCAAAGAAATAGTCGTTATTAGTTTTGGTTTCATGAATTATATGTATAATTCAAAATACACAAACCTACCCTCATTGTAAAGATTATCAAATAACCTTTTAGGCGATATATGTTAAGAATTGATCTGTTCCATAATACCAAAAATAATCACAATTATACCTACGTGTAAAATAGAAGTGGCTCGATTTATTTGCTCCCAAGTATATTTTTGTGGGTGAAAATTTTAATTCCGTGTTCTTAAAAATCACTGATGCCGTTTTATTAATTTGGTAGCCATGCTCCAATATCAGTCTAAAGTTTTATAATATTAGATACTAATCGTCACTGTAGTGTATGAAACTGCACATAACTAGGTAAGTATTAAAACACTGGTGTAACCTAGTATTACTAATATAATAAACTCACACTCGTGTTTTAATAACTCCTATTATGATGTAGCAGTTTCATGAACTACCTACTAATAAGTCATTTCATTCCGTAGGCTAGTTTTTATGTTAGCTAACAGTTTTTCAATATCTGTAAAAATAACCAAGTAGGTAATCGCCTGTTGACTCTCTTTCCACTCTGTATACCTAGGTCACGATTTCTATCGCTACGAAGTGGGCATTGCCTTATTCACTTGTCTTTTTTTTTCAGTAATCTCAACGGAAAATATTCATTGTCGTCTGAGGATAATCCAGGGCAATCAATATACTGGATAACATTCAAGGGTCCTAATTTCCCACTGACTAAAACTAAAATGATGATCCGACCGCTGCCCGCTAGCAAACCAATAGACTACATGGACATGACCAGGGTAATGTAAACCTTTTTTTATTTTACAAGACATGTATCTTAAATACAAGAAACATATTAATATGCAGCGTGACTTATAATTCGACGTACTCCTCGGCGAATTTTATTAGTGTTCTATTCTATGTGCAACAAGTGAGCACCCCATTTGCCCTAGCCGCTAGAGTATTTTTTTTTTTAGATAATTGCCATTCTTTCAAACTGCCTGGTTCGTCTAGCGGTCACAAGCGCGACAGCTGAGCGTGAGTTCCTGGGTTCGATCCGGGCAGTGTTATTGGGTTTTTCCGTGTGGAATTTCTGAGTAGCAGCCCGGAGTCTGGATTTGAGCCCGGTTGATGGCAATAGGCTCGCCCCTTGTTACATACATGGGACTTAAAACAGAACGGCGAAATGTGGGTGTACTATACACCTCTGCCAAACCCCGCGGGGAATACAGGCGTGATGTTACGTCTTGTTCTATTTATCATTCTGACTGACTGAAGTATTTTTAATTATTACTATCAAGTTAGTTTTATTATTACATAGGAACCTACATTCAAATAAGTAGAAAACGTTGTAAAAGTACTTAAGTATACGCTGATAATATTATGTAAACCAAAGCACGTGATATTTTAGAGATTAATGAAATTATAAATATTTTTTAATTTATAAATATTGCAATTTCTCAAAATCTTACGAAATCGAAATTAACTTTCGACTAGGGTAGGTAGGTACATGGGGTGATAATTAACTAATTAAACAACTGCTATGATAATTAATGATAATTAATTAATTAAGCAACTGCTTAAGGACACAATACCACGCCTTAAAAGGAATACGACGAATTACAAGACACCCTGAGGTAATATATTGAATATAGAAATAAAATATCTATGTACTCATATTTTAATAGGGTCTTGGAGTCAGGCGAGGATAGTAAGGCAGTCACCCAAAGTGTCTGCTTGGTATCTTCATCCACCAGATGCCCTATATCTCCAGGAAGGCTTGTGGCCTTCGATTATATAGACATTCAACTGCTTTAAAGAAAATCACTACGCTTGCTTGGCTTTCTGCACAAACTATATTAAACATTTACATTATAAAGGCAAAGGTGACCGCAAAATATGTGTACGCTAATTTAGAAATATTTAGCCCAAGAACGAACAGCTAATGTTATTTTCAGAAACTTGTAGAAGGTTCACAACTGAGAGCGCTTCCCGAAAAACTAAGAGCACTGTCCGAAAATTTGAGACTTCGAACACAAAATTTAAATGGCATGGACGACCTAAGCCCCAGCCATAGCCAGTACAGATACCACGAGTCGGCTGCCGACGCTTTTTTCCCAAACTACACGTGAACCTACATGGACATAATCACCCAACCGTATCTTACCTGCAGTTCACCTAGAGAATTCGATCCCGACCCTTTTTTATTATCCTGGGATTTCGGGATTCTTCCCAGGCAATCCCGGTTTTCCAACTCTTATTCGTTATACCTAAGTAAGTATTGGACAACTCAGACATCACAATTTATCAGATTAAAGAATAAGTACCTAGTTATGGGTTATGATAAGTATTTTTTCTTTTTATAATCACGTTTCCAGTTCCAAACCCAGCTTTACCAGAAATAAAACCGATCCGAAATAGTTAGGTCCCGTGGCTTTAGGTTCGAATGTACTCCTTAGCACAACCTCAGCAGTACATGCAAAATACTACTACCTAAGTGGAACTTTCAAAACCCCCATTACAACAAGTCAGTCAAATTGACAAAAATGAGTGTTCCAATAATTATTTTACGCGGCGCAGTGGCTGAGTATTCGCTTCTGTTCAAGACTCCATGGGTTCGACTCCCGGACCGACAATATTGATAATAATCTTCACATTATTATGTTTTCGAGTCGGAATAATTCTGCGCGTGATTTGTGCGTGTTATGGCGTCTGCATATCATAATGGACCATTTACACGAGACCAATTGACAAACCATTCCACTAAGCTAAGCCATTACCGAAACATTAGAAATCGTTGTAATTTAATAGATTGTCTTTATCAAGGGGTCACTGTACTCAACATTATGAACAACTTTTACTATGGGTACAAAAACGAAACCGCGAAAAAAAAACTGCTGTTCCCTACATTTTGACGAGTTATGCGAACATAAATGTAGGGAACAGCTGTTTTTTTTTCTCGATTTCAGGTTTGGTTCCATAGTAAAAGTTGTTCATAATGATGAGTACAGTGACCCCTCAAGAGGTTGTGCGTTATTTAAGTTACACCTTGTATATATATACACAACGCCAATAATCGCTTGGCTTAGTTAGTAGAATGGCTCGTCAATTGGCCTCGTGTAAATGGTCCAATGTGGAGAAATGAGAATGTCCAGCGAATATAACAAACGTCAACATAATCCATCACAAGTGAGTTTTTTCATAGATTTCCGACGTTGCAGTACCTACCTCAACAACACATTTTTTTCAAAATCTGTGAATGCGTATAGAAATTATTCCAAAAGTTAAGGGTGGTATCATAAGAACTTTTTCCTGTAGTTAAATGGTAAGGTTCTTCATGCCCCATCTCAAATTACCACCCTATAAATTGACCGGGATCCCCAATCCTTTAAAGGATCGAATTCTCTAAAATGCACCGTAAGATAAGCTGACTAGCGTTATTCGCGGCTTTCTATTTAGGTACATTATTGTCAATGTAGGTATTAGGTACAACCGTAGTTATTTCAGTCGCACATTCATAGTTACCAAATCATTTGTAAATACCTAAAGTAGCATAATTTTAACTATTTTGCGTAGTTTTGTTCCCCTTTGGTTTTGTCAAGAACTTGATTTGCCTAGCAGCTCCTTCTCTCGTGTTGGCACGAGCTATACGAGCTCATGCCGTGGTGAAAAGATTAGCCAGTCAGCAAGGTTGGTAGCGGGGCTAACTGCCCAGAGACGCCGCTGAGACGCTGTGATGACTTGCTAATAGCCAGTCATCACATCGTCTCATGCTCGCCGAGTATCATGTTCGTTTTGCTATGTGATAAAAACTTTAAGTTAAGCCTGAAAACTTGTGACTTTGATGTAGAAATGTCGTCGTGGGTCATGTTAAAAGGCTAATTGGCTTACGTAGCTTTTCTAAGTGAGTTAGAAAATTTATTTATTTTCATAAATAACGATAAGAAAATAAATATATTTGAGAGTGAGAGTGTTTTCTTTTTGGGAAACTTAACTCGGTTTTGGCAAAAATATATTCAGTTATGAAGGTTTTTGGCATGCAGTGTATAAAAATATTTGATACTTTGTAGTGAATGAGGTAATAGATACTATTATAAGAATTATGCCTTAAATCGTGAATAGGATTAAAAAACAACTTAGGACTTATTACAAGCTTTCATTTTACCCACCGTGTTAGGATGTAGGTATGTTTAGATCAAATCTTGCAAGCCAATTTTGCGCCAGTTCCTGTTGTACGAACACGATGTACTTATACCTACATACATGTTATTCTGATTGCAATACATACCTAATATTTACGTTTTTTTTTCAATTGATTATGTACAATTGCAGATACCAAAAGGTAAAAATAATATGATATTTAATAAAATATTAAAGAAAAGCTTTTATTTAAACAATAAAATGTACCAATACAATTCAAGTGACAAAATATTTTGGAAGATAATAGTTTTGTGGGTGGTTAATTGATCTAAGTAACTAACCAAAGCTTTTAGTTCCCAGGTGGTCCAAATTTGTTTTTGATATTTTTGGTACATTTTATTTTAAAGTTCATTGTTAAATGACAACTCTTACTTTTAGTTTCCAGGGTCCTTATCCTTAGTTATTATTTTAAGGTCCTTATTGACTTTATCACATCAAACGTACTTACGTACGTACACGCAAGTGACACGGCCGCATTACTTTCCGAACGTGCAATCTAATCGGAAAATGTTTCCAATTAAAGGGTCCACTGCAATAAGATGAATGTCCAAAGTTTCTTTAATTCTAAGTAAGTATGTCATTCGGACACTTGATAATGCAGTTCGTAATCTCGCTTACAAACTCAGCAGTATCGCTTACAATCCAGAGATAAATAGGTTTTTAAAAATCGGATACCCACACGGCTAGAACGATCAGCGTCATAAGTATTCTCATCTTTCACGCTGAGTTTTCTTTCACCATTTATAAAATTAAAAAGCAAATATTTTACAACAAAGTAAAAAAAGGACATTTATCATTATTGCAGTGGACCCTGCAATTGGATTGGTATTAATTTGAAATGTAGGTCCTGAATTTTACATAATTGTTGTCAAATGGCCTTTGATAGTAACGCGCTCGTGTTTTTTGTTCTATGTAGAGAACAAGGGCC
The DNA here is from genome assembly GCA_905220435.1 of Amphipyra tragopoginis. Taxonomy (NCBI): domain Eukaryota; kingdom Metazoa; phylum Arthropoda; class Insecta; order Lepidoptera; family Noctuidae; genus Amphipyra; species Amphipyra tragopoginis. Next base: position 20,959,913 of record HG991991.1, on the reverse strand, counting down.
CTGATGTTATATTTTTTTTACTTTTTGTTATTTTAAATAGTATAATTTTAAAGTGTATATTTAAAATCTTAGCATTTTTTTTACATTAGTGTCGTACAACCTTTTCTCAGTATTCTTGTGCTCTATGTCGTCAGCAGTTTACGCTATTTATATGCGACGCAATGAAACTAAGTTATTCTTATGTAAGAATGTATAATATAAGCGGCTTTTTTAAAGTTTTTACATTTATTTTACCAACGTTTGTTCATACTGACGTCAATAATACTGGAGAAAGTTCAGTATAAGAACAACTCAACAAACCGATAAACAGGTTTAAAAAGCTCATCGTCAAGCCGGGAACAAATGATGTTTTTTTTAATTATTAATTTTTCTGTTTCAAAGTTACCATGAATAAAATTTTAATATATTCACATATTTCATAAATCTACTACTACAAGACTATCTACTACTAACAAAAGAGATATTGACAAAAAAAGTTAATAAAAAAAGTGAACAGTCATAAACTGCCCCATCATTCGTTCCTGGCTTGACGTTAAGTTTTGGAACACTCTGTATAAATCACATAACTAGTTTTATTTGTTCTTTTAAACTAGCAGATTTTAATTAATGTTTATATTTTAAGTATGTAGTAAATAAAAAACATAATATCAGTCTCATTTGCTTTATTTTCCTTAATGTAGCCTCTGCACCGATTTGAGCAGAGCGTTGGACATTAAAACTTTCTAATTACTTATTCATATTGTAGAATCGTGTAGTCACATCATCAATACTTAAAATTCAAAGTTAAACATACTACCTATTAATATTCTTCAAAACGTTTATACATCCACTAGGTACTAAAGCTGTATAATTCTAAAAATCGTAGGAGTATTCATAAGCATGACTACACAAATGTACATATTGTTACCTCATGGCAGTGCTCAAGCCGACTGTACTTTATACATACACAGTTAATTAACTTTTACATTACAAATATAAACAAAGTGTTATCATTAAACTACAAAACTGTACTACAGTTGCTACTTTCTATTTTAAATAAAAAAAAACATCTAATCACTGTGTTTGACAATGCATTGTTGGTGTAAAATATAATATTAATATAATAAAATTCTAGTATAATAAAATACGAACGCTACTATTTAAGTAATCATTCTATAATAATATTATTTTAATGTTTGTAAATATGTGCGGAACTCAAAATATATTTCAAGAAAACCAAATATAATAAAAATAATATTTGTGTTTTAAAATAGCATTCTACTATAATTACTTAAACTATTTCTGAAGCGACATCTAGATAATTAATTTAAATTCCCAGTTTGAAAAACTTTAACTATGATATATTACTGACCTGATTTTGGTAAGTGCCTACCTAAATTAATAACTTCTATATGTACACGATAAAAACACAGTGAAATCTGTCTACTGCTATGTTATATAATTCAACAACCAAATATTTACATAGGTTAGCGATCCATGGTGTCTAATGGGTAAACAGTTAATGATTCCCAAATTGAACCTATCTGTTCTTACATCTAAGCTTGTCTATATCATAATATTATACAATCATTAAAAAATTAAAATAACCGATGTATCGATTATTAATTATGTACAGACACATTTAACAAAAACGTGAAATAGCCACAAAAATACAACTAAGTAGCACCAATGATGTAAAAAGCTGTACGCTCGGGTGGTGATAGATTTTGATAAATTATTTGTGAGCGACACACACATTAGCAAACAGAGTGAGTGATTTTTAAAATTATAATACACCATTTTCGTATCATGAATTGCACTGAGCACGAATTAACTATAAAACCGAATATCATTTTGTGTTATAAAAAATTTAATTACAACAACTAAATGTTATTCGATGTGAAACATTTACATTAACTTAGTACTACGTTAACATTATTTATCTAAAATGAATAAACGTAAACTACACACTTGGTGAACGATGTACATGTTTTGCAACAATAACGACCATTCAACATTTAAACTGTACAATAAAATTGACTGAAGGCTTAGGCAGAATAAAAAGTACGGTCGAACACGGTTAGGTATCTATACAAATTAAAGTATTTCATAATCGAGAACTGTTAAGCCAAACAAAAATAATTTTATTTCCTCGACATAAAAGTCGAGAAACTATCACTACTATCTAACAAAAACTATCGTTTACATAATCGGTAACGATTAAAAAGTCGACGATACGATAAAAGACGTAAGCACGACATCGATACAACAGAACACTTAGTAGTCTATAAAATGTCGATCGTTTGCCTAAGCCGCGTCATCAGATTAAGAATAGACTAAATTAGTTTCCTACAAGTTGATCGTCGAATATTAAGAAAAGGATACCAGCGAAATATTTTTTTACCTATTCATAATTTCTTGCAGAATTGATTTAGAACTGGCAAATTTGTAGCGGATAAAAGTAAAGAATTATGCTGTTAAACTCTGTGTGCGTTTTGAAGTAAACGAAAGAGGGGAAAGGAGAGAGACAAAGTAATTAATAACTAAGTACGTGTTTAAATAAGTAATACTTAACACTAGATAGGCGGAACTTTCGACATTTGTCCTAAGTGCACCATAACATTATCCGTATTTATGATGAAACGCGTTAATGTTTCTGGCGAATATATTATGAGTATGTTATAGAGAGGGTGACGGGTAAAGTTTGACAGATATAACGAAGCTATCCTACAAGTTGTATCTAAAAGTAGCTACATTGTGTGAGAGAGTGAGAAAACATGTATTTATATTGACATTCACTACTGACTACCACAAAAATTGTTCAACATGGGTGGACTTCATTAACTAAGTCACTGTGTAATTACCACGTTCGTTGTAGAAAACAACTGATGCAAAAATGTGGACGTAGCGTAAACATGCGTAACTGATCATCATGTTGATTGAATGCGTGTGCTACTTATTATATTATTCGATAAAAAGTGGTCTTCTATCCAAACAAGTATTGTCTCAAAACTCAACTAAAGTTGTTCCACGCCGAATTTAGTAAGTATAGAAGCAAAAACGTATAACATTTAATTTTAGAACCAGCAGCATTTGAGCAGTGACGATGTTAATCAACAATGTGCTTAATTTGTAATCTAAATAAAGTTCGATGGTGATCTTTCCCTTCACTAGTGAGCTATTACAAGACTAACAATTACAAAATAAGTTCTACAATTGTCCACACTGGCGAAAACAATCCATGCATTTCATGTAAATATTCGTTTCCATACAATTTTTTACTTTTCTGAACACTTCCTTAATAATTGTTCGCGAAGAACACTGACAGTAAATCTGAAACAACAAAAAATAGTTTGGCACCTCATAAAACTGGAAGCACAGTGTTTAAATTGACATTCTGGCGCTTAAGTTCTGCCAAAACATCTCGATATAAATCATTATAAAACCTTCTCACAACAACGTAAATAGAAAGCGCCTCAGGTTTTTTTAAAAAATAAATTTGTTTTATCTGATTCAAGTTATAACTTAAACTTTAAGTAGGCCCAAGTTTCTGAAGAAACAAAAATGATTCTTTAAAACTATATATACGTAATATATTACGTACCTCAGTCATGATCATGCGACGATTGCTCGCTCTCAGGTCGCAGGGAGTCGATGCAAGCGACAATCTTAAGCGCAGGTCCCAGTTTCATGGACAGTGCCATCACAAGGTGCTCTGGTCTGATCAGCAATAGGGCTTCGCCATCTACCTCCTGCATGAGGAACTCGTCCGCATAGCCCGCGCACCCCGGAATGTTGCGGATGAAGTCGCATACTTCAGAAACCTGCGAAAATTATGAAATATTAGTAATTATTATATTTAGCCACATTTGATTTGTCTGAATAATAAATTCTGAGAGTAAAGTTTATTGTCATTAGAAAATTGGAAAAAAGATTATAATGAAAAATAAACATACGAGAATCGTTCTGTATCGGACGGATAAAGGACTCCAAAATTATAAGTAGGTTTAATAATTGTTACAATACGATAATGTTTTTCATAAATCTTAAAACGTTTTAAAAGAACTGCGGGATCCGCGCGGACCCCACGGGATTGACTCCAATCCCGCAAAAAATCCCGCGGGATTGAAAACACTGCGGGATTGTAATCCCTACTTACACTCCATTTGTTAGCGTTTGGTATCTTGGGTGTCTGCGCGGTGTCTGCATTGGCGGTGCTGGCAGATTCGACGGAGCTGCTGGGGGCCGCCTCCGTTTTAGCGGTGGAATGCGCCTGCGCAGGACTGTGCGATGTGCTCTCGTTGCTGGAACTGATGCGTGCCACGCTTGGAGCGTGATCCAGCATTTGCTTTTTGCCTATTATAGCGGAATGATTATTGTGATGTTTTTGTAATGGCGAGTGAGTGTAACATGTTGATAGAAAGTAATATTCTTTTCAATTAATGGCTCCATAAAACCACTACTTTAAAAGGTGTAGTAAATTTAGCCCACACACACTTTTGAAGCGTATCCCGAATACTACGGTCCATTCTGTCGCTATTTCGGCTTTTAGTCGAGAAAAAGAAGAGAACCTAACCAGGCATGCAAAAACAATAGCAATGCCTGGTCCACATATATGGTGCGGCCCTAAGCGCCTCGTCGTAGAACAAAATTGAGTGTTTGTTACTCTACCAGTTAATTTTAAACCTTATCCCCCATATTACAAAAGATGTTCTAAACCAAGACTAAGGTAAACCCAGGTTTAAAATATACCCATCACTTTCTTATGTCATATAACAAAAAGAGACGGGGCTATTTTAAAACCTAGGTTTTTCTTAGACCATATTTTGTAATAAGGGGGTATAAGGTGCTCTCCATGTCTTCCAGACAAAACTTGAGTTTAGGCTTTTTAATGGATATCAAAGACCAAGTCTCAAGTCTGAGCTTTAGTGAGAACAGGGAGGCACCATTGTGATATGACAGTAGGTAGATGCGTTACCGTCATACGATATACAACAAACAAAGTTGTCAGTCTAGTATGCCAGAAACAGACAAGACGAGCTAATAAGTTCTCTTTCTCGGTTTTCTGCTTTAACACATTCGAGTCCACCACACTTTTCATAGAGCTCATACGCCATCCCGCCATACATACTGCTAGTTGACCTTCCAGGAGGGTCCTCGGCATTACATTTGCGCTAAGAGTGAACCCTCGAGGAGGGTTCCTGGCATTAGGTTAAAAACCTCGAAAAATACGCTACTACGTCGTAAAATAGGTGTTTGCTTGTTTCATAACGGTGAATTTTCCAAGAAAAACCTGCATTTAAAATGAGCCCTCCGCGAGGGCTCCCGGCATGACGAATGCGACTACAGGGTGCCCTCCTGGAGGGCCACCCGGCACTGAACGTGTTAAGACGTATTATACTTTATTTATATGACGTAATTTTACAAAGTTTAGTTATAAATCAATAATCAACTTACGCGGTGGTCCATCATCAGAGGTGGGTAGTTTGTTCTCCTTGTCTTGTTCTTTGTCGACCCAGTCGCGGAGCGGTCGGTTTACCTGCACCAAATTACTCTACATATCAATCATCTATAGAGCTCAAATACTGATACAATATTTTATAACGTTACCATTGTATTGTGAAAGTGGAAGAAGTTTTCGTCTATATATTATCACCAATTTTTAAATCATAGGTAATAAGGCAGGGATAATATTAAGTTAAGGGTTGCAATAAAAAAAAGTGGTTATATCTGAGAATCGAACACAGAACTGAGTACTACGATGCCACGCTTGCGAATAATGTGATGGTTGATATAATGGTATACTCTGGTATGCTCAATAAATTTGTTTAAGAACCACGGAGGTCGAATGACAGAAAAACAAGTGAGGCAGCATTGCAGCGTTGTATAGCAATTGTGTGGGCAAGTTTTTGCACTCGAAACTTTCGTTGAAACGCTGCCTTACACGGCGCATTTAAAGTTTTTAATTTAAAAAGCACCAGTACCTTATAATAATAGTCCTGATGCCGTAGAATGGAAAAGAATAATATGTGCATTTTAGTTATATTTGCCAATGAGTGTTTGGGTGTTTAGATTTTTGCTAATCAATCACGCCAAAACGGTTTAATGTATTTGTATGAAAATATGGTATATGAATGACTCCTGAACAAGCACGCAGGGTTTTATTTCTTGATTTAATATTTTCATGAGGGACAAACTAACTACTTGAACGTGACCAGAATCACAGTACAATATATAATAAAACAAGGAACATGAGACTTACAGCGAAAGGCTCGCCGGCTTCCTGAATGACGTAGCCTTCGATGACGTGTGTCAATATGTTAGGTTTCACCATCGCCTTCGGGAGTCCCTTATCTGAAACAAAACATAACTGCTTGTACACCTACACATTAAGAATAGGTACATCTATAAGATATATCGAAAGCGGAGCCACAAAAAATGCAGCACCATTGCATGCCTTGGTTGGGTCACCACGTTATTCCCGTATTGAGACTCCTTCGTGCCTCTAAATGCCGGTAGTCATAGGAATATCTTTGTCAGTCTTCACCTGGCAGTCAGAAGCCCGAAAGTCTGACAACCAGTCTAACCAGTTTTTATTTCTGATGAAACATTTTTTTTGCGGTTTGTCGTCACACCCATCTTCATTGTTTCTGTATTTTTCTGGTCGGTTACCATTGTAAATCCAGACTTACAGGACTTGCAGTGATTGGGAAAGCATGGCGAAATATCACAAATAAAAAATAAAAATCCCTCTAATGGGGTTGCGTATGTGAAATGTATCTGGTTAGAACGTAAGGCGACCCAAACACAGGCTATACGTTAATATGGAATTCCAGATCAAAAATGTAAACAAAGTGGGTAGCATTACAAAAAAAAATTAAATCAAGTGGTAGTTTCTCGATCGATCTTAAATCTAATGTTGAATGTTACAATCATAAACATAACGCAAAACAGAGCCAAACGAGTAATCGTAAGTATGAAATTCATATAAATTACATTTAGATAGTTTTTAAATTAGGTTTGAAATATTTTGGTACGAAAACAGTTTAAAGTGTTGACAATACACAGGAGTTATCAACATTTTTATTTGATAATTTTTGAGTCCTTTTTATCTGGAAAACTTCAACTTCAAAAGAAAATGTTATACGCCACTGGAATGCCACGTTGACAATGACAATTGTTTGTTTACATTTTTGATCTCGAATTCCATTTTAAGGTTTAGGTAAAAGCAAAGCTGATAATGATAAAGGAAAAGTCCATACAATACTGACCGTGCGCGGCTTGCTGGCTCATATGGCGTGGCGTGCACTGCGTACTCTTGAACAAAGCGGAAGTACCGCCCGAAGACACCGGCGCGGTGATAGCGGCCGTCATCGTTGATGACGCCGAGGTTGAAGACGCTACGGTCGTCACCACCTGGGAAAGTTCATCATTATGTTAGTGATGTCCGCAAGTATTCGATGAAAAGTTTAGTAAAAAGCGTGATGATATAAGAATTGAAGGGTTATTTACAAATCAGCATAACTGGAATTTTCATATTTTTTATCCTAAGTGTTCTTATAAATAGTTTACAGTAATGTGAAGCATTTAAGATTAAAATAATACATAATTTAATTCATAACATATTCAACATTAACATAAATTTAATTCAAATTTTTATCTTTAACAATGCTATGAAGCTTTTTGTCTGTATTGAAAAATTTTACGAAAAAAAGTTATGCTGTTTTTGTAAATAACCCTTCAATTGCAGTTGTTTGTTGTTTTTTTTTCATTTCTTATGTTAAAGCTCGGTTACGTTAATGCTGTGATCTTTGAGCTTAACAAGGGGTCTCCTCCCTCCTAAAGAGGATCATAAAAGGCGACTATGTGCCACATTTTATCATGTGGCTAAAGAGCTTAACCCAGTAGGCATTATGGCATCCTCTTGCCAATATCAGATTCAATATATATATTGCGCATTGTAAAATGGTAAAATCAATTGTAAAACCACAGTAGTGAGATTCGATACTTGTGTTTCGATGCCACCCCATGCGTAGATGGTAGAGGTCAAAGCAGTAGCCATCCACAACGTATGCTTTACGTTCCGGTGTACGCCACCGCATCACACATGATCTCTATACAAAGTAAAGTCTAGTGTTCCACAGTATACGTATCTGGTTATTTACCTGTGGTGCAACTGGTGTAGTTTGTTGCGCACTGCTGGGCACCGGGGCAGTGTTGGAAGCCACGGAAGCAGGCGTCGACGCGGACGTCGGTTCGCTTGAGGAGCTGTGGCTTTCTGCTTTGGACGGACTCGTCTTTGACGACTCCATGGGTGTCACCGAACCTGGATTAGAAGGGCGAATGTTGCAAAAAATCAAATTTCAACATTTTTACTGTTGGTCCAATGTAATACAGATGAAACTAAATAGGCATAGATAAACTGTTTACCAGTGGTGGAGGTGCTGGTGGACACGGCAGCATCGGCCGTAGCAGCCACGGTGACCGGCGCAGTGCTGAACGTGGTGGATGGTGCGTCCGAAGCTTCGGAAACCATCTGCTGCGGAGGTTGCAGTTGAAGCACGGGTGTCTACACAAGGAGTGATGACATAAGTGGACAAGATGAAAGGTGATGCGTTTCGACCCCTATTAAAATTCTTCAAATCTCAACACATGAACTTATTTTTTCAACTACAAGCTGTTTGATCCACTCTTTATGAATTGATGTCAGTTGCATTCTAATACCTGTCAAAAACCAACAGAATGTAAATTGGAAAATTTGATGAATTAATTCTAAAAATATTGTTTACAGTTGGTACTAAGATTGGAGACATAATACTTTGTATGAACTGCGAAACTCTCTACTGGCCGTACTCTAATGCTGTCTAGGGACTAATCAGACTTATCCGCATAGTATAGTTTCATAGTTGATGCGGATAACTGAGTCCACATTAAACCAATGAGGTATTGCGAATGTAAACATCCGTTTGGCGCGATAAGGACAGAAAATACAGCTCCACAAACTACGACAGCATGTATCATTGAGTTTACGTAGCGTGTTGTGTCTAGAATTTCTTTAAGTAATATTATTATTGTAGTACATTTTTAATACTAGTTAAACACCCTATTAAATCTAACACACTCTTAAACAGCTTTTTTTAAACTTTTCATATAATTTCAATCGTCTTACCGGTGTAGACGAAATCTGCGATGGCTTGTCATCCTCGGTCTTGACGTGCGCGACGATGGTGGCGGGCGTCGGCAGCGGCAGCACCGACCCCTGCACCGGCGCCGCGATCAGCCCCACCGTGCCTTGCGCCGCTTGGAGCGTCAACTGAGGAGAACTCAGGTTGCTTGATACCTATACCGTGGATACGTTTTAGTCTTGCACTTAACGGGGGATCGGCTATCGCGAATAGATTTTAGTTCTATTAAATATATACGCTGAAATACTGATATATTGACAATAATCAAGTGTTTACTGTATACAAGGGATTTGTGTCATATTTAAGAAAAGATTGTTAATTTTACAACATAGTTATAATTATAATAGATGGGTCCTTTAAACTTGTGTATCTATTGTACTTAGTAAGTGTGCTCAGATTATTAAACTACAAAATTTTCAGGATGTATTATGAAATTGATCATAAAATCTTTGAATCCTGAATAATAAGTGTTTAGCTAGATTTTAGAGGAAGTATTTTGGTTTATGTTATATATTGTTCGAAAATATCATTAGGCTATTAATCGTAAAATATTAAATATCACAAATATTTAATCCTATAACATTTTCAAACTATCATGCATTATAATTACTTGGAATAATATTGGCATAGATATAAATAAACATTTCAGTTTACTTTTTGAGGAAAACATGCATTGTATTTGATTAGGACATTACACAATAAGAACATCTGCCAGTTTAAGACTCTTCTATGAATTATATGTTTATATGAAACTTTATCTATGTGGACACGCATACTTTAACGAATAAGACATGCATTTCATCACTTTTACACATCATAAAATAAGCATTTTTCTGTATATTATTATTTTCTGTAACTGACATATTTATGCTAGATATTTTACCATAAGCAGGAATTTATATCTATGGCAGGCACAGGTTTATTTATATAATGTTCTTTAAATCTACATGCAACCTAACTTACGAATGTATTACACTTTTCCCTACACTAACCTAAGCCTACACTGCAGTTGCAGTATACTATGTATACCGCACTTGATGTTTCATATTTCATGTTTGAAAATGCTTTTGTGTATATTTTTGTTTCCGATTATTGTTCTACTGTACATGCAAATTTAGCATGCGTCAAAAGCAGTCATTTTGTTTGTATGAAACCAGATAGTTTAGGAACTACTAAAATAATCTGTATTTAACAAAAGTAAATGGGACGATTAAAATGGCTGAAAAGATAAGTGTAAATTATATACAACTTAAAAATCGACATCAGTTAACGTGGCCAGATATGAACGGAATGAGTTTTTCTTCAACAAACAAATGTTCGCTGTTATTACAGCGTTCGTTCCTTATATTGTTTGATGTGGCTTCAAGGATCATAAGGTTGTTTGTGACAGCTCAGCATGCAGCGCCAGAAAACTTGTGATTGCACTGAACCAATTACTCATAACGTCTGTTCTAAGGATGTGTTCCTGCAAACCCTAGTCTTCCTAGATTATTTTTGCGCACATTTCATTTCTAACCACACATAAAAATAATAGTCGATCAAAAATTTGGCACATGCTACTGATTTAGCTGATTAACATGAAAAATATTATCACCTTCAAGTATTGAGAATCGAATAAAAATATGGAAGGTAATGCAGATAGCAACACCACCGTTGTAACTTACTACGAAAATCAGAACAAGTTATTGATATTAAAATAATGTTAATGAAATTTTAAACAAAATAGTGTTGGCAGAAGCCCTGCAGTTTTCAACCTTTATTAAATTCACCATAGAACGAATTTCGACGTTATACTTGGAGATGATAAAATAAAGTACTCGATGTATGTTTTATCAAAATAAATGAGGAAGAACATTTGTGAGGTTCGTGTGGCTACCTCATGGTGCAATAACGCCGGCGAGACTTGCACGATGGGCGTAGACAGCAGCGGAGTTCCTTCAAGCGCGAGCCCCGACTGCCAACGTTTTCACCGCTCAAATATACATATAAAATACATATACATAGGCACTATAAAATAACCGCATTTAGATAGTATAATTTTGCCCAGTACTATTACAGATATTGTTATCATGCACGGCTATCTTTCTATATATATAAAAGGAGAAGCTGACTGACTGACTGTATCAAAGCACAGCCTAAACCGCTGGGGTTAGAAACTTGAAATTTTGACAGTGTTCCTCTTTTGTAACGTAGGCATCCTCTAAGAAGGGATTTCTCGAAATTCAATCCCTACGGGGGTGAAATAGGGTATTTAAGTTTGTGTGCAAGTCCATCATTTTCGAAGTAAGAAGTGTGAAATTAAATATTAAGGTTTTTGGTTAGAACTAAATATACAGGGGTTTGAGCGTTTTTGAAAATTCAACCCCTAACGGGGTCAAATAAGTGTTGGAAGTATTTATAAGAAATCTGTTATTTTTTAAGTAAGAAGCATGGTATGAAATATTTCGGTCTTTTGGTGAGAAAAAAACTTACACGTGTTTGAGCGTTTTTGGAAATTCTACCCAAGGGGTGAAATATGGGATGAAAGTTTTTTCGAAGTTAGGTTTGTATGAAAATTATTATTCCATTGGGTTATTAACTTGAAATTTGGCACAAACACTCTTCAAAGTAAATAATAAAAGACGGACTTTATGGATTTTAAATCTACACCTAAAAGGGGGCTTAACGAGGGTTTAAAATTTCACGCAAGCGAAGCTGCCGGTAAAACCTAGTAATGTATATAATATCAGAGCCTCAACCTTCGAACCTTACTCGGACGTTGTAGAAGACGACGCGACCTATTAAACCAGCCGAAGATAGATGCATGCATCCGCATCCCTATGAGAGCTAAGACTCTGTCATCATCAGTTAGTTAACTTCTTATCGTTCAAGAGCACTAACCCCGTTTTCTGAATGGCTAATCGACCCAAGAATTAACTTATTAGCTGTAAAATTGAATGTCAAGTGATGCGTTTGGTTGTTAGTATATTGGTCGACCAATCACATTTCTTGACACGAGATTAATAATAGATTATATTGATCAGCTTTTCACAAACCGGGGGTAAATGTCTGTCATGGCGGATTGTACTTATGAAATGGTTGGTGCGGTTAGCAAAACAATAATAAAAATTAATGTGTTTTATATCAAAAATTATGTGACTTGTAATTTATTGGCTAAAAATCATTAAAATAACATTTTAAACACAACATAATCATCATTATTTTACTCACACATTGAAAAATTTAAAATTGTCACTTATTATCGAGCTCTTTGGGCGTATATAAATAGAAATACAATATGAGGGAGAGGAAATGACTTGTCAAACGCCATTTTTATCCATTCTTTAATGGCACGGCTTATACTAAAACTCACTCATTTTTAGTCTTTATGCTATGCACACACACACTCAAACGGCACACGGTTTCTGTTCTAATAACAATTCACAAACAACTCACTCCGTGTATCAAGCATTCGTGTCCAACAAATAAACACAAGCCGAGCGGTGTAATGAAGACCGGGGCCAGTGGTTGTTCAAATTATCCCGTTTAATTAAATTATAGGATTAGGAAATGGCAATTTGTGTTAGATTTCACGAATTTGGTGCTAAAATATGAAGATGAATTCAATAGATAAATAAATACAAATTCGTTATACGGGCTGGAAAAAGGGGCGGTCGTTGGAGGGAAAGTACCTTCAATAATGATAATAGCAAATTTTAATGAAAGGAAACATTCCTTCATATTTAAAAAGAAGTAAAACTAGATTCAAACATTTTTTAGACTTGCTCTTTTCACCTCGCAATCGAACCAACTCAAACGCGTCAAACTGTCACTCTGTATAACCCTGTCTGAATCAATAGGGTCAATATTATGGACCAAATATTTCTTATAACATTGTGTATTAAACATTCCTTTGGGCGCATTAAGTCCAAATTAAAGAAAGACTGAGTAATCTAACAATAAATGAAACATGAACAAGTTTACTCAAAAATACTGGAATTTTGGAGTATTTTTGATTGAGTCGTTTGGGCTTATTTCGTAGACTTCCTTTAATTTAAGACATAACGTTTATGTGTTTGATAATTATTATTCCTAGAATGATAGATGGATAGGCCATTGATGCCATGAAATACACGTTGTTGCTGCTTTGGCATTTATGTCAGTTCTATTCTCGGACCAAGCAAGAGAATTTAATAAAATCTTTAAATATTAAATACTTATTTTTAAATATAAAGGAATGTTTCCTTTGAGTGTAATGTTCTATCATCAATATTTAAAGTACTTTCTTTTCGCCTTTTCTTTCACACTGTATAATTATGTGTCGTCGTGTATGCTAAATATAATTTGCAAAATTCGATATTTCCCATAAAGATAAATCCCCAAGTCGTAAAAACACCGCTAGTTGGAAGAGACTTAGTGTGTTAACTCACCGTCTGCATAGGCGCGGAGTGGTTTAGACCTGCTTGTTGTTGAACGGCCATGCCAACGGATGTCTGCACCAAGCCGCTGCCTACCAAGGTCTGTAAGATACGAACATAGGTATTGTTAATATCAAAGAATAACGTGAGAAAATGTCGTGTTATCAGTCAATAAACGTACACTGTTGAACAGGGGACTTTTACGATAACTCTTAAGGGAACATTGCCGTACTCTTAAGGTTCGTGCATATTGTGACGGGCCGCAGCGGCTCGGGTCGCAGCGCAGAAATCCGCTCAAATCGCTCGTATGTATTTTATATAAACTATCGCACAATATGCCGGGGCGCAGCGGGCCGCATATTCCGCCGCGGATTTTGGTTGCGTGCGATGCGGCTCGCTCCGCCCCGACATAGTGTGCTTATAGCAAGCGGACTGGAAAGCACGCGCGCACGTGTTCATTTTACGATAATATTTGCGTGTTCCTGTGGTGTTCACAAGAATGGATCTTTTGATTAATTTAGTTCATGGATACAAAGAGCTATATGATTTGCAAGTCTGGCAGGGCAGTAAACTGTACTCAAAATCCGTCAGTGCGCTGCGACCCGGCCCGTCACTAACGTGCTAAGTATGCATTTTGCGCTGCGCTGCGGCCCGCTCCGCCCTGCTGCGGCCCGACATAATGTGCGCGAATCTTTTAGGCTTGGCAAACGAGTGGACTCGCGCGAAATTTAGTTAATTATTTATTATACCCTTTTCAACATAAGGTGAGTCCTGGGGTTTTTCTACAAAACGAAACATCCACAATTTAGCTATTTTTACGGGTCTTGATGATGTTGTTTACGTTAATTCGATAACAGTCTCCTTACGGCTACAATTTACGAAATGACAGCTATGGCAATACTCATCTTTCGTTGAAGACAGTTATATAATTTTTTCGGTTCTTTTTGCATGAGTATACTATCTTGTCGTTCGAATTTTTTATCCAACTGTCTCTTGAGATAAAATGTTAAAGTATTAATTTAATAAAATGATCATACCTGTGGTTGTTGCAGCGTCTGGACGCCTTGCGGCTGCGACGTGCTCAGCTGTAGAGTACCGGGCTGGCCCATGCCACTCAACTGTTAAGTACAGACACCAGATTATTATTAAGACCGATATGGAATTATCTCATTAAGCCATTCATTTCTCGATGGAGATTTGAATTTCATGACGTTTATGAAGATTTTTTTACTAATATGAATGTTTAAAAAAAACTCGTTATGGTCGTTTTAAACGTCATAAAATGTAATAAAAAGCCGCACAACGTATATAATTAGCAGTAGTTATTACCGTCATAATACTCACTGGATGTATCTGCTGCACCATAGATATGGTTTGCGGCATACCTGCCATAGGTAAAGTCTGCGCGACCGATCCTACTGGCAAAGTGCCTTGTTGCATACCCAGCGACATACCTGTATACGAAATATAGTTTGATTTTACATTTTTATTTATTAAACCCGATGCCTATCAGCTAAAAAGGTGTAAGCGTCAAATTACCAAATTACAAACTTTTTAGGAGTGGTTTAAAGTTCGTTTACGACGAAGAAATTAGGCTAGACTTTAATTTATATTCCGCTTAAGTGATGAAAAGTATTTCGTAGAGTCATTAGACTTAGACCAACCGACGCAGAAAAAAAGACGATTCCAACGATATACACCGTGGGCCCGAGATACCCGAAAGATTTTAACCACGCGTTTCTGATGGTATTATGAGTCAAATTTTATATCAACAAAAGTCAAATTCAATCAATTTTTTTTTGTCTTTCGTTACTTAATAAATCAGTTAACTTTAGTACTTCCTTGTAAACAGTACCTTAGGTTTGAAGTGGCAACATTTATAAATTATCGTGTGAGTGGATAAGAAACTTCTCACTTCACAACCCTCCCCGACAAATAAGACATACGGCGATAGGGGTATGGTATGACAAAAGTCGCAACGCCGCGTTCATAGGACTTGTTATCATAGATATTTCTCGATTTGTGAATTTCCGTAAATAATGAATATTTTGAAAATTAAGCTTTTTTCAACAAACTATGTCCTAGCTTTTCTTCTCCAATTAGGCATCGGAATCGAAGGTTAAAATCTTTCAGGTACCTCGGGCCCACGGTGTATACATATATGTCCATTTCGCAAAAAGTGGCGCTTATTCCGTTTTGGATATTAGGCATCGAAACGATATTTGATGCTCCACATGTAAGATGATTTATTTGTAGGGCCGGTAAAAATTATTTTGGGGTCCCGTGGACCTAGTTGTGGGACTTCATTTGTAAGGCCTTCTGCGCTGATTAAAGCAGCCTTCTGTGCTAATTAATGCGGCCTGCTGCGCCTATTTGAGTGGTCTACCGAAGTTATTTATGCGGTCTATTGCGGTCATGTCTTGGAGTTTAAGTGGGAACCTTGGGCTTATTTGTAGGGCAAACAAAGTGTTATTAAGAATGCGCACACTTTGAAAACGTGCAAGAACACCGTAAGAACTGTTGTTCGATGTTTTGTTCCAAAAAAGGTGCTATGTGTTCCTTGCAATTTGATCTATACGATTGTGTAGTCCGGAATTTATTAATATACACAAAACTCACATTCATAAACACCCAGACCCGGAACAAATATCTGTGGGCCATATAAATGGTAACATTTGTACCGTGCGGGAATCGAACCCACGACCTACAGAAGCCAATTCTTCAACCACTGCACTAATTGAGTAGTCAAGGTTAATAAGACAACGAAGACACAAAATATTTTTCTGAAACTTACGCGAAACCCATCCATTGATTTTGAGTCAAGTGACGAAGATGCGTCGGAATTTATTAGTTTACCTTGTTGCTGATAATGCACCATTTGCTGAGTTTGTTGCTGTTGATGAATCAACTGCTGTTGCTGCTGCTGCTGCTGTTGTTGCTGTTGCTGCTGCTGTTGCTGTAACACAATCACAACATTGTCAATACAGATAAAAAGGAGGGTAATAGAAAATAGGGATGGGCCGAATATTCGTTTTATATTCGTTATTCGGCATATTCGGCAGGTTTGCCGAATATTCGTATTCGGCCGAATATTCGGCTAAATCACCGAACGTTCGGCAAAGTGGTACTCAAAGTATTTTTTTTACTGTATTGAGCCGTGTATGATTGAGTATTAAATGGGTTATTTTTATGAGGTAACTAATTTACAGGTTTTTGTCGACACTATAGTTTTATTTCCAATAACAGCAGATAAAAAGATGGTTATTAAAAACAAAATATAAGTATGTAGCTGTTTTGGGATTAAGCTACAGTGAACTCTTTATAATAAAATCATATATGTTATTATAATCAGGTCTATAATGTAAGAAAGAATTGCATGATTAAATTACAACATTTCAGCAGATATGATAATCATATTTCTAGTTTCTACTTAAAGTGGAAAAAATTAGTTATTGTCTTATAAACGTTAAAATTTAAACGTTAAAAGTATTAAATCAATATAGTTTTTTTTAAGAGTAAGAATTAATTGCATTTTTTATAGGTATTCATTTGAGAGATCAGTCAATTACCCCTACACAAACAGCGTTACTCAATTATATTAGTGACATACTAAGACAAATATGAGACCTTTATAAGAGACCAAATCGAATATTATAATATAGGAACATAACCTTAAGAATTCACATTTTTATTAACTTTTATTTAAGTTACATGAAGGTAAATTTTCTTAAAACGCCCATATACGCGCTTTTAGTAAACGCATTCAGACTTGTATTGTTTACTTTAGGGAATCAATTATGCCGAATATTCGGCCGAATATTCGGTTCGGTAAAAGTTTTACCGAACATTCGGCCGAATGTTCGTATTCGGTGAAATCCATGTTCGGCCCATCTCTAATAGAAAACAATTTACGAAATTTTTATTTGAGACATTACAATAACCTGCATAGCTTGTTGCTGCAACAAAGCCTGTTGCTGCATATTCTTAGACAGCGGCTTGTCCTGCACGCTCGTGATCTGAGTCATCTGGCCCGAAGCGTTCATCACCAGAAGTCTGCAAAGGAAGACGATAACTTTAGTCATACTTGACCTACAGATAAATATTATTCAATTAAAATTTTAACCGTCACCTTAATCCTCTCCGTGAAAGAGAACCCGGGCGTAGTACTCGCAACCGGTTTGCATGGACGGAAAGGTGCATGAATTGCGTAGAACTAACAAGGGTATGTGTGTGCATGTGTGTGTAAGCTGCATGCTGGGTCTGGACATTGCTGAACACCAATCGATACAGCGGGTTCACACTATGACCTACCGTCTAGTTTAGACGCGCAAGTCTAAGTGGCTAAACAATTTATATGATGCCGTTCACATTTAGGGTTAGACATCTCTTGGCCTCACGGAGCTGCACTGCTTCGTACTAAAAGCGTGTTTTGTTTGGGCTCACGGGGTCTACTCCACGAAGTCCGTGGTTTCGGCCTTAGTTACGAGCGTTTCCTACTCCCTATCACCTACGGTTATACGATTATTTCGGGGCCCGAACTAAGAATGAATGACAACACGATTTGACAGTTGTCCCTAAGAGTTTTTGCTCGTCCGAAAAGTTGAACTTGACACTTGTTTTATTCACTCCTACATTTTGGGCTACTTTCGGACGGGCGACTAACTTCGTTGACGGACATAGGGAGTAGACCCCCTGCGCACTATTGAACTGCTCTGATTTCGTGCTTCCGTAGACGAATGAATGGAATGAAAATGCGACCGCCTGTTCTATGCGATCGGGCACGGCAGATTTCTCACGTGTCACGGTCACATGCTTTCGATGACGGACGAGTACTACCGCACTACGGGGCTCGCGTTGTCACAGCCGACCAAGTACGGGGAGCGAATCGATCCAAAGTGATCAAGTATGGGTGATATCATCCACCGAAGTGCGGCTCTGCTCAGCCAACTGGATGCAATCCTTAGATGGTTCCGTGAAAACAGACCGATCTGATGAATCGCACACCATCGTAAATGGTGGGCCAGTGTTGCCCCTACGAATTAGACTGTTTTTTTTTTGCCGGAACCGAGTATGTGCGAGCAATGAGTTCCGGACGCCGGTTTCCGTAAAAACAGACGGTCTGATATAGTGTGAACTCGCTGTTATAGTTATAATCATACTGCGAACTGCGATATCCTGTCAAACATTGAAAACGAGTCTTCAGTACAGTTTGGAACATCTCGTCAGGGCCGTAGCTACCACCGAGGCCTCCGGCACTATTGGGGCCCGACCAAGTGGATAAAGACCAGAGCTCCTCTAGTTATGGCCCTGTATCTTGTCATCCGTCGTTGATCTTTATCTCGTAACATTGAAGCGGGATACGCAGGTGTAGGGGTCACGTTTGAGGCAGCTGGATAGAATAAGTATAGGTGTAAAGGCTTACTGTTGTTTCGGCTGTTGGATTTGATGCTGCATCTTGTTGGTTTGGTTCGCAGCATCTTGCTTGGAGGCCGGCGCTGGCGACCGCACGCCTTGTTTGCCCCGTTGCTTGGCCTGAGAAGTGATCAGAGTTACGTTACGATATTCTTTTTGCTTATAATTATTAGTCTAACTTCGATTTTTGCTGAGTAAAGGTCTTTCTCACGGTTTTCATACCGCTTTGTGTGTTGCTCTTCGGTCAGTCTTTTGTAAGGCGCCTTAGTGAACAGGCCAGTGTTTTTTGTGCCTGCTTCGCCCTTCAGCCTTCATAAGGCTTCAAGTAGCCAATATGTGAAGATTTAAGGCCATCTCTCCCGATGCATTCTAGAAATACGACCCACCCGATCCCATTTTAGCCAGGATGACATAGATGGCTGAGCCTGTCTCAAAGCGTTATGTTTGTTTGTTATGGCACACTGTTTTAACCGGTATCGTCCCGCGCGACGACCCGGATCGTCAGTGCCATTGTTTATCTATTGTGTCTATAATTACAGTACTTGAAAAGTTAAAATTCGAAATATTAATCATTTTACAAAATAATATTTTCGGAAATATACGCGAATCGTATCCATTGATGCAAACAGTTTACGGATTGTATCGCATTTCCTTTCTTTATGTTTAAGAAACATCTAAATATACTGAATGCAAAAACAGATAGAAATATTAAGGTTTGAGTTAAACGTCAAAAGTCACTCTCCAATAAAGGATAGAATGCGCCCATCCAGTGTGAACGAACCAAGCGCAGTCATTTATTTGTCTGAGCAAATATTGGATCAGTAGAAATTTATCTGAAGGCTTGCATTTTGCAGTTACACCACTTAGAAACCCGTACGCGGAAATGATCTGCAATGTAGTGGATTGCCTAGTCAAAAATAATGTAAGAAAGAAAGATTTGAAAGCTTTACGTGATATTCATCCATCGTGCGCCGAAGTTCAGTACCTAAATAAAACCTTTCTAAATATCAAAAAAGTATACAGGATAGAAAAGAATTGTATTTATGTTCGTCAACCCGCACTAGGCTAGCCTGGTGGACTAAGAGAGAGAGGAGATCCGTGCCCAGCAGTGGGACAGTAATGGACTGATTACATTTATGTTTCAATGTCTGTATGTGCCTTTGTGCGTATGTTTTGCACGGTAGGATGTTGCACGTCCATATCTACATATCTTCTATATACACCGTAGGCCCGAAGTACCCGAAAGATTTTAACCACGCCTTTCTGATGGTATTATGAGTCAAATGTTATATCAACGAAAGTCCAATTAAGTCTTTTTTGTTCGTTACTTAAGTAATCAATTAACTTTAGTTCTTCCTTGTAAACAATACCTTAGGTTGACCTGGCAACATTTATAAATTATCGTGTGAGTGGATAAGAAACTTCTCACTTCACAACCCTCCCCGACAAATAAGACAAACGGCGATAGGGGTATGGTATGACAAAAGTCGCAACGCCGCGTTCATAGGACTTGTTACCATAGATATTTTTCGATTTGTGAATTTCCGTAAATAATGAATATTTCGAAAATTAAGCTTTATTCAACAAACTATATCCTAGCTTTTCTTCTCCAATTAGGCATCGGAATCGAAGGTTAAAATCTTTCGGGTACCTCGGGCCCACGGTGTATATAAAATGAATCGCCGAGTATGTACGCGCATAACTTTCGAACGACTGCACCAAATTGGATAATTCTTTTTTTTTGGGTGTTTGTTATTGTCAGGACAAGGTTTGTATAAAAGAAAATTTTAAAAACTTGTCACAAGAAAAAGGCGGTGCGGTTCGCCGAATCAGCTAGTTTAAAATAAAGAAAGGGAATGTGATATAATCCATAGTGTGGTTTGCATCATTTTATAAAAGTTTCTTTGTAATGAAAGGATCATATTTAGGCCAGATATTTTGTTAATACAACCCTTTACAAAATAACCGAAAAACCCTATTTGTCAATTTTCTGTGAATCTTTAGGTGTTTGCCTTGCAAATACGGTGCTTAAAAAAGCGGTACCTAGGTAAGGCGAGGTCCCCCGATAGTTTTTCCAAGTAATGCATACTAAAGTAAAATTCAACCGACCTGATTCTGGGCCTGATTGGCGCTGGTCTGGGTGGAGACCGAGGACGCTGGGCCGGGTCTTATGCCGCCGGAGGGCAGAATGTTGGAGAGCGGGCGCGGCGCCTTCGACATACCGTCGGACGAGGCGCGGGGCTTCGACGTCGTCGACGTAGCACATGCCACGCTTGCATCTGGAAATAATGGGTAACTTGTGACTATTTTGTATGTGCTTGTTCTTATGTGCATTACATATTTATTTGATACAAACATTTGCTTAGCTTTACTAAAATATTGCTACTTTTTATGCTATGTCGTAAACGCAAGCTTCAGATAAAAACCTATTAGTTAACATAATACTTATATTGAAAACGAAAGGTAAACATTAGGTGCATAAAATAATCGCTTAGCAAAGAAAATCAATAATCGCATGTATTAGACGCAAGCAGAATTGCTAACTTAATTATTTAAACAAATAATATAACATACGCCAATGTCATCATTCAAGCCCTTCCTCGAGTATAGCAAGACCGGCTTGTCTTTTAAATAGGACAGAATAGATATCAAAAGATTGAATACTAACTGGTATGTTGGACGTTATTCTGCGGCGAGTGCTGAATGAACATGGAGGGCGGGGCGTCGGGCTGGGTGCCTCTGATGAAAATGGGGTTAGGCGCCAATAGCCCGCCCGCGGGCAGGGTCCCGGCCTGCAAGCCGCCCGCCCACACTTGCGGCAACGCCCCTGAGATCTGCCACGGCGCAAACTGCATCGTCTGACCGCCAGTCTGCGGAACCGACCACTTTATTAGACAATAAATTTAATATTCTCAGTACATTATAAATATATATACATAGTTATTTTTATTAGATTTAAGCTATTAGCTTAATTAGCTAACAAGGTCAAGAAGTCTAGCAGACAATAATAAAGGACATACAAGGCCGAATAAAATCAAGGGACTTAATAACCCTGATAAGCAGGCAAAAAGTTGGAAAGAAATCAATGTGCATCTGCAACTTACCAAAAAAAGAATATCTGTACACATTCATACACCTATAATTCAGTATCAATCCCAATCAAAAGAGACATTCGAAAAAGAAATCCTCAAACCTACCTAATCTATCTGGATTTTGGCCCAAATAAAAGACATTAGCGGTCAGATAGTCATGCTTATATTTTCAACTAGCAACCCGCCCCGGCTTTGCACGGGTGTAATTTATACATATAAACCTTGCTCTTGAATCACTATCTATTAAAAAAAAACCACATCAAAATCCGTTGCATAGTTTTAAAGATCTAAACATACATAGGGGCAGACAGCGGAAAGTGACTTTGTTTTATACTACGTAGTGATAAAAGGAGTTAAAAAATCTTGAAAAATACGCTTTTCACCGTGAAACAATAAAAGTTCATAATGATATAAATATATCAGATATGATTGTTTTATTGTCTTCTAATACAAGTTACTCGAAATGGCTGTATGTTTTGTTTTTGTAAACGAATGAATTTTTTAACCAACTTGAATTGTAGATGTCTTGAATAGAGTTTTCAAGTTTGTATATCTTTCCTTCTATCTACTTCATTTATATTTTGACAGGCAGGCATACTAATGGTCTGTTTCACATTCGTTAGATAAGTTTTATGTAGGAAATAAATATGGTGGTTTGACAGATTTTTTACCTGCCAAACCACCATATTTATTTCCCATTTAAGAGTTATCCGAAGCTTGTTAAACAGATCAGGCAGGCCTTAAAACACAGAAAAAATACATAGAAATCGCTTTGAGTTGCAATGCTTTATCAATATTTTCGCCAATGCATGAAAAAGTTCTTAATACTAAATATTTTTTTATAAATAACTCAAAATAATCGTTTAAAGTACACTAACTAATTTTAACTACGGTATTCGTCAATTTTCCAAATAGGTCATTCCAATTTTTATAAATAGATTGGTTGGTATTTACGGTAAAAAATTATGCTGAAATAAATTTATGTATTTTTTTTAAATTGTGGATTTATTACAGTGGTTAGTGTAATCCCACATCGAAAACAGAAAATTGACGAAATGTAATACTAACTTAATATTAAGATAATTCTATTTTTAAAGGTTTATAAATGTTCCAATTTCACATTTGAGTAAAAATATACTTTATAGTGTACAAAATGAAGTAAGACT
Source organism: Amphipyra tragopoginis (assembly GCA_905220435.1). Lineage (NCBI taxonomy): Eukaryota > Metazoa > Arthropoda > Insecta > Lepidoptera > Noctuidae > Amphipyra > Amphipyra tragopoginis. The sequence continues at coordinate 20,936,682 of HG991991.1, read as the reverse complement.
ATTCATCGATGATAGGAGAAATCGGAACATTTACAGGCCATAACAATATATTAGCATTAAAATATGTAGTACCTGCAATGGACTGATGATCTGCGCCTGCGTCGGTTGCTGCGTCCCCAGCACGGGTTGCGAGACTTGCACACATTGCGCTTGCACCGGTACCGTCTGTGTTCCGCCGCTGCCGCCTGATCCTTTGTTGCCGCTACCCTTGCCGCCACACTGCCGGTATTCAACCATTGGGTTAGTTCATGAAGTGTAAATGAAAGGAGTGGAACTTTTCAGTGGTAGCAACGCTACTGTTGTATAGTAATATTTCGGAATTATCCTAGCTTTGCCTCAAATATAATGAAGTTGGTTTCCAGTATATCCTGAGTTGGCTGAATAATAATGTAGGAGCGGCCAATTTTTATTTATTTAAACAAATAAAACTAGACTATTTATAGCCGCGGACTCGAAATGTTTCAGATTTCAGATTCGATTCCTTCTCATACTGTGCGCAATAAGGTTCAAGATGTCATATCAACTTACAAAAGTATTAGTTTTTAAAATTGTGATGTTATGAACTCCTTTTTAGATATGCGTGTCTAGTCACAAGTTGTATAGAGCGAATTTGATTGAATTTACTAAATAGGTTGATTTCTTTTTTATGCTACCTAGTATATAGCCTCTTTAAATTAACTTTTTAGGTCAATTAAGAAAAAAAATTCTTTGCGCTGTCAATTCTTTACGAGCGACCGAGCGGCCTTATGAAAAAGTTATAATAATGCGCAAGCAATTATAGACCTTGAGGTGGTAAACATTTCAAGTCCGCGACTGTACAGGTTTACTTCGAATTAACTGGCGAAACGTTATAAGGTTACTAGGCATCACTACATAGTATAAAACAAAGTCGCTTCCCGCTGTCTGTCCCTATGTATGCTTAGATCTTTAAAACTACGCAACGGATTTCGATGTGTTTTTTAATAGATAGAGTGATTCAAGAGGAAGGTTTTAAGCTATAAAACGTACACGTGCGAAGCCGAGGCCGGTCGCTAGTCATTAATAGAACATAGTGAAATAAAAAAATACCTAAACTTCAGTTAATTAGACAACAATATACCTAACTTATACAGAAGCGAAGAGCGAGAACGCACCTTATTATCGTTTAATGTTCTATCAATGATACCTTACAGTAATCCTGTGAAGTTTTGCCAGATATTTTAAAGTAACCCCATATAAAAAAGCCTGTGATAAAAACGTATGTCTTTATAACCTTTAGGAGTATAATATATCCCTCTTTAAATCACCTCAAAAAAACGTTTGAAACTTGAAACCAGTAAATCACTTTAATAGTCTCTAGTGATTTACTAGGAACCTTTTTATGAACCTACTTAATGGTGCATATCGAAAGCTATTAACATAAAAGTGCACTTAGGTCAGTTCAGTTGTTTTAGTGGACCTACCATGCATGGACACGATACTTATCCTCCTTAGCTATAAATCTGTGGTAGTAAGTGAAGTAACAGACTAACACACAAACACAGTCTTTGAGGCTTTTAAATTATTATTTTATTTTATTTTAATTAATTCTACCTTATTTACTCAACTGCACTTACCTGTAACCTCCTCCTGAAGCAACCAATGTATCTTACTTTGGGTACCAGACAAACAAACACTTTATACCTTCCAGATATACATTGGTATACCTACGTAGTACTAAGTGTTTATTGTACACCATTTATGTTAACTAAACAATTTCATTATATATTTATTTAATCAAGTGAAACGATTGAAAAATAAAATTTAAGCTGGATGCCGATCTCGATGTAGATTGTATTTAGTGGACACTTATTTATTTATTTATTTATTTTATGAAAGGTAGCTTCACAGCTGACAGTACATACCTAACTAACCTACTACCTAACACTTATTTCTTTCGAATACAAATAAAAAATAAACTTTAAAAAAAGTAAAAACCGACTTCAAAGAAAAACTAAAACGAGTAAAATAATTACCATAACATAAAATTAACAGTTTCAGAAGTCGGTGGCTTCTATTTGTTTCAGTGTAGAGTTGCACCGACTTCTGAAACTGTTAATTTTATGTTATGGTAATTATTTTACTCGTTTTAGTTTTTCTTTGAAGTCGGTTTTTACTTTTTTTAAAGTTTATTTTTTATTAAATACGTTTTAGTGTCATAATTTTAACCCCCTCCTCTTCATAACCCTTCTTTTTGGCTTTGACGTAGTCGGGCATAAAAAGCCCTTTCAAATGATACCTTACACGATATAATGAAAACTTTCCAAAGAAGAGGGGGGGGGGGGGGGACACGCACCCCCTCCTCTTTTCCAGTAGTCAGTTCCCAACAACAAATATAAACAAAGCAATATTAGTAATTTGAGAATTTTGCTTTTATCCGATGAGGAGTTCCGTTCCATATCTCTGAAGTTCATGGTCTAATCATAACAAACTTTATATGGGACCAATCGGGAAGTATACCCATTCGAACAAAAAAAAGAATTTTTCAAATCGGTTCATAAATGACGGAGATATGAGGTAACAAACATAAAAAAAAAAAATAAAAAAAAAAACATACAGCCGAATTGAGAACCTCCTCCTTTTTGAAGTCGGTTAAAAACTAAGGACCCATGGATGGCATTTTTTGTTTTAATCTATATAAGCATATTTTTTTACGTCAATATTAATTATCAAGTTGACAAGTGTTAACGCTATCTATTAAAATAATAATTTTATGTCATGTTCTATTCATTTTCAAAAATAATGAACGTAACTTTAAGTTAGTAAAAATAAAACGTAAGAGGCACTCCCACACAGCTCTTTAAGACAACGAAATGCAAACGAAAAATGATCACTTAGATGTTACCTTATGCATATCAGATTGTTTCTGCTGCTGTCCAATGCCGGACACGGTGGACTGTGAGTGCGCGGGCAGGATGCTCGGCTGCGAGTTGATCACGCCCAGCGGACTAAACACGAACGTCTGGTTCTGCGTTGTTGGGATCGCCGGGATCGTCGTGTACCCCGGGAACGGCGCTAACAAACACACGCATTCAGTCACAAGAACATTCACTATGCTCTAATAGCGACAGGATATCAATTGAACACTCCACATGACTACAAATGATGAAAACAAGTCTCATCGTTCAAATTCATGTTAAGTAAGTAAGAAAAGATTTAAAGAGAATATCAAAAACGTTCATAAGTCGTTACACAATATAAACCAACATTAACATGTAACGATTCACGAAACATTATTAAATGCGTGGGAAGCTAATAAAAAGCTGCATTTGCAATGTGTACAATTAAAAAAGCCTACGTCTGCACCGAGCATCTAAATCAACGTTGCTATAAATTTAGAAAAAGCTTTAAATATTTTTTGTGTAATTGCCAATTAAAATATACTGCTCAAACAAACCAACTCAATAAAATAAAATTCCCTCATGAAATAAATGTACATTCACATGTTCAATCACGAGACTCATAATAAACATTTTGAAAAATTTATAAACCTTGCTCCTGATATGTAGTGAGACCTGTAAAATTTACTGAAAAACTAAATAGTGTAGAAATTCTGGTCGGCACGGCACTTTGCGACCGTAGTATATTTCACTGGGATTTTATGTGTTTAAGATCATTAGAAATGTGCGCTAATACGTAACGTTACTGGCGAGCGTGGTGAGCCATGATGCGATGAATAAAGGGATCGTGTACATAGCGGTGAGTTATTATTGCTGTTGTTTCAACAAAGAAAAACAAATAAATGTATTAAGTTATGGAACCAATAAACCTAATACACTTTGTTCGGGAATGGATAGGTAACTACTTACAAAATAAAACGTTACTTATACAAGGTATAACATTAATAACGCACAACCTCTTAAGGGGTCACTGTACTCATCATTATGAACAACTTTTACTATGGGACCAAAATGGAAATCGTGAAAAAAAAAACAGCTGTTCCCTACATTTAAGTTCGCATAACTCGTCAAAATGTAGGGATCAGCTGTTTTTTTTTTCGCGATTTCTAGTTTGGTCCCACAGTAAGTTGTTCATAATATTGAGTACAGTGACCCTTTAAGAGGTTGTGCGTTATTTATGTTACACCTTGTATATTGTAAGAGTTTATGTTAGACATATTAGAGCATGTCAGTAATTTTGGGGCACTAGGGCTTAAGTTCATTCTCGCTGACTCACGTACGATCGGCACCAACCGGCTAGTCAGCTCTTATAGTAGCGTCAGCGTCGTTAAATACAGCCGACGCAGCGCGACACTTCGCACTCAAAATGCTACACGCTGACTTTTTAGAGATTTACAAACGACGTTGCTGTATAGTATGATCAATAATTATGTAACGTGAATATATTTAATTTTGTAAAATTATTAGGACTCTACTGACATTTCCAAAAATTAAAATAAACGTAGGTTTTAAACAAAACACATTTCTTTAAATTCATCATAATATAATAGAGCAAGCACGCGCTATTTGTGAAATTACTGACTTCACAGCGTGTACGTGAAGAAGTGGACGCGGCGAACAACGGTTTGATACCGCATTGAACAACACAAATGAGAAAATCGATGTGTTTCTGAATCATCATTCTAACTTTTCCCAAGAACTTTAAGGTCAGATGGTTAGATGAGACTGGGTTTCAGTGTTTTTCAAACATATCACTTAGGAGACGACAATCAATTACGTTTATAAGTCGTAGCCATATTTAGATATTTCCTATAAGACGCTGTAATAGCCGATTCGATGCTATTGCGACACGGAGTAAACGTATGAGTTACATAATTTAAACGCCCTTTTGACCATTGTTTGTCAGCGTGGTTAAACGATCAGCTAATTTTGTAAATTATGTCAATGAATGAGTGATTCAATAGTTTTATGACCCAGTGCGTTTGTATAGCGTACATAAAATAATAATTACACATTTATGCATACAAATAGTTTAAATGTTGTACTAATTTTATATTCTGATATATATATGATATCAAGATAAATTTCAAGGGTTAGATTTTTATTAATGTCTGTTGGATAAATGTGTTTACATGAGGGTTGTATATAAAAAGTTTAGTTTCTAACACAACTCTACTAGACCCAAATTTGCGTATTAATACTTCGATAGATATACTAAAGTTTTATCCAATCATTTGAAACAACGATTAGAACGTATTGGTCGTACTTTATTATTTTATTAGTGTGGCTATCTATGGATTTCAATATCCTTTTTATAATCCCAGATAAACAAATTTATTCGACAGACTAATATAACATGTACCTAAGTATAGTATAGATATATAGAGAAAGATTTCAAAGACTTTTGAAGTCTTTCATTTTTGAGAATAAAAGTTAATCCATGCGCCATTTGGAAGACATATATCCCCGGTTCCTATGGCCCAAAACGAATCGTTTTGCTTACCAATGGTAGGATTTTTTATTGACAAATTGGATATAAATGGACTTGTAAGCTAGTTTTGATAGCTTCTCACGTATCGGAAGGTATTCTATGCAAAGCTACGGGGTATTTGCTTAATTATTGGTCAAGATACATTAATCCTAGGAATTTGCCACAAAAGGAGTATTAAATCTAAACTCATTGGTCTCTGAACTTACCAGCTTGTCCTTGCAGGACCTGTTTGCCCTGCGTAGTTAGCATGTGGGGTGCAAGTTGATTACCCTGGAACGGCTTGCCGGCAGCGATCACCTGGACAACAGAATTCAGGTTACACAATATTCTATGGTTAAATATATAAGCAATTACCTGTAACCTCGCAGCTCCGCCCCCGTAAAAAGCTTTTCTCCATATAAACTTTACTCGCCCTCCTCAGGAGTTAATTTCGGAACATCCTTTAACACTCAACCTCTTGTTTTATTATTTGTTTTAGAGCTTAAATGTCGCTAATTTTACAGTTAACCGAGCATGCAATAACGTTCTCGCATACAAACGTAAACAGCATGTTTACCCCATTTTTAGGGGTAGTCTTGGAATCAATCAATCAATATTTCATATTTGTGCTAAGTTTCAAGTCACAAACAAACTAAACCTAATTAAGTAGGTGAACGATTAAACTCTTTTTTTTTGCTGTCCTTATAAAATAGCAGCACTAGCCCAGCGTCTAAAGCGTCGGTCAGGCAATCGAGAGGTAGTGATAAAGGTGAACGCACACTTATCCGAGCCGAACGCATCGAACGAAACGAATTTTAGAATTCTGTGTATGGAATCTTATGGAACCTCGCACACTTGCCCGCGTCGAATCGTTCGAATCTGGAAGAACCCCAGAAATCCTAGACGAATTCGGATGACGCCATCAGATTCGGCGCGGCTTATGCGGTCGAGTCGACTGATGCGCTCGCTCATTCATCTTTCATTAATAAAGCACTGACAATAGAGTAATAACAGTGCGACAGGCGTAAAGGAAATAGAAAAGATTTCTTCGGCGCGGTCGATTCTTTTGTCGTGCGGATATGTGAGCGAGGCCTCCTTGACTTCGATTCGTTCGACGCGTTCGGCTCGGATAAGTGTGAGTTCACCTTAAAGGAACAATGTGTGCACATTATTGGTCGAGGTACGGAAATATGGCGAGTGTGCATACCTGTATCTGTTGCGAGTTGATGCCGGGATGCAAAGCGATGTTGCCGGGCATGAGCAACGGGCCCTGTGCATTGTACAGCTGCTGTAGGTACGTGCTATTCTGCAACGGCTGCTGGATCACTTGCACGCGACTGTGGCCCCACTCCGCACTACGTGAATTAAGATATATATATATATTATAATTTGGTTACCAAGTGGTAACTAGTGATGTTCAAATCCGCTGTAAACTGTAGACGTGTTATAAACTATAAAATATATTCATATAGTCTGTTATTTTATACGCTATCATTATAACGCGGTGTTACAAAACTCAGGCGCAGTCTGAACGCGGAGACGCTATAATTTTATTTAACAACACGCTGAACGGACTTGATGATGCGCGGTAAATGTTATCTCGCAACGCGCTGTACACTGAAGAATATAATAGGTAATACTTCATTCCCTTAAGCGCTGTTGTTAGTCGCTACGCTATCTTGCTATCTCGTTCTGGCCCCGCTGTTCGCGTTTAGACTTTTATTCATTGAGTTGGTTCAGGCGTTATAATATAGCGCGAAGTCAGAGCCGCTATAGCAAACGCTATACGCTATGTATACATAGTCTGTTATATTTTGGCGCTATACGTTTTATTAACCACCATTAGTGGTAACCAAGCCCACCCATCCAAAAATATACATATAGGTATGAATAAAACCTATTGAATAATTTTCGTGTCTGAAATCTCTTCAGAGATTCTTTTCTTTTTTAACTAATATACTAATACGCAACAGGAAAATAAAGATATTATTACAATATGTCGAATCAATTTCATATTCAAATTATGTTCTCATTTTGTACGTTGACAACTCCTAATTTCCTGTTTATATTCCTGTCTGTTTTCTAATGCGTATCCGGAAAATGGACAGGTTTTATGCAAATATATAAATCTGTTAGTATATGTTACGTTTGGTGATAAGGGTTGGTATGAGATGCAGGTATTCACGTACACCGCCAGTTCGTCGATGAGTCGATGACTGTTGAATATTTCAAGTGATAGATGTTTTAATTTAATTGTATCAACATGTACTATTATTAATGGTGCTTATTAAAGCTCCGAACCGTTCTACACTTTGGAAAATAATTATGCTCAATTCTGGTTCTACTCTAAGATATAATCCTTAGATAGGTTCCTAATAGGGTTTCTGTTTTCTCGACATATTTTTTTTCTCGGGTCTCGAGAATTCTCGAGCCCGATTTCTCGGGTTTCTCGGGTCTTTCGAGAAATTTTTAAAAACCTTAAAAAATCAGCATACGCCCGTTTTCTGGGGTACTCTTGAACGTAGTTTATCTGTTCGATAGCGCTATTATTTCGATAAAATGACTCACTGCATATCTGGACATCCCATTCAGAAGATAATCCTACTTCAAACTTCAGATAACTTTTTTTTTCGGTTTCTGAGGTACTCCTAAGCGTAGTTCATCTATTCTACCGCTATTAGTTCGATAAACTGACACATTGCGTTTCTGGACACCCCAGTCAGAAGATGATTTTACTTAGTTCAAACTTCAGTTAACTTGACTGACCAATTTGGGGCGTTAATCGGTTCCAGAACTATATTTGTCGTTTTATATCATATTATAACAAGAGTATTTGGAGTTTTATTATTTTATTTTGTATAGTGAGTTTTGGACTCCTAGCGAAATGGACTCGAGTAGTTCATCGGAGTCTGATTTGGAAGTGCTGGAGGCTATTTCAATTATATCAGTATACCAATAAAAAGGCATCGAAGAAATCCATCCGAAATATTCACGGATGAAGAGTTTAACAAGAGATATCATTTTAACAAGGTATACCTTTGTGAAATAACCAATCCTGCCCTAGAACCCATTCATTTACACCACAAATACGTAATATATATTTTATGGTATTTTACGTAATATACGTAAAATACCATAAGTACGTTAGCCTAGAAATGTATTTTTTTCAGATATAAATAAACTTTAAAGCCCAATATTATAAATTACAATAAAAGATTCAAATCCTACTTATTTTGTTTTAATAGTTTCATTGTGTTGTTGCTATGATTAAAAATAACAAAGAGAAATACTTACTGTGATTAAATTTTATATTTTAACTGCAAAAAGATGTAAAGTTTAAGGCGAGAAAAGTATATTTAGCTGGGCTTTAAAAAGAGTTCCCATCTATAAAAGTGGTCAATTTACAAGCATATTGTTAGGATAGTTATCTAGTCGTCGATTTTGTATTCAGAAAGAAACCCAACAATAGATGAACGGAGTTTATCTTATAGTTAATTTTTATTTGACGTTTTATATCACATTATATTAAGAGTACTTGGAGTTATAGGTTTATTATGTGTCTGTTCGCGTGCCTCGCTTACTCGTGCCTCGTAAGGAGAGCGATCAGAAGCCAGAATGCAAAGATTACGTAACTTTTAATCCAATTTTACAGTAATAAAAGAAAATCTTTGATTTCTCGAGTTCTCGAATTCTCGAGGTATTTTTTCTCGTCTCGAAGTTGGCATGATTTCTCGACATTTCTCGAGTCGAGAATTCTCGAGCAGAAACCCTAGTTCCTAATCAATAATATCTATTCCAATCAAATCAAAGAGCAATCTTTTTAAGCAAGGTATCCAGACTAAAAGTTTTTTTTTTCGATTTTAAAATGCTTTAAAGGAGGATATTAACCTTATTTGCTGCGGATGCTGCGAATTAGGCGGGAGGCTCTGCAGCGGCGGCATAGTGGAAATGCTGCCAGCCTGCTGCTGGATCCCGCCCCCTGTTTGCTGCTGCTGCACCTGGGATATAATGCTTTTTTAACGAAACTTAATAAACACAGAACTTAAAAAACTTAATTACACTATAAAGAACAATGGGTAATTTTGTTTGGAACCCGTACCCACCTTGTAGCATTTTAGACTAGGTGTCATTTAGAAGAGGCATAAGTGAACAACTCAAAAATGAATGAACGAATGAAGGAATGAATGGGAGACCGAAGTTATGATCACTTCTATTTTGTATTTTCAATCATTTAAGTAGTGTTATAATAATTGTTTTATAGGCCCAATGAATAACCAGTCGTTGTTTCATAGAGAGACACTGACCCAGCTTCCTAAGGTTTACTTTTTGCCACGGAAAATATTAATTAAAATGCCATCAATGCAATTAAGTACATTTTGTTTATTAATTAAGGTACACAAAATAAACATCATCACTAAATGGTATTGTTGCTCTCAATGATTAAGTATTTCATCCCAAGCATTTGCCGGACCGAAGAAGTTATTTTTTTCGAATTTTATTAAAAACTAAGTAAACATATTTTTTTAATTAATTATTATTTAAGCACCGCCTAGTTATTAAAACAATCTTTATTTAGTTATTCATAGAATATCTTATATGTTTTTTTAAGTTTTACAATAATATTATTTTTTTTATTTAAAATGGCTCCTTCATTCGGCGTATGCACATGTTTGTTCTCTTCCGCTTTGTGTGTTTAATGTGGATTTTCGGTTGTATTAAGGTTCGCGCACATTATGTCGGGTCGCAGCGGGGCGGAGCGGGCCGCAGCGCACCGCAAAATGCCTACTTAGCACATTAGTGACGGGCCGGGTAGCAGCGCATTGACAGATTTTGAGTAGTTACAGTGTACTACCCTACCAGACTTGCAAATCATATAGCTCTTTGTATCCATGAACAAAATTAATCAAAAGCTCTTCATCCATTCTTGTGAACATCACAAGAGCACGCAAATACCAAAAAAACGCAAATATCGTAAAATGAACACGTGCGCGCGTGCGCTCCAATCCGCTTGCTATAGCATACTGTGTCGGGGCGCAGCAGGGTGGGCGGGCCGCATCGCACGCAACCAAAATCCGTGGTGGAATATGCGGCCCGCTTCGCCCCGGCATAGTGTGCGATAGTTCATATAAAATACATACGAGCAATTTGATCGGATTTTTGCGCTGCGACCCGACCTGCTGCGGCCCGTCATAATATGCGCGAACCTTTAAACTTCAGAAAGTGCGGTAGAGTTGAGCGTATTCCTCCTCCCGTCTTCCTGTTTAGTTTTCCATCCGGGAACTTCATTCATGCATGCATTCCCAATTCCCATTAGAAAACCTACTCTATAGTAAAATATATACGCATAGATGTTTAGGTGCATACGAGGGTGTATAGATACAGCTACGTACATGTAGGTAACTATAGCAGAATATTGGGCTAGTTTAAGGGATATAATTGAATGGCGCTAAGGGGTGAATTCACAAATGATTTTAAGCATATTTCAACGTCGAATAACTTTTTCTCCCGTTAGATACAGAGTTGTCGCCATACAAAATATTTATGTAGTTTTAAAGACCTTTCTAATGGTACTAGTCTCGATTTGCTACAAGGTGGGTACGTTTTGTTCCATGTCCTTTAAAGCAGCTAATCGCGTATTTAAATGATATTGCAATAAATCAATAAAAAATATATTTGAATATCGAAAATCGAAAGCTTAAATTACGAACGCGATAAGTATGAAGGGCATGACAAGAACGCTTGAAATGCAGAGTGCCAGTGCCGAGTCCTGATCTCCCCCTACCCAAATGCATCCCTCGAAATTTACATACACAACCACAACGCACTATACAACGTTTCTGTTTCCCAGTTCAAACACTAGGAAGCGATGAAGGGCGAGCATTTTTGGGGAATATCTCTATTGTCGATGTTCAGAAAGAGCTAATCGTCTTTAGCCTATTTTGAATAAATGCTATTTTGACTAACGTACTTTTAGTAGGTATCGTGTAGTGCCGGACTTAAGAATAGCACTACCCTATCTTTTCCCGTGGGTGTCGTAAAAGGCGACTAAGGGATTCTCTAGAGAATGGGCAGCAGCGTTCTCTGAGTAATTTAACAACCACACTCCGATCGCCAACCCGCCTGCCAAGCGTGGTGATTACGGCAAACCCCCCCTTTTGGGGCCGGCCTATGTCCAGCAGTGGACGTCTTTCGGCTGAATGATAACCTTAAGGCCCTGCGCAGACGGCACACTTTTTGTGCGATCGAGTCTGCGGCGCACAAAAAGTCTGCATGGCGCGCAAAAAGTCGGTCGCGGATTTTTCACAGACTCAACGCACACGACGCACATCTTCGATCATTTTGTCGGCAGAGCTGTAGGGACGTAGACGCTATGGAAATCGTGCAGAGATCGCGAAGTATTATTTTGTACATGAAGTACAGAAAAAGAAGAAGAAATAGAGAATTTTGGGTACATCCTATACTTTCGGAAAGATTACTGAAGGGACAGTTCCATACTAAACATTCAATTCTGAAACAACATCCGGCAATTTTTTCAAATTTTATAAAATGTCTGTTACTACATTTGATGAGTTGCTATTTATTTTGAGACCTGCTTTGACTCATTCAGAAACAACAATGAGGAGGTGCATTGGTCCAGAAGAAAGGCTGTCTGTGACACTCCAGACGTCATACATGTCCAAACAGGAGCGGAATAAACATTACAGCACACTTCTTCCCACATTTTTCTTTTTAAATGTCTATCATGATATTCTGCCTTAGAAGTATCATAAATTGCTGGTCTGTTTTGTATTTCTTGAATTAACATAGTTACATCGACCTCTGGCGCCATGATAATAGATCGCGTGCGTTACGTTCGCCCCTAGCAAATGCAGATTGCCGACTAAAGTGTGCGCCGTCTGCGTTAGCGCGCGTTGAAGCAAACGTTCAATTTTTTTCACACACTTTTTGTGCGGAGTGGCGCGCCGCGGCGCGGTGCGGTCTGCCCGAATTACACGGATTTTTTGTGCGCCGGACTTTTTGCGCGTCGTGTGCGTTACTGCATATAATTGCATAGGTTCTATTTTCAGACTAAAAAGTGCGTCACGGATAGTCTGTCGTCTGTGCAGGGCCTTAGTATAAAATCAAATTCTATCAAATCGGCTTTCTTGGGTGGGTTCAAAATCAAATATGAATTCGGTTCTTCAGAAAAAGTAGCTACAGTTGTTCTTTGCCTGCGAGAAAAGATTTTCCGCTTTACCTAAATCCTCTGCCAAGTGTTTACCTGATGGGTAGCCATGCTGCTGGGCATCGAAGAAACTACAGTGACCGTCTGGTGGTGTTGCTGCGAAGGCTCGTGCTGCGCCATACTCATCTGCTGCTGAACTACTTGCGTTTGACCGTCTACTATCTGTATAGACAAAATTAAATGGGATCAGCATTAACAAATCATCAAGTGCATTAGTATCTAATTCAGAGGTTTAAATTAGAAAATTATTTAGTCAGCTTATTTAGTCTTATTTCTTTCTTCGTTTCCAGCTCTAAGGTACCTCCAATGCTAGAAAGACAGTGCGTCACATAAATATTTACCGGTTATGGAATTCCACACTACAAGACATAGAACCGCTGGTGATAAATTAAATAATATCCATGGTAATATACACGGTGAACAGTCAGCGTCAAATTGATGTAAGCGTCCTAGGTAGTCAGAAAGATCAGTAGCATAAATACATTTATATGTACGCAGCCCGAATCCACATAGCAACCAAAGTGGTCAACAGTCTCCAATATTATGTAAGAAGTCAAAATGTTCATTATTAATTAAACAGAACAGAAAGCTAAAAATGGCTTGCTTAGAATGGACTTCTTAAATGATTTCAGCAATTTTTAATCTTGTTGTTAAAAAGGACATGGTTATGTTACAAATCAATCAACCAATCGACATCGAGAGAATTAAGACAATGGTGCCGATTCTGTTGCGCACCAACTAAACTTAACTAAAAATATTGCTATCTTTTATTAACAGCCAAAACAAGAAAGTGACGTGACATTTTTAGAGTTGTGAAAATAGTTTACTTCTTATTTCTTTAATATTGTGGCCAAGGGTAATTTAATATTAGAATTTTATAAATATATATATTTTTTACACGGCATAAGCTGAGATGTCCTCTAAACCAGATAGGAAATCAAAAAAATTAAATGCAGTTAACAATGCAAAAAGCAATACTAATTTATTAAAAAGTTATGGTTAACATCATTTAAGTTTGGATATTGATTTGTGCTTATAACTTAATATTCTATTTGGGGTATTTGAGGATTCTGTTTATTTTTTATTTATTTAAAAAGTTTTTTTTTTTCTTTAGGAATACTCCTGTATCGTGGGTGGGTTTTAAAGACATAATTCTTCACATGCAGAAACACCCGGACCCAGAACGATTATCTGCCAACAGCCATATAAATACTTCGGGAATCGAACCTGCGACGCGTTGCGCAGTAGCCAAGCGATTAGCCACTGCGCCAGTCCCTTCGTCAAACTATTTCTGTTGTAAGTTGATGTCAATATTGTAGTCTAATTGCCGTTCAAATGTCACAGACTGAAAAATTCAACACACCGGACGGTTGGTAATTATAACATCAAATAACCAATTTGGTTTGACAGGTGGTATTTAATGTTAGCGGAAATACCCCCAACGCACCCCCTACCCTGCCCTCCCCAGCAGAAGGTAATTGTGAAGTTATTTGCTAAACATAATTACGGCCGTAGGTACTTTACCCAGGTATTTCCGGACTCTGTGGTAAATGTAATAAGGGAACCTTTTAGTTTCCGTGAATACAGGTTGCTTACGACAGCAGCACAATGTGGTTTTATTTTTCCTTGTTAAGCTCGTTACTTTGTATTTGGGATTTCAGATTTGTTACAATTATAGTACTTAAATCCGGTAGGGTACTATGTAGTTACGAAGGTTCGATTAAAGTGCATAAAATATTAGGATTTCGCGAATTCGATGCCTTCAATTGCGAAATTTATTGATGTTAGGATTTTCAATGCATTTTGTTAAAAGTTTGCGTGTTAATGATGCAATGAGAAGACATATGAAAGTAATCGGATTCATTATCAGGTCATACTTATACAACGTTATTTTTAGTATATACAAAAACCGAGACACCCCAACAAGATTTTCATCAGAACTGCCTGAATATGTGTTTTTTTTTAATAAATCTCCAAGTTACACCGTAGTTTATGTCGCGTTAAGTTCCCTAGTAAAGTGTGAAATGCCTGAGATGTGCTACGCAGGGGTTGTCTAATACACGGAAACTGACCGAGCGGGCCATTTCCTGAAACACAGGATGACCTAGTTCAGGCACATAACACAAGTGTTTTTTTCGTAGATTTAAGCAAAGAAGAAGGGTCACGGCCCATAGGAAATTTACCCAGGCCCGACACAAAAGGAACTTATCTCAGTTATTTTGTTATATTAAATGTAACAAAAATAAATTAACACTATTCTGAATATCAGTGGCTAACACCTATGCAATATATAGGTGTAAGCCACTGATATTCAGAATAGTGTTAATTTGATTTTGTTCAGACAAAATATTTTAAAATTATTTTTATTAACGAATAGCAATAACGGTTTTATTTTTGTTTCACAAACGGCACTGAAATAGAGTTAATATTGATAAGATCAAACTCGTATATTTTGGTTATTAAATATTTTGGTACCTAGCTACCAAAATATTCCAATATTTAGCCAGCTTCTTAATGATACCGTAATCTCTAATCTGCAATGAATCACCGATTAAGACGATTTTAATGAACCCTAACTCGATTGTTACACTAGAACTTTAAAAATTACATAATCCACCTCCATCACCAAGTCACGTGGATAGTTCCATAATTATTGATCGTCATTAAGTTTTTGTAGGTAAATAGGTAGTAAAAAAATGTATATTGCCTGAACAAAAACTAAAGGCAATATTTTGGTGTTAGCCATTGATTTCCAATATAAAAAATATATATTTTAGCTATGCATAAAATAAAATAATAATTGAGATATGTATCTTTCGTGTCGGGGCTGGGTCACAAATGACCGTTCTTCTTTGTATTTAGTGTTTTACCTTTTTACCTGAATAAACTTTTTATTATTATTATTATATATTTCAAGCCTCAAGGTATTTATTCCCATCAACTGTTATGGGTTGAAGACTACTGAAACAAAACAGGAATTTACGAAAAAAAATGTGGTGTAAAAAATATGTCAATCGATTCTCCTAGTGATTCTGAACAAACTAGTTTCAAGTTTAGTATATACTAAAACTAAGCTTGTATATTTATAAAACTGCAACTGCATTGGAGCCACTCAGGAGAGTGAAACAGTTCAAATATCTGGGGCACTATGTCACCGAGGGCCATGAAGATCAGGTCGATACGGAACGTGAACGCAGGGCCTTGGCGGGTAGAAGTAACATGTTGGTTCACCGGTTTTCCCGCTGTAGTAAAGCATCAAAGATTACATTGTTTAAGGCATATTGCAAGAACTTGTTCATAGGAGACCTGTAGGTCAACTTTACGCGCAAGGCCTTTGATGCGCTCAGGGTGCAATTTAGGCTGCCGCGACTCTGCAGTGCATGTTAGCGACGCGAACGGATGATTTCTGGGTGTAGCTTGCACAATACCTGTTTGCCACTTGCTGATGACAAAGAATAGAATAGAATATACTTTATTGTACACCAAAATTGCACTGCATTTGATTTTTTGGCATGCAATGTGCGGCTATGGTGGCGGGAGGTACAAGTTGCAGAGTCCCGTACGGTATACAGCGTGTCCCAGAAAGTAGTGTCAAGCGGAAGTCCAGAGGTAGAACATCCTTTGAGGTACCCAAATCACCCCCATGTATGTTCCGCGATTTTTTGTAGTTTTCGAGTTATTAATGTTTTTCATGTTTTTTAATCAAACTCGGACTATAACGACATTTTTGATCATAGTGACGTGAATAGTTGAGATACATGAGTAATTTTTTTTTCTAAATTAGCTGATTAGTGACTCTTTCAAATGCATAAACATTTGTAACCATAGATGTAACGAATTCGTTACAAAAAAATATTGAATTGTCATAAAGTTAAAATCTTGCATGTTTCCTAAATCTTTGTGGGTGATTTAAAATTAAATCTCACTAAACTTTTTTTGTCAGATGTATTTTAAAAACTTATCCATTTTATCAGCTATTTACCCTGTAAATTTCATCGAGCTATCTTTACGACATCACAATAAAAATTTCATTCAAAGCATACAATATTGAGAATTCCAGTTGTAAAAGGGTGAATAAAAAATGTATTCAAACTAACTAATAACGTCTTTTTAATAACCCTCGACGCAAAAAGATGGGTGTTTTTAAGTTTAACGTGTGTGTCTGTTTGTGGCATCGTAGCTCCTAAACGGATTTTGATTTAGTTTTTTCTTTTGTTTAAAAGGTGACTTTATCGAGAGTGTTCTTAGCTATGATTCAAGAAAATCTGTTCAGCCGTTTGAAGATCATCAGCTCTTTTCTGGTTGTTGAAGGGATATGAGCAACTTCTGCTGGTCTGATCGATTTGAAATTTACTATCCTGTGACTTCAATGATATTACAATAACATGGTAACCTTGACCTGATACTCAAGTATCATCAGAAATAGCACGATACCCAACTTACAGTAGAGGTATTGTGTGCCTATTGATTCTTTAAGTTTATGATAAGTTGTAATGACCTTCTTCTTGTCACATGTCATCAATATCATTGAAGTCACAGGATAGTAAATTTCTATAGATGTCGTAAAGATAGCTCGATGAAATTTACAGGGTAAATAGCTGATAAAATGGATAAGTTTTTAAGATACATCTGACAAAAAAAGTTTAGGGAGATTTATTTTTAAATCACCCACAAAGATTTAGGAAACATGCAAGATTTTAACTTTATGACAATTCAATATTTTTTTGTAACGCATTCGTTACATCTATGGTTACAAATGTTTATGCATTTGAAAGAGTCACTAATCAGCTAATTTAGAAAAAAAAATTACTCATGTATCTCAACTATTCACGTCACTATGATCAAAAATGTCGTTATAGTCCGAGTTTGATTAAAAAACATGAAAAACATTAATAACTCGAAAACTACAAAAAATCGCGGAACATACATGGGGGTGATTTGGGTACCACAAAGGATGTTCTACCTCTGGACTTCCGCTTGACACTACTTTCTGGGACACGCTGTATAGAATTACCCTTGAACGATATAATTGTTTACAGAAAGCATGGTTCACCGTTGAACGGTAATACGAAAAATCTATTAGTCGATACCATTATTTACAGACAGCACGTTTCGCCGAAAAACGCTACAACGAATGAATGATTGGCCGATACTAAGATTTGCCGATGTCATGGTTCGCCGGAACACGCTTGAACAGGCGTCGATTAAAATGCATTAACTTCTACTAGTCAGGCACTAGTTGTCTGGCATTTTTGCTGAACTGGGCCTTTTTGGCGCAGCCGTGAGGCACACTCCTGCTAATTTCTTTTGTTTTTTTTTTCTGCTTTATTTTATATTGTGTGCCTTTTTAGTCTGTGCTAAATAAATGTATTTTCTTTCTTTCTATTACCATGCGGTTATCTTGACTCCAAATCAAAGTTGCGACAAACAAATACACGACACATGTTAGGGCGACAGTAGGATATGGCGACCATCAGTGGTGCGACAGCACATCAGCTCGACGTACGTTAGCGCGACACAACTTTCGCTCGACAAACTAAAGGCTTCTACAAACAGGCGCCATATCACCCGCGTGCTTTTTGTTAACATGCATTAAGAGCGAGCGAACCGAGCTCGGGACTTTCAAGCACCCCGACGCGGATAGGTTAGGTTCGGAGGGGATGACGGGGCTAAAGTGAGCGAGCAAAGCGAGCGAACGAAGCCCCCGTCATCCCCTTCGTGTTAGGTTACTTTAAACCCTGCAAACAGAAATAGGAGTCCCGCCCGGCGGGGCTCCGTCGACCTTGGCCCCAGAATCTTTTAGGCGACATCGCATCTGTTTGTAGAAGCCTTTAGTTTGTCGAGCAGAAGTTGTTTCGCGCTAACGTACGTCGAGCTAATGTGCTGTCGTACCACTGATGGTCGACATATCCTACTGTATGTGTGTTTGTTTGTCGCAACAATGATATGGAGTCAAGATAACCGCATGGTAAATAGAAGTTAATGCAATTTAATCGATGCCTGTTTAAGCGTGTTCAAGTTCAAGCGTGTTCCGGCGAACCATGACATCGGCAAATCTTAGTATCTGCCAATCATTCATTCGTTGTAGCGTTTTTCAGCGAAACGTGCTGTCTGTAAATAATGGTATCGACTAATAGTTTTTTCGTATTACCGTTCAACGGTGAACCATGCTTTCTGTAAACAATTATATCGTTCAAGGGTAATTCTATATACCGTACGGGTCTCCAAGTTGCATACCAAATGGCAAGTCTGAAGCCAGAACGCGTCTCACAGCTGCAGGTATGCCATTCCAGTAGGTGTTTAAAGTTTGTGCCATTAAAAGACATGCCATTTCACCTGCAAATGTAACTATTTCCTGTGTGCCATGTACCGGTGCAATTTTTGGCATACCAGATACTTAGCTGCCATGCCAAAAATTGCACTGGTAGGTGAATTAAGCCGAGAATACACATCCCACAAAAATAGGTCATTCCTGGCTTAATAAGAAAAAAAGACGATTCGCTGCTCTCACGAATGCGTGGCAACCCTAGTAAGCACTCTGAGGTCTGAGGGTATTATTTGAAGAATTTGATAGCCCGATTCTTAAGTAGGTACTTTGTTGGTGTAGGTACACGTGCGACAGGGGTAGTTGTTCTGCTGGTATGGGTACAATAACGAAGTGTATACGTTCATATATTATAACGTAGTAATTAAGTTCTAATGCCAAATAAATTAAATTGATTACCTACTATTATCGAGTATTACGAATGTTCTGGTTAACTCATAAATTTTATTGCTTGTACATTCAAGATTCCGATCCTTTTGTCCCTGCCCTATGCGGGTTAATTCAAAAGTGATGGAGAAATTCTCGAAGATATACATCCACATCGGGCAAATAATTTATACGTTTTAAAACGACACGTTTGGTGCAGTGGCTAAGCGATTGGCTTCTGCGCTACGGGTCGTGGGTTCGATTCCCACACGGAGCAAACATTTGTATGGCCTACAGATAGTTGTTCCGGGTCTGGGCGTTTGTTTGTGAGATTTGTGTCTGTAAACACACCCACGATACAAGAGAAATATTAGTGAGGGGCAACGTTTTTTTTTTTTTTTAAAAAAAAAGGTTATTTACATATACTCGCAATGTAGGTAACCTCGAAACTCAATCTTGTATCATATTTTGATTGCAGAGAAGCGCACATGTAGGTACCTATGATTATTGAATTGCCATAACTGCCCTCCATCTCCATTGAAATACACACATCAAAAGAGTCTAAGCAACATGTACGGTTTTGAACTTTTGAACGATTTTTACTATTGTAATATATTTATATTTCTTTTATAAATAATAACTAGGGTAACTCACGAGTCAATGGACAGTTAAGCGAATTTACAGTTTTCTTTTTTTTTACTCCAGTATTCCAAAAATGCAGGACATACCATAAAAATAAATCAATAGTTGGAAAGTGGATCTCGCTATTTCATGTTGTTATAACACAATATTATAACGTACAATATATTTAAAATAATATTTTTTAAAAGTGCCAAAAAACACAGTTATTGGACAGCATTTGCAGTCATTGGACATTTATTTGAGTCATTGGACAGAATTTACGATGGCGTTAATTGATTTTAAAATGCTCTTTTACTAACTAAAAACAAATCTAAATTAGGTTTTTGTCACTAGACAACTTTAAAAATAATGAACTGAACTAAAGTCAAGTGTTTTATACAGGATTATTGGAAAAACACTAACAAACTCTTACTCTCTGTACTCATCATTATGAACAACTTTTACTATGGGACCAAACCTGAAATCGTGAAAAAAAAAACAGCTGTCCCCTACTTTTTGACGAGTTATGCGAACATAGTGTTCAGGATGTTTTATTTTAAAATTAAGAGTGGATTTAGGAATACTTCCTTACTATGTACTTAGTACTGTACTATATACTTAGGTACTTCCGCGCAATTTCACGAATTTTTCCGCCATTTCGAACTTCCTGCAAAGCTTTACGTAAGCTCTCAGAACTGTAAGGTTCTTTTTTTTTAAATTTTAGGCATCCATCTTGTCTTGTCTATCTATTTCTACAACCAATCATTGGACATACATTAGACAGTCATTGGACAGTAGCGTCCAATGATAGTAAAAAATACTCGGACTGACTTCCCCAACAGTGGTGACACGTTTTTTTTCGTTGGCCGGCACTTTGGTTTTTGGGCCGAAAATGAATGATCTCGAGATTGACGAGAATTTGACACTGCGTCGCGACCACTACATTAATATTTTTTAACTGCCAATTTCGGCATCTACTGGTTATTTCAAATATTAAGATCGACTTTGGAGACACGTAAGATAAATAACACTTGCTTGAATGCTTCAAACATCGCTTGTAGTTTTTATAAAATCCGTAAAAGAGCGAAGTGTCCATTCACTGGTCGCGTCCAATAACTAGTGAGCTACCCTAAGCATTTTTTGATTAAAGTATTAAATAATAAAACATGCAGTTTCTGTAAATAATGAGTGTTGCTTAGACTTTTTTGATGTGTGTAACTAGTTAAATATTGAATGAATGTTGCCTAAAATTGAGTCATTTCACGAATTAGGTACCTACTTAAGAAAATAAAGGTGAAATCAGCGAATACGATATTTTGTAACTCAAAAAGAACAATGATCACTCGGCTAACATGCTTGGACTAGTAAAATCTAACAAAACGTAACTTGATGAAACATAATGTCGTTTCATTCGCCTACATAAATATAAATAACCCAAGTAACAAAATTTGGTACTATAAAAGTCCTGAGAACGTTTTGGAGCGTGCTATTTAGTGTTTATGATTAGTACTATAATGGTGTTGTAAACGTTTACAGAACCCCAAATAGGCCCTAGTTTTATCACTGATTTATTCTATAAGCATTACATACAGGCTCTCACGGTGATAAATCAGCTCTATAGTTGAAAAGTAAAAGTGTCGAGAAACGCTTTTTAGTACTAAAATAGTGTTTCTGCATCGTTTATGTCACAAATTTGCACTATAAAAGTAACCAAAACATCTTTATAGTGCTATTTTGCACCGTAAACGATTCCAGTGATCTTTTTTATCACACATTTTGTTCGTGTTGTGAAAATATATCGGTAATTGTTGCTTAACGTAACATGTAATAAAAAGGACAACTTCAAAACATTCATGGATCGTAATTCTGCCATAACTTGCACTTGCGAAAATAATTGTATCGATAAAATAATTATGCTGATTTCAAATTTGACAATGCGCCCTCATAATTTTCGTGTTTTAATTAAATTTTAATTAATAAAATAAGGACTTGTCCCAACTATGGCTGCTATAGTACACATTGGCTCCAGCCGTGCTGCTAATGTGCTATTATGGCGTAAAAACAGCAGCCATTTTCACCGAAAACGAATTAGTCCATTAATTATTAATTTTAGTGCTTTTATGTCACGATTTAGTACCTTAGTAGTGCATTAGTAGTCGCTATGGTACTATTTAGTACTATAGAAGAGTTTTCATGACTTTTACAGAATTAGCGCCATAGCGATGTTGAGGGAGCTTTTAAGGAGCTAAAAGGTTACGTAATGGTTGTGCAAGGTACTTTTATAGTGCAGATTGATACTGTAATAATGTTTTCGATACTTCTACAATACTAGTACTGTAAAAGTTATTTTTACGCATTATTAGTGCAAAATAGATACATAAAAGTGTCAGAAAGGTCGTCTATAGTACTAAATAGTACCATAATCGCTTTTTTCATATCTATTATAGTGCAACACTTTAAAGATTCTTTTGTATGGTCCTGTAAACGTTCTAAGAGCTAAATTATAGAACTTAAATGCTCTTTAATCTTATAGAACCAAAACGCTCTTTTAAAAACCTTTATAGTACAAGCAGGCACAATGGTTACCACTATAGGCCTACTATATCACTATTTGGTGTTATAACACCCTGGTTATAGAAGCTTTTGTTACTTGGGAAGTACAGCCTTCAATATATTTTTAAAAGGTCGGAGAGACAAGATATTTTGCCACTTCCATTAACAGATTCAAAACGTGATGCAATTCCAAGTCCATTAAATGAATGCCAAGTCAACAAGAGTAGAAGATCAATCGGAGTCTGTAAGCAATGCAAAAATACAAAAAAAGGGAAAATAATATAAAATCGCACAGAACACCAAAGAATATTGTAACAATAAGCGAGGAGAACACAGTCGTCGCCGAAACTACAACGACATGGTTACCATGGACACGATCAGCGCAGAAAACCACATATTATACTCTTTTCACCCAAAGATGATTCCTGACAGCTCGGTCATTCCGTAAATTGTAGCTGTAAGGAGACTGCTATCGAAAAAACGTAAACGACATCATCAAAAGCCGTAGAATAGCTGTATTATACATGTTTTGTTTTTTAAAAATATTTGATATTCTTTGTATGGTAACGATTTGTAGAGAAACGTCAGGAATCAACTTATAGTGAAAAGGGTATAGTTAATAGTAGCTAGCTACAGAAAACCGTCAATTTATTTTTACTTGTCAAGAATAGGGAGGGACGTAATCAACCGATTTATGACAGTATCGATTTTTAGATGTAAAATCATTAGTTTTTTATCTAATTCGTGGCTTTATTAAAACAATTTACCACGAAGTAACATCAAATTCTATTAAGGCCTCTACACACCAAAGCCGCCGGCACGGCGGCTTAACCCGGCGGGTTATGCCGCCGGGCTTGTTTTGCGTTATGTTCGCTCGCTTAATTCGCGTTAGTTGGCCGCCGGCATAACCCGGCGGGTAAAGCCGGCGGCTTTGGTGTGTAGAAGCCTTTAGTGGCTAAGCTTAGTATAATATTGATGTGAGTTTATACGGTTGACATTGCCTGGGATTTTATTTCGATTTATGAAATAAAATCATAATAGACTAGAAAAAGTATGGACTTCTCTAGTAACGTAAGTAATTACGGATGCGTTCGAAGTTAGATATTTTATACAGCGTTCTGATAAATAAAATAGTATTTTTGAAATAAGATTATCTATATTTCCCCATCTTTTAAAAATAAACGAAGATATCCAATAAATACACTAACAATGCACTAATATATTGGTGACAGTTTCATCTCGGGAACAATTTCTGTTTTTTCCTAGTCCAAAGTGACCATTGTTCTTTTGAAACTACAACTTTTACAGCTACACCACAGTGCGGCTTTTGTATGGGATTACAATCAAGCATATATTACAATCAAGATGAATGTGGTATTTATTAGGGTTTCATACATAAAAACGAAAAAACGGAGCCCTTTTAGGGGGTTTCGTGTATCCTATGTCAATTAAACCGTTTTAAAATTGTTAAACAGAGACGACACTACTTTGATATGCCGTTATATCATATCAATGACATAGTAGCTCCCGATCACACCAAATAGTACCAGTTTCGCTGGTACCACTCAAAAGTTCCCTCAAAAAACTTCGAAACCATAAACATAGCTCCTCTATTTTTTTCATCAATTTTTCTTTTTATCATTCAACCATCTTGTTATTTCTGTACTTTCTTCGATTATTTTTTATTAGTAGGTAGTCATCTAGGGTAGATTACTACGTACTATTAATAGCCATACGTGCTATTGTCTAGAGCAGAGGTCTCCATACTTTTTAGCTTAAGGGCGACACTGACTCCTCCACTACGTCCTAAGGGGTCAAGACTAGGGTTTTCGCGTTCCCGGGAATTTACGAAAACGCGTAATTGGTTAAAACACAAGTTTAACTTTGCAATACATGAGAAAAACTATATTTTTACAAAAACATTAAAATTCCCGGGTACCCGGGAATTCCCGGGAACGCGAAAACCCTAGTCAAGACCTAGTTCGTTCATCATACCAACATACTGTAGTCTTGATGAGCACTACCAATCTGGTCCACTGCCGCGGGCCGGATTGGTGGTGCTCGCGGACCAGTGCTGGCCCTCGGGCCGTTGTTTGGAGAGTATAGGTGTAGACTCTACAACTCTACACCAAACATTGAAGCAACAGTACCCACATTATTTCTCCGTATGATCCAAAACATTGTATGTGAGAGGTGCACGCCGGTCGGTGTGAAACGTATGTAACTGGACGATCGCTGGCGGCGTAACATACGGGAAGGTTCCGATAGACCACCATCGCGCTGACACATGCAGTGTTGGTGCATGACGTCTTGTGATCTCACGTACGCCGAAAGTTATCAATAAATTTATACACTATACCGCGGGTCTACACAAACGAAGCCGCGTGTAAAAGCGGTAAATCAAATTATAGATAAGCGACGTATCGTTACGCTCTTTCTACTTAAAAGGTTAACAGGTTACTAAGCTGAGACGTCACGGAGTACGTTGTTAGCACGCGAAGCAACGAACAACAAGAGACCTCACTGACGACTAACCACAATAGCAATAAAAGTTCATTTCATCGATGCACAACTGTAATTTGTAACTTATACACCAGCCCAGTTGAGCCAATCGTGTTTGTAGTGGCCTTAGGCTTATAAATGTTTAACCATGCATCGGCCAAACTATTTTAGATCTAATATCGATCGCGTAGCTAGGGCATATGGTAAATAATGATCATTGATCGCGACCATGCATGGTGCATGGTGGCCTGTATGGGACCACCCGCACTACTATAACCAAGTACCTTCATTTAGACGCTTGAACACAACGTTGAATAATTTACTAGTTAATGTAGTTAATATGTTTTTCTTTTATTATTTTTATGATCGCACGGCAATTATACACAGGATAACAAATTTACGTCCAAGCCAGTATGGCATCTCGTCGTCTGTGGTCTCTTGGCAACCATTATTTTAATATGTAAAGCCTTATTTCACCTGCCACTAGTTCTAGATTGTCCGACATCTTGTTAGTGCAATGATAGAAAAGCTTTGGTGTTAGCTGGATGTGCGTGAACAGTATGGATAATATTGTTGATGCACAAATTCACAAAAATCCAGTGTATCTAAAGCGTAGAGTTTACATTTTTCACATTAATTTGCATTTTTAAAACCCACTTGTGGGAATTGCTCTCAGGATCCTAATTAGCTGACGCGCTAGTCATAACAGACTAATGAGACAGTATCCAGATCAACGGAAAACACTTTAAACTAAAGCTATAGCTACCCTCGAAAAGCCTCTGCCGATGGCATCATTGTTACGTGTTATAGAAAGAACTGCACGGAGATAATTGACTTTATGACATGTCGGAAACCCTTTTCAGAAAGACAAAATCACTAAGAGATTTTTCCGCGCATTAACACAGCCATATCGTCATGCTACAACTGTTTTAAATTACAAATATCAAAAAAGCATACATAATCATTATACATCATCCACAGCTTGAAATTACCCACTGGGTCTGAACCCAAATCACCTTACATTTACGCCAAACATCTCCGACCCATGCTGGTTTTATCCAATTCCAGATATTATTTACTGATCAAAAAAACTTGTGCACCACAACACTTATAAATACTTTAACTTGTTAATTATAGCAAAATATTTATAAAAGGTGTAAATCTTTTTTGATCAATGTATTAAGGAGTGACTTACTTGTTGCGCCTTGATCTCTCCACTCATGCCGGTCTTCTGGTTCTTATCAAAGAGCAGGTTGACGTTACTCTGAGGAGACGCCAGAAAGCTGAGGTTGATCTCGCCAATGCCTGGTACGTTGAACTGCGTGTGCACCGGCTAACACCAAAAACAAACACACTCAAAGCGAAACTGAGTCGGTATTTCGTTACGTCGCGTCGAGTCGTTGAGAGTAGCAAAATCTCACATGCAACAGCAGCCTTCAGGTCCACTACTGAATAGGATCTCCTCTAATACAGCGGTCAAGAGCGAATACAGCAATGGTCTCCACCCTTGGAAATCGGACTAGTACTCACAATATGCTGTTATTAGCGCAGAGGTTTATGCTGTTTCCCATGATCTATTTGAGCGCCTTGTACGACACCCAAAAGGGTAGATAGGCTTATAGTTTGCCGAAAACCATACAACAACTGTGACTTTTTTTTCAGCGGATATAATTCCATATGTATCGCATTATAGTGAATTATAAGAACGAGATTCCTTTGTTAGATCCGTCAAAAATACAGAAAGTTTCGTAAGTCTTCTCCAATGGTAGCTTGGTACATTAAAATATAAACACAGACCTCAGACAGACAGGCTAAGTGGCAGCACTTCCTTTACAATGTACAATAATGGCGTAGACTGTCATTCATCCTGCCTGGCTTACGTGCACTTATGACAGGGGGTAATTTCTGATGTCTGGCCATTCCAATGTTATATTCTATGTTAGAAATGAGTTTAAGAAAAATAGGTGGTTGTGATTAGAACGGAATTCATGAAACTGATGTAAGCAAAGGAAGTCTGTACCTAGCAGTGGGTTAGATTGAGGCTGTGGATGATGATGATGATGATAACAATCGGTAACCAAGCGGATTATAAATGAAAAGAATGCAATGTATGAACTCTGTAAGGTTTCATGCAGACAGACTAGATATTGGCAACAGTTTTGTGTTGCGTGTAAAAGGAACGTACGCACGCACGCAACGCAGAACTCTTGACTAAAGTTTGTCTGTGGGCATTAAACATATATTTTAACAGAGGTTGAAGTCTAGAGATGATGACTGACATTGTCAGATAAATATAAGATAACATAACTATCCCGCCTATAATCCCCAAAAGATAGGCAAAGATTATCTATGACTATCGTACATTCACATGGATACACTATTTAGAGTTAGGTACTTAGTGGATGTTAGGTATGAAAAGGCAATTTTTTCGTCACAAACAAAAATTCCCATAGATTAGTGTCGACATTTGTGCGGGATTATGAACAACTGATGACATTCAATTTTCTTTAACATAGTAACAACAATCTTACATCGACAAATACCTGCAAATACTTCTGCTGTTGTTGGTCCCCCTGCTGCGTCACTTGCAACAACTCCGACTTTTGTTGCTGTTGCTGTTGTTGCTGCTGCTGTTGCTGCTGCTGCTGCTGTTGCTGCTGATGCTGCTGCTGTTGTTGGTGCTGGAATTGCTTCTGCAGCTGGGAGCAAAAAGTTATGGAAATTTTTATTGTACCTAGTCATTACTTTCAGAAGTCGTCCTAGTTGAGAAACGGCCGCACGAACATGGGATGCGTTTGTACAAATGATTCAATTACTTAAATATTAATATAATAATTTAGTATATTTATTTAATATTCGTAAGTAATATTTTCTAATTTAAACTTTTACAATGGCTTTCTAGACCTTTGTATCTCATACATTAAGATAATATTTGATTGAGCATTTTTGTACGATCGCACCACATGTCTGGGTCTGGCGCAGAATGTGTGCTTCTCATAAACGTGCAATTCTCGAAATTATCACTTCACAAAATGTGCACATTTTGTAATATTTGTGGTTAGGGGTATGCAAAATGGTCTCAAAATAAAAAAAAAACAAATACTAAATCAAACATTTCCTCTAAGTACGTGATTTTTATTTATATTTATGAAGTTCCTGTTATTGTCTTACGTCTAAATTAATAAAAGAATAATACCTACTTATCCAAAGGCAAAATATTTTTATTGTGAGGCCATTTTGCGTATCCCTAACCACAAATATTACAAAATGTGCACATTTTGCATAGTGCTCATTTTGAGAAGTGCCAGTCACAAGAAATGGACCAATAGGGAATATGCATGTAACTTTTTTTTTCTCTTAATCAATAAAGCACATTAATATAAACCCAAGAAAAGTATTAAAAGTCAAATGTTACTATTATTTCTTGCTCAAAACAATTATTAAACTTCAACAATTGTCTTCTACAGTTCAAACGTCCTTTATTGTCGCGGTCATAATGTGACGTCATAATCCAAGATACTGCTTTGTTTACATCTCTTTTTTAGCCACAAATCATATACTTAAATTATTTCTTGTGCTTTATTCAAGCAGAAATCGCACTTACTAACTTAACCGCAGTGAGAAATCAAACAGTTTGCTAAGAAAAGATTATTTAAAGATTTATTCATATGGATTTTGATGTCACTTCCGGCATTTTCGAAGACGACGCGTTTCGAGATTGCGTTCCGTTCCACGAAAAAAACGTAACATAAAACAATGAATTGTAAAATAAGTAATGAGTTATAAAATGTAAAAAATAATGCAATTTGTTTCTTGATACCTGTACAATGTATATTTAAATAATTAACGAGTTTTGAATTACATGCATATTCCCTATTGCCAAATGCCCATTTTGCATCAAGTGCACATTTTTGCGTAGTGCATATTCTGCGCCAGACCCGCATAGTTGTGCGACCACTAGCCAATTAGGACGAAGTCTCAAAGTCAACAGTCGGCTGTTCTCTGTCCAGTTTCAGAATCGTTTGCTTTACCTTATGTATAGGTAATGTATGTCGGCAGATACTTGACTATGTCACTATTCTCAGAAAATGAGTAATCACATCACACAGTTTTATGCTAATAAAACAGTACTTCTTCAAAGTATTATTTGAGTCGTATAGAGTCAAAGGTGGCAATCTCACTTTTTGGCACTTTTGAGTTATCGGTGCAGAAATATCAAAAATATTCAAAATAAACTGCTTGTTTGACATATCATAACTAAATATGACCATATTTTTTGCTAAATCGACACAAAATCTCGATTTAGTTCCAAAGACGGCAATCTTGCATTAGGGCAGGGTTGCTTAATTTTTCATTTTTTCGTTTGCTCAAAACTTGCTAAAAGTGAGATTGCCACCTTTGATTCTATCCGACTCATTTTATAAACTTATTCTGATCAGAATAGAAGCCCCTACCTGTCTGTTTCTTAGAAAATCGTATTATGCGTTTGACTCACTCAGGTTGTTTTCATATCTATCTGATAAGACATTTTATTACAAAGCACTAGTATACGAAACTCTCCTCTTTATAATTTTGGATCATCATCATAATATTAGTCTATAAACATCCACTTTTTATCGGATGATCATGGATTTGTGATTACAGTATGTTGTAATTAATACAATACAGTAGGATGCGGCTACCCATTCTTTTGTCATGTCAATTGCTTTTGTTAGGCGGTTCCCCCACGTTGACGCAAGTCGGAGCGACAAGTGCGTACTACAGAGACGTGCGTCTATGAGACTGCTGTGTGTCTTCATACAGTTCAGTGCAATGCTAAAATCTCTCTGACTGTGAGGGAACCACCTAACAACAGAAATAGACATGACAAGCCTAATGAATCCTGTGCTCTGATTAGAATAAGCATACATGGAATTGCAATGGTCAGAATGCATGGATATGAATGATGATATCCTCAATCATAATAATATTACCATAACTTACCAATTCCTGTTGATCCTGGTGATTCTTAATATGCTGCTGTATCACTTGCTGCTGTTGCCGCTGCAAAGCCTGCTGTATGGCCTGCTGTTGTTGCAACTGCTGCAGTTGCTGCTGTTGCAACTGTTGCAGCTGCTGTTGTTGCTGCTGCTGGATTATTTGTTGCTGGATCTGGATGAATTACATGCTCTCATTGAATTAAAATTGCAGAATATTTACTTTAAATTATTTGCTGGAGTTGACATATATTTTCACAGATTTCCTTTTCTTATTCATCTTTAAATTTGAAATTAATTATTGATGAGTCCTACATCTTCTAGTGCAAGTGCAAAAACACAACTTTACAAGAGAACGGTTTAAAGCTTTTAACTTTGACATAAATCAATAGAAATATTTGGAATTTTGAAATGGTATGGTATAGTCCATTTTATAGGTCCAGGAGGTTTATAGGTCCATGGCCGTAAATACTAATAAGAGTTAAATACCATAGTGTAGTCTCAGACCAAATAAAAACCAAGACAGAACGCTGCAAACAATACAGTGAAGCATGCCAAAACCACACCTCCGCTCTGTGCATACACACGCACGCACACATTTACAACATTTTTCAATCAAACTACACCTCACTAAGTGCACACATGTTTACGGAACCGGCCTCACGTCACTGTTGACAGAGCTCTGTCTTGGTTTTTTATTTGGTCTGAGAGTATAGTAGATAAGTTTACATATTGAAAAAAATTACCTGTAACTTATCATCTTCCTCTTTCTGATTCCTATATCTATATTCCTCCTGCTGATTATGATTTTCAGGCTCAGACTTAGGAGGCTTTAACTCAGGTAGTCTTCTATTGGTGCTGTTCTGTTTGTCAAGAGCCAGTAGCGTGTTTGCTGCTTCGTATTTATCCTCAAAAGTTATACCAGCCTTCTCAGCAAGCGTCTCCAAGTACTGGAGAGGCCTCTTAGCTGGTTTAATCTGGCTTTTTTTCTCTGCTTGACTGCTGCCAGGCAACTGCTTTAGAGCAGTTTTAGTTATAGTAATACTGTTTTTGTTGCAGTCATCCTTTTTTTCATTTTTGGGTTCTAAAGTGAAGTAGTTTTTGTGATAAGTGTTATCTTTGTCTTTTTCTCCGTTAAGGTTACCGTTTTCTATCAAAGTGATTGTAGTTGAATTTGTAACTTTTATTGATTTTTCTTTAGAGTCCTCTTTAGCTTGTACAGATTGGCCCGACGTGTGTGTGGGGGACAACAACTGCTGAGCTGGGACATGCTGTGTTACTGGAACATTGACATTAGGCGCCTCCCCAGTATGCAGTGACTTGTCAACTGGTTTAACAAGTTGCTGTTGGTAATTGGGAATCTGTGGCTCCTTCTCTTGATCCTTCTTCTTTTGTAAGTTGTCTAGGATTTCAGACCTAAAAAGAAGAAAAATAGTCTTGTTACACATAGCAGTTTCTATTACATGTGATGTTGTTAGTGTAACATGTAACAACGGTTAACATAAACAAACAAATTTAAACATTCATATACATTCAAACCAAGTTATAACCAAAAAGAAAACACATAGATAACATTACATATCTTGACTAGACTAAATAATTAGTGCTTTTCTTACTTAAAACTTAAGAGGAAATGATCTCAAACTTGCCACACATTTGATATATTTACAAAATTAAATAAAGTATGAAAAATAAACAAAAAAAACACCTGTTATTATGTACAATTCATTACCTACCTGATCAGTTGTGCCATCTACTGTATAATAACATAACAGTTGCTTATTTAATAATTTAATATTAGGTACCTACAGTTTATTTATCAACCTACGTTCAATTGAGTTCTCTTCAGCGTAATATGATAGGCACGTACAGCGATAAATGAGTGTACCATTGAATTCGTATTCGTTTTTATAACCTCTTTACCGTAGAAGGAAGCACAACCGTAGCAATAATTTACTAAATATTAAAAAAAAAGAACAGAAAAATAACAAAATTAGAAAATAATCAATCGTAAGCTTGGCATTTCCATGGTATAACATAACATAGTAGTCTCTTCCCAAGACAGATCTAGTGAATATACGTTAATACGTCATAGCTAATCTTAAACCAATAATCTTGGGTTTTTGTTGTCAAATTTGGTATTGGTATATTGCTTTCACGGTAAGTTGATTAATTTGGCAGATGTCAGTTCATGACATGAAAATAAATTGTAATGGCGCTTGTGTATGACAATTTAATTCAAAAAGTATTAAATCAATTTAAAATATTAATAAAGCCTTACCCAAAAGGTTGTTTTAAAATCAGAAACATAGAAACAATATAGTTATATGTGTTTAACGCCATAATTATATATTACATAAATGATTTTGAAAAAACCCCGACGCGTTTTCAAACTTGCGTCAGATGGTACCAGTTGCTAGAGACGTGCGTATCGATAAAATAATTTCGATAAATTTATATTAACAGAATGAATATTTTGACTGTCGTAATAATTATAGACGACAGGCTCAGTTGATTGAATAATTAAAATAAGGCTCATTATAGCCCAGTTGCCTTGCAAAAGGTCGGTCAGTCCTAAATTTTGGATACGTGATACGGATATATGTTCTTATAAAAATTACAAATTTTGTACCTTGAGTGACCTCGGCGCGCTCTGCCATCTTGGGTTAAAGAACCCAAAAATGAGTTTTTATTAAATAACTCCTTATGGGTTTTATGCCAAAAATTATTCACATAAATTTTGTAGAAAATAAAATTCTTATTTTTCATTCCAGACTCAAAATCAGAGGTATTTTATAGGTTTGAAGCCCATGTCTGTCTTTCTGTTTGGCTGTCTATTTCTCTCTCTGTCTGTGTGTCTGTTTGTGGGCTTTTCATAAAAAAACACCTAACATAACACATCCAAAATTCAGGACCGACGAACCTTTCGCAAGATAAACCTCTTTTTCGCGACCCGGCTACTGGGCTTATTATTGGTGATAAATAAACATTTATGTTCACTCATCCCATACCTGCTGGATTCATTATCACATCAGCACGTAATCGTCTATTGTTGAAGATATGCATGCTAATTGACTTAATCCTAATTACTTAAATCACAAGTATTTGAAATGTACATAAAATCACATTACAATAATTTGTCAAATTCTCGCTGAAATTTTACAAATTTTATCGATAGTTGAATCGACTACAGTCACATGTCTAGCAACTCCTATTGACATGTGTCATTTTAATCTTCTTATCGTGAAAACAATATAGGAAAATTTCACAAATCATGACGTAGTAGCGTACATTGTAAAGGCAGAATACCTTGTTTTATACCAGAGTCATTTCATGAACTTAAACGTCAAAACGGTAACTTCAGTCAAATGTCATCAAGTGAAGTTGTCAAATCCCCACTCTGCCAAAGGAAGTTTTATCAAGATTTGACAAGCATAAACTAAACGCGTTAGGTCATACAGAATTTTAATAATTTGTGGTAAACTGTGTTAAAAGAATGAGAATGTAATGTTTGTATTGCTCCTGTCCTTTCTTTAATGATATGGCCAGAGTTTATACACAATCGAGCACAATCGTTCATCGGTTCATTTATTGACTTTTATATATGTACATAATTATGATTTATGAACAAGTTTCTTTTTTTTGTTATGCGTTGCAGTTAGTTAAATGCTCTAAGGTTGCAGTTAGATAATTCGATCCCGGCCCTTTTTTGTAAACCCGGGATTCAAACTTATTGGTATGGTCATTTGATAATTCTAATTCCGATATTGTTTCTTATAAAATAGCCTCGTAGACAATACAAAGTCGAAGTCAAGGCATTTTTTTATTTAATAATAAACTTTTTATGGTAATAGCACAGTCTACCTATATCTTACTCCTTAGGGCTCTTTCATTTTAAGACGTTTCGTGTCGGACCGCTGCGGTGCCGAAGCGGTGCGCTTGTCGTATTGCGCACGGACGGTCGCTTGTTATACAAAGCGCGCGGTACGGCAACAGTGCGGCGTCGGCACCGTGAACGCCCGACAACAGGACGGCAATATCGCAAACTCCACGTGTTCTTTTCGCTGTTGAATAGTGCGGTGAAAGAGCTAATTTCATCGAATTTTCATTTATTTTTTTGCTTAAAATGGATGATAATTAAACGTGGAAGAATTTATAAATGAAAGAAGAACGGTCATTTGTGACCCAGCCCCGACACGAAAGATACATATCTCAATTTTTATTTTATTTTATGCTTTACTAAAATATATATTTTTTATATTCGAAATCAATGGCTAACATCAAAAAATTGCCTTATGTTTTTGTTCAGGCGATATACATTTTTTTAATACCTATTTACCTACAAAAACTTAATGACGATACAGTAGTTATGGAATTGTCCAGGTGACCTGGTGATGGAGCTGGATTATGTAATTTTTAAACTTCTAGTGTAACAATCGAGTTAAGGTTCATTAAAATCGTCTTAATCGGTGATTCATTGCAGATTAGAGATTACGTTGTAATTAAGAAGCTGGCTAGATAGTGGAATATTTTGGTAGTTAGGTACTAAACACACCGAGTTTGAGCTTATCAATAATAACTTTATTTCAGTGCCGTTTGTGAAACAAAAATAAAACCGTTATTGCTATTCGTTAATAAAAAGAATTTTAAAATATTTTGTCTGAACAAAATCAAATGGAAATATATAGGAGTTAGCCACTGATATTCAGAATAGTGTTAATTTATTTCTGTTATATTTAATATAACAAAATAACTGAGATAAGTTCCTTTTGTGTCGGGCCTGGGTAAATTTCCTATGGGCCGTCACCCTTCTTCTTTAAATACGTCCTACTTTAAGGAACTCCAAAAGCGACAAATACAGTAATCGCACGGAAATAAAATAGTTATTTGCTGCTGAATTTTACTTTTATCTAATTCAAGTAATTCGTGGAAACATTCTATAGGCATTCCAAGGTAATTAAAAAAAATGCTTGGATCTTGTTTTAACCTAGGGTAAAGATTATGGAAATCACCAAAATTACATGTTAACGAAAACATCGGTGATACTCTTTTACGGAGGCGTCGTTTTTGTTTCTGATTGATGTTTTTCAACAAGAACACTAACAGTAATGTTTCTTCGTCAGAGTCCATGGCTTAACTGCTGTCAAAGATACTTTAAACATCACTAGCATACAAACGCACGGCAGTCAGATACGCTTTCACTTTAGACGTTTCGTGTCGGACTGCAACCGTACTGCAGCGGCCCGGGCAGCGGGCAGCCAGCAACCAGCAACCAGCGCACAGTGTTATGACATATTCTTGATCTAGCGGGACAATACTAACATATGGTACTTTTCTAATCAGGTTCAAAAGTTATATGAATCGGCAGGAGACAAGTTACATTACAATAGACTAAGCTTTATTTATTAAGAAGTTATGTTGAACCAAAGAGACAAGAGTCGGAACTGCGGCCAACCCGCGTTTCGCCAACAAGTGCACTGCGCGTTCGTATTATTCGTCCGAGTTTGCTCGATAATTACGTTGTGAGTTGTGACTGATTGTACGCCAATAGTGATTGTGTTTTGTTATTGTTTTCACGTGATCATCACGGTAAGTTTGTATAATTTTTATGTCCCCTTTGTGTTTTAGTTTTGTTTTGAGGTCCATGAAAATAGATCAAGTTTATTTTTAAGAAAGGAAAATTACTATGTTAGTTTGTACTTGACTTTTAGTTTATTATTCCGCATTATTCCGATCAGACATTATATTTTAATGAAAGTACAACTTGTAAGCTATCCGAAACATGTTCATTTGTTTGCGCATATTTGCGACCGTCATACATTTTTTTCTCTTTTTCAGAATGACTTCCCAAATATCGCGACGTTAATTTTTCGATGTTTGATTTGCTAACGCAAAGGAGGCGAGAATGGATGCCTTTACACATCACATTTTACAAGAACTTGGCGACCCTCCCCTTTCTGATGACAATATAATGAGTGTTATAGCAACAATTAGGAATTATTGCACAAAAATCGATGCTCAATGGTTGAAGTCGGCAAGACACCGAGATTGCTTTTTAAAATAGAATTCTTCGTGGCTAGCAGAAAACATTTCGTTCGCGGATATTGTCAGTGAACCAAACCTGAATGTTTCACTGCCTGAAGTGAGTAACCGACCCGGAAGACCAAAAAAGACTGCAGATTCAAGTAGGAAAGTAAAAAGGCGACGAATTCAACAGCTCCTTGAAACATCGAGCAAGGAAGAGTTCTCGATGGCAACCAAACTACAACTTCGCCAGGCTGGAAAAAGGGTGTTGCACGATCTCTATCTGATTTTGAAGATTTCTAGCTTTTTTGTTTTTTTTTTAACTATTTTTTTAATAAATTCATTTCTAAAACTTTCCCACTGTTTAAATTGAATCAAATGCATTTAAGATGAATTATAAGATTATTTCACATACTTATATCGAGTTAAATAATTTTGTCCCGCTAGATCGTGAATATAACGCACTGTGCAGCGGCACGGTAAACGTGCGGCAGCGGTCCGACACGAAACGTCTAAATTAAAAGAGCCCTTACTTGCCGAAACAACAGACGTAACTGAGTAACATTATTACTTCAGTACACAATGGCTCATGCTGGTGCAATTTAGATTACTGATTGATGTTTTGCATTTTAGTTTGCTCTGAGTTTTGCATAGGTACAACCAAATGGAGTAGGTAGGTATAAAATAATAGCAATCATTTTGCGGATATTACTTTGATTTTTGAGAAGGAGACCTTCCAGCTATTTTTCCATCCATTAGAGAATGAGGAAAAATATTGAAAATCCGCAATTTTTGTTTCGGATTTATCCAATGGTTCGAAAATGGTTTCAAAGCATAAAATATATCTCTATTCTCATTAAAATCAGCACACAGGACAGTGTTGCCAATTGGTACTTTAAGAATTAATCTGTTTTCGAAACGTCTAAGGATTTTTAGTTTCGTGTCCAGACTATGATTATTGTACCACTCTGATAAAAATATAGGTAGATACCATGGACGTACAAAAAAGATCGGACAGATTTTCGCTAACAAAAAACTGTGTCACTCATAGTCAGTCAGTTTGCTGTACGTACAGGCTGGCACGCACACATTCACAAAATGTCAGTCATTACACGCGTAAACGTCAACAGAGTCGGGACAAAAAGCAGCAAAAAAAATTAAAATATAGCATGTCTTGTGTGGTGAAATGGTGTAAAAACCGTAGTGATCGGAAGAAAAAAAATCCAGGAATCACGTTTCATAGGTCAATGAATAATTCAATCACTTAATTCCCAATTGTATACAATAAAATCAATGTATTCACCAGAAGAAAAGAATCCGTCACAAGGCCAGTGTTGTCAATGTTCACGTGTGCAAATTACCCTAAATATGGGAAATTTATAGTTTTTTGTTCAATTCAATTTATTTATTACTAGGTATTTTATTTATATATTTTTTACTAGATTTCCTAAAGAAAATGAAGTATGGAGAAATGATTGGAATAAAAAAATGAGAAATTGTAACGGTGAAAACGATTGAATTCCAAACAAATACAGTGTCATTTGCAGTCTACATTTTGAAGCTAACGAGCAACTAAAGGAGCTAATGCAACTAAAGGAGGACTCCGGTGTGTTGTTACATATGCAGTACCTCAAAACGTAAATTAACAATCTAAGCTAACATGGCATTTATTTTGCAGATATTTTCATAGAGAGATTTGGTTCTTACCATTAACCTTTTCAAATGGCACGGTATAATTCTGCCGACATTTCCAAGAAATTTGTCTGCCAACCTGTATTTGTCTTAAAATAAAATGATATAAAGTGGGTAAATTTGGCTAACATGACAACCCTAAATTCATTCACACTTAGATAGTCGCCGCCATTACGGGACACAGTTTTGTCTGAGCGGGAGTTCCGTCCGATCTTTTTTGTACGTCCATGGTAGATACTATTAAAATTTGGTAATTAATCATTTGCCTTAGCACAAAAAAACGAACCATTCTCACTAGTAAGTAAGCGGCTAAGCACCTACTTAGTACTGATAACTGTTACTGAATGCCTGGATACAAAATCACTTCGTTCAGTTTAAATGACTAAGGGTAAATTTTAAACTATTGCAGTTGTTCAACTGTTACATTACAGTTGATTGGTAACGCCTGTTGGGGTCTGTTAAGATCTTTGACTGGCTAGGGCAAGCAATTTAGCCGCCTTCAATCCATGGATGATTTATAGACAACTGCTGTTTACACACCGAGCCGAGTCCTCGAGCTGGACTACTTCTCCGTGTCTCGGTAAATATCTGAGATGCGAATATCTATGAAACCTATGCGTTCTAGTCTGGCCACTCACTCATCTAACGTAAATCTTGTTTGACGAATAAACCTACTAATATTACTGACGATGTGATGTTAAAATCAGTTAAAGAAGTTAGCATTATTATGGCGATGACGATGATAGTAGTTAGTACCGTATGTGTAATATGTCGCAGTGACAGGGTTTAAAGCCATAGGTACGTGATCATATTCCTTACGATATGATCATATACCGGAAGATGCTTATAAGAAAGCGGTTCAAAAGCATCTCCCTAGGATTATGATCAGAACATGATCACATCGATTGATTCATAATCATTTCACTAGATTAGTCTAGTGACATGCATATCAATTATATAAATAATTGATATGTACAGGCTTTGTCTGAAAAACAAACTTGATTCGGACGCTTCGTAAATTCCATTGTTTTGTAGGTACTTTATGCAGTGTTTTGTTTAACGGCAAAGCATAACGCCGGCAGGCAGGCAATAAGCAAGAAAACTTCAGGGGAAATAAGGTTTCGAAGCCCACTTTTAATGCACGTTGCAATTTTTATTGTTTTACTTTATCGACTCATGAATTTAATGCGATATTACAAGCTTCAGCACTTAATAAGTGAAACAAAATGAAATCACAACCTTCATTCAAAAACATTTCATGTTAGATAACGTCCAGCCACAATCCTTGCCTTTAATGTCTCAAAAGCAGAAAAGCGGTAAATTCAGATGTGTATTGTTTGCTCTCATTTACGGAATGGAAACAATGACTGAAAATTCTGCCGAAAAGCTCGGTCACATAAAGAGCTATGTTAAGAACAACACTCCTGAAGAACTAATGATAGACACGGTGCAGTCGTAACGTGACAATTTAAAACAAATGGTAATGTATTGTTTAAGTGATGGCTGTGACGTGGCAGTACAGTAACCCAGTCCAGCGCAGACTTTACGCTCGCAGCTTACCCCACTATATCGCTCAAGTCAGTCTAGTGTGGCAGGTATCATCGGGACGCATTCCGGCAGTCGCTGCCAGTTTATGATGGAGTATCAAACATGTCACGTAGACTAAATGAAAATTAAACAGTCAAGAGCGCAAGTGTCATAAACCTACAGCATACGGGCTTACTGACAGATCCCGTGTAGTTCAACTCAGACATTGGCGCCGAAAACCTGCGTCACTTCACTAGGGCCAATCACTGCCATCGTAAAAACCAGCTTTTGGACGCCAAATGTTGTATACAAAAGGTATTTGGGCGGGAACTGAAGATAATGACACGAAGTATAATAATATTCATATCTCTGTGAAGGACATCATAATATGAGATAAGATGTCATAAATCGATTCACAGTAATTAAGGTTGCAATTGGATTTATTGCATTAAAGCGACTTACAGCAGAGAAGGAAGCTTTGATAGAATGTGAACGTGATAGGTGCCCCCACCTATAGAGCAATAAATAAATGGTATCTCATACTAGAGGACCATAGCGTGCAAGGAAACGGAGGAGAACCTATACTTAGAAGTCGAAAAGTGTAGACTTAGGAGTAGAAGTCGAAAAGTGTAGACTTAGGAGCTGAGTCAATAATGACAATGAATATATTAAAGCAGTAGATACGTTTTACCTCAAATTCAACTGGATAGGCCTATGTTAATCAAGGTACACACGGCTACATATCAAGTTGCACATTCCATTATAAGCTGATCTCTCATTGTACGGAAAGCCAATGCGAGCCGTGCGTACCAAGATAGTTAATTGATGTTGACTGGGAAAGCACAAAGTCAAATTCACGATAAGGGTAGCTTATGTGGACCATGTTTGTACTTTGTACAACTCGTACTAAGAAAGGAAACAGGTAGACATTCTTTTTTACCAGGAAGGAGTTGTACGCAGTGTTATCGTTTTTGTCCAGTAGGAGAATGGCGCGAATATATGAAAATTATCTAGTAATCGTAGCTCGGTAAATATTAACACAATTAATAATCAAGATTTTTGAGAAATTACGGTATATAGCATATCTTTACTAATTGATTAGGTATTATGTTTACAGTGACCTATTACTTAGTATGTTGTAAAATGTTAATGTATGTAACCGGTAGTCCGTTGCTATTCAGCAAGATCATTGACATTACCTTGAACTGAAAGTCAATCATATCAAATAAATAATAGCATCTTGACAATATCCTTTTCAAGATGCAAGAGTTAAGTGAGAAAATTGGTTTATTGCGAACTGTGAGCGATACACTGTCACTCCTAATTCACCATTTATTTGCTCTTAAATATCCATAAAGTTCACCTCGTGTGTGCACCTCTTGATTTCAGATTAGTTTAAATACTGACCTGGCCTGAGCCATAAATACCATCATCGATGTATTACTTGCTAATAATTTATCCCATTTCCTATATGAGGTTATTGGACAAGTTTGGTGTAAGTAGTACGTAAAATATACGATTTTATTCCTGGTTTTCAACTGCATATTTCCAATAGTCTGGAACAAGTGGTCTAGTAATCCATTTACAGCAGTGGTATACAATCGAGTAATTTATAACTGTGTATTTTCCCATCACCATTAAAAACACAAGCAACTATTCAACTGTAAAATCTTGAGAGAGCGAACATCTAACTGCTAATTATTTCTTTTTTTATAGAACGATAACGATTGGATGACAAACCATCAGCCTCAGTCAGTCAGATTTTCAAGAAGCTCCCAAATATTAAACTTTACTGAATCTCATTTGTACCACGTTTTACCAATCTACTCGCGCTGTGGCAAATAAGAAAATGTTCCATGTAACTGTTCTGATTGTCGATTTAATCACTCCATTAGTAGGTACTTAAAACGAAGGACATCTGCTTTCTTCGAGACTCTAAAGTGAACGGGTTGATTGAATTTAAATGGCATAAATTTGCGGCTAATACCATCGAGCTCTTCAAAATGGCCACTCACATATCGATCTCACCCACCAGCAATTTTTACGGATGCCATGAACTTTGATTTCATCGGTCGCGCGTAATTTCATTTCACGAAACTGGTTAGTAATAATCGCGGTATAGGTGTGCCGTGAGAAACTCATAAAGAATTTGCCTAGCAGCTCTACCATGACTTATTAGATAAACCTTAGTCACCGAATAACTATTCTACAAATATTACTAAATTGAGAAAAGTTATCAATCATAT
Source organism: Amphipyra tragopoginis (assembly GCA_905220435.1). Classification (NCBI taxonomy): domain Eukaryota; kingdom Metazoa; phylum Arthropoda; class Insecta; order Lepidoptera; family Noctuidae; genus Amphipyra; species Amphipyra tragopoginis. The sequence goes on along the minus strand of HG991991.1, from coordinate 20,895,237 downwards.
TGGTTAATCCGATTTAGAAAAATAAAAATAATTGTTTTCTTGAGTATTATTTTTCACCTACATAAACTTTAGACCCTAATTTATAACTCTTATAGGTTGGTTAACATAGTTAGCTTACAATGAGCAAAATACAAATTATTGTGGCAGCTGTAAACTACAATGACAAATTCTGGTCATTGGATAACTATTCTAAAAGGTTAGCTGACTCACAAACTGAGTAGAGTACAAAATAATCGATTGATGAATGACATGATCTTTATAATGTACAAGCCAAACATTTTTAGAGAGTTGCATAAAGATCATCGTTGTTGATACGTCTATGGTGTACAACAAATTGTGGAAAAAATCAGAGCTTCAATGGCATGAATGCAGGGAGCCAGGGACCAAACTGTTGATCTAACAAAAATCGATCGTGTTTCTGAACTTGAACCCCATTGATTATTCTCTCTAACAAAGGGGGAATTTTTTAAGAGGGAAGCTACATATTATTATTATTGGATTATTCTAAAGTGTTTGAAAGCTGATTTCTGCTGCTGGTGAACCTACTGATGAACAATCATTATACTGTTGTAGAAATCAGGAAAATGAAATGCAGGAACTTGCCAGTCCTTGTGAACTCGATAATGATGGATAAAACTTACTAAAAATATGCTCTGATATGATCTGATATGATGTGGGTCTCGAAGTTTCTAAAATACGTAGAAATATGTAACTATCTATGACATAATTATCTGAATTTCCTTGGATTTACTCTTTATTAATGACGTACCTAGTAGGCCACTACTCAGATCGCAAAAAACCTAATTGGCCTAATAACCAAGAGCCTCGACTAATACTTCAAGAGGGTCTCGTTGGGTGGGTTGATCATGAGTCTATAGAAAGCATTTCTCTTGAACACGGCACACATTGTCAGGAGGTTCCTGTCTCTGACGACATAAATAAAAGCGGTAATGCCTCTTTCAAATATTTACTTGAAGCCAAAAATAACATCAGTTTCAGTTCTAAGGATTACCGCATCAGGAATAATGCCTAGTTAATATTACCAAGAGTTAGCTAAACATGAAAGCATAGGTTTGATGATAGATTTTAAGGGTTGAAGCCGTTGAGACGAGGGCATCTTGTCTTTACAAATTGCAACTTCCTAACTATTAGTGCAAAGCAGACCAAGTTTCCGCGAAGTTTGTAAGTAATAAAATTAGTCTACATCCTACACAGGTCAGAAAGTTTACCAATACCATACATTGATACGTCACAAATTCATAAAGTGCAATTATTAGGTACGTTTGTTATTGACAACTGAGCCATGCCACGTGTTTCTTTCGTGTTACTTACCATCACTGCTAGAGGCATAAAGCTATACACCTATTTAGGGACAGACACCTAAATAAAAACGGTCCGTCTGGTATTATTTCACAAGGGGAAGCAAAAAATAATGAAAACGTGCGAGCGAGAGAGCGTTATGCGGACGCGTGTGGCATGATAAAGAAAGAGACCATAAAAGCCCACTAGGGGAGTCGGAGCGCAAACCGGTTCTGCATGTGTGCAGACAGACGGCGCCCTCCCTCCCCTCGGCTGTCGACCCTCGAGTGCGAGGGCCTCACAATGTCGGCTTTTCCCCGTAGCGTTGCAATAATAATAACCACGAAGCTCGTCTGTCAGTTTTACAACAAAGCCTTATTAAACGTGTGTTTCAAAACAATATACATAATCAGATAGTTTTGTGTGTAGTGTTGAAACATATCGAATTGAAATGGATAATTGACAATAAGCGGCACCCTTTCTCCTTCACTTGTGCATAACGAGCCGGAGTCAACTTTGTTCGCTAATATTGGCTCAATTTATATGGCTCCATTCCGCTGCGATGACAAACCATTGCCTAGGCAAGTCTGCTCACCATGTATCTATAGCCACACGCGACGCACTCACTCACAACAGATCGCAATCATAAATTAAATAAACAACATAAAATACCTTTTGGTGTAAAAACCATAAGAACAACGTTCCATCGTTTCAAAATAAAAGGTTAACTGAAACGTAAGCGCCGTCCCATGCGGCAATGATTAAAAGAAAAAACAAACGAAAAGGTGAGGATCGAGACATTCGCACGGGTGAAAGTAAACACAACACTTATTATCGACGAAAACGACATACAAACACACTTTATCGATAGTCCGGTGCCCGTGTCATTGTAACAATAACCTTCTTTTCGAATGGCGAAACACGACTGCGGCTGTGTAATGTGCGCGAGCTACCGGCGCGCCGCACCCATGCCCCGCGCTGCCCCGCTCAGCCCCGAGCTGCAACGCTCTCTATCACCCGTCGCCAATGGTACGCCCGCTGTGAATCGCGGCTCGTCATTGGTCCAACCGTTTTACGGCCGTTCCACAAACAAAACCGGTTGCCAAGAACGACTCGAAAGGGCGCGAGGGACGAAATTAGCGTATGCGCGATTATTATTATTGTTACCAGCTCTTTCTCTTTCACACTTGTTAGAACAAACGAGATAGAGCAAGTAAAACATTAACTCGTCGTTGCACCGCACCTTTTTTATCCTCTCACCGACCGTTTTTTTTAACAGTTAGTTATGGTGTGCTTGTAATTACTAACCTTAGCTCTTGTATATTATGTTGACCCCTAACCGTTTACTTCGATGTTTAACAGTAAGGTTCAATAATAATAGTAAATGACATTGCTGTATTACATTTTGTAATGGGTGTGTGTACCTAGATTCAAAGTTCCTACGTAGGTACTTTTAATGGTAGCAATAGTAGTATAGATTTAATACTTAAAGCCTATAGCAACAGGTAAGTTATATAAATCGGTAATCAACCGGACACAAAAATGTCTGCCATCTAGTAAATGGTTGGAGGCTTCAGTTTCCAACCCCGAGGGCATCCCTTCGTCTGTAATCTCACCCGCTCGTCATTGGGGTTTAGGCTCTTTCTCTAGGTACTGTTTGGAATCTTGGCTACCTAGTTAAGTATACATATCACCAAAAGCTATCTACCTTTTGTACAATTAAGTACCATCTACCTATTAATATTTTTTATAATAACTTTCATGGGTATTTGGAGTGTGATTCTTAAAAGAGCTTATGGAACTCGATTAAAAACGAAGGCAACATCAAACATCTAAAAAACATAGTCAAAAAACTTTGACAGTGACAAGATTAAATTTATAGATAAAATATATTTTTAATTAACCGACTTCGAAAAGGCTACTACTTATTTAAATGCGTTATTATTTTCAATTTTTTTTTTAAGATTTGTTAATAAATCATCAAATTACGTCGACATACACGCATGGATAGTTTAGGTACATATTGTGTATTAAATTACAACAATCTAACTCCACAAATCTACACAAATTAATGCAGTCTGTAAAATTTACGGTCCTATTATGACACCCGTAAAAAATAGGTAGCGACCTTAGATCACAAAATCTGAGGTGAAGACTCTACCGTCTCATAAAACACGGTGCACTTTTGTTAGAAATGGCGGGCGGTGCCTCTTTATTATTTTCCTCTCATTCGCACACATTCTGTGCGAGCGAAAGGAGAATAGGGGTGCCACCTTTTCAAATCCCACATTTTTTAATCAATATTCTATCATATTTTTAATACTTTTATGTAAAGTATTAACGTAGCTGAAAATTAATTGAATTAAACAAAGTTTATTTGGAAAATTTTGAAAATACTTTTGTTTTGTTTTTTACAATCAGGTCGTGCCTCTTTGTTATTGTTATTTGCTTCTCGCTCACTCACAGTCTGAGCGAGCGAAAGGGGAGTAGAGGAGCCGCCATTTCTAATCCCATTATTTTGTTAAATGAAGCTATCAATACGTAATGTACATACAAAACCTAAATGTTAATAAAAAAAAAATTTGAATACGTAGAAATGTTTTTTTTTTACATTTCTACAGTCAGTCATTCTGAGAATTGTTTTCATTTTAAACTAGGTACCTACCATAGATATGACGTCGCCGATATTCACTATAGCTTAGCAATGTATTCTATAATCAAAAGGCAATTATTCAACATTTTCTAAAGTTTCTCATAGTGCAGCGCCATCTGATGTAAGTTCAGTTTTGGTCCAGATAAGCTCATCAACGCCATCTATGATTCTTACGTCAACACTCTCTAATGTCGTCGCAAATTGTTCACTTCTCTGTCCTCAAAGCAATAAAAATGAGCATGTCATGTAGTATTTCTATTTTACTTCCCTATTTTAACCAAATAAATTACGAGGTCACGAATAGTCCTTTTAATCTTTGATATCAAATCATGATTCCAACTTTCTAGATAAAAAAAAAATGAATAATTGGCCAGTATTAGTAAGTAGGTAAGCTTAGTAGTTCACATGAACTTGCAGTTTGAAAAATCATAAATCAATAGAAACTTAATTAATTTTATTTTGTACCGAAAAAGACGTCCGTGTCCGTGCACAAGATTCGTAACGATCAGTGACTTAGAGCTCTACGAAGTTTCATTAAGGTCTATTTTAGGATGTACCTGTATTTAATTTAGACGCAGGTAGCTGCATAGTTGTATTAGAACCTATATAAAGTGTTCACCACCTCATTACTGCGAAACTTGTTCTCTACCCTCAAAAAATATTTGGTGATTAGGATTCGTTGGATGTGCGTTGATGGTGGACGTCATAATTAATTCCGAACTCCGCAACACGTGTCTAATTAATTTCAAACTTTATGAACGCAAGAATAAAGTCTAAAATGCTTGTAATTAAAAGTACCCCAATTTGTATAGACTAATTTCAGCCTAGGGGTGCCGGGAGAAGGCGTCGCCAGGACCCTCTATAAATTACAAGACCCTCTTCAAATGAAACGGTACTCTACATATAGGTACTTGTGTATAGGTAAGTATGCACTACGGGGATTCTGTAGATACATTTATGTACTGATTTATGGTAAGTACGTCGGACCATTTGTGGCAAAAAATAAAGGTTAGTGTGAGTTTTCTTATTTATTTATTTCTTTGGATAATGACAGCTGTAGCTCGTGATTCATAGAAAGAAACCCTATGAGGAGACCCATACTAGCAGTGGGTGTTAATATAGGTACATATTATCACCCACTGCTAGTTAAAACCAGCCAAATTCGAGTCGGACTCGCGTGCTAAGGGTTCCGTACCACTACCACCATGTCTATGAAATAACTGTTTTTATTATTTGTTGTTCAACTATAACTCTTGTGTATTATCGTTTTTAAGATAGAGCAGGAACAAAAATCGTTAAAAAATGCATTTTTTTCGTGGTTACTTGTATGGGAATTATTTTTAATATTTGCCATGATAGAAGCCTTATATGTAACACATATTCTGTAAAAAAAAACAACTGGGTTACTATTATGGATAAAAAGATACGGCCCTGTGACGGCTGTGACAGACAAACCAACGGACGAACGGACGGACAGACGGACGTAGGCTTAATTACAGTCTGAACTTTGGGTACGGAACCCTAATAAATGGTTCAAAAGAGAGAGGAAGTGAGCGAAAAGGAAAGTGAGATAGAAAGTGCGAGTGGAAGAAATAGGGGAGAGAACGAGAGAGATGTACCTATCCGAATTTCGATTCCACACAGATGTATGTATGTAGTAATAGAGAAACAGAATAATATCAGCTACTTGCACCCCTCACTAGTAGAACAGAAACTAAGGGAATGAATGAGTAAAGTTGTAGCTCAATTTGCAAATCCGCAATGGGCTGCCAAAGAGTCACGCTGTTTTGGCGCCAATTATAACTAACAAAGACGTCGAAAATCGAGCTATAGAAAAACAAAACAATACGTCCCAAACCCGACTCGTACGAAACTTCTTAAAAAACGTCCAAAACTCCAAACGCTCGGTGGGACTAATAGCTGCTGTTCACATTCGTTCGTATAAATCAGATACAAAAAGTCTATAGACGAAACGGGAGCCACGGAAATCGAGGCACCCTTTGCTATATCCTTGACAGTTGACAGTCCTGAAATACTATTAATCTACTTATTTCAATAGATATCACAGATCAAGTGCCACATATTATGGCCCATAATTGTAGCTATACATAACTTTTGTTTGTCCTAAAGCCTAATGTTCTTTAAATATTGCAATTCACAATTTTATGAGCCATTAAAATGTATTTCATGATTTACTCTAAATGTAATGTTAAAAAGCTCATGCTTATGTTTTAATAAATAAGACATCATTATAAAACACCTAACAATGTTAAGCCCTAAACATTTTTATCGTATTACTCTCAGAGAACGTCAAAAAAGTTATAAAATTCATCGATGTAGCCGTCCTTGTCATTTTCTTTTCACAAAAGAAGACAGCATTACAAACATCGTGGGCCTTATTACAAAAGATGGTTTAAACCAAGACTAAAGTAAACCCAGGTTTAAAATATACCCATCACTTTCTTATGTCATAATTATAACAAAATGAGACGGGGGGGGGGGGGGGGGCTATTTTAAAACTTAGGTTTTTCTTAGACCATCTTTTGTAATAAGGGGGAGAGCGTTTTGCAAACTTATTTCACACATACGACATAGGGGTCAATTTCGTACATCCATTATTTTTAAGGGATTTAATTCATAAAAACATGGCAGTATAGTATCTGTCCTTGTCAATATCCTTTTAAAGATACAGGACGGCAATAGTGGCGTAGCTCTATGGGCTTTGGGGTGAGGAGAACGAAAAATATTAATGGTCGAACTTAAAACTTTACATCACCAATAAACACCGTTGTTTTTGGAAAGTCTCATTATATCCCATTTTCTCTGGTAGATCAGATTGAAGTTTGTTAACTTGTATTTTGCTATAAAGATAATTTTTGTTTTCTATAATGTGTCGTTTTTTTTATAATAAGTAAGTATTAAAAATATTTTAAGGACTATGTGGGACTACATAGTACTTAATCTGACTTTAGGCGTATTTCGTCTCAATCAGTAAGTTGAACCTGAGCTGAGATACAGCATGTTCTCTCTATGGGTGATTAGTCTATTCGATTAGTATCCGAATTTGTGTAATTCCTTCGAACTTCGTGGTCTACAGGTGCCACAGATCGACCCTGCATGAGATTCCTAAAAACTAATCCCTTAAAACTATTCTCAAAAAGAAAACATGGTGTCCTTAACGTGAGGTATTTTAGCGCGAGCGATACCGCGCTAGACGCCAGCTATCTTGCGCGGCTTTCATTCCTTTAAGTGTGGCATACATTTTCTCTATTTTTTTATTTAATTTTTTTATACCTTGTCAGCTGGTTTAGGTACGTTCACTAACCAATATTGCAAAATAAAAACGGTAAACACATTATTTTTAATTCATTTTTAGGTTTTAAGGAAAGATTTTCTACAAAGCAAAGTTCATGATAAGCTGGTTGTTCCTCGCGGTCGATGTTGGTAAAGCTGGTATTCATACATTAAAATAAGTTAATACCCAATTAGCTTTATAATAGGCGCACGAACTCGTTTTCTCGAAAAAAAGCGGGTTAGGGTCAGTCTCTATACAAACAGGTTCCGTTACTAAGATAGGTAAGTGTATTAGGAAGCATCAGTTTATGATAACACAAGATATTTAATGTACAGTATGTAGGTACCTGCATCTTAATAACTTGCTAAACTTGCAATTACAATGTTGAAATTGTAACATATGTAACTTGGCGGAGAATAAAGGTCATGGCACACTATACCGGTACCGCTCCACCCCAGCAATTAGCTTGTCATTCAAATTAGAGCCTTAAATCGTGTGTCGTATAATACATTTCATAATGTCAATATGAAAAAGCCAACGGCGCCGGCGGGCCGTCAGCGCGCTTGATGCTACCATACAACTCGACTCGCAGCCAGCGCGCTGCAAGCGAGCGGAACGCGTGCTTACAGCGCAGCGGGCCGAGACGGCGTGCTTACGGCGCGCTCACTGCGTGCTTACGGCGCGCTCACTGCGTGCTTACTGCGCGCCGACTCCGAGTCCTAGTCCTAGACGTGTTCTATCACAAATGCCATACAACAATTGTGTTCGCGGTGGCTGCAAGCGTGCACCTCGCGGACTGCAAGCTTGCACCTCGCGGCCGGCGCGCGGACTGCGAGCTTGCACCTAGCGGAGGGCGCGTAGCCGTAGCCTAAATCCGAGGCGACGCCGCCGCCCGTGCTGCAGCTGTGCAGTTGCCGTGCCGATATAATGTGCCATGACATGACCTTAGCCCCACAACTTTGATCCCATAGTAATAAATGAAGAGAATAACATTATTCTACCGGAATATAACATTAATTTTGTTTGGCACTTTCAGATTTAGCCCAAAAATGTACAGAGCTTGAATGATCTCCTTTTAGAGCCATTACGCACTGTCGACTGATCGCCGGAGACTTGGTCTCTCGGCGACCAAAACATAGGCAACTAGGGCCAGGAGACCACCGAGCGTAGTGTTTCCTGTACATTCGTGAAGAATGGACGTCGAAGAAGCTACTATGGCAATAGTATCGTTACTAATTATAAAGAGAAAAAAAAAGAAAAGAAATGCGAGAGTTTTGATTATCCCGATTGGAATATTAGTCACTGGATAAATCCCAATTAGCTTTTCGGAATTGTATTTCCAATATTAATTTCTCTGTATCGAAAGCCTGAGCCATTTTTGTGCGCGACGTCTCGACAGTTGGTCGTAATGTGAACGCTTCCATTTGAACACGTGTTTCTATTGGTCGCCGGTGACCAGCAGTCGCTTGTGCATCGCCACAGCGCGGCGAGTCGTCGAGTCGCCCGAGCGACCGGCGACCAAGTGCGTAAACACCTATTTAAACTATAGAAAGTCACAGTCGCCGACGACCAAGTCTCCGGCGACCAGTCGACAGTGCGTAATGGATCGCAATCAACAATTTCGATAATGGCACCCAACAAAACGACTAGGTAGGTACCGTAGTAAAAATATTAGGATCTTTGTATTTTTTTTTTTGTCACCGTTTGTTGTGAGGCGATTGGCCTACCCACTGTGGTGATCGGTGCCTTTGAAAGACAATGATAATGGGCATTTGGCTAGCAGTGGACTGCAGGCTGGGAAGTTAGAATAGGCAAAGCAAGCTATTAACTTTCTTATTTTCGTTAGCATGTCTGCTAATAACAATGCAATCACCAATTAGTCTACGTGCCAAGCGTAGTTAATAGGGCAATTTTCCCTTTGACCGTTCACGTCACTAAATAAATAAATGTATGTCCGAATTGTGATCTGTTTGCGGATGAGTGAAAAAACATATTGTCAGTAAGTCAGAAGCATTGCGAGGGATTCATGAAAGAGGTGTCTACGAAACAGTTTTTTTTTTCTCTCATTTATATTTTGTCATTAAATTAAATGATTGCAATTGGTCCTAAATAGTTTTAGCTAAGTAAAAAGAAAACGTAACCGTCATGGCGGCAGTGGTAGGGCCACCTCAAAGTACATTTTTAATACTACGTTCACTTTTACCGGCTTTTACGGTAGTGACGATTTCGAAAATTTCATAAGTAGGTACCTAGTATAATTATCGTTCAATTTCGTATTCGTATTTAAGCGTTCTTTAGATTATTTTTTGTAGGGTGTGATGTAGTGTAAGATCCTCATATTCATTGATCTCTTTCAATCTTCCTATATCATTAGCAATAATTACAGAAGATAAATTGCAGGAATCAGGAGCTTTTTTAACTGACTTCAAAGAAGTGAAGGTTATCAATTCGAGGAGTATCGTTTTTTTAAAGGTATGTCCACCGATTTCTCCGACATTTAATTGGAACGAAATACTCCGTACGAATTGTTCGTCACACACGAATTTCATTAATTTGGTTGAGTAGTTTTTTTTTTATACACTATTAGGTATAGTACTTTTGAAAATGAATTACCGATATAGACGACGTTCTTTTTGTAGTAGTAGTGGTCTACGAATTTGTGGCATTAAAGAGTATTAAATAAAAAAAAAAAAACGACTTAAAAAAACTGAAAGGACTAATATAATTACCCTAATTATTATAAAATTAACAGTTTCAGAAGTAGGTGCCTACAATTTGGTTTAGCATAGATTACGAGTAGCACCAACTTTTGAAACTGTTAATTTTCAAGTCGGTTTTTACTTTTTTAAAGTTCTTAATTCAAAGCCTAGTGTAATTAAAATTATTATCTGATTTATTCTTATCTATATTCTTATCTATACATAGGGTTACATAGAGTACCTACTAGCTTTTGTCCGCAGCTTCGCATGCGTGTAATTTTAGACCATCGTTAAGCCCCTTTTTTTAGGTGTAGTTTTAAAATCCATAAAGTCCGTCGATTATTATTTACTTTGAAGAGTGTTTGTGCCAAATTTCAAGTCAATAACCCAATGGAATAATACATTTTCATACAAATCTCTTAACTTCGAAAAAACTTTCATCCACTATTTCACCCATCATCATCATCCTCCTGCCCTAATCCCAACTTATTTGGAGTCGACGCAACATGTATTTTTCATTTCATTTGTCATGCTGCCAATGTTTTGGCTAAGTTTTATGACAGGCCGCCTGCCTGACGGGTACTGCCTATTTCACCCCTAGGGTTGAATTTCTAAAAACGTTCAAACACGTTTAAGTTTATTTTGCACCAGAAGACTTAATATTTAATTCCGTGTTTCTCAGTTCAAAAATAACAGATTTCTCATACAAAATTTCAACACTTATTTCACCTACAAGAAGAATCAGCTGTTCCCTACATTTATGTTCGCATAACTCGTCAAAATGTAGGGAACAGCAGTTGTTTTTTCGCGATTTCATCTTTGATCCCATAGTAAAAGTTGTTCATAATGATGAGTACAGTGACCCCTTAAGAGGTTGTGCGTTAAGTTACACCTTGTATATAGATCACACTATAAATGGCAAGGTGTGGGTCGACCTTAACTTAGAATTTACTGTTAGACACAGGATGCGATAAAGTTGCACCTTACAATCCTGTCGGCTCACGGATGCTCGTGTCACATAATTACACCAGCTTCATATCTTACAGCTCTATCGACGAAGACTAACGCTCGCTGGATCAATTAGACACAAGTGTGGTTCAGAGAACTTATTTTTATTTTTTATTTTCACGTAACTACGAGACACGAGAATTACGTAAAAACAGGTTCGTCGGCTATGCAATAACGGCAGCCTTAGAATTTCTACAAGGAATTCCGCTTGCATTGCCGTTACTAGGGGGCGCCACCCTTCTTTGTTAATCCCACCCCGCCGATATTACGCGGTACGTAGTCGGATGTTCCAATGAATTTGTCGTACTGAGCTAGTAAGCTGTACTCCGTTATAATTCGAAGAACACATTTTCCACGCATTTGTGACAAGCAGATATTTGTTTATTATATCTTCATCTAGGACCAAAACAAGGCTTATACCTAAATTAATGTGAAAGCAAATATAAGGGTCAAAATACACGTCCGATAGTTGCTTCCGGGAGCCGGATCCGACTATCTGATCGGATTCATGAAATACACGTACGATTCTCGTGTCCGATTTTCTCTGGACAATGACGACGCCCGGACGATGCTTACGATTCTGACATCCGATTCGATAGTCTGATCGTACGTTTAATTCACGTTCAAACAAATGTATGACGCGGAGGCCTTCAGATAGTCTGATCAGACTATAGGAACCGACTATCGGAGGCAAGTATCGGACGTATATTTGGGCTCTAAATTGCTAGACATTGTCAGTACTCGTTCGGATCCGTCTAGACTAGAAACATAAATGTTGTTTTTATGTTTCAAAAAAGTCTCTACACAGTGCCGTAGTCATAGTTATGTACAGTTTCGGAGATACGATAACCGTAAAACAATATAGAGTAGATGATGAACACCGATTATAAGATAACAAAGAATGTTGATATTACGTAACATAAACTGAGTAGATCATTCAAGAATAGGAAAATATCATCTCATTTACCTACAAGAAAATTCCATTCAAAGAGTCTCTACGAGTGACAATGCTCAAGTAACTGTGTCCGGCGCACCCTTGGCATTCAGCCTGGTTACCAATCATGCTGACTGGCTAATGTTTTCATGATAGAGTAAGAACAGACGCCAGCAACTACCCGAAACTGTCAAATTTTCTCAATCAACCTTGAACTTATTGCTTTTGCTATTATAGATGAAAGTCTATTATAGAAATTTGACAGATTGTAACTACTAGCTTTATGTGCTAGCGTCTGTACAATATAATATTCAAAACAGTTTAATTTTATTTTGGATAAGTACCTATTTAATTAATGTCTGTCCTGGAAAATATAGCAGACCATAGGACTATTAGCAATAAAGTTCAATTTACATCTTTTTGGAACCATAAATAAGTTTGTTGGTAAAGGATTTTTGTTGATTTATAAAAAACGGTGCTAGTTAGAGACATCCTTTTATTTTACCTGTCATATTGGCATAAACCTCTAATGAACCCTAATTATTTCAGATTTTTCGCTTCGCAAACTTCGAATATAAGGGGGAAGGGTATTATTTAGATATTTTTCACCATCAGTCGAAAACTATGCGGCATGAGAGTAAATAAAAATATATTTCACGTTAAACAAATGAAGTTCTTTCATATGATACCCCCTTGACCTATTATAGTAACCCCACTTTAAATTTTCAACCCCCTATTTCGGCCCCTTTCATTTGCAATAAAGGTGGGAAACTATTCCATATATGTATCAAAGTCGATAGCAGTAGTAGTTGCTGAACAAAGTAGCTGTGCCAGACAGACAGACAGACAGACGGACGAGGTCGCACCAGAAAGGTAACTTTTTTACCATTTTGGTACAACCCTAATGCGAAGAAGAATAGGAAAATATACAACGTGTTACAAAAATACCCCTGAAGTAGCCGAAAGGGGATTCAAAATTCCTTTGTATACAGGGTGTTAACGAATTCGTGTAATTCCTTAAAACCACATGATCTACTACTGATGTAGACAGGCCCCGCACGGGATTTAGATAGATTAAAAATAAAAAAATGAAATAATTATTTTTTCATGCGGCTTTGTTACCGATCGTATCTAAACCACCTAATACGGATTCAGTAAAAAAAAAAGAATTTATTTTTTGCAAAAAAAAATGTTTCATTTGTGTGAACATTTCGATGCGACGCGGCTGTCAGGCACGACTAACGCGATATCGCTCTTTGCAGTCAGATAACTCAAGGCTCTAAAATGACTCAGAAATAGAAAATCAATATTTTTTTTTGATTTTTATTCTGTTTATTTTCTAAAATTCCCATTTAGGTTTAATCTATGTCACCAGTAGATCACGTGGTTTGAAGGAATTACACGAATTCGTTAACACCCTGTAGAGTCTATTGGCAATATTTTAAATAAAAGCATACCCAAAAAAAAAATTTGGACAAATCATAAAATTAATTCATCACTGAAACGTAACCCTGAAAACATAAAAGTAAAGCGTAGACTACCCAGAAAGTTATTTACATTCTTATCTTACCTAATTTCGTCTGAGAGGTAAATGACAACAACCATAAAAGACTAGTTACTTGATTAACATTTTCTTTTTTAAGCGGAACTATGTAACACGTTTTATAAATCAAATATAGGTACCTCTTCTGTCTGTACCTGTTCTTTACGATCGTTCTAGACGATTAATTACTGTAGTATTACGTATTCAATGTTAGTATCTGACCTAAAATGCCCTTGTTAGCCTATAAAACATCGTCATTCATATTATAAAACTGTGTAGTTATTTACTGATTATCTGATAGAGATTCAATTTTTCTTTTTTGATGTTTTGTAAGAAAAACAGTAGGTCACTATCTCAATGACTGTGTTATGAAAGAATATCTGATCCAGTCAATTGATTAATTATCTTGTTAGAATTTATATCCTAGACTAATAATATAAATAACAAGCAATGTTCAGGCGTGTTTGAGGGCTCCACAGTGCGGCCCGCAATCACGCCCGTGGGGTTTGGCTATGTCTTCCTCGAAGTTGTTTCTACCAACATGATTATGGTGCTTTTCCATCAGAGATGTGCTATGCAACGTTGCTATGGATGCGTTTGATATCCACCAATCATATTCGTTGGTCCACATGGCATAGCACTGGTGGAAACTGATTCAACTAAGCTACGTTTTTTATATGGAAGGATGTGTGATGTGAATGCGTGCTATGGATGGTCGCGAGTGGTGTACCTATATCCGCCGCTCCCCGTGCCTTCCCTTCTGTCGATACGTCGCATAGCTCGAGAAGCGCAACTTCCTTGCACAGCTACATAGCTTAGCATCAGTGGAAACGGTCACATAGTTTCGTAGCTTAGCTTTTACATTCTCGCAGCATAGCTGCATAGCACATCTGTGGTGGAAATCACCCATAACCTGCGCTAGATGGACATTTTTCTGCAAAACTTTGAGCGCCTATACGAAATAGTGTTGAACATGACCTTGGTCTTGTCCAAGTCCTTGCCAAGATCGACACGCCGAAAGGCTCCCTATATGCTGTGCAGCATTTAAGACACAGCCATTAAAATGATGTCATTAACAAATCGGAGATGTGAGAGGTACTAGCCGTTTACGTTAATACTCTGTCCAATACAGTGTTGAAGATTTGCTCCAACACGTTGGTGAAAGATTTGGGGAAGCTACATCCCTCTGCGTAGTTAGTTACCACTGGCCACTAGGCCGGAGTCGAAAACTTTCTTGTAGTCCACAAATGCTAAACAGTGCGGCTGATTACACTTTTCCGCCGAAAAGAATGGATGTGGCCCATAGAGCTGCGTTCTTTTTAAAACCCCATTAAATTTTGTTTTTTTATTATGATTAAAGATTTAATAGACGATTCGTAACGATGATTGATGTGTGGTGCTGTGGTTTGGGGCCTCTTAGTAGTGCGGGGTTATACGTTGGCGTACTCAACGTTATAAACCCAGGGAATAAGATTTTTCATATTAGCCCTTTAACCGCTTTAGGGGTTGATTTACAAAAGTACTTGTGCTTATTTTTATTCGGTTATGTTAAAAAAAAATACAATAACTTTTCTTCAAGTTTCACCTTCAACGGTTTATTAGGCTGTGCACGAGTATTATGATAGGCCATGTTCGTAATTAAGCAATGAAAAATTCAGAACTTACTATTATTGTAGACCGGTAGTTACTAGATCACGTGGTTTATAGGAATTACACGAACTCATTTACACTCTGTATAGTCAAATGTTGCTTACATTTTGTTTTTTTGTTCCTTGAATAAAGTAGGTACCTATAGGATTCGCTGTAAGTACGCAATTCGTTTTTCATCAAGCGGTCACCCAAACGACCACAGTGAATCAATAGCAAGCCGCGATGAATAACGATTTCATTAACGATTCGAATCCAAGAGAAAGAGAAAATTACAAAAACTCAATAGTCTAACCACTGCTCTTGCATTCATGGTCGCCGTACTTTGGGTAGTTGTGCGCACATTATTAGTAGATATCTGGGCTTTGCAAGTTAGGAAGGGTTGCAACACCCAGCTGAGTTTTTAAATAGCGTTCTATTAGATTTCGAAAATGTATAGAACAAAGAACATGTATTTTTTTATTAAAAATAATTTTTATTGTGAGGTAAGTAGGTAATAAGTTGATTTTTTATTTTGACAGACTGCCTAGCTTATCATCATGCAAAAATAGTATTCATAATAAAAACTACGCAATAGTTTGGTTTCGTAACAAAAAACACACTATGTAAATCTAGAACCCCGAGATCTTCTCTCTCTTGGGGATCGTTTTAGCGAAAACATATAGCTTATTTTTGACATACTATGTTTGCCCTACCTCGCCGTGCACGAATTATTTAAATCGACTCTGGATTTTTGGTCCATACATTTAATAGCATTCTCCTTTGCTGCTGAAAACGAAACAGGAAACTGAGTATGTATAGTCGCGGACTTGAAATGTTTACCACCGTAAGGTCTATAATCGCTTGCATATTACTTTTTCTTAAGGTCTCTCGGTTGCTCGCAAAAATTTGACAGTTCAAAGATTTTTTTCTTGTAATTGACTTAAAAAGGTTTATGTAAAGAGGATATAATTATACTAAGTAGCATAGAATCAATCTACACACATCAAAAGTGTCTAGGGATCAAGCATTTTTATGCGGATTTCTTGAGATTGAGATGTGGCTTTGTAATAAATTTATGATTTTATAAATTTATATGGATCCTTTTTGGTGCATTTCATAATTTGAATCAGGAACTGTGAATCAAATTCGAGTAAAAGATGAAAATCAGCTGTCAATATTTTCCCTATAAAAACATACAACGCATTGAAGACATTATTAGTGCTACTGTTTCCCTACTACTGATTAAAACCAACGTTATTATGGAGCGGCGACGTCATTTAAGCAGGGAAGAAATGCTCAGAGCCGTGGGAATGATAGAAGCTGGTTCCCGGCAACGTACTGTGGCTTTAGCTCTGAATACAAGTCAGAGTGTTATCAGTCGACTTTGGACACGTTACCGAAGCACTGGTACCGTGGCTGAGCGCCATGGAGGACGGTATCGCTGCACCACACGGAGACAAGACCGATACATTCAAATCTTAACTCGAAGAGCTCCAACAATAACCGCCATGATGTTAGCCGTGAGGCTTCATCACTCTTCAGGGAACTTAATTAGCGACCAAACAGTCAGAAACCGCTTGCATGAAGTGAACCTTCATTCCCGAAGACCGCTACGGGTACCACCTATAGCAATGCACAATCGTAGGATTCGATATCAATGGGCTCTTGGACACAGAAATTGGGCAGAAGAACAATGGCGTTTCGTGTGCTTTTCTGATGAGTCTCGTTTTGGTATGAGACCGGATACAAGACGTATACGACACTGGAGAACCCCTGGACGCCAACAGCGATTAAAATCCTGCCAGGAAGTCCATCCTTATAGTGGTGGAACCATCATGGTATGGGCGGGTATTTGGATCGGCGGAAGAACTGAGTTGATTCGGATCAGAGGCAACCTCAACGCTCAAATTTATGCTGAGACGATTGTATCAGACGTCATCGTTCCTCTACAAGCGCAAATCGGTCCCTTATTTCAGTTAATGCATGATAATGCACGACCGCACACCGCAAGAGTTGTAAGACAGACTCTCGCCGCAGCTAACATCAATGTCCTGCCCTGGCCTGCTCAGTCGCCAGACTTGAACCCGATTGAGCATGCATGGGATATGCTACAGAGAAGAGCTCTGCCGAATATGGAGGGTATCCAGTCGCAAGAAGACCTTTTTTTGTTGTTGCAACGAACATGGGCGGCCATTCCACAGCGTGATTTGGATGAACTCATTTTGAGTATGCCAGACCGATGTTCTTGTGTTGTTAGTGTTCGCGGTAGAAACACGGATTATTAATTGTTTAAGTTACCCAATAAAATTTTAAAGAAAACTGTTATTTCAGTCTTTTTTTCGAACTTTTGTGTTAGTGGTTCAAATGTCAAAAATCCCTTTATTAGGAAAATGGCAAATTTCTTTATTAATGCAAAGGTGACTTGGTTTATCGTTACTGTGACAAACGAAAACACTTTATTTGATGAATCCTTAAAGAAAATTTTAATTAATATCAATCAGGAGAAAAGTTATTGCAAAAATATATGTTGATCCCTAGACACTTTTGATGTGTGTATTTAGCTCTACATAATATACAACCTATATCTAGATATCTAGACACACATCCAAGGAGTTCATAACATCAAAAAGTGGTTAACCTTTTTGCTATAACCGTCGCTCCACAATTGATATATTTCTTCATATTTTGTAAGTTGATATGACATCTTAAACCTTATTGCGCACAGTGTGAGAAGGAATCGAATTTGAAATCTGATAAACATTTCGAGTCCGCGGCTGTACTTTCGACACGATAAAAGCAAAACCAGTAGAAGTTTCTTTGGTTGTGCAAATTGTGATTTTCACAACATTTCGTACTTTTGTAAGTGCACTTACTTACGTTGTGGTTTTAATAATTTATGTTTAGGTAGTCATATTATTGCAGGATGTCCCAGAAAGCAAGCGGAAGTCCAGAGGTAAAACACCCTTAGAGGTACCCGAATCACCCTCATGTATGTTCCGCGATTTTTTGTAGTTTTCGTGTTATGATTTCTTTTCATGTTTTAACCAAACTCTGACTTTAACGACATTTTTGATAATATGAATAGTTGAAAAAATTCATGTTTTATTCATCTAATTATAAAAAAATAACTGTTTACGTCACTGCTATCAAAAATGTCATTAAAGCCAGAGTTTATTAAGGAATTACACGAATTCGTTTACACCCTGTAGATAGATGTCATATGCAAATTATGCAATCCAATAAAACTTATCTGATTGGACTTTAAGGGCAATAAAACGGTAATGGATCAGACAAAACTATTTAAATGCATTTGTGTAGCCAATGTGGTCTGTATATCTATGGACTCAACGTAATGTTCAATGAAGCTCAATTTCTCGGCATAAGTTTTTTTTTTCGATTATTCCCTCTTCCTATCTTTTATGAGATGTCTTAACCTAATATTGGATGTGGCGTTGATCTTTAAATAGAAACAAACAAAAACTCTGTTGTCAAAAATCTGGTAAGTCTTCAACTGTTAAAGAAAATCGTTTCAATTCAACGGTAAGATTGAAATATACTGCAAAATAATATATCCTAGATTTTCTGGTCTCATCCATTTACGCAGAAAAGCAATAACAGAACTAGTCAAAACTTCTCTTCAAGCGAAAGCCGAATGTTTGGATGTGGGTATCGTGTTCACCAAATCAAAAAACAAATCTCTCTTATTCTCTCGAACTCTACCAATTCTGTTTTGCACAAACTAAACTTAATTTAAACTATTGCCGTCTTTTTCACTCAGACAAAATAAGAAAGAGACGGAAGTAAATAAGAACTGTCAAATTTAGTTGAAAACGTCAGAACGTGTCCACTACGTGTTCGTAGTGGACACGTTCTGACGTTTTCAACTAAATTAAATTCGGTAAAGTTCAAGGCGTAAACTAGTTTGACATCTCTAACTTTGTCCCTATTTATCACCGTCCTTTTCTCACGCTGCCTATTAGTGAGAGATAGCAATTCTCTAATTTTATTTTAGTTGGTGAACAAGAGAATCTGCTCCATTATCTGGATGGGCTCTCTCTGACACCGCCTAAACTACTATGGGCCCGTTACAAGAAATAAATAACTTATTATTGAATCAGTTCAACGAAAACCGTGACCAAGGATTATAACTGCGGATAGTAAACAAGTCGAGTCCATTTTTTAAGTAATACGTAACCTGCTATTGGCCTTTGGCTCTTTGTAGGTACATGACAAGTAGCGACCGTCATACTCGTACCAAAAAATTACTTAAAAAAAGTTGTAATCAATCTCTGTCCTTAACCAAGGTCCATCTGCAACGTGCATACAAATTACGTGTTTCGGTTATTGGGCAATAATTATGATTAAAGGACAGATCGACTATGCCAAACTGTGACTATCAGTATGACCATTATTTAAATTAAGTTTCCGAGGGTCGCCCGGTCGGTTAATGCACGGATGAGTAAGTATATCAATTACTTCATCTTGTCTATAAAAACGGAAAAAAATCACGTTTGTTGTATGGGAGCCCCCTTAAATATTTATTTTATTCTGTTTTTTAGTATTTGTTGTTAAAGCGGTAACAGAAATATGTACATAATCTGTGAAAATTTCAACTGTCTAACTACCACGGTTCATGAGATACAGCCTGGTGACAGACGGACGGACAGCGGAGTCTTAGTAATAGTACAGACTACCTATATCCTACTCCTTACAGTCCAAGTCCAAGTAGCCATACTGCATACTTGGGACATAACCTCCGCCCCTACATAATTTTGACATTTCATAGGACCTGTCAAATGTATGGGCGTTGACCCACTGTATGTAGTAAGTAGGTACACTGTGGTAATAGGGTCCCGTTTTACCCTTTGGGTACGGAACCCTAAAAAATGTTTCTCGTTGAGCAGAGACGAGGCAAAAGCAAATTTTGCAAAATAAAGCACCTTAACGTCGTTTAATGCGGTGTTTAATTCCTCTTTATTCTCTCGTGTCTGCACTACCTATACAACAATAGCTCAATGAGCAATTTTTTTCACCACGGCATGACATGTCGTGGTGAAAAAATTAAACAGTCAGCGAGGTTGGTAGCGAGGCAACCCAGGGTGCGCCAGACGTATCTACAAGTAGGTACAGTCAGTTTATGAGTATCTATCATAACGATGCTATAAAAAACATGTAACAAACAATTCAGAAAAGTGACTATTTATCATTTTAATTTATAAAAGAGTTGAAGAGAAGTGAAAGTTAGGCGTACCTTTTCTGTTGAAACAATGGAGCAAAGAGTCCATTCAATATTCAAACAACAAAATCTGGTTCTATTTCAGGCGCGAATATTGGTTTTCTCGTAATGAATGACAAAATTGGGGAATTTTTAGATGCAGCTCAATGGAGCTAATTTAATTTAAAGTTAATTCATTTAATTTTTTAAACAAAGTAGGTAATGACCTACTTTGTTTAAAAAATTAAATGAATTAACGCAAACTGCATGGAGAACCTAAGAAAGGTATAGGACAGACACCCAGACATAAAAGAAAAATTATTTGTATAGCAGGAACGTGAACCATTTCTAACGATGTCCTACCTAGTCATCGAAGTGAAAAAATCAATTCAGGTTTCACGGGGGAAAGGGACGGAGCATGCACCAAAGGATTCATTTTATACCTTTTTTGTTACGGAATTCTTAATTTGGTAATCATAACAAACTAAATTCCAGAAGGGCTTTGTATGTTTTAGAAACGAAATACATCATTATTATCTTTTTAATTGTGCCAAATTAGTTTTATTTAGGTACTTAATTATTTTTTAAACGTGGAATTGAATGTTTAGATACCGAAATTGCAAAGTCAAAAAAAATTTCTATTGAGTATTTGCTGTTTTGGCTGTTTGTAAAATACAACTTATGGTCTTATTTTAATAATCCACGATAGTTTGCACAGAGCCTTTTTTTTCCTCTTCTCCCTCCAACATAATCGGAGCCTGTATTTAGCTACTTCCTTTCATACCAGTTCTCGCTTTTATTCTTCTCGCACTTTCATTCTGCATATTTTATCTTTCTATCATTCATCATCTTCTTTCTCAAGGGTAGGATGCCCTTCTACTGCCTATTCTGTCTAGCTATCTTTGTGTCTTAATCTTTATTACAGGGAGACACAACACCAGGTTATTTTTTATTTAACAGCAAACTTCTCATTTTAATCTTAGTCTATTTCTTATTTTTAATAAGTACCTACATATTTTTGTGCATAGTGCCTTAGTAAATGCTAGCTTGATGTGCTGGCGTATCTGTACACAAAACGAATTAAGATGGTAACATTATTTTTAAAATAGATTAGTAGATTAATATAATTTAGAAAAGAATATTTTTTTTTACTTATAGTGCACTAGGCAATTTCTGCCAGACAACCTTAGGATGGAAAGAGAGGGGTAGCTGTGTAACAATAAATATGAAGAATATATATTTTGTAACATTAAATGAAATAGTCTACATAAATATAAAACACTAATAAATAAATATGATAAGCTTTACTTTAAACAAAGATGGAAATAGGAAACCATAGTGATATATTTTTGATTTTGATATTTTTTGTACCACTTTCGAATGGTTGAATTTTTGACCCAAAGGTTGACTGGTAGAGAATGCCAATGGCACTTGTGTATCACCAATTTACTTACATGAAGTTTAAATAAATAAACATAGCGTATCCTTGACGAGTCTTTTGAAAATTGCCTACAGTTGTAAATGGACTGTAAATGATTTTCCCCTAGAACTAAATGTACTAATAAGCACGTAAGTCCTTGGATTTTCCAAAGAAGGTAGCGGAATGCATTTGTTAAAATGAGATTTACCATAAAATCCTCACAAAATGTAATAGTTGGTCTAATACCTACATATAATTGGTACTTAATACATGCTGCGCCGATCCCAAATAAGTTGGGATAAGGTCAGGAGGATGATGATTAGTACTTCCGAGGTGTGATGCCCTATCCTCTCAAATTCCAAGTTCCCCAAAATGATTTTTCATATATTCATTCTCAACGTCCCCAAAATGTAAAATTAATTTATTTGTAAAGTGACCCTTGACCGTTTCTCGTACTTACGTCTCCAAAAGTGTTAGAATAAAATAAAATCAGTAGGTACCTAGTTAAAATTAACCTTATTTTGGAAGAGATATTTTCTCTTTGTATAATTTGTACTATGTGTTTCGAGATATATCCAGGGTGTGTTAGGGATGTATCCAGTATTGAATCTATTAATATTATATATTAATATTTATTGAAGTAGGTACAGAACAACGTCGTTTGTTATCTATCACTTATCAGTCCTGCATAATGTTAATAATATTTAATGAATTAAGCGTAAATTGCAATGAAAATACATATTAAATTTTTTACCCCACTGATTCTCTAAAGTAATAACAAATAACATTAAACAATACGTACGTAAGCATTGATTCGGCGACTGTACCATTCTAGATTTCGGTCAAGACAGAGTCATAGGTACAATTTTATCTATACATATAATAAAACAGTAAAAAAACTGTGTCTGTACATTGAATATATTACAAAAATAATAATTGAGGGGGGTTTAGAAACAGTAATAGAGCACGAATCCAAAAAAAAAAATCTGTCTGTTTGTCTGTTTGTCTGTGTGTCTGTTTGTCTGTTTGTTTGTACACGCTAATCTGCGGAACTGCTGGACGGATTTGAATGATTATTTTTTTGTTGTATAGATATTAAGTCTGGGCAACATATAGGCTATAATTCATCGTGGAAACTTGAACACCTGATGCAAAACCGCAACAGACCAGCTAAACTATAAGAGATACAAAAATGGTACCATAGCAAAAATTAATCCACGTGATGAGCATTTTCTGCTGAGAGAATAAATTTGAAGATCTGGAACACCTGATGTGGAACTCCAAGAGCCCAGCTACACTATAACGTATATAGGAATGACGTCTTAGCAAGAGTTGTTCAACCTGATGAGCACTCTCTGTTGATGTATAAAAATTGAAGATCTGGAACACCTGTTGTGGAATTCCAAGCGCCCAGCTACACTATAACTTATATAGGAATTACGTTTTAGCAAAAGTTATTCAATCTGATGAGCACTCTCTGTTGACTTAAAAAATCGAAGATCTGGAGCACCTATTGTGGAACTCCAAGAGCCCAGCTACACTATAACATACCTATATAGGAATGACGTCTTAGCAAGAGTTGTTCAGCCTGATAAGCACTCTCTGTTGACGTATAAAAACTGAAGATCTGGAACACCTGTTGTGGAATTCCAAGCACCCAGCTACACTATAACATATATAGGAATGACGTTTTAGCAAAAGTTGTTCAATCTGATGAGCACTCTCTGTTGATTAATAAAAATCGAAGATCTGGAACACCTGTTGTGGAACTTCAAGAGCCCAGCTACACCATAACACATATAGGAATGCCGTCTTAGCAAAAGTTGTTCGGTCTGATGGGCATTTTCTGTTGACTTATATAAATCGAAGATCAGATACATCTGATGTGGAAATCAAAGCTATCACTAATTTCACTGTATAATTATAAAATAACATAAGCTGGGAGTACCTCCACGCAGTGAAGGCGGTAACAGTATAGGACTGATTTTCGATGACGATGGTATATCATTGAAAATTTGACTCTACTGGCCAAAACTCCCATATATTTTTTTATTTTATCGAATAAATATGCCTTCGGGCTTATGTCATTTGAGTGTTTAATTTCCTTTTCCATTTATCTTTGTAACACGGTAGCCTACCCGGTAACGCAGGGGAGCAGTCACTTAGATTTTAATTGATCAGGCATCTTCACAATAAAACTATAACCATGCCTAGAAAGAGGTCAAATCTTTCCCAATGTTCCAAAGGACCTAAAAGATTGAGGATCATAAGATCCCAAGAATGTACCAAAGAGCGTCAGGAGAGGCTTGATGCTGTACGAGAACATCAGGTTGCAACTCGCTCTGTGGAAACCTCTTCGGATCGCGAAGCACGCCTGCGTTCTCAGCGTATTTACGCATCGACTTCTAGGTCTCTAGAGACAAGTGAAGAACGTGATGCGCGACTGACCGCTGATCGTGAACGTCACGCATTGTCTCGCGAGTCGGAGACGTTCACGGATAGAGAATTGCGCTTAAGTTCTCAGCGTATCTACGCATCGACTTCTAGGTTTCTAGAGACAAATGGGGAACGTGATGCGCGACTGACCGCTGATCGTGAACGTCACGCATTGTCTCGCGAGTCGGAGACGTTCACGGATAGAGAATTACGCTTGAGTTCCAAGCGTATCTACGCATCGACTTCTAGGTCTCTAGAGACAAGTGAAGAACGTGATGCGCGACTGACCGCTGATCGTGAACGTCACGCATTGTCTCACGAGTCGGAGACGTTCACGGATAGAGAATTGCGCTTGAGTTCCAAGCGTATCTACGCATCGACTTCTAGGTCTCTAGAGACAAATGGGGAACGTGATGCGCGATTGACCGCTGATCGTGAACGTCACGCATTGTCTCACGAGTCGGAGACGTTCACGGATAGAGAATTGCGCTTGAGTTCCAAGCGTATCTACGCATCGACTTCTAGGTCTCTAGAGACAAGCGGAGAACGTGATGCGCGACTGACCGCTGATCGTGAACGTCACGCATTGTCTCGCGAGTCGGAGACGTTCACTGATAGAGAATTGCGCTTGAGTTCTCAGCGTATCTACGCATCTGCTTCTAGGTCTCTAGAGACAAGTGGAGAACGTGATGCGCGACTGTCCGCTGATCGTGACCGATATGCATTGTCTCGCGAATCGGAAACGTTTACCGATACAGAATCACGCTTGAGTTCTCAGCGTATTCGCACATCTACTAACAGGTCTTTTGAAATGAGTGATAAGTTGTTTAGTCTGATGGGCATTTCCTGTTGACATACAAAAATGAAAGATCTGGAACGTCTCGAATCGTCTCGCGCATCCCGATGTTGTCCCGTCCTCGGGCTCTTAGAATTCGACATCAGAGGTTTCAGATCTTTGATTTTGACGACCCCGTTGTCGCTGGCATAAGCAACAGTATCCGCGTACGAAGTCGCGGGCAGAAGCTAGTTCAATAATATAAGTTTTGGGGAACTTGGGGAGATAGGGCATCACCCCTAATGAGGGCTATTTTACTTTGTACTAATGCACTAATGTCTTGTATGCTTTGGATATGAATCTAAATCTAAAATGAGATCGATAGCTATTTTCGAAGCCCAGCTTGCAAAGTTAATTTGTTTTCTTTACAAATAGAATACGAGCGAAGCCGCAAAAGCTAGTAATAAAATAAAAATACGACGAATAGCAATAGCTAATGTTTTTTTGGTTGGATTCTTGTGTAGTGACAGTAACGAGGTTGTATTGTATTTATTAGGTTGTATTGTGTCGGATGGTCGGATGTAACACTGTATTAAGCTAACAATACGTAAACTTTCTAGTACCTAATCGATTATTTGACTTCGTAATTAGGGCAAAATATGAGCTGGGACCAGTTCCCTATTTTGTCTTATAAATTTTATAATCTTAATTTAGTGTGCTTAATCATAATTATCGATTGCTCAAATAATTATCTGCCATAATGTTATTAAGCCTAATACCGAAATCCCTAAATATTAAAACTCCTAATGGCAGTGGTCATAAATTATCAAAATTCCTAAGTACAAAAAACGCATTGAATCACTGCCCTAGTCCTAATGACTTTTGAACATAATGGTCTTATTTGATATGTTTGATTTATCCTTATTATATCCATAAATTCGTATGACCGGCAAATCGAGTCTTCTGGAGGAACACACCTACGAACAATTTTATTTTTGCATTCGTGTTTTATGCTTGATGCATGCTTCCTACTTGCTTGCTGTACACATGTAGTAAGTATGCATCAATCATAAAACAGGCATGCAAGCATGCAACTGTTAGTAGGTGTGCTCCGCCGGAAGCCGGAAGAGGAAGACTCTCTTTGTTTGTCTGCCCATCACTCGCTCGCACTTTCGCCCAGCGCTCCGCCCGGGAATCGTCCATTCGCTACGCTTCGGCCACAAGCGCTTGTTCCACTCGGGACCACCTAAGCGAACTTCTGATTTCGCGCTTTACAAGAAACTCTAGGAGTAGGTACCTAGGACCAAGTCGGATCATGGGGAGTCAGGGTGCTCTGATTCGGATCTGGATAGTAGTGTTTAGGACTATCCAGATTATGAAACAATCATTTGGAATAGTTACTAGGTAAGTATTAGATTATGGTTACGCTATCATTTGGACACAAGTGTATTATACATGGAGATAGTTTCTCGAAGCGAGTCTCATACTCTCTCTGTTTTAATGGTAGAGAAAGACGAAGACAGAACGGTTCTCGCTTCGAGAAACTACTTATCCTCGTGTAAATCAGCCTTTATGACCGAAGAGCAATAGAACAAAAGCTTATAATTATGACGGCCAAAAATAATGAGACTCAAATACATATCATAACTAAATACCAAGTGATGTTTTATGAGAAATATTTAAATCCATAGATAGTGATTTTAGGACAATCGAAATCGATATTATGAGAAGAAAAGGGATCGCGAAGGTACCTACAGGAATCCTTCATTATTAGTGGGTCTTCATTTAGAAATTGTTTCATAAATATATACCGTCTATATTTGAACTCAAGCAACAACAAACGTGGTGAATATTTATACCTGGAACTGGTTAAAAATTAAAGAGTTTTTTCGGGGAATGAGTTAATGCGCTGATTCAGTATAGAATTCTAGACTTTACTAGTTAAGGGTAAACGAAGTAACTACAGTCCCTTTTTATTTTAAGCTTTTTACGTTCAATCCTATATACTAACATATCAAGAATGTATAGAGACGATCTTCTAATTAGGACTTTTTTAGACAAGACATTTTTAGACAAGAGAACTAGAATGTTTTAGACACTGCTATGAAATTCATCTTATGGGATTTAAAAGCATCGAAAATGCGAACGTAGTTTTTAGAACAAAAGGATTCGCTCGGTTCACAGAAGTGGCTTCTAGAAATTGATTTGAAAAATGTCAGTCACAATTGAGTACGAGTAGTTACTTACAAATTCCGGATAAGCCTTCACCTTTTCATAGCCTGGCTGGCATGAGTCATGACTGTAAACATTTAAACATGTCTGGAAAAAGACGGACTTCATGTAACCTTAAACGTACAAAAAAATATTAAGTAAGTAGTTAAGTACCTATACCCTAAAATCCTAACTCAGATAATTTATGTAAACAAAGGGGATAACAGATCAAAAAAATATCTTATTAATGGTAATTCACTAACAATGCCGGAAAAAAAGGTTAGATTCTCTTTTATGTATTGATTTTAGAAATAATAATTTAAAAAATATCATACCGTAATTATTTTTATAAATTTTCAGTTTTAAACAAAGTTATTAAAAAAAGGAGATTTTCTATACTAATATAATAAAGAGGTAGAATTTGTTTGTTTGTTTGTTTGTATGTAGGAGGTAATTTCCGAAACTACTCATCTGATTTCAAAAATTCTTTCACCAATAGGAAGCTACATTATCCCTGAATGCTATAGGCTATATTTTATATTTAAATTAGGGATCAATAACCGACATTCACGCGGACGAAGTCGCGGGCAAAGGCTAGTCTGGTATAAAGTATTTTATGATACTGGTAACACTGTAGGAGTACCAAACATTTTCTCGTTTGACAAAATTTCAAAGTTGTTTTCTTAGCGTCATATCAATACACTCGTTTTATTTTCCCGTTTTCGCTGCGTGTTTGATAATTTTGTTATTGTGCTATATTATCATCTTGTTAAGTTTTTCATTTTGTTGTTATCATTGTTTCATTTGATTCTGAAAGTGATAGTTATTCAGATTCAGACACATCATGAAAAATTATTTCATAATAGTTAATTCTAATCGAAGCTACTGATTTGAAATCAGATCTTGAATCAGATGTTTTATTTAACTATCATCTTCAACAACAAACATAACTCTCATTCATAGATTAATTTTGTAAGTAGCAAGTCATGCCAATGTTGGATGAAAACGACTGTAAACTGTTCCAAGTGGAAATTTGGTCCGATTTTGAGAAGTCTAATATTGGACTTAAAAGGACTGATTAAAATGATTATAATGCGCGTCTCCGACACACTACACAAGACTTTGTTTGGCTACGGTATTTTGTTTGCATTGTTCTTAAAATTAACTTGATTTTAAATGATTACTTAGTAAACATTTAATGATAAAATGTTTTGTACCACTAACCTGTCATTTTGACAATGACATTTCTTTGTTTACATAAATTATCTGAGTTATGGAATTAGGGTATACATAAAACTGTTTCTCAATCGAGTTATATAAGCGAAAGTTCTTGTTTTACTTTCAAACAAAAGGACTAATTAATGGATGATATAATTTAATTCGGGCAGATTATTTTTAGATGTAACAAAATCTAATGTAGGTATAAAACATAAAAATACACTGTTGAAATATTTTCAATAGTGTTCAATGTGTAGCCAATTTACATCCGACATGAGTAAGCACCTAACCAATTTGACATAAAATCTCTGAAACTTTATCGAACGAAGTAATAAATCCTCTATTTTTATTACAAACTCGAGTGACATTTACTTTGCTAATAGTGTGGCGTGTCGGCAGCTTCTCGCGAAGGCACAATCACGCACTAGCGCGACTTCCTCCTCGCCAGCGTTACTACGCTACTTATTGTTATTCCGGACCAAACGCAACATTTTTTGTTTCATCTTTACTCCTCCAATGTTCTTTTCTTGTCTCGTCCTTTCTAAGGCAGTTTCGTATGTTGGTTTCGCTCACTCACCCGCGTGGGTGTGGGCCCAGCGGCCACTGAACCCGACCGGCACAGCTGTTTTCGTCAAAGAATAATTATAAAGGACGCACTAATTGAGTAAAAGTTCCCTAAAAGTAAGTTGTGACACAGTGGGGCACTATCAGTGGTATTGATTGTAAACAAGTTCAGATAAGAAACACCACATGTTATCAGAGTACGTGACGATATACAGCTAAAAAACGTAGACCAATAAAATAGTGATATTTATAAAGTTTCAAGTTTTCTTATGATAAACGTACGACTTGATAGCCATGCTCGAATGGGCAGTAAACAGAGCTCAAGCTTTTATGTTCCACAAGAGATATGGTGTTGATTGAAATAGCAGTTATCAGAGAAACGTGATAGGTACCTTCCGGCAAGGAGTAATATGAGTATTTAATAACGTTCAACAACGACTTTGAAACTTTAAAGTACCTATTATTTTGGTTATTTTGAAATCATCATTTCTGCAAGTGTTGGATAAATTTTATGTCTAGTAACCTCGCAGAGAATAAAAAGCTTTAGATATCATTGTAGTATTTCCTAATCTTTAATATGTTGCCCCTTAAAACTGGTTGTGGGGTAGCAAGAAGGAGATATTATAATTTTATTAATTAACTAGCTGTGCCCGCGACTCCGTCCGCGTGGAACTCGGAAAAAACATTGTGTCGCAGCAACTAAATAATGTATAGTATTCCATTTATTATAATAATAAACAAAGGTGTCCCACCAAAGCGCTTGTATCTTTTAAATCATTTCTTTAGGTAGAGTTTCAGCTCTTCTTGATTGACCGTAAAGGTTCATAAAACCATAATACTAAAAACGTGTTGCTTATTTCCATACATTTCCTTGCTAATATGGATTATAATTGAATATTGATATTTATTGTGATAATGTAACGAAACCTTATCGCGATACAAAAATGGCTACAACGCCGTCTATGTAGTTACAATCGGCGAACTAAATCAAATCATTTTACGCAGTGCAGTGTTTAAAATGATTTCATTCGAGGTGTGGAATAGGAAAGTACTTTAAATACATAAAAATTTCACCTATAGAAGACTTCATTTTATTTTTATAAGTTAAAAATAGGTACTGCTTTCAAAGATTTCAAAAAGTTTGATCTGGAAATCGAACCAACCCAAATGCGAAAAATATCATCTGTATTTTTATTTCACCAATCGATAGGATCAATAATACGGATTAAATCGCTCCAATAAACATTGTGTCCGAAATTGATGGAAGACCATAAAACGAAAATTGACTAACTTAGGTACATTTAAATTCAAGCACTTATTAATTGTTGTTAAGTACTTAGTTCTTATTTTTTCCACTTCGTTCAATTTAAGACAGTGTGTTTGTTGGAGAGATTTGATCCTGATTATTGACCATAAAGATATTATCAACAGGTGCCACCAGATGGTATAGCTTTGTCAGTTTGATTCCCGGTTCAGGCAAAAAAATCAGTAAGTAAAGGCAATCTTTCTTACTTTTAAAAATAAAATGAAGTCTCCTTTGAGTGAAATTTGCAATTTTTAATATAAAAGTACTTTCCCTTCATGGCCATATGTTTTGGGACATTACCTAAGGCTTAAATAAACTTAATAAAAGGGCGATGACAGGCTTTGTATAGTTCTGACAACAATGAACAAAATAAAATATATAAAACATTCTAAAATTTTTACAAAATGTGTATTTTTTACCGTTCACTGCAGCACTTGTTTCTGTCTACAGCTTACACTTCGCACTATATGGAAATAATGTTCCGTTGCTCGGCATCTATGAGCAATAGCGTGATAGTTTATATACCAGCATAAGCGCAGGCCCATCAAAATCGATTCACGCGATTTTACGATCCAAATATTAAGCTTTATACTTCGCAGTATGTAGAAATAATGTTCCGCTGCTCGGCTCCTATGAACAATAGCGTAACAGTATATGTAAAAGCAAAATTGTCGCCCTTTAGGCAACACATCAGCGAAAGTCCCATCAAAATCCATCCACGGGATTTTACGTGATGCCCGGACGGAAAGACAGACAGACAATAATTAAAAAAAAAATGTTTTGGTTTCTGTATCGATAGTATAGTACCCCAAATCGAAATTTTGAGAAAATATTTAATTACAGACCAAGTGCACTTTGAATTCTATTAATAGTATATACGAGTAGATGTATAAATACGTATATATAAGTATTAACAATTAAATATATGAGTATTTCAAATTAGTATATCGTATTGCCTTGCACAATTAACAATTTAGAATACCTACACTCACTTATGAAATTGAGTATATTTCTCTTCCACCGCCATTCAGATAGATTAGTACCTAATAAATTTTAAATAACGATATCTTCGTTTTTTTTATAAAAGCTTAGTTAGTACCTTCTTCGATTAGCATTTCAAAAGACCTTTTGTAGACTGAGAATAGTAATATATTCGTTGTAATATATTTCCTCACAACGTGATTTGATACACGTAACGCCATCTATTGAAAAGAAATGATATACACAAATACATGCTAAGTTCTTCTTCTAGAAAACTTAAAATTCGCATAACTTTTGATTGCGAGAACCGATTGCGATGAAACAAAAAACATATGTTACTTGGAGATAAGCACAATATTTATTTATAAAAGTCAATAACATTGGATCAGTTGTTTTTACGTGATGCTTGAACAAACAAACAGATAAACAGATAAACAGACAAACAGATAAACAGACAAACAGATAAACAGACAAACAGATAAACAGACAAAAATTCCAAAAATGTTAAAAATGGGTTCTATTGGTTATCGTTTAACTCCCCAACCAGGTTTTTTCAAAATATTTGCTGTGTACAGACACGCCATGTCTACAGATTTATTATATGTATAGAAGATAGTCTGCGTTGCTAATAAAATGTCTGCACATACAGAAATAATATTCCTGTGCTAGTCTATAGTCAAATAATGGAATGTAAATCGTAAGGTAGGTAAGTCTGGTGAACTTACCGAATAATAAACGAACAGATAGGTAATAAAGTTGTAAAATTAATATTCCATATCCATATGACATGTTAAGATTCTTTCTATTTGACCTACTTACACTTTTGAGGATTTGTACAGATCTTTTAAATTATAAATATGTTAAAGTCTACAGAGGTGTAAATATTATGTTAAAAATATTATTAAAATAAATATAAAGTAATTATGAGATATTTGTTTTTGTTGTTTGATCAATAATATCTAATACAGATATTTCAGGGTCGCAGTAATTTGATAAACCGTCCGATAAAACGAACAACTGTAGTTGCTGTATTAATTGTTATATTTATACAAATAATTTCGGTACACGCATCTCCATGGCACGTATCGACTGGCAGCAGGGACGTATCACGTACCTAGCTGAATCGATCGGAGGGTTGCACGACCCCTCGGCGCTAGGTACCTACCTCCCGGGCCGCGCACCCAGAGCTTTGTGAATGCGAAACTTACTGTCGTAAAATGACGTAAAGGACATTGACCGAGGTTATCAGACGACTTTGAAAGTTTCGCTGATGTGACGCATCCCAAAGTTTTTTAACACGTTGCCTGCCATGTTAGACGTGACCTGGAGTGAATGTTGTATTTAGGCCATATTGGACAACGATGACCGACATGACAGTACGAAATTAAAAACCAAATCAAATCAAAATATTTATTTGCAATCTTATTAAATTATACAGAAGGCACTTTTAACTTAGCGTTGCGTGCCTTCTACATGCATTGCAAAGACGGCTAATGTATTTAAATAATTATTATTAATTGTTATGGCAGTGGCAGTATTTTCGCCACCAACTTTTTTGGACGATGTTCCGAAAACTAATATTTTTATTTTTAAACCTGGCAATGTTACGATTTTTAGCTACTTTACATATGAACAAAAAAAAAATGCCTTTTTTTTATAAAAATTGCCATACTTTTTGTTATTTGCTTTTCCTAAAACCTTTTGCCTTTTAAAGGGTTAAATAAGTTTAGTAAGGTTCTAGTATCTTATAATTATGAGATGATTTTAATTTACTATTAAATGCTTATGAGTTTTGTTTATTTTTTTAATATTTTGTGGTAGTTTATTAAATACTAGCTGTGCCTTTGCGGCTCCGCCTACGTAAAAAGTTTCTCTCCATTTAAATGTTACTCCTTCCTAGGTACATAAATATCCGATACGTCTCGCGCGCCACCTGTACGTTGATGGTACCTACACTACCTAGACCTAGGTACTTACTATGTCAGAAACTTTTGCGCAAGAGCCAACTACAATTGCAGGCATAGCATGACCACCGTAGATAATATTTTTGTCGACGAGAGAATAGACAAAATGATATAATGACATATTCCTACTGTACAAAGTTTCAACTCAATCGGATGAACGATGCGTGAACACATAAGGGTCAAAATACACGTCCGATAGTTGCTTCCGGGAGCCGGATCCGACTATCTGATCGGATTCTTGAAATACACGTACGATTCTCGTGTTCGATTTTTTCTGTACGACGACGACGCCCGCACGATGCTTAAGATTCTGACATCCGATCCGATAGTCTGATCGTACGTTTAATTCATGTTCAAACAAATGAATGACGCGGAGGCCTTCAGATAGTCTGATCAGACTATCGGAACCGACTATCGGAGGCAAGTATCGGACGTGTATTTGGGCTCTAAAAGACGAAGAGAACACACTTTGTTTTTAGTTTAAAAACCCAGGGAATAAGATTTCTCATATAACCTCTTTTCAACTTTTTAAGGGTAGCCTAAAAAATCCGTTCTTATTGTGCGTTTTTGTTATAAAATACAACTATTTCAAGTTTCTATTTTTAGCGGTTTAGGCTGAGCGAGTCTTAGGTACAATAACACTTGTTTTTTATATACATACTTACATTAGATGTAGTTTTTTGCACAAAACCGTATTAACTACATACTTGTGCAAAAATAATGCGAACGATCGGAACTTCCACTGTTCCTGATCATTGACAGTTTCATTTCAGTAAAGAAACTATGGTCACCGTTGCATTTAAAAACCAGTAACGCCATCTAGTTGATCAATAAATACAATATTATATACAGGATGCTTCTAGATGCAATCGACGTCAAGCCGCAACAGAGATTAACCGCCATTTTCAATATCCTATCTATCGGCGGTTTACCTTACTATAGATAGAAATTTGACATTACTTCTATGGAGCTTATGTCAAATTTCTATCTCTATTAGGCGAAACCGCCGATAGATAGGTTATTGAAAACGGCCGCAAGGGGACTGTGGCCTACAAAAAAGCCCATGGAACTTTGAACATATCATATTTCCGACGGTTAAATATAATCAATACTGCAAAGAGCCTAGTTTTGTCAAAGAGATACGATATCTATGCGTAACCTATATCACACTGAAAGAAAAGGAAAGGATGTAAAGGAAAGCATTTTAGAAAGCAGACGTCAAAAATCTACTTAATGTATGCAATTTCTGAAGACCCTGATGCTAAGATGTTCTATAAACAACCAGCTTTTGCCCGCGGTTTCGCTCGCCTTAATTTAGAATTTGACAAACACACTACTAAAGTTTCTTCACATAATTCAATCATGATTCGAAAGACACGAGGCGCCATCTATTATCGTTATTGTTGTTTTCCTCGGGAACAGTACTTTTTTTCGGGATGAAAGGTACCTTATGTCCGTTTCTGTACACCTGACACTCAGAATACAGAAAGAACTCTGTATTCTGAGACCTGACAGTGTATTGCAAAATTTCAGGATGATAGGTTCAGTGGTTTAGACGTGAAAAGGTAACAAGTAAAACAAACTTACTTTCGCATTTATAATATTAGTTAGGATAGTTAGGATTAGGATACTCGTTCAACGACAATTAAGGCTCATTTACACGGAGATAGTTTCTCGAAGCGAGTCTCATGCTATCTCTGTTTTCGTCGTAAAGAAAACAAAGACAGAACGAGTCTCGCTTCGAGAAACTATCTCCGTGTAAATGAGGCTTTATGAAGAACCTTATCTAATTGCTCTATAATACCGTATTATGTTTGTTCTTAAACCGAGATATCAACAGTAGATAATTATATGAAAATTGAAAAAAGCATAGTTTTTTGATTTCATTATTTCAGTAAAAATTTTTTTATTTTTGTAAAACCAATATCTAAATTAAATAACTTTATGGAATTAATCGACATTCTCAATAAAATTCATAAACATTTATATTTTTTTTAAATCATTTCCTCAAAATGAAGCCCTTTTTTATCTTGTTTTTGTGAAAACGCTCCTCAGTTGCCATAGCATTGTGATATTTAGTTACTGAACAAGTAAGTTGTTTTTTGGTTATCAAACAAGCCAGTTTTTTTGAATAAATACCTAATCAAACAGTGAGTTGTAATTAAGTCAGAGATAGTAATAGATCAGGGGGCCAATTCTACTAACAGAAACTTTTATCAATTGTAACGGAATCGTTCATTCAGGCAGTTTTCGTCTACGAAAACTGTCAAAATGTTTGGTTTTGTTTTTGTTGTTATACAATTTGATAGTTTTTGTAAACGAAATGTCTGTCTGAATAAACGATTAAGTTGCAATTGATAAACGTTTCTGTTAGTAGAATTGGGCTCATATTAGACAGAAAAGTGTAAAATAAATTCGAAGATAAAGAACATTGGAGAATTTTAAAGTTTTTTATTTGGCATTACAGCATTACGCTACATCCCGCCGCCGCCGCCGCGCCGCCGGTCCACGAATTTGTTACGAAGTTCTATCTACTATCGCAAATTGTTTTGGACGTAGGGGAATAATCCCCTACGTCCATAACAATTGGTGATTGTGATGCGTGTTTAGTGATGGGCGATGGTTGATCGTCATCATATCATCCCGTAAACATCCACTGCTGAACCTGGGTTTCCCAATGACAGTTACAATAAATGGTCAAGGGTAAAATTACCACACCGAGGTTGGCAGACGGGTTGGTGATCGCAGTTTTTTGTTGTTAGCAGATAAGAGGACGCTGCTGCCCATCCTTTTGACGTAATCCCTTTGTCTCCTTTTACGATATCGATGAGTGGGGAAGGGGTGGCCTTTCTTTATCGGGAACCACACGGAGCAATGGGTGATAGTTGAGACTTGATTGGTAGTCGGTGATTAATTAGTGAAAGTGATAATCTCAATTAATTTATTAATCTCATAATAGTGATAATCTCAAATCAAGATAATCTCAATTAATTTGATAGGACCGAAAGAGATAGATAGTAGCTACCCTAAGCAAAATTGTGAAACAATCGGTAGTAGCCAAAATAAAAATAAAAACATTGAGGGCGCAAATAATATCAGAGATAATCGTCCTTTTATAACAGATATTGCATAAAAAAGTCTCAACAACGTTCGAACAAAAAGCTCGGCGGTCTATCAACGCAAGTTCGATATTGTATCCTCACGTTAATGGTGATCGTTTGTTTCGAAACAAAGTGAATGTCAAGTGTGAACGATTATTAACGTTTAACTTACACGCATAAGCTTTATAATGACCAGTGAATAATGGGCTTTTAGGCCTCCAGATGGTGAACATTTTAAGGATAAGTTAAAAAGACATGTAAAGAAAAGGGCTTCTTAAATATTTTAATAACGCAACTCGATGTAATGTTGATGTAATGATAATGTGATTATGTAAGATCTTTGCCATGGTAACGGATGGGCAATTTTCTCAATAGTGTAGCATTTTAGCATCTTAGTAAAGTTTGAAAGTTACTGAATCTCACTGCCTCAAGTTTTCTATGGCTTCCCGAACTTACCTTCAATCTGATAAGGCAATTTATGTTCTAAGATATCATCAAGTGGATTCTTTAAAAAACTTTGATTATTGGTGGAAGTTAATGCCATTCAAATTTTTAGGGAACATAATTTATTATTTTCAGACTTCAGAAACAGCATCTTTTAGTTTCAATATGAACTTGTAGCTTCGAGAATAGCAGAATGATTAGATGCTATCAGTTACTTGTTTCTCGCTCGTTATTTACCTACATTCCTCATATTCTTGATTCTCCTTCAATATACATTGCATCATTCCTATACTCAAATCATTAAAGAGTATCATGCTCTCTCATTTTTCATAGGAGCTTAAAAGATGCAGATTATATTATTGCAGATCATAATTCACACGTATTTTGTAGGAACATTCTACATCCGACTATTTTACGGGAAGCTGTTTAATTTGATCCATTGCTGACCTAACTTTGCCGTGTTATGATAGTTCCTAATTTTTGTAATAGATCTGTGAAGTGCGGCCATATGACATTAAGCCAGAAGTCGTCATTGTACTATACAAGGTTAGTTTTAGTATATGCGAAACCTGAAACTAGTTTGTTCAGAATCACTAGGAGAATCGATTGACATATTTTTTACACCACATTTTTTTTTGTTTTTTTTTTTTTTCATAAATTTCAATTTTGTTTCAGTAGGTTTCTACCCATAACAATTGACGGGAATAGACACCTTGAGGCTTGAAATGGTCCGCTCGGTCAGTTTCCGTGTATTAGACAACTCCTGCATAGCACATCTCAGGCATTTCACACTTTTTTAGCGAACTTAACGCGACATAAACTAAGGTGTAACTTGGAGATTTACTAAAAAAAAACACATATTCAGGCAGTTCTGATGAAAATCTTGTTGGGGTGTCTCGGTTTTCGCATAAAGTAAAAATAACGTTGTATAGGTAGCCTTTTGGTCCTTCGCCAAAATTACTAGATTTTGTCGATTTGTTTCCAGATATCCATCCAATAGAATCATATTATCCGTCTCATAGATAAGAACATGCGGTAGGAAATAGAAAAATAGTAACGGTTACGTTTAGTTTGTCATAACAGGATTGTCTTGCCTTATAGTCTCCATGTACTTAAACTCAATTTCCCGAGGTTGTGGGAAGGAGCTAAATACTAAGAGATGAAAATACGAGCATGGATAGCGCTGCTGCATCCGCAGTTTAATATTATTATGTAATATGATATTGCATTATCGATCCGCCAGCCACGGGTGGAACTTAGTTATGGCGGTGTCCTACAGGGTCGTTATCGTTAGTGCAGTGGTCTGTCATGGACACCGATGATTAGCAGTGAATAGTTTACGGTCTCATAATGATATAGTGGGTAACCTAATGCACAATGGTGCTAACAATTACGTTGGAACATCGATATGTGTAAAAAGACACGCTTTGGAACAACAAAAAATTGTATAAATCGGATATTTTGTCCTCAAAAGTACAAAACCGTAACAAAAAATAAATTTAAGCAATAGACCTGTTATTAAACATTGTAAGCCAAATGTGAATATGCTTCAATAACGAGACATAATAACCTAACGACATAATTAAACTCGGTTATTAAAAACTAGTGTATTCTGTAAATCCTATTTCTTACACTGAATTACGTTTTTGGAGTGAATATAAATAAACAAGGAGTGGAGCGGTGGAGTAGTTATTTGTTTGTCAAAATAGGGTAGTGAATATAAATCCCGCGAAGAGGCCTAATCTTATAGCAGATATTTGCTAGCAGTCTAGTTTTTAACCCAGTGGTATAACAATAGGAACGGTGAAGGGACGGCTTTTTTGGGGCTGTCTATTTGTATTTGACGTTCAAAAAGAACTAAGTAATTCTAGTCTATTTTGAATAAATAAGTTTTGAGTTTGAATAAACGTACAATGTTATCATATTTCTGTTCTTGATTACGTGTATTCCTTCTGTTTTATTTCTTTTAGTGTACAATAAAGTATATCTATATCTATTTCGTAAGTTAGACCATCCAAATTCAATCACCTAACCACAACCATGTGTCATAAAGAACATGCTAAAAGTTCGACTTATAAACAATGGATAACGGCTTAAAGACGGAAATTCTAACTTGATACTTAAATGTTTATTACTTGGCTTGGTCGCATTGCCCTCATCGCACCTGATGGTAAGCGCAGACAGGGTCTAACAGTGAAGCCACACTGCTCCGTTGCGTTGCGTTGCGACGTCGCAGCGCTAGATTTGGACCAATCTATACTTCTATAGATTCCAAATATAGCGCTGCGACGTCTCATTGGTCCAAATCTAGCGCTGCGACGTCGCAACGCAACGCAACGGAGCAGTGTGGCTTCACGCTAAGATGAAGCATACGAATCCAAGTAACAGAGTTAGGTATAGAGGGATTCTCCTATACCCCTCTGGCTCTCACATACACACGACGGAACACAGTAAACTGCTTGGCGTCGGACTTTAATGTGAGGGTGGTAGCTAGCCAGGCGGACCGTAAAGATCCTACTACCTAGCGTGCTGGGTTTTGTTGAATCTTACAACATTCCCAGCGTACGGTGAGGAAGTTTTATATTCTAGTCCATCCCCACACGGGAGAAAATTGTTTTATACAAACTAGTTTTAGTACTGTAACGCGAATAAGTTAGGCAAAGATAAGAGATAGTCCGAAAGGATTAGGTTTCATAGTTCAATTAATAACGGATAATTTCATTTTCATACTACTAGATTCTTCATAGGTTATGTAGCTTACAGCCGCCGTTGGAACCCGCCCCTATGTCTATGCTATGGCGGCCATTCAACCATAAACAATTGTACCAACCCCCAGGCTTAAATCACCCGGGATCAAAGCAAGACCACAGACTGTGGGCACTTTGATCTTGCTAGATTATAGAGATAGAATGTTTAGTAACCACTGGCTACATACTTACTACCTAGCAATTATTATATATATACTATGTTGTTTTGTCATCATTCAATCTGAGCGAATGGTTTAAGATAGTTTTAACAGCTAGGTATACGAGGTACAGTAGTCGGCTTTACCTACAAGTTGGAGACAAGAAGGAGGTTTCAGTTTTGTATAGCGTCTCATGAGCCCTCGTCGCTGCTAATCTATGACACAACATTTGTCACTATAAAATATATATGGCTTTATTTTGACCACCAATAAAAAAAAATGGCTTCTGACGACTTTTTATCTAATGAAAGACAAAACTTTTGCACGGTTAGTCTCGCGAAATTGTATACAAGGTGTAACTTAAATAACGCACAACTTCAGGGGGCACTGTACTCATCATTATGAACAACTTTTACTATGGGTCCAAAGATGAAATCGCGAAAAAAAATCAGCTGTTCCCTACATTTATGTTCGCATAACTCGTCAAAATGTAGGGAACAGCAGATTTTTTTTTCGCGGTTTCATCTTTTGTCCCATAGTAAAAGTTGTTCATAATGATGAGTGAGTATAGTGACCCCGTATGAGGTTGTGCGTTATTTAATACACCTTGTTTAAAGATATTAGACCGTCAGTACAACATACGAAAGGGAAAACGCTCTACAAAACCGAAGATAGGCGATCATAGGCGAATATCTCACTCTTGTCCCAACGTGCCATCATAAAAGCAGAATTTCTCTTCTTTCTTCTTTACATCCATACTCCAGTTTACAAAGATTATCATTCTAAGCCGATACCATAAAACTTCTAACAATAGTTAGGGCAGGTAAAAAAAGGGACGCTCCGAACAAAATCCCAAATCTAGCCACTCATGGAATATTTTGTTCTGCGGTTTGGCAACGTCGCTGTCACATGTGAGGGGTGATAAGTTTGGCAACGTCGCGTGGTGCCATGCCGTTTCAATAATATCTTACGTCACATTAGGACAGGACTACTAGGGGTGGAATATCAAAGGTCCTTTGAGTTCTACGAATTTGAGCTTTATGTCTGCTAGGTTAGAGTTTGAAAAGACGTTTCAAAATAAACTGTACGAGATGTTTGGTTCAGGCGTAGGTAGTATATAATATAAAGTTATAACTTCTATGAAGTCACAAAATAAGACAACGTTTATTAAATAGGTACTTAGTTACTAGCCTCTCAATTGCAAGACCATATACAGGTTCTTATTTTCTCACAGACATTTTCAATCAAAACAGATTCTATGAACGTGAATCCTACATTGAATATCAGTTTGATAGTAGATTTTAGCGAACCATGAAGGCAACAGAAACTCCGTCTCAACGCTTATCGACATTATGGCTGAGCAGAGCGGCAGCTCTCGCTTGGAAGCGTATAATACCGTACGGCCGACGTATCTTGGCGAGTCTGAAGTTAGTTGTTTGGCTGCGCAATGAATCTTTTAGAAACGAAATTGTCTACTGCGCAGCTGATCAGCTCACTTCATACTCGCCAAGATACGTCGGCCGTATTGTATAAATGTGGACAGACAAGCAATTACATACAATATTATACGTGTTGCAAAACATCAAATCTAAACTACGCATATACTTATTATGATTCGACTACTTTCCTGCTAGCATATACACTGCTGCTTCGTATCATCAAGGCATGGCTGATGTCAGCCGCTGCATCATATACCTACCTGTTACGCGCTAACCTAACGGAGGTTAGATTAGTTGTGACCTTGCCTTACTCGCGAGTCGCAGAGAAGCTAGTTAGCGTCAAAACCATGATAAAGCAGAAACTTTTTTGAACATGCGCTAATCGGACTTACCTACTCTTCTACTTACCGCAAGCACTTGGTGGAAATGCACTATAAGCTGGATGAAGGACTGGAATTCAGCGATTATCAAGATAAGAGTACTTCTTTCCCAACTACGACTAAAAAGGAAGATCACGATTCCATGTCTAGGCTGTTAAAAATAAACTAAGAAAAAGAAGATAGAACGAGCTTGGTACCATCATGACCTTTAAGGATTTACTGGTTTAGGTCGACATTGGGAAGATATGGGACACAAAAAAACCGTCATTTTCAAGAACAAGATGCGAAGAAGAACAGTTCTAAGCTCAAACCAAATAGGGATGTATTTTGTGGGGAAAAAAGACACGTAGCTGAGGAATGCCGCAAGCACCGGGCACAAAATCAGAAGTAGAAACCAGCCGAATATGATATAATTTTTATTACGGATGCGACGTTCTTAGAGTCGTAAGAATCGGGCTCTATCTGAATACCTAAATTGCGACGTGATATCAAAAACGCCTAGTTCTGACAATGTTTGAGTATTGCATTATAAAAAGCCCTTGTAACAAAACCTCTTGCTTTACGTCATCGGATAAATACTGAATTCACCTTTTAATTCGTGCACACTATTTCGTGTATAAAAGGTTAGTCGGAAAGTGGGTACTAATCCGCGGGCCACATAATGTATCATTGTTATTATAGTTGTTTTAAAGCAAGTGTTAAAATATCAAAATTCGATAATTTTTATTTCCATGCTAAATGATTTTTATTATAGGTTTTTTCAAAAATTCTTTATCCCTCCATTAGTTACGAATTCAGAAAATAGAGCTGTTAATCCGTTACCCCAAATATGACCTAAAATGTAAACACGCAGCTGATCATAGCCCAGGAATACTGAGCACAGATAGATTTTAGCGTGTTTTTTCTGAAATCTTTGAACGGCTATTCCTTTTATACTATTGACTTTTGTAGAAAGTGGTAGAACAAAAGTAATTCATTATTGTGGGTAATTTAACACCCT
Organism: Amphipyra tragopoginis; assembly: GCA_905220435.1. NCBI lineage: Eukaryota > Metazoa > Arthropoda > Insecta > Lepidoptera > Noctuidae > Amphipyra > Amphipyra tragopoginis. Next base: position 20,852,818 of record HG991991.1, on the reverse strand, counting down.
TTCAGAATAGTACCCCTTTTCCGACTAATCTTGTAAAGACCTCCAAATGCAGTATTGGACTGTGTGTCGATTGTTTGTAACCTCTGGAAAGTCTACTCATTACAACAACTCGCGATGCACTGGGACCATCTCAGAAATCTAAATATTCATTCATGTTTAGATTTCTGTGGTGGCCACCAAATCGCTCCCGCCATCTTATTAGCGCCCGCACTGGTCATCGCGCGTTTCAAGGCCTAAGTTTGTACAGGAGAATCTTATGCGTAGCCTGATCTACTCGAAACATGACATTCATAATATAATCTTTAAAGCAATTGATAAAGTAGGTGGTTTTCGAAAGTCACCACTACCGGGGTGAATAGGGGTGGGTAAAGTTCATATCGTCGCTTAGGTAACAATACCGCTCAAGTTAAAATATGACGGTTTTTATATTCATTGGATAACTCGTTTTATCACGCATTAAATCATCTTAGTGAGAATCACCAGAGTTATATTAATATATTACAGTTTGTACATAATTATAACACATATTACAGATACAGCTTAATTAATTTTAAATTCAATAATTTAGCACTTTTAAGACCTTTCTAAAAATGTATTAAAAGTTTGTTGCGCGGTATTGTTACCTAAGCGACGATATGGAAAATCTTATTCTCTGGACTATAAATACCTTAAAACTTAAAAGTTGGCGCAAATACTCTATAGCGTAAATAATGAAATGCTATCAATTTACCAAAACAATCCCTAAATAAAAGAGGTGTTAAAGTTTTTGGAGGAGAATCTTATACGTGGCCCGATTCTTCTTCTTCGTGTCGTTGGCACGACAATCATCATATTTTGTTAGCCCAGAACTTCGCCACTTCCACGGCGCCATCTGTGGCTGCGCAGAGATCGCTCTGGCTGCAGGTTGTTGGGCTCAGAGGGCAGGATAGGAGATGGGGCATAGTTTGCAGCGCAGCTCCACATCCACACCCCGCTGCTGTTTGGTTCAGGTAGCCCCACTTGACGAGGTTGGAATTACATCTTCCCACTTGAGATCGGAGGCGATTCAGGGATTTCCAGATGGGCCACGGAAACTTAGATCCAGCAGGAAGATGTTCACTTGGCGGTAAGTAGTGAGTGGGAGGGGGACAGTGGCCCGATTAACTCAAAGCTTAATAGAAATACTTAATCTTGAAACCAAGTTATTAATTGCGTTTTGTAGGGTTTTTCCAAAATCAATGACTACGGGGATGAAAAGGAAACGTAAAGTTTTATGAAAAATATGATTATTAGGGATTATAAACATGAAAGTTGGCACAACTACACTTCAAAATGAATAATGAAGTATGTAACAAACGATTTTCCGATTTACCCCTGAAAGAGAGGGAAACGGGGTTTGTTTAATCTTTTTGCGCAAACAGAGATGCACGAGTTCTGCTAGTACTGCATAATACTTTGGGTACAACACGAATTTGGCAACAAGAGCAATTTCATTGATTACTCAAAACACGACTAGGTACCGCTACTCCTACAAATAAGACATACAAAAGAATGTAAGCAAAATAAATGGATTTTGCCACGAATCCGTCAGATGACAAGACTATACTCTAAGTAGAGACTGAACTGAAAGGGCTCTTGATAAGTACTTTCATGAATAACGACAGAAATTGTGATTTGGCCATCCCTTAAAGCATACAAAACATGGAAGTTACGCAAGATAAACACGCTCCCCTGCAGTTGTTTCTCACTAGCCTTTAATCATCATTAAATCTAATCTAAATTGTATGAAATTGAGTTTAAAAGAGCAACCATGGAGATTTTTGCCAGCTCTTCTGCATAGGACGATAAATTAGAACTGTGCACCTAAATTCTGTTATTTTATAAGTGCCTTTTTATGGCACTTTGTTTATCAATAAATTACTAACCATTGACTCCGTTGATGTATAATTGTTCATAGGTGAAACAATGCATCTATCTCTTGATGAAATGAAGACGCTAAGTATACATAATTTTGTCTGAACAGAGTAGTTTATGTCATTAATACAACGAGAGAACCCACCCCTGTTGCTTTACGAGTAAAAAATCAATGGCAGACAAACTCTATCGCCTCCTTCCGTCTGGTCGAGAACAAATTAGAGCGGAATTAGATGAAATGCTACACCAAAATATCATCATAGAAGAGTTTGATTCTACTTTGGCAACTCCGGATATGGTTTTCCATCTTTCATTTTATTGTAGGCCATCTTCGTCACTGGACTCGAGTCGCAATACGCGGTCAAATAGATTCCTCCACGGTCACAAAGATTTGGATTGACCCAACTTGCAGATCTTAAAATTATGATATGCCGACGGCCCACACACAGCCAACCTTTATCTTCAAGTTATGCTGCGTGTGTGGGCCGTCGTCATCGTAATTTTACTTTTTACCTACGCTTCTTACTTTAAAAATAGTATAGTCACATTAAGGCAGGAGGGAAGAAGCCGATATTCAGACTCAGCATAGGGTAAGTAGGTAAGGGTTGAAACAATGAATTCATCATCCATCATTGTAGTCTAAAGAAGGAAAGAAGGAGTATTCATTGCCTTCATGAACGCGATAAGTGATCGGAAGAACGAAGATGAACAAAGTTTACGCAAAAAATTGCATTATTTAATTAGGACGAAACAATTTAAGGAAATATACTACTATTATAATACAATGCCATCATAACATTGTAAGCATCCTGCACTTTTACTAACAAAGCATTTTGAATAAGTAAAGTGCATAGTGCACCGCACTGCGGTTCAGGAATGTTGCATAAATTACACGCTCCAAAGAATGCCTTTATTGTAACGAGAGACTAAATTTTATCATTGTGTCTAGTATGTTGTTGATAATTAAAACAAATAAGTTACACTATGATCATAATTCACTAGAAAGTGTTTCACCGTTTAAAATAGATCTCGATGTAATACAAATTATACAATTTTGACTGTAGTGTGTTTTATAACGCAGTAACTAAACACTTATGACATTTCATGTTATTAAAATGTGTAGTATTACTACTGGCTATTGCTCATACCATAACTGGAATAAATACTTGTTTCCACTTTTCATTTTAGTAAAGCAACCGCAACAAAGCTTCTGTTGGGCAGTGAACCACCAACAGTACTTAGTAAGTAAGTGGTAGGAATAGAACTTAAACCAAGTCTTATAAGGACGCCACAATACTTGCTGTTCCTCTTGACTTGCTCGCTAAGTAAATTAGTACACATAATTAACAATCAAATAGAAGTGTGAAAAGTGAAATATTTTTAATTGATCTATGTATATTAGAACTTACAGGGGTGTGAATCTTGGGGTGATTCATCTCAAGATCGATCTCGAGTTGATTTGTCACCAGATATATTTTATAGATATACCTAACTATACAGGGTGTAAAAAGACCCATCACATAGCCGAAATCTACGCACTCTGTACATCAAACTAAACAACATTGACCAAAAATAATTGATGGGAAACGACTTTTATATTTAGGCATAATAAAAACTTTGTTTTTTTGTAGCGCGTAATGTAATGCACGTAACCGAATGTGCCTGTGTGGGTCGTGCAGCGGCTACACAGCTGAGCCAAGGCGATTGTGTGCGTTTGATATTCATTGCGTTTTTGTAACTTCAAATGCGTAATTTGTTACCTAAAATTGAAAATTTTGATAATGTTTGTTTGGAAGAAAGTTTAGTATTATCACTTAGAATATGTTTCTGGAAAAAACTAAAAAAAAAAATGTTGACTTTGACCTTCAATATCTCCGGAATCAATGATTTCCCAGGTATGGTCTGGTAGAAAAAACTGATCCCAATGATGGGTAGAATATGTGGTTTTCGTTATTGTTAAGGTTACACCCGATTTTTAAAAAATAATGGTTTAGAATTTACTAATTATCACGGGTATCTACTCTTTACTTCCGGACAGCGCGAAAGGTACGTCTCAACAAAAACAACGGTAAAAATGAGAATATTTTAAGGATATGTTTGTTAGTTAATGAAAACAGTGCTACTATGTCTAGACATCAGCCAACAGGGTTACCAAATATTCTGCAGATGTATAAACTGTAGTCCCGCTTGTAACTGTGCAGGACTTCACTCCCTATGGCAAAGAGCTAGAAAAAAAAACGTGTGCATAGTGCGGGCCCGGGACTGCAGTAGCTCTTTCTTTTTAGCTTTTTTAGGGTTCCGTACCCAAAAGGTAAAACGGGACCCTATTATTAGTAATAGGGTCCCGTTTTACCGTTTGGGTACGGAACCCTGACTCCGCTGTTCGTCCGTCTGTCACCAGACTGTATCTCATGAACCGTGATAGTTAGACAGTTGAAATTTTCACAGATGATGTATTTCTGTTGCCGCTATAACAACAATACTAAAAAACAGAATAAAATAAATATTTAAGGGGGCTCCAATACAACAAAGGTGATTTTTTTGCCGTTTTTATAGATAATGGTACTCGCACTTGGCCGGTTTTTTTTCTATTAGACTGCTTGTAGATGATCCTTTCGGACTGCTCCTACGTAACTGTACAGTTATTGGCGAGACCTGAAGATTCTCCAGCCAATTATATTGGCTTTTAAGAATGACGTTCTTATTTATGTCCGGCGCAACCTGGGCAGTCAGCCGCACTAGCAAACTTGCTTACTGACTAATCTTATACCACTTAAGAGAGAGAAGAATTAGCTTGCGAATATTATTTTACAAGTGAAATCCAGTCACATTGGTAAAGTGAATAATATGGACGTTACAGACGTTACAATACAGAAACACCAGGCGATAGGCTAATGTCTGTGCGAGGTTAACTAGGGCATAGATTAACTAATAGTAGCTTATAATCTGGGCTGATAAATATATTAGGATAAGTAATTAGGTTATTTAATTATTCATATTTGTAGAAAAAGATTGAAAAAAAAATTAAGAGTGTAGGTAGCATATTGCACTAAAATCATCAGGTAACTCCGATGACCTAAATCTAATGATAAAATCGAATCCCAAGTAGAGCAGTTCAATCCTTACCTGCTCATAGTTTCTTAACAAATCATAATGAAATAAAGTAAGTATGATACTATCGGTGGGGTGGACACAACTACCGTAACTTAAATCCGTTATAGATATCCCAGTCACACTCACACAAAGAATTGCAGGAAGACGGAACGAGGCGACACACTGGTTCCAATTGGATGGAACTGGTCCAAGACCAACAGGCACGGGGAACAATTGAGAAGGCGTATATTGAAGATGAACGCTTGGAGGTGTCACATTCTAGAGATGATACTGATGAGTACTATGCGAAGCAATCAAATTGAAAAGATAATTACAAATATATACTTCTATTGAATGTGACGTCAAAAACCGGCTACCAGGGTTAACTGTGAACTTTGTTCTCATTCAAATTCCAATACGTAAATTAGTTACGCGTGGGCCAACCACGTTGAATTAACGTCTCTACAACCATTTTGTATGATTACTAAATTTGTAAGACCCCAACAGTAAGCTTTATTTAATTTTGTAAATGTATTTGTTGAGTTTAAACTTTGTTTAGAAGATGACTTTTCATAACAAGGGGAAATAAAAATAAATTAGGGATTTAGGGAATGAGAGCCGATTGTAGATCTAATACTGAACTATATAGAATCGGGTCTTCTCGCGTAACAAACATTAAGAGGCACAAAATACCTTTTATCCCGACGTTTCGGCCGAATTTCACCGGCCGTGGTCACGGGTAGACTCTACCCGTGAGTCTAGAGTCTACCCGTGACCACGGCCGATTAAATTCGGCCGAAACGTCGGCATAAAAGGTATTTTGTGCCTCTTAAAATTTGTTACGCGAGAAGACCCGATTCTATATTTTTATAATGTGTACAAATCGCGAAAGTTTAAAAACATTTAATACTGAACTGTTTTTTATCCTTGATCTTGAAAATCTGGGCCTATAAATTAGTTTATTTTGGAATCGAATTTTATTTTATATTTGATGTCATTATGTACTTCCATAAATATGTCATCTGGGTCAAGTGTAAGATAAAGGCGAGGTAAAAATCGCCTGAACCCAAACGCATCTATAGAAAAGCTTAATTATACAAACTTGGATGATAAACTAAAGATCTACAAGTTCAAATTTTATTAGAATCAAAATCATTTACTCGTAGTTTCTCTCATTGTTCAAACTCGTATCTATTGATTTAGCTTAACACCTTGTTAATAATTAAGTTGTACCTACACATGAGCGTTACCGCCGACGGCTTAGGGGTACAAAGCCCCCACCTCCATCGTCATCCTCCTGCCCTTATCCCATTCAAAGCCTTCCCCCCAACAAATGTATCTAATGGGGTCTTGGTTTGAGTTTTAATTGAGCAGAGAAAATAAATGTATTTGCATCCAAAATTATTATAAGATGCCCAAAACTTATAGCAATAATATCCAAATAGGATTCACATTTTAAAGAACTAACAAATACTAAAACAAATCTTATAAGAATAACGACTTACTTTTAAATGTAGATAAGTTATCGAAACTGGAGAATTAACATAATAAGTTGCTTAGCGTCCCCCTGCAGCAGGATAAGCATATTTGGATGTTCTCGAACTTCCTGGATTAATGATCTAGTTAGCGAAGATCAGACTTGAATCAAGATGAAAGTCTTTCAATGGCTGCAATCTGCAGTACACTTCAGCGGAAATCTGCGTTGAGCTGTTGTATTGAATTACAATATTTCATGTTTCTTTAAATTTTCATTTACTCTAATGCAAAATACGCGCTCTGTCGTGGAGTTGCGGAAAAAGCTCGCTTATCTACTCTGAATACCGAGCTTTACGAGACGTGGCCATAAGAAGTTAGTTTAGTTTACCCAATTAGAAGACTAAATTTATAATTACTTATTGCTATTTTGAGTTTGAAGAGACACGTGATCATTTACTTGTGACTGTGGCGTAGAACTGCAACTATTTAAATTCAGCAAAAGGAATTAAGGATTGTAGATGTAGGTAAGAAGTAGTTTGTTTTAAGTGGATAAGTAACTTTTAGGTATAATTTTACAACTGTAGAATCCCCTACAAGTAATTTAGTCGTGTAATTTTTCTTCTATTTTGAATCAGTTAATTAAAAAAATATGATAAGCGTAGCACTCTTATTTATTATTGGTCATAGTTTCAATTAATATTGATTTAATAGATCATCATCATCTGCCTAGCCTTTTCCCAACTATGTTGGGGTCGGCTTCCAGTCGAACCGGATGCAGCTGAATATCAGTATTTTACATGGAGCGACTGCCTATCAGACCTCCACAACCCAGTAACTGGGTAATACGATACTCTTGGTAAGACTGGTTGTCAGACTTTCTGGCTTCTGACCAACAGTAACGACTGTTAAAGATCTACAAATGACAGCCGGGACCAACGGCTTTACGTGCTTTCTAGGGTTTTCGCCCCGGGTACCCGGAACCGGGAATTCCCGGGAATTTGGGAATTTTAGGACCCGGGAATCATTTGGCGGGAATCCCGGGTACCCGGGAATTATTTCAAATGAAGAAATGATGATGAAAAATTAAGGTTCTACACGCTTCCGAAGATTTTAGAGCATTTTCTGTCTCTCTCGCGTGAAACGGACATTGTACTGCGTGGTGTGAACTTAGAATGGGGTAAATGTATCGTGATGTCAGCACACAGTACCTAGTACCTACTGTTGTCTCTGTTTAGTAAACAAATTCTAAACGCTTGAATTTTTTTTGTAAATGTTTCATTTGTAGAAACTGTTCACGATGCTTATCTTTTGTGTAATAGTTTCGAGATTAATAATGAAAATATACAGGGTGTAAACGAATTAGTGTAATTCCTTCAAACAGCGTGGTCTATTGGTCACAGATTAAGCCTAAATGGTTTTCATATTAAATACGAAATAGCTTGTGTTAAAAAAAAGTTCTATTTTCGAGCCCTTTTTGCGCCCCGAGTTAACCGACTGCAAAGAGCGATTTCGTGCTAGTCGTGCTAGCCAGCTGCGTCATCGTGCTTTCATTCATTGATGAGTGGCGTTGAAATGTTCCAAAGCATAAAATTTTAATTTAGCATTTTTTTATTTGTACCTTATTAGCTGGTTAAGTTCCGATCACATATCGCTACCGCAAGAAAAAAAAAGTTTATTTTTAATCAAGCTAAAACCCGTGCTCGGTCATTCTACACCACACACGAATTTCAATTCAATTTTTTAAATAAGTGTAAGAATTTTTATTTTAATAAGAAAAGTCGGTTGGTATGTTAAACAATTTAACATGTTTAAAGTACGTACAAGTACGGTACAAGTTAAATGCTGAAATATACAAGAAGAACTATATTTATACAAAAAAATGAAAATTCCCGGGTACCCGGGAATTCCCGGGAATTAAGAGAAAAAATTCCCGATTCCCGGGAACGCAAAAAGGCCGGGAACGCGAAAACCCTAGTGCTTTCCGAGGCACGGAGGAAACTCGCTATGGTAAATGGTCACCCATCCACAGACCAACCTCGGCAAGCGTGGCTTAACCCGGAAGATCGGTCTATGCGGCTGTAATTATTTAATAGATACGTTCCTAAATAAACAGGATGGAAATATTAATATTAGTAGCTAAGAGCTACACACGGGCATGATTCGAACTAGAACAGAGCCCTTAGTCATGAGCTAATTACGCGGCAGTTTCGCGACACTAACTAGTCAGGAAACCCGAAAGCTTGTGAGTTAAGCCGGCCCGTACAACCATCAGAATGAACGTGTCTTACGAAAGTTTAATAAGATTCACTAGGATACCTTGGTTTACATGCATCAACGACTTTAAGAAATAAAGAAAAAGATTGGTTGAACCATAATTTTGTTTTAAATCTTGAAACTACTGTTCAAGTAATACTTTAAGTTAATAACTACAGAACCACTGAGTGTCCGACACTCCTTGACCGGGTTTTTTTATTGAACTGCCCCAGTTCATTATAAAATACACTAACAACCCTTTCAAAAGTGCGAAAACCCCTCGGAATAAAAATATAGGGCGAGTGCGCAATCGACTCGGTTCTATGCGTTGTCCTAACTGACAGAGTACGTTCGCGCGAACATGCTATGCGATGATAGCGTACTCGTTCGTGCGAACGTGTGATCAAACTGATCAAACATACTAATCATTGTTGAGGGTCCTAAATGACGTGAAGTGCTCGCACGACCAAATTGCTGTGCCAAGTAACTTTTTTTCATCCCAATTGATATTCTAAGTTTGACACCAAAAACTTTGCTATTTTTGACAAGATTTGGTGATTGTAGATGATATTAATAATTGTGATTGTAGCACGAGCGCTACCGACGCGCGACGTCGGAAAATACGTGATTTCAGCAAGGCTGATGAATTAATATCACGAACAGTTTCCTTAAAACAATGATATCTATAAAATTCCTTCTGAAATTACGTAACTTTGCCAAAAAAAAACCGGTTTTTAGTGTTGTAATGGTGATTATGATCATTTTTAACCGACTTCAAAAAGGAGGAGGAGGTTCTCAATTCGTCTGAATGTTGTTTTTTTTTTTAGTTTCTTTGGTTAGTGATGGCGATTTGGGTGGTGATTAAAGTTAGCGATGAATGCAGGTGAATAGTGATGGTGATTATTGGTTGAGATTAGTGATGATGTTTAGAGTGGTGATTGTTCATGGCGATTGGGGATGATGATGGTGATTGGTGCGGCGATTAGGTAGTGGTAGTAATTAGTGATGGTAATTATAGCCAGAGATTTTTATTGCTTTGGATTAAAGCGGTGGTGATTGGTTAGGTATAGTAATTGGCGTTGGCATTTGTGATTATTTTGTGACTTATGATTTGTGGCGACGATGACGTGCGGTTGTGTTTGTTGATGGGTGATAGTTTATTGGTGATTGGTACCTAACTGTTGATTAGTGATTGGCGATAATTTGTCCAGAATTAATAAATAAATCCTTTATTTGAAATTGCATAAACAATTGTTTTTATAACAAAATAATATACTTACAGTAGGTATTAATCATATAATTAGTAACTACCACGACAGGACGCAATGTTGAAACAAAGATTTACTGTAAATTAATACCAGTCCATCATTAACAACTTTTAACAACGTCATTATTTAGTTCAATAGCAGTAAAGTAATTGTAAGTTTAATTGTTGACGCAATGTTGAGAACATTGCGTCCTGTACTGATTGTTGCTAATTATATGGCCACTACTACGTAAAAATGAAAAATCCGTAAGCTAAACCATAAATCTGTGGATTTTCCGTACTTAGTTCTGGCAACGCTGCGTATGACTAACTGACAGATTACGCATCACACTCTCGTACAAACATTCGCCAAATAGGACACGGTTTTTATTCGCACGAACAAATTGCACCGCACGCTCGCGCGATCTTCTGCTAACTAAGACAACGCCTCATCTTAACCACTGTATTTTTGAATTCGACTACACATTGTCACCGAAAATAATTATTATGTGTATGATATTGCTGACAACGAGAAAGTTTATATTTGTTCCCTGGATGACCGTCCCTATTCCACATCAATTCAATTATTATCTAACAATATTATTTATTTTCAGTCCAAGGTTGGTATGTAATATGATTATTTTGCACCTGTAAATAACTTCAATACTTTTTAATATTTTCGATGTTGCTTTAGTAATTATTGAAGACACAGATAGACATACACATTTGCACACAAGGTCATAGAAGGCTCTACAATTCTTATTTACAAACTGTCTTATGACTTTTTGGTACCGAGCCCTACATAGCAAATTCAAAGGTCAAAATTGATGGTGCTAGGAGCTGCACAAAAAGATTCGTTTAATACCGCGATTCTGTCTGATTCTAAAACAAATCGTTTAGGTTGCTCCACTCATCATCACTATCGCTTTTCCTCTCCTTTTACCCTTAAACGCATCGCGATGGTTTGTATCTACCGAAATTTGCGAATTATTTACCACCCTGTAGAGACAGGATGCAGCTTCCCATCGTTCAAATTATTATAGTAAATAATCTTGTTTCATCATCATTCAGCCGAAAGCCGTCCACTGCTGGACATAGGCCTCCCCCAAGCATCGCCACATCGACCGGTCCTGTGCTTCTCACATGCAGCTGATTCCCGCGACCTTCACCACAGATCATCGGTCCACCTTGGTCACCCAAAGGGCAATGGTGAGGGCTATGCTCGGAGTTACCCTGCGTGATCATATCAGAAATCATGAGATCCGCAGGTGGACCAAGGTAACCGACATAGCTCGACGAATTGCCAAACTTAAATAATCTTGTTTATTAGTAAATATTTATTAGTTTTTTTACTCACAATAGTATGAGAACCATGCTGGATGTGGGTTGACAGATCAACTAGTCCAGACAGCACCGGGAGCTCTGCATGCGGCGAGGTCGCGAGCCAATGTAACAATATTGTTACAAAAATATCGACAAGAAATTTCATAAACGACAATTGATTGGCCCACATTGTAGCAATGGTTAGTGGTCACATGCATAGTGCATAGGTAAGCGAAGGCATACCCTGTCCAAGGGTGAATTCTCACCAATTAGCATCGATCCCTTGTGGATAAAATAATGAAAACGATGAAAACTTTCTAGTGTGATTAATTGATTATTGTCGTTTATTTGTTAGATTATTGTCTTTAATTTGTACTATTTGCGAAAAATACTTAAATAAACAACACTAACTTAACGCCCAGCGCCATCTAGTAATGGATATTGAACTTGTAGGTCGATTTTTTTATTTTCACCTTTTTCTTCTGTCTATTATACATAATGGGTTAGGATATGATTATTGATATATTTTTTATTAAGTGACGCCTAATCTTCCTATCGATCGAGCCGGTATTTAAATTTTAAAAAGAAACCCATCTCTTTCTATGTAGTTAATGCGTTTCTAAGATGATTTCGTAATTAATTCTATGTCCACAACAACCCATGCATCTCAATTCTTTTTAATACTTATGGAATTGAAAAAGATTAAATGCAACTATCTAGCTTCGAACGTTTTCTTACTTAATATAACTTACTACAAAGTTTGTTTTCTTCTAAATACTTAGTTAATTTATTGTGTAAACCACAAGAGATCTTATTATTTTAATTCTGCAACTAATCGCATGCGTACACAATTTTATGCAATAACTACAAAAATAAACCAGCTTGCCGTGTATACCTACCTAGTTGGTAATAAGTAAATTATCAGATCAGCGTACTTCACCTAGATAGCTACATACATGCATGCGTAGAGATGTGGAAGAGACAGTAATGCGACCAACGACAAAAGATGCAGGGCAAAGCTAACATTCTTATATTTAACATCAATCCGTATTGATAAGTCTACTACATAAATAAACATCCATAGGAGTTTTTGTAGAAAGCACTAAGTAATAATACCTACTGTGTCTTAATTAGAAACACAAAGGTCGTTGTACCTAAACCATGATACTTTTGAGGAGTTAGAGAGGATCAATCGGAGAGCCGCTGGAAATGATAACTATAATGTTCAAGCTGATTAATTCTGTGGAATTAATAGATTTAACCTAAATGCATAATACCATTGTGTTACGATGATGGAATTAGCTAATAGCATTAATAAAGGATTATCATTAGGGTAAGTAGGTACCTAAGCTCAGTATATGCACTTCGATGTTGCAAGTTTGGTTAAGCTCCAATTTTTAAAAGTAAGTAAGTATCTAAAAAGTTCGACGACATTGGCAATTTGATGCTGAGTCGTTTTGTTGCCCAATTCTTTAAATGTTTGTGAACGCTAATTGAATGTGCTGTGTTAAGATAAGAAACCTACGCCAACGACACGCTCATTCAATAGAACTGTTATTTGATACAAAGACTAAACAATAGCCCACGTCAGCTACATTTAAACAGACATTGCATACAAACTGACCAAACTGACAAATATTTTATCCTAAAAGTTATTCAATCATTATGCTTCATATTACAAAATCGAGCATGGCTTTGTGATTTTCAATTCGGAGCACACCACACAATTTGTCAGCCCATCACATAATTAGTGTCGCGAGGGCGTCAGTTTCAGAGACACAGTTTTGCTCGGATTTACTACCTACGTGAATGTAAGTAGGTAGCTAATTTTGCTTCGGATCGAGGTGCCAGCTTTTCAAGGAAACCTTCTGGTGTTGTAAGGTAAACTCTAGTGTTGACGTAAATTGCACTTCGGCAAATCTAGTTATTACCGTAGCCTTAAGTCATCTCGTTTAATGTCAACTAAGCGAAATATTGAAGTAAGTATCAGTGGCGATAGGTGAATTTTTTTAAAAGGGAAGCCGGACCAAAAAATGCTTACCTTGCTCAAGTGTGATGCGTGAATTCCAGTAACTACTCGTTTCGAAAGGGAAGCCGATAGGAATCGAGTTGTATGGAGCCTTCGCCACTGGTAACTATACCTACTACAGCTATCATAATCTTGTTGACCTAAGTTTTTAGTTTAGCTGGCGTTGTACTGTTCTCACGGGTTCTTATTCCCACTATCATAATAATATGGATTACATGACATGTAATTGTAATATTTATAACGTGTGATTCATTTTTCAATTGGTACCTACTCAGAAAGCATAGCTATATAGTTTACCTACTAATGATAACTTAGGAAGCACGAGTTTAAAATAATTAAAGCCATTTTATGCGTTTACTTTATTTATGTTAATTGACTTATGTCCGTTATCCAGAAAGTCATAAATCTTAGGGAAGTTAAGGGCGCATTTGTTTTTGATGGGTCAGGTGTCAGGTTAAACGACTAATACGAAATTAGAAACCCTACGTCACCAATATGGCATGCCTGCATATACGTTTGTTGAGTTTGAACGTGCGCATATTTTATTGCAACGACCAAACAAATAATGTAATTACTCGCTGTTGAGTAGTATATTTGGTTTTAAAAGTAAGTTCTAATCGTTATAATGGTTTTAAGTATGAGGTTAAGAACTTGGAGGTTGAAGAAAGAAGTAAAGGGTTAAAGTTATTGCTAAGTGAACGAGAGCAAAATTTCAGATTTTCAGAACAGATTCCGCAATTATAGGTATATTACCACGAATCAGGTCCCTAGAGGAGCGTATGCCAATATTAGTGAATCCCCAGAGGGCCCAGACAGTATTCATGGCAATACTAAATAATTAATTATCGTCGGATCGATCACCAACGTCTGTATTGACAACGCGTAGGACTCCTCGCCGTTCATAGTGGATATAAATCTTTTTTTCATCACAAGGATGTGTGACGTGGATGACAAATAAAGATGGAAACTAATAAAGCAAAACGATGACTAAAAAAATAAAGGAGAGATAGGTACGGGAGATGATAAAGAAATTGGTTAATCATTGCATACGAGATGAGGAAATGCTGTTAAAGATCAAATAGATTTACGATAGTGTCAAAATTGATTCCTTTTCATTGAAAAGTTGAATTCAGAGGCATCCCGAAGTTTTATAAAATGTATATTTATAAAATGTATTGAAATATGCATTTGAAGTTGGCGCGTACAGGGCGCGATTCGGGTACAAAGCAAACCATGTGATACATAACGGAAATTGAGATGGAGGCTGTATGTAATCGTAATCGGTCACAGTGCATCTGCAGTCTATTTGGTATTTTATTGACAAAGCACTTTCGCGTCTCCTTTTGTCTGAAATCGTGTCATATAAAATAGTCTGATGAGTTCAAGATTTTCGCACTCATCTTGTAACACGATATCTTAAAACTAGGATAACATGGATCCTTACAAAGGTACAGCGTATGCACTTGTTGCAGTTACACGTAGGTACTTCTGCTTCTACAAATCACACACACTAGTCTAGTTGTAAATCATTATGCTGAAAGTTTCAAAACAAAGATACATAAATCACTCGAAGGTCACAAGTAACCGATAAGTACAGGACAAATATAACATTATTACCTATTTAAAAATAGAAATCGTTCATAAATGAAATAATTCATACAAGTGGTGTACATACTTGCAGTAAATCAGTATAAATATTATTCTTACTACCTACTACTATACTATTCTATGCCCGTGTGAAAGGTTCTTACATACATAGGGGAAAAAAAAACTAGGTGGATACCTACATATATTTTTTTCCCAGGGTATGCAGAAATGCAGAACGCTGTATGCTGCGCTCCATATATAGTCATTGTGCTTCTCCTATATTCATGCACCTTGTCATTATCGCTCACTATTACCGCTACAATCAACTATTAACCTACACCAAACACCTCCTCACGTCACCAACTACCTTTATAAGTTTGAAGCCTATGTCTATCTGTCTGTGGCATCATAGCTCCTATAAAGATGAACCGATTTCGATGCGGTTTTTTGTTTGAAAGCTAGTTTAACCTCCTAATGACCAACATATTTGCGGTGGCTTCCATTGTTTATCTATGGTTACAGTTAATCGAGATGGATGAATTTATTGAGGGTTTAGATCGGAAGATGAAATATAGTAGCCCACCGGCATCGGGAACAGGGTCCAAGCTACCGGTGGTCAGGGCCTCAGAGAGAGGAACCTCCTAACAATACGCGCCGTGTCCAGAAGTACCGCTTTCTGTATCAGGCCCTTGATCTAGCTGCCCAACGAGAGCCTCTTAAGATGTTGGTCGAGGCTCTTGGCTATTAAGCCATTGGCCGTTACGACTATCGACACTACCCAAGTAACAAAAGCTTCTATAACCAAGGCGTATTAACACCAAACAGTGATATAGTAGGCCTATAGTGGTAACCATTGTGACTGCTTATACTATAAAGGTTTTTAACAGAGCGTTTTGTTTCTATAAGTTTAAAGAACATTTAAGTTCTATAATTTAGCTCTTAGAACGCTTACAGGATCATACAAAAGAATCTTTAAAGTGTTGCACTGTAATAGTAATGAAAAAAGCGATTATGGTACTATTTAGTATTATAGACGACCTTACTGACACGTTTATGTATCTATTTTGCACTAATAATGCGTCAAACTAACTTTTACAGTACTAGTATTGTAGCAGTATAGAAAACACTATTACAGGATCAATCTGCACTATAAAAGTACCTTGCACAACCATTACGTAACCTTTTAGCTTCTTAAAAGCTCCCTCAACATCGCTATGGCGCTAGTTCTGTAAAAGTCACGAAAACTCTTATATGTATAGTACTAAATAGTACCATAGCGACTCCTGGTGCAGTTGCTAAATAACATAAATTCTAAATAGCTCTATAAGTGAATTTGTGTTTATGCTACGAGACTAAAGCGTGATATAAAAGCACTAAAATTAATAATTAATGGACTAATTCGTTTTCGGTGAAATTATGGCTGCCGGTTTCTGTCATGATAACACATAAGCAGCACATAAGCCAATGTGTACTATAGCAGCCATAGTTGGGACAAGTCCTTATTTTATTAATTAAAATTTAATTAAAACACGAAAATTATGAGGGCGCATTGTCAAATTTGAAATCAGCATAATTATTTTATCGATACAATTATATTCGCAAGTGCAAGTTATGCCACAGTTACGGCCCATGAATGTTTTGTGGTATGTCCTTTTTATTACATGTTACGTTAAGCAACAATTACCAATATATTTTGTTTTCTTGGGGAACACTCACGACGACACGACCACAACACGAACAAAATGTGTGATAAAAGAGATCACTGGAATCGTTTACGGTGCAAAATAACACTATAAACATGTTTTGGTTACTTTTATAGTGCAAATTTGTGACATAAACGATGCAGAAGCACTATTTTAGTACTAAAAAGCGTTTCTCGACACTTTTACCTTTCAACTATAGAGCTGATTTATCACCGTGAGAGCCTTTATGTAATGTTTATAGAATAAATCAGTGATAAATCTAGGGCCTATTTGGGGTTCTGTAAACGTTTACAACACCATTATAGTACTAATCATGAACACTAATTATTAGCACGCTCCAAAACGTTCTCAGGACTTTTATAGTATCAAATTTTGTTACTTGGGTACTTACTTCAAAATACCTAATAATCAGGCAGACCCATCGATTTTGCTTCATGACTAATAGAGTAGGACTGTAATGACTGGTTTGAGTTCGTACCTTGTTTATATTCGTATTATTCGTTATAGGAAGCACTTTCTCACCGAATTATTAATCATCGCTAACAAGGATCGACAGCCACATTAGCACAATGAGGGAGGTATTTTAAAATTTAAAGTTTAATAGGTTATATTTAAAACAGCATTGAGCAAAACTGTATTCGCGTAGTCGGCTTTTCACTTTGAACGAAACGGATCAACAAAAAAGCTGCTCTTTTGCTCTTTAATTTAGGTACCTTAAATTATGGATTATTTACACACAGCAAAAGTGTCTAGGGATCAAGGTGTTTTTTACTTAACATTTTTAACCTAATTAAAATACCTATGAAAATCGATTACCTAAAATGTTTTTCTATGTCTAGACTTACGGAGTACCCCTGTTTTTGCATACATACTTTTTGCAATTTATGCAAATTGTGGGTTTGATCCTAGGTAATGTTGACAATTAGCAAACAAACAATGACAAATTTTGACGACACGTTTGGTGCAGTGGCTAAGCGATTGGCTTCTGCGCTACGGGTCGTGGGTAAGATTCCCACACGGAATAAAAATTTGTATGGCCTACAGGTGGTTGTTTCGGATCTGGGCGTTTGTTTGTGAGATTTGTGTCTGTAAACGCACCCACGATACAAGAGAAATCGTAGTGTGGGGCGAAGTATGTAAAAAAAAATAAAAAAATTGTATGTACGAGTTCGTCCTTCGTGGCGCTCAGTTAGTTAGTGGCGATAGCCACAGCACGTAGCCGAGAGCCAGCTTCCAACATTCCTACGGATCTGATCATTTTTTCTCAACTCAAGTGACGTCTTCTGTCCATAATAGCGTTCGTTTGTATTGATTTGACTCAGAAGTGTGGCAGAAATGGTACTGATTTTGTTTCAAACCCGTTGCAGGATTTTATAGAAATACGACTTGACAGAAGATTTTCAACTTTTAATCAAAATTCAAAAACGTGTTAAAATTATGAGGAGATAATTAAGCTAAGGAACTATTAGGAGTCCAAAAAAATCTATTTAATAACCTCATTTGCAGTAATTTGCTAAAACGTGCTTGATCCCTAGATACTTTTGATGTGTGTATTTTTCAGTAATTTACTTGAAGTGGAAATAAGAAGTAGGAATGTTAAGTATCTACCAAAAAAGGTTTTAGGTTGTAAATAGAGGAATATGGTTGAGGACGTTACGCGTCATAGGTAATTTCCCCGTTGGAAGAATAGCGGCAAATGATAGAGTAGACCGATGACAAATTGCTGTGGGTAGTAGCAAAATTTCAATTCCCTGTCCATGACGAGTGAGTAGAGCGTTACGCTCAAACTTACGCTATTTATGATTTGCGAATAATTTTGTAATAAGTAATCTTATTACTTAAATGAGTTTGTTGATTACAAATTGCTGTGTGCCTAATTAAATACCTGTCTCATACAGAGATGTAATCGCGTAGAGAATTTGAAAAAAGGTTGTGATTTAAATGACCGAAGTAAGGAATTCCTCGAACATAGGTACTGGGAAGTATGCAATAGACGTACACGTCTTGTCATGTGGAACTTGTAATACATTACAAGTTCCACATATAAATACTTACATATTTATGTAATGTCGAACTATCGTGGAAGTTGGTTTCTGGTTGCTCTGATTCGATATTATTAGTTTGTTGGTAAACATGATATAATTTTATTTGGGTTTTACACTTCCCGTATTCCCATTCCTTTCCCGCACGTTACCTCTCGTAGGCGTGCAAGCGAGACCGCTACACGCAGTGGCGCCACTCCGCGTATTATCGACGCAACGAATTCGAAAATCACAATGGCCGAACTACCGCGCTCTTGACAAGTGCCGCTCCGCGCAAATTCACATATCAGCCGGGAAGAAACGTGAAACTCGATCGAATCTCTGTTGTGTCGTCGCCGCAGGTCACCACATGGATAACTAAGGTATTGTGCACCCTCATTTTCCACAGACTGCTTCTTTTTCACACTTTTTCCTCGCGGTTTGTTCATCGTCCTCATCCATTTGAAAACCCAAATTTTCGTTTCGTAATATAACTCTCGCGCATCCAGTTTCCTTTGCGCGATTCAGGACTTAATAACTTCGCGTTGATGCGTAAATTTAAGTAGAGACAGTTTTTATCAAGATAATTAGAGAAAGAAGAAGGAATTGTTAAAAATAAACTTGTCTGCTACACGGCCGCAGTGAAGAGAACGTAAACGTCTGAAGCGCAAGATAAAGTTTGTTTGTGGAGAGAAAAGGGAAAAGTATCGATGCACCGTGCAACTTCATCGTCCGCGTGACAACGTTTCGAACTTTCAATTTATTTACTGCACGAGGCTATAGCCATATTCTCACCTTTGTCTATATTTTTTTAAAATATTTCGCTGACTGCTAACGCTTGAATCATATTCGCATAATTATTACCTACCTCCGCGGACGTATAAAATTACGGCCCATGAAAAACATTAATGAAACTGTTTTTATTTTCGTGCATTTGTACGCACGGCTACATGTCAATCTGTACATTTCCAGTAGGAGCTGATCTCGCATGTATAGGCTTTCTGTAAAAGAAGAGGTCAGATTATAGCCGAATAATACACGTAAAAACAGTTTCAAATTGTTTTTCACAGGATGTCATTTCAGTCCTTCCTCGCGCTTATCAAGTTGCAGTGACGCTGCCGTTAAGTTCACGCGAACGTAAGTATCTAACAGCAATCTACTAGCAACTGAAATTCATTAGTTAGGTGTAATTAGCTTACTGTTTATTTGTTGGGTGCGTTAAGGGAGCAACATTACTATAATGGTAATTGATCAAACGGGAAGCTCAGGTGGCTTTTTTATTTGGTGTTCTGACCTAGCGATGTATTTCTAAGTAAATGAATTTCTTTCGCTTATAATTTGACAGTTTTGTCCCCATTACAATTCATTTTTATTTTTTTAGAATTTTGAAATACCTGCCTAGATTAGATTTTTTTGTAATAAACTATTAGTTTCATTTACTTCTAGAAATTACCTGGCAATTTATAAACACATACAATGAGATGATATAATTGAAATTAAAAAGCGTAGAGACAATTTTGATCATTAACATTATCATAATAATAATTTATTTTACAACACATCGCTAGGTTTACTTCTTTGTATTGTCTTTTTTAACTTAAAGTAATGAATTTTATAAATAAAAAGTAGACAAGTAATTAGAGTTAATGTAGAACTAATCGCCTATCTAGATTTTGTTTTTTTAAAGTGCGTAATTTAAAAGTACATCGCTGGCTAACTGTTATAGAAGAAGTAATTTTTTATAAAAACTAAAACGGAACAAATTGCGTATTATGCATATTTCGATAGAACAAATCTAATTATTTAATGTATTCGTTAAAACGCTGGGCATGGTCAATCGCTAGTTATAGAGACATCTCAACGATAGATAATTATTTTTGACTTTTCATCCTGGATGCAGGATCAGACTAAGAATTCCATAATCTTGCATAGTTATATAGCATACATGGTGTTTAAAATTTTCGGTCACACGTATGTTTGAAAGTAAAGTAAATACACATTATGTGTCTAAGAACCCTACTGCAGCTAACAAAACAGCTGATGACCTTGAAACGGCATGAACATGAACCGATTTTGATAAAACATATCTAAGAGCCACCGCTAGAAAACCTGCTTTTAAATGAAAAAAAAACCGCACCCAAATCGGTTCACCCGTTTAAGAGCTACGGTGCCACAGCATAGACAGACACACATAGCGGTCAAACTTATAACACCCCTTTTTTTGCGTCGGGGGTTAAAACTAGGTTTCTTTTTATCAAATTAATAATTATATTTTTCTTCTAATTTCGAGTCATTTTAGCACCCCGAGTTAACCGACTGCAAAGAGCGATTTCGTGCTAGTCGTGCCCGCTAGCTGTGTCGCCGTGCTTTCATTTATTTATGAGAGAGTGGCTTCGAAATGTTCTATAAAATATTTTGCTGGTAAAGATACGATCACATAACACCATCACAAGAAAATAATAATTTTATTCTATCTAAATCGTTCGTCTACACCAGTAGTAGAAGATCATGTGATCAGGTCAGGAGTAAGGAGTCAGTACAGCGCTGTCGCATCAATGCTGACTTCAATATTCCAGCTTGAATATTTTTAAGTCAGTTGACACCCCCCGCCACCCGCGCCTACGCTACTGACTTTGTCTAAACAGTTACTTAAGTCTTTTAATTTTTCCTAATTACAGTGTTTGATCAGTCACTGGCGCTGCGTTTTGTAGGGTGACGACGCGTGGTAATTTCTAACAACAAAGCAGAGCCTCCAGTTTCTTTTCTGTCTTCTATCCATTTTCTTATCCAAACTCGTGTCTTTTTAGATATCTCTTGTTCTAACTTTTCATCAACTCATTCAACAGCAGAATGGAAATATTTTTCAACAAATAATGAAATCGTTGTTTATTCTGCTGTTTTCGCGAATTCATTTTCCCCCACTGTACAATAACGTGTGGACACTGTGAAGAAATTACCACGACTAGTGACTGCATGTAAACAGTGTAGTCAGTTCTCGGCCGTTTACTTACCCTGTGTAAATCAGGCTTTACATTACAATGGTGGGACAGCACACCGTGCTGACCAAGGAGCATTAGCTTTTGTAATTTTTAAAATTGTTTATGCATCGATGTCAAGCATTCATGCGCTCGAACAAACTTCGAACATTCGTTTGCTCAGTTTGGTTTAAGTGATGGTCTCTTATCATTCGCGCACTCACGCCAGTTCAGCGTGGTGGACTAAGGCTAACTTGATTCCTAAAAAAACTATAATGCAACCACTTGCACGAGGTTTAGGCCGGCCAAGATAAGTAATTGGACTAGTTCAGTACGTTTAAGATTCATTTCAAGATCTCGTCTCTTTTTCACGAGTTGGTAACTCCAACTCCTCAAATGCAAATAAAAGAGTTAAGCGAGGACGTGTCGCCGAGGGCTATATGAGAATTTAAAAATAAAATTGTATTCAGACACTAAACGGGGTGGCACTATAGACTACTATAGTCATGATTTTTTAAGCTTTATAAGATCGAAACTAAAACGATCAAGTTCGTTGCAATGATATTTAAATAGTATTACTTTGACTGATATTTTCTTGAAGTGGAACTTTAAACAACAAAAAATATTACAAAGTGTAAACAATTCACCTAACGTACACCTCTTCCCTCTTCCCGTTTAATAGACCAGTCGCCAGGTAGTTTTACCTTGCAAAAGGTCCGTCAGTCCTGAATTTTGGATACCTATGTGTTATGTTTAGGTTTTCATGAAAATTTCAAGTTTTCGACCTTGAGTGACCTCGGCGCGCTCCGCCATCATGGTTTAAAGACTCCAGAAATGAGTTTTTATTAAATAACTCCTTATCTATGGGTTTAACGTCTAAAATAGATCAGATCAATTTTGTAGAGAATTATTCTCTGCAATTCCTGCCTGAAGTATTTTTTTCTATAGGCGCGACCGCCGCGCGAGCTCTTTGGTTATTAGTATGCTGTCGCTCAATCTCGTTAATCTCGCGAGATTTCATCCAAATAATGGGTCGAGATTGATCTCGTAAAATAGGTCGAGATCGCACAAAATCGAGATTCCATTTCCTAGCAGTGAGTGTGCCGCCGCCGCCGCATGCACGTAGGATATGTAGGTATGCTGTCGTTCAATCTCGCTAATCTGGCGAGATCACGCCCGTAATCTCGATGTAATAAATAAATGGATCGATTATCGCGAAATTGAGATTGCATTATTAAACAATATTCACTTAATTTACCAACGGGAAGTTTTTATGCAATGTCTGACATCCCTAATTTATGACGTCAGTGCCAGCATTAAGCGATTTTAGTTATTTTAGAATTATAATTTAGTACTTTTTTTTACATTGCTAATGTTTTTTATAGTAAATAAACTTGAAATGTTATCAAATAAAAAAAGGAAAATTTCGGTTTTGTATTCCTATGATAAAATTATGAAGCCATTTGACCTTTTCAATGGCTCTACAATTTCATTATTTATAAATTACTAGCTTTTGCCCGCTGCTTCGCTCGCGTTAATTAAGCTCAAAAAAACTTAACACGCTACCAAAGATTCTATAATAATACAATTCAATCGTGATTGAAATAACACGTGGCGCCATCTATGAACGTTATTGATGTTTTCCTCGGGACAGTACTTTTATTCGGGTTGAAAGTTAACCTAATGTCCGTTTCTGTACACCTGACAACGTAGGTATATGCAAAATTTCAGGATGTTCGGTTCAGTGGGTAAGGCGTGAAAAGGTAACAAACAAACAAACTTACTTTCGCATTTATAATATTAGTTAGGATTCTGAAATAAAGCCAAACTCTCCTTTAATAAAGTACGTATTCTTGTGTATATTCCAATACATGCTTGTTTACAGTGTGTAGTAACAATGAATACTTAGTGACGTAATAATACGAAAGCACAGCACACGCGTTGAATTGTCGTCGCTCCACGGATATTGATGGAAACCCGAGCGTGTTTTGTCGCGCTCGCTTGCTTAATGCAACAAGACTCCCTATTGCACCCACACCGCGTCGTAGCAACTAACTCTATACACCAAGTTTACATTGACGTTTTAACAGAAGCTCCACCTAGTAAGATTCCCATCCGCCCAGCAATGCAGTTTGTGATCAGTTGTGTACCTATTAGAATAAAATTATAAATGGAATCATGGTAGGTACCTATACGTAGAACAAAATTCCGTTCCGCTGGATACCGTCCACTAAGGTAAGTCCCCAACCTATAATTTGTGGTGGTTTTTTAAACCTCAGAATGGTGAAGGTTTCTAAGTTGAGGACAATTAAGTAAGGTAATATTCTAGAACGCGTTAATGCGCCTATTGCTGCGTAAGAGTCATCATTGAAATAACTCGTAGCCTAATGTGGTTAATACTTAAGTTATTAATATTCAATTATGGTTAGGGCGAGGAAAATTAAATCCCATCAAAAACATTCCTGTAAAAAAAGGCAAAGTCTCGCGCTTCATTTGCCTCAAAGAGTTCTGGGATCTAATGTAAAGTCTAGTCTGACATTTCATTTATAAAGATATATTTTTCGGACTTGGCAAGCACGCAGCATAAAAAACTTATGATATGCATGATAAACTAGAACTTGTTAACAGTGGTACAGATTTGTTAAAAAAAATAACAAGGTATCTTAGTAATCATCATACTGCGTACTTGCCAAGTCCAAAAAATGTCTTGTTGTCTTATTTTTATGATGTGAGGGAACGAGGTATGTTCCTCCAACGAAAAGGGAGGATCCTCCAACCTGGCGGAGTCTTATGCCTGGCTGGCTAACTGCCCAGCGGTTGATGTTGGGCGGTTGTATATATACATATATCTGCGTGGTTAATCTTAATATCGCGATGCAAGATAGTTCTAATGTGACGTGCAGATGCCGCCACAATGAGATCTCATTCCTCTTTATGGTGGTTCAATTTCTCGCAGAATGGCTACCGATTTTCGCAAAGCCTCTCTTTATCTTTCTCTTTTGCCGTGTGACAAAACCAAAGCTACTATTATTTCTCTATTAACGCCATCTAGTTGCGTTTAAGTAAAAATAATTGAAACATACAAATATGACGAACATTAATTTTGAAAATCGGTCAGTGCGAGTGAAACTTATTCGGAAGATAATGTCATCTACATAACACTATAAACGCACAATAAGTAATTGTCTAATAATTACATAGGTATGCGACCGAAAAAATATTTCAAGATTTTAAAATATTTCCTTCCTAAACATTAGCTGTGTGCCAAATACAAATTTTATAGGTCTGCTGGAGGTACTTTAGAAGTTTCACTATCGGTGAGTCAGTAAGTGAAACTGTGACGGACTATCGAAACTCCTGATGGCAGATATTTTGTAAGCTGATTTAGTTACGTAGAATTAGGAAATCCAATCTCGCAAACGCGGGATCCCGCAGATGCCGGATCCTGCACCTTTTTTGCGGGATCTGAAATGCGGGATTACTCACGCGGGATACCGCACGTCTGCGGGATTGAAAAGAAATATATATGAGTTCAGATGACGTTCTGATTATTTTTAAGACCCAGCACAGCCTCATTAATAAGTGGTTTAACAACTTTCCCATAGAACTCGTACGTGACTTTTCTATAGCATTTGTATGGAAAATACTTTAGTTTTCAGTTTTTAAATTACAGCTAAAAAACTGTTTTTTTTTTTAAATATGCTTATTGTTTAAGGCTCTAAAACCAAAAAAACAATAATTATGTACAATTTCAATACAAATCTAAAAGATGAAAGTTTGAAAATTGTGTTATATCGTTTCTTAAAAGAAGCTGATTATTTTTACCTCTGAAGCATCATTTAATTCAATTGTTGATTAGTAATAAGTAATAACTCTACTTAATAATGATAATAAAAATAAAAATTTACTTGTATTTTTTTTTAAATAACTACTCGTAACAAAAGAATATTTAAAAAATCTCATCTGCAGGGTTGATGACCTCAATCCCGCAGGCCTGCGGGATTGCAATTTTGATGCGGGATTGGATTCCCTAGTTAGAATCTTGTAATTTGGCAATTTAATTAAATACATTAAGTACTTGCTGTAACATAATTTTCAGGCTTTCGCTCTTACAAAGATATAGGGGGCTTTAAAGTGCCTACTTGCTTGGAGAAAAGGGTGTACGACCGTGCCTGCTCGACTTTGGCGTGAGCACTGCCGTGGCCCCTGATCTTACAGCGTTTACTTATACTTTATTGTTAATACCGGAATACCTGTGTTAAATATTGTTTATTGAAAAGAGCAGTCTAAATAAGTAGGTATTTACACTCACTAATAGATAGGTGTAGTAATTTTAAATGGGTAAGTAATTACAATCCTCATATGAAAGATGTTGAGTAGGTATCAAACCAGAAAAATTCCATCACCTTTACTTATAAACGATGGTTAAAGGTTGATTAACTGAAATGGCTTTTAAGTCTATTGCCATCTTCATTAATTGGCATACAAATGACAAGGACAAGTGTGTAAAAATGAGAATCTTTTATACCTAAGTGACAGCTTAAAAGTTTTGTTAGAATGGTATAAGAACTGTCTATCTAGTAGTCAAACCATAATTAATGAAAATATAATATTTCTAACAAGGTGAATAATTTCAGATCTTTTTTAAAATTTTACTTTGTCAAAAAGTTTTGCTAAGTACCTAGTAACCTGAACCAGAAATAGTTTTATTTTTTTCAAATAAGATTCAAATTAGTCACATATTACGGAGATAGTAATCTTTTTCCTTAATAATTTTCCAATTCATTTTTTTTTTGGATCGGTAACATTGCTTGCTCACCGTCACCGACCTAATCCTTCCTTCAGCATGTCATACACCAAATCAAACACACACACATCTTCCCACACATGGATGTACTTGAAACCCACACATGATAGCAGGCAGAATTCACGCGCCACGTACGAACTGCGATGCAATTCGGAGTATTAAGTCACTTTTTGTGAAAAAACTAATAAACAAGAGTGCACGCATTCTGATACAAGTTGACACACACGAACACAGTTCCTAGTTCAATGACACTGTCGTTCAACGCGACACCTAACGCCATCTTTTATCGCGGCGAAGAAACAAAACAATTCTTAGTGATTAATACTCACGTGAAAACACAGTCTACAGTTTACGTGACACGTCTGCGACATCCGCAAGAATGGCACATGCAATGGAAAAAACACATTTGTTGACAAACAATCTGAGAAACATGCAAATCGTGTCAACAACACGATCCTTCGCAAGGGCCCGGGACGGACTGTCCGGGCGTCACAGTCACAGCGGTCCCTTTCGTGCCTAGGGCAGACGTGCACCGGACGCGCACATTGGTTGCGTCGCGAACCAATCACGTCGCACGCCACGCTCCTTTGCCACTGGCTAACATCGTCATAGCGGAAAAAGCGGTGGGGAAAACAACTGACGAATTCGTCTACAATAACTCTTCTCCCGCCATTCGTTTTACACACAAATGATTGCCGATTACCAACTGATGAGATCTTACACGCGAAATTAATTTCACTGACCAATAACCACTAAGCGATACATAGCTATCGCTATAACTATTAAATCGTATTCATTATTTTAAGCCATGCGTAAAAAAGCTCGCTAACATAATCTAGGTTTATTTTTGACGTTTAGCAGCATCGACACGTATGAATAGGGCTGTCATCACCTAATTTTCCGACACCGGACAAAGATTTCAAAAACGCCGGAATTGTGGTCGATATCGGGATTTTTGCCCATGAAAATAAAAAAAATATGAAATTTTCATTTTGTATGTAACACAATTAAATTTAACCTGTCGTACCTAGCTAGGTACGTACTACTCTACTGAAGAAATTAGGTAACAAAAATAATACAATTAGGAACTCCTTTATTTTTGGCATCAAATTAAACACAAATTATAAAATCAAATGTCTTGGTATGTTAGGCTAGGTAGTCAAATAATCAGGCTTTTACGCCCTACCGGCCTCGCCACCGTCGGGGCGGTCCGGCCGGTGCTGGAGTGCTGGCTCGGGAGGAGGCACGGCTCCCTGTCGTTTCGGGCGACACAGATGCTCTCGGGGCACGGTTGCTTCGGGAAGTACCTGTGTCGCATAAACAGGGAGCCGGACGCCCGGTGTCACCACTGCGGCGATTGCCGGGAGGACACGGCGTGGCACACGCTGGCAGAGTGTGCCGCTTGGGAGGAGCTGCGCCGTGCCCTCATCTCAGGAGTAGGCGGTGACCTGTCGCTGTCGGCCGTGGTCGAGTCCATGGTCGACAGCGAGGAGTCCTGGGACGCGGTGGTGTCCTCCGACATGACCGTGTCGCAGAAGGAGGATGCGGAAAGGGTGAGGGAGATCACCTCCACTCACCCGGCCCGCAGCAGATGCACCGGGCATCGGCGGAGGGCGGACAACGCCCTCTTCCAGCCCCCCTAAATGGGTCCACTTCCCCAAGTCCGTCGCCCCCCACACATCAGGACCAGGACCCGAGGCGGCGGCGCGAAGTGTTCCAAGCGCGCCCCTCTTAGACGGCGCGGGGGGAGTCTAACACCTCACTCCCCCCGCTAACCCGAGGAGGCCCGCTGTGGCGGGCCGGCACCAGCCGGGGGTTGCGGAAGTGTCGTAAGTTCCCGCGACCCTCGGCGCAGGTGTGAGATGGAACACCGGGGTGGTTTTAGTCAGTAAGAGTCTGACAGACCCCTTCGCCTACCCCAGGGCGGAGGACATCCAAAAGGATTTCCACCAAGAAAAAAAAAAAAAAAAGAAAGGTAGTCAAATAATAAATAGAAAACGTCGAAACTGCCAACGCGAGACGGGCGGACAGGTTTCACCCAGATACTTTTTTTGACGCCCCCGTACAAACTAGGACAAATCCCCCATTACGGAAAGATGGCAGCCCCGAAGTATTAGTAACGAACCGATTATTCATAACCTACCAGTGGCGAAGGGTGATTTTTCTTAAAAGGGAAGCCGGACCAAAAAATGCTTACCTTGCTCAAGTGTGATGCGTGAATTCCAGTAACTACTCGTTTCGAAAGGGAAGCCGATAGGAATCGAGTTGTATCGAGCCTTCGCCACTGTAACCTACCTATATCTGTCGTGGCCAGATCTTAGAATTGATTACTTCATGATGTGGCCGGCCATTTCATGAAATGGTTGTACTTCATGAAATGGAAAATAACCGCTGCCCACATCATGATATGGCCTGGCCAGCTGTGCGAGCGAAGCGAAGGGGCGACAAAGCGAGTCTTCTGGCGGAACAAACTCAGAAACACTTGCACGCTTGCTTGCTTTATTACTTGCATGATGCATGCTTCCTTTATTTGGATTTTTATTAAACCTTTGATATTATGGATACCCTACATTAATGTTATGACCAAACCTGGATTGAAATATCATCAAACGTTGACGTTTAAACGATATGGTCGGTTTTAGCTGGCCATATCATGAAATACAACCATTTCATGAAATGGTCGGCCATTTATGTATTCTGAGGTCGGCCACATCATGAAGTGATCAATTCTAAGATCTGGCCACGACATATTCAAACCGCAGCGATTCACTCCACGAATCCACTAAATAGAACTGTAACTCGACATACCGCGTGTTGAAATTGTTTTGTTCTGTAACGTACAGTTTAAGTGTCTCAATCGTCACCTACCCCACGAAGCAAATACAAAATACTTTGCAAATACTTTGTATTTGCTTCGTGACCTACCCCTACAGGGTGTGAACGAATTCGTGTAACTCCTTCAAACCGCGTGATCTACCTACTGGCGACACAGATTAACCCTAAATGGGTAAATTTGAAAACAAAATAAAAAATGAAATCTCAATAAAATCTTGGTTTTCTACCCATTCCTGAGTCAGTTTAGAGCCGCGAGTTAACTGACTGCAAAGAGCGATATCGCGTTAGTCGTGCCCGCCAGCCACGTGCTTTCATTAATTTATGCGTGGCATCAAAATTTGGAATACCTAGCATAAAAAAAAATTATGTAAAAAAATGTTTTCTTCTTTTTTACTGCATCGATTTGGTGATTTAGATACGATTACGTACGACTACCGCATGGAAGAAAATGATTTTTTTTAATCACTCTAATTCCCGTGCTGGGGCAATCTACACCAGTAGTAGATAATTTGTGGTTTAAAGGAATTATACGAATTCGTTTACACCCTATAAACTAATGTTTATGGAAGTTTAGACTACGCTTGCCGCTGAACTTGGATAATATCTGCGGATTACCTTGAAATTTCAAGTTTAAATAAATTTTAATTGAAAGCCTTAATGCATTTCCGTTTTCTCAAATTATTCATATTTTGATTCAAAGAGGATGATTTGTGTTTTTTTTCGAATTTGCATCCCAACTTCCAACATGAAAACAATGCGTCCTAAGGCGCCACCTCCACGAGCGACTGTATTGCACTGATATTCTCGTCGTGCCTTCAAATTCTTAAACGGAAATACCGAGTCAATATCCACATGACGAACATAATCGCGGAGATGGTTAGTATTGAATTTGATAGCACGACGAGACTCGTTCAGATACCCGAAAAATATCGTATAATAAAAAAAAAGGTGACAATAAGTTTTTTATTATATAACGTTAACATAAATATCAAGCAATTACATTTAACAATATTGGAAAGGCCGTAAAAGAGTAGGTACTGCTGCTTAATTATCAGTCAAACCCGATTTTGCATCAATCAATAGTTGACGACTTATAGTATAAATAAAGTCAAAGTACGTAACATCAAATAACATTTCAGCATTAACCAAAACCACAAATTTTCTTATTTCCACAAGCTTCAGTTAATCAACGCACTTAGCAACGCTTCGATACAGTATATGAACATAGATCAAGATGCTGCAGAGAATGTGCGTTCGGCTTAGCGAAATAACAGCACCGGACAGGCAACAAGTAACGCTGCAGTTTACTGACTAGCTACTTTATCTAACAATATCTAAAGTATTAGGCTTGTGAAACCTCAGAACCGTTATAATCGTCGCTGAATATTGTTAAAACTCATACGTCATCTTACTGCGAATGCGGGAAACTAAGACTAACGGAATATAGAGTCTGTTAAAGTGGAAAAAAGTCAGAAGGAACTAAAAAAGACATAAAACGTCAAAAAAACTACAACACGTTCATTAGCAACATTTGTGCTTGCTTTAGCGTCTGTAGGGTTCTTGGTAATTAGTCGGTAGGTAGAAGAAAATACTACATAAACAAACTAAAAAGCGCCTATGCTTAAAAAACTGGTAACGTTCCAATAGGCAAAGAAGCTTGTGCGCCATATTGAGTAAATTGTTTACATAAACGGATTTAAGCCAGAATCAGTGTGCGAAGTACCCTCTTCAGCAGCGCAGATGCACTTCATCTTTCTCCGTTCCGCCCTGGTGACCGCATCGCTGGCTGCGTTGTTCATGTCCCACCAGATAGAACCACCCAGCACGTTGCTGAAGTACGGAGGAACACTGCCCTCACGCAGAAGGTACCTGGACATACATTCCCGTAAATGAAGACTCTTGCTTATATTATAATTGCAGAAGGACATCAATTTGTTTCTAACATCGGTAAACAGGTGTAGCTGTTACCATTCTTAGGGGCTAGGTTAGCACAAACAAACTGAGATTTGAGATACACTGAGATTTATCTAGTCAACGAAAGACGAGTCCTGGGGGCCAATTCTACTAACAGAAACTTTTATCAATCGCAACTGAATCGTTCATTTAAACAGTTTTCGTTTACGAAAACTATCAAAATAGTTTGGTTTTGTTTTTGTTGTCAAACAATTTGATAGTTTTTGTAAACGATAACTGTCTAAATAAACGATTCAGTTGCAAACAAAAGTTTCTGTTAGTAGAATTGGCCCCGTGACATAGCGGTAATTTCGTAAATTGTAGCCGTAAGGAGACTGCTATCAAACAAACGTAAACTCATCAAAAACCGTTTAATAGCTACATTATCCATTTTTTTGTTTTTTAAAAACATTTGATATACTTTGCGTGGTAACTAGGGCATGCAAACCGGATACCCGGATAACCGAAAAAACCGGATAACCGACTCATTTGAAACCCGGGTTTTTTAGGATAGCAAAACCGGGTTTTTCGGTTATGTTTCTCCTGTGTTATTGATTTAATAATACTTTTATTTTCCCAAACAAAATATTAAATGGGAACTATATTTTTTGTCAGCAAAGTTTATATTTGTCATCAACTTATATCATCTAATTAATAGATCTATCGCCACGAAATATTTCATTCTCAGATAAATTACAATGTCGCCAGATATGAATTACCAAATTAATTACCATATTTTTGTTCAAATTCGTCGATCGAAACAAGGGTCGAATTGAAAGATGAATTGTGACATTCCCATCCTGATATTAATCCTTATCCAAGTAAATAGCTTCATAATCAAAGTTGAATATGTACATGTAAAATGCTCTTTAAATTATTGGAACCTTTCGTTAAGAAGTGCTAAAAGAAAGAAAAATGCCGCGATTCAGTCTTTTTTGTCTGTTACGTTTTCACGACGAAAAAGCTGCTCCGATTTTGATGAAATTTGGTACGAAGATAGCTCGATCCCTGCGGAAGGACAAAAACTACTTTTTAATCCGCGACTTTGTCTGTATCTGCGATAACCGACATTCACGCGGACGAAGTCGCGGGCAAAATCTAGTTATTTAATATTCTGTGATTTTAGACCTTTGTGTACCTACCAAATGTTCCTAATTTTGTATGTTAGGTACCTTAAGTTTTAAAGAATGTTACTTACCTAAATAATAAGCTTTATTCTATGTTATGTATCAAGAAAATAAACTGTATGTATTATGTATTGTAATTTAGTAGTTGTAGCTTATTTCAGTCCAAGCAAATGCTCATTATTATCAACAAGTGAGATAAACGTAAAATAATGCATATTTTGATTAGACTTGAGCATTTTCATTTCTTTACACACATTATTCTCATTTATTTAAAAAAGATTGAAAAAAACCGAAAAAACCGATTTAACCGGTTTCACCGGTTTTGTAAACAAAAAACCCGAAAAAAACAGTTTTTTTAAACAACCCGGTTTTTGCATGCCCTAGTGGTAACGGTTCGTGGAGAAACGTCAGGACGCACCTTACGGTAAAAAGAGTCGTTAGGTACTAGTTAACAGATACCTACACCAAACCTTTGCCACATACAGTGGAATCCGTTTAAAACGACTTCGCTTAAAGCGACTTGCGAACACCATTTAGTTTGGTTTTCATTAATTATACAGGTATTAGTTCCATTGCCTACCTATCTCCGAAGGTCTTCATCGGATCTATGGGACAGAATACTCTTTCAAACGAAAAGAGAATTATTCAAATCGGTGCATTCATGTCGGAGTTATGGCCTAAAATACATAAAAAAATAGATTATATTATAAATTACCCTCCTTCTTCTTTTGAAGTAGGTTAAAAACAAAAACCTTTGTCTACAGAGGTTTAAGTTCTGTGTAGAGCAAAGTTACTGCTGCATAGCTGACCGAGCCCAATGCCATGAAAACCGACTAATAAGATGATAACATCTTACTATACTTACTCACTTATAGTATGATAACATCTTACTATAAGTGAGTCTGAGTCTTACAATGAGTACGTGGACTGCGTAGTCTATTCTTTACCGGGAATCACAAGCCACGAGGTTATGCTTGTTATACTACTTAGAAGAGTTACTAACTTATAAAACTGTTCCTCTTTAAACTCCTCGGCCCTGCGGCGCCAGTACTTCTGCAGGGCCGGACTCATCTCCTTGGCAGCGTCGGCCTCTAGCAGCAAACTTTCCCGCTCGTCTTCCAAGTTTTTTGTTTCATCCGAGGAATCTGTGCATTGTTTATTGTTATTTTTATTATTTTATAGTATTCTTCTAGATGATGGCTAGAATTTATAAATGTAACTTGCTGGAACAAGATAGGTAAGTATTAACAGTAGATACATGATATACTTAGTATAAATAATTACTACAATTTTGAACATTCCCTGACTCTGCCACGCTGCGTATGGACTCGTGCTCAAATAATGAGAAGCAACCGAGCATCGAGGTCCTCGATGGAACCGAGGAAGAGCAATAAAAGATTTGATAAGGGCTTATAGGTATGGGCGAGCAGAACTTTGCGCTAATTATGATATATATGTATAGCTACTGTGATCGCCGATCTGTTAGTGGAGTGTGTTGATTATGGTAATATTCCTTCTCGACTATTCGTTGTAGCCTCTAATAAGAAGACCTAAACAGTGATCGATTACGAGCTGATGACAGCCATGTGGACGCTGCTGTCCAGACGTAAATAGTTTCTCTAATTTCGTGTAACGACAATCACAGCACGAGATAGAGTTAATAGCCCATTCTTCGGTAAGAACCTCACGGGCTCGAGCCTCAACTTCGTATCTTTTACAGGTATTTCTTTTATTTACTTACCTTCTTCTTCAATTTCTCCCTCAACAGACATTTCTTCCGGTGCAAGAGGAGGCTTGGTGGTGATCGCAGGTTTCGCACGGCTCTGAACATCGTCAGTTAAGCGAACCTTAAGCTCCTCATATATCCTGTTCAAAAAATAGTTCATTTTATAAATAACTAGCGACCCGCCCCGGCTTCGCACGTGTAAATTTTATAGCTTAAAACCTTCCACTTGAATCATTCTATCTATTAAAAAAAACCGCATCAAAATCCGTTGCGTAGTTTTAAAGATCTAAGCATACATAGGGACAGACAGCGGGAAGCGACTTTGTTTTATACTATGTAGTGATACGTGCTGGTGACCGTTATTTGCACGTAGAGACGAGACCTCTTTGTGCCTCCGATACGTACCTAGTTCTAGTTATTTTCTATTCTGTGTATCGGAGAACACGTAAAGTTACGATAACCATTCGATCGCCTATACCTAACATTCGCTATGGATATTCAGAAAGTCGAAAGTCTAATAACGTGTCTTTAGGATATCAGTGGTCCTAGTGGGGTTGAAAGTTTGTATTTTACTCGAACGTTCATTTAAAAATACAAAAATTCCACAGTTGGTATCTGGTTAGACTGGCAACCGACCCTAACATAATTTGCAGTTGGGAAATGGCTGAGCAGATGATGATGATGATTACTGCAAATATCTAAATACAACACCCATAGCCACTTCCTGTAAGGTGCGAAAGATGACATGTAGCGGCCCGTTCACACATAAATCCGTCATTGACGATTCGTTATTAACCGCCGATCCGATAAATCCGACAAAAAAAAAATAGTGTCCATTTCACCCATATCGGATATTTGTATATATCCGTTTGTGTATCCATTTAAAGGTTAATAAAATTGTCGGATATATCCGACTGGGGCGGATAAAGGATTAAATTTTTTGACGACTTCTTAATTGCTCGTGACTCGTGAGCGTGTGAATACAGTCGTAGGAGTTTATAAAATAAAAACGATTCGTATTAAATCACGATCCGGGAAAAAAACTATTCTTCGATGTGTGAACGGTGTAACATGTGATGGGGCAGCGGTAGTATCATCATTCTTATACCTAGTTAGGGTGGCCAAACGAAATTCTCCCGGAAGTTGCCACAAAATGTTGAGTCTCCCGGCTCTAAGAGTTCAACAAAAATCTCTCGGAATTTGAGATGAGCGCCAAATCATAGTAAAAGTTGATTCAGGCCCATAAACGATACTCAGTTATGAAATAATATAAGTTAAAATAATCAAGTGAATTTAGAATGTGACTGTTCCAAGTGAAAATCTTTCCCGTAACATAATGATGTAGCCAATGTCTCATTTATTTACATATACCTACTCTACTACATCTTCCTAAATACCATAACAAAACAACAACTTTTTCATCATCCATCGTGCACGGAGGTGGAGGTAGACCTCGACTGAGTTGAGGACTGAGTCAGAGCGGTTTTCATGACGGATCGGTATTTAAGTGAACACGTAGTCCGGGCGACGATTTCCGGCGAAAAAGCCGGTCCATGATAGTGGGAACGGGGCCTGGGTTCCTAGTTTGACTACAGAAAAACAATACTGAGAACTGATACCCGGCGCCTTCTGATAACGCATGTTGAACTACATGTACTAGTGCCAATTCATTACATTCTAAACTAATCTTAGGTAACTTATACACTACTAAAGTGAAATAGATAAAGACTTATGTGCTAAGGCTTGTATGATGTCGTCAATGCAACGCTCGTCTTCGGGCCTGGAGTCTATGATGGGTATGCTCAGGATGGTCTCACAATCGGCCTCCATAACGCATCGGTAACGCAGTACCGCCTTAAGAAGCTCTCTCGCACCCTTCAGTTCTTTTCTTTTCGATTCATCCCATTCCTTTTCCAAAGTCCTGTTGCGATATTATAGTGTGTTAGGTATTGCACTACGAACAATTTAACGACACGTTAAACACTTAATTAATCGACAAAAATACCCTCCTTTGTCCAACCACATCCTCTCCGGATGGGAGCTATTTTGATTTTTGTACTGCTCAGTAATGTAGGTGTTAATTAAAAGTGTAATATATCTTTGGGTCTAGGGGTACCTACCTACAGAAGACTTTTTTTTTATTTGCAATCTGACAAACCTCATCGTTAGATCATTATGAAGATGATCTTAGTCATTGATTAAACTCATAAAAAACGGTAAATTAAAAAAAGCTTTTTTATTTTATTATTTCCTTTTTAAGCGACTAGCCAAATGATTCAGTGACCACATATTTTAAACCAACCGCAACCTTATCGTGTATTAGCCAGCAATAATTAAGAACAAAACGAAGCAATAAATAGTATCGAAAAGTACAAGATTACGTTAAACGTGTCTATGTTTAAAATCTAGTTATTCCACTCCTCGCCAATGAATCAAATCAAGATAATCAAATCCGACTAACATCAATAGAATAAGTGTTAAGGATTAGGTTTTGTTTTATTTTCTAAGGAAGTTTGTAATAATTAGGTATATTTTATAGATATTGTATGAGCTGTGGAAAAGCATCAAATTACACTCCTACATCAGCGTGAAAATATAATAACCTTAGGATAAAGGCTTTTGGCAGCCTCTCTGGCAGTACGTTCTCTGGTTTCATAGGCTCAGGTACGAATCTTTCATACGGTCGCATCCAAAGGTAAAAGCCTTTGCCAGGATCCTTTTTCAAGTCCTTATAAGTCAGAAACTTGGGTTTATCAGCCTGTTTCGAGTCCATGAGCCATTTCTGGAAAACAATGCTAGGTTCAGGTATTTAAGATACAAAAAAAGAACGAACAATTCAAATGGAATCTGCTTCGGAAAAACTACAAAGGAAAAATTGGGTGCCCTACGCCACTGCAGAAGCCGTTATTGCGAATGTCATTAGATCGAACAATAAATTATAACGAATCAACGATACATCATATCTACATTAATTCTGACTTATTTGTGCAAGACACCTAAATAGTTGTTAAGCGCCAAATCGCCAATGTGCTAGCGCACATGCAATACGCGGTACGTTTGCTTTGTGCACGAAAAATCATGCACATCTCGTATATCTATACATATAAAAGGAGAAGCTGACTAACTGACTGACTGATCTATCAACGCACAGCCTAAACCGCTGGGGTTAAAACGTTGAAATTTTGACAGTAGGTTCCTTTTGTAACGTAGGCATCCACTAAGAAGGGATTTTTCGAAATTCAACCCCTAAGGGAGTTAAATAGGGGATGAAAGTTTGTATGGAAAATCGTCACTTAACGGGTTCAAACACGCAAGCGAAGCTGCGGGCGAAAGCTAGTTTAATATAAATACTAGAGGGATGTCGTTAATCGCGTATTCCGTATTTTTCGGGATAAAAGTAGCCTTTGTCCTTCTCCAGGTTCCAGACTATCTCTGTACCAAGTTTCATCAAAATCGGTTCAGCGATTTAGGCGTGAAAGCGTCACAATAGTTGCTTTCGTATTTATAAGGGACTAGCTTTAGCCTAATATTATAGTTAGGATTATAAGGGATTTGAACGTGTGCTATGGGTGGAGTATATCATAAAGTGGATAGAGCAGTTTAGCAAATAGACCAGCATCAACCTCTTCTGCGCTAGTAGGTACTACATGCTACGATTACCAATCTGCTTGCTAATCGTGGTGGTTATGGCATTATTCCCTCACGACCGTACATTGGAGCGATCTATTAGAGACCTATCTTTAACAGCGGAGCTATATGAGCTAATACGATAATTATGATCAATCACTGTATTGGAATCCTCGTGTGTGAGTTGTGTGACACGATTGTGAAGATGCCAAACCTCAGTTTCCGTTAGATGGACAGGTGTGAGTATAGAAACGAGACTTCGATGATCGCCAAATGTGTCGTACTGGTTGATAGAACACCACGGTTTCCAACGACAAGCTTGCTTGTACTGGTCCAGTAAAGCCCGGTGGAGAAGCTCTGTGCAGTTCAGCTCGCTAAACAATGAAAAAATCCAGATTGGTGCATTGACTAAAACAGTATAAACCTAATATTTCAGTGCAATAGTGATTACAATATTTGATAAAGGCAACCAACTTTTTAAATTCATTGGTAAAACTGTTAAACTAGTTTCCATGTCAAGGCGATGAGTGTGTGAAAGCCATTCTAGATAATTTTCACCAACAAACATTAAACCGGCCAAGTGCGTGCCGTACCTAGCACAGTGTAGAGTTCTGTCGTCAGTACGAACAGGAAAGCTGGCTTTACAGCGAGGCTACACCGCGCGGCTTTGTGGCATTGGCACGGTCGCATGCTACAATGCCGCAAGGATAGTGCGCCATGGCGACACCGTGCGTCAAGTGGCATCATGCCGCACAATGCCGCAGCATTTATCCGAACACTTTGAACTCCATACGGCATTGTTGTTGTATTAAAATCTGTTGAATATTGGATACATTTTATATTTTTATTGGATGCCTCTATAGATCAGTACTAAGTAAGCTGCCGCTGCAGTCGTTTGATCGCTATTCTCCTGTAAGTACCCAACTGTCTCAGTCTGAAAAAATGTTGTATCGGCAAAATGAAAACAGATCCGATGAAACTGCTGCATGTTCCATCTGTCGCATTATGAAGCTGGCGGTGGCTGATGTTGACGCCACAAAGGCATGCCAAAAGATGACGCATGCCACCACATGAAGCACGCGACATTATTATAGCAAGCGTAGCCTCGGCGTTAAACCGACTTTACGGCTAAAATCCGAATTGCCGTTGCACCTAGGTTTAGCCGGCTGCAACTAGGTGCAGCTGGTAGCAGTAGGCTAGAATACGGTGTAGCCGGCATTAAGCCTGCTAACTTTATTATGTACCTACTTATATTGCATATTTATATAAAATTCTTAATGCGAGTCATTTTCGCGCCACGCCGCGTCGCCAACTGTGTCGAGCTGGTTTTTTTTTAGCTATCTTCTCGCCTTTGCCCACTACCTCGCCTGATGTGCGATGATGTGGTCGACGGTGAAGCACGCCTGCCTAGAAGTAACCTGTTCACTCTTGACTTAAAGTGCTTCCATTCAATCGAATGTTTTGCATCGAAATATTCCATCAATTAAAATATTTTTTCTTATTTTTTATTCACCTCTCTCAGGTGGTTTTGTTGCGACCTACCACTAGCAAGACAAAAAAGAAAACTTTATTTTTTATTTTTAATCAATCAAAATCCCATGCTTGGTTAATCTATACCAGTAATAGATCACGTGCTCTCGTGATCTTAACGCATTACTCGAATTCGTTTACACCATGTAGGTATATCTACCTACATTATTATTTAACCAGAACTGTTTGCCATATAATATCACGCTCGACTAAAACATCTTATAGTCGTACTGATTACGGAACCCTACACTATGCGTGACCTCCGACAACACTTGGCCGGTTTTGTATAATACCATTGGCCACAACGAAGTAACCAAAAACCCGAATTGAAAATATCTTGAAAAAAATGTGACCGAGTTAGGTAGGTATACGTACCGTTTCAATATAAAAAATCTTACATTGCTTGCCAAGTACATCTCTCTACACTTATCATGAGACATGACGGAGCTCATAGACTTAAGATCTGGCGCCTTTCCTTCAGCAAAATCATAGTTTTTACCGTTTATCCCTTCTGAATGTCCTATATCTTCTGTATAATTCGTATCCACTGAAGGCAGTTCATCTGACAAATTAATAGCACCTTCTTCATTTACGACCACTATCTTGCTAAACGAGTCCTGCATTTTCAACCAATTCTCTTCGATTTTAGTATCACTATCGCTATTTGCATCTTTGGCTTTTATTTTTATATTGCAAGTTGTAAAAGCTCTACATTCAGAACATGCTTCGTAAGAGATATTTAAGTTTTCTCCATTAAAATTTGCCGTCGTTAAATTATCCAGCGTAATATCATAAAAGTTATTTCTATCGACGACCACTGTCGTCCCATTTGGAGAATCTACAGATATCGTTCCATTAAGGTTGTTTATTGAGATTGTGCTAAAATTAGAATGTTCTATAGTGTATATAATATGTACGGAAACGTAACCATCTGTTCGTTCCTTTTCGTTTTCTTCCTCTTCTTCCATTTTTTTTGACATTGAAGTGCCACTGGTCTCGGTGTTATCATATGCAACATAACTTTTTTGCGATACCGAACCTTTGGATTTATCAATCGCGTTGAGTTCAAACATTTCAAAGTATTCCATTTCGAAGTCTGTCCATTCCGGATATATTTCTTCATCTTCAACCACATAAGATGTAACAATCCTAGTTTTATTAGGAAATGTTACAACATGAAGTCCATCTTTATTTATCAAAATATTTGTTCCGTCCATGCGTCTAGAAAAAACTTCTCCAAGGCAGTAATCAGTTGCGGTACGAATAAGCAGCTTTTCTATATCGAAAGGAACATCATGAATCCATTTTTGTCTAAGGCCACTGGTTTCTATAATTTCAAATTCGTCTATTATAAGGTCGTATTCCTGCAATTTATCATCGGAAAGTTTATCATCATCCACACCAAACATTTTGGACGATTTAGAAGATTTGCTTAATTTAGTCTTATCTTTACCTTTCTTGCTTTTATCGGAAGTGTCATCACGTTCAGGTTCGGTAACCGCAACAATTCTTTTACTTTTATAATATTTGGTTATTTTAATGTATGTTCCATCCGGTTTAAGAACTTCCACGTCACCCGAAGGTCTAAAAACAATTACTTCACCGTTTAAACTTATACAACGCATTTCTTCATCAAGTTGTGGCATGCGGTGAGTATAATACTGTTTGATGTGAGAAATAGCCGATGAGTTATTTTCGTATACAGTCTCCGTAATCATGCCGTTGGGCCATGTGACAAAAAGAGAGTGAAAATCCTTCGTTTCAAATGTTTGGACAATTGTGGTGCTAACTTTTTCAGAGACCGCCGATTTGAGTATTTTCTTTTTATCGTTTATTGTAATATTGTCAGTAGCTGAAATGGCTTGTAACGGTGCTTGGTAAGTCTGTTTCTTTATATATATCATAACTTGATCCTTAGTTGTTATCCTAAACGATTCACAGGTGTCAATGATCTCCGGTTTTAAATTTTCACC
The DNA here is from genome assembly GCA_905220435.1 of Amphipyra tragopoginis. Classification (NCBI taxonomy): domain Eukaryota; kingdom Metazoa; phylum Arthropoda; class Insecta; order Lepidoptera; family Noctuidae; genus Amphipyra; species Amphipyra tragopoginis. The sequence continues at coordinate 20,811,641 of HG991991.1, read as the reverse complement.
TAAAGCTTTGTGCACCCAAAATTCATTGTAACTGTTACCTGGTAAAACATTTAAAACGACATATTCCAAATTCATTGGTATAATCAAAGTGTACATAGTAGTTACTTTAGTACCGTCTTTAGAAAAAAATATTGCGTCTTTGCCAAACACTTCGACCCTTCTATCTCCTAAATCATAACCAAAGAAAGGTTTTGCAGGCATTTCAATAGATGTTTGGCAAACTGATGGTGCCCGAAACGAAGGTCTAACAGTTTTCGGTGTGGAAGCTGATTTGGTTTTTTTGCTACTTTTCGAATCCATATCGGAGGAAATTACTATCACCTTTGAAAATGAATCTGTAACAACTGTACCATTAGGGCCCATTAGGGCAGATTCCTGATCTTGAATAATTTCTTGATATTTTAAAGATCCCTCCATGAGCAGATCCATTTCAACATCAGTGGTTTCAACGCAGGACTGTAACGCCTTAAAATCAATAAAATATTTAGAAATTGATTTTTCTAATGTAGCAATATTTTCATCATAAATTCTTTCTTCATTTTGTATCCAGTCATAATGCTCTTCTAAAATAAAATCAAAAAAATCTTGTAAACAGACCGGTGTCGTTAAATGACACCGCCACTCTTCACGTGCTATACCATCCGTATCGTGGCTATTAAAGAACATTAGTATAAAACAATCGGTGACCTCACAATATTTATAATCGACACAATTAAAGTTATTAAAAGCCTCGCGCATAATCTGTAAAGCGCTGGTTCCGGAGAGATCTTCAAAAAAGTCAAAATCATCTATCATATGATGAATAGGTTGGTAATTTTCTATTTCCGCCGCTGTTACTAATTCACTTATGTCAGGACAGTCGAAAAGAAACTTCAATCGCTGAACTTCAGAATCGGAATCTTCAATAGTTGTACATGGATATCCATTTTCATTTTCACTTTTTGTCATTGATGGGAAAGAAGGAGATAGGGCATGGCCGCTAGGAACTAATGAAGGACATGTAGGCAGAGGTTCAGCGAGTACACTGCGTTTCAAATAACTTTTCTTAAAATCTGATATGGTTGTTGTTTGTAAGTGGCGTTTTTTCAACGAACTTCGATTATTATACAATTTGCGACAAGCTAATATATGAATTAATCTATTTAACTCAGCTGTTTCCACGTCATCTCTATCAAAACATGACAAAAGAACATTAACGTGGAAATTTATTTTGGCCTCATGTTCGCCAGTCGGTTGATTTTGATTCCGCCATAAGTTATTAATGGGCATGCCAAGCAGAGATGAAACTACGGTATTGTCTAAATTTATGTTTCCTAAATGAAAGGTATTATATTTAGCAAAATCCCCATAGTCAATCACAATTGGTTCTTTATGATTTTCATACTCTTGACCGTATGTAAGACGATACGTTTTTTTACTCGCCTCTGTATTGCACAGTGTGTTAAAGATATTCTTAACAAGATGTTCCGCTTTTTCCAGCTTATTTTCTTCAGTAATATTTTTAGATGATGCATTTATAGTAACGGCCGTTGACAAAGAAGTTCTACTACTTTCTTCATCTAAATCTTGACTTTTGCATGCTGTTTGAAGAATTACGTCTAATATTGAATAAATGGTTACACACTCTAAAGGTAAATCATCAATTACTTGCTGATAATGCTTATTATAATGCTCGTTGCCTACTTCTTGAGGTATATTAATAATGTACATATTATCCTGGTAATGAATGTGTTGTCTTGACAAGTCCTGTATGTCATACATAAGGTAACATAGCTCATCATAAATTTTATCAGGATTACCAGATAGGCTCTCTGAGCTCGAATAAGGAGGAGAAAATACAACGAAGGCGGTGTTCTTGAAGTCATCTGCAGAATCTCTATGAATTCGTAATAATTGTAAATCATCCCAAAATTGAATAGATTTTTCCACTAATATTTCAAGACTTTGACCTCTTTTCGTTGCTCTTAATAAGCTTGATGGTATTGAAGTCGATGTAGGATCGATTCTTATTTGCACTACAGCTGTTAAAGGTATTCCGGCTTTCACTAGACACCCTGGTAAATACGGTTCTACAAATCCTGTCACAGCGACATACAGATGGGGTCCGTCAGTAGGATAATCATCAACGTACACTTTATCTCTCCATTCCTCACCTCTCACTCTGAGCAGAGTATTGAATTTCTTGCCTTCCGAATTGTCAGGGGGTAGAGTTACTTGTTCTGTATTCTTTCCTTTTCCTTTAGGAAGTGGAGGTGGCGGTTCTGGTGGCATTGGCGTTTTCGAACACACAGTGCCTCTTACTTCTGCCTTGTCAATCATAGTAGCAGATTCCCTTTGCATACCTTGTCTTACTTCAAGTCTTTGGCGTTTAATATAAAGATATTCTTCCTTCATCTTCAAAATAAGATGTTTGATTATCAAAGCTAAGACATCTGGCGGAATATCTTTCTTTTCTTTGAGATAAGACTGACCTTCTTCAAAAACTCGAAGATTCTCATCTTTAACTTTTTTCTCGCCTCCTAATTGGTTTATCATAAAAATAGTCTCAGTTTTGCAAATATTTTTAATGACAAATCTTTTTTCCTGCGCAGCAAATGTCTCGAATTTGTTAAGATAAATTCTGTCCTGATCGTTGCCCGCAGCTTCGATAAGAATAACTTTTACCTTCCAATCTTCTTCATCTAAAGGCGCTTCTTGGATATTTATTCGCCATGCGTTTTCGTCAGGAATGTCATCCTTTTTAGGCTTAGGAGCCATTTATTATTCTTATTTTCTTACAAAATAAGTGTTCAGTCTGTAAGGAATGGTTAGGAATAAATTTAATAATGAAATGAGGCGGTGTAATCTTCAAGGAAATTATCACGATATAACCCCATACAAATCAGAAGCACAGATTACTGACATCACAAAGTTTTTTTTTAATATCAAGGGAATAATTCTCTAATAATTCTAATAAGGCCCTGCGCAGACGACAGACTATCCGTGACGCACTTTTTAGTCTGTGAAAATAGAACCTATGCAATTATATGCAGTAACGCACACGACGCGCAAAAAGTCCGGCGCACAAAAAATCCATGTAATTCGGGCAGACCGCACCGCGCCGCGGCGCGCGCCGCTCCGCACAAAAAGTGTGTGAAAAAAATTGAACGTTTGCTTCAACGCGCGCTAACGCAGACGGCGCACACTTTAGTCGGCAATCTGCATTTGCTAGGGGTGGACGTAACGCACGCGATCTATTATCATGGCGCCAGAGGTCGATGTAACTATGTTAATTCAAGAAATACAAAACAGACTAGCAATTTATGATACTTCTAAGGCAGAATATCATGATAGACATTTAAAAAGAAAAATGTGGGACACAGACATTTTATAAAATTTGAAAAAAATTGCCGGATGTTGTTTCAGAATTGAATGTTTAGTATGGAACTGTCCCTTCAGTAATCTTTCCGAAATTATAGGATGTACCCAAAATTCTCTACCTATTTCTTCTTCTTTTTCTGTACTTCATGTACAAAATAATACTTCGCGATCTCTGCACGATTTCCATAGCGTCTACGTCCCTACAGCTCTGCCGACAAAATGATCGAAGATGTGCGTCGTGTGCGTTGAGTCTGTGAAAAATCCGCGACCGACTTTTTGCGCGCCATGCAGACTTTTTGTGCGCCGCAGACTCGATCGCACAAAAAGTGTGCCGTCTGCGCAGGGCCTAAATGATCAGAAAATTAAGTAATACGCATTATGGAACAACCATAGTCTGAGTCACAATAGACATTTCGACGGGTCCTACGTATACTAGTGCCTTTAGTACTTATTCTAAGACTAGTGCAAATGCAAAATCCCAATTTTTCAGGAGAGCGGTATAAAGGTTCTAAAGATTTTAAATTTGACGTACATCAAAAGAAATATTTGAAATTTTCAAATGGTGAGTCCATTCCAAAATTTCAAATATTTGTATTGATTTATGTCAAAGTTAAAAGCTTTCGAACCTTTAAACCGCTCTCCTGGAAAGTTGGGTTTTTGCACTTATACTAGTATAAGTAGGACCCGTCGATTTTACTTTGTTCGGAATAATTCGCATAGAGCTGAAAATTGACACAGACCATAAATTCATTTATTGTTTTTACGGTAACTTCAACTTGATTAAAATGACACGTGTCAATAAGAGTTGCCTAGACATGTGACTAAATGACTAAAGTCGATTCAACTATCGATAAAATTTGTAAAATTTCAGCGAGAATTTGACAAATTATTGCAATGCTTTTGAGATACACCTCCGATCAAAATACACGTCCGATAGTTGCTTCGCCGGATCCGACTATCTGATCGGATTCATGAAATACACGTACGATTCTCGTGTCCGATTTTTTCTGGACGACGATGACGCCCGGACGGTGCTTAAGAACTGGTCACACTGGATGCGTTCTGCGTCCTCCGGTCCGGTCAAATCGAACGCAGCCCGCATCCTATGTGAACAGCGATCCGAGCACGGCATCCGGTCAGCGATCCGGGCACGGCCAGCGATCTGACGGGCAGGGTAAACAGCGGCCATTTTATATTTGATTGCGTGTAGTTGTGTTTGTATCGATGTTTTGTGTTCGGTAAACATCAAGTATCGATGTTCAGCTATTGATGTCATCATTGATGTTTTTGCAACATCGATCACTCTATGAACTGCCAGGACCGCCGTCAATCGCCCGCCGCCCGCTGCCCGCCTGCCCGCAACCGGGCAGCCCGTCCGCTACCTTCCCACCCCGATCGCCTGACCGGTGCGTTCCCTACGTTCTTTGCTTGTGCCCGCATAGTCAGACCGTAATTACATAAAATATGTATAAAACGCAAATGATGTTCACATAGGATGCGCTTGGCTGGAGACCCTTCAGGTCTCGCCAATAACTGCCCGGTTACGTAGAAACGGTCCCCTAGGACCACCTACAGCAGTCTAATAAAAAAAAAAAACATAGCATGCGGGCTGCGTTCGATTTGACCGGACCGGAAGACGCAGAACGCATCCTGTGTGACAAATCCTTTACGATTCTGACATCCGATCCGATTGTCTGATCGTACGTGTAACGCTACGTTCACACGGAGTCACGTTTTGCCGAATCTTATTTTCATCGGATCTGGAAAAACCGAATGTTGTGTTCACACGGCACATCTTGCGTTGCCGTATACGACGGCCCTGAATTGGGATCCCGTGTGAACACACGTCCCATGTCCCTCCCCACCCACTCCCCCGCTTATGCGATCCGACATGTATTCGGTTTCAAGATCTGGCAAATAAGAATCTACACCTGCTTGTATCGTATCAACGCATGTATTGAATGCGCTATGCCACTGCACCGGATCCTACAAGTTGCAGTACGGCCGGATTGGTTTGTAGTTGCCAAATCGGATGTCAACTTCAGCAAGATTCGTTTTTTTGCCGTGTCTTGAAACTGGATGCATGTGTGAACTCATGTATTGAAATACAGGGGCCTAATTCTCCTAAAATAAATTGTTGCCAAACACAATCGAACCACAACCGTCAGTCAGTTTTTGTTTTCGAAAACTTTCAAAATGATTGATTTTGTTTTTTGTGTCAAACAATTTGATAACTTTTGAAATTGAGAACTGTCGAAATGAACGGTTCGGCCTTGGTTCGGTTACGATTTATCAAGATTTATTTTAGGAGAATTAGGCCCCTGTTGCCACTAAATCGAATCCTACAAAAAACCGATTTGGTAGAGAAACACGACGCCGTGTGAACGTACCGTAATTCATGTTCAATCAAATGTATGACGCGGAGGCCTTCAGATAGTCTGATCAGACTATCGGAACAGACTATAGGAGGCAAGTCATCATATCAGCCTATTGCCGTCCACTGCTGAACGTAGGCCTCCCCCAAAGATCGCCAACCATCCCGGTCTTGGGCAGCCCGCATCCATCCGCTGCCAGCCACCTTTTTCAAATCGTCGGTCCATCGTGCCGCAGGGCGTCCCACACTACGTTTGCCCAAACGCGGTCTCCACTCTAACACGTGTCTGCTCCATCTACCATCTGTTCGTCTGCAGACATGGCCGGCCCACTTCCACTTCAGCGTGCTAATTCTACGCGCAATGTCGGTGACTTTAGTTCTCTGGCGAATGACTTCATTGCGAATTCTATCCACCAGAGAAACCCCGAGCATCGCTCTCTCCATAGCACGCTGAGCAACCTTAAATTTGTGGACCAGGCCCACGGTGAGTGTCCACGTTTCGGCTCCGTAAGTCATTACGGGTAGGACGCACTGGTTAAAGACCCTGGTCTTAAGGGATTGTGGGATCGACGATTTAAAGATATTACGTAGCTTCCCGAATGCCGCCCAGCCCAAGCGTATTCTTCTGCTCGCCTCTTTCTCGAAGTTGTGCCGCCCCAGTTGTATAGTTTGGCCAAGGTATATGTACTCTTGCACAACCTCGAGAATAGCGCCATTTACGACTACGGGTCTCGGGAAGACATGACCATTGTACATGACTTTGGTCTTATCCATGTTCATCCCGAGGCCCACCTGTCTTGAAGAATCGCCTAGGCCGTTTAGCATCACCTCCAGATCCTGCAGAGACTCTGCCATGATGACAATGTCATCCGCAAATCGTAGGTGCGAGATGTACTGACCGTTGATGTTTATACCCCGTCCTTTCCAGTTGAGCGTCTTGAAAATGTCCTCCAACGCGCTTGTAAACAGTTTCGGAGAGATAACGTTTCCCTGTCTTACTCCTCGGCGCAGTTGGATTGGTTTTGTGCTCCTTTCTTGTACTTGGACGGTCATTGTTGCGGCCTTATACAGACACCTCAGCACCTCGACGTATCGGCAGTCAGGAGGCAAGTATCGGACGTGTATTTAATTTCGGAAAATTTAAGTGCAAATAAATATTTTTCAGGGTGCGAAAATTGATTTAATAGATGTCAGTAAATTACTATTCAATAATTCTTATGGCGATGTTATGTTGATACATTATAATAATTTTAAAGAGACGAAAGCATCAACTTAAGGTGAACGCACACTTATCCGAGCCGAACGCATCGAACGAAACGAATTTTAGAATTCTGTGTATGAAATCTTATGGAACCTCGCACACTTGCCTCGTCGAATCGTCCGAATCCGGAAGAACCCCAGAAATCCTAGACGAATTCGGGTGACGTCATCAGATTCGGCGTGGCTTATGCGGTCAACACTATTAAGTGCAGATTTTGTGCGACAGTATAAATTAATAAATAAATAATTTACATGTATGTTTACAATGCATAAGTATATACGTGTTAATGACATTTAGATAGTATAGATGCTGGTGGCCTACAATATTTTTAAATGTTTTTAATAGAAATATGTATTTAAAAATGTAATTTTATATGTATTTAGATGAATAAACGCATAATAATTATCACTAGTTCCGCTTCCAGCATTTTAAAAAAATGTATGCTTAAATTCAATAGGTACCTACTAAAAATAAATCTAAAGTTTCATTTTTAAGGGTAAAAACTCAGACGTCTGGTAACCCCACATACACGATGTACTTTGTATCTGTCCCTTACGGGTATAAGCGCATGTCACATCCATAGATACTTCATCCTAGGGTGGTATATTAGGTGTCTGCAGTGTTACCAGATACAAATTATCAACTACCGTGCTGACAGATTAAAAATACCGTGTTTTAGGCTAAAACTACAGTGCATTAATTTAAAAAAATACTGTGCTATTACCGTGTAAAATGCAAGAAAAACGATTATGATTTTTTGATTTTTAATTGAACTTGACGATTCTTTAACAGATTTACTCAATCTAAAATTATCACTTATTGCTCATAGGTACATACTTTCAGTCATTTTCATGATTAAGTATGTCTTTAGATGGTATAAAATCTACACAACTATTTCCATTCCGGTGAACAGATTGTTTCCCCTATATGGTTTTTGTGATTTATTTATTTATTTTCTTGGTTTTTTATGTCATTTAGGGCCGATTTTTCAATCGTAAGATAAATTTTATCCAACGAATAAATATGACGGTTTGATAGATTTTCTATACAAAAGCTGTCAAAACTTCAAACTTATTCCCCAGATAAAAGTTATCTGACGATTGAAAAATCAGCCCTTACTTGACTAAATATTCTTTCACATGCTGCATTTGAATGGGGCAAGCAAAGAATATTACACGGTACTTAATTTAAAATTAAAAATACCGTAGAAAATAACACGGTAGTGAATCATTACCGTAGACCGTGTTTTAGCCAAAAATACCGTGCTTCTACGGTAATTACCGTGTATCTGGTAACACTGGGTGTCTGTTTCGCTTGCCTCGCTTAAAGCCAGAATGCAAAGATTACGCAACTTTTAAGCCAATTTTACAGTATTATAAGAAAGTCTTTGATTTCTCGAGTTCTTGAGTTCTCGAGGTGTTTTTTCTTGTCTCGAAGTTGGCATGATTTCTCGACATTTCTCGCCTCGAGAATTCTCGGGCCGAAACCCTAATACTGTGCGACTGTGGCCTGACTTATACAGGGGAAACTCGCCGCAATATCGCAACTAGACTTAACGAACCGTATGAAGAGTATAGACAGTAACAGGTTGGAGTTGCAGAACACGTCTGTAACACTGGCACGGTCCACATGGCCAATTTCATACTCGGCCTCCGGACTAACGAAGGAAAAACATTTTGTGTCACGAAAAGTACGTGAAGCCATCAAAATCCGTCGTCACACGAACTCCAGCAGAAGCGGTGGTTGGAAATCAGCTCTGAAATCTACGTCTTATAAAAGCGAGTTAATTCGCGAGGATAAAACCTAATTGCAATTTTTATTTATTTATTTATTTATATACTCTTTATTGTACATTACACCAGGTTAACAGAACAAGGAAAAACAATTTAAATACAAAAATGCACAATGGGAGGTCTTATCGCGCAATGCGATCTCTTCCAGACAACCTTTGGATGGACTGGAAGAATGGAAAGAGAAAAACGGGCAATCGATGTACTTGTACATTACGTACATATTATTACTTAGATTTAATAATATAAAATACATAACAATATCATTTTTATGTATGATCTAGTCTAGTTTTGTTTTTGTTTTATTTCAAATCTAAGTAGGGGATTGTATGTCAAGTTTCTCAGTAATGGTACTACAAGGAGATAATAAAATACGTACTACAATATTAACATTTTATATTTCAGGTAAATGTTTGTCAATCCATTCCTTGATTATTTTCATTCCTCGTTTGTTTAGTGAGTGTCCCAATCTCTCCATAATGTGTAATTCTCCTTGAACACCAAGTTCCTTCAGTTTATTATGTGTTTCCTGACCCCATTCTAAATAAACCAGCTCATCACTGTCGCCATGAATTTGAAGTAACGGTGGCACTGCAAATATATAAAAAATATAGGTCCTAACTTTGTTAAAAAAATAAAAGTGACTGCGTTGTTTTTCGACGTAACTAAGGCTTTTGACTACGTAGATTTTAAAATAATGTTAGCTAATCTAAAAAAATGTGGAATAAAAGGAATCGTTTTTAGCTTAATAAAATCATACCTAATGGACAGAGAAGAGAACAAAATATGAGTACAACAATAACCCCCGCGTATCAGATCTTATCAAATCCCAGAAATTCAATGTTTGGTACCACAGGGGAGTGCACTAGGCCGTTATTGATTCTGGTTTAAACGACATGCCTCAATTTATACAGCACCCAATAACTTTATTCGTTGATGACAGTTCAGTTGTATTTACTGGATAACATAATATCACATGAAACCGAAGTAAATTAAAGACTGGGTAATATAGGAACTTGATTAGGTACTAACAATCTTAAAATTAATCTCGACAAAACCTGTACCATGATATTCAAGCAAAGGACGAAAACGAATCAAACAAAGCATAGCTGAAATTAATCTGATTATTCTTTTAGGACTCTGATTGTACCAAAATATGACATGGCGACAACTTATTGACCTTAGTAAAAAAGATTAGTCAATATCATTATGCTCTTCACAATCTCAGTAAAATATCAAATCAAGATACCTCTCAATGCCTATCATGCGCATGTTTCAGCAACATTACGTTACGGTTTATTTTTCTGGGGAAATTCTCCAGATTGAGAATTAGCTTTTAGAGCACGGAAAAAGTGTTTCAAAGCATTTTGACAAATACAGACAGTTGTAAGCCATATTTCGTTTCACTTAAGGTATTGACCCTCCCATGCTTATACATTTATAATTATTATATTTAAAGAAGCGATGTTTGATATTTTAAAAAAGGGGTTTGAATCTAAATAATAAATGCCTTCGGAACATAATTCGTGTGAAACCCCATAAAACTACTGTGAAAAATATTACTAGTAATAGTACTAAGTATGTAAAAAAAGCTTTTTAGGTATGGCTCCAGAAATATCTAAGAAATTGGCTAAAATATTAGAGTGACAGATGTTAAGTTTATTTAAAGAAAGTAATTTAAAAGGAAGCTTACAGATTTTCTGGTGCAAAAATTATGATATTACTTAGTTAACGAATTTTTAACAGATAAAACACACAAACTTAGATGCAGGAGTCCGATTTCTTTGTTAAGCTGTTCATCAAACTAGTACTTATTAATATGTATAAATTGTAACAAGCATTAAAAAATTATTTGCCCAGTCTGTAATTAAATATTTAAATGCAAGTACAGAGAACAATCTTTTCATCTCTTAGGAATGTTTTCCTGTAGGTACAACGGCCCTTACTGCCCCGTCTCAAACTATCATCCTGTATATCTAACTTTAAAGGGTAGAGAAAAAAATAAGATTTTTTTGGAATATGTTGAAAAAAGAAAAAATGTTTTTTTTTTGTTATTTTCTTATATTTTGCTAGATAGATGAATACGGCGCAGCGTGAAAATAAAGTTGGTATTCCGTCTGTCATTTTACTATAGGCCATCATCGTAAGATGTTTCGAGTCGCTTGACAGCAGAAATAAGCGGTCAAATAGATCCCTCCACGGTCACGAAAACTTGAATTGACCTAACTTAAAGATGACGGTACGATGTGTGTGTGCGTCAGTACATCGATATATTTGACTTTTTATCTAGGTTTTCTGCAAATGCGTCGTCAATATGTAAATTTACACTATGTCTGTAAATTATACCTATGTTTGATAAATAAATAATTTTGAAAAAGGTTGACTGGAATTTAGAGGTCGCATTCAAAAGCAAATTCGACTTGACATACATTAATTAGTATATTGAGCGATAAAAATAATGCAACAGCACTCGGGCGCATGTCATGGGTTCATGAGTGCCATTGCTAATAAACTTACACTATTTAATATTTTTTTTCTACAAAAATTAACTGCAAATTTGCGAATTACGTATGTTAACTCTATAAACCTTGGAGCTACATCAACAGTCAATCATGGTCCACAGCTGGACATAAGCCTTCGCGTAAAGGGAGGCATGGCACTTAATCAACAAACTAGGCTAGTGGATTGGTGAACAAAGAGCCAGCTAATATTTAGTTTGAATCCATTCTCACGGGCGTCGGTTATCTAAGCCAAATAATTCAATTCTACAGCTAAGATTTAATGGCGTCAGAGACAGTGAAGATACTATAATATTTTATCTTAAGACGTCTTCATCAACATCTCACGAAACATTTAATTCAAACTGGTTCACTCATTAGTATTTTCCATATTTATCTAGGGAGCAAAAACATGGACTCTGAAAAAGGTCGATTGGATATTGATGACTTCGGATATGGTGTTCGAAAAAGATGCTACATATTCCTTGGACGGCGTTCCGCACCAACGTATCCATTTTACAAGACTTAAACATACAGACCCGTTTAACTAACCCCGCAAAACATTCGAGTTCTTTGAACACATCGCCAGAAAAGGTGGTCACAACATAATATTCGCAAAGGTGCGAATATTTCGTATATTACGATAACACGTATAATGTATTTCCAAATCGCTGAGTACAATCTTAAGATGGATTTCGCTTGATTAGTTACTTTACTGTAAGATCAAATATAATATTATCTTCGGCGTATGTGATATCTTCGAGCGGCTAATTTTGTAAAATATGCTCTAGGATATATTTTTATCTTCACTGTCACGTCACGCTTTACGGATTCACAATTATTTATGAGAGAGAAAAATATAGTTAAAATATGATATTAAAAAAATAAGACGGACCTGCAGATGTAGTATCTCGCAATGCTTGGAAAAAAGAGACGAGTGTTAGTAGATACAAGAGAAACAATAGTAGTGAGTAAATAATATGATAGCAGAGAATTTCGACTGGTGAAGTTCTTACTAGTCGTTATGGGCGGATCGTGTCAGCTTTCTATTTTATATGCGACTATTTTAAACCATATGGTAAGCTAAGAAGTTGGTTAAAAAAGAAATAAATAACAAACAAAGATTTATTTCAATTGCAATTTTTTATGTTTAGTCAATGACTGAGATCTACTTTTTAACAACTTCTTCAAAAAGGAGGCGGTTCTCAATTCTTCTGTATATTATATTTATATATTTTTATGTATATTGGGGCATAACTCCCGACTTATATGCACCGATGATGAAATGGGACCAAATCGGGAAAAGTCTTTCAAACAAAAAACGAATCATGTATGTCGGAGTTTCGCCCGATTTTGAGGAGTTCTACTGTGCATCTTCGAAGGCCTTCATCAGATCTCCAATCCGCTCGGGAGAAATTATCTGATGACGACATTCGGAGATAAACCAAGGAACTCTATAATAAATGGCATAACTACGACATTTATGCACCTCTTTCGATGATTATTTTTTGTTTGAAAGAGTTTTCTCCCCAGATGGTAACATTTCAATTTGGTGAAGAATTGATGAAGGCCTTCAGAGATAGGCAATGGAACTCCTCAATGACGAACAGTACACATAGTGTGAATGGGTTACGAGCAGCGTCTTTGAACGTGTTTTAATGAAGGCTACTAAATATAAACATTTAACAAAAAATAAAACCAGACTTCAAAAAAACAAAATGATTACCATGTTTTAAATGAACAGTTTTAGACGTCGGTCCTAATACATGCTGAACTAAATTGTAGGCACCGACTGCTGAAACTGTTAATTTTATACTACGGCAATTATTTTATTTCTTTTTTTTTAAGGTTTTACTTTTTGTTAAAGTAAAAAGTTTTCTTTTTTCCTTTTAGTGGTCTAAAATTTTTTTTACGAAATAGAAAAAGGAGATTTTCAGCTTGCAAATTAAAATTCACTTCTAGATCCGAAGATACTAAAGGCACAGTGATAGCCTGTAAATCGGAGAAGGAGATAGGATACTTTATATCAACATACCACGCGAGTGAAGCCGCAAGCGTCAGCTAGTGCAATGAATCGGACTAACATTCGATATTTTTGACTTGGGACTCGTTTTCATAACACAGACAAGAGCAAACAAAATATTCTAATCTTTGAGTAAAACATAAACGTATAATGTACTAGCAGTTACCCGCGGTTTCACTCGTATCTTAATTAAGACATGGTCTATCTATGTACTACAATACGACAGACGTATCTTGGCGAGTGTGAAGTTAGTTGTTTGGCTGCGCAATGAATCTTTTAGAAACGAAATTGTCTACTGCGCAGCTAATCAGCTAACTTCAGAATCGCCAAGATACGTCGGCCGTATTGTATCTATACTATACCGATTTTCAACGAAATCCATTTAGCCGTTCATGCGTGATTGAGTAACAATCATCCATCCATCAACTTCAAAACTAATTTATCCAAATAAATTATTACTTGGTTCTTTTTGAACGTCAATGTTACAAAAGACGAATGCCCGCCATTCATCCATCCATCTATCGACCCATCTTCATAAGCTCACATTTATAACATTAGTAGGACTAGGATTCATAAATTCGCCATAGCAGTCGTAAAATAACACTGACTGAAAACTTATGCCTATACAGTTCTATTCCCTATTTAAATCTCATTGATGACTCGCCCCATTTAATGCTCAGTTTCGGCTCAAAGTGGTTCAACAACTGTGACTGTTATTAAAACTTTAATCGCCGTGCAACAAAGTAAAAGAGAAACAGAATAAGTAATTTCGCTTAGCATAAATTAAATCACGTAAGTATAAAGTAATTGTGCCTCCACTTAGCAGACAGCGAAATATGAAACTAAACCTGACTGTATTGATTTTAAAATTTGTTGCTTAATGTCGTGTGCATAGTGACGTCAGTTGCTGCCGCGAACTGCCTAGGCGCACTATCATACGATCGCAACTGAAACAAATCAATACGCGGCAGCTTTAAATGGCCTTAGATCCTCAAATATTTTAAGATATCTTTCTGAATAACTTATAATATAAGTGACTAAGCTAGCAGATATAATTAGTAAAACAATAATCTACAACATGCAAATTGCCATCTATATAAAATGAAAAGCATGAACACTTACACCGAGCACCAGTCGCTTTTTTAAGGTCATTATAAACCACTGAATCGTGATTCAAGAAAGAGCTAAATGCAAATGCTCCTGCTATGTTCCGATCCCATCTGTATGCAGAATGATATGACAGTGCACCTCCCATAGAAAATCCACCTGCAAACAATAAATGTTATCTTAATCTTAAATAAATTATAACCCTATTAGGGAATACTATGAATGATGTTGAAATACAGAAACATTTTAATACATTTAAATTGCAATATCAAATAATAGTTTTTCTCAGTAATTAGTGTAAGTTATTTCCTAAAAAGTGAATTCGCGAGCACATTTGATTGTAGAAAAGTGATAAAATGATTCGTTTTAAACAAAGAGTGTCTATTTTTAGCGTATAATCCCTACAAACATTGTATGGACGGTCCATCGGTACATGCACCTTAATATAATTATCTTAAATGTTTCGCACTGAATAAATAAATGTCATACAGAAAGAGTGATAACATACTTTAGAGAATAGGTAAATAACTATTGTCACAGATCAAATAACACATGATTAATTATATTCTAGTTGATTACACAAGTCGCAAGCACGGCTACCAATGGTAAAGTACTAGGTTTGATTCCTTAAGCTTTTTGTGTAACTTTCCCTTAGTTTCCCTTTTGTATATGTATACATTACAGCAATACAATTGACACACATTTTTCTATAATCGATTCTGGCTGTGTTGTGCCAATAATATGTAATAAGTACTGTAAGCTGAATAATAGTGTTTTTTTGTATGAAGATAATGTATAAAATGTTTTTTTTTTACTTGGGGAATCGAGCCCCGTCCTTTACAATCGGCAGGCCTGCTTGCCTACTGAAATAATAGTGACAGGTTAATGGAATAGCAACTTTAATATTCCAATTCTGCTAGTTGTCATATTCATGGTCGCAATTCTTAGGGTAAATGCATCTAAGTAATCCATAATTATTTATTATTTACCTGAGCCAGGCATGAAAATATTACAGTGCAACCTGCGGTATTCTTAGATTACACATTTTAAATAAGAATCTAACGAATTACTGTTTTTGTGTGGTAAATAAGTGTAAAAGATGAAATGGTCTATTCTATTCCCCATACTTTTTAGCTTCGAAATTTATGTGGTGTCATTACTGATTATAACTAAAAATTTGGCTTATGTTTCATTCCAATCTGGAATATGTATAACTGTGGCCTAGTTAATTGAGGTTCCATCATAATGCTTAACTGACTATGCATTTAACCGCAAATGTCCCAGTGCCACCAATCAGCAGCGGCAGCTATTGTTTATCTATTGTGTCTCTGAAACTGGTTTTGAATGAGTTAAACCAAACTAAAAAGATTACATTAAATTCAGGAACTCCACAGATACTCACCAATTATTATCCTATTACTAGGTATCCCAGCATCATTTTCTTTTTTAATTAGATTCTTTACCTCCACTTCTATATTTGCTAAGGAATCTAACTTTTCAGGTGCGTCAGGACTTATGTCAGCCCGATCAAACCAGACATTACTCATTTGTTCTCCTGCAGGAGTGTATGGCTGTAGAGGTGCTGTTGGATACAATACTTTGATATGGGGAAATGAGAAATTATTCACCATTAATCTTACCCATTCTTTCATATCAGCACCTGTACCTCCTGAAAATATGAAACAAGCTTGTTTTTATTTATCAATCCTACAACAAACTGCCTTAAATCTATCTCCAATGCTAAGTAATTTAGTTAGCATTGGAGATAGATATATGGCAGTTAGGATATTTATCCTGCAGATCATCTCCATTTTTACCCATAAAGTTTTCCACCCAGGTTGGTAAGTGGTGGTGACCTTTAGCTTAGTGATAAATAGATATCTGCTTGTCATGATTTCATTACAATTATCATAGTATTATTTTATTATTAATCATATTTCAAGGCTATATTTGTTTGATCATTTCCTTAAAATAATATCAAATTACATTTATTAACAGTTATATTAAAATAAAAAACAAATTATAGTCCATCCGCATTGGGGAACAACGGGTCCATAGAGCAACTCCACAATGAGTGCCGTATCGTAAAAGACAGCAATACAAGGAGTATTGCTGTCGTAAAGACAGCAATACTCCTTGTATTGCTGTCTTTATCAGTAACTTCATCCATCTTCATAAGGAGATCCTCGTCTTGTGAGATGTTGTTCGAGGCTCTTGGCTAATAGGCCATGATTGGCTGTAACCACTATCAGAACAATGACTGACTAATCCAAAACTTCCACAAGGCGATAGATTATTATTAAAAAAATCTATCATAACTGACGGTGACGGTATACAGGTACATTTCAAAATTATAATTGTTAAATTACATCCCTTATTTTAATACTTAACTACTCGTGTTGATTACATAAATAATTCGATGAGGTACTTTTTACTTAACTTTTAAATTACCTACCTGATCCATGGAAAAATATAACAGTGCCAGTATGTTTTGGTCCGGTATGCTGAGTCAAATGTAGAGCACCTAATCTTGACATTTTAGGTACACAATTATTTTATAATTATTAAATATATAATTTATAATTCGTGCTATTATTTATGATTAGTCCTTCACCACACGGCAGAGCTGTCAGTGTCGGCTGTCAGTGCTGTCACTGCACTGTCACACAGACAGTGTTGCTAAAGTGAGATTTAGAAAAACGGGAGACTTGCCAGCTGAAAAACGGGAGAAGTCGGGATATTTTTCATGTACATACACGAAATGAATGAAACCAGTTATATTCATTCAATAACCATGTGTAGCCTTGTGTTGCGTCCGTGTCGCCGCGTCAATGTTAATTCGCGCCATACCCGCCTCGCAAATGATACTTTGCTCGCTTCCCGCCGAAAGCGCAGCGCTTGCTCGTGTGGCCAGTTGGCCCCCCTCTACGATCCTAGCTAGCACAGACTAGATAGGGATACAATCAGACGGCGCACTCCCTAACAAAAAAATGGACATTTTGCTTATCTGTGGACCTCACATTTTCACTCGCAAATTTTTTACCTTTTAATTGTGGGCGTGTCAGTATTCGTCAAACTAACACGAACACAAGTCTTTTAAGCTAAATTTCGTGTATTTTAGATTCGAATACTGGTCTTTTGAGCTCTATATTTTTGCTATACGTAGCTCCTTACTAATATATTGGTTCTTGTTGTATTTTAGAAACAGGAATATCATATAAAAAAAGAAAAGAATACATTTTGTTACTGTAAAATATATTTATTTTTTAAATTTTACAACTTACTAAACCAAGCCGCGTAGGATAAAGTGGCTGGTATCGTTTTACGGTATACTCCAATGCAGTTCTTTACCTAAAACAAAGTAAATCACTGTTATTAAATTATTAATACCTTTAAAGATAGACGAGTGGAAAGAAGTGCAAATACCAGTTAAAAAAATACATATTATTATTTAAACAACTATGACTTATATTATATGTCATGGTTGTTAGATGATTTATTTGTATTGCTATTGGACACCTAATGCAAATATTTACATGAACTTGCCAGGAAAAGTAATGCTGTTATGCATTGAATGTTGAAAGTTTTATAATAATATCATCATTGCAACTGACTAAAACTATTGGTTCTCGTGACTCGACCTATTGGTTTTAGTCTGCAGTAATTAAATACATACATACCTTTATCTATTTGATTTTTTTCAGGAACCAAGTGTTGATCATTTAATTTATGAAGCAATCTCACATTATTGTGACTGCAGTCCTTTGTATACATCCACTATGTTACTCCATTTGGAAATTTGATTATTATGTTTTATATTCTTTGTGAGGAAATTATTTCTAATTCCTTTTATCCGGTAAGGTGAGGCGTAGGTTATATTTAATGAATCACCATTCATTACAATGACATCATCTGGAAGAGGAAAAAAGATTAATCAATTATGTTTATTCCATTATGTACAGTATTTTACATAATCATGTTCCTGCACATGCTTCTTATTCACACATAATTGCATCTTGCACTTTATTTAAATATAAGTTCAATTATTAAGACATTTTAGTCAAAAATACAAATAATGGTTGGTTGTAGTTTATTATTCACTCTTACACACATTAGTAGGTAGCACTCACCACCAATTATTTCACTAGCATCAGTTTAGTCACTCCGTCTTCCAGCAAACTTTTCATTGATGATTGAAAGACAGAGCTTTGATCACCGAGCTATTGGTAGTCCTTCCTGCATTGGAAACTTTTGAGTTCTGCGTTGAAAATTAAGTTCTTGCAGTTATTGAAAAGTCAAGCCCTGTGAATGTTCCAACTTGATGCACATTAAGCACAAGAGTCCTATAGTCCTATGTTTCAAGAAACATGACGGCCTTTCCACTTCTCTGACAACCCACAGCACATCACTTATTGCAGCTTTTCAAAGTATATTACAGTAAGAATATTTAGAGGATACGCTAATTATGTAAATAAATAAATTTTATTGATATTTTGTTAGTTAGTTTGACAGATCAGTCCATAGACTTCATAGAATAGATATAGAAGTGACGTCATAGCATCAAGATGGCGTCACAGGGCGTCAAAGGGGCGAAGTATGAGTCAGAGGGGATGAGGTAGTTGTCAGAGTGATTAAGTGAGCCATAGAGACGACGGTCGAAAAATTTTCTTCGCAGTTAGTGATGGGTAACTCATCATTTTTATATGAGGTTGAGGGAGTACCTCATTTTACGTCGCGAGGTCCTCACGAGGTACCCCTCGTTTGAGGCGAGGCGCGAGGGGTCGAACGTCGGCGACCCGGCGCGGCGTATTCACCTCACGAGCCGAAGTCAGCCGATAATCCCCGAGGCAGCGCGGCGGGTCATGTACTCACGATTCAAATTTTTACGTCTCTCTCACACACATCATTTTCTTTCGATTGTACATTTTTGACCGCCAAAATACACAAATCAATGACACTTGATTACCAATCCTAAGGTGAATGTTTTTAGAGTTCATAGTAGTAATAGCAGAATTAAAAATATTTTCTCTATAATTCGTTATGAGTAAAATAATCATAAATAATGTTAGACATGTCAAATGAAATAAGTCGGTTCATTCGCTCACTCACTATGCTCACTCGATCACTCAATACCATAGATAATATCCATGCACATTGTTCAATAACTCAATACTCACTCGGGAGTACTCGCGTCAATAATGTCAATGTCATATTTTAAGTAAGGACGCGTGAACGAGTGAGGTGATGAGTTGATTCAATGTTGGAATTCGAGTAACTCTTTCAATTTGCGATCACGAGTACCTCAAACGAGGCACCTCATGAGTGAGGGACACATCTCTATTCGCAGTGAACCCCCCGTGCTAGCTAGACCGCACACGCTGCGATCGTGCGACTGACGCCATTCTTTTGTGTCGCTAATTATAAACTTATAAGTAAGTAAGGAATAATATTGTGGATGAAATTATCGCTGTCCACGATGGTCTTCATGTCCGCCACGACGTATCATTAAAAGTGTAGGTATTTATTATAATTTTAATTAATTTTGGGCACATTTTTTGCGTTTTATTCCCCTGGTAGATTGAGGTACCATTATAACTTAAGGTTCCGAACTATCGGATATAATCGAAATATTAAAAGTTCTAAATCAAACGATCGTCGCAGCTAATGCGGTGTCTAGAACAAATAGTTATTTTGGTTCAGCAATGCAAACAAATGAAAAAAAAAACTACATTTACGTACTTTTACATGCATGTTATAGAAAATCGGGAGATCACTATCTAACATCGGTATGTCGGGAAACGATAGCCAAATGATATATAGGAGATAATCAGATGAACCAGGAACTTCTACAACACTGCACACAGATTACTGATCAGATGATCAGAATCAGGGCGGTCAGATGTAAAAATAAGAAAATAGTATAGCACCTGTAAAAAACTAAGATTACGAAAAAAGTCGAATATTTGGGAATATTGAACAATAGTAATAATAGTAAGTAGTTATTTATAAGGTACAACTTATTCTGTCTACAGCATGTGACGGCGATGTAGTGAAGAGCGTGCACGAACGTCCGGTCCGAAGCTGGAGTTACAGACATGTTCGATGTGGCTGTAGGTTTGCACCAGAGATCGGTTTTAAGCACCTATTTGTTCCTTCTCGTCATGGATGCATTGACTTTGGACATACAGGAGAAAGCACCCTGGTGTATGCTGTTCGCCGACGACATTGTTTCTGTTGGAGAAAATGCACTTGAGGTCTGGACCTCACTCTCGCTCTGGAGCAGGCGTGGAAAATTGGAGAGTGTCGGATCAGCAGAACTAAAACTGAACATCTGTTCTGCGACATTGGTGGTTCCTCCAATTTTCCTCCAATTGCCAAAGTATCTCTACCAGTATGCTCCGACATTCGGTACCTCGATTCATTAATCCAGAACGATCGGACGTTAGTAAATTAATAATCATTCAATCAAATGTTAGTACAGACGCCAGCACATAAAGCTACCCGTAACTGTACAATTTTCCCAAATAACCTTGAACCTAATGCTTTTGCGATAAAGATGAAAAAGGAGAAAAATTGGAGGGACCTCCAAAGTCGCAGAACAGATGTTCAGTTTTAGTTCTGCTGATCCTCAATCCGACACTCTCCAATAGCCTTAGACAGTGTATCTGTACCAGTATTCTCCGACAATCGGTACCTCGATTCATTAATCCAGAACGATGGGACATTAATAAATCAATAATCATTCAATCAAATGTTAGTAGTTACATCCTAACAAAAACGCGATATTTACACGTCAAACAGTTTGGATTTACGAAGGGATGATCTACGGAAGACGCTGGTTTCACTCTAATCAAAACGGTATTAATTAGGAGCTTCCACGATGATATTTGAGTATTCTGTGATCTCTCTCTCTACTGCGTGGACCACCGCACGCTCATTCTGAAATTAAAGTAGATACTATGGAATTCGTGATGGATCTTGTAAATTCATACTTATCGAATCGGGAACAAAGAGTGGATATTGATAAAATCACATCTGCAGGCTCATTAGTTAAAAATAGGAGTAACTACCTCTGGAATCGATTCTAGGCCCTTTCCTGTTTCTACCTATATAAATGACTTATCATGTTAACCTTATCAAACGTCGCCGATTAATGGAGGAAACAATGATTTTAAACATTATCGTTGTCTTTTAATATTACATTACTATTACTAGCTGGTGTCCGCGGCTTCGCTCAAGTAACTTATTTTTCTTTATTTTCTGTAATGTATATACACTTCTGGACACATCTATTGGCCCACCTTGTATTTTCAATTTCGTTTGGTCCTAGCTAAAATTTTATATTAGGTCGAGCAAAAAGTTTTTATGCAGTTTTGAACCTGGCACATTCACAATTTCATTCAATAGTCTTTTTTTGAATTTCGAACACAGAATTTAAAGAAACAAAAGACAATTTGGAGCCTGTTTGTTGATATCAAACAATCGAATACTAAGAAAACTTGGTTTTATTGGTTTACTTGGATTTAATTCTTGTAAAAGTGATTGATATCTTTGGTTTTGCAACAAACCACGGACTAGAAAAAAAAGAAGGACTCCGCGCCACGCATATCAAAAGTGAAGCACCGTACCGATCTATGTGTGCGTGATTTGAGGGATACCAGATAAATGAAAATTTCCCCATTTTTGTTCAATATTTTGAAAGATTCATTTCTTCAGATTAAGCCATATAAGAAGTCCGCTTACATTATTTAATTGCAATTACAAACATATACTTAGTTAAAACTTAAAATTAAGTATTTATTTTGTATGAGTGACAAGAAAAACGTTTTCGACGGAATTCAATGTTCTTCATCTCTGCAGGCTCTTATAATTTTAATCCAATCCTTATTCCATGGTTGATTTGCTGTAGGAAATCTATAAAAATAATCATATTCAATACTTGCAAAAAACTCACAAAGAACACAAAAAAATGGATTACCCAATCTCTCGGGAAAATTACCCATTTATTTTCCGACAGCACTTCTATGTCTTTTGAGGTTTTGTGTTCCAATAGTAATGATTTTAAAATGCCAAAAATACAATAAATCAACAGGTTAAATAAGTGTATTACTTGTGAATGTTATTCCTTGACACTTTTTCTGGGATGTAGAATTATTTTTAAACCATTTCACAACACAAGAAGGCATTATTTTATTTTATTACTTGACGTAAACAGTACCTACAATGACGGCGCGGTGCCGCGTAATGGCGGCCAGTCGGCACCTTATGATGTAAATGTGTGAGTGAGGCATGTTTGTACAAACGGTCCGGCATACTTATAGTGCTTCACTTTCGATACACGTGGCGCGGAGTCCTTCTTTTTTTTCTAGTCCGTGGCAACAAACATTACTTATTCTTAACATTAAGGTGAGGTTCTATCAATAATCTATGGATACTTCACCTGAAGTCGCCGCCCAAGCTGTGGCACTTATTCAGGCCGGACACAGCCAAAGAAACGTGAGTGCTCAACTTAATTTAAGTCGATCTGCGGTCCGAAATGTTTATCGGAGGTACCTAGAGACTGCCGGCTTTGTTCGTCGCCAAGGAAGGCCACGATCTCGGGTCACAACTGAAAGGCAGGATCGATTCATCGTGACGACCAGCTTGAGAAATCGTCACCTTACCTCCATTGAGATACAAAACCAACTTCGCGACTTCCACGGAGTATCTGTGAGCGCTCGAACTGTTCGGAGAAGGTTAAAAGAACGCGATATGGTACCACACAAGCCAGCTAATGGGCCCAAACTAACGCGAGCCCACCGAACAGCGCGCCTTCATTTCGCACGCAGTCATTTAAATTGGACACAGCAAGATTGGAGCCGTGTACTCTTTTCTGATGAGTCTAAAATTGTGTTACATGGCAATGATGGAAGGAAGAAGGTCTACCGACGTAAGGGAGAGCGTTTCGCACAATGCTGCTTTGAAGAGAGGGTTGCTTATGGCGGTGGCTCATGGACTGTCTGGGGCGGTATATCCGCGAGCGGCAAAACTCAACTTGAGGTTGTTACAGGACCACGGCTGCCAACATTAAATGCTGAAAGGTACATTCGTGAGTGCTTAGAACCTCACGTGATACCATACGCGGACTATGTGGGCCCAAATTTCCTTTTTATGCATGATAATGCAAGAGCCCATGCAGCCGGCATCGTCAGGGAATATCTTCGGGATGTGAACATCACAGTTATGGACTGGCCAGCCAGAAGCCCAGACATGAACCCCATTGAGCACATGTGGGACGAGCTAAAAAGACGTGTTAGGGCTCGTCAGCCAGTTGCCTAGACGATGCAGGAGTTGAAAACTGCCATAGAAGAGGAATGGGAGATGATCCCTCAAAATTTCATAGAGCGGTTGATAAACTCTATGCCTGATCGTATGAGAGCTGTGGTAGATGCCCATGGAGGCAACACGCGTTATTAAATTAAACCTCTATTTGATAAAACATGTTTTTTATTCAAAAATCAATTGCCTTTAACAAGGCGCATATCCGACTTGTTAGGCGTAGCTCCATGTCGTATGGTATTCTGAATTCAAATTTAAAACAATACGATCGAAAAAGATGGTAAAATGTATCAGGTTTAAAACTGCATCAACAGTTTTTGTTCAATCTAGCAATCATATTTCGGTAGGGGCCATCGAAACCTAAACTCTAAGGTGGGCCAATAGATGTGTCCAGAAGTGTATGTGTCGCAGTATGATAGATAAAGCCGTAATATAGTTACATCACTAGGGATATAATTATATACCGTAACATAGTTATACGAAAGCGATTCATCTTACTAGGAATATAATTAAACTAAGTACTAAGTGACTGAAAAATTTAACCAAAAACTCAAAAATACTTAAGTTGTGTTGAACTTTTCATCATAATAACACAGTCACAGTCACACAAAAATCCATTTTTTTTTTAAGTTTCATAATTATTAAATCTTATTACTATCAAATAACAAACCACTCAGGACCTAAATGCGGAGCCGGCCCTATTTCAAAATGGTGTATGTATTATGTATCGAAAGAACCTGCCTAAATAAAGTACCTATCTGAAATTTAGTTGTAGTAGCAGGACCAAAAAACTATTAAAAAAATACCCCGACTAGCCCCGACTGCGTCTGAATTTCAAATGTATTCAGATCTTACTGTATTATGATTAGAGATAGGATAATCGGATGCATATTTACATTGACCTACTAAGTCAATGCATATTTACCTAAAGTTGAGGTGTTTGCTACTAAGGAATGCACTTTTGTCACGAAAAAATCCAGCGATTTCGGGATCAACATAATGTTCTGATTATAGAATCGGATGTTTATTTACCTACGTTCAAGTTTTGGCTTTATGGAATGCACTTTTGTATCCATTGTAAAATCCCGCGATTCCGTAATCGTCAATTTTAGGGTTTTTTTCTGACTATAGAATAAGATGCATATTTACCTTCCTAATGTTGTAAAGTAAGTAGTTACCAAAAGGGTATAGCAAACAACGTCACTTATCAAAATATAGGTACTTGGGAGCAAATAAATCGAGCCACTTCTATTTTTCACGTATCTCTAGAATCACGGCGGCTCATCTTCCGTGCGGAAGATGTCCGGTCCTTTGGAAGGCATACACGGGGACACAGGTCCAACGCGCAGAGGCCCCTTTGAGAACTTCAATCTAAAATGGGATGGGGCGCCAACCGGGGACTATCCACGGCTGCACTATTGGCGTACAGTCATGGACCGTCCAAGGTGGGTGCAAGACTATTGTAAAATGTGGTGAAAAATATCTGGACTATGGGAAGGGGTGTTAAGTGGACTGGATAACTTCTATTGCCGGAATAAAACGGCGTCTGCCTTTCAAACTTAAATTTGAAATATATTGGCAGACGGTGACTCGCCAGCTCACTAGCTGGGCCCCCTGAAAAGCCGCCAGTACATAGGCGAAGGGGGCAACAGACGGGCGAAGGGGGCAACAGACGTCACGTATATTATTATTTTTGGTACTTATTATGGAACAGATCAATTCGAAACATATATCGCCTAAAAGGTTATTTGATAACCGTTTCAATGAGGGTAGTTTTTTGTCAACTTAGTATATACTCGTAATCCATGAAACCAAAACTAATAGCCAGGACACGTAAAAAAAGGAGTGGCTCGATTTATTTGCCCCCAAGTATATATATTTTAAGAAGCCGCTTCCATAATTTCAGAGCCAAAAATTAACTTTAGGTAAATTTGCATCCGAATATCTCTAGTTAAGATGAAAGATTCAACACAACTTATTTTTTGACCTTTTAATTAAAATTTTTAGTCATTTAACTTTCATATCATGAAATGGTCAGCCACATCATGAAGTGACCAATTTAAAGATCTGGCCACGACATATTTATAACTAACCATAACCACAGAATAGTAAAACTCCGACATGTATAGGTATAGGTGTGCACCAATTTGGATGATTACTATTTTGTTTGAAACAGTTTTCTCCCGAGATGGTCCCATTTCCAATTTGGTGAGGATCTAATTAAGATCTTCAGAGATAAACAATGGAACTCCTAAATGACGAACAGTAGGTACACAAAATGTGATTGGGTTACGAGCACAGTCTTTAGTAGGTCTAACTCTGTTTTAATTAAGGTCACTAAAAAGAAAAAATTTTATAGGAAACAAAAAATAACGACTTAAAAAACGAATGAAATAAGTACTTATTACCTTAAATAAAATTAAGAAGTCGGTGCTAATTCACGCTGACCCAATTTGTAGGCACCGACTTCTGAAACTGTTAATTTTATGAAATGGATTTATAGTCTGTTTATTTTTTGATTTTAAGTATTGTATCAGAGTGATAAGAAAGCTTTTGACCCGACTGCGTTACAGCAACGACAGGTTTATTTAAAATATCTGTTGCTTACTCAATTAAATTATAAGATATATGCATTTTAATAATTTTATTCAAATCAAACATGTACCTCAACGAACTGAAAACCATCAAATAATAGCCTTTTTATTTAGGTACATTCTCTGATGTCTTTGCTAAGTCACACTGTAACGTAGAATTGGAACCTAAGTTAAAAACACAGCCTACTTGAGCCGGTATGTGGCCATTATTTGATGCTTCTCAGTTTTTTGAAGTTGGTTATTTTAAATTTTTAACATTTTTAGCCGACATCGAAAAAAGAGAAGGTTATCAGTTTAATGCGTACCTTTTTATGTATGTACACAGATTTCTCCTAGATTTGTGGACCGATTGTAGTAATTCTTTTCAATTAATACACTCGAGTTGGTCCCACATGAAATTCGTTAAGTTTGGTTGAGTAGTTTTTTTTATACAGTACTATCTGTTGACCGCAGTTTCACTCGCATCCTAGAGTAACTATCTACTTCATGTATCCGGATAAAAGTATCCTATGTCCAAGTTATACAAGTAGATAAAGACAAATAAAAAAAAATATTCCCTCGCCTGTCTTCCAAAATGAAGTAGGTATTTTGTAATGAAATGTTCTGTTATGAAAAGTTTAACTTGAAAGTTATTTATTACTGTAGGTACAATGCGTACCTATACATACGTAGTTCTAGTTATCTCCTTTCATTTGGATTCATGGCGAATTGTATACGCTAAGTAAAAGACTTCTGTGGTATCTTATCCCCGTTCAGCACAACTTAAATATTCTTTTACTGATACACGACTACTCAAAAAAAGAACTGTTATATTTTCAGGGTTAGTGTTCATTGTAATGTATGTGTGTGTTTGTTTATTCTACCATAACTTTTAAACGTCTGAACCGATTTAGATGCATGTGGTATCGTTAGAATCCTTGCATTCCTCCGAGTAACATAGGACAACTGTTGAAAACTTGAAAAAACGTAATGGAGTAGCTAAACAGCAGATTTGTAAATAGGTGTGCTGTTCCTCGTTGAGGAGTTCCGTTCTCTATCTTCGAAATGTTTAAGCCGTCGCACATGTAGCTTATACAAGGTTAGTCAGAAAGGGGGTACTAATCCGAAAGGGTGTTAAAGTACCTACACATAATAATGAATAACTTTTGTTCTACAACTATTCCCAAAACTCAATAGTTTCAGAGAAACAGATGTTCAAAAATCTCAAAAAAAAAACTCTAAAATCTATCTATCCCCAGTTATGATCAGCTGTGTTTACATTTTAGGTCATATTTGGGGTCATGAATTAGAAGCACCGTTTTCTGAATTTGTAACTAAAGCAGGGATGAAGAATTTTTGAAAAAACTAAAATTAAATTCTTTCATTTGAAAAAAAAAAATTATCGAATTTTGAAATTTTAACACTTGCTTTCAAACAGTCATCAGCGATACTATAAGTGGGCTTCGGATTAGTACCCCCTTTCCGACTAACCTTGTATATTAATAGGTAAGTATGCCAAACACTGACCTCTATAATTACCACTGGACTGGCGGCTGTCAAAGTGCTTTTGTGCCCGTTTGATAATCGCCATTTTGGCGCTGTTAGACGTAGCGAGTGTCTGTGGTACTAAAACTAGTGATGTCGACATCAGCGAACAAATATCGATACAAAAAAAACTCTTGATAATAAGTGTTTACAGTAAATAAACGTAGTATCATAATTACTTACTATATTATATTAAGGTGGGAGTGGGAGCGTACTGAAGTATCGATTTTGCCTAAGAAAAAGGAATAATGATTGAATTACCTTCGTTTTTATTAAGATTCTCATACATTAAAATAATGTGCATTTTGTAGAAAAAATACTATTACCTATTATTGAGCCAAACTGAACTAAATAGGTACATTATTATTTAAAACCTCTGAAAATTTGACCGATATATCGATATTTTTTCCTCGTGATATCGAAGTCGATATTGATATTTTAATAAATATCGATATATCGATATTTTTTGTCACTTCCGACATCCCTACAATATACGTCAAAATTAGTTCTGTGGACACACGCTAGCACGCTATTGGCGCTTCAAATTGGCACAAAAAAATAGCTGTCAAACTTACGGAACAGCCCGTCCAGTGGTAATTATAGAGGTCAGTGATGCCAAAATATCTTGCCATTTAATATGGTTTATAAAATTATATTAAATCTGCGTGTGTGGTCATTTAAAGATTATTACACAAAATGTATCGTACCTAAATGTCTAGCTATAAACACTGTTTTAAGCTTTCACGGTTAGTCTCTAAATTTAAAATGTCACATATGGGATATCTTCCGTGATTATTTATTGGTTTGAGTTCCCGATATTTCGACGCTGTTGCAAGCGCCATGATCGCGGGTTGACTGTAAGTGACATTTTAAATGTCTAGCTATAGTTTATATTAATACGTATTATATGTACTTATATCAATGTGTGTGACGGAATTTATCAGTTCATGCTAACATAGAATCATCCTGAAAGTAATTATTCTCTTTAAAACAAAAAAAGAATCACGTAAATCGACCCAGAAACCTCGAGAGAAATCCGTGTAGGCTAGGACCTAGGTACATAGGTAAAAATTCCATTACATAACAACAGGGTTACTTCGAATTTACTGATGAAACGAATGTGTTCTATTAATGACACCTAGTAAACATGTGAAGTTTCGCCAAAGTAACCATAAATATTATAATTATGTATAAATTGTAGGTATAAAACGTATTAACAATTCGCTGCTTAAATTCAAAGGGGCCATTAATCAAAATAACTAAAAATCCTTTTTATTGCAAAAATCGTATCAATTCTGTTTATATTTTCATATGCGAAAAAGACACCCAATATTTTCGGATTAATAATAGTCCAATCACTACTGCTCTCTTTGCATTTTTACACTTTGGTGGCTAATTTCAGGTCAAAGCCGCCATTTTGTCAATTGTGACCCGGCATTCTGCGTGACCACACGTATTCTTTGTAAAAAAGGGCCACATTTCCAAAAATATCTCAGTTTCATTTAACATTTTTATTAAATAAAATTTATATTAATAAGTATTAAAAAGTGCCACATTTTGGAATACGACCGTATTGAATTTAAAATACATGTAAGTAGGTATAACATTATTTCATCAGCAAAAGTGCCGTGTTTTGTAATGCGTTCGTTTTAAATTTAAATGAAATGAGTTTTATTATTATATTACGAAAAAAAAAGTGCAGTATTTGGAATGCTTCTGTTTTGCACATAAGATTAAGGTAGTTTTTATTGAAACAAATATGCATTATTTGTTTAGGTTGTTTTTATGCTTCAAAATTAAATCAAAAATTATAATAATTAAAGTTTCGATCAAATTATTAACATATGCTTAAAGCTTAATACTAAATATTTGACAAGGCTCCTGGCCGAATAAACCGAATATTCGACCAAACTATTGCTAAAATTAGTTTCTAAGTTTTCGATAATTGTCTTGCCGCGTAATCACGTTGTTATAAGCATGTATTTTGTCCGTCAAATATTCTGCTAACAACATTGTTTCTTAATTTATAGATGTGCACCTTAAAGAAAAATGTCTGGTAAGATTAGAAAAAGAGAAAGACAAGGAAAGTGTAGGCAAAAACTTTGTAGTCGCAGTCTATGATTTACAAGCGGTAATGCCCTGTCCACAAGGTGAAGTATCAAGCTTCTATTACGTCCCAAAGCTGAATCTTTTGAATTTTACTATTACTGAGCTTGGTACTAAAAACACTACATGTTTTGTGTGGCACGAAAGAGAAGGAGGCCGCGGTGCTAACGAAATAGGTTCATGCGTACTTATCTTACTTATGTACTTAAAGAGTTTGCACGATAGAGCAAGTGAAGATTTTGACGTTGTTTTTTATAGCGACAATTGCTGTGGTCAACAGAAAAATAAATTTATGTTGGCAATGTATCAGCACGTCATAAATGAGTTTCCGAAACTTAGGAGCATAACTCATACATTTTTAATTAAGGGGCACACCCAGAATGAGGGGGATGCTGTTCACTCCGTCATTCAGAGGAATATCACAAGAGCATTAAAATCTTCGCCAATTTATGTACCTGACCAGTACATAACTTTGATTAAAACCGCAAAGAAGAAAAGAACACATTTTAGTGTAAAGGAACTCACACATGAGAATTTTATGAATTTGAAATCTCTGGCTGTTGGCAACTACACCACCAATGAAGATGGAGACAAGGTGAAATGGGTAGATCTTAAAGTCATTAAAACTGATCAAGAGCTTATGAACATGTTTTTATTATATGAGACTTCCTACGAAGACGCAGAGTATGCCCAAGTAACTACATTAAAAAGAAGGCAAAACGCACCTGAAACTGCTCCGCGAACTATAAAAAAACTCTATGCCAATAAGTTACAAGTTGCTGAAGCGAAATAACAAGGCATTTAAACCTGATTGAAAAGAATTTGATCCCAAAGTATTACGAAACTTTTTATGCTAATATATGATCATAGTTTTAAATGATAATTAAGTAAGTATACTTATTTAAACCACGGTATTTCTAAGACTGATTGATACAGACTGATTTTAGTAGCGGAATAATTTAAAGTGTTAGTTAACATTAAAAGTTTTTCTCAAGAGAGATTATTGGGATGACTTTTACTCTGTTCAACGAAACATGAGTCCTGACAGCTCGGTTATTTCATAAAAGATTGCCGTAAGACCGCTATCGAAAAAATGTCAACAACACCATCAAAAACCGTGAAATAGCTATATCAATTGTTTTTTTATTTTTTATTGTTTAAAGGTTGATTTTATAGAACGTTATTGCAAGGTATTGCTATCATTTAGTTATAATTGCGTATTCTTAACACATTGCACTAAACAATGATGGAAAACATCTAATAAAACTTGTTTTTACTATGATTTGTGGCTTTTTATTAATTACATTCATAAACATTATGGTCATTTTTTATAAGCAAAAGTGTGATGTTTTACTTAACTGGGTAAAATTTACAGCAAATATGAAATTATAGACGAATAGAGGCTTAAAATATACTTCCGATGATATATAGTATATCACATAGGCCTACATAGGCATAGAAAATATATTTTTTTTTAATAAAAAAAGATATACCACGGCCAAAACTTTGATGAGCTCTCCTGTTAAAAAATGACTTTTAGACTTATGGCCCCTTTGAATTTAAGCAGCGAATTGTACTTTACAAAATTAACTTCTATTAAAAATAAGTTGGCATAGGTCGGGCGTACATAAAAGTTCTTAACATTTTCGGTTTTTCTTTCCCGACCAAAGAAGGTTCCTTGACATATTCCTCAACTGGTTTTACAGGCTCAGCTTCTTCCCCTGTATCTAGTAAAGCTATGCATTTGTTGAGCAATATAGCGTCTTGTTCTTCAAAACTTAAACCTGTCTTTGGTTTTGGCTGCCCCCAATGAAATTTATATTGATTTTCTATGTTATATTTCAACCTTTTGTTATGAGTTGCTAGAATTCTTTCAATACCGGGATTAACTTCGTACTCATTTGGGGCGGGAGATTTATATTTCTCTTTTGGGAAACGTTCAGATCTAAACAGAGGTCCATGAACAAAGGCAGGAGGACATCTTGCCTTTTGTGAGTAATAATCAGCAGGTCCAGGAGTTTGAAACATCCCATGGACGGGTATCCAGCAGTACCATGACT
The DNA here is from genome assembly GCA_905220435.1 of Amphipyra tragopoginis. NCBI lineage: Eukaryota > Metazoa > Arthropoda > Insecta > Lepidoptera > Noctuidae > Amphipyra > Amphipyra tragopoginis. The sequence goes on along the minus strand of HG991991.1, from coordinate 20,779,626 downwards.
GAAAACGACCTTCAGAAGAGAAAAAGGGGGCATTATATTGTAATTGAGGAGATCTTTCTATTTTGATTCTAGTTTGAGGCAAATCTGCTGGGCTGGGCTCATCGTTATTTTTTACTAAGGGTTTCATTCGAATAGTTTTAGATCTAAATTCCCAGGTCGGCGTCGGACAGGGTTCTACAACGTGTTCACTGTTTTCTTCTTTAATTAGTGGTATTATAAGTGGTTTATTTTCCGCTATGTCTTCATCGTCGCTTTCCTCGACTGTTACGTCTTTAAATCTCTTGGCAGAAGTTCCAAAAGGCGCAGAATGGCAATCAACAAACTGACATACCCTAAAATTTAAACCATAAGTAGCTGGACCAGGCCCCTCTTCGCGTTGAGTTTTGAATCTCTTTGCTTTTACACCAAAACAAGCTGGTTCCGGTAGAGTAGCATGACAAGGTTTATCAGGAGTAGCTATAGGATCAAAATCTCTTCGCACCCAATGATCTGCTGGACCTGGATACACATCATGTGTTGCTGTGGGAAACCTATTAGCTTTAGAACCTAAAAATTTTAGATCCGTGCCCTTCGGTGATATTGGTCTGTATGTTGAAGGTCCAGGAAGACCTTCTAATATATTTCTTTGTTGAACCATTTCTATAAAACGCAGTTGCCTTGATGTTTTTCGTTTAAATGCGCGAACTTTCTCGGCACAGATTTTATCTTTCGAAGGCTTTCTTTTAAATAAATAATCTGCAGGACCAGGTCTTACTTCAATAGATTTCTCAGCTCTTGTTGAAGTCCTTTTACTCCATTTGCATCCTCGGTAAAAAGCTGTGAACTCGTTTACTCTAGCATCATAAAATGGTGGACATTCTTCTTTATCTTCCTCCCTAACTCGATGTTGAGAGCCGTCGGGCAATATTTTGAACCCACGATCTTTCCTAGCTGGACATGATAAACCTTCATCGTCCAAAATGGATCGAGGAGTGGGGCCTTTAAAAACGCGTCGCTTTACTTTACCTTGACATATAACATCCTCCTCTTTAATTTCTTTTCCAGTAGGACACTCACATGGACTTAGAATCCCGCATTTACATAAAATTTCTTCCAAGTCTTCTGCGCTTAATGCTTCATACGGGAATCTGGGCCGTTTTGACAGCATTGATGAACAATTTGGGATTCTTCGAGGTAAACTCTGGTTGTACATGGCTTGGGTCCATAACGTAACTTCATCTGTCGTCTTGCGAGGTGATTTTGAAAGAAACGGAGCTGCATTTTGTTTTGCTCCGCGTTTCTCACTTTGATATACCCCAGCAGGATCAAGAAGAGTAAAGTATTTTGGCGGGGGTGCAAATCGAGCACCTAAACTATAAGCCATAATTGTAAAGCACACAACGAATGAAATATAATCTTAAATAAAAGGCTAGCAAAACAAAACTAGTCCAAAAATAACACCATCAGGAATGTAAAAGGGTGAAGGGTCATTTTATTCTGTACTTTTACATACCTCAGAGAATTTCATTGATACGTCAGTCAACTGTCAAAAATGTATGATGCATGAAATAAAACCATAGAGTAAACGTAGTGATAATAATTATAGAATTAAAGGTAGTTCACAGGGTCAAAATAGACGTCCGATACTTGCTTCCAGGAGCCGGATTCGGATCCGGCTCTCGGAAGCAATTATCGGACGTCTATTTCAGGAATCCGATCAGGTAGTCGGCTACCTGATCGGATTCCTGAAATACACGTACGATTCTCGTGTCCGATTTTTTCTGGTTTCATTTGTTTTCTGTCTGTCACGCGAAACACTTCAATCAGTCACACGGCAGTGGGTCGGGCCAAGTTCGGCTAAGAAAAGCGACGCACCGGCCACGGACTAGAAAAAAAAGAAGGACTCCGCGCCACGTGTATCGAAAGTGAAGCACTATAAGTATGCCGGACCGTTTGTACAAACATGCCTCACGCACACATTTACATCATAAGGTGCCGACTGGCCGCCATTACGCGGCCCCGCGCCGTCATTGTAGGTACTGTTTACGTCAAGTAATAAAATAAAATAATGCCTTCTTGTGTTGTGAAATTGTTTAAAAATAATTCTACATCCCAGAAAAAGTGTCAAGGAATAACATTTACAAGTAAGACACTTATTTAACCTGTTGATTTATTGTATTTTTGACATTTTAAAATCATTACTATTGGAACACAAAACCTCAAAAGACATAGAAGTGCTGTCGGAAAATACATGGGTAATTTTCCCGAGAGATTGGGTAATCCATTTTTTGTGTTCTTTGTGAGTTTTTTGCAAGTATTGAATATGATTATTTTTATAGATTTCCTACAGCAAATCAACCATGGAATAATGATTGGATTAAAATAATAAGAGCCTGCAGAGATGAAGAACATTGAATTCCGTCGAAAACGTTTTTCTTGTTACTCATACAAAATAAATACTTAATTTTAAGTTTTAACTAAGTATATGTTTGTAATTGCAATTAAATAATGTAAGCGGACTTCTTATATGGCTTAATCTGAAGAAATGAATCTTTCAAAATATTGAACAAAAATGGGGAAATTTTCATTTATCTGGTATCCCTCAAATCACGCACACATAGATCGGTACGGTGCTTCACTTTTGATATGCGTGGCGCGGAGTCCTTCTTTTTTTTCTAGTCCGTGGCGCCGGCCATGTGTTTGGTATATCTATACATATAAAAGGAGAAGCTGACTGACTGACTGACTGATCTAGAATCTATCAAGCCACAGCCTAATCCGCTGGGGTTAGAAAGTTGAAATTTTGACAGTAGGTTCCTTTTGTAACGTAGGCATCCACTAAGAAGGGATTTTTCGAAATTCAACCCCTAAGGGAGTTAAATAGGGGATGAAAGTTTGTATGGAAAATCGTCACTTAACGGGTTCAAAATTTCACACAAGCGAAGCTGCGGGCGAAAGCTAGTTAAGGAATGAATCAGAAAATCATTTTAAGCAAAATTTTTAACACCCTAATAAAGGTACGGAACCCTCAGGGCGCGTGTGCAACTCGCACTTTTCCGTTGTTTTACCTTTTTTTAATGATGGTAAGTATTTAAGTATATCGCATTAGACGAAAAATGTGTTTCTAAGCAACTGAATTTGTTAATTTTATAATAGCACTTGTTACTCTTGTTTTTGATCTTACTTTAATCAATGGTATTGCGCTTGTGATTAACAAACTCGCAATTTGATAAATAATCAAAACTAAAAACAGTACCTACAACCCGACACGAGGTCTGATAAATAAGCAAAACCGTACCATCCTTTTATCTCGTAGTCGGATAAATAACCGTAGTCGTATCTAGAACTACGTCCGTACTTGTCGACGCTCACTTTTCTAATGACGAATCGGAAAGAAAAATCGTACGTGTATTTCACCTCTATACAAATGTACACACGGCTACAGATCAAGCTATACATTTCCAGCATAAGCTGATCTCGCATTGTATAGGATTTCCTTACAGTGAGAGGTCAGTATAAACTGGAAATGTATAGCTTGATGTGTAGCCGTGTGTACGCGCCGCGCGCCTTCAGACAATCGGATCGGAAGCGACGCACGGACGATGCTTACGATTCTGACATCAGATCCAATAGTCTGATCGTACTTGTAATCCATGTTCAAACAAATATAATTATAGCGCGGAGGCCTTCAGACAGTCTGATCAAACTATCGGAACCGACTAGAGTCAAAGGTGGCAATCTCACTTTTTGGCACTTTTGAGTTATCGGTGATCTTTTGAGTATTCGGTGCAGAAATATCAAAAATAAGTATTCAAAATAAACTGCTTGTTTGACATATCATAATTAAACATGACCATATTTTTTGCTAAATCGACACAAAATCTCGATTTAGTTCCAAAGACGGCAATCTTGTATTAGGGCAGAGTTGCTTAATTTTTCATTTTTTCGTTTGCTCAAAACTTGCTAAAAGTGAGATTGCCACCTTTGATTCTACATATACGACTCTATGTGATACGATAATCCAAAATAAGAAAATTAAAAATTGACATGGCTGTATGGTTTTAAGACCTTTGCCATCGCAGGATTGGCGAATATTATAACAACAATAAAAATGAAACGTCAAATAAGACATAAATGACATTGACATACAGAAAGAATAGTTTCCTTCAAAATACAAAAAAATACCATAGCAGTTTGTACGTAGGATTATTAGTTTATTAGCTTTCAGCAGTTTCAGCGGTGGCTAAAGGAAACGTAGTTACGTTTATTTCTGATGACAATCAAGCTAACAGCACTTATACTCAAATGATTAAATGCAGTGTTTACTGCTAAACTTACTAGGTACATAGTTAAAATCATGGTATCAAGTTTACATGTGACGTTGCTGAGTCAATGATGCCTTTCCATGATAGCGAAAAGAAGCGTCAAACATGGGGTTGAGCCGAATGAAGCTTTTTGCTATTTTAATCGGTCTCCATTTATTGCCATTAGCGTTTGCTGATGACGACGGAGTTAATGTAGACGCTGTGTGTAATAGTACAGTATCTGACCGTGTTGATTACGAGTTTAATTCAAATGTAGTTAACAGTGAACATATAATAACGTACAAGGGTTATTTCCCACGATCAACTAGGGAGAACTATGTCAGCGCAGCTTTGAGGAATGCAGGGGTGAGTTGACAAATTCAAAATATTATAAAAACATCAAAAACAAATAGAATAAAACTATTCCGCTGTTGTTCCCCTATGCATGATCGTTTCATAAAACATTTAATTCACTTTTAATGATAACTTTCAATTGGTTGGTGTTTTTAAACATTCATATTCATAGAAAAATTTGTTAAAGTGTCAGCTACAATTCAATAAGGAAATCAAAGCCATTCAATTGGATACTTTAAAGATAAATAATATTTAATAAAGAATTCTGAGTATTTTTGAAATAATGATAAATATTACAATTTCTCAAAATGGGGTGCTAATTTGTTGCATATTTGAAACACCATTATGCCTGGTAAGGAATACATTGAATATAAGTTCACCTGTATATTGCCCTTTAATAAATGTTTGCTGTGCAATAGTATGTAAAAGATATTGGTATACTTAGTTAAAACTTACAAGAAAAGGTCCCCAGGTGTCATGCTCCGATTTCATGTTTTAAGATATGTTGCAAACCATTACAAAATGAACAACACAGAAAAAAGTTGTGTCAGTATTCTGCAATGCTCTGCAACATTATCATAAATCAAATGAAATTAGAGCCTGACAGGTTTTGAAATTACTTCTATTGTATTTCTGTCAAAAACCTACATCAATTCGGAACATTTATGATTGAAATTGGGTACTGGTTTTGGCTGTTATTCTGTCACTGTTGGAATTAAGACAAATCTAGAGATACCTTTATTAACATCCATCCAGCCAATGGGATGCTCTAAGAATTTCAAAGTAAACCCTCAAACATACATTTATAGATATGTGCAAAAAACATAACTGTGCCTATGCTGTCACACAGTGGGGTAATTATACATTCAAAATTATACAGAAAAAAAACGCGTTCGAAGCATTGCACCCTTAAATCAGATCAAATAACAGTTTAGAGTCTGGGACATCTGTTTAGTGAGGGAATCCAAGAGAAAATCTGTAGGATCGCTACAACCATTTGCAATATACAAAAAATCTTCTGAAAAGGTATGATAACAATAAAAGGAGAATGAGCAAATTTCATATAATGGAAATCCAGAACCAACAAAAACAACTCTTATTGGTATTTGTCACACAGCGCCTGTTTCACCACCTCCAAGTAAGTTCCCGTTATATTACTTGGCAGATAATTTCATACAAATTCTGTTCTATTTTTGAATTTATTCGGTGAGTAGTGGCTACTCAGACATCGTGAAACAGGCCCTTAATGTTTTAAACAATCCTGCATATCATTTTCTTACTAGGCCCCGGGTTAACCCAGTAAAATGAGATCAAAGTTTGAAAAATAGTCAGTTTGTGTAGTCAGTGTAGTACAGACTTAAATTAATATTTATACTAATAATTCTACCGCAGATCACTGCTGCGTATAGGCACCTCCGATAAATTGTCACCACACCATGTGCTTGCTTAGAAAATGGATTAAAACATTATCAAAGTGCAAAGGTGATCCAATCATCAAATCCAAAATTGATATTATGTACATATTTATAATTACTTGACATGACAATAGTATTCATGTTCATAGTCAGGGAACACTGGATGCTTGCCCAAAGGACAACTAGTGACTGCGGAGTAAATTTTCCATCTTTATGATGCTACTGCCTGTTGACTGGTTTGGGTTGACTAGTTCCATGGTTGTTACCAAATGCTGATTTTTGGAGTCTGCAAGGATAGTAGAAGTGTGCACCTTCTATAGGTTGCCGTTTGGGGAAGCTGGGAATTGTATGTTGCTATTTAATCGGGTTCTCCGGGCGCCTAGGAAAAAAAAGATATATAGGATTGTTAAGGGCATTAAGTGTAACAAAATACCAATACGAGTTGTTTCTGTTGATTCTAGGTTATTTTTGCCCATTCTCCTTTACTTATTATTATTAATCTGTTAGTTATGATCAGAGAGCGGGATCAAAATGGCAAAACAATTGAATGTTATAGAGATAGTTCATTGTTTTATCGAGTATTCAAGCTATCGATACTTTTTAACAGCTGTGGACAGACCTTAGGCATTTTTTAAGGTGAATCCAGACTTTGCGAGGCATGCGCTACGAACGGCGCACAACGAATGCCTCAGAGTGAGGCGTGCGTATCGAAAACATATACCAACGTATGCTTCGTTTGTCTGTCTTCATGTTTGTGGCGAGGCATGTGCTGCGCACAGGCTGAGCATGTGCGAGGCGAGCCAGCGTGTGTCGGTTGGGATACGCATGCGTTGTGTTTACCTTTAGAAACACAAAAAAATTGTTCAGCACGAAAAGTCAAATTGAAATAGACATGACGTAGATAATAAATTTTGCATTTTGATTACATATACATAGTACTGTAATCAAGAGATCAAATATCATAATAATCAAAAGAGATTAAATATCATAGTAGTGTCCATAGGGTAAACTTCCCGAGTAGCGGTACTTATCAGATTTTCTTGATATTAAGATAACGTTTTATTTAAGTGTCATTAAAGATTATTTATGTGTAAAGAACAAAAATTATAAGTGCGTTTTAAGTTAATTAAGCAATAATGTTCAAAACTAAAATAAATACTCAATAAAAAATAATGACCTGTCTCTATTACGTTTCAATTGTTTTGCTGTTAGATTCCGCTCTGTGGTTATGATTCATGCTTTAAACAAGTGTTCAATCAATCAACTCTCCCGATTACAGTCGCCTGCTCGTAGAAAGAATTTTGTCCATTACATGCTGTATTATCTCAGCTTCAATAAGGCATGGTATACTAATTCAAATAAAATTAATTGGTTTTATGCGTGGCAATAATCTAATGATAATTATATGGTCACAAGCTGCAGACAATTTTTCCATAGATTCCGCAGGAACACGCCACACGTGTGGTCGTGGCGGCTACTTAAAATGTTTAGAAAAAGCTTTTGGCATCCTGTGGCTGTGGCGAGTTACCGTTGTGTGGGTTATGAAGCCACTGTGGTGAAGTGGACCTTTGGGGTCTATTATTTAACAGTTACCATTACCGTGTGGTCCCGGACGTAAAGAATAGCACTACCCCATCTCTTCCCATGGGTGTCGTAAAAGGCGACTAAGGGATTCACTAGAGGATTGGCAGCAGCGTTCTCTGAGTACTTTAACAACCATACTGCGATCGCCAACCCGCCTGCCAAGCGTGGCGATTATGGCAAACCCCCCCAACATGGAGCACGGGACCGGTGGATGTAGCGATGCTTGGGGGAGGCCTATGCCCAGCAGTGGACGTCTTTCGGCTGAATGATGATGATAGTTAACAGTTATAAACAAGGACAATAGTGAAGTCAGTGCTTGTTTAGCACGCATCTGCATAGCTTATTTACTGTAGGTACTGTGAAAATAAGTCAGTAAAAAAATAAGATTCATAAAAAATGCACCTTACATTGTCTAATATTGAAGCTAATTATTTCAAAGTGATGTACCTAATTTATATTTTAACTCAAGCACTTATATTTTTATTGATAGATGAAGGTTTTATAGACCTGTCGTAGTTACTATCGGTGATTAATGGTTGTCAAAATTTCATAATAACGGATTGTTTTAGGTATCTAACTGGACACTGTTGCGACGTGACAATCCTGCAAAAGAGTATCCAAGTGACTTTGATGTGATCATCCTAGAGGACGGGGGCAGAAAAGCACTAGATGCTCTGAAAGACCATCCAGCTATTAGACGTGTTACTGCGCAGAGGCAGGTCACCCGCACCATCAAGTATATCCGTGAGGTAATCTTTATGTCGCAGCCAAATTCTACAATTCGGCAATTACTTGAAGTCTAGCCGCAATAAAAAACGGCAATGTTTCCTAATGCGGCTAATTAACGTTAAGCCGAAATGTAATGCGGCTATACAATAAACGTGCGCCGCATAGTAGAGTGCGCGCAAGATAAGTCTGCGCGCGGCCGAAATCGGAACTAATCATGGTCCACCAAAGTGTGTGCCTTTTTATCAATTTTGATAGTAAAACTACCTGATTGTAGGAATATTTCACGGGAAAATTATGTTAAGCGATAAAAAAGTTAAGCTTAAAAAGCGGTAATTTGAACTTTTGCGATCACGGCAACGTTTAGCACGCCGTCAGTCGCGCGCAGAGTTATCTTGCGCGCACTCTAACAGCGGTTTGCGTTCTTCAATGCGCCTACAAGTACAACACAGTTCCAAATGTCGCCGCGCTTTACGAAACAGCGCTGTTTTGTATTACGGCTAGACGTATGTAGTACGCCGAATTCTAGAAATAGTATACGGCTGCGACATGTATGGTGTACGTGTTCGTGGCATTGGAGTGACCCTTCAGGCCAACCCAGCTGCACCTTATAACCCGAGAGCTACCGAAAGACTTTTTTAATTATACTCATTCTCTCAATAAGAGTCTTCATGATACTCATTCTCAAGCTTACTGAAATTCCTTTAAATTCGCCGGTAAGCTATTAACCTACTGAGACAGATAGACGCGAACACACGGTAGGTTAAGGCGTGGCTGGGGTACCCTTGGGTCATTCCTATGCCGCGTACATGTGAACTTTTTTTTGTACTCCCTGATTTTAAGCGGGAAATTTTTCGGCGTTATGCCGATTTTTACGGGTTTTTGACGGGATAATAGTCGAAACAAATTGCAGCTAGTTTTGATTTCGTTTTTTCAGTTAAGAGTTTTACAAAATCTCTTAAAATAACAAAATAATCGCCTGTTGACAGTCAAGAACATAAGACTTTCGTACAGCCTAAACAGCTAAAAGTAGAAATGGAGAATTTCACTAAGAACAGTTTTTAGAAATTCCAGCACAAAGGGCGGGTATAGTTGAAATGACAAATCGTATTCCCTGGCCTTATATTATAAAAGTTGAAACTTGGCACAATCTCTGAAGTAAATAATGAAATACACATTTGACGATTTTACAAAACTATGCCGAAAAAGGGGTCAAAATGTTAAAGTTTGTAGAAGAGAATCCTATTGCGTAATCCAATTAACTCGAATCTTGGTACAGATAATCATTAAACGAAATATAAAAATAGGTGCTTAAGTTTTTTTTAGAAAATCAAGCATTAAAGGGGTTCTTTCTACATTTAACTTTTTTGTACGCAGCGCATGCAGTAGTTTCTTACATAAGTTCGTGTTTTTGCTCTACTACAACATGCATTATTAATACATTTACCTATTCATTTTAGGGTCGATTTTTCAATCAACAGGTAACTTTTATTTGAGGAATAAATACCTATGGTGTTTTGACATAATTATTTTCTATGCAAAAGCTGTCAAAACGTCAAAATTATTCCTCAAATAAAGTCTGAGGAGGTCTTGGATAGAACTAGGTTTATCTGGATAAAGTTAGCTTTATCTATTCTCATGCATTATCTGTGACGTTATGTTAAGAGTTTTTACGCGGATGTGCAATACGGCCGACGTATCTTGGCGAGTCTAAAGTTAGTTGTTTGGCTGCGCAATGAATCTTTTAGAAACGAAATTGTCTACTGCGCAGCTAATCAGCTAACTTCAGACTCGCCAAGATACGTCGGCCGTATTGTAGCTGTGCGGGCACAGCTAGTGTAGGTACCTACAATGAGTATTAGAAAAAATATCATGACTAGGAACCGGATGTATTGTTTTCAAAAAATCTCTTTTTTATATTTTATGGGTTAATTAATCCAATTAGGTACATTGACATTGTCATTGCACTGTTTGATTGTTGTATTTCAGTTTGATGGTGGTATAACAATAAAGGTCGCTTATATTATTATTGTACTTAGGATGATTGCGGACCATCTGGTTGCTTGTATGCAGGCTGGCGTAATCATCGCGTTCGTGCGCTGCACTCCCTCAGGCAGCCGCGAGAGGTAATGAATCTGTCCTCGTCTCATTCACTTAAAGTATACCCCTAATTAAGAGTGTATTGGAGTGAAACCCTAGTATAGCTGTAGAATATAGGTAAAGAATACCTACTACAGATATTGGCCTTTCCTCCCCACCCTTCATACTCGTTTCGCTCTTGTCAAAACGGTCTAGATCGTCAATTAAGCATTATGTGTTATTGCAGCGGATGTGGCTTGTCTCACGATGTCCTCCCCACCCGGATAACTGAACCGAATTATCTGACCGTAGCACTTGAATTTGATTTTAACTTTAAAGCCGTTTTTTATGATGTGCATCATTATTGCATGTTTATAAGGTAAATAGGCATTTTCAAAAAATTTGAGATTCTGGGCTACAGTATAACAAAACATTTCTAACAGAATGGTGGCTACACGTCTAGGAAGTTGTTGCGAACTGTACCACGGCAAATAACTTCGGTGTTAAAGGCTGATCTACTCTGGTCACTCGGTGTAACTGGTGAGTATTATTTATGGTTGGTAATTATTTGACATCTATGCATTAACATTTCAGCAAACGATCAGTATGATTATTCCACTTCATTCGTGCCATAGAGTAAAAAAAAATAAGTTTGTCATCTTTTAAGCTTTTTCCTGCTGTTTTAACTTGCAACATTAAAGTAAATTAAACACTTGGAAGGAAGTGGTCTAAAAATCGTATCATTATCTAGCTTTTTTGATGACCCTAAAACGGCGCGTCATTTCCTTTGCTGATATCCGCGTATTCGATGGGGGCTTGGGAGGCAAATGTCTGGCAACATTGCGCGACGTTGCCGGGCATTGCGTGACACGCCGCGCGACTAGGCATAGCAGTCAGGAAACATATCTGGCGACTTCGAGCGATTTCGCCGGACGACGTAAGCGACAAATATCCCGCGACATTTGTCCCCTAGAGAATATGCGGCTGTACGAATAAGGAGATATCTATAATGCTCACTATCCACTTACAGGCGAGGGTATAAAAGTGGCGGTGTTCGACACGGGGTTGGCTCGCAACCACCCGCACTTCGGGCGTGTTCGGGAGCGTACTGACTGGACGGGCGAAAATACCTTAGACGACGCGCTCGGTCACGGCACATTCGTGGCTGGCGTGATCGCCTCTCGAGCTGACTGCCTTGGCTTTGCACCCGATGCGGACCTGCATATTTTTCGCGTCTTCACGGACAATCAAGTATGTCATGTCGGTCAGAAATTCCAGACATTTTTTTGTAATTAAGTAATATCTTAACGTGCTTATTAGGTAATTGTATTACGAAATAATAACCTCTTTAGATAAAGGCACTAACATTTACATGTTTTAAGACGTCTTAGCTACAGAAATTGATAAATCATATTACACATTCAGGTGTCATACACTTCGTGGTTCCTTGACGCGTTCAACTATGCAATAATGCGCAAGATCGATGTTTTGAATCTGAGCATCGGTGGACCTGATTTCATGGACTATCCTTTTGTCGACAAAGTGTGGGAGCTGAGCGCGAACAAGGTGAGTAAGAGTTAGAGAAAATTGACATGATTAGACAAAGTTTTGTAACAATGCATAAAAACTTAAAACCATAAAACCTCTGTATACCCAAAGGGGATAGGAAGAGGAATACTGTTGTGCATCCTTTATTTTGCTAATGACGATATTAACTAAGTTATTAAAGATAGTATTAGAAGAGGAAGAGCAAACAAGGCTACAGAAAATAAAAAATAAATAAAAATAACCTCTACTTGAAGAGAATCGAACGCAGTAGGCCACTGAGGCGGTGAACGAAGAATGAAAACATTTAGTCTTATTGTGCCTTCCCGATAATATCCTAGTAGCGATTTACTGTCGTTATGCTATACTGATATTACACTGGTCGTTGCCGGTATTTGTAGTATCCTGTTGCTCATTGCTAACAGTAAAGTGTAATTTGATTTGTATGCCCTAGAGGCCAATTAAGGCTCATACATGTACCTAACTGTAATTTTCACCTCCTCCTCTACTACATCGATTTATCCGAAAACTTTCATATTTTTTTAACATTCAGATGCTACTCGTACAATCGATTTGGTGTGCTTTCGAGTTTCGTGGTTTTAGTGTCTTAAATGGCGTAACTTATGGGGTTATTATGGCTTATTTACATTATTCGGTTTGGCTATATTCGATCGCAGCCAATTTGCGGTCACCGACTACTGGACTAGTGTAAATTTTAATTGTTATTCGGTTGGTCGCATCGGTCACTACCCATTTTCGGTCACCGTCTACCATAACGACCATATTCGGTTAACGAATTTGGTTAAACCGAATGCGATCAATGCATTCGGTTACCGACGTAATTTAAATGAGCCTTTAGCCCACTACAATAATGCTCTAAAGCAAGATGTTGTAGTTGGTTATCAACGATAATTAATCGAATGATGAAATTCAGGGTGTCCTTTCCACAACTTGGTAGGAGAAAAAGAAAGATCTCTTTGTACTGAACAACCTTTTCTAGGTAATAATGGTGTCGGCGATAGGTAACGACGGGCCTTTGTACGGTACCTTGAATAACCCGGCAGACCAGATGGACGTCATCGGAGTGGGTGGGATCGGGTTTGATGATAGAATCGCAAAGTTCTCATCCAGAGGCATGACTACTTGGGAACTGCCGCACGTAAGTTTATTTTTTGTCATTACCTATTGAAAAGAGTTATTGTTATAAGTTATTTAAAGATGAAGAGTGATTAATTAAGATGATTTATTTCGTATTCATAGGTATGTCATGTGTGCTCATAAATCATAGATACTTAATGTATGTTATGGTTTAATACTGCTTGTATGTTTGTATGTATCATTGACCGCATTTAGCAACTCGAATATACCGTAAATCTAATTTTCGCCAAAGTTTTTACGTAAAGTTTCTTTGGTAACGGTAAAGAACCACATTTTTTTACTTTTTTAATTGTACTTACGTTATCAAACCGAATTGGTCGACAACTGACTTATCATGAGGTTCTAAATAGAGGGGCTGGCCGTTAACATTTTAACTAACTTCAAAGAGGAGGAGGTTATCATTGCGATGCGTATTTTTTTTTTAAATATATCTACACCATTTGCGCCGAGATTTGTGGACCGATTTGAGGAATTCTTGGTTTAGTTGGTATACTGCACTCTCCAGTTGTTCTAACATTAATTTCATTAAGTTTGGTTGAGTAGTTCTTTTATACAATATAATTAGTAGTTTGAAAATGAATTGCCTATACATATAGACGGCGTTATAATTGTTGTAGTAGTGATCCACGATTTTGTACACCATTGTAATTTGTGGCCCAAAAAAGTATGGAATAAAAACAAAAAAAAGTAAAAACCGACTACAAAATAACTGAAAGTAGTAAAATAATTACCATATTATAAAATTAACAGTTAGAAGTCAGTGCCTTCAATTTGTTTCATACGGAAACCAAATTCGGGTTCTCTCTCATCTCCTAGGTTTCTAAAGCTAACATTTAGATTTTAACAGAGTAAGCAGATATTGAATCATAGATTACCGGAAAACTATAGGTTTCTTCAACAATGTCATAGTTGCATAGTTGTTAAGAAAAGTTAAACTTGGTCTATTGACTGCTCACTGTAGTATTGGTCCGGAACTCTAATTGTGCGAAACCGACTCGCTCTTGACCGGTTAATTTCAATTCTTGGCTTTGTACTTTGACCGTAGTAAATCAATACGCTCTGAATAATGTATGAAACGAGAAAAAATGTGGGAATAAGGTCATGTTACATCAGATATAAAAGTTAATTCTGCATAGTCATGCTGTATAAACTTCATCTGTTTTTAATATCAAGAGAGACTTGTGTTTACAGACGTTTATATTTAGACATGTTTACGTGTTATTGGACTCATCTCCCAACAACATGCTTACGTCACGCATGCAACTCCTAATCGCTTCCTAGATATCATTTGCGCTTGCCAACTGTTTGTACCTATGTTTCTAGGGTTATGGTCGCATGAAGCCGGATATTGTAACTTACGGCAGCGGCGTGAGGGGCTCTAGCGTCACTGGAGGATGTCGTTCACTCAGCGGTGGGTATTTATGAAATATAAACATTTTTTCTAAACAGTTTACGAAATACCAAGCATTATTATTCAATATAGAGGTTATTTTTTGCTAGAGTTACGTTTCCTCATCACCTACAAATTACACCGCTATTTGTGAATGTCTAAATAAGGTTTAAAATTATTTGAGCTTAAAAAATCCTTTGCCTTGCCGCTTGCCTCCTTGCTTGTTAGTAAGCGCCGACAATAATTTGTCTTCGCGTCTTCGGTAATGATGATCTCACACACGACTCTCAATAGGTATAATGTGAAAACATGTGCCTAATCAATTGAATACGCACAGTCAATCTTTGTAGCAACACTATAGGCATAGTTCATTGACCCGAATTCATAACTTTTTATCTCGCGATATAGCATAACCGCTTTAAATATAATTTGTCTTTCATATGCTTTTTAACTGAATACAAAGATCTATTTTACCATTATAGGTACGTCTGTAGCGTCGCCCGTGGTGGCCGGGGCTATTGCACTGTTAGCGAGCGGCGTGCCTCGCCACAACTTAACACCTGCGGCGGTCAAGCAAGCGCTGTGTATGACCGCGCTTCGATTGCCTGGACCTAACATGTTTGAGCAGGGTCACGGCAAGCTTGACCTCATTAGTGCTTATCAGGTACAGAAGTCCTCAAAATCCACAAAACGTAAATTTATGCACATTGATTACGAACACTGTTATCAAGCTAGTTGTTAACTAAGTTAGCTATATGATATTTCATGCTAATAATTAATACGTCATACACGAGACAAGCCAGTCTTACTGTCTTTGTGTCTTAACCTGTGTATTGACCTCGTGGCTGATGGACACCCAGTTACAGGGTTATCTATTTCATTGTGTACGGGTAAAGTTTTTGACCCCACTCGTATGGTCTTGTAGTTTACTTGAATAAAATGTCCTGTGGTCTTTGTTAAAGCATCAGTTTTGCTAATCAGGCGCCTTTGTGTATTTTCACAGTTTCTCCGCAAAT
This sequence comes from Amphipyra tragopoginis, assembly GCA_905220435.1. NCBI lineage: Eukaryota > Metazoa > Arthropoda > Insecta > Lepidoptera > Noctuidae > Amphipyra > Amphipyra tragopoginis. Next base: position 20,764,076 of record HG991991.1, on the reverse strand, counting down.
ACGAGCCCCAAGCGACTTTAAGCCCGAGCTATATCGACCTAACGGAGTGTCAATACATGTGGCCGTACTGCACTCAGCCGCTGTACCACAGCGCACAGCCCACCATTGCCAATGTCACCGTCATCAATGGACTGGGCGTGTCCGGCAAAGTGGTAAGTGATCTTATCTTGCTCCGTTAATACCTGAAATCAAGTCCCACCTACTGTTCAAGGAAAGGATGAGGTTGCTAAATGCAGAGGCCGTATAGGATGAAAGCATCCCGGCCCGAATAGGTTTACCAGGCATTTTGATAATAACAACATGGATATTAAATAAAAAGCAATTCTGTTAACTATGAAGTCTATTCACTTTATGCTGGCTTTCTCAAAAACAGCAGTACGATTTGGTTATTTAATGTACGGTGATGACTGATGATCTATCACGTTTTTTTTCTACTTCTTTGCCCCTCTCTCGTACCTGTTTCTCCTGTATCGTGGGTGCGTTTACAGATACAAATCTCACGTGAACAAACGCGCAGACCGTGTGGGAATCGAAACCACGACTCGAAGCGCAGAAGCCAATCGCTCAGCCACTGCATGATTATTGTGGCTTCTACCGTAGCGTATAGCGGTATAAAGTTCCTAATTAGGAAAAGTACCTAAACGTGGTCTATATTTGTGCATCTACTACTCAAAGAATTAATCTCTTTGTATATGACTATTCATTGTAGGTGCGGTCATTAGGACGCCGGCGCCGATGACATATAGAGGTCGTTTAAGGGCTGTTATATGGTGCTCGTAGATACAAATTTTCTCAAAGATAGACTCTAAAAATATCGGCATAAATAAAGCTGGTAATAGATAAAAATCGATATCATTATGCATTTTTATGTGAATTAAATTATTGTAAAGTAAACATGAATACATAAAAGTAAGTTTGCTCTTCACGCTAATTTAATCGTTTAGGTACACTTATATTCCATCTGAAATTGTGTACCTATCTGAATAACATTTTAATACATTGTACTTGATGTAACTATGTCAACGTTAATTCATTTTGCTAGATGGTAATTAATTATCGTCATCAAACCAGCCCGTAAACGTCGAAAAACGTGAAAATAGTTATAACAAAGATCAGTTAAAAACGTGAAATAGTTATAACAAAGATCAGTTAAAAACGTGAAATAGTTACAACAAAGATCAGCTAAAAAGTAAATGAGTCTGATGAGGTTACTAAATGGGGATAAAATGAACGAAGTATGAAATAACAACTCGTGCATTTACTTCATTACATTACTTTTTATTTTATCGAAATCCATCTATTAATACCAATGTTATAGATAAAAGAAGTTTCGCCCGCAATTAGAATATCTGTATTTTAACACGCTCATGCACATATGAACGTTACTTGCAATTGCAACTATAATTTTTTACTCTCCCAGTAATTGTGGGACTCGTTGAGAATACAATTTGTTTCCAAAAAATTAAAAGTTTTTCGTTACCACTTTGGGAAACCGTTAAATCCTTATCACCAAATGGCTTTATGTAAGGAGTTGTAATTTATGTATGATATCAATTATGTCTTTCAATGAAATAAGAAATACTAATGTATAACCTTATAATAAAACTTTAGTGGTCATTTTTCGTAATCGAAAAACTTAAGTTAGTTTTTAATACAAAGTATTGGCAATAATCACATTATATTATTTGCACATGCGTCAACAAGTGTGATGTGATATGTGAACACTTGCCTCGTCAAAATCTGTGCGCGGTAGCCAAATTTTAGGCACCAATTTCTAGAACCAAATAAAAAACTGGAACATTTTTGATATTTTACCTAAAAAAAAAACAATTAGGACTAAGTTTACCTACAATAGACTAACTCTCTTGTCTCCTCATTATAGAAAGAGGTATCTTGGCATCCGCACCTGCCGCACGGCGTATTGCTCTCGGTGTCAGTAGAACACAGTCAGATCCTCTGGCCCTGGTCCGGTTGGCTGGCACTTAGCTTCACCGTACTGGAGGAAGGCGCCGACTTCGATGGAATCGTTGAGGTAAATTGTACGCCTATATATTAATCATATTTTACATCTAATATCAACAGGGTGTCCGGTAAAGAATGGATAATCCAGCATATGCTTGAGAAGGAGGTCAAGGCCTATCCGAAACACCCCCATGTATGTTCTACGATTTTCTGTGGTTTAGAAATTAAAGCGATTATTGTTTGATATTTTGGGGCAATTTGTAGGGAAAGTGAAAAATTTAAAAGTAACATTTTCGGGTGAACCACTTGGAGTAGCCCATTGTATAATATATTATTTTGTTGATAGAACAACTACTGAGTTAATCCCATCCATTAAGTATGTGTTACCACGTCTAAATAATAAGACTGATATTGGTGCCGATTTTCTTTTTTATCAACTAAACTATGTAATTAGAGAATTGCTATCTTTTACTAAAAGAAAGAAAGCGTCCGTCTGCTGCCGGACGTAAAGAATAGCACTACCCAATCTCTACCCGTGGGTGTCGTAAAAAGCGAGTAAGGAATTCACTACAGGATGGGCAGCAGCGCTCTCTGAGTACTTTAACAACATACTGCGATCGCCAACCCGTCTGCCAAGCGTGGCGATTATGACAAACCCACCCAACATTGTTTGGGGGAGGCCTATGTCCAGCAGTGGACGTCATTCGGCTGAACGATGACTAAAAGAAAGCGCGAGAAAAAAAACAACGCACAAAGTTAGGAATGTCAAACTAGTTTACGCCTTGAACTTCACCGTGTTCTTAGTGGACACGTTCTGACGTTTTCAACTAAAAAAGAAGGGTCACGGCCCATAGGAAATTTACCCAGGCCCGACAGAAAAGGAACTTATCTCAGTTATTTTGTTATATTAAATATAACAGAAATAAATTAACACTATTCTGAATATCAGTGGCTAACACCTATATATTGGCATTTGTTCAGACAATTTTTTTTTAACGAGTATCATTAACGATTTTTTTTTGTTTCACAAACGGCACTGAAATAGAGTTAATATTGATAAGCTCAAACTCGGTGTGTTTAGTACCTAGCTACCAAAATATTCCACTATCTAGCCAGCTTCTTAATAATACCGTAATCTCTAATCTGCAATGAGTCACCGATTAAGACGATTTTAATGAACCCTAACTCGATTGTTATACTAGAAGTTTAAAAATTACATAATCCAGCTCCATCACCAGGTCACCTGGATAATTCCATAATTATTGTATCGTCATTATGTTTTTGTAGGTAAAAGGTATTAAAAAAATGTATATCGCCTGAACAAAAACATAAGGCAATATTTTGGTGTTAGCCATTGATTTCGAATATAAAAAATATATATTTTAGCTATGCATAAGATAAACTAAAAATTGAGATATGTCTCTTTCGTGTCGGGTCTGGGTCACAAATTACCGTTCTTCTTTGACAGTTCTTATTTACGTCTATCTCTTTCTTATTTTATCAGAGTGAAAAAAAGGCAATAGCCTAAATTAAGTTTAGTTTGTGCATAACAGAATCGGCACCAATACTTTAAAATGATAAAATACATTAATAAATTATACTCAGCGAGGATTTGTTCTCAGAATACTTTACTCGACGCCTTCGGAAAAATCAAAGTGTATGGTGTATTTGTTTACACTCGAGCAATTGTCATTTCCATACAATTTGATCTTTCCGGACACATTAACGTTTAAGGAAAAGGGATTTTGTCTAGGGGGCCTGAACCGCTAAGTTAAGTGACTGTTATGCAATAGTTAAAATTGCAGTTCCCAATTTTTCATATTTTGTTAACGTACCTTACGTTACATTCGGAAATTGAAATCTGAATAATTATTCAACCGTAATAGACATATAACATAACTTTTCAATATGGTAAAGTACACTACTTTATCATACTACAAAATTTCGCTAACAATCGAATGATAAGTCAGCGCCTCGATAAGAAAAAAGCTTATTAATTGAACAAATTCAGCTTCTCATTGTTATAAGGCAAAATATAATTAACTGTGACTTTCGACTAATTGATCGTGACGCGTCATGGTAAAGTATGATTGTGTATTATATTGTTCCATTCGACAGGGTCACGTGAACGTTACGGTCGAGAGCTACGACGACTCCGGGGAGAGGACGATAAAGAATGCCACGCTTACGCTTCCCATACGGTATTTATACACCCATGTAGGCAATAGTCAATTCTGCTTCCTTGTTTTCATTTGAAGGCAAACGCGGTGCCGAACTTATAATTTTGTTATTACCTGCGCGTAGAGGTAGCAAATTCATATCAGCCAGACAGCTGAACATAAACCTCCTAAAAGACCGCTACTAAAAACGATAGTTAAGGAATATTGTCAAAGTTACTACACTTAACTCCGGTTTCTGAATTGAGAATTCGGGATAAGCAATACTTGAATAGTATTTGAGTACGGCGTTGTCAAAAAAATGCTTACTGCTTATCCTAGAACTCTCAATTCAGAAACCGGAGGTTAGCATAACAGTAACTTGTTATTAGCACACAGGATTTAATTATTTTGTCGCCTTTTTACCTTTTACCTACGGGAAGAGAGGAGTTAGATGTGTTACCGTTAAAAGCCGTTTCAGTTAAACGCGATTTAACTAGTGAAATTCGTCCTGACTGAACCGGTGTTACAACTAGTTTTGACTGGTCTTAACGGATTTTCACAAATTTAAACCCGTTTTAACTGAAAACGGATTTTAATGGCAACAAATAATTTATTATTTGTTGAGAACCACACAAGCAAGATTACGCTGAGCATTAGGACGCTGCCTACAACTTCCTCTCTAGATAAGCGCTAATGTGGAAACCACCTTTGATTACCCCAACTCCCGCTTCGTCTATTCACCATCAACTTACATATTCCCAGCGCGCGAGTGATCCCAGTACCGGTTCGATCTCGTCGCCTTCTCTGGGATCAGTTCCACAGCCTCCGCTACCCGGGCGGGTACTTCCCGCGTGACGATTTGCGCGCTAAGCACGACCCGCTCGATTGGCATGCCGACCATGTCCACACCAACTTCCGCGACATGTACCGCCGCCTTCGAGAGCATGGATTCTACCTGGAGGTTATGGGTGAGTTATGTCGATTCTTATTGTACACATAGAAACACAATTTATAGTCATTTTAACAAGACGAGGAGAATGGTGTTAATGTTTGGAAATTGGATACGTTACCAAGATTTTTTTGGCTCGATCACATAATATACGCAGATAAATTACAATACGGCCGACGTATCTTGGCGAGTCTGAAGTTAGTTGTTTGGCTGCGCAATGAATCTTTTAGAAACGAAATTGTCTACTGCGCAGCTAATCAGCTAACTTCAGACTCGCCAAGATACGTCGGCCGTATTGTAGTGTATTAAAACATAAAGACAACACACAACGGATCTTTACCAGCTGCATCCTGTAGGTCCCTATCTAACTAATATTATAAACTAGCGACCCACCCCGGCTTCGCACGTGTACGTTTTATAGCTTAAAAGCTTCCTCTTTAATCACTCTATCTATTAAAAAAAAACCGCATCAAAATCCGTTGCGTAGTTTTAAAAATCTAAGCTCAGAATAATACATAGGGGCAGACAGACAGCGGGAAGCGACTTTGTTTTTATACTATGTAGTGATGAGAAAATAAGGATATCTTCTACAAACACAGTTTCTTTTCTTTTGGTTTAAAAAGTTTTGTTTGTTATGACTTTATTAGAATACGCAGCTCCAGGAAAAGGTCGTTCATATTACGTGAGTAGAGATCGTCTCGACATGCTCTTATTGATGTAACCCCGTAGCACAGCCTACCTTTATTTAACGGTCAACGCGGAAAATAGATCGCAATAAGATATATTTTTTTCAGCCACGGCGGCTCCCGTTTTGGCTTCCCCCTGGTCCTTGAGCGGCTGATCCGTTCGTTCTATGGTAAATTGTACACATTATTAGAGACAAGTGTGATTATACTTCAATAATATTACGCAACATCCAGGTAGTCCGTTAACCTGCATCGACACATCTCTGTACGGCGCGTTGCTACTCGTGGACCCGGAAGATGAATACTTTCCCGAAGAGATGGCGGCATTGAAGAAAGCCGTCGACTCGGGAATGTCACTGGTAGTCTTCGCTGATTGGTACAACGCGTCTTTGTTGCGACACGTTAAGTTTTATGACGAAAATACAAGGCAGTGGTGAGTAGTTTGTATAAATTTGTCCTTTATTACTTTAATGTTACATTTTTAATATTGAATGTTATGTAATGTGTAAAAAAATCTTAATAATGCAGCGTTCAAGATTTACCCCTAAAAATACTCGTAAAAGTTAAATATATTTGAGAAGTTTGCTTCTTGTATGCGTCTCGAGTTTCATTGAATACTGTTGGGCATAGAATATTCTTATAAAATCTTAATCCCTTTTCAGGTGGATACCGGAGACGGGTGGCGCTAATGTGCCTGCCCTGAATGATTTGCTTAGCATGTATCAGGTATTTATATACAAACTCTCACTGCGCTCTGTGCCTGTGATCATACGTTTGGCTGATGTATAACACATCTGCCAATCGTGGTGATTGTAGCAATTTCATTGCAGTGGTCACTGGAAGGCAGGTGTTCATCAGAGACGCTTACGGCCTGAAATGATCTGAAGGATGAAATAATATTAAATACTTTTATAAGTCTTTCATAAGCGTAGCTAACGTTCCCAATGTGTTTCGTCAGGTGGCTTTGGGTGATCGCGTATTCGAGGGCGCATTCAGACTGGGCGGCCATCCGATGTACTACGCGAGTGGAACTCATATTCACAGTTTTCCGGAACACGGGATTCTGATCACTGCTCCACTTAGTGACCAGGGGCATCAAGTAAGTACTTGCAAGTTGTTGTACCTATACAAAACAAACAAGAAACAATAATATAAAATAGAGATGTACAATGGGCGGTCTTATCGCATTAGCCTGCGTTCACATTTACGCGATTTTTTTCTTCGTAAAAACGCGCGCGCTTCTCCTACGAGTCGCTCCCTCCTCAGAAACTTTGGAATTTAATAGTTAGTCCCTTGTCTTAACGTACATTTTTTATCGATGTAAAGTACACGCGCACGCTCAGCGCCCGAACAGATATCGCGTAGTACACGCGTCGCAATCGCGCAGCGTCTGCGCCGCCTCCACCCTCCCGACTAGGATGGCAAATGCAATGTGAGATCTATTGACGTGTCATAAGACTCTAATTATATACAACAAATTTCAAAGCGAGTTAGACGCGTCGGCGCGTGGCGTGCGCTTAGCGGGCGCGTGTCGTCTGAACGCGCCCTTAGGCGATTTTTTCTAAACAACTTTTGGATGGACATGATTTGCAAGAAAAAAAAGTGAGGGTTAGTTCTCGGGAAGTGTACCGTCATGATTAATATTTTTTAACGTTGATAAAGTAAAGATTTGAGAGACGTGTATAATCGGATGGTTAATGATCATGGTAGTAAAGATATGGTTCAATAAGCATCATATTGCTACAATTTCTAGAGAAGTGGAGAAGGGCTCGTGGCTAAAATGCCATTTCGAAGATAGATTGTTACCAGGCTTGCATGTTTGGGGTGCATGAAAAGAGCCTCCACGATACTTAAGTACGTCCGGCGCACCCTGGGCAGTCAGCCCCGCTACCAACCTTGCTGACTGGCTAATCTTTTCACCACAGCATGAGCTATTTTCATATAGCTCGTGCTGACACGACAGAAGAAGACCAGGCTTGCACGGTCAAGCCTTGGATGATTAACAGGCGCTCAGTTACAAATCCTGATATTCAGCTGCATCAGGCCCAGAACAATTCAATTACTCAGTTGTCGAACGGTTCGATTTCGCTTCTCTCGATACGAGAATCGTAGATGATACATGATAAGAAAATGAATCGGTGGACAACTGCTTATCTATACATATAAAAGGAGAAGCTGACTGACTGACTGACTGACTGATCTATCAACGCACAGCCTAAACCGCTGGGGTTAGAAAGTTGAAATTTTGACAGTAGGTTCCTTTTGTAACGTAGGCATCCACTAAGAAGAGATTTTTCGAAATTCAACCCCTAAGGGAGTTAAATAGGGGATGAAAGTTTGTATGGAAAATCGTCACTTAACGGGTTCAAAATTTCACGCAAGCGAAGCTGCGGGCGAAAGCTAGTCGAATATATTTTGAATCGGGGATTGGTGAGACTTGCAGTCAACCTCAACATGGTAAAAGGTTTGGTTCCACATTTACATCATCACAATATATTTCATCTATTCAAAGTTAGTCAGTTTTTTTGAGATTTTAGAACAGCTATTTCTCTTAAACTGACTTTTTAGAAAGTTATAGAACAAAAGTTATTCATTATTATGGGTTCTTTAACACCCTTTCGGATTAGTACCCCTTTTCCGACTAACTTTGTACATGTACACATCATTCATTTTAGACTCTCCTTGTTTTCAATCCATGTTCATTATTCACCGAGTAGTTGGTTAGTGAAGAGAGTTTTTATCTATTTATGCTGCATGAATAAATACGATATTGAAATTAATCTCTCAAAAAAAAAAAAAACAAGACTCCCCATTCTGAAACGCATTTATAAAAAAGTTATCGATTTGTAACCTTGATGTTGTGTTGCGTAGATAATGTCTGGCGAAAAGCCGGGCGGCGGAGGAGGCACGTCGGGCGGGGGGCAGACCGTCGACGTGCCGATATTAGGACTGCTGCAAACCGACGGCGAAACGCGAGACTTCACTAACGATACCAGCGACAAGCTACCCAAGGTATGTATCAAAAACATACAACTGCCGTGCACGTGGCTCGAGTCTTGTTCTGACTTTAATAACACTTTTGATCATAGTGACGTGAATAGTTATTTTTTCCTAACTAGATGAATAGAACACGCATTTTTATCGTGTAGGTATTCATGACACTATGATCAAAAATGTCATTAAAATTAGTTTGGTTAAAACATGAAAAGAAATCATAACTCGAAAACTACAAAAAATCGCGGAACATACACATGGGGGTGATTCGGATACCTCTGAAGGTGCTCTATCTTTAGGCTTCCGCTTGACACTACTTTTTGGGACACCCTGTATAGTTGGGGAAAAGCTGAGATTACGATGATAATGAATATTGAAACAATAAAACAACATTCATAATTATCGAGAAGTTTCAGATTTTTTCAAAAGTCGGGTTCAATGTTTTGTCTTTGTCACTCAGGCCGGACGTCTGGTAGTATACGGCGACTCCTCGTGTCTGGAGGGAGGCGCTGCTCGCAACTGTCACTGGCTATTGTTGGCAGCATTGCAGTACGCACTGGTGGGTCATCTGCCTTCTTCGCTCAAGGACGCGGCCACCCCTCACGAGCATCGACTCCGAGACGTACACATTATACCTTCAGGTACGTTTACTCGTCGTTAAGTTGTCCTGTCTAGAAGGTTGCGCACTAGTTGCTAATGGCTATTGTACGCACTGGTGGGACACCTGCCGACCTCGCTCAAAGTCGCCGTGACCCCGCACTGGTATAGACTGACATACACATTATACCTGCAGGAACTGTCTACTTATTGTCTTGTCATCCTATCTAAATATTGAACACTGTTATTGGTTGCTTCTTGCTACTGGCTTTTGTACTCACTGATTTGCTAAGGAAGTTACTTTAAGAAGCGCAAGAAATACGCCCCTACCACTCTTTAAGAGAAGCAGAGAGAACGATATCAATCTCCAACTTCAACTACACCACTTGCGTCGTTGTATACAGGATGTCAACGAATTCGTATAATTCCTTAAAACCACATGATCTACTACTGGTGTAGATTTAGCTTGATTCAAAATAAAATTCTTTTTTTTTTATGCGTTAGTTGTAATTGCACGTATCTAAACCAACTAATAAGGATTCAGTAAAAAAAAGGATTTTTTTTGCAAGAATCTTTTTTATGTGAGTGAACATTTCGATGCCACGCATAAATAAATGAAAGCACGGCGACACGACTGGCGGGCACGGCTAACGCGATATTGCTCTTTGCAGTCAGTTAGCACGGGGTTCTAAAATTACTCAGAAATATAAAAAAAAAATTTTTTTTGGTTTTCGGAAATACCAATCACGCAGTTTGGAGGAATTACACGAATTCGTTTACACTCTGTATAGAGAGAATAACCTATACATGAACTAATGTAACATTATCTTCGCCAGACCTACCCCAGCGCGCCGAAGGTGGTCGTCTTCACGTTTACTCCAGGGTCCTCTCCCCGGATGGCAGCGGTCCTCGGCCAGTGCCGGAATGCGTCACGCCAACACCGGTGAAGCCCCAACCTATACACGCGCCCCCCTCAGCTCGCACCCTCGCACCGAGGCATCAACCTACTGACCCCAAAAGTATTGGTAAGTATCGACTATGAACTAAGAATTCGATAAGGAGAAAAGGGACAAATACTTAGCTGTGGAAACATTCATCTGCCTAGCCTTTTCCCAACTATGTTGGGGTCGGCTTCCAGTCGAACCGGATGCAGCTGAATATCAGTATTTTACATGGAGCGACTGCCTATCAGACCTCCACAACCCAGTAACTGGGTAATACGATACTCTTGGTAAGACTGCTTGTCAGACTTTCAAGCTTCTGACCAACAGTAACGACTGTCAAAGATCTACAAATGACAGCCGGGACCAACGGCTTTACGTGCTTTCCGAGGCACGGAGGAAACTCGCTATGGTAAATGGTCACCCATCCACAGACCAACCTCGGCAAGCGTGGCTTAACCCGGAAGATCGGTCTATGCGGCTGTAATTATTTAGCCACGAGCTCCTCCGAGAGCTGTGGAAACATTATAGGAAAATATAACCCGGTCATTATAAATATAGACAGACATTATAATAATTATTCCTTAACCTAAAAAAATAAACAATAAATCCTCTGGATTTGGATTTCATGGATATGATAGATGTTGTGCATAATTAGCAGTGGATGTCTACGGGTCTTAAAACCCGTAAAGCTGCGTTTCCACTTAGCACTCGGAACAGTTCTGAGCGAGCAAACGTGTGTTTGCCCGGTAAATGGAAACATCAGAATGAGCGAAAGAGTTCGTTCATCGATGTTCGGCTGAACACAGTGAACGAATGCTCGCTCGCTCAATCATTCAATGAAAATGACGCAACGGTGAACGAACACTTGCTTTGAGCATTCGCTCGGTGTTTGACGTGCTCGGTGGTCGTCGGATCTTTTTAGCGAACATGGTGTGGAATCAAGAAAAAACGTTGCAACTCATTGTAAAGGGTTCCCTACGCCACTGCGAAAACCATTACTTCGATTTTCATTAGATCGAACACTTTATGACGAACCAACGATACTCCTAAACTACATTACTTCGAAGTCTTATTTGTGCGATGTAACGTTAGTGCGAAACACATTGTATCGAAGAATTTTACACCTATAGCTTATTAGGCCGAATGCTTCTTTCCTCGATAGTACAATGTATCGCGCATTTTTTTTTTTACTTTTATTTAACTATAGGTTAAAAAAAATACAGAAATGGCATAAAAACATATAATTACAATTCAATTGATTGGCTCTTAAAAAAAGGTAAAGTTTCTATTTTGTCGCGATTTTCGACAATCTTGCGATGGCATTGGCGACTCTTGCCTTTTTTGGTGGGGTTTTACTATTAACTTCTGCTTTTAAATAAGATACCATATCGAATTGTAATTGTATGTTTTTTATGCCATTTCTGACATTTTTTTTAACCTATAATTAAGTAAAAGTAAAAAAAAAACATGCGCCATATATTGTACTATCGAGGAAAGAAGCATTCGGCCTGATAAGCAATACGTGTAAAATTCTTCGATACATGTGTTTCGCACTAACGTTACATCGCACAAATAAGACTTCGAAGTAATGTAGTTTAGGAGTATCGTTGATTCGTCATACAGTGTTCGATCTAATGAAAATCGAAGTAACGGTTTTCGCAGTGGCGTAGGGAACCCCATTGTAAAAGACACAACAACATAATCGTTTACGAGTGATTCTAACATTACAGTTATAGTCAATATCGGTATGTCAGGATTGCGAGCAAGGCAAATGTAGTAAATAAAACCAACACAGACTCTCCACCACTGAGAGCATTTTGTATTCGGGTTAGTGTTAGTAACATGAACTAGATCACTTTACACAATTATTACAAGTTCATAAAATAAGGATCAGCGGATCACTCCAGAATGCTCCGCTTCGTCAAATGACCACCGTCTTTATAACATCGGGTAGGTTGATCCATATCGACGACGACCTTCCTTTGTAAACATTGCCCAGCGCTACCCACTACCGGTAACATTATTGATATTTATAGGGCCCATTTGTGCCTATGGGACCCACTAAGCAGGCAATACGAAAATAATACCGTAAAAAACGATGCTTTGAAACAAATGGCTGATTGATTCATTGATTGATTCATTCGTTCTACAAAAAAATATGATATCGTCCGTCTTCAGTTTGAGAACCTAGGTCTGTTAATAGATTTAGATTTATTCCCTGACTCTGTTTTAAGAAACTAGACACCCAATACCGCTTTTTTCGTTTTTGTTTTTTAGGCCCTGCAAGCACGGATCTTTTATCGAGTCGATTTGAGAAATTTATCTATTCTAAACGTCAAATTTGACATAAGTAAAAGTAAGAACTAGATAAAACGACAGCAGTTGTCATTTTATCTATATCTTATGTCAAATTTGCCGTTTAGAATAGATAAATTTCTCGAATCGACTCGATATAATCATCCGTGCGCGCACCGCGGCAATGATTAAAAAAAGTATTATTCGATGCTTTAGTAATTTGAGAGGGTGAATAAAAGACGAGTCAAAAAAGATACTGTGCTAATATGAGGGGATCTACCGTTCGGGACGTCCTACGAGGGTTTACTTTCCCCTTCAAGGTCACTATTGGTGCACAGGGTGCGCCGAACTTGCAATTGGTGCGCAAAATATATGAAATTTTGAAATAAGTATACTTAGATATATGAATGTGGAAAAAGCAAAAGGGTAATTTCATAAGTTTGATACGAATATGCAAATTACTGTTGATATCATTTTAGTGCAATTGTACCTTAAGAAAATTAATTCATTATTTTAAATTATCATTTGTACATAAATGGTCATAATTGGCGCATAACTGAACGTGAATTCGTTTCGTGGAATGTTATGTGACGTTGGTTCACATCACAAGTTTTTATTTACTGAAAATAGTCGTAAGATTGAACCTACGTTAAAATAATGTGTTGTTTATGCAAATCGTTGGGTAAGATCGAATAGTTCTTTTTTGACTCTCCATTTTAAAAAATGTATAAAACACTGCAATGAAATCATTTTTTTGATAATAATAGATTCTAATTATTTCGTTGTTAGCCGACAATATACCTGAGAGAGACTATTGTAAAATTAAAATGAATTTGCAGGTGCTCCGGACATAGAGGGGACGGAGCCAGCACCGAGGACGTGGCGCGGCGCTGGGGCCGCGCCCTCGCGTTCGCACATTGGGGCGGAGCACCAGAGCCCGAGCATGACTAGCCGGGCCATGACTTTGCTCGCCATAGTGGCTATCGTGTACTGCGTTACCGCCGCGTGGAAACGATGCGGCCGCAAGCTCCGCCGGCGGAGACTCATGTCCCTAGCCACCTAGCATAAACTCAAATGTGATAAAGCAAAGCAAAGACGAAGTCACGTGATAAAAACTTAACGTGGGGCCAAATAGATACGACTGAGTGTGATCGTTTTAAAGAATGTTTACAACGGTAGTAGGGTATACAATTAACGAGAGGACTGCTTTTTATAAAGTTTTGATAAGTGTGAAAAGAGGTGGCAAACTCATAATCATAGTATCATTACACTAAGTAGTTTTTTTTCAAGCATCTTGTTTTAATAGTAACGCAATGTACATTATTAATTTGCTATTTATGACGCTTACAGCCGCGAAAGCAGCGCCACTTTAGAAAAAAAAACATTATTTCTATCAAGACAACATTATAAATGACAATGCCAGATTGTAACCCAGCATATACAAGGAAAATGTTATTATCAATTATAATAACGATCGACTAGCGCCGTCAAAATATTCATAAAATAGTATTCAACATGTTTTGTTGTTTTTAACGTGCATCCTCCATTTTTCCAGTGACAATTTTCGTTACGTTCCGTTTTATAAATATTTTGATAGGCATCAAGCACTTTGAACTGTGGTGTGTGTGTGCATAGGACACGCCCAAAAAAGTATATTTTAAAATCTTAGACCGTTTTTATTAATTGTTTTCAAGAAATAGATGTTTACAAGTCTAGGTTATAATTTATACTTATTGCATTTATTAAAATTAACTAAATATAATTAAATGATTTATTAATCACGTATTTTGTACAAAGAAATCAAACCGTCGAAAAGCCATCTTGTGATTTAAATCGCTGACTGAAAATAGTCACTGTCATTAATTAATTACCGCACAAAAACATGACAGCATTGAATGATTTGGGTTCTTTATTTTTTTAAATAAACAATATCCATCTGTTTTTCTCAGAAAGGAGTTACATTTTTATGAAGAAAAAAAAGCTTGAACCACTGTAGGATGTTGTAAAACCGCAGCTTTTAGGGCTGCCTCATTCCCATAAACTTAGTTTTAGATATTACCGGTAGATTATAGAGACCGGTAAGATTCAGATTCTTTCAATGAATAGTTCTGCCATCTGTTTTATTCATGCTATTGAATGACAGTATTTGTGACCAAAGCAAAGAGTATAAGAGTAACTACTTTCCTTTTATTATAGTTACTATATCTTTGGTAACTACCAAAGAGCGTATTGTCACTGAGAGATTTATATGTGCGAGGAAATAATAATAAATTGTTGAAACAATGAAAATAAAATCGCAAGTTCATGAAAGTCTTGAAGAAACATTCTCTAATACAATAAAGTTACTAATAACATGCTATATTTATTTAACGTTAGCGTACAACAGTTTTAGTTGGTAGGGTAAAGCTCTACGCAACGGCTGGCATTGTCCTTTCGTATGTACAGTCTTTGAATGAAAAGGTTTAGACCTTAAGGTCTATTATTTTCTGCTTGCACAGTACAAGAAACAAACTATTGTTTCAACTACGTATTGCCAACATTCTAGGAATGAAAATACAAATATTTTTTACAGGATATTTATTTTTTCAACTACGTTTTACCAACATTAGGAATAAAGTAATAGGGTCTTGTTACAAAATCTTGTAAAAGTAACAAATCGGTCAAGTACGAGTCATATTCGCGCACACATGGGTCCATACCAACAAATATAAATATAGAAGGGCTTTTGAGTACAGTCAACAGCAGATATATAGAAGCAGGTCAGGTACTCAAATAATTCTACTCTCAAAAAATACAATTACATCTGCACATCAATATCGTTCGAATTATTGTTAGCATCCTATATATCAATATCATTTGAACACTCATTTAGCTTGTTTACTTACAATAGACCTTTAGTTTGTAAATAAATATTTGACACTGTGACAGCTTAGATATATTTGGAGTACATGATACTCAAAACAATTTGAACAGTTTTGTTGTGTTGGTAACTGTGTATGTGTTCAATTATTTGGACACCTGAATTGCTCATCTACTTCTGCTGCTGACTGTACTTCTTTATTGGCTATCTATAGAGCATAAACTTATAAAGCCTTTGAAAGTCGTAATTATTATGTATATGTGTACCATTTTGAGATACAGCCGGAAACAAAAATCGTTGAAATAGGGGTAATTTTTCGAGAACTCTTTTATGGGGGATTTAATTTGTTTTTTTTTTATTATTTTGAAACATTAAACGAAAGAATAAACAAAATTCTATGTTTAAATATATGAAATAAAACATCTAAACAAGTTATGCAATAAGAAAAACCAAGGAAAACAACGCCTTTCCTAAAAGCGGGTATAACCGCAATTCACATTTATAACGACCTGCAGGCATTCTCTCAGTGAGCCCACGACGTGAGTGCAGAGATTAGACCTCTCATATCTTCCCATATTTACCTGCAGTGAGATTCTAAACTTTCTCCAATGACGTATTATAAATAGACACGTCATGCATCAACATCACGGCACTCGAAATCAGCGTAAATACTATATCGGTAGATGGATAGCTACATAAACGTACGAAGAAGGAAAGAAAATTAAATGTCATCTAAGGAATTCCTGTTGTTAGAGAGAGATAAATATACATCTTAGGTTACGTTATTATTCTTTGGCGCATGCTCATTGGTCGAGCGCGTACAAAAAGAGGCATGTGGGGAAAAATTGACACTCAATTTTTTCGTGTTGATATAGGTAGGTAGTAGATTTTTGGGTAAAATAATATTATTTTCTATCCTTAAAATTATGAATGCAGTATTTCGCAACAGTAATTATAGTTATTTAATTAATAAAACAAAATGTAATAAAAAGAAAGAAACCAAGTAAGAATCTCAGTAAATGTCTGTGATGACCTCTTGATGAGATAGGTACGATTCGAGTATGATTCGAATAGGTACGATTCGAGTATTGGTCTAATATACTGATCATTCATTAGGTTTAATAAAACATATTATTACGTTCAATTATTATAATTACGGCCGATTTTTCAATCGTCAGATAAATTTTATCCAAGGAATAAATATGACGGTTTGACTTATTTTCTATAGAGAAGCTGTCAAAACGTCAAACTTATTCCCCAGATAAAAGTTATCTGCCGATTGAAAAATCAGCCCTTAATCGAAATAAAAACAATGTAGGTTTTATAAACACTGATGCAAAGTTGCCGATTTTCCTCGCCAGCCGCCATTATGCTGCATCGAAAAAAAAAAAATTAAATAAATATTTTTTCTTGATACTTACGCATGAAATTACACTTTTTTATCTTTTACAGTTGTAGTATAATTATTACATTTTCTATGGACACAGAGCGGCATTTTTTTTCGCTAATAGAGAAAGTTATTACAGACAAGTTATTTCAATTTCACGTACAGCCGCGACAACGGTTGCTACGCGACTAAATGGATGTCAGGCAATTACCTTGCATTCATCTAGCCACTACAGAGCGCGGGCAACGTATCTATAGTAGTTTATATTATCATTGACTTTCTCTCAATCTTTAATTCCGGTTGTCATAAGGCTGCCTTAATAATAGATCTTTCCCATGTTGCCTTTTCCAAAAACGAACACTTGTTTCTCGTAAATAAACTGTCGCTCTTAAGTCCACCTTTTTATTATTAGTTATTCGTATCTTAGTAATTTGAAAGAAATTAAATTATAATTGTGGCATGGTGACAGACACTAGTAATGACAATTTATTTAATCATCGATTTGGTTGATGTCATGGTTTTTACAACAAAACTCCTTAGGTTAGACGCATAAATCAAATCAAAGACATCACATGGCACTACTACCTCATATAGAGGCAATATACTACAACAGGTGTGCAATTTTGATCTTTGCTACCAAACAATTAAACATCATTTTTCATGCATTCGACTGTTCCGTTCAACAGTTTGAAAAGGTAACATGTGCTCGCAAACGTTAAGGGCCTATGCACACGACGTCTTTTTAACGCGCCGTCGACGCGCGTTTCTGTCCTACTTCATCCTTAAAAAACGTCATTGTGATTTTTATGTATGGAGTTTGACGGAAACGCGCGTCGACGGCGCGTAGAAAAGACGCCGTGTGTATAGGCCCTAAATGAATCAATTTGAAAATTGACGAACCTTTTCTTTCCCCTACTGTACAACATACAATCAAGTGTTGTAGAATTTATCCAAAATAAAAACCTCACTTGACTTTCTCCTATATAGGTTTTATTCCTCCGGTTTCTGATTTGAGAATTCTAGAATATTACATAAGTATTGCTTATCCCGAATTCTCAAATTGGAAACCGGAGGTTGTAATTAAAAATTAATGCTAAAACGTCCGTTGTTAGTACTCATGGCAAAAAAAAACCAGAAGCTCTAGTGTTTATATTTTGTGGTCTAAAACTTTTACAATACTGACTAAAGTGACCTACATGAAATAAATGAAATGAAATTGCAGTATGTTGTGTGAACGTGTGTTAACAGAAAATAATGTTTTATTTCTAAAGCGGCGCAACTTTCGCGGCTAAAAGCGCTTTAAATGATGTAATGTAATTGAAACATTTATGTTCGTAATAATTTATTAACAGTGATAACATAATGCTAAATCATTTAAAAAACTTATCA
Organism: Amphipyra tragopoginis; assembly: GCA_905220435.1. Lineage (NCBI taxonomy): Eukaryota > Metazoa > Arthropoda > Insecta > Lepidoptera > Noctuidae > Amphipyra > Amphipyra tragopoginis. Next base: position 20,745,854 of record HG991991.1, on the reverse strand, counting down.
ATCGGAAAATAATAAACAAATACATACATTACAGCCTATCGTGCTTTAGAATATTATATGATATTTTGGACCAAGTCTTATCTCGCGCAATAACTCATTAGGTGTATCTAATAAAAGCACATAATATTATTCTTCAGATATTACAAGATCTCGTATTATTTTCAGCGTTTACACGCGTACATCAATATTATTGTGCGCGATAGTAGTTCTATTAGATCGATGCCCAACAGCCAAAAAGGGATAAGCGCCATTTTTTGCGAAGTGGACTTATATTGTATCGTTGGAATCCTCTTTTTTTTTGCGTCGATCGGTCTAAGCCTTATGACTCTACGACATACTTTTGTCACTTAGACGGTATGTAAATTAAGTTTCTTAGCCAAGTTTCTTCGTCTTAAACAGACTTTAAACCTCTCTCCTGTAAAGTTTGTAAATTGGCGGTCATCCCTTTTTGGCTGTAAGGCATCGATATCTTTTCTTAATTATAATCTAAAAAGTTAAACTCACAATTTATTATTAAAAAAATATAAACTAAGTGCAAAATATTTTAAGTTACCAAAAATGTACCTCATTGCACTGAGACTATTATAATTGTAACAAATTATACCTATCTACGTTTTACCTGTTGTGGATATTAAGGCAGTTACAGAAGTCGTGAAACTTGTTAACTAATTACAATTATTTATATTATGTAATATGTATTTAGGTTAAGTGTAGGTCTGTAAATAATCATAATTATTTTTTCTACACTGTAAAGCCCGGGTATATTATTCGCCTTTTTATAAAGTCTGTATATTAGTATTGTTGCTTAATGTTATTATTGTCTATTTATTATGATAATTGAGAAGCGAAGTAACAAAAATAATTTGAACGTCTGTACGTAATATTTATATTAACGTATTGCTTTAAATGGTTTTAGTTTAAGTTATGTATGCAGTTTGTTTGTAAGAGGTCATAGTTATATGTCCAGGGGGGTTACCATGATCTCTTACAGCAGGAATGTTTTAATATTATTACGAGAGTGGGTAAGAGATGGCGCTAGAGAGCTGTCTAGTGCTGTCACTTTCCCACTCTCGGAATAATATTAAAACATTCCTGCTCTAACAGATCATGGTAACCCCCCTGATTCGTTGCAAAATTGAGGAACACCGGGTAGTACACGATTGCAACTGTTTGCAGCTTTATAAGTTGCACATCAGCCGCGCTTCGGATATTTAAGGTCACACAGTGATTTTTTACAAACCCAAGTTTAACCATTTAATAGTAGCGATTTTTATACATTATATTTTATGTAGAACATTGAAGTGTTTTGCTTCTTATACTCACGAACAGTTCGGTTACGTAAAATACATGAGAACGCAAAATCCAGGTTTGTTATCAAAAAAGTCTCAAGGCATTTTAATGACAAACTGGTTTATTTTACACATTGATTTACATAATTGTAAAATGATGTATTTCATGGTAACTTACACATGAAAGACTGGTCATCACGTACGCTTTCGCGTTTTAGACACTAAGTAAATAAATAAGTTTTTTGTTAATAAAGAATCATCATCTGTTATATCGGATGTTTTATTTTAAAAGAATAAGATGATTTTTATTTGTCTTTCGAATTACAAATAAGATTCCAATGAAATTACACGTACAAATGAGAGATAAAGACAAAATGGACTTAGGCCTCATTTACACAGGGTGAATAACTGACTCCAAACTCGAGACAAGTCAGTGCTGACCCGATACTTACCTAGTGTAAATTGATTTGGAGTCAGTACAGCGCTGTCGCGATCAATGTACACTAGGTAAGTATCGGGTCAGCACTGACTTGTCTCGAGTTTGGAGTCAGTTACTTACCCTGTGTAAATGAAGCCTTAGCCTCAGCACATAGTTGACAGCGTGGAGCATATTCAACTGCAGATATTCTGTCCAACCAAAACCAGTCATGCATAGAAAATAAAACAATTTTAATTTAAGTTTGACAGACGATACATACTCCGTTAAAATAAACACATGAAGACACAGTAGAGGAATAGGTTCTTATTATTTTTTATTGAGACCCAAAACCCAAAGATTGTTTGCTACTTGCAGCAATGTGATTCAAATGTTCCAAGTGACAAAATTAAATGTGTTACAGGTGGGGGCAAATAGTTCCAACACTTAGGAGCAATAATTTTGAAGCGACCCTTTGTTCTTTATAGGGAGTGCTTGGGTAACGCTAGTCGATGAAAGCGCGATCTCGTTTATTATGAGTGCACGTCCGCTAACCAGATGCGTGATTTGGGTTCCCATTAATAACTACAATGAGATGTCTGTATCTGTACCCATAGAGCAACGTGGCCACCGATGACTGAGTCGCCGACCGCGTTGCTCTAAATCTGTACCTACTTAATTTTCATCCGATCAAACCCATACACTAAAATGAATGACATAGTTCGTTCTGCCTACCCTTTTCCCAAATATGTTCAGGGTCAGCTTCCAGTCTTGTTAGTTGCTGCTGAATACCAGTATTTTACACGGACCAGCCACTAGGCAATGCGGATATCCTAAGGTTAGACCGGTTGTCAGACTTTCGGGCTTCTGACTACCCGTAACGACTGTCATAGGTATCCGTATGACACCCGGGACCGACGGATTAACATGCTTTCCGAGGCACGGAGAGGCCTCAATCTGTAACGAATGGTCATCCATCCAGGAACTGATCGCTGTTGTTAGTTAGCCACGAGCCACTCAAGAATGAGACAAAGTTAAAGTTACAAAACAATTAGTAATCATCTGGCCGTCTTGACAAGATTACCACTACAAGCACCTGCGATAGGAGTCACTGTATTGCATCGTTCCGTTCCGTATAACCAAGATGAAAGTACCATATTTTTAAAATTGGCGCGAATTGGGGTCTTTAAAAGCAACTAATAAACAACCATTTTTATAGTATTTAACGAGAAAAAATTCCATTGGTTTGTTATCAATAGGAATATTTGGACATTAACGTGCGAGCACGTTTGTTTCAGGGAATACCTATTGATTAGGATAAATCTCGAGGCCACGGCGAAATATCGCTGTAGAGGTGACCAGGATTTCTGGCGAACAGGTCCTGTGTAAGTAACGATCGAAGGAGGCTTATCCGCCGCGCAAGAAGAAAACCAGTGCGTTTCACCGGAGCTCCCAGAGCCACTCTTCGTTTTAAACTGAAGACGGCTACCGAAGGGGTCCAGTGACAAAAAGCTCACACGCCCCGTCTTTCTTCGCCCCAGCAATACTTTTATCGATTTCCCCTTCTAAAATAACGACAACCGCATCTAACAGAAAAGGACTATGCTACACTCATTCTGTAGCTACACACCTACAATTAGGCGCACTTTTCTGCCTCTGGTGCCTAGACACCAGAATTTATAGGTACTTCAGGATTCGTTTGAAAGACAGACAGGTTTTAAAACAAGTGTTAAAATTTCAAAATTGGATAATTTTTATTTTCATGCATAAACACTTTTAGGGGAGAGGGTGGCAAGATGGGGTACTTAAGGTTTAAAGATCAATAAAAGAAAAATTTACATAGGGAGACAATCATATTTATTTTTTAATTAACAACTAGTTATTACTCTTCTAATATTTGGTGACATTAGGAACTTTTAGTTATCCATCTTAGAAAAATAAATAAAAATTAATAAAGGCGTTTTGCCCCGTCTTGCCCCAAGGTGCTGGTAAGATGACCCCATCAGGGGGTACCCACCCCCCTGAGTTAAGATAGAGTGATGAGAATTATCAGGGAGAAAGATGATTATTTGGACTGGCAGAACACGCAGACGTGGATGGCTTCGTCATCATCATCATCTATTCCTGCACAGCTATTATGTGACCATCTTCCACAATGTGAGCATGATATCCACCCTTCAATGGAAGCGAAATATACTTCCCTACAATACTTATATGGTGTGTCCTCCTCTTCTTCACTTTCATTTCCAGATGATGAGACTCTTCGTCGTTTTGTTATTTTCGCTTAAGTTTTTGTAGTAGGTAGTTTTCTTCTGTTTTTTCAATTCATCTTTTCTCTTCTTTGTTTCTTTCATTACCCCATCTTGTCTGCCAAGCCATTTTCTACCAATAATCAAAGAAACAAAAAACTGTTGGGAATCTCAAGGAATCTCAAGGAATCTCAATGCCTACCTTATTATAGGTTCATTTAAGCGTCAATCACAGCCACAGCTGGTGAGCTAGCAATATTTAACAAACCACAGTCACGTGTCAAACCAGAAGAAAATATGATAAGCAATTTGCAGTAAAACAGTTTGTTTCAGATTTTTTCGACACGTGTGCTCTTGTGAACAATTAAGGCCGGGCGACTGACAAGTGTCATGAGGCGCATCGAACGATGCATGAACGAGCGTAATTATTATTGGTCAGTTTAAACTGTGGATTTCGCTACCCCATCCTAAATCTTCCACCCTACTTTAATTACGAATTCAGAAAATGGAGCTTCTAATTCGCGACCCCAAATATGACCTAAAATGTAAAACACAGCTGCTCATTGCTGAGGATAGATAGATTTTAGCATATTTTTTATGTGCTTTTTGAACAGCTATTTCTCTTAAATTATTGAGTTTTGGGAAAAGTGGTAAGACAAAAGTTCCTCATTATTATGGGTACTTTAACACCGTTTCGGATTAGTACCCCCTTTCCGAGTAACCTTGTATTAGTGTCCCGTAATTTTGGCAAGAAATTATAGCAACCCTAACTAACGACAACAAAATAAGTAAAATATACCTACTTCCGCATGTGTTAGGGATACTGTTTATTCAGCGTAAACTGGGAACAATACCCTAAGTAGGTACTGGTCATTACAAAAATGCGTGCAATTTTGGTTTTAGCATGTCTAAAAATCCCAAGGAAAATCTAAAGACAGCGTTAGCGTCGGTTTTGTGTGTTTGAGCAAGGCGCGCACAGCTCGCGCACGCGCACTGCATGCGTGCGTCATCTCACTCGCGATTATTGGCCGTGTGTCGACTGCCAAGCATCGAGCAGTGTTTGTCCCCACATCAGTCACAGTCGCCAGTCGGCATTAGATTGTGAGCCCGCGTGTACGTCAGCTGGCACCGACAGTTTAATCACAGCGCGACCGCACAGCGACGCTATCCGCGATGTCGCGCGTATTTCAGCCGAGCGACTATGTAGTCGAAAAATCTCGTCTGCCTTCCTTTGAACAATATCAAAGTATGCACCAGGATTCCCTCGAAGACCCAGAATCATTTTGGTCGGAATTAGCAAACGAATTCCACTGGCAAACACCTTACACCCGCGGCAAGATTTTGTCTTACAATTTTGATATAAACAAGGGAAACATTTTCGTGAAATGGTTAGAGGGATCCAAGACCAACATTTGCTTCAATGTTCTGGACAGGAACGTGAGGAACGGCCACGGAGACAAAATTGCATTTTACTGGTAAGTTATTTTCTGTTGGCATATCTTCCAAAATCAATAGACAGCTGAGCAGCAATGCACCGACACGCCGCGCGAACTTATTGATTTTCCCCAGGCTAGACTTTTCCACAACAGACCAATAGGACAAGCTTATTAATACTGAAAATTTACCTTTGTGTTATGTAATATTACTTCAAGCTATGTGCAAAGCGAAATGTTAACAAAGACTACTTTAAAAAAAAACGAAAAATTGCATGTTGTAATTTAAACGGTCTCTGCCTTTGTTAATAAGAATGTGATTATTTTCAAAATAAATTGTTATGAATGTACTTATAAAATATTTACTGAAATATTTTCAAGTTGCAAATTAAAAAAAAAAATATTTGTTAGATGATACCTACACTGTAACAGTTTCACTAGGACCCTACCTAATTATAATGCACGTAATTAATACATATTAGCATGTATTAAGTACGTATCTACATTGCTGTAGATACATACATATTATGACTGTATTCAGTATTTGTTTATCATGCCCTTTTTTCCTTTTAGATTAAGCATAATTAACAGTGGTATAACGGATAAGTGAAACAAAAAATTAAAGGGTCCTTAAATCATCAAAATATATTAGACGAGAAATATCAGAGGACCTAAACTCTATAGTTACCTAAGCACAATAAATTATTGAAACCAAAAGTGCCCAACGGCTAAGGACTTGTTGGTTTTGCGACCGAGTTGCTGTGGGTTCCATCAGATGTTGTATAATCTACTTCTAACCTAGCTCTCATATAAGAGTTCCTAAGAAAAGGTAGAGAGCGAAACATGTGTGCGAAAAAAATATAGTTTTTGCTGCTAGTGCTAAAAGCTAACATTAATTCGTTTACAGTGATATCTTTTAGGTAGGTACTTTTTAATAGGAGAAGCGTGTTCAGCTTTTTCCCCATCATATTTTAATAATAAAATAAATGATCGTCTAATGGGCCATGTTGTATTTGTATTAATCAATCCTTGTTGAACTTTGACCTCTTCTGACCGAGCGAAATTTCGACTCCTGCATTTCCGTTGATTGATTTTCCAAGGCTCATGGCGCGCGCAATGCTAATGTATGTTGTACAACGCATTAGATGCGTTGGTACCGGAACCCTAGGCCTTTGCAACTTGTAGGCCTCCCCAACCCCATCCTCAAGAGTCTCGACATCCTGCACTAAATCAATACAGAAGATACAGCCTACCCTAGGCCAAGCAGAATCAATCGTGTGCAGTTATTTGTATTTATAGGAAATACGCCTTATTAAATAGGCTTATTACTAGTGTTGCCAGGTCCGATTTGTTGTAAATCGGTACATGAGGTCAAAAAAATCGGGATTTAGGGTTGCAGATCGGGACAGTAAACAAAAAAAACAAGGGGTTTTAAGTCTATTTAATCTTACATAACAAGTAATCAGTCTTGCTAGACTAGTAGAAATTATAAAATAAAATCGTACTCCAAAGCCGTTCCGTGGCGTTTCGTGTTAAAAAAATTACGTATCGTAAATATACATTTTTTTTATGATTTTTATTTCATTTTTTGATTAATCGGGACATTTAGTCCTACAGACAGTTAGGTCCTCAGACCCCTGAAAATCGGGACCAACACTACTTATTACCCTAATCCGACAGGCTTCAGCGTTGAAAATATCATATTATCTATGTACTTACACTTAACTGAATTTTATACGCTTTGAATTTCAGATAAGGTTATTAAATATTAAATAAATACAATAGAGGTAGGTATAGGGTTGTACATGCAAAGCAAACAATGTTAGATGAGATATATCATAGTATGAACTTGAATCTCCTTCTGCGGTCATACATTTGACCTATATTCACATAGATGACCTTATTATATTATCAACAAGAATGATAAGCTCTACATTGCATCTTTCCGATTGTAAATAGCTCTTTTGTATTCATTATATGTAGATGCTTAGAAAATGCACATAGATACATTACCTATTAACGTGTTATATTGTTCTGATAATTTGGATTCGAAATTAATTATCAGAACTATAATTATTATAATTAAAAATGTAAAAGACGTATTATATGTAGAAACATACAAAAACATTTAAATAGGTAGGTACTCGGTACGATTGTCTAGTGCTGGGTGGATTTTAATGAGGTACGTCCAGCATAAAATTAAAACCTAAAATCAGGTCTTCGCAATGTAATCGCACTTGTGGCACGTGCGGCCGGTGGCAGTTGGTTAGAATTAGGTGTAGCCTATTTAATGCCGACTAAAACTAGGTGTAGTCGGTTGCTTTCGGTTAAACCTAGGTCTAGCCTCATAAGATTAACCTGAAGTCCGAGCACCCCAATTCGGTTGGCTTAGAATTAAGTGTTTTTCTTTTTTAAACAATGCCATATCTCTTTTTACTGATCTACCACTGGCCGCAGCTAGTTGTAGCCGGTTAAAACTAGGTGTAACCGTACTAGGTATGACTTAATTTTTGTGACTTCTTTATTATAGCGGAAATACCTACGACTAATTGGCGATACTAATTAAAAAACATCCAAAAGGTTGAAAGGAAATTAATTAACGAATAAAATTATTCAGTTACTCTGCAACGAGGCTAATCTTATCACGAGTAGGTATTTACATAAGTCTCACAATATCTATTACCTATCTTGTGAGTGTGTAATATTATAAACGAGAGCACAACGACATACCTAAAATATGAGATCTCTATTCAGCATAAATCATCTAGATAACTTGCATTCAGTATCGAGTTAGGTACAGAACAGAACTATAGAACGAATCTAGGTCAAAGAACCGATGAAGTAACTGTGACTGATCCTATATCTTATTTTAGGTTGACCTACTTACCCAAAAGGTTGTATTGTTGAAAAGAAAAGATTGTTATACGATGTTATTCCCGTTACTATCGTTCCCATATTTATATCATACACTCTTAGAGCGATTACGCACTGCATCCGATCCGAATCCGTCAAAATACGGATATAAAAAACTCGGACCGAATTCGGATATTGCTTTACGCACTGCATCCGATCCAAATCCGTGAAAATACCGATCTAGACTAAAAATCTCGGACCGAATTCGGATATCGCTTACGCACTTGTCCGATCTCTGATCCAAATTCAAACAGTTCAGGGGCCATTTTGGCATATCCATTTGGCGTCCGATTTGAATCCAAACAGTACTACGGCTACTTCCGTTCGTCAATTGTTCTTCCGAATTAGAAACTCACGGATGACGGATAGAAATCGGATGGCGGATGCCGGATGTAGTGCGTAAACTATCATACAAATAGTTCTACGGCTACTTCGGAACGTATTTTCAAGGATTCGGATCGGATGCAGTGCGTAACCGCTGTTATCCTTTCAGCTTCTGAAAGTGAATCATTCACCATTATCACCTTTTCAATTTATATTCCTCAGTTAACTCTCATCCATGCGAATCCTTACTAATATTATAAATGCGAAAGTAACTCTGTCTGTCTGTTACGCTTTTACGCCTAACCGCTGAACCGATTTTGATGAAACAGAGATGGTCTGGAACCTGGAGAAGGGCTACTTTTATCCTGAAAAATATGCAGTCCGCGATAAATGACATCTCGCCCGCGTGCGACCTCTAGTATTAGATAACTTCATAAGTACCTACTTACCAATCCCGATAACTGTCAGTATTTGTAAAACACGAAACCTTCAGTTAAGGGGAAACATAGATATAATACTATATGTACTATAGCTACTTATTTATTTGCCATTATTTAACTGTTGCTAAAACGTTTAGGTACTCTGTGACGTCTTGTAACATGTAGGTCTAGACAAAAGTAGGTAAATTACGGAAAACATAGCACTTAACTAAGTAGTTAAATTACTTGGATTTGTGCAAGGCCTTGTGGGTGTAGTTTTTGTTTTTGCTCTAACTAAGGCATCAAGGTCCCACGCAGAAAGAGCGGAACACTTACTTTTATTTGATTAATTAGGTTTTATTGTATCTAATGGTATTAGCTAAAATCTAGGATAAGAAATTAGTTAAAACTGCGAATAGAATCGTATCCATAGGTTTGCTATAATCCATTCGTGACAGATTAATTTGCAATGGATGCGTCTTGAACGTACGTAATTGCGACGTTTCATCATCATCATCATCATTTAGTCGAAAGACGTCCACTGCTGCGGAACATAGGCACCCCCCAAGAATCGCCACATCGACCGGTCCTATGCTTATCGCATCCAGCGGATTCCCGTGACCTTCACCATGTCTTCGAAGGTGGACCGAAGACCCTGCGAGGAGGCCTTCTCTTCCTTCAACTTCTCAAAAGAGCAAAGTTTTCTACCAAAAAAATTATGTGGTGGCACACTCGTTAGGTTTTGTAGGTCGAACTACAACCCCCTTATTACAAAAGATGGTCTAAGAAAAACCTAGGTTTTAAGGTAGCCCCGTCCCTTTTTGTTATATGACATAAGAAAGTGACGGGTATATTTTAAACCTGGGTTTACCTTAGTCTTGGTTTAAGCCATCTTTTGTAATAAGGCCACAAGAGTTTAGACACTTACCCAAACAAAAGAAAGGAGTTCAAGCACAGTTTAGTCAAAACAACTGTTAAACACGATTTTGTGGTAAGACCGTTTATGTTCAGGTAACTATTTACTTCATACCAACATTTCGCTAGAATGGATGACCTTCAACTTTACTACGCTGTAATTACTAATGACTAAAGATGACGATTTACTTGCCTTCTCACGGTGGCTCGTGTAACCTACCAGTATATTGGGTACTTTTAACTACGTAATACCAAGCTAGGGAACGGGTGCGCTTGCAAACTTTTTAACCGACTTCAAAAAGGTGGAGGTTCTTATTTTTACTGCATTTTTTTTGTATTGTACCTCATTTCTCTGCCATGTATTAACGGATTTGGATGATTGCTGGATTAAATTCACGAGCTAACATTGGGCCAATCCTTTTTAATTGTACCTATACAAGGTTAGTCGGAAAGGCGGTACTACTAATCCGAAAGGGTATATAATTATGGATAACTTTTGTTCTACAACTTTCCGCAATAGTGAGAAATAGCTGATCAAAGATTTCGTAAGAAATAGGTAGGTACCGACGCTAAAATCTATCTATCCGCTGCTATGATCAGCTTTGTTTACATTTTAGGTCATATTTGAAGTCACGGATTAAAAACTCCATTTCCTGAATTTGTAAATAAAGCAGAATGAAGAATGATTGAAAAAACTAAACTTAAAATCATTTTGTATGGAAATTTGTAATTTTTACACTTGTTTGAGACAGTTATCAGTGATACTATAAGCAGCCCGCAGATTAGTACCCCCTTGCTGACTAACCTTGCATTATACGAAATTGTACATTTGTCAATAACCAAGGTTGAGGCAATTTATGTCTCGTCAGATCAACGATAAGACTCAAACTGTTAGAATTGGCGCCTAGTATTTTAAAAGGGCAATATTATCTATCAAATACGATCTAGCATTGACTATTGTGAGCCTTCAGATTTGTCAATCTTGCAGCAGTTATACACAATGTCATATTTTGGCCTGAATGATTTATGACATCACATATTATGTAGTAGGTGAAAAAACTCGATCCACACAAGTTCCATGAATGATTTTATAAAGCTAAATATAAACGGCTCCAAAATAATATCACACACAATTAAATAAATAAAAAAATAAACAACAGTTTTTTTTAAGTGTATTTAATTCAATATTGTATTTACCTTATTCTATGCATTATAATTGCAGCACATACAGTCCGCGAGGCCTAAGCTGAGCTTTGCATTCGTGTGGAGTGCACATAGAATCGATTGCCAAAAAGCAGCATAAACCGGTTTAAACCAAGCAAAGGACGCGTCCGCATTCATTCTCACACAAATGCAAAGCTCAGCTTAGGCCTCGCGGACTGTACCTAGGTACCTACATACATAATTCGTATAGTCTACATCTTTCCATTATCTTTCTTAGAGACAGACAGTGTCTTATAAGACAAAAGAAATAACACTTGTTTGGCAATGCATCTATTAAGTACCTACCTATTGCAATGGCATATCATGTAAATAGAAAGCCTTAAAAAAGATCAGTTAATTACGAAGCCTGATGATGTTTTCAATATCTTACCAGTTTTATTGTGAGTTGTGAGGGATGTTACCCTAAAAAAACTATTATGTCGTGGGGTATGAAGAGCGTATCCAGTCGGGAAGAGAGGGACTCGAAACCCCCATAAAAACTCAACATAATTGTAAAGTCTTAAACATTTGGGACTAACTAGTTAAATAGAAGATAATCAACCAATCACAATACACTGTTAGACAAAGTACGTAGGTACCCAAGTAACAAAATTTGGTACTATAAAAGTCCTGAGAACGTTTTGGAGCGTGCTATTTAGTGTTTATGATTAGTACTATAATGGTGTTGTAAACGTTTAGAGAACCCCAAATAGGCCCTAGTTTTATCACTGATTTATTCTATAAGCATTACATACAGGCTCTCACGGTGATAAATCAGCTCTATAGTTGAAAAGTAAAAGTGTCGAGAAACGCTTTTTAGTACTAAAATAGTGTTTCTGCATCGTTTATGTCACAAATTTGCACTATAAAAGTAACCAAAACATCTTTATAGTGCTATTTTGCACCGTAAACGATTCCAGTGATCTTTTTTATCACACATTTTGTTCGTGTTGTGAAAAATATCGGTAATTGTTGCTTAACGTAACATGTAATAAAAAGGACAACTTCAAAACATTCATGGATCGTAATTCTGCCATAACTTGCACTTGCGAAAATAATTGTATCGATAAAATAATTATGTTGATTTCAAATTTGACAATGCGCCCTCATAATTTTCGTGTTTTAATTAAATTTTAATTAATAAAATAAGGACTTGTCCCAACTATGGCCGCTATAGTACACATTGGCTCCAGCCGTGCTGCTAATGTGCTATCATGGCGTAAAAACAGCAGCCATTTTCACCGAAAACGAATTAGTCCATTAATTATTAATTTTAGTGCTTTTATGTCACGATTTAGTACCTTAGTAGTGCATTAGGAGTCGCTATGGTACTATTTAGTACTATAGAAGAGTTTTCATGACTTTTACAGAATTAGCGCCATAGCGATGTTGAGGGAGCTTTTAAGGAGCTAAAAGGTTACGTAATGGTTGTGCAAGGTACTTTTATAGTGCAGATTGATACTGTAATAATGTTTTCGATACTTCTACAATACTAGTACTGTAAAAGTTATTTTTACGCATTATTAGTGCAAAATAGATACATAAAAGTGTCAGAAAGGTCGTCTATAGTACTAAATAGTACCATAATCGCTTTTTTCATATCTGAGCGTTTTCAGAAAAATACCACACCCCCTCGAAATTCAAATATTTTTTGCAATTATGTTATTTAAGTAATATTTTTGATGGATGTATAACAATATACTTTATTATTCCTGAAAAACTATAACAATATACTTTATTATTCCTGAAAAACTACGATTTTTTAGTCTAATTTGTGTTTTTCAATGTAATATTAGGTCACACAATGGATTTCTTGGGTTTTCAAACCTCAGAATGTGACTCTGCGTGTTTCCCAAAAAAGTCTATTATTTTGGTATTTGGTACCATGTACGTATTTTTTTTGTACCTGGTGGGTAGTTAATTTTGATTGTGTAATAAAAAAGTAGCTATAAATAGAGTGTGTTTTTTAAAAGACGGTCACAATACTGAGAACTCAGGTTGTGACAGAAATTTAGACTTGTATTTTTTATTATTTTTTTATTAAATATTGCATGTAATAAACAATTGACTATCATAAAAATAAGAAGTAATAGTTCCAAAATTATAGTAAACCAGGGAAATTTAAATTTTTAAATGTTTATCGTGTAAATTTTGATCTTTTATGAAAGACTTATCACAGGGGACAACATAAAAGCAGGTGTTCGGAATACTTCAATTATTTATAAAAAAAATAACATTTAAGGAATTATTTATACAAAAATGGTATAGTTAAACTATTTAAATGAGAAATTGAATGTATTTCACACTTCTACGTTTCTTTCATCAGTTTAAAAATAATTAAATATTAAGACGGAGGGACAGCTCCAAAAGCGGGGGTGTGACATTTTTCTGAAAACGCTCATCTATTACAGTGCAACACTTTAAAGATTCTTTTGTATGGTCCTGTAAACGTTCTAAGAGCTAAATTATAGAACTTAAATGCTCTTTAATCTTATAGAACCAAAACGCTCTTTTAAAAACCTTTATAGTACAAGCAGGCACAATGGTTACCACTATAGGCCTACTATATCACTATTTGGTGTTATAACACCCTGGTTATAGAAGCTTTTGTTACTTGGGTAGTACGCAACTAGTAATTTAAGAATGCAAGTTAGCAAATATACTTTCCATTCATGCACGACCAAGACCAATCGTAATCACCTTGTAATAACAAGGTGATTACGATTGGTCTTGGTCGTGACTGTCACGTGGGGCATGATCACCTCTTGAGCTGGCGCCCATGACAATGACTCGTGCCTTAGATATTTATAAAAAATGTCGCGAGTCTGACGCAATCTAGTTTCCGTACCTATTAGAACTTTATTACGGAACAGTTAACACATAAGACTTTTTTCTACACCTATGAGACTGACGAAAAAAGCGGAACTTTTTTTGTTATTCTATAATTTAATAACTACCTAGATACCACGACAAAATCCTCGTGGATAACCTTCGCCCGGGGAAGGCGAAGGGTTATGCGGGGCTGTTACCGGCTAAAAACCCACGGTGTTCCTTCTCCTGACCCTTGGCCGGGGTCGCGGGATTCGCAGTTGCATGCATCGCAACCCCGGCAGGCTTCGGACCGCCAGCCCCTGGCGGACCTCTCCATCTGTGGGGCCTTGCCCTTCGTCCTCCTGAGAGGCGCGCACGGAACACATGCGCACCGCATTCTCGGGCCTGTTACGGGTCGGGCGAAGGGTCCCCTAACCTGTCACCCGCAAGCCACACACTAGGGTGGCCGGAGATTGCCGCGCGCCCTCCGGCGGTGCTCGGTGCGTCTGGCGCGGGAAGGGAGACCCAACTAACATTTTAGCGTTAAGACAAGCTGTAGTGGACCTGTATATCGGTTCTGCTTAGATATTAAAGTGTTAGTGTAGATCTTACAAGAGAGTTATAGAGTGTAATAACACCTTTATATCTTCGATTTTGGCGCAAAATTTTGCAGGTAAAGTCCGTATAAACCCTTTAGAGTGGTTCTATATAACCTTTAGTAGGTGTGTTTGAAAGGTGTTACAAGATCGTCGGTTTCCGCTTCAAACTTTATTGCACCTTTATATTGAAGTTAATTAATACCTTTAGTTACATAAAATATCTATATCGGTGTCAGATATAACTTGGATCGGTATTTTCATACCTAATAACTCATTTGTAGCGTTTTCGGTGTCAAAAGCAAATAGTAAAAGCTTTAAAGTCTTCAAATTATTTAATTTGTCGAGTTATTATTATCAACATGAGTTATCATTTTATCTGGCGGACATTGCAACATTTTCATCACGAAAAGTATTTTTGATTAACATTATTCTTGAAGTGTAAAGTGAATTAGATGTGCGCTTGCAAGTTTAATGTGATTGTATATTATGTTTCGCATCTCAATTTTGATGCGCCTTCAAAAAAAAAAGATTTTGTGAAAAAAAAAGGAAAACAATTAAAAATGCTAATAACCTAAAATAGTTTTTAGACACTCATTTTCAAGTATTGGTTAGTTTTAGTGATTGTATACAAAAACTATGTAAAATAATTCGGAAAATTTAGCTACTTCGTTACTTAAAAGTGATATTGTATAAATAAATTTTTAGGTTATGTTGACAAGAAGTGACAAAAAATGGCGATTTTTTCTTAAAGCTGTAGTCCTCTCTTAAGTCTATTATGACACCGGATGAATTACTACGCCGGTAGTTAAAAGTATTGTGCGGCCTATGGTTGACATAAGAATTAAGTACAACTCATTTATCTAACACCAAGACCTTTATATCAGGATCTTACGAAACTGCTATAACTATTTAACCTATCATTGCCTTTAGTCTAACAGGTGTAAACTTTATATTAGAGTTATACAACGCATGCAGAGTTTGGTGTTATTACACTCTTAATTAACTCCGTTGCAGAACCGACGACGTTACTGAAGTTGAAATACAGCCATACGATATATAAGCAACTCCACCAGAGCAGATTTATAGCATTAAGAATTATAGGGAGTTAATGAAGATCTATATACAGCTTTTAGCGCTGTAGGCCGGTACAAGCTTTAACGTTTTAAGTATAAAAGCAGCCACTGCTACTACACTAACTGTAAAGAAAATACTGCTTCGTTGTTTACAGTTCTAATACATTCTGAAGAGCTAAACGTATTTCATAAGTAAACTGTGTCACCTTTAGTGACAACCGAATCCACTATAAATTAATAGTAGCACTCTAAACTTTAAAATGACCTGCAACCAACGCTTAATTGTTTGTTGGGGAGTGGTCATCGCCTCTATATCCCTCTCCGCTCCCGCCTTGGTCGCCATCACCACCTCGCAAAAGGAGGCAATGGCTTCCCACGCACTCTCGCTCCCGACCATGGACAGAACTACGGCCGGAAGCGAGAGGTCAACATCGACCGCCGCGACTAGTTTACGGCGCTACGTCGTCCACGCACGGCACTCTTGCAACGTGTGCAGCGCCGTGTCTTCCGGGCAGTCGACGCAGTTGTGACAGCTGGGCGTCTGCTCCCGGTCTATGCGGCACAGGTACTTCCCGAAACATTCATGTCCCGAGAGCACCTGCGTTAGCCGAAAGCTGAGGGCGCCATGCCACCTCTCCAGCCACTCCACCATAACGGGTCTTAACGCCGCTATTGCGGTGTGCCCTGCGCTGGGTTGCGCAAGTCGTTCTCAGCGCCCAGATCGCATCCAGATCCCAGGGCATCTAGTCCAGCTAGGAGGCCCCCTGCCTCGAAGGAGATCGTACGGTACCCCCTTATCACACTGACGGCCACGGATTGCGACGTTGCGGGCCATCAAGGTGTTCGCCCATATTGGCGCCCCATATAGGGCCATGGATCGTACGATCCCCGCGTAGAGCCTCCGGCAGGAAGCGTTGGGCCTCCCCAGATTGGTCAGCAGCCGCGACAACGCAGCCGCGATACCCATCAACTTTGGCGTCAGCTGCCGAAAGTGAGGCCGAAAGTCCCACCGGCCACCGAGGACAACTTAGGTACTTCATCGTCGACTTGACGCCAATGCGGACGCCGCCAACTACGATATGGGATGCCGAGAATGGTCCCTTCCGGGGCCCGTGGAAACACAGGGCCTCGGACTTCTGCAAGGCCACCTCGAGACCCAACCGCCGGATCCTTGCGACGGCCTGCGAAACACCAGCTGTCGCCAGTATGGCTACCTCGTGGTGCGTCTGGACGGCGATCTTCACCCCTATAGGATTTTCTGGGCCGCCGCAACGGGATAGGCCGATTAGGCCGATGAAGCCAGAGTTACGTTAGAGGGTCGGCCAGTACTCTATCGGGCACCACACTTGGAACTGACCATCCTGGCAGCCATGAAACCCCTTCGCCATGCGTCGCAGCTTGAGGTTCAGGGAACCATTTATATGTAGAGTTTATCATCCTCGCAGTCCAGGCGATTAAGCCAAGACCTTGGTCCTCTCAATGAGGATTACGGGTCGGTCGAATGGTGGTCTGTATCAGACCGTGTCTGCCAGCCAGACATTGCTGACTAGCAAACTCGTCACCGTTACCAACAGCCGGAGCCCAAGTGGCCCCGCAGTTTGTCCTCCTCCTTGGCCAAATTGGCCCTTCCCCCACGATCAGAATTTTGCCACGGACGAGAACTCCCACGGGGTATTTCCGCAAGAGTTATCGCCCGTGCCCAGGGTGCACCACGAGGAGGTAGGTATCTGACCGCGCACCCCGTGATACTAACCCTGTGAATATCGTAATTTTAGTCATAGAAACCTATATCTTTAGAACCAACACACCAAACATTAAAACATAATAATTTTATACCCATATGGAAGTATCCCTTTCAAACTATTCGCCAAACGATATTTGAAAATCGTGAAGGCCCGATTTAACGCCATTAATAATAATAACAAAAAATATAATCATTGACTGTTAATAAAATACGTGTGCGCTGCAAAAACCTAACATCATATTTTTTTTACGTAACGTCGTTTCCGGGAAAATCCTCTGTGAAAGACGCGGACGGACGGAAAACCTATCTTAAAAGATTTCCGCTATAGGGTTCCGTGCCAAAACGGTCAAAAAGGAACCCTTAGGGTACGACTTCACCTGTCCGTCCATCCGTCCGTCTGCCACAGCTGCTTACGTAAAACTTGAATAGTTTTAAATAATTATAGCCATCGTTTTTTTTTAATTTCTTTGCTTTAAGGATCGAAATGCGGGCTTGAAATTTTAAAATGGGGTTAAAGGTCAAGTGTTGTTTGCACATTATGAAATGTATTTTTATTTTCATTTATGCTGCATAGTTTCTGAATTATGATAAAAGTTAAATTGCCATTCCCCCCCCCCCCCCCCCCTTATCCCCAAAGTTTGCAAAGCGTAAAATCTTTAATACTTAAATTGAGTTGATAGAGGTTTCTGTAAATATTGCAGGAGCAATAAAACGATGTATGTAACTAGCACAGTTTTTTTTAGAAATTAGTAAAATCCTTTACAAAAAAATGGAGCGGTTCCAAAAAAAAAATGAACTTTATTCCGTATACCTACCTACTATCACCTTTAATACTAGGTCTTATTCTTTTTAAGGCAGTCAATGAATTTAACCCTCGGTGCGCAAATCCGACTCGCACTTACCCGTTTTTTTGAGAAGTACGGAACCCTAAAAATATGAAAATCAAAATAAGAATGGCCTAAGTGAACAGCCTTGATCTAAAGGTTAGATATCTGACACTGCTCGGATTAAATGGAGCTAGGCAAACAAGTATTGTTAACCTCGACCATGCTTGTTACTTTCCTTCTTTTTCTATTTGTCTATTTCAACTAACTAAATAAATGATTTCCATGTGATGTAATCGCCCTCTCGCATCCCTTCGTAAACTATTTGCTTGCGTTATCAGCTCAGCACTTTTCATACGGTTTTACAAGTAATCGAGATAATGTCGCTAACATCTGTGCAATGGTAAAAATTATCGCTTGCACTCCAGATAAATAGACAAAAAGTAGGTATGTTGAACACGACATGATCATGGATAAACGGATATACATTCGACGGCGTAGGACACGTTGAATGAACGCAGTAGACAACAGAAGTAATTTTATAGGGTGTAAACGAATTCGTGTAATTCCTTCAAACCGCGTTATCTACTGGTGACACTGATTGACCCTGCATAGGTTTTTTTCAGAATAAACAGAAAAAAGCTTAAAAAAAATGAACTATGGCATTCTGCAGGTATCTGAGTAATTTTAGCGTCCCAAGTTAACTGACAGCGTGGAGCGATATCGCGCTAGTCATGCCCGTCAGATGTGTCACCGTGCCTTCATTCATATAAGCGAAATTTTCGAAATTTTCTATCACATAAAATTTTTTATTGGGAAAAAAAACATTATTTTTATTTTTAATCAATCTAAATCCCGTACGGCGTTAATCTGTACCATTAATAGATCATGTGGTTTGAAGGAATTACACGAATTCGTTAACATCCTATATAACGGAACGCGATATAGATAAAACGACTGAGCATATTCAATGCCCAAATTATATTTTATTCTTTTTATTTAATCTCTCCCGAAACTACGCAATAAGCATCACAAAGAGCATTTTGTAATCCGTCCTTGTTTATGCCCCATAAGAGAGGACGGATTACAAAATATTCGTGACGTGAGGAACAGGCGATCAACTAAAACTTATTTGGGAAATGCTTTGATTGAGGGGATTGTGGTGTTTCTTCCCTAATTCCAGTTAAGAAAAGGATGCATTATGAAACACGAAACTGTGCGTCAGAGTAGCTCGAGTCAAAATAAGTATTAAAGTTTATTCAAATCTTTCGTATCAAATACGAAACATTACGTATTACATATTAATTTTACCCACATTTTATGCCCCCTTGGAAATCATGCATCTATTACTTAATTTGAAACAGAGCGTGTCAAATTAGCTTTTACAATACACTGACCAAACTATCTTCAAGTCTTTTGCAAAAACACACACGTTCACTTTCCAAAATTTATTGAGCAATAGTCTAAACTAAATAACTCGAGGTTACATATAATAGCTGAATGCCCATGCGTTTACCTACCGCCGTCTAGCCTGGGGATTTTTCTGACGCTGTCCTAACTGTATTAAGTACATTCCTGAGTCAATCATTTAGTCCTTCGTTCTGGCATAGGTTTGATATAATTATTTTTGCAGGGAAGGAAACCACCCGGAAGATTACAGCCGCATTACATACATGAAGTTGATGGACTTGGTGTGCCAATTTGCCAATGGTCTGCGTGAGCGTGGCATCGGCAAGGGAGACAGGGTCTCCATCTATATGCCAATGATATTAGAAACCGTTGTATGCATGCTGGCTTGCGCCAGGATCGGAGCCGTGCATTCCGTTGTGGTAAGCTTCTCCGATGTTCACAATATGCAATTAAAAACATCATCATCATTCAGCCGAAAGATGTCCACTGCTGGACATAGGCCTCCCCCAAGCCATGTTGGGTGGGGGGTTGCCATGATCGCCACTCTTGGCAGGCGGGTTTGCGATTGCAGTATGGACTATGGTTGGTAAAGTACTCAGAGAACGCTGCTGCCCATACTCTAGTGAATCGCTTAGTCGCCTTTTACGACATGCAATTAATAGCTATTACTTAATAGTCTATTCAGTTGATATTATATCAATTGACTTCGTTACCTCACATTGTTGTAAATATATTATTGTTGAGATGGGTCAGCGGGAAGAAATCTTAATCTATTATGTGTAGAGATTTATTATTATTTTAAATATGGTATACGAGTAAGAAGACGACAATAATAATTGTGTAAAAAAATATCGGTGGAATAATGAAGCAGCCTTACACTTGTGGTTCTATTTCCAGCTCTTCAACTGCTGTGCCTTCTTTGACTTGGTCTAAAAATAAACAGGTCAAATTATCTGAATGGTTATAAAAGAAGCCCACATTTTCACTTCGCTGCTTAAAGTGAATACACTGTACATAATAAACATACATTATAATTTCGGTGGTTCACCATCAGGTGTCAGAAGATGAGGATGCTGTCATGAACCTCAGATTCTGATGGCCGATTGTGCACATCCTGAGGCTATGCGATATTTTTAGTTCGCCGGTTTCTCTGCTGATTCTCTCGCGGAACGCATGGCGGATTGCAAGGCTAAGGCGCTAGTGACGGCTGACGGTGCCTGGCGTGGGGAAAAGTTACTCATTCTTAAGAGCACATGTGACGATGCTCTGGAGAAGGCTAAGACCAAATATAACCACACTGTTGGTATGTGTATAGTGGTGCCGCACCTGGACAGAGTCACACCCTGTGGCAGACTACCCGATGACGTAAGGACCCTCGTAAGTACTTGTTTGCGATGATGCGGAAAGGGCGAACTAATATATAAAACTTACACCTAATAATATAAATTTTCAGTACAAGTGGAATGAAGATATCGACGTGTGGTGGCATGACATATTAGAAGGTCAATCGACCATCAGCCCACCGGAGTGGATGACCCCCGAGGATCCGTTGTTTATGCTATATACCAGGTAAATTTCCTGTATACTCAATAACCTAACATTAATCTATTAAACATCAATCACCATTCAGATACGTTAAACATTTGAGAAAATTGCAGTTACAGTTCAAATTGATGACAATTCAGGTATTGTAACAAATGTTTAAATTCTTATTGTTGCTTCAGCGGTTCTACGGGAAAGCCGAAGGGAGTGCTGCACACAACAGCTGGGTACATGCTGTATGCCGCGGCCACGTTCCGCTATGTGTTTGACTATCGCGAGAAAGACACCTACTGGTGCACCGCCGATGTCGGCTGGATCACCGGACACACTTATGTTGTCTACGCACCTATGGCCAATTGCGCCACTTCCGTTATGGTAATAATGTTTTTCTATTATTTTAGTCGAAAACCCTCAGCCCTGCCGTAACGCGCTTATCGCAACATCAGCTAGCGCTGAAGAGAAATTGCCATATTACTGAACCAATTGAATAAGTACAATGGCATAAGTGGATGGGAAAGGAACTGGCCAGTCGCTGATTTGCAGACGCGCGAGCTCACCTTCCGTGATTTGTTGACTACACCGACTATTTTGCTCTAATCACTGTAGTAAACCTAAGACAAACTGGATTTGAAGGTCTAGTTTATCCAAGAGCTGTAGCCATCTATTAAAATGTCGTGAACACATAAAAAGTCAAAACTCCTTGACTAGATGAGTAAAATCACGAGAATACGAAACCACGATCGTCGAAGTCCCGCGTATTATACTTTACGAATAGGTAAATGTGTTTTGTACGTAGTTCCCCGTTTAACTGTCGGCTCCGTGTTCGCACTTTATCTTCTTGGTGCGATATATTATGCCAGCTGACCTGCTACAGGGAGGTGTTTTATCGCAAGAATAACTTATAAGAGTATAAAAGCGAAACTCGCGCGTGAGACGCGTCCAAGATCACGATAATAGCCTACCGTCTCACTTTGGTTTTACCAACAAATCAGTCAAGGCTTGCGCCGCCAGCCGCCTGGTGCTCATACCTACACGTGCCGAAGACTCGTTGATTGCAGAAACCGTAGGTAAAGTTGAAGCGGATGGCCCACACATACAACGTACCTTCCGTTCACTCAGGATGTTGGCTGATAGTAAAATGATAGATGGAAAATCAACCTTATTTCAGTATCTGTCTAGCAAAATATATATGAAATATTCAATTTTTTTTTTTTTCGTTTGCCACTTTGAAAACAGGCTTCAAGCGTTCTGTTCTTCACTTCAGAGGGGCAAAATTATTTTACGCGTACTGTACTTTGCTGTATTTTATAGCATTTCACTAAACTAATCTAATAAAATGTTTATAAATTGATCTATGTGATCATATTTTTAGGGAGAGCTGCTCATGCCAAAAACCATGAATTCTGCTCATCATTCTGTACAACATTTACTCTGAGACCAACACTGAAATCGAGAAAAAATCGTTTGAAGAGTACTTATTTACACTAAGTTTCAGGTTGATACACACAGGGTATCTGATATTCTCATACAAACTTTAATACCCCATATTACGGGTTATGTCAAAGAATCCTAAAATACTTTTTATTAAACTTTCTGTGGAAGAAATTCATACAAAGTTTCGAGTTGAAATACGCAGGGTATATGTAGGTACTATATTTCATAAAAACGCACGTTTACACCAACAACAATCCATTCGTAGTGCGCCTCTATTGCATCTGAGAAACATAAGTATCTTCCAAAATTCATGTACTTAGCAACTCCAGCGGTTTAGGCTGTGCATGGTCTGTCATTAGTCAATGGCGGAACTGTTCTAATGAAGATAGATCAGTAGGACAGATTATAAAGAAACAATAAAAAACATTTTTAAACATTCATTCTCGTAGGTTAGGTATGTGGGTTTTAAAGAAAGGATTCTTATCTTCAGCGGCGGGAAATGAGTTGCATTGAAGAGCTATATTTAGGTGATATTTGCATTTTCGTATTTCAGTATAACATTTTCAATGGAAAGGTACCTTTAAAGATCTGCTTAGTAGTTTTAAAATGATTTATGAACAAAAGTTTACAGATAGCTTTCCTATTGCAGTTTGAAGGGACTCCCTTCTTCCCGGACTACGACCGCTATTGGACCGTGTGTGAGAAATACAAGGTCACTCAATTCTACACCGCGCCCACCGCCATCAGGGCCCTGACCAAGCACGGAGACGAAATGGTGAAGAGGTAAATTCGATCTTATTAGATACTTTACAACAAGTACCCATGTAATCTTAAATTATTTCAACGACGTCATACTGGACGAAAAAGGATAAAATAAAGTTACCTATTGATCCCCAAGATCCTCATCGGGTAGGGAAAGAGGTAGTACAACCAGAAGCAACGAAATAATTACCAACCAGCAGTTCTAAAATTGCCAATATTACTAATAGGTATTTTAAGTTACTACTAATATTGCTAATGTTATTAACTATGGATACTATGGCCATCCATTGTATTCATAGTCAGATAGTTTTATTGGCTGTTTAAAACTGTCGGTAGGCAGATATTGTTGCTTCTGACTGTACTTCAGGATCACTGTATACCTACACGTGTTTTACAGGCGAAGACTGATGTACATACAATACGGCCGATGTATCTTGGCGAGTCTGAAGTTAGCTGATTAGCTGCGCAGTACAAAATTTCGTTTCTAAAAGATTCATTGCGCAGCCAAACAACTAACTTCAGACTCGCCAAGATACGTCGGCCGTATTGTAGCTACGGACTTCCTCATTCCGGAATTTGTCACGCAGGGTCAATTAGACCATAGAACTATCCATAGCATCTTCTTAAAACTTTATAAGAGCACGTCTGCTTTCTCGTGAGTTCCACGCGTCGTAGGTCGTAGGTGCGTACATCGGGCACTCATTGGCATGTGCACATTCTAATTCGCATACTTAAAGTCACAATTAATGTCACCAAAGGTCGGCTTTCGATCAGAACAGCTGATTAGAACAAATTGTAAATTCATTTCTGGTCATGTTTTAACATATTTTTGGATGCAGATTGGATAATAAACGCAAAAATTACATGAAAATAACGTGTAGTTCTATTATTTATTCTGTGATAATGAGTCTCCGAAAGTGCGAAGCACGTAAATATATTGTAACATTATTCTCTAAAAAAAAGAAAAATATGTCTTAGGTACATTTTTCTTTGCTTAACATGGACGGCCCATGCCTAAATTAAACCTTAAGTATAAGTTTTTGTCAAGTTTGTGTCATTCATCTTTGTTTATCTTCAAACATCACACAAAGCATACTATGTGCTTGCTTAGCGACTGCATGCTAATAAATAAATCATTGATCAAAGTCTGCCAGTGAACGATCTTCTCGCAGTTCTAGTGGACCGGTGAGCAAACAGGTACCTAATTGAGCATTCTTTAAAGTGATTTAAGATACATTTAAGTATTATACATTTTTTTCAATGCTTAGTCACAATTTTAACTTTTAGACCTCTAGCACATAAATGTCGTGGTCTAGGTAAAGGTAAACTAAAAAGGTAACATAAAAATAGCACAAAGAGGATTATACTTTGCTATAACAAAAATATGCGGAGTTTCATAACAATAGGATATCGATCAATAGAATACTTAACAGCACAAACTAGGCGCCAGTTAGATGTTTACTGAACCTAATTGAAGCAAACTGCAGTATGCATTATTTATTAACTACTAGTCATTTGAAATCTAACTACTTATTGGATCGATAGAAGAATACAAACTTAACAAAAATCGATGATGGAACATGTCACATGGTGCTAGTACGACCAACTTCTGTGAATGTTTGATGACTAGCTCAACTAACAAATGTTACACAGATTTATAGTATAATCCTTGCGCACCTTGAGGGTTTAGGCAGACGTGAATGCTACATCCATTTTACAGGTGTTAACGAATTCGTCTAATTCCTTATTTAAACCACATGGTCTATTACTGGTATAGATTAATCCCGCCCGGGATTTAGTTTAATTAAAAATAAAATAAGTATCTTAATTTTGTGTATGGTGATCGGATTTAAACTAAGTAACTCATCATCTGCCTAGCCTTTTCCCAACTATGTTGGGGTCGGCTTCCAGTCGAACCGGATGCAGCTGAATATCAGTATTTTACATGGAGCGACTGCCTATCAGACCTCCACAACCCAGTAACTGGGTAATACGATACTCTTGGTAAGACTGGTTGTCAGACTTTCTGGCTTCTGACCAACAGTAACGACTGTCAAAGATCTACAAATGACAGCCGGGACCAACGGCTTTACGTGCTTTTCCGAGGCACGGAGGAAACTCGCTATGGTAAATGGTCACCCATCCACAGACCAACCTCGGCAAGCGTGGCTTAACCCGGAAGATCGGTCTATGCGGCTGTAATTATTTAGCCACGAGCTCCTCATTTAAACTAAGTAACTAAAAAGTATTAAAAAAAAAAACTTTTTTTGCAATAACTATTTTTTAACTGATAGATAATTTTGATGCCAAGCTTAAGGCTTAAAACGCACTAGCGTCCAGCCGCATGCGGCAGGCCGCACATCGATTTTTACATGAAACCGCATGATCTCAACGCACTGGCGCACGACGGCTGGCCGGAAATCAGTGCGTTGAGATCATGCGGTTTCATGTAAAAATCGATGTGCGGCCCGCCGCAAGCGGCACGCCGTATTGCGGCTGGCTGCTAGTGCGTTTTGAGCCTTAGCCTAAGAACGCACTAGCGGTCAGCCGCAATACGGCGTGCCGCTTGCGGCAGGCCGCACATCGATTTTTACATGAAACCGCAGGATCTCAACGCACTGGCGCACGACGGCTTGCCGGAAATCAGTGCCGCAAGCGGCACGCCGTATTGCGGCTGGCCGCTAGTGCGTTTTAAGACTAAATGAATGAAAGCACGGCGACATAGCTGGCGCGTACGACTAGCGCAGTATCACTAAGTGCAGTTAGTTCACTCGGAGCGCTAACATGAGTCAAAAAAAAAGCAAATAAGGTTTTATTTTTAGTTTTTTTTTGCTTTTTCCGCTTGTAACCCTTTTTGGTCAATCTTTGTCACCAGTAGATCACGCGGTTTGTAGGAATAACACGAATTCATTTACATCCTGTATAACGATGACGATATGAAGCTCCATGTGATAGGCGGCATAAACATGGTTTAATCATTTAGGTATCTATTTCGTTTTATAGACACAATCTGGATTCTCTGCGCGTACTGGGCAGCGTAGGTGAACCCATTAACCCAGAGGCATGGCTCTGGTATTACAACGTTGTTGGCAAAGGACGTTGCTCCATCGTAGATACCTTCTGGCAGACCGAAACAGGTGGCCACGTACTCACTAGCCTCCCAGCTGCAACCCCGATGAAACCTGGAGCTGCCGTAAGTAGTCATATTATAAAAAAACATATTTCAAACAAGTACAAATTCTGATTAAGTCGTATGTCTGCTCACAGGGCTTCCCCTTCTTCGGTGTCGAGCCAACCATCGTTGATGAAAATGGCCAGGTGATTGAGGGACCCGGTGAAGGATATTTGGTTTTCGCCCGGCCATGGCCCGGCATCATGACCAGCCTGTTCCAGGACCACCGCCGCTATGAAGATGTATATTTCAGGAAGTTCCCTGGTTACTACTGCACCGGAGACGGTATGACTTGTTATATATCAAAGTTCAGTCAGACAGTTCCCACACGAGGCATGCATTATAATTAGATTGCAGGTTCATTTTATGCGACCATAATGTAAAATATTATCTTCGCCTTTGCAAAATATTTTGCTATTATGAATTCCAATACAAGTTGAGAAAAAACATAGTTGACAATTTGAAGAGCGACTCTAATAAGTTGGAAATACCTTCCATTATGTTAGCTATTGTGGGCTGTACTCACGCATTGCCTACATGCTACATAATACCTACTTGTCAACTTGTTAGGTACGAGTCTTGTACTATGTTAAGTCTACATCAGAAAATGAGAGTAACCAATAAAATTTAGATTATGGATGATTTTCTATTTACAGGTGCCAAAAGAGATAGCGACGGCTTCTTGTGGGTAACCGGCCGTATCGATGACATGCTGAACGTGTCAGGACACCTGATGTCCACCGCCGAGGTCGAGGGCGTCCTTACTGAAGATCTAAGGATTGCCGAAGCCGCCGTCGTATCAAAACCACACCCCGTGAAGGGAGAATCTTTATACTGCTTTATAATTTTAAATAAAGGTGCCAAATTCGATGCTGCTTTAATGGACTCTTTGAAAAAGCGAGTGCGCGCAAGAATTGGAGCTTTTGCGTCTCCAGATGTGATCCATCACGCCCCTGGCCTGCCGAAGACCAGGTCGGGCAAGATCATGCGCCGCGTCCTGCGCAAAATAGCGGTCGGCGAGAAGGACGTTGGGGACATCTCCACGCTAGCCGACCCATCCATCGTGGACATGCTATTCCAATCTCGCCCTACAGTTTAAGAGTTTTGATTTGGGAATACCTTGTGCGCTATTTTTTCCGTGGTCCTATTTCAATACATGGCCTTAACCGTATTTCATTGTAAACCCAATTATTTTTAGCTTCTGTCCAGTCCAGCTTGAATATCCGTATCCGTCCGCAGCCCTTTCGACACGGCCTTGTGTTTCACTTATATTCAAAATTATTGCTTTATTGTCACCATTCATTGCTTATAATGTATGTAGTTGTAACTTAATTATGTGAGGTTTCAACCATGGGGTTAGTGTAGGAATCACATGCCTCCAACACATGTGTGTCATATTTGTGTGTTTTCATCATTGACTTAACTAATCACTGGATAGATCCAAATTAGGTTACCAATATCACTCAAAAGTTCGAATTTGTCTACTAATATTATCCTGGATCGTATATTAACGGTATACTTTAATATAGGTACCTACCGAAATGATAATTGAGTGTCTATTAAGTGATACAAAGTCAATGATATTAAGTTCACTGTAGGATGTTCTCATATTTTAAGATATTATGTATGTGTATGTTCGTTATCGTTTAGCATTTATATTATTTCAAAAATCGATTGGATCGGTTTTCTTTGTATTAGTTAACTGATTGTGATATAAAATAGGCGGGTTTGGCTTCAAAAATCAAATTCTTATTTATAGTTAGTTGTCTGGTAGTTTAAAAGAAAAAAAATGGTGCGTGTACTCATGTATCTACACGAGGTAAAGTTATACTTGGAATGATGTCCATCGGAGATAATTATCTATCTCCTTGTCTCCGATAGTCGGCTCCGATAATCTAATCCAACTATCGGTAGGCCTCCGCGTCAATACATTTGATAGTCTTTACCATATTGAAAACTAAAATAGAGACAAAATTACATATTAACATTGATAAAAGAAAAATAACCATATTAATGACGCCCAAATTAGGTAGTACCTAGTGCCGATTCTCTTGTTCACCAACTAAACTAAAATTAGAGAATTGCTATCTTTTACTAACAGATAACGCGAGAAAAGGACGGTGATAGATAAGGACTAAGTTAGAGATGTCAAACAAGGTTACGCCTTGAACTTCACCCTACTGCACCGTGTCTTTAGTCGGCACGTTCTGGCGTGTCGTCTTTTTAACCGACTTCAAAAAGGAGGAGGTTCTCAATTCGGTTGTATTTTTTTTTTATTTGTTACCTCATATCTCCGTCATTTATGAACCGATTTGAAAAATTCTTTTTTTGTTCGAAAGGGTATACTTCCCGATTGGTCCCATATAAATTTTGTTATGATTAGACCATGAACTTCAGAGATATGGAACGGAACTCCTCATCGGATCAAAGCAAAATTCTCAAATTACTAATATTGCTTTGTTTATATTTGTTGTTGGGAACTGACTACTGGAAAAGAGGAGGGGGTGCATGTCCCCCCCTCCCCCCCTTTGGAATGTTTTCATTATATCGTGTAAGGTATCATTTGAAAGGACTTTTTATGCCCGACTACGTCAAAGCCAAAAATAAGGATTATGAAGGAGAAGGTTAAAATTATGACACTAAAACGTATTTAATAAAAAATAAACTTTAAAAAAAAGTAAAAACCGACTTCAAAGAAATACTAAAAGGAGTAAAATAATTACCATAAGTAATATAAAATTAACAGTTTCAGAAGTCGGTGCAACTCTACACTGAAGCAAATAGAAGCCACCGACTTCTGAAACTGTTCTTCTGACACTAAAACGTATTTAATAAAAAATAAACTTTAAAAAAAAGTAAAAACCGACTTCAAAGAAATACTAAAAGGAGTAAAATAATTACCATAAGTAATATAAAATTAACAGTTTCAGAAGTCGGTGCAACTCTACACTGAAGCAAATAGAAGCCACCGACTTCTGAAACTGTTAATTTTATATTATGGTAATTATTTTACTCCTTTTAGTATTTCTTTGAAGTCGGTTTTTACTTTTTTTTAAAGTTTATTGAAAATTTTAGTTCAACTTTTGACAGCTCTTATTTACGTCAGTCTCTTTCTTATTGTGAAATAGTTGGCAACAGTAGCTTAAATTAAGTTTAGTTCGTCCACAACAGAATCGGCACCATTGTTTGACCTTTTAACTCCAGAAAGGTTTAGGTATACGTTTAAATATAAATAAGAAAAAAGACGTCTATACCTTCTTGGAGGTTGAACTATTTGTCACCATAGTTGCTATGGTAAGAAATAACAAGTCTTTGACGACCAACTTCATACTGTCGGATTTTCGCTCAGAGCAAGAGCAATAACGATTTTCGTGACAGTATGCGCGCGCAGCTCCCAATTTTACTCTCAACAAACGCGCCAAAAGAAGTTTAACTTCAAAAATATTTATTTCGTTTTATGCTTATAGCAAGGCAAGCTCTAAGGTTTTATATTAAACTTGTATCATTTAATGATACCTTATAAAATAGGTAAGCCTTTCCATAAAATTTAATTAATCTAATACCTACTTATCCTTCCTAATTTATTCGGACATACCTAGTGTCTGTTAAAACGCAGTGATGATGCTTGAATATTAGTTAATGATATTCAGTCATTCCATAATACGTAAACTTTTATTATAGTGTGTCTTTTGCATAATACTACGTGTTTAATATAATCAGGTATACAGGATGGAATCTTTTTTAGACTTACTCATTTAGAAATAGGAGCCATATTTAACCGCGTAATCACACATTTCAGTAGAGGACTGATCATGTTTCGTTACTTGTCGATCTTAAGCCTGCGCCAGACATGTACCTACAAAGATTTGAACACTCGTTTGAAGGGTTTTGAACACAATTAATTCTGTCGCAAACAAGTGTTCCTGTCAGACATGCTTTGCAAATATTTACGCTCACAGTTTTATCGCTAGACGACAAACAGGATGGTCGACGATTTTGTGGACGCAGTATGTCTGTATTATTTATGATTATGTTTTAAAAAAATTAACTAAATAACACTCTTGTTGCTTCAATCCATCTTAAACAACATGACAGCAACAACAAAAATGACCTACACGCAACTGAACTTTGCGCAAGTGTTACATTTGAATCTTTGATGTGCGCTCAAAACCCGACACCGAATGGCAAATTGCAAATGTGTGTTCAAACTTTGCACACATGCTCAAATAACCATGCCAAACATCACGACTTTGTAGATATTTGCGAATTTGATGCTGTATCTGGCGCCGGCTTTACAAAAGTTGCCGTATTTATTTTAAGTAGGTACATAAGAAATAGGTCCTTTTTTATAGACTGACCAAATTTTGGTCATTAATCTTATGTTATTTTAATTTATTGCAGCCATTTAGTTATAATATTTATTGCTCTTATTTGTTTTAAGTTATTTGTCTTGAGTGATAAGATACTAGCTTTTTAGGACTGGAACATCAATAGATAATGAAATAAATGTGCACAAACATTCATGCACCGCTACGGATTAGTTGCTAGTTGTCTATGTCTAGGCCTATTTTAAGGACACAGGTATGCTTACCAGTTTTTTTTATTTTCCATAGGTTGTGATTGTGATATCATTTAGATATTTATTTAAAGATTGGCTATTTGATTTTTTTTTGCACAAATATAGCAAACTCGATATATCCAGTAAATTAATATTACAGTAATGTTAAAGATGTATCTTATGGCACTTATTTGTGATGCACAATGTTGAAATATTGTAAGGAGTAGTTTAACTGTAAACCTACCCATAGGTTAGGTTTTAGGTAGGATTACAACTGTAGAAATATATTTTGTCTTTTTGTGGAACAATTATTATTAGTTGCCTACCAGTCTTTTGTAATTGTAGATATATTGCTTTAAGAGTGAATATAAGTTTTTAATATTTTATTTTCGGGTACCTGCCCACGACACTTTTAATAAAAAATCATGCTGTAGGAACCACCATAGATACTTATTTAAAAATATTATATTTATCCATTCGCTCAAAAAATATGTTATCACTACACAGGTACCTGTATTGTGACCAGTTCCATTAGATATCTGCAGGAAATGTAATAAATAAACGAATAAATAAATTCAATAAAATTGCACAATGTATAATTTAAAATTCCTGCCTAATATATCAAATAACAACGATCTACCATCGAATCAAAACAGATTTAAAATTTTATGCAAAATTAAAGGGTAAGAAATAGTACATTTAACTTTAACTAAAGAGCTTAAAATTCTATAATCCTATTAAAGCTAAAGAATGATTTCATACCATTTTTTTATTACTTACACAATTAAGTTGATATTTTTATAAGTTTGACTTGATATCATAATTTTTAGGGTATAGTTAGAGTTAGACTCTCTGAAGTCACTCAATGATAAAATAGTACCTAAGTACCTAAGGGAATTTATGTGATTGCATGTCATATCATTAAAGTGAATAAATGATGTCCAAAAATTGGCTTTCAATCATTATATGCATAATAATATACAATGTTATACTTACAACGGAACCTAAAATTTGAATAGTAACATCACGACTCTCAATATAAAACTACACAAACAGAAAAATACTCGCATACACCTACATTCACTAAAATAGTAAGCATTTTAGCAGTTAATTGCTGAGCATCGACTTTTCTCACAGGTACAGTCGAGTTCATTAATATATTGGCCCTTCCAGGCTTCAAAAATATGTAAACGTTAATAAAGTTCATAATATTGTGACAACTCTAAGCATCATTAAATTGTGGTCAAGATTTAGATTCATTAATATCTGACTGCTTTTTTTCAGTAACATGTATAGCCAAAGGCACAAGACTGAGAAAAAGCAGTCACATATTAATGAATCTAAATCTTGACCACGATTTAATGATGCTTAGTGTTGTCACAATATTATGAACTTTATTAACGTTCATATGTTTTTGAAGCCTGGAAGGGCCAATATATTAATGAACTCGACTGTACCTACCTATCTAATACAATATCTATTTATCTATAGTAAAAATATTTTTATTAAATTTCGTCAATTCAGCTCGTTAATCGACGACCTAGTAAGGTAATGTTGGGCGTTATAACATATAACAGCTAATATAATTCATTATACATTTCTAATATTCTAACCATTATTTATTTGCAACAAAGACTGTTATAATATATATTATTGTCTATAGGTAGTAGTCGCCCGCCACTCGCGTCGAGTCGTTAAGTCGGCCGAAAGCGTCACACAATTATGAACTTTAATCCACAAATAACAAGAGCAAATTTTTACCACCGTTAAAATAACATAAATATTTATATAATATTAGTGTGAACTGGTTTCATATTACTGGCAAAATAATATTGTCGTACTTTACATCGTATTAAAGCGTCACACAATTATGAACTTTAACTCACAAATAACAAGAGCAAATTTTTACTACCGTTAAAATAATTTTATATTATATTAGTGTAAACATAGTTTCATATTACTGCAAGTCTTCTGCTCTATTGATAATTAGTGTTCCTTCAATACAATATAATATATATTACAACAGTTAAAAACAACAGTTCGAAAATTATAATATAATGTCTAATGCATTAGGAAAATATATCAGTTACGCCCAACATTAGTAAGGTGTCTCTGTACCTAGCGAATGACCATGCCCTGCGTTTTAACGAATACATTAAATAATTATCTATAAATTTGTTCTATCGAAATATGCATAATACGCAATTTGTTCCGTTTTAGTTTTTATAAATAATGACGACTTCTTCTATAACAGTTAGCCAGCGATGTGCTTTTAAATTACGCACTTTAAAAAAACAAAATCTAGATAGGCGATTAGTTCTACATTAACTCTAATTACTTATCTACTTTTTGCTTATAAAATTCATTACTTTAAGTTAAAAAATCATTTACTTCTAGAAATTACCTGGCAATTTAAATTACACATAAAATGGGATGATATAATTAAAAACGTAGAGACAATTTTGATCATTAACGTTATCATAATAATCATTTATTTTACAATACATCGCTAGGTTTACTTCTTTGTACTTATTGTCTTTTTTAACTTAAAGTAATGAATTTTATAAATAAAAAGTATAGACAAGTAATTAGAGTTAATGTAGAACTAATCGCCTATGATTTTGTTTTTTTAAAGTGCGTAATTTAAAAGCACATCGCTGGCTAACTGTTATAGAAGAAATCGTCATTATTTATAAAAACTATAACGGAACAAATTGCGTATTATGCATATTTAGATAGAACAAAATTAAATATAGATAATTATTTAATTTATTCGTTAAAACGCAGGGCATGGTCAATCGCTAGATACAGAGACATCCTAGCAGTGGCGAAGGCTCCATACAACTCGATTCCTATCGGCTTCCCTTTCGAAACGAGTAGTTACTGGAATTCACGCATCACACTTGAGCAAGGTAAGCATTTTTTTCATCCTAGTAAGGGTAACTGAAATAATTTAACCCGTTATTGCTCGCAGAACGGATGGCCGATGGGGCCGACGGGTTCTGGAATGGCGACCACGTTCCGGAAGGCAGAATGTGTGTAGGCCCCCCACAAGGTGGACCAATGACCTGGTGAAGATCGCAGGAATCCGCTGGATGCGAGAAGCGCAGGATCGGTCGATGTGGCGATGCTTGGGGGAGGTCTATGTCCAGCAGTGGACGTCTTTCGGCCGAATGATGATGAATCCGTTATTTTTTTTCTTTAAAAATACTTTGCCCCGCACTAGGGTGGGTGCTTTTACAGACACAAATCTCACATACACAAACGCCCAGACCCGAAACAACTATCTGTAGGCCATACAAATTTTTGTTCCGTGTGGGAATTGAACCCACAACCCGTAGTGCAGAAGCCAATCACTCAGCCACTGCACCAAACGTGTCGTCAATACCATGTCGTTATCATAAGACTGCGCAACGAGCATCTGAGGGTCAAATATACTCATCTATGAGCAGGCCGATTGGTGATCAACAGATCCCAGTTTAACCGCTCCATACAGTCCTCCAACTCGAGGGCTGCCACTGCTGCCTGCTGCCTTTTTGTTCCGAAAGAATTTAAGGGTTTGATACACATTTGCGCGATGAGGTTGGACAAGTGAACCCGAGCAGAGCAGACAGGCAGAAAATCAATATCAAAATCATTAGACCACTATCAATATGGAAGTAATGCTGCGGTATGTGGGTAATGTAATCACCACACAGGCAAGAGTGACTACTGTTGGTCTATCTTTAACCTTTTACTGGGTAAAATGGGGTTATTAGAGAACCATAGGGCTAATGGGCACGTATTCAGCGTAAGACTTTTCGACTTATTTTTTAAGCTATCTACAATTTCAATTATTGAAATATACAATACAATATTGAAATCGTAAATACCTACAAAGCAACTTCACTAATGGTTTTTAAGAAGCACGTTCATTACCTGAATTCCTCCTATTAACCCCGTGGTTCTCTAATAACTCCATTTTTCGCACCTTTTGTTCCCACCTTCGCCCTCGTGGAAATATGCGGTGTTCCAATTGGTTAGAAACATCCCCATTTAAATCTGTTAAGTACAAAGATGATTATTTCTGGATTAAATTATTGCTGTTTGGGATTCTACTTGATGCATAAATGCACCTACCAACAGTAACTGATTTACTATATATAGGTATTATCCGCAATGCGCAAGGATTTATTGATTTGATCTAAGTAGTTACCTAATTATAGGAGGGAGCAATATTTCTCAAATAGGTATATCAAATGGATAATTATAAGTTATTTTTAAAGAAAATCGGTTCAGTCGCTGCAAAATTCTCACCTCTTTTCACAGTTAGGTTAGGTAGGTAGGTGTGCATTGCACGGTATTGCAGGCGTCGTAAGATCATGGAACGGAATTTGCAATCCAACCTAACTGTGCTGCTTATTATTATCCTGATTAAACCAGCTTACGAGCAAAAATAATCTTAACGAAATCGGCTCATCCGTTTCGGAGCTACGATGCCACACAGACTTACAGACATACCTGCAGACAAAGGCTTCAAACTTATAAACATCCCTTTATTTGCATCATGGATTAAACATAAGCTTCAAATTAAAATAGGCTTCTTCACACCTAACTTTTTGAGTCGGGAATGAAAATAAGAAATCCTTAATAATTTGTGTGTTTTGTCTACTTTAAAGCGCAATACGTCGTAAACTATTATTGTAGAAATATTTATGTAAGGCAGGGCTATTTTGGCGTAAAACCCATACTTAGGCCCGGCGCAGACGACGGACTTTTTGTCCGGCGGATTGCCACGGACAAGAATGAAAGTAGTTGGTAGTTGTTGCCATCGCAGACACAAGAGTTCTAACGACAACTACAGACAAAATTACCGTCGTGTGCGTTGAGTCCGTGTTAAATTTCGCAACCGGCAAAGACTACCAACCACGTCAATTACTGTCCGCGGCAGTCCGTCGGACAAAAAGTCCGTCGTCTGCGCCGGGCCTTAAGGAGTTATTTAATGAAAATGAATTTTTGCGGTCTCACTCAAGGTCGAACACTTGAATTTTTCATGAGAACACTTAGGTGTAATGTTTAGACATAACACATCTAAAATTCAGGACTGGCCGACCTTTTGAAAGGTAACCCCCCTTTTTTGCGACCTGGCGACTGGGCTATAGATAGGTACCTACCATAAACTACCATTCACCAACTGAGTTCACCAATAAAACTTAAAACAGTATGTTAAATTCTCATAAACATTTAATTTATTTTATTAATAATTTAGATCGTTGTAAGTTGTAAGTACTTAATATACAATAAAAAATAAAACAATATTTAGAAAAAATACACTTAGGTACTTATTCACGCTTTTGTCAAAAGTGACGAAATGCCCACCGGTTTCAATTAACAAGCAGTTTTAATCATTTACTTTTTTTCTATAATTATTATAAATTATGTAAGGGCGGAATCTTTTAACTGCGTGAAACGGGTCTTATGTGGGTCAATGACCTATTCGCGTCGAAAAGCTCTGTGTTCTATCTTAATCCTAATAGGAGTTCGTTTTATTTCTTCTTCAGCTTTTTAGGAGGGACTTCTGGGACTCCGGTCTTGAAGTACAGACTGTAGAAGACTCCTGCGGCCACCACGATTATCGTCGACAATACAGTTATGTATTCAGCACGGTTTCTGCAAAACGATGTTACATTAACATCTTCTGTCTAGCATAACTAGCATT
The DNA here is from genome assembly GCA_905220435.1 of Amphipyra tragopoginis. Taxonomy (NCBI): domain Eukaryota; kingdom Metazoa; phylum Arthropoda; class Insecta; order Lepidoptera; family Noctuidae; genus Amphipyra; species Amphipyra tragopoginis. Next base: position 20,709,067 of record HG991991.1, on the reverse strand, counting down.
ATTAATACCGGTTTAGTTGAGATATATAACAAAACCAGCCAAGTGCGTGTCGGACCACGTACACAGTGTAGCGTCAGTAGCGTTCCGTAGTCAGTACGCCTATATGATGTTTTAGTCAAGCGTATGGTAAACAATTCAGGTTGAAAGATATCAACTTATAAAATAGAAAGTAATTTTTGCAATTGTTTTAAGACATTTTATATGAAGTTTCTATGTACTTTTTACAGACCTGACTACATTTCATAAGTTCTTCGCCAATTACTCGTAAACTAGCAAAGCCTACTTAGCTGTTACTTACAGTATATTTTTCTTTATAATTTCGTTAAATCGTGCGTCCCAGAATACAATGGTAATTTAGGGAAAGTACTTTTAATACTAAAAATAGCAAATTTCACTTAAAGGAGACCTCATTTTATTTTTTAAACTTCAATTTCAATCTCACTTATTCAAAAAAGATTAGAATTACCTACCTAGTTCTTTTTGATCATCAATGTTACAAAAGACAGCCCCCAAAAATGCAGAATGCTATTATATCTTATTTTGAGACATAAATTGAAGTCCATTTTAAGTAAAATTTGCTATTTTGAATATTTAAAGTATAGTTTCCCTCGCTGTTTCCTCGTGGTCATACTAGGTTGTCCTACTAGTATGACTACGAGGATACACATGTCCTTGTGGTCATACTATGATTTTTGCGCCCCTAGGTTGTCCTACTAGTATGACTAGGAGGATACACATATCCTTGTGGTCACACTATGATTTTTGCAAACCCACTAAAAACATTATAAGAAAACGAAAATATAGAACTAGGAATAAACACCTGAATTGTCGTAATTTTTCTAGAAAAAAACCAATACTTTCACTGTGTGTTAGTGAAATTAGTATTGGTTTTTTTTTCTAGAAAAATTACGACAATTCAGGTGTTTATTCCTAGTTCTATATTTTCGTTTTCTTGTAATGTTTTTAGTGGGGGTGCAAAAATCATAGTGTGACCACAAGGACATGTGTATCCTCGTAGTCATACTAGTAGGACAACCTAGTATGACCACGAGGAAACAGCGGTTTCCCTCCATGACCACGTATTTTGAGACACCCAATATAGCTAGGTTCAGACACACCGAGCGTGTACCATTAAGTGGGTAGATGCCTAAGTAATGAATTTAAGTTGTACTCACTCGAAAGGCGTTCCACACACGACGTACCAGGTGGCACCGTTGGGCGGCTTCTCAGCCACACAGTGGAAGTCGAAGTATCCCTCGTCGTAGTCGCTAGGACAGAAGTATTTGCGTTTGTTCAACACCTGAAATCAAGGCAAAAATCTCATGACGGATCTGACTGAAAGTCATCTGAAATTGCAATTTATTCTTAGAAAAAAGGCTTGGATGAATAATCATTATCAGCCTCTAACCAATTATTTTCGGGCCGGCTACCTTACATTCAAATAAAAACTGATATTCAACCACCATCAGGTTCCGCAATCCAATAACTACTTACATGGTTACTCTAAATACCCAGAGGACAAGAAATATTGCCCTTACACAGCTGCACGAAAACGTAAAAATTGTAAAGTATGTAAGCATGTTGTTTTTGTTAAATTCCATAAGAAAAAAGGAACCAATTCTGGCAGTTATATGGACGTTATTCACATCGTCAATATCTTGGTGAACAGTCTGTTTAATTTTCGATTTCTTGTACACCAAAGTAACTGACTACTCGATTACGCTTCTTCTGAGACTAGGTCATCAGCAGTAATTTGGTAAGTACATTATATTATGGCAACATGGATTCGCGCTCAATTGTTGTCGAAAAATTACGATTGCAATCTTATGGGTATAGGTATAATCCCCCAGTGATATTTCTGAATCTTTAGTCTTCCTACGGTATCAATATCGTATCTAAGATTTACGTAGCAACAGGTGTTTAATTGTCATATCTTTTAATATTGTACATGTGCTAATGAATTAGGTACATATGTAGTCATATCTGTAATGCGTAAGACGATAACAATAGTCTACAAATTAACGGGTTCTACTTTGATATCGAAAATAATATCTATTGTGTAACGATTTTCTAAGATGACAAAAAAGACGGCTTACATACCTAATGAAAACATAAATTTTCACCGACACACAACTCATAAAGCATCATTTACGGATGGGAGCAGCATCCTCCTTTTGCGCTCAAAACAACGTAACTGCGATAAGATGATTATATCCCTCACAAGAGGTAGCCCACTTTCAGCAATGGATGTCTATGAGCTGATGAAAGTTTAATTGATTTTTCACAATAAACTGCAGTCGTGAACCCCACAAAAACGTTTGCCACAAATCCCTTTGCGGAAGGAGTCCTCAATCGGATTTAATTTTTATCTAATGAGCCCTATTCAGTTATCATTAATATTAAACAATTCGTGTTTTTAAGCAAGATGCAGCATGCTTTGAATTTATAGATTGCAAATAACAGACATCAAAGAAACCAACAAATTGTAGAAACCTAATTTAAAGTGTGATTCATTGTATGTACCTGTCCGGCTGGCGTAGTAAGAGTGGCTACTTCGTTGCAAGGCCCAACCGGCTCGTGAACACCCAGGGACCACTCCTGCTCCGGGTTGAAGAATATCGTGAAACTTAAGTATAGCAGGTAGTGAATTGCCAGCTGGAGGATCAGCACGTAGTCAATCGTTGTCAACCTTGGAAAGAAAAAGATTTTGAACCAGAATACTGATGTTTTTACCAATGAGTATACATCCTACATATTTTTGTAAGAAATTAAAATCATAATATGTTTACTGTCCCACGGGTCAGAAAGTAGAGAAAAGGTCTTATATTATACAAACTTACTTTTTGGTAGTCTTCTCCCTATTGCTCAGAAGCCCAGACAGCACGATGACGGAAAAGACAGCGAAGAGCAAGAAGAAGGTAACTTCGGTGTGGATCTTGTAACCGTCATGAAGCGGGTGGTAGATGGGGATGAACATGAGCACACCCCCGGGCATGCCCATCAGCGACGCGATCAGCATCGACTTCCATTCCGATTTCTTGCTGTAGTTGAATAAAATGTTACTTTAGATAATCATATTCAATTCTTTTTCTTCTTCGTCGTGTCAGTCGTGTCGATGGTTCAAATTATGAAAACTTTGCCATGTAATAGCATTGTTCTTGGCCTCGCAAAAGGTCTTTAATTGAACACAGGTTAGGACTAAGTGACAGGTCAGCAGGTAAGGCATCGTCTGCGGCGTAACTCCTAATCCTAACTAACAGTCACATTGTGCAACGTCGGAGTATTTTGAATTAAGTAATTTAATGGTTCTAAGTATTGATTGATGCGTTTGTAAGGGAATGTAGACGTTCTATCAACGCACAGACAAATTGGAACCTCCAAATATCTCTAAGGCCGTTTTTCCTCGAATTCGTCACCACATCTTGCAGTGTCGTGTCGTGATCATGAGCCGTGGAAAAACGGCCTTTTATGTAATTTGAATAGGATTTGAATTAATAACTTACTCAGCGGCCTCCCACTGCGCGACCTTCGGCGCAAACCAAGACCTGCTAGCGATGAAGAAGTAGTAGAAACTGGCAGCGAATGTAGCATGGAAGTAGTACGAATTCCAGGGCACCCAGTAGTGACGATCGTAAATGTTGGGATCAGTGTCGTGCCAGGTCCAGTGGACAAACTTCACGGCCACGATATCGTAAGGAATGTCCACGAGAACGGTAACAAGGCCCACTGCGAAAGGCTCGGCGTATTTGGGGAGATTCAATCTGGCCACCGCGTATACGGCGTGGTATATAAATGCAGGGTCTGGAATTAAGAAAAGGATTTCTAATCCAACTCATTGTCATTGGATGTCGCTTCAATTCATTCATTCGATCAAGCCGTCCATACTTTTAACGGATTTTATCAGATGGATTGTACAAGAGTTGTACGCGTAGAACGTATTTCTTAAGCGTAATATTTATTGAGGTCTATAGAGCGTAGTACAACTAGGTACTAGGCTGAGAGAAAGACATAATATAATATAGCTTTTTTTAAGCTTTTACGCTAAACACAAACACAGAAAGTGTTTTATTTTTAATAAGTTGTTATTGCTATGTTAACCTTAATAAACTCACACAAGAGAATAATATGAAGAGGCAATCTAGCTCCCAAGAAGATGATAGGTGTCTGAGAGTGCCAGAAGTTATCGTACTCCGGCAGAACAAAATGCCAGAAGTTGTCGGTGAACAGTCCGTGCAGAATCGTCCCCAGCCAGAGGTACGGCCATCTGCCACCCTTTCTGAAAGCTATGAAAAACAAAGTAAGCTGTAATTCAGTAAATCGTTTATGTGGTTGACTATTCCTACCATAATTAGTAGGAAGATAGATATACAAAGTTAGTCGGAAAGGGGGTACTAATCTGCAGGCCACTTAAAGTATCACTGATAACGGTTTTAAGGCAAGTGTTCAAATTTCAAAATTCGATAATTTTTATTTCCATGTATAATAATTTTTATTTTAGTTTTTTCAAACAACCTTTGTAATTACTTACCTAAGTATTATAGTTACGAATTCAGAAAATGGAGCTTCTAATTTGTGACCCCAAATAAAACCTAAATGTAAACACAGCTGATCATAGCCGAGGATAGATATAGATTTTAGCATATTTTTTACGTAATTTTTGAACGGCTAACTATTAACCTTTGGGGAAAGTGGTAGAACAAAAGTGACTCATTATTATGGGTAGGTACTTTAATACCCTTTCGGATTAGTAACGCCTTTCTGACTAACCTTGTAATATACTCAAACAATATTTTGTTAGTTAACTTCCATTATAATCAGTAAAATCAAAAATTACACCATAACAACGTCTATACCGTCCGCGAGGCCTAAGCTGAGCTTTGCATTTGTGTGAGAATGAATGCAGACGCTTTCCTGGCTTAAACCGGTATATACTGCTTTTTGGCAATCGATTCTATGTGCCCTCACACAAATGCAAAGCTCAGCTTACGCCTCGCCAGTTGTACCTACTTAAGAAACATAAATAAAATGTGTAATAAAAATTAATGTTTGTGTATTCGATGTTTGTGTGATCGTCTTCTGTAGGTATGTTCGCGCATCGGTCAACCGATTGAGGAACTGTGTGCAGTTGTGGTTAGCACTTGCGCGAAAGTTTCTGACATAATATCATTAACTTACAATAGGTGGCACGCGAGTCATATCGGACAATATTAAATATTTATTCAGTTTATTTGGAGAAAAAGTTTAAACGCGGGCAACTCTAAAAAATACTTATTTATAAAATACTAGAGGTCGCCGTATTCCATATTTTTCTGGATAAAAGTAGCCTATGTCCTTCTCCAGGTTCCAGACTATCTTTGTACGTTTCATCAAAATCGGTTCAGCGGTTAAGGCGTGAAAGCGTGACCGACAGACGGTTACTTTCGCATTTATAATAATATTAGGGATTATTTAAGCACAAGAATATCGTTACCCCGTGACGATTTGATGCCAAAGCTTTTACATATAAAATGTTACGTAGCTATGAATTTTATATAATTTGAGATAATGTATATTATACTATTATACTTAATTATATACCTAAACGGCCTTGTTGGTCTAGTGAATGCAAGCGCGACTGCTGAGCGTGAGGTTCTGGGTTCGATTCCCAGGTCGGGCAAAGTGTTTTTGGGTTTTCCGTGTGGAATTTCTCAGAAGCAGCCCAAAGTCTGGATTTGTGCCCGGTTGATATCAATAGACTCGACCTCTATTATATGGGACTTAATAATAACATAAAATGAAGGTGTACTCGTACTATACACCTCTGCCCAACGCTTCGTGGAATACAGGCGTGAAGTCTATGTAACGTATGTTTTAATCTAAATCGTACCGTGAACTATCATTTGAATCACAACAAGCAAATTTTGAGATTTTTACGTTCTTTAATGCTATTATTTATTTTTCTACAACATTTTTTTGTGTTCTTATAAGCCTACATGTCGCAACTACCTATAATCGATTTTACTTCTCTTCTACAATAAAAACCATGTAAGGTTTTGACATGACATAAGAATAGATACGGTACTTGCATTAAAAAAGAATTTAGGTAGTCGAAAAATAAGGGACACGCTATAAAACTGTTGCCAAATTATTCAATCAATTCCATACAAAAACGTGAAATTATTTAATGGTTTGTATAATACCATGTAACAGTGTGAGCAATCCCGCTAGTATGTAGACTCCTTGCGAGAGGAGATAGGTGGGCTGCGCCGCCCACAGCTGCTTGACGTCATTGGTCTGCACCAGCCATTGTAGCCACTGCAGGCAAATACATATATATCGGTTTACAGTTATTGCCAACTCCTTACATAGGACTTTAGAAACGATAAAAGACGCAGGCGAAGGAACAGCTGTTAGATTCCATAACCGAAAAGTTTGATAGAAGTGTTCGGTCGCGTATTACCGGTTTATATTCGGGGCACATAAATATCGTGAAATATTTCTACAATTCAGTTACACTTTGCTCGTCATGGTAAGCCAAGTCATCGCGATTAGCAGACTACCTGGCGAATCTATAGGAAATAGGGACATTCCAATATGGTGTTAAATACAACTAAGTACAAATTACAACTCTTTAACAGGGTGGTCAGATAACTGACCCGTATCGGTTGATTAAAATACACCTGATCAAAGTTATCTCTTAAATAAATACCGGTAAAATACTGTTTGGAAACTACAGGTGCTACAGGGCTATTCGAAATTTAGATATGTTATTTGCTTAAAACTATTCCGGATGCCTGGTATTTCTGATTTTAATGTTATTGTATATTTGAATATCTGAAATTGTACTGTTAATAAAATATGTTGAGAAATCTCCTATGCCATGTTCATGCCAATTAGCCCCGTGGTTCCAAAATAAGCCCAACATCAAAAAATTGAGTTTTAGTCAAAGACATTTGAAATTGTTAGACTATCGCATAGCAAAATTATATTCGCATAATATATTTCTTAAAGTTGATTAAAATTAAAATGCTTGCAAATAGAATTAGTGGTGTTACCGTGACGTCTCCGCCGGCAGTGGTCGCCATGTTGATAAGCGCGTGCGTCGTTTCCGAAACTTGTCGACGATATGATTAAAACTGAATTTCTGCGCCCATCCATTTTATAAAAGTGTTGTATCGATATCGTTTAATGTCTGTTATCGAGTGATTTTTTGGGAAGTTCTTATTTACAGATTATCCTATAATTTATACATACACAAGGTTGGTCACAATCGGAAAGACGTACCTACTACTATTACAATTTTAGTAGATATTAAGTATATGTATAGAGTTCAGTTTACAGCAAATGAAAAAATAAAAAATTAACTTTAGTTTTTATTTATTTTGTCTTTGTTTTCAAAAATTAATTAATTACACAAAACTTAATTAGGTACCTACATTGTTTACAATTTTTCATTATTTTTTAATAATCGGTAGCCTGATTAAGTTACTACGAATTCAGAAAATGGAGCTATTAAACCGTGAACCCAAATACCTATATGTAATTCACGCGGGTCAGGGAAAAGGTTAAGGGACGTGACGTGGAGTATGTGAAAAATGTTTCGTTCGCGACCTTATGCGTTTGAATGTGTCGGTGTCGCGACGTTGACTGAGACGCGCAGCGTCGCCGCGTCTCATCGGCCGTGAGCCCGTGACTTTGACGTGTGGGGCTGACGTCCTACCACAGAATAAATAGTACAAGTGTCCTACATCCAGTTCAGCTGTGACCTGCGACAGTACCCGTACAGTGTATTACGAGTTTGAAAATTAAGAAAACGGCAATATGAAGTTTTTGTGATCTCACTAAACCGAATAATATATTTATTTATTTCGGATAAGAGAGAGAGTGTAGTGTTCTCACGAATACTATTGCGTACCTACTAGGGATACTGAACAATATTTTTTTGATTGTTCCCCGCCAAGTAGTTCTCTATGTCAGTCAATGTTCTGAAGAGTTGGACATTTATTGCCTTACAGCTGCGCTATGCCTTTTTGACATTAAAATAGCCCGTTAAAAAGATGTAGGTACCTACTTAATTGTGGATATGTGGTTGCGATGTGCAGGCGCAAAAGATAACATTTTGACTGGTGCCCACATGGCAGTGAGTTTAAATGAACTTGAACGTTTATTATTAGTAAAGTAAGTAGTAATATTTAGCTTGGTGGAGGAGTAAGGAGGAATTAGTACTTGGAAACGATGTTGGCGTTACAGGCGTTATTAAAAAAATGGTTTGGTTTCGAACACTATTAAAAATATGCTATGTCAGCACAACCTTGAACACCCGAGTGGAAATCTTTAGTAGGTAGCTCTATGTGAAGATTACAGTACTTATTATTCAACTTATCAAATAGAATAGAGAAAATATCAGAAAACTGGACAGTACTTACAGTTTTTATTGTTTTGATAACGGTATCGACATATTTTATCGACACTTGGAATCACTTGCTACGTTATCTATGTCGTGTAGCACGCTACGTGTCTACTTAATGTGCCAACACGGGTGCCACATAGATTTGTATTTTCGAATAACTGATTCGTAACACCTGTGTAAAAACATTTAACCTCTGCCATGTCCCTACCAACATTTTGCCTTAAGTTATCTCCCGCTATTATTTCATTTGTAATATCTACATATTGATAAGAATTATTATAAGTATTGACATAACATTTTCAAATATTAAATATACCTAAAAGTAGGTACTGTATGTCCTATGTTCTGCCTAGTCTTTTCCCAACTTTGTTGGGGTGAGTTTCCAGTCTAAACAGATGCGGCTGAATACCAATATTTTGACTGTCATCAGACCTCCGCACCTTACTGGGCAATGCCGATATTCTAGGGTTACATCGGTTCGCAGCAGGGCTCGGATACCGGTATATTTTTCGAAACGGTTTCGTCTTAAATACCTAAGAAACAGTTTGTTTCGGTTACGTTCGAACGGAACGTTATAAAAAACGTTTTTGAAAAAGAACAAAATTTGAATTGTTCTCGGTTAATAAAACGTTTTTAACCGTTTTTTTCCATTTTTTTTGGGTTGTTCGTTCGAAACAACGAAACTTCGAAACAAAACTACGAATATTACGAATTTAATTCAGTTGGTATTTGACTGCCGTTCGTCGTTTCGTTAAAGCTTAAAGTAGACCCTATTATCACTGTGAATATTATTCTGTGAGTACGAGTATAGTGTGTGTTAAAACTTGGACAAAAAATATCTTTGACATGCACATTTTATGTATTATTAAAAAAAAAATTTTTAGGTTTTCAAACATTTTTTCCATCCGACTTGCGACACACCCAACTTGCGACCCACCAATGCCCCTCAAGTTAAAGGAGAAAATCTTCAAGTCCGTGATAAGACCTATCGTACTGTATGGAACGGAATGTTGGGCCGTAAAGAAGACGCATGAAACAAGATTGCATTTCGTGGAGATGAGAATGTTGAGATAGATGTGTGGAGTGACCAGAATGGATAAGGTCAGGAATGAGTATATATTAGAGGAAGTTTGAAAGTGGCGCCAGTGACAGAAAAGTTGAAAGGGAATCGTTTGTCTTGGTATGGGCATGTGAAGAGGAGGGATGAAACGCAAGTGACTAAAAGAGTTATGATTATAAATGTGGATGGATGGAGCGGGAAAGAAATGTCAAAGGAAAGATGGATCTAATAGATTGTGTGAAGAATTATATGGAAGAGAAGGGGAGGCAGTGTTAGCATGACGGTTGATAGGACGGAATGGAAGAGGAAAACATCTTACGCCGACCCCAAGTAACAAGGGCAAGGGCAGGAAGATGATGCAAGATTCTTTCTGTAAGTTGGCTGGAGTAGGTACAGTGGTGATTTGAAGTTGTATTTGGAAGGCACTGCGCTATCATCGGGTGCCTCTCTACCTCCGCCACGTCGTTGGGGCTTATCTGTCGGAGAGGTGTGACACCTACATGGGACGCGATGGCAGTTACCAGCACCAAGTGACGTGCGGTGTTCCACAGAGCTTGGTCCTGGGCCTCCTCCTGTGGAACATCGGATATGACTGGGTGCTTAGGGGCGAGCTCAGATCGGGGGTAGACCTGACGTGTTATGCGGACGACACGCTGGTCACTGCCCGCGGGAGCTCGCACAGGGAGGCAGCGTTGCCGGCGACAGCTGCGGTCTCTTAGGTGGTGGACCGCATACGTCGCCTAGGCCTGGAGGTGGCTCTTAGCAAGTCGGAGGTCATGATGTCTCACGGCCCCCGGTGGGCGCCGCCACCCGGCTCGCACATCGTGGTTGGGGGGGCTCGGATCGCTGTCGAGTCTACCATGAAGTACCTGGGATTGGTGCTCGACAGCCGGTGGGACTTCGGGCCCCACTTCCGACGTCTGGCGCCCAAGTGGCTGGATGAGGCTGGCGCGCTCACAACGCTGCTTCCCAATTTGAGGTGCCCGAGTACCGCCTGCAAGCGGCTGTGTGTGGGGATCGTGCGATCGCTGGCCCTGTATGGGGCCCCGATATGGGCGGCTGACCTAACGGCCAGCAGCATCAGCATTCTGCGGAAGCCGCAGTGGGCGATGGCTGTCAGAGTCATAAGGGGTTATCGCACGATCTACGAGGCGGCCTGCGTACTGGCTGGATCTCTGCCCTGGGACATGGAGGCGAAGATATTCGCGTCACTCTACCAGTGGCGCGATGAATCGCGGGCGCGAGGCGAGCGGCCGATGCAGCGCCAGTTTGAGCTGTGTCGGCTGTAGCTTCGCGAGGTCCAGGTGGTGAAATGGCGGGACAGGCTTTCACGCCCTACCGCCGACGTCATCACCAATCTACGCGATCCGGCCGGTACTGGCGGACTGGCTCTGGAGAAGGCACGGCTCCCTGACGATTCACGCGACGCAGGTGCTCTCGGAGCATAGCTGCTTCTTTTTAAATTAGGTTTTTTAATTTTTTCTCTTGCTTCTCATTTTGTGATCAAAATAGGACCAATAACTAACCACTCGCAAGTCGCAACACAAACCGCAAAAAGGAGTCGTTTCGACCAAACTCCTAGTTTTCGGCATATGTCTGTTCCTATAACTGACCGGCTCGAGCTCCTCGGCATGGAGTTTACAGTCAGTCTCAACTTCGGCACCCCCATTGAGCACAAAGTCTAAACCAGCCAAAAAACTGGGCATCCTAAATAGAGTGAAGCGATACTTTTCGCCTGAACATTTGTTGACTTTTATAAAGTGCAAGTCCGATTCTGCATGGAGTATTGCAGCCACCTTTGGGATGGCCCAGCAAAATAACAACTTGCCGCGCTTGACTCAGTGGAATGCAGAGTTAAGAGACTCATTGGCGACGTAAAACTGGTGGATGCCAAGCTTCACAGCTTGGCTCATCGCCGCAAGGTTGCCTGCTTGTCGGTCTTCTATAGACTGTAATTCAGTGAGTGTGCTCAAGAACTCCACAACCTCATCCCACCGGCCCCCTTCTACCATCGAACATCCAGACGCACTGCAAGTTACCATCCATACCTAGTTGCTATTCCACCAATTCGCACTAAACACGACGCACGGCAAAAGAATGGAACTCACTGACTGCGTCTGTGTTCCACGCTTACGACCCGAATATCTTCAAAGTTACAATGAACAGGCTTCTTCTGGGTAAGCTCGTTACATCGCAGACTTTGTCTTTATCACCTCTGACCTTGACAAAAGTCAAGAGAAAACCCATCTTCAGTTCAGTTGCACACATCAAATAAACGAAGATTGTAAACTCCTCCAAGGGGATATTAATGCCATCTACGAGTGGAGCGTTGTGAACAAGCTGTTCTTCAACAAAAACAAATGCAATGCCATGACATACGGTCGAGGATTGCGACCAATCCATTTTGAATACAGTTTGGGTGGTGAAATAGTTACTCGAGTCACCAACGTTAAGGACTTGGGAGTGACCTTCGACCGCTGTCTGACGTTTAAAGATCACGTATCCACTCTGGCGAAGGAATCTTTCAGGCGCTTGGGATTTGTCTTGCGTAATGCTCGTGACTTTCGCAACCCAAATGTTATTAAGCTGTTATACACCACACTGGTTCGCAGTAAACTTGAGTCCAGTGCCTGTGTCTGGCACCCCCATACTGCGACCCAAACACTGATGCTGGAAAAGGTACAGAAAACTTTCTTGAGATATTTTTTCAATAGGTCGTACAATTTCTATTCCTACATGTACCCCACCAACTATCTCTTAGGAATGTTGGGCTTTAACTCGTTGGAAGTAAGAAGAGGCCATGATCAGCTGATAGTAGCCTATAAAACCCTTAGGGGTCGTATCGACTGCCCTGAGCTCCATGGCCTTTTCTGTCGACTATTTGTGCCCGACAAATACATCGGACACCGTCAAAGCCGTCGGCACAATCTATTCGCGCAACCTTCAGCCAGAACTGTCGCCAGAGCTGAATCCCCTGTGTGTCGTACTCTAAGGATACTCAATGCCCTCCTGGCTGCCAACCCTGAATGTGATGTGTTCGCGGATAAATGGAGTGAAATTGTGCGTGTATGTCTGATGTTCTGTGAGAGACAGTATGCGAGGGTGTCCACTATCCCATGTTAGTCTTAAGTATTTTGTGTATGACACAATTGTCGACATTACATACCTGTATTTTTCTACCTTCCATGTTACTTGTTTCTATGTTAATTATTGTAATTGGTGTTCACCGTTTTAATTAACTATAAATAAATAAATCTCAAATAAAATAAAAACTATGCTCGACTATGCTCCGAACCAGGGTTGTTGCGAACATCAGCATCAGCATCCGCTGATCTTCAGCATCTTTTTCAACATCAGCATCAGCATCCGCATTGATCGATGCTGATATTAATGCTGATGTTCGAGTCGTGACATGACCGCAGAGGGGGCGGGGCTTATATCCCGTGAAGTTTTTGCTTGCGAGTTTTGATCAATCCAAGGGCAGACCGGGATTGCGTTTACAAACAAATACAAACTTGTCTCATTCATTACGTTATACTTAATACGTATCTGCGCGTGAAAGTTTTTTTCGTAAACTTTTGAGTTTGATAAATAATGCCGACCCCATTGAAAAGTGGATTATGTACCTTTGATTAAATTCCAATACCTATTAATTAAACGAAAGATTGGTAGCAGGTTATGCACTAGGTAGTCTAGGTACTTAATTACTAATCTAGTACTATACTAATTATTACTAATCTACTAAGTTTGATTATATTTTTTACTAAAATCCCAAAATTTTTGAGACAATCGTTTATTTCAGTACCACGGAAAACTGTGCAACTTTTAGATATTAATCAAAATGGTCACTACTTTTTCCGTTTTTTTAAGAATATCATGAGAATCAGCATCAGCATCCGCTGATGTCAATGGTAAAACATCAGCATCAGCATCCGCTGATTTGAAAAAAATATGCATCAGCAACAACCCTGCTCCGAACTATGCTCGGAATGAATGATGTATTGAAATGAAAACATATCCTACGGAACTTAACAAGTCCATGCTTGTTGCCGCACACTATGTGCGGCTCCGTCCTGCGGAATAAACCGGTTTTTGAAAACTAGCTTTTTGTTCTTTTTTCGTTTTCGTTCCGAACAAAATGTTGTACAAAGAACTGTTAGAAACGTTTTAAAAACGTTATTTTAAATAACGTTTCCGAGCCCTGGTTCGCAGACTTACGGGCTTCGGACTACCTACCCATAACGACTGTCATATGGTATGTCTACACCCGTGCGCTTTCATGTTCATCTTGCGCTTTCAACTTTCAATTTCTCTTGCGTCAAGCGCATGCAATATTGATTGTTAGCGTGCGCTAGGGGCATGCGCTTTTGTCGAACTAGTTTTAAGGCATGCGCTATTGCATGCGCTATGGCGCTTCGTGCATGCCTCAGACGAAGACGCAAGATGAACATGAAAGCGCACTGGTGTAGACATAGCTGTAGGTATTCGTACGACACCCGGAACCGATAGCTTTACGTGCTCTCCGAGGCACAGACGGGTCGTATTTACTATAATTATGTCCTATATCATCTGTTTAGCCTTTTCCCAACTATGTTGGGGTCGGCTTCCAATCGAACCGGATGCAGCTGAATATCAGTATTTTACATGGAGCGACTGCCTATCAGACCTCCACAACCCAGTAACTGGGTAATACGATACTCTTGGTAAGACTGGTTGTCACACTTTCTGGCTTCTGACCAACAGTAACGACTGTCAAAGATCTACAAATGACAGCCGGGACCAACGGCTTTACGTGCTTTCCGAGGCACGGAGGAAACTCGCTATGGTAAATGGTCACCCATCCACAGACCAACCTCGGTAAGCGTGGCTTAACCCGGAAGATCGGTCTATGCGGCTGTAATTATTTAGCCACGAGCTCCTCCTGTCCTATAATAGTAGGTACTTAATTTAGTAGGTAATAATTAGAGATGCGCCGAATATTCGTTTGGTATTCGGTATTCGGTGTATTCGGCATATTTTTCACTATTTGTTTTCGGCCGAATTATTCGGTTTTGGTGCCGAATATATTCGGTTCGAGTATTTCTATTTTCTTGGCTACATGACACGGTATAGAACTAAAAGTCAAAACTTCTTATGTAAGATTCATGTTATAATATGTATAAGTCAAAGAAATACTATGAAAGATGAGTTAAATAAAGCTAATAAATTTCAAATCAACATTTATTTTTAAACTAATACAAACCTTTTTTTAAACAACAACTTTTGTTTTGTCATCTCCCATTTCGTCAAAAAAGTCCCAAGCAAGTGATCTTTTACGCCCACTCATATTGCAAACAAAATAAAGTTATTATTGACAATATTTTTGTAATAATAAGCTCCTCTGTTTTTATTTGTAACCTAATCGTGCGATGTTTTGAAGCAAAGTGACAGCGCGGTGTGCGCGGGTGGCGGGCGGTGAGGTACGGCTCGCTCCAGCAGCAACACGTAGCGTTCATGTAAGAACCTGTTTACGCGGCAAAACAATCAAATGGTAAACCGAATAATTCGGCCGAATATCCGGTTCGGTAAAGGTTAAACCGAATAGTATTCGGTATTCGGTTATTCGGTGAAACCACTATTCGGCGCATCTCTAGTAATAATCCTTTTGCCATTTTCATTGGTAGGTAACGGTTTGTTAGGACAAATTCAGATGTGGACGTTTAGTGTTGGTACCTATCATAACTTCAGTAACTACCTTTAAATTATCTATTATCTAATATACCGTAATATTAATCTTATTTATAAATCCTCATGAATGCATTTTGCTTTACAGCATGTAGTAAACAGTTAACCGTTTCAGATTCAATATAGTTCATCACTTGCCGTTACGGTAAGAAAGAAGAACCATCAGCGACCACTAAAATTAAAAATTACGATCTGCATGGTCTGCAAAACGGTGATCTTTGATAAAGTCGTCGCTTAGCGTCTTCAAGGCATTCCAGTGGCCCCAAAGGCAATGATATTTTTTTTTATCAAGAAAGCTGTCCTTACATTCCTATATTTTCAAACGTTCTACCAAGTTCTACCTGTCTTTCACTGGCTGTACAGCGACTGCAATCGTGATTGATGTATCCATGATCAATAATCCAAATAATATTGAACTTCCTAGAGCGCAACGGCCCTTACCGTCTCTACTCTCGAGAGCCCAACAAAGAATCTGTATCGACACCTATCAAAGAGACGCGACACGACGCGACGCTGTGCGCACATTTTAATAGAGCGACACAAAAAAAAAACTTTATTTACTACACGAAAAGATACACATTTCATTATGAGAATTCAGAATACGTTGCACCGTGCAGCGCTGCGCTTCGAGATGCCTCGCGGCGTCGCGAGGCGCAGCGCCGCTCTAGCACGTCGCGCGTACCGGCGATGCACCGCTGCGCCTCGCGACGCAGGGAGACGCCGCGAGGCGCAGCCTGAAGCCGGCGTTCATGCGCTTGCAAATGGTAGACTGCGGGCGGACGCGGCGAGGCGGGGGCACGCGGCGAATATAGACACGTTCCGCGGCGAGGCGTCGTGCTGCCAACGATTTTACGATGCGCCTCGCGACGTTGCGATGCGTCTCGCGACAGTGCGCGGCGTTGCGCGAAATCACGGGCCTCTTACAGTATTGTCGCGCCGCGTCGCGTCTCTGTATGAACTGACCCTAAAAGTGTCGCTGTAGTGGACACACATGGACAGTCGATGTATAAGTACACTGACTGTCTAGTCACAGAATAAATAGTACAAGTCTTAGTGTCTGGTGTCGTCGTGTATCCTTACCTATAGATTCATGGACGGGTTTGTCTATTATTTTACCGAAACTATTGATACACATAATTTTTGTACTTGTACACAAGGTAGGGCAAAAGTACCCGATGTTGTTTTGCTGTATTTTTTTTTTGGGAATGAATTTGTTTTGTTCTGCAATTAAAGTTATCAAGAAAAAGTTATTTATTGCGACACAGTATTGGTTTCCGACTTCCACGTGGATGGAGTCGCGGGCACAGCAAGTTGTACATAAGAGTAGGTAACTAACTATACGATCAACCAGGATCTACATATTTACGAAACGCGGCTATCTACTTGTTGCGGACGGCAAGCCTAACTTCAACTAAGACGTAAACAAGGTCATAAAATACGTCACAATGTATAGAACAAGATGACCACTAGCTATAGACAGTGTACCATATAGCCACAGCTAGCTACAGTAAAGAGAACACTTTGAGAAAATATAATGGTAAATGAACATTACCGAGGGGTTACACCATACACTACTTGTGCCACCCTAAATGGTTCCTAAGCAGGTGCATCCGCCGGCACTTTGTCCCCCCTATGTCCACGTCAGCAACGCCCTAAGCCGAGATCCGAGTCCCACTAGGGGTCGCCCTTAGTGCTGTTGTTGCAGGTAGTCATGATGTTAGTGTAGTACAAGTAGTTAGCTGAGGTTAAGTATTTTACTTCCCCCCCATTGGCTGGAGACCCTTCAGGTCTCGCCAATAACTGCCCGGTTACGTAGAAACCGTCCCCTAGGACGACCATTTTGGGCATTTTGTCGGCACTCATTCTACACTCCAGGAACCAATACGAAGAACTGAAGCCTGAACCCCTGAAGCCCTGCAGCCCTGAAGCCCTGAAGAAAGAAGAACGTATAGTCGATTCGTATTAGAATGAGTGCAAAGTTTTTAGTGTAAATAATTTATGTTTGTTTGAATAAATACGGCAAGTGCCTTTCGAAAATTAGTTGTTTCACTGGTTGTCCTGTACAGCCAGTCGTTGTGGTCCTACGAAGCCGAATCGAAGAATCAGTTAAGAAGATTTGAAGATCCAAGAACAGGGTGCCAGGTGCTCAAGATTGTTGGTGTCAGGGGTTCAAGATTGTTCCTGTGGAGGTGCCGGGCGTACAAGATTGTTCCTGTGTACGTGCGAGCCGTTGAAGAAACATTCCTATTTCTTTGAGCGGGTGGACCGCGGCTCTGTGTCTCTAACCACCTTACGGTGTCAAACGGTTAGAGGCCAGAGTTAACGCCGATCAAGGCGGTGTGGTATTGTGCGATACCACCGGTTCTTCAAGAACGCCTTTTTCAAGGCGCGAACCGAACCAGTACACTACGCCGGTAAGGTCGTGTGTGGTGTGGGGGCCGGACTGTAGGCACTGCCGAAGGGGCTGGGTATTTCCCACCGGTCACCGAGCGCCCCACAGTACGCACGATCCTCTGCTGGGTAGATCCTACCTGTCCAATCCTGCACGTATCCATCCCTGGCGGAGCGTATCCCGGTTAACCCCGGACCCTCCAAGAGGACTGATAGGGCTGTTAGGGCTGTTAGGGGGCGTCAAATGCCGAAGATACCGACCACAAGAAGCCAAGCAGCCGAGGACAAGACAGCAAGAGTGTACGAAGATCCCCCCGCGTCCCCGTCCGCACAAGCATCCGCGTCCGCATCCGTGTCCGCGCCGACCGGTACCACGTCGCGCGCGCAAACCGAACCGAACCCCCGAAGTTAAATTAGATAGTGAGTTGAGTTAGTGGTGCTGTTTTATGACATGCCCAGGCACATCATGATGCACCCGATTCTACGATTGGACGACGACACATAATCAAAAGGTGTGTTTACGTTACGAAACTTTAAAGTAGAACGCAGCGAGCAGCAGTAGTCCGCGGGCCTTGAGTCAGTGACAACAATAGAAGATGCAATTCTAAAAATAGGTCAAGTTTACCTAATATAATAAAATATAATTTAATTATTCATTTTTAAATTAACGTTTATTGTCTCAGAGCATTATGTAGGTAACCGTTCATTCATTCACAGAGTGCATTGTTATTGATTTAGCTAAAAGGACTTAGCAACCGATTCAGTAAAAAAGAATTACAAAAAAAAAGTGTAATGTCAAAGTCAGACAATAGGGATGTCGGAAGTGAAAAAAAATATCGATGTATCGATATTTATTACAATATCGACTTCGATAGCACGAGGAAAAAATATCGATATATCGGTCAAATTTTCAGAGATTTTCGGTTTTAAATAATATTGTATTTAGTTCAGTCTGTGTCAATAATAGGTAATAGTATTTTTATACAAAATGCACATTATTTTAATGTATGAGAATCTTAATAAAAACGAAGGTAATTCAATCATTATTCCTTTTTATTAGGCAAAATCGATACTTCAGTACTTCCGGCGCACCTTAAGGGCAGTCAGCCCCGCTACCAACCTTGCTGACTATCTAATCTTTTCACCACAGCATGAGCTATTTTTGTATAACTTTTGCTGACACGAGAGAAGAAGATTAGGCAAAATTAGAAAACATCAAAAACCAAATAACAAATTTCTAATATTTTTAAGACCAGTTTATTATTTCAGGCAAACCAATATTTGTTCGGTAGCGAAAGTAGAAAAACTCTGCTCTTTACATGCTCCATTGTGACTATTGTCAGCCTTTACTGATTTACGGCAGAAACTACTCTCTCTGAAGGCACAGAGGAAGCCGTAGGTGTCAAGTATTTAAGTGACAGATTCGAAAGAACTGGGATAAAATGTCTCGTGTCTATCCAATTATCGGGTTTTCCTTGCGGGATAGATTTGGAGCATCTAGGAATTGCTTCAACGCGTCCGGCATTCTGTTACTTTGGGAGGCTAAATTAGCTGTATTGTTACTGGCTGCAGCAGCTAGTGATAGTCATAGACAACACAGTTCCTTTTTTCCGTTCGTTCTTATCTTTTACGGCTTTGTTCTGCTAAATATTCAAGTAAAAAATTAAATTTGAAAAAAAATATCGTTTTTGATACGATTTCGTTAAATAATATTTTGTATCGATATTTCGATGTATCGGATTAAAAAATATCGGGTAAAAATATCGATATATCGAATCAAAAATATCGATATATCGATATTTTTTCAACAAGCCTAAGTCACAATATGAAGTTGTTATGTTCTCAGAGGTTATTTTAGAAAAATTCAATTTGTTTTTCACCTATTGATAAAAGAAAACTAAGAGTTCACGAGTTATAACTTCCCCTTTTACTTCTTTGTTTGGTTACAAAAGTTATAACTATAGTTATTGGTTATATTGCGTTTATCGTTGGAGTAGGTAATATTGTTCTGTGATCGTGTGTAGTCATAAAAAATCTCAACAATGTTTCGGAACTTATGTAAAGGGTCTCGTAATTTCGTGCACAATTACTATATTAATTATCCCAACATTTCACTAAGGATAAGGACTTCGATCCGTTCCGATTCTACTGTGGTCAATACCATAAGGTCACAGAGAGTTAAACCTAAAAAGGAACCTGGAGAAATTTACAAGTGGATATTATTGGTTTGTACATTTTATTCTTAATTCTGTCCTAAAGTAATAAAATTCATGAAATCGTGTAGTTTTTATTATTGCAAAATCATAACAAACATTGCGACATATACCTACAAGGTGTAACATAAATAACGCACAACCTCATAAGGAGTCACTGTACTCATCATTATGAACAACTTTTGCTATGGGACCAAACCAGAAATCGCGAAAAAAAAACAGCTGTTTCCTACATTTAGACGAGTTATGCGAACATAAATGTCCAATCAATTGGCATACATTCTATTCTAATCTGGTCTAGGTTTATTGTCCTAATATTTTGATCATTCTGTTTTAATTAATATAGGTACTCCAATGTTATAATTAATTATACATAAGTAACTCATTGTGCTATTGTTTTAGATGATCCCAGTCAGTTCTTGTGGCTTGGGCCTTTGGCAGGTGTACCGTTTGCAATGGAAGTTGAATCTCATTGACATGATGCAAGCTAAAACTAATGCGACACCTGCAGCAATGCCTACAGAGTAACTATTTAATTTCTATTCTAGCTACTATTAGAAGTGCTTTATTAGATACACAAAGGCAGTAGATGTAAATGTTATGTCTAATTTAATAACCAAATGTATTAGAGCTGTGTAATTGTTAGCAACAGTTTTTTCTTTCAGCAGCATTCTTAGCTTCATTAAACATAAAGCATGTATGCACAACAGCCTAACTGTCAATACCATAAGTGAGTTAAGCAGTAAACAATGAAGAGTCACAATCATCCAATGCATAAGTATGAATAAGTAAACTTGTGCAAAGTCCAAAAGGCAGCCAAGAAGGATACGGCAAATGTTTTATTAAAAATTCACTTTCAAGTATCTAATTCACAAAATATACATTAGTTGCAAGTCGCAAAACATCCAATTCCTATAATTTCGGCCTGACGAAAAATACTGAGGCAAAGCTCCATATTTGGTAAGTTACAAAAACTTTGCTGTGCGGTAAATCAGCTGTTTAACAAAAATTGTAAATGCCAGAAAATATAGGACATTTTGCGAATTTCACTTACTGCAAATTGGACTACTTGTGACTAAATCCTTTCAAGTATCACCACCAGCCAGATAATATTATATTGAATCAGGCAGTGGTGCAGCTGTGCGATGTCATCATTCCACTAAGGAAATTATAGAAGGACAAGCATAATTATTAAGTACTATGTATTTTTCCATTTATTCATTGTAGAAACATATAAATTATATTATTAATAAATAAAGATTATAATAAAAAAAAAATTGTAGCCTATCGGCGTCGGGGACAGGGCCTAAGCTACCGGCGCGGCGGCAGTCAGAGCCTCAGAGAGAGGAACTTCCTAACAAAATGCGCCGTGTCCAGGAATACCGATTTCTGTATCAGGCTGCCTAACGAGAGCCTCATCATCAGATGTTGATCGAGGCTCTTGGCTACTAAACCTTATCTTTCTTGGCTTTCCTTATTTACGCGGCGTCTTACGTAGGCGGTTCAAAGCGACGCGAATTGCGAAGCGATCCGATGCGGTGACACGCGAATTCAATGCGATGCGGTGCGAAGCGGCGGCTTTGTCCTACGAGCTCGCGAATCACCCGCCGCGCGCCCGCCGTCATTCAGTAGCAGTGTACCGCATCCAGTTCGCGCAAAAATATCAAGCCAACTGATTGCGTTCGCTTCGTTTCGCGCCGCGCCGCACCGCACTCCACGTGCGTTTGGTAACGTAGGCCACTTCAATAGATATCGACTGTTTGTTGTTTTCGCGTCGCGCCGCGCCGCTTCGCTTCGCTTCTAGATCGCTCACGTAGGATGCCGCGTTGCTTATATTATTATATACTAGCTGTGCCCGTGACTCCGTCCGCGTGGATGTCGATATAACTGAATAATGTAGATGTAATGAAACCATATCGCGATTCAAAAATGGCTACAACTCATCTACTTACAATAGGCGCAATAACCTTAATGTTCCTTCTAAGGCTGGATATTTATACATTACAGTTTCACGGAATTAGAAAAGATGGAGTACTTGCCAGTACGAGTCCAAGGAGAATTCCTTCACGACAAAGAAATACTCATTGGACCCAGAGCACTGATTGAACAAGACTCGCCATTGCCGAGATCTGGATCTCTAGTATCTGATCCTAGGAGGAATCAAGGGTGGCTAGTAATAACTCCATTTAAGTTGACTGATACCGGGTAAGATATATTTTCTTACTATTGATTATTATTTGATTTTCGCTGCAGCAACAGCAACTGTTTAGCCAGTCTTCATCGCTAACGCTACTGTCCTGTGGTTTGATGCTGCGTCTCGTCTCGAGTTAATGAACTGTGTCCTCCCGAGGCACAGTACTGTGTCTCCGGACAAAAAGTGCCAGTGTACCGGGAGCCTAAAATTTGATTCCGTTTATAAACTACTAGGAATCGCCCGTGGCTTCACCAGCGTGGATGTTTTTTATCGCGTTTTTCGGGGTATAAGTATCTCAGGCTGTAAACGAATTCGTGTAATTCCTTCAAACCACATTATCTATTAATGGCATAGATTAACCGCGCACGGGATTTAGATTGAATAAATATTTAAAAAAAAACTTTTTCCCAAATATTTTTTTTATGTGATAGAAAATTTCGATGCCCATGCATAAATGAATGAAGGCACGGCGATACAGCTGATGGGCACGACTAGCGCGATATCGCTCCACGCAGTCAGTTAACTAGGGACGCTAAATTACTCAGATACAGAATACAAGGGATAACATTTTGAAAAAAAAATTTTGATTCTGAAAATAACCAATGCAGTGTCAATCAGTGTCACCAGTAGATCACGCGGTTTCAAAGAATTACACGAATTCGTTTACACCCTGTATATCCTTATCCAGGTTCCAGACTATCTCTGTACCAAGTTTCATCAAAATCGGTTCAGTAGTTTAGTCGTGATTAGGTAACAGACAGACAGAGTTACTTTCGCATTTATAATATAAGTTAGGATTTTGTCAAGCTTTACATTTGTTTTATATAGGTATTTATAGAGGTATAATATTTATTAATTTGACAGAGAAGTGATCCTGATTAACCGCGGTTGGATTCACCAAAATATGCGTCCAAAAGAGAAACGACAGCCATCTATGGTAAAGGGAGAAGTTGAGTTAGTTGGTGTTGTGAGATTAACTGAAAAACGAGCACCATTCATGCCCAAAAACAACCCAGTAAAGGGTTCATGGTTTTCCAGGTAAGCTTTAACATAAAATACATTAATTTATTATAATTATGTATTGATAAGTCGTCGACTGATCGTAGAATTGGGCGCATCATGATGTGGCAATGCGTTTCGCCAGGAATATCGACAAACGTTTGCTCTTCATTGATGTGCCCGATTTTTAATAGACTTCTTCAAAAAGGAGGAGGTTCTCAAATCGCCGTTTTTTTATTTATTTGTATATGTCCGACATTTTATGCATCGATTCAATTTTCGTGATTTGACATTTTGTGTTTCGGTCACCCTTTTCCCAAATGTACACACACCAGCATAATTAGAAGAACACAACAAAAAACCGTATTTTCTCCAAAATGTTGTATTGTGTTTGATTAAATATTTTAAAATTAGGGTAGCATGCATTCAAAATCATTTAATTGAATTTGGCAATTTAAATCCTTAATTTAATTTGCTAAAATATCGGTTTTGTAATTTTCGGCGCATATTTTTTGTACTTTTTTTTATTACTGTTTTATACTGCTAGGGTTCCTAATCAGTATTATGACATGTTTTTCCATGCAATCTATCAATCCATTATCTTTTCTTAAGACACATTATTTCCATACTAGCATGAAATACTTTTTAATCCTCTAATGTTCCTGTGTGCCTGATTTTTTTTCCCTAACCCTATATCCTGTCAAGGCCAACTCACATTCTATTGGACTGATGTCAGGAGACCACATTGATCCACCCTGGTGGGATATAAATACATCAATTGCTGACCACAAATACACTGTCGGGCCACACATAATCGTGCATCTTTTTTTTCTTTGCTTACAATGCATCAAGTGGCACGGCATGAGGTTTTAGGATGTCTAACCTGTAGCTAGACACATCCAGCAAGCCTCCTTCAATAATGCCTGACTCCGGATGCGCTTCAAAATAAATGTTACCCCAAACTATTACTGGAGCCTACACTATGTACCTTATTACACTATGTACCATAAGGCATATTCCTGTAAAATTTGTCTATCTTTCTTTACGCATACTCATAAGCAAAATGCGGACCACCTCCATGATTCTACGGGTTCGAATAGCAGCATTGCGCCAATTTTTCAGTGCCTGAACCGGTTTGGAATGTTATGAATGATCATCAGCGGCGCTGTTTCGCTGATTTTTGCATTGTCCTTGTCTTCTAACGAAACATCCTGTCTGTCTATCCCAATGAACATTGCGAGGAATGACTAATATCGATACACCCAGTGCTTAATTTACTGCACAATAGGTTTGACTTTCATCGATCACTGTAACATCCTACTTAACATTTGTCACAGGTAAATTACTTATTTTAGCCTCTACACAACGTTTATTCTCCAAATGCTAAGGCCAAAACACTACCACTTCAATAAAACTAAGCTAGCTAGCTTATCGAAAACAAAAAATGGCAAAAACTTTACAAAATCAAAACTGGGCTCAATTTACCTCTAACCTCGCTTAGGAAAACCAAATTTTTCTTCAACATGCAGTCTTAATTGAAGGTTCTTTTGAATAACAAAACCGTCATAGCAGTAGCAGCTCCAAATAATAAAAAAAAAAAAAAGTGTAAATGTTCCACTAATTATACCGATGTGTTTGTGTAGTTCATCGTTTGATTATACTTTGATCGTTTATTTATAAGGACGATGTTCGTCGTTGTTTCGTTTCGATCCAAAACTCAGGCTGAGATCTATAGATCCAACTTGGACTTAGCTTAGACTTTGCTCAGACTTTACTTACGTAATACTTTGCTAAGTGTATGCTTAGCATAATCTTAGATTGGAATTTATAGACGTATGACGTTGAGACTATGCTGAGCTTAAGCTAAGCATACGCTAAGACGGTAGATGTCAAAATACAATTTAATATTTCGTTTCAAGCATTACATTCTTGATTTTTCTTCATAAAAGTTTAACATGACATATGTAACTAATCTAGAACTATGCTCATATTTCTTCTATGTATTATTATTATAAGAATAAGTAGAAATTGGCATGCTTTTATGTGTTTTTTTTTTTATAAACGAACTCAATAATATATTCATTGAAACGGATCGCATCGTTTTGTGTCAAAACAAAACTATCCATTCAGTGTTGGCAATTTGTGGAAAAAAAGTATTTTTTAATTACTTTTATACATTTTAAACTTAGAAAAACATTTTTATGTGATGTAATAATACCTAATTGTTTTTATCATAACTAATTCAGAATTAGTTATCAACATCAAGGAAATCTTTTTTAATCTGGTATTACTGAGTTGAGTCTGGTCACTTGATAATACTGAAAAATTAAAAAGTTAAGTAAATCTAATGATGCTAAAGTAAAGTTTGGAACATTATTTTTTGTTAGGATAATAGTAACCTAAGTATTTGCTAAGTCGTCGATTTTGTGAACTTAGACTTTGCTGAGCATTTGCTAAGCACACACTCAGATGAATTCAAAGACGGCTCTATAAATACTGACTTTGTCATAAGTCTAAAGTAAAGTCTGAGCAAAGTCCAAGTTGGGTCTATAGATCTCAGCCTCAGACAGGCCGCCTGACCTGTCCTAACAGACGCGGGCGGCGCGGCGGCGTTCGGTATAAATGCCCTGCGAGTCGGGCATTTGTCAAACATTTATCACATGTATATTCTTCATTATAATCATGTACAACGACAAATAAAAATATATGTATAGAATAGAAGAAAATAGTGTACTTCATGAATCATACAAGTTTTTTTGTGTTCTTGCTATGGAACCCTTGATGCGCGACTGATTAGCACTTGACAGGTTTTTATTCTTTTCTTTCAGAGATTTGGAACAGATGAGTGAATACCTTGGCTGTGCCCCTGTTTGGCTCGACGCACGAGGCATACCAGATCCACCAGAAGGATGGCCCATCCCTAACCAGACTCGAATTACTTTAAGAAATGAACATCTTTCTTATGTTGTCACTTGGTTTTCACTTTCAATACTAACGGCAATTATGTGGCGTCGTTATTTTGTTAAGAAGTTACCATTAATGTAAACAGTTTGTATTATAGTATGTAAATTACAATAAATTGAAATAAATACTTTAATAATTATTAAAAGGACGTAGCTACAAATTGCTTTAAATAAGCTGTTTTACCGAAAGAAGAAAAAGGAGTACTAACCAAAACATCGGAATAAGTTTCACAGATTGCTCGGAATGAAAAACAACCGATATAAATAGCAATTTGCAAAGAAGTCCTTAATGGAAAGCTGTGCGCTATGATCTATGAATTCGATTATCTATAGGTAGCTGCAGTAGACATTTATTTTTATATATAGCGAAGTAAAAAATAGTTGTTGGTGACTGAAGAGTCTACTGCAAAACACCAGTATTAGTTGCATTTGAATTTGTTATAATCATATCACACACGCCTGTTGTGGAGCTCTTAAGCGCCGCGTGCGCCTATAGAAATAAACGAAATTTAGCAACTTCGCGATTAGTACTACCTATCTACGTTGAAATCGTTAATTTGTATTTATTATCGTTTACGTTAATTTAATGTCGCTATGAAGTAACTGTTACAAAAAATCTATATGTAAGTAAAAATAAAATCGTGTTTTATTAGAAATGTGTAGTTACATTAAAATAAATTTTTAAATACGTATGAAGTGTATTTTTTTAATAAATTTTTCTCGGGCTTTAATTAAACACAGTTTTTGATTGAGATCTAATTGGACTCATGAAAGTTTAATGAATAAAAGAAGACGGTTATTATAATACATAATTTCAGGTAGTCATAATTATCAAATGATCACACTTATATAAAATTATCATTCAATTAAAGTAAATTTTTAATTATTGGGTACAATTTATATACAAATTAAAGCATGTCGTGGTCTGTGGATTACATATTTTTTACTACACTTAAGCCAAGTTAGATATGAAGTTTATCTAACAGTCAATATATTGCAATGTTATCACTTGACGAAAGTTGGTTTTTCGATCGAATTTTTATTTGGTTTCGATTTGTCGGCACTTCCTTGAATCTGTATTTATATTTATCGATATTTTGTACCTGTGCAACAGTAATCTCAGTTGCATAAATTGTTCATATCGAATTTTGCTCAACTATAGATATGAATATCAAAAGAATTTATCTGAAATACTAATTTTTACATAAAACTCGCGCGTTTTTCCCATGGGGATAGGCAAAAACTACAGATCACCACATGCTACGATTTTGTATTTAATAGTTAAATCATATTTTTTTACAGTCACATTATTTCCACGATAGTTATGCTATGAAACAATATATAAAACATAGTTTAAATTGATACTACTTTGAAAATAGTAGTCCAACCCCGACACGAGTGTAAAATTATAATAAATATTGTTAAAACGAAGTTTCTTGATGGAAATTTACAAATAAAATTTTATTTGGAATTAATATTAGGTAAATATCAGACACGAATCGTATCCAACGATGCAAACAACTTTACGCATTATAACGCGTTCCTTCGTTATACAACTACGTGCAACATCGTAACGTGCAATAAAATATGACACAAGTACACATGAACATACAAGATTAATATTCTCACTCGTTCATTATACCAGCAATATCCATACGTGCAATATGCAATAATGCTCGATAAATGTACAGTGAAATTAAAGCATGCAATATATACAATAAAATGCATGCATGTCGTGCATGTGTTTTATTGCACGTTAGGATGCTGCACGTAGCTATATAAAATAAAGGAAAAGAACTCGATATAACCTGTAAAATTGGTTGCATCGATTATTCCAAATTAATTTAGAACATAAATATTTAGGTAAAATACATATTTAACTACAGTGTTACACACACACTACTGACGTTAAAGTAGATGATGAACATGAAATGATTTCTAAGATTACATGATTCTTATTCAACTTAAATTCAACACACTCATTGAAACAATTCTAAAATAAAAAATCAAGTTTTTAAGTTAATTCTAATAAAATATTAATAATAATTCATTACGAATCTTAACATAAGATATCAAATAAAATATTCATAATTTCACCAAATGAATGACTAATAATAACTAGCTAACCCATAAAATTATTTCGGTACAAAAGAAATCTTAAAATTATATAATACAAAACAATTTAAAAGTACATACACAAAGGTGACTTTACACTCACAAGTAAACCCGAGAAATATATCCTGCACAGTGTTTTTTTTTAACATATAGCTGTACATGATGTATAAGAGCTGTACAAGCGAACTTCCCAAGTATAACTGTGTCCAGCATACGTCTGAGTGTAAGGTCACTTGTAGACTTACAGGCAAGGACAATTTAAAAATATAATATTTAATAAAAATATGTCCTTGTGACAGCTTTACAAAACGAAATTTTAGATTTTCGGCCATCTCCCGGTAACAGGTTATTCAGATGAAATAATTTTGATAATAATCTAACAATCAAGTTATTAATAACAAGTTATCGGAAAATGGTGCGCGGGAGAATAGAAGGCTCAACAAATGTTGATAAATTTAGAGATTTAAAAATCCAATTTTGTAGCTCCGCTTGATTCTTATTACCAATCGATGTTATAATTTTTTTAGATTATTAATAACTTAACTACTAATATTTATGTCAACACGATAAACGTGAAGACGTGACATGAACACAGGCAATATGAACTTAAATTCAAGCGGGCAAGTCAAAATTCGACACGTGTATTTGAGGCACGTGTACCGGATCAATTTTGGGCGTTGTTTTGTAATCACAAATGCCACACTCCTTTAGTTTCCATTCCCATCCCATTGTTTGAACAGCATGCAGAGTTTGGGCCTCCGTGTGTTGGCGCCGAAGCATACCTTCCTGTAAGTTACGTTAAATACATGCGTTTTATTCACTAAAATTAGTTTATACACTTACTTAATCAAGTAAATAGTTGACCTGAAACGAATACGATCAATCGTAATCGTCGTCGACTATAATTGCGATTATTTAACGATTACGCATTCGTTGTTTTCTACCTAAATTATTAAAGTAACTATTGTATTTACTATTTAGGATGTATTTAATTAATACACCTTGACAATAATGGAACCAAAACTTTTATTATAACTCCGAATCATAGACTAACTTAAAAAAGTGGTGAGGAACATGAGCTAGTGTTGCCCCTCTATTAGTCGATATAACAGTAAAAACTACTTTATAAGCACACTTATTTATAAATATATCGCACATGAATGTATTCTAAAACAACTTTATTATCGTTTAGTATCGTTTCTAAAGGAGCATACTTTGAAGGCGATAAAATAAATTTGGATGAATAACTAACATTTTGTGTATTACTGATCTTTTCCCGGTACTTTTTTGACAGAGTAGTATGTACATACCTTGATTTTCTCCCATTTATCATCTACTTCTTGTAGCCAAGAGTTAATTTGTCTTCCGTTGCAGCGGGAGCGCTGCGCGTTGCGCTTCTCTTCCTGCTCTGGAGCTAATACATTGTAGACTTCTTTGTCGCGAAGTATCGTGCACACAGAGAAAGGAAGAGACTGTTGAAAAAATAACATGAAATAAATATAATTGAATTAGGGAAATATTATTTGAAAGGAAAGGAGATGAAACGCATTATCCACGGTATAGTTGATATAATCCATAGGAAATATCTAGCCACTTCATCGGGGCGGGGGAAGCGCATTCCTTTGAGTTGTCTAAATGTTTCCGACAGGTACAATCCGCGAGGACGTATTCCACATTGGGCACCCGTTTTTACGGCACCCAAGTTAATGGCACCTGAGGTATTCCATATTCGGCACCTATAGGTATTTTTCGCAGGTGCCATTAGTGGAACAGTTTATTATTTAAAATTTTATTCCACTTTCGGCACCTACGAACCAGTAGGTACTAGTGATGGGACGTTTACTTTTTATAGGACGTTAAAATTAAAAATTCGATTAAAATCAGTAGAGTTTAATAACATGATAAAAATATAACTTCTTTATATATTTTAATATCACAATCGGTTTCCTTAATCACATATATTGCAAAATCAGCCTTGAGTTACAATAGTTTTTTTTTTTTTATGTTTTGAGGCTTTTCATCAAACATGGTTAACATACAATTATTTCTTTCTCTTCTTGATTAACGTTGTAATTAAAATTCAACTGTATTTATTTATTAAAACTACCAGGAAAGCAGAAATGAACTGAAACCAGGTGCTTAAGCGACTTAACATACATAGTACACACACGCTCAATAATGGTAAAAATACAGGTTTTGAAATTGAATCATTTGTTGTTTTGAAAAGTACCAGGGCGACAGAAATGAACAGAAAATAGGCGCTTAAACGATATCACTAAGTGACAGTTATAGGTAAGATATAGGACAGTTTTAAGACTTCTATCGATATAGTGAATAATAAGGAATACTTTATATTCCTTTTTGTGTTTAATCATCGGTGCACATCTTAGTGACATCGTTTAGGCTGTCACCCTGGTACTTTTCAAAACAACAATTGATTCAATTTCAAAACTTATAATTTTAGCATTATTAAGCTAAGTAGTAAAGTCGCTTAAGCACTTAGTTCCAGATCATTTCTGCTTTCCTGGTAGTTTTAATAAATAAAGACAGTTGAATTTTAATTACAAAGTTAATCACGAAGAGAAATAATTGTATGTAAACCTAAAAAGTATTTGTTTTTAAATTCTATTGTGTACGATGAGGCTGGCATGATCATGTTTGATAAAAAGCCTCAAAACATTATAAAAAAAAAAAAAAAACTATTGTAATTCAAGGCTGATTTTGCAATATATGTGATTAAGGAAACCGATTGTGATATTAAAATACATAAAGAAGTTATATTTTTATCATGTTATTAAACTCTACTGATTTTAATCGAATTTTTAATTTTAACGTCCTATAAAAAGTAAACGTCCCATCACTAGTACCTACTGGTTCGTAGGTGCCGAAAGTGGAATAAAATTTTAAATAATAAACTGTTCCACTAATGGCACCTGCGAAAAATACCGATAGGTGCCGAATATGGAATACCTCAGGTGCCATTAACTTGGGTGCCGTAAAAACGGGTGCCCAATGTGGAATACGTCTCCGCGAGGCCTAAGCTGAGCTTTGCATTTGTGTGAGTGCACATAGAATCGATTGCCAAAAAACAGTATAAACCGGTTTAAACCAAGCAAAGGACGCGTTTGCATTCATTCTCATACAAATGCAAAGCTCAGCTTAGGCCTCGCGGACTGTAGCACATTAGCGCGACTGTGAAAAATGACAACTTCGTGGATGCTTCATAGAGGCATTCTGGCAGATATTATTAAAGCTATTTCTAATTTCCAAAGGTTATACTTGTAGCGTCGACTTACGACCGGCGACTGCACTTTCACACTTGGACAAATGATGCAATCCTTCTTTCGAACCTTGTCTATTGGTGGATTATAAAAACGAGTCTTAAATATAGCTGCGTGAAGTTGAAAGTACATACAACTCTAACCTGTACTGACCATCTGACACAGTGTTGGTATAGAATACAGGGTAGAAATTTGAGGAGGGGCAGTAAGGGCAAAACAGTAAGGTAGGTGTTACGAGGGTGTGACGGACGGACAAACAGACAGACGGATATGACGAAACTATAAAGGTTTCTAGGAACCCTAACAATTCGATTTAAGGCGCTAACGTGCGTAAATTGACGTTGAGCATTCAACTTTAGGTGCAGACTCATAAATTAATAATTTTATTCGTAATTTCACAATAATTAAACATAATTTAAGAACTGAAAAAAATACTAAATAAAATAGTGTGATTTGACCGCAACAAATTGAAGATAGATGAAGAGTTTACTTTTTTATTGCATTTAAATAACAAGAAGAAAATTCACCAAAAACCTGCAAAACGACATTTTGAGCAAGGTAGCGCTACGTTACGTTTACGACCTCCTCCTGAGAATGTTTTTCAGTAGCTACACCGGTTAAGCTAGTAGCCCTATCTCAAATTTCCTTTATCGACATTACATTTGGCTGCCAGTATAATATAAGTAAGGTTTGTTTTTACCTGGTTTGCCACAGCGCGTTCGGCGCGCCCGTGAACGCGCAATATTTCTTGTTCGACGGCCAACACAAGCTTCTCTTTTTCTACTAGGTGTTGTATACGTAATCTTGTTCTGTGAAACGAATTATATATTAGGTTCATAACAGTAAGATTGAAAAATGTTACAAGGATTAGGCGTCGTCCTATTTGGCTACGATCGTACGAAAATCTCTTTAGAGTGTCGTAATTAAAGATCGCAAGTCATCGCGCGAGCACAGGAAATGCTTAATAACGATCGTACGATGGGTTTGATCGTGCGATCGTTCAATCGAAGCTACAGATCTCTTTCGAGTGTCCTAGTTGGTCACGCGTGTTCGCGTGAGCACAGCAACTCATTTGTACTGGATGCCTATGCAATATGCGTGGGAGAGAATGACTTGACATCCGCCATTTAGGTATATGCATTCTTTAACGGCGCGAATTATATCATTGTCATGACGAATCTCGTGATGGCCAAGGATTAAGAAATTAAATATCTTGACTTGGCGTAAGAGGTCGCCGATATAATGTTCATTCAGCAGTTATTGTGTAGTTGTTACGACCAATGGTCTAATAGTCAAGAGCCTCAATCACAGGCTCTCGCTAGGCGGCTGGACCAAAAGCTTGGTACAAAAAACAGTACACCTGGATACGAAGCGTAATGTTAGGAGTTTCCGCTTTCTAGAGCCGCGAACACCAGCAGCTTTTGTATCTTAAAATTATTTTGATATATTTAAACCATTAACATACCGCTCCTTCTCTTGGGCCATGAATTCGTTTATCATCTGTGGTGGCAAATTATGTGGAATTTCCACTTGAGGATCAGGGTTCACGTTACCCTGGAGTGTGTATGTGCATCTATTCATCAAATATTTGTTAAAATCTTTTGGAGGTTTGGGCTTTACTGGAAATAAGCTTCTCTGGCGGCGATCAATCTGTTGACAACATTTCACGTTATTTTATCGGATCATACGCTCCATGTCACAAACGAATTTAGTTATGCACGCGAATTGTAACGCAGTGAGATATTTACTCAGTTGGTCACATTTGCGGTTACATTCTCAGAATTTCTCAGTGTATCACGATCGCAGTTCGTCATTAACGCGGTTTGTCACAATCGTAGATTGTAATATACGCTGTTCATAACGAATGTCTCTGAAAACTTCCTTCGTCCGCATTTGTACTATTACATCGCATTTGTGTAGGATTTTACTATCTACTAGTAGTATCGTCTCGGAGTTTCGACGCATTTGAAATGTAAGCGTCGCGGAGCCGGCCTCGATACATCGTCGTCTCATTCCGCGTCAGCAGTTTCGTCGCCAGCGCAGCCGTCGATTGCTGAGCCTGCAGTGCGCCCCGCCTGCGCACCCCGCAGCCCTGTGCCCCTCACCGCGCCCGCACCGCGCAGCGCCGCCGCCGCCCCTCGCCCCGTCCCGCTGCCAGTGTCTGCAGCCCCGGCGAAATCTCTACGTAGGGATTTCGCTAGCGTCACCGCGAGCGCCCCTGGCGTTTCTAGTCGGAAGCCTGTGCCAGAAAGGGTGCCGAAATAAGCTGAGGATGGTTTCGTGACGGTGCAAAAGAAGTGATGTCAGAGAACCAACAAGAACTGCTGCGGCACGGCTCCTGAGGAGCCGAACATGACGTTTCGTGCCGCGATGCCGAACACTTCGGTGTATATCTCCCGCATACACTACACCACTAATGCGGAGGACATCGTGGAGTACGTACGTCAAAAGGCCAAGTCCTTGGTGAGAGTGCAGCTGCTGGAATCGCGCCGTAACGCCAACTTCAAGGCGTTCGTGGTGCGAGTACCAAAGTGTCTTCTGCACCTCGTCATGGAAGAGAACTTTTGGCCGAAGGGAGTGGTGTTCCGTCGCTTCCGCGGACAAGTGCCATATGACCGCACAATGACATAGTGCTCAAGTGAAGTTTTACTAACATAGGCTTAAGTTTCTATACTAATACAAATGTATTATTATAATATATATGTTAGTTTGTAAGGTATATATCTATGGGCCTGAAAAGCCTGATAATAAAGAATTTTATTTATTATTATTTGAAATGTAAACCTATAATGTTTTCCGATACTTCAATGAATCTATTCTGTAAAATGCAATTGCAATCGGTTCAGCCGTAAAGGAGGCACAAACAGACACCCCTTTACTCGTATAATAGCTGCGCCCCACGGTTCTGCGCCCCAGGGTTTCAGCCGCGTGGACAGTGATAATAAGTTCTAGATAATTGTAATGGTGATGAGGAGTATCCTATCCTATGTCCTATTCTAGACTATCTACCTAACAAATGACATCGGCAGATTTTGCTTATAGTTCTCGAGTTTATTCGTAATTTTTGTTTGGGATGGGTATCTAAAAGAAAAATTGTAACGTCAACGAAGTTGCAATGCAGTTAATTTGAAAAATAAATACTATTATCAAATTCGAAGACGGCGGCCATGATAAAATACATATGTGACGAACTGCGTGTGTAACGAATGTGTTGTGATTCCTGACCCGACCACGACATGGAACGGAGATTTTACTATGGCACATAATGGTTATTTTAATTGTGTTTTATTGTGCCACTTATCCCAGGAATTTGTGCCTAGTACTTTTCGAGTAATAAGAGTACGATTGTGGTCGGGCTGGGGATCACGGTTCCTGACCCGACCACAACCAGATCTAATAAAATATCAATAGTGGGAAGTTACTAATTATGCCAAAAATATGTGTCAAATTGTGCCTATGGCACACGAAATTCTTTTACTATTCATATCACAGAATATATCTTAATTCGGATAAAATTGAATATTCAAGAAATAAAGTGTGTCAATCACACGCTATGCAATTTTACTACGACTTTGCAAGCAGTTTTATTTTATGAAATTTATATAAAGCACTTTATTATTTTATTTTACTGGATGTGTTCACGACTTCGTACGCGTATAAATAATGTATTTATAAAAAAAAATACAACCACTATATTTTGTAGCATTTTAATAGTGTGTTAGGGTTATAAAAAACCGGTCAAATGCGATTCGGGTTCGTATCCTGAGGGTTCCGTAACCCACATCATGACGATAAGTTGAAATTTAAATATAAATTATCTTGTTTAAACAATACCAGTACAAGCTGATCCCTTGCTGCATACTTTTACCATTAATACAGGGGTCAAGAAGTTAATAGTTAAGAATTAACCTTTTAAAATATAAAAACATAGTTTTCAGACTTTTTCCTTTACTTGTGATGTAAGATCTTGCATCTTGCCAAATTTCATGATTCTAGGTCAACGGGAAGTACCTTGATTTTGATTCCCGAGCGATTTCCATAGATTGTTTTTATTTTGTTTTATGTAGAAATTCAATAAATATAATAATAAGAAAGCTGACAAAATAAACTCCATTTTTATTTCTTACTCTGTAACCCTATATGACCAGTTTTGTTACGACAACAGTTCAGTTAAATCAGAACTAACAGAATTCAAATGTTTAAGTGCAGACTAAATTATACATAGAGTGTGACTACTTGACTTAATGCGTTGTGTGTGCCATTGGCACAATTTGACACATATTTTTGGCATAATTAGTAACTTCCCACTATTGATATTTTATTAGATCTGGTTGTGGTCGGGTCAGGAACCGTGATCCCCAGCCCGACCACAATCGTACTCTTATTACTCAAAAAGTACAAGGCACAAATTCCTGGGATAAGTGGCACAATAAAACACAATTAAAATAACCATTTTGTGCCATAGTAAAATCTCCGTTTCATGTCGTGGTCGGGTCAGGAATCACAACACTAACGAATGCCTTTTGTGACGAAGTGCGTGTTTGACGACCGCCGTTTGCGACGAACTCCGTTTGTGACGAATTGCGTTTGCGACAAACCGCGTATTGTGACCTACTGCGTCAGTGACGGATTTCGTTTTTGACATGGAGTCTATGATTCATTTTTTTAACATGTGTACTAATAACATGAAAGTGTTTACATGTTCGAAAGAAATTTAACATACCTGTTTCCGTATATGAATGTACATTTGATATGGATTTGAGTGAGTTATATTATGGCTGGCACTGGATTCATGGATCTGTTCATTTTTCGATTGATCACGAGAGTGCCCATCTTTTGAAGCTTTAATTTTTCTTTTTCTTGGATGCAGCTCCACATGACCTGTGTTTGCTGTTACACATAATAATAGTTAAATTAAAACTAACACCTGAGAAGAAAATTTGTTTCATTAAAAATTATAAGTCTCACTTACATTCAGATTTTCCAGAATTCGACGACGATACCGTGTGATCGTGATCTTGGCCCTAAAATAAAGAGTGTTAAAATATTAACACCATTTGTTATTCTTGCATACAATGAAAAGGAATTGAAAATTTCCAAAAGGATCGTGTGAGTTATATTAACTATTGTTAAAAAGATGAACTACTCATGTACTTACAGAGCCCGAAGGTGTAGGACTTTTATTGGAATTCAAGTTAGCTTGAGCCTGTCCCGCCCCGGAGCGGCTGTCATTCCCTGTCTGAGGGGACGTCCTCTCCTTATCTTTATCCCCGTCATTCGTCCTATGAGAACGGAGGACTCTCTGTCCAGCCTTCGGACGAAAAGTAGGTTTATGAGCATACGTTAGTTCAGGTATTTAGAATAATCATGAAATGATAGTTATAATAAAAGGAGGCTTTGCATTCTGTAACACTAACACACGAATGTTTTGTAAAATTAGGAATCTTTCAAATAATTGTAGTTTCTTACCTTTCCTCCTTCCCCTCTCTTGTCGTCAGAGTTGCCGTCTGAACTATCGGAAGTTTGTCCCGTGTCAGTGCTCGTACAAGGTATGACGTAGGGCAAAGTTGATGCACTACCTCGACCCTTGCCGCTTCCCCTTTGACCTGTACCACCTAAAGAAAATTAGTTAAAGGGAAGAGCTCGGAGGATTTACGGTGAACTAGCCGTTCCGCGTTAATTAATAAATCATCATTTCCGTTATTTAATAAATCAAAGGAAAAAACAACACAATTAAACTTCCCTTATTTTATACTAATTCATCTACAAGGTGTTATTGAAATAACGCAAAAGCTGAACCCAATTTGTTCAGAATTGATTACACTACTTCAATTTTTACCTATAAAATATTTAGAGTAGTGGTCATTTAATTAGGAAAATTCATGACAGGACAGAATGTTGCGATAAAAAGTGACAATTATTAATTAATATCAGTACATAATTGATAACTTTTAACTACGTCATTATGTAGTTCCATCAATAGTGTTAAATACATGAAAACAGATACGCATAGCAACAAACTTAAGACTCATAACTTCTAATTTTACTAACAGGGAGGCATTTGAAGCGTACCGGTCGCTGGACAAATAATAAAAAGACTACGAAAAATTGTTAGAAAACTAAGTTTTCAAAAATATTGTCATTGACTATAAATTATATATTAATTGGTCTCATTTTAGCGGCATCGTTTATCATATACATTTAAAAAAAACATCGTTTATCATATACATTTAAAAAAAAACTTTATTGCTTAGGACAAACAGCGTCCAAAATATTAATATTTATTTAATTCAACCGAGTTTACGATAGGTATACCACAAAAGATGAGGCAAAAAAAATTGCTCAAAAATGTCAAAAGCCCTGGGTGAACATCGGAAAACAGGAAAAAAGGGACAATAATAATTGAGTGTTAATGTAGAACGGATTGCTATTTAAGGTGAACGCACACTTATCCGAGCCGAACACATCGAACGAAACGAATTTTGTGTATGAAATCTTATGGAACCTCGCACACTTACCCGCGTCGAATCGTCCGAATCTGGAAGAACCCCAGAAACCCTAGACGAATTCGGATGACGTCATCAGATTCGGTGCGGCTTATGCGGTCGACTTGACCGATGCGCTCGCTCATTCATCTTTCATTAATAAAGCGCTGACAATTGAGTAATAACAGTGCGACAAGCGTAAAGGAAATAGAAACGATTTCTTCGGCGCGGTCGATTCTTTCGGTGCGGATGTGTGCGAGGCCTCCTTGACTTCGATTCGTTCGGCTCGGATAAGTGTGCGTTCAACTTTAATACAACTTCTTATTGATTACGTAAATAATGGAAGTAATATTGATTTTAAATAGGTATAATGTAAAATTAATAAAAATTCCACCTAATTTTACGAGTAGTTGCGTCTTAATTATTAATATTTTACAACAGAGTTAATACGGGTATGACGCAGAATGTGCACCTCTCATAACGTGCACTTGACGCAAAATATGCATTTGGCAATAGGTGCACTTCTCTACATGTGTAATAAATTTTGTCACATACAGTGTTACTTGTACAGAGAGCCTAAAGTAACTATCTATTTTACAGTTTCCTGTTTAACAGCTTTACGTAACGAAAATAACAGAAAATAAATTGTAGGATTGAGTCTTACCCTCTCCCTCCTGCTCGTTCCTATTGCCGGACCCACCAGCGCCGCCTGGTATCACTATTTTCAGCGGCGGAACCTTGGGTGCTGCTGACTCGTGAGTCTTTGGTTCCTCGTCGCCATCATTATTGTCCTTGCCTTGGTGCGGCTTTGGACTAGCAACTGGGCTTTTTCTGTCCTGTTTGCCTACTTGCAAGGAGCCACCCTTTCCTCCGCCAGACTTGCCCTAAACAAGAAATAAATCATTTTGTTAGCAATCGACCGAACAATTTCGGTGACTATTGGAAAGAGCGGGTAATTAATGTGCTTAGAACTACTATAACATTGTAACCAAATATTGAGTACATAATAGGAGTTGTCTAGTCATCGAACCTCGTCAAAACTTGATCAATAATTGGTGCTGTTGGCTGCATTATGTAATCATCATTATACATAGTGAACTCGTTTTCTAAGTATTTCCTTTAGTGGTAGTATGTACTATAGGCAACAAATTAGCCCCCCATGTACCCTAGGCGAAAGTCAGTTAGCTTTTTTAAAAATGCCCTGAATTCGTTACTAAATATTAAAAGTATCAAATTAAATTGCTTTGATTTCCAAATTAACTTGTACCTAGTATTTATTATAAAAGGTGGTGGGAATAGAAACTTATCATTCGAAAAGTACTGCGTCAAAGATGTGCACAAACAAGGCAGGTAAAATAATGGTCGAACGTCGACCTCAAGCAGTACTATGCAGTTAAAATTACTAGAATCAACTTTTTATCAACTGTTTCATGGATCATTCCCGAGGGGCGAGTTATTGAAATGAGATGTGATTTTTCGATTATCATCATTCAGCATCATGAGCAGACAAAGCCTTGCCCAACAACGTGACATTTCCTGTACTGTGATGATCAAATTCTTCGAAAAATTACCTGATGTGAACCTTGTGCGTTGGCTTTTGAGCCTCCGCCGCCTCCTTTCCCCTGCGTCTGTATGTTACTCTTTCCGGAAGACCCCGCCCCGCCTTTGCCGGCATTCTGTCCACCGCTACTTTTGCCCAGTGGTATGGCGCCTGTCTTGCTCGCTGGCCCCGGTGGTTTACTGCCTGTTAGGATACTGTTAAAGAACAAAGTAAGTTTTAGTCTCAAATCAATAGATTCAAATATATAAGCATCATTTGGGAGTTAAATCATTCATTATTGTCGCTAGGCACCAATTGAATGTGGCGCGGACTACGGGCAATACCTCCTTTTTGACGCCTACGTCTAGCAGGACAGTTGATGATAATGGTTATGTCGAGAGATGAGCAAGCAGATAAATATTCGAAATGAGATGATATTTAAGTTAGTAAATCTTCGTTTTTACTTTATCACATTCATTAGTATACTCGACCTCGAGTATTTATCCAAGTAAGAACCAATCGCTAGTCACATATCTTACCGTCCAGGCCCACCGCGTGCCACCGGAGCCGGCTTGCCCATAGGCTCCTTCTCCTCGTTGTCCTTACGCTTCTTCCGTTTGGAAACATCATCTTCAGCCGCTTCGTTATCTGCAATATCCTCGTAAGGCCTTTTGTTGCAGTCGTCCTGAGTCGATGACACCACTCCGCTACTTAGCTGTGTTCCATCTGAAAAGAACATAATAAAGTGTATTGAAAAACTCGACTGAAGAAATGCTTGACATACTACGCATTAAATAGGGTTTCGCAGTCATTGCATAATTATTTAAATACAATAAGAATTTAAGATGGCAAAATACGTTTATTTTAGGGGTTAAAAAAGGTTTTTTGAGAACCAGGCCATAAAATTCTATGTAGACACTTACAAGGCACTTTGAATAGAGACAAAACCAACTGATAACTTGCTAGACCATACTTCTGATTGGTAGCCAATGCAGGTCCATTTTCAGGTTAATTGATTAAGTGTTGAGGGGGAGAATAAATACTATGACAGACGGACAGATGGACCTGCTACTATGGAACCCTTAAACAATGGTTCTGAAATAAATTACCCTCTATGCAAAATAGTCTGTCCCTTCAGTAGGATGTAATTATTTTTTTAATACTTTTTTTTTGATCTCGTATAAATGAGTGCTAATTTACACTTTGTATATTATCACAAGCTTTTGTCCATGGAATACTACAGACCTTGAACATATCTTAAAAATTGCCAATTGCAATGATGCCAGTAGGTCAGACTATTAGCTACACAACAGCTAGCCATGCTTATTTAATGCGCGAACGAACAAACAGACAGACATACATACATACATACAGACAGACATTTATTGCGCGAACAAACAAACATAGATACACACAAACAGACAGACACAAACAAACAAACATAGACAGACCATAATAATTCTAAAGCCGTTTCAGTATTAGCTTGTATTTATGTAACAAGCCATAAAATAAGAAACTATGTGTATAATAAGTATAGATTGGGACAAAAAACCCAGTTCATATCTCAGTCTGACAGCGTTTTATGTCACACAGAGTTTCAGAGATTTCAAAATATGATTTTTGTTGATGCTTCTAACCGTCTCTGGTCTCGGCGGCGCCCCCTTTTTCCTGTGTGGTGACGTCCTTGCCATCGAAATGTTCCCCCTGGGCTAGGGTCTCCATGTTGTTCCGCTTACTGCAATCGCTGTTGGCACTGGCATTGCAACCCTTTTTGATACTGTCATCCCTTGCCCGACTGACGTGTGTTGCTCTCGCGTTATTATCTGTTTACATAAGCCAACATGTTCCATATAAATAGGAACTTTTTCCTATGACAAGTATATTTATAATACAATTATTTGTTTTATCATTACAATAATGTTTCATTTGGTAATTTTTTTGTTACAAAAAGCTGAAAGTTATGTTACATTAATTTATTATTAGGTATCTTATCAGGTACTTGTTGTTTAAATTAAATAATAGAGATAGCGCAAATATCTTGATGTCAATTTTTTGTGAGCTGATGATGAAAATAGTATATCATTAATTTATCAAAACTACTATGTATATGCTTATGTGTGCTGCTTATGATTTTGCATGAAAGTCGATAAAAGTAGGTCATATGTCTGGGGATGTACCAAAACAAACAAACAAAAACTTGAATATTCTGAACGTGTTTAGATTAATTTATGTTACAAAGTAAATAGGTCTAGCCTCTGAAGTATGAATAAAATAACATCAAAAAAGAAAAGCAGTTGCTTTACGTTAAGACTTTAAACTACAGGGTACTTTGTAACAATGCAAAAGTAGATGATTCTAAGAGTACAACTACGATAACATGGTACGCTCCTCCATTGACACTGCAAGTAGAAATGTGTGAGAAAGAATATTAACAATGCATCATTCGTTCAACGCAGATGTGTGCATTCTTCAACTGTAGGCCAAACTTAAACAAAAACATGGATCAGTTGCTGGACAGCTTTGACGTTGCTAATTAACAGTATGGTACTGTTTGGAAGTTTGTAGAAATGTCACATGTGTGCCTTGTCAAGCAGTCACTTTAATTATACAGTAGTAGTTGAGTTGAGCAATAAATTGACTAAACATCAAACACAAAAATAGTGACTTGTTGGCATATGCATGCACACATTGAAGACAGATGTTGGACAGGCATGCCATGTTATCGTAGTTGATTTCTACCAGTGTTTTCTGAAAGCTTATCAATTAAATCTGATTTCAACTGATGTGTTGGTTGTTCAAAATGGTAAGTAAATATAATATTATGGCATCCTGTAAAAGGGAATGGAGGTAACTGACTTCTATAATACAGGTAAACTAGTGTGAAAGACAGTTGTGACTTTAAACCCTAGTTTTAGGCTATGAGAAACTAGGGTTCATTATTTTAAAAAAGAATGTGAAAAGGGTAATAATTGAGGTTGAAGAATATGAAATAATTATTTCTTATTCTTGTAAGAACATATTTTTTCATGTCAAAATAAAAGTCATTTTTTTTGCATATTATTCTAACCAGTAAGTAGTTGAATTTATAACATGTTTTTGATACATCATTATTTTGTCTACACAAATACAAAGTGTCATTAACTGGTCTTCGTAGGGATTAATATGGATATTATAGAGTAATACTATGGTAAAAATCCAATTTCCACTTGTTATGGTAGGTGCCTATCTACTTTATTTATTGTCACTGACAAAAATGCAAGTTTATTGTATATTCTCCATGTCATTCAATGATTCAAGTAAGACATTTCATGAAGATTTGAAGGTTAAGTTAACATAAAGGTTATTTCTGGTTACTTGTAATACAGGTATTGCTACACATTATCTCAGGCACCAGTCTCTCTCAAATCTTGTTACTATGTATTTCTAATATTAAAGCAAATTATGACATCACCAATTTATTAATAATTGTGGTTTAACAAACAATGAATGGAAAGGGATAGAAGGGATAACACTAGGTATTTACCTGTACAGTACTTAAAATTACCTCTAATTTGTATGATGGAATTTTAGAACAGATTATTACTTTTATTCTATTCTAACTTGACATTAGAATGTATTAATTTTTAAGGAGTTTAACTCACTATCACTACAAATAATAAACATTAGTATTTCATGTATTTTTACGACAAAATAATAGATCCGAATGTATTGTAATTAATGACATCAATGTAAAATATGTATTTACTCTGTTAATGAACATTACGACATGAAATTTTTACTAAAATTAAGATGTTTTTTTAATAATTAGTTAAATCTCAAAATAAAAGTAAGAACATACCACGTTTAATAAATATAAATTTGTCGATGAGACAATAGAAACACTGAATGAGAGTGATACATTACTGTAGTAATTTGTGAATTACGGCAATCCGCCGAGTTGTACGAAAAGTAACGTACTTACCTTTAAAATACAAGGTATTGCTAATTTTTCAGTAATGGCACTTCGAAACACGTAATTAATTACCTCAGCGGCGCTGCAGTTTATTTACAAAGGTTTAAATAAAATTTACTACGAGTGGTATTCAGTTTTAATCTGAAAATTCACTAATCGAATAAGTTTTCTAAAATGAAAATATTGTCACGTCTATCAGATCATTAAGAGTTTACGCAGGGGTCACAACAGCACGATCGTGGATGATGTGCGGCGTGCATCATGATTTTAGTTAAACCCCTTACGCGAATAATGAGTAAACGTGAACTCCCCTTTGTTGTGCGAGAGCGTCCTCCTTTGCATTTCACGTTGTCCGACAGTTTGATGACTTTATACTCGTCCGTTAACTGAATTTTTTCCACAATAAAAACTTATGCTAAATCGGTCGGCACGACCGCCACGAAGTTGGCGTCAAAGATCGGCCATCATTCGACCGACAGCCCAAGCAAGAGCAACACGCCCCAGATCGCTCCTTTACACGAACCAAATTTAGTAGAAAATCTAATAAGAAGCTGTTGAAAAAAAAACTAGTGATTATTATTACTTTAACGTATAAAATGTTCCTAAATTATTATCGTCGTTTTCAATAAACTATTTGAAGTGGTTTGCGCTACTATCGATAGAAATTTGACATATGGTCCATAGAAAAGTCAAATTTCTATTTGTATAATAGGGCAAACCGCCGATCGCTTGTTGAAAATGGCAATTAGATGATGCAGTACGACGACTAAGACGACTTATACAAACTAATTAATTGAAAACGTGTTGGTCTCAAATTAAATCTGAGTTATCTTCATTATTTAATACAACGGTCCTTTACAATAACCTATCCATCGATGATTTGCCTTAATATAGATAGATAGTGTGACATTTCTTCGATGTAGGTATGTATGTCAAAGGGGTTCGAACCTTTTTCTATGGAACCTGGCATACATAGCCCCCTGCCGCCATTAAAGATTTTTTTTCAAGATTGCAGCGCACTTTGTAGCTGGTAAATATTGGTAGAAGACACACAAACAAACAAAAAATGTCAGCAATACGGTGCCCTAAGGTGTCACGTTGCAGAGATATTTGGAGGTAAGATCGCCATATGAGAACAATGACACGAGTAGCTATGCCACATAGGTTCTATCCCCTTTGTATTTTTTGGTATTAGGTTATTGAAAAATTTGGAAAAGGGCGTAACATTGAAAAAAAAGCGCACGTTAACTTATTTTTAGTTTTAAACGAACCCGCGTAGATACGCGTACGCGTAGATAATAATTGCGCAATAAATTTTCTAGAATGTCGATTCTATCAATGTGTTTACATGAAGGTTGTGTAATGTTGGAACATGTGTGTGTTGGAACTAATTTCTTTTATAAATAGGTGATAAATCTAAACGCTCAAATTGATTTATAACGAAGAAGACAAACTAAAGTTCTATGAGAGAAGTT
Organism: Amphipyra tragopoginis; assembly: GCA_905220435.1. NCBI lineage: Eukaryota > Metazoa > Arthropoda > Insecta > Lepidoptera > Noctuidae > Amphipyra > Amphipyra tragopoginis. The sequence continues at coordinate 20,664,286 of HG991991.1, read as the reverse complement.
ATAGTTTATTAATATTTAATGTATGACTAGTGGCGCCCCCATTTTTCGCATTTATTTGTGCACAGCTGTAGGCTTAAAATCGTAGACTGGCAACACGATTTTCTTTTGTTCGTCAAAATAACTTGGGCCAAGATAAGCCAAGGATATTGTTGTACGCACGGCTAGATAAATATCAAGCTATACTTTTCTAATATGAGGTGATCTGATCACTGATCACGCATTGCTTTCCGTACAATGAGAGGTCAGCTTACACTGGAAATATAGGTATAGCTTGATATGTAGCCGTGTGTACTTATTATTTCCATGAAAAAGACAGTTTGATGAACAAAATTGTCTTAAAACGTCTCGTGTCTGACAAAAAACCAGGAGCCCTAGTCTGCTAATTTACGAACGTTTCGATATTGTCAAGTGTCGATAAAATAGTTTCAGACATGTAGTATTCTACTGGTTATTTTTGACCGGGGGCTTTCTACTGACTTTCCATTGATTCAACTGCCATTGAATATTATTCCATTGAAGTTTTAGCAGAATATCATTCTAATCTGTCACAATCGTAATGGAATCTCAATAGGGCGTCGGTGGGATAAAGACTGCATGTCATTTTATTTTATGTAGCAGACTTGACCTCCAGGAAGACCACTCTACTAATTTGGAAAAACTCGCAATCGACCCGCAGTAAAACCACGTCCGTTCGACAAATAGAAATAACTGTCGAGCTGCTGTTTTTCAGTTGCAGTTTGATAGCGATTTCAAGCTCGTTGTTGAAACTGTTGTGCGCATGGGACAACAGAGAGAACAACATGTTCGATTTGCGTCGCCTGGAATTCTCTAGGAATAATGTGTGACAGTTGCAGTTGTTAAATCAGCAGTGTTGCCAATAGGTAATATTCGAAATCCAACATTGTGAAAGACTACTTACGAAAAAGTTGTGTTTAATAAAAGTGAAAAAAATACTTTTAACGCGAATGCAATCAGTCAACCTCCGTTTTTAAAATTATCTTTAACGCTGTATTTTAATAAGGCTGTACTTTATATTGCATTGTATTTATGTGTATTTAAAATTACCTGTAACGCGGTATTTTAATAAGCCTGTACTTAATATTGCATTGTCATTATGTGTATTTATTTACCTTAAGGCCGATTTTTCAATGGTCAGATAACTTTTATCCAAAGAATAAATAAGAGAGTGATTCTTATATCACATTAAAAAACTGATTTATTCATTTAAGTTGATAAAATGAATACAAATTAAATAAACAAAAATCCTATATAATTCCTAATTTTTTGTTTTAAAAGAGCACCTACGACATTTGTGTGTATGTTTCACTATTTGGTTTTATTTGAGGAAAAATGAGTGTTTTTTTTCATTCTCCTAAGTTTTCTCTAGGTAGTTATACTTTTGTTTTCACGATTAAATGCTTTTGTTCTAAAAGTCACATCAAAACTAGCTTGTTTTAATATTGTTAATAAAGCTTAAATAATGTATTAATAATTTTAATATTCTATAAAATCTTCAAAAGGCTAAAAATCCAAAGAGAAAAATTGTAATTCCATTTTACTCATTACCCCGACAAATGTCGTAACGCGGCTGTAATTCAGAAGGGGGCTTCGCACCGTAAAGGTTACCCGCATCGAATTTTCCGCCTTCTCGAACTGTCTTCGCTTGCCACCAGAGATCGGGAGCAAGCGCTCTATCTAAAGAAAATATTACTGGTGATTGTTCCTTATACGACGTTTGTCCAAGTTTTTTTCATTCTTCAAATACTTCAAATCTCGGTAAATATACCTTATGATTATAATATGATTGCTTTTTTATTTAAATAAGAGTTAAGAAACTATCAACACGTTACTTTTTCCTCCCATTTACAAACGATTTTATTGCTTGTTTCGTGATTCTACGTGAATTTCTCATTCCCCTACGTTTCATTTCCTCTACTTCAACTTACGAGGAGAATGAAAATTTATCAAGGGGAATGATAAATAACTCAACTAAATAATTTAGTAGCCTGAAGTTTATTAAAAAATTGCCTTAAATTATAATATAGGTAGGTACATATTTATATTTGAAAATGATGTGCTAAGTAAAGTAAATAAATGTCTTAGGAAATATGAGTCGTGTAAATTCACCATCCATATTAACTAATCACAAAAATTGATTTAAAACCAAAAGTAATCCACCTGAAGACAAAGGTTTTCCTTTTACTCGTTTCTTTTATAATGAAATTTGCAAATTATGCATTTAAAAAATAGTTGCCTATACGTATTTTTATTTATTTTTAGACGATAATGGTTCATTAAAAACTTATGTGAAGGAGGTTAAAGTGGAGAATGTGGTCTGGTGGCCTAGAACCAAGCTGAGCACAGCATCAAACAAACTACAGCTCATACAAAGACTTGCCTGCATGGCAATTACAGGCTGCATGAGGACTACATCGACTGCGGCACTGAAGGCCATGCTGGGACTGCCACCGCTGCACCTCTTTATACAGCAAGAAGCAGCGGTGGCAGCAATACGCCTAAAACACTGAACCTCTGGAGCAAAGGTAACACACAACACATCTCGTTGCTAGAGGAATTCGCTAAAGTTCCCTCTTTTAAGAGCTATAAACGACCGGATACCTAAACAATTTATTTTTGATAAAAATACAAAATTCAACTGTACGAAGACCACCGATGCGAGGGTTTATGCCCTGCGGAGCTGCGGATCTTCAGGGACGGATCCAAAACAGGTATACAAGCACAGGTGCCGAGGACTTCTCAGAAGACCTTAACGTACACATAGTCACACCATTGGGGGCCCACAACACGGTCTTCCAGGCTGAATGCTTGGGTATCTCCCTAGCTGCGTCAGCAATCATGGCCAGGAAGGTTGAAAACCAATCAATCCGAATACTCTCGGACAGCATGGCCGTCCTGCAAGCACTAAGCAGCTATACAGTTAATTCTGGGCTGGTACACGAGTGTCACCAAAGTCTGAACCAGGTGGGTAACCTCAATAATATAACCATTCAATGGATCAAAGGACACAGCGGTTCCTGAGGCAACGATGCAGCAGATGAGCTCGCCAGAAGGGGATCGAGCATGGATGCATTGGCTCCCGAACCCATAGTACCACTCCCCTTCGAATACCTATGCACCCTGGTAAGGAAACTCACCAGAGACCAACACAACGAATCGTGGATAAACCATTGCGAGTGCAGGCATTGACGGTCGTCTCACTAGACGAGCTCTCCGGCTGTCAAAGCAACAACTGCGTACAGTCACAGCAGCCATCACTGGTCATGGTTCTTGTAACAAACACCTCTTTGTGTTTGGAGTTATAGACAGCCCACTGTGCAGAGCATGCATGGAGGAGGACGAGACGGCAGCCCACGTGCTACTTAACTACCCTGAGGTCGCCACATACAGGGCCAAGCACTTCGGAAACCCAGGTACTCTCCGAGAGATCACCAGCAACATCAAGGGTGTGCTGGCCTTTTTCGAGGAGTTAGGGTGGATCGAGTGACTACACTTACCACCCATCACGCAAAATACGCGCTTAGACGTGGAGTTGCAGACACCAGGCCGTTATACCTTATACCTTACAAATATAACATAATACATTATTTTCTTATAAATGTTGATTTATCAAAAATAAAGGCAAAAATTGTTGGTTCGAGAAATAACTTTAACTAGTTTTATGTTGCAAAAGACTATTTATAATAAGGATACCCACCTTAATTGTTAAAATAATTGTGATCTTGTTACCAAATGTCTACAGTAGGTATAAAGGTGCAATTTGTCACTCTATGAATATTGTTGGTTAGTTTTTCGATTAAAATAAACATTTTATTTCATTCCCCTCGTTTAATTTCATTCCCGTCTCAAGCGCCAAATTTTAATGGCTTATAACTCTATATGTAATTAATAGAATAAAGTGCCTCATACACAATATTTTATCTATTTGAACATAGAACACGATAGATAAACAAATTTACGTAATATGAATGTTTTTTTAAATTCGTAATTTTTTTGCCTGATATAAGAATCACACAAGACGGTATGACATAATTTCTATACAGAAGCTGTCAAAACGTCAAACTTATTCCCTAGATAAAAAATTATCTGACGATTGAAAAATCGGCCCTTATAAAAATAAATATTTTACTGTATTGTTGTCAAACTTGATTTAGGCAAGTTTTCATTTGTTCGGCAAAAATACGAAATAAAATGTGACGTTATAAAAGGTAAATAAATAATATTTATTTCGTTTAGAGTGCATATTATGCACTCTAAACGATATTATATCCGGACAATACAAATATTAGTATTATAGAGGTTATACTTAAGGAGCCTGGTATTAAAATAATTGAAAATTTAAACAACGATCTGAACTCTAGAAAGCGTAATTACTTTGAGCACATAAAAAAAGTAAGAGCCAAGCGTTAAAAAAAACTGCAAATAAAATTGTGTGGTAGAAAAATGCTAAGCTTGCAACACAACAAAAACTAAAGTAAAAGCAGGCAACTCTTCAAAAAAAATTACGCGAATGACAGATTGTTGTTTTAATATTCGCCAATCGTAAGGCAAAGATAGTTAGATCATACAGCCAACTCATTTTGTTGTGACACATTTAATTGCTTCTTGGAGTTTCCGACTAATTTCTCACTATAACTTTTTTCGAAAAGTTTTTTTTATTTAATTCTTGTTTGTTCTAGAAGGATAATACACTATTTAATAGAAACAGTAACTTCTAGTACCTTTTTATTATTTCTATTGCTACAAAATGAGTAAATAATAAATTTTACTAGAATGCTTTCGTTTCTACTGGAACATTCAGTTTTTTTTCTAGCGCGCGCCTTGTTGCTTCTATAATAATTATAATCGAGTACCATAAATAATAAGCTCATTAAATAAACTTTCTAATGAGTTACATAAATCACATTGGTGTTCAAATTTCTTCGGAATATTATTAAATACCTACCACTTTTGAGTTCCCCTTTAATATTATTAAAACAAAAATTGCAAAAGAAATAAATTTCAAAATCCTAGGTTACGACGCACAGTGGGCCCATACTGAAAATTAGTGGACATAGGCAACAAAGTTCCAATATCGATGCGTTTTTTTTAATATGACGTATTATGATATTCCTGACTAGTGATGTTCAAACCCGCTATAAACTGTAGACGTGTTATAAACTATATTCATATAGTCTGTTATTTTATACGCTATCATTATAACGCGGTGTTACAAATTTCGGGCGCAGTCTGAACGCGGAGACGCTATAATTTTTATTTAACAACACGCTAAACGGACTTGATGCGCGGTAAATGTTATCTCGCAGCGGGCTGTACACTAAAGAATGTAATAATATTTCATTCCCTTACGCGCTGTTGCTAGTCGCTACGCTATCTTGCTATCTCGTTCTGGCCCCGCTGTGCGCGTTTAGGCTTTTATTCGTTGAGTAGGTGGAGGCGTTATAATATAGCGCGAAGTCAAAGCCGCTATAGCAAACGCTATACGCTATGTACACATAGTCTGTTATATTTCGTTTTATTAACCACCACTATTCCTGACAACTTTTGTTCTTGTAAATTTCTTCTAAAGTTGATAGTTTGTCTTGAAAAAAATTAATTAGATTTTTTTGTATGGAGTGAATCACGTTTAATTTTTTTTCTTCAATTGTACTAATATGTTGGGTGTTTGGCGTGAGTAGGTATATGATAGCTAGGGTCATTCTCTATCCACAAAAAAAAAACAGCGCCGGCCATCTGCGGCAGCGAGAGTAATCATTCGGTAAAAAAAATTTTTTAATAACATTTTTTTTGCCTTTTAAAATAAATTCAAAGTATATTTTTTGTCTCATTTGGCTATTTTGACCTTCTTTTTAGTTAAATATATAGTTTTAATGGTGCATAGGTACTTATAGTAGTACTAGTAATTCTGGTAAAGATTTAGTTATTATTGCATGTTATCGGTAGCACCTGCATTGTGATTTTGTGATTGATGACTCATTTGTTTGTGTGCTCGGCTAAGCACATTACAAACGCATTCATATCTAGTAAAATCCTCTCCACAGTGTGGTCCAATAGCGCTTGCAATTTAATGTGAGCTCCTTTTTCGGTAATCTCCATACTCTCTTGTGGTAGGTAACATCTTTTATTGGTATTTACAAGCTTTGGATAAGATGGAAAGGCTGCACAGTTTTCTTCTTTCAGAAATTGACGAAGAGCTAAGTACTTCCATTTCGAGAGCGCAACTGATGTATAAAGAGCTAAACACTTATCTTCAGAGACAGTACTTAAGCACTGCTTTTTGAATAGTCACTCGTCTACTTCGGATAGCGCATCTGGATTACTGGAAAGGTATTCGACCACTTTTGCCAGATTTGTTTTGCCGTTGTCTTTCAATTTTGTTATGTACCAGTGCTGCAACTCTTCCTCGGAATTTTCTTCTACTATGGAAGTAGAACGTCTTTTTTTTTTGCTTATTACTTAACTCTTCGAACGGTTTTCTGTGCTCCTTTTCTGTAGATGTTCCCGCTTCCGCAGTACATACTGCAAGAGTAGGAACATGGGAATCTATATCCACAGGCTCAGATAAGGCTGCGTTCGAAAAGCCCATCTCACTTCTCAAGTCAACACTGTCACAAACATGTCAGTTGATGTTTTTTTCCAACCACTTGCGATTACTTACACGATTCATAAAAAAAAATTGAGTTCTACTTGACTCTATCCACTTTTTATTTAGATTTACACAAAAAGTCAACAGAACTCCTTGATTCGGTTCTTGTCTTCTTCAGAAACTTCGGTAGTCAAGACAGAAATGATACTTTCATATAGAAACATGATTTTTCAGATCACCGCCACTTCTTAATTTCACAAAAAGATCTAGTTTGGTACAAAATCCAGACAAAGTTCTGATGTAAATATAAAAATAAAAGTATTTCACTGTTTTCACAAATAAGCGACAAGAGCGAAACTAGATGGACTTTTTTTTTTCTATTGGTCTTCTGTAGGTCGTCCTAGGGGACCATTTCTACGAAACCGAGCAGTTATTGGCGAGACCTGAAGGGTCTCTAGCCAATGGGGGGAAGGAGTAAAATACTTAACTTAAGCTAAGTTAAGCTACTTAACTACTTGTACTACACTAACATCAACATCATGACTACGTGCAACAACAGCACTAAGGGCGACCCCTAGTGGGACTCGGACCTCGGCTTAGGGCGTTGCTGGTGGGGACTAAGGGGGGGGGGGGGGGAGACAGCTTGATGAGGGCTGAATTATCGGTGTGATAGATGGACTTAATGAATGTCTTTATATTTATAGACAGTGTTAATTACTAAAGTAGTGGACATAAAAGTGAGTGAAAATTATTCAGCCAATCAGAGATAAATCATGTTTCTATATGAAAGTATCATTTCTGTCTTGACTACCGAAGTTTCTGAAGAAGACAAGAACCGAATCAAGGAGTTCTGTTGACTTTTTTGTGTAAATCTAAATAAAAAGTGGATAGAGTCAAGTAGAACTCAATTTTTTTTTATGAATCGTGTAAGTAATCGCAAGTGGTTGGAAAAAAACATCAACTGACATGTTTGTGACAGTGTTGACTTGAGAAGTGAGATGGGCTTTTCGAACGCAGCCTTATCTGAGCCTGTGGATATAGATTCCCATGTTCCTACTCTTGCAGTATGTACTGCGGAAGCGGGAACATCTACAGAAAAGGAGCACAGAAAACCGTTCGAAGAGTTAAGTAATAAGCAAAAAAAAAAGACGTTCTACTTCCATAGTAGAAGAAAATTCCGAGGAAGAGTTGCAGCACTGGTACATAACAAAATTGAAAGACAACGGCAAAACAAATCTGGCAAAAGTGGTCGAATACCTTTCCAGTAATCCAGATGCGCTATCCGAAGTAGACGAGTGACTATTCAAAAAGCAGTGCTTAAGTACTGTCTCTGAAGATAAGTGTTTAGCTCTTTATACATCAGTTGCGCTCTCGAAATGGAAGTACTTAGCTCTTCGTCAATTTCTGAAAGAAGAAAACTGTGCAGCCTTTCCATCTTATCCAAAGCTTGTAAATACCAATAAAAGATGTTACCTACCACAAGAGAGTATGGAGATTACCGAAAAAGGAGCTCACATTAAATTGCAAGCGCTATTGGACCACACTGTGGAGAGGATTTTACTAGATATGAATGCGTTTGTAATGTGCTTAGCCGAGCACACAAACAAATGAGTCATCAATCACAAAATCACAATGCAGGTGCTACCGATAACATGCAATAATAACTAAATCTTTACCAGAATTACTAGTACTACTATAAGTACCTATGCACTATTAAAACTATATATTTAACTAAAAAGAAGGTCAAAACAGCCAAACGAGACAAAAAATATACTTTGAATTTATTTTAAAAGGCAAAAAAAATCTTATTAAAAATTTTTTTTTACCGAATGATTACTCTCGCTGCCGTAGATGGCCGGCGCTGTTTTTTTTTTGGTGGATAGAGAATGACCCTAGCTATCATATACTCACGCCACACACCCAACATATTAGTACAATTGAAGAAAAAAAATTAAACGTGATTCACTCCATACAAAAAATCTAATTAATTTTTTTCAAGACCATCAACTTTAGAAGAAAGGAGATGTTTGATTTTGGGCCACCACTGTGTACGGTATATAGAAAAATAGGAAAAAATAGGGGATTACCATAGAAATACAAATAAATTAATTTGAAGAAGAGTACAATCGTACTGGAATTATTATTTGGGGACGTTTTTTAATATGTTAACCCTTTTTTTCTGGTAGCCATGACAGTTGTGTTTGACATTAACATGAGTTTGACAACTTTGACAGTCCTTGGTTTCGTGATGTGTGTGTGTGACACAATCGAGTACAACATCTTTAATTCTATTGTGTGCGTTCGCGCAGCGGAATGTTGTTGAATTTAAAGATTTTAATTATGCAGATATTTAGTGTATGACGTCGTATAATTGTGTACGGTAAAAAAAAAATTGTGCACGCAGCCATTGTGGAGAAATTCACCAAAAACTGATTCCGCTGGGCGAACGTTGTCCTGGCGGAACTTTTTTTAATCCATAGACTTTAGAAGAAAGGAGATGTGTCCAAAAATTAGTGTGTATTTGTGTGTAATTGTGTATGTATGAATAAAATTAGTGCATGCATAAACTTCGGAGAAATTCAAGTTTCCGCTACGCGAACGTTTGGCCATTAGCTAGTTTTCATATAAAGCGCTTACATAGAGAGCTGTAGATTTTTACATACGTTGTTTTGAATTTGTTTATATTTGTTTAAAAAACAGATTTAGAAAAAGTCGTAGGGCTTAAAAGATAAAAATATAAACGTAAAATACGCTTATTAGGTCTTAGTTCTTAAAGTATGCACTTTGGGGTCTAGATTTTCACGTTTATACAAACCTTGTAAGTGTCTGCAACATGTTGCCAAGTATCAAAGATGTTCCGTTAGTAATTAAAGAGTTATAGGACAATTTACCATGAATAGATCACTGTTTACAAAGCAGTCAAATATCACGACGTTCTAAAGGAATTGCATGGTAAAATGTATGCCAATAATTAGTGTATTCATTCAACTATTCACATGCAAAATTTCATGTCATTAAATTCAGTAATTAAAGAAAAACAATTATAATACTGACGAAGCATCGAAAACCTACATAACCCGACCAAGTTCGGATAGCTACAAAAAAGCGGCCGTGCAATATATTTAGGTAACATCCCAAAATTTACAGTATAATACCGATATTGAATTGGTATAGGTGATAACACAATTGTTGTTTCGATATAATTTATAGGTCATTTATTTTTGTACACCTACTTTTTTAAATGTATTTGACTATGACAGAAAGTAGGTACTATTTACGTAGGTACTTTATTTAAGTATGCGCTTGAGACTTGAGATATAATCTAGATATATATTATTTAAGACAAATAAAATTCATACAGCTAATGTCTATTGAAGATTTCACGGATCAGGATTCTAACTATAGACCCTAATACATTTTAATCTAACTAAAACCCTATACCCTAAACCCTACACTAATTATTGGCATACATTTTACCATGCAATTCCTTTAGAACGTCGTGATATTTGACTGCTTTGTAAACAGTGATCTATTCATGGTAAATTGTCCTATAACTCTTTAATTACTAACGGAACATCTTTGATACTTGGCAACATGTTGCAGACACTTACAAGGTTTGTATAAACGTGAAAATCTAGACCCCAAAGTGCATACTTTAAGAACTAAGACCTAATAAGCGTATTTTACGTTTATATTTTTATCTTTTAAGCCCTACGACTTTTTCTAAATCTGTTTTTTAAACAAATATAAACAAATTCAAAACAACGTATGTAAAAATCTACAGCTCTCTATGTAAGCGCTTTATATGAAAACTAGCTAATGGCCAAACGTTCGCGTGGCGGAAACTTGAATTTCTCCGAAGTTTATGCATGCACTAATTTTATTCATACATACACAATTACACACAAATACACACTAATTTTTGGACACATCTCCTTTCTTCTAAAGTCTATGGATTAAAAAAAGTTCCGCCAGGACAACGTTCGCCCAGCGGAATCAGTTTTTGGTGAATTTCTCCACAATGGCTGCGTGGACAATTTTTTTTTTTACCGTACACAATTATACGACGTCATACACTAAATATCTGCATAATTAAAATCTTTAAATTCAACAACATTCCGCTGCGCGAACGCACACAATTCTATTTCATTATAATTATAACGATATCCAAGTATTTTGATTTTCGTCTAGGATAAACAACGTAGATAGGTTATGTAAGTACATATGAAATAAAAACTATGCGGTCAATGACATATCAACAGTTGTCAAAATGACATTTCACATAATTTCGATCCACCATATTTTTATGTGTTGTGTTGCTCTCCTTGACCAATTTAACTTGAATGTACAATTAAACAAAGTAAAATTATAGAAAATTAACATTAAAAAACGGTTACTTTATTGTATAGCTATATTTCCATATAGTGTACCTACATGGTGCTGGCCCAGGCTCCATACATTTCTGAAACATCACCTTTACAAGAACAAAAGTTGTCAGGAATATCATAATAGGTCATATAAAAAAAATCGCATCGATATTGGAACTTTGTTGCCTATGTCCACTAATTTTCAGTATGGACCCACTGTGCGACGTTACGACGTGAAGTGTTACCAAAACTCTTACAGCTTTTGTTATATAAAACAATGACAAAAAAAAAAACGAAACGACAACGCTTTTCCACTCGCCAACTCGGAAACTTGTCCACTTACGGTCATTTTCAAAACCTATTTATCGGCGGTTTGCAAGAGAGAAATTTTGGCGTTACTTCTAGGGAGCTTATACCAAACTTTTATCTCTATTAGGCGAAACCGTCGATAGAATAGGTTAAAAAATGGCCGCTTCAAAACGCAATATTGTGCAACTAGAGATACGGTACGCGTAAACTAACTTTGCCTCTCTGAAGTGAGAAATAGAACACTGAAATCCTCTTTCAGAGCGGCAAAATTATATTACGCGTAACAATTAACTTTGTCCCTCTGAAATGAGGAACACAACGCTCAAAGACTGGTTTCACAGAGATGTTTAATCAATGATAATATAAACTACTATAGATACGTTGTCCGCGCTCTGTAGTGGCTAGATGAATGCAAGGTAATTGCCTGACATCCATTTAGTCGCGTAGCAACCGTAACCGCGGCTGTACGTGAAATTGAAATAACATGTGTGTAATATCTTTCTCTATTAGCGAAAAAAAATGCCGTCCTGTGTGTATAGAATATGTAATAATTATACTGCAACTGTAAAAGATAAAAAAGTGTCATTTCATACGTAAATATCAAGAAAAAAAGTTTATTTAATTAACATTTTTTCGATGCATCATAATGGCGGCTAGCGAGGAAAATCGGCAACTTTGCATCAGTGTTTATAAAACCTACATTGTTTTTATTTCGATTAATTATATTATTTGAATATAATAATATGTTTTATTAAACCTAATGATCAATTTATTAGACCAATACTCGAATCGTACCTATCTCAGCAAGAGGTCATCACAGACATTTATCATAATAAGAGATTCTTACTTGATTTCTTTGATTATATAGATACAGATTTTTATGTTTATATTACATTTTGTTTTATTAATTAAATAACTATAATTACTGTATTATAACTTTCGTGAGACACATTCATATTTATGATTAACTAGCTTTCGCCCGCTTGCGTGAAATTTTGAACCCGTTAAGTGACGATTTTCCATACAAACTTTCATCCCCTATTTAACTCCCTTAGGGGTTGAATTTCGAAAAATCCCTTCTTAGTGGATGCCTACGTTACAAAAGGAACCTACTGTCAAAATTTCAAGTTTCTAACCCCAGCGGTTTAGGGTGTGCGTTGATAGATCAGTCAGTCAGTCAGTCAGCTTCTCCTTTTATATGTATAGATTACGGTTTACTCACGTGCATTTTTCGGGATTGCCCGACTAGTTTCGGACCCAAACGGAGCCCTTAATCATGAGCTGATCACGCGCCGAAGTCGCGAGTCGAACGCGAGTCGAGTTCGACTCGCGACCTCGCCGCGTGATCAGCTCATGATTAAGGGCTCCGTTTGGGTCCGAAACTAGTCGGGCAATCCCGAAAAATGCACGTGAGTAAACCGTAATTTATCATAACTATAATTACTGTTGCTAAATACTGCATTCATAATTTTAAGGATAGAGAATAATATTATTTTACCCAAAAATCTACTACTTACCTACCTATATCAACACGAGAAAATTGAGTGTCAATTTTTCCCCACATGCCTCTTTTTGTACGCGCTCGACCAATGAGCATGCACCAAAAAATAATAACGTAACCTAAGATACACATTTATCTCTCTCTAACAACAGGAATTCCTTATGTGACATTTAATTTTCTTTCCTTTTTCGTACGTTTATGTAGCTATCCAGCTACCGATAGAATTTACGCTGATTTTGAGTGCCGTGATGTTGATGCATGACGCGTCTATTTAGTGTGCATCTGGATTGAGGGCCCATTTTTTAAATCCTTGCGAAACGAAATAAGACTTATAGGAAAATTAGTTAAAAATAGTTAAAACTTAAAGCAATGGGCCATGAATTTCTTAAATGTGATTTAAAACTGTTATGATTAATTAGCTTGGGCCCTCAATCCAGACGCTTGCATAAAGTGGCATAGCCTAAATCTCAGAAAGTACTATCTCTGGGTTAATCATTTTTTATTTAAGAATTTAGTTAAGAATTTCTTAAATATATTAAGAAATTCCCAAATCTGTAGAATATGACATTACAGATTTATGGCGATATATTTAGGGCCCTCAATTCATACATGTCTGTACTGAGGAATCTGCAAAATATGAATTTATCTGCAGAAATACATAAATACGACTTGAATATATGTATTTTACTTAGATACCTCTGTGAATTAGTTAAAAAGAAATAATGACACGAAAGTTAATTGTTATAAAGTAAATGAAAGTTGAATTTTACTAAAACGTCTGAACTGAGGGCCCAAGATTTTCGGCTTTATTGACTAAACTCAACCTCATAGAGTATCGCAAATTAGAATAAGTTTTTTTACTATTTTTTAACTAAAATTTAACATATCATCCGTTCTTCTAAACGCCATACTTTCAGAGAAAATGGATTTTCAATTTTTATAGGAAAAAAATTTGTAGGGTAGATATGATTTTGTTACTTTTTTGGACGGAAAGTCCTATATTTGCGAGAGTCGTCACAATCCGCAAATCAATCAAATTCATTTGGATAAATAAAACACGATCTGTATAAATATTAAAAAAAATCACATAAATGTAACTTAAAAATAGTCTGATATTGTAAAAATACAATTTACTTACAAACTTTTTGTAACAAAAACTTGTGGTGGGTGGATCATGGAAGGCCACTGTACCAACTAAACAGTATTTTTCCTTTATTTACAGGATAAATGAACCAAATCTATCCGACATATTATCTCTGGTTGTTCTCGTCTTGCTAACGGTGAATATTTGCACTTGATCTGCACAGGCGCAACCTCGTAGCTAGGATTATCCACCAGCAACTTGCTCTGAAATATAACCTTATGGATACAGAAGTACCATACTACAAGTATGCGCCCGACCCAGTTCTCGAGGATAGTCATTTCACACAGTACTGGGATCAATCTATCATCACATTCATCACTGATAGGACTATTGTTGCCAATAAGCCTCACATCGTGGTGATAGATCGATTAGAAGGCCGCACAATGATTGTTGATATCACTGTCATGACGAGAATCTCGTGAAAGCCGAAAATGATAAAAAAACAAATATTTTGATTTGGCACACGAGGTTGTCGACGTGTGTGGGATGTTGACTCAGCAGTCATTGTGCCGATAGTTGTTACAGCCAATGGTTTAATAGCCAAGAGCCTCGACCAACATCTGATGAGGGTCTCGTTAGGCAGCTGGATCAAGGGTTTCATTCAGAAAGCGGTACTTCTGGACACGGCTTCTCTCTAGAGCCCTGACCGCCGGTAGCTTGGACCCTGTTCCCGATGCCGGTGGACTGCTATTTTTTATATTTTTAACTGTGTATTGTTTTTAGTTTTTATAACATATGTATTTAAAGATATGATTTTAAGTATTTACAATGAATAAACGGAATAATAATATTTACTGCACTATTAAATAGGGTTTTTGACTGAAAAAATGCAATTAGTCCGTCAGTTAGATTAGATTACCCAAAAATATTTAACCGGTATTTTTTCTTTTGTTACGTAAACTAAAATTGACGAAGATACGACACTTTTAAAATTGGCAAAACGTCACAAGCTAGTACAATTTTTACTTGCTTCTGACTGCACAGGCCCCCACTCTCGAGTTTTGATGCTTTTTATCTTTCCAAATATTCATAGATTTAACAAAAAAAAAAAACGTGTCCATTATTTTTCAAAACTCTAACTGACGGACTAATTAGATTTGCAATTTATTGATGCTGTCAACATGCCTATTACCGCATCACACAATCGCTTCCGACAGTTCAAGCAACATTTAATTACTTACGCTTAAAAAATAACTTGTATGAGGATACATACTAGGGCATGCAAACCGATAATCGATTATCGATAATTTACCGATAATCGTTTAATTTTAGCAAGCGATAATTATCGAAAACTTTCGATAAAAATACCGATAAACGATAAAAGTAAAAAAATAAATAAAAAGGATTAAATTCATTTCGTTACGACGCCACGTCGTTCGTTTTGTTCGGATTAAACGCGTGTAACGATTTGTTGCGGCCATATCGCTATGCTGCTACATCATCTTGTGCCTGCCTACCCATAGCATTCCTCGCTCGGCCGCCGCTAGGCATGAATTCGAAGTCTCAAATCACATCTAAAATCAGTTACCATCCAAACATCGCATGACATCGATGTGATGTTTACAGATAACCGGTTTCACCACATCTAAACAACTACGATCATTTCTCGATTTCAGATTCACCCAACCAACCGAACAACGAAATCGTAATAAACAGATATCGGTTTTACATTCATCTAAAATCTAAAACCCAAACATCTAAAGCAACCTCTAGTGAGAAAGAGATGAATCGAATATTGCATGAGTTAATCCGTTGCAAACCGAATGTTTCGTAGGCGCTATTCTTTAATCTACCTTAATGCTCAAAAATATTTTTAAAATAGTTATTGTTGCAGGGAAAAAAGGTCACATTTTGTTTATGAAGATATAAAAAGTTATTATTTGGAATTATTTGTAGTTATTCGCCAGTATTTGCAAAACTTGGGCTATTGTTATTGAGACTAATAAGCGGTGCAACGCGCCGGTGGACTTCTTTAATATATAAAAATTGGTTTTTTTAGTAGTTTTGTGGTTATTTTCTAATTGCTTCAATTGTAGCAATATTGTAAATATTTTATTGATAGTATTTGTGGACATAAAGGTAAATAGTTTTGATTTAATGTTAAACATTTATAAATATGTAATTTTTTGTAAATAGTACCGACCCGAAGTCAGGTTATTCTATTTACTACAGAATATTACATCTAAATATATAAACGAATACTATCTAACAACTGGCACCAACTAATCAAACGTATTTGTACTCTGTAGTTGTAAATAAATGTCCGTCGACATCGACATCTAAAAACCGATGTTGACATCGATGAAAAATCTAAACATCGAATGAACAACCTTTGCCGAAAAAAAACGATTTTACCCATCTCTACCCGCCGCGCATTCATTTTATTAAACTTTAAATAATTGTTTTACGTTTTTAGATAATCTGTAAGAAATAAGCAAATGACTGACACTAATCAGTCATTTTCTCTCTATCTTGCTAAATGTCAATTATTTTGTAGAGCCTAGTTGATTAATAATGTTAACGAATAATGATTATTTTGTTCATAAAAAGCAAAAAAGTGGATTAAAAGATCTTTTAAAATTAAGAAATTTGATTAAATAAATCACATTTTGTTGATTAAAACATTTTTTAATGTTTCGGGGTTTCATTGAAGTAATACCAGCATTTCAAACCGAGAAATACACGTTTTCATAGATTATTATAAAAACCGGTAATTATCGGTATTTATCGGAAAAAATCCCGATAAAAATCGGATTATCGATTATCGAAAACTTTCGATAATTGCATGCCCTAATACATACTGATCAGTCCAAAAAAGTAACAAAATCATATCTACCCTATAAAATTTTGTCCTATAAAAATTGAAAATCCATTTTCTCTGAAAGTATGGCGTTTAGAAGAACGGATGATATGTTAAATTTTAGTTAAAAAATAGTAAAAAAACTTATTCTAATTTGCGATAATCTATGAGGTTGAGTTTAGTCAATAAAGCCGAAAATCTTGGTTTGGAAAATCCTCAGTTCAGACGTTTTAGTAAAATTCAACTTTCATTTACTTTATAACAATTAACTTTCGTGTCATTATTTCTTTTTAACTAATTCACAGAGGTATCTAAGTAAAATACATATATTCAAGTCGTATTTATGTATTTCTGCAGATAAATTCATATTTTGCAGATTCCTCAGTACAGACATGTATGAATTGAGGGCCCTAAATATATCGCCATAAATCTGTAATGTCATATTCTACAGATTTGGGAATTTCTTAATATATTTAAGAAATTCTTAACTAAATTCTTAAATAAAAAATGATTAACCCAGAGATAGTACTTTCTGAGATTTAGGCTATGCCACTTTATGCAAGCGTCTGGATTGAGGGCCCAAGCTAATTAATCATAACAGTTTTAAATCACATTTAAGAAATTCATGGCCCATTGCTTTAAGTTTTAACTATTTTTAACTAATTTTCCTATAAGTCTTATTTCGTTTCGCAAGGATTTAAAAAATGGGCCCTCAATCCAGATGCACACGTCTATTTATAAATGTCATTGTGTAAAATGGCGTAAAAAATGGTGTTTGCTAATGGGCGTGTTTTTTTTGTGCTTCTAGGTACACAGATTTCTCGGAGATAATCCGATACTGTTTTTGTTTGAAACAGAGATTTAGATGGTCCCATATTTTTGTCATGATATCATGAAGCATTTCGGAGATAAAGAATAGAACTCTTCGACGACGAAAAGAACACATATCGTGATTGGGTTATTGTAATTTGTATTAGAATTGAAGATCACAATCGAATAATTATTGTGCGTAGCAGTGTTATTGTTTAATCCACTCAAAGCAGAAAGAAATAATAAATATATAAAAAACACCCGACTTTAAAAAACTGATAGGTACCTACGTAAGCGTCAAATAATGGCCATACTTACCTATATTAACATTTTCGGAAGTCGGTGCCCTCAATTTCACTTAGGTTTCAATTCTTCGTTACAGTGTGGTTTAGCATCGACTTCAAGAAATGATTAATATTATACAAAATACGGCCATTATTTGATGCTTTTCAGTTTTTCAATCCGGTTTTTTTATTTCTTACATTTTTTTCATTATTGATAAACAAAGGGATATAATTGTTTAAAACTAAGTTTTTACAAAAATACGAGTATATAATTTATTTGAATAAATTACAAAGTCATATTATTTCATTGTTTTACCACAAAACCCTGGGTTTACGGGTTTATCGCTTGCCTTTCATGGAGAAGGGTGACACCTCGTGACTTCTAATTCCTGTTCAGATCAGAATTTGACTATTCCTTGCGTTAATGTTGTGGAAAACATTGTGACTTGCACATCTGAGAGGGTTCCAAAAAGTTATCGATGGTGTCTGTCTGTAGTCTTCTAACTCGCACCAGGCTAGCGTATGGTGGTCTAAGACCTTGACCTTTTTTATTCTTGACGACACTTTTGGTGCAGTGGCTAAGCGATTGGCTTATGCGCTACGGGTCGTGAGTTCGATTCCCACACGGAACAAAAATTTGTATGGCCTACAGATGGTTGTTTCGGGTCTGGGCGTTTGTTTGTGAGATTTGTGTCTGTGAACGCACCCACGATACAAGAGAAATCTTAGTGTGGGGCAACGAATCCCAAAAACCAATAAATTTTGTATCGGAAATTTCTGTCCCTTGCAATACTATCTGGCATGCTTTGTTGGATAATGTTTCTAAGGTTGATTTGACGTACGTCATTCAACGCACCTACAACGGCGCTAGTATCTTTGAGCTCACGTAGATTTTATGGAGGGTTATATACTGTTCTGTTCGTGTTCGGTACACGAGTTCCAGATGAATATCTGGAGCAAATTCGGCTTTATTGACCGTGAGTCAATGAAGCCGAACAATGATGACTTCAGTTCTTACTCGGAAATCGGGCTACTCGGTAGCGTCTGAGGACTTCTGGTACTCACGACGTAAATCCCGTTCCTCCACCTTTCTTGTCACTCAAATTCAAACCTTTGTTAATAAGGAGCCTGTGCTTTAATTCAAAGGCCGCGAGGTAGCGATTTCACAGCACTTCCAGGATACCGGTCCTCCTGAGCCGATGTAAACCTGAGACCTACACTTCCAGTCTGCAAGTGCAGCGAATAGTCTCTTGGTACCTCCTGGGGGCAAACTGCTGCCTGGATGGTGGTACGTTGAGTAGGTACATTAGCAACAACTTAACGTTGCGCAACCTTCGTCCAACTTATGCGACTGCTTTAAGACATGACTACATGAGTTACTGTTACTAACTTATACATGTTTTTAAGCCAAACTGTTTAATAATTTTCTCGTAAAATTGTTTCCTTTTACCAAATTTGATCCTTATTTTAATCAAACGAATTCCTTGACGCGCGATAACCCCGAAAGAGTATTTAGTTTGACAGAAAATCAAAATAATTGTGATGATCAGACCTACGTTATTGGTCTGATGTATAAATAAAACTGAAACATGATATAATCACCTCGAATTAAGCGAGACATTCAGTCAATCTGTGACAGCTGAAGTAGCAAATATACTTGGGACTGTTTCATTTATTTTATAATATAAAAAATAAAACATATTATGCACTTTGCTATATATCGATTGCAGTAGATATCTTTTTTGCGTTGTTGTTTTAGTACCTACAATTTGTTGTAAAACTAGGTCGGAAGCTTTCAAACGCTTTCTGTGTCCTTTAAGACTGAAAGTCTACCTCAGTTAACATGTACACGAGTACGATTGTTACATGTCAATCACTTGATGAACACTAATCATGATTTCCTGAAACTCTCTTAAATAACAAGACACAGTGACAAATACAGAACATTCACACTAAGTCATAAAGTAAAAACTCAGTGTAATGACTATTACACTTCACTTTGTGGGGGGGAGGGGGGGCACAGCACTTCACAAACAGGCTCATTACAATAAGAACTAGGGTTTTTTCAATACCCGGTTAATTATTTTTAAAGATTGTGTACTACTTAGTATCTATTAAGTACTTCAACAAAATATTTAAAATCAAACTACTTCACTAGGTTTTTTCCCTAATAAGTAGTACACACAACATGGGTAACACAAATGAGGGATGGAAATTTTTCCCGACGTGGGAATGTTTAAATAAATTAAATGTAACTAAAAGTAAATTTCAGGTGAAATCCCAACAAAAAATGATTGTTATTGTAGACAGTGCTTTCTGTCATGAATATATGGCTTTAATTATTGTTTCCCAGCGGTTCGCACCATATATTTTTAATAAAAATTTCAAAACATGTATTGTGTTGAATCCGGAACAACACCATATTATATTTTATTCAGAAAGGTTTGGTTTATAGTTGTTAAGTCAATAGATTTCAAAGCACACTGTGTAACTTACCTATGAAGCAAAACAATAACAAACTGTTATTATTGTTCAAATAACCTTATCGCTTACACTTCAACAATCAACTTGCATATCACTAAATACTAATTAATCTACACATCGCAAACAACATGCATTAAAATACTAGGTTGAAACTATCAAAACATTAGCATTCTGATATTTTCTCACTGTAAATCAAGTTACTATTTTAATTAGCTATGACATACCACCATGCTAAGTCTATAGACATACAACAGTAAATGACATGAGAAGAACAGTCAGCAGTATAGGAATGTAATCAGAAGCTTCTAATTATATGAGGCAAACATTTAGTGTATTTGAGACAAGCATGACTAGTTCTTGATTCATTTAAAAACAATATCAAATTGTGTATAAAATACATAATATAAGTTGGCTAATATTTTTACCCATTATAATATTTTTAGTATGTTACATTTTGAGCAAATGTGTTAACATGTCCCTAAGAAGGCAAATCTTTATGAAATGTAGATTGTCTAGTACAAATTGAAATGCATTGTTATCATTACTTATAGTACAACAAGCTTGAACAAAGAATTGAAAGGCTAAAATCTAACTTAACTCAATGTCATGTTTACTTCGCTCTGTGTGAGATGAAAAAAGCAATTTATTAGTAATGCACAATGACTTGGTAGTACATATTATGTATTAAAAAGTTATACATAGTAAAAAACTAATGTTATTTAGAGCATTTTGTGATACTATTGAAGCATGTTAATTCATACTAGACAATCAAATTAAAATAAATAATAGTTGGAATAGGAAAACATACCTTTCAAAGACTGGAGGTATTCAAAGATGTGCGGAGCTGCATAATCTGATGGCATTTTCCCCTTAGTGTTCTTGACAAATGGATCGGCTCCATGCTCAATGAGGAATTTGACCATTTTGAGATTGCCAGAAGTTGTGGCATCATGTAAAGGAGTATCATCGTCTAAACCCTTTGCATTGACATTTGCACCACCATTTACAAGTACCACTACAACTTGATACCACCCATAACTGCAAGCTTCATGAAGTGGTGTCCACCCTATGATTTAAAATTTTATTTAGTAATAAATAATTTTCTCGAGCCAAATAAGCTAAATCCTTTTGATGATGAAATGTTGATAATCTTGCTAAAATTTTGTTACCAGTGGTAACAGTGAAATTCCTTATTCACTTTTACAGATTTAATATATAAATAATAATACATAAATATTCCTGTATGGCTATGGATTAAATTAAAGACTAAAACAGATATCTCAAAACTAAAAAAAAAAACATAAGTCTGACCAGGAACATATTTTGTATTACCACTACTTTAGCAATTTTATTGTTTATTTAACTTTTAGAATACTAGAAATGTTGATTATATCTTACTAGATTTCTTGTAAACCACCCCATACAAACTAATCATGCTTGTGCGAGGGGAGGAATCATCACAACATAGTTAAATTCAAGCTTACACTATAAACACCTTAATAATTTGAAAGTTTTCTAGAATTAGTTGTTATCTGCTTAGCTTGAACTTAATTGTAGTTTATTTTTTTATGTTTCTATGTGTGTGAGAACTAATATTAACTAAAACATCAATACAAACAATGGTGTGAATATGACAACAAACATCGACTTCGAAAATTTAACATCAAACAGTCTCAAACATGTATTTCTTGATATAACAGGTGTAAGCAAATAAATTTCATACTAGTAGTTGGAAGCAAGAAAGTAGAAACATGGATAAAATGTAGGAAACTAATAGAACATTAACAACTGAAGGAAAATATTACATTACCAGCAAAGTCGGGAACATCTGGATCTTGTCCTTGGTCTAGCAGCTTCTTAACTTGATCATGGTCTCCTCTGATAGATGCCACATGAAGGGGTGTCTCACCGCGCTCGTTGCGCTGCTGCCTGGTACGCTTTCTTTCTTCTGCAGGGGTCGGAGCGGCTGAACATCAAAATGGCGGGAAGTCAGATCTACCAGATAGATGCTTGGAAACTTGATCATTTTATACAACAGCAAACCTGGAGGGGCGTCTTGTGATGAGATCTGCATCACTAGGGCCAGTTGTTGCCGCTCCGACATGGGCGCTATGACTTGGGCCCGTGGCGCGCCGTCCGGCCCGCGCCCGAGGCCCCTCGACCGCGACGTCGATGGCATGCTTCGGGCATAACCAGATCTCTATAGATATAACGAAATTAATAGACACTGCGCAGAAGAAAGCACTTTGACAAAATTTTGGAATCGCTAACGCGCCAATATCTTGTACCAAGATGTGAAACGACAATTACCTTACTTATGGCGCCAGAGGTAAGTCTACCACTTTTAAAACATTGTCACAAACTTCTGGCACATTTTCACTGAAGAAAAAAAAGAAATAATAAAACAAAACATTTTACAATTTCTCAAAATTCTACTAAATCAGTTGTACGGTAATCATAATCACTGGATAACTCGTACAACAGACATAGCGACAAACCGAAAGACATGAAAATTATTGTTGTGAATACAAGCTTGTCTATGAAGCGAACATTGAATCGATTTTATTCGATTATCCGAATACAAAAACATTGCCCATTTGACTTGTTGGTAGGAATTTACAAATTATTATGCAATGTTGTTAATAATGTAAAGATTTGTACATTATATATCTGTTAAATTTTATTTAAAAGTATAATGTAGCCAAAAAACAAAGGAGACCGATAATTTTGGGACACAACAAATGTTATTAGTATTTTTAATCGATCCGCAGGGGTTACCGTTTAAGGAAAATGAATTTTGTCTCAAGGCCCTGGATTTATTGTTTTGGACTTTACGCCTATCGATTGGATACTGAATGCTGTGATTGCTGTGGATCGCTGTGTATATTGTAGTGTAGCGTCTAGTCGCTGTAATAAATTAGGCAGACGAGCCTTAGACGATGAAATGACATTGTCTGTGAATCGTCAAGGTGTGCACCAGAATAAGTAACAACCTACTTCTCTCCTGTTTATAAAGTTTCCATTTATCCATTTAAATACATAATTCAGCAACAAAATCGGGAACAGGGTCCAAGATACTGGCCCGGTCAGGGCGTCCAAGAGAAGAACTTCCTAGCAATACGCGCCATATCGAGAAGCACTGCTTTCTGTGTCAGGCCCTTCATCCAGCCGCTCAACGAGAGTCTCTTAAGGTATTGGTTGAGGCTTGCTTATGCCATTGGCCATAAGTATTACCGGCACAATGACTGCTGAATCAATATCCCACATGGCGATAACCTCGTGTGCCAAGTCTTGATATTTAATTTCTTTATCTTTCTCGGGTTTCACAAGGTTTTCATCATGAGGAACAGTGATGTCAACAATTATTGTGAGACGCTCTGATCGGTGATAATTATTATACATTTACATACTAATCGCTCTGTTTTAATGTCCTCTACATGGCTTTAACTGGATCCTTGCTCCAAGGAAAAAATCATTCCTCTGCACTATACCCTAATTCCATAATTCAGATAATTTATGTAAACAAAGAAATGTCATTGTCAAAATGACAGGTTAGTGGTACAAAACATTTTATCATTAAATTTTTACTAAGTAATCATTTAAAAATTAAAGTTAATTATGAAAACAATGCAAACAAAATACCGTAGCCAAACAATGTCTTGTGTAGTGTGTCGGAGACGTGCCTTACAATCATTTTAATCAGTCCTTTTAAGTCCAATATTAGACTTCTCAAAATCGGACCAAATTTCCACTTGGAACAGTTTACAGTCCTTTTCATCCAACATGTGGCAAGACTTGCTACATTAATTTATGAATGAGAGTTATGTGTGTTGTTGAAGATGTAAGTAGTTAAATAAAACATCTGATTCAAGATCTGATTTCAAATCAGTAGCTTCGATTAGAATTAACTATTATGAAATATTTTTTCATGATGTGTCTGAATCGGAATAACTATCACTTTCAGAATCAGATGAAACAATGACAACAACAAAATGAAAAACTTAACACGGTGATAATATAGCACAATAATAAAATTAACAAACACGCAGCGAAAACGGGAAAAGAAAACGAATGTATTGATAGGACGCTAAGAAAACAACTTTGGAATTTTGTCAAACGAAATTTGAAAATGTTTGGTACTCCTACAGTTTTACCAGTATCATAAAATGCTTTATACCAGAAAATCTCCTTTTTTTAATAACTTTGTTTAAAACTGAAAATTTATAAAAATAATTACGGTATGACATTTATTAAATTATTATTTCTAAAATCAATACATAAAAGAGAATCTAACCTTTTTTCTCGGCATTTTTAGTGAATTACCATTAATAAGATATTTTTTTGATCTGTTATCCCCTTTGTTTACATAAATTATCTGAGTTAGGAATTTAGGGTATAGGTTTATACAAACAGTCTTTATGCTTTAAGTACCTATCGTAGGATTATTAATTCACTGAAGTAAATTGACAAGTCCTACCATTGTTGTTTGACAGTAGCGCATTGTTGTTTAATATTATCACCTGTCAGTTTGCTCTTATGAACTGGATACACCCTTTTCAACGTAAGGTGAGTCCTGGGGTTTTTCTACAAAACGTAACCGTTCAAAGAATATCAAATATAAAAAAAAACATGGATAATATAGCTGTTTTACGGTTTTTGATGATGTCGTTTACGTTTTTTCGATAGAAGTTCCCTTACATCTAGAATTTACGAAATTACCACTATGTCAGGACTCATCTTTCGTTGAACAGAGTATAATGCTCGTACTTGTATATTATTATAGATATGACTTGTAGGTATTAAAACTTTTTGCCATCTTTTATGTGAACAGCGTTGATTATGTTTGCCAAGCTTGTTGGGACTTGGCTCAAGATTTTTCTCAAAGACAAGCCATTGATGAACTAAGGCAACTTGGCCAACGCAGTGTTTGTTCCTCTTGTGGACGTTCTCTTTTAATCCATACAGAATAATCTTTTTTATATCTTATTCGACAGTTCTCGCAGAGCTAGGGAATCCATACTGAAGTATTATTGTAACTGCATCGCAGGCAAATGGACTATTAGGCTGCTGCTCTTATGTGATGTCAATAATATGGTACTTTAGCTGGGCTAGGTACCTAGGTAACATAGTACAATTTTTAGGCACCAAATATACGAGCAAGTTGCAAGCGCGAGTCGTTGCAGTGCAGTCCATTGATTGCTGAGTTCACTTTCAACTTGTAGACACACCCACATCTAGTTGACTTCTGCTAATTTTACGAACTATGCAAGCAAAGAACTACTACGATTTGTGCAACAAAACTTGCTATTGGACACAGCCCTTTATGACATTCTTATTTTAATTTAAAATGAATAAAACTAAACACTCAATATCTAGTGTTTTATTTTAAACGTCATCATTTTGTTCCTATTTTCATCACAAATTACATAGATTTGCAGCTGAAGTTGGTCAAAATTAATGCTTAACTTTTTCGTACAATTCGATCTACAATCATCGAAGAATGCTCATTAGGGTTACCAATCCTCACTGATTGTTTGCGTCTGAATTTGACTAATTGTATACGCGAGCCAAATCATTCATAGTAAATCTGGTGGCCAACTGTAATGGTGGTGACGCTGACGCCAACGAACGGATTCATTTATGTAGTCATCGAAAACGATACATTTTACTGTAGGTATTACTTTTAAACAAAAGCAAATTTAAAGCACACTTAAATACAATGCAATATTTGGTACCTATGCGCAAATAATGTAACGCGATCTTAAGGAGATACCTTACCACCACTTAAAAAAATACATCAATTACAAAATTACATCTTAATGATGTTCTCAATACATGAAAAATATGAAGATCATGAAAAAATATTAACTTCGTGGGCCAACCGATCGCTTCCTCCACCTTAAAGTATTTTACTATTAATTTGTTTCATTATTATTCGTAAATGAACATCAATACCAATTTCGAATAAAATATGCTTTCGCATAACTCTATTATTATCTGTGGGAAGATCCATCGAGAATCGAAATCGACTACTAACTATCCGACTTCCGAGTATCGAGGACGACAAAATAATTTTGTGCACACTGGCGTAATAGCATAGCATACTTTGTTTTCATGTGATCGCTTATCACATTAGAAATAAAATGTGGAGGCCGACATTAACAATATTACAGAAAGTTGTCTTGCCTTCACTTAGAGAGAATGTGAATTTGTCGAAATTATTTTTCTCCACCAAAAGCCGGCTGCCAAAATCGACATCAAAGTTAACCCTCGTCAGTGCTAGTATCGGTGTCCTCCTCGGCGCGGGATATGGAGGTTACACACACTATAAAGTAAACGTTAAAAAGACTTACATACCGGTCGAGAATGAGGAGTATACGTTCCTGAAAGAAGCTCCCGAGTACGGATCTCATTACAGAGTAAGACATTTTAATACTGTATTTCTCCCCATGAGCTTTTATGTAACACTCCAGTAAACCTCTGGCTTTACACATATGAATAGGCAGTGATGTACTTTGGTAGGCTCAGGTCCCAGGGTACATGCTCACACATTGATTTTAGATTCCATGTGTTAAAGGAAAATACCATTATTTGAAGCACAATACCTTCACATTGTGGTTGGGACATTCCATGCGCAAAAAATGCTAAATTCTTAAAAACAAAACCATAGGTAGAATATATTTAAAAAAAAATGCCACCTCTTAATTTCTGTGAACTTTGTCAAACTAAGTTAAATACTAGGAGGGAAAATGGCCTGGGAATTTAAATACCAAAACCAGAAAAGCAGTTGGAAGATTAACCCAAACATTGTAATTTATATTCCACCAATAGGACACTATCTGTTGAAAATATACATGAAAAACTGAGCTAGTGCCAGTTCATCTAACAGTCTTTAGTCTTGTGTGCATACAATACATGTTTCAAAGAATATCCAGTAATTTATTGCAATCTACCATAATCCCGTACCAGTCCTTTAAGTAACAATGCGGTAAATCCAGAACAGACTATAATAAAGCCTTGCAAGGCGTTGCAATCTTCTGCGATGACTCAATGTGGTTTAAAGCCAGATAAATCATTTTGTGGCCAACACCAAAGTAAAGAAATTAATAGCTATATTGAGTATTCATGGAGATGCTTACAGTTCATGCCATTAAATTAACTAGCTTTGGGTAAAAAATGTCTTGATACTTAAAGATAGATGCCCTTAAAAGTACATGTTTTGTGTAATCAGGTGGTATTTGTTATGACAGGAATAAATAAATGATTAATAACCTAATGTAATTGTTTTTAAAGATGTCCATGGTAAATGTTTTGTTTTATATGAACTATGTTTGCTAAACTTACCAGTTTGGGCCATGTTGACACATCTAATATAATAAGTAAAATTACACAGCTAGGGAAATGCACACATACACAATATGAACAGCAGTACAGGATTACATTTTATTTTATTTATTTAAAGTTACTGCAATGACTTATCCACTATAACATATATATAATGAGGCGAACATTCATTTGCATTATGGTGAAGTTGTCACAAGGAGTACACAGCACTTCATACTAAGTCATTGAACTAAATGTATATGTACACATAGCTCCGGTTTCTGAATTGAGAATTTGGGATAAGCAATACTTAAGTAGTATTTGAATACGGAGTTGTCAAAAAAATGCTTTAAAATCCATAATTTTTTTGACAACTTCATACTCAAATGTTACTTAAGTACTGCTTATCCTAGAATTCTCAATTCAGAAACCGGAGGATAGTAACATAACAAAGCACAATGAAAAATAAAACAAACACAATGACCAAGAATACAAATAAATAAGGGTTGTTAATGAGTGCAATTCAAAACAATAATAAAATGGAAAAAAATTGCTCTTTTTTTCCATTCCACACAGAAAAACGAAAAAAAAATGTTACCCATGAGATGATTCGTCGCTAGGGAATCTGTAGTTTTCTGCGAAACTGGGAAAATGTATCTGAGAAGATATTTATGTTTCTGCAGATGCCGATTTTGTTAAAGTTAGCCATCAATCACATCTATTCTACATTGTAATGTATTTTATGATAAAAAACTCTTCTTGTAGTCTTGAATAGTCTTTATGTTGTAGACAAAGTGATTAATAGGACATCATTTATAATGCCAGGACTGTTAGAAAAACGCCCAAAATAACTGGACAATATGATATAAACAATTGAAAGTATTAAATTGGCTGGGTATTATGAATAATGTTCATCTATTGGGTGCAGATATCAAAAGATGTGTTTAATGAATTATTTTATTGTCAAAACAATATAATTAAATGAAAGGCTTGCAGAAGTCATTATCTTAAACAGGAAAAACTGAGGTCAAGTCAGTTTTGTTGACAAAGTCGATAGCGCCCTACTGTGTGGGTCTCTTTTTTCTGAGTGGTATGGTTGCAAGAAAATCCACTTGATAGGGATGATGAGGGCTTACTAGTTCCCTTGTTTTGCTTCGAACCTAAACCTGTCGAGGTAGGGTGCTACAAGTCCTGCCTCTTGTTAAAAGTACCTAAATTATCAAATTGCTTAAAAACTGCTAAAAAATAAAATATACATAGAAATGTATTTATTATTTTGTCTGCTTAGATTTGTCATTTAATGACACAAATAATGCAATCACTTGGTCCATTATTAGCTTAAACAAACATAACTAATCATAAAACTTTATGTTAAGCAAGTAGGAAGTTGTAGCAAAATGAAGAAATAATTTCGTATACTATTATGACACGGTAACCTTAGTTACTGAAGTTAATTAAAAGCCTCAAGCAGGTGGCTGGTTTATAAATGATGTCCATGTTAGTTGAGCTGCATAATAATGATTTCAAATGACTGATGAAATCTTACGGTGGAATCTTAAGTTATTTGTCAAGTTCACGGTTGTGACATTCTTATCAGTCTATATATTTTAGGCATGTTTCGTTTTTTGACTTGTGTTAGATAATAATTTTAAGTATTTAAACTGATTCTTGCTAATAACAATGTCCGTTCACAATTTTGCTCTTCTTTGACACTCGGGCTATAATAATTTTTATTTGGCTATTTTATATTATTATTATATTTTATTAGGCTGTATTAAAGTTTATTTCGTACAATATTGAGACAAGTGTCGAAATTACGAATTCTTGATTCATTTTATTATTAACTCGCGTTTTCAAAATTTGCCCTTAATTCAAGAGCCGATTGAGAAATATTGGGGATTTGCTTAAATTGTTTGCAATTTCAGCAATACACCAAATGTTGTTATCAAGCTAAAGCACATTATGAATATCAAATGATGTAAGCCGGGAAGGTTTGTTTCGCTGCTCACCTTGTGACGCCGCGTGGTCTTTGTTGTCTTTGTCTTCATAGTTGGATTTGTTATTTAGAGAAATACATACCTATCGAAGGTTTTGATGATTTATTGCCCCTTTCACCGATACGCATGTGCAATATCGTTATTGATTTTATGCAATGGCGTGCCTCCAGGTGTTACTGAATAATATAATTTATAGCCTGGGGTTGTGGGACCAAAGATTTACTTTTTCAACTCGTAAAATTACCTATTAGTTGCTGTATATTCACTGTTTAAATATTGATTACCTACTTAATAGAGTTTATTTATAATATCGCCCCGCATTATTTGCACGCACCACGTGCAAGTAACGCGGTGTTTTGATGTAACAGGTGTTAATTTTACGTTGCCTTTACTATATTTTGCTCTGCAATGCAATGCGAATATTTACTGATAAGTTTTATTACCGGACGTAAGTTATGTAACGTCTGTTGATTTTCTTTTACAGTTTATAGTTTTACGCTGCGTTTTAAACGTTTTTAAATACGATCGTTTTTATTAAACTGGTTATTGCCAGAAACTATATTATTATCTACTAGCTGCGCCCTCACGGCTCCGCCCGCCTAGGAATGTTTTTTCCATATAAACTACTCCTCCTGCGTACCTCCCCAGGAGCTAATTTGGAAAAATCCTATTACTTTTGTTTTATTATTTGCTTCAGGGGGTTTTTCACCAACCTATCAGGATGTTCATTAAGCTGACTCGGTCTCTAATCTTTTCAAAAGCTAATATTTGCTTTCACCACAGTAATAATGACAAGATTATTGAACACATAAATGTCATATTTCTAGGTCACTATTAGCTTATCTGCTGAATAGTTACGGACTACATTATTCATAGGTTGGTGAATTTCCCCCTACAGATTTTATTTTGTTTGTGCCTTTACTCTTAAACTTCTGCGTAATAATTTTGAATGTGTATTTAATTAATAATACAGTTTTGAGAAATGTGTTGATAATATTGATACACCGCTGTCCAACTAACCACGAACTAACCTATGTCTTATTGATAGCCTTAACATGCTTATCAGCAATATAAAATTATTTTTGAAATTGTTTAAACGTACACATAACTCGTATTTGCGATTACGTTATTCAATATGTTGCTGAGCTACAACCTAGTGGTATTGATTGTAAAGCGAGCTAAGGCGAAGTGTTTTACTTTCTATAGTAATAAATAATAATATAGGCTTCGCTGTCGCGTACCTTCAGATCCTTCGGTCGCGCAGAGTACGATTCACTCCTGCCTGGCGTAGCGCATCGCATCGGAGCAGATGGAATCACGATTTACAGTGCAATAAAATATATATGATGCGTATAGATGCTTTCGGTCCGAAGCGCTTCGTTAGGTGTGAATCATACTTAATTAGATAATACTTTTTTACTTAGCTTAGCTATAATCCTGGGTAGCAATTCAACGAATCCAGTGTTTAGCTCAGGGGCGATAAAGGCTGGCCACCAAATTGCCGATTCCTATGATTTAACCGAGAGTTATTGGTTAAAATTAATAGTTAAAGCAATGGTGCGTAATTTCAGTCAGAAGTTAGCAACCGGATGACTCTTGGTATTTGAGTTCCAGAGCAATTTGGAAACTTTTTTGTCTAGTACCTCATTTTATGATTAATATCGTACAAAAATAGGCTAGTACGTCAGGATTATCAGTTAGTATTCATAAGTACTTATCCCTATACTTAATCCCAAAAACCTTCTAGCAGAAACAGATGACAATTTTTTTATAGCATCTCTACACTTAAACAAGAATTCTCCTCAAAGGCGTAACCGGTTGCCACACGATTTTTTTTTTCGATCCACAAATAAATCCGTTCGCTCTAACCGTCCTGTATGTTTCGGATGACAATTTTTTAAACAATAATTAGTACGCGTACTTTAATGCTACCGCCTTTCCATTGGGTTTCTAAACATTTTTTTTTACATTTTTACCCCCACCCTTTTTCTCCGATTCCGTCCATTTTGGGGTTACGAGGTACTAGACAAAAAAGTTTCCAAAATGCCTCAGGAACTCGAATACCAAGAGTCATCCGGTTGCTAAATTCAGACTGAAATTACGCACCATTGCCTTGAATATATAAGGCTCTTGTAAGTTAATCAACAACGAAGTAAGGACCGTAACTCACAAGCTAAAATAAAAGCTAAAATAAAATAAAAGCAAAAAAAAAATAAGTAAAAATAGCTTAAGAGTCAATTTCTATGCCAAGTTTTGCAATAAGAAATGCTACCATTGGTAAGCAAAACGATTCGTTATTCCCCATAGGAACAGGGCATATTCCATTCATTCTTTTAATTTACGTATTTTTTTGTAAATACTAACTCGTGTGTTTGTCATTTGCCACCCTGGATCAGTCATTGCCACAATAATCATAAACACAGTAAAGCTAAGGCGGTGTTTTATATCTTTAACCGTCCAACTAAATTAATAAAATTTCATAAATGCCTTTTTGAAATAAAAAACTTTGAACTTAAATTTAACCGTATCATTAGTTTCGTAGTCTTTAGCGACGCTGCCATCTTTAGATACTTCGGTTACGTAGTGTAATTAGACTAGACTTTTCTATTACAGCAATTCTCAGCTGTAATCTTGGTTGCAAATGTACTCGATTACCATACTTAATAAAATCTTGCCGCTGAAAAGATCTTCCAAAAATATATCTTAACAGAGACAATGATCCGTTTACGAAATATTAAGCTTTAAATTGGTAATTTTTGTTAAGTTTGTCTTATCAGCTATATTTGAATATCTGAGAAGTAGGTACTTGCAATAGTATTACTTAGGGTGGAAAGTGACAGTAAGGGCAGCTACCTTCACCTTTATAGCTACAGGAAATCGTTCTTAATAGACTGTCCATCATTTTTCAAAATGTTTCGAATAGCATTGATAGTATTTGAAAAATGGTATAGTCTGCAAAAAAACGGGCGGGTTCTCACAAAACATTTTTATGATGCCAATCGATCCTATTTCATTAGGATTAAAATACTCTTCCGGAACAACTGAGGGTTAAGAGTGCTAGAAACCTCAGTAATCGCAAAAAACCAAGAACTGGGATAGTAATGGCAACCACATTCCGTTGTTGCTACAGGAAAACCACGCGGTATGCGCGGTGAAGCTTAATGGTAAAATAGGTTGCTTAAAAAACTAAGTCTCTGATACACGAAGTCATATAATAAAAAGTATAAAACTTCTTAATAATGTAATGTTTGTTTTATTTCTGACTTTATTGAGCGAATGCACTTTGAGGACAGTGTCAAAGGGGGAATAAAGGGGCGCGCTAGGGAGCCTCTGGGGGGGTTCAATACAATATTTTCGATTCTTCTTTAAGATGCAATCTTTGTCACATAGATTTGATCCTTATGATTGACCATAAAAATGTAGGATGCTATTTTTCGCACTTGCTTCCAATTTAAAAAAAAATGTGCCTTTTTCTATTTCTATAAGTACTACAGTATAAGTTCACTCGCATAATTTCGGCATGGTGTGTCCCTACCTATACCACCATGCCGAAATAGATGCATATGTTATACCGTCAGCTGTACAACTTTATATCGGTTTAACATTAAGGCTGGTGTTCACCGACCTAGATTCTTCGATTAAAAAACAGTTTATTCGAAAAAAATATGTTGGTGAACAGCACACTAAAGGGATATACAGTAGGTACTGATCACACGTATGCAACATCTAGACAACTTACAATGCAAATATTTTATATGAAAGTAGAAGATTTAGACTGCTCTGTTGGTCTAGTGGTCGCAAGCGCAACTGCTGAACGTGCTGAAAAGTGTTTTTGGGTTTTTCCCTGTGGAATTTCTCAGTAGCAGCCCGGAGTCTGGATTTGTACCCGGTTGATGGCAATAGGCTCGCCTCCTATTACATGAAATGTGGGTGTGCTATAGTTACACCTCTACCCAACCCTTCGGGGAATACAGGCGTGATGTTATGTTAAGATTAAGAAACACACTTGTCACACGTTGCATTGCGTATGACAATAATTATGAATAATGTAAAGCCATGTACGGACTAAAGCCTTGTACGGACTATGCGATCCAATGTACGCGTGGTCGGTTACGCGTACGCTGGAACGCTTAGTCCGTACAAGGCTTAAGACAGGCAGCTCCATGCTATTACTAAGCGTTCCTGTGTACGCGTCATCTAGGTATGTTGAATACGCGTACAGGCTAATTGAGCGTTCAAGTCCCCTTTGTGTACGCGTTGCTTCACGTACGTACGGACTAAGCGTTCCTGTGTACGCGTAACCGACTACACGCATACATTGGAACGCTTAGTCCGTACAAGGCTTCAGTCCGTACAAGGCTTAAGCGTTCCAATGTACGCGTCGTCTAGGTATGTTGAATACGCGTACAGGCTAATTGAGCGTTCACGTCCCCTTTGTGTACGCGTTGCTGCAGGTACGTACGGACTAAGCGTTCCTGTGTACGCGTAACCGACTATACGCATACATTGGAACGCTTAGTCCGTACAAGGCTTCAGTCCGTACAAGGCTTCAGTCCGTACAAGGCTTCAGTCCGTACAAGGCTTAAGCGTTCCAATGTACGCGTCATCTAGGTATGTTGAATACGCGTACAGGCTAATTGAGCGTCCACGTTTCCTTTGTGTAAGCATTGCTGCAGGTACGGACTAAGCGTTCCTGTGTACGCGTAACCGACTACGCGTACATTGGAACGTTTAGTCCGTACAAGGTTTAAGAGTTTGTATACAGTATAATGTATGGTTAATATACAAGGTTAGTTTTAGTATATGCGAAACCTGAAACTAGTTTGTTCAGAATCACTAGGAGAATCGATTGACATATTTTTTACAGCACATTTTTTTTTTTTTTTTTTCATTAATTTCAATTTTGTTTCAGTAGGTTTCTACCCATGACAATTGACGGGAATAGACACCTTGAGGCTTGAAATGGTCCGCTCGGTCAGTTTCCGTGTATTAGACAACTCCTGCAGAGCACATCTCAGGCATTTTACACTTTTTTAGCGAACTTAACGCGACATAAACTAAGGTGTAACTTGGAGATTTACTAAAAAAAACACATATTCAGGCAGTTCTGATGAAAATCTTGTTGGGGTGTCTCGGTTTTCGCATAAAGTAAAAATAACGTTGTATTTCTTTTTAGATAATAAATGATGCGGACACGAGTAACCTGCAGATTACGCTGTTTCAATACCGGACCTGTCCCTTCTGCTGCAAGGTCCGTGCGTTCCTGGACGCGCGTGGCATCAGTTATGAGATCGTGGAGGTGGACGCCGTCCTTCGCCAGGCTATCAAGTGGTCAGGGTATAAGAAAGTGCCTATAATTCTAGCCAAAGTTGATGGAGGATACCAGGTACAGATTAATTTATTATTATGAAAATTACGTTTCTTAGCTCTGTTTCTTACTTTAATTACGTTTCTTACGTTACGTTAATTACGTTTCTATAGATTCTTGCTTAAGTTTTTAGAAACAATATCCTATTCATGATGAAGTTTATCCACCTCGGTATTAAGTAGTCTCCTTCTTTACAGCGCAGAGGTTTTAGCAATCTTGCAGTTTTCGAAACTGTTGAATGTTATTGAAAATCAAAGCCTGTTCGTATAAAGCCGCGTTTTCACTTTGCTACCGAGCAAACATTTTGATCAGAGCAAATGTTTGCTATTTTGCCAGTGTTCTTTGAATGCAACTAGTACTTGTTTTCACTATGATAGCTAAACGAATATTTGCTCCGAACAAAAGACTGTACGTTCGCACAGGTACCATGTTCGTCCGCACAGTTGCGTTTTCACTGTTGTGTCGCTCACTCAAGAAACGGATGATCATCATGGACGTTGATTTGCTTTTGGCTAGTGCAAGGTTAAAAAACAAAAACGAAAAATGCGGTATTGGGTGTCTAGTTTCTTAAAACAGAGAGAGGGAAGACATCTTCGCATCACATCAACCATTTGTTTCCAAGTATCGTTTTTATGGTATTATTTTTGTGTTGCCTGCTTTGTGGGTCCCATAGGCACTAATGGGCCCTATACATATCAATAAGTTGCAACGTTTTTTCTTGAATTCACTCTATGTTTGCTAAAAAGATCCGACGACCACCGAGCACGTCAAACACCGAGCGAATGCTCAAAACAAGTGTGCGTTCGCCGTTGCGTCATTTTCATTGAATAATTGAGCGAGCGAGCTTTCGTTCACTGAGCTCAGCCGAACATCTTTGAACGAACTCGTTCGCGCGCTCTGATGTTTCCATTTACCGGGCAAACACACGTTTGCTCGCTCAGAACTGTTCCGATAAGTGGAAACGCGGCTTAAGAAAGTTAGCCGACAGCCGTGAGAATTTGTTGAACTTCTTTATATAGAGTTTCCAACAGTGGTCTAGAAACGATGACACACATGTTAAAAAAAACATGTTAAATGAATCAATCCTGTTTCAGCAACTCCTGGACAGCACAGCCATCATATCTGTCCTTGAAACGTACTTAAAAGACAAATCCTCTGACTTGAGAGATATTATTAAGTTCTATCCAGTGACAAAGTTTGTCAACGATGCAGGGAATGATACTACCGATATTGCCAATAAATACTTCATCATGCATAATGCTCCAGTACCTGATGAAAAGGAGAAAGCAGCTGAAATGTAAGTATTACCTTTACAAATCATACTCATTTTAAATCAGTGCGCCATCTGTTCAATTAAAATAGGATAGAAAAAGTACTGTTGTAGTATTTTTTTAAATAATTATATAACATAACATCATACCTGTATTCCTCAAAGGGTTGGACAGAGAATAGAATAGAATAGAATAAAATATACTTTATAGTACACCCTCATTTAGGGGTCATTCCCAATTGCCGCCACCACTGGTGGCAAATTGGATTTTTTATATTAAAATGTATGTCATTTAGGCGTTATGTTTAAGTCCCATGTAATACGGGGCGAGCCTATTGCTATCAACTGGGCACAAATCCAGACACCGGGATGCCCCTGAGAAATTCCACATGGAAAAACCCAATAACACTTTGCTCAATCTGAGATAAAGTCAATTTTCCTTAAACGTTAATGCTTGTGGAAAGATCAAATTGTATGGAAATGATGATTTGCTCGAGCGCAAGGACTATATCAATTAATTAGCTATATTGCATAATTAATATTGCATAAAAGTTAAGATAGCGCTCACACTAGGCGGCTTAACTGCGCGGTAGGAGCGCTGCACCAACAGATGCCTTCACTTTACTGCCGTGACAGTGCGGCGTAGTCGCGCGGCAATGTCACGTTGCTGACGCGCGGTTTAAAATAAATTCCAAACTCAGTTGGTCTGGAAATGTTTTTCCGATGCTTATGTGAAATAGTATCGATTGGCATCATAAAAATGTTATGTGAAAACTGCCCTTTTTCTCTCCAACTGTCCATTTTTTCCAAATTTGGACAGTTTTCCTATAGCTACAACGGTTAACCCTTACTACCCCAACTAGGATTTCCGCCCTGTAAAATATTCTTTTCGTCTTCTCAACTGCGATCTTTAATGAAAATTTCCTAACACAAAGATTTTGGTTCCACCTTTGTACTTTTACGTCCTTTACGGTACAAAAGCCATAGAGCTATGCTTCACGTCACCTGAAAACTCAAATTGTATTTCAGCGAAGAGCGTGAATGGCGTCAATGGGCGGACCGTGTGCTCGTCACCACGCTGTCTCCCAACGTGTACCGGACTCCGGGCGAGGCCCTAGAGACCTTCAAATGGTTCGAGGAAGCTGGCGGCTGGAGGCAGTTCTTCCCCGCCTGGGAGTGCACCCTCATGGTGTACATTGGAGCCGCCGCCATGTACATGATATCTAAGAAACTGAAGGCCAGGTAATGTCTCATTATGTGTTATTAGTTTTGACGTATAACGCGGCGTCTTACGTAGGCGGTTCAAAGCGAACGCGAATCGCGAAGCGATCCGATGCGGTGACACGCGAAGCGGCGGCTTTGTCCTACGATCCGCGAACCGCCCGCCGCGCGCCTCCGCCATGCATTAGCACTGTATGGCACCGCATCCAGTTTGCGCGAAAATATCAAGCCAACTGATCGCGTTTGCTTCGGTTCGCGCCGAGCCGCACCGCACTCCACGTGCGTTTGGTCACGTAGGCCACTTCAATAGGTATCGACTGTTTGTTGTTTTCGCGTCGAGTCGCGCCTCTTCGCGTCGCTTCTAGATCGCTCACGTAGCACGTAGGACGCCACGTAAATAAATTTGAGTGTACAACAACGCAAATTACATGCTAGACAGACTTATTGCTAATGCACAATTATAATTTCAGGAATTAAAACCCTTACTGCATCGCATACCTACTGCACTCGCGCTGCAGCTGCATTTTGTTTGAGCCAGACTTATAACTTTAAATATATTTTGCATAAACTAATTGAATTTTTCAGGCACAAGATCAAAGATGATGCTCGCGAGTCTCTCTACGACGCGGTTAACGACTGGTTAGCGGCGATTAAAAAGAAAGGTACTCCTTTCCTTGGCGGCGACAAACCCAATCTGGCAGACATTACCGTATATGGCGTCCTGAGCAGCATCGAAGGATGCACGGCCTTCCAAGACTTAAAGATAAACACGGATGTCGAAAAATGGTATTATGACTTAAAGAACACTATACAGAAAAAAATGGGTAAAGTAATCGCTATTCATGCTTAGACACCTAGCTAGATACGTAATAGTCGTTTTGGTGTTGATGAGTCACTTCGTCATATTCTATTTCTTAGAGATCAAATCCAATATCTGTTTTCAGTCTGTCACTTTGTTCAGCAATATTAGGATTAATGAATATTTCGTAATGTTATTAGAGATTATTACGAACCTAACAATATTTACCCCGTTTTTTGTTAATATAGTTACGTATTCAAGTTAAAGCGCAGTGTTTGCCAAAGTGTTATAGATGTGAACTAGGATTATTAAGGGTAAGTTGGAGTTCCTAAGATCTTACAATAACGTTGGACGTAAAAAAATATTTTTATTATTAACTAAAAAAGATTGTCATATTTTAGGATCCACTGAATATATTAAATAACTGCTGCGATTTTCTATCACTCGCGCAAACAAATTTAATATATTATTTTCTTAATAAATTCCATAGTTTTTGTAACGTTGTCTTGATCCTGCACACATTATATAAGATATTATACAGTGTGGTGAAGATATTTAACACTGTTACATGACTGCTTATAGTTGCAATAATTCAATCGTTCCTAGTGCTTATAAAATCCTTTTCAGATAAATTTAATGTAAATAGGGGTTTCGCGTAACTGGTCCGCATCCCATCACTAATTTCGTATGAATTCATTATTCTTTCTATATGAGATTAAAATTCGTATTTATTTATTATAGTATGATTTTGATGTACTTATTGGGTGCTACTCAATTAAATATGCTGAGCTATGCGACGTTATCATTATAATTATGTAATAAATTCTCTATGGAGAAAGTCTTTTCTCCAATGGGTCGCGTTTTTCTCATTGATGACACAGACAACAATAAAGTCATTTATATATTACGTGAACAGTTGCAGACTGAAATACAAGCGAATATCATACACACAGTGAACATATCGTCGGTACAACAGTAAACTAGCCAATCTGAAATTTTGGCAATTTTGACTTAAATATACACCAATCTGCATTAACTTCCTCACTATTAATAAATCAGTTGTTATAATGGTATAACCCTAAAGAGATTTGTTAGTTACTAATTTATTCACTTGGTTAAGAAAATACGTAAAAAAAAAAGATTTTTTTTATTACTTTTCGACCTCATCAACAATTTGACATATACAGATTGGCTAGTTTACTTTAGAACCGACGATATTCAGTCATTATCGTACGCTATCGAATGTTTTTGTTACTTATCATGCCCTACCACGTGATCTGTGAGAGTATTGATTACATTCTCATACATACGTGGTAGCGCATGTCAACCAGTAATAAATATGTCTCGAGCCTTATTTACTACCTTTTATTGATTATTCAAACGTTTGTTGTAGGTAGGTACTTAGTTAATTTTACAACAAGTAAGGTTTTTTGTTTTTTATCTGTAAGTAGTTTAATGTTACGAAAAATTTGGATAATATTTGAATTTCCTTCACAACAAAATTACGTTATATTACCTGTATTAAATATTTACTTTTAAAATGCGGACATATCCTGTGTAAAATTAATGTAAATTTGCTTGTTATAAGATTCTGTGCCTTCCATGTAATATATTCTTTATAGTAAAACCCTACCATAGTCTGAGTCCATTGTAAATGTTTTATGGAAAAATAAACAAGCCTAATTAGCTATCAGCACCAGTACACGTGACGTCGACAAACTTAGTTTTGTGTCTGTTTCAAATATATTAGAAGAATGTAGAGCATTATGTTAACATGTGATTTTACTGTTTAGTTAAATTGTTATTAAATACTTGACTATATTTATTTGTTATACTTATTATTTTAACATTAGTACATTATTTCTACATAACTGAAGTAATTTTGATGATGGTGATACACTTTATATAAATAACTATCGGCCTGTAACTGTCCCACTGCAGTTGAGAATAAGACTGCAGACCGTGCATTTATCGGTTCACTACATTTGCTCGCTGCGGTTTGGCGATTTCAGACGATTCCAGGATTCCTCACGCTGTTTTCCTTCACCATATGACAGAAGAAAGTAAACAGCAAAATTCAATACACATTTTGGAATTTCATAATGAATAACTCTCTGAAGTTAATTGTTTATCTAAACTCATAACACTATTCTTTAAAGAAATCTCTACTTAACTACTCAATCGTTACTAATAATAAAAAATAAAAACTGGCATGTTTTTATTCATAAAACACTTGAAACTTTGAGTAAACATCACTTAATTTTGATGTTGACTGTAAGTACATACAGTGGTGGACATATAATTAGAAACACCAAGTGTGACTTTTATTTTTGGTACAATTTAACTTGATAATTAATGTTTTACGTATCATAGAGGGCTTATACCTATTTATCTATAATGTATCCACATCATGAAGTATTACTATGTCAGTTTTGGAAATATCATACAACCATTTATGTAAAAACTGGTATACTTTATAAAATAAAATGAAGCAGCACAACAATTAGAAACAGAAAAAAAACATTAGCATAAATACGAACAAAGGTAACGAAACAATAAATAATGAAGTTAAATGGTACAAACGTTTTATAATAAACAATTAATGTTTGGTTGGGAAGCTTCTGCTGACATTACAGCTCTACAACGACGTGGCATTGATTCTATCAATGTTTCATACATTTCCAGGGATTTTTTCTCCAAGCTTTTACAAATGCGTCTTAAAATTGTTGTAGTATGATACTAATAGTAGTACGATATTAGTGATATGTTTATTGGACAATGTTTTCTTTACAATGTACCACAAACTTAGATTTGATTCAAAATCTGGACTATTTGTAGACCACTCTAACACCGACACTAATTAGTCTCTTAGAAATGCTTTAACGTTGTTTCTTTGGTTTGGATTATTGTAGTGTCGGTGTTGGCGATTACAGCTCTACAACGACGTGGCCGTTGTAGAGCTGTAATCGACAGCAGAGGCTTCCCAACCTAATATAAATTGTTTATTATAAAACGTTTACCATTTAACTTCATTATTTATTGTTTCGTTATCTTTGTTCATATTTATGCTAATGTTTTTTTTCTATTTCTAATTAGTTGTCCACCTTAGTACGTTGTCATGCTTCATTTTAATTATAAAGTATACCAGTTTTTACATAAACGGTTGTATGATATTTCTAAAACTGACATAATAATACTTCATAATGTGGATACATTATAAATAAATAGGTATAAGCCCTCTATGATACGTAAAACATTAATTATCAAGTTAATTTGTACTAAAAATAAAAGTCACACTTGGTGTTTCTAATTATATGTCTACCACTGTACATATTATTGTGACTTTGAAGCAGTTACATTGGTACATGCCTGGGTTTGAACTCTCAACGCAGTGCTTAACAAGCGGGTCCGTAACTTTTGGGCAACTACGCCATTTTATTCAAACTTTCCATGGAGTTAAAAATTACTTCAACAGCCAACCTGCGTCTGTAGACATGGCAATAGCCTAAATTAAATTAAGTTTGTGCACAGGAGAATCGGCACTATTGTTTATTACATATTTGGTCACAACCCGTGCGTTAATTTAATGTCGTGGCATAAAATTATGCATATATTTCTATAGTACCTAGGTACCTAATTCGTTTCTTAAAGATATTATCATTGCGTGGCAAATACAATACGGCTGACGTATCTTGCGAGTCTGAAGTTAGCTGATTAGCTGCGCAGTAGACAATTTCGTTTCTAAAAGATTCATTGCGCAGCCAAACAACTAACTTCAGACTCGTCAAGATACGTCGGCCGTATTGTACCGTGTTAGGTGTTTAAATTTCAAAAGACAGTATGTTCTGTATAACATAATTTCAATTTTAATAATAAAGGTTCACAATATATATTATTTATTATTGAATTCTACAGTTTATATATTATTATAATCTATACATAAATTACTATTTTATTTCGAAAAGAAAACAATAACATTACGATATTATACAACTTTCGGAAGACATTCATATTTATGATTAGTTACGGTTTACTCAAGTGCATTTTTCGGGATTGCTCGACTCGTTTCGGACCCAAACGGAGCCCTGAATCACGAGCTGAACTGCTCGTGACTCATGATTGAGGGTTCCATTTGGTAGTTTGTCAATCCTGAAAAATGTATGTGGGTAAACCGTAAATAACCATAAACACGATATTATATTATGGTTCGTAAAGTCAAAGTCTTGCTTTCAAATTGCTTTTAACATTTCTAACCCCAACCAGTTTTATAAACTATACCTAAAATTACGAATAATACAATTTTAATAGCTTTAAATGTACCTGTCCTGGAACTTAATGTTGATCTTACTTGTATCTCATAAAGGGATAGGGACAAATATACATATAGGTAAAATCGCGGACTTGAAATGTTTACCACCCTAAGGTCTTTAATTGCTTGTACATTACTTTTTCATAAGAATTGACAGCGCAAAGATATATTTTCATATAATTATTTACAATTTCTTAATGTTCATAAAACGGTCAATTTAAAGAGGCAAACTAAAATAGGTAAACTAAGTAGCATAGAAAAAGAAATCAACCTATTTAGTAAATTCGATCAAGTTCGCTCTATACAACTTTTGACTAAACACACACCTAAAAAGGAGTTCATAACATCAAAAAGTGGTTAAAGCCTTTTTGCTAGAATCGACGCTTCACAATTTAAAAACGAATACTTATGTAAGTTGATATGACATTTTGAACCTTATTGCGCAGTGTGATATGGAATCGAATTTGAAATCTGATAAACATTTCGAGTCTGCGGCTGTACGTGAGTACCAAATAACATAACAAAACATTACGCCTGTATTCCACGAAAGGTTGGGCCAGGAGTGTATAGTACACCATCATTCGCTGTTGTGCTCATTTCGATGTTTAAGTCCCAGATAATAGGGGGCGAGCCTATAGGACACTCATATTTGGCTAATGTCGTACCACGTCGTATAGTCACAAACCATCTGTACCACTACTACGAGTTTGCAAATTACGAAAACTGCAATCATTATAATATAATGATTGCACTTACAAGCAGGAAAAAT
This sequence comes from Amphipyra tragopoginis, assembly GCA_905220435.1. Lineage (NCBI taxonomy): Eukaryota > Metazoa > Arthropoda > Insecta > Lepidoptera > Noctuidae > Amphipyra > Amphipyra tragopoginis. Next base: position 20,620,927 of record HG991991.1, on the reverse strand, counting down.
ATTTGTCTCTGTTTCCTGCTTGTGTGCCGCAATTTAAGAATGAATTGTTGAATCATTATCATCAGTCGAGGTCCAGCAGGTTTTAATTCTTAATTCGTTACTCCTTAACGATATATCAAGAAAAAATGAGTATTTTACGCTATTATAAAAACAGTAGTATGCCATGATAGGCCCGCCCCCTATTACATGGGACTGAAACAACGGCGAAACGTGGGTGGTACTATATAATACACCTCTGCCAACCCTTCGGGAAATAAGGCGTGAAGTTATGTATGTTTATGTAGTATGCCATGATTGCAGGTCAGCAAGCAACTTGCGTATACGCCAGTGAGAAGCCTCTATTGGCGATGTCGGGGGCTGTTGTGGCCGTCGGACCTTCATTGGCGTTCGTTACTACGTACAAGACGAACGGTTTCGCACCAGCTGTGAAAGAAATGGTGTTTTTAGAAGTACATACCTACTGTATTTAATATATAATATGCCGATGGTTCTCAAAAACATACAGTGCGTGCGTCTGACATACCTACCTTTTGGCGCAGGTGCCGTTTATGGGATCTATAGTTAAATGTTATACTGAAATTGACATTGCTACTTTTTGCTTTGTAACAGTACCACCGTGAATTCCGAAAATATTCTGAACACTTTTATGGGACGGAATGGGTTGGTCACCAGGCAACAGCTTACTTTTGGGTTCAGTAAACAGTTGAACCAGTCTATAAAATAGCGAAAGGCATTTTTATCGACAGGTTCCAGCCCCTCGATTCAAAACCTTTTCGATAAGCAGTTGTCGACTGATTCGGTTTGTTATCTCGTTCCGTCTACGATTCTCGTAACAAGAGAAAAAGAGACAGCTTACCGAATAATCGTTAATCGTTCGTTCGAATAATCGTTCGATAACTGATTAATCGAATCGTTCTGGATCAGGAGGTAAATGCAAAAATTTAAGAAAAACATGCTTACTTCGTACTGGGACGAACCCGATACCGCAGAAACGGTCTGTGCCCACAGCCACGTTCGTGGCGGCCACGATCGGGTTGGGTATCACCACGAAGTCAGAGACGCAGTTACCGTTGTTCACCGCACCCAGCGCTGTACCAAGTACTGTGTTGTCAGCACCCTCTACGTCTCCAGTAACGGTGAAAGAGTATATGTCGCCTGCAACCTGTTACGTAGAATGAATACTTTATCTATATTTTAATTAAGTGTTACAAAAAACTACTAAAAAAGAAAATTTAAAACACTCGCACTAGAAACGCAAAGAGAGTACCTAGGTATCTAGTATAATGAAAACGCACACTAAGGAAGGATTTTTCGAAAGAGGAAGTGAAAGTAAGTGTACCTAAAGCGAGTATATTTCATATGAAAAATCTTTTTCCCTGGGTAGTACATAGACAGAGAAATACTTATTTATCTTATAACATGCACGATAATTGCGTTATGTCAATGAAGCCACACGTACCTACACCTATATTAAATTTTGAACTGATGTGGGTAAGATTTGAGAGAATTTTGTAGGTACTGAATCGTTCGGAAGAACCAAGTTTAATGGCAGGTATTATCCGATGGATAATGCCCATTTTTTAAACTAAGTAGAGAGGACAACTAACCTCACAAAAGTCTACACTACAACGACAAATGTTGTAATAAGGTTGATCGTTCGTCACCAAGACGGCATAATGTGTGTTCCTGGGAGTTTCATTATGTGGGAATATATTGTCAAATGGCTTACCTGCGCATATTGTATAGCACAGTAGCCTGCCTCCATTCTAATGCATATGCCGTAGTTCGTGTTCACAATTTGCCGGGTGCCAGTGACTAGCGAAGCGCTGAGAGCCGTGTTGGCAGCGGTTCCGTAGTTGAAACTGTTGATAGTGCCTGTTATCCCAGTATAGTACTGCAGGCAGCCATTTGGTGCTGCGAAGAATGGTTATATATTCTCATTACAAAGAACAAACGAATATTAATGCTCTAGAATTAAATAAATAGCAGGAGAATCTTTTACCGAACGTGCACGATTATGAAGTGGTACAGAAAATGCAAATCAAGCCATTATCAGAGGTTATCCTTATTTTTTATCGATTTATTTAAGAATACGCCAAGTATAATACAAGTACAAAATAGGTTCGAAATATTGAATTTACAGGCACATGAGACTTTTCAACTTGGTCTTTGGGTAAGGGGCGCATTACACGTAGGGTACCTGATACCTACACCCTACGTGTATAAAAATTAACATCCGGTGTTCCAGTTCTATCAACCAGTTCCGTCACTCAGGGCCGAATTTTCAATCGTCAGTTAACTTTTATTTAAGGAATAGATATGGCGGTTTGACAGCTTTTGTATAGATAATACTTATATTATTTAGGTCATCCGCCATATTTAAGTAGGTATTTCTCATATAAAAGCTATCTGAAGATTGAAAGATCGGCCCTAAATGAACCAAAAATAACTTACCTATTCCTGGACAGTCACATCCAAGCTGGATCAGTTTGAGGTTCCACCTTCTAGCAAAGGTGGTCGCTAAGGTTGCAGTGATTATAATCGTGATGGCCGCGTTCCCATTGAAGTCAACGAATATTGTCTGTCCTGTGAGGTCGCCGCAAAGTAATGGCACAATGGTGTTTCCACCTGTGACCGATATAGAGTCTGTGATGCAGTTGCCGTCGCCGTCGGGCTGCGCTAACACCAGGTCCAAGAAGTCTATGCGGAGCTGCGTAATATAAAAATAATGTAAGGACAAATAGGTAACAGACTTAACTTGTTCTGATCAGAGCTGCTAATTGATCTACTTCTAATTATATTCTAAGGGCCAAAAACACTTAGCGAATCTTGCGTCGCGTATCTTGCGTAAGTAGTAATGCGCGCGCACGAAACTTCTAGGCCCTATTACGTTCGGCGTAACTACGTAAAATACAATACGGCCGACGTATCTTGGCGAGTCTGAAGTTAGCTGATTAGCTGCGCCGTAGACAATTTCGTTTCTAAAAGATTCATTGCGCAGCCAAACAACTAACTTCAGACTCCCTAAGACACGTCGGCTGTATTGTACGAGTGGTGATGCTGTGCTGCCGCGCAGGAGAATTTGTTTGTAGCGCGATGCTTAAGCGTAAGCGCGAAGCTACACTGCTCCGTTGCGTTGCGACGTCGCAGCGCTAGATTTGGACCAATGAGACGTCGCAGCGCTAGATTTGGACCAATGAGGCGTCGCAGCGCTACATTTGGAATCTATAGATTGGTCCAAATTTAGCGTTGCGACGTCGCAACGCAGCACTACGGAGCAGTGTGGCTTCGCTCTTACGCGACGAAAGATGAGCCGCGCAAGATACGTTCAATATTTCTGGAGCCTTAGGCCGTGGCCCCATGTCTACGGTGAACGGTCACGGTCACGGTCAGTCTTGTGCCTTTGGCTATACCTACATGTTACTGAGAAAAAGCAGTCACATATTAATGAATCTAAATCTTGACCACAATTTAATGATGCTTAGAGTTGTCACAATATTATGAACTTTTTTAACGTTCAGATATTTTTGGAGCCTGGCAGGGCCAATATATTAATGAACTCGACTGTACCTAATATTTTAAATGGCAACTACCTACTCTCAATATTTTATTGAGCAAAAGTATTGAGTTTACTTGTACCTACTTATTCTAAGACTTGTTTGCCCCAGTTTTCTTTCAATATCATCCACAGACTCAATAATATTGCACAATTTACAAATATGCCACAATAATATTCATAGCCTGGCCTCAAGGCTTTAGGGACGTCGTATCAGTCCAATTCAACTGCCACATTGAATGGGCGGTATCCCCATTACACTGAGACCGAAATAATGATTTATATATCTTACAAATGTGTAAAATATGTATGAAAGGCGACCCACCTGACATATATTGTTGTTACACCGGTTCACGATCATGGAGCACGCCTGGCCGCCGGCGTACGCCGCTGGGTAGCCGGGGCTCGTGAAGTAAGTGTTGTTCACATTTGTTGTACTACCACACGAGCGAGCCACTGGAATATAAGCAGTTACACATTTAAATAATACTAATCTCTTTAACATAATTTTCAATCTTTCGCTCTCATCTGTCACGAAGATAGAGGGGGCCTAAAATTGCCTTGAGTTGCTCCGAGAAAAGGGTGTATGGCCGTGTCTGCCCGACGTTGGCGGGGGCAGTGGCGTGCCTCCTGATATTAACAAATTTATGATTAGTTAAGATTTACTCACGCAGTCCTGGGTTTGACTCGCGACCTCGCCGCGTGATCAACTCATGATTAAGGACTCCGTTTATGTCCGAAACTAGTCGGGCAATCCCGAAAAATGCACGTGAGTAAACCGAAACTAATCATAAATATGAATGTGTCTTACGAAAGTTAAATACAAAAATATTAACAGATGTTTTATAAGCATTTTTTTCATATAGTTGGTACACATGGCTACGCATCAAGCTATACATTTCCAGTTTACACTGACCTCTCATTGTAAAGAAATCCTATACATATAATACAAGATCAGCTCATACTGGAAATATATAGCTTGATCTGTAGCCGTGCGTACCTGTATGTGTGGGAAAATTTGTCTACCAATGTCTAATGAGACACAGCCACATCCATCAGAACCTAGGAAAAAACCTAAAGCGAAAACTACTACCTACATAAAAGCAAAATGCTTTTAAAAAGAAAGTATGAATAAGCATGCGCAAGACCATTCTCGAAGCAAAGCGAACCCTGACTACAGTCCAAGGAAACTGAAGGACATTACATTCAACTAGTCAAATTGGACGAGGTCTACAAAAAACTCCACTTGATCATCATCAAGGTGTGTCATTGTACTTTTAGTAGCCGCTAAAGAGACAATAGGTAAGTTAGAGGATGGCTGTAGCATCCTATCTGCTTTCCTATTGCAGTAATTTTGACGGTCCCTTACAAATAAAATCCCACTCACTTTTATATTGTGAAATGCAAATGTATGCAGTGAATCGATGGGCATATTGTTCAAAAGTTGTAACAGCAACAATGATTGGAAAAATCGTAACATTCACACAAATAGGTAAACTAGCTATCAACTAGCTTTTTATTCCATGTTTGTTACTTTTACTCCCCAGCAATACTAACCGACGCAGCACCTTCCTCTCCTCGTGGCGCAGGTGCCCGTGATGGTCCCGTTAAGATTGTTGCATTCCCTGCGCGCCAGACACGTCCCGTTCATAGAGTTGGCCGAGGAGCACTCAGTGTTTGCGAACCGCACGATGCTCACGAACGGGAACACTGCAATGTTATGTTATGATATGTTATTATAAGTATTAGGGTACACTGAGAGTTCTGGAGAGCTAATAACGACACATCTGGTAATGATATTTTGTTTCATATAGGTAAGTAACTGCAAGTGGGCTGCACGTCCAGTCGGCAGTTGTTAGGCCTCGTTTACGGAGACGCGGGGCGTCGTGCGTCGCGTTGGGCGACGCGGCCCGCACTAAATTCAAACATATGCGGTTGTATGAGAGCGTTTACGGAGAAGCGATTTCACACGCGTTTGTTTGAAATGCAAGCGGAGCCCGCGGATTGTATCGCCGCGTCCCACGCGACATTTATCGCGGCGGCGGCGGCGCACGCAGCGTTGCGACCAGCTATTCCTGCAATTCCCCGTTCACGGTAAAACGTAGCGAAACCCGCGGCAGGGCCCGTGGCGTCGCACACGCGCATCTTCATAAACAACATCGTAAATTGCCATATGTTTGTGTTTGCGCGTATGATGATGCGGACCGCTGCACGTGCCGCCGGTCTGTAAACTGAAAAAACGTCCGACGCACCGCGAGACGCCACGGTGCACGCGACGCGCGACTCTCCGCGTCTCCGTAAACAAGGCCTTACGCAGTTGCATTGATTGCATCGTAAATACCGTTGAGCAGCATTTGGCAGTTGCATAGTTTGCAGTTGCGATTGGATGTGCAGTTCACATAGACTACAAGTCAGAACAATGGGCGTAATTCGCCGTTTTAGTTTGGAAACGGTTATCTTACATCCGGTCTCACCGTGCTGGATTTAAGGGCTACCATTCATTGTGTCTATTGGTACGCGTCAAGTTCAAAAGAAGAATGAAATTGATTTAATTACTAATTTAGATGCGAATGGGCAAATAAACCCAGATCCAACAGAAACGACTCATATTGGTATTTGTCACACTTAATGTCCTAAACAATTCTGCATATTTTTTTTTCTTTGTGGGATCTGGGTTTCGGTTATATGAAATTTGCCAATTCTCCTTTACAAATTTTGGTGTAGGTACAATAAAGTATACCTATTCTATTCTAAATATGATTATGTTGATATTTCAAGTCGCAAGCAATAAGACACATGCAAGTAGTGACTGTTTCATGATTATAAAATGTTGGGAAGTCGGCTCTTTTTAACTACTAGTTTGTCTAATCCCAATGCTGGGCAAAGGCTCTTGATTAGTAGGATTTTCAAGACTTTATTGTCCCAAGTGACATCCAATTGACTGCACACGTGCAAAAACAGCAGAAACTGAATGTAAAACTACTTTTAAGACGTTTTAAGTTTTTTTTAAAACAGTTTCTAATGAGTAGGGGCCCAATTCTCCTAAAATAAATCTTGATAAATCACAACCGAACCAAGGCCGAACCGTTCATTCAGACAGTTCTTAATTTCAAAAGCTATCAAATTGATTGACACAAAAAACAAAATCAATCATTTTGAAAGTTTTCGAAAACAAAAACTGACTGACGGTTGTAGTTCGATTGCGTTTGGCAACAATTTATTTTAGGAGAATTAGGCCCCAGGGAGCGGAATCTTATGGTAAAACAATTGGAAGGTGATAGAGACGGATCATTATTTTTTATCGATTAACTACTAGCTTTTGCCCGCGGCTTCGCTCGCGTTAATTAAGATCAAAAACACTCTTAACACTACTAAAGTTTCTATAATAATATAATTCAATCGTGATTCGAAAGACACGTGGCGCCATCTATGAACGTTATTGTTGTTTTCCTCGGGAACAGTACTTTTTTCGGGATGAAAGACCTGACAAAGTATACCTATGCAAAATTTCAGGAGGATCGGTTTAGGTGTGAAAACGTAACAATCAAACAAACTTACTTTCTCATTTATAATATTGGTTATGATTAGGATTCAGGCTATCAATACTTCATAACAGCTGAGAATACAAACAGGCGGACAGACATATTAGCCATTTTTTAGAAACACAAAATAATAGATCAAACACGTTTCAAATTGAAATAGATAAGACGTAGGTACTTAATTAATTTTTACATTTCATTACCGTATTTATTGTACCGTACCGGAATCAAAAGAGATCAAAATCACAATAGTGCGTATAGGGTAAACTTCCCGAGTCGCGGTAGTTATCAGAATGTTTTGATAGATAAGACAATGTTTTAGTTACCTATGTGCCATTAAATATTATTTATGTGTAAAGAATAAAAATTAAAAGTATTTTCTTTCAACTACGTAGTAATGTTATCATTAATCGCTACAAAACCGATCACAAAATACGTATTTTCTGCTTAGAAGCAAAACAGTGCAGAAATGTTGTATGAAATCTCATTACTGCACTGCAAACAGTGCAGAAATGTTGTATGAAATTTCATTACTGCACTGTTTTTATTTTTTATTTAGATTACAATTTACCACAGAGGTTTAATGTCTCCCGTTAAGTTTAATATTAAATGTATGCATTCTTATGCATTAGATCAAAAAGATACTGGCTGAAAATAAAAATCCTGAATAAAACCGAATTTGTGAAAAAAAAAACAAATGGCGCGCATTTTGTACCATTGTAAAACTTTGATAGGTACTTCTTATTTAGCAAGAAAAGTTTAAAAAAATGGAAATAGATAGCGTTATGAATTCAAGTCCAGAAAGTATAAAAACAGCTGCAAATGAAATTGTTAATAACCTTTTGCCGCAAAAGTCGCAGGATAACCTTGTTTTCATTAACTTGAGTTTTTATTTTGAGTAGATATATTTTATCACGGTAGGTAAATTGGTAGTTGAAAGAAAAGTAGATTACGCACCTTGCTGAAGTGAGTGACTAATGCACTCGTGCTAATTTAGTGCCCTCGCTTGCGCTCGGGCACCAACATAACACTCGTGCATTAATGACTCACTTTGCGCTCGGTGCAACAATCTACTATTTCTTTCAACTACGTAGTAATGTTATCAATAATCGCTACAAAACCGATCACAAAATACGTATTTTCTGCTTAGAAGCAAAACAGTGCAGAAATGTTGTATGAAATCTCATTACTGCACTGCAAACAGTGCAGAAATGTATGAAATTTCATTACTGCACTGTTTTTCATTAGTGCAGTTTTTTATTTAGATATAAATTTACCATAGAGGTTTAATGTCTCCCGTTAAGTTTAGTGTTAAATGTATGCATTCTTATGCATTAGATCAAAAATATACTGGCTGAAAATAAAAATCGGCTGAGTAAACCCGAATTGGTGAAAAAAAAAACAAATGGCGCACATTTTGTACCATTGTAAAACTTTGATACTTCTTATTTAGCAAGAAAAGTTTAAAAAAATGGAAATAGATAGCGATATGAATTCAAGTCCAGAAAGTATAAAAACAGCTGCAAATGAAATTGTTAATAACCTTTTGCCGCAAAAGTCGCAGGATAACCTTGTTTTCATTAACTTGAGTTTTTATTTTGAGTAGGTATATTTTATCACGGTAGGTAAATTGGTAGTTGAAAGAAAAGTAGATTACGCACCTTGCTGAAGTGAGTGATTAATGCACTCGTGCTAATTTAGTGCCCTCGCTTGCGCTCGGGCACCAACATAACACTCGTGCATTAATGACTCACTTTGCGCTCGGTGCAACAATCTACTATTGTTAAGTTATTAAGCAATAAAGTTCAAAACTAAAAAGTATCGATAGTTTGTTAATCGATAAAAAATAATGACCCGTCTCGATCACCTTTCAATTGTTTTGCCATTAGATTCCGCTCTCTACTAATAAGGTATAATCATAATCTCAGATAACATAATCTGTTTGGTTTTAAACAACACTTACTAATAACTACGCAGAGCAGTATTTTATACTCAAAGAAATTCAGTAGTAAGTATATTTTAAATCTCTTAAAACTAAATAGTGAGCAGAAGAATCGCAACAGAATTATTTGAAAAAAGCAAAGAGCAAATTCTGCATCGGCAGCACTATCAATAAATAATTCGCTTGAGCTTTGAGTAACAAATAACGAAAGTAAATGTGAAGCCTGAAAAATAATGTGAAGTTGTGACTTACATATTTTCCCCTTCCTGCCTCCGTGTTGAGTCAGATTAGTACTCTCTTGGTCGTATTCATCGAAACCTTCGAAATCTTCTTGTTCTTCGATGTCACTGTGAGGATCGAAGTCATCATGGTTGAGTCTGTCGATGGACGTGGCTGCAGCAGCTACAACTAACGCCGACATAACTATCCACCACAGTTTTGATTCCATTATTTTGTGAAATTTAACACCTATTTCCAAGGAGCCCTATATAGAAACTAACTGATTAATACAACTGCTCGGTCATTTGTAACGACTGAAATATGGGTTTCTGTTTCACTGGTCCTAATCCCAATAGTAATGGTCACGAAATGCGAGTAGACCATGCCAATCATGTATAAATAATGTGGGTGATAACGGTTCTCTGTTTGTGCAAACTGTTAGGGATGTTACCGTTCTTCATTTAGCGCCTGCTGACAGTCTATGTGTTAAAATGACGTGATTTAGAACGTTGTAAAAGTTTACGACGTAAGTAGGTTAGTAATGTGTATCGTGACCTATGTGATTTAGTTTTTAATAATGTTTGCTATCAATAACGTAGAGTGGGACGCTGCCGGCCAGATCCAGGGAAAGACGGACCGTAACGATCCTGAAGAAGGCTAGGCCAGACTGGATGCGGAAGCCTGAGAACCAGTTGTGGCGCAACTTGGAAGACACTATGCCCAGCAGTTGACTGATATTTAATGATGATAAATTAAAAGGAGAATGGGCGCTTTTGTATGTGCTGCGTCCCCAGTGCTGTATCAAGTTATGATATACGTCATTTTAAATGTCGTAATAATAGCTTTATTTTTTTTTGTATGACACCTACAGTCAGACATGTGCAGGGAAAGAACCATGAATATTTTTTCTTTTAGTAAATGTTACCTTACCTTAATGAACTTTTATACATTTATATAATTATGTCTCTCTTTAAATTCACGTGCGGAAGATGTCCGGTCCTTTGGAAGGCACACGGGGGACACAGGTCTAACGCGCAGAGGCTCTTTTTAGAACTTTAATCTAAAATGGGATGGGGCACCAGCCGGGGACTATCCACTATTGGAATACAGTCGTAGATCGTACCAGGTGGGTGCAAGACTATTGTAAAATATGGTAAAAAATATCTGGTCTGTGGGAAGGGCTGTTTAGTGGATTGGTTAACTTCTATTGCCGGAAGAAAACGTCGTCTGTCTTTCAAGCTTAAAATTGAATTACTTACGTTGGCAGACGGTGACTCGCCAGCTCACTAGCTGGGCCCCCTAAACAGCCGCCAGTACACAGGCGAAGGGGGCAACAACGTGTGATCGGTTAGAGGTGTAGAGAGATGTGGCCCCGGTTTCACCGTCGTGGGTGTAAAAGACCCGGAGTGGGTTTCCCCGCTATTACGCCATTAGACACTTCCACCCCCGAACTCTGGCTCTGGCAGCTCTGGCGGCCCCCCTCTGGCCCAATTAATTTTCTCTCTAATTATATATACTTCTTGTATTCGTAAATGATCCAGCACATATTCTGCAAACGCAGGCCTTGCTTTTAAAACTTAGGCCCAATTCTCCTAAAATAAATCTTGAAAAATCACAACCGAACCAAGGCCGAACCGTTCATTCAGACAGTTCTCAATTTCAAAAGCTGTCTAATTGTTTGACACAAAAAACAAAATCAATCATTTAGAAAGTTTTCGAAAACAAAAACTGACTGACGGTTGTGGTTCGATTGCGTTTGGCAACAATTTATTTTACGAGAATTGGGCCCCTGTTGTGGTGGCGTTCCCACTGACGTGCTAAAGAACAGCCACATGTAACACAATGGTTTATATGTTCCATCTTTTCCGTCGGATCCAAATCGCTTGCACTCCAGACTATTCGTACTGTACTAGCCAAAATCAAAGTATATGTAGGTATGTCTGTAGAATAATCTTTATTCGCCAAATTTTTGCATACATAGAAATGTCACAGTCACTGTAAGAAAAGTATATTATCTAAACATATCATTTTTTCTAAGAAAAAAATAAATATATTCATAGCTCCTTCCCTGCACATGCCTGACTGTTTGTGTCATACAGTAAAATAAAAATAAAGAATAGAATAGAATATACTTTATTGTACACCAAAATTGTAACACAGCTCTTTACAACCGTTATGTTATGTTAGTTAGGATCATTCAAGACCTTTAAAATGGCATATACTATAATATGATACAGCACTGGGGACAAAACGCTCATTCTCCTTTAAATGATAACACCCAAAAATAACGGCTTTGGGAAACCGCAGTAGATTTTTATAACGTAATACTGTTAAGCCGTATTTTAAATATTTGCTGCAGGCGCCGGCATCCAAATGCCAACCAAAATTGAATCGAAACATAACAGTTATTCCGAATCAGAGCACCCTGACCCCACCTGGCCAGAGCAACTCAGTTCTATCCTACCCTACCGAATGTCCTGAGTGAAACGAACAGTCGAGACCGAAGCGTAATGAGTGGAGCGCTAGCCGAGGGTGCTAAGCGCTGAAAAAGTGACTCTTCTAGTGGAACACATTCAGGAATAGTTGCGCGTGGGACGAGCACGCGGTCACGGATTTAACATTACGCTACGGATTTAACAATAAAATTATGATAACGATGATTATGGCTTAAAACATTATGTATATGAAAATGAACTTATGACAAAAGTTTTATGAAAATTGACTGTAAACCGTGCTAGGCCCGGCAGTAATTTAGACAACCGGCATCGGCAGTATAAGACCCCGTTTCCACCAAAGCGGAGAGGAGAGAAGACGAGAGATGTGTTTTGAATAACCAATCAGATTTCGTTATTTCCACATCTCATCTCCGCTTAGCTTCGGTGGAAATGGATCAAGCGGAGAGGAGAGGAGACGTCTCATTTTTCTATAGAATTTTGAGCCGCGAGCAAGCAAGCGGCGCGGCAGAGCGGAGATGTGTGTAGTCGGGCGGCCGGGAGGCGCCCGCGCTCGCGCGCAACTTTCCCCGACGCCTTGTCGCCGCGCCTCGCACACCCGAACAGACTGATTTCGAGCTCTCACAGCTCACATCTCCGCTACGCACAGCTTACATCTCCTCTGCGCTACGCGTCTCCTCTCTGCTTTGGTGGAAATAACCTAGCTGCCAGCTTCGCAGCACATCTCCTCTCGTCTCCTCTCCTCTCCGCTTTGGTGGATACCGAGCCTTAGGGGCGCATTACGCGCAGCACAGCGCTGTGTCGGGTAGCACAGATTGAACTGTGTGACAGCAAATGTTTCAACTGCGTATAAAATACTACGCAGTCTAGCTTTATTAGCATATCATAGAAGTCATATGTATTACCTACGTCTTTATAGGTAATATAAAGTCATTGTGGTTTACAAACTCATTGAGAATGAATAGGTACATAGCATAATAATATGTTTCAAAAACAAATTGCTTTTTTCACTGTCACGTTTCTAATTATTATTTACAGAGCCCAACGTGTGTTTCCCTGTTTTCCCTTTAAATCTAAAGGTGGCTTCCCGCGGTGCGTGATATCGCTCACCGCAACACACGAGCTCGCACCGGTTGTATCCGTCGCGAGTCGGTAACTTCAAAGTGGTGCGAGCTAGTGCGAAGGCCGTAGTCATACATTGCAAAATTTCGACATGGTAGAAATTGTAGCGCACAAGCGGGCCCGCAGCTCACTAGTCTCTTTCACCTCTCACCTAACCTCTCCTCGAATGAGGGGTGTATCATGAGTACCTCATGAGGTAAAAGGAGGTCCCTCATCCTCGTTTAAAATCGATAAGTTATCTCAGGTTTTGACATGCTTGTCTGTGCTTACACGGATGACCTCGGACCACCTCGCACTAGCTCTCACCGCACCTTTGAAGTTACCTACTCGCGACGGATACGACGAAGCACCGCTACGCACGCGTTCGCGTAACCTCGGACGACTCCCTTCCCATGTTGCGCCGCCGCCGCGCCTTGGGAAGCCACCATAAGAAGCATAAAGGCCTCTACACACCAAAGCCGCCGGCCCGGCGGCTTCACCCGGCAGGTTATTGCCAGCGGGTTATTGCGTCCAACTAAGCGAGCGAACATGACGCAAAACAAGCCTGGCGGACCTCACTAATTGTTTTGCGTCATGTTCGCTCGCTTAGTTGGACGCAATAACCCGCTGGCAATAACCTGCCGGGTGAAGCCGCCGGGCCGGCGGCGGCTTTGGTGTGTAGAGGCCTTAACCCGCACGGTTATTTCAGGGGCGCAGGCCGCGCAGCACAGCACAGTGTAGTGACTGTGTGACCACAGATTAGTGATACGAGTATATGTGTGTGACACGGCAATGTTTGGAAATCCTACAATACAGGGTCGAAAAAATCAATGGGCCCTGAAGGGAAACCACTTTAAATCCTTAAGATAAATTATTCTACTCAAAGGAAACATTCCTTATTCCCTTTATTTTTAAAAAGAAACAAAACATTCACAGGTTTCTCGACATGCTAAACCGGGAATGGAACAAGTTAAAAATTAAAAAAAAACACTCGCTATTTTATTTCACTAGTCGATACGATACAGTCAATGTTAAGAATAAAATTTCTACAAGAAACATTAGGTCTTACACTCGTCTGTCGTACAAGATATCCGTGAATTCTAATATTTAGTACACAAAGGCTTTAATCAACATTACCTAGATAGAACCGTTCACTTTCAACAAGTAAAAGACATGCTATAATTTTCTTAAAACTCTAACATCCAAAGACCTTCTATGAAGTACATACAAGCTTGCTAATTTATCTCTAAGTACCTTGTTGAAGTCTTAGATAAGAAATTGTTGCTAAGTAATAATAATTCAATGCACATTTCCTTCTTATTATGTTTATTATTTCTTCATAATAGTCTTCTTATTTCAAATGTTTATTAGAGAGATTGTATCCTGAACAATAATCCTATCGATTAGTAAAATCAAATAGCGAGTGTTTATTTTTTAAATTTTTAGCTACTTCGATTCCCTGTTATGGTAAGCATGTCGAGAAACCTGTGAAAGCAGTTTTGTTTCTTTTTAAAAATAAAGGAATGTTTCCTTTGAGTAAAATAATTTATCTCAAGGATTTAAAATGGTTTCCCATCAGGGCCCATTGATTTTTTCCACTCTGTATATTCGTCACCTTTCTATGGTTGCCAACGATGCGATGGTGACAAATGTTTCGACCTCCAAAAGGTTAAAGCTCTATTCTAATTTATACTTAACCGTATAAAAACCTTTTGGAGGTAAAGCGTTCAACAATAATTTTAGCGTTATTAAATGTATTTTAATTATGTAACATTGTCTGTATTTTAGGTCTCAATATGGTGAAGATTAGCAAATGACGCGTAGGCCATCCGATGGTTGGATCAGATTATCGGAACCGACTATTTGAGACAAGTATCAGCAATGCGATTCACTAACAGACTCATCATAGATGTAAATAACGACGAGCTCACTGATGTTTCATCGTAAATATCGCTTTTAAAAACAACGTTAATAAAAACCGTATTCGCTAAGCTACCTATGCTCGTCGACGATCTGCCGAACATGAACGGAACCATATTTTAGTTCTATGTCACGCCGTCGACATCGTTGAGGCGCTACGATCGCGCAGTTTTAACTAAAGAATACCGAAATGTTTTCATCAGATGTTTCATTTCAACGACGATTTCTTGGTTGTAAAGATGTTTTGCCTTAGTGAATCGCACTCCAGACGTGTTTGAGCGGCAATCGACGTCCGATATTTGTGTCGGATGGGCATATATCACATCAGTCGAAGAACCGCGTGTAATCGAGTACACGCACCATTTTTTTTTTTTGCGTTTTCGCTGCGTACAAAAAATTGTGTCTCAACTACCAACGCGGCGCAGGACTGTGCAAGAAAGTGTCTGCGTCACACGTGGTTGTATTGCTGTATACGCTCTTAAACGATAATGCAGTACCACCATAAACTGCGCTGTGCTGAACTGTGGTGCCTTCGTGGCCTGCGCCTCTGTATACGCTTAGGTTTAATGTTATGTTAGTTGAACTTCTTATTTTTATAAGAAGTGCAACTAACATAACATTATACCTAAGCGTATAAACGGTACCTACTTACTGGCTAATATTTTATGAAATTAGTTCTTTCTTTATTTATATTAGGACTAAAAACGTAAACTTTGACTGTCGATAGTTGCTATAATACAATACTCTTTATTGTACACAAAACAAACAAGAAACATTAATATAAAAATTAGAGATGTACCTACAATGGTCGGTCTTATCGCACTAGGTGATTTCT
This sequence comes from Amphipyra tragopoginis, assembly GCA_905220435.1. Classification (NCBI taxonomy): domain Eukaryota; kingdom Metazoa; phylum Arthropoda; class Insecta; order Lepidoptera; family Noctuidae; genus Amphipyra; species Amphipyra tragopoginis. The sequence continues at coordinate 20,605,362 of HG991991.1, read as the reverse complement.
TCCAGACAACCTTTGGATGGGCATGATTTGAAAGAAAAAAAGTGAGGTAGTTCTCGGTGTAACAATAAACAAGGAGACATTTTAAATTAAGTACTTTAAATAAACCTAAAAACACAATAAAAAATACATATAAACTATGTAACAGAAGTTTCTTACATATAAAATGTAAAGTGGTTCCTCATTAAGTCAATGTGGTTCCTAAACAATAACTGCGTTTCAGTTGACGAAAAACTCTAAAAATGTGACTTGAACCATTCACTTAGGTGCACAAACTTGAGTGTAATTGTTTTGAATTAGCTAAACCAGACGTACAGCTTGTTTTCTTGGAAATAAGAGGCATAGTAAAGTTTTCTAGACAATGCCGACAAACGTGGAGCGAAACGACTCTTATTTCTGTATGCAAGTGCATCGTGTATGTAATTACTTGTCGCCGTTCCATTCACGACGGTATTTCCATTTTGCCGCATTCTTGTGATTCACACTTTCGTTTGTCGGTCTGACGTAGTCATTCATCGGACAACCTACATTCTGCACAGTTTTACTTGCAAGTAGTTGTAAACATGGTTATGTGAATGATTGAAAACTATTTACTTACAAACTAAATTTTCATCAATCGCAGGAATTTTATCGGAAGATCAAGACGGAGTAAGAGGTTTTTCTCAGAACACTGACGACACTATTGGCGCAGTGGTGGATAAGGGCCGGCGCCCACTGTCGGCACGGCATAGCATGCGCGGCACGGCACGCTTCGGCATACCGAATCATCCTGTGGCATCTCACAGCATACTGAAGAATCCCGCGGCATACCACACGATCTTGTGGTATACCACGTCGAGACGAAAGCAAGCACAATCTGGCTCTCACTCGTTCAGTTCATCACTGTGCTAATGTAAAATTGTTTGTGTATTTTGTTGAAATAATTGATTGGGACTTAGTATTAATAGCAGTTGTCGCTGAGGAAGAAGAGAGACACCTGTAGCACTCACTTTCCTTAACATACAACAGTAACCTATGCGTCTCACGTGTTGCAGCGGCGTGCCGTAGTATCCCGGGGAATAACGCGGCGTGTCATAGTATCTCGGGGAATGACGTGACGTTTCGCGGCATGCCGCAGTTAGTCGCTAAGTGGCGTAACCACTAATCACGCAAGACGTTTCCATTAAAATAAAATAATGTAAGTTCGAAAATCATTTGTCCACGAAAAAAATCCTTTGCCTCAAAAACGCCATGCTATGCCGTGCCGTCAGTGGGCGCCGGCCCTAAAATAATAACTAACAACAACGTTTTTTTTTGGTGGCTATTCTTTCGGACTGCAATATTGTATAACGTTGGTAGATACCGCGATTAAGAGCAAGCAGGGGAACCGTCGTTTTTCGCAACGGTCTGAAAGATTGGCCTAACTATTTATTAGACATGAGCCTATGGTATATGGTAAAACATTCACGAGAATTTGGAATGACTATAAAACATGCTATTATGGCGCACTGGAGCATACACTATGGCACGTCACAACGTAATACGCAAACAACACAACCGCGCTACGCCATCCGAATGTGCAATCGGAAAAATATGGTGCTTATAAATTAATAAATAAATATATATATTAGGCTGTAACTGTTCCACTGCAGGGCAAAGGCCTCTTCTCATACAGAGAAGGAATGGGGTGGGATACTCAACTTCAAAAACCAAAACGTCAACAATCGAAATGTCAACACCATATAATCAACAGTTTAATTGTTCAATGAATCAGAATAACATTAGCTTAAAACATAAACGGTTCAAAATGTCAACTCTTCAGATGAGCAACGAATCTGAATGTCATTGATTTACAAAGTAAATTGTTCACTTAATCAACACTTTAGAAAATCGATGTTTAACTAAATATCGTGACATATTCAGTCGTATCTTATTATTCGTCGATTATAACTTGATCTGATCTTTCAAAATTATGTTGGCCACCGCTTCAGAATAAAGGATTCACAATAGAAAACCAGACATTTCAGTATGTTATGTTTAACAATATCTGCGACGAATATTATGTTATGACTGAATATTTTATGATATTTAGTTAAACATCGATTTTCTAAAGTGTTGATTAAGTGAACAGTTTACGTTATAAATTAGTGACAATCAGATTCGTTGCTCATCTGAAGTGTTGACATTTTGAACCGTTTATGTTTTAAGCTAATGTTATTCTGATTCATTGAACAATTAAACTGTTGATTATATGGTGTTGATATTTCGATTGTTGTCGTTTTGGTTTTTGAAGTTGAGTGTCCCACCCACCAATACCAATACGAGTGGGTTTCTGCTACACTCAGTTCAATGAAAGATGAGTCCTGACATAGCGGTTATTTCGTAAATTGTAGCCGTAAATAAGGAGACTGCTATTGAAAAATATAGCTATATAATCCATGTTTTGTTATTTAAAAATGTTTGATATTCTTTCTATGGTAACGTTTTATAGAGAAACGTCAGGACTCACCTTACGGTGAAAAGGGTATCTGGGTTTCTTTTACCCATTCGCCTCTTCAACAGTCTCTAAAAAATGGCTATGTCATACGGACGGATGGAGGACCTGGGGGCCTACTCCCTAAGTCCGTCAACGAAGTTAGTCGCCCATCCGAAAGTAGCCCGAAACGTAAGAGTGGACAAAACAAGTGTTCATCAAGTTCAACATTTCGGACGGGCAAAAACACATCGGTAGTAGGGATAACTGTCAAATCGTGTTGTCATTCATTCATAGTTCGGGCCCCGAAATGATCGTATAGGTACCGGGAGTAAAAAACGCTCGTAACTAAGGCCGAAACCGCAGATTTCGTGCTTAGGGAGTAGACCCCCAGACACCGAGGTGATTCCATGTGTTCCATTTATCCGTTCAGCAAGGAATAATCATCAAGCAAGCAAGCTTGTAGCCATTAGCTCATCCGTAACAACTTTGAGATAGATAGAATTACCTACTGTATATTCGATACATTTGCCTATTAAGAAAGAAAATAACTCTACATCATATCAGGAATAACGAGATGAGTGGGAAAGGGTGAAAGAATAATAAACAACTATAAATGTGACTAAATTTAATTTGTTCTGAAACGTGAAGGTTGCTGTAACATTAGTTACTTCTTGTGGCAATGCTTGGTATACATACAAAGTATTAAATTATATTAAATGGCATAATTTAAGTACATCTACGAATTTGCTTTTACCATCAGTGCGAAGTGACCAGTTTTTGTTCTTCTATTTCAAATTACTGCAGTTATGTAGAGAAGCGTGTAGGTAATTTGTGAAAGAATAGTGACTTTTAACAGATTTGTCTGTTTTAATAACTTTTCATGACTATTTTGAATTTTACTTCGACGACGCAAAAATGACTATTTAGTATCTATCAGTGTTTCAGTAACTTTATGTTCTAATTTTGTTCACAAACAATCTCAAAAATAAAAGGTACATACATAGTTACCTTTGACTTGGTTACACCAATGATTATGAAAACTATTAATTTATAAGTTTTGAAATAAGTGATTAACTGCATTAAATACTATCAATGGTACTTCAACAAGATACATTTCATGGCATAAAGGCACTTCGGTTTAATCAGCTATTTTAAACTCATAGAAAAATATAATTTAAAATAATTACAGTATTTATCACCTTATCGTAAATAATTGTGGTATTTTACATAAAAAAAACGTTGAAAGGTAATTGAACTAATATTAGTGACGTATTAAGATTTTACTATGAATTTTGTTGGATTTAAGAAGAGCCCGAACGAAGTAAAAACATATTGCTCCTACCGTAGGTAAATTGTGACAAGAGCCGGAGGATGGTCGTTGAAATTTTTGAAGCTGTGGTATTTTAGATAATTATAGTTTATTTCTGTATAAAATATGTAGGTAGTGTAATTCTGTAAAGCGGAAAATAATTTTTTGATCAAACGTTGTCAATTCAAAATCAAAATCAGTTGATATTTTTTGCTGCCAAGGACCAATTCAGGACCTGTTATGTCTATTTGCAAATCAAGAGACTCTATTATGTTGCTATACTAAGCTGTCGCGATTTCAGATCCCGCAGGATTCAAATGGTAGTATCTAGATAATTATGGTAAATGTGCTAGATAGAATGGAAGTTCCCCTCTCATCTCTTATCTTCCGCTATGTAGTGCCAGTGAGAGAATCGGATGCGGAATGCATTATTTCATAGTTCTAAATCACAAATGCTGCACTAAGTTGATTGTCATATAAAGAAACATCTTTCAGGACGTCAGATTAAAATCGTATGAATCCGAAAATAACAAATGTAAATATTTTTAAATTACTCGCACATGAGATAATGTTTAACTTGTTTATTGACTACAGAAAGTGAGTAATGTAATTAATCTTTAAGTAATTTTCGATTTCGGTTACAAAATAGAAGTACGGTACCTACATTGTGAATTTGACGTTTGTTTTGTAAGGGATTCCCAAACTCCCGTTGAGTAGATACACTTTTGTATTTTTTATGCTGGAAAATAAGAACTTGAAATAATTCAGCAAAGACGAAACGAAGAGTGATAAATACTGCAATACTTACATGATATTATTTCGGTGAACAAATTAATTACGACAGTATAAGTGGCAAATAACAAAATGTTAGTAAATCACACTTCTGGCAAAATCTACAAACTATATTTTTAAACACATTTAATCTATATCTATTCCCTCAATAAAATATATCTCAACTTTTTACACTCAACTATAAAAAAGTTATACAAAAAAAAAAGAATTTAAAAACACGTCATTGGTAATAAATTATCTTGTGACTTAGTCAACATACTTAACTATGCACTTAAAAATAAACATTACACGTGAAAAAAGATACAAACATAATCGTATAATAGCTACTGAAACAATAGTACAAGTAAGTATCTACCTACAAGGAGTAAGTAAGAACAGAACATAGTGAGGTACGACTTTTATACAGAAAAACGGACTTACGACTACAGATTTGCAAAAAACTAAAATTAAGTTTTAATTAAAAATATGGCATCTACCGACATCTTTATGGCAATTATTCTGTTAAAAAAACTCAGCTCACGTATGACGAACTTAAGTCACTACAACACCTGATTTCAAGAGTGCCTAGAGAGAACTACATATAGCTCTTGTCATTTTCTTTCTAATATTAAAAATTATTATCTACTCCCGTAAAGTAAGTTATTTTTAAGGCCTCATTTGATTTTGTAACGTTTCAAAAGGCATTATGACTGATGTAGTCATACTCTAGTCTATCTAACTAAATAGTTTCTCATGAAACAACTACACATCAGACTAGAGGTTATCTTTAAACGACAATCAGGCTGTTTCATTAAATTTAAACGTGTTTATTACAAGATTAAAGTTGTAGAATTAAATTATAGCACAAAATATACCTTTTGGTTCCATTTTCATATAAAGTATGGCCCAAACCAATTTGATAAAAACCGGCCAAGTGCGTGTCGGGCCACGCGCAGTAATAGGGCTCCGTAGTTGCACAATAATGCGGACTTAGTAATTTTTCAATGGAATTGCACGAAATTTTTACTTTTCCGGTTGGTCGACTATTACTCGTTTTGTAAAGCCTACTTAGCTGTGATAGTTTTCCTTTTAACTTCGTTGTATGCAGGGTGTAAACGAATTCGTATAATTCCTTCAAACCACATACTCTATTAATTGTACATATAGATTAAACCCGCACGGGATTTAGATTGATTAAAATTAAAAAATAAACTTTTTTCCCAAATAAAATTTTGATGCCATGCATAAATGAATGAAGGCGATATCGCTCCACACAGTCAATTAATTCGGGACGCTAAAATGACTCTGATACAGAATACCATGGTTCATTTTTTGAAAACTTTTTTTTGTTGATTCTGGAGAAAACCCATGCAGTGTCAATCAGTGTCACCAGTTAGATCACACGGTTTGAAGGAATTGCACGAATTCGTTTACACCCTGTATACTACTACTGTGATTTTTTTCGGGTATCCGAAACTAACCGTTTAGCTGGCAGAGGAGGGGGGGGGCACTTGTCTCTAACAAAAATTGGCACTTTAAAGCTTTAATATTTCAGACACGATTCCCTTAATCAAAAAATTGTTGTCACAAACCCGCAATATTTTTGAAAGACCTATTCAACAACACCCCACACCATGGGGTAGACGAGAAAAAAAAACATCCCCACTTTAAGTGTAAAGGAGGAAACGTAAAAAACATTTTTTTCTTGATTTTATTTTACCACTTTGTCGGTGTGACCGCTAGCGGCCCGACCGACGACCCGGATCGTCAGTGCCATTGTTTATCTATTGTGTCTATAATAACAGTACTCGTTAAGTTAATATGTATATCCATGCCAAATTATAGCTTTCTAGAACTAAGAGTCTCCGAGGTACAATACGGCCGACATATCTTGGCGAGTCTGAAGTTAGTTGTTTGGCTGCGCACTGAATTTTTTAAAAACGAAATTGTCTACTGCGCAGCTAATCAGCTAACTTCAGACTCGCCAAGATACGTCGGCCGTATTGTAAGCTGCGGACGGATGGACAGACAGACGGACGGACATGGCGAAACTATAAGGGTTCCTTGTTGACTACGGAACCCTAAAAAGGTTAATTATTTTTGAGTCTTTTTATCTTAAACTTTTTCAAAATTAAGGTACTGTTTAAATCAATTCAAATAGAACATTATTTTGTAGTTTTTTTTGCTAAAACACGTGACTATTTGAGAATACTTATTTTTTTTGACGTAACCTTTATTTGATTGTTGACCTTTTCATTATATTGGTTTGGGCCAGACTGTAGTTAGAGAGTTTATGCAAGTGTTAAAGTAGGTACACATAAAATTAAATGCAAGAAACAGTGGCAAGATTACAGTGTGTCTACATTATTTGTAAATATGACATTTCAGGTCCGATTACAGTTTTCATGGAGATCTTATCCGGTACTTATGAAGGAAGCAAAGTGCTATAATATGATTATAAAAAAATCAGTTCAATATTCTGGTTATAGGGTAGCATACAGATAACTGCACAAAAAATCAAATCATTTGCAATTTTTATTTAGATCAGCTATCTAATTAAACTCTTAATTTATAGTTTTTAATAAATAAATATTTCAGATTCTGTCTGTAACTGATTCGATACGAACTTTGATTGATTTTCGATAAGTTTATTATTTTAATTAAGTAGATATTGTTCTTCAATATATTTTTGCAGTTACCTGCCTTTGTAAGATTAGGACAGTAAACATGGCAAGGAGATTATATTATTAATATATGTACCTAAGTATTTATAAATCAGCATTTCATATTAAGTAAAAATATAAATGTTAATTCGTATTTACAGGCTTGTTTCAGTTTCACAGTGAACTATAAATATCGAGGCAAGAAGCGATATTAAAATGAAACTATATTTCTGCAAATGTAAGGCGTTAATATTAATTAAATTCTACATTTTGAAAATACGTAATTAGGTAAGCATAACGTACAGTAGCAGTTAGCACAAAATACTAGTGACTATTTAAGATGGCAATTGCATTGTAGCAAATATTAGAAGATTTAGTTATAAAAACGTGAATGGGCCGGTTCACAGTTGCAGACGAGTGTATAATATAACTGGACGGAGGCAATAAGGCTGATTCAAGACATTCCTCACTAAATTGCCTAAAGCACTTCGTAAGATATAAGTTAACATTATAGGTATTAGGCGCTACGTTATTAATTTTCTATAATATTTTAACTGTTATTATAATAGAAAGTACAATAAATATATATTATCCAATACAAAACATGCACGATGAAACATGTTGGTTCACTTTGCCGGACAATTACTAGGCGAATGGTGCACGTTCAATATTTATCGCGATTTTTGGATTGCGATCCGGTATCGTGATATTTTTCAGCGCTATACAGCCGTAAACAGTCAATATACCCTCAATAAATATCATGATTCAGGTTTGCGATCCAAATATCCTGATCAGTATTGAACGTGTACCTATCATGCGTCTTAGGGCAATCTGTTGGTGATGAGACAATGTGTGAAAAAACAAACTTTAATAAATCGAGACTAGAAAGTGTAAAATTTGAACGTCCCAATAATACGACCTTAGGTTCAATTAATGAAATACATTAAAACCAAATATTTTACATTAAAACAGACAAAAGTACTTCTGCATATAATGATTGAATGAATTGTATTTGTTGCGTGTAGTTAGTTCCCTTCTCCTGTATTTGGAACTGCTCACTCCAATTTTTAAGTTATTACCTATCCAACGAAGTTTCGGAAAGCAGTAAATTTTTGAATCTAAGAGACAGAGATGTGTTGCTGGGAGTTTGTTGTTGTTTCTTCTTCCCAGCATAAACACTAGGAAGCGGTGAAAGGTGAGCGAATTTGGGAGCTGTCTTTTGTAATTTTGCCTTTTAAAAAGTAACTGAGTTTCGCTACAGTTTAAATAAATGAGTTTGAATTTTGTTTTTCTTTACACATAATATTATAAGTTATAAAATTATAATATTTGCAGGTTTTGGTATGATGTATTTTGAATTCTCTTCTAACCAAAACTTAGATCGTACCATTGAAACACGCGTCCGTACATTAAGTCTAACATACATCTACTTACTGATATTTACGCAATAATAATATTAAAAGATAATATCTTGGATATTCCTTGCTCTCTTATTAATTAACTTACGATAAATTAACTTATCATATCTAATGAATACTTAGAGCTTTTTAATTCTCGTGGTTTTTTAGCGACACCATTGCTGTTGTAGTGAGCAATTTTTTAGGAAACATTTACGTTATTCATCATCTTTACTGGGATAATTTGTACAAATTAAACCAAAGAGGGGAAAAAAAAAGTTTTCCATAAGGTTTTCAGCGTTCAAAAAGCTTACCGAGGTGAAACAAATATGAAAATTTTATTTCTGGTAAAAACTTGGTTTGTAGGTCAAGGTAGGCGCAGAAAGCTGATGAATGTTAATAGCCTTTACGATGACGAGCTCGGGCTCGAGACAATTAACATTTATAAGTTTGTTTGCAACCTGTGAGGCCCATTATTATGCAAAGTTAAACAAACCGCGAATATTTTCATGTATCTTTTCAGAAAGAGACAATTAATACAAGACTTAATGTAACTTAGAGCATCTAGCAACGGTGTCGCAAAAGCCGCTTCATTAAAATATTTGTCATTTTTAATTTACATCATATAGTTATCTATAAAATACGGGTGTTTTGGGTTCTGTATCATGACTAATCAAGTCATTTACAATTAATAAGGTATATATTATGTAAAGCGATTTCCTTGGTAATGCTGTTGTGTTGTACGTATTGTGACTTTATAGCGAGAATCGTATAGTTTATGTTAACTGATGGTTTGTGTAGAAGTATGCATACATACTTGCTCACATTATGTACCACGCTTTATGAATACGTGTAAGATTTTTGAGATTTTTTGTATATTCACTGGAAACTTTATTATCCCTTGAAAGTCAGTGACACTTGATAGGTGAGAAACTTTGTTTTCTTGTCAGCTTCGCTTTTACAAAATATACAATAAGCATCGTTGTGAGCGCCGGTGAGCTCGCCTGTCTCACTGTGCTCGGTCACATTACGCCGTAGAACGTGTCCATCAGGGTAGTGTCCAGGTCGCATTCCAGGAAGATGCTCTCACTGCATTCCTCCTGAAAAACAAAAAATATAACTTTAATAAAAACACTGAAAAACTAACTGCTGAGAGTTTATTCGTTGCCAATCCACTCACAAACGGAGACTATTCTCGAATAGCATTACGTAAATAATTTATATTGAGAAAGGCCCAAAAATTCAAAATATGATTGTAGATCTGGAGGCTTCTCGTATTTTATGCGAGGGCTGTTCAAAGCTTCGCTTGCTTCACTGCCTTAGAAATGAGTCGTTCAAATCCGAAAGCTCTCTTTTCGGATGAAGAGCTTTCGGCTACCTTAATTAGCGAATGCATCATGGATAATTCACCCACCATGCCATCATGCATTGTATAATAGTGTGCAGTAGTGCAAAAAATAGTATGTTCTGTAGCTAGGTTTTCAAGCAAACCCTAGCATGTTGTCGGTCTCCAGTAGAAAAAAATTCAACATTTCATACCTGAGTATTCTGAGGAGCGGGTGGCTGCTCGCCACCCCTCCTCGCGTGTCATTTGGACGTCTTGGGCAGGTGCCGCTTCATGTGCAGTGCCAAGTGATCGGAGCGCGCGAAAGAGCGCTCACACACGGCGCATTTGAACGGCTTGGCACCCGTGTGCTTGCGGTAGTGCCGCGTCAGCTCGTCAGACCGCGCAAACCGCCACTCGCACTCCGGCCACTGACACGTGTACGGTTTCTCGCCTGCGAAAAAGAAATGTTTAACTCTATGACTACTGGAAAAATAGTACATCATATCCGTCCATAAAGGTACAATGCTGAATTGGTTCTCAAATGACAAGGAACGGTCAAACTGGAAATTGCTATACACGGTTGGCAGAGGGATTGGTGTTCGCAATTTGTTGTCATTAGCAGACAGGAGTAAGCTGTTTAGTCAGAACCACAAGCCACCAGGGGGCCAAAACGACTAACAAAATTGTTGCCAAACGCAAACGAACCACAACCGTCAGTCAGTCAGAAAACTGTCAAAATGATTGGTTTTGTTTTTGGTGTCAAAAAATTTGACAGCTTTTGAAAACGCAAAGGAGACGGTATCACAATTGACCTAGAAATGAATACGAACTAACAGTATGCCGATCGATTGCTTAGAACAAGCGAAATAACCCTACCACGTTACATACCCCAAATCCATGGGGTGTCGGAGCTTATAGGCTGACAAAGTATGCATGAAAAATCATTATCTACTTACTTAGGAAACGTGCTGTCGACTATACACCAATATTATTTTTAGTGTCTTTACTATCGATAGCTCCTATAGTGTCATCAGTGTGTCAGTACAGACTACAGCATGACTGATTTTGGTACTAGAGTTATGAAAATCCTTAGTAGATAAAAAAAAAACATGCATTCTTTGTCAGCCTATATCTCCGATACCCCATGGATTTAGGGCGACTTAGGTAGGGTTATTTCGCTCGTTATAAACAATCGATCCACATACTGTTAGTTCGTATCCATTTCTGGGTTTTTGATTCATACATTTTGGACCTTCTCCTTTTCTGAATGAACGGTTCGGCCTTAGTTCGGTGGCGATTTATCAAGATTAATTTTAGGAGAATTGGTCCCCACTAAGCGCAGTTGAACTTTACACACGAATAACACCAACGCTTTTGAAGTTCTGGCATGGTTTAAAAGTGGTACGATACGTCTTAACAGACACTTATTACTGTCAGGAAATTCTCCCTAGGACTGTGGATAAAATCAAACGAGTATTGTAGCATGCAAGATCTCAGAAATAACAACATGTAACTAATTGAGATATTTCAACAGAAAATGGCAGATAGAAAGGGCAATGGGTGGTTTAAGTGCCTTTTTAAATGTTGCTGCGCACTTACGAGACCACTACAAGGTTAGTCGGAAAGGGGGTACTAATCCGCAGGCCACTTATAGTATCGCTGATGACTGTTTGAAAGCAAGTGTTAAAATTTCAAAATTCGATATTTTTTTTTCCAAATAAAATTATTTTTAATTTAGTTTTTTCAAAAATTCTTCATCTCTGCTTTAGTTACAAATTCAGAAAATGGTGCTTCTAATTCATGACCCCAAATATGACCTAAAATGTAAACACAGCTGATCATAACTGGGGATAGATAGATTTTAGGGTTTTTTTTTTGAGATTTTTGAATAACTGTTTCTCTTAAACTATTGACTTTTGGGAAAAGTTGTAGAACAAAAGTTACTCATTATTATGTGTACTTTAACACCCTTTCGGATTAGTACCCCCTTTCTGACTAACCTTGTATATACGGATTAGGGACATCTCTACTAACAAAAGTCAAGCTCTGAACCGTAACTATTTCCAGATACAATACGGCCGACGTATTTTAGCGAGTCTGAAGTTAGTTGTTTGGCTGCGCAATGAATCTTTTAGAAACGAAATTGTCTACTGCGCAGCTAATCAGCTAACTTCAGACTCGCCAAGATACGTCGGCCGTATTGTATTGTTGATGTGTTTTAAAATGTACGTATCGTCAAAATACTATGGGCGTATAACAATATAGAAGATGGCTCTCGTTATATCTTTTGTTAGTAGGGATGTCCTCTACGCACGTGTAGAGGTATCGTAAGTCCGTATTGACTTTTAAAAAGACGCCAGCCTTCCTTGTATTGTGCGCATTTTTCTTGCTTAATAAGCAAGTTTGATGACTTTCATAAATTCAGTTAAACACAATGAACTCTCACGTGTTTCGTATTGAAGAATAAGAGTTGGGGCCCAAGCTCTAAGTAAAATCGAAGTTTTTAGAAAGCTAGTTACTAAGAAGTCCACGTTAAATAAATTGGACAAGTGACAATATACTGCAGTGAAATTTAAACGATACTTATAACACAGTACTTAGGTACTTACATTGTTGCCATTAGGTATATCTGTTACTTTCGCCAGGCCGTTGGATAGTCAACGTACGTATTAAGTAGGGGGTCTAGTGTTTAATTAAAATGAGTGAATAACTTTAAACTAGTATATATTTACGTTTTAGTATTAATAGAGATTCGCAATTGCCACGTGTGTATTGGGTTTGACACAGTTATTTCGCAGTGGCTTAGGGTAATTAAAAGTAAAATAAAAATTAATACCTGTGTGTATTCGCTGATGCGCCTTTAGATGCGAACTCTTCGTGTAGACCTTGGTACAGCCTGTAACAAAATAGTTCGCCTGTCATATTTTTGTTTGTATCAGTTTCTCGCGTAGGACCTCATCTTCTGTCCGTGAATGTTCCACTGGAAGCTACTAACTACTCAAAGCTACCTATCAAACAGCTACAAAGCACGGTTTTTAGAGAATATTGGAAATCATCAGCATCACCACACTTGACAACGCACTAAGTCTCAGTATGTTGACTATAGCATGTTATTACAATAGTAATTGGCATACATAAGATAGAGCAAAACATTTTTAGGTATGGGCAAAATAAGGCCCTCGATGTTTCTATAGGTCTCTTAAGCTGACCTACTGCACCTTCGTTTAGCCCAGGGCTAAAGCGATAACCCAGGATAGACCAAAAGAATCCCTGTCAACTGCCATACAAACTTCATTAGCCCAGGTTTAGAAAAGAATACGCCAATGTTACGCAAGTGGATCTTAGCTTAACTTCCAGTCTAGCTATCGATTACAGCAGTATCCATGCTTAACAAGATTAATCCCTTAACGTCGGTCTAAGTCATTGAACTTTGGGTAACCTGGTCGTAAGGGTGCCTTTCCACCAGAGATGTGCTATGCAGCTATGCTGCGAGAATGTAAAAGCTAAGCTACGAAACTATGTGACCGTTTCCACTGATGCTAAGCTTTGTAGCGGAGCGAGTAAGATATGCTATGAAAATGCGCCTACTGTAGGTACACTGCTCTGCACATAGCTACACCACTCGCGACCATCCATAGCACGCATCCTTCCATATAAAAACGTAGCTTAGTTGACTCAGTTCCCACCAGTGCTATGCTATGTGGGCCAATGAATATGATTGGTGGACATCAAACGCATCCATAGCAACGTTGCATAGCACCCAAACTGAACTAGCTAGCTAGTAAACTATTTTAGGGTTGAGGGTAGTCGGTAGTTATATCGTCTGCTCATTTCTGAAATAGTGATGTTCCCGGTTTCAAGTGTTAAATTTTAAGGTCTACATCGCTGTTGGTGTTGCATGTTGGGAAAATGTGTCCCAATCCTGCCACAACACAGCATTATGCTGAGTGAGGACCCATTCACATGCGAATGCGAAGCATTTCTGTATTTTTACTCGGCTACGGCGAAGCAAAAAGGTGGGTATGTGATTTTGACCGGTATGTACTCGTATATATGTATGATCATCTGTTCCCTACTAACTTTGAAACTACTTATCATAATTTGACAAATGAGGTATCGTTGGAAGCGTCTTGATCGTCCGCTGGTTATAGGCTAAATGAAGTCACATTGAATTGAATATGGCGCCCTCTAGAGTACATAAAGTCGTGAAATAAAAATGATAAAATAAATAAACTTTACACTAAAGCTCATGATCGCTTACTACTGTTAGAATGTATTGTTTTGTTAGGGTAGGTGGCATACGACCACGGACCACGGCTATCCTCTGAACATCACTATGAATATGTATTAAATACATTAAATTACATATATTACATGTAAGTTGTTTATTTAATAGACGATAAATATTTTATAGTTTGCACATAACAATTTCAGATGATAATATTTTCTTGTTTCATTCATTTTTCAGTACTCGGGATTTAGTTTTTGAACTTACTTTTTATTTAGTCTAGTAATAGTTTAAGGTGTAATATACGTGGTGCTTGTTAAGTAATTTTATTTATGGTACTGTTACACCTGTGACATTACAATACGTAATGTGTCGATATACATGATGCGTAAATTGATTTTCTTTCTTTCTTTACTGCTCCTAGCACAGATGAGTTTTCTGTGTTTCTGGGCTCTCTGACCCGGTGGTTGTTATTAGGATTTGCTTTCTGGAACACATTTAGGATTCGACCCTACCATATTGTAATTTAGTCCAATCTAGATGTTTTCACACTATCGACAATAATGCCATGATCGGCATATTTGCTAGGAGAATTAGTGACGATGGCACGTAATTCCCATCCTACTATCAGATCGGACGCAATTTAGAAGCAACTGAAGTTGAACCAAAAAAGACTGAACTATTGGAAGCGTGTGATGGTCCTTCCATCCGTATTAGATCAGATAATCAGGAAGCGTATCGAACATATGGGCAAGGCTAAATAGCATATAAAAGAGGTGAAGGCCCAAGTATGGTCGTAAAATCAGTTTACCTATGAAGTCACAGTGATGCACCCTCCTCTTCTCCAGCTCTGGGTTGTTTCGCCGGTTGTACTTCACGTGGGGAGGGGGTGCCAGACGTGAGTGCTGCATCGGGGCGTGATGCACCTGCGGCAAGGGCTGCGGCGCTGGCTGCGGCATCTGCACTGGCTGCGACATCGCCTGCATGGGAACGAACTACTTTATTCATTTATGATTAACGATCCGTCCAAATTTTAACTTTTCCAAGGTGTTTGGGAGAACTTTCTTCTCTCTTTGGTGTTTTGAATTGTACAATTATTAAAAATAAAAATATAGCTTTATAATGTTATTTATTTAAGGGATCCCGCCCGAGGCGTTCGAAGCAAGAGTCCACATACTACCTACTACTAAGAACAGAACACTGAAGAAAGGAGCATTGGTAAAAAAAAAACAGAATCGGAACGACTCGTATTGCTATTTTTCATGTCCTAAACAATCCTGTAAGTATATCTATTTTTTTCCTAGGGTCCCGGAAAGGCGTATTTCAAAAGTATACAAGGCCAGTACGCAGCCGTCCGAACTAATCGCGTATACTTCAGAATACACATTTGACGATCGAGCGTTCTAAACTATACATCAGTATTCCGCAATAATCGTGTATATTTTAGAATTGATAATTTCCAGCATTCGATTCTAAAATATACATCACTAGTACCATCCATCACGCAGTGCGTACTAATCGCGTATAATTTTGAATACCTGCGCCACCATGCTCTGTTCTAAAGTATACGTCGTTAATTGCAGCTTACCATTTTGTTTTATGCACTTCTCTTTCTTTTCTTACATTTGTTTTTATATTTATCTTTTTCTAAATATTAGCACGTGCCATTGTTTAGTTGTAGCAGATTTTTTGTTTTGTTTGGCAAATAAACGATATAATGAATCAAAAACCATTTGTTTCTGAACGCACGCATTAGACGAATGGTGGAAAGTGATCAGCGAAGCGAATCGTTTCTGGCACTTGCCGGCCGCTGCCGCGGCACCGCTCGCTTCGCTCGCTCGGCTCATGCGTTGACTGGCCACAGTTCTAACCTAACCTAACCTACCTTTCAGCTATCTGTTTGTCACTTTATTTCCTATCGCGGGGAACTTTGCAGTTGAAAGTAAACTTTTAAAGTTAGAATTATTAAAATTAAACTATTAATTTTAAAGCTAAGCCTTTTTAAAGTGGGATCTATTATTTTTAAAGGTCATTATACATCCCATAAGTTAAGTCATATTTTAAGTGTTGTTTCCTAACAAACCCGTTTGGAAAAGTTAAGTCACTTCTTAAATGTAACTGACACTGTATAGTTTTGAATCCGTTTTTCACCCTGAACATTCTAAAGTATACGCGATAAGTACGCAAAATCTGTGTATATTTTAGAACCGAAGTTTTAATTTACAACATTCTAAAATATACGCGGCTAGTTTCATATGGATGCGTTCTGGCCTTGTATATTCTAGAAATACGCCCCGGAAAGCCCAATAAAATGAGGTCAAAGTTTGAAAAATAGACAGTCGCGAAATTCATTAAAAAATAAACTAATTATTACATCGCGGTTACAGGCTCCTCTAAGCCTTAACACCTCAGCCTTGCAATATATCTTATTTAAATCAGTGAACGACACAGTAATCTTCCAAAAACCAATTCGAATCTCCCATCCTAAAATTCTGCTTTGCATGCAGAAGTTTTCAATATAAACCAGAATTATACAGAAACATATGTCATCATTTATATCATCCGGTACCTAAATAATCAGTGCTGGATAAGATTTCCATAACGATTGTTTTAGACACACACGTGCTCAGGTATTTTATGAATTTTGCTAGTTTTTCTCTTGGGACACGTATTTATGAGTGATACTTTTGTATGGATAAACTATTAAAAATCTGACCAACTCATCAGTATTGACTTCCATTCTTCATAGTGTTTTGCGGTGCTGGCGTATTGAATTATCATAATAGTCGCTTTTGGTCTAGTTAATTTTGTGTGTTATTGGGTGACAAATATAATATTCAACAATATAGAGGTATAAAATTCAAAATCTTTCTCAAACTTGGTTCTATCGAATGGTGTGTCTAGTTCATAGTGCAATGATGGCTGACCATCTCCCGGTCATCCGTCACGTTAGCCGCATTTTACCTTACTGAAGTTTGTAGATAATCACGTAAATATAGATAACGAATCTTTTGAAATATTAGGTATATTCTAGTCACCTGGGGATGGTGATGTGGATGTGGCCCAGGATGCTGCGGCACGTGCGGTGCCCTGAGCAGCGGCGGTGGGTGATACGGAGGCGGCGGCGTCCGTCGGCCCGCTCCCTGCGAATAATACACCACATGTTGCTGCACTCGTACATACTAGCCAATGTCTCGGCATCGGCACGTATCAAACCAACTTCATTAACAATACATACATTATGCAGGACCTTACCGCCGTCCTGATTACAATCGTAATAACAAATCACATCCGACTGTCCATTACCTTCACTTTACTGCAACAAAATAATTTACATAACACAGATATATCGCTGAGCAATAGATGGTACCATCTGTCGCGTACGCAAGCGGCGCAAGCTCACTCGAGTAGGGGTTTACCTGCATGGTGTTCCCGGGGCTACCCTGTTCGGAGCTGGGCGGCGTCAGCGGGGACATGTAGACGAGCCGCGAGGGAGGGTACTTCGCGAACGACGTGTTCGGCTGATGTTGCGGCTGGTGTTGCGGCGGCTGCGGGTGAGCGTACGTCGGCGGCGCGCACAGCCTCTCCGTCTTGATCTCGAGGGGACTAAGTAGCGGGGTCGCGCACTCCTCCAGCAGCGCGTCGTCAGCTTCAAGCTTGACGTGTGTGGAGCCGAGCGGTGCGAGCATGTTCGCGTTCTCGGGGTCGATGTTCCTGATGGAGGAAGCGATGTCCTCCCACAGTGCGGGCCGGAGGAATGCATCGTCGCGTGAGGAGGTTCCGCCGTCGAAAAGGTCCATGTGGGCGGGCGCGAGTGAGGCGCCCTCCTGCTTGCACAGCAGCGACTCTAGCTCAGATGTCTGTAACAAAACAAATAGGCAACGTTGGTGATTTGCAGATCCTTATCGTCTCGGTATTATGAAAATCCTATTCAAATGCAAATAATACATTAGAAAGTCTTCTTGATTTAATGTGTAAAGCTTTTGACTACAAAGAATTCCCTGTAGCTTTAGGGGCGATAAACTTATGAATTTATAAATAATGCGCTGCTGCGTAATTCAATCATACAATTCACTACAATACAATACAATATTAAATTGTGCCAAAAAGAGCAAAATATATTCCTATAACGTTATACAACGGACAGACGATTACTGACAACGTGTAAACTATAAAACTGAAGTCGCAGGCGTACCACAGGATGGAAAAGATTCCTTTACAACTAGTTATTCTAAGCTTCTCCTTTCCTTGAGTGAAGTGAAGGTGTCTACTATTGCTTGTAGCTTTGAATTAAGCAGTTAAATAAATAGTAGGAATGAACTGTTGTACCACATTGCTGTTTATATCATATAAGACACGAACAATACGCATATTCTCGGAAACTGATTGGCTACATCAATCATACTTAAGAGGATTAAAGTTACGTTTAACATTATGAATTTACACAATTTTGAACAATTTCTCCGTGCTAGGTGGGCAAGCGTTGTTGCGCCGGCGCGGCGTACGATATTAGCATACAATGGCGGCGGGCCCACGCGCACGCGCAGGTGACGAGCAAGAGCTTTCATATCTGATCATTACATACATAGACATTTCGGGATGAGATTTAGCTAGCATCGAAATTAATTTAAATGTGTCGAAGTTATGTAATGATTATTCCTCTTCTTCATTAAGCGTCGGAAGTGACAAAGGAGAAAAGCAATCAATTATTTTTTATAGATAATAATAAAACTGCGTACACAGTTAGAAAGCGTTTAATCTCTAAACATCTTTTGCTATAAGTATACCTTAAATTACTGTACGGCGTTTACGAGTGACAATAAAATTAATGTAGTTGCAGTAAAACTCGTATAGTGATTGTGTTGAGTGTGGACGTAAATGCACGTAAGTGCAAGTACTATATGTATGCGCTTGCGCACCTGCACCGTTGTTGCGCTGTCTCTTAACTTTGAGTAGTGACGGCCAAATTCCCTAACAGCTCTTTGAAAGGTTCTAAAGTAAGTTGTACCTACATAAAATATACATAGGTAATTTGAGGGACGTGTCTTCACATATCAGTTATAGTAACCACTGGTTTTGGAAATAGCTCAGAGAGCAATGTATTCCGAAACACGACTGTCTGAGAATTAATTTGTTTGCCCTCTATGCGCTATTAAAACAGTAAAGTGCAGTAGAGCAATTGTAATGAAAGCTTGTGATAGACAGTGAACTCCCATAAAGTATGAGGTGTAAATATCATTGAGCTATGATAACTAGGGCTTCAGTACATTCACTTCGAGTTATGGGAAAAGCTAGTAAATTATAATAAGTTACGGTCTGTTTATTCTCTCTATACTTCATTTATTATTAGCGTTAGACAAATATGGCTAATAAGGGCATGAATATCTTTTGAACCACTTTTCTATGCAGGGTTTCGGCTTATTAAGATTGGTCTATCAGATTAATAGACACATGAAACTGTCTCAAACCCCAGCAAGAAGCAACAATGTAGTTAATATTTACACTTTTCCATGCCATTTAGGTAATTTTTTGTCTAATGTTTATAATAAATGAAGTATTATGTATATAATTTTACTATGCTATGCGAATAATAAGACTTTTCTTGTTCTTTTACGTTTGGTCAAGTTAGTTTAGGATCGCGTTCTTGCTTAGTCCCTAACTAGAAAACTAACTACACCTATAGTTAATTAAGAGCAAATATTTATTAGTCGGTGTCAATATAACTTGTAACTGTATTAATATACATATTTTATGTATATATACGTACTAGCTAGCTAGTTAAGTGTGGTGTGAAGTAATTTCCTATTAGTTCATGCCTTGATAGAATATGTAAATATCGATAAGTTTTATGTTTTGTGTTTTATCTGTTTACTTTTCTATTGTTTAATGTTGGCGGCATAGTTATATCTATGACTAGGTGCTTGAGGTGCATCATGTAGGTATGCGTATACGGTTCTTCAACATCAATTCGAAAATAGAACGCAATTCGCGCATGCTCGGTGATTAGATTCGTTTTTTATTGGCTACAGGTGAAATTGAGTTAAAGTAATCGGTGAGCCGGCTCGGCAGCGATCGGAACCTCTTTGGAACAGCGTGGGGTGTCGCAAGAGCGCCGGACCGCGCGAATTCCTTCCATGACCTTTGCGGATCGAACGATTGCGCAGTGGCTCCTCTACCGCGACTAGACGAGCTTGAGCAACAACCACACAGAGTATACTGGTGCAGAACAACACTAGGCATCCGTGAAGCTTATATGGCATGATGCTACGACTTTACTTTTTTACACTTGAACAACTATCTTATATTAACTAAGTTTGGTGAGATACACGATTTGATTTTAACGTCCTTTTATAATTTTTCTTTACATAGGTACACATTTTCTGCATCACTCTAATTTAGAAATGTCTTTATGGAAATATGGTATTTATTTACGTATGAAGGTGTATGTAAAAGCGATTTTTCAAGCAGAAGTATCATCAGCATTAAATGATCTTAGTCTTTGTGATATCTTCTATTTAATGGCAAAATGAGAGTGTACTATACACCTCTACCCAACCCTTCGAAGAATACAGGCGCCATGTTATGTTATCTGCTATTTAATTAACAAGCTAAATGCTTATAAGATTTCCTTTGAATTGTAAAAGCTGCGACATATCTGTGTGCAGATTTAATTTTATTCTATGCGTTGGGCGGTACGCTAGGCACCGTATTCGCTTCGGTTTAGCTCATTTACGAAGCCAGCTAAATCAGTCGGCTTATACCGAACAGACAGCTATTGTGAAATGAAAGAACCTCCCGCGGATTTGCACCGGCCAGTGATGAAACACGCACTTGCACCAGATTATATCTCAAATCTAATAGATTGTTGTTGTTATTTATTTCGACCGTTGAATGAAGCAAGTGCCCCAGCGCCACTCCACTTACAGGTTTTAAAGTTTATATTTGTGAGGTCGCTTGCACTATTAACAGAGAACTGAATCTACCTATTCATTCCTTTATTTGAATGTTAGGATCTAGTTCACAAATATTTTTCGCAAGCAATTCTATAGTGATTAGATCAGATAACTTTTATTATTTAACTTATACCTACCCGTATCAAACATTTGATCATCTCATAATCAATTAATTATATCAGCGGTAATAACAACACTATCTACTGCATTTTTGAATGGCTGAAAGCGTAGGCAAGTATAATAATAAATCCTTAAAGTATACACCAAATTGAATTATCTACAACATAAATTGATATAAAAAGATTGCGATAATAAAGAAAACATGGAGGTGGTACAACCGCGCACATTTATATTTCTATCAATTAAAAGTACACATAAATAACCTTATCTACCGTGTTTATCTCTGACGAATGGTGTGAAAGTGCAATAATATTTGTATATTAGGTAGGTTTAATGAAATGAAATGGCGGTAGGTAGGAAACTATGCAAAAAAACCTCGTGTTGTGATTGGTTCTCCCTGAGATAATGACGTTGACGGCCGAAGCGTGTATAAATAGAATGGTAGTGCGTCGCGACGCGCGACGCCGCGCACGTGCTACGTCCACCGACCAATGACGGACGCGCTGACGTCGCTTAGAAAATTGCTCATCATTATGTTTTGTGAGACTGTATATAATGGTACTGAAGTGACTGAAGCGTTAGTACTTAAGAACATCGTAGCGCAGACCCATCTGCTCTACGACTATAATAAAGCGTAGTGAATGTAGCAGTGCGCGATGTTTTTATAACGAAAACTTATTTGTAGTCGCATGGTTTCACTAGTTTATGTCAACAAAACTAACGGTAGAATCTTTGACAATCAACCACGGCTGTTTTACTTTTTTCTTATCGAGTAAATAGTCGAACGGCCGTGGTTCATCTGTGGTTCGATTGCGATTTTAATCGATTCGAATTCGATCGTATAGGCGATGGCCAATTCTACTGACAAAATGTAGTCAAATGTACTAGATTTTTGAACGATATATGAAACATAGGGTTCTTTTAAAAAAATAAAGAACACGGGCCCGCTTTTGTACTCTATCTATCAGAGAATTAATGAAAAGCAGCTTCAGGTCTTTTAAAATCATACTGAGACAGTTAGTATAGGTATCTAACAATTGGAATAAAGTTGTAGGCTTTTTCAAATCCAAGTGCTTAGCAACAAAAAGCTGTTCCTATGACATAGGTATGTATCTACTCATACATAGACACAATAGTAGTTGGCCCTGCGTGTTGAACAGCTATTCGCGAAAGCAATTCTATTTTCTCTTGCATGGACGCCTACCTACTTCACAAAAGATTACTTAATAGTCTATAAAACCCAGATAACAGCTTAAATTCAATGAAGAACTGCAATAACATAGGCATATGCTGGAATTGTTTTGCTATCTCGAATCTCCATATAAATAACTTAAATATATCTAAGTGTGTCTAATGTCACAAATATGTAGATAGATTGTAAAATAAAGTGTTAATATTACAACGGAACAAAAGACTAGGTACGACGAGAAATGACGATGATAGAACAGGACGTTGACACCTCGCCATGTTAAAAATGAAAAGTAGGATAAATCTAGAAAGAATACCTACTTCGTTACTCAAACTTGATGATGTCTATAAAAGTGATAGTAAAACTAGTTTTATAAACAAATTGAACTTCGGAACACAAAAAATAATTAAAATCATAAAACGCATCGCAACATCGGAAAGCTTTTTAGTATTGCAAAAATTGTATTATACACTTGTATAAAATAACCGCTAAATGTTAATATACTTAGGTATTACATTTATCAATGTCGGGTTAACGGATGTAGGTAGGTATTAATGCGCAATACACTTATTGCAGAATTAATTATGAAAGTTTCAACATCAATATAAATATTTCATGAAAACTATTCTCAATGAAAAAAATATCCGTCGGCAATGCAGGAAATGTAAAAGGTCAGAGGAGGTCAGGGCACAGTGTGTACTGTGTACGTAGGCAGCACACATAAACCTTCCTGCCATGACCCCCGGGACGGTGTGCTAATTAGCTTTAAGGGGACGTACATGACCATCAACTGTTTGATCAGTCGATCAAACTGTTATGATCCTTTGTCTAGTTTATGACCTAAGCTCCACCACGAGGAATTTGCTATAGTGGTCTGCTGAAGATGCGTTTTTAAGTTAAAAGTTATCGGCCTAATGTTTTAATTTAATTTAATTAATACGAACACCAAGCAAACAGCGTTACCTACACGCTCGCGCAAAATTCATGGCCGAAATTTCGTTTCGCGGAAACACGTCCGCATTTCCAGCGAAGCGGCGTCGCCTTAACTACCCCCCAATAGACATGACCTTTTCAATAATGTATCCTCATATGAAAAGAATTAAAATTGCCGTCTCATACCGTTACGGCATTGTTTGAACAGCGCCTCGTCGACTGTCGTCGCTCTATTTCCATAATTCAACTAACGCCCACGCCGGTTCATTCTTCAAGACGCACACAACACAGTGTAAAACAATTAAAATACTCACGTAGGTGTCCTAATGCAAAGTCATAAAGTTCATATTGCAAACAAAAGTTTTTGGCTAACTGTAACTCGGCTATGATGTAGGTAATCGGCATAATTCACGGAGTGACGATTATTGTTATTGTACTCTCTTGCTATGGAGTATGGGTGACAGTGACGATCGGCTTGTGTGCTGGCGGGTACCTACTTCCGATTCTTATTGTATTTTTTACGACACGAACGTACGAAGTTGGGTTTTTGTTTAGTTGTGGCAGAAAGTTATAAGACTACAGGCACCACAGACAACTATACGATGTAAGGACAATATTGTAGACATGTACTATAAATGAAATTTACCAAAACCTTCTGATTATCTTTAAAAAAATTAAATTCAATGTATAGTTTTTGTAGAAATGCCAAAATGTATGCTCACCACCGAAACACGTATCTAAATATAAAACATTTTCGGTAACCCCCCCTAAACAATGGAAATTCGAATATGACTGTAGCTTTCAGTTGGTACGTACAAAGTAAGGTTTTTATCATCCACTAGGTACCCCTAAAACTTATGACGATAATAACTAATAGTAATAACATTTTATAGGCAGTGAGCTCACATTGCCACGGAGTCGGGAGTCGTATTTATCGGTTGGGCGGACTAGGGCGGGCGGTGTTAGGCGGATCGATAAGAACCGCCCACCGGAGTGGGGGCTGCTCTTGTTTGGAATACATTTTAATATAAAACACTGGGCTTACGTCCTGGTGGCAAGTTTTAATGATACAGTTCTCTATATTGCCTAGCTTTTTTCCCAAGTATGCTGGGGTCAGCTTCCAGTCTAACAGTCCAGTCTTCCAGTTACTGGGCAATGCCGATATCCTCCGGTTGCCAGACTTTCGGGCATCCAGACTACCCGTAAAGGCTGCCATAGACACCCGAGACCGACGGTTTAACGTGCTCTCCGAGGCACGAAAGGTGACGAACGAACGGTCACCCATCCACGGACTGACCGCGGCATGCGCAGCTTAACCTCACAAATCGTTTGATCCGCGCGTTTGTTAATAAATCATGAGTCCCGCAATAATAGTTCTATAGTGATTTAAATATTGGTATAACCTCAATATGTTTTGGTTAGCATTTAGTTGTACAAATTGGACTATTTATTTTTTATATGAAAACGTTGCCCCCACTATGATTTCTCTTGTATCGTGGGAGCGTTTAAAAACACAAATCTCACATAAACAAACGCCCAGACCCGAAACAACCATCTGTATGTAGGCCATACAAATTTTTGTTCCGTGTGGGAATCGAACCCACGACCCGTAGCGTAGAAGCCAATCGCTTAGCCACTGCACCAAACGTGTCGTCATATATTAAGTACAAGCTGAACAGATCAAAATACAACGTTAAATTTTTTTTGCAGCGTAAAAATCTGTTTATTAGTCTACCTAAATCTACATTAAACTTATACATTTTTTATAATACATAGAAAAGTTTGTTACATGTGCTCGATCACGCAAAATACGCGCTTAGACGTGGAGTTGCGGATACCAGCCCGTTATACCTTATACCTTACATGTGCTCGCCTCTGTCGTAACCTTATTACATGCACTTTTTACATACAGAAAAATCCACTACTAAGTATAATAAATAAAAAATCTATTTTCCATAAACCTGCCAAAATATCGATATAAAAAAATGTGTAAAGGGGAAAGGTTACCATAGTTTATGTAAACAACCCGAGTCTCACGGTGGCGCTTAATAGAAGAATGAAAAATGTAATTTGAGTAATGTTTGCATTTCCCATAATTTTAGCTAAATGTCGGGCCGGGCGGCCGACTGGGGTGCCCGCCACCAAATAAACCGATGTATTCACGTCATATGTATACATACGTTTTATACAAAGATATTTCTTTCTATTATATATGTAGGTATAGATTGGGGAGAAAATTATATTATACACGGTTAGTCAGAAAGGGGGTACTAATCTGAAAGGGTGTTCAAGTACCCATAATAATGAGTAACTTTTGTTCTACAACTTTCACCCAAAACTCAATAGTTTAAGAGAAATAGCAGTTCAAAAATTAAAAAAAAAATATGCTAAAATCTATCTATCCTCAGTTATGATCAGCTGTGTTTACGTTTTAGGTCATATTTGGGGTCACGGATTAGAAGCTCCATTTTCGACGTCGAATTTTTGAAAAAACGAAATAGAATGATTTTACATGGAAATAAAAATTGAAATTTTAACACTTGCTTTAAAACCGTCATCAGACTCACCAGTGATGCTTTAAGTGGTCCGCGGATTAGTATCCCATTTCCAACTAACCTTGTATATTATATTATAGAAATAGTAAAAAAAAATAAGCTGGCCTTCATTTACACAATTAATATAACAACATCACGCCTGTATTCCCGGAAGAATTGGGCCTAGGTGTACACTTATATTACAGCCTCATTTCATCGATATGTTTAAGTCCCTTGTAATGGGGGGCGAGCCTATTGCCATCATCATCATTCAGCCGAAAGATTTCCACTGCTGGACACAGGCCTCCCCCAAGCATCGCCACATCCACCGGTCCTGTGCTCCATGTTGGAGCACAGGAGGGGGTTTGCCATAATCGCCACGCTTGGCAGGCGGGTTGGCGATAGCAGTATGGTTGTTAAAGTATTCAGAGAACGCTGCTGCCCATCCTCTAGTGAATCCCTTAGTCGCCTTTTACGACACCCTTGGGAAGAGATGGGGTAGTGCTATTCTTTACGTCCAGCACCACACGGCACCATCGGTATCAACCGGGAAAAAATACAGACTTCGGGCTCCTACTGACAAATTCCACACTGAAAAATCCAATAACACGGCGCGTTCTGGGGATCAAAACCACGACCTCAAGCTCAGCTGTCACGCTTGCGACCACTAGTCCAACGAGGCAGCTCAGTGCAGTATATTATACAATTCAATTATGTTATATGGGTACAATAAAGAATAGAAATGTGGAGAAACAAGGTATGGTGTTCCTCCAACACAAAGGGAGGATCCTACAACCAGGCGGAGTCTTGTGCCTGGCGGGCTACTGCCCCACGGTTAATGTTGGGAGGTTGTATATACAGTGGTGGACATATAATATAATTAGAAACACCAAGTGTGACTTTTATTTTTAGTACAATTTAACTTGATAATTAATGTTTTACGTATCATAGAGGGCTTATACCTATTTATCTATAATGTATCCACATCGTGAAGTATTACTATGTCAGTTTTGGAAATATCATACAACCGTTTATGTAAAAACTGGAATACTTTATAAAATAAAATGAACCAGCATAACGTACTAAGGTGGACAACTAATTAGAAACAGAAAAAAAACATAAGCATAAATATGAAAAAAAGTAACGAAACAATAAATAATGAAGTTAAATAGTAAAAACGTTTTATAATAAACAATTAATGTTTGGTTGGGAAGCCTCTGCTGTCGATTACAGCTCTACAACGACGTGGCATTGATTCTATCAATGTTTCATACATTTCCAGGGAATTTTTCTCCAAGCTTCTACAAATACATCTTAAAGTTGTTGTAGTATGATAATATTAATAGTAGTACGATATTAGTGATATGTTTATTGGACAATGTTTTTATTACAATGTACCACAAACTTAGATTTGGTTCAAATCTGGACTATATGCAGACCACTCTAACAACGACACTACAATAATCCAAACCAAAGAAACAACTTATAGCATTTCTAAGAGACTAATTAGTGTCGGTATTAGTTAACGAAATGTTGTTTTTCGTGATTTCTGACAGAAATCACGAAAAACAACATTTCGTTAAAAGTTACGTTCAAGCAGGAAAAAAAAATTATTTTCAAAATCTGTGAATGCTGTTCGAAATATTTTCAAAAATTATGGACAGTTTCTTAAGAACATTTTCCTGTAGCCACAACGATTAAGGTAGCTGCCCTTATTACTACCCCATCTCAAATAAGTTTTTTGCGATTTCTGACTTTTCTAGTACTCCAACCTCAGTTGGTCCGCAAGACTCTTTTGATCCTTATGGGAAATGGGATCGATTGGCATCACAAAAAAGATTTGTGAAAACAGCCCTTTTTCTCGCTGACTGTACTTTTTTTTCAAAATCTGTGAATGCCGATTGTAATTATCCCAAAAGTTAGGGGTAGTCTTCTAAGCACGTTTTTCTGTAGTTACAATGGTTAAGGTAGCTGCCCTTCATGCCCCATTTCAAATTACCACCCTGTATACTATCTGCGTGTTAAATCTTGATATCGCGATGTAGGATCGCATAGTTCGCATGTGGCGTGATAGATGCCGCCACAATAATATTAACACATTATTTATGCATTTTCTTATTCTACACTGACACGGGAATCTTGGCAGGACCTTCATATACTTGGAAACCTTTTGTACCTACATAGGATTCCGTCATTGAAAACACCAGGTGGTATCAAGCTGGCTAGAAAATTAAAGAGCTATTTAACTTGTCCTCTATCCTATGTAATCAGAGTGCCGAAATTAGGTTAAGGCGTTTAGTCGGGTCAGCGAGTATGACAGATTAACGTCTAGGACGACAAGGTCCCAAGGGCCTGAGTTGGCGGGCGCATGCGTAAATTGTTCGGTTTGCTTACATTATATTATTAACTATAATAATAAAAGTGAAACAGTGGTAAAAGTGAGAAAGTGCTCTCTGTTAATCTAACTTGTGTATGTATAACATTCAAACAGATCGAATAAGCGTTTCCCGTTTTTTTTTTAACATTAATTTGTAATGGTTAAATTGCAGTATTCCACAATAATTACGCCTAAAAACTGTTTATTAGCAAATGGTACACCTTTAAATATGTACTACATGTTTAATTTTAAAAACTATAGCAAAAAAATATACAATTATGTGGAATTTGAAAGAGTCGAGTCCCTTAAAATCCAATAAAATAATATAAATATTAATTACTATACCATACTACATGGACAGAAGCATTTAAGTAATCATAAAAGGAATGTTCGAATGTGTGTTTAAAAATGTGTGTTCACAGAGCGTGTGTACCCGCGACTGTATGTTAGGAGCGTGCTAGCGCGTGCCATTTCATGTAAAACCAACATAACTATTACAAACTAGAATAAAATAACATACAACATTACATACAGCACGTACCTACCCCGGTATCACATAAAAATATCCATTTAAATAAAGTTAGACTGAAGTATTTCCTGCATACTTTCATTTCCTTCCGCGCACATTTCTTTAATGTTACGAAAGTACAAACCACGTACCAACAATCGCAATCAAGAGTGAGCCAAGAACATTTGGCTGGAAAGTTAATGAAAATTTGATTCCCACGACACCGAACAAAATTTAGTACCTCAGTTGCACAAGTTGCTTACCTACCTGACGCTCGGCGTACCCTATCTTTCATACAATCAGAAATCAGATTCTGCGGTGAAGCAGTAAGCGGGAGTTGTGCCGCAGATAACGCACAGATCCACACATTAGGACGCCACTAAAGTTGACATTACTCGGTACACGTTTTCCTGCATTACTCACGCCAGTTAGCTTTCATGTTATTACTAAGTGAATTCGTTGAGAAAGCGCTTGAATCATATCCCATAGTGCCGACATGTACAGGATATGTATCTACATTGTGTAAGTATTTATGTACTTAATGTTAAAAAGTATTCTTGAAATATTAAGCGTATATTGTGTTCGTAATTACTATCTACCGCGGCTATTGCTTTCAATCTCGAAGACGGTTGTGATATTTTCTTTAGGTTTCATAAAAATAAAATTAAAATGTCGCTTAACTATTATCTCGCTAGCTAGCCCTGTTATTCCGTCCATAGTTCTATTTTTTTTGACGAGAGAGTTTCACGTGGACTGGATTCTTTGGCTCTACATTTTTTGTATAACTCATAAACTGACAAGTACCGCAGTGACCGCGGCGGCGGCGATGGCGCTATTAACAAATCACCGTATAAATATTCATGGGTGATCCCCTCGCCAGCCCGGAGGGATGAGCAATACGTATAGCTTTAATAATAAAAACATATTAGCCGCATCGCATGTCTGTCTTTCCGTGACCGGGCAGTTTTACACCTGGCCGAATGGGGAGACGGGGAGATGGAAGGAGTAATATGGGAGGGTAGACAGGGGTTTATGGGGATAATGGGGTAAGAGGAGGAGGGGGGAGAGGCACCGTTTGTCAGCGGTCAGCTATTAATGAATGTGCCCATAATGTTTATTGTGCCCGCTGAGCAGTTTTTGGACAATGCTTGTAACTCATCGTTTTATAAATTAACTGTCATGACTATCGGCTATATCGTGGTTGTACGCAACGTGTAGCGATGTTGTTTTTAAATTGAATGTTAGCGTGTTGCGTTTTAGATGACGATTCCTTTTATAGACTTGCTTATAATAGTTCTGATAATATAAGGAGTTATGATTTGCAATAGTTTTTCGTACATTGCAATCTAGATACACTAGGTATAGATAGACTGTATCAAAATTTTCACTACAGTAAATATATGTATTAGGTAAATGTGCTTATGAAACAAGGCAACAAACAATAGTTGTTTACGTCATGTTATACTCTCGAGTAAAAAATAATTTTACCACGGGTAATATTGATAAAAATCGATGACCTAAAGTTCAAAGGGCAAGCTGTCACGATGATCAGTAGTCAGAGGGTCACAATTATCACGTGCCCTCGTTTACACGTTTGACTCCGTTTTATTATAATAATGAAATTATTAGAGAGCGGGGGTCGCTCGCGTGCTGGCCACGCGACCCCTCTCGGATGGCCATTACCTCATTAAAAGATAGTCTGATGCTACGACTGCGGGGGTAGTTTTACTTTTTAATTTAATGTATTGTGCTTGCGGTTAAATACTTTAGTATTGTGAAAAGGTGTGATTTTACGAGGGGTTCGCTTCTATCGATTATTTTTGGTGTTACTCACCGAATGTCTAGAGGAGTAGGTATTCCAAGTACGTACATAGGGCTGCGTAGATGAAGTTTGTCGATTGTAAGCTCTATAGGTATCTACCTACAGTTTGAGGCCGTAAGTATTGTACTGGCAGATATTTTAGATGTCAGTTAATCTGGTTATTAAATTATCTTCAGCTTTATAGCATAAACATATTCATCGGTGTATTTCAACGAAACAATATAAACGACCATAGTTTCAATGTACCAGAATGTATTTGAGTGCGAAATCCCCACACGGTTAGTTACATAATTCCCAAGGGAAAAAACAAACCTGATCTGATAATTTTAAGGGAACTCATTACTGAATCGATGATAACATAAATAAAGTGCTTGTTACAAAAACCAATATGTTTTGGTCGCGAAAACTGATATTTAAATTGAATGTAAAAAGTGGGGTGTTCAGTTCATTATGGAAGTCAATTAGCGAGCGAAGAAGGTAACAATCTGGCAAGAAGGGGGTCGCTGGTGGTACGGAGTAATTAGCTAATGGATGGATCGCCCCTGCCTGCCTACTGCTCGACGCCGTAATGGATTGTGGCACGCTCGCCACCTCGCTGCGGTCACATCTCGAATTTCGTCCACGGTAGGTACCTTCCCGTTATGAAAATATATGGATTTTTAACAATGAAAGTGCGACTACAAGCTTCTGCTTTTTATAATAAAATAACTACACACTACATGAGACTCGTCAAGGATCACTACCTATCGCTATAGTTATCTGTTTGCATCTTTGTATACCTATATTGTTTTATGTTTTATAATATATTTATTTTTAACTGTTTATATTTTATATTACCGTACTCTTTTATTTGTGTTTTGGGTTTATTTAAACTTAATTCAATGTCTCCTTGTTTATTGTTACACCGCGAACTACCCCTCTCTTTTTTCTTGCAAATCATGTCCATCCAAAGGTTGTCTGGTAGAAATCGCCTAGTGCGATAAGACCGCCCATTGTACATCTCTATTTTTATAGTAATGCTTCTTGTTTGTTTTGTGTACAATAAAGAGTTTTGTATTGTATTGCACATTACTCCTTGTTTCTTGTTAGGTTAGACTCAGGGATCAAGGAAAGTGAATTGCTCAAAACATTCCTTGTTGCCTAAAATACAGTCTTTCACCATTTTCCTTAAACGATCGGGCGCACCAAGTAGACTTCTAAAAAAAGGTTATTTCCATCAATGTGGCTGGTATACCAATCCAAATAACGGAAGAATGTTTTACCAGAATCATCGTAAGCCATTTCCGATTGTTTTAGTTACCTTCGGGAGACGTTAAGGCGTTTAATGAGCTATTGACACGCTTTTTACAGTTTCCTTTAAGTACAAAATGATCGTGGAAATAAAAATGTGTTTACACTGCATACTTTCACGTTTACTTTAGGGTCAAGAGTAAAAAAGTTATAATGTAAAGTAAACAAATAGCCGGACAGTTCACTGGCTAGAAATTGACTATGACTTTCCAATTATAATGATGAACTCGTAAAACTATCACAGCAAATAATTACGATGTTGTAAATTTAACTTCATTCTCAACAAACATAATCATATTTCCTTCAGCAAAATGAAGGTGGCTTGAATATCAAAATAATATACGAGCGACGCCATTCGCTTCCCTTGCTGCTGTTATAAGTGCAGATAATCTACGAAAAGTTAATTACATATAATAAAGAGTGATTTTTATTATTGCCCTTTAGCGGCAATTAGCAAGAGTATGACACACAACGTCTGATTACATTCCTGTTAATGACCGCGGAGCAGTTGCAATTCATGTCAGTTTTTAACAAAATTCTTTGAAAAACAAACAAATTCAGATACACCTCCTTAAACCGAGATTTCTTTCTAAAACATTTAGGTAATTGATGTTATGTACTCATCATGCTTTCCACAAGAATGTTCAACAGTTTTTTTTACCGCACCTCAAATTACAAGGTTGCATTAAACCATATATCTTATGTATGGGCAGAATCGCAGGATAAACAAACGTTAACCACAGAATGTAAGTAGTAAAAGTTAAATGACTACATGTATTAAATTTCCGGATAATAATTGTTTACTTAAATTTAAATGAAGTAAAAATCACTTCGCTTGTCTATGGTATTTTTGAGTTTTAAAGTTAAGTAACGTAAATGGTATGTGATGAAGTGAAATTATGACTTCATAAATATGCAGACAGTTTAATTGAAAAGTAATAAAATCCTAATCCTAACTAATATTATAAATGCGAAAGTAAGTTTGTTTGTTTCTTACCTTTTCAAGCTTAAACCACTGAACCGACTATCCTGAAATTTTGCATATACGTTGTCAGGTGTACAGAAACGGACTTAAGGTACCTTTCATCCCAAAAAAAGTACTGTTCCCGAGGAAAACAACAATAACGTTCATAGATGGAGCCACGTGTTTTTCGAATTACGATTGAATTATATTATTATCGAAACTTTAGTTGTGTGCCAAGAGTTTTTTTTTAAATTTCAAATTAACGCGAACGAAGCCGAGGACAAAAGCTAGTAAATAATAAATATTTCCTTCTGCATATTCAAGATTCTCTAATTATTGTTGCCAATTTAATCTTTATTATCATTATAAAATGTGCATCTATATTTGTAAAACCTAAACGAAATAATAAAATAAAAAAAACGGGGCTTTCCTGTTCATATCAAGGTGTGTAGAGTATGAATGAAAAGTCGCCCAAATTATTGATGACTGGAAAAGGAATATTGTGAAAATGACTTTTTCTAGTGACGTCTACTCAAAAAGATTCGAGGATATGATGACGTGATATCTACTCTTGAATTATTTTCTTTTGTAGGATTCGAGTATTACCTATGCAGGAATCATATCTTCACCCCTTCTGAATAAAATTATTACTCTCATGAACAATAGTGGGATTTCAATTATTTACTCTCAGACGCCAATTATTGCCTTAGGCGTCAGACTCAAATTGTGGCATAACTATTATTGACTTGAACTTACTGCTACTGTCTATAAAGTAGTATTGAATAATAATAGTAATAGGTATGTCATTGGGTTATCTAACTCGATACATATCTAGTTCTAGCTAATAAAACCCTGAGCTGTCAGATCTTACAAAAACTTGATTATGGAATTAACTATTCTGTTATATTTTTCAGGTTCACCTATATGTAGAGAACTCAGTACTTAGCTTTGTAGGTTCTACAGGATGGCCGACATTGATTTTTCATTATAAATATTATCTAAACTAAAAAATATTCTTCTTAATAATCGAAACGACGGTTTTATACTTGGCTGCAATAAAAAACGCATAACTCGTATTCTGACGCAAATTGAATGGACTCGAGGAGGTGAGAGGTGGTGACAACTGGCGAGATACAACGTACCTAGGACCTAAGAGCGTTTGGTTCATTTTCCCTTGGCCATGATTGTGAAGACAAAGCGGTATGGGGTAGTAGGAATTATTATAGAGTATATAGATGGAGGCGAATAGCAGTAATGCAGCGATATCAGATATCGATGTGACAGTGAACTGTGGAAGTAGAAGTAAGTAGTAGCGTTGTTAGTTTACTGCCTCATCTTAAATAAGTTAACTGTTTTATATTAATTCAAGTGACTCCGACATCCATAAATATGCCAGTCGGTTTTCTTCCTCAGTAAATATGTAAATGTTACGGTCAATGTTCTAAATGCGTGCAGTATTGCCACTGTGCAGGTTACATATTATATAGATAA
This sequence comes from Amphipyra tragopoginis, assembly GCA_905220435.1. Lineage (NCBI taxonomy): Eukaryota > Metazoa > Arthropoda > Insecta > Lepidoptera > Noctuidae > Amphipyra > Amphipyra tragopoginis. The sequence continues at coordinate 20,571,034 of HG991991.1, read as the reverse complement.
TATTAGAAACAGGTAGATCGGACGGTGAATGTAAACAAAGTACAATATGGCAAGGGTAAAAGGCGTTTCATTTTCATTACTGTATGCAGGCATCGTGAGGTCATGTAGGTAGGAAGTAGTCGTGTGCTACTGTCATAAAGATTTTCATCTTTACGACGACAGTGAACTTAATATAATAATAGGACTAAAATATTCTCTTAATTATACAAATTCCTGAGCTGCGAGCTTATTAATTCAAATAAGCATTATCTATACAATTCAAAACTTGTGTCGATATAATTTACTTATGAAAATAAATATTAATAAGACAATGACGTCACCAATGAGTCATGCGCCGTAGACACTATGTCTAAGTCGTTGGAATAATTATAAATTAGAAATATTGCAATGTGGCCATCTTTTAACCTGTGATGTGAATCATAGGTATATTTCTATTCTAATATCATTACGTAACGTAATATATAACAAGTTTTACATAATGATGGGTGATATTCTGCGTTTGTTTGTGAAAAGTATTGTGGAATGATTCATACATTAGGGTCAAAATAAATATAGCTTACCTTAAAAAAGGTATTTACCTAAATTCAGTAGGTATGTATATCTTTTATAACAGTTTTCGACTACGGTTATAATTTTGAGAACTCAGTCAAAAGCACGCTAATAGTTTTAAGTGCCCTCCGAACCGTTCCACGAAGGGAAAAGCCTATTCACGTCAAATTACGATTTAGCATATTCATGCAAAGGCCCTGAAATGTCAGTGCCGTCAAGAATGTCATTTGTATGTAAATGACATTCTTTACGAAGCATGCGCGCGCAGTTATCGACGTGTCATTGCATACACCCCCGCCCTAGCCGCCCGCCCTACGCCGTGATTGGGCCGCAAGGCGGAAATCGTCAAGCGTATACTTCGCAGTGAATAATTATGAATACATTATGTACGACATAATGTACCGCTAGACAGTAACATTGTAAGATTTAAGGACTTTGCACAAATTATTGTTTGAAATGAGGAGGGAAAGTGTATTATTACTTTTGTGAAAAATCCAGGGCATTAATAAGAGGGTTAAGTTAGAGAAAAGAGATTTTTTGGACTTTATGTGTTAGGTAGTATATCGATCACCCATCCCCCAAATTAAGTTCGTGTCGACGAGTCTGACATAATTTTTCTTCTGCCCCTAATATACCGAGCAAATGTTAAAGTAAAAACACTAATTAGGAATACACAAACCAGTTCGAGTATTTTCGCCTTGATTTTGGAGAAAATATATTAACGTTCATCTGCGTCGAAGAAAATACATAAAAATTAATAAGATTGATGTTTATGACGATTGAAAGCCATAAGTAATAAATATGGCTGCATTAATTATTATATTAGTCATACACATATACATATCTAAACAACATGATTTGATTATGATTAAAATTAGGTATGTAGGTAAAGTTTCGTTGCGTTTTGATAGTAGAGGCATTTTGTGTTCAGTAGTAAAGGTATAGGGCACTGGGGAAATAACTTGAACAATGAAATGCATGTACATGTCCTATTAGCACCCAAGCTAACGACTTCATTATGTTTACATATTGCCTGTTTATATCCTTACCATATTAAAGTGTCACACCTCTAATTCTTTAATAATGTTTATTTCGTGTTAATTAAAAGTAAACGTATAATTTTCTATACGTATGCGGATAAAAAACAACAATCTAAGACAAAAAGATATAGGTAGACAAATAAACGGCTCGAACTTGAGTATGTATGAATGACTACGCGAAGGAATGCGGCGCACGCGACTCACACACACACACCCGCTCACATTTACATACACAAACTAAGCATAAAACAAGATTTAACACACACAAACGAAGTCTGTCAGAAAGTCTACATATACTCACACATACATAACGTATATTCACCAACGAAATACTTTTTAAGTAGGTGTATTGTTATTTTATTCAAATTGTAGTAATTTATTTTGATTTATTTTAGCCTGTGTCTCTAGGCTTATATTTAATTAAAAAATAATAATTATACCTGAATTTACTACCAGTGCGTTGTTGTGAAAATGATAATCTACACACATTAACAAATTTGCAATAATGCACTCATACGAACACAATGGAATTCAAATGAATTTAATTCATAAATCTATTAAACATCAATACAGCTACGAGTAGGTACTAAGGGTTATTAAAATCATTTTCTCATTGGCCACAACGCCTATAGTACTGTGTCCAAGATTAAATTAACTAACTACAAATGCTAAAGCTAAATAATTAATCAACTTTAATCATTATAATTTAAAGATTTTCACCTCGATGGTACGCGCTCTCTTGAATGGCGGTGCCAAGACGCGAGATTACTATTAGCCCGTTACTTGTCTCAATGAATGGTGTTTCTCTCAATAGCACCCAAAAAGCCTTAAACATTCTTCATATAGCAAATGAAAATGTGCCTAATAACGTGAGGGACAAAGTTTAAAGTTGAAAAAAAGGTTGTGACTAAAAACCTCATTCTATGTGGGTTTTAAGATTATGATCCCATGTTGAGAGGAAGTGACGTGAGGTGCGTAAGAGTGTGCGAAGTTATTTTTTTTTCGACAAATTTTGGCTCGGGTACAAACCTGTGACGCCCACGCATCGCCGGAAATATCGTACAGATCCTATCGAGATCTTAACTCAGTATGCTGCGCACGATTCCGTCATTAGTAGGAATTGTGCATTTTTGCCTTTCAAGAAAGGAAGTTGAGATTTGATAAGGCCAAAAGTTTGTGAACATGTCGTTGACCTCCGGATTAGAGTAATTCGAGTTATATTCTCGTCTTCAGTGATCTGTAAATATTTAACATAGTTTGTAACTAGTCATATTACGTTGTGTGTCATTATTGTGCGTATCTGGTTACGTTTTAATCATAAAAAGAGCTTTTAATACTTACCATTTTGCATTATGCAATTAAGTTGTATTGACCTCCACCATCAGAGCTTTGGCAATCAGCTTAGGATCTCTTAATAAGTAGCTAACAATCCCTTCTAAGAAATAGTATACATAAATCTCAGATAGGAGTATCTCGCAAAGCATATAAATTAACAAGTTCCATTACAATCAGAGGGTTTAATGCTAACAGAGGAGAGACAAAGTATTCAATGTTATTATATTAGACGCATGAGATAAGGAATTGAAGTGTCTCTAACAATATTGTTACCAGGTAGACAATGGTTCCACGTTGTGACAGGCGCAGGGCCGACCTGTCCGTCTGTCTGTCTGTCTGCCCGTCACGATACACAACTGATCGCTTAATCACGAGAATGAATTTGATTTAGATATTGTTTAATTATTAGATAGCGAGCTTGTTATACCTTCCGTGATAAGACAACACGGGAAATATCTGTATCTAGTTAGCCGAAAGATATATGTTGTTAGAATTGCGTTGCATAAATTGACTACAAAAAACAAAATACGACAAATATTACCTTTAACAAAATATATATTTACGATTGGAGCTGCATAAAAATTCATAAGTTTTGTTGATATAAGTCATAATCGGTTGTAACTTCAACTTAGTAAAACCCACGTCGGATAATGTCTTGTGAGTGTATCAATCAGTTTTCTAAGAGTACATACTTTAAATAGGTAAATATTCAAAGTTGTAATCAGTGGGTCGGACTTGGCAGTTTTACTGTCAAAATGTGTCCAATTGGTGTCATGATAAAATTGGACAAGTTTACGGAGCCATCAACTATAACTGGTTGTAAAATTAGTGTCTCATTTGAGCTGATGTCACACGGGAGGAGAAACTGTCGAACGCGCACCTGTAACATTCCGCAGCCTGCATAATGTCTACACGTGTATTTATAATTATGTTCTATGTGTAATAAAATAAGAGTTAGTAATATAGGTGAATTAGTAAAACCGATTAAGAAGAAGTCTGACAAAAAATCATATAAGAAAAAAATAAAAAAAACTCCTAACCTTATTTACATAAAATGTCTAGTCGTATAGAAGGTAAATGCCTAAGTTTTAGTTGGCCAGTCAGCTGAAGAGATTGCGCGCACGCGAAATTTTTATGAATGGACATAACGGCACCATGGCTATTGATACCTCATTAGCATGAGGTCATAAATTATAAGAACTTTAAATTCGGAGGCTTGTTGGTACTTCAACGGATTAGAAGATTTGAGGGGATTGGTTGGACGACTGTGTGTAACGAACAAGATAAAAGCTTCGCTTGGAAGAAGATCGTTTATTAGCTGCTAAAAGCTTTGTCTGAAATATTTATTGCAAATGCCTAAATGTTTATTTACGAATAGATATATTCATTCGTGACTACGTAATTTCCACACCAATCAAAAACAGATTGCAACTCCGTAACCATAAACGAAACAGAATTAGAAATCACATCACAACGGATGTACGAAAAGCACAATACTAAGTGCACATTCCAAGGCGAACGGAAACGACAATAGTTACCCCAATTCCAAGACTAGGGTTTATAGCTGTAGCGGGATGCGTATGCGCCAATATCTTTAACTGCTTATTCTCCATACAATTCGTAGTTTTAATGACAATAACGTACTGTGTATGTAGGTATTGTGGAGTTCAGTATTAACGTGACTGCGCGATGATGTCACCGCTTGAGGTAACGGACAGACGCGACTCCACAACTGACAGAAGCATGGCCAACATTTCGATTCTCGAGACAATTTTTCGACGAGCGGTAAACGTCGTCGACGTCTTGTCCTGTAATGGGATTCATCGGATGCTTGTGGACTATTGAGTCCCTGAAGATTGGGACAGGCTGCTAAGAATTTATGTATATTTAATGGCACAAGAATTTCAACGGTGCTCGTTAATTGTTATTGTTTGTTAATTAATTTGAATGTGGTGCTGAATCGGATTCGGCTACCAATGACATACCGCAGGAAGCTAAGTAATTGTAACCTATTTATAAGATTTCATGTTAAGATTTATTTATTAGATTAGATATAGGTACCCATTATAGACTCATGAAATCGACTGGATCAGAGTGTTCAAAAAAGTTATCAAGGAATTTATTCTGAAAGCAGTTTATTTAATATTTACCGCTTTGAATGTCTTATTGACTAACGCCAGCCTATTAAATAACTTGCTATATTTCCTCTATAAGGAAGAAAAGCTTTTTGTAACAGAATTTGTATCAAAGTTTTTCTCCGCAAATAGTAGTTTTATTACGGAATGGTCCATATGCAACGATTTTTACACAAACACTCTTTTTGGTTATTACTTTTTGCAGTGTGCAGATGCCGGGCATACTGCCTTCTAACTGGCCTGCTGTATACGGCGTTGTAGAAAAAAAGTGCGTGCGCAAGTGAACGTTAGCGTAAGTTATTCAAATAATTTTCTGTTTAAGTATCAAGTCTTATAATTAACATATATTACGATTAATTTAGCAAATTATCTATTATAAATTCTATTGGCTAAAGCTGAGAATTCAGATTCCAATATCAAATAATGATAGTATTACTTATTAGATTTGATTTTGGGATAACTAAGTGGAAACACATGAAAACGTAATTATATTATTATATATACGTAATAATTTAGAAATAGTTCCAGTTTAAATTAAGGAAAATAATTACTATAATTACTGAATTTCACAGGACAGGCTATGGAAAATGAACCGACGGAAACCGTCGTACGTCTATGGATCACTTAATATGAGTCAGGGTATGGTTACCCTTCATCATCAAGCTTAAGACCACCTTAGTTGTAAGAATTAACCGAGGAAATCGAATTACTAGGTGCTTGTAAGTAGAGGCTAATAACTTGTAATTACTTATAGACTGTAGTGGTCGTTAACCTGACTCATTATTACTTTACTTGGATTCTAGGGCCAACCGTCGAAGGTGTGACCCGCTAGAACTCTGCTCATTCCACAATTTTGTAACAATATATGTAATGTGTCTAAGTTTAGTAAAAGTGGGCCTTAAAACAAGTGTTCTCTGTAACATTTCTTATTTAATTCGTTGAAGAAATGTCAAATTTCTAGTTTCTGATGCGACTGCCTTCCGACATGTTGTCCTTGGGAATGTTTATAGTGACTTTTCATTAACGACAGGTCTTGGCAGAGTCAGGTTATGAATGAACAGGTGGATCCATCCACCTACCAGCTTTTATGCCACCTACGGAAAGGTTAAATAGACAACAGGGTCAAAACGCTATTATATAATAAAGCCAAGTTTATAACACCTAAACAAATTGTATCCGTGTGCATTAAATGCATAATAGTGACTTTTAGCCTATAGAAGTTAATAGATGCAATAATTTCATTTAAATTATCCTGTGGCCTGCAATCGACCCACTCAGAGCTAAAGGATTTCTCACGAAGCGAAAACTATTGCGTAGGACAAGTGGCCGGGACCACGAACTTCGAACTATTGACTAATAAAACATTATAAGTTACCCTTCAAAATATATAACCATTGATTTTAATACTGTTAACATAATAGCCGGACAACTTTAACTTGCAATATTATTAATGGTATTCGGCCGAAAGTTTTAAATAAATAGGATATTCGTATAGCATGATACGCTTGCGATGGCTTCCACAAACCCCTCTTTATACTTGTCAGCAGCCTAATTAAATCACTAATCAATCACACATTATAAACGGAAACATTAAACAGCGTGTAAAACGATTAAGTCAAAGACATAGAAATGAGCACAAAAAGTTGCTAAATGAATACCAAAGCGCATTTAATAGCTATTCATGTTATTGTAAGCCTTTCTCGGTAAATATTTGAGCTACAATTGAAGAGCACTTGAGCCTCTTCGCTGTCGAGTGGAAAATCGAACTGATTCACATGGCTCGACGTGTCACAGGGATGGCACACGGAACAATTCTAAATAATGTTTATTTTTATAGGTATTAGACACAAAAAATAAAATAAATACACATATAAAATAACTCTGAATACCTGGCTAGTATTATTATCAACACATTTTTTTTTCCTATGTATTTTCATTTTGTAACAGTAAATATCTTTTGTAGTCTGTTAGTCAGGTTTTTAGTTTCCATAATTGGAGAATGGCATTGAATGAATATAATCAGTTTGTTTTATCTTCAATCAATGGAATTGAAACGTGCGAAGAATATTTAATTCATAATGTGTGATCATCTTAATGGATTGAATTGAAAGGTTTATTAACTTGTTTTTAACATTAATGCTTTGATTTGATTGAATTGTTTTTAATAATATCTAACTTTTACTTGCTTTTAAGCGGAAAGAATCGTTGCTGGGAAACTTGGAATATAATAGGTCATCTAACTCAAAGATTGAATTTCGTTGAATTTCCGAAGCGACATACATTATTAGCTTCCTCAATTGATTTTGGGAGCCTTTCTGAATGCATGTTTGATGATGCGAAGAAGTGGAGAGCTCTGTATTTACCTTTTAAAAGAAACCACAGAATTTTAACAGCCCTAAGTAACGACATTCCAAATTTAGTATTAATTAATCGTTTTTGTGAGATTCCGTAAATGCAGAGAATAAGGGAAGATAGATTAGAATTGCTAATATACAACTTTGTGTAAATAGCTACGATTTATTTACTAGCCGGGGAAGTAGACCGACTTCCTATACATGTATTGCACTTTTCTATTGCTCTAATACGATCTACGATCGAGTAATCATGAGTTCTTCAAGGAGCTAAGAGGGATACCTACCAACATTGCGGTAGCTTCGCAGTCGTGTAAACCTACTGTAAAAAGTTATGATGTCGACAGTAGGTATATTGTCTATATGTGTAGGTAACGCAGTAGAAATATCACACACAGTCGTCGTCAAAAAATATTTATATTTATTTTAGTGATATCTGCGAGTAGCATGTAAGTAGCGTTCGATATGTAAGCCATCGGTCTGTATTATTGATATAACTGTTTGGGTCGCGGGACATGGGAAAACGATGCTGCCGCCCACGCGCCTCCAACCGGTGCCGCGGACAGTCGCGGCCAGCGTTGCGACACGCATGTCAAGTGTTTCTACGAGATACGTATCGAACGTTAGAGATGGTTGCTTTTGTTTAAAGTGGATAAATAGGCAGATTTTTAATGTGGTCACAGAAGTAATCGTTTTAATTATCGTAGCTAAATAATTAAATAGTGTTCTAAATAAAATTTGTTTCGGAAAATTTCCGAGGCTGTAAATCTTGTAAAGCTACGTTTGCTTAAGCCATATTTATGTTAATACAACCATAAATACTGATTAGCCGTTCGTCTCCACAGCCTCTAATACTGAAGGTATGCTGCAGTCAGCTTTGCAGTTTTTTGCTGAACTGTTGTCAAGCCGCATATCTCTACTACATTTGCAAATCAGTCCACTGCCTGATGTTACTGTATTTCCTTCACTTAATGTAAGTTTTTCTCATTTTTGGTCATTATTATAACTCAAAGAAGATGGTAGCACTGATGTCTAAACTCTAAACTGATGTCTGACAAAACACATTTCCAACATCGCTTTCTTTTCTTCTGTTACTAATATTTCATAAGTTCACGGGCTACGACGTGAATACAAAACGGGAAAAAAATTACGAAAAAGAAGATCAGTGGAAAGTGACAAAATTTCTAAATCATTTAGCTTTTGTGAGCGACGATACATGACATCATCTGGGGTATAAGCGCAAATTAAAATGCTAGTTTCCTGTTTATATCTTTTCATTTTGTATTTATTTTATGATTAGTCAAATGGTAAAATTGGTTGAATCAAATTACTTTTACAGTTTGTGTTCGTGATTAAAGGAATTATTTTGTTATTTTTATCAATAATGGCTTTATAAGGGAATTCAAGCATTGTTAAAAAGATATGTTTTAAGACAAACATTGACATTTATAGGCGCTTTAATTAGTGGTTATTATTCATTTATCTATTGATGGTAGAGTTTGCTAAAACCTAATTTTAGAGAAAGTGTTCAGGAAAGGAAATACCTATACGTTCCTATAACCATTACGCGTGTAAACATTTAAGCCACAGTTAAAATAAATTAGATAGAGTGCTTCATAAAGAACTTCATACGTTTACATTATTATAATAAATTGCTAAAGAAATGGCGACAGTTTGCTAATAAATATGGATTAAGCAGATTCTAATAGAATGATTTCTTTTAAAAAAACGTTCGTACATTTGAAACCAACAGGTATTTTAAAATGTATGTTGTGTAGGCATTGTTAAAAAAGATAAATTATAAAGTAACTAAGTTGTTGCCAAAATCTTAGATTTTTTAGTAGGATTACTTTTATTTATTTCTTGGTAACTATAATACGTAACTACGTGCTGCTGACCATCGTCGTGAAGTAAACGTCTTAGTCACCGGGGGCCACAATGTTATAATTATAATTTAAGTAATTATAATGTATATAATCATTTTCGTGAGTGATAGAGTTTGGTCGGGTATTCCCGATATACGGCCGTACATACTGAACATTAAGCATTTATTTAAACATATTGATTTGTTATATCCAAATATACCTTTAAAGAAAAATGTTGTAAACTGTTCTGGAATCAGGAAATATTTCCTGACATTCTTCATTTATTTTAGATTTTTTGTTTTAGATTTTTTTTCTATCTTTTCTATCATGTATCAAAAGTCCCAAAATATATAATATTGAATACTTCAAGGCTAAGGAAGCTACTTTTTAAATCATAAACGAGATAAATCCACTGTTTTCTTGGAATGTATCAACCTAGCATAAAGCTTTAACTGGCAATTGAGTTGATAGGCAATGCTAATAGCAAATAACGATATTGCCGCACAATAAAATTTAATTCGATTCATTAAAAACCTATTAGATACATAAAGTACGTTTAATATTGACAAAACACAAGTAAGGGCAATTGTGTAATACATAGATTTACAGTTTTCTAGTCTAAGTGATTAGTTCTCTAGATATCGGGTGTACAAAACATAGAGTTGCTATCCATCAAACTGGTTGGCTGTTCAGACTGACTGGTACGTCATTAAATGTGACCGAAAAGGATTTAGCCGAGTCTTAATAAGGAAGGCTTTAGTCGACCGCGGTAAAAGTGGCCGACAGTAAGTATTCGTACTGTTATGTACTGTTTCGGTTATTGTTATCGTTGTCATATGCTGCTTGGGATCTGTGTTACTCAACTTCTAATAAATAGCACGAAAAAATCGGCTAACATACCTATAAATATCAAGTGCGCAAGCTTCAAATTGAAGTACGGTCTTCGACAAATGCATAGATTCGAGCTTTAATTTTTAAGCTCAAAAACTATAGTACGGCAATATTTTATAATAAAAATCATCTACATAAATAACAGTCGAACGGCGCGGCGGCGGGGCCTAAGAAACATCGATACATCATAATTACATCGGTTTGTAATGGTTTCTACAAGAAGATCGATTTCAAGCTCGCAGCTATACTACTCAGCGGGTAACAGTAAATTGGTAAAAAAACATACAATAATGAAGATTTACTGCTGAGCGGGCAGGTGGCGAGATTGATCGACAGATAACGCAGTTATTCCGATCAGCGGTCTGGTTTACTTTTTTTTTCAATAGATATTCTGCCTAAATGAAACGATGGCAAACCTGAAAGTAGTTATTGTATCGTCACCAATGTGAGAACTATTGTTAGATAATCTTCGTAAAATTAATTTTAGTTACAGATATTGAAAATTCAACAATCAAATGGCAAGCTTTGCTCTGCGATTTAAATCAAATTAGTTCATATGATTACAATTTCTAGTAAGGGTTGCTGTCAGTGATCTCATAGACATAATTAAATAATAAACTTTATAAATCATTATTTTAGAAAGTATTTATTGATGAAAAGAGGACAAGATTTTATCTGGATTCAAGCACCGTTTCAAATACAAACTTAGACCCTGTACAACACGATCGGGGACGAGGTAAAACCATCGAATTTGTAACTAATACAGGAGTAATCGATTCAAAGAACTTACTAAAATTCGCTTACAATGTCGTTTGTCCTACATGGAGCATAATTTGAAATAGGTTTGGAAGCATTTTACTGATCTAGTGATTATTTACAAATAGCCATTAAATATGAAAAGAATGAGAAATTCAAAGCTAGTTATTAGTTTTGCGTAAAAGTTACACCTCTCTTCTATAAAGTCACCAGCATTAGTAATTTAATTAGACAACCTGAATGCTATGACATGATAATTGGACGTAAGTACTGCTTGTAAGCTTTCGCTTTTATTCGTAAAGGTACTCAACTGTGAAGTTATTGATAATTCTAATAAGTTTTATCGGTATTTAATGAATTTATATGCAGTAACAATCAAAACATTTACAAGTTTAAGCGTTTTGAATTATTTTAATTATAAAACAAGCAATTGATTGTTAAGTATTCGCACAGATTTTTCATCTTCTTAAAAAGCTGTGGTTATGAATAACTTTTATTATGATTTTCCGTTTCCCATATATCCATCTGAAAGATGATTATTGCCATACTCAGTTTAATATAATTATATTAGAACTCAAGAAATACAACATTTTGTCTTATTTGTACTTTGCGGACTCAAGTATTTTTAAGTCAAAAACAAAGATTTATTTGTCAAAGTCAACGATTTTTAGAGTAGGTATGTTTCTTCAAAAATAGGTGCACAATTCCAAAAGGTAGGTCCTATGGAGAAGAGCCAGCAAGAAACTCCATGGATATCTACATACATTATGAAGTTAAGAGCTCCGAAAAGCTTAATCTTGCGTGAAATTTGATTATCAAATCAAATCATTTATTTCGCTTAAAACATGAGTACAGACAGATGTAAACAGAGTATATAGTTCCAACACATTTTGGCTTTTGTGGCATGCAGAAAAATAATATTTATGAAATATGTCCTAATTTACAAGGTATGTACATGCATATAATTATTATCTTTAACATTTCAGTCACAAGTAAAAGTAATATTGACACATTTCTTAGAAAGGCAGACATAAAAAACTAAGAAGTATTACGCATATAAGTGTACCTACTTTAAAACATTGAATAAGATCACATTAAGAACCTATTTCATATTGATCATGCTAACTGAGAATTTGTCTCTTTAACACAAAATTATTAAGCAGAAGCTAAGTGTTCGAAGTACAGGCTTGGTTGATGGCCCGCGGGCACACGAGGGCCGCGACCGCGGTCTGTCTGCGGCCTGACCGCCACTTTCTATGCCGAACGCGATCGATGTGCACACATCGTTTAATTTCACTGGCTACCACGCTCGCTTATAGCCGTGTGGTCTCGCCAATTTTAAGACCACCATGCTTTTCTTGTATTATGTTGCTTCCATGGCGTTTCATGAAATTGTATACTACATCTTCTGGTACTGTAGAAATACTATTCGAATAGTCTTGAAAATCGTAGCATAAGACTCAATTTGTGATTCATATCCCGTATGTTTTTATAGCTATACAGAAGTTCTTGGTGATCTATATATACGTATATAACAGAGAGGGAGAAGCTGACTGACTAATCTATCAACGCATAGCCTAAACTACTGGGGTTAGAAACTTGAAATTTTGACAGTCGGTACCTCTAATAACCGTAGGCATCCATTAAGGAAAGGTTTTTGAAAACACCATGTCTAAACGGGTGAAATGGGTTGTTAACGTTTATGAAAATCCTTATTTCATAGGATTATCAACTTGAAACTTGGTGCAAACACTCTTCAAATAAATAATAAAAAATGGCCTTTTTGAATTTTACAACTACACTAAAAAAGGGCATAATGAGCGTTCAAAATTTCACGCAAGCTAATCTCCGGGCAAATCTAGTATATTATAAAATGTGAAAGAGTTTCTGCTCATTGGACTGTAAATAAGCCTACTAAAGGATCAACTCCGGAGGATTTTTGGTGCGTGACTTGAATACACACACTTTGATAACCAATCGGTTCGCCAAGCATGATGGCACTACCAATAGGTTCGCTTTGACGCTGTTCAACAGCCGTTAATCGCCTATTGATGATTACACGCTCGCGTAAAATACGTGTGTGGCCTTTCACCTTCCGTGAGCTAGGCATGCCTGTAAACGCTGGGCCCATACGTAATTACGGTGAAAATTCCGATGATTTCGAACACCAATCACCTTTAAATTAATTGTATTTATGCTGCAATTACTGTTGTTTAAACGACTGCTAGCTGATGGCGAGAAATTCATATCCTCTCCATTTATTCATTTACATGCATATGAATAACATTTACAGTGCAAATTCATATTTTTACTATCGTACTCGTATCAAGTGTGCTCATCATTAGGTTCGGCCATTCAAACCATCTAGGACATCTTGGAGACTCTGCCCCGATAACAGAATTCCGTAGGATCTGGGATGTAATGAACCAACTCCAGGTGCCAAGAACTGGAGAATTTCATAAATGTATAGTGACGCGGTATAGACTATTCAGACTATACTGCTATGCTAATTTATTTTCTGGATTTGGTTATGGCGCGTGGTATTTAAAATATTCTGAAAAAGGTGTTAAATTACCCGTGGTTAACCGATTCCATCTAAATTCATCTAACAGTTAACACATTTTATGCGATTTTAGGACACTGACAGCCTTAAAAAAAAACCTATTTAATTTAAATAATTGGCTATTGATGTTCACGCAGATCGTAAGACGCCAACGCGCGCTTGTAAATAAATTAGACTTAATTTTGTTTGTTTTTGTAGAAAATATTCATCGACCGCTCATGAATGGCACAAAACGAAATAAAAGATGCTTGAGTACCAAAATGATGTTTTTATAGCGCAGTTAAAAGCCATTAAAAGTATATTATAGCGCCATTGACATAATTAAGATTACTTAATGAAGTTCAACACGATTGAAATATTTTATTGAATTGGCGAGAATTATGCCGTATTCAGATCAGCCTATGTACATCAGGGGACGATTCCAGGCTGAACGGTATTTACAAATGTATAAACTATATTATTTAACGCATGCGTTAGCGTTAAACCTTCTGATAATAATAATATTACACGGTAGCGTTAATTTTTGGTGTCAAATATTCGTCTGGTATCAATATGACAAGATATCTGTCAACTTAAGAAATTTCGTTCTTTTGGAATTCGAATTGTATGCGCACGAGCACAAATTTAAATTTTGAATTAGCATCACGCATGTTATTCTATCTGTCCGATCTAAATCGGCTTTACCCTTCACTTTGACAATCGACGCTACGATTCAAATCCAGCTATTTACATCGACGTGTTTTCCTTGCGAGTTCTTACACTGCTGCTTAGTGACGCCGTAATGTATAATGCGCTTATCTAAAGGTTCGTTCGTGCACTGCTTTGAGAGTGACGTACAATGATACGCAGACTTTTGAGCTCATTTGTCATCGAAAAGATAATAGTCAATGTTCGTTGAATCGACAATGGGTCATATTTTCTTCTTGTTATTTGTATGATGTGCATAAATGTTTAAGGGGTTAAATGCAAAGTGAGGTAGGCAGGTAGTGTGGTGCTATAGAAGTCGTTTTTGGTTGAGACTTAACTACTTTAGTGCTGAATAAAATAACATGCTGATGTCTTATAAATTAGTTTTTGTAATGCCTATATCGTTTGAGCCTTGCATGTGTTTCCGCGTGAATTTATGAAGAGTGATCGATTTGAATCCTTCGGATTGACGATGTGCAATAATCGTATGTCATTGTTATGGGATATAAAAGCATCGTGGCTACCAGTGTTTAGCGGGCGTCGTAAAACCACCACTTTATTGGCCCATCCTGAACATTCTCCAAACGAATCAAGTTGTAAAATTTTAAATTTTTTTTCTTTTATTCAGTTATAGGTAACTACTTATTCAGTTTAAAGATTGTCTGCAACTGTAGCTGTGTTGCCCATAAATAAAATTATTTCGGTTATTCAAATTGATATAAGATATACCTACGTCGATATAACTTTCTAGACAAAATAATTATTGTAATGTTATTTATGTATGAGGTGCATCTAGTGTGAATAGCTGGGTAAATTCTGTTACCTATTTGTTTTGTTACCAATTTACAACAGAATTAAGAAAAGCTGCCACCAAGCTGTTGGTAAATAAACAAACTTTAACATGACATGTGTATGATTTAAATCTATAAGTATTTATATATTATGATAAACTTGTAAAGGGCAAAAAGTATGTAATATTTTCACTAACACCAGAAATGCACTACAAATAAGCAACTTACTACAAATACATCATTTTATGAACGTATGTCTGTCGGTCTGTCTGTTTGTTACCGTAAAGCCTCGTATTCATGGTAAACATTTGTTTAGCAACACGGTTGCATAAACATGTTGCCGAGTTGCTGTCAACATATTGCGGGCAACACTTATGTTGCGGAGTTGATCACGCCATGTTGCAGAGTTGACGCCCGGCGAGCGAAAACATCAGTTTATCAACAAATGTTGACGTATGTGGACGTGTTTGCAACTGTTTATAAACATGGCGGTAGTGTGGAACAACGATAAAATTATGCAATAAATTAACAGAATTATTTCAATCAAAAGCGTTACTATGGGATTCTTCTTACAAAGAATCAAGGATAGAAACAAAAAGAACGATGCATTTCAAGAAATTTCTCAAGCCCTAAATGTACCCAAAAAAGACGTGGAAAGTAAAATACATATACTGCGCACTCAATTTACTAGAGAGAGAAAAAAGAGAATACAGAGAACACAACACTAATTCCTCCGGCAACATTTTAACGCAAACGGGCGTGTGGACGGGAAGTATGGCTGTAAACATTGTTGCCAGAAACTTTGATGTTGAGAAACTTTGGTGTTGAACAACTGTGCAACAAATGTTTACAACGAATACGGGGCTTAACACGTCTGAACAGCTAGACAGATTTCTATCAAACTTTTAGTGTAGTATATTAGAATAACTTGTCTCGTGTAGTGCCGGACTTAAAGAATAGCACTACTCCATCTCTTCCCGTGGGTGTCGTAAAAGGCAACTAAGGGATTCTCTAGAAGATGGGCAGCAGCGTTCTCTGAGTACTTTAACAACCATACTGCGATCGCCAACCCTGCCTAGCGTGGCGATTATGGCAAACCCCCCCTCTTGAGGGAAACCTATGTCCAGCAGTGGACGTCTTACGGCTGAATGATGATTAGAATAACTTATAAAACTGAGTTACAGTTTGACCTCTCTATTGTATGCAGTCCCATAAAATGCAGAGGAGATGGTAAAGTGGTTTAGTAAAAAGATATTGATTTAAGAATTCCTTACGTGTCACGATAAGTGATATCCTATTACTGAGGGTATATTGGTGATAGGTGACCGGTAACAGATGATTTGTGAAAGGGGCTGGATGATGATGATTGCTGATAGATGATATGAGGTGATGATAGGTGACGTGTTTGGTATAGTGACCCATAGTAAGTAGTTGGTTTGTGATAATGCATTAGTATTGGTGATCGCAATAATGTTGTTATGAGTGAAAAGAGAACGCTGCTGCACATCCACTGATCGTTAATTGTGGCGGTCATTGTGACGCGCATGTTCAAACTGAAACTCAAACTATTTATTTGCACACTTAGGTAAAATAATACAGGTCTTAGGTATTATTATAGAGTAGGTACAGCTTAGCAACCTTTTCCAGGTGTTGCAACATTTGAGGGCTCTAGTTAGATAAAAATATATTTATAAAACTTATGTCTACTTGGTACATAGTACCTAATTCTTGAATATTGTTATTCTTAATACACAATGTTTTTAATTAAAAAAGATACTAGAACTAAAACAACAAAGTAAGTATATCGAGTATATGTTATCGAGTAAATAGATATTGGTATAGGTGCATTATAAATTGTATGTTTTATTTATTTAGGTGTATTATGTTATTTATGTTTATTATTTAGGTTTATGTTATTTGTGCTTATATTGAGGGTGTTCAGTAGTGGATGTTTACGGGTTGATAATATATGTATATCATGACGATGATGAAGTGATAACACCAAGCGCGTATTACATGATGCATGAATGTCGAACTAGCGAAATGCCTATGTAAGGATCTTAGGAACACAACAACTGACCTCTCATTGTACAGAAAGCGTATGCATTGCGAGATCAGCTTATACTGGAAACGTATCGGTTCATATGTAGCCGTGCATACATGGCGTGGCTTTTTGTAGTTTCTGCCAATTCACATAGAAAAAAAAAACAAACTATGTATAAACAAATCTTTAACGCCGGTGGAACCGAGGGTAAATCTATTTTTTATCTATTAGAACTAAAAATCTTACACAAGCTACGTTTCCCCGATTCAAAACGTGCAATGACGCCGAATTTAAGAAATTTTTGTACCTAGAGTCATTCCACCTTGTGATGCATTTTGATCAGTAAGTAAATCTGTCGAGGTTAAGTTGAGTAAAGCCACAAATGTAGGATCTAGGGCTGTCAGCTATCTTCTTTAACACTCTGCTTGCCATGGGTACCGCCGGCGCCCCCAAAAAATCTTGTTCAGCGGGCCAAAGCATGTAAACGCAAGAGAAGTATCATATTTTACATAACAGCACGCCAGTAGTTGTAAAAACTATTTGAATTCGGGAGGTCAGGGCGGATCCCACGGCGTCCTGATAGATTTTTTTCGGACCCGCCGGCTTTTCCCATGTCCTCTCGTAATAATTTTGACTCACGGCGTTCACAAGCAGAATTTGGAACCCGCCGGCGATCGCCATGGCCTCCTGAACTTAAAAAGTTTTATATCGGGTGTAAAAAGACCCTTAACGATAACGAAAGCCACGTATTCTACCCATCATTGCGATCATTTTTTTCGAACAAACCATACCTGGGAAATCATTGGTTTTGGAGATATTGAAGGTACACATATTTTTTTTTTAGTTTTTTCCAGAAACTATTTCCAAGTCATAATACTAAACTTTCTTCCATACAAACATTATCAAAAATTTCAAATTTTCCTAACAAATTACGAATTTGAAGTTACAAAAACGCAATGAATATCAAACGCACACGCCTTGGCTCGGCTGTGTGGCTGCACGCATGCAAACGCGCGGCATCGCCACAACCATAATTTGCGTGCTACAAAAAAAAGCGTTTCATTTTCATGCCAAAAAATAAAAGTCGTTTCCCAGCAATTATTTTTGGTCAATGTAATTTAGTTTGATGTAGGTACAGAGTGCGTAGATTTCGGCTATGTGATGGGTCTTTTTACAACCTGTATATTGACGGCAGGGAGAGTGTTAAAATCAAGTTTACATCCGACCATGACCTCCGCTCATCATTCTGTACAAATTTTACTACGAGGCAGACTCTGAATTCGTGAAAAAAAACTGCTTTTCCACACAACATAATCAATGTTGTTTAACAAAATGTATGGAACAGCAGCTTTTTTTCTCGAATTTAGAGTTTCTCCCATAGTAAAAATAGTAAAGAATGAAGAATAGATTTTTATGGATTTCGGATGTAAAGATGTGACCAGTCATACTATTTACGCCCTGTATAAAACACACAGGGTGTAAACGAATTCGTGTAATTCCTTCAAACCGCGTGATCTATTGGTGACACTGATTGACCCTACATAGGTTTTTTTTCAGAACCAACAAAAAAAAAGGTTTCAAAAAATGAAATATGGTATTCTGTATCTGAGTAATTTTAGCGTTCCGAGTGAACTGACTGCGTGGAGCGATATTGCGCTAGTCGTGCCTTTCAGCTGTGTCGCCGAGCCTTCATTCATTTATGCATGGCATCGAAACTTTCTATCACATAAAATTTTTATTTGGGAAAAAAGTTTTTTTTTTTTAAACAATCTAAATCCCGTGTGGGGTTAATCTATGTAATAATGTGGTTTGAAGGAATTACACGAATTCGTATACTATAACACTAGCAAAACTTTATAAAACACGATGAATTTGATGATGGTTTAGCCACAGAAATCTAAATAATAAGGTTGTAGCAGATACATGTACAACCAGTTGCATTTGGAGCCAGCTTGAAGTACCTACTGCTAGGTAATGTATGTTTCGAAACGCGTTTCACCTGATAGAGTGAAATGCTTTCAATTATCTAGGGCTGTCCACCTGTTACCTATTAGGTTATCTGATTGTATACTGTGACTTAGAGGTCATAATGTTTCGAGCCAGTCACTAATGCCTGGTTCCTATGACCGAAACGGTTCGTTTTGCTTAACATTTTTTGTTGCCAAACTGGGCATATAAATATATTCGTAAACTAATTTTACTTGTGATAGCTACTAACGTGAGGGAGGGTTACTATGCAAAGCTATGGGGTCTTGGCTTCACTCTTCGTAAAGTTACAAGAATCTAAATATTTTAAAAAATTACGTCCGGTAAAGCATAGGAATGCCATAAGAGAAGAATCATCATCATCATCTGCCTAGCCTTTTCCCAACTATGTTGGGGTCGGCTTCCAGTCGAACCGGATGCAGCTGAATATCAGTATTTTACATGGAGCGACTGCCTATCAGACCTCCACAACCCAGTAACTGGGTAATACGATACTCTTGGTAAGACTGGTTGTCAGACTTTCTGGCTTCTGACCAACAGTAACGACTGTCAAAGATCTACAAATGACAGCCGGGACCAACGGCTTTACGTGCTTTCCGAGGCACGGAGGAAACTCGCTATGGTAAATGGTCACCCATCCACAGACCAACCTCCTCCAGATCAACCTAGAAGAATACGTATTTAAAAAAAAAACGTATATAGGTTTCTATCTAAAAAGCGAAATGTCCTTTTCCTGCGTGTCAAGAGAATCCGTAGTGATACACTTTTAAAATATTTTTGTGTGTGCGTGATGCTTTTAAGAGTTCAGTAACTCAGTGGTGTAGTTTAACTTCTAAATGGAATTTCATCCTTGATATCATACCTACGTGAAACGGTTTCTAAGATGTTATGTAAAAAATGGATCGCCGTGTAAGTAATATATGACATCTTTCATGATTTTTTAATTTCTTTCATTAAAACATTTTTTGTAGTAGTGCGATGTCATTAAAACTATTATAGGTACTTACTTATTTCTTAATTTTAAAATGAACTATTGCGCAAAATCACCAGCGGTCGTTATTATTTTATTAAGTTATTAAAAGCTGTAAAATATTGTCATAATGTTTGCATGAATATGAAAGGAATAATTAAGATGTTCTCAGGGACCACCCACTTCGCAGATTCTCTCCGACAGATCTTTATAACTAATCATCTTTTCGAGCATTTCTGTTGTGTGAGTGTTTTGTTTCATTATCTATTTTCTGAACACTATTAAAAGTAGGTAACGACAGGCCTTTTTCTTTCCCTTTGTCTAAAACCGTTGTGGCACTGACACAGTCTGAAAATCAGGACGAATATGCATAGGTACGAATATACACTGCAATATGTAAAACTACCATTAGGAAGGGATATTTCTCTTACTTATGCTAATCAATAGGTGCCAATCTTATGACATTAACGTAGTTACTTATCTATTAATTAAGTATTGTTTTAGCTGCTTTGCTCCCTGCCAGGAATGTCTAAATACATTTCTAAATTAGACATAAAATGTATCATAGTTAGTAGGTAGTTTATTATATATGACTGCATTACGTTTTATGATTTGATGTGACGTTGTTGTACCTTCCAACCTTTCCTTTGCAGTTATTGCATTGAATTAGTCCAATTATTCTAAGAAGTTTTAGATCTAGGGGCAATGGGAATAAAGGTTCGAATCGCGACCTCGCCGCATTTTCAGCTCATGATTGAGGGCTCCGTTTGGGTCCGAAACTTGTCGGGCAATCCCGAAAAATGCACGTGAGTAAACCGTAATTAATCGTTAATAGGAAAAAGAACAGTTAGCTATAAATTGGAATCATTCTCTGTATCAAATTGAACCGTTCTTCCCAACGCTTCTGATATTATTGAACGTAGCACGTTCTAGGTTTTACTTCGTCTACCTACGTCACTTATTCCGCAAACAGGTTGACAGCGTCTTATTAGTCGATTAATTTGTTAATACATACGCATAACCATGTATAATTACCGACCTTGCTTTCACAGTGCATTTATGTGTTAATCCTAAGCAGTTGGACTGTTGGACTGTCCGGCGGTCGTTTTCACACTGCACTGTGATAGCGAATATCTAACTCAGCGTGGTTCCGTACTTTATAAATCTTACTTTCGAATAAATAACGAGCTAGGAGCTACCCCAGAGAGCCTATTTACTACTGCTATTCAAATATTCAAAGTGTTTCCACTTTGAATGGAGATATCTTGATAACCGCATTAAAGTTCACTGTACATAGGTATCTGGTAGGTGGGTTTATTTAATGTCTTCATAATTTTTTATTTAGGTTAGTTTAGTAAGGGTTTCAGCCAATATCAAATACAAATACCTCATAAAGTGTGTCCTTTGAAAAAAAAGAAGTCTTTGAAAAAAAAAATTAAACCTTACTGTATTTACTGAAATTCTACTAAACATTTGAGACGGTGGAATGAGGAACACCGGAACACCAGACATATAATAAATTGCTTTGTTTATAAAGAAGTAATTTATAAGCTTTGACCATTCACATTATGACGCAAACCACTTTAAAACAATTAGTTTATAGTCACACATTATGTAAAACCAATTACGTGTGGAAAAATATATGAAATCGGTCCGTACCAAACGAATCGGCGCGTACCGAGATTAGCTAATCGGTCCAGCTACTTTGGATAATTAATCGATTTACCGTGGTGGCCACATTCACCACAATCGATACATTAGGTCATAGGTCGACGCTATGCTAAACAAGGACAGCTATCGATTCCTCAGTTGCACTGCGTTATTCGGCTTGAAATAGCGAATCACGCCTCCCACGTCAGAGTAGGATAGCATACTGATAGTGAAATGTTAAAATGATAAACGTGCAATGCAAATGAGGCTTTATTCACTTTACTTAGGGCTCTATGTAGTGCAGCCAGCGCGCTGTCACGATTCCAATATTCTCTTCAGAGGCATTCGGTATTTCACTACATTGTGTTTGTTATTATCATTTATACCTCTAAAACGTATTATATGATAATGAAATAGTTTCATAGACTATTTGCAGAGCTAATTGACTAACTATTGTGATTTAGTGCCAAATTGTAATGACAAATTAAAATTTACGTCGTGTTGAGGAATTTTGTTAGAGGAAAGTGCTCGTTTCCTTATTCGTTTTTAACCCTTATGGAAGATAATAAAAATGTGCTTTTACAATTGTAATTTTACTGTTTGTACAAAAGAACCCTCTCATAAAATAATCATATGCTAAAACAGCAATCACTTAAAATTCTTTACCAAAACAGGAATAGGTATATAAACTACTTAATATGGAAAGAATGTGCAATAATTGAATATAAACGTCAAGTTACAAACAAAACCAGCCCATATTATGATGAAAATATTCATCATCTTCAACGTCTAAAACTGAAAAAGTTTGAGTCACAGTTCCGCACTCTACTAAACACTGGAGACGTATAAATCTGTCTTCATAGAGTCTACATCAAGTTCAAAAATTTCTTTCAACACTTCAAAGAAAAATGAAGACGTTCAACCTATCCGTGGAAGGTTTGTTTGCCATCACTGTAGGTTGGAGTTGCGATTCTATCAGTCAAAATCAATAGCGGGCCGCGTCATCGGCTTAGCGTAGACTGTTTGTTTAAGATACATAGCCTGATAACGCTACACGACTCTACTTATAAGGAGGATATTTGTTAGCGGTCATGGAATTTGTTCCCTTCATTGGTTATTACATTCCTAAAGCGAGTTTGAAGCTTAAAACAAAGATATGCTAGTTTTCGTTCCAAAAATTTCGTGCATTTGTGCTCCGTACTGGTTCCAACGTTTCTTTGCGAATACGATTACAATTGAAATTTTTAGTTGAACCAAAACTTGTAAACATGTTTTTTTTTCATGTAACTTGCAACAATAAAAACACCTTTCAGTTCATCCTTGTGATTACTGCACCATGTTGCATGAAAACTAATATAACTGATTTTTGCAATTGCAACCGAATTTTCTTCTAAAATATCCAGTCTCTGTAATCTAATTATAAGAGTACCTATGTATATTGTATAAACAGCATAAAGTGAGCAATTCTGTGTATTCTAGACCGAATTACAGAGATTACAGATTTATCTTTTCCGCGCTTTTCCCTTACTTGGTAGACGATCTGCAATAAAGATAGGAACGGGCGACGAATTGATTTAAAAATTGCAATACTGCACAAGCATCGAGGTTGACCTGGATTGTGAACTACGGTGACCTATTTCCCACTTATCACCTTTATGTCTTACCTATACCTTAGTTGTGGGTACGATAAGCAGTAAACAGTATCTCTGTTATTTTTAATGCTGCCATATTTCTTTCCGTGAGTGTTAAGGTGAGATGGGTGGCAGGTTGCTTCTGTGTACTGATATTGTTACACAAAAACGGTCAAAGAATAATGGTTCAAAATTAACTTATAAGATGTTAAAATAATTAGCTTGCTAACTAGCTAACACGTGGAGTTAGACAAGCTTGCTAGCTTGTAAAATGGTTCGCATTGGGTGAACCTGGTTATGCTTGCTTTGAGCTTAGGACAAATTCCTGCAAAGTCACAACATAAACCGTAAAATGTACGATGAAAACGTAGAAATGTCGTCCGATTCCGGTGAAATCTGATTATGTGATCTCTATCAGATAACA
The DNA here is from genome assembly GCA_905220435.1 of Amphipyra tragopoginis. Classification (NCBI taxonomy): domain Eukaryota; kingdom Metazoa; phylum Arthropoda; class Insecta; order Lepidoptera; family Noctuidae; genus Amphipyra; species Amphipyra tragopoginis. The sequence goes on along the minus strand of HG991991.1, from coordinate 20,547,366 downwards.
GTATGTAGTCATTGCTACTTTTACACAAATTGAACAAAAATTGCGTCTCGCGAAATCTTAATCATTGATGATTGTGTGTAGGTATATTGTACACGCTTACCCACTATATTTGTTATCAGTACATAAATGTTTATCTTACGATATAGGTAGCTGTAAACGAATTGTAGGTACATACGCGAATATGAATTGCATTAATAAAAATACATTATATCAAATAGTATCGGGAGTTAATCTGACGGGCCTTGTCGTCACTCCGCATGCTAAGATAAAGTTCTGTCGGTACTGCACTTACGTATAAAGTAAAGACATAATATGGAGATTAAATGACAAACATTACACAATTTACCTACTAAGACTTTTATATCGCCTGTTCATCGCAATTACTTTTAGGGAGTTTAAAGAGTTTTATTGGTTCACTTTCTGCGCTATTGACAAGTCTCGTGCCAGTAAAAAACAATAGTTTAAAAAGTAAAAGTTAAATAAAACGCAACACAATTCGTAGTCATTAGATCGGGTCTATTCGCGTAAAAAACTTTAAGAGGCACAAAATACCTTTTATCCCGACTTCATTATTGAGAGTCTACCCGTGACCACAGCCGGTGCAATTCGGCCGAAACGTCGGGATAAAAGGTATTTTGTGCCTCTTACAGTTTTTTACGCGAGTAGACCCGATCTATACTTTTATCACAGTCTACCTATATCTTACTCCTTACAGTCGGTCAACGTAGAACATTGTCGCAGAGCAATCGTGCGGGGGGGGGGTTGCGGGGTGAAGGGGACGGAGGTTATGCCCCGAGTAGCCATACTGCATACTCGGGACATAAATTCTAGGGCTCGCACTTTTTGATTTCGAATTTGATTGATATCGTTCATAGAAATTATATTAATTTATTAATAATATGTATGTACCTATTACGAGTATTTTATTATAAAGTCTGTTTACTAATCCAAGATGGCGGCATACATACATTTTCAAATGATAGTTTGTGGAAAGTCATTTCCACGGTTTCCGGGGTCACTGATGCCGAAAATGACGTCAAAATCCAAATCCAAGATGGCGGCCATGAAAATTTTCATCTAATCATCATGGGTGTTAATTTCATGGTTTTCGGGGTCACTGATGCCGAAAATAGAGTCAAAATCCAAATCCAAGATGGCGGCCATGAAAATGAGTAAATTGGTCGTCATGGGTGTCAAATCCATGGTTTTCTGGGGTGCGGATGCCGAAAATGAGGTCAAAACCGAAATCCAAGAGGGCGGCACTAAAAATGTCAAAATAGTCGTCATGGGTGTCATTTCTATGGTTTTCGGGGGCACTGATGCCGAAATTGAGGTCAAAATCCATTTCCAAGATGGCGGCTATTAAAATTTCAATTTAACCATCATGGGTGTCATTTCCATGGTTTTCGGGGATGCTGATGCCGAAAATGAGGTCAAAATCTATATGCAAGATGGCGGCCATGAAATTTTTAAATTAGCCTTCATTGGTGTCATATCCATGATTTTTGGGGACGCTGATTACAAAAACAAGATTTAATTCTCAAACACCAAGATAGGGACCACGTTTTACCCGGCAAATCGAGGAATACTTAGGCTTTATTTCCGGCATCAGTACCCACGAAAACCATAGAAGTAATAACCATGAATAATAAGTAGTTTTCTATGACTCCATCGTGGATTTGGGAATAATTATGGGTCTTTCCTACCCCCGCAAGCGTTAGCCACTGCGACTGTAACCTCGACAAAATTGGTAGTTTTAAATGTTTTTAGAATATTCCAGGATAAGATGGCGAAATTGCTGCTACATACCTTTGCATTATTTTGTGAATCGTCAAAATTACGCATGCGTGGTTTTCTTTTTGCGTGTCACTGTTTCTATAAAACGTTAATTAATTTGGACGTTTGTTTTGTCTAATTTGTTTTATGTGACAACCCTTTGACAAGTGTTACCAATTTTGACATTTCATAGGACCTGTCAAATGTATGGGCGTTGACCCACTGTATGTAGTAAGTAGGTACACTGTGCTTTTATAATGTGTACAAATCGCGAAACTTTAAAAACGTTAATTCGTAGTCAGTTTTCATTCACTAGATATACTTTTGTTTCGGTCTTCACCGAAGCATTTTCCTGGTTTATTGCTAGAGTCGAATTTGCTATGGCTTAAGCGATAGAATCTCACAGTTGCATTCCATAACAGCTATAGGAACAGACAGGCTAGCTTAATCTAGGCTACGGAGGAATCATTTAATTTATTACATCTTAGGAAGCAGTGCGTGTCCCTTGTCTTCGTACGTGACATTAGGAAAACGTTATTTAAATAAAACATTATATATTTACATAGATAACGTGTTTGTGTTTATTAATTTAATACATAGAAAAGAAAATTCTTCAAGGAAATTGTCGAAATATTGTAAACAATATTGTTTTGCTCGTGATTACTTATTTTGTCACGTATATTTGGGACTTAACAAAGGTCTCAGGTTTTTTTATCTGCTCGACAAGTATAAAAACTTGGTCACGTGTAGGTAGGCAAACGTAAAGTTAAAAATAATTAACTAAACCGAATGTGGGTCAACAAACAAAGGTGGGGTTCGCAAAATAGTTGATTTTAACCACTTTATCTACGTACGGTACATTGCAGAAATATTGATAAGATACGTTGACAGATAAAAATGTTTGTGTAAATAAAAGATGCATATTTTTCACTGATACCGTCGTTAAGCCACTTGTCAAATGGCTTTTGCATTTCCTAGTAGGTAAGCATACTTTTATTACTTTATGCATTTTCATACAATATATTTTACTGGGTAACTCGGACTATAGTCGGATTAGTTCGGAATTCCTGAACTACGAAGCATATCACGTTCACGGGGCGGTCGCTCTGTAATAACCTTAAATATTTTTTATTCACTTATTCAAATGTTACGGTGTATGAAGCCTTTAATTTACTTGATTATCTAAAGGGATTTTAGAGAAGTATTCGTTTAGGTAGTTAACTTATCGGAAAACAATGCAATATAGTATCATTATCAGTATTTATAAATTACTAGCTGTGCCCGGCATGCGTTGCAATGCACTTTTTCCTACTTACTACCTACCTACTACTTACCTACTACCTACCTTCAGAAACAAAATCAAAATAGTAACAAAAAGTTAAAACTGTTTTCATGCATGCGGTAAACAAATGAAGAATATGGACATAATGAGATAATTTAGTTTTTTTTTAAATATCAAAATTTTCTTTCATAAGAACCTTCTCCTGACAATTACGAACACAACACAAAAAAAAATTGCGAAATCGGTCCAGTCGCTCACACGTGATGCCTTGACCAAGGGAAATAGGGATTCATTTTTACATATAAATAGATGAAAGTAAGTATACTGACCGTAGTAGATGACTATGTGGAAATGATATCGCGTCCTCTCGGTAAACTAACGAATTACACAGACGAATACTGCAATCAGAATACATTTTTGTGATTTGGAAAAGTTCTTGTGGCGATAGTAGGAAACAATTTTTTATCTACGAAAAGTTAAAATAAAAATCGAGACATGCACTTTTTGTGTGTCCAAGAGATAGGTTACATTTGGAGCTTTTTCTTTAGCCACTTATAATAAAAAGCCCTACGCGAAATTTCCACTACTTTGTCTAAAATGATAACTTTTGGTTAAAGAGCAACAAGTTTATTGTGCGAGTGTATTTTGCGAAAAATTATAACGGAAAATAATTTTCCAAAATAGTTTTATCTTTAGTAGTATCATTGCCGATTCACTGACTTACTGTGCGTACACTCAAATCAGCTATTATATTCTGATACCAATTGTCTGATAGGTCCTTTCATAACTCCACGACAATGGTGCCGATTCTGTTATGAACAAACTAAACTTAATTTAGGCTATTGCCATCTTTTTCACTCTAATAAAATAAGACAGAGACATACGTAAATAAGAGCTGTCAAATTTAGTTGAACTAAAAGTTTCATACAAAAGACGACATTTAAAACGTGTCGACTAAAAACACAGTGAAGTTCAAGGCGTAAACTAATTTGACATCTCTAACTTAGTTGTTGTCTATCACCGTCCTTTTCTTGCGCTATCTGTTAGTAAAAGATCGCAGTTCTCTAATTTTAGTTTAGTTGGTGAACAAGAGAATCGGTACCAATATCATGCAAATCCACAATAAGTAAGTACACAGATACAAGAAATCGAACTTATTGCGCATACTTATCGGACGCAATCAAAACAGTATTTCTTATTTACATATTATATCGTAGTAAATAGAGTCATCTATGCGTAAAATGTGTCGTTAAAGTATAAAATAGGATAGGCTGTGGTTATGATCGCGCCAGTCTGGTGTGAAACAAGAAAGCCTTGTGGAAGCATTAGCTACAAGTGGAACGAGTCGTATCTCGTATCGCAGCATAAGTGAAACTGCAGCAAGTTTATCAAATGCAATTTCATTATCTCGTAGACACCTGCCTGAGGAGCTATTCTCCACACAAGGAAGAACATTACTCTGAGATAAAATAATATCACTTGTAATTTTCACTGATATATTAAATAACTTAGGTGCTGTCTTTAGCTTGGGTTTTTTTGCTGTGCACGTAGCAAGCTGGAGACCGATTCTACTAACAAAATTGTAGCTAAACGTTAGTCATTTTCCGTTTACGAAAACTGACAAACCTCCGGTTTCTGAATTGAGAATTCTAGGATAAGTAGTACTTCATTTGAGTATGGAGTTGTAAAAAAAATTATTGATTTTAAAGCATTTTTTTGACAACTCCGTCATACTCCGTACTCAAATACTACTGATGTATTGCTTATCCCGAATTCTCAATTCAGAAACCGGAGGATAATGTTTGCTTTTGTTGTCAAACAATTTGACAGTTTTTGTAAACTAAAACTTTTTGATTGAAAGGTTCGGCTTCAGTTCGGTTGCGATTGATCAACGTTTCTATTAGTAGTTTAGTTTACTGGCTTTATCGCAAATTAAGTTTATAAGTGTCAACATTGATAAGATTTTCGGGATCGTTAGCGCAACTTCATCGGATGTCGTTTAAAAATTACCTATTATATTAAATAAAAATGTAGTAAGAATTCATATTTCTGTGTAAATAGACAACTCCTACTCAACAACTCCTACTCACGCCATGTCAGCAATTATGCTATAACTGGCCCTTGTAATACAGATTAGATGCGTTTTGATCTCCATAGGTATTAGAAATGATAAAATTTGCAATGTTCAACTAAATTATTTCAAAAATCGTTTCATGGCTCATGATTTGTCAATAGAGATTATATCTGCCTGATATAAATTGTACAAGTAGTTTGATTAACTGAAAACCAATAACCAAATAAACCAATAACGAAAAGAAGAGTTATATTTAATAGTTTTAGTTTATGTCGACAGGGTTTATCGGCATTTATACCAAAGGTATATTTTCAACTTCTATGAATTTCTAATCTGTATTACGCATCTCTTTGATTACCCATGAGGGTCATGAGCAGTAAAAATGTGGTGCTAAAAAGAAATTTACGTATCTTTAATAACTGCTTGTTGGACAAAAGAAGGACAAGCTATTGATTAGAAATGTATTTTTTTTAAAGGGAACGATTTGTTCTTTAATCCACCTACTGCATATTAGAGATGTACCCCTAATAAATCTTGAAATAACGATTGAAGAGTTTTGAGGACAGAATCTCACAGCAATAAATTGCATTTACTTTGTCGTAGGTTAGAGTTACATTCGTTTATAGACATCTAGATACTGAGATAACTCGATTTATAATAAAATATAATTAAGAAAGTTTGGGGGACTATTGTGCACACCAGGCAAACGGCCTTATATACACAATTTATATACTCCAATAATTTAAAAGGCTGCACAGAATCGAAACGAAAAAATCTGTATTCATATACACATCCATTACATTTATTTAAAAGTATTGTCTTTGTTCCAATAATCATGTTGGCCACGATTATGACTTGTGTGACGTAAATCAAACTACAAAATAAAAGCGTATTTAAAATAAAATTCAATTTAAATCGACTAGAGAGAAGAAGACGAATAATGAACACCTGCGATACTACAAATGATAACAGTTGGGGCTCAAGAAGAACGTACTTAACAGCGATGCTCTCGCAGACTTTGGGAATAAACACAATTCTGTTTCTACCTCATACAGCAGTCAATGGGGGGGCAGCTGGTCATTCAATAGTCATCGTTCTTACATATATTGTGATCGGTATACCTCTGTTATACATGGAGAACGTGGTGGGGCAGTTCACAGGACGCGACTGCCTTCAAGTGTGGCACGCTCGAGCTTGTTTATCACACGTCTGTTATATTCACATTTTCTGGCAGATCTTATTTGTGGTTTACCTCCACACCGTAAATTCTTTTGTGGTGCATTACTTCTTGATAAGCTTCGAAAACCCTATTCCTTACTACATTTGTGGGCGGTGGAGCAAGCATGATTGCGACATTTTAAACTACAACTACTCTGTCAACCAGGATTGCTTGAAGTTAAAAGATCCACTTCCGTACTGCAGCGACCTGTGTCGTACATTTCCAGAGTATCAATATTGGAGATTTAATATATTAGGACTTGATAAAGAATATTATTATTTGCCATGGCGTGTCGGTCTTGCTTCTGGATTGCTTGCTCTAGCTTTATACCTCAGTTACTTTAAAGGAAACCGATACTTGAAGTGGATTTTGCTATTTGTAACAATATTTCCTATGACCGGCCGTTTTCTGTTCATGATAGGATCCATGTTGCAAAAAGGTTTAGTAGTAAAATACGAAGAGGCGTTAGATTCTGATTTCAGTGTATTTGCTCAGCATTTTAGTTTGTCGAATACTGTATCCGAAGTGCTGTACAGCCTCAACGTGGGCACAGGACTTGCATTCGGCTGTGCCTCTAGGACTTCGTTCAGAGCTCCATGCTACTCCAACACCGTTATCGTGGTCATCATCACCTGCTCCGTCACGCTTCTCGGGATTTGGACCAGTGTCATGATGACCTGTCCATACGCCTTCAAGTATGATATTAAACCAGGTGTCGTAATGAGATACCCTATAGCTAATATTTTTGAAAAAATACCACGATTACTGCACGTCTACGAGTCAACGCCGTTGTGGCTTATACTTTGCTTTAGTTTTATCTCTGTATCAGCGATGAGTGTGACTGTTTGTATCATTTCGGGTTTAATAGAAATGGTGGCGAAGAGACACATCAGAATATCCAGAAACCCGGGTTTAGTTGCCTTTACAATTTCAGTGCTCTTGTATATCACGACAGTTCCTTTGTTAGGCAATTTGAGTTTGTATTTTTTCGTAGACGTTAAACGTACCCTTAATGTCTTAATTATATTTATGGTTATGATTGAGAACTTTGTGTTCGTGCTGTGGTATGGTTTAGAAAAGTTTTCTGAAGATGTACATTTTATGCAGGGTGTCCAGCCGAAAGCGTCCGTGAAGGCTTGCTGGTTGATATCGGCCGTTATTCTCTTGTATGTGTTTACTACTCAACTTTTTGCAATGTATAACGCAAGGAACAAGACGGCGGGCTCGTCTCTGGGTTGGTATATATTACTTGGCAACATTGTGCCAGCGGTAGTCGTGACGATTGTAAAATTATTGATAGCTCTTTATAAGAAGAAATTATATGACCAAATCTGCTTAGACTCTACATGGGGGCCCAAGAGTGATATACTGAAGCGAAGTAGAGCCATGTTTACTGCGCAAGCGATGACCAAGGAGTACATGTACAGACAGTATCACCTGCAAGCAGGAATCCTGATGAGACAGAAGACATCTAATGTAAGAAACTGCTACACATTAGGATGTGCTCCGAGATCTGAATCCATACGAATTTAATTTTGAGATAATATGAATTTTATTTTTTGTATTATTTTGTTCTTTATTTTGATGCGCTATGTACTAAAAGACACAACTATTGTTGAAAATACATTGATTTTAATATTAAAAGATATTATATTTCTATGATTGACTTTTTATGCTTAGTTGACTCACTGTATGTTATAATCTATGGCTATTATTATAGAACAAGTATTGGGTATTGCGTAATACGCTAAGACCCGCGTGAGTCATCGCCAAAAATATTTAAATACGTGTACCAAATTGTATAAAATAAATTATTACTTTTATAGGTATACATAATTAATTTATTCCTAAGAGCATTCTAGTGACTCATTGATTTTGTGTCTAACACAAGAACAAGATACAAGAACAATGTTAATTATGTGAACATTATCTAAAATATTTATCTCAAATATTCCGCAATAAATCCTTTGAAACGCAATAATTAATCTAAGTTTATTGTAAAAAATATTTTTCTAATATTTTAACACAAAAAATATATTTATAATATTTTAACACAAAAAATATATTTTTCACTAATCTAATCTTTTTTTTTCATGAAGGTTAACGTGAACTTCAGCAGTATCTACACAAAATACTACGTTTCGGTATCTGGGTTCATACATCGTCTACACCTTCTACATTTATACGCATTATTAATTTATTTTAGTAAAGAAATAAGAAAAGAATGTATGACATGACATAAATATCATCATTGTTCCTATGACTAAGCAGCCTAAGGATTAGAACCAGTGGATACATGTAATTTACATATTTATAATAATATACAATATACATACACACACCTAAAGTAGATGTAGGTAATAATCTCTGGTGATATCAAGAAAATAACATCTGGCGTGTATCAAATTAAGCCAGAAAATTTACGTTGATCTCGTCGAAAAAAATAAAGATTTTAATTCAGAAATAAATGAAATCAAAATGAGAAAGTGTCAACTGTCTTGCGTAGAATAAATGGTTTAGGTTTACCTACTTATATAAAGGTAACAGTGTAATTCTAAACCTTTTACACATCTAACAGTCATCCAATTTATTACATTCTCGGAGGCTATAAAAAAGAAAGTCAACGGTTTCCTCTTCAGCCCCCGCCTCTCATGTCCGACTTTTGTCAAGAAAAAAGATATTATTTAAAAAAAGTGGCGCGCCAAGCTGTCTGCTACCAGCGTAGTGTTGCAATCGTGAACGCGGCCACGACTACTTCACAATACTACATGCCCAATAATTCTCTAGCACGACACCACTCGCTAGTGATTAGTGTTGAGCTAGCAATCGACGTCAAAATAAAAGAATAATCCTACTATTACATTTAACTGACGAGTGGTATATGTGCAACAGTAGATAGCGCTTCTTGTGAAAAGTTATGAATGAATATCTTGCAGGAATGTTTATTTATTCAAGCACTTTGTATAATGAAATTAAGAATACCTACAGTTCCACTTCTGTAAAGGTCAATACAGTTATCAGATCACATTTATAGTGTTCATTAAAGTTAGGTTGCCTGTTTGAATAGAGGTGCAATTTGTTTGTCGTAAATGTTTAATCTTAAATTGTGGCTCCTGGTATGTACAGGTTATCTAGGCAGGGCTTCAATTAATCATATTTCTTAAACATTTCTAATTTAATTTTTCATAAAAAACAGGTAGTTACTCGGGACGTGTCGTTCAGCTGGGAGTTTTGTCAAGTTATGTAGAGACAATTCCTGAAATAGAACAACTAGTAAATCTTTTCGTAATGAATTTAAGTGTGTCGTTATTGCGATCTAGAAGGGAACTCGGCTACAGCACGTCCTTATTTATATAGCGGTCGGTATATAATGTACGAGTGTTGGTAAGACGAGTGCAAATCCAGTCCGAGGCACATTGCGTCATACAAATGGAACATTTAGAATGTTTGACCCGACGTCAAGACCGACCAGTGGCGGCGCGCACTGGCGACGAGTCCCGCGAATTCCAACCATTGTCACGACGTTACACCTATCTACTCAGCTACCAAATACATTAAGGGGGTACCGACGCTATTTGAAACTATAACGGAAATTTTTAGTTTTTAAATTTTTCTGCGTTAAATATGAACGTTTTGGGACGTCATTTAGTTATTCGCGCTTACTGTATATTGCATTGTATTTACGTACACTTTAAAACGACACATTTTACCAGATTACGGCTAAACAAAGGTAAATACCTACCGATGTATTTAAAATTATTTAAGCAAAATAAATACATTAAAAAAAGCAATTGAATATGTAGAAGGATGATTAATAAAAATTAAAAACACGTATCAAAACATAATGTTGATATATTTCGTAAGAATTTTAAAAGCTTTCGGTTAATATTTCAAACGGTGTCGCTTCCGTGTTGTGATTCCTGACCCGACCACGACATGGAACGGAGATTTTACTATGGCACAAAATGATTATTTTAATTGTGTTTTATTGTGCCACTTATCCCAGGAATTTGTGCCTAATACTTTTCGAGTAATAAGAGTACGATTGTGGTCGGGCTGGGGATCACGGTTCCTGACCCGACCACAACCAGATCTAATAAAATATCAATAGTGGGAAGTTACTGATTATGCCAAAAATATGTGTCAAATTGTGCCTATGGCACACGAAATTCTTTTACTATTCATATCACAGAATATATCTTAATTCGGATAAAATTGAATAATCAAGAAATAAAGTGTGTCAATCACACGCTATGCAATTTTACTACGACTTTGCAAGCAGTTTTATTTTGTGAAATTATGCTATATAAAAATCACTTTATTATTTTATTTTACTGGATGTGTTCACGACTTCGTACACGTATAAATGTATTTATTAAAAAAAAAACCACTATATTTTGTAGCATTATATTAGTGTGTTAGGCTTGTATAAAAAACTGGTCAAATGCGAGTCGGGTTCGTATCCTGAGGGTTCCGTAACCCACATCATGACGATAAGTTGAAATTTAAACATAAATTATCTCGCTTAAACAGTACCAGTACAAGCTGATCCCTTGCTGCATTCTTTTACTATTAATACAGGGGTCAAGAAGTTAATAGTTAAGAATTAACTTTTTAAAATATAAAAACATAGTTTTCAAACTTTTTCCTTTACTTGTGATGTAAGATCTTGCATCTTGCTAAATTTCATGATTCTAGGTCAACGGGAAGTACCCTGGTTTTGATTCCCGAGCGATTTCCATAGATTTATTTTTATTTTGTTTTATGTAAAAATTCAATAAATATAATAATAAGAAAGCTGACAAAATAAACTCAACTTTTATTTCTTACTCTGTAACCCGATATGACCAGTTTTGTTACGACAACAGTTCAGTTAAATCATAACTAACAGAATTCAAATGTTTAATTGCAGACTAAATTATACATAGAGTGTGACTACTTGACGTAATGCGTTGTGTGTGCCATAGGCACAATTTGACACATATTTTTGGCATAATTAGTAACTTCCCACTATTGATATTTTATTAGATCTGGTTGTGGTCGGGTCAGGAACCGTGATCCCCAGCCCGACCACAATCGTACTCTTATTACTCAAAAAGTACTAGGCACAAATTCCTGGGATAAGTGGCACAATAAAACACAATTAAAATAACCATTTTGTGCCATAGTAAAATCTCCGTTCCATGTCGTGGTCGGGTCAGGAATCACAACACTCGCTTCCCCCTTAAGTACAAAAGCTGCACAACCACTTGCTTGTCATTTAGTTTCAATATTGCGAAACTCCATTTCGGTTTCGTTTGCGACCCAAAATCTTAGTTATCAATTTGTTTTGTGTTCGTTTCGTTTACTATCTTTGCAGTTGACGTCACAATGCTGCGTAATAAGCTTTTATTTGTGACTGACATTTGGCGGATTGTGAGCGAGAACTTTGACATTTTCGAAAGGTAAAGCGCGTAGATTAAAAAATGTTTTAATGTAGGAAGGTAGAGGTAGACAGGGAGGAGAGGTACACAATTCAGTATTCCTTTAATTCATTTCATTAAAACGGTGTTTTGAAGAACAGCTAGCTTAGCAAAACTACCTATTTCACTAGTACACGTAATCCGCGTTTGCGTTACGTGTTACCTTTTAAGTAAATGGAGTTCAAATTCTCCAGCAGTTTAAGCTTCAATAAATAATGCGATGATAAGTTTCGTAATCGCTAAATACGTTTGAAATGGAATTCCAAGACACCATCAGCTTACGTCTGCCGCTATCTGCGACGACACCTACACTTTGCTTCACTTTGCCTACACTTAAGAGCGACCGTTCGCAATTGCACAACATTGTTTAGGTGCTTTTCGAAAAAGACACCGTATCGGGCGTTTAAGTTATTGGTTGCACGCTGTCTAAAAAGGCTGTTAAGTCTTGAATGGCATTACGGCGGTGTTTCTGTTTATCAGGCACGTTAACCTGTCGTGTGCGGTCCGCCTGACCAACATTCGAGCCGCGGCTTCGGGGGCGGCGCGGGCGCATCCATGTGTAGACACGTCACTCCGACCACATGTTTGTTGGACTTACACAGCGACCCTAATAAGTATTTTTGTCAATTTACTTGGCCGCATTAGATGAAAAAGGGAAAATATTTAAAGTTAGAGTGTTTAAGAGCGGCTCACTGTACGTTTTAGTTGAAGCAACTGTCCGATACGTAAATTAATTAAATTGAAATGTGTGCCTTTAGTATTTTAATCCCTTTTGCTTTCAAATTACAGATCAGACCATTTGCCATAACTAATTCACCGGGTTTCGACATTAATACGTCGCTTTATGTAAAAGCCCTTTGGATCTTTTGAACAAAATGGCCATACAAACTTTGGCAAAGACAAAGAGAATTGAGCCCTTATTAAAGTTCTCCCTGTGCCGAGGCAAGAAAAGTAGATACTTTTTGTCTCTAACATGATTATTTATCAGCCACGAATATTTAGACAGAGGAAGGCATTATGATATTAAGGTGAATGGTAGTTCCATTTGCTTCCTTTGTTTGTCAAATGATTCCATGACAGTTGCTAATTCAAGAACAAGCGTTTTCCGAGTCAGTTTTTCTTTGGACAATTACAACATATCATAACCGCAACATAACATGAACATTAGCTTTGTCACATCTGACAGGTGACTACTCTATAATAGTCGCCGCCCGATTACTTTCGTCGAGGCGCGCGCGCAGGTTGCGGGCCGGCCCGCCGCGCCGCCCGCGCACCGCACGCGACACGGCACGGCAGCCGCGCGCGACATGGCTCGCGTAACGGTGTGTTTTGTTCAAGAAAAGTCAACACCACACCCGTACGGCGCTAACGTACTCAATGAACGTTTATACAACGGAAGTTTAATTGCTAATATCTTCCCCCTCTAATTATGACAAACAGCCGTGTTGTATTTTGAGAATAGACTTATTAATTTCTAAATATCTATTGAAATTGAGTGATGGAGGATTATTACCTACTGTTGTAAAGGCCAAAAAACTTTGCTAAAACAAAAAAAAACTTCTCAATGAAATAACTCAAGAATTAAAATAGAGCTATAAATTAGGTAGATAAATAAAAAACTAATTTGAATTTGTAGTGTAAAGATATTAGATATAGATGACATTAGACACGAAATATATTGGATTAGAAAAATAGGTACTGTATCGGTTTCTCGTTCGTAAAATATCTAATATCTAACCAATATTTTTCTTTAAACATGTCGAAAATAAAATCAATGACGATGTGCAAAAGAAGACATGTTGTGGCTTGTGAAACGGCATTTTGGAGACTCGACTCGACCGATAAGTCGTTTGAATGTGTCAATAAGAGATAACCAAAGCAAATAATAGAGTAAAGGCACAAAGTCGATGACACTGTTATAACTGTGACGAGGAAGGAAACTTGTCCACTATCGTCATCACTGAGACAATGTTGACAGCTACATATAATAAAATTTACAATTTAAAATTATGTTTAATACATTTGATGGGGTTTATGGGTTGTATACCCATAATACAGGTAAGCAGTGATAGCCTAGCGGTTGAACGCTTATCTTCTATGCAGAAGGGTCGTAGTTCCCTCCAGGCCCGCACCTCTGACTTTTCGAGTTCATGTGCGGATCATAATTTGATTATTACATGCGTTAACGGTGAAGGAAAACATCGTGAGGAAACCTGCACACTTGAGAGGGCTCCAAACAGTTCTCGATCGCGTGTGTGACTACACACGCTGGCCTCGTGGCCCCGTGCCAACACGCACCAGGCCATCGTGAAATCCTTCTCATTCTGAGAAGAGACCCGTGTCCTGTAGTGGGACAGTGATTGGCTGATGATGGGTTGTATAGAAATGGTTATGAGGGGTGATAACCTGTAGTAGACCCAATCCGGAATAGACTCCATATTTCAGAAGATGTCGAAATAAACCGGCCAAGTGCGAGTCGGACTCGCGCACGAAGTGTTCCGTACCATTACCTACAAAAACGGAAAATTATCACGTTTGTTGTATCGGAGCACCCTTAAATATTTATTTTATTTTGTTATTTAGTATTTGTATAAATAGCGGCAACAGAAAAACATCATCTGTAAGAATTTCAACTGTCTAACTATCACGGTTCATGAGATACAGCCTGGTACAGACAGCGGAGCGGAGTCTTAGTAATAGGGTCCCGTTTTACCCTTTGGGTACGGAACCCTAAAAAGACAAAGCAATTATATCAAGTGGATGACTAGCAGCATTTATCATCATACCTACTACAATCACCAATCAATCTGCCTGCCCGTAAGCTCGTCATGTACAATATCACAAAACTATAATGTAGGTTTTGTCTCTACGGCAGACTTAATTCAACTCAAATACAAAAATCAATACATTTACATATCTTTACGAACATAAAAAAACGCCACTTTCTCATTATCGCGATTCTAATTTGAGGCTCACTTCGTTAGCGATCGATCATAAAATCAAAGCTATTTCATTAGATTATTACGATTCAATTTCCCAATAAAAATTTGAGACATTAATTGTATATCAATAAAAAGTACTTAGCTGTGTCCAGTGGAGTAGTATCACAACTCCACAAGACTAAAAGTCTCATTCTGCTTCATTCCACAAGTTGCGATCGACAAAAAACTGACACGTGCTCCACATTACGATAACTTAAGCCAGGCCTCCATTAATATACAACAGAATTGATCATAAGTCACTGCGCACATTATGTCTAAGTGTGCTGACTTGTGTGTTTTATTCTATTGCCACCTTTTAATATCGATAATTTATTTAGCTCGGTATGCGTCACTTGTCTTATTTAATAGACATTAGATAGAGTTAGATATCCTTGTCAGCTTTCACAATAGTCACTTTGATGAAGAACATTAACATTCAGCTGTTTGAATCTACGGATTTGCTCTTTTTTTTTTTTAAATTCCTGGTTTGCTTATTAATTCTGAGGACGCTTAGCATAGTGATGTGCAAATTGTCCAGATGTACAGATGGAAGTGTCGTACATCCGCTTCCAGCTTTCCGGAGGTGCTTGTCTTTGCGCGACGCCTGTGTGGTGCCGCAGGCGCGGAATGTGGCAAGTAGTACCGCCGCCAGCGCCGCAGGGTAGAAAGCGGCCGAGTCCCCGGCCCTTATCAACACTTCACCGACGCTAAATTGTTACGTTACCCGCTGTATTTAGGACGAGACGAGTCGCCTGCATCTACGACAGTTTTTTTTCCAAAGTGGTAACGGTCAAAAACCAAAGGTTCGATAAACTCAATCCACCTTATTGCAAAAGATGGTTTAAACCAAAACTAAGGTGAATCTAGATTTAAAATATACCCTTCACTTTCTAACGTCATATAACAAAAAGAGACGAGGCTATTTTAAAACCAGGGTTTTACTTAGACCATCTTTTGTAATAAGAGGGTATGTGATCTAACAAAACTCAAAGGTCGATATTTTATGACTTTGGGAGTAGGTACAAGGTTCAATTCACCGATTGTTATATTATTTAACACGTCCTATTTAGCTCTGCAATAGCAATAAAACATTTGTCAAATGCCTATGTAGTTAAAGCTGTCTGCCACAGACGAGACGAGGAGAAAGAATTTTACTTAACAGATATTGACAAAAACGAAGAAATAATAACCACGGCCATGTAGTTACACTGACTCGTATTATTATGTACTACTTATAGCTAGCACATTACGCGCAATTTAAATAATTAATTAGGAAGCGGCGAACTTAACAGGTTGTATCTTATTACTAGATAGACAGTTTCCGCAAATCAAAACGCTTCTTCAACTACAGGGTTAACTACATATTTTGCGATTAAACCAAGAAATACTAACGTTGTATGATGAAAGATTTTTAATAAATTCACGCAAATTAATACATTTTCAAACGCGTAATTACATGGTTATTGGTTTGCCCGTTGTCTTCTTATTATTTGCATGCTTGTAGAACAATAATTGCATTTTAATGATCAAGGAATATGTTTATATTATACGTGATAAGTAGTATAACAGTTGATGCACAACAAGAAAACTGACAATGCGCAATGTCTGTCGCGTAAGAAAATCATAAAATCCCTAAAAAATCAACCGTTGGCAAAGTATACGTAGAGCTTTCCATTGAATGGAAAAATGCACCGTGAAGCCGGTTTCTTCATACCTTCCGGATTCCCAACCTGCTACTCTAGGTCACCACGTGCCGTCTCGCTCACTCCCACGAGCCTCGCCTCAGATTGCAAGATCGATTTGGGGTCGCGTCGCGTCGCCCTAACCTAGATTGTCTGCGCTCGGTAGACTTTGTAATAAAGCCTGCGTTGACTCCGCGGCTGTTCCTTATAAAGTATCCGAACTACTATTTTCGTGGTTAAAAATAAAAAATCAGCACACTTATAAGCACAAAATAACGCTAGAAGCTCAAAACATACGGAGTATTAAATAGCTTTTTATTGTAAAGAAACTTAATGCGATGAGACGTGAGTGAGTGGTCGTACTCTGAGGTAATGTATGTATCAGCACGGGTCAGCCATTAATCTGTATCTTATAGAGCCAGACCTAACAAGAGTGACAATCTTCCGCATGTCACTGCGCACGTACGAATGCTCTTATTTTTTGCGGCCGCTATCGTAACCTGCTCCTTGTTCCATAATACATTATAATGCGATAAATTAAATTTATTTTACGAGTGCAGTAATAAACCTATGAAATATATAGACTGTCCTCCGCGAATTCAAACTGAAATTAACCCTAACAAATTGACAAATATAATATCTCTGATTTAGACGTTCGTTTAACATTCCACACACGGTAGAACATTTCAAAGTTGTCACTGTTTAGCCTGCCTTAAAATTTTATTATGAACGAAGGAATGAATGAAGGACTTTCGTATAATATATAAGTCAAATTATAATGCAAGTTAATAAAGTCCATAGATATTCATGAACTGTACTTTAGAGATGGGGGTCCTAATAAGGCATTGCACCTGTGCGGCCAGGTCCCGAACGGGGACAAGCGGCGCGCGCGCTTTGTAATCATTCAACTGTTCCGACAAAACCGACGTCATCCCGTAACTCCGACAATAAATACTTATAAAACGGTATTTACAACAAAAACACGAAATTGCGCCTTCTTTGTATAATTAAATCCAAAAATGAGAATATTTTGCCTGTGAATTCAATTATCGATAACCGCCGTTGATAGATTAACTGCTTATAATTATATCATTACATTTTAAAATTTAACTAGGATATAGAAACGAACTCTATGAGTATGGAAATATTGATTGGAACTTAATTACGAAATGTAGAGAAGTGTGACTCGCTAAATCAATTTAGAAATAATAGTTTATTAGATCCCACGAAATGTTTGAAAATAATCTGACGTCTTTAAGATTTAGTTTTTTAGCGAAACTATACGTACTTGTGAAGTATTTGTAACATACTAAAACAAGTTTAATATACATTATAACATACTGTATGGTTTTCAACAGTTTGCTCTGGTAGTTTACCCTTAATAATAGACTAACAAAAATGCACGTAAAAAATAATGGAGTCTAAACTGAGTGACTCAGAAACAGATGATGTAAGTTTGTAAAGTACATTGTTTGACATTTCAAGCTGCTGTCTCGTTAGTGAACAGTTATACGGAGATATTCTTTTTTTAATGAGCCACTGAACATATTCAGCAATTAAGTAATATATTGATTCTAGTTAGTGAAAGCTGTTTGTACAACTTTAACAAAATAAACCCCGATTTTTTAAAATTATTATGCATTGTTTATTGTCCCATTCGTCTTGTTTTATAGTTTCCGCGATAAATAATTAGACGTATCCAAGCATAGTTTATGTTTTGTTTAAGCAAAACGAAATAGCTTTAGCTCTTTTAAATACATTGTTGAAACCTGTCATAAATTGTGTTTACGGTACTATATTTAGTGATTTAACACCTTTTCATATTCGATTTGACTGTTTTTCGACACATCAGACAGTAAAACATTATAATGTAGAAAAGTTTGAGTTAGATATTATGTTACAACCACTTTATTCGACCTGTCGCACAGACTACATAGAGAATACGTCACCTACACACATCAAGAGGTGAAAAGCGCAACTCCAAAATAGTTCAAAACATATTTGTACAGTTTCTTTTGAAGTCGGCCAATAGCATTCTTCGACGCATGAATCAATCGACAAACAAGCCACACTTTAAGTTGTAACAACTACGTGTATTTACTGCGATAAATATTCTAAGTAACCGAGGCTAACTTAAGTTTACTTTTTGATATAGCGATATCTACCATACCTTCGTATCGCTTAATATGGTGTACGCTATGGCATGTTTTCGCGGATTTTATCTATTTATCAATGAATTTATACTTGTAGGTAATCAGGTACTTACGAACACAACAACTTGAGTTTGTAAATGAGTTTAGGAAAATGCACATGAAAATGTATTGCTATCCGCTTGCGTCCTGAAAATGTCGTCGCTTTGCAAATAAGAATGTGTATGAATTGTATGACACTACCGTTAGGAAAGTTTTAGAATTGCATATCAGTCTGTATAGAGGAAAGTGCGTGGCGTTTGTTTATTTAGATCAATACAGCAATTCTGTAATTATTGCCAGATAAGGATTACATACTCGTAATAGAATAGTCTCATTAAAGAAAATCATGCCATGGTGTAGACAGAAATTGTTGTCGTTTAAATTACTTTAACAACAGACATAATTCGAATAGCAATCATGTGAACATGAATGATTAACAAGAGCGAAATATTGAAATATTTTCAAATAGTTTCCGGAAAATGGGAAATATTTGAGACAAGTTTTTTTTCTTTTGTTCTGCATTTGATGGTCCTTGCGGACCCATTCCGGGCAGTTATTGGCGAAACCTGAAGGGTCTCCAGCCAATGGTGGGGAAGTAAAGTACTCAACCTAAGCTAACTACTTGTACTACACTAACATCATGACTACCTGCAACAACAGCACTAAGGGCGACCCCTAGTGGGACTCGGACCTCGGCTTAGAGCGTTGCTGGCGGGGGCTTGGGGGGAAGACAGCTTGATGAGGGCTGAATTATCGGTGTGAATTTGAGACAAGTGTTACACGCAGTGTTTTATACAAAACAGACTGAATTCAGGCTGATGCATTTACATGTAGGTTGGAGAATAATACACGTTCATCGATGTATGTATGCATGTACGTAGCTACACATAATGGCATAATCGATCACGTATTGAGCGCGATCATTGTGCTCGTCAGTTGGACCGTGAATCCTGTCACTACATCCCCCCCCCCCGGGTTCGTCCCGCTGGACCCCATCATATGAATCTCATTTACGTTTGCGCTTACGCAACTGAGTAAAATCGCTGAAGTGTAAAATGTTATTAATTATGTAAGAGACCGTTTTAGTCGCATTGGAATAAGGGGGAATCATTTATATATTGAATGTTTTCTACTATGTAGTAAGTGACGTTTGTGGATGTAGGACCGATTATTTCATGCATATAAGTATTTTGTGCTTTTATACATGTTTGCAATGTCTTTTACCTTTCCAGGTTTTTCTTTTAATCCTAATCAAAAATATTTGGATTATTTTGTATGTGAAACTCGGGCCATGCTGCGATCTTAATTTATTTAGTGTATTCAATCAGTTTATAAGATCTAAATTTTTCTGGAGCAATCTTCTTATATATAAAGAGACTGGTACTGACTGACATTTCATTCATCAACGCAGAGCCTAAACCACTAAAGCTGGAAATATGAAATTTGGACAGCAGGTTCCTTACGTGACGAAAACATCCACTAAGAAGGGATTTTTCGAAATTGAACCCCTAAGGGGTTGAAAAGGGTGATTAACGTTTGTATGCAAGTCCGTCATTTTTGAAGTAAGAAGCATGAAATTAAGTATTAAGGTTTCTGGTTAGGAGTAAATGTAAAAGTGTTTGAGCGATTTTGAAAATTCAACCCCTAAGGGGGTGAAATAAGTGTTGTAAGTTTGTATGAGAAATCTGGTACTTTTGAAGTAAGAAGCATGAAATTCAATATTTAGGTTCCTGGTCAGAAATAAACGTACCCGTGTTTCAGGGTTTTTGGAAATTCAACCCCTAAGGGGGTGAAATAAGTGTTGTAAGTTTGTATGAGAAATCTGGTACTTTTGAAGTAAGAAACACGGAATTCAATATTTAGGTTACTGGTCCAAAATTCTTTAATGTATGTATTCTATAATGTAAAATTTCACGCAAGCGAAGCTGCGGGCAACAGCTAGTCTTATATATAAAGAGACTTGTACTGACTGACATTTGATTCATCAACGCAGAGCCTAAACCACTAAAGCTAGAAATATGAAATTTGGACAGTAGATTCCTTACGTGACGAAAACATCCACTAAGAAGGGATTTCTCGAAATTCAACCCCTAAAGGGGTGAAAAGGGTGATTATCGTTTGTATGCAAGTCCGTCACTTTTGAAGTTAGAAGCATGAAATTAAATATTAAGGTTTCTGGTTAGGAGTAAATGTACACGTGTTTGAGCGTTTTTGGAAATTCAACCCCTAAGGGGTGAAATAAGTGTTGTAAGTTTGTATGAAAAATCTGGTACTTTTGAAGTAAGAAGCATGAAATTCAATATTTAGGTTACTGGTCAGAAATAAACGTACACATGTTTCAGGGTTTTTGGAAATTCAACCCCTAAGGGGGTGAAATAACTATTATAAGTTTGTATGAGAAATCTGGTACTTTTGAAGTAAGAAACATGGAATTCAATATTAAGATTTACTGGTCAGAAATAAACATACACGTGTTTAAGGGTTTTTGGAAATTCTACCCCTAAGGGGTGAAATAGAGGATAAAAGTTTCTACGAAGTTAAAAGCATGAAATCAAATAATAGGCTTTCTGGTTGGGTATAAATACATGTTTTTGAACGTTTTTATATATTCTACCCCTAGGAGGTGAAATGGGAGGTGAAAGTTTGATGTAAGATAAAAGCATGAAATCAAATAATAGAGTTGATGGTTAGAAAGAAATGTACAAGTATGAGCGTTTTTGTAAATTAAACCCCTAAGGGGGTAAAATAGCGGATGAAAGTTTGTATAAGAAGTCTGGTACTCTTGAAGTAAGAAGCATAAAACATACATATATTGACGACACGTTTGGTGCAGTGGCTAAGCGATTGGCTTCTGCGCTACGGGTCGTGAGTTCGATTCCCACACGGAACAAAAATTTGTATGGCCTACAGATGGTTGTTCCGGGTCTGCTGGGCGTTTGTTTGTGAGATTTGTGTCTGTAAACGCACCCACGATACAAGAGAAATCTTAGTGTGGGGCAACGTTTTTACAAAAAAAAGGAAAACGAAAAAAAGAAAATACACGTGTTTCAGGGTTTTTGAAAAATCTGTCCCTAGAAGGTGGAATAGAGGATGAAAGTTTTTTTTATTGTTGACACTTGTGCGAGATTTTCTGGCATAGTATGTACCTTCACCGTAATATGAGGTGGTGCGCGAGTCGTATCGGATGGTTTTAAATAAAAATTCACATCGTTCATCCGACTGAGTTGAAACTTCGTTCAGTTGATGTTGGCACTAGCGCCAGAGTTTGTGATATAGTATTATTAACGTACAAGAGGTTGCGCGCGAATCGTATCGGATAATTTTATTTTAAATAAAAATATTCATCGTTCATCCGATTGAGTTGAAACTTTGTATCGTTGTTGTTACTCACGCGAAAGTTTCTGACAGAGTCCTTCAACGTACAATAGGTGGCGCGCGAGTCGTATTGGATAATTGTTTGTCTTCTTCTAATATAAAGAGAAAGGTACTGACTGAAACATGATATTTGGACAGTCGGTTCCTTTTGTACACATACATTTCAGGGTTTTTAGAAATTCTACTCCTAAGGGGTGAAATAGAGGATAATATTTTCTACGAAGTTAAAAGCATAAAATCAGATAATAGCGTTTCTGGCTAGATTATGCACGTGACATATACACGTGTTTGAACGTTTTTGTGAATTCTACCGCTAGGGGGTGAAATAGGAAGTGAGGGTATTATGGAAGTTAAAAGCACGAAATCAAATAATAGAGTTTCTGGTTAGAAATAAATGTACAAGTATGAGCGTTTTTGTAAATTCAACCCCTAAGGGTTGAAATAGGGGATTTCTAAATATATAAAAGCGAAAGATCACTCATTCATTAATGCAGAGCCTAAACCAATTAAGCTGGAAACATGAAATCTGGACAGTAGGTTCCTTTTATGACGAAGGCATCCAATAAGAAAGAGTTATTGGAAATTCTACCCTTGAGGGGGTGAAAGCAGTGCCAAGTAGCAATTGCTGCGGGCCCCGCGCGAAAGGGGGCCCCGCATATTTAAACCCACTCATCTCTGCCTGAGCGTAATTTTTTGAGTGAAACTTATCACGAGAGTCCAACGAAAGTGACAGCACTACACTTAACAGCAACTTAAAATTGAGCATTTGAGAATTTAGCCAAAAGCCATAAATGCACTTAGAATGACATCATGCTTTCGCCAAAAATGCGAAAAAAATTCGCGCTCGCTTCGCTCGCGCTGCTGTTACACATTGTGCTCCTCCACTCGACTATTTTTTTATTTAAGAAATTAAGCTTCAAAACTTAAATAACATTGAAAAGGTAATGATTAAAAAAAACACGCTTATAATGCTAAGGGGATAGAACCTTTGTGGCATAGCCCCCCCGCTGCCATTTTGATTTTTTTTCCAAGTTGCGGCGCACGATTACATTAACATATATGGGTAGAGGACACTTAGACAAACCAAAAATATCAGGGTGGTGCCCTAAAGTGTCACGTTGCCGAGATATTTTGACTTAAAGATTTTTTTCTCAAAAATTAAAAGAAAGAAGATTAAAGATCTTGAAAAAAAATCTTTGAGTCCAAATATCTCGGC
The DNA here is from genome assembly GCA_905220435.1 of Amphipyra tragopoginis. NCBI lineage: Eukaryota > Metazoa > Arthropoda > Insecta > Lepidoptera > Noctuidae > Amphipyra > Amphipyra tragopoginis. The sequence continues at coordinate 20,524,107 of HG991991.1, read as the reverse complement.
AACGTGACACTTTAGGGCACTATATCTCTGAATATTTTTTGTTTGTTTGAGTGTCCTCTACGTACCCATATATGTTAGTCTCATCGTGCGCCGCAACTTGGAAAAAAAATGAAAATGGCGGCAGGGGCCTATGCCAGCTTCCATAGAAAAATGTTCGAACCCCTTTATACTTTTCAGGCGTGTATTTTTTAACTTTGATTTTTTACCGGCCTTTTTATTTCGAGTTAGTTTCTTAGTTTTTACATGCTTTTGTGTTATTATTTATGTTTTGACGATCGCTCGATCGCTTTGAACTAATACAAAATCAGTGTAATACTACTGTTTTATAACAGTAAAATTAATAAATAACTCAAAGGCCCCCTTTCATATTTGCTACGGGCCCCGCGCTGTCTTAATCCGACACTGGCGGTGAAATGATAAAGGTTGAAAGTTTGTACGAAAAATCAGGTACTTTTGAAGTAAGAAGCAGGGGAGAAATTGACTGACTGGGTGACTGATCGACATATAAACGCAAAGCCTAAACCGAAAAAATCAAAATTTCAAGTTTCTTACCCCAGGTTAGAAACTTGAACTTTTGATTATAAGTAAGTACCTCTAATAACGTAGGCATTAAGGAAGGGTTTTTGGAAATTACACCTCTAAACGGGTGAAATGGGTTGTTAACGTTCATATGGAAATCCTTATTCCATGGGGTTATTGACTTGAAATTCGGCACAAACACTCTTCAAAGTAAATATTAAAAGATAGACTTTTTGAATTTTATAACTACACTAAAAAGAGGCTTAACGTTAGTTCAAAATTTCACGCAAGCGAAGCTGCGGGCAAAAGCTATCTATACATATAAAAGGAGAAGCTGACTGACTGACTGACTGATCTATCTATCAACGCACAGCCTAAACCGCTGGGGTTAGAAAGTTGAAATTTTGACAGTAGGTTCCTTTTGTAACGTAGGCATCCACTAAGAAGGGATTTTTCGAAATTCAACCCTTAAGGGAGTTAAATAGGGGACGAAAGTTTGTATGGAAAATCATCACTTAACGGGTTCAAAATTTCACGCAAGCGAAGCTGCGGGCGAAAGCTATCTATACATATAAAAGGAGAAGCTGACTGACTGACTGACTGATCTATCTATCAACGCACAGCCTAAACCGCTGGGGTTAGAAAGTTGAAATTTTGACAGTAGGTTCCTTTTGTAACGTAGGCATCCACTAAGAAGGGATTTTTCGAAATTCAACCCTTAAGGGAGTTAAATAGGGGATGAAAGTTTGTATGGAAAATCATCACTTAACGGGTTCAAAATTTCACGCAAGCGAAGCTGCGGGCAAAAGCTATCTATACATATAAAAGGAGAAGCTGACTGACTGACTGACTGATCTATCTATCAACGCACAGCCTAAACCGCTGGGGTTAGAAAGTTGAAATTTTGACAGTAGGTTCCTTTTGTAACGTAGGCATCCACTAAGAAGGGATTTTTCGAAATTCAACCCTTAAGGGAGTTAAATAGGGGACGAAAGTTTGTATGGAAAATCATCACTTAACGGGTTCAAAATTTCACGCAAGCGAAGCTGCGGGCGAAAGCTATCTATACATATAAAAGGAGAAGCTGACTGACTGACTGACTGATCTATCTATCAACGCACAGCCTAAACCGCTGGGGTTAGAAAGTTGAAATTTTGACAGTAGGTTCCTTTTGTAACGTAGGCATCTACTAAGAAGGGATTTTTCGAAATTCATCCCTTAAGGGAGTTAAATAGGGGATGAAAGTTTGTATGGAAAATCATCACTTAACGGGTTCAAAATTTCACGCAAGCGAAGCTGCGGGCGAAAGCTAGTTTAGTATAAATATCACAAATATAGTAGTGAGTATTGATTAAAACTGAAGAATGAAACGTTCATTGCTATTGGTACGGGGGTAATGGCTATGTTTATAAACTTTAAAGTTAGACCTAGATTAAATGAGCTGATCCATCAAAATGTATGTTTGTTTTTTTTTGACTCAATTAATCGTTTGGAATTGGGCAAAACCAGGATGATCCCTGTATGACAGGAATGTTGATGGTCTCATCAGCAAATGTTTGCAGATAAATACTGATATTCGACTGTTTGTGGTTGGAACAGAGGCTGACTGCAACATATTTGGGAATATGATGGTATGATGATGATCACAGGTGTGAGGATTATGTTACATAAGGTTAATTTGCACATAGAATGGTAATCATCGATTCATCGTTTATAATTAATCCTAATTTATTACGCATATTAACATAAACTGAAGTTATACGAATAGCATAAAATAAAATGAGCAATACGTTCTACATGTCTCATCAATCTTATTAATTTGATTATTTAGTTATATACAAACGCAGGGCCAGGGTTTTTGTTTTACTTTATTGCCTTTAGGTAAGAAGTAACTGAATGTTTGGTGTCATTCGTTAATAAATTGATATCTGCCTAGGACAACTTCAAAATGGGACATTTACAAGGTATATTATTATTTAGTTTTAGGTGTAATTCTATTTAATTTGTTTATTTATTATTGCACAATGTAGTTTACAGAGAACTTATAGAATAGTTATCCCAATATCCCAATACATAGTGTAAGTTGTGTTGCAAGGCATACAATAATATTACTTGTAGTACTTTGTTTAAATCATTACAAATATTTTTCGTAACTATTCCTTTATCTCTCTTTACTTCTTTTTGACTTATAATTAGAGGATTCAGAGGTCTGAATAGGTACTGCTATTCGAGGTCTATGAACTGAAATGTTATGTTAATATGAAAAATCCTTTTAAAAAGCATTTTCATCAAGAAAATATGTTATAGTAACTATACTGTTTTGCTGTGTTCAGAATTAGCTGTTTTGCTTTAAAATAGCAAGAACTGAAAAACTGCATCATCTTTTATTTAATTCGAACGTACGTATTGCAGGATAGGCATATTATTGTCTTAAAAAGGATCATAAAATCATAGGATCGCTTGATAACAGGGACTGTCTATGCTAACTTTTCTCTTAAAATAAGCAATTCGATACCAATTCCTAGCAGTGCTCGTAATCTTCTCAGTTATGTCTAAGTCTAGTTTCTAACCTAGAAATGATGATATTCATAGTAAAAAAAAGTCGTAATTAGGCTACAAAGTCTCCAAATATAGTTCTTATTGCCATCATTACAGTGGTATGAAAAAACAACAATATGATACGTCTGGCGGGCACAATTACGTATTGGAATAGAAAAATCATAGAGTCGCGCCGCGGAACAGAACAATGGGCGATGTCACAGTGCGCGCAGCTCTAATGGTGCGTTTAATATTATTTTACACACGGTACCGACGGCAAAAAAGGTAAAGAAGATTTTTATGGAAAAGGTTTGATATTACTACTACTATACTATACTATATGCGGTGAAGGTACCTATCTCTAAAAGTGGAGTAATATATAGGCAAAAGGACGTGAATAAAATAGATAATTCAAGCATAATATATACCTACTCTAAAACAGTTTACATAATTCTTCACACGATATAGGTGAAAAAAATCCATTTTTAAATTGCCTCCCTTTGAATATTACTCTATTTTTAACCCCGGTGCAAAAAGAGAGATGTAATAAGTTTGAAGCCTGTGTCTGTCTGTTTGTCTGTGTGTCTTATTGTGGACTCGTTGCTCCCAAGAATGAACCGATTTTTTGCTAAGTACTAGTAAATATAGATGCCTATATTTTGTTATGACATCACATAAGTATTACCTAAGTTTACCTAGTAGTCCCAGTCGACTTTAAGGACGAAAAATAACTTGGAAAATTATTAAATAGGTATTTCTTCAGTTATGAGTTACGTGTTTTTTTTTCGTAATTTATGTAATAACGACCGCACTTTTAGACTTATTGTAAGTACCTATGTTTATTAATATTATTAATCAAGAACAAAACCCATAAATAATGTTATTAATTATGAACAATGTTAATAAATAGAGAATACGTTTGTAATTGGACACAAACGTATTTTTTTGTGTGCATATGTAATATACGTGGCGTATGCGCATGAGTGGGCTCGGACTAATAACGACAAACTTGCGACTTCCTCTACACACTCCAGTGGACTTTAATATCCTATAGTACGGATTTTATAAAACAATCTTATTCACCGTGGAGCGGTAAATATGGTTCTTTTTTGTAATTTTATTACCTATAATGTCGTCGTAAAGAACTTAATTGACAAGAGATATTTTATGTGAGATATTTTAGTCGTACGTTTCGAATTTTCTATAATTTTCGTAGGATGACTTAATTATAATAGATTAAAGTCTATATTTTTAAATGTTTTTGTTTGTATGGAAATATTTAAAAATGTAATTTTATATGTGTTTTGATGAGTAAAGGAAATAATAATTAAAAACAGGCGTTAAAAACTGTGCAACAGGCCCGGTCTGTAATCACTGCTATTGATAACAACACTACAAAGTTGTACTTCCTCACTTATTAAGATCCAATTGCAATATTCGCTAGTTTTATTTATTTGATTTACTTTCGATTTTTTGGGGAGGGGAAGAGGGAAACCAAGCAAAAGATGGATGGATTGTGTGAGAGATGATACGAATGAAAAGGGGGTAAATGATAGCGGGACGGATAATAGGGAAGATTGGAAAAAGAAAACATTTTGCACCAACCCTAAGTAATTTGGGATAAAGGCCGGCAGAAGAAGGTTACCTATCAATTATTTGTATGTATTTAAAGCAGGGATGCACAGACTTATTAGGACTTGGGACCACTCGAGCGGACTATGAGCTAAAGGCGGGCCACCACAATTAAAAACAATAAAAAAGTTGAAATTAGTTTTTTTTTTAAAATATGGTATGGTATGTATCGTAGTGTGGGCTTTTGATAAAATTCAAAATCTTTATTCAGAAGCTAAAGCTGGCCATTACTGATAGAATGCAGTATTTTCAACGCATAAGAGTTTAATTCGCTGGCGGGCCGCATGTACATCGACGGAGGGGCGCATGCGGCCCGGGGGCCGCGGTCTGTGCATCCCTGATTTAAAGTATTAAGTACGTATTTTATTTTTAGGATGTCTGCTTATTTTAGAAAATACTGTGTAGACATTGACTACAAATTGTCAAATTGATTTAATATTACATAAATTCAGCGGGGTTAACCAACGGGACAATATATTATAATGACAACTAAAAAACAGTAAACTCAAACAAAAACATAAAGTACTTAAATAAATTTCACATACAAGTATCCTAACGAGCTCAAAGTTAATAAAAATTAGTTCGCTCGTAAAACACGCCGCGTTGATAGATTTGACCTTAAAGCATAAGGGGGATGTGTCAATGATGCGCCCAAGCACGCATCCCTTAAAAAAGAGACGTTCGTTCCACGGGCACATGATTCATTTTCAAAGGTCGTCTTCGTCTGACCGACCATAATTGGGGCTTACACCCTTCGTACCTACAGGGAATACGTCAATTTTTTTATTTATTTTTGTATTATTTGCTTTCATAATGAAACTTATTACGGTTATTCAATTCAACCTGTAAATGGCTGGACTTTTTCGCGTTAACTAATTATCTATACTATAATAATAAAACTGTAGGGCACAAAAGTCTATACATTTTAAATATGTTCACAAAAACCGGCCAGGTGTACTAGAAGTAAGCAATAGAACACGAATATATCATTTTAAGAATTAATGTTTGTCTGTCTGTTTGTATGATACCGCATCGCTCTACAACGGCTGGGCGGATTCCAATGAAACTTTTACTGTAGTATAGCTAATAGCTTAAGTTAAAAACTGAGGTAAGTACCTTTTATCTCGGTTGGTGCATCCTGAGATACACTTTGAGCTCTCTATTGTTTGCAGTTCCATACAAAGCAGAGGGTCATGATGGGTTGAATGCAAAACAAAATAATAAAATAACAGATGTTGCTAAACAACGGTGTTTATTATTGAGAACGGCTATTTTACTGTACATTGCAGTTGGTTCTGTGGCCAGGTTTTAAGGGTAGACTGCCAATATTTTGTATTGAAATCAAAAAAATCCCGCGTATGCAAAACTATTTAAAAATAATTTTAACTTTTTGCATTTAAGTTTACGGATCTTTTTCTTTGATTCTGAAGATAAGTATCGTGAGAAGTTTGCGAGGCTATACATTCAATGTACAATTTTTAAAATAATTGTTAGGTACTTGACCAAAATAATGTTTTGTGGTTAATGATTGTTGTTTTTCAATGAAACGTAGCCAACGTATTAAAAAATCATTAAAAAACAACAATCATTATAGTGTCTTTACCTGAAATTAAACTCTCAGTGATCAGGTTCAGCGAAAATTCCGATCGTTCGCATTATTTGTTTGCTTTTACAAATATATAATACATAATACTTAGTAGTTGATTAGGTTTTGTGCATAAAACTACATCTGTTGTAGGTACGATTTAGGTAAGTAAAAAAAATGTTGTAATGTCAACACGATTGGTGCAGTAGCTGAGCAATTAGCTTTTGTCCTACGAGGCGCGCGGGTTCAATTCCCGCACTGAACAATTTGTTTGGACCAGAATGTTGTTCCGGGTATAGGCGATTCTGCATGTGAGATTTGTGACTGCAGACGCACCCACAAGGCAGGAGAAAGCCCAGAGATACAGATTTTCCTAAACTACCCTTAAAACTGGGGTAAAACCAAAACAGTCTGTTCACGTTTGTATGGGAGAATCTTATTGCATGATTCGGTTAACAGCAAAATTGGCGACAGCTCTAAAGCAAATAATAAGACAAGAGTTTAGTTATTTTTCGAAATTAACTCCTGAGGATACAGGGGGGTTTATATGGAGAAAAACTTTTTACGCCAGCGGATCTGCGAGGACACAACTAGTAACTATTAACTTCATTTTATAAAATAAAACAGACACCTCTTCAGTTTGTCGTTTTTCCGGTAATGATGGTATAAAATATAGTGCACAAGTCCGTCACGCCAGTGATTCCGAAAGGGTGGGCACAATCGTGGCTCCTGTGGCCGCTAGGAACCTACCTATCATTAGGTCCCTTCAATTAGACTGTGTACCCAACCCGAAAATTGAGCCTAGGACATTAAAGTACCTACACAATAACACATTCGCTTTATTAGCCACTTTACAAGTACCTAATATAGAAGAGAGGTACATGCATGCGTTATGGAGGAACACCCTGTCGATTTTCACATGCTATGATTGTATTGTGCACAGCAATTTTGAGTTTCTGTTTGTTAGCGTGGTGGATTTAGACCCCAGCAGTGGGACGGTAGTGGACAGTAAAGAATAATAAAGTTAGTAGTTATAATACAATTCATAATGTGAGAAGGTAACTTAACATTAATTATTATTGGGAAACCGTAGTGCAATGGAGCGTGATGCGGGGCCGCGCACACCTACTGATAATGATAACCGCTCATTGAACTTTATAAATTTCCGTTTCAAATTATTTACCGTAATTTTTTTTTAATTTTTGCTCTATGATTTTAAATTAAGATTTTAGAGCAATCGACTGGCACTAAGAAAAAGCAGCTGTTTTATAAGTAATTAAAAAGGAGTAAGTAGGGGAGATTAGTCCAAAACCGGGTATGGGGGTAAAACCGGGAAAAGGCAGTATAGCCTTACACGTTTCAAATTTAGGCGCGCGTTCGCTCGCTGCTTTTGGCCACCCTGATCAGTTTGTCAACAAACTTTCAATGGCGTCGGTGCGTGCTTGACAACAATAAATAAGAAAAACGCTTATAATGGTCAATTGATCTAATATTCTTTGGAATTAAAAAGTTTATCTATACACTCGCGAAGAAGCGATGCATGGTGCCAAGTCTTAAATGTAAGAACTGGGCCCAGGAAGGCGGTACGGGTTGGGAACCCAAAGATCTTGATGAGTTTATGCCACTGTTAAGAGCCAAAATCGGGTATAAGATTTGGGTATATGTTTTGGACAAGGTGTGGGGCAAAACCATAAAAACATAACTTTTATATATTGATTAAGTATTTTTTGTTATTTAGAACTAAGAATAAAGTGATCTCAAGTGCCAAATAAGTGATTTATAAACTAAACAAAATAAAGCCTATTAAAATTGATTTAATTTTCTTCAAACTTGTGTTTTATTGCATTTTTGCCTTAGTGTCCCGGTTCTACCCCACTTTCCCATACTAACGTAAATTGTAATGTCCGTAATTTCGTGTCATTTCGCATAGGAAGTGAAATGACAAGAAAATTTTAGGGTTCAGAGAAGAGGATACAAATATCTACCTATAAAATGTAAGCTTGATATATCTTTTCTCAAGTTTGCTTTAGCTAGATAGGTACACTACTTAGCCAGTGAAATGAAAGGAAAATTAAAGATGGTCGTTAGGTTTTAGAAAAGTGAAAACAAATTAGAATTCTACGAGTCTATTTGCCATGTTTTTTCAGCAAAACCTGAAATATATTACGGATTTTTTCGCCTCATTAATTTTTTATATATAAGAGTTGCTATCAGCAAACCGATACGTAATAGTTACTGCATTTTGTTTTTCATGTTACCCACATTGTTGATTTTATTCTAAAAGATGAGTTTATATTATATTAGTGTACCTACCGCCCGCATGCTCATATCTTAGTACTTACTATTAAGTTCACAGTGTTATCTCAATTAAAAGTGAATTGTATTTTTTTTTTTGAGAAATTAAATTCTTAAACCAGAAAAAGGTGCAGTAAATGTCAGCATGAATGCTCTTAGGTACTGCACGTATGTATAGTTTAGGTGTAAATTAATATACAATGCGGGAAACAGCCGTAAGTTTACTTCACTGATTTAGCAAACATGATAAGCCTAAATATTAACAAACTTATAATTTTCATTGTAAGATTCATAAGAAGATGCAAAATATTAGCACAATAAATAAAAAGCCTTTTCCTATTAAATAATCGCAGAAAACAGAGTGCACCTTATTACCTGGCTTTAAGATAGCCAGTTTTTTTTTAAATTAGCTTCGTCCTTCTAATTGGGATTGGGATTCTCCTGGGACATAGGCTTCGATAATGATAGGATTTAAAAAAAACCGCTAGCATCCTCAATAATTCTCTTTGGCAAAAACCATAAATAATTTCAAGCGTAGATACAAACCGAAATTGCCATGCTCTATTAGACCCCACATTACACAATACAGATTCCCATACGTGCCACGGTGCCTGCGCCCTGACAATGGTGTCTCCACACGTTATGTTCCGTGTAAATTGGTGTAATCTGTCAGTTAGCTGCTTTCATACATTTTGGCTCCACTCAACTGTGTATTCGAACTATAGCTCTGTCTATTGCTCGGTCAATAACGCTACATAAAAGCCGATTTTACAAACGAATAGACTCAAATGAAGTCATGATAACCTAATTGATAATTCGTTGTTGAAGTTATTTTTTACAGAAACTAAATTACTTTACAGGCTATGCTGGCGCTGCTACTGCAGCTGCGGAGGCCCTCAAACGGCGAAAATATAATAACTTCATTAGTATAATTATATTTTCGAGTGCTTGGGGTCGAAACACTCGGGTCGTGGGGTCCGAGTGCCCAACTTCTATATAGAGAGGTTGCAAGGCGGCTGGTCGACACTTCCCGTGACCCGAAGGCTGGTCTGTACTTTTGGCCAAAGGATTAGCATTGCCATTCAACGTGGCAACGCTGCCAGCCTTCAGGGCACGTTACCAGTAGACAACGATGCGGAGGAATATTTTGATGCCCTATTTTATTTTATAATTTTATTAGGATACTTACATTTTTCGTTATTTGTATATACTTTTTTTGTAATTATGTAAATATAATTAATGTTCAAAATTAAAATGGCATTGTAATAAAGCTTACTCGATCATCCACAGTTATTAATTAAACCCCTAAAGTTTTATAAGTCCCTTGACAACGTACGAAGTACGTTAGCATTTTGCGGGCAACGAGTCAAAAAGGCAGTAACCCACGCTTTTTATTAATGCGAAAGTAGTTTAAATGGTCGTTTGTTAATCGATTTAAGGTAACGGCACAGCGCCCGTGCTGGGGGTCTACTCCCTAAGCACGAAGTCCGTGGTTTCGGCCTTAGTTACGAGCGTTTCCTACTGCCTATCACCTACGGACATAAGATTATTTCGGGGCCCGAACTAAGTATGAATGACAACACGATTTGACAGTTGTCCCTACTACCGAAGTGTTTTTGCCCGTCCGGAAACTTGAACTTGACACTTGTTTTGTTCACTCCTACGTTTCGGGCTACTTTCGGACGGGCGACTAACTTTGTTGACGGAGTTAGGGAGTAGGCCCCCTGATTCGGATGACATTCGTTCAAATGCAGAAAAGTTGTTGATTAGCACAGATTAATCTTCATCGGAAAAACTAAGCTTGGTTGAAGCGAGCGGAACTGCAGTTGCGTATATTTGGAAGATGAACTTCACGATTTCTTGTATCTCAGGTGCTATGGATTCGGTTGTTTTAAAAGTGTCCTGACTTGAAACAACCGAATATAAAATTGTGGATGGTGGTAACATCACAGGCAATTTACCATTAGGATTAGTAATAATATAATGTATTTCTTAAGCTAACTGCATAATTTATGTTGAACTGTATAATTTGTGAGTAACATTCTTCTTTATTTTTCTACTAGTAGCAATAACACGGATAATCTGTTAATAACCAAGATTAAGCGATATTTTTAACCGACTTCAGAAAGGAGGAGGTTCTCTATTCGGTTGTTTTTTGTTGTTTGTTACCTCATAACTCCGTCACTTATGAACCGATTTGAAAAAATATTTTTTTGTTACAGAGGGTATACTTCCCGTTTGGTCCCATAGAAATTTTATCGAAATTGATTCAGCGCTTTTCGAAAACATCAACAAAAATAATAAATATATGACACAGATCGTAAGACGACGTTCTAGTTGTAGTAGTGGTCCGAGAATTTGTACACTATTGTAATTGTAAATTATGGCACTAAAAAGTAAAAAAAAAAAACTTAAAAAAAATGTAAAATCCGACTTCACCGAATTCACGAAAACCTTGAATTGGAAAAATTTTATGCACCGGCTTCTGAAACTGAAAATTTTATTATATTATAATTATTTTACACCGTTTAGTTATTATTTTTTAAAGTCGGTTTTTACTTTTTTTTCAAGTTTTTTGTTTATGCATGTATGTGTATGATGCATGTCTGTCGTAATAAATAGTTTAAAGTCTTAAATTTATTTATTTATTCAATTTATTTCCCTTAATCTAAAGACCCATACTTTTTCCTGCATAGATCAGATAAAACAGTTGTATCTATGAGATGACCGCAAAACTGTTAAATCATACTTCCGTTGATTTTTTAACACGACGCGGAAAATTCAAGGACAGTGTCAACATCAGCCGATCGCAACAATAGGTTAAAGAAGGTACAGGCAAAGCTCGAACACTGACCAAGATAAATGATAAGCCACAGTGACGCATTCTTGTGATACAAACACATTTATTATTATTAGATCTACGTAAATAGATGTACACACATGTCGTTTATACGTGACAATGTCACTACCGTGTGCGGCATAAAAATTAGTCCTCACTATTACCGATAGTTTACAGCCATTTCAAACTTAACCTTAAAATTTGCAGTGTAAGGTTTAAAATCCAGTTTTAACATAATATATTATGGGTTAACCGTAAAGGTGAAGTGTGCTTATTCATTACGTTTCCATTCTATTGGCGTATTCCTGTCGGTTCTTCTGTGCTACAAGTTGATTTTTTTTAAGGACAACGTCCGCTCATTTTATTTATTCAATAAATTTTATTGTAATTAGAATATAAGCAAGTCTTTAAATTTAAAGCTCATTGCATGTTTGTATTTGTTTGAATGCATTGTTGATATAAAAGTTGAGTAGAATTTATCTCGCTTTTATTATTCTGACGTGAGTAACATTTTATAAATAATATTGCCTTATTTTATGTTGGTAGCACATTCTTCTGTTATTGGGTAAACAAATTTTGAAGCAGCGTTACTACTGAAAGACTTATTTCGGTGTAGCAATACTTTGTTAGATACCTACTTTATCTTGTAACAGTTAAAATAGTTAACTCAATTTTAGTATTGCTATAGTATTATCAATTCGCTGTTAAAGACATGTATGAACAAAATAAGGCTGCCTATTTAAAGTTATCCATAAATCAAGGATATTTTAAAAATATAAAGGAGCGTGATGTTCTGGGTTCCATCCCCTGGTCGAGCAAAGTATTATTAGGGTTTTCCATGTGGAATTTCTCAGTAGCAGCCCGGAGTCTGGGGTTGTGCCCGTTTGATGGTAATAGGCTCGCCCCCTATTACATCTGAATTAAAACATAACGGCAAAATTAGGGTGTAGTATACACCTCTGCCACCCCTTCGGGGAATACAGGCGTGATGTTATGTTTATAAAAAGAACCGGCCAAGTGCGAGTCGGACTCGCGCACGAAGGGTTCCGTACTATTATCTATAAAAACACGTTTGTTGTATGGGAGCCCTCCCATACAACAAACTTGATTTGTTTGCCGTTTTCTTGTAACTCGCACTTGGCCGGTTTTTCTATCCTATTTAATATTTATATTATTATTTAGCCCCTTCACTATTTATTTTATACTGTTTTTTAGTATTTGTTGTTATAGCGGCTACAGAAATACATCATCTGTGAAAATTTCAACTGTCTAACTATCACGGTTCATGAGATACAGCCTGGTGACAGACGGACAGACGGACGGACAGCGGAGTCTTAGTAATAGGTACTCGTTTTATCCTTTGGGTAGAGAACCCTAAAAAGATTCTAATTTAAATTTAAAATAAGTATTGAACCTTACTGAAATCTTGTTGCGAATAATGATGTTAAACCAACTTAGTTCAACGAGAGCATCCGGTAAAATGAGTTATCAGGTTAATTAATTCTGCTTACGGTTTGTTTGACATAACTTCTATTAAATAAATGTACCTACATGCTTCCCTTAAGCACTGTCATATCTCAAGTTGAAGTTTGAAAGGAAAAACAGAAGCTTAAGTATGAGTAAATAAGGTACGTTAGTACCTAAACTATATTCAAAATAACACTCATCCTATGTTTTACTTTGGAACGATAATATTAAAAAAAAAAATAGTTTAACGAGCCACTATTGTTTCTTGCAGTTTCTTGTCGGAAAACTCCGTAGAGTATATCCGTATATATACAAGGTTAGTCGGAAAGGGGGTACTAATCAGAAAGGGTGTTAAAGAACCCATAATAATGAATAACTTTTGTTCTACAACTTTCCCCAAAAGTCAATGGTTTAAGAGAAATAGCTGTTCAAAGATTTCATAAAATTCGCTAAAATCTATCTATACTTTTAAGGTCATATTTAGGGTCACGGATCTTACTAACCGAACTAACTAACTAAACTAACCGAAGATTTCTGAATTAGTAACTAAACCAGGAATTACGAATTTTTGAAAAAACTAAAATAAAAATATTTTTTATGGAATTTTAACACTTGCTTTAAAACAGTCATCAGTGATACTTTAAGTGGCCTGCGGATTAGTACCCCTTTTCTGACTAACCTTGTATATTTACCGAATAAATGTATTCCTTAATATGCGTAAGATATCTTAAAGTAATTTACTAACCTGCATCTGAAACCAGGAGTCGAGAAGGCCGGCGGCGTGTGGAGCACCCCAACGACCGCCGCCCGGGACAATCTACAACATTCACACATGCCTTATAATACTGACTAGAGAGAAAGCACATGGTGTAAGTAGGGAAAATAAAAAAAAAGTAAGGGTTAAAAAAAAATGTTAACATTATGACTAAGATTGATTCGGCTTTTCTGTTTACACGTTCAGTTAGCTAGAAAGGCAAGCTAGGATATCGACTTATTTAAATGTTAAAAACAAACTATGTATATGTTACCATTAATTGCGTAAATCAGTTAGAGTGCAGATATACTAGTCCGCTTGCGTACCGCCGCGCCCGTCGTCCCAGGACGACACTTAATTGTCTTATCTATTGTGTCTATAATTACCGTGCTTGAGGTTTTAACCTGCAGATTACCTGGCTACATCTGTTAAAGTGCGAAACATTGTTTCGGTTCTCACATTAACTAGTTAATCTGCAAGTTATTTCCTAGGTAATGTGCATATTAACATTATTAACGTATTTTGGATTCTAACAGTAACATATACAGAACTAGCTGTGCTTGGGCGGCTCCGCCCGCGTGAAGATACATATTTTAATTCAAAAACTTCCACCGATTTTCACTTTCTAAGAGGTTGACTGTAGAAAAATCCTGTAACACGTGTTTTATTATTTACTTTAAAGATTATCTCCACTAAATTCGACTCAAGTCACGCAATAGAATTTTTTCTTATAAACTATAACAATCCCTTTTATGGGGGTAGTTTTAGAAGATCGTCATTTACATATTTCATTATTTACTTTGAAGAGTATTCATGCTATGTTATTAGCAGTGATCGGAAAAAGGTGAGCTAATTTACCTAAACTTCAAAGAACAGAAACAAAAACTGGAGACTTCCTTACGACAACATTTTTTTTCGTGAATATTATTCCGGCTTTCGGGACATCACTAAAGTACATTTAATAATGTTAATAGTACAGAAAACATTTAAATTCGTTTCCTATTTTTGTGTCCTTAAATTGTCACAAAACCAGATGACACGTTTTTAATTGTTTTTAAAAAAGAGATTGTTTATTGTTTTCCAAAAAGGAGATTGTCTTTTATTTTTTGAAAACAAATGAAAGAAAATCTCCGAGAAAATTCTACCGAAAAAAAAAAATTGTCGTAAGGTAGTCTCCAGTTTTTGTCTCTGTTCTTTGAAGTTTAGGTAAATTAGCTCACCCTTTTCCGATCACTGGTTATTAATAGTTATACAGGGAATAAAATATTTAAGCTTTTGTTGATATTTGGAAAATCCCTTCTTAGTGTAAATACAACTGCTGTCCAAATTTTAAGTTCCTTATTTTAGGGATTTAGGCTGTTCTATACGAGATTTACAATAGAACATGTTCTGTAATACAAACATTTTTTTACACAAAACCTGTAAACTTTATGAACATTTTCATCAGAACAGCCTGAATATTTCTAGCTAGTGTCTTTATTGCGTTAAGTATGTTTTCGCGGTCCCTGAACTTTTGACAAATTGAAAGTACGTTTATTTTTGGAAAAGATTAGAACGTGGTAGAAAAGTCTATACCAATCAATTCTCCTGGTAATTCTGAACAAACGAGTTTTAGGTTTCGTGTGCCCGCAGCCGTGTCGCCGTGCTTTCATTCAGTTATGTTGTAAGATGCGTATTTTTTTTTTTGCACAAAATTGGTTGCTTATTTTTTTATTGAATCCTTATTAGATAAGATCATTTACCACTATCGCATGAACAAAAAAAGATTTTTATTTTGTATTTTTAATCAAGCTAAATCCCGAGCCGGGCCAATCTACACCAGTAGTAGATCAAGTGGTTTTAACAAATTACACAAATTCGTTTACACCCTGTAAATTGATAAATATGAGATTTTGACTTTGAAACATAACTACGAACAGAATCCGGCATTATCATCATCTCAGCCCATAAGTGACACGTGCTGGGCAAGCGGGTTTGTGATCTCGGTGGAGTAGTTCTTTGCAGGGAACTACACTATTCTCATTCTTAGTCGCTTTCGACCCTAGTCGCAAATGGTAAGCGTAGACAGAGTATAAGATGGAGCAGATAAATCCAACGAGCAAAGATATAGAGGTACTCCCCTATACACCTCTAGTTATCATATACACGCGATGGGACACAGTAAACTGCTTGGCACCGGACTTTAATGTGAGGGTGGTAGCTAGCCAGTCAGACCGTAAAGATCCTATCACCAAGCGTGCTGAGTTTTGTTGAATCTTACAACACGCGTCTATTACTGAAGTAAGTGCAGGGATCATGAGTAACAAATAATATAAACATCAATACTGAAGTCTGATGTAAACAATTCTTTGCGTTTGTATGGCACTAAACTATACTGTATTGGGTGGATTGTTAGAAAGAAAGAATGAAAAACATTTATTTGCGTCTAGAAGTGACGCAGATAAGCTGCATTAAAAAAAAACATTAGGAAACAAAATCAAAAGGTTTGGATAATATGCGTTACGTTCGTTCAGCATCCCGTTTGGGGCGGGCTAGAATATAAAACTTCCTCACCGCACGCTGAGAATAGACGCGAGTTGTAATATTCAGCATGGTAGGATCTATACCAGTGATGCACAGACCGCGGCCCGCGGGCCGTATGCGGTCCTCCGTCAATACATGTGCGGCCCACCAGCGAATTGAACTCTTTTATGCGAATTAAAAATTAGTGTAGTAAGTAGAAAAGTTTTATTTCTTAGAAAACTTTGTTTGAACCTTTTTATTTGTTTTTAATTCTTGTGGCCCGCGTTTTGCTCATAGTCTGCCCGAGTGGCCCCTAATTGTAATAAGTTTGTGCATCCCTGATCTATACGGTCCGCCTGGCTAGCTACCACCCGCACATTAAAGTAAAGCCAATCAGTTTACTTACTGTGTTTTGTCGTGTGTATGTGAGATGTGTGATTCCTCTTTATCTCTGTTACTTGGATTCGTGTGCTGCATCTTAGACCTTGTCTGTGCTTACAATTAGGTACGAAAAGGGTTAAATGCTGCCAAATCAAATAATAATAAAATAAATGCTGTGACATATGCACAGAGCCGAGCAACAACTGGAAGGAGTAGCAGTCGCCTGTTACGACACCCATGGAAGTGATATGATTACTCACAGATGAAACTGTAGTACAATAAGGGGTCAAATGGGGTTATTTGGGCACCACAAAACTTTGGCCCTGTGGTGATATTTCAATAATCTATATATATAAAAATTAATCCCTATTTCCCTTGGTCACGGCATCACGCTTGAGCGGCTGGACCGATTATGCAAAATTTATTTTTGTTGTTTTCTTAATTATCATGAGAAAGTTCTTAACCTGTGTAGTACTGTAATTATAGACACAATAGATAAACAATGGCACTGACGATCCGGATCGTCGCGCGGGACGATACCGGTTAAGAAAGAAAATGTTGATATTTAAAAAAAAAACTCAGTATGTCCATATTCTTCATTTGTTTACCGCATGCATGAAAATGGTTTTAACTTTTTGTTACTATTTTTATTTTGTTTCTGAAGGTAGGAGGAATACGTAAGAAGTAGGTAGGTAGTAAGTAGGAAAAAGTGCATTGCAACGCATGCCGGGTACTGCTAGTTGAAATATAAATATAATAACATTCAAACCAAGTACACAGCATCTGTGGCCGTAAAGGTTAAATGCATGTTACTTAAACGAATTCCTATTTGCCCCTTGGTTTTCTAATAACCCCATTTTACGATATAAGCCAACATAAACCATACAGTCTTCCAAAGAACTCAGAACTTCATTGAAGAAATGCAAATTTTGTATCGTCCGTAAACATTTTCTTTAGCCCAATACAATCCATTAATATTAGACTGTGTAATTGCTTTTCAATTAACTTATTAACAGAGAGGTTGGTCAAATGTTTAACAAAATTAAACAAGATGCAACTACGAAACTGTAACTCATAATACGATGATTGAGTTGTTGTAGTTTACAAGTGCAACTCCGGTGATCATGGTTACATTTAGATTGTCATTGTTAATGACTTATTACCAAGTCTATCATCGTAAAAGACCAGCAATCCAGGTGTTAAGACTATAGTGGCTGTAACAGTGCAGCTATTAACATCACCATTGCGGCTTGAGGTGGTACGGCCATGATCAAGTCTGAATCAGAGTGGATATTAGAGGAATAATCACTTATGGCCGGTTCCTATGATTTACCGAGCGTTATTAGTTGAATTTAAAGGTACTATTCCGAACTGAACTGCCAGCGGCAACTGCCGACAGACGTGCAGCGACTGCATGAAGTCGCACCACGCAACGCACTATACTCGACACACCAGCGTCACCTCTAGCCGCTGCACGTGCAGCGGTTGCAGTTGGCAGCTCGATTCGGAATAGTACCTTAAGACTCTTGTAACTTTACCAATAATGAAGCAAATACCCCATAGTAACACTTTCATACTTAATTAGCTATCACAGGTAACATTTGCTTATAAGTCCATTTATATTAGCAAGTTTGGCAATAGAAAATATTACCATTGGTAAGCAAAACGATTCGTTTTTGTTTATAGGTAATAGTTCTCTCCAAAGGCCATCAATGGTGGTATATTATGAAGCTGTTACTCTGTCTATTGAGGATATCAAAAACCAGAGAATTTTAGAAAGTAATAAAAAGGTAAATTGTTGCGTTTAACCTTGCCAGGCAATAGAAAAATGAATGATTGCAGTTATAGACAAACTGGGCTAATTTCTACGTTCAATATCTTCGAACATAATTTAAAGAGAAATGCCGAGCTGAAGTTACTTAAACGTAAAGTCTAATAAACGTTCAAATAGAACGCTAATTACAATATCATATACATAAACCATGAATAGATAGTTATTGACTATCATATTTAATTAAAAGGAGGTTCATATGTAATTAGAAAGCACTAACAAGATATTATTTGAAATTAATGTTGAAATACATGTTTTACGGCCTATATAATATGTAGGAATAGTCAGGGATTAACATAATATAATATTATTGCATTAACCCTCGGAGCTATAAGACAGAAGTCAGCGAGGAAACGTGTTGCTTCGGTTAGGGGTTAAATTACCGAACAGCATAGAATCAGTGTGTTTAGTGGTTCCAAGCAAGGAATAGGTTTCTCCTTTCCTTCCCCTCGGTATGGTAGAAGGCGATTAAGAAGGATAAAGAGGATGAGTAGAAGAATCTTCCTGTCCGCTATATCCTTTTAAATGTAAGGTGTGTTCTGGGATTCATACAAAGAATTACAAATATAAAAAAAAAAACTTGGATAGTATTAGCTATTTTACGGTTTTTGATGATGTTATTTACGTTTTCTAGATAGCAGTCTCCTTACGGCTACAATTTACGAAATGACCACTATGTGAGGAGTGAGGACTCATCTTTCGTTGAACAGAGTATAATCACATTTTGTGATCGCTAAGGCTGGCATCCACCAGAGCTGTGCTAAGCTGCGTAGCGAGGAATGTGTTTTGTAAGCACCAATAGAATCATTTCATTTACCTAGTTTTGCTCTGCGCGGCTCTGGTGGATCTGGGCTTAGCGGAGCGAGTTTTTTGTTCATACAAAACAAGCGAGAAATGCGAGCGAGGGATGTGTTGCGAGAAATGTGTTGCTAGGAATGTGTGCGAGGATTTGAAAATGTGCGCCTACCAGTCAGTCAATAGATAGTGTTTGGAAGAGGTAGCACATTAACACATTACACATTCGTCTCACAGCTCTGGTGGAAAGGGTCACACCGTTTCACATCCTCGCTACACATTTTCGCACCGCACATTTTCCTGGCACAGCTCTGATGGATGTCCAGCCTAATTCGACAGCCAAGAATGGAGAAATGGCCGTGCTCTTTCAGATCCTTTCTATAAACCAGGTTTTTAAGCTCATACGGTACGGTGAAGCACAGAAAACTTTTGACCATGCAATGCGATATGTTAATTAGAGATTTCGGAACCCATAGACAGCTGCACACGACAAACGACGATAACTGTATTTTAATCTATAGAAAAATCGGATGTTCCGTTTCGTACGAGTGTGTTCAGTTTGAAAAGTTGCGCGGCCGGTGTACCGCGGCCCGCGGCCTATCAATAAACTCTTTGTTCCGACATAAACATGAATATTTTAAATATATGTAGCTTTTTATAAAGAATTTAAACACAATTTTGTTTGACTGATGATTGAATGAAACTTACGTTGAGAGTATTTTTTGTTGCGTTTCTGATAATGGTACACTGTTCATTTAATCGATACCTCTGGGCTCAAAGGGCGTATAGCACATTTTTGGCATAGTGACATTTTCACATAATTATAAGGAAAATTCGTTATTTTTTTGTTTTTTTTTTGCTTCTCCTGAAAACCCATGTTTTGTGCTATACTCCCTTTGAGCCCAGAGGTATCAAAATCTGTTGAAAAATATATACAAATATATATATATTAATTACAAATATGTCTAATATTTGTAACGTATTTAAGTATCGACTATTTAAATAGTTTTACTGTCCAAGTTTAGTAACTTAAAAGCTCTGTTTCGACAACTGTAACTCAATTTAAGTTAATAATAATTGTAGTAGTTTACTGCATGCTTGCAGAATTGTGGGTATTATGCGATGTTAATAGACATGATTCAAAGAGTGGCCACGTGAAAATTGTTGCATTAAATACGATATAATTAATTATGATATAATGATAAAACATCAACTAAAAAAAAATCCTCTTGATTTGTTTTTAAAGAACATATATTTTGTTTTATCATCGATATGTAGGTACTTGTAATATTTTTTTTTTTTTTTGCAAATTTTCATAATAAAAAATACTAATATCTATTTTGTGTGGTGTATCTAATAGCAATATACGTACTAGTAGTAGTATTAACTGTTTAAATTAATGTATTAAGAAAACAAAAGTAGTTTTGCGCTGAAACGTTTTGCCGTCGGTCGGCGTTGATGTCTTTTGTAAGCAGGCCGCTAAATCTATTGTATCGCTATAATAAACACATACATACACAATACTGTGCATATATAATTAACGTATTATGTTTATTAGTATCGTCAGTATTATATGTAATAAAAATATAATTTTAAAATTGTGATTATTTATATAATTACCTAATGATTGATGTTTAGGATTAATTCAGGATAGTTTTTCAGTTTTTCGGCGTAGTATTATAAAGTTTTTAATAAAATTGTCTTCATTAATTTGTGTGTTATGTGTGACGTTAAATATGACGCTTAATTTTCCGCTTCTCATGCACACGAGTATAATGAATTACGAATAATGTTAAGTTGTAAACAATTCGTAATACGACTTAATATATACAATATATGTTCATCATCTTTTTATAACATTATCCACGTTCTTATGTAGTCTAAACACGACTTTATAATATATCAATGTTTACTTTAAAATAGTACATAGTAAAGTGGAATTTTGTTGTGTTTATAAAGCATTGACATATAATTATGTTATAAATATGAGTGTTATTTACGTTTTATATTAATAATTTCTAAATAGGTAAACAATTATTGCTTAACTACGCGCCTGTGAACCTGGCACCATAATTGTGCCCAAAAAAATGGCAATAGGCTACCTATTTACATGGGACTTAATACTAGAAGTGAAACGTGGGAGTACGGAACACCTCTGTTTACCCCTTTGGGGATTACGGATGTGTGTATATGTGTGTATTATTAATTATATACAATTAAACACACATAAATGAACAATTTGAAATTAACACCGGCGGCTGATACTAATTTCAGTTTCTTTATACGTTGAAATATTGCAAGCATTTAGATTGAGTTTTATGGTTAATCACTTATTGGCGTAATTATTAGGTCTTGACTGTATTTGGTAGATTTATTTTTAAATAGGATTTATATTATTAATAAAAAGAATACTTTCGCAAAATGAAGACTTTCCCGCACTGTTATTTAAAACAAAACTATCACGGATAAAAGAAATATCGGTGGTTTAACATAAGTTTCTCTACAAACCAAGTCGGATCGCATACGGAGCGGGCAGGACGAAGCGGCACAAGTTATCTCGTATCAGAGGATCACTATGAACTACGGTAACACTAGCAGTCACTGAAGTCACGGGCGCAGTACCTGGTCGCCCACAAGGTCCTCGGCAGCTGTGATCGCGCAGCAGGCCTCCATTCCCGGCTGCTGCCGGGGGTCGCGCTGTCGCGGTGTAGCCTGGTCTCGTTCACGTCGCGGGGTCGTCTCGTAGCCGGCGCGGGCTTGTCATGGCGCACGCCTGCGCGCACCCACTGCGCGGGACGAACTGCGTGTGTGATAGCGCGCGGCCCGCGACCTCCTTCGCGGGGTTGCAATGAAAGTGATTAGGTTCTTGCGCTACTGATAACGAGGGCTAGTTTAGTAGTTTCCGTGTCCAAATAATTTATTCGACTATAGAACTCTGTTGTGTATGTGATGGCGATACTGTGTAGTGAGTATTTTATGGATTTTAATATTGTATTTGATACGAGGTCAATGAACTCAATTTTATTTTGTTTTATTTTTCTTATGTTTTTTGCGTTTGCGTCGTTCCTTTGAATATACCAGTGGAGACATAATTCGAGCAAACTATTATTGTTCACATTTTCTTATGAGTAGGGAAAATACAAGAAAAACTTTTTTTAACCTTACATATAGAATTTTAAAAATGTTTGCGACTACTGATGGCAAAAATGTTCATAATTAATTATTTAAACCAATCTGAGCAATTTTAATTTTAGTCTTAAAATCCATTAACTTATATTTTCTTTCCTAAAGTCCGTATACCCGCCGGACCACACACACAGACACAATCGCACAACAAAGTTATTTATATCTGAGAGACAATATCTAAATCACTTTCGAGTTGGAAGTGCGGCGGTTATCAGCGCACGTTCGACGAACAGGTCGATGCGCACACGCAGGGCCCAGGTGCCTTGACTCGGCTTTCACTGGCAACACGCGGTTTTTCTTCATATCCAATATTAATAGGTTCGGTTTGAATATGTTTATCGTGTAGTTGTATTTTCTTGTTTAGGTACACTTGTTTTTTGTTATAATCCTATAAAAGTAATAAATTTTTTTGTTTATGTAGTAAATTGTCGGATATCGGGATAATATCTATCTACATAATAGTCACAAACATGTTTCAAAATGGAACAAAGGTTCACCAAATACTAGGTAATTCTCTCGTTAAAAAACTGTGTAAAATTCTAGTACATTTTTCGAGTAAACGGCTGGTTAACCAGGGAATTAATGTTGGTGAACACTGGCCTTAGAAGTTAATGAGGTTTTGTAATAAAATAATATTTATAAGTACTATTATACAATATGTTACAAAATCCCTGTTAATTGTTCATTCTACCAAGTGTTAAGAATCTGTATACATACGTAATAAAGCAAGTCATTTATAAAAAAACAGTTCAACAAACCTAATTCAAATAAATATTTAATTATTAATATTTGTAATGTTTAACTGATTTCTTAATGTCTGTCGCATCAAAGAAAGCCACCGAGCTCGTAGGCTATTTAGCGAAATAATGATGTACGTGTAAAATCAGATAATATAAATTTTTTTAAATGTGTCGATTTTAATAGTTATTTGATGTTGACCTCTCGACTGGCCAATGCTTAATTTTTATAAATTATAATTTCATCAATGTTGTGCTTGTAAGTAAATGTATACGTTCCTAAAAGGAACAAAAGGGTTTTTGTTACATATTGTATAGAAGAACTCATTAGAAAGCTTGTAGTGTAATAGCCAAAATAAAATTTTAAATGATTTATTCTTACATACTACATGGAGTGCTTTATGTTAATGTCATCTGCCTAACCTTTGCTATGTCAGGGCGACTGCCAGTATTATCTCTTCCAGAAGAGGCGTATTATCAGTATCCGACTATTTTACACGGAGCGAGTGCTGCGTTGAAAGGCAACCTTCCCAGTACATGTTGAACTCTGCCATGACAATGGACATGAAAGATGGCACTTATAAAAGAAAGAAATAAAAAAATGATAAATTTGCACAAAAACAAGCGAAAAAAAATGTACAAAAAAATAAATGAATTATTCCTAAAAATAAATACAAGAATTAAAAACCAAACAAGTCTCCGCTCAGCATAAAGGTGCTGAGCAGCGTAAGCGACGTCGCTGTGTTGGTTTTTAGCGCGGGCTTCAAGTGGTGCTGGGACTGTAGCTAATAAATTAATAAAATAAAAACTAATAAATCTATATTTAATACTCGTAGTTATTTGTTACACAAGAGTGCAAAGTTGCTTTTTAACCGCGTGCTCAATTTTGATGACCGAGCAAGCGAAGGATTCTAAAATTGAATCACTCGCTGCGCTCGTGATTCAAAAATTAGAATCCTGAGGAATCAAAAGAGTACGAGATGAAAAATCTTTGCACTCGAGTGCAACACGTAACTTTTCATCCCACCTCAGCGAGGACATGACTTAATGTAAAAAAAATAAACTTCCTCGTCGCTAGAATCACTCATTTAAGGTTTTTCACTTGTTTTCAAGTTTCTTGTTTTTAATCTAAGGTTTTAACAATACGACGTGAAAAGAAATAGGCGCACGTAAAGCAAATTTAAAAAAAAGTAATACACCAAGAAGGTTCCGAGTCTGAGTTTTAACAAATTAAAAAAGGTTGTAAGATAAATTCGGCACCATGGAGGTAGAAGTAAATAGGTTTATTAATGAAGTTTTGAATTCACAAACTTGGTGCACACGATGTTCTAAATTCAGTTTACTTTATCCTCTAGCTAGCGGATAAAAAGGGCTTTTGCACTCAGATATCGAAGAGCAAAAATATTCTTTCCGAGATGGGAGGATGAAATAGTAGATTGTATCATAAAATAAAATTTTACAGCGAGGGCGCTTTTTTGAATCCAGAGCGAAGTGAAGGATTCTAGAGTAGAATCCCGAGCGTAGCGAGGAATTCTTTAGTAGAATCCTGAACATAGCGAGGGATTCAAAGTACGTCGCTCGAGCCATAATTTTTGCGCCCGATTGATACACTCTACTTTTCATCACCCACTATGAGAAAATAAAAGGCGCCTCATATTTTATTGTAATATTATTATTTAATAAAACATAGAGGAACAACTAAATTGAAATTAAATAGTATCTAATAATAAAACACCTAAATACTTGGCGCCTCTTGCATTTCTCCATTCAATAAAATTACCATAGGCTTTCATATATTTCTCCCGGGATTTTGCAGGTAATAGATCATCCATCACATTTCTTGCGCCAGTTCTAATACTTTCAGGTGTTAATTCTATATTTTCACTGTCACTTGAAGAACTCATTTTTCAAAACAAAACCATGAATTTCTAACAATCCGTGAAAATTTACGAAAACTCGGGTTCGCGCGTTTTTAATTTGTTTTTTTTTTATTCCGCCTGCGCTGCGGCGCGACTTTGGGCCGTCGTACCAGCCAGTCTTTATTCAAACAATATTTGGGTTCGATTTCTTTAGCGCTGAACACTAAAATGTTCCAAATTCAAAAAGTGCGCGGCAAAGATAATTGCAGCGCACTTATAAAGAGAATTAAAAACTCATTACTGCCCGCTAAAAGTTTCTTATAGAAAACACCACCTCTGGGTGCACTTAAAGGCGAACCAAGTCGTCCTTTTCGAATAGATGGGATGAAAAAATACTTTTTGCAGTTATACAACATGTAACAGGAATAACACAAACACTACAATTAGAATATTCAGTTTTAATCATAACTAGCGACCCGCCCCGGCTTCGCACGGGTGCAATGTATTATAGGTACTTACATATTAGGTTGGGGAAAAAGTCTTTTCGCATTTTAGTATGTATGAACTTGTAATAAAATTTCTTTGGCTATACTATTCGTATCTGTGTGGTTTTGGTATCATTGAAAGTTTAAATTTTAAAGAACATAATTCCAAATTCAAATTAGGAAAATGTGTGATTTTCATTTGTTTTTCGTACCGTCAAGATGAGTGAATCTAATGAAGAAATTCGATACTAGTCGCGCGCAGAAGGTTTGCCGATGAATGCGCCTCCCACTTCACCGACCGCTACCCGCGCTCGTCTGAATCGTACCGACCATCGACGCGTGACGTCATGAGGCCATCGGCAAACCTTCTCCGCGCGACTTATACATTTTAAAATTTTACTACAAAAAAGGTAAAAATGCAACGGAAGCCGCGAAAAAGATTTGCGCTGTTTAAGGACCTAGTGCAATGTCTGTGAGAGTAGCACAAATTTGGTTTAAGCGTTTTCAATCCGGAAATTTTGATGTCAAAGATGCACGTCGCTCTGGTCGCCCTATGCCATTTTTGAAAAAGTGGAGCAAGATCGGCATATCAGTAGTTACGACGTAGCTGAAGAACTGGGAATTGACCACAAAACAGTTTTGGCTCATTTGAAAAAAACTGGGTACACAAAAAAGCTCGATATTTGGGTACCTCACGAGCTCACTGAAAGAAACCTAATGAACCGTGTACTCATTTGTGATTCTTTATTACGACGTAATGAAACCGAACCATTTTTGAAGAAGCTGATAACTGGTGATGAAAAGTGGATCACGTACGACAAGAACGTGCGAAAAAGGTCGTGGTCAAAGGCTGGTCAGGCTTCACAGACTGTGGCGAAACCCGGGTTAACACGCAACAAGGTGATGCTGGGTGTGTGGTGGGATTGGAAGGGCATTATTCATTATGAGCTGTTACCACCAGGCAGGACCATTGATTCTGAACTCTTCTGCGAACAACTGATGAGATTAAAGCAAGAAGTTGAGAGAAAGCGGCCGGAATTAATCAACAGAAGGGGTGTGGTTTTTCATCATGATAACGCTAGACCTCACACATCTTTAGCCACTCAGCAAAAATTAAGAGAGTTTGGCTGGGAGGTGTTAATGCATCCGCCGTATAGTCCTGACCTTGCACCTTCAGATTTCCACCTGTTTCGGTCTCTTCAGAATGCTTTAGGCAGTGTCAGGTTAACATCACGAGAGGACTGCCAAAACCACTTGTCGCGGTATTTTGATCAGAAGTCCCAAAATTTCTATAGCAATGGGATCATGTCCCTACCTACAAGATGGCAAAAAGTTATCGAACAAAATGGTACCTACATACTTTAGTTAAATGTAAATAAACTCTAGCAAAAAATGTTTTGAATTTTCTTAAAAAATGCGAAAAAACTTTTTCCCCAACCTATTATAAACCTTCCTCTTGAATCACTCTATCTATTAAAAGAAACCGCATCAAAATCCGTTGCGTAGTTTTAAAGATCTAAGCATACATTGGGACAGACAGCGGAAAGCGACGTTGTTTTATACCTTCCTCTTGAATGACTATCTATTAAAAAAACGGCATCAAAATCCGTTGTGTAGTTTTAAAGATCTAAGCATATGCTTAGATCTTTAAAACTACGCAACTTCTCGCTGTCTGTCCATATGGACAGACAGCGAGAAGCGACTTTGTTTAATACTATGTAGTGATGATACATTGTTTTTTTTCTTTCATGTGCTTAAATATTGTATTACTTTAAGTTTAAGTATTACTTTCCATTGTTAACGCATTTAAAATGTTGCTCAATTTTCTTCATCTCGATTATAAGATAGAAAGGGAAAAAGCACGTTTAAAAAAAACAAAAAATGGCTGAAATCGATTCATTAGCCGATTCTTAAGAAACTAGTTTCAGGGTTTGCGTTTGTTATGTTGTAAATAACGTACATCTCGTGCATTCTGCACATGATTCCATTTTTGAGGAAGACCAGTGATTGTTTGCAGTTTTTCCAGTTTCTAACTGCTGCATAACGCCTGTCATATCAATAATACAACATGTAAACGCAGCATCCGAGCATGAATTCTTATTGATAAATGATATTTATTCACAAAAAATGGAGTAGGTACATAAGATGTCAGTTGTTTATAAAGTAGTTCTTTCCATTTAGCCACTGAGGGCATGTGAATTTACCTTGATTTATATTAAATGTCTACCTAAATCATTGAGTTATATGTACGTAGTACATATAACTCAATGACCTAAATTGACAAAGTAAGTATTATAATATTATCATGCAATTTAAAATTAATCAGAGTATATAAAATATTTTTTCATCATAGCATTAGGTACTAGAATTACAATATTATTATGTTCACAATTATTTGGATAATACATGTTAAATTACGTAAATGTTTTACATTATATTTAACTAGCTTTTGCCCGCAGCTTCGCTTGCGTGAAATTTTGAACCCGTTAAGTGACGATTTTCCATACAAACTTTCATCCCCTATTTAACTCCCATAGGGGTTGATTTTCGAAAAATCCTTCCTTATTCCTTGTCTACATTATAAAGGGAACCTCTGTGCAAAATTTCAGCTTTCTAGGTCCAAGGGTTTGGGCTGGGCGTTCATGAGTCAGTCAATCAGTCAGTCAGGAACTTTCTTTTTATTTTAGATTCTTCATTAATTTTAATTCATCTTTCATTTAATTTGATTCAATTCAATTATGCATAAACCTACATTGTTTATTATTTTCAAAGACGGTCACCCATATAACACGGGACTCGCTGTTTGATCGGCCTCTCCGGTAATCACATAGCTACGAGTCCGTAGAACATTTATTTATTAGGGATAAAAAACAGTTGTACAATGACATGCTATACAATAATAATATAAATTTAAAATAATAGCACTTATCGCACAACCAACACCATTATCCACTGATCACTAGCATAAGATTAAAGATTAATGCTACGTGAGTACCTACTACCTACTACAGTGACTACGGACGTTCAAGCAATATTAAAAGAAAAAAAAAACATCATCAAACATGGTGTTAATTAAACTAGCTATCGGAAAGTTAAAGAACAGCATCTTTCTTCTTTCTAATCTTTTCTCTCGCCACCCGAATAGCTCATGCCATGATGAAATGATTAGCCAGTGTCAGTAAGTTTGGTGGCGAGGCTGAGCACCCAGGTTGCGACTGACGTACTTGAGTATCGTCATTCGTGGAGGCTCTTTTAATGGACCCCATTCGTTCTTATAACATACCGGGTGTTACGGAAAGTGTAGATACCATAAACAGAAACAGAGTGTTCTGTCCATTATTCTGACTAGGAAATAATTGAACACGCCGATTTTTCCGATTGTTTTTTCAGTAGGTATGTTTATTTATCTATCAGAATTGTTCTAGGTAAATATTTTGTTTACCATCATCAACTTGCATAATTCAACCAATGTAATTAATATATTACTTTTTTGTGTATAGACTCATTTAATTATTCACTTGACAGACTGAACTGTGTTGCTGGGGAGTTCGTTGCGCCGTTTCTTCTTCACAGCATAAACACTAGGAAGCGGTGAAGGGTGGGAGCATTTGGGGGTGCAGTCACTTGTAACTACCTAAATTTGACGTTCAAAAAGAACTAAGTAATACTAGTCTACTTTGAATAAACGAGTTTTGAGTTTGAGTTTGAATCTGATGTAAAATAACTCATTTTTTAAGGAAAGAGAGGAAATTGCAAAAAAAAACATCGATACTTACCGCCGATTTTCAATTTATTATAATGGTCTGGATTCACTGTTTCAATGTTCGTTAACGTGTTAAATAAGTAAACTAAGTAAGTAAGTAAACTGAGTTTATTTAACTTTTAAAATGTAATTAAATTGGAGAATTAACTATAGATTTTATTATGTATTTATAAGTAATTTACATACTATAACTCCTAACACCTACCTAATATCTACCTAATATTATCTTGCAATCGTACTCCTAGTCAATCTTGAGACAAGGTTCATTAAGGCGCTTTCCCCACCGAAAGTGGTGCCACTTCAGAAAAAAAGCATTATTTCTGTCAACACACAACATATTGAAATTTCGTACGTACAACATTTTAGTCAAGTGTTGTAGAAATTATCGAACACCAAAAAACAACACTTGACATCCTAGGTTAGAAGTTTTAGTAATTAATGCTATAAACGGCCACGTTTTTGGTACTTTTCGCAAAAACTTCGAATCCAGAAGCTCTATACCCTTTTCACTATAAGTTGATTCCTGACGTTTCTCTAAAAATCGTTACCATACAAAGAATATCAAATATTTTTAAAAAACAAAACATGTATAATATAGCTATTCTACGGCTTTTGATGATGTCGTTTACGTTTTTTCGATAGCAGTCTCCTTACAGCTACAATTTACGGAATGACCGAGCTGTCAGGAATCATCTTTGGGTGAAAAGAGTATAGTGTTGATATTTGGTGTTCGAAAATTTCTACATGAGTACCTACGACGTCCGAAGAGGAAAGATAAAAAAACCGGGGGTAAACAGAGTGCCAGCTTTCATGCTATATTTAAAAGGAGTGACGGATAAAATTGGTACAGTACTACAGAAATATGCCATTAAGACTGTATACAGTTCTCTCTCCAAGGTATCAAGGCAACTGCGTACTCCAAAGGATGTTATTCCTCTTCAGACACCTGGCGTCTACAAGATTGACTGCAGTTGCGGTAGTTCTTATATCGGGCAGACCAAAAGAACGATCGCAGAACGGGTCAAGGAACATATCGCCGCAGTCAAACTGCGAGATAAATAAGTCCGCAATAGCCGAGCATCTTCTGGAGTCCGGTTCCAATCACTGGATAGAATTACATTGTCCAAAAATCCTCTCCACCGATCGTCACTATTATCCCAGAATCATACGTGAAGCGATTTAAATTAAGAAGTACAAGAATTTCAATCGGGAAGATGGATACAAACTATCAACATCATGGAATCCGGTCATCAGCAAGTGTTATCGTTGATGGGACGGTTTAGGCGAGTGTAAAGACGTCGTTAGTGTGGTGTGTCGAAGTACCGACGATGACTTTATAGAAAATCAAGATCGAGTGAGGGTAGATGAAAATGCCCTTGCTTCACGAAGATGACAACTGCTCCGCCACTTCAGTCTACCCTTTCAGTATATATTATAATGTACTCTGTGGTCTACCCGTGACCACGGCCGGTGCAATTCGGCCGAAACGTCGGGATGAAAGGTATTTTTTGCCTCTTAAAGTTTTTTACGCGAGTAGACCCGATTCTATATTTTTAAATCATAATCATAAACATTCACAACAATGAGCCCAAACATGATACCTTATCAGTAAGTTGGTGAGGAGTTAGGTATACTGCTGATTCCAGTTGATGCTGCAGCATCAGGTCAAGGTTGTTATTTTAAAATAATTTAAGTCAGAGGATACTAAATTTCGAATCGATCAGACGATTAGAAGTTGTTCACATCCCTTCAACAACTAGAAAGAGCTGACAATCTTCAAACGGTTGAAAACAGAATTTCTTGAATAAGAAAATCTGTTCAGCCTTTTGAAGATTTGCAAAAACCACTCTCGACCAAGTCACCTTTCAAAGAAAAAAAACTAAATCAAAATCGGTTTAATTGTTTAGAAGCTACGATGCCACAGACAGACACAGATACACACGTTAAACTTACAACACCCCTCTGTTTCGGGGGCTAAAAATTAACAAATAAACAATTATCGGAACCGGAAATCAAATATTTGAACCGTTAACTATGTCCAGACATAGGTATCGCACACCTAGATCTAAAAAAAGACAACTCAAAAAAATAATTATTTTTTTTGGAGATGCAAGAAACGTAGGTAGGTATATCTGCATTGTTTGTTATACGTTTTTGTCATCTTCTGAAAAATTTCATGTTTTTGTGTTGTCTCTGTTTAGATATAGGTGTGCGATATTGTTTTATCAGAATAACTAATCACGCTCAATGCGGCTCAGAGAACTGTGTGTACCTTGATACACCTTTGCAATACCGTTTTTTTTTCTTTTGTGGTGTATCTTGGCGTGATTAGCACAACAAAAATGCCAGCCGTCGCGTTGGGTCGGCACGGCTCTAGAGTGCTTATTGCTACTGACCACCTAAGGTGAAAACCAATCAAGACAAAGAGTAAAGTTTATAGTGTTGAAAACGTAAACTAAGTAAAACACTGTATAAAAACTGGTAATAGCACATTTTTCGTCAACGAATTTCTTTCAGGAGTTAAATTACAAATTAAATGGCGGTGCCTTTTCTAGACTTTTCTAGGTATCACCACATAAGGCATGTTATTAGGTTGAAATATAGGTATAAAAGGCCTTGCTTTACGAAAGCCGGCTACAGACTCTCGCCAAGATTGTCCAGGACGTTACCTCTATCCTTAACTTTTAACGTCTAATGTACTAAAATACAACATCTAAGTATCGTAACAGTTCATCTCGCGACCTCGCCGCGTGTTCAACTCATGATTAAGGGCTCCGTTTGGGTCCGAAACTAGTCGGGCAATCCCAAAAAATGCACGTGAGTAAAACGTAAATAATCATAAATATCTAAGTATCGGGCTGTCTCGACGGGAGTCTTGATTTAAATTTTTCATACCGATATCCTTCGTCCTTTTTCGGGTTTCAACTTACGCAAGTAGTACCTAAGTTCTTTATAGTTATTACACATGCATTACACTCATCAAATTGTATGATATCTACATAAATGTTGATCCATTTCAAAAAAGTCTTCAAGTTAAGTAAGCATAATCTTTACTTATTTTAATTAGCTATTTCATAACAACGTCAAATGGCTGAAGATATTGAAGATCAAATGTCTAGGTAACACAGCAAGTTTCCTGATGAGTTCTTGTACATGATAGTACTCAAAAGCAAGTAAAAATGTTGTGAAATAGCAATTATTAAGACTCATAGTCATTTGACAGGTAAAGTAAATATTTTTAAACATATTCTAGAAGTATGTTAGTAATTTTTGATGTTTTTGTCCTTTTTATGATGGTATCTTACTAATCAAGTAATCACAGAGTATAAACTATTTTCAAGATTTTATTCAAACAGTCTGGTGGTTATTTCTAACCGTTTTCTATATAAAAAAAAAAAATGATGTCGTTCGTTGCGCGTAAGCGCATCACTTTAGAACGGCTGGACAGATGTTTTTTTTTTTAGATGTTCTTTCTAGTTCGCATTAGGGTTTAATGGAAAGAAAAATTGGAAAAGTTGCTCGGAAAATTGGTAAATCCGGGAAAAACTGAAAGTTCTTTTTTCTATATGTTTTTTGTATGACAGGGCAACATCTGTCAGGTCAATATAAAAAGTAAGTACCTACACAATTTTATGAAAAGCGCAAACCGTGTAAGCAGATAGCTCACATGCGAAAGAAAAACAGTCATGTCCAAGTACAGAATTAGTAACAATTACTTAGAATTTCAACTTTTAGTGTTTTAAGCCAGGCGTTATTACAATTACCTAGCAAATCGTAGGCTGTCGCAGGCTGTAGTATGAGTAGTTACAAGAGCGATACACCTCCACCTAATTCTTTGGAAATAAAGTGCCTTTCGTAAAATGTGTCGCAACTATAAGGTGTCATGCGTTGTGCTACACAATTCTGATATTTATTTATCTTCACATCGCTCGCGATCATAGTTCTCAAATACATTTTGACATAAAAAAATCTTATTCGTATTTTTAGTCACTCCTTTTATTGACAGAGAGAGGGCTGGTGATGATATATTTTATCGAAAACCACGGTGCAATATTAATAGCTATTAAGTGCGCCTAGTGAAAAATAAATAACCACTGAAAGCAACTAAAACATGATAAAGATATTAAAGGCACTTAGGCAGCAGAATTATATTTCGCGTCAATAATAATTTAATGCAATTACCAATTTAAGGTTACAAAGGGTGTTTGTGGCAATTTTTGCTCACAACTGTAAATTGTAGTGGTGTACTGTGACGTCTCTGGTCAGTGGGCGTTTTAGGACTGTTAAACGGACATTATTGCCCCGTCGATTAATTGCATAAAAATAAAAAACCGGCTTAGTGCGAGTCGGACTCGCGCACGAAGGGTTCCGTACCATTATCTATAAAAACGGCAAAAAAATCACGTTTGTTTTATGGCAGCCCCCTTAAATATTTATTTTATTCTGTTTTTTTAGTATTTGTTGTTATAGCGGCAACAGAAATACATCATCTGTGAAAATGTCAACTGTCTAACTATCACGGTTCAGGAGATACAGCCTGGTGACAGATGGACGGACGGACAGCGGAGTCTTAGTAATAGGGTCCCGTTTTACCCTTTGGGTACGGAACTCTAAAAATGGGTTACCTTTTGCAGATTTATTAGTTTGATTCCAGGCTCCGACATAAGACTTTGAAGCAAAATTTCAATTGAGTATTACTTACCTACTTTAAAAAATAAAATGTCTCATTTGCTATTTGATTGAAAGTTATTTTCCAATGGCATGACCCAAATATTTAGGGATCTTCAGAAAATATTAATTAGAAAGAAAATGTTGTTATGTGTTTTGTTAAAAATATCATATGTGTACATAATTATTTTAATGCTTTTCAGTTTCAACTTTTTTAAAGTATTTGTTTTCCGTTTTTAATAGACTAAACAAAACAGCTAAACTCAAAATATGATTGGATTAAGATCTTCGTTTCTGATATTTACAAATAACTATAACCCAATCACGGTACCTACATGTGTTGTTTGTTGTTGAGGAGTTTCATTCTCCATCTCCAAAGTGCTTCATCAGATCTTGACAAAACTTACATAGGACCGCCTCGGAATTATGTACTCTCAGACAAAAAAAAAATCGTCGATAACGGTTTGTAAACAACAAAGTTGTGCGGTACACAACAAACGTATAAAGATGAATTGAGAGACATCGTCTTTTTTTAAATCGGTGTGTAGTAGTATTGTCTACGCTATAGCGTGGATACCGTTAGGCTACTTATAATAGGTACTTATTTAAAATCAATTTTAACGTTTTCGGGCTCAACATGCTATAAAAGCACAAATAATTATGAGGAAATGTTTTATTTATGTCAACGTCGTTAAAATATATTGCTCATGATAATTTCGTTCTCACACTTTACCTGCTGAGGTTCTGTCAGTAACTGAGCCACGAAATATATAATTTCAATTTCTAAGTATATGATAAAAACAGAAAAAAGGACGGGTATGTAGTACTTTCAACCGGCGTGATTATATGACAAGATGTATGACCGTGGACGAAGCGAAAGGAGTATAAGGATCGTAGCATGTGGCGTTCTACAATTTCTGCCTACCCCTAAGGGTAAAAGGCGTGAGTTTATGTATAAACATGAGTAAACCTAATTTTTGAATTACAAAAATTAAATAAAAGGGTTGGTATAAAAAAAAATCTTTAAAAAAAGGGGAAAAACCGACATCAATCTATCAACACAAAGTCAAATACATATACATCAAAGTCAGAACATGTGTATTTGTGTGACAACTACTGAATGAATGTAACTTATAGCCAAGCTAAAATCAATTTTATCGGTTGAGTGCATCTCCGAGTAATCAGTGCACTAATAAAAAAAAACATACACGTCGAATTGAGAGCCGCCTCCAATGGTTCCTTTTCGATATCGGTTAAAAATTAAATATAAGCTCCTGTAATTTCCTTATTCGATTTGCAGACCATAATCCAAACCAATGAAACAACGTTAAAGCATTTCTAAGAAACTAATTAGTGTCGGTGTTAGTGTGGTCTGCAAATAGTCTGGATTTGAATCAAATATAAGTTTGTGGTACATTGTTAAGAAAACATTGTCCAATAAACATATCACTAATATAGTACTACTACTAGTATCATACTACAACAACTTTAAGTCGCATTTTTAGAAACTTGGAGAAAAATTCCCTGGGAATGTATGAAACATTGATAGAATCAATGCCACGTCGTTGTAGAGCTGTAATCGACAGCAGAGGCTTCCCAACCAAACATTAATTGTTTATTATAAAACGTTTGTACCATTTAACTTCATTATTTATTGTTTCGTTACCTTTGTTTATGCTAATATTTATATGCTAATATACATATATGCTACTATACATATATGCTAATTCAGATTGGACTACATTTTAACAGTAGGCAAATATGTTACCTATAAGGTTTATTGTAAGTCATCTATACATATAATAAAATCGTGTTTCTGAGACAATTAATTTTTTTGTGTCTAGAACTTATAAATTGTGCGGTAACGAAACCATAGCGCGATCTAATTCGACGCCAACGCCATCTAGGGAAGTAAAGATTAAACATATGTTTGCATGTTTGTGAAAGCATCACGTATAAAGAGCTGACCCAATGCTGTTGATTTTTATAAACATATATTGTGCTTATCTCCAAGTAACATATTTTTTTTGTTTCATTGCAATCGGTTCACGCAATCAAAAGATATGCAAATAATCAATGTGTTCTACATATTAGACTTGGCGTGTCTGTACATAGCAAATATTTTGAAAAAACATTGTTGGGGTGTTAAAAGACAACCAAAAGAACCCATTTTTAATATTTTTGGATTTGTTTTCTGATTGTCTGTTTATCTGTTTGTTTGTTCAAGCATCACGTAAAAAGAACTGACCCAATGCTGTTGAATTTTATAAACATATATTGTGCTTATCTCCAAGTAACATATGTTTTTTGTTTCATCGCAATCGGTTCACGCAATCAAAAGTTATGCGAATTTTAAGTTTTCTAGAAGAACTTAGTATGTACTAGTTTATTTTCAATAGATGGCGTTACGTGTATCAACTCATGTTGTGAGGAAATATATTACTACGAATAAATCCACAAATTATCTAATATTCATTGTTGAATTGGTAGGTACCTATTCTCAGTCTACGAAAGGTTTAATGAAATGCTATCCTTAAGAAGAAGGAACTAATCTTTTACAAAAAAAAAACGAAGATATTTTATTTAGAATTTATTAGGTCAATTTCTTATTGTTGTTCACAATAAAATTAATTCATGATCTGGACTAATAGTAGGATTTTTATTCATTGAATGTTCGTACTTTTTGGGAATGCTGATGCCGAAAATAGGGTCCAAATTCAAATTGAAGTCGGTGGCCATGATTATTTGCAAGGAAAGCACTCACCCAGTGCTTTCTTCGAAATTTTGTATTTCGTAATCATTCTATCTACTCAATGCACTTTTTGGAATGTTTTTCTACATTTTATTTTATTTTGTTCATTATTGTCAGAACTATTCAAAGCCTGTCGCCGCCGTTTTATTAAGTTTATTTAATTGAGTTTTTTTAAGCTTTAGGTAATGTTCCAAAGACATGACCATGGAGGGAAAGTACTTTAAAATATTAAAAATAGCAAATTTCACTCAAAGGAAACTTCATTTTACTTTTTTTTAATGTAAGAAATATTGCCTTTACTGATTTTTTTGCCTGAACCGGGAATCGAACTGACAAAGCTTTATGTACCATCCGGTATTATATTATGGCACCTGTTGATAGATATCTAGAAGATCAATAATAAGGATCAAATCTCTCCAACAAACACACTGTCTTAAATTGAAGGAAGTGCAAGAAATAAGAAGTAACAACAAATAAGTGTTTGAATTGAAATGTACCTAAGTTAGGTAGGTACTTAATGTTAGTTTTTATGGTCTTCCATCAATTTCAGGCACTATGTTTATTGGAGCGATTTGATCCGTATTATTGATCATATCGATTGATGAAATAAAAATATAGATGATGTTTTTTCGCGTTTGTGTAGGTTTGATTTCCAGATCAGACTTTTTGAAAGCAGTACCTACCTATTAAACTTATTTATATATTATTATAACTTATTAAAATTAAATGAAGTCTTCTATAAGTATGTTTAGCTGAAACTCTACATAAAGAAATGGTTCAAAAGATATAAGTGCCTTAGTAGGACACCTTTGTCTATTATTATTATATATTATTTAGTTGCTGCGACACAATGTTGTTTTCCGACTTCCACGCGGACGGAGTCGCGGGCACAGCTAGTACAACATAATAGAGTATTTTACCCGACTACGGCGAAGCAAAAAGGAGGGTATATGATATTGACCGTATGTGGGTATGTATGTATGTTCATCTGTTCCCTACTAACTTCCAAACTACTTATCATAATTTGACAAATGAGGTATCGTTGGAAGCGCCTTGATCGTCCGCTGGTTAAAGGCTATGTGACGTTACATTAAATTGAATATGGCGCCCTGTAGAGTACATAAAGTCGTGAAGTGAAAAAAATTGGTTTTTTAATGATGTCGTGTTTGGTATCAAATGTAAGAACTTAGTTAACACATTTCAAAAATATATTATAAATATATTTTATAATATATATTACAGAAATATATTATAATCCCAAAAATAGTTTTCAGTAGTCGGGTTTTAGTTTTTAAACTTAGTTTTTATTGAGATACTTTGTTTTACTATAGATACTCCTAATACTCTAGCTATCCACTGTCTTCGTCTTGACAAATGATTTTATGTGTGTAGTACGCCATCCGGCACCAGGCCAGCGTGGTGGACTAAGGGCTAAACCATTCTAATTCTGAAAAGAGGCCCGTGCCCAGCAATAGGACAGTAATGAGCTGATTATGTTATGTTAAGAGAACATTTTTGAATACATATACCGGTAATTCTATTTGGCTATTTAGATCTATGTAGATGGCGCCGGCTTTTTATTCACGCTGACATTTAAATGGTTGTTTTGCTAGAACAAAAGGTGTTCAGACCATGGTCTACTACCATTGCAGAGCATCAAATAAAAAAAAACGTCATTGGTCTTTAAAAAAAAAACAAAAAAAACTTAATCAAGTAACAGAGGGAGTCCTGCGCAGTCGTCGCGGCGCGGCGCCATGATGGTTCAAGATATTTGCCGGGAACTTTACCGCGATTACCGCGATGAGCACTTTAATGTTACGGTTAACGTTTGAACACGTTTGAGCGACATAAGACTTTTAAAGAAAGACTTTTTTTTTATAATTTTTTTGATGCTCTATTCTGGTTGTAGACCATTGTCTGAACAACATTTTGTTCTAGTAAAACAACCAATTAAATGTCAGCTGTATTTTGACTACCTTTGAAATGAAGGTATGTAGCTTCTTAGATACCTGTAATATGTTATGGCCTTGCGCTTCTTTTCCAACTCCTAACCACTAGTATTTCGTAACCAGGCCTTTCTTGTAAATAATCAAAACAGCAGTCTATCCATCACCTACCAAAAACTAATTCTTCAATAAGCTTTATGTATATTTAACCAATTGACAAAGACTTCCGTTACAATAAAAATATTTGTTACAATGTCACAATATTTAATACACACATAACAATCATTGGGTCAGTGCGTGCAATGTCAGTTCGCATTTGACTATACGGCTGGCTGTTCATATGGAGACAATGTAGGGATGTCCACTTGTCTCAATTAGCCGTATCTACTGGTAGAGAAGAATTCGTTTTTTTACTTTTGCTTTCAAAATTCAGACTTCTCAAGCTTTTTGAAAATGATATGTTCATTCATTCAGTCGGACCATGGTTTAAGTAGGTATTTTTATAAGAAATATGTTAGAATTAAGAATGAAGAGCAATGCATAGTAGAATTGAGGTGAAATGGTTTGATCTACAGCCTACAGCTGTCCTCGCACTTGCCAAGAGTGGTAACCGTAGTCAATATCTTCTTCTCTGAAGAGGCTGACGGCCGATTGTTGGCTGCGAAATTGATAATTCTAAGGCTGAGGCTACACTTAGAAGCGACGCGAACTGCGACACGATACACACGTGAAAATTAATACATTTGTTGCATTATGCGTAACAGTTCGCTTCGCTGCTAATTGTAGCCTCTGCATATACGTTTTCGAGAGAGACGACTGTAAAATTTTAGTTCCTTATGAAAACAGCTGGTACAAATGGACGACCCCGACAATGTTGCTGACGTCTTGCAATTTATTGTGCACACATACTAGCATGGACAATTACGTGCGGTTGGGTATCGAAAGCGCCTGTAATTGAAACTGGCGTGAGGTTGTCGCCATTCAATTGATTGTAAATTAACACGCACACACACAAGTGCATCTTATTACGGACAACGTAGCAACCGTGATTTGTTCTATGTTATGTGTTTGTTTCAATTTTTTGTTATTGCAAGTCATGATGATTGTTTCAAAATAGGTACTTCTGTTATGGGGTGACAAACCTTACAACTACATAGTACTAAGTCATAGCTGTAGTAGGTACTTCAGTAATGGGCGATGGACGATAAGCTGATTGATGTGACAATGAATTGGAAGCGAGCTTGTGGATATTTAGTAGGCACAATACCAAACTCCAGGCTGCTTCTGAAAAATGTATAAGTATCTGAAGAACCCGACATCACCTGCCTCACCTAGTAACCCAAGCACTCGTGCTCAACACCTATGCTCGATACCCTTACTGATTTAAAATAATACTAGAACACTAGCTTAGCTATCTATGCTACCAATAGACCACTTGATAAGCCGAAATATGATGAATGATGCGCTATAACAATATTTTAGTAAATATTCAAGAAGAACAAAACGCATACAAGTCAGGTGTTTCACGTTTATCGATAGAAATAGTGTTTAAGATTTTTCGATTAAGTATAGTTATACTATACCTACACACCAACACACACAAACTAACACTCATCATAACATACACACCTTAAGTTACCTTTTAGTTTTTAGTTATGTCTTTATGATTGGAACCTCGAACCGTTGCATTTGATGTATTACAACAAAAACCATATTTGTCGAGAGAGACTGGATCCTGCGACACAGGGTATCCTAGTGCAGGATCCAGTGTCACATCTTAATATTGTAACATGTTACGTTATGAAACAATATTTTTTTTTATTTATTTATTATTTTATTTATTACTACAGCCACAGATTACTTATTAGTTACAACTTAACTAAAGCCGTCAACATCGCCTGAGAGCAGCATCCCAAGAAAAGCTGTAAAAATGTAAACGTAAAAAAACGTATTAACAAGTAATCTTACACAAATTTATCAAAAAATATTCTAACCAAATTAGCATCTCAAGTCTCAGAAACGACACTTAAGAAGGACTCATTGAGAGCCATTTATAAACACCTGCTTACGACTTACGAAATGACCCATTCATTCTAAGTGAAAAATACTACTAATAGGTAAAATACGTGAAATAGGTATTTTAACAGTACGTAAAGTAGAATATCACACTTTTTGTCCTTACTCAAATAATGACGAATCAGGAGATCAGGAAGTCGCCATCACCACAGTGACGTATTGGGTTTGAACATCACATCGTCAGTGAGTGATAGCGACTCTTGCGCAGTAAGTTAATTTCCTTAATTATTGTTGCCTAGCTTTTGCCCGCGGCTCCACTCGCGTTAATTAAGCTCAAAAAAACTCTTAATACACTACTAGAGTTTCTATAATAATATAATTCAATCGTGATTTGAAAGACACGTGGCGCCATCTATGAAAGTTATTGTTGATTTCCTCTGGAACAGTACTTTTTTCGGGATGAAAGGTACTGTCCATTTCTGTACACCTGACAAAGTATATGCAAAATTTCAGGATGTTCGGTTCAGTGGTTTAGGCGTGAAAAGGTAACAAACAAACAAACTTACTTTCGCACTTATAATATTGGTTAGGATGTCCTAGCCGACCAACATAACAGATTGGTAATATTTCAACATTCCAGTAAACATAAACATTATCTCATCGACACGCAAACGTCCACTGGACAACATGGGCCTCCCAACGACCGCTACACTGAATCCAATATGGAAAAACTGTTAAAACCACAGTTGGTAGGCAGTGTTTTAATATCATCAGATAAGAGTATGGTGCTGATCATCTTTTCTTCACCGGAGCATATCGAGCTGCGTACACTGTAATGTAACAGACGGCCCCAGGATCTCCTGAGCACGTCTGCTACACCAGTAACAAAGAAATGTGTAGAGCATTCGATACCTAATACATTATTACATAACAGTAATAAAATGCTTATAGAATAAGAGGCAAGATAGATTTACGTCCCTTGGGGTAGTCAGCGAATTCCTTCTTGTAGTTACGGTCTTTGCCAATGACACAGCCAGCTGCAGCAGCTAGAAGGGGTTGCACTCGGGCACTAAGATGCTTCTCACATTGGTACCAGGGAGGCACAGGTTCTTCAATAGAATGTGGATGCTCAGGTTGTTCAGCTCACATAAGATAAATCCTCGGAGTCTCACGTAAAGGCAGGTGTTGCATGGAGTAGTGTACAGGGCATGGTTGATGTGGCATGCCACATACAATGTAAAACCACCAGTAGTTTTAAATATTATATTTTATATTATTTATTGATACAGATTGATACGTGTAGAAAAAAATAACACTTTTATCAAAATCCTCCATGTTCAAAAAATTTAAAAAGAAGTCCTATTTCGAACCATCGTGCCAAACATTTGTGGCCCGTCATAAAAAAGATTCAATACAAAATAGAAAGAAGATGAATGAGGATGATGATGAAAAAGGTGATACTACAACACATGTAGAAAAGAACAGCCGGAACAGCTACTGAGCAGTAAATGAAGGATTATGAGAGAAACGTATTTCATGGATGAGCCTTTGTATGCTAGGCTGCAAAGGCAATGATGGGTAGCAACTTCACCGGTGTAAAAAGATAATCTCTGCAGTTTCCCAGTGATGTTTATTTACCAGTTTCTCTACACTAGCAAATATTAATACAATACAAACATGGTAACATACTGACATTTGTTTATTGCCTTGCTTTAGAAAGTCATCAACCGTTACAAACGAGGCATTCTTTGGAAATCTGTAAGATAAAACTAATCTGTCTTAAAATAACTATTTCACAGTTTGTGAAGTATTTTTAACAGTTTTAATCACAGTTAGCTGTGTCATATTATTTCAAATCCTGAATCAAACAGGTAATGTACAATGTATCATTAGTCTTCAAAAACAGCTTTAGTATTTATTAATTATAGTCTTTCAGGAAGGCAGACAAATAAAGAGTAGGAAT
Source organism: Amphipyra tragopoginis (assembly GCA_905220435.1). NCBI lineage: Eukaryota > Metazoa > Arthropoda > Insecta > Lepidoptera > Noctuidae > Amphipyra > Amphipyra tragopoginis. Next base: position 20,481,594 of record HG991991.1, on the reverse strand, counting down.
ATTTTGATGCACTCATTTATTTTGTACAAGAGGTAGCTCGCGGCTTCGCCCGCGTGGATGTCGTTTATCGCGTATTCCGTATTTTTCGAGATAATATAATTCAATCATGATTCGAAAGACACGTGGCGCCATCTACGAACTATAATTGTTGTTTTCCTCGGGAACGGTTCTTTTTTTCGGGATGAAAGGTACTTTATGTCCGTTTCTGTACACCTGACAATGTATATGCAAAATTTCAGGATGATCGGTTCAGTGGTTTAGGCGTGAAAAGGTAACAAACAAACAAACTTACTTTCGCATTTATAATATTAAGTTAGGATATTGCCAATAGACTCTTTACAAGGGATCTTTTAATCCCCTTTCGGTTTCAGGGGTATTATTGTAACACGTTGGATATTATATTATATAGTTAGGATATTATGTAATAGGTAGTCTAGGATATAATTTTTCTTTGTATAAAAAAACAAGTGAGTAGTATAGTCTGTACAAAATATTATATGTAAAAGTACAATCGACGCAATAATCTTAAAAATCTTCAACAAATAACTCTTAGCGGCTTCACATATATTGACTTTATCATTTATACAGCATACATTATTACACAATTTATGATGGTGACATTTTAATCCCTTTATAACAAGTGTACGTATTGACGCGAAGTTACGAACATGCTCGCCTAATGGGAGTAAATAAGATCATTCCCGAGACGCACGCGACGTATGTACTGAAAGATTCAGGAGCGCGCTTCAATTCAATGCTGGCTTCCGAGCCAGCTGGACGCGTCCCCACTCACTCCCGCTCGCTTCCCTAAACAACAAAAGTTTGCAAAATGGGAACCAAGAAGAAAAAGGAACAGTAAGTCTTTACAATATTTATTGCAATAGCGATTGATGTATAGTAAGATTTATTTTTTAATTATTTATAAATGTTTAATTCTGATATTAACTTTATTTAGCCAAGCGAATGTTGTCATGAATGTTGTACATGCTTTGATTTCTAAAACTAAACGTCGCGCCGTTAAGAAAAATTATATAGTTCGATAAAGTCGTTAGTGAAGTGCCCTAATATTGTGAAAAAATAATTGGAAGTTTTAATCTCTGCGAATCTTGGAATTTCTTAAAACCTGATTGGAAGACAATTTTGTATTAAATGTGTAAAATGAAATAAGGATTACTTCTCCTCAAATAATTTTATTTTCAGGGTTAAGTAGCTTTATTTACTTCCTGTAAATATAGCTTTAGCGACAGAAATTCGCTAAAGTTGCGTATCATCAAAAAGTTACGATCTCAAAGCGTCTGTTTGCATGTTAAAGGCTTCTTTATACAGGTTGAAATTGTAAACACACGACAAACTGAAATGGGAGATTGTACTCATCACTATGAACAACTTTTAGTATGGGACCTACATTTATGTTCGTATAACTCGTCAAAATGTAGGGAACAGCAGATTTTTTTTTCGCAATTTCCGTTTTGGTCCCATAGTAAAAGTTGTTCATAGTGATGAGTACAATCTCCCGTTACGGTTTGTCGAGTGTTTACAATTTCACCCTGTATAAATAGGACTTTTAAAGTAAAACAAAAGTAACAGTCGAATAGGGGTATTCTATAATTGAACGATGGCCGACTTCCTGTTACCACATCTTGCAATTTATTCTAACTCATCAATTATAACTCTGCTTAACTTGAATGTTATAAATGATTCATTTTTTATCACCTGATATAGGCACCTGGTGGCCCTTCTTCTCCATTACCTATCATTCAGGTGAGGCTTGGGAAATTTAAAACTAAACAATGTTTCCACAGCAGTCTCATAATATTGTTTTCCGAATCGAGAATGGCGTGACACTATGGCAGTTACCGGTTTAATATTTTCGTTATTAAAGGAAATTATATCATTTTTGCGCACGCATCATATCTGCCTATTTTACTCAGGTATATACCTAGGTACTTATAACGAAACTCCGACATTAGCGTTTGTGTAGCTTTCAAATGTTATCCCCTATCTAATAACCCAGAAATAGTTGATTCAAGAATGAACTATTTTCGATATAGGTATAATTGTTATGTTACTATTTTTTGAGGGAAAGGTTGGTAACTATAAAATAATATCTCGAAAATTGTTCACTTTTGCATAAAGTATTGCTGTGATATTAGATAGTTTTACACGTGCTACAATCCTGCCACGGGATGGTGACCAATAACCAGTAACCCTGCATAATTAACTAATAACAATCGCAATGTTTGTCCACTAGAATCTCGCTCTTGATGCACATCCATTGACCTGCCAGTGCTCACTGATAACTTTAATTAACTGGCTTGATAACATTTTATGGTTTTAATATTCCTGTTGAGTCCAGTTTATGTCAAGGATAGAATACAACAAAACATCTTAGGTTACACAATCTGAAGTAATACAAATTCTATGACATAGTCTGTAATTTCTTTTTTTACATGTCATTCATAATGTAAGTTTTAAAATCTCAAACTCGCTGATGGTTGTGTTTAAATCCTGAACTATATCATTAAAGCACGGCGTTGTGAATTAATAAAAAAGTTTAACCTAGTACGCATGAATATAATAAAAAAGTCTCTGTATTTACCATTTAAAACAGATGACATGTTCATTCTGCCTAGCCTTTTCCTAAGTATATAAGTATGTTGGGGCCAGCTTCGAGTCCAACCAGGGGGCCAATTCTACTAACAGAAACTTTTGTTAATTGCAACTCGTTCATTCAGACAGTTTTCGTTTACGAAAACTGGCAAAATTTTTGGTTTTGCTTTTGTTGTCAAACAATTTGATAGTTTTTGTGTACTGATTTCCAGTGTTTTAAACGAATCAACTGCCATTAGACCTCCACAACTCAGATATTGGGCAATGGTAAAACAGAATGATGGCATGTAAATACATTAATTCGATAGACTACATTCAACTGCAATCATACACAGCTAATCGACATTAAATTACAAGAAATATCTTTAATTGTTTCAGAAAAAAGGAACCCGAGCTACGTTTGTCATACTATCAAATAGTGAGTATATAACAACATAATTATATTTTATGCTTTTCCAAAAGAATATCATGTGTTAAGATTTTACTTTTGGTTTAAAAGAGTTTTCATTGCTCTTATTCGGAAAGTAGGTCTGAAGTTGCCTGAGGAGCGGGTTGAAAGTAATACTTTTCTGCCCTAGGGAGAATCGTTTTCAACTGACAGCTGTCAAATTATTAAAAAAAAACTAGTTCTATTTTCACATTTCTATTGAACCATATTCCAACTTTCTATACAGCCACTAAATTACAGCGCGATGTAAAATTGTAATAACATAAAGTCACGTATTACTAACTAAATTAAAGTTTTTTTTTAATTACTTTATTATTATTTACTTTCAACTATTTCTTTAAAATAACATAGATTTGGGCAAAATATTTAACATTTTTTCAATGATGAAAATGAAAAATAATGGCTGAAAAGCTGGCCGGAAACAGAAAAAAAAACAAAATAGGCGGGAAAGCGGCAATCCGATCTTCATTTGTTTTTCTTTAGTTAATTCATGCTTTTATTTTTACTTTCCTTGTATTCGTAATGAAAAACACAGTGTTTACCTCGGGTTAAAGACTTATTAAATTTAGTCCTTCGAACTATTGGCGCTTAACCCCTAGAGTAACAATGTACTATTTCAGCTTCATTTCCCTTTGAAATCTTGTGCTTTCGCTGCGAAAGCATTCTTTAAGCATGTGTAAGTTTTATAAATTAAGTAACCATTTTCTATGAGTAAAATGCGAATTATTGCTGATAAGTGTGTTTAGTTTCTAAGGCGTTCCATCGGGCCGGAAACTTCCAATTTGGGCATCGGGCAAGAAAGCTTTGCTAGCTTCCTTGACCGATGCCCAATATGAAGTTTTCGTTATTTACTCCGTGACTTTAGTTAATAAAGTGATGTGGATATGATTTGCAAAGTATTGATTCACATTTAATTGTATATTACATCGACGAGTAATAAAATCTTATAAAATTTTAATAACTTTCTTTTAACTTTACTCAAACAAGTAGTGTTAAACCTTAGTTGCTTAGAACTGATCTTCCGTAAGTCCTATTGATGTCGTGAATAAAATTAAAGATTTGTTTCTTAGTAGTGTAACCGTAATTCTTGAAAAATACGTAATTTATAATTTGAAAACTAAAATAAGAGAACCCCTTGCACTGAAACTCGCCTTTTAATTGATGATCACAAAACAATATGGTTGACGAAACAATGTTAAAACTCCTCAGTTCCGTTACGCAACATGTACGGAGCTATCGGCAACTATCCTTGGCATCATCATGGGCCTCGCCAGCGGCGGTGGTGTCTGCTACAACTTAGTGCAGATCGGAGAACTCAGCACTGCCTTTGTGGAGAGAACCACTTACCGAGAGAGGCTCACCAGCTACCTGCCCCTCACCGTTGCCTTCGGAGGAGGAAAGAGGCTGTAAGTGTCAAACAACCTTTATATTATAGAGTCACTTATTTTTATATTCTCTTGCACAGGAATATAAGGAATATTCGAAAATATATTAAAACCCATTGACTAACACAATTATTGAGGAAACGAGAACGGAATAGATTTCCCAAATGTTTACGTCACATCGCTTTTGAAGCTGCAACAGTAAGGGCTCATTCACACGGGTTCCATCATTGACGATTCGTCATAAAACACGATACGTGATGACGGATGGACGTTCCTATTGCATACGGAATCGTATTTTATCACGATTCGGCAAAATATCCGAATTGATGTTCACATTCCTTTCGTGATTCTTAGTCTTGGATGAACTATCGAACACTTGATTGGCTTTCAAGCAAGTGACTATAAAGTACCCTAAGACAATCCCTAAAACTGACTTCTGATTCTATCATCTTTGAGGGAAAAGATACGCAATAGTCGTATTTTTTCTTTGACCGTTCATTGTGGCTGTTAATATGAGACCCATGTTCAATAGTGGAAGTTTATGGACTGATATGAACTTTATTTTTTTTTCTTTCTAGTTATTTTTAGTCTGTATTTCCCTAAGACATGATGGGAGGTTTTACACCACCTGATGCATGAGAACATACAGAAAGTAAACAAGTGATAACCATAATTTGACGACACGTTTGGTGCAGTGGCTAAGCGATTGGCTTCTGCGCTACGGGTCGTGGGTTCGATTCCCACACGGAACAAAAATTTGTATGGCCTACAGATGGTTGTTCCGGGTCTGGGCGTTTGTTTGTGAGATTTGTGTCTGTAAACGCACCCACGATACAAGAGAAATCTTAGTGTGGGGCAATGTATTATTACAAAAAAAAAAAAAAAAAAATTAATAGGTACAATACATTTTTACCAAAATAAAATTACAATAAATTATTCTTGAACAACCAGTTTGAAAGGTTATCAAGTCTTAGCATAAAAATGACTCAAACACTAATCGTTTTTTTTTGCTTTGTTTAGACAAAATGCATCTTATGAGGAAAACATGGAGGCTCTGATAGGGGACGCCAAAGCTATGGCGATCGGTCTGTTCCTGAGTATCGGCGTGTCACTCATATTCTGCATGCTCTCCGTCGGCCTGATCAGTTGGAGTGCGTTACGACAGGTATCTATTTTAGTTTCGTTATTTGTATGTTATATGCAATAGGTACAAATCAGATCGTAGAATCAGGGGGGATATGGCAAAGACACATTGCAATTGACGTCACAATATGACAAACAATACAGCATTCTGTTGCAAACTTTCTCTATTTAGTTTTAGCCTAAAGTTGTATGAGCTTTAAAATGACACTGTGAAATTCCGAGCAGTCAAAGCCGTTCAAAAAATTACCTGCGAAATAATAAACCTACTCAAAGGTATGTCGAATTTGTTATTCGACGCCAACTATGTTAAGAGGAGAGATTACAACTAGTAGAAGTAACAGCACATCTCCCATCTTCCACAATCTAAGGTGAAATGAGTTGGGCCAAGTCCAACAGTGGTGAACCCGCGTGTCAATGATTATGTCATCTTCGCGTGGCTAGTAGCAATTAGTCGTAAATCGTATAGACTTGCAATGTTTACGTTACATATTGGCGCCGTAGACAAATTAGAATTGTTATTGAAACGTCACTGTTATTAATTTTATACTCCTTAAAACTATGTTCCTACTAATATTTATCATACATAATAATTACACGTCTAAAGATTTCCTTCATTTGTTTATTGCTATCGTGAACCATTCCTTGTTCTCTCTGTTCACCCAAAGATGATTTCTGACATAGCGGTCATTTCGTAAATTGTAGCGGTAAGGAGACTGCTATCGAAAAACGTAAACGACATAATCAAAAACCGTGAATTTGCTACACAATCCAAGATTTGCTTTTGAAAAATAATTGATATTCTTTGTGTTACCATACATTTTGTAGAGAAACGTCAGGAGTCACCTCACTGGTACTAACTCGTGTTTTTTTTTTCATTTAATGTTCCTAAACTTTTTTTTGTTGGAATACATTACATAACTTCAGGTTCAAGTATGTCATTAGACGTAGGTTTTCAGAAATAGTTTTCATATTTTTTAATAGATGTTTCAGTCATCGAGAAGAGTAATTCATTGCCTTTAAAAACAAACATCTACTAAGTACCTAACTATCAACTATGTAAGGCAGTTGTACCACCGCCGGCGAGCAAGCGACTAACTATCGGCTATTTTCTCGCTCAAGAAACTTACAATAGATATACATTCCGTGTAAACAAAAGAGATGCATGTATTAGTAGTTGATCGCTGACTGTTTACACTGCCGGCGAGGACTCGCTCCTCTAGTTTGTCGCTGAGCGACAAGAGCTATCAAAGATAATACTCGCTCAGCGATACTTGCTCAGCGATGCTCGCTTGGCGCCAAGAGACCAACCAGCGGTCATTTGCGGGTGGTGCGAGTAATCACCCGTCGCACTCGCACTCTCGCTTATAGCCCAGTGACAAAACTATCGGAACTAGACACTCGCTTCTCGCTGCTCGCTAACTCGTTTCTAGTTTCTAGCTCTACTCACTTCTCGCTCATCGTTGGCGGTGTGACAAGTGCCTCACATTATAAACTAATAGGAAATAATAAAACACATGAACACTGGAATGATCGCGCTGAAGCGTTTGCCGAGATGATAATAATGTATATCTATAGAGCAGACATGAGACATTTATTAACAGCTTCATATTATTATGCTTCATTGTTACGCCAATAACAAAACGACATATTGATCCATTTACATGACGTACATTTTGCAACGTCAATGCAATTTTTTATGGTTTAGTACATCTCTTAAAATATCCTACGAAATATTCTTATATTGGATTCGACTAATTGGTTTTCAATATGAAGGTGAATCCTTTGGACAGTGTAGGTTTTATGCTTGTTAATTTTTTGAAAAGCTTTCATTGGTTAATATACATTAACACTGTTTTTGCTGTATGACTTTTGGGAGTTTGTTTTTGAAAACAATTTTCCATCTTTGTTCTTGCAACGCTCGGCTTCTCAAATGATGCGAGGATGATTGTTATTATAAAATGACGTAGTCTTAAAAATTGTAAGTTACAACGGGCAATGTATAACCCTCTAAGTGTTTTTACCTCCACAAATGCACGCATGGGACATCTTAGGATAATCTATGATGATCTAAGGCTAAGGATTAACTAAAGCCGTGGTTATTATCGATTATAGGTCCTTCATAATCATTCTAGGTAGATATTATTATTTTAAAATATAATTTGCGCATCTGCATCAGCACAACACCGATATGGTCATGATTTATTCCACGCCGGAGCGTTAACTCAATCAGGAGTAATCAAGAGTTGGACTCCGAGCAATAGATGCATGCCGTTCCCATTGCTTTTGTTTATGTACAATCATTAAACATACATTAGTCTGAATAAGAGTTGTGCGCAATCAAAGGACTCTATAGATACTGATAATCATGGTAGACCATGATACAAAACAAAATCATTAACACATTCGAGTCCACCACACTTTTCATAGAACTCATATGCCATGCCGCCATACATATTGCTAGTGGACCTTCCAGGAGGGTTCACGGCATTATGTTTGCGCTAAGAGTGAACCCTCGAGGAGGGTTCCTAGCATTAGGTTAAAACCCATAAAAATACGCTACTACGTCGTAAAATAGATGTTTGCTTCTTTCATGACGGTGCATTTTCCAAGAAAAACCTACATTAAAATGAGCCCTCCACGAGGGCACCCGGCATGTCGAATGCGGCTACAGAGTACCCGGCACTGTGTTAAAGGCCGAAGCTTCGGTCTTTCTCAATTCAAATGAGTACTTAAAATTGTTCTCAAATCACGTCTACCTAGCCTTTTCCCCACTATGTTGGGATCAGTTTCCAGTCTAACCAGAGGCGGCTGTATTTAACACGGAAGGACCGCTGTCACACCTCCGCCACCCAGTTACTGGGCAACGTCGATATAGATAGATATATAGATATACTTTATTGTACACTAAAAGAAATAAAACAGGAGGAATACACATAATTAAGAATCTTAAGGTTATCTTAAGGTTAGAACGCGGTTTGGAGTTGCATAAGGGCGGCACTCGAATACCATCAGCTGCCGACCTACCTCCGTCACATTGTTGGGGCCTACCTTACACAGATAGAGCCTTCATCTACCCGGGTCGGAAAGGATGGAGTCGGCGTGAGATATCGTGCGGTATTCCACAGAGATCGGTCCTGGGGCCACTCCTGTGGAACGTCGGATACGACTGAGTGCTTCGCGGTGCGTTCCTCCGTGGCGTCGGCGTGACTTGCTGTGCTGATAACACGTTGGTCACGGCGCGAGGGAGGATATACCGTACCGCGAGGCAGCCATACTGGCGACAGTTGGGGTTGCGCAGGTCGGCACAATCTATCAAAGGTTGGGTCTCGAGGTGGCCCTGCAGAAGTCCCTGTGTTTCCACGGGCCCCGGAAGGGACCACTCTCGTGATCCCTCATCGTGAGTCGACTAGTAGACTAGTACCTGGGACTCGTTCTCGACGGCCGGTGGAACTTTGGGCCTCACTTTCGACAGCTCGCGCCAAAGTTGATGGGCGCTGCGGCTGCATTGTCGCGGTTGCTGCCCAATCAAAATAGTTCATTGACATGGAACCCATCTGGCAAAAATATCATCAAAACATATTTTATCAATTTTTGTCACAGATTCAGTGACTCCTTTCACATTAGAGCGAACGTTAATGATATCCGTTAAAAGTTTTGACAAAATTTTGAACGTTTTTTAGTCTTGACTTTAATCTTTTAAACTACTTAGACGATTCCACAGATGTCCTACATAAAAGATCAATTCTGAAAATAGTTTTTTGCAGAACCACGCAAAGACGTACTGAAACATAATCCTGTTAGTTTTAAGATCGGTGCTTTAGCTTCCGTGAAATCCCAGTAACACGTTTATTCAAAATATGTAACTACTACTAATTTGATTTTAATCAGTATCTAAACACACTTAACAGCATAGATTCGCATTTCACTCGTAGAAAATGGGAAAGCTCTCGAAACGGAAAGCACACATTTTTTCGTTTTTATTTTCATTTCACAGGTGTGTCAAACACCATCTAGCGTTTTTCAATTTCGTACTGATTAATGTGAGTAATCCCTTACAAACAGACAAGGATCGATCTCGATCGATCATCAACTATCAATCGAGTATCAACTGTTCAGGGTACTCGTACCCTGAACAGTTGATACTCTTCTCAACTTATAAGTTCTCAGACGGACAAACAAATTGGCGAGATTATGAATGAGGAAGTATTAAACATTAAATTGAGAACCAATTTTAATAATAGACACTAATTTAAATGTATTCGTCCTTTAGCAAATTGATTTCTCATTGTTTAATCTAGGAAAGTAGGTCAATAATTGTATTTGCGCATAACATCTAAGATTGAACTCTCATTAAGTTATCCTATCGCAGTCAACTGCTGGACATGGGATTGTCCAGGGTTACACGACAATACTCGGTCCTCGGTTTTCCGCCTCTAGTCTACCCCAACAGCCCTCTAAGTAGCGTTACTCTTGAAAATAATTCCGATCTCAGATAACTACCAATTTCCAAAACTGTCAAAATATCAATTTAGGAAACTACTCAAACTATACACAATTTAAAGTCTCATTTTGATTAATTCAGTAAATTATCGCCAAATTGGTTATTGAGCATAACCTAATAGGCATTTTGCATTCAAAAGAATGAACTGACATAATTCCGATGTCTATTGATCGGGTTTTTTTCGAGAGGAACCTTCCTGCGGCCAGCAGCCCATCTGGCTAGAGGTATCCCGTATTCGATGACTTGCAAATGTATTGACGTTATTCGTTATCTAACCTTAAATTTGAGCCCCAAAAGTATAAATAAGTATCATTGCTGCGGTTTATTGCTGTCATAATTATTTGTTTATTGCGGTCATAATTGTTTGTTTATTGCTGTCATAATTATTTTATATTTGCGTTTCTTAATTGCGCGCTTCTTTAACCTAATGTTGATTATAATCTTACAATACGTTGAGAAGTAGGTATGATAGTGCCTAATATCAGAAACATCAGCAGGTGTTTAGAAGTTAAACAAGTGTCTAGGTACATGAAATAATAACTTCAGAACACGTGCTAATTGTATATAATCAAAAGATTTTCTTAAACACTTCCTGCGATTCAGCGATCAAGACTATGCCTAAAATAGGTAGCTGTTTGCCTACAATGGTAGCAATCCTTACTTGTCAAATCGTGCGCAGAATACGCAGTTTCACTTAGAAATATGTAATGACATATTTATGAATGCTCTATATATTATGATATAACAAATTAATAACGGGAACAAGTTTTACACAAGCACAAACGAAATCAATTGCTTTAAATTGATGACCTTACTGCTGATTGACTCGCAGAGCTTCACATTGCGAACGAAAACGAAATAGTGCTTACTTACCGATAAATGTGACCTTGGCGACTTCAATATTGGGGTTCAAGGCATTATGATTAAAATGTAACGCCTAATTATCCACCTATCTAGCAACTTTAAGTGGCACCCACAGCTCGATCGACCACGTGGCTGGTGAGATTGTCGACATCGAGTGTAAAACTTTCAATAAGATCTTTCTAAGTATAAGAATATTCATAATCATAGAATTTTGTCCGGTGTATGCCGATAGAATTAGCTCCGGTCATAAATATGAGACGTTCAAAGACCTAGCTGGTTATTAGTGGACGCAAAACGTACGTCGACGCGCACCTACCTCCACGTAAACTTTTGCTAATCCCAGGCATGACAATACCTAATATTAATTATCCTGATGTGGTCACGAAACCATATCTAGTCTACGTACGTGTCGTACCTAGGTGTTTCATGCGAACTTCCTTCAATTTCTTCCTTACAGGTTTTCCTTCCCTGTTTTATTCTTATTATTCTAAGGGTACGTGCAATATTTGGATTCGATATTCCCTTTGTATTACATAATGGTTTTCCGTCAGCTAGTGTGGGTAATTACGAAATATTATTTTTACCAGATAACTCGAATACGGATGAAGTTCTTGAGGGCTGTACTGCGGCAAGACATGTCTTGGTTCGACACTGACTCGGAATTCAACTTGGCTTCTAAGATGTCTGAGTAAGTAATTATCAGGTATATTCTGATATAAGTATTTTGTTCACACTCCTTGCATCATCAAAAGCTGAAATGGCGGGGCTACTGGATCGTTTGACAAGTATCAGTGTAAGAATGTGACTCGCAATAAATAAAACTTTTGCTCCTAGTGATTGTCTGTTTCGCAGCCATCCAGGATACCGACTTCTTACAGGAATATGAGACCGTGGACCAGTTCCAATATCTGGGTTCTGGCCAAGATAACGATGATACAACTGAGTAAAGTAGAAAATAGATCAATAATTGTCAGAATGTAACTACTATTCGGATATCACATGGTCATTAAAATAACACAATTTGATTCATATCTGCGAAAGAGACATATTTATGGTAACTTAACAAGTTTATTTTCTCATTTCTAGTAACCTGATGGCTCTCAAGGACGGTATGGGGGATAAGCTGGCTGTGGTGTCCAACCTGGTAGGCACGGCCATCATCTGTGTGTGTACTGCGCTCCCTCTGGGCTGGGAGTTAACGCTCGCCTGTATGTCTGTCATGCCGTTCTCCATTATAGTCTCCATTATTTTAACAAATGTAAGTACACAACGTGAAACAGAGTTAATTATAATTATCATGACCTATTTTTAGCCTTTATTTGATCTATTAAGTTATTGACTTATTAATCTTTTTTAATGCTATAATAATTTCAATAATTGTTGATTCTGCTTTTTCAAAACGACTTGAGCTGAAGCCAACCACACTTATTTCTCGGGACTACTATGTTTTCGTACAGTCTATACAGATTAACAGAATAAGGGGGTATTTCACCAACCTATCATTAACTGTTCATTAAGCTAATTCGGTTTCTAAACTTTTCAATAGCTTTTCATTTTACAATATCGTATCAATAGTGATAATGAGGCTCTCGTTGGGTGGCTGGATCAAGGGCTTGATACAGAAAGTAGTACTCCTTGACACGGCACGCATAGTGAGGAGGTTCCTTTCTCTAGAGCCCTGACTGCCGGCAGCTTGGACCCTGTTCCCGATACCGGTGGGCTACTATTTTTTATATTTTTAAACATTGTTTTTTTTTAAGATTTGTATTTAAAAATATAATTGATATGTATATTTACAATGAATGAACGTGATAATGACAAGATTTTTGAATCCATAAATGTCATATTTAAAGGTCACATTTAGCTTATCTGGTCAATAGATTACGGACTACTTATTGATATGTTGGTGTGATATGTTATACCTCCTAAATATTTGACTTATAAACTATACTCATACTTGCTCCAGTCTAAAGCTGGGGTCCCATAGCCTGTCTTACCAGCGCTCCGCCTGTCGAATCGCAACGCATGCGGATGAACTCGCGCCTCGCGCCGTCTATTTTGCACGGCCTCTGGCATATCGATAACACGCGCCGTGTGATCTCAGCTTTAGGCGAAAACGTGCCCATAATGTGTATCAACTATGTAAAGACTAAATAGGCTTTCTGATATATTTTAGTATCAAACTAAGTCCTCGATTTTGGAAATGGAATCCTACAGTCAAGCAGGAAAACAGGCAGAAGAAGTACTGAAATCAGTAAGAACCATCGTAGCCTTCAACGGTGAAAATAAAGAAGTTGACAGGTATTAAACAGCCTCTCATAGTAGTTGTTTTAATGTAAGTTTTTGTACTATTTGCGCGCGTGTTGATCTCAATTTAAATAATATTATCGCTTTATTACTATAATTTATCAGGCGTCAGTTGGCTCTAAGCCTTTCATACAATTCATAACGAAAGGACGTGGCGCAGATGTCGCACGAAGGTGACACGGTCATGACACGTCTACGGTCCCGTCATCCCTATGTAGATACATTGTGCATAATGACGAAGTCAACGACATCATCTAAGCTATGTGCTAAGCAACGTTCGTATTTCAATAAGTGCTGAAAAATATCGTAATAAATGGAATGCCCGACGTGTCTCTACATTAGATCTGAGAACTTTGCACGGCAAAAGAGTCTCGAGACGTGGCGTTAAAAACATGAATGTTTTTGATGGGATGCTATTTTCAACAATTAAAGATTTTCCGAAAACAGTCTCTGTTCTGCATGGAAGTCGTTGCCTGTACTATTATAAAAAAAAATTCAAATATGTAAACAATAAACCAATCCCCGCGCCACGTTAATGACATTTGGGTACTTCTCGTTCTCGCTGTAGTGAATGGCATCCTAGATTTAACATTTTCAATGCAATCATACTCTGTAATTTCTCAGGTATACGAAACTACTTCAGCCAGCCGAAAAGCAAGGTCGCAGGCGTGGCTTGTATACTGGACTTGGCAATGGTTTCAACTGGGTCCTCACGTACTCCCTCAACGCCATCGGCTTCACTTATGGCACCAGACTTGTCTTCTCCGATTGGGATTCGCCGGATGGGGAGCGAAAATATTTAGTAGGAGTTGTATACAGTGTGAGTATTAAATTCTTTGTAATATAGAACTTATACCATAAGGTAGGCTTATTTACTTGTGTGAGGGATAGTTCTGACTCGTCGTCCAACCAGTGTTAGGCCCTAGAAGGAGGCGCGACATGTTCCGCACGCGCCTCTCGTAAGGATGTGGGGCAAGGCCCCAAAGAAGAAGAAGACGTCCGTCAGGGGTTGGCGGACCGAGGCCTGCCGGGGTTGCGTTGCATGCAGCTGCGAATCCCGCGACCCCGCCCGAAGGTTAGGAGCAAGAACACCGTGGGTTTTTAGCCTGTAAGAGTTCGGCATAACCCTTCGCCTTCCCCGGGCGAAGGAAATCAATGAGGATTTCCCCACGATAAAGAAAAAAAAGGGATAGCTACTTAAAGTCACGTTTAGGTATGCCTAGCGTTAGGTATGCTAGAATTTCAAACTGTTCTGCACTGTTTACGACCATATGCCCTGATCTTATAAAGTTTACGTGGTAAAAAGAGTTTTGTATTTATGCGTCAGGAATATGGAAGTAAAACTTGTCACCTGTATTATTTATTTGCATTACTAGGTATACCTTCAGGGATCTCAGCCAGCCGGGATATATGTATACATTGTAGAAATTTCAGTACTTACTAAATTGTAAGTAGTAATACTTCATTTTTCCAGATACTGTTCAGCGTATACATGGCTACTCAGTCGATGACATTCTGTGTGCCCCACGCAGAAGTATTTGCCGCGGCTCGGGGTGCAGCCTCCAGTATATTCCAACTGATAGACCGAGAGCCAATTATCGACAGTCTACATCAAGGAGGATTGTCTCCTAGAAGAGTTATAGGAGATATCACAATAGAGGACGTCCATTTCAGTTATCCGTCAAGGCCTGAAGTAAAGGTAAGATAAAAATACTAACAACTTATCGTCATATATCGTACTAACAAAGTGCTTCATCCGTAGCAATAATTATGTATGTAATTAATGCATACATATTGCTACGAAACAGCTACGCGTAATTCTAAAACCCTCCTAGGACAATCATACATATTGGGCCGTCAGTGCCGACGATCAGCGTGACTCTAAACCCAGCCTTATACTTTATTTGATGAAAATAGGCACATCGTCAATTACTTTCTGGATTAATTAAACAGATCGTCCCGATTTACGCACTGCTATTTATGTATACATTTACGCTAACTGTGTCTACGTCTTGGGTCTAGACTGAGGCCACAACAGAGTTCATTCCGTTCCTGCAAGATCCCGCGTGTTAAACAATTCTGGCTACAATTATTAGCCTAAAAAAACACGTATATCTAAATGTTATTAATATAATTCCACAGGTCCTCAATGGGTTTTCCATTCAGATCAAGGCTGGTGAATGCGTGGCCTTAGTTGGAGCTTCTGGCTGCGGAAAAACAACTGTACTACAATTGCTTCAAAGACTTTATGATCCTCATTCCGGATCAGTGAAACTTGACGGAAAAGATGTTAAAAATCTTAATCTAGGATGGCTCCGATCATGCTTGGGTAAGTAGTGTAGTTATGATTATATTCATTTTGTTCATTGTTTATTCATTCTCTGCCAACGGGGGCCAGGATACCTGGTTCTAAATATACAAGGATACGGTAAAATTTTAGTAAAATTACATTTTGTTACAACAAATTAAAATTATTATTCATAAAATTTCAGGTGTCGTAGGTCAGGAACCTGTTCTGTTTCGGGGCACGATTTTTGAGAATATCGCCATAGGTTTTCCTGAAGCCACGAGGGAAGAAGTTCAGACTGTTGCTGAAATGGCGTATGCGCACGACTTCATTACCAACTTGCCCAATGTGAGTATTGATTGCCATAATTATGTAAAGCCTCTTCCACGCCACAATTCGAGTCCTACGGCGTAAATACATATTCACAATTCAATAGTATTTTCAGTAAAATGCGCACTGTTCAACCTGCTCTTAGAAAGAAAATAATTAGTTTAAAAAAAAACACACTAACAACATTTTCCAAATATAAAAAAGGTGTTGGAGCCCTGTTTTCAACACCTGTTTTCGAACAACTGTGAAACACAATTTTATGAATAAAATAATGTGCACAATAATAATATAACGTCTTTCTTTTGTATTTGAAAATCGTAGTAATGTACACTCACCGGCATAATTAGCGGAACGTTTTAATTTTTTACATTTTTTTATTATAATTATGGTACTGCTATTGCTAGGACGATTTTTTTTTTCAAAAGAACCTTCAATTAGTACTTGCATGTTGAAGAAAAAATTGGTTTTCCTTAGCGATTAGAGGTAAATTAGGCCCAGTTTTGATTTTACAAAGATTTTGCCCTTTTGTGTTTTTGATTGGAACTTTGTTTTATTTAAGTACTGGTGGTTTGGCCTTAGTGTATTCATTGCATTTGGAGGATAAACATTGCGTAGAGGCTGAAAGAAGTAATTTACCTGCGACAAAAGCTACAAGGGATGTTACAGTGATCGATGAAAGTCAAATCTATCGTGCAGTAAGTTAAGCACTGGGTGTATCGATATTAGTCATTCTTCGCAATGTCCACCGGTACAAGCAGACAGGATGTTTCGTTAGAAGATGACGACAATGCAGAAATCAAGGAAAGACGACGTCTCATTGAAGGTAATCTGATGCGACTGCTGAATGTCCAAAACGTGCTGTAGGTCATTGCGTAGTGAAATTAAGTTTTGCTCAATAAAAACGAGATTGGACTAAGGAGTTAGAAAGATATTTTTTCTCAGGGGCAAGCTGTTTTTTGATATACATTTTTTGGATGGGAGGCATAGAATATGGATACGTCAAGGGAATCGCTATGAACAGACAAATTTTACAGGAATGTGCCTTATACTGGAGGCTCCAGTAATGGTTTGGGGTGTCATTTGTTTTGAAGCGCACACGGAGTTAGGCATTATTGAAGGAGGCTTACTGGCTGCTTATTTTTGCAGGATAGACATCTCAAAACCTCATGCGGTGCCACTTGACGAATTATCAGACAAGAAAAAATAAATATGCACGATTATGTGGCCGGACTGTGTATTCGTGGTCCGCAATTTCATATTAGATGTTGTAATAACCCACCAGAGTGGGTCAACGTGAACCCCGGACATGAGCCCAATAGAATATGACTTGGCCTTGAGGGCAAATAGGGTTAGAGAAAAAAATCCAACCACCCAGAAACATTAGAGGATTAAAAAGTGTTTCATGGGAGTATGGGGACAAATGTATGAGGCAAATTGCCTTAAGAAATGATAATGAATTAAAAAATTGGATGAAAAAACATGTCATAATACTGATAATGACCCTAGCAGTATAGAAACGGACGCAAAACAAACAAAAAAGTGAAATAAATAGCAAATTAATTATTCCAAAAAATATGCGCCGAAAGTTACAAAATGGATAATATTTTAGCTAATTAAAGATTTAAATTGCCAAATTCAATTAAATGATTATTGATTATTTGTCCTTTTAATGCATTAAACCCTAATTATAAAATATTTAAACAAAAACATTAATGTACTATACAAAATTATGGAAAAAGCACGGTTTTCTGTTGCGTTCCGCTAATAATGCCGGTGAGTGTAGTTTGATGTACACCATCGATACGGGAACGAATTCACGTCTTTGCAAGTAAATCGAGCTGCTCAACATGTTTCCACTTCTATAATTCGTAATTTGGTGTGACCTCAGGGCTACGACACAGTGATAGGCGAGCGCGGCGCGTCGCTGTCGGGCGGTCAGAAGCAGCGCATCGCGATCGCGCGCTCTCTGCTGCGGGAGCCGGCCGTGCTGCTGCTCGACGAGGCCACCTCCGCGCTCGATCCGCACTCCGAACGTCAAGTACAAGCTGCCCTCGATCGTGCCAGTGTTGGGCGAACTACCATCATGGTGTCACATCGGTTCGTTTGAATTTTCACTCGCAACAACCTTGCAAAAAAAAGTTTTAGCGCTTTAAAAAGGAACTTAAGCGAGAGGATCTTATTATAGATGCATGTTCAGAGCAGGCCGAAAGATCAGATTATAAAGAAATATTTTCAATAAACTTACAATATTTACACAAACAACATTTAGGTACATAATTACAAATAAAAGTATTCGTATACAAATAAAGAAAAATATATCCTAATAAAACTATAAACTAAAATAGGGCATCAAAATATTCCTCCGCATCGCTGTCGACTGGTATCGTGCCCAGAAGGCTGGCAGCATTGCCACGTTGTATGGCAATGCTAATCCTTTGACCAAAGTGGAGGCCAGCCTTCGGGTCACGGTTCCTATTTCCAATTAGGTAGCAGTGGAAGGGACATATACTCTATTTATACAACTAAGACATTCATTAGACAAATAAGACCCATTATGATGGGTCTTATTTGTCTAATGAATGTTGTTGCAAGAAAATGTATAGAAATAAGCAAAATGTTTGCTTCCAGCAGATTTAACACAGTATTACCTATACTTTTATGATCCATGATCGGTCAATCTAGATGAGCTGAAACTCTACTTGAAAGTTCAAAAGATATTCGTGACTTGGTGAGCCACTTTCATCTTATGGTATATGAAATGGAGTATAGTCGGTACGGCCTAAACCCGCTGATAATAATGATGATGATAGTCAGTACGAAAATACGCTTTTACAGGGAAAGCAGGTGTAGGTTTTGTCTATAGTTATGGTTTTCTGTATATTTTAGGTTATCAACGATTACTAATGCTAACCGTATCATCTGCATGGACCAAGGAGTAATTTTGGAAGAGGGCACACATGAAGAACTCATGAAAACTAAAGGTAATTTCATTGAATATTCTGTTCTTTTTATTGTTATTCTTTTTGCGGTGCGGTATGGCATCTCCTATGGGGATGCAATCTTGCAGTCAATGAAATCTTGGCAAGGCCCGGCAATCTTGACTTGTTGACATCATTAGTGAGAATACAAATTTGGAACAATGATTCAAATACTTACAGTTTTTTTTGTCTGTTTAACCCCCGACGAAAAGACAGGGGTGTTAGTAGGTGGCAGCCAATGTCTGTCCGGCTGTGGCATTGTAGTCAAAACGGATGAACCCATTTTAATACGTTTTTTTTGTTTGAAAGCTGGTTTATTCGAAGTGGTTATAGGTTATGTGAAGTGGAAATCAGTTCAACCGTTTCAAAATGATCAGTTCTTTTCACAGTTGATGTAGCGATAACAACCGAATAATGAATATTAGTAGTGTGTATTAGTAGTAGTGCGAAATATTCAAGGCCATTCATGCGTGATTATGTCGCTTAAAACCAACCCTAATTATTGATATAAATTATAATTCCAGGTTTCTACTACAAGCTAGTGACGACAGGCAACGAGAACAAAGAACCTGAAGAGATTGAAACATTGACTGAAGAAGGAGATGGTGAAGAAAACGCTGGAGAAGCTGTGTTAGCTCCTCGCGCTGACGTCAAGAGAAAATCCAACAGACGCGTGCACAGACATCACTCGATTAAAAGAGGTTTGAACAAGATTACACTTAATAAGACTATTTATTTTATGAAATACTGTTGATAATTTAATGTAAAGCAAAGTAGGTAACATAAACTCTTAAAATAGGTACATTATTTTATTACTGTCTCTGTTTATTTGTAAGTTTAAATAGTAGGTTCTCATGAAATTCGTTAGTGTTCATCACAGCATCAATCCGAAAAAAGCTGGATTGTTTTAGACACACTTAACTGCATTTCTTGTAAAACATTTCGCTCGAGTACCTAAGCGAATACAATCTATGGCGAGCTCAATGTGTGTGCGTAAGCCACCGTATGCGATCTGATGCTGAAATATGTTTTGTCCCTTAATACGGTGTATTAGGCTAGTTTTTTTTTTTTGCTAATATTTGGTAAAATTATCTTTTTTTGTGAGTGTGGAAAACGGCTTTGCTGTAGCAAGTTCAGCTACAAAAAACCTATTGCTAATCTTACCCACCATCGCCAATCGTTTTTTTTTTGTGTTAGGGCACTTATTAAATACATATACTCCTTAAAGATTAGAAGTTACCAACAAGTCCTTAAATTGTAAAAGGTGCCTAGCATATGTCTTAACAAACTATTCGTAACAAAATCAATGTTTGCAAAATAATAAATATTAAGAATTGGGATATCGTTAGGGACTTATGGTATGCTTAAGTAGGTTTATTTTGAATTTCATAATTGATTCATCCCGAAACAATAAAAGCAACTTCAAATTGACAGACTCTCACGACTGGATGACTCCTCGAGGATCAATCTGCTCCGTGGTCTCGACTGGCTTACAGAACTTCGTGTACAACGCTGATTACGAGTCTGACGACGAGAAAGATGAGGATGAGGTAAGTTTAGTGTTTTTTTAACTATGCCTCAAAAGAGCCTGCAGGAGTGACGATGCTTTGTAGGTCCAGCGCATCCTGAACAGTCAGGCTCGCTACCAACCTCACTGAAACTACTTTTCACAAATGCATGAGCTGTTCTTGTATCGCTTGTGCCGATACGTGAGGAGGAGGAAGAGAAACTGTTTGTTAAATGCTTTATTGGTCTTTTCGCAAGCGTAACTGCAAAGCGTGACGTCCTTGATACGATTCCTGTGTCAAAATATGTAAGCAGCCCGGTTTGGAATTGTGCCCGGTTAATGAAAAACGGCTCGCCCTTTGCCTTTAAATTTTGGCCATTAAAGATTATTTTTCAAAATCTAAAATATCTCGTATTGCCTCCATCAGCAAGACATACCGCTACCAACCTTGCTGACTGGCTAATTTTTTCACCACAGAATGAGCTGTTTTCGCATAGCTCGTGCTGACACGAGAGAAGAAGAAGAAGCAAGATATGAGTGTACAAACGGCAGTACAGCTACTCTTGTGAATAACAACTTTCGACTTTCTTTAATTTTATTATTTAAATTGCAAAATATTTGTCATCAGGAAGTTAAGGCTGTGAGCGACTGGCAAGTCTTGAAGTTAAATGGACCAGAATGGCCGCTCATTACAGTAGGCTCCATCGCAGCATTCGTTCAGGGAGCTTGCTTCCCGGTCTTTGCTTTACTGTTCGGATTTTCCAGTGGTGTAAGTATATATTATTAAATTAACATTAAGTATTAAAGGCTTAATTTAATCCATTCTGAGGCCATACTAAAGTTGATTTACACATCGAATCATACAATACGATCAGAGCTAAACATAATTAAAAACCTTATTCTGTCTGAGGTAGCAGCTTCACACATTACGTTTGCACTAATTGCATTTAGTGAGTTATTGTGCTTAAAACTGACAAGACTAAATTAATTATACTTTTAAATTGAGTAGTTTATTTTATACACATATTAAATAAACAATAAATGGTTGTATATTAGAAACCATAAAACTCTTGAATTCAATGTAGGTAAAAAATAAAAGTAGGTAGGGGCATGTGCTCTACCCGTGGACGATTTCCAGAATTTGACAAAAAAGCATTTTTTTTAAAAAAACCTGATACTTTTATCATGAAATTATTTATCGTACGGCTTCGTAACTAATCAACTCTTAATAATTATCAGTCTCCAATGCGATGGCGGAAATAATTGCTCAGAAAATTAAAGATTTTCAAAAACCCTTATTTTGTCCCTAGGTACAACGTACAAATGTACCTATGGACAGCACAAATGTACTTATGGACGGTAATGTACCTGTAGACAAGCATTTAATATTGCAAAAAAAACAGGTTTTCGTAGCGATAATTCTGGAATATGTTGTCGATAACATCGAAACCATCCTATACCAGCCATTTTGTATTGATGCCAGCTTTTAAGAGTATTTTATTTATTTTTTGCACAGAAAACTGGTAGACAAGTTCCCGGACTTGTTTGGAATCTAAACCTATAGGCATGTAGGCTGCTTTTTCTAAATATTCACGTAACATAATTTCTTCATGCTCTTGAAACACCTTATTTACGTCATTCTTCAATAACATAACGATAAATCTATCTAATAATTAATCTATAGTTTTTTCATTGAGATAATGATTTCATGATAATATTTGTTGACTTGAAAATATTTTAAAATGGTATATTTTGGTATTTTGTATTTTTCAGACACCCTACGATCTAAACATCCACTTTTGACTTCTATAACTGCTTCGGAGAGAGTGTCTGGACATATTTTATCCCGTTTCACTCCGGTTTTACTACGAGGCACTGAAAAAAAACCAAAACAAATGTAGTCATTTGTCTGTGTAAATTACTGTCCACAGGTGCAACCGATATTATGTACCTATGGACAGTCCACAGGTACATTCATTCCCCCGTCCACAGGTACAAATATTAAGACATAACCTAGAAAAGGTTAAATCTTTCTACAGAGCATTAAAAGAATCGCAGAATGGTCCTTATTTCAATGAAAAATAACGAAGTTCTGTAAATCATCTACAATTTATACTTCTAGTTTAAGTTATCTCACAGAAAAACACCTTGAAAATGTACAAAAAAACTTACTTTTTCAAATAAAAATGTTTAACAGCACATAACAACAGATTTATCACTGACAGCTTAGTGACAGTTAGTCAGTGTTGCCATTCGTCAAAAAAAGTTTACGAATGCGTTCTAACTACGAATTTACGCCGTTTGGTTTTTGAAATATTGGTAGTGTCCATAGGTAAAGCCGTCCATAGGTACAACACTTGACCCTATTAAAAAAAAACTTATAATAACATTTTGGATTTCAGATTTTTGTTCTAGACGATAGAAAGGAAATAATATATTTGGCCGATCTTTACTCGGGCATGTTCATTGTGGTGGCGGCTGTTGCTGCAGTATCCATGTTTCTACAGAGCACCACGTTCACCACGGCTGGCTTGAAAATGACCACGCGATTGCGACAACAGTACTTTTCGGCTATACTTAAACAGGTAATATTTCTAGTCCTCATCAGTTTAGCGTTTCCGGCATCCAGTCTAACCAAATGTGAACAGATGATGAAGTTATGTGACGTTGATAAAATCAGACCTAAACAGCTTCTTAGTACACGTTAAGCGCTTCGAAGCTCGCGCTTTGGTAACACGCGTTGCAGGTTACGAGATAATAGCATAGACTAGCTCTAGTACACACTCAAACGCGCGCATATGGCTAGGCGCTCGTTTAGCGCGCGCTTCAAAGCACTTAACTATAACGGTATACTAGGTGATGTTATCAGTATTTTTGAGCAGCGATTATCCAACCTCAGCTATTCTTTTACTAGAAAATACCTATATCCTAAGGTTAAACCTGTTACCAGACTTGCGGGCTTTTGACTGCCCGGGACCGAGGAACACGTGCGCTTAGGATTTATACTCGATCTAAAGTAATAAATCTACATTATTTTACTGTCTGATATCTGATGATTTTAAGTAAATACCATGATTATTTCAGCGAAAAGAACCTCCCTTATTCAGGCTAAGGCACAAAACCTCTGATCTGTGGATTGATCAAGCGAATATGAGCAGGCCTGAAATTGTCATGGCTTTGAGACTTCGTTCGGGGCACATTCCGTTAAACAGTTTTGCACATCTAATGGGTAAACTGGAGTCACCTAACTGTTCTTTATGTAATATAATAGAGGATGTGCAACATTTGCTGACGGAGTGCGTCTGGAGCGAAGCTCAAAAGGTCCAGTTATTTTCTAGATTTGATTTTAATATAGGTAAATGTAACAGCGTTCTCGCTTCCCCCTCTTATAGGAGAAAGCGTGAATGCTGTATATGTTGACAAAAGTGGCTATTGTTAAAACAAGTATGTAAATTGTATTAATGTTAAGAGTTTCTAATGAGGGTGGCATTCACTAAGTGATTAAACCCTCTATACAAATAAAAAACTTGAACAGCCTTAAGTCACCACCTTTAGGTTGTACAAAATCTGCTTTTACAGCTTGTTGGCTACTTGGGAGGCCTCCCAATGAGTGCTACAATGAATCATCACCATGCCGACCTGACCGAAGAAAGCTAAGTAAATGACATAAAAATCTCATGAATAGCAATTGAATCTTTCCCAGGAAATTGGTTACTTCGACAAAGAATGCAACACGGTTGGTGCTATGTGCGCAAGGCTTAGTGGGGACACGGCAGAGGTCCAAGGTGCCACTGGTCTAAGGATAGGCCTGATACTACAAGGAATAAGCTCGGTGGTAGTGGGCTTTCTAATGGCGATTTGCTATAACTGGAAACTCACTTTAGTTGGAACAGTTTTCCTGCCGCTGGTCAGTATCATTCCTTTTTTATTTAGATTAAGTATTGACAAAATCCACAGCTCTTTGAAATTTAAATACGCGGCACGCGGTTTCGACCGCGAGGAAATCACAAAACAAATTAACAAGCCCAGCTATTCCCAAAAAATCACGTGATCCGTTACAACTATTTATATACTTTACTAGCTTTTGCCCGCAGCTTCGCTCGCGTTAATTTCGAATTTGACAATCAACTCTTAACACACTACAAAAGTTTCTATAATTAATTTAATTTAAAATTTAATTCAATCACGATTCGAAAGACACGTGGCGCCGTCTAATATCGTTATTGTTGTTTTTCTCGGGAACAGTACTTTTTTTCAGGATGAAAGTTACCCTATGTCCGTTTCTGTACACCAGACAACGTATATTCAAAATTTCAGGATCGGTTCAGTATTTTAGGCGTGAAAAGGTAACAAACAAATAAACTTACTTTCGCATTTATAATATTACTTAGGAAGTTAGGACTAGCTGACGAACTTCATAACGCCATTATTTTTTTCGTAAAAAAAATGTTTTCGATTTTCTTTTAAACAAACCTTATCCTGACAATAACGAGTACACAAAAAAATTAATTATCCGATTTGGTGCAGTCGTTCAGGAGTTATGCGCGTAGGATACATGTCGGCAATTCATTTTTATTTAAATAGATAGATTAAATTGAAGGTTTCAATTAGTTTTGCTTATGTTCTGAAAAATTAAGCTACGGTCCCATGATTGTTATTGTAAATATTCCTACGTGATTCGTTGGGAATATAATTTTATTATTTTGTAGTTGATCAGATAGGAAGCAACAAATCATGTGATTCGTTAGGAATAACTCCAATAAACGCAGCATGCGAAGGAATTCAGCTAGTTTTTTAAGTAAACTATATTCCTTTGTGTATTTGCTTACTTTCTGTTCGTTTTTCCTTCTTCGACTGTTGAAACAGCTCTTTTACAGGGTTTTTTGATTTTCGTGTAATTCCTTCAAGTCACAAAGGTTTCTGCTGATAGACATTCAAATTGACAGATAAAACTTTACTTAAAAGTATTTGTAATTTTTTTCTCTAGATGGTAGGCAGCATATGGCTAGAAGGGAGAATCTCGCAGCAGTCTCAGATTGATGAGCGTGCCGCCATGGAGTCAGCGACTTCTATTGCAACAGAGGCAGTAGTCAGTATAAAAACTGTCCAAAGCTTAGGTAAGGAACTAAACCCTGGCCTTTATCTTATTCTCAATACTGTTGCAGCCTCATATATAAGGTGTATCTATTCATACACGAAATATTTTAAGGGATACATCTATAGGTGGTAAAGAAGACCTATAGATTAAAAAAAATAAAAACTAAGTGTTTTTTTTAAATTAAATAATTAAATTTACTTGATACACTTAACAAATCCTGGCTCATTACTATTTTCAACTTCCATTACGCTAGTTTCTACGTAGTATTAGTGTCATTGAAGCGGGCATTTTTTTTTCAAATTTATGCAAAATTTCTCAAGCATTATTACAATTATAATAATTACGTTAAATACTGAGTGTCACAAACATCACAAAAATTTTCTTCATCATTTTAAATTATATTTTACAATCATATTACTCCGAAAAGTGTATACCACTCTTAATAACGAAAATAAATATCAAAACTATTTGAACAATATATATAAATTTAAATAAATGGCAGAAACCAAGCAAAGACCAAAAAAAATATTTTACACGCAGATGATGACATATGTCACCCCACCAATTACGAACCAAGATGAAAAAATGTAAATGATGTTAACAAGATCACAAGCTCGTGCCAGAAACTACTACGCACACCCACCACCTCCGGACTCGTCGCCGAGCTCCGCCTCACAGCAGCAGGAATTGGACCCAGCCCCGCCCGCTGCTGCAGTAGCGTCGAGCTCCAGCGACGAGTATTTCTCCCCGCCGTCGTCGCCGCCACCTGTACGCCGCCGGGGAGGAGCCCGGCCGCCAGCCTGCTTAGGGCCCCGAGGCCAACCGGCCCCGAACAGGGTCCCCGCTGCTGGTGGAAATGTGTCGCGCATGCGATGGACTCAGTCCATTAATGAGAACGTCATGCGCGCATATTATGGGGCTACAGAGGGGGGAATTAACCTTACTGCGTACCGAGATAGGATGCTGTCTTTGTTTCAGGTGCTTGAGCCAGCCATCAACGTTTCGACCCAGCGACTGTCGGATCAGGTGCGTGTCATCCAACGAAATCGCAGGTTGGACGACACCGTACTTGAGCGGCTTCGCTCTGAAGTACAGAATAACCGTACCGTCACAACCCCGTTGCAGGCTGCGGAGCAGCCGCAGCTTCCTGCTGTGTCTCCGCGGCCCATTCATGTTGATGAGGCAGGTGACGGTGAGGTTATTGTAGTAAGTAACCAGTGCAGTGACGAATTGAGGAGCGCTCTGGAGGGTGCGATTTTGGAATATCGGGCCACACCGCCAGAACTAAAACCACGCTTGCCTCGTTTGCCCATGCATAAAAAGAATCGGGCGCTGGTGTGTGCTCTGGATTCGCTGCTGTCAAACTATTTTGATGGCAGCGAAGACCTCGGCGATACCCACTCGATCCTGTACTGCGCGGCGATTGCGGCATGTCGTGTAGCTAACGTTAAACTTACAGAAAATGAACGAGCTACACGACCGAAACCCGCCGTACCGGCTTGGCAGTACAGGATTGAACGTCGTATCGACGGGGCTAGAGCACTCATTGGCAAGCTGATCTGCTTCAGGGAGGGCAACACACGCCCAAGAGTGATGCGCTTTGTGAGGCGGGCGTTCTCGGGGACTGACATCAGCCCTCGAGATTATATGTCCCGTGTCACAGAGCGCATCGACTTCCTGAAGCAGAAGGTTTATGCATGGGCAAACCGCATTAGAAGATATAAGCGACGTGTGGAGCGATATACTCAGAATCGCACTTTCCAGAGTGACCAAAGGCGGGTATATAGAACATGGGAGCGATCTGTCCCAGGTGTGGGTGATATGCGCCTGCCGGATGATGACGCCATGAGTTCATTTTGGCGCAGCATCTGGTCGGTGCCTGTCGCTCACGCCGAGGGTGATTGGACGCGGGATATCGAACGAGCGTGCGAACCTATACCGGAAATGGGTGAAATTACAATCAGCCCCCAAGACGTAGCCACTGCAGCCCGTCCATTGCCCAACTGGAAGTCTCCGGGGCCGGATGGGCTGCACAATTTTTGGCTTAAGTGGCTACGTAGTTCGCATGCTCGCTTGGCATCCCAATTCCAATCGTCCTTGGAGTCAGGGTCGCTACCCCAGTTCCTTACAACTGGAGTTACCCACCTGCTCTATAAATCTGGTAGTGCCGCGGAACCCAAGAATTATAGGCCGATCACATGTTTACCGACGGTCTATAAACTCCTTACATCCATTTTGAGAGTCAAAATTTCTAATCATATTGATAATAATTCTATTCTGTCTCCTTCTCAAAATGGATGTAGGAATGGGTCCCGCGGTACTAAAGAGCTTCTCCTCATAGACATGACCATTAGCCAACAGGTTCGTCGCTCCCGAAAGGATGTGTCGACATGTTGGATAGATTATAAGAAGGCCTATGACTCGGTGCCACATACGTGGCTCATGAGGGTGCTGGAGTTGTATAAAATAAATACAACTCTTCGCACCTTCCTGATGTCATGTATGGGGCAATGGAGAACGGGCCTTCGCTATCCAGGATGTCGACAGATTCGGGGGAGAGGGGAACCCATAAGGATCGAGCGTGGTATATTCCAGGGTGACAGTCTGAGTCCATTGTGGTTCTGCTTAGCCTTGAACCCCCTGAGTACATTACTGGAGGGAACAGGGCTAGGCTATCGGTTGAGGAGAGAAGGTCAAGTTATATCCCACCTCCTCTACATGGATGACCTGAAACTATTTGCCCCCACTAATTTGCAACTGATGGAGTTACTGAAGGTAACTGAAAACTTCAGTAACTCTATCAGGATGGAATTTGGTGTGGACAAATGTGCAGTCATGCATGTAAAGCGAGGGAGGATTATGGAATCCGAGGGAATCCAACTCTCGAATTCCATACAACTTAGATCTCTCTCCCCAACTGAGACCTACAAATACTTGGGTATGTCGGAGGCTTTAGGTATCAGAGAGGCCGATATGAGACAATCGTTGATGGAGCGCTTCTTTGGCCGCCTGAATAAAGTACTGAAAAGTCTTTTATCAGGCGGTAACAAGGTGCGCGCCTTCAACGGTTGGGTCATGCCGGTCTTGAAGTACTCCTTTGGCATACTCAAGTGGACTCAAACGGATCTCGACGCCCTGGATAGAAGGGTCCGTGCACTGTTGACTACACATCGGATGCATCACCCACGCTCTTCAGTGATGAGACTGTACATTCCGCGAAAGTGTGGGGGTCGAGGCTTTTTAAACGCTAAGACCCTACACAACCGCGAAGTGTGCAGTCTCAGGGAGTATTTTCTCCAAGCTGAAGGGGAGATGCACCGAGATGTGGTCGCAGTGGACGGGGGCCTTACCCCGCTCGCCTTGGTTAAAGAGAACTGGCGCAAACCTACAGTACTTAGTACCAATGATCGCGAGGAAGTATGGCAAAGCAAGGAGCTACACGGGCGCTTCTATCGGGCCCTTCATGGACCCGATGTTGACTTTTCAGCGTCCGTATCCTGGCTACGTTTTGGTGATCTCTTCGGAGAAACCGAAGGTTTTGTCTGTGCAATTATGGACGAAGTCATGATGACGAACAATTACAGGAAATATATTGTGAAGGATGGTACGGTTGACATCTGTCGGGCATGCCACCGTCCGGGAGAATCTATCCGACACATTATTTCTGGTTGTTCCCGTCTTGCCAACGGTGAGTACTTGCACAGACACAACCTGGTGGCCAGGATTATTCATCAGCAACTTGCTTTAAAATACAACCTTGTGGAATCGGAAGTACCGTACTACAGGTATGTGCCCGACCCAGTTCTCGAGAATGGTCATGCCACATTGTACTGGGACCGATCTATTATCACTGACAGGACTATTGTTGCCAATAAGCCTGATATAGTGGTAATAGATCGGGCAGAGCGCCGCACAATGATTGTTGATATCACGGTCCCTCATGACGAGAACCTCGTGAAAGCTGAAAAAGAGAAACAAATTAAATATCTTGATTTAGCACACGAGGTTGTCAGCATGTGGGATGTGGATTCAGCAGTCATTGTCCCGATAGTCGTTACGGCGAATGGCCTAATAGCCAAGAGCCTCGACCAACACCTCATGAGGCTCTCGTTGGGCGGCTGGATCAAGGGCTTGATACAGAAAGCGGTACTCCTTGACACGGCACGCATAGTGAGGAGGTTCCTTTCTCTGGAGCCCTGACTATCGGCAGCTTGGACCTTGTTCCCGATGCCGGTGGGCTACTATTTTTTATATTTTTAAATGTATATTGTTTTTTTTTTTTGTAAGATATGTATTTAAAAATATAATTTATATGTATTTGTAAAATGAATAAACGTTAAATAATAAAAGAACAAAAAAATTTTTTTTCACCTTTCTTTGGTTTCTTTACCACCTATAGATGTATCCGTTAAAATATTTCGTGTATGAATAGATATTATGGACCTTATATAAGACAATAAACGTCCACTGGTGAACATGGGCTTCCAGATGACCACTACTTACAATGAATGGTCAAAGGGAAAATTCCTATAATTAGGTACCACAGTTAGCAGACGGATTGTTTGAATGCCAAGCTCCAGGCGTGCAGCTGGGGGTCTTGACTGACTATTAAAACCACTAGACTTTAATCTTCTTCTTGAGATTCTCTCGTGTCAGCACGAGCTATACGAAAATGGTTCATACTGTGGTGAAAAGATTAGCCAGTCAGCAATGTTGGTAGCGGGGCTGACTGCCCAGGGTGCGCCGGACGTGCTAAAGTATCGTCACTCGTGGAGGCTCTTTTCATGCACCCCATGCATGCATGTAGACTTCAATAATTACTATATTTCGATAGGTAGCTGATTACAATAAAAGACAGCAGATGCGTGTGCGCACGCTAAGGTAACGGCGGAGTGAGTGGCGAGCTGCCGCCGGTCGGCGGCTGAGCCCAAGGTGGGGGCCGGCGTAGAAGCCCCTGGAAGCTCGTAGAACGTTCCGAAACGACCCACTGGCACGGACCGATGTGACGTCAGGAACACGGATTACCGGGCACCCACAGGTGCCCCTTTTAACCCCCTTGCCTCGTCCAAATCGGGCACATGTGCCGAAACCTTTTACCCGGGCACAAGTTGTGATACATGACTCGCAACACGACACCACACTTGTATCTGGCATGGCAATCTCTGCAACATGTGCCAGAACACTGTTGCGATACTGTGTGCCGAGACGAATGTGCCCGGTGTAAGGAACCCACGCGGAATCGTTGCGGTAATTGATGTAGAAATATTATTGGAAGCGGCACTTGATAAAACCGCGTGGTGAGTTGCACGCAGCTTCATGCTTTAGCCTAGTAGATCGATCGATTTCGTTTACCCGTCCAAAACTCGACTGTTGTAAAGGTGCTTAGGTAACTATTTCAATACAGGAGACGTCATGAAACGACTTGTAGTTCAACGCTACACTGCACCTCCGTCCAGCAACAAAGAAAAGCCTAACTGATTACAATACAAATAACTAGCTTCAGCTAGCTTAATCTAGATATTGTGATCACATAGCCTATCCATATAACGAACCGAAACAGTTGCGGCAACTAAAATTACCTATTCCGTTTCCTTTACACGAAGAGATATCGCGCAATGGTGTAAACCTAAAATAAATATTGAACGTGTCTTTTTTTAGGCGTGGAACAAATATTCCTGAAAAGATTCGAAGAAGCCTTAGAGGTTGCCTGCCTTGCTGTTACTAGGAAGACTCGCTGGAGAGGTCTGGTCCTCGGCCTTGGAGTGTATGTGCCGTTCATGGCATATTGCAGTGCAACTGTCTACGGCGCGGTCTTAGTTGCCTATGGAGAGGTGGAATATAAAATTGTCTTGCTGTAAGTACACCGTAAAATTAATTGCTTACTGTCCACCGAACGATTTCGGTTATAATAAAGGTATGAGTTCGTAGCCAACTGCAGACAGCAGCAGCAGTCGACGTGTCGCTGCGACACTACTGGTTTCTATGTATTTCTATGAACTACCTTCCGCAAGGAAGAAAAACTGATAAACCAGGTGGCCCAATATCCTGCACTGTACGATGCATCTCACAAAAACATTGGACGTGTGGCTTGTCGTTTTGTCTCTCTATACTATAATAATAAAATCAAGTCATCGTCTTCTTCCTCTTCTAACAAAAGATACAAAAGTGATTCGCGATCGCTAATCCCAAACAGGTCAGATATATGTCTGTCTCACAGAATATTCAGAACTAACTGGAATACGGCGCTGCCATCTGCTGCAGGCATCTGCAGTTGTGTTCGGAATTATGACTGCAGCGATATGACGCTGCGACCGACGTGTCGCTGCGACATGTCGCAACGTTGTGTCGTCAACTGCTGCTGTCTGCAGTCGCCTACTAACCTTACGACCTTAAGAGTTTCAACTATAGGTTTCGGTGAAAGTGAGGACAAAGTCAAAACCAATTTCATCAGTTATTAGATTCTGTTTGGTGGCGTTTATCACGGCGACAGACACCTTACTCCTCCTTCATAGTTCTGCCTAGCCCTTTACTTTTAGATGCGGCTGAATACCAGTACTTTCCACGGTGCGACTGCCATCAGACCGCCGCAACCCTGCTAGTGGGCAATGCCGTTATACTAAGATTAGACCGGTTGTCAGACTTTCGGACTTTTGACTACCCGTAACGACTATCAAGGTCGTTACGAGTAGTCCGACATGTTTACGACACCCGAGACAGACAGATGACAAACGGCAGATGTTAAACATGCTCTCCGAAACACGGAAGGGTCTCGATGTTTAACAAATTGACAATCGATTTCTGTTGTTCTGGTACGACACTATTAATATCTATGTAAATGTATTTGCGACCACTACTAAAAATATGAACTCTTAAAATCAATGGTAATAAAACTTCTTTCTTTTTAAGGGTCAATGAAGCTATCATGTACGGAGCATACATGTTAGGTCAGTCTTTAGTATACGTTCCAAGCTTCAACTCAGCCAAAACTTGTGCTGCAAGAATTATTTCAGTTATCAGTAGAACGCCCAGAGTCAGGACTGAAGATGGAATAAGAGACAAAAAGGATTGGGTAATATATTTTTTCTCTTTGAATTACCGCTGCAATGCATACAATTGTCATAATCACCAGATTCAATCTGCGGATTAGTGATCAATTTGTTCTTATTGGTAGACAGAAAGATGCTACTGCCTGTTAGTCGCCTTTTAGGACACCCACGGTTTCAAAAGAGGTTGTTTTCTTTGCCGAGAACCACACAAACCTAAATAATAACGGGTAATTTTAGCCCGCTTCAGAGCATCAGGTTGCGGGTTTGAAACTTGGCACCAAGGCTATTTTTTCATTCGTAATTTAATGTAAACACTTTCCACGTTAATCTATGATACCGCACTTACGGTGAAGAACAATATCGTGAGGAAACATGAACTTAACACATTCAGTGACAGGTGCCCTCCAGGATGGCACCCTCTAGTCGCATTTGCGATGCCGGATGCCCTCTTGGAGGGCTCATTTTAAATGTAGGTTTTTCTTAGAAAATATACCGTCATAAAACAAGCAACAAGACCACCTGAAACATTATTTTACTACGAAGTAGTGTGTTTTATGATTTTAAACCTAATGCCAAGAGCTCTCCTCGAGGGTTCACTCTTAGCGCAAAAGTAATGCCGAGGACCCTTCTGGAAGGTTCACTAACAATATGTATGGCGGCATGGCGTATGAGATCTATGAAAAATGTGGTGGAGTCGAATGTGTTAAGGTTTGAAATCGCCAACATTGGTCACCATGGTGATCAATGTTCGTTCCTTCTCTGTAGGAGAAGGTCTTTGCCCTGAAGTTGGACAGTTACAGGCTGGTATAAGGAATATAAAATTAACTGCCTCGTTGGTCTAGTGTTCACAAATGCGACTGCTGAGCGTTAGGTCCTAGGTTCAATCCCCAGGTCTGGTTTTTCTGTGTGGAATTACTCAGTAGCAGCTCGGAGTCTTAGATTTGTGCCGATTGATGGCAATAGGCTTGCCCCCTATTACATTGACTTAATCATAACAGCGAAATGAGATTGTACTATACACCTCTGCCCAACCCTTCGGGGAATGCAGGCGTGATATTATGTAATATGAAATATGTAAATGTAAGAAAAAGTATTTCTGGTTTCTTTATTAAGCTGTGATCTGTTAAATGGTTTCTTTACGTTATATTTTTAGGTTGCTACTGGAAACTTCTGCGTCCGAGACGTAGAATTCAGTTATCCTACACGTCCGCACCAGAGGGTTCTGAAAGGCGTTGACCTAAAAGTCGACGCTGGGAAAACAATTGCTTTGGTTGGATCTTCAGGCTGTGGCAAGTCAACCATCCTGCAGCTGATGCAGAGGTTTTATGATCCTGATTCCGGTAACATTGTACGTAGCTGTTTAATTTAAAACGGGGAATTATTAATCGGGCGAATAAATAATATATGGAAGACTGTTAATGAGATATTTTAATACTAAACCGAGCGGCATTCAAATATATTTGCGAAAAATTACCTTAACTAGCGAAAAATTATGAATGGTTAAAATTCGTAAAATGAGCTACTATCAGTGGGAAACAGTTAATCTAAGCTAGCAACTAAAATTCCAAGTGTCCGAATTAAATACTAACTTGGGCGAAAAAAATACTGAGTGGGCGACAAAAATACTGAATGGGCGAAAATATACATTTCCTTACCCCGACACGGATAGGTTAGGTTCGAAAGGTTCATCCACTTCGTGTTAGGTTACTTTAAACCCCGCAGACAGAAATAGGAGCCCCGCCCAGCGGGGCTCCGTCGACGCTCCTTTGGAAACCCAAACAACCTTACAAACATACAACAATAATGTGAGTGAAATTTGTTCGCTTAAGAATTATTATACTGATCGTTCTGAATAACTAGTACCTCAAATTCGTAATTTTAAGTCGCCGTTTTCAATATTTGTGTTCGCCCTCAGTCTTTCGCCCACTTTCAGTACGCCATAATCAGTATTTTTGACATCCTTACTTTGAATTTATATTCGATCGTTTAAATACTACCCATTTAAAACCACTTGATCTACTACTAGCACAGTCTACCTATATCTTACTCCTTACAGTCGGTCAACGTAGAACATTGTCACAGAGCAATCGTGGGGGGGGTTGCGGAGTGAAGGGGCGGAGGTTATGTCCCGAGTAGGCATACTGCATACTTGGGACATAACCTCCGCCCCTACATAATTTTGACATTTCATAGGACCTGGCAAATGTATGGGCGTTGACCCACTGTATGTAGTAAGTAGGTACACTGTTCTACTAGGTGTAGATTGACCCGGCACGGGATTTAGGTTGACCAATACCAAAAAAAGTATCTAAACCACCAATAAGGTTTCAATAAAAAAATAAGCACAAAAATTATTTGAAAAAGATAAAAAATGTGATAGCAAGCGAGCGCGATATCGCTCCGTGCAGTCAGTTAACTCGGAGCGCTAAAATGATTGGGAAACAGAACATCATGTTTTTATTTAATATTTTCATTTATAATCTGAAAAAAAAACACATGCCTGGGTAATCTGTTACACGAATTCGTTTACACCCTGTATAGGTAATTATATTACATTCCAGTGTGACGTGTCGTTACATAACATCTACTTTCGTCTACTACAATCTTATTGGTGTTTCCATATTCACTTGACTTATCTTGACAATATAAAGATTAACTAAAAGATAGCGCAGTATATAATCCCTAATCAAAATTATGATCACAACCAGTATATTATTGCATAATGCTTATCATAATGGACAAGTAATTAATTGTCGAATGATGAAAAAGACTATAGAATTGCAAAATTTTCTATCTGTGTCCACAATTTAGAAACTATTAGCTTACCACAATAAATAAATATTATGCTAAACTGAGTGTCATGAAGGCTGGCGACTCAGGTCTCACCTATAACTGCCCGGTTTCTTACAAACGGACCGTGAGAACAATCAACAAGCAGATCAATAGAAAAAAAACCGGCCAATTGCGAGTCGGACTCGCGCACAAAGGGTTCCGTAGCATTATCTATTCTGATTTTTAGTATTTGTTGTTATAGCGGCAATAGAAATACATCATCTGTGAAAATTTCAGCTGTCTAACTATCACGGCTCATGAGATACAGCCTGGTGACAGACGGATAGCGGAGTCTTAGTAATAGGGTCTCGTTTTACCCTTTCGGTACGGAACCCTAAAAAAGGCATGATGTATTTCCGCGCCTACTTTTGTAGTTGTGTGCTGTGTGTTCCAAAGAAAAACAGAATGACGATAGTATGCATCATGTATGTAAACAGGAGCTAGACAGTCGCGACATCAGGTCGTCCCTGACGCTTCCGCGGCTGCGTCGTCAACTGGGTGTGGTGCAGCAGGAGCCGGTGCTGTTCGACCGCACGCTGGCCGAGAACATCGCCTACGGGGACAATAATAGGAAAGTCACCATGCACGAGATTGTGGCTGCTGCTAAGGCTGCCAATATACACAGCTTCATTGTCTCCTTGCCTAAAGTAAGTATTACCTACAGCTGCCAATTAATTTGATTTATCGCCGCCTTGTGCTGCGGCTACATTAGCGGGCTACGGCGAATATTCGTGTTAACGCGATGACTGTGGCCGGGTACAACGTTGCAACGCGTAGTATTCGGGCGAAGACGATGTATTATCGGGGCACTGTCGGTAAACTGGCGCGCATTAAAGGGATTTGTCGCGACAATATTCGCTTGGGTGACTACACCTACGTCACTTCAGTGTCGTCCAGACATTGTAGCGGGACGTACGTGCTTGTGTTTTTTTTTGTACACTATGGAGTGGAGTAATGAAAAAGTGTTGGAGTTCATTCAATTTTATGAAACGGAGAGTATTGTATGGAATCCTAGTAACCCCGACCACAAAAAGAAACATTTGGTACATGATGCGTGGGTTAGAATTAAAAATAAGCTCAGTTGGCCTACCACAGTAGAAGAAATGAAGAAGAAAAAAGATTTTTTGATGTCATACTACATAGCCCATCTCGATAAAATTAAGAAATCGATCATGTTAGGAGCTGGCGCAGTGAATCTTCGCCTAATGTAGACAAAAACATCGCGTATCCGTACACGATGTTTTAGCGCGCCAACGCGACACGAATCTTCGCCTGCTAATGTAGCCCCAGCATTATAGAGAAAACCTCGGGAGTGCATTTAGTCATTGCACTGTTCCTGTGGGCTTTCACGCGGAAGAAGTCGCTGACAAAAGCCAGTCAATGATATTTATTACGAATGTTACATACTCAATAAAGGCTAATTTCAGTGCCTAAAAACTAATTTCGCATAGATTGGCTCTCTTATAATTATAGTATACTAGCTTTTCCCCCCAGCTTCGCTTGCGTGAAATTTTGAACCCGTTAAGTGACGATTTTCCATACAAACTTTCATCCCCTATTTCACCCCTTTAGGGGTAGAATTTCCAAAAATCCTTTCTTAGCGGACGTCTACTAACTATAAACTACCTCCCTGCCAAATTTCATCTTCATACGTTTAGCGGTTTTCAATATTTCGTGATGAGTGAGTGAGTGACCTTTCGCTTTTATATATTTTAGATAAGCGTCGTCATAAAATAAAAATGACTAAATTGCATTCCCAAGGTTTTCACTCTAAGGCGACGTTATGGATATAAACGATGCTCCCTGACATTAAAAATTGTTGACAACAAAATTCTTCCTAGGGTTACGACACAAACCTAGGTGCAGGCGGCGCTCAGCTATCAGGTGGTCAGAAGCAGCGTGTATGCATTGCGCGTGCGCTGATTAGGTCACCGCGGCTATTGCTGCTCGACGAAGCCACTTCAGCGTTGGACGCGAACAGTGAACGGGTAAGAAACATAACACAATCATTTACAACTCTTGGATACACTACTGGCCACAGGATTCTAGAGATGTTATGAATACTCATTACTACTACGATAAGTAACCATAAAGTGCTGTCACTAGAATTAGGCTGGTATTCCACTTATCAAACATCATTGTCCAATGTTTGTTTGATCAAAGAAATTGTGCATTTGATCGAAGAAATTGGATGATTTTAATTAAGAGTTTCAAAGAAAATAAATTTGATCAAATATTAGACATCGACATTAGACAAAGATATTTGATATGTGGAATACCAGCCTTACCTCCGGTTTCTGAGTTAAGAAATCTAGTATAAGCAGTACTTAAGTAACACTTGAGTACAGGGTTGTCAAAAAAAATATGGATTATAAAGCATTTTTTTTTGGCAAAGCTAGTGTTACTCAAGTACTGCTTATACTAGAATTCTTAACTCAGAAAACTGAGGTTAGCTATCAGGTTGGTTATTTAAATGGTTATCAGCGTCAAACACTTGTAAGCGGAAAGTTCAAAGAATGATCTAGCTTATGAAAGCAACCTAAATGTTTGGAGGAGTAGTACCAGCATCTAGAATCACTAGGGCTTTCTTTGATTTGACAGGTCAACAATTTCCATAGCAACGTATGTACTAACAATCCGACTTTTCCAGAATTATGTAATGCAGTATCGTTTCTAAAAGATTCATTGCGCAGCCAAACAACTAACTTCAGACTCGCCAAGATACGTCGGCCGTATTGTACCACGCCATATTGCATTGCACCGACCCCAAGTACCTAACTTGCGTACAGGGCAAGAAGGAGAAGAATGAATATTAATTTATTGTAAAAAAGAAAGCTATTGCAATTACGAATGTCATACGCAATTACGATGCTGGTACCTTTTCTCACCTTTAATCATAACGCAGGGGTAAAAACCTTCGTGGTAAAACACAGTTTAGGATTTCTGTGGGGAAAAATGACAGAATACTCCTACTAAAAATAAAACGTTTGCAGGCCGTGTCGGAAGCGCTGGAGAAAGCAGCGAAGGGTCGCACATGTATCACAATTGCTCATCGCCTCTCCACCATCAAGGACGCCGACATAATCTGTGTAGTGGAAAAAGGTAAATAAAATTAATTTCATTCTGATTTTTCTACAAGCAAAATGCCAATATACAAAGAAACTATAAAATACTTTCGTTTCAGGTAAAATTGTGGAACGTGGATCCCACTCGGAACTGTTCAGCCAACGAGGCTTCTACTGGAAAATGTGCAAAGGACAAAATATGGCTTGAAGGCTCTCTGTTCGTACAACAGTCTTTATGAATAAGGACAGATATAATATACGCATCAGAAAAATCTCATTCAAAATACACCAGTATTCCTAATTTTTCTCAGTAATCAAGATCTGTCCCATTGACAATTAGATGTAAGAATAACTTTGTACTAGATTAAATACAGAGGATTCCACGCTATGTTCCATTTTGTCAGTATTAAAAACAAAGCATATTTGCATTTGTATTGTAATTTCGTAATTTCTAAGAAAAACATTAGTAGTGTCGATCACAAGTAGATTATTCTAGTATTCATAGATATTATAGTTTTTTAGTATTTTATTATTATTGCAACTTTTAGATTAATATTAGATACGTATTTTTTTAACTCCCTTATTTCATAAAATTTTAATTAGCTAAAAATAGAGGATTTGTATCAACGTAGAAGATAACATGTTAAATGAGAATTTAACTGAAATAAGTTTGTTAGTGGTGTTATCAGTTAAATCAGGCATATAAAGATGAACCTGACAAATAGCAGTGATAAGCTTTGAGTGCCATAATACAGAGTAGATATTATGTACTATAGAAAAGATAAGCCACTTCTAAGTGTTAAATATATCTGTTCTTTCTACGTTAAATTAAAATCTGTTGTAATAAATAAAGTTGTTTTAATTTTAATATTTAACCTAAAGCTTTCCTCGAGTTCCGTTCAGTCGATGTCCGGTCCGAGGGTCTACTCCCCAAGCACGAAATCCGTGGATTCGGCCTTAGACATGTGTCAGATATATCAAAACGAATTCAAAAACCGATTTCAAACACAAATCGATTCGTATCGATTTCTCAAACTAGAAAATTCGATTTCAAAAATCGACCTTGCTAATCCAAACGCTAGCGATCTCTGTCACTGAACGAACGAATCCGAATCGACAAATAAAATCAATGGATATCACCAAACGAATCGTGTGTGAATCCAAAATCCAAACGCAAACTTATGCGTAGAAAATCGCTTTCTCTCTTTCTAACATAACGGAACTTAGCGGAATAAAAAGGATAGCATGAATTTTGCGATTTAGATTTCGGTTTATCGGTAACGGAAATGATGAAATGCGATCAATATCATCTTTACTGCTAAGTTTTTAAAGACTATAATTGCGAGATAATACGTTGATGTATTTTGGTTTATGGATTCGTGTTTTTAACTAGAAATAATGTACCTATTGTTTTCGTTTAGATGAAAATCGCACAAATCGTTCATACCTACTCCTTAGCTAATAAAACGAAATCTAAGTACGCAACCGAATTGGCGAGGTTAGGCGCTACTGAAATCGGATTTCTAAAAACGGATTTTGAAATCGATTTTGATATCTGAAATCTGATAAATATCAGTTTGCATTCAAAACCAAAAACGCCCATGTCTATT
The DNA here is from genome assembly GCA_905220435.1 of Amphipyra tragopoginis. Classification (NCBI taxonomy): domain Eukaryota; kingdom Metazoa; phylum Arthropoda; class Insecta; order Lepidoptera; family Noctuidae; genus Amphipyra; species Amphipyra tragopoginis. Next base: position 20,441,583 of record HG991991.1, on the reverse strand, counting down.
CGACCTTAGTTACGAGCGTTTCCTAATAACTACTCCCTATCACCTACGGACACACGATCATTTTGGGGCCCGAACTAAGAATGAATGACAACACGATTTGACAGTTGTCCCTACTACCGATGTGTTTTGCCCGTCCGAAAAGTTGAACTTGACACTTGTTTTGTTCACTCCCACGTTTCGGTCTACTTTCGGACGGGCGACTAACTTCGTTGACGGACTTAAGGAGTAGGCCCTCAGTCTCGAAGACGCGACGTATTGAGAACACTCGATCATCATTTTATTTATCCATATGGATATATTGCTTTCGTCTTATGGCGTTAGATCCACAGAGACACGGCAGCTTTGCAGACATTTAAGCATCTCGATATTATGCATCCATTACGTATAGTTTAATCAAAAACTGCAATCATATATGAAGATATGACTCATTATTTATAAGGAAGTAAATAAATATTGCAAAATGTTGTTGCCACGGCATTCGATAACTGAATTTCAATTATCTTTCACAATACTTTGATATGAATTACTCATTCAGCTTTTTCTTTGGAATAAGTTATCATTTGTTGCACAACTTCTGATTTACTGGCAGCGTAAAGTTTTTACAAGGTATTCAAAGGTATTGCGTAATATTTGTCATAATAAGAGAGCACGGACTCCGCACTGAGAGTGCTCTACGTCAAAACAGATACTAATAATATCTTAGCATTTGGCAACGATCAAGGTTAGGTTAACAAACTCGAGGATTCGAGGTATTTTCTAAGTTCTACGTGTTATGACTGCGGGATATTAAATTGTACCGGTAGTAAGTAGCTACTTAACTGACAAGTTAGGCGTAGGTTGGACCTAAATAACAAAAAAACAAAAAAAAAATACGCTGATGCAACAGTCCAATTTTATTGCTTGAGATTAATTTTAGACATCTTTCACAGTTTGAAAGTAGCGCTGTGACTGAAAAGTTGAGGAGTAATAGGTTAGTGTGGTTACATGTTATGCGGAGGGAAGAAAGTCATGTTACCAGAAGAGTGTGAACGTGGATGGATATACAAGTAGAGGTAGGCCAAAGAAAAGATGGATGGATTGTGTGAAAGATGATATGGGTAAGAAAGAAGTAAGTAACTGAGATGACGGCTGATAGAGGAGAGTAGAGAAAGAATACATATTGTGCCGACCACACCTAGAGTGGGTTATAGGCAGGGAGTTGACATCATCATCATACTAACTCAACCAGTAAATGCTAGAGATATGCCTCACAATGACGGAAATTATTATAATCGTGGTGAGCCTGGCAGACGGTTTGGTGATCGCAGTTTTTTGTTATTAGCGGAGGACGCTGGCGCCAATTCTGATAATCCCTTAGTCGCCTTTTCCGAAATCCACCTGTGGTTAAGGGATGGCTTATTCTAGAGTGATTTATTTGCTTCTGAAAATTCTTTATCTATACATAATATAAAACAAGGTCGCTTCCTGCCATCTATACGCATACATGTCTTTTAAACTACGCAATGGATTTTGATGCAGTTTTCATCTTAATTTAGGTAATTTCTCTCGGAAGGTTTTAAGCTATAAAACGTACCCGAGCGAGGCCGTGATGGGTCGCTACTTAGTTGACATATAAAATACACAGAAATGTGTTTTAAGTTTCGTGAAACACATTCATATTTACGATTAATTATTTATTAATTACGGTTTATTGACGTGCATTTTTCGGGATTGCCCGACTAATTTCGGACCTAATCATGAGCTGAACACGCGCCGAGGTCTAGTAACATTATAAATTAACTAGCGTTATTTATACACTAAATTAGGTCTTTATAACACATACTAGCTTTTGCCCACAGCTTCGCTTGCGAAATTTTGAACCCGTTAAGGGACGATTTTCCATACAAACTTTCATCCACTATTTAACTTCCTTAGGGGTTGAATTTCGAAAAATCCTTCCATATTCCTTGTCTACATTATAAAGGGAACCTCTGTGCAAAATTTCAACGTTCTAGATCCAAGGGTTTGAGCTTGGCGTTGATGAGTCAATCAATCAGTCAGGACTTTTCTTTTTATTTATATAGATAACATGAGCAAAATAGTTTTTACAATGTTGTGCACTAATAAAATATATTTATACTTCTATTAGACTTGGATTATGTCATTATAGGAGAAGTAGATTACAGATTGTTTTACTGTCTTCCAAAAATATATCACGTCTTTATAATCGATACACAATTTTGGTTTGACTACTTTGTATTACAGAATAGCTATGGTTTCCAAATTAAATAATGCCACAATATAATTTTATTTTCTATAACTGACATACATAAATTAATGTGATTCGGTAAGTAAGTACTTAATATTTGTGCATCCTAGAGTAAATAACTGCAGAACAGCGAATACGTATACTTAATGAGGAACAGGTTCACCGTTGTTTTGCTATAAATATACGGAAGACGACTAAACAACACAGATAACACTTATACTACAATTATGCCATTTTAGATAAGGTATTATCAATTCAATTACCTACATGAATCCTCCTCACGCGTGTCATTTAACGCTTCTCGTGTAATCAAGAATCCCTGAATATGTGTAAATTAATTATAAAATCAGCAAAGTGAGTGCCTGCACTCTTACTAAGGTTCTGTGATACCTATAGGTTGAATAAGCAATAGTACGGTAGTCCCTACCTCGCCCTAGGAGGCCGTTTTCGCTTGATTTTTACGGTAATTCGAATGGTTTATTCCACTTTGTTCACCTGGGTGAACAAAGTTGTATACATCAGCATAAAGCGAATTCTACCAAAATCGCCAAAAGACAACTACGGAATTTCTATGAAACATATACCTAAGGACAATTGTCGCACCTCTTGCTCCTGTACTCCCTGATCTTTTTGATAGCTGCATGAAGCTTCGGTCACACACAGCGAATACTCGCTGCGAGTAGGCACTCATAGCGAGTATTCGCTGTGTGTGACAGGCTATTCGCTGCGAATAGATTCATTCGCCGCGATTTGAATTGAGCATGTTCAATTTTACACTCGGCGAATGCACTTGCAGCGAGGATTCGCTGTGTGTGAGCGAGGCTTTAGAGAAGGCTCCTTTCTAGCCCCCATGAAATGTAGCAAGATTTCCCCGCTGTTCAAAGGGAAAGGGAAACGAGATTGCATTGACAACGATTATTCCTGTAAAAATATTCGAGAATGGCCTTTGTGGTCTACTAGTAAGTAGATTTTTTCAGCTACAGATTCTCTTTCTGATCGACTATACGCTTACCGCGAGGGCCGGTCGACGACGTTCTTAGCCCGCGAGGACGTACGCAGAGTGTTGGCTGCTCGGAAAAGAAGCAGCAAGTAGCACTGTTATGTTGTGTTCTGTCAAAAGCATTTGATGTTGCAGACCGAGCCGTACTTGCTGTAAAACTACGGCATTACAGTGTGGACGGTACATCATATGCTTTATTGACAGAACTGATGCGACACAGGTCACAGATCGTTATGGGATTCGGAGGCAGGGAGAGATAAGACCCCTTGGAGTTGGAGATGGGAGTGGCGCAAGGTTCGTTGGTGTCAAATATTTTATTCTCACTGCTCCTGAACGACGCTGAAACCTTCATGTACGCTGATGATGTCGCCGCAATGATAACAGCAACTTCGGTGGGTAGTTTGGAGCAGAGACTGAATAACATGGCGAGCCAATTGTCTGAATGGTTTCATGTGAATGGACTTGTGCTGAATCTTAAAAAGACGCAGTTTATTCACTTCACATTATCAGGCCGATCACAAAGACTATTGTCAGTTTCCGCGAATAGTGTCGACATAGCATAGTTTAAAATAACCACGTTTTTTGGCTTTGAAATAGACAAGTGATACGAAATAGATTATTAGTTTAGTTCTTTAGGATTGACATTTAAGTACCTATTTATTTTTTATTTACTTACATTATTTTATTGAAATCGATATTGTTTTATAAATTGATAGATATCTGATCGTAAATATGTTTAACAGCTTTTCTTTAAATTGCTAGTTCTTGAAATTCTAGTCAAAATTCTAGTAAATTGTGACTAGAATTGTATTTATTGTAAATCGTTCGTATAATAAATAATGTTATGTAAAGACAATAATGACATGTAATGAACAATTAATTGACAATCACCTATTATATTCTAGAGTTTTGGGGAACCGGTCATGCTAAGTTCATTACAAATTACTATATAGAAAAGTACGTTTTAAACAACCACATGAAAATGAGAGCAAAAAAGATTACTCATCTTTTTTGCTCTCATTTTCATGTGGTTGTTGTGTGGTTGCAGCAGGTAATATTTTAGTTACACTTTTGGTTGAAAATACATTTTAAAAAGAAACTATATCTACCATACTGCATACATTTGGTAACTAATTAAGGTTTATGCAGTGTATTATGTAATAACATATTAGTACCGAGTTAATCGGGCCACGCAATAGATTCTCCTATATAGACTTTAACACCCTATTACTTCTCCTTTTAGAGCGCTTGTGCACTACGTCCGATCCGAACCAGAGAAAATACGCTCCGAACGTGCCGCTGTACTACACACATCAAAAGTGTCTAGGGATCAAGCATTTTTATGCGGATTTCTTGAGATTGAGATGTGGCTTTGTAATAAATTTATGATTTTATAAATTTATATGGATCCTTTTTGGTGCATTTCATAATTTGAATCAGGAACTGTGAATCAAATTCGAGTAAAAGATGAAAATCAGCTGTCAATATTTTCCCTATAAAAACATACAACGCATTGAAGACATTATTAGTGCTACTGTTTCCCTACTACTGATTAAAACCAACGTTATTATGGAGCGGCGACGTCATTTAAGCAGGGAAGAAATGCTCAGAGCCGTGGGAATGATAGAAGCTGGTTCCCGGCAACGTACTGTGGCTTTAGCTCTGAATACAAGTCAGAGTGTTATCAGTCGACTTTGGACACGTTACCGAAGCACTGGTACCGTGGCTGAGCGCCATGGAGGACGGTATCGCTGCACCACACGGAGACAAGACCGATACATTCAAATCTTAACTCGAAGAGCTCCAACAATAACCGCCATGATGTTAGCCGTGAGGCTTCATCACTCTTCAGGGAACTTAATTAGCGACCAAACAGTCAGAAACCGCTTGCATGAAGTGAACCTTCATTCCCGAAGACCGCTACGGGTACCACCTATAGCAATGCACAATCGTAGGATTCGATATCAATGGGCTCTTGGACACAGAAATTGGGCAGAAGAACAATGGCGTTTCGTGTGCTTTTCTGATGAGTCTCGTTTTGGTATGAGACCGGATACAAGACGTATACGACACTGGAGAACCCCTGGACGCCAACAGCGATTAAAATCCTGCCAGGAAGTCCATCCTTATAGTGGTGGAACCATCATGGTATGGGCGGGTATTTGGATCGGCGGAAGAACTGAGTTGATTTGGATCAGAGGCAACCTCAACGCTCAAATTTATGCTGAGACGATTGTATCAGACGTCATCGTTCCTCTACAAGCGCAAATCGGTCCCTTATTTCAGTTAATGCATGATAATGCACGACCGCACACCGCAAGAGTTGTAAGACAGACTCTCGCCGCAGCTAACATCAATGTCCTGCCCTGGCCTGCTCAGTCGCCAGACTTGAACCCGATTGAGCATGCATGGGATATGCTACAGAGAAGAGCTCTGCCGAATATGGAGGGTATCCAGTCGCAAGAAGACCTTTTTTTGTTGTTGCAACGAACATGGGCGGCCATTCCACAGCGTGATTTGGATGAACTCATTTTGAGTATGCCAAACCGATGTTCTTGTGTTGTTAGTGTTCGCGGTAGAAACACGGATTATTAATTGTTTAAGTTACCCAATAAAATTTTAAAGAAAACTGTTATTTCAGTCTTTTTTTCGAACTTTTGTGTTAGTGGTTCAAATGTCAAAAATCCCTTTATTAGGAAAATGGCAAATTTCTTTATTAATGCAAAGGTGACTTGGTTTATCGTTACTGTGACAAACGAAAACACTTTATTTGATGAATCCTTAAAGAAAATTTTAATTAATATCAATCAGGAGAAAAGTTATTGCAAAAATATATGTTGATCCCTAGACACTTTTGATGTGTGTATTTGTATGAAAGGTTATGCACTACATCCGAGCCTTTCGACTATAGATATGCATACGAATTTCCGCGGATCGTATTTTCTCGGATTCGGATCGGAGGCAGAACACAGGAGGCAGCAGGAGGTAGGGAGGGTTTCCTGCATGCTGCTTGTGCCATATGTTTGTGATTTGCGGCCCTTCCTGTAAAATAAAAAAATATAAAAGATAAGATAATTTATTTCACAAATAAGATGTACAATTGTGTCATTAGAATTAGGCATACAAGAATTTGAGCGTAACAGAGTGGAAACAGTGGTACCTGTACTAATATAAAACATTGCATCACAACACAAGGCAGCGCCTGCCACTAGGATTGTAAATTACTTAATATGAGATAGGTTGTTTCCTACAGATTCACCTAATCCGTAAGTTTGAGTGTCATTCGTTTACTCTATAACATTATCATTTGCTTAATGATTTTACAATTCTTCACCTCGACAGTTGAGGCAGTTTCTGTAAGTTTATACTACGAGGAAATTACAGAGGTAACTTTTGTCCAAATAGAACGCATGCACAAACTCTCAGACCCGGAACAACTACCGTGTGGGAATCGAACCCGCGACCCGTAACGCAGATAGTCAATCGCTGTTTTTGCTGCCGATAATAATCAATTTCATCATTGAAGGTGTATCTATCTCATGATTTAAGTCTACGGTAGACTGTCTACCTTATGTCTGATTCAGACTACGCAAAAAGATAAGAAAATACATCATTTCTATAATCACCGTTATTTGCAAAAAAACTTGTAAGTAGTTAAGTGCGATATTTATCAATATTTCCTATCAATAAAAGTAGGTAATAGAAAAACCCACTAAACTTTAGTTTTAGCATAGGTACTATTTTCCACTTCAAAAATAATGCTGCATTTAAATTAGATATATTGTAGATTTTATATAAATAGGTTAAATAACAACAAATATTTTGACTTGACTTTGAATCTTAATTCGTTAATTCGACATGCAGCGACTACATACTGACTTTCGCAATTCAACTCCTAGGTCATATTTACTCGTATACCAGTTGATAGACTTCCATAGATGACTGCCTGACAGCCTAGGCCGACAGCAAAGCCCGTAGTGGTCTCGGTGTTCACGATGAACCACGGTCAAACATTCCACGGTAGTCCGGGTTCTACGATGCAAAACCTCGTCGTTCGATTGATCTCTACAGCATTTCAGTTAATTATAGTAAACACTTTTGGTACATTGAATGGTGTGTCTCGTGTGGTGCCGGACGCAAAGAATAGCACCACCCCATCTCTTCCCATGGGTGTCGTAAAAGGCTACTAAGGGATTCACTAGAGGATGGGTAGCAGCGTTCTCAGAGTACTTTAACAACCATACTGCGATCGCCAACCCGCCTGCCAAGCGTGGCGATTATGGCAAACCCCCCTTCTTGGAGGAGGCCTATGTCCAGCATTGGACGTCTTTCAGCTAAATGATGATGATGATGATGACATTGAATGGTTAATGTCGGGCTAAGTCGTGGCCATCATTCATATGCTACAGGGATTTGTATGTCACAACCGACAGGTCCTTAAATAACCACAATAAAAACGCTTTAATTTCATCAAATTCACTTAATAAATGTTTCATTGATTTGATTCTGGGGGCTATTCGACTAACAAAATTGTTGCCAAACGCAAACGAACTGCAACCGTCAATAAGTTTTTGTTTACGAATACCGTCAAAATGATTGGTTTTGTTTTCTGTGTCAAACAATTTGACAGCTTTTTAAAAAAGGAAAACTGTCTGAATGAACGTTAGGCCTTTGTTCAGTTCCGATTTATCAAGATTTGTTTTAGGAGAATTGGGCCCCAGTTTAAGCACAACCTATATTATTTTAATGATTTCATATGATAAAATTGTAGGTAAGTAACTGTAAATAACTCACTTAACTATCCATATAGCCCTCTAGTCTCAGTAGTTCGGTTGTTTTGTTCGGGACCAGACTGCTGAGACTATTTTTTTCTCATTAGTTCGGCTATGACGTCAAACCGAACTAATGACAAAAAATTAGTCTGGTTCATCAGGTTGTGATGGAAACACAAAATGATTTTATTACAATATAAGAATCAAACATATTTTCTGAAATCATGGTTTGGTAGTTGTTAATTAATAGGCACTTTCATAAGAATACTGACCGGATAATACTGAAATCATTAACCGAACTATAGAACACAAGTCTCAACAGTTCGGTTTGACGTCATAACCGCACTAATGAGACAAAATTAGTCTCAGTAGTCCGGCCCCGAACAAAACAACCGAACTACTTATGGTGTTAGGCTCATGGTACATTACACCGGCACCGCAACGGCAAAGCTCCAACCCAGCAATTAACTTGTTATTTAAATTAGAGCATTAAATCGTGATATATTTCATAATGTCAATATGAAAAAGCCAACGGTGAGCAGTCAGCGCGCTTGCCGCTACCATACAACTCGACTCGCAGCCTGCGCTCTGCAAGCGAGCGGACCGCGTGCTTACTGCGCGCCGACTCCGAGTCGCCAGCGAAACAACGTCGTTATGAAAACGCGCAAGTCCTAGACGTGTGTAAGTCTACACTTACACACGTCTAGGACTTGCACGTTTTCAGGTTCAGGTTTTCAGGCCTACGCCTTCAATCACAAATGCCATAAAACTACTGTGTTCGCGGTGACATCAAGCTTGCACCTCGCGGCCAGCGCGTGGACTGCAAGCTTGCTTGCACCTCGCGGCCGGCGCTTGGACTGCAAGCTTACACCTCGCGAACGACGCGTAGTTAGCGCGCTGGCGGCTAGCCGTTGCCTAACTAAATTCGAGGCGAAGCCGTGCTGCAGCCGTGCAGTTGCGGTGCCGGTATAATGTGCCATAACCTTTATACGGATTAGCCAACGTGTTTTATATAATCTTTCCTGCTTACGCATTATGAAAAATCATACTGAATAGTGTTCTTGACGTGTAAGAACACAAACAAACCGTATAAATTCCCAAAGCAAATGACGCGTATTATCCGCGGAGCAATATCTTAAGCAAACTAAAAAGTTAGGGTTATTACAGATTGTATATTATACAGCATGACTGGTTAGTCGCTTTACATCCGAAAACCATGAACTCTGCTCATCAACTTTTACTATGGGGCAAACTCGGAATGCTTGAAAAAACATCCGCTGTTTTACACATTTTGTTAAGCAACATTGATTATTTTGAACGGAATAGCAGATTGTTTTCACGAATTCAAAGTTTTTCCCATAGTAAAAGTTGTACTGCTGTAGATATGCAGGATAACAATAAAGTTTACATACACATGGTCTTTTTTTTTAGGATGATACATCTTCTTCCTCTTCTTTTCTGACCGTTAATGTCCACTATTGAATATGCATAGGCTTTACAATGACCGCTACCGCTATTCTTACACATGTGAATTTAGTTATGGTGATAATATTGATTAGGTTAGCATAAACTTTTAACACGAGAAAATATTGCTGCTTGACAATTTAAGGGGGGAGTACACTATTCGTTCTTCATCATCATATTGATTAGAAATAAAGATAGTACTAAAAGATTATGCTTCAAAAAACCCATTGATGAAATAGAATTTAATTACGCAATTGGGCATTGATATTGCGAATATAATACCTATTAACAAGTCAGCATGACTTGCAATTGAATTAAAAATTTGATATAAATTTACAGAATGAGTACGTTCCGTGCAGAAAACGAGCATGTAAACCACGTGGACCGATATCCGCTGATTTTTGATATTCGGACAGACAAAAAGGCCATCAGTCTGCGCTGAGCTTCAAGGTTGAACGGTTGTGTGTTTTTTACAACGAGCGGAAGCGGTCAAGCATGAAGAAAACAGAGTGGAATGAAGAAGATGCTTTGATGCTCACTGAACCTTTAAATTCTCCGAATGGTAAAAATGAAAAGTTATACAGAGACGCTTTGAAACATGATGGCTGGAGTGAACCTCCAGGTGATCCTCCTTCACTTCAAAGAAAGATTGGACTCAATGTTGCTACTAGTTGCGGGAAGCTGGCGGAAACTGGTGAGCGCTACAGGTTCGTAGATTCGTAGCAAAAGCTAAATTTTGCGCGCGATTCCTATTATTATGCGAATCTTTCATCCTTGCGTCTTATGTGTTCCTAATATCTGTACTAGGCTTTATGTGTAATCGTGTATCCTTGTTGTTCATCTTATAGCCATATTTAACGTATATTTTTAATTATATTTACACATCCAGTTATTTGCGATAGGATGTGTATTACGAGTTTCATTCAGAAAATCTTTTTATTACGTTATGATTCGTTATCTCTGTATTCTACCAACGATCATATCATCGTGACTTGGTTTTTTCGATTACCAACATAACCAGATAATGCTCGTTACAATTACTATACGAATTGTTTTTATTTACGACCGAACGTTTGTTTTGTCTCTACCAAACATTGTGTTGTTGTTATTTCAATTCGTATAAAAAAACCAGCGTTTTTTTTTGTCTTGTCTCTAAGTAATCTATTTTTCATAAGTGAAAAGTAATATTTAAAGTAGACAGATAAGTAAATGTCTGGTAATTGTTTGCAAACGCGTCGTGGAATACCCTGACGACATGTGTATACAAATATTTACGATATTTTTACGTACTGCAAATTTCTTTGAGTACATTTCATTTAAATCAGCTGTCTCATTTGCATTATGTTATGTGGTTCAGTCTAAACGACCACTGCTACACATACTTAGATCGCTCCTAAACATTTCCTTAGGGGATAGTTTTAAGCTGTCAGTCACAAGCGGCTCACCGCGACTTTAGCTATGTCTACACCAGTAGAGGTCATGCTGAGTCTACTGATATGTTTTGTCTACACCAGTGCGCTTTCATGTTCATCTTGCGTCTTCGTCTGAGGCATGCGTGAAGCGCCATAGCGCATGCCTTAACACCTACTAGTTCGACAAAAGCGCATGCCCCTAGTGCACGCTAATCCGTCTATTGTATGTTGACTGACGACTGACCGAGGCGCACCGGTGTAGAAGATAAGCTGCATGCGTCTTAAGGCAATCAATATTGCATGCGCTTGACGCAAGAGGAATTGAAAGTTGAAAGCGTAAGATGAGCATAAAAGCGCACTGATATGGACATACCATATCAGTAGACTTAGCCATTGTGTTTATCTCATTTTGTCTATTCTTCTATCGACAAAACTCTTGAGGATAGCGGTCATGCTACGCTTGCTGACCGTCTATTCAATTCTTCAATTGATCTCTTTTTTGGAGTAGATCCTACCTAGTTGTATGATCTGCCCTAAGTAGACTTATTCGTTAATACTTTCGAACGTAGAATAACTTATAATTTAAATAATTGGCCTTATGCGTGAATATTAGATAATTGCACTCTCAGCCCCGACTAGGGCATGCATTCCGAAATTTCGCGACACCGCAATTTGTTAACAAATTTTCCGATATTCAATTCCGAAATTAAGAAGAGTAATGTCGGTATTCCGATATTCATTTTTATATAATTTAGTGATATTTCGATTACATATTTTTCTAGAAGCACCCATCTAACATCTGCGGTACATTCTAAAACAAAAACGAATACAGCAGGTGTGCCCCACTATTTGCATGATCCGGGAGACTTCTTTGCACAAGCAGACGACGATACCTTTCCCATACCTGATAATGAAAAAATGTCTGAGAATATCGTCGATTTACCACGCCAGCTTAATTACAAAACTCCCAGTGAACCTAACGACTCTACGACCCAAACCTCACTGCTGTATCCTCCGAGTCAGTGTTCAAATCTACAAAAATCACAACTTTATGGTCAAGTGATTAAAAGTCTAATGTAAATAATAAATCTTGATTCGTAATACAAACCATTTTTCTTTATCTAGAAACCAAAAATCTTTAACTATTTAGTACTCAATGCTGGGATTTGGATTATGGATTACGAAATTAGGTCTCCAGTATCGGTTCCGGAGATGAAAACCTTCCGATGTTGCATGCCCTAGCGCTGACTATGTGAAACGTTTTTTATTTTCCAGGATGGAAAGGGCCAGGCAGACCCCTACCACCAAGCAATTCATCAGATTGACCATGAAGATGTTACAGACAGACAATACAAACTGTCACTGTCTCATTTATAAGTGAAATGAAACGAAAATAAATTCAATGATAATTATGTGAACAGCTTCATTCAAAGCGATTTATGCTCACAATTACCTACATTACAATATTTTAACCATGATTTAAAATGCAAACATCGCATTGTGTATTATAGGTAGAATCAAATAATGATGTTAGCATAAATACTATAGACCTAGGAGATAATTGTCTCTTCAGCAACGTTTTCCTGAAAGCTTCGCGGCATGCAATATCAGGGTGCGGTACAGACAGTAAGTTATTCTGAATGGACAAATAGGCTCAAAATAAATGGATTCAGAAAAAAAAACTGTTCTGTGTTGGTCACTAACTATGGTACTACTACAATGCCATCTATTTTGCCATTTATTATTTTCTGCATGGTCTTTCTGAAAGTGAAAATTGTGGAAATGAGTCGAACAACTTATTTTTCAAAGTGATCGATTTTACATGCGTCAAAGTCGTTTTTCCAACTTACGTACCTAGGACATTTGCTATTTCATTGACTTGTAATAAACAAAAATAATATACAAATATGTTCAGAACTGCCGGAGATTCATATAAAGTCATATAGGTACACACGGCTACACATCAAGCTATACAAAACCAGAATATCTTGGCGTCGCTTTGTATAATCTTTTCGCACAAGTAACGGTCAGCTTATACTGGTTTTGCGTAGCTTGAAGTGTAGCCGTGTGTACATAGTGAATTATTAATAAATTATCAACATTTTTAAAATATTTTATACGTATGAACATTGAAAACATCTTTACGTGATTAGTGAAAACCTCATCAGAATACGACAACGGTTCTCGAGATAATCACGAACATTAGCCTTCATGTACCTACATAATACAGCTGGGCAATTGCGTAATTCATTCAGCGATGCATGTTGGTTAAAATTGAATTGAATTGTCCTTTATTTGACTTGAATACATTGTAATTGCATAGCAACACTGACATGAATCAACCAGCTTCATTCACGTTAGTTTCGTTTGGTTACGGCAAGTTTCTATAATAAGCGAATGATCATTTACAATTAATCAAGATGAATGATGAAGAGGTTCACTGATGTCTGATTCCTATGATTAACCGAGCGTTATTAGTTGAAATGAAGACTCTTTTATCTCTACCAATAATAAAGTAAGTACTTAATAGTAGCATCCCATAGGTACCACAAGTAAAATAACATTTCATGTCTAATTGTATGCCCAGTTTGGTAATAAAAAATCCTACCATTGGTAAGCAAAAAGATTCATTTTTGACTGTAGGAACAGGGCATAAGAGGTAAAGTTAATTATTATTAATTAATTAGTACGGTCAGCCGCCGAATTTGAGCTAACGTTACGCGGTTTCCTGATTTTTCATACGTTTTCACACCGAACTCACAATACGCCATTACGGTCATCAAGAATGACACGTATTGATACGAGATCACGCACGTTTACGCCAAGCATAACATGTAGGTGGGAGCATAATTTATTAATAATTATTTATGCATCTTGTTTTGGCTGTTGTTTTAGTTTTTGTTTGGCCGTTAACGTCCAAAACAACAGCACTGCTGTTCCCACCTATGAAAACAGTTACAACAAAAACAGAAAAATATACAAAATTGTACGAAACACCATAACATCCATTTTATATGTGGCCCTTAGCAACCGAGCTCGGATCCAAGCCATACTTCCTATTCGAATAGGTGGCTTTGACGTTCACAAAATTTCCATTGTAAGTTTACAATGAAAACTTACAATGAAAATGTTTGAATTGAAATGTTTTCAGTGCTGTGTAAAATAGCTTCCTCACTGGTTGACATTGAGGTGCCGTGCCCGACCAATACTGTGTACGGCTGGAAATTGGCTTGCCCAAATACGGTTTTCCAGACACAGTGGGATGAGCCGCCGCGGTTGGTACGGAACAATTTAATTACAAATTCGGCCACCAATACTACCGAGCGTGGTCATCTGCTGGCTGTGGGTAAATCGGAGTCGGGACTTTGGCTTTAGGCACTTTCGTCACCCGACAAAAGTACATACTACGCTGAATGACACCATTTTCAAACGATTTTGAGCCGTTTCCGTCTTGCGGTTCGCAGCCGCCTACACCAGGTTACTGTCTGTCCATTTAGTGAAGCGTTGTCCTACGTGCCGCTACCCGATACCTTGTCAGTCCTCCGGGCAATTTGAGCTGCCACAATTATGTCATTTCAACTTTAGTTATGTAGATGAATCTGGTTCTTCTACGGACTTCTTTGAGTCATGTCACAGCATAGAAATAGGCGCACAGAAGCTGCCCTGCTCCATCGCGCTGATAGATTCGCGTTTAAGAGACGTTTGTTTGGTGAAGTTTGTATATAAATTAGTTGCAACAATTGGATGATCCTCATACTTTGACAACGGAGACACTTGCTATCCTGAACAAACAAAAAACATACACGTCGAATTGAGAACCTACTCCTTTTTTGGAAGACAGTTTAAAATGAGGCAACCATAAAGCAGGCCGGACTCGCAAATTGTTCGAAGAAAGTTTGTCAAAAACATTTTACCTGCTAAAACGGAAAAGTAACAACAAAACACCATTTGCAGAGGCACTTCTCTTGTCTCCCCAACGCGCAAAAACTTCAATTGTTACTTATCTACAAGGTTTGTCGGAAAGGGGTTACTAATCCGCAAGCCACTTAAAGTATCACTGATGTCGGTTTTAAAGCAAGTTTTATTTCCATAAATTATTTATTGTTTTTTCAAAAACTCTTCGTCCTTATAATTACGAATTCAGAAAATGGAGCTTCTAATTCGTGACCCCAAATATGACTTAAATGTAAACACAGCTGATCATAGCTGAGGATAGATAGATTTTAGCATATTTTTTAATGTCATTTTTGAACAGTTATTTCTCTTAAACAATTGACTTTTGGGGAAAGAGGTAGAACAAAAGTTACTCATTATTATGGGTACTTTAACACCCTTTCGGATTAGTACCCCCTTTCTGACTAACCTTGTATACTACAAAAAGCTCTACAAAGTTACAAATAAAAATATTTTCAAAGCTACCCCATATAAATTTACCGTAGATGCTAGTTGGCGCACGTGCGCAAGGGTGGACACAGCTTTACAACACTTAGAATTAAGAAAAGCCGCCTTTTAGCTCGCAAATACAGCATTGAGGGTTTTCGTATCGCTATCTTATATAAAGGGAAGGTCGATTGACTCACAAAACAAAGATAAAAAATAAGTTCATTCAGAATTTATTATCTTTTTAAATAACAATTACATCGATCGATGTTTCAATTATTTATTATCTCACTACAGCCAGCAGATAAAATTATGTTTAGGTATACCTCGAACCTACATGCCTGAAGAAATTGTATAATAACTTTACACTATTATAACTTGCAGAATAAGCAAGCTGAAGTGGCAGTAGGCTAGTCATGTATACATTGTCTTTTAAAGGTTCTATGAAGTCGGGATAGACGAGTTGTCACCTGGCAAACAACGTAAAACACCTCTCTGCCAGATGGACCGATAACCTTACGGCAACTAAAAAACCGGCCAAGTGCGAGTCGGACTCGCGCACGAAGGGTTCCGTACCATTATCTATAAAAACGGCAAAAAATCACGTTTTTTGCATGGGAGCCTCTTTAAATATTTATTTTATTCTGTTTTTTTAATATTTATTGTTATAGCGGCAACAGAAGTCTGTGAAAATTTCAACTGTCTAACTATCACGGTTTATGAGATACAGCCTGGTGACAGACGGACAGCGGAGCCTTAGTAATAGGATCCCGTTTTACTCTTTGGATACGGAACCCTAAAAACTACATGTGAAATTGTATACTATGACGTAACTTTGGTGTTGTGATAGGCTGAATTGAAAATGCTAAAGGGCACCCTGCACTTAATGGACCAACACTGGGTTTTCAAACTCCTTGTACTGGTTTAATGATTTCTCAAATGGCAACCCTACCCATGTTTAGCTCTGGACATCTGGACAACTACTTACGGGCTAATATGAAAAAAATTGTTTGATAGTTCTTTGAACAAATTCTCCCCCGAGAATGGACAAACAAACTGCGCCTGTCTTGCTTTTACTTCCGCGATCAGTTAATTCTATGCTGCCGTCCTATTTCTAGAAGACCGTAAAGTGACATTTTGTCAAATTTGAGTTTTGACAACTACGTAAAAGCACAACATTTTCTCCATCGACCAGTTTAATCCGTATTTTTCTATCATTTGTCAATTACGAGATCCAGAGACTTTTACTGAGACATTAATTACCATATAATACCATACCATAACATATTGCAGATGGTCTTTCAGTACAAAAAAAGCATGGCATAAAAACAAAAACTTTAATTTTAAAAACTGTATTAGTCTTGTAACACATTAAAAGTTATACAATGAGCTTAAAGTAACCCAATAACTTGGTAAAATCAAAAACATCTGTATGTCTTCAGAATTTCTAGGGACATCACTTTCGACGTTTTTGCTCATAACTCAAAATTAGGTTTAGTCACTTTACGACCTTTTAGAAATAGGACGGCAGTATGTATGTCAGGTTTCTGTACAAAGGAAGAGCACATTACACATTACTTTTAGAAGCCCTTGATGTTGCAGTATGGTGTCCACATAGCGATTGTGAGGATTGGCAAAAACCATACCATTCGCCGGCTACGAATTGTTGGTGTCTCTAACTCCTACCCTTACTTAGTTAGGCAATTTAGATCCCAAGATAGATATTAATCTCTCCTAAATAAGCTAAGTCCACCATCCTGGGTGAGTTAACGTCTGCAGAGGCAGGGAAATCCTTGTATTTGTGGTATTTCCTACATTCTGTGCCTAAGACTCAACAAACACGTGTAGCCATATTGTATACAAATATAATTGAAGTGTTACAGCGCCAGTGTAATTGTGACAGATAACAGGAGGGTTTAATTATTGTATATAAAGATGTGCAGGATGGCACATCGTTAGTTATCTCTTATCTTTGCAACAAACCGTGGCGGTTCGCGCGGAGAACCTTGCTGCGAGATCGACTTACGCGAATTTCTTTATTTTATAGTGGCGATAAATATAAAAAATTAAAAACAAAATGGGATTGAAGAAAAGAAAACAAAAGTAAGTTTTTTATTAAAAGGCTGAGCGTAAACCTTAGATTTTTTTTCCTGAACAAATACAATTCTTCAGGATTTTTTGTCAGTTATTTTTTTAAGTTATTGCCTGCTATTAAAATTACAAAAACATCTTCGACATTAACATGTTCTTAAAGTGTGTTTTTCTACTTGTGTATTTCAATAATCTGTGCTATATGCTTCTTTAGTGCTTGATAAATAGAGCACGGGCAGCAGCATCCATCTTGTGCGCCAATAACAACTTTCAAAGAAGTGCTGTTAATCACATTATTCGGCATCAACTCGCAAGGATGCTGTATGGTTTTCTATTAGACACTTTACTTGTGACATCATGTGTTTTCAGCTGCGAAAGCATTCATTACGCTGCGTATGCGTGCTGATTGTGACAATAATCTCTTATCAACCTGTCAGCTAAGCGTGCTGACTGTGACAATGGTCTCCCAAGCCGATTTAAGAGGTCTATGTTTGGCAGAAGACCACTGGGCTATATTTTTATGATTTAAATCTTCTATCCGTGATCCATGACTAATATCTCCTGCGAATCTTGTTTATATTATAGTATCTATTAATACATAAAGCGAATTCAAGTGAGTTACAACTGGTATATATTTATATACCTACTTAGCGCGCTTCACTTCAATTACAGTTTTTAATATTAGAGTTCATATTAATATGGCAACTGCATTTAACGGGTTTTTTTTATTATTAATATTACTGGCCTGTTTTGTGGAAACTGTCTGAAATTATTTTAGCCGAGTAGTATACTATACCTACTCCATTTCATATAATATAATATTAGACAAAAGTGGCCTACAGAGGCACGAACATCTTTTGAACCATTTCTTCAAGTAGAGTATTATAGTGTTGAATCCCTGCTGGAGGCAAACATGTTGCTTATTTCTATACATTTCCGCGCTGCATTGGATCTTATTTGTCTAATATTATGTAAAATAGAGTGTAGATACAATGCCATAGTGTAATAGTAAAGTATAAGTACTACGGCATGTTATTTATGAACAATAAAAGGGATTAAACTACTATTACATATTTTATGTTATGTTACAAGGTTAGTCGAAAAGGGAGTATTAAGCAAGAGGCAATTTAAAGTATTGCAAATGACTGTTTATGTGTCGGTTGAGTAAAGGTTCATTTTAATTTCGATACAAAAAATAATTTAAAAAATTCATCATTTTGTTTTACTTACCTATTCCGAAGATGGAGCTACAAATTCGTGACCCTAAATATGACCTAAACTGTAAACACGATTTGATTAGATTTTAGAGTATTTGTTATGAAATCTATTCGAGGAGTTTTAGAATAAAACTTATGTATTAATATAGGTACTTAAATACCCTTCGGATGCGTACCTCCTTTCCGACTAACTAACTCGATATAAATATTACAGTCTATACAACTTATAAAACTCTTTTTTTTCAGTAAATTGGACGAGGACACTGAACCCAAAGTATCATTCATAGAAATTGTGAGTATTATTATTGTATCATTTTATTATGTTGCACAAGAAATTTAAAACTGCTGTGGTGCAACTTAGGAGAGGCGGCTGTACACCGCAGTCTGCTATAGGCTGAGTTCATTGATATTCATATTGTTAATTGATAGTATATTTGTGTTTACTAAACTTAATAGTTATTTTACACAGTATTGTTCATTTTTTAAAAGTCGCCATTTTCAAGATACCTACTACATTGGTTGATATTGATAGGTACGCATTCGTTTTTAAGGTCTAGTAAGGCACTAGGTAACTGTCAGCTTCTCAGAGCCTTGCAAAAAGTAGACAGATCGAAAAAAGATAATTGTAAAAATGCATTTATCAAGATACTGAATAATATACTTAGCATTAGTAGAATGTGGACAACAGTAATTTTAGACAAAAGACGGCTATTGAACTTTCTCCACTATTAGAGTGATAGACATCTGATAGTAAGCGGTTTTAACTCCAGTACCTGTATAGTAAATCAAAGATTTTGAACGAATTTACTACACGCAAAAATAATCAGTGTCATTTAGAAAAATTTAAGACTACCCAAGTGATAAATATAATTTGATGTCACTTGTCTTATTTACCTTGCAGTTTCGATATGGAACGTTCCTCGAGAATACAGCGACGTTCGTGGCCATCATTGTGGGTATGCTCAGCGGTGCAGGAATTTGCTACAACCTGGTTCAGATCGGTGAACTGAGCACAGCGTTTGTTCAAAGAACCAGTTTTCGGGAGCAGCTTAGTAGTAAGCTGCCTCTTTTATCTGCTTTTGGAGGCGGGGAAAGACTGTAAGTAAAATTCATGTATTGTGTGAAATCCTACCTATGCATTATTATTCGGCTATACAACGTTATTTTTAGTATATACAAAAACCGAGACACCCCAACAAGATTTTCATCAGAACTGCCTGAATATGTGTTTTTTTTTAATAAATCCCAAAGTTACACCGTAGTTTATGTCGCGTTAAGTTCCCTAGTAAAGTGTGAAATGCCTGAGATGTACTATGCAGGGGTTGTCTAATACACGGAAACTGACCGAGCGGACCATCTAAAGTCTCAAGGTGTCTATTCCCGTCAACTGTTATGGGTAGAAACCTACTGAAACAAAATTAAAACGGACGAAAAAAAAAATGTGATGTAAAAAATAATTATGTCAATCGATTCTCCTAGTGATTCTGAACAAACTAGTTTCAGGTTTAGTATATACTAAAACTAAGCTTGTAAACGCAGCGCCTTGCATGCGTAAACGGTATTGTTGGTAATAATGGCACGGCGCGGTATACCGTTTTGCCCTCTTAACACAGTAATTCCTTAAAACTACATGATCTGTAACTGGTGTAGATTAATCTTGCACGGGATTTTGCTTGATTAGAAAAAACATGTAACAAAAAATTATTGCAAAAAAAAGTGAGAACAATTCTAAGAAATCAAGGCGACCCAGCTAGCGGGAACGACTAGCGCCATATCGCTCCGCAAAGTCAGTAATTCGGGGCGCTAAATTGACTCACGTTAAGAACAACACTTTTTTTATCCTCTCTTTCAACCTATGTCACCAGTAAACCACGGGGTTCGAAAGAATTATACGAATTCGGATACGCCCTCTATAAAGCTGCCTTCTATGCAATGTACTCTCCGGATAACAGCAGGCTTCCCTTTATAAAGCGCTTAATACACTTGGCTGAATTTAGACGTCTTAATTCAGTCGATACTGAATTTAGTCAAGTATAATCACAATTAGCAAGCTAATTTTGTTTCTGAATTTAGGATGCTAGCTTGTTAATTGCGATTATACTTGACTAAATTCAGTATCGACTGAATTAAGACGACTAAATTCAGCCAAGTGTAATAAGCCCAGAAACTGAGTCTACTTACTTACTAATTAGATAGATCAGGCATTTTACATTGTTTTATTTGACACCAATTTAATATTAGGAGTTATGAAACTGTTACATAATTCATATAGCCCGTGAGCCAGCAACATGTTTTCCTGACCAATTTCCTCTCAAGCGATAACTCGTGGAATGCTTCAGAGAGTTGTATTATGCAGCATGGTGAACGTCAGCTGCCACTCCGTGGGTGGGTTGGGCAGCAGCAGCCCCTCAATCACGTAAAAAAAAAAATGTTTTCAGTCATTTCCTGCCGACTGAAAATTTGTTAAATGATAGTTAACGCAATTATTCGAAGATAAAAAAAGTCAGCTGGCCGTACCGTGGTGGATTATACGTCAGCTGGTCACATGAACATGCAAAAAAAAATTTTTCGTTCAGTGATTTCCTCTCACTTGAAAATGTGTCAGATGATAATTTACATGCTATTTTGAATAAATAAAAACGTCAGCTGGCTCTATGTTGGTGGAAAGGTCGTCAGCTGATGCAGTGAAAGGTGTAGCATGGGAGCCAGACGTGAGCGCCGATCGCTTATTTAAATACGTCAGCTGACGGGTTTTCCACCAACATAGAGCCAGCTGACGTTTTTATTTATTCAAAATAGCATTTATACTATCATCTGACACACTTTCAAGTGAGAGGAAATGACATAACTACAGTTATTCGCAATAGCTTCATGCACGCGCCCTTATACGTACCAATAAATCAATATTCTCATTAATCAATCAGCAATATTTAAATAAACGCACTTTGGATAGAAATCAATCACGTTAACTTGAATTTGAATGTATAAAAATGTCCAACGTAACTTAATGATAACATTACTGCGTGGTTGAAAGAAAAACTTTTTTCTTTTAACTACGTAGTGTTATCACTAATCACTGCAAAACCTTAGAGCATAGGTATATGCTCTAAGCTGCAAAACCGATCACAAAGGACGTATTTTTTGCTTAGAACCATAAAAAATAAACTTTAAAAAAAGTAAAAACCGACTTCAAAGAAATACTAAAAGGAGTAAAATAATTACCATAATATAAAATTAACAGTTTCAGAAGTCGGTGGCTTCTATTTGCTTCAGTGAAGAGTTGCACCGACTTCTGAAACTGTTAATTTTATATTATGGTAATTATTTTACTCCTTTTAGTATTTCTTTGAAGTCGGTTTTTACTTTTTTTAAAGTTTATTTTTTATTAAATACGTTTTAGTGTCATAATTTTAACCCCCTCCTTCATAACCCTTCTTTTTGGCTTTGACGTAGTCGGGCATAAAAAGTCCTTTCAAATGATACCTTACACGATATAATGAAAACATTCCAAAGGGGGGAGGGGGGGACACGTACCCCCTCCTCTTTTCCAGTAGTCAGTTCCCAACAACAAATATAAACAAAGCAATATGAGTAATTTGAGAATTTTGCTTTGATCCTATGAGGAGTTCCGTTCCATATCTCTGAAGTTCATGGTCTAATCATAACAAAATTTATATGGGACCAGTCGGGAAGTATACCCTTTCGAACAAAAAAAGAATTTTTCAAATCGGTTCATAAATGACGGAGATACGAGGTAACAAACATAAAAAAAAAAATACAACCGAATTGAGAACCTCCTCCTTTTTGAAGTCGGTTAAAAACAGTGCAGAAATGTGCTCATTATTGCACTGTTTTACATTAATGCACTGTTTTTTTATTTATAGTTAGATATAAATTTACCACAGAAGTTTAATGTCTCCCATTAAGTTTAATATAAAATGTATGCATTAGATCAAAAAGATACTGGCTGAAAATAAAAATCAGCTAAATAGAACCGACTTGGTAAAAAAAAGTCAAATGGCGCGCATTTTGTACCATTGTAAAACTTTGATACTTCATATTTAGCAAGAAAAGTTTAAAAAAATTTATATGGATATTTTATCACGGTATGTAGTGTGGTAGTTGAAAGAAAAGTAGATTAAGCACCTTGCTTAAGTGAGTAATTAATGCACTCGTGTTAATTTAGTGCCCTCGCATGCGCTCGGGCACCAACATAACACTCGTGCATTAATTTGCGCTCGATGCAACAACCTACTATTAAAGCATTACTTCGCTTTGTTAAGAAAACTGTACTATAAAACTTTTTAAATTGATTAGAGATGCACGTGAATAAAGTTTGTCATTATGGTATCTACTATTTTCAAATTCATAATTAGAACTTTACGATACGAATGTACATAGATAAAATTATTTTATAAAAATAATTTGATTGTACATACATTTATGTTTTCGACATATTATACAATTCGTTATTTATTTAATCGTAGGTATGACTTTTTAGCCGATAGTGGTCAGGGTTTTAGGCCGCTGCCCAAGATTCGGCGTTGTTATTCATTTAATACTACCCTAAGGACGCGAATAACACTACCCCATATAATTGTTCAATTCTTTATGGCTCCATCGTTATTCGATGATTCCGCCAACGTCAAGGTTGAAAAAGACACTGTGATAAGTACGTAATGTATTACACTAAACAAAGACTATTGACCGGTGTCATATAATTGTTAAAAACCTTTTCTTGACTGTTCTATCTCTTTGACAGGCAAAATGCTAGCTACGAGGAAAACATGGCAGCACTGGTAAAGGATGCAACAGCCATGGCCATAGGCTCGTTCCTATCTGTGGGGATATCGCTCCTCTGCTGCGTTCTCTCTGTAGCCTTAATCAGCTGGAGTTCGTTAAGACAGGTACGTAAGAGTTGTGAATTTAAAAGGGTGCCACAGCCATGGCCATAGGCACGTTAGTGTTTGTGGGGATATCGCTCCAGCTCTGCGTTGTCTCCGTAGCTTCAATCAGCTGGAGTTCGTTAAGACAGGTACGTAAGAGTTGTGGATTTAAAAGGGTGCCACAGCCATGGCCATAGGCACGTTAGTGTTTGTGGGGATATCGCTCCAGCTCTGCGTTGTCTCCGTAGCTTCAATCAGCTGGAGTTCGTTAAGATAGGTATGTAAGAGTTGTGGATATAAAAGGGTGCCACAGCCACGGCCATTAGCACGTTAGTGTTTGTGGGGATATCGCTCCAGCTCTGCGTTGTCTCCGTAGCTTTAATCAGCTGGAGTTCGTTAAGATAGGTACGTAAGAGTTGTAGATATAAAAGGGTGCCACAGCCATGGCCATAGGCACGTTAGTGTTTGTGGGGATATAGCTCCAGCTCTGCATTGTCTCCGTAGCTTCAATCAGCTGTAGTTCGTTAAGATAGGTATGTAAGAGTTGTGGATATAAAAGGGTGCCACAGCCACGGCCATTAGCACGTTAGTGTTTGTGGGGATATCGCTCCAGCTCTGCGCTGTCTCCGTAGCCTTAATCTACTGGAGTTTCTTAAGACGGCTCCGGTTCTTTAAGAGTTGTGGATATAAAAGAGCACCACAGAAATGGCCATAGGTACCTACATTAGTGTCTGCAGCTGGAGTTCGTTATCGCAGCTGTGCTTCATTCAGCCTGTTTTTTTAAGAGTTGTTATAGTAAGACCACAGGGTGGTACTTCATTTGTTACGCTGTATCTGAAGCGCTTGTTGGCGCCTTTGTTCTTAAGTCCCATCGTGGAGGTAAGATTATTTCATAGTTGTTGTGATAACCAAGATATCGCTCTTGCGTTAAGCTGTCTTTATTACAGTTAACAGCTTGAGTGCTTTTGATAATTAAGTATATTTAATTTATCTAAAGTTTCAAGTACTCTGATTAGATGTCAATTTTAGCGCGTAAAGCTGTTCAACCATTACAGCGGTTACGCACTGTATCCGATCCGAATCCGTGAAAATACGTTCCGAAGTAGCCATAGAACTATTTGTATGGTAGTTTACGCACTACATCCGGCATCCGTCATCCGATTTCTATCCGTCATCCGTGAGTTTCTAATTCGGAAGAACTATTGACGGACCGAAGTAGCCATAGAACTATTTGTATGGTAGCTTACGCACTATATCCGGCATCCGTCATCCGATTTCTATCCGTCATCCGTGAATTTCTAATTCGGAAGAACAATTGACGGACCAAAGTAGCCGTAGTACTGTTTGGATGAACGCTTTCGCATTACCTCGGATTCAAATCAGACGCCAAACGGATATGCCAAAGATGGCCCCTGAATTGTTTGAATTTGAATCAGAGATCGGAATAGTGCGTAAGCAACATCCGAATTCGGTCCGAGATTTTTACTCTAGATCGGTATTTTCACGGATTCGGATCGGATGCAGTGCGTAAAGCAATATCCGAATTCGGTCCAAGTTTTTTATATCCGTATTTTCACGGACTCGGATCGGATGCAGTGCGTAATCGCTCATATACGTGGCATTTTGTATGGACTATATTCTTACGTTTTGTAGGCTGGTCAATCAATGCATTGCAAATTCTTTAGTGGTTACCCATTATCTTGGAAAGTCTCCTTTTTAAGGGTAACTTACAAAAATGGGGGCCTTTAGATTTATCATTGAATTCAACACATTTCGGGATGTAGGTAATAATTACAAGTATTGTTTCTACACAGATCACAACGATACGAATGCTGTTCCTGAGGGCTGTACTTCGTCAGGACATGGCATGGTTCGATACAGATAATGAGTTTAACTTGGCGTCAAAGATGTCGGAGTAAGTTTCCCCATACCTACCAACATAAGACTGAGGAATATAATCGAATTGAGTATCATTACCCTCTTCAATTACTATTCCTCAGTCTAGCACAGTCGAATTACTCGAAATATCATTATGATCGGCTCAGTAAACGTCCGACGATCATAAGCCATACTAGACTAGACCGCTAAATTAATTATAGCGTTCGATTAGGATGTCTACGTTTAAGAACATAGGTACTTTAACCGGCTAGTGACGAGTTACATAATGACGAGCTACAGTATGACGAGCTGCGTAATGACGAGCTGCGTAATGACGAGCTGTCTAATCACGAGCTACTAATGACAAGCTACGTAACAACTACATAATTGCATTTTACAAGTGCAATTTAAATTATCACCGTTTGTCAACCCTGCGGTGCGAGCACGTATCTTTTTATCGAGTCTATTCGAGAAATTTATCTATTCTAAACGTCAAATTTGACATAAAATATAGATAAAACGACGACTGTTGTCATTTTAAGTTATGTCAAATTTGACGTTTAGAATAGATTAATTTCTCGAATAGACTCGATAAAAAGATCCGTGCTCGCACCGCTGTGCTGCCTCCTCCCCTTTACGATATTCTTCCAAATTTAGCACATATTTTGTCCTGGTTATTCTGACAAGCTTGTTAAGTGGTATATCTTTCACACACCTTGCCAACAGTCTGCTTCCCAAGTATACCCAGTTGCTAGTAGCAATATATACAGTAGTCTCCAGCAGGTCTAATCCGTATTTTCTTTTGCAGAAATTTAATGAAATTAAAGGATGGAATGGGTGAAAAGTTAGTAGTGGTGTCCAATTTGGTTGGCACTTCGTTGATATCCATTTGCATCGCGTTTCCATTGGGCTGGGAGCTAGCGCTCGCCTGCACCTCTGTAATGCCCTTCTCTATTGCGGCCTCCGTTTATCTGTCCAATGTGAGTATCTGTGCATGAAAGTCAGGTGCTAGCACCTAATACAAATGAAAGCGCGTCAGATGGGCAAAAACCGCATATCGTCGCTTAATTAACAATACCGCGTAAATTATGCTGTATCTGTAATATGTGCTGTAATTATGTATAAACTGTAATTTTAATACATCCCTGGTGATTCTCGTCAATATGATTCGATGCGCGATAAAACGAATCATCCAAAGTATACAGGGTTAATTGAAAAACACCAACAACCTCTTAAGGGGGGGGGGGGCATTGTATTCATCATTATGAACAACTTTTATTATGGGATCAAATCTGAAATCGCGAAAAAAAAAGCAACTGTTCCCTACATTTTGACGAGCTAAGCGAACATAAATGTAGGGAACAGGTGTTTTTTTTTTCGCGATTTCCGTTTTGCTCTCAGAGTAAAAGTTGTTCATAATGATGAGTACAGTGACCCCTTAAGAGGTTGTTGTGTTTTTCAATTAACCCTGTATAAAAACCGCCAAACTTCGTCTTGAGCGGTATTGTTAGCTACGCGACGATGTTGATTTCATGCCGTCTGAAATCCTATATACTAGAATGTCACTGCAATAGTAGCCCTCCATTATTATAATAAACTCTGATAATACTTACGATGTTACATTGCATTAACAGTAGCTTAATTTATTAAAGGATGTTAAAGGACGACGCCTGTATTTCTTTTCAAAGAGATAAGCGACGTCATTGCTAAACAAGCCATTTACGACTTCACTTTCATTATTGGCTAGAAAATGTTCAATTTCCTTTAAAATACTACCGCTCGTTCCCGACCAACGTCACCGCGTTGCTCTATGCCGACTAATAAACACTTATAGAACAAACGTAAACACTCACGTTTTGAAGAGTTTCTTTGATTCTTAATCTCAGTTCACATTGTAACAGGTATAATAAAACTCTTCCTTAGTACTCTTATTTATTTCCTGAATATCATTTATCTAATCTTTATATTTAGCAGTGCAGAACACGTGAACATTGTTGTTTCAGCTTAGGCGTCAACCCGACGTACCCATATAACACTTATACTACTTATAGTACTCCTTGGATTCGTAAATAGCAGTTATCTGTTAGTCCATTTAGTTACGATTTAGTGCAGTTTATCTGTAGATAACAAGCCTCACACTTTACGGGTTTTAGAAGTATTATGTCATTTTGTTCTAGTATCAAACGAAATCGTCGACACGCGAGTTCGAAGCTTACAGTCAAGCGGGGAAGCATGCTGAAGAGATAATGAAATCGATAAAGACTGTTGTAGCCTTCGGTGGGGAAAGTAAAGAAGTAAAAAGGTAAACAAAGTTCTTATGGTAAATATCCACAATGTCTGTGCGCCAACTGCGCTCCATGCATACGCAACTGGGGGTCTACTCCCTAAGCTCGAAGTCCGCGGTTTCGGCCTTAGTTACGAGCGTTTCCTACTCCCTATCCTATATATACCTACGGACATACGATTATTGCGGGACCCGAACTAAGAATGAATGACAACACGATTTGACAGTTGTCCCTACTACCGATGTGTTTTTTCCCGTCCGAAAACTTGAGTTTGACACTTGTTTTGTTCACACCTACGTTTCGGGTTACTTTCGGACGGGCGACTAACTTTGTTGACGGACTTAGGGAGTAATAGTCCGAGAGCCGGCTGCAAAAATACCTACCTCATCGGCTACCCCAATAGGCTATATTTAGATCGTTAACCGACACTTAAACACGTCAAAAAAATCAGGTCTGCCAGAGCCGATCCTGCCGGGTCATAGAAATAATCGATACTTTTTGACGTAATTTTTTAGTAAAAATTACGTCATATGATACCCGAATGAAAGTGCTGGCAGCAGTTAACCATTGATTAGTTATGTAAAAAAAAGTGGGTCTGCCATTGCGCACCCTGCCGGAAGTACTTGGCAGACCCCTAAAATATGCCCTTCTGACACACTAAACCTACCTCATCGAGTACCCGGATGGGACCAACGCTAAATAATAACCAAGATGCCCCTGATAATGGATCAAAAGGTCTGCCAGGTCTAAGCTTGCCGGAACTTAGTGTTCAAAGCATTTGAAGTTGATAGAGAGCATACTTTCACCTGAAGTCAAAACAACATTGTTTTGTTTCTTTTATACAAATTTATGAATATTAACTGCTTTTCTTATCACAACATGAAATAATAATAAATAGACCAAGACAACCAAATCTTATATATAAAGAGACTGGTACTGACTGACATTTGATTCATCAACGCAGAGCCTAAACCACTAAAGCTGGAAATATGAAATTTGGACAGTAGGTTCCTTACGTGACGAAAACATCCACTAAGAAAGGATTTCTCGAAATTCAACCCCTAAAGGGGTGAAAAGGGTGATTAACGTTTGTATGCAAGTCCGTCATTTTTGAAGTAAGAAGCATGAAATTAAATATTAAGGTTTCTGGTTAGGAGTTAATGTACACGTGTTTCAGCGTTTTTGTAAATTCAACCCCTAAAGGGGTGAAATAAGTGTTGTAAGTTTGTATGAAAAATCTGATACTTTTGAAGTATGAAGCATGGAATTAAATATTTAGGTTACTGGTCAGAAATAAACATACACATGTTTCAGGGTTTTTGGAAATTCTACCCCTAAGGGGGTGAAATAAGTGTTTTAAGTTTGTATGAGAAATCTGGTACTTTTGAAGTAAGAAGCATGGAATTCAATATTTAAGTTACTGGTCAGAAATAAACATACCTACATTTAAAAAGGGCTTAAAGAGCGTTTAAAATTTCACGCAAGCAAAGCTGCGGGCAACAGCTAGTAGGTACATAAAAACCATCGCGCGAAAACGAGATAGCTATAGTTGAAATCAAATCAAATCAAAAAAAATTATTTCACATAAACCAATACAGGCGCTTATGAAAAGTCGAATTTAGGTGCACGGTTCCAATTAGTCGTTTCCTATGGAGAAGAGCCGGCAAGAAACTCCATGGTTACTCTTTTAAAAAAAAGGGATATCTTTTACAATTTCAGTGAATACAGTAGGTACTATGAGAGAGAACAATGTAGTCTTGACCACAGACCTTGGAGTATAGTACCAAGTCTTGAGTACAAAATTTAACCAAAAAGGGAAAAAAAAATGTAGAAGAAGAAAAAAAAAATACAAAATGAATAATAGTAATTTACACAATTATATGTATAGGCAAGTCCACAAAGTTCTCACATTTACAAAAAATAAAATGAAGCTAAATTATATAAAACAATTGACATACTTAAATGTCATCATAACTTAAACAAAAAATCATTATAGAGTAAGATAAAAGATATCTTGAGAGTAATGATAGCAATAAAAATAAAAAATAAATAATCATAATTGAGGATAGTTAATAGACATACACATACGTCGTTAATGAGGTACCAGGGAAGCCACATGTGCAGGAACTAGAGCCAAACATCTCTGTCCTCGACGTAGTCCTTAATCTTGTAGTATGCTTTTTGAGTGAGGACACGTTTAATATGGGTTTTGAATTTTCCCTCGGTAAGATCTGTTACAGATTTCGGCAGTTTGTTATAAAAACGTACGCCATTGCCCAAAAATGACTTACTAGTTTTGCTTAGTCTAAATTTAGGTATCACAATTTTATGTTTATCCCGTGTATTTTTATCATGAAAATCACTCCTAACATTAAACAAATGAAAATTTTTGCGTACATATAAAATATTTTCTAAGATATAGAGTGACAGCAAAGTGAGTATTTTAATATCATTAAACACGTTTCTAAGGGACTCGCGGGAACCCAGGTTGTAAATGGCACGGATTGCTCTCTTTTGTAAAATAAAAACCGAATCGACGTCAGCTGCCGAGCCCCACAACAGAATGCCGTAGGACATAATGCTGTGGAAATAAGCGAAGTATACTAGCCTAGCTGTAGCCACATCAGTCAGCTGCCTAATTTTCCTAACAGCATATGCAGCAGAACTTAACCTCGCCGACAGGGCAGTAATGTGAGCACACCACTGCAATTTTGAGTCAATAGTTATACCTAGGAATACGGTTTCATTAATTGTATCAAGTTTGTTGCCATCAAGCATTAAAAAACCTACTTGGGGTACATTTGGTAGAGAAAATCTAAAGCATTTTGTTTAATTTGCATTAAGTAATAGATTATTAGCTGTAAACCATTTGGAAAGAACAGTTAGGCTCTCATTGACATGTAAAACGTCCCTATCTTTCCTATCTATTTTAAAAATTAGGGAAGTATCATCAGCAAATAAAATTATATCAGATAAATTGGACATCATAAAAGGGAGATCATTTATATAAACTAGAAATAGAAAAGGCCCAAGAATTGAGCCCTGAGGCACGCCCATCTTAACCAGAGACCCCGACGCATAGCACCATTGACACCCACCTTTTGCTGTCTATTTGATAGATAAGAAAAAACGAGGTCAGCAGCTCGTCCACGAATTCCGTAATGGTGTAATTTACAAATAAGTTTATTGTGGTCAACGCAGTCGAAAGCCTTGGAGAGATCACAGAAGATGCCAACAGCATCCTGAGAGCTCTCCCAGGATTCCAAAATTTGAGTGACTAGTTTCACTCCTGCGTCTGTGGTCGACCTACTTTTCGTGAAACCATACTGGCGACTGTGCAATATCCCGTTTAGGTTGAAATGAAACATCATCTGATCAAGCATAATTTTTTCAAAAATTTTACTTAGTGCTGGAAGCACAGAAATGGGTCTATAATTAGAGGGGTTATTCTTGCAGCCCGATTTGAAGATTGGTATTATCTTACTATGTTTCATCAAATCGGGAAATGTACCGCTATCTAAACATTGGTTGAATATGCCTGCAAGTATAGGGGCAATGGTGTCAATTATAACTCCAAGAACCCTTACAGAAATGCCCCATAAGTCTTCAGTATTTTTTATGTTAAGACTTTTAAATGCTTTTTTAATCGAAGCAGGAATCGGCCTCCAACGTGTCTCGTGATACTAATAACAAACAAACTATAGCTGTCTCGTTTTCGCGCGATGGTTTTTATGTACCTATTTGGTTTTCTTGGTCTATTTATTATTATTTCATGTTGTGATAAGAAAAGCAGTTAATATTCATAAATTTGTATAAAAGAAACAAAACAATGTTGTTTTGACTTCAGGTGAAAGTATGCTCCCTATCAACTTCAAATGCTTTGAACACTAAGTTCCGGCAAGCTTAGACCTGGCAGACCTTTTGATCCATTATCAGGGGCATCTTGGTTATTATTTAGCGTTGGTCCCATCCGGGTACTCGATGAGGTAGGTTTAGTGTGTCAGAAGGGCATATTTTAGGGGTCTGCCAAGTACTTCCGGCAGGGTGCGCAATGGCAGACCCACTTTTTTTTACATAACTAATCAATGGTTAACTGCTGCCAGCACTTTCATTCGGGTATCTTATGACGTAATTTTTACTAAAAAAATACGTCAAAAAGTATCGATTATTTCTATGACCCGGCAGGATCGGCTCTGGCAGACCTGATTTTTTTTACGTGTTTAAGTGTCGGTTAACGATCTAAATATAGCCTATTGGGGTAGCCGATGAGGTAGGTATTTTTGCAGCCGGCTCTCGCACTATAAGCCCCCTGATGCGTGTACGACTCGCGCTTCCCTTTGTGCTCAAGCAGAAACCGACAATTCGCGAAGTATTTTGTGAAGACCACGCAACGTAGTAAGTACGCTCGGTACACATTTAATGTATCCAAGTATTGGACCAGTTTCAGATGCACGAAGCACTGTGGTGCGCGAGTACAGTAACATTTTTCGACGAAACACATTTCTTGCCCTAATTATGTCGAGAATAGCAATTTTTTCCTTCATATAGAACAGTAGCACCAAACTATCGGCATTTCCAATGTTTATACGAGCATATAATAATTCTGGAAATAGGCAGTTTGACCTACAGCGACAACCTAACATGATTCTGTACCTACCCAATAAAAACTAAAAAAAAACACGGATTATATTAATATTCCAACACGTTGATAAATAACAAGTCTGTTAATAGGTTACAACATTGTCTTATTATCTTAATTGCCGCTTTCAGTATGTTTGAACTTCGCAATTTCATAAATATTAGTAATGTTTACCTGTAAATATTAAGGCCAAGAAGACCATCCTGGTTTTATTATCTAATCTAAATAGGTATATAAAAGAGCATAATTATAATTATCCTGACTGACTGATACCTACGTCAATGCTGAGTCGAAACCGCTTAGTCTTCAAACTTGAAATTTTGCACAGAGGTTCCTTACTTAATGTAGGCACGAACAACAAGGGATTTTAGGAAATTCAACCTATAAAAAGTTAAAAGAGGTGTGCAAAGTTAGGCTGGGACAATTTTATTGCGTGGCCCTATTAACTTTGAAACTTGGTATAATAATCTTTAAAGCAAATAATAAATTATACGGTGAAAATAAATTGAAAAAAAAAGTATTTACTCGGGCACAACTGCGAGGGCACAGCTAATAATACACCAATACGTAATGATTACTTACTATTCCCAAAAATAGGTACATATACCCACAGGAAAGATATGGAAAACATCAATCAAGCGATCACCTATTAATCAATTTATCAATCATTGCAGGTATAGCTCTCTTCTGCAACCAGCAGAAGAGTATGGGCGCAAGCGAGGCCTCTACACGGGTGTCGGCAGTGGCTTTAACTGGGTACTGACCTACTGCCTCAACGCCATCGGTCTAGTGTACGGCATCCGACTGGTCCTCGAGGATCGCGATAAACCAGAGGAAGAACGAAGATATGTCGTCGGAATTGTGTTCAGTGTAAGTATTTAAGGTACCTAGAACTAAGTCCTAATTTATTTGATTGTTGCTTCATCTTAATTCTGGGCACGGGCTCAGCCCATCCCGTACCCTCGCCATGCCGTCCCCCAAGTAGAGCGCCCTAGGTCGTCGCTATTTCGCCTATTTGGTCGGGCCGGACCCGCATACATTTATTTGGGGAGCATCTAAAGAGTCTCCACGAGTGGCTTTACAACTTACCTACAAGTGAGCAGTCAGCCCCACTACCAACCATCCTGACTGGCTAATCTTTATCTAACACAAGAGAAGAACCGTATATCAATTATTATGTTGTTTCGCCAATGCGAATAAATATATTATTGTCCGCAGGTCCTATTCAGCATTTACATGGCGACGCAATCGATCACAATGTGTGTGCCGCACGTTGAAGTGTTCTCGGCTGCACGAGGTGCTGCCGCCAGCATATTCGCTTTGCTGGACAGGGAACCAGAAATAGATAGCCTCAGCACGCAGGGTGTCTCCCCACGCAGAGTCCTCGGAGATATCACTCTAGAAGACGTCCATTTCAGTTATCCTTCAAGACCTAATGTCAAGGTATGTAAGGCATAATACCAATGTAAGTTTAAGGCGATATAAACTCTATTCAAAATTATGAGGATTACATATTGAAACTTCATAACTTTAGAGACTCGTTGCGATTAACGTTCCTTGTCTAATCTTATACTTATATTAGACTAGTTAGGTGCAGTTTCACTCGCATCCTAAGAGAATTGCTTCATATACCCGGATATCACATGTCTATCCATCCATATCCAGATATCCAGGACTTGGTCTATTTGTATGCCAAATAGAAATCAGTTCAATCTCTTCCCAAACTTTCACATTTATAATATTAGCATGATTGACATCATTCCCAGATTAAGAATTCAAGACTGCACCGTACCTTGGAGTGTCTAGCGAAATTATAATAAATCTAAAATTAGTAAGTAATACGGTCAAAAGATAATATTTCGTTTTATTATAATTTCGCTAGTTATCCTATTTAATACAGAGGCGCTTTTGCAATATCGCTGCGACATTACATTATAATATACAATGTGATGTGTGTTTTCGTCTGTTCACAAAGACTGAAACCCATAAAATATACCCACGGTATAAAATACTGATATTCATTTATTTACGAAGGTTACAACTGATTAATCATTACCATATTATCAGTTCACAATCGTCCTCACTCATCTGAATATATTTCTCCTTGTAGACCTACTTATCTCATGGCCATGAGATACAATAAAGAAAAAAAATAAACTTTCCATAGTTTAAATAAATATTCGTCATTCAAAAATTATGTAACCTAAGATAGAACCTTATTAATTTAATTTTTCCATTCTTTTTTCTTCTGCTTTCTTTTTTATCGACTCACAGTCAATAAATTAAGAACTATCTGAAATATTTGTACATCTCTTATAATTGAACTGTTTGTGTTCTTTATGAGAATAAATTCTTTATCTTTCTTGTTGATCAACAGGTTCTGAAGGGCTTCTCTCTACACATAAAACCTGGGGAATGCGTTGCTTTAGTCGGGTCCTCTGGATGTGGCAAGTCTACTATATTGCAGTTGATACAACGCCTGTACGATCCTCACTCTGGCTCCATCAAACTGGATGGGAAAGAACTTAGAAATCTAAATATAGGATGGCTGCGGTCGTCATTAGGTTAGTACTTACTTACCCTAAGTTCGTTCGTTATGCCTAGCCTTTTCCCAACTATGTTGGCGTAAGCTTCCAGTCTAACCAGGGGGTCTACTCCCTAAACACGAAGTCCGTGGTTTCGGCCTTAATTACGAGCGTTTTCTACTCCCTATCACCTACGGACATACGATTATTTCGGGGCCCAAATTAACAGTTGTCCCAATTACCAATGTGTTTTTGCCCGTCCAAAAAGTTGAACTTGACACTTGTTTTGTTCACTCCTACGTTTCGGGCTACATTCGGACGGTAGACTAACTTCGTTGACGGACTTAGGGAGTAGGCCCCCAGATGCGGCTGAATACCAGCATTTTACAAGGAGTGACTGCCATCAGACATCCGCAACCCAGTTACTGGGAAATTCCGATATCCTAAGGTTAAAGTTAGGTTACTTACTTACACTAAGGACTTAATGAAAATTTTAAGGATATAACAATTTTTAACACATCTCTACCTTCTTTTTCAATTTTACCATTGATCCGGGGATTTTCAGGTGTTGTGGGTCAAGAGCCTGTATTGTTCCATGGGACGATTTTTGAAAACATTGCCATTGCTTGTCCTGAAGCTACATTGCCAGAAGTACAGAGGGTTGCGAGCATGGCTTACGCACATGAATTTATAACCAATTTACCTAAGGTTCGTATAAATTGTATCTTGTACTTCTTAAAATTATTTTTTCTTTAAATGTTTGTACCAATCCAGGTCAGCGATACTCAAATTTTTCCATTCTTGGACCGCAGTAAAAGCCATGTTTATTTCACACTATGGTAAACATCACGCGCTGCAAGCAGTCTACGAAATGCTAACACTCTAAACCTAAGTTTCTAATGGAATATTGTATTTTAGGGATACGATACAGTGATAGGTGAGCGCGGAGCGTCGCTGTCGGGCGGTCAAAAGCAGCGCATCGCTATCGCGCGTTCTCTGTTGCGGGAGCCAGCTGTGCTTCTGCTGGACGAGGCGACTTCCGCACTCGACCCGCACTCTGAACGCCGGGTGCAGGCCGCACTTGACCGTGCGAGTCTTGGAAGAACTACTATCATGGTGTCACACAGGTATACTGTATGCTAACATACCTGCTCATTATAACTCGTATCATAAACAGTTATTTTTCGAACCTTCACCTAAGTAGTTTATTCTGCTACAACTATGTGCAGAGAAGCTCGTGATGTTCACCAGACTCCAAACCTAACTAACTAATCGTATAATGATTTGACTACAATATTACGCACACACGACGCAATAACGCATGCCACTAAACGAATGTATCCTATGTTACAGAATGTCAACAATATTGAACGCAAACCGCATAATTTGTATGGACCAGGGATCCATTGTAGAACAGGGAACGCACGAGGAACTCATGCAATTAAAAGGTTAGATAATAATCGTTAAACTTAGGAATTGTTCAGTCATCATAACATTAACTAAAACTAACGCACAATATAAATAAATCCAGGTTTCTACTACAAGCTTGTAACAACAAGTAAACGAAAAGGAGACACTGAAGAAATTGAACCTTTGCCAGAATTAGCGGAAGATGAACAGGAAGACTCCGTTAATGTACCGGTCGTCCGCCCCGATGCCAAGAAACGAGATGATCGTAGACCACGAATGAATAAACAGAGTTCAATCATAGGTAAATATAACCAGGATCTTTAAATATTTACAAAAAAAATAGTAAGATCAAGATTTTAACAACAATTATCTCAACAGAATCTCACGAATGGATGGCAACACCTCGAGGATCTATCACTTCGGCTTTGTCGGTCGGCTATCAGAGCTTCTTGACTAATCAAGACGTGGATAAACAAGAAAATGATGTAGAGGTAAATATCAGAACAAGCAGTTTATACACGGTTATTTGTAAAACACCAACAACCTCTTAAGGAGTCATTGTACTCATCATTTAACATTTCGTCGCTGTCAGTTCAAAAGGACGTATGACAAAACAGTAGGTTTTCAGGAGACACAAAAAACTGTTTATTTTTTAAAATTTGGATTCAAAGGTTTATATTCAGTGACAAGCTTTAAATTAAACAAGCTTGTCACTGATAAACCTTTGAATCCAAATTTTAAACAATAAAGCATTTTGTGTCTCCTGAAAACCTACTGTTTTGTCATACGTCCTTTTGAACTGACAGCGACGATTTATGTTCGCAAAACTTGTCAAAATGTAGGGAACAGCTTGTTTTTTTTTTCGCGGTTTCTGGTTTGGTCCCGTAGTAAAAGTTATTCATAATGATGAGTACAATGACCTCTTAAGAGGTTGTTGGTGTTTTACAAATAACCCTGTATAACGTACCTATTCAATTTAACTATGACCATCTTTACTTCTTCACACTATTTGCTGAAGTATTGTCAAACTACTCCACTTTTCTGTCAGTAATTGTATCTTGTGACATTCAAAGGAGTCACCAGTTAATATGGCAGTCGTTGTATTACATTTTATTAAACACATGCATACTTACTCTAAGAGACTATCTATAGTAGAATTGTCTAAACTTAATTTTCTTTATTTTCTAGGAAATGAAACAAGTGAGCGGATGGGAAGTATTGAAACTGAACGCACCAGAGTGGCTTTACCTAACGATTGGTTCTATTGCAGCGTTTACTCAAGGCGCTTGCTTCCCTATCTTCGCTTTACTCTTCGGTTTCGTCAGCGCTGTAAGATATTGTTACAATATTAATCCAATTAATTATTTCTGGAGTTCCTAAATAACAATTGACCGTTTTTTTTCAGGTATTCATAATAACAGATCGAGAGGAAGTGTTGTACTTGGGCGATTTATATTCGGGTTTGTTTGTGGTTGTGGCGGCTGTTGCTGGCGTGTCTATGTGTCTCCAGAGCACGACCTTCACCACAGCTGGTTTGAGAATGACTACTCGACTGCGAACGAGTTATTTTGAAGCTTTGCTTAGACAGGTACCTACATACATCTATCTACTTCGGCTACCTACCACCACCGAAAAAAAAGAGTAGACCTTGTCCAGTTCAATATACATGAGAATGAAAATAATATAGAAGTTGTATTTGTCTTTCAGGAAATAGGATACTACGATAAAGAATGCAACACTGTAGGAGCTATTTGCGCAAGATTAAGTGGAGATGCAGCAGAAGTGCAAGGTGCGACAGGTCTTAGAATTGGTATCATCCTACAGGGAGTGAGCTCTGTAGTCATTGGCGTTTTATTGGGATTCGCTTTCAACTGGAAACTAACTCTTGTTTCCTCTGCATTCTTACCCCTTGTAAGTATGATAATTATTTTTGTTCAGTGCATAGTCATCAAGTTATAGTTGGACTGATCATCGTCTTGTTTAACATAGATGATAGGCAGCATCTGGCTAGAAGGGAAAATGTCGCAAAAGGCTCAAGCAGACGAGCGTGAAGCTATGGAAACAGCTACCGGCGTGGCAACAGAAGCTGTTGTGAGCATCAAAACTGTACAAAGTTTGGGTGAGCAAAAATCTTTCTATATAAAATCACGTCTAACAAACCTCTTGCCATTAGTGGATCAACATTATAGATGAATTGAAAGGTGTTTTGGGAAAACAACCAATGTCACTTAATTTACACAATTAAATAAAACGTCATTGGGAAAACTGTTGTGGTACCTACCTACACGATAATACATACTTAATTAGAAAAAATAAAAAATGTTAGTAAAAAATTTAAAAATTGTAAAATCAAAACCCTTCAATTGACAAACGTCGCTGGACTTCCGCATAACTCGAACTGCTAGTATCTACTATTTATAAAAGAAAATCTAAAAACCCATTGCAGTTATTATCGAATTTTGTAAATACTATTTTTCTGACGCTGATAAACATACCTTATAATTATAATATTAAAACATAATATAATTCCTATTATTTCAGGTATAGAGACAGTATTCCTCGAAAAATTCCAAGCTTCATTAACGCAAGCTTGCAAATCCGTGGCCCAGATGACACGCTGGCGAGGAGTCGTGCTTGGTATGGGCATCTACGTGCCATTCATTGCATATGTCAGTGCTACAGTATACGGGGCTGTGCTGGTCTCTAAAGGAGAATTGGAATACAAAATTGTTCTTCTGTAAGTATCCATTAAGTCAGTGGTTCTCTAACCTTTTTTTTATCGTGGGATAATCTTCATGGATACCCTCCGCCCTGGGCAGGCGAAAGGTTATGTCGGACTCGTACCTGCTAAAAACCTACGGTGTTCCTCCTCCTGATCTAGGGCCGGGTTTCCGGGATAAGCAGCTGCATGGACCGCAAAAGGGCAGACCTCGGTCCGGCAGACCTTGGCGGACCTCTCCTTCCGTGGGGCCTAGCCCCACTTCCTCCTGAAAGGCGCGCGCAGATCATGGCGTGCCGCCTCTTTGGCCCTGTTTCTGGTCGGGCGACGGGTCCTCTTTCTACTACGTTACGAAACATCCATGTCCCGAGAGCACATGCGTTAGCCGGAAGCTGAGGACTCCATGCCACCTTTCCAGCCGCTCCTCCATAACGGGTCTTACCGGCGCTATTGCGGCGTGCACTGCGCTGGGTTGCGCAAGTCGTTCCGTCCACTCTGCCACTAGGATCTGGCGGAGCTCACTCCGCTCAGGCGCCTCCTCGCGCTGACGACATCTCAGCGCAAGGGCTCTTGCCTCCAGATCCCAGGGCATCTATCCGGCTAGAAGGCTCCCCGCCTCGAAGAAGATCGTACGGTACCCCCTTATCACGCTGACGGCCATTGCGTGTTGCGGTCTCCGCAAGATTGCAACGTTGCGGGCCAGCGTATTTCCCTTTCCGTGTCCAACTGGCGACACCGATTTCGCGAAATCCGCACGCTTTTTTATTACTACGGAATTTTACTAGTCTGTGTTCAATTCGCGTCAACTGGGCACGCCTTTGTGATCAAGTGGCGCTGGCGGAGGTTTTACAAAATAGTGTGCAGTTAAATTGAACACTTTTTTGACTTGATTCTTGACTGTATGAGTCTTTAAAAGCGTGTTGAATCTGCGACGGTATTAGTTGAGGTACTGCTTTCATTGCTGATACCTACTTGTTTTCCAACTGACTAATTTGAAGAGCGAGCGAAGCGAGCTCGGGAATTTGGGGCACCCCGACACGGATAGCTTAGGTTCGTGTTAGGTTACTTTAAACCTTGCAAACAGAAATAGGAGACCCGCGCAGCGGGACTCCGTCGACTCTTTCATTTCAAAATCTTTGGTAATTTCACTGAAAATCCTTTTAAACTCTTCCATTATGTCCACCAACGGGCGCACCCGCGGCGGCTCCCGCCTGCTTCGGCCCGCACGATTTATTCCGAATATTTACAAACACGCTAAATCAGCACGGATTTGTTTTGAACAGACCAATTTAAAAACCGCGTTCAATTCAATTGCACACTGTTTTGTAAAACCTCTTTTAACGTTGCTTGATCGCAAAAACGTGCTCAGTTGACGTGAGCTGAGCACGGGTTGGTTGAATTGTGTAGGTAATAAAAAGGCGTGCGGATTTCGCGAGACCGGTGTCGCCAGTTGAACACGGAAAGGGAAATACGCTGCGGGCCGTCAGGGTGTCCGCCCAGATTGGCGCCCCCTACAGGGCCATGGACCGTACGATTCCCGTGGTTCTCTTACCATTGGCCAACGACGACATTTGAAATGTTTAGAAAATTTGCTGTTGGATATCGGAACATGTAACATTTACTGTGAGCCATTTACTGAGAATGAGCCAAAGAATCAAGTTATGGCCTAATAATTATAATTAATAAGCATTAGTCTGTACTACCTACTGAAAATAAATACTTTACAATATCTATACTTCCACAGAGTTACAGAATCTGTCATGTTTGGGGCTTACATGCTTGGTCAGACATTGGTCTACGCGTCAAGCATCAACTCCGCCAAAATCTGCGCAGGCAGGATATTGGGACTGATCGACAGAACACCCGTGGTTAGAACTGAAGATGGAGCCACTGATCCGAAAGACTGGGTATTATATTTTTTTAACCAGAACACGCTCTTAAATGTTCGATGGCTATGACCACGTAAAATGTTTTTTTATTTTTGCGGTACCTAGGTACTTGCTGTAAGTATCTACTTGCAAATCATTAAAATCCATTTAGCAATAAAACAGTACCTATATACAAAAAGTGTAATCATATACCTACCTTCGTAGGAACTGGATATAAATAAATGTACTAGTGGTTAAATAGACGGCGCAGCGTCCTTTAAAAATAACGCCATTAATATTAAATAACACCTAGGTAATTTCATTTCACAGACGGCGACCGGAAACTTCAGCTTAAAAGACGTCGAATTTAGCTATCCCACACGAAAACACCAAAAAGTCCTGAAAGGGATCGATTTACATGTGGATGCCGGCAAAACCGTAGCGCTAGTGGGCTCATCTGGTTGCGGCAAGTCAACTGTGCTACAGCTTCTGCAAAGATTCTACGACCCAGATACCGGAAATATCGTAAGTAACTACCCGGTACTTACCTAAACTAAATTTGCGGTCACCAACCTGCTTGATAATAAGTGTTTTCTTAAGACGGCCTTTTGACCTATGTAATCCTTGTAAAAAATGTCGGATAGATAAAACATAGGTATAGTGCAGATAAAATGTATCCTACAAACTGTCATTTAGATGTATACTTTACAAGTTAGAACTAGAACAGCTTTAGGTACTAATTTTTCACACGGCAGCGGCCTGCACCTACCACAGGCTGCCAGCTGTATCCACATAAAGCACACTCTACCGCGCGCTAACCCCTCTTGAGGATTGGATTTGTGCGAGAAGGGGTCGATTAAGAAAAATATTTGGTCTATTGACTGCTCATTTTGTAGGTATTTGTAGTATTGTGCGACTCGCTCTTGGCCAATATATTTTAACGTGTGCCTGGGAAAGGAACGGTTTCTTGCCAGTGGTTCTATATTTTACATCGGTTACTGCTAATCATCTCCTGGTAGTATCTGGAGGCACATTGGGACCCTTCTTCTTCAATTGTTTGATAAAAAGGTGTATTAAAAAAAAATGCTAAATTCGTTTTTGTTCGGCGGGCGACGTCTTTCTTTCTTTACCACGCTCTGGAAGGCCAACGACGTTTTTAGTTGCGGCATATCGTTTTACCCACTTCGTCACAAATGCCTTCGACTTCTTCGTATGCTTTGCGGCCTGATTTCGCGACATTTTAGGCCCTTTTGAATGCAAGCACATGAACACTGCTTCGTAGCGGAGCGCGTATACGCGGCACTCATCTCGGGAAACGTGTTCTATCGACGATGCTAGCCTAAGGCCGCGTGTCCACGGCAAGAAATTTGTCGTGTCGGCTACAGACAAGATGAAAATATTCATGTACATTAGAAGAATTTTGTCGGGTCTGTGCACGAAAGAATGTCGTGTCTGTTGCAGACAAGAAAAAATCTAGTATGTACACGGTACGAATTATTTCGTTCAGTCATGGTTGAGACATTGTAGGGTGTACATCGTGTCGTGTAATTGTGGGAAATAATATTGACTACCAAGCAAAAAAAAATGGTGATTGCCTATTATATGTATAGAAAATTTTAAAAGTAAACTAACTCCAAGAGAAAATACTGGGTGCATTTTTCGTATGAAAACCACTTCGTTTGATAAATTACTGGCTGCTATAGAAAATAAAATAAAACATGAGAGTAATAAAATGCGTGAAAGTATTTCCCCGTACATCAGATTAGCTGTTACTTAGAGGTAAGTTATAATATAAGTGAATCAAGCATTTTATGAAAGCGTAAACAAACTGTCGTAAACAACACAGGTCCACACGCTCAAACGTTCTCATGTGCACTGTACACACCGCCCCCCGCCCCCTACAGATCGCGTCGTGTCTGGCGCAGACAAGATTTTTGTCTTGTGCAGCGCCGAAGTAGTGTACATAGTTCGTGTGTAGAAACGACACGAATTCTTGCATAGGTCCGGCGACTTTTCTTAGCGTGTACAAGCGGCCTTAGAGCAGGTATATGCTCTAAGATGCTATAGCTCCGAGGTGCAAACGAACTTGAAACGAACTGCATTGTCACGATGCGTTTTAGGCAAAGAGTCTTGCTACAATCATATACTATTTAAACTGGTATATTTTATATTTGGAATAATGCCGGTGATACCGGTTACATTCTTGTCAAACAGACATGCTGTCATTTAATAAGTACAAGAATCTTGATAATATAAGTTTATTGTAACAACTGGTCGAAAAACTAGCTAATAAGATAGAATTCATTACCTAATTCTAATTAATTGTAACCTATACATTGACTATTGCCAAGGCCTCACATACATATTCTTATAGTATTCCCTACCAAAATGGGAGGTGTCCTAGGCACAGCCGGTACCGGCCTCGGTATAGAAATGAACCAAGAACCCTCGTTCCCAACTCACGCAGGATTCAAGTACTCAAGACCAAAACGTGTAACAACAATTAACCCGGATCATCTTAGTTCTGCCAAAATTCCCGTTAAATACCGAGACTTCTGTGCAGATGTCTTATTGGAATATCAAGTTTGCCGCTATAAGAATATGCCTCTCCTGTACCGTTGTCACCACGAGCGACATGCTTATCTGACCTGCGAACAGAAGGACTACGTAATCAGGATGAAAGAGTTTGAAAGAGAACGCAGATTACGAGCAAGAGAGATAAGAATACAGAAAGAAAAAGAAAAGTGCCAGAAAAAATAAAAT
Source organism: Amphipyra tragopoginis (assembly GCA_905220435.1). Taxonomy (NCBI): domain Eukaryota; kingdom Metazoa; phylum Arthropoda; class Insecta; order Lepidoptera; family Noctuidae; genus Amphipyra; species Amphipyra tragopoginis. The sequence continues at coordinate 20,398,026 of HG991991.1, read as the reverse complement.
ACACTCTATAGAATTGAAGTTATTAAATAAATTTTACTTTTAATTTGATTTTATTTTTTAGTGTAACGTCTTATTTAGGAATCCATAAGTGGGATGGCAAAACGGATTCATCATAATTATAAATATGATTTAAATATAAACGGACTGTTCAACATCACCGATCATTAACTCAACAGGAATTGGATGGACTTGACAACCGCTATTCCCTGCCGTTGCCGCGGCTGCGTCGTCAGCTGGGTGTGGTGCAGCAGGAGCCGGTGCTGTTCGACCGCACGCTGGCCGAGAACATCGCCTACGGGGACAACAACAGAACAGCCAACATGCACGATATCATAGAAGCCGCCAAAGCAGCCAACATACATACATTCATCTCTACTCTTCCAATGGTAATTTTTCTTGACCCCCTTATTTAGTGTTACTTTTTGTAAAACTGTGTTGCTAAGGCGGCCCTTACCAGAAATTTTTGCAATCGAGTAAAGTTATTCACCGTTTTGGGGTAAAATTGAAATAGTATTGAAGCGTTTGCGCAATGATTGATAAAAAATTTGAGCGAATTTAAATACCATAGCACCATTTTATTAATTGCGCCGTGTGTGGGTGTATATACGTGGTGGACATATAATTAGAAACACCAAGTGTGACTTTTATTTTTAGTACAAATTAACTTGATAATTAATGTTTTACGTATCACAGAGGGATTATACCTATTTATCTATAATGTATCCACATCAAGAAGTATTACTATGTCAGTTTTGGAAATATCATATAACCGTTTATGTAAAAACTGGTATACTTTATAAAATAAAATGAAGCAGCACAACGTACTAAGGTGGACAACTAATTAGAAACAGAATGAAAAACATTAGCTTATATATGAACAAAGGTAACGAAACAATTAATAATGAAGTTAAATGGTACAAACGTTTTATAATAAACAATTAATATTTGGTTGGGAAGCCTCTGCTGTCGATTACAGCTCTACAACGACGTAGCATTAATTCTATGAATGTTTCATACATTTCCAGGGAATTTTTCTCCAAGCTTCTACAAATGCGTCTTAAAGTTGTTGTAGTATGATACTAGTAGTAGTACGATATTAGTGATATGTTTATTGGACAATGTTTTCTTTACAATGTACCACAAACTTAGATTTGATTCAAATCTGGACTATTTGCAGACCGCTCTAACACCGACACTAATTAGTCTCTTAAGGCCCATTTAGATGGAGAGAGTTTCTCGACTCGAAGATACGATTATCGAAAGAACATTTAAAAAGTTTCTTCGTGTAAACATTCACGATTATCGCCCTTCTCCTTGGGCGACAATCGCCTCGCAATAGAATATATCTGTCTCCGTGTAAACAGAACTTAATCACTGAAGTCTGAACTCGAATGGCGAAACTCGCACTCAAAAACGGTTCAAACCGATTTGTACGATACTCGTATGAACTTGAAAAAATGTCATACGAGATCGTGTTTATACAAGTCGAGAACTCGTAAGCAAGAATCTTCTTACTATAATTTTCGCTGTGTAAACAGTCACAGTAATTTATCGCCTAGCGAAAAATTACTTGCGAATCTCGTATGACATAATCATAGGCGAGAATTTAGTTCTTGCCTGTATGTAAAGGCCCATTTAGATGGAGAGAGTTTCTCGACTCGAAGATACGATTATCGAAAGAACATTTAAAAAGTTTCTTCGTGTAAACATTCACGATTATCGCCCTTCCCCTTGGGCGACAATTGCCTCGCAATAGAATATATCTGTCTCCATGTAAACAGATCTTAATCACTGAAGTCTGAACTCGAATGGCAAAACTCGCATTCAAAAACGGTTCAAACCGATTTGTACGATACTCGTATGAACTTGAAAAAATGTCATACGAGATCGTGTTTATACAAGTCGAGAACTCGTAAGCAAGAATCTTCTTACTATAATTTTCGCTGTGTAAACAGTCACAGTAATTTATCGCCTAGCGAAAAATTACTTGCGAATCTCGTATGACATAATCATAGGCGAGAATTTAGTTCTTGCCTGTATGTAAACATTATGATACAATAATCTTATGGCGATTATTGCTTGCGATAGTAGCATACGATTTCTCGCCAAGAAACGTTCGAGAAACTCTCTCCATCTAAATGGGCCTTAAAGGTCGAGAAACTCTCTCCATCTAAATGGGCCTTAAAGGCCCATTTAGATGGAGAGAGTTTCTCGAACGTTTCTTGGCGAGAAATCGTATGCTACTATCGCAAGCAATAATCGCCATAAGATTATTGTATCATAATGTTTACATACAGGCAAGAACTAAATTCTCGCCTACGATTATGTCATACGAGATTCGCAAGTAATTTTTCGCAGGCGATAAATTACTGTGACTGTTTACACAGCGAAAATTATAGTAAGAAGATTCTTGCTTACGAGTTCTCGACTTGTATAAACACGATCTCGTATGACATTTTTTCAAGTTCATACGAGTATCGTACAAATCGGTTTGAACCGTTTTTGAGTGCGAGTTTTGCCATTCGAGTTCAGACTTCAGTGATTAAGTTCTGTTTACACGGAGACAGATATATTCTATTGCGAGGCGATTGTCGCCCAAGGGGAAGGGCGATAATCGTGAATGTTTACACGAAGAAACTTTTTAAATGTTCTTTCGATAATCGTATCTTCGAGTCGAGAAACTCTCTCCATCTAAATGGGCCTTTAGAAATGCTCTAACGTTGTTTCTTTGGTTTGGATAATTATTGTAGTGTCGGTGTTAGAGTGGTCTGCAAATAGTCCAGATTTGAATCAAATCTAAATTTGTGGTACATTGCAAAGAAAACATCGTCCAATAAACATATCACTAACATCGTACTACTACTAGTATCATACCACAACAACTTTAAGACGCATTTGTAGAAGCTTGGAGACATATTCCTTGGAAATGTAAAAACCTTGATAGAATCATTGCCACGTCGTTGTAGAGCTGTAATCGACAGCAGAGGCTTCCCAACCAAATATTAATTGTTTATTATAAAACGTTTGTACCATTTAACTTCATTATTTATTGTTTCATTACCTTTGTTCATATTTATGCTAATGATTTTTTTTCTGTTTCTAATTAGTTGTCCACCATAATACGCTGTACTGCTTCATTTTATTTTATAAAGTATATCAGTTTTTATATAAACGGTTGTATGATATTTCCAAAACTGACATAGTAATACTTCTTGATGTGGATACATTATAGATAAATAGGTATAATCCCTCTATGATACGTAAAACATTGATTATCAAGTTAAATTGTACTAAAAATAAAAGTCACACTTGGTGTTTCTAATTATATGTCCACCACTGTATATTCCACAATATACAGGGTGTTTGGCAGAACGTTGAACATACGAAAATGGTGGATAGGTGGGGTCATCTGCTACTTACTCAGCCCTAATTTATTTGGCCCTGGCCCCCTGGTCTTTTTTTTTTTAATGCAAGTTGAAATTAAGATTTAAGTATTTTTTACATCTTTCTGTAAGTTTGAGGACTCATAACTTTTTTTCTAGCTAACATCTGAATAAAGCAATAATTTTATAAGATCCTGCCAACATTAAAGATTAAAAAGTTAAGAAAGTGGTGAAACTAGAAGAAAGCAAAAAAAAATTTTTTTAAATATCATGGTGTCCAGGGCCACATAAATTAGGGCTGAGTAAGCAGCAGATGACCCCACCTATCCACCATTTTCGTATGTTCAACGTTCTGCCAAACACCCTGTATTTCATTCGACGATTCCGGAGCGATCCTGTACACACGCACGCGTATTGTTTATTTATATGTCGTCGTTCAATCGTAGAATTGGGCACATCATGCTGTGCCTGTGCAAATTATGAAACAGCGCCGTTTCTCGAAATGACCTTATAGTCGTAATATCATATCGTTGTTGTGAGACGTGTATTCGAATATAATATACATCGCAGTTTTCTTGGTTGAAATTCATACATTATTAATCACCTCAATATGTAGGTACTTATGCATTGAGGTGTTTATTGCTGATGATTGATCCTAATATGTGATATTTTCCAGGGCTACGATACAAACCTAGGTTCAGGCGGCGCTCAGCTGTCAGGTGGTCAGAAGCAACGAGTGTGCATTGCACGTGCGCTGATTAGGTCACCGCGACTGTTGTTGCTCGATGAAGCCACGTCAGCGTTAGACGCGAACAGTGAACGGGTAAATATAAAAAAATACTCGTATGCTTTGAGCATGACAAACTCCATGCCATAACTCGTAAATGATAGCTAAGAGTTTATGTAACGTGAACGAGTAGCAGCATCCTCCTATACACCCTTAACGTACTCTGGTCAGAACTCCGTTTGCTGTTACGAGACGGTGTATTAGAAGGTCCATGATCCGCAGGACGTCGGTGATATAAAATAACTACCTACCCATTTTACAGACACATGCGACAACATTGGAAACTAATCTCAATCGAACTCTAGTTACTTATACTTATTTTGATATAAATTATTCTTGCAGGTCGTGTCTGAAGCTCTAGAGAAAGCAGCAAAGGGTCGCACGTGTATAACAATCGCTCATCGCCTCTCCACCATCAAAGACGCGGACCTCATTTGCGTCGTAGATAAAGGTAACATTTTAACTTTTCTAAGTTTTTCTTGTAATAAGATACGAAATAACTTGAGAATAAGGTCATGCCAGACGTGAACGTAGTGTGCTCGTTGATCATATTTCATCTCCTGAGGCTAGATTCCATGAATTGGTTATTGATTGGGTATCCCTTACAATATCGATGCCTGACAGCCAAAAAGGGATATGCGCCATTTTTTGCGAAATGGACTTTTATATGTTATCGTTAGAATTCTTTTTTTTGATTGTTCTAATTCTAATGACTCTACGGCATATTTTTTATCGCTTAGGCGGTATGTAAATTAAGGTCTTTAGCCTAATTTCTTCGTCTTAAACGAAATTTAAACCACTCTCCTGTGAGTTTTGTAAATGGCGGTTATCCGTTTTGGCTGTAAGGCATCGATATACAAAGTGCGTGCATTGTGATTTACATCTGGTAAAATGATATTACTTTGTGGCTCTAGGTAAAATTTTGGAACGTGGCACTCATGCGGAACTAATCAAGCTGAAAGGCAACTACTGGCGGATGTGTAGAGGACAAGACATGGAATAAATACGTCACTATTTCAACTACTTTTACCATAGGTGACTATTTGCACGTCTTTTGTATGTAGTTGTACCTAGATAAGCAATGGCCGTATTACTTTTTTATTGAAACGAGTTCAAATTTAAAAAAAAAAACCGTCCGATAACTTTGATGTCCAAGGTCTTCGAAAGAGTGAGGTGCACGAGAGTGCTCCGTCATGCATACAAAACAGCAAGTAGAAAAAGCAAGCCTACTATACTGGCATTCAACTAAAATTGATTGTAAATAACATTACTACAGCTTTGTTTCCAAAGGCGATGGCCCAAAAATAAGCCAGGCCCGGCGCAAAAGTTTTGTCTCTCAGGTTTTAGAGGATATTTAAAAATAATATTTAAAACTATCACTATCACTCTGTTGGGTGGCTAACATTATTTTTTTTGCTCAAGAAGCTTTGTAGGCGTTCTTATTAAAAAGTCATTTATCGACCAAAATGTTTATTATTCCTTCATTCGTTAATTGTTTACAAACAAGCGTACTGATATAGAACCTATAATAAGCATATTTTATTGATATTTTAATACTAGATAGGGGTTTTCGTGACTCCATCCCATTATCAGAGGAGCATGGTTATGTGGCACACATGCCACCCTTTAAGAGACGAGATGATACACAACTTATAACAAGAGTCAAATAAATCTCGTCTAGTAACCTTATTGGGTTGTCCAGACAGTAAATGGAAAATTCAAACGAAACTATAAGTTATTTCAGTACGGACTGTTCAACAGTACCAGTACCACGTCCTCGTAGAGGCGATCGGCTGCGGCGACCTCTCGCGTCCGGCCCTGGTTCAATCCATGGTCCGGAGCGAGGGGGCATGGGAAGCGGTCACCTCCTTCTGCGAAGCAGTAATTCTAGCAAAGGAGGAGGCGGACCGCGTGACGGAAAGGCGAACCTCAGCCCCAGCCGCCGCAACAGAAGAGAAGACGCCGTGGGCGTTGGGAGTCGCAGGGCGATTTCCAGCCACCGTAGGCGCGGGCCTGCGGATGGCGAGCGCTGGGTGGCTCGCCGTCCGATCAGAACCAGGCCCGGGACGATGGCGCGTTGTGTTCCACGCTCGCCTCAAAGAGGTGTTAGCTTGGGGCCCGCCAGGGCCAGTGTCTGCCAGGGTTACGGAATTCGTTCGAAAGAGTAACCGCGGCCCTGGAACGCAAAGGGCATTAGGAGGAAAACGGATAGGTTTTAGTCAGTGAGAGTCGGACACTCCCTTCCGCTCCGCCTAGAGCCGACGAAGTCAATTGATGATTTCGAAAACTTAAAAAATAACATTCAGACGAATTGAGAACCTCCTTCTTTTTGAAGTCGGTTAAAAAAGAAAGGAATACATAAATAAACGCAAATAAAGTAAGTCCCTATGGTTTTGAGATAATCTTGAATGCGATTGCGATACAATAATCACAAATAATAAATGTTAGCCACCCGATACAGAGATAGTGATAGCATAGAATATTATTTTTAAATATCCTTTAAAATCTGAGATACAAAACTTTTGCGCCGAGTCTGGGTTTTTTTGTATGGGATTTGGGCCATCTCCTTTAAGCAAAGCTTGCGACTTCGGACTTCGTATAGTTTGTCGAATATTATATTATGTTTACACACAGTGTACCTACTTACTACATACAGTGGGTCAACGCCCATACATTTGACAGGTCATATGAAATGTCAAAATTGGTAACACTTGTCAAAGGGTTGTCACATAAAACAAATTACACAAACTTTGTCAAACAAACGTCCAAATAAATTAACGTTTTATAGAAACAGTGACACGCAAAAAGAAAACCACGCATGCGTAATTTTGACGATTGACAAAATAATGCAAAGATATGTAGCAGCAGTTTCGCCATCTTATCCTGGAATATTCTAACAATATTTAAAACTACAAATTTTGTCGAGGTTACAGTCGCAGTGGCTACCCAAGTAACAAAATTTGATACTATAAAAGTCCTGAGAACGTTTTGGAGCGTGCTATTTAGTGTTTATGATTAGTACTATAATGGTGTTGTAAACGTTTACAGAACCCCAAATAGGCCCCAGTTTTATCACTGATTTATTCTATAAACATTACATACAGGCTCTCACGGTGATAAATCAGCTCTATAGTTGAACAGTAAAAGTGTCGAGAAACGCTTTTTAGTACTAAAATAGTGTTTATGCATCGTTTATGTCACAAATTTGCACTATAAAAGTAACCAAAACATCATTATAGTGCTATTTTGCACCGTAAACGATTCCAGTGATCTTTTTTATCACACATTTTGTTCGTGTTGTGAAAATATATCGGTAATTGTTGCTTAAGGTAACATGTAATAAAAAGGACAACTTCAAAACATTCATGGATCGTAATTCTGCCATAACTTGCACTTGCGAAAATAATTGTATCGATAAAATAATTATGCTGATTTCAAATTTGACAATGCGCCCTCATAATTTTCGTGTTTTAATTAAATTTTAATAATTAATAAAATAAGGACTTGTCCCAACTATGGCTGCTATAGTACACATTGGCTCCAGCCGTGCTGCTAATGTGCTATCATGGCAGAAAACAGCAGCCATTATTTCACCGAAAACGAATTAGTCCATTAATTATTAATTTTAGTGCTTTTATGTCACGATTTAGTACCGTAGCAGTAACACAAACTCACTTATAGAGCTATTTAGAATTTACGTTCTTTAGCAATTGCATTAGGAGTCGCTATGGTACTATTTAGTACTATAGAAGAGTTTTCATGACTTTTACAGAATTAGCGCCATAGCGATGTTGAGGGAGCTTTTAAGGAGCTAAAAGGTTACGTAATGGTTGTGCAAGGTACTTTTATAGTGCAGATTGATACTGTAATAATGTTTTCGATACTTCTACAATACTAGTACTGTAAAAGTTATTTTTACGCATTATTAGTGCAAAATAGATACATAAAAGTGTCAGAAAGGTCGTCTATAGTACTAAATAGTACCATAATCGCTTTTTTCATATCTATTACAGTGCAACACTTTAAAGATTCTTTTGTATGGTCCTGTAAACGTTCTAAGAGCTAAATTATAGAACTTAAATGCTCTTTAATCTTATAGAACCAAAACGCTCTTTTAAAAACCTTTATAGTACAAGCAGGCACAATGGTTACCACTATAGGCCTACTATATCACTATTTGGTGTTATAACACCCTGGTTATAGAAGCTTTTGTTACTTGGGTAACGCTTGCGGGGGTAGGTAAGAGTCATAAATTATTCGCAAGTCTACGATGGAGTCATAGAAAATTACTTATTATTCATGGTTATTACTTCTATGGTTTTCGTGGGTGCTGATGCCAGAAATAAAGCCTAAGTATTCCTCGATAGTAAAGGGCGGTCAAAAAAATTTACCAGTTAAATGAAATTTGCCAGGTAAAACGTGGTCCCTATCTTGGTGTTTGAGAATTGATCTTGTTTTTGTAATCAGCGTCCCTGAAAATCATGGATTTAACACCCATGACGGCTAATTTGATTTTTTTTATGGCCGCCATCTTGCATATAGATTTTGACCTCATTTTCGGCATCAGCATCCCCGAAAACCATGGAAATGACACCCATGATGGTTAAATTGAAATTTTAATAGCCGCCATCTTGGAAATGGATTTTGACCTCATTTTCGGCATCAGCATCCCCGAAAACTATGGAAATGACACCCATGATGGTTAAATTGAAATTTTAATAGCCGCCATCTTGGAAATGGATTTTGACCTCATTTTCGGCATCAGTATCCCCGAAAACCATGGAAATGACACCCATGACGGTTAAATTGAAATTTTAATAGCCGCCATCTTGGAAATGGATTTTGACATCATTTTCGGCATCAGTATCCCCGAAAACCATGGAAATGACACCCATGATGGTTAAATTGAAATTTTAATAGCCGCCATCTTGGAAATGGATTTTGACCTCATTTTCGGCATCAGTATCCCCGAAAACCATGGAAATGACACCCATGATGGTAAAATTGAAATTTTAATAGCCGCCATCTTGGAAATGGATTTTGACCTCATTTTCGGCATCAGCATCCCCGAAAACTATGGAAATGACACCCATGATGGTTAAATTGAAATTTTAATAGCCGCCATCTTGGAAATGGATTTTGACCTCATTTTCGGCATCAGTATCCCCGAAAACCATGGAAATGACACCCATGATGGTTAAATTGAAATTTTAATAGCCGTCATCTTGGAAATGGATTTTAACCTCAATTTCGGCATCAATACCCCCGAAAACCATAAAAATGACACCCGTGACGACGAATTTGACATTTTTGTAGCCGCCATCTTGGATTTCGATTTTGACCTCATTTTCGGCATCCGCACCCCAGAAAACCTTGGATTTGACATCATGACGACTAATTTACTAATTTTCATGGCCGCCATCTTGGATTTGGACTTTGACGTTATTTTCGGCATCAGTGACCCCGAAAACCATGAAATTAACACCCATGATGATTAGATGAAAATTTTCATGGCCGCCATCTTGGATTTGGATTTTGACGTCATTTTCAGCATCAGTAACCCCGAAAACCGTGGAAATGACTTCCCACGAACATCTCATCATCATCTGCCTAGCCTTTTCCCAACTATGTTGGGGTCGGCTTCCAGTCGAACCGGATGCAGCTGAATATCAGTATTTTACATGGAGCGACTGCCTATCAGACCTCCACAACCCAGTAACTGGGTAATACGATACTCTTGGTAAGACTGGTTGTCAGACTTTCTGGCTTCTGACCAACAGTAACGACTGTCAAAGATCTACAAATGACAGCCGGGACCAACGGCTTTACGTGCTTTCCGAGGCACGGAGGAAACTCGCTATGGTAAATGGTCACCCATCCACAGACCAACCTCGGCAAGCGTGGCTTAACCCGGAAGATCGGTCTATGCGGCTGTAATTATATAGCCACGAGCTCCTCTCGAACAATCATTTGAAATTGTATGTATGCCGCCATCTTGGATTAGTAAACAGACTTTATAATAAAATTCTCGTAATAGGTACACATAATATCAATAATAAATTAATATAATTTCTATGAACGATATCAATCAAATTTGAAATCAAAAAGTGCGAGCCCTGGAATTTATGTCCCGAGTAGCAGTATGGCTACTCGGGACATAACCTCCGCCCCTTCACCCCGCAACCCCCCGCACGATTGCTCTGTGACAATGTTCTACGTTGACCGACTGTAAGGAGTAAGATATAGGTAGACTGTGGTTTACATATAGGTTGTAAACGTTTCAAATAAAGCATATTTTATTTATTTATGAAAATGAAACGGTTTTATTCGTTTCTAGTTTGTATTATTCATGATGCATTTTTGATCTTTCTGTTTTTTGTTTTTTTTTAAACGTTGCCGCACTATTAGTTTAGAGTACCTAATATAAACGTCAGAAATCGCGAAAAACTAAATTCTGTTAAAAGATAGGTTGATACCGAAAAAAACAGTTTTTTTCGTTATCTGTGAATGTAGCTCGAAATATTTTCAAAAATTATGGACTGGCTCTTATGAATATTTTGCTGTAGCCACAACGATTAAGGCCCTTTAACTAACCCATCACAAGTAAAGTTTTTTTGCGATTTTTTACGTTTCTAATACTCCAACCTCAGTTGGTCCTGAAGTGACTATTGATCCTTATGGGAAATATGATCGATTGTCATTATAAAAATGTTTTGTGAAAACTGCCCTTTTTCTCGCTGACTACATTTTTTTCAAAATCTGCAGAAATTATTCTTCAAGTTAGAGGTGGTCTTCTAAGAACGTTTTCCTGTAGTATGGTTAAGGTAGCTGCCCTTCATGCCCCATCTCAAATTACCACTCTGTATATCTTTTTTCTCCAAGTGAATTCAGGCATGCTGTCTTAGGATTAATTAAACTACTCCATGAGGGCAACAAAGACCGACATAGTTCATAATGCTACAATTAACTTAGTGTCTGGGTACGCTCTTACCCATTCTCCTTTGGATTTTACTTTCAAATATTTGTTTTATGCCATCACTACATGGCGAAATGTGTCGTAGCGCTCATAAGCATAATTAAGGTACCATTTTTATACCACATTTTACACAATGAAAATAATATTGTTTTAAATTATTATAAGATTCCCAAATTCAATTTAAGTGGGCTTGTCTTTGCACGGGTTTCTCTTGCAGTGAATTCACCCAATTGTTGGGTTCGTAATACCGTCAGACATTGAAGGAAGATTTATGTGTAGTTAAAATGTAAATACTGATTAATATGTAGTGTATTGTGTGATATTTGTTATTGTAAATATAAGTGTAAAGTGGAAGGCTAGTAAAGTGTAGCGACCAATAGGGTAGTAGACTAGTTTTTTATTAGATATTTATCTTTTCAAAAAATATAAGTTAAGCAACAGGGAAAAGTCCAATATTATTAATATTAAATTAAAAGAAATTAAAAATGTTAAATGTTTACAAGTCATGGACAGCACTACGATGCGATGACGTCATACCCTGTGAACTTTATAGTAAAGAACTTTAAAATGTCCTTTATAATGCCCCCTACAAAATCTTTAAAATCGTGTATCTTCATCATTTTCTGATCGATTGTAATATTTTCAACAATCGTGTCCTTGTTACGCCTTCTTTATAATAAATTATATTTTTGACATTTTTTTTAGGGTAGTCTGCTATCCTATTGTTACTATTTATATTTATTTAAATGGGCAAACGTGATGTACGATGATTACAAGTTGGAGTTTAGTGTGAAGCAGAGTGGTTTAACATCCCCACGACTCTTCAACCTGTACAGGAACGGGTTGATTGAGGGTTTCACAAGTGCCAGAGTCGGCTCTCCCATTCACGGGAAAAACGTCTCATAATTAAGGCGATTAGAGCCGCAAAAATGGCGCCACTTCAGAAAAAAACATAATTTCTGTCAACACACAACATGTTGAAATTTCGTGTGTACAACATTTTAGTCAAGGGTTTTACAAATTCGAACACCAAAAAACAACACTTGACATCCTAGGTTAGAAGTAAAGTAGAACGAGTTACTCCTCTTCCAACCTCGCAACTATAATGTTAATATATATGCTGGCTCGCAGGTTTAAAAACGTTTCACGAATGAAATAAATTTAACTTTGTACAAGGGATACTGTTAGAGCTTTTTCACGTCAGCTGTACTCAGCGGGCAGTCAATGCCTTCCGTGAATGTTGTTAGGGCTGCCAAAATATGTTGCGTATGTGGGAGTCTCGCACTAGTAGGTTTCATGCCATCATGAGAAAGTATTGCAGCGTGTCCAAGCAAGCACCAACAGCATTCTGAAAATGCTAGCTGACAGACATGGTAGTCCGTTTGTGTGTCATTGAGTCAAACTTGATGTCATACAAAACTGATTTACTTTTATTTTGTTTTACCTGTTGTTGTGTACTATTGTTATTATTATTGTATAAGCTTAAGGATGTATTGAAATCTGAAATAAATAATTTATTATATTATATTATACTTATATATAAAACATTATTACTAAATAAAAAAATAATCTTTGAATTACATATTTCTTGATTTATTTTGAATAGTCCCAAAAAATCGTCTCTACAAATGTGCTAATCATCTAACTCACAATATCACGTCACGAAGCTTTTCTTTTGGCTTTACCCTGTAACTTTCTAAATGTAGTACAATTATGTCGCTAAAACTCTTAGGCAACAAAAAGATCTGACGACAGAGAACGAGCAGTGTTGTGGCATCCTCTTGATACAAGTTTGTGACTATTGAAGTGTCTGCTACGAAAATACAGGACCTTTGAGATTTTAATTCGTTGTTTTGACAATTGCAGTTTAGCTTAATGCACCTGTACAATCGTAGCAAACTCTTACCCTACAAAAAAATGTTAAAACACCCATTAAAAACTTACAAGAAATTGCTCGTTCATTTCATTCATTCGCATTCATCCAGAAGTCTGTCAACAACTAAAATTCGGCCAGGTGTCTGTCAAATACTAAAATTAGGCCAGGTGAGTCAAAAACTAAAATTCGGCCAGGTGTCTGTCAAAAACTAAAATTCGGCCAAGTGTCTGTCAAAAACTAAAATTAGGCCAGGTGTCTGTCAAAAACTAAAATTCGGCAGTGTCTATCAAAAACTAAAATTCGGCAAGATGGCTGTCAAAAACTAAAATTCGCCCAGGTGTATGTCAAAAACTAAAATTCGGCCAAGTGTCTGTCAAAAACTAAAATTAGGCCAGGTGTCTGTCAAAAACTAAAATTCGGCAGTGTCTATCAAAAACTAAAATTCGGCAAGATGGCTGTCAAAAACTAAAATTCGCCCAGGTGTATGTCAAAAACTAAAATTCAGTCAGGTGTCTGTCAAAAACTAAAACTCGGCCAGGTGTCTGGCAAAAATTAAAATTAGGCCAGGTGTCTGTCAAAAACTAAAAATCGGTGTCAAATACTAAAATTCGGCAAGGTGTCTGTCAAAAACTAAAAATCGGTGTCAAATACTAAAATTCGGCAAGGTGTCTGTCAAAAACTAAAAATCAGCCAGGTGTCTGTCAAAAACCAAAATTCGCCCAGGAGTCTGTCAAAAATTAAAATTCTGCCAGGTGTCTGTCAAAAACTAAAATTCGGCCAAGTGTCTGTCAAAAACAGAAATTCGGTAAGGTGTCTGTCAAAAACTAAAATTCGGCCAGGTGTCCGTCAAAAACTAAAAATCGGTGTCAAATACTAAAATACGGCCAGGTGTCTGTCAAAAACTAAAAATCGGTGTCAAAAACTAAAAATCGGCCAGGTGTCTGTCAAAAACTAAAATTCGGCCAGGTGTCTGTCAAATACTAAAATTCGGCCAGGTTTCTGCCAAATACTAAAATTAGGCCAGGTGTGTCAAAAGCTAAAATTCGGCTAGGTGTCTGTCAAAAACTAAAATCCTGCCAGGTGTCTGTCAAAAACTAAAAATTCAGTCAGGTGTCTGTGAAAAACTAAAATTAGGCCAGGTGTATGTCAAAAACTAAAATTCGGCCATGTGTCTGTCAAAACCAGAAATTCGGCAAGGTGTCTGTCAAAAACTAAAATTCGGCCAAGTGTCTGTCAAAAACTAAAAACCGGTGTCAAATACTAAAATACGGCCAGGTGTCTGTCAAAAACTAAAAATCGGTGTCAAAAACTAAAAATCGGCCAGGTGTCTGTCAAAAACTAAAATTCGGCCAGGTGTCAGTCAAAAACTAAAAGGCCAGGTGTCAGTCAAATACTAAAATTCGGCCAGGTTTCTGTCAAATACTAAAATTAGGCCAGGCATGTGTCAAAAGCTAAAATTCGGCCAGGTGTCTGTCAAAAAATAAAATTCGGCCAAGTGTTTGTCAAAAAAACTAAAATTCGGCTAGGTGTCTGTCAAAAACTAAAACCAGCCAGGTGTCTGTCAAAAACTAAAATTCAGTCAGGTGTCTGTGAAAAACTAAAATTCGACCAGGTGTATGTCAAAAACTAAAATTCGGCCAAGTGTCTGTCAAAAACAGAAATTCGGCCAGTGTCTGTCAAAAACTAAAAATCGGTGTCAAATACTAAAATACGGCCAAATGTCTGTCAAAAATTAAAAATCGGTGTCAAATACTAAAATTCGGCCAGGTGTCTGTCAAAAACTAAAAATCGGCCAGGTGTCTGTCAAAAACTAAAATTCGGCCAGGTGTCAGTCAAAAACTAAAAGGCCAGGTGTCAGTCAAATACTAAAATTCGGCCAGGTGTCTGTCAAAAACTAAAAATCGGACAGGTGTCTGTCAAAAACTAAAAATCGGCCAGGTGTCTGTCAAAAACTAAAAATAGGCAGCTACAAAAACCAATTTTCACGAGTGCAATTACTGCACTTATTTATTCTATGCTTTTTGAAAACGTGAAATCTGATCTATTATGTTCCGAATGTATAGTTTAATAGTTACATACTACAATTTGCTATTATTGTTTGCACCACGACACTGCATTTCTCCAAAATCGTCAACTGTACATGTAAAAGCTGATATTAAAATATATACACTTCTGTATATTACGGTAAATATTAATAATGCTATTGATATTAATAATAACGGGTACGCATAATTATGTTATAATAATCTATTCAATCGGCCACTAGGTGAGGGAAATGTCTTATTCAGTGCAAATTATTGCAGTCGATTAGTTTAGAACTGTGACCAACAACGTAGTAGAGCCAATAAGCATGAGATCCACAACTTTAATTCAAAATTTATTAATCATTTAGGAAATCACAAAGGGTATACAGAAGTTTACCACTTGCAACTCTATGTTTGATTGTATTAATACTAATCGGTTCTTATTAATAACTTAAAATTATTAACATTTACCGTAACCTGCGGTGCAAGCACGGATCTTTTTATCGAGTCAGACAGACAGCAGTTGTCGTTTTATAGTATATATATCTTATGTCAAATTTGACGTTTAGAATAGATAAATTTCTCGAATCGACTCGATAAAAAGATCCGTGCTCACACGGCTATATATATAGTCAATATATTAATTTATTAACAGTAATATCAAAGATAAAGGTTATACGCTAATAACCAAATTTAGAGAAAGGAAAAATAAAAATATACATACACATGTAAGAAATGTTTAGAGGGTTGTTCTTAAAAAACTAAATGTGTCACTTTGCATTTCTCTAAAGTTACTTATTTAATAATTACGTGGTAAAGATGATTAGATCGCAAAATATTTAATATTGATAAATATAACTTCATAAACAAACTATCACATCACTTATAACATGGTTCGAGGTATCCACCTCAGATTGCAGCGACTAGTGTTTTACTATCTTGACAGTAAAGGATTTAACAAAATAACTACATCTTACGAAAATGTAAAAGCTAAGATCGCGGAAGGAAATAGAAATACATTCTGCCTACGCTCACTACCTGTGCGACGCTTGCATCAATCGAAACCAGTTAGATTCAAATATTCTAAATACTCATATACATTAAGAATATTTAGATCTAACTCGTTTCGACTATAAATTGGTATTTGGTTCTATTAATGCTTTCATTAACAGTTGAAACAATGGAAAAAATCATTATACTGATCACCAATACACATGAAATTAGTATCTATGTTACATGATCTTGTTCACATGGTCATATCATATTATCCAAGAAACGAAAAAGTTTTGAACAAAACCAAAGTTGTATAATATAAAAAAATTATTAAACACTGATTAACTTCTTGTCATTTGTATGCCAATGAATAGATATGACTTAGAGCCACTTTAGTTAAACAATCTTTAACCTTATGAATAAGGGTCATAATTTTTGAAACTACAGGGTCCTAATTCTCCTAAAATAAATCTTGATAAATCACAACCGAACCAAGGCCGAACCGTTCATTCAGACAGTTCTCAATTTCAAAAGCTATCAAATTGTTTGACACGAAAAACGAAATCAATCATTTTGAAAGTTTTCGAAAACAAAAACTGACTGACGGTTGTGGTTCGATTGCGTTTGGCAACAATTTATTTTAGGAGAATTGGGCCCCAGTACTCACCAAACTTAATGGCCGCTCTGAAGTTCGGCGAGTGGTTGCGCAGTAGAAAAATATTTAGGTTAATTTGCTACTGCGCATTCTGCGCAACCATTCGCCTGACTTCAGAGCGGTCAAAAAGATTGGCGAGAATTTTGATACAGAAAAATGTATAGTTTTAAAAGGTTAATACAGGCATAAATACAATGCAATATTTGGTCAACCAACATACTTA
Source organism: Amphipyra tragopoginis (assembly GCA_905220435.1). Taxonomy (NCBI): domain Eukaryota; kingdom Metazoa; phylum Arthropoda; class Insecta; order Lepidoptera; family Noctuidae; genus Amphipyra; species Amphipyra tragopoginis. Next base: position 20,381,109 of record HG991991.1, on the reverse strand, counting down.
ATAAAATAACGTCTCAAAGATGTTCATATATTACGTAAAATAAAAAAAGTAGGTAAAAGAAGTTGAATTTCGCGGGCTGGCCGATCGTTTCACGTTAAAAATAAGAATAAAAAATCTATATTTAGTACTAGTACCATTGATTTACAAAGAAAAATGTGTTAAAAACTTTTTTTCGCGACGGTACGAATACCTGGGTGATTTTGGAAAAACTTTTATATTCTTGGATATTATGATGATTACCGATTTCAGCTGTATTGGTAGGTAGCACCGCCCTCCATAAATGATCTCCTATGATCTTTTATCTACTTATGGTGAAACAATGAATCTATAAGATATTCCTCCTGTATGAAACTGTTGGATAGACAACATTACTTAAAGTTAGGAAGAAGAATTAAAGTAATTTATGCTATTCTTAACACACACATCCTACAAATATGATTTTGTTGCAATAGGTTTCCTTATTTAACAACAAATTCATAAATAATATTTTTTTAACTAACCTGAACTAAGACGTTTGATTAAAAAATCATTAATAAAATCATTTTAATTCGTCCTTTTCTTATAACCCAAAAAAAGGTTTTTTAAAGGCCGAGGTATTAAAATGTGTCTCAATGCAAGGAACGATCTCAAAATATACAGGGTTATTGGAAAAACACTAACAACCTTTTAACGGGTCATTGTACTCATCACTATGAACAACTTTTACTATGGGACCAAAGTTGAAATCGCCAAAAAAAAACAGCTGTTCCCTACATTTATGTTCGCATAACTCGTCAAAATGTAGGGAACAGCTGTTTTTTTCGCGATTTTACTTTTGCTCCCATAGTAAAGGTTGTTCATAATGATGAGTACAATAACCCCTTAAGAGGTTGTTAGTATTTTTCCAATAACCCTGTATTTAGTTTATCAAAGCTTCATAAATAAATAAGTGCAGATGATAAAATTATCTTTCGATTTCAATTTCATTAACAATAAATATTGTGTAAATAAGATTTCAGTAAAAATAAATGATAATCCAATTTGAATTTACGTGACATTGTATAAAGGCATTACCAATCGACGTTCGTCACTTAAATCTTCTAACCAACCTTCCGTACTTACGTAAACTAAAAATTAACCTAGGTATATAAAATAGTAAATGGAACCTTAAACAAAAACGTAATTTCAGTGCGTACACATATTTGCGTACTAGTTGTTATAATCATGGAAAACAAGACTTTATCAATTATTTATCATGTATGGTCACCACGTTTAATCGTAATCGTTGATCCAGTTGCCGCTATTCTCGATTTAGCCGTATTATAAAAAGGCGACCATCTCTCGAGACATTTTTTTCTGACTTCGTATAATACGGCTAAATAGAAGCTAATGACAAGCTGAACAACGATTAAAACTGGTGATTACTCAATCACCTATAGAAGCAAGAAATCCGTCAAATAACCTTTGGACCTGTACGCGACATTACCATCTCACTTTTATAGTTGATTGTATACCTACTGAAACATACATCCACAAGGTACATCTACAGACATATAATAATTAATGACCTAATTCTAAGTAACTTTACATCAATTTTAGTCATACAGGGTGATTGGTAAAACACTAACAATCTCTTAAGGGATTACATCATTATGAACAACTTTTAACATGGGACCAAAGCTGAAATCGTGAAATAAATCTGCTGTTCCTTACATTTTGACGAGTAATGCGAACATAAATGTAGGGAACAGCTGATAATTTTTTTCGCGATTTCAGCTTTTGTCCCATAGTAAAAGTTGTTCATAATGATGAGTACGATGACCCCTTAACAGGTTGTTAGTGTTTTACCAATAACCCTGTATAAGTATCCGTGTTACAGAGAAAAGAGTTCCACATACCGAACTACTGTGCGCTGTCTAAGAATATAGAATAGCTAATAAAATTGTCTTCGAGCACGATATACGTGCCGGTTAGTTACTCTTACATTATATGTCTCATGATTAGCACAACCGACGTTGCATTAAATGAGCAATTACGTTGAACGCGATCCAAAATCTTTTGTTCTCTTCCTAATATAAAGTCACGATTGTTAATTGTACAGGCCAGTGCCTATACAATTTTTACCCTCACCTCAACATTGTACCGCGTTCGGCGTGAGGAGCTCATTAATTTTCACGACTTTGTACGAATCCTGCGACCGGCTAACTGGCCACTCGATAAATTCAGAACCAACATCACATCACATGACTTGTAGATTTGGATTTGTATAATTTCATACACTTACTAAACCATTCTGATGATAACTATAGCGTAGCAATCACGTCATACTGATTTCAGTTTGGATAGTGTAACAGTGCTAAATAAACAAATAAAATTTTAAAGCAATTTTAACAATAACTTTCATAGATTGTCAAATAAAATATGTTTAAACGTACTGAACAAATCATAAATAACAACATACATAACAAATCTAAAACACAAATCTGCAGAATAAAATAATTCATATAAAATATAACAAAACTATACTTATAATGTGAATAATCGAAAGAGCCAATTAACATAATTTATCCAACAAAGTTCATAATATTTACACTAGAAACAATGAAATTAAAGTAATAATGATTTGTAAATAAAATGTATAAATCATTACCTAACATTTCACAGGCCCCGAACTATCTCAAAACAACGTTAATAATTACCTAGTCACTAAATTCAGTACCGAGATCAAAAACAGTAAAATTATATATATTTTACAAAACAAGTTCTTCCTGTGAAACGTCTCAAAAATTCACTACGAATGGCACGAATCAAATAACGTGTAGATATTAAAACATAATAAAACTTTGGTTTCCTGATTCAGATTAAACGCTATAATACAATAAGATTGTTTAAAACAATATGTACTGAATAAAGTGCCTACTAAATATGTATTTAAAATAATTAGATAATAATCTTCAATTCGTATACAGTGTGATTTATTTAAATGGGAAACTGTGGGGAAATCCTAAAATTAAAGAATTACAGGAAAACTTTCTTTGGAGACATTGCTAACTTTTTATGAAAACAGTACTGGTAATATATCCTATCAAAAAATAACAGTTTATATCTATTTTTTTATTACACTAATCGTGTCAGTTTTATATAAAGTTCAATTCATAGAATTAAGAGAAAAAAACTGCACAGCAGCAGAAGCTGGTAAAATTTAATTTTACCAACCAAAAGTCAAAGAATGTTTTCCTGTACCTTCATTAGTTTATAATTTCCCCACACAGTCCCAATTAAATAAATCACACTGTATAATCTTGTACATTTTCTATATAAAATTAAATAGTTTGTTAGAAATTGCACAGCCTTTTAACACAAGAATCAATAAAACAAGAAACAGTGCGAGTAAAATATAAATCATTGAACGTGTCCTTGTTATAAACGTACCACGCGCCTGAGCATTTAAAAGCTTGTGAACTTTACAACACTAACGTAAACGTAATTTTATCAAATGATTTAAAATACCTCTAAGACTATGTATAATACATATACTTAATGGCATTTCATGTACAATGTTTTGGTATAATACGTCACAAGGTACTGCACCGTAACTGTTAAAATCACAAGCACGTAGAATATAATCAATAGAACATAAGCTGCGCTTCACTTATTTAAAATATTTAACAAATTGGCAAGTATAATGCATACATACGTGTTTGAACTATATTAAAAATAATAACAATTATCTGTGGTAAAATCGGTCGGCGTAGTGCAGCACCATATTTCAACGTGACAAAGTATGGCGGGAGAGTGGACCCGTGTCGCCTCACTGCGGCATGTGTTGGTGGTGGCCGCTGGGGTGCGGCGGGTGCTGCTGCGGGTGTTGTTGCGGGTAGCCGGTAATGGCCGGCCGCGTCGTGCCGCCCTCATAAACTATTTGTGCCGGTACACGCTGATTTTGTTGTACCTCCTCTAGGTTCACGTATGGACCTTGAACCTGATTTGTGGATTACGATGATAATGATTATATCTATATGACTTACAGGTTTAAAATATGTGTGATGGATGACACGGGCGTATCGCTTTCAATGTTTCTGAATGTATGGAACGGGGGATGATAATTACGTGATGAAGCTGGGGTATGTTACACACAGCTCCATATCAAGCTATACATTTCCAGTGAGCTGATCTCGCAACGTATAGACTTTCTATGTAGGTTGATATGTAGCCGTGCGTACTATGATCAATATAGTACAAACATCACTCTACAATATCGGTATCATGTGGTGGGAATAACAACGACACACGGTAATCTCTTGTACAGGTTATGAACGAGGGCGATTTTACAGTAATAAGGGTTAGGAGATTTTCTAATAAAAAATACCTTTTATTTATTCTACTACCTTAAAATAATAATTACATTTATGTATGCAGCGTTAACTAAAAAGGATGAATATTGTCTGTCTGGCTGATCAAATATAATGGAAAAGTTAACTTTTTTTATCAATTTGAATGATTATGGAACCATTTTAAAATGGAGAAAGGAGATCATTCACGGTTCATACAAAGTTCGACCCAAAAGTCAAAGTAGCCGGCCAACGAAAAAAAGGTGTCACGACTATTGGGGAAGTCAGTCCGAGTATTTTTTACTACGGCACGAAGTCTCTACAATCATTCCTTCAGCTGATTTTTTTGGTTGAAAAATTGGATTTCCGTTCGTTTTATTTGACAAAAATCTTTTCATCTGCTGGCAAAACAACTGATATGAGCTTGTTGGGATGATGACCTTGAACAAGTATTATTATATATGACACCAAACCGCGGTGTTTTTTTATATTTGAAAATTAGCCTGCATTTGACCTCCATCTCGTCTGATGTTATGCGATGATGCGATCTACGATGGAACACGCTTGCACAGAAGAAACCGATTCACTCGTGACTTGAAGACACCCAGATTGTGGCTGTCGGGGAACACCCACTCAGGCAGTGCATTCCACTGTTTGGCGGTTTTCACAATGAAAGTGGAATAAAAGCGCTTCGTTTGGGTTTTTGGTATATCAACCATGAACCGATGGGTCTTTTTCGTGCTTCTGGTCGTCCAATAGAAAAAAGGACGGGGGAATTAGATCATGCAAATCTGAAACACACTCTCCGAAACGTATCCGATAAAAAACCGATAGACTAGCAACTTTGCGCCGATGCTCAAGACTTTGGAGCTTGGTCTGAACAAGGGAGTTGTTGCTGATAAGCTTCTTGGCATGCTTCTCAACGGACTCCAACGCCTCAAACCAGTACTTGGCTGAGATATCCCAAAGGTGCGATCAGTGCTCCATGCACGAACGAACTTGTGCTTTGTACAATAGAAGCAACTGTTCCGATATGAATTACCGCCGCACCTTCGAGAGGGTAGCCAGCTTTTTAGCAGCCAATTGAGCTTTGGGCTCAATATCGGAGCCAAAGTTGAGGGTTGACGTCAAAGTAGAAGCCAGCTGGAATGGCCTCCTTTTGGCAGAGAACAGACACGCTTGGGTCTTAGCTAAATTGAACTTCACCAGGTTGGCACCGCCCCAGTCGGAGAATGCCTTAGGGGACAAATTCAAGCGCTCTACCATGGGCTCTCTCAGAGACTGGATTTGTAGTCCACTGTTGGATACGTAGCTCTCTACAATAGTGCTGGATGGGCCTTTATTGTATGATGCAAATAATAAAAATATATGTATCTAAGCGCTATTTATTTCACATCATGTATAGTGCAGGCCAAGTGCAATGGCGTTGATACTCGTATAAACAAGATATTAGTACTTACAGTAACAAGCTGTACATCAGTAGATGGTCTAGTCTAGTCTGTACTTGACTAAATTTTTTTCTTTTGACTTAAATTGACTCACTATAACCTATGTATTAACATTTAAGTCTTGTTCTTTTTTTCATCTTAATATTCAGTTAATGGTTAAATAATATTCACTGCGGTTGGTGTTATAATAATCTTGTTCAAGGTCATCATCCCAACAAGCTCATATCACTTTTTCGCCAGCAAGCAGTTGAAAAGATTCTGGTCAAACGTACGTTTCAACCCAAAAAATCAGCAGAAGGACTGATTGTAGAGACTTTGTGCCGTAGTAAAAAATACTCGGACTGACTTCCCCAACAGTGGTGATATGTTTTTTTTCGTCGGCCGGCACTTTGACTTTTGGGCCGAAAATTAATGATCTCCTTTAATAACCATAAGACTAGTTTGGGAATTCAGTAAAGCAATTATTATTTTATGCTATTGACCAGCATGCTGATCAGTGCATGCTACCCATGCTCATTCACAATGGCATGCTGAATTTCAATTATGCAACAACAGTGTAATTAATTTTCTTCGTGTTAATTAGCCCAGTGGTTCTCAAACCACCCAATTTTATTGAATAAAATCATTAGAAGCCTTTGCCTATTTAGCAAAAATACGCAAAGATGTTATAGGGTTAAAATTGTATCACAATAAACTTAATTGGAGAGTTAACCATGTTACCGAATTTTACTTTTTAATTTTAAATGATATTAAGGGCCTATTTCACCGACCAAATAAAACGCGATCAACTGAGCATAAACGGCGATTTAATGTTAATCTAAGTTTAAGATTTGTTTTGGCATTTCACCGCCAGTATTTAAACTAGTTTAGTGCTAAACGCAGTTACTGCACTGAACGCCCAATTTTGACCGTTTAGCGATCTTAAACGCGGTTAAGGAACATCTGGCACAAGCAAAAACTGACCTGCGGACCTTTATTAGAAAAAAGCCAGATGTCTCCTATTAACAAGTAAAGGGATATTTCGGCAAAATCGTATATTTTTCTATTAAATATCAAAAAATTGGTTTTGATATCCAAAAACTATCACATCAATGCATAATCACATAATATTTTGAGATATATAATAAAAAGAGTTTACTATTTTTTTTCATTTCCACTAAATTACGTGCACTGCAAATCAGAAAAATACAGCCACGCAAAACGAACAATATAATTAACCTCACTTTACGAAGTTAACATGACATTAATATTGATAGCCAAAGAAATACGTTTTGTAACACGTATTTTTACACAAATATTGCTATCGTTTTGTCAAGTTTCGATGCAAGGACAAAACGCAACGCGACGTTGCCGTTCTGAAATACCATAATCTCGGTTTTCGTCAACGCGATCAACGGAACGGCCGTTTTGCTCTGTGAAACGCAGTTGATTTTAATCGAGATCAAATCTTGATACTAAACTCAGTTAGTGTAAACAAAGTTTTACTGAACGGAGTTTTGGAGACGATCGGTGAAATTGGCCCTAAGTTTTTCTGTATGTTACTGAACCCATCCGCCTAACGTCGCATCAAGTAAAAAGTACCGTTTACTGGCAAAAATATTCTGTTTTCATCGGCCGATTCAAACAAACTCCTGCTCGCTTCCCTCGTCACATTCACGTTTTGGTCTAACAGAAAAACCGGTACACGGTAAAAATATCACTTTTGGGTTAACACTCTACTTATCACCTTACTTTTACTATTTCGCTGTCGCTATGTACACGTAAACAAAACGCCGATAGCACCACTTGTGGCGTAAACTTAGATTGGGCGAATGTAGATAACGTCATAAAGTATTGTAATGATGTTGTAAGCCATCAGGCTTTGCAACATCATGTCATGACTGTTTACAACAACTGTGGTATTATTTCTCGATGACACGCTTTTAAAGACGCATTATGATTCGCAGAGCAATAAGTGGTATTAAACCTGATGACTCATGTAGACCAATGTTCAAGAGGTTTGGTCTGCTACCTCTACCATGTCTGTATATATATGAGGTATGTATATTTGTAGTTAACAACAAACATTTATTTAAATCAGCAAATGATGTAAATCCCAGAAACAGACGAGATCCTCATAAACTGGTATTAAGTGATTTGCCAAGACTTGCGAAATACAACAAAAACTGCCTTGCAATGTGCGTACGTATTTATAACAAAATACCAAGTCGCTTTAAAATATTGAACTCGAGAAAATTTAAGACAGAATTACACAAGTGGCTTATTGAATGTAATTTTTACTGTTTAAAAGATTTTATGGATGTGAGATGTTGATTCCTTTTGTCAAAATATAAATTTTTGCATGCTATGTTATATCTTAGCGAAACATGTTGAGCTACTGTAATAATATTAACATCAATGTATACCATGTTTTACGCAAATAAATGATTTACTTACTTACTTACTTACTATGATAAGACCGCAGACAAAGAAGCGTTTTTCATGAAATAGCGCTATTTCATGGTTGGCCTACAAGCGCATAACATAATATCGAAACCGAATTTGGAAACATGTTTACATGTACATCGTCGTCCGACGGTATTTTGGGCGCGTCGTGCTGTGTCTAAAGACATTTGGGCGTCGACCTACCTGGGCGGTTCAATAAGTACCCGTGTTTGAAGACAGTTTACGTTGCTAAGGCAAATTGGTGTTACCATCGTGTGCTGTCATTTATAAAAAGCCGCCAAAATAATTTTGATGCTGATTCATGGATGAGTTTTGATTTTACAGCAATTTCAGTATATCGTGTAACGTAGTTTTCGGCAAGATGGAAAAAGTGCTGTATCATTTAGTGATTCGCTTTCTAGTTTTGGATAGAAAAACATATGAGGAGATAAAACCGAAGTTGGATGCTGCTTATGGGGACCCTTCGCCATCTACGACTACAGTCAAATATTGGTTAAATGAATTTAAACGTGGTCTTACATTTGTTTTTGATGAGGAGCGCCTAGGATGCCCGACAGATGTGGTTACTGAGGAAATCATTGAAAAAGTCCAAGACATGATTCTCACTGATAGACGAACGAAAGGGTGCGCAGTAGCGAAGATTTTAGGTGTTTCGACGAGAACGTTAATTAATATTTTACGTGATAAGTTGACGATGAAAAAGTTATCACCCCGATGCGTGCCGCGATTGCTCACGGCGGACAACAAGCGGGCGCGGCTCTCAACTTCGAAACTGTGTATGGACCAATTTAAGCGAGATCCGAAGTACTTTTTTGCGGAGTATTGTAACCTGATGAGACCTGGATTCACCATTATATGCCGGACACCAAGCAACAATCAAAACAATGGGTATTGAGAATTTGCTCCAAAGAAAGCGAAGATGGTTCCATCGGCCGAAAAAGTTATGGCGACGATTCTTTGGGATGCGAAGGGCGTCGTACTCCACGGACTTCGAAGAAACAGGAAAAACGATCACTGGACAATACTTCAGTAAGTTATTAGACCGCTTTGGCATGAAATTAAAGGAGACACAACCCTTTAGCGAAGAAGAAAGAGTTGTTTCATCACGACAACGCAACAAGCACATTCATCCGAAGTTGTCGCCGCCAAACTGTATAAATCGTATTATGAATTACTACCGCATCCCCCGTATTCGCCCGACCTGGGTCCCTGCTATTTCTACTTGTTCACAACCTAAAGAAATTGCTCAAGGGGAAAAGAAATAGCTGAAATGAGGAGGTCATCGTCGAGACGGAGGCATATTTTTGAGTCTTTAACAAATCCTATTTTTTTGGTGAGTTAAAAATATGGCAGGGCCATTGGGAGAGGTTTACATCTCTAAAAGGAGTCTACGAAAAGAAATAAAAAAAAAGATTTTGAAAAAAATTAGATCTTCATTCCTAACACGGGTACTTTTTGAACCGCCCTCGTATCTGGCATAACAATTTCGTTAATATTGATCCTAATTTTTGATACTAAGCTTGGTTATCGTCCATAATTATATGAATCGATTTTCATAGATCGTGTTAGCGTGGTAACCCTAAGGGTATGTAAACTTACCTATATCTTAGTAAGAACTTGCGTAAAACTAAAAAGTAGTCTACAATCTAAACATTTTTAGTTTTACGTAAAATGATTTTCAAGTGACCAGCCTTACAGACAAAAATGAAGCGCACGATTATCATATCCACAAAAGGTATGAAAACTACAAAATTTAATAATCAACTCAGCCTTTTGCAGTCCACTGCTAGACATAGTTCTCTCCCGAGTTGATGTATGAAATGTATGAAAAACACAAATAGTATGAAAAAATATAAAAGTTTTTTGGCTTACTCACATTTATAAGCGGCTGGAGGATGCCAAGCCTGGCTAGCAGTAGTTGTTCCTTTACCTGCCGCAGCTCTTCCTGTTGCCTGACAATCATTTGCTGCAACTCCTCGTGCTTTCGTTGCAACTGCTCCTGCCACAGCCACTAACTTGTATCATGCAATAGGGTGCATTGGGAAGCCTAACTACTTAGAATAAAATAAGATTTGAAGCAAAATCAATACACATAGATATTGAACCATGCGTACTTGGTACCCTTGGGGATAGTGCTAGAAATTCGTTATATTAAAACATATTCATACCGTCTGGCCGACCTTCGCGAAACTCACCTGCATCTGCGCTTGATCGGGCGACACGATGACCGGCAGTGGCGGTAAGGGTAGCGGCAGTACCCCTGGGACCCCGACCGCACCCACGTATGGCGCGGGGTCCAAGTACTGAGCCCCGATACCGTGCTGCGGTGCCGGAGCCGAATCAGTGTTCTTATGCGACTGCCGGAAGGTAAAGGCGTTACCGTTCATAGACACTTAAAATTAATACCACAGCAAATGATAAGAAATCTAAGTTCTAATAGAGAAGAAAAGTGATTTGAAAATCTAACTAAGATTTTTAAACTTAAAAGCACGTGGTTACACTAACCCACATACAAGTACTCTCAGTGGTGGAGAGTCTATGTTGGTTTTATTTACTACATTTACCTTGCTCACAATCCTGACATACCAATATTAGCGAATAATTATTTTTAAAGATTAAACCCTCCCCCCCCCCCCCACCCGAAATTTGTGAGAAAGCGCTTTTCATGACTAGTCTTACGAGCTCAAACATAATCCCCCTTATTACAAAAGATGGTCTAAGAAACACCTAGGTTTTAAAATAGCTCCGTCTCTTTTTGTTAGATGACTTAAGAAAGTGACGGGTATGTTTTAAATCCTGGTTTACCTTAGTTTTGGTTTAAACCATATTTTGTAATAAGGGGGAATGGGTCTACAAAAAATAGTCATTGCGGAGTGCCCTCAGCCAACTTCTACGTCCTTCTTGCCAAATCATGAAGCTAAGTCCAAGAGTCTGCCTGATTAGCTATTTTAGAGTAGTTTAACAACCTTCCAATTCAAAGCCTCGATTAGATCAACTCATTAGTACCTTGTTTTATTGTCACTAGATTTGCTACCTGTTTGAAACTTCAAAACAATCGGCCGAGCGATAGTGAAAAAAAGCTATCATAAATGTTATGGCTGAGATCCTTACAACAACTATAAACATAGCTGATGATCTTGAAACGGCTCAACTGGTATCCATTAAGTTTATAAAGCCACAGACAGGCAGACAAAGGCTTAAAATTTATAACATCCCTACATTTTGCGGTGGGAGCTAAAAAGAGATTTAAAAAAGTAGCTTTATTCACCTCGCGCATAGTATTTCTCGCCGACGACCGGGACTCGCCGGATAGCGAAGCGGTATCGGATCCAGTGAATCTGACGTGAGACGCCCGCGTCCAAGAAGCACCGGCGGTCGCCGCCGTTCCAGCAGTGGCGACCGTACCTGTCGTGCTGCTGGCCGACGCTGACTTTACCGACGCCGGCTGAAACGATAATGAAATACACACATCAAAAGTGTCTAGGGATCAAGCATTTTTATGCGGATTTCTTGAGATTGAGATGTGGCTTTGTAATAAATTTATGATTTTATAAATTTATATGGATCCTTTTTGGTGCATTTCATAATTTGAATCAGGAACTGTGAATCAAATTCGAGTAAAAGATGAAAATCAGCTGTCAATATTTTCCCTATAAAAACATACAACGCATTGAAGACATTATTAGTGCTACTGTTTCCCTACTACTGATTAAAACCAACGTTATTATGGAGCGGCGACGTCATTTAAGCAGGGAAGAAATGCTCAGAGCCGTGGGAATGATAGAAGCTGGTTCCCGGCAACGTACTGTGGCTTTAGCTCTGAATACAAGTCAGAGTGTTATCAGTCGACTTTGGACACGTTACCGAAGCACTGGTACCGTGGCTGAGCGCCATGGAGGACGGTATCGCTGCACCACACGGAGACAAGACCGATACATTCAAATCTTAACTCGAAGAGCTCCAACAATAACCGCCATGATGTTAGCCGTGAGGCTTCATCACTCTTCAGGGAACTTAATTAGCGACCAAACAGTCAGAAACCGCTTGCATGAAGTGAACCTTCATTCCCGAAGACCGCTACGGGTACCACCTATAGCAATGCACAATCGTAGGATTCGATATCAATGGGCTCTTGGACACAGAAATTGGGCAGAAGAACAATGGCGTTTCGTGTGCTTTTCTGATGAGTCTCGTTTTGGTATGAGACCGGATACAAGACGTATACGACACTGGAGAACCCCTGGACGCCAACAGCGATTAAAATCCTGCCAGGAAGTCCATCCTTATAGTGGTGGAACCATCATGGTATGGGCGGGTATTTGGATCGGCGGAAGAACTGAGTTGATTTGGATCAGAGGCAACCTCAACGCTCAAATTTATGCTGAGACGATTGTATCAGACGTCATCGTTCCTCTACAAGCGCAAATCGGTCCCTTATTTCAGTTAATGCATGATAATGCACGACCGCACACCGCAAGAGTTGTAAGACAGACTCTCGCCGCAGCTAACATCAATGTCCTGCCCTGGCCTGCTCAGTCGCCAGACTTGAACCCGATTGAGCATGCATGGGATATGCTACAGAGAAGAGCTCTGCCGAATATGGAGGGTATCCAGTCGCAAGAAGACCTTTTTTTGTTGTTGCAACGAACATGGGCGGCCATTCCACAGCGTGATTTGGATGAACTCATTTTGAGTATGCCAAACCGATGTTCTTGTGTTGTTAGTGTTCGCGGTAGAAACACGGATTATTAATTGTTTAAGTTACCCAATAAAATTTTAAAGAAAACTGTTATTTCAGTCTTTTTTTCGAACTTTTGTGTTAGTGGTTCAAATGTCAAAAATCCCTTTATTAGGAAAATGGCAAATTTCTTTATTAATGCAAAGGTGACTTGGTTTATCGTTACTGTGACAAACGAAAACACTTTATTTGATGAATCCTTAAAGAAAATTTTAATTAATATCAATCAGGAGAAAAGTTATTGCAAAAATATATGTTGATCCCTAGACACTTTTGATGTGTGTATTTTCAGTTGGTATAGGACAGAGCCTCGACAAGAGGGTTAGTCTTCACGGACAGGTGACGCTTCAACCCATAACCGGCCCAGATTACTCCGGCTGGTAAGTTGCATGGCAATCTCGTCATCTTTCAAAGCTTCCGTTGGAGAGGATCCTGATAGTCCATTGACATATTTTCAAGGTCATCACTTGAAAAAAGAAGTATAAACTCGCTTGTTTCAATCAATCTTCAGTATAAAAGCTAGTGACACGGACTAGACAAAAAAGAAGGACTCCGCGCCACGCATATCAAAAGTGAAGCACCTTACCGATCTATGTGTGCGTGATTTGAGGGATACCAGATAAATGAAAATTTCCCCATTTTTTTTTTAATATTTTGAAAGTTTCATTTCTTTAAATGAAGCCATATAAGAAGTCCGCTTACATTATTTAATTGCAATTACAAACATATACTTAGTTAAAACTTAAAATTAAGTATTTATTTTGTATGAGTGACAAGAAAAACGTTTTCGACGGAATTCAATGTTCTTCATCTCTGCAGGTTCTTATTATTTTAATCCAATCATTATTCCATGGTTGATTTGCTGTAGGAAATCTATAAAAATAATCATATTCAATACTTGTAAAAAACTCACAAAGAACACAAAAAAATGGATTACCCAATCTCTCGGGAAAATTACCCATTTATTTTCCGACAGCACTCCTATGTCTTTTGAGGTTTTGTGTTCCAATAGTAATGATTTTAAAATGTCAAAAATACAATAAATCAACAGGTTAAATAAGTGTCTTACTTGTGAATGTTATTCCTTGACACTTTTTCTGAGATGTAGAATTATTTTTAAACCATTTCACAACACAAGAAGGCATTATTTTATTTTATTACTTGACGTAAACAGTACCTACAATGACGGCGCGGTGCCGCGTAATGGCGGCCGGTCGGCACCTTATGATGTAAATGTGTGCGTGAGGCATGTTTGTACAAACGGTCCGGCATACTTATAGTGCTTCACTTTCGATACACGTGGCGCGGAGTCCTTCTTTTTTTTCTAGTCCGTGGCTAGTGATTATCTCCTGTACACAACCATAAATTTATTTTGTGTTTTAACTAATAAAACCAGAAGAAAATCAATATTTTACTTTTGCAGTTAATAACTTTAGAAGCTGCGGGCAAAATAAGCTAGTACAATATAAAACTTACAACTAACATTAAAATACAACACATAAACAATAAAATATAAACACTAATTCACACGAGGAGTCGGCGTCGTGTGTCGCGCGGTGTCTGGTAGCCGGTAGTAATAATATAACAATCTAGCTATGGCTCTTGCTTACAGGACGATCTCTGCTAAAAGCCAGGATTTATCTAATGACGACCAACCAGAAAAACAAAGAAACAAAAAAGGTGTTGCGGGAAAATTAATTAATTTTCTTCCTACTCCTCCTATTTACTTTTCTAATTAATTTCTTTGCGGTTGCATATTTGAAGATACTTGGTGGTTTGGTTATATTGAGAGAATGAGTGAACGGCGATTAACAAAAGGTATTGATAAGACAGATGTCATTGGAAATGAAGAAAATAGAATGAAGAACATACATTGATGTTCTTTAAAATGTACAGGTGTGTAGTATTTTCAACCGACGTGCGTGTATGACAAGATGTATGAACGTGGACGAATGTAAGGACCGTAGCATGTGGCGTTCTACAGTTTTTGCCTACCATTCCCCAATGGAAAAACGGCGTGAGTTTATGCAAGGTGTGTTATTATAATAGCTCTATTAATAGCAAATCCTAACATATTTTAGATTTAGAGATTAAAGAAAACAATACAGATATTTTATTTAAATGTATTTTTATGATATATTTCAAATAATATTAGTGTAATATAGACCCCAAGATCAAAAACGTTTTTAAACTACACCCATGCATGACAACACATAAAGAGTAGTTAGTTAGTCAATATAGAACTTACACTAACTTGAGACAGCTGTTGGTAGGAGGAGTTGCCGAAGGCGTCACTGGCCTCAGACATGTAGGAGGGTGACATGGAGACCATGGCGTCATCAGAAGGGGCCTCCTTCAACACCCCTCGGTTTACCTCAGCTTCACTGACAGTGTCAGCCTCCGCACCTTCCTGCTTCATGCTCTTGGCGATGTCTGCGTAACTGGAACAATATTTTTAAAGGTCCTAAATCATCTTCGCTCTATATTTGGTTCGCTCCTATTCCTTTATCCTGGCGCACGCACCACCTTACACAATGGATACCATGGACAGACGTCAGCGCGAGTAGCTACCTCCACACGGTTTTGGTTGTCCTTTAATGCATCAGTTATATGTATACTGGGATGGCATTTCACATGGTCTTGGTTAGGGGAATAAATAATAGAAAAACACAGTAATTACACTAATATTTTAAATGAGATAGTTTGTGGATGTGGATGGATTTTTATTACTCAGTCACGCATAAACGGCGGAACGTATTTGGATAAAATTTAGCAGACACATAAAAAATGTCCTGGATTAACACATTTAATACTTTGTACCTGGGTACATGGAGTAGTTTCCCTAGGATGCGAGAGCAGCCGCAATTTATTTATTTTATTTTATTTATTACAACTTATTTTAAAGACCACATAATTGTTACAACAGTTATGATTCCTATTTTTTCCACCGTTAGAAAACAGAACGAATTGAATGATATTATAACAGTTTAGATGTACTTGGGAAAATGCTAGGCAGCCGTTTTCGCAATTGACCTCGACGATACTTGTGAACATTTATAGTTATTTTGTTAACTTTCAAACACTGCACATACAGTAGTGGTCATGTAATTAGGAACGATCAATATAGGAGGCCATCTATTCTATCTATATATAAAAGGAGAAGCTGACTGACTGACTGATCTATCAGCGCACAGCCTAAACCGCTGGGATTAGAAACTTGAAATTTTGACAGTAGGTTCCTTTTGTAACGTAGGCATCCACTAAGAAGGGATTTCTCGAAATTCAACCCCTAAGGGGGTGAAAGAGGGTATTTAAGTTTGAACGTAAGTCCGTCATTTTTGGAGTAAGAAGCATGAAATTAAATATTAAGGTTCCTGGTTGAAATAAATGTACAAGTGTTTAAGTATTTTTGGAAATTCAACCACTAAGGGGGTGAAACAAGTGTTGAAAGTTTATATGAGAAATCTCTTATTTTTTAAGTAAGAAGCACGGAATTAAATATTTAGTCTTCTGGTGAGAAATAACTTAAACGTATTTGAGCGTTTTTGGAAATTCAACCCCTAAGGGGATGATAGATCGGCTCATTGCATTATATTAACGATAGCTGCTATATCGGGTGTAAAAAGACCCTTAACGATAACGAAAACCACGTATTCTACCCATCATTGGGATCATTTTTTTCGAACAAACCATACCTGGGAAATCAATGGTTTTGGAGATATTCAAGGTCAAAGTACACATTTTTTTTTTAGTTTTTTCCAAAAACGATTTCCAAGTCATAATACTAAACTTTCTTCCATACAAACATTACCAAAAATTTCAATTTTTCGTAACAAATTACGCATTTGAAGTTACAAAAACGCAATGAATATCAAACGCACACGACCGCCTTGGCTCGGCTGTGTGGCCGCTACACGCATGCAAACGTGCGGCATCGCCACAACCATAATTTGCGCGCTAGAAAAAAAAGCGTTTTTTTCATGCCAAAAAATAAAAGTCGTTTCCCAGCAATTATTTTTGGTCAATGTAATTTAGTTTGATGTACAGAGTGCGTAGACTTCGGCTATGTGATGGGCCTTTTTACACCCTGTATATTGATATTTGTATACTAATTTTAATTGAACACTATTAATAATTCCATCCTAATTCTATTTAATTTAATTTTGTATAATTCAATTTAATTTGTATAATCTGATTTAATTTTGTATAATTCTATTTTATTTGTTTAATCCGATTTTAAAATTGTTTAGTTCTATTTAATTTTGTATAATTGCGTGTATATTTAGTTTTGTCTTATTTTAGTTTCATGATTGTCTTTTATTAGCCTATAACTTGTATGTTTGGTGTCTTACCACTGTCAGTGCGAATTGGTGATTAATAAATAAATAAAAATATACATATAAGTGTTGAAAGTTTGTATGATAAATCAGAAACTTTTAAAGTAAGAAGCACGGAATCAAATATTTAGGCTTCTGGCTAGAAATAAACATAGACGTGTTTGAGCGTTTTTGGAAATTGTAGCCAAGGGGTGAAATAAGGGAAGAAAGTTTTTTCGAAGTTAGGAGATTTGTATGAAAATTCTTATTCCATCGGGTTATTGACTTAAAAGGCACGAACATTCTTCAAAGTAAATAATAAAAGACGGACTTTATTGATTTTAAAGCTACACCTAAAAAGGGGCTTAACGATAGAGTTTAAAATTTCACGCAAGCGAAGCTGCGGGCAAAAGCTAGTGTTAAGATAAAGGGTAACTATAAAGGACAATGCGTAAGGGCGCGTTCAGACGACACGCGCCCGCTAAGCGCACGCATCTAACTCGCTTTGTTTGTTGTATATAATTTGAGTCTTATGACACATCAATAGATCTCAAATTGCATTAATCGAAGTGAGCGCGGGGTTGGCATGAGGCGGGCGCGGGGAGGGCACGGTGAGGGCGTAGGGCGGACGCGAGGAGTGCGCTGAGCGTGCTCGTGTACTTTACATCGATAAAAAATGTACGTTAAGACAAGGGACTAACTTTTAATTCCAAAATTTCTGAGGAGGGAGCGACTCGTAAGAGAAGAGCGCGTGTGTGAACGCAGCCTAAAAATATATGGACGGTGCCCTATGTGGAAAATGTTGACCAACAAACATAAAAATAGTGTCGATGTGTTCGGAATAACTTACTGTTACTTTTATAGCAAAATTCATTGAATTGTGTTTCTGTGAAATATGTTTCATTCAAGTAAATAGTCTTTGAAACAATAATATTCGAAATAAAAATACAAGGACCAAATATTTTACTAAACATTTTCTGGGAAACGAAATTCTATGATATTTCTGTCTGCGAAACAAGGGGACACCTAAAGACAGGGTTATGTTTTTCACGCGTATCTATGTATGAGGAATTCTTTATACCCTCGAAGCATCCGAACGACTGGACGGATTTTAATGAATGGGGTGTCTACCAATTCGTCTGAGCCGAGTGATGGTTATAGGCTAGGTTTTGTTTTTATAAAATCAAAATGGCGCACGTGAAATAAGAAAAGGCGGGAGTATCGATAATGTCAATAATAAGGATCAAATCTCTCAAACAAATACAGCGTCTTCAGTTAAAGGAAGTCCATGAAATAAGAACTAACAACGAATAAAATAAGGTGTTTCTTAAGTAAAATTGCTACCTTGGTGCCATTCAATTGAAATGTACCTAAGTTAATGTTAGATTTTATAGTCTTCCATCAATTTAAGACACAATGTTTATTGGAGAGATTTGATCCTAGAAGTAAGTATCACTAGAATAAAATGAAGAGACCTAAGTAAAATTTGCTTATTTTAATATAAAAAATGGGTATGTACTTTCCCTCCATGACCATTCGTTTTGGGACGCTCTGTATACAATGCACAAAATAGGGTGTTTGACTAAAAAAATCTAATTAGTCCGTCAGATAGATTATCAATAAATATTTGACCCCTATTTTTTCTTTTGTTACGTAAAATAAACTCAATGTTCATGCCGCCAACAGTCCCACAGGATATAACTAGAGCTATAAGAACATTAAAAAATAAAAAAAAGTCATGGTTATGACGGCGTAACAACTTCTGTGGTTAAATTTGTGGCTGATATAATTGCGGTACCACTAAGTCACATCATGAATACAAGTATTAGCTCAGGTACATATCCCAATAGTCTTAAAAAAGTAATTATAAAACCACTTCACAAAAAAAATTGCAAAGAAGACATGGCTAATTATAGGCCAGTGGCCTTAATTCCAGTATTTTCCAAAGTTTTTGAAAAAATGATATACAAGACAGTTTATAGGTTCCTAACTAAAAATAAAATCTTATGTGACGAACAGAAGGGGTTCAGAAAACATAAAAATATTAATATGGCAATATACGATCTACTGAATAACGTAATGCCAAGTGTGGACCATAAAATGCCTGTATGTGCCATATATACTGATATGACGAAGGCATTCGATTACGTAAACCATGATGTTCTTATAAATAAACTTTACACGTACGGCATTAGAGGAAATGTCATAAACCTAATAAAGTCATACCTTACTAATCGAAAGCAATATACAGAAATATCAAGGATATGTGTTACAACTAAACAGGAACATAAATATCTATTCGGCTACAGAGAAGTCAAATATGGTGTACCGCAAGGTAGTGTACTTGGACCTTTGTTGTTTATTTTATATATTAACGACTTGCCTCGCCAAATTCAACAACCAATGGTATTATTTGCAGACGACAGTACGGCAATAGTAAAATGCGGCAATAAAGATAAAAACATTTACGAAAGTGATATTAATAATACACTAGAAAGCATAATAAATTGGCTTAATAAAAACAATCTTATTGTAAATATTCAAAAAACAAAACTTATGCATTTTCATCAGCGTCTAGGAGCTGGAAATTATGATGTTGAATTTAATGGACAAAAAGTAGACTCGACAAATGTTACAAAATTCCTTGGTATTCTAATTGATAACAAACTGGCCTGGAAACCGCATTCAGATGATGTATGTAAGAGGTTAAGTAAGTCAGCGTACGTACTTTATAACCTGGCAAAAAAAGTAAGCATTCGCACCGTGCTGGAAGCTTATCATGGTCTAGCTGCGTCAGTTTTGAGATTCGGAGTTATATTCTGGGGTAACTGTTCTGAGAGGGAGAGGATATTCAAAGCCCAAAAACGTTGCATAAGAGCAATGACTAGTCTTAATAATACCGACAGTTGTGCACCTGTGTTCAAGTCTCTAAAACTACTCACCTTTCCGTCTTTATACATACTTGAAGTTGCAATATTTGTTAGAACAAACATACACCTCTTTACCCTAATGGACGATATTAGAACACGTCCGGTACCTGTTAGATCGCAGTACAAAAATCTAATGTTTACAGGTAGACACAAAACAGCATTATTAAGAAAAAGCTTACTATCAATGGGGCCCATCATCTATAATAAAATACCTTATTCCTAGAAAGAAGAATCATTAAATATATTTAAAAAGAGGCTAAGATCCTTACTAATAGATAAATGCTACTATTCTATACAAGACTTTTTGAATGATAAGAGTTTATAATGTTACATTAATTTATTATTTTTGGTTAAATCTCATAATGTATAATTGAGTAGATACCCATATTTGTTTATTTTATTATTTCTACCGTACTTTTGCATGCCGTAAGGTAGAGTGTGTTGGAACTACTTTTACAATGTTTACACCTTATTTTGTACCCACATTCATTGCAAAATAAATGATTTCTGATTTCTAAACCAATATTTTACTTGCTTCTGACGTCACAAGCCTCCACTCTCGAGTTTCGGTGCGTTTTATCTTTCCAAATATGACATAGATTTAACAAAAGAAAAAATACGTGTCCATTATTTTTCAAAACTCTAACTGTCGGACTAATTAGATTAGCAATTTATTGATGCTGTCAACATGCCTATTGTACGTATGGATAATTTGGAAATCAATTGACCCAAGTGTAATTTTTTGGTAAATTTAAGTTGTAGGGTTAAATTGAATGTTTAATTGAAACCCAAAGAATAAAAAAAAACAGTTAACTGAATGTTACCAAAAATTTTACTTGGATCCGTTGTCTTCCAAGATATCCAAATCGCTTACGAGAATGCCCCAACGCATAACTATGCAGATGACGAATATCAACTCTCGCTTGCAAGTCTTCTGACAACACATACACTGGACGTGTGCTCGAGTCAGTGCATTGCATCACTATCGTGTGAGCACATACTGTACAACACATGTATGAAGAAAAAAGGAACGCAAATATTTTTATAGTGAGGCAGGACATAAATCACTATTACAAATTTTTTGAAATCACTCACACAAAGTTTCCTTCTAATCTCTAGAGGAATCTAACAAATTATTCGAAAGAGTCACCAAACAAGCATCAAAATTCATTTTTGTGACGTCTTTCTTACAACTCGCTGCATAATGTATGGGAAAATCGAAGCAAAAGTCGTATCATATTCAAAAAGAGGCATGTGTCATCTATACAGGGTGTAAACGAATTCGTGTAATTGCTCCAAACCACGTGATTTACTGGTGACACAATAAATTAACCCTAAATGGGAATTTTTCAAATTCAAACAAAAAAAAAATTAAAATAAAATGGTTTTCTGTTTCTGAGTCATTTTAGAGCCTTAAATTATCTGACTGCAAAGAGCGATATCGCGTTAGTCGTGCCTGCCAGCCGAGTCGCCGTACTTTTATTAATTTATGCGTGGCATCGATATGTTCACACAAATAAAATATAGGTATTTTTCCAAAAAAAAAACTTATTTTTTTACTGAATCCTTAAACCACCTAGGTTTAGATACGATCGGTAACAAAGCCGCAAGAAAAAAAGGTTTTATTTTTAATCCATCTAAATCTCGTGCGGGGCCTGTCTACACCAGTAGTAGATCATCTGGTTTTAAGGAATTACAGGAATTCGTTAACAACCTGTATATATGTATAAAATTCAAAGTTCTGACTGAGATATCAACGCACAGCCTAAACCGCTGGGGTTAGAAACCTGAAATTTGGCAGTAGATTCCTTTTAAGACGTAGGCATCCACTAAGAAAGGATTTTTCCAAATTCAAGCCCTAAGGGGGGGAAAATAGGGGATTTAAGTTTGTATGTAAGTCAGTCATTTTTGAAGTAAGAAGCATGAAATTAAATATTGGTTAGAAATAAATGTAGACGTGATTGAGCATTTTTGGAAATTCAACCCTTGAAGCGGGTGAAATAATAAGGGTTGAAAGTTTGTATGAGAAATCTGGTACTTTTGAAGTAAAAAGCATGAAATTTAAAATTTAGGCCTTTGGTGAGAAATAAGGATACTTACACGTGTTTGAGGGTTTTTGGAAATTCTACCCCAAAGGGGCGAAATGGGGGATAAGAAAATTAAAAAAAATAGGTCAAATAATAGGGTTTCTGGTTAGAAATATATTATTATGTACACGTGTTTGAACGTTTTTGTAAATTCACTTCTAAAATTATAATTTCATGAAAAGAGTAATGGCCTGTCATCAAAGCCGTGGGGGCCATTTGCCGGATATCTTATTCCATACTTAATCGGAACATGTCTTCTTTACAATCCAATAAAAGTATCACAACTCTCTCAAAAAATTCGTGTTTTTATTTTAAAATGAAAAAGTGCACTCTTACTGAGACACCATTTATTATTAATATGTAACTTCCAGTTGCAATGTTTATCCAAGGTAAGTGTCCTAGAAAGGAGAATGACCAAAAGTGGTATCAAAAAGTCTCGTGCATCAAGATCAAAATATTATAGTAATTATTTTCATATTTTTTACGACATTACGCGTCGGGGATTTGATTTTTGAACAGGGAATTTAATTTAAACTAAAAAAGTGTTGATATTGTTTTATTCTTTTTACATGACGTTCCGTTTCACATGATTTATGATTACTGTAACCTTGAATTTTGAAAGTGTCATGATCACATCTTTCAAAAACATGTAAAAAAGTTATATTTTGCCGATTCTACATTAATTAAAAACAACTAGAATAAATTGTCATTTTTTTATCTATGGTTAATTGGCCGTCACAGCCGGTCATAGAGATGTAGAATGCAATAGATGCGGATTACTGTTTTTTAGAGCAATAATAAATCGTGTATGAGTTATGACATGTCCACACTGTCAGGTTATTTAGATTATTTCTAAAATCTCCAAAACTCGCGTTGTGTTTACAAAAAGAACTTTTGTAGGAGTTAATATAATAAGTGTAGTCTATAAAAAACAAAGCTTGACTTTGATGCAGCATGGTACGGGACTCCATACATCCATGAGCATTGTCCTTTGATATTATCGTCTTTATTTCTTTTTTCTCCTTCAAATGTAACGTTGATATTATTTGGAATTTGTTTGTAGTTATTGAAAATTATGTATTTAGTTTTCGACAAATTTACCTTCAAGTCTTTATGCGTTAACCAATTAACTATGCTATTTAGCGTACTTCATTGTAGCATAGTGTCATAGCGTGTACTTAATTTTCGTGATTGATTTTGCTATTGCTGGGAATTGCTACTGAAACATCATCGGCAAATAGTACGCATTTATGAGTGGTGACACTTGGTAGGTCATTTATGTTGAGGAGAAAAATAAGAGGACCCAAAATACTACCCTGTGGTACTCCTGATATATTGTGCTTGAAATGAGACCTATATGAAGTTGATACTAGTTTTTTATTCACGCAAGACACTTCTACGCATTGCGTTCGGTAGTAGAGGTAGCTTCATAGCCAATCTAGGGCCAGGCCTCGGATGCCGTATCGCTCACACTTATCAAGTAGCTTCTCGTAATTAAATAGATCAAACGCCTTGCTCATATCAAGAAAAACTACAGTCACGGGCTTCTTTCTATCTATATTTTCCGTAATGGATTTAACAAGAGAGAAGGTTGCAAGAGTTGTTGAACTTGCCCTTTTGGAAGCCGTTCTATTCTTCTTCTTTTTTTTTTTTTTTTAAGAACTCACATAACCTATGGTGCATGACTTTTTCATATATTTTAGATAGTATTGGTATGAGAGTGATGGGTCTGTAGTTATTAATACTACGCTTACTTCGGTCCAATATTTCTATAATATTTATTAATATTATATATATTTATATGTTAATATTATTTATATAATAGTCAATATTTCTTCCGGATTGGAGACTCACGGATAACGGAGAGAAATCGGATGACGGAAGTCGTATCTAGTGCGTAAACTGCCATACAAATAGTTCTATGATTACTTCGGAGCGTATTTTCACGGATTCGGATCGGATGCAGTGCGTAACCGCTCTTAGACTTTTCAACGTGAAAATATAATTGCATAGCATAAACACTATAGTGGCCGCCAGTTAAAGCTGCAATAAAAGTCATTGATCCGACGGCGCTGAGTGTGACGTCAGAGCGAGTCAGGGGCGCATTACCTATCCGTTATTTTGTAATAATGTTGCGCTTTCGTCCTTCGGCTCGTTTGTCGTTCCGAATCTGGTTTGCGCTTGGGGGATTGACTTAACGTAACTCATACTCGGAAAGTTTTCACGCATTTGTTGTTATTAATTTTGTTGTTGTTAATTGTTTTAGGGCCGATTTTTCAATAGTCAGGTAACTTTTAACTGAATACAATTGTCAAAATTCAATGTGTCAAAATGTCAAATTTATTCCTCAGTTCAAAGTTATCTGGTGATTGAAAAATCGGCCCTTAGTGTTACGTTTGTTTTGTTAGTTTGTTACTGTTTTGTTTTGTTAAGAAAAACACGTTGTATATATTATAGAGAGTTCATAACCTCGCACGATTTATTAGAATCTTACGGTGTTCGCACTAATCCACATTTACATCACATTTAGGTAGGGACATTTAGAATTTCCAATAAGTTTTTTGGTCTTTCCAATAGTAAGTACATTCTACCCCATATCAGAGGAAATTCATGAATTACGAAAGTCGTCATTACTGTTACGATATAAAAGCGCTGTCAATGTCATATTGTGACCATTGAAATGAGGTCTACTGTACAAGTCATTCGGTAATCAACTTAATTTACAAAAGGGTTAAGTTTATATTCGTTTAAGGGCCGATTTTTCAATCGTCAGATAACTTTTATCTGGGGAATAAGTTTGACATTTCGACGGCTTTTGTACAGTAAATATGTCAAAACATCAAATTTATTCTTTAGATAAACGTTATCTGACGATTGAAAAATCGGCCCTAATTGAAAGGAATGTTTAATAATTTTAAATAATTGTCAAATAAAGGCTACAATTTGATACACGAGTTTCATTATATTAGTAGTTACCTACCAAAATAAATACTACTGAACATGGTTTTGACCAAAAGGTTTGCAATCTATGCTCAGTGAACGTGTAGCTAGTTCGCATGTGGCGAGATAGATGGCGCCACAACCGCGTCAAGGACGCCCCTTACCACGATAACGTTTGTTTTGATCGTGTATCGCACGCTGATACATTTTTTTTGATCCGTTTTGAAATATTGGAATACATTGGTAGACGGGCGTCAACGACTTTTATTGCAGCGTTATCTGGCGGCTACTATAGGAAGAGGTGAAGGGCGGGCGTTTTGGAGGCGGTCTTTTATAACACTCACGTTCAAAAAGAACTCATTTTCATAATATTGTACTTGATAGTCAGATAAAGAAAATGCACACATACCTAACAACTCGATGGGTGCAGACTACGAACTCCGGTTTTGAATTCCATTGATGATACGTGATATAGAAGCGGGTCTGAAGCCAGATCCACTGTTGTCCTTTCGTAAGAAATCGGTAGTAACACGACGTTAATTCTCCTTTTTGCATCACTGTTAAAAATAATAATATATTAAGTTCTTTTACAGCTTATTATAGTTCAATTGATATAATATCTACTTAATAAAACTCGACTGACTGAGACAATGCACAGCTTAAGCCTCTAGGTCTAGAAGCATGAAATTTTGCACAGGAGTTCCTTTTATAACTGACCCGGCGAACTTCGTGCCGCCGTTTTTTTTCCTGTTTTTATTTTCTTTTTTACTAACCTTGTCCTGACAATAACGAACACACAAAAAAAAACCGGCCAAGTGCGAGTCGGACTCGCGCACAAAGGGTTCCGTACCATTATCTATAAAAACGGTAAAAAAATCATGTCTGTTGTATGGAAGCCCATCTTAAATATTTGTTTTATTTTAATATATTTATTTATTTTTAAAGTGAATATATAGCTAAATATTCTGTGAATATTTCAAGCGTCTACCTGTTGCCGTTATCAATATCGAGCAAAAACGAGCAAAAAAATCACGTTTGTTGTATGGGAGCCTCCTTAAATATTTATTTTATTCTGTTTTTAGTATTTGTTGTTATAGCGGCAACAGAAATACATCATGTGTGAAAATTTCAACTGCCTATTTATCACGGTTCATGAGATACAGCCTGGTGACAGACGGACAGACAGACGGATAGACGGCCAGACGGACAGACGGACAGCAGAGCCTTAGTAATAGGGTCCCGTTTTACCCTTTGGGTACGGAACCCTAAAAAGAATTATCCAATTTAGTGCAGTCGTTCGGAAGTTATGCGCGCGTACATACATTTCGGCGATTCATTTTTATTTATAAAGATGTGAGTACAAAGAAACACTTTTTGAAAATTCACCACCTATACGGGTTATGAAGGTTTGTGTAGAAGTTCGTAATTGTTTAAGTTTAGGGAATCCCATCAGGCACACGGCTTGTTATAAATAATTCAGTACACTAAATAGCTTCTAATATTCAAGGCAATGGTGCGTAACTTCAGTCTGAAATTAGCAACCGGATGACTCTTGGTGGACTGAGGCAAATTGGAAACTTTTTTATCTAATACCTCATAACCCCAAAATGGATTGAATCCGAGAAAAAGGGTGGGGGTCAAAATGTTAAAAAAAATGTTTAGAAACCGAATGGAAAGGCGGTAGCATTAAAGTACTCGTACTCACTATTGTTTAAAAAATGGTCATCGGAAACGTACAGACGGTACCGCGAACGTATTTTTTTTAAATCGAAAAAAATAATCGTGTAGCAACCGGTTGCGCTTTTGAGGAAAATTTTTGTTTTTATATAGAGATGCTATAAAAAAATTGTCATCCGTTACTGCTGGACAGTTTTTGAAAAATTAAAGATTAAAGTGGTGAACATTTTCGATTTTTCACTCGCTTTATTCAAAAATCAAAAATAATTTTGTTAAAATTGTTAAAAACGGATGACGTTTTTTATACATGTTCTCAGAGGGTCCAACTATGATATGTATCAATGTCATCCGTTTTTATAACATTTAACCCCATTTTTTAATTTCTCAAAAACTGTCCAACAGAAACGGATGACAATTTTTTTAAAGCATCTCTACACAAAAGCAAGAATTTTCCTCAAAGGCGCAACCGGTTGCAAAACGTTTTTTTTTTTTTCTATTTTCAAAAATCCGTTCGCTCTTACCAACGGTACGTTTTGGATGTCATTTTTTAAACAAGAGTGAGTACTCATACTTTAATGCTACCGCCTTTCCATTCGGTTTCTAAACAATTTTTTTTTACATTTTGACCCCACCCTTTTTCTCCGATTCCGTCCATTTTGGGGTTAGATAGATAGATAGATATACTTTATTGTACACTAAAAGAAATAAAACAGACGGAATACAGGTAATCAAGAACAGTACAAATGGCGGTCTTATCGCTTAAAGCAATTTCTTCCAGACAACCATTGGATGGAAAGAATTGTTAAGAAAAATATAAAGGGCAATTTGCAGCGTACAAATTTATAATCTAATGAAAGTTGGGAATCAACAAAATAACTAGGTATAAATAAATAGTATAACACAATTAAATACATATCTTAAATATATATACATATACACATACAGTGGTGGACATATAATTAGAAACACCAAGTGTGACTTTTATTTTTAGTACAATTTAACTTGATAATTCATGTTTTACGTATCATAGAGGGCTTATACCTATTTATCTACAATCTATCCACATCATGAAGTATTATTATGTCAGTTTTGGAAATATCATACAACCTTTTATGTAAAATCTGGTATACTTTATAAAATAAAATGAAGCAGCACAACGTACTAAGGTGGACAACTAATTAGAAACAGAAAAAAAAACATTACCATAAATATGAACAAAGGTAACGAAACAATAAATAATGAAGTTAAATGGTACAAACGTTTTATAATAAACAATTAATGCTTGGTTGGGAAGCCTCTGCTGTCCATTACAGCTCTACAACGACGTGGCATTGATTCTATCAATGTTTCATACATTTCCAGGGAATATTTCTCCAAGCTTCTACAAATGCGTCTTAAAGTTGTTGTAGTATGATACTAGTAGTAGTAAGATATTAGTGATATGTTTATTGGACAATGTTTTCTTTACAATGTACCACAAATTTACATTTGATTCAAATCCGGACTATTTGCAGACCACTCTAACACCGACACTAATTAGTTTCTTAGAAATGCTTTAACACTGTTTCTTTGGTTTGGATTATTGTAGTGTCGGTGTTAGATTGGTCTGCAAATAGTCTGGATTTGAATCAAATTTAAATTTGTGGTACATTGTAAAGAAAACATTGTCCAATAAACATATCACTAATATCTTACTACTACTAGTATCATACTACAACAACTTTAAGACGCATTTGTAGAAGCTTGGAGAAATATTCCCTGGAAATGTATGAAACATTGATAGAATCAATGCCACGTCGTTGTAGAGCTGTAATGGACAGCAGAGGCTTCCCAACCAAGCATTAATTGTTTATTATAAAACGTTTGTACCATTTAACTTCATTATTTATTGTTTCGTTACCTTTGTTCATATTTATGGTAATGTTTTTTTTTCTGTTTCTAATTAGTTGTCCACCTTAGTACGTTGTGCTGCTTCATTTTATTTTATAAAGTATACCAGATTTTACATAAAAGGTTGTATGATATTTCCAAAACTGACATAATAATACTTCATGATGTGGATAGATTGTAGATAAATAGGTATAAGCCCTCTATGATACGTAAAACATGAATTATCAAGTTAAATTGTACTAAAAATAAAAGTCACACTTGGTGTTTCTAATTATATGTCCACCACTGTATATACTTACATACTCAAATAAGATACATACATATTTAATTATAAATATAGACAACTTAAAAACTACTATAGAGCCAATAAATGTTTTTAAACTTTCGCGATTTGTACACATTATAAAAATATTGAATCGGGTCTTCTCGCGTAACAAACTTTAAGAGGCACAAAACTTTAAGAGGCTTCACGGCCGGTGAAATTCGGCCGAAACGTCGGGATAAAAGGTATTTTGTGCCTCTTAAAGTTTGTTACGCGAGAAGACCCGATTCAATATTTTTATACTAATAGAGCCAAATAATGTTCCTTCACCATTCTTTTGAAAGAAACTAGCGACTGAGCACGTCTCACAGACACAGGCAGTGCATTCCACAAGCGTATGGCCTGGACAGTAAAGGAATGATCAAAGAATCTTGTGGAATGCAGAGGCATCTTCAGTTTCAAGTTTTCCGATGATCTCAAGGACAGTGAGTGCGAATCACGCATGAACTCGAAACGATCTTTAAGATAAGGAGGGGTAGTAGGATTAAACAGAATACTGTATAGTAGGGAAAGAATATGAGTATTCCGACGAAGGCGTATTGGAAGCCACTTGAGTTTAGCACGAAATTCTGACACATGATCATATTTGCGTAAACCAAATATGAATCTTATACAAAAGTTTTGAAGTCGCTCAAGTTTGTTAAACTGGTCCTCGGTGAGATCAAGATAGCTGGCATCGGCGTAGTCAAGGATGGGAAGAAGAAGAGATTGTGCAAGCACAGTTTTAGTGGCAGTGGGTAACAAGTTACGAAGTCTTCTCATGGATCCGGCTGACGCAAACATCCTGCGACTGGTCTCTTGCAGTTGTGGATCCCATGAAAAGTTCTTGTCCATGAAGATCCCTAGGTTTTTTACCTTTTCACTGAAAGGTACTTGTATACCGTCAAAGAAAACCTGTGGAAGCTGCAACCAGTCGATTCTCGAAACCATCCGAGAGCCGCCCAAAACAATGACTTGTGTCTTTGTAGGATTGACTCTTAGTCCGTAGGACTTGCTCCACTCAGCAATTTCGACAAGATCTTTGTTGACATTGACGATGGCTTCTGATAACTGTCCCAACGGAGCCTGTGAGTAAATTTGAAGCTCATCTGCATAAAGGTGGTAAGAAGAAAGTAGTTGATTAGAGATTGAATTAATAAATATTGCGAAGAGTAATGGGGATAAAACGCCACCCTGAGGCACACCAGCAGTCGTATTACTGCATGAAGATAACTTATCCTCAATAGTAATACGTTGTCGGCGGCCATACAGGTAACTACGAAACCAACCAATCAATTGTTGTTGGAGATATGTGAAGAGAGCTTAGTATGCCAAGCATAATGTCGAAGTCAACAGTATTAAAAGAATGGCTAAAATCCAGCAATGCCAGTACCGTTAACTTCCCATTTTCCATGCCTAGCCTGATGTCATCCGTAATATTAACCAGGGCTGTGACAGTACTATGGCCAGGACGAAAACCGGATTGGAAGGGATTTAGAAGTCTATTCTTACAAAGGAATGTACTCAACTGATTGTGAATAAGACGTTCTAGGACTTTGGAAACGAACGGTAGTATGGATATTGGACGGTATTCAGAAAAGGACACTGGATTGGATTTTTTTGGTAACGGGATAATTTGGGCGTCTTTCCAGGCATTTGGAAAAGCACCGCTAAGGATAGAGTTAGAGGGGTTATGAGATACTAGACAAAAAAAGTTTCCAATTTGACTCAGGAACTCAAATACCAAGAGTCATCCGGTTTCTAATTTCTGACTGAAATTACGCGCCATTGCTTTAACTATAATAGCTTCATATACGTTATCTCTCTTTGCCTTCATCTATTGTTTTCTGTAGAAAATTAGCAAGTGAATTGTTGAGTAATACCCGTCCGTTTTTCTGCTCTTTGCCGTCGCCCGTGTTTATTAGGTACCGAATGTACTGTTCTAATGTACTTTCAGTCAATTGTGCCAATTTAAACATGTATTCCTATCACATTAATAATTTAGGGTAATACGTTAACAATATACTTACAAGCCTCATGGCATGTGACGACTTTTTCTAAGTCATCAAAGTGGTAGTAATCATAACCGGAGGTGCCGAGTACTTCAAATGGCAAATAGCCAATGATAGGAGGAGCGCGGTGATCCAGAAATAAGAACTTCCACTCCAGACTATGCCGCGAAGTAAACTCGCTACGGCTGGAGTCGACTAGTGACACGTCACGAATCAGTTGAGGGGTGTACAGCCGGCCAGTGCATACGAACAGTAACCTAACAAACAAGATTACGATCAACATCAAAGTTATACGACACAAATTAAACTCTCGATTTCCTTTAACTTCCCAAAACTATTACACAACTAAATTTTAATTGGACTCATTGATCGAATTTTATTTATACAATAACATCATTGTAAACGTAGCTGTAATCAGTAATTTTCTTACCTTGATTCGTGATCTGGCTGGTAATTTGACATATCATCACTGTCAACTTGCTCAGTGTTTGTTCCTGAAAATCCAATATTTTTTATGGCTATGGTAATTTAATTGTGAGTTCCAAATCAAGCAAGTAGATGTATCTTTACGAAAAATGTAGATTTTATGATTTTTTAAATTTTCCAACAATTATAAGAAGTGTTTAAGCGTTATGTATTATCGTCTACAAATCAATCTATGATAACATGGCACGCCCCTCCAACATCTGTCTTCAATGTATGTGTGCATATGCAAACTAGTCACCATGTTTGTGTTTGACAGTACTTGACATGTTTGATATTTAGTAGATTTATTGCTCGACTATATAGTACCTACATAATGAAAGTGACCGCTCGATAAAACCGCACGTGTGTCATTCATACAAACCTCCAAACGGTACCATACTGTTAATTAGCGAAGTCAAATCTGACGAGAGACTGATCCATTATTTTTGTTTAAGTTTGGCCTACAGTTGCAGAATGCACATATCTGCGTTGAACGAATGACGCGTTCTAAATATTCTCTCTCACACATTTTTAGTTGCAGTGCCAATGTGCCATGTTATCGTAGTTGATCTCTACAGGTCGAACCACGCTAGGAAATAAAAGTTTACAAGTTTCTGCTAAACCATGTACTTACGAAAATGACCATTAAACTGTACAAGTTCATAACTGGCTTCATCTCTGAAGTCCAAACATCCTCTTTTAAGATGACACTGGAAGCGGATTTCGTTCTCTACAACACAGAAAAATTGGATTGCAACGCGCGACTTTACAAAACTTTCAACGATTGCCAGCATATCTATGGCTTTCGACATTATACGATGGATACGTTATTAAAGGGCAGTTCAGACTACGCTATACTATTTCGCTATATAGTAAAGCATATTGCGTTATAAACTAGAACTATATGGCATGACGTTCACACTATACGCTATATCGCAAGCCGGTCTACTATGTATAGCAATTTATTTGACGGCAATCCGTCGGACGACGAACGGGGAAGAAGTGAGTCGGGGCGGGGCCCGCAGAATCGTGCATTATAGCTCTGAGAATCGCTCAAGTTTATCGCGTACAGCAAGCCAATACTTTATAGCATAGCGTTGTGTGGACGTGTCTATATAAAATGTATGCTGCGAGATATAATTTTGCTATACAATATTTGCTATATATTATAGCGTAGTCTAAACTGCGCTTCATGCTTATGTTTATAGTAAAGTAGCGCTATAGTTCAATGCCCTTTAAGATATTTGGTTATTATATTTGTTGGGTGAAATATGATATCAATTACATGGCATGGTAATAACACAAGGTTAAAGATACACTTCGCGCGTGGCAACATCGTTAATATTATGCGATATGTAGTGTACCTATAGGCGCTGAAATAAAGATACATGTACATATTTCATTCGCAATGCGATTTCGACTCTATTCTTGAAAATAATATAAGCGTTAAAATACAAATAACATGCAATCACATTCGAGTAGGTATAGGTTGTCATAAATTTACTGTTGAAAGTAATTGCAAACCTTACCATAATTTAATAATAATGTTAGCAGAGAAAAGGCTTCTTCAAGTATTAATTTCTTTACAAGCTCTTCGATGCTGAACAAAGACCTTTTCTAAAAGGATATCTGTGTCGGAATCAATGTTCCTGACATGTATTATTTTTTAAACGGAATAGTTAATCTGAGCTCAGTCTATAATGTGAAGAATACATTAAAATTCATCAAGCATAATTAGTGAAAATTAATTATAAATAAATAAAATCTTCAGGAATCGAACCTGGGCCTGGGTTCATTTACTACACATTCTCCTGCCCTTATCCCAATTTATTTGGGGTCGGCGCAACATGTCTTTTTCTTCCATACTTCTCTATTAGTCGTCATCTCGGTAGTCACCCCCTTTCTAACCATATCATCGTTCACACATTCCATCCATCGTTTCTTTGGTCTTCCTCTACTCTTATAGCCATCGACATTCATACTCAAAACTCTCCTCACTACATTTTCCTCATTTCTCCGTAACACGTGCCCATACCATGATAACCGATTTCCACACAACTTTTCAGTTATCGATGCCACTTTCAAACTTCCTCTTATGTACTCATTTCTTATTTTATCCATTCGTGTAACACCACACATTCCTCTTAGCATTCTCATCTCTGCTGCATGCAATTGCCTTTCATTCATCCCTTTTGTGGCCCAACATTCTGATCCATACAAGACAGCAGGTCTAATCATGCTTTTGTATATCTTCCCCTTAAGTTTAAGGGGAATGCGGGAGTCGCAGATTGTTCCCGTGACCTGCCGCCATTTCATCCATCCAGTGTTAATTCTGTGCTTAACCGTCCGATCTACTTCACCATCGCTTTGCACAAGTGAACCGAGATACCGAAAGTCGGAGCAGACTGGGAGAAGTCCGCCATCAAGCGCTATGGCTTCAGAACTGGAGAGACCGCCGAAATCGCAGAACATATATTCGGTTTTGGTTCTGCTAATTTTCAAGCCAACATTCTCCAGCTTCTGTTGCCATTTCTCCAATCTGCTCTGGATCTCAGGTCCATCTTCACCGACAAGGACAATGTCATCGGCAAACAACATGCACCAGGGTGCCTCCTCCTGGATGTCCCACGTAAGAGCGTCCATAATCAACAGGAAGAGGTAAGGACTTAAAGCCGAACCCTGGTGCAAGCCTACAGCCACACTGAACTCGTCGGTATTGCCAGCAGCCGACCGGACGTAGGTACGAGATTGACTGTACATAGCACGAATTAACTCTACATACTTCCCGGGCAAACCTTTCTCTTTCAAGGCCCACCACAATACATCCCGAGGTACCCTATCATACGCTTTCTCCAGATCAATGAACACCATGTGCAAGTTCTTGTGTGCACGTCTGTACTTCTCGCACAATTGGCGGAGTGCAAAAGTGGAGTCCATTGTTCCTCGACCTGGCATAAACCCAAACTGGTTTGGGGTAATCTCACTCTCCTCTCGCAATCTTTTCTCTATTACTTTCTCCCATACCTTCATACTATGTGACATGAGCTTTATCCCTCGATAGTTGTTGCAGTCCTGTACATCACCTTTATTCTTGAAGATGGGCACTAGCGAACTATTGCACCATTCTTTTGGGATCCCTCCTTCATGCAACAACTTATTGAAGAATAAAGTCAGCCACATACATCCATCTTCTTTTAAACACTTCCATACTTCTACTGGTATATCATCTGGGCCCATAGCCTTTCCATTTTTCATATTTTGGACTGCCTTTCTTACTTCATCCATGCTAATTTCCCTCACCAAACCCACATTTACTTGTACCTCTTTGAGCACACCGTTCCATTTATTCTCTTCGTTCATTAGTTTTTCAAAATAAACCTTCCATCGTTCTTTTATTTCGTCATCTTTGGACAGAACCTTACCAGCGTCGTCTTTCATACACTTAATGTGAATTATATCTCTCGTTCTCCTTTCTCTTGCTTTTGTTATCCGGTAGAGCTCCTTCTGGCCTCTAGGGCTGTCCAGTGAGTCATACAACTTCTCCTGCGCCTTAGCCCTCGAAACTGCTACCGCCTTTTTTGCCTTTCTCTTCCATTCTTTATAAATTTTCTTCTTATCTTCTTTCAAACTATCATACCCGTTTTCTACACCCTGCCATTCTTTAAACGCAATTTTCTTTTCTTTAAGCATCTTTTGCACGTCTTCATTCCACCACCATGTATCTTTTTCTATCATACCTTTCCCTTTCGATTCTCCAAACACATCTTTTGCTACTGTCCTTATACAATCCGCCATCTCTTTCCAACATTCATTCACAGATTTTCCTTCCATATCCTTCATTTCAATCATTTTATCTACCACTTGATTCTTAAACATGCCGGCACATTCGTCTTTTTCTATCATGCGCCATCTGGTTTTGGGCGGGGGCCGTTCCTTGTTCCTACTGGACGAGACACTGATTTTTACCTCCATTATCAATAGTCTATGTTGTGAGACTAAGTCTTCACCTGGGACCACTTTACAATTTTTGACACTTTTAAGGCTGTTTCGTCTTACTAGGAAGTAATCGATTTGTGTCGCGTGGCGGCCGCTTTTATAACTTATCAGATGTTCATTTCGTTTTTCGAACCACGTATTTGTTATTGCCAGGTCGAAGGCCGTGGCAGCTTGCAGCAGTGCCTCGCCATCAGTGTTACGGTCTCCGTATCCCCAACCGCCATGCACTCTTTCATACCCATCCTTCTGTCTTCCTACATGCCCGTTAAAATCACCCCCCACATACACTTCTTCACTATCTTGCACATCCATCATCACACAATCAAAGTCCTTCCAGAACTTCTCTTTTACACTATCCTCACATCCTGACTGGGGTGCGTACACACTAACTATATTAAGCACTAAACTCTCCACAATCACTTTAACAGCTATCACTCTATCACTCACTCTTTTAACATCCACCACACATTCTTTCAACTGACTATCCAGAACTATACCCACACCATTTCGCTTGCCATCGCTTCCACAGTAATAAAACTTATATCCTTCTCCTATTTCTCTAGCCTTTGCACCTTTCCACTTCGTTTCTTGCAGACACGCAATGTTCAATCGTCGCCTTTTTAAAACATCTGCTAGTTCCCTTCCTCTTCCAGTCATCGTACCTACATTCCAGCTAGCACATCTCAATCTCACTTCCTTCACACTCCGAGCTTGCGTCTTACGTCGCACCCGCCCGTTCTGGTGCGACAACCCTTGTCCATTTCCCACAGAAACCGGGTGCTGCCCCTGCGCGTCGCCTGTGGGGTACGCCCTAGCCCTATCGCGCATCATATTCTTTCTATCCATGTTGCTTTATGGTTTTGGCAAAGTTTAACAGCCGGCCGCCAGCCTGACACCAACCCTCCTTGGGAATGCTTTGTTGGTGGTTTACCCGCCACCGCGCGGAATTAAATGGAAATCCCGCCATTTGTCGGTCGTCAGAGCCTCGTTGGTAGGAGCAGGGTGCACCGCGTGCAGGTGAGGTTGACGTTTGGGGAGTCTGGTTGTTGTGCGCTCCCCCTTACACCCCCTGGGTTCATTTACTAATCATACTAAAAAGCAAATGCAAATATTTTCAATTATATGCTTCAATAACTGGCAGTCGCTGGCTCAAGCAGTATAAATAAGCGTTCGCAATACAATTCGTGGGGCAATACAATAAGCAACATGCAACAAATAGATAATTTATATAACGCAGATCGCAAGCATTGTTTACCAAAAATAACGCTTTTTGTTTTAAATATTTATTGTGGCAATGGCAATAGTGAAAATCAATTGCCGTATTCGGTTTGATACACATTAAAGTAGATTTGTTCAGAATTTAAGCTACTTTCTTTTATCCTTACTAATATCTAATATAAAATTCTCGTGTCACAGTTTTCGTTGCCATACTCCTCCGAAACGGCTTGACCGATTTTGATGAAATTTTTTGTGCTTATCCGGTATCTATGAGAATCGGCCAACATCTATTTTTCATCCCCCTAAATGTTAGGGGTAGTCCAACCCAAAAATTTTTTTTTATTTTTTAGACAAAATTTTTAATTTCTAATTATTTATATGGCAAAACAACGTTTGCCGGGTCAGCTAGTTAAATATAAATGCGAAAGTAACTGTCTGTCTGTTACCTCATAACGACTAAACTACTGAACCGATTTTGTTGAAACTTGGTACAGTGATAGTCTGGAACCCGGAGCAGGGCATAATCTACTTTTATCGCGAAAAACGCGGAATATGCGATAA
The DNA here is from genome assembly GCA_905220435.1 of Amphipyra tragopoginis. Taxonomy (NCBI): domain Eukaryota; kingdom Metazoa; phylum Arthropoda; class Insecta; order Lepidoptera; family Noctuidae; genus Amphipyra; species Amphipyra tragopoginis. Next base: position 20,343,775 of record HG991991.1, on the reverse strand, counting down.
ACGACATCCACGCGGGTGAAGCCGCGAGCGTCCTCTAGTTACATATATTTCTACAAGGTTAGTCGTAAAGGAGGAACTAATCCGAAAGGGTGTTAAAGTACCCATAACTTTTGTTCTACCACTTTCCCCAAAAGTCAATAGTTAAAGAGAAATAGTTGTTCAAAAATTACATAAAAGAATACGCTAAAATCTATCTATCCTCAGCTATGATCAGCTGTGTTTACATTTTACGTCGTATTTGCGGGCACAAATTAGAAGCTCCATTTTCTGAATTAGTAACTAAAGCAGGGATGAAGAATTTTTGTAAAAACTAATTAAAAAATAATTTTACATGGAAATAAAAAAAACGAATTTTGCTATTTTAACACTTGCTTTAGAACCGTCACCAGTGATACTTTAAGTGGTCTGCGGATTAGTGCCCCCTTTCCGACTAACCTTGTAACCAATAAAATGATGTCAGATGTAAAGTAAGGTATAGGTAATATAGCATTCGCGCAAATTTTCAGCTGGAGGTAGAAATAATACGTAGGGTTAAAATGTTTTAAGTCTAGTAGTCTAGTAGACTTTTATAACTTACGCAGTTGTAAACTAATACGGTACTTGTATAACTCTGTTTATTTAATACCAAAATTTTCTTAAATTAACTTTCTATGTAGCCAGCCTCAAAACATTTAAATATTGAACTGAACCGCAGCGTATAGTTTACAAATAAAATCAGGTCAGAAGTTCAAGAAATGCAATCTTATAGTACCTATCTATTCCAGCATCCTATTGTGCGCAAGCACAATAAATTGAATCAATAAATTATTTAATTGTACGATACACAAACCAGCGACGACTTTATACGATCAAGAAGTAAGTTGCTGACAAAGTGCACTAGTACAGTCATTATAAAATAGAACATAATATTTTTCAGTTTTATGAGAAATATATTGAATATTTCTCATAAAACTGCTGTTATTTAAACTATAAATTTTATACATAAGTTTATATTGGTGGAAACTTGTAATTGGCTTTCTTCTACATATTACTAATGACTACTCGAATGTATTAGCTGTAAGTTTTCTTAAAATTAATAAAATAATAAAACAAAAATAAAATAAAATAAATAGAGCCGAAATCGCATTGCTTTTGTAGACAATAGCATTGTTTACAGTTTACGTCGCTTCGAGGTTATGCGCAAAATTTATTTGCAAGAGCTTCTATATTTCTATTTTATTCTCATAAAAATGAGACCTGATGGGGCATATCCGCATATCTGATATTGTACAGATTAATATTATACAACATTCTTTGCAGCGTACCCAGAAAAATAGAACTAAAGCAAGCTCTCATTTACTTAAAACAATAATTAGAAGAATGAATTGATTGCTCAAATAATCCATTATCCAATCATGTTACTTACATAAGCATAATCTTTTACAAAAGTCTTAAAATATATGTAGAAGGGAAATTACAACCAAAATTTGATTCCAGTTCTTTAAAAGACTAGGCTTTCATGTTTCTGTTCCATTAACAGATCACTTACGCTTTTATCGAAAATAGGGTTGATTTTACAACTGACAAATTTAGGATATGTTGTTATGAGGTAGATCTGACTTATAGTCCATTGGAAAATCGAGCCCTTGGGATAATAAACTTATGATTATGTGTTACTATATACCTTTGCCTACAGATTGCATCGGGTCAGTTGCAGCCCCGGGATTTTGTAATAGATTGTACAGGCTGGGCCGATCATCTTCAAATGAAAAGTCGAATATACTTTTATTCACTACATCTGCCTGAAAATATATAAAAAGTTAATTATTTACAAATTAAAGATTATAAATTTATTCATCAACAAAATATAATTAGGATTTTTTTTTCAACTTTGTTGTTTGTTCTATGAAAATCAACAAAAAAATTAATAAAAATTGAAACTTACTGGGTTGTGACCCAACAAAGATGTGATGCTTTCCGATACATAATATATTAGTCCCGTAGCTGAGAAAACCATTACAAAGCCTTCCAGAGCCTCCAATACTAAATATGTAAATTCTTCATTTGATAAAAATGCTGGCTTCCAATCCTCTTGAACATCATGAGCTCTTGATCTAACTGTTATTTCTAAAACAAAAAGATTGTGACATAATCCAGAATCAAGTCGTGACAGGCTAGTGATTGAATCAAGCATGCTGCCTCCATGCATGAGAATGAGTTCAATCCAGGACCGCACCTTTTACTTTTCAAATCCATTGTACTGAGCATAATTTGATTATCACATGATGTGGTTACGGCTGAGAAAAACAACGTGAGGAAACCTGCACACCTGACAGTGCAACATAAAGTTCTAAATGGTGAATGTAATTTAGCAACCCGCACCTGGCCAGTGTGGTGGCTAAGGGCTAAACCCTCCTTATCGTGGGACAGGTTCGTGCTCATCAGTGGGACGGTAATGGACTGATTATGCTATAATACGGAAGCACTAGAATACTAGAGATTGGATTGTCCGTGAATAGGGGAACATTCTATACACATCAAGATTCCTCGGTGCCTCATAGAACATATTACACCATAATAATAAATATCAAGATTTGGCAAACGAGGTTGTCACCATGTGGGATGTTGATTCAGCAGTAATTGTGCCGATAGTCATTACGGCGAATGGTTTAATAGCGAAGAGTCTCGACCAACATCTAAAGAGGCTCTCGTTGGGCGGCTGGATCAAGGGTCTGATACAAAAAGCGGTACTTTTCGACACGGCGCGTATTGTTAGGAAGTTCCTCTCTCTGAGGCCCCTGACCACCGCTGGCTTGGACCCTGTTCCCGATGCCGGTGGGCTATTTTATTTTTATATTATAAAATGTTTTTTATTGTATACAAATACCTAGTATAAAATTAAAGAACAATGGTCACTTTGGACTAGGAAAAAACAGAAATTGTTACCGAGATGAAACTGTCACCAATATATTAGTGCATTGTTAGTGTATTTATTGGATATCTTCGTTTATTTTTAAAAGCTGGGGAAATATAGATAATCTTATTTTAAAAATACTATTTTATTTATCAGAACGCTGTATAAAATATCTAACTTCGAACGCATCCGTAATTACTTACGTTACTAGAGAAGTCCAAAGTCCATACTTTTTCTAGTCTATTATGATTTTATTTCTTAAATCGAAATAAAATCCCAGGCAATGTCAACCGTATAAACTCACATTAATATTATACTAAGCTTTACCACTAATAGAATTTGATGTTACTTTGTGGTAAATTGTTTTAATAAAGCCATGAATTAGATAAAAAACTAATGATTTTACATCTAAACATCGACTGTCATAAATCGATCGATTACGTCCCTCCCTATTCTTGACAAGTAAAAATAAATTGACGGTTTTCTGCGCTGACCGTGTCCATGGTAACCGTGTCGTTGTAGTTTCGGCGACGACTGTGTTCTCCTCCTATATTGTTACAATATTCTTTGGTGTTCTGTGTTCTGTGCGATTTTATATTATTTTCCTGTTTTTTTTTTATATTTTTGCATTGCTTACAGACTCCGATTGATCTTCTACTCTCGTTGACTTGGCATTCGTTTAATGGACTTGGAATCGCATCACGTTTTGAATCTGATATTGGAAGTGGCCAAATATTTTGTCTCTCCGACTTTTTAAAAATACATTAAAGGCTGTACTTAGTTATATTTATGTAGGCGAATGAAACGATATATGTTTCATCAAGTTAAGTTTTGTTAGATTTTACTAGTACAAGCATGTTAGCCGAGTGACCATTGTCCTTTCTGAAAATGTTCTTCTTCAACGATGTGTAATGAATGATTTCCATGAATAACAAATTCTTCCAAAGGGGTGTCGTAGTCTAAGTGTTTCATACCAAATTATCATTTTCCTAACAAAGAGTGACTTGGGCGTCGTGGAGAACAAGAAGATGTGCTTGCAAAGCTTGCATTTGGATCTGCGGAATCCGTAGTCGTATGCTGCGATGTTATGTCTTTTCAGTATGGATGTGGATGTTTTTAACGAAAAACTTCTGTTACATATTTTGCATGTAACACGACCCGCAAAGGTTTTAAAGTTAACCCATTTCCAACTGTTCCGATTTTTTTCATACCTAGGTAAATCCGTCAATTCACCACTAACTTCCATGTCATCTCGTACATTCTCACTACCACTAATGATATTGATAATGCTATCATTTTCTATTTCATGAGAAACACTCGACTGACTCGACATTATGAACGCAAAACAATAAATAAAATAACGATAACTTACAGGAAATATGCAAACACGCCGATAAAAATTATTTCCGATTTGAGTCGAAGTACATAGGTACGTCACGCGTCTAATGATTAAAGAATACACTCTAGTCAAATTATTATTAATATACCCCCAGTAAAAATGATAACGCTACGACACTCGAGCGCCGTACCCCGAGTATTCAGCGCTCACGAGTCTTAAACGCTCGAGCGTTTCACGCTCGAGGCTTGAACGCTCAATAGCGTCGACTCAGCGCTCAACGCTCGACGCTCAGTGCTTATTTTTACAATACTACTTAGATTTTTCTATTATTGTTGACTGAACTGAACTTATGCAAGAACCACCATGCTCAGTAGGGTTTGAGCATTGCAGTTGTGGCGAAAATGCATCTCAACAAAAATATGAGTCTTGAAAAAAATTCAAACACTGAAAAGAATTTGAGTCTTAAAGAATAAACTCAAACACAAAGCTCTGACTCAGTGAAGCTTAGTTCAGTTTTGTGGTTACATTAAATTATAATAATGGTTCCTCCAGTTGAAGGTTAGTTTGTGTTTTTACTAGAAAAAATATATTTGTATGCTTATTGAGTTGTAGGTACTGCAACTGCGTAGCCTAATCAGTGACCCACTGCTGGGCACAGGCCTCTTCGCAGAATGTGAAGGATGTTTTTTTTTTCTTGAATACCTCCATATTTATCAAACCTTTATATTTTTAGCAAAACTTTAAAATGCTCACAGCCCATTTACAGTAAACAGTGCCTTATATCACATTTACTGCTTGAAGTTTGATCTATAGATGTCAAAAGTCACAGAAGTTCTTGTTCATTAGTACCTTAAGCTAGCGCACTATTGCAATGTTATGCTCAAATCAAATTCTGAATTGTTACATTACATGTATATGCTCCCGAGTCATGATGCATCTTTCCATATTATGTGGGAAAGAAATTGGGCACCACTGTATTTTTTATTCTTAAAATACATGTATATAACACTCTTATAAAACCTCACTTGGACTATCTAATAGAAGTATGGGGCACAGTGGCCAAAACCAATATTCAAATGCTGCAAATAGCACAAAATAAGTTAATAAAGGCACTCTTCCAATATGATTACAGTACACAAACACAAAAAATATACAATGAAACTAAATTAATGAATATATCACAAACATACTTATACATATAATACTTACTTGCATTTTAATACGAAAGATACTTAATAAAAACATTCACACACAAATACATTTTACAAGGAAACATCAAACACACAAAATTAGGCTCAGAAATGCAAATGACATACAATTACACTCACCACGCACCAACTATGAAAAAAAATGTGATGTACGAAGGTGCTGCATTGTATAATAAGCTACCAAATAACATTAAAAATGCTAAATCTATGTCAATATTTAAGAAATACTTAAAATTGCATATTTTTAATAAAGCGAGCGCACCTTAGTACATTACATACCACTTCCAGTTGCGCGCGCTCCGTGTATTTACATTTTAGCTGTGTTAAATTATCAGTGAATACCCTACACTTAAAGAATATTTTTGTATATTGTGATTTATTTTTCCAAAACTGTACGTTAACCAATAATATTTTTAAAATAGTTAAATATTTCTCATGTAAGTGAATAAAATTCTTATGGGTAATAAAGACATCTCAAACCCGAACCCAATACAAAAGAAAACTTACCATTATGGTTCTTCAAAAATGATATAGTAGATTTGAGGACTGTTGACTTGTCCATCTTCCTATTGTTAGTTGAGACCATGGAGCTAAGCTCATTGACCAGCATATTGAATTGATCTCTTCTCTTCTTCTCACTCAAGTTACGCGTCCTCCTAGCCAGAACAATAAGGGCTTTTTATAATTACATATTCATCCTATTATGTTACCTACCAAAGTTGTTGTTATACACATCACCGTTAAGCAAAAGAGCTTACTAAGTTGTTTTCACAACATCGTTCATTTTCATCTAAACAAATCCTGCCTGTTTGTAGTATGTATACATGTAAGCAAACACATTGAATCAATGTACCTTTTCGTATCATCCTTATCATCCCCGTCGTCGTCCATGGTACTGGCACTTAGACTTGGAGTCAGCACTGAAGTCCACTCAATCTTTAGGTATTAACATCTTAATGGCGAAATCATCCACCTGACACAGCAGGCGATACGATAGGATCGTGTGTTGACTGGAATCACACCAACTTCGCGTTATTCGAAATATAAATTACGAACGACTGGTATCAATACTAACACAGCGTTTCTTTTGATACCCAATCGAAACACTAGCGTTATGATGCGTTTTTGTGAATAAGTAATTGCAAAATGAGCACTTATGAAGCACTGCGTCAGATTTGTTGTCGATAAAACTATTTACAAATGCAAAACATTCCAATTACATTACGCACCCAAAATTTCAATATTTTCTAGATAATAATTCTAAAAAGTAACAACGAATAACGCGTTTATGAATTTTTTTGGTAGCGCTAGCGAAGGTAGCGAAGAAATCAAGTTCTCAAAAAAATCTGAGTTCGCATTTAATTTATCTGTGGCTTGGCTTTGGATTCGCAGTAACTTCCATAGAGGTTTGTTACTTTTTAAGTGTGACATGGACAATCGATACATGAGATTTTGAACTCAAGCAATAGAGCTAAGTAAATGCTATTAACAACGGATTTAAACGATATAATATGATAAATTGAAGGAAAGAAAGGCTTATTAAAATCGTGGTCTGGCAGTTAAGGGTGTTTCTTAGTTGCGACTGATCGTGCGTGAATTCATGAGGATGATTATTACATTTATTACTGTTGAATGTTGATACCTACTTTTTATTTGTTTTTCAAAAAGTAACTTAACCATGATGTCCTTAGAGTGATTTATTTCAATAAATTAGATTTAAATACAACTTTTTTTATATTAAGTTTATAACAAAACGCTGTGAGACCGGTAGATAGACCTGAAAGGCCCGTCTAGACGTGGGCTGTACCAGGTATTTCTGGTCTCGTACTCATTACACCTAGTACAATACGGCCGACGTATCTTGGCGAGTCTGAAGTTAGCTGATTAGCTGCGCAGTAAACAATTTCGTTTCTAAAAGATTCATTGCGCAGCCAAATAACTAAGTTCAGACTCGCCAAGATACGTCGGCCGTATTGTACAAGTACCATGGAATACTTAGTACAAATACCTGTTACGAGTCCGTACGAAGTATTTATCTACTCACAATAAGGTAGACTCACGTAAGTACCGTATGGTTCTTCCCACTGCGTATCGATTGTTTGCTTCGTTGCGTGCCATACAAGTCTCTCTCACTTATCTCTCATACCATCATAAATAATAATTTGAAATGTTCTGTTAACTTTAAGCATACTGATTTATTTTATATTGTAACTCCACGAACATTAAGATTGTTTTTGTATAATATAAATAGGCTGGACTAGATGGATACTCGATAGCCACACGCTATGAACTTACTTCAACAAATACTTCAATATGGACTCAATGCTATGAACCGTGTCTTTGAACAATATCGCATTTCGTCAAATATCAAATGTGAAATCAGGATAGTTTTTGTGTAAAGTCTGGTATTTCAAGCAAGAAAATTCGTGAAGTTTGATCAATGATACTTTATTTCTCTATTAACATAATAACTGCTTTAATATAATAATCATTATTGTGAAAATATCGTTTTGCTAGAAAATACTCGATGTATGCAGTGCGGCTTAGCCCAAACATTTGGTTGGACTAAGCCGCACCTAATGCGACGCGTGAAGATATGCGCACTAAGTATTTACTTAGTGCACATACCTGTTCTAGTATATTCGCCTCATGTAGTCATGTCTACCCCCGTAGTCGATCTAGTCGCCCGTCGTCATCGTACTCCCCTATTATTTATATTATCTTCCCATACGTAAATAGGTTTTAATTTATATTCAACTCATTGCGCCTGCCTGTGCATCACTGTGCATGGCCCGATGGCCCGTCGTAATGCGAATAGATCTTTAATACTTGGACCGAGTTTATCCAGCAATTGAAGCAACTATCAGGGGAGTATCACTCGTATTTTGTTAGTGTGGCTAAATCTATGGATTCCAAAGTCCCATGTATTTTCACATGTAACTTTTACATTTATGCGACAGACTTTATTAAAATGAGTGCTACACATTCTAAAAGAGTCATCGAAAAGTAGTAGGTGATTATCATTGCGATTAAAACCAAATTTTTACTCGCTTTGCTAAACCGTAAGTTCGTTGTTAGAGCAAATGCTCTAAGTTGTAAGTACAGATGTCGCCAGTGCTAGTGCAAATTTTTAAGTTTTGTTAACTTTTATAATCAGCATTAAACGTCTATCAAGTAATTCTACCTAGTAATTTAAGGATTATTTTCTATTCAATTCAATTTCAACAAAATAATCAAATATGAATGAAAACACAAAATTAAACTCTATAGTTGACACTATTAGCGGCATCTAGTGAGGACGAAACGAAACTCTGTCTACAACTTAGTTCGCGTTTGCCACATTACAACCTCAGAGCAACAATGCAACTTGACATATCAAACATTGCCGTCTAGAGACTAGCCTGTAGAATTGTGTGTCTGTGCCTGTCTGTTCTGTTCCAAAGAGTATAGTGATGATAATGAGTTAACGAACGAAAAATATTCATCGTTCAGTTTATAACATCATAGTGTGGGTAGTGGTCGTGAAATTTTGTCGTGCAGTGAAGTCTTGAATCCTGGTTATTCTGAACTTCTATAGGTATCGTTTTAATCTATAATGTGGCCAAATCGACGGATGGAGCAATACATGTCTCCGATACGTGAAATGCAAGAGGTAATGGATTTATTTTATTTAATACTTTGTTTTATTGATACCGGCTTTTATTGATATTATTATGTGTAAATTCAACCTGTGTGACACAATTTTTATGAAATTACTATTGCGGTTACGTAATTCTATGGCGGAAGGTTCCCAGCGGAGCGAGGGAGACAGGTATTATCCTCGCCACGCGGTCGTTACGTAAGGAAATTATGTAAGGTTGAAAATCAAAGGCCAAAGGGAAGATGACAGAAAAACGACTCTGAAAAACAATTGTATCGGAGCGCGCGCAACGCATATACCCGCTGGCGTGTAAACAAGATAAACATAAACACGAAGTCGCGGGCGCGGCGCGGCGCCGCGCGCTGTGGCTGAGGACAAGCACCGAACCAACGCCAACCTTTGTTCACACTAAATTGCATAATTATTATTATATAATTTAATTGGTTTTCTGGGCTGCAAATGCGCTATGAGTAGAAGCGATGTGCCCACTTCCAGTTTGTCGTTAATATTGCGATTTGTTACAGTTATTGAAGATTTGGATTGACACAAATGTCATTACCTATGTTTTACATTTGGTTTTACATAACGTGTTAATTTTACGTAATACATAAGTAACATACATAAATAAATTAGTTCAGTTGTTGCTCATTTGAGAGTCTTGCTGATCATGAACGGTAGTTTTAACTTTTATTTAAAAATCTAAATTTCTGTTTCAATCATGGGTTTCAAAAACCGGGATTCGCTTTTATTTTGTTTTCATTAGGTAAATGTTTTATTTTCATAATATTTTTTGTATCTCCAAGGACAAATAGGTAGGTAGGTGTTTGTTATCAAACACGCTTCGAACTTTCTCGAGTTTCCAGGCAGGTAGCAATCTAAATGTGCATGTGCATACCTACCAATTCAGAGGTACCTAAAATTGCTGCGTTTACATTCGCAACGGTCTTTTAATTTAAGATGATAGCGTACACTTTTATTAGCATGCACTGTTTTTATAAGGACAACCAATAGTCCCATTCTATGTATTTGCAGCAGTTCTCGCATAAACCATTAAAAAGCGGGTCATGCACTCTTACATCCAGCCAGACATTACAAGTCCAAAATAAACCGGTCAAACACAATGTCATACAGTTTGATAAAGAGGGTTCAGTTCTTTGAACTCGTCCTGGGGTTCTAATAATATCGGCGGCTAAGGGCCCCAATTCCCATGCAATTTTAGACGAAAACCGAAGTAGGTATAAACCACTATCGTATGGGACTTTACATTCGAAAAAAAAAGGCAACGACATCATCTGCCCGCCTACCCGTATTTCAACAGCTGAACATTGTCCTCACAATGACCGCTACAATGAACTCTCATAGCATAGGTACCTAATACCTATTGACATCATATCACGCGTAGCAGACGGAAGTAGGCATGTTATTAGCAAATAGAAGGACACTGCTGCCCTTCAATACACGCGTAGGCGGAGTCCTCTGCTGGGCTTGTAGTCACATTGAATGGATATTATTATGATATTAATCATCATCATTCAGCCGAAAGACGTCCACAGCTGGACATAGGCCTCCCCCAAAAGAGGGGAGAGGTTGCCGTAAACGCTTGGCAGGCGGGTTGGCGATCGTCGCAGTATGGTTGTTAAAGTACTCAGAGAACGCTGCTGCCCATGCTATAAAGAATCCCTTAGGCACTGCGCGATTTTTTAAGCTCAAATTATTTTAAACTTCATTCATTCATTCATACCCTTTATGACTCATAATTCACGTACCGCGCGATGCTTTGGCGTGCCGCGGCACGACGAAGCCTCTCGTGGAATGCTAACGAAATACAAGTGCTAGTGGTATTAAAATAAAGATAACAATATTTGAATAAAAAAAATCCTTTGCCATGCCGTCCCGCCAGTGGGCGCCGGGCCTAAGTCGCCTTTTACTACACTCACGGCAAGAAAGTCCGGCACTACACGAGACTATGATGATATTAATATTAAATACATATTTAGTTATAGCACAGCCAAGCAAAAACGATTTACTAACTGGTAGGTTAGGTACCTATTAGGTTCATAACGATCAGCAATCGTTAAATTTTATAGATTGAATCCAACCGAGTGAAATTGAAACCATAATACACTCAGCGGCACGGAATCTTGGCCAAACGGTTATGTCGCGATAGCAAAAACTTCAAGTGTTTCCAATGATTGTTTATTATGAAGGCAGGTCAAACAAATGTTTACCCTTAGTTCAAGAGGGTAATTCATTATGTTTGATTGCACAACGGTGTAACTTTTAATTTTTTGTAGAATTGTTTCACGTGAGCGATTAAGTTGCAAGTTTAAATTTGTGTGTTGTAAAAGTTTACGGTTAGGTTAGGAATTATTGAGGTTTCGTGCTTTTAATTGAATGACTGAAGATGCTTTAAAACCAAAAAAATGCCATTAACACCAGCACAGGTTGCACAGGCTGTAGCATTAATCGACCAAGGGTTGACACAGCGTAAAGTTTCTGTAATGCTTGATGTACCATGTTCGTCAATACAGTATGCGCTGAAATGATATCGGGAGACAGGCCACTACTCCCACAGACCAGGTAATGGAGGCGTCAGATGCACATCGACTCGGGACGACTGCTTTATTGTCCTGAAAATTTTAAGAAACTGCTTCCTGACCTCTTTTGAGATGCGCCAGCGGCTCCAAGTCGCAAGAAGCGTGAATGTTAGTGAGCGTTCGGTGAGAAGACAAATGGAGGAAGTGAATTTAAAAACCCGTAGACCAGCACGTAGTCCAGAACTTCTCAGACATCACCGAGTAGTTCGACTTAAATTCTCACGTAAACACGCCAGCTGGACCCACGAGCAATGGGCTCGAGTGCTGTTCAAAGATGAATGTCCATGTGATCCAGACGGTCGAAAGCGAGTGCGGAGAAGAAGAGGAGAGAGGTTTCTACCACTACCACCACATAAACTGAGTTTCAGTGGAGGCTCTATAATGGTTTGGGGGGGAATAAGTTCCGATAGTCGTACGGAGTTGGTTATCGTAGACAACCGAGTAACTGGAACTCGATATATCGAGGAGGTCCTTCAGGAACATTTTTTGGTATATTCGGGATACATTGGGCACGATCAATTCCTCTTAATACACGATAATGCACGTTCACACGTTGCACATTGCGCGGAGCAACATCTTCAAGAAGTTGGTATTCAAAATTTGCAGTGGCCAGTTCGTAGTCCGGACTTAAATCCGATTGAGCATATCTGGGACAAGCTTAAAAGAAAGATAAAGTCCACCTCCGACCCGCCAGAAACTCTTAGCCAACTTTGAAATGCAGTACTGACCGCTTCGGAGAGCATACCATAAGTTGATGTCAGAAACATCATTCAAAGCATGCCAGATCAAATGAAGGTCATTACTAGGGCCAGAGGAGGAATCATACGATATTAAAACGTAGAGATAATAAACTAAATTTAGGTTTTTTTTTTCAATTTTGTAGTGTTTTTAAATTAATAGTGTAAAATTCAAATTTTTCAGCAAAAGTGCCATATCAAAAAAAAACTGTTATTTGTGTTGTGATGTTTTAATTTTCAAGGTTTAAAAGCATAAGAAACACTTATTGAGTGCACCTACCCTTATTTCAGTGTCAAAAATACATTTACGTACGAATTATCGACAAATTTACATGTGGCCAAGTTTCCGTGCCGGTGAGAGTATTATGATCACATTTGATTACTAACGCATTGTTTTCGACTTGCTACTAGATAGATATACACACATCAAAAGTGTCTAGGGATCAACATATATTTTTGCAATAACTTTTCTCCTGATTGATATTAATTAAAATTTTCTTTAAGGATTCATCAAATAAAGTGTTTTCGTTTGTCACAGTAACGATAAACCAAGTCACCTTTGCATTAATAAAGAAATTTGCCATTTTCCTAATAAAGGGATTTTTGACATTTGAACCACTAACACAAAAGTTCGAAAAAAAGACTGAAATAACAGTTTTCTTTAAAATTTTATTGGGTAACTTAAACAATTAATAATCCGTGTTTCTACCGCGAACACTAACAACACAAGAACATCGGTTTGGCATACTCAAAATGAGTTCATCCAAATCACGCTGTGGAATGGCCGCCCATGTTCGTTGCAACAACAAAAAAAGGTCTTCTTGCGACTGGATACCCTCCATATTCGGCAGAGCTCTTCTCTGTAGCATATCCCATGCATGCTCAATCGGGTTCAAGTCTGGCGACTGAGCAGGCCAGGGCAGGACATTGATGTTAGCTGCGGCGAGAGTCTGTCTTACAACTCTTGCGGTGTGCGGTCGTGCATTATCATGCATTAACTGAAATAAGGGACCGATTTGCGCTTGTAGAGGAACGATGACGTCTGATACAATCGTCTCAGCATAAATTTGAGCGTTGAGGTTGCCTCTGATCCAAATCAACTCAGTTCTTCCGCCGATCCAAATACCCGCCCATACCATGATGGTTCCACCACTATAAGGATGGACTTCCTGGCAGGATTTTAATCGCTGTTGGCGTCCAGGGGTTCTCCAGTGTCGTATACGTCTTGTATCCGGTCTCATACCAAAACGAGACTCATCAGAAAAGCACACGAAACGCCATTGTTCTTCTGCCCAATTTCTGTGTCCAAGAGCCCATTGATATCGAATCCTACGATTGTGCATTGCTATAGGTGGTACCCGTAGCGGTCTTCGGGAATGAAGGTTCACTTCATGCAAGCGGTTTCTGACTGTTTGGTCGCTAATTAAGTTCCCTGAAGAGTGATGAAGCCTCACGGCTAACATCATGGCGGTTATTGTTGGAGCTCTTCGAGTTAAGATTTGAATGTATCGGTCTTGTCTCCGTGTGGTGCAGCGATACCGTCCTCCATGGCGCTCAGCCACGGTACCAGTGCTTCGGTAACGTGTCCAAAGTCGACTGATAACACTCTGACTTGTATTCAGAGCTAAAGCCACAGTACGTTGCCGGGAACCAGCTTCTATCATTCCCACGGCTCTGAGCATTTCTTCCCTGCTTAAATGACGTCGCCGCTCCATAATAACGTTGGTTTTAATCAGTAGTAGGGAAACAGTAGCACTAATAATGTCTTCAATGCGTTGTATGTTTTTATAGGGAAAATATTGACAGCTGATTTTCATCTTTTACTCGAATTTGATTCACAGTTCCTGATTCAAATTATGAAATGCACCAAAAAGGATCCATATAAATTTATAAAATCATAAATTTATTACAAAGCCACATCTCAATCTCAAGAAATCCGCATAAAAATGCTTGATCCCTAGACACTTTTGATGTGTGTAGTAATGTACGTAAAGTTCGTTTTTTAATCCCTGAGACTGAATTGACATGCGCGAAACGTCAAATTTTAAAAAAATGTTCCTAAAATTTACAAGTTTCACATTTGCGTCTGTCAATTATTATTTTGTCTCAGAGATTTTGAAACGTAATATAGGAGCGTTTGTATTTCGCGGATGGTCACTTTCGTTAGTCATACTTTTCCAAATACAGAAACCAAATCGACGCCCCCCGCGAATAATCCGGTAATCGTAAAAGTGTAAATGTTCAGGAAAAATAAAAAACCATTTTTCCTTCATAACTCCATTAAACAACAAGTATCAGAGACTTTTTATATCGCATATGGAAGCTAATTTTTTCAGCTATCTGGTTATTTCAACAAAATTTAAGTAGTCCCAAGGGCTTCGTTATAATTTAGCTGGATGCATTTTACTATGTTAGTATAGTCAAGCTCTGGTCAATAATGTCACTTACGATATTGTTCGTGTAAATTTATATTTTCGACGGCAATAGTAAAATCTTGTTGCGATATTATTCGTGTAAATTTATATTTTCGACGGCAACGGTAAAATCGTGTTGCGCTATTATTCGTGTAATTTGTTTTGTATACTGAACATTTGTAAAAAGCAATTACTAGGTTATTCGATTGTTTAACAGTAATGTACATTTTATTGTTAATGACTATTACTGTTTATTCGAATAGTTTACTTAAGTATTATTTGATGATTGTGATAGCATATTTTATGAAATAAAGGACATTCTAGTAAATGAAACAACTTTGGTTAGTATGACAAAACACGATAGTTATTATTATCATAAAAAATAGACACTGCATTGAAGACACGACTATTACACATGATTACACAATCATGAAAATTATAATAAGGTCCTATTACAGTAAAAAATCTTAATCAGAATCCTCATCGCGACCTGATTCAGTATCACAAAAGCTTAAGTTCCTATAAAATGGTTGATAATGGTGGGAATTGCTTGGGAGTTACACAGGCTTAGGAGAACATTATACAAAGCTTTTTTATAGGTAGGGGCTTGTCATATGCTGGCTTTAATTCAATACTACTACTACTGTCTACTTCTGCCTGCATCGCAATCCAATTCAATATAATCCTGATCAAAATCATATTTGAAAAGAAAACAGTTAGGTTTACTGTATGACACACTAACCTCCATCACATCGGACCATCGTACTTTTTCTCCTGTCTTATCTTGAAGCCATCTTTTGGGTTCAACAAGTTCTTTTAATATATGTTGAGGATTTCAGATTGTTGCATTTCTTTTAGGATATATTTGTCTCCGGAGACTTTAGCGTTCATGATGATAAATATTATATATGTTACGGCTAAAAGCCAAATGGCGGTTACACCTAGGTTTAACCGGATACAACTAGGTGCAACCAGTAGCAGTTGGTTAGAACTAGGTCTAGCTTAAGTCGACGGAGCCCCGCTGCGCGGGGCTCCTATTTCTGTCTGCAGAGTTTAATGTAACCTAACACGAAGGGAATGACGGGGGCTTCGTTCGCTCGCTCACTCTAGCCCCCGTCATCCCCTTCGAACCTAACCTATCCGTGTCGGGGTTCCTCTTGATCACCGGTGTGCGGCTGCACCTAGTTCTATCCGCTACGATGAAGGCTTAACCTAGTTCTAACCGAGGATAAATAGGATACATCTAAGTTTAACCGCATGTGGCCGGCTGTACCTAGTTGTACCCGGCTAAAACTAGGTGTAGCCGCACTTCGGCTATTAGCCGTAACATATATACTTGGTCCGGTGTGTACAAAATTTTGTTTTTCAGAGCTCTTTCAATACATGCGTGCATGGAGTCGCCTTCATTTTGGCTATGCCCACCAACAAAAAACCGATGAGTAATGTCAATTTGAAGAGTCATTGCAATGTAAAGATACAGTGCAAAAATGTATCTGTTTTTATTCTGGCCATAATAACCATCAGAGTAAAATATAATTTTGCGTATACCTTTTTCGTGTACGGTCTTGACAAATTGAAACAAGCAACTCCCTATTTCGATGCACCCTTTTTTCCGATTTGAGCTTGCCAAACGTAACAGAACCCTAATTTGTTTAGAGCGTCAAAAACCGTAAAATTATAAATCGGGTATTTACGTTTGTAGTGGAAAATTGACACTTCAGTCTGACAGCAGGCACTTCTACAGGGATAGCTTGTATGGGTGTTTCAGGTTGGCCAAGTCTGTCAGGTTCCTCGTCAACAGAATTCAGACTTGGTTGATCAATTAAATCCAAAGGGTCTAAGTTCATACTATTGTTAATGTCCTGTTCTATCAAATTTTCTCCAGAATCCTCTAAAAATATTCCTTTTACGTCTAATTTCTCTTGATCGGCTTCGCTAAGCGTTTGGTTTATGGTCTTTGGATTTTTTTTGTTGTTTTTCTCTTCATTATAGCTTATAACACTTCGCAAACTTGTGTCTATTTCACAGCCATTTATTAAACTATTTTCTGCATTAAGTCGTTCATTTTGCTTTTCATCTGATAGATTCTTTGAATCGGTGTTTATCTCTATAGCTTTATCAACAGTAATGCTGGCAGTGTCGGGAGATTCCGGTTCAATTGTTATTTCAATTTTGTATAATTTCTGCAAAACATAGCTAGTTTTTTCATCGGAATTTTCTGTGGTTTCTTGTTCTTTCTGCATTAATTCTGATTTAGTTACATTACAATCAGAGCTGGTAGGTTTAGTTGGTGTTAGTGTTTTTTCTAGGTCGTCACTTGTTGACTGAATAGGTAATACTGAATATCAATTTAGAAAAAGGTTGTGTAAGGAGCCACTCGATAATGAATGTAGCTGGAAATCGTTTTCTTAATAAAACCCCGAATAAGCCTGTACTAGCATTTACTTAAATAAGGTAGAAAACTATTTACCCGAATAATATCGTAACAATGTTTACTGTCAAATCATATTGATATTTTTTTTCGTAAAGATCTTAAACCATATTATTCGTTTAAAATACATTTTAATGAATTTTTATGGAATATACGCGTAGTTTTTCATATCTTCGTAAATAAAGATAGAAAAATTCTGAAAAAAAATTACATGGTGTATTTTAACTTCTAGATGCCGAAAAACGCATAACATGAAAAACCTCGTAATAGGTCATTACCGGATTATTCGCGGGGGACGTCGAAATGTTCTTAACTCACTCAAAAAATACTTCTGCTGTCCACCCAACAAAGGCAATCAATAAAAGCGCTCGAAATAGTTCCGTAGTCTGTTATCAGTTAGTTTTTGGTTTAACGCGAAACGAACGCACTATAATCGAGCTATAACTCTGAAACTATAGGTATTTGTCTAGTAAATGTAATTAATTAGCCTCACGAACCAATCATAACACCGGCGGGACGCAGAACTGCGTCGTACGTGCAATAAATAGGATACCTAACAGGAGTAACAGGTATCTAGCTGAAATGTCATCCCTAACGGGGTAACCTGGGCTTGTGCATTCTTAGCTTGCAGTATTTCTTTATATCGGTCACCCATGTCGTTGCTGGATGTTTTACGCCCCGATCTGCTCCATGTTCTTCCACCTCGCCTGTCCTAAAGGTCCGAAAGTCCTATTCCACTATTACTTTGGCATGTAGTGGGAATATAAGATATCTATTAGGTCAATTTGTTTTCGATACCGAGGTCTCGCCAATAACTGCCCGGTTACGTAGAAACAGCAGAACAAAGGAAAAGAAAAAAAAATTAATTTGTTATATCAACTCTGTATGGAGAACACAAGACGCATCAAGTTAAATTTTAGTGCAAAAGAACAAAAGATACTTAATTTGCTGGCCCAGGTGCAGCCTCTATTCTATTAGGAGTATTCTTGTTACAACTGTTCCATCTTCATGAAAAGTTTATCGCTGTCACGAATTTTCTCAAAGAAGGATTACATTATCTTTGAGATGTTATTTAACTGTATTACATAATAAGGTAACGATAAGTACGGAGTAAGTAGTGTGTAATCATAAAATCGATTGAAACTATTACCTAAGTATATGATTTGTGATCGTTTCAAAGTACACTTTTAATTAATTAAACCAATTGTAAATCGATCTACTTGCAAGTTGTTGCGGCATAACGTTCCAGAAGGATTGCCTGGCTTTGTTGTCCTCTAAACTTGAACCGGGTTTCCCCCTTTGTTCTTATACAAAGCTTATTACATAATATATGAAACAATTTACATAGGTACTTTAAGGTGAGGTTCTTATTGCGTGTTATGCGAGTACAAGTTGGTAGGTAACCTCGTTCATAATTCAATAATAAGACTGAGAAATATTAATTCATTGACGTAAACCTTTCAATTTTAAATAATGTCTTATTGGAATCCAGTAAATAATCATCCATCTGTCTCTTGGTTCTACAGTTGGTAAATGTACGTTCTAATACTTGTATGCATGTACTACACTTAGAGCAACGCGGTCTATGACTCGATACATCGGTGGCCGCATTGCTCTATGTACATAATTACTAAGTACGATTCGGTCACGACACTTTACCGTGTTTCGACACTGCTGTCAAAGAACAATAAATTTTATTAATATTTAGCAATCTGACCCAATCACAACAATCTAAACAACCGTTGATTTCCCCGCTCCTATACATTTAACAGTAAATGCTTTTATCAATACAGTTTGCAATAGTTAAGTTACGATAAAGCAGCAAATGTAAGTAGGCGGTACCTAGTCAGTGCAACCGAGGCATGCGCTGCGGCACAGAGTCAGTGTGCCAGTGGGTCACATTATGTAAGCCCAGCGCCACCGCTTACTTCGTTTTGCGTAAGAATCGTTGTAGGCAATACTATACCGCAGACGATGATTAATTTATGTCTTCTAAGGAGTAATTACGGTGTCTACTGATAAGCCGCAACTGGCTCAGTTGAAACCATCGATACAAAATGATGATTCATTCGAGCAGTTGGGACAAACAGGAGTGACACGACCTAAATAAGTGACTTAGTTTTGTGATGAAATCTGGATGTACTCGTATACACACATACTTAACTATTTAGTGCTACATTACAATGTTTGGCGGGTGATAATAAATCATAATGAGATTTTCGCACGACATTATCGGTCAATGACCTTGTTACGCGTTGAAGTCATTAGTCTGACTTGTGGTTCCATAATTAGATAATTGGTGTAAGAAGTAACGTTGAATAGGTCGCGTTTTATTATTTTCACGTAGGTACTTTAGAAATTGGATTGGAGCCGCCTTAGGATCTGACTCTTAATTTTTTAAGACCAAATTATTAGCCCCCCTGATAAGGAGTTTTTAACTGAAAATAATCCTTCAATAATTTTATTAGTATAAATATTTTAATAATGTTGGTTTCCTTTTTAATGTCTTGTATTCTAATCTTAATGATAATAGACGGTTCTTAGGAAAAAAAGCCAAATGACTGAGTCATGTTTACGCCAGATGCATACGTAAAACTTATTTCGAGTATTTTGTCATTAAAGTAGAACAGTATTTTGTTTGTTAAATTCCGATAACTAATGCACCGAAAAATACTCCGAACGCATCAACAACAAACACAGATTTCTCAGAATTTTTCTTTAGCGTCTTTAACTTGATCGCTCGCGTGTATTTTGTTAGCATCAACAACAACGCGTTAATATGATTCATCAACTGGCAGAAGAAAGATAATAAATAATGCAAAACACTAGAGTAACGCGTAGAAAGCATTTCTGGATTTCCATCGTTTATTTGCATATGTGTTCGCTCCTTATCTCAGGCTTCAGAATTTGTGCTGGCATGTCAGGATCTTTAGGCACTGGTTAGAATACCGGCCGGTCTTTGAAAATGTCAGGATTTTGAATAATTATATCTATATTTTTCGTCGGAAAGTCGGGAGTGCCCGGCGATGCTCCCGGAAAACGAAACAATACTAAAATTACACGGCGCGCGCTAGCGGCAATAATGACAGGATTTTAGAAAAAAAAACAGGCGTTTTCTCATAATTTTTCTGTTTTACATCTGTTAACCCTACTCTCGGTCACACAGCTCCACCACACTCCGCCGTTTGAGCAAGCCACTGTCGTGTCACTCTTTTGCCACAAACTGTTCATTAAGAAACTTTGTTACGAAATGAGATTATTTTAATTACCTACAGAAAGTTATCAGAAATGTAATGAACGATCATTGAAATCGTGTTTTCATTGTGGTTATCACATTTTATACAATTAAAAAATATGTATGATAATGTAACTCATCCTCGAATAATTGAACGGATGATGCTATTCTTTTTGTTATGTAGCTAGTAACATCAGGTTAGGTTCCTAATAATTCCTGTCTAAAGGTCATGGCACACTATACTGGCACCGCAACGGCACCGCTCCAACCCAGCAATTAACTTGTCATTCAAATTAAAGCACTAAATCGTGGGAAATATAATATACCTATTTCATAATGTCAATATGAAAAAGCCAACGGCGGGCAGTCAGCGCGCTTGCTGCTACCATACAATTTGACTCGCAGCCTGCGCTCTGCAAGCGAGCGGACCGCGTGCTTAATGCGCGCTGACTCCGAGTCGCCAGCGAAACAACGTCGTTATGGAAACGTGCAAGTCCTAGGCGTGTGTAAGTGTAGGCGTTCAATCACAAATGCCATATAACTACTGTTCGCGGTGACAGCATGCTTGCACCTCGCGGCCAGCGCACGACTGCGAGCTTGCACCTCGCGGCGGCGCGTGGACTGCGAGCTTACACCTCGTGGACGACGCGTAGTTAGCGCGCTGGCGGCTAGCCGTAGCCTAAATTCGAGGCAAGCGACGCCGTGCTGCAGCTGTGCAGTTGCGGTGCCGGTATAATGTGCCATGACCTTAACCCGATGCGACACAATGTCAGAATTTTCGCCTGCCGTCTAACCTTCTCAACCCAATTATGGGGGATACCAACTCCCTAAGGTTAGATAGTCGAGAGATCTTTTGGAGTTTCCGCCGCTTGTACTGTTATCGGTATTGAATATGCGCATAACACCGTGTGAATTACGATGCCATTATCTGTGTGTGTAACGCAGCGTGTACACCTAGACAACGAATATTCGTCATTGCAGAATTTGACCAAACTTTGTGTAGGAGAATTCGGTTTCATTCACTTTTTTGCGGTACCAAGCCCCGATCGTTGGCGTTTGTTGGCTAAGTGTGTACGCTGCATTACATAATTGGTTCGTTATGTGCTAATAATTACTAATGATTTTAAAGCCTATCTTAAGTAAAACTTTTATTTGTTCCCATAACAGATAGAGAGAACACAGGGCCAGCCATCAGCGACGAGCCCCCAACAGCTCGAACGTAATATCTTCAGTCTCTATGACGACGAAACCGTAAGTTGATTCACATTCTTTTACGCTGCGATGACTTTACAAGGTTAGCCTGAAAGGGGGTACTAATCCGCGGACCACTTAAAGTATCACTGATGCCTGTTTTAAAGAAAGTGTTAACATTTAAAAACTCGATAATTTTTATTACCATAAAAAAAACTTTGATTTTATTTTTTTCAAAAATTCTTCATCCTTGCTTTAGTTACGAATTCAGAAAATGGACCTTCTAATCCATGACCTCTTCTATGACCTAAAATGTAAACACAGCTGATCATAACTGAGGGTGGATACTGGATAGATTTTATCGTATTTTTATGAAATTTTTGAACAGGTCTATCTCATATGCTATTCACTTTTGGGGAAAGTTGTAGAACAAAAGTGATTCATTATTATGAAGTACTTTAACACCCTTTCGAATTAGGCCCCCTTTCTGACTAAACTTGTATAAAAAAAATTATAGTGCAAACTATTTATGTTTGTATAATTTCTTATAGGATTCAGATAATGAAGCCTTCCATCGTACTGACGCACCCGTCGACTTGTTGTTGTTTACATCGATTGAGACCTACGTAAGTTGCATTCAAAATACACCTCGTAATCGATTCCACATCATTAAATAACCCTTGTATCGTAGGAGCCGATTTGAACACACAATATAGTTCCAACTTTTATAAAACAATATATTTTTAGAAGTGTGCTATCTGTTACAATGATGTTTATATGCATGCACATCGGCCCACCCTGTCTGCGCTCGAAGGCAGTATTTGATTGAGCGACAGCGATTTGCAGTTCACTTTTTCTAGATGTATTGCATTTGTATAATATGGAAACAACCCAGTATTCTTCTACAGACTGAGAGAAGCTTGGTAGTGGAGCGAATTATGTGTGTAGTGATCCAACTAATGCTAACTGTAAAAAAGTGTCTCATGGGCTATGAAATCAAAATTTCTAGGCCGCCGTCCAGCGAACATCTGCGATGCGTCCGTTGCCATGTGATTGTACAGAGGTGAGCGGGGGGAAGCAGCATGGCTTTGAACCTTTATTATTATTCATTTATTGCACCGCTATTCTTGGGTGTACATAGTCGTAGAATACCTGTCAAACTGTCATCTTAACTGTTCATTCGCACACTTTCTGCGGTAACGCTGCGCTTTTAGGTTCGCTGCTTACTGCTTCATCACGTTTTACGCATCATTTAGCTTCATTAATTTCCCAGTGCATATCACTACTTTATCCTGAAGAGCTGTCTTTAAGAGCACCTCATGTCATGGGTCTATATGCCAAGTAAGTATTCAAGCAGCTACGGCAGGATCAATGCCTCGTTTCTGCCAGGATAAATGATTGAGCACAAGTACAGGCACATTGCGATTGAAAAGACACACAAACACTAGGATTTCCTTTTCGAATCATATGTAGCGTGATTAAAGCCTTTTTTTCATCATCACTCGTGTCGTGTATCGATTTAGCAGACGGGCTATCTCTTCAAATAAATCATCCTGTCAGAAGTGAGCATCATGACCTGCTTTCAATGCCATCGTTTTTGAAAAACATACTTGCATTTATTTATTCCTTTCCATTCCAGTCCAGACCTTTCAGAGACCGTAGCGTAGATTTTGTAAGTAGCTATTGGTATATTACGTAGTTGGCGTTTATTCAATTCTTCATGAAATTAATTAACTCCAGCGCAGTACCTAGTACCGTTACTTAACCTCAAGTACTCACAACCATAACTTATAAAGTCTGCTAAGTTATAAGTAGAGAACGGATTTAAATATACTTCGTAAACATTTTTTGAATTTTTAGTCCCCATGTAATGACGTAAACCCACAAGTTACGAGTTTGATGTAAAGACGGAAAGTGCAATTTCATTTTTGTCAAACCAATATCTGCTATAAAGGTGGGTATGTAAAGAAAAAACTAGCTTGATTTGGGCAAGAAGGACAACTCTATGAATGGTTTTTATGAATAACGCCATGTGTGCGGTTGTAAAAATAAACTATAAACCCAGGTCACAGAATAGTACCCAGGTGTTTGACGGTGGTTTTACGTACAATAAAATGTAACTAGTGATTTATTGAATTTATTTGCAATGCAAATAACTGCGATTTGTAGACAAAGCACGTTTTTAATCAACTATATTCTGGCAGGTGCTGCGCTCTGAGTGCTTCACATAGCATTTCATAATCTATTTTTTCGTAGATCGTAGTAGGGTGTTTATTAGTTTTGTTACATAAAATATTACTAACCGTCAAAACCTTGAAATCTCAAAAATTTACATAGCAGTTATTGGTTCAACTTTTCGAAAACGACGATTATTTTTTATATACAGGGCGTCCCACGACTTTGCCACATGGAGGGGAAGTACCTTAAATACTGTAGATAAAAAAAATTACTGAATGAAGAATTCATTTTTATTTTAAAAACAATACGAACTGCATTCAAAGAATTTTAAATAATCATCTGTCTGAACCGGGAATCGAACCCGCTAAATGTGAAAACTAAAAAATCTGTAATTTTATTGTACTAATCGAAAGGCTCGATCAGATACATTATTTTCTTCGAAATAACATAGCATCTAAAATAAAAGGAACACCATGAAATTTAACATTTAATTTAAGATTTTGTTCAGAATAATGAAAAGCATTTTCTCTATGTCGTTTGTTAAAACAACTGACTTTATGTACTACTTTCTGCTTTGTTACTATTTCGAAGTATTATTTCAAATATTCACCATGAAAAAATAAATAAATCAACGGTAAGCGAGATTACTAAAAGAGTTACAATTTGTATACAATAGGAAAAGACGCATTTTGAGCATTTAATAAATTAAATTGTTTGTAAGTTGCCCAGTTCAACGTGTCTTAATATTTCAATTGAATGTTAAATTTCATGGTGTTCCTTTTATTTTAGATGCTATGTTATTTAGAAGAAATAAATGTATCTGATCCAGCCTTTCGATTAGTACAATAAAATTACAGATTTTTTTGTTTTTACATTTAGCGGGTTCGATTCCCGGTTCAGACAGGTGATTATTTAAAATTCTTTGAATGCAATTCGTATTGTTTTTAAAATAAAAATGAAGTCTTCATTCAGTAAATTTTTCTATCTACAGTATTTAAGGTACTTCCCCTCCATGTGGCAAAGTCGTGGGACGCCCTGTATATGTTAATGTATTACGTTACATAAGTAGGTATCATTTGTATTTCATGATGACGACCTATAAAGCCCATCTCAACAGCTGTTGAAACAAGACCGTGAAATATTTAGTTCGTATGCTGGATTTTTTAGATCCAACAATCTTTTTCGTTTTTTTTTGTCCAAATCCAACTATTTTGAATTATGATCAGTGATCGGATAATCGGGCGCTTATATACCTAAACTTCTTCCCACGAAAGAATAACGTGGACATTCCTTTCTGAATAAATAAGTAATCCCAGGTTCCCGGGATTGAATAATTTTGTAAAAACAACTATAACAAACTTAATGAAAGTATAGCAATGGTTATTTTGAATTAGTATCTTTATTTTATTCAAAACAAATGGAATATCAATAAAAAATGGTAATGTGCTCAAGTAGTGGAAATTGATTTGTTTATCTAACAGATTAGTGATCGAATCCGATCACTGATTATGATACACCCACATAGTTTTGAATATCTTCTGTTTACCTATTTATCCGGGCCCTACAGGGCCCTAAAGGCATTACTTTAAAAAAAGTAATAGTTACTGAATGTTATATCTAGTGTCTACATTGCATGATAGTTATTTTTATAAGCATTAATCTTAGTTGTCTCCTCTAGTATTCCTTTTCCCCGTTCTTTTTTTTCCTCATTATTTTATAGCAGCAATGGGTGCATGATTTATCATGCTGTGCTCATTAAACTAAGAAAGTATTGGAAAATAGTGATTAAAAAAAATTTACAGAAAATTGGTCGTTACTTTGAAAAAAACTGCCTTCTACCGCCTGTTGGTACAATCGTCTGGATTCTGTTATGCCAGTCAATAGAAGTCTAAATATGTATTGCATACTACCTACCTAGTGACCTAAATATTGAAGTAACGGACAGAACTGATGGGCGCAGTGCAGTAATCAGCGCTGCGGGTAGCGGTCGCGTCGCGCGTCGGTTGCATAAATCTATTAGGTGAGGTGCAATGCAATCGGCCCGCGTTGCGTCGGAGTCGCGGAGGCTCGCTGCCGCCGCGCAACTGGTTCCACCGTTCTGGGCCAAGTTCACCATTTTACAACACTCATTTTACTCGTATTTTTAATTTTTTACCAGCAAATTATGGACATTTCACTGCTGAAGTCGTATTTTTTTAAAGCGGGTCCATTATCTTAACATACTTACGTACTTTTTAGATTTAAGTGGTATGCACTCGTACCCTACATTAATTCATGCAGACGTATAAACAAAACACTTACGTAGTTGTCAAAACTATGCCATAACATGTTTGCAAAGAGGTGTTTTGTTCTGTAACATCCATTATCGAAATGCTATACATACATAACAAACATAGTTTCGTAGAACCAATTGAAATAATAAATGTAAATGATATAATAATTTATTTGCGCCTTGTTACCTTCGATACAAACAATGTTTTGTCAGCAGGTGTTGTCGGTGCAAGGGGCGGATATGGCTTCATCAACAAGTTGTATAGGACCGCAGAGTCCCTTCTCTCACATTGTGTATTACCCCGGACCAATTGAACGCACGTCTAGCCAAGAGAGAATGATCGTTGAAGTTCAACCAAATCAGCAGAGCGAAGAAAATGATATGCACTCACAAAATGACGAACACTCATTATCAGAAAACATATCTCTAAACTCACGAGATCTAAACATCAGATCTGGAAGTGTAAACGCTGAATATTCTCATGTATCTACACAACGGACGTTAAGGCGTCGGAAATTAATTATAGGTAAAGATTTGCCAACTCCCGGGCCAGCACAGGGCAGGCGGCACCTCCGATCTGTTCAAAGAATGGCGCCGCCGAGTAACCTTGCCACGCAAGTTGCCAACAGAGTCATCAAGTATGCTCGCTGCATCAGAAACATGCACGAAAAAGATATGTGCTGTCTCAACTGCGGCTTATTCCCTATTTGCCCTGTAACAGGACAATGTGGTCATACGCGATGTGCTAAGTATGTTACAATATCTATTTTATATTTTGTGATGTGATTATTTGTATCTGGACTAATTACAATGTAATCATTTACAGATTTCTTACAGTTACTTTTTGTTACAGGTGTATCCAAGATAAGAGCACATGTCCGTGTGGGAACGATTCACCGGACACGTTATACGTTAATATTTTGATTCGGGATCTAATTGGAAAGAGGACATCCGATGGACAATCTTCCAAGTAAAATCTATAGTTACATTCTTCGAAAAACAATTTATCTATTTAGTTTCTTATAGCGGTGCTATACTTACATTATTTTTCGTTTTTTTGCTAGAATTGTGTCGGTAGCGACCAACAGCGTCACAGCCGACGATAATCCTGCTGGAGAGTCGACAGATACTACAGGAATCCCAAATAAACCATGTAAGTATTTTAATAAACGTTTAACAATGTACCTAAGATTTAATTTCTGCGAATGTTTTTTTTATTGCTAGATGGTAGTTTAAGTGTAAACTTCGCTTCTAGTGTTGCTCTAGCACGTTCTTGAATTTCTAGAATGCACAATAGTTACTTCTTTTTTATTTGTTTTGTTTATTGTTTATTTTGTCAGCGCATATCTATCACGTTGATATTATCCTTTGAATCACTCGTTTGTCTGTTATTTTATGCTTGAGCGAAGGTCCTTATTATTTCATTGTGTAACATAATTTCTGCATACCAATTTTTTTGTAGTGTAACATACTTTATTTTATCATAATCGCAAAACGTAATTTTGTTTTTAATGTATGCATTTATGTTTATTTTACAATCATTGCTGGGCATTTTATTTTAACGTTTTTACGCTTTATCATGTACGACTTTGGGTTACATAATGTATTCCACAGGGGTTTACTTGAACAAGTCTTTTGTAATTGTGTCGGTGATATTGGGTTGTTTTGACGGTTTATAATTGCGTAGTGGTAACTGTTTATGTAAATTCCTTGATCATAACAGTTCTAGGCGTAAATGTACGTAGCCACTGCTATTTTATCAGAAATTGTTATACGTCCGAATATTATACGAAAAACTACTTCTATGTTTATTTTGAGTAACATGAGGTTAAGATAAGAATTAGAACCAAACATTTTAAAAACTAAATTTTCGATATTGTTTACACATACAAACTCATATTATTACGTATTAATTATATTATGCTGAAATTCCAATTCTAGCATTTCCAGTTAGTAAACAACAACAAATTGATATTTCCATGAACAAAAGAAAAATAATGTGTATCAGCCGCTTATCGCGACGCACAGGTCATGAAAGTCACTCGAGGGAAGCAGGTTATTCAACGACAGCTGTAGGTTTTGAAGCCCCGCGGAAAAAATATATCTAAGTAGTTCTTCTAACATCCTTAGGAAGGTGAACCTAATTAGGTGCTGACGTACAAAAATTACATGGCTCTCGTTACATTTCATAATTCGCATTGTCCTCCTATGTGGACGTATATCTGTACCGTTTTTAACCGACTTCAAAAAGAAGGAGGTTCTCAATTCGTCTGAATGTTTTTTTAATAAATGTTATAGTCCGTTTTTTAATCTCTGAGACAAAATTGACAGGCGCTAATGTGAAACTTGTAAATTTTAGTATTTTTTTTTCAACTTGGACGTTGTCGCGTTTCAATTCAGTCTCAGGAATTAAAAAACGAACTTTAGTCATCTTTTCAAAGCACCTGCCCCCTTGCCATTGTACCTATAAGCTAACGAACTAGTGTGCTGTCATTATCATTTATACTTTTCTTCCTATCTGTCGTATACACCATTGCATTATACCCGTAACCAATTCAATGAAATCTCAACCATGTTCATATTTCTTCAAGTCTTAACTAACTGGTTACATAATATTACTAAACAATGTTATTTTTACTATTTGAACAACCTTCTACAGTGACATTAAGTACCTACTTATTATTTTTTACTTAATATTTTCATTTCTCTAGGATGAATGTTTCCGTCCTGGCTAGTTACGTACAATCGCCTGTACCTAACGGTCCGTAACTAGTTACTTCGAAACTGTTATGTAATCCAAACAATTTATGAATAACCTTGAAGCATTCTTTGTTTATTTACTTGTAAAAAGTTCTATCAAAAACTCTTAGTATTGTCAACAACAATCAGAAAATACCTATATACCTTCATTTCCATAGAGGATCGACTTAAAAAATAGTATAAGTGGGAAAAAACAACCTCAATCCTAAATAAATCCTCAAATAGCATTTCGATACATCTGCTTAGCAAGACACAGCATTTGTTTAGCTTCAGACCTTTCCAAAAAATATTGTGATCTTGCTTAACTGTTCAACAATTGCGATATTTTAACCGCCTACCTACATACGTAGTATTATCAAATGGGATACACGTGCTGTTAGTTATAAAATAGAATTATTTTAAAATAATAAAGGAGCGTTACAGCAGAGCCACGTCTGTATCGCGTGGGCGTTTACGACGATAATCGCGCACTGACAAGGCTATTATGTAAATCGGCCATTTGTTTGTTACATTGCTGTTATGTAACAACATTGTCGACGATGCAATGGAGAACGCTGGGTCGCAGGTTACGTTACGCCGTTATATAGGTCTCAAGTATTCGCTAGACGCCAGCGATTACTCACGATTTAGTACAATTGCTTAGGTACGTGAAACGCGGATCTCAGCTATTCCCCTTTAAAAACTATTCGCTCTTCTATGTATTGATAAACAACGATCGTGCTCTTATGAATATACCTATAACACTAAAAAGAAATCGCATTAAGGTTTATTTTTCCCATACTTAATTTGTTCGTGTTTTTCATTTTTTATTGAATTCCGTGTTCGTCTTTAGTATCTACTAACATTAGTTAGTATTTTTCCTTGACATGGTTTTGTAACAAGCTTTTTTTAATATCATTTTAATATCTTGTGATATGCGTGTGACACGTTGCACCATTAAATGCGGTTAGGATTAGTCGTATAAAGTACATAAGTACTACATAACGTAATATCGTGACGTCTGATTATCTAAGGGGGTCTAAGGGTAAGTAAGATAGATTTACTTTTGTAAGGCTACTGTTCGCCGATAACGGATTAAGTCGTAAGCGGATAGCTTATCCTTAAAGCCCGGATAAATGTGTAATGTATTACTAACACGCACTAAAAAAATAGGGAAATTAATAACTTTGAGAAAAAATACAACTTTTAAAAAGTAAGAAATAAAATACTTAAATAAAAAAAAAACTTTATTGAGCCAAAATGTAGTTTACAGGGTGAGAGAGCCCTTCTTCTTTTTCTATCGTGTCGGCACGAGCTATACGAGAATAGCTCATGCCGTGGTGAAAAGATAAGCCAGTCAGCAAGGTTGGTAGCGGGGCTGACTGCCCAGGGTGCGCCGGACATACTCATGTATCGTCACTCGTGGAGGCTCTTTTCATGCACCCCCTGATTCCTAAAGACCACACCACACCATAGAGCCCTGATTCCTAAAGAAAGACATAGGTACTTGCGTACATATACTGCCGTCATAAGGAAAAAGGACTTAATTACACAAAACGAAGTAACCGATTTCCGACCTTAAGTTATTGTCTTACTACGTTTACTTTCGGTTATTTCGTTTTGTGTAATTACGTCCTTTTTGCTTATGACGACGGCAGTATAATACTAAAGGTCAAACATAGAACCACCTTTTTTGAAGTCTGTTAAAAATGGGAAAATGTATAGTTAATCTTTAAAATTGATGTCTAAATTACTAATGACTTTTTCTTAGGCAGCAATCTAATGTAGTTTTTAGGACATCTCAACTGCATTGTACAAATACTTCTTTGTAACCGATTTCTTGAACACATATTCTATGCTGCTGAAGTCGTGAAACATACCTACTTATAGTGCCCTATTTAAGCACGTGTGTTGTGGAACACGTAAATTCTGCGTATTTTTACGCAAATAACGAGATTTGAAGACGACAGATTTAATTTTCGGTTTCCATATTTTATCATAAATGCACGAAAAGTCCATACGTCCGTTTATTAATGAAGCAGGCTCTGTGAGGACTGAGGATGAGGAGACTCTTGTGCTGGCAGCGGACTTTGTGCCGGTGTGAAGTTAAATGAAGACAATTTTAGTGTGTGTAGGTACAGATTGTAATATTTCGTTTCATAATAATGTGCCGCGAATTTAAAACAAAGGAAGGCCAAACAATAATGCTCGAAGCCCTCTATGTGACTGTTACATTTTTGTAGTCATAACACGGAGTGGCGTTTAGTGGCCACAATAAATCTTTTACAGGGCAGATAGCTAATGCAGATGACGCAAGGATTGTCTGACCTACTTCACGTAAAATCCTCAACTTAATCTCACTCTGCAGGCGCGGGTTAACATATTACCTAAGCTAAATTGAAATAAAAATATGACGCAATTGCTTCTAACCTTGTCGTGTATTGTTATGCTATCTCATTCGTCTTTAGAATTAATTAATCAATAAGTTCATAGCATATCATTCATGAGAAAGACTTACATAATGCATTGTAGATATTTTTTACATTCATTTATACCTATCTCTTCAAAACTAACTCTTTCTATTCCACTATAGATTTATAAAAAAGTAGTACAGTCCGCGAGGCCTAAGCTGAGCTTTGCATTTGTGTGAGAATGAATGCAGACGCGTCCTTTGCTTGGTTTAAACCGGTTTATACAATACGGCCGACGTATCTTGTCGAGTCTGAAGTTAGTTGTTTGGCTGCGCAATGAATCTTTTAGAAACGAAATTGTCTACTGCGCAGCTAATCAGCTAACTTCAGACTCGCCAAGATACGTCGGCCGTATTGTACTGCTTTTTGGCAATCGATTCTATGTGCACTCACACATAATTATGCAAAGCTCAGCTTCGCAGATTGAGCAGCCTCGCCAATTGTATCTGACTTCAAACTAACTGAAAAACATAAAATGGTATAGATCCAAGTACCATTTTTTGTCTTCTTCTCTTCTGTCGGTACGAGCTATATGAGAATAGCTTATCCCGTGGTGAAACGATTAGCCATGTCAGCAAGGTTGGTCACGGGGCTGACTGCCCAGGGTACGCCGGGCCCGTCACTCGTGGAGGCTATTTTCATGCACCCCAAATTTTTGGTTAAATTGAGTTATACAGTTATTTTCGGCCGTTTGACCTATTTTTGGTTTTGACCTATGTTCACAAATAAATATTGATTAATTGATTTGATCAGTTGTCTTCCGAGGTATCCTCATAATGATAATAACGTTTTCCGAAGTCTAAGCCACGCTGTAAAGAAGAATTAAAAATACGTACCTAAGTGAAATTGAATGCACTGACTTCAAAAAATGATGATTTTATTATTATTTATGGTTTCCAGTTTATTTGAGGTCGGTTTCTACTTTTTTTGATAGAGTATTGTGTGGACTAAAAAATAAAACACATCGCACATCAATACGTAAAACGATTCGATTGTGATTTCACTGATACTTAAACATAAATTATAGTAACCCAATCACAATACGTTTGCTTTTCGTCATTGAAGAGTTCCATTCTCTATCTTCGAAATGCTTCATAGGTGCTTCAGAATATACATGCAAATTGAGAACCTCCTCCGTTTTTTAAGTCAGTTAAAACATTCTTTACATTACTAGAGACTCTCTGTAAACAAAAACAACAATTGACTTTTATAAAAACTAAGTTTTTGTATGGCCCCGCGAGGCCGAATTGTATAACAACGTTGTAGATTTAATTTTACATAAGAATAGTTTAGCTGTCCAAATAAGACTTTATTATATTACGAATGTATTACTAATCATCCCACTAAGCTCCATAACTAAATTCATTAGAAGTTAGAACCTTTCGAAACTCAAAGTTTAGGTAAACACGCACTTATCAACCAGGTCCAGCGATCAAACGTGGTAGCGGTATGTCGCAGTCGCATTGTATCTAGTGCGTTAACTGACTGAACGCAACTTAACAAAAACACTAATTAGGTGTAATTACTAGCACTGGTACAATACAACGCTTACGAGTCCAATAATAACCCATTTCAACTTTAACTTTCCAATTTGCGCAAAGGTGACAAGTCATTGATACATTTTATTTTACTTTAATCCCGATAAATATGGAATTTGGCAAATAGATAGTTGGGTACTTACTTTATACATGTACCATAACAATTACTTATAATAGTCTTAATTATTACAGCGTGGATAATAAATCGAAAGTTTTTCAACATAGTAGGTACTTACACGCATTTTGTTACTTAATAGCTATCTCATAACTCTTCCTGTAGCCATTTCTGATAATTGACAACATTTCATAACTGACACGACCTTAAAACAAAAATACCGTTTCTTCACTTTTGTATCCTGAGTTCAAATATATTTTTTTTGTATTTTTTTATTTAATTATTTCTGAGAAAAAAAATGAAAATGAAAAAACATGTGATGACGTCACATAAACGGTGGAATGAGGAGTTACCTTTGCCTATGCATTCCAATGTTTTAGATGAAAACATTTAATGTCAAACAAGACATGTCAATGTCACTTTTGAAGTTAAACAAGACAAGTGTAATATGACAGTGACATCTAACTAACAGTTTTTTTGACGGCTCACAGTAAAGCAAAGGTTAGATCGCCATTCCACCGTATGTATGACGTCATTTGGCGCTTACGTCTTTTTAGAATACGCCGAATTTCAAAGTTGAAATCTATATATATAAAAGAAAGTCGTGTTAGTTACTTCACTTATAACTCAAGAACGGCTGAACCGATTTAGCTGAAAATTGGCAGGGAGGTAGTTTAGAGCCAGGAGAAGGACATAGGATACTTTTTATCCCGTTCGACATCATGTAGGTAGGTAGTAGGTAGGTAGTAGGTAGGTAGTAGGTAGGTAGTAGGTAGGTAGTAGGTAGGTAGTAGGTAGGTAGTAGGTAGGTAGGTAGTAGGTAGGTAGTAGGTAGGTAGTAGGTAGGTAGTAGGTAGGTAGTAGGTAGGTAGTAGGTAGGTAGTAGGTAGGTAGTAGGTAGGTAGTAGGTAGGTAGTAGGTAGGTAGTAGGTAGGTAGTAGGTAGGTAGTAGGTAGGTAGTAGGTAGGTAGTAGGTAGGTAGTAGGTAGGTAGTAGGTAGGTAGTAGGTAGGTAGTAGGTAGGTAGTAGGTAGGTAGTAGGTAGGTAGTAGGTAGGTAGTAGGTAGGTAGTAGGTAGGTAGTAGGTAGGTAGTAAGTAGGAAAAAGTGCATTGCAACGCATGCGGGTACAGCTAGTTATGAATGAAAAGTACATAATTTCGAAAAACGGAAAAATACGGGTGCCTTGGATTTGGATTTACTTTTATATAACGTAATAATACATGCAGGTTAAAAATATGAAATGTTGTCAATTCCTATTATATAATTTGTAAAATAAAATACGTAACAATCATCGGCGTAATAAAGGATTGATCATGAAAGACTTAGGTCGTTGTCAACTGTGGCAGCGGCGAACTTGAATGATTTTATTGTGAACATGAAGATTCTGCAATGCATGCGCCATTAGCGATTTATATTTTATATTGATCCATCTTTATTATTAATATATTGATCCATCTTCATTATTAATATTTGCTTGCGTTAAATAAAATAATGCAAAAAAATAAGCAACTGGTTTTTATGTCACGAACTGTGAAATGTGGCCTCAAAACTCTAAATTGGCGGGCGCCCCCGAAATCCCAAACCACCTAGGAAAACCCAAAATATTGTACTATCGCGGCTATGTTTAATAAATATAACACTTTAATTTAAATATAAGTTAGGTATCCCTTATCATAAGTCCTCCATTAAAACAAGGATTCAACTCACTCGAACCAATTATATTTTACCCAAAATCATATCCATAAATGAGACCTACTAAAAATCTCAATAAACGTGTTTAGCAATAAACTGTAGTTGCTATTTCACACAACTGTCACCTATTGCATTGATCGCGACCTTGGCTTGCTTCAGATCTCGAGTCGTAGCAACACGCTGTGCGCTCGTTACTCACGCCGATGTTATGTAATGTAACACAAACTCTGACTCCATTGCTGCTTATATAACAGCGTATTATGTAGCAGCGTGGACAAAATGTCACAAGACGTATGGGGCTTCTTTGTTAAGTTCTGTTCGTCTAACGTACCGGGAACGTAAGCGTTCTTTCGAAACCTTTTTCTTAGCCTTCGTTAAGTTAATAGGTACTGTTATGGCGTTGTAGTTTTCGCATCGAATCACATATATAGTCTTTCGTAGAATTATAGTCATCGATGTACGTTCATGTCATTTTAATTAGA
This sequence comes from Amphipyra tragopoginis, assembly GCA_905220435.1. Taxonomy (NCBI): domain Eukaryota; kingdom Metazoa; phylum Arthropoda; class Insecta; order Lepidoptera; family Noctuidae; genus Amphipyra; species Amphipyra tragopoginis. The sequence continues at coordinate 20,308,602 of HG991991.1, read as the reverse complement.
ATTTTCGATATTTTTCGCAGCGAGCGGTGCGAGCGGGTCATGCTCCGGCCCCGTTCGACTGAAGCGCAAGGCGCGGGCGTGCATCATTACTCCTTATTCCGGTTGCTATCAACGCATTCCCATGTCTCCTCGGGTAAACAATATGTATTATTAAAGCATAATCATTATATAACTTGTTTATTGATACATACTAACACAAACTGATAAGTTACTCACGTTCCGTCATCCATATCAAACCAAATCAAATATCATAATGTTACTTATTAGTTTAACATGAGATTTTTGGAGAACGTTCGAATGACTTTGGGGCATTGAACTGTAACGCCAGTTTATAAATAAAGATACCTACGTACAGTAAATGACATCATGAGATGAGTGATCTTAAGCTTCGCATAGCGATTGTTCTGACGTAGTTAAATAATAATATAATTGTTTTATTGTGGAGACATTATTATTTTGGTATGTTATCTAGGCGCGGTACAACCATGCGCTGGAGCTGTTGCGGCTCGGGCGGCACCGGGAAGCTGCGCCACACCTTGCCCTCGCCGCCGCCTCCGCTCAGCCAGACTTGCGACCAGCGCGCATATTGCTAGCTCAGGTCTGTTTTATTCAAATAAGGCGGTTCGCTCACGGTGACGCACGTCGACGCGACACGCGTCAAAACGATTTTAGCATCGCACTCAATTGAGTATCGCATACAATTGTATGGGGTCACACGACGCAGCGAAAACAGCTGACGCATTGACGCACCTCACTGTAGTACGCACACGGATTTTATGGATCCGTCATGCGTCACCCTAGGCGAACCGCCTAAGTTTCCCATGACACTTATTATAAGAGAATCTTCAGGTGATGTATACAGACTGTTAGCACTGCGTATTATTTTTGTTAAACAGAGATATTTTCATACAATAAGACAAGTTCTTGATTTCAAAATCAACAATACCGAGCTTCTATTTGGTGGTAAATAAGTGTTATTTTATGAAGTGAATCATACTTTTTCACAAAAAGAAATACAAGAATTTTCATTAGTAATCAAGACTAGTATAAGTAGTAACAGCTGCGGGTTTTCCTTATCTCTGTTGACTTATGCCTTATTACAAACGAGAACCGAAACTATTGCAATTGTGAGCCTTGCATTGAACCGTTAGAATTACTCAACATAGAACGGTTCAACCTCGCCTATGATGAAACTATCGGCGTCAGTCTTGAGTCTGCGTCAAACTTGAATTAAACCAAAGTATGCAATTATCTATATAGGTATATATAAAAATGAATCCCTATTTCCCTTGGTCACGGCATCACGCGTGAGCGGCTGGACCGATTTCGCAAATTTTTTTTTGTTGTGTTCGTAATTGTCCGGAGAAGGTTCTTATGAAAGAAAATTTTGATATTAAAAAAAAAAACGAAATTATCTCAGTATGCCCATGTAGATAGTAGGGAAGTAGTAGGTAGGTAGAAAGTAGGAAAAACTGCAGTGCAACGCAGGCCGGGTACAGCTAGTAGTACTACTATTTTCCTGTGACTGAACTTTACTTCGTTATAGCTACCGATGAAACAATAAGATTCGGCTTCTATTTTCAAAATTTGTTATTGGTGGGAAAACATCAAAAATGGTGACGTAATACGGTCCATCGTCTGAAGAGACTACCTTGTGTAATTATACAATTATGTTTACACAAGCAACCGTTTCCCCAATGCGATGTGCAATAATAATAGTAGCCTGTGAGTCAAGACATCCTGTTTACAATAATAAATAATGCTCGAAGGTTACACAGTACCTCTGGAGATCTTTATCGGTTCGAGTCAAACGGTACAAGATAAGGATCTTTTGGACTTCATTATATGACGCGATGTTTGCCCATGACGTCATTGTCACTTAACTTTAGGTCGACCGCTGATAAGGTGGACGTGTACCTGAACCTTACGATATGGCTTCATTGCATGACACAATGTCGTTCAAAATTGAATAACATTCTATTTCTATTGCAGGTTATATCGTTTCTGAGTAAAAACCGTGACCCACGGGGTCTGACTAGGCCGCTGAACCATTTAATTCGTCACTTGTCTTCAACGTCTTGGATCAAGCCAACTGATATGGAGTGCATCCTATGCTGCGACACGTTCACGAACCCCGTGACCACGCCGTGTGGACACATGTTCTGTAGGACTTGTATTGAACGCACGCTGGACTACAGGAAACGATGCCCCCTTTGTCTCAGGCCTCTCCTAGACTTCAAGCTTACAGAAGTAAGTATCGAAAGTAATCGAAACTTTTTGTTTTTTTACTTCGTATTGAATACAGTTTCGGACTATTTATTATTAACTAGCAGCTATACCGCGGCTTTGCCTACAGAAACGTAAGGTTACTTACTCAATAGCGTGATAATTATTTTGTACCTTGTAACCTGACCTGGGGGCCAATTCTACTAACAGAAACTTTTGCGAAAACTGTCAAAATGTTTGGTTTTGTTTTTGTCGTCAAAGAATTTGATAGTTTTTGTAAACGAAAACTGTCTGAATAAACGATTCAGTTGCAATTGATACAAGTTTCTGTTAGTAGAATTTGCCCCCTGCTCTTTAACGGACATTTTTGCCAAATTTTAACTAAATCTATTCAGTAGTATTGGCGTGAAGCTCAATCATACAAACATACAAATTCTAAAAACTTCTGTTGCGGCATCAGTATCGTTCCTAGTACAATTAGCAATTATTTTTTTCAATAATATTTAAGCGGTTGCGTACCCCGTCGTCCCAGGACGACACTTAATTGTCTTATCTATTGTGTCTATAATAACGGTGATTGAGAGTTTATGTACATTTTTTGCTTCGTTGCGATTTTATTATAATGTATAGATTTTCTGTTTTACTCTCAAGTATTAAATCACTTAATGGTGGAGTCTATCGTAATCATCATAAGGCAAACTTGCATAATGTCTGGTAAATACATTGATCGCCTTAACCGCTGGCTATTATTAAACACTTTTAAGTAGTTTCTTGTTGCCAAATCGATTGTGTCGGTTTTAAACGAACCATACGCATGTTTCAACATGTAATTAGCAAGTCGAGCTAAGGTACTATTGTTTGGAACGTGAGTATCATAGTTTCTAAATATTGTATCTGCTGAGTTAAAATTCACACTTAGTGGAGCAACTCACGCTCGTATGTAGGACGTAATAAGCTAGCCGAACTGCACGAACATAATCATAACTGTGGTAATCAATCGCCTTTGCACGTGTGCGGATGTCCTTAAATTGTGTTTTCAAACACTGCGTTTTTGTCGGGAAAAATAGAAATGAAGAATTTACAAACTTACCAAATCCTATTGCAATAACGTGCTTCCGGAAGGGTTGTTATCGTAGTACACCTACAGTTGTCAGTGGTGGGATTAGATGCCATGTAATAAGGGGTGAGACTATAAGCAGTTTACCGATTACAACTAACAGACAGAAAACACCAATATGTAACACTTGACCCGCCTTGGTAATCGAACTAAGGGCCTTACGCTACGACAACCAGATCAGTAAGGCAGTGTTACCATATTTATTTTAGAATGACAAGAATGGTTTCACGATACATGACGATGCGATGACACGAAGCGAGGAGATCCCAGAAAATACGTAATTAGAAGAGTTCTCAAACAAAACGCGTCATGATCCTTACTAATATTATACCTAAATACGAAATTAACTTTGCCGGCCTGTTACCTCATCACGACTACTGAACCGATTTTGATGAAACTTGGTACAGAGATAATCTGGAACCCGGAGAAGGATATAGCCTACTTTTACACCGAAAAACGTGGAATACGCGATATACGACATCCACGCGGGCCAAGCCGCGAACGACCCCCTAGTTTCTAATATATCGACCAACTATTGTAGATAGTATACACAATGCACAGCTTCTAATAAGTCTGTTTATTGACTTTAAATATTTATTTTAACCTATCCGACGCCCGCGGCTTTGTCGACATGGTATTTCGATGAAGTATCCTATATCTTTCACCGGGTTACAGGCTATCTCTCTGCTAAGTTTCATCAAAATTGTCGGAGAAATAACAAACAGACAGACAGTCACTTTTGGATTTATAATATTACTGAAATCGCTGAATCTTGTTGTGTTAAACAATGGAATGGTAATTAAATAAGCTCTAAGTATGTTACAATTTATTTGTTTGTTCCCCAGACACGAGACACAGTGTTTGTGCAAGCTGCGCTGAAGAGTATCAATGCGGTCAATACGCCGCCGCCCTTGGAGCCCGATCTCATTCCTATATTCGTGTGTACTGTGGCATATCCCTCGTAAGTATTAATATAAATATTAAACGCATCTGAATATTATTATTACCTATAAATTACACATATTCGGAAATACATAACATTTTTAGAAGTGCCTAGTCCGTTATTTTGGATTAAAGTGGATATCATCTTATTTTTAGTTATATTATTGATTTATACTTAACCCCAAAGATCAATACTGCAGTATATTTCATGGATATTATTACGTTTGTTCAGGGTTCCATGTCCGCTTTTTATATTTGACCCTCGCTACTGGTTGATGATCCGACGTGTGCTCGAGTCAGGCTCTCGAAAGTTTGGCATGGTTGCCTGCGACAGAGGACAAGACTATGCAGACTACGGCACGGTTAGTATTCTTGTCAATTTATACAAACATGCCACGTTCAATTTTCATGTGTAATTTAGTTCACTTACCATTATCATGTACCTCAGTTTCAATTCCTAACTTTTGACCCTTTTACTCTTATAAGAGTTATTTAACTTTAATTTGTGTACTCTAAATCCCCGATAAATACTTAAAGTTCCGCACTCAGAATACAGAAAGAAAGTTCCGCAATAACCAATAGCGCCATCTACACACATGGCCTGAAACGTCGTCTGGAAACTACGAGTGGGAAGTCTTTGACCTCCAATGTTTCGATAAACTTCAATGAATAGACGTATACATCCTGTACTCAGCGTTCAATAGATATAATAATGTCAAAGTTGTATTATAAACAAAGACGAAACATTAATTAACATGAGTTACATAATGTTTTACAGATACTGGAGGTACGCGATTGTGTACATTTGGAAGATGGCAGGTCCATTCTATCCACAGTAGGCTTATCGCGCTTCAAAGTGATAGAGAGAGGAGTCAGAGACGGGTGAGTCTTCATTTTAATCAGCAAAGTTTATAAATAATTATATTGTTTAATATTTTTATTGGCAGTAGACACAAGATTAAAAGTGTGACTGTGACACAGTATTCAAACCTAATTCATGCATATATATCTTATTGTTCAGCGTATTTTACAGATGTGAGGTCGCCCGAATCTTACCAATCACTGATGTACCGCCCGTCGATGTCATAAACGTATGGGAGCTCAAGATGATGGCCACTCAAATCATGTTCAAAGCGCTGATGTGGTTGAACCGGCTGAACAACAAGGTTCTTGCGGACATCGAAGCAGCCTTCGGAAGACTGCCACGGTTGCCGCGCGGGGACGCCGATGAAGACTGGTGGGAGAGCACTGATGGCCCGTCATGGCTTTGGTGGCTAGTAGCTGTTCTACCTCTAAGATCTGAGATAAAGGTATAATGTCTCAGGCATATCTGATTAAAAATAAAATAATGAATATTCCGGAGGAGATTTTGAGTTCGAATCCGAATTTATGTGCAGATCAGAATTTAATTATCAATTGCATTAACGGTGAAGGAAAGAATCGTGGGGATATCACCTGCAAAACGGAGACAGTACCAGGCCAGTGTGTTGGACTAAGGCCTAAAACCTTATCATTCACAGAAGAAGCCTGTGCCCACCAGTGAGACTGTAATGGGCTGATTATTCTTTTATGTAATCATCATTCAGCCGAAAGACGTCCACTGCTGGACACAGGCCTCCCCAAAAGGGGGGGTTCGCCGTAATCGCCACGCTTGGCAGGCGGGTTGGCGATCGCAGTACGGTTGTTAAAGTACTCAGAGAACGCTGCGGCCCATCCTCCAGAGAATCCCTTAGTCGCCTTTTACGACACCCACGGGAAGAGATGGGGACTTTTATGTTATATGTATCCTTTATTATCTACAAACGTCTTAACTTTGCGGAGGTAGTAGCTAATCCAGAATACATTCTACGTTTCCTAATCTAAATATTTTCATCCTTTACGGAATGATTTAGTAACAAACATCTATACAGTGTAACTTTTAATATAAGACTGTTATCTTTCATTCCGCAGGTACTAATTCTATCCACTGACTGTCTTCTTAAACGCATGCTGGCGGTGTCGCGTACACTGCAAGCTGTTGATCAAGTCACCCTCACCAATACAGCACCCACAGAATGTGGAATTCAAAACTCCGTCTCCTCCAACAACCAGACGATGGGATCCTGAAAAGTAAATACAACTTCGTCCACCGAAACTGCCGCGTAGTTTGTATTATAATGTATTATTCACGTGTATTTCAACATTTCGTAACGTTTTCAATAACAGATTAACAATATTTTTTTAATAGTTCTATCCAATGCCAATGTACTAGTTAGTGCTAGATTTATACAATTGAATACCGCCATATTTCATAGTTATATTTTAATAACATTTTTTGATAACAATTTACTGGTTCACATCCTATAAATGATTAACAACAGGGTATATTATAGTTCCCTATAAGACCAGTCTCAAAACATAGTAGGTGACTGAACTTCAAATCTAATTCATTGCAGGGTCCTTAATGTGATTAAAACATAAACTAGCGTAACCTTCTTCTGATATCGAGTTAGACTTTTAAAATTACTGAACTTAGTGTATATAAAATGGACCTCTATATTAGACATTTTCTATGATCTTTTATCTAGAAATATATATAGCTCTTAAACACGTAGATGTTGTGGGTCAAATCGTGACGATAGTTATAATACATTCCAAGTTTCAGTTTATTTGGTCTCGATGTGTTCATTGTTTTCGTCTTATTTGCATTTTTAATATTTTTTACTTTAGCAATTGGATCATTATGCATGTCACTATTTTTGTCAACGATTCGAAGTGATTTCGATTGTATTCCAAAAGAGTTTATGAAATTATTATTATTTGTGCCTTTTTATTTTGCATAAATTGCGCATTCCAAAGAAAGTTCCATTCCATATTCCAATCTATGCGTGTGTTTTGATTCATTGTATTTTTTCTGTTTTCTAGTATAACACTGTGTTTCACGAGCATGCTTTTTTCTTCTTTTAACAGTATCAGTTACGAGATGTTCTTAGGTAAAACAACAGTTTAGTAATCGTGTTAGATATCTTTAAGTAAATATAAACATAAATATGTTACTGTAAAAACCAGATTTTGGAATAACATCTTGCGATGTACGGTAGGTAAGCATAAAATGTTCTGACTGCTTACAGCGTGTTTATGAAATCAAGTAATATATCTTTTACCAATTGCTATAATTTTATCTTTGGTATGATTATCAAGGGTAGCCGTCTACGCAGACCCAGACGCACATGCTTACTTTACCGTAATCGTACTGGATCCCCAATAAATATCTGCAATCAATATGGTTTAGGTTTTATGGTTTATACCTAACCAGTTACAGCAACATATGTTATAAAAAAATAACGTCTTAGACAAAATTAGTATTTAAAGATTCTAAGTACTGACGTTATTTGTCTGTTATTAATGTTACTATAACAGGCACACTATATATGACCGAGGTTTCTCAGTATGTTCATGTTACATGAAATATAATGAGCACTGGCAGACTCAGCTAAGTCTAAGATTATATTGTCGTCTATAAACTAATAATAGAAAACGCAAAGTTTACGATCTCATCGAAATATTTAGAATAAGCGTTATGTTAAAAATCAGTTTTAAAAATGTCTTGTGTAATTTTTTTTAAAACAACTATTTTTAGTTCAGCCATTAAAATTGTAAATTTGGTACTTATCCACGTCATTCCTTTGTTTAATATAAAACTGATCTCATTATCAATATCATAATAGATCATTGTATGGCTAATCTCTTGAGTTTGTAGTTGATAATATACATAATTATTTACATAGAGTAGTGAACAAAATATTTCATTATGTTCAACAAAGCTGAAGTGGTCGCTGTGATTAAATTTAAAATTAATACATTGTACAGAAAAATAGTCATTACGGTTTTATAAAGCTTTCATGTCTTAAACTTAGTTTGTGATATGATACTTTTTTTCCTAATAAAGTCTTTTTTGAATTAATTAAACTTTATTTCAAATCATCTTGAACATCCCCTGTAAAAGTACCTACACTTTAATGTTATGTACTATTAAATATGACTTTATTTTACTAAACACATTTTTAGGTATAATCGATGATAATGTATCTTAGAATAAGAACTAAAGACTAAAGCATAGAAGGAGTGCTACAGAGTGCTACTTAGCATAAACGTACCAAAATAAAGCAATGCTATTTAATGTTGGGCGTTATAACATATAACAGCTAATATAATTCATTATACATTTCTAATATTCTAACCATTATTTATTTGCAACAAAGACTGTAATAATATATATTATTGTCTATAGGTAGTAGTCGCCCGCCACTCGCGTCGAGTCGTTAAGTCGGCCGAAAGCGTCACACAATTATGAACTTAAACCCACAAATAACAAGAGCAAATTTTTACCACCGTTAAAATAACATAAATATTTATATAATATTAGTATGAACTTGTTTCAAATTACCGGCAAAATAATGAATTATTCCTATTGTCGTACTTTACATCGTATTAAAGCGTCACACAATTATGAACTTTAACTCACAAATAACAAGAGCAAATTTTTATTACCGTTAAAATAATTTTATATTATATTAGTGTAAACTTAGTTTCATATTACTGCAAGTCTTCTGCTCTATTGATAATTAGTGTTCCTTCAATACAATACAATATAATATATATTACAACAGTTTGAAAATTATAATATAATGTATAATGCATTAGAAAAATATATCAGTTACGCCCAACATTAATGCTATTACTCCGGCGGACATGCTGATCTGAGTCAGAGCGGGAAAGATAAACTTTTGACAGGCTGTAAAATAAAATTTCGTAACCTTTCTACGGAGACTAAGGATGCGGGTATTCACACTATCAGACTATAGGTATCGATAAAATAAAGTCATCGTATAAATGCATATTACGTATTATATCTAAAATAGTATTGTATGGCCGAAAGAAGCTGAATATCATTGTGTTAATCAAATCACAGCTATGCCGGATATTTCCACAGTACATATAAATACTTACTTCTTAGGTATATGTAATGACTAAAGTAAAGTTATAATATCATCATTATTTAGCCGAAAGACGTACACAGTTGGACATATGCCCCTCTCAAGCATCGCCATTTCGTCCGGTCCGGTGCATCGCTATCGATAAAATAAAGGCAGCGTATACTGTTTATTATTTAATTTGCAATTACCACAAGCTTCACAAAAGTTAAATAAATGATTACTGAGTATTCCTTGTAATGAGACATCCACGCTTTTTTCTGCCACCAGAACGGTGCCACTGTGGTCACAGGTAAGTTGTCAATTTCGAAGCGTAGGAAATTTGAAACAAAAAACAATTGTTTGATATATATTGCATTATTATATTATTATCATTGCATATCAAAAATGCATAAACTATACTACGGAATTACGGATCCCTAAAGATATAAGATTTAAAAAGGTAATTACGGTAACAGGTGTAAAAGTTTATGGCACCAAATGCAAATTGATTGAGAAGTAACTAACGTTTTTTTTTTAACTTATTTAAACAACACAAAAATCACGTTGTCGATAGATTTATCGATAAAATTTTCACACCCCTTTAATAATTTCTTTGGCGAATATTTAAATTGAAATTGATAAATAGATAAGATTTTGATAATGAAAACTTATTTATTTTACTTCTAAAAGGTAATGTATTACTTTTCCTTATTTAAAGGATAATGAAATCTACATAATAAAAGGAAAATCTATGAATGAACATGAAAATACTACTTACGTGTGGAAGCTCACTTTCATTTTTTGTACATCCCATGCGAGATTTTTATTTTTTTATTATGCACGTTAGAGCGCACATTCTTATTGATAAATGCATTATGAACTTACCTAAATAAAACACTTAATTAAATACAGGGTGATTGGTAAAACACTAACAACGTCTTAAGGGGTCATTGTACTCATCACTAATGAACAACTTTTACTATGAACAAAAACAGAAATCGCGAAAAAAAAAACAGCTTTTCCCTACATTTTGACGAGTTAAGCGAACATAAATGTAGGGAACACCTGACTCACCCCTCATATTTCTGTCTGAAGCACCATAATTTAAAACTACACTTACGAAAAAAATACTGTTTAAAAGCTAAGGTCTAAATTATCCTTACAACACCATATATCTGACAGACAATAAAGTCTAAAAACGTTTGTTATGACAAAAAAAAAACGCGAATGGAGCGGAGTCCACACCCTTGCCCTGCGCCATACATACCTTGTTCGCCAGCTGGACCCGAAAAGAAAATTTGCGCTTAATTCAACACAACTAACTATTATTTGGCATGATGTTCGAGCTAGGTCTTGGCCCTTGGGATTCAGTGGTGAAGACAGTGTGGCCATTAGGCTAAAAAGACCCCTGCCGTAGAGGATGCGCATAAAATAACTTTGCCGCTCTGAAATCAGGCTTTCAGCGTTCTGCCCCTCACTTTAAAGAGCAAAGTATAGTATGCGTACCGTAGAACGGGGTTACTTTGATCAATTTTTTGAGCTTCATGTGTCTGTATCTTATTTATTTTCGCTTTTAGCTGCTACATCAAAAATATTTTATGTAGACTCAATTAACTGAGATATATAAAATCACATAGACTAGATAAAAAAAACTATAGAGCACAGTTTTCGATAGCAAAAAGGAGAAATGTTCCTTATCAAACTTGGACCGTAGAGCTTCTACTTTGATGATCTCTGTTCTATCATTGAATTTCAAAGTAGCCCCAATCGAAAAATCTAAAACTCGTTTTTTTTACATATTCAGGGGTGTCATTTAATATTTTTTATCATCGCCATCTAACATCGCAGACACCTCTATACTGAATGGTAAAATAGGAAAACGGTCAACGTTCCCTACAATATTAAATTAAAATGCACAAGTTCCATTTTCACACAGATATTTAACCAAATGCAAAATGTTTAGTAACTATCAATGTCGCCCCTGTATTTGAAAGTAACCCCGGTTTACCGCTTAGAATAAGTACTAAAGCATAGAAGGAGCGCTACTTAGCATAAACGAATCAAAATATAGCCATGCTATTTACTCATATGGCGGACTCGCTGTTGTCAGAGCGGGAAAGGTAAACTTTTGACAGGCCGTAAAAAAATAATTTTGTAACCTTTTGTACAGAGACTAGGGATGAGGGTATTCACACTATTAGACTATAGCTATCGATAAAATAAAGTCATCGTATAATGTATATTACGAAATATCTGAAGTGGTATTGTAAGGCCGAAAGAAGGTGACTATGATTCTGTTAACCAAATAACAGCCATGCCGGATATTGCCATAGTACCTACATATAAATACTTACTTCTTAGAAAGTTATAATGACAAAAGTAAAGTTATAATATCATTATTATTCAGCCGAAAGATGCCCACTGCTGGACATAGGCCTCTCCCGAGCATCATCACTTCGACTGGTCCTGTTATTATCGCTATCAATAAATAAAGTCATCGTTTAAGTATACATGTCTATTATTTAATTTGCAATTACTAAAAGCTTCACAAAAGTTAAATACATTATTATTGAGTATTCCTTGTAATGTACTTGGACATGCACGTTTTTTTCTGTCACTAGAACGGCGCCACGTGGTCTCAGGTAAGTTGTCAATTTCGAGGCGCTGGAAATTTTAAACAAAATAATGATTGTTTTATATATAACTAGCGACCCGCCCCGGCTTCGCACGTGTACGTTTATAGCTTAAAACCTTCCTCTTGAATCACTCTATCTATAAAAAAACTGCATCCCTAAAAATACAAGATTTTAAAGATAATTACTGTAAAGAGGTGTAAAAGTTAGTGGCACCAAATGCAAACTGATCGAGAAGTAAGTTAATCATCGTTCATTTAATACGTTAATTTTGTTTAGATTCACTGTTCTCCTAATTATTTTATCTATCAGGCTTGAAGATTACGACTGTATTAACAGCATTTATTTGAAAGATAAACAAGACAATGAAATATTATCTGAAATAGTCTATTGTATGAATGGCCGAAAGATGTCGAACGTAATGTTGCAAGAAAAAAAAGATTTTTATTTTTTTATTTTCAATCAAGCTAAATCCAGTGCAGGGTTAATCTATCCCAATTTTTTTTAAAGATATTACTCGAATTCTTTTACTTCCTGTAGACATGCAATTCAATAAGAACTTAAGCTTTTAAATTTAGATTGAAGGTATAATGTTGGTATAGAGTCCTCCTTCAGTCTCCGCCATTTGCCAGAACGAGTAAAAGAAGATAAAGTGAAATGGCTGGAGCAAATTCTGTGGTGCTTTCTTGGAACCCAACCAATTTCGTGAGCTACCACGGCAATCAATTTATTTCGAAAATATTCTTCACGGGGAAACCTAAATGAAAAAAAAAGTATAAATACCTAATTAATTAAACCTAACACAAAAATCACGTTGTCGATAGATTTATCGATAAAATTTTCGCACCCCTTTAACAATTTCTTTGGCGAATATTCATATTGATAAATAGATAAGATTTAGATAGTTTATACTTATTTATTTTACTTCTTCTAAAAGGTAATGTCTTACTTTTACTAATTTTATGTATAATGAAATATATTTAAAGGAAAATCTATGAATAAACATAAAAATACTACGTACTTGTGGAAACTGATATTTTCACTTTGATTTTTTGTACATCCCTTGCGAGATTTACATTTTTTTACTATTCAGGACGAAGCGCACACTCTTATTTATAAGAACAATATGCACATACACAAAACACAATTAATTAAATATAAATTCTAGACTATAATATTTTTTCAAATCACCGCGCCACTGACACAAGTATTATACGACAAAATTTAAAATGTCGTTGCCGTTTGACAGGCGGTACTAGTGGCGGGCTATTTAATTTGGTAGCGTGGCTTTGGCTCAAAATCTCGAAATTGCTCTTATTTGACAGATGCCCCTGTACGTTTTTCAAGTACCGAGGCGCCTTCTATGCTTTAGTACTTATTCTAAGGTTTACCGGTACTGTAGACAGGTGTTATCATTGAGTCATTCAAGAAATTAGGCTCATACGACGAGACTTCATAGTGCCTCGTTATGTGCCTCGTGGTGCCTCCTTTTGTAATAGATTTGCTGCCAGCATCTCCAAGAAATAATGAAACGAATCACACCAGCATTTCTTAACTTCGGCCTTAAGGACTAGTATCCAGGGCATTATTTATAAAAAAAACTGCCTTAAGGACTAGTATCCAGGGAGGGCATTTTAAATAAAAAAACGTAGTCAATGTCATTGAGAATATTGTCAATTTTCAAATAATAATATAACCTTAAAAAAATCTTGGTTTATGTATTTCAGTACATGTTTTGAATTTAATATTGCGATAAAGTAAAAAACAATTTGATTTTGACATTAAATAAATTGTATTTACTTAATTATAATTCTTCAAGAATGGTGATTATAACATGGAGATTTCAGGGGTTGTTCCGAAGAATAAAGTAAGTATACCAAAGAAGATGTACGGTACTTAAATACAGTTTATTTATCGAGATAATACAACGATACGCTTGTATTTCAGAAGCTACATACTTTGGAAAATAGCGCAGACATCATTGAGTATACGCTCTCTTACCTATAATGAGCACATGAGCCAAAGCTATGCTATCGATTTCTTATTAGAACCCATATTTTGGTTTGTTGATAATTTTGCTCAGTACTTAGGAAAAGTAAGTATGAAACCTTATTTATCGTACTTTAGATCTGATTGATATAAAATTTATCTTTGCATTTTATTTTCATTTTTTTAAATAATACGCTTATCTTGTGCTTATTAATGAAAAAACAGTTCGCTCCTTGAAATTTGATAATCATGGTTGTACTTTAACAGTAATCAGAAACAATGAGCAACAGTAAAAAAGAGAGAAAATGGAGGACTCAAAAGAGTATTGTAAAGTAAACCTAAAATACTTGGAGACAAACCTTGCAAAAGTGGTAAATTCACTAGCAACTTAAATTGCATAAGTTATTTAAGCAAGTGCTTGTTTATGCTTACCTGTTTACACTGAAAGCAAGTTAAGTTAAAATCTTACTCAGGCAGCTTGCGGCAAGTTGCTAAAACTTCAAGAAGTCTTGCTGTAGATGTGTCCTCAGTGCAAGTTGTTTGCATAGTAAAGTTATGCAATATTACTTGCTATACTCTGTTTAACAAAAGATGAGTCCTGACATAGCAGTCATTTCGTAAAATGTAGCTGTAAGGATAGAGTACATTTTTTTTGATAGCAGTGCTATCAAAAAAATGTAAATGACATCATCAAAAACTGTAAAATAGCTTTGTTTTTTATTTTGTTGAACCCTAACAGGGTTCTGTACCCAAAGGGTAAAATGGGACCCTATTACTAAGAATCCGCTCTCTGTCCGTCTGTCTCCAGGATGTATCTCATAAACGGTGATAGTTGACAGTTCAAATTTTCACAGATGATGTATTTCTGTTGCCGCTATAACAACAAATACTAAAAAACAGAATAGATAATGGTACGGAACCCTTCTTGCGCGAGTCCGACTCGCACTTGGCCGGTTTTTTAAATATATTTGAAATTCTTTGTATGGTAACCTTTTATAGAGAAATGTCAGGACACACCTTATGTTGAAAAAGGTGTAGGTAGTGAATTTAGCATTTTACTTGGCAGCTTACGGCAAGTCAAGCAAGTCAGTAAGACATCCAGGAGTTGACTTGTTGCAGTTGTGTCCACATTGCAAGTCAGTTACAAAAGAAAACATCCTCTTATTACAAAAGATGGCCTCAATAAAACCCAGGTTTTAATATAGCCTGCTCTTTTTGCTATGTGGCAGTGATCAGATAATCGGGCGCTAATTAAATACCTAAACTTCACTTTTATTCCCACGAACATGCCTTTCAGAATCCCAGATCCCAGAATCGTTTAATTCCTGAGATTGCTAAAAATGTTACCTGCATACAAAATATAGTTAGAACTCCTTGTGAAAACGTTTTTTTTTTATTGATATTCCATTTGTTTTGAATAAAATAAAGATACTAAATCAGAATAACCATTGCTATAATTTCATTAAGTTTGTTACAGTTGTTTTTACAAAAAAATTCAATCCCGGGAAATTGGGAATCCCAGGATTACTTATTTAATCAGAAAGGAATGTCCATATTATTCTTTCGTGG
This sequence comes from Amphipyra tragopoginis, assembly GCA_905220435.1. Classification (NCBI taxonomy): domain Eukaryota; kingdom Metazoa; phylum Arthropoda; class Insecta; order Lepidoptera; family Noctuidae; genus Amphipyra; species Amphipyra tragopoginis. The sequence goes on along the minus strand of HG991991.1, from coordinate 20,293,171 downwards.
GAAGAAGTTTAGGTATATAAGCGCCCGATTATCCGATCACTGCTGATGAAGTATATCTTAAATCTGGGTTTACCAGGTTTACCTTAGTTTTAGTTTAAACCATCTCTCAGTTTGACTTGCTAGTGGATTCAATGCGTAAGAAGGGATTGAATATGATTGATTGATGATGAGGACTAAGATGGAAATCACTTTTGAATTGCAATATGTTAGTACAAGTGACTGTACTAGTAACAAGTAAAAATATAAAGAAAATCTTCTTTGCTTTACAGGTGTTTGTATTCTGTGTCACAGTACTAACAAGTGCTGTGGTAGCCATCGCATATTGGGTAGGGCTACCGTACTGGTGGCAAAGATGTCCATATACTGCAACGTTTCTAGTCATATTTGGGAACTGGCTGCTGATTAACATTGTCTTTCATTACTACAAGGGTGTTGTGACTCCACCTGGATATCCACCGCCGGTAAGATTAAACTACACATAAAGTTGACTGGAGAGCTGAATGGTGTATGAAGGATAATAACACTATGATAATTGCATTTTGAATCTAAACCGTGTGACTAAACGAAAAAATTGTGATTTTTTGTTATTAGGGCCTTTTTTCTGTGACGCGGGCTCGTGCCCGTATGCATGCGTCACCCGCACCCGTGGCGCCTGAATTTCACCTTTTCATATAATGTATTTATTATCGTGGTGCGTGAAACACGCACGAAAAGGTGAACTGTGAGCGCCACGCATGCGGGAGACGCACGCAGGCGGGCATAAATCCGTATGACAGAAAAAAGGCTCATTTTCTACACTTTTCTTGTGACACGGTTCACAACTAATTCTAGCCAGAAAGCTCAAGTTTAACTATGATTTTCATAAGGGCGAAGAATAAGAAATAAACTTAACATGTGATTAACTGTGAAACATGTTTTTCGTTTAGTAAGGTTTACATTTTATCTCCAATAAGCTTGTTAGGTTTGTGGTCATAAATCGCAGTATGGATACAAATAGATGGTATTACCAATACAACTAATATTTATAAAGTACAAAGCTACTGGTCACATGGTAAATGGTTCTTGTAATGAAAAACACAAGACCCTTTTTTGAAATTGCTCAATACTAGTAATATTGCTCAAATCTCAAAACAAACATGCACATTAACAGACAATAATTATAAAGTTTAAAAGTGTATTTCAACATACACATCAAAAAAAGTTTGCGATCACTAGCATAAGCTGATATAATTTTTTAAATTGAACTTTATCAAGAAAAATCCTTTGTTGTGTGTTTTCTTTAAATAGAAATACCCAGTTTGAAATTAAAAATTAAACTATTTCTTATTTTTAATAAAAAACGTAACAAAAAAGATTTCGATTTTTCAAAGTGATCGCAAACTTTTTTTCATGTGTGTATATCGCCGGGTTGATTCAAAAACCAACTAACCCAAATGATGATTTCCAGTTATGGCGTTTTGAAAGTTTGTGTCCTAAAATTTCCTATACTATCTTATCTAAGTTTATGTTCTAAAGTTTCGTATACTATCTTAGCTAAGACATTATATGAAATTTTAGGACACACTTTCAAAACGCCATAACTCGAAATCATGATGTGGGCAGTTGCCTAGTTGGTTTTTGAATCAACCCGGCGATATGTTTGATGACTGCCTCGTTGGTCGAGTGCTCGCAAGCGCGACTGCTGAGCGTGAGGTCCTGAGTTCGATCCCCAGACCGGGCAACGTGTTATTGGGTTTTTCCATGTGGAATTTCTCAGTTGCAGTCTGAAGTCTGGATTTGTGCCCGGTTGATAGCAATAGGCTCGCCCCCTATTACATGGGACTTAAACATGACGGCGAAATGACGGTGTACTATACACCTCCGCCCAACCCTTTGGGAATATAGGCGTGATGCTATGTATGTTATTATTATGTAATGTATAAATTAACTATAATATGATGTTTCCATAGAGTACAATGATATCTGAAGCCGCAAGTATATGCAGGAAATGTATATCTCCGAAGCCACCACGCACACATCACTGCTCTGTATGCGACAAGTGTATCTTGGCCATGGATCATCATTGTCCATGGCTTAACAACTGTGTGGGATACTACAATGCAAGATATTTCTACCTCTACATGGTCTATATGGTCACAGGAGTTGCGTTTATCATCATTGCTGGTGTTGATATTGGATACCAAGTACTTTGGTTAAATGATACAGGTATTTTTTTCTTTATTCATTTATTTTACGTATTATTTTGAATTTTTAAATATTTCAATAACTATAACAAAAAATAGGTCACTGGCATCGGGAGCAGGGTCCAAGTTGCCGATAGTCAGGGCTCCAGAAAAAGGAACCTCTTCACAATATGTGCCGTGTCAAGGAGTACCGCTTTCTGTATCAAGCCCGTAATCCAGCCGTTTAACGAGAGCAATTAGCCGTCCCACATGTCGACAATCTCGTGTGCTAAATCAAGATATTTGATTATTAGTATAAGGCCTGATTTACACACGATAAGTAACTGACTCCAAACTCGAGACAAGTCAATGCAGACCCGATATTTACTCAGTGTAAATTGATTTGGAGTCAGTACAGCAATGTCGCGATCAATTTACACTAGGTAAATATCGTGTCAGTACTGACTTGTTTCGTGTTTGGAATCAGTTACTTACTCTGTGTAAATCTAGCTTTAGAAGCATGAATGACTTTGTAGCAATTCAAGAAAAAAACTTTCACAAATTAAATAAGTTTATTTAAATTTATAAATTTTGGAGCAGAATTTAAAATCTAAAAGTGAGATTAATGTTCCCGCAATGAAACATCCAAGATTGTGTTACTGCTAAAACACAAACATTTACATATATGTTTATTTTTTTAGTTTAAACAATGATTTTCCGTCATTTTTTTACTAGGTGGCATCATCCCAAACAACGATCCAGATCTGATCGGGCATCCTGTCAGGCTAAACCAGACTGGTGTGTTAGTGCCAGTGAAGGTGATAGTGGAATACGATTCCATAAACTTTCCCCGCGAACACAAACTGCCCGTGCCGCCCATCACAGAAACACAGCGCATCGCTGCTCACCCGTGGAAAAGAAAAGCAGTCGTATTTATGGCGATTACATGCGTCGCTGTGTTTCTCGCACTTGGAACATTAGCCGTTGTCCATGGAAAAAATATCGGCAGAGGAGAAACAAGCGTAGAGGCACACATAAATGAAAGATTGCGAAAAGTAACGAGAGGCACATTTAGAAATCCGTACGATTTTGGAAGTAGAAAAAATTGGAAGCTCTTCTTGGGACTTACTCAAGGAAGAACTTTCTTGAGACATGTTTTGCTGCCTTCTGGTCATGCTCCGACGGGCACAGGCTTAACTTGGCATACTGTCCACCACACACTTGAAGACTGGCCTTAAACGATGTTTGTGAAGATGTTAATGGTCATTTAACTGCCAAAGTCGCCAAATTAGTGTCCTGCACGAACATGTATGTTATGCACGCCTCGGCACAAGGTGTAAACATTATAAGTACATATTTAGAATTAAAACGCAAGTTGTGAAGTATATTTAGGCATTTACAGTGTTTCTCTGATAAGTGATCAGTTTTTGTTTTTTGCTAGCGATTGAGCCACTACTTATGACCTAGTGTTTGATATGATATGTACATAGTTATAGATATTAAGAACTTTGATAGTAGGTACATTTTCGAATTAAAGTGTAATTGCTCCGTATTGGTGCTGGGATCGGAGAATTAAATTATTAGATGGCAAACAACTTAATCTTAAGTTACAGGTTTAATAAGCGAGATTGTTTTATAAGGTAGTTGTTTCATCGCAAGAATAGTCCAAGTAAATTCAATTTTGATAACGCTCAAACTCAATATATTTGCAAAGTCAAACTTACTGTGACTCGCTTTAATAAAATAAGCTAATAACTAAATTTTCTGTATGTTTTTTAAAGTTATCGTTTAGAAAACAAGCTGGAGGCCCTCGTGATGAAACACTTAGGCCTCTAGTTCACACACGTTTTTTCGCCGTAAAACCCTACGGTTAATTAGCCGTGTGTAGGCACGGTCATCAGTGTTATATGGACTACAATAGAAGTTTGTTAACGGCACCGGACGTTTTCGCGACGGGCAATTATTATTGCATTACAGCTTTCCAATGCTGATTTTGTGTTAAAAAATGAATATAAATCAGTTTCGGCTGGTGGTTTGCCGTGTCATGTACAAACACACGATTTTTCTACGGCGCGGCTAATACGCCGTACGGTTAAGAAACCGTGCCGTGAATATATAATACGGCGGCGGCGCCGTGCCGTAGAGCCGCCGTGTGTGTCAACAAGCTCCCCTAGTGATCCATATAACACTGACAACCGTACCTACACACGGCGAATTAACCGTAGATTTTCACGGCGAAAAAACGTGTGTGAACAAGAGGCCTTACGGTTACAACACTTACAACCGCAAGATAATTGTTGATTTTTGCCAACCCTGAGACTGCGTTGCAACCCTGAGAGTTCATTTAAACTTAAATATGTATGACGTGAAACAATAATTATTCGACATACTTATAACGTTCATCCATAGCTCCTGTATACCATGTACACACACTACGCCTAAACTCGAACAGAATTAATATCTATAGGATAGCACTAAGACTGACGTTCATTGGTTGAGGACAAGGAATGTGTGTAGTCCTAAGTATGTATCGACTTATATTTATACGTCTATGGTATGTTGGTATTCCCTGAATGACTGCCATGCTGAAATAATTCAGAATGATGATTGACTAGCTGCATCAGTTTAGTGTAGCAGAGATATTGAATTTAGTTAGAATTATTAACTCTTATCGCTATATTTATTTTTAAGAGAGTTTGGTTGTACCTATTTAAGTACCTCATAGCTCATAGTTGCAGTGTCTAAAGTTAATTCAAATATCTTTAAACAAGCAAGCCCAGTTGCTTCATGCTATTTGTACTTTCAAATTGAGTTCAAAGGACGGTTTGCTGAATTTGATTGTTTCGTAATATAATGAAAAGTGCATAATGTGCAGGGGCTTTTCAATCCACATTAGATGTCAACAGCCAAAATAATCTGTCATAAAATATACAGTTGTTACATAAGTCGTATTAACGGCTAGACTATTTATGAAATATCGTTCCGAAGTTTTCAAGCAATAAGGTCGCTTTTATAACTTTGTCACAAGAAAATAATGGTAAGTACACAAATCTCTATTTGAGTAGGCCGGAATTCAATAAAAATCGGGTGCTCGCAGACGGTGTTTTGCCATACACATTAAACGTAGTGATTATTTACTTGTTATATACTGTTTGATCATTTCATCAGGATCCTTTACTTATCTCCCTATCAAACCCCCTTTGTGCGCTTGCCATGTTAATTGCGTTTTGTTTCACGTTGATCACAAAGGCTCTCTACTCTAGCCCGCAAGCACAAAACGGGATCAAAACTACTACACTCCTAGTGGAGTAGTGTTTGGTATAGTCTGGTTCAAAATAAAACTGACTATTGTATGACCACTGTTTAGTATTTAAGATTATTATGACGGCAATAATTGTAATTTGAGGCTTGTTCCAGTAATGATAAATAACTAGCCTATTTTATTGTGTAGACGTTACTAACTTTATAAAAGTACTGGTGAATATTTCAAATAGAGAAAAGTGGAGTCATGCTCGATTTTAGAGAAAATAAATAGGTACTGCATTTTCAGATCTTAAGTAATTGTTGGATTACCCGTGTATAGTAAATCTATATAAGGTGTTAAAAATTCAACTCTAAGAATGTTGTGTGGTTACTCGGTAGGTATCGAAAATTGAACAACTTTCGTTCTACAACTTTTCCGAATTCGCCATTTTTTTATGCCTTTCCAATTAAAATATTTTGTGATTTGTATGGAAAGTTATAAAAAAATACGCGAATTTCGAAAAGTGAACAAAAGTTGTTCAATTTCCGATACCGAGTAACCCCATAAAATTGTTAGAGTTGATTTTTTAACACCTTGTATATTTGTTAGAAAAGGCTTACAGGATTATTACATCATCGTCTCCCTGCCCTGCCACACCAGGTGGGATTGACATTGACCTGAATTCCTCTTCTATTCTCCTCTATCAGCCGTCATCTCAGTACTCACTCCATTCTTACTCATATTATTTATCAATGGTTAATGCTGCAATGTTTTTTTTATTAAGTTACCAATGTATTTTAGTTTTATAATAAACATTCCGAAGGGTATTATTATTTATAATGTAGTACATTAAATATTCTTCTTTTTTACATTTAGTTTTTTTTAAATTTTGTTTTTTAAATGTAACAGTGTGTCCATGTGTAGAAATTATTATGAAATAAAAAGTGATCTCCAATATATTGTTTTGTTCCAAAGATGATGATGTTGACGATGATGTTTTTAATTGACGACACCCTTGGCGCCGTGGCTAAGCGATTGACTTTCTGCGCTACGGGTTGCGGGTTCCGTATTCGCACCGAACAAATATTTGTATGGCCTACAGGCTAGTTCTTTCGGGTGTGGGTGTTTGTATGTCTGTAAACGCACCCACGATGCAGGAGAAATCCCAGTGCTGAAAACGTTTTTAAACAAAACAAAAACGAGAAAGTAAGAATATTTTATAATTATTATAATTATGCGATACTAAATACCTAACACTACATATTGCACAACAACTAATCTCTAATTATAGGTACATTTAAGTAGACAATAGAAAATACATAAAATCATAACATTCACATAAACCTAATATAAAATACTGAGAAATAGGTAGTTTTAAATTAAATTGACTGGGTAGGTTATCCATATAATATAATAAAACCTGAACTTTGTCTTATGTTTCGTTAAATAAATTATAATGTTAATTGATGTGCAGTCACGAGCACCAACATGTGTGTATCTACACGTAGCGATATTATAAAGTGTATTGAATTGTAATGGAATACTTAAAATATTGTTTAGGTGCACAGCATCTACGATCACTTACAAATATGTACTTACCTTGTAAAATATTATATAAATTCAAATGCATTTAGGGAGAAATATCACTTGAATTTCTCTACGTTTATGGGCGTTTGTGCACTACAAGGAATTTTACTGTCCGGCAGTCCGATTTTTTACGGTCCGATATGGCACGCCATAAATGTTTATACTAGTTTGTGCACTATACGTAATTTTACTGTCCGACATTTTACTTTTCTCCATTCCGGCCCTTTTTTCCGGTCCGAGATGACAGTAATGAAAAACGTGTTTATATTTGTGCACTGCGTCCGTAATTTTACCGTCCGACATTTTACTTTTCTCCATTCCGGGCCGTTTTTCCTGTCCGCGTAAAGACGGACAAGTGCACAAGCCAATCATCCGTTTTTTTGTCCGCATGTATATTCAAAATAATACATCTTTTCTAACATAAAAAAGACTGTGTCAGTGTTTTTATCGACAGCATTGTAGGTAGAGATACTTTGATACTTGGAGAAACGCAGTCTAAAAATTCTCTACGACCTTAAATCGGTTCTTCTCGGTAGGCTTAGATAGGTATAGTTAGATAATTAGTGTAGGTGTTATAATCTTTGGAACCTTAAAAAAGATTATCAACAATAGCCATAGAATATTAATAGACAGCTCTCATTTGGGAGATCTTCCAACAGCAGGCTACCTTAAATTAGAATTCCATATAGTTACTTGTAGACTTTTTTTTTAACACCTTCGAGTCCACTACCCTTTTGATAGAGCTCATACGCCATACCGATAAACATATTGCTAGTGGTCCTTCCAGAAGGGTCCTCAGCATTACGTTTGCGCTAGAAAAATACACTACTACGTCGTAAAATAGGTGTTTGCTTGTTTCATGACGGAGTATTTTCCAAAAAAACCTACATTTAAAATGAGCCCTCCACGAGGGCATCGCGAATGCGACTAGAGGGTGCCTTCCTGGAGGGCATCCGGCACTAAACGTGTTAATAAATCCCTTTTTATCTTAACTTAAAACTAAACGTATGAGGGATCTCTGAAATGAGAGCTGTTTATCTATTAACACGGGCCTAAAAATGGGCATATTCCTCACTTACGAAAAAGGACTGTAATACTAAATGGCTGAAAATAATATACCTAAAAAGAAAAAGATATAAGTAGTAGACATTAATAAAGGATTAAGACATGGTCAGAGCTACAGTGGACATAAATTGCTATTAACTATGTGTAACATTATAAATGTGTTGACTAGGCATCTTTAATTGTGTCCATATTGAAGATTGTCGGAGCTGAGTGCGAGTGAGGTCAAGACGCTGCGACGCTGAGGGTTCACTCCGAGATTCTCCCAGTTGATCCAAGACAGCCGTGCAGTCAAGTCTATACAAAAGATAAGAAACCGATTTAAAGATTAATAATGTAGGAAACTCCTTACTACATACATAGAGAACTTCGTATCAAATTCTTCGAATAAATACTAGGCACTTTTTTTTCAACCCATTATGTAGTTACCAAGCTAAGAGTTTTGCGTTCTTCAGGTGTCAGTGGGTGTCAGAAGTTTAGGACACGCAGGACAAGAAGTAAGATGTGACATGCTTGTAGGGCAATACTACATTCACACCTAAAGTCAGAACCGAAATGATTAAGGGGTTGGTTCATGTCGGTTTGGATCTTAGATTCACAGAATTTACTTTTCCTGGTTTCGGCCTGCTTTCGTACGAAGTTGGTTTTATGATATCTAATGGCGACAATTATAATTTATAACGGTCATCGATATTCCATGGAGATCTTTGTATCTCAGTCAGTATGTAGGTATGTCAATATAACTCTGTCTGTGACGCTTTTACGCTTAAACCGCTGAAACGATTTTGATGAGACTTGGTACAGAGATAGTCTGGAACCTGGAGAATAGGACATAGGCTATTTTTATCCCGAAAAATATATACGCAATAAACGACATCCACGCGGGCGAGGCCACGAGCGATCTCTAGTTTCTATATAAAAATGTAGCTATCAAACCTTAAAGCTCTTAAAAACAAACACATTTTGATGTCAATTAACTGTTTATAAACAGTCGGTTTTTTTTAGATCTGTTTATTAGCCCTGTTTTATGAGATGTTTCTACAACTATTTAGATTCCGTTAGCTGATAATATCAATTTTACCGCTGGTATTCCAATGTGCGCGATCGGCTTTTATTTCTCCGCGGAGACATTTCTCCACGTAAGTCAGCGGATCATAATCGGCGTCCAAGACCTGAAAGAGAGACTTAATTAACTGATGATTTTGTTGATGGTTACAAAATCCTAACTCTTTCTCTTAAGCTCTCGCTTTACGGCGTATTCAAAGTTTATTGACAGTTGTTTAGTAAATGTTACTGTTAACTAAAGTCATTAGTAACTCAACATTTCACTCCTTTAGAATTAAAGAGACCTATCTAAAAAACGAAGGTTTTGGAAAACGTTGAATAAAGTTTCGTACTTATATTTGTAAATTTTGTAGAAACGGGAGATTATTCTCGGTTGCATTACATTTCTACGCCACAATAGGCCTCTGTTTTATTAAGAGTCGATGAAGATGTGTCAATCTATGAGAAGTTGAAGTCTTAAAATTTCTAATAGGTTTCTTTAATTCTAAAGGTGTGATTTATACCAGCGAAACATTTGTTAGATAATGTTGATAGGTTAGCCCGTAGATACGTTCGGTAAAACAATATGCACAGACATTATGCTGCCGATTAGATGAAATAGGACCAGCCCCCCGATTCATGACTTTTCGACCATCAGTTGTCGACCGATTCGGCTTACTGTGTTCCGTTTACTATTTTCGTAACGAGGGAAAAAGAGATAGCCTACCGAATCATTCTGAATCAGTGAGCAGAGACGGATTTAAAGGTTTGGAGGCCCTGGGGAAACGAAGAAGGGGAGGCCCGCAGAAATGTTTAAAAAAACTAACTACCTCGTGAATGTGAACTAGGTATGTCTATTTGTCAGGATTTTTATCAAAAAACGAGCTCATATTGTGAAGGCCCATCTCTTGTGGAGGCCCTCTAAGGCGAAGATAATGAAATTAATGACCATGTCGAACTCTTACCTCCCTCAGCAGAGCGATGTAAGCAATCGCCAGCCTCAGTGTGTCGATCTTGCTGAGGCGCTTTTCGTACGGGAACGTCGGCACGTGGACCCTCAGCTCATCGAACGCCGAGTTTATACTGCTAAAATCACAACACCACAACAACGTTATAGCTTGTGATCACTTAATCACGTCATTAGGTCTTTAAATTTTCAATTTTAGTCTTAATTACGTCATTTAAGAATAACTGGATGCTCAATCAAAGAGTGAGTAGTGGCACAGCATGGGAGGAATTGCATCCTGCTGTGAACAAAGTCCCAAGCCATTTACGACATATCCGATGTGATAAGTCGCAGTAACATGGTTATAGCCGATATATGATCATATTCCTAGCGATATGATTATATACTGGAAGATGCATAAAAGAAAGCGTTTCATAAGCATATTGTTTGGGGTGCATAAAAAGAGCCTCCTCGAGTGACGATACTTCAGTACGTCCGGCGCATCCTCGGCAGTCAGCTTCGCTACCAACCTTGCTGACTGGCTAATCTTTTCACCATAGCATGAGCTATTTTTGTATAGCTCGTGCTGACTCGAAAGAAGAAGAAGCATATTTTATTCTTTTATTATTTGCAAAGATGTCGTTTAAACATGTCTCATTAAAATATTATAACATAAGTCCCAAAATTTGTCCGAAAACAATGCTTATAAATCGACCGTTGTGATCATGTTACTAGTGTTATGATTATGATCCTAGGGAGATGCTTATGAAACGCTTTCATATACCATATTCCGGTGTACAGCGTGACTGGCTAGTGACTTTATATCCGAAAACTATGAACTCTGTGCATCATTCTGTACTCATTTTATTTCATCATCATCATCATCATTCAGCCGAAAGACGTCCACTGCTGAACATTTTGGGTTGCCGCAACCTATTTCTTATTATCTCATTCAAAAGGTTACCGTAATCGCCACGCTTGGCAGGCGGGTTGACGATCGCAGTATGGTTGTTAAAGTACTCAGAGAACGTTGCTGCCCATCCTCTAGAGAATCCCTTTGTCGCCTTTTACGACACCCACGGGAAGAGATGGGGTACCTAGTGTAGTGCTATTCTTTAAGTCCGGCACTACACGAGACATCGACTCATTTTATTTGTACTAAGGGAAAAACTCGGAATTCGTGAAAAAAAATCAGCTGATCCATACATTTTGTTCAGCAACATTGATTATATTATACGGAACAGCAGTTTTTTTTTCTTTTTTAAAAATACTGTGTTTTTGTAGATGTTGTACCTACAGAATGATGAGCAGAGTTCAGGGTTTCCGGATACATTACTTATACAGTCATACTGTATGATCATATCGTTAAGAATATGATCATGTAACGGCTATAACCATGTTACTGCGACAGATACAGATAAATATGACAAATGGTCGTAAATCAGTTTACAGCATCTAAAAGTACCTACTTTAAATTAATGTACCTACTCTCAGAATGTACTTTCTATATTCTGAGTACCTAGTACCTACTTTAAATTAATGGGTAAACACTATGTTTACCCATTGTGAGCTATCGTGAGAATGCAACAGTGAACCAATGTTTGGAAAATATTTTACTTTACAGGTTTATACATAATTTTGCAAATTAGATTACTTAATACCAGTTTTTTTTAAAAATCAGTGCTAAACCCATTTGCTCACCCATGAGCTAATAAATCATGAATTTTACAAACGGATGGAATAGATCGAAAACTTAAATATTCTTTTCTGCTGTCCTAATTTGAAATCCCAAGACCAAGTACTTAATAAATAAAGTTTTTATTACCTATATTTGGTAGTAATAGTTATTAAAAAATAGATTTTATAAAATTCTAGTTGTAGTTATGTAAAAAATATAGCTATATTATTAAATTGTATTAGTCTTAGAATTTATAAGAACATGTATTGTGCAACAAATAAGGAGGATACCCATTGGGTCCGGACCTCAGCATCCGACGGCGCTCGCGGACGTTCGCGGCGGCTCGCTGCACACGGTACGGGGAGCCTCCGCACTGGTACTCGGGCTCTGCTGACGTTTCCAGCAAGACATCTGTTCAAAAAATCAATTGTTACAACCCTGTTTAAAAACCTGCATGAATATTATTAAATTAATGATTCGGTATATTGACAGTTTATTCGGACCATTCGCACTCACTTTTGACATGTTGATTCAACACAACGCACTTAATTATAATGAACAATTATTTAACAATATTCATAATTAATTTACTATCATGAACTTGATTGGACAGAAAGGCTGTCAGCGAATGTTGTTTCAATAATCTTAATTTTATTGTTTACGTGCATTACAAACATTTGGTTTAAAATACTTAATCTTAAAAAAAACCCAATGAATGTGTTTTATAATTCTTTAGATACAATTATTAGATATGATATGAAATGATATGATATTTATTTCTGCAAATAGATCTGTTACGGGCACTTTTGCAAGTCAACGTAATGTTTTTTTTTACGACTCTTGCTCCGATATTTCCTATCTGACTAGCTCTGAGAAGAAAAACCGAAACCAACTCGGAGGTCTCTTTTAAAGTCCAGACATTGTAGTATAAAAACTATGTGAGTGTAACAATGTACAAAAAATACTCAAACCTGGCCAAACAATTTTATAAAATTCGTATAATATGAAGCTAGCTTACATGGTAGTTGTAGCACGCTCCAAAACGTTCTCAGGACTTTTATAGTATCAAATTTTGTTACTTGGGTACTTACACACATTCACAATTTAATGAATAAAAATATATATAAAAAAACCAAACGACATATTAATAATAATAGTCGACAAAATGTCAAATTAAAATAATTCAAAATAATAATTATCTATATAAATAAAAAGAAAAGTCCTGACTGACTAACTGATTGACTGACTCATCAACGCCCAGCCCAAACCCTTGGACCTAGAATGCTGAAATTTTGCACAGAGGTTCCTTTTATAATGTAGACAAGGAATAAGGAAGGATTTTTCGAAATTCAACCCCTAAGGGAGTTAAATAGGGGATGAAAGTTTGTATGGAAAATCGTCACTTAACGGGTTCAAAATTTCACGTAAGCGAAGCTGCGGGCAAAAGCTAGTCAATAAATAATTACAAAGAATGTAAAAAAATAAAGATAATAATTTCAATGATAACAATGATGTATCTGTGATAAGAGCGAGCGGCTCAATTCCAAGCATGCATATCGTCCATATAATCTTTAACTTTATAGAAACCCTTGTTGCAAAGTTTCTGCTTTACAAAGGACTTAAAATTGAAACTTAAGTCTTGAATATTGCTTGGAATTTTGTGTAGAGATGTATACTTTGGCACCTAAATGAATTACTAATTTTTTGGAGCCTAGTCATTGGTAGTATAAGTTTATATATTTAGATTTTGATTGCTAGGGAAAACCTCTTCAGATTATCTAATAAAATATTTTTAATTTTCTTATGTCGGTTTGCTCCACAGAAATATCAATAATAAGACAATTATTTAGATTTCTGAGGTCTGGTTATATTTGGAAACGCATAAGCTTTTTGTACAACTATATGATGTCCAATTTCTCCGATATAATTTTATTTGCTGATGATACTTCCTTAATTTTTAAAATAGATAGAAAAGATAGGGACGTTTTACATGTCAATGAGAGCCTAACTGTTCTTTCTAAATGGTTTACAGCCAATAATCTGTTACTAAATGCAAATAAAACTAAATGCCTTAAGTTTTCACTACCTAATGTACCCCAAGTAGGTCTAAATTTAATGCTTGATGGCAACAAACTTGATACAATTCATGAAACCGTATTTTTAGGTATAACTATCGACTCTAAATTGCAGTGGGGTGCTCACATTACTGCCCTGTCGGCTAGGTTAAGTTCTGCTGCGTATGCAGTTAGGAAAATTAGGCAGTTGACTGATGTGGCTACAGCTAGGTTAGTGTATTTCGCTTATTTCCACAGCATTATGTCCTACGGCATTCTGTTGTGGGGCTCAGCAGCTGACGTGGATTCGGTTTTTATTCTACAAAAGAGGGCAATCCGTGCAATTTATAACCTGGGTTCCCGCGAGTCCCTTAGAAACGTGTTTAAAGATATTAAAATACTAACTTTGCCATCACTCTATATCTTAGAAAATATTTTATATGTGCGAAAACATTTGCATTTGTTTAATGTTAGGAGCGATTTTCATGATAAAAATACACGGGATAAACATAAAATTGTGATACCTAAATTTAGACTAAGCAAAACTAGTAAGTCATTTTTGGGCAATGGTGTACGTTTTTATAACAAACTGCCGAAATCTGTAACAGATCTTACCGAGGGAAAATTCAAAACCCATATTAAACGTGTCCTCACTCAAAAAGCATACTACAAGACTAAGGACTACGTTGACGACAAGGATGTTTGGCATTAGTCCCTGCACATGTGGCTTCCCTGGTACCTCATTAACGACGTATGTGTATGTCTATTAACTATCCTCAATTATGATTTTTATTTTTTATTTTTATTGCTGTCGTTACTCTCAAGATATCTTTTATCTTATCTTACAACGATTTTTTGTCTAAGTTTTGATGACATTTAATCATGTCAATTGTTTTATATAGTTTAGCTTCATTTTATCTTTTGTAAATGTGAGAACTTCGTGGACTTGCCTATACATGTAATTGTGTAAATTACTATTATTCATATTGTATTATTTTTTTCTTTTTGGTTAATTTTTGTACTCAAGACTTGGTGTTACATTACTCACAGGTCTGTGGTCAAGACTACATTGTTCTCTCTTAACTATCATTAATCATATTACTGTATTTACTGAAGTTGTTAAAGATATCCTTTTTTTTAAAAGAGTAACCATGGAGTTTCTTGCCGGTTCTTCTCCATAGGAAACGACTAATTGGAACCGTGCACCTAAATTCGACTTTTCATAAGCGCCTGTATTGGTTTATGTGAAATAAAATTTTTTGATTTGATTTGATTTGAACAAATTAAATATCTTCACACACCGCCGGAGACCGTTTGCGTGATATAGAAGGTACGCAGTTTGTCCTACATTGACAGTGAATTTTTAAAGTAACGGATGGGGTTAATAGAAGTCAAGGCAGCACTGGCATCAAGAAAATCGATGGAACCATCAATCTGACTGTCTGTAAGTTCCGAACGCACAAGAGCAAACGGATTGACAAAGCTATGGCTTAGTTCTAATTAGGAAGTGGTCCTAAGTCCTAAGAACAATGCAATCTGATATGTCAAAAGTTATTGATCGTATGAACGCAAAAAGGTAAAAAGTTTTATTATGTTGAATTATCTATATTTAGATACTTTTCTTTTGTTTTCAATTCATCCAGAATTGTTCTAGGTAAATATTTTGTTTATCATCATCAACTTGCATAATTTAATCAATGTAATTGATATTTTACTTTTTTTGTGTAGACTCATTTATTTATTCAATTGACAGACTGAATTGTGTTGCTGGGGAGTTTGTTGCGCCGTTTCTTCTTCACAGCATAAACACTAGGAAGCGGTGAAGGGTGAGCGCTTTGGGTAGTCTTATGTATATCTGACGTTCAAAGGAACTAAGTAATACTAGTCTATTTTGAATGAACGAGGTTTGAGTTTGAAAAAGGCACGAGGGCAATACTTAAATCGCTTGGCCGAAGAAGAAAAAGACGGCGCTGGGTAATTACTTTTTCACATATACTACTCTGTCAAGAAAGTACCGAGAAAAGATCAATAATACACAAAATGTTAGTTATTCATTCAAATTTATTTTATCGCCTTCAAATTATGCTCCTTCAGAAACAATACTTACACTTACGCCAACGAATAATCCAATTCTCAAAAAATTTTAAACGCTTTTTCCAGAATTGAGTTTAGTTTTCGCCGGGAATTCTCCTTTATATCTTCTACCGAATGAAAACGGGTGCCACGAAGTCGTAATTTGAGCCTAGGAAAAAGAAAGAAGTCGGCTGGAGCCATATCTGGTGAATAAGGTGGTTGCTCGATGGTATTTGTTGAGTTTTTGGTCAAAAATTCATTCACAATGAATGGCCTTGTGCGACGGCGCATTATCGTGATGCAAAATCCAAGAATTTTCTTTCCACAAATATGGCGTTTTTCGTCGAATTTGTTCTCTTAAACGCCGCATAACGCATAAATAATATTCTTTTCATCCCCCCATCTCGGAAAGAGTATTTTTGCTTTTTGATATCTGAGTGCAAAAGCCGTTTTTATCCGCTAGAGGATAAAGTAAATTGAATTTAGAACATTGTGTGCACCAACACCAAGTTTGTGCATTCAAAACTTCATTAAACCTATTCACTTGTACCTCCATGATGCCGAATTTATCATACAATCTTTTTTAATTTGTTAAAACTCAGACTCGGAACCTTCTTGGTGTATTACTTTTTTTTTAATTTGCTTTACTTGCGCCTATTTCTTTTCACGGCATATTGTTAAAACCTTAGGTTAAAAACAAGAATCTTGAAAACAAGTGAAAAACCTAAAATGAGTGATTCTAGCGACGAGGAAGTTTATTTTTTTTACATTAAGTCGTTTCCTCGCTGAGGTGGGATGAGAAGTTACGTGTTGCACTCGAGTGCAAAGATTTGTCACCTCGTGCTCTTTTGATTCCCTCGCTAACGCTCAGGATTCTAATTTTTGAATCCTTCGCTTGCTCGGTCATCAAAATTGAGCACGCGGTTAAAAAGCATCTTTGCACTCTTGTATAACAAATAACTATTATTTACCGTTTGACCTTGCGGCAAGAATTCCGAGTGCACAACACCGCGACAGTCAAAGAAAACAGTCAACATGACTTTGACTTTTGATCGACTTTGGCGTGGTTTTTTCAGTTTCGGTTCAGTTGGAAGGCGCCACTTCGAAGCTTGTTGACTAGTTTGCATGTCAAACTCGTAAACCCACATCTCGTCACCAGTAACAATGCGTTTCATGAGTGTTGGGTCGGAATTGACTCGTTCTAGCATGTCCTCAGCGACTTTTATGCGATTGAGTTTTTGGAGAAAATTCAGGTCTTTTGGGACTAGCCGAGCGGGAACATGTTTCATACCCAAGTGATAATTTATAATGGTATGGAACGACTCGTGAGACACAGAAAGTTCAGCGGCTATCTCTCTCAAACTTGAATGAGGATTTTAAGTCACTATTTCTTTCACCTTTGTGATGTTAACTTCAGTTGAAGACGTTTATGGCCTACCAGAGCTAGGCAAATCTTCCATCACATCTCGACCGCTTTTGAACGCTTTGTACCATTCATATGTACGTGTTTTTGATAAAGTCGATTCATCGTAAGCCTTCTGTAACGTTTTCAGTGACTACGAACACGAAATTTCATTGGCGATGCAAAATTTAAGACAAACCCTTTGTTCGATGTTTTTGTCCATTATGAAATTCGCAATACACGCTAGATATATGATCTAACTAAACACAGCAGTGTATTTAATCATAAAAATAACAGATGCAACTCAAACCCCGCGCCAAAATGGAAATCAGTTGTGCCAAACAAACAACAACAAAACAATGGTACGGTTAAACAAATCATCCATTCCCGACACTTTTTTGACAGAATGTACCTACATCCTTATACGCATAGGACATACCAAAACAAAGTCATTGCTTAAAAATTTTATACATAGGAAATGTATTATGCTTGGTAATTTTTAAAACAACAAGTGTTTTGATCATTAGTGTAATCATACTAGTGGTCCTAATGTCATCGTCATGACACTCATGATATTATACAAGAAAGTATTTATCTTTTTTATTCTAAGGCATTTCTAGTGGAGTTTTGAGTATTTTCAAAAGGTTTCATGCAAGACCTATACACGTCATTATTGATCTAGCTAGATCGAGAGACTGCACATTTTGTATTCATTTCAAGTATTTTGTAGTCAAACATTTTCGGATATTCTTGTCTTCTTTTTTTTCTTGTATTCTTATTGTCTTCTCTAGTACATAGTTAGTCTAGTATAATATAATAGACTAACTATGTACTAGAGAAGACAATCAAATGATTTTTTTATGAATACCCGAAAAAATTTTACCCGAAAATGGAAGCAGATATATTATATCTTCTTCCATTTTCGGGTAAAATATAAAGCAAGAGTTAACAAAAGCGTATTAATTAATGAGGGGGAAATTGGGGTACCTGCTGTAATTCGCTGCTTCTGCCCTTTTATTAAATAATACGCAGTTATGTAAACTGCTTATTACCTAGTATTTAATATTAAATGAGAAGTTCTGTAGATAGAAATGCGATATTAAAATTTAAAAGTACATGCCTAATAATTTATTTTATAACTCTTTAATTTATCTACTTTAAAGGTTGAATCGGTTGAAAAGGTAGATCTTTTAGGAGTAAGTATTCTTCAATAGGTAATAGCAGTTGGACGTGGGGGTATTTTTTTGGCTTAGGAAGTTAGGACATATTAGAATAAATTAGACAATATATAATTAGCATTCATCAAGATGAGTCGCAGTGCGCTTCACTACATAGTATAAAACAAAGTCGCTTCCCGCTGTCTGCCCCTATGTATGCTTAGATCTTTAAAATTACGCAACGGATTTTGATGCGTTTTTTTTTAATAGTTTGAGTGATTCAAGAGGAAGGTTTTAACTATAAAACCTATATGTGCGAAGCCGGGGCGGGTCGCTAGTAATTGATATAACTTTACTTGTAATAAAAGGTACGTAGTTCGAATTTAACAAAGAAATTATGCTTTTACCGTTTTACGTCTTATGTGCATTACGTTTTTTTGGCTAAATTGCTGCTTTTAAATCAGTATTTAAGCCTCGACTACTTCTTATAATGTGAAATAATATATTGTTGCGTGCGCAAAGCCACGGGGAACGAACACACGTCATCAATGAGATAGGACGAAACTGAAAATATATCTCAATCACATTTTTGAACAGACTTTACTAACCTGTGTGTAACTGTCTGGTGTGCTGATGAACGTAGGCTGCTAACGGCAGCTGCAGCCTGCTCCTGGCTGCAGCATACACGCACGAAGGCAACTCCGCAGTCAGTGACGCCCCCTCATCATCAGAGCCGTCGCCGTACGCGAATTTCAGACCGGAGTAATCTAGCCGACGGTTTTCACTGAGCAAATAAAAATACTTACAATAAACTGACAGTAATGATAAAAAAAGAAACGTTAAGCTTCAAAATGTTACACACAGCTGGTTAACCGCCGTCAGATATTCTTGAGAAGAAAACATGGTGAATGATGAATATTTGTTTATATTATAATATAAGGTTGATCTGGACACTGTGATACCGATTCATAAAAATCTTGACCAACTTAGTTTTTTTCATACGTAGTTCTACAAAAGAAAACTTTTTTGTAATACCCTAATATTTAAAAGCCTAGGACTACACAGTGTATAATTTGACTGATATTGACGTCATAATCCTTATCGGTGGAGTTAATGCACCCTGATCACCGCAACCCGTAAGAAAGCCAGCGTTGTGCCGTGTTGCTAGACGGGTCACCGCGAGAAATGAGACGGAAGATAGAGGACGACTAATTAAAAAAAAACATTAGGTACATTTTAATTCAAAATAAGAATAACATACACTACACTGCTCGAAATGACTGAACAACAAGTTTGATATTAATAGCTATTAAACTTAAACACCGCATTATTACAAGTTACGAACTTTTTTATAAACTATAAAATTTTCCTAGCAAAACACTTTAATTAAAGTTAATAATAACCTCAAAGGTGGTGAAGTAGAGGAGTCTGCAAGCTGTGTTCTGGTAGCGGACATTATTTGTTATCACTATCAATGATCCACAAAACGTCTCCCGAAAATCGAATCCCGACTGAATCTGCGTGAACCGCTTATAATAATTTATACCACAAGGGGTGGACACTTACCTACGTCTACATTAGTGTGTGACAGATTTAGCGAGATTTAGAATCCACATAAAAATTCACCTTAGCTGCTTTAATTTAACGTATATTATGTGTTGACACTACTGTGTTTTGCGTGGATGTGTGTCTTTCATCCCCCGTTGCTGGGGTGGAGCTTGCGGAAATTAAGGTTGGCAGGGGCGGGACCTATGCCAATCCTATACAAAGGAAAAAAAAGTGTGCAGTAGATGTTAGATAAATTAATTAGAGATTTTTTCATCTGAAACCAACATCGTTTCGCTGAAAACTCGCCATTTAATGCACACATACACAACAATTTATAAATTTTCTCATTTATGAGACATATCACGAAGTCTCAGACAGTGGAAGTGACATCTGCTGATCCTTAAAGATTAATTAGTGAGGCAACTTCAGTCTTATGGTTTTGTTTAATTGGTATAAAAGTCGCATAATCTGAAATAAGTTTAATAATCTTTTATTAGGCAAATCTGCAATGAAAATTGGTACCTACATAGTAACTTTACATCCTTAGATACGTCGGTTTCTCAAAGAAAGTGGGCTGTAGAAATCGTTGGGTTGGTCGAGGAACGTCGGATCGATGCTGTGCCCGCACTCCCATTGGTGGCTCTCGGAGTGTTTTTGACAGCATCGAAGTTATAACACACTCTCAACACTCGTATTTTACGTCTGCGAGCCACTCTCGAAATGAAAGTGAAGCGCACACTGACATATCAAGCTATTTTATGAAAAACGTTACTTAATTAATATTTTACTACGAAAAACGAAATCATTCAAAGTAATTATTGTTGTCCTATCAACGTCAGTTCTTATAAGGTTGTCGATAGTTGCATGTGTACTTTTCACACTTACAAAAATATTGTGTTGTAAAATTCGAGACATTAAAGGGTTCATACACACAATACGTAATGTAAATCAATTAGCGTGATAAAGAGTAGGTAACTACCTAGATGTAAAAGTAAAATTACGATAAATAAATGACCGCTTATTTCTGTTAATATGCGACTCGAGTGCACTAACAAACATGGCTGACAATAAAATGACAGATGGAAAACCAACTACATTTTCAGATTTTTAAGGTTAATCTGTCTGGCACAGTCTGGCAAAATATATAAAAAAATAACAATAGATTTTTCTTTGTCTGTGCGTATTCAAAACATTTTCTTATAAAAGGCGGAGAAAAGACCGCCTTTATATGGTAGGTAAATAATATGTCTGCTAACTAATAGATAGCATTATAGTTATTTATTAAAACCCTTAAATTGTTCAGGAATATGTACTGAAACTCGGCCCATTGTCAGTATTTTTGTGGGAGGAGGCTACAGAAAAATTATATTAAGTAACTATTCAATAATAAATTGTAATATTTAAAAATGTTTTCTCCACATTTTTTGACAAAGGAGTAGGTAGTCTATCCATGGCTTACATCTAGCTAAGTTTCACGAATTGATCGGAAAATGTACGGAAAAATTGCAAAACAGTAGTTTTGTAAATACGACTAATGCGATTCCCATTTTGTTGTCTTTGTATTGTAGGTAAGCTCTTTCAAGCAAAAATAATTTGATAGCATATTTAGTTTAATATTTGGTTCAACATACCATTTAAAATAAAATAAAATGCTACCCTAAAAATATATCAAGAGCGTGAGAATGATTTCTGTATGATGCTACAAATAACATTCGCAACAAACTGGCTGCAATTTGTCATGACTATAAATTAGCGAGTTACCCTTTTATAAACAATAAATATCTACAACTACTATAATTTGGTGCTAATTCTGCTCGGAAGTAAGGCCCACGTCGACCCTGTAATTGATTTGTCGCGGAGACGCGCGACCTCGCGACCTGCGAATGTCGGGTCGCGCGACCGCCACGCGACGCGACCACGCCCCGAAGGACCATGTTTGATAGTTTTTCGCGTGAGATTTCATGTCGGTTTTAGTTTGTGTTACGGGCTCTTGAACGCGACATGGATAAGTTAAATAAATTGTACATTTCATTCTGCATCAAATATTTGAGTTCGTTTCAAAATCCCTGAGACTGAATTGACATGCGCGAAACGTCAAATTAGAAAAAATGTTCCTAAAATTAACAAGTTTCACATTTGCGCCTGTCAATTTTGTCTCAGGGATTTTGTAACGAACTTTAGTTGCAACTCAGAGTATCTCGCGGCGTCTAATACTATTATAAATTCTGCGCTCGCGGTTTCAGAGACTCGATGTAAGAGTAATACGCTCAATTTTTTTCCTACCTAATCGCGGACAATGGGACAAAATGTATGGACCCCGTCCCCACCCTTGTAGCACTATAGAGTGAGTTTGAATGAATGAACGAACGAATGAATAGTCGAGAATGAGTGAAGGAATGAATGAAATCGGTTTGAAATAAAATAAAAATGATCTTTAATTTTTTATTATTCCCTCATTTTAAATCAATTAATGGCTGAAAAATAAATGTTATACTGACTTAAAGAATGAGTCATTATATTCAAAATGAACGGTTTATAAAGTCAATGAATCAAAAACTCCTAAATGAAGAGTATTATAATTTGCCCGAACATGAGGACGGGACGGATGTGGGTGTGGGAATCACCGTATCTCTCGAAAAGAACGGTTGCGCTCTTTTCGGGATTCACCTCTATTCTCCATTTCCGGAACCAGACCCCGACGGCGCTAGCTGCGGTTTGAAGGGTTCGAGTGATACTGTCGAGACTCCTACCGGAAAAGTAGATGGCTGTGTTGTCGGCGAAGAGAGCCAACTTGGCGAATCCACATTTGGGAATGTCGCTAGTATACAGCGTGAACAGAAGGGGCGATATTACTACACAACTCCGGCGCGCATAGGGCGAGGAGACGAGAAGGTGCCTTCTAGGCGATAGCAGAAGGAGCGATCCGACAGAAAGTCTCGAATGATGAGCACGAGACTGTACGAGTTTGTATAATAAACCGTTGGTTGTGCCAGTTCTTGTCGAAGGCTTTTGCTACGTCGAAGAATAGCATGCCCGTTTTGTACGAGCGCATGAATCGGGCGCGACTATGCGGTGCAATTGTCGACTGCAACAGTGCTTGGTTCGAAAACCGAACTGTTCGTCGGGGATGCAATTCTGAGTACGATGCGCAGGTAATGTAAACCCTGTCGGGTGATATTACGTTTGAAAATGGTAACCGCTGCCTAGGGCCGCGCGCCGCGTCTCGCCTCTGGACGCGTGCGCCTCTCGTTATCTCTTTCCCACATTGAACTATTGTTACACTAGCTTTGGAGCTCTTCAAATAACCCCTTATCACTAACTAAAATAATTATATTAATAGGTATTGAAGTAATAATATAAGCATTTTTTTCAGGTAATTTTTATGTTACTTTCATGCTAAATAACTATTAAACTATACATTTTACAGATGAGCTGTCATACAATAAAATTAAGAGATTAATAAGGTCTTTCATATACAATAGGTAAGAAAGTGCTACACTACTGGGGACGTTTTGTCCCATTGTCCTTTCTACACACTGTATGCTATGAGCGCTGTGGCGGCGGGACACGCGGATTAGGCCCATCGTCAGCAGTGAGGCTTGATTGATATCACATTTACCTATACATAACCCGACTTACTTGTGAACACGTTTAATAGGATACACCCATTTTATTGTTTTTGTCCCACTAAGTTCTTTAGCATGTGGCATTCGTTTATTTAATTACTAAAAATTTTTCACAGGAGTCTTAATTAAATCCAAAACCAAGCATTTAAAAAACTGCAAACCACCAGCTTGAGTTAATTTATTTATTTGGGTGCACATGTTGGGTGCGGATTATCCAGCGAGTGGGGCCACAAGACAAGACCATAAGGACCACGTGGTCCTATGTTCCGCACGGAGAGCGCCTGACGCGTGGCAGACGGCCGCCCGGCACGCGTCGATCAAAGTGCCCGGAACCGTGTACCGACGCCTTTACCAAAACTGTTTTTCTGACGGCACTTAATTAATCCGTGTCGCCAACTACTTTTAATCACTGTTATCGACTCCGACCTATTCGAGTGCAAATAATTTGGAATTCATATGAGTCAGATTCAAATTATTGGCACCCGGTAACGAACTCTTACATTTTTTTTCTGATTTTTGGATCGCAAGCACAACCGTAGAAGCAGTTAAATACATCATTAAAATCTCAGCAACACTCTGTTTCACAGTATTCAGTGCGCGGCCTTTTCCACGAAATGGCATATACTTAAATAAAATAGATCTTTAAAATAAGAACACAAAAAAAAAGTTTTTCTAACAGATATATCTCAAAATCTAAACTCTAGATATGACCAGAAACAAGATAAATCTATAAGTACCTACAGTTTTTTCAATTGCCTGGAAACCAAATCGCTCCCTTTGTGATGAGACCCCGGCCCGTATTTGTCTGTATGTTTGTTGTATTTAAGCATTTATTATACGCAATTATTAACAAGTCGGGAACAGAATCGAACATGTCAACGAGAGGGGCGAAGGCTCTCAAAGTATTCGATTTTAATTTAGAGGATTTGTATCACCGAAAAAGCTATTGTCCCTGTACATAATGTTAACTTATCTAATAGACATATTATTAGAGTGACTGTTACAGCTTGAATATAAGGCAAATGTAAGGTTTTACAGGTAAATTTAAAATTCACCGTCGCGTCATATTCAAAATTCCTACTTCAACTGATTTTGGTCCTGGAGGAAGTAAGATATAATAATATTTTAGTACTTATCACTGCAACTATTGTAATCTTCACATTATATAATTTTGTAAAACACGATGTATTTAGCACGATTACTTACTTGGCAAAATCTCAGGTTTTACTAGAATATATTTCGACTTGCCATTGGCTAGGTATTTAGTGGTCTTTACAGTAACCCTACTATTATTAGGTATAAATGCGAAAGTAACTGTGCTGTCTGTGACGCTTTCACGCCTAAACCGCTGAATCGATTTTGATAAAAACTTGGTACAGAGATAGTCTGGAACCTTGAAAAGGACATAGTCTACTTTTATCCCGAAAAATATGGAATATGCGATGAACGTAAGTCCCGGCCTCCACCAAAGTGGAGAGGAGAGGAGATGTCTCGTAAACAACCAATAGGAATTCGTTTTGAGTTGAAGTTAAGCGGAGAGATTTGAAAATAACGCAATCCTGTTATAGATCGAGACATCTCCGCACATCTCCGCTTTGGTGGAGTCCGGGCTTAATCCACGCGTCGAAGCCGCGAGCGATCCCTAGTCAACTATATATCTTCTAAGAACTTGTTATTGGTCCTATCTTTAATTTGACTTTTTTCAGGTTACATAATAAAAACTCAATAGAATTTTTTAAGAGCAAAAAATATCGTTTGTCGACTGTAATTTATAACAATTTTAACTTAAGCACTACAATTAATGTTCGATAGGACTACATGACATAATAAAAGGAAATTGCCCAAAGATTGAGATTTAAAATTGCCAGTTCACAGACCATATACAGTTCCGGAGTTATATTGGATTTTTCTGTCAAGCGCCTCGCTGACAGAATCAATTTAGTCTGGGGTATTCTAAATGTTTTAGATAAACAGAAATACCATATTAGTATCCAACTCAAAATATTTGTCTATTTTAAAAGCTATAAGCGATTACTGTTAAACGTTTGATTAAATTGAAACTTTGGGCATCGCATCGCCGGCACCCCATTTAGCAACTGCAGCGGAACAAGAGGGGTTGACCGAGGCTACACGTGACTCTTCCCCATGCGCACCACACAGCACACAGTACAAGTACCGCAGTCCTATGGGAACAACACACAAATTACCCAAAACTAATTGTCTAATATGTTAACGCCATTTAACTAAACAGATTGAACCTTTCGAATGGTTTTCTCGCGGTCGTTCCGTATTTTTTGGTCGTAAATATTTGAGCGATTTATAAATGGGTAGCTCGTGAATTGTAGTTTGTGTATTTGGACAGTAAACATTTTTTTAACGTAAAATTCGAATTACATATTAAGTAAAAGTTCGATGAAAGTTTGAAAGACGATGTTTCTGAATTTTTATTTTAGTTATTTTAAATCTATTGACATTATATTACATCCAATCAATTGTACCTACTTATTAGAACTAATCATTTTAGGATCCGTTACCATACACCTCCCGAGGACAAATTATTGTATTGTCTTTAGTTTTTGCCTTTATAATATTGTCTTTAGTTTTTGTCTTATTTCATTTCAGATCACAATTAAATATTGCCTAGAAGTCAGTTATGAGTTATGTCACCTATTGAATTTCAAATGATGGCTTTCCTCGTAAACAGCAGATTCTCATCAAAGGGATATAAAGAAATTAAAGAAAAAAGCGTCCTCCCTGACAATAACAGTCACACAACCGTTAAATAAAAATGATAATGTCTTTGAAACAATTGTTAGGTTCGAAGACTAGCTAATGAAAGGTGAAAGCCCTCGGACAAGAACTAGCCAGGTCTCCATAAAGTGACATGTGCAGACGACACATTAATTACAACCTGGGGCCCAATTCTCCTAAAATAAATTGTTGCCAAACGCAATCGAACCACAACCGTCAGTCAGTTTTTGTTTTCGAAGACTTTTAAAATGATTGATTTTGTTTTTTGTGTCAAACAATTTGATCGCTTTTGAAATTGAAAGCTGTCTGAATGAACGGTTCGGCCTTGGTTCGGTTGTGATTTGTCAAGATTTATTTTAGGAGAATTAGGCCCCAGATTTGGAGGCCGTACATTATGTGTAACTCTATGTTAAGTGGATCGATTCTGCTCTATTTTAACTGTATTTTAAATAGTTTTAAACGTTAGGTTTTGTGACTAAATCCTGATTTATTCACAAACATGAATATGGGAATGTCAGGTACCTAGAACAGAGCTAGATTTTTTGAGGATTTAACCAGTTATCACGAAGTTTTAGCGCACTAAGTAGTTGTATCACATGAGTGTGATACAAAAACAGGATATAGCCAATAGTTAAAGTTATTTTAAGAAAAGAGTTAGTTATGAACTTATGATGATAAGTTATGTGGCTGAGGACTCCTCGCTCGTTTACATTAGGGGACCGAATCAAATTATTTTATTTCATCATTATCATCTTATCAGTCTTGTACGTTCATTGCTGAACATGGACCTTACTTAAAGATTTTCACGTTGCGGTTTTCAGCCGTTTGCATCCAGCGGCTCCCTGGGCCATTCTTTTTTTTTTTAATTGCTCAGATCAACAATAAACATATCCCGCCGCTTGTTGATACTCTTTATATCAATATATGCGACCAGAAGTTTTTAAGACTTGGTAGACTTTGAGCCCATAAAAGGTTGAGATGTAATCGATTAGTACTTTTACACGTTTTGTCCTAGACAAGTTCTAGATGAGTTTTAGCACTCCGATACTGGCAATGTATAAAGGAAAAAACTCATAGCCTAAGTTTTCACCATTTAGCTTAACTATTAAATCGCAGGTTGTATTTACTTTTCAACAACTACGCTTTATAGTTCAACAAATGTGTCATGAGTATCATATTTTATTCAGCCGACAACTTTGTATTGATCGTGTGTTAGCTGCACGACAAACACTACTAATTTATGCTAATTGCCAAGTAGAAGGTCTTACGACATATTTGTCCCGTTGTACCACTCGTAAGTTCATTATAAATTGAATGCACCTGGATTTTCTAACCCCACTACAGAAACGTAAGATTCAAGAAAGGTAGAATCTGATGAAGATGTGACCTCTTTTGTTCCTGTGGATATTGTTATTAAAAGTGGATATAAACTGAAGATGTTCCGTTGACACAGTTCCGTGTGCTGTGTATTTTTTGCGAAAGATGGATTCCCAAAAAGGATCGGACGACCTTCAGAATCCTTTCCATCTTAGACATGAAAGAATGCAATTCGATTGACAACGCACTTTTCGGGAGCTCATTGTCGATATATTGAAGCATGGTGCATGATGATGATGGTGCATCAAGGATGAAAACGTCTTGCCTGACTTAGAAAAGGCCTATTTCTCTGTAAATCTGTCTTAAAAGCAGACTAAGGAATTATTTCAGGTAGATAAAAACATATCCCTGATACGTGTTTTTGGCATCTTTCAATATTCAGAAGTTTATGGTTTTCAATTTATGTCGAAAAATATAAATTAATTTCGGATACGCGGAAAACAATGGAAAACATTTATAAAATAACTTTTGCATTATTGACATTGCGGCAGTTTTAAATATTATTATACCTAATTAATACTTTTCTAAACTAAATGCAGCATCTAATATTACAGTGACTTTAATATTGAACTGTCCTGAAATAATATTTCTTCAAGTTGCAAAGATGTTGAGGATTAGTCTAAAACTCACTTCGAATGTACCGACATTGTGGCAAACGTTAGGCAATTGAAAAAAGTGGGTTAAAATTTTTACTTACTTCTCTTTATTTTCATCATTATCTTGTACAAATGCAGGAAAACTATCTGACTGGAGATCCATTTTAAAACTTCTTTCCGGTTAGGAGCAGATGCGACACGACTTTCACGCGTATTGTAAGAATCTATATGATTACTAGACTGTCTTCGATGTATTGATTGCATGTCAAATATGCATGTACATAAGACTATTATCGCTTGCTCTTTCTGGCGTGGTCAGCAGAATTATGCGTCAGCTACATGGAACGTTTTGCGGGAATTGTAATAAAAAAAAGATGAATGTAAAAGCACCATGACTTTTGTCTTATCGCATGTGATATGTCGTGTCACGGATGTACGTAAAACGACCACGAATATTGCTTTCAAAGTTACCTACTTCTAAAAATAATTAGGACCAATTTCTTTTTGGTTCATATTTAATTTGAATGTATATTTAGTACCCTGAATGTTTATGTTAAGTCATATTGATATTGTGTCTGAAACAGAAAATTAATTGAGATCAAGTTTGTGTAGGTATTTTTATGGTAGTTATCTACCCTCTTCCTAAATTTCGTTCTGTCTATAGGTTGTACAAAAAATTTGAGCTTAGAATTGCATCCAGACACTCGTCTGACCTATCAATTGTTTCACGTCCTTTTTGAACAAAATTTATTTCTTGTCACTGGTAAGCTCTCTCAGTTCCGGTATTTGGTAAGATTGGAAGCCAACTCCAACGTAGTCCGGAAAAAAGGACCAGCAGATAATGGTGAGCTGAAAGGACGACTTCGATCACAATTGCTTGTTCAATGAATTTAGCTTTCATGCCCAGATGTATAATTCAGACTTTTTGTTAAAATGAGTATCTGAATTAACGAGCGGCTTGTGTGAGCTGCGATCGGCTGAATTTGTTCATTTATTACGCATATCTGAGTTTACGGAGTAAAACAACGTGTTAGTCAATAATAAAAACTTTAATTAATAAGTAACAGTTAGTTTTTTTCATTTCTGTCTTGCGTGGTCTTCTCAGGTAGTTTGATCTCCTCGACGGCGAGGTTTTCTTCGCTGGATCTCAGTTCATGGTATTTGTACTTGAAAGCCATAGTGGTAAAGATCAGCATGTCTATTAACATCAACCCCGCGAATAAGAAGAACTCTTTCCACTGTGAACAAATACAATTAATTAATTAAGATAGGCCTTGATTGTTTCCATGTAGTTCCCGCAGAAGAATAAGTCACTTATGGGGGCTAATAACTCCGCGTTTGGTGTATCATATTTCGTTTCATATTCGTAATCGTAATTGAAAGTGGGCTGCACATCCAGTTGATAGTTGTCACGCAGTTGCACTGACTACATCCTAATAGGCATGTTGACGGCATCAATAAATTGCAAATCTAATTAGTCCGCCAGTTAGAGTTTTGAAAAATAATGGACATGTATTTGTTCTTTTGTTAAATCTATGAATATTTGGAATGATAAAACCTTTAGTACTTATTCTAAGGATAAAACGCATCAAAACTCGAGAGTGGGGGCTTGTGACGTCAGAAGCAGATAAGAATTGTACTTGCTTGTGACGTTTTGCCAATTTTGAAAGTGTCGTATCTTCGTCAATTTTGGTGAACGTAACAAAAGAAAAAATACGGGTCAAATATTTTTTGATAATCTAACTGACGGACTAATTAGATTTTTTCAGTCAAATACCTATCGCCTTCAAGCTGCATTTGGAAGTTGCATAGTTTACAATTGCGACTGAACGTGGAGTCTACTTGCAGTTATGATTACGAATATGAAACGAAATATGTTTCACCAAATGCAGCGTTATTAGCCCCCGGTCTACCCTTGAGTATCTTGAAATGCGACTAGGGGATTACGTCAACATGATCGGCAACAGTGACCTGCAGCTATTACAACAAACTGCGAATACCAATCGTTCTGCTGAACAACGTGCTGATTTTGCCAAGTACCCATTTGACCGTACATTGTACCAGTCATTCGCAGGCAATGGGTATAATTAGGGAATAGACGGTAATCGACTGATAAGATGATGAAGGTTGGGGATAACTTTAGTTCTAGTAATATTAGATGGATGTTGTTCCTTTTGAGTTTAAATGTAACTGTTAGGAATGGATTGACCATCTACAGTCTTGCAAGGTAGGACGTGACTGCCATAATGAGAAGCTTAATTTTATTTGCTTCCATCATCAGAATGAATCGGCTTCAAAGAAATAATAATAAAACAGGTAATAAAACAAACGAAGTAAGTACCTCATAAAATATTATATTATTTATGTTTTAAAGACCTATTGTGAAAAACATTAATCGTTACTTTTTATTTTTTATATTATTTAAAACAAAATAATTGCACATTGATACGCACATCTATTGTTTAAAATAATATTATTTCTATAAAATGATAGGCCTTTTGTGATTGATAATATGCTTGAATTTAAATTACCTACCGTGCAACTGATAGGCTGGTAGGCAGTAGTCGCTTCATTAGTTACAAATGACAAACTTTCTTCTAACATGAAAACATTCTTGGTTGCCATGTCGGCTGATAATGTAACGACTATTGAGATTATCTAAAAGATTTAAGTCCCAATTACCTACGACAAGTGATTCTCGATGTTAAACTGTGATACAATGTTGATGATGACAGTTCCCAAAAATCTGTGATTTCGTCGACTGCTATCAATTGCAAGAGTATGATAAAGGTACGTTTGAAGAGATAATGCTGTATGATATTATTATATACCGACGTATTGTAAAAATTCATACCTGCGCGTCCAAAAAGTTTCCTTCAACGATGAGCACGACAATAAGGTTTCCGAACGCGACAGTGAGCAGCCAAATTGACTG
This sequence comes from Amphipyra tragopoginis, assembly GCA_905220435.1. Taxonomy (NCBI): domain Eukaryota; kingdom Metazoa; phylum Arthropoda; class Insecta; order Lepidoptera; family Noctuidae; genus Amphipyra; species Amphipyra tragopoginis. Next base: position 20,261,929 of record HG991991.1, on the reverse strand, counting down.
TAATACAGATTTCATGCTGGTTGGGGCTTGTGTGAAGGAGAACTCCAGGCCGGTGACGGAAAACATCACCTCTCCCATTGTCATCACCACGTACTGAGGGACTAGCCAGAGTATGTGGATGCTGTTCGGCGGCGTTATTGTGATCGCATTTGCACTCTGCATTATGAAAGAAAGTTTTTATTACATTTTGCGGAGTGACTGTCTTTTCATTCGCATTCTAGAAAGTTGAATATTCCGATTTTGTTACAAATTATACTTAATTTACTAAAATAATGTTATTTTTTGAAAACGCCAATCTTATCCTTTGATACAAATTACTTTACGGATTTTATCCCGTTCCCTTTGTCTATTTTAAATACTTACGTGCAGCATCATCACGTTAACGTAATGTTACTAAAAGTACGTTTGAGAAGTAGCCAAAATCTTGTAGTGTTTTTTTTTCTATGAGTGTAAATAATTATTTCGGTACGATTCGCAGGTAAGATAAAAAATAATGAATAGCACTTACGTAAACCCCAAGGGCATCCTGATACACGTTTATCGTATACACAGCTCCAGATTTGAAGTCAAAGTTCGACAACAGAACATTTCCGTCGACGATGACATCGCTCACTCCTTTAGCGATCGTTCTATGTGCAGTGTCATTACTTTGAATGTTCAATTTCGTTTTATTATTCTTATAATTTTCTATACTTATATCTACTACGCCATTTATGTTGGTTAAAAATCTAGAAAAGATCATAAAATGGTTAGAAAGTTGTACCAGACTTTTTGTAATTAAAATTTACAATAAGAAATAGGTACTAAAACAAGTCAAATCACAGACATGTTTTCAAAAGAATGTCCGATGTGTTTATAGCGGAAGTATGTTCTTTAGATTTTTTTAAGTAACAGTAGTTTATAAAATGACAGTCAAACAATATTATTTTTTGAAATATGAATTGTAAAATCACTACCCAACAACATGTACCTATGCAAATTATGTTTGGTTTTCAAACAAGTTCAAAGTAGTTATACAAGATTTTTATGAAATATAAACATTTGCCAGTCGACTGAAATTAATTTGCAAATCGATAACCAACTCTATAATCAAACGCAAAAAAAGTGCAAAATTACAAAAATGAATTATGTTTAGTAAATTATACGTGTTTTTCGTGTTATTTTCATGGATTAAATCATATAAAATTGAAGTGACGGTCAAGCAAGGAAAGTTACTTGGCCATAGAGAGGCAACCGTATTTGATAAGAGACTGTACTTTGTATTCTATGGAGTACCATACGCAAAACCTCCTATTGGCAGATTAAGATTTAAGGATCCAAAGCCTCAAAAAAAATGGGAAGAAACATACGATGCAACAACAGAATTTCACGGAGCGTGTGCACAAGCACACATCGTTCACAAACATGGACTGTATGGCGTTGAAGACTGTCTGTATCTCAACATTTATACGCCTGAAATGCCAAAACCAGGAGGAACCAATTTAAAACCTGTCATCGTTTGGCTTCATGGATACGCTTTTGCATCGGGTTTCAGTCATATATACGGAGCAGATTTCTTGATCGATAATGATATAGTTTTGGTTACTGTGAACCATCGAATAGGAGTATTCGGATTTTTAAAACTAAACGACGATGATTCTAATGCGAACATGGGGCTTAAAGATATAGTCATGGCTTTGAAATGGGTCAGAACGAATATCAAAGAATTTGGTGGTGATAAAGAGAACATCGTTCTGATGGGCTGTAATTCAGCTGCAACGTTCATATCACTAATGATGTTGACAGAAGCAAGCAAGTTGTTTTCAAAGATTATTTTACAAAGTGGTGCAATATACTCCGCTTCTATATTTCAAGGTGACCATAAATTGGAAAGAGATAGACTGAAACAGGAACTCATTAAAAGGGGCTTGACGTTAAGTAAAGCATTAACCAAAGACATAATTGATGCATCGCAAAAAATCTACACACATTTAGATGTAGCGAATTATCAAAGACCTATAGTGCCGTTTACACCAATACTGGAGACGAAATCTAAAACCGCTTTACTGATACGGACACCAAAAGAGTTTTACGATACTGTAAAACGTAAGAAATCGAAACCCATATTAATAGGTTTCAATACCCAAGAAAGTATATCAGAAGTTATACCGTTTATACACAATCCGTATTACTTGAGATTATTCAGAAAGTTTTTTAAGTACATGGTGCCCTTTTCTGATGGGTGCAGATATAATAGTTCATCACAAGTTTATAAGCAAGTTTCTGAAGCGATAAAAGACAGGTATTTTAAGGGCGCTATCACTGAAAAATCACTAGATAGTTTTTTGAGATACACATCTGATCTTATTAAGTTTCCAATAATAAAGTTTATTAGAACATACTTGCAACTAGGTGATACTGCGAAGATGTTTGTGTACAAATTTGATTATAGGGGAAAACTTAACGCAGTCAAAGCAACTTCACTTGGGGAATCAAATGCGAAAATTAAGGGTGTTGCAACTGGCGATGAACTATGCTATGTCCTTAAATGTGAGCCTCTTTGGGAAGATTATGTGAATATGAATCGCGATGAGGTCAATAGCGATAAAACGATCATTAAAGAAATGGCAGGATTATGGTCAAATTTTGCAAAATACGGGGAACCAACCCCTGCAAATTATTTTGGCAATGTAACATGGCCACCGATGCGTTTAGAAGGCAATAATGTACTGCTGATCAGAAAATCATTTGCAACGATAGATTTTAAGGCAGAAACTTCAGTATTTGAATTTTGGAATCACATTTATGATCGATTTTATAAGGAACAGTATTGTAAACCGAAGCATGACGAGTTGTAACTTAAATTAAGTATGAATAGAATTACCTAACACTAACTCCGTCGATTGCTTTTTCGGTATTGTCTGTGAAATTATAAATTCCTTCTTTCTTGATAAAGAAAGAATTTGCAGTTTTCTCTTTTAAGTTGAAGTATCCGCTGAATGCTAAATCAGCACATTCTGTGGCGGGCTCTCCTTGTAAATAATAGGGTAAATCCACGAAATTGTCAGCGAAAATATTCAGGTTCTCGTATGCAGAGAGGGGGCCTACTTGGAAGGTGCCGGTTGCATTCTTCTCGAAAGCGTCTATGTTTGCAGTGTTTAGTGTGAAATTGCAGTTAAAACCGTTGTACACCCTTAACTGAGCCAATCCTTCTGACACTGGTGTACCGTAGGTCGGCTGCAACAAAAATACGATTAGAATTAGTTGACCGAAAAATAAGCAATCTGTTGCACACGGCATTGTAACGAATAATTTGGTAAATAATAAATATCCTTGTATTAAATAATTATAAAAGCAAGAGGCAAATCATTTTGCCCTTATAAGCCAATTTGTATTATTATTTGACTCGTGTTTTACATTTCAAGTCTGATTTCGACGGTTATTATGATTACTCTCAAATGTGAAATTAATTTATGGTTTGCTATTAATCAAGCAATGAAATCGCCTGTGCATTATTTGTTTTTATTTCAAAACTAGCCGTCGCTCGCCTGCCTGCGGCTTTGGCTCACGTGGTTTGTCCATAAAACGAGTAACAAACAGTCAGATAGACAACCTAACTTTCGTATTTATTATAATTAGTGTTGATATGTTAAATGTATGTGCAAAAATAAATAGCATTTAGTGCCATGTGCTATTTTTTCTGTGTTGCACCTCTTGTTCTCTTTTACCGCTTGAATAAGTTCTGACAGCACACAGGTAGCGGGATGACCCTTCGACTTGTAAGTTCAAATAACCCATTACCCCAGGCAACAGGCAGCAGCGTCAACAATACAAAAGTAACGGCTCTACAGTACGCGTAAATAACTTTGCTGCTCTGAAAACAGACTTTGAGCGTTTTATTCCTCGTTCTGTTCTTCAGTCCTTCAACAATCCGCTTGCCTACGTTGCATTGGTTGTAACTACTGTTCAAATCCTTTTTGGTATAGCCTTGATTCAGAGGTGTTGTGAGTGAGTTTGTTTTAAGGTTATAATGCAAGGAAAACTTTACAGTTGATCTTACCAATAAATTAAGTTCAACAATGCCAGAGATGATAAAAGCAAATGCGGCTAGAATGCCTCCCCATATCATTTTATGCAAAGGTTTCCTTATGAGCTTGCACCAAGTCAAGAACGGGTAGATTGCCTGAAAAATAGAACAAACATTAGAGTTTTGCTTATCAAGAACCTATTTATAAACTACACTAAATCATAAATACGTACCACTTCAAAAAGGGGGATAAAGATTAGAATTAGTAGAGGGTTGAGCACTTGCATTTGATCAGCTTTTAATTGCCAAGAACCTATGTCTTGCTCCATTCTGTCAGCTTGGAAGGTCCATCTGGAGCCCTGTGTGGTAAAAAAACCGTTTAAAGGACTATCTGGGTATTATTAAGTACTCTAGTGGTATACTTTTACCCTAGCCTCACCCAGCATATGTTAATAATTATAATGAGGCTGGATTACTTTATAGAACTAAATTTATTTCTAGGGCGTGATTTACCTAAAATTATAGATATCGTACAACAAGTGTTCATATCAAAACTAGGGGAACAGAATAATTTTAAGCCCAGAATCATATATCGGAAACAGATATTGGGGTGGCTATAGGATTTGACTGGGGCCGCTATCGGTAGGTATCATTTCAAGAGTTTTTATTTTACTTCAAATATTTTCCCCGTAAATCTCATTTTCTTTCATTCACCGATGCAGCTGCTTACCTGCTGGTCGAACAGAGCCCAAAAGACGGGCAGCGGTATGAAGAGCACCAGCACTCTGAGGAGTGACTTCACATCATCGATAAGATTGGCGTCGTACTTGTCATCAGCGTGATCCAGCCAGTGCTCGCGTTTCTCCTTGCTTTTGCATGACTTTACTACTGCATACTACAACATAATATGTGTAGGGTTATCCATAATAAGGGCAATATGTCCTCATCATATACGAGGATTCATTTCAGAATGTAACTACTTTAAGGTCATCATCTTTAAACATTGAACGTGGCAGTGAATGTCATCTGATTCTATTTAATACTATTTTAAGCAATCTTAACTACGAGTAAGAAATATAAGATATAATCATCATCATCCTACGTTTCTTCATTTATATTCAAAACCTAGATACCTACATGATACACAACACACGCATAAAGGTACTATTTGTAAAAAACTTATTCATATTATGTCGATATTAAGCAGTTAGTAGATAAAGCCCTTTAAAGAACTTAAGACTGGTTACACATTGGCGACTCTGTAGCGTAATTTAACAGTTGATTCAATCACAATGAATCAGCTGTTTGACACATGTGAAACTGTCCTAATACTCTGCATCTCCAGGATGACTCCCGGGATAGTTGTCATCTCGTAAATTATAGTGGTGTTACTACTGCACCCGAACTAACACCATTATTGATAAACATAACACCATCTATATAAATAAAAAGAAAAGTCCTGACTGACTGACTGACTCATCAACGCCCAGCCCAAACCCTTGGACCTAGAAAGCTGAAATTTTGCACAGAGGTTCCGTTTATAATGTAGACAAGGAATAAGGAAGGATTTCTCGAAATTCAACCGTTATGGGAGTTAAATAGGGGACGAAAGTTTGTATGGATAATCGTCACATATCGGATTCAAAATTTCACGCAAGCGAAGCTGCGTAATGCATAAACAACGTGTCAGCGTTGTGTTCTTCTTGAAATGACTTTTGTTGTATGGTAAACTTTATTGAAAAATCACAGGAAACATTTTACGTGTAACGTGAGAATTATCGCACGTCTTCGGATTTGAATTTAGTGGAAATATTTAGAGGGATTAGAGACGTTTGATATTATCTCCATGTACCGAATCAATCATTCAATCATGTGTTTGTAACAGTGAATTGCGCTACTAAGGTATGTGTTCACCATTATTAATTATCCGAATGAAAAAGAAAAAAATAGAAAAAAAAAGTATGACATTTTTGGGTAAACGGTTGTTCAACCAACGAATTTACATTAGTGAACATCAGCCTAAGTCGCCAATGTAAAACCGGTATTTTAGTCACAAGTACTTATGTCTTTATTTTATGGATATTGGATGTCCTTGTGCTAAAAAAACAATATTATCAGATAAATTGATCACAAGTGCAGAACTACGAACGGTCAGGTGATTTTATCTTGAACATGAAGAACATTGTTGTCACAGAGAATTGACTTAAACACTTTAAAATGATAATACCTAATGTGTTATACCTTCACCTAGATTTAATACGAAATAGACTATTAAATCGCTATACTCTTTTCACCCAAAGATGATTCCTGACAGCTCGGTCATTCCGTAAATTGTAGCTGTAAGGAGACTGCTGTCGAAAAAACGTAAACGACATCATCAAAAGCCGTAGAATAGCTATATTATACCTACATGTTTTGTTTTTTTAAAATATTTGATATTCTTTGTATGGTAACGATTTGTAGAGAAACGTCAGGAATCAACTTATAGTGAAAAGGGTATAATTATATTGTCAGCATAAAACTGCGTTGCATGGTGAAATAATATATCAAAAAAGTATTTTATGTAGTATGGAAGGTAAATAATGTTTTTTATAGACAAAACATCCTGTGTTCAGTCGGTCGGCTCCAGTTTTTTGAGACTTTTAATGCACTTAAAGGCTTATTACACCACTCTGAATTTAAAATTCTAATTAGCGTGATAAGTACGCGTTAGGACGGTTAGGATCCTAATTAGCCAGTCAGGATGGTTCCTGCTTTCCTGAATTGCTTAAGGGCCGTCTCCACGAGCGAGAGAATCGCGGCGATATTATCGTCGTGCCACGTATTTCTATACACTCTCTTAGAACATGTCTACACGCGGCGATGTTATCGCGGCGATAGTTAGTATTGAATTTGATGGCACGGCGAGAATATCGCCGCGATTCACTCGCTCGTGGAGATGGCGCCTTAGCCTGAATTCTAAGTATTAGGATTCCTAAATTCAGAGTAGCATAATAAGCTTCTTTTTTTCTTAATTTCAACAAAACCCTACTTACTTACTATTACTTTCGTATATATTCTGGCTGGGTGTTATTATCCGTAAATATGCTCGACGTACTGACAGTTTTTTTTTGTAGATGTGGTTACCACTGGGATCTTTGCAGTCCACTACAGCTGATTCGAGTATGTACGGCTAAATATCAAACATCATTTCCAGTATGAGCTGACCTTGCATTAAGGCGTTTGCCGTACAATGAGAGGTCAGGTTATGTTTGAAATGTAGCCGTGTGTGCTAAATATTTTATAATAATTCAGAAACATCTTAAACACTTACACTGATGCAAGTAGACACCTTCCCCAGTACATTACCGGCTGGCTGTTTAATAATGTACAGTCTTTTGCCAGCTACAAAGAACACTGCAAGTAAACAACTAAGTGTCAATTAAGTTGGTGTTAGGTAAAGGACAAGTAAAGGCCGTACATGTCTGGCAAATTTTTAGGTAGTAAAACGCAGTCAGACTACGCTATATTATATTGTAGTATATAGCAAATATTATGTATCACGATTACGCAGTATACATTTTATATGGACATTTTCACACAACGCTATGCTATAAAGTATTGGCTTGCTGTACGCGATAGAGCGATTTTTAGAGCTCCCCGCGTTTGACTTCTACCCCGTCCGTCGCCCGACGGATCGCCGTTAAATAACTTGCTGTACATAGCAGGCCGGCTTGCGATATAGCGTATAGTGTGAACGTCATTCTATATTGTTATAGCTTATGACGCAACATGCTATACTATATAGCGAAATAGTATAGCGTATTCTGAACTGCGCTTTACTGTTTAAAAACAAAAAATAATTCAGAGGTCAAAGGAAAAGTATTGACCGCTAATTTTCATCTACACTTATATTATAAAGAAGTAAGTTTGGATGTAGGAGGTAATCTCCGAAACTACTCATCCGATTTCAAAAGTTCTTTCATCATATTTAGAATGGACCTTCATTATCTACAGCTAGTTTTGTCTACAAGGTAAACACACCTTTGAATCGTTTAAAAATGTGTACTTTTAAACGATGCTCTGAGCATTTTAAGCAAAATATAATGTTAAAGGTCCGTTTACCTTTTATACAAAATTTTAATGGCCGGTCTGTAATATAAATAAAAAAAACATCCAAAAAAGTTATACGTAGCCAACATTTGTGCGCAGAGCTTAATTATAAAGTTGTATAAATAATCTGACCTTCCTTAAAGTGTGGGCTACAGGAAAGAGCACATGTATTTTGCAGTTTTTTCTATCTTTATTAGAACCAAGCAAATTTTCTTAGATTTAAGGAAAAGTTTTAAAGGTTATTGAAATATTACAAATGAGTAGGTATTCCAAAGAAGGACAATAATAATTTAATCAAAATTAATTGAATCATTGAAATTAGACTTAAAACCTCGAAATCTCTTCATAAGGAAAATAACGCCAAAAACAGTAAGCGAAAAAACAACACTTTTTTTAAAGTTTTGTAGTAAATTGATATCAATACTTATCATTATAAAAATACTGAGTCAGGTCTTCTTGCGTAGAATATTTTAAAAGGCACAACATAGGTACCTAAAATATTCTACGCGATTCAATATTTTTTTATTGGATACTAATTAAGCCTGACATGATGTGTTGAAATAAGCTATACACCGTGGGCCTGAGGTAACCGAAAGTTTTTAACCACGATCCTTTCTGATGCTATTAAGAGTCAAATAATAACAAGAAAAGCAAAAAAAAAAAGTTTTCTTTTCCATGGTATAAATTAACTTTAGTGCTTCCTTGTATTCCAGGTATTGTTTATACCTTAGATTGAACTGGCAACATTTATAAATTATCGTGTGAGTGGATAAGAAACTTCTCACTTCACAACCCTCAGACATACGGCGAGAGGGGTATGGTATGACAAAAGTCGCAACACCGCGTTCCTGGGACTTGTTACCATAGAATAATGTATATAGGAATTGTATAGAATTAAATAAAAACCCGTTACCATAGACATTTTTCGATTTGTGAATTTCATTAAATAATGAATATTTCGAAAATTAAGCTTTTTTCAACAAACTTTATATAGCTTTTCTTCTCCAATTAGGCATCGGAATCGAAGGTTCCTTTCGGGTACCTCGGACCCACGGTGTATAGAAGCCCCACAGTCAGCATGTCATAGATGTTCCCGAACATTCACGTCCATACTTGAGTCATAAAATATTGGGCAGTGGTTCTAACTACCCCCATTCTTCCAGTACTCCTTTAACTAAGTAAATGATTATTTTCTATCAACTTACCTATGGAAATTATCATCAATATTCCAGGTACGCCAAAAGCCAGTGAATAGCAATCATTATCTCCAAAGCAATGGACATCCGCTCTTAAAATGGGGGTTAAAAACGTTGAGATGAGACTGCCGGCATTGATAGCGAAGTAAAAAAGAGAGAAGAAGTAGCCCAGGTATCTCTCTTGTTCGGGCAATTTGAACTGGTCTCCTCCGAATGCAGAAACGCAAGGCTTTATACCTCCTGTTCCAAAAGCTATTAAGAGAAGGGCCACGATTGTGAATTCCCTGTAAGAGATAAAGATGGTATTAGTAAAAAATATTTGAGGAAGAAATCTATACTAAATATAACATATCATCGTCCGGGAGTGAAAACCTCGGGAATGCAATTTGGTAATTTTTATTTGATCGCGACGTAAAGGTACTACCTATATCATATAGAGAGCCGCTCTATGTAAAATTATATTGTAGGCACTGAAACTAGCTTTTATTGCGTGTATAACATTCGTAATAAATATAATTGACTAGCTTTTGCCCGCGACTTCGTCCGCTTGAAAGCCCACAGGAACCGTGCAATGACCAAATGTATTCCCGAGGTTTTCAATCCCGGGCGACGATATTTAAAATTTAAAGAGGTAAAGTTTGTAAGTTTGCATGTAGGAGGTAATATACGAAAGTAAACATCCATTTAAAAAAATCTTTCACCTAGATTTAGAATGCACCTTCAGGATGGACATTGGCTATACAAGCTTAGTTTTAGTATATACTAAACCTGAAACTACACACATCAAAAGTGTCTAGGGATCAACATATATTTTTGCAATAACTTTTCTCCTGATTGATATTAATTAAAATTTTCTTTAAGGATTCATCAAATAAAGTGTTTTCGTTTGTCACAGTAACGATAAACCAAGTCACCTTTGCATTAATAAAGAAATTTGCCATTTTCCTAATAAAGGGATTTTTGACATTTGAACCACTAACACAAAAGTTCGAAAAAAAGACTGAAATAACAGTTTTCTTTAAAATTTTATTGGGTAACTTAAACAATTAATAATCCGTGTTTCTACCGCGAACACTAACAACACAAGAACATCGGTTTGGCATACTCAAAATGAGTTCATCCAAATCACGCTGTGGAATGGCCGCCCATGTTCGTTGCAACAACAAAAAAAGGTCTTCTTGCGACTGGATACCCTCCATATTCGGCAGAGCTCTTCTCTGTAGCATATCCCATGCATGCTCAATCGGGTTCAAGTCTGGCGACTGAGCAGGCCAGGGCAGGACATGGATGTTAGCTGCGGCGAGAGTCTGTCTTACAACTCTTGCGGTGTGCGGTCGTGCATTATCATGCATTAACTGAAATAAGGGACCGATTTGCGCTTGTAGAGGAACGATGACGTCTGATACAATCGTCTCAGCATAAATTTGAGCGTTGAGGTTGCCTCTGATCCAAATCAACTCAGTTCTTCCGCCGATCCAAATACCCGCCCATACCATGATGGTTCCACCACTATAAGGATGGACTTCCTGGCAGGATTTTAATCGCTGTTGGCGTCCAGGGGTTCTCCAGTGTCGTATACGTCTTGTATCCGGTCTCATACCAAAACGAGACTCATCAGAAAAGCACACGAAACGCCATTGTTCTTCTGCCCAATTTCTGTGTCCAAGAGCCCATTGATATCGAATCCTACGATTGTGCATTGCTATAGGTGGTACCCGTAGCGGTCTTCGGGAATGAAGGTTCACTTCATGCAAGCGGTTTCTGACTGTTTGGTCGCTAATTAAGTTCCCTGAAGAGTGATGAAGCCTCACGGCTAACATCATGGCGGTTATTGTTGGAGCTCTTCGAGTTAAGATTTGAATGTATCGGTCTTGTCTCCGTGTGGTGCAGCGATACCGTCCTCCATGGCGCTCAGCCACGGTACCAGTGCTTCGGTAACGTGTCCAAAGTCGACTGATAACACTCTGACTTGTATTCAGAGCTAAAGCCACAGTACGTTGCCGGGAACCAGCTTCTATCATTCCCACGGCTCTGAGCATTTCTTCCCTGCTTAAATGACGTCGCCGCTCCATAATAACGTTGGTTTTAATCAGTAGTAGGGAAACAGTAGCACTAATAATGTCTTCAATGCGTTGTATGTTTTTATAGGGAAAATATTGACAGCTGATTTTCATCTTTTACTCGAATTTGATTCACAGTTCCTGATTCAAATTATGAAATGCACCAAAAAGGATCCATATAAATTTATAAAATCATAAATTTATTACAAAGCCACATCTCAATCTCAAGAAATCCGCATAAAAATGCTTGATCCCTAGACACTTTTGATGTGTGTAGTTTGTTCAGAATCACTACGAGAATCGATTGACATTTTTTACACCACTTTTTTTTTCATATGCTTTTGTTTCAGTAGTATTCTACCCAAAACAGTTGACGGGAATAGACACCTTGAGGCTTGAGACGGTCCTCTCGGTCAGTTTCCGTGTATTAGACAACCCCTGCATAGCACATCTCAGGCATTTCACACTTTTTTAGGGAACTTAACGCGACATAAACTAAGGTGTAACTTGGAGATTCACTAAAAAAAAACACATATTCAGGCAGTTCTGATGAAAATCTTGTTGGGGTGTCTCGGTTTTCGTATAAAGTAAAAATAAGGTTGTATATTATGGACCACACGGGCGATGACGCGGGCAGAGCACCTACTAATATATTATAATAAAATTGCAGAAGACTAAAGCCTGTACCTACATTGGATGGTATGGTGAATAAATGAATTGAAAAATTGGAAATATTTTGACGAAAACCGGCCAGGGGTACTAGAAATAAGCAATAGAACACGAATAGGTATAACATTTTTAGAATTAATTCCTGTCTGCGCATTACGTCCAAAAGGCTGAACAGATTTCAAATAAACTTTTATTGTTGTATAGTTAATAGTTTAACTTAACAACAATGTGTAACGAAAATAAGAAAAGCAATTTGCACAATTTTTAAAATCAACCCCTGATGGGTTTGGTATAGGTGGAAAAGTTGTGTAAATGTAGAGCCGCGAGGGTACTGCTAGCGATTTTATATAATTATCGTTTCAATGGTCAAGCCGCAACAAACGTGGTAACAAGTCATGAGGTCCTAGGTTTTATTGTCATGGCAAAGCTTAGTTTGTCATTATAACTTGCAGTTGATAATAAGGTCGTTAAGTGGCGACATGCTTGCCTCGTTACATAATGAAACGTATTATCTTTTACGGTAATCTAACTGCGCACAGCAGCCTAATTGCGCATCGCTCTTGGAATTGCAATCAGTTTCGTATACTTCATTGTACCGTATATTTTAAACATCTTTCCTCTTCGAATAGATCGACACAAGGAGCATTGTGGTACTGTCAAAATGGAAGCGATTCCAAAAGCGACAGTGTTGTGCAATTACGGTGCGCAATTCTTCTAGCGTTTCGATGGCAATTTAAATTGAGTCCGCTGAGTACCCCTAATACGAGTTTGCTGATGATTATGATTCAGCTGAAAGACGTCCACTGCTGGACATAGGCCTCCCCAGTACGGGGTTTGCCATAATCGCCACGCTTGGCAGGCGGGTTGGCGATCGCAGTATGGTTGTTAAAATATTCAGAGGACGCTGCAGCCCATCCTCTAGTGAATCCCTTAGTCGCCTTTTACGACACCCATGGGAAGAGATGGGGTAGTGCTATTCTTTACGTCCGGCACCACAGGGAACCTATCTAAACTATCTAAACTCAACAATATGTTTATCTCTTTTTCTTGCGTATGTGTAAGAGATTGCAAGATTTGCAAACTCGTACTACGTACAGGGGGCTAATAACGCCGCGTTTGTCATTAGAGATTAGATGACATATTTCGTTTCGTATTCGTATCATAACTGTAAGTAGACTGCACATGCAGTCTCAATTGTAAATTATGCGACTGCTGAATGCAGCTTGAAGGCAATTAGGATGTAGTCAGTGTAAAGGTACTATTCCGAAGCGAGCTGCCAACTGCAACTGCCGACAGCACGTACAGCGACTGCCTGAAGTCGGCCGCAGCTGCACTACTGGTTTTTATGTATTTATATAAAATGGTTTCCAAGCGCCGCTGCAGCAGCCGACGGCGACTGCACGTGCTCCAAGCGGTAACAAACGTGGAAAGTCATGACTCATGACTTTCCACGTTTGTTACCGCTTGACTCATGAGGTTCTGGTTTTTATTCTCATGTCAAGTAAAACTTAATTTGCGTGCACAAGGGTGTGTTAGGGTGCGCACTGTAATTATGATCTTCCTGTGACTTCAAATCACGTTGTTCTTACGTTATGTTACGTTGGCACCGATGATCATAAGCTTTGTCATCATTGTCAAACATCTTTGTTATTGATGCAATAATGTCGCACATCATCTTCTTGGACCATTAGTGGAAGAGAAGAACATGTTGTATTCGGTCATGCTGTCATCAAACTATTGTATTTATTGTGTTTGTCAGTACTCTCCTGCCTTTGAGGGCAGCGGCGTAATAGTATTTATCGTGTTATAATATAGAAATAGGTAGAAATATTCTATCTCTCGAAGTCCTGTAAATTATTCGAAATTGAACCCTATGTTAGAAATATAAAAGTTAAAAGTCGGACTTCGTGAGATAGAATGACTCTGCCATACATACGTATAATTACATTTCCAATTAGGACAAATTGACAATAATTTCTATTTTGTATTGAGTTATCGCTTACAGGTTAGCTTCTTGAATCTGATATCAGTCAATTTAGTTACCCAGTTCTCGCAATTAATAACAATATCTAACTAATTAAACATTGTGCATTCCCGAGAACTATCTATATAAAATTGATTTGGACAATTGAGAATATTATTCATATAGATATTGGTTATTGTAATAACATTACATCTGTAACATTCTATCATTATTGTAAACAGAGGATATAATAGGTAGGGATTTGTAATATGGAGCGAATAGGATATTGTTAAAAAATAATATTGTAGATATGATAATCGACTAAAAATAGCTAACAACTTGATCTTCGAAATAGTCGTAGTAAAGTCCGATAATATGTCCAAGAAGTAGTATGTACAAAGTCAAAACTCGGCCAACTATTCTTAATAGTTGCTAGAGGAAGTTAATTAACTAGCTTGCTCGGCAGGCGGGCTCGTAATTAGAGCACAATGTAGTTTACAGGTAAACCGCATCGTTTAAGAGTACCGTAAACAATACAGTCATGACGGTGATTCCCAAGGGACCGGCATAGCAGACGTGTTCAGAACCCGTACCCGTACCCGTCGCCATTTACCGGAAAAACCCTTGCTGATTTTCGAGAAAATATTTCCAATGAACAGACTTTTAGTTCTTTGTTCTATTATAGAATAATTAGATAGATATATTGTATCATGTTAAAACAGTCGTATATTTATTATAGACCTACCTTCAACAACTATTCTTCAAAATTCTTAAATACTTCCCAGGAAAAGTCATTTTTTCAACCGATCTGCTTATCCGACCTGAATATTAGATCAGCCGGCCTAACATGCGCAGTGGGACATAAGTTTGTCGTCGCATTATCTCTTGCCGAGATGAGATAAGCCATACATTATCTCGTTTCGACATGAGTTAATGCGACAACAATATTATGTTGTGCTGCGTATCGATCGTATACGATCGCGCTAAAAACTTTACCATTGAGACAATACAGGTATCTATTTATCTTAAATTTCACAATAAATTCAATGATACTTACATAGTTGGTAAGCTTAACTGTGGCATTGCACTGACTGATATTAATACACTTCCAGCTGCATACACTAACGATAAATACAGAATAGTCCTGAAAAACAAACAAAGTTTACGTTTATTATTAAAACATTGGTTCAGTATGTTTTGCAGCATCATCAATTCATCACCGGCGCAAGAGGCTGCATGGTTATAAAGTGGGCTTGTCGTTTCTTTTCGTGGAAGCCCTATACCTGGCCAAGTTCTCCTGCGGAACTGTGCTAAGTATCTACACCTTTTTTTAAATATTATTTATCGTAAATAGCTTTTGTTACCCAATAATAATTAAGTTGTTAAAAAAACATTTACTTACAATAATTACAAGTTATTAGTCTAGAAAAACAAGGTAATTTACATCATTTTCTATGATCACCAAAATAGTTTGAAGGGAATTATTGTCTGTAAATGCTACAAGTATCTTCGGGATATTGCCCGTGGTCCACCTGTTCTTTCCAACTTGGGGGAGCACCGCCAAAGCAATATCCACTGTTCCACCTAGGTGAACAAAAACAGGTGGACCACGGACAATATTCCGTATCTTCGGCAAGCGACTTCGGCTTGCTGAAGGCGGCAGTCGACCCAGTGTAAGAGAGCCAGTATTTTTGCCGACCAATCATATCAATCGTTGACATGAGATTTGAATACAGATTAAATACATCAATCAGCCTTTCAGAAACTGGTCATTAGTCTGACAAAAATGTCTTCTTCAAAAGTGTAGCTGATTATCACCTTAAGTAGTAATTAATGTTACAGCCTTTCTCAGGTTAATATATAAATACTCTGACGTCAGCTTTGAGTCAGCTTCCATATCACTAGTGTCCGTCTAAGATCTACGTATACTTGCCTAAATCTCCCCAGCCAGCCGTCGGCGATCATGGCACCGAGAAGTGGAAAGAAGTAGGCGAACATTGTGAACACGTGGTAGATGACTGTGGCTCCATTGTCACTGTATCCCAACTTGTCACGTAGGTATAGTGACAGGATTGCTGAAACATAAGAGGAGCGTCAAGATTTCCTGCAAAGATTTCGGCATACAAAACGCAGACCGTGAGCAATGATGTGTCGTGTTTCATAAAGCCGGGTCCGCAGCGCCAATTTTGCTAACAAAACTGTTAGTAGTAGTAGTTGTTAGCAAACAATGTTATAGTGTTTGCAAACACGAAAACACGGCGCTACGGACCCGGCTTAATAGTTTCTTGTACAGTTACGGAAAGGGATTGCTTAGCAAATTGACCGAGATTGTCCGTATATTAAAATCACAATTGTCATTCGTCATCAGTCGTATGGAATGGGTATAAATACGGAAAACTTACGTAGTGTCTTAATTTGCTAAACAATTCATTTCCCTAACCGTACTAGCGAAGGCTCGCGCTCGATCCACACTGTGGAAACGTTTTTTTATTTTTTTCTAGTTCTTGTTGATGGTCCTTGCGGATCGTTTTTAGCCAAATAACCGAGTTTGGTGTGCCGAAGGTTTAAATAATTTTCATGAGTAGGGCTGCCCAAACACTGACACCGATTCAAAATCGCCCCGTGCACTCGAATAGGCGTAGCTTACGATAAGGCGACGTGTTGACGACGTTGCCGATACGGTGATGATAAGTGCGCCTTACTCTATGGAACTCCATATTAAGAAATCAGAACAACTCCAGGTGAGGCAAAGCTAATATCGTCGAATGCTGATATGATAAGTCACAAAGTTCTCCAGTTAGCCTAACTTGCTCAGCGCGAGATAATTTTGTCGATGCAGATGTCGTGCTGAGGCGAATACTGTATGGCTTGAGTCATTTCGGTACGAGATAATGCACCGACAAAATTATCTCGCGCCGGCAAGACACTATTTTTTAATCATAATTTTGTTAAACTATTTACTCTCACAAACTTAGGTCGTCTGCGCTAGGCCTAGTTTATTATTTCAACGTTACAACAACACGAGTTTCACAGATTTTCAATCTTTTTTTTAAACTGTTACTCCTACATTAATATAATTGTGTACATTACATATTAGTTTCTTACTCGCACAGACATCCTCAATTCGTAAGTGGTCAAATTATCTTCAAAATACTACAGTGCTATATTTAGAATAAAGAATACATACAGATTCGGAGGCCTTCAATTAAACGGCTATATAATTGTCGAAGTAACTCAGCTAGCGATTGGCATTCAGGTTCACAAGGCCACTTGCTTTACTTTACTCGATTATTATATTATGACATGTACTTATGCGAAAATAAATAACTTAGTAGTAACAGTAGACACTATATTGTCAGAATTCTCAAAAGCAAGACGAGAGGTTATTCTTCATTAGAGTAAGCCTATTTTATCGACAAAAAAGGAATAATATTACTGATTACATAATTATTTAACAATGAACTCGTTCGAACTCGCGCAAAGGCCGAGCGTCCGCTTCTGTTTTAAGAGGTTTTGATGAACTTTAAATAATGTTTGTTTACAAGTCGGAATCTTTGTGCACGTGATTATATTTAAAATCACGAGACACGAGCCACTAGGCCATTAACAGATTTAAAATCCAGCTTTGGCAAACGTCGATTTTATCAGCATGCAACCTGGTGCAATCTGATTAGGCTCAGACGATTTTCGTCTCGACTAGGTATAGGTATGACTTCCCATTATGGAAAGCTATTGCCTGGAGTTGGCAGAACAGTCCGTACTAAGTTTGTACTATAAAAATCTTTTAAAACTTTGGTTAAGTTCTAAGTGGTTCTTTGTGCAAAGATCTTGGAAATCCCGGGACTGATTTTTAATAATGGAATTAATGAAACCAGAAATTGCCCATGATCCCAGTATACTGAAAGCTGAATCCTAGGAACATATTCTTTTGTTATAGTACAACTTGATAGAGTCTCAAAGTATGACTACAACAGATTGTGGAGAAACTTGGTGTGGTGTTCCTCCAACCAAAGGTAGGATCCTCCAACCAGGCGGAGTCTTGTGCCTGGCGGGCTACTGCCCACCAGTTGATGTTGTATATATACTATCTGCGTGTTAAATCTTGATTGCGCGATGTAGGATAGTTCGCTAGTTCGCATGTGGCGAGATAGATGCCGCTACATCACTCCCCCCCTGAGACCGGAGGTCGATCGTCTTGATGAGTCAGCGGAGTTGCTGAGGGAGTGATGATGTGGCTGCCGAGGCTGCGAAGGTTGTGTGTGACGTCACCAGTGTGGAAACACTGTCTGTGACGATCACGTCGGGGTCACCAATGTGGAGAAACTTGGTGTGGTGTTCCTCCAACCAAAGGGAGGATCCTCCAACCAGGCGGAGTCTTGTGCCTGGCGGGCTACTGCCCAACGGTTGATGTTGGGAGGTTGTAATATACTATCTGCGTGTTAAATCTTGATTGCGCGATGTAGGATAGTTCGCTAGTTCGCATGTGGCGAGATAGATGCCGCCACAAGATATCTATAACGACCACAATATTGTGAAATGAATGACATAATTAAATTATGCCATTCCCATATTGTTAGCGAAATAAATAATATCATTCTCATACCTAAAATCCTTAGGTTCAAAATGAAAACAATAAATGAAGAGTTTCTGTTAAAGTAAAGTAATCAAATAATTACAAGGATGAGTAGAACTGGTTGCCAAGAAATTTGTTTCGAATCCAATGCCATGAATGACATGCTTTGTGTACTCATCCGTCGATGTGTACAACTGGCGGGGCGTAAGCTGAACTTTGCATTTGTGTGAGTGCACATAGAATCGATTGCCAAAAAGCAGTATGAACCGGTTTAAACCAAGCAAAGGACGCGTCTGCATTCCTTCTCACACAAATGCAAAGCTCAGCTTAGGCCTCGCGGACGGTACCATACCAATGCATATGATAGACGTTGGTACTTAATTCTGTAAATAATAATAGCAAAGAAAATATCTTATTGGTTCTACATAAGAGGTAATATTATTTGATAAAATTTGCATCTAGCATAGCATATCTTGTACACTGCGTCTGATCCGAATCCGAAAGAAATCCTAGTAAACACAGCTGTAAATGTATAAAATTCGGATTGCATGCAGTGTTCAAGGCTTCATACATGGTACTACAGCTAGCTAGCTCGGATCATATTTTTTCGGATTCGAATTGGGTGTATTGCTTGTGCGGTCTAAAACTAAAATATAACAGAACTAGAGGTCGCCAGGCAGCGGTTTCACCCGCGTGGATTTAGTTTATCGCGTATTCCGCGTTTTTCTCTACTATAATATGCATGTATTATACATATAAACCTTCCTCTTGAATCACTCTATCTATTAAAAAAACCGCATCAAAATCCGTTGCGCAGTTTTAAAGATATAAGCATACATAGGGGCAGACAGACAGCGGGAAGCGACTTTGTTTTATACTATGTAGTGATTACTATACCTACGCCTTAAATGATGAAACTGCAAAATCCTTGATAGCGTTTTAACTTTCATTAACTAGTGTTTTATAATATAAGACTTTGAGAAAATCTATACGAGAATACAAAGTGGCGATGACGATACAACATAATATGATATCACGTATTCTATGATGGGTTTTATGACCGAACACAAATAATCAAACATGTACATTCAATAGTTTAGTATCCAAGAGCGACGATACTTAAGTACGTCCGGCGTACCCTGGGCAGTCAGCCCCACTACCAACCTTGCTGACTGGCTGCTTATCTTTTCACCACGGCATGAGCTATTCTTATATAGCTCGTGCCGACACGATGGAAGAATAGTTTAGTCATAGGAATTTTTGTACGATTTAATCATTTTACGAATTTCAAGATCTCTACGCGAAGTTATGTAAATCTATGACCCGTTTAAACCAAAATTATCTTAATTTACACGTGTAGAACAAATATACTTAGTTATAACACATAAATTTCCATTCCAACGTCCCTTTAACTACAAGAATGAGTGAAATTGAAAAATCTTATAAATATCTCTAAATTGAGTTTTAGGGATAAGGTGTGTCACCGATCATATGTTTTTAAGGAATTACACGAATTCGTTTACACCTGTAGGTATAGGCGGCGGTAACCACTCACCATCATTGGAGCTGTCGGCTTGTTTGCCAACCTAATACGTAAAAAATATAACAAAAAAAATCTAGGTTTACACACATCTCGAATGCACTGTCATCAATCATAAGGAATTATAAAGTTGTCCAGTCATTATACAACATACATAAGATTGTTCTTTCTCATTACTAGGTGTTAGTCGTAACTTCTAAAGTATGGAAACAGACATTGATAAGACCTGTTGTAAATATTATGATGAAGGAAATATTATTGTCCAAGAATATTACATGACACATTCTTTATCTATTTTGAGAAGTTAGAAGCATTATTTTAAATTAGATCACATGTTAGAAAATATACAAGGTTAGTCGGAAAGGGGGTACTAATCCGCGGGCCACTTAGTTTTTTTAAAAATTCGTCATCCCTATTTTAGTAACGAAATCGGAAAAGGGAGCTTCTAATTCGTGACTCCAAATATGACCTAAAATGTAAACACAGCTGATCATAGCTGAAGATGGACAGATTTTAGCATATTTTTTATGTAATTTTTGAACGTTTATTTCTCTTAAACTATTGACTTTCGGGGAAAGTGGTAGACCAAAAGTTACTCATTATTATGGGTACTTTAACACCCTTTCGGATTAGTACCCCCTTTCTGACTAACCTTGTATTTAAGTAACAAATAATATGCCTGTATGTCAGAATTATGTGAATTCCTAATTGATATTCCCAAGATTACAAATAAAATAAAGACTGAAATATGAAAATGGACAAGAAATCTACAAATATTTATTATACACTAGCTGTGCCCGCGACTTCGTCCGCCTGGAAGTTGGAAAACAACATTGTAACAACTAAATAACTTTGTTTAGGTGTTGCGACACAAACTGTTAGAAAATGGAGTAAGTACTTACTCCATTTTTTAATTCTAATACATTTATTTCCAATAAGGTTACTGCTCATCACCCACACTCAATAGTGTGATAATTTGTACCCTGATCCGCTCTTAAACGGATGTGGCTACCAAATTTCAACTGAATCTGTCTTGTAGCACTGGCGTGAAGCTCAAACATACAAACGGACAAACAGACAAAAATGCTAAAAACTACATTTTTGGCATCACTATCGTTACTAAGATGCGAAGCACCTACTTTTTTCGAAAAATATTTAAGATACAGTTTTAGAATTTATTACCTATATGATTGACGTCTCAAAAGCTAAAACCAATAAGTTGTAAACTAACTTACATCAAGTTACGTACGTAGCTCGTATCAGACCAACACCGTCATTTAATTAAGTTTTTTATTTACCATTCTTTCAATCCTTATCGTTGGTGTACAATAGACTATTTAGATAAAATGGTGTGGTGGTGGTAAAAGTGTCTGGAATAATTGGCATGATTAGTACTTCAGAGTGCACCGTCTGATTGCAGATTGGCAAGCGATAATCATAAACACGTAACTAGTTAGTTTCTTATCTTTATGGTTAAAAAGAACATGCCATTCGTTTGACTCAACGATTGTTGTACTTACTAGACTTTTTATTTACCTGAATGATATGGTACTCCTACACTGCGGGTAAAATAACATGCAACATACATATATTTAAACTTATAACATTGCATAATACTACGTATAATAGCTGTGCCCTCGCGGCTGTGCTCTCGCGGTTCCGCCCGCGTAAGAAGTTTTTTGTTTTTTTATTATTCAGAAACCTTCGTGCATATGCTAACAACAACTGTACAAAATTTTAAGTCAATCCATCGACTACTTTTAGTTTTGCGGACACAAACATACGGAAGCTGATTTTGTATACAAGGTGTAACTTAAATAACGCACAACCTCTTAAGGGGTCACTGTACTCATCATTATGAACAACTTTTACTATGGGACTGAACATGAAATCGCGAAAAAAAATCTGCTGTTCCCTACATTTTACAGGGTTAGGGTTACTGAAAACTCTCGCTTCCGGCCGTGGTTCTGTCTATGGTCGGGAGCGAGAGTGCGTGGGAAGCCGCCTCCTTCTGCGAGGATGTGATGGCGACCAAAGAGGAAGTGGAGAGGGAGAGAGAGGCAGCTGCCACTCTCCCTTCCCGCGCTAGACGCACCGGGCGCCGGAGGGCGCGCGACGATCTCCGGTCACCGTAGTGTGTGGCCTGCGGGCGGCGGGTTAGGGTATCCGTCGCCCGACCAGTAACAGGCCCGAGAAGGCGGCGCGTTGTGTTCCGTGCGCGCTTCTCAGGAGGACGTGGGGCATGGCCCCACAGAAGGAGAGATCCGCCAGGGGCTGGCGGACCGAGGCCTGCCGGCGTCGCGGTGCATGCAGCTGCGAATCTCGCGACCCCGGCCAAGGGTCAGGAGAACGAACACCGTGGGTTTTTAGCCGGTTAGAGTCCGGCATACCCCTTCGCCTTCCCCGGGCGAAGGGCATCCATGAGGATTTTCCAAAGAAAAAAAAAAGAAAAAACTGTTACTGAAAACTCGATGTATTCTATGCAGTACAAGCGTACCTATATGGAAATCAAATCCGGTTAATTTGATAATCTAGATATAAATCATGTTTAATAAGAAATTCTGGGTATTACGAAACAAAATAACAAAAATTAATATCATGAAGTACATTGAATTTCACTAGAACATAATAGAGATTACATTTGTGTTTCGATCGCCTATCAAGCTTTTTAATCTCAAGTATAATGTACATTGGGACTTTATAATCGTATAAGTATTGATTTTTCAATAATCTTTTATAGGTGATGGATTTATAGGAGAGTAGCTGCTGAGTATGAGTGTTGTTGATGATAGACAGACATAGGCTTCAAACTTGATACTCCTCTTTTGCATGGGGGGGGGGGGCTAACAACAAAAAAAAAATACATTTTATTTTAAAACAGGCAAGCTCTATACAAGGTTAGTCAGAAAGGGGGTACTAATCCGAAAGGGTGTTAATGTACCCATACTTTGAATAACTTTTGTTCTACCACTTTCCCCAAAAGCCAATAGTTAAAGAGAAGTAGCTGTTCAAAAATAATATAAAAAATACGCTAAAATCTATAGTTCTATCCTCACCCATGATCAGCTGTGTTTACATTTTAAGTCATATTTGGAGTCACAAATAAGAAGCTCCATTTTCTGAATTCGTAACTAAAGAAGGGAATAAGATTTTTTGAAAAAACTAAAATAAGAATTATTGAATTTTGTAATTTTAACACTTGCTTTAATACAGTCATCAGTGATACTTTAAGTGGCCTTTGGATTATTACCCCCTTTCCGACTAACCTTGTATAGTGCCACTTAAAAAGTAATCGCTTAGCAGAGCAAGTTAAGCCCAGACTCGAAGGTTTACTATACGCCGTTGCTGATTTCCTGTGACCACCTTTCGGCTCCATCATCAGATCCCCAGTGGTAATGCGACGACAAAATTATCTCGTACTGTGCATGTTCGCCCGGCTATTCATAGATTTATTTTTCTTTAACATACCATAACCAGGTGTTTTTATCGATAAACAGTCAATGGTGAAATACGGCATACATTTCACAAGATAAACTGTTAATTTATTTTAACTAGGTCGAAAAATGCATAGATAAGTCCATTCATGCGTGTCTACTTAACGCGTGTGTTTTTCTAACACTCGCCTAACTATACTGATTAGATACCCAAAGAATGTTTAGTGCCAAAATAAATAATCGAGTTCGACATACTTATGTAAAGTTGATTGTTTACCGAGGGAGAAAGTTAATAACTTCACACAAGATATTTAGCCTATAGTTCGAGTGTGAAATTGATACTTTTATCCGAGTCAACACATTAATTACACACATTCGCAGGAATGTGTGTAAATTAAAAATGTAGAAATCAGTACCTACCCCAAGTGTGAGTTGGGTAGTTTACTACACGTTTCCGTAACTGAGGGCCTACTCCCTAAGTCCGTCAACGAAGTTAGTCACCCGTCCGAAAGCAGCCCGAAACGTAGAAGTGAACAAAACAAGTGTCAAGTTCAACTTTTAACTAAAAACACATCGGTAGTACAGACAACTGTCAAATCGTGCTGTCATTCATTCTTAGTTCGGTCCCCGAAATAATCGTATGTCCGTAGGTGATAGGGAGTAGGAAACGCTCGTAACTAAGGCCGAAACCACGGATTTCGTGCTTAGGGAGTAGACCCCCTGTTCCGTCAATCAAGGTTACTATAAACTACTATATAACTACTATATCATAGCAGTGCGATGCGCGGTCGAGTACGGACGTATTTGTGCTGCTCGTTACGAATATTATATTCGCGTATTGCGCGGCTATAGCCGCTGCCCGATTTTTGTCGCTATGAGTTCCCAACCGCTCATAGCCAACGAGCTGCTGGCATTCATCAAACATGCCATCGACTACATGGACGAGGTCAGCATCTTGCAAATCTGCAAGTCTGGCTTCAAAGAAGAGGAGATCAGCAGTGCCAAGTTGTTGCTCTTTCAAACGCTCGGCAAAGTTGACCAGATGCCGTCCCGTCGGAGGGATGGGGGCGAGAAGAGTGTCCAGGACATCATCACAATGATGAAGAACACGGACCCAGATGACGTGCCCGCTTTCGTGGCGATGGAGCTGCATAAGCTGCCCCCCGTCACGTTCGACCACGTCGACGTCACCAGGCTGCTGAAGGATATAACGTTCCTAAAAGCGAGCCTGGCCGAGGTACAGTCCAAGCTGGAGGTGTCCAATAACACCATAGGGGACCTGCGTGCCGAAGTAGGGTTGTTGCGCAACGCTGTTTCGGTAAGTAGGTCACCTGACGCCTCTAACGTGAATATTCGTCGCGGGGCGCAAAACGCTTCCATCGGCAGTTTTGAGTCGGCGAGCTCTACTGCGTCACTAGCTGCCGATATTGCATGCGTTGCATCGTGCTCCGCCGCCGTCGTTGCTTCAACACCGGTGGAAGTAATGAGTCATGTAGGTACGTCGACCCCTAAACGTGCCTACGCTGCTATCGTCGCCACACGTAAACCTGCTATGTCGCAAACAAAACGGCAAGCAGAGAAAACAAAAGGGGGTAAGCAGAGCTGTACGGAGTCTGTCAACAAGGACGAGAAACAGCAAGGTCCAGTTAAGGGCTCGTGTGATAAGGACGGCTTCATAAAAGTGGAGAAGAAGAAGAGGAAGAAGCCTCCTTGTCGGAACCAGTGCGGTACTGCGCTGTCAGGACCCAACATGCTGCTGCGTCCAGCAATACCTTCGACGCAGCTTTACGTGTCCAGACTGCATCACTCCACGAAGGTTGAGGAGGTTGTGGAGTATGTGCAAGTAAAGACTAACTGGACTCTAAGGGTCGTGGAGTTGGAGTCGCGCCACAACACAAATTTCAAGTCGTTCGTGGTGCGAGTCCCGACTAATCATGCGGAGACTTTCCTCAAGGAAGAGTTTTGGCCGAAGGGTGTCGTGTATCGACGATTTCGTGGAAGGCTACGCGACACCACGCAGCGCAACACGACGCCGTCACTTCGTGTACAGTAGTTTTATAATATTATGTATTAGTTTATAATTATGTATTGTTTTTGTTATTTATGTATTAGTTTTCTATGGGCCAAGTTGCCTGAAATAAAGGATATTATTATTATTATATTATTATAAACTATCCTTTGACTCATAACGTGCCAGTGCGAGTGTCTAGTTTTATAGTTTACTATATCGTTTGCTCATTGCCTTTACTATTCGTTTACTATGCCTTTACTGCAGCCTCGATAGTTACGGGCATCACTAGGCCGTTTTGGTAATGACCAAATCAAAGAGTCAACATATCAAGTTTGGGCTCGTTTGATTTGTTTCTATGAGATCTTTTTATGCAGTACCTTAATGAAAAAAGAATCACTTTCCCCGTCTCAAACGACTTTTGATGCTAGACAAAAAGTGAAAAACAAATAAATAGTTTAAAAAACTAAAAATCGAGCAAAACTGTATGGATTGTAAGGCAGCGTTCACACATGCGCGACAGCGCGAGCCCTTCGCGTACGAGTCGCTCCCTCCTCAGAAACTTTGGAATTTAATAGTTAGTTCTTGTCTTAACATACATTTTTTATCGAATAGCTCTTGCGTAGTACACGCGTCGCAATTGCACAGCGCCCGCGCCGCCTCCACCCAGGCTAGGGTTTCAAATGCAATTTGTGATCTATTGATGTGTCATATGACTCAAATTACAACAAATTTCAAAGCGAGTTAGACGCGGGTGCTGACGCGCTTAGCGGGCGCGTGTCGTCTGAACGCGCCCTAAAACTGTGCTACTACTATGCACCAAGGTATGGTGATATAACGCTACCTTATGGCAAGAGTCGGCACGACCGTTTATTATCTATACTATTTAATAGATTCTAATAGGACCATTTTTCACAGTTTACAGCGTCATAAATGATAGGTATGCACGATGAGCCTCCAGTTTTACTGTCTATTCAGCTTGAAAGATGAATGAAATAAATAAGCCCAGCAGCACATTACGAGTATAAGAAACCATCAGAAAATTACTGACGCAGCTCTGCGCAGGCTGCCAGATCTGGCAAATTCTGACAGTGTACGTGGTTAAGTACAAAATGTATGAGCAGAGTTGCGCGTCAGAAATTTCTGATAATGTGCGGCTGGGCTAATTTAGACGTTTGAAGGATTCCAAGAAAAGAATAAAAAAAACCGGCCAAGTGCGAGTCGGACTCGCGCACGACGGGTTCCGTACAAGTGTCTATAAAAACGGCAAAAAAATAATGTCTGTTGTATGGGAGCCCCCCTTAAATATTTGTTTTATTTTAATTTAATTATTTATTTTTAAAGTGAATATATAACTAAATATTTCAAGCGTAACTGTTGCCGTTATCAATATCGAGCAAACACGAGCAAAAAAATCACGTTTGATGTATGGGAGCCCCCTTAAATATTTATTTTATTCTGTTTTTTAGTATTTGTTGTTATAGCGGTAACAGAAATACATCATCTGTGAAAATTTCAACTGTATAACAGGTGGTGACAGACGGACAGACAGACAGACAGACGGACAGCGGAGCCTTAGTAATAGGGTCCCGTTTTACCCTTTGGGTACGGAATCCTAAAAAATGATTGAGTTATGATCGACTATAACATTATTAAGATATTACGTATTCTATTTATTACGTATACTGTTATAACATAATCGCTACGCTAGAGCGGATAGGTACAATAACATTAACAGTCGCAGTAAAATTATAATTTGATTAAAATGCCTTTCAACGTAAAATAATGAAATCACTCCATTGTAACCATTGCTCTTTGTTTTTTGTTTGCAAGCGTGTCAACGTTTTATGGCAATCCGTTAGCGTTAATATTATACCATAGCCTAGCACGTGTTGCTAAATATTTAGAAAACATGTTTACGATTATGTGTCTATTTATTTTTGAAAGGCACATTGATTTTATGAGTGAAGTATGGTAATTTTTATTTAAAATTACGTAAATTAATGTTTTGATATAAATTAACGGTTGCAAAAATTAAGATATACGAATTATTATATACTAGGTTGGAAAAACAAAGTTAAGTCAAACAACAATCTTTTTGTAAGCTGCTGATTATTTTCATTTCTTTCAGTTTATCGTTCAACTGTTTAGTTGAACTATATTTTCTTCTCATCGTCACTGTATTTTCTCATTATCTCAAGATATAAAGTACGATACATATAATAAAAAGGGAAAAACAAATAATAACTAGGTAAATGACTTACTTCGCATTCCATAATATGAAAATCTTTCGCAGAATTCATTTGTGACTATAAAACCCACTGCCTTCGGATAAGGTAATTTCTGAAAAGAAAAACAAAAAACATATTTAGCACATACAATGAAAATGTCGAAGAGGAGTACCTAGTATTTATTTTTTATTCAACGTCTCTGTCGTTTTAGAGTGGAAACAAATTTTAATACGCATAGTAGAAATTAAGTATAAACCAACTGTGGGTTCCGTACTTTTTAAGCGATTTGAATATTTTTAAAACTGTGACCTCTGTTCATAAAAGTTGTTTCAGTTTGCTTCAAACTGTGAATAATTCAAAAATATTGGTCATTTTATAATTACAAACTATTCATGTCCGAAATATTAATTGCCACATTTTGCAATTAAAATTAAATAGCTTGTTTAAAATTTGATTTTATTACCTCACGCGGACAATGGGCTTAATAAATTGGACTTTATTATTCTATTATCGGCCATAACCGTTATATCATCATAATCCTAGATATTATAATGATAAACCGGAAGCGCTTATGAGAAAGCATTTCAGAAGCATGCCACTACTAGTGTTATGATGATATGATAGCCTAGGAATATGATTATAAAACGTTCTCTTATAAGCGTCTTCCGGTATCTGATCATATAACGGCTTTATCCGTGATACTGCGACACATGTACGTAGTAGACTACATAATATTATGACCACACAGCGCACATTCAGAGCAGGCTCCTTCAAAAGAGGGTGTTCGGCGAATCAATAATTTCGCGCAACCCCATATTACTGCGCCTTGCAATTTAAATAAAGTCTGAAGGGCACCAGGAACTTAGTAGAATTTCCTTAATTTTTAAATTCAAAATATTTAAGTGGTTAACCTTCTTGCAAGGGAATTATAGGATGTAATAGCCGGCATTGCCGTTTTCGAAAATTTTATTTGTTGATATGCAACATGTATAATGTATACAATGTACTTTATTTTGAAAACAGAAAGGACAGTCGTTTTACTCTATGCACAGCAGATTTTAAAAACAAAACATTATTATGCAGGCGGACCAGCGGACACATTTTTAGTCATCACATTAAGGACGAAAAATCTTGTTTATTTTGACCCTTACTTCATGAGATGTAACTCTAAACTAGGTACATTTATAAATATTATAATTCTAATTCAATTCGTGACTTTTCGTTAAGTACATGTACCTACCTAAATAAAAATTAAATGCTGTTCGTTGGTAAGCGCACCACTTGAGAACGGATGGACCGATTTGGCTATTTTTGAATTTTCGTTATAGTCCTAATTAGGTTTTTATGGAAAGAAAAATTGGAAAATTTGTCCGGAAAATTGGCAAATTCGGGAAATGCTGAAAGTTCTTTTTTCTATGGGATTATTGTATGACAGGACAACGTCTGTCGAGTCAGCTAGTTATAATATAATATTAAATAATATAACGAATTTTGTATCTCGAGAGAGTCGAACTCGACTCGCGACCTCGCCGCGTGATCAGCTCATGATTAAGGGCTCCGTTTGGGTCCGAAACTAGTCGGGCAATCCCGAAAGATGCACGTGAGAAAACCGTAACTACCCAACTAATCTTAATGAATGTGTCTCACGAAAGTTATAACAATAAAATTAAATAACATAGGCCTGAAATAACGGTTTCACAAAACCTGCGTGTAATCAAATAATCGTACGATGTCAACATAATATTTATTTCATGTTTAGGTACTCATTTCCTTTGAAGCGTGTCTATAACCTAAATATTAGTGAAACTTTATAGTCATTGTCATCTTTCATTAAAGATCGTAGGTTTAATTAAAATTAAGTGGGAGCGCAATTATCGTGCTAAATTTGGGGCAACCCGTGTCTCGAATTCCTACAAGCGATGCATGCGATGTGCGAAACTGGTATCAACTGGATTTCATACTTTGGTCAAGCCGCGGAGCAATTAGTATCTCGCGTCGGCTACTCAACGGACCACCGCCGGCGAATTTATTCACTAAAGCGCAGTTCAGACTATGCTATACTATTTCGCTAAACAGGGTGTAAACGAATTCGTGTAATTCCTTCAAACCACGTGATCTAATGGTGACACAGATTAATCCTAAAGGGGTATTTTTGAAAATCAACTAAAAAAATTTAAAAAAAAAACTTTATTTTCTATTTCCGAGTAATTTTAGAGACCCGAGTTAACTGACTGCAAAGAGCGATATCGTGTTAGTCGTGTCCGCCAGCCGTGTCGCCGAGCTTTTATTTATTTATCCGTGGCACAAAAAGGAGCAATAAAAAAAAAACTTATTTTTTACTGAATCCTTATTATGTGGTTTAGATACGATCACTTACCACAACCACATGGAAAATTAAAGAATTACATTTTTTATTTTTAATCAAGTTAAATCCCGTGCGGGGCCAGTCTACACCAGTAGTAGATCATGTGGTTTTAAGGAATTACACGAATTCGTTTACACCCTGTATAGTAAAGCATATTGCGTCATAAACTATAACTACATAGCATGACGTTCACACTATACGCTTTAACGTAAGCCGGTCTTCTGTGTGTATAGAAAGTTATTTGACGGCGATCCGTCGGGTGACGAACGGGGTAGAAGTGAGGAGGGGCGGGGACTGGAGAAGAGAATCGTACGATATAGCTCTGAGAATCGCTCAAGTTTATCCCGTAGAGCAAGCCAATACTTTATAGCATAGCGTTGTGTGAAAGTGTCCATATAAAATGTATGCTGAGCGATTTCGCTGTGCTATGCAATATTTGCTATATGCTACATATTATAGCGTTGTCTGAACTGCGCTTAACTCCGTTTTTGGTGGGAAAACGACTTTAAAACAAAAATAACCAGTTCCCAACTCATTTTACTTAATGCAATCAAGGCAACAAAAAGGTTTGACAAGTCCTCTAATTAAACAATTACCGAAACTGTTTTGATTATATGCCAGTACGAGTATAAAATGCAACGTCCTTGTTTTTGTGTTTTGTCACATTCAAGTTCGTTGGCATTTGAAAAGAGAACTTAAGAAAAAAAGTGGGAACCATTTTAGCATATCAATGGATGACGAGGAGTCCAATGACTAATTCAAAACGAATGTGATAATATGGTCACAATTGAGTTATTGGATTGAATCATCAGCGACGAGTGTAACCGTACTTGATCAAGGCAGTTTATTGTTAGGAGAGGAGACATATTAGATGTTAGACATTTGAGGTCAAATACACACGTAATTGATCTCAAATGTTTTGTTATAAATAGTACAGTGTAAATCGTAAAACACGGAGTAAAATTGTTACTTATAAAATAATCACAGCTAAGCATAGGTAACAAACGCACATACTAACACCAAGTACATTGGGCAATCTCGTTTAGTATAATGTACATAATAATGTAAACAGTTGTGCTAAATATATAACGTAAAATTAAAACCAAACAAGTACCTATCAAGACACTGATCAAGGTCAAACACATCGTAAAAGGAATAGGAAGGAAGACAGTCCGTACCTTGAAAGACAACCGAGCGTTGTGTTGTGCCTCTTAAACAGATTGCTTCATAATACATGGAAGAATGAAAGTAATGAATAATAAAATACCGGTACATATTGCATTATGGTAGAGTGCAAGCAAAGGATAGGTGATAATCCATTCCATTGCTAGACAAACAGACGGTAGGTACCTGTCCTTGCTAAGATAACTATCCTTAAAAAATATTAAAGTTGTATGTATTGTTTTTTATTTACACTTATCGACTCAGTTCCATGTAAGGTTCATTCAATTCGATCTATGAGAGAAAATAGCAAAAAAAACAGAGCAGCAGCAGTTGGTCTTGATGATAAACTTTTTCATTTAAATTGTTCTACGGCAGTCGTGTAATTACGCGACGCGCATGCACTATGCTGCCTTTATTAAAATTTAAATATATTTTTTTAGTTTGTTTTAAATTGATTTTGACAGAGTATTAATATAATAAGTTTTAGGGATATGGTGTACCAAGTTATGTTTCCGTTGGCTCCATAAGTATACTCAATGTCAATACTTTATTGAATTCCATAATGTAAATTTAACAGGTGGTAGGCTTAAGACTATGGATCAATTATGGACCCTGTTGGGCACAGCATATTTTAGTAGGTTAAATAATTCCTAGTTGGCTGCATCAACTTTGTCGCGTGTAGATCGAAAATACTTTTTACTATAGTAGTTATTATAGAACTCTATTGTATGCTCACCGCGACAAACACTTATCAAGTTGTTATTTTATTTTAATTTCAAGGCTCCTACTTCGAACAACTACATAGTCACAGTCATGCAACACACCATACATTAAAATCCATACAAAGCATTATTAAGTGCTTTATATTTTACCCATTTTCATTTCCAGTCATGTGTATAGATCTGTATGACATGAAATGAAAAAAAAATGGGTGAAGTATAGTTTACACAATACATAAATAGAATGACATTATGAGGTACTTTACCTATTTTCATTTCATATTATTATTTATACGACATCAAATGAAAATGGATGAAGGATACATAGTTTACACAATACAGAATTTACGATTAGTAAGCATATGTTTTTATGATTTATTCTTCGTTCGTCCTGAAGTTTTGTCCCACATTCCAAAAAAATCTTAGTTTGTCCCATAGCACAATTAAAGTTGTGCTTCGTCCCAAATAACAAGTACATTAAAGGTACAGTCAACAAAAAAATAATGTACTTATTTGAAATTTTTGAAACAATAATAATTCAATAATAACACAATTTTAAACATTTAGGTATAAATCATCTTTATTATCCAGTATCACAATCAAAATCACAGAAATGGTATAATAATCATCTTATCATTACTACAGTGTAAATAGGTATACAGAATAGTCAGATCTGTAATAAACAATATTTAAGACAATTATATTATTTTAATTACCAAAAATTTTACCGACCAGTAATTAAATGAGAGTAATCAAAACAAGCGTTTAAAAAAGCAATCATTTTTATAATTTTAAAATTTCAAAAACACCATGCCCTATTTAAAATTAAATCAACAAAAATTGTGATTATTACTCAATCATGGATAAAACGTAAAAATCAACGATTAAAATACAAACGGGCTTATTTTTTCCAAACAATGTCCCAAGGAAATAGAACCATTTAATAAAGCTGCTATTGAATCATTAATGATTTTGTCATACATAATAACGTCTTTAAGTCGTGGTCTCCCTTGACTTAACACTCGAGATTGAGCGTCATTTTTTATTACATTCAAAAAACTAATCATGTTCAGTTTTCCAGAAAATGTTCTATTTAATCTAGCATTACCACATTCTACTGGGTTATTCGTTCTGTATGTGTCACCATAAAAATCCCATTTTCCATTTAAATATTCATTATCAAGCCACGCTGACACAAAATAATTATTAAATTTATCGATATTATCTGTTCTGGGACAATCTTCCATAATGTAAAGCCAGCCATCACATTTGAGTTCTGATGGAAGCAAAGCTAAAGATGAACACAGAGCAATATGCTTCTTGAACATTCTGTTTTTATTTAGTTTCAATGCCTTAGCTCTTTTCCAAAGAGCTTGAGAGAAATGGAAGTAACAGCCTTTGCATGTGACGTTTAGAAATATTTTACAGATACCATTCATGGCCGCCTTTTCATAATCAGTTCTGAATGAAATGGGATTCCAATCAGGAATTTGCGATTTAATAAGAGAGAACAGAGTTTCATATGTGGATTCCTTTCTGTTCATTAATAGTACATATAATAATGGCACAACATTAATTTTTTCACTGGTACTCCCGAGATCACCGTAAATGACATACAATTGTTTAAATGGCTTCACCACACATTTAAATGTACCATCCGCTAGATAATGTTTGACGTTTTGGAGAAGTCTTCTGCTTTCTTCTTCAGCAAATGCTATTATTCTTGTTTTCTTATAATAATAATCAAAAAATAGAAAAGATTTGTAGCTTACTGGAATTTGAACATCAGACGGTTTTCGAAATGAAGATTTCTGGATTTGCTGCGATTTGTTACGTGCACTGTAGAGACTGCCCTTAACATTACATAAGTTTGGTAATTTTTCTTCTACAATGTCGGTTCCTCTGTCCTTTAATCTTCTTAAACCGGCATTAAAGATAGATGGGATCGATTTCCCATCCGCAGCTCTTGCTTCTTTCTTGCAGCGATGTAATTCCTCTTTAATGTCATTTTTTGATTGACTAGGTGTGCAAACGTTATGATTTAAAATCTTTTGAACACTATTATACCACTTTCTGTTCACACATCTCCAAATTATTGAGCCATTTTTGTTCTTTCGTTTTTGTGTGTGTTCAAAACCACCATATAGCAGAACAGGTTCACCTCTTCTGGATTCTATAAATGTGATCGGCTCCCGTGAGGTAGATGGTAAACTAAGATTTGGTTCCATTGTAGAACAACTGAAATTTAAGCATAAATGATTTAGTTATAAGCTTTTTAGTTATTATTTGTTTATTGTTATTATTCTTTATTAGCAATTACATATTAGCTTGACATTATCGTTACCTGAATTAGTATTATTTAAATATAAGAACAAATATTTGATATTTAACTTCTAATTTATCAATAATACTTCAGATAAAAATATTAACTTACCTATAACAAATTCGATCAATTCTCAATCTCACTTTACACACACTTTAACCAGGTGACGAATGAGTACCTGAATGCACTGTGCATCACGGGAGCTAGCGTGAATCCCATTTTGCAGATAACGAAAACTAATGCTATTGGCCAAATGAGTCAATACAAGCAAACAAACAAAGGACGCAATAAAGAAGGGGTGGTCATTTTTTTACCTGCTCTTTTGAAAAAATTCCAGTGACGTCAGTTGTTTACAAATAACTTGCTCACTAAAAGCGGCTAAAGAGTGTTATTATAAAATAATACGGGCAAATTTTCTCTCGCAGAGAGAGGAGCGGTTGTTTTAAAAAGTTGATGTTAAATATTTAATATTAAGTAACCCTTTTTTGCCGATTGTACAAAAAAGTAAGTTTGGCATATACAAAAAAAAAATGGGCCGAAGAAGGAATATATAATAGGACGAAGCGGGAATAAAAAATTAAAATTATATTTTGGGACGAAGGAAGCATATTGTTTGGGACGAACCAGGATTTTTTTATGTAGGACAAAACTCAGTGGGCCAAACGAAGAATAAATCGTTTTTATACTACATGGATAAATTGACGATCCTATATCTTCCAAAATGTCATATTAACCATTTTTGGATTTTTACGAAAGTCTAAAGATCAGAATTTCGCATTGAAATGTGGGTGTAGTCGTTGCTTAATTCGCACTTATTATTTTAGATTGTGTTAAGCAATACAGTTACACAACTATGTTAAATATAAATCAGCGTAAATCAAATAAAGCGTTTACTTATCAATGCGTATTTTAATGTCTTTTTTTAGATATTTTAGCATTCGATCTATGTTAGATCTATGATTTGACTGTATTCATTAAATGTTATCACCAAATTACGTCTATCATAAAATATTTGTGCGTTGAAGTATTGCACTACGTGATGACAAACACAGAAATCTAAATAATTACTTAGAATTTCTGTTAACAACTGACAAGTGACATCAGTGGATCAGCCATTATATTAAATGACTGAACATTTGCTTCAAGGCTCTTATAAATCTCTTTATAGTTTACAAACAATAAAGTGATAGGTATGTTTATGGTTGGCTTGATCCTATTCATATTATGGTTATTGTTTTCCGTTTGTTTCTGAACGCATTTAACCTAATCCTATATTAGTTTAATAGTAGCATTCGGGAAACCACAATATAATTTCTTTAATTAATTCATGGCTAGTTACCTTATTTTCGATAGTATTTATCCTCGTGCTGTGTATATGCTTAAGACGCGGTAAGAATAATTATTTGGATAAGATGGCAGTTTTCCACTGACGGTGCAGTATGTCAAGGCAAGTGGATTGCTGCAAAACAATGTGAAGGCGATCGGCGAGTCTTTGCGATTACTTGAACAAGTCAAACCTTCTAAATAATTTATTTTAACTAGCAAAAACTAACTGGCTGTCTTGTATTTTTCTTTTGCAGTATTTTTTCAGTTTTAGACAAAAAGTGGTCATGAAATCTGGCATGCAACATTAAACAATATCTTGTACGTAAAAAATGAGCCACGGAATAATCGTTCTCCTTGGGAGGTTACCTTAAATTATATTTTTTAGGATTTATTTCATATGTTTTTAGGTGGTAAAATACACTTTAAAAAAAAGTAAAAACCGACTTCAAAGAAAAACTAAAAGGAGTAAAATAATTACCATAATATAAAATTAACAGTTTCAGAAGTCGGTGGTTTCTATTTGTTTCAGTGTAGAGTTGCACCGACTTCTGAAACTGTTAAGTAATTTTATATTATGGTAATTATTTTACTCCTTTTAGTTTTTCTTTGAAGTCGGTTTTTACCTTTTTTTAAAGTTTATTTTATATTAAATACGTTTTAGTGTTGTAAATTTAACCCCCTCCTCTTCATAACCCTTCTTTTTGGCTTTGACGTAGTCGGGCATAAAAAGCCCTTTCAAATGATACCTTACACGATTTATTGACAACATTCCAAAGAGGGGGGAGGGGACACGCACCCCCTCCTCTTTTACAGTAGTCAGTTTCCAACAACAAATATAAACAAAGCAATATTAGTAATTTGAGAATTTTGCTTTGATCCGATGAGGAGTTCCGTTCCATATCTCTAAAGTTCATAGTCTAATCGTAACAAAATTTATATGGGACCAATCGGGAAGTATACCCTTTCGAACAAAACAATAATTTTTCAAATCGGTTCATAAATGACGGAGATATGAGACAAAAAACATAAAAAAAAAAATGAAGTCGGTTAATAAATATGTTAATGTTAAACCATGCCCAATTTAAATTTCATAGCACTAATATTTTGTTAGTAAAACGGCTTTGATATCAACACGGACGGACAGACGGACATGGCAAAACTATAAGTTCCTTGATTGAGAAAGCCTAGAAAAGAGTCTGGGGTGAACGGTCTCAGGGTATTTCTATGAGGAATAACATCGTAGCGAAGTCATAATAAGCATGACAAGCTGACAAGTGCAATTTGTAGATTAGTTGTACCTAGTAATTTAGCAAATTAGATTATTTAGAATTGAAAATACAGATTTTGATTGACCATTTATAACAGGTTTTAGTTGTGTAATCCAACTCTGACATAATTCCTTGTATCAGGCACGACAGCCGAATGCAGGTTAAAATGTTATAATGTCGTAACACAACTAGCGTCAGGTACATTTTGCAAATTTCTTTTTGCAAGTTGTTTCAACCAAAAACCAAATCTACCAATCAATGTCACTACAAGGATTTGTGAGAGGTAGATATTTAATAGCTAATTAAGCCACGTAGAGGTAAAAATCTCTCTTAGGTAGTAAAGCATGAAGCTCTATTTATTGAATAATTTTCTAACATCTAATATTAAAGAGTTTTTTTTTATCTTATCCTATGTTAACGCAACTCGGTAAGTTAAGACTGCTGCACGTGGCCATCTTCAACTAAATGATACTCGAATCATCTCTTATATGGAATTAAAGAAAAGATTACGAGTCATGTTGTCTAACGTAAAAACGAGGCCAAAGCCGGTGCTCTACCTCGCATGTTCTTATCATTTCACGTGGTGTCAATACACTTAAAAGGATTGTGATACGTGACAAGGTATTTGAGTAACGTGAACCGTTTTAAAGTATGTGAAAGATATGAAATAAAGCCATTTAAAGAAGGAGTAGGCATTTTATTAAAAAATGTTTTTGAGTAAAAATTCGATGACCACAAATTCGGAGAAAACTCGACATAAAAACATAATTGTACTGTCTTGCCTGTCACAATTTAAGGAAAATATGGCCGTTGTCTCCGAACTGAGTGGCGTCAAATAAGGAGCGGTAAAACCAGATTTTTGAGGTCAAGAGAGGTTTGGACTTTTTTACCTAACATTACATAATTTCGAATATAGTTTAAATTATGTTCAGCTTTTTTTGGGCGATACGTTTTGTAATAAACTAATCGAAAGTGTTTTTTTTATTGCGAACGTATTTAGAATTTTATTAAGGTTGCCTAAAGAAAATTTCGTTTTAATTTCAAAATTATTTCAGTAGATTATGAAACAATTCGATCAATTAAACTCATTATTTTCCACAGCTTCCATATTGGAGATGATAACGTAATTTTATGCTCTGTTAAAATTGAGTAATGCGTGTTATATTGGCCGTTGGTATACATGAAATATACATACTTTCTGAATTCATAAATACTTTCGCGCAGTCTTAAAACGCCAATTATAATTAACTAGAACGATACAGTCCAGTTTTATGAAACAGAAGAGTATTTGGTACATTTATTTTCACTTTCAAGACCAAGTACTTACGTGGTTTCGAAAAAATATATTTTAATTTACGAAGAATGAGTAAATAAATAGAGCTAAATCTAACTCATAAAATCTAAGATGTCTTTAAGATGATTTGAAGCATCTGGCGTGGAACGATTGTTCTCGGGAACAGTAGTGTAATAAATAGTAATTTTATTATTTACGTGTTGAAAACGTAACATGACATGCATTACGTTAAAACGATAAATATGGTTATTTCACAGCATCATCATGTAATAAGATGTGAGTGACATTGTATGTGACTTTCATTCGAGGCCTTGTGAAGAGAGAGCGGGTATTGTCATAATCACTTTCGAACAGCAATTGCACGTTGCTGCAATAGCCGTACATGCCACATTATGTTTAGCTCACAATGGCGCCGCGTGAACTTAGGACCGGACATTTTGATAGATACAATAGCTACCAAAGAATACACCATGTGAAACATTTTTCATTACATAATAGGATATACGTATACCTATCGACACTTTCTTTCTCTAGACGTATAAACATTTATACTGTATTACTTTTTTTCAATGTACAACGTGTTATTTAAATAACGCAAAATTTGCACTTCAACAGATTTTTATTGTATTTGATCCAGCTATCAATTATTTATTTTCGTAAATGTTTGCAGAAGACATTTGTATTTTTTTTTAACGAAGTATTCTGTATCGAATTTTCTGGTATGATTATTTTGATCGGACGACTGCCCATCTCGCCCCGCGGATTGCCCTTTACTGACCTATGTATTGAATTTTAATTGAAGTAAATGGTGCCCGTAATTTATGATAATGCAGAACTGACCTACTGAAAAAACATTTATTCGAAAAAATATCATCTACATTAATTTGTGGGATGCGGTGAAATCCGGTCTACTTTCGAATCAGAATAAACTACGTTTAAGTTTTGCGTTATTTCAAATAATACGTTGTATACCTTTACATGCTTCAAGTATGTGCAGACAATGTATCAGACAATGTTTACAGTAACTATATTATAGCGACTATAAATGAATTTATTTGCACCGCTCTTTTCACACAGTTTACACAGTTTTATCTACTTATCAATAAGTACTCATTATATGGGAAGGTAACTACGTACCTTATTTTTTTTTCTATTGATTTGCATTTGAGAAGTTTCTGTTCAAAAGGAGATGTACACCATAACAAAATTTTTGATAAATGAAAATAACGTCTTATTTTAAGTCATCAAGATATTTAAAAAAAAACAAAAAACTGTGGAATGTGGAAATGTAAATTTTCAATTTTTATTGTTTACTCTTTATTCAGTTTATACCTAATTTGGTTGTTTTGTTAAAATAACTTAAATAAATGTCAACTTTTGTTTATGTTAATTCACAGCTCAGCACTGTTTTGATGTTCATTTCGTGATTTTTATTCTTTTGTTTTTTTTGCAATCGAATCTCAACCCTATTTCCAAAGATACAGGCTTGCCTACTTTGGGAACCGCTGTTATAATGTTAACTGTTTATTGACTTTTGTAATAAATTTATTATGCTAGTATCGCCTGTGGTCGAAATTCGACTATTATTTTACTTTTTTTTAATTGATATCCTTATAGCTTGTCAATAGCTACTAAACAAAAAGAAAAAAAAGATAATCGGTTCACAAACAGTAGAGAAAATAGTACTTAAACTGCCTATTTTGTCTTTGCCTATTTATATGGAGATAAAGATGTTTACCCACTCATAGTGTTGTTGACCATATAACACGTACGCATCAGCAACGGATCCAGGGATCTCCCTTTTTGAAACAACAAGCAATTAATTAGCACATTTGCAACAATACCTAAGTAGGTATTTAACAAGAATTATGACACACGTATTCGATCTAAGAAGACCAACTAAACCAACGAAAAAATTCAAGAAAAACTGAAGGTGTTTGTTGTATTCTATAGTTAAACATCCTAGTTGATTATTAAAGACAATACTTATTGCCTTGAAGGTCACTTTTTCAGAGAGGTCCACGGCATTGACTTCGAAGATCTTATTTTATTTAATACTAGCTGTGCCCGCTTCTCCGCGTGGAAGTCGGAAACCAGTATTGTGTAGCAATAACTAAACTTTCTTCTTGATAACTTTAAATTCTAATATCTTTTGATTAAGCAAACCGATTATGATGAAACAAAAACTAAATGTTACTCCGAAATACGCAAAATATTTGTCTATAAAACTCAATCGCATTGAGTCAGTACTTTTTACGTGATGCGTGCACAAACAAACCGAGAATCAGACAAAAATTCCAAAAATGATGGAAATGGATTCTAGGGGCCATGACTCCCGCTTTTTAAAAAATATTTCCAATACACAGACACGCCAAGTCTACAAATTTATTATATGTATAGATTTAGAAGTGTTGCAATTTCAGTCTTTTTGGAATTCCTCCTCTGGGAAAGGCGT
This sequence comes from Amphipyra tragopoginis, assembly GCA_905220435.1. Taxonomy (NCBI): domain Eukaryota; kingdom Metazoa; phylum Arthropoda; class Insecta; order Lepidoptera; family Noctuidae; genus Amphipyra; species Amphipyra tragopoginis. Next base: position 20,221,243 of record HG991991.1, on the reverse strand, counting down.
TACCTCACCATGAGATTAACGTAAAACCGGAGGGAACATTAGACTAGCTTTCTACAACCCCCTCATATAATAAAAAATGTATCATGAGCAGGGCAGCTTGTGGCGAGCTGTTGGTGAGTGGCGATACTGCGCACCTCAGAGAGTCGCTCAGGGCCTCGTCTCCAGTTTGCCTTTATTGGCTGGCTGGAGTGGAACTCCAAGAGTGCCCGCAGGACTCTCAACTTTGGCTTGTTTTATCGTCCGGGCAGAGGGGGGCCGCCAAAGCTATATGCTCGGCAGTGGAAATGTCTAATGGCGTAATAGCGGGGAAACCCACTCCGGGTCTTTTAGACCCGCTACTGTGAAACCGGGGCCACACCTCTCTACACCTCTAGCCGCTCACACGTTGTTGCCCCCTTCACCTATGTACTGGCGGTTTTTTAAAATATTTCCAATGCACAGACACGCCAAGTCTACAGATTTGTTATATGTATAGATTTAGGAGTGTTGTAATCTCAGTCTTTATTATTATTCTACTCGCTTTCAACTGAGGCACTGTCACGCTTGGCAATGGCCCCTATATTTTTACTGACATTTTGTGACTTAAATTCATATATTTGTCAAGAGCAAAGTTATATTTCTTTATTTATTAAAACAAATATTTGTATTTTTTTACGTTATTTTTTTGATATTATAAAAGATATTATTTTTAGTCCTTAAAATCCGCTAAAGCCAAGCTTAAATGTTTTCTTCTTTAGTTTACAAGGTAAAAACCATATAGGTACTTATAAAAATAGGTTGGAATAATCAATATGAGAATTTAAATACAACCATATACCTATGCAGGTATGTAACAATAATCATTATTTACCACGAGCAACTTAATTGAAAGTGAAAAATTCAATACAAATAATCTAATTGGTCCAATGCAAATCAGATTCAAGTTAATGCAATGCAAACAACTACACAACACGTGTCTACAATTTCAATTAAAATTTTGCTGAATGAATACATTGTTAACACATGGTATTATAAATAGCCACTATGAAACCGCAACCTCTGTTATGATCGATTATTGACTTTGATATGACTTCACACTTGCGAACTCGAATGTAACACTGAAAACGTCATTTATTTTATTTATGTATTAAACAGGCAATGTTTAGATTATGTCAGCGAGTGTTAGGCCGGCCGGCCGGGCCGATTGTGATTTTTTGTCATGGTGATTTTTTGTTAGGTACCAAGTCGAATGCTATGAAGATATATGGGAGTGCGCTCACTATGGTGACGTGACATTACGGTGACAAATGTATATATATATCTTCATAGCATTCGACTTGGTAACAAAAGTCACCGTGACAAAAAATCACACTCAGCCTACGCTGTACTATTTTGCTATATATAGTAAAGGATATTGTGCCATAAGCTATAACTATACGTATAGCATGACGTTCACACTGTACACTATATCGCAAACCGGACAGACGGGGTAGAAGTGAGGCGGGGTGGGGACCGAAGCATCGTACACACGGCTACACTTCAAGCTATGCAAAACCAGTATAAGCTGACCGATACTTTGCGAAAAGATTATACAAAGCGACGCCAAGATAAACTGGTTTTGTATAGCTTGATGTGTAGCCGTGTGTACGAAATAGCTCTGAGAATCGCTTAAGTTTATCGCGTACAGCAAACCAATACTTTATAACATAGCGTTGTGTGAACGTGTCCATATAAAATGTATGCTGAGCGATATCGTTGTGCTATACAATATTTGCTATATGCTATATTATGGCGTAGCTTGAACTGCGCTTTATATCTCCATAGGGTGCTTGCATAAAGAAGCGGGTACGGATCGGTACTGATCGGTGCGGATAAAAGTAGTCCCGTGTTATCTTATACTTTTACACATAAACAAATAGGTTGAAACTTATCGGTACCGACTACCTGGACCGGATCATACAGTTTTAAAGGGTTTAAGAATAAATTTATCTGTTAATTTATGTGGGTTGACCTGCAGCGATCGTTACCGATCTGAACCAACAAGGCTGGTCCGGAAAACTTGTTTTTATGCAAGCTCCCTTAGATTATATGAACAAATTCTCCTAAAAGAAATCTTGATAAATCGCAACCGAACCGAGGCCGAACCATTCATACGTTCTCAATTTCAAAATGAAATGTTTTTCCTTAGTAAATACCCTTTTTATGAATTAATTAACTAAGCATTACTACGTAATGATAATAATTGCGTTGTTCTTGAAATTAGTCTTATTTTACTTTATGAATGTTTAATTACTAGAATCTAGTTGAATTTAATGATTTTATTATCGCTCACGTTGGGCTCAAATATTAATTAGCCGTGAAATTCCACGTGGATACAATCATGGTCATAACTTGTATAAGTAGTAGAGAACTTTTTTTATTTGTTGATGGCTAACCAATGAATTGCTTGATTTTCTATTTTTTGTGTTCAAGTTCAAAAATCAAATTTTTAATTTCGAGTAGTCATTCATCTTAACGTGTTCCCGGAATTTTTGCTATTCCATAATCAACGTAAGGTGAGTCCTCGGGCTTTAGACAAAACGTTACCATACAAAGAATATCAAATATTAAATAAAAAACTAAACATGGATATAGCTATTTTTACCCGACTGCGCGACAGCAAAGATAGGGTTATGTTTTTCACGCGTAGGTATCTATATATCTATGTATGTGGAATTCTTTATACCCTCTAATAATGAGGTGTCTATCGATTCGTCTGAGCCGTGCGATGGTTTTTGGGTATCTCTAAATAGGTCTTTTAAAATCAATGTAATGTTTCCTTGACCATTTTACAGCCATAAGCTCTGTTTAAGAATTACACAACCTGAAAGTTGTGTAGGATCTACATTGCGGACTAGAGCGATTAATGGTATATTAAATGAGGTGTCTGTAGATACATTTATTTAGGCTTCATTACAACGGTAGATAATTATAAATAGATACGATACATTGATAAAATAAAACTAAAAAGAAGTAAAAAAAAACAAAACCCGCCTGCATAAAATGCGAACTAAAAAATAACAACTGAAAAGATGTAAACAAGACGTACTTCTAATCATAACATACATAACATAACGTAAAACGTTGGTTTTAAATAAATCATGCTAAGTACCAAATCATAACATGCAGTCGGAGGCTACCTAGGACTTATGTAATACAGAAACTGACTGAACAAAAATCATATGTAGCGCTAGCGAACTAAAAAAATAAGAACTGAAGTTCTTATTTCTTTAGTTCGCTTTTTACACAGGTAGGTTTTGTTTTGATGATGTCGTTTACGTTTTTTCGATAGCGATCTCCTAACCGCTGCAATTAACGAAATGACAGCTACCTCAGGATTCATCTTTTGTTGAACAGAGTATAGAGTAAGCATGAAGATATTCTAGAGCACATATCAGGGTCTTTAAATAAATAAGTCATAAATTGATAGACTCTGGTTTTATGTGACGCGGTGGGTGAGGTTCTAATAATATACTTCCTCTGAGTGACATACTTCTGTCTACTGAGTGATGATCTTCATCAGCTCCCTTAGGATGAAATAGATTTTGAGAAACAGCATCCATATAGATGGCTTCTGCTGTACAGATGCAATTTTCAAGATGGGTTTTTTAAAATGTTCTAAAGTTCATAGTCTACCTCTTGAGGATTAATAAGAGTTTATGAGAACGCCGCACAATGATTGTTGACATCACTGTTCCGCATGACGAGAACCTCGTGAAAGCCGAAAATGATAAAAAAATCAAATACTTATCTTGATTTGGCACACGAGGTTGTCGACATGTGGGATGTTGACTCAGCAGTCATTGTGCCGATAGTCGTTACAGCCAATGGCTTAATAGCCAAGAGCCTCGACCAACATCTGATGAGGCTCTCGTTAGGCGGCTGGATCAAGAGTTTGATTCAGAAAGCGGTACTTCTGGACACGGCGCGTATCGTTAGGAAGTTCCTCTCTCTGGAGCCCTGACCGCCGGCAGCTTGGACCCTGTTCCCGATGCCGGTGGGCTACTACTAAGGAGATTCATTAAGGAGTGAGTAGTTTTTTTTATGAGTCATTTGTAAAGACAAGTTTAATCAAAGAAACTACGATGTTACTGTGACTGATTGACGTACTATTGTCATACGAATTAACGATGTAAAAGAGTAATTTGATTAATAAAAAAGTAATACTGATAACAAACGAGACAATCCATTGTCTTTGAAGTAGATGTCAAACAACCGGACAAGTAGCGTCATCGTGTATAGTGTATTATCTAAGGTAGTACTTACTTATTACTGCCAATTGTAGTGTAAGATATACTTGTTTTGTACCTATGAACACTGGAAACGTATATCGCAATGATAATGAGAGCATTAGTTGGTAAGCCATGTGTTGTAGTTAAAATTCTATAAGTCGGAACCTGTCATGCTTGTATCTATACAGGGTGTAAACGAATTCGTGTAATTCCTTAAAACCACATGATCTGCTACTGGTGTAGATTGGCACCGCACGGGAATTAGGTTGATTAAAAATAAAATAACTTATTTTTTTCATGCCGTAGGGCTAAGTTATCGTAGCTAGACCACCTTATAAAGATTCAGTAAAAAAATAAGAATTATTTTTTTGCATTAATGTTATATTATGTTTGTGAATATTTTGATGCCACGCGTAAATGTATGAAAGCACGGCGACACGGCTAGCGGGCACGACTAACGCGATATCGCTCTTTGCAGTCAGTTAACTCAGGGCTCTAAAATGACTCAGGAGTAGTAAACCAAAATTTTATTTTGTTTTTTTTTCTACTTAGTTTTCAAAAATCCCATTTAGGGTTAATCTGTGTTATCAGTAGGTCACGCGGTTTCAAGGAATTACACGAATTCGTTTACACCCTGTATATATAAAAATTAATCCCTTTTTCCCTTGGTCACGGCATCACGCGTGAGCGGCTGGACTGATTACGCTATTTTTTTTTTGTTGTGGTGTAATTGTCAGGAGAAGGTTCTTATGAAAGAAAATTGTGATAAATAAAAAAAAAAAAAATTTATCTCAGTATGTCCATATTCTTCATTTGTTTACCGCATGCATGAAAATGGTTTTAACTTTTTGTTCCTATTTTGATTTTGTTTCTGAAGGTAGGTAAGTAGTAGGTAGGTAGTAGGTAGGTAGTAAGTAGGGAAGTCGCCTCCTTCTGCGAGGAGGTGATGGCGACCAAGGAGGGAGCGGAGAGGGAGAGAGAGGCAGCTGCCACTCTCCCTTCCCGCGCAAGACGCACCGGGCGCCGGAGGGCGCGCGACGATCTCCGGCCACCGTAGTGTGTGGTCTGCGGGCGGCGGGTTAGGGGACCCGTCGCCCGACCAGTAACAGGCCCGAGAAGGTGGCGCGCTGTGTTCCGTGCGCGCCTCTCAGGAGGACGTGGGGCAAGGCCCCACAGAGAAAGAGGTCTGCCAGGGGCTGGCGCACCGTGGCCTGCCGGGGTCGCGGTGCATGCAGCTGCGAATCCCGCGATCTCGGCCAAGGGTCAGGAGAAGGAACACCGTGGGTTTTTAGCCGGTAAGAGTCCGGCATACCCCGTCGCCTTCCCCGGGCGAAGGGCATCCATGAGTTATGTTGTGGACAGCAGAATCAAAACCGGAGAGGTCATCTTCTTTTATGTATAATTCTAGGTTTCTGAGTTAAATATGATATTTTTTACATAACATCATCAGGCCTGTATTCCCCGAAGGTTTGGGTAGATGTGTATAGTATACCCTCATTTCATCAGGGGGCGAGCTTATTGCCATCAACCGAGCACACATCCAGATTCCGGGATGCTACTAAGAAACTCCACAAATTACACTTTGCCCGACCTGAGGATCGAACCCAGGACCTCATGCTCAGTAGTAGCGCTTGCAACCATTAGACCAACGAGGCAGTCTAGAACATCTATTAGGCGATAATTAATAAGAATTTGCTTTACTTGCAGGAAAATCCATATATATTTTATTCCGACCAAAACAGGTACGTCAAAAATAAACCAATAAGAGCTAATAAGAGCTATTGTCATGGACATTGAAGTCGATGAATATTTTAGAATTGTCAAGATTATTTGTCTGAGGAGTTTTGTTTGTTTCATTTTTCACAATACCTTTCTTTAAAGAATTCACTTCTCTATATCGTTATTTGTTAACAAAAATACCTAATATTTGTCAAGATTTTATTCATAAAAATTTCGAAACAACAATGATCTCATACTTTGATGTTAACTGTACATTGTTATCAGCGCGCAGGAGACTGCTGCTGCTATCCTCGTAACAGATTCTAATATCTAAAACCCACGGCAAGAGAGAGGCAATCTAATATTTACCACGAGCCGCGGCCTCGAGTTCAAAAAGACATCAGACTAGGGTTGCCAAACTCAAATATCAAAAACTAGGATTTGAAGATGGAAAAACCAGGACAATTCAGTTTAAAAACAGGACGATAGTTAAATTAATAAGTAGTGAAAATAACAATATGAAATAAAATAACTTAACAGGACGCTTTTAAAATCCAGGACGCTGCTTAAAAGCTATCCAGGACACTACAAACACCAGGATTATGTCCTGGGAAAACAGGACGGTTGGCAACTCTACATCAGACACATATAATTATGGAGCTTTCTTTTAAATCTCTACAACCATAAATCATTGTGTAAGCAATCTGTGGTAGCAGACCAACAACGCGACTGGTCAACAACCTACCGCCAGTACCTAATTTACTTATTAGTTTACTCTCATTTTGAAAGTAAACCCAGTCGCTATTTAATTGGGCTGTGAGGCTGCACCGCCGCGTGCGCGGTCGTAATACCGACGTTTCGTTTCTGTCATACACGGTGCAGATACTACGAGATATGGAAACCGATACATTTTTTGTATCTGCAGATATTATTTTTATGTATATTTAGTTTCTTACAAAATCGGTTCATATCGGTAGATATCTTAACGATGAAATATATATTATCTGCGCCGTGTGTTACGGCTGATTTACACAAGGATATTTTCTCGAAGTGAGTCTCATGATATCTCTGCTTTTCTCGCCGAGAAAGACAGACTCAGAACAAGACCCACTTCGAGAAAATATCTCCGTCTAAATAAGTCTTGAGTCCATTGATTTCTATGAAGAGCGATAACGTAAGATGTGTGTCCATCCCAGATACAGATAATAGTATAGGATTGGCAGTTTCTGACAGCATTTCGTGATACTAAGGCGCGTTTTTTTAATTTTTTTATTTATACTTCTGTTCACTATGGTGGTTGGTACGTAAGGCGGACTTAATGCCGTGGCATTCTCTACCGGTGAACCTTTGGGTTAAAAAGAAAAGCATCTAAATAGGTACAAAAAAACAAGATGATTTGACAGTTTTGTTCTCAATTTTAAAAGGTAAAAGAAAATAATGTCATTCAGTAAGTCTACTTTATAGTAGCTGCTGTTGGAATATCTCTCAAATGAGAGCTGTCTACTAATCTCGTATCATTTCTTACCGTGTTTCTCACTCATGAATCGTGCTGTATAGACTAATAGACTTCTGTCAGCCTTCGTAGAACGATAACCGTGATAGTTACTAAGATTATTTCCATACTGACATCTATAATGTTTCCTTGGATATTTTTCGGATTTCATTTATGGATATAGGATATAGGATTCATTTGCTTTCATAACATTTTTTTATCTTGTTTACGATTTTTATTTCGACTAACAAATCGGTTATTTAGAGTTTTCACGATTTTGTTTAAAACGCCGCCTTTTAGAACACAAAAATCAATTTAAAAATTGAAAAGAAATACTTTTCTGTTTAGGTAACAGTAACAATAACTTAAAAATTATATTTTTTATATCGGTTAATTGACATACGTGAATTTTTTTTTATTAATATTACATCGGTTACCTGACATATCTGATGGTTCTTTGTCCTAACAGCTGTATTTGTTTATATTGTGTAAAATAAAATAAATACGAATGAAATAAAAATAAGCATTTTTGGATTGAATCTTATTACCTATATTAAAGTGCATTATTTTATTATACTTGTAAAAATGTAAATATGTCGTGTCGGTAGCTTTATTATTAGGTATTCAACATTATTTCTTTACATTCTTTTATTTCATTTGTTGAATTATAATTTGATTCTGTTGTGCTATTTTCATCTCTTATAGAACGAATTAGCGAAAATAATAAAACATCAGAATATCCACGATTACATTAATAAAATAATATTATTTTTATGCAGCACCACTCGTTCTTGTTCAATGATCACTGATTTAGTAGTGCCATCACAAATTAATATTTATTCCTTGTGATGTAACAGAGCATTAGTTCTGATTTATCAATTAAACATAAACTCGGCAGTCTATTTCGAACTGTAATAGGCTCATACATAACAAGAGTCAAGATCGACGTATATTTATGGACATTTTATAAAAATCCTTCCACATCTAGTCAAGTGTAGATTATCTTGGATTTTTATTCAGTCAACTCAGCCTATCGCAGCCCACTGCTTGACATAAGCTTAGATGATTAAATAAAAATCCAGGATACGTACCTTTACAATTAGTGTTTAATACCAAGATTTTTGACTCCGTCTTTTATTTAAATAGGTATGGATACAATTTAAGACCTATTAAGACCTATATATATATTTGGGGCAGTAATAAAATTAGGTATTAATTAGGTTTGTTGTTTTAACTCAAGGCGCGATAAGCGAGTAATTGGTCAGAGGGTCGTCTTGGGGTTGGCTAGTCTATTTTGTTTAACGTTTTTCCCAAAATCCGATAAATTCTTAATTTAATAATATAATGAAATATAAATTCATAAATTATCTATTTAAAAAAAAATTGTGAACGATGATCCGTCCTGAGTTGCACTTTTCGAGCTCAACACAATTTTTTACGAACGAGTAAACTAAGATAACTGTAAGCAAATAAGAGGTACCTGAAGTACAAAACAATAACAATTAACTAAGCAGAAAAAAAATAACCAGTCAGTTCCTCAATACAGAACCAATAACAAACCAAGTCAAATGCAGCAGAATAAATTGTACAGTTTATCACACCTTTTTAAGACAAAATCATGAACCACAAGAAACTTATAGACGACCCTGTACTCACGTAAATTACATTCACAGACAATGAGAATTTACTATACGATCTAAATGAGAATAGGAATGACCTTGACCAAAACCGGACAAACTTCACTTGGGTCAGTAAGCACATCTTAAACAAATATTACCTAATGCGACTCAACTGAAGTTAGTTTGAGAGCTTAAACGTCACAATATGGCGAAAGGTCATTCCTATTCTTATTTGGGTCGCAAAGTATGCTTTATTATACTCATATTGATTTACAAACTTTTGTTTTTGTTATCGCTGTAGCAAATTTTGATTCAAATTCAACATAGCTTAGAATTCATACCGTACCACTTAGATGTGTGTAGAGGAGGCCACGCATCATTAACGTTACACCAATCAACATAAACAAAAACACATAAAACACAACAAAACATAATAAATCAACATCGCAGCTGTATGAGCTTGTGTGTATTAAATTATTGTTACATTTCAAGCATAATGTTACAACAGGAGGCATATTGCAAAGAAAATTAACGCCAATTTTATTGCAAGTCGCAGCTCAGAATCGCACGACATTTAATAAAAAAAATATACCAACCCCAGGTTTAGCCTCCATTTTGTCCAGGGTTCAAAAATAACATGTGTGCAGACTAATCACTATTTATTTTTTCTTGACTCGTGAACAATAACGCACTATAGCATAGTTTGTCGTAGAAGTGCGGTGCGCGAGCGCAGAGGCGAGCGCGCGAACTGTCAGTGCGCGCGCTACTGACAAACAAGCTCGCGTGTGTCAATCGTCAGTGCCGACTCCAAACCGTTTTCCAACTACGGATACAGCGTCATTAACCAAGATTTAAACTATTTATGTGTCGACGTAGAGTTTACGACACAGTGTCACTTTGCATCACCAAGATAACAATTAATCTCTTATTAGACCACCGATTGATTAATCGGGCAAGATGATCTCAATGCAGTACAAAACGGGCAGTCAATAGGGAAAATTCCTTTGTCACGTGGTTAAATTGTTACATAGCTATGTGGAGTCTCAACTTTGTAGGTACTTCATGCATAATATTATTTTAGCTGGCTTATGTCATACGATATAACTACTATACTTAAATAACACAATGTAAAATCCTCGTGGTTAAAAAAATACTAAGCACGTATTAATCACATACATAACATTTCAAAGAAAAGTTCCGCGATGATTCTGGTATTTCTATTATTTAATTATACACTCTAGAGCAATCACCAACATAAACCTTAATATCTCGGGCACTAAGAATGATAGCTTATTCAAATAAAAAGTGTCATTTCAAATAAAATTAATAAGTACCTAGTATTGAATAGGCTATAAAATACCGTAATACTTGATCCTTTTTATTATTTCCTTTTTATCTCATTATTACTTGGTTACTTTGATCAATTTTTTGAGCTTCATGTGTTTGTATCTTATTTATTTTCGCTTTTAGCTGCTTCATCAAAAAATATCTGAGAAATATAAAAGCACATGGACTAGATAAAAAAAAACTACAGAGCATAGTTTTCGATTAAAAAAAGGAGAAATGTTCCTTAACAAAGTCGGACCGTAGTCTTTTACTTTGATAATCCCTGTTTTATCATTCAGTGTCAAAGTAGCCCCAATTAGGACTCGAATTTTGTACATAATCAGGGGTATGATTTAGTATTTTTTATCTTCGCCATCTAACTTCGCACACCTCCATACCGTATGATAAAATAGGAAAACTGTCAATGTTACCTTACGCATTTTAACAGAGATATATGACCAAATGCAATATTTTTAGTAACTATCAATGTCGCCCCTTGATATCAAAGTAGCCAATCGCTGGTACTTTTTAGGTGGCGCAGGAAAAGAGTAGGAAGAATTTGGGGGAGACTGGCCGGGCAGTGTGTGGAATAGCTTGCGTTTTGTTCCATACACCACTGTGAGTCCGGTTGCCGGCTCACCGGCAGACGGCGACCGGATACACAGTTTTGGTTCCGGCGCGCATCCGCCAACTAAATTTGCCGGGTAAATTACGCCGGTGCGTGTAAAAGCTAACGTAATGCGAATACACTTCGTCACCGGGTATCCGGCGCCGACTACCTGGCAACCGGAACGTGTGATAAGGCACTTAGGTCTGGACTCCACCAAAGCGAAGATGTGCGGAGATGTCTCGTAAACAACCAATAGGAAATCGTTTTGAGTTGAAGCTAAGCGGAGAGATTTGAAAATAACGCAATCCTATTGGATGATCGAGACATCTCCGCACATCTCCGTTTTGGTGGAGTCCGAGCCTTAGGCTTACGAACAAATCAATTTAAGAAAACAAGCCGGTAAGGCCTGAATTACATAGAAACAGCATAAGGCGCAGGCACGGCGCAGGCGCGTTACTTTCATACATTTTAAGTGCCGCTTCAAATTTTTTTCGCCCAAATTTTATTGAAAGCGACGCACCTGCGCCGTGCCTGCGCCTTAAGGCGTTTCTATTATATGTAATTCACGCTTAAGAAATCCATTTAGTTTTTTAATCAATATTCACTGAGTACTGATTCAGTCTGAGTTGTTAATGTTTGATTTAATGGATCCATCCATTAGGGTCTAGCTGATTACTTCTCAACTTGTCATGATACATAAAATGTCAATTTCAATATTTAGAATGAAAATGAAATCCCGTCATTTACTCCGGTGCATTATGTGTATTAAATGGTATACATAACGTACCTAGCTAGGTGAATTAAGTTGCCTGAAGGAGATTGAATACCAGCTTCATCATCTGCCTAGCCTTTTCCCAACTATGTTGGGGTCGGCTTCCAGTCGAACCGGATGCAGCTGAATATCAGTAATTTACATGGAGCGACTGCCTATCAGACCTCCACAACCCAGTAACTGGGTAATACGATACTCTTGGTAAGACTGGTTGTCAGACTTTCTGGCTTCTGACCAACAGTAACGACTGTCAAAGATCTACAAATGACAGCCGGGACCAACGGCTTTACGTGCTTTCCGAGGCACGGAGGAAACTCGCTATGGTAAATGGTCACCCATCCACAGACCAACCTCGGCAAGCGTGGCTTAACCTGGAAGATCGGTCTATGCGGCTGTAATTATTTAGCCACGAGCTCCTCGAGATTGAATACCAGCTTAATACCATTAACAGTCCATCATAGTCTGTTGCTGGGCATAGGACCTTTCTCACGAGGCCTGGATCAAAGGATCTGTAGACCTAACTTGTGGTGTTGGCCTTCTTACGGTGGGGGGGATGTCCTCTTCCCGTATGTAGTAGTGCGCAGCGACTTTTACAAACAGACAAAAAGCACCAATACCGCCCGTTGCCCTATCTTCATACGAGATCGTAGGTCTTCTTCACTTCATACGTCAAACAGTCTCAAAAAAATTACGGAAGGACGAACAGACAGCGAGGTGATTTCATAAGTGTTCGTTTTTGCCAATTTTGGTTCGAAGCACATATAAAATTGACCTCAAATCACTTGTTTCTTGAGTTTATGTATTTAGAAATATGCTGTGGGCTTTAATTTGAATTTTATTTGTTTTATTACTAGCTGCGCCGACAGACGTTGTCCTGCCCAAATGTCAATAAACTTGTTTGTGAAATCTGGAAACGCGTCCCGTTGTTTATTTTCAGTTGAAAACATTCAATAAAGTTATTTCCATCCTGGGAGTTTAACGAACAAAACAAAAAAAGAATTACGCATATCCATCGTTCGAATCGTGAGTTATGGTCTTGAGTTCATACAAAAATCCCATAGACAAAAGAACTCCTGGGCAACTTTTCCAATCATCTTTCCATGAAAACCTAAATCGAAAGACGACAAAAATTAAATCAAATATAGCCAAATCGGTCCAGCCATTCCCAAGTGACGCGCTTACCAACGAACAGCATTTAATTTTTATTTACTAAGATTTTATAAAAAAAAACTTTTCCACTCCTTTACAAAGCAGGGGTTGCTTTCAAAAAATTATTTCTTCGTTTTCGTTATAAAAACAACTACTCTTAAAATTTCACGTTTCTGCTTTCAGCGCTTTAGGATGTGCGAGTCTTACATTAGACATGTGCTTTATACAATGAAAAGTAACTTTTAATAAGCCTTCGGTACTGTTAGGTATAAATAAGAAAGAAAGTAACTCTGTTAAGTTTTGCTAGTTAATTTGACGTAACCCTATACAAGGTTAGTCGGAAAGGGGGTATTAATCCGCGAGCCAAAAGTATCACTGATGACGGTTTTAAAGCAAGGGTTGAATTTTTAAAATACGGTAATTTTTATTTTCATGTAAAATATTTTTTATTATTTTTTTTCAAAAATTCTTCGTCTCTACTTTATTTACGAATTCAGAAAATGGAGCTTCTAATTCGTGATCCCAAATATGACCTAAAATGTAAACGTAGCTGAGGATAGATAGGTTTTAGCATGTTTTTATGTAATTTTTGAACAGCTATTTCTCTTAAACTATTGACTTTTGGGGAAAGTGGTAGAACAAAAGTTACTCTTTATTATGGGTACTTTAATACCCATTCAGATTAGTACCCGCTTTCTGACTAACCTTGTATAATAGATTTATTTCGGTGATGGCCGGAGAAGGTGACTGTCAGGATGGCTGGACCAAACGACATATGTACATGAGACCATGGGCACTGTTTAACACCTATCTGCTACTATTTACTACCTATAATTAAATATTTGCTACCTTTGCGTTAAGAAATATATGAAGGAAATAAAGTGGTCAGCCATTCTGACGTCAGGTTAGCTGACCACTTCCAAGTTCTCATAGTTTTAGCGTTGTTTTAACCGCGTTGTTAATTTAAATATTTACTAGTTGTTTGCTACCTTAACATATATTTTTACACATACATATGACAATCGATGATCGCTAGAGAATAGAAACGACAGTAAGATCTACTGCAGTGCGAGCACGGTTCTTTGATCGATAAACTTCTCGACTCGATAAAAATTTAAACATACCGAATTTTATCGAGAGTCGGTAGCATGGAACTTGCCTCGGTATCTTTATCGAGACTTGTCGACGGCTGTCTTCTCGATAGCTTATCGACTTTTCAAAATGGCTTCACCAGATTTAAAAATATCATTCACTCATGTAGACTTTATTTTATTTACGAAATAATGTTTACCTGGTTATTTCTCGCGACTGAAAACTATTTCGTTATATTATTTTGTTAGAAGTATTGTAAACATTTTTTTATAATCTTTGTAAGATTGTAAAAAATATTTAAAATATAATTTTAGTGGCATGCAGTCTGTCAGAAAAGAGTAGAAAAATTGGGGGCACCACCGTCATACATTATTGAATTAAACTTAAATTCACGTCTCTAAATTTCGCTTGTGGATCCTTTTCATGTCACGATGCGTTCTGCTTTCAACATTAACAAAATGAATTCTCCAAAATCCATTTGTTTTGCAAAAATATCTTCAAAGAATCTTTATCTACCAACTTTTAACTGACGACAACAATTCGTGATAATTCGAGAAATTTACCGATAAGAACTGTCAAAACTCGACATAATCGATAAGATTTGTCGATTATATCGAGGCCTCGATAAAATACGATCCGAGCTACCTTTGTCGTTTTATCAATATCTTATGTCAAATTTGACGTTTAGAATAGATAAATTTCTCGAGTCGACTCGATAAAAAGAACCGTGCTCGCACTGCAGCAGTGCGAGCACGGTTCTTTAATCGATAAACTTCTCGATTCGATAAAAGTTTAAACATACCGAATTTTATCGAGAGTCGGTAGCACGGAACTTGCCTCGGTATCTTTATCGAGCCTTGTCGACGGCTGTCTTCTCGATAGCTTATCGACTTTTCAAAATGGCAACACCAGATTTAAAAATATCATTCACTCATGTAGACTTTATTTTATTTACGAAATAATCTTTTCCTGGTTATTTTCGCGACTGAAAACTATTTCGTTATATTATTTTGTTAGAAATATTGTAAACATTTTTTTACAATGTTTGTAATATTGTAAAAAATATTTAAAATATAATTTTAGTGGCAGTCTTTCAAAAAAAGGAGGAGGAGCTCGTGGCTAAATAATTACAGCCGCATAGACCGATCTTCCGGGTTAAGCCACGCTTGCCGAGGTAAGTCTGTGGATGGGTGACCATTTACCATAGCGAGTTTCCTCCGTGCCTCGGAAAGCACGTAAAGACGTTGGTCCCGGCTGTCATTTGTAGATCTTTGACAGTCGTTACTGTTGGTCAGAAGCTTAGAATAAGTACTAAAGCACTTATTCTAAGGTCAGAAGCCAGAAAGTCTGACAACCAGTATCTTTTTTGTACGTCCATGCAACCAGTCTTACCAAGAGTATCGTATTACCTAGTTACTGGGTTGTGGAGGTCTGATAGGCAGTCGCTCCATGTAAAATACTGATATTCAGCTGCATCCGGTTCGACTGGAAGCCGACCCCAACATAGTTGGGAAAAGGCTAGGCAGATGATGATGACAGTCTTTCAAAAAAGAGTAGAAAAAATGGGGGCACCACTAGTCATACATTAATAAATTAAACTTAAATTCGCGTCTCTAAACTCCGCTTGTGGATCCTTTTCACGTCACGATGCGCTCTGCTTTCAACATCTAACAAAATGAATTCCCCAAAATCCATTTGTTTTGCAAAAATAGCTTTAAAGAATCTTTATCTACCTACTTTTAACTGACGACAACAATTCGTGATAATTCGAGAAATTTACCAATAAGAACTGTCAAAACTCGACAAAATCGATAAGATTTGTCGATTATATCGAGGCCTCGATAAAATACGATCCGAGCTACCTTTGTCGTTTTATCAATATCTTATGTCAAATTTGACGTTTAGAATAGATAAATTTCTCGAATCGACTCGATAAAAAGAACCGTGCTCGCACTGCTGGATTGACATAAGCTTTCGACCGGTTAAGCGATCTGTTATGTAATTTCCATACATTTAATTGGCGTATCTATTCTCTGGCAATCGTCGATTGCCATTTGTCTACAGACGCTGGTTGGAAATAAAAGTACACGTGTTCGAGCGTTTTTGTAAACTCAACCCATTAGGGGTGAAATAGGGGACAACAGTTTTTTTCACACTTGTTGGCACTTGCGCGGGAGTTTGTGACATAGTACCATCAACGTACAATAGATGGCGCGCGAGTTGTGTTGGATAATTGTTTGTCTTCATGCGGAGGTACGCGGGCGGAGCCGCAACGGCACAGCTAGTATTATATATATTGAATCATAACTTTATTACTTTCATTCACACACAGTATAAAGTGCTATGGAGAGGGCTATGCTCGGAGTTTCCTTACGTGATCATATCAGAAATGATGAGATCCGCAGGAGAAACTCTGGTTCTCCGACATAGCCCGAAGAATTACCAAACTTAAGTGGTAGTTGGCGGGGTACATTGCTCGCAGAACGGATGGCCGATGGAGCCGAAAGGTTCTGGAGTGGCCACCGCATAACGGAAGGCACACCGTGAGTAGGCCACCATCGAGGTGGACTGATGATCTGGTGAAGGTCGCGGGAATCGGCTGGATGCGAGAAGCACAGGATCGGTCGATTTGGCGATGCTTAGAGGAGGCCTATGTCCAGCAGTAGAGGTCCTTCGGCTGAATGATGATGATGATAAGATGCCAACTCTTATTACCATCGTAAAGTACACATCACCAAGTGACGCGTCATTCGCCAGTGGCCGAAATTCAACCATTGTTTTACCTGGCTTTAAGGCAGGTTAAATAAAGGTACAGACATGCACAAAAAAGTATGCATGTTGCTGTTAAGGCAGGTAAAATAGTAGTCTAACCACGACAACACGCGAATGACGCATGACCTAGTGGTCTCGTGTACATCCGGCTTTATTGTTTGTAATTTATACTGAAACCTTCGATCAACATAATTATTTGTTGACTGAAGACTTTAATTTCGTAAACGCATTAATTTTAATCACAATAAATACTATTACGAAGAGGTTTCTCTCTATGGAGCCCTGGCCACCGATAGTTTTGGCCCGCTGTTCTCGATGCCACCGGTGCTACTACGAGTATTTATATGATAATTGCATTTTTATAAAATTTATTTATTGGACTTTTATCTTCTGATTTATCCTCTTTCATCATCATCGTTCAGCCGAAAGACGTCCACTGCTGGACATAGGCCTCCCCCAAGCCAAGTTTGGGTAGGGGGGAAGGGGATGGCGGGGTCTTCCAGACCCCTCCATCCCCTTCTAACCTAACCTGTCCGAGTCGGGGTGCCCCAAGTCCCAAGCTCGCTTCGCTCGCTCCTGCATCCTAAATTCTCCCAGTACGGGAATATTGCATTTTGTACCGATCCCTTCGCCCTCAACATCGTTTTTACGACAAACGGTTGGTCGGAGACAAAAATCACCAAGATGCTTTTCGCCTTATTTTTAGGTGTTATATGCGATAGAATCACGAAAAAAACGATTTGAGAAAATATTTTAGTTTTCCTCAGTGCCCCGTTACGAACACTCCAACCGATCACCCTGTGACCCTGGCCAGCTTAAGTCGTTGCATGCAAACGGCATTGTGTCTCTGTACCAAGCGATTGACCATGCCCTGCGTTTTAACGAATACATTAAATAATTAGATCTATATTTGTTCTATCGAAATATGCATACTACGCAATTTGTTCCGTTTTAGTTTTTATAAAAAATGACTTTTTCTTTAACAGTTAGCCGGCGATGTACTTTTAAATTACGCACTTTAAAAAAAACAAAATCTAGATAGGCGATTAGTTCTACATTAACTCTAATTACTTATCTACTTTTCACTTATAAAATTCATTACCTACTTTAAGTTAAAAAAGACAATACAAAGAAGTAAACCTAGCGATGTATTTCTAAGTAAATGAATTCCTTTCGCTTATAATGTGACAGTTTTGTCCCCATTACAATTAATTTTTATTTTTTTAGAATTTTGAAATACCTGCTTAGATTAAATTTTTTTGTAATACCTAAACTATTAGTTTCATTTACTTCTAGAAATTACCTGGCAAAGTAAAACACATAAAATGGGATGATATAATTAAAATTAAAAACGTAGAGACAATTTTGATGATTAACAATATCGTAATAATAATTTATTTAAAATATCTTGATCTAGCACACGAGGTTGTCGGCATGTGGGATGTGGACTCAGCAGTCATTGTTCCGATAGTCGTTACGGCGAATGGCCTAATAGCCAAGAGCCTCGATCAACATCTCAAGAGGCTCTCGTTGGGCGGCTGGATCAAGGGCTTGATGCAGAAAGCAGTACTCCTTGACACGGCTCGCATAGTGAGGAGGTTTCTTTCTCTGGAGCCCTGACTGCCGGCAGCTTGGACCCTGTTCCCGATGCCGGTGGGATACTATTTTTTATATTTTTAAATGTATATTGTTTTTTTATTTATGATATATATTTAAAAATATATTTATATGTATTTACAATGAATAAAGGAAATTTATTTTACAATACATCGCTAGGTTTACTTCTTTATATTGTCTTTTTTAACTTAAAGTAATGAATTTTATAAATAAAAAGACATAACGGCACTGTAATAGCAGATAAAATGATTAAACATAATAATTAAGTGGCAAAGTTCTTCAGTTAGTATATTCACCGTAACCATCAACTATGGTTTTATACACCATAAAACATAACTATCAGGTACAACATTTTGATCAATGACTATGTTTTCAAAGTCTCGCGCTCTTTTAAAACCTAACCTTGTCCGACATCCCGCCAAAAGATTTTGGAATATTAACCTCACTTTCTTGAAATGTTACATCAACTAGTTTTAACGATATAGGTACTATCCTAGTGTTCTGAACCTATTGTCATATTTAGGTATAACACACATCATATATTCTTAACAATTAATTAAAGATAACCTCTTAATTATGAAGTGTATTGTACCTATATAAGTACGAAATAGAAATATTATAACAAAATACCTTGACTTTTTTTTTCTCCAATAGGTTCCGATCTTCCACAATGTCTTCTAACTCCATTGTGTTACATTTATGTTTAAAAACCATATAAATCACGACATAATTGGTAACAACCTGCACTGCACTTCGATAACACGATAACACGCACGATAGCTATATAGCTATGAATCTGTAGGTACGTTTACGGTAGGATGATGCAAACCAGAGCGCTTCTGCAGAAGCAGGCCAATGTAGACTTTAATGTAAAGAAATAAAGCTCATGATGTATGCAAAATAAATTACGACAAGGAAGGTATCGTCTAGCTGAAAATTGTTTTAACAAAGTTTGCTTAAGCAGATATACAATAATTAAATCAATATTTAAATTATTTTGAATACTAAACACACTAACTACCTTCTATCGTGATAACGTGAAGGCTTCTGGTTTTTTTGTTTATAACTTGTTATTTCATTTGCAAACCACCGTCAGTTGTAATTAATATGTCTGGTATTCTAAAAATCCTTTCGTAATAATCACTGAAATTTCTGAATACTTTGTTACAATTTTTGCAAAGATAACAGGTATCTAACAACGGGAAACGCAACGACTTCACTGTCCGTAATTATATCTAACTATTTAAAATAGTGATGTCATAGACGATCAAGTGTACGTACCTACAACACATACTCAGACACGACACAGCTACTTATAGTTAGTTAACGCAATGTAAGGATGATTTGCGGTATGACTTGCGATTTTAAGGCTAAGCGGAAGAAATCGACACCGCTGTTTTGTGTAAAATCATTTGACTCAATACCTTATGATTATTATAAAATTATCACTTATGTCTGACTCAATTTCCCAGTCTAAATAGACTGGCTGTCCGTCCATCAGAGCCGTGCGAGGAAGATGAGCGAGGTAGGAAAAAAATAACCAATAATATCGCTTCGTTCTCCTATTCTCGCTTAGTTCGGCTGTGGTGGGCAAGGGTTAAATTAAATGAGGTTGTCATATTTATAATCGAGGAAAAGAAGCAAGGTTAGACGATAGGAATACTCGAATAATAGGATCAAACTCAGATGTTTACAAATTCAGATGTTTGATTAAAAAATATAAAAAATAATAGCCCACCGCCGCCGGGAACAGGGTTCAAGCTGCCGGCAGTCAGGGCTCCAGAGAAAGGAACCACTTCACTATGCGTGCCTTGTCAAGGAGTACTGCTTTTTGTATCAAGCCCTTGATCCAGCCGCCCAACGAGAGACTCATGAGGTGTCGATCGAGGCTCTTGGCTATTAGGCCATTCGCCGTAACGACTATCGGGACAATGACTGCTGAGTCCACATCCCACATGCCGACAACCTCGTGTGCTAAATCAAGATATTTTATTTTTTTGTTGTTTTCAGATTTCACAAGGTTCTCGTCATGAGGGACCGTGATATCAACAATCATTGTGCGGCGCTCTGCTCGGTCTATTATCACTATATCAGGCTTATTGGCAACAATAATCCCGTCAGTGATAATAGATCGATCCCAGTACAATGTGGCATGACCATTCTCCAGAACTGGGTCGGGCACATACCTACATGCCTGTAGTACCTACGGTACTACCGATTCCACAAGGTTGTATTTTAAAGCAAGTTGCTCATGAATAATCCTGGCCACCAGGTTGTGTCTGTGCATGTATTCACCGTTGGCAAGACGACAACAACCGGAAATAATGTATCGGATAGATTCTCCCGGACGGTGGCATGCCCGACAGATGTCAATCGTGCCATCCTTCACAATATATTTCCTATAATTGTTCGTCATCATGACTTCGTCCATAATTTCACAACCAAGACTTTCGGTTTTCCCGAAAAGGTCACCAAACCGTAGCCAGGATACGGACGCTAAGAAGTCAACATCGGGCCCGTGAAGGGCTCGATAGCAGATCATTATCACTATTGGTATGTGGTGAAATGCAAATGTTAGTTATTGAAAAGTTAAAAATCAAATTACTTAGCTTAATGAATAGTTAATGATAGGTTGGTAAAATATCCCCTAAATGTACGTACTTATAGGCACGACAAGTATTTGCCTTAGAACCAGTACCACATGAGTAGATAAACGGAACAGAGACAAAGCTTCATACAACCGCGCGAATCGGTCGCACTACTACAAGCACGCGGGGTATGTGTGCGTGACCACTGGCCGCTTGTCGCGTACGCGGCGAGACTGAAAAAAACCGGTTTACGCTGGCACAGCCAGTTGACAATCTCAGGGTTAGTGCGACGCACGTTGTTTGTTGCAAGTTTGAATATTTTAATGTAAAAACGTGGTATTTCATTATTGGTAATGGTTGTTTATTGTACTGTGTGTGTGAATAATACTAGAAAAAATAAAAATATATCAAACATTAACTATCCCAAGGAGTACAATAGGTAAGTAAATATTTGATTATTACTTTTTCAAGTAAGTGCCTTTATTTTATTGTCTGATCCTTTTTTTAATAAGAAGAGGGTAAGGCCGTGGCTCCATGTCTACGGTGCCGCGTACGGCGCCGTGTGCGGCGTCACGGCGCCGCGTTTTTCATGCGGTACCTATGGTATATATGTAATTATGTACCTATGGTAAGTATGGTATGTAGGTACCTATGGCTCAATGATCGAATATAAACCACATGATTCAGTAAAATACAAATGTAAATGACGTCAACGTCAAAATCCAAGATGGCGGCTGTGAAATTTTACAAAATATGCATCATTGGTGTCGTGTCCATGGTTTTCGGGGGCGATGATGACGAAAATGAGGTCGAAATCAAAATCCAAGATGGCGGCTGTGAAATTTTACAAGGCATCATTGGTGTCGTTTCCGTGGTTTTCGGGGGTGCTGATGACGAAAATGAGGTCGAAATCAAATTCCAAGATGGCGGCTGTGAAATTTTACAAAATATGCATCATTGGTGTCGTGTCCATGGTTTTCGGGGGCGATGATGACGAAAATGAGGTCGAAATCAAAATCCAAGATGGCGGCTGTGAAATTTTACAAGATCTGCATCATTGGTGTCGTGTCCGTGGTTTTTGGGGGTGCTGATGACGAAAATCAGGTCGAAATCAAAATCCAAGATGGCGGCTGTGAAATTTTGCAAAATATGCGTCATAGGTGTCGTGTCCATGGTTTTCGGGGGTGCTGATGACGAAACGGAGGTCGAAGTCAAAATGCAGGAAGGCGGCTGTGATTTTTTTTAAATCTGCCTAATTTCCATGCCGGGACAATCTACACCAGTAGCAGATCATATGGTATTAAGGAATTACACGAATTCGTTAACATCCTGTATATTTTAAACAACTAAAATACATACGTTAAACTAATTTACCGATTTACCAGAAGAGGTCAAAACTTTAAAATGGTCGCCTTGAAAAAGTGCACTTTTAGACATGTCATATTTACGCCAGCCACGGAATTAACGTGCGGTGCACCGTACACGGCGCCGTGTCGCCGCACACGGCGCCGCATACGACGCCGTACACGGCACCGTGCGCGGCGCCATGCTGCGGAGCGGCGCCGCGCCATTTCACGGCGGACGGCGCCGCACCGTAGACATGGGGCCACGGCCTACCACACGGTGTATTTTTGCCTTTTTATTGTTATAAACGTACTTATTAAATATTGTAAAGATATGCCATGTGAGCGTTTCCCGTTAGATTGTGTACTTAAAAAAAACTATGTGTTAGAGTCAGAACTTACCACACCATTAAAAGAAACAATAAATTATTAATAAAACAAAAATTATAAAAAGAAAATTATTAGAGTAAGTTTGTAAAGTATTCTATTGTGGAGGAACGAGGATGGATGCTGAGCTGAGGGAGAGATGATGTTGCTACCAAGGTTGCGAAGGATGCGAATGACGTCACCTGTATGGAAACACTGTCAGTGAGATCACGTCGGGGTCACCAATGTGGAGGAACGAGGTGTGGTGTTCCTCCAAAGGGAGAATCCTCCAACCAGGCGGAGTCTTGTGCCTGGCGGGCCCAACGATCAATGTTGGGCGGTTGTATAAAGGGTGGAAACGTTAAGTGTCAACAGGCGATTATTCCGTCTGTTTAGGAAATATTTCAGAACTTATGGCTAATATCAAAACTAGGCCGACTAGTAACTGAAATAACATAAATATTTTTGAAAAAATAACTGCCATGCGAGAATTTTGATATTACCTACTTCCGTACATTTAGTGTGACATTATTGTTCATGAGAGGCAAGAAGCTTCTAATTTTTTTGCATTTTATTTTCGTGCATAATTGTTTACTGAATGACAGAATTAATAAAAACTCAATAAAAAAATGGATATTTCTTAGGTACCTATTGACAAAATCGGTAACATTTTTTATTTAAACTTTTAATCAATTGAAATGGCTGAAAACGAAAAAAAAACAAAGTTACCTACTAAAAAAAAGTACGGAGTAAAGCTCCAACTTCAAAGAAAATGTTGTTCTTATGGATTTTTTATTTACTTAATAAAAAGAAAACCTAATGCCTATTCCGTCAAAGCGTAGGCAAAGGAGTTCTGATATACAGCCACAAGTTTCTCATGACGGTATTTAGCGCCATTTAAGGAAAATTGTCGTTGAACTATTCGTATTTGTATTAGTTAAACAAACTGGTTGCAATACTATTATTATTTATTAAACATGAAAATAATAGGCTATCGCATTATGTAGGCAGTCTGAAACTACAAAATCTGTCCGTTTTCTGTTCGAAATCCTGGGTTAGATTTAGGTAATGCTCAGGAATCTGGTGATATGAAGCTTTGTTACAAATATGACTAAGATAGACCGAAGTCGAGTAAGGCTAAATCCGCCGCCATATTAACAATGGCGGCGGATTTAGCCTTACTAAATTATTACTAAAAAGGCTTTATATTAACAATAAGGTACAGAGAGAATAAGTAGGTATGACTGGTATGATCAGTTGAAAGAAATTCTCATACTAAATATATGGAGGGAGCGAAAGACAAAATTTTCGATATCTGGCTTTTCTTTTTCCTGAAGTTATTTATATTATTTTACTCTCCATGTAGCCTAGTTTTGATAATAGCCTTAACTTTTTAAATATCTCTTAAATAGACGAAAAAATCGTCTATTGACATTTAACGATTCCGCCCTGTTTATACTATCTGCCTGTCGAATGATGATATCGCGATGCAGGATAGTTCGCATGTGGCGTGATAGATGTCGCCACATTATCATACTGAATAATAAAACTATTTAACAAATGTTTAGTTTAATTTGTTTTGAACTATTGTGACATCCCTACCAAAATAGGTAACAGTTTTGCACGTTCTTAAGAAGCTTTGTCTCTGTTCCGTTTATCTACTCATGTGCCAGTACCCCACTTCAGTGGTCTTGGGGTGCATTAAAAAGCCTCCACGAGCATACGATACTCAAGTACTGCCGGCGTACCCTGGGTAGTAGGCCCAGCTACCAACCTTACAGACTGGCGAATCGTTTTCACCACGGCATAAATTAATCTCAAATCGGCCGTGCCGACAAGAGGGAAGAAAAACTGGCTTACAAATCTTCAAGTCATAGAAAACAATCATGTTACACAATTGATTCTGAAATCGATACAAAAGATTCTATAGCAACAAGCATTTTATCAAGTAGATCACTGGCTATCTCTCGATATGGTAAGATATGGTATTGGTAAGATTCATCTCGTTTTATTACAACTCTTTTAGATAAAGATGACATATCATGAAGATAGAGTAATAGCTCTTTACATTTATCTGGATGGGATTAGTTTAAGTCAGAACAAAGCAAAATAATAATGTTGCTACACATGTTGATCTCTTCTCACAATAAATAATACTGAAACAACTATAATGAATCTGACCAATTACTTTTATTCAATGATTCATCATTTATTACAAATAGGTCTAGGATCGGACATAGAAAAAATCTTTAGTTTAGCTGGCGCTTTCAATGGTTCCCGATCTACAAATTCAAGTGTTAAATAATAGGATAAATACCGATAACTTTGTAGAAAAAACAAATAAAAGTTGGAAGATATTTTGTGGCAGCTTACGAGCCTCATCGATGCTCCTAAAACATTTCCAACGCACTTGGCCCAGAATATACAAAGTAAGTTTAGAAGAGGTCTGCTTTTCTTTGTGGTTAATTCTGTCGTTCGATTTTGCATTACTCTGTTTGGAGGAGTTTTCAGGTTCATCATGTTTCACTTAGGTGCAGTAGAAGCAGCAAGCCTTCCTGGGCGCGGCTGGGACTAAATTGCTTGGATAAGTTTGTGTAAAAGCAGTTTTCTTGGTGAACGGATTCATCGGCACGGTCAGTGCTCGGTGCTTCAGTTCCATGTTAATCCTTGCATACTTGTCTCCCTTCTCCTCTTCTTTTTTTATCTGTAAGAAATACGGTCGAAATTCGTTTGAACTCATTTTTGAATCTTATTATTTTTATATAACATAAATTTTTGTTTATTTTTGTAAAAAGTTGTTTAAATTTTAAATGTTATTATTCTGTCAAAAATGACATTCATCTCCAATGGAGATGTCCATGAATCCTCCGTCGCCTAAATGTTGCCATTTTAATCTAAATCCGTTTGAGATTGATAGGTAATATTTGAGTTGGACTGTATTAACAAGATATTAACAGGCGCTGCCAAACGAACATGTTCAATTTCAAGAACTTGTTACAAGCTCATTTTAAGTGATTCTTATTTTGTTTGAAGGAGTATACTCTAGCTATATTGCTTTCACGGTAACTTGATTAATTTGGCAGATGTCAGTTCATGACATGAAAATAAATTGTAATGGCGCTTGTGTATGACAATTTAATTGACAACATTTCAAAACTGACACGACCTTGAAACAAAAATACCGTTTCTTTATTTTCGTGTCCTGAGTTCAAATATATATTTTTTATATTTTTTCATTTCCTCATTTCTGAGAAAAAAAATGAAAATCAAAAAACATATGATGACGTCACATAAACGGTGGAATGAGGAATTACCTTTGCCTATGCGTTCCAATGTTTTAGATGAAAACATTTAATGTCAAACAAGACATGCCAATGTCACTTATGAAGTTAAACAAGACAAGTGTTATATGACAGTGACATCTAACTAACAGTTTTTTTGACGGCTCACAGTGAAGCAAAGGTTAGATCGCCATTCCACCGTATGTATGACGTCATTTGGCGCATACGTCTTTTTAGAATACGCCGAATTTCAAAATTGAAATTATGAATGAAAAGTACGGAATTTCGAAAAACGGAAAAATACGGGTGCCCTGGATTTGGATTTACTTTTATATAACGTAATAATACATGCAGGTTAGAAATATGAAATGTTGTCAATTCAACAAGTATTAAATCAATTTAAAATATTAATAAAGCGTTACCCAAAAGGTTGTTTTAAAATCAGAAACATAGAAACAATATAGTTATATGTGTTTAACGCCATAATTATATATTTCATAAATGATTTTGAAAAAACCCCGACGCGTTTTCAAACTTGCGTCAGATGGTACCAGTTGCCAGAGACGTGCGTATCGATAAAATAATTTCGATAAATTTATATTAACAGAACGAATATTTTGACCATCGTAATAATTTGATTGAATAATTAAAATAAGGCTCATTATAGCCCAGTTGCCTTGCAAAAGCTCGGTCAGTCCTAAATTTTGGATATGTGTTATGGATATGTGTTCTTATAAAAATTACAAATTTTGTACCTTGAGTGACCTCGGCGCGCTCTGCCATCTTGGATTAAAGAACCCAAAAATGAGTTTTTATTAAATAACTCCTTATGGGTTTTATGCCAAAAATTAGTCACATCAATTTTGTAGAAAATTAAATTCTTATTTTTCATTCCCGACTCAAAATCAGAGGTATTTTATAGGTTTGAAGCCCATGTCTGTCTTTCTATTTGGCTGTCTATTTCTCTCTCTGTCAGTGTGTCTGTTTGTGGGCTTTTCATAAAAACACCTAATATAACACATCCAAAATTCAGGACCGGCGAACCTTTCGCAAGATAAACCTCTTTTTCGCGATCCGGCTACTGGGCTTATTATTGGTGATAAATAAACATTTATGTTCACTCATCTCATACCTGCTGGATTTATTATCACATCAGCACGTAATCATCTATTGTTAAAGATAGGCATGCTAATTGACTTAATCCTAATTACTTAAATCACAAGTATTTGAAATGTACATAAAACTGCCTGTGTGAGTCCACAATAAATATTTTTTCTTTCTTTTTCTTTCTTTCTTTCTTTAAAATCACATTACAATAATTTGTCAAATTCTCGCTGAAATTTTACTAATTTTATCGATAGTTGAATCGACTACAGTCACATGTCTAGCAACTCCTATTGACATGTGTCATTTTAATCTTCTTATCGTGAAAACATTATAGATGGCTAGAGGAGCTCGTGGCTAAATAATTACAGCCGCATAGACCGATCTTCCGGGTTAAGCCACGCTTGCCAAGGTTGGTCTGTGGATGGGTAACCATTTTACCATAGCGAGTTTCCTCCGTGCCTCGGAAAGCACGTAAAGCCGTTGGTCCCGGCTGTCATTTGTAGATCTTTGACAGTCGTTACTGTTGGTCAGAAGCCAGAAAGTCTGACAACCAGTCTTACCAAGAGTATCGTATTACCCAGTTACTGGGTTGTGGAGGTCTGATAGGCAGTAGCTCCATGTAAAATACTGATATTCAGCTGCATCCGGTTCGACTGGAAGCCGACCCCAACATAGTTGGGAAAAGGCTAGGCAGATGATGATGACTCTAGACTCTAGCTAGATGGTCCTATATAATTTTTTTCGGTCGGAGTTTTTAGTTTTAATACTTGACTTTCCATTCTTCATTACAGTGAGTCTTAGCATCGACTTCCGAAAATGTTATTTAAATTATTTGAGTCCTTTAATTTTTTTGAAGTTTGTTTTTGTTCACCACGATTTCCTATGGAAGTACAAATGAATATTTTTTTCGGTTTTCTAGTTATTTAGATAATATTTTAATGATTAATTATGATAATAATATACCTATATATGTTGGATTCACACTTGATGTAATAATATATTACATCAAGTGTGAATCTATCTGATATAATTAATATCTCTGGTTGTTCTCGTCTTGCTAACGGTGAGTATTTGCACACGCACAACTTCGTAGCTAGTATTATCCACCAGCAACTTGCTCTGAAATTTAAACTTGTGGATACAGAAGTATCATACTACGAGTATGTGCGCGACCCAGTTCTCGAGAATGGTCATTTCACACTGTATTGGGATCGATCTATCATCACCAGAGAGCGGAATGTAATGGCGAAACAATTGAAATGTAATGGGTCATTATTTTTTATCGAGTAAATATTCAAGTTATCGATACTTTTGTAGTTATGAACTTTATTGCTTATACCACACCACGTACTTTTCATTTTTAATCTTCACACATAAATAATCTTTGATGACACATAAATAAAACATAATCTTATCTATAAAAAAATCTGATAACTACCGCGACTCTGGAAAGTTTACCCTATAAACCCTAATGATATTTGATTACCGTATTGCAATAAAAATTAATTACGTCATGTCTATTTCAATTTGACATTTCGTGTTGATCTATTTTTTTGTGTTTCTAAAAAATGGCTAAAATGTCTGTCCGTCCGTCTGTATTCACAGCTCACAGCTGTTAAAAAGTATCGATAGCTTGAATATTCGATAAAAAACAATGACCTATCTCTATTCTATTTCAATTGTTATGCAATTAGATTCCGCTCTCTGATCATCACTGAAAGGACTATTATTATAGTCAATAAGCCTGACATAGTAGTGATAGATCGATTAGAATGATTGTTAATATCACTGTCCCGCATGACGAGAATCTTGTGAAAACCGAAAATGTTTTTCTTTTTTTTTTAAAAAACTTTGCCCCACACTAAGATTTCTCTTGTATCGTGTGGGTGCGTTTACAGACACAAATCTCACATACACAAACGCCCAGACCCGAAACAACCATCAGAAGGCCATACAATTTTTTGTTCCGTGTGGGAATCGAACCCACGACCCGTAGCGCAGAAGTCAATCGCTTAGCCACTGCGCCATACGCGTTGTCATTTAAAAAAAAACATCTCGATTTGAAACACGAGGTTGTTGACATTTGGGATGTTGTCTCAGCAGTCATTGTGCCGATAGTCGTTACAGCCAATGGCTTAATAGCCAAAAGGCCTCGACCAACATCAATTGACACTCTCGTTAGGTAGCTGGATTAAGGTTTTGATCCAGAAAGCATTACTACTGCACACGGCGCGTATTGTGAAGAAGTTCCTTTTTCTGAAGCCCTGACCGCCGGTAGCTTGGATCCTGTTCCCGATGCTGGTGGGCTGTATATTGGGTGATGCACCTATTTTTTACATCACCCAATGTGCTGAGTACCATCACCACCCATGGGTGGTGAATGTTTTATGTATTTAAAAATATAATTTAATACGTATTTACAATTAATACACGAAAAAATACATCATGCATGGAAAAGATTTTTGTCGTACTGGCAACTAGACGTTAGGTGAAGTGTTGAGCGAAAACACACCACGTTTTTTTCAGGCGCCGTCGACGCGCGTTTCGCTAACGCGCGTTGTCGGCGCTGCTAAACTTGAAATAGGCAGATTACTTGCGATTGCATCGCGGCAAACTCTCGAGAAACGCACTACAGACGCGCGTGAGCAACTCTCCCTGGGTTAAAACGTGCTGTACGTATGTGTTTGTTGCAGCTAAAGAGAAGCGATAGCACAGCACGTCTGTATCGATGTAACTCCGCGCTACAAGCGCGTCGACAGTTCGCGAAAAAGTCGTCGTCTGCATACTACAATTTTATAAACGTGTGAATAGGTAAATTGGTTACGATAACATCGCGTTTGCAGCGCGTTATAGTTGCGTGAGACGCGCGTCGGCAGCGCCTGAAAAAAACGTGGTGTGGAAGAGCCCTTAGAGTAACGCGGTCGACAGTCGTGAGATCCCTCAATAGAAGTAATATGTACTTGTACTACGGTTATTTTTATATAAACGCCTTGGATCCCTCAATGCTATTTCACAGATGAATTAAGGAAATATGTTCTTTGGATGAGTCGATCGATCGCGTTATCTAGCATCGAGCAACGTGGCCACCGAAGTCTCGTCGATCTCTAAATCATAGATATCTTAGGATATAGATAGGCAAACCTTTGGCTTCTATTGTACTAGGCAAGGACAGTAATTACTTTAGATACTTCCATGCATGAATTGAGAAGAACCATGGAACTGATAAGTAGATATTACGGAGAACATAGAACTGCAAAAGAGAATTTAATGTGTAAGTATAGCTAACGCATTAAAGAAGTTTATTTGAGCGTTATTGTTTCCTATTTATAGATCTGTCCATAACCGTCCACTACTGAATATGAGCTTCCCAATAGCCTGACGACCAGTTTAAGGATATACACATGGGTATTAATTACTACTGTAGACCAGCACGCAGCATGCCGTGGGGATGCCACTCACTGCCGTCCGCTAAAACGCGGTAAGCGACGAAAACATTTTTTTAAATATGAGCAAACCGCGGTTTCTCAGTCTTGTTTGTCAAAACTTGATATAGTGGTATAGCTACGGTTTAACCCGTATCGTTAGCGAATGGAAGCACGGTTTATTAGTGTTGGGAATGGTAACCAACAACCACTCACCACCACAAACACACAACGAAGACGGCACGTGCAGTCGGCGTGACGTGACCGACCTCCGCTTCATCGTCATCAGCGAGCGAGCGAAGGTCCGGCGCGGGTGATCCGGCGTGGCCGGCGGGTACTCGCTTTCTCGGAGCCCACCGCGACGGACGACACTCTCAAACGTTATTTAATTAATTTACGTTTGTCCGGGACAGTTAAATGTTTTATAAGATCAAACGGCAATACACCAAGCCTATTTAGTAATATACAGTCCACTTTTATTTATTCCCAACGAGCAAGTCGAACAATTAGTGATACACAGCTTTTTCAAATGATAGCATGGAAGCCGTCGACACAAGCATCCAGTAACAAAACTGATGCACTTTAATAGCGAGGCCACCCCATCAACGATCTGAAGGCGTTGTTACATTGAACGCGCCTCCGCTCTGTATGTCCTGTGTGTCTCTATCTGGCAAAATGCTCTAAAAGTTCGGTAGGTACATCTTGCAAATCTGCAAGCCAGCGTTATTGCAACGGACAGTCCATATCCATATTGTCTGTTAGGTCCTCGGAGACCAGTGGCCCGATATTTAAATTCTGCAATTTTTCTTGGAGGCAGGCCGTAAATCGTCAATGGTGGAACGCTAGAATAGGGTTTTAATTAACGATTCGCTTAAAAAACCGTTTTTAATGTTGATATTTTTTTGACCATGGTCTGCGGTTTGCAGTCTGCAGTTTGCAGCCCGTCTCGGACTTGTACCTTTAGGTTCAGGTGGTACTAGGTACTGATGTGGTGCAATCTACTACACGATGAACTCAATGCACTATTTTCAGACAAAGAATTGCTCTCCACTACACATTTAAAGAGACAACTGCAGGTGCACCACTTTGTTCTGTTGGCCACCGGTTCAGAATAAAGGATTCATAAAAGAAAACCAGACATTTCAGTATAAACATAGATATTTATTACTTCCTTCAACATAAACCACAAATACACTCGGTACAATTCCAATTATTTCCAATTATTCAATACATAATGATTTAATCTGTACTTACACTTGTATCTGAAGTGTTACCATTTAATCCAAAATTACACAGTAAGTATCACTTGATGTTCACACCTCGACGTCTCTGACAAGACTGCCGAATGACTACCAATAAGTTTTTAATCATGAACGAATGAATGATCGATTAAGTGAATGTAAGTAATATGACAGTTACCAGAGACAATCTAATATGGTATTACCAGAGACAAGCTAACAGTTCGGCCATCCTGTTCAAAGCGTGTCCTCACGCGTACAGTTTTATACACACTATAAAAACGAGTTTCACTATTTAAACACCAACGATAATATCGTTAAATTAATTTAATTATGTAAACTACAAAACAATCATAGTCTTAATTAGGTGTTATTTTTCCAGTAATCAAACAGTTGTAAAACATTGGCAATCTAGCAACAAATTATAGTTTTATAAAGAATATAACACAACAGTATCTATACTTTCTAAAACATTGTTTTATGAAATAACAATTACAATCAACCTATTCCTTCTTCCTACGTCGCTCTCGGTTGTTATTTCCTGTGCTCATCCCGAATAAATACTTTTTCCTTCTTTCTTTTTCTCCTTAACCCTGAAGGCCGCGATCTCAATAAAACACCTTCATTTTTCTGTGAACTCATTAATATAACTCAACCTATTAATATTAATAATATAAAGCACATTTAATCCTGTAATAACTTAAAGTTTGTTATCTCTACCTTGTTTTCACTATTGCTACTACGACTAACCTCTTCATTACTCTCCAAATCTCTACAAAACGCCAAGACTACATCCTGTCGATAACGGCCACGTTTGCGGGACATGGAGGTGTCTTCAATCAGATACCTCTCATTGGAAAGCACCCTTACCACGCGATCATGGTCCTTGAAACTTAACCACTAGTATCCGACACGCACTATCGTGGTACACCCATCTCTCAACGCAAACCTAATCTCCATTCCACACTTTCTGATTTTCCACACCTATCAAACCCCTATGTTCTCTAGCCGTTGTTCCCCAATACCTTCGCTCGCTCTACCCCCAGCCTATCTAACTCCTCCAGATCAGCTACATCGGCGGCATTAGACACAGTAGAGTACAAAATTCCTTCCGTTCCGCTAGCAATGCCAAAACTAAATGACAATTCAGTGACCCTTTCCAGGTTATGTTATGGATCGTGGCACCGTTGCCTATCTGGACTTCATAAATACAATCATCCCAGGTTTCTTCATCATGGCTACGGAAAAGTTGACAGAGCGTCCAAAATAAGTCCACCAAAACGTTCGACTCGCCCACTCGCTTTAGGCGACGGTATTGCCAATATTCTTCATTCCACATAAAGGAACAAACTCTCTAAATCTTTTACTGGTAAAGCTTCTTTCCTAGTCGGCTGTCAGGCGAGAAGGCATATCAGCCAATACGTTCCTCAAACACTCGTATACTCATCTATGATTTATTATTTTTGACAGCAGTTATACCAACATATACAATAAAACCATAAAACAATACTTGCAAATAACAGCCACCCCCCTCGCTCTTAATGAAAAGACCTAGGCAGTCCGCATCCACCGTATGGAGGTAACGCTGATTCCTTCGTTTAGATGAGAGTTACCCTCTCACTCACCAGCAGGCGCCTTGCACAGAGCCCATTCCAAACACCTTTCTCAAAACAACAAAGGGCCTCATCAAATCTGCAATGCCCAACTTTGTCGTGGTTTCCTCCGTACATCTCCTTCAGACCTCCTTAGAAACCAGCGAAATATTATATATCCTGCGTTATTCATGACCGTGCACCCCTTTTGCAGAGTATATTTTCAAACATCTGCACTTCCTCATCCACCATTCTGCGCAATGGCAAAGAGTACTCAACTCAGGAATATTCAAAATACAAGTTCCCATGTACGGGGACCGAAACCAGGCCGCGATTACGCGTTAGTATGCACCACTCGATAGCCAAGTCGAGACTCGATAACACAATCAAACACCTGTAGCTGGACCCAGCAGTGTGCAACTCACGAAATCAGATTGCGCTTAGTAAATGTGAATCCACCAGTCAGTACAACTTGTGATAGCAAGCACACTATAAGTCCACTCAAAGACGCTAGCACCGCCAAGGTAGAAGATTCCTAGGAGCGAATCTCATATTCGTCAGGGAGAGGTTCTACGGCCCAAAACATGAGACAGATCGAAACACTCCTACGAAATCGTCTTGCAAAAGCACACCCGTCAGTCCGTCCATCTTTGCACGCATCGGTGTGTAACTTGTGTTGTTGCTTTAAAATCACACAAAGGTAACAATAGACGCCACGTAAGTAAAGTATCAATCCTGAATACCACTCCATATCCATGCCACCTCCTTTCGAGTACCAGTCAATGGTAATGTCAAATACCTATTAATAAACAAAACATTAAATATCAATCATCAATCAATTAATATAAATTCGTAGACAACCCCAAAAATTTACCAATTTCACGCTGGTTTTAAGTGCCGGGAACTTCGAGACACCATCTGCTCTCCCACCACGTGACCGTATACATGAGTCCACTTCAAAACCCAACAAATCAAACTCCGTAACCATTTCGTTAGCGCCCGTAAATCGTAAATCCTTCAGATCATTAAAAACAATCCTGATGTTTATTAAGTTATGTTTAAAAATAGACACGCTAATTGTCTTTTAATTCTGTTTTAAAACTATTTTTTTTCGTAAATAAGCTTTATTTCCTATTTATAATGATAACAAAGTGTAACCTGACGTCATGGCTTCCCCGGTCTCGTATGAAAGTGCCAGAACCAAAATGGTGTTTTTCTTTTTGCAATTATGTTGAGCAATGGCTACTAGCCCATTCAGCCAATGCCAACAAGTTCCTCGCCACAATTTATCAAATCATCAGAGCTATACGACTCAAAAGTCTTCTGTGAACATTTTTTTTAAACTTGTAGTAAATGCAAATGTTTAGTGTTGATAGACCGCGTTAGCAAAGAATTCCCAGAAATTGCTACATCGTCCTTATGGCGTATTATATGCAAGTAGGGAACCATGACCATCTTCGATACGGCATCTACCAGATAAAAGATTCTTTGCCTTCTTCACCTCGAAGCGAACCACGTACGTAAATGCTCCCATCAAATACTAGATTAGATGCGATGGACACGAAACAACAATGTCACCACTAGACAATAAGTGTACAGGTTACACCCTTTTTTTTCCAAAAAAATCACCCTGTATGGAATTTGAATGGTTATTAAACTAGGCACCTCAGTATAAGAACGTCCTAGGAGCGCGGGACAATCCAAAACGCAATCGTGAACCACTCGAACATCTATAACCTTCTTGACACCTTGTACCTCAACACTGGCTGTTAGTGTACATACAACAATAAAATTCACACCCATACCTCCAAGCAGTAGAATATTAGAAGAAACCTTCTTCACATGGAGACCAAGTTCCCTAGCTCTACTAACTGTAATAAATGAACACATACTTCTCAAACCTTATGACATGATACAGCCTCACCACTGATCCTATTATCAAAACGTATTTGTCACTGCAACTATTAGTCGCGCATAACTTGGGAACACAGACTTCTCAAATCTAATGACTTGATACAGCCCCACTACTGATCCTAATATCGAAAAATGTATTTGTCACTGTAACCGTCAGTTGCGCATCATTTGAGAACACCGACTTCTCAAATCTAATGACTTGATACAGCCCAACCACTGATCCTAATATCGAAAAACGTATACGTATTAGCCACTGCAACTATCAGCTGCGCATAACTTGGGAACACCCGACTTCTCAAATCTATAGACTTGATACAGCCCAGTCACTGATCCCAATATCGAAAAACGTATCTGTCACTGTAAC
Organism: Amphipyra tragopoginis; assembly: GCA_905220435.1. NCBI lineage: Eukaryota > Metazoa > Arthropoda > Insecta > Lepidoptera > Noctuidae > Amphipyra > Amphipyra tragopoginis. The sequence continues at coordinate 20,185,610 of HG991991.1, read as the reverse complement.
CATCAGTAACGCATAACTTGAGAAGACTGACTTCTCAAATCTAATGACTGGATACAGCCCAGTCACTGATCCCAATATCGAAAAACGTATCTGTCACTGTAACCATCAGTAACGCATAACTTGAGAAGACTGACTTCTCAAATCTAATGACTGGATACAGCCCAGCCACTGATCCCAATATCGAAAAACGTATCCGTCACTGTAACCATCAGTAACGCAAAACTTGACAAGACTGACTTCTCAAATCTAATGACTGGATACAGCCCAGCCACTGATCCCAATATCAAAAAACGTATCCGTCACTGTAACCATCAGTAACGCATAACTTGAGAAGACAGACTTCTCAAATCTAATGACTGGATACAGCCCAGCCACTGATCCCAATATCGAAAACGTATCCGTCACTGTAACCATCAGTAACGGATAACTTGAGAAGACCGACTTCTCAAATCTAATAATGACTGGATGTACAATTGTACAGCCCATGCAGCCACTGATACCAATATCGAAAAACGTATCCGTCACTGTAACCATCAGTAACGCATAACTTCAGCCGATTCGTTATGAGTATAATTATGCTCTTTGAATACGTATACTCTAAAGCTGGGATGGCCAGATTCATTACAATAAAAGCAATTGAATTTAATTAATCGTTCAGGATTTAAAGTTGTCGATGTGTTGCGTTAATAAGAGACCTGTTATCATACCCATTTCTTTTGCTTGTATGTTGTAACTTCTCTAGTTTGCCCTACTTTGACTATTCTAAAATACTGACTCACTAAATTAAGCTACTTGAACTCCCACTTTTGTGGCCTGATTATCTACTCTATTTAAAATTCAATCCACCGCCTGTTTCCTATGAATTTTACACCTATTCAGTCAATTCAGTTTTATGCAATAATAATTTATTGTTCCAATGATTAACCATACACGACACGTTTAAAATCTCAAGTACTGTAATTATAGACACAATAGATAAACAATGGCACTGACGAACCGGTTCGTCGGTCGGGACGTTAGCGGTTAATTAGCATTTCAGTAAGGAGTTCAGCATAGTTCTCACGGCAAGGGAATAGATAACTATTTTTTCTTCAATGCTCCCTACTTATGCAAAAGAGAAGGTCATCTTTGATACCACGTTTTCGTAACCCCAGTAAGATTAGGAAGGACGCAATGTATGTTGTTTTTCATATAATCCACATATTTCCGCGCATTCTTCAACTTTAGTGATCCGTACTAACAGAGTCTGTTCTTTACTCATAGGCTTCAAATCCGTTACGATGTTTGCGTTAAATTTTAACTTATTTTTATCTGAACTCCAGGCTTTATTTAACATTGTCATAGTCAACACAATACTAATTGGTAAAGACTCACCCGGACTCGAGCTATCGTTGCGATATCTCCATCGCATTGATCTTTCTCCTGTATTCCTGCTTTTCGTTTCTTGTAATTTTGTTCGTTCATTGAACTGTTCATTTATGATAACATTTCGCTTTTTCAAATTTCTGGTCCATCCAGTAGTATTCATTCCGCTATCCAACGACTTAACTTTCCCTGCTCTCTAACCTGAGAACTCCCTGCTCTCTAACCTGAGAACATCCTGGCCGTCTGTCCTAGCCAAAATGCTAAATGCTCTAATCCTGAACATTTCCTGGCCCTTTAACCTGGGCGATCCATCGTCATCTATAACCATCCATGAACATCAGTCCTTCCCCTCGACTGTGTCTTTCCTTGTCCATTGTGAGTGTATCTGAAACTTACAGTTGTAAAGCTTAGTGTTTGTTCATAAACACGAAACAATATTTAAGATTATAATAAAAGTCAAAGTCATTGTTTTATTATCATAATATTGATCCAATATTGTTCCATTTATAATTGCATTATTTTAAAGAAGCTATTAAGGCAGAAATAAAGCAGTTTTCTTTTCCATCTCTATCCTTGTAAGCCATACTATGCAATAACACAAAAAATAATTTAAATTAATTTGGTGCGTCATCATATCATGATAATAATTACACGAATAAAATAACCGTACCAATTCTACTTTGAATAAAGTAAACTAAAATCTTTATATAAATATCCTATTAATGTTATAATATCTGTATGTAACAGAACACAGACTACCATATCGATTGGTCGCTTAACAAATTGAATAATTATAAATCTACCACAGTAGAAACTTCCATAAATTCATACTCGAAATTAATACTTCGTTTTCTAAATATGGATGATGTGATATTTATTAATAACGGTTCTTTAATATTATTACGGTAAAGAGTAAGGAAATAAATATCGTATGACAGATGGAAAAGAAAAATAAAATATTTGATATTTATTTTACTTAAATAGCCAGAAAAATATATTTACCGGGTGGGAAAAATAAATTACACATGATAATAAATGACATCAAATATCCGTTAAAATGTGGACGTGAAAAAGGGAATTATGAGAATTCCCTTATTATCCCGCTTCTGAACTGTTGGCCACCGGTTCAGAATAAAGGATTCATAAAAGAAAACCAGACATTTCAGTATAAACATAGATATTTATTACTTCCTTCAACATAAACCACAAATACACTCGGTACAATTCCAATTATTTCCAATTATTCAATACATAATGATTTAATCTGTACTTACACTTGTATCTGAAGTGTTACCATTTAATCCAAAATTACACAGTAAGTATCACTTGATGTTCACACCTCGACGTCTCTGACAAGACTGCCGAATGACTACCAATAAGTTTTTAATCATGAACGAATGAATGATCGATTAAGTGAATGTAAGTAATATGACAGTTACCAGAGACAATCTAATATGGTATTACCAGAGACAAGCTAACAGTTCTCACCTGTACCTGTGAAATTGATGCGGCTTAAAACCTACCGTTGTTGTTGAAGTTAGGTAGGCCTATGTTTAGTAGCGGAGTCTTAGTGTCTAAACACACTATGCCGAAGATACGCGACCGAAGTTCGGCATGATTACGCCTTGATTATGCTATTTAAATTACCCGCGACACACCAGGCTGAAATTACGTCGCGTTTTACCTATATAGAAAACATAGACGCCGAAGTTCGGTCGCGTAATTTCGGCATAGTGTGGCGCCACGGCGCCACACTTAGGGACTAGTTTTAACAGACGCCCGAGGCACACGCCCATTAGGCTAATTCACGTAACTTCATGACGCGCCGATCTAGTTGCAGTGACGTTGCAGTTAAGTTCACGCGAGCGTATCTGACAGCGATCGCCCATTAAGAGAATACGAAAAGCGTTGTTTTGATCGAAACTTAACTGCAACTGAAGTTTTTTAGTTAGGTGAATTAGGTATCAGGCTCCAGTTCGCTGCGCAACTGCGGACGGCAACGCTTGATGTAATTCGTTGCATAGAAATTCATGAAATTTTATAGAACGCCCGAAACGGACGCCTTTTATAACTAGTAGAAAGAAGTTGCCTTCGCCGATTTGCCAGCGCTTGTCGGTGTTGGTCCGCGCAGTTAGTCGGCGCAGGTAGTCTCTAGACTGTGTGGCGAACCAGCGCCGACAAGCTCCGAACTTCGCCGACAAGTACCGACCTGCTCCGATCAGCGCTGGTAAGCCGTCATTTGTTGCTGTATTTGCAAGGGAACAAGGCGTATATTTGTTAAAAAATGCCAGCCTGTGCTTCTACCCGCTTCCTTTATGTAGCGGTTACTTGCACGGACCAGTACCGATAAGCGCTGTTAGGTCGGCGCTGGTTACCTGCTTCTTTTATGTATGCATCTTTAGTGCAGATATGACGGATAAAGTCAAATTATCATCCATATTTTGCTTATAGCAACGCGATCGGCGTCTCAGTCGGGAGTGGCCATAGCGTTCTCTTTCAATCCAAAAACGTCTGTAATTTTTTTGATTGTGCCCCCCCCCCCCCCCGACGTCTCACACATATGCATTCTACAGTGTAGGCTCTACGACATTCACACATTACAAATAAATTAGGCCCCATTTGACAAGAACTTTCAATGGGGCCTAAGCGAGTTGACAGAGAGAAAATGATCCCTATGGCTACGCCCGACCACGTCAACCGCTTTGCAGGATAGTTTGAAATAACCCAGTGTTGGGTAGAGGCCTCCTTTTGTTGTAACCTTCTCTGTCCTTTCCTAGGTTTATCCAATTATCTGATGTCGACCAAGCCACTGGTCTTGCTAATCTACTTTTACCTGCTCTAAAATGGCGTAACTCCATTTAACATAGTTTCTTTTCGGGCCTTGCATAGTTCCTTGTAGCATTCTACATTGAACACAATATTTACGACACCCATGCCATGGAAAGAGATGGGGTAGTGCTATTCTTTACGTTCGGCATCATTTCCATAATATAATAGCCGCTTCTAAAAGATATTAATGTAATCTCATCTTTTTGATAAGATCTGCGAGATGCCTGTCACTTGCTCCATATTTATTCCTACGCGATCTATAAAATTTTGAGAACAATTTCTGTACGGAACATTCAGAGCTCATTCACAACTATGGTAAGGTACTTCTTTCAGCAAACATCTTCAGAACTCCACTGGGCCTTTTTATGTCTACAATTTGTTAATGACGGTGATGCTAATAATTCGGTGAAATTACCGCAATAGATTTTCCTATTAGGCGGAATTATATGTAAGAGAAGCTCTGATGAATGAGTTAAAGATAAATTTAATAAATGTAGGTATTTTTCAAAGTATTATGTCAGTGCCTCTGTCTGAAGCAGCCATTTTAGTTTATAAAATAGTAGATAGTTTAGAATAAGTAGTGTGAAGAAAAAAATATTTTTCCTATAAACGGAAAATGTCTCAAACAGTAAGTACCAGAGTAAAACCTTAAAAATAGTCCTAAATAATGATAAAAATGAGTTCTGCAGTTAATAATAGATTTGCATTGACAGTGCTGCAGAGTTTAGACACAAATCACCACATCAAACCTGCAAACACAATTAATGTACAAGAGAAGGTAGCCGCCGAAATAATAAAAAATCTAATTCAAAGTCGCAAGAAAATTTATAGATACATTTAGAACATGTTTTCGTTATAGTTGCAGAAGTCAATGGATTTAAATCTTGGATAAATTGCTGTAGTCACAGTTAGTTATTTCCTTTGATTTTCAGAAGTTTTTTTGATGTGACTTTCTTGGCGCCTGCCACATGTAACATATTTATTACCACGGAGTGCGTCACTTTGTAATCTATAAACACTTTGAGGAAATTTCCGCACACTGTAATGTTTCCTGGGTAATGAATTAATGATAGCTTCACTAATATGGTGAGGTGTAGTTTTTCATTCGATACATATATCTTCTATTAGGAAACATGAGTTTCAAAACCTTATCATTCGGGTCCTCGAAGTGCGAGCCAAGGGCAGCGCATACGGTACACTGGAAAAAATATATTTTGTTGGGATTTCAACCTGTTTCATAAAACACTATACCTACACATAAATGAACCAAGAGCCCGAACACCAAAAAAATACTATATATAAATCAAATAATCCCAAATAACAGGGAACATAATGAGAATAGTGTTGGAGAATTCAAAGAAGCCTTGATTGTCATCAAGATATGTATTTCAAAGGCACTTTTTTCATAAGAATTAAAATGTATTGAAAACAAAGATTTCAAAACTTCTCTGAAGTCATCGTGGGCATGAAAGTTTCTGGAATGGGCCACATGCGATAAAGATATTAAAAAAAAACTATTTTTAAAAATACAACTCTTTGGCTGTATTTTATTTTTACGGCTGTCATTTTTGTTTTGGCGCCATCTATAAAATTGCGTGTTTGTGTTGACCCTACGATGGATTTAAGTAGAGAAAATTTTTAATGTACCTAAGTATGATTTTTTATGATTTCCGCTGTGGTTTAAGTCAACATAAAAATTTGCCAAAAACATAAATTAGCATTTGGTGATGAAGCCCCATCTCGTAGCTCTGTGTTATTCTGGTATACCTAATGAATTCAAACGTGGACGTATTCATCTCCAAGATGATTCTCGTGAAGGCCGGCCGGCGACAGCGGTAACAGAAACTAACATTGAAGCTGCACGACAAATAATTAATCAGATAAAAATTACATGTCAGCAAATTCGTACATCATTGAACATTGGTATGATCAAAGTGCAAAATATTTTCCGCGTACACCTGAACGTTCAGAAGCTTTCTTCGAGATGGATACCGCATAATTTAATGTGATTAAATTTTCCCAATGGTTTTAAAGAATGAAAAAGTTTACAAATTGTCTGGGAAAATACTTTAAAAAACAGGGAATACCTTATAAACATTAGAAGTGTTTTACGTTATCAGAATCCAGAAACTTTCAGTATGACCTAGTATAATTATAAGTATAATGTAGTTTTTACAAAAATATTTCCAAGTATTCCGCCAAAACATTGTAATATTACAACATTTGCAATTTTCTAATAACATATACAGGATTATTACGGTAAAAACATCAAACAGCATCCGAATTGCGTATAACATTCTTAATGTCAATAGCTTTCTTTTAACAATATTCATTGCGTGGTACATAGTTGTGGAAAAGCCGGATTGTTAGTAAATACTGTTGCTATGGAAATTGTTGACCTGTCAAAATCAAAGCTATAGCGATTACGAATGTTTTGCGCAGTTATGATGCTGTTCTCAAAGCGTCACAGTGTGGCGGCATCTATCTCGCCACATGCGAACTATCCTACATCGCGCAATCAAGATTGCGATATACAACCTCCCAACATCAACTGTTGGGCAGTAGCCCGCCAGGCACAAGACTCCGCCTGGTTGGAGGATCCTCCCTTTGGTTGGAGGAACACCACACCAAGTTTCTCCACAACAGCATCACACTTATGTAAGCTTTTAGGATTATGTTGCCTTATTTGTTGTTTTGACTGTAGTTGGTTCACATAGAAGCCGTGTCTGACATGTTCCCCCTTATTACAAAAGATGGTCTAAGAAAAACCTTGGTTTTAACTTATCGAGTACTGTAATTATAGACACAATAGATAAACAATGGCACTGACGATCCGAATCGTCGGTCGGGCCGCTAGCAGTTAAAATAGCCCCGTCTCTTTGTGTTATATGACATAAGAAAGTGATGGGTATATTTTAAACCTGGGTTCACCTTAGTCTTGGTTTAAACCATCTTTTGTAATAAGGGGTTAAGTTCAACTGACACTATTTTAGCGTTACACATTTTGAAGAAATTAGTCTAGAGTCTAGAGTTAATTGTCTATGCAATCTTCGAGCTTTGCCTTAAATTGTGGTTTTTTACCTATCAAATAGTACGTTATATTTTTATGCCAGTAGGTGTGATAAATTCATAATGATAATTTAAAATTTTTAATGAGAGGTCTCAAGTTAATTTAAGTAAGATATTTTTTAAATGCTTAAGCATATGGAAAATGTAATTTATACATGTAAAGGTAACGATTACCTATTCAAGTTGAATGTTTTGTTTTTTTTTACCTTTTTTAGAAGATTAAGTTGATTTACATTTTCTATACATATTGTAAACAGCTATCGCTAAGTTTCTTTACTATATAAATGCGTCTAAAGTTTGTGATTTAACAAACTATTCACCTATTCTAACCTATTATTTAAATGGTAAAAGTGATATACCGGCCATAGTTTAGTGTTTTTTTAGTTTATTCATTTTACATAGGTACTTATAAATAATATTTTTAAATCATAAAAAAGCAGTATACATTTAGAAATATTAAAAAAAAAAAGTAGTAGTAGAACAGGGTCCAAGCAACCGGCGCGGCGGTCAGGGCTCCTGAGAGAGGAACTTCCTAACCATAAGCGCCGTGTCCAGAAGTACTGCTTTCTGAATCAAATCCTTGTTCCAGCTGCCTAAAAAGAGCCTCATTAGATGTTGTTCGAGGTTCTTGGCTATGAAGTAGTGATGTTCCGACTAGTCGGCAAAGCCGACTATCCGGCTACTTTCGTAGTCGTATCGGACGCGTATTTGGGCTCTAAGAGCCAAAATTCACGTCTGATACTTGCCTCCGATAGTCGGCTCCGATAGTCTGATCAGACTATCTGAAGGCCTCCGCGTCATACATTTGTTTGAACATGAATTACATGTACGATCAGACTATCGGATCGGATGTCAGAATCGTAAGCATCACCCGGGCGTCGTCGTCGACCAGAAAAAATTGGACACGAGAATCGTACGTGTATTTCATGAATCCGATCAGATAGTCGGATCCGGCTCCCGGAAGCAACTATCGGACGTGTATTTTGACCCTTAAAAAGACAAAAGAAAAAATATGGTGTCAAATACAAGTCATAACAATAAATCTTCATCAAAATGTTACATTTCACAACTTAAAGACTTTTTCGTGTTTTTGTTCCAATTCGTCATTAATTGGGAAACATGAGCGTATACTCGGAGTATTATGAAATGATATTATGTGTAGGCCATGAAGACGGCAATTTAAATCGTGCCCGCGAACTGTATCGTCAACGGTTTATTGATGGCAGACCACCTGCTGAACAGCGAAGGTTACCATCGTACCATGCAATGCTTCGTAGATATGGCAGGACGGTCTGCATTCTACCGGGTCGTTGCATCGTTCTCGTAGTAGTGGACGTCCGAGCACTGCCGATCTCAGTTCTCTTTAGCCAAGGAGAGCGTGGTGAGTCCTTTGTCCACTGCTACTACATCTCGATGCATCCCCATGTCGTTACGGTTTTGATCGTGTAGCTCTGTCATTATTGTCAACTTTGACATGAGCTACACGACATGCCGCAACAGCCGCGCTGTACAGGATGGATTGGTTATCAGCGATATCAGCGGCGTCATCCAACCTATGATCACGTTGGATGACTCGCATTTGATCGGACAATCGTTGCGCCGAGACTTTGAAAGCTGGTTCAAGTGCCTGAAACAGAGAAAGCATCCGGCCATGGTACGCGGTCAGCTTAGTTCCCCCTTCTGTAGCCCCAAAGTATGAGCGCATGCAGTTTTCGTTCATGGACTTAGTCCATCGCATACGCTGCACACTTCCGTCGGGAGCGGGAACCCTTTCAGAGGCTGGTGGGCCTCGAGGTCCCAAACTGGCCGACGGTCGGCCTCTTCCATGGCGACACGCAGGTGGTGGTGACGTCGGCGGCGAGTAGAATTCGTGGCTCGAGCTCGACGCAACTGCAGCGGCCGGTGTCACATCCCTCACGTTGGAGGCTGATTCCGGCGGCTGCGAGGCGGAGCTAAGCGACGAAGCCGAAGGTGGTAGGTGTGTGGGTTGAGCTTTGGTCCGGCTTCTTGTCAACATTCGGTTGTTGGTATTAGTAATGTCATCATTACAATTTCTAGTCCATGTTATTATTCGTTTTGTGAGGGTTTTTTCTTTTGGTTATCCTGTTTTCATTGATAATACTGCTGATTTATTTTAAATATTGTTACTTGAATGAACTTGTGAATATTTTTCAAATAATTATATTTTTTTCGTGAAAATGATAAGTCGCCTTGATAACCGGGCCACAGATTTATTCGCTATTTTTCATATTATTAGGAGGTATATAAAATCTTATGAGATCATTTTTCACTTTGATAATGAATTTCTGTACTTTAGCAGAGACTAATTTATTTATGATTTTTCTGAAATTACTCTGTTGTTTTTGTGGTACTTTTTTCGGGGGTTTGGGTTTGGGTTTGGCCTGCGTGATATAAAACATGTTAGTGAATATCCTTAAAATAATCATGTAAACTGAAGATGGCATAGCGCAAATATGTAGTTTTAAGTAAGTACCAACCTAGGGTTGCAACACAAACATAAAATTCTTTCGTAATCATAGACACAGTATGTCTACTGAGTCATAGACGTAGAACCACAGTGTGCATGTTGTGCGTACTCGCTTTGAAGATTGGACGAAATTGGACTAGAGAAAATGGAGATGTGAGTAATATTTTTTGGAAGTGCACACGTAGACAATCGTTATTTATGATGACGTCATTAAAATCTGACTCGTCGATTTTGAGATATTTCGAATCTACGATCTATTATTACCTACCTATAAGGACAATACCAAAAGTGGTCTTAGTATGAAACAATGGAGTTGAATGGAGTTGTGTTTTATATTTTGTGTAAGTATACCATTATACGATATTATTTTTATTATGAAGTCATCAACATCTGACGTAGGGATTTGAGATAAGTATTTAATTTTTAAATCTATTATTACGTACTGTAATATGAGTTTAAAGGACGAAAAGCATGTAAGTACAATGGAAATATTTTTATAAAAAGTTATCTAGTGTCCATACCTACCTACTAGAAATAAGCAACACAACACAAATAGACAGTTTTTAGAGTTACGTAGCCAAATGACAAAAACAGATTGCGATCAGTGGAACTTATCTGTCGCTTACACGTTCAATTGTGATTGTGATCAGCGGATCATGATCACAAGTGAACGTGTAAGCGCAGGATCGCGTGTTATACTTTTTGAAATGACATAACAGATCGCTTGACTGGTTGAAAGCTTATGTCAATCCAGTACAATCTCATTGTTGTTTCCATTCTCTAGCGATCATCGATTGCCATTTGTCTACAGCCATTGATCTGCTGAATTGAAACACATTGACCGTTCACAAAAATAAGATTTTTACTTACAGCATTGATTAAGAGGAAACAAAGGAAAACCAAAAAGAAAAAACATAATAGTTTTTTGAACAGGTCCATCTTGTTACACTGTAAAGCGTATGTATAAAATTATAACGATGAAATAAAAAAACGAGAAGTAGCTCGTGCGAATTTTATGAACAATAAATAAATAATTGTAATGTATTGTGCAATATATTCAATTGTATGTGTGTATACTGTGTATGTCTGGCTCAAAGAACGAAAACGATCATGTCATTGAGCGGAAAAACAGCCCGCAACTAGTGCCCAGAGTTAGACTTGCCAATCGTCCCGCGAGAGCCGGGACGTCCCGTTTCTAGAGCTTTAGGGGATGCGTCCCGCGAAAGACGTGTACGGGATGCCAATTGTCCCGTTTTATCGTACCTACGGCTAAACCTTCGGGCAGAAGTCGGAATTTAGTGAACGCACGTTTTGTTGATCTAGAAGAGTGGTGATCGCCACCGCGAGTCTCGCGTCGAACGAACGAAAAAATAATTTCTAATTGTATTTTTCGCCTCCCTATACTTTGACATTTGGGTACCGCTTTTGATAACCACGTCCCGCATTTTGATTGCCAAAGTCCATGTTAATTCATACTTATGGTTGGCAAGCCTACTCAGAATGCTACAACGCGTTGTGGTCGAATATTATGGAAACCACGACACGATTTTCGCTATGTGGTCTTTCTGTGTTTGCCACAACACGTCATAGACGTTTTTATAATTGCCATAACACGAGGGGCTCGTTGATAATTAACAACCCCGCAGTTCGTACGATTAGCAAGGTTTAGTTGCGCTTGCCGCGGTCAGTCCATGGATAGGTGACCATTCATTACACATCCAGACCCCTCCGTGCCTTGGAGAGCACGTTAAACCGTCGGTCCCGAATGTCAGTTCAATACCTGTGGTATGGTACACCCGTGCGCTTTCATGTTCATCTTGCGCTTTCAACGTTCAATTCCTCTTGCGTCAAGCGCATGCAATATTGATTGCCATAAGACTCGAACTAATATTAGGGCATGCGCTTTGGCGCTTCAGGCATACGTCAGAAGAAAGCGCACTGGTGTAGACATACCATATGATAGTCGTTACAGGTAGTCAGAAGCCCGAAAGTCTGACAACCGGTCTAAGTTAGAATATCAGCATTACCCAGTAACGAGTTTGAGGAGGTCTGATAGCAGTTGCTCCTTGTAAAATACTGGTATTCAGCGGCATTTGGTCACCACCATAGTTGGGGAAAGGCAATCAGATCAACAATAACAAAATAATTATTGTGATTAATTTATCCATGTTTCTAATTAATTGATGCCCCTCTCTAGATATAATATGACCGTTGGGGCGCTAGGAGGAACATATTTTAATATTTTCAATTTTACTATTACGGCACCACATGGGTGCGCTAAGTAGAATACTACTTATTAGTGAGATTCGAATTTGGACTGCCTCAACCACCGAATATCACTGAAATGTAGGTACACGGGAGTTAAATCGATATGTCGAAAAAACTTATTTAAAATGGGATAGCAATAAGGGCAGCTACCTTAGGCAGTCGTCCCACCGCCGTCGAGGAAGCGACTAACTATCGGCTATTTTCTTGCTCAAGAAACGTACAATAGATATACATTCCGTTTAAATAAAAGAGATGCATACATATATTAATAGTTTATCGCTGACTGTTCACACTGCCGGCAAGGACTCGCTCCACTAGTTTGTCGTTGAGCGACAAGAGCTATCAAAGATAATACTCGCTCAGCGATGCTCGCTTGGCGGTCAGAACTCACGCCGAGAGACCAACCAGCAGTCATTTGCGAGTGGTGCGAGTAATCGCCCGTCGCATTCGCACACTCGCTTATAGCCCAGCGACAAAACTATCGGAACTACACACTCGCTTCTCGCTGCTCGCCAACTCGTTTCTAGCTTCTAGCTCTACTCGCTGCTCGCTCATCGTTCGCGGTGGGACAAGTGCCTTAATCGTTGTGGCTACAAATATAAAGGTTCATAAGAGACTGTCCATAATTTAAAAAAATATTTCTAACTTCCTTCACAGATATTGAAAATAAAAATAAGTCGTTTCGTTATAAATGTATATTTAAACGATTTCTGACGTTTCTAGTACTCCAACCTCTGCGGGTCAGAAAGAGTATTTTGATCTTTTTAAGGAAATTGATCGATTTTCATCATATAATGTTGTATGAGAACTGCATTTTTTTTTTGCCGACTGTACCAATATTTTCTTCAATATATTTGAAAGCAGTTCGAAATATTTTCAAAAATTATGGACAGTCTCGTAAGAACATTTTCATGTAGCCACAACGATTAAGGAAGCTGCCCTTATCACTACCCTACTATCTCAAATAAGTTTTTTGCTATTTCTGACGGTTTTAGTACTCCAACCTCAGTTGGTCTGGAAGAGGTTTTGGACCCTTATGGGAAAAAGGATCGACTGGCATCATAAAAATGTTTTGCGACAACTGCCTTTTTTCTCGAAGACTGTATTTTTTTTTTCAAAATCTTTTATTTCGTATAGATATTATTCCAAAAGTTAAGAGCGGTCTCTATGAAATTTTTCCTGTAGTTACAATGGTTAAGGTATCTGCCCTTCATGCCCAATCTCAAATGACCACCCTGTATATATGATAAACACATAATGATATACTTTAGTATGCCTTAGCATATTTAAGCATTTGCGAGTTTTGTTATGGACATATGGACTTTCTCACGATGTTTTCCTTCAACAACAACCTCAACTAGTCATTTAGGAATTTGATTGATTAAATAATATTATAATTATAAGTATGAAGCTTTTTTTTATCGTGGGAATTTCCTCATGTATGTAAGGGTTATGCCGAACTTTTACCGGGTAAAAACCCACGGTGTTCCTACTTCACTACTTCTGACCTATGAACGAGGCCACGGATTCGCTATTGCATGCACCTTATCAAAATATACAATGTAAGGACACGCGGAACTTAAATTTTTGTTAATGTATTGATTATATTGTCCATGCTACAAAATAATTGTATGAATCAAGTCGTGAGCAAGCTACATAAAATTGTCTATGACAAGGATATCTCATTGTACGTGCATTTCCAGATTTTTCTTACGTTAGATCGTCATAATTTATTGTGTCTGGTGCCAGAGTATATTATATTTGTATAGGTATATCACAACAAGACCTTTCATTAGAACCAACCCATACGCCTACATTATCACCAACAGCTGATATAGATAAGGCGAATGCTGGACGAAGGCCAGTCTCAAAAATGAGATGAGTATTGCTTCTAATCACCAAGCCACACTTTTCGGGTCTTCGGTCTTCTGTAATCGGTGAGACTGATATCTTATAACCGGACTGGAGCATTACTGATTAGTTGCACGACCACCCCGTCTGTCGATCGTCAGAACCTAAACTATTATTATCTGACCAAAGCTCGTTTCGCTAGCGGCCCGACCGACGAACCGGTTCGTCAGTGCCATTGTTTATCTATTGTGTCCATAATTACAGTACTTGAGACTTTAATATAGTCAGCTAACATACAAATATTTCAGAACACTACGGGGATTTTTTTAGATATTGATAGTGCCGTAGAGTTTAGACAGCGTAAAGCGCCACATTAAACCCGCAAAAATATTCAATGTTGAAGAATAGACGCCGAAACAATAATAAAAGATATTGTGTATAAATGAACTTTAAAAATAATGGATCCCATTTAATTAATAGTTTGTACTTTAATTTTAATACTTCTAGCTTTAAAAGTCTTCTTTAGAACTGTGACCAGTCAACGCACGAGCCGAGCGAGCAAAGCGAGCGGGTGCTGTAACAGCGGCCGGCCAGTAGGTACCAAAAACGATTCACTTCGCCGATCACTTTCCACTAGGTATTCATTTAGTGGGTGCGTTCAAATAAAAATTGTTTTTGATTGATTAGGTAATGCAACCCATTAAAGGAGATCGGACATTTTTGTTTGGGCTCTGGCCCAAATGGCATCGGAGCATGGCGCTTATTTTGTTTGAAAGTTCACTAACTAAGCTTACTTTTTTTGTATGGGTACAAAAAATCTATCCTGGGAGAAAAAAGTTATAGTGTATTAAAATACTCATATATCGAGCTATTTTCAACTATTTATTCAATTAAATCTATTTCTTTTAACTTAATATGGTATGTTTGTTGTTGTCTAACATCTATGATGACTCAGAGGCGTAGTATGTACTACACCAAAGTTAGAAATATACAGGGTGTATATCTTCTTTGGTGTAGTACATACTACGCGTCTGAGTCATCTTAGATGTTAGACAACAACAAACATACCATATTAAGGTAAAAGAAATAGATTTAATTGAATAAATAGTTGAAAATAGCTCGATATATGAGTATTTTAATATACACTATAACTTTTTTCTCCCAGGATAGATTTTTTTGTATCCATACAAAAAAAGTAAGCTTAGGTAATGAACTTGCAAACAAAATATACGCCATGCTCCGACGCCACTTGGGCCACACCCGTCCGATCTCCTTTGTAGTGGAAAGCGTCAGTTTTGAAGTGAGCTTAAACATTTATTGTTGTTATTTTCATATTTTTAAAAGCGTTTTTAATCACATCCCAAAATAAAATTTCGCACAAAACAAGTCGCAAGAAAAATTATGAATTGTTTTATTTAGATCATGTTTTCCTTACATACGTAAGTATTATGTAGTCGTGGTATGAAATTCTTGTTTTAATTGCTGTAGTTGCAGTTCTTAATTTCATTTGTTTTTCAGAAGTGTAACGTTGTTTAGCTGATTCATAATCTTTATGAATTGCGGTGCTAATATTTTTTAAGTTATAAACAATTGGAGGAAGTCTCTGAATAATACAATTTGTACTGGAAACTGAGAGCTTTACTAATAAGGTGAGTTCTGGTTATTCAATCGATACAGATATCTTCCCTTAGGCAATATGAGTTTCATCATTTTATGTTTCCAGTCCTCAACAGGATGTGGGACCTTTCTTGGTGGAGCTGGAATATATAAGTAGATTAAATAATTAATTAATAATGAGGTATTACAAAAGGATGAATTAAGAATTGTTTTTTATGTTATTACTACTTCTATGTGTAGATGATCGCTTGCTTCGTTGTTCAATGAAATTTTCTCCTTTCTTTTTTTCCTTCAAGTCCGAGCCATGAGTATCGTGGCATCCGGCACACTAAAAGAAAAAATCTGGTATGATTTCAATCTGATTCATAAAAATATTACAAACGTGTCATGTATCCCAACCACGAGCCTGAAAATCGAAAAATACTACGAATAAAGAATCTCCCAATCAACCAACAGGGAGCAAAGAGAATATAAATACACTGTATCTCTTTATTTTTTATGTTTGTGAGAATACGGTCATCTTTTTATGGTTCTGCTTTTTCGTTGAAAGTGGCTAGTCTGCTCCCTGGTAAGTGGCCTAAGTGATCAAATGATATAAATATCCTTAGAGTATATAAACTGAAGACGACGTAGCGCAATTACCTAACTAGTTTTGAGTAGGGCTGCGAGGCCAACATAGTATCGTAAACATAGACAGATTTACAATATGCACACTACAGGGTGTAAACGAATTCGTGTGATTCCTTCAAACCGCGTGATGTGGTGGTGACACTGATTGACCCTGCACAGGTTTTTTACAGAAAGAACAAAAAAAAGTTTTTAAAAAATGAACCATGGTATTCTGTATCTGAGTAATTTTAGCGTCCCAAGTTAACTGACTGCGTAGAGCTATATCGCGCTAGTCGTGCCTGTCAGCTGTGTCGCCGTGCCTTCATTAATTTATGCATGGCATCGAAATTTTCTATCACATAAAAAAATATTTGGGGAAAAAAAGTTTATTTTTATTTTGAATCAATCTAAATCCCATGCAGGGTTAATCTATATCATTAATAGATCATGTGGTTTGAAGGAATTACACGAATTCGTTAACACCTTGTATACTCACAATTTCTCATCTCGTGATTTTTTGCCGTTTTTATAGATAATGGTACGGAACCCTTCATGCGCGAGTCCGACTCGCACTCGGCCGGTTTTTTTTTATTGTATGCCTTATCTCAACAATATGCAGCTTTAGATAAATGGATAAACATAATACATGCGACATTAGCCGCGCCGTCTTCAGTTTAATACACTAGGCCCGTTTGAAACAAATATACCGTTTTTATTTTTTGATGGACAGGATCAACAGCTTTCTGGCAAGGTACCTGAATAACAAAAAATATTTATCTATTTTAAATAATATCTATCTCTAGGTATGTACATTATATGATGCCTGTGAGCCCATGACGCGCTCGCCGACTACTGGGAGACACAGCAATGAGAGCAAGCTTAAGTTAAGGTAATATTTTTATTTAGATGTGTCCGAATTCCAAAAAAAAGGCATACCTGCTTCTAAAGATACATAGTGCTAATAAATAATATTATAAGCCTACCCCTCTGGGAAAGGCGTTACCTCATCATGAGATTAACGTAAAACCGGAGGGAACATTAGACTAGCTTTCTACAACCCCATCATATAATAAAAAATGTATCATGAGGTCTACTGAAAAGCTTACAAACCGCAGGGCAGCTTGTGGCGAGCTGTTGGTGAGTGGCGACACTGCGTACCTTATTGCCTCAGAGAGTCGGTCAGGGCCTCGTCTCCAGTTTGCCTTTATTGGCTGGCTGGAGTGGAACCCCAAGAGTGCCCGCAGGATTCTCAACTCTGTCTTGCCTTTATCGGCCGGCCAGAGGGGGGCCGCCAGAGCTATATGCTCGGGGGTGGAAGTGTCTAAAGGCGTAATAGCGGGGAAACCCACTCCGGGTCTCTTAGACCCGCGACGGCGAAACCGGGGCCACACCTCTCTACACCTTTAGCCGCTCACACGTCTGTTGCCCCCTTCGCCTATGTACTGGCGGCTTTTCAGGGGGCCCAGCTAGTGAGCTGGCGAGTCACCGTCTGCCATCACTTCAATTTTAAATGTTGAAAGGCAGACGCCGTTTTCTTCCGGCAATAGAAGTTATCAGTCCACCTAACACCCCTTCCCATAGACCAGATATTTTTCACCACATTTTACAATAGTCTTGCACCCACCTGGGACGGTCCATGACTGTACTCCAATAGTGCAGCCGTGGATAGTCCCGGGTTGGTGCCCCACCCCATTTTAGATTAAAGCTCTCAAAGGGGCCTCTGCGCGTTGGACCTGTGTCCCCGTGTATGCCTTCCAAAGGACCGGACATCTTCCGCACGGAAGATGAGCCGTGATGTCCAAAGAGATACAAATAATACAAGAGAGACATACTATAACAATAATATAACCTTGTGGATGCAGAAGCACCATAATACAAGTATGTGCCCGACCCAGTTCTCGAGAATGGTCATGTCACATTGTACTGGCTGGGATAGATCTATCATCACCGACAGGACTATTGTTACCAATAAGCCTGACATTGTGGTGATAGATGGATCAGAGCGTCTCACAATGATTGTTGATACCTATCACTGTTCCGCATGACGAGAACCTTGTGAAAGCCGAGAAAGATAAAGAAATTAAATATCAAGACTTGGTAAACGAGGTTGTTGACACGTGGGATGTTGATTCAGCAGTCACTGTGCCGATAGTCGTTACGGCCAATGGTTTAATAGCCAAGAGCCTCGATCAATATCTAAAGAGACTGTCGTTGGGCGGCTGGATCAAGGGCCTGATACAGAAAGCGGTAGGTACTTCTCGACACGGCGAGTATTGTTAGGAAGTTCCTCTCTCTGAGGCCCTGACTACCGGTAAGTTGAAACCTGTTCCCGATGCCGGTGGGCTATTATATATTATATTGAAATGTTTTTTTTCTAGAAATATTTAAGCATGTAATTTTATATGTATGAATAAACGGAGTAACAAATGTATATTATACACAGGTTTCCTGCTGCTATGCTGCTGTCGGACATCCATATCATCTACACTGTATCTGTATAATTACTTAAAATTCATTAAGCATCGCCTCCGGTCTCGGAATACGGACATTATAACTGCTGCAATGCTAGAAACCATTAGCTTTTTGCTTATACGCCATAACGTACTGATATAGATAATAATACTTTACTGCTTGCGGCTTATTATTCCTTTCAGGCTAACCTAATGACACATTAAAGGTTCAGGGAGCGAGCGGCTCAAAACCCTTCGTTATTAAAGTAAGGAAGGCCTAGTTTTAGTAGCAGACGTCTTATGGTGGACGTGACGTCATCAATCATATCTTGAAATAACACAGTGCTAGGTAGAGGCTTCCTTTTGTTTTAACCTTTCCTGGATTAATCCCATTTTCTAATGTCGACCTAGCGTCTGGTCGTGCTAATTTACGTTTGCCTGCTCTAGAATGGTCTGATTCACTTATCACAGTTACTTCTCCTAACTCTCCTAAGTTGCCTTCCTTCTCGGGAAGTGTGTACGCAATTTAGAGAGTCTCCATGACGCACCATTTCTACATCGAACATATACAACCCTCTATAATTATACCTACTTAGTAAAATCGAAATAAAACTCGTTGTCAGTCATGATTGGTTACACTACGAGTAACTGTAGGTTATAAATAATTTTCCTGATTTTGTAAAACCTTGCCGTCCTTTCACTGGGATAGAATCTTTTATATTTGAGGAGAGTAGCGGTGGTAGTGGTGTTGGTTGTGGTGTCAGTTGTAGTCACAGAATACAGCTAATATTGTTTATGGTTGTGGTGCTAGATGGTGTTGGTGTATATTTTGGTAATGTAAATATCATCTCATCTTTTTCATGAGACATCCTCAATAGCTAATAATCATGCAGACTCATCGAATAAGCCCCGAGACTTGCATATAACAAGAAGAACTTGGAACTCTTGGAAGCTGGCTCAAGGTGGCCGTCGGCACTCTGTACAGCGAAATGACCTCAGATTTTCCTGGAACTGGAAAATGGCTCAAACCGTGAGTACCAAAATAAAAACTTTAAAATAGTCCTTGTGTTCCTCAGTTCAAAATACGAGTAGCTTAGCATTGATAGTGCTGCAGAGTTTAGAGACAACATATCACCACAGTAAATGTAGAAGCATAAGGTATGATAATCGCCGAAACAATAAAACTAAAAGTCAAAGTCGCGAGAAAATTTATGAATTGTTACATTTAGAACTTGTTTTCCTTATAGCTGCAGTAGTCATTGGATTAATTGCCACAGTAGCAGTTAGTTACTTCCTTTGTTTTTCAGAAGATTGCCGTTTTTTAGCTATGTCATAATCCTTATGATTTGCGATGCTAATATAGTCGTGTATGTTGCAACTGCCACTACCGTAGAACAGTGCGGTGTGGCACTCAGACAGAAATATTTGTTTTGATGAGGCATTCTTGGCGCCTGCCTCATGTAACATATTTATTACTACGGACTGCGTTACTTTATTATTTATAAACACTGAGGAAATTTCTGCACACTGCAATTTTTCCTGGGAGCTGATAGCTTCACTAATATGGTGAGGTGTGGTTTTTCACTCGATACATGTATCTCCTCTTAGGCAACATGAATTTCATAACTTTATCTTTCGGGTCCTCGGAGTGCGAGCCATGGGCAGGGCATACAGAACACTGGAAAAAATATTCTGTTGGGATTTCAATCTGTTTCATAAAAACTAAACACACACATTAACCGCATAAAATTATGTTTGAATTTTTATTGAAAAAAAAATACACGAAGTTCAAAAAGTAGTTTTACGAAAGTTGTTCACTTTCCGGTACTGAGTAACCCCACAAAGTTCTTAGAGTTAATTTTTTAACACCTTGTGTATAAAATATAATATGTCAAAATATATTGCGCTTTTAAATAAATCGTAATAGTAAACCTATAATTATATTAAATAGCTACATGGGTGACGGGCTTTATAATAAAAACAAGAAGTAATTTTACCTACAATATATACCTAATATTAAAAACATATAACATTACAGATTTTAATTTTGTTTGAACTGCGAGAATGGCCCGTTCGAAACAAAATCGTTTTTACTTTTTAATGGGCAGGATCTAAGAGAACTTTCCTGTGCCTGAAGATTAAAATTATAAAAATAAATATTTATTTTTGGAAAATTCGCAACATTCTACGCGAAACACTAGGTATGTACATGATACTATAATCCCACCAAAAACATTAAATGTAAAAAATGCCAAGTCTCTAGATGCAATCTTTCCACCGTAAAAAGTTCTAAGATCTCATAGAAGCCAAGTCCTATTCAATTTATTTTGTAGTTAGTTATCTATCGAGTGACTGTATTAATAGTTTTATTTCTATTATAATTATAGTGACTCGGCAATGAGCACAAATTAAAAGCTGCTTGCTGTGTGGAATTATGTGCGACTGTTATTGACGAATTGATATCTATGAGTACTATGATTACTTTAGTTGTTATGCTGATGTGTAATTTATGATATGCAGACGTGATTTTACGGCCAATGAGTAGTTATGGTCACCATCGACTACGTGCGTCAATACATATTTAAGAAAACCTAAGTTTATTTGATAAGAACATCACAATTATTATGTATAAGTACCTATGTTTAATGGTAAAATCAAAAGAACTTAACTAATCCTGTGATATTAAACATTACGCGTGCGTTATGCGTTACTTTCACCTCCTCCAAATATATTTGTTTCTTCTTGTGCTCATTGCCAAGTCACTATAATTATAATAGAAATAAAACTATTAATACAGTCACTAGATAGATAACTAACTACAAAATAAATTGAATAGGACTTGGCTTCTATGAGATCTTAAAACTTTTTACGGTGGAAAGATTGCATATAGAGACTTGGCATTTTTTACATTTAATGTTTTTGGTGGGATCTCATTTATTTTTTGTAGGTGGGTCTCTTTCTTTTCTTTTTGGGTGACATAATAATGTCTTGTTCATCAACTGCTGCTTTGCTTAGAGCCTATTCTCTGTCTCTATCTCTTTTGTTTTTATAACTAACTAACAAACTAAATATACTTACAACAAACTATTTATGTATTAAATTAGTATTTTTAATAACTAACTATTTAAGTAACGAATAACTAGCTGATTCAGATATCCATAAACTTCGTTTCGCCGAATATAAATTTACGTTATTATATTTTTTTAGTTTCTAAGTGGTTTTTTTCATAGATAGATGGCGCTATCATACGAATTTCGCATGTGGACACGACACCCATGACGCGTATTTTGTAAAGTATCATAGCGCCATCTTGGATTTTGACTTCGACATCCTTTTCATCATCAGCACCCCCGAAAACAATGGACACGATATCCAAGTCGCATATTTTGTAAAATTTTACAGCCGCCATCTTGGATTTTGACTTCGACCTCATTTTCGTCATCAGCACCCTTGAAAACCTCGGACACGACATTGATGACGCATATTTTGAAAACCCTTGAAAACCTCGGACACGACATTGATGACGCATATTTTGAAAACCCTTGAAAACCTCGGACACGACACCCATGACGCATATTTTGTAAAATATCACAGCGCCATCTTGGATTTTGACTTCGACCTCTTTTTCGTCATCAGCACCCCCGAAAACCATGGACACGACACCCATGACGCATATTTTGTAAAATTTCACAGTCGCCATCTTGGATTTTGACTTTGACCTCATTTTTGGCATCAGCACACCGGAAAACCATGGGAACGACGACACCCATGACGCATATTTTGTAAAATCTCGCAGTCGCCATCTTGGATTTTGATTTTGACCGCCCCCGCCCTCTGGAGGGAAAACTTGTGAGATATTAAAACTTTAAACAATTTAAATTAGCCTTTATGAATGTTATCTAGATACAGTAATAAATGGGTTCATATAGTTACATACTTAGTATACACCTCTGTCCTACCCTTCGGAGAATACAGGCGTGATGGTATGGAATCTCATTTCTCTGAAGTTTATAACGTCCTAATAATTGTGTGTATGGTATTCTAGATTTAGTACATTTGTAGTGCATGGAACGTAAAAATTTTTTTTTGAACCATTTCTATTCTTTTTATGTAAACATCAAAAATAGGACTCCAAACCGGTACCGCGAATTCCAATTGGGAGCGGACCAAAGCTTTGTATAAAAGTAGGAAAGTAGAAGGTCTTTTAAAGTCGTTTGAAGATATCATGACAAAACCAAACATACGATACGCTTTGTTAACAATGTTATCAACATGAAGGTCAAAGTGCAATTTCGAGTCCATTGCAACCCCAAGATCTCGAATGTGGTCAACTCTCTGTAGACTGACACCATGTAGACTGTAATCAAATGTTAAAAAGTTTTTGTTTTTTGTGAAGGTGATTGTGTTACACTTAGGTAAACTGAGCTGAAGTTTGTTGTCTGAACAATATCGAGAAAGTCTGTCAAGGTCCTCTTGTAGAAGTAGACAATCCAGTGTGCTTTTACAAGACTTGTAAATTTTAATGTCGTCGGCGTACATAAGAAATTGGGAATGAATAAAGCATTTCTTAATGTCATTAATAAACAGAACAAACAGTAGGGGCCCCATAATTGAGCCCTGGGGCACCCCGGAAGAGACGATAATCGAGCACGATTGGAAGCCATTAATAACTACTTTTTGTGACCTGTTGAATATATAAGCCATAAACCACCGTAACAAATTGCCACGGATGCCGTTGTAAGCGATTTTATCTAAAAGCAGTTTGTGGTCCACCCTGTCAAAAGCTTTCCGAAAATCCGTGTACACAGCGTCTACTTGGACTTGTTCATCCATATTTTTGAATAAAAAGTCCGTGAACAACATGAGATTGGTATTGGTCGAACGACGCTTAACAAATCCATGCTGTTCACGAATAATGAGGTTGTGTATATGAGAGTACAGCTGACCGTGCACAAGACTCTCGAAAAGCTTCGACAAGGTGGACAGGATAGAGATAGGACGATAATTTTGTATGTTATTTTTATCACCACTCTTGAACACTGGAGTGATATGTGCGCGTTTCCAAATATCGGGAAAAGTACCTTCGCGTAAACATTTATTAAGTGTAATATGGAGTGGAAGAATAATACTTTCTGCAGTTCTCTTTATAAAGATGGGTGGCAAGCCATCAGGACCAGGACCTTTATTTAAGTCTAATTTCTTAATTGCGTTATGTACAACATCCACTGGCAAATAAATATCAGAGATGCAGGGCGAATTATCTTCATATGTGCCAGGTGGCTGCCACATAGCGGGGTCAAAGTTCGAAGGTTCATAAACAGAGGTGAAAAAGGTTGAAAACATGTTACATATTTCAGTTGGATTATTTGTGTTTACATTATCAAGATACATGATTGCCGGAATCTCCGCCCTACCCTTCCGGTTGGAGACGTAAGTCCAGAAATGTTTAATGCTAAGCGGAATACTGTCTTCGACCGATTTCATGTATCTTTCAAAACATTTGACACATTCAGCTTTAAAACGTTTTCGATGAATTGAAAAATTGACATAGTCCGATACATTACGGTAATTTTTCCATTTTAGCCAAGTCTTTTCTTTCGTTTTGAAAATGCGAATAAGAGAAGGGGAGAACCATAAGGGAAAGCATGAGTTCTTGAGACGAGTGAGCGGAACGTGCGTTTTAATTATACTATAAACTTGATCGTAAAATACATTAACCGATTGTTCAGCAGAAAGATCACAAAGCAATTGATTCCAGTCTAAGTTGCGTAACTCTTCATTAATTAGATCGTAATTAGCTTTAAAAAAATTATGTCTTTTAGATAAGTGACGTTTCATTGGTATAAAATTTGTAGCAAGCGATGTTACTATCGAGTAAGGAGGGTGGTAAGTATCAGGCGGTAATAATGGTGCACACGTTACATTCACACAGTCAACGTTTGACAAAAACAAGTCTAGAATGCGCCCTAAATTATTTCTCAGTGTGTTATATTGAAAGATATTAGTTAAAGAAATAAAATTGCATAAATAACTGCCCACATTATCAGTCTGTTGTGGAACAACATAGTTACATCCACTACGGTCCATCCATTTAATGCCTGGCAAATTGTAATCACCTGTTATATAAAATGCGTCAGTATTAGTGTCGTTAATGATATCTAGCAGCATATCTAAGTGTGATGTGTACAAGTAGTCCGCAGAAAGCGGCGGTATATAGGCTGCACTTATGATATGGCGCTTAGCAGGATGCGACGCCGGCAGCTGCACCAAAACGTGCTCGAATTCAGCGTGAGAGGGGCGCATCAAAATGCTAGTTGGTCGTAATGTACGTAAAACGGCTATCATTACCCCACCACCGTCACGCTTTCCCGTGGCACAGCGGTCGCGGTCGCATCTAAATACTAAATAACGATCATCGATGAACTCACCGTCAGATATGTTAGGCATAAGCCAAGTCTCTGTAAGAATGATTACGTCATAGGAAAACGACAAAATATTCATAAACAATGTATGTAGCTTGGTACGCAGTCCTCGACAGTTTTGGTAGTAAACAGTTAAATTGTATTTATCCATCAAAAGCAGAAGAAATACCAAAGACGTTACAAAAACAAAGCTTGGAGCCCAGTTCAATTAAAACGGATATCTTAAGCAAAATAGAATACGTAAAGCAAAAGTAACACGACATATTAAATATTATCAACAATTGCCAATACAATCGGTAATGATGTAAGCAAGATTTTGACAGTATTATTATTATTTTATGTATGTTATAGTAACAGTATATACGAATGCCAAAGTTTAACTTTGATGTAAAATTAACAAGTGTTACAGCATTATTATGGTCATACTTACAGTTAATTAACACAAAAATATTCAGAAAATAAATATATTTTAAGTTAGTTGCACATTTATTTAGATACGCGAGGGTAAATGAAAAATATTTCGCAATCGCTTCATTAGTAGATACAGCGTAAACAATACAGAGTAGAAAACGAGTTAGAGAGTGCAGACTGTATGGTAAACAAAATAACAAATTACAAAATATGATACTATAATGAAACCGCACTTTTACGTTATTACACATAGCAAAGAGATTATCCAGATACTTTGGGTTTAATTTTCGAAAAATCGAAATATGAAGACGAAATATGATGTAATTTGGAAGTTTAGCTAGTTATAATGATTACTCTTGGTTACCGAAAGTTCAAACTGCTAGCTTTGTCCACAGCGAAGATATAGGGGGGGGGGGGGTGAAAGGGCCGCGAATGGCTTCGAGAAAAGATGGTACGGCCGTGCCCGCTTTGCTCGAGACTTGGCGGGCACTACCGTGCCCCCAGATTATATTGTAGTATAGGTTAGGACGCTCTATCTGGAAAGAGTCGAATTAACACTAATAATAATAATAAGTAATCGAGCTGGCGAGTCACCGTCTGCCAACAGGTTTCAATTTTAAATGTTGAAAGGCAGGCGCCGTTTTCTTCCGGCAATAGAAGTTAAATAGTCCATTTAACACCCCATCCCATAGACCAGTTTTATTTTTACCATATTTCACAATAGTTTTGCACCCACCTGAGACGGTCCATGACTGTACTCCAATAGTGCAGCCGTGGATAGTCCCCGGTTGATGCCCCACCTCATTTTAGATTAAAGTTCTCAAAGGGGCCTCTGCGCGTTGGACCTGTGTCCCCGTGTATGCCTTCCAAAGGACCGGACGTCTTCCGCATGGAAGATGAGCCGTGATGTCCAAAGAGGCAGACGCCGTTTTCTTCCGGCAATAAAAATTATCTAGTCCACCTAACACCCCTTCCCATAGACCAGATATTTTTCACAATATTTTATAATAGTCCTGCACCCACCTGGGACGGTCCATGACTGTACTCCAATAGTGCAGCCGTGGATAGTCCCGGGTTGGTGCCCCACCCCATTTTAGATTAAAGCTCTCAAAGGGGCCTCTGCGCGTTGGACCTGTGTCCCCGTGTATGCCTTCCAAAGGACCGGACATCTTTCGCACGGAAGATGAGCCGTGATGTCCAAAGAGATACAAGTAATAATAATAACCCCCTCTGGGAAAGGCGTTACCTCACCATGAGATTAACGTAAAACCGGAGCGAACATTAGACTAGCTTTCTACAACCCCATCATATAATAAAAAATGTATCATGAGGTCTACTGAAAAGCTTACAAACCGCAGGGCAGCTTGTGGCGAGCTGTTGGTGAGTGGTGACACTGCGTACCTTATTGCCTCAGAGAGTCGGTCAGGGCCTCGTCTCCAGTTTGCCTTTATTGGCTGGCTGGAGTGGAACCCCAAGAGTGCCCGCAGGACTCTCAACTCTGGCTTGCCTTTATCGGCCGTCCAGAGGGGGGCCGCCAGAGCTATATGCTCGGGGGTGGAAGTGTCTAATGGCGTAATAACGGGGAAACCCACTCCGGGTCTTTTAGACCCGCGACGGCGAAACCGGGGCCACACCTCTCTACACCCCTAGCTGCTCACACGTTTGTTACCCCCTTCGCCTATGTACTGGCGGCTTACAGGGGGCCCAGCTAGTGAGCTGCCGAGTCACCGTCTGCCAACGCATTTCAAATTTAAACTTGAAAGGCAGACGCCGTTTTCTTCCGGCAATAGAGGTTAACCGATCCACTAAACACCCCCTCCCGTAGACCAGATATTTTTTTTCCATATTTTACAATAGTTTTGCACCCACTTGGGACGGTCCATGACTGTACTTCAATAGTGCAGCCGTGGATAGTCCCCGGTTGGTGCCCCACCCCATTTTAGATTAAAGTTCTCAAAGGGGCCTCTGCGCGTTGGACCTGTGTCCCCGTGTATGCCTTCCAAAAGATCGGACATCTTCCGCACGGAAGATGAGCCGTGAATAGAGATACATAATAATAAAAATGTTTATTTATCTCATCATCACATTACAGAGTAACAGTAAATAAATAGCATCTTATATAGAGACTGGTGTCTGAGATAGGTAAAACCGTAAAACCTGTGTTACAACAGATCACCAGGCAACCCTCTTACGAGACGAATTACATTACTAATACTGAGATTCTTGACGTTTAGTAGTTTATTAATTGAGTACAAAGATTAGACAAAGAAAGAAAGAAGAGATTAACAATCATTAATTATGAATTTAAATATTTTAAGGATGTTGGACATATGGACATAATGTAAGTGATTAGAGTGATCTATGAGTATGAATGAGTAGTAATGTAAGTGAGTGTGAATATGTGATTGTGAGTGTAAATGTTGATTTGATGTGTTGGGAGACATGTAAAACACAATAATTTACGACTGCGGTTTTAATAAACATTCCGTGGTAGTATAATCCAGACTTTGGAGCCATGAACCGACCCTTTCTTTACATTTGGCTTTGGGAAGTGGGTAGATTAATAATTCTTTATTTATTTTGTTATATAAATATGGGCCCAAGAAGGCAAAAAAAATTTGGGATTGGCTATTTTTACAACGAATTTGTGTACATACAGCAGTGTTTCTTCTCTCACACTCTGTAAGTTAATGACAAAAATTAATAATATGGAGAAGGAATTGAGGGCGCCATTTACTCTTGCGACCGCACGCACGCATGCACCTACATGCAGTGCTCCATTTTTTTTTTTTTTTTTTTTCTATTTGACTGCTGTAAGTCGTCCTAGGGACGGTTTCTACGTAACCGGGCATCTCCATTTTTCTAATCACACAGGCCTCTATATACTAGGGCGTTTTTTAACCAACTTCGAAAAGGAGGAGTTATCAATTCGAACGGTCTAAAGTTCGTTTCAAAATCCCTGAGACTGAATTGACATGCGCGAAACGTCAAATTTGAAAAATATGTTCATAAAATTTACAAGTTTCACGTTTGCGCCTGTAAATTTTTTCTCAGGGATTTTAAACGAACTACTTATATTTTTTTTTTATATTTATTGTCTCTATTTTCTCCACGATTTGTGGACCGATTTGAATCATTCTTTTTTTATGTGGTGCGGAATACTTCTCTCGAATTGGTCCCATATACATTACTTAAGTACCTAAATTAAAAACCAAGTTCAAAAAAAGGAGTAGGTATTTTAACAATTTCAGAAGTCTGTGCAATTCTACGCTGAAACAAATTGAAGGCACCGACTTATGAAACTGTTAATTTTTTAATAATTATGGTAATTATTTTACTCCTTTTGGATTTTTTAAGTTGGTTTTTACTTTTTTTATTATAACAATAGCTGGCATCGATGCCACTTTCCGATACTGACATCGGATGCCAAGTTAGGTATGTTGAAAACGGATATCGATGGCAACTACTTTTGAACCCGGCACCGCAGGTGCTGCTGCTTTCAGATGCGCGCATCGCACGCCGTTATGAAAGCCTGAGAAACTTGTTTTTTGAATTTTAACACTAAACAGTGTTTATTCTTATAAGGGCTGATTTTTCAATAGTCAGATAACTTTTAACTAAGGAATAAATATGACGGTTTGACATATGTTCTATACAAAAGCTGTCAAAACGTCGAACTTATTCCCCAGATTCTGATTCTTAATTCCAGATTCAGAATCAGAATCTGGGGAATAAGTTCGACGTTTTGACAGCTTTTGTATAGAACATAATTATGTCAAACCGTCATATTTATTCCTTAGTTAAAAGTTATCTAACTATTGAAAAATCGGTCAGTCAGTTTTACGAAAACTGGTAATTTTGTTTTTTGTGTCAAACTATTTGACAGCTTTTGAAATTGAAAATTGTCTGAATAAACGGTTCAGCCTTGGTTCGGTTGCGATTAATCTTGTTATTTTAGGAGAGTTCGGCCCCATTTTTACCGCTCCCGTGTGTAAGACAGGTCTGAATAGATCATAAAAATAATATTTTTACTTACAGCATTGACCAAGTAGATACAAAAGAAAAACAAAACGATATAATACAATGGTTGGCTAACCAAGTCCATCTTGTTTCACTGTATGTATCAAATTATAACTTTGAAATAAAACGAGAAGTAGCCCTGGCGTATTTTATGAACAATAAAGTAATAAATGTATTGTGCAATACTTTTATTGAATTGAATGTATACAATACCTATTGATAGGTTAGTACATACTATACAACAAAAAATAAAACCGACTTCAAAAAAATTACCAAAAAAATTAACAGTTTCAGAAGTCCGTGCTAGTCCACACTGATCCTAATTGAAGGCCCTTCTGAAACCGTTAATTTATATTATGTTTATTGTTTTTTTTTAAGTCAATCTTATGTTTTTTTTTTAAAAGTTAGTTAGGTACAACATAAGGTTACCCTCACTTGATATCAATACTTAAACAGCGATAGAGATTCTGTTTATCAATGGCTTAACTACTTTAAACAGCCTTATATAAAAGACACAACAACATAATCTTTCAGGGGTGATTCTATCATTACAGTTATAGCTAATATCGGTATGTCATTATTGCGAGCAAGGTAAATGTAGTAAATAAAACCAACATAGACTCTCCACCACTGAGAGTACTTACTTGTATTTGGGTTAGTGTTAGTAACACAGTCTACCTATATCTTACTCCTTCCAGTTGGTCAACGAAGAACATTGTCGCAGAGCAATCGTGCGGGGGGGGGTGAAGGGGGCCACAGAACAGATAAAAGAAGGGGGCGGAGGTTACGTCCCGAGTAGCCATACTGCATAGGACGTTCCTAGAAATTATATTATTTTATTAATAGTATATGTTGTAGTTGTATGTACCTATTACGAGAATTTTATTATAAAGTCTGTTTACTAATCCAAGATGCCGGCATACATACATTTTCAAATGATTGTTCGTGGGAAGTCATTTCCACGGTTTTCGGGGTCACTGATGCCGAAAATAACGTCAAAATCCAAATCCAAGATGGCGGCCATGAAAATTTTCATCTAATCATCATGAGTGTTAATTTCATGGTTTTCGGAGTCACTGATGCCGAAAATAAAGTCAAAATCCAAATCCAAGATGGCGGCCATGAAAATTAGTAAATTAGTCGTCATGGGTGTCAAAACCCATGGTTTCCGGGTGTACTGATGCCGAAAATGAGGTCAAAATCAATTTCCAAGATAGCGGCTTTTAAAATTTCAATTTAACCGTCATGGGTGTCATTTCCAAGGTTTTCGGGGATGCTGATGACGAATTTGAGTCAAAATCTATATTCAAGATGGCGCCAGGGCCACACCCTGTTTTTCGACTAACATTTACAATAAAGTAAAGATAGACGACCCAAACTTAGTCGAAGCAATTGCAGAATCTGATTGGAGTCACATCTATAACCACAGTGACGTGACTGAAGCCGTTAAGGATTTCACAGCAAAGATAAGAGAGAAAATATTATGTGCTTTCACTACAACAGAGACTGTACGAAATTCAAAAGCCATTAAAAAACCCTGGATCACTAAAGGTTTGTTAAGATGCATTCGAAAAAGGGACCTGTTACACATGGAAGCGAAGAAAAAAGATAACAAAGATAACCCGAACATACAGCAGTGGTACAAAACATACAGAAACTTCTGCAACAATTTAATTCAAAATCTTAAGGTTGACTACGAAAGGAAACAGAAGATGCCAACGGAGATTGCAAAAAAACATGGACGGCTATTAAGAATATCTGCAATATTAAAAATAAGAGCCAGAGTGGCGTAGAACTATTACACATACATCCGGATCCTATAGAGTCTCTAAATAACGTAAATAACTATTTCACAAATGTAGGTCAGCAGCTTGCTGAAAAAACACTGCTACGTATTAATAAAACCGAAATGGAACTGGCTGCTATGACATTCTCCCAGGATAACAACCCATCTGGTGAATCATTTTTCGCAACGCCGACTGACGAAGTTGAGGTTAAAAAGATCATTACAAACCTCAAAGACAACTCAGCTCCTGGATGGGATGGTGTCACAAACAGGACACTCAAATTAAGCAAAAATCATCTTGCCACCCCAATTACCTTTCTGTGCAACTTAAGTATCTCGACTGGGAAAGTCCCAACGCTCATGAAAACAGCGAATGTATGCCCAATTTTTAAATCAGGTGACAAAACAGTTCCATCAAATTATCGACCCTTATCCCTGCTCACATCTTTGTCCAAAATTCTGGAGAAGATTATGAATAATAGACTCCTCAGCTTCTTGGAGAAGAATAGACTGATATCAGAGAATCAATACGGCTTTCGCAAGTACAGGTCAACAGAGGACGCAGTCACAAACCTAGTTGATTTTGTGGTGAATAAAGTGGACAACGGCTATAATTGTACTGGTGTCTTCCTTGACCTGGCGAAAGCTTTTGATACGGTATCTAGACGTCTTCTCCTTAAAAAAGATGGAAGCGATGGGTATCCGAGATTTAGCGCTCGAGTGGTTTCAGTCTTATCTCACAGACCGTACACAAAGGGTCCGCATGGATGACACGTGCAGTAGTTATGCCAGCTTAAACTACGGTGTGCCTCAGGGCAGTGTGCTCGGGCCGACCCTTTTTATTCTGTACATTAACAGCCTTTGCACACTAGAGATGGACCGAGCAAAAATATTTGCCTACGCTGACGATACCGCCATAGTCTTTTTTGACAAAACTTGGGAGGGGGTTCATGAAGCTGCTAATGCTGGTGTTGATTTGGTTTCCGGTTGGCTCAGCCACAACCTACTGACGCTAAACGTGGATAAAACTAAGGTTGTGAATTTCAGCGTCAGTGTAAGAACATCCTGCCCAAATCATCTGTCAGTTAAATTACACTCTTGCCATAAAACAGCACTCGCAAGATGTACCTGCCCAAATCTCGAGCAAGTAAAACACATTAAGTACCTTGGTTTTCATATAGACCAGCATCTTACCTGGGTAAAACAAATAGAGCATGTAAGCAGTCGGGTAAGAAAGCTCCTACATATTTTTAAAAAGATGGGACGGATTGCTAGTAACACAGTTCTGAAAATGCTCTATCACACATTATGTTAGTCTGTTCTCAACAACTGCATTGCAATATGGGGCATAGCACACAAGACGCATCTTATGAGAGTGGAACGTGCACAACGGGCTCTTCTTAAGGTAACTTATAAGAAACCGATACGCTTCTCGACTGACACACTATACCAAGAGACTGGTGTCCTGCGTGTGCGACAGTTGTATATAATGGCTGTCGCCCTGAAGTTCCATAAAAATGCCCATAGTTTGACGACATATTCCAAAGTACGGTCTCTCAGAAATGCAAATAAGCCCAAATGGGATAAACCCAAGTGCAGGCTCCATTTTGGTAATCGATGCTTTCTCTTCATGGGGCCATTAATCTACAACAAGCTCAATAACGAAATAGATGTACTTTCGATGACTAGAAATAGGTGCAAAAATGTCCTTTTAAAATTTCTGGCAGAAATGAATTATGAAGGCACGGAAAACTTTCTTAGGAACGCTTAACATATTTTTTTCTTTTCTTTTTCTTCAAAAAAGTATACCCCACAGATACCTACTCTACACTTGATAACCACACAATACATATACTCATCACACACATACACACCACATGCATCCACTACACCACATTACACTAACCACACTTACTTACATTAAAATACCTACATTCCTCGTACAATTTCAAATTTACGATTTATAATGTAAAAGGAATTATTTTATTTTCTATTGTTTAAAGTACCCGGCAATTTGTCGCCATAAGATCGTCATTGATCGATATTTGTATATGTTGGTACCTACTATCTTGTGCTTTACTTAGACGAAAGAGACTAGTCTCCACGACACAGGGAATCCTAGTGTAGAGGCTAGTGCTATTTATGTACTGATCTATGTTTTTTTTTGAACAATAAAGATTTATTATTATTATTTAACTGGTAAATTTTTTTGACCGCCGTATATGATCGAGGAATACTTAGGCTTTATTTCCAGCATCAGCACCCATGAAAACCATAGAAGTAATAACCATGAATAATAAGTCATTTTCTACGGCTCCTTCTTGGATTTGGGAATAATTTATGACATTTGCCTACCCCCCTAAGCGTTAGCCACTGCGACTGTAACCTCGACAAAATTTGTAGTTTTAAATATTGTTAGAAAATTCCAGGATAAGATGGCGAAATTGCTGCTACATACCTTTGCATTATTTTGTCAATCGTCAAAATTACGCATGCGTGGTTTTCTTTTTGCGTGTCACTGCGGTTTCTATAAAACGTTAATTAATTTGGACGTTTGTTTGACAAAGTTTGTGTAATTTGTTGTATGTGACAACCCTATGACAAGTGTTACCAATTTTGACATTTCATAGGACCTGTCAAATGTATGGCCCACTGTATGTATTAAGTAGGTACACTGTGTGATTATCATGAATTAGATCACAATATAATATTTTATACAATTATTACAAGATCATAAAAAAGGACAAGCTAGTCAGATATAAAAGGTCAGACTTCTTCAGCTGTCCAGCACGGAATGCTCTTCCTTCGTTTTTTTTTTCTCTTGGATTGCTGTAGTTGGTCCTAGGGGACCATTTCTACGTAACCGGGCAGTTATTGGCGAGACCTGAAGGGTCTCCAGCCAATGGGGGGGGGGGGGAGTAAAATACTAATACTTATACTACACTAACATCATGACTACCTGCAACAACAGCACTAAGGGCGACCCCTAGTGGGACTCGGACCTCGGCTTAGGGCGTTGCTGGCGGGGGCTTAGGGGGGGGGAGACAGCTTGATGAGGGCTGAATTATCGGTGTGACTGCGGAGTCTGAAGAGACGACCGGCTCTACGACGGGAGAGCTCGGTGGATCGTGACCGGCGCTCTTCCTTCGTCGAATGACCACCGCCTTTATAATCGGGTGCGTTGATCCATATCGACGACTACCTTCCATTGTCAACATTGCGCAGTGTTACCCGCCAGGGATAACACTTATCTAATAATTAGGTTACATTACACGTCCAGTGGTTATTGGGAGGTCCATGTCCAGCGGTAAACGGTCATGGGTTAATAATAATAATGTAATGAACCATTCTGGTGCGGAATCCTAAATAAAACAAATTATTGCTGTTTATGATAATAGCACATTAATGCGACCGTGAGTTGACATGACACGCTTCTGTTATTCATGGCCATCCATCACTTGGATAATAACATATTTTGTAGGTAATTTAAGTTCTACAGTTTCAAAACATTTTATTCAGTAGAAGACGATCATCAATCGGGACCTATATTGAAAGTATTTTCTAGATCAATCCGATCAATTGTCTACTATGAAACTCCTATCTGACGGTAGTGACCTCGAGTAAGTTTTATCATTCATGTCCTCTTTAACATAAAGAAATATTTTTCTATAGTTTCTTTATGTTTTGAGATCAAATATACAGGCTGTAAGGGTAAACACCGACCTTGTTTCATTTATAGAACGTAAAATCAATGAAAAATAACGAACTTTTTTTTATAAAATTTTCATTTTCTTCAAAAGCATTTCACCCTATGCGCGGGGGCAACAAACTACGGGAGGGGGCGCGGGGAACTCGCCGCGTGGCCCGACGCACGGCCCCGCACAGTTTGCTACGCCAGTCAGTCAGCTGTCTCGTTAGCGAGTGTGTGTACGCTGCGTCGTAGCGCCGGCGCCGCCGCGCCGCTCATTTCTCGCGTTTTTTTTTTTTTTTTACTCTTTCTTTTTATGTTTACCCATGGTTTGAGTGATAACGGTGTTTACCCTTACGTGCTGTATATTATAAGTCAATAGTTTTTCACCATTTAAATATACAAGGTGCAAAAAAATACAGCTATTTTGGGTAGTTATTCAGTATTGAATCTCGTATACAGAAGTACCCAATAGAAAAAAGTTTTCACTACATTAAAATGTGCAAAGGCAATTCTATCTTTTACTACCTTCTCAATTGTCATAAATAGAGATCGGATATTCGGATGCATATTCACCTAAACTTGCGATGTTGGCTAATATGGAATGAGCTTTTGTATCGAAAAAATCCTGCGGTTCCGGGACAATTATTTTATGTTTTTTTTTGGTTCATCGAACATACACCACTCCTCTTCTTACACTCTACATACACACATATTTGCATCTTATAATTTTATTATGCAATCCAAAAACACCGGTTTTTTTTATAAATTATTTTAAGAAGTCGCTTCCATACTGTACACCCGATAGTTATGCATTCCCAGTGTTCCTGGAAAGACGTTTTTTTTTTACAAAAAATATATTTTTAAAAGCCGCGTCCACACTTTCGTAGCTAAAAATTCACTTTAGGTAAATATGCATCCGAATATCCGATCCCTAGTCATAAGTCTAACAATGCTTCTTACGCATGCCGCTTCTTCTAACCAGCTCTAACATAATGGAAGCAGTGAAGGGTGCTATCTTTTGTTGTGGACATTAAAATAGTACGAATAATACACTAACTGCTTCTCTGCTCTATACACCGTGGGCCCTAGGTACCTGAAAGATTTTAACCTTCGATTCCGGTGCCTAATTGGAGAAGAAAATCTAGGGTATAGTTTGTTGAATAAAGCTTAATTTTCGAAATATTAATTATTTACGGAAATTCAAGTAACAAGTCCTATGAACGCGGCTTTGCGACTTTTGTCCTACCATACCCCTGTCGCCGTATGTCTTATTTGTCGGGGAGGATTGTGAAGTGAGAAGTCTCATACCCACTCACACGATAATGTATAAATGTTGCCAGTTCAACCTAAACTATTGTTTACAAGGAAGTACTAAAGTTAATTGAATTATTAAGTAAAGAAAAACAAAAAAAAAACATAAAAATAACTGACTGAATTGGACTTTCGTTGATATAACATTTGAGTCATAATACCATCAGAAAGGCGTGGTTAAAATCTTACGGGTGCTCGACCCGAAATACTTCAGATCTCTCTTTTACTCTAAACGATCAGACCATAACGTACCTACATAAATGTAAATTATTATGGAGGTGTTGAGAAGACAGAAGATATTCAATATATAAAACTTGTACGCTCGAGTTTGTGGATCATAGGTGGCTGGCCCAAGGGCCCGAAGGAGTCTCAAATCCATAGATATTACATGGTCATCTTGAATATCTGTACCCTCGTACCGGGTATAATTTATCTAAGGAACAACGTTGGAAAATTGTCATCTTTCGTGTTGGGGCACACTTTCATTACCGTATTTATGAA
Source organism: Amphipyra tragopoginis (assembly GCA_905220435.1). NCBI lineage: Eukaryota > Metazoa > Arthropoda > Insecta > Lepidoptera > Noctuidae > Amphipyra > Amphipyra tragopoginis. The sequence continues at coordinate 20,148,922 of HG991991.1, read as the reverse complement.
TATAGTTACCATGGTAAGTTAAGTAAAATAAAGGTTAATTTGTAAATGAAAATCACCAATAGATTTCTAGATTAGCAGTAGTTTTCGCTTGACTTACCTGAGAAATTTTGCGTTAGAGATTGCGCTACACACATCAAAAGTGTAAAAAATGTCCGGTGTTTATTGGTGGTCATACTAGCACGTCATATTGATATGACCAATAAGAATTGTTTGTATCGGTGGTCATATTTCCTATTATCACTCTAAATATAATATTTTCCTGCACCCTGGTAGATGTAATGGTACAGTCAATGTCAGCTGTACTGATTAGTTAAGAATGATTTTTCTTATTAACGACCTCATATAACGGGATTAGTCAAATTGTTTATACTCCAATTCACCTCTTTAAGGACACATAGAAAACAAAGTTTATTTATTTCTTGTTGACATTAATGATTTCACGTAATTGGCCGTTAATTTTACCTACTGAAAATAATATGCAGACAATATATAGACAATATATAGGTGGAGTTCCACCTTTGCGTATTGTTGTTTAGTGGTAGACAATTTTATAAGTACCTAATGATGTTATAAAAATGGACACTCTATAAGGAATTGTTGTAAAGTTGGAAGTGAAAAGTGTAGAGGATCCGTTACGCTACGAGTAAGTTGATAAATCCTTTAATAATGTTTTATTTATGAATTATTGATGCAAATATTTAATTAAATAACATAATATTAATTATACGGCGGTGGTTGAGTGGTTAAGGTTATGGACTTAAATTTACTTGAACACTGAGTGGCGTGTGTTTAAACAAAGAAGAAAAAACCTGCACAAGCTAAAGAAGATATTCTAAAGCATAAGTGAAGTCTGCCGTCTGTCGCTTTTTTTTTAGAAAATCTTAGATTGCTAAATAAATTAAATACAAATTTCGTTTTAAATTTTGGGCGTGATTGTACTTTATTTATGTCAAGTCTAATGTACCTATAGGGTGTTTACTAAAATAGTATGACCACCGATACAAACTATTCTTATTGGTCATATCAATATGACCTACTAGTATGACCACCAATAAACACCGAAAATGTCTAGAGATAAAGGTGTTTATACAAATATTTTTGTATCATATTAAAACTAAATTAAAATACCAATGAAAATTGATTACCTAACATGTTTTCCTATTTTTAGATTACGAAGAACCGCTGCTTCTGCATTAATAAAGACTTTTTGCATTTTTTTCAAATTATAGGTTCTTAATTAATGCTGACATTAAAAACGGGTTAAACTGATGAAAATAAAAGTTATTAATAGTAGTTTATGAAACTGTTACATAATAGGGGATAATAAAACACGAGTGTGAGTTTAACCTAGTTATGTGCAGTTTCATTCACTATACTTGTACCAATCTAATAGGTCCGATTTAACACCTGTCAAAACACTATGAGTAATGACAACACTTTCGTTTAGTTTAATTTATTAACCCCCGACGCAAAAAGAGGGGTGTTATAAGTTTGACCGCTATGTGTGTCTGTCTGTCTGTGTGTCTATCTGTGACACCGTAGCTCTTAAACGGGTAAACCGATTTGGGTGCGGTTTTTTTTATTTAAAAACAAGTTTTCTAGTGGTTGTTCTTAGATATATTTTATCAAAATCGGTTCAGACGTTTCAAGGTCATCAGCTGTTTTGTTAGCTGCGGTAGGGTTCTTAGACGCATAATGTGTATTTATTTACTTTACTATCAAAAATACGTGTGACCTAAAATTTGAAACACTGTATGCTATATAATAACTATGCAAGATTATGGAATTCTTGGTCTGATGCTGCAGCCAGGATATCCAGCACACTAGTAGGTACACTCTTGAAAAAATAATAGCAGATATGTAGTTTGGATTTGTTTTGATCAGTAGGTATTTAATTCTATTTACAGTACGATGGGGTAAATAACGGGGTACCGCTAAATTTAAAGCAATAACTAAATAGCAAAAATAGGGAGATTACAAAGTCATAGCGCTCCCAGACTTAACAATTTAACACCCAATGTAACAACAATATGATCGTATCGAAGCCAGTTGGTCGGAAATGCTAGTAAATGAATAAATCGTCAAGCAGATGAAGAGTCTGACTTACTGAAACGGTACCCCGACGCGACATTATAGCGCTATTTCAACGAGTAGGTAAACCTTATCGTGCCATCCATCAATTTCTATAATTAAAATATTATAGGTGTTACTCAATCGAATTTGATGGCTCAACGATAGGTATTATTTTTAAGTTTGTCAATGTTCGCTTTACATTTGCGTTGGGGGTTTTTAAAATTTTAAATTTAATTTTTATCATGAGTGCGCTAAGTTAAGTTAAATAAAAAGGCGACTTTCTTTAAGATCGAAGGCGTAGGTACAACGTCTGTACACATTTATTTTGTGATTTTATGCAAACGTCAAATCGGACCTATTAGGTACATTGTCCGAACTGTACTTTATCTAAACTCGTACAATTTATTTAAAAAACTAAAGTCAAAACAAAAACAATATTATTGGCGCCCGAATCCAGCAGCCCACCGCGCATGCGCCTTAGCGCATGCCGTGACAGATAAGATAAAGAACAGCCGCAAATTTTTTTTTATTGAAAACTCCTTGGTCGGTCAGAAGTCTACTTTAATCTAAGACTTTAATAGAAAAATAGTTATTTGATATACAAGAGGGCAAAGTTGCTTTTTAACCGCGTGCTCAATTATGATGACCGAGCAAGCGAAGGATCCTAAAATTGAATCACGAGCGCAGCGAGTGATTCAAAAATTAGAATCCTGAGCGTTAGCGAGGGAATCAAAAGAGCATGAGGTGAAAAATCTTTGTACTCGAGTGCAACACGTAACTTTTCATCCCACCTCAGCGAGGAAATGACTTAATGTAAAAAAAATAAACTTCCTCGTCGCTAGAATCACTCATTTTAGGTTTTTCACTTGTTTTCAAGTTTCTTGTTTTTAACCTGAGGTTTTAAGAATATGACGTGAAAAGAAATAGGCGCGCGTAAATCAAATTAAAAAAAAAGTAATACACCAAGAAGGTTCCGAGTCTGAGTTTTAACAAATTAAAAAAGGTTGTATGATAAATTCGGCTTTGCTTCCGAATTCCACGAAAATGATCTTTACGAGGATGGGAACGCCGGTGATCGATCGGTTTGCGTCCGAAACTGCTCGAGAGTAGCGAACTACATGACTCTAGACCTCGGCGGTCACGAGGCGATGTTCCACGACGCCTTCAGCATATAATGGAATTTTCCCCCTAGCGTGGGTCTTCCCACTATCTTTTCTTCCCTCGAGTGTTAATGCACCTAAATCAAACTATAGGGATTTACCTAATCGTAGTCCCTTGTTGGGAAAAAGTTTTCTGGAGAACAGATCTCAAATGTCGAGCCATTGCATCCCCATTCTTACTAACGAACCTGAACCTCCGAAAGTGCAGGAAATGGTTCTGGAGATCTGGAAATGTGGGGGTGGTCAGACAATATTACGTAATGGGACCGCAACCAAATCTTTCTACTTAAATCTTCCTGGCGACCTTCCACGTGGAAGTCGTTTAAAGTAGCTTGGAACCGTTGAATGTTGTGGACTAAACAACATAGTATTAATTCAATGCGCCCCATTGGATCCCAATTAGCTCAATTCTTGGCTGATTTGCACTTAAATGCTAAAATTATCTTTTAATACTATTCTCTTACACAAGTCTTATCTAAGTACGTTGTGTAATGTAGAGTTTAACGTTTAATGTCAAATTAAGTGAAGATGTTTTGATTAAACATATAGAGTCTTATCTTTAAAGAATCCAAAGTCCTCAAAACCGCCTGTTTGTGACATTAATATGCACACACTACCTATTTGTGCAATTATTCTGTAGACAGTACCTAAACATATTTTTCAGACCGTTCGATATGCGGCAACATTATTAATTTTATGTTCAGGTCGCAATTCACGGCCTTATCTTGTTAAAGGTACCTAGATAGTGAGCATTGTATAATTAATGATGATTTTATTGTTTTATGGCCTCATTTTGGATCAAAAATAGATTGTAGTGATTATAGACAATCGGAGTAGAAACTGCTATTTAATTCAGAAAATCAAAACCTGAACCCTATCTATTGGATTAATAAGACCATAACAGTCTTAAATGGAAGACGCAGTAACTCTGGTTCATCAAAATTTATTAATTTGCGAGGATCACCGTCTCCTGCGTCCCGTACAATTATCGCAGCGTCGATTAAATGACTCATGAAGGCTGCTGGTATCACAGCAACGCCAGGAAGTATGCGTTCCACTGTAGCCAGGAACTGGATTGATAATGTTCCTCTGGGTAATATTTTAGCTAGAAGAAATTGGAAATCAACAAAAACTTTCCAAAAATTCTATAACCGTGAAGTTAAGGTGACCACATCTAATAATACATTAATTACTACCTTAATTAACCCTGTGCTTTGATTTATTTTGTTACTAGCTTCTGCCCGCGACTTCGTACGCGGATCCTGTTGCTTATGCCAGCGACAACGGGGTCGTCAAAATCGAAGATCTGAAACGTCTGATGTCGAATTCTAAGAGCCCGGGGACGGGTAAACAACGGGATGTGCGAGACGATTTGAGACGTTCCAGATCTTTCATTTTTGTAAGTTAACAGGAAATGCCCATCAGACTAAACAACTTTTGCTAAGACGTCATTCCTATACATGTTATAGTGTCGATGGGCTTTGGAGTTCCACAACAGGTGTTCCAGATCTTCAAATTTATTCTCACAGCAGAAAATGCTCTTCACGTGGAATAATTTTTGCTATGGCACCATTTTTATATCTCTTATACTTTAGCTGGTCTGTTGCGGTTCTGCATCAGGTGTTCCATTTTCCAAAATAAATTATAGCCTATATGTTGCCCAGACTTAAATACCTACTTATACCTACAACAACAAAAAAACTTTTCTTCCCGTAATTCCGCAGCGGATCCCAAGGGTACACTGAATTAACAATAATACTGCAAATAACTTTAAAAAAAAATTCTTTATAAACTTTATTTGGGGTTTTTCCTTCAGGAGCTAATATATAAAGACCGGAAGCGTTGCTGACCCTTGAAAAAGCAACATAAAGTTGGCCATGAGAAAAACAGCTGGTTGTCAGGTCAACACCAGCGCCTTTAAGCGTCTGCCCTTCTGACTTGGTTATTGTCATGGCAAAGCATGTAGTCACAGGGAACTGTGTGCGCTTAAATTGAAAGGGGAAATTGTTGAAAACACAGCCTCACCGGCACCACACCCAGTGAGGATTGTAGCAACAATTATATTACGTTGTAAAGCGTTGACAATAAGACGAGTTCCGTTGCACAGTTTTGGCGGAGTTAAATTTCGCATCAGCATTATGGGAACACCGACTTTAAGTCTTATTTTATGAGCAGGGAGACCACTCGCTGTAAGTGAATTGAGAAACTAAACTGGGTAATTAGTGGCGTCGTCCTGATCGACAACACTGTCGAAAGAAGTGTAAACCACTTCCACCCCTACAATATCCGCCAAATTTTTTTGAATAAATTTTGCAGCTTGATCATTTTTTGGGGTCAATATGGCGCGTTCGCATAACCATGAATTTTCTAATATCTAAGTGACTGCTCCCCTGCGTTACAGGGTAGGCTACCGTGTCACGAAGATAAATGGAAAAGGAAATTAAACACTCAAATAACATAAGCTCGAAGGCATATTTATTCGATAAAATAAAAAAAATAATGGGAGTTTTGGCCAGTAGAGTCAAATTTTCAATGATATACCATCGTCATCAAAAATCAGTCCTAAACTGTTACCGCCTTCACCGCGTGGAGGTACTCCAAGCTTATGTTATTTCATAATTATACAGTGAAATTAGTGATAACTTTGATTTCCACATCAGATGTTTCTGATCTTCGATTTTTATAAGTCATCAGGAAATGCCCATCAGACCGAATAACTTTTGCTAAGACGTCATTCCTATATGTGTTATGGTGTAGCTGGGCGCTTGGAATTCCACAACAGGTGTTCCAGATCTTCAATTTTTATACGTCAACAGAGAGTGCTCATCAGGCTGAACAACTCTTGCTAAGACGTCATTCCGATATTATGTTATAGTGTAGCTGGGCTCTTGGAGTTTCACATCAGGTGTTCCAGATCTTCAAATTTATTCTCTCATCAGAAAATGCTTATCACGTAAAATATTTTTTGCTATGGTACAATTTTTGTATCTCTTATAGTTTAGCTGGTCTGTTGCGGTTCTGCATCAGGTGTTCAAGTTTCCAAAATAAATTATAGCCTATATGTTGCCCAGACTTAATACCTATACAACAAAAGAAAACTCATTCAAATCCGTCCAGTAGTTCCGAAGATTAGCGTGTACAAACAAACAGACAAACAGACACACAGACAAACAGACAAACAGACAGACTTTTTTTTTTGGATTCGTGCTCTATTACTGTTTCTAAACCCCCCTCAACTATTGTTTTTTTAATATATTCAATGTACAGACACAGTTTTTTTACTGTTTTATTATATGTATATATGTATAGATAAATGAATAATTATCTAAAAATTATATGGACCTATTGTGTGCAATATTTATGATTATTGTCTTTAATAAATGTATTCGCACATCTCCCTTTACTTATTTCTTTACCCCCTTTGTCACATTGGCGTATTTCTCTTCACCAGGCGATAACAAACACGTCTCATTATTATAAGCTTCTAATAACGGTCAAGTGGTTTAATAGACGCGTTTTACCTGAAATAAAACGCATATTAAACTACTTACCTTATTAGAAGCTTAGTTTTTATTCCTGCCTGGTGTATATTTCGACACAATGACGAACCAAGGTGCATGGAGCTCTCAGCTCAACAGCACCCCCTGCCTGGTGAAAGGAAGGGATGTGCGAAAGAGATACAAGAATAGGGTAGAAAGAGAAAGAAAATACAACGGAAACGGATGTGCCTATCTCATTATTATAAGCTTCTAATAAGGTAAGTAGTTTAATATGCGTTTTATTTCAGGTAAAACGCGTCTATTAAACCTATTTACTTCTACCTCCATGGTGCCGAATTTATCATACAACCTTATTTAATTTGTTAAAACTCAGACTCGGAACCTTCTTGGTGTATTACTTTTTTTTTAATTTGCTTTACGCGCGTGTGAAATTATTTATACTTAGAATCATAAAAGCTGTAGGTGTACAGGGTGTTAACGAATTCGTGTAATTCCTTCAAACCGTGTGACCTACTGGTGACACAGATTGACCCTGGATAGGTTATTTCAGAATCAACAAAAAAAAGTTTTCAAAAAATGAACCATGGTATTCTGTATCTGAGTAATTTTAGCGTCCCAAGTTAACTGATTGTATGGAGCGATATCGAACTAGTCGTGCCCGTCAGCTGTGACGCCGTGCCTTCATTCATTTATGCATGGCATCGAAATTTTCTATTACATAAAAAAAATATTTGGGAAAAAAGAAACTTTTTTTATTTTAAATCAATCTATAGTCGGGCTAATAATTCGATGCAGTGACTTGACAGTTCAAAGCAAAATAATGATACCATACTAAAACTAATAGTGTTGGGGTAGTGAATGATTTTACGAAAAGAACGAATACGAAAAATAGTTCAATTTAAACAAATCTCTACAAATTCGTTTGCAATATAAGAGTAAAAAGGAGGAGGAACTTAAATACTCTCTGTATTTAAGTGTAAAATAATAAAATTAAATAATTAACGAGTATTTATATACCGTAAAACCGGCCATCATTGCCCTTAGCGGATATCTTTGCCCTAACACGAAAAATAACTAAAATCTTGAATTGCAAATAAACTTATATAGCTGACAACATTTTTTAACCTTTGGGATAAACTTGAATGTTTTTCTGACAAAATGAAATGTTCGCTACGTTGCTAAGTTCACCCAGTTGCCCGCCAGACATGTTGAAAGTAGAACAAGTGTGAGGTGGTGCCAAAATCTTGTTTTACGTTTTTACACACGGTCAGCGTACGACATCTCTCAGGCAACTTATTTCAAAACTAGAGTTATGATAAGTATCACGCTTCATATCTATGCTAGTTTGAGACCTTTATAACATAAAAACTTCAAGATAATGGAGTGGGCAATGATTCCCGAACTTCCTTGAACATAGGAGTGACAACATTGCCCACTGCAAAAATAGTGTTAGGGTTGGTAACCATAATTAAAATAATATTTTTTTAAGTATTTAAATTTATTTATTGGAAAGCGGTTGTCATGTATTGGGCATGTAATGCAGAGGAATGAGAAACATGTTACGGGGAAAGTTCTAATATTTAAAAAGATTATTATTTATCACATTATGTGGCATCAACCCTAACCCACCGTTTTAGTTTGTATGAAAAAGCAGCTGGTGTGTAGTGTAACATTGCCCACCTCAGTAAAATTAAAAAAATAACGTTTTTGATATATTGATCACGAAGGATGGCAACTTTACACAATTCACTAAAACATACCTTATTTTCAAAGCTTTAGAACTGATAGTTTTAGAGAAAATAAGGTTGAGCAATGTTGGACGGTGGTGCGTATAATTTTGCCCGGCTCTTTAATTGCCTTTTTCTAGGATTCTGTTAAAGCTAGAAGCTCCACATTTCGTGATTTAAAGCCTTTAATAGTAATTGTTACCATGGTATACTTGATTACGAGTTCTGATGAATGTTTTTTTCATAATCTCAAAAATAAGTAAAAATGTGGGCAATGATGGCCGGTTTTACGGTATTTATTGGTGAAAGATGATTTAATCTAAAGCCGAATTCCCAAGTTTATTGTGCTTTGTGATGTTTACGTAATATAATTGCGTTTAATGTTAAGGTATTTTTTTACGTAAGCTATTAACGACACACATAAATTAATTAACTTATTTATTAATATTCTTGACTTTCTGTAACTGTAAAGATTGGTATGTTTGTTATTGTTACCTACATTTAGTAACTATTGTTTGGTTTAGTTGTGTGCGTCTTTTGTGCAAGAATGAATAATTTTCTTTCTTTTCTATTCTTACTTCTAATGGCAATAAAATAAAAAATAATAATCATTTCATGCAACGTTTTCTTGGTTGACTGATGGAGAATGCCTTATGGCATTAAGTCCGCACTATGTACCACAATTGTGCATTGAAGTATAGAATAAATAAATAACCTTATTTCAGTTACTTGTTGCATCAAAAACGTCATATCAGTAGTTACTTGTGGTTAAGACTATGTTTTAATATTGTGATATCGTGTTTTGATCATCAAGTTATTAAATTCAAGAAAAAGTATGCATATAAGTACATTATTAAGTTCAATCGATTTCATTCATTCTATTTTTCACCTCACTACCTTTTTTTTGTCAAAAACTGGTATCCCTCCAACTGTCAAGTCACTGCATGGAATTAATGGTCAGACTATAAATCCCGTGCGGGGTTAATCTATACCATTATAGATCATGTGGTTTGAAGGAATTACACGAATTCGTTAACACCCTGTATATAAATGTAATGAGAGAAGAGGTAAAATAATATAAAAACCAGGATTATGTACCATGAATAGTTTATTATGTAAACCACAAATATCTGCATACTAACAACTTTAATAATAATTTAGCACTATCAATGTATATAGATATTAGGACTAGCAATAATCTCGGCAGACATTATTATAGTGAGCATAGCATTACAGTACAGAACAATATCTACGTAACAGAAGCAAAGCGGATATGGTAGGTAAATGAAACCAACATAGACTCTCCACCACTGAGAGTACTTATATTTGGGTTAGTTGTTAGTTACATGATATTCACAATATATGTAATAATTCATAAGAATAGAAAATAAGAAGGATAAGCTAGTCAGATATTCGGAAAATGCTGGCGTGAAAGCAATACAGATAGTTTAAACTTATTTATTTTACTTCTTCTAAAAGGTAATGTCTTACTTTTACTTATTTAATGTTTATTGAAATATATTTAAAGGAAAATCTATGAATAAACGTAAAAATACTACGTACTTGTGGAAACCGATATTTTCACTTTGATTTTTTGTACGTCCCTTACGAGATTTAAATTTTTTTTTACTATTCAGGACATAGCGCACACTCTTATTTATAAGAACAATATGCACTTACACAAAACACAATTAATTAAATATAAATTCTTGACTAAAATATTTTTTCAAATCACCGCGCCACTGTCACAAGTATTATACGACAAAATTTAAAATGTCGTTGTCGTTTGACAGGCGGTACTAGTAGCGGGCTATTTAATTTGGTAGCGTTAGAATGGGCTCAAAATCTCGAAATTGCCCATATTTGACAGATGCCCCTGTACGTTTTTCAAGTACCGAGACGGCTTCTATGCTTTATTACTTATTATTCTAAGGGCTGATTTTTCAATCGTCAGATAACTTTTATCTGGGGAATAAGTTTGATGTTTTGACAGCTTTTCTATAGAAAATATGTCAAACCGTCATATTTATTCCTTGGATAAAATTTATCTGACGATTGAAAAATCGGCCCTTATATTGCTTTCACTCACGGTAACTTGATTAATTTGGCAGATGTCAGTTCATGACATGAAAATAAATTGTAATGGCGCTTGTATAAGACAATTTAATTCAATAAGTATTAAATCAATTTAAAATATTAATAAAGCGTTACCCAAAAGGTTGTTTTAAAATCAGAAACATAGAAACAATATAGTTATATGTTTTTAACGCCATAATTATATATTACATAAATGATTTTGAAAAAACCCCGACGCGTTTTCAAACTTGCGTCAGACGGTACCAGTTGCCAGAGACGTGCGTATCCATAAAATAATTTCGATAAATTTATATTAACAGAATGAATATTTTGACTATCGTAATAATTATAGACGATAGGCTCAGTTGATTGAATAATTAAAATAAGGCTCATTATAGCCCAGTTGCCTTGCAAAAGGTCGGTCAGTCCTAAATTTTGGATACGTGTTATGGATATGTGTTCTTATAAAAATTACAAATTTTGTACCTTGAGTGACCTCGGCGCGCTCTGCCATCTTGGGTTAAAGAACCCAAAAATGAGTTTTTATTAGATAACTCCTTATGGATTTAATGCCAAAAATTATTCACATCAATTTTGTAGAAAATTAAATTCTTATTTTTCATTCCCGACTCAAAATCAGAGGTATTTTATAGGTTTGAAGCCCATATCTGTCTTTCTGTTTGGCTGTCTATTTCTCTCTCTGTCTGTGTATCTGTTAGTGGGCTTTTCATAAAAACACCTAACATAACACATCCAAAATTCAGGACTGACGAACCTTTCGCAAGATAAACCTCTTTTTCACGACCCGGCTACTGGGCTTATTATTGGTGATAAATAAACATTTATTTTCATTTTAACTCATCTCATACCTGCTGGATTCATTATCACATCAGCACGTAATCGTCTGTTGTTGAAGATATGCGTGCTAATTGACTTAATCCTAATTACTTAAATCACAAGTATTTGAAATGTACATAAAATCACATTACAATAATTTTGTCAAATTCTCGCTGAAATTTTCGAATGGTATCGATAGTTGAATCGACTACAGTCACATGTCTAGCAACTCCTATTGACATGTGTCATTTTAATCTTCTTATCGTGAAAACAATTATAGAGTGCGCGCAAGATAACTGCGCGCGACTGAGGGCGTGCTAAACGTTGCCATGATCGCAAAAGTTCAAATTACCGCTTTTTAAGCTTAACTTTTTTATCGCTAAACATATTTTTCCCGTTAAACATTCCTAGAATCAGGTAGTTCTACTATCAAAATTAATAAAACGGCACACACTTTGGTGGACCATGATTAGTTCCGATTTCGGCCGCGCGCAGACTTATCTTGCGCGCACTCTAGTTATTATTTTTTATTGTCTGAGTAAGATATAGTGCACTAGCAACACTGAAAAAAAAACTGTCTGTTCCACGCATACATTTGTTCAAAAAATTAACATTATCCTCAATAAAAGTAACGAGAATATGAGTCGAAGTTTCTCAAAAATCGACTAAATCGCTATTTTTTACTCTGTGTTGATGAGATGAATGTAGCTTTTTATTTTTAATATTTTTAATCTATGTCCGTTAGTTTTTTGTACCCTTGTTTGGATGAAGTATCTATACTTTTATGTCTTCATCCAAGTTTGTACCAGTAGGTACAGTCAGCAACGAAAGTCCATGAACAGATACTAATTTACAAAACACCTAAACACTAAAACGGACCATAAATCACTTACCAGAATAGAGTACAGAATAAGGTTATCATTTCAATGTTTCAAAAACGCTAAGCATTAATATGTTATAAGTCGCTAAACATCATTACAGCATAAGTCGATTACTATCATTTTACCGTAAGTCGCTAAACATCATTACAGCGTAAGTCGGTTACTATCATTTTACCGTAAGTCGCTAAACATGTTATGCGCGAGTTTTTTAACTTGATAATGCATGAGTTGTTGAATCTCATAATTGAATACAAGATAGGTACTACAGAATTACCTTTTTTGCGCAATTACGAAGCTGATCAATTTAATTTGCTGTCAAATCTTATGTCAACGAATGTGATTGGTTGACCTAACATCGTTCTGATTTATTTCACAATTAAACAGTTGTGATCAAGTGGTTTTAAGGTATATGCTGTTATTTTATAGTAAAGCCTACAAATTAGTGATGTTAGGCCGTGGCTCCATGTCCACGGTGCGGCACCGTCCGCCGTGAAACGGCGCGGCGCCGCGCACGATGCCGTATACGGCGCCGTATACGGCGCCGTGTACGGTGCACTGCACGTTAGTTCCGTGGCTGGCGTAAATGTGACATGTCTAAAATTGCAATTTTTCAGGGCGACCATTTTAAAGTTTTAACCTCTTCTGGTAAACCGGTAAATTAGTTTAACGTATGTATTTTAGTTGTTTTAAAATATACAGGATGTTAACGAATTCGTGTAATTCCTTAAAACCATATGATCTGCTACTGGTGTAGATTTTCCCGGCATGGAAATAAGACAGATTTAAAAAAAACCTTTTTTTTCATGCTGTACTTATGGCTAAGTGATCGAATCTAAACCACAGGATTCAGTAAAATACAAATGTAAATGACGTCAACGTCAAAATCCAAGATGGCGGCTGTGAAATTTTACAAGATAAGCATCATTGGTGTCGTTTCCGTGGTTTTCGGGGGGATGCTGATGACGAAAATGAGGTCAACGTCAAAATCCAAGATGGCGGCTGTGAAATTTTACAAGATATGCATCATGGCAAAACCGAACGCACGTATAATATGCTACTGTTCGTACTGCTAGTGGGTCTCTGTAGCAATATGGATTCGACCTTCTGCCAGTGTGTTATCGCTGTAAGGTGTACAGTGTCCTGTGACATTATTAAGATTAAAATGCAGGGATTGCAATTCAAGGCAGGCGGTGAGCTACTAAAAATGTAACGCGTACGGCTTTCTATACCAGCGCACGCACTAGCGGTTCTTTTTAAAATGACTTTTTAAACGTATCGTGCTAGATTTTGGCTAAAAACTTGTATTTTCGATGCGATTCGATGATAACTGGCTACTAAAATCAGGCTACAGTGCATGTTCATAGATAAGCTGTATGGCGCTTTTAGCAATTGAAAAAAAAGGGGTGCATGAAAAGAGCCTCCACGAGAGACGATACTTCGGTACGTCCGACGCACCCTGGGCAGTCAGCCCCGCTACCAACCTTGCTGACTGGCTAATCTTTTCACCACGGCATGAGCTATTCTTGTATAGCTCGTGCCGACACGATAGAAAAAGAAGCATTTGAAAACCGCTTGCGTAAAATCATATAGCAACTCAGTGCGTGCTTAGTCGGGCTGATTTGACATCGTCAGATATCTTTTAAGCGAGTAATTAAATTGACATTTAACAGATTTTGTACTTTTTTGAGCACGGTTATCAATCCGAAACATGGTTAAAATGAACCGAGATATTTTGTAGGCATTTATTACGAATTCAATACCTGAAGATATACTAGAAAATGTAGCAAATAAAAATGTCAGTTTCGTTCAAACTGATTGTTTCGAATTTAATGGCTTTCGCGTGGAATAAATACTCGTTTCAATTTCCTTACGATGTTTTCCTATAACTTGACTATCAGATTATATTTTAAACAAAAGACACGTCAATGACGTCACGCACGAAATGAAAGGGATATAGCTATATGAAGAAAAAGAAAAAATGCTGTATTGACACAATAGTACACATTGTATCTATTTTTGAACTTTTAATTTATGACTCTAAGTACAATCAAATACAATTCATTTTACGTTGCCATCCTGACTTTCTGAATAACGTGTTGCTTAGTTACCTTTGAATGTTTAGCTTGTTTACTTACCATAGACCTTTAGTTTGTAAATAAATATTTGAAATTTTGACTGCTCAGATATATTTGGAGATTATGATGCTCAAAACAATTTGAACAGTTTTGTTGCATAGATGTTTTTGGTATCTTGAATGTGTTTAATGAAATAAATAAATATATTAATATTCGTTTATTCATTGTAAATACATATTAAATTATATTTTTAAATACATACGTTATAAAAAATAAAAACAATCCACATTTAAAAATATAAAAAAATAGTAGCCCATCGGCACGCGGCATCGGAAATAGGGTCCAAGCTACCGGCGGGGCTCCAGAGAGAGGAACTTCCTAACAAAATGCGCCGTGTCCAGAAGTATCGCTTTCTGAATCAAACCCTTGATTCAGCTGCCTATTAATAGTATTTAAATTATATTTAATTTATATTCTGAACTAGTAGCTGTGTTTATTCGGCAATGTTTTGATTATAAAAATACGGTGCGCTGCGCTTCGCCAGATAGTGGCTTGGAGCAAAAAATATAGGAAATTAGCTATGCTCAGCGACTTTTGTACTTATTACAGATCATACAATTTTGTCGGTAGTAATGTACAGCAATTAATGGTTTAACCGAGTTCAGCGACTTTTGTGATTCAATTATGACAAGTTGTTTTATAATTTACTTTAGTCAGTAACTTATGCTAAATAATAATGATTACAAAATATTGGAAATAAATTATGTTCAACGACTTCTGTTGCTGACTGTACGTGCGTTGTTGTTAGAAAAGTAAATTAATTTATAGATCGTAAAAAGCGCGGGAAACTTTGGATTTGGCGGGCGTATATTTTTTTGGCTATTGTTTAAAATTTATAAATTATAAGTTATAGTGATCAGTTGAGAAGTTTTCTGTTGTTTATTTATAGTTTGTATATACTTATTTAGTTTAGTATACTTATTTCTTCTGTAGCGGTAAGTTTTTATTACTTTTTCCTTGCGTGGAGGCGACATGAACGAACCGCCTGACCCGGGGGGCTTTGTACCCCCGGCAGGGTGTTTTGTAACCATTCAATCCAACGAGTCGGGCATGGACACTGATGGGTCCACTTCAGCCCGTTCCCTAAAAAGAAGTCGCGTTCATGTTTGCAAGCACTGCAACAAGCGAAGAAGAAAACACCACGGCTCGGAGTTGTCGGGCTGTAACTGTTCCGATTCAACTCACACTATAGAGCAATTACAAACAGAAACTGAGATTTTACCGAAAGCCCAGAAAAATATTGTGGCTCCCTCTTCAACTCAACCTGCTTCCTCTCCAGCTCAACCTGCTTCCTCTCCAGTGGGGCGGAAGCTTTATGACAAAATTGACAATTCGCCTTACATCATTCATATTTCAAAAAATACATTAGCTCCTAATGATGGCACTACACTGCACCCCATTGCATTTGGAAATTTCTTAAAACGAAATAAATTTAATAACATTATTAATGGTAGCGTTAAAAAGATTGGACGCAATAAAATTTCCATCGCTTTCTCCACATAGACTGACGCGAATTCTTTTATCAAAATAACAGCATAGAGGCCCAGAATTTAATGGCTTTTATACCGACTTTTAACGTTACTAGAATGGGACTGGTTCGTGGGGTTCCAGCTGAATGGTCTCCAGAGGAGGTAATAGATAACATTTCTGTACCAATAGGTTGTGGTCCTATATTAAAAATTAGACGCCTTAATTTTAAAACACTGGTTGATGGGTCAGCTGTTTGGAAACCTTCACAAACAATAGTTGTTACTTTTGACGGTCAGATCTTACCTAAACGCATATTTATGTGCTACAATGCCCTACCTGTAGATCTGTATATTTACCCTACTATACAATGTTTTATCTGCTGTCGGTTTGGTCACACAAAGCTACAGTGCAGGTCTAAACCTCGCTGTTATAAATGTGGCCAAAACCACACAGGTGATAGTTGTGATAGAGAATTAGAAAATGCATCTTGTTGCTTATGCTTTGGTTACCATTTTGCAACTAATAAAACATGCCCAGAATTTATAAGGCAAAAACAGATTAAAACCTATATGGCTCAAAATTCATTATCTTACTCTGAAGCCTCAAAGTTACACCCCCCTGTTTCTAAGTCTTTCGCAGATGCTTTACTTCTCCCTCTAGAAACTCTCCTGATAAATCTTTTGCATCTTTTCAAAATAAAAGCTCTCCTTCTGGTTGTGTGCGTTCGCGCAGCGGAATGTTGTTGAATTTAAAGATTTTAATTATGCAGATATTTAGTGTATGACGTCGTATAATTGTGTATGGTAAAAAAAAATTTGTGCACGCAGCCATTGTGGAGAAATTCACCAAAAACTGATTCCGCTGGGCGAACGTTGTCCTGGCGGAACTTTTTTTAATCCATAGACTTTAGAAGAAAGGAGATGTGTCCAAAAATTAGTGTGTATTTGTGTGTAATTGTGTATGTATGAATAAAATTAGTGCATGCATAAACTTCGGAGAAATTCAAGTTTCCGCTACGCGAACGTTTGGCCATTAGCTAGTTTTCATATAAAGCGCTTACATAGAGAGCTGTAGATTTTTACATACGTTGTTTTGAATTTGTTTATATTTGTTTAAAAAACAGATTTAGAAAAAATCGTAGGGCTTAAAAGATAAAAATATAAACGTAAAATACGCTTATTAGGTCTTAGTTCTTAAAGTATGCACTTTGGGGTCTAGATTTTCACGTTTATACAAACCTTGTAAGTGTCTGCAACATGTTGCCAAGTATCAATGATGTTCCGTTAGTAATTAAAGAGTTATAGGACAATTTACCATGAATAGATCACTGTTTACAAAGCAGTCAAATATCACGACGTTCTAAAGGAATTGCATGGTAAAATGTATGCCAATAATTAGTGTATTCATTCAACTATTCACATGCAAAATTTCATGTCATTAAATTCAGTAATTAAAGAAAAACAATTAAAATACTGACGAAGCATCGAAAACCTACATAACCCGACCAAGTTCGGATAGCTACAAAAAAGCGGCCGTGCCATATATCTAAGAAACGTTCTTAACCTTCCAATATAGTATTTATTGATATGGTACAGTTGCGTACACAAGCGTTAGGAAAAATTAAAACAATTGCATTTCTTGAATGAAAAATATTTTTTTAATAATAACGCCACTATCTACGATAAAAATAAATCTTCAATTAACAAGTACTTCTCTATTTAAATATCCGTGTACAAAAATATTTTTAATTACATATAATACTTAATTATGTAATTATAATAACGTTAACAAACGCTTGCAACGACAGTAATAGACTTACGAGTAAATGTGTTTTAACTAAAATATTTATGATTATTTACGGTTTCCTCACGTGCATTTTTCGGGATTGCCCGACTCGTTTCGGACCCAAACGGAGCCCTTAATTATGAGCTGAACACGCGGCGAGGTCGCGAGACGAACTGTTAAATAATTATAAATATGAATGGGTCTCATGAAAGTTAACTAAAATAGGTGTAATAAACGATTATGAATATAAGGGTAAGTATAATATTTCGAGCTTCAATAAAAATTTAAATCACATCACATAACTAGACTATTCAGTTGTTTAGATTTGATCAACATTAAAAAAGTGCTTATAAACTAAAACTTGTGGTAATTATTTAATTTCCCTAAGGGGTCTATAGTTAGAATCCTGATCCGTGAAATCTTCAATAGAAATTAGCTGTATGAATTTTATTTGTCTTCTATATCTTCTTCTATACATATAATAAATCTGTAGACATGGCGTGTCTGTACATAGCAAATATTTTGAAAAAACCTGGTTGTGATGTTAAACTATAACCAATAGAACCCATTTTTAACATTTTTGGAATTTTTGTCTGTTTGTCTGTTTATCTGTTTGTCTGTTTGTCTGTTTATCTGTTTGTTTGTTCAAGCATCACGTAAAAACAACTGATCCAATGTTGTTGACTTTTATAAATAAATATTGTGCTTATCTCCAAGTAACATAGGTTTTTTGTTTCATCGCAATCGGTTCACGCAATCAAAAGTTATGCGAATTTTAAGTTTTCTAGAAGAACTTAGCATGTATTTGTGTATACTTACCATTTATTTTCAATAGATGGCGTTACGTGTATCAAATCACGTTGTGAGGAAATATAATCAACGAATATATTACTATTCTCAGTCTACGAAAGGTCTATTGAAATGCTATCCGAAGAAGGTACTAACTAAGCTTTTATAAAAAAACGAAGATAATGTTATTTAAAATTTATTAGGTACCTATCTATCTGAATGGCAGTGGAAGAGAAATACATTCAATTTCATGTAAGTGTAGGTATTTAAAAATTTTAATTGTGCAAGGCAATACGATAGATTAATTTGAAATACTCCTACATTTTATTATGAATACTTAAATATGTATTTATAAATCTATTTACTATTAATAAATTCAAAGTGCACTTTGTCTGTAATTAAATATTTTTCCAAAATTTCGATTCGGTGGTACTATACTGTCGATACAGAAACCATAACATTTTTTTTAGAATTATTGTGTCTGTTTGTCTTTCCGTCCGGACATCACGTAAAATCCCGTGGATGGATTTTGATGGGACTTTCGCTGATGTGTTGCGTAAAGAGCGGCAATTTTGCTGCTACATATATCATCACGCTATTGTTCATAGGAGCCGAGCAGTGGAACATTATTTCCACATACTACGAAGTATAAACTTAATATTCGGATCGTAAAATCGCGTGAATCGATTTTGATGGGCCTGCCGTGGCCTGCGCTTATGCTGGTATATAAACTATCACGCTATTGCTCATAGATGCCGAGCAACGGAACATTATTTCCATATACTGCGTAGTATAAGCTGTAGACAGAAGTAAGTGCTGCAGTGAACGGTCGCTGGCTCAGTGTCCTGCGTTAAAACCTCACTTTAAAATAATACACTTTTTGTAATTTTTTGGAATGTTTTTATATGTTTTATTTTGTTCATTGTTGTCAGAACTATTCAAAGCCTGTCGTCGCCGTTTTATTAAGTTTATTTAAGCCTTAGGTAATGTCCCAAAACACATAGCCATGAAGGGAAAGTACTTTAAATATTAAAAATTGCAAATTTCACGCAAAGGTGACTTCATTTCATTTTTAAAAGTAAGAAATGTTGCCTTTACTGATTTTTTTGCCTGAACCGGGAATCAAACTGACAAAGCTATACCATCTGCAAAGGAACCTGTTCATAATATCTTTATGGTCAATAATCAGGATCAAAACTTTCCAACAAACACACTGTCTTAAATTGAACGAAGTGGAAAAAATAAGAACTACTTAACAATAATTAATAAGTGCTTGAATTTAAATGTACATAAGTTAGTCAATTTTCGTTTTATGGTCTTCCATCAATTATAGACACAATGTTTATTGGTGCGATTTGATCCGTATTATTGATCCTATCGATTGGTGAAATAAAAATACAGATGATATTTTTTCGCATTTGGGTTGGTTCGATTTCCAGATCAAACTTTTTGAAATCTTTGAAAGCAGTACCTATTTGTAACTTATAAAAATAAAATGAAGTCTTCTATAGGTGATTTTTTTATGTATTTAAAGTACTTTCCTATTCCACACCTCGAATGAAATCATTTTATAGACTGCACTGCGTAAAATATTTTGATTTAGTTCGCCGATTGTGATTAGATGGCGTTGTAGCCATTATTGTATCGCCATAAGGTTTCGTTACATTATCACAATAAATATCAATATTCAATTATAATCCATTTTAGCAAGGAAATGTATGGAAATAAGCAACGCGTTTTTAGTATTATGGTTATATGAACCTTTACGGTCAATCAAGAAGAGCTGAAACTCTACCTAAAGAAATGGTTTAAAAGATATAAGAGCCTTGGGGGGACACCTTTGTATATTATTATTATAAATGGAATACATGTACACTATTTAGTTGCTGCGACACAATGTTGTATTCCGAGTTCCACGCGGACGAAGTCGCGGGCACAGCTAGTAAATAATATATCTAGATTATATCTCAAGTCTCAAGCGCATACTTAAATAAAGTACCTACGTAAATAGTACCTACTTTCTGTCATAGTCAAATACATTTAAAAAAGTAGGTGTACAAAAATAAATGACCTATAAATTATATCGAAACAACAATTGTGTTATCACCTATACCAATTCTATACCGGTATTATACTGTAAATTTTGGGATGTTACCTAAATATATTGTACGGCCGCTTTTTTGTAGCTATCCGAACTTGGTCGGGTTATGTAGGTTTTCAATGCTTCGTCAGTATTATAATTGTTTTACTTTAATTACTGAATTTAATGACATGAAATTTTGCATGTGAATAGTTGAATGAATACACTAATTATTGGCATACATTTTACCATGCAATTCCTTTAGAACGTCGTGATATTTGACTGCTTTGTAAACAGTGATCTATTCATGGTAAATTGTCCTATAACTCTTTAATTACTAACGGAACATCATTGATACTTGGCAACATGTTGCAGACACTTACAAGGTTTGTATAAACGTGAAAATCTAGACCCCAAAGTGCATACTTTAAGAACTAAGACCTAATAAGCGTATTTTACGTTTATATTTTTATCTTTTAAGCCCTACGATTTTTTCTAAATCTGTTTTTTAAACAAATATAAACAAATTCAAAACAACGTATGTAAAAATCTACAGCTCTCTATGTAAGCGCTTTATATGAAAACTAGCTAATGGAGAAACGTTCGCGTAGCGGAAACTTGAATTTCTCCGAAGTTTATGCAAGCACTAATTTTATTCATACATACACAATTACACACAAATACACACTAATTTTTGGACACATCTCCTTTCTTCTAAAGTCTATGGATTAAAAAAAGTTCCGCCAGGACAACGTTCGCCCAGCGGAATCAGTTTTTGGTGAATTTCTCCACAATGGCTGCGTGCACAATTTTTTTTTTACCATACACAATTATACGACGTCATACACTAAATATCTGCATAATTAAAATCTTTAAATTCAACAACATTCCGCTGCGCGAACGCACACCTTCTGGTTATAAAAAAACTGTTTTTCTTAAACCTCGTTCTCCTCCAATTCCCATCCCAGGTTACAATAAAGATGCCCACAATGCAATTATCAAAGATTTTGATATTCCAGAACCTTCTAATGGTTGTGCTCTTATTAATCAGAATAAAAATGAATCAGATACCCAATTCCCACTGAATGTTTTTTTGACCGCCTTCTTTAATCTTCTTACACAGTTCAACTTTTCACCGTCCAACGTTGCCCCTATTTTTGAAAAACTCTCCCAGTCCTCCCTAAATGGACCATCTAGCAAAACTCGTTCAATGGAACTGCCGCAGTCTAATCAATAAAAAAAGTGATTTAATATATCTTATTAATAAACATGAGCCTTTTGTCTTTGCTTTAGCAGAGACATGGCTCAAACCTAATTATGTTTTTAAAATTCATAATTATTTGACTATTAGGGATGATAGATCTGATGGGTATGGTGGTGTAGCCATACTTATTAAAGACTCTATCCCTTTCTCTATTATTTCTTTACCTCCTCACAGTGATGACTTATCAATTGTAGCAATTAAAATGTATAATATTTGTTTTGTTTCTATTTATATTCCTCACCCTTCATCTTCTTTACTTCAAGAGGTTAATCATATATTTTCTTTTCTTCCTAGGCCTTTCCTAGTATTGGGGGATTTCAATTGTCATCACCAATCTTGGGGCAGTTCTATTTCTAATTGTTATGGTGAAGAGCTACTGGACATACTAGACTTGCACAACCTGTGCATTTTAAATACAGGATCTCCCACACGACGTTCTGATCCCAGCCAGAGACAAAGTGCAATTGACCTCTCTATCTGTTCTCCAAACTTAGCTTCTAAATTAACATGGCATACTCTCCCCTTTACATTTGGTAGTGATCTTTTTCCTATTTTAATTTCTTTCCCTTTCCCCAAACCTTCTATTCCAAATAAGAGATCAACTTTAAAATATAAGCTCCCTAACAAAAGTCATAGTGACTGGGATAAATATAAAAATAGCGTTGACAGTCAGTATGTTTTCTTCCCTTCCTGCTATCTCGGATGGTGATGAAAATTTATGTGCCGAATCTTTAGCCAAAATATTGATTGCAGCAGCTGACGAAGTTTTTCCTGCTAAAAATAATAATACTAGAACTATTCCGAAGCCTCCTTGGTGGGACTCTGAGGGCACAGATGCTGTTCATAAACGCAAACAAGCGGAGCTAAATTATGTTAGCTATTATTATATAAATTCAGGTAATTTAATTAAATCCTAATTATTTATGAAGTATGTATTAATCTATAAGTATGTATTAATCTTTTCGAATTGTTTTTATAATATATTTTGTTTAAACTACTAAAACGGCGCCACTTCATATTAGAATGTCAATTGACTACTTTAGTCTGATTTAAAGGTGGGGATATTAGAATTTACTGTTGCGCCATTTTAGCTAGTCAGTCTGTGTTGAACTGTGAAACTGTAAAGAATGTTTAGTGTTCGAGTAAGTACCGTGGATTATTTAAATTAGGTAATTAGGTGATAAATACTTTTATGTAATGGTGCTTTATTTCAAATGTAAGCAATAAATCGATGATTATTCACATTCTTTGTTTTGTTATTTCCCTTGCTATGGAATTACCTACATTTCAGAAGTGGGATATGAACTTAAAGTTAATTTTTTTTCTTTTGACTGTTTTATTGCTTTATTTTTTTTCCCTTAAATGTTCCGTGTATATAACTGCAATGGAACGTTACCTATGATTTTGCTATTTCTTGCTTAAATGAAATGTTGAAGTAAACAGTATCAGAGAATTTTAAAAGAATAATTATCATTATAATATCCTGAATGCTTCAAAAGTAGGTGCATAAACAATTTTTTTTGTCCGGTGATTTCTTGTTTCAGCATAACGATGGAGAATGAATCTCAAGCATTGCTAAGCAGGCAATCACGAGCCCAAGAGAGTGATAGGAGTGCACGAAGATCGCGAAGCAGAGTGCGCCCTTCTGGTCGAGATGTGGATACACCACGTCATTTGGAGAGGCGTACATTCAGCCGAGAGCGGCATTCAGGGCGTAGCCGTGGGACCTGCGCTCAGGGTCATATGGATTCTGGACGCACTAGCCGACGACTGCGATCCAGAAGTCTGAGCCGTGCGAGCCAGAACCGAGCGAACCGGAGCCGGGAAAGAAGGACACGGACGAGCCGCAGCCGGGTGAGCAAGAGCCGGGTGAGTAGAAGCCGGGCGAGCGGGAGCCGGGCGAGCAGGAGCCGCTCGACCAGGAGTCGGGCAAACAGGAGCCGGGCGAGTCGACATTCTCCGAGACGGAGCCGGTCGCAGAGCCTGTTGAGCGACTACTGCAGCCAACGGTCGGTGATCCTCGGAGCAGACTGCAGGCAGCCCACAGGCCGCACTCAAAACCTGCGACCGACTGCGGCACGGAACCAGGTTAGCAGCGAACCACAGCCAGATGATGTCGGTGAGTCATTTACTAATATTAGCTTTCCTCAACTGTTACAAGCCTTAAAGTCTTTACGGGGAGAAGATTCAATGATTAAATTAGGGACTCTTAATAATACTGTACCAGAATTTGACCCATCAAAAAAAGAGCAAACGATGACCATGTGGCTTCTTAAGGTAAATGAATGCGCTACTATTTATGGTTGGACTGGAAAGCAAACCATCCATTTTGCTCTTCCGAAGTTACGTGGAGTAGCTCAACGATGGTACGAGGGTTTAACGTCTGTTCTTTTTACGTGGGAGGAATGGCAGGACAAACTTCTAGCGGCTTTTCCCTCTGAAGAGAACTATGGACAAATGCTTAGTGATATGTTAGCTAAACGTGCTTGTTTTGGGGATTCTTTGGAAGACTATTATTATGACAAAATAGCTTTAATTAATAGGTGCGACATAACTGGAAAGAAAGCTGTGGGGTGTATCTTGCATGGTATTGATGATCGCTCAGTGCGCTTAGGTGCAGAGGCAGTACAATTCCACGACCCTAATAAATTGCTTACATATTTACGAAATGCCAAAACGATTAAACATAGTATTGAACGCAGAATCAATACCAGTAAAAATCC
This sequence comes from Amphipyra tragopoginis, assembly GCA_905220435.1. Classification (NCBI taxonomy): domain Eukaryota; kingdom Metazoa; phylum Arthropoda; class Insecta; order Lepidoptera; family Noctuidae; genus Amphipyra; species Amphipyra tragopoginis. The sequence goes on along the minus strand of HG991991.1, from coordinate 20,124,422 downwards.
TGTTCGACCTCAGGAACCTCATTCCCAAACGCGCTTTCAAAATAAAACACCACGTTGTTTTAATTGTAAACAAGAAGGCCATTACATGCAGCAATGTCCGCAACCAATTAAAAAGTGTAGTAGATGCAACAAATCAGGTCATGACACTGATCAGTGTTACACGAAACTTCCTGGGGTAGAGAAGAATGTTATGCGCGTTTGTAGTTCAATGGAAACCAATGATAAATATTTTAAAGTAGCTTTGGTTAACAGTATCCCGTTTGACGCCTATATTGATCTTGGTAGCGAGTGTTCTATGATGAAATTATCCGAATTTAAAAAACTAGGTGTAAACTACGAGAAAGATAATTCTGTTTTGATTGGTTTCGGTAATTCGACCGTTTTCTCTTTAGGGAAACAATCTGTTCATATCTCTATCGACGATGTAGTGGCTAATGTAGAGTTGGTAATAGTCCCAGATAATGCAATGCATATACCAGTAATGATTGGTCACACTTTTACAGAGCAACCACATATTGAAATTTACAAATCTAATGATCGATTAGTAATTTCACAGTTAAGTAACGATATCGTTGAAAATAATAAGATTAGTCTGTACTGTAAAAGTGACACCACCATTTCTGGAGTAACAATTGTCGAAGTATGTACAGAGCCCAATTACGAAGGGGAGTTGTTTATCGATGGAGGTTTAAGATTTGAAGCCGATGCTATGTTTTCAGTCCTTTCGGGTTTATTTCAGATTCAAGGTAGTCTTGGACAAATCGTGCTTAACACTTGGAGTAAAACGCCTATTATTCTTCATAAAAACAAACTTATCGCTAGAGGTAGAATTGCCCGACAGGAACGTAGCTTCAAAGTTCATAGAGTCTCCGCTTCTAATCTTATTAGTGACCATCATTTAAATACCAGTTTAGAGATTACTGATAATGAAAGAGAACAGCTACTCTTTTTTATTAAATAAATATAGAAGTTGTTTTGCTTTCAGTTTAAATGAGTTAGGCTGTACTACAGTAGGAGAGATGGCTATTAATCTAGACAACAACGAGCCTGTAGTTTACAGGCCATATAGGTTGGCTTTCAAGGAAAAGGAGCAAGTCAGAAATATGATTTCTGAATTATTGGAAAATGGTATAGTTCGTCCATCTACTTCCGCTTACGCCAGTCCAATTGTGCTTGTAAAAAAAAAAGTGGAGAGCTTAGACTATGCATTGATTATAGGGCCCTAAACAAAGCTACAATTAAAGAGAAATATCCAATGCCTCTTATTGATGATCAATTAGATGTTCTTGCTGGCCATAAGCTGTATACAACGCTCGATTTAAAATCGGGGTACTACCAAATACCTATTCGGGAAGACGATAAGCACAAAACAGCGTTTGTGACACCAGACGGCCATTTCGAGTTTAATAGAATGCCGTTTGGTCTTGCAAACGCTCCGGCAACTTTTCAGCGTTTGATGAACCAAATTTTAGGATCAGCCCGCCATAAGGAAGCCATGGCTTACCTTGATGACGTCATTATACCGTCAGAGTCATTTGATGAGGGCATATCACGTTTAGAATTAATATTGCAATTGTTCAATGAGGCCGGCCTCACTTTAAACTTGTCAAAATGTGTTTTCTTTAGTCCCAAAGTCGAATATTTAGGGTTCGAAGTTTCCGTCGAAGGAATTCGACCAGGATCAAAGAAGGTAGAGGCAGTAGAGAATTTTCCACCCCTGTCAACCAGCATAATATTCGCCAGTTTCTCGGGCTGCCTAGTTTCTTTAGAAGATTTGTCCCTCGTTTTTCAATTATAGCTAAACCACTGACATATTTATTGAGGAAGGATATTAAGTGGGTTTGGGGACCAGATCAGGAAAATACATTTCAGACGTTAAAAAGTGAACTAGTGCGAAAGCCCACGTTGGCTTTATACAATCCAAGTTTAACGACTGAATTACACACAGACGCCTGTAAGTTAGGCGTTGCTGGTATCCTTCTTCAAAGACATGACAGTGGTCTCAGACCAGTTGCATATTTTAGTCGACAAACGACGCCAGAGGAGCAAAATTATTCATCTTATGATCTTGAAACCTTAGCAGTCGTATCTTCGTTACATAAATTTAGAGTTTATTTAATCGGAATTCCATTTAAGATATTAACCGATTGCAATTCTTTACGAGCCACTTTCCAAAAAAGGGATATGTTGTCTCGTGTAGCTCGATGGTGGGAACAAATGCAGGAGTACAATTTCTCTATAGAATATCAGTCAGGAAAGTCGATGTCTCATGTGGACGCCCTTAGTCGTAACCCTATTAAAGACTCCCAAACATTAGAATACAATATAATGTCAGTTAATACTGATAATTGGTTATCCACAGTACAAAGTTCAGATTGTGAAATACAAAGAATTATAGGGATATTAAAAGATCCGGATTTAGATAATGTTGTAGATATAAAAGCGAACTACAAGTTAAAAAATGATAAATTGTTTAGAGTTACTGCTACAGGGGATAAGTGGGTTGTGCCTAAGGGAGTCCGTTGGCAAATTGCCAAACAAAATCATGATGACATTAGCCATTTTGCTTTAGACAAGACCTTAGACAAGATAAAGTCAAATTTTTGGTTCCCGAAAATGCGGAAGTTTGTTACAAAATATGTAAAATCTTGCTTAGAATGCAGTTACTCAAAATCCTTAGGTGGTAAAAAACCTGGGTTTTTGCATCCAATTGACAAAATAGATACTCCATTCGATACAGTTCACGTAGATCATGTGGGACCGTTCGTGCGTAGTAGCAGAGGGAACGTGCATATTCTCGTTTTAGTCGACGCGTATACTCGTTACATTTATTTAAAACCAGTGAGGAATACAAAATCAAATACTACAATAAAAGTTTTTCGCGAGTACTTTGGAATTTTTGGCGTTCCAAGACGGCTGATATCTGACCGTGGAACTTCGTTCACCAGTGAGTCCTTCAAGAAATTTATGACTGATAAGGGTATTAAACATATTTTAAATGCTGTAGCTACACCCAGAGCCAACGGACAGGTGGAACGTTACAATAAAACAATAGTTGATTCTCTTACAGCAAAATGCGTAGGCTCGGCGGATAATAAATGGGACGACCACCTGCCCGATGTGCAATGGGGTATGAACAATACCTTTAATAAAGGCATTAATCGTACTCCTTCCGAGGCTTTATTTGGAATAAGACTAACAGGACATAGTGAAAACAGAATAGTTTCGGAATTAAGTAAAGATGTGACTGACATTACAGACGGACAGGACATAACAGAAATTAGGGAGGATATAAATTCACATATTAAAACTTCGCAAGAAAAGTCGAAAGAATATTATGATAGAAAACGATGTAAGCCTCAAGAATTTAATGTTGGTGACTTAGTTAGTGTTGAAAGACAGATACCCGCTACTGGGCAAAGCAAAAAACTTATACCTAAATATCAAGGTCCATACAAGATAATTAAAATTTACGATTGTGATAGGTTCCAAATAGAAGACACTCCATTGACAAGAAAAGGTAATAAACGTTACTCTGCTGTAGTGGCAATAGACAAGATAAAGCCCTGGCTAAATTTTAGCAGACCACATGATGACTCATCTGACGATAAAAGTTGCAGTGATCAGTCTGAATAAATATTTCACCGTCTTCACTGAATGGTTTTAAATGCCTTGAATGATTCAGTTTAATTAATGTTTTATGATGTAAACAATGTACAATGATTACTTGTTTAATAATTTTTATTTCACAGTGAATATGTAAGTAATTATGTAAAAGGGAGCTTGTTGCTATGGTATTTGGGACATATTGGGGCCCTTTGCCAGTAGTATTCAAGACAAAGTTGGGCCTGTTGCCAGTTGTATTCAGGACGTAGTGGGGCCTGTTGCAACTGGTATTCAGGACAATATGAGTTTTGTTGTCAATGGTATTCGGGACAAAGTGGGGCCTGTTGCCAGTTGTATTCAGGACGTAGTGGGGCCTGTTGCAACTGGTATTCAGGACAAAGTGGGGCCTGTTGCCAGTTGTATTCAGGACGTAGTGGGGCCTGTTGCAACTGGTATTCAGGACAATATGAGTTTTGTTGTTAATGGTATTCGGGACAAAGTGGGGCCCGTTGCCAGCTCAGAACAAACTTGAGTTCGATTTTATGTATATTGTAATGATTAAGGCATGTTTGTTATGTAGTTTAAAATAATGAGCTTTGTTTATGGTTGATTATAATGATTATGTATATTTCTGTATCGTACGAGGTCGTACGAAAAATTTGGATGGCCGAATGTTAGCTATTATTTTATAAATTCAGGTAATTTAATTAAATCCTAATTATTTATGAAGTATGTATTAATCTATAAGTACCTATGTATTAATCTTTTCGAATTGTTTTTATAATATTCTTGTAAACCTTGATCTACAGGTACTTTTTAAAAACATAGACACTGAATCACAGTCAGTTATTTAGTTAACACAACAAAGTTAATCATAAAAAGGGAAAATAGCAAAAATATCGGACGTTCCTCAATGGCGGTTATTTTACTTACTACCCTAGAGCGCATGCGCGTGCCGCTCTTTTTAACCTGTGGTACATGTTTTTCCAATGTTGCCAACACGGCCTCTCCTGACAGGAGGCCGTCCTCGGACTCCCTCGTTCAGCATCGTTAACTTAGCATCTGCAGCTCGGCCTCCAGCGGTACCAGCAGCATGGAGCTCAGCACTTGAGAGCAGCTCCCCTGGTGACACTTCAGCAGGATGAGACTCCTCATTTTCAAAGTCAGCACTGCATCTGCACAAAACACTTACAAGACCGACCACGCGGTTATGTAAATGCACGAGCATTTATAGCAAACATAAATCGTTATACAAAAAATACACACAAAGTTATCTATCGGGAAAGAGGCACTACGTGAAGCGTATCCCGTCACACAACCAAGCTAGAGGCACGACGTGAAGCATAGCTTAGCAAAAGATCAAGACAGAGGCACGACGTGAAGCATGTCTTAATAACCATGAGACAGAGGCACGACGTGAAGCGTATCTCAACACACAACCAAGCTAGAGGCACGACGTGAAGCATAGCTTAGCAAAAGAACAAGACAGAGGCACGACGTGAAGCATGTCTTAATAACAGCGAGACAGAGGCACGACGTGAAGCATGTCCGCACACAAATAAATTATAAAGGGAAAGAGGCACTACGTGAAGCGTATCCCAACTATTATACACACCTGAGAGACAAAGCAAACCTGTCTCTAAGTAGCCAACCAACTCACCATTACAGTAAGCATCACACACTTCAGAAGTCCATTCTCCCCGCCACGGGATCATGTACTCCGACGCTACATGCGTCGACTTCCCGTAGGATCCAGCCTGGAGCTGCAGCTCGTAACGCCTTTGGGGTAGTATCTTCACCACAAGGTATGGGCCGCGCACGAGTCCAGCTTATCAGTTGACTGTGCTTGCAAACTTCGGATAGGTGTCGCTGCATCGTTTCCCGCCAAAACATTGAGACCGGTAAACTCGGTCGTCCTGTGTTTGGTCATGTTCTGTAATATCAAGTACAATGTAGAGTTTCCACACAACACAACACTCGGCCATTCCTATTGCGACCACTAATAATGATTACAGTCGATGCAAATCATGTTGAGCACCGTCCGATATTCTTTACATGTTGTGTTACAAAACAAATCAGTGGGCATGTGAGATAGAATCACAAAGATCCTATCCCACTTCTGATCTTGTAAACCTTGATCTACAGGTACTTTTTAAAAACATAGACACTGAATCACAGTCAGTTATTTAGTTAACACAACAAAGTTAATCATAAAAAGGGAAAATAGCAAAAATATCGGACGTTCCTCAATGGCGGTTATTTTACTTACTACCCTAGAGCGCATGCGCGTGCCGCTCTTTTTAACCTGTGGTACATGTTTTTCCAATGTTGCCAACAATATATATTGTTTAAACTACTAAAACGGCGCCACTTCATATTAGAATGTCAATTGACTACTTTAGTCTGATTTAAAGGTGGGGATATTAGAATTTACTGTTGCGCCATTTTAGCTAGTCAGTCTGTGTTGAACTGTGAAACTGTAAAGAATGTTTAGTGTTCAAGTAAGTACCGTGGATTATTTAAATTAGGTAATTAGGTGATAAATACTTTTATGTAATGGTGCTTTATTTCAAATGTAAGCAATAAATCGATGATTATTCACATTCTTTGTTTTGTTATTTCCCTTGCTATGGAATTACCTACAATTATAACCTAAATATGTCTCATAGTAACTTTGATATTCTTTCTAATATAATTGCGGAAACCCGTAAATTATTTAAGAAAAAGAAATTCGAAAGTTGGCGAAACTTCTGTTTGTCAATTTCACCGAATACACATCCCACAATAATTTGGCGTAATATTCGCAGATTTAGGTCCGTGTATAACAACCCCTCTTCCCTTATTTCTGATACTTTAGCTCATGACTTCTTGGATAAATTAGCACCACCATGGGTTCCTCAAGCTATTAACGTATTACTGCCCGTGCCCAATGAGTCCATTAATAAAAGCACTAACACCGTGTTAGACCTTCCGTTCACGTTTAATGAGTTGAAGGGTGTTATTCTTAATACTGTGGATTCTGCACCAGGTATTGATGGCATTCCGTATTCCTTTTTTGGCAATTTAAGCGATAGTGTTCTTAATTATTTTAAAAGTCTAATAAATTCTAAAAACTGGAAACATTCCTGTTGAACGGGGTTCACTGCGAAGAAAATTTTTCGACCTTCGTCTCTATGGCTCACATTTTCACTCTGACAACTACCTCATCCCCTCTGACTCATACTTCGCCCCTTTGACGCCCTTTGACGCCATCTTGATGCTATGACGTCACTTTTATCTCTATTCTATGAAGTCTATGGACTGATCTGTCAAACTAACATTATCAAAATAAATATCAATAAAATTTATTTATTTACGTATTTAGCGTATCCTCTAAATATTCTTACTGTAATATACTTTGAAAAGCTGCAATTATGTGCAATAAGTGATGTGCTGTGGGTTGTCAGAGAAGTGGAAAGGCCGTCATGTTTTTTGAAACATAGGACTCTTGTGCTTAAAGTGCATCAAGTTGGAACATTCACAGGGCTTGACTTTTCAATAACTGCAAGAACTTAATTTTCAATGCAGAACTCAAAAGTTTCCAATGCAGGAAGGACTACCAATAGCTCGGTGATCAAAGCTCGGTCTTTCAATCATCAATGAAAAGTCTGCTGGAAGACGGAGTGACTAAACTGATGCTAGTGAAATAATTGGTGGTGAGTGCTACTTACTAATGTGTGTAAGAGTGAATAATAAACTACAACCAACCATTATTTGTATTTTTAACTAAAATGTCTTAATAATTGAACTTATATTTAAATAAAGTTCAAGATGCAATTATGTGTGAATAAGAAGCATGTGCAGGAACATGATTATGTAAAATACTGTACATAATGGAATAAACATAATTGATTAATCTTTTTTCCTCTTCCAGATGATGTCATTGTAATGAATGGTGATTCATTAAATATAACCTACGCCCCACCTTACCGGATAAAAGGAATTAGAAATAATTTCCTCACAAAGAATATAAAACATAATAATCAAATTTCCAAATGGAGTAACATAGTGGATGTATACAAAGGACTGCAGTCACAATAATGTGAGATTGCTTCATAAATTAAATGATCAACACTTGGTTCCTGAAAAAAATCAAATAGATTAAGGTATGTATGTATTTAATTACTGCAGACTAAAACCAATAGGTCGAGTCACGAGAACCAATAGTTTTAGTCAGTTGCAATGATGATATTATTATAAAACTTTCAACATTCAATGCTTAACAGCATTACTTTTCCTGGCAAGTTCATGTAAATATTTGCATTAGGTGTCCAATAGCAATACAAATAAATCATCTAACAACCATGACATATAATATAAGTCATGGTTGTTTAAATAATATTATGTATTTTTTTAACTGGTATTTACACTTCTTTCCACTCATCTATCTTTAAAGGTATTAATAATTTAATAACAGGGATTTACTTTGTTTTAGGTAAAGAACTGCATTGAAGTATACAGTAAAACAGTACCAGCCACTTTATCCTACGCGGCTTGGTTTAGTAAGTTGTAAAATTAAAAAAATTAATATATTTTACAGTAACAAAATGCATTGTCTTTTCTTTTTTTATTATAATATTCCCGTTTCTAAAATACAACAAAAACCAGTAAATCAATAAGGAGCTACGTACAGCAAAAATATAGAGCTCAAAAGACCAGTATTCGAATCTAAAATATACGAAATTTAGCTTAAAAGACTTGTGTTCGTGTTAGTTTGACGAATACTGACACGCCCACAATTAAAAGGTAAAAAATTTCCGAGTCAAAATGTGAGGTCCACAGATAAGCAAAATGTCCATTTTTTTGTTCGAGAGTGCGCCGTCCTTAGAATAAGTACTAAAGCAGCGCCGTCTGATTGTATCCCTATCTAGTCTGTGCTGTTGAATATTGTATCCCTATCTTAGTACTTATTACTTTTAAGATCTAGTCTGTGTGTTGAATGGAAACGTCAAATCAAATGGTGTTGCCATTTCTAAAACCTCATAAATTACCATCTGATGTTTCTTCGTACCGTCCCATTGTTTTATCATCAATTTTGATGAAATTAGCGGAACACTTAATAAAAAATCGTCTTGAGTGGTATGTTGAAAGTAATGGTTTATTGGGAGCTTCTCAATACGGTTTTAGAAAGGGCAAAAGTACCATAGACTGTCTAAGTATTTTCACTTCCGATATTAGATTATCTTTTTCCAATAATCAGTCCACTGTAGCTGTATTCTTAGATATTAATGCTGCTTATGACAATGTTTTGTTATCAGTTTTACAAAAAAAAATGCATGCTCTACAAGTACCAATTAACTTATCTAATTTCATTATAAATATTCTAACCGAACGTTCTGTAATTTTGTCATGTGCAGATCATCAATTATCTCGTCTTATATGGCGAGGTCTTCCACAGGGTTCAGTGCTGAGTCCTCTGTTATACAATATATACACTTTTGATCTAGATAACGACTATAAAGTTAACGTGCTACAATATGCTGATGACTTATTGTTGTATTTTTCCAGTCATTCTGTTGAACATGCCTGTTCCGTTCTCTCTTCTGCTTTGACTAATCTAGCTTCATGGTTACATTTAAATGGTTTAGAGCTATCCACGTCTAAATGCGCAGATATGTTATTTACCCGGAAGACAATAGTTCCTCAAGTAAATATTTTATACAGCGTGTCCCAGAAAGTAGTGTCAAGCGGAAGTCCAGAGGTAGAACATCCTTTGAGGTACCCAAATCACCCCCATGTATGTTCCGCGATTTTTTGTAGTTTTCGAGTTATGAATGTTTTTCATGTTTTTTAATCAAACTCTGACTATAACGACATTTTTGATCATAGTGACGTGAATAGTTGAGATACATGAGTAATTTTTTTTTCTAAATTAGCTGATTTGTGACCCTATTGAATGCATAAACATTTGTAACCATAGACGTAACGGATGCGTTACAAAAAAATATTGAATTGTCATAAAGTTAAAATCCTGCATGTTTCCTAAATCTTTATGGGTGATTTAAAAATAAATCTCCCTAAACTTTTTTTGTCAGGTGTATTTTAAAAACTTATCCATTTTATCAGCTATTTACCCTGTAAATTTCATCGAGCTATCTCTACGACATCACAATAAAAAATTTATTCAAAGCATACAATATCGAAAATTCCAGTTGTTAAAGGGTGAATGAAAAATTGATTAAAACTAACTTATAACGCCTTTTTTAGTAACATTCGATGCAAAAAGAGGGGTGTTATAAGTTTAACGTGTGTATCTGTGTGTCTGTCTGTGGCATCGTAGCTCCTAAACGGATTTTGATTTAGTTTTTTCTTTTGTTTGAAAGGTGACTGTATCGAGAGTGTTCTTAGCTATGATTCAAGAAAATCTGTTCAGCCGTTTGAAGATCATCAGCTTTTTTCTGGTTGTCGAAGGGATATGAGCAACTTCTACTGATCTGATCGTTTCGAAATTTATTATCCTGTGACTTCAATGATATTACAATAACATGGTACTCAACTCTTCAACTTGACCTGATACTCAAGCATCATCTGAAACAGCATGATACCCAACTTACAGTAGAGGTATTGTGTGCCTATTGATTCTTTAAGTTTATGATAAGTTGTAATGACCTCCTCCTTGTCACATGTCATCAATATCATTGAAGTCACAGGATAGTAAATTTCGAAACGATCAGATCAGTAGAAGTTGCTCATATCCCTTCGACAACCAGAAAAAAGCTGATGATCTTCAAACGGCTGAACAGATTTTCTTGAATCATAGCTAAGAACACTCTCGATACAGTCACCTTTCAAACAAAAGAAAAAACTAAATCAAAATCCGTTTAGGAGCTACGATGCCACAGACAGACACACAGACACACACGTTAAACTTATGACACCCCTCTTTTTGCATCGAAAGTTACTAAAAAAGACGTTATTAGTTAGTTTTAATCAATTTTTCATTCACCCTTTTACAACTGGAATTTTCGATATTGTATGCTTTGAATGAATTTTTTATTGTGATGTCGTAGAGATAAATCGATGAAATTTACAGGGTAAATAGCTGATAAAATGGATAAGTTTTTAAAATACATCTGACAAAAAAAGTTTAGGGAGATTTATTTTTAAATCACCCATAAAGATTTAGGAAACATGCAGGATTTTAACTTTATGACAATTCAATATTTTTTTGTAACGCATCCGTTACGTCTATGGTTACAAATGTTTATGCATTCAATAGGGTCACAAATCAGCTAATTTAGAAAAAAAAAATACTCATGTATCTCAACTATTCACGTCACTATGATCAAAAATGTCGTTATAGTCAGAGTTTGATTAAAAAACATGAAAAACATTCATAACTCGAAAACTACAAAAAATCGCGGAACATACATGGGGGTGATTTGGGTACCTCAAAGGATGTTCTACCTCTGGACTTCCGCTTGACACTACTTTCTGGGACACGCTGTATAATGACATTCCTATTCCAGTTAAAGACAAATTCAAGTATCTAGGAGTAATCTTGGACTCTAAACTTAGCAGTGTTCCACACTGTGATTATGTTATTAATAAATTAATGTGAACACCACTTAAATATTCTTAGATGCCTTTCTGGCGTGTGGTGGGGTGCCCACCCTTTCTCTTTAAAGCTTATTTATAATGCTATCATTAGAAGCATACTAGATTATGGTATGTTTATTTTAGAACCTGGAAGTGTTATGGCTTTTAAAAAACTAGATCGCATACAGGCTAAAGCACTTCGGATTAATTCAGGTGCGATGAAATCCAGTCCCATTAACGCACTTCAAGTTGAATGCTGTGACGCCCCATTGCATCTTAGAAGACAATTTCTTTCTGATAAGTTTTTCTTCAGAATTCTTCAGTTTTCAGATCACCCTCTTATCTCAAAATTGGCATCCTTAGTAACACACATTAACTCTTCTATCTACTGGACTCATAAAACTGTCCCATGTTTAGTTGTGAGTTACCAAAAATTTCTTTCCCTATCTTCTCCTACTCACCGTTCCAATAAACTTCCTTTATTCAGCAGCAGTTATGAAGGTTTCCATCATATCTTTACAGATGCTTCTAAGCAGTCTCCATCTGGATGTGTTGGAATAGGTGTCTACCATTCTCAATATAATATTGTTCAAAAAATTAAACTCCCTCCGGAGACATCTGTATTTACAGGTGAATGTTTCGGCTTACTCAAAGCAGTTGAATATGTTAATTTATTGAAACTCAAAAAAACTATTATATTTACGGACTCTTTAAGCGCACTTCAAGCCTTAGATAAATTTCCATTTAAGTACAAATCACAGTTACCGGTTATATTTGAAATAAGAGAATTCGCGTTTAGAGCCACTTCTGAGGGTTATGCTCTACAGTTTGCGTGGATTCCTGCTCATGCTGGAATCCATGGTAATGAAATTGCCGATAATCTTGCTAGTGATGCTGTGCAGTGTGGAGATTTATATCCATATAAAAATTTCTGTTGCGATCTTATGGCTTTACCAAAGACCTTCCTCCGAGACACTTGGAAGGTAGCTTGGGATTTGAGTAGCAGGTTGAAGGGTCGTTATTTTTCTTTGATTCAGCCCGAAATTCCTGTGAAGCCGTGGTTCTTCAGGGCAAAGTTTGGCAAGGCGGAGACCTCCATCCTTATCCGGATTAGACTTGGTCATGTTTGTTGTCCAGCCCACCTTGCCAGACTTCATATAATTGGCAGCCCTATTTGTACATGTGGAACGGATGTTGGGGACTTAAATCACATTTTTTTCAACTGTCCTCTATATGATCGTTGTTCCTTTTTAAATAATCTTGTATCCCTCCGTACTCCTTTTCCTACTTCTATACTTTCATTGCTTTGTACAAATAACTTCTTAGTTTATAAGTGTATCGCCTCTTATATTTCTGTAAATAGTATTAAAATTTAAATTGTGTACATAGCTCATCCTCATTCATATCCTTGTCCTTTATGTTTCTATGTAGCAGTTTTTCAAATACATCTCATTCCTATTCATCTCTCCTCCTGATCCTATACAAAACTGTCCGAACTTTTTCTTTATAACAAAATAATTTAGTTTCCCTACCTTACAAAATCTTCTTCGTTACTTATTTCTACCATTTGATGTCTTTGGCGAAAATGCACAGACAGTGCGAAGCCAGAAAAAAAAAAAAAATGTATTGATCGCGTTATAGTAATGATTTCTGTTTGATATAAATAAAACTTTGTGACAAAATGGCTAAGGAAGGAGATAAGTCCTTGTTGAATGATGTCTTAGAACCATTAATAAATACGGACCCGCCGAAAGACAAATTGTCGTCTGCTACAAAACTAAATGTTTCTGATAGTAATACATCTCTGAAAGAAGGTATTATTTCTACAGCCTTTGACAAAATGGCTAAGGAAGGAGATAAGTCCTTGTTGAATGATGTCTTAGAACCATTAATAAATACGGACCCGCCGAAAGACAAATTGTCGTCTGCTACAAAACTAAATGTTTCTGATAGTAATACATCTCTGAAAGAAGGTATTATTTCTACAGCCTTTTTATGCTTTGTAACTACTAAAAATTAATTAGAACATCACTATAATGAGTTAAATATTTGCAGGGCTCAATAACCTATTATCACTTGGCAAAAGAAAGTCTAGCATTTGCATGAATGATGTTTGTACGCCTGAGAAACGCATACGGTCAGAATCTAGTTCCACACCGGCGTCCGCTCCGCCTTCGTCGTGGGAGGCTAGGCGGCTGAAGATTGATTTAATAGCAGCTAAAGCTCAGGTAAATAATATTTGCAATAAGGGAATAATTACTAGACAAAGCCCAGCGTGGTATTCAAATATACATAAACTTCTACATTTACTTCTAATAAAATTATTATGCTTGTCTTCTACACTCCGTTACTATCAGCATCAAATATATCGGGACGAAAGGACTGTTCAAAATTATTTGAACAACTAAGAAAATTAAACTATATCTGAACAAGAGGTGTTTCAGAATGAACACAGTACACAAGTTGTTCTGAAAATAATTTTATCTCATTGACTTAAAGTTTAATGTCTTTAGTTGTTTAGGTAAATATGAACAGTCTGATTGTCCCAATATAATTGATACTGATTGTGTGATTATGTTCTCCTTAACAACTTATTAACAGATCATGTATTAATACTTTGACTACTAAGTAACATTTGCATATCACACCAACACTGCGCCATTACGCATGTGGTGTTATGTATGTGCATATTCATATATAAAAAGTATGCAAACAAACAGTGTGTGCACCTGCTGCTTGCACATATCATTGCGGAAACGTGCCATGTGTTTTCCCACAGTAAATGTGTTAAAAGGATTTGTATTGTTAGTAAAACACAATAAGGAGGTTTCCGGATATGATGTATTATAAATGTAAAAGATCATAATTAGTTTAGCTTATGTTTTATATTATTACAGGTATTACAATTATTACAAGTAGTCACTAGGCGAGTCCCGCCAACCCAAGAAGGCGAGCGCGGGCTAGGTGCAGTGTTGCCAACATTATTATTTTAAGTTGCGTTCCATAATGCTACAGGATTATGAGATAAATAAAGTATATTGCTAGGACACAATATTTTTCTATAATAATAATAATAATAAAGTTCTCAAAGGGGCCTCTGCGCGTTGGACCTGTCCCCCCCTACCTTCCAAAGGACCGGACATCTTCCACACGGAAGATGAGCCGAAAGAGATAAATGTTTATTTCAATAAACTACAATTATTTACATTTTCCTTTTAGGAAGCTCCTTTTAAGCAAAATAAATGCTGGTGTTAGGACAAAATTTTATACTAAATCTATACCAGATTTCATCTGAATCTACTCAGCTGTTATTCTGCAACTAAATAAAAACACAAACATTAAAACATTCACCTTCTTACTATTAGTAAGATCTTGACACTAAAATATATAATTTACTTTTAGATAACAAAGCTGGAGACCCTTAAAAACCACCAGCATACCATACGCAAGGAGATGCAGATCCTCTTCGAAGAGGAGAAGAAATCTCTAGCGGAGCAGCATAAGAGGGATGAGAGAGCTCTTTCCGATATGGAGGACAGACTCCAACTGATAAGGAGAAGGGAACAGGAGCTTAAGGATGAATATAATGAGGTTGAATATCTTTATTAATTGTGTGTGATACTGAATCTTACTTGGAAAGCCCATCAGAAAGAAGTTATTAGCTAGCTTCTTAGTGGTCAATCAGAGTGCACTAGCGGGTGTGGTGGCGGGCGCGGGCGCTTGCGTGTTTACAGTAGTGCCGAACGAGCTATCATACAACGCTTCGGTGGGTGAATCAAAATGGTTTAGAACCACACGCGCAGTCACCTAACAGACGTTATCACTGAACGATACGGGCGGACTGAGCCATTAGAAACACCCGCGCCCGCGCCCTCATGTAGACGCGCGGCTCGCGGGGACACTGTAAATCCAACTGGCGTATATATGTCGTGGCCAGATCATAGAATTGATCACTTCATGATGTGGCCGACCATTTCATGAAATGGTTGTATTTCATGAAATGGCCAATACTCGTTGGCCATTTCATGATATGGCCTGGCCAGATCAATGAATAATCAGCGTTTGACGATATGATCAGCTAAACGCACGGCCACTTCATGATATGGTCAAACATTAGTGATCATATCATAAAATTAGTTACATTATCCACTGTTAGAGGCGCTGATATCGTTTTGTTTTTGTGATGCATTATGGCGGCGGACAATTATTCTGACAAAAACCCAATAATAATAAGTACTTACAGTAGGGTGACCACGCAACGAAAATTAATGGACTATTATTGGATTTCAAAATATGACTTCATGGTAACTGCGGGTGAACTTTTCATAGAATTTTATTTGTTCGATTATTTATCTGGTTATTCTGTGAAACTACAGTACAGAATATCTATGCACGTTACTGCAAAAAATTACTATTTAGTATATTGAATCATTTGGGTTAGGTTAGGTTAGAACTGTGACCAATAAGGGTCAGCTCACACCGAGACGCGACGCGACGCGACGATACTGGAAGAAGCCCGTGATTTCGCGCTGCGCCGCGCGCCGCCGCGATACGCATCGCAACGTCGCGAGGCGCATCGTAAAATCTTCGGCAACACGACGCCTCGCTGCGCAGCGAGACGCCTCGCCACGCAGCGAGACACCGCGTGGCGCAGCGGAATGTGTCTACATTCGCCACGTGCTTCCGCCCCGGCCCGCGTCCACCCTCAAATTCACCATGAATTCTTCTATTTCTCCATAAATTATGCACCCAAATACTCCTGTGTGATGTCTTCCTTTTAATTTTATTTTTGTATTCTTGCTCTGCCTCTTCTGCAAGAAGTCCGATTATTACAAGATCCCAGTCAATCATTATAATTTCACTCGAGCACTCGACCGAACTGCATCAACTCTACACGAAGTCTGGACGGAAATAGTACAGACAAGTTGCCACGGCGGCCTCGACTGCGCCTCGCGGCGCATCGCGGCGTCGCGCGGCTTTGAGAGGCGCAGCGCCGCTCTTGCACGCCGCGCATACCGCTGCGTCGCGATGCGTCGCGCTACGCCGCGAGGCGTCACGAGGCGCAGCGCTGCGTGGTGCAACGTATTCTGAATTCTCACAATGAAATGTGTATCTTTTCGTGTAGAAAATAAAGTTGTATTTTGAGCCGCTCTTTTAAAGTATGCGCGCAGCGTCGCGTCGCGTCGCGTCTCGGTGTGAGCTGACCCTAACGCGCGAAGGCGAGCGAGCGAAGCGAGCGTGCCGCGGCAGCGGCCGCCGAGCGCCAGATCACCTTAATTGTTGGTGAATCGAGCTATTAAACTTTCGCGGTAACGTGCATCGATATTTTGTGGGTCGAAATTCCGTAGTCTACTTACTCCTTTGCTTGCATGGTACGTGCTTCCTTTATTTGGATTTTTTATTAAATCTTTGATATCATGGAAACCCTACATTAATGATATGGCCCAAACGTGGATGGCCATATCATTAAACGTTGACGTTTCAACGATAAGGCCAATTTTAGTTGGCCATTTCATGAAATACAACCATTTCATGAAATGGCCGGCCATATCATGAAGTGATTGTAACGTTTATTTCTTTTCTTTCAACTACGTAGTAATGTTATCATTAATCGCTACAAAACCGATTACAAAATACGTATTTTCTGCTTAGAAGCAAAACAGTGCAGAAATGTTGTATGAAATCTCATTACTGCACTGCAAACAGTGCAGAAATGTTGTATGAAATTTCATTACTGCACTGTTTTTCATTTTTTATTTAGATATAAAGGGCTATGCAACTTTTGCCATACATAGCTGGCATGTTTTTTTTTTTCTTTTCGCCAAAATTGAAACCTAGGCCATATGTTAGAGGACTGTATGACAAATCAATAGCAAAAAGAGCTAGGTCTACTAAACGTAACAAAACCAAGTTAGAGAGTGTTTAGTAGATTGCTATTGTTTTTTATCAGGCGTTATTTTTCTTAAATAAAAATACTCCTTGTGTGATATTTTAAGTTTCCCATTGTTAAATACTACCTACTCGGCAACTCTAATGAGTCATTCCGCGTCCCCCGCTTCCACATTATTATCTTAAATATTCTTTCTAGATCTTCTTGATAGAAGGCCTTAATGATGGCGTAGCAGCAATAAAGGACATTACTGTTCCTGTATTTCTGGGAAGAGAACACATGGTTGTTGTAGCCACGTCATGTCTGTATTGTGGTATATGGCGTGGGGTAGACATCAACAAAACTTAGGTCCTCCAGCTCAATTTCTGGATTTCATAATAAGACATAATGTGGAAAGAGAGACGAGTACTGATTATGATTAATTAACTTTATCTATAAGAATTTAGTAGCATGTAATTGTTCTATGATAAGGTAAGGCAAAGATTTTTGTAAAACCAGAAGTACCTACTAATTATTTAATAAATAGTTTTGGTTTCGGTTTTTATGGTTGTATAATTTCTTTTTTGTAAGAATATTCCATAGTACAATTTAGAAAAGTAACCCAGAAGACCTATCCTATAGTGGATACGCGTTAAATAGTGTTGCAATAGCGGTCATCGACTCCTGTCAACCACTGTACGCCCGTGATTGGGTTAGCGATACTTACTTATTGCGTGCAACGTTAAAAATTGCTATCGCAACACTAAGGGCGAGGCCCCACTAGTGCATTGCGCTGCGTTGCGACGTCGCAGCGCTAGATTTGGACCAATCTATAGATTCCAAATGTAGCGCTGCAACGTCTCATTGGTCCAAATCTAGCGCTGCGACGTCGCAATGCAGCGCAACGCGCTAGTGGGGCCTCGCCTTAACCGTGAAGCCACACTGCTCCGTTGCGTTGCGTTGCGACGTCACAGCACTAGATTGCATGGGGGTGCATGAAAAGAGCCTCCACGAGTGACGATACTTAAGTACGTCCGGCGCACCCTGGGCAATCAGCCCCGCTACCAACCTTGCTGACTGGCTAATCTTTTCATCACAGCATGAGCTATTTTCGTATAGCTCTTGCTGACACGAGAGAAGAAGCACTAGATTTGGATCAACCTAAAGATTCCAAATGTTGCCCTGCGACGTCTCATTGGTCCAAATCTAGCGCTGCGACGTCGCAACGCAACGCAACGGAGCAGTGTGGCTTCACTGTTACGTATACCCACTAACGCATATCGATTCGATACGTTTATCAGTTTTTTTTACTAGTTTTAGTGATAAAAAAACTGCCAGTGCGAAAAAAATGTAACAGTAACAATCAACTTAATCTATTTTATCAAAGGAAACCTCAAAATATCACGTATGATTGTACAAGGTTAGTCAAAAAGGGGGTACTAATCCGAAAGGGTGTTAAAGTACACATAATAATGAGTAACTTTTGTTCTACAACTTTTCCCAAAAGTCAATAGTTTAAGAGAAACAGTTGTTCAAAAATCTCAAAAAAAATTCTCTAAAATCTATCTATCCACAGTTATGATCAGCTGTGTTTACATTTTAGGTCATATTTGGGGTCATGAATTAGAAGCACCATTTTCTGAATTTGTAACTAAAGCAGGGATGAAGAATTTTTGAAAAAACTAAACTGAAAATCATTTTACTTGGAAAAAAAATATATCGAATTTTGAAATTTTAACACTTGCTTTCAAATAGTCATCAGCGATACTATAAGTGGGCTTCGGATTAGTACCCCCTTTCCGACTAACCTTGTATATTCATTTAATTATAATATAAGAAAAATAGGTAACGCGGGTAACGCCTGACAAAAAGATACTAGCAATACTTCTATAGTTATCTTCGATCGGTTACGGTTGATCGACCTGGTTCTTTTTGCTATTGATTTCTCGTATTGTCCTCTAACCTAGGTTTCATTTCTGGCGAAAGGAAAAAAGTAAATCATGCCAATAGTTTGCATTGGCCTTTACCACAGAGGTTTAATATCTCCCGTTAAGTTTAATATTAAATGTATGCATTCTTATGCATTAGATCAAAAAGATACTGGCTGAAAATAAAAATCGGCTGAATAAAACCGAATTAGTGAAAAAAAAAACAAATGGCGCGCATTTTGTACCATTGTAAAACCACAGTCTACCTATATCTTACTCCTTACAGTCGGTCAACGTAGAACATTGTCGCAGAGCAATCGTGCGGGGGGTTGCGGGGTGAAGGAGCGGAGGTTATGTCCCGAGTAGCCATACTGCGTACTCGGGACATAAATTCCAGGGCTCGCACTTTTTGATTTCGAATTTGATTGACATCGTTCATAGAAATTATATTAATTTATTAATAGTATGTTATGTTGGTTGTATGTACCTATTAAGAGAATTTTATTATAAAGTCTGTTTACTAATCCAAGATGGCGGCATAAATACATTTTCATATGATTATCATTATCAAATCCAAGATGGCGGCCATGAAAATTTTCATCTAATCATCATGGGTGTTAAAGTGTTAATTTCATGGTTTTCGGGGTCACTGATGCCGAAAATAACTTCAAAATCCAAATCCAAGATGGCGGCCATGAAAATTAGTAAAGTAGTCGTCATGGGTGTCAAATCCAAGGTTTTCTGGGGTGCGGATGCCGAAAATGAGGTCAAAATCGAAATCCAAGATGGCGGCAATAAAAATGTCAAATTAGTGATCATGGGTGTCATTTCCATGGTTTTCGGGGGTACTGATGCCGAAAATGAGGTCAAAATCGAAATCCAAAATGGCGGCAATAAACATGTCAAATTAGTGGTCATGGGTGTCATTTCCATGGTTTTCGGGGGTACTGATGCCGAAAATGAGGTCAAAATCGAAATCCAAGATGGCGGCAATAAAAATGTCAAATTAGTGATCATGGGTGTCATTTCCATGGTTTTCGGGGGTACTGATGCCGAAAATGAGGTCAAAATCGAAATCCAAGATGGCGGCAATAAATATGTCAAATTAGTGGTCATGGGTGTCATTTCCATGGTTTTCGGGGGTACTGATGCCGAAGATGAGGTCAAAATCCATTTCCAAGATGGCAGCTTTTAAAATTTCAATTTAACCATCATGGGTGTCATTTCCATGGTTTTCGGGGATGCTGATGACGAAAATGAGGTCAAAATCTATATTCAAGATGGTGGCCATGAAAATTTTCAAATTAGCCGTGATGGGTGTCAAATCCATGATTTTCTGGGACGCTGATTACAAAAACGAGATCCATTCTCAAACACCAAGATAGGGACCACGTTTTACCTGGCAAATTAAATTTATCTGGTAATTTTTTTTGACCGCCGTATATTGTCGAGGAATACTTAGTCTTTATTTCCAGCATCAGCACCGACGAAAACCATAGAAGTAATAACCATAAATAATATGTAATTTTCTATGGCTCCTTCCTGGATTTGGGAATCATTTATTACTCTTACCTACCCCCGCAAGCCACTGCGACTGTAACCTCGACAAAATTTGTAGTTTTAAATATTGTTAGTAAATTCCAGCATAAGATGGCGAACTTGCGGCTAGATACCTTTGCATTATTTTGTCAATCGTCAAAATTACGCATGCGTGGTTTTCTTTTTGCGTGTCACTGTTTCTATAAAACGTTAATTAATTTGGACGTTTGTTTGACAAAGTTTGTGTAATTTGTTTTATGTGACAACCCTATGACAAGTGTTACCAATTTTGACATTTCATAGGACCTGTCAAATGTATGGGCGTTGACCCACTGTATGTAGTAAGTAGGTACACTGTGGTAAAACTTTGATACTTACTTCTTATTTAGCAAGAAAAGTTTTAAAAAATGGAAATAGATAGCGATATGAATTCAAGTCCAGAAAGTATAAAAACAGCTGCAAATGAAATTGTTAATAACCTTTTGCCGCAAAAGTCGCAGGATAACCTTGTTTTCATTAACTTGAGTTTTTATTTTGAGTAGGTATATTTTATCACGGTAGGTAAATTGGTAGTTGAAAGAAAAGTAGATTACGCACCTTGCTGAAGTGAGTGATTAATGCACTCGTGCTAATTTAGTGCCCTCGCTTGCGCTCGGGCACCAACATAACACTCGTGCATTAATGACTCACTTTGCGCTCGGTGCAACAATCTACTATTAATAGATAAGAAATAAAACCAAGGCTTATAATATAATAATTTAATAAAAGTACAGGCCGTGAGTTCTAGAACACTCAAGACGAAAGGTGTGAAAAGTTTGCCGTTAATCAAACCACTGCCCTGATAGCTGGTGGCGCGGCGCGCGGCGAGTCGGTAGCTGCTGTGGCGTCGCGTCGTAGTAATTAGGTATAACCGGAACAGGTTTCCGTATCAACCAGCCAATACGTACAATACCGGAGAGGTGAACCCTGGAATAGTGCAAACCTGACACTTTAACACTATCCTGTTTTTATAGTTTGACTGCCACATCCAATGTCTGCGATAATAACAAACGGTGCAATACTACGAGGTACAGATGGTAATGATTGACATGAAATAGTGATCAATGATGCGGCAGTCAAAGCAAATTTATACAGCGGAAAAATAGGTACATACTAGTAGGTAGAATAATAAAACTTTATAGTATGATTGGCATAGCTACAGTTATGACAAAATGCTTAATTACAACTATCACAAGACTAAAACATAATACATCATTACCTACGATATGGTGCTGATAGCCACCAAGGCACAACGCATTTATTTATTTATTCACCTATGTACTTACATAATAAGTTCTGCTACTAAAAGCTTAAGTATATAGAAATAACTTTGCAACACTTACCCGATTCGGGGTGAAACACAACACAGGTATAATAATAGTGGAATAATCATACGATTTTAATTATTTGAGTAGTTATAACTTTCTGCTCAACAGTGTAGGTAGACCAATGAAATTGTTAGGAGCAACGTAACACATCCGACCTCAGTGTCGTCTATCTAGGAGTGCAATAATAATCCACCACACATCGCCGCTTACATATCCTTCCACGCAATCGTGTCGTGACAAGCTAAACATACCGCGTCTCCCGGGTTTGCTCTTGAATTAATATTTTATGTAGTTTTGAGGTTTGAGATAACTTTATTCTCATAAGAATACATTCATTCACTTACATGAGAATATTAACAATTTAACATAAATAAAAAATGCATTGGGCTTGTTGCAAAAACTAAACATTTCAATCAATATGTTGAAGGTAGTCAAACAAAAAAAATTGCAATGTTTGTTCAATACCCGGGCTCGAATACAAGTACTACAAAGATAAGCGTGGCTGGAAGTGGCTCGAACTTATTGTGGCAAATGTGAATTATTTGTTATGTATTTTTTGAGTAGTTTTTTAAAAGTGATAATTGATTTAGATTCCTTTAGATGTTTAGGTAATTTATTATATAGCTGAGATCCTTCATACATAATACTTTTTTTTCCGTAATTTGTGCGTGGTGCGTATAAACTTATGTCTTTTTCGTATCTTAATTTCATTTTGTGTTTTTTTTTACTTTTCGTGAAGGTTATATTAGTATGTATATTTTTATTTAGTATTTTTCGTATAAGAATACACGTATTATATATGTATGTTTGTGTGATGTTCATTATCTTCGTTTCTTTATAGAGTGTTTGTGTTGGAGTGAAATAGTCGTACTGAAATAATGTTTTTAGTAATTTGTTTTGTGCAATTTGTAATAAATTTATATTGGTTTTTGCGGCAGTACCCCATATTTCCACTAGATAGTCAATGTGGGGCTTAATAAGTGAGTTGTAGATTAAATAGCGCACTTGACGTGGTAGGCAGCGAACGATACCCCGTAGGGCTCCCGTGAGTGATTGAAGTTTTGATTTGATTTTTTGAATGTGCGGAAGCCACGTCAATTTGCTGTCTAATATTAATCCTAGATACTTTTCCTGATCTACTTTATTGATTATTTTATTATTTATTGTTAGTGGAGTGTAATTGCTATTTTTTTTATTTTTGGGTGCGAATATCATATAATTTGTTTTTGTTGTATTGATTGTAAGGAGATTTTGCTGGAACCACAGATTAAGCAAATCTAAATCGTTTTGTGCTTTATTTATGATAGTGTCAATGGAGTGGCCAAAGTAGAAAAGACATGTGTCGTCAGCGTACAGTGTTACGTCCCCCTTTAAACCAATTTGGTGGACACTGTTTATATATATTAGAAATAGTAAAGGGGCCAGAATTGAGCCCTGGGGCACGCCGTACGTTATAATTTTGGGATTACTCTGGGTGTCACCAATCTTGACTACTTGGTATCGGTTTGACAGGTAAGATCTAAATATTTCATAGGCAGGGCCTTCAACTCCAAGATCGCTGAGTTTATTTAGTAACACTTCATGACTAACTGTGTCGAAGGCTTTTTTGAGGTCAATAAAGACACCTAGCGCAATTTGCTTTTTGTCAATATTGAGTTTTATGGTTGTCACAAGATCTATTGTCGCTGAAAGTGTATTTGATTTCGGTCTAAAGCCGTATTGTTTATCGTATATGAAGTTCAGCGAAACCAGATAGTTTTCAAGGCGATTGTACAGAACCCTTTCAAATATTTTTGATAGTACTGGGAGGACTGAGATAGGACGGTAGTTTCCTGGCTCTGATTTGACTCCAGATTTATAAATTGGCGTTACTTTAGCAATTTTAAGACTATTTGGAAACGTCCCTGTTTCAATACATCTGTTTATACAGCAAGTAAGTTCATCCAGAATTAAGTTTGTTACGCATTTAATTGATTTTGTATTGAGACCATCTAAACCCGAACTAGTGTTATTATTTAAGTTATTTATAATTTTTAAAATTTCATCCGTTGTTGTTAGTGTGAGGTTATTGAGTGAGGACGAGCCAGATCCAGATGAACGCGCCACATGCATTGCTCCACTAGACGGGTGATATTTTTGGGGAATTTGGTTTGCCAGTATCGAACCAACATTTGCAAAGAAATCATTAAAACATTCACAGATCTGTTTTAAATCAGTAACAGGGCCGTTTTGTGTTTGAAGTTTCTGCGGTGAAGTTTTTTCTTTTAACTTATTGCACGTGAGGCTATTTATGAGTCCCCACATTTTTAGTGGCTGTTTTTTGCAATTTGCAAAGGCGTTCGTATAATATTTTGATTTAGTTCGTTGGATACACACTGATATTTCATTTCTTTTTTTTATAAATTTATTCTCTGTTTCTTTATCTTTTGGGTTGTTTTTATGTTGATTCCATAAAGTATTTCTGTTGTTTATTCCACTTATAATTGAACTATTTATCCAATCCTGTCTTGGTGGGTTTAATAGCTTATTTTTAGTCATTTTGCTTATTTTAATACTCTGTATTAACCTTTCTTCCAGGGCATCATATAGACAGTCTTCGTTTTTGTGATGGGATTTTAACATGGTGTTATAAAGTAATTTATAGTCAATCGCTTGATAGTTTAATTTCTGCAAAGGTTCTGGTTGATGGCGTTTTAGTTCAAGGTAAATTTGTTTGTGGTCTGACATAGGTGTATCAACAATAGCTAGATGAAATTTGTTCTGTTTAAGGTTTGAGCAAATGTGGTCAATAATACTCTTTGAAGTTGGCGATTCTCTGGTGCAGTTGTCTTCATTTATTTTATTCAAAATTTTATAGCCGCTTTCTTCGATCAATTCTTTGTACAAAGTAGTTGCACGTTCTGTATTCAACAAATTGAAGTTGAAGTCGCCGAAGACCACCCCACGGTTTCTTTGATGTAGTTGTTGAGAGTAGGTTTCTAGGAAGGGTTTGGCGTTTGACTGTTCTGGCTTTCTATATACAACACCAATGTCCAATGTGTAATTTTCAATGTGAATCCAAAGGTAATGATTGTGATTTAGGGATATTTCCTCACTCAGGCTATGTTTCAGATTGTTTTTTACAAATATCGATACACCACCTCCTCTTTTAGCAGGTCTAAAGCTGTAATAATGTGTGTATCCTGAGATTTGAAATCTTTTCCTTCTTCGTCGGATTTTATCCATGTTTCTGTCAATACCACTACGTGCAGGCAAGATGGAAAGGCTTTCATCACACATTTTAATTCATCAAATTTTCCAGGTTTAACGATGCTTCGCATATTGGCATAAAGAAATTTCAACGACTTCTTTGAGGTTATAATGTTACTATAGTTATTGACAACTTGATAGGTTATATTTTCACTATTTTGATTAATATGTTTGTTCGTAATAGGTTCTTCTAGTTTTTTGATGGTAACTCTACGATTCTCGGTATGCCGTTAATATATTTTATTGTCAGGGTTTTACCTTCGCTAAGGGATCGTTGATTAAGTTTATCTTTGAGATTTTGCAAGAACTTTCTCTGTTTTGGTGTTTGGTCGGAGTATATTTTTATGTTGTCTCGTTTAATGCTGTTTCGGTTGCGTAGTATAGTTTTAGCAATATCTTGTGATTCAAAGTACATTTTTACTGGGCGTGTTTTTTTTATGTCATACTTTCCCAATCGCATAATCCTTTCAGGCTCGGGGTAACTACTATCAATCGATTTTAATACATTTATAACCTCGTTTTTATCCATATTTATGCGTTCATCCTTATTGGATGATGTAGGTTCAGGAATGCCACTAATTACAACATTTTTGCTTCGGAAATCCCGTTCGTTAATTTCTGCTATAATATCTTCTTGCGTTTCATTTGAAAAATCTGTTTGGGGAGTTGTTTGCTCTTTTTTCAGTAATTGAACTGTATAATTTAAATCTTCAACTTTTTTTCTGTTTTAGTGTTCCCGTTTCGTAGTAATACTATATCCGACTTTATAATACTTTGTTCAGCGGCAAGATTGTCAGTAGTGGATTTTATACTAGCAAATTGCTCTTTAATGGTTGTAATATCTTCAGAAATTTTTTGTGTGAACTCGCTTTGTGTTGTGGTAAGAGTCGTTAATAGCACCATCATTTGAGACATCTGTTTTCGCATCTCACTCAATTCGGTTCGAATGTGTTCATTATCATCCAACTGTTTCCGTTTATTACGGAAAGTTACTTTCATAGCATCCGAAAATTCGGGTTGAGGATCATCTGTTGCCAAGTTTGGTTGCGAGTCACTACGACCAACGCTAAGGCCACTTCTAGTTGGTGAGCGTACTACACTCATTATATCTTTGTAATGGTTACTCACTCAGTAGGTGCGTGTGCCGAACGTGGTGCTGTGATGTGACGTCCTGCGGTCACTTTTGCGCGAGCGGGTCAAAAAATAATGAGCCCGTTTCTTTCTTGCGGGGGTGAAGAGCTGCGCTCGCGTAGGTGCACCGTCGATGACTAGGATCTTCTTAGAGGAATAGCGTCGTAAACACTTTTACGCGGCACAAGTAGATTTGAGACTTGTTATTATTATAGTCTAAAGTATAAGTTTGACGAACTTCAACATTATGATTTTAGCAGTATTTTAGCGATACGTCTGCTTTGTACAACGTCCCAACCGTCAATAAAGTTTTAGTTTTGTAAATATGTTTGTTTTATATTATTTATAGTTGTATTACTAAGTTATACCTACGTATATTGCCTATTGCTAGTTTTAAGAATTAAATATGTAATTTAGAGTTAATTGTTTATTTATTATTTTAATTAGCAGTAAGAAAAGAGTTGACGAGTAACGAAACCGTTACATGATCAATACTACGATATGGCCACGACATATACATTTTGATTCACACGCGGCCGCGCTAGTAACCGCGCCCGCCTCCACTCTGAAAGAGTACTTAAGGTGAATGCAATCAGTCTGCCCGCAAAACATGTTTTTAGAGTTTTAAAATTTTACCTAAAAATTTAATTAAGATGTAATTTTATAGAGCAGACAAAATATTGTGTTGTATTGATACGTGTATTTGTTTAACTTTCAAAACGATACATTATACTGCAACGGCATCAAACATGATATAAACAACTTATCTTTTATTTGAATAACAAATAACTTACAATCTACATTATGAGTCTATACTATTCTGCTGTACACTAAAGGCCATTTTCATTCCAGCCTGTTATAATCTGGGCCAAATATTAGGATCCAGTTTATCTAGCCATCTTCTACCCTTACAAAGTTACCTTTTCCTGTTATTGTAATGTGATTTTTGACCCTCAGGCTGTAAAAGAACACAAAGAAAACAAAGCAACTTGGGACAGGGAGAAGACAGAATTACATAAACAGATAGCTGACCTGAGGGACAAACTGCTTGAGTGTAGCGTAAGCAGCAAAGATCAGTTGTCTGAAATGAAAAAAGATATGGATGAACTATTGCAGGTAGGAAAATTATATTTGTTCAGCATTTCAGCAAGCAATTTATACAACAACATATAGGGTGACTGATAATTAGTGACCAATACTTTAACACATGATATTCATGATAGCAAACAACTTTCCCAAACAAACATTATTTTTATTTTATTTTTTTCATTTAAAATTTATTAACAAACCGTTACGGAATGGACGCGGCTCGTAATATGTTTTTTTGTTTTGTTTTATAGATAATGTTTCTTTGGGAAAGTTGTTTGTTATCATGAGTACAATCATGTGTTAAAGTATCGGTCACTAATTACCAGTCACCCTATATACCGACGATGACCTTAAGCGATGTACCAGCTTCTGAAACAACAACCCTTACAAACACTTTCTAAGCAACCAAATAGCTCCCAGAGGGTAGTGTTAGTAACCTAAAATGTGAATTAAACCAAATTCAAAACTGACTAGACAAATATCTACTCAACTGCAAAAATAGAAACTATTGGGGAATAGCAGGATACAGGCCCTTGCTAGTTGCCTCAAATGCCTGTCTAGTAATTTATAAATATAATATAAATAAATAATAGGAATGTTAAAACACAGGTTAATCTGTGGGGGGCAGATTAAGAATACAATTCCCCTCCCTTGCACGACCAGCGAGTCGTGAGAGGCGACGAACCTATCATCTCTGAAGGTGCAGTTGAAGGTTACTAGTTGTTTTGTTGAGTAAATTTTCATTGAAATCTTTGTTACTATACATCCAATAATAACAAAAACATTACTAGTCAGAGGGTGTACTTTGGTGAAGCCAATGTTTAATGGTTTGTTTCATGTAGGAGGTGAACTGAGAATTTCCATACAGAAAAAATGGGAACTAAACCCAAGATTCCCCATAAATGGTGTCTTTATATTAAAATTTATTTACAGGCCTTAGAAGGTGCTCAATCTGAAGTAGAAATGTTAAAGACAGAGGTAGCCAAACAAACTAGCAGGGCAGAACAGTGTACGACTCTGAGGAATCAATTGGAGAAGCAGACCTTTGAGCTGCAGATGGCAACCAACAAACTAAAGGAGTTGGAGTATGAGAGGGACTCTTATAAAGACTGGCAACAACAGGCTAAGGTAATGGTGGCAGAAAGTTACTAAAAAATATAACAAAAGTGTATTTTTGAATGGAAATTGGAAACAAACTTGATTCTGTTAGTTGTATCTCTGACTTTGATCCTAAAATCAAAGAGTATTCTAAGGGCCTTTTTCCTGTCATGCATTCACCTTTTGGTGCGTGTTTTTCGCATCACAATAAACACAAATGTATGAAAAGGTTAAATTCAGGTGCCACAGGTGAGGCACACATGCGGGCACGCACCCGCGTTATAGGAAACAGACCCTTATTTTGATTACCTTTTGGTGGAGTTCAGCAAAAATGGATACTAATGAGCTATTAACTTCTTAAAACCTTTGCTTTTAGCTCAGCTATTCCAAATTATCTTTGATAACAAATTGTATTTATATTCTACTTATGTACCACAGACTGCTCAGAAACGCCTAATCAATATGGCGGAACTAGAAAAGGAAGTAGCTCGTCTGCGCGCGCAAGAGCGATTTCTGCGTGATATTGCTTGTAATAAAATGATATTGGAGGAACAAGTACATCTGTTGCAGTCGAGGGTTGATGCATTACAGCCTGTACAGAACGAGTTGCATGAAGCTAAGGTAGTGTGATTTCTATGTTGTTTAAATATGGTTCAATATTGCATGTCCATCAACAATAACTTATGCTATCTCCGTCGTATAGTAATGCATAAACCTACCGCGTTTAGTTGTGGTTCAAATCATAATAACAGAGATGCCGTGAATAGTTCGGTTACCGATTGTTCGGCATTCCCTATACAAGGTTAGTCAGAAAGGGGGTACTAATCCGAAAGCCAGTTATAGTATCACTGAAGACTGTTTTATAGCATGTGTTAAAAAAATTCAATTCGTATGTTTTTATTTTCATACAAAAGTAAATCAATATTATTTATTTCAAAAACTCCGCAACCCTAATTTTGTTATAAGCCTATCGGTTCGGTGCGACGCGCGGTGGTAAAATACAAAGCGCCAGCTGTACCTACGACTGCCGCCGAAATCGTAGGTTACTATGATACTGTGTATGTGTGCGTGTATCGGAAGTTTTTGAACATAATTTTGATTATTACCTAGAAACTTACCATTTCTGATGTCGACGCTGTTCTCTGCCAACGAGAATGTCACACACGTGTCGTATTAATTTTAAATTGAAACACAAGAAACACTTTGGTTATTAATGTTTTATGTAAGTACGTAGGTACCTAACCTACCTACGAATGGATGTATCCCCCTAGCCCGTGAGCCAGAGGGTATATTTTGTCAGTCATTTCCTCTCAAGCGATAACTCGTGGAATGCTTCAGAGAGTTGTATTATGCAGCATGGTGAACGTCAGCTGCCGCTCCGTGGGTGGGTTGGGCTAAGGCAGCCCCTCAAACACGTAAAAAAAAAAGTTTTCAGTCATTTCCTCCCGACTGAAAATTTGTTAAATGATAGTTAACGCAATTATTCGAAGATAAAAAAAGTCAGCTGGCCGTACCGTGGTGGATTATACGTCAGCTGGTCACATGAACATGCAAAAAAATTTTTTTCGTTCAGTGATTTCCTCTCACTCGAAAATTTGTCAGATGATAGTTTACATGCTATTTTGAATAAATAAAAACGTCAGCTGGCTCTATGTTGGTGGAAAGGTCGTCAGCTGATGCAGTGAAAGGTGGAGCATGGGAACCAGACGTGAGCGCCGATCGCTTATTTAAATACGTCAGCTGACGGGTTTTCCACCAACATAGAGCCAGCTGACGTTTTTATTTATTCAAAATAGCATTTAAACTATCATCTGACACATTTTCAAGTGAGAGGAAATGACATAACTACAGTTATTCGCAATAGCTTCATGCACGCGCCCTTATATGTACCAATCAAATCAATATTCTCATTAATCAATCAATCAGCAATATTTAAATAGACGCACTTTGGACAGAAATCAATCCCGTTAAAATTTATACGCAAGGAAAATCTACCGAAACACAAAAGAAAAAAAAAAAGAAACTTGTGAGCCATTCGAAAATAAACTTGAATTTTAATGTATAAAAATGTCCAACGTAACTCCTTTTTGTGTTTTTTGCCAAAAAAACAACTTCAAAGTTGAAAGTATTCTGCGAAGAAAGTTTGAACAAGTGCAGTGAAGTTTTAAATATTCGAAAATGTAAGTAGTAGTATAATGTAGTAGTAGTATAATGTCGTGGCCATATCTTAGAATTGATCATTTCATGATTTGGCCGGCCATTTCATGAAATGGTTGTATTTCATGAAATGGCCAATACCCGCTGCCCACATCATGATGTGGCCTGGCCAGATCAATGAATAAATTAGCGTTCGACGATATGATCAGCTAAACGCACGGCTACTTCATGATGTGGTCAAACATTAGTGATCATATCATAAAATTAGTTACATAATCCACTGTTAGAGGCGCTGATATCGTTTTGTTCTTGTGATGCATCGTGGCGGCGGACAATTATTCTGACAAAAAAGGTAATAATATTAAGTAAAGTAGGGTGACCACGCAACGAAAATTAATGGACTATATGGATTACTACTGGATTTCAAAATATGACTTCATGGTAATTGGGGGTGAACTTTTCATAGAATTTTATTTGTTCGATTACTTATCTGGTTAACCTGTCAAACTACAGAACAAATAATCATCGAAACTTACGCGGTCGACGCATTCATTCGAAAGATTTATAATTAATGAAATTGATCCATTTTATGTAAATCCGACTCAGCGTACCCCGACTGCACGTGGTCAGACCCTGTCCTAACCCTAGAGTGTTATTTAAAAGCGTGGAGCCAGAAGCTCGCGAAGGAGGTCCTGAGTGGAACGAGTGCACGAGGCCAAAACGTAGCGAGTGGGGGGAGATGGCGAGCGAAGTGAGTCAGCGACCTCCTGAGCGCAGCGCTGGTCGAGTGTGCGAGCGAAGCGAAGGGGCGACAAAGCGAGTCTTCTGGCGGAGCAAACTCAGAAACACTTGCATGCTGGCTTGCTTTTGCTTGCATGGTACATGCTTCCTTCATTTGTTTTTTTATTAAACCTGGTTGCGCTGATTCGATAATATTTAGTTTGTTGGTAAACATGATTTAGTTTATTTGGGTTTGCACTTCCCGTATTCCCATTCCTCTCCCGCACATTACCTCTCGTACGCGTGCAAGCGAGAACGCTACACGCAGTGGCGCCACTCCGCGTATTATCGACGCAACGAATTCGAAAATCAGAATGGCCGAACTACCGCGCTCGTGACAAGTGCCGCTCCGCGCAAATTCTCAGGAAAAATGTGAAACTCGATCGAATCTCTGTTGTGTCGTCCCCGCAAGCCTCCCCATGGATAAATAAGGTATTGTGCACCCTCATTTTCCACAGACTGCTTCTTTTCACACTTTTTCCTTGCAGTTTGTTTCGTCGTCGTCCATATTGCAAACCCAAACTTTTGTTTTCGCTAATTTAACTCTCGCGCATCCAAAACCTTTGATATCATGGAAACCCTACATTAATGATATGGCCAAACGTGGATTGACATATCACTAAACGTTGACGTTTAAATGATATGGTCAGTTTTAGCTGGCCATATCATGAAATACAACCATTCCATGAAATGGCCGGCCACATCATGAAATGATCAATTCTAAGATATGGCCACGACATATACAAGGTTAGTCGGAAAGGGGGTACTAATACGAAGCCCACTTAAAGTATCGCTGAGGACTGTTTTAAAGCAAGTGTTAAAATTTCAAAATTCGACATTTTTTTTTTCAAATAAAATGATTTTTATTTCAGTTTTTTCAAAAATTCTTCATCCCTGCTTTAGTTACAAATTCAGAAAATGGTGCTTCTAATTCATGACCCAAATATGACCTAAAATGTAAACACAGCTGATCATAACTGGGGATAGATAGATTTTAGAGTATTTTTTTGAGTTTTTTTTTTAACTGTTTCTCTTAAACTATTGACTTTTGGGAAAAGTTGTAGAACAAAAGTTACTCATTATTATGTGTACTTTAACACCCTTTCGGATTAGTACCCCCTTTCTGACTAACCTTTTATACTACTACTAAGGTAAGTGTACCGGTGATGGACGGTTTAAGGTCGATGGAGTGAGTAAATAATTTCCAAAAAAAAAAGTTTCGATCCGATTCTTGCAATGGTTGCAGATAAAGTTGGTTAAGGATGTTTAGCATCTAATAAGAATATATTTCATTTATTTTAGTAATTTCTATGAACTTAAAATTACGAAAGAAAATTGGCTTAAAATTATCTAGTAATGGACGAGTCATACACCAATGAATGACGCCTAGTAATGCACAGTGTTCCGGCTTTGGACACCTAGTAATGGACACTTGACATACACAAATAAATAAAAATACTGTTGACTTAGAAACAATTTTTATTTGTTATTACGTTTTCTTAAAGCAAAGTTATTATTAATCATAAAATATGATGACTGTAAGAAAACTTGTTTGTAGTACCTATAGTAATGGAATGAACCAGTGATGGACACACCGCTAATGAACACGTCGTCCATTACTGGTAAAAAGCTTTATAAAGTCGTCGTAAAAAGATATTTTATTGACCTCGCCAAAAAATCTTAGAATCGACTAAAAGCTTTAAAAAATGCACTACCCTAGTAATCGACACTGTGTCCATAACTAGGACGTGTCTTAAAAACAGGTACCAGTTTTGGACATAGCAAAAAAAAGACAAACCACGTCATATTTGCAATATTTTAAAATTATTTTGAATGGAAAAGAGTTTAATTATGCTACAAACTTAATATTTATTAATTATTACTTTAATTGATTTTACAAAAAAAATCATCAGCACATTACGTCGTTATCAGATTCACTAAAAAAAGGGTATCACCGAAGACACGGGCTGTTTATCTTTCCACCATCTTGAAACTGAACAATTGACATACATCAACTGTCAATATTTTGACACTTAAATCCCTTTTATCTATGGTAAAGTATTGCTAGGTAACAAAAGCGTTGTAGTATCCTTATTTTTTAGGACTCAACACAAAATGTTCATCACTGGTACGCTGTCCATTACCGGTACACTTACCTTATTACATTTTCGAATATTTAAAACTTCACTGCACTTGTTCAAACTTTCTTCGCAGAATACTTTCAACTTTGAAGTTGTTTTTTTGGCAAAAAAGACAAAAAGGAGTTACGTTGGACATTTTTATACATTAAAATTCAAGTTTATTTTCGAATAGCTCACAAGTTTCTTTTTTTTTTCTTTTGAGTTTCGGTAGATTTTCCTTGCGTATAAATTTTAACGGGATTGATTTCTGTCCAAAGTGCGTCTATTTAAATATTGCTGATTGATTGATTAATGAGAATATTGATTTGATTGGTACATATAAGGGCGCGTGCATGAAGCTATTGCGAATAACTGTAGTTATGTCATTTCCTCTCGCTTGAAAATGTGTCAGATGATAGTTTAAATGCTATTTTGAATAAATAAAAACGTCAGCTGGCTCTATGTTGGTGGAAAACCCGTCAGCTGACGTATTTAAATAAGCGATCGGCGCTCACGTCTGGTTCCCATGCTCCACCTTTCACTGCATCAGCTGACGACCTTTCCACCAACATAGAGCCAGCTGACGTTTTTATTTATTCAAAATAGCATGTAAACTATCATCTGACAAATTTTCGAGTGAGAGGAAATCACTGGACGAAAAAAATTTTTTTGCATGTTCATGTGACCAGCTGACGTATAATCCACCACGGTACGGCCAGCTGACTTTTTTTATCTTCGAATAATTGCGTTAACTATCATTTAACAAATTTTCAGTCGGGAGGAAATGACTGAAAACTTTTTTTTTACGTGTTTGAGGGGCTGCCTTAGCCCAACCCACCCACGGAGCGGCAGCTGACGTTCACCATGCTGCATAATAGAACTCTCTGAAGCATTCCACGAGTTATCGCTTGAGAGGAAATTGGTCCGGTAAAACTGTTGCTGGCTCACGGGCTACCCGTGTCACCACGGACACTACAAGAAGGGTTCAATTCCGAATTGAACAAGCACTTTCGGTTATTTGTTTTATGAACTTACGTTAATACCTACAAATGAATCTATCACCACGGACACTACGAAAAGGGTTCATTTCGAATTGGAACACAAGAAGCACTTTTGGTTATCACAAACAAAATAGGATCAATCTGCCGCCCTTATCGCGTGATGCACAAAGACGCGTGGCGATGTAGGTAGGTACCTACGGACGGATGCGATCGCATTATGTAACATCTATCTGCGGATTGTCTTTCATGCTCTCAAACGCAGATGTTACACTTTGCCCCATCTCGTTTTCATTGCTGTAGTCCGCAGCGTAACCCATATACTTCACGTGACCCCACAATAAGTCCAGCGGAATCAGGTCTGGTGAGCCAGGAGGCCAGGCTACAGGAACACCACGTCCGATCTACATGGGGAACTGCTGATCCCCGTACGCTCTACGGCTGCGAGCGAAAAGAAACGAAGCGCCAGCGCGCCGCGCCGCTGTACTAGAGTGCGCGCAAGATAAGTCTGCGCGCGGCCGAAATCGGAACTAATCATGGTCCACCAAAGTGTGTGCCGTTTTATTAATTTTGATAGTAGAACTACATGATTGTAGGAATTTTTAACGGGAAAAATATGTTTAGCGATAAAAAAGATAAGCTTAAAAAGCGGTAATTTGAACTTTTGCGATGATTGCAACGTTGAGGACGCCCTCAGTCGCGCGCAGAGTTATCTTGCGCGCACTCTAGCTGGATCACAATGCTCGAATACTAGACCGAAAACCTTTGCCGGACAATTCTTGGCCTGTTGAGAGCACGGCATCACAACTATCATTACACATCACCATGTTATAACATTCCTCATTTGGTACTCCGTCAACATTTTAAAAACAACAAAAATTAAAGCACGACTCGCGTAAACCAGTGATTCTTATATCAGGCAAAAAAATTACGAATTTAAAAAAACATTCATATTACGTAAATTTGTTTATCTATCGTGTTCTATGTTCAAATACATAAAACATTATGTATGAGGCACTTTATTCCGTTAATTACTTATAGAGTTATAAGCCATTAAAATTTGGCGCTTGGGACGGGAATGAAATTAAACGAGGGGAATGAAATAAAATGTTTATTTTAATCGAAAAACTAACCAACAATATTCATAGAGTGACAAATTGCACCTTTATACCTACTGTAGACATTTGGTAACAAGATCACAATTATTTAAACAATTAAGGTGGGTATCCTTATTATAAATAGTCTTTTGCAACATAAAACTAGTCAAAGTTATTTCTCAAACCAACAATTTTTGCCTTTATTTTTGATAAATCAACATTTATAAGAAAATAATGTATTATATTATATTTGTATAAGGTATAACGGGCTGGTGTCTGCAACTCCACGTCTAAGCGCGTATTTTGCGTGATGGGTGGTAAGTGTTGTCACTCGATCCACCCTAACTCTTCGAAAAAGGCCAGCACCACACCCTTGATGTTGCTGGTGAATTCTCAGAGAGTACCTGGGTTTCTGAAGTGCTTGGCCCTGTATGTAGCGACCGCAGGGTAGTTTAGTAGCACGTGGGCTGCCGTCTCGTCCTCCTCCATGCATGTTCTGCACAGTGGGCTGTCTATAAATCCAATCACAAAGAGGTGTTTGTTATAACAACCATGACCAGTGATGGCCGCTGTGACTTTACGCAGTTGTTGCTTTGACAGCCGGAGAGCTCGTCTAGTGAGACTACCGTCCATGGCGGGAAGCGCCTCCTTGGCCTGCCTACACTCGCAATGGTTTATCCACGACTCGTTGTGTTGGTCTCTGGTGAGTTTCCTTACCAGGGTGCGTAGGTATCCGAAGGGGAGTGGTACTATGGGTTCGGGAGCCAATGCATCCATGCTCGATTCCCTTCTGGCGAGCTCATCTGCTGCATCGTTGCCTCGGGAACCGCTGTGTCCTTTGATCCATTGAATGGTTATATTATTGAGGTTACCCACCTGGTTCAGAGTTTGGTGACACTCGTGTACCAGCCCAGAATTAACTGTGTAGCTGCTTAGTGCTTGCAGGACGGCCATGCTGTCCGAAAGTATTCGGATTGAGTGGTCTTCAACCTTCCTGGCCATGATTGCTGACGCAGCTAGGGAGATACCCAAGCATTCAGCCTGGAAGACCGTGTTGTGGGCCCCCTAAAGGTGTGGCTACGTGTACGTTAAGGTCTTCTGAGACGATCTCGGCACCTGTGCTTGTAGACCTGTTTTGGATCCGTCCCTGACCCTCGCATCGGTGGTCTTCGTACAGTTGAATTTTGTATTTTTTATCAAAAATGAATTGTTTAGGTATCCGGTCGTTTATAGCTCTTACAAGAGGGGAACTCTAGCGAATTCCTCTAGCAACGAGGTGTGTTGTGTGTTACCTTTGCTCCAGAGGTTCAGTGTTTTTAGGCGTATTGCTGCCACCGCTGCTTCTTGCTATAATATATATATAAAGAGGTGCAGCGGTGGCAGTCCCAGTATGGCCTCCAGTGCCGCAGTCGGTTTAGTCCTCATGCAGTCTGTAATTGCCATGCAGGCAAGTCTTTGTATGCGCTGTAGTTTGTTTGATGCTGTGCTCAGCTTAGTTTTAGGCCACCAGACCACATTATCCACTTTAACCTCCTACACATAAGTTTTTGTTGAACCATTATCGTCTAAAAATAAATAAAAATACGTATAGGCAACTATTTTTTAAATGCATAATTTGCAAATTTCATTATAAAAGAAACGAGTAAAAGGAAAACCTTTGTCTTCAGGTGGATTAGTTTTGGTTTTATTTCAATTTTTGTGATTAGTTAATGTGGATGGTGAATTTGGACGACTCATATTTCCTAAAACATTTATTTACTTTACTTAGCACATCATTATCAAATATAAATATGTACCCTATATATATAAACCTACCTATATTATAATTTAAGCCAATTTTTTAATAAACTTCAGCCTACTAAATTATTTACTTGAGTTATTTATCATTCCCCTTGATACATTTTCATTCTCCTTGTACGTTGAAGTAGAGGGAATGAAACATAGGGGAATGAGAAATTCACGTAGGATCACGAAACAAGCAATAAAATCGTTTGTATATGGGAGGAAAAAGTAACGTGTTGATAAATGTTTTTAAACTTTCGCGATTTGTACACATTATAAAAATAGTGAATCGGGTCTTCTCGCGTAACAAACTTTAAGAGGCACAAAATACCTTTTATCCCGACGTTTCGGCCGAATTTCAGGAGTCTACCCGTGACCACGGCCGGTGAAATTCGGCCGAAACGTCGGGATAAAAGGTATTTTGTGCCTCTTAAAGTTTGTTACGCGAGAAGACCCGATTCACTATTTTTAAAACGTGTTGATAGTTTCTTACTCATATTTAAATAAAAAAGCAATCATATTATAATCATAAGGTATACTTACCGAGATTTGAAGTATTTGAAGAATGAAAAAAACTTGGACAAACGTCGTATAAGGAACAATCACCAATAATATTTTCTTTGGATAGAGCGCTTGCTCCCGATCTCTGGTGGCAAGCGAAGACTGTTCGAGAAGGCGGAAAATTCGATGCGGGTAACCATTACGGTGCGAAGCCCTCTTCTGAATTAAAGTCGCGTTACGACATTTGTCGGGGTAATGAGTAAAATGGAATTACAATTTTTCTCTTTGGATTCTTAGCCTTTTGAAGATTTCATAGAATAATAAAATTATTAATACATTATTTATGCTTTATTAACAACATTAAAACAAGCTAGTTTTGATGTGAGTTTTAGAACAAAAGCATTTAAATCGTGGAAACAAAAGTATAACTACCTAGAAAACACTTAGGAGAATGAAAAAAAACACTCATTTTTCCTCAAATAAAACCAAACAGTGAAACATACACACAAATGTAGTAGGTGCCCTTTTAAAACCAAAAATTAGGAATTATATAGGATTTTTGTTAATTTAATTTGTATTCATTTTATCATACTTAAATGGATACTTAAATCAGTTTTTTAATGTGATATGAGAATCACTCAAACAATCAAAATTATCGACTGTATTCCGGGAAGTGAGTGATTCTTATATCAGGCAAAAAAATTACGAATTTAAAAAAACATTCATATTACGTAAATTTGTTTATCTATCGTGTTCTATGTTCAAATACATAAAACATTGTGTATGAGGCACTTTATTCTATTAATTATTTAAAGAGTTATAAGCCATTAAAATTTGGCGCTTGAGACGGGAATGAAATTAAACGAGGGGAATGAAATAAAATGTTTATTTTAACCGAAAAACTAACCAACAATATTCATAGAGTGACAAATTGCACCTTTATACCTACTGTAGACATTTGGTAACAAGATCACAATTATTTAAACAATTAAGGTGGGTATCCTTATTACAAATAGTCTTTTGCAACATAAAACTAGTCAAAGTTATTTCTAGAACCAACAGTTTTTGCCTTTATGTTTGATAAATCAACATTTATAAGAAAATAATGTATTATATTATATTTGTAAGGTACAAGGTATAACGGCCTGGTGTCTGCAACTCCACGTCTAAGCGCGTATTTTGCGTGATGGGTGGTAAGTGTAGTCACTCGATCCACCCTAACTCCTCGAAAAAGGTCAGCACACCCTTGATGTTGCTGGTGATCTCTCGGAGAGTACCTATATAGGTTTCCGAAGTGCTTGGCCCTGTATGTGGCGACCTCAGGGTAGTTTAGTAGCACGTGGGCTGCCGTCTCGTCCTCTTCCATGCATGCTCTGCACAGTGGGCTGTCTATAACTGCAATCACAAAGAGGTGTTTGTTACAAGAACCATGACTAGTGATGGCTGCTGTGACTGTACGCAGTTGTTGCTTTGACAGCCGGAGAGCTCGTCTAGTGAGACAACCGTCAATGGCGGGAAGCGCCTCCTTGGCCGGCCTGCACTCGCAATGGTTTATCCACGATTCGTTGTGTTGGTCTCTGGTGAGTTTCCTTACCAGGGTGCATAGGTATCCGAAGGGGAGTGGTACTATGGGTTCGGGAGCCAATGCATCCATGCTCGATTCCCTTCTGGCGAGCTCATCTGCTGCATCGTTGCCTCGGGAACCGCTGTGTCCTTTGATCCATTGAATGGTTATATTATTGAGGTTACCCACCTGGTTCAGAGTTTGGTGACACTCGTGAACCAGCCCAGAATTAACTGTGTAGCTGCTTAGTGCTTGCAGGACGGCCATGCTGTCCGAGAGTATTCGGATTGAGTGGTTTTCAACCTTCCTGGCCATGATTGCTGACGCAGCTAGGGAGATACCCAAGCATTCAGCCTGGAAGATCGAGTTGTGGGCCCCCAATGGTGTGACTATGTGTACGTTAAGGTCTTCTGAGAAGACCTCGGCACCTGTGCTTGTATACCTATTTTGGATCCGTCCCTGAAGATCCGCGGGGCATAAACCCTCGAATCGGTGGTCTTCGTACAGTTGAATTTTGTATTTTTTATCAAAAATGAATTGTTTAGATGTCCGGTCGTTTATAGCTCTTACATGAGGGAACTCTAGCGAATTCCTCTAGCAACGAGGTGTGTTGTGTGTTACCTTTGCTCCAGAGGTTCAGTGTTTTTAGGCGTATTGCTGCCACCGCTGCTTCTTGCTGTGTATAAAGAGGTGCAGCGGTGGCAGTCCCAGCATGGCCTCCAGTGCTGCAGTCGGTGTAGTCCTCATGCAGCCTGTAATTGCCATGCAGGCAAGTCTTTGTATGCGCTGTAGTTTGTTTGATGCTGTGCTCAGCTTGGTTCTAGGCCACCAGACCACATTCTCCACTTTAACCTCCTTCACATAAGTTTTTAATGAACCATTATCGTCCAAAAATAAATAAAAATACGTATAGGCAACTATTTTTTAAATGCATAATTTGCAAATTTCATTATAAAAGAAACGAGTAAAAGGAAAACCTTTGTCTTCAGGTGGATTACTTTTGAACTAAAACATTTATTTACTTTACTTAGCACGTCATTATCAAATATAAATATGTACCTACCTATATTATAATTTAAGGCAATTTTTTAATAAACTTCAGCCTACTAAATTATTCAGTTCAGTTATTTATCATTCCCCTTGATAAATTTTCATTCTCCTCGTAAGTTGAAGTAGAGGGAATGAAACGTAGGGGAATGAGAAATTCACGTAGAATCACGAAACAAGCAATAAAATCGTTTGCATTTGGGAGGAAAAAGTAACGTGTTGATAGTTTCTTACTCTTATTTAAATAAAGAAGCAATCATATTATAATCATAAGGTATACTTACCGAGATTTGAAGTATTTGAAGAATGAAAAAAACTTGGACAAACGTCGTATAAGGAACAATCACCAGTAATATTTTCTTTAGACAGAGCGCTTGCTCCCGATCTCTGGTGGCTAGCGAAGACTGTTCCAAAAGGCGGAAAATTCGATGCGGGTAACCGTTACGGTGCGAAGCCCCCTTCTGAATTAAAGTCGTGTTACGACATTTGTCGGGGTAATGAGTAAAATGGAATTACAATTTTTCTCTTTGGATTCTTAGCCTTTTGAAGATTTTATAGAATATTAAAATTAATAATACATTATTTAAGCTTTATTAACAACATTAAAACAAGCTAGTTTTGATGTGAGTTTTAGAACAAAAGCATTTAAATCGTGGAAACAAAAGTATAACTACCTAGAGACAACCTAGGAGAATGAAAAAAAACACTAACTTTTCCTCAAATAAAACCAAATAGTGAAACATACACACAAATGTCCTAGGTGCCCTTTTAAAACAAAAAATTAGGAATTATATAGGATTTTTGTTTATTTAATTTGTATTCATTTTGTCATACTTAAATGGATAAATCAGTTTTTTAATGTGATATGAGAATCACTAAAGTGTTGCAAGCGACTAAGAAATCTTACCTACAATAATAATAGAGTGATTCTTATATCACATTAAAAAACTGATTTATTCATTTAAGTTGATAAAATGAATACAAATTAAATAAACAAAAATCCTATATAATTCCTAATTTTTTGTTTTAAAAGGGCACCTACGACATTTGTGTGTATGTTTCACTATTTGGTTTTATTTGAGGAAAAATGAGTGTTTTTTTTCATTCTCCTAAGATTTCTCTAGGTAGTTATACTTTTGTTTCCACGATTAAATGCTTTTGTTCTAAAAGTCACATCAAAACTAGCTTGTTTTAATGTT
Source organism: Amphipyra tragopoginis (assembly GCA_905220435.1). Taxonomy (NCBI): domain Eukaryota; kingdom Metazoa; phylum Arthropoda; class Insecta; order Lepidoptera; family Noctuidae; genus Amphipyra; species Amphipyra tragopoginis. Next base: position 20,082,723 of record HG991991.1, on the reverse strand, counting down.
GTTAATAAAGCTTAAATAATGTATTAATAATTTTAATATTCTATAAAATCTTCAAAAGGCTAAAAATCCAAAGAGAAAAATTGTAATTCCATTTTACTCATTACCCCGACAAATGTCGTAACGCGGCTTTAATTCAGAAGGGGGCTTCGCACCGTAAAGGTTACCCGCATCGAATTTTCCGCCTTCTCGAGCAGTCTTCGCTTGCCACCAGAGATCGGGAGCAAGCGCTCTATCTAAAGAAAATATTACTGGTGATTGTTCCTTATACGACGTTTGTCCAAGTTTTTTTCATTCTTCAAATACTTCAAATCTCGGTAAATATACCTTATGATTATAATATGATTGCTTTTTTATTTAAATAATAGTAAGAAACTATCAACACGTTATTTTTTCCTCCCATATACAAACGATTTTATTGCTTGTTTCGTGATTCTACGTGAATTTCTCATTCTCCTACGTTTCATTTCCTCTACTTCAACTTACGAGGAGAATGAAAATTTATCAAGGGGAATGATAAATAACTCAACTAAATAATTTAGTAGCCTGAAGTTTATTAAAAAATTGCCTTAAATTATAATATAGGTAGGTACATATTTATATTTGATAATGATGTGCTAAGTAAAGTAAATAAATGTCTTAGGAAATATGAGTCGTGTAAATTCACCATCCATATTAACTAATCACAAAAATTGATTTAAAACCAAAAGTAATCCACCTGAAGACAAAGGTTTTCCTTTTACTCGTTTCTTTTATAATGAAATTTGCAAATTATGCATTTAAAAAATAGTTGCCTATACGTATTTTTATTTATTTTTAGACGATAATGGTTCATTAAAAACTTATGTGAAGGAGGTTAAAGTGGAGGATGCGGTCTGGTGGCCTAAAACCAAGCTGAGCACAGCATCAAACAAACTACAGCGCATACAAAGACTTGCCTGCATGGCAATTACAGGCTGCATGAGGACTACATCGACTGCGGCACTGAAGGCCATGCTGGGACTGCCACCGCTGCACCTCTTTATACAGCAAGAAGCAGCGGTGGCAGCAATACACCTAAAAACACTGAACCTCTGGAGCAAAGGTAACACACCTCGTTGCTAGAGGAATTCGCTAAAGTTCCCTCTTGTAAGAGCTATAAACGACCGGATACCTAAACAATTTATTTTTGATAAAAATACAAAATTCAACTGTACGAAGACCACCGATGCGAGGGTTTATGCCCTGCGGAGCTGCGGATCTTCAGGGACGGATCCAAAACAGGTATACCAGCACAGGTGCCGAGGACTTCTCAGAAGACCTTAACGTACACATAGCCACACCATTGGGGGCCCACAACACGGTCTTCCAGGCTGAATGCTTGGGTATCTCCCTAGCTGCGTCAGCAATCATGGCCAGGAAGGTTGAAAACGACTCAATCCGAATACTCTCAGACAGCATGGCCGTCCTGCAAGCACTAAGCAGCTACACAGTTAATTCTGGGCTGGTACACGAGTGTCACCAAACTCTGAACCAGGTGGGTAACCTCAATAATATAACCATTCAATGGATCAAAGGACACAGCGGTTCCTGAGGCAACGATGCAGCAGATGAGCTCGCCAGAAGGGGATCGAGCATGGATGCATTGGCTCCCGAACCCATAGTACCACTCCCCTTCGAATACCTATGCACCCTGGTAAGGAAACTCACCAGAGACCAACACAACGAATCGTGGATAAACCATTGCGAGTGCAGGCATTGACGGTCGTCTCACTAGACGAGCTCTCCGGCTGTCAAAGCAACAACTGTGTACAGTCACAGCAGCCATCACTGGTCATGGTTCTTGTAAAAACACCTCTTTGTGTTTGGAGTTATAGACAGCCCACTGTGCAGAGCATGCATGGAGGAGGACGAGACGGCAGCCCACGTGCTTCTTAACTACCCTGAGGTCGCCACATACAGGGTCAAGCACTTCGGAAACCCAGGTACTCTCCGAGAGATCACCAGCAACATCAAGGGTGTGCTGGCCTTTTTCGAGGAGTTAGGGTGGATCGAGTGACTACACTTACCACCCATCACGCTAAATACGCGCTTAGACGTGGAGTTGCAGACACCAGGCCGTTATACCTTATACCTTACAAATATAATATAATACATTATTTTCTCATAAATGTTGATTTATCAAAAATAAAGGCAAAAATTGTTGGTTCGAGAAATAACTTTGACTAGTTTTATGTTGCAAAAGACTATTCATAATAAGGATACCCACCTTAATTGTTTAAATAATTGTGATCTTGTTACCAAATGTCTATAGTAGGTATAAAGGTGCAATTTGTCACTCTATGAATATTGTTGGTTAGTTTTTCGATTAAAATAAACATTTATTTCATTCCCCTCCTTTAATTTCATTCCCGTCTCAAGCGCCAAATTTTAATGGCTTATAACTCTATAAGTAATTAATAGAATAAAGTGCCTCATACACAATGTTTTATGTATTTGAACATAGAACACGATAGATAAACAAATTTACGTAATATGAATGTTTTTTAAAATTCGTAATTTTTTTGCCTGATATAAGAATCACTGAATAACGCATAAAATGTTTAGGCTATAAAAGTTTTAGAGTTGTGCAACGTTATCCCAAAAACTTAATCCCGCGATATTCCGGAGAATTTGACAATTGATTCAAATTCAATAACTTTTTTAAATTCCTTAAATTTTGTGTCTTTCTGTCACGGGGATCTATCACTACATCAAATAATATGGGATTTGAACACACATTTAAAGCCTAAGATCTTAGGTTAGCAATAGCATGCTGAAAAAACTGATTTATGTTAAGTTTGAGAGGATGACACTTTAAATGCTCGCAAAGATTTTATCAAAAAGGAAAATAACTTACGGAAATCGATAAATCTATCTCGTCCAGTTCATGCGATTTCAAAAGATAGTGCATAGGTACATTTCTTAGTACCTACACACACGTTTATTACGTACGATAATAATCATTAATTTGTTAGTCTTACTAAATGACTGACAGGTCTACGTTTTACAATAAATTTTAACATGTACGCATTCCCAAAAAAAAATATTAAATTGAGTTTTGCACAACACTAAAGCGGCAAGCGGCCGGAACAAAGAGTCTAGTCGAATTTGCCGCTGGCGCCGCGGCATCCTTTTGACGGCCTACCGACCAAGTAATTGCAGAAGCGACATCGTGCGGTAAGATTATTGGTCAATTTTGAAGGTTTGTTTTGTTCGGATTGTTTGTGATATTAACTTACTTATTTTACTGGCTGCTGATGCATCGGAATAGTTGTTAATGTAGAATAGAGCATAATAATAATTACGTGCTTTTGTGATCCAAGCCTTTGATAGACAAGTTGACGGTTCTTCATCTGTTATTACAGATATTCTAAGTAAGTAGGTACAGGGAACCTTAATTTCAGGTTAGTCAGTTGTTAATAATAATAAGCCGATAAAATATTGGTCTAACAGAGCTAACACAAAACACGCTGAGATGCAGAGCATTATTAGGTACAATACTATTGCGAACTGTCGTGTCTGCGCAATTTTTTTGTTCGTTTAATTTAGGTAATCTTACAAAGTTGCAATTGCGAGGGGAAAAGTCGGCCATTTTTATTTGTACCTATACTGTTTCGCGACCCGAAATATGACCTAAGATGTAAACACAGCTGATGATAGGGTTGTTGTAGCGTATTTTTAGTGAAATCTTTGAACAGCTATTTCTCTAAATTAATTGATTTTTGGGGAAAGTTGTAGAACAAAAGTTGTCCATTATTATGGGTACTTTAACACCCTTTCGGATTAGTACCCCCTTTCTGACTAACCTTGTATAATAGTCGAATTATTCGTCAAAATTATTGGACGTTAAAAACATACTATACAACGTGAGTGGTTAGTCGCAATAAATTCGTAAACCATGGGCCATGCCCCTAGTGGTCTCGGACCATCCAAATTTTCGTTTTTTTCCACGACTTCTGAGAAAACAAGGAAATTGTTATTAATGATATTTTCTAAATAAATGATAATAAGTAATACTTTGTTGATAATCGTACAGAATAAAACTTAACTATAGTTTGATTGTTTCTAAATCTGTAGTTTCTTCTTTCACAATGTATGTCAGACAATTTGTTCGCCGTTGTCGAATAAAAGATACTTTTGTTCGCTATTCGACGAATAATGAAAAAAAAAATACGAATATCGAATAATAGCGTAAAATTTCCTTGTTCAACTTGCTGAATTCAGAATGAATTGCTAGAAGCTTATACATATATTGAAAATTCACAAGCGATATCAAAATCATTTAATTGATTTTCTTAATTAATTTTACACAGGTCAAACTAGCATCCCTTGAATCGTCTTTAGAAGAATGGAAGAATGCTGCGCGTACGCACGGCGTAGAAAATGCGCGTTCTTTGTCAAGTGCGTTCGACTCGGCGCTCAACAACCAACTTAATGCCACCGCTTCGTCGTCGCAAGCGCAGTCGCAACTGGCGCAACTAGCTGAGGTAACGTTATCAGATAATAAGACAATATACAGGGTGGTAATTTGAGACGGGCTTGAAGGGCAGGTACCTTAACCATTCTAGCTACAGGAAAACGTTCTTAGAAGACCACCCCTAAGTGTGCGTCTTGAGTGAGTGTGCGTCCTGAGTGACGGTGCACGGGCGTATTGCGGATTGCGGAGTGGCTTACCGTGGCTTTACCGTCAATACCTGTCCTTAGTGCACGCGGGAAAGTTGACGCGTACGCGCGTGTGCACGTGTTTCGTTTATTTTACTTTGGTTTTAATAATGTTGATATCAAAATTCAAACGTTTCGAACATTTATTTAATGCGCCGTTCATTCCGCCTGCGCGGTGCGCCGTCACTCAGGACGCACACTTACTGTTGGAATAATTTATATCCTCAATCACAGATTTTGATAAAAATGTAGTCAACGAGAAAAAGGACAGTTTTCGCAAAACATTTTTATGATGCTTATCAATACTATTTCTCAAAAGAATCAAAAGACTCTTCCGGACCAACTGAAGTTGGAGTAATGTCAAAAATCACAAAAAACGTATTTGGTATTTCGGTAACAAGTTGACAGGGTAATTTCGGTTAACTGCGTCATTGGTCTAGTGGTCGCAAGCGCGACTGCTGACTGTGAGGTCCTGGGTTCGATCCCCAGGTCGGGCAAAGTGTTAATGAGTTTTTCTGCGCGGAATTTTCAGTAGCAGCCCGGAGTTTGGATTTGTGCCCGGTTGGTGGCAATAGGCTCGCTCCCTATCATATAGGACTTAAGCATAACGGCGACATGCGGATGCCCATTCATCTCTGCCCAATCCTACGGGGAATATAGGCGTGATGTTATGTTAATTTCGGTAACAGACTGTGACGGCCGGGAATAGTTGTACATACAAAATAAAATAGTACATACTAATAACCATCTAATTTGACTGTAGGAAGTGGCATCAGTAAAGTACGAGCGCGACAAGGCAACCAGCAAACTGAACGAACTGGTAACAGTACGCAAGAACCAGGAGAGTGTCATACACAGGCTGCAGAAGAGACTGCTGCTCGTCACGCGAGAGCGAGACAGCTATAGGTAAGAGTGGCAACAGTGGAAGTTCCATACACATGTGCGAGTGAGATGACTGTGTGTACAAGTTTTCTTTCTGCGTTGAAAATACTGTACAAGCAATAACATAATGGTCGGTGCTCATTAACTGGACGGCACAGCAAAAGATTTTTTAAGTTTAAATAAGTTTATTTCTTATTTTTAATATCCGTAGGACTCGTATTTACCGTACTACGGGTTTCTTTGGCATGTCGCGACACGACGAATCATCTCACGGTATGATCGATGTCCTGGATAGGCGTTCGAAATTTAAATGTTTTCTTGATGACGTCCTTTTTAGGGTTTCGTATTCAAAGGGTAAAACGGGACCCTATTACTAAGACTCCGCTGTCCGTCCGTCTGTCACCAGGCTGTAATCTCATTAACCGTGATAGTTTGACAGTTGAAATTTTCACAGATGATGTATTTCTGTTGCCGCTATAACAACAAATACTAAAAAACAGAATAGATAATGGTACGGAACCTTTCGTGCGCGAGTCCGACTCGCACTTGGCCGGTTTTTTATTTAATTGTTTTATTTGCTTTCTTTTGAGTTATTTTGGTTAATTGGGAATAGTTGTCACTTTGTCAGTGTTATTAATTTATTGTGTTCTCATATTTTGTTCATTTTAATACGCAGGCAGCAACTTGACTGCTACGAGAAGGAGCTGACAGTCACTCTCTGTGGTGAACCGGGTGCTGGCAGTGCTGCATTATTGTCTGCAAGAGTAGAACAACTGGAGAAGGCGCTGCAAGGATACCGAGACCTGCTGGCCACGCACGACCAGACCTCGCACACTAAACGTAACTATAAAATGACTAGCTTACGTCCGCGGCTTCGCTCATACTATTCTATGTCCTTTTTCGGGCTTCAGGATATCTCTGTGCCAAGTTTCATCAAAATTGCTTTAGTAGTTCAGGGGGCCTACTCCCTAAGTCCGTCAACGAACTTAGTCGCCCGTCCGAAAGTAGCCCGAAACGTAGGAGTGAACGAAACAAGTGTCAAGTTCAACTTTTCGGATGGGCAAAAACACAGTCATGGTAGTAGGGACAACTGTCAAATCGTGTTGTCATTCATTCTTAGTTCGGGCCCTGAAATAATCGTATGTCTGTAGGTGATAGGTAGTAGGAAACGCTCGTAACTAAGGCCGAAACCACGGACTTCGTGCTTAGGGAGTAGACCCCCAGTTGTGAAGAAGCAACAAAAAGACAGAAAACTTCACTTTCGTATTTATAATATGCTTAAACTATTTGGTACACGTCCACTGCTAAACACGGGTCTTCCAAGACTGCTACAATGAACGGTCAAAAGAAAACCGAAACGAATGTTAGTCACTGATCGAACGGAAATGTAGCTATCAAGGGCGCGAACGCAGACCGGAATGGGAACTCTGTTGCCTTACATTAAAGCTCAATTTGGCACGCGCGATTACGGATTATAATTTTCTGTTATTTGGCGCGTTAGTAAGGGCTTAGAGTCGTGCGTCATGTACGCGGGTTTGACCCGCATGCACGGCGCCCGCTTTTCATCTTTTAAGGCGCGATTCCATTAGGCAAGTTACTTACTTGTATGCAAGTTGCAAATTGCATACAACTTGAACAAACTTGCATACAAGCTACAACTTGTATGAGGTAGTTTGAACTTGTACATTTTTTATTCAAGTGACGCGCTAATTGAACGCGCAAACGCTAGTTGCACTTTTCGAATTCCGAACGAGTGATTGACACCCATGATGTCCAACTCAATCGTTGAACATCTCCACTTGTATGCAAGTAAAACCTGCATGCAATTTGCACACTCTCGAAAACATGTTTCCAATGTAAGCAACTTGTACGCAAATGTGACGTCATACTTGCATGCAAGACTTGCCTAATGGAATCGCGCCTTTAGTGCGTGTATCATGCATCATAACACATACTTGTATGAAAAGTTACCCTTTATTCTAAAAACAGCCCTAGGGCGTGAAGTAGGTACTATGTATTATTCTTGTCAATTCAAATCTCTTACTAAGTATACTTTATTTCCTTTGTCCAGTGGTGGAAAGTTTACGCGCGGAGTCAAGCAAATGGCGCGAAGAGGCGGAGACTCTCAAGCGTGACGTAGCCAAGCTGCGCGCGCAGCGGGACGTGCTACACGCCAACCTAGAACGTATCGGGGCGCAGTCACAGACTAAGGTAACAATTTGATTACTACCTTATTGAAATGTTTTTAGATCTTTTTCAAGAATACGTGTTATACATTTTCATGAGTGGGGAAGATTTTCCAATCTAAGATCAAGTATGTAACTAGATGGAACATTTTTAAAATGAAAAACTTGCTCTAGTTCATCTCTTCACTCTAATGAGAGATGATCCGAGGGAAAAAGAGATGAACTTGCTGTCATGAGTGTACGCGTCAAACGAAATGAAGCTTAAATGAGTTGAAGATCCTGAATGCATTTATAATATGATTAGAGATGAGGCAGAATAATCTAGGGACGGTATCGATACTTTAAATATTTATTTCCTTAAAATTGAATAATTAATGACTTTCGAATTTGAAACGTTTTTGCAGCGACGTGACTATTCAAAAACGCCTTTCAAAATGTAAAAATTCCTTTCATAAATACGTAATTAATTTAACTAAAAAATCACTCAAACTAAATACAGTTTACAATAGAACTAAGAATGCGTACGACGTGAATGATGATAATTGACCAACGGCGTATCGTAGTTGACTTATTGTTTTAACGCTTAGCAGACTGGAGCAGTAACGTAACAGCCCAATCCCTTCTTTCTAGAGAGGAGGCCTGTGTCCCCGCAGTGTTGTGCTTATGCTTAGAAGACGTGTGACGTAACACTTAAGCTCACATTTTGATGTTGCTTATGTGTGGGTTACATACCACTGGAATTTGCTATATGCATAGGTATCTACTTACTCAATCACTCTTCTATATTTGGAGGACTGGGCTATAACAAAGGTGAGTACAAATTAAAACAGATAGCATTTGATCAAACACGTTTATTCCAAAATAATAAGAAACATTTTAAAATATAAAAATTACATTATAATGAGCAATCTTCAACTTCAAGGAACCCGTGCCTAGGAGAGCACGTAAGGGCCAAAACACACTTAGCGTATCTTGCGCCATGTACTGCGCGAGATACGCGACGCAAAATACGCTTATGTATGGCGTTAGCCGCTAAATCTGCTCCCAACATAGTTGGGAAAGGCAGAATAGAACGTCAAATTCAAGGAATAATATTGTAGTCACAGTGGTCAAATACTTGAATAACCCTATCATTATGTAGTGGTTGTCCACGCAATTCAAATATTCGAGTATGCGCCTCATTTTACTGTTCGAATAATAAGAGCTAAGGTATTCGAGTTTTTAAAGTAATGGTTTGCCATGTAATATTCGAACGCAAGAACGCTGTAAGACACGCGCCTACGCGTATCCAATCACTTGGCGGGGGATGCTAACTAAACTAATTTATCCTCATTTTAACGGACTGCAACCTACTCCGACCAGATCGGTTAGGTAAAGTTAGAATTATGATGACTCGGCTGTCGGCGGTGGCTGGCGAGCGGTAGTTTCGACCTGGTCGTAGATTACTTATGTAAGGCACCCCGACCGAATCGGTTAGATTAGGTTAAAACTAACGCGTCACACAAACGCGCGCGAGTTTAACTATGCCCTTTTTACTGGGAGAGCTATAAAAGCATGGGGCAGAAGCGTCGTCGTTCTCTTCTTCAAGCAGAGCGAAGACTTTATTGAAGAATTATAAATTTTGCTTCTGAGCCATGTCTAAAAGTTGTTTTCGAGAGTTGTTATAAATCGTTTCGCGCAAAGATTCGATGAATTTCAACCACCGAAGCAGGTCGGGTTTGGAAAAAGATATGGCACCATAGACCACCGCTTTCATCTGTCATCATCAATAAGTACGTCTGTCTCCTGTTTGTAAATTCATCACGCAAAATCTAAAGATCACCATTTACAAAACAATACAAAACAAAAATCCATGATTTTGTTAATGGTGGTAATAACATTAATTGTGACTGATATACAAAGCCTGAAGAGAGTAGCGCACTCTAGCGCCTGATAGTGGAGGCACTTTAAGGGATTGTATTGATCGTGTTTAGCTAGTGGACGCTAGGTGGAGCTAGCGCTATAATGTATAGAAAACCCTTAGTTGACCACTATTCGACGCTGGGGTGCGCACTATTATGTTCTAGAAAGTTGTACGATCATTCTAGAAGCCGGAAGTTCCCTTTTTGGCGTAGATGTTTCCGCCCACTTTCACGTTCTTAGAAGTAGTCTTGTTTTAGCTGCGATTGTGTTAGGACACGGTAACTCTACTGAAGCCATGCTTGCTAACATCCTATGTAATATTATGTAAGTAATTGTGTTAATGACAATTAAAGTCGATCTAGTAGTTATACACTTGGTGTTTTATTACTGGATCTGGTCCGCTGTCCTCAACATTAATATTGTAGTCTTATACCTTTGTTTTGTTAGAAATAATTTCAAAACTTTTATTACGTATTTACAATTTACGGCTTTTACACTGTTTTTAAAAAACTATTTGATTTTTGATTTTGGCCTCCAATAACTAGCTGATCCTAACTGATTAATTAACTAAATTATACAAATCATTCTACCAACTTAGAAATCTTAGGGCCAAGACATACTTAGCGTATCTTGCGCAGTACGCGGCGCAAGATACGCGACGCACGCATAAGTGGCTGTTGCCGCTGAAAATACGCCGAATATACTTAACTTTACATCGCTCGAAACTTTACTCGTTCTAGGCCCCATTAGGCAAAAGAATTTATATGTATACGCGTAATGCGACGCATCATGAGCTGCGCCAGATACGTTCAGTGTGTCTGCAGCCTTATAACTATTTTGTTAAATTGAAGTTAAAACTTAAGATATTGATATAATTGAATTATTCTACAACCTTAAACCTAATAAATAATGACATAGCTTACAAAACAAAATGTACATAAATACTTATACATTTAAATATTAATTGAATTCCATGTAAAATAAACGTATGATCACTATAATTATGTACCTTTGATATTGATTGTTCTGGAAATAGGTATAGTGGGTACGGCATCACTACGTAGAGTTCTTTTTTTGTAACCTTCACGGTAGCAATCCACTCTAAAATGGAGTGAACATAATTTTGAGTACTGTGAAGGAGTCCAATTTTGTCTTCGAAGATTACGTACCTACCCACTTATATCTGATTTTTGGTTCCAAAGGAAATCTAAAAAAAAACATTAATAATTACATTATAAATTATATAAATGTTGTATAATGATGTTCGCACTTATACCTAACTATTATTTCTACTATTATCTTAAGCATTCACTTATAAATAGAAATATTTAAAGTGAACATAATTATAAAGCGACTGAGAAAAATATCGATATTGTGGAGCTTCCCTACTTGTGCGAGTAAAGGTAGATGATCTGCCAAAAACTCTTTGTAAAATACAACAATGTTATTTCTTTACGGCTCTTACAGCCGACTGCAACACAAGCCATATTTAATGGGGCAAGCAATGAACACACTCACTCAGGTCACAATGGCACCAAAAGAAGAATAATTCGATGAAAACTATGTAAGAGCTTGGTATCATGCACGATACCAAGCTGACTCGCAATTGTAAATTTTGACGTTTAAGACGGAGTCAAAATTTTATGGTTATCTCTTTTTTCTTAATTCTTAATTGTCATTTGAACAAAAGAGACAAAAAGTAGAATGACATTCATTTTAAAAAGGTTCTGTCTAGTTCACATACTTTGTCTAAGTTTCCAATAATTAGAATAGACAACGCACAAATTGACATATTAAATAATTGTAAATTTAATTTCCAGAGGGAATTGTCGTCAGCATTGTAATTAGTCATTTCAGAGGTTGCTTATAACATAAAAATAGCCTTTATTCGCTGACCACTAATAACCCTTTTTGACAAACCAAAGTAACTGGTAAGATTATATCTTGCTAGTTGACGGCATCAACAACCATGTCAGGATTACTTTTGACATAGGCCTTCTCCAGATCTTCCCATCATCAGTGACGATCACGGGCAGTTCTAAGCCGTGCAGTGGACATATCTCTAAGCTCAAATACTCAGAGGTTGCTTATGCGCCATAATATGTATATTTTTATCACACTTAATTTTTGTTATTCACACTAGGTACTGCATTTGACTAACAACCATGCAGCTGAAGCCCAGAAACAAATTCAAGTGGACCTAGAAGCTGCTCAAGAGGAGGTATGTCAACAAACTCTTTTATCTTCTGTTGTTTAGATATTTTTGTTGAACCGTGTGCATATTCATTCTCTGTCCTCTGCTATATGTATGCTTCAATGAATATCAGTATTAAGTATACAAGGCGTAATAACTTTTATACACAATATACGTTCAAACAAGTTATGGCAAAGATTTGGTTACTGATCACACGTAAAACTCTGTTAGAGTGTGAATGTAATTGCCTCTTCTGCCCACCATAATGCAGTTTTTAGTAAAATGTACTGGTTTCAGATAAAAAGGCTAAAAGCAATGTTGCGGGAAGGGGGGGATTCGCGCGCATGTCCTGAAGAAATGCAGCAATTAAGACAACAGTTAGAGAGCAGCCGCATCAAACTTATAAGGTACATTTATGGTCATATAAGTACTTATTTATTATTCTTTACTAGCTTTTGCCCTCGGCTTCGCTTGCGTTAATTAAGCTAAAAAAACTCTTAACACACTCTTAATTCGAAAGACACGTGGCGCCATCTATGAACGTTATTGTTGTTTTCCTCGGGAAAAGTACTTTTTTTCGGGATGAAAGGTACCCTATGTCCGTTTCTGTAAACTTGACAACGTATATGCAAAAGGGAATGCCAAGATCCGGCCAGTACAAAGTAGTAAGAACAGACATGCCGTAATTTTGATAATTCGCGTTTATTTTTTGTAAGATTTATGCAATATAAATAAAGTCTGGGGAAGTACACCGTCGGATAGTCATTTTAAATAGTATTTTATTGTTTTGGTTAGTAAGTTTCAACTACTTTAGTACTTATTCTAAGGTTTCAACGCTTTTGTTTATCTACAACTGTAAATAGAAATGTTGCACAGTATAAAAATATAATTATATCGATACTAAAATTACATTTATAAATCGATTACGACCATGAAACAATATGTAATTGTAAATAATTATATCATAATAATATCATGTTATTTAGGTAAATAAGTATTTATTTTTTATTCATGTTTTCTTGTTTGAGAAATGTGTTAAGTGAATTGTGCTCTTCCATTAATAGCTACAAATTATAGTACTAAGCTTTATTAGTAATAAGCTATTACGAATAATCCTAGTAACAACAGGTTTGTCACTATTCTTATGATTTAACTTAGGGCTACTTTTCTTATACGAAACACAATAAATAACATAATATTTTATATGTATAGGTACCAAAGGCATTCAATAGTGTTAGTTAACATATTTAATTAATCTCTTTGATTTATACTAATTTTAAATTAATGTTTTGTAATATTAAGAAATAATTTACAAAGCTATTATTACTATGTATATTACTATCAACTATTTATTCTGCGAAATAAGTATATTTCTTTTTTTATTTTATATTCCATTCGATTTTATACATACTTGATAATCGATTACGTTTAAAATCAAATATTGTTATAATTTTATTTTAATGGCGACAAAACCTTTGTCACAATTAAAATGGCTTTCACTTTTTTCTTACGATTATTGCCAAAAATAAGTAGGTATCTGTATCGAAGTAAGTACCTAACCATATTATGTATAATATTCCTATCGAGAATACAATATCATGGATTTTTGTTAAATAAAATACTTTGTTTAGTAAAAGCACAGTGTACCTACTTACTACATACAGTGGGTCAACGCCCATACATTTGACAGGTCCTATGAAATGTCAAAATTGGTAACACTAGTCATAGGGTTGTCACATAAAACAAATTACACAAACTTTGTCAAACAAACGTCCAAATCTTAGAGTATATACCTATGGAGGGAGCAAGAATACGCTTACCCCTCTGACGTACCCCCCCAACGTATGGCCATAGACGATTATAAAAACTAGTTCTCTCGCAATATCTGGCCATTTCATAACGTACCGTGTCACTACACACACCTCGTAAAAATGGTTAATTCTTCGGTATTTTCGTGCAAAAAGCGGTCTGCTTCCTCAAACATGGAGTTTTCTGTCACTTATAAGCATTATTTCGGCAAACATGTATACATTTTGCATTATTTTCAAAAATATAATTCACGTCTTAATTGTCATCTTTTGTGACAGAAAATGACAGAAATATTTTAAAACGAGAGGCAGTGACGGGACAATGTGAATATAATTGAATGAACGAAAATTACAAACAGGTTTACCGCTTCTCATAATGTTCTCTGTTATTGATTTTATTTCATTTTGCCTTGTTGATACTATTTAACAAAAAATAAAAGGTTTTTTTGCCTCCAACAACAATGATAGAACTAAGTTTCAATCAAGAAATTTAACTTTAATTAATATTTAAACCCTATTACGTGTGCAGCGAACACAATCGACTGAATCGTGGTTAAAATGTTCTCTAATACATCTATACAAGATTAGTCGGAAAGGGGGTACTAATCTGAAGGGGTGTTATTGTTAAAGAACCCATAATAGTGAACTTTTGTTCTACAACTTTCCCGAAAAGTCAATATTTTATATAGAAATAGCTGTTCAAAGATTTCATGAAAAATACGCTAAAATCTATGTATCACCAGCTATGATCAGCTGTTTATCTTTTAGGTCATATTTTGGGATCACTGTTTAAAAGCTCCATTTTCTGAACTCATAACTAAAGCAGAAATGAAGAATTAAAAAAAAACAAAATATTAATCGTTTTGTATGGAAATAAAACTGATCGAATTTTGAAATTTTTCTCAATAACACTTTGCCCCCGGTCGGGCAAAGTGTTATTGGATTATTCCGTGTGGAATTTCTTAGTAGCAGCCCAGAGTCTGGATTTGTGCCTGGTTGATGGCAATAGACTCGCCCCCTATTACAAGGGAAAGGAACTAAACATAACGGCAAAATGAGGGTTTACTATACACCTCTGCCCCACCCTTCAGGGAATACAGGTGTGATGACCATGTCAACGAGGCAGTCACGCACGGGTGTTCTTAACGTGAGGCATTTAAGCTCCTCGAATTGACAGACCACGCGTAGCGATACCGCGATAGTACTTAATATTTATTTTTACCCGGTACCTATTTAACTTTTTGTTTCTGCCGTAGTCTCTGTGACTATTCTTTATTTTATTAAAAAAAATATGAAAACACTGTAGTTCTTATCCATTTCTAAGTTAAATTGCGGAAGTTGATTGCCGTGATTTTAAAATATTTATTATTTAGTTATTATTTTAGTTGAGTGTTGTTTTTTTTTTTAATATTTGTGTGGCTTTAGCGAAAGTAATATAAGACTCATTTTTATTATTATATCCCTCTGTAGTCACAGATCATCTTCCGTGCGGAAGATGTCCGGTCCTTTGGAAGGCAAACACGGGGACACAGGTCCAACGCGCAGAGGCCCCTTTGAGAACTTAAATCTAAAATGGGGTGGGGCACCAACCGGGGACTATCCACGGCTGCGCTATTGGAGTACAGTCATGGACCGTCCCAGGTGGGTGCAAGACTATTGTAAAATATGGTGAAAAATATCTGGTCTATGGGAAGGGGTGTTAGGTGGACTAGATAACTTCTATTGCCGGAAGAAACGGCGTCTGCCTTTCAAGTTTAAATTTGAAATGCGTTGGCAGACGGTGACTCGCCAGCTCACTAGCTGGGCCCCCTGAAATGGCGAAGGGGGCAACAAACGTGTGAGCGGCTAGAGGTGTAGAGAAGTGTGGCCCCGGTTTCGCCGTCGCGGGTCTAAAAGACCCGGAGTGGGTTTCCCCGCTATTACGCCATTAGACACTTCCACCTCCGAGCATATAGCTCTGGTGGCCCCCCTCTTGACGGCCGATAAAGGCAAGCCAGAGTTGAGAGTCCTGCGGGCACTCTTGGGGTTCCACTCCAGCCAGCCAATAAAGGCAAACTGAAGACGAGTCCCTGACCGACTGTCTGAGGCAATAAGGTACGCAGTGTCGCCACTCACCAACAGCTCGCCACAAGCTGCCCTGCGGTTTGTAAGCTTTTCAGTAGACCTCATGACACATTTTTTACTATATTATGGGGTTGTAGAAAGCTAGCCTAATGTTCCCTCCGGTTTTACGTTAATCTCATGGTGAGGTAACGCCTTTCCCAGAGGGGGTTTATTATTATTAGCCTGTACTGTCCCACTGCTGGGCAAAGGCCTCCCTCCATTCCTTCCACTTGTCGCGATTCTGTGCAGCTTCATGCCAAACCTCAAGAAAGGCATCCAACTCGTCCCGCCATCTTCTGCGCGGTCTGCCGCGACCCCGTCTCGCTGTCTCAGGGCTCCATTCTTGTGCTATACGGGCCCACAGCTCATTTGGCATACGGCAGACATGCCCTGCCCAGTCCCACTTCAGCTGGGCGGCCTTTTCAGCCACGTCGACAGTTTGAGTTTTGGAGCGCAGTATTGTGTTTCGAACTCGATCAGTTAATTTAACACCAAGCATACTGCGCTCCATAGCCCTTTTTTAAAATAAATTATTGTTATTCTTATTTTTTATTTAATGAATAATAATTACATACAAATTGTTTTCCACGAGATGAAAATATATATTTTATTTATTCATTCCTTTATCATTCAGTTTATCGGTCTTTTATCATACCTCATCACTATATTTTGCGTTTGTGTTAAACGTCAACATAAATAAATACGACGAAGTTATTGTTAGTGTGCGTGGTTTTTGTTTGTATTCCGGCTTTTATTTTAGTGTGAGTTCATAGCTACACGATATTTATATGTGTTAAGTTGTAAATGTGTGCTGTACGTGTTTACCGCGTCCCCCCCAAAATTTGGCAGAATAAAATGTTTGGGAACTTGCGCATTGCTACCTCCATAGGTATATGCTCTAAGGTCCAAATTAATTAACGTTTTATAGAAACAGTGACACGCAAAAATAAAACCACGCATGCGTAATTTTGACGATTGACAAAATAATGCAAAGGTATGTAGCAGCAGTTTCGCCATCTTATCCTGGAATATTCTAACAATATTTAAAACTAAAAATTTTGTCGAGGTTACAGTCGCAGTGGCTGACGCTTGCGGGGGTAGGTAAGAGTCATAAATTATTCGCAAGTCCACGATGGAGTCATAGAAAATTACTTATTATTCATGGTTATACTTCTATGGTTCTCGTGGGTGCTGATGCCGGAAATAAAGCCTAAGTATTCCTCGATAACAAAACGGCGCGGACGTCAAAAAAATTTACCAATTAAATGAGATTTGCCAGGTAAAACGTGGTCCCTATCTTGGTGTTTGAGAATTGATCTTGTTTTTGTAATCAGCGTCCCCGAAAATCATGGATTTGACACCCATGACGGCTAATTTGATTTTTTTATGGCCGCCATCTTGGAAATGAATTTTGACCTCATTTTCGGCATCAGCATCCCCGAAAACCATGAAAATGACACCCATGATGGTTAAATTGAAATTTTAATAGCCGCCATCTTGGAAATGGATTTTGACCTCATTTTCGGCATCAGCATCCCCGAAAACCATGGAAATGACACCCATGATGGTTAAATTGAAATTTTAATAGCCGCCATCTTGGAAATGGATTTTGACTTCAATTTCGGCATCAGTACCCCTGAAAACCATGGAAATGACACCCGTGACAACGAATTTGTCATTTTTATAGCCGCCATCTTGGATTTCGATTTTGACTTCATTTTCGGCATCCGCACCCCAGAAAACCTTGGATTTGACATCCACGACGACTAATTTACTAATTTTCATGACCGCCATCTTGGATTTGGATTTTGACGTTATTTTCGGCATCAGTGACCCCGAAAACCATGAAATTAACACCCATGATGATTAGATGAAAATGTTGATGGCCACCATCTTGGATTTGGATTTTGACGTTTTTTTCGGCATCAGTGACCCCGAAAACTATGAAATTGACACCCAGGATGATTACATGAAAATTTTCATGGCCGCCACCTTGGATTTGGATTTTGACGTCATTTTCGGCATCAATGACCCCAAAAACCGAGGAAATGACTTCCCACGAACAATCATTTGAAAATGTATGTATGCCGCCATCTTTGATTAGTAAACAGACTTTATAATAAAATTCTCGTAATAGGTACACATGCATAATTACCAATAATAAATTAATATAATTTCTATGAACGATATCAATCAAATTTGAAATCAAAAAGTGTGAGCCCTGGAATTTATGTCCCGAGCAGTATGGCTACTCGGGACATAACCTCCGCCCCTTCACCCCGCAACCCCCCGCACGATTGCTCTGTGACAATGTTCTACGTTGACCGACTGTAAGGAGTAAGATATAGGTAGACTGTGGTAAAAGTATGATTTTCATGTTATTTGGTATTATGACATTCATGTTTTATCATCGTTGCCATGGCAACGTCAATATACGACAAATTCCAAATAATATATGATATATTTTGCTTTGGTTTTGGTTTGGTTATTTAGGTATTATTCTGACCAAAAACGGTTTAGTTTTGTTATTTACATAATTGAATGCTTTAATCAAACAATAATAATAAGATTTTTACAAAAATATTGAAGGTCTACTACCATTACGACAAGGATTAAAAAAAATATTCATGAAACAGAGTATAAAGAAAATTTTAGTTCGATTTTCGAATTACCATACTTCCCCAGGTTAAAAATCTACTATTAAGGTCAACTTAATCGACCTATAACTTTTCTTGGTGCACTTCCAGCGGAAATGTTGTTATTGTAATACATTCTACAATATTTGCCCTTTTTAATAAGATATTTTTCATCCTTGTTCTATCTGGCCGAGTCGTAAAAGAAATCTTGGCATTCCCCTTTCAGGATGATCGGTTCAGTGGTTTAGGCGTGAAAAGGTAACAAACAAACAAACTTACTTTCGCATTTATAATGTTAGTTAGGGTTATACTCAAGAAAATTACAGTAATAAAATTACAACTTAGTGAAGTTATGTACAAAGGCGAGCTTAACTCAAAAATGAGTTTTGTACCAACAAACCTTTGAGTGATAGAGAGAGATTAATATGTAGTTTGGTTGAGGGCAAACTCCAGTGTACAACTGTCCTATTTACATCTACTAATTTATGCTATAAAATATAATATAATATATTTACATAAATATACAACAAGATACTATACAGGGTGTTAATGAATTCATGTAATTCCTTCAAACCGCAATATCTACTGGTGATACTGATTCAACCTGCACAAGTTTTTTTCAGAATCAACTAAAAAAAAGTTTTCAAAAAATGAACCATCGCATTCTGAATCTGAGTAATTTTAGCGTTCTAAGTTAACTGACTGCGTGGAGCGATATCCCGCTAGTTGCGCCGGTCAGCTGTGTCGCCGTGCCTTTTTTAATTTATGCTTGGCATCGAAATTTTCAGTAAAATAAAAAAATTAAAATTGAAACAATTTTTTTTTTAATCAATCTTAATACCGTGCGGGGTTAATCTATACCATTAATAGATCATGTGGTTTGAAGCAATTACACGAATTCGTTAACACCCTGTATAATAGAGAACTATTTAATATACCTACATAAATAATATAATATCATCAATCATTCAGAGAGAAAATGCTCCCTAATTCTACTCTTGAAAACGTTAACAGAAGGGCTGTTGTATTTCCTATACTTAAGTCGAAGAATAGGGCTGGATTTAGAGCGGGCAAAAGGAGCTTTAGTCCGGTGGCCTCCATAAGTGAGAGGCCTCAACAATAAGAGTTTTTGTATGTTTTTTGTATAAGAAAAAAATATTATACCCTTTTTGACAAAGAGAACACAAGAAAGAGTTCACATTGAGAAAGTACCTTTTTCAAAACATTTCAAAGCACATGCGCGTTACTGTATTAGTTTTGGTTCGCAGTTTTTCTATTCTTATAATTTTCGATGTTCATTTGTATTAGAATTAGCGCGCACGGGTGACTTTTGTGACCGTGACAATTTATATCACTCTTATAAAATCTAAGAGTATGTATTGTATGGAGATGTTATCATGTCTTAACATACATACCAATGGACTTGAAAGAGTGACAACATTTTCACGGTGACAAAAGCCACCCGTGCGCGATTTTTTATGAGTGATGAAATAGTCACGGTGACACAAGTCACCCGTGCGTGCTTAGGCTTACTTTGCAACACGTTTCTTGAAATAAAGTAGGTGAATGAAAAAAAAACAGTTTTGTTTAAAAAAAAAACAGGGCCTCCACTTCTTCGTTGCTCCAGGGGCCCCACACCATTCAATCCGGCCCTGTCGAAGAAGGTGGGCCTTTGCCTTTAAAAATAATAATAAATATACTTACCATAACCTGCCTAGCGAATAGTATAACAATAGTTAAAGGCACCATAGCCTGACCAATAAATAATTCAACTCAGTCTATCGCGGTCCAAAGCTGAAGATGGGCGTCTCCAAAAATAAAAATCTAAAATTAATTATATTTGTTTATTTATTTCAGGTTGAAAGAAGAGTTCACGTCTTCCACTCAAGAATATAGAGATGTATGTTATATGCTATTAGGTTATAAAATTGATAGAACTGGTCACAAGAATTACAGGTGAGTCGTTAATTTTTTTTACTTAAGTAATGCAGTGTAGAATAAATTTAGAAAAATATGAAAAAAAAAACTTGTGTTTAAAAGACTACATGAATATCAGTCGATAAAGGTGTTAAATAATTATTTGCATCTTAGATTAAGGATCTGTTAACCGTGATTAAAATCAGCCATTATAATGCTGACCACTTTTGGCTTCATGATCATCATTATTGTTTTTATGACCCGTCTCTATCACCTTTCAATTGTTTTGGCATTAGATTCCGCTTTCTGGTTATAAAGGTTATACCACAGATTTAGATTAGGCTAGATACCGCATGTTCATTAGATAGTATGAAACCGACCGTGCCATCTTTTTTATACCTATGATGACATCACCCCAGCCATTTAGTGATGTGCTCAACGTAAACAGAATCGTTTCAATCGCTAAGCGTCAGTGAGCTAACAGACTTCGTTAGGAGTGGACGTGCGTTTCTGTTCCTGCAAATCGCCGTAGTGAATATTTAATACGACTAAAATGTGTTGTTAAAACTTATTCACTTACTTCTCCATTAGTTGTCATACTTAGAACAAGAATTGTCGGATATGCTGTTTCACATAATCGTCTGCACTTTTTGGCTATTACAAAATCATCATTTTTAAAATGTATAGAGCAAATTGTACTATATTTTGAAGGAAACCAGTCTATTTTACCCGTCGCTTCAATACCTTTTTCTTTATTTACGGGATCACGCGGAAAACTGAATCATGAAATTCAAATGGCTTATATTCCAAAATCGCATTATATATTCCAAAAGTCCAAAATGCAATTCTCATAATTTTGTCAATTTCGATTTATCAAATCGATTTAAAAGTAACAAGTAGTCAATCACTAGTATCACCATTTGACAGAAAAATTATAAAAGCGTCTGTACCACGAAACTTACACTGTTTCTGTTTTTTGCATTACATTGCGTATAGACAAAGCGCCCAATGATGGTCCCTCAAAGCAATGCCAGCAATGTGAAATGAATAGTGTGAAGTACGAATTTATCTTAGTAGTGTTACTTGAACATCACAATAAATGATTTTAAAATTAATTACAGATATTTGAGCAACAAAATTACGGTTACGTATCATAATACCTACGTTTATTCTAACTATTTTCAACTTAACTACGATCAATAGACCTACCGTTTAAAACACCTAAAGATCGTTTCACCTATTTTTGTAATAACTAATGGACGAAATCCATAATGGAGAATTCATCTACGGTTTATTCGACTACAATTAATTCACCTAACGTTGATTAAACTAACGGACGATTCACCTACTGTTGATTTATCTGTGGTCTTGTGTTTGTCTTACTGGTGATTTTGTATATGTGACAACATTTCTGCGAGCAACTTGGAAGTAGCGCTCGCCGGCCGCTGCCGCGGCACCGCTCGCTTCGCTCGCTCGGCTCGCGCGCGGTTTGTCACAGTTCTAACCTAACCTAACCTATTTCACCCAGTTCAAAATGACGAATCATACAATCTGCCGCAGAAATGTTTTTACCATTGTCTAATTATCTAGTCGCAGGCAGATTGTATGATTCATCATTTTGAACTGAGTGAAATAGGTTAGGTTAGGTTAGAACTGTGACCAACCGCGCGCGAGCCGAGCGAGCGAAGCGAGCGGTGCCGCGGCAGCGGCCGGCGAGCGCTATTTCCAAGTTGCTCGCAGAAATGTTTTCACCATTGTCTAATTATCAGTATTAATAAACTGTAGGCGAGTCGTCCATTAGATAATTATTTCATACATAGTTGAAACATCCAATATCTTAAAAAATCATTAGATGAATCGTTCGTTAGTGCAATTAATTTTAGTTTAATCAAGATTAGGTAAGTTAAACTGTAGTTGAGTCGACCATTATGCGTTATGAACATATGTGAATCAACCGTAGTTAAGTTGAAAATAGTTAGAATAAACGTAGGTATTATGATACGTAACCAAAATTACTTACAGATGGTAGGTAATACCTCCATTGGCTCGATTTACTACCCTAGAAGAGTTTTTACAGTTTATAACGGCACAATTTGGCATTTTTATATCCTTGACGACACAACTCGCCACTGACGTGATCGAACACAAACTACTTCTTCTTCGGGCACGCTCGGTCGGACGGCTTGCGGTATCTAGCCTACTCTAAATCTGGGCTATAACTTTACTCTCCCACTCCTACTATAAACTTTTCAGTGTAAGCTTAGTTTGATCTTGTTGGCACACGCTTTGGGGGGGGGGGGGGGGGGGAGTAATCTGTGTGAGGATTTCACCAGTGCAGAAAACCAGTCTCACACGAAGTATTAAGTTTATGCAATAATTATTGTATACGTACATAATTTTAAGGCACCTTTTTGGAAGACAAAATAAATGCTGATTATTGTTATTATTACAGAATATCCAATATGTACGCTGAATCTTCGGAGGAGTACCTGACGTTCACGTTGGATGACGACGGAATAGAGATGGTCCACACCGATTATTCGGCGACTCTAGGCGAGTTAGTCGAGTTGCATCTACAGCAGCACCAATCGATTCCTCTGTTCTTAAGCGCACTCACTATGGAGCTCTTTACTAGGACTACTATGCAGCAAGCCCAATAAGAAAGGTATTAAATGCCTATCGCACTGGAGACTGTTCCACGACCGATTTATCGCCTTGAGAATTTTGGGTTTAGGTATATGAACACCTACCCCTTTATTACAAAAGATGGCTTAAACCAAGACTAAGGTAAACCCAGTTTTAAAATATACCCATCACTTTCTTATGTCATATAATAAAAAGAGACGGGGCTATTTTAAAACCTAGGTTTTCCTTAGACCATCTTTTGTAAGGGTACACTACAATAATACGAAAAACTAAATTCCGATATTCTTAATCCCGATTTTTATACTACCGATTTTCATAATTCCGAATGGTTTAAAACTCCTAATATGATAATTCCGATTAAT
Organism: Amphipyra tragopoginis; assembly: GCA_905220435.1. NCBI lineage: Eukaryota > Metazoa > Arthropoda > Insecta > Lepidoptera > Noctuidae > Amphipyra > Amphipyra tragopoginis. Next base: position 20,059,407 of record HG991991.1, on the reverse strand, counting down.
CATAAAACCTACTTTTATAAATCCTAGATTACAAAACGCCTAACGTTTACAATTGCGAATATCAAAATGCCGAGTTTCAATATACCTAACAATAAAAAGTCAGATTCAACAATAATCCGAAACATCAAAAATACGAATTCCGATTATTAAAATACCTATTAATTAAAAGACCGAAATTAAAACGCCTAGTAAACCTAAATAGCAAAACAGATTAACACACAATGGTTCGACTTTATCCAAAGGGAGCAAGTTAATTATGCATAGGAAGGTAGAAAAAGAAACTAATGACGGAATCCCTTTCCCTACTTGTAATAACATAATTGTGGGAAAAATATTTTTGTTTCATTTAAATATTTTTTTCTTTAAACTCACCAATAGGTATTACGCGCTTTTTTATTAAGTAGGTATATGTAACTAATCGGTTCCAGCACTCGCCGGCCGGTTCCGCGGCACGCTCGCTTCGCTCGCTCGGCTCTTGCGTAGGGGCACATGAATAAATAAACCGAACAGAATGAAAGCTTCATACTAAACGCCGCGCCGTGCGTAGGTACACTACTACACGCACAGCTTATGTGTGCGTGACTGTCACCGACAAGGCGCGCGGGGAGTGCGCCGGCGCCCGCTCGGGTACAAACCGGTTTGAGGCGGCTCAGTACGCGGACAAAGTTAAGGGGTGTCACACCGGCAGCGGCAGCGGTACGAGACGCGGACGTTTTTTTTTTTTTTTTTTTAAAGATGCCAAACTGCTGTACTGTGTGTATGTGTACAAATAATGGTAGGAAAAACAAGGAGACTTCTTATTTTGTATTCCAAAGGATCTTGTCAGTTAATTATATCTACTTATACCTACACATGTTTAATGCTTATTACAGAATATTTAGTTACGAGTAGATAATATCCAAAATAACTAAGATGACGGCTTTCCCATAAGAATTATTATTTGTAAGTAATTATGTTGGCGTATTATTTGTTTCGTATTTTTGTTTTAGTAGGTTTGTAGAATAGTACCAAAGTATTTGTAGGCCGTCTTAGTAAGATTACATTTGGCCTTTTCTATTAGATAGGTAGGTACTTAACTTACGGTCGTGAAATAGTAGACAGCCCTATGAAAGTAGGTAAGAATTTTGAACTCTGTTAGGAAGCTTTCATTCTGTTCGGTTTATTTATTCATGTGGTAGGGGGTCGCAGTTCTAACCTAACCTAACCAACTGCTCACCTTTCTGTGTTATGTTTAATACTCTATTGCTTGACATAATGTTTATTGTTTTCGGAAAATTGCAAATCGGAATGCTGTTTTTCGGGTCAAGAACACGTCGGATGTTTAATTTTTCGTACTTTTGAAAGTCGGAAAACAAATAAATCGTATTTATGACATTCGGTAAAATAACTTTCGTGCTTTTTAATAATCGGTATTTTATTTTTAAGGAATTATCAAATTCGGATTTTTGAACATCGGAATATCCAAATTCGGAATAAAATATTTCGGAATATTTGGGTGTTCTCCTTTTGTAATAAGGGGGCTTATGTCTGCCGCGATGATAAAATGACATGTCGGACATATAAATAGAGATGGGCCGAACATGGACTTCACCGAATACGAACATTCGGCCGAATGTTCGGTAAAACTTTTACCGAACCGAATATTCGGCACAATTGATTCCCTAAAGTAAACAATACAAGTCTGAATACGTTTACGAAAAGCGCGCGGATGGGCGTTTTAAGAAAATTTACCTTCATGTAACTTAAATAAAAAGCTAATAAAAATGTGAATTCTTAAGGTTATGTTCCTATATTATAATATTCGATTTGGTCTCTTTTAAAGATCTCATATTTGTCTTAGTATGTCACTAATATAATTGAGTAACTCTGTTTGTGTAGGGGTAATTGATTGATCTCTCAAATGAATACCTATAAAAATTAAATTAATTCGTTATCTTAAAAAAAATAACTATATTGGTTTAATACGTTTAAACTTTAAAGTTTATAAGACAATAAATAATTTTCGCCACTTTAAGTAGAAACTAGAAATATAATTATCATATCTGCTAAAATGTTGTAATTTAATCATGCAATTCTTTCTCACATTATAGAACTGATTATAATAACATATATTATTTTATTATAAAGAGTTCACTGTAGCTTAATCCCAAAACAGCTACATACTTATACTTTGTTTTTAATAACCATATTTTTATCTGCTGTTATTGGAAATAAAACTATAGTGTCAACAAAAGTTACAAACAACGTAAACATTTTATTACAAAAGTAATAAAATGGTTACAAAACCTCTCATATGACGACACCGATAAACTAATGCGTCCAGTGACATAAAGAGCTATAATTGATACATACAACAAATAATAATCTCACGCAGATAGCAAACTTTCAAGCTCAATCGTCACACACACACATACACTCACTCCCTCTCACACACACACTCTCTCTCACACACACACACTACATACACGCAACGCATATATTATGTAGATACATACATAATAATTATGTAGATACACCACACACTCCCTCACATCTCGTATAGTAATATAACAGGTTTACTAAATCCTTAGCATGAATTTTATTTTATTAACTAACTTCATAAAATATATAATCTAAGTGTGCACGACAGCATAAAAATGACACAGATACAAGCAGTACCACAAACAATCGGACGGCTCATACTCGACCTCAATGTAAATAACAGCAAGTTTAGGCATTAGATAATGGATATAAGTCCTTTCATTTAGGTTACCTAGGTCATACTTGTGTACTTGCGTAGAAATCTGTAAGGAAACACACTTACTTAGATGTTAACCACTTTGAATAGTTTGTTAGACTTGACCTTCTATCATGTACATAACGTAATACGTTGTAAATAACGCTACATACCGTGATAAGCAGCGAGAAAGCGTAAATAACGTAGATAACGTAAATTTATATGGTCCGTCTTCCCCGTGCGCTTACATGGTTTTAACCTCGGCTCTGGGAGGGCTAAGATTAATATCATGGTATGTATCGGTAAGACTACGAACCGTACTAACCCCCTGTAAAAACGGGATGAATGTTAACATAATAGTTTGAAAGATAATACGGTTCAAAAAAGGTAAACAAACCACGTAAAATTTGTAATAATTTATTTATTGTTATCAGAAACGTTTTGAGGCGTGTAATTATTGTTATACCCTTTAGGATAAGCATAGTTAAGGTATTTGGAGCTAGGTATGTGCACGCACCGACGTCCAGAGAGAAACTGCAACGTGCGCACGAAACGAATGAGGGCGACTTTTATACTAAGGTGAAGCGGGGGACGCGGTAATATAAAATACGCGAATCTGGAAACGCGCCGCCACTCCCAAACTAAGCGACGTCGGGGGCACACACCTATCTAGATAAATCTAGAATAAGGTAGACTAAGACCTAGGAATAAGATTATCTATGTAAAATAAATGATATATGAAAAATAAAGGAAAATAGGCTTAAGGGGGTGAGGCATGGAATGTGAAAGAATGTTCTAGAGATATCGGTGGATATGAGTATATTAAGCGGCCCGATCGCCGCGATCGGACCAATCAGGAATCAGACTCCAAAGGAAGAACACGAACCGAAAAGGAAGAAAACTAGAAGCGAGAACATTCTCTGCCCACCTCCCTGCGGCCTATACAAGGTAAATAAGTGTTTTATTTATATTCCCCGTAACAGGTAGAAGTAGAACTTTCTTGAAGCCCTAGGTAATCTACGTGTGTGGCGAGAACCAATACAGTCCACTTGAAGAAAACACCTACGTCAGCCACACTAAGTAGGTTTACTTTCGAATTGTAACCAAAGATATTTAGGAGTTTAATTTGTGAAACTGGAAGGTTGCTGGTACTTATAGCACAGGGTAACCTATTTTAAGTACCAGCTGAACATTATAATTTTGTTTTTTTTTGTACCTATTTAAGTTTTGTAATACCATGTACCTACTTGTTGTTTTTGTGCCAATAAAGAATTTTATTATTATTATTATTCGTTTATTCATTGTATATATACATATCAAATTATATTTTTAAATACCTATGATATAAAAAAATAAAAACAAATCACATTTAAAAATATAAAAAATAGTAGCCCACCGGCATCGGGAACAGGGTCCAAGCTGCCGGCGGTCAGGGCTCCAGAGAGGAACTTCCTAACAATACGCGCCGTGTCCAGAAGTACCGCTTTCTGAATCAAACCCTTGATCCAGCTGCCTAACGAGAGCCTCATCAGATGTTGGTCGAGGCTCTTGGCTATTAAGCCATTGGCAGTAACGACTATCGGCACAATGACTGCTGAGTCAACATCCCACATGTCGACAACCTCGTGTGCCAAATCAAGATATTTGATTTTTTTATCATTTTCGGCTTTCACGAGGTTCTCGTCATGCGGAACAGTGATGTCAACAATCATTGTGCGGCGTTCTAATCGATCTATCACCACGATGACAGGCTTATTGGCAACAATAGTCCTATCGGTGATGATAGATCGATCCCAATACAGTGTGACATGACCATTCTCGAGAACTGGGTCGGGCACATACTTGTAGTATGGTACTTCTGTGTCCACAAGGTTATATTTCAGAGCAAGTTGCTGGTGGATAAGGGTTGGACCTCATCTGGCAGCACGGAATCGCCTTTTTCCGTCGCCCTTTCTCTTTCTGTCGCTTAGAACTGCCATTTGCTAGACCGAGACAGAAAGCATAATGCGATAGCACGCGGCGGAATCCTCGAGGCGATCGGCATCACGGACAAAATGCAATGGTCGGCAATGGCAGTTCTAAGCGACAGAAAGAGAAAGGGCGACGGAAAAAAGGCGATTCCGTGCTGCCAGATGAGGTCCAACCCTAATCCTAGCTACGAGGTTGTGCCTGTGCAAATACTCACCGTTAGCAAGACGAGAACAACCAGAGAATATGTCGGATAGATTCACCGGGACAGTGGCATGCCCGACAGATGTCAACCGTGCCGTCCTTCACAATATATTTTCTGTAGTTGTTCGTCATCATTACTTCGTCCATAATTGCACAAACAAAACCTTCGGTTTCCCCAAATAGGTCACCGAAACGTAGCCAGGCCACGGACGCTAGAAAATCTACATCGGGCCCATGAAGAGCCCGGTAGAAGCGTCCGTGAAGCTCCTTGCTCCGCCATACCTCCATGCGACCTTTAGCATCAAGTACTACAGGTTTGCGCCAGTTCTCTTTCGCCAAGGAGAGCGGAGTGAGTCCCTTGTCCACTGCGACTACATCTCGATGCATCCCCACGTCGGCTTGGGAGAAGTACTCCCTGAGACTGCACACCTCACGGTTGTGGAGGGTCTTAGCATTTAAAAAGCCTCGACCCCCACACTTCCGCGGGATGTACAGTCTCATTACCGATGAGCGTGGGTGATGCATTCGGTATGCAGTCAGCAGCGTACGGACCCTTCTATCCAGGGCGTCAAGCTCGGTCTGAGTCCACCTGAGTATGCCGAAGGAGTACATCAGGACCGGCATGACCCAACCGTTAAAGGCGCGCACCTTGTTACCGCCCGACAAAAGACTTTTAAGTACTTTTATCAGGCGGCCAAAGAAACGCTCCCTCAACGATTGCTTCATGTCAGCCTCGTTGATGCCTAACGCCTCCGACATGCCCAGGTATTTGTAGGACTCGGTTGAGGAGAGGGACCTAAGGTGTATGGAATCCGAGAGTTGGGTTCCCACGGATTCCATAATCCTCCCTCGCTTTACATGCATGACTGCACATTTGTCCACACCAAATTCCATCCTGATGGAATTACTGAAAGTTTCAGTTACCTTCAGTAACTCCACCAGTTGCTAATTGTTGGGGGCAAAGAGTTTCAGATCATCCATGTAAAGGAGGTGGGATATTACCTGACCACCTCTTCTCAACCGATAGCCCAACCCTGACCCCTCGAGCAATGTGCTTAGAGGATTCAAGGCTAGGCAAAACCACAGCGGGCTCAGACTATCGCCCTGGAATATACCCCGCTCAATCCTGATCAGTTCACCGTTCCCTTGAATTTGTCGACATCCTGGATAGTGAAGCACCGTCCTCCATTGCCCCATACATGACATCAGGAAGGTGCGTAGAGTTGCATTTATTTTATACAACTCCAGCACCCTCATGAGCCATGTATGCGGCACCGAGTCATAGGCCTTCTTATAGTCTATCCAACATGTCGACAGATCCTTTCGGGACCGACGAACTTGTTGGCTGATGGCCATGTCAATGAGAAGTAGCTCTTTAGTACCGCGGGAGCCATTCTTACATCCATTCTGGGTAGCACACATAATAGCGTTACTATCAATATGATGGTTAAGTTTTGCTCTCAGAATGGATGTAAGAAGTTTATAGACCGTTGGCAAACACGTAATCGGTCTATAATTTTTGGGTTCCGCGGTACTACCTGATTTAAAGAGCAGGTGGGTTATTCCTGTCGTCAAGAACGCTGGTAACGACCCAGATTCCAGTGATGACTGGAATTGTGAGGCCAAACGAGCATGCGAACTGCGCAACCATTTTATCCAAAAGTTGTGCAGTCCGTCCGGGCCAGGAGATTTCCAATTCGGCATTGGACGGACTGCACTGGTTACGTCTTGGGGGGGCCAATAGTTACAGCCCCCATTTCCTGGATTGGTTCGCATGCTCGCTAGACCTCCTGCATCCAGTCACCCTCAGTGTGAGTGACAGGCACCGACCAGATATTGCGCCAAAATGCATTCATGACATCATTATCCGGAAGGTGCGTGTCACTCACACCTTGATCAGGCCGTTCCCACGTTCTATAAACCCACCTTTGGTCACTTTGAAAGATGCGGTTTTGGGTATATCGATCCACACGCCGCACACAGGGGTATTTGAGTGATTTGGCCGGCCAAAATTCAGTTTCCTAAAATTCAAAGCAGGCAGATAAAAGAAGGGTACTCAGGTAGCTAATAGTTATTAGAAACGTAAACAATACTTCATTGTTTCTTTTTCGGAACTACCGTGCGAGACGGTCAGTCCAAACTTGATCGTTCATTTGAGTGCATGTATCAATGTTTGGTGTTCGCTGCGTAAACGAAAGTTTTGATTATATTTCTATATTTGTTAGCAAATAAAAGAAAGTGAAAGCTACGGATTGTGATAAAGCAGGTAAATGTGTATACTTTTTATATTTTTCCAGTAATAATAGCTCAGAAATCTATTTAATACAATTTTTCTAGCAAGTGCTGTTTTAAAGGCATAATTTTTTCTTATTTTTTTATGTTTTAGCAATTTTGTTATATTTCCCGGCATTTCCCGATATTGATTTTACTCATTTCGAATATCCTGTGTTTTAGTCTTGACAGTAAATGTAAATTTTTATCCGGTTTTATCCGATATTTGAAAATATAGCTTAATGAAGCCGACTGGAAAATAAACACAAAAAATATCGATTTCTTATTTATTGCTATAAATTGCCACTTGTTTGTTCTAGGGTCGTCAAACGTCCGAGTTTTGACTCGAAAACACTTGTTTACTATTATGATGGCAGAAAATTTTAATAATTTTAATGCAAAGTTAGAGTTTTTGAAAAGATACGTGCTAAAATTTGGCCAATTTTCTGACGAGGATATGGAAAAAATTAAGCAATATTTATCACGTTTTAAGTCGGATATTAAAAGGAGATGGACTTACTGATTCTCACTATAAAGAAGATTCTTTTTTGAAAATCAATTTCATGTGAAATTGTTTTTCTAGAAGGCTAGAAGGCACATTTGTTATACCAAAAGTTACAAACTGAACAGGACGGCCACATAAATATTTTTCAGGGTTAAGTGAAAGGAGTACCTAAACGAAGAAAGAACGGGAATTGATGGAAATTTTTTATGCCGTCTTTAAGTAATTTTAGAAGCATTATCGAGTAGACACAAGATTGACATAGTTTTTTTTTTCTATTTATGCCAAGGAAACAGTAGAGCAGTATGTTGCGCTTTATCCATGTCATCCCATGACACCAACATTGCACAAAATTCTGATGTATGGATCTGAAATTATAGATAAAGCATTGCTTCCGATTGATCAATTATCAGAAGAAGCTGCGGAAGCACGTAACAAACATATACGTTTGTATCGCCAGAATTTCGTAAGAAAATTCTCTCGAGTAGCCTGCAACATGGATGTAATTAACAGGCTACTCCTTAGTTCCGATCCGTTATCAACTAGAAAACGACACATTCCAAAAAAAAACAAACCTTTTATGGAGGAAACGATAGGTTTCTTACTTTCCGCTGAGGCTGAGCTTGACATCATACATGATGATGATGAGTCATCATCAGATACAATGTCAGGCTATGGTTCTTCAAATGAAGAACCGTGGTCTTCTTCCAGATAAGTAATTTATCGTGTTCTGAATCTGCCAACTCTGTTCTGTGTGTAATGTATGATATAATAACAAATGCTCTAATTTCACTTGAAATAAGACCCGTAGATTAAAGTTCTCAAAGGGGCCTCTGCGCGTTGGACCTGTGTCCCCGTGTATGCCTTCCAAAGGACCGGATGTCTTCCGCATGGAAGATGAGCCGTGATGTCCAAAGAGGCAGACGCCGTTTTCTTCCGGCAATAGAAGTTATCTAGTCCACCTAACACCCCTTCCCATAGACCAGATATTTTTCACAATATTTTACAATAGTCTTGCACCCACCTGGGACGGTCCATGACTGTACTCCAATAGTGCAGCCGTGGATAGTCCAGGGTTGGTGCCCCACCCCATTTCAGATTAAAGCTCTCAAAGGGGCCTCTGCGCGTTGGACCTGTGTCCCCGTGTATGCCTTCCAAAGGACCGGACATTTTTCGCACGGAAGATGTCAAAGTCAAAGTTTTTTATTTCAAATAGACCAGATTACAGGCACTTTTAAAACGTCAAAACTAGGTGCACGGTTCCAAAAGGTAGGTTCTATGGAGAAGAGCCGGCAAGAAACTCCATGAATACTCTTTTTAAAATAGTAGATCATGACTATTCATGACAATTCCATTACAGTAGTGTGCGACATAGAATGAGAATAATGCAGGTTAACGTAACAAATAAACTCAGATAAGAGTAACAAATAGAAAAATATGCCTTCTGGGATTGCCGTAGCAGTTAAGATGAGCCGTGATGTCCAAAGAGATACAAGTAATAATAATAACCCCCTCTGGGAAAGGCGTTACCTCACCATGAGATTAACGTAAAACCGGAGCGAACATTAGACTAGCTTTCTACAACCCCATCATATAATAAAAAATGTATCATGAGGTCTACTGAAAAGCTTACAAACCGCAGGGCAGCTTGTGGCGAGCTGTTGGTGAGTGGCGACACTGCGTACCTTATTGCCTCAGAGAGTCGGTCAAGGCCTCGTCTCCAGTTTGCCTTTATTGGCTGGCTGGAGTGGAACCCCAAGAGTGCCCGCAGGATTCTCAACTCTGTCTTGCCTTTATCGGCCGGCCAGAGGGGGGCCGCCAGAACTATATGCTCGGGGGGTGGGAGTGTCTAAAGGCGTAATAGCGGGGAAACCCACTCCGGGTCTCTTAGACCCGCGACGGCGAAACCGGGGCCACACCTCTCTACACCTCTAGCCGCTCACACGTCTGTTGCCCCCTTCGCCTATGTACTGGTGGCTTTTCAGGGGGCCCAGCTAGTGAGCTGGCGAGTCACCGTCTGCCAATATATTTCAAATTTAAGCTTGAAAGGCAGACGCCGTTTTCTTCCGGTAATAGAAGTTATCCAGTCCATTTAACACCCCCTCCCATAGACCAGTTTTATTTTTACCATATTTCACAATAGTTTTGCGCCCGCCTGGGACGGTCCATGACTGTACTCCAATAGTGCAGCCGTGGATAGTCCCGGGTTGGTGCCCCACCCCATTTTAGATTAAAGCTCTCAAAGGGGCCTCTGCGCGTTGGACCTGTGTCCCCGTGTATGCCTTCCAAAGGACCGGACATCTTCCGCACGGAAGATGAGCCGTGATGTCCAAAGAGATACAAATAGTAATAATAATAATAATAACCCCCTCTGGGATAGGCGTTACCTCATCATGAGATTAACGTAAAACCGGAGGGAACATTAGACTAGCTTTCTACAACCCCATCATATAATAAAAAATGTATCATGAGGTCTAATGAAAAGCTTACAAACCGCAGGGCAGCTTGTGGCGAGCTGTTGGTGAGTGGCGACACTGCGTACCTATCTTATTGCCTCAGAGAGTCGGTCAGGGCCTCGTCTCCAGTTTGCCTTTATTGGCTGGCTGGAGTGGAACCCCAAGAGTGCCCACAGGATTCTCAACTCTGTCTTGCCTTTATCGGCCGGCCAGAGGGGGGCCGCCAGAGCTATATGCTCGGGGGTGGAAGTGTCTAAAGGCGTAATAGCGGGGAAACCCACTCCGGGTCTCTTAGACCCGCGACGGCGAAACCGGGGCCACACCTCTCTACACCTCTAGCCGCTCACACGTCTGTTGCCCCCTTCGCCTATGTACTGGCGGCTTTTCAGGGGGCCCAGCTAGTGAGCTGGCGAGTCACCGTCTGCCAATATATTTCAAATTTAAGCTTGAAAGGCAGACGCCGTTTTCCTCCGGCAATAGAAGTTATCCAGTCCATTTAACACCCCCTCCCATAGACCAGTTTTATTTTTACCATATTTCACAATAGTTTTGCACCCACCTGAGACGGTCCATGACTGTACTCCAATAGTGCAGCCGTGGATAGTCCCGGGTTGGTGCCCCACCCCATTTTAGATTAAAGCTCTCAAAGGGGCCTCTGCGCGTTGGACCTGTGTCCCCGTGTATGCCTTCCAAAGGACCGGACATCTTCCGCACGGAAGATGAGCCGTGATGTCCAAAGAGATACAAATAATAATAATAAGTTGAAAGGCAGACGCCGTTTTCTTCCGGCAATAGAAGTTATCTAGTCCACCTAACACCCCTTCCCATAGACCAGATATTTTTCACCATATTTTACAATAGTCTTGCACCCACCTGGGACGGTCCATGACTTTACTCCAATAGTGCAGCCGTGGATAGTCCCCGGTTGGTGCCCCACCCCATTTTAGATTAAAGTTCTCAAAGGGGCCTCTGCGCGTTGGACCTGTGTCCCCGTGTATGCCTTCCAAAGGACCGGGCATCTTCCGCAAGAAAGATGAGCCGTGAATTTAGACGAGATACAAATAATAATAATCCCCCTCTGGGAAAGGCGTTACCTCAAGATGAGATTAACGTAAAACCGGAGGGAACATTAGACTAGCTTTCTACAACCCCATCATATAATAAAAAATGTATCATGAGGTCTACTGAAAAGCTTACAAACCGCAGGGCAGCTTGTGGCGAGCTGTTGGTGAGTGGCGACACTGCGTACCTTATTGCCTCAGAGAGTCGGTCAGGGCCTCGTCTCCAGTTTGCCTTTATTGGCTGGCTGGGATGGAACCCCAAGAGTGCCCGCAGGACTCTCAACTCTGGCTTGCCTTTATCGGCCGTCCAGAGGGGGGCCGCCAGAGCTATATGCTCGGGGGTGGAAGTGTCTAATGGCGTAATAACGGGGAAACCCACTCCGGGTCTTTTAGACCCGCGACGGCGAAACCGGGGCCACACCTCTCTACACCCCTAGCCGCTCACACGTTTGTTACCCCCTTCGCCTATGTACTGGCGGCTTTCAGGGGGCCCAGCTAGTGAGCTGGCGAGTCACCGTCTGCCAACGCATTTCAAATTTAAACTTGAAAGGCAGACGCCGTTTTCTTCCGGCAATAGAGGTTAACCGATCCACTAAACACCCCCTCCCGTAGACCAGATATTTTTTTTCCATAGTTTACAATAGCTTTGCACCCACTTGGGACGGTCCATGACTGTACTTCAATAGTGCAGCCGTGGATAGTCCCCGGTTGGTGCCCCACCCCATTTTAGATTAAAGTTCTCAAAGGGGCCTCTGCGCGTTGGACCTGTGTCCCCGTGTATGCCTTCCAAAAGACCGGACATCTTCCGCACGGAAGATGAGCCGTGATTAGAGATACATAATAATAAAAATGTTTATTTATCTCATCATCACATTACAGAGTAACAGTAAATAAATAGCATCTTATATAGAGACTGGTGTCTGAGATAGGTAAAACCTGTGTTACAACAGATCAACAGGCAACCCTCTTACGAGACGAATTACATTACTAATACTGAGATTCTTGACGTTTAATAGTTTATTAATTGAGTACAAAGATTAGACAAAGAAAGAAAGAAGAGATTAACAATCATTAATTATGAATTTAAATATTTTAAGGATGTTGGACATATGGACATAATGTAAGTGATTAGAGTGATCTATGAGTATGAATGAGTAGTAATGTAAGTGAGTGTGAATATGTGATTGTGAGTGTAAATGTTGATTTGATGTGTTGGAAGACATGTAAAACACAATAATTTACGACTGCGGTTTTAATAAACATTCCGTGGTAGTATAATCCAGACTTTGGAGCCATGAACCGACCCTTTCTTTACATTTGGCTTTGGGAAGTGGGTAGATTAATAATTCTTTATTTATTTTGTTATTTAAATATGGGCCCAAGAAGGCAAAAAAAATTTGGGATTGGCTATTTTTACAACGAATTTGTGTACATACAACAGTGTTTCTTCTCTCACACTCTGTAAGTTAATGACAAAAATTAAAAATATGGAGAAGGAATTGAGGGCGCCATTTACTCTTGCGACCACACACACGCACGCACCTCCATGCAGTGCTCCATTTTTCTAATCACACAGGCCTCTATACAGCGTGGAAGGGACATCGTAACACAAACTTCGTGAAAAGGTTCCTCATAAAGCCTTAAATTAATTTACGTAAGTCATTAATATCACAAATGATAGGTTACAGATGTTGTCATTTTTAAGCGCGCAATGTACTGCGAATGCAAACAACGAGTCACAATCACAACCCGCAAGCCATTACTCCGCTAACGCGGTACCGGCGCGCGGCGCGGCGCGGCGGCCGTACAGTAAGTACAGTGCCTACACGCCACACATCACAAGTCTGAGTTCGGCACGGAGTCGCGTTGCCGCACAACGCTTTTGTAAACGTGAAAAGTAGCATACCTACGTTTACACTACTGATAAAGAAATCACCTAACAAACACATTGAAAAACCGAACTTGAAATTTAGTTCAATTGACTGATTGCTTACAACAAAAAACAAAACATTGCTCGTTCGCTCATAAAATAACATAAGTAGGTACCTACCTAATGATTCCGATGAGGTACCTACCTACCTACATGGCAATTAGTTGCAAACAAATTAACACTCACCTTAATCTCTCTTACGAGTATTAGGAGTGAAGGACTCCTAATAAGATAGGGTTCAAAGTGGCCGCCACCAACTTGCTCACAAATCCTAGCGCGGCGCAGAGTTTCGGCGTGGACACGGGGGAATAAGGTGGGTTCTCGGACATACTCCGCACGGAACGTCGCAAACGCGTTAATTATGCGATCTCGCATTTCTGCTGCCGTATTGCACTCCGTAACAAAGACCCTATCTTGACCCCACAGACAAAAATCTAGTGGGGTCAAGTCTGGTGATCGCGCTGGCCAGGGTTGTGGATCGAACCTCCCAATCCACTGGTCACCAAAAGTCTGTCGCACTGAAAGAGTCACGTGTGGGGGAGCGCCATCGTGTTGGTACCACGCATCCCGGAAGTGGGCCACCGCCATCTCTCTAGTTACGGGCACTAAACGCATGGTTACGACTATTACGTATCCGAGGCATTTTCGTTCAAAACACACACAGTACAACACAGACAAAAAAACAACTCTACTGATAATAACTAATACGCTCAAATCCAAAATCACGAAAAACAACACAACCGTTTAGAATGAGCGCAAATCGGAAACTGATCAAAAATCGGCGAAATTCAACATTTTACTTCCTTTACAATTTCGCCGACAAGCCGCCATAGACTCGTAGGCACCTAGATCATGCACAGACCAATAAAATGATAGACTGTGCCAACGCATTAAGTTGTACTGACAAAATAATAAACTGCGAAAATAAAGGTTAAAATTTACTAAAGATCAGATTACATCGGTTAAACAAAGGTGTTATTGCAAAAACAAATGTTTATAACAAAAATTGCCTAAAAAAAAGTTTAAATAATAAAAAAACTTATTTTTTTACATTCAATTTATTAAAATTGATAACAGTATTGGACATACTATCAGAGATCATTAATAATCCCAGATAAAAAGTCTAAATAAAAGTAGTCAATCTGATATTAATTTACGTAATAACGCATCTGTTAGATTCATAGGCACTGGCCGCTATAGCTTTGTCGATACCGCGCGTCGGCGCAGCGGCATGTCGGCTTCTTTGAGTGAGCGCGCGCTCAGTGACTAGTGCCTACACTGCCTACTTTGTTGCACTCACTTACTTTGTTGCGATAACCTCGGTTCGGGAACTTTACCAAAACAGCTGATCGGGAGCACTTTTTAAGTTTGATTTTCATTGCTGTTTTACGTGAAAATTGTGAAATAATTGTTTTTTTCTTTTTTATCGCATTGGGGTGGAAAACAATAATGATTTTATACACTATAAATTAAAAAAAACTGCAAAAAAAATCGTAAAAATTAAGAAAAAAGCGACGAAAAATTCCAACGCTGGGGGGTTCAGAATCATGTACTGGATCCATGGTACACGTATACGTTACGATGTCCCTTCCACCCGGTATACTAGGGCGTTTTTTAACCAACTTCGAAAAGGAGGAGTTATCAATTCGAACGGTCTAAAGTTCGTTTCAAAATCCCTGAGACTGAATTGACATGCGCGAAACGTCAAATTTGAAAAATATGTTCATAAAATTTACAAGTTTCACATTTGCGCCTGTAAATTTTTTCTCAGAGATTTTAAACGAACTACTTATATTTTTTTTTATATTTATTGTCTCTATTTTCTCCACGATTTGTGGACCGATTTGAATCATTCTTTTTTTATGTGGTGCGGAATATTTCTCTCGAATTGGTCCCTTATACATTACTTAAGTACCTAAATTAAAAACCAAGTTCAAAAAAAGGAGTAGGTATTTTAACAATTTCAGAAGTCTGTGCAATTCTACGCTGAAACAAATTGAAGGCACCGACTTATGAAACTGTTAATTTTTTAATAATTATGGTAATTATTTTACTCCTTTTAGATTTTTTAAGTTGGTTTTTACTTTTTTTATTATAACAATAGCTGGCATCGATGCCACTTTCCGATACTGACATCGGATGCCAAGTTAGGTATGTTGAAAACGGATATCGATGGCAACTACTTTTGAACCCGGCACCGCAGGTGCTGCTGCTTTCAGATGCGCGCATCGCACGCCGTTATGAAAGCCTGAGAAACTTGTTTTTTGAATTTTAACACTAAACAGTGTTTATTCTTATAAGGGCTGATTTTTCAATAGTCAGATAACTTTTAACTAAGGAATAAATATGACGGTTTGACATATGTTCTATACAAAACCTGTCAAAACGTCGAACTTATTCCCCAGATTCTGATTCTTAATTCCAGATTCAGAATCAGAATCTGGGGAATAAGTTCGACGTTTTGACAGCTTTTGTATAGAACATAATTATGTCAAACCGTCATATTTATTCCTTAGTTAAAAGTTATCTAACTATTGAAAAATCGGCCAGTCAGTTTTACGAAAACTGGTAATTTTGTTTTTTGTGTCAAACTATTTGACAGCTTTTGAAATTGAAAATTGTCTGAATAAACGGTTCAGCCTTGGTTCGGTTGCGATTAATCTTGTTATTTTAGGCGAGTTCGGCCCCATTTTTACCGCTCCCGTGTGTAAGACAGGTCTGAATAGATCATAAAAATAATATTTTTACTTACAGCATTGACCAAGTAGATACAAAAGAAAAACAAAATGATATAATACAATGGTTGGCTAACCAAGTCCATCTTGTTTCACAGTATGTACCAAATTATAACTTTGAAATAAAACGAGAAGTAGCTCTGGCGTATTTTATGAATAATAAAGTAATAAATGTATTGTGTAATACTTTTATTGAATTGAATGTATACAATTCCTATTGATACGTTAGTGGTTATGTAAGAGGTTTCATATTGCTACACTATACAACAAAAAATATAACCGACTTCAAAAAAATTATACCAAAAAAATTAACAGTTTCAGAAGTCCGTGTTAGTCCACACTGATCCTAATTGAAGGCCCATATGAAACCGTTAATTTATATTATGTTAATTGTTTTTTTTTTAAGTCAATCTTATGTTTTTTTTTTTAAAGTTAGTTAGGTACAACATAAGGTTACCCTCACTTGATATCAATACTTAAACAGTGATAGAGATTCTGTTTATCAATGGCTTAACTACTTTAGACAGCCTTATATAAAAGACACAACAACATACCTAATCGTTCAGGGCTGATTCTATCATTACAGTTATAGCTAATATCGGTAGGTATGTCATTATTACGAGCAAGGTAAATGTAGTAAATAAAACCAACATAGACTCTCCACCACTGAGAGTACTTGTATTTGGGTTGTTGAGGATTGAGTAAATAAACGTCTCTCTTCAACTTGTATAATATGATTTAATTAAATTTTGAAACTGCACCTTACATTTATAAGATTTATGAGCACGCGATCGCTACGATGACAATTATTAAATACGTGCGTTTGCGACCGCGGCGTCTTGCAGAATGTTCTCGGCGGCGCGGCGGCGGGGCCGGCGCATCGCGCGGCGTAGTACCGCGGCCCCCGCGCCCCTCTCCTCCGGCAGCATGTATGCTCACGCGCTTAAGGCACATGAATAAATAAACCGAACAGAATGAAAGCTTCATACTAAACGCCGCGCCGTGCGTAGGTACACTACTACACGCACAGCTTATGTGTGCGTGACTGTCACCGACAAGGCGCGCGGGGAGTGCGCCGGCGCCCGCTCGGGTACAAACCGGTTTGAGGCGGCTCAGTACGCGGACAAAGTTAAGGGGTGTCACACCGGCAGCGGCAGCGGTACGAGACGCGGACGTTTTATTTTAATTTTTTTTAAAGATGCCAAACTGCTGTACTGTGTGTATGTGTACAAATAATGGTAGGAAAAACAAGGAGACTTCTTATTTTGTATTCCAAAGGATCTTGTCAGTTAATTATATCTACTTATACCTACACATGTTTAATGCTTATTACAGAATATTTAGTTACGAGTAGATAATATCCAAAATAACTAAGATGACGGCTTTCCCATAAGAATTATTATTTGTAAGTAATTATGTTGGCGTATTATTTGTTTCGTATTTTTGTTTTAGTAGGTTTGTAGAATAGTACCAAAGTATTTGTAGGCCGTCTTAGTAAGATTACATTTGGCCTTTTCTATTAGATAGGTAGGTACTTAACTTACGGTCGTGAAATAGTAGACAGCCCTATGAAAGTAGGTAAGAATTTTGAACTCTGTTAGGAAGCTTTCATTCTGTTCGGTTTATTTATTCATGTGCTTAAGGCGCGTTCATGGGTTAGTGTTAGTAACATACCTATATCTTACTCCTTACAGTTGGTCAACGAAGAACATTGTCGCAGAGCAATCGTGCGGGGGGTTGCGGGGTGAAGGGGGCGGAGGTTATGTCCCGAGTAGCCATACTGCATAGGACATAATTCCAGGGCTCGCACTTTTTGATTTCGAATTTCATTGATATCGTTCCTAGAAATTATATTATTTTATTAATAGTATGTCTGTTGTAGTACTTGTAGTTGTATGTACCTATTACGAGAATTTTATTAAAAAGTCTGTTTACTAATCCAAGATGGCGGCATACATACATTTTCAAATGATTGTTCGTGGGAAGTCATTTCCACGGTTTTCGGGGTCACTGATGCCGAAAATAACGTCAAAATCCAAATCCAAGATGGCGGCCATGAAAATTTTCATCTAATCATCATGAGTGTTAATTTCATGGTTTTCGGAGTCACTGATGCCGAAAATAAAGTCAAAATCCAAATCCAAGATGGCGGCCATGAAAATTAGTAAATTAGTCGTCATGGGTGTCAAATCCATGGTTTCCTGGTGTACTGATGCCGAAAATGAGGTCAAAATCCATTTCCAAGATGGCGGCTATTAAAATTTTCAAACTAGCCGTGATGGGTGTCAAATCCATGATTTTCGGGGACGCTAATTACAAAAACAAGATCCATTCTCAAACACCAAGATAGGGACCACGTTTTACCTGGCAAATTACATTTAACTGGTAAATTTTTTTGACCGCCGTATATGATCGAGGAATACTTAGGCTTTATTTCCAGCATCAGCACCCATGAAAACCATAGAAGTAATAACCATGAATAATAAGTAATTTTCTACGGCTCCTTCTTGGATTTGGGAATAATTTATGACTCTTGCCTACCCCCCTAAGCGTTAGCCACTGCGACTGTAACCTCGACAAAATTTGTAGTTTTAAATATTGTTAGAAAATTCCAGGATAAGATGGCGAAATTGCTGCTACATACCTTTGCATTATTTTGTCAATCGTCAAAATTACGCATGCGTGGTTTTCTTTTTGCGTGTCACTGCGGTTTCTATAAACCGTTAATTAATTTGGACGTTTGTTTGACAAAGTTTGTGTAATTTGTTTTATGTGACAACCCAGCAAGTGTTACCAATTTTGACATTTCATAGGACCTGTCAAATGTATGGCCCACTGTATGTATTAAGGTAGGTACACTGTGTTAATAACATGAATTAGATCACAATATAATATTTTATACAATTATTACAAGATCATAAAAAAGGACAAGCTAGTCAGATATAAAAGGTCAGACTTCTTCAGCTGTCCAGCACGGAATGCTCTTCCTTCCTTTTTTTTTCTCTTGGACTGCTGTAGTTGGTCCTAGGGGACCATTTCTACATAACCGGGCAGTTATTGGCGAGACCTGAAGGGTCTCCAGCCAATGGGGGGGGGGGGAGTAAAATACTAATACTTAACCTAAGCTAACTACTTATACTACACTAACATCATGACTACCTGCAACAACAGCACTAAGGGAGACCCCTAGTGGGACTCGGACCTCGGCTTAGGGCGTTGCTGGCGGGGGCTTAGGGGGGGGAGACAGCTTGATGAGGGCTGAATTATCGGTGTGACTGCGGAGTCTGAAGAGACGACCGGTTCTACGACGGGAGAGCTCGGTGGATCGTGACCGGCGCTCTTCCTTCGTCGAATGATCACCGCCTTTATAATCGGGTGCGTTGATCCATATCGACGACTACCTTCCTTTGTCAACATTGCCCAGTGCTACCCGCCAGCGATAACACTTATCTAATAATTAGGTTATATTACACGTCCAGCGGTTATTGGGAGGTCCATGTCCAGCGGTAAACGGTTATGGGCTAATAATAATAATGTAATGAACCATTCTGGTGCGGAATCCTAAATAAAACAAATTATTGCTGTTTATGATAATAGCACATTAATGCGACCGTGAGTTGTCATGACACGCTTCTGTTATTCATGGCCATCCATCACTTGGATAATAACATATTTTGTAGGTAATTTAAATTCTTTAGTTATAAACATTTTTATTCAGTAGAAGACGATAATCAATCGGGACCTATATTGAAACTATTTTCTAGATCAATCCAATCAATTGTCCACTATGAAACTCCTATCTGACGGTAGTGACCTCGAGTAAGTTTTCATGTCCTCTTTATCATAAATAAATATTTTTCTATTGTTTCTTTATGTTTTGAGATCAAATCTATATTATAACTATTATAAGTCAATAATTTTTCACCATTTAAATATACAAAGTGCAAAAAAATACAGTTATTTTGGGTAGTTATTCAGTATTGAATCTTATTTACAGAAGTACCCAATAGAAAAAAGTTTTCACTACATTAAAATGTGCAAAGGCAATTCTATCTTTTACTACCTTCTCAACTGTCATATATAGAGATCGGATATTCGGATGCATAATTCACCTAAACTTGCGATGTTGGCAACTGTGCTAATATGGAATGAGCTTTTGTATCGAAAAAATCCTGCGGTTCCGGGACAATTATTTTAATTTATGTTTTTTTTTGGTTCATCGAACATACACCACTCCTCTTCTTACACTCTACATACACACATAATTATTTGCATCTTATAATTATGCAATCAAAAAACACAGGGTTTTTTTTTCTAATAAGTCATTTTAAGAAGTCGCTTCCATACTAGGTATACACTCGACTAGTTATGCATTCCCAGTGTTCCTGGAAAGACGGTTTTTTTTATTAAAAAAATATTTTTGAAAGCCGCTTCCATACTTTCCTAGCTAAAAAATCACTTTAGGTAAATATGTATCCGAATATCCGATCCCTAGTCATAAGTCTAAGGCCGTGGCCCCATGTCTACGGTGCGGCGCCGCGCCGTTGGTGCCGTATACGGCGCGCGGCGCCGCGTACGGCGCCGTGGAGGTTGCACCGTACGTCCGTGGCTGGCGTGAATATGACAAGTCTAAAATTGCAATATTTCAGGGCGGCCATTTTAAAGCTTTGACCTCTTCTGGTAAATCGGTAAATTACTTTAACGTATGTATTTTAGTTGTTTTAAAATATACAGGATGTTAACGAATTCGTGTAATTCCTTAAAACCATATGATCTGCTACTGGTGTAGATGGTTCCGGCATGGAAATTAGGCAGATTTAAAAAAAAAACTATTTTTTTCATGCGGTAGGTACAGTAGGGACCAAAAGTCCCGTCCAGTCCATGCAATCTCACAAAGCAATAGCTTGACGTTTACTTTGACTTACGACCTTCTATTTTTAAGAGACACATGCATAATCGTTGTAGTTCATAATTTCAACATAGATCTATAAGATAAGATGGCGCATGGCGTAATGGATAAGCGCGTCCGGGGGCAGCAGTCTCGACATGTATCGCTATCACATAACGACCGAAATCGGTAGTTAAGAGATAGTGATGTATCGAGTCAGTTAAACTATAGATAGGTGATTGTGTCCTCGAGTTATAGAGTTGAAGTATTCGAATGCTCGCAACTCGAGTAAAGATTTCAAGTATTCATAGTAGGTACGCGAATACTGAACCGAGTACTTAAATCGCGACCTTATGTTGTTGCCGGGACCCCTCTCTTCCGAAAAATGCAGGTTGTTGTTGTGTACCTGTTTGTTTTTCTTGTGATCGCGAGAGTTTGATTGTTAAGTTGCGTTTTAAGAATTATTGGTGCTTACTAATCCGAAAGGGTGTTAAAGTACACATAATAATGAATAATTTTTGTTCTACCAATTTCCCTAAAAGTAAATACTTTAAGAGAAATAGCTGTTCAAAAATTTCACAAAAATACGCTAAAATCTATCTATCCTCAGTTATAACATTGAACCATTTTAAGTAATATTTGGGGTCACCAAATAGAAGCTCCTTTTTCTGATTTCGTAACTGAAGCAGGAATGTTGAATTTTTGAAAAAAACTACAAGAAATATTCATTTCCATGCAAAGTGATCGAATTTTGAAATTTTGACACTTGCTTTAAAACCGTCATTAGTGATACTTTAAGTGGTTTGCGGATTAGTACCCCCTTTCCAACTAACCTTGTATATTAACATTAAAGTGACATTCGTTTCGAAGCGATTGATCTGTTAAGTGTTGGACAGAGTATCGTAAATTTGCTTTTTTAAATAGTTAATTGAATTGATTTAATTTTGGCCCCTAGAAATCAAAAAGAGAATTTGTTTATGATTATACAGTATATCAGACACTATCAGACAGTAAGAATATGATTTCTAATTATTTAAAATGTTTACTTTTCTTTTTATTGACTTATCAATAAAACTGATTTGTATTTTATGACCCATATTTTGTATTTTTGCTTGTATTTTTGGAAGTGAGAAACATTAGAGTAGTCGGATAGGATTCTATGAAGTACTTGAGTACCTGACGCAGTAATCTCATCTAGATTCGAGTCAGTGACTCGAGTTTTGAATCGATTCTCTTTTTAACGAGTACTAATTTATTCAAATACCATAAAGGGCCAACTCGGCACATCACTATTTAAGTCATAATGACAATTTTTTTATTGATTTTTGTCGGAAACGTAGCGAATTCAACTGTCAAGTTTACGATTTAACGTCGTTTTAGCGAATAACTTTGCGAGCAAATTGGAAAGCCCGCAAAGTATTCATTACGATCGATAAGTTGTGCAAGAGATTTTTTATTTGAAAATAAACGTATATCTGCTTATAAGGTGTTGTAGTTGTAGCAGTAGTCTCAGGCTTTACCGGGTATCAAAGGAGATGTTTAACAAGCTCGTAAATAAAAAATAAAATAAAGAAATAACGTTTATTAGCAACCAAAATGAACTACGACCATCTCTTCAACGATTTTCCACGCAAATCACAAGCCAGTGCCTCTGTTTATTTTATTTTATTGAGCCGTTTCAAATATTGTTCAGCTCTGCAGCAACTTCCTTCCACGCCAACTCAAAATTCACCTTTCCTTGATGAACAGTAAATCATCTTCTGGCTAAAAACGGCCGAGCATCTTATTTAGCCAGCAACGCTTCTATTTATATGGTTACTTGAAGGACGTGTTGTACGTCTACGTCTAAAACATGAATACAAACGTAAACATTATTATGGTACAAAGTGTACAACAAACGAAATTATAGGGCGCTTTAATTAAAATACGGTTGGTGTCGGACTGCAACCGTGCCGCAGCCAATGATATTTTTTTTGTATATAATATCATTTGCCGCTGCGGTGCGGATGTCGTGCTGCGGACGGGTGGTTGTGTTTTTTTATACAGTTGACGAGACGAGAGAGCAGTGCGTAGTCCGTACTGCCGCTGTGCGTGCACGGTACAGGCAACACAAGCCGCCCGACCGCACCACTGCACCGCACGACTGCAGTCCGACACCAACAGTTTAAATTTAAAGCGCCCTTAGTCATGATGTTAGTGTAGTACAAGTAGTTAGCTTAGGTTAAGTATTTTACTTCCCCCCATTGGCTGGAGACCCTTCAGGTCTCGCCAATAACTGCCCGGTTACGTAGAAACCGTCCCCTAGGACGACCTACTGCAGTCCAATAGGAAAAAAAAAAAAAAAAAAAAAAGACTACAATAATAGGTGTTGCATTGGAGTTACCTACTTACTTTCTTACATTCTACGACAACGCACCCGTGTGCTGCCGTGAGTCGGAGTGACTATCACCCACTGTCTGTTTTTTCTAATAACTAATTAAACTATAACAATTTTCAATAATTAAAATTCACAAAAAAGAGCACAATGACACATAACAAATAACAACAAAGTGACAATTGACAAATACTGTGACATTTGCTAGTGTTGCAAGGAAAGAAACTTTTATGTCCATTTATAAGGTATTTTGTACTTCAAACGATAAAGGAATATAATTTCAATGTAAAATAGGTGTTGCAATTATAGTTTTATGTAATTTATTTATATTTTTAAATATTTATTAGGATAAAATTATCTTTACCAATCTTCCTTAAAATTTTGGGAGATTTTTCAACAGGCATCATTTCCCTGTAAGAATACTGCACTATGAATACCGTTTTTCGTAAGCTTACCGTTCGCTATCTCATGTCGAGACTGCAGCCCGTTCTTGGAGACGTGCGTTCAAATCTCACGCTAAGCAGACTTTTTGTAAGTTTTTACTCGATTGTAAGTAATGAGACAGATATAATATTCAATTATTCGCTTCGCTTTGTTCACACATTTCGTAACGTTAAGGTAGATCATAGAAAACTAAATAAAGAATTTAGATTTTTGTGGGGTAGATAGACATGAGTTTTATGAATATTTAACTTGATCGGAACGAACGTTGTCGATTCGTTGTAAATGTTAGTTAGTGACGTGTGGTTTAATAGATAGCGGTATTGTATTTATTCTCAAAATGCAGGCAAATAATAATATTGAGACGAGGGCGACCATTATTGCGCTGCATAAAAGTGGTCTTAAATAGAACACAAATATCTGATGAAACCGGACTGAATGTGAGTACCTATTACATAATAATATATACAATTCATAACTTGATCTTTTACCTCAAATTTATAATCACCTAAGATTATTTGGCCATGTCTCCAAATTCTTTTTTAAATCCGCCATCATGAGGCCTAAAAGATAAATAATTAGTGTTTATTATTTGATTTAAAATACAGAGTTATAATATTACATTGTTATATTAAATAAATATTATTATATTATGAAAATTAAGTCACTTCAGTATTTTGATATAGCCGCCTAATGTTACTTTTTTTTTTGTTTTAGAGGAATACTGTAAGTCTTTGGATCAAAAGATATGAGGAAGAGGGAAGCCTTGCTAGCCGATAGCGAAGCGGAAGGCCGTCGCTTATTGGCGAGGCGCAGCGACAACATATTATTATGGTGGACGAGTATGATATGAAACAATTGGTTTCACACCTACGAGACACTTTGCGGAATTATTTGACACCTCGCTGTAAACTGTTCGCCGTGCCCTCCACGCTGAAGGATTGCATCACAGAAGACCCGCTAAAAAGCCCTTCTTGCAATGAGCTTATATAATACTAGAGGAGCAGCGTCCTTATACCAAATTCAGAAAAACGTAACCACTTACGAGTTTAAAGTGGTAGCTTTGAAACGGATACATAAATTATGTCAATCTGTCAAAATACTATATTTGTCTCATTTCTTCTTCCGTCAAACTAATTATGTTGGAATGAGACAAGACATTGTTATCGGAAAAACGGCCAGAGTTGCCAATGATCTACATAAATTCCCCAGAATGAATGAAGATGTTAATTAAATCAATTACTATGAAAGGTCGAATTATGTACATTAAGGAAGAAAAAAAAATGCGTCAGCGTAAATATAATATTTATTTTTTACTAATTATGTTCAATGTTATTCGAACACCCTTTTGCTGATCTAGCGAATCAATTAGGATTTAGGCCGCGTTGAGTGCGCGCCGAAGTCAGTGCATATTCGGACAGCAACCGGGTGCATTCGCCAGCAATTTCATTAGCCATCATTTTAGCGTAGCCTTTTATTCGTTAAAAAATAAATGGTTTTTAGCAAGTTAAATAGGTACAGCGTTTTAGTAATCAATCCAATAGTCAATACCACTTAGGTCGCGAACCGAACAAATTATATTTCAATAATTTAGACTTAAAGGAACATACATTGGTCATTCACTAAACTCCCAACAATCTGGAAAAATCAAAATCGTTTTTACTGGTAACACTGACGGCAAAAACAGTGTTTGTTAAATTTATTTGGTTTCGTAATGTTTTTTTTGGATAATCTTATGGAAAATTAGCACCAAGTGCTTTATTAATCTTTTCAGATCGTGACATGCAAATTTTAACTTCACATTTCACCATTTTGATATTTTTATCGCTAAGCAATCACTCATTTGACGTCAAGCTGACAACTGAAGTCAGATATGCCTGTGGACATATACGAAGTAGTAACGCGTTGGTGCTGTACACTGCTGATCTAGTCCTATATAACATCATTGCCTTCTTGAAAGAAAGACAAACAAGAACAATTATGTTTCGCACGGGATTACTTAGATTTTGACTGGAATACTTCCATATTGTCAGATGAAAAGACGTTTAAATCTAGTCAAAAGGGTAGGCTTCACTTATGGCGCAGGAATAACACTCGCTTGTGTTATAAAAACGTAATCCCTAATACAGACAGATGTGGGAAAATTTAAGAGGAACCGAAGTATGTGGTAGTATTGTAGGGTCCATGCGCAAACGTCTACTTGACTGCATTGAAATTGAAAATAATGGGGGATACACAAAATATTAATACCCAGTAGATGTTTTGGTTTTAATAATTAGACGGTGTAACTAAATATTTAGTAATATTAACATATCCGTAATTATTTAATGATCTTAAATTGAGGTTTAGTTTTAATCTTCTTTTCGTCAAGAAAATGAACACTTAAGCTATAACCTCAATACATTCATTGTGACGTTACATAAAAAACATGTATAAAAAGTCTAAATCATTATAAATTAGTTTTCAATAAACTCTGCTGAATACCGATACGTATAATAAGTGGGTGTCAACAATTATATTTGTGTCATTAGAATATCCCTTCCTTGTTACGTTATTATGAATTGACTAAGTAGGTATACAACAAAAAATCTTATGAACGGTTACAAAAGAGAACTTCTTTTATCTAGGTAGGAATGTGACGTCACAATTCTCATAAAAAATTTTTAGTATTTAAGTAAATAGAACGAATAAACATTTTTGTTATCATTTAGCACGACTTTTTCATTTCCACCTTCCTACACCAAAAAAAATTTTATACAGAATCACATAAATAATGAAATAATAATACAATAACTAACATTTTAAATAAACATCAATAATATTTTTTTGCATAAAATACAGAAATAAATATAAGTTTCAAAGAAACAAAAATTAGCTATGCATTGTATGATTCGAACTGAGACGTCACTGATCGTGGACCGAATGCTTAGCTCAAACAGATATCAGGACATATTAGATTAACGCGAATTTTAGCAATACAATGTCAAGAACAGGTAACCACTGTGACGCATATTCTAAATGAAACAGAAATATAATGTTATTTCGCGTAGTGCGACGACAGTTTATTAGTGTGTGTTATCTGTGGAATGTTGAGACATCACTCGTACACGCACATGCATACGCATTGACTGTATCGTGCGCGAGTTTAAAGCAATGTAGTCCTTAGCGTGCCTATGGACTTTTGAGCGTTTACTGTACCTATGGCTAAGTGATCGAATCTAAATCACAGGATTCAGTAAAATACAAATGTAAATGACGTCAACGTCAAAATCCAAGATGGCGGCTGTGAAATTTTACAAGATATGCATCATTGGTGTCGTTTCCGTGGTTTTCGGGGGTGCTGATGACGAAAATGAGGTCG